>OW029924.1:10025000-19030000 GCA_932305915.1 Agriopis marginaria
TGTCATATTTTAACAGAGCCGTCGTACTCAAGGGCTTTAGATGAATATTTGTGGAACTCCCCAGGTATGAGTTCACTTTCTTTGGAAACTATAAGAAAAGATACGCCGCGGTAGTGAATTGTGAATTGCGGTAGTGGAATCAAACTCTCAGTGTCACAATGATATTAAGCCTCAAACTAAGTATCAATTGTATAAAATAAGACATATTAAATGACAGTTATTTATTGTTTCATCAACCCAAAAAGAATATAACCGCTATTAGGGAAGACACCGATGGTTGCAACACAGCTTACTTTAAACCAGCAAACGTTTTTAATATCGGCGGATAATTTTTGTGTCCTCCAAAAGTCTTGTAGTTGCGTACAATATTTCAACGTGCAAAGAGGTTTGACTACATTTTCTCAAAATAAGTAAATATACAGAGGTTATGAAAGAGTTTAATTATTATGGTTATATATTAAATATTAACGTGTTGTTATCTTAAAGCAAAATCCATATTAAAGTTAAACGATTATTTACGGGGTGATAGGTTAAAACAAAATCCATAATTTTAGACGTTATAGAATCAATAGTTACAATATATGATTATTAAAGGGATATTTACCGCTATAAGGTTGTGGATAGATCACCATAATCTACTATTTGCTTTGTTTTTTTTTTAATGGTTGATGTAGCCTTATCACGGTAAATATCCTGTTAATAATAAGATTACTGTAATGAACAACTGTGATAGTTTAAAACAGTGTTTTAGAAGTAAAATTCCATAGAATTTATTACGTCCCCCGAAATCAAATCCCTTGCTACGACCGTGAGTAGGACAAGGCGTGTACGCATGAATTATGCATTTACAACCGTCTTCCATCACGCAGGTTATGATCCTATTTCAGTTTTTCTTTATTCACTCTAATGCGGGGCTTTACGACTCACAAAACGATATTATTTTTTACCGTTATGTTTCATTTCAGTATCAATTTTGCTACACTTTTGAACCGACTAAAAAAATGGAGGGGTTATCTTTTTTTCTATGATACCTTAGAACTCCGTCATGTATGAACCGATTTTCAAAGTTAATTGAAAGGATATGTTATTTATATTACTTCCTTTAAATTTTTATTAAAATCGGTTAAGTAGTTTGGTATTTAAATCAAAATTACTGGAAAAATGCAAATTTTACTAATTTTGTAAGGTCGGTTTTTAGTGTTCCGTACCTAAAGGGTTAAAAAAGCCTATTACTAAACCTCCACTGTCTGTCTGTCCTACCTTCTAACGGCTGTATCTTTCGAAACGTAATAAATAGACAGTTGAAATTTTTAAACTAAGCATGTTTAATGTTTATAGTACACACTTTAAAGTATAACAACAATTAATAAATAATGGCGAAGTGTGAGTGACATATTTCTGTTCATTACCAAGTTATAATTGTGTTATGCTCGAGCGTCACTTTAGCAAAATATTAACTATGTGACTGCGTAGCAATTGCTTCGACTATTTTGGAAGGCATTAAGCTTGAACAACAAACTGGTTGCAGTTCGTGGTGGTAAGGAACCCTCAATGCGCGAGTCCAACACGCACTTGGCCTGTTTATTTAAATTGATAATTATTACATTTCTGAACGGAAAATAACTGTCACTACAAAACTAAAAGGCAAATGCTTTTAATAGTCGTGGAAGCGTTGAATACTAATTAATAAAGAATAACGACATCTAAATTTGAATTTGTATGGACCGCAGCTGCCTCGGCGTCAATTAGTGCTAAGCTTTACAGCGTTCATTATAAAAAAGTATTTTGTTTTTCACCCGTTACTTTCCTTGTTCTTTGTTTTGGACTCAAGTGTCTGCCGTAATTTACGCTTTTGGTCTATAAATCACGTTTAGTACTCACGTTTTCGGCATCGAGTTGCCAAGTAGCCTTATCTCCTGCCAAATCATTTACCCGCCAAGTAATCGTAATAGTTTACCAGACAGCTATTTGTATGCATTACCGCTAACATGAAACCCATTACGATTTCCAGCGCGATAGATAGACAAATAAGGCTATAATGGAGAGATTCTACGCTATAACCGTTGTAGGTCAATTTGCAAGAACGTGCCTTTGAATATTTACTGTGGTGCTATAGTTATGCCGATGGTTTTAAAAGGATTTTGTATTTAGTTTATGGCTTTACTTGTTTACTATTACTATTTACTATTACTTGATTTTATGATAACGACGAGCTTAATTTTACTAACTAGGTAAGGGATCTCTTGGGGAGTTTTGCTAATTTAAGGCCATACGTTCACCAGTCAGAGCTATCTCTTTTGCACATTTCCAACGTTTTTGAAGCTAAAATATCATTGTGTGACAATTAAAATATTAAACTGGCCAAATGCGAGTCCGGCTCGCACATTGAGGGTTCCGTACCACCACATAGCTTGTTAGCTACTAAAGTACAAACAAATAATACAAAAAGACAAAACCCCATCAGCGCCCAGGTGGTCACCCATCCAAGTACCGACCGCGCCAGACGTTGCTTCACTTCGGTGATCGTACGAGAACCGGTGGTGAACAGAAATTTGTCACCGACTCGCACTTGGCCATTATTTATTATTTGTTGTTATGCTTCAAAGTGTGTGCTATAATCATGCCAAAGTTGACGCTTGTATGTATTACCGTTTTTACATTAGAGCTAATACAAAATACGTTTGTTGTCCGTCTGTCCGTCTGTGATGTGATGGTACGGAACCCTTAGTACACGAGCCCAACTCATACTTGGCCGGTTTATTATTTGTTAGTATTACAAAATAAGTGTACCTGCGTTAAGCTGCTCTGCAGCTGATGCTCCATAGTATGTAAAAACTTTTATCAGAAATATCACTCATGATCCAAGAAAACAAAGTCTGGCACTCTGGCAGTTGTCCCAGAATTACGTCACTGTCTAGTTGCCACTTTATTCCAACAAACACAGATATTGAGAAACAAATTCGTTAATCATCTATTAAATGAAAAACAAAAAGCATTTCAATTGTCATTTGGTTTGTCCGCTCAAGCAAGTTAAGCACGAATTGAATATATTAAACACAATTTTATCAAAACCACATTGATTAATTGGATTCCCACAGGTAATATACGAATATTGGGGAGTTATAATTTCACGCTACTGTTAACTCAGAAAATCAAAATCAAATCAAAAATCTCTCTCGGACTTGTTGTAAATTACTTATTCTGCTCTTGTTTATGCACGTTTACGTGTATCCGTGACATTGATGACATCATTGTGGGACGCCCACGTCACATTATTTCTCGGAGTGCTATACCTGGCGGAGTATATTATTATACCATGTGTTCACTCACTTGTTACTCATCCAGTAGTATATGAGCGGGTTAAACATAGAGTTCGCCATGGCCAGCCAGTAGAACCCGAGGTAGATGTGCTGCGCGAACGGCGCCGATGCCATCGATTGGTGGTGGTAGACCAGCACGAAGTACGCGTGGTACGGCAGCCAGCACAGCGCGAACACCATCACCACCAGCACGAACATACGGACCACCTGCGATACCAACAAATCGACAGGAACCTGATTAATAGACTATTATATATATCTATCTTCTTGATAATCGCCTGAAAGTTCTCGCTCTATTTTAGTCTCGTATAGTGTATATATTTGCCCACCAGTTACAAGTCTATTCAGTCTTTTGAGGACTTCGGTCACGGAGTACATCCTTGATCGAAGTTTGTGGAGGTCCTTTACAGGAGAAATTGTTTTTAAAGACGACTATGGTACTTATTTTGGTCGAAATGCGAGTAGCGTACTGACCAAAAACTGTTTCTATGAATAAGCATTTAAAAATTTCAAGGGTTTTTACTAATAAAAAACTTTTTTCTGTAACCTTGCTCGACTGTAGTTTGCACGTGGCTTAACTTTATTATCTGATGATCGATATCAAAGGCAGGACTTGGGGTCAAGTTAAAAAAAATCTAGTTAGAACTGCTCATACTATCAGCAAATGTAAAGCTTCAGGCTCACAAGCTTTGCTTTTCTGTTCACTTCAGTTCATTGTGAAACATACTTATATACAGTTTAATCTAGTTCGGAGGGTAGCATGAATCCTAATCAAATACCAGTCTATTACCAATCTATTAATACTTACTAGTTGTAAGCTAAATGATCTTTGAACCTCACTTTTGTTAATCGAACCTTTTTCAAATTAATCCAATATGTACTTATTTTAAATTGTTACTGTACGCCTTGTTATCACATTTTGCCTTTTAACTTTAAATTAGTGCTTTGTGAGTTCACTAACTTATGTGCCTACAATGTGAAAGTGTTTACCAAACAATAATTCAAATATTAGCTAAGTACAACAAACACACCTTCAGTGAATGTATGTTTTTATCAAAATATCTTTTTACCTATATAACTAGTGTTTATCTACTTAAACTACAATAAGTTAACTACGAGTTTACGAACATGCATGTAAGTAATAGGTTAAGATTAATAAATAAACGGTTTATTGACTTTGTAATGCACATATTATCCGCCGAATTATCCCTATTCTTGGTCCAAGCATTTATTTGCTGCATTACCATAGTAAAAACCTGTACCAAGAAAAATTTCATTTGATATTTTACTAAAGTGAAAATATACTCTGGTCGGGTTATTCGGGTACCTGCTCCACACAGTCTTACGTTCAAAAATCTAGCGAAAATGATCATAAATTCAAGCTCTACATTCATCTTTTTACAATGTTATTTTCGTCGTCAGAGCTAATATATGCTTCATCATCATCAGCCAGAAGACGTCCACTGCTGAACATAGGCCTCCCCCTTTAACCTCCACACTGAACGACAGCCTGCCTTTTGCATCCACTGGATGCCAGCGACTCTCACTATGTCGTCGGTCCATCTAGTGGGAGGCCTACCTACGCTTAATATATGCTTAGACCGTAGCGAATAATATTATTTCGCTGTTTGACTTAGTTTAAAATGTGTAATGCAGGACAAAAGACAACGTGTTTGTTTTTTTACTTAATGGATCTCAAATCCAATCATTTTAAAATCAAAACGTTGTCTTGGTCATTCATTTTGATAAATTAGCATTTTGCTACAAAGGCATTCTGCAAATGCGCTCTTATGACACGCCATCAAAAAATGACTGAAAAAAATAAATTGTTCCATGGTAACTAAAGAATTTAATCCATTGTATACCTCGTAGAGACAACAAATTAGACATAAAAAGCACTCGTTCCCTTCGGAGAGCTAAATTGGTTTTTAAATGGGTATTCTGTTACGGAAACCAGAACCTATTTAACATGTTTTAAAAGTACGTTCTTCCTGTCTACTGAAACTCTACTGTTTGTATAGTTTATAATTGACTTCGCAGATTTTTTCATGGAACACATTTTAATAAGACACTGTCTTCCTACTGTCGCCACTGTTTTAATGCATAGGGTTCATCTATTATAAGTCTTTTATAAATTCAACGAATGTAAAAAAAAAAAATACTTTGGAAGGCAACAAAAATTAAGTCTAATGACAGTTCGGTACCTTAAATCTTCCTTAAATAGATACAACGACGATAATTAAATTTTACTGTGGAATGCAAAATTGTTTTACTGAGAGCTTGTAATAGCCTGTTTTCGTTAAATTTGGTTATAAACCGGTGCTAGAGACGCTTCCACAGGCTTCCTTCACAAGGGCTTGCGTAATTTCCCAAACACTTTCTCTTGGCAGTAAATTATAATTGAAATGAAAATAGCCAGTTTCATTACCAGATCTATTGAATTACTTGCCTTTATTTTACCACTGCATAGAAAATTACGATAAACTTACTAACACCCGTTATTTATTTTAATTCGCGGGTCGAGCACGAATTTTTGAGAACCATTGTTCGCTGAAGCCAACACCAAGAGGCCCTGGGGCCTTACGGCCAACTCCTTACGCGGTCTCAAATTGTCGCTAAAACAGTGCAGTTAGAAAATCACACGACCTTAACGCGCCCAGGTTTGCGGCGCACAACTTTTTTCATCACCTAAACAGCTGTGCTAGTATCGTTCTTTATCGATAGTCAAATTTGACAGTTGAGATAGTCGAATTCGATAAAATGCCATTTGATCAGCACTCGCTATGATCGATTCTTTTGCATTTAACTGAAAAAGAACGGCACTTGCACTGATGAATCACTTAAAACAGCTAGCCGTAAGCCCCCAGTTGATAATAAAATATAATTATGGAGAAAGTGTAAAAGAGAAAATAACCCTATAAAAAAAACTGAATTATTGTGGTGTGTAGTGAGATGATATTGAGCTCGTGTATGACTAATCCTTTATTATTATGTTTTAAATAGAAAATTTACCTTTTCTTTCCATTATTAGAATTGATACTTTGTCATACATTATTAGAACGCAACACGGTCGTCTAATTTAAATAGTCTTCCTTTGTGATGGGCTAATTTTATTTTCGAAGGGCTAATCTTTAGTTGAATTTCCGCCCTTTGAGGCGACACAATGGTTCATTAATCAGTGTCTTTGTTTCCCATAACCACGCCGACGCTAGTATGATCAATAGCACCAAAGTGTCAAGTTTCCAATTTTCATCATTGTATGTAGAATGTAATAGGTGTACGAATGTTTGTACGGTGTGTATTTACGCAGTAAATTGGACCTTATTCGTAGTAGCATTACCACAAATAGAATGGGGTAAACAATGTACGATCTCATAACTAACTAACTATGTACTAATTAAATTTTCATGTTTTTTTACCACCTTGTATTTTATGGAAGCAATAAAAATCTAATCTAATCTAATCATTTAAAAAGTCACTTAAGCGTGTGTTTACTTTGCTATGTCACGTTGTCGCGCGTGAAAATATAGAATTATCAGCAATAAGTTGACAGGGCAAGTTTAAGCATGGATTAACTTAAGTTCTGAGTAAGCCGTAGAGTTTTGTACGACTCTTATGAGAGTATAGCTAGCAATTGCCTTAAAATACAGCGTAGTCAAGTAGTTAGTATGAAAGACAAAGTTTAATCAGTTAGCATCAGGTGAAGTAGCGGTTAAAAGCAAGCTCGTAAGAAATAAACCATAGAAATAACAAGCCTCCTAATTATTTCTATGGTATAGTTAATTTTATGAAGAAGAAAAAAAAAATTTTTTTAAGACTATACCTAAACGTACAAACATAAACAAAACAGTAGAATAATGACAGTTTAAACAGAAATTGAAAGTCGTCAGTAATACTTTTGCTGCATCCCTGCAGCAAAATCAAAATGTCATCAGTGTTTTTTATTTGCTTTTGTTGATTTTTTCGAAAAGCGCTAATACAATTTGCATAAAATTTATATGAAATCACTTCTGAACTACCAACCAAAAAAATAACCATCAAAATCAATTCATAATTAGTGGAGTAATCGCGTAAAAAAAATACAATCGAATTGAAAACCTCCTTCTTTTTTAAGCCGTTTAAAGGGTTTATTGTACAAAATCTTCTTTTAAAATATATCACACATTCAACTGTTGAAAAATAAAAGTTCGACCAACTCATTATTGTGCAAATTAGTACCCTCTGTTTTTCAGTAACAAACAAAATTACAAGGCAAGACGTTTTTACGTCGCGATCGTCAGCAAAAACATACGACATGTGAAAAACTCGTATCGTATTTTCTCTGTTGATTTGGCCCCATAAAACTTTCTTCAGGACAAGATGTGTGCCTTTCCCGACTTTAACACATGAGCTTATTTGAATATTCCACAGTGCGAATGGCGAGGCGGAAATGGGACGTCAGGTTTTGTTCCTTCCTTTGTTGTTTTGTCGCTACACTTACAGGCTTTTATTTGTATAGGATCAAGATGATTCTGAATTTTACAAGAAGCTTTACTTGCTTTACTAGCTATATTTAGCCCCAACCGCTGCTTCAGCAGATCGTAAAAAGCTGAACTACAACCATAAACTCCAATCAATTTTACTATGTTTTCTCCTGAACATAAGATTGTAGCTAGTAGCCTATATCGTACAAGAAAAGATTAAAAAGAAAGTTTTTTTTTCAGCTTTTTACAATATCAATAGAGTACGCGATGGGTGGTGGTAGATGGTAGCGATGAGCGATGGTGGCCGAGCGGTACCATTTGCTCTTCACAATCTGACGGCACCCGGTTCAATCCTCAGCACTGCACCAATCACTTATTTAGTGCCTAAACAAATTACATGATGGCAACCATCGAAACTGCGCGTTTCGATGCCATCAAGCACACACGTGACTTACAGGCTCAAAAACATCGTGAGGAAATCGATATGTACAAGCACCTTAAAAGTTCAGACTATGACTTTCACCGATATGCATTGGGCCAGCATGGTGGATAAAGGTCCATCCTCTCTCTCTGAGAGAAGTCCTGTATCCCATCAGTGGGAACATCAAAGGCTGATAATGATGAAGAATAGAGTAGCGGAAAATGACAGGTTCATTGGTGGATATAGCAACTCGTTCGTCAATCGTTACTAAGTTCCACCAGTAGGGGACAGTGGAACAATTTATGTGACGTTGGTCCCGACTAGTGGACATCGCTTTTAGACTTAACTTTTCGTCCCAATGTCTACTAGAGGAGTACTAAAAGTGGCGGAAAAAAGAAATGGACGTATTATTTCAGATATCAAAACAAAAAAAAAACCGAGCTCAGTTCTATGAAACTTTTCAAACAGTTAATTGATTTGCCTTTCAACATTTCTATTAACAAGTTTACGCAAAAACATAAAAACCTAATTACTCTCTTTTCAATTTTTTACTAAAGCTCCCAATTTAAACCTTCAAAACGCATTCTCCGCTCAGAGAAGTTTATTTTCCCAGAAAATATGGTGTAAATTGAAATCTGTATTAATAAATAGCGTACAAAAATCTAAAGCGAAGTAACTAAGATACAGCCCAATATCGAAATCAAAAAGTATCGACCAAGTTTTTTATTATCTGTTTCCCTTTGTGCGTATTTTTCATTTGAGTCCTTAAGAGCTATTCAACGAACTTGAAAACTCTGCATTCTATGGTATTCTCTCAATCTCTCTTTTCAAGTATTGGAATCACTTTATTATGATTTTTCTCATCTGTTTCACAGATTTCAAACTACTGTGACATTTGCCATAATAGCGCGGATAAATATAGGTACGCCGAGCCGTGACCAAAATTCTAAGCCAATTTATGTTGTATTGTGTCCACGGTCTATTTCACTGTGGTTGGACTGATCAGCCATATACGCCCACGAAGCTTACTACGAGCCATTAGTTAGAGACAACTTCCTTGAAGAGGATTGTGACTGTGACAGCAGATATATCGGTATATTTACGTTGACAATTCATAATCACATATGGATCCCTTCCTACGTTTTAGGTCACATGTTATCAATTTATCTTCTGCTCCAAAGAAAGAAACAAACTCTATCAAAGAAACATATTATTTATATTGAAGAAAACAAGGAAAACTAGTGTTTTTTTAAATTACAATATTGGCAATTATTAATAAATGCTAGTCTTTAGACCTTTAACGGTCTATGGGCAGAACTGGGTCTAACTCATTTTATTTAGCTTGTATTATTTAAGTCAATAAAGGTACTTGACCAGTAAAAAAAATAAAAGGAAATTTAGACTTTAAGATCTAGAACTTAAACTTTCATTACGCAAAAAGGTTTTACGTTACGCGTTTTCCTACTAAACAATAATGCACATGGTTATATTAGCATTACTCAAAGACAAAAAAACATGTTTTCACTTCTCATGTTCGTAAAGTTCTTGTTTATGCCCGACGTAAGCGGACTAAAATTGATTTCATGCTCTAGGGCAATAAATACTTTTTTACACTAGTGCATAAAAGTAAACTAAACCTCTTTAAATTGTTCAAAGAGGTTCTGAACTGTTCTGGTTCGTGCATGATACAAGACCTCTTTAAAGTTTTACCTACAAAGAGGTTCAGTTCGTAATACGAGTACAATGACATTTGGGAAGTTTCCTCCGGTCTCTAATAATAACAGGGTAGGTATTATTAAAGACCCAGACATAACTTTTGTAGAATAAAAAGGGGTTATGGTGCCAACTTTAGAAATTTACGGTGTTTTGCTTTTGGTGCCAACATGGAAAAAACATGTCGTCTCATATTGTAATATTTTCCTAAAATTGTGTATTTTCGATTGTTGATGTATAGTGTATAGTAATGGTATATTATTATTTATTAAGTGTTAGTGATTGTGCTTGAGTGTGGGTTTGTGATATAATGAGATAAAACATGTATTTAGACAGCCCGTTGGTCCAGTTGGTAGTGAAACTACCTTCTGAGCTTAGGGGCGTGGGTTCGATTCCCAACTAGTATGTATTTATATTTATTTTTAAGTATTACATGCAGCATGTTCACGGGAAGGCTCATTTCACAACCTTACCACGGTAAATATCCCGTAAATAGTCATATAACTTTTGTGAACAACCGTGATAGTTTAAAACAGTGTTTTTTTTAATTCAATAACTAGCTGACCTGACAGACGTTGTCCTGTCTTAGAACTGTCAAACACGCAAAGTCAAAATTGTAAATCTTATTTTTTACACCTTGGGTTACATTATTGTAGTTTTAGTAAGGATCCCAATTTTTAGGAAAATATAAAATAGCCTATGTTTGCCGCGGATAGTGTAGTTTCCCAAGAGTGAAAGAATTTTTCAAATCGGTTCAGTAGTTTCGGAGCCTATTCAATGCAAACAAACAAACAAACAATCAAATCTTTCCTCTTTATAATATGTATAGATATAGATATGTATAGAAGATATAGATAGGCTTGCGTTTGACCGCCAACTCGCCTGATGTTTTATTCTAAACTAGCGGTCCGCCCCAGCTTCGCACGGGTATAGATTATAACCTATGTCACCCGGGGATAATGTAGCTTCCCGTCAGTGAAATAATTTTTGAAATCGGTTCAGTAGTTTCGGAGCCTATTCAATGCAAACAAACAAACAAACAATCAAATCTTTCCTCGTTATAATATTAGTATAGACAAACGCTAGGTAGATACCAATATTAAACTCATATTTTTATATTATCATAATCTAATTGTATTTACTGCATGAAACAAAGTGGATACAGATTCCACTTGACACTGACGAAGATGAATAGACTCTCTCAAGGAACTAAGCATATTTATTCAAACAGCTTCCTGCGTAGTACATTATGGTATTTCGCCTGAATAATATATTACCTAGTTATACATGTCCCAGTAGGCAATTTATTTATCTAATTTAGAACCTAACTAAATATATAATTGTGCATAAATTTATACCCGAACCGACAGGCATTCTCCTGACCAAGTTTCATAAAATTGTTTAACTTAATATTATGGTCTTGAGTTATTCATACGAAAATCCCATAGAAAACGTACTTTAATTTTTGTACGAATTTTCGACGCAACTTAAAAAAAACCCTTAATGCCATCTTTGAACTATTGTGAACTTTAAAAAAATATGGTATTTCGGTCCAGCCGTTCTCAAACGATACGTTTACCAACGAACAGCGTTTATTTTTTGTTTACATATACTAGCTGACCTGACAGACAGTCAAACACGCAAAGTTAAAATTGTAAATCTTATTTTACACCTTGGGTTACATTATTGAAGTTTTAGTAAGGATCCCTATTTAAAAAAAAAAAAAAAAATTGCCTATATTACCCGGGGATAGTGTAGCTTCCCAACAGTGAAAGAATTTTTCAAATCGGTTCAGTAGTTTCGGTGCCTATTCAATGCAAACAAACAATCAAATCTTTCCTCATTATAATATTAGTATAGATATAGATTAGTGACACCAGTGAGGTGTAATAATAGAGACGTTATAATAAGTTTATAAGTTTAATTTAGTAAGACTTACATATTACAAAAATGTTTACTTAAATAATATTTTTAACTTAGTCTAGATTATAAAAACTAGCTGTTGCGCCCTAGACCCTACACTAGGCGAAGCATGTGTTGCAGGATCTAGTCTCTTATCGGCGAACAACACGGCTTTAAAAACTGACTAAACGCAGCATATACCATAACATATCATAGCTTACCTACGCATGTATATTTGCATTTTGTGAAATAAGGGAAAGAATATGAAAGATTTTTTACGCTATATCTGTTGTTAGAAAGAGACAAAAATACAATTTGTTGTGGACACTCGTGAGTGACTGAGAGACGGCTGAAAGAAGTCGGGCAGCCAGCCTAGCATTCGTCAAGTCAATATGGTGGCGGGCACAACCTATCTACAGATAAAAATATTTTAGAGTGACACCGTAATTTTCGAGAGCTGTCGTTGGCATCATCATCATCAGCCAGAAGACGTCCACTGCTGAACATAGGCCTCCCCTTTTAACCTCTACACTGAACGACAGCCTGCCTTTTGCATCCACTGGATGCCAGCGACTCTCACTATGTCGTCGGTCCATCTAGTGGGAGGCCTACCTACGCTGCGTCCTCCGGTTCGTGGTCTCCACTCAAGAACCTTTCTTCCCCATCGGTTATCGGTTCTTCGAGCGATGTGGCCTGCCCATTGCCACTTCAACTTGCAAATTTTAACAGCTATGTCGGTGACTCTGGTTCTTTGGCGAATATCCACGTTTCGGATTTTATCGCGCAAAGAAACTCCGAGCATAGCTGTCATTCTGCCATTGCCCGCTGAGTGACTCTGAGTTTTTCCCAAAGGCCACCAGTTAAGGACCACGTCTCAGTAGCATATGTCATCACTGGCAACACACACTGGTCAAAAACCCTCGTCTTGAGGCACTGTGGTATCTTGGACGAGAAGATGTCACGCAATTTCCCGAACGCTGCCCATCCGAGTTGGATTCTTCGGGCGACCTCTTTGCTTAAGTTGGACTTACCTAACTGAACAATCTGTCCAAGATAGGTGTAATGGTCAACAACTTCTAGGGTATCGTTCCCAACGACTATCGGCACGGGTTCAACATGGACATTCGACATGATTTTTGTCTTGTCCATGTTCATTTGTCGTTGGCATGGCACCACTGAAATCTAATTTGCTTGAAGCAAATCTTGATCACATTTTGAGAACAAAGCATTTTGTATTATAACAAAAAAGCGGTCCAAACGATAACAAAGTATACAGAGCCTGACCTCTAACTGAGATTCCTACCGCACAAGCTGTCTCACTACACTTAAATATGGTACAATTACCGGAGTTTTTCACAAACATTTGTTCCAAATTCCCGAGAACTTCGGCTACCGAACAGAAACACGCAAAAATGTTTGCAGGGAACCGGGAAAGACTGAATAACTTGGTGTTTGGAGACTATTTTTTTTAAAAGAGGTTATAATCTTTTACTAGCTGTATTCTGCGGTTTTGACCATTATCAAACAGCAGTAAACCAGAATCTGTAAACCATGTTTCCGGGATCAAGAGTATAACAGTAAGGAGTTATAGTGTTTGAATTATAGCCTCAGAGCAAATAAAAATACAGAGGGACTACCGCGAACATGAAAAGTGAAGCCACTTTTTGAAACATGTGTGCGTAGTCGAAGTTCGTGTCGTGTAATTCATCAAAATAAGTGATAATATAAATACTTACATGTGGATAAATACTTGCGTGAGTCGTGTATTTATTGGGAATTCACGTAGTTTTGGAAGCGATTTTGGCGTCACTTTGGCAGTGCGCCGTAGGGACTCTGTATTTTTATTTGCTCTGAGATCATAGCCCTAACTCCTTAACGGGTGAACAGATTTGGATGAAATTTTAATAATTTACAGATTGAAAATTTGAGAATGTGATGTTTTAATCAAATAATAGGCTTGCTTTTGCTTGACTTCCTCTTCGCCTGATGTGGTCGTTCCCTACCTCTGGTTCACCTATAGTTAGTTGCTTAGAAGAAACGATTCAATTGCAACTTGAATATACTCAGATTGTAGTTATTATGACACCCATTCAAGCAGCACATTTCTATGTATGATTGCCCATTCATGCATAAAAAGCACAATTACAGTCACACACACACAAACATTCATCAATTTATGATAATACTTATTGCGAATTTATTCGGTAGGTTTACATTATATTAAATCCGTAGCTATACTTAAGTTATTGGAATACCAAACTAAGTAAAGCGGAATTAATTCCTAACGAACCCGGATGAGACCCTTTCGTAACTTTTTAACGAAACAGATGAGATTCGTGAAGATTTATTGGCAAACTCTCCTAATTTTAGGTGCGCAGGTAAGCCGTTAACCTAGATGAGCAAGTCTTGAATTAACAAAAAGCTAAAGCTTGTCAACGTTATTGCGATTAATCTTCATTAAAAAAGTTTCCAGCCACCAACAATGAGCTAATCACAGTAATGTTAGGGTCTAACCACAGATATTAGTACGCATTCGGCGTCCATCGTGAACTCTCGTTAAAAGTTTAAAATTCAACGAGAAATTAGAATAACCAGTCATTGTATAGAATACCTAAACAATGACTCATTAAGAAATCAGTTAAATTAAAAAAGGATGGATATTATAGTTTCATCAATAAGATACAAATAAAAAAATACGGATTGAATTGAGAACCTAATTCCAATCGGCTAAAATAACCTGAAACTGCTGTCATCTAATTAGGTTTTGTCACCGGCAAACATTTTCTGTACATTCGGCGTTATATAGAATGCCAGCGTTGATCTGGGTGGTCGATTAAATGTAATTGGATATTAATAAGTTATGTGATTTTAACAGGGTGAATAAAGGCAATTATTTTATAGTAGGCATATCTCGGAAAAGTATGTAAAAATTATAACTTATTCACTATACATGGCCATATACAGAATCATATCCCTAAACAGAACTAATTTGAACTGGATCCATTTTATTAATTTTAAATATGTATTTAATTTTATGTTGTTATTGTTTTATTTTAATTATTGTTTGATCAAATTGGCGATCGAAATAAATGAATTTGAATTGAATTACGGCAAGAGAAAGTAGGGCCGACCAAAGCCAACTTGTACTTTTATTATAATTGTCTGTTATCAAGAAAATTGGTAAAATGTGGCCATAAGTGAAGCATGTAGATCAATACGTAGGTACGTCTGGCAAGTAGTCAAAAGTGACCGAAGCCGGCGTGCGAAGCCCAAGGAAGAGTAGTAAAATTGAAAAGTAAAGGTGATGCATGGCAACCGTAATTTTTACATCTAGAAACACTAAACTCAAATTAACATGGTCTCTGGTTTCTCAAGAACACCTATAAAACTGTGAAGTAACTACAATGAGGGGAGAGCAAAATACCAGGATGATTTGCTTATGCAAATCACCATGCCACAATATGTTTGCTTTCAACTTAGAAACACGTAAAATTTGTCGGATTATTCCCTCGTCGCATAACAGGGTACGAGTCGAGAGCGTCACAAATAGCGTTGATCATGTAAATTAGCTTTTGACTAGGTACGTGAGAAGGACTCGAGACAAGTCAACAGTTTGTCAGTTTACTATATTCGGGCTGGATACTTTTGAAATGAAAACCGAAACACTATCGTCAATTAAATACTCTTATTACATAGAAAAATATATCTCTATCTATAAAATACTTACCCACATTATTGAACTAACTGCGCCTAGTGGTTTCACCTGCGTGGAAATTTCGTCAGGTATCGTAAATTCTTCCGGGATAAAAAGTACGATATCTGTCTCTCTATCGGTCAATAACCCTATGCAAAAAATCACATCGATTCATTGTACTATTGCTTGCACGTAAAATAGGAACAAACAAACATACTTTCGCATTTTTTATATTAGTATAATACAGGGCTACTTTTAATTACCCTTTTAAGCAGCGTCTGTACATAAAAATTTACAAAACTATTGCTTCGATGACCTTTGAAGATTCGTAAAAATATCAGCTGTTGCATGCATTTTGTTACTGATCAATGAACTTTTTTATATCCACCAGTACATTTTTTTTGCGAATTTTCATAAAAGTTTCAAATTTACTTAATCAAATTCTTTAATTCATTCGTTCACTGGCAGACAACGCAGTCTAAACTAAACCATTGGGTGCTAGAAGTAAGAAGGAAGGTGCAACTAGAAGCATGAAATTTTGCACAAGTGTTCTATATAAAGAAAAAGAACCCTCAGAAAGAATAAAAAATAATATTATAAACGGGTTAAATAGTTCGAATCGATGTGTTCAATGCGAAAATAAGGAAATTATTTCCAAAACAACTTTGGATATTGGATTTGAAATAAAGATAATAATATTATATACATATTTAGTTTGCATGGAAGCTCGGCATTTTTGAAGTTTTGAAACGTGGAAGTTGGTCGTTAGAGTACTGTTTATAGGCAGGAGTTATTTGTATTATCACTTTTTATGAATTGGGTTAAATAGGAGATTAAAGGTTATATAAATATGAAAGTTCGTAATTTTTTGAAGTTAGAAACGTTGGGTTGGGTGTTGGTTGGTTGGGTTAGCTTCTGTTTACAAATAAAAGTTCGTTATATGAGCGTTTTTAGAAATGTATACCCTAAAGAAGTTAAATAGGGGATGAAAGTTCGTGTGAGCTCGTTATTGGTCATAACTGATGCCAAATTCCATCGGGCACACGGCATAAAGCAAGTATTTCTATATCACCATCAGTGATAGAAATTAAGAATGTTACCTTACTGTGCAAGAGAGAGGGCGCTTAATCCATTTACTGATTCTTAATATGGTATTTACAAAGATTAAACAGATTACCGAGCCGCCTTAATTTACCTAAACCTTTAGTAAATTACTAAGCCACGGGATATCCTCCCGAAACAGTAATTGATTCAATCATCATAGTTCATAGCTTCGTAACTGTCTGTTTCCTGTTCAATGAATGAAGAGCCCTCCAATTTAGAACTGATTAGATTTCTGGCAACTAATTCGACCCTTAACAGCACAATTCAAATAAATTAAGTATGATTTAACATCGACACTGAGTCAGGCAAATTAAATGGTTGGATAAATAACTCTTTATTGTTTATCTTGCATTAAGGCCGCGCTCATCGGGCAACTGTTTAGCACATTTTAAACATTTTTGAAGATAAAAAAACACTGAGTTTGAATTGGAAAAACGCGATTGAATATTTAGAATAACATTGCAAATAGTATAAATCAATTATCGTATTGATACTTTGAAGAATGGCGGATGATACAGAAAGAATGAAGAACATATTTTTTTTCCTTTATATCTTTTCAGTGGAGTCTGTGTTTCTGTGAATCTTATTTGAAGTCGATTAAATTGAATCGAAATATATATCTCTATCTATTCTGTCAAAATAAAACATTTATATTATCAATACTATAGAATAGTTCGTTTAATCAGCGCTCAGTCCGTAAACTTTGAACCGACCACGTACTGGATATCAAACAACACGTCTCTACCATTTGTGTCCGTTACACCCATTTGTGATTCTTCCTACTTCACCTCGCGCCATTTCAGCTCCAGTATTTACATCTGAATGTGAAGGCGAACAATACAATTTCTCTGAATGTCTAAACCTCTGAATAAAATATTAGACTTTACTTCTGTAGTATGGCACATAGAATAAAATGAAGATAAAAAAACAAATAAAACGAATAATAATCTTAAAATATTTAAATGGAGGCTCTTCAGCAACCTATTGACATAAATTGATAAAGATTACAGCCTAAGGACCAACGCTGACTATAAAATCAACACCCCTCCCCTCTTTGACCCCTTGTTGGTAAAAATCCTTTGAAGTTGTAAAGTTGAAATCCCCGCTTCCGGACCCCGTCTTATGAATGCTTTATCCGCTTTGTCCAAGACACTAAAGACGGACAACTACTAACTTTTATATTGAAAAAGTTTCATAATCTTTTAGTGGTGCTGTGTGGGTAAGTGCCTATATTCTTCTTTATAGAAACTATACCTATTCTACTTTAGCATACTATTCAAAAACAATTCATAGACCGTTGAACACTAGACTTGACTCTTTTTGGAACGTTTGTTCTCAGTAGTTCCTTTGAAAGAATTACTGAGCCTTTTTTGGAACACTCAAGCCCACCAGTATCAGTGTACATAAACCTACATGCTCGTAAATACTAAGGGCAGAAAAATAAAGTCATATACTTCGTTGATGTTGACATAGAACATACATAGAGAGCCACATAGAGTCACCGACATAACTGTTAAAATTTGTCAACCTTCTTTGAGCAAAGTTGACCTTTATGCGCTACTCGAATGCGCCAGAAAAGTTGTATGGAATTTCATTGCTGGTATATTTTAGCTGTTAAAATTTGCAAGTTGAAGTGGCAATGGGCAGGCCACATCGCTCGAAGAACCGATAACCGATGGGGAAGAAAGGTTCTGGAGGGGGGACCACGAACCGGAAGACGCAGCGTAGGTAAGCTTGCCACTAGATGGACCGACGACATTTTGAGAGTCACGGGCATCCAGTGGATGCAAAAGGCAGGCTGTCGTTCAGTGTGGAGGTTAAAGGGGGAGGCCTATGTTCAGCAATGGACGTCTTCTGGCTGATGATGATGACTTCGTTGATGGCACAACTAACCTTCCGCTTGGCCCTGACGACTTGCATCTGATGGTGCGTGCATTCGCCAATGGCTCGACCTCGCAGTGCCGCGCTCATTCGTGCGTACGCCCATACCATCACCGACATGGGAACTACGTAGGTCACTGCCAGGAACACTAGGTTGTAGCTGCAACAAAAAAACATTAGTTTAGAGGCAATTTTTTATGCAACTGAGTAACGAGACCAGGATCTCTTGTCATTCATTTGCTTGATGGTAAGCGTCACATTTGCCCGTAACCCAGAATTGATAACATCAACAGTTCAAAACTCTGCGCGGCAACGCACTCGTCACCCAGGGATATTAGAAGTTAAATCTCTATAAGCCAAGGAATTTCACTACAAACATTGCTCTATGCTATGGCCTATGCGCTCTCACCATAATATTTGCAAGATTCCGCTTCGTCGACCACGTTATCACAAACGGCTATAAGGACTATCTACGGAGGCGTGGTTTCATAGAAGCTTGAAATTACGTTTATATAGCCTATGGTACAGGGTCCTATCATATTTTTTGATGAAAAAAGCATCGTAAACTGGATTTTTAGTATAATTTTTCTTACAACTAATAAGATCTGTAGAAAATTCAGTTGCTATATTAAATAGATCTGTATTTTTTATTGAATGTAGCGGCTTCAGATTTTGGTTAAACTCAACATATCCATTTGTTACCTCCATAATTTATAAAAGTCGTTTTTCGTAAAACTTTAGGAAACTTTAAGTTTGAGAATGGATATTGCTAAATTACTGTAAAAAAAACAAAAACATTTTTGTGTTATGGTTTACTTATTTTATATTTATCTTAAAATTACGGCTTTATTTATTCGTTTTATGACCGAAAATACAAATACATAAAATTTTACGGTTCATTTTGTAATAGGCCTCTTAAGCTTGTTCACAGTTTGGGCTTATTGCAAGTCTAATTTTTTATCATTTTATCCGATTTTATCATAGTATATTATTTTGTACATATAAATACATGTGCTGTGCCACTCGATATAGCCTGGCGATACCTAGGACAACTAGGACAGTAGGCGTAATAAAGCATGCATGCAGTTTCGACAAGGTGGCAACGTTGCGCTCGCTTTGCTGGATTAATTTTATATGTGAAAGCAGCAAGTAGGCGAACTTCTGACGAATACCTGTCTATGAAGCTACACTTCCGTAGACAGTACGCTTTTCGGTATGTACTTCTGTATTATCGTTTTCTATATTATAATATTGGTACGCATGACCGACGCAACTTTCGCGACCGACATCAGAGTGACGTTGATTCCAGCCTATTATTATTACAGTTTCGAAACAAGCTCTGTACAGTATAGTTAATTTCAGGTAGGTACTTTACAGAAGTGTGATCTTTTGTAGGTCTAAATCTTAGAATAAAACTTTTTTTTTCTTAACATAAAATAGGTACAAGAAATAAATTAAAACCTATTCGCATTTAATCCGCAAAGTATTTCGGGCATCGACCTAGCCTAACGAAGAAAATCTGTAGGTAACTGTGTTATAGGAAGTTAGATTTTTTACGTGCCTGGCTCAAAGAAAGCTAAGCTTCCTCGATATATACTTAGACGATGTAACTTTTGTATGAGTAGTAACGAAATAAGTAACAAAAGTTCTTTTACGGAAATTACATTACCATTTACCATTAGGTACCAATTTCTACCTATCCTCCTATCTTTCTACCATTTTGATTTTTAGGTGTCCTACATGAATAATTCAATGCCGAAAAGTAATAACTCGCTTGACTGATTTTCAACCGTCTATTTAAGTGCTAAGACTCGATGATTATTTATAACCATTTCCGATGAGAGAAAAAAGTACTTTACTTACAACATTTTAAGAAATGACAAGATAAATCGTTGCGCAAAGTTTTCATATTTCGTAATTGAAATTTTATCAGTTTCATCTGTCCAGGTTTTTCGTTACAAATATTGAAGGTTTCTAAAATTGTCTGCTTTTTGCAACAAACAATGTCAACAATCTGTTTTTCTAGCATCCTAGATACATAATAATATTGGCAACCTTTTTACGCAATTTTGGCCGTGTTATAGTCTGATTCCAAATAAAACAAACTCAACAAAAACAGCCCCCAATTACTCCCGAGGTATTAGGAACCATAAAATCGGTCGTTTCTTTTTATCTTTTTGAAAGTCAAGGTTGAAAACCCACGATGCTAGCTTTATTTTTATAGGACACCTTGATTTTACAATAAACAAGGTATAAAAATACGTCCAAAAAGCTATTTGAATTAATTAACTGTGGGAGATGTACCAACGAATATCATCATCATCAGCCAGAAGACGTCCACTGCTGAACATAGGCCTCCCCCTTTAACCTTCACACTGAATGACAGCCTGCCTTTTGCATCCACTGGATGCCCGCGACTCTCACAATGTCATCGGTCCATCTAGTGGGAGGCCTCCCTACCAACGAATATACGCTATATAAAATACGTATCGAATCACATACAAATTTTGAATTTCGAAATTTAAATTTGTATGGAATTCGATACGTATTTTACGTAGTGAAATTTTTTATTTCGCCCATTGGTTAATAAGTCCTCGTAACTAACGTATCTATATATATTTAAGTGTCGAATTTAATACAAATTTTGTATTTCAAAATTGAAATCAAGGTTCTTTCATGGCACGTCTTGGCCACTTTTTTTTCTACAAAAATGGCACGTACACTTTTAAAGGTTCGCCATCTCTGTAGGGCCTAATAACAAGACCAACTCATTTAAGAAATTTCTCTGGTAAAAAAGGAAAACACTCTTGTTTACTTCTCACGTAAGCTTATGTGTTCCGTCACGTATTTCATTTATCAATTCACTCGTTTCTGGAGGATAGATTGAACGATAGTGATGAGAATGCTAAATGACGTCATGGAAAAAGGGCTACACCCATAAAGGAAATGGTTAAATTTTTCCCCAAAGGGTCATTTCAACGGATGAGATATTACATCAGTTTCACAAAGAGACAAAAGAGATTTTGGAAATAAAATAGGCCTTTCTATTTGATTCCTATCTTTTAATGTCCACTGTGAAATGTTTTCTAGTTACGCTTTTCCGGATTTTCGGGAACGTAAAGTCTAAAATAACACTCAACAAACATTTCAGAAATTATCATTACTTAATAACAATTTATAAAAAAAAACCCTTACCAGGCCTTTCTATTTAATTCCTATCTTTTAATGTCCACTATGAAATGTTTTCTAGTTACGCTTTTCCGGATTTTCAGGAACGTAAACTCAAAAATAACACAACACACATTTCAGAAATTATCATTACTTAATTACAATTTATAAAAAACCCTTACCAGTAGTCTGTTCTAGACGTGGGGTAGCTTCCGTCCGGCCATTTGATAAAACATATCTCCCTTTCTCCATTTATGTATCTAGAACAAAGAAAAGTTCACTTGTATACCCTCTGAATAAAAAGTCAAAGGCACTGCGCTGGGATAAAGTGCCTTTGTAAAAGCACCGACATTCATCAATGGAATCGTAGCAAAAACTTCGACCAAAATAAAATGAATGGACGGGCTATAACCATTAAACTTGTTCAGTAAAAACGATTCAAAACCGTCGGACATATACTTCAAAACCTAATTATATTCAAATCACAAGTGAATCTGTTTCTTCTAGGCAAGCATGCTCCACCGTAGACCGCATCATCGCTTAACATCAGGCGAGTTGGCGGTCACGCGCAAGCCTATTATTTATTTAAAAAAAAGTACGGTACATTTGTTGCAAAAAATAGATAGCGGTTTTTTGTTGTGTATTTACACTTCATATCACGTAACAATAGTCACATGTTGCACTTCCTACGGCTAGAGACAGACTGAAACGGTGTGAGCGCCGGCGCTCATTTTGTAATCTTCAAAAATTCGCTTCTTCTGGGCCCGTCCATTAATTTTATTTTGGTCTAAGCCAAATAGTAAATAATCTTAAAACAATTGTCCCAATTAGGCTCTATCCAAGCTTACTTCTAAGTTGGCACATCTAAAATACTTAATTCTAAATCCAAACACCCAAGTAATTTTATATATAAACTTGCTAATAACCAAGTTGTAATGTTGCTTTTTGAGCACCTTGCTTGCAGATAACGACCTTAATGCTGTTTATTATTATTTGTTGTGTCGGTCCATCTAGTGGGAGACGCAGCGTAGGTAGGCCACCTACGCTGCGTCTTCCGGTTCGTGGTCTCCACTCAAGAACCTTTCTTTCCCATCGGTTATCGGTTCTTCGAGCGATGTGGCCTGCCCATTGCCACTTCAACTTGCAGATTTTAACAGCTATGTCGGTGACTTTGGTTCTTTGGCGAATATCCACGTTTCGGATTCTATCATGCAAAGAAACTCCGAGCATAGCTCTCTCCATTGCCCGCTGTGTGACTCTGAATTTTTTCCAAAAGGCCAACAGTCAAGGACCACGTGTCAGTACCATATGTCATCACTGGTAACACACACTGGTCAAATACCCTTTTCTTTAGGCACGTAATATTATAATATTGCGGTAAGTAATGTACAGAAAATTCGTATGTTTTACATAATTACTAAAAATAAACTTACGAACAATTCATGAACTAAATGAAGTGGTACAAAAATCAAATTTTTTCACAAGTTCAATGTACATGTAGCTTCAAATTAACTATGTTAACAGGGTAGTAAACTCTTGTTAGTAGTGGGGTGTAAACTTCGGGTCATGTAAAAGTGAACCAAATGAAACTTAAACACGCAACGATAACACCCAGTTTATTACTTTCACCTTATTAACACCCAGTAAAAACAAGTAATCCGCAATACCAACTTTTTTAATGACAGAAAAACAATATCGCGTGCTCATGTGCATTTAAAAACAACATTTAAAAAAAAAAAAATGTTGCCCATGACCTGGTTACTCAAGCTTGATACATAGCATTTAAAAATCTATCGCATTTACAAAAATGACAATTTAAAAACTGCTTTTATTGTGGGGGTGCTCGCCAAGAGTTTTTTTTATTTTTTTATTTAAAATGCAACTCCACGGACTCCAGGGTCCGTGACTTTTATTATACTTGACTACAATTTTGTTAACTTAAACGAATTTACTTAGTATACAATACAGGGAGAGGAAAGTTAGTTATACCTATCTTAATCTAAGGTTAAAACAATTCGGTACTAGTGTTGTGTATATACCGCGAGCAGGCAGCACCCAATCACGAGTATGACACATGTGCCAGCCATCGCCCTCCTCAACCATATCTTAGTGAAGAGAGCGACCCGACACACGATACCACCACAAGGAGGTGCCTTCGATGGTGAGCATGAATGCTCGAGGCATATACACAACACAACTCTTATTTGTTTACATTTTCAATCTTTATCTTTTATCGCCAAGAGTGTAGTAGCCTTTACTTGCAATATAATTGAAATAGTTAATATTTATCTAAATCTGTAAACTCGGCTCCAGTGTCGATGGTCATCATCAGACTAGTTTCTAAGTACAATTAGAAGCCTTATTAGAAGCCTTAGTCAACGGAAATACAGCACCATGTCTTAGCTCGATTGAGCCAGTGGAAGTCGACTGTCTTACGTACTATACGTCCAGTTACATTTATTAGATTCGTTTAGTTTTATATTTTAGTACTAGTTTGTTTGTATATTTTCAAGTTGTTTTCGTATTATTTAGCATAATTTTCTTATGGAAATAAAATACGTTTTTCGGTGTACATAAAAGTAAAAAATCTTACGTAGTACATACTTATTTATTTTGTATCATTTCGTTTGATGGTTTGGCCTATTAGCACTATGTTTTATAAGACAAGTATAACCTAGGTGCTTTTATTATTTCTATATATTTATGTGTAAGAAGGCTATCCAAGTTTAAAAAAATGCCGTTTCTAAAAATGTAACGTACAAATATTTTAAGTCCCCGTAAAGTATAAAAACCTCGTGGAAACCAGTTATAAAACAATTGTTTGCCCCAAACTACGACCTCGCGTCACGACTACTTACTCCTAGACTGATTTATCTCATATTTGAACTTGAAAATTGCATTGAAATATGAATTAAAATAAAGTTTTATTCCAGACTTACATTCATTTATTAGTTAAAATCTATATGATAGATATAAAATTAAGTTACGGGCGTGTGATACGTTCTCCACACACGATGCAGGGAACTTAAGTGCTAGTCACGCAACGCATTTTATCAGTGTGTGGAGCCGTGTAGGACGGTGGCATTGAAATTAACTATTTGCCTACAAAATTTCATAAAGAACAAGTTATCGCTAACAAATATCTACAAACATTCAATCTCACAAACATACGCCTATATGTTCCCTTATACAGTCTTCTTTTGAGATCTTCGCTATGCTCGGTCAGTACGGAACCTAATGACGGAAGGTGGGACGTTACATCTATGGCGGGAAATTTAAATTTAAAAGCATTTTGATGTTGTAGCTAGGCCGGGTTACTATTGGTCACGGTGTTTGACAAATCGATGATTATTCTTTACATACACTACTTATTAACTCCCTAAAAATTTACAAAAAATGAAGAATTTAATATAAAATAAATTTCTGTTTAGAATTAAAAAAAACATTATTTACTATATTTTGAACCTTACAATGAAAGTTAGATTCAGATTAACTTAGCTATATCAAAAACAATTTTGGTAATGCTGTTGATGGTTAAAACAATATCAATCAAACTTTAAAGGACTCCTTTGTAAATTCTTAATACAACTCAACTTGGGAGAGTTACGAGAAGTTTAAATTTGATTACATTCAGAGATCAAAATTTTGCACAATTCGAGGACTAAAATTGCTTTAAAACTCTTTTCTAAGAACAATATCATCACATTTATCTCAACTGAAAATGTGATATCATGCTTCACGAATCGTTTTTAGAGTTCAATAATTACAACAAGAATGACTTTAATTCGAGCTTTTTGGTATCATACCTACGGAAATCATAATTTATGCATGTTTCAACACGCTCCTGACAACTCATTAGGGCTAGCTTTCACCACAAACTAAATTTGGTTTAAATCTAGATTTTAGTAAATTTTCCATACGATTTGACTTTTGAATTTCGTTAAATCGAGATTTAAATCAGTCGTACAAGTGGGTCTTAATCTCATTTTAATAGACGTAATAAAGGTCACTCGAATCCTCACATCGCCCTCAAGTGATGTTTTTTATATTTTATGTTAAAACACCAATTGAGGGTGAAATAAGGATTCGAGGTACGTACCTTTATTTACGTCTATGAATATGAGGGTTAGTGTCATAGCCTACGCAACTAACACAGTTTCTTTTTCTTTTGGGGGTCTTCCATAAAATCAGCCGCTTTTAGAATATGATACCTAATGATAACTCTTGCATAGGCAAAAAGAGTAAAATTCACAAGAGTAAAATCCGGAACCCAAAGCTTCGACTTTAGCCGAAGTCGAAACTTTGAGCTCTAGATTTTACTCTTGGCAGATTTTGGGATCTACCTAATCAAACGAGCCGAGGAAACAGCCTGGTGAGGCTGCGTCGTTAAGGGAAGAAGGAAGGGGCTGTCCTGGGAAAGCTGCGTCAGAAGACTTACAAGGGGGCCACCGGTGTGTTCCAATAGAGATCCCGGCACTCTCCATTAGACACAATACATAGGCCAGCCACTAAGGAAATAATAGTGGGTGTAATCTCACATAACTCGACTGCTACCCAATGCAAGTCTGGTATGTTTTGAAAACTTACCCCAAGCAAAACATAAACAAAAAACCTTTTCACAACCAAATGACTAACCCTATCATTATGAAATTTTGCAACGAAACAGTGTGCCTCACGCCATCATGGAATTCGTAACTTTTAGGTTGGAAAATTGCGGAAAACCAAGAAATTATTTTTAAAACAGCAAAGCACATCGAGTTATACTTCAGTGTATAGGTATGTCTCAGCTTGAAGGGCGCTGTAACTCCCAGACAAAATGTTAATTAAGTAAGCAAGTATAATTTTACTCCTTGAGGGCAGGTGCTCACCACCTGGATTACTTTGATTTAAATAGTTCGTGCGGAATATCTCTTCTGGAGTAAGTAGGATTTACTTCAAGTATAACATTCAATTGCTAAGAACACCATTGCCTCCGTACTCCGATCTATCCCTTAGGAACATGGTGACATAAAAGTAAAAGTTTATAAATATCTTCTCGCCTACTATAATAAAACAGCTTGTTGCCAGAACGTGGAAATGATCTCCAAGTTAATAAAAACAGTTTCTAGTATACTCAGGGGTATCCCAGAATAGCGATATCAAAGACCATTTCATTTCATCTGCGCAAAATTTCAGTAAAAGTTTTTTGTACCTATATGTATTGACCGTAGGCATTTTTACCCCTGAATGAATTAAAAATAGTACATTGCTTTATGTGGGAACATAACTTTTAACAAGGCGAGGCGAGGGTGGCATACTCGAGTAATCCACCTAGTTTAAAAAGTGTGGTTTCCACAAAAAAAAACAACAACAAAAAAAAAAAAAAACATTTTGTCATCTATACTATCTATCTATACTTCTATACTAATATTATAAATAGGAAAGATTTGATTGTTTGTTTGTTTGTTTGCATTGAATAGGCTCCGAAACTACTGAACTGATTTGAAAAATTTTTTTCAAATCAGTTTCACTTTCACTGTTGGGATGCTGCACTATCCCCGGTTGACATAGGCTATATATCCCGGCTTCGCCCATGCGAAGCAGGGGTGGCCTACTAGTTTTAGATATTTTGCAACAATTTTTATCTTAAAACATTAACAACCTTCTCAGATTAGATTAATTAACACCAAGATTTTGTTGTAAGCACAAAAAAAAATTGAGAATAATGTAGTATATTAGAAGTAATTTGTGATATTTATTCATAGTAGGTAAGTGTTGTATTTTTTTAAAAATATTATTGATAGTTATTATTATTTTCCCTTTAAGTTAGCGTGTTGGATGATGCATAGCTTTATTTACTCTTTTCGAAGTTAATATGAACTTATTTAAGAGTGGGAATATTAAAAACTGGTTTATGTGCATGGGTGGTGAGAAGAACCAACTTATCAATTATTAACAGGTGAAAATATCACATTTCCTCATAAATGTATAATTTTATTATATGCAAATTAAAAAACAGAAAATTAACTTTAAAAAAAAAACTTAAAATATTAACTAAAAACTAAAATTTAAAATAACTAAATTAAAAACTTAAACTAAAAGACCATTAGTGGAGGGAAAGGTCCCCAGAATGCTGGCGGCATGTCCACGTTGAATGGCAATGCTCAATTATTCTGTGCGAAATAGAAGCCAGCATTCTGGACACCCGTAAATTTGTTAGTTAACAGTCGATCCATTTTATTTAATTATTAATTATGCCATCCACACAATAAAGATGCGTGGAAGTCTCCCACTGTTCGATTTGATCGATTGTTTATACCACGCACCTGTTAGTTGTGGAATGGCTTACCACGCGTTTTCCTTCGTAATATGTTCGAATTGCTTCAAACGAAGCGTGAATAGAGTCTTCAAAGGTAGGCAACGCACCGCCAATGCTCCAGGTATTGTAGGTGTCCATAGGCAGCAGTGACTATTTACCATCAGGTGGCCCGTCGCTAGTTAGTCAATTATAACGTTTAAAAAATCTTACTGAAACAACTTTTACTCTGAAATCAATGCAGGCGAAAAAATACTATTTTTCCATGCACTTCGTTGAGTGTTATTTACATTTTGTCTATGGCACAATGCCTTTTTACGCGATATTAAGCTTGGTTCTAAAATAAAAGTTGTTTATAATGATGGGTACAATGTTACCCTTGAAAATGTCCGTCGTCTAGACACACCCGGTATATTATTGTAAATACTCACTGTTTCTTATAGGTGTCTGAGTAGAGGAGACTGGGTAGAGCAAGCAATGCGCTTGCGCACCAAACAGTGAGCAGCGCCGCACGCGCCACCGTCCGACTCAGCCTGTGCTGCAGAGGCTTCACTATAGCCACGTATCTGGGAAACAAGAGTAATCAATAACATTTAAAACAAAGCTTTTACTTAACAGTTCAGGGCCCGTACAGTGGCCTCTTAAATGCGACTCAATTTAGGTGACTGCGACAAGTTACGCGACCGTAAACCGCATCTTGGCTAGTTAAGGTTCACGTTCATCATTTCTCGTAGAAACCTAAATTCGAGGTCTCGGGAACTAGACTGCTATTTCGATGCATATTACGAAACAAATAACGATTTTTAATAACATTGGAAAATCTATGCTGTACTAAATACCCAGTCATAAATAAAAACGAAAAAAAATATTAATACCAATAAAAAATTAACCGATACTTGAAAAAAATACTTATGATGAGTTATAGGTAAAATACGTAATACGTAACTCTCTATCCTACAAAAGCCCAGTGTAGTGTTAATCTGGACGTCTTACATAAAAAGCCTATTTTGATGATATATCATAGGAAATGATAATTTCTTGAAAACTCTGTTTAACACTGTTTTAAACTATCACGATTGTTCACTGAAGTTATATGATTATTTACGGGATATTTACCGTGGTAAGGTTGTGGAATGAGCTTCCGATTTTTTTGGATAATTTCTTGGCCTAAAACTTAAAGGTTGTATGTACTTGCCTAAGAAACAAAATCCTATATGCTTCCTCACACAGGGCGCGTTTTGAATCAATGCTAACATCACCAACAACTCCAAAAGTCCAGATGAGAAGTAACACAACTTTTTTTACTGTGTTTCGGTACAGCGTGTACTGAAAGTGCCGATACCATACCGTTGCTGCACCGACAGGTCAGGAAAGAGATTTAGTTTCTCATATGCAATTATAGCGTGAATCGAAACTCGTTCAGTATAAGCGAAGTAACTGGCTTAATCTTACGTGAGTAATTCCCGTGTAATATGAATAAAATCGCTCAGTAAGTTGAAATAAAAAAATAAACTGCGATTATACAACTTTCTTACATCGTATCTAATAAATTCACCACAAATATGGAACACGTGAAACATAATACAGCGCTGAATGATTGCATTTAGGAATAATGTCTAATTTAAATAATTGTTAAACGTAATTAAAATACAACACAATTAAATGGAGCAAGCGTAACTAATGTAGGCTGTAAGCTTGAATACGCTACCAGTTTTAATTAAAATCAGTGTTTAATACAAACCTTTTGAGATATTAATGTTGTCGGTAGGTTAAGTAGGTTCATTGTATGTTGACCCTGGAGCCCGGAGGTCTTAGAATACGGTTTCGGTATCTGTGTCTATCCTAAAAACCGATTTAAAGGAACTTGACCTCCCATTATAGCCAGCCCGAGTCGATCTAGAATGTAATGAAGTACTTTTTGAACTATTATTATTAGTATCATAAGGTATCTTGTAGTTACGTAAATTTTCTTTTAAAAAACCAACTTCAGAAACCACAAAAAATATTATTTTGTTCTTTGTAATGGCATATTAACGTAGAATGTTTGTATTTTGTGGTTTTTGAAGTCGTATTAAAAAAAATTTTTTTTTTAGTGAAAACCTTTGATAGTGGAATGCGCTACTATTTTATTTATAGATGGATGATTACACATCCATGCATGACGCCTCCTTGTTTGAACAAAACACTTCAGGCGTTTTTTACAAAGACAAAACAAAAGTATCGCGTGGTACAATTGATTTGTTATCGCGAAATTCGTAGGCGCTCTGCAAAATATCCATATTATTTGAACTGGGGCCTTACGGACAACAGCTAATTGCGGCACCTAATCCGTTCAGTTGGAAAATCACGTGAACCTTATCGCGCCCAGATACGTATCTGGGCGCGATAAGGTTCACGTTCGCGTGATTTTCCAACTGAACGGATTAGGTGCCGCAATTAGCTGTTGTCCGTAAGGCCCCTGGTATAAAAATTACTGAGCCCCAATCAATGCAATTTTTGAGGGACCACCTCGCGGGTTTCTTCTACAAGATAAAAAATTAAACACGCAAATTGGTGTACAGATGCTGGCTTAATCGCTGTACATCATCATCATCATCCACAGCCTTCCTTATCCCACTACTGGGTATAGGCCTGTCTTATGCTATGCCATCTGCCTCGGTCCTGTGCTAATCTAGTCCAGGTTCGACCCGCGATAGTAATAATATCGTCGACCCATCTTGCAGCTGGACGACCAAATCTGTACATACATAAAAATAATAAAAAATACGGGCCAAATTGAAAACCTTCCTCCTTTTTTAAAGTCGGTTGAAACTCGTTACCTTGGTAATGAGTTTTATGTTACTAAAAATAATTGTTCAAAAAATACTTCATTACCTTCTCGATAACCTGTGGGTGTAGAATTTTTATTTACTTATCATTTAGTATACCTGTTAGGTATGTTTTTTTTAATGAGGGTACCACTTTAGCTCACCTTTTGCCTTAATAATCACTATTATAGTGTAACATTTAGAAGAAAAAATATATAATATAATTTTAACAATGTTATTGCAGCTGCCATTTGCATTCTAATTTAGTCTAGAGTTAATATCCAGGAAAGTATATGTATCGTATACAAGTTGTGACTTAAGAAACTTAAATAAACATTATCATTAAGTTCTAAAAGAATGGAAGAATTCATATTACAGCAAAAGACATGATAGCAAAGAAAGTAAAACAACAGCATATATTTTACTACAATCCTTCAGAGTTACTTGAAAATGTGCTACCAAAGGAATGTCATCGTACATTTCACGACACTTCGTTTTGAACAAAAACGAAGAAAAAAAAGGAAGATGCGAAAAGTATAATATGGGCTAGGGGTCAGGTGGTCCAAGCCAGGAAGTCGTCCTTGGGACCTCTTTCACCTTTTAAAATGTGATAATGGTAACTAGGCCTACGTTGGTTTAGATATAGGGACGATTTATACTTTTAGGATATTGATACCACATACTCATCGTCATCAGTTTAGCCATAGGACGTCTACTACTGGACCTAGGCCTCCCCCATCGATCTCCAAAATTATTTCTATTTGTACGTAGGTATGTATGCTATATTATCAACGTGAAACAATCTGCCATATTGTAGTAACCTCAAATATTCTGCAAGAGAAAGTTACAGATTGGCCTCCAGCTACATTATGGGGATGGAGTCGCTCAACCGTCACGTGAAATATAATACTTCGCCAATGTGTAAGAGGAAATAGGTAATTTCTTGTGCTTCTTTTGTTACGCAAAGTTTCCCTCCATAAAGCTAAGGGTAAGGGAAAAAACATATCAGTTTGGTAGTTTTGTAACTTTTTTTCATACCTAATGTCATTAAATAATAATATAATCACTAATAAACTAGATACAATTAATAGAATATTATAAAAATATCTAAGTTGTTACAAAAAAAAAATGAGTGACTGCTGCAGAAGTTCAGGTAGGTTTTAAGCCTGTCTTTCGGTATTTAGATAAAATTGTGTAGTTATCCATTACAAATAAATAATAGACCTTTTTGAGAATCTCAAAGAAGAAAGAGCACTCAAAAAAACAATGTTATTTCGATGTAACGCTTTTACATTTTCAAAAAATAGATTGTCTATAAAGAAAAAAAAAATAAGCACGAAGTATAGAAACTAACGTGACCGTGATTCATTATTTAAACTTATAAACGGCTAGCACTCATGGGTATTGATGTCGAAAAACTCGACTCGATAAGCAAGAAGTTCCGTAAATAGTGAACTATTTATCAAACATATAGGAATTTAAAAGAACTTGCATGTTCTTGAACTACTCAACAAGTTTCCTTCATAACAGGCACGTGTCTCTGAATCCCTTTCATTTGTAGAAACTTGACTGCAATTTCTCGGATGAACTCCGAGAGTTTGCAAAGTTTCAAGTTTATTTGAGCCACTTAGCTAAAGTTCTGGCCTTATGTTTAAAGAAAACGGCACCGTAAGTCAGGGTTGCACAAGGTCAAAAGTTACAACGCAGACAAAGTATAAAAAAACATGAAAAACTATTACTTTACAAATAGGCATAACAATTAATTCATACCTATAGCTAACAATGTAAAGAGTAAAAACTAATCTAGAAGCCAAAGTATCGTTGATGTGAGACATCTATAGGCGCTATGAAAAATGCGAGGTCTGTGATAGCGCGCCTTGGCAGTAAAACCTAAACTATACTATACAAGTATTGGCAAATATTTATCTTATGAATATCTTTAGAATATTATACATATTTCGAAGAATAAAGAACTAATATTAAAACCTAAAACAACTTAAAATTAATATAAAAAATAAAACTAAACCACAAATCTAAAAGCCGTCGGTGAAAGAAAAGAGTTTATTTGAATATTGTGGCTCTGACAAGCAGCATCATTTTATTATTATATTATTATGATTCTTTATTTCGATACATTCACGGGTTTAGCCCGGACCTTTGAGAGGCATTGGGGGTGGGGGGGCCAAGCCAACACCAAGCGGCCCTGTTGAATAACAAATACAATTATGGGGGTGTGTATAAAATGGACTATAAAACTATTGTACAATATAAGATTAACAAATCTAGGCTATTGAGGTGAACAAATTGTGGATAGGAAAACAAATCTATAGGATGAGAAACGGCACCTGCCTTATCCTGTCTCATCTCAAAATAAATTTAGGCAGGTGATGACTTGCCACCCACTAAATGAGCCCCCCATAATGGCTGCTGCATATTGGCACCGGAAGGGCAACATTGGCGTGGGTGGCTTAGGGTGTCGAGAGGTGTGCTGCACTTTCACTAAAAGCTACTCGTGGCGTTATGCCCTTTAACACTTGCACCCTGGAGCTTAGGTTCTTAGCTCTTGCGGTTTCCACCCCCAGACGGCCTCTTGGTGTTGGCCGAAGCCAACACCAAGAGGCCCTGTTGAATAAAAAATACAATTATGGGGGTGTGTATAAAATGGAATATGAAACTATTGTACAGTATAGGAAAAAAAAAACAGGGCTATTGAGGTGAACATTTTGTGGGTAGTTGAACTGATATATGGGATGAGAAACGGCACCTGCCTTATCCTGTCTATGTCCTTATATTATTTATAATTATAGTAGATAGGCTTGCGCTTGGCCGCCATCTCGCCTGATGTTAAGCGACGATGGGGTCTACGATGGAACACGCTTGCCTAGAAGAGACCGAAAAGAAATCTCATCTTTAGAAATGTCAGTTGTTTAACAAAATTGTTCCATTATTAACAAATAAGTACTACAAGTAAGTACTTGCAGGTCTTTTCAATATTTTTCAACGCTATATAATTAAACACCTGAGCACTTCAAAATAAGTTTTCATGACGACGAAAAGAAAAAGTAATCCAAAAAAATACTACACTTATCAACTTTAGAGCACACCTGCATTTGAATAAGTATTGAGATTATTCTTAGTTCGTTGTCCTAACTGAAGCTAGACGAATAATTCAATGACTTTCAGACAATATTTTACTAGGCTTTAGCTGTATTATTTTCTTAAATGTACCGCAACCAGTGAAAATCTGCTTCAATAGTTCAACAAGCAACCGCAGTAAGTTGGGAATAAATTTTATTTGGCCTTCTAACTTGAGCATATAAATTCGTCTACATTGTCACACGTTCCGGCACTCTGTAAATAAAACCAAGGATTCATAACATCGTCCTTTATAAAACAAACCAAACTGGAGCTTCTAGAAATTACACTTTAATTTAAAGCAGAACTAAACGCTTGTTCTAGAGAATAAACATTTTACGAGAGAATCATTTTCACTATCACACTATTGGACACGTTTCGGTAGCGTATCTGCCTGTCTAGGTTGTAAAATAAACAATTTAGTAACTTTAGTACATCTAAAAACGTATTAAATGACAGGGTTACACAGCACGGCGATATCGAGACGAAAGGAGGTCATTGTATCATTATGAACAACTTTTACAAGAAGTATTACGTAGAAAAATGTCCTTCATACTCAATGAATAATATGAGACATCAAATTTATTCGCGTTTTTATATTCCCCATCGAAAATTTTGCTCAGAATGATTAATTGAACTCTTTTCATCTTAGTGCCACAGTACTACCATCCCGTATAACCCTGTAGATAGACAAATATGTCGTAAAATTTTAGAGTTACAACCTTTGTTTATCGCAACTGCCGTTATGTAATAACTCTTATCTACTATCTCTTGAAGTGTAAAACAATAACTATAAAGCACTGTTTTTAAATAAATAGCTACAAATATTTAATGTATCTACTAACCTACATTTCAGTAGGTATCTATTAAATCTACTTACTTGGATAATAATTATACCACAAACTCGGTGGTCTCGTTAATTACAACGCTGACTACGCTGGACTAAAATAAATATTTTTACAAAAATATACAAATCTACTTCAAGGGAAGTGGGTGAAATTAAATAAACGGGAATCATCCCTGATTATCCAATATTATGAGGTGGAAAATTTTCTTAAAAAAAAAAACATTAAAATCCGTTCAGAGTCAGCGACGACCTCATGTGACATATCCAATAAAAAGCATTTATTTGAAAATATTTTTACTAACAAGCTTTTAATTATTATAATGCTAGTATTTTTGCGGTCATTCTTCTTCTTTCGAGTCGATGTTTCGTAAATTATTGTTTTGTTTTCTAATAAATTTTTTTACCAAAATTTTGCCCTACCCAGGGCACTCTCCGTGGCTTCATTCAGGTCGTCTAGTGTGCAAAATGTAGGACACGCTGTACATCAAGTGTGACATTGTCCGAGGGATTACACCACAAAGACATTATTGGGCCCTTTATATAACCCGATTTAAACCACTTTGCAGTAATTTAAAAAATATTAAACATTGGTCATTGCATGTTATATTGTACTTTGCATTGTTTGACAATATCTGATAAAAATTTAAAATATTACAATACACGACACTGGCAAATGCACAAGATGTGCTATGCCAAAATCTTCGCAAGAAGAAATATTTTTTTATTATACACTAGAGTGAAACTCGCTACTTCGTACGCGTAGAGCTCGGCCTTCGGCCTCGCTATTACAACCTGTTATAGCCTATGTGTTATTCTAATGTGCAAGCTATATTATTGTAATTTTTAATATTTTTACTATTGTTTTTTTAACTTTCATTAAAATCCATTCGGTCGTTTTTGCGTGAATGAGGAACAAACATCCATACCTCTATACATACAAACTTTCGCGTTTATAATATTATAATATAATGTATAAGTAGGAAGTAGGATGACACTTACCTATCTACAGTGATAGCGACTAATGTGAACACACTGGCCGACACTGTAAGGCTGGCTGTGAAGTTGCTGGCCACACAGGTGACGGTCCCAAACGGCCAGTGCGCGGTGACCAGAAACACAAAGTTAGGCGCACCGTTCAGAGTCGCCATCAGGAGGTCTGCTACAGCGAGATTAACGAGAAAACAGTTGGTAACTGTCCTCATCCGACGGTGAGCTGGAAGAAAAAACTTAATAAGGCTGTGCACAACGGCTATAGTCTCTTTCGAATATTTCAACAGTTTTGAAGATAAAAAAACCGGACAAGTACGAGTCCAAAAAAAAACTAACTGAAGTTGAAATATTGAAAGACAAACTTAACTTTGCGGTTGACAATAAGGTTCTTCCATACATAACAACTACAAAATGGAAGTTAGTAATTGTAAAACAATATTTTTTATATAATATAACTTCAAATTAACAACTTTCAGATTTATTCCTTTAAATGTGCTGTAAGACCTTGCCTTTTGCCAAAATTAATGATTCTAGGTCAACGAGATGTACCCTATAAGTTTTGATTCCCCTGTGAAATCGCAAAAAATTAGACATAAACGTTCATATCTATTGATTGCGTTGACTTATAACTTTTATTTTTTTACAGTCAAAAGAAACCATAGACCCAAGTATTTAGTATACATTTCAACCTTTACGTGTTCTTGAGAAAAAGGGTCTTGACAGATGGACAGACAGATGGACAGACAGACGGACAGACGGACAACGAAGTGACCCTATAAGGGTCCCGTTTTTTCCTTTTGAGGTATGGAACCCTAAAAATCATTGATTAATAATTTAAAAAAACCATTATGTTTAGAATAACATTGCAAATAGAGTAAAACAATTTTCATGTTGATATTTTATAGGATGGTGGAGGAGATTGAAAAATACTTATATATTTTTAGAGCTGTTGGCGATTGATGTTTGATGCCGTTTTTGAACGCAAGTCTCCGCGGTGTCTCGCCTGTGACTGTTACGCCCTGGTCATGACGTCATAGTCGTGCTAGACCAATGTCAGCTGATTTCTACTATGGGCATAGATTCTAGGACGTTAACATTTTACGTCTGTGACAATGAATGAATGACACCCCCTGCTCCTTTCCGTCCCACCCACGTCCCACCGCTCTAATACCTAGGGCGTGACCAGCGAGGTCATTTTGAAGCACTAATATATTTTTGACGGTGACGTGCCGGTGCCGAGCCGGTGACGTGTCTGTGTGTGCACGTCGCTTTAGCTATTATTAATGGAACTGCGGCTTTTCTTTAGCTTGGCAAGTTTGATTAATAACAAAACCATCGAGCTTTAGTGGTTTGACTCTCAGGGGTACCTTTTTAGGTAAAAGATTCTTAGAATCAGCTTCAGAATACGTAATGAAGTTTAAAAATGTAAGTCACTTGTTTAATCCAATCAGGATGATTTTGACCTTTGAAACATCTTGGAATGTTTGACATAAATCTAAGGTTTGCACGGTCTTTCCACGTTTAATTTTGTTACAATATTCCATTTGTTTCACTGTGGATAGAGAAATCAGGTAAAATAAGTTTGGAGTGGTTTTGGTGGCATTTGAATTATTGTCTTGGTTTCACGGAGAATTTTAATTAAAACAGGGAGGATAAAACAGCTTCTGATGTAAACATCTCAAATAAATTATTCGAGAAATCCAAGTCTTACAAACAATTAGTTTGAACAGAAACCGGTACAAAGATTAAATATTAATTACGATAAATAATTTCAAAATTATATTTAATAATACCTGTTCTTTGTGTTTAAATTTAAGAAGCTAATGAACGTTTCTGGATATACAGAAGCAAAACTCCAACCTTAGATAACTATATCAGACCAGAACGAACTACCGTTGCGAACTATGCTTGTTTCGTCTCTCAGTTATTATAAAAATATGTAAAAACAATATTCTAAAGTGGTTGATGATGATAAACGTGAAAGTAAATATCACTAATTACTTTACCTTACAATACTTACAAACAACTAACGCATACATTTTAGGTAATACTTTTTACAATTAATCGTGACAAACAAGCGGCCATCGGATAAGTATTCAACGCCACAACACAACTACAACATCAGAAGCGTAGCGTTGTGAATCATCTACATCGAACCATATTATGACGAGCCATTTTAATAAACCAAGCCATTATTGACGATATCTAAATACAGACAATACATTAGATACATGGCTGGATGATGACTGTGGCAATGGACTAGCTTTGTGAAATTGCTCGTAAAGTGGCCTGGTGTAAATGAGGATTATTTGAGGAAAGGACAGTATTGGGGGTACATGCTTAGTAGTTTTCTTATTCATTTTATAAAATGTCTAGGCAACTCTTACCCAGAACAATCCAGATGACGAGCGTGTTCCCGAGTATCGCAAGGAGCAGCATCACGGCAAACACCATAAACCAAGCCAGTTGGCCCCACCATGGAGGGCTGTATGGTCTCTCGCCCAATCCCATGCAGTTCCCGAGTGTGATCCTGTCACAAGAAAAAGAAAGAAAATTTGAAAATTAGGTAAGAACCTAAATTATAAAAGACAGGCGATAGTGTCTGAGAAAGAAAGGCTGCAATGAAGGTGTTATCAGCAAACTTACGTGTCCTGGAAAATTGTTTTTTTGGTAAGCAGGTGGGGGAAGGGGGGACTTCTAAATATACCCAGCTATTTATTGAGGTGCTACTTTCCGCGGTGTTTCAGAGAAGCTACAATATGGGGTTCTTCAAAAGGCGAGTTAATAGAGTCCTTAAGGGTCGGCAACGTATTTGTGATACCTCTGGTGTTACAAGTATCCATAGGCGACGGCGACTGCTTACCACCAAGCAGCCCGTCTGGTTGTTTGCCTAACATTGCATAAAAAAACATCCAGGTTATGTAAGGTTGCATTTAATAAAACCATCTCAGCGACATACCTCTGAACACTGGCACCTGGGCCATATTACTTTAGAGGGAACTCTGACTGGCATAATTATTATAATAATATGTATAATTCATATATGTATTTGAACTTGAATCAACCTTCATTTTACAAAAAAGATGTTTAAGAAAAATATTTAAACTTGAAAATTTGGACAGTTTGCGTGACATATTTAAAAATAATAATATCCTGACACTCACTTGCATTTATATTTATGAAATCTGCATATTTGTAAAATGTAACGAAAATTATTTTTTTAAAACAAAATCGAGTCGTACTGATATTTTACGAACTAAACAAAAATATAATATTTTTATGCCACAAATTAACAATAGTATGTACCATAATAGTCCATATGTAATGGCACTCAAGATTTATAATAAGTTACCTACTGATATGAAAATGTTAAGCGATAACAAATTCAAAACAAAAATAAAGTCATGGCTTATTTCCAAAGGATATTACAACTTAAAGGAATATTTTGGTGACTAATTAAATTTTTATTGTTAATATTATAATTACAATTTTATTGTTAATACTTCAATTTTATTACTTAATTTTTTATTACAATTTTATTGTTATTATTATAATTATAATAACTTTATAAACCAGTTATTTTAAGTTAGCATAATACCTACTCACTTTAAGTTATTGTACGCTCGTAAAGGGCAGACTGTTGATACTACAATGTTTATACCATCTTCTGTACACAGTTTTTATAATTAAATGATTTCTGATTTCTGATTTCTGAGGTTTTAAGATCTTAATCTTGCATGTTGGCCTGGTTGTTTATCTATAACTATTTAGCTAATAAATGAATACTTGATTTTAATTTGATTTTATGCTTCTGTTCTGGAAAGGGGACACCCATAAGAACGCACCGGTACTAACCAAGCTCGTAGCCTGACAACAATTCCGGGAGTTTTTTTGAAACATTTCTCATCCTTCCCTATACAAGCAGGTTTTCTGAACCGTTGTCTTGCCAGGTCTCGCTTGAAACAGAAGTCAGGTCCATAAATATGATCACCCGCGAGCCCAAAAATAACGATAGACTGGGGATAATCATTATCAGCCTAACACTTTCCCACTGCTGGGGAACAGGCCTTCTCTCAGATAGAGAGGATGGAGTCCCAATCCACTATGCTGGCCCAATAGGTACATACTGGTAAATGTTAAATGTTTTTGAATCATCAACGTCTAATTGTAAAGCGCACATGCTACCGCTCGGCCACCACCGCTCCAACCACCAGATACCGAAGCCGTATTCTAAAAACCGACTGCAGGGTCAAATGTCCAACAGTGAACTGAAGACTGGCGATTATGCTGAACTAAATTATCAGTAGTTATTGTACCGACTTTTTTTAATATTATTTTCACCCCTGACGGAACGGAGTTTAAAGCATTTAGTAAGAAGTTGGATGTTTGTTTGTCTGTTACAATTTTTGCTCTAAAACTGCATGACCGATAAAATGCTTTTTCTTTATTTGAAAGCAGCTTTAAATAAACAAATATTTGGGAAAATTTTGCAGACACGGTCATGGTCATCTAACCCCAAACTACGCAAAGCTTGTACAATGGATTCCAGAGACTGCTGCTGACAGCTGTGCTGAATTGTAGTTGTTCTACAGTACAGATGTACAGATTTTGGTCAAACAATGTTGCTAATGTTTAACCAAAATCTGTCCAGACGTTTAAAAACTATGAGCTCTTTTCCGAATTGATCGTGTCATGACTGTCTCATTTTTAATTCGATTGTAAAATAATAATCATCAGACTTAGTAGTTACCAAATATTAATACAACCTTCAATTTATTCAAGGACACGTCAGTAATACTTGATGTTTTAGCACAAAAATATTTAGTGAGAACAGCATCCGAGGTAGTTTTTATGGTTCCGTACCCAAGGGTCAAAAAAGGGGGTCCCTATTACTAAGCCTACGATGTATGTCTGTCTGTTTGTTTGTCTGTCTGTCTGTCTGTTTGTATGTTTGTCTGTTTGTCCGTCTGTCTATCCGTCTGACCGTCCATCCGTCTGTCCGTCTGTCGTCTGTCCGTCTGTCCTACCTATTAACGGCTGTATTTTTTGAACCGTAATATATAGACAGTTGAAATTTTCACAGAATATGTAATGTTACGGTCACGACAGTGTAACGAGTCAGTGACAAGTTTCTGTTCATTACCAAGTTATAACTGGTAATTTCTTTATTGATATTTGTGGTGATACGGAACCCTCAGTGCGTGAGCCCGACTCGCACTTAGCCGGTTTATTACAACAATGCAATTTTTTTGCCAGCGCTCTAAAATCCGCGTCTTGTTCAAAGCAAACGCAAGTTTAAAATTTTACACTCTTAGGGAAAGATTGCAAAAAGGCAAACTCGTCTAAGTTTAAATTGAAGTACCTTAACCACTTTTGCGGTAAAGTTAGCGTGGTGGTACACAATTTTTCGTAAAAGCTAAATCCATATTGTGAAATATAGGTATCATTTCTTTGCATGACAAATAGGGATGTCAGTTTCAGTGTGTGGGTAAATAAGCTAGCTTAGGTATTTGAAGGTTTTTCGACTTAAAATTGCGTTTATTTCATTTTGGAAAAAATGAGCTAGAAGGTTGGTTAGTTAAGACTCGGCTTATGTATGTATACGATCCTCTTAAATATTACTTAGTTTCACTGTATTTTAGAGGAGTAGATTATTAGTAGGTAAATAATAGCATACATGTAAAAAATGTACTATTATTTAATACTTATAGTTCGCCCCAAACTGTGACCTCACGATCCATAAATTTTTGGAACCAGATATTACCCATATTTGAACTTAAAATTTTATTGAAATTAAACAAAGAAGTTTCAAGAATCAACGATACGCAAGTTTTCGTCGATGAAAACCAATGCACGCCGAAATGCCGACTTCCTACTCGGTCAAAAACTAAAATGTTTCCATACAAACTTTAAAGATAATATGTTTGTGAATATTTTTATTTTATAAACTCGTCAAATTTGTTTGACTGTTTTTTTTTGGATATTTAAAGGCTCATATTTCTTATAGTAGTTAACTTACAAGAAAAAATAAAAGATATAAGCATGAAAATAGAGGAGATATTTTTTTTTAAGTTACAGTGCTAGCGGTATTATCTAGGGAGAAAACACGAGAATACGTTTGTATGGACAAAACACTGCCCGTGTCCTGTAAAACTCATGGAACAAAAGTTGTTAGTATGTTGTAGAAAAGCTGCCTGCGAGAGAATGTAAGCTATAGACAGCCCGTTGGTCCAGTTAGTAGTGAACCTACCTTCTATAATCTTGGGGGCGTGGGTTCGATTCCCACCTAGGAGAAACATTTATATGATGAACATTTGTGTTTGTTCTATATCTGGGTGTTAATATCTATATACGTATGTATTTCAGTCTGTGGCAGCCATATCACAAGTTTTGCTTAGTTTGGGGTGTGATGACCGTGTGTGCAAAAATGTCCCGAATATTTATTTATTTATGATCAATGACTCTGTATAGGTATAAAACATACAACACGTAGCTATTAAAGTACTCACAAAATAATTATTAAACCACAACTTATATTTAGAAACTGATGAATATACACCCTCATTAGGAGGTATCCTTACTTCAAACACGTTAAACTAATATGAAACTTGTGTGGTACAGACACGTGTCAATTTAGATTATGATGAGTTCAAGACTAAGCACGCAGTCTCGCACGTGTATTTTTGATTTAGCTAGTTTGACATCTTTTTACTAAAAGTTTTTATTAATTGGATCATAATTATGTAAGGTAAAGGTACCAATCAAAGAACAAAGAACTAAGTCACGCGAAACTTCATTAGCTAGGTATTGTTTTCTGTGAAACTAATTTAAGAAAATACCTAACTAATTTGTGAAATGAATGTTAGTCGACATTGATTTCACGAATTAAAGCTATTAACAAGGTCATAAAAGGAAACCTTCCATGAACAAGATAGACGTGACAAACATAAGCTTCTCATAGATAATTGTAAAAAGAAGCTAATAAATGATAGCATTTCCTGTATGGGGCCTGTAATTTACAAAAAGATATCAAGACCTCATTTGACATCAAACTGTTAAAAACTAAATGGAAAAACTTCCGTTGACAACATTTTAAAAGCACATTAAGAGATTTTATTAATAACTAGCGGTCCGCCTCAGCTTCGCACGGGTATAGATCATAGCCTATGTCACCCGGGGATAGTGTAGCTTCCCAACAGTGAAAGAATTTTTCAAATCGGTTCTGTAGTTTTGGAGCCTATTCAATGCAAACAAACAAACAATCAAATCTTTCCTCTTTATTATATTACTAGTGGTCCGCCCCAGCTTTGCACGGGTATAGATTATAGCCTATGTCACCCGGGGATAGTGTAGCTTCCCGTCAGTGAAATAATTTTTCAAATCGGTTCAGTAGTTTCGGAGCATATTCAATGCAAACAAACAAACAAACAATCAAATCTTTCCTCTTTATTATATTAGTATAGACTAGTATAGATAAATATCATCTAATGCTACTCAATCAGACACATTTGGAACGTAAATAAGTTTTTTTAGGAATTCTGCACTGTAAGGCCAATAATGTACCTACAAACAGCATTTTTTTCTTTCTTGAAATAACGATGGAATTACTCTCCTCTACATTTAGTATGTACATTTATTGTTTCGGTAAGAACCCCATGTACCTCCATTCCATACTTTATAAGTACAACTACAGACCTAATTTGAAATATGAATCCGCTTCCGGCAGCTGTCATCTGCACCCTTATCCAAATCCATACTTAATTGCTCAGAGGTGATTCTGTAGACCGTTTGGACACCTTTATTCTATACTAGCAACGCACCCCGGCTTCGCACGGGTGTAAGTCTTATTTTTTACACCTTGGGTTACATTATTGGAGTTTTAGTAAGGATCCCTATTTTTTTAATATAATATAGCCTATGTCACCCGGGGATAGTGTAGCTTCCCAACAGTAAAATAATTTTTCAAATCGGTTCTGTAGTTTCATAGCCTATTCAATGCAAACAAACAAACAAACAATCAAATATTTCCTCATTATAATATTATTATATATATAAAATAGATAAGTATAGATATCGGAGAGACTGCTCGTTGGCCATCATCATCGTCAAAAGACACCTCATAGGCGTACGTTCGGAAATCGTGCGATGAAAATGAGGAAACACTGTTGAGCTTATCACAAATTCACAAGGTAGACACGAAACGGTAGGACAGTTCCTGGATATCACTTTACGGTCGTCGGGTAGTGAATGCCTAACACCGAGTCGAGCGATAACACTATGGCTCTGTCGGAAGCGCACCGAAGTGAAGTTGCGGCTAGTTGCCGACTGACGAGACGTTGGCGCGCTTCTCGTTTCGTTTTTTTTTAAACCGTGATGGTGTCCGGATGCCACATATAGATATTATATTCTAATACTTATAGTTTGGTTACTGGGCAGGGCAGACGCACATGTGATTATTGACAACACAACAGTATTTACATGGGAAACCATTGGGAAACGAATAATTTGAATTCTTTTGATAATTATTTATAAGATATTGTATACTTAGTATGTATGTAGCTACAATGGTGGTTTTAAGTACGTGTCAAATTAATTTTGACCAACAAAAAAAGGTTAATATTCTAAGACGAACTTAATTGCACGGAATTCAAAGAGTAAGCAAATAAGAAAATCCGAATGTATTTTACGACGTAAAATATTATATTGAATTTATCTTCTAATGCATGTTTGACAATTTTTTGTAAAATTTTAAACATACAATGAAAATCAGTGTAAGAAAATCAAAATGAAATATAGTTTTTTTTTTTTTCGTCAATCTTTGATGGGTGGTAGAGGGCTAAAAGTAGGGTTAAATTTTTTTTGTTATTTTTTTCATAACTTATTTAATAACATGCAACTTTTAAGACCTCTTCAGTATTAAAAACAGGTAAAAAAAACGCTCCACCATACTGTACTAAGTGTATTTTTACCTTTAAGTACCTAAGAATTTGAGTTTCACTTTAGATTGCAGGTAAGTTAGCTAAAACATCGTAAGTTCCTAATAAACTCTTGAGATAAGATTCCACGACGAGGTGAATTTACGCAAATTTCCAAGAAGGGAGCGGCGCGACGTGGCGAATATAATGTTATACGATACAACTTCCTACACATACGTATATACTTATATTATAGGTTAGTTAGAACTTTTAATTTAAAAGCAATTGCCTCGTGTATCGACGAAAGCTTTATGCATCATTTGGGAGAAACTACACACACATATATCATCAGCCATTAAATGTCTACTGCTGAACAAGGCCTCCCTCTTAGAGAGGGGTGTTGCCATAATTCCCACGCTTGGCAGGCGGCTTGGGGATCGCAGTACGTTCACCGTGTACTAACAGGACGCTGCTGCTCATCCTCCGGTAGTTCTGGTTGCAGTTTTAGGACATACCCGAGTCTAAACCGGGGAGAAACTACAGACTGAACAAATTTAAAATTCGGGTAGATTACGGCCCTCGAAGCCCTCGTTCCGCGTTGCTACCCCTATTAAAATTTGGTTTATCTCTCTCCGTTAAGTAATATACAATTTAAATCCCATTGTAGATGTAAGCAAGGGAGAAAGTTAAATAATTGTATATTAGGCAATTAGTGAATAAATGATTTAAAGCGAGGGCCATAGAAGAATCCTGAGCGACGCGAGTGATTCATGGTCCGCGATAGAAATCCGTTTTATTCAAGAGCTGCATACTATATTATATCATGACTACGAGGAAAAGAAAGATTTAAGGAGTTTGTATCGAGTATTTTTTGCGCAAGAAGGCTGTATAGCATTGAGATGGAGGTCGAATATAGTGGTGTGTTCTAAATTCAAACACCAAAATAGTGATCAAAAGAGCTTTTTATTCACTGTTAACAGTGAACAAAATAAGCTTTTTAAGGGGGACTGGTATTAAATATATTTTTTATCACGTCAATATCAGCCTATCATGTTACCACAGCTGGGGGATTAATGACGCTGTCTAGATGAAATAATGACGACACCTTGATTATGTTTTTCGTAATAGGAGCGAACATGTGGTGGTTGAAATTATTTGACGAGGAGGACAAGATTATATTACATGTGATAATATAATATATTACTATAATATTTTCCAGATTGCAGATAAAGTCGACGAAGTAATAAAAAAGAAAGCCGAAGTCGCCGTGGCGAAAGTATTTAATCTTGGTGTTTTAGTGGGAGATAATACTGTAGGAAGGGAATTTATATTAGGTGTCTCGAGCTGTTTTATACATTGCGTAGGTAATGTTTGCGAGTTAATATTGTGCCAAGAAAAGTATTCGTAGGTATGCAATGTTAAACACGCAAAATATTCTGTAATGCGTGATTGTTACAATGTGGTTTTTGTATAAAAAATGGCAGTATAGTCACTGCTATTAAATCATGGTCGTAGATAAAACATATCCGGTAATATTATGTTGCCGGATGGTGTATACTGTATATGATTTGTGGTAACAACTTCTCCAAGCCTGAGCTGCTTTAAATGTAGACTCAACCGCTGGTACATCAAGCAAACTTCTACGACTACGATCTGTTCACGAGGAGTGAGGGCAAAATAGAATATATTAATATTTCTGATTTAATGTAATTATTTACTAACTTTACATTATTATTTTTGTGGTTATTTTTTTATATTTTAATTGTGTTGTATATATTTTCATATACAATTTGTACTTAAAAATCTATTTTCGTGTAAATTTATATAATATAAGAATAAATGACTTTAACTTTAAATTAAACCTTGATAAATGGTTTGTTCTTAGTGCTTTCGCTAAATAGTCCTATTTTTAGTTGTGAGAATTTATTTCTTAATAGATAAAAACATTACTAAATTGAGCTCTAGAATTTATGACGTCAACAAACAAAAGGATGATGGAGTTTATGACATGAAAAAAACAATTAAAACTTTCTTAAATCATAATAAAGTTATGTTGTTGAGCCATCTTCGTAATAAACAACAAAACTTTTTGGATTGAGTCGACATTCATTAAACAACAGCTACGTAAAATCAACTGACAAATTCTTAATTAAATTTTATTACGCGCGAAAAGTTATATCTCTTTTTTGACAAATTGATACACCTGCAGATAACGTCGTCTTTTGATGCGATCTTTAAATTGAAGCTGAATCTGGCATATTTTATACCGAAGTAAGTCGAAACGATCTATACATGACACAATTTTACTGTGTGTTTTATTATGTAAATAGTATTCATACATTGGACATAAATGTCGTATTCATTGTACGTACGTGGAAAGCCATTACCTGCCTATTCTGTGAAATGAATCTGCCAATTCTACCTAAAAATATTGCCCCATAGATAAAACAGCCTATTCAACGGACTGCCCTAGGCGTGACCATTTTTCACACACTCTTTGGCCTTAGCAACCTTGAATTGACCTTTTCATCCTTCTTATGGGTTAAGCCCTCGCTTCGGGTAAAACAAAAAGTAAAACGTGCAAACAAAGCGAATTAAATTGAAAGGGAAGAGCACATGTTTGGTTAAGGTAAAAGCGCATAAATGCCAATTCATTCTGTAGACACACAAGAGATCGCAACCTCATTACCCCGAACGGTAGAGTTCTGTTTGTTTTCCAAATATTTGTTTGGATCAACGACTTTAGGTGCAGAACCAAAGGATAATAAACGCTAATTAATTTTGAAAGGTATCACTGAAAAAACAAAACTGAAAATCGTACGTAATACGAGAGTTAATTTATTGATCGAGAAAACAGAAGGTATAATCAAATCTACTGGAACAAATTGGCGTTTGTATGTATGCTATTAGTTTTTTTTTTTTTTTTTTGATGATATTTTGTTAACTATACAGACATAAAATCAGGAAAAACAAAAAAAAAACTTACAAGTAGGTATTAACGTAACGAGCTACGCTATGAGAATAAATTGGCATGTGTCTTAGTCATTTATTACAAATAACAGACTTAGCGAAGAATGTAACTAAACACATAACACATACTGAAAAAATAAATTAAATTGGCTAGTAAATATCTGAGATATGAGCGTTCAAAGTTTTTGTTGGGATAGAGAGCGGGTGCACTGTCCCTTTCTAGCAAAGCTTGTGTTAGTATAGCATTAGTATGGCGCGCGCACGGCTTGACGTCATAACGTGCTATAATTTATTTTTGAACACATTTAATTTTGTTTTCGTTAATCGGCTCTATTTATGGTCAGGTTTTTTAAAGATATTAAATAATAATTAAGAAACATATTTTTACATTTTTAAGATTTAAATACCTTGTAATAACTTATTTGCGTCTACTGTCAGTAATTTCTCAAAACAACCTGTCATGATTTCTAACTTATTTCAATTGTTTCTTTGTGATTTCTTGGTTTTAAACCTTTTGGTATCTTATTTGACTAACAGTCTTCTATATCTATACTAATATTATAAAGAGGAAAGATTTGATTGTTTGTTTGTTTGCATTGAATAGGCTCCGAAACTACAGAACCGATTTGAAAAATTCTTTCACTGTTGGGATGCTGCACTATCCCCGAGGCTATATATCCCGGCTTCGCCCGTGCGAAGCAGGGGCGGCCTACTAGTTTTATATAAAATGGCAGTTGGAAACGTGTTGATTCGGGAGTCTCGGCAATAGTGAAAATAGTGGGGGTAGGAAGAAGATAATGCGGTAGGATGTTGGAAAGAGGGATTTTAGTCTGGCTTGAGCGTTGATAGCGAAAGCATATTGGTCTGAAAACTGTAATAAGTAGGATAAAGAATAAGAATATGAATAAAGTTATATTAAAATGAGAATTGGATTATGATTTATCACAAACCTTAACCTCTAATTCTTTGGAGTTGTAGATAATGATTACATTGTCTATTGCATGCGGGTGATAAGAACCACCGGAGGATGGGCAGCAGCGTCCTGTTAGTACACGGTGAACGTACTGCGATCTCCAAGCCGCCTGCCAAGCGTGGGGATTATGGCAACACCCCTCTCTAAGAGGGAGGCCTTGTTCAGCAGTGGACGTTTAATGGCTGATGATGTGATGATGTGATAAGAGCAAGACAGGAGTTGATGAAACTGAATACAATAGGTCATAATATATTTATAATGCTTACTCTATGCCTATAACTTTCTTGAAGCCTGGATTTAGAAGTACTAAGTAGGGCTTGATTTCATGGGCAAATTTTCACTCAATTTTGACCCGGCAAAACTTGACAAGTAAATATATTTTATTTTGTAATTCAACTAGTTTTATAAAAATAAATAAGAGCGAATAAACGGTGACCAAGTACGAGCCGGACTCGCGCATTGAGGGTTCCGCAACCGCGTTTCGGATTACATTTTGTGCGCACTCGACTCGCACTTGGCCGGTGTTTATTATTTTTTGTTTTACTGTGTGTGTTCTATAAGCATGCCAAGTTGGACGCTTGTGTGTATAACTGTTTAAGACTAGACCATACGTTTGTTGTATTATGTATAATTTTTTACTTTTTATCTTATTATTATTTCATAGTTAATCTGCTATAACATGTTAACACATATTCTGCAAAAAAACTAGCTATCTGTTACGGTTCAAAAGATACAGGCAATAAAAAAATAGGACAGACAGACATGTAAACAGACAAGAGGCTTAGTCGTAGCGTTTTTAGCCTTTGTGCACTTAACCCTAAAATTGTGAAGTTATTTTTTGTAATTTTTTTTGCGATTTTTATTCACTATCACACCCCGTAAAAAATATTTAATTATCTATGCTGTCCAATGGCCACGTAAAGTATATTTCTCTATGATAATACTAACCCACATAAATGGCTGTTAGAAAATATGAACATTTTTGAAGTCAAATTGTCAGAAGGAGAGGAAATTGAAATTATTGAGATTCCAAAGAACCAAACAAAGTTATTCTCGGAGCCGTAAATCCCGGACAATATCACAATTCATCCACTTGTTGAATAATTGAATTAAAATACACAACGTGGAAAATTGTGAAAATTTCGTCGGTATTTTTAAGACCGTAAGTTTTTTATAAATTGGGGAAACTTATCTAATTTATTTACTCTCAATGTTACCTAATAGTCGTCCAAATTACATATATATTTAAAACAAGCTGTTCTTAGGTATGTTAACTTTATTTACTGTTCTGCGATCACTACGAGGGTGGCAGAACATAAATAATATGATATGTAAAAAATAAAAATAAAGTAAAATACCTACATTCTAAAGCTTGACAAATAAATGTAGAAAATAATATGGGCGAAAATATCGTACATAATTGGCACACTGAAACAAGTTAAAACGTTTATTAATCTAACACTCTTCAGTAGAAAATCAGTAGAGAGTCTCTTCAGTAGAGAGTTCTTAATGAATTTTTCAGCTTTCTTAATTATTATAACACAAATTATCGCCGCCAACATACTAAGAATTTCCTCTGATATTATGACAAATAACGCGGCAGCGGTTGAAACTATAGTCGGAGTGACCGGCTTAATCTTACGTGAGTAATTCCCGTGTAATATAAATAAAATGTGTGAAAACCACGTCAGATTCAATAATAAAACTGTTAGTTGCGTTTCTAGACTTTCTTCTAGAGATCGAATATTATGGTAAACAATTATATTAAAAAAATTGTTGACAGTAAATGTCATCATCATCATCATCATCAGCCAGAAGACGTCCACTGCTGAACATAGGCCTCCCCCTTTAACCTCCACAATGAACGACAGCCTGCCTTTTGCATCCACTGGATGCCCGCGACTCTCACAATGTCGTCGGTCTATCTAGTGGGAGGCCTCCCTACGCTGCGTCTTCCGGTTCGTGGTCTCCACTCCAGAACCTTTCTTCCCCATTGGTTATCGGTTCTTCGAGCGATGTGGCCTGCCCATTGCCACTTCAACTTGCAAATTTTAACAGCTATGTCGGTGACTCTGATTCTTTGGCGAATATCCACGTTTCGGATTTTATCACAGTAAATGGTAATTCAATTTTATAAGTCTTAAGAACTACAAAATTCTTCGACATTATGGAATTGTCAAAAACATCAATGTAGATATTAGATAACGTAAGTAAACATGACTAAAAATAAATGCCAACTTACTTGAGGTCGATATTCTCGAGGATCTGCGAGGGAAGCACATCCAGAATCTGAGTGATGTTCAGATTGTCCCAAGACGCCTGCTTCCCGAGTATCTCTTGGGTACAGTTTATAAAGTTTTGGATATCTAATTCGGAGTCCATTGCACTTAATTCACTTTCACATTACACTTAAGTTGAAAATCATTTTATAAGCTACTTCATTCGTTTATTTATTATTAAAAATTACTCACATTTTATTTTACTCACTTTTGTACTATCCATAACATATTGATTCATAAATTATAACTGTTTATTTATTATCGTAATGATCACTTAAAACATATTTTATTTATTTTGTTACTATAATATTGAAGTCATCTTCCTTGTTTAGCCTGAACGTAATTTTCACTTTAGGCAGGATAAACTGCCACCATATTGATAAAAATGGAAATATATTAGAGGCATTTTCTTTTTATTAAAATAAAGGTCAAAGATTAACAAATTCTGCTCAACGACTTCAATGGAAAGTATTGTTATTAATACAAATAACCTCAATAGTTTAAGACGAATTAAGATGGTTTTTAAAATTGCTTGTGATTATATTAATATAGCTTGGGGTAAGTTTGCAATTAATTAGAATTATTTTTGTGTACCTGCATCTTCCAAATAACTTGCCGAATTCAAAAAAGTGGTAATATCTTGCCACAGGTGAAATATATAAAAAACAGCTTCTTTCGTGTGGAAGTCGGGACTAAAGTCTTGTCTAAACGCCAAACTCCCCAATTTGTACCATTGGGTGATAGTTTTTTTTCTTCATTTCTTTAAACGGTAAAACGGGTTTGCTATCTAAGGCGATAGAGTCTAGTTATATAACTAATACGTATTTTTCTCGGAACAGAAAAAACAATGTGGGTGACGAGCCTGAATTCATTGGTGTATTCATGCTGGGCTCATTTCGTCGTGACAGTTTCACCAACTTCGCCTTACCAAATCTGTTAAAACACATAATTTATCAAAGTTTATACGGTTTAACTTTGATAAATTATGTTCCAAAAAATTTGATTGTTGTTGGCACGTAGCTTGTGGAACAGTTATTAGAAGTTTTTTTCGTTTTAGAAATCATCTGTTGTATGAAAGACAAGGCAGCTGGTAGTGGCTGGAAGTGTAGAGCCAAAAATTGGGCAAAGTGGCTTGCCTTAGTAGAGTTCTATGTTCAGCAGTAGACTAAAGATAAGCTTATTATTACAATGATGAACAAATCACCATAAATTTTCGGAATCGATATTGAAAATTAAGAGAATCTGCATATAAACTATCCAACAGCCTTTTAAAAATGACATTATACTAAATTATTACACAGAACTAAATATTATTACAATTAAAACTTCAAAAATGTAGCGACGATTTAGAAATCTGGTTGTCAAGACAGTCCCCCAGATACTGCGTGACACCGTTCTTCGAACTCCTCAACCCAGCCCAGAAGGAAGCCTTATTGAATCTGATGACGAGTATGAATCATGAACCCGGGCATGGGCAAACATGGGCGCACTGCAGATGTTGCAGTAACGAGCTTTCCTCATGAGTATGCTAAAAGCATCAATCGTATTGCCCTTAAATACTTTAACTTTATGCACCTGTCACACCCTATTTTTTCCATGAAAAAAGTCACTCAGTATGACTATGACTAATGATGTTGTTGTCAAAAGTAAGTCCATTAATGGCTATTACTAAAAACGCTATAAAAACAGAGCTTGCAAAATGAGTGATTTATTACCCTCCTTTAAAATTTACTTAAAACTGATGGAAAAAATAAACTTTTTGCAATTAAAAACATATTATGGCTCTCAACTTAATTTAACAACAAAAAAAATTACAAATAGGAGCCGGACTTGCGCTGTAAGGGTTCCGTCTAACGGCAGCGTAAGTACAAACAAAAAAAGTTGAAACTTTGTAGTGGACAATAAGATCCTTCTATACATACCAACTACAAAATGTAAGTTTGTAATTGCAAACATTTATTTATTTATTATACAATATTATATAACTTCAAATTAACAACTTTCAGATTTGTTCCTTTATATGTGCTATGAGACCTTACCTCTTGCCTTATTATATATCAAAGCTTTACGAGAAGTCCCCTATAGGTTTTTATTCCCATGTGAATCCACACAATATGCGAAAATATGCGACATATATGCATGGTCATATCTTTTGATCGCGTTGACTTACAAGTTTGATTTTTTACAGCTGAAAATAACCGTAGACCGAAGTATTTGATGCAAATTTCAACTTGATAGATTTTCGAGTTCTTGAGAAAAAGGGTCTGGGGTGACAGACGTACAGACGGACAACAAAGTGACCCTAAAAGGGTTCCTTATTTGCTTTCGAGGTACGGAACCCCAAAAATTCTTTGGTATAAAGTATTGAATATCAACACGTTTCACAATTTTTAAAAGCCATAAATTACGCACTCTTAAATAATCTGAAACGTCATGAATACAAACAAAATTGATTGCAAAATATATCGTCCTACAAACTCAAAGAGGTAACAGTATAAAAATCAGTACCTAATGCCTCAAAAGTACTGGCATCACGGTTCTAATAACTTGACGAACTCCAACCCACTTTCTTGAGATGTGAAATTAACTCTTTTAATAAAGATTGACTATTTGAAATCGAACTCTTGGTTGGGTTTCAATTACTCGCTCCTGCCATTAAGTTATTTATTACTTACCGATCATAACTATTGAAAATGAGATACTAGTTCTTTAAAGAGCAATGATAATAATTTTAAATCAGCTATCAATATATCTATCTAGCCTGAGAATTCAAAACGAAACTAATCTGAAAGTATTTGCCCAATAACACGCTCCTAATCAACACAAGGCTTGTGGATATGCGTCCTGTGGCATTTCAGAGTAACTATAATTTGCGACTCTTAAAAAGGTCTGCAATCTATCTTTGATGCATGTCCTTGGTGTTACAGGTATCGGTGGTATAGGTGACGGTGATCGTTTACCATCGTGCGGCAGCTTGTCAGCCACGTATGGCATAAAAAAACACTCCTCCACCAAGGTCTCGTTTGCCAGAAGTGCAGTAGTAGCTGCGTATCTGGTATTGGTCTACTCACTCATGTTCCACTCATGAGTGAGTAGACCAATATGAGATTACGAGTTTTTGTGGAGAACTTCTATGCTCCAAAAACTCCTGACGCTGTTTAAAACATCTGTATAGATGTCCACAGGCCTACGATAAACATGATAATTCGACGAGCATAATAATCCACAAATGAGATTGAATTTCACACCGAAACAGCAGGCAAGAACAAAACCAATTCCGGTGATGTGTTTCCGAAGCTGGTCTAAAAAAATATCTAATATTTTATCCCAAAAAACTCAATCAAAAAAACAGTGGTAAACTTTTCAGACCGCTGCCCAATAACGGGAGCTGGCACACCAAAATCGTTTTTTTACCATAAGCAATTTAATTTATACTATAGGCAGCCGGTGTATAGTCATGTAAAGTAAAAGTATTTTACTGTTTTATTAATAATCCATTCATCACGCTTCACAAAAATAAGCTTTGTTTATAAATTGGCAAGGCAATTTTTATGGTTTTGCATAGTTGTTTGGAAATAAATGTTTGTAAACTTTTGTTTTCAAAAATAGTTTATTCCGTTTTCATTATCTCGGTACTTTCATTGTTTCTCTTCAGTTTGGTATTATTTTTCCATTGTAGCAGGCATTTTCAAACATTAGCTTAGTATTATTTTAATCGTATTTGATTTTGTATAATATATAACTTTATTTTGAAAGTATTGTAAAGTTATTTATCATTGTACCTTTGGAAGGCACTGCGTTTGCATCACAGTGTTTTAACTATAGAAAAGGCAAAACCACAAAAAAAAAAATTACACAAGTGTTTAACAATTTAACAAGAAATTATTTTTATTTTTATTTAAATAATCTAGGTTTTTTTCCATGTCGTCTGATTATGATGTTTGTTATTGTATTTGAGTATATTTATCATCTTCAAATACTTAATAAAGACTCGTAAGTAGTACTCTTAAAATAGCCATAAAATATATAACTAGCCTGACGTCGACCCGCGTCAGACCGTTGTTCAGAACGGTTTTGTTCGAGAGAATACTAGGAGAGTCCGCCAACATACACGAAGTTTATGCTACGAGCGCTACAGCTCCTTTCTTCTGATGGTTTTGTATTTGCGACAAGCACTGCAACTTCGCTATACGAATACAAGTGCTTTACTTACGAAGTTGCAGCGCTACATGATGCAATGACACGACAGCGCTACGAGCGCTACAACTTCGCTACGAGCGCTACAACTTCGCTACGAACGCTACGACTTCGCTACGAGCGCTACGACTTCACTACGAGCGTTACGACTTCGCTACGAATACACTACGTGAGCTATGGCTTTGCTACGAATACTGCCATAATAATATTAACGCAATGAAATTTGTACGAAAACATGCGTATTGTTATTTTTTTACTGATTGTGATGTTTCTTTTTTTGTTTGGTAGGTCATACCTCTAAAGTGGTCCAATATAAATATTATCGAAGTTGATCTAGCAATTTTTGAGAAATCAACAAGAAATAAAAATATAATTTATACGTATTATAAGTATGAGATCTTTGACCTACACCTTTATTTTTTTTCTGAGATTTAACTAGATGACGGTTTTGGTTTGTGGTTCCCTTGAGCAAAAGTTTTTAATATGGACTGTCAATCTCTGTTTGAACGAAGATTGTATGTATTTATAAGGAGGCATCATAGTAATCATACCTATACCTACGTTACCTATTCTTAAAGAAAACTACGTTATTGTTGGAAAGATTACGCAACCGTGTAATTCCTGTTAAAGCTTTCTCATCCTGTGGGGTCGTTTTAAAAGACTACTACTAAAGATCTACTTTTTAGTTTAAGTTTGTATATGTCGGTATAGTCTTGAAGTCGGTTATTGTTTTTTCAATAAATGTATTATTCATACAATGTTTCTGAGAATAGAACTAAGTAAATTAATGTTCTTTTAATTTATTCATATTATAATATTCTCCTCATTTATCTTAGGAAACTATCGCTTGAACTGTTTGAGGATAATATTGGTTTAATGTTTCAACTTTTTGACTTTTCAACTTAATATGAAATTATGTTCTAGTAAAATTTTAAAACGTCACATAAATCAATCCAACGTGAATAACACCCGTTTAAAAGAATTATATCTTGGCAAAAGAAACCAGCAGACGAGACGATAAGTATAATTTATATCTCATGAAAAATAGAAGTTGTTTCTGCGAATGGCAGAATGGATTTATTCATCTATAGATTTGATAAAATACACTGAGATTTATCAGGTATTTTATACATGAGTTTTGACCGAGTAAAAAGTGGTCTCACATTCTAATGAGGCAAGTCAGCGTTTTTATGTTGGTTTGCATATTTGTTGGAGAGAGAGAGAGAGAGAGAAAGAGAAAGAGAGAGAAAGAGAGAGATAAAGAGAGAGAGAGAAGATGAGCCCTAATCCACCATGCTGGTCCAGTGCATGTCGTATGTCTTTGAACTTTTGAGGTTCTTGGATATACGGGGTGTAAGGGGAACACTCTCGAAGAATCAGCTGTCCATTTTGTCGAGTGTCAATGACCGTTTTCTATAGAACAGCTGATATTTTTTTCGCGATTTCAGGGCTGGTTCCATAGTAAAAGTTGTTCATAATGATGAGTATAATTACCTTCTTTTAGCTTCGAGAGTGTTCCCCTTACACTCTGTATACACCGGTTTTTTCACGATGTTTTCCCTCTCCTAGATAAATGATCTGCAGTTTCGTTGCCATCGCTCAACAACGGTGAGGGAAAACATCTAGAGGAAACCGGTATGCCCAAGAACCTCAAAGTTCAAAGATATACCTCGGCCGGAGATCGAACCGGGTGCCGTCAGATTGGAAAGCGCACACGCTACCGCTTGGTTACCATATCTTAATTAAGGCAAGTAGGTAATTTCAATACAATATTTAAGTTCGATAAGCAAGCTCAAAGTCGCACAACGAGCTATGGAGAGGGCTATACTCGGGGTTTCTCTACGAGATCGAATCCGAAATGAGGAGATCCGTAGACGAACGAAAGTCACCGACATAACCCACAGGATTAGTAAGATGAAATGGCAGTGGGCAGGGCACATATCACGCAGAACAGATGGCCGATGGGGCCGAAAGGTTCTGGAATGGAGACCACAGACCGGTAAGCGCAGCGTAGGACGTCCACCCACAAGATGGACAGACGACCTAAAAGAGACCGCATGGAAACGCTGGATGCAGGCCGCTTCCAACCGGCCCTTTTGGAGATCGATGGGGGAGGCCTATGTCCAGCAGTGGACGTCCTACGGCTGAAATGATGATGATGATGATTTAAGTCCGAATATGAGCGAAACCAGTCAAGGTATTGTAAGGTCTCAATTTGGGGCGAAAAACTAGTCGTAATTCTGGCGACTTAGTAATCTGTCCCTTCGTAACCCGCCGCTCTAACCTTCACTAGCTCTACAATCAAATACGCGTTTTCACAGCCCAGCAGGGTCCCTCCATCCGGAACCTAAGAAAAGAACGAATTTCACGAATGCCATAAGGATGTAATAAAACCGTAATCAGAGTAGCCAAGCATGTCACTCGGTTCTTTTATAAGGGTCCTGTAGAATAGATTCGCTAAAATGGAGACGATTTGTGGCTAAGTACTGCGACCGGGCGTTATTGCACAGCTGGGGAAAGAAAGATATTCCCACGTTTTGTTACGTATTGTGCTATCATTTATATAATATAACTAGCGGTTGCCCGCAACTTTGTACGCATAGACTTTCATAATATAAACTTTCAACCTAATTTTGCAAAAACCTTTGACCCTTTAAAAAAATTATATTTTTTTCAAAAAGGTTTTGGAGTAAATTTAAACAATTCATGAAAAATTTATACATTTGAATACAAACTATAATTGTACTAAGGCATATCTCCCTTGTTTTTAGGGTTCCGTACCAAAAGGGGTAAAAACAAATAAGCCTTCGATGTCTGTCTGTCTGTCCGTCTGTTTGACTGACGGACAGACAAACAGACAGACAATGTAAGCGATGCTAACCCTGTTATTCTTACCATGATGTTAACGTATTTATGTCTTAGCTCTAATGTAAAAACAGTAATACTTACAAGCGTCAAACTTGTCATGATTATATACGCACTTTATAGTATAACAACAAATAATAAATAATGGCCAAGCTCAGAATGTAGATTCACTACCAACTGGACCAACGGGCTATCTAAACAATAACAATTAAACAGGTAAGATGGAGCAAATCAGGTGGGATGCACTGTGGTTATTATCTTATCTGATTTATATTCAGTGCCCACTCACTAGTTGTATTTCTACGGCGCAGTGACAAGAACGCTTTGAAAGCCTTGGAGACCGTGGATGCGAAATGATTAAACTGTTGAACAGAAACGGAGAGTTAAATTATTTCTTTGTTATCACATTTGCTGGAAACTTCATTCCAGGATAGTAAAATTTATGTTTCTCTCACTGCACTATTTTTCCTAATCTCTTATGGTTTTACTTAGAAACGTTTGCTAAGCTAATCAATGCTCTTTCTGCCGTAATTTATCACGCGTGAAAAACAGAGAGCAAATTCTTGCTGATGCACGCTTAATTGACGTTTTGAAGTAAGACCGTTACTGTACAAGTGTACAAGTCTGCAGAAAATTACTAGAAGATATGTTCTATGTGTATTTTTTTTTAATACTTATCATGTGAGACTACACGAAAAGACAACAGATATTACCCGAAATCTAAGTTTATTACTTTGAATTATGTTACTATCTCGGGCTTTAGTTTAACAAGCTTTGTAAGTTTGTTTAGGTCAAATCTAATTTTTAATCGAATTAGAATCAGTTCACAAATCTTGCATAAAAACTATACACTAATAAAAAATCTAAGCCTACCAATCGTACACATTCTGGTGACAATATAATATACAATACCCAATATCGTATTATTTAAAAAATGGAATAAACGTATTATTATATTAAAATAAATCACTTGTTCAAAAAAGTTTGGCGCTGTTTATGTTATTAAACAATATTGAAATTTTGTTGTTGCTGTTTAATCTTATTTATGGCTGAACTATAATTATTTGCGTCGTGATATCTATGTACGCACACGAGTAAGTAAAATTTGGTTACTCACGATTTAAGAGATCGTTAAGGATAAGGAGAAAGAATGGGTGCATTTGTATCAATTAAACGACCTTAGACATTTAGATGTGAGTGTAAACCCAATAAAGGGATTGTGTATAGTTTATGGTAAACTCATTATTAGTACAGAAGTCCAGGAAATGTAAAAAAAATTTTTGTTATTAAATTTAAAAAAAAATGTCTATATTTTTTATTTATTACTTGCTGGGCCCCGTGTTTTCACCCGCGTGGATAACTTCTTATATCATCAGCTATCTGCACTGGCAGACTGGAAAGTCCTGTCAAAATCAGTACACTTCTTTTAGAGTCCATGTGGAACATAGATACATACATACACACACCGCCTTATAATAAGAAGTAGATTATTATTATTCTTATCTAACAATAATTTAAGGTTTTGTTTGTACTAACAATGGATTTAGTTGTTCTAAAATAAAAACTTTGAATTTGAATTTCATAATTATCATATCATAATTTTAGCGATAAGACGTCCACTGTTGGACATGGCTCGCCCATCTATCTCCAAAAAGGCCGGTTGGAAGCGACGTGCATCCATCCTTTCCCTGCGGTCTCTTTAAGGTCGTCTGTCTATCTTGTGGGTGAACGTCCTACGCTGCGCATACCGAAATTTGAATAAACTCAAATCATTATACTAATAAACCTTAGTAGCCATGGAATAATTACTCAGTCTTTAGAGATAAAAAGACAAAACATGGAATAACTAACTACACCAAGGCTACTAATAATAAGGGGTAACGGACTCACCACAAAATTACTATTTTCAAGGTTACATTGTTTTAGCTAGACTATGACTAAACGTTTTTTCTTTCTATGTAATTTGACACCAGACAATTAATAAACGTGGACCTGGGAAAAAACTTTATAAAAAATTTGCGAAACACTTGTCTTAGCTGTGTTGGTTAATCAATCAGTAAAATCAATCCAAGAAGCCAATTAGTTAAATCAATTAGATTTTAGAGTGACAAGGCTAATAGAGCGTATTACATAGTTCGGCGTTTCAAGCTTCTTGATCCCGTTTGTAACTACATCTATTCTAGTAAATTTACAGAATCTCTGTGAAAGTCTGAATCTGTCATTATACAAAAAAAAAAATCTTTTGTTTTAGTAGGTTTTGTTTTGAGTAGGCACTCCAACAAAATTGTTGAAAAAGAACCCGAACAAAAGCATTCATATTATTAGAGCTAGTTAAAAAGACCACTGAGCCAAAGTTAACTAAATTTTAGATAGACCACCTCAAGAGCTTCCTCTTCATAACAAAATAAGCAGGAAAATTGGATTATTCATACATAAAAATAAAAACAGCGATCGAAACAACGATTGAGAAAGTCCCTCTTTTTTTGAAGTTGGTTAAAGAGACTTATGTCGTACATACTTCCCCTCGCCTTAAAAGCAAACAAAGCTTCAAAGGGCGACAATGAGAGCGCAGATTGTTGATGGGTTGGAATATACTCTTAGATACGCAACTATTGATTTTCTATCTGTGTAAAAACGAGCGAAAAGATTCCGATTAAGGCAGTTCCTGTTCATATATTTTACGACGTCTATGGGTACTTTTTGGTGAGATATTCAGTTTACGACTTCGACATTCGGTAAGTTTTTGGAGTTTATAGAAGACGTAATGCTATATGTTGGTGAATTGAACACAGTAGGTACGTTTTGCTAAAGCTCAATTATTTTAAGTCTTTTTTAATGACCTTTAAAAATCAGCAATATGAAAATAAATTTAAGCATTGTAACAGAATAGGCTGGTATAAGCAACTTAAAATCGCAGCAAAAGTTCGTCTGTACATTATCGCAAAAATTACTAGCACACGTAAAATGTACAAAGTGTAAAAAGTGCACATGCATTACATAAAAAAATAGCAACCGACTTTACAGAAACTTCAATATACTCCCCTTTCAATAAAATCCTCTAATTTTCCACCCGTTATCTATATCGATATTAGCTTATCATGTTTCCACACCGGAGACACAGGTTTTCTCTCAGAGAATGGTTCCTAATCCTCCAAGCTGGACCAAGTTGATGAATGTCATATGTTTTTGCACTTTTTGTAGTTAGTCATTATAATTAATATATTCTTGGGCATACTAGTTTCCTCATGAATTTAACAACCTATAGGGGGGATATTGTCTTCAAATTGAAATGAAACTCTGGACTACCTTTGAAATACTGCCTATACAAAAAAGAATCATTAAAATCGCTTCACAATTGATAAAGATATCAATTACCATAAAATACATACACAAAAAAATATTTAAAACTTCCTTTTTGTACAACTAGATCTACATCCACGTTCCCAAAACAAAAGCTTTAGGCAATAAAAAGTTTGCCGTCACAGGATGCCCGGCAGATGTGAAACATGACGGCATATCAGAACATAATATATGACGTAACGTTCGTCAAGGCATAGGAGTGGGTTTAAAGCCAAGGCGCGTTAATAAATGTAGATTTTTCATCATCATCATCAGCCAGAAGACGTCCACTGCTGAACATAGGCCTCCTCCTTTAACCTCCACACTGAACGACAGCCTGCTTTTTGCATCCACTGGATGTCCGCGACTCTCACAATGTCGTCGGTCCATCTGGTGGGAGGCCTCCCTACGCTGCGTCTTCCGGTTTGTGGTCTCTTTCTTCCCCATCGGTTATCGGTTCTTCGAGCGATGTGGCCTGCCCATTGCCACTTCAACTTGCAAATTTTAACAGCTATGTCGGTGCTTCTGGTTCTTTGGCGAATATCCACGTTTCGGATTTTATCGCGCAAAGAAACTCCGAGCATAGCTCTCTCCATTGCCCGCTGCGTGACTCTGAGTTTTTCCAAAAGGCCAACAGTTAAGGACCACGTCTCAGTACCATATGTCATTACTGGCAACACACACTGGTCAAAGACCTTCATGATCAAAGATTTTTCATGTCTGTTTTTTATTTTGAATCCAATTTTATTCTCCATTTGGGGCGCCTTGACCAAGTAGCTGCTGAAAATTGATACCCATATTAGTCTTCAATTTATTCCAGCACAGGCCTACCATTAGCCGAGTAAATACCACATACTCTTACTTAGTAACATATTCCAATATTCATTGTTTCACCAGCCCTTCGAGATGGCTACCCGCAATTACTGAGTAAGTATCAAATTTACATGCCCATACCTTTTTCCCAATACTTCTAAGTGCCGAGGATTGAGGAAAGGCATTTGAATGGTCTTTGAAAATTGCTTTGATGCCTGCTTCATGGTTTTTTTCTCTTATTACTAAGGGGTGAGAACACTTTTACGTATAATACTCTGATAACGTATTTATTTTAGGTATGTAGAAAGTATATTTCGTTATTTTATTTGTATTACTGGTATTCTGAACTAGAAAAAACAAAACAAATTGAATATATACTTCAAAATCATAAATCAAATCTTGGAGCTCATATTGCAATGGCTAGATTAAATACTAAGCTCACGATTTATCTAACTTGCGATTCTCTCGTTAATAACAATGCCTAAAATAATTAATTAAATCGTGCGGGATCTTTACTTAAATAGTACCAAGATAAGTTGTTTTGAAGTTGCTAGTCTAAGTATATACTTAAATAGTGTTAAGTTTACACGTATCAAATAAATTGTATTTAACTAACAGTAATTTAATTTTAACTAACAGTAACTTAATTTTAACTAACTTAATGCGAGTAAAAAGTATTTTCAGAGGTACCCCATATTTAGTCACAAAATAGATTGGAAATGAATTTATTTTTGCAAATGTAACCTCAGTTCCCTCACCTCGCCAATTCAATACTTCCACTGAATTGCCATTATAGTTGTGCGTATGGACTGCAACTATTTATTCAGTAAGTGAAAAACACAAGTTCAATATATTTATTTCGTACTGAACAGAAAAACGCTATCCTGCCAAATTTTTAACAAATTTATTTGAGTTATGACCTTGAGTTCATACAAAAAGCCCACTATAGAGTTTTCATTTTTACCGAATTTTCCTGTTTTTTGGGCAATCTTCAATGGTCTATAGGCAGTTTTTGTAGTGTCAGTGGTAGCTTGTATTTTGTTTAGTAAATAAAAGTACTTGGCAATAAAAAAACATCTAAGTGTTATCATCAGAGACACGTAGCATAGCATCGCTTCATTGTGTATGAAGGTATTTTCAAGGTCTTTGAGATGCTATTTACAATTTATACTTGATCTATTCACACGTGAGGTCTCTCATTCCAATGACACATTTTTCCGATACTTGAACGTTGTGTGTCAAGAGCACGAGAGCGGATATGGACGTGACTGATATCTGCTTATGAACCTTCGTATATATTTTTGTACTTATTTTTAAGTAGTATTAAGTACTTTTTATTGGAAAAGGCGTTGGCAAACGAGCTTGAAACCACAGGCAGGTGCGTTGGTTCGACCAGATACACATCAGTGTACGATGCACATGTCACGAAAGATAGAGAAATATGGCGTATGATTAGAGACTGATACAAAAACACATGCACAATAATTGTTTTAGCTGATCCCGTCAACCAATTTCCGCCATAGGCCATCGAGGCAGGCATTCCATCCTTACGTCGTGTTTTTTTTAATACGAACTGCAATTGAATGGAATACGCCTGCTTAGGTGTTCTTTATTAAGCACAACCTGGGTCTCTTCAAAATAAACGTGAATAGATACCTCATGGACAAGCAAGCATGCCCCGTGTTAGACCACATCGTAACTTACCATCAGGTGAGCTGTGGACAAACGCTAGCCCATTTCGTAAAAAAATAATTAAAATGGGAGGTGAGAGTCACAGCTCTCAGACATGGGGAGCACGACAGAGAAGAAAGAGAGACCTTTTATTGACTAAACAAAGAAAAGGTTTCTGAGACAACCAGAGCTCGTAAGATAGAAGATGATATGATGATGATAATTATCGATGATGTTATGATATTTGTTTGACAATAACTTGCGTCCCGCTAATCTGATCTTCATATCATGTCAACAAATGATCAACACCATGAACAAGTAGTTTATAAAAATGCATTTCTTCAGTTTATGCATGAGCAGAATCAGTCAAACGTCGACCTTGTGAAAATACAGGGCTACGCGGAAAGGGTGTACTAAACAGAAAAGGGTCCATGACATTCATTCAATGAACAACTAATAATACGGGACCAACCATGAAATCACGTAAAATGTCAGCTATTAACCATGGAAAACCATTCACACTTGTTAAAATATATGAAACAGCTGATTTTTTTTACGATTTCACAATGGTGCAAATGGGTAAAAAAGATATTCATAATGATGAGTAGTGAGTATAACGGACCCCTTTCGGCAAGGTCACCAAAGTTAGGGAAAAACAACAAATATTTTAGAAAGTTTGATACTGTGGCATCGGATGAGAGAAAAGTATGTAATGGTAAGTATAGAAAGCTGTAGTCTGTAGAATAATTATCTAGCATAATTTGAAATAAATAAAAAAACTATTGACGAGCTGATAATCTGTAAGCGGCAGAACAAATTTTCTTGGATCATAGCTAAGAACAAGCACGATCAAGTCAACTTTCAAAAAGACCTGTCGAGGCGTTTGAGAGCTACGCTGCCACATATAGATCACGAGCTACACACGTAAAACTTTTAGCACTCCTCTGTTTGCACCAGGGGTTAAAAGTAGACATTTTTATGACACTCTTAAGTTCGACGTAGAGAAGAGCACTAAGAAATAATTTTAAAAAAAGATTCCCCAGAAAAAGGTCATTATTTATTTTAGTCCATTACTTTGCCATTTGTTACAGGTACAATGATAATTTTTAAGCTTTTATTCGCCAAATTACGTCAAAGTCCACTTAGTAGTTTAACCAGAATATAAGAGAAAAGAGACGAAAAGGAAAAAAAAAAACAGAAAAGAGAAAAAAGGTAAAGAAAAAAAGAAAAGAGGTGTTGAAGGTAATATTGATATTAATTTATTTGGTTAAGTCAATTTACAAGTTAATAGTATAAATGTAATAGTATATTACCTCAAGTATAAAAACAAATTAAAATTAGTCCATTAATTATAAATAATTTCAATTAAATTAAAAAATCACAATATAAAAATCATTATTACAGATATAACTATATCGATAAACTGTATATATGTGTGTGCGAGTGTGTGTGTGTATAGTATTTAGTTTACCAACACTCAGTAAAATATATATAAATTATTCGTACCTACGACTTTACGATAACGACATTTAAATAAGGCGTTTCAGTGAAAGAAGACTTATAAAGCAATCAACGCCTTGTTAAATATTAATAAAACCAACCTAAATCATGAAATAATACGAGACGTTACTTTTGTATTTCAAGCTTTATGATTGAAGAGAAACCACTTTCTTTTATTTTCCTTTTTTTTACAATCATGTTGGGAAATATTTTTTCCATGGCAATGAAGGGATTTATTATCTTCTACTGAACTCTCTTTTATTTTTTAATACTAACTAGCTGACACGAAAGAAGTACTGCCCCGGAAAAAAACCTGGTATCAGCTCGCAGCACCACCTACCGGGTCCAAATCCGGGTTAAATCGAATCTAAACGATCCAGGGACACACACAATAACAATTCAAACACACACACAACATTTCATCAAAATCAGTCTAGCCATTTATGAGGAGTTCATTGACACATAATTGATTTACAATATTAGTTAGGATAATTCTTCTATACACGTATAGAAGATTTATCCCAACTAATATTGTATACACGTACTTCTATACACGTATAGAATAATTATCCTAACTAATATTGTAAAAGCGAAAGTAGCTTTGTCTCTCTGTCTATCTCTCTGTTTGTTTGTTCGCTTTTCACGATTAGCTAAATATAATGCGGCTAAGAAATTCGGCAGGAATTTCCCTCAGAAAATGCGGGAAAACTGGAAATAGCGGGTAACACCGCGGGATCCAGCAAGTCAATACATACATACTTTATCAAACACTGGTGTTACAATTTATTTCATTAGGCAACTCTCTACTTTAAATTAATTTCAGGTAGAGCTGCGGTATCGTAAAAATGTTTTTATGGCGCCCTTTGTTCTGTTATAAACATACAAGTGCTATAAATGTAAAAGTAAAAAAATATCTATACTTTTAATTGTTAAGTTTTCAAGTGTCTTGGTACATCAAGCTAAAATAAAATAAAAAGATTCTAGTTAAGAAGTCTCATTAAAAATATTTTTTTAATTATTCGAAACTCACCAATATAAAATTATTTCGTAAGTTGTACATTTATCATGTATAGCTATGTCAAAATTATAATATGATAAAAAAACATAACGCATTATAATAATAGTTCTGGTATACAACGGCAAGTTATTTGGAAGCGCTACGAAACTTTGCTACGATTCATAGCAAGAAACGCAACCCTAAAATATTGTTTACCAGTCTTACTGCCTACAAACTCAGAATAATAATTTCATGAACTCGTACCATTTTATAAAGTTTCACGTTTGACAATAAACTTACAAAAACCACAATACCAAACACTTGAAAAAACTGAAGATACAAAAGTTTCCAAAACTTTTTTCTGTCGTCGTAGATCAATTATTTTTGAATATAACTAACTTTCGAGTATTTAATACTTTTTTGTATTTATTAATTTGCATTGTCATAATTTTTGTGGTGTTATTTGACCGGTACGGCACAGGAGCGTAAGCGCGTGCAATCTGTAGCGCGGTTGGATTTTAACTGAACTCTTCCCGACTCCCGAGCCAAATTCACTGCGCGTCACTAGCTTATCACTTCAGCCAACTGCACCAACTTGGTGTTTATTATTATACTCATCAATTACACATTCTCTGCAACACGCAATAAGAACTTTATCATCATCATTTCAGCCATAGGACGTCCACTGCAACAAGAACTTCAGTAACGTTTTATTTATTCACCAAATTAAATGAAGCCGCTCATTTCTTAATTGAACAATACATTGATAGTGATATTTTCCTTGAAAGGCAAGAAGGAATCACATTTTATCGTTACCAGATCTCTTTTGGTTTTAACTTGGCGCTGAAAAATAAAAGGTTTGAAATATTGAGTTTCAGTTACGCGCGATTGACTGCGAAAGAAGCTAACTTACTACGTATCGTATCTGCAGTGTTTTTTTTCAACGATTACATTTTGAGTTTTACTTAACATCACCTGTAACTTATTTAGTACTCAATCTTTATTCGTTTGAAAAATATACAATCCTCTGCTCTATACTTAGTCTGATGAAGGTTGCGGTTAAATATCTCACTAAAATTGACTAACTATGACCTTGAAATACACTCATTATTTCTAAACAATTACGAATTTCTATTTAAGGTTACAAAAATACATGTATTGTTATGATTCCCAAGAGAAAAGAATCTAGTCCTTTTATTTTCATTTAATTAATTAGAGAGCATTACCAAAATAGCTGCTTAGATTTCTTCACAAAAGAATAATTTTCAACCTGTTTCAGTCTTCATCGAAACAATGCTGTAGTCAAACAAGACTATTTTGTCACAAGAAAATGGCGGGAAAATTAAAAATTATTTAGATGACAACATTGAATTTAAAACAATTTCAACGAAGTTTTGGCGCCAACGTGGAAAAAACTTATCGGCTCTTTGTATTATTTCATCAAGCTTGGTAATATTAAATACTTGAAACTGGCAAATGCACAAGAAGTGCGATGCCAAAATACTCACAGGGGAAAGAATAAATCAATAAAAATCTATAAGTCTACGTAGTATTGTTAAGTACATAAATTAATTAATAATGCCAGTCAATCATACTGATTGATTTCACTGTTAGCAGAATTTGTTATTTCCTGTTCGCCAGGACAATCATAACCAGATTATATTGGAAATAGCGGCCAAATTGTCTCAGTTTCAAGAGAGCACCGCGGATGTTCGGAATAAGAACACAGTTCTGTAATTGAATAAAACATGGGGTTCCAACTTGTAAATTAATATAGAGCCCACTTGACGTGATCTTGAACTCCTCTCCAATCGTCTCGTGTTAAACTTTAGTCGTCTTTGACAATTTTACAACTTTCTAAGTGTATTTTTGTTTGAGTTGCGTTGCTCTCTGTGATTAGATATTTTATGAGTTAAGTAAATTGGGCTAAACAAAGACGTTATGAAGTGGTTCGTCCATTTAGCTCTCAGTTTATTATTGAGGCGTGATTTGGCATTAAAATTGACTCGTATGCCGTGACGGCAAATGCAATGACGCTTTCTTATGCCGTCATTGTACATCTGCCAGCCGTCCCGTGATGGTAATTTTTTTAGGTACTTAAGGTATTATACAAAGTATATACTGTATTGGTATAGGGTTCTTTCGGTGGTGGGCCTTTTTGCAGTCTGCCTGGAGAAATGTCACACCTTCGCCAGTTATTCAACCATCAAGCAGTAGTGTGCAAACATTACTGTGTATTGGATTGAAGAGCAATGTTTTCGGTGAAATTACTAGGCATAAAGAGATAAAATATCTGATATGACTGGGTGATGAGTGCATTGCATTACAGCGTAGTGTTTTAAGCTAGAGAAGCAGAATTCTGGGTGATACTGAAATACAGAAAATAGAAATACAGAAGAAAGAAAGAAAGAAAGAAAGAAAAGAAAATAAATTTTATTCGACACCTTTACAAAAAACTTATATCTAGAGGATACAATCAGTGTCGAATGGGTCCGTCTCGGCATAAATGCTGAAAGTCAAAGGACTATCAGCGACAGAAATGTTTACTGTTTTAATGTTTACTGAGCTGATAAGGGTAAGCATAACGCTTACCATCAGGCGAGTGACTTGGTCGTCGCGTCGATCAGTTGCATGAAATATACATAGGTAGAAAAACATGAATGTTGACAAATTTCTGTTTACCTTATGGAAAAGGACAAAGAACAAACATCTACCTGTACATTAGCAAACTTTTAGGCGAAGCGTCACACGTCAAAAGAAAAGAACGATCAAAGGAAACTCTTCAAATTGAATCCCTAATCAATCTTTGACAGCCGATTGGCAGATGGCGAATTGACGCTATTAACTTCCTAAATGGAAGCGAAATGACAAACACATAGATATTCCCTGTATTTACCATTGTAGGCTTATAGCGATTCGGCAAACATAGCTCAGAACACCCTAAAACTCGATGGAGTGACGATATATCTACGTCATCTACGGCAGTCAGCAGTGGCTGAAAGCGATAGACCGAAGTTCGGGCTTAGTGGCGTGCCTTGTGAGAGGCCTATGTCTAGCAACTGTGGCTCAGCTAGGCTGATTATGATGATGATAGGTACGTTTGTCTAAGCAATACCTATTGTATAAATTAAGATAAGGTTGTCGACCACACCATTACTTAACATCATGACATGTGAGCTGCGGTCGAACACCTAGGATGTCGAAAGTGTCGGCATAAAAATAGGTTGGTTTATGAGTCTACTATGTTTTATGCGTTGTGCGTCTGTCTATATCTAGCATTTCAACCTGGTTGATTTCAACAATTTTGATTGATTTTGAAGATATAAAATAATGTATTTATGTGAAATATAAGCAGAACGAACGATCACTGGAACTCAGAATGAGGCTTTTCTGTGGTGTTGTACGGAAGCGAAGCTTGGTTTCTAAAAGCTAACACCCAGACGTTATTTGAAGCTTTCGAGATGTGATGCTACCGGAGTATGCTAGGTATTAGCTGGACGTAGAAAGTGTCCAACATCAGAGTTCTCCAGCGCATCTTCTCCAGTCAATTATGATAGGCAAAGGCAAACGACGCGCTGGAAGAAGCAAAAAGTCGTAGTTACGCAACATCCGGGAATGGACCAGCATAGCCAGCGTCGAACAGTTATTCCGCTTGGCACAAGATAGGGATAAATTTGCTGAGCTGACGGTCAACCTCCAGTAGTGGAGACACTTAGAAAGAACATAGAAAGAAAATAACATGAAAATTTCAGTAAAACTTTCATATTGATTCAAACAAGCTTACATATTTAAAAATCAATTCTAATACAATTATTTTTATATTCAGTTTTTTCTATAGAGTTTTTATGTTTGAAAAATTATAATGTAATTTTCTTTATTCGTCTTACTTAAATTTTACATTAGTAAATAAATTAAAACATTTTCTATCTTCAAAAATTTTAAAATACGTTAGCGAGTTAGAGATAGAGAACGCACAAACTTATAGACTCTTAATAGAATATATTAAAATAAGTTCTTTTCGCACAGGAAAATATCGAAATTTTTAACTCTATTGTCCCAGCTAGTTGATAGTGAAATCGATTCAAAGATACGTATCTAAACGCTACTAAAGCAAAGTCAGCGCTTCCAACAAAAGCATTCCCCTAAGGAAATAAATATAGAGACACGCCAAAATATGCAAGCTCAATAACCTTTAATCTCCACTCTGGGGAACCGTTCTCTATAAAACATGAAAACAACGAGAACCGTAATCGGCTGAATTTACCGACATGATTGAAGACAGAAATAGCTTCACTGAAGAGATTGAAGACTAAAGATTTGCTGATATAGTAAAGCAATAGGTTCTTGTATATTGGTGTAAGGTACTATAGGTGTATATTCTCGTACCTGCTGCCTGCCACTTGGTCAATTTCTATTTCGGAGAACTAAGGTTAATTGCTTATCAGCTTTCAAAGATCGGCGCGGCGGCGCACAGCGGCGTAGTCTCAAGGAAAGTCTCGACTAGCTTGATTGGATGATGCGGGAATCTCGTATTCTGTTTGATTTCGGTAAGGTACTAACTAATTTGAATTTCTTTGTGTGGTCTAGTTATTTTAACGTACATTGTATAAATGATTCATGTCTAAGAAAATAGTCGCCCATAAAGTAACTTTTCCCATGATATTTAAGGTGTCCATTATTTCAAGTCCACTTCGAAAAAATAACTTTATTTTAAAGTGAATTTTTTGTTTACAATTTGTTTCTAATGTGGTTCCACAAAAAAAGGTTAACGCAAACAAGTTGACTCATAGAATTTATTGCAAAAAAAAACACATTTCAGAATGGAAAAGACTGGCCGTGGCTATCTTTTTTTTAACGATCCGTAAAAATTCCTACATATTATAATATGAGTATGCATACGATGTTTGAGAAAATTACTATGCCTTCACGGCAGCTGCAAATTTATGGCCTCATATATGCTGGCCTCGACTACGCATCCGCCCACATTTCGACGTTCGTTCATAAATGCCTCTGATGTCTGCCACTGCAGTCAATGTACACCGACTATAAAAGGGAATTAATTTACAAGTATTTCATACACATTACAAAGCTATTATATCGCTCTAATCGCTCTACATACGAATTCTGACAACGTACAACAAACTTGCAACCTATATAATAAAGCACGTACTTAGTATTGTCCGAGCAAAGAGAGGTCTCAGATTCGAATGAGACAAGTCGCTGTTTTATGTATATTTATAGTCTATACAGGGTGTAAGGGGAACACTCTCGAAGCCAAAAGAAAGTAATTTTACTCATCATTATGAACCACTTTTAGTATGGGACCAACCCTGAAATCGCGAAAAAAATCATCAGCTGTTCCATAAATTTTGTCGAGTGTCAATGACCGTTTTCTATCGAACAGCTGATATTTTTTTTGCGATTTCATGGCTGGTCCCATAGTAAAAGTTGTTCATAATGATGAGTACAATTACCTTCTTTTGGCTTCGAGAGTGTTCCCCTTACACTCCGTATAGGTATCTATACATCTAATAAAATCATAGAGATAAACAAATATATCTAAATTTGTTTTTAAACCTCCTATAAAAGCGCTGATAATCTTCAAATGGCTGAATAGTTTTCCTTGAATTATAGCTAAGAACACTTTCGATCAAGTCACCTTTCAAAGAAAAGAAAAATATATCAAAATAATTTAAGGTTTTCACGAATTTTAGCTATAACTGTGGGCCATAGCTAATAATAAGCAAAGCCTGTGAGCTAATCTGGCCATACATAGCCTATGGGTAGATTAGCCCACATGCTATGATTTTACTGTTATTTAATTTAATTCTTCGACTTAGTTTGCGAATATGCTTATGATAAAAAATATATTCAAAAAAATAACTTTGATATTTAAGTAAATGGATTAAAAAAATACAATGATTATTGCCATCGTGACACGAAACGCGAAATGGGGGTTCCACTCATTCACAGACTGACTAAGAAAGGAGCTAAGAAAGGATTTTGCGAAAAGGCTTAATTATAGTGGGCAAAATTATGGTTGAATGAGCTTTTATGATAGTGTCCGCTTAAAAAAATGCGGGCAACGGCTAGTAAGTACTTACGTATTATAAATACCTACGAATGTGTGAATGTGTTTGTTTGTGCCTCTTTCACGCAGAAACAGAGCAACGGATCGATGTGATTTTTTGGGTTGTTCCGTACTCACTCATTTTAAAATCTCATCTTTTTGCATGGATATAGTTCAAGGAGTTTGTCATAGGCTTTTTATCCCGGAAAAATTTACAGCTCCCGTGGGGTAGCATAACTGTCCATCTCCACAACGACACAAAAAAAAGTATGAAATTTGGTATAGAAAATATAGGCTTTGAGCCTTTTTTAAACACACTTTACTTTTATCCCGGAGATTCTGTGGTTCCAATGGGAAAGCATAGTCGCCAACCTCCACAGCGGCTCAACGAATAAGTTTGAAATTTGATGAGGAGATATTTTTTGAGCCTTTTTAAACACACAATAACATTTATTAATTAAATACTTAATTTTTTACTATTCCCGTGGGACATAATCGCCAATCTCCACAAGGGCTCAGCAAATAGGTATAAAATTTTATGTAGAGATAGGCTATCCATGTTCATAGAGGTACCAGTACTTAGATCCATACTCAAAGCCCATGTTACAAATACAGTAAGTACTTTTTATTCCAGAAAATTTTGCGGTTCCCGTGTTTTACCGTATGAGTCTCATGTTCCGTAACAAATAAGCAGCGTTTTGTTTATAATATTTAGAAATTATTCACGTAAGATTACACCGGAGATTAAGTAATTCTCGTTCAGTTAAAATAAAATGTATTTTATTATGAAAACAGAGCCAGTTTCGATAATAAAATATGTAACAATATTTTCTAAACGTTCATCAAGGGACAAAAATAGACTTGAATGGTGGTCTGTCCCTGCGAGTAATTTTCATTCACGGAAAAGTAACAAACTGGAAAATACGTGTATAAATATACAGGTAAGGTACATAATTGACAGAACGTGGTAATGGGGCCAGCATTTTGAAAACAATTCCCACTGGTAGCGGTGGACTGGTGGTGTTTTTTTTTTTGTAATAAAGAAGTTATTTGTTTTTCCCTGTACATAATTTTTTCTCGTAAATAAAAACACGTTCACTCAGGACATATATAATTTAGAAAGCAAGAACAAACAACTCTCTCTGCGAGATGAGAGCTCGTCGCCAGTAAAATCTAAATTAAGGCTATTCACGAAACCCCTATTGTGGTTAAATGCAAACTTTTTAATTTATACTGCTCTTTCGTTTTAGACAAATTCAGACTAAAATAGAGTTTGAGTTATAGCTCGAAGGGCTTTTATGAATATATACTATTTGTTTGCCCTGAACTGAAACCTCGCGACCCCTATATCATCGCAACCGCTCGACTAATGTTGCCCATATCGAACTTTAAAATTGTATTGGTATGAACTACTTGCCTACAAATTTTTATAAAGATCAGATCAATGATACGCAAGTTATTGTTGAACAAACATACAAAAATACATAGAATACCGACTGCCGGGTAACAAGCCTTTAATTACTAACAAAGATACTTATCGATTTGTACTCAGTTTGGTAAGACTGCCAGGTTGTTTTATAAAAATAATGCCGCAAGCTTATAGTGTGACAACAAAGCAGCCTGATAGTAAGTGCAACACCAGACGCCGATACTTATAGGTACTAACTCACACACTCAATCTCTCACCTAATCTCTCAGGTATAAGCTACGAAGATTATCGAAAATCATACTTAGCAAAACCACTAAACATGCCTAATAAACATAAATCCCGCTAATTAGGTAAGTAATAGGTAAAGAAGTTTATTTAGTAGTAAGATTAATATGGTATTTAAATACATACTTATGACCTTAATTATAAACGTTAAATAAGTTAAACAATGCTTAACATTGCTCTGTTTCGTGGTTGCACGTGACAATTCCCGTTAGCGAGAAGTTACAGAGAAACACGTCGATACGTCTCAAGCTCAAACACAAATAAGCCCTGCGCTTCGCGAAACAGTGACAAATGTATGCGATATACGCCTGCAGGAAGCGCACGAGTCAGCACCCGCCTCGGAACTAAATAACATAAGCAACAAAATTATACAATTCTAGGTTACTCAAGAACCATTTAATCTAAAATAAACGAATTTACATTAAATTATATCACATAAATGACCATTGGAATATGAAAGAACGAATTGTTAAAAACTTCTAGCATCGGAGAAAAAACCTAAAACTTGTTTTGGAATATCTGTTTTCGCCGAATTATTCTATCGAGATTAGTTTCACCAATCATACGTTTCTTAAATTACATTAAACCTATTTGTATCCGCAACAATTTTAAACAAAATATGAATTTGTTACTGTTTACCATAACAAGTAAATTGATGGAACGCAACCCAAGTTGATGACATATTAATTTCAAGGTGAGGTGGAAACTTAAGAGTGGGACTCAACATACAGAACCATGTAGGTAACGGTGAAAAGCAAGCAGCTAATTAAACCTAATCCCTTTAGTATTTACGTCCACAGTGAAAAGTTCTACGTAGACTTTCAAAATGATGAAGTGACTCATTGGTCGTATCTAAAGTGGAAACCGTTGTTTGACGCGGTTTGCTCAACAAATTACTCTAATCCTCAGTTGTACTACGCTTCAAGTCTGCTGACTAACTTTATGTAACTTTAAGCACTTGACTCTGAACAAAACGGTTTACTTTGCTTAAGTTTATATTTTATTAACCTTTCTAGTAATGAAATTAGCTCAATCTGTTGTCTTTAATATAAAGTTATACGGGCATTTTGAAATCCTTACCTAAATTATATACCAAGATGGGTTTTTACTCTTATAAATGTACATACTTATTTATGAGGTAAATATACTTCTATAAAGATTACTAGATTACCTTAGCCTATACGACTAACGAAAACCGATAGGTTCTCATGTTTTATACAACCCATCATCAGTTTTTAACTGTCCACTGCTGGAAATAAGCCTCTCCTAATAGACGCCACTAAGTTTGGTCGGCAGTTACTTTGCATCCAGTTTTTACCCGCCATTTTACGCAGGTCGTCACTCCACTTGGCGGCCAAGCTAGATCACCCTGCGTCTAGGTCCTGGCCGTAGGGTGTCCTACACTACGTTTTCCCAAACATGGTCTCCACTCCAGGACTCGTCTATCCCATCAGTTATCAGTTCTTCGGTCCATTTATTTTTCACGCATACTTAAAAACTTGCAGTGACTCCAATGAATTAACTAATAACCCACATGCAAAAAAGGACTTGAAGGTCCGTTTTGAGGGTGAGTTCACCCAGCCCCGGCCCTAGCCAGATCAGGGTAGATCGATATTGTGTTTCAGCTCGTTTTATTTCTGAAAACTATCGTACAGGAATCGATTCTGGGATAAAAAGTATATGTGTTAATCCAAAATATAAACTATTTCCACATAATACACTAACACTAAAAAAAAATTATGCTGTCTACTAACACTCGTGTGTGCCTCGCCGCTCGCCACACTGCCCTCGCCCGGCTGAGGCGCGGGGCGCAATTTTATTTTCACTTTGGCCTTTTGGCGCCTCTTGCTACCTGGCGCCTAGAACGCTCCTCTCTCTATCCCAGGGTCTGAGCTGAGTTCACATTAAAGCATCACCTAATTTAGGCCTAATACGTTCATATGTGCCTCCACGCCTCCCTCCTTTGTTTCTCTGATCTGAGGAAGATACACATCTTACAAATATTTAAAAAAGTTTTTTTTTCTATACGTTTTAATCTTTACTCTAGCGGCTCCTAGAGTGAAATATCGTTGCTTTAATCAAGTAAAGTTACTCATTCTGCTATAATGTGATATTAACTGTCATAAATAGCCCAAATGGTGGTTGTTTCCTACATTCCAATCACATGATATCGTCAATCGTAACTAAGGTGTTTATTATAGCCACGAATCAGGAAAAACCTTGACCGGTCGACTGCAGGGCGTGGCCGTGTTTTTCACCCTTCGTGTGACGTGTCACCACACGTGGCTATATAATATGTAGTAGCTGCAAAAGAGTAGGTATTCATTTTGACTCCGTGTAGCAATTAATACAACGTTGACATTACTTCAGATTACAACAAAGCTTTAAAAGAACGGTTAATTTAAAAGAAAAATATTATTCGGGTAGAAACCCATGTATCTAAAGTGAGACAGTACCTAAGTAATTAATCACAATCAGATAAATCATAAATACAAAAAACAAAACCCACAAAAATAATGTAATTCTACATCTATTTTCCTCGCACATTTTTAACTATTTAAGATGAAAATCACCGAGTGAGAATAAAAAAAGAATAATACAATTTTAAAACATGTAAATTACGAACATTTGCATTGTAGATAAACGCCCGATCGTTTTTAGGGTTCCGTACGCAAGGGCTGTAATTGGGACTCTATTACTAAGCCTACGCTGTGTGTCTGTCTGTCCGTCCGTCCGTCAGTCTGTCCTACAAATTCAAATTCAAATTATTTATTGAGAATAAAAACGGACAAATTCCACTAACATTTATCTCACATACTGTTAAACTAAAATAGATTTCCTAGTAAAAATAGGAATAATAATATAAAATTACTAATATAATAAATACAACAAATTGCTGTAAAAATATGTCAACATAAAATTAGTATGTCATACAAATTGTCATTATAGTCATCGGCTTTTTTGCCCCTGTCCCATTGATCAGTTAAATTTTCACAATAAGTCAAAAAAGCTTTCGTTACATTTTTCCAACTGTCACAAATAATATCACAATCAGTGTTGGTAGCAAGGAGTGCATTGAAGTGGCGGCGGGCGCGAATCAGCGGAGACATGGAGCGCGCCACGGTGCGGCTGTGAGCCACGTGGAAAAACTTGGGCAATTTTCCACGCCTATTAGCCGGAACCCCGGGTTTATCTGGCACAAACAAAGTGCACAATAAATTGTGTAGATGCAAGGAGTCAACCGATCCTCTGAGCACCTTGCAGCAAGTAGCAAGCTGATCCAACATCCTTCTCACTTCTAGTGAGTTGTAGCCGAGCTGGCCGAGCAAGAATTTAGTTGGGTACATGAACGGGTAATAACCGTGAAGCTTCTTATACAGCGATCTTAAGAAAGCTTTTTGAACCTTTTCAAGCATCCGCACATAGGTGACGTGGTGCGGGTTCCAGACACATGCGCTCGACTCCAGCTTGCTTCTGACTAACGAGTTGTACAATGTTCTAATAACTAACGGATTTTTAAAATCTTTGGCATTTCGTAATACGAAGCCCAGACGACGATAGGTCTCTTTGGCGAGATCACAGATGTGATCATGGAAATTCAGGGTACGATCAAATGTCACTCCCAGATCCTTAATGCTATTTACCCGATTTATACATAGATTGTCAAGATGATAATTATAATTGATGGGATTTCTTTTGCGGTCAAACGTCATTACATTACACTTGGTCACATTAAATGTCATTTTGTTTTTCGAGCCCCATGCACAGATTCTATCTATGTCCTCTTGTAAGGTAAGACAGTCACGGGGAGATTTTATTTCGAGAAAAAGCTTAAGGTCGTCGGCATACAAGAGACATTTGGCAGAAGTCAGCACTTTAGGTAGGTCGTGCACCATCATTTTAAATAATAACGGACCAGTGATGGAACCCTGGCTTACACCAGATCTGGTGTGATAGGGTCCCGAAACGTGGATACCATGCTTAACATACTGCCGCCGGTCTCTCATAAAGTCCGCAAAGAAATTTAGGAGGCTGGGAGAAAAGCCGAGGTCACATAGCTTTTTTAACAATATATCGTTATCAATTTTATCAAAAGCTTTTTGAAAATCAAAATATATGACGTCGACCTGAGAACCACGATCCATGGCATCTAAGAAGGATTCTATTTTACAAAATAAATTCATGTACACGGCATCGGTAGCTTTCGGCTTGATATAAACGACGCATACAACAAGAGAGATTCCGCGGTACGTGACGGAGGCCCACAGGTCTTCTGCGAGCTCCGACTCCAGTTCCTGCCGGCGGCATACGGCGACTTCCGGTCTCGCAGCAAGCAGCACGCCCCCGCATGGCGTCACGCGGTCGCGGCGCAGCAGTGTCCAGCCATCCGGCGTCACCTCAGCATCTTCCACTGAGCCGTCGAGAAACGTCTCGGTCGCAGCGACCAGCACATGATCCGCGACTAGCATGCTGGCACGCCACGTGTGTAACTTAGTCTTCAACCCTCTGACGTTTTGGTAGTAGATGCCAACGTATGCGGGTAACACGGTGCGCGGCTTACTGTGAGCCGACCCCCCGGCGAAATGTTTGACTCTCCGAGGTCATAGGGGTGCGCTTTTTATAATTCACCCACTTCTTAACCCGCGCGTTTTCTGGCCACACATTTATCGAGACACACTTCTCGAAGCAATCTTCTGGGACTCCTATTTTAAAAGAGTTGTAACTATTTGAAGTCTTCAGCTGTTCTACAATGACCGTTCTTAGCGGGCAAAGGGCGCCCAAGTATGTTTTGACTTCATCCACTCCAGATAGCATATTCCATAGATGGATATGTTTACGTGGCTCGGCCGCTTTAAGAGACGTCACTGCTGGCCCCGCAACGCAGCGCAGAGATATGGACTGGTGTGATTTCTTATATCGAACTTCTGTCCAATTATCATTTGTTACCGCCAACGATTGTTTGTTAAATACAGGACCCGACTCGATGAGATTAGCCGGGGTCATGTTTGTACGTTGTGATAGTCGAGGAGCATGGTCCCGAAGGGGTGCGGTCGCGAGCACAGGTGGCGACGCAGGCGCGAGTACAGCAGGTGGCGATGGCGCCAGCGCAGGCGCGAGTGCAGCCGGTGGCACCGGCGCCAGCGCAGGCACTGCCCCAAGTGGTGGAGCACGCTGCGGCGCCGGCGCAGATGCGGCGGACTTCGGTACAAGCGCGGGTGCAGGTCGCGGGGGAAGCTGTGCGGTATCGCCCGACACCCCGGTCTTAAATCTAGTAGACGGCAATGCATGCTTCTGGAGCGTATTGGAGCTCGTACCAAAACCACTGCTTTCATATATGTTGAGCTGATCGAAAAGTTTTCCTATTTGGCATGCATATGTCTCAATCTTCGCCTCAAAGTTCACAATTACAGAGACAGACTGGCAGAGCTTTTTATCGTAATCCGCTATAACGGAGACGGAATGCTCTAGTTGCGTTTTGTACAAGTCTGTACGAGAGTGTGATTGGGAAAACATTTCTATTATCATATCATTCATATTGTGATTGGGGAAACAGTCCTACATTTTAACGGCTGTATCTTTCGAACCGTAATAGACAGCAAATCTTCATAACAATATGTTGTAATGTTACGACGAATTAACTAAGAAATAATAATAAAATTAAGAAGTTTTTTTTTAAAGATATGTAGATTGTATTTGCTCTACTTAATGTAAAAATGGTAATGCGTAATTACAAGCGTCAAATGTCAAACTTGGCATCATTTTAGGTATAGGTATCATACAAACTGTGAAGTAGAACAACAAATAATAAATACTGGCCAAGTGCGAGTCAAGGACAAATTTTTCTTCACCGAAGTTAAGCGTCGTCTAGGGCGCTCTGTACTTAGTGGTAGGTATACCGCTTGGGCGCGATGTTGTCTTTTGCACTACTTTTTTGAACTTAGTAAGTAATTAACAATTTATGTGATGGTACGGAACCCTCAGTGCGCGAGCCCTACTCACACTTTGCCAGTTTATTTAAATTGCCACTTCACAAAAGTTAAATATGCACGAAAGAGATACTCGTAGCTCTGGCCCGTAGTCTCATGACGGCAAAGTTCTTACAAGAGTTGTTTGCGTTTACCCCGACTGTAGAGTTTCTATCATTTCCACTTCGGTTTGTGTCAACGAATGACACGTTCACAGTTCATGATCCATCGGTGGTGCATTTAGAGTTCTTACTGTAACACGTAATGGTCCTAACAAACTTAAAGCCTTGTAAATTTGTACAAGTGTGAGTTAATTAGTATTTATCGACATACATGCTTCGATCAAAATAAAATGAATGGACGGGAACGCAAGAAGGAGCGCAATTTTGAAGATTACAAAATGAGCGCCGCTGCTCACTTCGTTTCAGTCGTTCTCTAGCCGTAGGAAGTGCGACACATGACTATTGTTACATAATAACGAAACATCTGACAAAATTATGTCTTTGTGTTCTTTCCCGAAGAATAACACAACAATCAAACCGCTAACTATTTTTTGTAACAAATGTACTGTTTATAATTAGGTGTTGAAGTATATGTCTGACGGTTTTGACTCGTTTTTACTGAGCAAGTTCAATGGTTATAGCCCGTCCATTCTTTTTCTTTTGGTCGAAGCATACAAGTATGAACAATGAAACAAAAAAAAAATAAGTTTTGGAAACTGGGTGAAATTTAAATAAGAGTTGCCAGTTTTCTATTATACACGTATGGGATCGTACCAAAATTCTAGCTACACAGGGAACGTTGTTAACATAGTACCTCCATAGGCAAAAAGTAATAACTTGATTATGAATCCGTATTTTAATCTTAATTCGGTTTAGGAAAAGCCGTTATGGCGAAGTTGTCTAACTTCGTTAATTTAACTTCCGGTCGGTGGTTGCTAAAGGTACAAACCAATTAACCCCTCTTCCGATAAGGCCAGATATTTTACGTAAACACTTATTTTAAGATCAGAGAGACAGTATTATTTTTTATCGTTCCGATACCTAAAAACTTATAAGTAGAACACTGTTTTAAACTATCACGGTTGTTTACTAAAGGTTGATTGTTCATTCCACAACCTTACCACGGTAAATATCCCGTAAATAATCGTATAACTTTACTTATAAGTAGATACTTAGGTTCTATAAGTTTTAAGAAAAAACGTTGGTTGTATCAGGTCCCTTGGCGTTGGGGTCTCTTTAGTTTTAACTTTTTGACGTTATTATTATTTCTTAGGTAATCCGCCGTGACATCACATATTCTGTGAAAATTCCAACTGGCTATATCTATTACGGTTCGAGAGATACAGCCGTTAAAAGTTAGGACGGACAGACAGACAGACAGGTAGACAGCGTAAGCTTAGTAATTTGGTCCCATTTTCACTCTTTGGGTACGGAACCCTAAAACAGTCAAAAATACCCTAATGCAATACTTTTGTAACTTTGACCTATTTGTACAGCGTGCAATCATAACTAAAATGTCCATTAATTTTATTATTCAGTTCTGTATATTCTGTGATTGGTGAACTATAATTATAAATGTGACCTATCTACATTATTCACGGGGAATTATTGCGTGGGCAAACGACTTAAGAGGTTTGACCAAATTACAGGCAATGACGTCAGAGATTTTCGTTCCAAAACATTCTTAATTTTATTGTTAGTTTTCAGTTGGTGTCTATATAAGTAAGTACTCTTGAGTTTTTTTTTTTTAATAAATGCATTTGAGCGACTCCTAACATTGTTTTTTTCTATAAGAACAACATTCAAGCCATATCAGAGGTTCGGTCAGCCATCAGAATATAGAATAGAGGTTAGGAAAGGTTGAGAAACCATCAGAATAATATAGAGCAAGGTCACTTACGCCAACTCTTTACATAATACCCTGCTATATATAATATTCTAGTACCCAGGTGTCCTAAATTAAGCTGTGCCTAAGTAAACCTCAACTAGCGCAATACTAGGTACATACTATCTATTAGAATCTGAGGTTTGACCCCGATCCTGTGTTACGATAAGAAAATTACAACTTTACTGACAACAACCAGTTCAAATTCGTGGTTTTCAGTTGTTTCTGTTCTATTCACCGCAGAAACTCGTGCCACGAGTAGGTAAGTGTTTAGAATTATTCTTCAGCACAAGTTGAATTTTCTGAACTCGAGTCCCTGAGTTTAGCCCTCTCGCCTAATAAAAACTGTTTCTATAGTATAAAGCGGAAAATTTAGGATAGAAATATAAAAAAAAAACTAAGAGTAACTATAAAAACTGGAGAATATTTCAAACGAACACTTGTTTAAAAGCTACGCTCACCAGCCAGAGCACGAGCTCTTTCGCATAATTATACGTTATTTTTGGAATACCCTCTTGCCCTTCTCCTCTACCCTTAGCCCGACTCTCACTAGGCCGGTTTATTTATCGTGTGTACTACGTCCACGTTTGACCACCAACTCGCCTGTTGGCAAAAAGTCTATGGTCTAAGATTATAAGATAAGAAAACAGGCAGACCTAGAAGATAATATAACTAGATCATATCATTCTCGGAAACAAGGAAGCCGGCTGTTCCATTACTTGGCTGCGAAACTTCAGCTGAAATTTATCGGATATAGGAAAAAGTATTTCAATTCTGAAAATATTGAAGACCGTGATTATCGCGAGGCTTAGCAAGTATCAGGTATGTCTCATAGAAATGCTAGGGAATGCTACATATTTATGGGCGTTATACTAATTAATTGGTGCATAGTAGCAAGATACAAAAGACGGAAAAGTAATGACATTAATGAAAAGCGAGTTAATTGTCCTTGCCACTTGTCCCTCGTCACCTGTTCACCCTCTGATTTGTTTAGCCATTAACGTGGATAATGGCTGGGGACACGACGGGTAGCTCTGACAATAATGTCTGTATTCACCCTACTTATCAAATAAAATAAAAAGGCAGACGGGCGCCTTTGATTCACCTTGTCCTTCCAGGTAGGGTAGACTGTAAACAAACCCTAATTAGACTTGTATAATGTACACATAAGAAATTCGGTACCTTATAGGAGTACACGGTGGGCTTAGTTTGAAAAAATAAGTAAATAATTTTGAGTAGAGTAAAAAGAATGTATTCATTTGTTAATACAATAATAATATAAATATAATTCTGATAAAAATAAAATAATTTGAATAGGTAGCGGCTGAGGGAAGGGAAGGCGCGAGCGAAGAAGCGGGGGCTGTAGTCGTAGAGTACCGGACTACTGGGCGTGTCGATGTACTGTAGTGCCGGATTAGTGGGACTCTAACTTTACTTATAACTCGATGCATCAGTCCGATCGTCGGATAGTAATCGGACTACTAATACTAGGTCGAAGATACATGCTTCCGATCTACTTATAATTTTGTTATGTACTTAATTATTATATTTAGTTAGATGAATGTTGAGTTACGTTTATTATTCGACTTATATACACAAATATTATAATGAGGTAAAGTTTGTATGTTTGTTTGTAGGAGATAAACACCGAAACGACTGATCCTATATTACAAATTATTTCACTATTAGGTACATAATATAGCTTTTCTAAATAAAAACACAGTTATTCTTAGTTTCCTAGGTGTTGTAGGACATATTTATAGATGTATTCGAAACACGGAAATCCTCGACACGAAATCTTAAAGAAATATCAAAAAGCAGTCCTTTATCGCTGCTGCCGCCATGAATAAGGATGCCGGCAGTAAGACGAACGACGTCGATTTATCACCCCTGAGCTCTGCCTAGTGCGTAAGCAGCAGTAATGCTGCTTTAGACGGGTAACTGTATTTTGGGATTTGGCAGGTAAGAAATTGCTAGATTATGGAATCTAAGTTGCCAGTTGCAGGACTAGAATAAAGGGCTAGGTAAAAAACAGCATGAGAATGAGATAAATTATGTTTAGAGACCTTCCTAGTATTGGATTTGAATGGAACATAAACCTAAAGTTCTTAAAGTACTTTTAGTAAAACGAATATTTACCTAACATGACGTATTTCATTGTCTAAAAAACTTGATCAAAGGATGTAGGCATTTAAGTCAAGTGATCACTTTATTTATTTCGTCTTATTTTCTTCTCGACAGTTTTTCATAACAGTGCCTAAATATCAGTAAAATTCTTAAAGAAAACTTGACCACGCTACTTCGTATGCGTAGAGCTCGGCCTTCGGCCTCGCTACTACAACCCGTTATAGCCTATGTGTTGTTCTAATGTATAAGCTACATTATTGTAAACTTTCATTAAAATCCATTCAGTAGTTTTTGCGTGAAAGAGGAACAAACATCCATACATACAAACTTTTGCGTTTATAATATTAGTAGGATGTAAAAGCGTGATTTTTTGAGATTAATGAAACATTATTTTTTGATTATTGATAGTTGGATGGCTGGAAAGTGATATAAGATACTTTTTATCATGGAGAAATTTACGGTAACTGAAGGAATATCCACGGGGATAAAAGCGCTATATATAGGCGCCTCATTCAGCCCGTGTCAGTGGAGTACCTAGTACCTATCTAACCTTACTGACCAGTTGACTTGTTGTATGACATGACGTTCAGTTTTCTGCCAGGGCGTACCTCGTCGATAATAATTACGCAAATCTTAAATAAATTACCTACTTTACCATAATTTACAAGGAGGTTACGACATTGTGTAAAAATGCTTGTCATTATGTAAATTTTCTATTCAGGAAGAGGCGCACGTGCAGGCAGGCAATGAAATCTCTTTTCAATGCCCCGCATACTAAAGGCTTCTTTAGACTATGCTACAATATCATAACTTCATGTCTTACCCCCAGCCTGCCAGCTACGCTTGCCTTGCGTTCGTATTGTCCGGCTTTGTAATTTGCTCGGCTTTTTTAGCTTGGGCGGTGTATTAAGTAATAAAATATACATCTATCTATACATATAAAAGGCTCTGGCCTGAAAACTGACGGATCAACGCACAGCCTAAACCGCTGATCGTGAAACTTGGAGAGTATGTTCTTTGTATGACGTAGGCATTCGATAAGAAAGGATTTTCCGAAATTCTACCCCTAAAGGAAACGACAAAAAGGAGGGCAAAGTTTATATGGGACAATGTGATTCCTTGGTCCAATCTACTTCAAATTTTGCATAAACCTTTTTTAACAGAATTGATGGAAGACATGTTTCATATTTTATTGAAATTCTTCCCCTAACGGGGTTAAAAAGGGGTAGAAAGTTATTGTGGCGGTGATTTGCTTCGAAATTGATATTAAATACTCCTTCGTGCTTTTGATTTAAATTACATTTTATTTTGAAACATGTTTGAAAACTCAATCCGATTATATTCAAAAAAGGACGAACTCACTTAAAAACATAAGCAAATACTCTTTAAAATTGGAATGTCTCGAAAGTCAAAGTACTATATTAGTACCTCAATTGAAGGTTTCACTTTTAGAACACGGGCTCATAGGGACCTTTGTTGTGTATTATTATACTTATATTTTTCTTTTAGTTTGTCTTGGAAGTTTAGTTTAGTGTATAAAACCAATTAAAAATCCTATTAGAACCATTTTCGACTTCTACGCGGACGCTCGTCGCTCGAGGGTGGCGAAGTGACACGAGAGTGATAACGAGACTTAAAAAAGTCTTTTCGGGTGGTTTACAAAACCCCATAGAAGCCTCTTGTAAAGCCTTCACCACTTTACTGGGGCATGAGTTTGACTTCACTGTGACTTACAAATACTATGTAAACTTGTTTAATATTACGACTGAAGTAGGTACTCTGTATCCATGGTCATGAAAAAAACTAACTACCTACTCTACAGCGTACCTATAGCTAGCTAAGTGTGAACGTGTCCTTGTAAAATTTATGCGAGGGATATTGTCGTGCTACAGGTCCATAAGGGCATGGGATGAAGCTACATTTTATAGGTATCATAGTCTGACAAAGCCCTTATAAAAATGCCAGTAACGTGCACGACTGGGAACAATACAGCCAGTCTCTTAGCATTATCTACGTTCATTTGTTGTCTACGTAATCATTTTTTTAGCATTCACAAAATTGATGTTACATACTTACCTGTCTCCATCTTTTGCGTCCTTCTATCGGTTTAAACAGTTCACCTTCCTATGCCTATAGTTAAAACCTTCCTATGCCTATAGTTATAAGTATTCATGATGTTCAGAACATAGATAATTACTTAATTAGACTTTTGAGTTTTACAAACAATTTTTTTTTCTTTTTAACCCCCAACGCAAAAAGAGGTTGTTATAAGATTAACGTGTGTAGGGGTGTGTTTGTGTGTCTGTGTGTCATTGGCATCGTAGCTTCCAAACAGCTGGAACGTTTTTTTTTTAAAGGTTCGAAGTTGTTCTTAGCTATGATTCATGAAAATCTTTTCAGGCGTTTGAAGATTATCAGCTCAATTATCGGGGGTTTTAAAATTTACAATTTATACTTGTATTAGGTAGTTTCTGACGTGCTACTTAGACGAAGAAGATCAAACTGAATTTGTAGGTGAACCCGCGGGTTCACATTTCACATGATAGACATCATGTGAAAAAACAATGTTTGCCCCAAAAAATGTAATTTCACATGTGTAACACGCACACATCGGCAAAGGATAACTGGATGGTATTGATTGAACAATTTACGGATACAAACGTATTAAAGTTTATAGAGTTGTTGGATTCGGGTTGCCTTCCCTTATGTCACTTTCCTAATTTAGAACGGTTTGCTTGCACCGTTATTGAAATTCCTATGTAGGTACCTACCTACCTACATTTATACCTACCAGTTTAACAGCTCGCAGACTTCGGCATACTTATTACGTTCGTTCGGAAAATATTTGCAAGCAGCAATTATTATTCAGATATGAAAAAGGGGCCTGGATCCTTACGGCTAACTGCTTACGCGGTATCAAACTAACGTTAAAACCGCGCAGTTCGGAGTATCACGCGAAGGTGAACCTTAACGCGCCCAGATACGGTTTTGCAGTCGTGCAACAATTTATTCATCACCTAAACTGGATTGCTTTAAACATCTAGCCGTAAGGCTAGCCGTAAGGCTAGATGTTTAAAGATGACATATGAATGTTTACCATATAGGTAAGAATTGTATGACATGTATTATTATTATTTTTTGTTTTATTATTTCTGTAATGCAATTATATAGTCTAATTTAATCAATTAAGTAATTATTATTGTAATTTTTCTCACTTTAAGTGAACATTTGTTATTGGACGTGTAAATTGACATTTTATCAATAAATTACTTATGACTTATGACTTAAGGCCCCTAAGAGAAATAAGAGGTTTTCATTACCAATTTTTTTTTGCTTCTGTACTTAAATCTTCTGAAACCTAAATCTTGACTTGCAGGCAATCTTGCCGCTCTTTTTTGCAAGTAGATTCATTGGTGTCACTGCAAGTTTCTTAGTGTGCGTAAAAATTCGTACAAAGTTACTAGTTTGCCGTACTTACAGTTTGTGCGTTAAGCGATTTAGCGCTACTTAGAGTGAAAAACTTGGCGAAACATGAACTCAATTTGAACATAAAAGATAATTTTACTAAAGCATATCTCCCTTGTTTGTTTGATCTGAGTTGAGTACTATAGTAGTTCAAACACCAACCCTAGGTGATTAAACACTAACGAGCTTATGACCTGTGAACTGATGACATTTTAGATAGGTGCTAGTAATATTTCAAGATAATGACCATACGCTTAACTAGGTAGGGTATACATAATATACGACCAAATTATTACTTATACCTGCATATACGTGGCAGTCGTAGCACGCCATCACTATAGTACTTAGGACCTAATTATAATGTGGTTCCATTTAAAATATAATTGAGACTTTGATAAGATGATTAACTCACATGATGCAAACAAGTTTTAAACTAGTTTATCTATACTAATATTATAAAGAGGAAAGATTTGATTGTTTGTTTGCATTGAATAGGCTCCGAAACTACTGAACCGTTTAGAAAAATTCTTTCACTGACGGGAAGCTATACACTATCCCCGGGTGACATAGCCTATAATCTATACCCGTGCGAAGCTGGGGTGGACCGCTAGTTATTTATATAGGTAATTAACCTACATATAAGTAGGTACCTATTTACCTTACCTACATAATATATAATTATCAATTAAAAAAACGACTTCACAAACAATACCCAATTTTGGTTATTTTGATTTTACAGCCAAACTACTAAACGAATTTAGATGATTTCTATGCGATTAAACAGAAAATATTTATTTATGCTTTCTATAAAAAAAAAAAAAACATGAATTTTTTTAATGCCTTTGTTCCAAAATAACAAAATTAATAAAATAAAATATTAAAGTAATTCTTTGAAAACGGTAAAAATGTTAATAATTTTAGTCCTGTCAGATTAGTTTAGAAAATGAGACCTACAACAGAATTGACGCCAATATGTAGTACCTAGGTGTAGGTGCCTAAGTATCTACCTAGGCGGATTCATTATGAAATAATAAAAAAGCCTAAAAGTGAAAACGAAAGAGGGTACCCCATACAACAAACGTATAATTTTTTTACGGATTTTTGTATTAGCTCTAATGTAATAAACCGCCCAAGTGCGAGTCGGGCTCGCGCACTGAGGGTTCCGCACCACCCCAAAATTCACCATAGGTACTTACTACTTATTTGAGAAGTTGTTTTTTATATATTTTAATAGGTCAGAAAAGGATGGCAACAAGTTTAGAGCTGTCAAATATAACCTAGTTCCTAGTTTAGATAATGGTATATTATAATATACCTACCTACAACAGAATCTACTTCATTATTAGATATGCTTCCGGATCTTATAGGTACTTACCTACCAATCAATAGCTAACTGTTTCTATTGTTTTCTGTCATAGTCAAATTCTCATTTCAGATGGTATCACAGATACCTATTCCGATTTTATACCACCCATCAAAGCTTTATTAGCGACTCTTCAGTTTAACGCTGGCCTCCGAAAAGGCAAAATGATAAGTAGGTACGACGTTTGGAAGCATCGACAGAACTTCATGGAAATAAATTGACTCGTTATGAAACATCAGACCTTGAATAAACCTTTAACAGCAAAATAGTCGTCAGTATAAAAGATTATTAGGCATTTGTAACGTCCAGGCTAAGAATATTCTTGTCGGTTAGAATACCTATTTAAACTTTTTTAGGTATGTATGTAGGTAAGTAGGTATACAAAAATACATTCAATGTATACCTATAAAACTTAGTTTTCTATGATAGCATTGTTTAAAAAAATGTGTAATTATAGGCAGGTAATAAGTATTATAGGTAGGTAGGTTGCTAGTTTTTTGCTGAGTTTACTTACATATTATTTTCTATTCTTATGATTTTACCATGGCATAGATAGATTTGAGATAGATCAAAATCTGATATGTGAACGTACCTAATTATGCCAGCGAACGTAGGAACCTATTGTGGTGAAGAACTCTGCGACCTCTAGCGAAATCAAACTCAAAACTCACGTGGAAAATGGAAAACACCACAAAGCCTTGTTTGAATTACAGCTCACGATCCTAGCCACATTGTGCCTTGGTGATGCATCTAAGAATACGTAGATAGAGCCACTTGGTGTCTTGTTTCCAATGGGGTTGGCAAATCTCAAGGTGGCGCTATCATAGCAGTACCTTTGTACGGGAAATTTTGTCACTAAGTATGACATTTATATTGTCAATTTTTTTTTAATAAAAGTTGCAAGCCGTGCAAGCCTTAGATTATATACCAAGCCTTTTGCAAGCTAACGTAGAGGGAGAAGACTGAATGTATGCAAGCTAAGTAGGTATGTGCTAGCGCCATCTACAAAAAGTTTCTACCGGCCAACCATTGGCCAACCCCATTCAAGCTTGACAAATGGCTTTGAAAAACGGCTGGTTGGAGTTTAGAAAAATTCCTAAATAGCTGCTGGATAGGAAGTCTCCTTGCCATCCTACTTGGGAGTTGGGTGAAACTCAATATGGCTGATTCGATAGAGGGACCTACAGTAAAATCACTTTGTTTACAACCTTTAGCATGGACTAATTGCTATTATATTACCTATAATGTAAAGGTATTTTCAGTTTCATGTGAATTGGCTCATATACGCAGAATTGGCCCCCGTGTTTCAGCTTAAGTTCCCGTAATCCAGTGTCCCGCGTGCTTATTAGGTGCGTGCGTACATATAGCACGCATCCTAATAAACACCTATATATGCGTTTTTGGTTCCACGCACACAAGCCAATCCCTCGTGCGTCAGCAAACCCGCATGACACTCAAAACGCCTTAAATACGAGATGCGTAACCTGAAATCAAGATATTTTAAAACGCTATTTTATCTTGTCGATTGTAAAGGTGCAAAGGCACAGCAGTCTCCGGATCGATCGTAATAAATTAACTATCCCGACCCAACTAAGACCCTTCAAAAGAGTAAAACAATACTAAACACAAATATTAAATACCTACTCATATTAACATTATATTGAATATTTTTATCCTTTTTATTAATTAACTAGCGGTCCGCCCCAGCTTCGCACGGGTAGGTATAGATTATAGCCTGTCACCCGGAGATAGTGCAGCTTCCCGTCAGTGAAAGAATTTTTCAAATCGGTTCAGTAGTTTCGGAGCCTATTCAATGCAAACAAACAAACAATCAAATCTTTCCTCTTTATAATATTAGTATAGATTATTTGACTGTGTTACTTATGTACTCTTATTATTGAATTTTAATTGAAATTGTTTAATGAGATTTTATTGTGCTATTGAATTTATTTAATGCAAATCTGACTTGTAACTTTTGGTGTTATTAATAAAATATGTATCTGTATAATAAATACGTTTCTATAATAAAGAAAACGTATTTTTTTACTCCGCCCTAGTTCAAATCCCGTGTAAAATATTATTCCTTTCTCCCTCCCTTTTTGATGTCGGCTAATAAATGAGAGGGGTTTTGTACAATACATAATTATAGATAGTACACAACCAATTGAGTCTATCGGTAAAGTAGATTGACTTGATCCAAAATATTACGATAGGACAAATATAATAAAAAAACTTATTTTTACGCATTTATTTATTTTTAAATATAAAGGAAATAAATTATAGGATAGCCTTACTCACTAGCCCTTATAGGGCTAAAAGAATTTAATAGAATTTTGAGTTATAAAAAACTTAACTAATATTGCGGAATATAATATTGATAGTTATTTAAGAGAATTACTCGCGTAAGATTAATCCAGTTACTCCGACTATAGTTTCAACCAAATTCGGCTGTCAATTTCATGCACGGCAAAACCTGAATATGGTTGAAACTATAGTCGGAATAGCCGGCTAAAACTTACGCGGGTAATTCCCATACCATATAAATAAAATGTGTGAAAACTACGTCAGTTTACATAATATTACTATAGAGAATTCAAAACTGGCTCACATACTCAGTCGTTTAACACTAATCTTAAATTACTACATTTCACAACCAGACAAAATGAAAACTTGTGATAGTATGAACATGAATTGTTTCTTTCGGATAGCTTTTTTATTTACTTCGTAAGTATTGTTTGCACTCTTTAAGTATTGTTTCTATAGTGTTCAATTTAAATACTTTTTTAAAAGTATTTTGAACACTTTAACACAACGTATTTTTGGTCATTTAAGTACATATTTATCCAATATTAATAATGATGTTTAATGTACCTTCACCATCGAGATACAATACCTATAGAGTCACAATCGTGCCAAAAAAATGCCTGAAAAAAACTCGGCGCACGGTACACATTGCGCAGACTTTTTGGTAAGTTGTCAAGGCAACAGCGATACGAATACAACACCGCACGATGCCAGCGCTACGATGCCGTATCGGACAAGTGACGTTGAACACTATGCAAGCGTCATAAAGTCTAAATTGAAATAAATGTGGCATTGTGAACTATATAATTGATGTCTAGGTATGTACACGACGCTCGGACGTTTCTTGACTGTTTTCAATTAGAGATTGTGACTCTATAGGTATTGTATCTCTATGACCTTCACATAATATTTTTTTATGAACTAGATTTTAATTTTTATACCTGTATGAAAGTAGAAATAATAGCTATTTTCATCTTCAATCATGATTGTTGTCTATGCAGAATTAATTTTAATTTACAATTATAAACAGAGAGGTCTATTCTGTGTAATTTATTTAAGTTTGATTTAAAAAAAAAAACTACTGTGTATATTTTTAAAGATGGAGCCATAACTTAGACCAATACAAGGACATTATAATAACCGATTGTCAGATTAATTTAGATACCAAATTACAATAGAAATCAGTAAATACAATTATTATTATGACCTTTCATTACTTAACCCCCATGGATATAATCTAGGTACTTATTAATTATTATTAACCAACAAATAGGTTACCTGAAGAGTGGAAAGGAATATAAAAAAGCTAAAAAAACGATAAGATCAGATTTAGAACATCTGTATGAAAAATCACTGCTATTTAAGTTCGGGTTTCACATAGAAAAGAGAAGTAAATAGAACGGAAATGAGAAGGAAAATCTGTCGCCAGGTATTATGACAAACCCTTGATTGAACATTCTTATTTATGTCAACACGTCGAGCTCCGCATCCAAAGAACTTGGACCTTGCTTTTTTGGGTTAGGTCTGTTCTTTGTCCGCATCACAGTTGCTGATTTCGAAAGACTGACGTTTCGTTTATATTGGTGCAACTGGCTACAACAAATTTCTGACAAAAATGCCTTGACAGCCGTTCTAATTTAAACAAAAAAAAAAAAAAAAACTTTTCTGTGGGGTTGCAAACATATATAAGTCAGTTACAATAGCGTTGCAACTGTCAAAATGGTGTTAACACTGGTAAAGTCACCTTTTATTATGGGAATTTTGTTTAAATAACATGTTGACATTTTCAAATATAAAAAAAAGGTTTAAAACGGTACTAACTATGCAAGCACCATATATACAAAGTTTCTAATGGCAATTGTTGATATAAAAAACAGTCCGAACGTCTTGCAAAAAAAATTAAAACGCTGCCTAGATTTAGAAGCTCGTAATAATAATATGAGGCGATTTACTCATAAATTATTCTACCCTAATATAAACACAATATACAAAAATAAGATTACATAATTTCATAATATTTGTAAGGGCAAGTGTTACAGCGGGAACCGGAAACTTTCGTGATATTTGTATAAACTGGAACAAACGCAAAAGTCTTGTATGCAACTAAGATTTTAGTTAAATAATTAACTTGTAAAGTTCAATGTAACTTATACAGGGCTACGCTGAACGGTGGTACTAAGGCGAAAGAGGCGATGAAACCAACCCCGCTATCGCGTAAATAGTAATTTTTTTATTCACACTTATCGAAATTGAACAGCTAATAGTTTTTTCACGATTTCAGGGTTGTTCCCATAGTAAAAGTTGCTTATAATGAGCACAATGACCCCCTTTCGGCTAAGTATCACCGTTCCGTGTAACAGTGTACCTATAAGAATTTTTTTATACATTGCTATAAATACTATTTTATGTATCTCTTATTAGAGCTTACAGCGACTTCTAGCAGCGCGTTTGGAGCAAAATAGTCGAACAGAGTGCCAAGTGCCAGTTTTTACAATTATTTTTACTTACACGATCGCGTTAACGTTAACTACGATTTGTATGAAGGGCAGTTCCATTTACAATTTCCTTGGATTCGTGCCAAACGTTTCGATTCTACGTTTCTAATCCGTACGGCCAAAGATTGGAACAACCTGCCAGCTTCCTTGTTTCCTGAGAGATATAACCTGGGCCTTTTCAAGGCCAAAGTGAATAGGTATCTTCTAATTCTGCGTGCTTCATCTTCGACCACATCGTCGCTTACCAACAGGCGAGTTGGTGGTATAAAGCAGACTTATCCGCGTTAAAAAAAACATGGCGCTGATATTATTTCATACAAATTGTAGTTAATGTTGACGCGATAGATTAGGTAAACGGAATTGGAAAACTAAGATTAGGTACTCAGAACATAGTTTAAAGCGATATACGAATATTCGATACATGAAATAAGTATCGTATTCCATACAAATGTCAATTTCGAAATTCAAAACGTCTATGGAATTGGATACATATTTTACGCATCTACTATTGGTAGGTACCTACTACGCGCAGTCATTTATAACCCGCACGCAGCGCACGCGCGTCTGCATCGATAGTGTCGCGATTTCTCGCTGCTAAAAGACGCATTAAGAAACAACTCTTAATTTTTTACATTAGTTTCACAGCTAAGCACACATTGACTAAGCATTTTCACAGAACGAAAACGAAATGTAACGTACAATGTGTTTTTAAATAAATTAAAAAAAAAAAAACAGCATTGACAAAGGATAGGTTAGGTAGGGTAGGTAGGACTCGCTCTAAAAATAATTATAATTACGAAAGTGAGATAACGTATAATTATGAACAACTTCGTGAGAGTGAGCAGGACAAAGATTATATTTGTTGTCCCTTACTGGCGTATGCGATTCGTTGGTCTGACCCAAAGCTCATTCGGGGCAGACAAACCGGTCGCGAAAATTTTGTTTTCGATATTTTTGTGCTTGTGCTTTATTAAATGTATTTTGAACGTTTTTACCTGCTGGTTTCTAGTGAGTTCTTGTAAATGTCGTCCCTTACTGGCGTATGCGATTCGTTTGTCTGACCCAAAGCTCATTCGGGGCAGACAAACCGGTCGCGAAAATTTTGTTTTCGGTATTTTTGTGCTTGTGCTTTATTAAATGTATTTTGAACGTTTTTACCTGCTGGTTTCTAGTGAGTTCTTGTAAATGTGAACTTTGCTATTGGTGAATTGCTGTATTTCCATCTGTAAAAGCCACACGGAACGAAAACATGAAAATATAAACTTTTCACACGTAAGTTTTGATTTTGGAGTCCATTACTGAATAGTCTTGCATGAATTACTTGTTGTTGTTGATTATCTTTCGTGTTAGTTCAGATTTAGTCGAATTTAAACCATATTTTATAGGAAAAACTAGCAAACCCGGCGAACTCTGTTTCGCCACCAGATGACTTCTATAAACCTCACGGAGCCCGAGACCTTTCCAACGAATGCAAAACCGTGGAAATCGGTTCGTGCGTTCTGGAGTTATAGCGTCAGGAAGGAAAACCCGACTTATTTTTATATAGTAGATTACAATTACCAAAAATTATTGCTCTCATAGCTACACGCTAGCAGCATCTCTATACCTTTCTCTCTCTACGCTAAAACGAGTTCTCCCGACGGGATTGGCTGTCAAAGTGGCATAAGCATAGCTTATTGTTTGCGATGAAAATTTTGTCATGTCATAAGACTTTTTTTTAATTGATAAATAGGCTTGCGTTTTAATGCCACCTTGCCATGTTAAGCGATGATGCAGTCTACGATGGGGCCCGCTTGCCTAGAAGAAACCGATTCGTTCGTGAGTTAAAGACACCCAGATTGTGACTATCAGAGGACACCCATTCAAGCAGCGCATTCCCAGTCTAACAGTTCATACAATAATAGTGGAATCAAAGCGTTTCGTACGTAATATTTTCCAAAAAACAACATAATGGGTCCCTAAGATGAAACATCTTAGGTGTTTCGGTAGTTAAAATCTGGTGTCTTCAAGTCGCGAATGTATAGGTTTCTCAAACCGTGCTTCATCGTAGACAGCATCATCACTTAACATCAGGCAAGGTGGTGAAGAGCAACCGTATAAAAACAAAATCATAGTACAAAGATATTTTAGTCACGAAGAAACCATAGAAATAAATATATTGTATTGTCACTTATATTAAAGTACCTACATGCAATATTTTTTTATTAGCATTTCCTACATACATAATATTAACTACGTTGTACTTGTTATGTTGTAGTCCTCAAATGCACGTATGTAATTAAAATTTTGTCGTAACTTTTAAGCAGTAATGTGGAACATAGTGAATAGACCTGTGCGTCCTATTTTTATTGCCTCATAATAAAAGCTGATCATAAATAGAGCTATCGTTTAAACCCATCAAAGGAAACAAAATTAAAATTTGTTCAAAAATTTATAAGTTATAAGTATTTTAATTTCATGCTAGACAGAGAGCGCACTATAACAAGTTAAAACGTCAAACTGTGCGCGCGTACAAATGCTATACAAACAAATGTTATACTAACACATGCTTTGCGGGAGAAGGACAGAGCATCCGCTCTCTATCCCCACCAAAAACTTTAAACGCTTATATCTCGGAAATTTATGAGCCAATTTAAATTATTTATTCAGTACTAGCGACCGGCCCGCCCTGCTTCGCCCTGCCCTGCACGGGCGTAATTTACGTGCGGGTCACTAGTTATATATATAAACATTCCGTGAAAATTTACCTAACTGATGGTGAAAACCGCATCAAAATCCGTTGCGTGGTTTAGGAGGAGTTAGCGGCCATACAGACAGACAGACAGACAGACGCGGCAAGCGACTTTAATTTATACTATGTACAGAAGAGATGCGTTATCTCTACATAGTATAAATAAATTGAAGTCGCTTTCCGTCTCTACATAGTATAAATTGAAGTCGCTTTCCGCGTCTGTCTGTCTGTATGTCTTAATGGCCGCTAACTCCTCCTAAACCACGCAACGGATTTTAATGCGGTTTTCACCATCAGTTTGATATATTTTCACGGAAGGTTTATATATATAACTAGCGACTCGCCCCGGCTTCGCACGTAAATTACACCCGTGCGAAGCCGGGCGGGCGGGTCGCTAGTGTATTTAATATTATATCCTTCGCTGCGCCTATTATTTGTAATAAATGAAACATTAACAACACCTATTAGGACACCAACATCATCATCAGCCCTGAGTGACCCACTGCTAGGTATAGGCCTCCCTTTGTTTATGCCACTCTCCTCGGCCTCTCGCTCTTCGCATCCACTCGTTCCCGACAGTATTCTTTATACAGTATAGTATAGATAGTATTAGGACCTATGTTGTAATTTTTAAGTAGTAATGTAGAACTTAGTGAATTATCGTATCAGCGAAGTTCCAATTTGACGATTTAGAATTCTATACAGAGTCATAAGCTTGGGCAAAGCCGATGGGAGGTCATTTTACTCATCATTATGAACAACTTTTACTATGGGACCAAATCGCGACCAAATACCTTGCTTTTGTATTGCCCATATAGAGTGTGGACTACGCATCTAGACAAAGAAACATCTTAGGTCTGTCACTCTTATCAAGAAACGTGTACCTGTTTTTGTGAAAATGTTCCTTTTACGACACTACTCGTAAGCGAGTAGTTCACAGCGCACTTTAGAGCATGGGTTGGCTTTTCGCACATTTTGAACAAACGAAGGTATCACGAAGTTTCTAACCGTTCCACGCCTTAGACTGCAACCGCGCTTTCAACATCTCACGTCATACTTCATTCTTGGAGCTGCCGATGGCGTTTTTTATTATCCTGCAATGATTATTTCACTGTTTTAATAACAGAATCTATGCCCCGTTCAATATTATTCTCGGTTTTCGACAATATAAACGATCATGACAAAGTCAAAGTTAGAATGGTTGAGTTTAGAAAATTTACATAAGGGATACTATACTACATTTTCCGGTTTAAGGAATAGTAACGTTCTGAACTATCGAAACTGCAGTATATGTATGTATGTATTAACGAAATTAAATAATCTATACCCCATGAGAACCATTGACGTGCCCCATCTTGACGATATCAAAGTGGGGATGGGACAAAACATTAAAACCTTGGCAATATATTTTTTCTATCGACAAAAAAAAAAGATTTAGGCCACATTGATAATTCATTTTATTTTTTATTTTACTTTTAACCTTAATATCCAAATAATCATTTTTCTGGCAAAAAGAAAAAAAAGAAATGGTATATAAAACTAAATCTTGTAATCAAGAGAATACAAAATACACTTCGAAGATTTTTTTTATGAAAACGTGCAGGTTTTTCGATTAGAAATAAATACATTACTCATCCTAAGTAACTCTTTAAACAAAGTAAAGAACACATAAAATGGTCAAGATTGAAGTTGAAACTGCATCAGTCTACGATTATTGAGATACAAAATACATAAAGCAATAAACTTGAGGAGCAGCTATTAAACTTATTAAATAGTATGTGTGCTTGAGAAACAGTTATGTCACGAAACACTGTTTAGGTTAGTTTTAAACTATCACGGTTTTTCACTAAAGTTATATGATGAAGATGGTGCATGTAACTGCGCCGAAATATCGGGAGCACATTCCACAACCTTACCTCGGTAAATATCCCGTATATAACTTTAGTTATGTCACGATTCCACTATCAGATAATTAATACATAAAATGTCCACATTGACACGCATTTAGCAACTATCATGAGCACTGTTAATAAAAACTTATTGAGAATTCACATTCCGGAATATCACATGAGCCGTAATACTTGTACCCCACGTGTATACTATCACCGAGGTTAGGCCTCGTTTATGCGCGGGCACCAAAGCAGGCAACATCAAAAGCTTCAATGTAAACGCTTCCATACATGCGGAGTTATTACATTAGTCGACTATATTAGCGATAGCGAGTGTCAGCTGTCATAACCGCGCAGCGGGATCATTACACAAGATGACAAACGCTATCGCTATCGAGTCAACCCACTCGCGCGCATGATGCAAGTTGACGCAAACGGGACGACATGTTAGCGATAACGAGTGTCAGCTGTCATAACCGCGCAGCGGGATCATTACACAAGCTGACAAACGCTATCGCTATCGTGTCTACCCACTCGCGCGCATGATGTAAGTTGACGCGAGCGGGACGACATGTTAGCGATAACGAGTGTTAGCTTCCATAACACCGCAACGGGATTATACCGCTGATACTCATTATCGCTATCATGTCATCCTGCCGCGTCTGGTATGAGTAAATTTGCGCGAGGGATGACCGAGAAAGATAGCGAGGGTCAACTCGTGAAATAACCCCGCAATTAATCGCACGACGCGCCGCTCTACACCCCGCGTCTTCATAAACGACGCCTTACACAGAAGAAAGGCGATTCATATCCACCCGCCCCGATGCGTGTACACATCAAAATATACAGGGCTACTGGTAATCAGTTAGCATCCTCTTAACCCGGTCTCAGTACATCAAAACAAACACAACTTTACGAAATACGAAAAACCCAGACGATTCATAAAAAAACCTTCACTCCCGACAAAATTATATGAAACAGCAGATATATTTTCCCAAATATTGATAAGTCGTGTGTCCAAAACAATGCAAGCGACCGCGTCGCGCGAAATGTGCATTGCATTGTTTAGCACTCCATATAAATTCATACTGAGCGCGACGCTGGCGCTGCCGCCGGAAACGGTCGCCAAGATCGGAATGCTACCTTAACTGATTACCAATAACCCTGTATATTTATCCATTCTAAACACGCACCCAGTTTTTTTGTAAAGGTTGCGCCAAATCTTCAATAAAAGGTAGTTAAGCAGCTCCTAATTTTCATACAACATTGATCAACCAAAACAATAAACGTATATATTTTTTGTTTTATATTAATATCCTACTAGCTTTTCATAATAAAGAACATGTAGTTAACTCGAAATCAATTGATTAAAAATTTTCGCTATTTTTGTTAGATTTTAGTTATCGGCTTCTTCTTGATTTTGTTAAACTAATAAATACTATAACAAAATTATATTATTAAGATAATATTATACTTTTCAAGTTCTGCATAATCAAAGTTGTATAATAATAAGGCGGTGTGTTAACACCATAAACTCGGTCCAAAAATTTATTTGCTCTGACATCTGCAATAACATTGTAAAAAGAAATACAACTTTTAATATTTCACTGAACTATAAAGGGAACAGCTAACATTCAAAAACCTAGCGAAAGTGATCAGAATTCATGGTTTTCATTCAACTTTTTTAAAGTTATTGCAGCTGTCAGAGCAAATAAATGCTTGGAAAGAGAATAATTGCCAATGCACACGACAGACACTCCTGAGTTTTGTTATCATTTATTTACCTAAATGCTTATAGAAAGCTCAGTAAATAATTTTGCTCGGCGGGGCAGTGGAACTGGCGCTCATCGCTTGCTCCAGCGTGTCGAGGCGTCGGTACGCGTGCCCGCGGCTGTTGCGGCGGCGTGAGGCTTGCCTGCCCTCCAACATTAGCCCGAAGAACTGGAATGGACGTAAACGAGGCATCAGGGATGTATCGATGAAAGTTTTATACTGCCTAATTTAAATTTAATTTTTTCTTTCTTTTTACTTCAGGTATTATTTTTTTAACTGACTAAAAAAATGTGTTGTATTTTTTTTGTTTGTGATCTCAGAACTGCGTCAATTGTAAATCGATTTGGATAATATTTTTTTATTCTTACTTTCAGATTGGTCCCATAGAAATGACATCAAAATTGGTTCACAATTTTGGTTTTTAAATCAAATAACTGGGGAAAATATCATCCAAATAAACGTAATTGCGTATTTACTGATTTTAAAGTCAGTTTTTTTAAATTGATAATCATTGAATGTAAACGTGAAAAATATGTTATTTTCTAAAAATATAGACTGTTTAAGGTACTAATTTGAATAAATTTGTTTTCCTTATGGTAGTTATTGAAAAAAGGTAAGATTGTAATTTTTTTTATGTGAGACGTCACCATCTGCGTTATATTAGGTTCGTGAAGATGTCTATACAAAAAAAAAACTTACATCTGTCATATTATCATCTGTCTATGTCATTAGTTGCACAGTGGTTTGGCTTTTTTGTTTGTTTGTGTAAACGGCTAAGATAAATTTCAACATAACGCCAACGCTGACGTCATTCAAGGGTAAATTAAGGTCAATCATATAAAATAAAAAATATTCTTTATCAGCGCTTATTTTTTTATAAAAAAATATGTATAGTGATCAGTAATTCTATTGCTCAAAATGGTTTTGAAATTACAATGAACAATCCCCATTATCATGAAACCTTCACAGCAGTTAATGACGTCAATTCTATTGTACCATTCTCTAAACTAAACAATTTTGACTGAAATAACAAACAAAATATCATCGTCATCATCATCAGCCCTGAGTGACCCACAGCTGGGTATAGTCCTCCCTTTGTTTATGCCACTTTCCACGCTCTCTCGCGAATTCGCATCCACTCGCTCCCGACGGTATTTTTGATGTCGTCAGTCCACCTCATCAAACAAATTAAATTAAAAAATGACATCAATTATTTTTTTACATTTTACATGTACTCACCAGTTTGCCGACTTTGTTCTTATTGTGGTAGAGAACATAGAGCAAGACGACCAATATGATGGCAGTCAAGAAGAACGACAAGAAGTGATCGCTATCATCTTCATCTTCAAGGAAACCTTGGACGGGATTCGCGTAGAAAGGCTCTGAAAAAAAACAATAAACAAAGGGTTAAAAAAAATTATTTTTACACTGCATGGACAATGGACATGGACTATTTGTTTTATATGTTACTAGCGGTCCGCCCCAGCTTCGCACGGGTATAGATTATAGCCTATGTCACCCGGGGATAGTGTAGCTTCCCAACAGTGAAAGAATTTTTCAAATCGGTTCAGTAGTTTCGGAGCCTATTCAATGCAAACAAACAAACAATAAAATCTATCCTCTTTATAATATTAGTATAGATTATACCATTGATTTGCAAACACGATATGAAAGTTGGTTTCAGTACAAAATTTACGAAAAAAGTTTTCTGAGTTTTTTACCTACATACATTTAGATACTGAAAAGTATTCAAATATACCTTAGTGGTATTTATTTACGATTGTGGCGTCCCCATTACTTTCCATGCAGCACTTTCGCATAGCTACAAGATTAAATTATTACTTCCTACCAAAATGGACCCAATAAGCCTTTGACCTCTGTAGTATAGGTATATACTTGGCCAATCGCCTCGCCGCAAGGTTGCTACAAAACTGGTTTTTAGTGTAGTTTTATTGAACTCTCGTATATGATATATCTCTCGGTTTTAGGCAAAATGGCGCAGCACAATCTTTTCTATTACATATCAACATTGTATTCATTGAAAAAAAAGTCGAAAATAAATGCAACCGGGCGCGACATGAGATGTAAGTTTTTTTTCGTACTACACTACGCTTTGCCCTTCTACAGCCAGAAATACCATCCTATAGAAATCCTACAGAAATTTTTACCCGACTGCCCAAAAAGATCCCTGTTTCTTCCCCATGTTTTTGCGTGTTTGTAATTATGGATGTTTGTTTTTGTTTCCAGAGTTACTAAGGAAGGGTGTATTAAGCCAAAAGGAGGTCATTATACTCTGCATCAGGTATACAACTTTTAAAAAGGGGCCGCCATAAAATCGCGAAAAAAAATCAGCTGTTCCATAAAAAAAAAACCGGCAGACTCGACAAAATGTATGAAACAGCTGACTTTCTCGTTTCTGTGTAACCCTGTAGTCATATTGCCTGCACAGATTTTTAAGTGCGAGGTGTCGTTAGGTTCGTCTTTATCTCCGAATTGTCATAGGCTACATTTCGCAGTCGGTTTTTTGTTTTCCTTTAAAAATTATTACTTTTCACTCTTCTAAAATTGTGAAAGCAACTATGACTGCCATGTTGGTTGTATATCAGTAAAGATGTAGAAGGCATTACATAAAGGAAATATATCAATACTTTTTAAACTGAAAAAATAAATTGAAATTCGTGGAAAAACTAACTTAGTTGCTAGCTAGTGTACAAAATATTTCAATGGTTTTGATGTGAACATCTATTGGGCCTTGGCAGTAAAACCGACTCGAATACCGTGACGGCAAACAACACGACGCTCATCTTATGAACACGTCATGTTTTACATCTGCCGGGCGTCCCGTGACGGCCTTTTTTTTAATCTCTCATTAGGTATGTTTTACTGCAAATTTGAAGTCAATCTTCATGACGTTACAGCAAATATTTACAACTTCTAACAACACTTTCTGCGTACTACTTTTAGACCAATTTACTATGTGTGGTACATATACAAACTTCACCTGAATAAACAGCTCCTACGTAAATGCAAATGTGTGTAATCTCAAAATGAAACTTATTGCCGGCGAATTAGGTTCTGTTCTTTATTAACCGAGGTAACCGTTTATAAAACCCAATAGAATATAGGACTAGGTTATATCAACTTGTGCAAAAAGTGTGTTAGCATGAGTAAGAGAAGAAAGCTAATCCGCTTGAAGGCTCATCCACATATCATAGATCAGTGGAAATCGCATACTGTGCGATTCACACGATCCTTCTTACCTCATACCTGCAAAATATGGAATGGAAAACCTTCTACGGTGTTTCCGAGAAGCTACAACATGGGGTTCTTCAAAAGGCGAGTTAATTGAGTTCTAAAGGGTCGGCAACGTATTTGTGATGCCTCTGGTGTTACAAGTATTCATAGGCGACGGTGACAGCTTACCATCAGGTAGCCCGTCTGCTTGTTTGCCAACTATGGCATAAAAAAATTAAAAAAACTGAAATTAATGAAAACATGCATTAATTAATATATTTAAAAAGTGCTACTAACTTCAATCGCATAGTAGTACAATGCACAGGAAAATGGACACTCAGTCCAACAAAGAAATAGTTTCCATTCAAAATTTAAAAATGATATTACAGCTGTCATAGCCAAAAACACTTGGACCAAGTGTTAGTTCTCCTGTGCCCGTCCCGTGACATACCGAGTGTAGCTCTAGACGACGCATATATTCGAGGATATCGGTGTACTTATTATTATGAACCACCTATATAATAGACCCAACCCTGACATCGCGAAAATAAATCAGTTGTTCCATAGAAAAATAACACTCAACATACAGCTGTTTTTTGGGTTCCGTACCCAAAGGGTAAAAACGGGACCCTATTACTAAGCCTACGGTGCCTGTCTGTCTGTCTGTCCGTCCGCCCGTCTGTCTGTCTGACCTACCTATTAACGGCTATATCTTTCGAACCGTAATAGATAGCCAGTTGAAATTTTTACAGAATATGTAATGTTACGGCGGATTGACTAACAAATAATAAAAAAGTTAAAAAGTAATAACGAAAGGGCCCATACAACAAACGTATTTTTGTATTAGCTCGTTATTAGTAATGCAAAAACGGTAATACAAGCGTCAAACTTAACATGATTATAGTACACACTCTAAAGTATAATAAAAAATGGCCAAGTGCGAGTAGTTACAAGTTTTTGTTTATTACCAAGTGATAACTGGTAATTTCGTTATTAAATTTTGTGGTGGTACTGAACCCTCAGTGCGCAAGCCCGACTCGCACTGGGCCGGTTTATTTTTTGTCGATTTCTGTGTTGGTCCTGTAGCACAGAAGTCATATCGAAACAAGTACAGAAGATTCACTTTGCAATTTTTTTTTATTCTCACTCTGTGATTTATTATCTTCTAAAATGTAGAAAAAGTGCAAAAGACGTTCCCGGTAAGTGCAGCCTTAAATCAGATTATGCAATATTTACCTTTGTTAAAAGTAGACACAACCGTCTCTGCTTTCTGGACTGGTCTCTGCTCTTCAGGTGGAAGGTCACCAATCATCGGATCATCACCGTCATCACCTCCTTGCATGTCCGACAACCCTTCCTTCCCTTCTTCCGAATCTATTCCTTGCAAACATAGAACAAAGGAAAGCTGGTTACAATTTATCCGGGAAAAAATATATTATACAGTCATTCAAATATAATGATTGTTTATAACTCAATTGTTACTACTAACCAGCAGCACCCTAGCCTAATGTGTTAATCCAGGGTATAAGGACAGTGTAAAAACCCATACAGTGATCCAACGCCTTCGATGTTGTGTGAAGTGCTGCTTACATCATCATCATCATCAGCCAGAAGACGTCCACTGCTGAACATAGGCCTCCCCCTTTAACCTCCACACTGAACGACAGCCTGCCTTTTGCATCCACTGGATGCCAGCGTCTCTATGTCGTCGGTCTATCTAGTGGCAGGCCTCCCTACGCTGCGTCTTCCGGTTCGTGGTCTCCACTCCAGAACCTTTCTTCCTCATCGGTTATCGGTTCTTCGAGCGATGTGGCCTGCCCATTGCCACTTCAATTTGCAAATTTTAACAGCTATGTCGGTGACTCTGGTTCTTTGGCGTATTTCTACGTTGCGGATTCTATCGCGCAAAGAAACTCCGAGCATAGCTCTCTCAGTGCCGCTTACATCAAGACATTAATGTACTCTCACCAGACAGTTCAGGGTTGACAACCACATTGCGCGACTGGCGCTACTTCGTAGGTACCTACTTACCTAGCTACCCATCGTAACTACAAATGTTTATTATATTAAATTACCTACACACTATCACCACCCTATTATGGTGGGTTCCTAAAGACACACCAAATTCTGCCACAGTGTTTCGTTGGATTTTTTTTCTCCCATAGAGTTTCCAGCTTTCTACCATGTGTGGAAATTGATGAAATCGCTTCTCTTTATCTCTGTAGGAGGGCTTGTAGTCTCGCTCAATGTTGTACGCACTATTTTGGTGTGCTCGCAATAACGAACACACATCAGCCCTGAATTTTGTGTACTAAGCTACTACAACTGGTGATGTATGTAGCTTGGTATTGCCATTCCCGCATCTCTCCCTTCACGTCCTGCACGATTGCTCTGTCTAGACGGGTTCGTTGGACAACTACTCCTTCGTTGGATTTATACTGTGGTATAAGCTTACTATCACTTACTATTCCATTCAATTCCATTCAGCTGAGTTGAGTGTGAACAAACATACACTTACACACAATGTTTGGCATTCATAATATTAATGTGATGTCTTAGTGATAACAAACACATTTGAAGTACCTCCTCCAACAAAAAAAAAACAAAATGACAGAAACATAATGACTAGGTACTCGAGCCTGAAAAAAATCCGGAAATCATTAATTTCCGTTGTGTCATGATAGATATGATAATCAATGAGAAATCCCTGAATCCCTGGATGAATATTAGACTATAAAATTATAGTAGAGCAAAAAACCTAAAACCTAATGTTTTTGATTCGACATCATTATTAGCCTATCATGTTTCCTCTGCTGAGACACAGGCTTTCTCTCAGAGAGAGAGAGGGGGGGGCTCTATTCCACCATGCTAAATGCTTGCCTCGAAAGGACCCGCAGTGCTATGCTGAAGGCTCCAGTGCATTCTTCTGGAGATCCCAGATCTTTTGTCTAGCACTAAGGCTGGTCACCGGGGAGATCGGTTTAGTGGGTATAATCCCACATAATCTGGTCAATTAATTTTAGATAGAATAGAATAGAAATAGAATAGAATAGATAGAAATAATAAAAAGGTAGGCATGATACAGTTATTTTAGACAATGATGGGCTGATATCAAATTAGTACTAATAAACGTCCACTATTCAAAAATTAGATCAAAATTAGATAGAAAAAGATTAGAAAGTCATGTTAGATCAATATGAAATAGACTAATAACATAATCATTACCTGGATAATCTTCCACTTCGCCTGGTGCTACTTTACCCTTGGGAGTTTCGAGCACAGGCTGTTTGATGTCTAACTCATTCAACTGTTGCAGGTCCTTGGTTTCTTCAGTTTTCTGAACACCTGCTGGTTTGATCTGTGTATCCTCAGCCTTTGTGACAGGTCCTTGGACAGTCTCTACTTTAGCAACATCTTCTGTGGGCTTACTTGGTTGATCAAGAGCATTCTCAGGCATTGCTCCAGTATCCTCCACTTTATCATCGTTTTTGTCGGCATCGCCTTGTGCATCAGGAACTGCAGCAACATTCGAAATAGTTCCCGGGTCAACTGACTGGCTTTTCTGAATTACTGCTAATGTACTTGTTACTGGTTTAATCGATTCCACTATGGGTTGTGTTTCGTTGGTCAGGACACTAGTTAGGGTATTTAATTTAGTGTCGGTTGAGCTCGTCTCTTTAATTTGAACGTCTTCTAAATCATTACTGGCCAGGGTTGACTCATCTTTGACATTTGCAGCTTCTTGTGGCACTTGAGCGTTAGTTACAGCATCTTGAGTTGTAGTAACAATCGCTTGTTTCAGCACATCTGAGCCCCATTTGTAGTATTTGCAAAAGTAGTTAGCGTCATCGCTCATGAAATCTTCGACGCCACATATCTTGCCGCATGTAACGGGATGTCTGAACACTTTGTCGACTGCTTGTTTGTAACGTGAAAATTCAGTGAGATTGGTGAACACCCAGTCTTTAGCTAAACCGCATAGCGTGTTGACATCCTGTTCTTCATTTATTTTGGCTGTATAATCTTCAGGTAGAGCTATTGTTCCAGCAACGACGGCAGCACAAAGCTTCTTGTTTATGTCGTAGAATACTAGACACTGCAACTGTTTCTCGCCGTGTGATGGAAGGGCTGAACAAGTCAATATCTTGGCTTTTATTTGGTTTGATAAAAACGTATTATCACAATCACTTGCGAGAGCAGTCAATGAATTTACTAGTGAAACGGGCGCAGGATTTATTGGATTGCCCAAGCTGCGGTATGATGCATTAATTAATAATAACACAAGGATATATCGAAACATAGTGGATTATGCTACCAATAGATTACTTTAGAAGAAAGAAAAACAAACAAATCGCTCAATATTTAGTCAAATTAAAGACGTATCCGAAACGAAACGAGCCATTCGCATTCGCTTTCAATCAATGCGTATGAAAAGAAAATAAAATAATAGACATGTCTGTAATGTCAGTAATGTTTTTTTTTTTTGCCCTTCGGGCAGGCTAAAACTTTCAAGGCCATACCGCCTGTTCATCAGTTTTGTCAGTAATGAATGCCAGTATATTTTTTCTTGGGTATTTGGTCTGGTCTGAAAAACCTTTAGACCAGTGGTCTAAAGGCCTTGGCACCTTTCCACAGACCAGTAACACCTTTCCGAATCACATCAAATATAACACCAATGACCCCAACAGCGCTAATAAGAACTTGCGCGTTACAAATAAGTTTGTATCGTATTGTGTTCGTTCATAATTATTAGCAATGTTGATGTAAAAGGTGCTGTTGGAGATGATTCGGATCAATTGACGATTTGGATCGTATGCACAATATTTTTTTCTTCTTCCCCGTATTGGGGCTTTTGGCTCCGCGTTGCCATAATATACAAGTCGTTTAGTTTTGTTTTAGAATTTATAGGTAGACTAGCTACACCCCGCAGTTTCACTCACGTAGTGATGAAAAATGGTGATGATTATGATGATGAAAAATTGCTTCTATGTCACAAAATCAGGTCGATCCGTTGTTCCGTTGCAGCGTGAAAGAAAAACAAACATACATACATATAAACATAAAAATTTTCGCGTATTAGGATATCATGTAAATTTTCGACTCCTCTGATCCGTCCATCCATTTCCTTTCTCTATCCTAATTTTCGCGTATCGTTTCCCTCGCGTTTCCCTACCTTTAAATTCTTAAACTAATCTCAAAGGGCATATGGCAATGCACCAAGGATTTTATATATACCCTAAAGTTGCAATGCACCACAGATATACACAACCAGATCGGCAATATATTTCAGTGAAAGAGACAAATTGATATGGCTCAGCACATGTACAAAAAGGACATAGATAGACTTTTTTGTCCTTATCTTCGTGGCCTCTTTTTTGCACCAGAAATGTCAAAATCTGACGTTTTAGTTCCAAACAAAACGGGTCTGAATATTATTTATTGCCTTTTTTGGTGATTTAATGTGTTATGTGCGTCTTTTCTCTGAGTAATAACTGTAAAAATGGTTCTACAATGCTTGGGTGTAGCATTTTGGGCTGCAAGAAGCGCAGTGAAAGACAAAACGATGAAATATTATTTCACAAGTAAGTAAACATAATAACGCTTGTAACGATCACCTAAAGACATTCAGGATATCATTTCGTAAACGTATTTTCATAATTAGTCCGTTTTTGGGTCGATTTGAGGTCTAATTCTATGAATTTTATCAAATTATTCACTTAGAAGATAAATGATAAATGTTGCCAGTTTATGAAAAAAATTACCCACCGCATCTAACATAAATTATTCGTTCTGCAGGTTTCCAACTGATCCTGTCTTACGAATGAAATGAATGTGCTACGCGGTCGTGAAAGTTGTGTGCCAGCAAGACATGGTAGATTTTTTCGAAACATTTCAATGCCGGATCCATTGTCAGAAGAGATATTAATTATTTAATTAAAGAGTTTTATCTATTTATCTAATTATTTGGAATGTTATTACCATTCATGAAAAAAATTTACTGTCCAAGCGCGAGTCAGGCTCGCGCGCTTAGGGTTCTTTACAATCACAAAATACAAAAAGTTGTGCAAAAAGACAACATCACGCCCAGGCTGTCACCCATCCAAGTACCGAACGCGCCCGACGTTGCTTAGCTTGGTGCTAAACAGAAATTTGTCACTGACTCGCACTTGGCCAGTGTTTATTATTTGTTGTTTTACTTATGTTCACTATAATCCGCAAAATTTGAGGCTTGTACGGATTACCGTTTTTACACTAGAACAAATCCAAAAATAACCAAAAATAAAAGTTAAAACGGAAGGGCCGTTTTAACTTTTTGAGTTTTTTTATTATTTTTAATTAATCCACCGTAATATTACATATTCATAAAAATTCTAACTGATTATCTATTACGGTTCGAAAGATACAGCCGTTTAAATTTAGGATGGACAGACAGACAAATAGACGGACAGACAGACAGACAATTTAGGCTTAGTAATAGGGTCCCCGTTAGATTTTAATTTATTTTTATTTCTTAGTTAATCCGCCGTAACTTTACATATTCTGTAAAAATTTCAACTGGCATCTATTACGGTTCGAAAGATACAGCCGTTTAAAGGTGTCCTATCTTTAGGCGGAGAGATTTTAATCATAATTTATTAATTTGTTTTGTTGCTTAGTATTTTTTAGATTATCCTTCCATCCCTTTTACCTAGGTAAAAAAAAATAACTACATGCAGACGAAGTCGCGGACACCAGCTAGCTATTATAACACACTGTAATGTACTTCCTACTTACGAGTTCATCTGAAGGTTGTAGTTAGGCAAGCCAAGCACTACAAAGTGCCCTGCCATCATGCTATGGTTACTTCACAACCTTTTTTCTAGTATTATATTCTAATCCTAACAAATAATTATAATAAAAACTAACGTAACTTTCTGTCTGTTTTTTACGAGGAAATGGCTAAGTCAACCTTAAGTAAATTTGTCAGGACAATAGGGTGTGTCATGAGGACAGACAACGTGCTTTTCTTCCCAGAAAATTGCAGGTAGTACCGCGGGTTGCAGCAGATAGTGTATAAACAATAAATATTTAAAAGGTAGTATTGTTTCCAAAATTACTCATTGAAGATTCACTACCCATCATAGTAGGTAAATTACCCTAACTTATAGCAAATAATTTTAATGTGGCAACACACCTTGTTGAAGCGAGAGGCACTGAGCTAGCCACGCTCATTGAAAATCTATAGGTATTAGATCTGTGCAATGCACTAACCATTGACACTGACATTCATTGGTGTATTCTGTTACTGTCAGTTCTTAAATACTTTTTTATGACCATGGATACAGATTCCTTCAGTCGGAATAATAATTTTGTATTGAATAACGTACTATAATAATATAACATCCAACAAGTTATTGGCACAGTCAGAGTCAAACAAAGTAAGTCACGATCAAGACTAAGTCCCGTCTTATTAAAAGTTGTGAAAACTATAACAGGCGTAGTATAGTATGAATATGAAGAGTAGATATAGTATGAGTAGTTTAGTTTAAATAGTATAATGTAATAATAATTATGTTTATTATGAAAAATATTAGATAATAGGATTATAAGGAGAACAAAAAACAATTCGAAAAGACAGTGGGATGGGGACCTTTGATCATTATTAATACAGTTGTAGGAAAATTCCGTGGTAGGAACGGATAAACACCGCGGATCCGTAAAGTTGTATGAAAACCTAGTGCACCCAATACATATAGGTCGTTGAGTGCACCACATTTTTTTTTATTCGTCACGATAGAAACTGCTTAGTTGTTCTACGAAATTTAAGACTCGTTTTTTTTTTTTTTTTTTTTTTTTTTTTTTTTTTTTAAATTAATGGCTACCGCCCACATTTAGGGCACTTTGGCCAACGTCACGTTAACAAAAAACGAACGCGATTTAAAATAAAACAAAATATGACCAGCAATCCTAAAACAAAATAAATAAGTAATACAATACATATAAATACTTACAAACACAAAAATACACTATAAAGCACTTTATACACTAACATTATTGTCAGAAAGAAAATTACTTATAATACGGAAAATGGAAATATCATTTGATGAGAGAAGAACAGACATAGAAGTTGGAAAAGGAACTACAAGACTAAGAGAAAGAAAAAAAGCTGAATGATCAAGCAGCGGACAGGAGAAGAAAATATGATTGAGGTGGCCGTCATCAAGGCCACACTCACACAAAGAAGAGTCCCTGATACGTAACTTTTTAAAATATGTGGGAACACAACAGTGTCCCAACCTCATTCGAATTATGCAACTTGTAATTTTTTTACTAAAGTGCATTCTGGCAAACCACGGCCTCCGAGGGATTACGGGCTGGAGAGCCGCATAAGCGGAACCTCTAGACCTGGCAGAGCCACGCCAGCAGAATGACCATGACTTAAGTAAAAGAGACTTAGGAAGGGATGCAAGGTCATGGGGAAAGATACAGAAGGGAATTTTGTCTCCGCAGACAACGGCATCCTTTGCCACTCTGTCAGCCCGTTCATTTCCAGAGATACCAGCATGACCAGGAATCCAAACAAAAACAACTTCTAGACCTTTGGAATTGCAGATAAATAAGGATTCCTTAAGGAGAAAAAGAATAGGGTTGTGGGAATTGGGGGAAAAAGGGTTTGAAAGAAGAGACTGGAGGGCACTGCGACAGTCAGTAAAGACGAGAGAACGGCGGAGATTAAAAATAAGAATATAACGAATAGATTCAAGGAGTGCCCAGCACTCACCCGAAAAAACTGAGGTTTCAGGGGGAAACTTAACCTTTTGTACAATGTTAAATTGTTCATGGAAGATACCACAACCAACACAACCCATAGGGGAGAGTTTTGAAGCATCAGTAAAGATATAGTGCCACCCATGCCAATCCCTCCGCAGAAGACCACGGAAATATTCATCAGCATGGGGGTCACCAGCACAAATGTCAAAGTCTAAAATTACAATTGGGCGAGAAACAATGACATCATAACTAAACGAGAAAAGAGGAAGCAAATGAGAACGGAGAACAGGATCTTTTAAAGACTTATAGGTAACAAAACTCTTTACTAGAAGAGGAAGCTGCTTATGGAGCCAAAACCGAGAAGAAAACGAGAAACTATGGAGAAGCTGAAGTTTAGGGACAAGAGGATGATTAGAAAACTGCACACATCGAAAAAAAAACCTATTAGATAGGAACTGACGGCGAAGATGAAGGGGAGCATCAACACATTCAACCTGAAGTGCATTGATAGGAGAGGATAGCATAGCACCAGAAACAATGCGAAGGGCTTTCGATTGAATCAAATCCAGTTTCTTGATACCACCCTTGTTAGCTGGCTCCAGCAAGAAGGAGCCATAATCTAAAATGCTACGAATAATGGCGTTATACAAAAGTTTTAGTGTAAAAGGATGAGAACCCCACCAAACACCCGATAAACACCTTAGAATGTTAATATTTTTCCGACACCGATCAGCAATATAATCACAATGCATCTTTCCACTAAGCTTATTGTCCAAAATAAGACCAAGAAATTTCACTGACTCCTTAACTGGAATCCTGGACCCTTTAACAAAGATATCTATTTCAGGGGGATTGCGCTTTCGAGAAAAGAGAACGATGTTACTTTTTGATGGTGAAAGATCTAGACCATTTAAATGTAGCCACGAGTTTAAGCACTGAAGGGATTGAGAAATACAGTGACTGGCAATGTCAATTTTATCGTGAGAGGTATATAAAAGGATATCATCCGCATATTGAAGAATACGGCAGAGACCAATAGATACCTCTAAATCAAAAGTATACACATTATATAGAGGAGGACTAAGAACAGACCCCTGAGGAAGACCACGCCAAATGATTCTGTGAGGAGAAATTGAAGAATCACTGCAACGAAGATAAATATACCTTTCAGTTAGAAGATTCATGACAAAATTACATAACTTAGGAGGAACCTTCAACAAAGAAAGTTTATTTCCGAGAATAGAAAGCTGGACGGAATCATAAGCGGCAGAAATATCTAGAAAAGCACCAATAACTGATTCGTTTCGAGTAAAAGCAAGTCTAATATCAGTTGTAAAAATACTTAGGCTATCCATAGTGCTCTTGCCCTTTCTAAAACCATACTGAGATTTGGCAAAAAGGCCCTTACTTTCAAGAAACCATTCAAGGCGGTTCTTGATCAGGTGCTCAGCAAGTTTCGCCAGAACAGAAGAAAGAGCAATAGGACGATACGAATTATGATCCTCCGGGTCCTTATCGGGTTTAAGAATTGGGATAATATACTGAGATTTCCAACTAGCGGGAACAAAACCAGAATCAAAAATAGAGTTAACCAAAGATAAGAAAAAGAGAAGTAAACTGTCACTCGCCTTCGAGAAAAATGAATAAGGTAAGCCATCCATACCAGGAGCAGAATCTTTGACGGACTTTAATATATTTTTCAATTCAATTAATGAGAATGGCTGATCTAGGGGATCGTTTGACGAAGTAACAGCTAAGGAGGGTAATTCCGAAGGGAGAGGACAATACTGAGGAGCTAACTTATCCATAAATGCCTCAGCCCAAGACTGAGAAGGGCTACAGCAACGAAGAGGAGGACACCAGGAGCGTCTGTATCTGCGAATTTTCGACCAAATAACTGAAGCAGGTGTACTAGGACTTAAGCTAGAGCAATAAGCCCTCCAACTATCCAGCTTCTTCAAGCGGAAAAGGCGCTTAGAACTAGCAATGGACCTATTCACTTCAGAGAAGTTCTCTAGAGTCATAGAGCGGCGGAAATTAGCTTCAGCCACCTTACGGGCTTTAATAGCATTACTGCAGTCCTTATCCCACCACGGAGGAGGAGGCAATTTTCCAGACGGAGGCTTTTTAACAGGAAACGATTGGCTAGCACACTCATGGAGCATACGGACCAGATTATCAGAGGAGGAAGAGATATTAAAAGAATTAACAGAAGGTAAATTAGCAGAAACAGAAACAGAGAGGTCGTGAAATTTTTCCCAGTTAGGACAATCATTATAATTTAAAATATATTTAAGAAGAGGAGGGTTACCAGAAACATGACTAGAATTACGTTGAGGAAATTCAAGAAGAATAGGAAAATGATCACTGCCATGAGAAGAAGGAAGGACATGCCACGACAGAAGAGAAGCAAGCTCAGGAGAACATAATGAAAGATCAACAGCACTGCGAAATTCATGAGGACGAGTCCTCCTAGTATGCCATCATTAAGAATGCAGAGATTAAGAGTATCAAGAGAGTCCAACAAAAACTCACCACATTCATCGGACTTACCACAACCCCATACAGAATGATGACAATTCAGATCACCAAGGACCAAAAGCGGCTTTGGCAGGGAACTCAAAACCGAAACTAATTTACGAAGAATGAACTTAGAAGGGTCAGGAATATAAAGTGAGACAACGGAATAATTCTTGACACGCACAGCAATTGCTTGAAAACCACTATGAACAGGAATAGTAATAGGAGAGAAAGGAATATTATTTTTTATCAGGAGGGCAACACCTCCAAAACCATCTTGTCTGTCACTTCTGATGACATCAAAGCCAGAAACTCTAAAATGAGAACCAGACTTTAACCATGTCTCAGAAATAGACAAGGCAGTAATATTATATTTATTAACTAAATATATAAGATCAGATAATTTATTATATAGTGATCTACTATTCCATTGAAGGCACTTGAGATCCATTAGATAGAAGGGAAATGAGTGAATTTAAATTAAATGCAGCGTTGGACGGTAAAGGATGGGAAGGGGAGTGATGAGCACGGGGAGGGTTGAGAAGAGAGGACAAAAGATTTAAAAGTTTGAGAAGTTCAGAGATAACCGATTGAACAGATGGAGACTCGGGGGATTTATTAGGGTTAAGGGCACATCCATTAGGAGCGGCTTCCGCAAAGTCACCCCTAACAATGTTTGAGTGAGCCAAATGGTCATAGCCAGAAGAGGGAGAAGTTGAACCAACAGGCCTGTTTTTTTTACTCCTGTAGTGCACTCTGGTAGGCTCCACAGTAACGTGATTAGTTGAACCCGAAAGCTGAGAGGGAAAAGGAGGAGAAGGTGCCAAAGAAGAAGAAGTCACTTCTGCATAAGTAATTCTTGATGAGGGGTGAAGTTTCGATGCCTCTGCGTATGATAAAACATTTTGCGACATTGTTTTTTTAATAGAAATCTGGCGAGACATTTCGGGGCAGATTTTATTGGTTGCGAAGTGACAACCACGGCACCAAACACATTTGGCGCCCTCCGCATCTACATTGCACGAGTCTCCAGTGTGGGCTAATGAGCATTTGAAGCAGACTGGCTTCGACCTGCATTGGATCTTGGTATGTCCGTACCTACAACAAAAAAAACACTGAATAGTAGGTAAAACATACTGCTCCACTTGAAAAGAGTTGTAGCACATAAAAACTCTTGGGGGTAGGAGTTGGCCATCAAAAGTTAAAACAACAGTTTGAGAAGGTTTCCATGACACTGACCCATCAATCACCAATTTGAAGTTCAATCTACGAACTTTGATTATCGGGCCGCACTCCTGGGGCACCCGTACTTCCTTTATTATTTCTTCGTCGGATAAATCGACGGGGATGCCCCGTACCAGACCCAGACGAGTTACATTATATGAGGGAATAAATGCTTTATACCCCTTATTGGCGAGGGAGCTCGAGTCTATGAAGGCATTAGCGGCCTTAAATGAGTGGAAACACAGCGAGATTCTATTTCGGCCCACGCTTTTAATTGATCCATCAACAATGCCTTCAAATTCTCTCGAGCGCTCAAAAAGGAATCGCCCGAAAGTAACAGGGTGCAAAGAAGTGCTATCAGAAGATACAACCTCGATTTTTTGTACGTGAATAACATACGGCCCACGATCGGATGAAACATAGCACTGACGTGCAACCGGAGTTGGAGCGATTTTTTGGCCCGGGGGCAAAAATGAGGAGGAACTTGTTGAAGCAATTGTCTTCTGACCTAAGGGCAGAGACGCAGATACGGGGGTTGGAAGAGTGGCAAGGGAAAGCTCACTGCTCACAGTCGAAAAATAATTTGGGGGTGTGTTTTGTCCTGAAGTAAGAATTACGTCATCAGCAATTTTAAATTCTTCACCAGAAGAGTCAATGGGAGAGCATGCTCTTACATCCCGTTTCAAAGCTCTACGCTTAGAGCGTTTATGGGTTTTTTGGACATCCTCTGACGTGGATATTGCTGTAAAAGCACCAGGAGAGGGAGGAATATTATAATCGGACGCCATTATTCCACCGCCAGGATCAGGAGGCTCTTCGTCAATCATACTAATGTCTTAGAAAAGGGGCTACTGACAAAAATCAAGATATATAACTACAATGATACTAATTATACTAGAAATGAAACTAAAAATTAAATGATAGCTATTTACTAGGAAAACTGGTCAATTAACTATGATAAATGGATTTAAATAGAAAAATATAACCGGAGAAATTTTTTCCAATGGTGACACGGCGATGACGTTCGACCAAAAAAAAACAAGACTCGTTTTATTGATCGGTGTTTTTCAAGAATGCGTAGAAGGAATACGAGCTACGTAGGATCTGAAAAAAAAAAACATTTTCCGTTAGCAAAAAGAAGGTAGGTTCTAATTGAATTGAATTGAATTGAACACATCATAAGAAGCTTGCTCACCGCCCAGAGCAATCTTTTTTTTTTAATTTTTCACATTTCTTTAGATACAAAATCAATGAATTACAAAAAACCGATTGGGAAATAACTTTATAAAGAAACTTACCTAACAATGCATAGGTACATAAATATTATTATGGTATAGGTACCTACCTACCTACGAGCTGTACCTATAGGAAGGATAGCGAAGAGAGATCATATAAAGAAAAAAAATCGGTCTCTTTCGCCAAAATAATTTCAAAATCTGTGTAAAAAGTCGTTTTTAAAGAAAGATAATTTATTTTAGAATTTGTACCTACCTAAATAGGTACCTACATATAGTGAAACATGACCCGGGTATGTCCTAAAACTGCGACTGAATCCACCGTAATTTGGGCAGCAGCGTCCTATTAGTAGGTACACGGTGAAAGTATTGCGATCTCCAAGCCACCTGCCAAGCGTGGGGATTATGGCAACACCCCTCTCTAAGAGGGAGGCCTTTGTTCAGCAGTGGATGTTTAAATGCATGGCTGATGATGATATTGTGTGTGTGTGTGTGTGTGTGAAACATGACCTATGATAGTGGAATGAAACGATTTTTTTTTCTTTTCTGTGATGGAATGCTAATAAAACCTTCTTTAATTCTGTCTGTACGGGGTGAACTATACTAGTTTATTCATAGATACGAGTCGATTACACATCCATGCATCCGATGATGATCCGATGATGTTGATACATCTTTATTTTGTAAAACACTGTTTTAAACTATCACGGTTGTTCACTAAAGTTAGGTATATTATGATTAAATATCCCGTAAATAATCATATATCTTTGTTTTGATTAGATTAAGCGCCTAGAAGTATTGTAGTTGTAGTTATTTCATCATCATCATCATTTTAGCCATAGGACGTCCACTGCTGGTCATAGGCCTCCCCCATCGATCGCCAAAAGAGCCGGTTGGATGCGGCCTGCATCCAGCGTTTCAGCGTGTAGTTAATTGTTATCGCGAAATTCATAGGCGCTTGAGCAATATTATCCATATTATTCTAGCTGTTTTACAAACTACTCTGAGCCTTGGGATCACTTCGAGAGTTTCTTCTACATGATAAAAAAAGAAACACGCAAATTGGTTCACAAATGCTTGCGTAATCGATGTAAGTACATACTTATACACATAGGTAATAATTATTAATAAAATAAAAAACAGCCGAGTTTTTTCTAGGCAAGCATGCTCCATCTTATACCGCATCGTCGTTTTAAAAGTATCGTGTTCATCAGGCAAGTTAGCTTATATAAATAGATTTAAAAAAAAAACTTTTCTCCTTTTTTTGAAGATGTAAGCTGTACGTACTTACGACGAACGTACGAACGTACGCGTACGTCGTTTGGTACGATTCACCTATGGCGGGAAATTCAAACTTTAAACAGTTTTTTGGTCCTAGTAGCCATAATTATTTTAAAACTAGCTGAAACCCGCTACTTCGTACGCGTAGAGCTCGGCCTTCGGCCTCGCTACTACAACCCGTTACGTATATATAGCCTACGTGTTATTCTAATGTATAAGCTATATTATTGTAAACTTTCATTAAAATCCATTCGGTAGTTTTTGCGTGAAAGAGGTACAAACATCCATACATCCATACATACATACACTTTCGCGTTTATAATATTATTAGGATAACACAGTGTTTGCGCAAAATGTTGTCTGTTCTTTACATTATAATGTACAACTATTTAACAGTAACGCACTATATTACATACATTTGTCAATAAACCGTTTAAAACAGCAAAAATTAGTTTATTCACATATGTAAGTAATAATGTGCATTAAAGTTAAATAGCTTTACATGTATTTGTAAAGAATAATAATCAATTTGCCCAAATATCATGATCATTTACAATAATTTCCCGGCCTAGCTACAAGGACGAGAAAACTGTTTGAAATTTGAATTTCTCGCCATTTGTGAAAGAGTTATCTATTATAAATTAAGTACATACCGAAACGAAAGTTGTGTTCGATAGTGGAACGAAGGCCCCAGCCATGGGTATAATAGGGCGTTTGATCCTTTCCATGAAGACTATTATATTGTACCGTTCCTTAAATGGAACTCTATGCCAGTCCATCGAGAATACCGATTCCATTAGATATTTACTCTGAAATAAGACAATTTTTTTATGTCATAAATAGCAAATAAGTAGACTGGCCGCCTGATGGTAAGCAGTCACCATCGCCTATGGATAGGTACTTGTAGCACCAGAAGCATCACAAATACATTTTGCAAGTATGAGACAAGAAAGACCAGCATAAACTAGCCATAATTAAGACCACATAGACCAGCAGCATTTTTTTTTTTTTTTTGATATGGTCTTGGCTTTCTTTGACTTGAAGATCTATTGTATTCTCTTTGTTGAAGATATCTTCTGTGCTTGAAGCAAAGTCCGGCTTTCATGAGAGCGAAAGTCATGAAACGTGACGTACCTAATAATACCGCGGCTAATACGACTAAGTGGGTACCTAGTATCTTTACATAATAACATCTAGCTAGACCTATACCTATTTTGATAGGTCTGTGTGCAGTAGAAACATTATGGGTAGAATGGTAACAGGTAGGTACGTAACAGTATAGGTAAGATTTGGCGCCAACCAGAAAAAACACGTTGCATCAGTTCTATTATTTTTCTAGACTTGTGTATTAACGAGTAAATATTAATGGATTATTACCTATTTATTGAATGATCGTGAACTTCCATATACTTCAATATAAAAAAAGACTTCAAAATCAGTAAGCGCACCAACAAAATTATTGGTATTGCCAAAATCAACACGCGCTCGACAATGCTATTCGCATTTTTTATTTAAAAAATATATATAATTATTTTTGTGGGAAGACTTCGAGAGCTGCCTCTAAATTATAAAAAAGAGTCACCTAAATTGGATCACAAATGTCGGAATCATTGGTGAACATAAAAAAATGGGCCGAATTGAGAACCTCCCTCTGGTTAACCGGTAATACGGAAAAAAGATAATACGGTACAAACCTCTAATGATCTACAAACATAATCTTGGATTTCAATAGTTAGGTATATATGTACCATAAAGCTTGCCATTCGTGCCTATTGAACCTTGGTCTTACCTCATAGGTTACTTCGTTTCCATAATAACAATACAAGCATATTTCTGTGAGGATGCAAACCATGTACAAACACATTGATGAAAATTGAACTGAAAGTGGGTTAACCTGAAACATAGATTTCAGTAAGAGAACAAAGTAATAGGCAGGTAGTAATAGGTACCTGAATTTTATTAATATTATATCCAAGAAGTCCGCTAGCTAGCCATCTATCTAGTACCTACCTAGTGTCTAGTATCAACTTTCATTTCTATGACTAATAAAAATCAGCTGTTCTGTACAACAGTTTTAGGACCCGGGTATGTCCTAAAACTGCGACCAGAACCACCGGAGGATGAGCAGCAGCGTCCTGTTAGTACACGGTGAACGTACTGCGATCTCCAAGCCGCCTGCCAAGCGTGGGGATTATGACAACACCCCTCTCTAAGAGGGAGGCCTTGTTCAGCAGTGGACATTTAATGGCTGATGATGTGATGTGTGTGTGTTCTGTACAAGTTAATATACCTGCAACAAAATGTATGGAACAGTTGTTCCATTATCTCTATCTCTTCTCTTCTCTTCTCTTCTTCTCTATCTCTACATAGTATAAATTAAAGTCGCTTTCCGCGTCTGTCTGTATGGCCGCTAACTCCTCCTAAACCACGCAACGTATGTTGATGCGGTTTTCACCATCAGTTAGATACATTTTCAAGGAAGGTTTATATATTATAGAACTAGCGACCCGCCACGGCCTCGCACGTAAATTACACCGGGCGGGCGGTTCGCTAGTATTATAAATAAATAATACCTAACTACATAAATCTACGTAAGAAAATATGATTTGAACTTACTTTAGCCATTACATACGCTGAAGTGCAAATTACCCAAATATTAACAAAGAAGAGGTAAAGCATCACGCCGCTAAAAATGGTTTGCGTTTTCTGACAAACGTACACAATTTCGTTGTAGTGCATTATTATTTTATGAAAGTGTAGATGGAATATTTCAGCAAAAGAATTTGATGTATCTTTGGACTCCTCTTCGCATTTCGCGACAATATTTTTCAGGTTCAAACTGAAAAGAGCAAAATAACTCGAATAAGTCTGCTTAAACTTACTTTTTTAGTCTGTCTTACTGTTGTGTTTTCTTTCTGGCGTACACAATAAAGAGTTTATATCTATCCAGAGTTGCGGGTATCCAGTGGATGCGGATGGCGAGCTGTCGTTCATCGTGGAGGTCTAACGGGGAGGCCTATGTTCAGCAGTGGACGTCTTCTGCCTAATGATAATGATGATCTATCCATCTTAACAACTAAAATCTTATGAAACTTAAATTAAACAGGTTTTTTATGGTTGATGAGATTATCGTTAGGCAGCTGCTGATGTGGTCGAAGATGGTGGACACGTCTATCCTGGTATATGAACTGACACACAAGTAAAGCTGCCAACACATCTGTGAACTGACAAGCCATGAATGTGGGTGTTATACTTATATTACAAACTACTTTTATGTTAATATAAACAATATCATAATCATATTTATGTATGTAAATTCGTAAATTGTTGCTTTTAATGGTACCTACGTAGGTACGAATCTCTACCTACTATTAGGTTTACAGTACAGTCGCAGGTGCTCAGTAAGAAAAAATTACCGACATGAATAATTTTTTGACACCTATATCAATGGTAATAATTATTATGTATCGTGAATAATTATTATTATTTTGAGAAGTAGCCTAGTACTTGAAAGTACAAATATTTTCACAAATTGAAAATATCGAAGTTACTCAGAAAAAGTTCTATTGTACATAAGATACTCACCGAAGAATACGCAGTTGTGTTTTACATTGGGCGAAGAAAAATGTGATAAAAGCGTCCATAGATGTATTGCCGATGGCTAACAAGGATGTTTGAATCCAACTATACATCAGGGCAAAGTAAATACTGAAAACACAACAAGAAATTTCCAATTAGGTATAGATACTACTTGTAGTTTTTACCCAACGGCGCAAAGAAAAAATGAGGGTCTTGTTTTGCATATTATGTTCTCACATAAACAGCCTAAACGCATATACCAATATTGAAATATTGAGAAAGTATCTAGTGGTTCCTCTAACTTTTTTCTTAGGGGATTGTTGCTGGCTCGGAGACGTCATCTTATAGAAGACTATATAGCTGAACCCCATGATTACCCGTGATTTTCTAGTTTTTCCGCATTTTCTTTGGGGATAAGTAACCCCCTATGTCCGTCCTTATGATGTAGGTAAACTTATCATCCTGATTCCTGCCAAATCGTAGCCGTTTAGTCGTGAAAAGCGAACAGACAGAGATACTTTCGTTTTTATATTATTAGTTAAGAGGGCAACATGTATGTATACCTACCTAATGGGGAAGGGAAAATAAATTTTACTGCATGCCTTCATGTAACGTATTATTGAGTAAGTCAGAACCCTTATAAGATCGTTGTGTCAGCCCGACCATCTGTCCAGTCAAAGAAACTAACATGCCTCTTTATTTCTAAACTTATCAATATGTTATAGGTAAATAAATACAAATACAAAGCATATTTTCCTGGTGGTTTTTCAATTTCCAACTATGTACATTATACAAAGTATGGGCATATTATGTCGTGATACACACCTCTAAAATTTGGCCGCGTCCAAAGTGTATCATTTGTGCGTTTTGATAAAATGTTTATCCCCATCATAATTATGCGTGTCTTGATACGATTTTGACAACTTATTTTAAAGAAAAACACTAATTGTTAACGACATGTAAACCTGAACTATGTACATTATATTACAAAGTATGGGCATATTATGTCGTGATAGACACCTCTAAAATTTGGCCGCGTCCAAAGTGTATCATATGTGCGTTTTGGTAAAATGTCTATCCCCATCATAATTATGCGTGTCTTGATACGATTTTCACAACTTATTTAGAAAGACACTAATTGTTAACGACATGTAAACCTGCTCTGAGTTACATTTAGTAGCTCGGAGTTCTATGGCACTGCAAAATATACCTACCTACTCAAGTTCCTATATCCGCATAAATTGGGTTGATAGTATCATTTCCAGGGGATTCCTAGTTAATTAGTCGTTACTTTGTTTTTCTTACACACCATATTTTATACAAGCGTTATCGACTGGATATGTACCATACCCTACCCTATACATATATCTTTTATTTCAAGCAAGTGTACTGAACTGAACTAAACTGAAAAATATATACCTACTTTAGAAAATCGACTACAAAAAATCTTAAGTAAGTACAAATCTATAGATGCCAACTGTTAGAGTTGTAATAAAATTTAAGTTAGGTCCCTAATTAGACATAAGCTAGAGCTTAATTCTGAAGCACTCACTGCGGACTCATGTCTGGGTCGAAGGGCAGCCATATTGTGAATTCAACGGGCTTGCTTTGCGCATACCGGATAGCCGGGTACAAAACCCAGAGGAGGCAAGTTGAGAGAGCTGCCCCGTTGAATGCTCGGAGTAGAAGTCTTGATTGGCGCGCCCGCTGCAGAAGCAGCACTCGATGCCCGGCCTCGTTCTGGTTGAATAGCGGGCCTAGAAAATAAAAGTGGTTATTTTGCTGTCCTAGCTGCAAAGTTATTATTTGGCACAAGTGCCTATCTAGTATTGAATCCAGAGCAAGCAAGAAACTCGAGGGAAACGAGTGACTCCAAACATAATATTATTGCTCCAAACATACTAAAATCATGGTAATTTTTAACTTTCGCGATTTGAACACATGGTACTAGGACATTTACCGATACAGTCAGTGTTGTGTGTCGTAGTAACAACGCTGCGATTTTTCAAGATCAAGTGAGGGTAGGAGAACTAAACACCCGCTCTTCTCGCCGGACTGACCCGCAGTTTTCAGTCAGCTCGTGACGACGGCCATTGTAACATGGTTGAAACGTCGAGCGAAAGGTACACATTTTTTTACCAAAATTAAATAATAAGTGATAAGTCCCGATAAACATTTAAAACTAAAATCATGGATAATACTTTAGATTCACCGGTTCTCAATGAGTCTATACCAGATTATGTCGAAGATGCGATTTCGGATAGACTTTCGAATATTAAAATGCACATGGGTTTTGTTATAATTAGATTATTTGTACTAAAATTCATGTAGTCCTTGCGATGTTGCCAGTTTTGGAATCACTAAGCTTTTACAAAAACTGGATATCATCGATAGGTATGTATGTTCAATTCCATTTTAAACATGTCTTTGGACGATCGCAGTTGGCACCAGGCGGCACCACTAATTCGGTATGGAGGTCCAGGTATCAGAAAAATGGCGAGTATATTGTTGCTCGTCTTCTTGTCCTCTGTTTTTGAGCAAGGACAAGAAGTTAACATCGCAATCCAGCGGGGTAACGCAGTAAGCATTTTGGAGAGGTTACATTAAAACCAAAAACAAAACACGTAGGTATAATTATAAGTTTACGGATAATAATCTACACTCCAGAAGAGTGCCAAAAAATATTTAAAATAAAACCTTGAAAGTTATAATCTCCTAATCAACTAACCGTCTAACATCCCAATCAAAACAGAAATCTGAGTCCTAAGACGACAATAATAAATTAAATTAACCTATCTCAGAAATGGTGCTTTACGGATAACTGGAAATATTATGTACCCCTAGTGATACTTATCTAATTAATATTTTGAGAGGCTAACATTTCCCTGTAGGCTTACGATTCGATGAATTACTTAAAATGTAATAAAAATATGATCTACAAAAAATACCGAATCGAGTTTTTTATCTCTTTATGGAAAGAAACTTGTTAAATGTTACAAGGCTTTTGATCTTTTGACGTAGGTATGTCTTGCCAATAATATAAGTAATCGTTAATACAAATTTGAAATAAAACTTATCACGAAAATTTTTTAGGGTTCTGTACCCAAAGGGTGTAAACAGCAGGACCCTATTACTAAGCCTACGCTGTCTGTCTGTCTGTCCAGCTTTATATTTCGAACCGTATCGCCAGTTGAAACTTGCACGCAGAATATGTAATGTTATGGCGCCGACCACCTGGGCGTGATGTTTTTTGCACTACTTTTTGTATTATGTGGTGGTACGGTACCCTCAGTGCGTAAGCCTGACTCGCACTTGGCCGGTTTATTAATTCTCGACGTCGAACAATGGGTGTTATAACTACCGTGAACACATGTTATATTTAAATTGGATGCCTATGTCTGTCTGTGGCTTTGTAGCTCCAAACAGATGAATCAATTTTAATGCGGTTTTGTTGAATTTGAAGCTGTTTTAATTGGAATGGTTCTTTGTTGTTTGATATAAATCTGCGCTCTGCTCTTTAAAGGCAAGTAAGTATGAGTTCTTTTCCTAGTTGGTCGCATATAATATAATCTTTTATCTTAATCTAGTATTATAACCGACTTCAAAATACGAAGGGGTTCTCAATTCATTGTATTTTTCTTTTGGTTGAATACTTCCTAATTGGTCCCATAGAAATTTCATCAAAATCGATCCAAAAGTTTGGGTTTTAAATCAAAATAACTAGGCAAAATTTGTGTTCCAAGTAAACGAAATTGCATAAGCTATTTATATTTAGCAAATTTGAAGGCGATTTTTTATTTAAAAATTATATAATTATTAATTATTTACAATAACATCACATCATAGCAATTACTATATTATTATTGTTTTGACCCAATTACGTATTGCTGGATAAATTAATGTAATATTGTTTACCTTTTAATATATTTAGCAGCTCTTCAATCTTATCTTCCTGCTTCCAGAGAATTACTTGTTTATAGATAGCATCTGAATATGTTAACATGAGAAACATTATATCTATCACTTTATCAGGATAGTATAGTACCTGAAAATTAACAAAACTTGTTAAAATTTCAAAAATTGGATATCATTCTTATTTTTGACTTTCTTCTTAAATATGATCTTTATTTTTCTTGCCTACTTTGAGGTGTATCTAATCCATACCGAATTTCTTATATGTAATAATTGTCATCCATTTAGTCTTTAGGGTTCCGCATCAAATTCGTAACAAAATAGATGAAAAAATGTTATATATATTTTAAATTGCTCATTTTTTTTGTGAGAATAAAAAACCGACTCTGGTTTCATTTACTTCTCATGGTCGTGCTATGGTTTTTTTCATTGCACTTGTCTATGACACTTGGGATAATGCAAGGATTTAAACGATGCTACTGACATTAAAATCGGTCCAGACGTTTGAATGATGGTGCAATTAAGAAACATACATACATACATGGTCCCTCAAATTATTACGACCCTTTTTGGGCATCATGAAATAGCACTGCTTTTTGGGCAGTCGTGTAAATAACAGCTTTTCAATCTCTTTTTTCTTTATTTTAATTTTTGTTCTGTGATAACTAAATTAGGATTGTAAATGTGTCTTCTCACCTCATTAATTTTTATTATTTCCTGAACCGTGTACAGTACACTGAAAGATAACATAAACGCCATGTAAGCCCTGTGAAAATATCTTTTCAACTTTGGGCTATTAGGATCAATTTGGTAAAAACCCCAAAATCGTAAAGTTTTTAGATGTGGCTTGATGCTTTCAAACGACAATTGATCCCCCATAACTGACAAAAAAGTAATTATATTCGTGAATTTGTGAACCCAAAGACGACTAACTCACGCGACGAACTCTTTGTAAACTTACAATTTCTTAAGGACTTATGGCAGCTGACAAAACGTATTATTTTCTAATATTCGAGTCACTCCTCTCTTAAATTTCCTATGAATGTTTGATGATAAATGAATGATTAATATTGAACGGTAGATGAACTTGATAATATTGCCATTACTAATTATCTACTTAAAAAAATTGATAAAGAGAGACTGGGAGATTATTATGAAAGACATGAACTGTGACAGTGTTTAGATACTTACTAGTTATGAACCAAGCATCAAGTTTTTTTTTAACCTCCGATAAAAGAGCTGATAATCTTCAAACGGCTAAAGAGATTTTATGAATCATAGCTAAGAACACTCATGATTAAGTCACCTTTCAAACAAACAAAACAAACTTAATCAAAATCGGTTCAGCCGCTTTGGAGCTACAATGCCACAGACATAAATACACGATATACGTTAAACTTGTCTTTCCCTCTTTTTGCGTCGGGGGTTATAAACGTTGTAAACTGAAGTATAAGTAATTCTCGATATTTTACTTAGATACTGTTTCACCAATTTGTCTATTAAACTTGATTGTAATTTAGATCTACGTCTAATAAAATGTATGACTTAATTTTAGATATTGCTTTGCTACTGTATTACAAATAGGTTTTTACAATGTTCTCGATTTTTTGTTTCAAATACAAAATGGCTATTCATTGTTTCAAAGCTCCAATTTACCAGTAAATTAGGTCCATAACAGAGACGCCCACATATTGTACGTAATTACTATAAAATAATAGTTCACGTACACACTTACGTAAAATTATAGTCGACGCCTAAAATTGATACTTTCTATTATCAATACCGATATATAATAATTTACACCTAAAAGCGTATTTGACAAGTCTACAATCACACCATAGTGGGCAAGATACAGCTAAAACCTTCAATGGTAGTAAAATTTAAATTGTATTAAAATGTGGTAAGGGTGTCTGTCAATTTTATCCCAATGAACTATCAACTGAAACCTTCTCAATTAATTATTGGACTTGATTTTGCAAAAAACCCTTATTACACGCTGCCAATGAGGATGTTTTTTTTTATTTATTATTGGACTTGATTTTACAAAAACCCTTATTACCCGCTGCCAATGATGATGATTTTTATCGTTAGATATTCGTTTATTTTTATAGATACCACAGTGCCTTAAGACGAGGGTCTTTGACCAGTGTGTGTTGCCAGTGATGACATATGGTACTGAGACGTGGTCCTTAACTGTTGGCCTTTTGGAAAAACTCAGAGTCACACAGCGGGCAATGGAGAGAGCTATGCTCGGAGTTTCTTTGCGCGATAGAATCCGAAACGTGGACATTCGCCAAAGAACCAAAGTCACCGACATAGCTGTTAAAATTTGCAAGTTGAAGTGGCAATGGGCAGGCCACATCGCTCCAAGAACCGATAATCGATGGGGAAAAAAGGTTCTTGAGTGGAGCGTAGGTAGCTCCCACTAGATGGACCGACAACATAGTGAGAGTCGCTGACATCCAGTGGATGCAAAAGGTAGGCTGTCGTTCAGTGTGGAGGTTAAAGGGGGAGGCCTATGTTCAGCAGTGGACGTCTTCTGGCTGATGATGATGATGGTGATGAATGATGATGATTTTTATCGTACCTTCTATGACCAACGGACCAACCATCAGAGAACGGACACATCAATGATTTCGATGAAATTTTGGAACAAAATAACCACTCAGCAGCTTATGACCACGGTCAACATGATCGAACACGATCGAAACGTCGAGCAAAAGGTACCTTACCTATTTTTACCAACATAAAATAATGCGCGATTAGTCCCGATAAACATTTAAAAGATGCGTTCAAATCGCGAAAGAATAAAAGTTTAAATATTTCAAATTCAAATTCAAAGTACTTGAAAATAGTAAAATATTGTTGTAAAGGATTTATAGACAAAACTACTTCCTTCGGTTTTCTCTAAGCAAATGATACACGTCAAATAAAACTTTTCGGAAGACAGACGGTGTGACAAGTGCCACTCTAAACGTTAGCAGCTTAGCAAGGCCGTCCTTTGTCACGTTTAGCTCTTAGTCGTCAGAACGAGCACTCGTTAGCGATGTGTTATTGCTCACTTAATTCTTACAACGAGCCTTGTTCTCGACTGTAATTTGTGAGGAGCATCTCGTAAAAACATGCCTGTAAAATACGTGCCAACTCGCGAAGAAGTTCGCCGTAAAAGTGGTAAGGGCCCGTTTTTCTTCGTTTGACGTGTATTGATATTTTATAAGACTTCATGAAAGCTGTAAGGCTTTTAGGAGCGATCGAGTTACTTTACGTCTTAATAAACTTTTATTTGATATATTTGGGCACTTTTTTAGGGTAAGACTTATCTCCATCATCAAATACATTAAAACTGCATTTAGAACCAATACACAATAAGTCTGGTTGACTTTGTGAATAAAGTAGGTAGTAGGTACATAATTATGTTCATTCTTGGTTAGGTATGTGTTTATTATTTATTCTGGATAGTGAGGTTTCTACATAATTATTAAATAGGTATGAAGGAAAATTTCCTTATATAAACATTGCTCTTTGGATGGTAGCTTATGGTTTCCTAAATTTTTAACATAGCCAAAGCTAACTGTAAGTTTTAAACTACTCTACAAAAAGAACGATAATGGCATCGATTCTGATGCACTCTAAACTAAATTTGACAGTTCTAAAATTGTTGCCATCCTTCTCTTATGTATTAAAATTAAAAGAGAGGCAGATAATTTTAGTCCCGTTAGATTGGTTTAGTTTAGTGAGTGGTATGACAGGATAGGCCTCATTGTCTGTTCAATATTTTTTTCCGTGTATTTTATAAACGTATATTGGCGTGTTTCTGTCTCAATGCATAAGTAGTATTTGCCTTTCAGAGTGGTTGTGCCGCCAGCATGCTGGGTACGCTGCCAACTGGTACTAGGCTTGAGCATATGGATTGTCTGTAGACCTTCAACGGGCAGTATACCTGTTTTTGTATTTTTTAAGTTAATAAAGGCACTTACATTAAAAAAACATACAAAATATGCCTTAGGTAGAAAAAAGGTCATAAAAATGTGCTTAGTAAATGTACGACTTTAATAGGTTACGCTTGTTTTGCTCCACAACTTACAAACATAGGTTGGTAGATCCCCTACCCTGTTTTGGCAGAGCTGTGTGATATTTTATTTTCGTGTTATGAGCGCTCAGACAGTTCCCCGGGAAACAGAAAACGGCTAAATAATGTTTCAAGTTTGCCCCACTTATGCCATTTTATGGATACCCGTGTCTCAGCCGCTCGTATTTTCTCCACATTATTGCTCCTGACTTTTAGATTAGCATAAATACGCAAAAAGTATGAAAAGCTTTTAAAAAACATTAAGAAAGGAAATGAGATAATCGTTATCTCCGTTTCCTGATGAAGATGGCATTTTTCTTATTTAGAGCAGCATTATTTTCAATTTGCAGCCATTTAACCAAATTGTGAGCAGTCTTTGCCCCTGTTTCACAATAATTTCAGATGATGACGTAAGTAAGAAAGTCGTGCATAAATTTCGTAGAGTGTGCATCAGATCTGCATGATTTAATTCCCTCCTGCCCATTTTTTTTACGGATTGGACACGAAAAATAGACATCATTTTATGGTTGATATTCCGGAAGCCCTTACGAAGAGCTTTGATTCCACATTTATTGTGCGAACTGCTTGTCTGTGGAATTGGCTGCCTGAATGGGTGTTCCCCGTCAGTTATAATCTGGGTGTCTTCAAGTCGAGAGTGAATCGGTTTCTTCTAGGCAAGCATGCTCCATCGTAGGCCGCATCGTCGCTTAACATCAGGCGAGATGGCGGCCAAGTGCAAGCCTATCAATTATATATATATATATATATATATATATATATATATATATATATATAAAAAAAAAATACAAGAATAATTTTGTAACCCCCGATAAACGAGTTAATAATCTACAAACGGATGAACAGATTTTCTTAAATCATAACTAAAAACACTCTGGATCAAGTCAATAAAAAAAACTAAATCCAAATCGGTTCAGCATTTTGGGAGTTACGATGCCACACACAGAGATACACGCGTTTAACTTATAACGCCTCTTTGTTTGCGTCTGGGGTTAAAAATCCTTAACTTTTATTTTGATGCTTTGTAAAAGGCAAACCCTTTACGTAATGTAGATTCTTATGCAAATACATACTTACTTTTAATGCAGGGTTACGCGGGATGGTGGTACTAAGCCAAGAGGAGGCCATTGAACTTATGATTATAAACAACTTTTCAAATGGCCCCAACCCTGAAATCATGTGAAAACAATCAGTCGTAAAATAGTATATAGTAAAATATAATTTAACGAAATATATGGGCCTGCCTTATTTAACGACGCGAACAAAATATAAATGGGGTATTTGTTTACGTTTGTTCATGTTTTCAGGGTTGATTTAATATATTATTACTTGTAAATAGGTTGTGCCTGCCACCATATTGATTAGAGGAATGCAAGGCTGACTGCCCGACCAGCCGTCGTTCAGCCGTCTCTCAGTAACGTACTCCTAATGTCCACAACAAATTGTATTTTGTCTCTTTCTAACACTGTTGTTAGAAAGAGATATAGCGTAAAAAGTCTTTCATATTCTTTCCCTTATTTCACAAAATGCACATAATTATATACATGCGTAGGTAAGCTATGCTATTTTATGGTATATGCTGCGTTTAGTCAGTTTTTAGAGCCGTGTTGTTTGTCTATGCCGTCTCTATTATTACACCTCACTCGGGTTGATCCCATAATAAAAGTTGGTCACAACGATGAGTACGATCACCTCCTCTCGGCTTAGTATACAATCGTTTTATGTAACCCTGTATATAAAAACGATTCTATTAAATACACCTATACAGTTTTGGTAGGTAAACAAGTGAAAACTTGAAAGTCCATTTGCATAAAGGAAAAATAGCCGTTATAAACATCGCAAACGCTTCCAAACTGGTACTCCAGTTTTGTACTTTGTTGAAAGTCAATTTATAAAATGGAATTGTAATAGCTCGAAGCGTTTTCTCAGCAGTTTCCATTTACAAAGCATCGGTAGGTTTACCTTGTAGTATTACGTAATTCTTACATTCTCTAAGGGTATGTACATACCTACGTATTTGAGTTTAGTAAAAGCATGTAATGCGATACTCTTTTATGGCAGGCATTTGGTAGTAATCTATTCTCATATTCTACGAGTAATGCACCTATTCTGCAATGTGGTTACTGTACGTAGCCAATGGAGATTATTCCTATAAAAATCTGGATAATAATATATTGTAATTAATTTTTTTTAACAAACGATATAATGGGCCGTCTGATAGAAAGCGATCCCCGTTGCCTATGGGTACCTGTAACACCAGGGGGATCTTAGATACGTTGCCAACCTTTGAAGACTATTAACAGCCCTTTTGAAGAACCCCATAATTATTACGATATAACGCGGTAAAACATCTATTTTCGGGTTGTTTCCAAAGATCCATAGACGCCTCTTGTGAAGTCTTCACCACTTTACTAGGGCATGACTTTGATTTGGCCATGACTTACTTTGCTTGACTGTAACTATGATATGTTTGACGACATTACGTTAAACTTGATAATATTTTAATCTCTAGGTAAGGTCGGGAGTTAACTCTGGAATATTTCGTTACGCACGGGATTCAATATGCACCCGGGACTAAAGACATGTTTTATCCCTTTGGTAAATAATTTATTATTATATTAGCGTACCACAATTGGGAATTTATAAAAAAAAAAAAACATAAAATGTACCAGATGGTTAGAGAAACCACTGCCCTAGACACCTGCATCACTAGCGGTGCTGCAGGTGTCCATATGCCAGTGTCATTTGTCTGCCCGGAGAGGTAGTTGTAAAATGTAGACACACTCTTTGAATCACCTCATGTTGAAGCTCGGCGGGAAGACCTTTGGGAGTAGGACACTCCACACCTTGCAGGACTGCGGAATGAAAGAAGCGGAAAAAGATGACGGCGTGGGATTTCTCACTGGGATTTTTAGCTATGTAAGATGTGGGGGTGAGCTTTTTGACGGTATTAGGATGTGCGGTTTGGAAATCCAATGCAGGAATGAGATAAAAAGCTCTTCAGAGCATTCCCCGAAAATGTAATTGATTAACTATTGAAATATACCTATTGACAATTTGAAGTAATTTTTTTCTGTAATATCTATTTTTGCACCAATTATTCAGGCTGAATTGGTAAACATTCGTAAGCAACATTAGAGACAGGTATTTCAACATCAATTCAATACGATTCAGTAATGACAGTTTCAAGATCATACAACCGGTCTCCAGAGCGCAAGCCTTTGTTATCATTGCGTGAATTACGCAGGTAATGGGGCGCATTTAGAGCGTACGTGCCGCGACATTCATTAAAACTGCTAATTAAACCTGCCGACGAGATTCCGACGGATCCGTCGCTGAGACGAACCTCTACATATTTCTTTGGGGAAATTTTAAGTGGAGTACTGACGGCATTCCAGGGACTGAGCAGGAGTTTTAAAAGACTAGGTCTGAAATTAGCGTCGTAAATTATGGAGGTATCTGACTGCTGATTATATATAAAATATGACGTAATTTTTATTAAAAAAATCATATATTTTTATTTTTGTCTGTTATATCGCGGTACTCGATTATTTATTTATAGATATTTGTATATAACAAAAATTCACTCGGTATATTACAGCTTGTGAAAAAGAGTAGAAATTAATAGGGGCACTATCACAAATAGTTACAATATAGCAAACCTGCGGAAGACGAGGTTTGGCGCCAATGTGAAAAAAACATGTCGGCTCGTTGTATTGTTTTCCTAAACTTGTATATTTTCGAATGTTAATGAGTCCAGTTACATTGGGCCCTTGGGGACCGGGAGCTCACCTCATTTTCAAAAATCTTTCAGAGCGCCTGGTTAATGCGACGCGTGACCAAAATGCTGGCGTGTTTCTGGCTCAACGCATAAGCATTGCCATTCAACGTGGTAATGCCGCCAGCATGCTGGGTACGCTGCCAACTGGTAGTGGGCTTGAGCATTTAGATTGTCTTTAGACCTTCAACGGTCTATGGGCAGTCTAACTGTATTTGTAGTTTTAGTTTTAGCTTGTATTTTGTTTAGTTAATAAAGGCACTTGCCCTGAAAAAAAAATATGATAAAATGACAAAAAAAAAGTATTATGTCCAATTTGGCTTAGAAATGCAGGAGGAAACCAAATTGTTGCCACGTTGGTGTACCATATTTCGCAAGATTCCCGTACAGTTTGTCAAATTACCCTTGATCGATACAATTGTACATAGAAAACATGATCACCGTTGGATGTAGGTACACTTATCTAAATAACTATTGAAGTAAGAAGGTTCTAAATAATTAGGACGGACGCACAGACGGACAGACAGACGGATGAACGTAAAGAATTTATAAGGGTTCCCTAAATGGATACTATACGAAACCTTAATAATGAACAAGTAAAACTAATAGTAAACGTATTTGTATATTTAAACCAAACGTCAAAGCCTCTTCCCTCCAAGAAAAACTAGTTAGAAGTTTAAATCCAAATGACATGTCCAATGTCCATAGCTTTTATTGTTCTACCTACAATAAACTACGCCTTAGCATTGCCTTGCTGTAATGTGCAATGCTACGGCGTAGCATTGCTACAATTTCTACAAGTAAGCGTAAACGCGCTCTGTCGTAGACCACATTATCGCTCAACACGAGGCGAGTTGGCGGTCAAACGCAAGCCTATTATTAAATACTAGCACCCCATCCCGGCTTCGCACGGGTGTAAGTCTTATTTTTTTACACCTTGGGTTACATTATTGGAGTTTTAGTAAAGATCCCTATTAAAAAAAAAAATATAGCCTATGTCACCCGGGGATAGTGTAGCTTCCCAACAATGGAAGAATTATTAAATCGGTTCAGTACTTTCAGAGCCTCTTCAGTACAAACAAACAATCAAATCTTTCCTCTTTATAATATTAGTATAGATCGATAGATAAAAAACATTAATTTTTTAGCTAAACTTTTGTTATAGACACAACTAAAGCTTATACGCAATACTATTTTATTCTATTGCAATGCTTTCAGTTCAGTCTCTGTTTATCACCAATGTGCAGTGCCCAGTAATTAACAACAGCACTTCCTGGAATCAAATGTACCCGCACCGAAAACTATCCTATTACCTTTCATTTGGATCGAGAAACACGGAATTGGAGCTGTGCTGCGGCTAGTTAGTCTGCACTTCGAACTGTTCATCATCATCATCATCATTTCAGCTATAAGACGTCCACTGCTGGACATAGGCCTCCCCCATCGATCTCCAAAAGGGCCGGTTGGAAGCGGCCTGCATGCAGTGTTTCCCTCAGGTCTCTTTTAGGTCGTCTGTCCATCTTGTGGGTGGACGTCCTACGCTACGCTTACCGGTCCGTGGTCTCCAATCCAGAACCTTTCGGCCCCATCGGCCATCTGTTCTGCGTGATATGTGCGCTGGCCACTGCCACTTCAACTTGCTTCGAACTGTTCACTGGTTCGGAATACATGTATCGATAGAAGTGACTGTGACTTGTTTTTGACTGTACTAAACGAGTGCTGGTCGGTGGTCAGTGGAGGTGAAGGCAACGTTGTCCGTGGACTGCAGCAGCGCCGGCCCTGGGCTGGAGCGAGAGGAACAGTCGCTCTAGGCCAAATAGCTAAGGGCGCCAAAATAATAAATGCGGGGAAAAAACGAGCGAATAATTAAAAAAACGGTGCCTCGTGCCTCGGGCGGGGGACGCAGCATGGCAAGCGGCGGGGCACACTAAACATGAGTTTTTTTAAATTACGGAATAGTAGGCAAATTAGCGATGGACCACCTGATGGTAAGTAGTCACCGTTGCCTATGGATACTTACAATACCCGGGGTATTGGCGGTGCGTTGCCTACCTTTTAGGACTCCTCGCTTGAAGCAATTCAGGTCAAAAGAGAGTTGTTTGCAGACAGCATACAATTTTGATGTGGAAATCCTAACTAATCTACTTATATCTAACTAATCATAGCCATACAACGTGATAATGGGGCCAGCGTTTTGGGAACACTTTCCACTGGTAACGGTTTATTAGATTAATAGTTAGGTTTTAATTTGTTGTTTTTTATTTCAATTTTAATGTTACGTTGTTAAAGATGGCATGTTATTTAAGCTCCTCAATGAAACAGATATAATCTAAGTTATCTAAACTAATATTAAAAGGGTGAAAGTAACTATCTCTCTGTCTGGATGTTTGTTCGCTTTTCACGATTAACGGATAAGCCGATCTTAATGAAATTTGGCAGGAAGTTCCCCCCAGAAAATGCAAAAAAACTGGAAATCACGAGTAACACGCGGGATTCAGCTAGTAGTTTATAATTATGCTAGATAAATACATGGAATACTTTTTTCCCAGAATCAATTCCTGTACGATAGTTTCAGAAATGAAACCTGCCGAAAGACAATCTTACCCTACCCTGATCAAAGGCTAGGGCCGGCGCTGGACCGCAGTAACCTTGTTGATATTTTGGCTAAAATTACGGCTAGACATCCCCCACTCTATTCATTAGTCATCTCAAGTACTATTAATAAATAAACAATGTGGTACGTCGTATATGAACGTACTAACGTTGATCTTCGTCATCTTTCAAGCATATCAACAAAAACGTCTTACTGGTGCATTAGAACTCTTAAATCATTTAAATTTTGACTTCTATTGATTTTTTGCACCGATGACATAAAAATACCTACCTAAGTAACCTAAATGTAAGCCACCGGGCTTACACTTTGCTATGTTCACTTTTGTAGAACAGATTTTAAATCTAATATATATCCGTTGTAGATTTGAGTAGGAACGACACACATTCTTACACACTGCACCTTCATACTAATATTTAAATGCATAAGTGTGTTTGTTTCTCTTTTATGCAGCAACAGAACAATGAATCAACGCGTTATTTGCATAGAAATAATTAGAGGGCCGGAGAGTTAGATAGGTTACTTTAGAAAAATGGATCCTGAGGATTTTTCCAGGCAAGTGAAACGTTCCTTACGAAACCTAGCTTATAATAATTATTATGATTCTGATTCATCTTTTGACTCTTTTCATGTGGCGAACGTTTTTAATATGTCTCAAATAGTTACGTAGGTTTATAATGTTTATACAGGGCTACAAATAAATTATACTGTACTTAGTCGAAACAAGGTCATTATACCTACTCATCACTATGAATAACTTTTACTATGAGACCAAACCTGGAATTGCGAAAAAAACTCAGCTGTTCCATAGAAAACGGTTATTGAGGTTGACAAAATGTATAAATATGTATATGTGTGGAAGTACTGATATTTTTTTTCATGGTACAGTCTATACCATAATACAGGACTACGCATGTCCTGTATTATGGTTTATGTACAAAACTTTCACAACACAAACATGCTCGAACTGAAGAGCACCTGATATGTTTATACTGCATCCCCTGTACCGGCGAGAGCCCTATAATTAGCAACAAGAGCCCTGAGGGATCAAATTTACCCGCACGGAAAACCAATGCCTTTCATTTGGCTTGTGAATGTGCATCGGTAGAACCGGAGCTCGCGTTTGTACGTGTGGCAGCAAAGCCCCAAAATATGGTGCGCCGCTATGTCGCTAGATGTATTTAAAACATAAAATTACATGTCTACTTTTCAAATATGCGCTTCGGTCCTTTTGAGAAATTAATATTCCAAAATATTTAGAAAACATTTTTGTTTTAATATTTTGAGGGCTCCGTACCCAACGGGTAAAAAGAGACCCTATTACTGAGCCTACGCTGTCTGTCTGTCTGTCCGTCCGTCCGTCCTTTCGTCTGTCCGTCCTAACTTCGAAAAGTTGAAATTTTCACAGAATATTTAGCGTTACGGCGGATTACCTAACATATAATAAAAAAGTTAAAACGAAAGAGGGGTCCCGATAGGTACAACAAACGTATTTTTGTAATTGCTCTAATGTAAAAACGGTAATACGTACAAGCGTCAAACTAGGCATGATTATAGTACACACACTAACTAAAGTATAACAACAAATAATAAATAATGGCCATGTGTGAGTCAGTGACAAATTCCAAGTTATAACTGGTAATTTCGTTACTTGGATGACCTCATTGTTTTCACCGAATCGAAATGCCGCAATATTTTACTAATTTTGAAGTCGGTTTTTTTTTTAATTTTGTGGTGGTACGGAACCCACTGTGCACGAGCCCGACTCGTACTTGCCCGGTTTTATATTGTGACCACAAAAATTTAATAAGCACTTTTCCCATTAATTCTGGCCGTTATAAAAAATATATTATTATAACAAAAATGTGTTCTAAATATTTTGAAATAATAACCTTGTATTGATATATACCCAAGCCGACTGCCAAGCGTGGGTATTATTGCAGCACGCCATAACACCCACGCGGAGGGACGCTTTTGATCAGCGGTGGACGTCCACCTGGCTGATGTGTGTGTGATTGAAATATACGTTTATCATAATCATCATTAGCATTTACAACTGAGTGCTATCGACACGTTAAATGGTAGGCCCCGCTTGTTATCTATACTAATATTATAAAGAGGAAAGATTTGATTGTTTGTTTGTTTGTTTGCATTGAATAGGCTCCGAAACTACTAAACCGATTTGAAAAATTCTTTCACTGTTGGGATGCTGCACTATCCCCGGTTGACATAGGCTATATATCCCGGCTTCGCCCGTGCGAAGCAGGGGCGGCCTACTAGTATAAATATAAAAATCCGACTAAATATTTCATGTCAAAGACGTTCAAGCGGTTTTGATATCAAGGCTAGCCACTCGGCCTATGCGAACTAACATATCACTTACCATCATCACTGTCTATCAAGTGCGGTTGTAGTCAGAAACGCGTGCTGTAATATATATATTATATTTTTTATAGTAGATAATCTTGCGCTTGGCCGCCATCTCGCCGCGACGATGCGGTCTACGATGGAGCACGCTTGCCTAGAAGAAACCGATTCACTCTCGACTTGAAGATACCCAGATTGTAACTAACGGGGAAAACCCATTCAGGCAGCGAATTCCACAGACTAGCAGTCTGTAAAATTGGATGTGAAAATAAAAATTCAAGATCGCCTTTTTTGTGCAAAATTTTAGTATCAAGATTAAATGTCGATATCAAGGAACATTATTACTCCTAGCGGAGGTCGATATCCGCCATCTTATATCAGTAGCACCTCAGACGTCAACACAATAATGTCAAATTACGCCGTGATAAAACTGTACAAATCTTCAAACGAAGTTCATCATCATCATCATCAGCCAGAAGACGTCCACTGCGGAACATAGGCCTCCCCCTTTAACCTCCACACTGAACGACAGCCTGCCTTTTGCATCCACTGGATGCCAGCGACTCTCACTATGTCCTCGGTCCATCTAGTGGGAGGCCTACCTACGCTGCGTCTTCCGGTTCGTGGTCTCCACTCAAGAACCTTTCTTCCCCATCGGTTATCGGTTCTTCGAGCGATGTGGCCTGCCCATTGCCACTTCAACTTGCAAATTTTAACAGCTATGTCGGTGACTCTGGTTCTTTGGCGAATATCCACGTTTCGGATTTTATCGCGCAAAGATGCTCCGAGCGAATGCAGTTAATCTAAGATACATTTGAACGCTGTGTTTTCATATAATTAGACACGGTAACGTCATCTATTCTAATAAAAGATCTGTGGTGTGATGTGGTATGGTATGGTGTGGTGTGGTGTGATGTGGTATGGTGTGATGTGTAGGCACAACTAAAATCATAATTAAAAGACCATCGGTCGTATCTACTGAGATGAGACAAAAAGTCACGAACAATAGTCATGAACTAACCTTAGTTTTCCTTTATCTCCACGATGTTACAAAACGAAACAAACCCACAAAGCGCTTATTAGCTTTAGAGCTTTCGACGAACGTTTAAGTCGCCTTTGTTTACTGGCCGCGATCGTATCGATAATACTGTCTCTTTATTTTACAATTTAGAAACATATAGTTACCTGGACACCTATGTAGGATAACATGCAGTAGCGTTACCTAGTCTGTGGATAACACAATATTATTGTTATTAATCATCTGCCTGTTAGCCTTTTTTTTACCTTTTTACGACTTAATGTTTAACAAATCTTGGTAAAATTGTACACTAATAGTCTTCGATCAAGAATTCTTGATCAAAGCTAATAGTAGAAGGACACGCGCAATTTTTTTTACATGTTTGCTCGCATGCTCTACCATAATAGAGTAAGCAAAATTATGTAATATTTATTTTCTAACATGATTTTTTTCTCGAATAAAAAATGCCTAGTCAGTCCAGCTTTTCTCAAGTGATGCGCTTACCAACGAAAGGCATTTAATATTAATTTAAATAGATCTGTGAGCTAATTTTATACCCTAAAATTAATCTTTCATGTAATTTTTTTTTGTTTATAACACTAATATAATAATTTTCCAATACGTTTGTTTTTCTTTCTATAAGATATTATTGAATTATTATTGAAACCTTATCCAAATATCTCTTAGAAGAACAAAAAACGTATTAAGCAGTTTAGGACTAATCAGGTTTTATTTCAATTCGTATGTTAATTGTGTAAAATTGAAAAGTTTTAAAATTGGGGAAAAAATTAATGTGCGTTTTTGTGAGGAGTCAAGACTAAATAAAGGCGACCATGAGGTGAGTTGGTGGCCAAAAGCAAACCTATATTTATTAATTTTTTAAATATTTAAATTTGGCCAAGACGTCAAATCAACTAGTATTTAAGTTAGAGATCAATCAATAAATTGGCGCCACACCACTAATCCGTTGCGCTTGTTGCTGAGGTTTATTTAGAAGTGGAGGGAGATAGATCGAAAAGTAGACCTACGGTATACAATTAATTGACAACATACAATTCTACTAATAGTACAACACGCGTATACTCTAGTGTTAAATAAAAAAGTTGTGTGGATCATAAAAATTTACATGATATGATAATTTAAGTCAATGACATTGTGAGACTCGCGGGCATTGGATGGCAGGCTTATGTTAAGCAGTGAACGTCTTCTGACTGATGCTGATAATAATTTAAAACTCAGGAAATATAAAACTTAAAACTTGTATTTTAACCGCCGACCGCAGAAAGTGGGTATATAAAAAAATTTAAGTACTAAGTAAATATTGCAACTCGTACACAAATTCATACAGCCGAAAAATAGCTAATATTTGAATCACAAAAAAACAGCGTACGAGTACACTCCTTTTGAAAAATAATCTCAGTTTTTTTGCCTAGAAAAATGACTGTAAAATTTTTGTCTGCTATTTTCACCGAGTGTAAAATAGAACAAACGAAGCGAAAACTAGCGGCGGACGGTCACACATCCATATGACACCAGTACCTACGATAGTTTGTTTTCAGAATAGTGAAAAATAACACTCCATGCAAAGTAAATAAAACGAAACTGCAGATAAAACATCACAGCCTCTGGAAAGTTTGTTTTCAACTTTACCACTGAGCTTTACCAGAAGTTAGACACCCAAAAGTATCCAATTTTATACGTTCCATTTTACTCAACAGCTTTTAACTAATCTACAAAAACAAACTGAAAATAAACAGTCTTGGGGCTTACGGCTACCTGTTTTAAGCGATTCAGTTAAGGCGATGAAAAAAGTTGCGCGAACGCAAACCGTATCTCGGCGCGTTAAGGTTCACGTTCGTGTGTGTTTTCTGTGTTGAATTGTTTCAGCGCTAATTCGAGTCTGCATTAAGAGTTAGCCGTAAGGGCCTGGTTGCTTTTGTGTTAAACATTTTATTATTATTTTCTGACTTAGACTTTTCACTAGCTGTATTTTCGGGTATTATAGATGGTAGATGTCACAAGCAAGACCAGTGATTTGTAGCGTTAGTAATAATCGTTGACAAGACGTTTTTTTAGGTTATTTTGATTGTCTAAAAGGTGGCTTAATCTATGATTTATTATGATTTATGAAAATCTGTTTAGCCGTCAGCTCATTTATCGGCAATTTATTTATTAATAAATTAAAATGGCATTAAGCCAATTAGGTAAATTAATTAATTAGAGTTAATCATATTTGTAAAATAAAATAAATTACATGTCACAAAACATGACTGTGTTATACTTGTTAAAAAACGATTAGAGAGTAGCAAATGATACAATAAGTATTTTTTTGTTTATAAATCTTATCGGAATATCGGAAACTAGCTGACCCGATAGACGTTGTCCTGTGTTAGCTATGAATGTCCAAAAATATAAATAAAACTGCTGTCCGGTAAATTCACATTCATCTAACGCGCAATCTGTCAAACGAGCACAGTTAAGTCAAGTTAAAACGTCGTTAAGTTTTCTGAAATTTTCCAATTTTCTACTCAATTATCTTAATTTTTCTTTCCTTAAAAACCTACTACAAATTATTTGAAAACTTAACATAAATAATGAATGAAATCGGTAAAGTCGTTCTCAAGTTATGGCGTGACCAAGGTAAATAGGGATAAATTTTTATATATATAGAAGATATAGATAGACTTCAATTTGCACTGAGCGAAGAACAAGAGCACTATCAAAGTGAAGTCCCACTTAACCCCATAATTAATTGCGATCAGTGGAACGTAATATAAGAGACGCACGTATTTGTTGTGGTGACAAGAACAGAACACTCGAAGCGAATATCCATAATTTTATGCTGACTACACATTACACAGATCACACGTTCGAATTAATTGATGGAGCTGTACCCATATTATTTTAATAAAAACATTTGCTATATGCTAAGCTACTAGCTTTTACTCGTGAATTTTTCTACGTGGTTTAAAGGAAAAATAAATTAATCCTAAACTTATATGATTATTTACGGGATATTTACCGTGGTAAGGTTGTGAAATTAACTACATATAACTTCAGTGAACAACCGTGATAGTTTAAAGCAGTGGTAAATTAATCGTAGATAAAAAAAAAAAGACAAGCTTTTGTCATGGTGACACGTCGACAGGGGTATCATAATTGAATGCGTGTACAACACTTCATGTCTGTGCTGCTAACCATTGAGGGGTTCCCTGGTCAGAACCCAACCCTGAGTGTAGCAACCATGTCATGGTATAACTAAAAATCTATCTTAATAAAATGTAAACAAAATTCGTGTCTTTTGTTTGTTGAACGTTGAAGAGTTCCTTTATCTGGAGCTAATCCTGGATGTCGATTCTGGTCATGCTTGCCATAAAAATGCATTATTATCGGAGCTAAACCAACATGTAAAAGTTCAACTCCGTCGGATAAGAGGAAGTGGTTCTAATTCAACTTGCAAGATTAGACCTAAACAAACAAACTAACATACAAACATTGCAAGTTAAATAAAAGCTTGTTAACCATAGGTTTCGTTAGTAGATAGTCAATGATTTAAGATGAAGAATATTTGTGTACATAAATTGCCAAAATCAGGTATATCTAGACATTAAATAAATAAAAAAAACAGCGTCGAACTCTCCAGAAATGTTAAACAAAAGCAATATTCAGCATGAGAGAAATGAATATTCAACGACGGCTGCTAAAATAACATCAAAGCATGTATGTATTCAATCTTATGGACTTAAGGGCAGATATTCTCTAATCATGGTTCTTTTGCGGCAAGTACGAGTAATAGTTTTACCTAGTCTTTGGTAAGATAGCATCATATTTTGAGGTGCACTGTCAATACAATGTTTCTTTGCATTGACATTTTACTACATAATTTTTATCGCGAAACAAAGCTCCTTGGGAATAAGAACAACAACAACAATATTAGCCTATCATGTTCGCAATGCTAGGACACAAGTCTTCTGTCAGAGAAAAGATGGGCCTGGGAAACGCCAGCCTTAAAATTTGCTACAGAAGTTGTGTTACTGTATAATACTGTTTAATAATGTTATCGCAACTATCACAGCTAAATACACTTGGGCTGAGTATAAATAGGTCATTAATGCAAAATCTAACATATGAACAGATATCCATTGAATTATCAATTGAAAAAATAATACATATGTACTTGCTTGTAACATTATAGTAATAATCACAAAACTTAGATAAAATTATATCATAAGCTAAGTATGTACACATGTTTTTCTTTTCTAAAAGAGACATGTGATTTTAACAGAAAACGAAGACCACCAATGCTGCTAGCTGATAGAATAATTATAACAAAATGTCAGTTTGTTGGCTTTACAATCCAATTAATCATTTGTTGATTTTATTGTTTGCAACCAAACCAAGAAAACAATACGAACAATTTATTTTACTCTATTTTATTAAAGCCAATAGTGCAATGAATCAAGGTAGGTCCCTACCTCCGAGTATTTATTCAACAAATGAGAGAAATGAAATAATTTGTTCTATAGACGAATCTCTAGATTTTCCAGGTGCTCTAAGGACAAGGCTGATACTATTTATTTTACTATGGCCCGCGATTTCGTACGCGTAGATTTTTAAATGAACTTTCAATCTTCTTTTGCCTCCCTTAGTTCGACTCTTTTGCAAAATCCTTTTTTAGCAGATCCATACACCCCTAAAGGATCTATAAATTTCAGCTTAAAGGGCCGAGAATCGAACCGGGTGCCATCAGATTGTAAAGCGCATATGCTATCGCTCAGCCACCAGTGCTCTTTGATCGTTGAAATTTGTATAAAAAGTCGAGTAGTTTTGATAAGTAAAGATTATCTAAAGAGCATGTCTAAAAAATATTTCAAGTTTAGGGTAACTTACTTACTAACTTACTTAGTTCTAGACAAATAGAGCAGTTCCATAAAAAACCTCGGCTTTATTAGATAGATTAAAGCGTGGCATTCATTAGCAGCAATCAGTCAAGCGAGCTAAGCAGGGTGGGCTTCCGACGGGTGACTGCCACTTATCTAAATAAGATCGCAGTGCGTGATGGATTTTAAGACCCTTGTCCTCCTTGCAGACGTTTTAAAATTAATTTAGTTTTATACAGTTGAATAAATATGCATTATCATATTTTATTGCATGTTAAAGTTATTTCTGTACCTACTTTTTCCAAGTGACAATAATATGACAAAGAAGCTAAGGGACCGCCTGATGGTAAGCTATCACCTTCGTCTATGGATACCTGGTACTGCAGGGACATCGCAGATACGTCGCTTACCTTTAAATACCCTATTAATAGTCCTTTTGAAGAACCCTATGTTAAAGTTACTCGGAAATGCCACAAGCTTATTTCACATATTGCAATTGAGAAGCAAAAAGATCGCGTAAGGCGGGCGAAGTGTGCGATTTATTGTCTGTCTGTCTATTGGGTAAAATTTAAAAAAAGATTTAAAACGAATTTCCTAAAGAGCTAAAGATTTGAAATTTTGGATATAGTTCTACTTTGTTTATTTCGGCAGCCACACTTAAGAGCTAGTTCCCATTCCAAGCTAGGCATGTTTACCATGTTCGACCACACCATCACTTAACATCAGATGACCTGTGGTCAAACACCAAGCCTGTCAAACATTAAAAAACTTGTATGGTAACATTTACTCTCTTTTATTAACAACCAACACAACGTGGTATACATTTTTGTTATTTAATAAAGTACTATAGTCGGATATTCAGAAAATAAATTTCAAAATTTTAATAAGCTTAATACTTCAACACTTTATCAACCATTTTCCAGCAAAATTACGAGAAAACCATTATTTCCATGAGCTGATGCCAAACGTAACATTTTTGTGGCTCTCAAACATGGTTTGCCATACGCATTTTATTAGCTCTATAAGTGTGGGCTACGAAAAGTTATGCATGATCAAATGATCATACATTAAAAAACATGTAGACTAGAGAACCTCCTCCTTTTGTCGTCGGGTAAAAATGTTAGGAACCTCAATAATAACGTGATGGTCTTACTCTAGAGACATTTAAAGTAACGTCACGAAAATAAAGTTTACCAAAAGCTGTGATTTCTTACCAACTATACTGCAGGACGTCGCGGTCGTACCGTGCTGTCGTTCAGTGTGGAGGTTAAAAGGGTAGGCCTATGTTCAGCAGTGGACGTCTTCTGGATGATGATGATGATACTGCAAAATTGATCATAATTTGATGTCCCATGTAAACATTTAAGTTACGTACCTAACATGGTATTTGCGAGTTTGTAACGCAAGTTTGCGGTAATTTCGCCTGGGGAGGGTAGCTCGCAGAAATCGGAGCGGAACGAGCTCAACCCGATTTCTGTATACACCCAATTATTTACCTGTACGGCAACACAGAGTTGCCAGTGTGTAGTCAAAATGTTCCCAACCACATTCAGCGAATTGAATTTTCCGTTCATCTTGTAATGGGCGGCTTTTATTCCACCGGCATCGACGCTGTGAAATGGCTGTTGAAATAGTCGTTAATACGATTTTCAATATAATATCAGACATGTTCTATGAGTATAATATGGAAATTATGAACTCAAATTCCGGGTAATGACTAACTACAACATCTGTTTTTAGTATTTAGTTAAGACTAGCGGTCCGCCCCAGCTTCGCACGGGTATAGATTATAGCCTATGTCACCCGAGGATAGGGTAGCTTCCCGTCAGTGAAAGAATTTTTCAAATCGGTTCAGTAGTTTCGGAGCCTATTCAATGCAAACAAACAAACAAACAATCAAATCTTTCCTCATTATAATATTAGTATATTTAGTTAAGATTAAATAAATTCCAGTCGGATATTTATTTCATAATTATCATCATCATCATCATTTCAGCCGTAGAACGTCCACTGCTGGACATAGGCCTCCTCCATTTATATTATTACTAGCTGCGCCCCGCAATTTCACCCGCGTAGTTATAAAAAATGGTGACGGTGACGATGATGATGAAAAGTAGCCTATGTCTCTCTCTAGCTCTTGAACATACCCATGCAAAAATCAGGTCGATCCGTTGTTCCGTTGAAGCGTGAAACAGGAACAAACAAACCAACAACCAAACACATTAAAACAGTGTTAAACAAACACACTTTCTCATTTATAATATTAGAATGATTATTTATGGATATTGATTTAATAACTACGAAATACCTTATATGCTATTTCTCATCCATTTTGTTGATTCAGTGCACCGAAACTATATATTATTTTTAGAAAGAATAGAAAGAAAGAAAAAAGTTAATTTGTGACCAACTACGTTACAAATAAACCCACAGCCTACAGTACCTAGGCCACTGCTGGGTATGCCACCTGATTTTCAGTTTTTCGCTTCCGGTGATCTTGCGCTTATAGTCACTCCGTCGCCAAAATTATAAGAAGACCTCGCATCCAAAAACTTCGGCAATAGTAATCAAATCAAATTATATTTTTGTCAGAACACGGTAGGTATATTAATTAATTAATTTATTATACTACATATATATATATATATACTACATATATTTTATATATATATATATATATATATATATATATATATTATACTACATACATATATATATCATTCATACGAAATAGCATATAGGATTGTATACAAATTGAAATGTATCTCATTTCTTTGCCAAGTGCGGCGTACAAATGTGAGGAATATAATTTTTGTGTTGTTAAAAAAACATGTCTATGTTAGAATATTGTCAAAATTGCTTATTTATAGCAAAATTTCTTAAAGAAAGAAGAAACCTGTCAATTACTACTTATATAACTTGTTTTTTTTTTTCTTGAGCCTCGGTTTAAAAAAATATTTTTATCACTGAGAAATTTTGAAACATCATAGTAGAATTTTTGTGGTAATAAAGTTTATTTTTAAACATTTCAATACATCTCTGTTATTTTAAAGTACTTATTTTAATATTATGTTAAAGATCCGTAAACATTTTTTTTCCCAATTTGATTGATCTACCCTACATGTTACAATATAATCAGTATCTCTTCTCTAAAACATTTCAGTCGAATTGTACGTGAGCAGAACGTCCCAAGCCGCGTTTAGAATTTGTAAACTGGGTATTTTCCACTCTCTCCCACAAAGGTCCCATAACGAAGTGAAATAGCCAAATAAGAAGGTCTTAATGTCGCAGTTAGCCGAGAATTCCCCTTGTGAATGCCGGGTCATTAGCGCTATGTTATTGCGAGGCAGTAAGAGTGCGCGCCGGTCGGGATGTTGCCTTTCCTTACCATGAGCTTTTTCTTGAACTCTATAGCTTGTTAAATATTGCGTTTGAGACAGAACAACAGATTAGGCATGATACACAAAACATAATACCCAATGTAAATGTATAGTTTCAGTATTGTATTAGTTATTTTAGCGTTAACTCGATATTACATTCTCGTGGCACTAGCTCGTAAGTGTTTTCTATCTTATTATAGAAACTGACATGGTTTCACACATTTTATTTAATTATTTATATTACCTCTAGTATAGTATATTTCTCTATGATATTACACAGGACTTACGTTAATCTTACGTGAGTAATTCCCGTGTAATATAAATAAAATTACTATCTGTTTATAATTTTTATTTCTGGTGTACACAATAATGAGTTTCTATCTATCTATCTATCGTTATTCTATAAATTAGTAATTATAATTAATTATTATACTTAGTTTACTCTTAGAACGTGCGAAATGTTTGTTATTGCATGACATTATAAATGTTTTGGTTTTAAATGTAATTTTTGATAAATTCTAATAAAAAAACCCTGTCTCTTAATTGAAAAGGTATTAATTTAATAAGTCTTTTACTTGAAAAAGTATTCTCATAAGTCTCTTATTTGAAAAGGTATTATCATGGAAGACATATTCAAACATTCGGTGATCGGTAAGAATTAAGATCCTCCCCTCCCTTGTCCCTGTCCCTGTGGCTGTGTATAAATAAATAAATATCTGGGACATTTTTGCACACACGGTCATCTGACCCCAAACTAAGCAAAGCTTGTAATATGGCTGCCAGAAACTGATATACGTACATATATATTTTTAAATACATACTTAAATAGATATTAACACCCAGACATAGAACAAACACAAATGTTCATCACACAAATGTTTGTCCTAGATGGGAATCGAACCCACGCCCCCAAGCACAGAAGATAGGTTCACTACCAACTGAGCCACCGGGGCAGTCAACCCCTATCTATATGTATATCGGGGTATGTATGTGACAATGTGTATGTGTGAGTGATCTCCTCTGTCTTTTAAGAGATTCTTGCTAGGTACTTTGATTTAAAAAAACTTAAGCTCATTAAGTACGTACGTCTTGAAATCCATGCTGCAATGGGCTATTATGCAGTGTCTTCAAATGAAACCTTTATTTATTAATAGTATTTATTTATGTGTATGTCCAGTTTTGAGAATATTTCATTTAAATAGATAATAATATGAACCTGCAGTACGTGTACCCAATTGTTCTAGATTGGGTTCACGTACTGCGTTTTCTCTCCAATTGAGCTGAAAATTGAATGTAGCCAATTTTCTAAAAAAAGTTTGTTGTAACATTTGAAAATTAACTTCCGTTTCAAATAAGAGACTAATATATATATATTACTATTCATAATTGTTTACGAAAAAACCAGTTTTAAGTGTCACGTAAAATAACGTATTACTTTTGAATAAAAAAGAACAACAACCTAAAAATAAATTAAAATACATTCTCGATCGACTTCGTAAGCGTAGACTTACATGTAAACTTGAAACATGAGGTCTCAGCTCAATACGTTGGTCCGATCAGCAGTGCAAGTACCGTTCTTTATGGACCGTGAAATTTGACAGTTGAGATCGTCAAATTCGATAAAATGTTATTTGATCAGTACTCGCTATGGTTGATTCTATGGCATTTTCTCAAATTTGACGATCGATAAAGAACGGTACTTGCACTGCAGATTCGTACCACTCTCGACACTTCAGTCTACGACGTGCTTCATGTTGCTTAGGATAGAAGACGATGGCAAAAGATCATCAGTAAGTGACTGGTGAGGTAGTGGTCACCTTTAAACATGGAGAGCGAATCGAGATAAAAATGTAGAGCCCTCTCGCTCTTATACATAATTATATTGGGAGTTTTTTTTGTCGCGAACAAGCAACGGGCTATGATAAGTGGTCACCGCCTACAGACACCTACAGTACCCGGGCATTGCCAATGCGTTTCCTATGAAGACTCTATTCACCCTTTGATTAAAAAAGCTCAAATTATACTTCTGAGGAAAAACCGAAGGTTTCACGCACGGGGATTACTGCTTATAACATCAGCTATCTGCTTTGCCGTCAAAAAGTCCCGTCAAAAACAGTCCCGCCATTTTAAAGTCCATATACATTCATACACACATATACCCACGCATTATAAGCATTATTTGACTCATCTACTTACCAAAATTCGCTTGATGCCTATAGATACGCAGCAATACCAGTATAACCTACAAATTCAATTAGCAACGGAGGCGTGTGGTCGTCCATCACGTCTCACTACGCTACCTTTCAACCGTTCCTTGCACCTAGTTGCATCAAATAGCACAGCTAGTCCTAGCTGCATTAACAGCCTAGTAGAGCAGGGATGGCGAACCAACGGCACTCAAGAAAATAATTCGGGCACGCCAATAATTAAGAAATGTATGAACCTGATAAAAAAAGGTTTTGTCTACATTTGTGAATGTACAACGCCAACGTCATACAAGTTGCGTGAGACAGGTAGATTTCTCGTAAATTTTGCTGCTAAAAATAACAAAGTAATATATAAGTTACTAGCTGAATACCGCGGTGTTACCCGCGATTTCCAGTTTTTCCGCATTTTCTGGGGGTAAAAGTCCCTATGTCCGTCGTTATGATACACACTGTCTTCCTGTAAAATTTCTTTAAGATCCGTTCAGCCATTTAGCTGTGATAACGCGACAAACATCCTGACAGAGAGACATATTTACTTTCGCTTTTATAATATTAGTAAGGATATGACATCTAATTTGCATCAGAAGAAATCACAAACTTTTTCTTAAAAAGAAACTGCTACAAACTACACACTACACTACAACTACTACAAAATGCTTATGTCGGGTTTTCAAATTAAGAGTTTGAAGTTAATATCATCTAGTTTTGCTCTTTCTTCATTAGTTACTAAGGTAAAATTCTTTGGGCAAGTCTTGCCTACATATTTTATTATAATTATGAAATGGCACGTACCCCAATAAAGGTTCACCATCCCTGGCCTAGAGCGTAGAATCACATTAGTGTTGTAAAAGCGAAACTTTGTTTGTTTGTTCATCTTTCACGCAGCAATATAACAATGGATCACCGTGATATTTTGCATAGAGATGGTTGAGACATACACCCAATTGTTCTGACGTCCCATGTTGGGACTATATTATGACATACTTTTTAACCCGAAAAATGTACGCTCATAAAAAAAATACAAGTTACTGTTAAGGACTAAAAATCCAAAGTTTTAATACACACAAAACTTAAAAATGAATGTTAACACGATACACTGATATATTGGATTGATACGACGGTTGCGATCAAAGACTTTGTCGTACCTAGTCTGTGATTGCGATAATCATAACTGAGAAAATCGATTATTTGATTATCGTGCGCATTTTAATGCTTCAACATATTTTTCAGGATGCTGTAGTGACTTTCTCGCCTCATCCAATGAAGCTACTTTCTTCAGAATGGCAGCATGCATCTGTCATACTTGTGTGGTACTATTTTTTCGCGGTCCTACCGCGAAAAAAAGCACCGCAAACTCGGAAGCACTGCAAAAGCGAGAAGATGGGACACTTTTGATGTTACTTGGTAAGATTGTTGGAAAGTATTCATCAATGGATTGATGACCAACACTTAAAGGTGTGACCTAGTAAACAGAGTGCGAATAGACACGGATTCAATTAGAACAGGCGCGAGGGGTGTTCTTAACACGCTACACGACACGATGTCGTGCGAAGCGCCTGCGGCTTCCTGCACCCGCACCACTTAGGGCTTCGAGAATGGCTTCACGTTCGAAAGTTACAAGCAAACGCGGTTTTTAAGATAAGTATTAGAATTAGAAATCATCTCTTCCTAGACCTTTTCTGTAAGTTAAGCACTAATAAAACTAAATAATAAAATAAATTGTACAAGAAAAATAAATGTCTCTTTGGTAGAACAAGAAAGATAATGTGTGCTTTAGAAATGTTTTGGTGGCAATAATGTTCCTCTGTACTGCATATGAATAAACCTTTTTTTCAAACGACAGAATTAGTAACATTAAAAAAACGTAGCTTTCTTAGATTTAGATAACCCATACTTCTTAGTTTCAGTTCTTGGCTTGTGCCATTGAAATGATTCTGCCGCCACCAAATTACCCGACTGACATATCACGAGCTTCCATTCTGTTACTAGTTAGCATACACTTACCACGTGCATTAGAACTTACTACGTTACATTATGAGATTACTTACTTAATCCCACTACTTTAGACTAATTTCAAGTTAAAGCGAACGCTGTAACAGTGTCTCACTAATAAGTCGCGCCATCCAATTGACCGCTTTGTTCTTCGAATAAGATGAGCTAAGCTTAAAGTAGACCTTTCAGTTATTTATTCATCGCCGCGAGCGTAGCTTCAGAATTAGAGACATTCATTTCTATAAGCTCCTAAAATAAACTACTACAATAATATTCTAAACTGTGAATTCGTCGTGGCTTCGTCTCAAGTCTTACGAAGAATGGAATTACATTACAAAATCAATTAATTTTCACTGGTTTCTTACTCAAACATCGTTTAAGAATTTTGGGCAATAATTTGAATTATAATACCTTCGGGTACATGAAAGTTTAACCTTTAAGTTACGGTTCACCCTCAGTGTCTACATAGCTTGCCTCTTTAGATAATTTTCTATCCTCGGAGGTATAATATAGCTCATAAAGAATTTGACTTAATATACCCGCTTATACAACCAAGCAGCTTGTTCGAGGCTTAAAATACGCGAACTGTAGAGCATTGCATAATGTTAGCTAAGATTTATTCAATCATTGTATGAATAGACAGGTTAGACAGTGCTACGATAAAAATTTAAAGCAAAAATTTGGCATTAAACTATATTTTTTTTCTTTAATAAATATTATATAAACACACTGTAAGGTATAACAATGTTAAAGTGACTTTCTTGCAGATCTTCAAACTTTATTAATGGAGTGAATTATAAAGTTTAAAATGTTACGTAGTTTCTTCGCTGTAAAGATATTGAATAAAGAAAAGTTTCGTGGCAGCGTTACAAGAATTGAATTTGAGACTTCCACCGCATCCAAACGTATTCAATTAACTGGAGTATAGAGTAACCGTATTACTAACACGTCCCAAACCGCCTCTAGTACGTCTCGCGCTGAATACGTTCTCGAGGCTTGACGGATGACTGCTACCATTCCTTGTACTATACAGATTAATTACTCGAAAACTAAACTTTGGTATGCACTTGATTCACAAGTTTAGTTCTAGTGCAATTACTCTATTTCCTCGGAGAGTGGTTCAAGGTACCTACGAATATGTTCTGCTTGGAACACGAATCTGTAACCCACCTAAAACAGGTTGTTACAGATACGTGGATTTTAGACCGGCAAAGCGTCTATCTACATTTGCAAATGGATTTGATTTGAAACGTGAAAGTGAAGAACCCGTTAAAGGTTGGCCTGTAATAGCAACTGGAGCTGGTATTTTAACCAAATCTAAACATGAGTAAGCATTTTAACCTGATACTCTAAACATGACTAAATATTTTAACCAAATCTTCTAAGCATGAGTAAGTATTTTAACCAAAGATTCTAAACATGTCTAAGTATTTCAGTGTTATATCACATCACACTTCACACTAATATTATAAATGCGAAAATGTGTGTAGATGTGCAAGTGTTTTAGTATGTTTGTTCCTACTCAAATTGAATGAAAGGATATAGACATAATTCGGTATGGAGGTAGCTAAAATATTTGCTATTCCTGTAGGAGAGTAGGTGAGAGTAGCTGCTAGTGAAAATAAACGTGGCTACATCTGTCACACTTCTATAGCGTAAGTAAGTCCGTTTGTTCCATTGTTCCCATTGTCTCTTTGACCTCTGTTTGTTACAATTTCACAATAAAACGACAGAACCGATGTTGATAAATCTTGGCAATAAGAATGAATATAAGATATTTTTTATCTCAGGAAAATGACGAACCTATAGGAAGCCTTTGTACCTATAGTTAGTACCTACCTAAATCTTTGTGTCTAATGGTAGATTAGTTGTTTGGGATCAGAACCAATTAACTATAAATCATAATACAAAATCACAAACTTAGACAAGTTATATCGATAGCCGCAGCAACATAAACTATAGTCTATTTGATTATGTTAAATATTAAAGAATTAGTTAAAATAATATGTCAAAAGTATACTGAAGAAATTCTTCTAATCATCCTATAATGTTCTAAGTTATAAACGCTGAAATTTTTGACCGCGTGCACTGTCCTTTCCTGCAAAATGAGAGTCAGTATAGAGTTTTTATGGCGTACTTACAAGTGACGTCATTTATAAGTATATTGCGCTCTCTGACTAGCATTTTAATGCCTCTCATTTTAATTTTGTTTTCGATGCTCTATTTATATTTCACTTTTTATAAGACAATATAACCAGCCCGGTATAGCTTTATCTCGCGGCTTTAGATAACGAAGAACAACAACAAGAAGTATAAAAACTCGCTTAAGCATCCAAAACTCATAAAAAGCTCAAGTTATGTAGTATTTCTAATTACAATGAGATCGAGAAACAAATGGCGTATTTATAAGCTTCTCCAAGCAAAATCCAATGTGCGAACTTGCGAAGTACGAATATTTACGATAAAATATGCCAGGCCTTATGCCTGCAATTTCTGTATGTATGTATGACTATACATTTATATATTTGTAAATAACTTTGACTTTATTTACATAGCTATTTATTTCACACTACGTTACTAACAGCTCTGATTGCAGCCTCGTAGTGAATACCGTAAGCTAAATCCATAACCCATAATTGACTGAGCCTAACCGGGGGTAGGCTCATTTAATTATGAGCGCTGATTTATTTTGGTTGGCACTGAAATCATCTCTTGACTGCGATTTTTATTGTATAATAAGGAATCTATTAACTCGCCTTTTGAAGAACCCCATGTTGTAGCTTTTCGGAAACACCGCGAAAGGTTGCTCATTCCACATTTAATAATTCGTTTATTTTTATTATCCAAACAAAAAACTTTAAAAATTTACTTTAAATTACAATAACGTTACTTGGTTCCAAACCACAAAGCACGTCAGAATCTAAGCGAAATTTAAGAGCCGACTTTGCACCATCAAAATAATCATACTAACTTTAAATAAATGTCATATTGGTAAATGTATCAAGTTTTATAAAGTCATGAAACAAAAGCTATTTAAATGATATTTTAATGTTCAAATTCAATTAAATGTTTACTTAGAAACTTACTTTGGTTTTCTTAGAACAAACTTTCATTAAAAAATATCATTTTAAACTAGCTTCTAATAAAATTATGCTTTCATTTTTGATTTTGATTTTGGCAGCTATTTTAAAAATATTACAATATTTGGTATTGCAAATTGTATTGTCATCAAAACTAAAAATGTACGCAAAATTTCAGCAAAATCGATTAAGAGGAACAGGTTCTAATCCAGCTTATAAGTTTTGACATAAACAAACTAATAGCCAACATTGCAAGTTAAATAAAAGCTTGTAAAAATTACCTAAAAGTTGCCTCCGAGTTGGTTTTTAGCTAATTATACCCGTGTAAGTTATTTAGCAATAATAAATATTAATTATATATAGTATTAACTGTTGTATAATTTACTTTTGACAGCTGTGTAGGAACCACAAATGGTATTCCGTCGAAAACGCACACCGCCCGAAAGCTTTCAGCTAGTTAAGCGCTTTCTGTTTTATAACAATTGCGTAGATAAAGGCGGTTCTAGCTTTAGTTTTAACGTCTATTGTTCCGCTAATGCAACGTCAAACCTCGCTACCTTCAGGTCATTAAACATTTCTAGGGTTGGGTGATGCCCTTTTCATTTGTGCGTGTTTATTTCAGTTTCTTAGTTCTTTTGTCATAGCTTTATAGAGCTTCGTTGAAAGGTAAGAAATGATTTTTCTTGACGATAACATAAAAACTAGTTCCTTTGGTAAGCGGTTATTTTTGTTTCGTATGAACAAGTTAAACAACCCGTAATTTAGCATCATAGGTTTAACGGAATACGGAACAAATATACGAAATAAGAATAAATCAGCTATAGCCTCGTGAGAAACATTTGTTATTAATATCTTCAGCGTATTGAAAGAATATAATGGCACGTATTTAGAGAACTAGAATGGGTTGGTGGTATCAAATTACAATCATCCTTCCCACAGATCCAAGTGACGTGGAGTGTTTTTTTTTAAGTTTTAGTTTTATATATTGTTAAATTATGAGTCATTATTTCAGTCATAGGAAGTCCACTGCTAGACATAGAAAGGGCCAGTTGGAAGCATCCTGCATCCAGTGTTTCCTTGCAGTCTCTTTTATAGGTCGTCTGTCTATCTTGTGTGTCGACGTCTTTCGCTGCGCTTACCGGTCCGTAGTCTCCATTCGAGAACCTTTCGGCCTCATCGGCCATCTTTTCTGCGTACTATGTGCCCTGTCCACTGCCACATCAAATTGCTAATCCGGCTTGCTAAAATTATGAGTAAAGGAATATTTAAAAAAAGTGCATATGGAATAATGGAACGGAATAATAAATTTGTTGGTATGACAGCACTGTTTGTGAAAACACTTATTATGCCTTTGTATGAACTTATCTTACAACTTAAAAATCAAATAAGTATATATATATATATAAATATATATACCTATAAGCGATTTCAAAGAATGTAAAGGTGGCGACTGACCGGAGCATTTCATCGTACAAAGTAACGTAACATTCGCGGCCAGGGCATCTAATAAAAATCTGAACGGTTGGCTCACTGTACTGGCTAAACGAATGTTCGCATCATAGCGTGTTAGTGTTACGTTACAATGAAAATGTTACCGGTCAGTCGCCACCTGAAGCCTTCCAATCACAGCTTCCAATCAATGTAGACTTCAGACTTAACGTGCATTTTAAAACATGTACTAATCTCGCTGAAGCACACGGCTTGCTACATAATTGTTTTCTGTGCTAGGCTACAATTAAACAGAGCACCGTAGAGCCGTGGGCTTGTTTCATAGTAGAAGGTTAAAATTAAATTACAGGTCTTAAATTCTTACACAGAGAGCTTGAAACATAATTTACAATGCTATAATAGACCTAAGTTTATATACATTTTGTAAATCTTATATCTTAATCGTAATACTAGGTGTTCTTTATACTCAGGCACAAAATCTCAGAATTATTTTGTTCCCACGGCAACTAACCAACTATACTAATATGTATTCTGTGCTATAGCCAAATATGTTGGGCAATATTTTTATTGATTTAGTAAAATAGACTTGCATATTACTCGGGAATAACTCACATATTAAGAATTAAAGATCTCAATAGATCCGTCCAGGAACTACTAATAGATCTATCGAGAAAAAAAGTTCTCGATCGATCCATAATTTTACTATGGCATCTAAAGAGGAAAAAAAACTCTATAGATCCATTATGGATCTTAGCATTGGATCTATCGAGAATGATCCTTATAAACCGGCTTAATCATACGTGACAAAATTCGCTAGTAATGTAAACAAAATGACTGAAAAGCACGTAAGTAAATATCATACGTAGTATAGTATGAAATCTTTGCACGTCAGTTTCCATTAGGCTTGAATTTGACCGCTACCTCGCCTGATATAATATGTTAAGCAATGATGCAGTCAACGATACAATACGCTTGCTTAGAAGAAACTGATTCAAGATTGAATCAGTTTCTTCTAAGCAAACGTATTGTATCGTATTAAGCCGGTTTATAAGGATCATCTATCGGGACACACCCATTCAGGCAGTGCATGCACTATCGGGACACACACACCACAAGGACCATTCTTATGTCGTTAATTTCTTGGTATTTTACGCCTAGCTGCGGGCGGTGGGAGGGCCAAGTTCGACGCTGTGACGAGACGGAGCGGTCGGCAATTTCCTTTGCACGGTCGCGGTTAGCGGCACCTGCTGTGCACTGCCAGCCAACTTACTGCTTATCGGTTTGCCTAAATTAAAAGTATATTTCTGAAAATGAAATATTCACTGGTATAATCTACAAAAAAACCTAACCTATGTTTCGTTTCTATTTGAGAGAGACTTGTTAAAAAGTTTAAAATAATCATTTTATACCTGTTTAAAAACAGGTTACCTGAACTGTGCATGTAGCATGAATATATTAAAAAAATATATTTAATTATGAAATTTAATCCAAAAAAAAATTTTATATAAAAAAAAACATTTGCTAATTAATAATTACTAAAGCGTGCTCCATCATAGATCAAAACAGAGGTGGCGCTCAAACGTAAGCTTTTATACAATAACACGATTAACATCAGGCGAGATAGTGGTCTAACGCAAGCCTAATATTTATTTAAAAAAAAACATATTAGGAGGGTAGAAATATAATGCGATACGAGTAGTATGTGCGGGATTACCAAGATTTCAAATGGGAACATGTTAACCGGAAAAATACTTTTACCAAGTACCTATATAAAATAGCCTGTGAACTCTCAGGTGTCCGGAAAATGTTGGTTTTAAGGGAATTACCGAGAATCCAGCTCGAAGCGCGGGGCAAGTTATTGCTGCGCAGGTTAACCGCGGATTTCGAATTAATTTGTATGCTGCAACGTGCTTTTAAAAACTCTTTACATAAACTGTTTTTTGCCCGATGACGCAATAAATACATAGAACATAGGAATAATATGCTTTTAAAATGAATTAGGGGTTTGGTATATTTTTTACAAGTACTCTGCTTTGCGGAGTAATAATGATCCGCCAAAAACAAGGTTTTTCTTTAAAGAAGGACCTTGTCCATGTTAGAAAAAAAGTGCTAAAAATCTTTGTCAATTTGAGCTATTACAAATATATATCTACCTAATAAATGTGGAATCAAAGCGCTTCGTACGGGTTTTCGGAATATGAACCATAAAGCGGTGACGATATTTTGTGCCCGCTCTGGCAGTCCGATAGAAAAATGGGTAGGAGGGAATTATATCTTGCTGATCTGATGCATACTCTCCGAAATGTATCCGATAAAAAACATGGTACGAAATTACGAGCTTTTGAAACTGTTTTAGCATGCATACTTAGTCCTATTTTTTTCTACACTTTATCGTCATTATTCCCACTGCTGGGACACAGGCCTTCTCTCAGAGAAAGAAGAATGGGCCCTAATCCAACTGGTGAACGTCATAATTGTCTTTGAACTTTTGAGGTTCTTGCACATACCAGTTTCCTCACGATGTTAACCTTTACCATTGTTGATCAATAGCATCGAAACTGCATAATTATAATTTATTTAAGTCTACTAAATAAGTCATTGGTGCAAGGCCGATGATCAAACTGGATGCCGTCAGATTGTAAGGCCCACAAGCTACCGTTCGGGCATCGTCACTAAGAAAAACAAGTACTTCCTATTAATAATTTGGCTTCATGACCAATTTACACTTATATCAAACTCTACATCTAGAATTCTAAATAATCAAAGAAGAGCTAAGCCTTCCAATGAAACAATATTACTCAATCAACGTTTACTTGGCACAAATCTCAACGGTAGTATGCATAAACTATAAAACGGAGGCAGTACAGCAGTACAGTATTAAGTGAACAGACGTGGAACATAAATATCAGAACGGAACACTTTCATGAGATTAAGAAATAGTACATACTACATGCATTTACATTTACAAATGATTCACGCAAGACAGCCGGAACATACTGCATATTTATGGAAGCCGAGCTAACAATTACCTCTTTCAATGTGCCAATTTATTTTGTGCTGATGGAATCAAAACTAAGGATTTCTCAGATAAATATCTATTGAAAGGCTTGAATAGCTTCGATATTTATAGGTGTCACAATTTTTTTCTCTTATCTAATGTATTTATAACAAACACTTTGTGCACAAGTGCCTTTAATAAATAAATAAAATACAAGTTAATACTACCAAAACAGACTGCCCAAGACCGTTGAAGGTCTAACGACAATCCTCCAAGCCCTCAATCAGTTGGCAGCGTACCCAGCATACTGACGGCATTACCACGCTGAATGGCAATGCTGATGCGTTAAGCCAAAAACATGCCAGCATTTTGGTCACGCGTAGCATTAACTATAGGTGCTCTGGTTTTTTTTTGTATACTGAATATGTATAAATCACGAGACACTGTAGAAAATGGTAATTTAAGTATTAACTCGTACGTACCTAAGTAAAGTCGTTGAGTCTACGTCGCTACGTCGTGGCGAGTAGTTGTGCGCTGTGCGTGATTCCGACTTGTAGACAAAACCTTAAGAATCCTACCCACAATGGTGATTAAAAAATGTTTAAAGTGTAAAAAAAATATAACAAAAAAGATGCCTGGATTAGAATGTAGCAGATGCAATAAAGTTGTACATGCTGACCCTGCGTGTTCTAAACTATCTAACAAGCAGATTAACACTCTTCGGAATTCATCTGGTATTGAATGGAGTTGTGAAGATTGCATGAAGAACCTATCCCGTAGGTCCTCGTTTCTGATTCCGGAAGAAGAAGAAGAGGAAGAAGAAGAAGATTATCCCGTGTCAGGTCGCTCAGCGACTATCCAACCAATTGACACTCAGAAACTGGTTCAGGATATTAGCCGGGAATTGAAGAAAACCTTCCGAGAAGAAATGAGTAACCTCGAATCTTCGATTGAAATGTTTAGTGATCAAATCACCAACATGGAGCAGTCCATTAAAAAACAAGATGTCATTATTAGAGATCTTGGACATAAAAATCAAGACCTACAAAATAAAAACAAGAACCTTGAACTGAGGGTAGCTGTCTTGGAGCAAGGAATGACAGCATATGAGCAAAAATCTCTTTCATCTTCTCTGGAAGTTGCTGGTTTACCCGAGATTGCCCCAAAAGATGTAGTCAAGGTTTTAGAAACAATAGCATCTAAACTAAATATGAACGTAAGTGACATCAGATCTTCGCAACGCTTATCCGGATCTAGGGACAGACCAGGACCGATCCTTGTGGAGATGAACTCGAAAGTAGCCCAAAAGCAATGGGTAGATGCTGGTAAGGAGAAGTGCCTCACCGTGGGATTTCTGCTGCCGGACGCCCCCAAGGAAAAAGCCGACGATCGCGTTTTCATTAGAGAAGCCCTTACTAAACACTTGAAAACCATTTTGTATAATGCCAAAACTCAGCTTAGTAAAACTCATGAGTTTATATGGTGTAAAGATGGCAAAGTATTTGCCAGGAAAAACAGTAACAGCAAAATCTTTTATATTCGCTCTGTACAAGATATCGATGAGATCCAAAAACCACTCAAAGTTTCCACCCCATTATAATTTTTTTCTATTGTTTTTATAAGTTCCAAAGTATTATAATTCTCACGTATCATCTATGGGTACAATCAAAGAAATATTTAATTGTTCTTCTACAAATAGTTATTTCCAGCAACTACCTCCTAAATGTCATATAAATTTATCATGTATTCACATAAATATTAGATCACTCATAAAAAACTTTACTAAATTACTCCAGACAATCCACAACTGTAGTTTTCCATTAGATCTTATTGTTATTACTGAAGCCGGAATCTCGGATACAATTGTTCAACTGTACAACATACCTGGCTATAATATGTATTCACAACTACGTACTGATAGGCGAGGCGGAGGCATCATAATTTACGTAAAGAATCACTTTAAATTCACTGTGGTTCAACAAAGAACTATAACGTTTGAGAGTATTACTGGTATTCTAAAAATAAACTCAAATCAGGACGTGGTTGTGTGTTCCATATATAGGCCACCTTCAACAAATAAAACTATGTTTATTAAGGAGCTTGGCAATTACATGTCTAAGTTTGACTCGAAACTAAACCTACTATTTGTCGGCGACACGAATATTGACTTAAAATCCGTAACGTCATACAAAGATACATACTTAGAAACACTAAGCGAGCACGGATTAATGTGTGGAATTTCAGACTTCACAAGAATTGAAACCAAACTAAATATTATCACTAAATCATATTTTTGCACGGTTTCCCACATTGGTTCCGTACTCCGCTGTGTTGGATGTCGTACTAGCTGACCACCGAGCCATTATCTTTACCTGCGTTGACGATGCGGCACCCGAGTGTATACAGAGTGTTACGAAACATATAATAAACTATGATATTCTCAAACGAGAATTAAAAAAAGTTAATTGGATATGTACTAACGACATGAATTCACCGGACGATATTTTTGAATTTATTAGGAGTTCATTTCAAAACGCAAACAAGTTGGCGAGCTCTAGTGCCACTCACAAAAATAACAAAAATCAACGACTAAGAGTTCCTTGGATTGATGAAAATGTTAGTCGCCTGTGTAAAAAGCGTGATAAGTTGTTTACATCGTGGAAAAAAAGTGCAAATAATCCCGAAAAAAGATTAAAATACAATAAGGCACGAAATAAAGTACATAAAATCATAGAAAATAGAAGAAATACATATTATATTAAAGAAATAAATAACAATCTTAAAAATACTAGGAAGATGTATAAAATTGTTAACCAAATGCTAGGACGAGTGACATTATCAATTGATACAGCAATTCTTAAAGCGTTCGATACCCAAGGACTCACCGTTAAAGCCATAGCCGATAACTTTGCAGATGGATTTGACCAAGCAGTAAAGGACATAATTCCTAACTGTAATATTAAATTACTGGATCCTAGTACGTATTGTGAGTCAGTAGATTCAAGTTTATATTTTCAAAAAGCTTCTGGTGATAAAATATATAAAATTATAAATAAACTAAATTCGAATAAAGCTCCGGGATCGGACAACATTAAAGTATCTGATATTAAAATGGTAGGTCAAGACGTATCAACGGCTATTGCTAATATGATTAACTGCAGCGTTAAATCTGGCTCGTACCCTGACGATTTAAAAGTGGGTTGTGTAAGACCAGTTCATAAAAAAGGAAAACGTAGTGATTACTCTAACTATCGTCCTATTACATTACTTTCGTCTATAGACAAAATAGTTGAAAAATATGTGTGTGATCAAATACACCAATTCTATAGGAAACATGATGTTATTTACCGAAATCAATTTGGCTTTCAAGCGGGAAAAGGCACAACCAACCTACTATCAAAATTCAGTGATGAGGTCAATGAGCACTTGGACCATAAAAACGTTGTGTTAGCTCTGTTCATTGATTTTTCACGCGCTTTTGACACCTTGGAGCATAAAAAATTAGTTGATAAGCTAGACCAGTGTGGGGTGCGTGGCCCGCTGCTTAAATGGTGTGAAAGTTACTTTGAGAATAGAAAATTCAGTGTAAAGATAGATCAATCTTTTAGTAAAGCCATGGATTCTACGGTTGGTACGGCCCAAGGATCAGTCCTGGGGCCCGTGCATTTTTTGTCATATGTAAATGATATGAGTAACTGTCTCAATCACAGTGCATGCTATCAGTTTGCAGACGACACATGCCTCGTAGTAGCTGATAAGGACCCTCAAAAAGCTTGTGAACTCCTGCAGTCTGATCTAAATTTACTTATAAGGTGGTGTCACGATGCAGGTTTGGTTCTAAATTCCAATAAAACCAAACTGGTAGTCATTAAATCGCCGTATGTTAAGCGTTTTGTTACCCAAAATATCGTGGCCCACAACCACACTTGTCTGCATGCTTTGAGAAGTAATATGACATGTAGTTGCCCACATATAGAAATGGTAGACTCACAAACTTACCTTGGTTTAGTAATTGATAGTAAATTTAACTGGAGCAATCATATTGAACGTGTTTGTAATAAATTGAGACATTTTTTAGCTAATATTATAATTCTTAAAAATCGTATACCCTATAAAGTCAAGTTGATGTTGTATAATTCACTGGCTGAATCCTATATACAATATGGACTTGAGAGCTATGGCCGTACATATAAGTCATATCTAAATCAAATCTATAGGCTCCAATTAAAAATTTTAAAAAATATTGTAAGTGCCAAAATTAAACAACAATTTGAAAACGACGATAATTTACTTTTTAAACACTGTAAAATTTTACCTGTTTATGCGCAATTTCAAATGATGCTACTTAAAGAACACTTTTTCAATGAGACTTTTAGAAAAAAATACCAGCATACTGTATACACGCGGGCCGTCGCACAAAACCGGCTTTGCACGATACAACGTACAAACAATACCTACGGGGAACGGACCGCTTCGTATTTAGTTCCTCGTTTAATTAATAATCTACCTTCAGATATAAAAAAAAACATTACTCCATATAATATTAAAACAAAATTAAAATCCTACTTTTTAACAATATTATGATGTAATTGCCTCGCTCGCTGCCAGTTGTGTACTTACTTAGATATTATAGCATTATTATATAGTAAACCGGCGTAGACTTAAACTCCATTATAGCATTACTAATAAACCTTAGTGGTTTTTAAATGCTGTTTTAACCTATTTGTATAGTTTTCTTGTTTTAAATGATAAATAAATGAAAAAAAAAAAAAAAAAAAACGTTTCCTTATTTCCAAATGTAGAGATAACACTTTTAAAATTAACTAATTTTATGAGAAATTAATTTGAGTATTAGTCGTATGTACCTAAGTAAACGTTTCGTTATTTCCAAATGTATAAAGATAACAGTTTTAAAAGTAACAAATTTATGAGAAGGATTTCATTTGGGATTAGAATGTATCCAAGTAAACGTGTCGTTATTTCCAAATATATAGATAACAATTTTAAATGTAACAAAATTTATGAGAAGGGTTTCCGAACAAGTTGTAACTCAGTTTACGCGAGGAAAGTCCTAACTTCACATCAGCAAGTAGTGAAACATAACATTGTATGGTTTGTAGGCGCATTCGTATTGCCGCGACCGTTTGCACTACAACACAGCAGTTAACAGCACCTGCGATGTACTACGCACTGATACATAGCCGAGCATGCCCCCGTTTATGCTGCCATAACAATAACAGCCCGTTCCAGCCGAGCGGTGACCTCTGCTTCCGCTGGACCTAACACCATTAAACGCATCAAAAGATTATCCATGAACAGAGCAGAGCCTTATTTTTAACAAACAACAAATCTTCCCTATACGAATCAACACAACACCTTTCTCTCTTATTGAATATCAAATGAGAAGAACAAAATATGGCGAATCGACTGAATTTTTCCGATACATTGAGCCGGCAGAAAATGGCACAAGTACGTCAGGAGGGAAAATTTATTCAATAATACCGAAGACAGGATTAACTGAGCTTGATAACGCTCTGCGCTAGAACCAAATTCATCTAGTGAGTCGGTTTTTTGGCTTGATATTTCGTAGATAGAACACCGATCCACCAATTGACTTCAATTTAGACGTTTAACCGATTTAAAAAAGAAGTTTCTCAATTCATCAGTTTTTTTCTGTGACGTAAAACGATATATTCGCTTGTTATTGTGAACCAATTTTATTTGATTAATGAATTTATTGAAAAAATCATAAAACATCTATCTAAAGAAAAAAAATGCTGGCGTGTTTCTGGCTCAACGCATAAGCATTGCCATTCAACGTGGTAATGCCGCCAGCATGCTGGGTACGCTGCCAACTGGTAGTGGGCTTGAGCATTTGGATTGTCTTTAGACCTTCAACGGTCTATGGGCAGTCTAACTGTATTTGTAGTTTTAGTTTTAGCTTGTATTTTGTTTAGTTAATAAAGGCGCTAGCCCAGGAAAAAGAAAAAAAAAACATCTTTAATGTTGGAAAATTAGTGGACGAATCCTGTTAACTAAAGTTTCCGAGAAGCCGGTTGTTATTATTGTATAAAAATATATTATATTATGTTTCACTAATAATTCAACTACATGGAAGATTCTGATGGAGGCATGTTCTTTAAATCCTAATCAAAGAGATCCTTCTAGTGTAAAGGTTTGTAGCCGTAACGGTAACCGACAAATTAGTTAGCTAAAGCAAGGGAAGTTTGTTGCATTCGACGTACACACCAAGTTGCGGGGTTTGTTTGTTCTTTAAATTACGCAGGGCTCTAGTCGGCAGACCGCTATGTGCTTACCTCTGTTAGTCCTGTTAGATTGCTTCTCGTCTAAGTTTCTATCCTATTTAGATTTCCAAGACAACGTTCCGGGCAGTGTTGTAAGTTTATTTGCCTTGGTTTAAGCTCCTGTTTCTAACTAAAATACAAACTTGTGACAATCACACGCATAAAAATCAACACTACATTAGTTAAGTGCAATATTTTTATTTATTTATAATTTGTACAAACAGTGAATTGTAATAGAAACTGACGTGGTTTTCACACATTTTATTTACATTACACGGGAATACCAAGCCAACGGGGGTGCCAAGCGAGACGCAGCCGCGTGCGTGCATTCACCTTGAAAAGACCGCCTAATGCGGTTGAAACTATAGTCGGAGTGACAAGCTTAATCTTAAGTAATTCCCGTGTGATATAAATAAAACGAGTGAATTGTAAACTCGTCGGTAAATTGCACCATTTTCTGTCTCTAATCTACTTATTACAGTAATTGCAAAAATTTAACTATATGTGAATTGAAAAAACAACAGTTGAATATTTATCTTTACAGGGATCACTAATAGAACTCAAAATTGCAAGCTCCAATGCATATACAATTCAATACAATCGTTCATCGCGAACGTTCTGTTAAATAAACAATGCGAAAGCACCCTGTACCTACATCACTATATGTGCTGGTAGACTATTCGTACCTCTGCGCTCATTGTACTCTACATACAAAGTAAAGGAATATAGTACCGGGCGTTGATGTCGCTGAAAGCATAAAATGCAGATAGCCGCTCTACTGAACGATAGTTGTTGCACTGAACAGAATTTTATTGGCCTTCTATTTTTCCAGAACAGAAACGCAATGTCGGCGTCGCGAAACGTCGGCTGCTCACTGCTATGTTTGCTTCTTCCTTTTCTAATACGTTAGAACAATATTTTGATTCTCAAACGATGCTTTCATACACGCCTCGAGGGATCAGACGTACATTCTACAATTTGAATTTTCAATTCATCGGTAGAGCGAGATTTCGGTAAAGCAAATATGAACGTGAAAATGGAAATAACCACGATTGAAATTTGTATTCGAGCAAAGAATTGGTATTTAAAAAGGCATATTTTTATAACACTTGAACAGCGCTTGTAAAGAAACAAAGAGCGCTGACCTGTTCAAGTTTGAAAGTATTTCCATAATAATACGGCACTGGCACCACAAGCTGAAGTAGCGACCGCGTTGCATGCAATTATATTTCAATATTAATCTTATCCAGCCGTTAACTACCTACCTACCCTCTGTAAAGTACAGAATTAGGAATAGAAACATCAACAGTTTAAAAAATAAGTTAGTGTAGATTACTTTTGTATTTTGCAATAAAATTACTTTAGTTTTATTAATACTTTTATGTAATTGAACTGTTAGCATAAGTGATCCTTTATAAAAATAAGTCTCCAAGTCGTAATTACCTTTATGTTTTCATATTACTCAATGGTAGAGATCGTAAGCGAATGATTTTTTTACTCATTTCAGCTGGCCCTTGGACTAACCGGTCGTGTGAGGCCTAATAGAAAAATAACATAAAAGACCTTCATTACGCTTTCATCTACCATTTCATTCGAAAAGGGTACTGAAGGTACGTTACGGAGCGATTCGTGTCACAGAAATGAAAGTGAAACAATTTTTGTTCCTTCATACGCGGTCCCACATTTGTTTTGTGAGGGGCGGCGAGGCCTCTCTCTATTTGGCTAATGGATGTATGTACTCTTATCAACGAGATTGGTTTCCTAACACAAACGAGCACGTCCTCTAGTTAAAACACCCTCTATATAGCCAAAGAACCCGTAAATTCAAACGAGTGTTTTAAGTAAAATATTTGTAGCATCGGGCAGGTGCTTTTATACTAAAGTACCCGTTTCAACAGTATGGTAAAACAGAATTTATGAGTACAGTTTGCCGAATATATATAACTAGATACCTTGTCTCACCGTTTTTTTAGGGTTCCGTACCCAAAGGATGAAAACGGGACCCTATTACTTAGGCTACACTGTCTGCCTGTCTGTCCGTTCTACCTTTTCACGGCTATAACTTCCGAATCGTAATAGATAGCCAGCTGAAATTTTCACAAAATTTGTAATGTGCAGATAACCAAAGTTTAAAAAAAAATTGTAAACGTATTTTGTATTCGCTTTATTGTAAAAACGGTTATACGTACAAGCATCAAACTTGGCATGAATATAGTACACACTCTAAAGTAAAACAATAAATAATAATTACTGGCCGAGTGCGAGTCGGTGACAAAATTCTATTCACCAAAGTTAAGCAACGTCGGATGCGGTAAGTACTTGGATGGGTGACCGTCGGGACGTGATGTTGATTTTTGATTTTCACAATATTTTTGGACTTTAGTAAACAATTTATGAGACGGTACGGAATCCTCAGTGCGCAAACTCAACTCGCATTTGGCTGGTTTATTTTATGTTAATAACATTCGTTCGTAACTATATTTAGGTACCACAATAATAATGGCAATAAAGGTACTACAATAATCTTGAAACATACTTTTAAGATAAGTGAAATATAACTTTCCTAGAATACATTTTACTGAGCAAAGGCGCCATCCAACGCTGCATGAACTAATTAATATGCCAGAATAAATAAAGAATTTAATATCCGCACAAACGGTACTCTACCACAACATTTATCATTTGTTACCAGAGTAAATACGATATTTCCATACGAGTTATGACACTTATTACTTTCGTACTTTATGAATCGATAAAGGTATACTTTTGCAAGATATAAGGTACTTAGACAGAGGTAATATGTGAGTTTCGATTTGCAGAATCACGTGTGTGCGAGAGGGGCGCGAACGGTTGAACGTGACGAATTCAGCTGAAAACGCACGTAGACAATTAACCCTGGGCTGACGTCTGCAGTGATACATGGACCGGACCCTAGGGAGCGGTGGGAATAAATCGGACCCAAATAAACACGCTGCTTACATACCTACCCTCGCCTTTTTCTCTACTTAGAAATACTGCCGCCTCTTTGAATAATTTCAATAAAACCGTGCAGTAAAGCCTCTTCCAAGTTAGGGCATGAAATTAAAAAAATAACTCGGAGGAAGGAGCACGTGTCGCGGCCAAAAAATTAAAAGAATTTGGAAAATTTAGGCACATAAATCTTCGCAGCGTCTAATTACAAGGATCCAGCTCTCGGGTCTTTTCTTGTAGACTTATGGCGGCCATGCGTCATAAATGTTTTTATGAAAAAATAGCGGCGCATCCCAAAGGCCCGCTGCTAGAATTATTATGCTTAGCAACTACCCACAAATTTGATAATATGGAAAAGATTGTATCCTGCTATTAGATCCTAAACCGTATTTACCTTTGAAACATATTGCGATGAAACCTTACATGACTTTATTTTGATGCCTTTGACTCGTAATTTTGCACCTTCATAAAATAATATCAAAGTCAAGCTCGAACGTCGGTGTTCAAATTTGCTTTCTTTCTAGAGCTTTACATTGGTTCTCATTAGGTGTTTCTGGGATTTATTGTCAAAAGTGTGCAGTAGTAAAGTACGTCATACACAGTTTTATATTAGCTTCGGCACAGGGCTCCGCAACGAAGCGGGGGGCGACTCACTCCGGCATGGACTGTGTGTTCAACTGTAGGGCACTCGTGCTGGAAGAGAAATAAACTGAGCAAACACTGCCCGTCAACTTTGCACTGGAACATTATCAAGTGCAAAAATTCCAAAGAGAACTTTGCATAGGATCTGAAATTAACAAAGCAATCTACAATGAGAATTTAAATTTTAAACTTGAGTTAAGTAGTGGCGAGTTTAAAAAAAATACAGTTGCAGGCTAGCCATTTGACCACAGCTCACATTGTCATGACTCATTTAATAAAGAACGAAACAGTAAAGCAACTGCGATATAGTAACACCAGTAAGAAATCAGTGAACTAAATATATGGGCTACAGATTAGTATCGAAGATACAGCGGGTAGAAAATTGTTGATGATTATCACCAGATCAGATAAACAAGGGAGATATGCCTTAGTACGATTATCGTTCTAATTTAAACGTCTTAACTTTTTACCTACTGTAAAAAGGAGGAGGTTATCAATTCGACTATATGTTTTTTCGTATTTTATTTTTACTATACCGCTAAACCACTTAACACAAAAACGGTTGGTACGGCTCACTTACTAATTGTTCACAGACACTAAGAAACTTGCAGTGACAAATTTCACTTGCCTACATACCAAAAAAAAAGCGGCAAGATCGTCTGCTGGGAAAATTCGACTAAAGGCATCCATACTCGTTTAGACTAGAAGCGTTCGCACCCGTCACGCCACTTTACCATATCTCCCTTGTTTGAATGATCTAAGATGACTACTAATCGAGATACTCCACGAGCTATAAAAGCTAATAAGTTATAGCAAACAGAAAGGAAAAAAATACCATTTACGTGATTTTTTTTGATACATCTTCGCATCACCAGCTTTCATAATATTTTCACTTTTTTTAACCGACTTTGGATAATTTTTATCTTATTTATTATGTAGAAGAAGCTATTTATATATATTATATACATATATATATATATATATATATATATATATATATATAGCTTAGTCGTTTTTAACTATAGTTACAATATAAGAACAATTTTGTACGAGCGCTTACTAATTTTGAAGTCGGTTCAGAAAGAAAAATATTTATTTATGACGGAAACAAAAGATACAAAGACATTACAAGTTATCTATACTAATAATATTATAAAGAAGAAAGATTTGATTGTTTGTTTGTTTGTTTGCATTGAATAGGCTCCGAAGCTACTGAACCGATTTGAAAAATTCTTTCACTGTTGGGATGCTGCACTATCCCCGGTTGACATAGGCTATATATCACGGCTTCGCCCGTGCGAAGCAGGGGCGGCCTACTAGTATACAATAAAATAATAGTTTCTGTCACAAGCCGGTGCCAACTCAGCGTAATGCTGGTTGTATAATGTATTATGCGTAAAAATACACGCCGCATAGTTCTAAACGTAACTTTATACCTATAAACTAGGTTAGCGGAAAGGTACACTGGATACGTTAACAACATCTAGGTTCTACGAACGAAACTTACTTGGAATAAACACAATAAAACAAAAGTAATAAAATATGTTTACGTGTCTAAATCCTGGAAGAATTTAATAACATTTAGCATGAAATTCGTATTTGCGAAACTCCGAAACATTATCTATAAGTACAAAGTATGTACAAAAGTTAAGCAATTTATTGTTCGCGAGTTGATAAATTATCATTAAGTGAGAAGGTAGGTTGTAATTTGAGATCCATGAGGAACGAGTACTTTACAAGGGAGCGTTTGCAAACGATTGGACGTTCTTATAATTACTTCTACCTGTCTAAATTTATAAGAAAGTTAAGTATAATGTAAGTTAGTAGGTAAAATTTGTCACAGGTTTTGTATAGTAAATTGATAAATAATCTTTAAAAAAAACCGACATCAAAAAATCACAAAACACAAACATTCTAAGTTAATATGCCACTATAAAGAACAAGATAGTACTTTTACATGGATTTAGAAGTTCTATAGCAAACTATAGTATTTTTTCTCACTTTTTTCTAATTGTCTGCTATATTGATCCCTGATTCTATTTTATTTGATACGACGAAACGGAAATCTACTACCGCTTACCAATTGGCGGCCTGTCAGTATGTTTGCCACCTATGGCACAAAAAAAAGCTTTTAATTTGTTGAGTCCAAAAAAATTGCTTCAGCCGTACTTTTTCCTAGACAAGATAAATTCTTGGGTCTTAGTTGTTGCTAAAATAATAATTAAGAAAACATCAAAAACTTCTTTTGACTATATTATAAACCAAATATAAATAAGAAACTAATAGACACGATAGACACATAGATTTAACTTAGTCATGATATGAGAACTGATGGTGAGAACTCGGATTATTTCTTCAAGAAAATGTTTTGTCGTCCTTTTTCAAAGCTCGCTCTAGCTCTACGTGTTCGCTACATGCCAGAACCACATTTGAAATAGAAGACCTTTGTGGAGCAAAGCAACGGCTGCGACGTAAAATGACGCACGTCTTTGAAGGCTGTCTTTTGTAAGCTCAACTTGCTGGGGATTATTGTCGACTTCCGTAGAAGTTCCGATTATCTATTGAAATATCTAAAAACGTTAACACCTTATAGATGTAGTTGCTTCCTGGCAACTAAATATTTCGATGCCATCGCTCAAAAACGGTGAAAGTAAACATCTTGAGGAAACCAGTATGTCCAAGATCCTCAAAAGATCAAAGACATACGACATTCACCAACATGCCAGGATGATGGATTAAGGCCCTTCTTTTCTCTTTCTCTGTCTCTATCTGAGAGAAGGCCTGTTTCCCAGCAGTGGGGACATAATAGGCTAAAATGATGATGAAATAAATATTTATGCTTGCTCTAGTTAAATGTTATCCTGTTGATCTGTTTTATTTTAGTAAACTTTACAAGTTTATATTCCAATATTTCCCAATATTACCAAGCATTTTTGTTTAGACTTTGATAGCTTTTATCTAATTAATTTTCTACACTCAAGATAGACACCGAAAATGTAATCAGACTTGGAATTTAAAGTGATCAAAACTCTTTGGATTCAGATCGAAATGAATGCAATAATGATAATACGCACTATCAACGTTTTACTACCATATCAGTGTGAAAATTACTTAGAAGTATTTCTAGTGCTTAAGTTGTATCTATCGGCTTGAATAACTTTTTATAGGTCCAATGAAAACTGCTATAATGTAACTATGTAGTCATCTGCAAATGATATGTTAATCCTTAGTAATAATTGTGTAGTATTTAACACACTTTCATTAGCTTCGCTTGCAACTAGTTTCCGTTGGGTACGGAACCCTAAAAGTAGGATAATATTTTCTTGCAATATTGTAAACTGATATGGATTGTAGACTGTAATATGGTAAGTGTGGGATGTTATATTTCGAACCGAAGTAGTCGTAAAACTATTTACATTTATTTCGGCAACATAATCCTCTTGATCCATTCACATTTGATGGGACATTCCGTATTATGTGGGTAGCCAATCATACGACATGATTGGCCATATTCACGTGGTCGACCCGACCTTTGGACGGAGAAATGCGCTATTCCGTCACAAGGAATAACTCCATAAATGTTTTCCCAAACACAAAAGCCGTTTGCTGAGCTGTTGCCACCCTCACATGGGGAAAGCTTTATAACTATAAGCAATCGCATCGAACTGAAGTGGATAATGGCCGATAGAACGAAATTAATAAATATCAAGAGTTTGAGACTAGTTCGAAAATAATTAACTATAATTCTATAATATAAAAATCGATGTGTGAATATGTGTATGTTCCATATGAACTCCAAAACAGTGAACCAATTTTGATGGGACTTTCACTGGCAGATAGCTGATGTTATAAAAATAACTTAAGCTACTTTTATCGAGGGTTCACGCAGGTCGAAACTAGTGTATTATAAAAAAAAAATATCTAAAATTTTAAACGTATGTAAAATTGTTCAGAGTTAACACAAATTATCTAAAAGTAATTACAATAATATTAACATCAAAACTAACTCAATCATTTTGAAACACAATCTATAATAGCTCTCGAATCAGAGCAAAGGTCAAACATTCAATATGAAGAGAATAAATTCCTCTCTCGAGAAAACGGACAAATAAGAAACCCGAAAGCGGTTGGAGCTTCAGTTACAATAACTATTGTCACATTCAATCAAAGCATTCAAACGGTGTGTGCCCTCGACGAAATAAAACGCGGGGATGTTGTACGTACTCGTAACAATCCTGGGATCCATACAGTAAAAACAGTGGGATCTCATCCAATTTTGCATTCAATCTACGACCACGAGAATTGCTTCCTCCGAGATGACCCGCCACTTCCACTCGCCGTAAAGCGATGACCTAATCCGGTTTATTTGATTTGGGTTCCTGACTTCAGCTTTCTTTATCAATTTGTAAGAATAATGTTAGATGTGAAAGCTCAGGGACACTTTCTAATAATTTCACGTTCAGACAATTGGAACGTTCGATAGGACATCAGAGGTGTCAGTTGAATTTATCGGCGTGAAATTGATAAAACATTTTACCTTTACCGCCTCTTTGATTACTAGGCTTGAATAATTTTCTTCAATAATTGTGTTATCTTGCAGATACCTTTATTTATTAATTACTAGCTGCTGCCCGTGACTTTGTACGCGTAGACTTTTATAATAAACTTTTGACCCCTTAATTTACCCATGTCGTTAAAGCTGTTCTTAGCGGATGTTTATACCTCTTATGGTAGCTACCTGCTGAAGTTCAGTTTCACAGGTTAAGTAGTTATTGAGATAACGTGATTAGAGATTCAAATTCACGCGAGAACTCCGGCCCATTAATTCAGAAGTATACGTAAATAAAGAAGTTATCAAGCGTCGCGCGGCGGGACTAAACAAGGCCTGTTGTGGGTCATGTGATTAATTCCAGCGAACACTTTCCGTCCACAAATGGCTTGTCAAAAAGTTTATTGCAGTAAAAAGCTCGAGTTTGTACCGAGAGAATGACGCGAGGCTTTACACTAATGGCCCTTGAAGTTTCACCCATTAAAACCAAGTTTTTTCATGCTCAAATTGGGTAAGTAACAACTTTATATGCGAGGGAGACCTCTTGTGATGTTCATATACTTACTTTTAATACGGTTGCTCCATGAATTTTGTAGCCACTTGGGTTGTGGCCCTTTTGAGACTTAATGTTAGCATTAAAGACGAGTGGAAGTACTTTATTTGAGTCGCGGCGTTTTATTTGAGAATATCAATTAGTGAAGCAATAGATTTAAAGACAAAACGTGCCTAATGAGGAAGTATTTTCAGGTCACCTTATAGACGGGACCAATTTGCATATTATCGGGGTGTGGACAGAAGGTCGCGTGACAGTCAGGTCGAATTACCATAAGAATGGCCCAACGAGGTGAACGTTTTGTTAAGATCCCTACCGACGTCCCGTTGCGGCTTAACTTTCTTAACAATTACAAAGAAAAAGTAAACTTTCTACGGCTTGCAGCAAGTAGTCAGACATGGTATAGATATACTGTGAAATCAGCTTAGTTAAAAAACCGATCCACTTTATAGAGTGTTTGAAAGCAGGTGGTTCTAAAAGAAAAAAAGAAAATTGTGAACTCTCTGTTCGAATATTTGACCAATAATATTTACGAATCAACAGTAGCAATACCCACGCCTTGGGGACGAAAATTGAATGATATTTATATCCATTAGTAAGAGCTATCATTGTTAGTCTTTCATTGTCGCAGTGTCGCCAGCCTGCCAGGTTTATTGTCGCATGCTTAGAGGCAGTTTCCTACCACCAGAAATTTAGGGTCCATAAAATTGATGAACAATTTCTTAATAGCATCTAGTTACTTGGGATTTTTACAGTGCCACGTCTCTGTAAAATAAGGGAACGAAATTAGGTCAGTGGCGGTATTGAGATAGAGAGAATCAATTTTGTCAGACACCGTTTTTCCCTGGGTCGGCTAAAGTGTAGACGGAACAATATTTGCAGGAGTCGCTGTATCGAACGAGTGCTGCCGGCATTATTGGAATTTGCGATTTTATACATACAACATTTTGATGTATAAGTACATTACTGCAGTGGTAGGCAACATAAACATTTATTCCGAACGTATTGTATTACCTACGAGGCCGAGGCATATCTGAGACCAGCATACGTCAGTCCCAAAGATTTCCTATACTACGTGTCAGTCCATAAATTCTCAGTTGCCGCCAAGACTTGTATAATACTTTTAGGGTAACACACATCTGCGGGGTAACATCATATTATTATAACGATGCCTAGCAACCAAAGTAAAAAAAAAAGAATATATACCTCAATCACAGATATACACAACACCTTATAGCCAATTCATGCCAATCACAGGACACCATCTGGAAAAGTCAGTTGTTTTTTGTACAAACATATTTTTTTTTACAAAACGAATATAACAAAAGTTCTTTGCATCCGCCTCTTTTTAGTGGAAAAACTTATAGAACCTATTTGCACATTACAATGTCGTACGCACGTACATCCACAAGATTTTAGAGGGGGAAAAATTTCCATTGAGGCATTAAAGATTTTTTTTAAAGGAAGTTGGATGTTTTTTACTATGAATACATTAAATAAGTGCCATGTTTCAGGAAAGGACATAATAATTCGTTACGATATTAAGTATGTACCAGTTCATACATAATATGTTGTGTAGGCAGACATAGGTATACTGAGTAGCTGCCTACTCATCATAAATATATTCGATAATAAACAAACATTAGGTACCTACCTAAGTATACTTAGGTACCTACCTAAGTATGGGAAATGCTTCGAACATTGCCCGAGGCTACACATCCGAGAAATGTTCTGAGCATTTCTCGGCAGTGGTAGAAACGTACTGGGATGTCCCGGTGCGCTTTTCTAAGGAAATCTTGGTGCCCTCCGTCAGACAAAATAATATAGGCAGACCACCTTGGGGTTTTAGTTGGTGCAATCCTACATAATCTAGTTGTACCCCAATACAGTCAATTACCAAAAATACCTAATGTATAGTGGCCGGTGAACATCTTAAACGAAAAACGGCGTAGAGAAAATTTGCGCATGTACGATACATGTACCTAGGTATACACTCTATAAACAATCACCCGCACTCGAGCGATCGAAATTATATCTTACTCCTCTTACTCCGTTCGGCCCGCCAAAAAGACCTAAAACTCGACTAATTTGCAGTCAGCCAAATTTCAAGTTATTTGCTGGTACACGTATAACTAACGAAATAAAAACGAAAGTATATAATATAAAAATAAATACTCTTTCGTTTTTATTTCGTATAAACACCGCAAGATTCAGCTAGCTTGGTGTTGCTTGCAATTTTTCAGGTGAAAAAAGTACCCTATGTCCGTCCATATGATATAAACTATAATTCTGCCATTTTTTTTGTTAAGATCACCCCAGCGCCCAGCCGTTTAGTTGCGAAGAGCGAACATACAAAAAGACAGAGAGACAGAGTTACTTTCGACTTCGAAAGAAGGGATGGGATACGTTTTTCGAGATGTATGATTTCTTTGGCACACCCCATAGCCTAAACGAATTAACGGATTTCGATATAATTATTTGAGGTGTTATTTCAATCGTTTTATCAAGGTCGTTTTAATAGTGGGAGTGTCATAGCATAGGGTACAAGAACTCAAGATGGCATCCACGAATATTTTTTTGAGGGAAACTTTAAGTTAACTTTGCTAAATAGGTCAATATTACCATCATTATGTAGAGCTCACTCAGCAGATTTCTAAGATATAACACACTATTATGAAATATTTAGTAGTTTACGAGATAAAACGGTATGAAATAGCTACTACGACCTACTACTAGTCTACTAGAATAAATATAGAATTATAGATAGTACGCAGCGCGCCGCTGTTACTTTTCAGTTACCTACTTACTATTTATCTAATGGAGTCGAGATATATATTTTTATAATAATTTAATTTATTTGTTATAATATAAGTTTGTATTTGTGAAAGGAACCTGCTGCCAAAGAGAGTCTAGAGTCTCGAGACTACCTAGAGTCCTAGACAATGTCAAATAGGTGAGTATATTTATCTGTTATAATTTAATTCAATAGTTCCACAGTTATATTCAGTCGCCTTGGTGGTAGGACGCGATGTGTGCCTATTCTGCCTATCATGAGTTATGAAGCCTGATAATTCCAGTCTTGGCGTCCTTGTCTTCGCGTGACGCTTTTGCGTCGCCTTATCAGCCCTCTTAGATCGTTCCACGGCAAATTTACTGAGACTTGCTTCATAAAGTACGGTGGTTACTTCGCCCACTGTGCTTTGTTCGGGAAAAGGGTACAATTGTAGGTCATTGTCTATACTTTTAATATGAGATAAGGTTTGTGGTGCGTTACGTGTTTGATTATAAGAATGTATATTTTAGGTAAGTAAATACGGTTAGGTTAGAGCTACAAAATTGAAAATCTTATTACTATATAAGTGGCATAAAATAATATAAAGGGCTGTTATAATTTTATTTTGTTAAGTAAGTAATATGCTTGCTATTGACCGCCAACTCGCCTGACGTTAAGCGATGATACGGTCTACGGTCTACAATATAATTATGTACTAAAAACTTCGCAGCAACTTTTTTGGCTACCGGATTGATTTTCTTTTATTGTATTATTAAAAAGCTGACCATAAGTAATGCCGATCACTGTTAAAAAAATTAAAATGTGTTCAAAATTAAGGAAGATAGGTATAAGTATTTTAAATTCTTGCTAGACAGAGAGCGCATTATATTACTTATGATGTCACTTGAGGGTACGCCATAAAATCTCCATACTAATACACACTTTGTGGGAAAAGGAGAGAGAGTCACTTCCTAATCCTAATCCGACTAATAACTGTAAACGCTTATATTTCAGAACTTTATTAGGCGGTTTCGCCTGGCTTGCAGAACAAATTAAATTCAAATTCAAAATATTTATTTTGCGGAGACACGGGTAACATGCAGATGTTAATGTATTTACATAATATAGACCACCAGCTCTTACATCGTGGCATGCAAAATAAAAAATCTTTTTTATATTAAAACTAACCTCAAAATAACAAATTTTAACAATTTGTCATTTAAAATCTCCGTAATATAAATATAGTAATATAGTAAATCTGGTTAAAATCTGTATTTTACAAAATTTTCCATGTGATTTGACATTAAAATTTCGTTAAATCGATATTTAAATCGATCGTGCTAATGAGTCTTAAATAATTTCCTCGGATTCGGTGGTTCCTGTTATTTTTACCAAATCAAACTCCTGTCCGTTTGCGTTGTCAAGTATTATGTGTAAAAACAGCCAGCGTGACATAGATTCAGTATAAGTACCAGCGTGAGATTATGGAACATCAAAATAATCATGATAATATTAATAATGTCAACCTGTTTTTTTTTTGCTACGGCCCCATTGTTTTTTGGGGCAATTTTGCCATTAACAGTGAGGGAGTAGATAGTGAGATTGTCTAAAAACGAGATAATCCTGGTTGATGAAACTACTAACAGAAAATAACAAATGGAAAAACTAAAGACGGATATTATTAGGTTTTCTGGTTTGTTTGTTTTTCTTTCACATTCTTTGTAAAATATACACTTTTCGGTTTTAGTGTTTTTTTCTTGCGATATTAGCATTTAATTTATCACCAAGATATTATTAGACAGAATAAATTAAAGAACGATAGATGTTTTGGAGCTTCACCTCTTCGGCAAGTCACGCGATCCTTTGGTATTTCCAGGGTATTTCATTGAATCCTATACCAGAGTCTGGCATAACACAGTTTAGTGTCAAACTCTTAAAAGCTTCGTATCCGACATTATGTTCGTACATAATTTTATTATTAAAACATGTTTGATGTTGTGGTACAGCCATTGATCGTAATATACATATAGGGATAAATAGGTAGGTACGCAGCGAGCCACTGTTACTTTTCATTTACTTACCTACTATTTATACAATGCAGTTGGGTTATATTTTTTTTAATCGTTTAAGTTACTTTTTGTAGAAACATAGTAAGCCACAATGCAAGCGGTAAGTACTCATCTGGGATAAAATCATGTGAATGCGAACAAGGAAAAGATTTTACTCTCATCCTATCCACCTGGCTTAGAAACTTTCAATAGGAATATATTGAGTGCATTATATTCACAAACAAAATGCACTTCCATCGTTTCTTTCTACTTTCAAAGAAGCTACAAAGTACTAGATGAGTATTCATATTTCAACGTAATAAAACTGAAACGTAGCAACAAAACTTTGCAGCTTTTTCATATTTAATATTGTTAATTTTTTTTGACCATCTTCTTTTTCAATTGTTTATTATAATTTCCACATTATAGGAGTATTTAGTAAGATAGAGAGTTGTTTTTTTCCAAAAGATTGCGATTATGTCAATGAAACATTAATGGACACTCCCTTCACGTCCATATTTATCAACAACGTCACGTGGCTTTGTGTGTAATTTGTGTAGTCAAACAATTACTTTGAGCAGCGTTACATTTCGTTTTCATGTCTTGAAATATTTACGCCCATTATTCACACTGTTAGGTTTTAATCAACTAAAAGTTTCGGATTATGGGCTCAATGAAAATTTTCCATTTCAATGGGTTTTTACCTAAAGTTCGGCTCTCTCGACACTTATTGGCAGAGGCTTTCGCGGGGATGAGTCGCGATCATTAATCACGCCAATTTATATTCACAACTTACTTTTCTCCAGTGACGTTGTGTCTAAATCAACATCTTTCACTGAGATTGGTAATTTTATCCGGATTCTTGCTTCAGTGGCTACACTTAATTTGAATTTTATGCAGTAAATTTATATACCTACAGTTTTTTTATTATTATGATTTTTTTGGTACATATGCTGTTTTTCTGCGGTAATAAATACCTGGACAAGTTTTTTTTCTAACCAATAAAAAATAATTTGGAAAACAAATGAACCCATGTGTTTATTTTATCAAAGGAAATACTTAAGCAAAGTATTGTCCCTTGGTAGGTAAACATAGACAAAAAGCCTAAAATGTTTGGCCTCTGTGCTCTATTAAGGGTGAAAAGTGCTCAAGGACTCAATGGTGCGAAGTCTCGGAGTGGTCGGAGCGACGACGCAAGCGTTATTAAAATTTGCCTACAGCGCGCTACTGGTACCTTCCCAGCGACGAGGAAGAAAGCTGAAATTAAGCGATATTATTTGGCTGCCGATTCGTCAACTTAGCCTTGAAGGTTTTTTAATGCTGGCAGTATTTTTCCCGTTGAAGTTTGCTGGTGAATCGAGGAAAAATATTTCACTGAATGTGCCGGAAACAGAGCTTCAGCATTTAAGTAGGTGATAAAAGGCTATAATTATGTACCTATGCATCTTTTCAGTTTTTTTACACATATTATATTAAGTAACAGATGAAGTCTAAAAACTTAAAAGTTGCATATCACCACCTAGCTAGAAAGATTTCAATTAATTCTATGAAACTTTTTCCACTTTTCCACAAGCATGCAAAATAAAATTAGTTTTCGCCGAAAGCTTCTAAAGTGTAAAATGAAAGTGCATTCCTACAGAAGCAGGTAGCGGCATAGTGGGATCCTCTTATCCTCCGAGGGTGTGGAAAGGGTTAATGCGGTCAGGCTGGCCGTGTTGTTAGCCGTATGACCGCCATTCACCCGAGCGCGCCCTCAGCTACATAAAAAGGTTATCGAAATAATTTTTGATGTGCCCCAATTGTCGTTTCAGACCAGAGGGAAGTTTTGACCCAATGAATAAAAGAACGTGAATGACAAGATAACTTTATCTATGTTTACGGAAAATAATGTTTATTACGAAGTCCGTTTTTGCTAAATTAATTTGACGTTCATTTTTTGCTTCGAGTAACACAAAAAAATGTTTATACATTTTCACATATTATAAGAAAATATTCACGTTCAATTTTCATATCGCTGTTATCGAAAAATGGACAACGCTTCGATCAAATTATCCTGCTATAATGGATTCATTGTGTACATAAAAGGTCCGCTAAATACCTACGTAAGCTTTTAATATTATTCATTTTGTTTAGTTACCTCAAGGCATAATTTTATTTTTCCATTACCGTTTTCGGCTTAATTGCCGTTATTAAAGAATATTAGGCTGAAACAAAAAAATACCGATTACACTTTCTTCATTTGTTTAGGTAGGCTTTTACCAATGAAACAAAGTAATATTAATTTAATCAAATGACTTTTAAAAGTATTTCTATTGCGAAAACGCTCCAGCAATTTAACGACTAAAACGTTATAGTTTTATTTATTTGAGTTGTTAAGAAAACTTACACTAATTTAGTTTAAAGTAAACATTGGTATTTTAAGGTTCTAATAAAATTTATAAGAAAACCAGCAGCACCCTGTGGTTTCACCTGCTGTTCTACAGTATCTGTTTATTTATATATTGGCGATATAAGTATAGGCTTACAATTTAATTCGAATAACGGAGTTCAGTGCGGACAAACATAAACATGTGCTTTTTTTTAAAGCGAGTATGATAATGTATAGGTACATACTTATGCCATAAATTAACGATTACATATTTTTCAGTGTTTGCTGAGTACATTTATTAGATAAATTATGCAGTGACATTATTTAAAAAATATATGAAAATTATACTTATTATTGCAGGCAACTGTACAAACTTTCGCAATTATTATTATAATGTCAGTGTGATTAGTGTTTAAATAGTGAACGGTCGTAAAATTTAGGTATGAGTAGGTACGTAGGTTTAAACATTGACAACTTGTAGCAAAGAAAAACATAGAGTGGGCTGATGTGTGTTCTTTGTATACGAGCGGGTGTAAACTGACTGGCTATTCTTTTTCACGTGATATTGTTTCTGTTCCCGTCGCACTTATGTCCAACTGAGTAAGAGCGATCGAGACACAACTGATATCGCAGGTCCAAGAATAACTCACCAGAAAGGGTTAGAGCCAGCGATTCGCCTCAACCCGTGAGACAATCTCGGGCGCGACTATCGCGACTCGCCCGTCCCCGTGATTTGTACCCGGCTTCCTATTTATTCATGCGGCTTCTAGAGACGATTACCTACTCCCCGGGCTCATGAATAAATTTGAATAATTTCCCGCTGAGGTGTAAATGATGCAAGTTTTTGCATTTAAAACTGTTATTAATCACTTTACTTTTTCTGTTGACAAATTACGTCGCCGTCTCGCTGTTACTTATAAACTTTTTTTTTATTTCAAGCTCACTGTGAAGCCGTTATTTATGAAGTAAGACGAATGTGAGCGTTATTTTGCAGTCGTATGTCAAAACATAATGTAACAAAATCACAACGGCAGCATTCATATTATGTTAATGGGAGGGCGTTAAACTTGAGCGGAAATAATTCCTTCATAATTTATGCACATTCGTCCTTCATTAAGTATCCTAGTGCAATGGCCAGTAGTCACGGTCGGTGCGCTTATTAGCATAACGGAATAGATAACTCAAATTATGATGGAGAATGTATTGTATTAAGGTAGTTAAGCCTTTCAGTAGTCTGAAACCTTGTCAACTTCAACTTTAGTAAAAGTAATTGTTAAATTAAGTCTATCTAAATGTTGAGTCGGTATGCCACGTGTATCAAAACTTTTACTGCATCTTTTCCACCATAAAGGGTCTCAAGTGCGAGAGCAGAAACGGCAACAACAAGCAAGCACCTCAAACACGCCGCTGGAGTCAGTGTACGAGTTCGTCCCGCTTGCGGTTAAGACGCTCTTTTCCGACATTTAGCAATTATGGTCATTCTAGTTTAAGTGTACATACCTCCATCGTTAGCTTATAATTATAAAAATTGTGTCCTAACAAAATTGAATGTTTTATCTAGGAAACCCATGAGACCAAAATACGATTAAGCACATTTCACTCAATAGAAAAAATATATCAAAGTAGCACTTATTTGCGCTTTTATACCTGTTTTTTGTATTCATTCAATTAACTATTTTTTATATTATGTCTGCGATATCTTGATAAATATATTTCAAAATTATGAAGGAAACCGGTGAGGTACATTTTACATTACAGCTATAGTTTTCGAAAAATATGAGAAAAAACCCAAAAATAAAAGTAGCTAAACGCACGACTGTGTGTAAGCGCCATGATTTGCTCCGCTAAATGTGACTTTAATACAATAAACCAAGGATTATGGTCATATGTAGTAATAAGCGTTGCTTAATAGTGGGAAAACCTCGCCTTAAAACATGGTAGTTTCTACCATAAATTATTATTAAAACTTGTAAAAACGGATCGAATTGAGAATCTGCCCTCCTGAAGTTGGTTAAAAATATTGCTTATTTTGCTACAATAAGTGCTCTTATTCATGTACTAATCGTAACTATCATTAATTAGTGGTGTTCGTGAAAACATAATTATCATGTTGGTCAGTTGCCGTCCCGCTGCAAGATTGATCGCGCTCCCTACGCCGGACTCGACACGCCACGCCAGTCCAACACGACTTTGGCGAAACGGCTCTATGAAATATGTATTTTTTCAAATTTCAGGTATTCGTAGCTAGGTACTCTAGACCTGGGGCCTTACGGACAACTGCTATTGCGGCACCTAATCCGCTCAGTTGGAAAATCACGCGAACGTGAACCTTATCGCGCCCAGATACGGTTTGCGGTCGCGTGATTTTCCAACTGAGCGGATTAGGTGCCGCATAGCAGTTGTCCGTAAGGCCCCTGTAGTATTTGTAACTATACTAAGTCATAGCGCCCATGTAAGAAGATCCAAAGAATATCTCTGTTATTGTTTTTAGAGCGATCGTCATTGTTTTTATTGAAATCTCTCCCATTTTACTTCATTGTTTTTAGGGTTCCGTACCCAAAAGGTAAGAACGGGACCCTATTACTAAGCCTACGATGTCTGTTTGTCCATCTGTCCTACCTAATAACGGTGGTATATTTCAAACCGTAATAGATAGCAAGCACAAAGAATATGTGATGTTACGGCGAATTAATTAAGAAATAGTAAAAAAGTCAAAAACTTTAAATTGTCTTTAAAATAGGGGTGTCCCCATACAACAAACGTATTTTTTTACGTATTATTGTATTACCTCTAATGTAAAAACGGTAATACATACAAGCGTCAAACTTGGCATGACTATAGTACACACTCTAAAGTATAATAATAAATAATGGCCAAGTGCGAGTTAGTGACAAGTTTCTTTTCATTACCAAGTTATAACTGGTAATTTTGTTATTGAATTTTATGGTGGTACGGAACCCTCAGTGCGCGAGCCCAACTCGCACGTGGCCGGTTTATTTTTGCAATTTTTGATTCGTTTGGTCAGCTCTGACAAGCTTTTATTTTAATAAACTGGCGATGTGTTTTTTTTTTACTTTACTTATGTTATAGTTTCTTAGAAGACTATGTCATAAGATTAAGCTGGTTACTCGGACTATAGTTTCAACCGCATTAGACGGCCTTTTTCAAGGTGAATTCGCGCGCGCGGCTGCGTCTCGCTTTGCACTACGGGCCGCCGCGCGGCGCGGTTGAAACTATAGTCGGAGTAACTGGCTTAATCTTACGTGAGTAATTCCCGTGTAATATAAATAAAATGTGTGAAAACCACGTCAGTTTCAATAATAAAAAAGACATTATAATTTTTATTAGTGATAAAAATATTTAAATACATAATTTGAAATTCATCTGGAAGTGGTCTGAAAAATAACCTTCGCACCGAATGTTTCAGATCTTGCGCATTGCCAATTGATTTGTTTATGTGAAAAATTATTACACAATTCTATGCAGATTTGCAAAATAATTATAGTGTTCAAAGTAAATCCCAAAACATAGCAGGATATTTAAAATAAGCACGAACTCTCGGATTACGCAGTCGCTGTTGATCCGACGTTAATCCACCTATCTATGTAGATTGCAAATCAATAATTTACACACAAACGCTTGCTGTTGTGTAGTTGAGAGCAATCATAATACGATTTAAACGTGCTTGCGTATGCGTGGAGCGTACGACTTTGTGGATTTTCGATATTTTGCCAATAGGCCGATAGCGCGCAGTTGACAATGAGAGATGAATTATTATTTATGGTTGAAATAACTAGTTAGACTACGAATGTACTCCTATAAACATTTAGACTTTTGGATATTAGTAAACAGGTATCTGTTTTCTAATATCTAAAAGTCTAAAACTTGTTAACTCTAGTAATTTTTAAACTTTCGCGATTTGAACACATGTTTTAAATGTTTATCGGGACTTATCACGTATTATTTAATTTAGGTAAAAATATTTACCTTATTCTCGACATTTCGACCATGTTACAATGGCCGTGGTCACGATCTGACTGAAAACTGCGGGTGAGTCCGGCGAGAAGAGCGGGTGATTTGTTCTCCTACCCTCACTTGATCTTGAAAAATCGCCGGGTCGTCACTATGACACACAACACTGATTGTATCGGTAAGTGATTCTAACTAAGTGGTTGTTAACTCTATCAAAATGCATGTACAGTAGGTACAAGTTCTGAACGACACCTGGAAAACTTTTAGTTGAATCTCTGAATTTGCATTATTTTATAGACATTGTAAAACAAAACAAAAAAACATAAGTAGGTACCTATTCTTTTTAAGAGATGCATAACTTTATACAGCAGTAAGTAGCTTCGCTGCGCGGATTTACTTGCGTGCGCATTTCTTTTCAGACCGTACTCTTTTTGGGATATAAAGTGTCACTTTCCGGACTTACAACTAAGTATCTAACTAAAAAATCAAGATGTTTTGTTTACATGTTGCTGTGTGAAAGATAAACAAACAAACACACTTTTTGAATGTGTAATTAATATTACAAACGGCAGGTTTTTAAAGTCATCATCCTCAAGGATAAGGATTTGACATTAAAAACCGCAAACGCATCATCTCATCATGATTTTCTTCACATCTGCTTGAACCATGTTCAATAGCTAGATAATTACGACCTTTGCAATACTGATTCAAGTATTCATTTTGATCATATTTATTTACAACATAAATGTTAGTGAAGCCACAGTGATTGCAGTTATGAGTATATTCATCTGGAAAACCAATTATGGAAAACTATTCTAGATCTAAATATGGCTGAGCCAGCAGCGTCTTTGATGAGTTAATAAATTAAAAGTCGGCACTGGGCGTTGATTAGTCTTTTTATGACGGCGGGAAAACTTTTTAATATCAGAAATTGTTCTTCGAATTTGCAATGCACAGTAAATTATTATTAGAAATTACAAACTTGCTGATTTAGAATTATTAATATTATAATTAATTTACTATTATTTTTACTTTGTATATAACATACAGGTTGTTCTGGGACTCGTGTCCGATCCATAAGGGTAGCATTTGGTTGCGTTGAGTGATCCTAACTATATTATCTGATGTACGATATTAATAAAAAAATACTCCTTGAATGTTTTTAAAGTACTTTTGAATGGGAACACTTACATGGCAATAACAAAATAAAATGAAACAACTGACTACGAGTGCCAAAGATTTTCGCGGTAATCTATATATATATATAAAACGGAATTAATTCATTCATCTACTTTATATTACTTATATTATTTTAATTAATTCATTCATCTACTCACTCACTCATTAAACACGAAATCTCGAAAACCACTTAACCTACGAAGCTGAAATTTGACAGGTAAATTCCTTATAGAGTGTAAAGGTTCGCTAAGAAAGGATTTTGCGAAAGGGCCGAATTAAGGATGACAAAAAGGGGTTGAAAGTTTATATGAAAGTCTACGCGTACGAAGTCGCGGGCAACAGCTAGTTATAATATAATACACAAATATATTTCGCGGTAACGTAATTAATTATATATAGAAAAGCATAAATATCTACTCATTCCATACTGACTGACTGAATAATTATTGACTAACTGTTCGACCAACCACCCGCATTCTTTAGTCTTACCGTGAACATGGTGCATGTAACTGCGCCGAAATATCGGGAGCTCATTCCACAACCTTACCACGGTAAATATCCCGTAAATAATCATATAACTTTAGTGAACAACCGTGATAGTTTAAAACAGTGTTTTGATAACACAAAGATTTCATACTATACTACGTACTTAGAGATAACATGATTCTCGAAGATCTCTGATAACTCGAAGCACTGATAACTTTTAAACCATCTAAAATAACTGTGACAAACGATACCATTGTGTCATGTCAAAGCCAGTAAATTGTTTCGTGCGGCTAATAGCACGTTAAAACTTTAAAATATAACCGATATCAGCAACATATGACGTGCAACTAAGTGGTGTCCATAAATCGTTCACGTGACACGTGCTGTCGGATCGAGAGTCGCGTGACGGACGCATGCACGCCGCCGAGCTTTATGCACCACTGGACACCCATGCATATGTTAATCAACGAATGTGTCTCATTTATTGTAATTTCATCTGACAGTATTTAGAGAAGCAACTTACGAATATGTGCTTAAGGGGTATACCCTCTGCAGCTCTCTCGCTCGCACATTTTCACATTATTGAAGATATAAAATCAATGAGTGTGAATTTCCAAAAAGTAACAAAATCATGTCTTGGTGTCTATCGTAACATTACAAACATATAAATGTTTGTTTCGATATCTTGTAATTTGACGGAATAACATGACACGATAAATAAAAATCACTTGTTACCATTTTACTGTGTCAAATTAAAGTATATCAAATTGAAAATTTCTTTGTTTGTAATGTTACGATAGACACCAAGACATGGTTTTGTAACTTTTTGGAAATTCACACTCATTGATTTTATATCTTCAATAATGTGAAAATGTGCGAGCGAGAGAGCTGCAGAGGGTATACAGGCCCCTTAAAACAAAGACGTTTTATAGAACGCACCAAAAAGTAACATAATCTATGATCTTCTTGTGGCACTTTTTTTTCTTCATTCCTCTCGAGAGGATTTTGGTGTAGCACATCTTGATCATATGCCAGTGTCAACAAACAAGTCAGACACAAATTAACATAATCCAGGTAATTAAATTTGATTTTTCATATTTGGTAGGCTAAGTGTTTAAAGAAAAAAAACCGGACAAGTACGAGTAATACTCGTGCTCTGAGGGTTCCGTTGGACGAAATCCTCAGAGCGCGAGTCCAAAAAAAAACAACTAAAGTTGAAATATTGAAATACAAACTTAACTTTGTAGTTGAAAATAAGGTTCTTCCATACATAACAACTACAAAATGTAAGTATATAATTCTAAAACAATATTTTTTATATGATATAACTTCAAATTAACAACTTTCAGATTTTACCCTTTATATGTGCTGTTAGACCTTGCCTCTTGCCAAAATTAATGATTCTAGGTAGGTAAATTAAAGTTCTAGGGTACTTCCCGTTGGAAGTACCCTATAGGTTTTGATTCCCCTGTGAAATAGCAAAATATGCGACATAAACGTTCATAAGTTTTGATTGCGTTGATTTACAGTTTTTATTTTTTTACAGCCGAAAGAAACCGTAGACCCAAGTATATTTAGTATAAATTTCAACTTGATTATGCGTTCTTGAGAAAAAGAGTCTTGATAGATGGACAGATGGACAGACGGACAACGAAGTGATCCTGTATAAGGGTTCCGTTATTTCCTTTTGAGGTATGGATCCCTAAAAATGTACCATCAGAAACAATAATTAACAGTTATTATTTGACTACTGTACAACACACCTGACATTAAGCGTGACATTATGGCGTGGTCGAAGATGGTAAAAACGCTTAGCCTGGAATGGAAATTAGCTCCATTGTCGGTTTCTCGAACGCTCGGAAATTTAAGCGCATGAAAACGAAAAATAGCTAACCTAAGCTTGTTTAATTTAACTATTGCTTCTAAGTAAGGCATATGCCGAAAACAAAAAGTAGCCATTGATCAAATCAGTTTATTTTCAGAAAAGGTACCCTACTTCTCGGTAGACTGTATTCAGTAGGCTTTATTATCAAAACAATTTGTAAGATTGTACTTCAGTACAAATATCCAATATAAAAGAAACTACGAGAAAATGACACAACTATGTAAATAAAGCGACGGCGTGATTCCTCTACTTTGTATACAAAAGAAAATAAACATTCATTTTCTTTCCAATGAAGGCCGAAACTACACACATTGCTCAGTCCCAACTTGTTTCCCTTAGGATCAACTCATTTGGACACGGGGCAAATTTACACAGGCCAATCTAATATGGAGACCAACGCGAGATACCTTCGCCACTTTCTAATCTATGGGTTTAATTTCGGCTCCGAAAACTCGGTACTAATATAAAAAGTACCTAACTAACTAATTACATACGTGCCGGCCTCTGTGTCTTTTACAGACGATTTAAACAGTCCCTTCAGTTAATTTACTGCCCAGTTAAATGTTTTCTGTGAAGGTAATAATTACACGTACTAACTTACGAAATTGAATCGGAATTAATTACTGGTAAGTCCTCGGGAAGTCAATTACTTCTGATTGCACAGATATTGATAATTTATATTATTTTTTTCTGGGCAAGTGCCTTTATTAACTAAACAAAATACAAGCTATAACTAAAAATACAAATACAGTTAGACTGCCCATAGACCATTGAAGGTCTAAAGACAATCCAAATGCTCAAGCCCACTACCAGTTGGCAGCGTACCCAGCATGCTGGCGGCATTATAATTATAACAATGTCGCGTAAAGAAAAATTGACGTTAGAAAAAATTATAATACACAATTAATCTAGACATTATTATGCTCAGTTTTGGGCAATAATGGGCTCAAAGTTGTGAATAACTGAATTCGCCTTGCTGTTTCACTCGCGTAGACATTCCTTCACAAACCGTAAATTTTCGCGACAAAAAGTAGGTATCTATCCTATGTCATTTTCCGGCTCTCCAACTATCCCTATGCAAAAAATCAGGTCGATTCGTTGCTCTGTTGCAGCATGAAAGAGGGACAAACAAACTAACAACGCACCAATAAACCAAGATACAATATCACTTCAAAATGTGTATTACTAGTGTCATGTAACATCCCCGTTTAACCGATACATTAATACTATTTATCCAATGGTTGCCTGGAAGAGATTGCTTTTAGCGACAAGACCGCCACTAGTGGCACTAACTTTTAAGATCTTTATCTGCAACTTTTATTTCTGGTGTGCGCAATAAAGAGGTTATATCTATCTATCTATCTATCATGTATAATAATAATATACCCAATAATAATTTTTGTGGTCAACTAATTTCATTGTGTTAGTACATGTACTTTCGGATTTATTATATTGTAGTGTGATAAAAAAATGTGTCACGTTCGACACAAATCATTTTATCTCGCCGCAATTCACATTCCCAAAACAAACAAAGCAGCAGCTTTATATTATAAGTATAGAATTTATCCCGTAAGTCCACACTGAACATTTATATTTGTAAAACAATCTCCGTAAAACGTCTACCGCAGTGTTTATGGGTAACCCACGGCGAGTTCGTTTCCTCTGAGATAAAGGAACATCATTTCTGTTATCGTCACAGAGCAAGTCATTTTTAACCTAGTATGTACAAAATGGGATATAATATGCCCCTGAGGCCGGCGGACCCGAGATATTGAACTGGTCGGGTAAAACGAATAGCCACGCTGAGCCGGCAACAAACGCTATGAGAGAATTGCCTCGGCTAACTCGAAACGTACAAGTAAATAAAGTTTTGGTAAAAGGTGTTTTTACCAAGAAGAGGTGGTATTTTGTTGAACCAGTTCTGTGGATAATAGGTTTTTGTGGTTACTGAATTGATACGACATATTTCATGAGAAATGAAACTTCTGCAATAGATAAATAAGAAAGTAGTTTATCTATAGTTGTTTTAGTGCTTTTGACTATGTGATTCAATAAGCTATGATTAGTGATCCTATTCTACTATGAAAATTCTGTTATAAATTTCAGTATTCCTTAGTGATAAAAATGTTTTGATATGTAATGTAGACTAAATAATTGATATGTTACGATCAAGTCTAAGTACTAGGGAAAATAAAATAATAATAAATAATTTATGTAGTAATTAACATGTTTCTTTTGGTATAAAATACAACTTAACTAAAATATGATTTTGACAATATTCCAACATAGACATAATTTCTGTTTTAAACTTTAACAAACACTAACTAATGAAATATTATAATATTTATAAAAATAACTAACATTTGTACGCCATACCTAGCAAGGACATGAGATACGAGTACGTTTCCATTCTTACGACCATGTATGCTACGTAATATTATGTGTACTTACGATGTTCCGACAAATAAATCATTAGATTTGAGTTATAATTTAAATGCGAAAGTGTGTTAGTTGGTCTGTTTGTTTGTCCTTCTTTCACGCAACAACTAAGCGACGGATCTTTTTGCATACTCATAGTTAAAGGGCTGGAGAGTGACATAGACTGTTTTTTATCACGACAAAATGAACGACCCTTATTGGATTTTCCACGCAGGTGAAACCGCGAAGTGATGTTATATTTTGAAATTATTTATATTTACAATTAAAACCTTTTGAATATGTCGCTAAAGTTTATTTATTAATGTTACATGCATTTTTAACAGAAATAGATGAACGATTTGTCAACGTCAGGTTATAAATATAATTCCTAAAATAGCGCGATGATACACCAGCATTCAACAGAAACAACTTTCCGGGCTAGCGTTAAAAGTTCCACACAAAACGTTTTGCATAAAATAGTTTTTATCAGTATATAAATACCTCGTGTACTCTATTATTTTCTGAAGTAAACTTTGAAAGTTTGTATCTGTTGTAACATTAGAGGAAGTAACTGTTAAATCATGATGATCAATATCGAAACCTAATACTATCTACTAGTTATTGTTATGAACAACAAAATTTAATATCATAAGACACATCTATTATTTTAATAGGCTATCGGACTGATATTTTTTGTCATAATATATAAAATCATCATCAGCCAGAAGTCGTCCACTGCTGAATATAGGCCTCCCCTTTAACCTCCACACTGAATGACAGCCTGCCTTTTGCATACAACGCCATACAAACTTCATGCTGAGCCTCGGTTTGCGGAAAAAAGGACAGAGCATTACTAACTAATCCAATCAAAAACTTTAAATGCTTATATAATTATCGATACAATTATCGATACATTATTATACGATTTAACTCATTGTTTCAGTATACATTTTACAATGTGTTTCACTAAACCTGTAATTTTTAACTAAACAAACATCTATCTGGTATATATATTATACATAGTAGGCTATAACAATATTGTATATTTTAATTAGAATTATTTCGTTGATATTCGGTTTAAGCAATTATAATTGTACACATGTATATCCTATTGATATTAAATAACTTTTATTTGGTATCATGTTTAAAACCAACTCAATCAAAGCAGACTTCATTTAATTTAATTACAAAATATCTATTAATCTTCATCCTTTTTCTGTAAAATTAAACGAAAGGGTGTTGATATTTCTAGCGCTAAAGAAAAATATTAAACCTATTTATCACAGTCCGCATTTTAATTATTCTAACAGCAGTTATATTGCTCAAACTTGTTACACATTTCTATAGGGTATGTTTTATTTAATCATATTTCAAAGATAAGGTTGAAAAAGTGTAATTGTAAGTAGGTAGGATGGTGCTTTTGCTGTAATTTCTTGTGTTGTTCTCAAGCGTAGGAGCATTACAGCAAGGACCCATTATATCTAACGGGCACACTAGAGTGTGATATTAGCACTAATGACGTACAATTCTCTGAGGAAAATTAGAGAAAGGATAGAGATAACAGAAATTAAAAATGTAACTGTAACATTTTTCAAGAAAATTTCATGTTATTTTGGTTCACGATTAGCTAACACAATGGGCTTTGTTTTAACGACGAAAGGCACAAAAGAGGTTTTACGTGTAACTAAAGTATTAGCATGTATTATTATTAGAAAATACAGTTTAGATATTATATCACTTTATTCAACATTGCATTGCCTTCTATCTCCTGTATGAATCCTCTCCATTCTAAGGTTGTCTGGAAGATATCGCTGGATTATCTTTAGACCTTCAACGGTCTACGGGCAGTCTAACTGTTTTATAGTGGTATTAGCATTAGCTTGTATTTTGTTTAGTTAAAAAAGGCACTTGCCTTTCCAAAAAAAACATGTGACATAATATCATTAAACAACAGTGCAAGTACCGTTCTTTATAGATCGTCAAATTTGACAGTTGAGATCGTCACATTCTATAAAATGCCATTTTATCAGTACTTGCTATGCTAATTCTATGGCATTTTATAAAATTTGACGATCGATAAAAAACGGTACTTGCACTGCAGGTCTTTTAAAATTAAAGTGAGGTTTGATACATCTGTTTTTGTTTAGGTTAGGGAAATATGTATAATACGCCAAATATATATCGTTGTGGAGTAATACATTATTTTTTAAAAGGGTGATTTTCTGGCTCTGCTTTCGCACTCTGCTTTATTTTTTAATTTGGGTAGACATACTTGCTCTCTGTAAATATAGTACGTATCAGTTTGTATGAAGTTGTACCCTATCACGTCGAATAATTAAACGCAAACACTGCGTCCACCGACGAACTGACGGTTAGTTTATTTTCGATATCGGCGACCTATAAATGATTTATTAGATTTATAATATTTATAAACCTGCCCTGTGGAGTATTTTACATACCAATATTATTTAGGTGGAGTATTTTATGAAGAACTAGCGACCCGCCCGCCTGGCTTCGCACGGGTGTAATTTACGTGCGAAGCCGGGGCGGGTCGCTAGTTATATATAAAAACCTTTCGTAAAAATCTATCTAACTGATGGTGAAAACCGCATCAAAACCCGTTGCGTGGTTTAGGAGGAGTTAGCGGCCATACAGACATACTGACAGACAAACGCGGAAAGCGACTTTAATTTGACTATGTACGACGACTATGTAGAGATGTAGAGATAGAGAAGAGATATAGTTTTGTAAGCGATATTTTTTAGGATTCCGTACCCAAAGGGTAAAAACGGGACCCTATTACTGATCCTACGCTGTCTGTCCGTCCATCCTACCTTTAAACGGCTGTATCTTTCGAACCGTAATATATAGCCAGTTTAAATTTTCACAAAATATGTAATGTTACTGTGGATAAAAAAAAGTCAAAATGAAAGGGGGTCCCCATACAACAAACGTATTTTTGTATTAGCTCTAATGTAAAAACGGTAATACGTAGAAGCGTCAAACTTAGCATGATTATAATAAACACTTTAAAATATAATAAAATATAAACACATAATAAATAATGGCCAAGTGCGAGTCGGTGACAAATTTCTGTACATTACCAAGTTTTAATGGCTAATTTCGTTATTTGGACGGCCTAATCATTCGAACCTCGACCTCCGAAATTTCACCGAATCGAAATGCCTTAAATTATTAATTTTAAAGACAATTTTTTAATTGATTATTATTGTATTTTGAGGTGATACGGAACCCTCAGTGCGCGAACTCTTGGCTGCCTCTCACTTGGCCGGTTTATTTACAACAATTGTCTTTACATACCTACAAGTCCCCATGTTGTTACGTACTCTTAGGTACTTTCGATCGAAGTACAAGTATTCGACACGTAAAATACGTATTTTACGTGTTGAATATTCGTACTTGACCCACAGCTTATTTTGCTATTTGCCATACAAACGTACTTAATAGATAAACTTTTTCCAAAATTTGGCGTCCAATTTTCGTGAAACCTAATAAATATAAACACCACACACACACCAACAGAATTCAAAAGGTTTAGTAACAGCTTAGGTTCGTAACGAAATGTTCACGTGGGGTATCTTATCAAGTTTCCTGGAAATCAGAACAGTAATTTAAAAAAAAAAATACTTTTAAGTTTATATGAAAAGTATAAAAATGACCCAACTTCAGTTCCCGCCAGTACTAAAAACGCTAACACTTTGTTTAGAGCAAGACATCAAAATAAATCTGTTCATTTACTAACGCAATAACGTCGTAGTCCAAAAGCGTCATGGCGGATAATTAAATGAGTATTTGGCACTCAAGCTCCAGCAGAACGTTACATAAAAGCACATCGTCACCACTTGCTGTCGACCGCACCACTTATACTACACCTACATACATATACATGCTGTCATATCCGTACACTATTAACTTGCAGCGTAAGAGCCACGTTAACTTAAGGCCGCGCACCCAGAACTACGTAAACCTTTCGCACATGTTGAACACTAGCTGCGTCCCGCGGTTTCACTTGCGTAGTGATGAAAAATTGTGATGATGATGAATAGCCTATGTCACTCTCTGGCTCTTGAACTATACCCATGCAAAAAATCAGGTCGATCCATTGTTCCGTTGCAGCGAGAAAGAGGAACAAACATCCATACATCTATACATACAAACTTTGGCGTTTATAACATTAGTTGGACTAGCTGCGTCCTGCGTAGTTAGTGATGAAAAATTGAGATAATGATGATTATGATGATGTTGAAAAGTAGCTTATTTCTGCATGCTTCATCTTCGACCACATCGTCGCTTACCAACAGGCGAGTTGGTGGTCAAACGCGGAAATACGCAAATACGCGGAGAATTGTACGATATTTTTACTAAATAAGCAGAATCACTAAAAGAGTCTCTTCAACACCTACCCTATTTTATATCCTGTCATGAGTTTTCTTCCTGACCATATATCTTTACGCCGAGTCCCTTTACATTTGAATTTGTTTAACCTAAATTCGATATAGGATTCGATTCAATGTTGCTCTCAAGTTAAATTAGCGGAAACGTTTTTTCTATGTGCATTTATTTCAAGATGAATAGGTCACAATTTGATTTATACGTTCGACGTTTTAACCGAAAAAAAAGTTAATGTATTAATAGCGTTGGCCCACAGATCTGTATCAGGTTAGATGGCGCGAGTTCATATGTGAACTCTGCGTGTCTATTTCGTTGGATCAGTGCTCCAACACAATTCAGTACGAACAACGTCATCTTTGCACGTCAGACATCAATACAAAAATGTCTTATTACGCCATATAATAATAATAATCCTTTACAATAATAATCCTTTATAAACGCAGGGGCGGCTTTATGGCGAGCCGTCGGTGAGTGGCGACACCGCGTACCCCGATTCCCGATTCCATGGGTCTAAAACCCCAGAGACCCTGACCCCTGGCTTGCCTTAACCGGCCGTCTGGGGGTGGAAACCGCAAGAGCTAAGAACCTAAGCTCCAGGGTGGAAGTGTTAAAGGGCATAACGCCGCGAGTAGCTCTTAGTGAAAGTGCAGCACACCTCTCGACACCCTAAGCTACCCACGCCAATGTTGCCCCTCCGGTGCCAAGATGCGGCAGCCTCTATGGGGGGCCCATTTAGTGGGTGGCAAGTCATCACCTGCCTAAATATATTTTGAGATGAGACAGGATAAGGCAGGTGCCGTTTCTCATCCCATAGATCAGTTCAACTACCCACAAATAGTTCACCTCAATAGCCCTGTTTTTTTATTTTTTATCCTATACTGTACAATAGTTTTACATTCCATTTTATACACATTCTATAGTAATTGTATTTTGTACTCAACAGGGCCTCTTGGTGTTGGTTTCGGCCCCACCAATGCCTATCAAAGGTCCGGGCTAGACCCGTGAATAAAATTAAAAAATAATAATCCTTTATCATACTTTACAATACATGGGTATTAAATATTTAATAATGAAAATAGTAATTATGGTGCATTACGATTAACGACAGATATTATTAGTAGATTTTGTGAGCGTAAAGGGTATGCCGAAAACCAACCCTGCGTGACCCTTCGGGACCTCGCAGTACAGCGCTGAGCTTATCCCTATTGCCAAACACTGTTTCTCCTTATGTTTCTTATAGTATATGTACATTGTTTTTGTTTTTTGGCATTAAATATATTTTATTCTTATTCTTAAATTTATTCTGGCAACAGCTTGTCTTTCGACAAAGGCCTGCTCAATAGACTTCCACCTATCTCTGTCTCTTGCACTTCTGATCCATTCTGGACCGGCAACTCTTTTGAGGTAATTTTCCCAACGTTTATTACGCCATATAGTAAACTGCAAATACATGACACTGGCAAATGCACACGACGTGCAACGCCAAAGCCCTTGAGAGGAAAGAAGAAGAAAAATACAAAAAAAAAATAACGAGGAATATTTCGGAACCCTACCCATAGGTACCCATATGCGTGTCTCGACACGCTTTTAGCCATTATTTGGTTTTGGTTATTTGGTTTTTGGTATTATTTGGTTTTGGTTTTCTTTTGGTACTTCAGGTAGCTTTGTCAACCGTTTTTAGTTACGTAGGTACGTAATCCACTAGCAGCGCTCCGCAATTTCACTAGTTATTATGAGATTCCTATACATATTATCTTAATTTAGGGTATAAGCTGCCTTCATATAAATTTTTATTCAAATTTGTTCAGCTGTTACGGAGTTAAGTGCGGACCAACCTACACTTACACTACTCACTTCCCAGCGAAATAATAACTAGTCACTTGCACACAACCTTTCGAATTCTTTTTGGGTAATTGTTTTTATACTCATCATCATCATCATCAGCCTACCGTATTCCCACTGCTAGGACACAGGCTCACTCTGAAGAGAGAGAAAGAGAGAGAGAGAGAGAGAGGATGGACCCTAATCTACCACGCTGGCCCAGTGCATGTTGGTGAATGTCATAATATGTTTTTGAACTTGTGAGGTTCTTGGACATACCAGTTTCCTCACGATGTTTTCCTTCACCGTTGTTGAGCAATGGCATCAAAACTGCACATCATTTATTTAAGTAATAAATAAGGTAATGCAGGGCCGAGGATCGAACCGGGTGCCATCAGATTATAAAGCGCACATGCGGCACCTGGCCGTCATCTCTCAATATACTCAATATGCTAATTTTAATATACTCTTAGAGGCAAATTACACTAAAACTCTCTACTGAAAAAGCCATAAAAGAATGCTTATTTAATAAAGACAAAACAAAATAAATGTACAAGGAATACAGACATTAAAAGTTTTCCTCCGTGTAAAACATAAACACAGTCTTACAATATCCTAACAATTAATTACCTAGAATGTGTGTTCGCGTGGAGTCGGCGAATGAATCCCTTCGTGTTTGGATCGATGTAAAGCTTTATGTAAACATGCCAACTTTATTAAAATTAGTAGGCATTGTAAAATATATTTACCACCGAAACCACAATTTGTAGGATTTTCTGCGGAGTATAAAATTTCAGTTGATTTTAAAATGATTTTGTTTATTAAGAGGCGTGATGTATCTGATTTTCAAAAAGAAAATATAGTTATAGTCTTGCGTTTGCTCGCCAACTCGCCTGATGTTAAGCGATGATGCGGTCGACAATGGAGCACGCATGCTTAGAAAAAACTGATTCACTCGCGACAATAGTACAATAAAATAGCTACAAACACAATTAAACAATAAAATACAATACAATAACACAGCAATACAATGATACAATTAACCAGCTTTCATAATGTTTGTAATAATTTCTGGCAGTCTCTATAAAATTCCATATCTCTATAAATAAAATTAAATGCTATTCATTGACATCACTTGGGGAAGGCTGGATCTAAAATATTTAAAAAAATTGTTAAAAAAAATCAATTTCGGGACAAACTGCATGACTATTTTTCTATAGGATTTTTTGTATGAACTCAAACAAATTTATGGTAGTTTGGACAGGACGTTTGTCGGATCAACTATTTTATGATAAAAGTTAAAATCATTCAAGCCAATTCCTATAATGAAAAACTATGTGCTATCATTTTTTGTTGGATTAAAGAAAGTTAAATATTTTAATACATTAAAAGCAACTTTAATCTCGACCGAGTGAATGAGTGAATCTTCGTCGTCGGCGCAGAAGAGTGTAATATGCACGCCGGTCGTGAATATTTTCACGATTCAAAAATGCATGCAACTGTGATATATTTCTATTCCCATGACTATACCGAAACCTCACTTCTTATATGCTTATTTCAAAACCAGGGGGTTTATTATGGAGGTCCGTTCGTGATACGGATTGTGATCGCAATGCTACCTCGCTCACGCATGTGGTGAGAGTAAGAAGAACGGGATTGCATGCAATCACGATCATAATCACATCACACATCATCAGCTATTAAATGCCCACTGCTGAACAAGGCCTCCCTTTTAGAGAGGGGTGTTGCCATAATCCCCACACTTGGCAGGCGGCTTGGGGATCGCAGTATGTTCACCGTGTGCTAATAGAACGCTGCTGCCCATCCTCCGGTGGTTCTGGTCGCAGTTTTAGGACATACCCGGGTCCACGATCATAATCAAACTTCTGTAATAAGATCGCTGTGCTCATATAACAAATATTAACTAACAGTGCACGGTAGTTTCACCAGCCAAAGAAAAAAAGAAGAAGAAAAGAGACTCGTTAACTCTAACAATACTAAATAATAAGTGCAAAAATTAGTTTTTTTTTTGCTTACCTCTTCTATAAGATATAGTTGAACTGATCCTGATGAAGTTTGACAATTAATGTAAAGGGCAGCATCTCTGTAAGGTTATTAATAATTTTCTATACTAATATTATAAAGAGGAAAGATTTGATTGATTGTTTGTTTGTTTGCATTGAATAGGCTCCGAAACTACTGAACCGATTTGAAACATTCTTTCACTGACGGGAAGTTACACTATCCCCGGGTGACATAGGCTATAATCTATACCCGTGCGAAGCTGGGGCGGACCGCTAGTACTAAATAAATTGCAAACAAGCGACTGACCACCTGATGGTAAATGTTCACCACCGCCTATAGATGCATATATAATACTTGGAGCATTCTCGGTGAGCTAACTATCTTTGAGGATTCTAATAACCCTTGTAAAGCAGTCCAAATTATACCTCACAGGAAAAATTAAAGCACACGAACTGGAATACTTTTCATCTAAAAATTCAGCAAACTAGAACATACCTGGTGAAGCAGTTAGTTAATTACTCTTACTATACTCTTATACGAACTATGTTATGTTTTTGTACCACACGCACACTAATTCACCAAAAACCTCTAAGCGCTTGATCCTTGGCCTCATGTTAGCAGACCTAAGCGGATTTGTCGGCATTGTTCACCTGCTATGTGCCTAAAGCTACAAAACCAACGTATTAATACAAGACGTTACTAACGTCAACTATTCAGGCTGCTGGCTATACATTATATTGTTCACTTGAACAAGCTAATACTTAGTGTCTAATAATTTTAAGCTGGTTTTAGGTACCGTCGAGAACCAAACCAAAGAGTAATTTTCAATATTATTCAATATCTATACTAATATTATAATGAGGAAAGATTTGATTGTTTGTTTGCATTGAATATGCTCCGAAACTACTGAACCGATTTGAAAAATCATTTCACTGACGGGAAGCTACACCATCCCCGGGTGACATAGCCTATAATCTATACCCGTGCGAAGCTGGACCGCTAGTTATTAATAAGACTGCATCGCAGTATAGGCATTCGCAGCGTAGGGAGGCCTCCCACTAGATGGACCGACGACATTGAGAGAGTCGCGAGCATCCAGTGGTTGCAAAAGGCAGGCTGTCGTTCAGTGTGGGGGTTAAAGGGGGAGTCCTATTTTCAGCAGTGGACGTCTTCTGGCTGATGATGATGATTAATAAGATTGCAAACAAAGAAATTTAAAACAAATCGTAGCACTATATCGAATTAGTGCTCAAAAATATTCATAATAAGACTAAAACCATGCTTGTTTGAAATTTTTTCGGGACTTGTAGCGCTTTATTTGACGTTTCGACCATGTTACAATCAATGGCCGCTGTCACGAGCGGGTGAATCCGGCAAGAATGGCTCAAAATTACACATTTTAAAACATTTTGTTCAAATGGAGAAAGTTTATAATTTTCTAAAACTATGCTTACTACGAAGAATATATACATATTATAGTCTTATTTATTGCTAGCTAAATTACACGTTGTTTTAACGACATATCATTTAAATTAGTTTGTCAGTTTTTAGACATTTCAATATTTGAATATACCTAGAACATTGTATTCGATAATTTCGTAACATTTTGTAACATAATTATACATTAAATTAAAATAGGCAGGTGAGCAATATTAAATAACATATTAAACCGAACATAATATTAAGTTTTCGTAAATTTCCTGTTTTTTAAGTTGTGCCAAATAAGTATATTCAATCTAGACTGAAGGAACATAATGTAAATAAAAAACATTTCAACATAAATGATCGATTACAAACTACCAAGATCCTTGAAAAAATATGAGAGAATAAAGTGATACACGAAATCTAGTTGAAACAGAATAAGTTTATTCTACATTATAAGAAGAGCACTTAACTTTCATAGCCTTTGTTAACAGTACAGAAGTTTTAACTTAAAGAGTATTGTTTTGTAAGCTTTGCCGCGCCGCATTCAGCAAATCTCACCTCTCGAGATAGTTTTTACAACAACGATCTAAAGTTTCACTAACAGTGCAATATTGTGTTACAAAAAGGCTGATCCTTTTTAGTTTGAATTGAAAAGCACACAAACCATGCTAGTCTGACAGCATGATATTAAAATGGCTAAACGCTCATTTAGAAAACAGCTTTCCCGCGGGAATTCAGATTCTAACCGAGTTTAAAACCTACGCTATGAATTTAAAACTGAAAACTACATTGGATATGAGCAGAAAGGCGAGCGTTGTGTAAACAGAACGGCTGTTTCCGCGAGTAATATTTGAAAAAAGCGCCTCTGAAAAGATGCTGCCTACAGTGAAATAAAATATTCCATGAAATAAAAGCTGCATAAGCCTTTGGTCGGCCTTTCATGGAAAATATTATAATCATTTAGTCCCTTCCTTGCAGTGCACTATATTATCTACGTAGGTATAATATAAAGGGCCGCGTCCGTGATAAGAAAACCGCCGTAGGGTCGTAGGACTACACAGACAAAGGACTTAGTTTGTTTTCGACAAAACACAAAAGAGAACCCTAAGTAAGCACAAACAACAAGTTATGTACAAATTACCTGGAGCATTATCAATTTACCTTTTGAACCGTAAACGTAGCGACTCGTAACTTGCGTTTATTTCCGTACCCACATTTGTTTATCATGCTACGTACTACACTTGGCCATGTAAGATTACAATAAATTGCATGTATTTGTTACGTTTTCACAAAACACACCTCATTGTGAAAGTTCAGTATTGTTGACAAGATTGTGACGTCATAAACAGGCGCCATCGCCTACAAGTGTTAGTGGCATGAATTCAAAATTATTTAAAATCTAGTTGCACCTCGCGGCTTCAGCCAATTGAAAATTGATTTGTTGCAACTGGAGAAATATGTGTTATTCCAGAACCTAAACTAATTTACTTTCCAAATTTCATGAAAATCTGTTTAGTATTTGCAGAGATACGTGGTAACAAACATTCACACACAAACTTTCGCATTTATAGTATTACTAGCTGTTGCCCGCGACTTCGTCTCTATACTCCATAAATAATCTACTTGCTAAATTTCAGCTTCATAATTAGATAACTTTCAATTTAAAAAATAAACCATTTCCCCTCCTTATTCCGTTTTTTTTCGGAAAAAAAGTTATTCAGTATTTATGTATTTTAAACCATTAATCTGAACACAAAATTTCATGTCCCTAACTTCAAAAACAAAGGACTTTCATACAAACATTCAACCTCCATTTGCCCCCCTTAATTCGGCCCTTTCGTAAAATCCTTTCTTAGCGGACCTCTACACATCATCTACCTGCCAAATTTCAGCTTCGTAGGTCAAGTGGTTTTCGAGATTTCGTGTTTTATGAGTGAATGAGTGAGTAGAAGAATTTCGCTTTTATATTATACTAGCTGTTGCCCGCGACTTCGTACGCGTTGATTTTCATATAATATTTCAACCCCCTTTTCCCCCCCTTAATTCAGCCCTTTCGTAAAATTCTTTCTAAGCGGACCTCTACATCCCGAAAGTAATTTACTTGCAAATTTTAACAAACTTTCAACAAATAATTAAAACCCCCATTTCTCCTCCTTAATCCATGTTTTTCGAAATAAAAACTGTAATTATTTATTTTAAATCATTAACCTGAATACCAAATTTCATGTCCCTAACATCAAAAACAAAGGACTTTCATACAAACTTTAAACCTCTATTTGCCCCCTTTAATTCGGCCCTTTCGCAAAATATTTTCTTAGCGGACCTCTAAACCCAATAAGAAAACTATCTGCCAAATTTCAACTTTGTAGGTCAAGTAGTTTTCGAGATTTCGTGATTAATGAGTGAGTGAGTAGATGAATTTCGCTTTTATATACATACTAGCTGTTGCCCGCGGCTTCACTCGCGTTGTATTGAAATCTATACTCTACTACCTCCCGTCTTTTTAGTTTCAGTCTCGCATCCGTCCTGTATTCCACTTTCCTCCTGTACCACCCTTTCCGGTCCAGTTCTGCATTCGCCCCTAAATCCACTCTACTCCCGTTCGGCTCTTTCCGCTCCAGGCCCGAATCCGTCCCGTAATCTACTCTTCTTCCATCCCATCCTCACTGCGCCAGTCCTGCATTTGTCCCATAATCTTCTCTAATACAGGCCCACCCTTTCCGACCCAACTCGGCATCCGTTCCGTAATCCACATTACTCCCTTTCCGCGTTTTTGCAATCCAGCCCCGCATCCGTTCTACAATCCAATCTACTTCAGTCCCACTCTTTCCGATCTAGTCCCGCAGTTACCAGTAATAACTTGGTAAATGAACAGAAATTTGTCACTGACTCGCACTTGGCCATGATTTATTCCTTGTTGTTGTAGTTTGACGGCTGTACGTATTTATTACCGTTTTTACATTAAAACTAATACAAAAATACGTTTGTTGTATGGGGAACCCCTTTTGTTTTTACTATATTACATAATTACATTTCTTAGTTGATCCGCCGTAACGTTACATATTCTGTGAAAATTTCAACTGGCTTATATTATAGTTCGAAAAACCGCTCCATCGCAGGACACCATTGTTGAAGGTAGTCTGGAAGAGGTCGCTCATAGCGATAAGGCCGTTTTTTTCGGTTTTATTTATTGTTTCTGACACAAATTATACCTACTCACTTCATTTCAAAAAGGCTTCTTATACACTGTTACAAGTAGCCCGTCTCCATCTTAAAATCAGTTTGCACTTTACCGATCACAGAGATACAAAAATCTGAAATCCCATTTCAACCGGGAGATATTTGATTGAGTAGTGAAGTGGAAAGGCGGAATTATTATTAAGTTGGGTTCCGGCGGCGCGGAATGCCAGGGGCGCATGTGCACCTAAAGTGGCGAAGGCGCCAAATATCTACTACGGCCGAGCCACAGTCGCGCCTCGTAGCTGTCGGCGGCCGCTCGTAGCGCTTCTAACGCCGCTACGTCTACGAACTTCTACGCACCCGTAGCATGCCGCGAAAAATGTGAAATTTCTCTCAATAAGTTGCAATGTGTCTTCAATGATGTTGTTGGGAAAACTTTTGTTTTACGTACACTTCGGACTAGTCTTCCATGTTGTGATTTGCTTTAAAGATACCGTCGGTAAGTTTCCGGTTCGATAAATTTACGTATTGTTTAAACTGATGTCCACTTCTGTTTCCGGTTATTCTTAATATAATTACATACTCAAAAGCTTATACCATTAAAGTAATAATAGTAAACAGTCATAAGTACTACAAATGGAGTAAACGTTTACAATTATGTAATCTTTATTACTTATCGTAATTTTATAGAAGGCATAATAAAATTGTTATAATTCTAGTAGTTAAATTAATATTCAGATAAATTATAATGAGTTTAAACTGGTTTAATAACATGTTTTATTTGAGGTAATGAATTCATGTTATCGTTTACTAACTATTAAACTGTTAACTAGCTTTATATTAATATTAGCAATGCACCCCGGCTTCACACGGGTGTAAATATTTTTTTTACACCTTGGGTTACTTTATTGGAGTTTTAATAAGGATCCCTATTTTTTTTCGAAAATATAATATAGCCTATGTCACCCAAGGATAGTGTAGCTTCCCAACAGTGAAAGAATTTTTCAAATCGGTTCAGTAGTTTCGGAGCCTATTCAGTGCAAACAAACAAATCTTTCCTCTTTATAATATTAGTATAGATAATAAAACATTTGTTTTAATGCTTAAATTTAAATATTTTCTTATTTAGAAGCACGCAAATAAAGTGGGTAATTTAACAAAGCAAAGTGGTCTAGTAGTAAGTGGTGGTAGTAGTGGTTGCGATTTTATTAAGAACCTCTTTTTTGAGCAAACGAGCCTAACCTGGGACTAAAATAAACATTATGAGCATATTTATGTATGTTTAGGGTACCTATTTAAGTGTTTGTTTTGGCTCTAAGCATAGTTTCAGCCACTGTCAAAAATAATAGAATTTTCAAGCCTAGAAGATATCGTTAAACAATTTCAAAGTCATAGTTAAAATCAAGTTAAATAAGTCTAGGGCATGCCTTCTGATCAGACATTCAAGGGAGATATGGTAAGGTGGCGTGGCAGGTGCGAGCGCATCTGGCCTGAACCAGGCTTGATGCCATTAGTCGAAGTCACCTTGCAGATGCTGCATCGATGCTGGTGTTCTCTAAACTAAATTTGACAGCTCTAAAATTGTTGCCATCCTTCTCTTACGTATTAAAATGAAAAGAGAGGCAGATAATTTTAGTATTGTCAGATTGGTTTAGTTTAGTGAGTGGTATGACAGAATAGGCCTCATTGTCGTCTTTTTTTGCATGTAGACTATTAGTTAGTACATTGGCGTCACTGCAAGTATCTTAGTGTTCGCGAAAAATTAATAAGCGAGTCATACTTACATTTTTAACGTGAAGGCTGTTCATCTGTATAGTAATAAAAATTATGAAACCTAGATGTATTTAAATACGAACGCAATTTGTACTAAAGCATATCTGCCTTGTTTGTCTGATCTGAGGTAACCTAGTATCATTTTGCACACACTAAGTAACTTAATGGCATCGATTCTGATGCACTCTAAACTAAACTAAATTTGACAGCTCTAAAATTGTTGCCATTCTTCTCTCACATAAGAAATAAAATAGAAGTAGATAATTTTAGTCCTGTCATCATTGGTTTAGTTTAGTGCACTCACTAAACTACCACTGTATGACAGAATAGATGCCATTACCAGCAACACCAATTTACTTACTAATAGTCCAAATGCAAAAAATGGGCGACAAGGCTAATTTCGGAGAGTGTGCATCTGATCTTCATGATCCAATTCCCTCCTGCCCATTTTTCTATCGGACTGCCAGAGCGGGCACAAAAAATCTACACCGCTTTATGGTTGATATTCCGAAAACCCGAACGAAGTGCTTTGATTCCACTTTTATTGTGCGAACTGCTAGTCTGTGGAATGCGCTGCCTGAATGGGTGTTCCCCGATAGATACAATCTGGGTGTCTAAATCACGAGTGAATCGGTTTCTTCTAGGCAAGCGTGCTGCACCGTATCGCTTAACATCAGGCGAGCTGACGGTCAAGCGCAAGCCTATTATTTATTTTTAAAAAAAGTCGTCTGCTGGGTGATTTGAGATTTAGACCAGATGTGTTTACACCCATCATGCCACCTTACCATATCTCCCTTGTTTGTCTGATCTGTTATACCATGAAAATACAATATTACAGTTTTTTGCATAAGGAAGCATTTATTCACTGTCTAAGATAGATTATTATAACATTAGCCTTAGGTGACCTGCAGTGCAAAATCGGTCGTCAAATTTGACAGTTGAGATCGTCAAATTAGGTAAAATGCCATTTGATGACTCGCTATGATCGATTCTATGGCATTTTATAGAATTTAATGATCGATAAAGAACGGTTCTTGCACTGCTGGTTTTGGCTTAGCATTCACGTTGAAATGTCTAACTTTTAGTAACATACTCCCCCCCCTCAAAATACCACCTTCAAGTTGAAAATCTGTCACCAAGAATCTAACGGTGTGTTCCAGCAGCTTCACTTGAGATCCAGTTCCCATTCTAGGCTAAGCGTGTTTACCATCTTCGACCACACCGTCATTTAACATCAGGTGAGCTCAGGACAGAGCCATGGTGGCCGAGCGGTAGCATGTGTTATCTGACGGCACCCGTTTTGATCCAATAATGTTCAGCCATGCACCAATGACTTATTTAGTACCTAAATAAACTATATGCAGTTTCGGTGCCATCACTCAAAAAAAGAAACATCGTGAGGAAACCGGTATGTCCAAGACCCTCAAAGACAAAAGTTCAAAAACGTGATATTTACCAACATACACTGGGCCTGCATGATTGATTAGGATCCATTATCTCTCTCTCTCTCTCTCTTTCTCTTCTTTTTATATAAATAATATTTACGGTATTTTTATACCATTTACAAACTAGGCAAAACATGATACAAAGTGACAAATGTTTTTGACCCACCTATTGTGCATACGTTTTTAAATGTGTGTATGATTTACTCGTGTTTTGTGCAAATAAATAATCTTTGTCTTTATTTTCTTTCTGAGAGAAGGCCTATATCCTAGCAGTGAAAACATGGAAGGCTGATAATGATGATGAGCTGTGCAAACGCGTTACCTGCAAAACATAACACACATCACATCATCAGCCATTAAATGTCCACTACTGAACAAGGCCTCCCTCTTGGAGAGGGGTGTTGCCATAATCCCCACGCTTGGCAGGCGGCTTGGAGATCGTAGTACGTTCACCGTGTACTAACAGGACGCTGCTGCCCATCCTCCGGTGGTTCAAACATAACAACTTCTAGCTATATATAGAAACGTTAGATCAGATAATATATTCTTTAAAACTCTGTCTACTTCTCGATAACGGCAATCATCACGTGCGAAAAAAGACAATGTTACTTTAAGTTAACGGCCGGTTATCCGAGTCGCGTAGGCAACAAAACGCTCTCTCAGCCCCCGCCAATTATAGCGACGATGTATTTTGCCACGCTAGAGTCAGGACACCCGCGGGGGGAGTGCAACGACAAAAACGAACATAGGTACGACCTCGATGACGCCTGGCGCGGTACTGAACGCGGTGCGCGCAAATTCTCGCGGCATTGTTACGGTTTTTATTTCACTAAAAAACGAAACTATTCACTATCATTCTATCCAAATATTTTTTTTTTGAATAAAATTGCCTTTCAGTACATGCAATTTCCAGGTTGTTACAAACTTTCATTAGAGCATAAAACGAAAAAAATAAACTAAATCGACTTTGTTTCTGTTTTTTTTTTTTTGATCGAGGAAAGTTTATTCCATTGTGTTTTGAACCAAATCACAAACTCGAACACAGATGTATCTGTGACATTTATTTTTTTCCAGCTCAAATATTGTAATTAAACTGAATAAAATTGATTTAAAACCGTAAAATTTGGTATAAGAGGCTCTTAATTCACGTTTCTAAGTAAAACACTAATACCGTTTATGTTTTGTCATTGTGTTGAGATACAAATACGATATAATCGACGTTGCATAAGAAGGCAATATTGCTGTAGCATTTCTGTTACATGATCGTACAACCAGATGCGAAGCGTAGCGCCATTCATAATGCCTGACGTCTCTGCTGTCCAAGCGATGTTTTGCTTTTAGGCGACCACATGTGAACGAAACTTTATATTTATTACAGAAATATTTTTAACTGGCAAGTTTCATTTTTAACTAAAAAAAATACAAACTAACTAAAAACTACAACAATAGTTGGACTGCCCTTAAACCGTTCAAAGGCCTAAAAAATCCAAATGGTCAAGCTCAATAAAAAATATAGGAAAATAATGTATAGGTAGGTACATTATACATTATAATATAATAACTGATGAATACAATTTTTGCACTAACATCTAGCATAATAATAATAATGTATCAGTTGATCAATAAATATTTTCTGATTCTGATTCTGATAAATATTATCCTGTAGAAAATATTTCGGACAATTCACAGTCAGAATCAAGCAAAGTTTTTTTATTATTATAAATTGGCTTGCGCTTGGCCGCCAACTCGCCTGATATTAAGCGATGATGCGGCATACGATAGAGCACGCTTGCCTAGGAGAAACCTATTCAATCTCGACTTCAAGTCGAGAGTGAATAGGAATACTAACTGTCAAGTAAGTCACAGTCAAGTCCGATTCATGCCCTAGTAAAGTGTCTTAGCTCCAGTGTAAATAAACCGGCCAAATGCGAGTCGGGTTCGCGCATTAAGAGTTTCGTAACACCACAAAATACAACCAGTATTGTTCAGGCTTAACGCTATCTAAAATAGTCGAAGCAATTGCTACGCATGTTTTATGTTTATCGGGACTTATCACGTATTCAAATCGCGAAAGTTTAAAAATTACAATTGCTACGCAGTCACATAGTTAGTATTTTGCTACAGTGACGCTCGAGTATAACACAATTATAACTTGATCAAAAAAATATTGTCACCGACTCGCACTTGGCCATTATTTATTATTTGTTGTTAAACTTTAGTTAGAGTGTACTATAATCATACCAAGTTTGAAGCTTGTACGTATTACCGTTTTTATATTAGAGCTCATACAAAAATACGTTAAAAAAATACGTTTGTTGTATGGGTACCTACCCCCCTTTAGTTTTGACTTTTTGAATTTTTATTTCTTAGTTAATTTGACGTAACAGTACATATTCTGTAAAAATTTCAACTGGCTATCTTTTGCGGTTCGAAAGATTTGGCCCTTAATAAGTAGGACGGACGTACGGACGGACGGACGGACAGACAGACAAACAGACATCGTTGGCTTAGTAATAGGGTCCCTTTTTACCCTTTGGGTACGGAACCCTGAAAAGTTAGAAAGTACAAGCGTCAAACTTGGCTTGATTATAGTAGGTACGCACTCTAAATTAAAACAATAAATAATAAACACCATGACATGTGCGAGTCTTATAGTAGTTACACACATTTTAAATTAAAACAATAAATAATAAACACCATGTGCGAGTCGGGTGTGCGAAGATCTCGAACTGAATGAAAGAAAATAAATATTTTGAGTGAAGAACCCGGTGCGTGTGTTGGACTCGCACTAGCTAGTGTTTATTCAGATGTACCGTTCGCAAAATATGTCCCACGAAAAGTACCGTTGTCAGTTTTTGTTATGCGGGTTAAATCATTATAAGCAACTTTTACTATGGGCCCAACATTGAAATCGCCCTTTTCCATACTCTTCGTTGAGTGTTATTTTTTTTTTATTCTATAGAATATCTTATTTATTTTCACGATATTAGTGTTGGTCCCAAAAATTGTTTATAATGATAGGTAAGTACAATGATATCCTTGAAAATGTCTGTCGTCTAGAGATTCACGGTTTATTTAGTACTAGCGGTCCGCCCCAGCTTCGCTCGGGTATAGATTATAGCCTATGTCACCCGGGGATAGTGTAGCTTCCCGTCAGTGAAAGACTTTTTCCAATCGGTTCAGTAGTTTCGGAACCTATTCAATGCAAACAAACAAACAAACAAACAATCAAATCTTTCTTCTTTATAATATTAGTATAGATAACACTTTTCTGAAACATACTCCATTATTGACTCGTTACTTTTGTGAATATGATTATGTAGCTATATTTAAAAGCTTACATCTTATGCCAGTACTATTTAATATTCATGATGACGAATGGGTTACGTGATAATCATTGCGTGTTGCCAGAAATCTTTGTCTGCCAATTAACGACTGCTTTTTGTAATAAAAACCTTTACAGCGGCTTCAGGGACAAAGTTGTCACGACAAACTTTTCTATTAACAGGGTGTTGCGACACTCAGTCATACGGGAGAGTTTATAGTTCTATCAAATATTTAGCAAGTATTTCATATAATACAAAGTTTCACTTCGACAATGTGACTTTGGACGTTATCCAAGAGTTAGTGCGATTTTTGCACTAGCACAACTTTGTTTCAATCATAAAGTTAAACCACAAAAAAATACATGACAGTGACAAGAAAAAAAAGAATTTTAAAGCAGATTTCAACAAAAAAATTCTTCAAATTTTTCAAATTCGCTAAAGTGCCATCTGTTCAGTACTCGCTATGATCGATTCTAAGGAATTTTATCGAAGTTGACGATCGATAAATAACGGTACTTGCACTGCATGCTCGACAGGGGTTTTTAACCGACTTCCAAAAAGAGGAGGTTATCAATTCGACTGTATGTATTTTTTTTGTTACGCGATTGCTCCGCCAATTTAGAATAGTTTTTGATGATTCTTTTTTTGATTGGTAGTTCATATCTCATAGTTAGTCGCATAGTATTTTAATCGACATAGATTTAGCGCTTTTTGAAAAATCTACAAAAACATGACCGACTTCAAAATTAGTAAATACGGAATTTTGTGTTGGGTCACATAATTTATCTAGTTATTTTGATTTAAAACCAACAGCTAATCAAACCGATTTTGATGAAAATAATTAAAATCAAATTTTTAAAAACTTAATCGGTTCATAAATAACTGAGTTCTGAGATAAAAAAACTATAAAAATAATACAACTGAAATGAAAACTCTCTTTTTTGAAGTCAGTTCAAAGGTCACCGAAGTTTAGCAACAAACAATCAGTTCAGTCTTTGGATGGATGACCATGAGTAGCATTTAAAACTGAGCGCTACTGTGGCTAGGATGAGACATTGCATTGTTGGTCTCGGTTCATAGGACCTCGGGCGACCTACTACCACCTACTACCAGGCCAAATTGAATCAACATTCAAAATGTTGCCCAAATGTTTCTCATTGCTGAATGTACTAACATATTTTACTTATGCCGAAGAAGACTAATTTTACAAACTTGAAGCTGATAACTGAATAAACGGCATAAAAAGTCCCAACGTAAATGAAATAAACTTCGGAAGTCGTGACACACGGACGCCGTTTCGGATTTGCTAAATCTACATAATAAAAACTTTACACGCATATTTGCGGCTTAGCAACATTCGTGTATGTGTGTAATTAATTTACAGCCCACCCTCCATTTGTGCGGTTTGTTTGATAATGCCATTTTGATTGGCAATCCACGTTTAATCAGACGCACACAGCATTTGTGTCCGATCAAAATTGCAGGCGAAAATTACACATCGCCAAATGTTAAAGCCATTAACGGTACCCATGTATGATCGGAGTTCGTAATACATCTTAAGTCGTCGCAATAAGGGCTACAATAACTCAAGCGGTTGGTTCTAAGTCCCGGCGGGTTGTTGTTACAGCAAAGCCAAGTGCTTAAGTCGGCTTAAGAGCCTAAAGGGCCATACACACAAACCTCATCAATCCATGGTACGCGAACAAATCTGACCTGCACAGAGGTCAAACACTGTCGCTCGAGTATAATATAATTTATTATTTAATAGCAGATTTTGCCGTCGGCGTGGTACGGTACAAAGCCGAGTAGAAATTGATGATGTACTGTGAATGTACTTTTACGATGTAACTACGGGACATAATCTTTTGATCACAAATTCTTGTTCGCTTCTGTATTATAAAAATATTTCAATTTACCTTCATGCTTCATTCAACTTTTTTTTTTGTTACTGTTTGAATTAAATAGGTATGTGAATAGGTTTAGTTAGGTAGGTTGTTAAGGTGTGTACATAATAAAACATATATACATATTATATCTCTATTTCTGTTTCATTATTTCAGCCGTAGGACGTCCACTGCTGGACATTGATCTCCAAAAGGGTCGGTTGGAAGCGGCTTGCATCTAGCGTTTATCTGCGGTCACTTTTAGGTCCTCTATCCATCTTGTGGGTAGACGTCCTATGCTGTGCTAACCGGTCCGTGGTTTCTATTGGAAAACAGAACAGAACTCTATTTAGAACAGATGGCAAGATTGGCCATCTGTTCTGCGTGCTATGTGCCCTGCCCACTGCTACTTCAACTTACTAATCCAGTGGGCTATGTTGGTAACTTTCGTTTGTCTGTGTATTTTCTCATTTCTGATTCGACCTCGTGGAGTGTTTCTGTTTACGAAGTACTCATTATGAAAATCGCATTCAAAATAGAATACGAGACTACGTTAAATTGCCAACAAACAGAAACAGGAATCCATTTGAATAAACCTATCAAACATTTATCACTAATTAGAGATTAACGCTTTTGTAGTGATCCCGTTACAATCGTACCTCTATAAATCTGTCCAAGTGTCCGTCCGATTTCATTAGTAAGCCGTTGTTCCTTCGCTTCCTCTACCCGATGCTGAAAATAGACACTGAATAAATTATCTTTTATAAAAACCGACTTCTAAAAACCACAGAAGGACAGACAGACAGTCGGACAGAGAGACGGACAAACAGACGGACGGACAGAACGAACTTATAAGGGTTCCTTGTACTATGGAACCCTGAAAATCACTTAATAAAAGGTTAGGCATTTCTTTAGAATTACATTTCAAATAGTATAAAGCTATTTTCGTGTTGATATTTTATAGGATTGCTGAGTAAATAGAGAAATAGTTTTTTCCATCTCCTCCTTTTTTAATAGCATTTTTTCTCTTCAACAACTTTGAAATGCGTGAGGGAGCACACGTTAAGCTGATAGTACTACTTACGTACTAGAAAATCAGTTCACTATAACATCAGTACCGTGAAACACTATCTGCATGCTAAATTTATCGATGGGGGTTAGTTCTAAATCGAACTTTGGCTTGCCGAACTACAAAGTTGAAGATAAGTTTACGGCAGCAATATTCATAGCACACAAATGGCTTATCAGGCGGCTGCTTCTTATTAATAATTGGACAATTATCGGTCGGAGAGGGCTGCCCTCCGCATCCGGTCACGTCGCGCAAACTTCCGGCCTGCCATTAAATTAAGAGCAACCAAACTTCATTTATCTCGACTTGTTACTTCCACGGCGATAAGGTACAGAAGCAGGCCGCGAACTTGGAACAAACTTACAGCTAACTTCGGTGAAGTTTATCGAATTGCGCCGATCATTTGATAATTTGTTACTTACTCAATATTTTAAATAATCTCTCGAGCCGGTTCTTATCGCAGAGTTTTCACTTGAGTTAGTTTTCGCTTGCAATTGTGAGGAAAGTCTTCTTTCTTTATACTGGGGTACATGGAAAGGGTGTAGTAAGCCGAAAGAGGTCCACAGTACCCATAATTATCAACAACTTTTACTATGGGACCAATCCTGAAAACGCGAAAAAAATATCAGTTGTTCCATAGAAAAAGGTCATTATCACTCGACTTGTATGAAACAGCTGTTATTTCTTTTCGTGAGTTTAAGATTGGTCCCATAGTAAAAGTTGTTCATAATGATGGGTACTATGGACCTCTTACAGTTTAGTATACACTTTCCGCTTAAACCTGTATAAATGAATCCCAAGATCATTTCTATTTTATTATAGAAACTGACGTGGTTTTCACACATTTCATTTGTATTAATTACGTTTTTTTATTACTTGGCTAATTTCCGTGTATTATAAATAAAATTATTTCAATTCGCTATAATTTCAATATTTTTTATTTCGATGTACTGGCTTTTACTTTAATAACTTAAATAACATTCCATCTTCGTAAATTATCATTCAAACTAAAACCTAACCACTAAACTAATCTATTAAACCGCTACCAGTGGGAATTGTACCCAAAATGCTGGCCTCATTACCACATTGTATGGCAATGTTCACCTTTTGAGCAAAGTACAGTACAACATTGTGGTCACGAGTTGCATCGACCTAATAAATCTTTAAAAAATATGTTTGCTCCCGATCCCCACGTTGCGTTTTGACCGCATCAAAAGGCTCAAAAAAATCGCACTGTCCCGGGTACTTACTATATTTGCGCCTTTTGAGGTCTTCTGCGGATTCTTTTCAATTATGCGTTGCAGATCGATAGAGATTAGACAAAATGTTGTAATTTGCAGAATGAGCATTGATTTACCGAGTGGAATAAACTTCATAGATTGGATCCGTTGGTTGCGTGACGATAGACGCTTGAAGCGAGGGCCGCGGCGAGCAATCGCGGCAGCCGGCGTCCCGCACCCGCGCTCTACGCAAATATTTATATCGCCCTCACAGACACAAGTCATTGTCTGAAAGCGTTGTCTTGTAACAGCCCCGTAGGCCCTTTTAAATAGAAAATATCGCCTGTCGATGTTATTTATAACAGAAATCACGCCACGAATAAATAACGAAAGTTGCAACGCGTAGAGGGTAGGTCTACACGGCCCTAAATAAAGATTGAGCGAGGCTTTGCACGGTGATGATTTATTGTCGATATTTTTATTGTTCATAATATACAGATTTGCATTAACATGTGAAGTCTGTATTTTATAATACTTGTCATAGCGTAGATTATTGGTGACGTTTTACCCGACTGTCCAAGAAGGAGGGTAGATAAAATGTTTCAGGCGTATGCATGTATGTTTGTATTTTTACAATCTTTCTTTATTACCTTCAATAGCCGTCTTGACCATTTTTAGAGCGAGATGTCGTTGGATACCTATTTATGTCTGAAGTGTCATAGGATACATTTTGTAGGCAGGTTTTTTTTTTTTAGTCTTGTTGTTTTCATTATACAGGAATTACTCGAGTACAAACAAAGCGATCAGTTTCCATTATAATGATCTAACAGAAATGTATTCTTGTTACAGACAAATTCACTTATTTGTGACTAGCGGTCCGCCCCAACTTCTCACGGGTATAGATTATAGCCTGTGTCACCCGGGGATAGTGTAGCTTCCCGTCAGTGAAAGAATTTTTCAAATCGGTTCAGTAGTTTCGGAGCCTACAATGCAAACAAACAAACAATCAAATCTTTCCTCTTTATAATATTAGTTTGTGATAAATTTTTAAGGAAATAGTTATGATTTCGCTGAATTAATATTTTTTGCCATTCAGCGTGGTAATGCCGCCACTGCATGCTGGGTACGCTACCAACTGATAGTGGGCTTGAGCATTTGGATTGTCTTTAGACCTTTAACGGTCTATGGGCAGTCTAACTGTTTTTGTCGTGTTAGCTTCTATTTTGTTTAGTTAATAAATGCACTTGCCGTATTTAATACGTAATCATTTTGTTCTAATTTTGTATTTAGTAGTTAAATTTATGTAAAATCATATCAATTTAGTTAGCTAGGTTGAGCGGGTAGAGCGCACGTTGCGCCGCCATCGTGCTGGCATCGTCGACGTGGAACTACACGTCACTGTTTCATTCGTATCTAAAATTAATGCTGTTTATTGTTATTTTCAACATGAGAAATGGTTTCCGTGCAGCCAGGGTCTGTAGAAAACACAGAACGTTCCCGACCAAAATGTTTATAATCAAATAAATTAAAAGTAGAGCACCGTTGGATAAATTTGCAGAAGCGAAGTTCCAATGACAATTTTAATAATTAAGAATGAATTTCTCCTTCTGTCTGCATAAATGCAAAAGATCTGCATAAAAGGTATTCATAGTAAAAACCACCGGTAGTACGGCTAAGACGAGTTGGACAGCTCGCTTTAAAAGTACTTGAAATGTTGGCGGGATTTTTGTGGCACAGATTTATTTGAGGAAACTTTGCTATATTTATGATTAATATCTATAAATGATATGGATAAGAAATAAATTCACCTACTAAAATGCCCGGTTAGATTATAAAGACAAAAACAATGATATTGTAAATGAGATGAAAAAGTTTTATGAATTTCTGCTTTATTTCCATCTATTATTTACTATCTTGAAATGTTTAAATGTCGTGGAACTTTTATATTTGGAGATAACAGCTTTTAATGAAATTCGTCGTTTGAAGTTTATAAAGATCTCATTTGAATATTTCCATTGAACTCGGATGGCGAACTTATTTTAGACTGTGCTTACTATCAATTGAGATTAAATCAAAGCCATGCATAATAAATTATGCATATTTTGTAGTTATTTGATTTTTTTTTTAAACTGGGCAAGTGCCTTTGTTAACCTAAACAAAATACAAGCTAAAACTAACACTACAAATACAGTTAGACTGCCCATAGACCGTTGAAGGTCTAAAGATAATCCAAATGCTCAAGGCCACTACCAGTTGGCAGCGTACCCAGCATGCTGGCGGCATTACCATGTTGAATGGCTTATGCGTTGAGCCAGAAACACGCCAGCATTTTGAATCATTTAATTTTCAATGATTTTTATCGCGTGCAAATCCGCGTTTAACCACCTACTTGTTAATAGGTAAAATGAATTTGATGTTTGTTGGCGTTGATTATTAAAATGAAATCACTTTTATTTTATATTGAATAGGTACGCGTTTGGCCGCTAACCGCCTAAATGTATTTAAGATGGATGTAAAGAATCAAGAATTAATAAAAAATAAAGAAACGCAAATGTTCTGATGAGCACACCTGAGCAGGCTCATCAAAAAATTTACGTCCCAGATGTCTATATATCACTTTTAGCGATAAAGCCGCCACTACTACGTAAGTGTTTTATATCTGTTTGTAAATTTTTTTCTGGTGTTTACACCAGATAAAAATATAATAACAAGTTTCTATCAAGTATGACAATATACTTGAATAAATAAGTTTATAGTGAAAAAACATTTTTCATTACTCATACTCGGAAAGTAGGTCTGAAGTTGCCTGAGGAGCGGGTTGAAAGTAATTCATTTCAGTCCTAGGGAGAATCACTTTCAAATTATTAAAAAAAATACTAGTTCTATTTTCACATTTGTATGGAACCATGCTCCAACTTTGTTTTTTCCTAGAGGATTAGGGTCCCGCACTTCTCGAGCATATGCCAGTGTCAGGATGTTCCAAAAAAAATATTGTCAGGAATCCGATCTTCATTGTAGAGTTTTTTTTATATTTCCGTATGGCAGATTTGTATTAACACAATGAGTTCATCTGATTCCGATATGGGTTTAATGCCTGATTTCATAAGAGTATAGAGTAATTCATAGACCAAAGCAGTATAGTGGAAAATAAATTTCACACCAAAAAAAATTATTTATGTACAATAAAATTCACTTATATTTTCTTTAGTCAGTCACACTAGTCACTATTCAGACAGTTCATGTTTTTATTTTTAGTTTCCTTGTACATAATGAAAAGCACAGTTTTTACCCGTGGTTAAATACTTATATAGTCCCCAGACGGGGTTTGGGCTAATAGTTCGAGGGTTACTTTCACCCCTAGGGTAACAATGTACTATTTTTAAATAAGTTTATAATCTTAACATAATTTAATTTATTAAGTTCCATCTAACATATTTTAATGGGGTATCTTGTTGCGTTCAGTAGTTTCTATGGCCAACTTCTGTCATCAGCGTCAGACCTTGAATATCACCTAGGACAGGGGTTCCCAAACTTATTTTGTCTACTGCCCTCTTTGAGAATAAAAAATTTTTTAGCACCCCCATTTTTTCACCTATTTAAAAACCACTATAACTTCAAATTAAATTAATCAATTATTGTGAGCTATATAAGCGGTGATGTTCACAAGTTGTAGTTGAGAGTCGAGAGCTCATGCAGTCGGTGTCTAAGAGGCCTCCTAGCTAAATGAAATTACAAATCACCCCCCAAGCCTCTACACAACGCCCCCATTTATTTCTGGGTCTCTTACCGCCCCCCTTTAGGCCTGCAGCGCCCACAAGGGGGCGTTATCGCCCACTTTGGGAAAGGCTGACCTAGGAGTCCTAGGAGTATAGTATACTCATCAAGACTATTCCAAAGAACCCAAACACGATAGGGTTATCTTGTTGCGTTCATTAGTTCCTATGACCACCTGCCGACTCCATCATCAGAAATCTCCATGGTACCATATTAATGCATTGTCATCCGAGTTATATAAGTGTACTAAAGTTTAACTCAATTGAACTCTGGAAAGTGGGTTAAATTATACTTTCAAGAAGTGAGAAACATGTGAAGTTAAAAAAAGCTTTTATTCCATTCTGTCCGACTAGTAGTTTATTTATTATTAAAACACTTATAACACCATTACAGATAAACTAAAGCGATGCTATAACAACTTAAATAAATTTAAACAATTTTAATTTTAGGGTACTAAAATGTATTGGTTTTTTTTTCGTCTCATTATACTTTCAGTGACATCTATTGCGTCAACAATAGATGTCCCTGAAAGTATGCTTTTCACATATTTTGTGAGCCGTTTCTGTTAGTTCGATGATCTAAGCTTGTAATGTGTCGAAATATTTATTACGTAGTATTGCTCTCTACTATCAACGTCGCATCGTTTTCAAGGACACTCCTTACGAAGTCCCCGGCTAACTGGGTCCACAGTGGTGCGCTGCATGCTTGGGTGCACCACTGAGTTGGTACCACTGAATCCATTGACATCCAAATCTGGGTGTCTCCAAGTCTCGAGTGAATCGGTTTCTTCTAGGCAAGCGTGCAACCTCATCATCGCTTAATACCAGGCGAAGTGGCGGTCAAACGCAAGCCTATACAATAAAAACATATTGGCACACCAGAAATAAAGAAAAATCATACAAATAAATAAACTGACGAGTTAATGCTACATCTGGTGGTATTATCGGTAAAAGCAATCTTAATTTGTGTTAATAACAACACTGCAAGCTGCAAACTATAAGTAGAAATACAGAAATTATACACAAAAATTTTGCCAATTTAAACGAACCTATTATATAGTAACCATTCACCTATTATGTAACGATGGCCGAACATAACGTTGTAAAGTGCTCCCTCCCGCAACAGCTGTTGTTTTTTTCGGTAATTACCATTCGCAGTTTAAGTTGCTTGAAGTATTATAAACAATCGTGTCCTTTTGGAAAGACTGAGGCCAGTCAGTTGTAGGCATGTTAGCATTACAACAAACTCACTTTTAATTTCGGCTTCGACTTCTTTTTTGCTATAATTTAATATAGGATTCTTGATTCTTTTTTATAGTACTCTATAGTGGTGGATTTGTTTAATAGTGATCTTAAGTGGTCATCGCTGCCTATATCTATTGACACTTAAAATATCCAGGGCACTGTCAGTGTGTTGCCTAACTTTGAGGACTCTATTCACCCTTCTTTTAAAACAGGCCGAAATTGTCTCGGATGTAAAACCGAAGGTGGTAACCGATCCTACAACATAAAGGTACGTGGCAAAAACAACCGATTAAATTTCATAGACTAAAAACAATGCGTGATTTTCACGTATCTATAATGTCATTGTGTTGAATCTGGCGATGGCGGCCGGTTCAGATACTATAAAAGTGACTGAAATAGTATCTTCTTTTTATTGATCATAAAATTCTACGCCTAAAATACTTATCTAAAAAAATATGAGGGACAGCCGACATAACTAACTCAAAAACAAGTATAAGCTGAAATTGTATACATACTTATCAGCACACGTACGCAACGCACTGCATGACTCCTAATCCGAAACAATAAAACGTCCCATGCGCTCATTGGCAAACATGGACGGCAGTCTGCGCATAAAACAACAAAATAACTTTGGATACACAAGCACCGATATAAAGCATTTAAAACTTTCTTTTAGAGTCTCTGAAGAGGGGTAATATTCGGATATAAATTCTCGGAGGCGGTTCACCCCACTCCTTGAACCCATAAAACGATAAAGATCATCTTTTGTAGCTTCTGAAGCGAACATTCTCATGTCTTAACTCCTAAACAATTCACTCGTTTCGAACAAACGCGTCGCGACAAATTCAACGGTAATTATGTAAAATTAAAACTTTGTCGGAGTCTGTTGTCCGGAAATCGTTGAAAATACACACAGCTTTAACTTTGTGCCTGTAACGGGCCCATTTACGAAGAATTATTCTCAGAAACCTTTGACCGACTAATTTCCCGAAATGTTTCGAAGGCGGAAAATAACAACGCCCTACTTATTAATTTGCACAAATTCCAAAACAACGTAAAATGACGTCGGTTAGGTTCGTTGGCTTAAATTTTGTAGTCTGCGGGAGCTTTGGCAAAATTGCAAAGCTTTTATCTTAATATCTTTTGTGTGTGGACCTCATTATTATTCTTGACTTTTATATTATTTTATGTTAACCAGCTGGCCACAAAAAGTTACGCTCGTAAAAGTTTGCCTAAACGTTTTATCGGCTATCAATGTATTTATTGTTTATTTCGCTTAATCTTTATTCTTATTCCCGGGCACGTATGTTCTTTGGAACCTTATTATCTGAACGGTTGAATTCATTTCTTTGTATAGTCTCCGAGCCCATATGTGTAACATTTGGTGATATTATGTGACAGTAAAATTTCAGTGCGAAAGGGCTGGCAGAGTCGGCTAATAAAAGTTAGCCTTTATTACACCTTAAGTATATCGAATTCTTAGAATAGATACACGTACAGAGAAAAAACGTTCATTATCGGGCGTGGAGGGCAAATAAAACAAGATAGCTCCCCGAGGCCCGTTCGCTTGGATATTGCGACCCGCAAGCAAATTTGTTCAAGGCACAATAAGGCTTAGAGTACGTACGTGCAAAGCAAGCCGGTGCCAACAATAACATTTACGTACTAACACATTAGAGGAAATAAATGTTACTTCATAAACAATGCTATGAGCCGCGACGCGTTTTACTAAAGTTCTTGGGTAGAGTAGCAGAAGTTGATTATGAATAATGATAGTTTAATTAAGGACAACAATACACAGGTTAACTAAGAAACGTCAATGTAAGCGTGTGACAAGGATCTTATATAATTATACCGTAAAGCACAGATCTTCTACCTATTTGTGCCCTAAAGGGAACTAGAACGTCATTGGCGTGTGATAGCAAAATTTTTATTTGTCTCGTTTTCGCGGTCGACAATATGAAAAACTTTCAAAATGACACCAACGACGTATTTTTGGCGCGTCATATTTGACAACTGTTACTCCAGTACAAAAAATGATGTGCACAAACTTAATTTTTTATCGTTCTTTTAAAATGACGAGCGATGAGCGATGATGGCCCAAGTGGTAGCATGTGCATTTTACAATCTGACGGCACTCTGGTTCGATCCTCGGCCCAACGCTAATGACTTATTTTGTATTAAAATAAAATTCTAAATAAAATTATTCTACGGGCAATGGATAAATAGTAATGTATTTAAATACATACAATAATCTAACAGCTTAGGCTGTTGGTACAAACATATTAAATACCTACCCTCCATTTTGTTTTGCGTCGTCCGGTAAAAAACAAAGCTGCTTCGAATCTACTGTCACCAAATAACATAAACACTCTTTTGTTTTCCAATTACGCAGCTAATCGAGGCTACTTTTTAGAACAGAATCCTACCTTTTTGGGACTTTAGCGTCCAGTTTTAGGTTAATTCTTGTAGCTGTAAATATTTAGTCCGATAGTAATTAAGAGCTGGGCTCTCTTCTTTCGTTTTTCCTTCCCATTTTATTGCCGGTTGAATTATTCGGTATTATCTATCCTACCTAATCGATGATCCAGTTAATACTCCTGGCCTTAATAAATAAAAGCATTCAAAGTTTATTTAAATATGGCAAGATTTTCAAAAACTTAACGTCGATACTCTTATAAGTTTTCTATTTTTGAAGCATCAAAGTAAAATGAGTTGAGTCAATATCAATAGTCGTCTTTGTACTTGGAATATGAATAGTCGATGAGCATACTAAAATATTTATGTAAATTCGTGTTTTGTAGTTCCACAAGAAACCTTTATAAGTTCGTTCTGTCCGTTCGTCTTTCCGTCTGTCCATCCCTCCGAATTCTTACGAACCGACTCACTTCTGTAGTTATAAAAGGCAAGTGCATAAAACTCTGCACAATTAGACCAATAATATAGATCTCAAATTTAAAAGTTATAAAAAACATAATTTTGTATTTAACGGCCGGTTATCCGAATCGCGTAGGCAACAAAACGCTCCCTCCCTCAGCCCCCGCCAAGTTATAGCGACGATGTATTTTGCCACGATAGAGTCAGGACGCCCACGGGGGGAGTCCAACGACAAAAACGAACATAGGTCCGACTTCGATGACGCCTGGCGCGGTACTGAATGCGGTGCGCGCAAATTCTCGCGATCTTGTTACGGTTTTAATTTTGCTAAAAACACTAAGCTAATCACTATCAAAATCCTATCCAAACAAAAAAAAAATGCCTTTAAGTACATTACAGTACATATGCCATTTCCAGGTTGTTACGAACTTTCATTAGAGCATAAAACGAAAAAAATTAAACTAAATCGACTTTGTTTCAGATTTTTTTTTTGATCTAGGAAAGTTTCCGTCTTGTTTGAACTAAACCATAAATTCAAAGATGTATCTGTGACATGTATTTTTTTCCACCTAAAATATTGTAATTTAACTGAATAAAATTGATTTAAAACCGTAAAATTTGGTATAAGAGGCTCTTAAGGGGTGGCTCTGGTACATGCGAAATGGTCATCAAACATTTTACACTGCACCCCATCGGGATCTTTGAAAAGGACTATTAAAATAAACGAAATTTTCATATTTTATTATTGAAACTGACGTGGTTTTCACACATTTTATTTATGTTACACGGGAATTACTCACGTAAGATTAAGCCGGTTACTCCGACAGAAAAAAAAAAAAAAACCGAAATTTTCATACATTTATTATCTTATTAAATGTATCTTTTGCGAAATATGACCTGTCAAAGTAGCAAAAATTCGAACATTTTGTGATTACACATTTTAAAGTTAATATACCTAATAGCGATAAAAATTCAATACATTCGAGGAACGAGAAGAGTTCTTTACGAGTTGAGTAAAAAAAACTACTATAATATCTATAGTTAGGTACTATAATATCTACTTTTTACCGTTGACTGCGAGAAAATAAATAGTAGTATAGTATTTATATTTTCCAAATAAAACACGATAACAAAAAAGAAACTAACTAAAATTGGCGGGGTATTTTTTTCTTAATACAAATTGGATATCTCAATAGAACAGCTACATTCAGACAGACAATTGGTACGTTCATCACGTTTTTTTTGTATTCTTTTCTTTATTACATTCGTTATTTTTGTATTCGTATAATTAAAAAAAACCTTTTCCTAATTTAAAATTTATACATTTACTCAGTTACTAAAAGAGAGTTTTATTCCTTGTTAACGATGAATCAAATGCCCTTTTTCGATTGCCAATGGTAAAAAGTAATTAATTACCGTATCGTCCAAGCTACGACTAAACTCAAGCGAACCCCAAGCGTACTTGTAGCTGAATTTCTAATAAGGATAACGGCTATACTTAAAAGTAATGAGCTTCGTTACGAAGGTAAGTGATTAAAATTAATGCTCTTGATTGTTACAGAAGTACCCCGCTTCGAAGATAGCCTAAACAACCTGACTGTATCACTGGGTAGAGAAGCAGTGTTTACTTGCGTGGTCAATGACCTCGGCTCTTACAGGGTACGTATACTTATTCACTCCGTTTTACATAAATTAAAGAACCGGATTGCTCATTTCCCACGCCCTCTATCACCAAATGGATCAGAGCTTTGACCTCAAAATACAAATTACAAAGTCAGCGCTCACTATAGAGTCACGGTAAACGTAAATTAGTTTTAAGAAATTGACTAACCCAATGCTGTACAATGGTTTACTATCGGATTTATATAATTTATTGTCTTTAAAAAAAGCTAACCATAAACAGAGTCGACTACTGAAAATTAAATTAAAATGTGTTCAAAATTTAGGAACATATAACCAACCATGAAATTGTTAAAAAAATATCAGCTATTTCTGCTTATATTTTTTACGATTATTCAGAGTTGCTCCCATAGTAAAAGTGGTTCATAATGATGGGTACTATGGGCCGCTTTCGGCTTAGTACACCCTTTCCGCGTAACCCAGTAGACGTACGTGTATAGCTTGCACGCTACTTGAAATATGTAATACTAAATCTAAAATTAAGGTAAAAATAATGATCAAAAAGTATAACACTTTACTGCTGTTCATTCAACACAAAACCTAACATTATGTGGTGAAATTGTTTTACATAATACACAAAGAGGTTTTGGTCAGCCATCGAACTTTAAGCACTACGCTCGTTTATCGGCAGGTATTAAATAGTTTTCTCTGTCGGACATACAAAAACGAACTGATGGACAAAAAGAGCTTAAGAGGCAGTTTCTCGGCAGAGCTTTCTCTTTCTTAAATTTTCAACATTATTGAAGTAAAAAAACATGATTAAAATTTGGTTAAAAAAAAAAAGATTATTAGTATAGATGGGTATTATCTTTAAAATAACATTGCATCAAAAGGATTAAACTATCAAATTGAATTTCATATTTTTAACATCTAAACTAAACTCCCAGCATAAACTAAACTGCTGCCAATTATTAGATATTCATTCGCACCAAGTGTTTTGCTTCCTCTTTCTTAATTAGAACAGCTAACAATGGAACGCCTTACCTCTGTCTGTCTTTCCGCAGATTAAAATCTTGCGAGTGTTCAAGTCTAGGGTTAATAGGTTATTACTGGGCAAACGTGCTCCATCTTCTACCGCATCATCGCTTTCCATCAGGTGAGATCGTGGTCAAATATTAGCATAGTCCAAAGTAAAAAAAAACAAATGAATATAGACTTCTTTCAGGAATGCCACTTTACCATAGACTTTTGTCAAGATAGACCACAACTTTACCTATTTTGCGTGACTGTGTCCTTTTATAAGTTAGACCAATGCTCCAACTAGCACTTTGCATAATTCAGTTCGATTTCCGTCATCTTGGCAGTACAATGGTAGCTTCTAGCTACAATAGTACAAAAAAATATACCAATTACGCTATATAGTAAACTGTAAATACTCTTAAAAGACCGTGATTTGACCTAAACTACCACTACATTGCTCTTGTGCCAAGACTCAATTTTTGTTCAACTATTTTAAAAGACAATAAAAAATAAATTTATTCAGTCTGGTATTATTATAAAAATGCAATTTAGTAACTATTACGGTTGTTTACTGTAGCTATAATATGATTATCATAATAACTGCAGTGAACAACTGCGATAATTTAAAACACTGTTCATAAATATATTGTTGTGGTCGCGGTGTCTATCCTTGTAAAAGTTATGTGCTAATAGCGTTATGTACACAGGTGGCGTGGCTACGTGTGGACACGCAGACGATCCTGACGATAGCCACGCATGTGATCACGAAGAACCACAGGATCGCGGTGAACCACAGCGACCGCCGCGTGTGGTTCCTTCACATACACGACGTGCGTCAGTCCGACCGCGGCTGGTACATGTGCCAGCTCAACACGGACCCTATGAAGAGTCAAACAGCTTACTTAGATGTTGTTGGTGTGTATTTGCTTGTTTATTCTACAGGGTGTTAATCGTGGTGGCCTACACAGCTTACTTAGATGTTGTTGGTGTGTATTTGCTTGTTTATTCTACAGGTGTTAATCGTGGTGTCCTACACAGCTTACTTAGATCTTGTTGGTGTGTATTTGCTTGTTTATTCTACAGGTGTTAATCGTGGTGGCCTACACAGCTTACTTAGATCTTGTTGGTGTGTATTTGCTTGTTTATTTTACAGGTGTTAATCGTGGTCGCCTACACAGCTTACTTAGATCTTGTTGGTGTGTATTTGCTTGTTTATTCTACAAGTGTTAATCGTGGTGGCCTAGTCAGCTTACTTAGATCTTGTTGGTGTGTATTTGCTTGTTTATTCTACAAGTGTTAATCGTGGTGGCCTACACAGCTTACTTAGATCTTGTTGGTGTGTATTTGCTTGTTTATTCTACAGGCGTTAATCGTGGTTGCCTACACAGATTACTTAGACGTTGTTAGTGAGTATTTGCTAGTTTATTCTACAGGTGTAAATCGTGGTGGCCTACACCGACCCTATGAAGAGTCCAACATCTAAGAATTAGATGTTGTTGTTGTGTATTCGTACCAAATTTCATTCAAATCCGTTCAATGGTTTCAGCATTGAGTGGGTGACACACAAACATACACACACTCACAAACTTTTTAATTTAATCATATCAATATTATAAACGCGAATGTGTGTTTGTTTGTTAGTTTGTTGGTTTGCTTGTTCCTCTTTCACGCATAGGCATGGGTATAGTTCAAGGGCCGGAAAGTGACATAGGTTACTTTTCATCATCATCACTATCACCATTTTTCATCATTACTCCAGTGAAACTGCGGGGCGCATCTAGTATTAGAATAATTATAACAAAGGAAAACAGTATATGAAGGCAAGTAAGGTACATAGTGCTTATTTTCTCATCTAAATGGTGCTTAAAAACGAAACTCACTAAACTATGCATTACGAATAGATCTATATGGTATCTCCACAAGAATATTTTCACTGATTTACTACACAACACTTATCCTTCAGCCTTTCGGCTACCAATCCACAGCTCGACTGTCCTGACGGCCACATATATGTATATTTACTACTTGTTCCTACTTATTTTTCTATCTTTTTTTTCTCTAGGCAGGTAGCGTTTATTACCAAAAGCCAAGTCTAACAACAATCAATTTGTTAACTCAAACTCTACTCAATTTCAATGAACCCTAAATCATAGATATAAACAAACGTACAACAAATTATAACTTCTGTGATAAGACAACCGCAGCCCGTGATTCTCATAATACGTGACGTCGCTCACAAAGACTGTATTATTATGTAAACAATATCAAAATAGGATATCATAGCTTTACATTAAGACCATAAAACCCAACGACATACATTTGAACTACAAAATGTGATGAGCATGTTTAAATTATTGAAACAAACAAGGATTACTACCAAACTTTTCACACATATAATAGGTACAGTATTTTGTGTTCCCTATACAAAAACAAATAAAAAATAAACTGGCCAAGTGCGAGTCGAGCTCGCACACTGACGGTTCCGTACCAACACAAAAAAAAACTATTTTAAAAACCGACATTGAAATTAGTAAAATATGGCATTTCCATTCGGTGAAAGGATAAGGCCGATGTTCGAATAAGGTCGTCCAAATAACGAAATTACCAGTTATAACTTGGTAATGACCAGAAATTCGTCACCGATTTGCACTTGGCCATTATTTATTCATTGTTGTTGTATTTTAGAGTGTGTACTATAATCATGCCAAGTTTGACGCTTGTATGTATTACTGTTTTAACATTAGAGCTAATACAAAATACGTAAAAAAATACGTGTGTTGTATAGGGACCTACCTTTCGTTTTGACTTTTTTATTATTTCTTTGTTAATTCGCCGTAACAATACATGTTCTGTGAAAATTTCAACTGGCCATATACAGGGTGTAAGGGGAACACTCTCGAAGCTAACAGAAGGTAATTGTACTCATCATTATGAACAACTTTTACTATGGGACCAACCCTGAAATCGCGAAATAAAAATCAGCTGTTCCATACCTTTTGTCGAGTGTCAATGACCGTTTTCTATAGAAATCCCTGAATCGCGAAAAAAATATCAGTTGTTCTATAGAACAGCATATTTTTTTTCGTGATTTCAGGGTTGTTCCCTAAGTAAAAGTTGTTCATAATGATGGGTACAATTACCTTCTTTTGGCTTCGAGAGTGTTCCCCTTACACTCCGTATAACAGTTCGAAAGGTACAGCTATTTAGTAGGACAGACACAGACAAACAGACAGCGTAGGGTTAGTAATAGGATTCCGTTTTTCCCTTTGGGAACGGAACCCTAAAAAGCTCTAAGCAAAAAATCCACACAAATAATTAGTTCATCTATACTATAGATTCTATAGTTTATCATTATCAGTATACACTGCTAGACATGAGCTGCGACCTCGGTCGGCAGTTCTCTGCATACAGTTTTAACCTAACGTTTTACCGTATGACTAACGGTCCGCCCCGGCTTCGCATGGGTATTGAACAAAAATTTCAAATATAAAAATTATTACACTTTGCTTTACATTATTAGTTTTAGTAAGGATCCCTAATTTTATTGAAAATATAATATAGCTTATGTCACCCGGGGCTGGTGTAGCTTCCCAGTGGAAGAATTTTTCAAATCGGTTCAGTAGTTTCGGAGCATATTCAATGCAAATAAACAAACAATCAAATCTTTCTTTTTTATAATAATATACTAGCTGCTCGCCCTGGCTTCGCATGGGTATAGATATATAGCCTATGTCACACGGGGATAGTGTAGCTTCCCAACAGTGAAATAATTTTCAAATCGGTTCAGTAGTTTCGGAGTCTATTCAATGCAAACAAACAAACAAATAATCAAATCTTTCCTCTTTATAATATTAGTATAGATATATTTGTATAGATCAAGCTCTCAGAATGTTCGAATAAACTTACTGTTATGCTTGCAGTGCCACCAGACATCCTGGACTACCCAACGAGTAGTGACCAGGTGGCGAGAGAAGGTGCCAACGTGACGCTCCGGTGCGCAGCGCATGGAGTCCCTACACCCACTGTTGTATGGAGGAAGGAGGCAGGAGACCTTCTGCCTACATCTAACTTCAGTGACACACATAGTAAGACAAGTCGAATTTTATAAACCTTCGTTGAAAGAGCTTATGATCTTCAATTGGCTGAACAGATTATCTTGAATCATATATAGAACACTCTTGATCAAGTCACCTAAAATATATCGCCAAAAATATAAAAGAATCGGTTCAACCATTTAGGAGCTACGATGCCATTAATCTTATAACACCCCCTCTTTTTAAGTCGGGGTTTAAAAATACCATTATTTTTTTTTACAAATCAACATTGACATAGGACTGATCTCCAGCCTATACAAACTTAAACAGCCTATACAACTTTACCAAGAAACGAAAGCTGTCAAAACGTCTTCGAATCTGAATACCCAATACATATAGGTCGTTGCCCAAAAACAATATAACTTGGAAAGTCGCCCCAAAATTACTCATTTTATCTGGTTTATTTTAGTTTACATTCTTTCCGTTAAACATCTGTTAAATTCACACGCGCAATTTTTTTTACCAGCATAATATCTCAAAACATAAACTTCTTTTTGTGTAGCCCTATCTAAGACATAAAATAATGTATGACAAATGCTTGTAATTTAGTATTTGCTTATGGTTTAAATGGGTTTAATTGTCTTTTGATCGTGAGTTGACCTAATTGCTGATATATAAAAGAGAGTTGAATTACTCACATAAATATTTTGACTAATACAGGAAAGTACCTTTATAATGATAATAATGAGAAAATAATAAGTTACCTTCCTGTCTTTTCTGATACGTCGACACAGTCTTGTTCACGGCGTAGGTGGCCATCTGACAAGCGGGACTATTACAATTTTAGGGAATTCTCAGGTAGAGCATTTCCTCAATTTAATCCCAGAATTACCAGCTATATCCTGGACAAAAATATACCTACTAATAATAAAACATGTTTTTTTTTTCTTCCTAAGCAATTCACTCTCTTTTTACCTGGAAAATCACAAAATCAAGTATAAATTATTAATAGTAGACAAAATTCATAAGGAACGACGCTGATCAAAGTAATTTCCATATTTTTGTCTACCGAGTATTTTTATAATAGGCTCACATTTGACTGCCATTTCGCTTGATTTTATACGGTGATGGCAGTCTACGAAAGCGCATGCTTTACCTAGAAGAAACCGACTCATGCGATTATAACTATCGGGAAACACCTATTCAGACAGCGCATTCCACAGTCTTAGCAGTTCGCACAATAACACTTGAATCAAACCGGTGCCACCTTTTCGTGTCCACTCTAGCAGTCCGATAGAAAAATGAGCAGGAAGGAGTTAGATCATGCAAATCCAATGCATACTTTCTGATATGTATCCTCCTCGGTAAAAAACAGAGGTAGGTATGTATGATAGGTACCTAATACCGAAATACTTTCTGAGGATACAATATTCATAAAGGTCTAGCCTTATTCAAAGCTCTGGGTCGATATCGGTAAACGAAATATGATCCAACTCTAGGGGCCAATGTAAAACCCAAGAATGTGGATAAAGGTGAACATACCTTTAAGACTTAATACTATTATGCCGCGTTCTAGACACGATTGGCTACAAAGCCCAAACATCTCTGTTTAATGGAAAAAGGTTAGTAGAGAATATAGGTAAGTGCCTAACGTAGATAAAAACTTCGTTTTTTACAAGCTTGTATTTAGCTTGCATTGTTTGTATGTTTGTTTGTTTATTTAGTTCAAAACTTGCAAGCTGAATTAGAAACAGTTATCCTTAACCGATTTTGTTGAAATTTTGCATACGTATTGTTATATTTTCAAAATAGCCGCCGCCATAAGACGCCTTATAGTTTTGTCAACCCTGTTAATATGGGTATCAAATGAAAGGTCTTGAAGAGTAGAAAACGATTAAATGAATTGCATCACACTAAATTCTAAAAGTTTATCGTAACGATGCTTTGACCAAAATAAAATAAATGGACAGGCCTAGAAGAAGCGCATTTTTGAAGATTACGAACTGAGTGCCGGCGCTCACTTCGTTCCAGTCTTATGCCCTCGTGTGAGTCTCGAAGTGTAAAAACACAACAAAAAACCGCTATCTATAATTTGTAACAAATATACCTACTGTACAAGGTTATAATTAAGTGTTGAAGTATATATCCAACGGTTTTGAATCGTTTTTACTGACCAAGCTACTTCGACTTCATATTGACATAACCATTGGTTATGCCCGTCCATTATTTTTGTTTGGCCGAAGGTACTATTCCCCTTTAAATTATTTTATATACCCTTTCAGTTTGGTACACCCTTTCCGCATAACCCAGTATAATGTCAATATAAAGTCGAAGTAACACCATACATAGTGTAAACAGTTTGATACAATGTTGTCTTTATCCTTCCATAACATTTATCATGAAAACCTCTGTACAAACGTTTTATTATAATAAAATTACAACCTAATCGCAAAGGAAAAGGCCGTTAATCTCTCAAAATTACCACTGAAAAAACAGTCCAGCGACCAGCATTGCGGCAGCATACATAAACGTATAATAATGATACCATTTTCCAACAATTTCAAAGCTAGCTTGTACAATTCACTGTTATGACCTTGTATCTATCTACCTAGTCTTCGGAAGTGACCCATTTCTTACTTGCATATTGTATCTGCATTACCTCGTTTTATTTTTCCGTTTGCTGCTAGTAATGTGGGCCAAACTGCAGATAATATAGAAAATCCGCCTTTGTGTGAGATATGAATACCCACACGCTTTAAAAGGAATCCTATTTTCCCTCAAACAGCTAGTAGTGACGCTATGAATGTTAACATCTAGAATTTTGCAATATTCTAAATCATTTATGAAAGTCGTAACCTCTCTCTGCAAAATCTGAAGTTGAAATTTTGCAACGCTTTGTTAACACGCTACCTATATACGTATGTCTCAAAACTTTGATACTTTCAAGTGTTAATGTTCACAGAGTGTAATGTAGCACAGATTAAACTGCTTAAATGGTTACTTCACAGTGCTTTAAATAAAAGAGATTCAATTTTACTACTTGAAAAATGTTTGCGAATGCATACTTACTATTACAGATGATACACATTTGTAACGATGTTTTGCAAATCTTTGAAGGGAATTAATTATGTTTTTGCATAATATTCAATTACGAAAATTACCTAGCTTTTTTTTATTTTTGTAACTTTTTTGTAGATTCTATCTCTGTATAAAAAGAAGTTGTTTCGGTATGCGGCATAGATCTTTATTAGGATAGATTCCGCAAGTTTACCTTGCATGTTATTTCAAAAAGTTGCCAAGATCTCAGACCCCGGAGTCCGTGGAGTTGCATAAGAAACAAATAAAAATAAAGTATCTATACTTACGTATATCGTATTATGACATAATTTTCTATTTGTTCTATACAGATAGCTCAGTGAGCGGTTCCGTGCTGCAAATGACGAAGGTCTCTCGGCTCCACATGGGAGCGTATCTCTGCATCGCCAGCAACGGCGTGCCGCCTTCAGTCAGCAAGCGGGTCATGCTCGTCGTACACTGTAAGTTTACTAAATCTATGGTTGATATTCCGACAACCCGTACGAAGCGCTTTGATTCCACATTTATTATGCGAACTGCTAGTCTGTGGAATTCGCTGCCTGAGTGGGTGTTTTCCGATAGTTACAATAAGGGTGTCTTCAAGTCGAGAGTGAATAGGTTTCTTCTAGGCAAGCGTGCTCCATCGTAGGCCGCATCATCGCTTAACATCAGGCGAGTTGGCGGCCAAGCGCAAGCCTATTTATAATAAAAAAAAACTATTGCACATAGATGGACTGAGGATCGCATAATACAAACTGAGGCACCAAAATGGTTGCCACTATTTTGGTGCCACGAGAACATGGGTGTGTGAGTAAAATTTCACATATTAATAGCAAACGATGGCATTACTATGCTATAATTAGCTGTAAAGCAACTCATACCTATGTCTTGGATGCCTCAGGATGTGTGTTCTTGTTACGGGGTCTATGTTTTTTCTTCCATCCACTGTTCGTTTATTTGTGTGCGTAAATTTGAAGTGATGTTAAGAATTAGCTAAGTCAGTTGGTCAGACGTAGAAAATGTGACCTAGACTGTGGTAAAAAAATTACGTCATTGAATGGACGGGCCCAGAACGAGCACATTTTTGAAGATTACAAAACGAGCGCCTTCGTTCACTTCGTATCAGTTGGTCTCTAGCCTAGCCGTAGCGTAAGAGCAACACAAGACTATTGTTACATGATAACGAAACATCTGACAAAATTATGCTTTCGTGTGCTTTCCCGAAGTGTAAAAGCACAACAAATAACCACTATATATTTTTTGTAACAAATGTACTGTACATGGTTATAATTAAGTGTTAAAGAATACGTCCGACGGTTTGACTCGTTTTTACTGAGCAATTTCAATGTTTATGGCCCGTCCATTCATTTTATTTTAGTCATAGATTGAAGCAGTATTTTCACTGTTCAATGTAACAAAATTAAGAAACATCTAATAACGTCCGACGACGTAGATTTTTGCACAGTGTAGAAAATAGGCTGACAAGAATTTATATAAGGTTCTCGGACTTAATTAATTTACTTCAATAATGCCCAATTTTCCTTTGAAGATGTTCAAGAGTATGCCAGAAAACAATTTCATTGTAAGACTAGCACTATAATTTATATTGATAGTTAAGTGAGTACGAACTCTTAGCGATTATTAACATTTTTCTGTTTCCTTACAGTTCCACCAATAATGACAATACAAAATCAATTAGTAGGAGCTAAAGAAGGCGATACAATACACCTAGACTGCCATTCAGAGGCTTTTCCTCGTTCTATCAATTACTGGACGATAAACGATCAAATCATATCACAATGTAAGTATATTATCAAGATTTGCTTTCAAAATATAATGATAACCTTTTCTGCACTGTTTGTTGATAAAAGGTTATTTTTTCAGCGGACAAAAGGTTCGAAATTACGGCCGTCGAGAGAGGCTATGAAGTAGACATGAGGCTGAAAATTAAAAAAGTGAATAGAGGCACATTCGGTACGTACAGCTGCATATCAAAAAACTCGCTCGGCGACACGGACGGGACGATTAAATTATATTGTAAGTATCCAAAATAACTCATTATTATTCTTTAAAAAAAAAAACCTTCAGTAGTAGCTGACAAGTTATGCTCGATATCGTCCAAGTAGCTAAATCTTTTTTTTAACAGACGACAGGAGGAGGTTATCAATTCTCCTGCTTTTTGTGTTTGTTCGCGATTACTCCACCAACTATGAATTTATTTTGACGATTCTTTGTTTGTTTGGTAGGTCATACTTCAGAAATGGCCCTATATAAGTTTTACTGAAATTGATTCATCACTTTTTGATAAAATCAATAAAAACAAAAAATATATACACGTTTAGGTTTGTGGTTCAAAAATTCCCTTCAGCAAAAGTTTTGATGAGGACTTTCAATCGCTGTTTCATACGTAATTTTTCTACTTTTTAGTTTAAGATTGTACATGTAGAACAAAGTCTTGAAGTCGTTTTTATTTCATCAATATTTTTTTTCCGTAGTAAATGTTAAAATTTGGAAGAAAAAAATAATGTTTCATTACCATGCGCTGTCCTAGTGCTGAGCATAGATCTTCCCCATTTCTTTTCATTTGTTTCTATTGATTGTAGGCCAGTACCGTCCAATCTTTATTTAATCTTTTGACCTTGCGCCATCGTGGTGGAAAAAAGTTTCCACGGAGTATGTCATACAATCGACCCCCAGGTCGCCACTCGACACGATGGTCACGACTAAATTATAAGGAACCTTATTAACTAAAAAACATTGAATATAATGTGTACCACATATTTCCCATAAGCTATAAACCCAGGGGTAAATAACGAAAAAAAAACTTGTCAGCCTCTGGGGTGACAGAATAAATTCTCAATACCATATTTTACCCCACAAAAATGTTAACATCACAATTTGGTTGGTCGAAAATAACTGGACCAATTATAGACGAATAAATAGCAGAAGTGCTATTTTTAGAACAATTATTTTTCGATCGATGTGAAAGTTATGTTCGTGACTTTGTTCACTGTCTATAAATTACATGTTTAGCGCTCCGAAACAATATATTCTGAATTTCGTGGAAGAACTTATCAGAAATACGTAATTTAATTCCTGTGGAAACTTGAGTTTCTACCGTAGGAAGCATTTAGAAGTGAAAGGCGTTAATGGGCACGTTGTGTAACCCGATATTTAACGTACCTCGGTTCGGACGTTTCTCAGGAGAAATTCGCCGTAGAGTCCGGTTTCAGAAAATCGTTAGGCTATGTAGTTTCACGTCTAAGAGAAGGGATCCATCCTGAATGTCTGCTATGTCTAACATCATAATCTGTTTTCATTATTCATAGAATTTTTGCGAAAATATCAGAGATGTTGTATTAGATTCTATTCAGTAGGTATACTTTATTTTCCATAGCAATTTTTATTAACTATGAATGAGCTAGCGTTTGTCTACAACTCACCGACGATGACGATGACGTAAGTGACGATGTGGTCCAAGAAGCGGTTCACTCTTCTTTTTTCTTGATCTTGAAGAGACCTTCGTTGTACTTTATAGGTAACACCGAGGTATTCCATTCTTTTGCAGTTGATATTAAAAAGAAATTATGGATACGCTGCGTACGGACTTTATTAAAGTTCATAAAACTTTAACAGCACTTAAAGTATTGCCCCCCATTAATTGTATAATTGGGGTTAAAAAGAAGGTGAACGTTTTAATGAAAGTCTACGCGTAGTATATAGGTATTATTATAAACAACCTGGGCCCTAATTCCGTAAAACAACACGAAACACGCTAAAAGACACCGCAAACATATTATAACGCAGTTACTATGGTCAATAACAAAACGGTAACATAATGGTTATAACTATAACCATTATGTAGTAACATAATGGTTATACATTATAACTATAACCATTATGTTAATGATTATAACTTTATGAGATATAGCGAGAAAACTGTAATAAATTCAAGACGTACTAGCTCAAAGGTCATTGACCTTTTCGTAAAAATGTCTTAATAAATAATGTTTCTCAAGTAGATTTCTTTTTGATTAAACCATAAAAAGTATGTGTTATGTTGGTATGATGCACCTCTGAAATTTGGTCAAATCCACAGAGCTTCGTTCTTTAGAATTTTTCTGTGACCACCAATTTCTGAGCACAATTATTATTATAAGAAATCAGTCAAATTAAAAAAGATAATTTTGTTTTAAATTAAGTATTTGTATTATTTTATGTGGTGGTACGGAACCCCCAGTGCGCGAGCCTGAATCGCCACTTGGCCACTTTTTTTATAAATTCTCAGTCAGTGCAAAAATGTTGAAAATGTGCGAAAGAGATAGCTCTGACCGGTGAGCGCGGCCTTAAAAAGTAATCCGTATCAACCCAAGGCACACACTCGTCTTATAATTTTCTAGCGGTCCGCTCCAGCTTCGCACGGGTATAGATTATAGCCTATGTCACCCGGGGATAGTGTAGCTTCCCGACAGTGAAATAATTTTTCAAATCGGTCCATTAGTTTCGGAGCCTATTCAATGCAAACAAACAAACAAACAATCAAATCTTTCCTCTTTATAATATTAGTATAGAAGTATAGATAACTTTTGGCTACGACAAATGGAACCATACCATTATGTGTGTCTCAAGTCTCGTCATGCTCTTAGTCTTCAGTTAATTTTCATGTTATACCGTCACGCGTTTACGGCAAGGAATCTCTTGCAAGCTAGAGAATCAGGATCCTGTAACGTTTGCAATTTTTGCAATACTTCACTGCAAAAATTAATTTGAAACTCTTCCCTCAGGTATTATCATGATTTTAGCATATTAATTGCAGGTTTTCCATTGCAGCCCTGTCTGGCAAGTTCGAAGAGATGCAGTACAACGAGGTGGGTGAGTCTGACGAGACGCCAGACGTGAGCGAGCTGGAAGCACTGAAGCGGAGCACTGCGCCCACCCGCCCCTATCCACTCGTGTTCTGCGTAGCGCTTTACGTTGTATTATAATGCTGATTTGTATATACAGAAATATATTGTTATAATTATACTTCTTTTAAAACTTTTTTTGTAGTGAAAAGAAATCTTTTAAATATAACGGTTGGTATTCTGAAAACCCGAACGAAGCGCTTTGATTCCACTTTTACTGTGCGAACTGTTAGTCTGTGGAATGCGCTGCCTGAATGGGTGTTCCCCGATAGTTACAATCTAGGTGTCTTCAAATCACGAGTGACTCGGTTTCTTCTAGGCAAGCGTGCTCCACCGTAGACCGCATCATCGCTTAACATCAGGCGAGTTGGCGGTCAAGCGCAAGCCTATTATTCATAAAAAAGAAAAAAAAAATATCCCAGTTTGCTTAGGGCAAGTGGCAGTAGAAATGCTTAGTAGCACTCGCGCTGGTCCTTGTGCAAGTGAAGGTTTGTTTCCCCGAGCTACGACGCCCACTGCGCACCGTTTGTCTCGTACGAACAATCGCGCGAGTACCTACTCACGCGCGAGTTGTGCGCGTCACCGCGCTAGTGGCTGTTTATGTTTGTACGCCTACTTGTACTTACAAGCTACTTCGCATGGTCTCAATTTCAGATGCAATTTTATGCAGGAACCAGGTTATATAAAATTGCTTCTGTTAAAACCCCCCTCGGTGGCCTACCTCTGTGACTGACGGAGGGCACCGTATCTTCATAGGAACATATCGGTACATCACATCTGAACCTTACAAAGTGGAAAGATATTATTAATACATGGTTGCTTTAAAAATACTGATGACGTTTTATGTTTTTTTTCACATCATTCTTAACAACTTTAGTTGACTTTTAATAGTTCATATTATTTAGTTTTATACATACATAATAATAAACAGAAATATTTAAATTGGTTGCTCTATCTCACAAATTTTACGGTCACTACATAAAAAGCGCAGGCTAAGCTTAGAAAGCGGCTTTTGAATCAAATTAAAATTAAAACCTAATAAGTTTTTTTTTCTGTGAAAATATTATTAACATTACTTAGATATGTAAAAGGTTATTAATATTTTTAAAGTAGCCCTGTAATTACCTACAGAACAAAACCATCAAAAACTAATAACATTTTCAGCTGCAAATAATATAACACATCTAATCCCTCGATAAGCACAAAAAATAATCGGCTTTAAAAAGCTCAAAAAATCACAGAACGGATGAGCCTTCCGCCCTTACCTATCCTGGCAATAAAAAAACAAATCTCTGAAGTTGTGAATAAAACAGCACTGGGCAAACTGTTGGCGGCATTGTTCGTACAAACGTCACCGGTGATATATCATGCAAGGGTACTCTGGGTGTATATTTCATGTGTCGAGTTGTCGGGCTGTCGGTCGGGCACCTGCGCTCAAACGCAGTGACAGTCGACTCTGTTGCTGGACTGGTGCTCGAAGATAGCCGCGCTTGAAACTATGAGGTAAACTTCGACCTTCCAAATATGTGTATTCATTGCAATCATGAATATATGAGATGAAGTTTTTTTATTAAAATAATTTGGTTAAAAAAAAAATATTTCAAACTAGCTTTTAGCTTTAGCAAAGAAAATGTAATCCGCCATCTTGGAGCGGCTGTTTGAATTTAGTGTGATGTTATTCATTATCGTTTTCTACTCTCTAAGGACTTTCATTTAATACCCATATTAACAGACTTAAACAAAAACAAAGACCATTCGCCATCTTGTGGCGGTAGCCATTTTGAAAATGTTACAATATTGGTGGTTGGCATTCCCTTCAACTATGGAATGCCAACCACCAACCTTAGATCAGGTACATCGTCTATGCCATCAATATTGTTTCGACATATCGTACGGACATCGATGCAGATTGTGTCAGCAAAATTTCAGAAAAATTTACTAGGAGGAGCTGGTTCTAATAATAATTCAGCTTGCAAGATTTGACCTAAACAAACAAACTAGCATATAATTATGTATGTAAGGTAATGAAAGCTTGTAAAAACGTAATCATAATACTTTTTCTTTCTATCTATAGTATTTATTTATTAAATAAATCACCTACACCAATACACAAATAAAAAAATTAAATGTCACGATAATTACAGGTGAAACTGCGCGCAAAAACTAGAACTATGACATACACATAATTGAGTCATTATTAAATTTCTAGATGCCAATTTAATATAAAAAATATAATGTATAGACTAAATGAAAAAAAATACAGTGATCATTAATACAATTATACGAAATTAAAAGTCAAGTAACAATATATATTGTCAATATGTATTTATGTATAAAATAAAATAAATCATTATGACTGTTCAGATAGGGACTTTTCAAAACTAATAATGATGTCGCCAGATATGTCGATAGCGGTTGTCTTAGACATAATATTATACTGACAAACCATTGTAGACAAGGGGTCATTTGAATCCCAGGTTACAGCTAAAACTCGGGGTTGAGAAAATATTAAAGCGCTATACCCTAGGCAACGTTTTATTATTTTGATAAAACTCCTGGCCGATTGCTGATTAATTCACTAGGTATGTTGTATTCTGTTTGGATGGTAAGTTGATTAGATTTCAGATTTTTTTTCTTTAAAGTTAAAGTTGGTCAGTTACCTAACTCTGACACGGAAGCTTCGAAAAAGTACTTACGTAATGAGTCCCAGAACTTTAACATTGATAGTGAATTCTAAATCAAAAGCAACGTATATTATTTCTAAGTAGCTTAGAACTGTAGGGTACGTGTGGTCGACTAGATAATTAACTACTGTCCTGATGCCACAAGACAGTGAAGAATTGAGATAGCTCGGCTAAGCTACACCATGCAGTCTATAGACAAACAATGTATAATCTACACAGTAGGTAAGTCTGTCTACTGTAGAAAACTACATACTTAAGATATAACCTTAATTACTTTATTCTCGACACTACTGCATCTACATGTCAACGCATCTACGATGTGCTACGAGCTTGAGACAAATTCGCTACAACATTTTCGTAAGTATTATACTGAACTTTATTTTTTACTTTTCCATTAACTTGAAGATTTTAAGCTTAAAATACCTCTCAGACAGGCTAACGATTAGCTAATGATTGTTGTTCTGGAACAAAGAACCGAGACTTACTGCGTTTATATTATTCAAAGTACTAAAGTCGCGCACGATTTTAGTACAGACTTATTTACCTAGTTCTAAAATATTCCTTAGAAATATATTCCATGTTACATGCTTTAAGATACTCATATTTTCTGAGAAATGCTCTTCTATCCTGTAATTTCTATATACTTGCTACTTGTTTTGTCAGACAGACTAGACCGCACAACTGTTCTTTCGTACGCGACTCTAATGTAAAATGTTACCCCAGAGCATGAAACGTGTCACGTGGTGACTGTTATCAGACGTGTGGAAGAACAATTTTCTAAAGCTACTTACGAAATTGTAGCTTTAATAGTAGCGCTTGCTCCAAATAGGCATCATTAGAATTCATTGCACACACCCGATACTTATCGCTGCTGTACCTACCTACCTATTTTGTTTACGTAACTACGTGAATTTAACATGTAGGTACACCCACTGAGGTATAGTTTGTGCGAAATATTGAAGAAGTTATTATGTACTGGTACTCAACTTACTGCTAAGTAAGGTCTGTTAGTAGGCGGACTTTTGGTTGAGGCCGTCCTCTGCGATTGAAAACTTTGTTAAAGTTTAGCTAAGTCGATGTGCCCTGTTTTAATCTGTAGTGATTTCCTGAATAATATTGTCGAGCATTGTTTTACTTGGAGGCCATGTTATAGCGAGTAATATTTGACATGGAAAAAACATTTGCCGACGGGCATGGAGGAAACAATTTGACATGAGCCCACGCCCTGTTTACCTAAAATGCTTGTTTTATTATTGGCAAACAGTCTTAACTTGACGAATTTTTTTAGAAAATCAATTAGTTTTTTTTTTTTTATATTTGACCGAGCGATGATCAGATAATAATGACACAATAGTTGGCGTCTTTATGTTTGTTTGTATATTTATTCGACAATAACTTACGTAACGTTGATCAAATATTTATGAAACATTGTAGACAAGCAGTTCATTTTAATAAAAAAATTAAGTTTGAATTTGAGTAAAATTGGCGATACCTTGCCACCCCTTGTTTCCTGAAAACTATAACCTAATCTTCAAGGCCAGGGTGATTAAGTATCTTCTAAGTCTACGTGCTCCATCTTCGGCTACAATATTACTCGAGACCAGAAGTAGACCTACTAAATAAATATATTTATTTATTTATTTATATAATAAATAAATAGGATTTTTTAAACCCCTGAAGAGCTGATTATCTTCAAACGGCTGAACATAATTTCTTAAATCATAGCTACGAAACCATCTCGGTTAAGTTACCTTTCAAACAAAAAACAAAATCATAATCGGTTCAGCCGTCTGGGAGCTACGATGCCACAGACAGAAACACAAATACAAAGATATACAGATGCACAGGTACACAAACACATAGATACAAACAATAAACTTATAACACCCCTATTTTTGCGTCGGGGGTTAAACCGAAGTTACGAAAATATAGACATAATTTATTTGTGGCAAAAAAATACGATGAACACAATATACGTGGTTTTTGATACTTTAGTCTTAGTCCCGTCTGAAACAGGGAGCGGTCGTCACGCAGTAGAAAGGTCCGGATACATCCCAGGAGCTCTTGACTCCAGATCCGGAGTCTGACTTAAAGCGGACTCATTCAAAATCAGGCACTGGATTACGAAACGCGTGACTTGAAACTGTTTTGAAATAATATTCTAGATCGATCCAGATAATATTTTGAAGAGGTTTTTTATTTCCTTTAGAAAATACTCCACTACTCTCAACAGTGGATATTAAAAATATTTTACAGGAGAGCTATAATAAAAAAAATATAAAACTGCTCGTTTTGTCGTTAATAAGCTCGATTTCCAATTAAAGAAGGCGCTTTTTTGCTAACGTTCCACTGATCAGCTTTTATAAAACCGATAAAATTCAATGGCAGGTCAATGAAAGGTGCTCACTACAATACATTTAATTTAAGCATCGCTCCCTTTATTGGAATTAAATTAAAGCTGAAGAAATAGAATTCTAGTTTTTATGTTCTTTGAACAAATGAAATACAATCTTCTAAGTATTAGTCCTATAACAAAGAAGTAAACAATTGATTATAAAAAGAATACAGATAGGGAAGAAAAGAACATAGGACGGTAATTAAATAATATGTGAGTTTTCCTGGAATCCATAAACACAAGACTTGTGATGTTGTTTGACGGAAAAGCTGACGATTCCCTAATTAAATCTGTATAACTACTTACATAATTTAATTACTTATCCTACTTATTATCCTTACTAATATTATAAAAGCGAAAGTAACTCTGTCTCTCTGTCTGGATGTTTGTTCGCTTTTCACGACTAAACCACTAAGCCGATCTTAACGAATTTCAGCAGGATGATAGTGTACATCATATGGACGGACAAAGGGTACTTATTCTCCCAGAAAATGTGGGAAAATTGGAAAATCGCGGGTAGCACCGCGGGATTCAGCTAGTATAATATTATAAACGCGAAAGTTTGTAAGTATAGATGTATGGATATTTGTTCCTCTTTCACGCTGCAACGGAACAACGAATGGACCTGATTTTTTGCACGGGTATAGTTCAAGAGCCAGAGAGCCAGAGGCTACTTTTCATCATCATCATCATCATCACCATTTTTCATCACTACGCGGGTGAAATCGCGGGGCGCAGCTAGTCTGCTATCATTACAACCTACAATGCAAGGTTGTTAAAGAAGCTGTAAGTTTTATTGTCTGATCCATCATCTATGATTGACGAAACGGATAGTTAAACAAGTGCCTGTATAACCAGGAAACTCCTATTATAAATAACAGCGTAAATCAGCGAATTCGCTGATCTATGAACTATTAGTAAGTTCTACGTCACGAGCATTACTCCACTGTCCAGTGACCCAATGTGGGTCTTGGTCATCACAAGAGAACGCCATCGGTCACGGTCTCGCGCTGTCTCTCGCCACTCAGCAACTTGAAGCTCGCACAAGCCTGACTGTACGATATATTTACAGATATATCTAGACCAGCTGACGGATCAGTGACCATTGAGAACTCTAATATACGCCTTCTTCACATTGCACGAGCATTACTACTTCAATTTTTAATGTAAATTAAAACCTTGTTTTTCTTTTTAACTGAATTCAAAACGGAGGAGGTTATCAATTCGACTGTATGTTTTTTTTAAATATATACTGTCCCACTAAAGGGCAAAGTTTTTTTCCTTCCCTATATTTCCTAGCATAAATCCCGGTCCTCCACCTCCTGAAAATCTGGCTCCAGCGTTTTGAAGCCTTCCTAGACTGCGTCGTCCATCAGGCATTCACTGTATGAACCCATTGATCGAGATGCATAGAAATAAGACGGGCCTAGTGAAAATACAAAAACTATAGTAATAATTTAATTACAACAGACATAGATAAGCAATATCCTAGAATTAACGGCCAATAAATTTGCTATGGGTTTTCTCAAAGTTAATAGATAGCTACCGATACAACTTTGAAACAACAATAAACAAGTAATTAAAACTTATTTACTTATACGGCCAGTTCGCGTGTTGTATTCGTACTAAATGAGGCTTCACGCTCAGCTAACATAAATATGTGTCCGTATCTACGGTCCGTGAACGTACACGGCTGAAAACTTAATCTTTATAAATGTTTTGCATATTTTCTTGGTACTTTGAGTATGCAGACGTTTATTTAGAACGCAGATATTGGTGTAGCAGAAATAACTTTTAGATTCAATGCTGTGCGATAGGTAATAACTAGATACGTAGTGTAGAATTTTGTTTGAAATCACCTACCATATATTATTTAGTATTTTTAAAGTGTCTGACTACCTAGTTTTAATAGTGTCAGTTAGATTGAATTTTGTTTTGTTAATAAAGGAACTAGCCAGTAAAAAAAGCAATAAAGAAATAGTGTAAGGGTATTTTATTTATAACAAACTTACTATTTTGCATTTAATGTTAGTAAGTTGTCTTAAAACCTATGTTAGATTTAAGTAGATAACTAGTTCTCGGTACTTAAAAATAGCAAATACAATATTTATACCAGACATAAAATTTTACCTATACATAACACAAAATGCGTGCTATTACACAAAACAAAACTCGGCTCGATCAAATAACCATGGTATTTTTGTGGATATATCTATTTTCGAGGAAAGTATACAATCCAAGAACTTATGCATTTTAAGTTATCTACGATGAGTTAGTCCACTGTCAGATTTGTTTAGTAATGATGGAATTTTTTTACAAGAAATTGTTGGCGCTGTTAAATGGATACAAAAACACACCCCAGTTTAGATCCCAACTTCCCAAGTGTGCTGGTCAAGAAAAGATACAAAGTGATATGATCCGCATAGAGCCGCATGCAAAACTTTCTCATAAACAAACAGTGCGAGCAAAAGCTTGTGATTTACAACAAAGCTTGTCTCTAACACTGAACTACAGTGCTGCAACCAGAATGAAGTTCAAAGGAAATTTAATGTCAACCTTTAACTTTTTTAATTCTAATATTTCTTTAGATAAATTAAATAAACAAGAATATACAATACATTTCAGGTAGACTATTTTACGTCTTTCAACATTTTCTCCCTAATCAGGACAGGGCTTTGATGCCATTATTGTGCGAACTGCTTAAGTATCTGTGGAATGCGCTGCCTGAATAGGTGTTCCCTAATAACACAATCTGAGTGCGGTAAGCGTGCTCTATCGTAGAGTGCATCTTCGCTTAACATCAGGCGAGTTGGCAGTCAAACGCAAGCCTATGAATAAATTAAATAATAAAAAAACATCACTGAAATAAACACACATAGATACATAGATGAATATTAAGGTCTAGAATCTCCCCCTAACCCCCCACCTACCCCCCTGACCCTCCCCCTAGAAAGAGACCACAGGGAAACGCTGGATGCAGGCCGCTTCCAACCGATCCTTTTGGAGATCGATGGGGGAGGCCTATGTCCAGCAGTGGATGTCCTATGCCTGAAATTATGATGATGATAAAGGTCTAGATTTTTTTTAACTTCTTTGTAAGACTGCAAGATTCAAGAATGTGTTTCCCCTAGAAAAAAGAAGACGCAACCCTTAGTTCCGCTCTGTCATGTTTGCTTACGACGTACCTAATCCTATATCTACTAATATTTTAAGCGCAACGGCTTGGCGTATTGCATTTCAGAAATAGGTCAAACCGAACGCAAGTTATCTAAAACAAGAATCCGTAGTTTGAAGTAAAACAAATATAGGTACGAGTAGAGACCAATATTCATCATCATCATCATCATCATCATTTCAGCCACACAAAACACAGAAGACCACAGAAGACAATACATAATAGCACAATAGGACGTCCACTCCAAAAGGGCCAGTTGGAAGCGGCTTGCATCCAGCGTGCATGCGTAACCAATATGAGACCAATATTAGACAAAATTATAACAAATGCGCTGCACATTTAACACAATTATCTACGCTTTAAATCATGAGATAGTATTTTTTTGTTCATACTTATACATACATGAATTGTATTAAATCTAAATAATTAACCTTCCTAAATTAACTTCTCCGCACATGTGCACGATACTGGGTAACGACTCCTGGTGGCAGTGGCTCATCGGCTCAGTTGCTCCGTTTGCGAACCCCATGCCTGCCATCTGCGGGGCGAAAGTTGAAGCGAACAACACAGCCTGAGGTGCACTCGGTGTGGAGGCTGAATACCCCATCATCACGTCATCGACGACATCCTAAAGCGTGTTATGTGTTTGTAGAGGTGCCGAGCCGAGCGTTTTGAAGCCCCCAGCGTTGTCGCGGTCAGGCGGCAAACGACCTGACTTATTTACGCTGCTCCCATGGCAGAAGGGATGCTGCCTCGTGTGGGATGTTGCGTGAGCACGTTGCATCCAGCCATCTTCTCGCTAACCAGCAGTTTTGTTAACCAAAAAAAACGAGTAAATTGACTGAAAACAATAAGACTTGATAGGCCCAACTCATCCTACAAGTCAGCATGAGTTGCATAGCCAAAATCATGCATGAAATGTAAAAATAAACAGAAAACTATAAATGCAGTAATACGAATGAACCGTGGTATCGCATAAAAGTCAATGTGTAGAAATGTGTAGAACATAAAATATATTTCAGTTAAAAAAATCTAACATCAAGCATAAAATTGTAAAAATAAATGGAAATAAAATTCCGTAAAACGCAATGACATAAATGAAGCATGGTATCCCAAAAAAACTACCCGACCAAAGAACAAAAATACGTGTAGAATGGATGAAAATATAGGTATATAAAACTGGCTAAGAGCGTGTCGAGATTCGCATTATGGTAAAGTTACGTTTTTCATATCCAAAGTCATAAACTCAACTCAGTCAAGTCACATAATTGTGGTCACAATCATCATAGTTCAGAAATTGGTAGTCACAGAAAAAATCGAAAGAACGAAGCTCTGTGAACTTGGCCAAATTTATTTGAGGATCACCACATAACATAATAATATACTTTTTATGATTTAGTCGAAAACAAAACTACTTGAAAAATATTCTTTGCAAGATTATTTTACGAAAAGGTCAATGACCTTTGAGCTAGCACGTCTTGAATTTATTACAGCTTTATCTCTATCTCTACATAGTATAAATTTAAGTGGCTTTCCGCGTCTGTCTGTCTGTCTCTATGTCTGTATGGCCGCTAACTCCTCCTAAACCACGCAACGAATTTTGATACGGTTTTCACCATTAGTTAGATAAATTTTCAAGGAAGGTTTATATATATAACTAGCGACTTGCCCCGGCTTCGCACGTAAATTACTCCCATGCGAAGCCGGGCGGGCGGGTCGCTAGTTACTTTATATATATATTTCAAAAAGTTATAATCAGAAAATGTATGAAATAATTTTGAATGAAGGTTATTAATATGTACCATCAGCATGGTAAGTTACAGGTGTCTATGTCTAATTGTTCAGAAATACAGGGGGGGGACCAACTTTTTGCCACTTGATGGGCCAAATTTCACAAAATATACACTTGACATAAAAAGTGATGAATAAAACCTTTCTTTAATTTTAAAAGACGATATCCCTTATGAAGGGGGGCAGCGCAAAAATATGTTTCATCCCCATTTCACATGTACCAGAGGCACCCCTAAAATCCAAAATTATATTCTGTTTATACTTTTAAAATTGAGATCTATACTAAAACTGTAATTTTGCAAAGTTTTAAGCTCTTGCCTCAATAAATATAGAAGTTAGAAGGTTCTAAATAATTAGGAAGGACAAACGGACGGACGGACAGAACGAATTTATAAGGGATTCCGTGTCGACCTACGGAACCTTAAAAACGGACTGAATTTTTGATTCTGTTACGCATGTATTAATTTTATTCATGACAGCAAAAACACGGGCTATCTAGTATTTTATATCGAACAGTGCTTGATATATGGCATGACTAGCAGCCAATCTATCTGCGCTATCAAAAGCATGTTGCCTATGTTTTATATAAATTTTCATGATAAAACGGTCTAACACGCTTTTAAAATTTGCGAGCAATTTGTTTATTTCAGCCGAAAGCTGAATTGTGACCAGATTTCCACAACAGCAAGGCATGCGATGCGACGTATAAGTAGATACTCCTTACAGTAATTTCTACATTTAGTACACATAATAGAATTGGCAAAGCAAACTATGCTTTGTCAAATATAGGATAAAAATTAAGAAAGGTCACGCCCATGAAGTTCCGTCTTTTTTCCGAAAAAAATTACTATAAATAATATCGTGCTTTATTGATGGGTACCGCCCGCGTAGTGAAGTGCCACGCATAATGAATAACCACAGACTATCGATAATCGGCTTTTAAATAAAATGATCAAACAAATAAAAATAGATATATAGTTAGTTAACTGTATTATTTTTTGTTAGTATTTAATTTATTTGCAATTATGTATCGCTTGATTACTTATTTCAAAAAACTATTACTTACTTTTTTTATTATATCGATCTTGCGTTTGATCACCTTCTCGCCTGATGTGAAGCCTAATGTTTACCTAATGAATAAATATTTTTTTCTTCTTAACGATGCAACTATCGATTCCAAGTTCTATGAGAATAATATCGATAATCGAATAGGTTCCTTAACGTTATACACTACCTCATCCTTAATGTGAGCTGTCAAAATTATCATTTATATTTGTCAAAGCCAAGGAAGTTGCAAGGAAAGGAACGCGTTCTGTCAAAATATTCCCATACAAAACTAAACCTTAACGTCTAACGATAAGGTTCATAATAATGTGGCTAGGAACATGGAGGTAAAACGAGCTCACTGAAATAGCTACCACGGAGGAAGTGTATCTCTTTCTAAAGATTGCCATTACATAAAACATATATTTTAGTAAAACTCTGTTTTAAACTATCTCAGCTGTTCACTAAAGTTATATAATGTTGTGGAATCTCATTCCACAACCACCACGGTAATTATCCCGTAATCATATTTTAGTAGTTTTACTTATTGTAAACATAAAATTACTACCAATGAAATAAAGATAAATTTTTATTTCCATTTTCTAACGGATATTAATGTAGATAATATATCTAATGTATCATGTACATATTTAAATTTAATTTTTATGTAACCATGTAGGTTCCTAGTATAATTACTAGGAACCTTCATGGTTCTGCTGAACCATGAAGCTACTGGCAGCATTAACGACATGGCGTTTTTGATTGTTTGCTTACTATATTTTGTTTTTTCAAGCATGATTTTTGAATATTTATTTTAAAATGGTGAAAAAATTCTGTATAAGAAACTGTGCTAGTGAATCATTCGGTGGCTGCGGCATATCTTTTCACAGGTAGGTACTCAAAGCTTGAAATACAAGAAAATGTTTACTAGGGTGTCCATACACGTGTGAACATGAACAATATTTTGAACAATGAACAATTATTTTTATACATTATGTTTTAGCATGACCTAGGGATATTTTAAAGTAATTCGCATTTCGGCGAGTGTGCGCAAAAGCTTCGAGCCCTTGTTCCACCCTCCCCCTTTTACTTAGGAAAAGTAGAATGACTGCACATGCACACTACCCTCCCTTCCTAGTGAAAATTCCAAAGATTTGAACTCAACGATTTGGGTCTTCATTTATGATACGTACTGCCCAAGAATGGAACTACCTGCCGTCCTCCTTGTTTCCTGAGAACAACAAACTAGATATCTTCATGGCTAGTGATAGATAGTGACAGTGATAGTGATAGTGTGATAGTGACTGCTAGTCTGTGGAATGCGCTGCCTGAATGGGTGTTCCCCGATAGATACAATCTGGGTGTCTTCAAATCACGAGTGAATTGGTTTCTTCTAGGCTTCTATCAAGGCGTGCTCCACCGTAGACCGCATCATCGCTTAACATCAGGCGAGTTGGCGGTCAAGCGCAAGCCTATTATTTATATATAAAAAAAAAGATATGTATAGATAGATATGAATAGATTTCTAGATCAACGTGTTCCATCCTCCGCCACACCGTCACGTACCATCAGGTGAGTTAGTGGCGAAACGTAGATCTAGTACCACCATCCAACGGTGAACCGAGCTTTCTGTGTACAGTTGTATCGTTCAAGGGTGTTTCGACGAATCGTACGGGAATCATTCTAAATATTACATAAAAAATGAAAGTACCTAAATTCATCGCTGAATATATTTCATGTTACAGAATACCAACAAAAGAGGATGTAAGAAAAATGTGGTTGGAAGTAATTCTTAGTCGAACAGCAAGAATAACAAAAAACTCCAGGGTGTGCAGTTTGCACTTCAACACAGAAGATTTTATAAAGACACTAGCGACCCGCCCCGGCATCGCAGGTGCAATGCTAATACTAAAATAATATACTACGGAATGTCTTTATATACCTACAACGTTCACAGCTTTTTTGTCATTAGGCAAAACAAACATGTTTTCTTTAGAGGTTACTCTTTAAAGAGCGACATTATGATTGGCCATGTGAAAAACACACCGCCGGTACCGGCCTGTTGCGGTACTGGCCGGGGGGCCGCCGCAACCGCTATGTCCCTGCATTTTAAATCTTTAATATCTTCGAAAATGTTCATTTAAATTACATGCTGTAAACGGCCATATTGGTCTATATTAAATGCACAATGTATTTAAGGTACTAAATTTGATAAAGATTAATGCTGTATTGCTTAAAATCCCTTCGTTATGACGTAGGGTTCAGCCAGCGTTTGCAATGTAAGCGCAAAAAAAATATGTTTATTTACGACATTACATTAGAAACCTCTACAATTATCAGTGTTTCTCTACTATATTATGCATGTATTATATATATAAACCTTTCTCTTGAATCACTCTATCTATTTTTAAAAAACGCATCAAAATCTGTTGCGTAGTTTTAAAGATTTAAGCATACATAGGGACGGACAGACAGCGACAGCGACTTTGTTTTATCCTATGTAGTGATAGTGATAGTAATGTAGTGATGCTTTCGACAAACTTTGAAAATGAATGTAGTTCGATGTCATTTTCCCGCAGTAAGTAAAATATGCCAAATAGTAGTCATGCCAATCTTCTATATTTATAAAAGTTAAATTCACTCACTCACTCACTGACTTGTCACGAAATCTCAAAAACTATTTGACTTACGAAGCTAAAATTTGGCACGTAGATTCCTTATGGGGTATAGAGTTCCGCTAAAAAGGATTTAGCGAAAAAGCCGAATTAAAGGGGGCAAATGGATGTTGAAAGATTATATTAAAGTCCTTTGTTTTTGATGATACTCAGGGATAAAATTTGGTATTCAGGCTAATAGTTTAAAATAAATAAATACTGTTATAATATTTTTACAAAAAAGAAAGATTAAGGAGGTGGAATTGTACTTTGTATGTTGTGTTGAAAGTTATGCAACTACGAAATTGTAATTTGACAAGTGGGTGTAAAACTTCATTAAAAAATATTTTACGAAAGGGCCGAATCAAAGGGTCCAAAAAAGGTTGAAAGTTTAGGTGAAAGTGTACGCGTACGAAGTCACACGGGTAACGGCTAGTTTATTATAAATACAAAAGTTTGTCTGTTGTATGTGAAAGAGGAAAAAACATCCATACATACAAACTTTGGCGTTTATAATATTAGTAGGAAGTAGGATAGGATGCGAAAGTGTGTTTGTTACTCTTTTACGCAGCAACAGAGCAACAAATCAACCAGATTTTTTGCATGGGTATAGTTCAAGGGATGGAAAGTTATAGGCTACTTTCATCATCATCGTCATCTACTAGATGTTGTTAACTGATCACCGAATTTAAGCAACGGACTACACGGTCAATCTTAGGTAGGGTGATTGCAAGTGGCATTTAGAAACCGAATGATCGAATAAAAAGTTAACAATCTGGGTGCCTTCAAGTCGAGAGTGAATAGGTTTCTTCTAGGCAAGCGTGCTCCATCGTAGGCCGCATCATCGCTTAACATCAGGCGAGATGGCGGCCAAGCGCAAGCCAATTTATAATTTAAAAAAAATATATGTCACGTGACCCGTATGTCCCGGTTGAGTCTTATAACAATGGCCGCTAAGCCATCTCAGAGGCCTTCAGGCGTCCTGGCGGCCTAAAATTCTGACATTAGCGCTCGTCACTGGGCCTATATGAACTTCCTGTATTTACTGAGAGTACCAATACGATGATTTTAGGAATTACCTACAATGTCTTCGTTTCCTCAAAATCATGAACACCCTACAAGAAAAGGACAAATTACTCCGTGCTCGCTTTTCCCTCGGACCGTTTTTTTAGCATGAGTACTCGATCCAGGTCCCTTTAGGGTATATATAAAATCCTTGGTCAAAGCACGGCTATTTTTTTCCTCTTGAGATACCTTGTCACACGTTTTGTGCAATTGCCAATGCCAAGTTTATTTATATATTTTCCATTTTATTAATTATTGTCAAAGAAGTCATAGTCACAGTTAGAGTCAATCAAAATAAGTCACGGTCAAGTTCAGCTTATGCGCTAGTAGTGGTGGAACCACGGTATTAGATCTGTGGGTGGAACTAAGGTTCTTTCAAACTTTTATGGAAAAAACAAAAAAAAAACAACATGGATGACATGGTATCACCTCATTATATCACTTTTCCACACACAAACACGTTCCCGAACATTATAAATAAATAATAATCTACCATTGTCATACATCAACATTCGAAAATACACAAGCTAACCAAATAACATCAGGCGAGTTGCCGTTCAAAGAAAGCCTATTAGGTACTAAAAAAAATTACAATGATGCCGCTAAATAAATGAAATACATTGAGGCGATATGTTTATTTTCACGTTGCCGCCAAAATTCCTAGCAAGATTCTGTTCCAAATGTTGAAAATTAGTTGTCATTTAATTTGGCATTTCTAGAACTGTCAAGTTCTAATCCAAATAGGTTCACGCCATGCAATTTAGTTTTTAATATAGAAGGTAGTTTTTTCGTCGACTCTAGCAAAGACGCCATAATAAATTGGATCTTTTTGAAGCTGTCTTTAACAAAAAAAAAGGTTCATTAATTAGACAGTGCCTAACCGTGGCCCAACCGCAAGGAACAAACAGCCAGGTAAGCTGATTTTCCGCATCTTTAACTACATCATCCCGCTATCGTTACTGAAAAAAGATTTTATCGAAAAAGATCTTCCTAAAGAAGATTTACGCAATTAAAATGGGAGACGGGAGGCTGATAGAAGTAAAATGTTTATTTTGCCTTTTTGAATAAACTCTCTGAATTAAAACCGTTAAGGCCCTCTTTTTCCAGTGTTAGAAATTTTGGTCAGTTTATTTTCAGTTTGTTTACTTCCATGGTAGATTTAAAATTATAAAAATGGTGTCATATCTAAAGAAACGGTAAAGACCGAAATACGAGTTAGGACATTTCGCTCGATAGAAAAAATATATGAGAGAAACACTGATTTGCGCGTTTCTCCCTGTTTTTTTATAAACTCTAATACCTACGTATTTACTATATGATATCTGCAATACAGAATTCGTGATTATGGAGAGGGATCCGTAAAGATGCCTACCTTTTACATTACAGCTTTACTTTTCGAAAAATATGAGACGAAACAAAAATAGAAGTAGCGAAACGACTGGTGTAACCGTCATGGTTTGCTCCATTAAGTTAGTGTTTAATACAATATTTTAAGCCTTATGGTCATCTGTACTAACAAGCATTGCTTAAAAGTGGAACAACCTCGCCTTAAGGCTCGCACTAAACGGAGTTTTTCTTTAAGCGTTCGTTTATTATTGTAATTGAGTTTTCTTTATTGCATTTAAGAATGCGTTGATATACGATGGGTGGACTGTATCTAGATATTGAAAAGTAGGTCGTGTTTTTTACCTGAGACTCAAAATAGTTTCTCTTGATCTTCAATCAGCGGGGCCGTGGGAACGGCGGGGGACGCGGCAACGTGCCACGCGTACCGAACCAAGTATTTCGAATTGATAGATTCAGCCGATGAAAAGGTAAGGATTACGTGGTCCTGAATTTACTTTGATTTATTTGAGAAAAAAAACTTGTAGCGTTCCAAAATAAACTTCATGCGTATTTGTACTTTTTTTGTTGTAAATAATGGGCTTGAGTTTGACCACCATCTCACCTGATGTTAAGTTATGATGTGGTCTACGTTAGAGCACGCTTGCCTGAAGAAACCGATTTACTTATGATTTGAAGATAACTTCAACGGATACTTAGTGCACTTGTAAATAAAAATAGATAAAAGAGAATATCATAAAATAACGACTATTAAAACACAAACTCTTGCAAATATTTGACCAAAATATTATATGCAGGTACTCGTATGTGCAAAATATGAATTCAAATTCATACCATGTTTTATTAAAATACAAAGCGACCACGGCGTGCACGTAAAGTCGTCACTGTTTCATGGTTGATATTTAGAAAACTTAATTTTATTCGACTTTTATTGAGCGAACTGATAGTGTTATGCATTGCTTGCATATATGAGTGTTCATAAACTATATTATAAACAGTCATGATGTTTACGCAAATCGATTATTATTCTTTACCAAATCATGTAACGATATTAATCTCTAATGCACATTATATTACATATTTTGTCAATAAACAAAATTTTGATGTTTTAACGGTTTATTGACAAATGTAAGTAATAATGTGCATTAGAGATACTGATAAATAGCTGTACATGATAATGTAAAGAACAACCAAAGGTTTGCGCAAACACTGTGTCATTTTACAATAATTATACTAGGCCGGGGCCTAGCTCCAAGGGCATATTTTTTTTTTATTTGAATTTCCTGCTATGGGTGAAACGTGCCACCTTAACTTGCTATATTTGTATGTTTGTTTGTTTATGTCGAATCTTGCAAGTTAAATTAGAACTACTTCCTCTTATCCTGCGGAGTTGAATTTTTATATTTCGATTCAGTTCCAATGATAATGCATTAGTATAGTAATCATAACCTGAATCGACATCTAGGATTAGTTCCAGAAAAAGGAACTCTTCAACGGTCAACATCACAGATAAGAAATGTTGTGTACGCATTTTATTATGATAGCCGGTTTTAACCATGATATGGCTGCTAACGAGAGAACTCAACGGTTAACAGCACAGAAATGAAATGTTGTACTGGCATTATAAAAGCTTGTTTTTTTTACTATTCGTTTATTAGACGGACTTGACGGTAATAAGTTGCCTATGATGCTTACTTTTATTGCTGAGCTTATCAAGTGAGTTTTTATTTCAATGCCTTCAATGTTTCTACGTCGTTGCATCAGCCCCGTAATGACGAGTAGTGAAGCTCTCCTCTTAGCGTTTATTCCATTCCCGGTGGTCGTGAAAGCTTTTTTATTGGTATCTCCCAATTAAAATAAGGAATGTGAAGTGCAATGCGATGCAAGCTTCCAGGAGGACCCTGGTGGCAATAAAGTAGGCATCAAGCGCGGTACGTGCTTCACGATAAGACGGGGGTGTACGTGCAAACTCCTTATTTGAACATGTAGCCCAGCTACCGAGCAAAGTGGGACATTTAAAACACGGAAAGAAAATTTACATTATCACATTCCTTTGGAGAGTTATTTCACTGTCCTCAGAGCTTAAAATATCACGGTGTAAGACATAGTTTGGAATTTTCATACATTTTTCAACGAAAATGAAAAACTTTTTGCGTTTTAACTAAACTAGTTACCAATTCAAAAGATAAAATGTGAAATGTTGCCATAACAAGGACGATTTAATAATGTTAGACCACTTTTAAACACGATTTGGGTGAGCTTAGTAAGGAAAAAATAAATCCAATCAAAGAAATGCATCAAAGGCGATGCTTTCAGATCTGTAAGCTACTTTACGTAAACTTCCGGAAAGCGTTCAAAGGACTCACAAGCTGCTTATTTACAGTATGAATACGCATGGATATTTTTATTAGTTACTGCCAGGGTTGTCTACAGGTTATCCTTTAGTTTTTCTTCTTCTGGGAAAATATCCCAGTGCTTCTGATTATATATAGTCAGAAATGATTTCACATTTATTGCTCAATTAGGAATCAATGTAAAAACATTTTTAATGCCTTAATAAGTAAACAAAATACAAGCTAAATTTATTTTCAAATCTTATTTTTTTTTTAATTATTTTACATTGTACAAAACACAAAGCGTATATAGTTAGCAGCAGCGTTGTAGCTTGTGGTACTAGCTCTTAAGTTTCTTTATCTGTAACTTTTATTTCTGGTGTGCCAATAAAGATTTATCTACACTCTTAGTTTAGCTCAAAAAATTAAAAATAATATTTCCAGAAAACGATGCCAGCCCTGGTTGCAGTCAGGACCGCCCGTCTGTCGAATCGACATTCACCTGAACGGTTACTATAAACCCGGAAGTCACGTAATACTCGCTCGTCTTACTCCGTCGTGTTAAAGGTGGGAGTGGAGCGAGTTTTTGTGTTATGGTACCCGTGAGTTATCCAATCAGTCGTTGCCGGGAAAGCAATAAACTGGGCAGCACGTTTGAACGTGTCTCAGTCGCATACAACCGACGGCACCGACTCGAGATTGTTAGTAGACCCGGCCCGGCGGTATCGCTCAACTACGCTCGCCTGCACTCACTGATGGACGAATTTAGATTTATTACACACTCCTCGTGTTTACTTTTACTCTTTACACGTCCGTCGAGCGGGATTGAGACGAGATTTGTTAGTCACCTAGTTGACATTGCAATGGGTTTTCAAACGGGACAGGTACGAGTACCTACTTTCTGGTCTAACGCAAATAGTATTTCGGCTGATCCCATACACAGTGAATTTTTAGCCCCAATGCTTACGAACTGAGGTTTTAAGGTGAGTGAAGGTAAGTTCTATGTTGCCATTGTAGGTAATTAGGTCATGCTTATTTTTAGACCTTTTATTTGCTTACATAGGTATATATATTTTGTTCTTTTCTTAAAAACAAAAACGAAAATGAAAAAGTAAGGATTCGACTCCTGCTAGCAAGTATTCCATTCCAATACAATTCTATAATGCGTAATTATAATACATAATCTCAAAAAATATTTTGGTGCAATTTAGAAACATTAATTACAGGAAAAAAAATTCAAACAAGATAATACAAAAATAATATTAATTATGTACATATATCCATCGAGATAAAATTCCTGTAGAGTCACAATCTCATAGTGAAAACAGTAAAAAAACGTCTGAGCGTCATTGTACATACATTGTATCAATTGCATACTTCACAATGCCACGTTTACTCCAATTTAGTCGTTATTTCGCTTCACGCTTGCATAGTGTTGTCCACTATGTCATCGTAGCTCTGGCATCGCGCGGCGTTGTAGTCGGATCACGGTTGTAACTTAGTCTGCGCAATTCGTAGTGTGCGCCGAGTGTTGGTTCGGACATTTTTTTGCATGATTGTGACTCTATAAATTATGTATTGCATCTCGTTTTCGATCAGAAAGGTAAGATAGATACCTATTATATTTCAAGAACAGAGATACCAAGGGCCTTACGGACAACTGCTATTGTGGCACCTAATCCGTTCAGTTGGAAAATCACGCGAACGTGAACCTTATCGCGCCCATATACGGTTTGCGGTCGCGTGATTTTCAAACTGAGCGGATTAGGTGCCGCAATAGCAGTTGTCCGTAAGGCCCCAGGTGTCGATAATAATAAACCATGCTTAAGCATACACCTACTCCCACGTGAATGAAGATTAACTGCCTCGTCGAAAAAGTGACGTGTACAAATTACCTTGTAAATTGAGTCACCAATAATGAATTGCCATTATCACCGAAATCAATTGTACGGCCATTGAGAAGGTTTGAATGGCAACCACGTAACAGCACGTAATTGCAGATTATCCATCATATTTATCGATTCAATCAATCCAGACATTGAATCGAGTTTGGAATCTAATCGCTGCGTATTTGCATGTAATACACCCATTGTTAACGATCGCTATCTCCCGATAGAGTCATTATAATTGATACTGAGCTGCGGAATTTGAACCAGCGAATCGATACATTATATCTTTGTGGGAATTGAGATAAATTCAACTGCGCCGAAATATCGGGAGCTCATTCCACAACCTTACCACGGTAAATATCCCGTAAATAATCATATAACTTTTGTGAACAACCGTGATAGTATAAAACAGTGAGATAAATTCATTCTTAATTTAACCTATAATTTTACAAAGGACTCAGAAAAGTGTAAAAATAAAATTAAAACAAGCGTTACCTAAGGAAAGTATGTGTACCAAAGATTTCATACTATAATAGATGTGTACTTATACTCATAATAAGTGGGCTTTATGTAGGTAAATATACAAATTAAAATATCTACCATGTTCCTTTGGAAGAAGTAATAATGCGTCCTTTTCTTAGAACGCGCAATTACTCTATCATTTATTCTACATCTACTTAATTAATTAATTTACAATATCATTTTACTTATTTTACATTATTACATCTGCCTGGAAATTTAATTGTGTATTTATATTATGATTATCAGCGGTATATTTACCATGGTGAAGTTGTGGATTACTTGTGAACTTCCGAAAAAGTCGTAAAATTACTGATCGTGTCTTCCAGTCTATTAGAAGGCATATACTTCTGTACCTAATATAACAATATATGACATTCATTAGCTCTTTTTTTGCCAACTCAAAGGCATCTCATAAAATGCCAATCATATTTCAGCCTGATTCCCACCACTTGTTTTTATTTGCAAACATATACTGTAACGAGAAATTATAAAACACATTTTATAAACGCATTAAATTCCCACGGCAATATCCAGCATTTACTAAAACTGGAACAGTTGACAAAAAGGTTTAAACCTGTGTGTAGCCAACCTGTCGTATATTAAATTTTTCACTTAATTTTTACATATTAAGCCGTGTGGTGAATGCACGTTTGTGCAAACGTGAAAAAGGTTAGCAGAAATATGCTGTTTTCTCAACTTTATCACCTGGTGCTAAAGTTGAAAAGGGGCGAAGATTTTCCAAGTTCGTTTCATAGTTTAGTTATGTAGGTAGGTGGCGGGAGCGCATCGCAGGGTAAAACTTAATTCTCGCACGTCCCTCGTAACGGAACGCTGCGTGTTTGTAGCGGACAGTAAAAACAACCTTTTATTGCCGGGGGAACAACCCAAAGTGCATTATTGGTCTACCTATTTTATTGGATGTGCTATAAACACTTGCCGGCGTAGTGAAATTCAGCATTATGTGCCAGTTAAGAATCGAAAGCCAGTGAGTTACTGATTTCGTTATTTCCGTTTGTAGTTCTGTTTAAGCACAATTTTACTGTGACTGTCCGTTAATTTGGTGATGCAAAATAGGTTCCTAATGCAAATTACTCAAGACATTTTATTGTTGTTTTTCTAATGTAGAAAGACCATGTAGGTACATTCGAAAACAACTTCAATCTCCAAGTTTAAACAGGATTTTACTAAGGTAAAAAAAAATACTAGGACTCTGTACTAATGAACTTTGTTGCAAGTTATCCGTACCAATTAAGTAAGTATTGTCTTTGATATTGCTTTATAAAGTTGTATCAATTACTTTGTGAAGAGTTTGTGATATAAAACTCAATGGAAAAATGATTACTTTAAGAGCTCGGAGGGAGCTACGGTTCGATTCATAATTTGTGGCGGCGTGTAACGTTAATAAAAGCCGATACATCCAGACCAGCTGGAGCCGGCTCCAAATGAAAGAGCTTTGATACATATATTTCTGTAACTGCACTGCGGCATCAGTCTAAAGCAAAAAAAAACTAGCAACGCGAGAGCTACTGTTTTCCATTACCGTAATGGAGTTACTTTTCCGTTATATTTTAGTCACAAAATTTTGACAAGCTTTTTGACAGGAATACCATTGCGAATAAACTCGAAAATAAATTACGAATGCGCAAAGCGAACATCACAAAAACGTTTCAAACAACGGTTAATCATATTTTCAGAGCGTATATCGCATCCCCCATGTGGTGTCAGAAAACTAAGCGAAACAATGATTTAGATGGAATGATGGCGGAGGTGGGAAGTAAAAGCTATAAATTTAGACCTAATTACTGCCAGGTGTCAGAGGCAAAGCCGCAATGCTGTACAACTTTGCTCCATAAGTCAAACGCGATCGAGATGAACGAACGACGTAATTATAACACCCACAGCACGCAATCTATTGTTATAGCGAAATATTTTACAGAAGACCATACAATTTTCTCGCGTAAAATTAAACATGCCTATATCAAAGTTCATTATGAAGAAGTAATCTTATGAAAACAAGGAACGTTAAATTGAGTTCGCTAATTGAGTGGAAATTATAGAGTCGGCGTTTCCATTGATAGCCGTACGAATACGAAAGGTAACGTTAATCATTCTGTCAGACTTGATTAAATCTGAAATACGAGCCCCCGCGCCATCTATTGAGACAAGAGAATAAATAGCCGGCTTCAAAGTTGTCGCAATGTGCTAACGGCCCAAATATATCTTTAACTGGTAGCAAAAGCGTCCCCACCTTCGAAACAAAAGAAATACAAACGGCCGCCCTGGCGTGAAATTAATTCAAAGCGATGGGCCGACGAAAATGTATACAAAGGTAACCGAAAAATAAAACGAAAGAGCTCAACTAATTTCCAAGGTCCTTTTTAGATAAAGGCCGCAATTGCTGCCCTCCAGTTATCGCCGTATCTACAACTCCTTGGGACTGCACGCCCTCATTATTACAAAGTTTGCTTTAAAAATTACAAAACACCTCTTAATGTAAGGATTATGCTGTTCCGGAATCGTTTTTACTTTCCGCTCAAATTTTTATGCGCCTCATAAAATTTGTAAGTTGATGGCTTGGAGATAAAATATTATAGATATTGTGTTCTGACACGTTAAATTCGAGTGCGTATTCGCCGTTTTCAGTGTCTGCTGATGATATAAATGTTCATAACTGGCAGTTAAATCAGACTATTAAAGAAATGAAAATAAAACGTAATGGGTCATTAGAAGTAGGCATAATCCAATGGAGCGTGGAGGGTGCCTTGTTTCGTTCTCACGCACTCTCCGTCGACTTTACGTGTTTGAAGAAGCGTAAGACTCTTTCCTTAGAGCCCTTCATGTGCAAGAGAAAAAATAAATGATAATACTTTGCTCAAACATAAAACTGAAGCCGTAAAGGGTTTAACGAAGCTGCTTGGCAGAACTCTTTCGCGAACATTTGAACCCAACTGACTTCAAAATGTTTGCTGAACTTCACCAAAGTGACTACTCTGACCTATTATCATATATTTTTTTCTTTTATATTCAATATAACCTATTTTGAATTGAGATCTTAGAATTCGAGTTGTAGTTGTTTCGTAACTGACGAACTGGCTGAGATGTTGACTGACTTGTTAGTTTATTCTTTCCTCTTTAGATAATTTTAGCGTCTCATGTCTTGTGCATTTGTCAGATCCCTACAGTTCATCCTGAAATTAACTTGATAAACTGAAATAAAAGCAGTTAGCACGTCATTTGTTTATCTGTCAGGGTGTAGGTAAGCCGGCTAAATGACGTGGAAGAAGCGTACGTGCGGGCAGGGCAAATACTTTCTCGTCCTACGTAGGTAGGGTGGTAAACTTATTTTGGTGTACAGTGCACACTTCACTCTTTGGCTTTTGTTTTATAAAAGCAAGGTTTCACTTTTTTTATAATGACGATTAAACTTTGATAGGTAAACTAAGAATGTTGACCGATTTGGTAGGGTACAACCATTGATCTAGAAACCTAAATTCGTTGGGTAAACTGTCATAAACCATCACGACGAAATTTGTGAATAAGGCCTTTGTGAGGAGGTATATATACACACTATAGTTATAAATATATACGCGTTAATAGACATTGGATTAATTTAGTTAAGTTTCCAACATGTATTTGGTAAAAATTGAGCAAACCATAATATGGATTTTTTCAGAGATAAGTAAGTGTATGGATTCATAAAGGTAATTTCGAAGATATCGAGTAACGCATTAGTCAACCGATGAAAGTCGACTATTTATTTTAACATTACAAACAAATAAAGAAAATACTTATCTAAACACAAATGTGTTGTAATCTGCATATTTCTATTCATGTGGCGTTGTTGCGACGCGTCATTTAATTTAAATGTTCGTTAGGGGTTCCTTCATTTCATACGCGCGTGATACATCGCCTTTTGTTTAGAATGTCATTTATCTATAGGTATGTCCACAGAAAAGAGAAGAAAATAGAATGGAAACGAGAAGGAAAATCTGTTACCAGGCATATAAGTGAACCTTGATTGAACATTCTTATTTAGATCAACGCGTCGAACTCCGCATCCAAAGAACTTGGACCTTACCTTTTTGGGTTAGGTCTCAAATTTCTTTGACCGCATCACAGTTGCTAACTGATTTCGGATGACTGACGTTTCATTTATATGGGTGCAACTGGCTACAACAAATTTCTAACAAAAATGCCTGGACAGGCGTTCTAATTTAAGCCACTTAACGCAAAATAACTGGCCAAGAGCGTGTCAAGACACGCAAGTAGGAGGGTCCCGTTTTCCGCATTATTGTTGTGGTTACAATTATAATTTAGAAATTAATGGTCACAGAAAAATTCAAAAGAACGAAGCACGAACATCCACAGAACTTAACCAAATTTCAGCGGTGCATCATACTTACATATTATACTTTTTATGGTTTAGATAAAAAGGAAACTACTTGAGAAACATTCTTTCATAAGACAACTTTACGAAAAAGTTAAATGACCTTTGAGCTAGAACGTCTTGAACTTGTTACAGTTTTATCGCTATAACTCAAAAAGTTATGATCAGAAAATGTTCAAAATAATTTAAATGAAGGTTCTTAATATGACCTATCAGCATGGCAAGTTACAAGTTTCTGTCTAATACTTTAGAAATGCAGGGGGTAGCAACTTTTTGCCACGATGGCAGGCCATATTTCACAAAATATACACTTGATAAAAAGTGATGTTTCAAACCTTGCCTTCTTTTTAAGGCCTATTCAACGATACACGAGAGAAAGCACACGAGGATGCAGCGAAAAAAATTTATCCCCTTTATCACAAGTATCAGACCCACGCCTAAAAGGCATTTTTTTTAAATACTTGTTATTAGAATTGAAGTCTATATTAAAACTGTAATTATGGAAAGTTTCATGCATTTGACTTAATAACTATAAAAGTTAGAAGGTTCTAAAAAGGCAGTGCAATAATTATAGTGCAAGTGCTACAGTTAATATAACACATGAACTAAAATGAAACGAAAAGAAAAGTGTTATTAGGAAAAGTTAATGTTAATGATGTTATTTTCTCGATCCTTTATTACATATAAGTTTAAGTATGCTTAAATTAATTATATCCGTGCAATTTTCGCAATATTCTTATCCCCATAAATTTCGATACATTTCAAACATAATAATAATCAGAATTCAGAGTTCTGGGTCTGCCGGGAAAACAAAAATAATTTGTAGTTATATTTAGATCAGGTTTTCGCTGTTGTTTGCTTTACCTAAAATCTGTACTTTTATGATCGACTAGCTGCGCCCGCGGTTTCACCCGCACTTATTACTTCTTATAATATCAGCTATATAGGTATAAAAATGTACACTACTAATTTGGCTTCTGTATCAATAATAAAATTAAATATTCATCAATTTTTTTTGAAATGTATATTGTATGTAAAGATTTCGACCCGTTACGTATATAGTTAAGTATATAGGTACGTACGTTTCAGCAGGGATTTCACAACTCAATTGGAAAGGTATCGGAGAATGTGGATCCGGACATAAGTATTCTCTGTCTCTGTCGTTCTGAATATCAATGACGGAGACGGGTAATATGAAGTCGAATGGAAACCTTTCCGATTAAATTGTGAAAACCCCTGATAGACACAGAAAATAAAATGTTTAGTCAGTGGTATTAATTAAAAATAATTATTCTAATTTATTCACAGTACTGTAAGTAATAATCCTGGATAGAGTAGGAATGTGCGCAGAGCTACAGATAATCTTACCATATAAGTAATAAAACATGTGTGTTGTGAATATAATCTATTAATCATCTTAATAGCAAAATTAAGGACATAATCCGCAAATTCGAATTTGTCTGACACAGCTGTCGGATCATAATCCTGAATTACGCAATTCTCTCGGCAAATTTATTTTTAATGCAAATAAATACAGATTCGTCGCACCTGCCTGTCTAGATGTAGCGAATAATTAAGCAGAACATGAAGCGAAATAATACAAATTACTTCGAGACTTAACTCGACTTTGTTTTACGAGAACACCTACATTATTCTAAGCAGATTAGGCACTTGACACACTCGCGAGCGAATTAATAGGTGCCGCGATTTAGGTTGTTGTGGGATAGGTTTAACTGATTATGAAAACAATAACTTATACATGAATAACACTGACTGAAGTGAAAATGTGCCTACTATATTTCCAACTGAAAATCATTTTTAAATAAATATGATATTCGATACTTAATGCGGTTGTGTGCAGTCTGCAGGTTTATTTATATTTTGTATGTATATTTACTTTATATGTATATCTACCATGTTCTGACAAATAAATAAGTTGCATTTGAATTTACTTTAATAAATTAACCACGGTTAGTAAGATTGTAATAATTTGTGTTATGTATATAAAGCCGTGGTAGCCCATTTGGGAGATCGCTAGACTTGAAAGCGTGAGGTCGCGGGTTCAAACCCCGGGCCCGTACCAATGAGCTCTTTGGAGTTTATGTACGGATTTTCATACCACTGGCTTTTCGGTGAAGGAAAACATCGTGAGGAACCTGCATACGTACGGAGAAGAAATTCAATGCCGTATGTGAATCCATCAATCCGCACTGGGCCAGCGTGGTGGATATGGCCCAATCACCCTTTCGAGGGTAGGCTAAAAGTCCAGCAGTGGACTGTTAAAAGGCTGATTATGATGATGATGATGATGATATAAAAGCAATGGTGGCCAAGCGGTAGCATGTGTATTTTACAATCTGACGGCACCCGATTCGATCCTGTGCCCCTGACCAATAATTTATTTAGTACTTAAATAAACTATGTGCAGTTTCGATGCCAACAACGGTGAAGGAAAAAATTGTGATCAAACCGGTATGTCTAAAAACCTCAAAAACTTCAAACATATGACATTCACCAACATGCACGGGCCAGTATGGTGGATTAGGGCACATCCTCTTTCTCTCTCTATCTCTGAGAGAAGGCCTGAATCCCAGAAGTGGAAGCATGATAGGCTGATAATGATATAAAAAAATGACTATCAGGGAAAGATATACTTCACTTATAAAAGTAATCTGCTGCAAAGCAACCCTACTTCATTTCAAATGGTAATAGCCACTTCATAAGAACAACAAAGAATACAAGTGAGATCTCCCGGACACCACAATAATATTTCCAGGGGAATACAATCTGAACCGCGGCAGTATCTCAGAAATATCTCGTTGCGATTGCCGAGGTCGTAATTGCTTCTTCCGCCTCTTGACATCATTATCTTTGCCATTATGCAGCGAGCTAAGCTGTGTCGTCGCTGGCGCTGTTTCCACAAGCGTCTACTAATTTATTATTATACACTTAAACTTGCACCCCGCGGCTTGCGTTGTGCTCATAATTGCGATGGAATATTGGGCCGGGCTGTTTTGGCTGCGGCATTAAAAGCGTTAGTTTAATGTTTAATATGTATGCGACTCCATAAATATGAAACGTATTTGGCTTGACACCTATGCGTTGTCAGTGGACGTGCATCAGGATAAATTCATTCATGTATAACCATCGAAGATGCCTGAAATCTAACTGTTATGGTAGAAACCTAGTTAAAATTCTTAATAATCTCGGGGCATTGTGCACATAATGGTCATCTGACCCCAAACTAAGCAAAGCTTGTACTATGGCTGCCAGAGACTAAAATACATATTTTATAATACATATTTTTATATAGGTACACACTTATATAGATATTACCACACAGATATAGGACAAACATTCGTGTTTGTTCTATATCTGTGTGGTGATTAGGTGGGAATCGAACCCACGCCCCCAATCGCAAAAGGCAGATTCACTTGCAAGTGGGCCAACAAATCAGTCAACAAAACAAAAAAATTGTGATCTTGACTTGAATTGAACATACTATTCAGATTTACGCCCGAGTTGCATTGCCAATTATTTATTAACTTTTGTCACAGTTTTAAAAATACGTTTACTGGTTATTAATCTACCATTATAACACATTAACGTATGAAAAACACAAGTTATGGAAAATAATGCAATGCCGCGATACGTTTTTTCCAAGGTAGCGCCAAAAACGGTGCTTTACCAACTAAGCTAGTCAACCTATGAGTTACCTCGTAGTTCTCGAAGAATTTTTGTGCTGTCTACCACAACATTATTTTATATAAGCCCAAAAGAAACGCAATGGTAACAAAATTCAGTGCCTGAAACCTGTCAAGTTGTTAGGCAATCAAAAATCGTTTATCATAATAGAGCCAGCCTTTTTTACTGCGGTAAATAGGGATATATCGGGTACTTATATACTTATGCAGATGATTGAACAACATGATGTGCTTCTATAATTCGTGTATTTTTAGGTTTTGTTATAATAATAAACGATATAAAAGCTTTCGATCGTGTAATTTATCACAATAACTTTGATTAATCACCGAGCGATAAATTTTTCTTATTCATTTTTGTATACGTTACAGAAAATGGAATAGAATTGTTAAAAAGTACATTTGGTCTTATTCCTATATTTTCAAGATTATTGCTTAGAAGTTTGTCCAACTTTGTTGTCATAGTTGCTCTGTTTTTCTGCTTCGGTGATTTAGTAAGTAATTGTACAAATTTTTTTTTTGTTGATTCGTATTGTTCCACACATAAATTGAGCATTTGCAGTCACGTGATCAAGGATTTTTTTCATGTTTTTCTGAAAATCATCACTTTATTTTGTAATTTTTAGGAAATAATATAATTTTTAAAAAAGCTTCTAGTATTACACTTGCATGAATCATATTTTTAATACAGTCAAATACCCTGATAATATTTTTTTTTGGACCGGCAGGATTCGTATCTGCGCCATACGGGCTTACGCCCTGGAATGCAATTTCTAAGCTACGTATACTTTTCTGCCGGCCTCCAAATTATTGAACTGTCTTCGCAACTAACTTAAGAGGGGGCCTCCGAAATTTTAGTTGGTGACGCCTTCTATTAGCTATAGCTACTTTTAAGTAACTAGTCAGCTATTGAGCTTGAATTGTCTACGCCAATTAAATTTCAACCAAATAAAAATTTATAGCCATTTGAAAATAAAGGAAAAGAAAATCAATATTTAAATATAATGTTGATAATTTATGTTTATTTTTAATGTTTTGTTTTGCAATGTTTATGTGTTGTTTCTATGTTTTAAGAAAATTTATCATCATTATCTAACAAGAACCTATAAATTTTTAAAAGCCCTGGTAAAAGAGCTGATTTTAAACGCCTACTGAACAGACTTTCTTGAATCACAGTAAATCGAAATCGGTTCAGCCGTTCGGAAGCTACAATGCCATAGATAGTCAGATACAAAGTGATTGAATAGTACAAATTATCTAAGGTACTTGTCAAAAATGCTTTGCAAGTTAAAGCTTCAAATATAATATTAATTGGTTGATAGAACACGAAATCAGTTAAACAAACCATTCGTTGTTTCTAAGATAAGTAGGTAGCTACATTAATTCCATTGTCTGATAAGGTGGGTTAATAAAGACACTGCTTTATGAAACGTTGCGTATCTACGTTTTGTTATATTTCGTGGTATTTGTGTAGAATGCATGTCTCGTTCTCATTGTCTATTTAGTTATCTTGAAATGTAATGTCGAATTTAACCACAGCCACGCTGTCTTTATTCTGTATCTTTAGTTTAGATATTAGATTAAATATTTGTAACTAAAAGAAGAACCGATAACCGATGGGAAAGAAAGGTTCTTGAGTGGAGAGCACCAGCCGGAAGACGCAACGTAGGTAGGCCGTCCCACTAGATGGACCGACAACATTGAAAGAGTTGCGGGCATCCAGTGGAGGCAGATGGCAGGCTGTTGCTCAATGTGGAGGTTAAGGGGGGAGGCCTATGTTCAGCAGTGAACGTCTTCTGGCTAATGATGATGATGAACTAAAATAACAGTAAAGCTTAGACACATTTATAATGTACCATAACAGTGTTAAATACGTGCTTAGAATACACGTTTAGGTTTAACTAAAATTTCCTGTATTTAAGAGCCCGCTCTCCGCCAAACCTATCTCGAACGCGCATTTTTAACATGTTTTTTTTTTGTATTCAAATATGATGAAATTGTGCGAAAAAGCTTTAGCCCTGATTCGGGCTCTTAAGAACTTAAAGAAAGACTGAGGACAATGGTTTCACATTAACATTCATGCAAATAACTATCAAATACTTTCTGTTTATGCAGTGCAGTCAGATAAAACTTGCGCTCTTTTTTAGAGTAATATTTAGGTGATTCTTATAATTACGTATAGCTTGGCAAAAAAGAGTAAAAATTAATGGGGGCACCATTATTGCAAATAGTTCTAAATACTACTAATACTAGCAATCCTACAGGGTAGGATCTACATCTAAGGAAGATGATTGGATGAAATTGTTCCACTGACGTGTCTTCCACAGTATTGTAGAAGAAAAAAAGCTAGACTTTTTTGCCAAGCTATAATACCTTTCTAAAGATTAAATCTAATAATGTCTAGAGTAAAGACGGAACTCCAGTAAATTATAAAAGCTCTTAAAATTTACAGTCCAAATGAGCTGAGTAGATATTAATGAACCCGAGAACTTTAGAAACCAGCCACAGGAAATAGTTGGACAACTTGGAATATATTCGCATTGCAGTGAAGTTTTTTACTACTCTATTACTCACTTCGTTGGTACTTCCCTCACTTGTCTTTGTCAAAAGTTTCGCATTCAGAACCTTGCAATACAAGATTCTTAAATTCTTTGGGTGGATATTGTTAGTAATTTTATACCAAATGTAGGGCTGTTATACCAAATTTGTCGGTTTTAAATCAATTTTATTCAGTTAAATTACAATATTTGAGCTATAAAAAATACATGTCACAGATACATCTGTGTTTGAGTTTATGCAAAGGTTCAAAATTAGAAAGAATAAAATTTCCTCGATCAAAAAAAATCTGAAACAAAGTCGATTTAGTTTATTCGTTTTATGCTCTAATGAACGCTCGTAACAACCTGGAAATTGCATGTACTGAAAGGCAATCATATTCAACAGTGTTTCCATTGGATAGATTTTTGATAGTGTATAGTTTCGTTTTTTAGTGAAATTAAAAGCGTATAAAGGTCGCGAGAATTTGCGCGCGCCACGCTCAGTCCCGCGCCAGGCGTCATCGAGGTCTATGTTCGTTTTTGTCGTTGCACTCCCCCCGCGGACCTCGTGACTCTTCTGCGGCAAAATACATCGTCGCTCTAACTTGGCGGGGGCTGAGGGAGCGTTTTGTTGCCTACGCGACTCGGATAACAGGCCGTTAAAAAAAATGAGATACCGATACGCCAGTCTTAAGGCTGCAAACTCGTAAAATGTACTAGCGTCGAATAATTCGCGCAACTTTGTTTTTTTTTTGGAGGTAAATTATAAATTAAAGTAAAATATTTTCATAGCACATAAATAAACAAAATAAATATATTAGCTAAGTATTTTCTTAAGGTCCATCTGGGTAGATTAAGTTAGGTAAATCAAGCGTTAAATACAGCTCTTTTACGCCAACCCCGTTTCAAGGTGTGTTTGTAAAGTTATTATATGGCATTTAATATTAAAAAGTCAAATATTTAACCAGTCCGTTCTACCTGTTAGGTATAACTTACGGTGTTGTAATGTAGACGCTTACATTTGCAACGCTCCACTAGTTGAAAGTCTCTAACAAGGTATGGAAAGAGCTATGTTCGGCATTTCTCTGAAGGATCGTATACGAAACGAAATAATTCGCCAGAGAACCAAATTCACCAACATAGCTCAGCTCAGCCGGTCATATCAATCGCAAAACTCTTGGGTGTTCTAGAATGGAAACTACAAATTGTAAAGTGTACGTAAGACACTCTGAGACTCCATAGAGCGATGATATGTAGTTGCGTGCCTTGGAAGAGGTCTATGCCCAGCAGTGGACTAAGATGAACTGATTATTATGATAAGATACCTAAAAAAACAACGAAAATTTTACCCACACTACAGTGACGGGAACACAGGTATCCAGTTACCCTCAACAGAGACGTACGACTACCGGTACTTTATCAAAGTGATTTATATCCATGACGCGGGTAAAACTTGAACTTTCAAATGATACCCTTCAAACATGTTGCTAAAGGTTTGATTTACAACGACATGGTTCAACAAGTGCTGTAACCTTTTAAAGTTCAACAAATGACATTTTGCGACGAACGACACTATTACGGGGGCAATTCCAGGATCATTATTGAGGTTCATTGTTATGATACTGGTTTATTGATTCCGCAATCAATAAACCAGTACCTGTAACGTTACTTACTGACTGTAATACCAGTACCTACCAGTACCTGTAATTTAACAACGGTAACAACTATCGCGGGTACTGTATAAGCAGAAGCTAACGACATTTTATGTGCATGAGGTCTCAAGGCTAAGTATCAAAAATGAAACAAGAACCAGGTCAATATTAAATTTTAGAATAACATAAAATGATCACAAAGATTATAATTATACACTCTATTAAAGGTTATGTTGACACCACGATAACCCTGTAATATTCTTCAAATAAATAATGTAATACTTTTTAATTACCTTCAAAACCACTGAAGTAACTTTTTTTTTTTTTTTTAATGCCATAGGTGGCAAACAAGCAGACGGGCTGCCTGATGGAAAGCAGTCACCGTCGCCTATGGATACTTGTAACACCCGAGGCATCACAAATACGTTGCCGACCCTTTAGAACTCGATTGATTCGCCTTTTGAAGAACCCCATGTTGTAGCTTCTCGGAAACACCGAAGAAGGTAGCTCATTCCACATTTTGCAGGTATGAGGCAAGAAGAATCGTGTGAAACGAACAGTGTGCGATTTCCACTGATCTATTATGTGTGGATGAGCTTTCAGGCGGTGGCGGCTAGTGCGATGGTAAAACCGCGACGCCGGCATCAGATCAAATAGTTCTTCAGAAAACTCCCCGTTGTAAATGCGATAAAAGATACAGAGAGACCCAACGTCTCTGCGCATGCTGAGCGGCTCTAGGTGTTCAGTGAGCTTGGAATCGTCGACAATTCTGACAGCTCTACGTTGTAATGCATCAAGTGGGTCAAGCTGATACTTGGGTGCTCCATTCCAAAGATGGGAGCAGTACTCCATGTGAGGTCGGACTTGCGCTTTGTAAAGCAAGAGTCTTTGTAACTGTGTAGTCTTTTTAACTTCACCAGGATGCCAAGGCGGGGCAACCAGTGGCACAACCGTGGTGAGCTATCAAACTGATATAGACTTAGACACCCAGATTAAGAATCGCTACACTATGCCACAGAATTATCCAATAAAACAAGGTCAGCTATTCCAGGAGTGATAAGCCTGCGTCACCGTCCAGTTTCCACTTAATTGCAGCAAACACAAAAACTAGGACACAATTATATTAATAATCTTATAAACAAAATAGAAAAAGCATTTCAATCGTAATTTTTTTATCCACTCAAGCGAAGCAATTCAAGTTAAACATGAATTATATTATCTAAATCAAAATCATAATTTTATCGGATTTTCACGGAGTTTGGGAAGTTATGATTTCATACTACTGGCAACACAGCGTTGATTACGTAGGCTTGTGTCACCCACGTGACCTGTGTGTCTCAGAATAGCTAACCTGGCGGAATATAATATATTATTATACCATGAGTTTCCGGTTCGATGAGACTGACTTAGCATTGTTGGCCAAAATCCCCAAAATTTATTTAGAATTTAAAAATAAATAAATGGTATTTGATGATTATAATTATCATGATGATTATCATTTATAGCAAAGACCACAAAAAGTGGCGCAAAAAATTATGTGATAATACATAGTGATTCGAATGCTATATATATCATTTGCCTGACACAGTAATAAAATTATATATTTTTCGCAGAAGCATAAGCATCAAATAGCTGGATAGGCGCCAAGTCACTTTAGATAAGCAAACGAATAAATGAGTAGCTATTTAACCGGCCACCTTACCTTCGGCTTCCGTAGATGGCTGGTATCTTTTGGCGAATAGCAGTTTTCTTATCTATCAGTGATAGAACCACATTCGATAGGTTCGAGCAACGATATTCGGCGCCCTAAGTCCCTTTAGTGGCGTTCACAGACCCGAAACACAATATTTTTCAATATCTTGAAATACAACATTTTTATCAAACTGTTATGATTATTGAACAATTAACTTGTAAACTTTTAATTAATTGATTCAAATATTGTTTATAACTACACAATTTTCATAAATGTCATAGATTTTCATAAATACCTACACAAGTTTAGGAAAATAATTATTAAGAATACTTATCCTTAAGAGCACGCTCGCCGCTAAAACATTCTAGCTTCCACATTTTTAACATTTTTGAAAATTATGAATCACAACAGGATTTAGGAATTAAAAAAAAACGATAAGGCATTATCTTTAGAACAACGTTGCAAACGTTTTAAAGAATTTTTCATGTTGATACGTTATATTTTGGCGAGCCTAAAAAAATATTTTGTCTAGTGTTTTTCGATCTCCACCATGTAAACAAAACGTCTACATGAAGATTGTTTAAAAACATTTGCTATGTTATTCTAAAAATAATGCCCAATTGGGTTTTCGAATTCCCATTTAGTGATTTTTATCTTCAAATATGTTGAAAATAATTCTGCGGAGATAGCTCTACCCAAAGCACGGGCTCTTAAGAGAGAGTGCTTCGTGCATACTCTATTACACTCGCGCATTTTTTTTTTTAATTATATGAAATTTAAGCAGAACCAATATGCGGAACATTTTTTTTGCACACACGGTCATCTAACCCCAAACTAAGCAAAGCTTGTGATATGGCTGCCAGAGTATATAAATGCTAGAGATAATAGAGATATCTTCATTATAATTTTTTCAGCAATAGGACGTCCACTGCTGGTCATTGGCCTCCCCCATCGATCTCCAAAAACGCCGGTTAGAGGTTGTCTGTCCTTCTTGTGCATGGGTGGCTGTCTTACGCCGCGCTTACCGGTCCGTGGTCTCCAGTCGAGAACCTTTTGGCACCATCGAATGTGCCCTGTTCACGGCCACTTCAACTTGCTAATCATACTAATATAAAAAATGCGAAAGTGTGTTTGTTTGTTAGTTTGTTTGTTCCTCTTTCACGCAGCAACAGAGCAACGGATCGACTTGATTTTTTTGTATGGGCATAGTTCAAGGGTCGGAGAGTGACATAAGCTTCTTTTCATCATCATCATCACCATCACCATTTTTCATCACTACGCGGGTGAAACCGCAGGGCGCAGCTAGTCCGTAATAAAGATACAAAAATTCAGTAAAATTGTCATTTTGATTCATACAAGTTTACATAACCGACATAGCTGTTAAAATTTGCAAGTTGAAGTGGCAATGGGCAGGCCACATCGCTCGAAGAACCGATAACCGATGGGGAAGAAAGGTTCTGGAGTGGAAACCACGAACCGGAAGACGCAGCGTAGGGAGGTCTCCCACTAGATGGACCGACGACATTGTGAGAGTCGCGGGCATCCAGTGGATGCAAAAGGCAGGCTGTCGTTCAGTGTGGAGGTTGAATTGAATTTGAGTGATGGTGGCATCAGAACGGCAATGAAGTGTTCGTTCGTGATCGCCGACATTTATCTTGCGGCGAGCTAATTAGCCATCGCACACCACCGTACAACGGCTACCAGCAGTACCAAACTACCGTCTTGAGTTAATTCGCTTTATTACTAAAGGTGTTAAGTGTGAAAGCAAGTGCATATAGATAAATGGATTTAAGTTAGCGGCGTCGTGGAAGCCCATAAGCCAAGTGAGGAGCTCACCTCATTTTCAAAAATCTTTCATGCGACGCGTGACCAAAATGCTGGCGTTTCTGGCTCAACGCATAAGCATTGCCATTTAGCATGGTAATGCTACCAGCATGCTGGGTACGCTGCCAAGTGATAGTAGGCTTGAGCACTTGGATTGGATTGTCTTTAGACTTTCAATGGTCTATGGGCAGTTAATGTTTTTGTAATGTTAGTTTTATAGCTAGTGTTTTGTTTAATTAATAAAGGAACGTGCCCGATAAAAAAAAAGTTAATAATAACAAATCTGAAACAGATCAGTAGAGTTTTAATCAACTTATTTACTATTAATAAAAATCGTTTTTTTTTTCAATGCGCTTTTGCGTGTACATGTGCAGGTACAAGTAATTGACATATTAAAAAATCGGTAATAAGTTATTTCTTTTTTATCCTATAATAGCGCATAAATTAATGGCGTTACTTTCACTGTATCTATGGAACTATAAAAGTCGCCATGTATACTAACCAACTGCACAAAGGGTGCTGGCAAACACTTAAAAGTACCGACCACAAAGGCATAAAGGCATTTTTTACATGCATGCTATAGTTACATAACTCTGCTAAACTGCAAAGCCGTTTGTAGGCAGATATCTACTTTCGTTACAAAATTTCATTTTATACAAGTAGGAACACAACATTTTAAACATAATAAATTATTATAATGTTATATTATATACCTAGCCTATATGTGGCAACAGAGAGTTGATATGGGAACACCAGAAATGGACAGCGCCAACAACCCGTAACAAAAGAAAGAATACGAATCCCAATTTAACACTATATATGAATTAAAAGTCACTGTTGGATAGAAGAAAGCAATTATCGAATATCATAATAATTTCTCTACAAAGTCATTCTATCCAACTACAACTTCTTCAACGTAACGTTATAATATCCAATTTTGGCCCTAAACTGCAGCAATTTAGGGCGTATAAGGTCAGCGTTAAAAGGAAAAAAAAATTGTACCATAGGGCATGGTTTTCTCGTATTTAAAAAATTCCTCACGGACCAACTAGTTGGTTTGAGAGTCTGTAGGTCAGGAATGTAATTAGGACACACCTGCCCATTGAGTACTTAAGAATGTAGTTAAATACTCTAGCAAAAGCTTGTAAATTTCTAAAAGGTCAACATCGTATAGTTTGTAGTTGAAGCACACAAACCCCTGATACTTTGTTATAAATGGTGTTGTAACTGCCAGATTGAAATAGCCACAGCAACATTAATTAAATAGTAGTTTTTCCACCAGGAATTAAGTTGTAAAGTTAAACGTATGCATGTATAAAGCAGTTTTTTACCCTCCGCGTGTGTTAATGAAGCCAGTGGGCGGATGTACCGCTCGTAAATACTAGTCCGTTTCGTTTTTCCGTTTCCGGTCTAGTGTTGCCATTACTTCGCCGCAACATGTCTTATTTAAGCTATGTATATAGCTAGAGGTATCCATTAATTTGAACATATTCATATGTGTTCGGATTATTTATTAGCCATAAAAAGGGCCAGCACGATATTTTCTTATCGTCTTATCAAAGTGAAATATTAATGGTAGAGTTGTAAATATAAGTTACTCGTGAATTTTGATTTGTTTGCTGACGCCCTGAAGTACCTTACCCTTATAAAATTCAATCCTGTAATAACACTTAGGGCCTGTAATATTCTATTTTTGGTATGCTTCTTCGAAATGAACGTTATGTCTTAAAAATTAAAATACCGTAGACATTTATTCCAAAGTTCCTTGCCTATTTGAACTTAATGCCTCTTACTGAATTTCTTAAATTAAATATTCTACCTTTTTCGCTTTGATTCTAGTTTTATGAAACAACTAGCTGTGCCCCGCGGTTTCATCCGCGTTATATCCGGGATCAAGTTTGCACAAGTTACTTCTTATAACATCAGCTATCTGCCAGTGAAACAATGCAACCTCCTTGGTAGCGACAGTAACCTCCTTTGACTTACAAGACTTTTTTTTTCTATGGTGTAATAATTATTATGTCAATGTTCAGACTACAAAATAAAACTTCTAGATGCAATCCAATTCTCTTTGATGCAATCGCTATAAAATTTCACAGGATCGCTTCATATTTATATTCTCTTTGGATCGCTTGGTTAATCTGAAGACTAGTCATAGTCTGAAGATTGATTGAAAATTCTATAAAAATCAGTCCAGCCGTTTCAGAGTCCATAGGGGACATAATTACATACATACACACATCACCATTTACATAAAGGGTTACGCGGAAATGGTGTACTAAGCCGAAAGGAGTCTATAGTAACCATTATTAAGAACAACTTTTCAAAGGGGACCAAAACAGAAACCGCGAAAAAAATATTCAACTGTTTGATACATTTTGTCGAGTGTAAATAGCCGTTTTCTATGGAACAGTTGATATTTTTCCACGATTTCAGAGTAGCTCCCGTAGTAAAAGTAATGTAATACTAATAATAGTAATACTATGGACCCCTTTCGGCTTAGTAATCCCGGTAGATAGACAAATTTCTTCGACACGTTAGAATATTCTAACATGTCGCAGACTGTGATTCTCTAAAATCTCAATATCGATGCGATGGAGGCAATACTCCGGTTCCCTAAAAGCAAATTGCAGGAATTGAGGTAGTAGTCTGTAGTTCGTTGCAATTTCTGCAGGAAGCCGATAATATCAGTGGCTAGGGGCTCATATCGCCGTATACCAGTAGTTTACTGCTTTGAAAATGTTTTGCTTTTATACAACCTACGTTGAATATAAACTGCAAGGAATAGAACTTGACTCTAATAATGAAATTAAACACAGCGGATTTTATCGAGTGTATTTTACATCACTAACCGACTTCGGAAAAGGAAAAGAAGGTTCTCAATTCGACCCATTTTTTTTTTATTGTATGTACAGTGATTACGCCGGCGCATCTGTAAACCAGTTAGCATGTTTATTTTCTTATCATGTAGAAGAAACCTTCGAGGTGGTCCGACAATTTTTTTTATTAATTAGGGTTCAGTAGTTTTTAAACCAGCTCAATATGGATTTTTGCTAGATCGCCTTCGAATTTCACGATAACAAATCACTACAATACTTTTGTTTTGTCTTTTGTTCGAGTCAAAACAAGGAGGTATTCATGCATGGATGTGTAATAGTATCTATAAATAAACTCGTGGTTCGCCCTAAGGTTTTAAGTATTCCACTGGCATCGATTCTGATGTACTCTAAACTAAACTAAATTTGACAGCTCTAAAATTGTTGGCATCCTTCTCTCACACATTAAAATGAAAAGAGAGGCAGATAATTTTAGTCCTGACACATTGGTTTAGTTTAGTGAGTGGTATGACCGAATCGAAGCCATTTTCATAGGTGTTTCGTTTAAAAAAAATCTTTAAAATCCGTGTAAAAATATTATTTTGTTCTTTGTAGTGGCATTAACTTAGAATGTTTGTATTAGTGGTTTTTTTGAAGGCGGTTTTTTTTAGAGATAATTTATTTTAATTCCTGACATTGGACCACGTTTGAGGTAGGATGTAGGTTGGTTGACTTGATGTCTGTGACCACGGACACTGCAAAGTGTTTATACAGGCTTTTTATTAACTGTAAGTGAGTTTAATTGTTTAGGTAATCTTGCAAGCTGAATTAAAACCACTCTCTCTTATCTTACGGAGTTGAATTTTTACATATTGCTTCAGTTCCAATGGCAATGCATTTTTATGGTAAGCATGACCTGGATCGACATCTAGGATTAGCTCCAGATTAATGAACTCTTCAACCATGATGTATTTTTATATTTTTGATAGTTATAGTGGCTTAGCTCTCATGTATAAGTGTATTATCTATGGGCTTAGCGATGACAAACAGCTGCTTCCTCGATCTATAAATGTTTTAGTAAATATGTGTGAAATTTTAGATATGTACCATTTTTTTTTTGTAAAAAAAAATTTTTCTCGGTTAATATGAATATCATGTCAATCCAACTGTGGTTTTTTTAGTGCAACAATATACTAGAAACTGTATTGTTTTAATCTGTAATAGGTACAGTACGTTCTTTGAATTTAACGTTTAGTTACGCCCGTCATAATCTTTGTCACCTTGTTCTAGTTTACTATTACAAAAACTACTTCTTTTTGTACAAAGACCAGTAAATTGTAATATATTGAGGTACTTCACGGCAATTTCAGCTTCAGTGCGATGATATCTTAAGTGCAGTAGGCTATTAGTGCGAAGCTTGGTAGCCATTTCCTTAACTGGATATTCAGGTACTGAGGCAATCAGAGTTATAAATTGTGGCTTAGTTCCAAGTAGGCTTAGGTTAAACTTAGTACTTACAACTACAAAACAACTAGTTGACTTCAATAGCACGACTTTCACGCTACTAGTGCTGCAAAATGATAACATGAAAATAAATTTTGTTTAAAACAAAATACAGCCATCTACTGCTTTTAGTTTGCTTGTAGATTAGAAAAGTTTTTTATATCTTTTTTTTTTTTTTATTAAAGCACATTTTACTAAATATTACTACAGAAATATCAGATTTATAGAATATAAAAAACCATAAATAATTATATTATATTACTATAGAAACTAATAATACTTAAAAATAATAAATTATTCAGATGACTTACCTACCTATTTTTCTGACCTATGACTTACATTCCAGTTTCAGGTGGAGTATTGAGGTGAAATTTGTATATTTCTATTTTCCCATATGAGTACAAATTACTGCGTCAGAGTGGATTATTTCTGGCGTTTTTCAAACCTTTCGGTGACATCAATAAAGGGTAAGCCGTTTAATCTCCACCTACCTCTAAACTCATCGATCTAACTCTAGTACACAGTGAATTCATCGACCTCAGAGTACTTAAGTGCCTTCGAAGGTTCTGTATTCCCGCTAAGCATATTAATTTGAAGGCTTAATCGCGCTCGGCAGCCGTGATTGATTACTGACACGCACTGCCTTTATAATCGCCACTGTGAATCCTATAAACAGATTTATATTTATTTGTAGCAGTACTTTAAAAATGCGGTTTATTGCAGTCGTATGCGAGCGGATACTGCATACAAGCATGCTTTGTTAGGTTTCATGTTACAAAAACCATAGATATTCATAATGTGAAAGTTTAACTTGTCGTCGTCATATAATTCGTTTATGTAAGTTGATGCGTTGTACTGAGATTATTCTCGTTTTGATTAAATTTTTAGACGTGTTGTCTTTTTTGCACGATGGGTATTTTGATACTATTATGCATACTTTGGCAATTTTGTGTTTATTTTTGTGAAAATGTTTAAAGTTCTCCTAAAACGCTGGCTTATCGAGCAAAGTTTTTATGACTTTGACATTTTTAAAGAAGCACAAAATTTAAATTAATTTATGTTATTAATCGAACATAGATTATCCAATTAATTTACATTCTTATATGACAATTTTTATATGTAATTTTTTTACTAAATAGTACATAACTTTGATTATAATTACGCCATTTTTACTAGTATTTGGAAAAAAAATATATTGCACTTAATTATTTTAATTTGTCTATTGATATTAATTATTTATTTGTATAGTTTTGTAAAATTATTAATATTAAAATGTAATTACACGATTACAATGACGACGAATTCAGACGATTTTTTAATCTGTAATGGACATTCTCTTTCTGATATCAGTAAATAACTATGAACTAATACGTATTTAATGCGACGTTAAAGCGAAAATCTGCGACTTACCTGAATTTGACCTATTTAACATTATCTCCAAATAAAGTCCGCAATTTACTATCCAAATATTGGTGTGCGGTACCTTACGTCACTTACCATCAGGCGAGTTGGTGGCCAAACGGAGATCTATTATGTGTAAAAACCGTGTAAAAATTTACTCTACAGTTTTATAAATGAGAAAGGTATTTATTTGATATATTTTTGGAGTCAGTCTAGACTCTAAATGCGAAAACAATTAAATAGTTTATAGAAATAATGTTAGTCACTACCTATATAGTTAAAAATAACACTGTAAGTTTTCCATTTTTTCTTTTCTTTTTAATCGTCAAAGAAACTGTTAAGACGGTGAATTTCCGCAAAGTAAGGGGGCGTCCATAAATTACGTGAGGTGTTTTTTTAAATTTTCTGCCCCTCCCTCCCCCCCTGGTGAGATGCCGTGAGATTTTATTCAACCCCCTCCCCCATCCCCCAATCTCACGTGAGATTTTTCAAAATGTGAGTTTCTTACGTAAAACGTTACCTAAAGAGTAGCAGTACTTTTCATTGGACTCCAAAACTTACGCCATCTAGTGATAGGTGTGATAAGATTGTATCATAATAATTATGAATTCTAGATGGCGCTATTAGTATTTATATTCTTTTTAGGGTTCCATACCCAAAGGGTAAAAATGGGATCCTATTATCATAGAGAAATAGCTATTATAGCATGTACAATCTGGATTAAATGGACCAAAATGGTATATTTTTTTTTTGTTTCAATCAGAAAAAAAAATTGCGTGATATTTGCCGAGACCCCCCCTCTCTCCAACGTAGATTAGATGAGATTTGACTCGACCCCCTCCCCCCCTTAAACACCTCACGTAATTTATGGACGCCCCCTAACGCCTGATTCAATCAACTATCAACAATATAAAAAAAATTCTTTGATCTGCCTGTGCCTATGATGAGATTTAGGAATACTTACACGCAGTTAATTGCGCGATTGCTACACCAAATGCCGTACGTACTTCGCTTATTTAGACTTATAAACTGATTACGGACTTGATAAACCACCACTACGTGTATGTAAATGTATTCCGAATTAACTCGATTACGATATAACCAACAGCCCCAATTCCACACACAAATTTAACCGAGATTACCGATTCAGAGTCACTGTTGATCATTGACAAAAACTGATGATGTCAATTGGTTGTTTCATGCGAACTCGGTTACCTCATTTGTGTAATGATGTTATTTGATTTCGCCGTGTTTCTTTCATTGTAGTTTTTTTTTGCTACGGGCTAGACTTACATTTGACCACAATCTCAATGTCTTCTGTGCTGATGGTAAGCGATGTTGTAGTCAAAGATGACAATAGCACGCTTGCCTAGGAAATATTTACTCAATATAGACAATAGTATTTCATGCTACAACAACATTTTTTTGTAATTTCACTTACCTCATTATGGTTAGTTATGGATGAAATTTGACAGCGGCTACAGGCAAGCCCCTCGTTAGTGCCCTTCTGGCTGCCCCGTTGAGTCACGTGTTTAGGTGCAAGTTTAGTGTGCTCCTAATATAATACAAAGTCATACAAGGTTGCGCTCGTGGCCTACGTCTTCTGCTGTTGCAGGTTCAAATTTATTTCACAGTGAGCATCTGCGACTGCAACTAAGACGTACTGACGCACTACACTAAAGCAAGTGCAATTTTTTCACGCGTACTCCCTGCTCCGTCGAGCGCGCCCTGCGCAATACTGCGCAGTCACTGGTACTTGTAAGGATTTGCATAAACCTGACTTACGATTATGAAATAACGTAATTATGTACAATTATAACTACATAAAAATGCTGGCCCTGTTACCACGTTGTATGGCAAAGGCAGCCTTTTGAGCAAAGTAGGGGTTGGCATTTTGATAACGAGTTGCATAGACCAGACTAAAGCAGAATAGGACTGGTGCGGCAGCTGAATCCGCAAAAGACCTCAAAAGGCGCAAATATATTTTTGAGCCTGCGTGAGGTGGCCGTGAAGATCTTTAGCCAGAAAGTTTTTAAAGATTTGTCATCACATATAACTTACTAGCGACCCGCCCGCCCGGCTTCGCACGGGTGTATATTACGTGCGAAGCCGGGGCGGGTCGCTAATTATATAATTATATAAACCTTCCGAGAAAATGTATCTAACTGATAGTGAAAACCGCATCAAAATCCGTTGTGATTTAGGAGGAGTTAGCGGCCATAACAGACAGACAGACCGACAGACGCGGAAAGCGACTTTAATTTATACTATGTAGAGAAGAGATGTGCATTTAGTACTGGTTATTCTTTACCTTAGGTAGTTGTAGTTAGGTAGTTGAGGTTGTTTGTTTACATTTAAAAATTCTTTGTAAAAGTCAAACGTTAACGGAAACTTGATCATCATGGTAAATTATACTTTGCTTTCAACAAACTGGTCTGGTACAGTTTTTTATACGTATACGTCGCAGTTGTTTACTTTGCCTCTCGACTGAACTGCGGAGAATTCGAGTGAATGTGCAATTTTCCCTGATTGAGAGTTTAAATTTGTTACGGCACTGCTGATGAATTGGTTTCACTGAGTGAGCGGAATATGCTTTGCTTGTTTTTTTTGCTTTGTGGTATATGCGGTTTTTTTTATTGCAAAGAGACAAGCGTAGTCATCATACCACTCATGCCACTGGCTTTTCGGTGAAGGAAAACATCTTGAGGAAACCTGCATACGTACGGAGAAGAAATTCAATGGCGTATGTGAATCCACCAACACGCAACTGGGCCAGCGTGGTGGATATGGCCCAATCACCCTTTCGGGGGTAAGCTAAAAGTCCAGCAATAGACTGTTAAAAGGCTGATTATGATGAAACGTAGTCATCACTTTTTCGTAGAAGAAACAAAAATCGTCATTATATACTCGTAATTCCTTGGATGTTCAATGGTAAATTTGAAAAACTTTTTCAATTTGGGTTATAAAACATCATCTTGTTCACAAATGTTAAATGAACGAATCTATGCGTCTCCTATAAAGTGCCTAGTGAACTGAAAATATGCGCGAAAACAAGATACATCTAGGTATTATCACATTTCAGATGAAATAGTTCGGACGTTTCTCAATATGTCCACTTTTGCCTTGTTTATTACTTTTATTACCTTAAAATTAACACAGTACACAGAACTTAAATAAAAACCAGTCTTGCTTCTTTATTTAAATTCAACACAGGACTTAGGACGCATTACATAAATTCGTAATATAAGTAGTCAAGTTAACTTATGTATCTACTATAGACTTACATATTAACGATCCAAATGTGTTGTTATAATGTTTTTTATTTTTTATATTAGTTTATCTAAGGCGTCGAAACAAACAAACACATCACACACGACGATATTTCCAAGTAGGTAGAGTTAAGTAGTAACAATTTGCTGCTGCTCTTAGAATAAACCAAAAATACGTGTATTTTAAAATTTGAAAACTTATACGTAAATCTCGTTGGATCAGAATGCAAACCTAAAAAGAATCGATTTTTCTATTCGGAGATATGGTTCCTTTAAGTCACTAAAGTTCCAGAACAGACAGACTTTTTCATCAATAAATCAAGATCGTCACAGATAAGGCAACAGTCACTATCCTGGTTTTCAAACAATCTGCATTTTATCCGTCACTCGTACTTACAAATTGACGGTAAGGGTTTACCTGGTCATTAGCGAACGTACTATCATGCTATTCTGTGTTACTAACGTATTATCAGACTGTACCAATAATAGTAGGTATATTAAATGTTACCGCGTGTGTGTGTGTGTGTTTGTATGTGAGTGAGTTTGAGTGTGTGTGTGTGTAGGTGTGTGTGTGCGCGCGCGCTCGTGCGTGCGTGCGTGTTTGTTTTGGAGTCTGTTTTAGAGGGTCATCATGCCTCCCGCCCGCGTTGCAAGGAGTTTACTGCCTGCTCGCACGTCTCCCCCTTCCCTGCTCTCGTCTTTTATACACATTAACGGCTGCGCATTCGGTATTGTATGGAATACCTAGGCAAAGTATAAAATAAATGTCTATCTATTACTGTTCGAAAGATATAGCTGTTAATAGGTAGGACAGACGGACGGACAGATAGACAGACATCGTAGGCTTAGTAATAGGGTCCCGTTTTTACCCTTTGGGTACGGAACCCTAAAAATGAATGTCTTATTTTTATTGATGATGTAAATAAACTAAGGAACACTAATAATAAGTGTTATCTCGATTGTTTTGGTATTCAAACACTTGTTATAGCGGTTGCTGCTATGTCAAAATATTACGGGGCTAGCTCGGGTTATAGAATAATTACCGTTGCTACTCGGATATCCAATTATTCACTGTCAAATTGATCGGCGTTTGTGTGTTTACTTAGAACAACAGAACATTAACAAAAGAAAGCAAATCTAGGTATACCTATACCTAATAAACATTACGCAAGATACTAAATTAAGAAATCTTTGAACTGTAACATATCCGGTGATTAAGAACCACCGACTATGCGGTGATTATTAACCAACTTCAAAAAAGGTTCTCAATTGGATACGTATATTTTTGTTATGTACCAAAAAAACCTCTCGGATGTGAGCGGTCCTTACCTGAATCTTACATAACAAATTTTGTCTTTGACTCGTCCGATGTTAACGGCCTGTTATCACTATCAAACATCTATCCAAACCAAAAAAAATTGAATATGATTGCCTTTCAGTACATGCAATTTTCAGGTTGTTACGAGCTTTCATTAGAGCAAAAAACTAAAAAAATAACTAAATCGACTTTGTTTCAGATTTTTTTTTATCAAGGAAAGTTTATTCTATCGTTTTTTTAACCAAATCATAAACTCAAACACAGATGTATCTGTGACATGATTTTTTTTCCAGCTCAAATATTGTAATGTAACTGAATAAAATTGATTTAAAATCGTCAAATTTGGTATAAGAGGCGAGGATGCGGTCTACGATGGAGCACGATTGCCTGTAAGAAACCAATTCACTCGCGATTAAGACACCCAGATTATAACTATCAATGACGTCAGTTATAATCACCCAAATTATAACTGACGTGGTTTTCACACATTCTGTTTATAATTTACTAGCGGTCCGCCCCAGCTTCGCACGGGTATAGATTAAGTATAGCCTGTCACCCGGGGAGAGTGTAGCTTCCCGTCAGTGAAAGAATTTTTGAAATTGGTTCAGTAGTTTCGGAGCCTATTCAATGCAAACAAACAATCAAATCTTTCCTCTTTATAATATTAGTATAGATTATACGGGAATTACTAAGGTATGATTAATTCAATCCTCATTATGATAATGATGATGACATGCTGGATTCCTCACGATGTTTTCCTTCACCGTTATTGAGCGATAGCATCGAAACTGCACATAATTTATTTAAGTAATTAATAAATTAGCCATTGGTGCGGGCCGAGGATTGAACCGGGTGCCAACAGATTGTAAAGCGCACAATACATGCTACCACCCGGCCACCATCGCTCGGCCACAATGAATTTTGCCTAAACTTATCTAGAGTTATATTTTCATCCTATTCTTTTTATTGTTCAGCCTGTTTCATCCCACTGCTAAGCAATGGCATCCCCCGTGTTATGCACCAGGCAAACTGGGCGTTAATTCAGCCTTAATAGGAGCCTACCAAAGATAATGTATCCAACCATTTAATTGGGCATGACGGTATTTTTACTAAGTTTTTAGTTTTTTATTCAGCAAGTTCTCAGTCCAAACAAAAACGCGAACTGAAGTACTTTCACGCTAAGCTCGCACGACTAAACTAGAAAAGTGTACTATTTGCGTGGGGGGCGGGGGGGGGGGGGGATATAATTAGCTGCCAAGAGACTAAATCGTCTTTGGAACCTACAAATGACCAATGATAAAAGCTGCATGAATCTATTTTTTGTTCTAGAACTTGTTTTCTTACAAGAGACTTTTTAGCTAGACTATGTTAATTTTTATTGTAGTCTAGCTTAACTATTAGACACCTTTTGACGTTATTGTAATGAAGTTAATAAACATCTACTAAAATAATTTCAATTTGTAAATAAATTTGGCTTTGAGTCGTCGGGTAAAAAAACTCAACACCAAATAGCTATATTATTCGTAATTAATTATATTCAACATGTACTTCTTAATTTTATTAGACACATAATTTAATGGAAAATCTAAATAATAATTAAAGTAATGTATGTATTTGGTTTTTAATTTAATGCTAAGAAGATGTGAGCCCCTACAATTCAAAACTTTTCATATGAATATATGACTCGATTGCTTTATTCGATCAATTCTTTTGTAGTTTCTCTCGGTTTTGGCCGATCTTTAAAAAATGCTTCTATTTCTTGTAACATTTTATCTTTAGTTTCTGGCAAATACTTGTACAAAACTATTGTGAATAAGGAAGCACAGACCCCGTAAAAAAAGAAAGCCCCATGCAGGGTAAGTTTTCTGAATATATGTGGTGACATTTTTAAAACGGTCGCCATCAAAAATTCTGAATATAAACAGAGTATGAGAAGTGAAGAACTTTTGTAACGTAAAAATATTATTTCTCCGAACAAAGATGATGGCACTATCATTGGACCTATACTGATAGTCACAGAAAAAGCCATTAGCAGTGAGATAGATACGTATTTGTTTTCAAACAAGATGCCCAAATTGATCAAATATAAATAAAGGGATATTATGAACAAGAACGTTATTCCAATAGCAGAGAACAAGAGTAACAAAGTCCGTCTTTTTAGATATTTTGATAGAACACATCCAATTTGCATTCCAATTATAGTGACTCCCTCCAGAATAAGCATTCCCATGTATCCGGTAAACTCGTCCTTGGTGATCTGTCTAATCAGTTCAACCGCGTACATTGTGCAGACTAGCTTTCCGGAGAAGTGATACAACGACATCACAGCCACGCCTAGTAACAGCGGGTGGTAGAAACCTCTTGTTCTACATGTTTGTACCACTATCCTTAGTTTATCTTTGAAACATTTCACTTTGCGCCCTTTACATTCTTCAAGATATTCTTTTTGAGAATTGATGAGACTGTTGAGTTCTTTTTCAGATTCCTCGTCGTACCCTTTGAGCCAGTGATGAGCTGCAGCACATTCGTCAAATCTTCCCTTCATTGCGAGCCAAGATGGTGACTCAGGCCAGAAAAATGCAGATAGACAATATGCACAACATGCGAATGCTATCAAACCAATATTTTTCCAATGAGAAAATGTTCCAGCAGCATTCGCCACCCACACGCCCCAGAAGAATATTGATGATTCGATTGTCATGAATATTCCCCTGTAATGTGGTGAGGTGTACTCTGTGACTATGACGATTAAAAGAGTCATGTTACTCGCGAGCAGCATTCCTTGCAGTATCTCGCTCAGTAATAACTGCATTGTGTTATTGCTCCAGTAAAAGACAATGAAGCCCACGATTGTATTGATGCAAACAATAATGAATGGTATTTTCCTTCCGATGAACTGCGTGAAGATTGGTATCATAACAACGAAAGGCAGCGCGCTGTAGCCGTGGACGGATGCTGGAAAGCAAACGATCAAGTTTTAATTAAACTTAATATTGGACACAATTAAATATGGGTTGTAACATAAAAGATGTTTCATTATTTTTGTTTAAGGGTATTGATCTACCCATCAAGGTGAACTACTTGCATAGCAAAAGTTTGCTAAATTCGAGGAAAATATTATGGCATCACGCAAAATAGATCACAATGATCCCCTCATCGACACCATATCGGCACAGCTTTTTGTCAAAATCGGTTGACATGTCAAAGGCAACATCCACTTTTTTATTTGCGTCATCGATTAAAAATGTAAATAAGACTTACTTAGCCATGATTCCATTTCGAGACTGATGGCGTCAGTTGAATTGGCTTCTTTCCGTATCTGTGGAATGAAGACTGTCGGAGCTCCGAAGCATAGTCCCAACACGAAGTAGAGCACCCAAGCTCCGCTGCAGACGTAAAGCTGAAATAAACAGAATATTGCTTAGGCCTTGGTAGATTTTTATCTCTCAAGTATCATTTGCTATACTTTTATTATAATCACAGGACGGACCGAGTCCGAAACACGACGCTGAATTCAATTACTGGAATCACTGATGTTGGCATCAAAGCTGCAAAATTAAAGTGGGTTTGGGTAGGACACGTGACTGCACTGAATGCAATGTGGGTGCCTAAAAATGAACGAAGGAAGACAAAGCAGGCCGATAAAAACCTGGCACGATGACTTCGACGCATTCCAGATAGATTTGCTATCTTGAAGATGAGGAAGACCTTTGCCCAGGAGTCGGAAAGTAAATATTAAGTAACAGGTATTCTATAGGTACATTTTATTGAGTGTAAATGACCTTTTTATGGAACAACCAAAGATATTTAAAATTATGGATATCGGATCAGCGGTCTGTATATAACAGACCCAACATCCATGTGTATGTAAATCAATAGAAACAACTGTTTTTTTCCTTGATTTCAGTGACCTTAATTTCCATAGCAATAGTTGTTTATAATAATGAGTACATGACCTCTTTTCGGCTTAGTACCATCGTTCCATATAACCCAGTAAAACCTGTTCCCATAGAAATATTAAATCCACTTTCTGGACATATTTATGGATTATATACTAACCTGAGAGGAATGGAGGAATGATGAAGGATATGCCGAAGAGGCAACTTCTACACTCGATAAAAACATTATATAAGTGTAAAGATTTGTAAGGAGAAAAAAAACTAACACCAAACTACTACTGCACCTTAAATGCTGGCCTTTTGAAAAAAACTTTTTTTGAAGTCGCACAGCGGAGTGGATAGAGCTATGCTCGGAGTTTCTTAGCGCGATAGAATCCGGAACGAGGATATTCGCCGAAGAACCAGAGTCACCAACACAGCTATTATAATGAGCAAGTTGAAGTGGCAATGAGCATGCCACATCGCTCGAAGAACCGATAACCGATGGAGAAGAGAAGTTTTTAAGGGGAGACCACAAACCGGAAGATGAAGCGTAGCCTCTCTCTTGATGAACCGACGACATCGTGAGAATCGCGGACAACCATTGGATGCAGATGGCAGCTTGTCGATCAGTGTGGAGCTCTAAAGAGGAAGCCTATGTTCAGCAGTGGACGTCTTCTGGCTGATGATGATGATGATGATGATGATAAAACAACTACTAACTACTATTACGAATAGTAAAAAGAAATAAAGACTGTATTTTTTTACATACCTGTCTCAGAAAAGGTTTCCATGGCCTTCTTCTTTTCCTCTTGTCTATTGGTTCTTCTAGTTTTACCTCGTCATAATCACCTTTCACCATATTGACACCGTTTGCACAAGTATAGGTTGCACTTTGATAATATTTCTGCAGCAAAAAAACAAATGAGTGACTCCAGTGGCTTATCCACGAAACCAAACTGTTAAATGAAACAAAGAGTATAGTTTGAATGAAAACATACCACATTTGCAGTTTTAAAAATTGGATACAGCTTTAAAACCTTGCACTGAAATGTGATATAACCTGCTTAAATTATGTGTTTTATTTACGTAAACCAACTTTGATGAGCATACGTTTTTTCTATAAAATTGTTCGGCTACAAATAAGGTAAAGATGATTTATTTGCACAGCAGCAGGATAGTGTTTTTGCCAAAGTGCGAAGTCGGGGCGGGATGCTATATAGCTAGCATCCCGCGTATATATATTATATATATATATAAAACGTCTGTGGAAAATTATCTAACTGATTTCGAAAACTGCATCAAAATCTGTTGCGAGGTTTAGGAGGAGTTAGTGGTTATACATACAGACAGACAGACGCGGAAAGTGACTTTTATTTATACCATGTAGATAGATAGAGAAGAAGATAATAGATAATAATATATAAAATGTACAGCCGCTCCATAGTGCCCTACCTACCATGATCTTAGTGCACTGAAAAATATGGCAGTTAACGATACTCTACTGACAATTTTCAGTTTAGTTTTTATTTTATTTTATTTAAGTTCAAATGCTTGCTGTGCTTACAGCGAAGCCAACGCGCACGGCAAGCCAACATTATCGAAATAAAGAATTAATTAATTAGGTACAAACAAATTAGTCTAAGATAATACTACTAATAACTTAGTAACTAATTTAGTAATAGGCTTGCGTTAGACCAACAACTCGCCCGATGCCAAGCGATGATGCGATCTACGATGGAGCACGCTTGCCCAGAAGAAACAGATAACAAAACAGAAAAAACTAACTTAAAAAATTATACAAGCATTCATTATAAGCCTAAATTTTGCACAGAAAACATCTACATCTGGATTCTGATCAATCAGATCATTGAGCAGATATATTTGGATCTTTATGCACACAGGTTCATCTGACCTCAAACTAAGCAAAGCTTGTGATATGACTAATATACGATACATACATATATATTTTTAAATACATACTTAAATAGATATTTATAACCAGATATGGAACAAACACAAATGTTCATCACATAAATGTTTGCCCTAGGTGGGAATCGAACCCACATCTCCAAGCTCAGAAGGCAGGTTCACTACCAACTAGACCAACGGGCTATCAAATCATGATACTGACTTTATTTGTAGAGATAACCTCCTCTTTTTTGAAGTCGGAAAAAAAACACATTACGCATTCGTTAGGAATATCTTTATTTTACCAACGATGTTTTAGAAATTTGTTTTTATTATATCTTTACAAACCTTGCATCGAGTTAGCTCATATTTCAACTGTATTTTGTATATGATTGAACTACTTAATACAAAATATCACGAAGATCAAAATAGAAGTACTCAAGTTATCGTCGAACAAATATTCAAACATACATGAAAGCTATAAAATTAAAATTAAAATTTATTTTCTTTCTTTCTTTCTATTTTGTCATAGTGGACTCTTAGATCACAGAATGCTTCGCTCGGTCAATAAAATTATCTTTTACCAGGTTGCTCAAAATAATTACGTCACTAAACCAAGGGCGGATCCAGCTTTGGTGCCAGGGGTACATAGACGTGGTCAAGTCACAAGAAGTTATAATTTAATTCTTATTTTAAATTAGTGGTCCACCTAGGTCCAGCTGTACCTACCCCAGGGGGGGTCAAGACCCCCTTGACCCCCCTGGATCCGCTCTTGCACTAAACAATACACATAATGCATTTTTTTCTCATTCTGATTATTATTTTAACACGCTTAGATATATTAACATCAAATTCAAAATATTTATTATAGTTACTAGATTATAATAACTGGCAGACATTTATTTAGAACGAAACGGTTAGTTAGGTATGCATCACAAACGTACTACAAAAAAAAACAAATGATTTAATTTTTGCTTTTTGTAGTGTTGTTTCTAAACTTTAGGATTTAATAAGTATTTAAATGATGAAAAAAATAACAAACGGCAGAAGTCGAGCCTGCACCACCCAGGTTTACGTCTCGAGCGATCTATCCGATAAGCTCTGCTGTTATATATTTAATTACTTACCACGTCCAGATAATATAAACCAAAACTTTACCTATAAAGGTAGGTACATGTACTAGATAGTATCTTCGATACAAATTAATTTTTAAAACTTTAACACACTTTACACTGCCGGCTCAACTAATTTTACAGAATTATGTTCAAGATAGTAAAGTCTCCAAGTTGGTTGTGTCACCAAACGTTAATTACGATACACTGAATTATTTGCGTAACCATATCTCCTTTATGTTTCAACAGAGTTCAATGAGCGAAAATAGTTACCTATTACTTAGATACGGCAGAAAGTAATCGACATGAATTAGCCAACTTTGTTGCGAGCATATTTTTCATACCTTCGTAGTTATAATCTAAATTACAGCCATAAATACGGTCAACAATTTTTTCTGAGTTAGTGATATTTAAACAGTTGGGTAAATAAAAACCGATGATAATTATCAATAAGTAAGTATACATAGACATAATCGATAAATATATTATTGTAAAGAGGTAAACTTTCTGAGTTTGTTTGATAGGTATTTAGATATTTTTTTGTCAAACTCTGTATGTTAAGTATTATTAAAATAGTTTTTTTATTTTATTTTTATTTATTAATAGGCTTGCGTTTGACCGCCAACTCGCCTGATGTTAAGCGATGATGTGGTCTACGGTGGAGCACGCTTGCCTAGAAAAAACCGATTCACTCGTGATTTGAAGACACCCGGATGTACCTATCGGGGAACACCTATTCAGGCAGCGCATTCCACAGACTAGCAGTTCGCATAATAAAAGTGGAATCAAAGCGCTTCGTTCGGGTTTTCGGAAAATCAACCTTAAAGCGGTGTCGTTTTTTTGTGCCCGCTCTGGCAGTCCTATAGAAAAATGGGCAGGAGGGAATTAGATCATGAAGAACCCGATTATTACCGATGCAAAGATTAAGACTCAATAGCATCCTTAACAGATAATATTTTAGAACATAATAATAATATGTCAAACTTTATATAATAATAACCAATAAAATTTTCATTAGACTTGACTCAAGCATTTATTGGCTTTATCAGCTGCAATAATATTGTTATAAGCTGAATGAAAACTACGGATTCTGAACACTTTCGTTAGAATTTTCAACGTAAGACACAAGAAAAATGTTTTTATTCAGCTTTTATAATTTAATTGCAGCTAGCAAATTAAATAGTGTAGATATAATAAAATTTCAACTACCAACTTTTTTTTTCGCGATTTCCGGTTTGGTCGCATAGTAAAAGTTGTTCATAATTGATGAGTAGGTACATACATAGTAAACATACCCTTCAGTTAAGTATTACCTGCCACACCTTTATGTAACACAGTGTATAAGTTATGTATTTATATTATAATATTAGAGGTCGACGAAACGCATTAGTTATGTTATAACAACATGAAATAACGCATAAATGCTCACAATTTTCACTTTGACACAGTGATCACGAAAAGTGCGTAAATTTATATCTTGTTTTCACTACAGCCATTGTCACAGAAAACACACGACGAAGAAAGACGACTATCGACTGAATGGACAGTGCAACGAACCGATAGCTTCAACCTGAAAATAACAAAATATTATTTTTAGGCCTATTAAATGTTTGAACCGCAGCCAGAATGACTTATGTTATTCGGGAGTATTACGTGATTTCTGTTTACGAGTTCAATTCAATCGCAATAAGTCTTGGTTTGAGTTACGTATGTAGGTTTTTGTGCTAAAACAAAGACCATGTGTACGAACAATTCGCCGTGTAGTGTGGCAGTTGCTGTACAATGTTGTTGTAAAGCAATATGTGCCGGAAAAAAACTCTGCTTGATGATTGTTTGTATAATATACCTACTTCAGCGATGTTTCACGTTTCGAGTCTTAATTTCTACCTACTTAGCGGTGGAAGCACCTAGGTACCTACACGGTAGAAGCACGTAAGTACCTAGTACCAGGGGGGTTAGACAATACCCATTTTCTGTTGTGCGTTAACGCCTGCGAAAAGATGAAATTGTATGAAAATGACATTGACAATGACATTAGCTTGAGAGAAATTATCTCAAGCTAATGTCATTTTCATACTATTTCATCTTTCCGCAGGCGTGAACGCTAACAGAAAAGGACTCTTGTCTAGACTCCCTGACCGCTACTTGGTTCGACCGCTAAACCAAGGTGACAAGGTGACATTTTTTTTTGAATTTTTGAATTTTGAATGTTCTGGTATGAACAACAAAAAATTATGTATCTATCTATACTGGGTGCTCGATTAGACGATGGACATATATATCATATCATTGATCCGACGCTATCATTGTGCATATCATTATAAGAAACTTTTACTAGTGGGCTAACCCCGAAATAACAAAGAAATGAAAAAAGGTGTCAAATTCCCCTGAATTTAATTTTTTCTTCTAATAAAAATGAAAATCCTGAAATGGCTTCTTAAATTGAATACATTTAAGAAGCCATTTCAGGATTCAGTTTTAGATGAACAAGATTTCATTTCATTTAAAATGTCTACCTACTTACCTGAAGTTTATGCTCAACTTTTCAAAGCAGAGCTGTTCTTTGGATATAATATTATTGAGATGGTATCCTACATTTTAATTTTAAAAGCGTTCTTTTGTTTGTACATGTAACTAAAAATCCTATTTAGCATCTCGGAAAAATCAGTTTAGCACACAAAAGCAGAGAAATAATGTAAACTTATTTTCAGTAATAAAAAAAAATATCAAAAAAGTTGAGACACAAAGTAGTGTTTAACAAAACTGTTTTTTTTTTATATATTAATAATAGGCTTGCGTTTGATCGCTAACTCGCCTGATGTTAAGCGATGATGCTGTCTATAATGGAGCACACTTGCCGAGAAGAAACTGATTCACTCGTGATTTGGAAACACCTGGATTGTAACTATCGGGCAACACACAGACAAGCAGTTTGCACAATAAACGTGGAATCAAAACGCTTTGTACGGGTTTTCGGAATTTCAACTACATCACTACATTAGGAAGTACTAGACGGTAACACAATATTTCTTTTCAAATATTAACTCATGCCAAAATTAAGCCAAAACTCATGCCAAATACGCAGAAGTGATTTCATCCATTAAAAGCATGCCCATGTTACTCTGAGTCGCCACTGTTAGCGATTTGATAGATCAACTGAATGGTATACATAACGCAAACCAAAGTATTGTAGTGTAGTGGATTTGGCGCGCCATTTAGTTTTGCGATTTAGTCATGAGATTTTGTGTTGCAATTTACTTTTAATATTAATATAACTTTTTTTTATTTTTACTATACTATATTATGTATGTACTGTGTGTCTGTCTAACTGCCATTAGGTACACGAGACTAAGTAAGCACGCTAACTCAGTTAATGTGCTATATCGCGACACTAAACCGCATAGTGCAATACCCGCTTTACTCTCCTGAAAATTAGAACAAATATATTATCGATACACAAAGCTGCACGTATTGTAACAGATTTTCAATATGATCGAATTGACCACAGTCTGCCTATATAAAGGATATATACATATATAGCCTTTGAAAATTCTTCGCAAGTCATGAACGTTCCTCCATATTGTGATGACTAGTACCTACTCAGAAAGAGTTGGAATCAACAACGTCAATAACATGTTGATTCAGACTCTTTCTTCTGACTTTCCTAATATGATGCTAAAACAATAAGTAATAAAATTGGCATATAACCCGGATGAAGAAAGTTGGAAGAAAGAGTCGGAATCAACAACGTCAATAACATGTTGTTGGTTCAGACTCTTTCTTCCGACTCTCCCAATACATGCAATACAAGCCTTACATGTGTAACGTAGTAATGCTTAAGTAGAAGATAATATTAGCAATAAAAGCAAATCACAATACATAGTTTCTTTGTTTCTGAACTTTTTGAAGATATCATTATTAAAATTACATATGAGAAAAAACTGTAGCCATGGGCAGATGCTGAATAAAAAAGGCATATCATCCCAAAATTTTCTAGACCCAGAGGCCCATTTAGTGATAGGTGATTAAACCTAAATTTATAGCAAATGAAACGAAAATAACAGATCTCATTTATCAGTTTTGTTTATCCATTATAAACTTTCGTTTAAAGACCCTCGGTGACCTGAATTGGGATTATGATACTTTCTCAACCAAAACGCCATTCCAGAACTGACAGTATCACTTGAGTTTGCTTCTTTTCACAGCTGTGTGGTGAGGATCGTCGCGGCACCAAAACTCAGTCCCAGTGAAAAGTAAAATCGGGAGATTTACCTACTTTTCGGTGGGACTCAGTTTCGTGGAATGTATTACACTCCAGAGATCACAAAAAAATTTGTGACATTTAAAATGAATAATACGTAAGTACAAGGTGATTTAATAAGTTCTGTTATTATTATTTTCACAATTTACGGTACATAAATATATTTATTAATAACTAAGGATACTCAGTAGGTACATATACCCTGTTAGGGCGCTGCAATGGAGTGAAGGAAAACATTATTTATACCTAAGTAGATAAAATTGAGCATAAAATAACAGTAATAAACAGAATTACTTTCTATGGTAATAAATTATTATTCTGTTATATGCTGTGCAAACAAGTTATAAAGTAGTCGTGATGGATAAATGTATACCTATTAATAGACTAATCCGATTCATTGACTTAAGTTTGAAAAGATATTATAATTAAAAACAATTTATTGAAGTATAATAAATTATTAGTTATTCAAGTTATACTATCCAGGTCCAGGACAAAAAACTAATATTATTCGACTCTTTGACATTTTCAATTAGATTAATTAAATGTAAAACTTACCTGGTACGGTTTTTATAATATACTAGCTGTTGCCCGCGACTTTGTACGCGTAGCCTTTCACATAAACTTTAAACCCCCCCCATTTACCCCTCTTAATTCGACTCTTTCGAAAAACCTTTCTTAGTGGATATCCAGCGGATGGGTGTACCCCATAAGGAATCCACCTACCAAATTTCAGCTTCGTAGGTCAAGTAGTTTTAGAGATTTCGTAATGAGTGAGTGAGAGAGTGAATGAATAGATGAATTTCGCTTTTATATCTATATAGATATTATATTTCAATCTTAATGCTGAAATAGTACTACCAATCTTCAATTGACTGTTTTGTATCTATTTCACTATCCACACTTTGCACTACAGTCTGACCGTTGTGTCTGACAGCTGCAATAACATTGTAAAAATCTAAATGAAAACCTTTGCTTTTAATATTTTACTGTAGTATATTTTGGTTACAATTTTACGTTCAAAAAGCTAGTAAAAGTGATCAGGATTAACCGTTTTTGTTAACTTTTTACATTATCGCAACTGTCAGACGCATTATCTCAGCGGTCGCAGTTTTATGAATGGTTGTTTTCTTTTGTCTTGGTAACTGAAACGCAATCTATGTTACTAATGCTGTGTTTATTCTTTTCACAGGTTTTTAATTTCAAAAAAAACTGTACCTACTTACGAAGCTACAGATAAGAAGAAAGAAAGCTTTTACTTTTTGCCAAAGATTTATTACAGATGTTAAATAATACTAATAATTTATCGCGTACATCTATTGGCACGCAAAAAGTTCAAGTGCTATTTAAAAATATCAAGTAGGCCGGGGGTCTATTTTAAGGGGTTTTCCCTATTGTAACAAACTTAGTTAAGTATTATCTCAAAATTCCTGGAGCACAATTTGAAAAGCAGTTTATGGAACATCATGGCATCGGGGTAATAGAAATCCACTGCTACTCTACAGCAATTTTTACTTACTCTTGATTCACATCATTATTCTGATATTATGATATATTTTTTATAGTGTTCATTATTAAATGCTTATTCTGTGAGCACAAACTTGCAATAAGTACATGACATAAAACCAATTCTGTGTGGTGTACATTCTTTGTATTTACATACTTGGCAAACCTTATCAAAATAAAGGAAAGAACAATAATTGAACAGTCACTTTTATATCAGACTAGGCATGTGGATAGTTTTACCACAATCGTATGGGAACTAATTATATACGGCGCTCTGGGTGATTTTATAATAGTAAGTCAATGGGCGTAAATATAAATGACTAGATGTTTTAAGCGATGGCTAATATTTTGTTTGAATTTTGAATTCTAAATACCACTAACGTACACCAGATTTTTATGAGTTAGAAGCCGCAATTACGCCCAACGTATGAAACCCCAGTGAGCCGCATTTTAAGACGTAGCGAAAGTAATTTAATTTAACTCTATTTGCAAGGCCAACTGCTGTCGAAGAGTTTTTACAGTTTAGAATGGCGCAAGTTGAGATTTTTGTATTAACGTCTGACGTGCTACTGCTAAGACGACGGAGCTGAATTAATTTGTAGCACTAATCAAACTTAAGATGGAAAACAGACACGCAAAGTAGGTAAACTTGCAGCATCTAACCTGATACTGATCTGTTCAAGATATTTTAATTCAAAATACCCAACGGCGATTCCATAAGTAAGCGCCTAATCTATTAGAAGAAGGAAGGCATGAAAAATGTACGATATAATTTACACAATTAAAGCATTTCATTTATTCAGTAGTGTTACACCAGCTTTTGATTTTGTAGCTTGTGAAAAATATTCTTCAATTTCTAACAAAGTTTTATCCTTAGATTCCGGCAAAAATTTATACAGCAAGCATACAAAAACAGATGCTGATAATGCATAAAACAGAAAAGCACCGTGGATGTCAAACGATTTAAATATATAAGGTGATATTTTTAACACAGTTCCCATCAGAAATTCCGAAAAAATTGCTAACAACGGCAAACTAGAACTCTTATATCTTAAAGGTGTTAACTCTCCATACACTGAGCAAGCCATTATCATTGGCCCACAACTCACTGTCATTGAAAATAATGTCAGTAACAAAATAGATACAGTCTTATTTTCTAAAATAAAATTCGATTTTACAAGGTACAGGTATAGTGAGATAATAAACAAAAATGCAATACCTATACTAGAAGAACCAAGCAACATTGTTCTTCTCTTTAAATACTTCGATAAAACGCACCCTATTTGCATGCTAAAAATGGTTAATGCTTCAATTATTAACATGCCCATATAAGCTGTCGATTCACTGTTTGTTATTTTTTTAATAAGGTCTATTGAATACATTGTACAAACAAATTTTCCTGTGAAGTTGTACAGCGACATTGTCATCATAGATAACAGCAGTGGCATGTAAAACGCCTTTGTCGTCAACGTCGTAGTAAAGTTTTTAAATTTTTGTTTAAGTGTTGTTTTCTGTTCTGATGCAAGGCCCTGGAGATATTGTTTTTGTGATATTATAAGATTTTTCAGCTCTTTCTCAGAGTTTTCATTGAGGCCTTTTAACCAGCGATGCGAGACAGCGCATTCCTTAAATCGTCCTTTCATTGCTAACCAGGAAGGTGACTCAGGCCAAACAATAGCTGATAGCACAGGGTATCCAGAAAAAACGAAAGCAATTATTGCAATGTATCTCCAGTGACCAAAAGTCCCAGTAGCGTTTGCTATCCAGACGCCCCAGAAGAAGATGGTAGACTTAACCGTCATAAATATCCCTCGGTACTGAGGTGATGTGTACTCCGTGACGACCACGATGAGAAGTATCATGTTACTAGATATTAGTATCCCTTGCATCACTTCACTGATTAAAAGCAATGTAGGACTAGTACTGCAGTAAAATAATGTGAATGCTAATATGGTTCCGACGCACACAACTAAGAATGGTATTTTTCTTCCAACTATCCTTATTAGGGTTGGCAACGTTATTATCCATGGGATGGCACTGTAACCGTGGACTGACGCTGAAAATTTTAAAATGATCACATGATTTTAAGCAATTTAATTTCAAGAATAAACAGAACAATTTGGAAATCATTATATCAAATTAAACACTAAGTAAGTTATTAACTTTTGTACTGTGATAATAGAATTTGTGACCGGTTTTTTTTTTTTAAGGTAAATTTATATTACCGATGTCGTAGAGAATAGAGAATAACTTACAAAGCCAGGAAGCCATATCATCACTTATTATTTCAGTCGAGTTTGCTTCTCTTCTTATTTGTGGAATGAAGACAGTTGGTGCCCCATAACACAATCCAAGTACAAAATATATGGACCACACTCCACTGCAAACAAAAAGCTGAAAATATCAAAAGTATTTTAAGTAAGTGTAAGTGATTAAGCAGTCTACCTCTTATGTAACTCAAGCTGTTTAAAGACACATTATTATCTATCTATCGAGACTCATCGCGCATTAAAACTGTATGTTAGTTAATACCCCTTGATAGACATTTCAATAGATAATTCAAAAATACTTTAATAATCATAGTTTGGGATCCTCAATATTATTATAATTATTGTACATCATGAAATTCATATTCATACAGACCTTAGGTATTTTTACAGGGGCATGTGTCTTTATTAACTAAACAAAATACAATCTAATACTAACACTACAAATACAGTTAGACTGTCCATAGACCGTTGAAGGTATAATGACAATCCAAATGTTCAAGCCCACCATCAGTTGGCCCAGTACCCAGTATGCTGGCAGCATTACCACGCTGAATGGCAATGGTTATGCGTTAAGCCAGAAACACGCCAGCATTTTGGTCACGCGTCGCACAAACTAGGCGCTCTGAAAGATTTTTTAAAATGAGGTCAGCTCCCGGTCCCCAAGAGGTAATCAAACAGGGTCATTATGTATCATCCGAATAAATATGAAAACAAAGTGCGGAACTGATCGATTTATTCCATAATTGATTTAACCCTAGAAATAAAAAGCAATATTTTCCCCCTGAGAACTACAATCTATGCATCTTCAAAGCTAGAATGATTAAATTTCTTCTAGATTGATTGATGTTGTGTCCTCGGTCACACCGTGCTTCAGGTGAGTGATCAAGCGTAGATCTATCTCCAATAAGAATAAAAAAACAATTCTAAATATCATTGAGTCAAACAAACTCACACGCAATAATTCTTCTAGTTTCAATAAAGCATATTTTTAATGTTATATATGATGTAGGTGACAATGATTAATAGTTTAATTTGTCAAACAGGTTCTGAGGTATTTAACTAGTTAGGTACAATTTTAGTGTAGTATGAATATATAAATAGGATTATTTGCAACTTTTTCCTGTTCTACCTACAATATCTATAGCTCGGTTACAGATTATAACTATAAACAGGTTTAATTCAACAACAAAAAAAAAAACAGATTGATAATTATTTTTGAACAAATTTTTGAATTACTCTCGGACTTGCAATGCAAACCTTTTGGTGCTCGCATTTTTTCTGAATAAAATATATTTTCTGTCCGTTTGAGGTATTTGTCTCCCTTGCCAAATTTCATTACGATCAGTTCAGTCTTTTTGCAGAGAAAATGTATGAGACAGACTGAAATACCTACAGCGCATTACCGATGTGAAATTTAATATTGATTCGTCAAGTACGAATAACTAGACTTAAAATAAACTTTAAAAGTAAATAACTACTGTGCTAGTACCGTTCTTTATCGATCGTCAAATTCGCTAAAATGCCATAGAATCGATCACAGCAAGTACTGAAAAAAATGCATTTTATCGAATTTGACAACCTCAACTGTCAAATTTGATAATCGATAAAGAACGGTACTTGCACTGCTGAATCGGAAAAAAACTATGTAAAAAATGGCAACGAAAGGTGAGTTCTATACAATACAAAACAAATTCCAAAATATTCTTACCTGTCTTAAAAACGGTTTCCAAGATTTGTTTCCGACTTTGCACCGATTTGTATCATGTTCTTCCACTTCTTCCACTTGTACTTCATTGTAACTGCACTTCTCCATGTCTCCGAAACTTTATGAGGTACCTGAGTTAGTATTTTATGTTTATTTCGAATCGATCAAACGTTAATTTTTAAAATAATGGGTGATATAGTGAATAAATATTTACAGCAAAAGATCTTTTGATGCACACGTCTGTTTGCGCTGATTCAAAGTAAATAAATAACTTTACTATAAGCTGAATCGGCTTATAGACAATCAGTATAAGACATCTAGCACATTAGACACTTAGTCGTGTTACAGATAAAGAGCTTTGAATGCTCAAGGCGTCTTATATTACTAGAACTTTTTCATAAAAGTAAATACTAAATACAGGATAAGCGGAAATAAAGTGCTTGGTTTTCAGGAATAAAATTGGACACGTTCGTATCTCTCGCGGGGTTTGGGTTACTGTATTGTTGGCCTCTGGCTACTTTTAGTATATTTATAGATGAACTCAATTTCGTTGCTACATTTTCACAATAAATTGCTATGAGTTTGTTAACAAAACTAACGATTAGCGACAATGACTGTTTAAAAAAGTTACATCAATGATTAGCTAACGAAAAACACTAGAGTTTAATGCAGTACATAAATAAAATAAACAAACAAAAGTGGAATTTATACTTAGAGTGAGGCCTTGATACAGTCACTTAGCTTGTCTAACAACAGACACGAATTAGTCGTCAGTCTTGCTTGGCAATTAAATAGCAACTAAAAACAAAAGTTGTTTAGGAATCTTCAAGTTGTTTTAGGATATTCAGATTAATTTTTGAGTTGCACGCGCGTGTGTGTGTATGTTCAGCGGATTCTCAGCATATTTCTACAGACCAAAGCACCAACTGAATAAATAAATACGCATAGCTATGTAGGTATAATCAATTCATGTAATTTGATCAGAAATCACACCCAACTTGTGCCAAAACGACGGATTTCAAACGATATTTAACGAATTATTAAGTAACAAACTCCGTCTACGCAAACATCTTTTAACTCGCGTGTTTGAAGATAAAGTTTCTGAATTAATTTGCCAAATATCGCCGTAACGCGAGATTTAAACTTACCACCGAACTTCGCTTGTTAAATGTTAATTGTTATCAAAAGGGATTTATTAATAACCACTCTGATGAGGCGAGAATTTTGATTTATTCTGTAAGAATTGCTGTTTATGAATACACCATGGTTTATAATTGAAAACATTCAAAGCAAAAACGTGAATGGCTTAAGTATGAATTTTGCTATTTTATGTTCTAATATAGTAACATACTTAATAATTTATTTTCCTGATTCGTGGTAATACATATGAAAAATATACACCTAGATAATTATTGATTCGTCGCATAATATGCTAAGGTTTTTATAATCCTAATCTTTACTTAAGATATGTAGCATGGATTCAATTTTTGAAACGGATTCATGAGGTCGCTTTACTTCTGCAGGAAATGGAACGTCGCCGATTTATTTTAACCACGGCGGCTTCTTCCACGCCATTAACTTTTTAATCCCAAGATTCGTGTAAAGTGCCAATGATAGCACAAAGACTTTATTGGCACTCTATCGTAATGTAATGCGAGAAGCTACTCTAAATATCTAAACGTGAATTTTGAGTTTTGAAATTGTGCTGAAACTCGGTTACACTAACACAATCTTTGAAAGAACATTAGAACTTACAAGTAATAAATATACCTGTCAGCACCTTGAAAAGGCATAGACTCTTGCCACATTCTAAATGTATTGAGAGGGTACGTGAAAACAGTTTAAGTAGAAAGGATAAGTGTGTTTTCGTAGCATGTGAGAGAAATTCGACACCCACTCCTCTATTTACGGGCGATGGTGCGATAAGCATTTTCTCTTTCAATACCATCAAAGAGACTGGCCGCCTATTCAGAGCTTCACCCGACAAAATGTAGCCCATAAAGGGTATTAGAAGGTTGCAACGCTGTTTCTGACTTGCCTCACGAAAACAGTCTAAAATCTTATTTCAATAGAGTACCCACATCGGGCGAGCTCATTCAACTTTTTCATTAGGCCCAAACGAAACATTATCCGATCTTTCTCGATTCCTGATGAAACCCATCAAATCATTTGTCGGCATGGCGACGAGAAACTTCAGCTATTATTCCGGTCGGTTTACTAAAACAAAAGTGCTCCTAATTCTTGATTTGGGATTTCATGTGATCATTACTTTCCACGGTTTGTTGAGCTGGCCGATTCACAGCGGGATGGAGTGCCACTTCTTTGTCACAAATTAAATTTTAGAGAGCTACAACAACGACCCTTCAGTATTATGAACCATAATCTCTGGAGCAAAGAGAAGCCTAAATATCTAAAAGGCAAATTGGGCGATCTCTCTGAGAGCCCGCTCGTAAACTTAAGCCACACGCAATTTTGTTTGCGGCTCGGAATCCGAGTTGCTTGTAAACTTGATATAATGACATTACGTCGTGCACGACATTAATTTAATTATTCCATTTGAGAAGCTTAAAGTGGCCGCAGAATTTGAATGTTTCAACAAATTACGTAGCTTAAAAAGTATAATAAATGATACCAATAAGAAAATTAAACAGACAGGCTGGAAGTGGCCTGTAAGTGAAAAAAATATTCCAAATTATTTTGTAACATGCAAGTACATGAAAATTGCTGTACTCGTATGTAGTTCAGCGGGAACGTCGAAAGCGGCGGAAGCTTTTTCGCTCGTAAATCGAGAAAACGCCTTACTTCCGCTCCACCCGTCGCCTGATTAAATTCTCCAACATTAGCGCATTCATGGCACCAGATAATGTATTCGATCGACTCGCCTCACTCTCCCTTCGATTCACTGATTTATTCATCGGATGGCTTTATCTTTATGCATCCATCAGGCGCGTCTAGTCTAGACCGATCCTACCTATCAGCTTTGCATCAATTGTCACTAAAAGCAGTACAAAGTTTATGAATCAAACAAAAAAAGCACTAAATTATTAACAATTACAAATTGAAACTGCACCAATCGAAAAGGAACTTTATGAAAGTTTTGAGGTTAGGTATAAACTACTAAAATGAGACAATTTCTTTTGTTTGAAAAATAGGCCCACCACAAACTAATACCGTATAGTAATGAAACTCATGTCGATTTGTTCCTCATAATCTCTAGATTTAGTGGTAATATTAGCTACATATATCCGATCAAACCGGAATATTGACAATAGCCGATTACTATGGCCACTGTTGTAAATTATAGTCTATTTATTTTTATATAAAAATTCCTAAGCATGCATCCTTTTTCGTATTAAAAACGTTCGGGTCATGTGACTTCATAAGGGAAATGAATGAATTGTGGCAAAAATCAAAACAACACAAAATGTATTATTCCGGTTTAATTTTTACCTTATCTTAGGTCCGAATGGTACAAAAAAAACGATGAATTTTATAGTGTTATACCCATCAATATACGGTTAATTCGGTGGGCCTAGAAAAATTTTTCTTCTTTAGGTGAGAACACGTTAGCATAATAATATATGTATTGTGATGTGCATTATTCACGTCGGCGTTCAGCGAATTTGTGTTTCGACCGCAAATCAGGGTAAATCTGATTTTGGTCCATCGGTAATACATTTGCGGACGCAATCAAAATGGCGATCGTGACCTTATGGCGTCGAATGCCAATTAAGTTGCAATATCACTGGTGGACTGGAGAAATATCGCTATGGTACTAGGGAATAAGGTTGTAAAGGGATGCTGAAACACTGTGCCTCCTGAATAGACATCATTGGATTTTTTGTTATGCGGTAAGTATGCCAATCACTAGAACGGAAATGAGAAGGAAAATGTGTCGCCAGGCATTATGACAGAACCTTGTTTGAACATTCTTATTTATGTCAACGCGTTGAACTCCGCATCCAAAAAACTTGGACCTTACCTTTTTGGGTTAGGTCTCAAAGTTCTTTGTCCGCATCACAGTTGCTGATTTCGAATGACTGACTTTACATGGGTGCAACTGGCTACAACAAATTTCTTACAAAAATGCGTTGACAGACGTGCTAATTTGAAGAAAAAAAACTGTTATGCCCGTTTTGCGCTGTTCACAGAATGGTTTGAATTCAACCAATCCGTAAGCTTAAAAACTGGGAGGCATCTAAAATGTATCATAATAGTTACCAATTAAAAGTAGCGTCAATTTAATAAATCACATTTGACATCTGTCAGTCTAATTTAATAGATCACGTTATTAATCTCTCTGGCTATTGTCTATTTGTCAAAAATAAATCGTAAAATTGTCTTCTTATTTCATTATTACAATAAGTATATTGTATTTTAACAGAAAAAGTTGAGCATATAATTATAACAAAACAAAACAATTTATTTATTTTTATAATAGCTTTGAAAAAAAAATAGGTAAGTATTGATGTAAGTATAAATAAATAAATAAATATTCGGGTCATTTTTCACACACGGCCTTCTGACCCCAAACTAAGCAAAGCTTGTGATATGGCTGCCAGAGACTGATATACATACATATATAGTTTTAAATACATACTTAAATAGATATTAACAACCAGATATAGAACAAACACAAATGTTCATCACATAAATGTTTGTCCTAGGTGGGAATCGAACCCACGCCCTGAAGCTCAGAAGGCAGGGTCACTACCAACTGGACCAACGGGCTATCACGGCTATAACGGGCTATAACGGGCTATCATTATGGGTTAGATTGTTAAATTTTGATGAAGTGTCAGCAAATTAATAATATTTTTCGTAAAGATCGTCGATTCTAAGAACATTCAAATTAGAGATACAAAACTTTTTATACATGTCAGAATCCATTTCACCTCCCACGTACACTTTTATTGAAACGAGAAACGCCTAAGCATAACACCTGAAAGTTATATTTTATTGTCGGCAGAAAACACGTTTACGATATAAATCTTTATAATCTCAAACTCTAGCAAATATTAAACTACAGAGCAAGTAAAGTACCTATATTTGGTTAACTTAGGAGTAATAAGTACCAGGCACTATGAAAGATTTATTAAGTTTAAGATAAATATAGTTAGAGTAGGGTTACCATCCGTCCGGATTTGTCCGGACATATAAGTACGGGCTTTTAGACCTTTGTCTGGCTTTGTAATTTATCCGGCTTTTTTAACTTGGGCGATGTAATAATAAAACATACATAATTATTTAAAATCATGCAATATTTATTAACCTCTGCCTAACATAAAAGTAAACAAATTAACCATCATATAAAATGTCCGGACTTTTATTGAATAATTCGGCTTCGGGTCAGGACTTTTCAAATGTTGATATGGTAACCCTTCAAGCGAGCACCTTCAAGGCTTGTAAGTGAGCAACTTTTCGATTCCTAAAACTTGGAAAATAAGATTGGGTCTTTGTCCCAGTACCTAATGGCTTTGTTGTGTACCGGCATAGTTTGACGGGTAACTCGAATTTCCTACTAGGATATTCCCGGGACACTCGGCAAGCTACATCTGCTGTACTCTTACAGTTTTAAGCTGTTCCTTTGAAGTTACAAATATTGAGAAGCATTGTATGGGGAATGCTCTTCACACCTGCTAGTTTTAATATATACTATAATTGTGTATTATGTTTTACTATCTATCTATAGCTATACCTATCTATACTAATATTATAAAGAGGAAAGATTTGATTGTTTGTTTGTTTTTTTGTTTGCATTGAATAGGCTCCGAAACTACTGAACCTATTTGAAAAATTCTTTCACTGACGGGAAGCTACACTATCCCCCGGGTGACATAGGCTATAGTCTATACCCGTGCGAAGCTGGGGCGGACCGCTAGTAATCTATGAAAATAATCCTAAATTTCAATAGTTAGGTATATAGGTACCTACCTACCTACACATAAAGCTTGCCATTCATGCCTATTGAACCTTGGTCTTACCTCATAGGTTACTTCGTTTCCATAATAACAATATAAGCATATTTCTGTGAGGATGCAAACCATGTACAAACACATTGATGAAAATTGAACTGAAAGTGGGTTAACCTGAAACATAGATTTCAGTAAGAAAACTAAGTAATAGACAGTAATAGGTACCTTAATTAATATTCTATCCAAGAAGAAGTCCGCTAGCTAGCCATCTATCTATAATTATAGTATGTACCTATCTAGTATTATATAAAAGCGGAATTCACCTACTCACTCACTCATCACGAAATCTCGAAAACTAACTTGACATACGAAGCTAAAATTTGGCAGGTACATACCTTATGGAGTGTAGAGGTTCGCTAAGAAAGGATTTTGTAAAAGGCCGAATTAAGGACGACAATAGGGGGTTGAAAGTTTAAATGAAAGGCGACGCATACAAAGTCGCGGGCAACAGGTAGCAAATATACTATATGTATAATAATGTATATCAATGTTAATCCCTTAGATAAGTTATAAGTATATTGATATACCTATACCTATATAGATTAGCCTGCGCACTATAGTGCTATCCCCAATCGCGCTTTTTTATTTAAAACTAGCGGTCCGCCCCAGCTTCGCACGGGTATAGATTATAGTCTATGTCACCCGGGGATAGTGTAGCTTCCTGTCAGTGAAAGAATTTTTCAAATCGGTTCAGTAGTTTCGGAGCCTATTCAATGCAAACAAACAAACAATCAAATCTTTCCTCTTTATAATATTAGTATAGATGACTGACTGGTTTTGAAATTTTGCTTTGGTTTGTGCGAGGTATATTTTTTGTTTTTCAATTTCGAAATATTTGAAACACATTTTTGGTTTTAAATATTTTATAATGGCCAGAATAAATGGGAAATATGCATTGTTTTGGGTCATTACATAAAAAAAATGTGCGAGGAAGATCGCTGAACCTAGTATTTTGGGTATTATAAAGTATTACGGTACAAACATGGATTTATATAGGCAAACAATCACGTGCACAAAAAGCAAGAACAAGTTTTTATTACTAACTCGGAAATACGATTTGTCGAAACTTTTTCTGTTTTTGTGAGTCGAATAAAGAAACTTTTACTCAATAACCAATAATTGTTCCTTAATATCTTTTACGTACCTAAATGATTTCTGATCTGAGAACTTTGATCATTATCTTTACTTTATGTTGGGTATTCTCGACTAGGTTATTCCCACGACTGTTTTGCTGATCAGAATTTGATTATAAATAAGTATATTTTTGTTCACATTTATAGCTTGCTTTATTGGAGAAACAAACTGATCAGCAGTGGCATTGCTAGGTAATCTAAGGCCCTAGTACAAAAAAGGTTTGGGCCCTATCTGAACTGGTTTGGATTTATCTATACTAATATTATAAAGAGGAAAGATTTGATTGTTTGTTTGTTTGTTTGCATTGAATAGGCTCCGAAACTACTGCACCGATTTGAAAAATTCTTTCACTGACGGGAAGCTACACTATCCCCGGGTGACATAGGCTATAATCTATACCCGTGCGAAGCTGGGGCGGACTGCTAGTCAAGTATAAATTTAAAATTATATGAATAATTTAAAGGTGCAGCTACTTATTAGGTACATGTACCGTGTGTGAGTTATATTTGGAAGGTGGGAGAAGTTTAGGCAAGTTCAGTTTGAGGTTTACTGGTCAGGGTCCGAGGGCCCCATGGGCTTGAGGGCCCCGGTGCTCTGCACCACCTAGCCCTCCGATAGCTACGCCACTGGTGATCAATTGAATGACTAACAGGTCTTATTTTCTATATTTGAATAAATCCATTAAATTAAAGACAAAGATAATTTACATACTTATTTAGATATTTGTGTTTGTTCTATATCTGGGTGTTAATATCTATTTAAGTATGTATTTAAAAATATATGTGTACGTATATCGGTCTCTGGCAGCCATATCACAAGTTTTGCATAGTTTGGGTTTGGGGTCAGATGACCGTATGTGCAAAAATTCCCGAATATTTATTGTTATTTATTTACATGTTTGCACAAAACCCGAGTAAATCATACATACATTTAAAAACGCATTCACAATAGGTGTTTAAAAATATTAGTTAATTTGTATCTTCTTATGCCTAGTTAGTAGGCGTAAAAATCTAGAGAAGATGGCATAAAAATATCGTACATATTATATGAGCATACTTATATCTAAAATATTAAATTAAATAAATAATCGAAAAATTTAAATAATTAAGTTATCGTGTTATTTTACTAATTAATTAACAAATAGACATTTCTTTATTGCAAAATAAATAAATTGACCTACTACTGCCACAACTAAAATTTATCATAAGGTGTACCTATATAAAATCACTATCTCTGTAATAACATTTCCGGACAAAAAAAATATTTTTTATTTTTAGGTCCCATATTGAATTCGGTATAGTATTGTCGATACACATTATACTGTTGAATTATTCTGTAAAAACCTTGTTGTTGAGAATAAATAGCAGGTATTGTACCAGTACCCTAGTAATTACATTTTCTATGGATACAAATAGCCTACTACTCGGAACTAACTCGGAAGAACCAGAGTCACCGACATAGCTGTTAAAATTTGCAAGTTGAAGGGGCAATGGGCAGGCCACATCGCTTGGAGAACCGATAAGCGATGGGGAAGAAAGGTTCTTGAGTGGAGACCACGAACCGGAAGACGCAGCGTAGGTAGGCTTCCCACTAGATGGACCGACGACATAGTGAGAGTCGCTGGCATCCAGTGGATGCAAAAGGCGGCCTGTCGTTCAGTGTGGAGGTTAAAGGAGGAGGCTATGTTCAGCAGTGGACGTCTTCTGGCTGATGATGATGATGATGATGAATCGGAACTCTCCAATCTCTCCAATCTGGGTGTCTTCAAGTCGAGAGTGAATCGGTTTCTTCTAGGCAAGCGTGCTCCATCGTAGACTGCATCGTCGCTTGACATCGGGCGAGATGGCGGCCATGCGCAAGCCTACCTACAAAAAAAAAACTACGTAGCCAATTCGTGACGAAATGTCACTCAAGCAGAGCAAGTATTTATTTACGTTATTGCAATGTAATCCGTCTAGAGACGATGTAGGTGTGTACCTATTCTATGTATGTCGCTTACAACATCAGTCAAGTTACGACTTACGATCCCACATTTTTATACAGATGTGTCAAGCAAGATCCATTTACATTCTGATTCATAATATAATAGTAAAAATGAAGAGCATGAAGAAGGTGTCGACACACATATGGTAGAGTTCCGCAGCCAAAAATAATAGTGATCACATCCATAGTTTAGAAATTGGTGGTTATAAAAAAATTCAAACGAATGAAGCTCTGACCCGTGCGGACTTAACAAAATTTCAGAGATGTATCGTCCCAAAATAAAATCTAGTATTTATGGTTTAGTTAAAAAGAAAAGTACTAGAACTTTCTTGGTAAGATAATTTTGCAAAAAGGTCAATGACCTTTGAGGTGGAACGTCTTGGATTTATTACAGTTTTATCTCTATAACTCAAAAAGATAATCAGAAAATAAATGAATTAATCTTCCGGACATTTTTACACACACGGTCATCTGACCCCAAGCTAAGCAAAGCTTGTGATATGGCTGTCAGAGACTGATATACATACATCATCAACAGCCAGAAGACGTCCACTGCTGAACATAGGCCTCCCCCTTTTAAGGGGGTGGGGGGGTAAATATACATACATATATACATAGTTTTAAATACATACTTAAATAGATATTAACAACCAGATATATATAACAAACACAAATGTTCATCATATAAATGTTTTTCCTAAATGGGAATCGAACCCACGCCCCCAAGCTGCATGATATATAGCTAAATATAAGCTCGAATAGCAAAAGGGTTCTAGAAGTAAAGAAATTTTCGGCAACTTGATTTTTAATTTTTGCCCCTACCGTTAATTAAAACCTGGCTACACCACGTTTGACCACCAACTCGATGTTAAGCGATTATGATGTTATTATGGATACAAAACAGTTAAACCACATACTTACAGTGTAGTAAAAAAAGTTATGAAACCTTATTCTTCGATTTTTCTTTCTGCAGAACAAATTTTAAAGTTACACTTGAAGCGTCACTTCCTACCCAAACACTGCTAATTGGCTGTTTGCAAATGAAAGAGGTTTGACAGTTACGAAAGATTCCGTCAAAACTTCCCGCTCCGCGGACTTTGTTCCGAGCTGCGCGTCGGCGTCGCACTGTGGGCATAATACTGGTCGCAAGATACGTTATTATTATTTATTTATTTAGACATGAACACAAAAGTTAAGTTATCTATTTGTTATTTATTATGATAGAATAGTAGTTTTTGCCTGCGACTTCACCCATGCAATGAAATTAACAAATCATAGCGTATGTCATGAATGTTGACCAAGTAAGCTGGAATTTTGCACCGTCATATCATGAGCTATGGGTCTTTGATTGATCATATTTATTGGAAAATTAATGTAAAAAACGATTCACCATAGTGTCCATACCTCATAATTATCTTAGCATCTGAACGTCGTAAATAGATTTCAGTTTGAATTTTCTAATTGAATTTAATACTTATGGTAGGCACTATGTTTATCGCAACTTTGTGGTTCTGAGACAGTCCGAGTAATTTATTTCTTATTCAATTCATAATGCTTTTAGTTATTATAGAGCTTTAAACAACACAACTTCAATTTAAAAAATTGCATGCATAATGATACATCTTTATTTAGAATTCTCATTCTGACATTACATATAATTCATTCCACAAGCATAAGGTCGGATAGCATTTTTTTTCATAATAATGGTATTATTTTATTTATATTACACGGGAATTACTCACGTAAGATAAAGCCGGTTACTCCGACTATAAAATGTGTGAAAACCACGTCAGTTTCAATAATGGTATTATTACTAAAATAAGCTGATTTTGCAATTGTGAAAAATTAAGAAAAGAGTTTCCCAATCATAGGAGTAATATTTTGTTAAGATAAAGGGGTTTTGATGCGATTTATTCCGAAATTTTCTTTTGACTCTCCTAGAGACTTGCAAAAACACACATACGACCTTATGCATGTCATGCGGAGAAATTTATTTCTAAAACGTTAGTTTCGCTCGTTCAACTACTCACTTTGTAAAATTAATGATAAAATAATTCCCATACAATGTGAACCATCTGCGTAACTCTCGGCCCAGTGTGCGCCTCGACAAACTTCAACATCCGAAACAAGACACCCCCAGTTCACAAACCGTCGCGTCTCTTTTTACTTGATTATTGCTGGAACGCAAACCGTAATTTATTACCTACTGTAAACGTCGTTCCGAGAAATGAATGCTCTTAACTTTCACAGTAAAATGATACAGATTCTTTCTTTGTTGCGAAATGAAATAAACTTGAAAGAGATGAGTTTATTATCGGAATATGATAACCTGTCTGTCAATTATAGTGATTGAGGAGTGATTGATGTCCTATTCAGTAAAGATTCAACTTTGGATACTTAGACATTGATAGGGAATACAAAGTAATATAGATATACTATAAATAAAGTAATTATCATAAAGTATTTAATGTTGCTACCAATAAAAAAAATACTTAATCGACCAATGACTAACAAGTAATCATCATCATTAGCCTATTTGATGTTTGTCCACGGCTGGACGTAGGCCTCTCCTACAGAACGCCATAAGACACGATCTTCTGCTTTTCGCATCCACTTTCCACCAGCCGCCTTTCGCGGGTCGTCACTCTACCTGGATGCAGGGCGTCCTACTCTACTTTTGCCGATACGTGGTCTCCACTCTTAGAACCCGTCTACCCCAGCGGTTGTCAGTTCTTCTGCAGTTCGATCTGATACCAACATCACGATTTTATAATCGCACCAGCCCCCACCGCCTGAAAGTTCATCCACATATCATAGATCGGAAGAAATCGCACACAGTGCGTTTTACGCGATCTATTTGGCTCACACCTGCAATTTGTGGAATGAGTCCTGCGGAATTTCCGAGTAACTATAACATGGGGTTTTTCAAAAAGGCTGTTAATAGAGTCTTTAAGGGTCGGCAACGTATCTGTGATGCCCCTGGTTATCCTACATTACAGGTATCCATAGGCGACGGTGATCGCTTACCATCAGGTGGCCCGTCAGCTTATTTGCCACAAATAGCATTAAAAAAAGATATAGCCGGCCTATTGCCACTTCTGTTATAAGTACCTTTAAATCTACACTATACTGCTACACTAATTAACCAAGCAATACAAAGGTCCCAGAGTCTACAAAAACAGATCGGTGCGGCGTTTGTAAATATGTTTGTGAGTTTGTATGTTTGTATATTTGTTCAACGATAACTTGCGTACCTACCGCTAATTCGATCTTCATGAAACTTTGTAGGCAAGTTGTTCATTCTAATACAATTTTCAAGTTCAAGTATGAGCAAATTAGGTTCAAGGGTTGCGATGATGACCTCTATGGGTCAAGAGGTCACAGTTCGAGGCGATCAACTGGTACTATAAAGAACTAAAATTTGTGTTAGTTTGTAAGGGCCATTTTAAAACAATATTTCACTTATATAAAAGTATGCAACATTTATGTTTTCAAATTTTGATTTCAACGCAGATAAAGCCGTGTGCAAAGGCTTGTAATCGTCCATCGTGTACCTACAAAACGCATTATGGACTAAGTACACTATAAAGTTGATAAAGTGCTACAAATGTACCGTGTTGATATATTTAATTATTCTAAAGCAATGTATAGTCTGTTATCTTACTTTCACCGATTTGGTTTGAATAAGCTTAATAATAAGATTTTAATATTCATATGTATTATCAAAAATCTTTTTAGTTTAATGCAAGAAAAACATGAATTTTTACCATAATTATATTCATTTGGAAAAGTTTCGTCTTTAGACATAATTTATTGGTGGCAAAAAATACAATGGAAAATGTATAAAAACACGGAAATAAAAATTAAACTAAATTAGAGTTCCGTAGTACCTACTACAAGGAACAAGTTCAGTCCGTCTGTTCAGTCCACTTTTTTCATGATTATTAAAAAAAAATATTTTACCATATACTGTCTTGTGTTACATGAAGCCATTTTATTTTTCATCCGTTCGATCAGAGCTCCAAAACAGTCAAATCATTCGATAGAGTCAGAAATTTACATAGAAATAAACCAGTTGCAGGACTGAGGAACAGAACGGCACCTGACCACAAATCAGCGGTAAATCAGATTTGGGCCGCACACGCCGCACCGTGATTGCCAAAACGAATTTGCGCTGTGTTCTGTGTTGCGTTCGACGGCCACCGCTAGCAGTGTAAACGACCCCTAATGGACGGGCCATAACCATTGAACTTGCTTAGTAAAAACAAGTCAAAACCGTCAGATATACTTCAACACCTAATTATAACTATGTACAGTACATTTGTTACAAAAACTAAATAGCGGTTTTATGTTGTGTTTTTACACTTCGGGAGAGCACACGAAGGCATAATTTTGACAGATGTTTCATTATCATGTAACAATAGTCTTGTGTCGCACTTTCTACGGCTAGAGAGCGACTGAAACGAAGTGAGGGCCGGCGCTCATTTTGTAATCTTCAAAAATGCGCTTCTTCTGGGCCCGTCCATTAATTTTATTTTGGTCGAAGCCCTAATGCAGCTTCGGGCTTGTTCGAGTTTTACCGTTGACACAGATATCAATTAAATATTGTCAACATTTTTTTGCCTCTTAATAAACATTCATCATCATCCACAGCCTTCCTTATCCCACGGCTGCCTCTCTCTTGTTATACCATCTGTCTCGGTCCTGTGCTAATCGAGTCCAAGTTCGAGCCACGATAGTGATAATATCGTCGACCCCTCTTGCAGCTCGACCAACGCTCCGCTTACCTTGCCTCGGCCACCACTCTGTTAAAACCTTACTCCACCTGTCATCACTGCGCCTAGCAACGTGTCCTGCCCAGCTCCACTTTAATTTAATTACCGCAATACTGATGTCTCGAACCTTTGTTCTTCGTCGGATTTCGGTATTACGAACTTGGTCTTGGAGTTTGATGCCTAGCATGGATCTCTCCATGGCTCTCTGTGCTACTCTGATTTTGTGCACAGCCTTGTGTGTGAGGGTCCATGTTTCGGCACCATAAGTCATGGTGGGCAGAACACATTGGTTGAAGAGGCGAGTTTTAAAACATTGTGGCATATGGCGTGACTTGAGGATGTCGTCCGGTTTTATTAATGATGCCCAAGCTGTATGCACCTGGAGACCTGATGGACATGTTTGTTAAGAAGGATTAAAACTCAAAATTCTGTTTTGAATTTTCTGATTATTTGACCATGAGTGTGGGAGTTGTATTAACAACTGAGCTCTACCCTGGTGTGTATGATATTAAATAGTAGGCTGCGCCGTGTCAGAAGCTTTCAAGAAGGCTAAAAACCCTGATAACAGTGTGAGACACTCGGTCAATAAGTACGAACTTATCTACCCAGTAATGTCGAAGCTAAAACAATTAAACACAAAAGGTATTCGTGGTCACACATAAATTAAATCTGTTAATTAATCAATTATCAAATTTGTTAAATACTGTCATATTAATTCTATACGACACCTATTTTGCGTTATATTATAATTGTGACTGTTTTAGCTGGTACACACTTAAAACAGGTATTATAAGAGCGCAGATGCCTATATCACAGGTTTTTAACCTAGCATAGGCATCTGAGAGACATTATGAGTGTAGATATAATTATTGTTTGTATATACATTGATAGATGGAAAATTTCTTCGACACATGTTAATTATTGTACTAATGCAATTAAATAAATTTGATTTGATTTGAAATTTGTCGACCAGAAAACCTCCTTTATATCGTCGGTTAAAAAGCCTGTAAAACACTCATACTTTCTACAGTTGCGTAAATTCTACGAATCTTTCTGAAGTCGGCTAAAACTGACATTCATGGCGCACACATGGCTCTATTAATATTATCTGTGGAATCACGTAACGGCACCAGAGAGACAGATTGAGGCTCACCTAGAAAATACTATCCTCGCTAATTGCTCAAGTTCGGGCGCATTTTGTCGCGTAACTACCAATTAGCAACTGTTAGCAGTTGATCTCGACATTATTATGATTTACGTTGTTTGGAAATATCTAAATAGTGTACTTTCACTTGAAGCAAGCTTGGTCATAATGCTTGTAAAACATTAACGTTTTTTGTCAGGCTGATATTTACGATTATTGGTCTTGAAATGCTTTTAAAGAAAATTGTATCGAAAATTGCTATAATAGATGGGTTTTCTTAAAGCAAAATTCAATTGAAAAATTTTAGTCACTTGGATATTGGCGTTTCTAAGTAGTTATTAATTCGAAAGGGTTTCAGTTCACAAAATTCATTTTATATGGTCTCTGATAACCAAAGCCAACGCTGCGGAATAAACTGAAAACGGCGAGTTTCTCTTGTTGACTATGCAGTTAATTAAATGCAAACATTTCTACTAAATTCTGTGATGTACCATTTACAAACTACCAGCTACTCGTCGGATTTCCTACCCGACGGCTAGCCGTTGCCAGTTTGTTCAGATTTTAAAAAGAGAAATGTCTAATTTAAAACGGTTGAACTTCAGACCAAAACAGAAGTTTTTTTTTTGTTTAAATTAGAAGGGTTGTCAAAGCATTTTTGTAAGGTTGTAGCCAGTTGCACCCATATAAACGAAACTACGCAACTGTACTGTGATGCGGAGTTCGACGCGTTGATCTAAATAAGAATGTTCAATCAAGGTTCACTCATAATGCCTGGTAACAGATATTCCTTCTCATTTCCGTTCTATTTACTTATCTGTGTTCAAACCAGACATACAAGGGAGAAATGAACCATTATCCAAATTAACCACGAATGAACGATATTGATAAAACTGTAAGGAGCGTGGCGGTTGCAAACGCATCAGGCCTAAATCAAGCATGATGCCTTTATTCGAACTCACCCTGCCTCGAACTTTAGACGATCTTACCATATTTTTTTGCATGTAGATTATCTATTTGATTAGTGTCGCTGCAAGTTTCTTAGTTTGCATTAAAAATTTGTAAATGTGTCGTACTTATACAGTTTTTGCGTTGTAGTTGTAGGTATAGTGAAAAAAATGAGTGAAACACTCATCCATTTGAACACGAACATACATCTTATGAGCACAAGTGTCTTTGGAATGCTGCCAATAATTTATAACAGATTTCCAAAAAATATAAGGGTTGAGGATGACATCAATCTTTTCAAAGTGGCTCTAAGTAAATTATTATTATAAAAGACCACCACCACCACAAAATATCTATTAATCCAGGGCGTAAGCTGCCTATATTAGGACTGTATCCTTCACAGTACGCTCAGCTATAATTTCACTGATCCTAGAATAAAATATAAAATTGGGAAAATACACAAACCATCACACTTAATTATTATAAATAGGATAGTTAGTGTGTGTGTGTATAAGTGCTTTAGTATTTTTGTTTCCACTCAACTCCATAACAGTTTTATGGATTTGGATGAAATTTTATAAGCTGGGTATTGGTTTAGACTTGGGGCCTTATACGCCCAACTCCTTACGTGGTCTCAAACTAAAGTAAAAACCACGCAGTTCGGAAAATCACGCGAACGCGCGTGCGGTGGGGCAAGCGTGCTAAACCGTAGACCGCATCTACGCTTACATCAGGAGAGTTTTCGGTCAAACGCAAACCTATTATTAAATAAATAAATAATAAATTGCGTCCGGATACGGTTTGCGGTTGCGTAAATTTTTTTCAGTGCGTAACAGGTGCAGATTTTTGTAGCCATCAAGGTGAATAACTCGTAGAAGACAACTTACGGTAAATATAATTAATGCATACCTAGGTAACCTATTCATAAAATAAACAACAAGTGTCTAATTTGTTTTCAATGCCAATAATATTATATTTTTAAGATGCCATCACGAAAAGCTAAAGCCAGCATGCACTATACTTATTCGTATGCAAAAATCCACGTAGGAATGCACTTTCTTTCATAAATAATAAACTCGTGGTATTTTCTAAAGCTGCTCCGATGTCCCAGCGGGTCTAGGCTGCCGGAGTTAATTGTAGCCAAGTCTCAGAAATACAATACCTGCACCGTGTGTGTTTATTAAAGTACGAATACCAGTGAGATGCAGGTAAAAATATCTTAGACGATTACAGCGCTCTTCAAATTACTTTGCTGCATTTTGTTTTATTATAAGAAAGAGATAGTTTAATTTAAGGTTCCTTTCTAAAACAAACATTTAACTGACATGTTTCTTAGTTGATCCCACATAAAAGTGTGGGAACAATTCTTGGTATCAGATCGCAATAAACCACAAAAGTAAAGAATAATTTTGTACCTTTCCGTTGACATAAACAGGAAAGACGCGTTGATAGAACTATTCCTATAGTTCACACACCTACTAGCTCAGTGGTGCTCAATATTATACTGAGCACCAGGGGCCTTACGGACAACATCTAATTGCGGCACCTAATCCGCTCAGTTGGAAAATCACGCGACCGCAAACCGTATCTGGGCGCGATAAGGTTCACGTTCGCGTGATTTTCCAACTGAGCGGATTAGGTGCCGCAATTAGCTGTTGTCCGTAAGGCCCCAGTAATGAAAGCAACACCGACATGCATTCGTGCATGGTTATTGTGTGTCGCATCATTCTTGAGAGCAAACATAAATAGGAATACATAAATTACTTATACACATAGGCATGCTAAGTGACATTGTTAGTAGAGTTTTCGACAGGCAGCATACATAATATAATTACTAAACATAAAAGCCATATAATACAAAATGTATTTAAATACAAGTGTACATACGAATCTGTATTTCTAATGAAATACTGTGAATAGAGTTGTCATATATTTTTAGATTCTGTTCAAGTTTTAGACGATGATAATAAATTTTGTTTTTGTCCTATAGTTGTATATTTTTTTTTTGTTTTATTTGAAAGCACGTATTCTTATGACACAACTCACATCAAAATAGGCTCAAGCGTTTAGGTATTATATCACAAATCACCACCATATCACAAATCACTACTTCTATAATTATACATACAAACATAAACCTTAAAAAAAATAAGCACTCCATTTTTGCAGTCGTGTAAAAAGCAAAGTAAAACATGTTTGTTCGGATCGCCATCTCTAGATATAGCTCAATGTACCTAACACCTACGTATCTGTTCCCACGACTCAGCGGTACAATTTTTGAGAGATCGCATACCCAATCCTAACGAGTGTTATGTAAAGCAGTTAGATTACAGCGAGGGACCTATCGCAGCGACCGAGAGCTCTCTCCTCCACTCTGTTTGCCAGGCTTACGTGTCCCGAATGCAAAAACGCATAGATTGTGCCATTTGTGCAAAGGTGTTACGAGAGCTTCGCCAAACTCTCTCACTCGCCCAAATAAGCTTATCCCGGCTAATGTTTCCTTGCACTAAAATTCTAAAATGCTTTACAGGCGTAAATTTTGTACTCTCTTCACACTGCTGTTTTACCCGCGATATCCGATTTTCCTGTTATTTTCTGGAATAACTGAAATAGGATGAACATAAGATATTTTCTTGTCTTATGTTCATCCTTATGATGCACGTTATTTGTCTTGCTAAATTTTAATAAGATTGGTTCACATGTTTTGAATGTCTATCGGGACTTATCACGCATTTTTTGGCCGCGGTCACGAGACCACGTGACTATGAATTTATTATGATGGAATAACGTCCTCTGCCTGTGGTTTCATCCACGCAATGAACAAATCATAGCGTAGGTTTACCGTAACTAATGTCCTAAACTAGACCAATAGTGTTTCTTATAAATTACTAGCGCCGCGCCCGCCCGACTTCGCACGGGTGTAATTTACGTGCGAAGCCGGGACGGGTCGCTAGTTATATATAAACCTTCCGTGAAAATGTATCTAATTGATGGTGAAAACCACATCAAAATCCGTTGCGTGGTTTAGGAGGAGTTACCGGCCATACAGACAGACAGACAGACAGGCAGACAGACGCGGAAAGCGACTTTAATTTATACTATGTAGAGAAGATGTAGAGATAGAGAAGAGAAGAGATGATATTCAACAAGTCCTTTAATGAAAGTCACTGGTTTAGATTCTAGTACTGGTTTCTTTAATTACATTTACTGCCAATTTAAATACGCTTAACTAACGCGCCTACCTAACGTGCCCGGCGGGTGACGACTGATGTAGGTACTCCACTCGCATCATGCATCGCAATCGCTGGCGTCAGCAATTATCACCTATGCCGATGCAATAAATGTGTCGCTACATAGATATATCTATGTTATATGTGTTATATGATATATGTTTTGGGTAATGTAGCATTTTAAAAAAGCAGCCAGCAACAGCGGCAATTTACAGTCGGCTCGTAACCACGGCCATTGTAACATGGTCAAAACATAGAGCAAAAGGTACCTAATTTTAACACGATAAATCCTTATAGACAAACATTTATTGTGTTCAAATCGTGAAAGTTTCAAAGTTACTTAAGATTGGTTATAGGTAGGTACTTAAGTTTCTTGATTGCATAACAAGAGAGAGGCCTATATAGTGGGATAAAGAAGGCTTTGGATGATGAAGAAGATTGGATAAGACAAAAACAGATTAAGACCATAGCTTTAAAATGTGAGGTGCCTGTGAACGCAACTGCATACTAGTAGGTACCTTTAAAAAGCTAATAGACTTACATGCTCCTAAATAGGTATATTTCATTGGCAGGTTTATCGTTCCGCACAAATCGCATCGATTAACTACGATTTATTAGCACATACGATCAAATTAGTGTTATTGACTCCAGAGCGCCGCCGCCGCCGTTTAAATTGGAAACAAGTAACAAAATAAAAAAGGTATTTTCTATCTTACAATATTTCATTATGCCGAAAATAAGTAAGTGAAGAAATGTACGTACTCGTTTTATAATCATTTAATCCAGTGATTTTATTTCCAATTTATCTGCATTTTCCCCGGAATAAATAATAATAAAAATTTCTTAAAGGCCATTAAAATTACAAATAAGAGTTAAAATATTACGCAACTTTTCAGTTAAGGTGGTTCGTTGTACAAATGGCGGGAAATTCAAATTTCAAACAGTTTTCTTGTCCTTGTAGCTAGGCCGGGTAATTATTGTAAACAACCATGATGTTTGCGCAGATTGATTATTATTCTTTACAAAATCATGCAAAGCCATTTATCTCTAATGCCCATTATTACTTACATTTGTGAATAAACAAATTTTTGCTGTTTCAAACGATTTATTCACAAATGTAAGTAATATGGTGCGTTACTGTCAAATAATTGTACATTATAATGTAAAGAACAGCCAACATTTTGCGCAAACACTGTGTTATTTACAAATAATTACCTGGCCTGGCTACTAGGACCAAAAAACTGTTTAAAATTTAAATTTCCCGCCATAGGTGAATCGAACCACCTTAAGTGTCTATCGGTAGTTAGTTTTTTTTAACCTTTATTCAGTTATTTTAAGTTTTGGTTTTTAGTTATTTATTAAAGTTTTCGTTAATTTTCTGTTTTTTAAATTGTGCATAATAAAATACTTCAGCAACGGCAATGCCATAATTATATGAAAATCAAAACCAACACTCCAACTCTCAAATATCAACAAAATCGATTTAGCTGTAAAGTTGTTAAAAGAAAACAGTATACTTATAGAGTTGCCTACTTTTTCATTTACAATTATATTACGAGAAAGTACTTAAATATCAATTTCAATAAGCCACAAAACAGAAATCTCGACAAAATGATGGTTGAAATTGAAAGCGTCTTTGTGCCGACGCAACTCGACTAACGTAATTGCACTGCTCCACTCGCCCGATAGAAGTGTACTTAGCACTTTTTGCCCCTAGTTTCAGCGAAGGCAATAAGTCTGCTAAAACACTTCGTATAAATTTTACTCACGGCTAATTGTCTCACAAACGCTAATCTCGTAAATTAACTGCGCTTATGCTGGGATAAGTGGGTTAATTTCACCGTGCTACACTCAAATTAAACGTGATTCTCGGTTTGTTTTACAAATATGCTATCAGCATGAAAAAAAAATAGAGGATGCGAGATTAGTTAATGTTAAGGATCTAATAACCTAAATCCTTCTTTGTCATGAGTTGACACCGATTAATTTAATATTTGACACTGGCAAATTGACAAGAGTGCGACGCCAAAATCCTCACAGATGAAATAATAATAAAAATTATATAACCATTTTATTTACCTATTTGAAATAGGTAATTTTGTGTCCATTGTTATAAATTGGAGAGTTTGTTAGGTTTATTCAAAACAACTACCGAAGTGGCTGTATCAATGAGTTGACGAGTAAAGATGAAAGTTTCAGCCGCTGGGACTACCCTTAGAATAGTCACACATCCCTTTCGAGGTATGTTCGACCTACTTTGAGAGGTAAATTTTGCATAGGTACGACGCTTTATTTTAATAACATAGTATAGGTGCTTAGGTAAGAGGCTGCGCTCACCGGCCAGAGACATGGGCGTATACAGGGTTACGCATTTACCCTATATACTAAGCCGAAAGAAGGTCATTGTACTCATCATCATGAACAACTTTTACTATGGGACAAACCCTGAAATTGCGGTCTTTCACTGACACTCACTGATCACGGTCATTGACACTCGACAAAATAGCTGATTTTTTTTGGCGATTTCAGGAATGATCCCATAGTTAAAGTTATTCAAATTGACGAGTAAAATTACCTCCTTTCGGTTGGCATGGGTCAGTCTGTACCACAAAATATATAGATATGCGCATTTGCCACTCGGTTGTCATAGCAATGGTTCTTTGTTGTGACAATGAACTATAGCTACAGGTTGCACCCATAACCCCCATACCATAATTGGGTAATGTGGAGCGATTCGCTCCACATAAGGTTTGCACCATAAATATGACAACAAAATTAAAACAAAAAATAATTTAAATGTCTATACATAGTATAAATACATATATCAAAATCTCTATCTTCTCTACATAGTATAAATTGAAGTCGCTTTCCGCGTCTGTCTGTCTGTATGTCTGTATGGCCGCTAACTCCTCCTAAACCACGCAACGGATTTTGATGCGGTTTTCACCATCAGTTAGATAAATTTTCAAGGAAGGTTTATATATAATAGAACTAGCGTCCCAGCCCGCCTTCGCACGTAAATTACACCCGAGCGAAGCCGGGCGGGCGGGTCGCTAGTACATAGTATAAATTGAAGTCGCTTTCCGCGTCTGTCTGTCTGTATGTCTGTATGGCCGCTAACTCCTCCAAAAGCACACAACGGATTTTGATGCGATTTTCACCATCAGTTAGATACATTTTCAAGGAAGGTTTATATATATAACTAGCGACCTGCCCCGGCTTCGCACGTAAATTACACCCGTGCGAAGCCGGGCGGGCGGGTCGCTAGTTAAATATAAACAAAATAGAAAAAACACACAAACACAGTTTAACATAATTATAGTAATGGTAATGTCAGGTACAATCGCTATTAGTTACTTCCTCTACGGCATTGGTAGGTACTGGTACCTAACATGTCTCTCGCAGAAATTCCCTAGGAAAGCACAGTCCAAACTAGCCGCAATAATATTGCATTATCGTATTTTTTTTAAAATCTTACAGTGAGTTTTTATCATAAAAAAATTTTTATTGTGCGAAATAGTACTTGACAGTGAGTGTGAAGTGAGAGCGTGAAGCTCTGTCTAAGCTCCAGAAACAATTTTTTAGAAACAAAAAAAGAATCTTCTGTATCTAGCACGTCTGTCGTATTGTAGGTATGAGAACTTGCATTTGTTGCCAGCTCTAGGTCCAGAACATGTAGACGAATTATGTACAGGTAGCTACCTACTTACTTACATTATTGTAAGCGTTACACTCCGGGTATTCGCCGGGGACTCAATGCATCAAGCCTCGAATCATGTAGCACGCGGACGTAGTAATAAATTATGAAGTCTATATGTATGTATACTCAGATAGGTACCCACTTAGTTATCGCTAGGTACATATACATAGGTTCATAGGTACATACATATTTGTATAGCCAGGGCTGCATAGGAAACATGGAATAATGAAGTCCTACCGGTCTAGAACAGCGTCTCTGTGCAAGTTCTGTTTATGCAGTATAGATTCACAAAGCGTTAAAAGCAAGCTAGTGAAAATACTTTTTTTCCACTGCAGTATATCGGCTACCTGCTATCATCTTAAGTTCAAATCCCCAGTAAAAGTGATCAGGATTTACGATTTTGTACAGCCGATTAAAATGTTATAAACTGGCAGAGGCAAAAAGCTTGGACTGGCACGATAGAATTATGAGCGAAGTACGAGTATTCGCTACGTAAAATACATATCAAATTGCATTAAAAAAATCGAAATTGAAATTTATATGATATTCAATACGTATTTTACGTAGCGAAAATTAGTACTTCGCCCACTGATGAAAGTAAGGTAAGTACTCGTCGACTATAAGTGACCCATCATTATTGGATCTTGACTTAATAATTCTGTTCAGCAAAGATTAAACCGAAATTAATCTACAAATAGTTAATACCTAACATTCCCTTATTTAATTACTATACCAGTAGCGAAATAATGTTTACTAAGAACCGCTATCCGCTTTGACGCAACTGCCATGCAAATGGGAAATACCGTCTTCGTATTACTTACTAAGTTAGAGCAATGTTGCCTATTTTATTTTGAAGCCCATCTAAAAGCCGACTTTCATTCCATCAATATTATGCCAGAACCAGGCCAACTTCAAAGATTGCGCCATAAGCTGACTTTGCATATTAACCGGTCCTAGTCCAGATGGGTTTGCGTTTGACCATTCATGCTATGTTACGCTAAACTCGCCCCAACCGAGCAATTTAATGTCATAATCCTTTAAATAATTCAATTGTATGCAGCGGGGCCAGCAGGGGCTGCCAACGAAACCAACGGATTTTGCACAGAAACATAACGTAATATCTCGACGTGGACATTAAACCTGTGATATTATGGAGACGGTAGAAGTTAAACTTAATCTTGTGAGTATCACACTAAGATTATAAATGTGAAAGTTTGCGTGCTCCAATGTAGACCGCATCATCCCTTAACATCAGGCGAGATCGTGATCAAACGTAAGCCTATTATAAAAAAAAGTAAGTGTGTATGTTAGTCCGCACTCAACTCCGTAACAGCTGAACTGATTTGAATTAAATGTGGTATGGAACGTGGTATGGAATGTGGTATGGAACGTGGTTTGGAATGTGGTACTGAATGTGATGCGGAATGTGGTGTGGAATGTAAATGTGGTGTGGTGTGGTAGCTTGTACCTGAAAGCCTTTTAAATAAGAAAGATACTTCGTAAAAAATTGTTATAATTTTTTAATACAAAAGGCTTATTACAAAATTAATGTTTTCATAATATTTCTGCGCAAATTGTGTTTGGACTGTTATTATATATAATTAATTCTATGGATATATTGAACATAATATAAGTGTAAATTATTGTTATAGTGTAGGTAAATACCTATTATATTTGTTTTTATTACTATTGTCATTTTATTTAATTTAATTTTAATCAGGTTTTAATCCGGGTATGTCCTAAAATGCAGTTTTAGAACATACCCGGGTTGTTATTATTTTATTATTTATTTTACGGTTATAAAATTGGTTGGGGATGGAGGTCCCAATATTTCGGCGCAGTTACATGTACCATGTTCACGGAAAGACTTACTGATATAACTGTAGTGAACAACCGTGATAGTTTAAAATAGTATACATTATGTATTTTGTCTGTATTAACAATAGGTTTATTTTTTATCCCGGAAAAGTTCAGGGTTACTGTAGGATAGCGGGTGAAGCCGCGGGGCGCTGCTAGTAAACTATAGAAAAAATAAGATTTTTAAAATTAATAATTACTTAAGTATTAGAAAAACTATGAATCGAATAGTTCCATAGTAATATTGTTGTATAGTATTATGTCATTCATCTACAGATACTTTTATCGAAAATAAGATTAAATGTTTGACGCGACTAAAGTACTTACTTACTTATTGGTGAAGCAAAGCCTCCGTTTGAAGTAGGGTTCAATCTCGAGGCTTTAAAAACGTGCCCACGTAGCACCTTTGCAGAATTAATTCAGATGTATTTATAAAAAGATTCTGAAAACTGACGAACTCACAGAACAAAACGGGTTTTAATTGCAGCGATTTGTCAACTGTACCTAAGTCGCCGTAAGAAACAGGCTTCGAAAGAGAACCGACGAACGAGACAGCTGTCCTCATTGTCCAAAAGTATTTGCTTTTGTTCCTGAGGTGTCTATTCAGGCAACGAAAGATAAAAATTACGAACTCCCGAGCGCCGCGGAGGTGTTTTTATCAAAGACGAAAACAAAGGGTTGTTTAATGACGGTATTAGTGGAAAGTTCGCGATAAATTCGGGTCGTTAGGCGTTCTTTGTCGCGGCTGTATTGTACCGTAAGTCAACTGCTTATGAACTGTTTCGTAGGGCCTTTGGAGAAACTAATTCTATTGAAATTCTAGTTCTATTGAAAGGTCTCAAAGTTAGACAAAAAATTAGATTAATTAATTTGCTTAGTTTTCTTTTTTATACATACTATAATACTATAATAGATGAAAAAATTTGTCACTAATTTTCTTTTTTAATTAGCCAAAAATGGAAACAAAAATTATGTTTGTTTTGTGTTTGACTACTTCAGGAGGCTGGAATAAAATAACGATATAACAGCAGTAAAAAGCACTTACAAAAAGCAATATTATATAGGTACAAAGAAAAAACAAATTATTGACACATGCAAGAAAAACTTAACTTCCACAGAATGGTCCCAACCTGCCTACTATGGGACAACCTACCTCAAAAAGGTATACGATGCTCATTTGAGTACCTTATTATCTTTCCGCTAACTCGGCACTCCTGTTTACCTTACAAACATTTCCACAGGTTCCAGTTTCTCATTTCATAATTTTTGCATTCTAAATGGAAATTTTGGGAGTATCCAGCCACTCGTTACCCTGTGGAATTCTGTACACACACATATAGCCATGAAAACGAACTGCATTCGGCCTAAGTTGGGTCGCTTTTGACTTTCAAATTACTAATAAGGGATTTATTTTTATATACGTTTCCCGCCCTTCTGGTTCATTCGCGTTTATTCGGTTTTGGTCCCAGTTGACACAACTTGACACATAATAGTATTTTTTTTAGAAAACAAATAACAGATCTAGTAAGCGGCTGCTAAAATATTTATTTCACACTAGCTGTTACGCGCAACTTCGTAGGTGGAGAAAAAAATCTAAATCTTGTCCCTTCTTTTTCCCGTCCTAATCTTTCCCACTCTTATCCTACTCCCGTCACAATTCCATCCCGTTCCATGGGAATCCTACTCTATTCCAACCTCCATTATCGTTCCAGCCCGCTTCCGCCTGCCATTGCATATTCCCGCTCTTAATATACTTCTAATTCGGCTCACTTCCCATTCATTCACATGGTTCTACCCCAGTTAGCTTATACAGATGCATACAATTAATTTATATTTATGCACAGAATATATAATTGTTTGATTTTCCTGACATCTTTACATAGAATTTTCGTGGAACAATACAACTAATAATAAAAAAAAAAAAAAAAAATCAGTTCATTTTTTCACACACGGTCATCTGACCCCAAACTAAGCAAAGCTTGTGATATGGTTGCCAGAGACTGATATACATACATATATAGTTTTAAATACATACTTAAATAGATATTAACAACCAGATATAACCAGATACACAAATGTTCATCGCATAAATGTTTGTCCTAGATGGGAATCGAACCTACGCCCCCAAGCTCAGAAGGCAGGTTCACTACCAACTGGACCAACGGGCTATCTACTGACTACTGACTTTTCATGTTTTTTTCTTCTCAAAACTCCATAAAAGTTTCCAGTAAAGTTTCCACCACTTTAATGGAACACGATTTTAGATTTGACCGTGTTGATTTGAAATATTTTTCATAACTTGAATTAAAAATATAATACTTGCCATTGGCTAAATTACATGCACAAAAGTGAGGAGCCAAAAATCTTTTAAAAACTTATCTGACTGCTGACAGTTTTCAAATTTCAATGGCTACGTGACGACCCCCACTTTACGTTTCGTTTACTATCAAAATTATAAATTATAATTTATAAAAAAATATTGGATTAAAAGTAAAAGATAAAATTTATAACTTAAACATAGCCTATTACGTAACTTGGTCATTGCTAACCATATTCGTGGAAACCGCATCAAAATCCGTCCAGTGGTTTAGAAGATGTGCGTATTCAAAAAAACAAACAGACTATTTTTATAATATTATATCCTGTATTAAACTGATTAATTAAGACGCTTTAGACGCTTTTTTTTTGTCTCGCAATCACAGACTTTTTAATCTCTATAATTTCCAAGGACGTTATATATACCTAACTTCCTTGATAATTTCATAATGTGTGTATGTGTACCTATAGATATCCGCACAGTAACATTTTAGCGTGGCTAATGGGCTAAAGTAAAAAAAAAACTAGTGACCAAACAGTGGGCCAATCTTGGTAGGTACGCCAAGAATAATAAACCTAAAAAAGTTGTTCTTTGTGTCACGCGGCAATGTTAGAGGTTGTTATTTAGGACTGAGAACATTCAATGAAATGAAATGGAGGAGCATTTTATTTAGGAACTCCAATGAAAAACAGCGCTGAATCGTATAACCTGAATCGATTCTCATAATATCGAATAAAAGATTTCATCTTCAAAGAGACTAGTACCGGTTTGTAGTACCTGAAACATTCCGGTGTTATTCGACTGAAGTATCTTTTCATCAACTGAAGGGTTCTGTCGATATGCTCGAAATAGAAGAAAAAAAAACGGATTTTTGAGAAAAAAGGTTCAAAGACTTGAAATTATTCAAAAGAAATATCAAACCTTTTAGTATCCCATGTTTTAATCGTCTAACGATACTTTTTATAATAATTATAATAATATGTACTAGCGACTCGCCCGCCAGGCTTCGCACGGGTGTAGTTTACGTGCGAAGCAGGAGCGGGTCGCTAGTTATATATATAAACCTTCCTTGAAAATGTATCTAACTGATGGTGAAAACCGTATCAAAATCCGTTGCGTGGTTTAGGAGGAGTTAGCGGCCATACAGACATACAGACAGACAGACGCGGAAAGCGACTTCAATTTATACTATGTAGAGAAGAGAAGAGATAGAGATAGAGAAGATGTAGAGAAGAGACTGCGAGAGAGTGATATACATGCATATTATATAGTTTAAAATTTTAAATACATACTAAAATAGATATTAACTACCAAATATAGAACAAACACAAATGTTCATCACGTAAATGTTTGTCCTAAGTGGGAATCGAACCCACGTCCCCAAACTCAGAAGGTCGTTTCACTGCCAACTGGACCAACGGGCTATAAACATGGCATGACTATGGGCATTATGAACATTTAAGTACAATATCTATACCTCTCATGAGCTGAACACGGTCTGTAACAGTGTCGAAAGAGGCAGGCCTACCTATTTTATCGGAATGATAATAACGCGCTATAAGATCCGATAAGTACTTAGTTAAAACATGTAAAATCACGGAAGTTTATAAGTTACAATTATATTATTTTACGTTAAAGATATTTTTAACTTCAGAATTGTATTATATCCGCTGCATATATAACTGCAGACAAATTGAACTACAGACCAATCTCACTTGCTACCACCATAGCAAAGGTATTTGACAGTGTGCTTGAAAAACAACTTGACGGTCACTTAAACTTACATGACGCTCAATTTGGTTTCAAAGCTGGTCTTTCCATAGAAAGTGCCATCATGGCTCTCAAGCACACTGTTAAATACTATACTGATAGAAAAACTCCTATATATGCATGTTTTTTAGATTTGTCTAAAGCTTTCGATCTTGTATCGTATGAGAAACTATGGGAAAAGTTACGCGATATAAAGTTACCGGTTGAGTTAATTAAGATATTTAAAACATGGTATAATAATCAAGTAAATGTTGTGCGATGGGCAAATGAAATGTCAGAGGACTATATCTTGGAATGTGGAGTCAGGCAGGGAGGGTTGACGTACCCTAAACTGTTTAATTTATATGTTAACCAGTTGATCGTTGAGCTCAGTAACACCCGTGTTGGGTGCCATATAGATGGCACAAGCGTTAATAATATCAGTTACGCAGATGATATGGTGTTGCTGAGCCCATCGGTTAGTGGTCTTAGGAAACTATTAGGTTGCTGTGAGAGTTTTGCTGAAGAACATGGCTTGAGATACAATGCTAAAAAAAGCGAAGTCATGGTTTTCAAGGCAAAAAACAACTCTCCACATTTTTTTCCTCCCATCTTTCTAAATGGAAATCTTTTAAACATTGTCACTAGTTTTAAATATCTTGGTCACATAGTAACAGACGATCTCAGGGACGATCAGGATATTGAGAGAGAGCGCAGAGCATTGGCAGTGAGGTGTAACATGATTATACGTAGGTTTGCTCGATGTACTGATGACGTCAAAATTGCTCTATTTAAAGCATTTTGTCAGTCGTTTTACACGAGCAGCCTATGGGTATCGTTTACCAAAAAAGCTTATAATGCTCTGAGGGTCCAATACAACAACGGGTTTAGGATGCTGCTGGGGCTGCCACGATTTTGTAGTGCGTCAGCTATGCTTACACAGGCGCGAACTGATGGGTTTCATGCCATTATGAGAAAAAAAGCCCACTCCCTGTTGAGCAGAATGCGTGGTAGCAACAACAGCATCCTTAGTACAATAACCGATAAGCCTGATTGTTCCATCCAGAGATACTGGAATAGTCTTATTATAGGTCTCGTTAGTTAAGTTTAGTTTTATATTAATGTTGTATTTTCATATGTATGTAGTATTTGTAATTTTAATAATTTATATTGTAAAAATTTATGTTGTAATGTATAATGTAAAGAACTCGATCTCATTTGTACTCACTAATATGGACCACTGTTGTCTGAAATAAAGATTTATTATTATATATATCTACAGATCAAAAGCGTGTCAGCAGCAACACAGAGCGTGAGCAGCGCGTGACCCTTTACTCCACAGCAGTTGCAGTGCAGCTCAATTTTGCAGCACCTAGAGGTTGTTCTGATGCACAATGTCTTTATAGGCCAGAGTGAATAGGTATCTTCTAAGTCTGCGTGCTTCATCTTTGACCACATCGTTGCTTATCAACAGGCGAGTTGGTGGTCAAACGAAAACTTATTCGCGATAAAACAAAAAAAAATGGAGATGATTTTTTATGCCATAGGTGGCAAACAAGCAGACGGGCCACCTGATGGTAAGCAGTCACCGCTACCTATGGATACTTGTAACACCAGAGGCATCACAAATACGTTACCGACCCTTAAGTAGTAGTACTATAGGCAAAAATATCATGCGTGGTAAAACCTGCTCAGTAGGTACACGGGCAATAAAATGTGGATGACTTATGATGACCAACTGCCTGGTAGAACCATGGGCTACATAAATTACTGGTCCTACTGGTAGAACCACTGTAGAACCCACCCAGTTGAATCGCGGGCTGGTAGAACCACACGGTAGGACCACGGGCAAAAAACGATATTTTTTTGCTACACTCATCATCGTTCTTTTGAAATGAAGAACATTTTATTATCAAGTGTACCTTTTGCGAAATATGGCCACCAAGGTTTTGAACCACGTAACAAAAGACAACTTTACACTCTGTGGACATAGGAAAATAAGAAGACATCTCTAACTTATCAATCCCGATTCTAATTTGTTAGCCTTTCAAAGTGGCAAAAAGTTGATACCAGTTTCCGGCTCCATCATTGTGTTAACAATTCACTATATCGTTTTTTAAACAAATAGTTAATTTAAAACAATATTTTTAAGCCCCTGATTAAAGAGCCGAAAATCTTGAAACAGCTGAAAAGATTTTCGTGAATCATAGCTAAAAACAGTTTCGATCAAGTCGCACCTTACAAAACAAAAACAAGACTAAATCCAAATCGATTGAGACACAGATAGACACACAAATACATCGATACACAGATACACACGGCAAACTTATAACACCCCTCTTTTTTCTTTGGGGGTTAAAAATGTCATCACAATATAACTAATTATTCATCAAATTAAATTAATTATCAAATCAAATTAAATTATTTCACGTCAATGCGACGCGTGACCAAAATGCTGGCGTGTTTCTGGCTCAACGCATAAGCATTGCCATTCAACGTGGTAATGCCACCAGCATGCTGGGTACGCTGCCTACTGGTACTGGGCTTGAGCATTTGGATTGTCTTTAGACTTTCAACGGTCTATGGGCAGTCTAACTGTATTTGTGGTTTTAGTTTTAGCTTGTATTGTGTTTAGTTAATAAAGGAACTTGCACAGTAAATAAAAAAAAAACACTAGTGGGAGTAGTTTAGTCTTATTAGTGTACCACATATAGAGCAATCCATTAGCTCGAGCTGGTTATTACTTTGGCAGGTCCACGACGCGGCTGCCGCTTTGCACTCGCGCCTTGCCACAATCCAACCCAGTCTGTTACAGACGAGAATATTCAATGCTGCTTTATTTAAAAATGGAATTAAAATCGTATAAAATCAACCCTACTGATGGCCGGTAATAAAAAACAAAAATTAAATTTTTAAAGTCGCAATGCGTGCAACCGTTCACGGTGCAAATGTTGCGATACATATTTTCCATTGAGCTCTAAGAGCCGTGTTAATGGCAATGCCGGTTTACGTAGGTATACGAAATACGAAGGAGGATAGTTATAGTTTTATAGTAAAAAAAAAAATTTGAACAGTTATCTAATGAATACAAGGCTTTTATATATACCCTAACTTCCTTGAATGAATACAATCATAAATCAAATGACAGTGACGTGTGTAGTACCTAATTATATACCTAGGGTTTGTAGTCACATATTTCGTAACGACGGTTTAACATTGATAAATTAAGAATGTTGACCGATTTGTTATGGTAAAGCTGTCGAAACCCGTCATGACTAAATTGTTTAATAAGGACCTATAAAGACTTCTTTACAAATATATAAATATAAGTATTCACATGCGTAAAATACGTATCGAATTCGAAATTCAAAATTTGTTTGGATTTTGATACTAATAGACATAAAAAAGTCACATCCTGGGTTAAAAATACTTTTAAAACAATAAACTTCCTCAAATCATAACACAAAAATATGAAACCAAACAAAACTTTTATCAACTCATTGACTACAGCTTTTACACGACGTTCATTCATAAAAATTTACTATGACCCAGATGTGACGTTCCCAGCAAGTAAGTGCACAATATAGTGTCTCCCATTCATACATAATGATGTGATAAAACTAGCACATGTAAATGAGACTGATATTTCCGAAGCAACTGCTGCAAGACCGACCCGATGCTACGAACTATAAAGCCTTTGTGGCCACGTAGCTCTTAGCTACGACACGACCTACTTAAAAGAGAAATAATAATAAACAATTTCCCGCCAACCCATCGTAAGTTGATTTAAACATGGAAACAGAAGCAGTTACTCTGGCAACACCATTAATTTCAATGACTGGAGGAGTTTTGGCGCCAAAGTGAAAAAAAAATCGTTGTATTATTTTCCTAAACTTGTGTATTTTCGAGTGTAAATGTGTAGTATATGGTGAATTATTATTTATTAAGTGCTCGTAAACGTGCTCGAGTGTGGGTAAGTGATATAACGAGGTGAAACATGTTTCTTCGTGTTGTTTCCAAAACTCCATAGGAGCCTCTTGTAAACCTCCACCACTTTACAGGGGCATGAGTTTGACTTGACCGTGACTTACTTTACTTGACACTGACTGTGACTATGACTTGTTTGACGCTTTTAATAATATGTAAACATGTTTAGTATTACGACTAAAGGACATTGAATCCACGGTCATGAAAATTTTAACAAAGAAAGAAAAAACAATGACTGGAGGAGTTTTGGCGCCAACGTGAAAAAAACATGGCGGCTCTTATTATTTTCCAAACGTGTATTTTCGATGGCGGAATTTTGTTTATTAAGTACTCGGGAACGTGCTCGAGTGTGGGTGGTGGCGAGAACGAGGTGTAACTTGTATTTTTGTGTAGTTTTCAAAACTCCATAGAAGCCTCTTGTAAAGCCTCCACCACTTTACTGAGGCATTAGTTTAAGTTGACCTACTTTGCTTGACTCTGACTTGTTTGACGTTATTTAATACCATGTAAACCTGTTTATTATTTCGACTGTAGGACTCTGTATCCATGGTAATGAAAAAATATCAATTACTTTTATTTCGGTGCAGCATGCAAGAGAAGCAAGAATTAGCAAGGTAGTCTGCTTACAAATGCTTAGCGTCAATTACAATTTGAAATAAACCAAAAGTACCTAGCGCCATGGTGGACGTACAAACACTAATTTATAATGACCGCTTAGGGATGTGTGCCATACGTTTATTTAGGTAAAGGCTCCGTCGATGATTAATTTGTAAATTTTGTGACCCGAAAAAGTAATTGTAACCTTTTTGCTATCCCGGCTCGGGTAGGAGTCGTATTAAAATTTCTTTCAACAATAAGAACCCCTTTACACAGTAAACATACCGAACAGTACCGTATCGCGGCGGTTTTTATGAGTTTAGTGCCTACACTCACACACCCACTGACGAGCGTACGTACGCGGTGCGGTAGTCAGTATCTGATATTGTACATCATTCTGCGTCCACTCTCCCAGCCCTTGCACCCAAGCGTGCGTCGATTCGGACTTTTACTCCGCGGTACAATACTGTTCGGTATATATATATATATAGTCACACATGGTTTATGTACCTATAGGTAATCTTCCAAAGATACCCTGCATGCCTAGATGCATTGGGGTGCAGCTAGGTTATGTGGGATTATACCCACTACCCCCCCCCCCTTGACCAGCCCTAAGTAGTGCTTGACAAGAAGGCTCCGGTATCTCCAGAGGAACACACCGGAGCACTCAGCACTGCGCTACGGCTACGGCTCCTCCAGAGACAACCGTGTTGTTTCAGCCCCTCCGCCCACGACAACGGTGGTCACACAACCTTATCGTTTTCTCCCAGGGCTCACTTAAGTGGATGGTCAGAGCCCCAACTTTGACCATCCCCGGATCCCGGAGATCCCTTTTTAGTAGCCTCTTACTATAGGCAGGGGGTACCGGTGCTGTATTCTATTGCCCCGGCGCCAGGGCTACATTAGTCAGGGCTGGCGCACTCCGCACTTTAGGTATGAAGCTACAAGTAGCCGACTTACGTAACCACGCTGCTCGCTGCTACGCGGTAGACAGAGAGGCAACTTCTAGGTTAATATAGCTGTAGGTAATTAGCGCTCGCACGTCCTGAATTACACTTTATTGTGTAGTAGCAAGAGTCGCTACTTATTTAAATGATTTTTGCGGAGTGAATCTTCTGTACTACTTGTACTAATATGTATTCTGTGCTTAAGGTACGGTAGATACCCTAGTAGGTACTTACGATAGGTGCTCTACTCTACGTTAGAGAACATAATGAAAAGCTATTCAAGTATTCATAACACTCAAAGCCGTAACTCGTTTAAGCGAGAAACAAAACGTCGGTTCAACGTAGGCAAATGAAAACAATGGTGGGTAGTGGTTAGCGTTGCAAATCAAATTACAACTTTTACATTACGCCGTTTCCTAGATTCATTCAACACATAAACTTGTGAGGCCTTTTGCACTTAAAACTTCGTCTGGGGAAAGCTGCGGTCACATTATATCGTTGAACGAATTGTTATTGTTTCTGAAGGGAAGTTTAACCGCGCCGGATTGTGAATTGTGAGCCCGAGTGGCTCCGCTCGGTTGCGAACTACAGCTTGTCTTCCAAATGTGCTGGACTGCCGATACTTCAACCCTGCTGGACACATTTAGTAGACACAACACAAGTTATGCTTTGTTGATAAGTTCTGGTTTTAAGTCGAGATACATTACCTACCTAAAAGGTTACTTTTTTTCTCGTATACAATTTTTGGGGGCCTGGTCCTTCTTGTACTAATCATTAAGGGGGGGATTTGCCAATACTCGCCACGCTTTGAAGCCGGGTTGGCGAGCGCAGGCGCTGCTATGCTACGCATCACGGAAACGCTGGATGCAGGCCGCTTCCAACCGACTTAGCCCACCAGATTAGCAAGTTGAAGTGGTAGTGGGCAGGGCACATATCACGCAGAATGGATGGCTGATGGGGCAAGTTCTCGAATGGAGACCACGAATCGGTAAGTGCAGCGTATATAGGACGTCCACTCACAAGATGGACAGACGACCTAAAAGAAATCGCAGGGAAACGCTGGATGTAGGCCGCGGCCAACCGGCCCTTTTGGAGATCTATGGAGGCCTATGTCCAGCCGTGCACGTCCTATGTCTGAAATGATAATGATGATGACAATTTTTGCGTGCAAGAACATTGACAAGTTTTAATTGAAAATTATTAAAACCCTCCGATGAAAGAACTGTTAATCTTCAAATGAAATAATAGATTTTCTTAAAAATTCTATTTATGTAAACTCTTGACCAGTCACCTTTTAAAAAAATAAACTAAATGCACCGTTCAACCGTTTAGGAGCTACGATGCCACAGACAGACACATACACAATTACACATACGTTAAACTTTAACCCTCTATTTGCGTCGGGGCTTAAAAATATATTAAAATTAAATGTTGTTCATTGGTAAGCTCATTACTCATATGCTGAACCAACCAGCTTTTTTACATGTTCGTAATAGTCCGAATAAGGCAAGGAAAAATTTGAAAAGTTGCCCGGAAAATTTAAAAATTCGAGGAAAAGTTTAGGTGCTTTTAATGTGATTATTGTATGAACTCAAGACCATAACTCAAACAAATTTATTTAATTTTGGGCAGGACAACGTATGGAACAGATAATTGAAAATAAAAAAGACCCGTATTTTTTTGTTTCACAACTGAGCGACCGCGCTTCCTCAGCGCGCTTTGCTCACCCGACCTTCTTTACCAGTTACCCAAGGACGTTATAAAACCTAATATAAAGGATTGCTACGTCCATGCAGTTACCGGACCTTCTACTCTTTTTTTTTACTTTCTCTTGAAAGGATTTTGCGTCGCTCGTTTTGTTCATTTGCCAATGTCTAGTATTGAAATATCGTCAGATAAGTCATAGTCACAGTCAGAGTTTAGCAAAGTAAGTCACGGTCAAATCAAAGTGTATTAGTAAAGTGCATGGTGGAGTCTTTACTAGACTTCTATGGACTTGACCGTGCCAATGGAGTTATAATAAACTACCACAAAATTGCTCTGGTGACACCATAGAAGATACAAAAAATACTACACACTAGGTAGATACATCAATCTTTGGACAGATGGACACCGCATTAATCAAAATTGGTTTAGGCGTTTAGGCTGAAGGTGGAAATATACATACATACACATGAAACACCTTAAGCTTACCTTATTTTGGGTCTCTAGAGCAAATAAAATTAACAAAGATTATAATAGTAGTATAAAATCTTAGAAAAATTAATTGCTTAGAGTTTTGGGTTTGCGTAGTCTGGTAAAAATCTATGTAACCACCTATCTATGTGTACACCTTTTGCTATCTCATCACTGTGGGTAGGTTACATGTTTTACGATATAAGAGTTACCTTTACGAGTTACCTTTACGTGTCTGAACCACTAAATTACGCAAATAAGGTACACCAAATCCTTTTTTAAAGGCTTATCATTACATTTTAAAATGTAGCTAGGTTCTGTTTACCTACTTATGTAATATATAATTACTTTAAATTATTCATCGTACCCAAGCAATGCTTGAAACCAATTTCAAAGATAATCTCGTGTAAAACACATCCCGTGTAACTATGTTTCTTTTCACACGAGGGAATTCAAAACAACCATTAATGTTACTCAGGGTAATCATGAATATTCTATCGGAAAACCCTTTTAAGAGATAACGTCCTGCGGACCTGCTTTTAAAAAATATTTCTAAATAATTAATGCAAAAGAGACTTTCAAATTATTCGGCAGGAAAATATTTCCACGTGGCGACGATCGCAACTCTTTATAAAGTTTGTGAAAATAGATAAGCACAATAAGACTCCCTTCGCGAGATCATCTTGCAGAACAAAAAGAAATCCAAAGTGGGAAATAAAACGTGAGCCTTTACAGAACTTGCAGAAAACGGAAAGTTTTCCAATTGATAATAATTTCCATTGTGGTGCAACACAAAGGGAACAGGAAAGTATGAAAATCTGAAATAAATTCTTAATTTAAGAGCTGACTGAACGCTATCTGAAAGGAAAGTCGGGATTAGAAGAACAAAGACCGAGACTCTACCGACTGTGAGGCTTAATTTTTTGTTGACTTCTGTTTTGCTCTTTGCCATTCTCATAAATTGGACTGTGAAAGTTCTTTAATGAAGTTTATAGCCGAAGCGGTGTTGATTTATTTTATTGTACTAAACCACTGAGCTTTTACATGATTTATAACAAAGGGCTTACAGTAGTTTATCCATTCTTTTCGTGTATTGGATCTGAAAACAGTATAAAACGTAAAAGCGAAAAACATCAGTGTTGCCGAAACTATTTTTTTCGTGTTTTCATTTTGCTTTTGGCAACGATTGCACTTAGCACACCCAGTTAACAAAACAAGCAATAGGAAGCCTTTCCAATCTACATTTCGCTGGCTCACTATTACAAGGTTCTATGTTATTTTCTTACATGTTTTGTAATTTCAATAAAAAAAAATTGACTTTCATAAATATTGACTTAGCAGGGTTTATGCTTGAGTGAAAGTATCTCTTTTGAGCATAAACTCTGCTAAGTCGATATTTATAAAAGTCAAATTTTTTAAATTGAAATTACAAAACGTAAGAAAATAACATAGAACCTTGTAATAGTGAGCCAGCGATTTCCTGGTAGAGCGCTACTGCAGAGAACAGCGCGAGTTAGCACTAAGCAAAGTTCGGGTCGACGCAAGCTTTGTCATAAAAAGCTAATGCAAGAGAGGAGTTGGTAAGTTCGTGTGTAGTTTTCAGTTTTTGGAGTGCATTGAGCGGAAGCGGCGGCGCTCGTAAATCCTTGTTCCGTGTCAGGCGGCGCCCGCGCCCTATTACCCTCCGATCCTACCGCCGTGATACTACCGCCCGCTACCATCTCGCCCAATAAATACACGCAATTACTGCACCCCGCACTAATGTACTAAGCAAACTTAATATTCGCAATCAGTGTACGACGCAAAAGGAAATAGGTGTAGCGTGAAATGGCAAAATTATCGGAACTCGAATGAATGTAAGTATTATAGGTAAAATAGATAAGTTGTGAAGCACACTTACAATATAAAAAAATAACGAAAATTGTTTATGAGTTTGATAAACATTTAATTAAGTTCGGTAAATGATTTTTAAAGTAAGAAAATATTTTGTTTGGAGTTTTTTTGGAGTTTTAGTATGGAACCCTATTTAAAAAAAAAATATAATATAGCCTATGTCACCCGGGGATAGTGTAGCTTCTCAACAGACAAAGAATTTATAAAATCGGTTCAGTAGTTTTGGAGCCTATTCAATGCAAACAAACAAACAAACAATCAATCAAATCTTTCCTCTTTATAATATTATATTAGTATAGATAGTATAGATGACATAAAATAATTATGTATTAATTTAAAAAACAGACTTCAAAATGAGTAAGCGCTAAAACAAAATTATTCATTATTATTAGAGCTGGTTAAAATACTACTGCCTCAAAGCAAGGAAGAATGATGGATCCTTGCCCAAAGTCAGTGTAGTTTTTGTAGGACCTCAAAAGCTTCCTCCGTGTAATAAAAAGGAATCACGTAAATCGGTTCGTAAAGTAATCATAAGATTTAAGAACCTCTCTTCTGAAGTCAGTTAATGGTTGAATCTATGTAAATCTTTCGTGATACCTATGAACAAAGATGAATGTAGGTATTTAAGTTAAACGATGTCGTGGAATCCCATATAGTATGCTAGTGCACAAACTGCGGTATATACCTATACTTGCCTATACTAGAACATTTACCGATACAGTCAGTGTTGTGTGTCATGGTGACAATGACAACCCTGCGATTGTTCAAGATGAGGGTAGAAGACCACAACACCTGCTCTTCTCGCCGTACTCACCCGCAGTTTTCAGTCAGCTCATGACCACGGCCATCGTAACATAATCAAAACGTCGACCGAAAGGTAAATATTTTTATCGTAATAAAATTATGCTATATAAGTCCCGATAACCATTTAAAACATATTTTTGTAAAATCTAATTAGTAGGTACGAGTAAAGAAAATTACATGATAAATGTTCAGAAAAAAATATATTTTAGCAAGAGAGATAGAGGAAGCACGAAAAACTGGCTCAAGATGTTTTAGTTTTTCTTCTGGTACCAATTTCTCAGAACAATAATATATTCGGGACATTTTTTGCACACACGGTCATCTGACCCCAAACTAAGCAAAGCTTGTACCTACCTACTATGGCTGCCAGTGACTTATATCCACATATATTATTTTTAAATAGATAATAACACCCAGTTATAGAACAAACACAAATGTTTATCACACGAATGTTTGCCCTAGGTGGGAATCGAACCCACACGGCGCAGAAGGAAGGTTCACTTCAAATTGAGTCAACGGGGCTATCACATAGAAACGTACCCAATTATTATTATTTTCGTACAAACAAAGTACAAGGAACAATTACATAATTCAAGATATCACTGTTCAGCCCGCATTCAATTAATCTCAGTGGAACAGTCGGCCTAGCACCTAATTTGTAAACAAGCGGAAGGCGAGCCAACCGTTTGGTCATCTTCATAATTTACTACCATGCAAATTGTGCTTCCGACTGCGTGCCGTTCAGTTTACATGTACCCTCATACATAGTATATCCAGATATCCCGATATAGGGAGGTATTAGAATTAGTGAGGTGTAGGTAATAATAGAAACGTTATAGGCGAACAACACGGCTTAAAAACTGACCAAACGCAGCATAGGTAAGTATATCTAGGTACTTACCTACACATGAATATGTGTATTTTTTGAAATAAGGGAAAGAATATGAAAAACTTTTTACGCTATCTGTTAGAAAGAGACAAAATACAATTTGTTGTTGACACTCGGAGTGCGTGACTGAGAGACGGCTGAACGAAGTCGGGCAGCCAGCCTTGCATTCGTCTAGTCAATGTGGTGGCGGGCACATCTACAACAGGTCGAAATATCTTAGATTAGAATAGAAACTTGCTTTTAACTCCGAATGTTAATAAGTGTTGTTTTTTATGTCTTTAACATATGATTAGTACCTAAACCATTCATAGATATATAATAAATAGAGTGGGACAGTAAGGGTTACCCTCACATCAGACAAACAAGGAAGTTTATGGTATACAGGGATGGGCAGTATTTGAATTACTTATAATTAAAATACGTAATTGAAATACAAATACGTATTTGGTATTCGTATTACAATTACTTCCTTAAAATGTAATTTGTAATTCGTATTTCAAATATCTGACGCCGAGGTATTTTGTAATTAGTATTTCAAATACTTGAGGCTTCAAAATACATTTTAACATTAAAATACATTTAACCTTCATTTAGCAATCGTGACTGTGAGTGCGAGGCGAGAGTGTAATGTTTGTCTGATAGTACATTTAAAAATCTAGTGTTCATGAGGAGAAACTGTTTTACTGATTAATGATCTTGTTTTCCTCTACTTTTTAGCCTGTGCTGGTCTAGATTACTTATTTTGTGTTTTGTAATTTTTATTTCGTATTTCAATTAAAAATAGCTAAAATACTGTATTTTGTATTTTATATTTCAAATACCTTACATAAAGATATTTTGTATTTCGTATTTTAATTACTTGCGATACAGTATTTTTTTAATTTGTAATTCAATTAAAGCAAAGCATGTATTTTGCCCAGCCCTGATGGTATAAAAGGTGGCGTGGGCCACGGCACCTTTTATACCATAATCTTTCTAGATGGACCGACGACATCGTAAAAGTAGCGGGCATCCAGTGGACGCAGATGGCAGGCCGTCCATCAGTGTGGAGTTCTAAAGGGGACGCCTATGGCTACGCTATGGGCTGATGATGATGAGTCATGGTAGGTAGGTATAGATCCTACGTGGACATTTACCATCAAAATTATTTCAAAGCACTGCGGTTGTTTACTATAGTTATTATGATTATATACGGGATATTTACCGTGGTAAGGTTGTGGAATGAGCTCCCGATATTTCGGTGCACTTACATGCGCACCATGTTCACGGGAAGACTGAAGAATGCGGGTGGTTGGTCGAACAGTAAAAATTTTTGGTGCAGACATAACGATCTACCCTCTTTCTTAATCTTCACACCCTTCCACAACCTTACCACGGTAAATATCCCGTAAATAATCATATAACTTTAAAATTATTTCAATCTTTGTGAATTCGTACTTTACTAAAATTTCCGTGTGCAGTTAATCTCTTAGGAAAAGGCTTACTAAACGACACTAATGCAGGCTAGGACGTAGCCACAGGTAAAAAGGTAAAAAGCAACGAGCAAGAATCACCGCTCAAGCATGATCGCATTTCCATATAATCACTATTGGACTATCAGATCCCTCGATTCCAGCAGGCAGCTGTTACGTTTTCTCATTTCCTACTTACTGTCTATGTGGACGTATGTAATCCTATACCTACGTGTAGGTTAGGTATATTTTGGCTGCACAATCACAATTAAAGTTTTAGAATCGCAACAAATCAAATAATTTATTTCCTCAAATGGGTACACTAATTGAACCTACACATTTGAACGTCAGAAAAACAAAAAAAAGTTTTGGAGACAATAATCTCTATAGCCTATTGATAAGATACCTAGCCCTAACAGCACGATTTTGCAGAACAAAAATACTGAGTTTCTACATCTGCAGAATTACCCCTGAGCAATAACCCATACGATTTCACTGAAAAAAAACCACACCATTATTCCGCAAAAACACTCGAAAATACACAAGTTTAGGAAATAATACAAGGCGACATATTTTTTCACGTTGGTGCCAAAACTCCTTTCAACTTTCAATAATCAACTGCAGGTGTCAAAGCTAAAAAATGGGCCAAAAAAGCTAAAAAGCATAATTATGTGCATGCATAAGTAGGCTGATTTTGACATCGATTCTGATGCGCTCTAAACTAAACTAGTATGTGGTATACTAGTGGCCACTAAAGCCACGCCAATTGGCGTCTATTCTGTCATATACCACTCACAAAACTACACCAATCTGAAAGGACTAAAATTATCTGCCTCTCTTTTAATTTTAATGTGTGAGCGAAGAATGGCAGCAATTTTAGAGCTATCAAATTTAGTTCAGTTTAGTTTATAGTGCATCAGAATCGACGCCAATATGCAAGTAAAACAGTTCGATTAAGTGAAGACTATCATCATCAGCCAGAAGAAGTCCACTGCTGAACAAAGGCCTCCCCCTTTAACCTCCACACTGAACGACAGCCTGCCTTTTGCATCCACTGGATGCCAGTGACTCTCACTATGTCGTCGGTCCATCTAGTGGGAGGCCTACCTACGCTGCGTCTTCCGGTTCGTGGTCTCCACTCAAGAACCTTTCTTCCCCATCGGTTATCGGTTCTTCGTGCGATGTGGCCTGCCCATAGTCACTTCAACTTGCAAATTTTAACAGCTATGCCGGTGAAGACTATGATGGTGACAAAAGGTATCATCTCATCCCACCGAAACATAGAAAATAAAAATTTCGCAAATTAATCTTTATAATAGTCAACAGATTTGAAACGCAGACATAAGAAGATATTACGAAGAATTTACATCATCGCAAACATATTCCTAACGACTCAAGAAGGAAAAGAAACATTTTAATGTTTACATTTCTAAAACAAACGAAGTAACAAAAAGTCAATGGAAAAGCTAAACAGAAAAGTCCCAAGCGCAATATTTGCAGTAGTACTTATTCAAAGTCGGGATCCTCTTTACACAGAGGTCTCAAGGCTCTGCCCATTCTCAATAAAGTTTTGATAAGTGCAGACAGTCACTGGGCCATTCTAAAAGGGTATATTTTACCTAAATGATAATTTATTTAACGTTGCAACTTTTGTCGTAGATTTTTACTGCAGTATGAGGTACTAGCAAAGTAATTCGAATGTTTTAGTATATATGCAATTGTTTTTTTTCACCTGGGCAAGTGCCTTTACTAAACAAAATACAAGCTAATACTAACACTACAAATACAGTTAGACTGCCCATAGACCGTTGAAGGTCTATGTTATTGTGTGTTTTGTCTGTTTGTTTGTCCTTGCACTCAGTAACAGAGCAACGGATCGATGACGTGATTGTTTAGATGGGTAGGTGTAGGTGGTTCAAGGTTTGTCTCGACGGATCCTAGGATCAGACTGAATTAGCCACGAATCCCGAAGAGTTGTACCACTGATACCGGTATCCGTTTCCTTCAAATTAATTAACATTTTACCCTCTGATCACGGAATCCGTGGCTTTATAGTAAGAAGTTATAGTAAGAAATAAATAAAAATCATTCACAATAGATTTGTCTAACATTTACACGGATCGACCGGTCGATAAATGCAATAACCCAGAGTTAACATAAGCGATCGGTCTGCCCGATATCCAATCTAGTTTAGACATATAGGTAGGTATAGCACAGGAGATAGGTGCTCGATGGACAAAGCAAACCCCGCGGAATGTTTGCTTTTAATTATCCATCGGTCAACAGACGACTCCCCTCTACAATTTTCATGAAGTCCTACTGCACTTATATGCAGAGTGCTTCGACATAAGTTACGAAGGCAGAGAAACATTTAATATATACCTGTCAGCAACCTGTCAGTATAAGTACCTACTTTCAAAACCAGTGCTAAGAGTCTCAACTTTTTGCTCCATCGTTAGGTACCTACTTACATTGACAAGTACCTACTATCTATGTTGAAAAATATAAACCGACAACGGTAGGTAGGTATTTCATTAGTAAATAGTAGGCACTTTCATTTTGTTGACTAATTTTTGTCGAATAGTTAAGAGCCGTGATTCAAAAAGCTGCGTAAAATTTAAGGTACCTAACTACCTATCTGGATTATCGGACATAAAACTAAAAAATAAAGCCAAGATAATTGTCAAGACAAATATAAACCGAGTAAGCCATAACATTAAAATTGTTTATTTTATGTCAGTAATTTAACGAAATCCACTCTCAAGCTTTCCCTCCGAGAGTTTTACTCTATTTCGAATGTTTATTCGAAGTTTCACAAAATAGGTTGTTGCAGATTGCAGGGGTGATGAAAATGTCAAGGCATGGTGGCGTAACCCAATGAACGCAACATCATAATATTTAAATTACTTACCCGATATATCAATGAAATGCCACCCTCCAAGTTTCCTGCCAACCTTTTGTCTCGCATTACAACCTTTATTAAAACGTTAACCTATAAAGGCAATATTTCTTACATTACCTCAGAGCGCTACCTCATTTTAATATCGGAGTTAATACCCTATGGACACGGGCGACCGCGAAGTGGTCCCGTCTCTACAGTATACGCGAAACCAGTAGAAACCTGACTCAATTTTAGCGGACTTAAGTCAAAGTCAAAGTCGAAAATTAAAATTTACAAGTCGTTTCAAATTAATAGTATACATTGTATATAAAACATTACATACAAAACACAAAATAATATATCATAAATAATTAAGTCAATTCTCATTAATTAAAATTACTATTTTAATTTCACAAAATAATGTATAACTATTTTATTTGGCTATCACTCCTCCTGAACTTCATTGAAGTCATAGAACGTTTGCTCGATGAGCCAGCGGTTGAGTCTGATTTTAAAGCAGCTCACACTTGGAGCAGTTGTTACCGTATCCGGCAACACGTTGTACACCTCCGGGCCCACAACGTGGGTCTGTTTGCTGGTTGAAGACCAATGGTACTCTTTATTGGTACAGTGGTGCAGTAGTAATGCTAAAAATCAGTCCAAATATCTGTTAACTCAAGCCTACACAAGCCCAAGTCAACACTTTTATAGGTTTTACCCGACTGCCCCAGAAGGGTAATATTTTTGTCCTGTTAGGTATTCTGTGGCGTATATATGTATTTTTTTGTGTTTCTATCTTCTTAGTCGTTAGCACTCTTGGCAGAGTAGGTACTCGTAGTCATCAGTTTGGGTGGTAGCTCGCTTCAATCCGTCGCCAATCCTCACGTATTGCAGCCTTTCTCGTGCACATGTTCAAGGGACCGTTATTATTTTCTGAGTAAATAACTCTAGCAGTTAATATGTTCGGAAAATCTTTTAGTGATTTTCTTTAATTATTTTTATGCCAATGAAGCTTATTCTATAGCGGACTTTAATTTTTGCTAAAATTAGGACAATCGGGCACTTATTATTTTCTGAGTAAATAACTCTAGCAGTTAAGTGCAGCCTTTATTTGGCCTTTCCACCGTTATAATGGTAATCTGCCACGTGGTCTTGTCCCGTCAATCTTACTGCATCACAAGTACGTTCTATGGAGTTTACCGCGTCGAAATATCTGTGGGTACCTATGCGGTGATGTAGATAAGCAAGAGGTTTCTGACTGTTATATTCACGGAAGAACCTAAAGATCACTTTCAAGAATATACTCAAAATACCAGTAAGTAGATAATTACCTAGCTAAATACAATTTCATAAAGCTCACTCACTGTGTTATATCGTTGAAGTGGTCCCCATCTCACTTCGCATTATGAACATTGAAGTCTCCGCTGAAAAAGTTAAATGGTCTGGAAAGAAGCATCGGTAATAGAAAATGGACGACAATCCTCATTTCCTTGTTCGTTTTCGAATCTGATACGACTGAAACTGATATCTTTGAACTTTTGAGCAAATATTTTAGCCGGGATGTAGATTTCCCTTCTAGATATTTTTTCCTAATATTCGTTGTCGGATGGCTGATGAGTTTTCAATAGAATATCTACTGACTCATTTGATCGTGTTCATTTGTGTACCCTGAACAAATCTGTTATCAAGAGAGATGATGTCACACTACAAATAAAAGTACTCATTATTTATTATTTAACTAGCTGCGGTTTCACCCGCGTTAATGTATACATCCTTAAAGCAACCTCCTTGATAGCGACAGCAATCTCCTTTGACTTTTCCATACAAAATTAAGAAAATTATTTTTTGGGAAAAATTTCCTACAGTTTAATACCCTATTCTGCTATTCGGGGCAGTAATTAAAATCGAGATTTTTCTAAATTAAGGCAAATAGAACAGATTACGATCAATTACGATCGACCTGCGCCCGGCCGCTTGCCGCATGCGGACCTATGCTATAGCGACCGGCCGCAGGTCGCTGTACCTCCAAGGGGTTAATACCTATTATAAATGCGAAACGTTTGTTGGTTTGTTTGTTCCTCTTTCATGCAGCAACAGAGCAACGGATCGACCAGATTTTTTGCATGGGTATGGGTATGCAAGGGATGGAGAGTTACATAGGCTCCTTTTCATCATCATCATCACCATTTTTCATCACTACGCGGGTGAAACCGCAATGTGCAGCTAGTATAATATAAAAAGACTAGCTGACCAGCTGACCCGACGGACGTTGTCCTGTCTTGGAACTATCAAACGCGCGAAGTTAAAATCGTTGTACAATTTTCTGGGCAGTTTTCTTATTTTTTCTTTCCGTAAGAACCTACTACAGATAAATAGAAAACTTTAAAAAAAAAAATGAAATCGGTAAAGTCTTTTTCAAGTTATGGCGTGACCAAGGTTTTTTTAAAAGAGTTTTTTTAATATATATAGATAGAATAAGATAAATAATTATGTGTAGGTAACAGGTAGGTGCAGGTTTCAGTATATTATGTACAGTAAAAGAAAGAAAAAAGAAAACAGTGAAAGAATTTTTCAAATCGGTTCAGTAGTTTCGGAGCCTATTCAATGCAAACAAACAAACAAACCCGGCCGGCCGGACCCGGGTATGTCCTAAAACTGCGACCAGAACCACCGGAGGATGGGCAGCAGCGTCCTATTAGTACACGGTGAACTTACTGCGATCTCCAAGCCGCCTGCCAAGCGTGGGGATTATGGCAACACCCCTCTCTAAGAGGGAGGCCTTGTTCAGCAGTGGACATTTAATGGCTGATGATGTGTATGTGAAACAAACAAACAAATCTTTCCTCTTTATAATATTAGAAGATATTAGAAGAAGAAGAAGAAGATATATGTGAATATTATGTAATATGTTATTCTGTATATTTATATATAAATCTCTTCTCTATCCCCTACATCTCACATAATAAAAAAAATATTAAAGTCGCTTTCCACGTCTGTCTGTACTTATAACCGTTAACTCTTCCTATACCACGCAACGGATTTTCACCATCAGTTTGATAATTTTTCACAGACGTTTTATACCTATATATAACTAGCGACCCGCCCCGGCTTATTACACCCGTGCGAAGCCGGGGCGGAACGTTAGTAATATTATAAATGCGAAAGTGTAGTGTACCTACCTAAGTGTTTATACCTACACAGATGACACAGGTTGTAATTAGAGCAGAGAACTCGCATGTATAGATACAAAACTAAAGTTAACGTCAAAGCTAATTTATCTACGAATGGCGGCGGCCAAATGCAAACCTTAGCATATTATTAAAAAACTTAGTGATCAGATAGAGGACAGATTTACTTACCAGTCAGGTACCTTTAGCAAAACATAAAACGAACCTACTTGTAACAACGCCACAGGAAGCAAAAAACGAGTTTTAGGTAGTTTTAGTAGGTAGGTATATCTAATTTACACAGAATTTACTTAGCGCATAAAATACTGAGGTAATAGCAAGACAAATCTACACTCCGCTACGAGCTCCGGAAATTAACATTTTCTAAAGCGCTTGCAAATGAAGGCGCATACATCGAAATGACTTTCCAAAGCCTTTGTAACATCTACATTCCTCATGAATTTCGCTCCGTGAATTCCAAAAAATGATACACATTAATGAAACGTTTCGCTTTCACGCTATTTGCTTACCTCTCGATCGGTTTAATAAAGGGATCGACGAATTTGATAGATAGGTACCTAGGTATTCATAATGCAAAGGAAAGGAAGCTCAATCAGATTTTCATTGGAGATTCCGCCGACTGTCGGAGCGGGGAGGGAGAAATGAATACTTATTGCGAAAATGAAGCGGGCCATTAATGAACGCCCGCCCGTCCTGTGAACCGGCGAGCGGCCACCCGCAGTTTAATTCCCTTCGAAAAATATTCAATAACCGAGACCCCGCGGATCATCAGCAAACACCGATATCCAATGAAGAAGAAAAATTGCATCGACTGGAAAAATATGAATTTATCAAGGAAGCCAACTTTTACTCGAGTTACTCGACATGATCTGTTACTCGACGAATGACCCGCATTCATAACACCTCTTTATACCTCCGGGAGTGAGTAATCTTTTATGATATTGCGATTTTTTATCTAAAAAATATCGCGAGTGAGATTATTCGCATCGACTTTCATAAAATCTCACTTCTTCGGTTCACAATAAGGAAGAATCATCTATTATGTTCTATTGTTGAGTGCTCGCGGCCGGTAGAGAGCACGCTTGCGTCTCTTTGTTGGATACTCGAATACGGCTTTTCTTTAATTCTTTATTTATTTTTCAAAAGATAACATTTCACTTAGAAAAGGTGGTTGAGATTTATTTATAAGGTTCTCTACACACCGGTAGCGACAGCTTGGATATACCAGATGACAAAGCAATCCACATCCTAGTCTTACCAAAACATATTTTACTTACCTACTACACCTTGCTAATGTTGGGTGGCTATAATATAGAAATTAAAAGAACAGACTACCAATAAGGAGGTTCTTAAATCTCATGGCCTCAATTAGACTGTTGTACTAGCTTTTATTAGGGTAAAATTTTGCAAATTGAATTAAAACCATTTACTCCTAACCGATTTTGCTGAAATTTAGCATACTATTTTGATATGATACTTATTTTGAAGAAAAAAAACTTGTTTTTTTATGTTTTAAAAACTTGTTAATTTATGTTGCCTACGCGATATCTTCGTCAATTGTGAATTGATTTTAATGTTGTTTTTTTTAATGAATATGCTATTCCCATGCTACTCCCATTTAACATTGAAGAAAATACTCCAAAGGGCCGAAAATTAGAAGTTGATACCCGTTTATTAGTCGGATGTGTTTTTTTAGAATCTGTTTTGCTGTTATAAGAAATTTACTATAACAACACCTTTCTTAGTAAGCCACGAACGGCGAAGCAAATAGGTGCTATTTGGGAAACTAATAAATACTGGGCTACAAAAGTAAACAACTAAATAAATAACTTACTTTTAATACATATCTTTCAAAGCTTTGACAACACAAATATTATACAGCAAATTACTCTGTAACTTTGACCACGCTTGCGTCGCCGTTTCCTCGACAGATGTCAATGTGTTTCTCAGGTCTTCACTCTGGGATATCACTTTTGCGTGAGTCTTCAGGAATAAGCTCAAGTACGCCTGAGCGAGCTCAAAATCTTTGTTACTTCTGAGTACGACATCTATTAGCTGTAAGAATTTCTTCATAACTTCCTCCGAGCCGCCTACATCTGGAGCCATGCTTGATACTTCTGCTTCTATTGCCACCGGCGCCAGCGCTTTTATCTTTAGTATACATATTTCGAAGTCTTCTTCCTCTTCGCATTTTATCAGTTTCTTCGCAAACGCTGATAGAGTTACCATCGAATCTGGTATCAACAACTTCGTTTCTTGATCCCTTTCCTTGTCTATATCGAATTCAAGTTCGAGACTTGGTATTGTTGGAATGAAGAAGGGTGCAGACTTGGGTACCGTGAAAGGTGTTTTGGGCTTGTTTCTCTTTTTGACGATATCTAAGTTGAGAAGGTTCAGCCACCTGGAGGTCGGTTGGTCGGACAGCGTGATCAGTTCTTGGCTTATTTGCTCGGGAGACTTGTATTCTGGCTCTTCTCCTAGGTCTATAACGCCTAAGTCTTCTATGTCCGGCTTTTCTGGTAATGAGCTTGGTAGTTCTGAAAATAATTTACAAAATATAACTATTGTTTTCGCTGGAACACAAATATTTTTATTTTTACATTCTGTAGTAATAACAATGAGATACAATATAGTAGAGTCACAATCGTGCCAAAAAAATCCGAACCAAAACTCAGCGCACGCTACGAATGGCGCAAACTTTTTGGTTAGTTACAAGGTAACCGCGATCCGACTACAACGTCGCGCGATGCCAGAGCTACGATGACATAGCGGACAACTAACGTTGAACACTAAGCAAGCGACATAATGTCTTAATTGGAGTAAATGTGGCATTGTGAAGTATATAATTGATACAATGTATGTACAATGACGCTCGGACGTTTTTTGACTGTTTTCACTTAGAGATTGTGACTCTATAGGAATTGTATCTCGATGAATAATAATAATGGAGATTAGGTTATTGATCAATGATGAAATTTTTGTATTTATCAATTGTAGTTAAAGATATTTAGTACTATGTGTTTTGGGTCAGCGCTCAAACATGTATCAGATCAGATAAACAAACATTTGTTGCAAGCTGTATTAGGCATTGTCACGATGTAAGAATTTAAATGATTTAATCGGTAACAATAGTACCTATTTAGTTCAATTCTTGACGCAAACAAGAATTCAAGTAAAAAAATAAACTCTCTTTTGAAAACTACGCTTAGGTAATAGAAAGATAGTTAAACCAGAAAGAAAATCATTTATCGTAATAGTATTTCGTCAACTTCTTGACGCAAACAAGAAAACGAGGAAAAAAAAACTACGTTTAATGGAAGTGTAGTTAAACCAGGATTTTTTTGTACTCATTACATTAACTCTGGGTCGGAAATAAATATTCATATTTTGCAACATTAGAATGAACACTTACTGATTTTGGGGACGTCAACGACACTCCTATCGATGGGCTTCAAGAAGATCCTCTCGTAGAGTAGCTTGTTGGCCCACAGGAACACGGGGAGTTCACCCACGTGGGTAGTAGCTAGGTAGTCGCCTGTAGGAGACATGGAGAGAGACGTGCACGGCTCTTCAACCTGACGGGACAGCATTGAATAACAATTAAAGTTTTTTACCAAAGGGTAAAAACGGGACCCTGTAACTAAGCCTACGATGTCTATCTGTCTGTCCTACCTATTAACGGCTGTATCTTTCGAACAGAAATAGATAGCCAGTTGAAATTTTCACAGAATATGTGAGTAGCCCACTTGCAAAACTCGCTATAAAAAAAAAAAGGTAAATAGTGTAACAAAACGGACGTGACGTTGCCTGCGAAACTACGAATGACAACCAGCTAGCCGCCATGACACACCCCCTCACGCCATGCCACTGTCAAGCTCGCCAAGCCTTTGAAGGGTGGGTATATAAGCCAGCCTGCGAGCCAACTATCTCTCTGTTCATTTCGATTGCTGAATAAATGAAGTACTCGCCACTCTGCGTGTTTTATATGACATCCCGTTTACAATAGCGAAGGTAGCGAGTTTTGCAGGAGTAGTCGAACTTTGATGTTGATTTGTACAAAGTATAGCCAGTTTTGACGCAGTATCGTTTGTCTGTTTCATAGTATTTTAAATTCTAAACCGTTATCTGTCAAAATCAAAAAATCATAAATCTTATGACATAGCGATGTTCGAAAGTGGACTACTCATGTAATGTTACGGCGGATTATCTAAGAAATAATAAAAAAAAAAAAAAAAAAAAAAGTCTAAACGAAAGGCAACAAACTTATTTTTTTACGTATCTTTGTATTAGCTCTAATGTAGAAACGGTAATACGTACAAACGGTAAACTTGACATGATTATAGTACACATTCTAAAATATAATGAATATATATATTTTTTTTTTTAATATATTATAATATTAATTGTGTTGGTCCGCCTTCAAGTATAAACTTCACGGGAAGTGAGTGAAGTTCACCTCGTCCGACTTCAAAATTAGTAAACATACAATTTCGTTCAATTGGGTTACATATATTTTCCAGTTCTTTGATTTAAAAACCAAACAACAAAACCGATTTTGATAAAATTTCTATGGGACCAATCTGAAAGTATATCCTTTCATATAACTAAAGAAAAACAGAATTTTCCAAATCGCTTTTAAAGTGACGGAGCTGCGAGGTAAAAACATTTAGATGCAATGCCTCCGTCATGTCGCATTGTTCAGCTGTTGGGGCACTGAAGACAGCAGATACTGCATCTTTATTTATTGTTCACAGGCTAGGCTTTTGACCAGCTTTTTTTACAGCTCAGGAGTGAGACTGCCCTGGGGGTCTAGACAAGAGCCAGACATTATAGACATTGACTATGACATTAGCATGAGAGAAATTATCTCAAGCTAATGTCATTTTCATACAATTTCATCTTTCCGCAGGCGTGAACGCTAACAGTGTGTGGCTCTTGTCTAGACTCCCTGGAATGTTGAACTTGCAGCGGCCCACTTAGGTCCGAAATCGATTTAGCGGCTTCCAAGGTCACGCTAGGTCATTCTCTGGAGGAACTTCGTGTTGCATGGACGTGGCGGTGGTCAACTTGCCTCCCGCAGTTCATAGCGAGGCTCTTTAGGATATTATTTGTTTGATTGATAATTAAAGTTATATGATTATTTACGGGATATTTACCGTGGTAAGGTTGTGGTTGTGACTTTAGTGAACAACTGTGATAGTTTAAAACAGTGTGATTGATAATTGTATGAAAATATTAGTTTGGTACACTTACTGCGAAGATATCCACGAGCTGTCCACTGGGTATGTCCCATGTGCAGATGGTGCAGTCCATGGAAGAACTTATCAACCACCTGTGGAGTTAATCATAAATCAAATAAATTATTTTGCTTATTACACTAATATTTATGCGATAGAAGTGTACTGAACTCTGTAACGAATGAACGGTTCGGACAACAACATACAAGGTTCCTGTAGGTTAGGGATCCTAACAAAATTTGGCAGGATGATAGAGTACATCATAAGGACTGACATAAGGTACTTATCCCAAGAAAATGAGGAAAACTTGAAAATCACGGGATACAGCTCGAATTTTATAAGTGTAAAATACAGTGACCTATCCTGACAAAACTTTGAATGTTGTTTTTTTTTTGTTTTATGTCTCATTTGTGTGTATGTTTAATTAATTTAACTGAAATTATTTTATTTTATTGCTTAATATTATTGCATGCTGTCTTCACCTGTAATTATTGTGATATTTAGTTATATTTTTGTTTCTGTTTAAAGTTTTGATAAATTGTATGGATGTACACAGTGTAGGTGGACTTAAATAAATAAATAAAGTGTAATTTTGTAAGTGTAAAGTATATGTAAAGTTGCTGTTGCCCACCACTGTAGTAGTTTACTATACCTGCTCTGTGCATCAAAGTCAATATCATTGATCTTGTTGGTGTGCCCCTCAAACTTCCTAACAATGTTCATTGTGTCAATATCTACGAGGGTGATGCTGAAGTCATCATTCACGAGTGCTAGCAGAGAACTCTCCCGGTGGCATTTTGTCATGGACACTGTTTCTTCTAGCCTGATCACATGGTAGGGAGTTTGCGCTGGAATTAAAAAAATACGAAGAGTCAATATTACAGGTTTTATTTATCTTACACAGGAATTACTCACGTAAGATTAAGCCGGTCACTCCCGGTCAGGTTTTAGTCATCGATGTAGAATGTACAAGACCGATGTACAAGATCAACGGTACCGGCCGTAAAAACGGCCAGAGATTTAAGTGCACAAATAAGAGAGCACAAATAAATGTGTGGTCTTATTTAATTAAAGGTAATAGAAGTTTATAGTTTTAGTTGATAAAATTGTCCGCATTATCAGCCTATAATTTTTCTACTGCTGGGACTCAGGCTTTTCCTCATAGAGACGATGGGCCCTAATCCACCATGCTGGCCCAGTGCATGTTGGTGAATGTCATAATTATTAAGTCTTTGAACTTTTGTGGTTCTTGAACATACTGTATTCTTCACAATGTTATCCTTCACCGTTTTTGAATGATGAGATAATTAAATTTACTAAAAATATGACTCTATTTTATCTCATACCGGTCCGCCCCGGCTTCGCACGGGTATTATTGGAGTTTTAGTAAGGATCCCTATTTTTTTTTAAATATTATAGCCTATGTCACCCGGGGATAGTGTAGCTTCCCAACAGTGGAAGAATTTTTCAAATCGGTTCAGTAGTTTCGGAGCCTATTCAATGCAAACAAACAAACAAATAATGAAATCTTTCCTCTTTATAATATTAGTATAGATGTTTTCCTTCGCCGTTTTTGAATGAGAAACTTAAACTTACCAAAAATATGACTCTATTTTTTCTGTCTCTTAGACAAGGGCTTTAGTTACTTTACCTATGTGAAATATTAATAATTTGGATCATTACTGTCTGTAGTAAAAAAGGAAATGTACATACGAGTTTTAAAGTGCCAGAACTTAAGCTTGTCATCTGCTCCGGCCGTGATCAGCCGCTGGTTGCAGAGATCTGTCTCCACACCCCTGACGGGGCCTTTGTGTGCTTTTGATTTCTCGTCGCCGCAGTGACCACGGTGCAAGCCCGACTGCATGTTGAATTTGTGTACTTGTCCATCACTATATCCTAGGAATAAAAGTGTTGTATGTTAAGTTGGTTCTTTTAGTATGGCCATGTGGAAGGGAAACGCTTCCGAAGTCGAAATGCTGGAATTCACTGTCTGAGTTGGTGTTCCTCGATAGTTACAATCTGGGTGTCTTCAAGTCAAGAGTGAATAGGTTTCTTCTAGCATGCTCCATCATAGGCCGCATCATCGCTTAACATCAGGCGAGTTGGCGGCCAAGCGCCAGCCTATTTATAATTTAAAAAAAAAATAAAAAAACAAACAGAAATCAAACCCAATATTAATTTTTCTTATACTTGTTGTTTTATTAGTTTACTTAGTATTTTCCGAACCAGTAATGTAAAGCATATAAAACTCATGGTAAAGTAGGTAGAGAAGCACTGCATATAAACAAAAGCACGCGAACGCTCGCACTCACGCGTCTTTTAATGAATGTTTGATCGATTTCTGCACATAGTGCTCTGATATTTTTTAACTTTAAGTAAAAGCTATCTTACCAATAAGAACAAAGTTGCCACAGTGTGTAACAGTCAGACATGTAGCCACAACATTTTGTGTACGATCTGGACAAGTCAGCTTATGGTTACCCATCCTCAGCTTGTCATATGACCATGTAGTAGTCAGATAAGAGTTGTTGTGGATTGACGCTATGCTGTCCCATTGCTTGTCACGCTGCATGCAAGAGCTTAGCTTCACTATTGGTGGTAAGATACCGTCGTCATACTGTGATTTATCTGTAAATTTAGAATAACATAATTATTATTTTACTTAAGGTGGTTCATTTCACAAATGGCGGAAAATTCAAATGTCAAACAGTTTTCTTGTCCTTGTAGCTAGGCCGGGTAATTGTTGTAAACAATCATGATTTTTGCGCAAATTGATTATGATATGTTTTTGTATATATAATTAAAGCAACTTTAGATAGCCCGTTGGTCCAGTTGGTAGTGAACCTGCCTTCTGAGCTTAGGGGCGTGGGTTCGATTCCCACCTAGGACAAACATTTGTGTGATGAACATTTGTGTTTGTTCTATATCTGGGTGTTAATATATATTTAAGTATGTATTTAAACCTATATATGTATGTATATCAGTCTCTGGCAGCCATATCACAAGCTTTGCTTAGTTTGGGGTCAGATGACCGTGTATGCAAAAATGTCCCGAATATTTATTTATTTATTTTTATTATTAACTTGAACTTGAATATTGTGAGCTCCATCCACAACCTTATATAAATAAATATCTTGTTAATAATCATATAACTTCCGACACCACACACACCACCACATCGCTTGAAGAACCGATAACCGATGGGGAAGAAAGGTCCTTGAGTGGAGACCATGAACCGGAAGACACAGCGCATGTAGGCATCCTACTAGATGGACCAACGACATTGTGATAGTTGCTGGCATCCAGTGGATGCAAAAGGCAGGCTGTTGTTCAGTGTGGAGGTTAAAGGGGGAGGCCTATCTTCAGCAGTGGACGTCTTCTGGCTGATGATGATGACGATGAATCATATAACTATAGTTAACTTAAACAATTATATATTTCTTCTGTATGGACTTACTTTTTCTTTTTGACTTTTTTCTGTTCATGGAAGCCTTGCCAAGATTCTTGTTAAAGGTTTCCGATATGGTGTTCATGATATGAAGGCTGCTGTCACTTCCAGCTGCTAGTATGTTGTTACCAGTGGGTTCACAGTAGCGCACCAGGTTTGGTGGCTTTGCATGTCCTTCCCTAAAAAATAAGTAGTAGTAAGTTTTCATGGCAGCTCTTTTGAAGTCTACCTGAGGACGCACCACAACTTTGCCAGTTATTCTACTGCCAAAAAACACAGTAATATTTGGACACTGACTTTACTGAGTGTGCAAATTTTACTATTTCAGATTAAAGGGCAATATTTCCAATGAAATTACTGGGCATAAAGATTTAACATCTGATATCTCAGGGTGGCGAGTGCAGTTTATTTAATTGTCAAAGTTCAGTTTAAAGTGAGACAGGGCTGCGCGCGCTCATTCACCTAGAAAAGGCTTGATCATAAGTCAGTAATTCCCGTGTCTTATAAATAAGTTAGGGTTTTATTTAATTAATAAATGAGAATTGATTTTTTGTCCACCTCTGCTTCTGTTAAGCTCCGCCTATGTAGAGGCCACAGTATTCACCTCCACATCTGCCTCCACTAAAATCGCCTGTTACAAACCTACTTCAAAATTTGAAATAAAAAATATATATTTAGGTAACCAAAATAATTGAATCTGAAACTGGTAACCCCTGGCATTGTGCCCATCTTGCAACCTTATTGTAATCCCAGTCTCACGAGCTACTGCTAAGACAGCACAGATTGAACTGAATTATGCAGCATCCTAGTTAGAGCATTGATCCACCTTAAGACAAGCCACAGACATGCAAAGTAGGTGAACTCACAGGGTCTATCCTAAGTAATAAAGATCTGGTAATGTTACAGAAGCACGGATTGATGTCTTTGTAAAAATCAGTTATGACTAGAAGTTGGAGGCCAAAAAAAGATTTTATGCCAAAAATATATACCTTATCCTCAGCAGTCTTGGACCACCATCAGGCATATCGAATATCCACAGCTTTAATGAATTATCATCAGAGTTTGTCACCATCAATGGCTCAGACATCAGACACTGCATGCCAGATATCTCCGCTGAGTGCGCATGTGGCATCTGTGACAATACTTTCTTTTCCTCCAAGTCCCACATCACAATGTTTCCGTTTGCACTGCCAGTCACCATGACTGGTACACCGTCAAGCCTAAATGAAAGTGTGGTAACTCTTCCCCAGTCATTATGGAACTCCATAATAACTTTGTCGTATCGCAGGTTGTGCAGAATAATCTTTCCATTGTTTAAAGCTATTGCGACCACATCAACGGCCGGTGCTGGTTCTAAAACTTTCACAGAAGACTTCCATCCGTTGAAAGTGTGCACCAATTTCGAAGTGCGTAAGTTCCACAGCTGCAGCTGTCCTTGCCAACTCCCAAGCAAAACCTTGTTCAAGTATGTCGGAAGATGACACAGCGTACTGATTTCAAAATTTCCCTTGTCAAATATCAGCTCCAGAAATTCTACCTCATCTTTGATATCAAATACCTTTAGAACATTGGCTTTGTCTATAGAAACTATGTGAACACCAAATGGAAATAAGATGTGTATGGGTGCCTTATGTCCTTTGTAAACGTGTTTGAGTTCACATCCACGTCTCCAGGCGTAGATGTTGTTTTCACTTGCGGTGTAAACATGATAGCTGTCTCCACTCATGCATGTTATTGGACCGGGATGTTCACCGCTTACACTCAGTAAACGGAATTTGTCGCAACCATAAGTGTGGAACCATTTCCCTACACTCGTACAAAGCAAGGTTTCGCCTCGTCTTTTGATGAATCGAGCCACAAACGGCACATGTGTACTGACATAACCTAAGACTCGGGCGCCGCTAAATATGCGGCTGCTCTTTTTCTCTGACATAGTGGTTCGTTTTACAGATCACCAGCAAACACTTTTCACAATTTCTTTCATAATCAAATAACTAATTTTTGATTTTAGATAAATAATCTAAAACAGAAATCACATGCGATTGTTGTTTTTATTGGACTGGATTGACGTGCGTGATAATGACATTGATAATAGTCAGTTAAGTGACAGTCTTATAATCTTGACATTGACATCTTTATCAACTTTGTTCCATAGACAAAAAAGAAACGTCAAACCATAACCATAACCATATCGGTTACTATATGGTTATTCGACTAAAAGAAGAATCGATTATCGCTGTAAACATTAAAAATAGATAGACGAGATAAAAAGTATCCTACTCCCGGCAAAATATCATTTACGGTGAAAGCGGCAAAAATAAAGTATTGTGTTGTCGTTTTATCCGACTTCAAAAAAGAAGGATGGTACTAAATTTTTTACGGCCTATTTTTTTATATGTATGTTCCTCAATTACGCCAACACCTAGGTATAAACCAGTTTGTTTTTCTTTTACCATTGTGTAAAGGAAACTCTCGAAATGGTCCCATAAAATTTAAGTAATTTTGACTCAGCAGTTTACAAACTATGCTTAATGCGCCTACTTATTATGAATAGCAAATCACTACAAGAGATTTGCTATGCCTAAACGCTTCAAGTGATTTGCTTACAATATCACAGAAGACATAGATTCTAGTTTTGTTCGAATACCTTTTTCGGGTCAAAACAAGGAGGTATTACATTTTTTATTTAGCTTTATGAAATGCATGGATGCAACATGTATATGTAATTGTATCATTATTGTATGTATAGTGTATATAGTAGTTTGTCTAGAATATTTTTTTTGACCACCATCACGCCTGATGTTAAGCGATGATGCGGTCTACGTTGGAGCACGCTTGCCTAGAAGGAACCGATTCACTCGTGATTTGAAGACACCCAGATTGTAACCATCGGGGAACACCCATTCAGGCAGCGAATTCAGTTAACACCGAACAGCGAAAACCCGTACGAAGCGCTTTGATTCCACATTTATTGTGCGAACTGCTAGTCTGTGCTAGTCTTCAAATCACGAGTGAATCGGTTTCTTCTAGGCAAGCGTGCTCCAACGTAGACCGCATCATCGCTTAACATCAGGCGTGATGGTGGTCAAACGCAAGCCTATTTATAATAAAAAAATACTAATAAAAATTCACATAGACAAATTGGATCGCACCAACTGGAATAAAAAAACACGTAGACGAAAGGATCGATCAACGCGGTCGAAGCACCTGGCCACAGGCCTTGGTTTATAAGTAATAGGGAAACAAAGTCATAAGTTACTCATACTCACAAAGCATAGTTTATTGCAAAACTAATGCTATTTTGATTTTATTTCATAGAAAATAACTTCATAGGGTACACCCTAAATTAGGGGTGTCCAACAAAATTTTGTGCCGGGCCGGATTTATTAATTTTGTAACTATGGCGGGCCAAGAGATGCTTCGCAACTGAGCAAATCAAGACTAATATATAAGTAAAATGGTAGAAAGGGTATAATAGGCCTGTACGTTGCATGCGCGGAGGGAGTGGGTGGGTGAGAGAGGTGGTAATGTTAACTTTTTCGCGCACAAGTGTTGTTACAAGAATTAAAATGGCATTTACGTTTTATTTTTGATTTTGTCCCGGTATGCTAGTGCACGTTTTCACCGAGTCGTAGTGTGATCGATCGAGGTAGTTTTTAAGAACGGCGTTTTAATATTTTACGAACATTATGACACGTCGTTCTTTACAAAATTTCGTCTAAAAAAGTTAAAAGTTACCCACTTTTTGATTCGTTCGCGGGCCGGATTAGGAACCTTGGCAAGCCATATTGTGGCCCACGGGCCGTATGTTGGACACCCCTGCCCTAAATAGTAGACAAAATAGGTATTTAATTGCATTACAAAAGACCTTGTCGTTTTAAATCTTCGTACGTCTTCCGATTCACGACATTGCCTTGGGAGTCCTCAAACTCTTCATCGTTTTCTGCAACAAATCTTTCACTCTCTTTCTGGTTCTTGATTTTCTCCCACACTGTAAACAAACATTATACTTTTTATTTTTTATTTAACCTTTAATGTCCCGATAACGATAATTATTCACTCATTATCTATACTAATATTATTATAAAGAGGAAAGATTTGATTGTTTGTTTGCATTGAATAGGCACCGAAACTACAGAACCGATTTGAAAAATTCTTTCACTGTTGGGAAGCTACACTATCCCCGCGTGACATAGAATATATTTACAAATAAAATAGGGATCCTTACTAAAACTCCAATAATGTAACCCAAGGTGTAAAAAAATAAGACACACCCGTGCGAAGCCGAGGTGCGTTGCTAGTTTTTAATAAAATAGTCCTACTAATATTATAAACGCGAAAGTTTGTATGTAAGGATGTATAGATGTATGGATGTTTGTTCCTTTTTCACGCAAAAACTACTAAATGGATTATAATGAAAATTTACAATAATATAGCTTATACATTAGTATAGCACATAGGCTATAACGGGTTGTAGCAGCGAGGCCGAAGGCCGAGTTCTACGCGTACGAAGTAGCGGGTTTCAGCTAGTTTTTAATAAAACTAATACCAGTCCAATAGCTTATTCTTGTGTAACGGTGTACTTACAAGCGAGCGCGTCTTCAATCTGCGTCACGTTAGCGAAATGCGCCGTGTTGGGTATGCCGAGGCAGCGCATGCCGTGCGCATGTCGCCACTCGGCAAAGTGTCTCTGGAACGCCTTTGGACCCTTGTACGTGTAGTTGCCACAGATCTCGCACGTGTAGCTGATGTTGAGACCGTGGAGCTTGTACAACCAGTATGGGATGGGCTGGAAACAGGCGACGACACTATCAGCTTATTTAGGAAACACAGGAGTTTTTTTTAATATTGTCTTATTCTGTTGACCTTTTGGCCTCTACAGAGTCTACATTCAGCTTGACCGGACTAGTTAGCGAACGCAGAGTGCGTTCGGCATAACTTGGTAGTTTAAGTAAAAAAAAAACAGAAACACAGGAGGAAAGTGGACCCCAACTAATATCAGGAATACCAGCAGTGCGAGTACCGTACTTTATCAATCGTCAAATTTGATAAAAAGGCCATAGGATCGATCATAGCTAGTACTGGTCAAATGGCATTTTATCGAATTTCATGATCTCAACTGTCAAAATTGACAATCGATAAAGAACGGAAGTACTTGCACTGCAGGAACAGGATACATGCTATATACAGGGTTACGCGGAAAGGGTGTACTAAGCCGAAAGGCAAAAATTTCACATTAAAACGGCTATCTGAAGTACCACCATTAGGCCAAAATAGACAAAATAACTTTTTTTTTTAAATAGGCTTTTGGCTTTTTGCCAAAAGCCTTTTCTTCTACTGGGTTGTACTAAGCCGAAAGAGATCCATATAGTACCCATCATTATGACCAACTTTTACTATGGTACCTACCCTGAAATCGTGAAAATAATATCGGCTGTTCCATACATTTTGTCGAGTGTGAATGACCGTTTCATTCAACATTTATGGCCTTACCTTTCCAGTCCAGGGTCTTAAGAGGCATATTACAAAAAGAACCGTTTTTTTTTATAAATAATATGCTTGCGTTTGACCACCATCACGCCTGATGTTAAGCGATGATGCGGTCTACGTTGGAGCACGCTTGTCCAGAAGGAACCGATTCACTCGTGATTTGAAGACGCCCAGATTGTAATTATTTGTATTTTCGGGCATGTAACGAATAAATAAAGCCGTAAATTTCTTTTTTTAGTGAAATTAAAACCGTAACAAGGTCGCGAGATTTCGCGCGCACCGCGTTCAGTACCGCGCCAGGCGTCATCGAGGTCGGACGTATGTTCGTTTTTGTCGTTGCACTCCCCCCGCGGGCGTCCTTACTCAAGCGTGGCAAAATACATCTTCGCTATAACTTGGCGGGGGCTGAGGGAGCGTTTTGTTGCCTACGCGACTCGGATAACCGGCCGTTAAGCATATCTTCCAGGACACTCGTGAACAGTTTCGCAGATATTACATCTCCCTGTCTTACTATACAAATATACATAGAAGTATTGTGTACGTACCTTGCCGTCCCAGCCGAGCGGCAAGTTCTTGGGGTTGTACGGAACCTCATCGTCGTCAGAGTCGATGTCGGGCGCGGCGGAGGCGTCGCTTTCGTCGCCGGAGTCGTCGCGCCGCTCGCCAGCCGCACGCGCAGCACGACGCGTCACGTTCTCGATCGTGGCCGCGCGGGTGCTGCTCACTATAGTCGCGAATCTGCAGTGCAATATAGTATCAGTGCAGTGTATTATTCCTTATTGATCGTCAAATTCATTAAAATAGAATCGATCATAGCGAGTACTGTGGGCTTACTCTTGACACTCGACTTCAATCGTAAATTGGGATTGGGATCGAAAACATGCCATTTGGTTACTCTTGAATTCTAAACTAGCACACGATTGGAACCGATAATGGTGGAATTTTATGGAACTAAATAAAATCGACTCAACTCGACGCTTTCGGTACTCTTGACGCGATTGAAGAGTACCAAATGGCATGTTTTCGATCCCAATCCCAAATTACGATTGAAATCGAGTGTCAAGAGTAAGCCCACTGATCAAATTGCATTTTATCGAATTTGGCGATCTCAACTGTCAAATTTGACGATCGATAAAGAACGGTACCTGCACTGCTTTATCACATTTTTCCCTAAGCTTTCTCCAATAGCCTATTGGAACAACAAACAGAACTAGGGTATATTATCTACTAGCGACCCGCCCGCCCGGCTTCGCACGGGTGTAATTTACATGCGAAGCCGGGGTGGGTCGCTAGTTATATATATAAACCTTCCTTGAAAATGTATCTAACTGATGGTGAAAACCGCATCAAAATCCGTTGCATGGTTTAGAAGGAGTTAGCGGCCATACAGACAGACAGACAGACGCGGAAAGCGACTTCAATTTATACTATGTAGAGAAGAGAAGAGATAGAGATAGAGAAGAGATACTAATATTATAAAGAGGAAAGATTTGATTGTTTGTTTGTTTGCATTGAATAGGCTCCGAAAAAACTGAACCAATTCGAAACATTATTTCACTGTTGGGAAGCTACACTATCCCCGGGTAACATAGGCTATATTTTTTTTTAAATAGGGATCTGTACTAAAACTCCAATAATGTAACCCAAGGTGTAAAAAAATAAGATTTTCAATTTTAACTTTGCGTGTTTGACAGTTCTAAGACAGGACAACGTCTGTCAGGTCATCTAGTTACCTATAAGCTTGGGCCTCAATAGCACCAATATCTTTGTGTCTCTGTTGTGTAGATGCTTTGGCCTTATTTCCGCCCTTCTTCGCAACTAGAGACTTATCCAGCGCAGTTTGTCCCTTTGTACTGAACAATCTGAAATAGGAAAAAACGTGTTAACAGCCATAGCAGATGAGGTATAGCGTATGACAGTATACATTGACGGATAGACAACAAAGTGTATGCAACAATGGTGATAATAGAGACGTGACTGCCACTTTAAGCGCAAAAAAAGCACTACATTAATTTATTCGGTGAATACTGTTTTTTTTTTGAGACGCAGCGTAGGGAGGCCTCCCACTTGATGGACCGACGACATTGTAAGAGTCGCGGGCATCCAGTGGATGCAAAAGGCAGGCTGTCATTCAGTGTGGAGGTTAAAGGGGGAGGCCTATGTTCAGCAGTGGACGTCTTCTGGATGATGATGATGATGATGACTGATTTTTTAAGATTTGTCACAAATGAAAATTCTGCTTTACCAAAACCCAGGCCTGGAAAGGACTAGGAATCAAACTTTAGGCACGCCAGGTATGTAAGTATCAGACCTCTGAGCCCTCTCCTCTAGTGTTCCTCCACACTTCAAGCCGAGCGCCATGAGAGCTGACTTCAATCTGTCCAAGCCAAGTGAAGCGAGTTCTTCCCATGACGAAAAAGCTGACAGGTCCAAGTGCGCTCCCACATTGGTCAATGCACCGCCAGTTTCTTTCTGAAAATCAAATCAAACCTTTAGAATTGGGAAAACATCCTGCTTAATTTTGTAGTTTTTTTTTTTATGTAACCAAGCTAACCAAGAAATCACAGTCACCTATGGATGCCTGTAACACCAGGGGCATCACAGATAAGTTGCTCGGTCTATTAAAGTTACTCGGAAATGCCAGCTAAAAAGATCGCGTAAGAAGCACAGTATGCGATTTCCTCATATCTATATGATGATAAGACCGCAACGGCGGCATGAAATTGAACAGTTCTTCCGAACACTTCATGTTGTGGTATTATTGTGAACAGCCATTGAACCCACTGCTAGGCGCAGGCCTTTGATTATGGCATTTTCCTCCCTTGCCATTCGCATCCATACCAAGGAAGATAAACTAAGAGGAAAGACAATAGCGGAACATTAGAGCGTAGCTCGGAAATTTGCCTAAAATGGTATTATAACTTAGATGGCACCGTAATCTGAGCGTGCTATAGGTTACTTACGGAAGTTCGAGACAACCTATAGCACGCTCAGATTACGGTGCCATCTAAGTTTATACCGTTTTTAGACAAATTTTCGAGCTACGCTCGAATGTTCCGGTATTGTCTTTCCACTTAGTTTATCTTCCTTGGTATGGATGCGAATGGCAAGGGAGGAAAATGCCATAATCAAAGGCCTGTCCATACCCATGTACTGGATTCTGTCTATGAATCTAATAATACTAGGTATATAACGTTTATAATAAATAATCATTATCTACTTGCTATTTTACATTTAAAAACAAAACAGATAACAAAATGTATCTAAACTTTATATTTTGGAGTAGGTATGTAAACATTTTCTCACCTACCCACTAACTCATAATTTTATGTTTCTTATCTTTGTACCTATTTAATAAGTTTGTAAAAAAATTAGCAAATTGAGCAAATAAACGTTAAATAAATCCATCACATATATGCCTTATGGAATAATTTTTTATTCAAAATTTGAATGGACTTACAGGCCACCCGGGAAAGGTCCCAGCCTCCCACTGCTTCACGAACTCTTGATGGGCAGCTGCCATCTCAATGCTTTGCTCCTGTAATGGCCTCACTCTGCTCACAAAGTCTTTCAAGTATGTCAGCAGAGCTCGAATGTAGTTCCTGTATTCGCTGTTCTTGCGCTCGCGCGGTATGTCGAATAGATGGTCGAAGATGCTCAGGTAGGTGATGTAGTCTACTTTCTAAAAAAAAAACTAGATTACTTTTCGTGAACGAAGAAAGAAACAAAGAAAGCATAGAAGTCTAGACGTATTTTTTATACTAAACCATAAAAAATTTGGTTATGTCAGGATGATACATATCTGAAATTTGGTTAAGTCCGCTATTTTGTCGCAGTTCAATACGGGCAAGGTAAAAAAAAAGGTATTTAGTACCTCTATCCCCTTTAGATTGATGTATTTCTCATAACACTCATGCAAATCTAGATATTTTCCATAGCCTTCTTCATCTGTGAACTCCACTGGAACTGTGAAAAAAGCAAAAATTGAGTAGACTAATATTTATTAATAGTTAAACATTATAATAGTTAAACTAATCAATGAGTATGAGAACAAGTATAAAAAGAATCATCATTATAAACATCTACGCGATTGGTGCCAGCGCCCCAGAGCCTTGCTCCGATGTTTCATGGAGTTGGGTTGGCTCAGGGAGGTGCTGGTAGGGGGAAATGCACAATACACCCCAAGCGGGGTGTCAGTGCAGGATTAATCACCCCGTCTCGAATAAGTAGTATCAATTAATTTTTTTATCCCCCGATAAAGGAGCTGATATTCTTCAAACAACAACAGATTTTCTTGAATCCATAGATAAGAACAATCGATCAAATCTACTTTAAAATAAAAAAAAAATAAAAAAAATTGGTTCAGCTATTTGGGAGCTGCGATGCCACATAAAGACACAATACATGTTAACCTTATTACACTTGACTTTTTGCGTCAGGTTTTTTAAAAAAAGGAGCTTATTTGTTACCTGTGAAATCTTCAGAGGGATTCTCTCTGATTTTAGCCAGCTCTTCGAATTCGACGGACATTGGCACACATATCTGAAAAACAAGCATATGACTTGATTGACATGATTATTGAATTATATCTTATGTTTTAGCTATTACACAAAAAAAATACAATACATGTCATGATAAAATCTGTGTATTGTAATTTTTTTTGTGTTTTATATCACAAGTTGTTTCAGTGAAACATTGAATTAGTAGTTCTTTTACAAACATTTATTTAACTTGCCCTTGGATGTATGGGACAAATCTTGCAATTGGATTTGGATGACAATGCATGGTTACCTAAATGACGTCATTATAAATCCAATATGGCGGACTACCAAAGATGACAGACCTGTTATTTTTTATGCACTCCCAATAATATGGGTATCAGATGAAAGGGTTTGCAGAGAAGAATACGAAAAATAAAATGACGTCACACTAAATTCAATATGACTGAATTTAGGATGCCCCAAGATAGCAGAAAATTTTCAATTCAAAATTTTCTATAAATATATCATGGGGGTATCAAATGAAATGGAGAAAAAATATATCTAAAACCTTGTTTTATATTTTTTTTTTACTAATGATTTTATTTACTTTTTTTATTAAATCTGTATATTAAAGCGGTAACACACTAGTTAACTTCTTAATCTTCTTTTAGTATTTGATATTATGTACTCGTGCATTGTATTGTTGTCGAGCCTGTGCTGTGCGTTTGCATCGCCAGTATTAAACAGACCATATCTAAGAACGGGTGTTTCATTTATAATCGCAAACCTCCAGTCACAGACAATTCAGTATTTTTTTTTCCTCAAAATAAATTATGTCTATAAATGTCTAATCACAAAATCTCGAAACTTACTGATCTATGATATGAAGATGAAATTTCTCGCAGGTAAATTCCCTATATATGGTGTCCACATCTGCTATGAAAGGATTTCTTTTCAAGGCCAGAGTTAATAGGTATCTTCTAAGTCTGCGTGCTTCATTTTCTGCCACATCGTCGCTTACCAACAGGCGAGAGGGTGGTCAAATGCGAACTTTCATAAAAAAATAAAAATTTACGACAGGGATGAATTAAGGGGGGGGTTAAAAAGAAGTTGACAGTTGATCAACAGCTAGTAGACAAATAAGTTTCAATTTATCAAAATAGCAAAAAGTTTACCTCATTAGGATGCTTCCTGTGGAACTCTTTGATTTGTTTGAGTCGCTGATAAAACTCTTGAAACTCATTTGGTCCAGAGAGAGCAGCAATCTCTTCTTTCCGAAGACCATCCTTGTCTTCATACAGTTCTTTGAGTCTTATTGTAGATTCTATGTATCTCTGGAATAAAACACTTTTAGTTAGATTTTATTCAGTCAAAAAATGTCAGGTAAACATATAATGTTATTTTGTATATGACGGATTTCTAGTGTAATTCCGCTTCTACGTCGTTTCGAGTACAATAAGGATTTCGGGATAAACTATTTTTCTCTATAGATATTTGTGATACTAATTTAAACCTAACCTAAAATAAAATATTAATTACATAAAAGAGAAAAATTACCCTAACCTGAAACAAAAAGTAAATTTCGAAATTCGTCTTAAATACAAATTAAAAATGGACTTCTGCAAAGTAACGCCTAATTTAATCAACTATATAATTTTATTATTATTGTTAAAACTTACATCGTGCAAATTCTTCAAACGATGATCACCATTGATTGTCTCTCGGTGCTGAAATTATAATAGTTATCAATAAAAAAACCACTTCAAAATTAGTTTGCTTGGATGACATATTTTTTCTAGTTATTTTGATTAGTAACCAAACAACGGAACGATTTTGATGAAATTTCTATTGGACCAATCTGAAAGTATATTCTTTCAAACAAAATAAACAGGCCAAGTGCGCGTCGGGCTCGTGCACTGAGGGTTCCGTACTACCACAAATACAATAATTATCAATTAAAAATCTCCTTAAAAATTAGTAAAATGTGGCATTTCAAGTCGGTGAAATGATAAAAAAAAAACATCCAGGTAATGAATTACCAGTTATAACTTGGCAATGAACTGAAATTTATCACCGACTCGCACTTGGCCATTATTTATAATTTGTTGTTATACTTTAGAGTGTATGTGTACTATAATCATGCCAAGTTTGACGCTTGTAGTATGTATTACTTTTTTTACATTAGAGCTACTACAAAAATATGTATATTGTATGGGGACACCCCTTTTGTTTTTTTTATAATATCGTAGTTAATCCGCCACTACATTACATATGTAGTGGCGGATTAACTATGTGAAAAAGGCAGATGTGAAAATGTCAAGTAGGCTATCTATGACGGTTCGAAAGATACATCCATTTAAAGGTAGGACAGATGGACAAACAGACAGAGATCGTAGGCTTAGTAATAGGGTCTCTTTTGGATACGGAACCCTAAAAAATATTTTCAATTCAGTTTATAAATGATGGAGTTCCGAGGTAACAAACATGAAAATAAAATTAAACATCGAAATGAGAACCCACTCCTTTTTAGAAGTCGGTTAAAAATAAAACAGTAAATTTTCATAGCTTCTTTGTTTACTTTGCTCTGTGGTTGCACCAGCAACAGTGCTGCAACTGCCAATATTCCAGAGACAAGAGAGTAGACTAAGAATAAAAAATAAAAAATAATAATATAAATTTATTGCTAAGCAAAGAAACCAATGGACATAGAAACACATCATCATCATTTCAGCCATAAGAAGTCCCCCATACTGGACATAGGCCTCCCTATCGATCTTCAAAACGGCCGGTTGGAAGCGGCCTGCATCCAGCGTTTCCCTGCAGTCTCTTTTAGGTTGTCTGTCCATCTTGTGGGTGGATGTTGTTGACAAGACAAAGGTCATGTCAAATATCAATGTTATGCCCACCCCAGTATCAGTTGGGAACTCAGTTCTTGAAGCTGTTGACGCTTACGTCTACCTAGGACAAACAGTCGAACTAGGTAGGTCCAACTTCAAGAAAGAGGTCAATCAGCGAATCCAACTCGGGCAGCGTTCGGTATACTTCGCAACGTATTCTCGTCCAAAATACCTCAGTACCTTAGGACGAGCCTTTGACCAGTTGTGTTACCAGTGATGACATACGGCACTGAAACGTGGTCTCTCACTATGGGACTCAGAAGCAATGCAAGCACAACTAGCTATGGAGATAGCTATGCTCAGGGTTTTTCTCCGAGATCGAATCAGAAATGAGGAGCTCCATAGACGAACGCAAGTCAAAAGTGTATCTTTTGACTTGCGTTGAAACGAAATCTTACTTAATGAACGATTCTTACCCCGGTCTTTTTATGAAGAATCTCCTTGACCATAGCATCCATCGTCCTCTCCCTTTCTTCATGGTAACTCCTTTGCTGTTCCAAAATCGTATCCATGTTTGTAGGTTAGGTTTGTAATTATATGCACCGTTTTATGCCATACGAAACTTTGAAACACAAGTTTACTCACAGTAGACTTAAATTCAATCTAATTATGAGGAATTAGAATTATTTCTATGACTAAATCACAATAAAACAGGCTACGCGAAAGGAAACGTCAAAACAAAACAATTTTTTTTTTCATCCATACCATAGAGCCATAGACAGCAAACGTTGATTGGACGCGGCGTCAGATTAGGGATGAGCTATATAATTAGTGCATTTTAGTCGAATAACCCTTTTTTTTCTGTAGCTAGCCAACAAATCCCCTCTTTCTCATTGGCTAACGTCATCTAGTAGCCCTTGTCATTTTCTACACGTTTATAGTATTTACGATAAAAAACCGTGAATTTTGTGATACCGGGTTCAACTTTATTTAATTAGAAGTCAATCATGGTCGTCAATACATGGATAAAACAGACGTATTTAGTATTTTTAATACTCTGTTCTTTCATCTTTCAAGCGCATTCTGATGTGCCGAGACCCCGCGGTGTATCTCTATCCAAAGCATCTTTGTATTCACCGACGAAGGATTTCACTTGTTTCGATGGCACTGCGACGATACCATTCAGTCACGTTAACGACGATTACTGCGATTGCTTCGACGGTAGTGACGAGCCGGGGACACCAGCATGCTTGAACGGAATCTTCCATTGTACAAACGCCGGCCATCGACCGCTGAACATCCCAACTTCTAGAATCAACGATGGTTTTTGCGACTGCTGCGACGGTACAGATGAGTATGCCTCGCCGGATACTTGCAGCAACACTTGCGAAGAATTGGGACAAGAGGCGAGAGCTGAAGCACGAAGAATTGCTGAGCTGTACAAAGCAGGTCATCATTTGAGGCAAGAACTCATCGAAAAAGGAAACAAGAAACGAAGCGAAATGGCAGAACAACTCGCCCAGCTAGAGAAAGATAAGGTTGAAGCTGAATTGCTGAAAAATGAAAAAGAGACTCATAAAAATGAGTTGGAAACCCAAGAAAATGAAGCCCTCAAAGTTTACAGAGAAGCAGAGGAGCTGGAAAGGCAAAAGAAGGCCTCTATTGACAGAGAAAACACACTTAAAGAGGCTACGGAATATTTCAGAAGGTATGATGCTAACAGTGATGAAATTCTTACCAAAGATGAAATCAAAGTTGTGAATGTGTTTGATAAAAACAAGGATGGTCAAGTCGATGATGAGGAAATCAAATACTTCTTCCTGGAAAAGGAAACCATTGATAAGGAAACATTTGTAGAATCAACTTGGCACCTATTGAAGCCTTTATTGATGATGGAGCAGGGTATGTTCAAACCGGCTGAACAAAACGAGAATACTGAACAGGATGCTGATGAAGATGGCGAAGCTGAGGAACACCAGGACGACCAAGACATAGACACTGAATATGCCGGAAATGATGACGATAACAGTGATATTGATTCTCCTCATGACGATGGTGAAGAACAAGAAACAGAACACGAAGAATCTTCTACAACTTACGATGAAGAAACACAAAGACTCGTCCAAGCAGCAACAGAAGCCAGGAAACAGTTAATGGAAGCTGAACGCAACGTCAGAGAAATAGAATCTAACATCAGAAATATCCAACAAAATCTAGAAAAGGATTACGGGTTGCAGCAGGAGTTTGCTACCCTCGATGGAGAGTGCTTCGAATACGAAGATAAAGAGTACATTTACCGATTATGCCTCTTCCAAAAGGTCACCCAAAAATCTAAGAATGGTGGATCAGAGGTTGGGCTCGGCAATTGGGGAGAATGGGCTGGACCCGATATGAACAAATACTCAGTAATGAAATACGTAAATGGAATGAACTGCTGGAATGGACCAAACAGAATTACTACAGTGAATGTCAACTGTGGCTTGGAAACTAAGCTATTATCTGTTACAGAGCCGTTCCGCTGTGAATATAAGATAGAGCTCAGTATGCCCGCGGCATGTGACAACGATAATGCATCACAATTACACCAGTCTCACGATGAACTCTAACTGTATTGTGCATTTTACACACCTCTTTGTGATGTGTCTAAACATAAGTTAATTTAATCAGACATAGCATAGCGTGCCAGTGAGGTCAAATGTGTTAACACAGTTGTAGTAGAAAATTCTTCATATCTTATTTATACTGTCATTTTTTCAGGTCACGAAATATTGTAATTTAGTAATAAGTAGATTGCATTTTTCTAGAAAATTATCATTTATTTTAAGTGGAAAGGGCTGAAATAACTAGTTTTGTGAAATAAACTATCGCTTATTTATGTAATTTATAATAATGGACAGTGTTTTAGTGTCAAGACTGAGTGTAACATCATTTTAAGTTCACACATTCCTAAAACTCAAGGCTGTTTTAGTTTGCAATAACAAACGTATGATTTGAACAAAACATTGTATGTGATCAATAAAATTTGTTATAATTTTTTTTCGTTTTTATTTTAGTGGCTAGACCGCTAACTGCTGGGACTGAAGGGGTAGGTAGCGTAAGATTTTATTTTGTAAATCTTTTCATGACCACGGATACAAGTAGAGTAAGGATGTACAGTTAGGGTTGCCATACGTCCGGAATTTTCCGAACATGTCCGGGTATCCGGGCTTTTATCAGAAATGCGGGGAGATTTCCGAAACGTCAGGCATTCCAGAAACGAAATAAACAAGACCGCCACACGAGTTCATTACATCGTGAAATATTAAATTTGAAGGAAATGTCCTGCAATTTCTTTGAGCATCCAGGTATTTGCCGGGAGTTTAAAAAAAATATTTGGTTACCCTATGTACAGTAAATACTAGTCACTACCCATTGAATATACCATCAATGACATTGCTAGTACCTGTCTGTTCGTGGACGTGCTCAAGTGTGGATAAGTGATATAACGTGGTGAAAAAAATAAGCATATGCATGGCAATTTTTTTTTGCAAAACGGGTAAATTTGGTATCGGACTTTTTCTTGCTTGACTGCCGGCAACACTCTTCCGTTCCGTCAGTGTCACTTTCTTGTTCCAAAGAGGAGTAACAATGTTCCTTGGTCCAAAGGCAGACCCAAAGAGTAGGCAGACCAAAAAAAAAAAAATTGTACATATTGTAAATATTATTTCAAAATTAAAATTCAATGGTTAAAATTAATTAACTTTCTGTTATAACATACAACAAACAGATTTGTCAGCGCATTGCTCATATTGAATTGTTATTATTTTTGGATGCAGTGCTCAAATAAGACTACTTCCTAACATCCAATATTATTATAAAATATTTTGAGGTTACAAGGAAGAATAGTCTATAATCTCTATAATTTATTTTTATCCATTTTCAATTTTGTTATCCTTCCAGTGATACAATGAACATAGACGACATAGTGGCTCAGTCATCGTTTTCGATGCTGAAAGGCAAAATAGACGACAGGATCTTAGAAGCGTTAAATGTCATGGGCCTTGATAAACCAACAAGGATCCAGGCCGAAACTCTGCCCCATTTACTGCTGCAAAAGGACTTAATTGGCGCTGCTAAGACTGGCAGTGGAAAAACGCTAGCTTTCCTAATTCCAATAGTAGATAATTTGATTAAACTGGGAATCACTAGAAAACATGGTAAGAATGATCAGATTAAAACTATTACTAGTTGTTATTCTAATAGCTTTGTGTCCATATTTATTGGTCCTAAAAGGATCCTAAGCATTTAAGGACGGATTTAAATGCTCTCTATATCATTGCCAGAATTCCTAAAGGTTTGCTATGCACACAAGGAAAGTTTCATCTAACTGGTGGTATTAAAGATTATTGTTTTTATTTTATTTAGGGGTAATGGGTCCTGCATACTCTGTTTGGGGAGTATTCTGCAACGGGTGCCTCCTATGTCTAACCTTAGCCTTCCCATGTCTAATAAATATCAGAGTGTGGAACTGGACTACTCAGTCGCTAGTGTCTTAGAGATGGATACCAACAATAATAGATTTTAATTTATTTGATAAAAGGCTTGCATTTGGCCGTCACCTTGCCTGATGTTAGGTGATGATGCAAGCATGCTTACCTAGAAGAAACTGATTTACTCGCAACTTGAAGACATCCAGATTGCAACTATCAGGAAATACCAATTCAGGTAATGCATTCCACAGACTAGTGTTTCACACAATAAAGGTAGAATCAAAGAGCTTCATACAGGTTTTCAGAATATCTACCATGACACGGTGTTGCCTTTTCATGCCCCCCCTGGCTGCCCATTAGGAAAATGGGCAGGACGGAATTAGACCATGAAAATCTGATGCACACTTTTCGAAACATATTTGATAAAATACCAATAGACTAGCAACTTTGCGCTGATGTTCAAAGCTAAGAAGCTTAGTCTGAATACTGAACTAGTTATTTGTTGCTGATGAGCTTCTTAGTATGTTTATCAATGCACTCCAACGTCCCAAGTTTTTAAACTTGCAGGAACTGTATGTATAATTCTATCACCAACGAGGGAGCTAGCACTGCAAATATTTGAAGTACTGAAGAAATTGTTGACCCACATTGAATTGTCCCATTGTTTGGTTGTTGGAGGAGAGAAGAAAGTCAAAGATGTTTTGAAGTTACAAAAAGGTATCTTTCCTTGTCAGATTTTGAGTTTCTCTCAAGGGCTGTTAACTTATTCACACTTCAGATATAGGATTGAATTAGTTTTTGTTTTATTGCTTAATAGGCTTGCACTTGATCCACACCTCGCCTGATGTTAGGCCTGATGAAGTATATGATGGAGCATGTTTGCTTAGAACAAACCGATTCACTTGAGACTTGAAAACACCTAGATTGTAACTAGTGGGGAACACCCATTCAGGCAGCGCATTCCACAGACTAGTAGTTCGCACAATAAATGTGGAATCAAAGCGCTTCGTACGGGATTTGCTTGTATTAGGCGGTTTTTTTTTAAAGTTTGTTGATAATAGCAATTCTATTTCAAAGGGTCATGATTCCTTGCATTTAGTGAGAAATTCATGATTTTAAAAGTTTGAAAATAAGGTAAATTATAAATTTGAGGGTCCATCAGCGGCTATCAGAGGGATTTCGGTCGCGTCCGATAATTTGTTTGCTGCAACACTTACAAATGTTTGCATTTATTATCATCGTCAGCCTGTCGTGTTTCCCATTGTTGGGACACAGGCTTTCTCTCAGAGGGAGAGGACGAACCCTAATCCACCATGCTGGTCCAGTGCATGTTGGTGAATGTCACGTCTTTTAACTAGTGATGTTCTTGGATGTACCGGTTTGCTCAAGATGTTTTCCTACACCAATTTTGAGCGATGGCATTGAAAACTACACATAATTTATTTAATTAATAAGTCATTAGTTAAACCGAGGATCGAAACGGGTGCCGTCCCATTGTAAAGCGCACATGCTACTGCTTGGCCACCACTCTTCATTCAAATTTATGATAGTGTGACTAAAATATGTATCACTATTTTTAGGTGTCAATATTGTAGTTAGTACACCAGGCCGTTTGTTGGATCACTTACAAAATACAGAAAAGTTCAAATGCGACAAATTGAAATGTCTGGTTGTTGATGAAGCTGATAAACTATTAGAAGCTGGGTTTAAGAAGCATGTGGCTGGGATAGTTCATTTATTGCCAAGTAAGTACGTATAACAATTTTTTTGCAGCAATAATCAAATCATCATTTGCCACAAGACGTCCACTGCTGAACATAGGCCTCCCCATTAACCTCCACACTGAACAATAATAAAGTATGATGGTACAATTACTTGAATTGTAGTTATTTATTAAATGGGACTGAGATTTAGCTGAGTGCTTTTAACGGGCTAAAGCGAGACTGGCACTTTTAGTCTTGTCACATTTTTGCTTGACAATAAGTAACAACAATAATTTCTCACGCATAGCAGTCCGGCTGGTCATTTTCGAAAAACCACTCGTCTGAATTTGATGAAAATTCGAAAGTATTTAATAAAGTCATTCCAATTATTTCTATGCAAAAAATCATATCAATCCATTGCTCTGTTGATGCATGAAAAAGAAACAAACAAACCAAATGCGTACGTTTACAGAATATTTTTTTATATCATAATATAAAAAAATATTCTGTAAATTTTTGCACACACGGCCATCTGACCCCAAAATGGCTGCCAGAGACTGATATGCTTGCATACCTATATGTTTTTAAATGGATATTAACACCCAGGGGGCGTTCAAGTATTATGTAAGCGCTTGAGGGGGGCGGGGGGGGTCTTTGATTTGCTTATTTTTGATGACATGGTGGTTGGGGGGGTCGATATCGTGATTACGTCAGCAGTTACTATTTACTTTTTTACACAACTGCTTGAAAACAAAACACACATGTCTGGGATAAAAAAATAGATAATAAAAAAACAGAATACATGATTGACAGTACCAATGATTACGTAAGCATGGGAGGGGGAAAGAGGTTTGCTTACATTTGCTGACAAGGGGGGGGGGGGTAAATAATTGTAAAAAATCTGTTTACGTAATACTGAATGGCCCCCCAGATGTAGAACAAACACAAATTGTCATCACAATGTTAGATTATGTTTGGATTTCTACGATATTTGTATTATTTTACAGAAAACAGACAAACAGTTCTATTCAGTGCCACAATAGACAGTCAAGTGCAAAACCTAGCAAGATTGGCGCTGAGGAACAACCCAGTGCATGTGTCAGTAACTGATGAACAATCTACCGTTACTGGATTGCAACAAGGGTAAGTTAGTCTTAGTCTTACGAAGCTTTCATCGCATCCTTGTTTGGTTGCACGCTGAACCACCTGCTGTCACACAAAATAAGTAAAGTACAAAAATAGATAAAAAAAAAATGATAATTGAAAATAATAAATTTACCTTTTAACAGTCCACTGCTGGACTTTTAGTCTACCCCCGAAAGGATGATTGGGCCATATTCACCACACTGGCCCAGTTGCAGGTTGGTGGATTCACATATGCCATTGAATTTCTTCTCCATACACATCTTCCTCACGATTTTTTCCTTCACTGAAAAGCCAGTGAAAAGCGAATGGAGACCACGGACCAGTAAGCGCAGCGTAGGACGTCCACCCACAAGGTGGAAAGACGACCTAAAAGACACCGCAGAGAAACGCTGGATGCAGGCCGCTTCCTATCGGCATTTTGAAGATCGATGCGGGAGGCCTATATGTCCAGCAGTGGACGTCCTACGGTTGAAATAATGATTATGAATTGTTATTATTATTTAAGCCTGATTTGTTTGCACCCGCCACACCATATTATATCTCCCTTGTATGTCTGGTCTGAAGCTATACAAGATATTTATTTTTCAGATACTGCATCTGCCCTGTAGAACAAAGGATATCATGGCTGTACAAAATGCTCAAGAAAAGTAAGAAATTGAAAGTAATGGTTTTCTTTTCTTCATGCAAATCGGTCGATTTCCATTACGAATTTTTCAGAGGCCATTGTAATGCAACCGTTCTGAGTATTCATGTGAGTATACATACGCAATATTTTATTAAGGGTAAAATATACTTTATACCATTCCCCCTCTAAAAGCCTATTTTATTCACTAAAAACAGTGAATAAAAAGCACTTTTAATAACTATTTTGGTGTTTGAATTTAGAACACACCAATATATTCGACCTCCATCTCAATGCTATACAACCTCCTTGCGCAAAATATACTGGATACAAACTCTTTAATCTTTTCTTTTTCTCGTAGTCATGGTATAAAGTATAGTATGCAAATCTTGAATAAAACGGATATATATCGAGGGCCATGAGTCATGAGCCAATCATCGTTCAGTCTTTAGAATCCTTCAATTGCTCTTCATTCATTCATCAATGGCCTTAGATAGATATCGAACTGATGGGCCTTATCGGTAAAAGTACCTTTAGTAATCCATATACCTTTTTTACAGGGTCAGAAAAGTCAAGCTCGAAGAAAGGAGGCTTATCACACTTTTGTTGAAGCCAAAAGCGGCGTGCTCTTTTGCACTGATGTGGCGGCGCGAGGATTGGATATCCCATCTGTTGATTGGATAGTCCAATACGATCCTCCTAGCGATCCTAAGGTAAGCTTTTTACAAACAATCAGGTGTCCCACTTGATGGTAAGTGGTCATCATCATTGAAAAATATTCGGAGCATTAACGGCGACGCAGGAGCAAAAAACTGAGCCATGAATGCAAAAAGATCGATGCTACTCGGTGCTTCAAAACGTCATTGAAATGTGAACCCTATAATTTGTTACGTAAGGCTCAAGTTCATGGCACTACTGTACCTCCATGGGTCAATTTCGATTTTTTTTTATGTACAAAGTACAATATAAGTAGCAGTGCAGCGCTTGTAATATAGGTCTGAAATACGCTGATACTTACAGTCGTGTATTTGAGAAAATAGTTGTAACAGTGCTATTTTTTTATCAGTCCACCATAATATGGTGGACTAATATGGTGCATATATATTATGCAAGACATGCAAGTTATCTTTATTGAAAAAATCGGACTATAAACAGAGTCGACCGTCGAAAGGAAAATTACAATCGGTTCTAAAATTATGAAGTTATAAGCGTTTTAATTTCATGCTAGGGAGCGCGCTATACAAATAAATGACGTCAATCCTTAGTGCGCTATACAAATTCTATTCTAAAACGCGCTTTGCAGAAAAGGGATATCCCACCAAAAACTATGATAACCAGCCGATTTAAACTATTTCTTTAGTATATTATGTATTCATACATAATCTCTACATAGTATAAATTAAAGTCGCTTTCCGCGTCTGTCTGTCTGTATGACCGCTAACTCCTCCTAAACCACGCAACGGATTTCGATGCGGTTTTCACCATCAGTTGGATAATTTTTCACGGAAGGTTTATATATATAACTAGCGACCCAACACAGCTTCGCACGTAAATTACACCCGTGTGAAGCCGGCGAGAGGGTCGCTAGTTAATTATATTTTATTTTACTAGTGTTTTAATTAAATTCCAAGTCAACTACCCTATCATAGTGCACTTTTATTAGTGATGTTGAATTAAAAAAATTCAATATGCATATTAATAATATAAAACATCTGCTAATAAACCGTATACTAATTTCAGCCTCAGTAAAAATCAAGCTCGCTTATAAATTATTTTGTAATAAAATGCAATTAAAAATTTGTTACGGAATTAATCTTCACCCACGCGAATCATCCAGTTCGGTTAATCATGTTATCAAATGCAAACAAAACTTGTTTTAGCAGTGTTATCGACTATAAGCACTCATATCGCCCGTGGAGAGTGTATGTATAAACATGTTCACCATCATCATCAGCCAGAAGACGTCCACTGCTGAACATAGGCCTCCCCCTTTTACCTCCACACTGAACGACGGCCTGCAATCTGCATCCACTGGATGCCCGCGACTCTCAACAAATATGTTGCATTGGATATTTTCCTCAAATTATGTATACTTTTTTTTCTTCTTTGAGAGTATATTGGTTTCGCACGTCTTTTGCATTTCAGTGTAAACGAATAATATTTTTTGCAAGTCTTATTAGATATTGTCATCGACAAAACCTTCCTTGATATCGTCAAACAAGTCATAGTTAAGCAAAGTAAGTCACGGTCAAGTCCAAGTCATGCCGCCTCCCAAACGGCTGTACCGATTTTGTTCTAGGGTTTTTGTTTGTGCTAGGTTTTTTTGTTTTGTTTGGTAATTTGATCGAGTGCTGCCTATGATTTAAGAAAAGCTGTTTAGCCGTTTTATGATTATTAGCTCTTTTATCGGGGGTTTAAAAACAATCAATTTATACTTGTTCAGGAATACATCCATAGAGTAGGCCGGACAGCCAGAGGCCTGAACAATAAAGGAAATGCTGTGATATTACTGAGACCACAAGAAGAAGACGTTATAAACTTCCTGCGGAAGGAGAAAGTTTATTTGGATAAATATAACTTTGGTGACCCTCCTGAAGAAGTACAAGAAATGGTAAAATCTTTAAATTAGCACTCTCATCATATCATCATAATCAGCCTTTTAACAGTCCACTGCTGGACTTTTAGCCTACCCCCGAAAGGGTGATTGGACCATATCCACCACGCTGGCCCAGTTGCGGGTTGGTGGATTTACATATGCCATTGAATTTCTTCTCCGTACGCAGGTTTCCTCACGATGTTTTCCTTCACCGAAAAGCCAGTGGTATGAAAATCCGTACATAAACTCCAAAGAGCTGATTGGTACGGGCCCGGGATTTGCATCCGCGACCTCGCTTTCAAGTCTAGCGGTCTCCCAAATAGGCTACCATGGCTTGCTGCTAGCTGAATATAATTCCTTTTTCTATAATACTTTTTTTCTTTCTTCTTATATTTTTCACTATGGCTGTTATTATTAACAAATCAAATACCAGGCTGATATCCCATAAAATAATAAATCTGTAGGTTTTGTGTTTCAAATGCGACATAGATAAAAGATAAAGTTAATACTTCATATTTACATGAGATGAATCCACAGACATTTTAGAATAGACACCGCGAGCATGTCAACTTCTATGAAAACCCAGTGTTTCGCATTTTGTACCTACTATGACAACATAAGAACAATTTAGTAGTAGTTTAATTCAATTCGTACGGCCAAATGCTGCTTTGGAATAGTGCAACTTGACATTTTTGTATTGTCGTCTTCGATAATAATATATAGCTTTGGATCTGCCTTAAACACGCAAGGTAGTACAGAAAAAGTTTGCAATAGCCAAAGGGGGCGAGGTAAATACGTATTGCAAACACAGACATGTTCTTGTTAGTTCTAAAAACGCACACTTCATGTGCTCAAAATGTAAACGATTGGGCGACCGACGGGTGGGGGGGGGGGGGGTGCTAAAACTAAAACTACAAATACAGTTAGACTGCCCACAGACCGTTGAAGGTCTAAAGACAATCCAAATGCTCAAGCCCACTACCAGTTGGCAGCGTACCCAGCATGCTGGCGGCATTACCACGTTGAATGGCAATGCTTATGCGTTGAGCCAGAAACACGCCAGCATTTTGATCACGCGTCGCATTAACCAGGCGCTCTGAAAGATTTTTTTAAATGAGGTGAGCTCCTGGTCCCCAAGGGCCCAATGTCTCGACCTCAAACGCCTCAAATATGTAACTACTACCGTGGTTAGCATATTTGCGTCGCTTGTGCTGCTCTCCTGAATTGGCAGCCGCGCCAGCCCTACCCTGTGTCTCAGGAAGATGTGACGGCGCCAAAATATCGACACAAGTTTTGACATTTGACGGAATAACATGACAAGACAAATAAAAATCACTTGTTACCATTTTACTGTGTCAAATTAAAATATATCAAATTGACAATTTCTTTGTTTCATCATCATCATCATCAGCCAGAAGACGTCCACTGCTAAACATAGGCATCCCCCTTTAACCTCCACACTGAACGACAGCCTGCCTTTTGCATCCACTGGATGCCAGCGACTCTCACTATGTCGTCGGTCCATCTAGTGGGAGGCCTACCTACGCTGCGTCTGCATTTCTTTGTTTGTAATGTTATAATAGACACAAGACATGATTTTGTTACTTGTTAGAAATTCACACTCATCGATTTTATATCTTCAATAATGTGAAAATGTGCGAGCGAGAGAGCTGCAGACGGGAACAGTCCCCTTAAGATAACTCACAGGCATGCAAAATAACTTGCGGGGTCTATACTGTTAAGGGTCTGTGGATGAATCATATTTTATTGTGATAACTGCACAGGCAAACACATTACTCAATAGATTACAGACTTCCTGAAGTACTTCATAAGTAGGTAGCTAAATAAATTGAATCTCATAAAAATTGTGATTTTACCTCGTTACAGTTAGAAGAGCTGATAGCAAACAACGGCGTGATGAAAACCTTAGCAAGAAAGGCATTTCTGTCTTTTCTAAGATGCTACCAAAAGCACCCAATGAAGGAAATTTTCAATATCAAAAGTTTAGACTTGAAAGACGCGGCCAAGGCTTTCGGGTTCCAAGAGCAACCGGATGTAGATTTCTGTATCCTTTTTAAACACTAGACATAACTAATATACAGTATAGTTGAGAGATACGAGATACAATACCTATAGTCACAATCTCGTCTCACAAGTGAGATTCAAAAATCGTCCAAGCGTCGTTGTACAACCTAGAAAATTATATAGTTCGCAATTCCACATTTACTATGTCGATCAAAATGATTTACTACAATTTAGACGTAATGTTACTTGTTCATCGTCGCTATTACATATATGTCATCGTAGCACTGGCATTGCGCGACATTGTAGTCGGTTAGTGGTTACCTTAACCAAAAAGTCGGCGCAATGCGTAGCTTGCGCCGACTTCGTTTTTTGTTGTTGTCGCAAGTTTGTGACTATAAGTATTGTAGCTCGATGCTTAAACATCATTACCTACGTCTATCCCAGATGGGGTTGTCAGCTATAGGCGGCGGTGACCATTACCATCAGGTGACGTGTCGCTTGTTTGCCTTTTATATTAATTTAATAAAGCGGGCATTGTTTTTTTTTTTTTATATTGACTTGTACTGTTGGCCTTTTGGCCTCTACAGTTTGACCGGACTAGTTAGCGAACGCAAAGTGCGTTCGGCATAACTTGGTGATTTAAGTTTTGGGCGACTAGCACAAGGGCACCTCGAAGGTACGAACCTCGGCTTGGGCCGTCGCCGGGAGTGGGAATCAGATTTGCCCAGGCACCCCAGAAGGGTTGTGCCCTGGAGCCCTAGCGGTTTGTTGAACTGATTATTTGGTGAGAATCTAACCGATCTTCTAACAGATCCTGGGGGAAGCGGGCTTTGGGTGGTTTGTGCCTTTTTATAGGCTTGTGCGATTGACCATCAGCGCAGCGTGGGACGTCCACCCACAAGGTGGACAGACGACCTAAAAGAGACCGCAGGGAAATGTTGGATGCAGGCCGCTTCTAACAGGCTCTTTTGGAGATCGATGAGGAGGCCTATGTCCAGCAGTGGACGTCCTACGGCTGAAATGATGATGTTTGACCACCAACTCGCCTGACGTTGAGCGATGATGCGGTCTACGATGGAACACGCTTGCCTAGAAGAAACCGATGCACTCTTCAGTTGAAGACACCCAGATTGTAAATGTTCGGCTAAGTCTGCATTAGTTAAAAAATTTACGTACTTATATCCCACTGTTTGTTATCTACGTACATGCAACTAACTAGCTACCGATACAGGTACAGCAATAAGGAAATGGTATGATTGGCATTTTTTATGGTACGTGAGTGGTTTGATAAAAGCAAGCTAGTACTTGCAAATTCAATATTGCGCGTAATTAATCCTTGACAAAAATATTCAGTAAGTAACAAAGTGAAGAAGAAACAAGCAAAAAAGAAAGAGAAATGAAATCTGCCACAACTTAGAAACAAGGAAACAATCCAGACCATTATCATCTCTGTATGTTTGGCCCCAGATATATTGGAAATGCACTTTATCTTCGTAGTTATCGCAAAGTGCATGCAAACAAACAATAAAGTCAACAATGCGACAGATTCATGGATCTACCTCAACTTTGAACGGGTTGTTAATGTTTTTAAAGGGTAACACAGAATGGTGGTACTGAACCGAAAGGAGGTCATTGTAGTCATATCAACTTTTACGATGGGACCAACCCGGATATTGTAAGGATAATTTCTCAACCATTATCGTCATCAGTCTCTTTCCACCTTCTTTTGATACTAAATTTATTTTTAAACAAAACTAAACTTGAATAAAAGTCTAATAGGTCTGTGACCTAATGTTTAATTTATTACAAACAACAGGCTTAGCGAAGGTTATAATTTAAAAAATAATAAATTGACTGATAAATTTCCGAGATATCAGCGTTTAATGTTTTAGTGGGGATAGAGAGTGGATACTCTGTCCCTCTCCCGCAAAGTGTGTATTAGTATAGCATTTGTATGGCGCGCGCACGGCTTGACGTCATAACGTGCTATAGTGCGCTCTGTCTAACATGAAATTAAAAAACTTGTAACTCATTTATTTTTGAACAAATTTAAATTTTGTTTTCATTGATGGGGCTCTATTTATGATCAGCTTTTTTATGGATAAAAAAAATATAGGACAGACTTATTTGCTGTATTGTTTTTTTTTTTTTTATATAAATAATAGGCTTGCGTTTGACCACCATCACGCCTGATGTTAAGCGTTGATGCGGTCTACGCTGTTGTTTTGCGCCAACGAGGAAATTCATGTCGGCTCCTTGTATTATATTCATAAACTTATGTATTTTCGAGTGTTAATGTGTAATAATGGTGTTTTATTAATTAAGTGGTGCTAGTGAACGTGTTCGAGTGTGGGCAAGTGACTTGTTGTTTCCAAAACATCTTAAAGCCTCCACCACTTTACTAGGCCATGTGTTTGACTTGACCGTGACTTACTTTGCTTGACTCTGGCATGTTTGACGCTATTTAATAAGCTATGTAAATTTGTTTAATATTACGACTGAAGGACTTTGTATCCATGGTCATGAAAAAAATTAACAACAAAAAGCTATTTATTTTCGAGATTCCAGGTTTGGTCTTAATAAGTTATTCATAGTGCGTACAAAATCCTATCGGCTTAGTATGACCTTTCAATGTAACCTTGTATATAAGCTAAAAATAGTTTTATGCTATCGCAATAAACTACTGCCCCATAGTCAGATAGCAACAATGTGGCTGGTCAATAAACCTTGTGATATAACTATATAAATAAAACAATTTACTACAATAACATAGTATTTTATTAAATTCACTAACTCCTAGGCTTATTATTGTTACCCTTTTGCCTGTAAATTTTAGTTTTATCATCTCTCTTCTTCTGTCCAGTTGGAGCGTTCAATGATTTGAAGTAGCCGAATCCGCCGCCGCCTTTTCTCTTTTGCGTCGGTCCTTTACTGGCCACCTTTAGTTCAACGGCCGGTGGAACGGTGAAGCCGAATGATTTTGATACTTTCGCTAAGTTAATGGTGTCAATGTCGAATATTGTCTTTAGGTGGTGCGAGTCGTAAGCCCGGAGGTAGCTCTTGAAGGCTTCTTTTGCAGACTGGTTTAGGAAGTAGTTTCTTGATATTAGTTTCTCAAGCTGTAATTTAAAAATATTGGTTGTAAGTTTGTAATGCTCCTTAATCGTTCAATAACAACTATAATTATAATTTTCTGTATTTTTTTGTACAGTTAAAGCAGTTAATTAAATAAGTAAGTAATTAAGTTAATTATCATAATCAGCCAAACTTAGTCCACTGCTGGATATAGGCTTATTTTTATTAGGAATTAAAAGGATTAGGGGGCGATAAGAATTGCACTGACGTCGCGCTTGGGGTGTATTGTGCATTTCCCCCTACTTGCATCTACTCGAGCTAACCCAGTTTTGTGATCTACCTGAGCCAACCCAGCTTGGTGATCTACCCGAGATAACCCAGCTCCGTAATCTACCCGAATCAACCCAGCTCAGTGATCTACCCCAGCCAACCAAGCTCGGTGATCTAGCTCCTTTACATAGGCCTCTTTCAAGGCACGTCACTCAGACCGATGGGCATTTCGTTTCCAGCGTATCTTACGTATATATATTCACATCTATTAACATACTTTTATTAAATAGACATTGCAAACACGTCAAGTTGAATAAAAACCCAGCGTGCCGCATCTACTATAACGGCATGACAGCAATTTAGTGGTACCGTAGGGCATTGAAAATGTTGGAATAGTGTTACAAAAATCAACCTGTTTCAGTCCAACCTGTAGATAATTAGGTCTTTCTCTTTCGTACATATTATTTACATTAAACTAAACAGTGCCCTTTCAGTCTTGAGTCTCGTTGATTCCGCGACTCAGTAGACAGAACACACACCTCTCCTGCTAATGACGATAAATAAATGAGTAGTATTTTGAATCGTCAAATATGTTTAATATATGCCCAATTCCAACAGAAAACAGTCTCTTGACGGATTACAAAGGCATCCAGATTGTGGTCTGATTGTGGTTCACCAAGCTCGGCTCAGAAAAGAAAGAGTTATACTTTCTAATAATAGTGTGATTTACCTGCAGTTGAATATCAGAAACTTTGTTCCATGAAAATTCAAACTCATTCAGAGCTACTCTGGATTGCTTCAAGAACCTCAGGAAGCCAAGTTCCTCTGGACGTAAGAAGAGTAGCGCATGCCCGCTTGTCCCGAGACCTCGCGCTGTCCGCCCCACGCGGTGAATGTATTCCTGAAATAAATAATTTGAGATTTAAATATTGTAAAATGTTTTCAGTAAATCAATTCAAGATGTAGTCTAAAGGCGCTTGCAGACGATGCGTAGTACAAGTAGCAAGTAGAAGTTGTAAGTAGCTACTACGCATCGTCCGCAACTGCAAGTGGCAGTGGTAGTGCTTAGAAGTAGTAGTAACTTCTACTTGTACTACGCATCGTCTGCAAGCGCCTTAAGCAACGAGTTCTCATCCTATAGCAAAAATTTAACCAGATTCATTCACAAAAACGAAAACAGACTATTAGGTGCCGGTCACGCTAGTTCAGTGATTTTTCCCTATCCCAAAAACTGCCCATCGTGCCCAAATAAGTTTTCACTTTATAAAATAGACTGCTAGCTGAGGTGCGCGCGTACTGAACGCTGATTGGTCCACTCAAATCTTCAAGCATGTAACCTGGGAAATACGCATTGCAAGAAGAGACGATATTATGTTGTCAGCTCAAATCAGAGTTTTGCCCCTGCGCGAAACAGTGACAAATCTATGCGATCTACGCTGGCATGAAGAGATACGCACGAGTCGGCGCCCGCCTCAGAACTAAATAACGTAAGCGACAAATTTTAATGATAAAACTCCGGATTACTCAAGAACTATTATCCTTACTAATATTATAAAAGCGAAAGTAACTCTGTCTCTCTGTCTGGATGTTTGTTCGCTTTTCACGACTAAACCGCTACCGATCTAAACGAATTTTGGCAGGATGATAGTGTACATCATATGGACGGACATAGGGTACTTATTCTCCCAGAAAATGCGGGAAAATTGGAAAATCGCGGGTAGCACCGCGGGATTCAGCTAGTAACTTTATGAATAAATAAAATTACATTAAACTACACTACATAAATAAACATTAGAATATGAAAAAAAAAAATTGTCGAAGACTTTTAGATTTGAAGATAACACTAAAATAGTGTTTTAGAAGGCCTGTTTTTGCCGAATTATTCTATTGAGAAAAGTTTCACCAAGTTTGTGTCTAAAATTACATTAAACTTAATTATATCCTCAAGTATTCATAAACAAAACATGCATTTGATACTGTTTGTCATAACCGCGCAAATGGATGCAACGCAACCCATGTTGACGACATATAAACTCTTAACCTGTTCAACCTATACGCACTGTGTGAATTAAGCTCATCTTAAATGACGCATCCAACTTCTATAGTTCATCTAAGGTTGTCACAACTACTGGTGAAGTGTTAGGTTCACCTTGGGATCATCCGGAGGGTCGTACTGAACGATCCAGTCGACGGCCGGTATGTCGAGGCCTCGCGCCGCGACGTCTGTGCACAGCAGAATCCCGGTCTCCGCGTTGCAGAATTGGAAGAAAGTCGTTGTACGCTTCGTTTGTTGCTGCTTACCCTGCACGTAAGAATGTTGGTATTTATTTAGTTCCCGTCTGTACCTATACAGATATATGTACAGATGGGGACTACTTTGTATTTGGCGGACGAGAATAGGGACACATTCTCGTCTGCCACAAATGTAGTCAAAATGCCAAAGCAAAATGAAATGTTACAGTTTGCCTGCATCGCAAGTTCTTTAATTTCCCACCTCGCTTCAAAAAGAGTTTGCTAATAGGACCACAAGCAATCAACATTCAATAACTTATTGCACGCAAGCTGACCCAACAAAGATTGTCCTGTCCAAATTTCATAGAAAAAGCAATGTTTTCCCCGAATTTTCCAATTGAATTAATTGATATTTAAATTTCAACTTGATATATTTTCGCGTTCCTGTGAAAAAGGGTCTTGACAGACGGATAATAAAGTGATCCTATAAGGGTTCCGTTTTTTTCCTGAGGTACAGAACCCTAAAAAGAATTGATTTTACTTACATGAATGGACATGACTGGAAGATCGATGTAATTGAAGAGCTCGTGATGGTATTTCACAGACATGCACGTGGAAAGGAAAACCATGACCTTTTTCTTTCTATTCTTCTTCAAAAACGTGAATAGGACCATCATGCGCTTCTCTGATGGGCAGATGATGTATCTACAAAAAAATGTATATTTAGTACACATAAAAAAAAAATGCAAGACAAACAAGTTGCATGTCTGGTGATAATCATCTTGGTTCTTGAGTGGAGACCACGAACCGGAAGATGCAGCGTAGGTGGCCTATCTACGCTGCTTGCAGCAGCAGCAGAAACTTGCAGTGACACCATAATGAACTAACTAATAGTCCACACTCAAGGACGCGGCAAGTTCTTCTCCAGGTCGATTTTGACTAACGGCAATAAGCCTGATTTAGGCCAGATGTGACCATATCTCCCAGGTGACTGTCATGTTATGACAAAGTATTGACAAGGGCATTTGCAAAGCTTTTAATGACATTTTGCCATCTCTCTTCACTAGCTGTCATTTTGGTACAATCATGCTTGCCCATAGCACTTAATTTAGAGTCCATTGCATAGATGCCTTGACACATGGTCTTATTACCTTTCACTCTACCTTGGACTATGAAAAAGATACGATCGGTTTCTTCTAGATAAGCATGCTCCATCTTAGGCCGCATCATTGCTTAACATCAGGCGAGTTGGCGGTCGAACGCAAGCCTATTCCTATTAAAAAAAAAGGGTATAAACCACAGAAAAGAGAAGTAAATAGAACGGAAGTGAGAAGGAATATCTGTTACCAGGCATGAGTGAACCTTGATTGAACATTCTTATTTAGATCAACGAATCGAACTCCGCATCATAGTTGTTCACTGATTTCGAATGACTGACGTTTCATTTATATGGGTGCAACTGGCTACAATAGTAAATTACAACCGCTGTCAAGGCATTTTTGTACGAAATTTGTTGTAGCCAGTTGCACCCATATAAACGAAACGTCAGTCATTCGAAATCAGTTAGCAACTGTGATGTAGAGTTCGACGCGTTGATCTTAATAAGAATGTTCAATCAAGGCTCACTCATAATGCGTGGTAACAGATTTTCCTTCTCATTTCCGTTCTATTTACTTCTCTTTTCTATGGTATAAACTTACCCTTGTTCCAGAGAGTCGACGGTGGCTTGCTCCCTGTGATCGTCCACTCCCACGTAAACAGGCTCATGTTTCACAGCGAGGGCTGTCAGTGCTTCTATCTTCTTTGTTTGTGTGGCACTGAACATCATGGTTTGACGCCTTTCTGAAAAATAATAACAATTTCTAATTATTGTTTTCAATAGTAATAATTAATTTAAGATAAATTGATGCTTGTTATGGTATTATGTTGGGGTACATTTGATTTGTTTTTTAGGGTAAGTTTTCCTATAATTATAGATGAAAAATATTTTCTCCTTATTTGATATTATTTAAGCCCATTTTAGCCAGAATGTTTGTGTGTATCTGTGTTTTTGATGCAAAGTCTTAACATGGAAAAATTAGAAAAGCAAATAAGCTTTTCGTTTCTGTGTGCGTGACATTAGAGTAAGACTTCGAAGTTAGATCTTGATAACAGAAAAAAGTTTCAAATGCATCCTTCGTTTTCAAAGTTTCGGTTTTAGTCTCATAGTTTAGAATAATCTGCCCTCACGGTATCATAGACAAATTCTATCATATGGATCCTTGACGGTATTAACCATGATGCCATCTATATTTATAAAAGTCATACACCGCCTAAAATTTCAAAGACATGGAGGCAGATGACAATAAAATAGCCTCGATTGCAAGGGCGATTCAGGTTAAAAGCCAGCTTTCAGAAATACCCACAATGTGGGAAGGACATTTCAGTGATTCATCACGAATTCTCTAAAATGACTTGACCTATGAAGTTGAAATTTAGCTGGTAGATTCCATATAGGTATTAGAGATCTGCTAAGAAAGGATTTTGGGAAAGGGTTTATAGTTTAAATGAAAGTACACATACAAATTCGCAAGCAACAGCTAATTCTATCTACAATCAGCACTTACTCGGCAGTAGCTTAATAATCTGCTTGACCTCCTCTTCAAAACCAATCTCCAGTATCCTATCAGCTTCATCAATCACAAGACATTGGAGGTTTTTGTACAAAAAGTCTGGAGTATTCTGCAAGTGGTCCAGAAGACGTCCAGGAGTTGCCACTAGGATGTTGATACCTGGAAAAGTTGATTTAGACAACCGTTTTTTTACTGCACTCTCTCACGTTGGGTATTCACATATCAAATCAAATCATTTGTTGAGCAGAATTTATTTATGAAGGTAAGGTTCAAACATCACTTTTTTATTAAGTCTATCCATTGTGAAACAAAGCCCGCCAAAGTGTTGGTCCTTGATAAGTTGAATTTCGCTTTGGTTATGGAACCTTACCATAGCCTATCATCATAGCATAACACATCCTTTGTCCTTTGCTAGTAATAATTACAATCAAAGGCAGGTTTTAAAGCTAAAATTATATAATAAATGACCTTACCTTTAGACAGCTTCTGAGCTTCCATACTTCTATTAGCACCACCCATAACCAAGCCATAGGTGTGATGATGATACTTCATAAGTTCCATCAACACTCCAAACGTCTGCATCGACAATTCCCTAGTTGGCGACAGAATTATAACACCGGTACCTGAAAACAGCTATGAATTAGACTGCGAAAATGTTAGAACATCATGTAAGTATGTCAAAGTTGAGTCAGATATCCATTCTGTGTTCATGAAATAACCATCAACATAAGACTTTGGAGTTGGGTAGGCAAACAACAGCAAATGTGCCTCAACAGCTTATGCCAGAGACTCAATTTGCTGTTGGTTGTCTACAGAACTGTCTGTATGGTGGTCAGATTTTCACATTCGCCTTTTGATCATCATTTGAATTAACATTAATTGTGTGCACAACTCCTGTCAAAACCAGTCTGACAAGTCACTAAGTGCATGGTTAGTTTGTATCTGCAACAGTTTTGTTGCATGGTGACGCAACAAGCGTGTACCTTCATACATATCCATAGACTAGACCAGAGCAAAACTATTCTGGAGACCAAAGCCACTCATGTGTATGGTCTCGATAGATAAAAACCAGTACACACCAGTAAGTTAGATTACAAATAGACCCTTTCTTGATGAGTCTGTGCGGCAGCAGTACGGTTTTGCTCGGTATATGCAGTACCGAAAGCTTACCGAGCACATATTTATTTTATTTGGAAAACATACAGTGATAAATAACTAAATTACAGATACATTTTATAGTTAAACACCATTTAGCAGTTTTCGCATATTGAAACAATTTTGCGCATGGAGATGAAAAGAAAGATATTAATTAATATTATGATAGAATAAAAACAAAATAGGTATATATACTTTTTATGCTATGGAACACAAGACTGTCAGGGAGACACACCAAACCAACTTTTACTAATATGTTGTCTAATTGAATTCAAGGATGTAGGATGTATTGAAAAAGTCAAAGTCGGGAAAGTCTTCCAGTGTTTACGGAGTTAGATGCTCTTAAGAAGGAGTTTTGCCTGTAATTAGTCGCACTAAAGGGGATATTTAAACATTTAGGATGTCTTGCAGATATTCTGGGGAAGTTTAAATTAATGTTAGAGAGGAGATGTGGAGAGTCAACATGACTGCGCTATTTTAGTAAAAAATAGGATATCAGCTATTTTGCGTCTCTCAAGAAGTGATAGCATGGTATTTCAATGATTGCTTCCTGATTAGCACGGCATTCGCGGGAGCGGCGCGAGATTGTTGTGGTATACCGCGTGCCGCGCCATTTAGGAATCCCTTAATGTAATACAGGCACTTGGTAAGCTTTCAGTACTGCATATACCGAGCAAAACTGGACCGCTCATCAGGAAAGGGCAATAAAGAAACTAAACAATTGACTCCTATTTTAGGTAATATAAGTCTGAAATGGATGCGACAAGCGTGAGACCGGGGAGAGTGGCATAAACAAAAGAAGGCTAATACCCAGCAGTGGGTCATTCAGGACTATTTCTAAAATTACAAATTATCAGTATATCTTTATCTTACCATTTCTTGGCTTAAACTTGAGCTTGTAAATCAAATCTATAGCAGGTATTAAGAAGGCCAGTGTCTTTCCGGAGCCTGTTCTGGCAGCCCCAACGAGGTCTCTCCCCTCAAGCAGTGGTGGTATAGCTTTAGCCTGGATCTCTGTCATGGTCGTGAATCCCATATCCTTGACGCCCATAAGTGTTGCTTCACAGATTTTCTCTTCGAGCGATGAGAACTTCTGATCGGATAGTATTCCTAGACAGAGAGCTGATCCAGGCACTAAAAAATAATAAGAAATGTAATTTATACAATGTTATAAGTTTAGCATGTGTATGTATGTGTCTATCTGTGGCATCGTAGCTCCCAAATGGCTGAACCGATTTTCATTTGTTTTAATTATGACTAGATTTTTTATGCCATAGGTGGCAAACAAGCAGGCGGGCCACCTGATGGTAAGCGATCGAGTGTTCTTAGCTTTGAATCAAGAAAATCTGTTCATTATCAGCTCTTTTATAAGAGGTTTTTAAAGTCTTTCTATTTCTATTTGTTACTTAAAAATTTGTTCAAACGGATCTTGAAAGAATAAAATAAAACGGCATATTCATATTATAACTTACACTGGCTTTCCTCTGTTGTGTTTTTAACTTCATTATCGCTGTTCTGATCATCTTCTGACATACTTTGTTCTGATTTTACTTCCTCTTCTTTTACTTCTGCTGGCTTTTCTATTATTTCTTTCTTATTTTTCTTCTTTTTTTCTGAGAAATACAATGAGTATGAAAATAACATGTATGATGCACAGTTTTAAAAACACTGGAATTGACTTACTTTTCGGTTTTGATGCTGCCATTGCATTTGCTTCACTATTCTCCACTGGCCTTTTCTTTACTTTGGGTTCGGAATTGCTTTCAGAATCTAGAACATTGAACATTGTAGTATGCACATTTTATACATACACATAATTATCATCACAACATGTACTTCATACTATAACTTTCTTCGAATTTCTTATTCAGAATTCTATTAAAAAACGCGTGGTAGTGGGTGATGATATTCTTTTCTGAATTAAACATTATAACTTTCACCAAAAAAAAAAAACTAGTATACATGTGTTAAACAAACCTCTCAAGGAAGAAATGAGTTATAACACTGATTAAATGATTTTTTTGGTAAATATAATTGATTTTTTCTGCATTTTAAATTGATTTAGGCAATTTACAATAAAATTTACACGCAGTAGAGGTTATCTCACCTGAAACATTTTGTGTATCATTTTCGTCTTTTGACTTCTGGTTTGTGAGTTTTATCTTTTTCTTTTCCCTTTTCTTTATCTTTCTCATGAGAATCTTGTCTGGTGTAGGCATTTTGAATGTTTTATTTTATATTTCCCACATGGGAATTTCGCAAGATCGCAAGTTTCGCAAGCAAACGTTTGATTTTTTTTTGTTAATTTTTTACGTGACAACATGACCATGGATACAGAGTCCTTCAATCGTAATATTAACCACTAAATTACGTCAAACAAGTCACGGTCAAAGTCAAGCAAATTAAGACACGTTCAAGTCAAAATCATGCTCGAGTAAAGTGGTGGAGACTCATCATCATTAGCCAGAAGACGTCCACTGTTGTACATAGGCCTCCCCCTTTAACGTCCACACTGAACGACAGCCTGCCTTTTGCATCCACTGGATGCCCGTGACTCTCACAATGTCGTCGGTCCATCTAGTGGGAGGCCTCCCTACGCTGCGTCTTCCGGTTCGTGGTCTCCACTCCAGAACCTTTCTTCCCCATCGGTTCTCGGTTCTTCGAGCGATGTGGCCTGCCCATTGCCACTTCAACTTACAAATTTTAACAGGCTATGTCGATGACTCTGGTTCTTTGGCGAATATCCACGTTTCGGATTTTATCGCGGTGGAGACTCTGCTATGGAGTTTTAGAAACATTACTAGCATAAAATAAACCGTTTAATTGTTATGGTTTACTTGTTTTATGTTCGTCTTAGTAAATTAATTACTGCTAAATTTTTTCGTTATATGCCCGAAAATCCAAACGCATAAAAACAATGCATTTTATTATGTAATATGCCTCTTAAGTCATGACGCGGTTATGGCCTTAGCCTAGCTTTAGTCTGCATTGATATGGGCGAAAAAAAAATACTCTGCTCATATTTTTTATTACTACGTACCACAGATTGTGTATATCTGTGCTACGTACTATTATTTATTTGACAATGACAAAGATATGAAGTGAAAGAGAGTAAAAAAAACTCACCATCAGTGCTGCCAGGTCTCCCGATATTCCGAGATTCTCGCGGAATTCTGCCGATTTCAGCCGAAGTCTCCCGATTTCCCGATGTTCTACTCTAACCTCCCGTTTATTTTGCAAGTGGAATCTAAGACACCAAATGGTGTCTTAGATTCCACAAATAAAGAAAACTGCGAACAGCGAGATAGGAATCGGAAAATAGGACTGCCATTACTGTGTAAACATAACGGCGCAGGGCGATGTTTATACCGGATTTTGCGCATTAAATGCTAAAATAATAGTCTCCCAATTTTTTTAAATTTTTTCTTCATACATCTGCCGATATTTCTTTCCCATTTTACCCGAAAATTAGACCTGGCTGCACTGCTCACCTTAACATTATGGAGTTTTAGCGCCAACGTGAAAAAAAATATGTCGGCTCGTTGTATTATTTTCCTAAGCTTGTGTATTTTCGAGTGTTAATGTATAATTATGGTGGATTATTATTTACTAAATACTCGTGAACGTGCTCGAGTGGGGAAAGTGATATAATGAGGTGGACCGTGACTTTTCATGTTGTTTCCAAAACTCCATAGAAGCCTCTTGTGAAGTCTCCACCACTTTAGTATTTCGTAGAGTATTAGTTTGACTTGACCGCAACCATGATACCTGTATCATGACCGCAACTTACTTTAATACTTTACTCTGACTGTAACGATGACTTTTTTGACACTATTTAAGACTATGTAAACTTGAGTAACATTACGACCGAAGGAGCTTGTATATACGGTCATGAAAAAAAAAAAAAAAACTACTTTATTTTCTGTTTGGTATGTCAATGTCAACTTTATCAAAAACTAAAAATAAAAATAAAAATTTTTTTTTTTTTTTTTTTTTTTTTTGTTGTGTTTGAAAAGTTTGAAATAATATTGTATTTTCCTGCAAAGTTTTCCTGCAAATTAAAGAACACATACGTACGATCTATTACAGAATCTAACAGTTTTGTATTATTGATAACCTATATTGAATTGTGCAAGTTTCCCAATTTGCTGGAAAGCCGAAACAGAAAAAATGAAAGAAGAAAATAAAAACTCCAAGTTTAAAGTTTTAAAAGATAAAGTGTCTCAAGAAACTCTGCAAGCGATTAAGCAAATGGGATTCAAACGTATGACGGACATCCAGAGCGAAGTATTGCCTACAGCATTGGACGGGGCAGATATCGTGGCCACGGCTAAAACTGGTTCAGGGAAAACATTGGCTTTTCTCATACCAGCCATTGAAATGGTTATTAAATATATTGAAAAGCAAGTGCAAGGTAATTAGGGTTGGAAAATTTGGAGTCTACGAAATGGGACTTTTTTATGCTACGGTTTGAATTGGGGCATGTTTATCGGGTTTATGTTTTAAAAATGAAAAAAATTCAACCTAAAACTCCCAAAAATCATTGACAAGGTCCAAGTGTCAAGCTCATAACTCTGAAGTCAACATAATGTTTTTCATAGTGCCGTTTTGTATCCTCAGGCCAAAATGTCTTACATTCTTAATGTTTAGGCTTTAGTATGTTGATATTTTTAAATAAAGATGGAGATTCTATTCAGATAACGAAAAGTTAGAATTTCTGATTTATTACACCTGCAATTCTGATTTTGGCTCTGTTATTTTTGAATCGATAGGTGTGAAACGGAAGTGGCTGCGGCCAGCACATACTAACATACATAAACTTGTTCGGAACAAGTTTGTACTTGTCGCATAGGGATGCCCTCTCCCCACATGCTTTCTGTCGATTACACTTTCACTAACTTGCCCTTAACAAATCTCTTATCTGCCTCTGCCTCTGGCTTCAAATTCTGACTCAGATTCCAGTTCCGACTCTAACAAGTAAAATTTGAAAACTCCAACTCTTGCTTTGTTTCTGATAAAACCACCTCCATGATATCCCTACTTTTAACACTTTGTATTATTTTATGTCCCCAGGTACATGCTGTATAATCATATCACCAACGAGGGAGCTGGCTATCCAAACATACTCGGTCTTGCAAGATCTTACCACTTTTCATAATAATATCACATCAGTGCTAGTTATTGGTGGAGAATGCAGGAGCAAGCAGACAGCTGAACTGGAGCAAGGTAACTTTTGAAAGGAAATGACTTAAATCTCTTGAAAACAACCCAGGCCAAACTTGCCATCATAATAAAGTAAAGTAAATCTTGACATCATACCATAGTAAACTCGCCATCATACTGTAGTCATTGATTTCCACCTGCTGCTAGCTTTTGCTTCCGCTTTCAGCACGATAACTTAGGTATGTTGCCGGTCCCAAGCCCGGATAAAGAGTGAGGGCACCAAGGTGGGTGGGCTGAACAGCATTTCAAATCATTCCTTGGTATGTTGAGACCATCGGACTACTGGACTTCAAGCGAGAGATAGTCGAGCTTACAAACCAGCCTGACCTACTCATAAACTTTTTAGAGATGAACCTGGGGATAGGCGTGGAGAGATGGCAGCTGTTCACAAACGAGGTGCGCCTCCTGGGTGATGCTCGTAATCGTCTCCTCGTTGTAGGGATACCGCCCAAAGTTATTAGTCATAAGTCATTAGTGCTCGCTATACAATGGGTTTAACAACAACAAATTTGTACTTGACATTCATCATCATTATTTCAGCCATAGGACGTCCACCGCTAGACATAGGCCTCCCCCATCGATCTCCAAAAGGGCCGGTTGGAAGCGGCCAGCATCCAGCGTTTCCCTGCGTTTTGCTGTGTTTCCCTTTTAGATCTTCCGTCCATCTTGTGGGTGGACATCCTACGCTGCGCTTACCGGTCTGTAGTCTCTATTCTATTCGCGCGTTCTTTGGGGCGTTTTGGCCCCGTCGGCCATCTGTTCTTGACATTGTCGTACTTTATATTAATATGATTTGCTTTACAAATATCAGTAAACATTTTCAGGTGCTCACATTGTAGTTTCAACACCCGGCCGGCTCTTTGATCACATGAGAACAAAAGAGTTTGACTACAGAAGTGTCTCACTTCTTGTTTTGGATGAAGCAGACAAAATATTTCAGTACGGCTTTGAAGAAGATGTCAAACAAATTGTAAACAGACTGCCAAGTGAGTTATTCATTTTATGAAGTTTGTTTTCATGCAAAATGCTTAATTATGATGAAAGTAAATATCATTAAAGTAATTTTACATTTGAAGTGTTGTTCCACGCTTTGGGATTTACTACAAATTACTGTAGACACTGTTTTAAACTATCACGGTTGTTCACTAAAGTTATATGATGCACATGGTGATATGATGATGTTACATGGTGCATGTAACTGCGCCGAAATATCAAGAGCTCACTCCACAACCTTACCATGGTAAATATCCTAATCCTAATCGTAAATAATCATATAACTGTCGGTAAACAATTGAAAAATTTGACAATAGGCAGGATTCACACCTGCGCCATCCAGGGTCACGCCCCGAGCGCTCTGTCCGCTAAGCTATGGTCGCTTCTGTCGTACTCCAATTTCTTGGGCTGTCTTTTTAACTAATCTTATAGTGCTAACACACATGTGGATTTGGTTGACCTCAACCGCCGTCTGACCAACAGGAGAGAAAGTGAGTGAAATACGTTTTTCTCACTCTCTCTCCCGTTGGTTCGACGGCGGTCCATCAACCAAATCCACAGTTTCCACACGTCTGTTAAACCGTTAGCGTTAGTGACGCCATATATAATAGGCATGTGTCCTATTTTTTAAAATTAAGTACCTACCTCATAAAAAGTTAATCATAAACAGAAAACAAAATTTGTCAAACAAACTTGGAAAACAAAAGTTTAAGGTGGTTCGTTGCACAAATGACGGGAAATTCAAATTTCAAACAGTTTTCTTGTCCTTGTAGCTAGGCCGGGTAATTATTGTAAACAACCATGATGTTTGTGCAGATTGATTATTATTGGTTACAAAATCATTTAAAGCTATTTATCTCTAATGCTCATTATTACTTACATTTGTGAATAAACAAATTTTTGCTGTTTTAAACGGTTTATTCACAAATGTAAGTAACATGGTGCGTTACTGTTAAATAATTGTACACTATAATGTAAAGAACAGCCAACATTTTGCGCAAACACTATGTTATTTAAAAATAATTACCAGGCCTGGCTACTAGGACCAAAAAACTGTTTAAAATTTAAATTTCCCGCCATAGGTAAATCGAACCACCTTAAGTATTTTAATTTCATCATTATCATTAGACAGAGAACGCACTATAGCACGTTATGACGTCAAGCCGTGCGCGCACCATACAATTAATGCTATACTAACACACGCTTTGCGGGAGAGACAGCGCATCCACTCTCTATCCCCACCAAAAACTTCAAACGCTTATATCTGCTGCCAACTCACACAGCCTTTTTTATGGTTACTGTGTGTGAGAAGTAGTTTTTTTTTAAATTATAAATAGGCTTGCGCTTGGCCGCCAACTCGCCTGATGGTATGTTAGTATGCGATTTCAGTCGTGTGTGTTTTTTTTATTTAGTTATTTTCTTCTTGACTATGTCATGTCATGTTATTAATGTAAACTTCTTAATGTAATTTTACAGAAAATAGACAAACAATGTTGTTCAGCGCCACGCAATCAGAGAGAACCGAAGCTTTAGTAAAATCTGCTATGAAGGAATCTACACAAAATATCAACACAGATGAAGATAATCTTAAAGCCACTGTTGACGGATTAAAACAAGGGTAACTTAAATTACATCTATTTACTACATAAACTTAAATTTACTACATAACTTATATGTGAAAGTACATGTGATCATATTCTGTTTGTTACCCGTTCGCAATTAAACAGCATAACGAAATTCAGTCATAAAGACAACTAAATAGGATATTTTTTACTTAAAACATGTTTATGTAACTTGCTAGAACAAACCCAAGGAACCTACTGTAGGGTAACTGTAGGGGTTTACTGGGGCCTTCATCATTTAATCATTGTCAGCCTATCACATTCCCACTGCTGGACATAGGCCTCCCAATCATTCAATCAATCATTCTTCCTCATCATTCTCCAAAAGGGCCGATTAGGTTGTTCTTAGGAAAACAAAAAAAAAAAAAAAGAATATAAAAAAAAATATAACACTGCAATAATTGTAATACTAATTATGTGTACTGTGTACTTATATAATATATTTGTTTATCAAATTACAATATGAAAGGTGATTATCGCCGAGAATCTAAAAAATATAGTAAACTGCTATGCAAAAACAATGTCTCCGGCATGTGTCGGAGAAAGTATAGACGGAACAACAAAAAAAACAACAGCGTTTTCCTGCAGTGTCTTTTAGGTCTGTCCATCTTGTGGGTGGACGTCTTACGCTGCTCTTACCGGTCCGTAGACGTCGTACGGCTGAAATGGTGATGATGATGATGTCCCATTATCCTTACCAGGATCTTCAGGATTAGCGTGTTTTTTTTTAACTATTGTTATTACCCACTTACTTTGGCAGTGATGTAAAATAATTTATGACATGATTATTTCAGATATTCAATCTGTGAAACAGAATACAGACTTTGGTGGTTGCACAAGATATTGAAGAAAACTCAAAACTTCAAAGTGATGGTGTTCTTTTCAAGCTGCAAATCAGTTGTTTTTCACCACGAATTCTTTAATACTTACTGCCAAATGTCAGTACTTAGCATACATGTAAGTATCACTGAGCAAGACAAGTAATCACTCGCTGCTTGGGCGTTTCAAACGACACGTGGTTCGAACCACGGTTTGAATCGCCCAAGACAATCGCACATAATTATGCAGTACGCAATACGGAAAAATACGAAAATTGTATTTGACACGCAAAAATTTTTGACCACCAACTCGCCTGTTGGTAAGCAACGAATGCGTACGATGTGGTCGGAGGTGAAGCACGCAGGGTTAGAAGATACCTATTCACTCTGGCCTTGAAAAGGCCCAGATAATATCTCAGGAAACAAGGAAGCCGGCAGTTTGTTCCAATCCTTGGCCGTACGGATTAGAAACGTAGAATCGAAACGTGCGTGCGCACGTACGTGAAAATTGGTACGTATCTCGCTTGTCCCGAGAATTAAATAAACACTATTACGGTTGTCCACTACAGTTATATTACAAAGTAAATATCCCGTTAGTAATCATATAACTGTAATAAATAAATAATAATAATAATTTAAAAAAATGGACCGAATTGAGAACCTCCTTCCTTAAGTGGGATAAAAATAGTATTTGGTAAAAGCAGAGAATAAAATAATAATACCAAGCACCAAGTAGTAGAGGTGGAAGTAGGGCGATCTTAAGTGGTAAAGTTTACTTTCATGCCTTTTTGGCCCTTTGAGACCTTAAATTTACGATTGCATATCCACGATGCTTTCTGTGACTATGTTCAGACCGCTAATGTGAAAATGAACGTGTACTGAAGGCTATTTTATTTACTTTAGTATGAATTTAGTCTATTTAATTTGCTAAGTAAAATTATATGTCATTCTTGTAGGGTAAAATGAACCAAGCAGACAGAACAGCGACTATAACAGACTTCTACAACGCTGAAAAGGTCGCGCTATTTTGTACCGACCTCGCAGCCAGAGGGCTGGACATCCCAGCAGTTGATTGGATTATACAGTTTGATCCACCTGCAGATGCTAATGTAAGTACATATGGCGGCTTGGTTCGTGGTGGTCGTCAATAAGAACCGCGCGGAACTCTATACCCTCCGTATATTACAGACGTAGGTACATATGTAGTTACTCGCGGTCTTCGTAAGAACCGCTCTGAGTTTTATGTTATTCTCGACTTTATTTCAACACAGCATGTATATCACCTATTTCAAGTTATAAATTACAAATTTAAGGAGTGTAAGGCTTTCAAATTATGTAGTCATTTAGAATCACGCTCTGCTAGACGAAAAAATATACAGCAATACGTTCCAGAGAAATGTCGTGGTGAGGTACTTATATGACTGTCAAAATGGTACCACACAACGGAACGGACCATCTGCAATTGAGTCTCTTCAAGCCGTAGACAGATAAACTTCTCAGTCTACGCTTCAAGCAAAGTTCCTGCACTAATTTGTTCTCCGTGCACCGCGGATTATTGCAGGAACTTTGCTTGAAGAGACTCGATTGGAGATGGTCATTTCGGTGGTACCATTCCCTCAAGAAAATCGAGGCTACGACCTTGCCACAGACAGTCACATAATATACACACGTTAAACTTATAACACCCCTCTATGTTTGCGTTGAGGGATAGAAAAACGCGCCTTCGAATACAGAAAGTAATGTAATTTTGCTAGTCTTCACGGTAATTTTTAAGATAGCAACTAAATGTGTGAAAACATGTTTGGTTTCACACATTTTGTCTACACCATAATCTCTGATGGCACAATACATAGTGAAGTGTAATTATAGGCGCGTTCCTAATCATATTTATAATCATTGGCGACAAAAAAGGCTTTTGTTGGTTACATAGATTCAGCAAAAAATGCGAGGTCTGTGATTGGTTGGATCTGAAATGCGCCTTTAAGATTCCCTATATTATTTTAGGAATACATTCATAGAGTCGGCAGAACGGCGAGAGGTGTTGGCGCCGCGGGGAACGCTGCTCTACTCCTTCGGCCCGAAGAAAAAGAACTCGTAAATTATTTGCAAGAATCTAAGATTTATTTGGACAAATTTGAGGCCTGGAATTCATTTTACAATTTACAGCCAAAGGTAAAGACCCATTTTTAAAGTCACAAATGAGGTCAGGCGAATCTCGTTTTCATTATTTTATGAGTTTGAATAATAATATAACGTTTATTTGCTCAACATTTTACAAACTAATGAAATATGTACAAAGAAAAAAAAATAAAAAAATATGAGTTAGTGAATGATCCAATAGTTTTGTTTAAAAGCCGACATTGATAGTATTTTTATTGGGAGGGCGATGTCAGATGCTGATGCCCAACAGCGTAGTAAAACAAACAACGCAAATTAAATTAAGCTTCCGGCTTCGCACGGGTGTAATTTACGTGCGAAGCCGGGGAGGGTCGCTAGTTATACATATAAACCTTCCTCTTGAATCACTCTATCTATTTAAAAAATCCGCTTCAAAATCCGTTGTGTAGTTTTAAATAATTAAGCATACATAGGGACGGACAGACAGCGACTTTGTTTTATATTATGTAGTGATATTAATCGTGATAATATCACTTTCCAGATTGATGCAGCTATGGCAAACCCCGACTTTCAAAAGCTAGCCATCGAGGCTTTCGAAGGGTACATGAGGGCGATGGAAGTGAGGAAACAGAAACATATTTTCAACGTGATTTCTATGGACTTGGATGCAGTGGCAAGATCCTTCGGGTTGAAAGAGCGACCGGAAGTTGACGTCCGTAAGTTATAGCACAATAGTTGCATCTAGCGATTTTTCCCGTTTTTATGTTTTTTTTTTATTTTAAAATAGTTTCTAATGTTTACCCTCGCGATGACGAGATGTTTAGTAATGATAACAGAAATACCAACCACGACCGGCCGGCCTCGGCTCGAACACGGCCATTGTATCATGGTCGAAAAGTTTTTACCTAAATAAAATAATACATGATAAGTCCCGATAAACATTTGAAACATGCGTTCATATCGCGAAAGTTAAAAAATGACTAGAACACCAAGATATTTACGCATTTTCTAAAACTGCAAACATGTGAAGATTTTTTTTTTATCAATATTGATTATAGATAGAGATAGAAACTCTTTGTTATGTACACCAAATTACAAACAGATAGAAAACACGTACGCTAGTACCACAAGCGGCGGCCTTATCGCTAAAAGCTATCTCTAGTAGCGATTATATTTATTTTATGATAGTTATGAATATAATATCTGTTTTTTTGGTGTCATTTTACAGCAGAATTTACCTGTAAATTTAAATTATGATATTCCCCAATTCCCCAATGACGTTTTCAAAAAGAAATCGATAGATTGTCAAAAAGAAATCGTGTTGTTTGTTTGTTTTGTACACGGTGCAAGTTACCTGCGCAACTTTGAACAAGGACGTACCTGCGAGAGCTGGATGCATAATATATGTAATTATATGTGTGCCTTCTCAAACTGCCCAACTTAGATGCGTCCTGTACAAAATATATTACCAGTTTTTACTGCAATGTTTCTTGTTTCAGGTATTGGGTTTAGTAAAAAACACAGGCCAAGAAAAAGAATGGCAGCGATGTTAGCAGAACAAAGTGATGTAGTAAAAGTTAGAAAGATGTGAATGACCTAGAATTGTAAATAAGATAATATTAGATATGTTTAAATTTGTTAGAAATTTCTGTTTTGACCCGATTTCGCGCATACAAAATATACTTTGTGTGTGGCAGTGTTACAACGCCGATGATTAGCGCGTGAAGTTTGCAAAGTTAGACAAGAGCCATTTTCTGTTACGCCTGCGGAAAGATGAAATTGAATAAAAATGACATTAGCTTGAGATAACATCTCTCAAGCTAATGTTATTGTCATTTCCATACAATTTCATTTTTCCGTAGGCGTTAACGCTAACAGGAAGTGGGACTTGTGTAACCCCCCATATTGGCCTATTTTTGTTTTTTGCCATGGGCGTTTTAATAAGTGTTATAAATTTCGCAATGTGTATATATTTTAAACCATTACCTACGCGTCGTTTAGTGTGTTTAGGGTTCCGTACCAAAAGCGTGTAAACAGGACCCTATTACTAAGTCTACCCTGTCTGTCACTCCGTTCTATCTTTATCGGCTATCGGCATCGGTTTATATCGGCTGTATATTTCGAACCGTAATAGGTACATAGCCAGTTGAAATGTTCACAGAATATGTGACGTTACGACGCCGGCGGAACTGAAAAATAAAAAGTAAAAACTAAAGGGACACCATACAAACGTTTTTTTTTTGTATTTGCTTTAGAGTAAAAACTGTAATACGTACAAGCATCAAACTTGGTATGATTGTTAGTATACTCATAAAGGACAACAACAAATAATAAACACGGCCAAGTGCTTGTCGGTAACAAGTTTTTGTTCACCACAGATTCTTGTACGATTAGCGAAGTTAAGTAACGTCGGGTGCGATCGATACTAGGATGGGTAACCGCCTCTGGGCTTGATTGTTGTCATTTTCCACTACTTTTTTGTACTTTAGTAAGTAAGTACAATTTAAGTAGCTTATGGCCTTGACTGATACCTTGTTTATTTCTTTGAGTAATCAGCCAAATTAAAAAAATAGTGCATGCATGGAGTCCCTCCGCGCGGAAGAAGTTATACTTCAACAAGGAACCCTAAAATTATAACTAGGGCAAAAATATCAACAATTTAAAAACATGCTTTTCTCGAGATTCGAACTAGCTCCTTAGGCTTCTCAATCCATTAGCGACACCATTACACTACCGGGTCTGCTAGTCGCAAAGCGAAAAAAGGATACGCATTTCGCAACCATACGAGAGAAAAATTCCCCCTCCATGGTAGCGTTAAACGTTTAACGCAACCTTGTTGCAAGTCGCATAAGAAGTATAACTTCAAAAAGATAATTTAGTTTTATATTTTTTTTGTAGAGGTGCGGAACCCTCAGAGCGCAACCCCGATTCTCACTGGGCCGGTCTGATTCGTTCAATGAGGGTTTTCGTTTTTGAACTACATATACCTATGGTGCGCGCGCATTATTTATTACTATACCGACGTGAACGACGTCAGTTAAGAAGGAAATGTGTAGTTTATAAGCTTTTTCGATTAAATCGAGCCTAAGATGTCAGGTGATGTGTATATTCTGTGAATATTAAAATAAAAGTAATATTTTATAGTTTTGTTAGTTCTCTTTATAATTATAATCTTACATTTACAGCTTATCAGATCTAGAAGTAAAAAATATATGAGCGAAATCTATAGAATCTGACTAGATGATACTGAAGATAAATATAATAATACAAATACCATACAAAAACTTGTGACAGGTTGGCAGCTGAAATCTGAAATTATCAACGCGTTAGGAACTTAGTTTGGAATCTTATCTAAGTCGGTACTTTGTACACTTATTTTGGCGAAACACTCATTTCATAAATGTTGTTTCTAGAAAGTTTTTCGAAGCAATCTTCATGGTTGTGCTGATGGTTGACCGTGTATATCATGTTGTCAATTGTTTCGACGGTGGCCGGACATCGGTTCAAGGTAAAGTACTGGACACATCTCCAAGAAGTCTTGCCGTGGGTAGTCGAATGTTTCGTGTACACAAAGTTCATGTGCACTAATTGTTTGTGACCTTTCCTACTGTAAATGTACTTGTAGCGGACGGGTAGCTGTGTGTTTTCACTGCATTCATTCATTACTAAAGAAAGGGCACCTGGAATAGATAGTTGAGTGGTTATTCAGTTCTTGTTCCACAATAGAGTACCAAGATTACATTGTGACAGTTTGTCATGAAAGTTTACGGTTCAAGATTACGGTTTTACATGTCTAACTATGTAAACAAATATGGCTGACAGGCGACCAATGACAATCACACCACACACACCATCAGCCATTAAATGTCCACTGCTGAACAAGGCCTCCCTCTTAGAGAGGGGTGTTGCCATAATCCCCACGCTTGGCAGGCGGCTTGGAGATCGCAGTACGTTCACCGTGTACTAACAGGACGCTGCTGCCCATCCTCCGGTGGTTCTGGTCAATGACAATCACTAGCGAAGAAATTCAGAGCAGTTATTGGTTGAGAAACGCCATGTTTGTTTACATAGTTGGATATTTAAATAATACAGACTTAACGTACATATTTTAATTTCATGCTAGACAGAGAGCGCACTATAGCAGGTTATGACGTCAAGCCGTGCGCGCGCCATACAAAAGCTATACTAACATACGCGTTGTGAGAGGGACACTGACAGACCAAAACTAAAAACAAAACGCTTATATCTCTGAAATGTATCAGCCAACTAATTCATTTTTTTTGGCATCAAAACAATCCGTGGAGTATAAAGGATAAAGAATAAATAAATATACCTACGTAGGTCTATTCAAATTAATTTTATTTCAAATATATGGATATAAAAATACAATCATATCGTATAATTAGGCACACCTATTTATGTAACATCACACAAAAACTCTTGATCAAACACTCAATTTAAAAAAGGTCTTTTAAAATTACAAAAATCACTCAAATTATCAAGGAATGTAAATCTCATTTTGGTTTACTTAAATAATGTAATCTAGCTCTTAAAGAGATCATGCGAAAGTAAGAATTTCAATAAAAGAAAATATAAGCAAGCCATATGAAATAGGGAATAAATGGATTCTTATTACTTAAAAATAGACTAGAATAATGAGCAATAAAGATTTTTATGGCTGAAAAATGGCACATTCCAAAAAGGTGTGAATATAAAAAAATTGTCATTTGCATTAGGTACTATTTACGTAAGTAATTGGCACTTGAGAGCATATTTCCGCTATCACAGTTATTTTTATTGTGCATTTTGTTCACTTTATTACTCCAATATTACTGGTACATTATAGAAAACTTACAAACTAATATCCATGTCACTTCAACTGATAAATTTATTTGCTTGTATGGTCCCAAATTGTTGAATCTTTGATTCACATTCAAGTACAAATTTTAAAGTATCAGGCCACAGGATATAATTTATAATTTCTGGTTATAAAATGTGTATAAAAATATGTCTTATTTTTGCCTCTTTAGAGGTCAACTAAACTACGGTAATTTTAAGAATTAAGTAGCGTAGTAGTCTCCATGTAATTGAGATACTTTGAGTATATCATTGTAATGGATTTCAAAACAAGGCGATTTGCAGAAAGGCAACTCGCATGCGCTGCACATGAATCTAGTATCCCGTCTTTTCCCTATTTTCCAGCAAAGTCTACAAGATCTTTGTGGATACTTCTTTTTCCCATCTTCTTTTTGTGGAATAGTGACAAGGCGGTGTTCTAGAGTGTTTCTAGAATACTCCTCGGTCAAGTTACTTCTTCCCGTGTTAGCAACCTTCCCGTTGACTAAGTTTTTGAGATCGATGAACAAAGAGCTCAGGCATGCTGTACCTGAAATCACGATGGGCATTCTCACTTATCTCAGAAAATAAACCAAATTCGTAATCGAGATTGATATTGTTGAAAATGCCATCGTGTTTTCAAGATAGAAAGGCTTTGCAAATAAAAAGGGAAATCCAGAAAACTAATGTGATTGCATTTTCAACACAATCTCTAATGTGATTGGTTCAAACTAAAATACCTAATAATCAAGCATTATGCAAATATGATGTGCCACACACCACATTTTGTTGTGCAGGATGCATGTATAATTAAAGTCTGTTTCTTTTGACATGTCCAACAATGTAAACAAATATGGCTGACAGGCGACCAATGACAATCAGTAGCGAGGAAATTCAGAGCTGTTATTGGTCGAAAAACGCCATGTTTGTTTACATAGTTGGACATATAAAAAGAAACAGACTTTACATACATACATCTTGCTCTCGCACCCGCGTCCTTGTTCTAAGTTAAGCGGTTGCGTGTGCCTAACCTAACTTGTAATTAGAGAAGCAAACTAGATAGCTAAAAATTTGTAGAATGTCTATTCCAAACAATGGGGTTAATTGTTTGATATAACATGTAATTTTCCAAACTAAACAAAATAGGTGAGAGTGAATAGGTTTGTTCTAGGCAAGCGTGCTCCATCGTAGGCCGCATCATCGCTTAACATAAGGCGAGTTGGCGGCCAAGCGCAAGCCGTTATATAATTAAATAAAAATAATAAAAAACTAAACAAAATTTAACAGCTCTACATTTGCCTTGCAATTTTTTTCTCAATTATATTGTAATGAAAAGTGATGCAGATAATTTTTTATTCACCTTTACATTTAGTTTAGAAAATAATGCTATAAAATCGTCTTCATTAAGTTAGTGAGGTGCAGTTTTTAGGAAAAATATGTGCTGTCTATGTACAAGATTGATAAACCATACTTACTGTCTTGTGGAGTTTGGTAATCCAGAGGCATAGACAAGTCTTTCGCTCCATCTCTGTTCCCATCGTAGCTTTTTGGAGTGGTACAAACTGCCGGGTCAGTTACAATGATGTCACTATCATCACATTCAGTCTTCAACTCTAACGTCGTATCTGATGAAGATTGATCTTTACTCAAATCATTCACATCTTTACTATTGCTTTTATTCAAATGTGTGTTATATGAGGCAGTTATATCAACCGGGTTTTCGTCGTACAGGTTTTTTAAACCTTCAAAGCTATCAGAGAGCATAAGGTTGTTCTTTACATATAAAGGTTTTTCTTTTGTTTTGGGTCTTTTGTCTGTGTTTATTAAGTCATTGAAGTAGTTTTTTTGTAGGAATTCTTCAGACTTTCTCTTAAGATTATTGTATCTGTGCAGTTTGTCTAAGAATTGTTTTTGTTTGAGTAGTTCCATCTCAGTCTGTGGCGTCTCATCATTTATGCAGGAGTCGTAGGGGTCTGAGGGACATGATTCAGGCACTGGTGTGTGATCAAGCTTTTCTGGACTGGGTTTGGGTAGTTCTTGTTCTTTATCATTATTCTCTTCATCAGTCTGAAAAAAGGATATATATTATGAATTACTTTTTTACAATTGTACATTAAATCTTCGAAAAGTGAGACCAAAGCTACACATTATCTGACAAAGTAAGTGGTGGAAAGAAAAATTTAATTTAAAAAATAAACCTCCTATATTAAGATAGGTGGTTTTTTATGCTCACTAAAAACTAGGTGGCCATGCATAATGCAAACTTTATTGAAATGAAAGAGTTTGATTCATGAAGGTTCTTAACATTGATAGTGATAAAAAATACTTGGAAAATACCGAATGACAAACAATATGGATGATATTTTTATACCTAGTTACCTAATTTTTTGGTTGTAACAGTCATTTTTGTGTGTCAATAGGTACTTGAAACAACTATTAATGTATTTTTTGTCACAACAAAATGTACAAAATGTAAAAGTATTGAGTGGGTCACGAAGGGGCAGTATGAAAATTACCGGGCCATAGCAGAAATGTCTGGGAAACACTGACTTAAGCGGTTTGCATCATATGGAAGTTAACAAGATTGTTATTATTTTTTGTCCATATACACTAAAAAACGGGTTAAAGACTGGCACAGGCACTTTGGAAATTAATAAGCACAGGTACCTCTTTGTTGGTTAATCCTTTGATTTGCAGCACTTCAGCAGTTCCTATAAAACTAGTGAGATCCTCGCGTTTCACGCTCACTTCTCCATGGTACATAAACTGGAGCAAATCTTTCATTGCCTTGAGTGTTACATCTCTTAGTACAACTGGAAACCAATAAGAAACTTATTTTTCCCCGAGTCACTATATAAGCTTGTTTATATGGGTGTCAATGGGAGTCAGCCACAAGCAAAAAAGCAATTTGCCTTCCGACGTGTATCAATAAATTTGTATTACATAGAAATTGAAAGTAAGTACTTACTTATTGGATGCTGACAAGGGTTCATTTGGAACATTTTCTTGAAGTAAGGCGAACATATCGATAGTATAACTTTATGCGCCTGTAATAAGTGACCATCGACAGCAATTGTAACGTCTACAAATTCACCATTTCCTAATAAACCGGCGAATCCTTTTGTTAAGTTCCCATGGAAATTGTTCCAGGACAATGAGAATTGTTGGTCCATTTCTAACCACTACAGTGTTGCATCTGGAAAGAGAAATACAATATAGCATCAGTGTAGATAGTGATTGGCCCCAATTTAATTTTTGTTATGTTTAATGTGGTTTTCTTACAGTTTAACAAATAATTACAATTTATTTTGATGAAAATATTTTGTAAGAGAGCGTGCTTGACAGATAATACAGATATCTGACAGCGCGTCGCGTACCCGTACCGCACTAGGAGGGTTTTGGCGCCAACATGGAAAAGAACATGTCGGCTCGTTGGATTATTTTCCTAAACTAGTGTATTTTCGAGTGTTAATGTGTTCTAGGTGGTGAATTATTATTAATTAACTGCTCGTAAACGTGCTCGAGTGTGGGCAAGTGATATAACGAGGTGAAACGTGTCTTTTCGTGTTGTTTCCAAAACTCCATTGGAGCCTCTTGTAAAGTCTCCACCACTTTACAGAGGCATGAGTTTGACTAGACCGTGACTTACTTAGCTTGACTCTGACTGTGACTATGACTTGTTTAACGTTATTAAGACTATAAAAAACAGAAGAATAGGCGGTATGGCCTTAAAGGCTTTAGCCTGCCCGATGGGCGAATTATAACAAAAAAAAAAAAGTACCGCACTAGTGATGGGATAATATCAAACACCATAGGATTTTATACTACTATCATTTCCTTTGAAAATATGGTTTAGATCTGCCATAAACTAGAGCTAGTACCGAAAAAAGTCTGCCAAAAACTAAAGCGGGTGAATTAAGACACGTACACACACTGACATAATTTTATTATTCTTACTAGTTCTACAAAAGCACACTTCAATCTTGAGCGGCACACAGTTGCAAACGATATGCTCAAAATGTTTTCAACTGGACGATCAAGTAAGTGCTAAAGGAGAAACTGTAGGTATAACGCTTCCATTTATATCAGTAAAATTGGGTATCACGATTGGGTAAAAAAAACAACTGTATTTATGACAGCTTTATTGCAAAAGTCGATGAAGATCACAGATCTAGTTTTATTTTAGTCAAGGACGTTATAACATTTTAGTCGATTTATTCACGATCAACTAAAATAAAATAAAAAAGGTCGACCCTATTCATTCTCTACACAGATATACACAACATTCTCTACTAAATTGGCGCTAAAATTCAAATAGCAGAGCCAGACGGCCAGACGAGGATAGGATTTTTACATAGTAGGTAGGCTGAATGAAGCCTGCATTGTAAGGTGAGTAGGTAAGGTGATACAAGTAGGAAATAATAACCATACTCTCATTATTGCGAACCTTCATGATGTCATTCGTAAGTATAGTGCGTTCTTTGTCTAGCAAGGCATTGTAATGCCTTTTTAGGATTCCGTACTCAAAGGGTAAAAACGGAACCCTATTACTGAGCCTCTTCTGTCTTGTCATTCCGTCCTACCTTCTAACGGCTGTATCTTGCGAACCGTAATAGATAGACAGTTGAAATTTTCATAGAATAATGACATGTCCCTAGTGTTACAAATAAAAAACTAAAAAACTAAAGGGGTGTGCCCGTACAACAAACTCATTTTTTTACATATTGTAATTGTTCTAATGTAAAAACGGCAATAGTTACGTAGGTACAAGCGTCAAACATGGCATGATTATAGTACACACTCTAAACTCTAACAACAAAATAATAAATAATGGCCAAGTGAGAGTCGCTGACAAAATTTTTGTTCATTACGATGTTATAACTGGTAAACGACATTAAGCCAATTACTTAGATAATTATACCTAGGTACCTACCTATTAATTATTTGTAGTTAATCAGTTTCGTTAAATAAATAAAATACATGTCATAAATTCCTAAATAAGTAGGTATCTACCTAGATACCTATCAAAAAATTATATTATGTCAATTCTATCATCACTACGTACCTACCTAGGTATAAAACCCGTCATATCAAAAGTCTATTATTTAGTAGGTAGTACCTACTTACCAAAGCTACTATAAGTCTGATAAAGTGTCGTCTTGCACCGATTGCAGACGCGTCCACCATGCGACGCGTCAATTAATTAAGTTTAGCGAAAGCTCCGTCACCCCATCCTCAAGATAGCCGAAGCATGACGGCGCACTTTTAATTTTCTGGTGTCGCGAGTAACTCCGATAAAGCCGTTTCCCCCTCTTCCCGAGTTTTCCTAAGAAAAGTATGCGATTAATGCTTCTTATTAAAAGTAGAAAAGTTTCGCTAAGACAAAGTTTCTTGTATTGTACGGGTTACATGGTAATAATAAAATACTTGGTTCCGCAGTTTCTTTTGTCGTTAACTTGCCCGAAACAAGAGTAGATTGGTAAGTACCTACCACCTATACATAGATACAATAAAACAATAAGGCTTCAAATAGGTAGAGTAAGTTCATAAATTTTACCTATAGATAGGCTAAGTTACACACTGACATAGCCCACCGGATTAGCAAGTTAAAGTGCGACAGTGGGCAGGGCACATAATAGCACGCAGAACAGATGGCCGATGGGGCTGAAAGGTTCTCGAATGGAGACCAAGGACCAGGTAAGCGCAGCGTAGGACGACCCACAAGATGGAGAGATGACCTAAAAGATGCCGCAGGAAAATGCTGGATGCAGGCCGCTTCCAACCGGCCCTTTTGGAAATCGATAGGGGAAGGCCTATGTCCAGCAGTAGACGTCCTATGGCTGAAATTATGATGACGATGATGATGAGGCTGAGTTAGCTGCAGACACAGGCTAGGTAAAGGTACTACGTAGGTAGCAGAGGTACAATTTTCATTAGGTACCTACACCTGTAGGAGGTGTTGCCTTTTGACATGACACCATATTTAGTGCGCGAGCGAACGCCAAGCAAAAAGCGAACGTTCACGCGAACGCTTAGTGGAGCATGAGACCGGCCAGGAAAGCTATATGCAAGACTTGTTTATTTTACTACCTAGATGCCTACGTATGAAATTACCTATTTGTTAGTAGGTTTTTAAAAAGGTCGAGATCCTTACACAATAATAAGAAGTGCAAATGTACCTACCTAGGTAGACATAGATAAGGTCTGTGGGGAACAGCGTCCAGCGACGCGGTCGCTCGGCTCGAGGCTGCCATTGACAGGTAATCGATGCGGTTTGCTAGTTTATTTGGCTATCGGTTCCGCTCTCGGCATGTGTACCTATCAGCTCGTTATAATCGATACAACCCCGGGCTTAATACAGTTACGAATCGGAGCGTACGTATTCGATTACATCGATTCCGGAGTGCACGCTTTGTGGTAGGTAGAGGGCAAGTAGTTCAAGTTAATATGATAGTTATAGGTACTTAGTATTTGAAGCAGTCTTCGATTGTTCAAAGGAACCAGTCAAGTGAGCCAGACCACTAAACAAACCAGTGCATTGGCGGATCCAGGGGCATGGGCGCAACCCCCCCCCCCCCAAAACACCTAGCGATTTGATTCAGGTGCACTTTTACACAGCATACTCATAGGTACTTATACTTGTCAGAATGGCCCTCCCCAAAATGAAATCCTGGATCCGCCCCTGAACCAGTGAGTGATGTCTATGATTACGTATCACACTAAAACATACTATTGTACTGTATAATAGTGTGTTTGTTTGTTCCTCTTTCACGCAGCAACAGAGCAATGTATCGACCTGATTTTTTGCATGGGTATATAGTTCAAGGGTCGTAGAGTGACATAGGCATACATACTTTTTATCATCATCATCATCATCAGCATCATCACCACCATTTTCATCACTACGCGGGTGAAACCGCGGAGCGCAGCTAGTTTATGTGCGAAATAATGCGAAAATTAGTGTGCAAGTAATTAAGTAGGCCTACTTATTTTTGTATATTTGCCCGCACTCGATATTTTGGTGTAGCTTATACCTAGGGGTAGTACCTACCTTCGATCAGAAATGTACATTTATTATGCGAACTGCTAGTCTGTGGAATTCGCTGCCTGAATGGGTGTTCCCCGATGGTTACAATCTGGGCGTCTTCAAATCACGAGTGAATCGGTTCCTTCTAGGCAAGCGTGCTCCAACGTAGACCGCATCATCGCTTAACATCAGGCGTGATGGTGGTCAAACGCAAACTATTAGTTATAAAAAAAAAAATACTGGGTCACCATTTTCAAGTTTGAAAAATCCTTACACAGCATAACGAATTTTTTAAAAAAGTTTCTGTGAAATCTAGACATTTTGAATATTTTGTGAGGATTTTCCAAAATAAAAAAAAATCGACGTCAATATTAGTATGCGCTCTAGCAAAATTATGTCTATTGCCAAATCAACAAGCGCTCAAACAATATCGTAGCTATTAGATACTAGATCTGATACAAAAGTCACTGAGCTTTCTCTATATATTAGAAAAATAATAACGTAAATTTTATTGGTACGAAACAGAAAACGCAGCGTAGGTAGGCCTCCCACTAACGGAACCGACCACTTCGTGGGAGTCGCGGACATCCAGTAGGTAGATGCGCAGATAGCAGGCAGGCTTCCGATCAGTGTGGAGTTCTAAGGGGGAGATCTATGTTCAGCAGCGGTAGTCTTTTTGCTGATGATGATGATGACCGGTGCCATATTCTATTGCTGTAACCTGGAGTACGAGGCTACTAAAAGAGGACCTCTGAGCTTGGGATAGTCGGAGGCAGGGCTTGGCTCAAGACAGCCTCGGGAGGTGGAAGAGCCGATACAATACACAGTTGTCTTAGGAGGAACCGTACCGCAATGCTGAGGGCTCCATGCTCCTCTGGAATCCCGAAACCACAAGCACTAGGGTACTGCACCCCAATACAGCCGGGCATCTTTGATACCTTCTTATTCAGTAAATTATTTAGTTCAAGTGCCAATATTAATCTCGTCTATTTTAAGTGTCGAAACTAGTCCGTCCGTAGTCTCGAGATTGTCAAGTACAACTAAATCCATCAGATAGTACCGACAAAGTTCCATGTGACAGCGGTACGGTACAATCCACTCTTGTGCAGTAAATAGGTCGGTGGGAAGTTGATCGGCGCGTGCCGATCCAAACTTATCCACAAGCGGTAAATAGGTGCAATTTCGATTAGGAAGTTTCTTGTCTTTGATTTACTTATCTACTACAGATATATTTTATAGTTATGGTCTTAGATAATGACTGCCTTGGTGGCTCAGTTGGTAAGTGAACCTGCCTTCTGCGGTTAGAGGCGTGGGTTCGATTCCCACCTAGGACAACCATTAATTGATTGATTGATTAACTCTTTATTTTTCACACCATTAAATTTGATACAAAAGACAAAAACTCTTAAAAACTAGCGTAACAACTGACGGCCTTATCGCTGAAAGCGATCTCTTCCAGGCAACCTTAGGATGGAAAGGATTTTTCATGTGCTGAACATTTGTGTTTGTACTATAACTGGGTGTTATAATACCTATTTAAGTAGGTATGTATTCAAATATATAATTTGCTGGCATCCAGTGGATGCAAAAGGCAGGCTGTCGTTCAGTGTGGAGGCGAAAGGGGAAGGCCTATGTTCAGCAGTGGACGTCTTCTGGCTGATGATGATGATGATGATGATGTATAGAGTATACAGGGTGGACGACGGATATACCTTACTTTACTAAATTTAGAGGTATCCAACGATATCTAATTTAACAAAATCGGTTTAGGATGGGAACATAATAATATATAACTACATGCTAACTCAATAACCTCATTTTGGCTTTGCGTTGTCGGGTAAAAACAAAGGACAATTGGCAAACTGGTCCAAACATGCAAAAATCTACCCCAGGGTTGGCACAAGGTGCGTTATGCATTTTTTTAGTAAGTCCAAGAACCGCATAAATTCAACTTACAGAAACTGAGATAGGTTATCTGTTATTAATAATAATAATAAAATGTACCTGTATAGTATTTTCTGACCTGTGCATTATTTTATTGTTTTCCCAAAATCCTGTAATTATAAACTCTTTTCTGATATAACATTAGTTACCTATAACTCAGTTAATCTTACTCAAAATATTAGTGAAAAACTAAACCCCTTTTGTTTTTCACTAATATTTTGAGTAGTAGTTTTGTCGTTTAAAAATACGTTTATTGTATGCGTTACCCCCTGGCCCCTGGTAATAAACGTAATTTTGAATATGCTCAAATGTTTTAAACAGGTCAAGTGCGAGTTGGGCTCGCGCACTGAGGGTTCCATACCACCACAAAATACAAAAAGTTATAAATATTACTAGTGCAAAAAGACAACATCACACCCAGGCGGTCACCCATCCATCCATCCCTTCACCCATCGAAATAAGTGGAGATAAGTTTAACTAAGTTTAGGATATTGAAATTATAACACGAAATATACTTGAAAATTGTGGGTTAATTTTACACGTAGATTTGATTGGCATCTACGGGTTGACATATATAATATGTCATATAATATGTCAACCCTGGGGAAGTGCATTTGTACCAAACACCGTACATTTTTGCCTATTATCTTTTGATTAAGTACTTATTTCCCAAAATTACGATTTCGTCGAATAAATTGGTATTTATGTAAAGATCTTTTATTCTAAAATTGCACACCCCTCTACCGTATTTTTGTAGTATTTTGTATGCGTAGTGGTGAACATTTAGAATTAAAGATCTCTACCGACCTCCAAAAGTTGTAATATCCTAGATAACAATGTAAATGATACTTATAGTCTCCATGCTTGTAAATCGATGTCAGGAGTAGACTAAATTGATGAAATGGATCAACAAATTGCCTCACAAAAAACGAAATGAACCAAGAACTTTCTTCACGAATGAATGTGAACAAGTTCGTAACTAAATCATTGGAAAAACTTGGAGCGACCGAATTGAATAAATTACGTTATCTGATATCATTAAGAACGGTATGATCGCGGATTGATTGGGTATCTTTCATTCTGATTCCAGCGGGAAGTATCCGTAAGTCGGAAGTGTGAGGACGTGCCTCAAGAGTTGGCGGCGCGTGATTGGCCCATTGTGCAATGGTCTGCCTCAAAACCGCTATTTGGACTGTGCTCTTTTCGTGATGCTCCTCGGACTTAAATTGCATGTCTTAAGTAGGTAAGAAAAATGCATAGTTGTGCGTGCGTGACCCTTTTATGAAATGTCACGTAGCTCCTACGATCTACGTAGCTTCTACGATCTTCGTAGCGCGTGCACTTGTATGTCACAACAGGAATTGCTTGCTCATCGGACCCCAACCCAAGACACAGGCTGAGCCGAGTTTGGGGCCCACAGACAATTCTCAGCAGTGCTAAATTTTTTTGCTCAATAAATGAATTTTGAATTTTTGAAGTTCACGATCGTCGTAGAGATTATGTACCAACTACGAATTACTTCTTCAATGTCTTCGTATTTTTATACAAACTTATTCTCACTGTAATTATTAATCATGGTGATTGAAGAAACTGTTGTGCTGGAATTTATGTAATATCTACGATGAAATTATAAGAAATATCTCGTGAAAATCGGCAGATTAAATTTTGCTCCATTCGAAATAAGTGGCAAAAGCCGTCAAAAACTGTAATTACGGTCACAATACCAGAAAGGAAGCTCAATCATGCGGCAGACGCCGGCGGTTGACCGTTTACCAATATCTCAGCTGAATGGACCTCAATTAAGCCTTGCTGACTTACCTAGAATAAATCTTTTACTTAAAAATTCGATCACAAAGAATAACTCAGATGACAATCGAAAAGTAAATTACATCCCCTCCCAAATGGGTCCTCATGAATTATATTTTTGCATTAATCCAACCTCGGAGAGATTTCTAGTCACGTTCACAAATTTTATTCGCTTCGGATCTATTATTAAGTAGCTACGTGGTGTTATCTCAATTTTACTTCAGCTTCGTAAAGTAGAAACGTAATTCTGCCGTAGAGGCTGCAGATAGGGGCTGGTTGCCCTAATCTAGAGTTACGTCCTTGAGAACGGACTGTCTCGAGCCTGCACCTTTTGTTTCGAACATAAAACTCCACGTTTTCTTTACTGGCTCGTTTATTTTCAATACGCCCGTCATCAATATCTAGTGGCTTTTTGTTGTCATATTGGTCGTTCCGTGCGATATTTGGGAAAGATCCAAAGAGACAATGGTTGGCTTTTACTAAAATGACTGCGAAACCAACTGTGCCGTGTAATACGTATTGTTAGTATGAGGCTCAATGCAGAGATTTTACAAAAATTGGATGCGGCCATCATCCCCGATTCTTCTAAAAGAACAATAAAAGATTAAGGCCTGACATAAGGATAGGCGGTGTCTTTGTTTCATCTTTTACTTCTTCATTTAGGTAAAAGTGCCTATAAGTAATAAGCCTTATTTAGACTAAAATGTATTTTATCATTATCAAATGAGCTTCTTTACCTATAGCTTCCAGTAAAATAAAGAGTTTAAGAGTACCTACGAGTACTAAAATAAGTAGGTATCTACTTATATTACAATTTCGCTCTATTAAATCATGCTTTTAATTCAAATATTTACAGTATATATTATCAGGCGAGGTATTTATTACCTAAATGTTGGGTACAACGTGACAAGGTACGCTATAAACGATACTGGTATTGAATATAACTAGATTCTTTGCATATTCAACGCAATGCAACATACAATAGGCAATAGGTATTTACCTACTTGCTTATGCTTATTGTATTTTTCCCGACAAAGAGCTGTCAGCTGCACAAGAAGGCGTCAAAACGCAAACACTCCGGCACAATGCAGGTGCTTATCCCTCTGAGGCGAAGGTCCCGCGGTAATGCCTCTTCAGTTAGAGGATTATGCCCTGAGACGATTCTGCTTATCGTCCGCCGTCACTTGCCAGTTATAACTGCGATCATCCTTGTGCTGTTTGAGTAGTGTCTTTTTTGCTGACGCAAGTAAACTTAAACATTTCATTTTGTTTTCTCGATATTTATTGCAGCACACAGCCTTAGGGCACTTGCAGACGATGCGTAGTACAAGTAGCAAGGAGAAGTTGTAAGTAGCTACTACGCATCGTGTGCTATGTTTTGCTTTTTGCAAGTGGTAGTGGAAGTACCTACTAAGTACTAAGCACTACCACTTGCACGAAGCAAAACGTTGCAGACGATGCGTAGTAGCTACTTACAACTTCTACTTGCTACTTGTACTACGCATTATCTACAAGCGCCTTTAGCGAATTGTTAGTGGCAGTGCTAAGTGAACTCGCGACTGTGTATTTTGTAACAACTTCCATGGAAGACTGTGTAACCAATAGTTAGCCTTGTCTGTCAATAATAAGTACGTATTGATGGAACTTACAAAGAATCACTAAAACCACATAGCAGTTGAGTAAAAATGTTTAGAGATGAACTTAACTTTGCAGTGGAAAAAATTATGTTTTCCCATCATAGAAAAATAACACGTCCAAGTCTCTTACGAACTAAAAATGATGGACCGTGGACCATATACGATGTTCATTACAACTTTTAACTCTTAGTACGCGTTCCTGAAAATAAAAGTGTTAACGTATGTGTTACGGACAGACAACAAAGTGATAATATATAAGGTACTGTTTTTCCTTTTGAGGTACGTAACCACTAACCATTAAAAGATAAATGATTGCACACATAATTGTATTGTAGAATTATATAATTTTTTCAACACTGGAACGAACGAACTTCAGGAAGGAGTATTTTAAATTATTTAATTATTTTTTATGCACATGTAGGTACACCGATTACTCCGACCCAATTTACGTGGTTCTTTTATTATGTAGAGGGCTCTCGTGGTGGTCCCACAAAAATGTCATTAACTTTGGCTCAGTAGTTTTTTAACCAGCCTCAGAGCAAATTAAAATACAGAGTCCCTACGGCCCACTGCCAAAGTGACGCCAAAATCGCTTCCAAAACTACGTGAATCTCAATAAATAGACGACTCACGCACACATACGCATTCAAAACTATGTGAGTTTCTTGTCAGAACGTCGTACTGAAAACATCCGTGTTAGAAAGAAACAATGACTTCTTGCAGTGTTAAGAACTGTAAAAACAACACAAAAGTAAACAAGAAGACGGATGGAATATTTCCACACTTAAGTATTTATATTATCACTTATTTTGATGAATTACATGACACGAACTTCGACTATGCACGCATGTTTCAAAAAGTGGCTTCACTTTTCGTGTTCGCGGTAGTCCCTCTGTATTTTTATTTGCTCTGAGTAACTAGCATAAAAACCTGAATAACATTGTTCGAGCGTCGTTGATATAGCAATAATTTTGTTCGAGCACTTACTAATTTTGCAGACGGTTTTTGCATTGACGATATAATTGTCTTTGTTTATTGTATTGAAAATTATTGGAAATAGTAATTGCAAAAACATCGTCAAAAAGTTTTTGAAAGTTTGTTACAATGACTACTGTGTACTTACTACTTTAACTGTGGCTTCTTAACAATGAATTTAGAGTTTCGCATCTACTTATCTCAAACGCTGAATGATATTAAGTTTAACCCTCTTTTAAAATTACTTAACTTCCAAAAACTAGTTTCCAACATTAACGTTAAGTAGGTAAGTGTTACAGTAAGAGCTCGACAACGCAGCCAGCGCTTGGTAGAAGGGTGGTATGCGAGGGAGGGATTCGCTAATGCCTCTCACAGCGCGGATTACTTCATGGAATGGTCGCGCTTAGCGCCACTCCAGCGTGAAAGCTGCAGGCGATCTGTTTGCTCCAGCCCCTCGCCAGAACAATCAAGTGTCAGCCGAAAGATCTGAGGTGTCTGTCTATGTAGGTTGCGAACCGCGTCGAGTACTTGTTAGACATGGACTGGCTTCTAAGAACTTGCGGAGCTATTGGAAAACCACCGGCTTTTTTAAGATTTTAGAGGTTTATTTGTCGCGGTAGGTACGTTTTTACAAGTATCGAGGGATTAGATCGTTTGTCGAAAATCCATAAGACAGATCAATAAATAATATTTAAAGTATGTATGTAGTATTGTGTATTTATTGTATACATAAATGTAGGGATATATAAATTTATTTAGGTTTATTTTATGTACACCACCGACCGTTTTTCAATTTCTTTAGTTCTGTCCATCCAAAGGTTGCCTGGAAGAAATCGCTTAAGGCGATAAGGCCGCCCATTATACTGCCGTATATTTGTTTTTATGTTAGTTTAAGTTTCATTTGTATTTTCGGTGTGTAATAAAGAAATATTGTATTGTATTGTATCAATTTCACAAAAAAATCGCAAAGTAGGCGTTTCGATGATTTCTTATACGTAGGCAACTAACTATCTATTTTCAATTATTTATTTAATAAAAGACGATAAAATATGTGTATGTAATAATGTATGTTCACTATGGACTCCGAAACGGCTGAACTGATTTTTATGTCGTTTTCAGGTAATCTTCAGATTAGTGCAGCGACATTCTGTTTGGTAGCAATCGGATCAACAGATTTTTTTGGTTGTTTTAATATATTTATTTTCCCTACAAAAAAACAAAACAAGAATTGAAGTCAATACAATGACTGTTTTAATTACATCAATGAGTTAATAAATTGACATAATTACATCATAGAAAAAAAAATCACCTGAGTCTAAGGACGTTGCTGTCGCTACCAAGGAGGTTCCTTCAAGGAGGTATATAGGTAATGCTGGTGAAACCGCGAGGCGCATCTAGTTAGTTGTTAATGCAATAAGTCTAAAAATTACAAACAACATAACTACGAATTAGACACACTTTTAAGCATAGGTACTTATAGCTACAAATTTTTGGTAGGTACATGCTATTTAGGGGAAAATACGATTAGATAAGTAGGTAATTAATGTAAAAGCAAAATTAAAAAAAAAAGTACTAATGAACCTCTTCCTTTTTAACAGACTAAAAAAAAGAAGGTTTTTAATTCGGTCCGTATTTTTTTCCGTTATAATATCCGTTTGAATTCCGAAACAATTTCAAGAATCATTACCTACTGCTCGCATTTCCTTTCTGCTGTCTCAACGATTGTTGAACTTCAGTTGACACTTCCAACAAAGTTGTGAGAGAACTTTTTATTTTCTTACTCAATTGGCTTCCTTCGAAAAAACTCCGACCAGACTGCCAATGTGAGCAAAGAAGCCAGCATTGATTTAAAGCAGATGACGCCAACTTCAGTGCATTATTGGAAGAAAACAAGCTCAGTAAGTACCACCATATCACTTTTAGTTCATATCACGGTTACTTTGCTAGCTTTTGAAACTTTTTACCTACAACAAATAGTGGAGTACCTATATATTCAAAACTAAACAGATTTTATTAAATTTTCTTTATTACAGCAAAATCACATTTTAAAGTAGGACCAATTTAATAGATTACATTTGACACTTCATGAAAATTCAATAACGCAACCTTGTAACAATATCTCCTATGATATGGTGTTAGAACTGCACTTTTTTAGTAAAAAATACATATATAATAATATCTATACTAATATTATAAAGAGGAAAGATTTGATTGTTTGTTTGTTTGTTTGCATTGAATAAGCTCCGAAACTACTGAACCGATTTGAAAAATTCTTTCACTGTTGGGATGCTGCACTATCCCCGGTTGACATAGGCTATATATCCCGGCTTCGCCCGTGAGAAGCAGGGGCGGCCTACTAGTATTGTAATAAAAACAAAAAAATTAATTTAATTTTTAATTTAAATTTTACTATTTACCTACTTTGACTTTACTTTGCCAAGACTGACCAATGTCAAATGTGATCTACCCTACTTTTCGTAACATATCACTCACGGCAAGTCCGCAACAAGTCCGCTTCAACGCTATATCAGATAGTTAACAAGAGTTTATCACGTTGTTTCAGGTGCCCTATATTTTTTCATTAGGCACTGGGAATTTACCATGAAATAACTGTGATGTGGCAATGAGAAAACTTACGGATACGTATACCGCTCTTAGATTAAGAATTATTCCCATGGACGTTAGTGCTCCGCCAAGCATCTATTGTAGATGGTAGTGTGCAAGTTATAGCAAGCTTACACACACGCGCTGACTTCAGTGGAATATTGGTTCAATAAATCCGAAACAATAAGCCAGTGCTTTGTTTTGGCTCAACATAAAGGCCAAATCCGGGAACCTACCGATATTTCATGCGGTTTTTGTTCATTTGCTTTTATTGGGTATAAATTGGTGTGTATGAATAACGGGACTGACTTTAGGTGCCATTGTCTGAATTGTCAATTGTAAGTTAATCTATTATGGTTTTAATTCAACATTATAAATAACTAGCTGTGCTGGCTTGTGCTCCACGGTTTACCCCGCGTGGACATTCCTTCAAGAACCGTGCATTTACTGGGATAAAAATATTCTATATCAATCTCCGGTCCTATAAAAAAATGCGGCAATCGTGCAAACTGTTCTCCTGATGGTAAGCGGTAATGGCCGCCTATGGACACCTGCAACACTAGCGGTGTTTTTGAAGCTTTGCCAGCCTGGTGAGATGTTTTCAGATCCCCCTTTTAAAATGCTCTATTCTATGTTGAAGCTTAGCGATAAGATCTTCGGGGGAAGCACATTCTACAACTTGCAGGTCCGCGGAAGATAGAGTGGCAGAGCCGGACGGTGTGGGGTTTTCAGCTGTGCACGATTTGGGGGTGAGTCTTTTGACGATGTTGGAATGTACGGTAATGGAATTCCAACGCAGGAATGAGATCAAAAAATGCTTCAGAGTATTTCCCTAAAACAAACGGTAAAAGATGCAGTCCTTCATAACTATCTCTGTGCAAAAAAATCGCATCGCCCTTTTGCTCTGTTCCTTCGAGAAAGAAGAATAAACAAATAAATAACACTTTCACATGTATGCATGTATGATATTAGTATGATGTTCATAGAAAGTTTATGGCATGTTAGTGACTTGATTTTTGTTAAAACATAGAAACTTAGTGAAGCAGCGGCCGCATTTTGGGCTCGGAGAGGTCGCCCCGTCTGTAAAGTGGGCATATGAGAATGTTCTAGTTATTTATAACATTAAGCATCATTCTAAATTGAAAATGAAATAAAATTTCTCTTATGAATCTGCCACATTTTGGAAGCTAAACGAAAGTTAGTGGAGCTTATCTGTAGCCGGTCGGGAATTCAACTTCAGGCTCCTACATTCCGGCTCGCGTATGTAGATACTCCGATAATATTCCCGTATTGTAGCAAATGGAAAACGTTATCACGGCAGCGGTAACGTTTCCTGTGATCTCTCGTAAGCCGAGATTAGGTCGGATTGAGTCGAACCGTGCCACCAAACCGGTTATATTGAAGACGTATAGCTACGAACGTCGCGCCGTCTGAAAACAGCCTTAATTTCTATTACTTTGTCAGTTTCATTAACTATTCGAATATACATTTTGTAAAAGTTATATGATTATTAACGGGATATTTACCGTGGCAAGGTTGTGGAATGAGATCCCGATATTTCGACGCAGAACCGTGAACAACCGTGATAGCTTAAAACAGTGTTATACATTTTGTATCTCAAGTGTATCTCATTGTGTAGGTATCTTAAGTCATGGAGAGTTATACATAAAAGTATTAACTTTACTTAAACTTTACATAGGTAGTTATATTTCATTAAACGTCGCGCGTTTTTAATTCTGTCCGTAAAACATAAAGTCAAGCACTGCTCATTAGAAACAACAGCTAATTAGCTATGAATATATTAATTCTTATGAAAATTCCGCAATACGGCACAAGCAAAAAGTGAAAGATACAGAAAAAGGCTTTTTTACAAAAGGTACCCTACATCTCTTTCAGCTCGCATTGAATACGAAATGATCTTTGCGTTTAGAATTTAGAGGTTGGCTTAAAGCTTTGCAGATATAGCGGAACATAGTTATTTTGAAAAGGCTTGCACGGCGCGCCACGCGCCTGCGGCAGTAGGCGGGTAGGAATATAATAATAGTCGACGGGGCACCGCGGAATATCATCTCAGTACATTGTGAGAGGCAGGATGCTCATTAGATGAACGCCCGGGGCCGACCGCGCGAACCCGACCCTACCTCTACATTGCCACAGCTCGTCTAGTATGACGACTCCTTCCTAGTAGGTGAAGTTATTGAAAAACAGTTATATGGGAATAAACCAGAAAATAAGTAATATAAGCTCCAAGTTTGTAGGATATAAGTATGCTTACATGAAAAAATTGTTAGCTGTGCTACCACCAAAGTGTTTTGGTAGCCGATGAACAGATTGTATAAATTAATGAGTCAGCAGTACCTAAAGATGTATGGAGCCAAAACTAAAAAAAAGCTATTTAAATAAATCTCCACATCAATAGTTTTATAGCCTTAGGTTTTAGCATAATAAATAACTTACTAACGTAACGCGTGCATGTTTCACGACTAATTTCTAAATTTGTCTCAACTTTCCGAATTCATACGTAAATTATGAATATTAAAAATGTATATAAATTATCCTTTAAAAAAACCGACTTCAAAAAACCACAAAACACAAACATTGCGCCACTGCAAAGAAAATAATAATATTTATACACGGATTTTGAAGACAGGAACAACTATCAATTTTAGATTCAAATTTTTCAAAATTTTAATCTAAAATTTCAAATAAGAGTAGTTGTTGTTGTTGTGGTTTTTACTAGATCAAGAAGGACACAACACCCGCTCTTCTCGCCGGATTCACCCGCAGTGTTCAGTCAGCTCGAGAACACGGCGAAATGTCGAGTGTACCTACCAAATTTTATCTAAATAAAATAATGCGCGATAAGTCCCGATAAAGATTTTTAATTTAATTTATCAATTTATTTCAGAAAATATCCATAGTACACGTTACAAATAAAATAATGTCAAAATAATAATCATTGAAGACATACCTATACTACTATTACGATAGAAGTTATTTTTGAGAGTAACAAAATAAAATAACAATGCTTACTGTTAATGTTAACTGTGGGTTTGCATTGCCTTCCAGTGCACGTCACATTTAAATTAGTTTTTTATTATAATAAAGCCATTTTAACTGTTATCCCACAAAAACACATAAATCTAAATACCCAAACATGGAACATAATAAAATACTTTGATGTATTAGATTTCATAAAGATTTGTGGGTTAAAGAAAAACTCGAAACAAACTTGGAATGGTTCCTCCGTAAGGAACAAATCAGCAGTGCAAGTTTAGTACCGTACTTTATCCATCGTCAAGTTCGATAAAATGCTATAGAATCTATCATAGCGAGTACTGATAAAATGGCATTTAATTTTTATCGAATCTGACGACCTCAACTGTCAAATTTGACGATCGATAAAGAACGGTACTTGCACTGCATGAGCCGCATATAGGAAAATGGTGATATGGGAGTAGGAGTTGGCCACGACCTTACCTACTTTACATCATAACATCGATGAAAGTTTCATGAGAAGTGAAGCGAAAAGTGCGTACAATTCTGAAGTTCACAGAACAACCAAGTTATGTGACTTGAGAATTTATCGTGGGAACCTGTACGAGTTAGATAGGCGTATACGCATTAACCTTGTTAAGTTATCGTCAGAGTTGCGAACGGTGTTAACATTATAATTGTAATGAGTGTAATTCGTAGAATAATATCAGAGTTTGCGAAGCCGACGTAATATTTTAATCTTATCATTCGAGTCAAGTTTCTTGTCTCGTGAGGAAAGTTTGATCCGCGGTGCAAGTTTCGAGACGAGCTTACAACTGTGACTGAGACTCGAGTGTTCTTATTTGGCTCGCTTTGCTGTTAGTGGCACACTCTACTTTTACTGTGATGCTCGTTTCTTTTTTCGAACTTTGTTTGCTGGGCGCCGTTTTAATGTGATAAAGAATTATTCCAATATTTGTAACTTTTAAAATTTCGTGATTTGTTTTAATGTTTATCGGGACTTTTCACGCGTCTCATATGCCAATATGTTTGCATTACATCATCATTGACAAATTTCACTGAATTATCATATCTTCCTTGTTTGTCTGATCTGAGGATCCAAAGAAAGTATTGTAAATTTAAAAAAAAAAAGCCTCCGCAATATAGCTATTTAGGTTAGGCACGTGGAGTATTTGAGTCTGCAGAATGTATTCCCGCTAAACTCCATTCTAGAGCAAAGCTATTAATTTTACCTATCTATTTGCAGTTTGCTGCCTGCCGGTGTATTTCGGAAATAATCTCTTTTGTTCAAGCCTTGGGCTGACTAAGCATTTCCGAAGTTAAGAAGCCTTGTTTGGCCGCTCCCGATATTTGTTAAGATCGTGTCGGTTTAGGAGATGCCAGCTCGAGATAATTAATGTGTAGACTGTGAGCTCCTTCAAACTCATCTCTCGGTAATTTAACTTGTAATTGAATAACTAAGTTTTACAAAAGGTGTTTTCGTAACGAAGGCTGTCGCGGTGATTACTCGTACGGGAAGATTCACAGCCATTTTGTGTGTCATACTTTAATTTCTTTTAAGATATATTATTTTAAACTCTATACTGGGCTACGCGGAAAGGGTATACTTAAAGTTGTAAGCTAAACAACTTTTACTATGGAAGCAACTCAGAAATCGCGTTAAAATATCAACTGTTTCATACATAAATTATCTTTAACTAAAACAGACTTCAAAAAACCCTAACACCAAACATTCGAAAAATATCCGTGTAAAAATATTATTTAGATCTTTGTAGTGGTTGTATATTAACTTAGAATGTTTGTGTTTTATGGTCTTTTGAAGTCGGTTTTTTAAGATAATTTATTTTAGATTGTGTAGTGAAACACCTATGATATATAGTGGAATGGTTAAAACCTTCTTTAACTCTGTTCGGGGTGAACTACTAGTTTATTTATAGATACGATTACACATGTATGTATGAATACTTCCTTGTTTTGACTCGAACAAAAGACAAAACAAAAGTATTGTAGTGATTTGTTAAAATTCGTATTCGTGAAATTCGTAGGCACTCTAGCTATTATTTGAGCTGGTTTGAAAACTACTAATCCCTGATTAATGAAATTTTTGTGGGACCACCTCGAGGGTTTCTTCTACATGATAAAAAAGAAACACGCAAATTGGTGTACAGGTGCAGGGGTAATCGCTGTACATACAGACAGTACATACAGTACGAGGGTCTTGGGGGTCTTTAAAAATTTCAATTTATTTTTGTTAAATGCACTAGTTCTCGGGACGTTTACCCGACGATGGCGCAGGTTCGAATCCTGCCGGTTGTTAAATTCTTTAATTATTTATAACCTTATAAAAAAAAAAGTTTAGCCTAGCTATATTTACACACTGTAAGACATTGCCACTAGTAAGAGGTACAGTAATGGATGCGCTGTTTGCACTATCAAGATGACATAATGAATGGAGGGCGGCGGGACAATTAATAGCTTCTTAGCAATGCTGAAGCTGCAGCGGTGCACTGATAGCGGGTAAGATAAATAGTAAATAGAAACTACCCGGTACGTCGTGTGGTTCTATTGTATGTTGATTTATATATAATAAGTACCAAAATTACCTACCAAAAAATTATTCTTAGATTTACATTTTAGTGACAGCAGCAAGCCTGTAAGTGTCAGACGCATTCTTTTAGCAGCGAAGCTTTAAGTATTGGTCTCACGCAGGTAAGTACTCAAATAAAAAGGTACTTAAATAATAAAGGAGTATCTTTCAACAATTATTTTCTTTTGATTAAGTTTTTATAGCTACTTTATTTAAAAGTTTCGCAACCAGCACTTTCCATTAATCTCGCAAAGTAAAAGCATAATCAAGATAAAATTTCGATGAGATAAAACCGCAAATTAATGAGACCTAAAAATCCATTACAAGCAAAATCGCTCAAGACTCCACCGGGCGAATAAGAAACCCGTTCCACCACAATTAAAAAGGGATTTGAAGGTAAGCACAGCCCCGACATTATCAGAACATTGTAATGGGCAAATCAATGTCGCTCCGTCGCACAACTATAGACTACATAATCTTAAAACGCCACTTTAGGAGTCATTCGAGGTAACGAGACTATAACTCCGTCTTGTCTGGATGTAGAATAATCCCTGCGTTCACGAAACTCCAGAGATTCAGATAGAGGATAGAAATACGATTAGTGGGGTTTGTTTAGTTTGATTGGAGTCGGGTAAGCCGCGGTTGCCGGGAGATAGCACGATTTCTTCGCGTCTGTGGTTGATAACTCCGATACAGTGTAACGGCGGGATCAGTGATGGTTAATCTGTAAGCGGGCCGGTTCACACGATACGGATCAGAGTCAGATGTTGTCTGTCTTGCTTAGGACGGGCACGAGTGGGTTAATGACTCGGAAATCATTTGGGTTAACTTACTTCGGGCACGGATTGGAAGATAAGGGGTAACAGATTTGTTGGTGTCGTGTCTTGGTGTCTCTTGACTCGAGTTTACTCGGAGTTTTGGTGCGGACAATTCTATTATCCGCGACTAATAAGATAAGTTTTTAATTTGGACACTATAAATATAATTGTTATTCGCTTGAGAGTATCTTGACTAAAATTCTTCAATTTTAATAAGGGACAGCTATTGAAATTTTGAACTTCAAATATCCAGACTGCAACTAAGTTTTAATTTAAAATCAACACTATCTTTTCTGAAAAGGATTTGATAGATAGGTTTCTTTCTTTAACAAATTTTAGCCCCGACAACGATATTTTGGCATACAATATTTCGGAAATAGTAGGTACACCTGAACAAAAAATATGAACTACCAAACGCCATTATAAGGTGGCGGAGGTAATAGAAGAAAAGCTCGAAAAAATTTAATTTGTGAAACTCGTCAGTCATTCTATAAAATATTAACAAGATAATTGCCCTATAACTATTTGCAATGTTATTGTAAAGATTATGCCTCATAGGGTTTTTAGAGTTCACACTCAATATTTTTTTATGCTATTTTTTTAAACGTGTGGAAGAGATAGCTGTGACAGGTGACCAAGAGCGTATCATGTCACTTGCCTGCGGTTGCACTCGCGCCGGGGCGAGTGCCGGATAATCAATTAGCCGTTGACCGGGTGCATCCGGCTGCAGCGGAACTATGATGAGACGCCAGATAAATGGTCCGGAAACCTACGCTGTCTCTTACAAACTGCCTGTTGTTTACCGCTGTGTTTAATTTTGAACCGTTCGAATTAGTGTAAAAACAAAGTGTCAGTGTTAAATAGATTATTTATTATTATTACCATAATTAGGGAACCATAATAGGTAGCTGGTTCAAATTTTTACAAAACCATGTGATATATATAAAATACAAATAAATTGTGGATTTGCCAACAAATAATAAAAAAGTAAGGTCCATTAAAAAAAATGTTCTTGTTTGATGTTTTTCATATTGTCTATATAACAAATATGGCAATGAACACAAGTGTCAAATTTGCTTTTTATTAATTAAAAAAAGTGTAAACAAGTAATAAAAAGCACCCTGCAAAATTGAGAGTCGGAAGAAGAAAGAAAGATATATTATTTTATTTTGTAACAGCAACATTAACTAACGTTGTCTACGATGCTGAGTGCTTTCGTGTCAGGTGACCACTTGTAGACTGTTCGAGGCAATGTTCGAAGGCACCTACACAGCCGCGACCTTTGGCATACCTGCGTCCGGGTAAATTCGGCTTGCGTGTGTAAACTTAAAACTTAATAAAATTATAAATATAATTATACCCTAGCCATATTTATAAACAAACGTAAAAAAGGGCTTCTATCTATACTAATATTGTAAAGAGGAAAGATTTGAATGTTTGTTTGTTTGCATTGCATATACTCTGAAACTACTGAACTGATTTGAAAAATTATTTCACTGTTGGGAAGCTACACTATCCCCGGGTGACATAGGATATATTTTTATTTCTGGTGTACACAATAAAGAGTTTCTATCTATCTATCTATCAATCTATACTCGTGCAAAGCCGGGGCGGGCCGCTAGTATCTTAATACAAACGTAAAATATGAAGTAAACACTTTTCACTTTCTTGAAATTCCATTAAAATAAGGGTAAGTGCACAATGTAAAGTCTGAGTCAGCTCATAACAAGGTGTTATCAAAGTGTCTTGACAGTAGGCCCTCGACCGCGAGAGCTTGATAATTGACGCTCGGGAAATTACATGTCGGGCCGCTGACAGTTGTTGATGACGTCACGACACTTGATTATAAACGATTTATTTAGAGGTATCTACTGCGAGCGTATCACGGAGGAGGGCCATCTGTCACGGAAGTTCGAGGTGGCGTGAGATACCCCATTTTATATGGATGGTTTATATAGCATGGGTGATTTTTTTCGAACTCAGGGGATCAATTTTTGAATAGCTCGTATGGTTTTTAACCGACTTCGAAAAAGGAGGAAGGTTCTAATTTAGTTTTTTTTTTTGGTTGTTTTTTTATTGTATGTACAGCGATTATGCTGGCATCTGTAAACCAATTTGCGTGTTTCTTTTTTATCATGTAGAAGAAACCCCCGAGGTGGTCCCTCAAAAATTTCATTAATTAGAGTTCAGTAGTTTTTAAACCAGCTCAAATAATATGGATTTTTGCTAGAGCACCTACGAATTTCGCGATAACAAAACACTACAATACTTTGTTTTGTCTTTTGTTCGAGTCAAAACAAGGAGGTATTCATGCATGGATGTGTAGGTAATCGTATCTATAAATAAACTAGTAGTTTGCCCCGAACAGAGTAAAGAATGTTTAAAGCATTACACTATCATAGGTGTTTCACAAAATAAATAAATAAAAGGAATGATCTTAAAAAAAACCTCTTCAAAAAACAACAAAACACAAACATTCTAATTTAATATGCCACTACAAAGAACAAAATAATATTCGAAATAATATTTAATTTTAAAATAATATACACGGATTTTGAAGTCAGGTGAGAACAACTAATAAAATAAATTTTGAAAAATTTATAACTTAGTTTTATAATAAAATATAGTTCCTGCATGATATTTTCGTGCGCAATTATCATACCAGCGATTCAAAAATAGATCTCCTAGTATTGTTATTGTTAATATGCTTTTTCGTTTTACCAAAGCTCCAGTTAAAGAGGAAGGTGGCTTTTGCCAAGGAACAAAATAGACGATAGCGATAAACTGTATGACGTATATGTTTGTGCGTTTATAAGAATTACCTATTCAATTGTTTTTATTCACATTCCTACTGCTAATTAATTAGGTGGGATTAAAATATTCCTCAAAGAAATGAAAGTATTGTTTTTCTTCATAGAAATAATTTAATTGGTGGCAAAAAAAAAAAAACAATATAGGTACATGCGGTTGCCCTATACTTGCCGAAGCTCCAATACTTTTATTGAAAGTCATTATTTATTTATATGACACGGGAGTTATTCACGTATGACCGCATTCGGCAGGTTTTTTTCAAAGTGAATGCGCGCACAAAGCGAGACGCAGCCGCGAATGCGGAGAAAATGAGCGCCGAATGCGGTTGAAACTATAGTCGGGGTAACTAAAAGCGTTAGCGAGAAAACTCTCAAATTGCGACAAAATCTCAGAATTTTTAAATGGAAATCAGGCTTTTTATCAGAGCTTTTAAATATTCCATCTGGTAACCCCAGTTGCACTAGCTCCCGGTGCGCTTCTGCGCGTCGAATTTGCACTGAATAACCTAGGAATAACCTTGAACAGCCGTGCGCAAGAGCAAGACGCCGCCCCACAATCGACCGCCAGCCAGGAACTAGGTATTTTTTATATTACGCGCCGACGCACGACTCTTTGTCGCTGCACTCAGTGGCCTGCGGTCAAAGATATTGTATCGTCACAGAAGACATACGTTTCGTGTCTTTCACAAACATTATTTATTATACTTCTTTACATCATTTGTTATATTTATTGTGTACATGAGTGAATCTCTTAAATAGCACACTCCCATAACGCTTTATACAAAGGTAAGTAAAACATAAAATTTTAATACTAAAAGCTTATAATATAATTTTTTGTCACAAACCGGAAAATTTGCTGTAACTTACGCTGGCAAAGCTACGAAAAACGTTTTTTTATTGGTCTAAACTTTTATCATTGGACTTGAAACTTTTATATTTGGACCCGGGTATGTCCTAAAACTGCGACAAGAACCACAGGATGGGCAGCAGCATCCTCCTACTTGAATGGTGGAACCTCCTGCAATCCCCAAGCCGCCTGCCAAGCGTGGGGATTATGCCCCCCCCCCTTAGGGGGAGGCCTATGTTCAGCAGTGGACGTCTTCTGGCTGATGATGATGATTGGTCTAAACTTTTATCATATGTTTTACTACGGAATATTTTCGAAACTAAAACCTGAAATGTGATACAATTTGTTGACCGGTTTCCACAGTAGGTCCACTTGCTATCCGGTAAGTGTCCGGGTAATTAATGTTCCGCCAAACACTGCGCCGGATGTCCGCTTTGCCCGGTCATGGTAAAATTCCCGGATGTCGGCTATTGCGATGCTGAGCTTTCGCCGGCGTTGCTTCTGATTTTGGGAAGGGAAACTATAGTGGTCAATTTATGTCATACAATAGTATAAGGTTTATTTTTGAAATGTTTGACATGTAATTATTATTATGAATAAAATTATCATTATCATTATCATTATCATTAATACTACTATATTCACTTACCTATGTATGTACCTACCAGATTCGTCTATTTATTAAACATTTTTTTAATTACTAATAGACACTGAAATTCCTAAACCACTGGGTTTAGAAGCACGTCGCGAGAAGTGGTATGAAAATCCGTGCATAAGCTCCAAAGAGCTCATTGGTACGGGCCCGGGGTTTGAACCCGCAACCTCGCGCTTTCAAGTCTAGCGGGCTACCACGGCTATACCATGGGCTACCACCAGGTTGCATGGTCAACAAAGAGACCTAGAAGTTTTAAGTTTGTGTGAGGTCATACGCACAAAAGATCAGAAAATTGTGGTAGAATAACATTATCCAATTGCATCATTATAATGCGCCTGCTTACGCTTTGCGGTTTGTTTGCAAATTTCAAACAAACCATTGTCAGACGTAGCCCCGTACGATTTTTCCTGTACCTAAAGACTAAACGAACTATGAAATGATGACGTTTCGCGACTATAGAGAAGATAAAGACCAAATCACAAAAGGAGCTGAAGGCCGTATTAATAAGTGCGTTCCAGAAATGATTTGGAGATTGAAATAGACGCTGGCAGAAGCATACCATTTTTGACGACGGTATTTACTTTGAAGGGCATTGTTTAAAATTAAGTAATAAATAAATATATACTTATTCAATTTACATGTTTTTTTTATCAGCCTATGTACTTATTTACATACTATAACCAATCCTCATAACCGATAAACATTACCCTGCTTCTTGGATACTTGGGTTTTTTTTATGTGTCAAGCTAAACTATGTTTTTTTTTTAAGATTAAAAACGTAGAATTTCACGCTCGTTATAAAAGGTTATCGCATAAAGGACCGCCCGTCAGCTGCGCGGCAAGTAGCTCGGACGTGAAAACGGAACGAAAATTCAATAGTGCGAGTTGGTAATAAAACGTGGCCTGTTGACAGCGAGCCGTTGCACCCTAGCATGCCATAGTTGAGACTTCATTTCAGTTGGTAAATTTGTCGACCGTCTGTCCGAAATTGCGAGCTTATTGCGTTCCTTGCTTGTTTGTCCGGCCGGTCAAAGCTTTGTAAGGTGAGCCCACAATCAAATAAATGTTAGGGAAAATGACGTTTCACAGCCTTTGGCTGCCGAGCTTGGCGATGCGCAGATGCATGCAGATGCTTTCATCAATTATGCTCTTGGTTTCGTGAGCGCGGATCAGCGCGTCGTACATCAATGGAAAATTATGATACATTTTCTCTTTAAAGCGACGGCTTACGTTATTTCAGAGCATTCATTGAATTAATGGAAATAATTCGTTTACAATGTGTTAAAATGGTTAACACAGTTTAAAATCATACTAATATTATAAATGCGAAAGTGTGTTTGTTTGTTGGTTTGTTTGTTCCTCTTTCACGCAGCAACAGAGCAACGGATCGACCTGATTTTTTGCATGATGGGTATGGTTCAAGGGTCGGAGAGTGATTTAGGCTACTTTTTATCATCATCAAAATCATCACCATTTTCCATCACTACGCGGGTGAAGCCGTGGGGCGCAGCTAGTAAATACATAAATCCACGCTTTTAAAACATCGGTGAAGTGACTTTACAAAAAAAACTTGTTATCTACTTAGTTTACATTTTATTACGAGGTGACATTAAAATAGTTGTATTTATAAATACAGAGAGTTAAAAAATATAGTAGTGACTGGTGACATTATAATGCAAATGAATCCAACAACAGAAAAATATAGGTTTCAGTTACGTAATTAAAATAATAAAACAGTGTAATTTCTTTTGACTATTAAAGTATTTTTTTTGCATTCATTAATTTTGATACTTTTTTTAGTGAAAATTAACACTACCTGTTAGTACATACTTTTCGAAAAAAAAAAACGAATTATGAAAGCTCCCATTTCATAGCCACCTTGTTCTACCAGTATCTATTGTTTAAAAAATAAATTAGATGAATTAAAATAAAGTTAAAGTTAAGTTAAGTTAAAGTTAAGTAAAGTTTTAGTAAAAAACTTTCGCCAGAAAAAATCTTAGATGGCGCGTATCTAACAGACAAATCAGGCGGTAACCTTAATTTCCAAAGCGGTAACTAAACGGTATCACACAGGGTAATCCAACCATAACTAATATTCCACATTTGTGAATCACCACATCAAGAAGTAGCAAGTCGGCTTCGCACTCAGTTCCGATCCCAGCGCCCCGATCGAGGCACTTGGCACAAGTTAAATGTAGTGTAAACAGAGGGTAGGTAGTTATCGCAACACAGCGCGCCACTAAATCTTCACTACCGCCCGAGCGCGACCGTTTGTCATGTCGCCTACCGTCGCTCATGCCCCTGTACTGCTTATGTCGTGGGTGATGAGGATTACGATTTATCAATGTACTCTGTGGCTTACAAAAAATTTCGTAAGGATCGAAAATTAATGAGAGTTCAGACAAAAATATTGCTTCAAAGACTTTACAGTTAATAACAGTGTCATTTACTGTAGAGCTCGTGGCGTAACCCGACTAGAACTTCGACCAAAATAAAATAAATAGACGGGCCCAGAAGGAGCGAATTTTTGAAGTTTACAAAATGAGCACCGGCGCTCACTTCGTTTCAGTCGGTCTCTAGCCGTAGGTGCGACACAAGACTATTGTTACATGATAACGAAACATCTGACAAAATTATGCCTTAGTGTGCTTTTCCGAAGTGTAATAATACCTACAACAAAAAACCGCTATCTATTTTTTATAACATAATATGTATTGAACATGGTTATAATTAGGTATTGACGTATATGTCCGACGGTTTTGACTCGTTTTTACTGAGCAAGTTCAATGGTTATGACCCCGTCCATTAATTTTATTTTGGTCGAAGGACTAGAAGCGTTCCTTAAAGTTTTAAGGACGATGCAGTCAGTTTTAGAATGAGTGACTGCTCAGATTATTCAAACAAGGGAGATATGGTAAGATGGCGTGCGATATCCAGTCTAAATGAGTCTGGATGCCTTTAGTTGAACACACCCTGCAGACAACCTTGGCGTCTTTTTTTTAAAATGGACTATTAGTTAGGTCATAGTGTCGTTCGCTGCAAGTTTCTTAGTGTGTGTGAAAAATGAGTAAGTAAGCCGTAACTACCGTTTGTGCGTTAACAGGTTTAGCGGTATAGTTAAAACAAAGTATGAATTTTTTTGTCATTTTGAACACGGACGATAATTGTCAGTACTAACAGTAATTGACATACCTGGCACTGAAATGTGGTCTCTCACTATGGGCCTCATAAGCAAGTCACACGAGCCGTGGAGCTATGCTCGGGATTTCTCTACAAGATCGAATCAGATATGAGGAGATCCGTAGAAACGAAAGTTACCGACACAGCCCACCGGATTGGCAAGTTGAAGTGGCAGTGCGTTATGTTGTAGGTTCCGGTTGTTATATAGTCCTAAAACCGCCCAGAAATGTTAGAGACCTTCAAACTCTGACATTAGTGCTGGGCTTACAGCCTATATGAACTTACTTTACTATCACAAATTCACCCATATAAATAAAAAATAAAAAATAAAACAAACCAAAGAAATCGTTCGAAAGCAATTCTTTTTGTAATTAAACAAATTTAACTGATTTCATCGCGTGTATTTTACAATATTTTAATTCGTGACGTTTCGAAATTTGATTCTATTTGTCTCTCTGTTCCTTTGTGCTTATTAACCGACTTCGAATAGAGGGTATATTCGACTGTGTTTTTTTATTTTTATGAAATGGTTTTGACGTACTTTTTTTATTGGTAGGTCATAGATGGTCCCATAAATTTTTGTTTGTTAGTTACCTTTTCACAGCTGATCCAATTTTTAAGATTAAAAAACTCTGCGTTAATGATAAACATTAACGCCTAAGTTGCTAGCAAAAAGATCATTCGGCCAAAGAAAAGGCTCTAGAGAGAGCTTTTAATTAAATCTGTAAGCTCTACTTTTTCCAGGGCGAAAAAAGTCTGTGCAGCACAGTACCTAGTTAACTTTTGTCATTCATTCACACCGCACTACAAAGGCCTGCTTTTAACTAAACGAAGTTTATCCTAAAGCAACAGCCACCTCCCCTCGGATCCCGGTTTTGCAGCTTTCAAAAATAGCTTCAGTCTACTTCGGACTTAGCTACGTTTTATTTTAATATGCATAAAATACACGCAGCACTTTAACGTTCCTCTAGTTGAACTCGCTAATGAGTTTTTCAATTTGAAACAAAATAGAGATATAATATTTGTGTTTAATATGTTCATTTGCGTCAGGTTTTGATAATTGGCTAAAAAGACTTTAATAGAGCGAAATATATTATTTCAGCTCTGTTTCAAAGTGGTCTCTAGTTGTGGTATTCGTGTAGGTTATGGTTTAAGTATCTCAACCAAATAAATTTTTTATACGCCACAGTTACGTTTCATTTTTATTTTGCGTCATAGCTCTAACTTAGAGTAACAATTACCTACGTATAGTGGTGGTGCTAATGTAGGTAGGTAGGTACTTAGTTATAGTTTAAGTATCTCAACCAAATATATAGTTTATACGCAACAGTCACGTTCACGGGTTCCGTACCCAAAGGGTAAAAATGGGACCCTATTATTAGGTAAGCCTACGACGTCTGTCTGTCCGTCTGTCCGTCTGTCCATCTGTCCGTCTGTCCGTCTGTCCGTCTGTCCGTCTGTCCGTCTGTCCGTCTGTCCGTCTGTCCGTCTGTCCGTCTGTCCGTCTGTCCGTCTGTCCGTCTGTCCGTCTGTCCGTCTGTCCGTCTGTCCGTCTGTCCGTCTGTCCGTCTGTCCGTCTGTCCGTCTGTCCGTCTGTCCGTCTGTCCGTCTGTCCGTCTGTCCGTCTGTCCGTCTGTCCGTCTGTCCGTCTGTCCGTCTGTCCGTCTGTCCGTCTGTCCGTCTGTCCGTCTGTCTGTTCTACCTATAAATAATGGCCAAGTGCTAGTCGGTGAAAAATTTATATTAATTGGAAGTTATACCGAGCGTCACTTCACACAAAATATTCACTATGTGACGGTGTAGCATTTACTTGGCTATATTGGTAGCCGTTAAGTCGGACCAAATAGATTTTTTAAATTGATAATTATTGTATTTTGTGGTGGTACGGAACCCTCAGCGCGCGAGCTCAACTCGCACTTGGCCGATTTTTTATTGTTTTGCGTCATAGCTTTTACTAAGTTTCTAATTAAGAAAAGAAGAATGGAGTATGAATCCCCGTATTCTTTCTCATACAATGCTAACATTATGATTGCAAATCGGCTTACAATCTATCAGAGCGCGTTTCCACAACAAAAGACTCAACAGGGTAATATTTCCAATCGCAAGGAGCGCACGTTCACGTGTGTTCGGGCTGGAGATTGGTACATAATATTGCAATCTCCGTAGGCAAACACTACACTCTACAACGGTATATGCGTTAGAAACAATGATTTTTACCTTAGATACGCCATGTCTATCACACTAATATTATTATTTTGTCTAGCCTATGTTATCCCATGCTGGGAAAAGGCCTCTCCCATATCCTTCTATGTGTTCCTTATCCTGTGCGATGCCCTGCCATTCTTTGTAGAATACATTTAGATCATCTCGCCATCGTTTCCGAGTTCTGCTTTGGGGTCGTTTCCCGTCTTGAGGCACCCATAGTGTGACTTTTTGTGTCCAGCTTTCTGAATGGATTTTACAAATATAGCTCTAATATTATATTACCGCTTCGACAACGATCTGGTGGTTGCGGTAAGTAACTGGCACTCTAGTACCCTGCATCGTACATGGAGAGCGTATTACATGCCCATTACAATATAACTTAACTGTCAGTTGCGAAAAAACCAGAACCAGCGATACAATGTGATATTCGTATGTCACAACAAGGTAGGTATTGCACCGACAATGCTCCGGGTATTGAAAGTGTCCATAGGTGGCGGTGATCACTTATTATGTAGACATACCAGGTGGACCGTCATCGCTTGTTTGTTTACTATATCACTATCACTATCATCACTATCATCACTACATAGTATATAACAAAGTCGCTGTCTGCCCGTCCCTATGTATGCTTAAATCTTTAAAACTACGCAACGGATTTTGAAGTGGTTTTTTTATAGATAGAGTAATTCAAGAAGAAGGTTTATATGTATAACTAGCGACCCGCCCCGTACCTCGCACGTAAATTACACCCGTGTGAAGCCGAGCGGGCGGGTCGCTAGTACAAGTATAAATTGTTTTTATGAGCTGATAATTTTCAAACGGATAAACAGATTTTCTAGAATCAAAGTTAAGAACACGTTAGATCAAGATACCTTTCAAACAAAAGAAAAACGAAATCAAAATTGGTTCAGCCTATTGGGAGCTGCCATGCCACAGACGGACACACAAATATACAGATAACCAGATACACCGTCTCAGATACACAGATAGAAACGTTAAACTTATAACACTCCTTTGTTTGCATCGGGGGTTAAAAATGTCACATTTGGTTAAACTCAACATGAAATGATTTAACACAGTTCTGTAAAACTTTCAATGCGTGTGTAACATATCTATCTCGTTTATAAATTAAATATCGCTGGTTCGGAAGCAATACTTACGCGGCGGCCCGCGGTTAAACTTCCCAGCGTACAGCAATACGCTCTTTCGTATTTAACCACTCGCGGTTAAAGCCTCTTGTTTCGTACTTGAGTAGGCATATAACGTAATGCTCTACGAGAATTGTAACTGATCCTTTACAATTTATTATTTACTCCGAACTTGGAGTGAAACATAAAGAAGATAACCCTGTCTGTGTTTCCGCAGCATTACAATCTTGGAGTGTTCAAGTCTAGGGTTAATATGTTAATACTGGTCAAACGTGCTCTATCTTCGACCGCATCATCACTTTCCATCAGGTGAGATCACGGTCAAACGTTAGCCTAGCCCGATGTAAAAAAAAAATAAGATTACCAGGTGTTTTTTTACCGAAACGGAAAAATTTGGTTGTGCGAGAAGATTGAAGTAGAATCACATGTCATAGTTGCTCTAAATTATCATCATGATTATCAGCCCTGCCTGTCATGTTCCCACTGCTGGGTGACAGGCTTTCTCTCAGAGGGTAGCACTTCATCTACCATGCTGCCTCAGTGCATGTTGGTGCTCTGTTTTTTTTATTAATTCCTCTAATGTATTGAACATAGACGAATTTATGGCGAATTTTTTACACAATAGGATTTCGATAACAGTTTTTTAAACAACTGTGTGGCTTCTTGTTCCATCCAAATTTTTTCGTTTGGGTAAAAAAATTACCATACCGGTTTTTTTTTACCTGAATCCATATTAGGCTGTTTAAAGTTAAAATTTACATTAAGCCACTGACATAGGACGTTTTACCTCATAATATGTTTATTTTTGATAGGAGCCTTTTTGGTAATCCCGATTTTTTTTGTAGCCAATAAATGTGCAATTCAAAACACTTTATAGTAAAAGAAAATTAAAAAATAATAACGAAATCCACTTTTGACCATACACACTATGATCCGTGTCGCAGAGTAGTAGTTCTACTTTTGACCATATACACAATGATAGGTGTCGCCAGTAGAGTAGTTCCACTTTTGACCATAATAATATACACTATGATCCGTGTCGCAGAAGAGAAGTTCTACTTTTGACCATAATTATAAACTTTGATCGGTGTAGCATTAGTGTAGTTCCACTTTGACCTTCTTCTCTCATATGGATGTCGCAGTCGTGTAGTTTCACTTTGGATTATATACACTAAGATCGGTATTGCAGTAGTGTAGTTCCACTTTTGACTATATTATGTACACTTTGATCGTTGTCGCAGTAGTTTAGTTCCACATTTGATAGTCGTACACTTTGATCAGTGACGCAGTGTATTTAAATATTGAAACACTATTTCAGAACGTTGGTACTGAAGCACAGAATATATAATAGTACAAGTAGCTGAAGTTACAAAGTTACCCATGAAATTCTGACAACATTGTTAAAATATACCGAAACAGCAACGAAACCATAGAAAATACAAGCAAGACTGACAACAAAGTAGCTTCTAGGTAGGTATTTGTGCGAACGCATTCAACGTTAACCGCTCACTGTTTAAAGCGTCTTTCCGCGATTACAAAATGGAAAATACAGAAATTAACGCAAAGTTTCGGCGGGTGCCTCTTTTATGACGTGTTCTTATCTCTCGGGAACGGCGCGTGTAGTACGAGTATGGAGTAAACAAGGCTCACTTTGCCTCCAGAAACTTCCGCGCGGGATTCCCTTTACATTATTCCGTGTAGCATAGAGCATAAAATGCTACGAATGTTCCGGTATGTGTGAAGATGTGTCGTAGCGGGTGTTGCACAAGTGGTACCTATTGTGGTAGAGGCGCTTTGTTTGCCAGTGTCGCCGATATATCTCGAAAGTTGTGCGATGCAACAACGCATCTCTCCACTCCTCTTATGTATCTAGATTGGAATGCAAGTGTTTTAAATGGCCCGTGCATTTTATTCTCCATGCTAAGCAGAATAAAAACATAAAACAACAGCTCGCAACACTGAAAATTCCAACTTGAAATTCTAAATTACAAATTTTAAATTTCTCGATGCTGAGCACAATTTATGCATTTTATTTCACTTTAGTTTATGATCCATCAGTAAAAGCTACTCGAAGCTACTTAATAACTTTGCAGCAGTAGTAGCATAAGCTAAGGAAATCAAGCAGAAAGCTTAAAACAAAGTGAAATCCAAGGCAATTTTTTTGGAATGTGTAACAGGATCCGTGCTCGCATGGAATATCTTTTAATGTGTACATATGGGGCAGTCGATCGTAGGGATTGCAATGTTTGTTTCAATTTCCTGAGCGGGCGCGCTTTCCATCGTTCTCGCGTTCTAGTGTTTTTCTCTCTGAATGTTTGGCATTGGCTTTTCGACTTTTTTTCGTTAGCTTTGTTTCATGACTACGTTTTCAAGTAATGCGATCTATGAAATCAATATTGTAAAATAAATCTTTAGGTACTGCGGAGAATATCTCATTTTCCTCAAAAGTCATCATATGAACGTTTGATGTTATTGGTTCGGAAATGATCAATAAGATGTATTATTATTTTTACTGAACCCTTAATGTTACTGGGCAGCGAAACGAAGCCGTTTGGGTTGGTCATTTAACTAAAGCAACGAATAAATATATTGGAATGGAATGTCAAAGGGATAGATCAAAAACAGGGTAGCCTTTATTTTTTACTCTTATAACCAGTTTTACTATACATAAGTATTAAGGTCCACACAAACTAGTATAATCATTTCGTAATCATGCGCTGGCGAACAGTTGAAACTTGGTGACCATCCGTGATGTCATCAGACCGCGCTGCTCCGCGGCAATGGTGACGGGGTGTTTTAGCTGCTGACCGGTCAGTCTTCGATTGCATTATCGTTGGCTACGATTTGTATGTAATAAGAACAGTGCCATATACCGTCATGTAGAAGGCACTGCGCTTACATCATAAAAATCGTAGTAGGTAAACTTAATTGGAAAAATTCGCACTAGGCACTCTGGTCTATGAAGGCCATTTACTATAAGTAAATAATGATTAAATGAGACAATTTCTTTTGTTTGAAAAATAGGCCCACCACAAACTAATACCGTATAGTAATGAAACTCATGTCGATTTGTTCCTCATAATCTCTAGATTTAGTGGTAATATTAGCTATATCCGATCAAACCGGAATATTGCCAATAGCCGATAACTATGGCCACTGTTGTAAAATATGGTATATTTATTTTTGTATAAAAATTCCTAAGCATACATCCTTTTTCATATTAAAAACGTTCCGGTCAAGTGACTTTATAAGGGAAATGAATGAATTGTGGCAAAAATCAAAACAACACATATTATTCTTGTTATTATTTTTCCGGTTGCATTTTTACCTTATCTTTCGTCCGAATGGTAAAAAAAAAACGACGAATTTTTAGTGTTGGTCCCATCAATATATGGTAAATTCGGTGGGCCAAAGTTTTTTTTTAGGTGGGCCTAAGAAAAATTGTCTTTTTTGTGTTTGTGTATTGCTATTCGTCTTGCGAACTTAGTTTATAAACTGTATGTTGTGATAAGGCATTTCAACTTCACAACTAAAATATCACTAGCATTTCTCCCCAAGTTGCTACTAGTTATAGGATCTGCCTTAGGTACCTGGTTTTTACCGTCTACAGATAGTTACTATGAAAGTTACGAAATTAAATTGATATTTCTGAAATATTATCATTACTTAACAGTTTTCTGGTATAAATATCAACATTTCTTTCTAAATTGACCGTGAAAATGGTATTTCTCAACAGATGGCACAGAAGAGATAATTATAAATACAGAAACGACTTGTTAACTTCCTGTTAACGGCTAAAGTGGTCACAATGAAAGTGTTTCATTGAGCTGTCCTTTCGCTCCGTGTTGAGAGAATGATGAAACTAAGTAGACATACAAGGAATATGAGCATTGGGCTATACGCGGTGATTTTCTCTTTGCAGCCTGTGATGTGATTGGTGTGAGCTATGTTATTTAACAAAGTAATTAATGGCACGTGATAACATTTCATGACAAATGAATTAACGGCCGGCTATCCGAGTCGCGTAGGCAACAAAACGCTCCCTCAGCCCCCGCCAAGTTATAGCGACGATTTATATTGCCACGCTAGAGTCAGGACGCCCGCGGGGGGAGTGCAACGACAAAAACGAACATAGGTCCAACCTCGATGACGCCTGGCGCGGCACTGAACGCGGCGCGTGCAAATTCTCGGGACCTTTTTACGGTTTTAATTTCACTAAAAAACTAAACTATTCACTATCAAAATTCTATCCAAATATTTTTTTTTTTAATAAAATTGCCTTTCAGTACATGCAATTTCAAGGTTGTTACGAGCTTTCATTAGAGCATAAAACGAAAAAAATAAACTGAATCGAATTTGTTTCAGATTTTTTTTTGATCGAGGAAAGTTTATTCTATCGTGTTTTGAACCAAATCACAGACTCTAACACAGATGTACCTGTGACATGTATTGTTTTCCAGCTCAAATATAGTAATTTAACTGATAAAAAAAAAAAAAAATTAAAACCGTCAAATTTGGTATAAGAGGCTCTTAATTTGGTGCTCCCAAAGTTCCCGGATGAGACTGCATTGTCTGAACCATAGATTAGATAAAACCAAGTCCTTGGCCTGAAAATAGCTGGTCAAATTTTAAGTATTCGTTATTTTTGAGCTATATTATTGCAGCTATCTATTATTAACCATGTCTCTATCCATACTGTTGGAAGAAAAAAGGCGAAGAGTTGGTTCCCGTTATATACACTCGATGCTAAGCAATAGGCAGCATCATGTTTGTACAGTCGCGCACAGCGGCTCCGACGGTACTTTGGCGCGAAAAGCGCTCTAATGGTTCTTCGGTTTGCGATTGTACCTGTCAGATGACTGTCGAGTGTCACCGAACATCGCCGTTCACAAGGATTTCTATCCTACTGAAAAGCGTAGAGTGCCCCCTCCCTTTTGAAAGCTGTTTTAAGGCATAACAGTTCGGACTGCTTACTACAACCCTTTGAAAGAAGATAATGTCCTGGAAGCGTTTTATCAATTGAAGTTTTCAGCTCTTAATCGAAACTTGGATAATATTTTTAAAACATTCTCAAACAATTGGTTTCGGTTCGATTCAAAACAATCTATGGAGAACTATAAAAAGGAAACATGGAAAAATTGAAAAAACAAATCAGAAATACGCGTGAAGCAGAGTTTGCCGGTCTACGAGTAAAAAAGAGTTTTCATTCAACTCTACAGTTAGATTTCCAGCGAACTATTTCCCACAGTTCGATGAAATTCAGAATTCTATCCCAATGCAGTGTTAATGAATTGGAATAATGAAAACTGTATGTAACTTTGGGGATAGTTGAAAATTAAATGTCAAAGTTGGGCTTCGGTTTAACAAGAGTGTGTTAGGGCGTCCTGTTGAAGAGAAATGTCAGCATAGCACGATCACATCTTGTATTCATCAAACATCCATTCTTGTCTCAATATACGTGCCGAAACTTGGCACCGCCCGTGGGGTTCATCTTAGTTCCCGCAATGGGGTACAACTTGTGAACTTTCCCCAACTTACGACCGCTTGTTTACAGCTCCAGGGTAGGTCAACTTCGGTATTAGTAGAGGATACCATACAAATAATACTTGCCGACTTAAATTAATCCAACGAGAGTGAGATTTGGTAGATGACATTCGTAAAGGACGTGGCATTACCCGTCCTTCCCTTGTCATTCTAAAGGAATAAACTTTATGAAATATATATTATGTGAAATTACTATTTGGAATACCTTGTTATTGGAATATCTATATATGAAACTTGGTGAATTCAAAGTTTAGGAACTTTAAAAAACTAAAAAAAAAAAAAAATACTTTCATCACTACTTCAACATCATACATAATTATCCTCGTGGTCATATTGGTAAGACAAACTAGTATGACCACGAGGAAACATTGTAAATATAGCCCATTCAAAATATATGAATAAAATCAGCCTATAGTGTGAGGGAGGCCTATGTCCAGCAGTGGACGTCCTATGCCTGAAATGATAATGATGATGGTGTACTAAAATAGACATCAATATCAGTTAAAAACGATAAAATTCAACGCTAAAACGATTGCATTTGTAAAATTACCAAAGGCGATTGATTCGAATGGCTACAATTTAATGCTTTAGTTCCAATAATAGCTACCACGAACTTAAAATGGTCAGAACGTACGGTACGCCCTCTCACACCGGAATAAATGGGATCATTTCATTGACAAGGGTAAGAAAGGAAAAGCGTAATAGTAATAATCAAATAGCCAACAACACCCTATGAAAGTATCCTTCGGTAAGATATGAAACAAGCAATGAACTGCGAGGCAATTTCAGGCAATAACTGGACTTTTTTACGAGACCACAGGTGTATTTTATAGAAGATCGTTGTTCCGTTTAGACGTGATAACACCTTTGATATTGTGTTGAGATCTGCAAAATATTTTATGTTATTGGCTACTCCATGTTGAGTATTTTGTTGGAATTGTTGAGCCAGTTTCTATTCCAGGCTATGTTTTTGTGAGCACAAAAAAATATACAAGATTATTTTTTAATTTTTCTTATGTACCATACACATTAGAAAGTAAAAAGCCGAAGGTATAGAGCTGATTATGATGAAATGTGTAAACTGCCTAGATTTTTCTTTGCAATGTGACCAAGCATGCAGTTGAGTAGGTACTACTTACGTCTCCACGGAAAAGTTTCTCAACGAAAATAAAATGTTTCCGCAACAAGGTTTCACTTTAATTCCATTTCCTAAGCTTTGTTTCTCTCTGCCGGTGTGTATTGAATGACCATTATATCCAACGAGCCGACCTTACAATTTTTGCGAGTAATTCGCCCCCGAGCCATTCGTGGCGTTTTCACTGGCTAGAATAAAACATTTTCATTTCCGACATAAAGACTATGGAAGGAACAGTAAATGGAAAATGTTATTGTCTGTGAATAATGGCTTTGATTTACAGTCTCCTACGTCGTTTCGGATATTTTTTCTGATTGCCGTAATGGCGGTATGTGAAATGTATGTTCAATGTTTTGACGATAAAAAAATAATAGTAATAGTATCTGCAATCATTTACAGCTGACTTAATTGAGATATGTTTTATGTATGTTTTTCAAGTGTAGGCATTTGAGACGGTATAAAATATTGTCTATTGTCTTATCAAATATGGAGCACATTCTTACTAAATTTGTTCGACTGGTTCATTAAACAGCCTTTACTTCATAAAATTTTCAAAGGATCTTCAAAAAGCTTTCCTAGTGTGGGGATGCTAAGGTACAAACACAAAGAAACACATATCTAACTCCCAGATCCAAAACAGATATATAAACTCATCGTTCAAACATCTGCAAGGAACATCTGCCGAGAATTGAACCGTACTAGGTTCGACCGGAATCTGCGCATCTATACTATAACTATCACTAATTACTATAAAACTATAATGCTGAAACCATTGGGTATTTCATTCAGTTCAACAAACCGCTAGGGCTCCAGGGCACACCCCTTCTGGGGTGCCTGGGCAAGTCTGATTCCCACCCCCGGCGACGGCCCAAGCCGAGGTTCGTACCTTCGAGGTGCCCTTGTGCTAGTCGCCCAAAAACTTAAACCATCAAGTTATGCCGAACGCACTCTGCGTTCGCTAACTAGTCCGGTCCATCTGTAGAGGCCAAAAGGCCAACATTACAAGTCAATATCAAAAAAAAAAAAAAAACCATTGGGTATTGTTTCGATTAGATGTATGATATTTCAGATAAGTTGAGTTAGTTTCTGAACCATTTCCAGGATATTAGTTTAGTTACCGAAATGACGTTAGTGCGACGGGGACAGAAACTATATCGGCAGCACAAGAATAGCCAGAATGTAGAAACCTCGGAAAGTAGGTACGTATAGAAGGCGGAAGTGCTGCAAGTAGTTTCGTAAGCTGAATCACAAACATTGTTTAGCATTTTCCCCAGAACTTTGGATAGATTAAAATGTCGCATCTAGACTGCATGTGACATGGCAATGTGATTCGGGCAGCGTCGCTCGGTCACGTCCTGAAGTGCGGAGCGATGTACCGCGCAACCGCCACTTCGCAGTAAAAAGACCCGCTAGAATGGATTTAAATAATATATGGCAACTCTTTAATTCTCACAATGGGTATCGCCCTCCACGCACGATTGTTTAAAGTGAGCTCGCATTTTATTGTCTTTACTAGCCGTGGGCCTCATTGGATATCCTATCGGTGACTTTTCAGAAGCCAATTTTTGAAGGTTTTCGAGGTCGTTATTAATTCTAAGATTAATTTTATTTTATTTATTGAGTAACAGCAAACAGCCATGTTATAAGATATTACCTACAAAAAAGAATGCCTATGTAAAGTCGTAACAACTAATATAATCTATATATAAAAATCAATCCCTATTTAGCTTGGTCACAATGGTCACGCCATAACTCGAGGAAAGAAGAATTAAGAAAATTGCGCAGAAAATTGGAAAATTTCAAAAAACTTTACGATAATTTTACCTTCGCGCGTTTGACAGTTCTAAGACAGGACAACGTCTGTCGGTCACCTATAATCACAGATCTAATACCTATAGATTTTCAATGAGCGTGGCTAGCTCAGTGCCTCTCGCTTCAACAAGGTGTGTTGCCACATTAAAATTATTTGCTATAAGTTAGGGTAATTTACCTAATATGATGGGTAGTGAATCTTCAATGAGTAATTTTGGAAACAATACTACCTTTTAAATATTTATTGTTTATACACTATCTGCTGCAACCCGCGGTACTACCTGCAATTTTCTGGTAAGAAAAGCTTGTTGTCTGTCCTCATGACATACCCTATCGTCCTGACAAAAACCGTAATAGATAGCCAGTTGACTTAAATTTTCACAGAATATGTAATGTTAAGGCTGATTAACTAAGAAATAAAAATATTCTAAACTAAAGGGGATCCTATTTCTGTTTACCACCAAGCTAAACAACGTCGGGCGCGGTCGATACTTGGATGGGTGACAGCCTGGGCGTGATGTTGTCTTTTTGTATTTTGTGATTGTAACCGACTCGCGCTTGGTCAGTAAATTTTTTTCATGAATGGAATTACGTATAACATTCCAAATAATTAGATAAAACTCTTTAATGTTCATAGTACAAATTTCGCGAACAGCGCGTAGCTATTTGAGTCGGTTCGCCGAAATCGCCTTTTGCTTTTCCTGCTTCATAATTCTGGCCTCATTAGTATATATTTGATACTAACATTCACCATATTCACATGGGCATAGGAGGGTCGGTATTTTGCACTTCTTGTAATGTGCCAGCCTTTTTGACTGTACATGTACATTGGTTGGAAAGAAATCTCAATCAGTTTTGTTTTTTTCGGCTGGTAAAATATTTTCATCATCATAAGAAAGTTTTCTAATTTTTGGTGGCAAAAGAACTTAGCGGTGGTATTTCTACTGAATAATCCTCAATGTTCGCATTAGGCAAGTGCATTGTTAGTACGGCAAACGGAATTAAATTATTAATATCTCTTCTGACAATGGATCCGGCATTGAAATGTTTCGAAAAAATTCTACCATGTCTTGCTGGCACCCAACTTTCACGACCGCGTAGCACATTCATTTCATTCGTAAGACAGGATCAATTGGAAACCTGCAGAACGAATAATTTATGTTAGATTCGGTGGGTAATTTCTTTCATAAGCTGGCAACATTCGTCATAATTCTTCTAAGTGAATAATTTGATAAAATTCATAGAATTAGACCACAAATCGACCCAAAAACTGACTAATTATGAAAATATGTTTACGAATTGATATCCTGAATGTCTTTAGGTGATCGCTACAAGCGTTATTATGTTTACTTACTTGTGAAATAATATTTCATCGTTTTGTCTCTCACTGCGCTTCTTGCAGCCCAAAATGCCACACCCAAGCATTGTAGAACCATTTTTACAGTTATTACTCAGAGAAAAGACGCACATAACACATTAAATCACCAAAATAAGCCAATAAATAATATTCTGACCCGTTTTGTTTGGAATTGAACCGTCAGATTTTGACATTTCGGATCCAAAAAAAGAGGCCACGCCGATAAGGACAAAAAAGTCTATCTATGTCCTTTTTGTACTTGTGCTGAGCTGTATCAATTTGTCTCTTTCACTGAAATATATTGCCGATCTGGTTGTGTATATCTGTGCCTATAATAGTAACATAATTATAATAAGTAATTGTTTCAAAATACCGAAGTTAGTAGGAGGGTTTTTAGGGTTCCGTACCCAAAGGGTAAAAACGGGACCCTATTACTAAGTCTGTCTGTCTGTCCGTCCGTCTGCCCTACCTATTAACGGCTGTATCTTTCGAATATATCCAGTACAAATTTTCACAGAATATGTAACGTAACGGTGGATTAACTAAAAAAAAATGTCAAAAAATCAAAACGAAACGGATACAATAAACGTATTTTTGTATTAGTTCTAATGTAAAAACGGTAATACGTACAACCGTCAAACTTGGCATGATTATAATACACACTCTAAAGTATAACAAAAAATTATAAATAATGGTAAAGTGCGAGTCAGTGAAAAAAATATTTTCACCACCGGTTCTCGAAACAACGTCGGGCGCGGTCGGTAAGTACTTGGATTTTTTCTTATTGCACTATTTTTTTTGTACTTTAGTAGATAACAAGTTATGTGGTGGTACAGAACCCTCAGTGTGCGAGCCCGACTCGCACTTGGCCGGTTTTTTTAATGTTAAGTAAGGTTAAAACTAAGAAAAGGTTTTTGAAAATTCACCCCCTAATTGAGTGAAGTAGGGTATTATGAAGTTCATATAAACATTCATTCACTATTTAACACTTTTATGGGCTGACTTTACAAAAATGATTACACAACTGAATTTTACTGATAATAAACACGTATCAACTTCCACGTTTCATATTTTTTTAAAAACTATGGCTAATTTCTGCACATTCTTTAATACCATATTTAATCCCCTTACTTTTCAAAAACCGATGATATAGTAACTTTTAATTATAAACAGAATTCTAAGTACCAACTACCGCGTTTCTAACTGCAATAATTATGAACTTCCATACAAAAATTTCCAACCCCTGTTTAACCCCTTTAAGGGACGAATCTTCAAGAACTCTTCTTTAATGCGCACTATCGTTAACACTATACTTGTGTAAAATTACATGCTTATAAAGCATGAATATTTCTTCCAAATTTTGGAACGATGTCGAAATAATAATAGAAACAGGGCAGTTTTACTTAGTAGTTAAAAACTTGAGTACTGGTGAAATTCCGAGGCTAAATAACATGTATCGTACGTCTTGTAGTTAAAAGATTTAAAGATCTCGAATGCGTCGGCTGATTTAATTGAAAATTTAATAATACTGTGCCGGCCGTGTTGAACAATAAAACGAAGCCAAAGATGTGAAAGGGCATCATAAATAGAAGGCTTGAGTATAAAAGTGTTCTTTATGAAGTGTCGCCGCACAAGCCGCCGGCCGCGCCCGCCTGGTGTTGATATCCATTTGAAAGTCCTGTAATATTGGACTCAGCTGCCCAACTCTGCTACGACGATAGGAATATCGATGAGGATATATTTTACATTAGACACTTTCCGAATGGTTCTTAGTTTTTTAACTAAGAACAGCGGTTGACTTTCAACTATTTGTTTATAATCTACGCAGTAGGTATTATCTATCGAAGAAGCTGGGTCAAAAGAATAGCAATATAGAATGAATAAAATACACTGGCCAATATTTTTATCTATTTAGTAACAGGCTTGCGTTTGACCGCCAACTCGCTTAATGTTGGGTTAAGCCTGAAATAAATGAATTTTGATTTTGAATTTGAATGTTAAGTGATGATGCAGTCTACGATGGAGCACGCTTGCCTAGAATTAACAAGAATCTAAGTACATAATAATTTGGAATCATAACAAACTTCCATTTTTATTGTGCGAACTGATAGTCTGTGGAATGCGCTGCCTGAATGAGTGTTCCCCGATAGTTACAATAAAATCGCGTGTGAATCAGTTTCTTCTATGCAAGCGTGCTCCATCGTAGACTGCATCATCGTTGACAATCAGGGGAGTTGGCAGTCGAACGAAAAACTAAGTCTATTACTGATAACGTAATTAAATCTAAAAAAATACTAGCCTAACTTAAAATGCGTGAATGATGTGTGATTAATTACGTGCATATGAAATCTTTACATAAATTATGAAACGTAACCAATTTTTTGTTATCAATTCATTATCGATATAATTTTGTAAGTAAGGTAAATATTGCCATCCCTAGAAAAGAACGGTCCCGACCAACAGAGGGTCGGAGTTGGCGAGGGAGAGTCTAATAAAATATGTAGATTTGATGACTTGTCACATTTTTTGTTACAAATCCGAGATTCAAAGTTTTAGCTATATTACCAGATCTTTCTCAACATTCAAGACTCATTCTGAATTTTAAATGTACGAACATAAAGTCTAATCCATTTTTGGTTTTAATGCAAGCAAGAGCATAATTTATATTTAAACTAAAAATTCCTAACCAAACCTAAACCAAGTTGTAGCCTAACCAAAAGCAATTAATTATCCAACACTAGCATCGCCCGCGGTTGCACTAACTTTTCTACAGAAACCACATTTTTTTGGGACAAATGACGTCACTTGAAAGTACGCCATATAAACTCAATACTGACACTTTACAGAAAAGGGACAGAGCATCCCTTCCTAATCCAACGACAAACTGTAAGCGCTCATATCTCAGAATTTTATAAGCCGATTTAAATAACTTTTTCGGTATCCATTTTATTATACAAATTTAACATACAACAAACGTATTTTTTTAAACGTATTTTTGTTTTAGCTCTAATGTAAAAACGGTAATACAGTGTAATCTCACTAATCCGGCACTATTAAAAACCGGAGGGTGCCGGATTATTGGAATGTTCGGATTACTGGGTTATACTGAAAAAGTCATAGGTAATAAATAAAATAAAGCATTTCATAGTGAGAATAAATGTATGTAATGTAATATGGAACAATTGAATTAACATGTAGGTATATATGTAATTAATGATAAGTTAAAATATGATAAGTTTTGAGGTTAGACTGCTAGTCGATGACGCAGCGACCAAAGCGCACACGTATAGAGGAGTAAGGGAGGCGTGGGCGGATGGTGCCGGATTATTGGACGTGCCGATCTATCGAAGTGCCGGATTAGTGAGATTATACTGTACTTACAGACGTCAAACTTGACATGATTATAGTGCACACTTTAAAATATAATAAAAATGGCCAAGTGCGAGTCAGTGACAAGTTTATGTTCATTACCAAGTGGTAATTTCGTTATTGAATTTTGTGGTGGTAAAGAACCCTTAGTGCGCGAGCCCGACTCGCACTTGGCCGATTTATTATTTTTAACATATCAGTTATCTATCCGATGGTCTATTATACGCGTTCGTGGTTTATTATATTGTATTCAAACTTGGTCGTTTCATAGCTAGAGCTTGATAGACAGGTATCTTGAGTAGATTCTAGAGCAGGCCGCAATACGGCATGCGATGGAAATGCGGGCACTCAAGCTTGCCTGCATGCGAAGGGCAGCCGCAGACATCATAAATCGTCGAGACGCGTGCCGTTGCTCGCTCCATCAACGATTACTCCAGACCACCGAGTTTCTATCTCTGATACACCTGACATAGGGTGGACACTTTCAGCCAACATATTGGCACTAAACGCGCCTATGACATTATCGCTCCGGCCAGTCTCCATGTCGTAACATTGAGCGTACTAATCACCGTTCAATTTCGCTCTCGTGCATATTTATAGTTGGCAAAATTTTGTAATAAGTTTGAAATTCACCAAAAAAGCTTTTAGATTATCTTTTTTAAGTTTAGTGTAGGATATAAGTATAAATTATTTCTATGTAGTTTTTTTATTAACTACTTTATTTAAAATCAGGTATTAAAAATTAACAAATACAATATACACCAAACTTAAAAAACTAAATTAACTAATTAAAGATCGTATATACTAACTATAAGCAAGGCCTTTATATAGTAGTTTACCGAGCGAAGAGAGGTCTCAGATTCAAATGTCTAATGGGACAAGTAGGCATTTCGGCATGCATGGTTTGTTCGACCATAACTTGCGTATCGTTGATCTAATCTTTATGAAACTTTGTAGGTAAGTAGTTCGTTTCAATACAATTTTTAAGTTTGAATGTGGACAAAATCGATTGATGATTGATTGTCGCGAGATCACAGTTCGGGGCGAACCACTATAGTTATGTTTAGTTTGATGTAATGTCTAAAGGGTATCATAGCAGTTTTTGCTCCAGACCAATGGCGGGCCGATGGCGGAATGATGGCGGGCCGATGGTCGACCGACGGTTGACCGACCCCGCAATATTGCATGAACACGCTATGACGATGACGAATATTACTCGTGCTTGTCTCCGAGGCATATCACGAACGGCAATAATGTGGACTGGGTTCTAGTTCTGTTATTACAACATTTATGATTTGAAATTCCTGAAGAATTTATCGGCGATTTCAACTGAATTTCAAAGAGTAGACTAGAAATTATTTTTGTTTATGTTTGATAGGCTAAGCGCTTGACAACAGCTGCCCTGATGTTAAGGGGCCTGTATACCGTCTGCAACTCTCTCGCATGCGTATTTTTACATTATTGAAGATATAAAATCACAGGGTATGAATTTGCAAAATACGCGAGCGAGAGACCTGCAGCGAGTGTATACAGGCCCCTTAAGAGACGATGTGGTCGAAGATGGTAAACAAACTAAGTTTGAAATGGGAACTTGCTCTCAAGTAATGATGCCGGAACTGACAAACAAGGGAGATATGCCTTAGTACCTAAGACATTTTTGTGTTCAATATGTCTTAATTTTTCATTAAAAATACTATATACCGCTAAACTGCTTACAATACAGCTCACATACTCATTTTCCACGCACACTAAGAAAGTTATAGTGAGACCAATGAAAGAACTAATCAAAGATAATACAACCACTTTATCGCGCACGAGTCATAATTTACTTGTGCACGATGAAATTCACGCCGGTCGCGGAAGAGTGTCGTTTAGCGCTTGTGATTGGAGACAACGCTTGTGATTGTAGACTCAAAAGTCATTCATTCAGTTTGCGCTTAGGATTGGATCACTCGAAAAAGATAATGCTGAAAATTTATACATTTGGCTTGCAGCAGGGTACAGGATGAGTAGTCAAAGTGGTTATATCGTCATTGTAACTAATAGTCCACATGGAAAAAGGGCAACAAAGTAATTTCATCAAAACTCGCGTGAGGATCCATTATACATTATGTCAAACCGGCTTACACTCACAAGACAAGTCTTAAATTTCAGAAATTGTTTGTAAGCGATATTGCTTTTAGTTATTACTTGGTTTTATCGTGCTTCTTATAATTTTCCGAAGCACTAGGTTCAATATGTTGGTGTGCAGAGAGCTTAGTTGCGAATCAATAGTCCAATCGTTGGCAAGCGCGTACCACTCTATCAGCGATTAGTTTTGGTCTAGTGGACACCCGCTCTCCTTGCCGTTGGAGCAGGAAGCTTGTTTATGGATAAATTACTACCTACAACGTAAACATTTCTAACTTTTCTTTGAAATTCTTACGAGTTGTCGAGAAAATGCATCAGGCTAAGGGGTGTGGTCAGGTCTTGACTCTGTAACATTTATCCCTAGCTTGGCGAAGGAGCTTTAAAAGTGAACAGGCAATTAACAAAAAGAAGTGAAGGCAATCCGTAGAGATCTATCTGTAGTAAAAACGTCAGCCAGAGAAGCCATCCTCATCTCACCAACAAAGAATCGGCCGAGGTCCATTATGGTAATGAAAGTGACTCCCGTTTGTCTTAAAGTCGTAGCTCAATTTGCAAGGCGAGAGATAAACGCTGTTAAACTGTCGAAGTTCGTGACAAAGCCTGAATAATGCAGATTACACCGAGAAAAATACGGCCGCAGTCAAATCTGCATATTTTATTGGTCCCTTTTCAATGTCCCCTTCCCAACCTCGGACGAAATACTTTATACCTATCTAAAAGTTTTCTTCAACTTTCTAGTTCTGGTATACGGATAATGGTTGAATAGGTTTAACCTTTGGTTAATTCCAAGTTGAGTCACCGTGTAGGAAACGTAGAGACGATTGTTATTGGGCTTGCGTCATCAAAGTGTGCCGTGCAATCAGGATAATGAAATAATTTCTGTAAAGGCGTTAGTGCTTAATTATTTGCTAAGAGAATCAGTTCTTGGAAGCAAAGTACAAATTACTAGTATAGGTGAAATGGCTCAGCGAGAGCCGGCGTTGCGAGGTGGCTTTGTGCCTAGATGGAGTTGCGGAGCTCCGCTGCGAAGGCCTACAGTGCTCCACGTTAAAGCGTTCAGCCGCTTAGGAACGAATTTACGTTTACGAGTTCCAGCCTCGTATTTCCCAAATTGTATACTGTGGGTTTTATCGAACGTCTTTCTAATGGAAAGCACTTTTAGTTGAATGGTCTGTTACGGAAATGGCATACATTCTCACGACAATACATTTACAATAACATTGAACTTGAGTTATATATTTGGTGTTGGTTTAGGATTCGGGCCAGGAGTATTTGGCTCGAGTGCGTAATACGTGTAATAATGAACGAATTAGATCAATGGCCCAGAAGAGATACTATTTGTTATCATACCAAAGACAACGATAAAGATAATTATAATTATGTATAGCTTGAGATCGCGGGTTCAAACCCCGGGCCCGTACCAATGAGCTCTTTGGAGTTTATATACGGATTTTCATACCACTGGCTTTTCGGTAAAGGAAAACATCGTGAGGAAACCTGCATACGTACGGTGAAGGAATACAATGGCGTATGTGAATCCACCAATCCGCACTGGGCCAGCGTGGTGGATATGGCCCAATCACTCTTTCGGGGGTAGGCTAAAAGTCCAGCAGTGGACTGTTAAAAGGCTGATTATGATGATGTAGTTAGATAATAACAGTAGGTAGATATAGTGACTGGAAAAGACCTGGAACAAAATAAAGCATTTTTTACAAAAAAATACATCATGTCTTCATGAGAAGTTCAATAAATAAGATCATTCCTAATTATTCACCATTTTTTTCTTCTTCAAATTTTAATGGGACGACTCTCAATTTAGCCTTTTCAATAACAAAAGAATCGTTATAATCGGTGAAATTAATATTATATAGCGTAGCATAGGTATAAGAAAAAAAATATGAAAATTTCCTTTTTAGGTTTCCGTACCCTTAAGGTTAAGGCTGACAGTTTATCTTAAAAAAGTAAATTGACACTTATTTTAAACGAATTTGTGGTCCCAACTTTTTGAGTTATAGCGATAAAATTGTAATAAATTCAAGATGTTTATACGTATAGCTCAAAAGTTAATTGTCCGAATCCGAGCCATAGTTGAGCTTAGTATTTTATTTTTTATCTCTGTATGTGTCCAACCCACAAAAGAGGGAAGAGGGACCAACCAGTACATTCATTCGTACTTTAGTTTTTGTTGTTCAATCTTCAACAAAACATGCGTTTCACACACATCAGCAGCCATTAAATCCACTGCTGGATACAGGCCTCCCTCTTAAAGAAGGGTGTTGCCATAATCCCCACGCTTGGCAGGCGGCTTGGGGATCGCAGTACGTTCACCGTGTACTTATAGGACGCTGCTGCCCATCCTCCGGTGGTTCTGGTCACAGTTTTAGGACATACCCGGGTCCAGGACATACCCGGGTCCAATTTTTTTTAATTTATAATAATTATATTTACGGAACCCTACAAGAAGCGTGTCTCGAGACCCTCTTGGTCATCGGTATTAAAAGTGGCGTGGACGGTTCGCTCAGTCGATACGTCGTTGTCGGGCCGCTATATAGACACCTAAAATTCAATTCAAGTTGTTTGACGATATCTATACCGAATTTAATATTAATTACTAATGTTGTTACTTTCTGTTGCTAAGATATTAATATTTGACACTTATCGTTGTTCAACCGTTTGTTCGAAAGGTTTCTTTAACGCTACAACTACGTCAGTGATTAATTTAGTTTCGCTGGCACAATTTCCGGCTTCACTTACTACACCTTTAGAATTTCGCCTTCGCCTATTCAAACAATTCCATTAACATAAAGGACCATTAAGTATTTTATCAGGACCCATCATGTTTGTGCCAAGCTCATCAAGCATTGGAGATTAGGTTAATGTATTTCGACCCAATAGTTATTTACGTGTGTACATTTGATTTTACACACCTGTGCTTATAGCCGACCCTTTTAATGTCTTTAGTTCGGTTCAATCACTTTAAGACTAAAAGTAGTAACGTTTATTTATGTACTACAACAAATGGCAATTAATCCGGGACGGAATTTATTTTATTGTTTCTCAAATGTAACATACTAGTGTAATTAACTATAAGCACGTACTAAATAACTTTAGTGGTTAGGTTATTTCAACAAAATGGGTGTTTCGTAAAGTTCATTAAAGGCCCGGAGGTTTATGTCGAAAAGAAGGTACCACTTGAAATATTTTAATTTAAATGAAATTACTTTAAATTTATTTATATGTTTAAATTAATATTAAATTAATTTAAATGAACAGACATCGTAGACTTAGTAATAGGGTCCCGTTTTTACCCTTTAGGTACGGAACCAAAAAGGGCCCCATAACGTGTTTTTACGTATTTTTGTTAATCTAGAGTAAAAATGGTAATACATACAAGAGAATTATAGTACACACTCAGTGAAACATTAAATAATACATTGTATTTAGTTGAAGTCACCGTTACCATTCCAAATTCTACAAAAAAAATACTATTTTGTGGTGGTATAGAAATCTCAGTGCGCGAGTCCGACTCGCATTTGGCCGGTTTATTTGAATTATGTTAAGAATATTCAGTAGACAATTTATTTAATTTAATCAATAGCATTGTTTGCTATCATAGTGTATCTGTTGTTGATCAATAAAGCTGTTCTAGTTTACTTGCTCAAGTAAGAGTATAATATCTTTTTGCTGGTCATAATATGGCAAGGACATTTCATTTGGGTCCCGGAAGAAAACTTTTACGCTTCCACAACAGGATTCGTTGGCACCCCAAGATCCTCGTAAGTATTTGCCTACTTTGTTTGGCATAAAAATTAATTTCCAAAGAATTCTTTTGATTCGTTTTATTTTGCGGCATCTTACTTTTGCGCATACATTTTTATTTTATCTCAGAAATCTCTCTCAAAGGACGAGTCTGGAATGCTCAAGGGTATTCATTCATCTGATTATGTTTTTTGAAGAAAAGACAGCGAGTATTTCATAATTAGGAGCTACATAAATTATGAAATAGTTAAGTAAGCTTTTATTCGCTTTTTAACCGACTTCAGGAGGATGTTATCAATTCGACTGTATGTTTGTTACGTGATTTCTCCGCAAATAATAAATAGGTATTGATGATTATTTTTATTGTTTGGTAGGTCATACTTCAGAGGCGGTCCCATATAAATGTTATCGAAATTTATTCAGCGCTTTTTGTACTAATCTATAAATACCAAAAAAATATACACAGACCAGATGTCGTTTTGGTTTGTGGTTCCCTTCAGAAAAAGTTTTGATGAGGACTTTCAATCTCTGTTTTAACTGTCATTTTTAACTTTTTAGTTTGATTGTACATGTAGGGTATAGTCACAGAATTTTTCTCTTCTGTGGGTATAGTCTAAAATTTGTTTTTTTCTCTAAATAAATATTATTTTTTATATTTGTTGCCTGAAACATTATGCGTTTACATGTACATATACGTACTTATATCTACAGCGTAAGGTTGTTTAAGTTTTCGGTGTGCATGGTGGAAGGCTTTACTGATGCCATTAGCCCTGCCATAAATATCTGGGCAACGTATTAAAGGGATTTAGATTTAGCTTGTACGGGTCCTGATGTAGGTACGGCGAGAGTTACGGACAAAGCGAATTCCATGTTTTTTAAGTAGCCCACGATTAAGGTGATTTTAGAGAATGTCATGCGACAGACTTTAATCTCGTTTTACGCAACGGCTGCTTTAAATGTATGTGTTTACTAATTTGTTGTAGCTGTTATTTAAAATGCTAAATAAGATTCTTATTAATTTTTTTAGTGTTGCGTTTGGCCGCCAACTCGCGTGATTCTTAGTACTGAAATATCAGTTATTATGTCAGAGAATTCACTTGTTGAGCTAATAAAGGTAAAGTTTACCGACGGTTGATAAGGCGATTAGGTAAAATGTTTAACCGGCTATTTTTGACAATTCTTCCGTAAGTGAAATATCAGTTATATAAATAACTAGTGGTCCGCCCCAGCTTCGCACGGGTATGGATTATAGCCTATGTCAACCGGGGATAGTGTAGCTTCCCGTCAGTGAAAGAATTTTTCAAATCGGTTCAGTAGTTTCGGAGCCTATTCAATGCAAACAAACAAACAAACAATCAAATCTTTCCTCTTTATAATATTAGTATGAATAACTTTTGGTGAACGTGTACCTAATAAGACTCTAAGATTCTTTAATACTTGAATACAATTATATAATATTATACTTCGGTTTTTAGCACAAAAAATATTACAAACGAATAATTGAATCCACTGACTCCGAAGTAGCATGGAACTGTGATTCGGAAGCCAGTGGCTTCTCCCAATTAAGTTTAAAATGTTTTGTATTTATTAAGAGGAATAATTAAAATTATCCTATTTTAGCAGTCTTCTACATAGCCCTCTAATGAGTCGCTCTATCAAACGCAAGCCTATAATGAAAAAAAAACTGTGTCAATTTCCGCTATCAAGAACTGTCCCAAATCAAAACAAGACAAATTGTTTTAAGAAACAGATTAGCTTATCGATATTTTCACTATTTGTATTCGCATAAGTTTACGAACGAATATATTCCTAGTACAATGAAGCGCTGTAAACAGATACCGTGTTTGTAGCGTGGAAACTGCCTAAAATGTACACAATTTCCTGCGAATACAACAAAAAGCGCTCCTGAAGAAAATGTCTCGTGCAGCCAAGTAGACCCAGCGCAAACAATGCGTCTCGCACGGAAAGTTGCCCTAATCTAAACGTAGATCATCGCGATTGTCGGGAGATTCAGCAGCGATTAAACGTATTCATAGCGTTTACATTTTGACGTTCCCTCTCAACCTTCGCAGTGTTCGGTGGCTTTCGCAGCCGTCAGTGCCGTCAGAAGCAACAGGGCCGCGATTGGAGGGCGGGCGGGACATGCGCGCTGCGCGGCGAAGGCGCGCGGGCGCGCGGGGCGCTCCGTCGCAGCCTCCACGCTCGTTCTTAATGAATCGCCGGTACCCGCGGATCGCGCTGCGCTCGACTCTGAGAGCTCTCTTTAAAAAGTTAACCTCTTCGCCGTCTCCCTCACGCCCTCTCGTGTTGCAAAATAAAACAGCGGGTGGTGGAGTCCCATGCCCACGAGGTAAGCATGTTCTTGTACGAGTATATGAATGTGTTTACTTGTGTTTTGAAATTGTTTATGGAATTCCCTGAGCTAACATTAGTAATGCTGTTGAAAGTTTATTTACTTTTGTAATATTTTGATAACTATTTGTTTTTCGGAGTTGCTTGAGTTCTTTGTTTAGTAAAATAAAATAAAAAACAGTGCTTAAATTACGTGCAGGTTTGTTGAGTATTCGGTATTTGTTTTCAGTTATAGAAAGCTTTGTTAAATATTTTTAAGTTCTCTGTTCATCGACCAAGTCGTTAGTACTGTTCATAAAATAGTTTCGTCATAAGTTAATATATATACCTATAGTTGTTTTGTTTATACGTAATTTTAATCGCAGCCCTGTTTAAAAAAAATATCTAACGTTTAATCAGAATGGCTTCTGACGATGAAGACTGTTTTACATACTTTTATACTATTAGAGCTATAATTTAGAAGAAAGAACTTAACTTTTAAGCTTTCCCGATTTGAACACATGTTTAAATGTTTATCGGGACATTTCGCGCATTTTTTTTAACGTCGACTGTTATGTAGCTGATTTTTTTAATCTAATAAAAGAAATGCTATAAGTCCCGATAAACATTTAAAGCGAATCAGCCTAGGTTCTGATTTCATGACCACGTGGTTACAGGCTATATAAGCGTTTTACCTACAAGGCTGAAAGTAAACACTAGAATGTAAACAAAACATAAGTTGCTAATTGTAGTAGGCTAGCTATTACTATAAAAATACTGGCTTTGTTTCAACAACTATTTGCCTAAACGAGATTTTGTGTCACCCATAATTAACAAAACAATTGTTCCGTTTAAATTCGTCCAGTGGCCGTCAGTGGCCAAGGATATATTTTTCAATTATCAGGTAAATTTTAACGAACACTCTTTGAGCAAATATATGCCTTTTCTTTGCTCAAAGGGTTGCATTGCTGTACAACGTGGTAGTGGGGCCAGCATTTTGGTAACAATACCCACCGGTTGTGGTATAATTGATGATTTTTTATAGCAAGGTTTTAATAAATGTTGTTATTAGCAACAATGAATTGGTATGAAGATAATATATATCGATGCAGTTTTTAATAAAATAGTTTATAATTATATTGGTTAGGATTTAATTTATTTTTTGTTATATATAATTTTACTGTAAATCAACCATAAGAAAAAATAAAAACATTATAATAGATTTAAATACAAAGGCTCTCGCTCCCTATTAAAATTTTCCTGTTTTACTGTACCATTACACACAGATAAACACGAGTTGGTAGCTAAATGTAGACATATGCTATATGAAGAAGAAAAAAAAACGAACACAGACTATAGGTACCCAAAAAACTTGATTTTTGACAGATATGGCAAGTGATTGCTGTCTTTTAGTCTTTTTTCTGAGGATTTCTGCAACGTGAAATTTTAAATTAGAATTATTCATGAAATCATTTTAAATCTTTGTCGATAAAAATAATGGTCATGTGCAAACTGGAAAGAACGCTTTAACGCGTTAATTTTACGCAATACAATTTTGAATTTGGAATTAGCCAACACTAACATGCACTGTTACTTTGTCCAAACTCAGAACGAGTTGAATTGTTTTGTCCCATTTCCACTTGAATCTCTTGAAGACGAGGTGACAATGGTGGACGTCACTTGCATTTATGTGATATTGATAATCAACTTAAAAAAAAACATTTATTCACTGACATTCACAGGCTCACAGGCAACGCACAGCCTAAACCACTGGGTCTAGAGGAATTAAATTTTGCTCAAGTTTTTTTTATACAATGAAAATGAGTTCTAAGAAAGGATTTTGAAAATGTACCCCCAAATGGGTTAAATGGGGTATGCACGTTTATATGGAAGTTCGTAATTTCAAGTAAAATCGCCAGGCCACCCAGGTGAACAGCTGGTGGTCTGTTAAGAACAAATTTTCCTAACCGACCATCCAGGTGGATGGTTTGAGTGGTCCGTTAGTAATAAACGATCCCTGCATATTCAGCTTAGTTAAGTGAGGTTAATAAATAAATATTCGGAACATTTTTGCACCCACAGGCATCTAAACCCAAACTAAGTAAAGTTTGTACTATGGCTGCCAGAGCCTGATATACATACATATATATTTTTTAATACACACTTAAATAGATATTAACACCCAGCAATAGAACAAACATAAATGTTTCATCACATGAATGTTTGTCCAAAGTGGGAATTGAACCCACGCCCCGCAGAAGGCAGGTTCACTACCAACTGGACCAACGGGCCTATCAAACATGTCATTGACTATATACAGTGACAGTCTTCTGTAAGTATTTAACTACCATAATAGGCGCAGCCTATTCGCCACTGGGGAGTAAAAAGCATTTGTTATTTGCGGATGCCTCGGCCATTGTTCGAGCTCACAATAGATCTGTCAATGTTTCACTCGAGATGAATGAACTGTCGAAGAGTCGCAAAAACGTCTCTTCACGTTTTCACTGATATAAAAAAAAGACCAGAAAATGTAACACCTCTTATCTGACATCTATGGAGCCGCTATTCCTTTGACAATATTGATAGATACCGGCCGAAGCAGGAAAGACTGGTTATTCTCTTATTAACTTCCCGATTGTTTGGGATTATGTTTTTCTGATACGCAGATACATTGAATAGTCCATAGTAATTATTTTTACACAAAAATATAGACATCATCATTTCAGTCTATCATGTTCCCACTGCTGGGACACAGGCCTCCTCTCAGAGAGAGAGAGAGATGATGGGCCCTAATCTACCATGCTGGCCCAGTGCATGTTGTTGAATATCATATGTCTTTGAACTTTTAAGATTCCTGGACATATCGGGTTCTTCACGATGTTTTCCTTCACCGTTGTTGAGCGATGGCATCAAACTGTAATGCAAATGATAATTTATTTGTGTAGGTACTAAATAAGTTATTGGTGCAGTACCGAGGACCGAACCGGGTACCGTCAGATTGTACAGGGCAGCATGCTACCGCTCGGCCACCATCGCTCATAAAACATAGAAGTAGGTTGCAATAGACATTATTCGCGTTTGTTTTCGACGTGTTTACGAATATCGTCTCATGAGTGTAGTATCAATATTTTTGCTAAGAAATAATTTAGTCTTTAATCGGTTTAAAAAAAAATAGACCTACTAACCTCATTCAATCAATTTTTCCCTCCAAATCTTCAGAGATAAGATCGGGGTGGTCATATTTTAACATTTTTCGTAAATTACATAAAGAATATGGAAACACCCACTTGATTATGATTATTTCATAGCTGCAAAATCCTCTTAAATCAAACATGAAGCTTAGGCATACCGTTAAGTCGATAGCTGTTAGGTATAGCTTTTCAGAATATATATCTGACACATACAGACAGCTACTGGCGTCTTACCATAAGAGTTTCTTTTTACCATTTTTGTATGGAACTGTAAAAATATGCCAAAAGCATATCTACAAACAAATTTATAAAAAACATACAGTGGAATTGATAACCTCCTCTTGAAGTCGGTTAAAAAGGCCGACCTGAACCGAGAACCTCTTCCAAGGGTTAGGCTTTTAGGTTTGAAATTTGCGTTCTTATGATATTTACGTCATCAAATGTTCGGTTAATGATGATCGACTTTTGAAACTTTCGAGTTTAAAACCTGTCAGTCAGGATTGTTTTATGCTCTTAACTTGATTGGTAAAGTCCGTGTCATGTCTTTGTATTGCAAATAGCGTTGTAATAATCTTCGTTTTTGTGTTATTTTCAACTTTCTGAATAAAGGTTCGGAATCCTCAATATTTTTACTATCTCGTAGGTATAGTGAAATATTTTACAATTAGTACCATCTTAAATAAATTAAATACTCTTAAATTCCGAGGGCGATTTAAATAATCCTTAAAACATGTCGTTTTCTGTTGTTATAATGAATCGGCCAAGTGCGATTCGGGCTCGCCGAGGGTTCCGTACATAGGATGTAAACGTTACCCTATTACAAACCTTCGCTATCTGTCTGTCTGTCCGTCCGTCCCACATTTTAACGGCAGTAAGTAGGTATCTTTTGAACCGTAATAGATAGCCAGTTGAAATTTTCACAGAATATGTTATGTTACGGCGCAATATAACAAATAAGGTCAATATGGAAAATAATAAGGTCAAAATGTAAAAACTAAAGGGTCTCCATACAACAAACGTATTTTTTAACCGTATTTTTGTGTTTGCTCTAATGTAAAAACGGTACCTAATACGTACAAGCGTCAAACTTGGCATGTATAGTAAACACTTATAGTAAACACTCTGAAGTAAGACAATAAATAATAATAATGGCCACGTGTGAGTCGGTGACAAATTTCTGTTCACCACCTTTTAACCAACGGTTAAACAACGTCGGTCGCAGTCGGTACTTGGATGGGTGACCACCTAGGCGTGATGTTTAATTATTGTTTCTTAAGAGCAGATACCAAATTTGACGGTTTTAAATCAATTTTTGAAATCAAATTCAGTTGAATTACAATATTTCAGCTGGAAAAAAATACATGTCACAGATACATCTGTGTTAGAGTTTATGATTTGGTTCAAAACACGATAGAATAAACTTGCCTCGATAAAAAAAAAATGAAACAAAGTCGACTTAGTTAATTTTTTTCATTTTATGCTCTAATAAAAGCTCGTAACAACCTGGAAATTGCATGTACTGAAAGGCAATTTTATTAAAAAAAAAATTATTTGGATAGATTTTTGATAGTGAATAGTGTCGTTTTTTAGTGAAATTAAAAGCGTAAAAAGGACGCGAGAATTTTGGCGCGCCGCGTTCAGTGCCGTGCCAGGCGTCATCGAGGTCGGACCTATGCTCATTTTTGTCGTTGCACTCCCCCCGTGGGCGTCCTGACTCTAGCGTGGCAATATACATCGTCGCTATAAGTTGGCGGGGGCTGAGGGACCGTTTTGTTGCCTACACGACTCGGATAACCGCCCGTTAAGTAGCTAACAGACAAGATGGACTTGGCTGTCGGACCACCGTCTAACCAACTAACGGGACAGAAAGAGACAATTTTTCCTTTCTCTCCCGTTTTATGGACGGCGGTCCGTCAACCAAATCCGTTTCGTCTGTTAGCTACTTTAGTTAATCCGCCGTAACATTTCATATTTTGTGAAAATTTCAACTATTACGGTCCGGTAGAGATGAAAGATACGGCCGTTAAAAAATAGAACTGACAGACAACGTAGGCTTAGTAATAGGGTCTCGTTTTCACCCATTGGGTACGGAACCTTAAAAATATTGAAAGTGTTTTTGAATCATCATTACGTCCACATGAAAATGTCGGTACGTTTTCCTTATCATTTCCGTCCCCCAGTGAAGTTACTTTAACTCATTACAACCGAGATATTTTTATTCGTAATTTATGTTTTTTTAATTATTTAGAAATGGTTTTCAAGCCATTAAATTGACGAAAAAAACTATGTTTACATTTAAAACAAAAATTGCCGGCTCAGTAGATTTTGTGACAAAAATTTAAGCTTATGAAAAAGTTAGTCCACATATTTCAGTCAGGCAACATTTTACACATAAAATGAATGTTTCCGTTAAAACTCCATGTAATCGTGACCATGCAACTACCCTCGTGTTTTAAACGCCGCGAGTTTAAAATTTATTGCATCTGCATTTATTGAAAATTGCGCAAAAATACTTGATAAACTATGCCGCGCCCGAGATTCACTGTCGACGGTGCTCACGGCGAGGCCTCGAGGGCCAGAGCCAATCGCTATTGGGGTCAAAGGCCTAGTTTTCGCAAACAAGTCCATGTACATAGAAATACGGAAACGGATTCTTGTGTCTCTTTCCGTTTATGTATATGTGTCTTCAGTGTCTTCAGTTTATTTAATCAAATAGGAGGAACTTCGTATTTGAATACGATCATTTTGTACGTACCTACCTACTTTTATTAACGAATGTTATTGATTTTCTTTAAAACACGCTTAGTTTTGAAGTGGGTTTCATTGTTTATATTATTTCGGTAATTTTGTCATTGAATAGGTAACCGATGTTTTTTTATATTGTAAACTTCTTTAGGCAGGTTGGGCTTTTTGGGATGGAGAAAAAGCACTGAACTCGTTTGACCGTCACGCACAGATAGCGCCATCTCTTGTTAATAGGTGAATTACTACTTAGGTTTTTTTTTCTGACCTGCAGTCCTACGACTGATTCTTTTTTCGTGAAGGTCTTTCAAAGATTGTGTATCGTGTCACGCTATTGGTACGGTTCGGTAGGTAAAAAGGTATTCTGGACACTGTAATGGTTCTGTTTTGGAAACCTTAAAATACGATTGTTTAGAAAAATTGCAGGTAGAGCTTATTTTGACTGACTACACCAATATTGTTGTTACTGAGAGTGAACCTGTATGGTTCTAATAGTGATGTATCCACTATTACAATATATTTAGGAATCCATAGCAAATCAAATTACAGACAGATAAAACGTGGTTAGTGCTAACGCGATGGGTGTGGGCCGTAGGTGTGGGCACAGATGCAAACGTCACCGTCGTTTGCCGCGCGGTGCGGGGTTTTGATAAAACGCAATGCAATTTCCGACTGCCGTTGCGGCACCGCTGGACTTCCAACCCTGATTACAAACTGCTATTTCTTTATAAACTGACTAGCAGCTTTAATTAGCACGAATACAAAGTACATGTAAAGAGTAAAGTAAAGCAAGTACAAGGGGCCTTACGGACAACTGCTATTGCGGCACCTAATCCGCTCAGTTGGAAAATCACACGAAAGTGAACCTTATCGCGCCCAGATACGGTTTACGGTCGCGTGATTTTCCAATTGAGTGGATTAGGTGCCGCAATAGCCGTTGTCCGTAAGGCCCCAGTATGTTAAAGCAAGTCATTCATCATCATAATCATTTCGTGATTTCAGTGTTGGTTCCATAGAGAAAATTGTTCATAATGATGGATACAATGGCCTCCTTTCGGCTTAGTTAAGTCTTAACCCCGTATGTGTGTATCGACACACTCTTGGCCATTATTTATTCTAGTTAAACTAATGTTGAGATAGTGATCCCGGACAATGTAATACTTTTGTATATTTTTTTTAATTTAATTCACGGGCACCAGACTCCGTGACTTATTATACTCGATTACAATTTTGTTAACTTAAACGAATTTACTTTATTTATTCATTTGTTTAATTATTCGTATCATTATCACGTAGACAGAAACTATTAAATTAAGAAAATTTAAAGTAACAAAAGATAGTCAAGTAAAAAGTTATACAAATTGGGCAGAACAAAGTTTTCTGACAACTACTTTAGTTGTTTAACTTTATTCTGTCCCAATTAAAATAATTTGTAATACAAATGAATCTCTACACAAATCTTACAATTAAAGTTAATAATAATATTAAAATCTTGATTATCTTTTTTGTGGTGAGACATTTTAGATGTCGTCACAACTGCTGGACATTTTCATCAAAATGTAGCTAGGAATCATCCCGATTAAACTACTTTCAATAGAAATTGCATTCAAATTATTTAATTTTATTGAGAGCTACGAGTATAATGTCACATTCAAACACATTGATAAACAGACAGACAGATATAAGCGTTGAGCTTATATCTGTCTGTCTGTATACACTCCTCAGTTTTTGACGACGTGGCTTAAAAAACCTTTCTTGGTTTCTACAACAAAACAAAGCAAAACAAAAGTCCAAATGTCTCTTTCAAAGAAAACATAAAAGATTTCACTTCCAGCTCTTACAGACAGTAGATAAAACGTGATTAGTGGAAAAGAGAATTCTATTAAATAAATCCAGTATTGCGGAAGCGGATCGCGAATGGAAATAATAAAAGGAGATTGCTACAAACGAGGAAACAATAATTTAGTCCTGTATGTCGGAGAACAAATACAGTGTCAACAGATAATAAAGGCAGAGCTGGCCGATACCCTCGCGAACCCAATAACACTGAGCCTCTAAATGTATAAGGATCTATATAAATCGGACCTGTGTAAGGATGGAAGGAAAGGATGTCACAGCCATAGATATTGTCGGGAAATGGTACCGACCAGATTTAAGGCCGATGTTTTAGATCAAACATCAAAATGTAAGCTGGCGGAGGCGCACGTTCATTTAAATAAACAGGTTATATCTAAGAGCAGCTGGCTTAGACGAAGCAGTGCCTTTGAAGCAAAGGATCCTAAGCAAAGCGAGGGTATCACAACATAGGGAATGCGGTTCCTTCTCTATGTAGAAATTCGACAAACGAAAGCGGTTTAAGGAATTCATCTTAGATCCCGGCTAGTAAACGGACGGGTACTTGATCCCCTTAAGGAATTCCTCAAATTCCGTTCTAACCTCACTCAAATTAACTCATTATTCCCCTAATACATAGTTTATACGGAAATATTTTCTCTTCATGTTTCTATTCATAAAGGTTAGCAATTATCCGTTATCTAAACAATTTTGTTCATTAAAAATTATTTTATATCGTATCATATAACCGTATTATGAGAAAAAATATTATTTTCATCTCCTTTTGGCAGTGTTAAAAGTCAATCTAATGACTAAGCAAAATAAAAAGTAAATGCTTTCAAAGCCTGAATAAGAATCGACCCCAAACATGTAACGACAAAACCTATAAATAACATGGAGGAAAATTCGGAAAATCTCATTGGCGCGACTCCGGGGGAATCAGTGACACTCCTGACGTCGCGACGAGAAATTCTCGAGATCTTTCTACTTGAAGACCAGTATGGTGTAAGTATGGCACTCAAACAAGAAGATTTCCCGATTATCGCATTTATATAATTCATAATCGTATTTGAGCTCGGAATAACGAACTGGCTGAAAATTTTACCCAGAATGATAATAATATTTGTTTCAAATCTGCAGTAAAGTTGACAATAACTGATCTCTATTAAGTATAACTGAAGTAGATTATAAACAAGTTTAACCTAAATTGGCGTGGACACCATGCGAACGAGGGTACAGCGGCCAAAGACAACGGTTTCAATCTGTAATCGATACTAGGTACTGAACCCTTTATCCAATAAGACCCTGACGCTGTTGGATGCTATTAACGGACGATGTTATCAATGTAATGATCATTTCTCTGGGATTTGTAATGACGATTTCATCTTATGGATTCGCTATTTCAAATTAAGCCAGGCGGTATGTAGTCAGGGTTTTGTGGGTTTCCATTGACACATTGACTCCATCTTAATAGTTAGATTAAGTCTTATTTTTTACATATAGCAATGTAACTCCACCTTAAGCTTGTACTATACGGAAAATCCGAGTAATCATTTGAATTTAATTAAGCACCATTAATTAATACATAACCATCTGCAATATTAATCTTCTTATATGAAAACAATCTGATCAAATTCAAGCCACAAATAAATACAAATCGAATAACAAACACTATTGGTCAGAACTATTAGGTACGAAGCAAGCTATATTCTGGCCAATGTGGATTGCCGGAATCGAGTGATGTTTCAATATTTGGTGAACACTATTAGTTAGATCGATGGGATCAGACTTTCAAGCTAGGGAAAATTTGAACTTGCATATCCTTCTATACCGTTAGTTGAAAATATAGATGTAGGTTTAATGAAATTACCAGTGTTCACTCGCTCTTTTAACAGAATATATCTACGTTTGGTCACCAACTCGCCTGATGGTAAGTGACGGTGTGGCCGAGGATGTAACACGTTGATCTAGAAGAAATCGATTCACTATATTCTTTTACTATTACTATTGCACTTTTTATTATCGGACGGCCTGTGGCTTATATAGGGAAATATGGTTTCATGATTACATTTCTAACAACCCGAAAGAAGTGTTTTTATTATATTTTATTGTACCATCCACTAGACTGTGGAATGTCTTCCCGATAGTATCTGGGTGTCTTCAAGTCGCAAGTGAATCGGTTTTTTTAGGCAATTTAAAGGGTCGGTAACATAGTTGTGATGCCAATTGTGTTACAATTACAAGTATCCATAGGTGACGGTGACTGCTCACCATCAAAGAGCCAGTCTGCTTGTTTGCCACCTATGGCATAAAAAAGGCAAACATACTGCGTCGTAGACGGCATCATCGCGTAAATTTAGCCAAGAAGGCCATTAACGAATAATACATATTAACATAACATAATAAATAAACATCATTTGTGTATTTTTGTCTATGTTAAAATTTTCAAAAAGTTCTGATCAATTTTGATAAAATTTATATTGGATCACCTACAAAAAAAAAAGAATTATTAAAATCAATTCATAATTAGCAGAGTAACCGCGTAAAAACATAAAAGAAACAAACAGTTGAATTGATAACCTCTTCCTTTCGTCGGTTAATAAATAAGCTTATACTATTCACGTTATGACATATGGTACTGAGACGTGGTCCTTAACTGTTGGCCTTTTGGAAAAACTCAGAGTCACACAGCGGGCAATGGAGAGAGCTATGCTCGGAGTTTCTTTGCGCGATAAAATCCGAAACGTGGATATTCGCCAAAGAACCAGAGTCACCGACATAGCTGTTAAAATTTGCAAGTTGAAGTGGCAATGGGCAGGCCACATCGCTCGAAGAACCGATAACCGATGGGGAAGAAAGGTTCTGGAGTGGAGACCACGAACCGGAAGACGCAGCGTAGGGAGGCCTCCCACTAGATGGACCGACGACATTGTGAGAGTCGCGGGCATCCAGTGGATGCAAAAGGCAGGCTGTCGTTCAGTGTGGAGGTTAAAGGGGGAGGCCTATGTTCAGCAGTGGACGTCTTCTGGCTGATGATGATGATGATGATGATGATTCACGTTTGAAGCTCTTTGATAAAGCTAAGGTAGTTTATACCGTAGGTATATTCACAGCAGTTCGTAACCAGCTGAGCAAGGGATAAAAAAAATACCCTGCTATATAATTCTCAAATAACAACAATATGTTAACAATATTATAAAAAAATCGAAGAATTCACAATTTCGCTTCAGTTTTTCGTTGAGTATGAAATTATTTCATAACTAAGTTTTTAAAGAATTTTAGAGATTTAATTATAGAAATACCTATGAGTTTTCAAAAACTTATCGGAATAAAATTATAGCTTAACTACAATATTATTATAGCTTAACTACAAGCAACTAAAAGCTTCAAATATTCAGCAACGTTTCTAGAAAATTCCTTGCTAAATATTAAGATTTCGAAAGCGTAATTAAGTAACTATCACATTAAAATTTAAAATTAATTTCAAAGTGTGCTTTTGACAGATCGATAGGTATTTCTTTTGAAAAAGTTTGTAAAGGGATTTGCTACTTAATTAAACCTGAATTTAAGAGAATCGTCGGTAACGAGCGAAGTTTTTAGCCACAATGAATGTAATTAATCGGCAACTTTAAAGCTTTGCTCCGCATTTGATAGTGAATCATAAAAAGGGGGTTGTTAGCTAGTGATTTCAACAGTAAAAAAAAATGTATATAGCAAGAGCATATAATTTTTCACAAAAACAGCTATTTACTTACTTTTAGTTTTATTTATGCACTCAGTTATACCAAGGGTCCATTTGATCGTTTTCGGTAATAATATATAGTGTCTCTACTAATAAAGTTTTTTAAAGAATCAGGTATATAGGTAGTTTTAATCACTGCAACTTGCGCAAAATATTGCAATTTTCAAAGCTCAAAGACGCGCGCTTACCGAGGAATGAAGACGTATACGTTTTTTTAATGATCTTAAGCTAAATTATTATTGGTGCAAGTATTTATATTCACTGACAGCTGCAATAAAATAAATATATAAATTGAATGATAAATACGAATTTCTTATCACTTTAACCAGGTTTTTGGACGTATGACTGTATAGCAGGTACCTGATATGATATCAGCCTATCATGTTCCCACTGCGGGGACAAAGAAGACGAGAGAGAGAGAGAGAGAGAGAGAGAGAGAGAGGATGGGCCCTAATCTACCACACTAGCTAAGTGCAAGTTGATGAATGCAACAAAAAAAAATGTACGTACTTCCGCAAAGTAACGCCTGATTCAATCAACTATTTTCGATGAATGTCATCATTTGTCTTTTAATTTTTGTGTTTCTTGTCATTTTTCCTTCACCGTTTTTGAACGATGGTCCAAGGATCATACCGGGTGCCGTCAGATTATAAAGCGTACATGCTACCGCTCGGCTATCATCACGCCGGTACCTGATATACTTCAGTGAAATGTTAAAAGGAAATGTTTTTTATACAGCTATTAACAATGTTATTGCAGCTGTCAGATCAAATAATTAATGCTTGGGCATAGTTTAGCTACCTCTAGCGGTTTAACCCGCTATCCTACAAGAATCGTTCGGTATATATGTCTGCGTGGTAATCTAGGATATACGCCATTTTCATAACAAATTTAATGCAAATTCGTTGAGCAGTAAACGAGTTGAGTGGGGACAAACCAAGGACGTTGCAAACATATACTGTTACGCACAAACCTTCGCAATTCTAATAACTGGCATGACTTTAGACGCCTACATACGGTTACTTCAACGAAAGCAAGAATCACAGGTGCCCCAGAAATCCAGAATATACATACACATTTCCCGAGATTAATCTCTCGTATTTATATCGTTGGTTTTCATCAGAAGTAGAAATAAACTGCTTAATCTCTGTTTTTTGATTATTATAATTGTATATGTCAAATAAATCCTGAATATATGGTATTCATCAACAACTAAACGAATACCTATTCAAATAACCCACCCCTAACCGTTCCCGACGCAAAGGTACCCAAAAAACTCGCTGCATTACCGCGTTGGATGCCAATGGCCAACCTTTGCACCAGGAACGATCTCTGATCTCTGTTTTACTAAACACTACTTCAGCAGGGACATGTGACAGGTCTCTAAGTCCGTTGTACAGTTAAACATCGAAGTCAGTTGAAATCAGCCGCGAACTTGGCTTGTATTTACTTGATCCAAGTTCTTCACTTCGTTTATTAAGGAGAGACGAGATTAATGCCGAGAGCTTAGTGCGAGTCGCGAACCGTACCTCGGGCCGCCATCACCAGCCTGGCCCAACACAACGGGTGCCCGCGTGACGCGGACAGATAAGCTAATTACTTATTGTGATTTACAAACCGGTTCTTGGAGAATTTTTCATCAAATTTTCTGAGAGCAATTCAGAATAATAAGTAGACGTCAGGCACCACAATGGCAGCAATTAACCGGACAATTTAACTTTTTAATTGCGAATTAAAGAAAAAGGAAACTGGGAGTGCAAAGGTTGAACATGCTTCTCAAATTCATTGTTGTAAGACTGTTGCTTCATTTAAAAAGTAACATTTTGTTAAATGGACTATTTTGTACTGGTTTAAAAATCTATCTAGTGCTGTCATTTATTTATTATATTTTTTGCGTTTGACCGCTAACTCGATGTAAAAACATGTCATGTCATCATCGCTAATCAACAGGACTTAGACCTCGCGACCCGTCTTCGCAATCCCTCAACAGATTTTTCTCATATTCAATTATAAAAATTGTATTGAAATGAACTACTTAAGTACCAACATTTCATGAGGATCTGATTAACGATACGAAAGTTGTCGAAAAATATTTGTATATTTTTCGACAACAACATACAATTATTGTACAAAAATACCTACATAGAAATGCCGACCGATTAGAATCAGAGATCTCTCTTCGCTCGGTTAATTGTCTTCGTGATTGTACAAACAGTCCTTACTTAGTTCGTACCTACTACCCCTATCGAAGGTCCGTAGTCCAATACGTTGGACAGTAGAGTTGGACCACCACCCGTAAACATACTTTTTCAAGTGTACCGTAAGGTATACCTCAATATTAGCATAGTTAGGCAAATACAACTTCCACATGACGATTGTAATCTAAGTAACTATTATTCTGAGAGTGGCTTGATAGATAAATTGAATACGTCTTTAAAATAGATTCGGAACATGAGTAACTTCGTATCTAACAGCCCAAACTCAGTGTTATTACGAAAGCGATTTTAGCTTTGCGTTAATCGGAATTCAGGAATGAGCATAGACAATGTAAACATGACAATAGAAGCAGGAGGAAGGGGCTGGTTGGAACTCGTATCGGCGGCGTGCCACTCGTGAGATAACACTGCGCCGCGTCTTTGTCGCCGGATGTAAAATTATTAAGCAACGGAATGCTGCGAATGGGGATCTGCCTCTGCGATACCGAGGGTTAAAGGCCACTCCCGACATCGCTTGCGATACGATTAACTTTATCGAATTCCGGACCTAGTCACATACGCCTAATTATGTTTCGTTGCTCTTATGCTTTTGGGACCACCCTCATTTTCATCTCACCAAAAAATAATCGCATGAATCCCCAGCGGTCGCTACTAACGTTCGTTTACTTTTAGCTCTGACAATTTTTTTCGTGAATATTTGAAGCCGGATTAAATTGTTGGAAACTTTGTCGGGTCTGTCGAATGCGAGCTAGGATCGATTGACAGTGGGATGACTCGACGGCTAAGTTATGAGCGCTCCTCAATATTGAATCTCAAAAATGATGTGAGGTTCCTTAGTGAATCTCAGCCGCAAAGTAAACACCATTCAATTTTATTACGGCGAACAAACTCTTTGAAAACCGCCCGACGACGATTCAGTAAATCTCTATTTGTCGCAACTAAAACAGGTCACGGCGGAAGGCTATTACGCTCCCTAAATGCTGCCGAACTCCCTGTAGAGCGCTCTAATCCACTCCGAACGGGCTGGTGTCAAACGCAGGCCAGGGTTGTTTGTATTGTTTATTGTCGCTACGCTCGTTCGTTCGGCAAAGACGCTGCCGCCGTCGCCGCCACCGAGAGCATGTTTCAATTGATGGAGCCAAACGGTCCCCGGGGCTACCATTATGTTCCTACCCACAGCGGTACTCGTCCGCACTCACTGTCTCCTTTACCTCCCTTCGAGATCCACCTCAGGAGCTTTGTGTTTCCGACGCACAATAAAATCTAAATGGTAAACGTTCTGCAGGCGAATAAAAAATGGGCTTACACGGCGCATGACAGATTTTTGTACCCTTTGAAGCTGAAAATTGGAGGTGTGAGTAAATACCTCGTAAAATTTCTTTTCTGCTCCCATGTCTGTAAAAACCTTGTTCATAATGTGAAAATAATATTCACACGCGAAAAATGTTTAACCATATTACGCAGGTCTGGAATGTTGAAGAAGGTAAATATTTAACGAGACAATCTTTAGATGAACACATTTTTCATGAATGTGTGGTACCTATTGCTTTTAGATAGTGAGGGATAGGTAAGCATCAATTTATTGCAATCGAATCAATTCTGAATTGAAACTTGGGAGAAGTTCATTTTATTCACCCAGACGGTATTTTTCCATACGTTATTGAAAAGGACCGCTTAGTCAGTTCGTCGGTTTTTATGTGGCGGCAGTTCGTTCGGGTGTGGATGAATAAAAAGCGGCGAGGATCCAGCAGAATGGAACAAAACACTTGAAACAATATCGCGACAGAGCGGCAATCATTCCTGTTTTATCTCAGTTTGCGCACGCCGCGCCTCGGAAACTGTTCTAATAAAAAACTACCATGTTCCGTTTGGACGTATGTTTGCGTTCCACCCATGCAAGTGGCTTGTACGCTTACTGGTGCAGTTGCAACAAGCACCTGCATGCCGCGTCATAAAAGGAAATTTAATGAAGACCAGTTGTCGCCTAACGTCTTTTTAGTGAGTTAACTTACCGTTTGGAAACGGCAACGCTTACGTTTTAAAAATGCAATGAAACTTGAAAACGAAAGCGATTTTTTTAAACAAGCTAAGGACGTTTATTCAGTAACGGAGACTGCGTTCAAAACGTCCAGGTTGTTTCGGCACCTTGCAAAGGATTCCACCAGAAAACCCTCCCGTCTAATAAGCATATTAAAACTTTCGAGGATCCCCTCGTAATTATGTATCCAATTTACGCGGTCAAAACTTGTGTGATGCGACTCATGCGTAAATAAAGTCTTGTGAGCTTAGGGGACTTAGATCTGTAGCTGTGGCTGACTCTTGGCTCACTGTTTGCAGACAGTCGGTGGAACATGTCTTTAATTAAACTGACGACGTCGCATCGCAAGTTCTTTATGTACTTGCAAGGACTAAACATTTTATACTTTTGTTTCAGATCAATCTGCTTGAGAGCGGCTCCAATAATGTGACAATAAGTCTACGAAGACAATAAAAACGAAGACTTAAATGCTTTTAGCACTAGTTATGATATTATACTTGGAATCTCAAATAATAAGCCTAGAATTGTAAGGCTTTTTGACAACGCGATGTGAGCTTTACAAGAATAGCTTTTTATTGCTAAATGTGATCTGACGATAATTATGTTGGGAGAATCGTCTCGTCGTTCGAGGTCTGTCTCAATGGAAACCGGTGGACTGCCTCTGGTCTCTACGTTTGCTCTCCTCACCATTGTAGCAGGTAAGAATTATATTTTTATACAAAGATGTTTAGAAGAACCAATTTTTTTTTACGTTTCACGTGACTAACAAAATTTTTGTTTGCTTGCTATTACTAAAAACCTCGCCGAGGTTTATATTCGTGTTATGTTCTCAGCTTTTATAAGTTTTCGATAATAATTATAAAATGTATTTAAATTTATTTAGGTAAACTTAGAACACCTTCTGCTTGAATTTTGTTCTAGACCCAATATACAGTGTTTTCAAATCATAGTGTTGTAGTTAGTCATTTTTGACGAGAAGTTTTTGAGAGTAAGTAAATATAAAGTTCTTTATTCTCTTTTTTTTCTTTATGTTCTTTTCTCTTCAAGTATTCAATTTATGTTGTTATTTAGCAAGATAGAATTTAAATACACGAGGTTTAACCGTTTTAAACCACACTGTTCGCATTTGCAAATTATAAATCTCAACACTCCAGAGGTACGACCAGAAATGCGCTAATGATTAGTGCTAACCAGAAACTCATAATTAGCAGAGCTAGTTGAAATAATTTAGGACTCACCGTATTTAATAGCATTACTGCATCGTAAACATCAGTATGCAAAATGCAAAGCTAAACAGTGTTGTGACTATGAAGTAGACAAATTAGGCTGAGTAAAGCTTAACTATATTGGTCAGTTGCGAGGCAAGAGAACTCTATACACGTCCGTCCACCGGTAGCTACGGTGGTAATGACCAGCCTAATGAAAAGCCTAATATTCCGTCGGACATCTCTTGCTGCCCCTTTGGCGGCATTAATTTTCTCATCCTGCCACTGAATAAACTAATGCGAGCTTTAAAATTATTACGAGCTAGAAGTCGGCAATTACAACGTTTGCTATAAACGAAATTAGTAAACAAGTAAAAGGTTATAAAAGAGGAAATCAAAATATAAGAATTAATTCGATATAAGAAGAAAAAACAATTACTTAATCGATAATACTAGCCGATGCCTGCGTCTTCGTACGAGTAGACTTTTATCTAAACCTTAATTTGACCCTCAGAAAAGAGAAATTTTCTTCTATTTTCTGTGATTTGACCCCTTAATACGGTTATTTCGCAAAATACTTTTTAGCGGACCTCTACAGTCCACATCCCATATACGTGACGAATTTCAACTTGATAGATCTAGATTTAGTGATGCGTCAATCAACGAGTGAAAGGTGTTGCGTTTTTTGTATGTATACATAGATAGATAGCTGCAGTTCTTTTGAAAGAAACCATTATTACATTTAAAATAATTTTCCCAACATTTTAAAAGTGGCGAGTCTTGAATTTTCACATTCATTTTCACGTGTTTCTCCACTTGTCTGTCTCGAACGTGAGTTGAAACCACCCCGTGAACCGGCGAATTGTTGCACTTTAACTAGTCCTGTAATGTCTGCCGGGTGCAATACCACTCCAGATTCACTCACGTTCCAACGAGATCTGCAGGAAAAGACGCAACACCCTGCCTTACCGGATTCCAACTTTAATTGAAAACGCTCTATAAACCTTTTCTTCTAATTGTTAAAGCTCCACCTCATCCCGGAGCGTGCCTCGCGAAATGTTTAATTATAGTGCCTAATGGAAACATTACGACGATTTAAGTAAACAAATAGATGCCTGCAATATGATATGAGGTACGCTAAAACCCGCAAAGGATTACAGCTAATCATTGGATTAATTGTATGGAAATTTGTGTTCGTACGCGCGGTGAATTTAACCAGTTCTATCAGAATGTAATTATAGACGTCGATGAGCGTGAAATACTGAATAATTGGAATACGTAATCGGATCCGGAAGCTGGAACCTGCACCATTCATATAATTATTGCCATTAAATGTTATTCATATTGTGGGATTGCGTTATTTATGTTGATCCCGATGACCGAATGGTTTTTGATGTAATTAATATTTTCAAGTGTCCATTTTTGTTTTTTCATTCGAATTCATATCATCATCATCATCATCATTTCAGCCACAGGACGTCCACTGCTGGACATAGGCCTCCCCATCGATCCCCAAAAGGGCCGGTTGGAAGCGGCCTGCATCCAGCGTTTCCCTGCGGTCTTTTTTAGGTCGAAATCATATAATTATGTTTACATTATTAACAAATACTTTATCGATCGATTATAACAATATATCTGCACTCATTTATATTAAACTAGCCATTGCGCGCGACTTCATACGCGTATAATTATTATAGTAATTTAAACTTTCAAGGCTTTTTATCTCCCATAACTAGGTCCTTTCGCAAAATAATTTCTTAGCGGACTTTACACTCGTAAGCAATGTAGCTGCCAAATTTTAGCTTAGTAGTTCGAGTAATTTTGGAGATTTCGTGATGAGCCAGTCGACAGTCAATGAATGAGTGAGTGAGTGGTATTTTGCTTTTATGCTGGCGGGGGGTGGGGGGTCCATAATACCCATAATTATGAACAACTTTTCTTTGAGACTTAACCCTGAAACCGCAAAATAAATATCCGCAGTTCCATAGAAAACGGTCATTAACACTTAACTAAATAAACATACGTCATGCTTACAGTCACGCTTCTTTCCCATTGAAAGGAAAGAAAGAAAGAAAAAGTTTATTTGTGACCAAATTAGGTTTTTAAAAAATAGATTATCGACAAGTTATAATATAAGGTCACAAATTCATCATCAATCACATCATTGGGGTCATTGGGGTAGGCACAAACCACATCTGTTCATTTACTACGATTCTGACACGCATATTTCGCTTCTTCTACTTCCATGAGTGTTTTCATACAAGCTCGTCAGTTACGTGTACTTTTGACGAGGGCTTTACAAAATGTACAATGTACGCATAGAGTGTGCTTCTTGACGACGAACATATTCAAGGATACTACTGTACACGTCATTATAAGCAACTTTTACCTTGGGACCAACCGTAAAATCGCGAAAAAAACAGCTGTTCCTAACACAATTTGTTGAGTAAAGTTATGTGATTATTTACGGGATATTTACCGTGGTAAGGTTGTGCTATACGCAGTGATACAGTGAGTGTGTTTTGTCGGGACTTAGGTTCGAGTTCCAGTGATAACCGTAGCAAAAGACTAAGACTAAGAAAGAGGGTAGATCGTTATGTCTGCACCTAACTTTTTAACTGTTCGACCAACCACCCGCATTCTTCAGTCTTCCCGTGAACATGGTGCATGTAACTGCACCGAAATATCGGGAGCTCATTCCACAACCTTACCACGATAAATATCCCGTAAATAATCATATAACTTTAGTGAACAACCGTGATAGTTTAAAACAGTGTTTTACAATTTGTTGAGTATTAATGACATTGTTCTCGGGAATAACTGATAGTTTTTTTTTTTGCGATATCAGTGTTGGTCCCAGAGTTAAAGTTTTTTATAATGATGAGTACAATTATATCCTTGAATTATGTCCGCCGTCTAGAGATACATCCGATTTAGATACAAACGTAAAAGCAACACAAAAGCAGCAAATAATTGTGAAATGTTATCTTATTCGCCCACAATCATATTATTTTGATCCCGAGATAGCAGTGGTGCCGGCACCGGAGGTTCGAACTCAACTCAGTAAAATAGTGCATGTGATTCTAAATGCCAGACACGTGTGGCAAACTCATTTTCTAGTTTTCTGATATTGCATTTTTCTTACTTTGGTTTTAGCTGGTGTCCCATATTGTTCGTTTTGATGGTTTTTTTTTCACACGACAAATATAGATTATTGTGTTTAATGCGTATTAGTATGCTTGGTATGTTTCCCAACTATATAGCCTAAGCCTCAACTGATTTTGATAGAAATGTTTACAAACACATAGAAACGACGAGTTTTTCCATATGAATCGAAGACCTCTCTTCGCTTGCCCAATTAAAATAAATGGTTGGCCGTGAAGCATAACTCATAAGAAGCAAAACTTTTAATATACTTTTTTTTTTGTATATTTTTTTTTGTTTTTACTTACAATTGAATCGATTTGAAGGTTTAGTTAACACTCTTATAATAAATAGCGTTACTGTCTTTATTTCACAGCCAAAAAAGACCAATATTTTTAGTAGGTGTCAAACTTTCTACTAACTGTTGGTGCTTTTTTCCATACCAAAGATGATCACTGGGTAGGTGACTTCACGTCATTATAAATACAAGATTGCGACATGTATTGAATACAGGTAGGTTAAAATATAAGTAGAGTTTGATACACATTTTCTCTTCAAGTCTACCGATTACAAAATTATGGTCCGCCAAAAATACCATTGTCGGATTATTTTTCAATTTTTTTTTGTAACAGTTTGGATTCTGAAGAACGCAGTGTCATAAACACCCTAAGCAGTATTCGGCTGTACTGGCCACATGCCACCAAGGAGTTTTAATAATATTATTGGTGATTTACGAATTAAACATGATTTGTTTAAAATAAGATGCGTATTATTGAGCTAAATACCCTTCAAGTAGTCTGTGCAAAAAACTAAGAGGCGTAGGATTGAGGTCACGTGTGTGCTAATAGGCTGTTTTTGTTGCGTTAGTAACAATGCTCCGTCATTGCACGCATGACTAAACAGTAAACATTTTTGATACTCAATAGGTACCTACTTAGTTCTCGCTAGTACCTACTCGGGTGCTATTAGCTATAACCTTCACATACAAGCCGAATAAATGTAAGTTTACCATTATACTAAGACGGTTCTCTTTTTGCACAGCGTGTATAAAAAATCAAAAGAAAGAATTTACAGGACAACCAAAAAAATAATAAAACGACAGTCGAGCATGTTTAATATATTTTTTAATTTTCCACTTTATTCGAGAGCATGATTGCTATAAAACCGTTCTTAGTGCAATAGATAGATATCAAGTCGGGGTCGTCGGTCGGACGGCGCGGCTACCGCCGGGAGTTATTAATTTTCATTTGATTCGGATAAAAGCCTCACTACAGTAGAGCTGTGAACGTCTCCGCTAACTCTTGTGACCTAGTTGCTCTGAACTTACTACAACACAGTTTAGATTTATAACTAGAGTATTCACTGACTATAATATAGCAGGTACTTTAAAAAATTAATTTTCAAGTGATCATTGTTACCTAAAGTTTGTTTCTTTTTAGATGTCCAATGTAAACAAACATGACTATTGTCGACCAATAACAGCTCTGAATTTCCTCGCTAGTGTTGTCATTGGTCGCCTGTCAGCCGTATTTGATTACAACATAGTTGGACATCTAAAAAGAATCAGACTTTATTATATAGTTAGTGTTTTATTAGGTTATAAAAGCACACACAGTGATAGAGTGAGTGTGTTTTGGCGGGACTTAGGTTTCAGTTCCAGTGATAACCGTAGTAAAAGACATAGAAAGAGGGTGGATCGTTTTGTCTGCACGACAAAATGATCGAGCACGAGTTAGTTTTTTTTACTAATTCGCATTATTTAGTTTGCCCGTGAACATGGTGCATGGGAGCTCTATAAACACGGTAAATATCCCGTTAATAATCATACAACTGTAATCTTCCAGAATAGTGATGTTCTACACTAATACCAAACTGTCTATCTTACTTTTGGACTTTTGTAAAAACTTGTTTGGTTTTCTATTTGGCAATTAAGCGCATCGTTATTCCTCTAAGACGTATATTTTTTTCCGACCAGGAAATCATCAATTTTCATTAAGATCAGACGGCCAGTCACCCCCGCGTGTATCGTAGTGAAATCTTACATAGTCTTCTACCAGACTCGAGCAAATAAAGACAGGTAGCGACTCATTTGTGGTGGCTTCGTCAACCCATAGTGATAGTTGTGTAGAAGGTACTTCTAAATAGGTAATAAGAAATATGAATTTAAAGGTCAGTTTTACGTTCCTGAAGCAAAATGGTCAAACATCAAGATCGAGCTTCATGTTTGGTTTTCTGGTAACGGTTTTTTATGAATATCGAATTAAAAAGAAAAACTGATCTAAAAAAGGCCAGAAAAAGTAACCCTAACCTTTTATATGATATCTATGGAGCCCCTATTCCTTTGACAATATTGATAGATACCGGCCGAAACAAGAGAGATTGGGTATTCTTTTATTAACTTCCCGATTGTTTGAGATTATGTTTTCCTGATACCGCAGATACTTTGAATAATAATCCACAGTAATTATTTTTACACAAAAAATACAGATAACATAATTTCAACCCATCTTGATCCCACTGCTGGGACACAGGCCCCTCTCAGAGAGAGATGATGGGCTCTAATCTAGCATGCTGGCCCAGTTGGTGGAATATCAACCAGCCAGTCATGTCTTAATTTGATGGTTTTTGGACATACCGGTTTCCTCATGATGTTTTTTCACAGCCGTTTTTGAGCAATGACTTGATAAATATGAATAGGTTAGGGAATCTTAATTTTTTTTAAAGATAGGTCGAGATAACAATCTTAATAACTTTTAATAACAACTATGCAACTATTTTTGGGTTCGCCGTGGTAGCTCATTTGGGAGACCCCTTGACTTGAAAGCGTGCGGTCGCGGGTTCAAACCCCGGGCCAGTCCCAATAAGCTCTTTTGAGCTTTTGTACGGATTTTCATACCACTGGCTTTTCGGTGAAGGAAAACATCGTGAGAAAACCTGCATATGTACGGAAAAGGAAATCAAAGGCGTATGTGAATCCACCAATTCGCACTGGGCCAGCGTGGTGGATATGGCCCAATCACCCTTTCGTGGGTAGGCTAAAAGTCCAGCAGTGGACTGTTAAAAGGCTGATTATGATGATGCTACTATTTTGGGGTTTCGGAGAGTATGTTAAGCCGTTGGTTCCGGTTTTCGTACGATAAGTCTTTAAGGTGGAGCCTTGGAGCTCTCCGCGACCCACACTAGCATACTAAAGCTCACAACTTGCAAGACGAGACGAGTAAGGATTTCAAGTTTGTTAATTTATTCAGGATCAACTAAAGTCATTGAAGTTTATAAGGTAATCCGTTCTCGAGTCACGTAACTAATGTTTTAACTGTAAGTATCGGTATAAATGTAGCGATCGCGCTCAAGTTTCGTCTCAGCTACCTCGCAAGTTTGAGATAGAGAATCTGGTTTGATACTTCGTTTCGTTCCAGTCAGAGAAGACATGTTAATATAAAGTTTGTCATTCACAGCTCCATAATACAGGTGAAACGCTTGCAGGTGATGCCTCACAATGGGGTTGGTCGGTACAAGCATTTTAGGGTTTCGTACCAAAATAATGTCAACGGGACCCTATTACTAAGCCTACGCTGTCTGTCTGCGTGTCTGTCCTATCTTTTAACGGCTGTATCTTTCGAACCGTAATAGATAACTTGGTGAAATTTCCACAAAATATGTAACGTTACGGCGGATTATCTAAGAAATAATTTAAAAAAAACCAATAAATAAAAACGAAAGTGGGGTCCCCATACAACAAAAGTATTTTTTACGTATTACTGTAATTGCTCTAATGTAAAAAACGGTAATACGTACAAGCGTCAAACTTGGCATGATTATAGTACACACTCTAAAGTATAACAACAAATAATAAATAATGGTCAAGTGTGAGTCAGTGATAAATTTCTGTTCATTACTAAGTTATACCTGGTAATTGGGTTACTTATCATTTCTTCCACTGAATCAAAATTCCATAACTTACTAATTTTAAAGTCGGTTCTTTAAATAGATAATTATTGTACTTTGTGGTGATATGGAACCATCAGTGCGCGAGCCTGACTCCCACTTTGCCGGTTTTATTCAAAAGCAGGCCCAAAAAGTTATAGTTAACTTAAAAGGACACATTAAAATATCGATTTTAAAAAGATTCGCTTCAGTGTACGCGCGATTACACTGAAAGGTATCATTTCCAAAGAATATGAAAACACGGTCCAGTTCCTTTTACCCGCAGCCACTTTTTATTCGCACATGCTTGCTTTAATTCCAAGGGTCACGTGATCACCCGCTGACCCGGAAATCCATTAACGTTGAAATAAGTTACGTTTTCTGTTCATTTTATTGCCCCGATATTTTATGAAAGCATCTGTCCCATATATACCAGTACCGTGAATTTGTTACTTTGATGTATTTTCGTGCTTTTATGTGAAGTAGATGTTAGAAAAGGTAATAGAAATATTAAGAACTAACTACTCATAATTATTATCTTTTCAAAAAAATGCTGCCAAGTCATTTAAGGCAAGAAAATTCTTAATGCATGTTTTTTTTCTGTCAGTGCTACGCTCAGGATAGGCAAAACAAGGGAGATATGGCAAGGTTGCGTAGCGGGTGCGAACGCACCAGGCCTAAATCAGGCTTGTAGCTTTTGGTCGAACTCACCTAGCAGATGACCTGGCCGCCCTATATTTTGTATGTGGACTATTAGTCAGTTCATTGGTGCTGCTACAAATTTTATAGAGTGCGTGAAAATTGAGGAAATGAGCCGTACTTACATTTTTTGCGGTTGAGCGGTATTGTGAAAAAAAAAAATTTGCAACATGGAGATAATTGAAGACGAACGATAATTGTACTAAGGCATATTTCCCTTGTTTGTCTGATGCTATGTTATTCATCACACGAATATTATAAATGAGAAACTTTGTGTATAAGTTTGTATGTTTGTCTGCACTCAACTCCATAACAGCTGAATGAATTTGTATGATATTTGGTATGGAGGATAACTTATACCCTGTATAGGCTAATTTTTATACCAAAAAAATCATGGTTCCTTTAGGATAACGTGCAGGACACTTAGTACGTTTTAAAATGAGCTAATTTTATAAGTACTTAAAAATGTATCAACAATCCGCAAAACATAAAAGCCTGGCTTATTTACCACAGTTACAACATTATTCGTTTAGAGCAGAGATCCCCCCTTTTTTGACTCATAGACCATCTACTGTTTTTGTAGACCTCCTGATTTTCATTGGTTTGCGTAGGTTTCATTTTTATTGGTGTGAAGAAATCGGCAAGCACTCTTTTTGTTTTTTGTCACAATGGCATTTTTGTATAGCTACATTAATTATCTTATCTCATTATTTCTCTTATGCTGGCATTCCTTTCGGTCTATAAACTTACAGTTTTGTAGGTACACTCATCATCATCAGCCAGAAGACGTCCACTGTTGAACATAGGCCTGCCCCTTTAACCTCCACACTGAACGAAAGTCTGCCATATGCATCCACTTCATCTGGATCAACTGTAGGTACACTGGTCCTTTGATTTATGAAAATAGGTTCCACGACCTAAAATTACATCCCATAGACACCCAAAATATTTTTTCACCGCCATAGACTCCTTGAAGTTTTAAAATCGACCCTTAGGGGTCGATTTAGACCACTGTGGGAATTATTGAGCAAATATTTATAGACGGAGCGAAATATTGGGATTCAACGTAAATGCCCACGGTCCCGACATCCTGCGTACTTCCATTAATCGTTTTGATGTCACAGTCCGGGACATTTAGTGTGACCCTTTTTATACCCCCTGATTCATTTATTAAGCTATGGGAACCAGAAGCCAAATTACAATGCCAATACGATAGTTGTAGGTTGTAGCTACCTTCGACTTCTAATTGTTTTTTCTTAATATTTCCTCTGTGACGAGTTTGGCCGATTATGTCTTGGTTTGGCATCGCACTACTGTGCATTTGCCAGTGGTGGCAAATAGTAGGGCTGTAACGATACATAATTTTGCCTATACTATAAAATATGTACTATATGGTACCGATACCGATTAATGTAGTAAATAATCGGCGATACCGATACCTATATCGGTGGCTTAGAAATAGAAAAGAAAAAAAAAAAACAAATAAATAATTAATCATTTTCTTTATTATGCATAAAAGTTACCTATATTTATTATATACCTATATTTGGTTGAAAACCAAAATAGAGAATTGGTCAGAAAATAGTCTTCCCGAATATTGATATCAGTTACTTGCGTTAACAATTTCGTTTTTAATTGTCAAAATAAGAACGTAAATTCTTATTATTTTATTCCTAGTGATTCTTTTTCCGTAATAATTTTCATTCGTTTCTCTTTCGGATTTCAGCTCAACTGTTAATTCAAGAGCTAATGGTTTCATTTCCATAATAGGTATGTGAAGAGCACATTAGTTACCTGATTAAAAATTTTAATCCTTACCTATTTTGCATTGGCTTCATAACTCCTTTTACTGAATGAAAATTTATATTGCCCACCTTTATAATTTTTTTTTGAGTAAATTGTGGATAAAATTATTTTATTATAATTATTATGAAAATAGACATGTGTCCTAATGTTTAATTTATTACAAATAACAGGTTTAGCGATAAATATGACTGTGTAATACATTACACATTACATATAATTTTTTTTAATATGAAATTATTATATTATTTTAAGCTAACCATGGAAGTAGGAAAACTAAATATAAAATTACCAAAATTGCTAAAAGTGGGAAAAACAAACTTAACAAATGTTAAATTAAAAGTAATAGTAGTTTATATTATTTTATCGTTGTTTTTAACATAAATTAACAATCAGTAAACTGACATTGTAAAGTATTTATGTAAAACGATGTAGGTTGTAACCTAACAACTATAAGTAACCTATACGACATAAGTATATAGTATCTAATAATTTTACTTAAGTTAATAAGTATATATGTATATCTACAGTGAAAGTTATATCGACTGCAACCCATTTTGTGATTCTTTTAAGTGCATTCGTCTATTCAAAAAGAGATTTAGTAACGCTATTTCTGCACTCATTACTACAAAAGAAACTCTATTGATAAAACGTTCTCTGCGATGATTTGCTTCGTTCAAAATTAAGTGAAATATTCTATCCTATGAATGTAAGCTATCCTATGAATGTAATGGACCATCTAATTATTAGATGGTCTATTAATCTATTACATTACATTACTCAGCCATTACATACATATTCAGTGAAAATTATATCGCCAACAATCAATGTTGTGAGTCTTTAGAGTGCATTCGTGTATTCAAAAAAAGAGATTTATTAACGCTATTTTTGCACGCATAGCAACAACAAAATATTTTGTCTGCGATGACTTGTTCGAAATTATATGAAATATATCGAGAAAAAATTCTGACGATCCAATGATGCAACAAGTATAAATAGTTTTTTAAACCCCCGATATAAGCACTATTAATCTTTAAAAAACGGAACAAATTCTCTCGAACCATAGCTATGAACACTCTCGAGTCAAGTTAATTCACTTTTCAATAAAAAAAATCTAAATCAAAATAATTATGTTCAGCCATTTAGGAGCAAAAATGCCATAAGAAGGTGTACACACAGATACACACGTTAAATTTATAACACCCATTTTTTGCGTTGCGGGTTAAAAATGTATTTTATTAAAAATTAATAGATCAATTTTTACCGTAGACCCGGCATTGCAGCATCGGCAAATTTCCCACTTTTGTTTGTGCAAGCCTGACCCAATTTAAACCAATTTGAAAGGCCAATTCAACCTGTATCTCTTCTGATTGTATTTGGCTACCGTGGAATAAAGCTGATTCCACTGTTTACAGCAAAGGTATTGATTATAGGCGAGCTATTGACCTGCTCTTAATTAACAGTTTAAAGTATTAATCGCATTGCCGAGCAAAAATCGAGCCTTAATAATGATGTTTTCTTGGCGTCAACTTACGTACGAATGCATTCAGAGTGTGTTATTTTTTTCTGACAGCTGCAATAAAATTGTAAATACTGAATGAAACCATTTCTTTTGATGTTTCAGTGTAATCTATCGGCTAGCAGCAATCATTAACAATCTTACGTTCAAAAACCTAGAAAAATCAGATTTTACGGTTTTCATTAAACTATTTCTGAGCAATGGTGGCTGAGCGGTAGCATGTACAGTATTGTACAGCAACCAGTTTGATCCTCGACCCTGCACCAATGATTATTTAGTCCTTAAATAAATTATGTACAGTTTCGATGCCATCGCTCAACAACGGTGAAGGTAAACATCGTGAGGAAACCGGTATGTCCAAAGTTCAAAGACATAACATTCACCAGGATGCACTATGCCAGCATGGTGGATTAGTGCCTATCCTCTCTGACAGAAGGCCTGTGTCCCAGCAGTAGGAACATGATAGGCTGATAATGATGATTCAACTTTTTACAATCTACTACAACTGTCAGGGCAAAATATTCTTAAGACTCAGTATAATTCTACATATATTGCCTGCCTAACCTCATGTCATAACACCTCCATCAAATGACTAGCAACTGGAGATTCCCTCAGCAACAGTAGATATTCCGGGATTAAAGTATCCTATGTCAATCTACGGGCCTCCAACTACTTATATTCGAATAATCGGCCACTTCCTTCGATCCGAAGGATAATATAACCAGTTTATTGCGCTCGAGTCATAATTTGGTTGTGCGCGCTGCATCCACGTCGGTCTTTGGGTGGTATGGCGTTTGTGATTGGATACTGAAAAGTAATTCATTCAATTCGCGCCTGGGATTGGCCCGCTCGAAAAAGAAGTACGCTGAAAAATTATATATTTGCTGGCTTACGGCGGGCTAAAGGATGAACAGTCAAGTGGTTATATCGTCATTGTTGAAAGAAGAAGAAGAGAAACAAACGAACAGTCAAACAAACGAACAGACACACTTGAATTTACAATATTAGTATAATATGATCAGTTCTACATAGTAGATGGACAGACGACCTAAAAGAGACCACAGGGAACCCTGGATGCAGGCCGCTTCTAACCGGCCCTTTTGTAGATCGATGGGGAGGCCTATGTCCAGCAGTGGACGTCCTATGGCTGAAATGATAATGATGATGATGATCGGTTCTTGTAGGAGATGAGAGTGTGTGATTGTATTACTGGTTATCCTCTGTGACAGGTCAGCTACAAGTGTCTGGGTACGGCGAACAAGACCCAGAGTTCCTCTCGCCGCTTGAAAACCTGACGATGGCTCAAGGCAGAGATGTGCACTTCACATGTACTGTCAACCATCTTGGCGGATATAAGGTTGGTCATTAATTAACCACTTGATCGCGCATGTAGCCAAAATTTCCTTTTGCAAAATGATGCCACGTCAAACGCGACTTAACTTGTGATTGGAGAATCAAAAAAACATTCATTCAATTCGCGCCTAGGATTAGCTCCGCTTTAAATAGTTTAGGTTGACATGTTAGAACCATTGGCTTATGCAGGGTAAAGGATGAGCAGTCAAGTGGTTAAATGTTTTTTTTTTTACCGACGATAGGAGTTGGTTATCAATTCGACTGTATGTGTCTTTTTGATACAGATATAGATTCTTTATTCATAAATTTAAAAATTTACAAGTCTATAAGTTGTGAGGTACATCTAGGTACTAAAATATAACTATACTTTATCATCAATATACTCCTTGACAGAGAAGCTTTAATGAGCAATAGTAGCTTTAATCTGGCCTCAAATATGTTGTTAGAAGCTCCATATTTTATTTTCCCTGGTAGAACTTTGCAAGTGCGTAAGCAGGTGTCGTAATCTCGTGTGGCTCTTAATTTCTCAAACTTGTCCAGGATTTCTCGCGCGTATTGAAATTGTTAGAGTCAAGTTGTATGTTTGTTATGCCATTATTCCGTCAATTACGAATTGATTTTGATGATTATTGTTTTGTTTGGTAGGTCATACTTCAGAAATGGTGCCATATAAATTTTATCGAAATTAATTTGTGCTTTCTGAGAAAATCAACAAAAATATATAAACAGATGACGTTTTGGTTTGGGGTTCCCTTCAGTTTTAGTAAAATTTGTACATGTGGGTATAGAATTGAATTCAGCTTTTTTTCTAAAAATTTACTTTATCATTATTTTCTAAATATACTAATATCATGATGACTATTAAAGTCTGTGCATTAAGCTTCCTTTTGTTGCAAGTTTAATTAGACATTGTTATAACGACTTTATGATAGACATTAAAAATAGCAAGTGCCTTTATTAACTAAATAAAATACAAGCTAACAATAACATTACAAAAACGGTAGGTCCGTTGTCTTTAGACCGTTGAAGGTCTAAAGACAATCCAAATGCTCAAGCGTGGGCTTAGTAGTTGGCAGCATACCCAACTGATTTAAATTAGTCAATATTTTCAAAAAGTATCTCAATGTGTGAAGTTAAACTCAGAACACTATTTTCGTGAAATTTGTACTAGAGATAGACCCAACATCTAATATTTGGAAATCAATAGATTTAATTCATTTTTAACCAACTTCAAAAAAAGAGGACGGTTCTCAATTCGATCCGTATTTTTACTACTGTTACATTACAATCAACGTTATGTAGAGATCTAAGTTTTAAGATAGTGGTCCCACAAAAATTACAATTTCGTTGTTGTAGTTTTTTTACCCAGATTCATTAATGTGAATAATTTTGTTCGGACGCCAGTTGATTTGAAAATAGCAATAATTTTGATCTAGCTCTTACACGTTGGATCTGATAATTATGCTTTCTTATCCCGTATTATCTTCTAGGTCGCTTGGATAAAGTCTGATACGAAGACCATCCTGGCGATTCACACGCACATGGTGAACCTCAACCCGCGGCTGTCGGTCACCCACAACGGCCACAACACCTGGAAACTGTACATCAACACCTTGGAGCCGAAGGATTCTGGCACTTACATGTGTCAGATTAATACAGACCCTATGATGAGTCAGGTAAGTCAACATTGTTTTCAACTTTTAAAGTCAGGTTCTGGGGTTTAGGCAAATTTAGCCTTGACTCTTCACATCGCTAAAAGCAAATTTAGTAGCAAAAGTTAAACTGATAGATATTTAATTATGTATAACTTATTGGTCATAGTATATATATCGAGTTTATCGTTAGACGACGGACTCATGCAATGATTGTAGGTACCCATGATTATAAACAACTTTTAATTTGGGACCAACCCTGATATCGCGAAAAATTAATCAGTTGTTACATAGAATCAATGAAGTGTATGGAACAGCTGACTTTAGAAGAATAAAATTGAATTTGATTTTGAAAAGCGTTTTAAAAGGTTGGCATTAATGAGTCAAAGTTCAGTCAGTAGAAAAGAATCTCGCAAATATTAATGAAGTATCGAAATAAAAATTAATATCTGCATAACGCAATATCCATCACCCCAATAAAAAATAATTGCATGCAAACAGAACATATCAATTATCTGAAATGAGATCGTAAAGGCGCGATTATACAGGCGCAATTGCACTGTCATTTGATAGCGATATATCAAGAGACGTTTACACAATTCGATAGCAATAACAGTTAATCATGTATAATAGGTATCTCCATTTAATTATAGCATCAATGCTTATCAATAATGGACAGTAATTACAATCAGTTTCCGACCAACTTCCGTTGGTATCTATCTGTAATATGGAGTAACCGAGTCAGAATATAATTAACTACAAAGCCGCGTTGTGAAGTTACAAGAACACAGGTGCTTGATGGGAAGACACTCCATTGAAATCAAACAATTCAGGCATTATAATTATTATTAGATCTCACAAGGGTTTATATTGAAACAAAAAGATATAATAGGCAAGCGAGCAATGGTGGCCAAGTGGTGGGTGGTGGTGCGGTGCGTAACGGTGTGTATACGCTATACAATCTGACGGCACCCCGTTCGATCCTCGGTCCTGCACCAATGACTTATTTAGTACGTAATAAGTAACGTGCAGTTTCGATGCCATCGCTCAACGACGGTAAAGGAGAACATCGTGAGGAACCCGGTGTACTTTAGAACATCAAAATTTTAAAGACATGACATAACATATATTCGTCAACATGCACCAGACCAGCATGGTGGATTATGACCTATCCCTCTCTGTCTAAGAGAAGGTCTATGTCCCAGTAGTTCACCATGATAGGTCGATAATTTTATCAAGCGCTAGCTCAGTTCGGATGTTTTGCCCAACAAAACCCATCCCGCATAACTTAACGATAGTTGACCTCTGTTATGACACGAAGTGAGGCCAATGACTCATAAGCGCCAATGCATTGAGTTACTTTTCTGATTTAAGTATTTTAAATGATCCATAAGCAACAGTGATTCGTAATTTTTACTAGAGTTACTAGCGTGTGGCGAGCTATGAGCGCAAGGCAAAGACATTTTTTTCTTGATTCGTTAAAATCAATTTGATTTTAGAAGTTTGCACAGCATTTGAATCTGTTTAGAAATAAAGCTTAATAGTCTAGAAGAATTGACGGCTACTCGTGGCTCCGTTACGACATTATATTTTGCGGAATCACTGATTTTGATGGGAATAACATGAAAAAAAAAAAAAAAACATTAAATAAAATAAAGAATTTTCCAAATCGATTTAAAAATGACGGAATAATGATGTAACAAAAAATATATTTGAGAACTTTTTGAAGTCGGTAAAAAAAGTTTTAATACTGAGTAGACAATTTCCTAAGTAATGAAACATAATAAAAACATATAGGGCAGCTCTAAACAACTCTAATTATATGGTAATGCTAAAAAAGTGTCACTAATTTAACATAATGCGAAATAAATGATCAGAGTTTGACTTTTGACACATCAACCACGGTTTACTATAAAGCCTGGCTTAAAGTCTCCGTTGGGTCCAGTGGAAGCGTTGACTAATATTAAAATGTATGCGATCGATAGCGATCGCCAGCTTGCATCTGCACCAGGCGTCACGTGCCAAGCGTTTCACCAGGATAAATGATATCGGATGCCCTGTTTCCAATTTTCGTTTTGTCAGATACAGAGGAAGCCTCTTCCAATTCGTGTATCGGATTTAAGAAAACGAACGCGGCAGATTTATTTCTTAGCTAGTTTTAAATCTCTTAATTTATTTCTTTCTTTATAGAGTTGTGATATTTCGAGATTTCAGAAAAAAAAACAGAGTTTTGTTATAGTCGTAGTGAGTTACAATTACCCAAAACGTCAGAATTGTGTTTGTTGAAGTTACTCATATATCAATGTAAAAAGCCAACTTCAAAAAAGTAAGCACTCGGCAGCGTTTTGCAATACCATAATAAAAGTAATTAAACAAGCTTTTGCTTAAATTTAAAGCTCTAAAGTTCTAAGTACGTATTACCGTATTTACATTAGTGAAAACAAAAAAAATATACGTTAAAAAATACGTTTCATGTATGGGGTTGACGGGGCCCTTATATTTTTACTCTGTGACTTTTTTATTATTTGTTAGTTCATCCGCCGTAACATTATATATTTTATGAAAATTTCAGCTGGCTATCTATTACGGTTTGAAAGAGACAGCCGATAAAAGGTAGAACAGACAGACGAACAGACTGCGTATGCTTAGTAATAGGGTACCGTTTACACCCTATGGGTACGGAATCCTAAAAACACGGACAGAAGTGAGAACCTCCTGAAGCTGGTTAAATAAATAAAGAAAAACGAATGAACATCGGCAAACAAAGCAACGTCTTTGATTAATGGAAATAACCTTTTTTATGCCATAGACGGTAAACAAGTAGGCGGGCTGCCTGGCAGCAGTTACCGGCTCCTATAGATACCTGTAACACCAGAGGCATCACAAATACGTTGCCGACATTTCAGGACTCTAATAACTCGCCATTTGAAGAATGCCATGTTGTAGCTTCTCGGAGACATATATAACCTATGTCAATTTATTAGAATCTTTGATATTACATACAACTTATCTATAAAACTATTACTAATAAAAATATAATATATACAGAGTAAGTAAAAAATATATATAATATATACCTAGGTGAACAAATCGCCACCATGCGGCAGGATCCCCAGAATGCTGGCAGCATTGCTCCGCTGGATTGCGAAGCTTAATTTTTGAGCGAAATATGCCCCAGCTCTGGGATCCCCTGAGGAGAGAACCAATCTGGTCGAAATGTCTTTACAAAACTTTTTTGTATCGGACGACCACGGGCCTAGGGTCTCTACAGCTAGTGCGCGAAACTCATAATTCGCGCTCAATTCTGCATATTTGCGGTGTTTCAAGAATTGAGCGTTGTACCTATGTATTTTCCTTTATACCTAAATAATCATCATAATCAGACTTTTAACAGTCCACTGCTGAACTTTTAGCCTACCCCCGAAATGGTGATTGGGTCATATCCACCACGCTGGCCCAGTGCGGGTTGGTGGACCTAAATAATGCCTAAAAGCTTTGCCTAGATATGACATTAGAGCGAGGTAAGCACAGCTCGCGTAACACTACACTCCACACCCTTTACGCAAAATTTCGTGAAAACCTATATTCCCAGTTGTCATTAATTTAACAGGCAGGTGTCTGAAATGGGAAATTGTTACACGAACTAAATGCCAAGAGCGGCATAACCTCATCACCCAGATGTCAACGGGAGAAAATTGTGGAGGGCACGCCCTGACGCCGTCACTCAGGCCTCGATGTTTGATACAATGCGATGTAGGGAGGGAAGTATTGTGCTCGCGCCGCGTATCGATTACATACTGCGGTTAATGCGATCACTCTCATGTGGTCGAGAGTGATTTGTTTTGTTGATCGGCAAACTATTACCGACTGCTACAATAATAATCGACCTATTATTTATAGGGACAACAATACAGTTCTCGATTATTATTTACGAAGCGCTTTGATTCCACTTTTATTATGTGTACTGCAAGTCTGTGGAATGTGATTACGAGTATTGAAACATTTACAACCGGTTTAAGGCATACTCGGGCTTAAGATCTAATTATTAAAGTCAATTTCAACACATTAAGCTAATAAACAAAGCATTTATTCTTCATCTAGTTGCACCTCTGGGTTTTACCCACGTGGATATTCTTTTAGGAATAGTAATTTTTTCTCGGTCCAAAAAGTCATCATATTATAAAGTATATCTATGTCACTCGGCCTTTCAACTATCTCTATGCAAAAAATCACGCCGATCCGTCTTTCTGTTGCTGTGTGAAAGATGAACAAACAAACCAATAAATGCACTTTCGCTTTTATAAATACTAGTAAGGTTATTGCACTTATTTATTACTAGTTGAATCCCGCAGTGTTACCCACGATTTTCCAATTTTTCCCCATTTTTTTGAGGGAAAGTACTCTATGACCCTCTTCATGTTTCTCACTATATCCCTGCCAAATTTCGTTAAGACCGGCTAAGCCGTTTAGTCGTGAAAAGAGAACAGACATCCAGACAGAGAGACACAGTTACATTCGCTTTTATAATATTAGTAAAGATAAGGATTTATGCCAAATATTTGTATTTCCAATTTGGTTTTCTTTGGGCACTCAGCGCTTCTCGCTTTTAAACCAGGTTAGATTTTGATGAAAATGTTTTTATTTTGATGACAATGCATAGGTATAAAGCTCGGTATGTAAACATTTATTGTTGCTGGCAAGAGTCGCAGCAGCCTCACGAGCGGAATTTCGTCAAGTCGTGCAAGGAATGTGCACGCTATACAAAGAGCCACTGTGATACGACAGCGGAATGTTTCAATGCCATCTTCACAGACTGCCTTTCAAACGTTACCATTAGTTACAATTTGCGTTAGTTATTCAAAAGGTAAAAGTTGTACGTCAAGAGTTTTTGTTCCTTTTAAGTTTTGCAATAACTTGTCTAATTTCTTTATTAATCTGAATCTACGGGAAAGAATATAATTTTAAAGCATGTTTATTTTAAGTTCCACCTTTGTGGTTGTGACCAGATGCTCAGAGTGGAATGTTGTCAAGTCGGGGTCGGAATGCGCGCGCTTGCCAAAGAGCGACGGCCGAATGCCGCGGCGACATCTTCATGCGGACCGCTTTGCAAATGTTCAACGTTTACGTTTTACATACAAGTTCAAAATTGAGAATGTACACATGTGCAATGTATAAACATCAGGGTTAGCAAAAGTATTCATTTTGTTTTCATCAGATCCTTTCTCAGATGTAACATTCATCATTTTTTCTTTAAATTATGAATAGGCTTGCGCTTAACCGCTAACTCGCCCGATGATGTGGCCTACGTTGGAGCACGCTTGCCTAGAAGAAACCTATTCACTCTCGACTTGTAGACACCCAGATTGTAACTATCGGGGAACACCCACTCAGGCAGCGAATTCCATAGACTAGCATCTAGGGTAAACACTGTATTTTACTATCATTGGTGGCACTACATTTAAATTAAAAGAAATCATAGCAAATATCCCATGAGCACTAATTCATAAATGTGATCTGCACACAACTTTTATAGAAAACCAAACTGTGACATAAGTTAAAAATGCAATTCCACAATAACTTTATTAACACTATAACGACCAACAACTTTCCGTATCGAATTGTTATAAAGCATACTAAACTGGAGAACAAAAATGTAAAACAAAAGCTACATATTTCTGAGAGAAATGTACAACTATAAATAGAACTCGTAATCTTAGTTTGAAACGACTTCAAGTTTTCCAGCTTTTTTCATGCTTTTACTAAAATCCTGGACCCAGGTCTTTTGTTTAAGTTTTAGTATAAAAAGCTTTGCTGCATACGTCTATTCTTATGTTTAAAACTGATGCGCGAGTTTGAAACAGTTCAGGTCAATTTTAATTTTTTGTGGTCAATAAAGACATAAGATATCACGTCGTAATAGTAAGTTTATCTCGATTCTTTTCACATGATTGAAGTATTAATTCGATTCTATCCGAATTAATTAATTAAATGATATCAAAATGGGACCTTTAACCACTGGTGACCTATTACCTCTTTTTCATTAAAACAACTAGATTGAAACTAGTAATTAAGTATTCAGATTCAGTTCGCTTGTTCGCTATGTAAATTGCAGTTTAACTTGCGACTTCGCGAATAACTCGTTATATCTATTCGAGAGAGCTTTGCATATTCTTTTTCTATTGCTTAATAGCGTTCCTGCAAGATAGATTGCCGGCTTTTCTTACTCTACTCTTGAACATTCCACTTATTTTTAAAAATCACGAGGTTGAATATTTGAAAATGGTAGCTTTGACGACTAATACAAAAGAGCTACTTATTAGAAGCTTTTATTTAACTTGCCCTTTTAGTTAGTAGGTATGTATGTATGTATGTGTGGGAAAAATATTGCAACTGAATTAGAGACTAGTTATCCTCAACTGATTGAGCTGAAATTTTGCATATTCGTTTATTTTTGATGCATGATTAGCTAAGTGACGTCATTCTAAATCTAATATGGCGGACTCCCAAAGATTGCGGACCAATTATTTTTTATGCATTCCCATCATATGGATAGCAAATGAAAGGGTTTACTGAGAAGAATACGAAAAATAAAATGACGTCACCTAAATTCAATATGGCCGACGCCTTAAAACTTGTTTCATATGAATATGATTAATCGCTTCAAAGTGTTTTCCATGCTGTTATTTTCCTGCTTATTTAGATGATTTGTTTTTCATACGAGTAAAATGTCAACCGCTATTTATTCGTGTAACAAAACATCAGTTTGATTCGTGTCAACAACAAAAACCCGCAAACAGAGTTAAAAAGGCGACCGCTCACTTCTCTCAGTTGGTATTCGTATTTGTTTAGGTACAGCTCTACAGTTACTGACGGATGGCTCGAAGCTACATTCTTATTTGACCGTTGGAACTGTTACGCCTTGTTGTGTACATAGGTACCTACGTACAAATGAATTAAATGGAATACCAAACACACTTTCTAAATCAAATACGTTTATGTAAATAAGTGTTTTAGTAAGAAATAGTGTAGCATTTACAGCTCTTGCGGTTGATTGATATTGATATTTTTATTAATAATTATAAAAAATTACATGTCAAATTAATCATATTACAAAAACATTAAATTAGGTCAATTTGAACCAGCAGTAGATTTACTTTTTACCCAACGGCACAAAAAATAAAAGATAGTATTCATATTTAAAATTCAAAATATTTATTCAAGAAATGAACATCCATGTTTAGTATAATTATTCCCAACTAACAACAGTACCTTAACTGATTTTTATAAATAAAATGAAGTGAAAAATATTATTACACGCCTCCCCCCCTCAAGTGACATATCAATGAATAGTCTTTTGAAATCATTATTCGTTCAGGTGTATCGCTTGCGAAAAGTGATCTGAAAAAAGCCCTTGTTGGGTTTTATCTTTCCATAGAAATACATTTGTAGTTAGTATAAATAATAATGAGCAGTTTTGAACTGTAAAGTTTACCGAAAAGTAACCATAAGAGAAGAGAAAATACAGTAGGCTTAGTCAGTGACATCGTCGATATATCTCCGGTCACGTCCCGCGTTCACCCGCATGTATTCATTACACAGAAAAGATTAAACAACGATACAGACGGTCATCATTCATGGCTTGGTTTTGGGCAATCAAATAAATATTGACCTACTAATTGTTTTTGCGGCATTGATGGCGCGCCCTGTTGACAGAGGCAGTGATGGACGACCCGATTTTTTGTAACTCGAACCCTTTTTTTCCTTTCACCAAGATCATATTCCGATACAGTCAAGATACGCAGTAAAAACGTTTTATATTTACAAAATTTATGACCCAACTTTCCTATTGGCCGAAATTCAAATCGGACTGAAACGTGATTTAAATCCGTTTTAATAGCGAATACTTTGCATAACTTAAACAAAGCAATCTTATAATTGCAAATCAATACGGCAACAATTCCTAAGTCCGTCGGCGCCGGGAGTGTATTAAATTAAAGTATCTAATGGTTGCGAAAGGCTTTACTGTTTAATATGGTACGTACATTTTTACGTGCCTCAAGTAGGGTAAGTCTACATAATACACCGTATAAATAAGCCTTCAGCCGGCTGTTAGCGCCGAAGGGTATTTTCAATATGGGTAATTTCGCTTGGAACACAAATACTTTAGCAGCTTTATTGCATACTCCAGGATTAACTCGGCATATGAGCGTTGAAAAACGAGTAAGCAGCTACTACGGCTCCGGTTACATACAAAAACTCTCTGGCATTTTATCTTAATTACTTCAAAATCTTTGTGAGAGAAAATCCGTACCCCTACGTTGTCCATCGTCACGGAACTTTATGAGCGGATTACTTTTATGGCCCGGATTAAAGTCCCGTTTGTGAAATGTTTACAGCGCTGAAGAAATACCTAGTATAGCTTAAATGAATGGCCATTCCATCATATCGTCGAAAACGCCCAATGTAAACTCGAGTTTCCTCTTAATTTCTCTATGAAATTTTCCAGCATCTTGCCTTACAATATTGGATCCAAAAGAATCCACTCAATTCTAAAGTTTATAATAATTCATTCAGCTATCTTATAGAGTTCCATTTTAGGAATTTTCATAACGAAAGCTTTGCAATTTAACAGGTAGGTAAAAGGCTTTCAGGTATTTGTGAAGGTCAGAAGTGGAATTACGTTGGATTCGGAGCGCGAGTCGGAAGTTATTACATTCAAGTTTGTATTAAATTAAAACTAATTTTACCAACTATAACAAATTCAATAACTAAAACTAGATCCCTTTATTTTGTAACAAATTAAATTAGTAAACACGGCTTCATCGTGATTTATTTCTAGTTACTATTAGAAACTAAGCTATTTCGGCGAAGCACTAACAGAATTGAGTTGTTAGTTCGATAGGCAGTTACAAAGCGGCGGGAGAATCCCCTTCGCTAAGGAGCTTCATTCTTGGCACCATAAACACATTCTTCGACACATAGTTGCCTCGTGATGTCGCAACTAAGGCTGTCGTTACAAACACTTAGCACGCCTCCCGAGGAATTCGCTACTGCTCAGAGGAATCTACCTCGGGACTTTGAACGCGAACCGTGCTCGCCTCTCTCTCTCTGTTACATAATTATTTCACCTCCGCTTAATCATTTAAAGCCTCAGTTTCGAACCAAACCTGCTAAAATCTAAGCACTTCTAAATATCGTGGCCTAACTTATCTTCCTATAAGGGATTTACGGTGCTCGTTGGCTTAACAGTAAGCCAACGGGAATATCATCTTTAAATTAATGTTTGCTACGACGAATATTAAAAGTATTATTGAGAAAAATATTGAGCATTAAATATGAAGACATTTTTGTCGATCAGCATTTATATGGCAAGCGTTTGTATGTTAACAAGATAACGTGCCTCGGGATAACAAATAAAAAGAAGTAGGGAATAGAAAGTAGAAAGAATCAACAAGTGAATTATTTCTTAGCCGAAAATCGGGAGGCTCAGCACTGTTTTGTTGGTGGCAGACTACAGGTGCGAGCTCTGTTGAAGTATTTACTTTTTCATTCATTTTCTATTTGGATTCACGGAATACGATTTCAGAAACACATCAATGCCCGAATATGATTTCGAGAAAACATCAATGTTCATAGCATTATTCAGAAAGCAGTGTGTTATTTTAGTATTTTGATCAAAGGCAATATTGGCGAGCAACATGTTTTAGCGGTAAACTTTGGAATAGCTTTTCAAAGCTTGTTGATTTTTGCCGCATCTGTGCATTTACTTTATGATCGAAGTCCGTACAAAAGCGAAATTTTATGTCATAAATGCAGTCATGCGTTAAACCAACGTTCAGAGGTCAAGAGGGTGAAAAAATAGGCAATAAACTGAGGACGGCTGCCGTTCATCATGGGCGCGGTCTGCTAGCGAGCTGCCAGTACCAGAATAATTGGTTAAACTCATTGCGTTCCCGTCAACTAATAGGCATTGTTAGAAAGACTGCGAACATTTCAAATTCCTTGCTCCACCGCGTCTCTAACATTGAACCCCACTGTGCCCGTATTTTGGCAGCAAGCGGCTTTATGACGTTTCATATGTACGTAATATGTTAGAAATGTTTTCAAAGTTTGCTCGGTGTTTTATATACCTTATTGTATTAGCAGATAACTAAGAATTTACTTCGCTAATATTTTCCTCGGCTGGCTTAGTCCTCAAGCGAGTTATTTGAGTTGTAGTACTAAGTTAAGCCCCAGTCAATAGGCTTAGCGAACAATGACTATGGCAGTATAAAAGTAGCGTTTAGGGGCGGCCTATCTCATTTATCTCTGCTCTTAGGGTATCTTAATAAAGAATTTATTTACGTCCCGAAGCAAAATACGAGTTGTATAAAAACTTGTCTATTTTTCATGTCTTGTAACAAGATTCTCATTTTGTGAGATACTTTTTCAAACTACAAGTGAAATATGGGTAAATCGCTGCACGTCCGAGTTGCTTGTCCGTCTCTTAAATAAGAGTGGGCCTGCGTCAAGGTTTAACTCAGGAGGAATGTTTCACGGGAAACAAACGACTCACTTACCTGTTGATGCCTACTCGGCTGAGTGGAACCTTCCAATCTATAACGAAACGAACAAATTGAAACGTGACTTGTTTTACCATTTCCCCGACGTGTTTGTTTCAAGCCTATTCTTTATTATTATGATTTGGTATTCACGCCGCCGTGCCGTGAATAGAATCGAGGTTTGTTACAGTATGATACACTTCTCATTTTTCTCTGAAATATGGACCAAATAAACTTCTTATAGTACCTGCCTACCTGCGCTACTTATGCGAGGAAAGTTTTGGGTCTCCTGAATAGATAAGTGACACAATTTCATATTGTTTCTGTAAACTGATTGGTACAAAGTAATTCTATCAATTGATGATATTCTTTCTAAGATTTTGTAAACTTTAGAAGTTTACCAGTAAAGAAATGAGTGGCAATGTAAATACTGTGTTTTATTTACGACTATATTATTGATTTATTAGGTTTTCTCGATTATCACACATTGAAATTAAACACTCGGATTTAATCGCATGCTTTTTACATTAACAATTTTACAAGACATCTTTCATATCATCAATCAGTGACACTGCAATGCACACTGCAAAGTATTCAAAACACTAAGAATTAAAATTATGTCAAATACACGCGATAATAATAGTTTGATTATAATGTACAACTATTTTATTGTATTTGTAAGTCATCATCTTCATCATCACCATTAGTCTGAAGACGTCCACTACTAAACATAGGTCTTCTAATTTTTGTAACAACCCGTATATATTGCTACGTATTCCTTTAACATAAACTTGCACTTTGGTACTATTCATACTAACACAGTGCAGTGACAAGCCACATGCCACAGTAAAGACAGCGATGAAACTTTAGAGAAAAAGCTACGTCTCCAGTGCTAAAAGCTATGCTACGAGCGTTACAACTAGCTACGTTGTAAGCGCTACCATTATACTAAAAGCACTAAAGCAATACCACGAGTGAGTGCTACGAGTTGCGCTACGAGAACCAGAAGCTATGCTACGAGCGTTATAACTAGCTACGATGTAAGCGCTACCATTATACTAAAAGCATTAAAGCAACACCACGTGTGAGTGCTACGAGTTGCGCTACGTGAACCAGAAGCTATGCTACGAGCGTTACAACTAGCTACGTTGTAAGCGCTACCATTATACTAAAAGCATTAAAGCAACACCACGTGTGAGTGCTACGAGTTGCGCTACGTGAACCAGAAGCTATGCTACGAGCGTTACAACTAGCTACGTTGTAAGCGCTACCATTATACTAAAAGCACTAAAGCAACACCACAAGTGAGTGCTACGAGTTGCACTACGAGAACCAGAAGATATGCTACGTGCGTTATAACTAGCTACGTTGTAAGCGCTACCATTATAATAAAAGCACTAAAGCAATGCCACGAGTGAGTGCTACGAGTTGCGCTACGAGAACCAAAAGCTAAGCTACGAGCGTTACTTGCTACGCTATAAGCGCAATGGCTGCACCACAAAAGCTACAGATATTATCATGAGTGCTACGGCTACACTACAAGCGGTACAGCAATATCTCGAGTAGTACGAGTAACCCTACTAGAACCAGAACCTATAAGCGATATTATGAGCTATGTTATACGCGTTATAGCTACACATCAAATGTTAAAACAACAGCACGACTGCTACAACAAAATAATATGACGAGTGCTACGAGTAACGCTACGAGAACACAAGCTACGCCACAAGTGCTATTTATTACTTTAGAGAATTAAAAGCTACACCACGTGCTGCTGGTTTCGTATTGAAAACGATTATCAATCTTTCTGTAAACTCTTTGATTCTAGATGCCTTACTATCAAAGTACTGTGAAAAGGTCTCTAGGTATGTAAATCTCTGACGCACTCGGTTCGCTGTGCACCGCGTATTTGCATAATTCATGTGACACGAAGCCGTCTCTAAGAATTTACACTGCAGCAAAACGAGAATATAGAAAGTGCCACACTTTATCATATTCTTATGAGGAAAATCGGAGAATATACGTAAATGGGACTTTTTGATACACGCTATATTGTGATAACATTTTTCTTCTTATATTTTCTGCTTTTTGGAATATCAATGTATGTATAGTGCTTTATTCTTTAGAAATGTTTGTATCATTTTCACTTAAAATATGACTAAGGACGCAATAAATAAGAATGGCATATCACAAACAAAGTTATTTTGTGCACATAGAAATAAACAAATTACAAGCAAACTATCTATTAGGTATTGAGTACCTAATAATTACTTACCCTATTTTTTTAATTTTTTTATTAGTTGATAAGCTTGCTTTTGGCCGCCATTTCGCCTGATGTTAGGAGACAATGTGGTCTACGATGGATCACGCTTGCCTAGAAGAAACCAATTCACTCTCGACTTGAAGACACCCAGATTGTAACTGACGGGGAAAACCCATTCAGGCAGCGAATTCCACAGACTAGCAGTTCGCATAATAAATGTGGAATCAAAGCGCTTCGTAGGGGTTCTCGGAATATCAACCATAAAACGATGTCGATTGTTTGTGCCCGCCCTGGCGGTCCAATAGAAAAAAAGGCCAGGAGGGAATTAAATAATGCAGATCTGATGCACACTCTCCGAAATGCAATATATATGCAATATGTCGCAATAAACTTATTGAGTATTGAAAATGTCAGTCACACGTTGTATCTTCTTGGCGCAAAACCTTAAATGAATTATAATAAAAGAAACACCTTAATAAAGACTACATTTTCTTTGAGAGAGTAGTGTAGCATTCATTTATATATAACATATGCAGAGTTTGAAAAAAGGATGACAAAGAAAGTTAATATTTATGAAAATTAGTACGTATAATTATACTGCAGTCTAAAGAAAGTGACATCCAACATAATGCCTTTCATACAACCTCAAAAATGTTAACACAAACAAACATCAACCCATTTGTAAAAAGGAGCTATGCAATAAAATACGCAGCGAGTAAAATAAACAACCCGCTTACCTTACAATCTATGTGGTAATTTTCGTACCTGAGACGGGCCACCAGCGTCCCGTCACTCGTCCCGGGAATTTTGTCAAAGCACCGGCCCCGGAATGGGGACAATACGTCTTCATGCAACATTCACGGATCCCTGCCCTGGCTGCCCTTACATTATTACAATGAGGGACACCCGACCTATATAAACTATGAGATTCCGATCGAGTTTAGTCGGTATTCGAGAAGACCGCCTTGATGAACTTTGTCAAGAATGTCATGATTTATTTTCGTATTGCCCATAAAAATGTCGACAAAAATCGAGCGGCTTTTTTTCTTTGTTTATCGCATTTAGCTTTAATCCGGTTTTCTCGTGAGAGTATGCGGTGTAACGACTATTTCCTTTGTCTGCATCGCTGCAAGTACCTGCCTGGGTGGTGCCCTAATGTTACCGATTAATATCGTTGCGTGCGAGTATCTCTGGCTAACATGCTTTTATACTTACTTACAAGCAGTGCGGTACGGTAAAGCTAGTTTAATTGACTACAATAAATAGCAATACGTAGCATGTGTTAGCCGAAGCCACCTCGTTCTGTCATGCATAGGTGATAATGGTTATAGTCTAGCTACCCAAAATAAGAATTTGAAGGTTAAATTTAATATTTCAAAAGCATACGGTTCTACAAGTTCACTACTTGTGTATCATTGATGTATACAGGGTTATAAAGAAAGAGTATGCCAAAACGTAAAGAGGTCATTGTACTCGTAATTATGTACAACTTTTACTTGCAAAATAAATATCAGTTTTTCTATAGAAAACGGTCATTGATACTCGACAAAATGTATAGAACAGCTGTTTTTTGTCGCGATTTCAGTTTTGGTCACATTGTAAAAGTTGTTCATAATGATAAGTATAACAAACCCCTTTCGGCTTAGCGTACCTTTTCCGTATAACCCGGTATGTAATCAATCTTTGGGTTGACACTGAAAATATATTACATTTAAACCAAATTATTCGATCAAGACTAACTACAAGGTTGAAAAGTCAAGACCGTATTAAGTCTTACAGTTCATTAACCTTCTCTCGTTCCTTATTTAGTTTTAGCTTTTAAAGTGTTATTTTTCTGCCATCAGATGGGTCACTTGACAGTGGTGATTCCGCCAGACATCGCAGACGAGGATGGATCCGAAGCGAGCGCACCGGAGGGTGGCTCAGTGGAGCTGCGATGTACTGCGGCCGGTGCACCTGTACCCACCATATCGTGGAAGAGAGACTCCGGCTTGAACATCGTGTTTCGAAATGAAAGTGGCAGAGAAGAACGAGGTGAGGTATCACGATGTAAATATACGCCACTGAAATAGAAAGTTAATTAATAATTCAGATAAAAGTACATCATCGTCTAGAAATGGTTTTATGAGGAGCGAGAATCCACTAAAGCTGCGTGGTCTATATTTAAAATACGAAAAAAAACAACAATATGTATGTAAATAAACATTTCTACCATTGCAATTAAACACTTTACAGATTTTATCCTCGACGGACGGACGGATTTCAATTCGCAATAATCGCGACTGCTTAAATATCATTGTATCACCCATCCTATAGCTCTACACAGTTTTGTTACGTACATAACTGGCTTAAATCTGACATGTCATAAATTCAAGCATGTTTTTTTTTAAAATTAATAATAGGCTTGCGCTTGACCGCCAACTCGCTTGATGTTAAGCGATCATGCGGTGTTTTATTGTTATAAGTTTTTAACCCGTCGAATGTGTTACGCACCACATGTCGGCGTAAGTAATTTAAACATTTATAACAACAGAAGGTCCTACGCTGACTCAAGAGTAAAGATGGCTTTGCGGTAATACAAGTGGTTATGGAAAAGTCAACTCTTTTCCGTTTACACTAGGTTCATATTGTACCTCATTTACTAGTTTTTGAACAGTCGAGATACGGCTGGGGCTCGATGCGGCGCTGTAACGCTTTGGAAAATGTGCAAAGACCGTATGTGCAAAAAAATATGGTGCTATAAATTACCGATCAACAGATACGTATTACGACAAACGTTAGTTCGAAAGCACGATAATGCAAAGTAACTTTTTAGTAACCGTTACGTCTAAGTTGCACACGCAACTGCACAAACTCCCCTTTGCAACAAATTATTACATCTATAAGGTTTTAATGCCTGTTTTACCTCACTTTTTATTCCTGGAAGAATTTACGCCGCAGTGTTCCGTGCTTTAATATTCATTAAAATTACTGACCGTATAACCTCCGTACAATAATTTAAGAGGAACATAAAACACGGAGAAATAGACCGTCAATTCCGCCGTTGAATTTCATTCGCATCAGTGAGATCCGGCTAAAGTGGTAAAAAAGAAACAAGACTAATTTTGCATTCAAAGCCCGCTTGGCGGGCGCAGGTGTTCTCGCGGTTAAAACATTCCACTTTTATAGGATTTATTAAGATATTGCCCTAAGATATTGGAAGTGCTCGAATAGGATATAAATATACATCACGAGAGAATGACGTCTGAATAATGATAGAATGGGGTGAATGAATACATCGGGTACATTTGTGAGACTACTACTCATACATTATGAATAGGAACCATTTCAATGTAGGTAGTTTCATTCGTTCAAAAGCGGTCTGAATTACGGTTATTTTATCAGAAGAATAAATTAACTTATTAGAGAAAATACATATGGTTTCCTTAACTTAGTTACTTGTCAATATTAATCTTGAGGCTATGATTGATCAAGTTAACATAGCATGTTTGAAGTCTCTCAAATGGAAGACAGTTTCAGTCCGGTCACACTTTTTAGAAAGGCAGTAAACCCAAAAAAATAAAATTTACATTTCCACGCTAAAAACGTGTTCAAAGAATTCAATTACTACTTAAACAAAATATTGTAGCGATCCGGGTTTCGGTCAGGAAATTAAACGAACGGCTTACTGCCGACCGGCAACTTGACAAAAGCCTGTTATCTCTCATAGTTATAATGTCATACCCTTCACAGTTTAACCAAAAACACTAGGTGAAAAGACACACCAGCCTGACGCAATTATAAGGCTACTCATTTTAACACACACACGATGTTCCAGTTTTAATAGCACGTATGACTTCCCACTTTACGCCTTAAATTTAAATGTACTAGGTAGAAAATTGTCTGTTCCCTATGGTACCCTTAAAACCTTTTTGGTGTGGTGTTTTACGAATTTGACCCGTTTTATTTAAGCCATTAAGCGTAAACAAAAGACTGGTGGCCCTCAGTAAATGGAGGGAGGTTGTAATAGTTAACAGAGTGGTGGAGCCGCTCTCCTTTGTATTAATTGGACATGTTAAACACGCTTCGCTTAATATGTAAGAATTGCTTTTGGAATGGCTATTCACGTTTTCTTTTTAATTTTCCTTTTTCTTTTGTCCGGCGGATAAAGCGATGGAGTCGGAGCGAAAGTATTTGTATTAAACAAGTCAGCTAATTTTATCCTTGGCGCAAAATTATAGGTTTCATGAAAAAGCTTTTTGTAAGGACAATGTATTTTGCTTTGTTGAACTTAAAGACAAAGCAAAATGTATGTTATATACGAGCAACATGTTGGTGTATGATTACTTAATTACTTATCTTGAAGCGCGGGGCCGCGCGACGAAGGCTCAAGCCAACTTAATTAACTCACTTATAATAAAACATTGCAAACGGATCATTAAATTAGCTTAACGAAGCATATAAATTTAACTTGCCTCGATTAAAACTCGAGTCGATGCCTATTGGGAGCGATATTCAAAAGAAATATAGCTTCGAGTATCGACAATACTTCTCAAGAAATCAGTTTATTAAAATATTATGGCGCGGCTCTAATCTTAATTCGAATAACTGAGATGATGAAAAATTGTTTACTTTCTTTGCCAGGTTGTTAATTCAGAATTGATGTTGCAGGACGTAATCAAAATCATATCAACGCCTAGTTACCGAGCAATTTTGTCAATTAAAATGTGTTTAGTGGCTGAAAACGTTCCGGCACGAGTATTAAATCGGAAAACAATTAGTTCATAGCAATAATAACTGGGAATAACTGAGTCGGCGTCTGGAGTAACAAGTCTACAACGACGTGTAGCTGCGACTTTATAACCCGTTAATAAAACACAATTTCATACAAGCCTCGCTCCAATATTACTCCTATACGCGTAACATAACGTACTAGCAGTATTTTACGTCCGCGCTCACAATTTAGGAGCGGGGGGTCGTGTGCCATAATAAAGCTATAAATTATTTCCATTTAAATTTAATTTGACTGAAGTCGTTAAATGGCGTCATTCGCGTGCTTTGTTTCGTTTGATTAAATTGTTGGGGTATGTGGTAACTAGCTGTAATTTTGTACTTACGTACTTCTAACTACTTAACTATTTACTATTTATCTATTTCTATATACCAATGCAAATCAATCAAATGCGCGGTAATTATAAATAACTATTAATTGTTCTACAATTTTGTCGAGTTGTTAACGTCAATTAGGATAGTAGCCAATTTGCTTTTGGCATTACTGTAAAGTTAGTAATTGCAAACGTTTGTACTTTATTATATTGTTAACTAACAAACTACAACCTCACTAGGATTAAAACGGAAAATAGCTAAATAGCTAGCTGTCGCCTGCGACTTCGTACGCGTATAATGTCAACTAAACTTTCAACCCCTTTTCAACCCTCTTAATTAGTCCCTGTCATAAAATCTTTCCTAAGCGGACATCTACAGCTCATAAGAAATCTACATAATATCAAATTACAGTTTCGTAGGTCTATCAGTTTTTGAGATTTCGTAATTAGTCTGTCAGTCAGTCAGTGCTTCAGTAGTTACGCTTTTATATTTATTTATTTTTTATTAAATAATAGGCTTGCGTTTGAAGCCACCTCGCCTGATTTCAAGCGAAGGTGAGGTCTACGATAGAGCACGCTTGCTTATACAGATGAAACTGTCTCACTCGCGATTTGAAGACACCCAAATTGTAACTAGCGGGGAACAAACAAATAAATATAGATATTAACTTTAGCTATAAGATAACCTTGAATAAAGACCAAAAAAATCTTAAATTATTGTGAAAGGAACGGATGAGTGGTTGTTATGTCTTTTGTTTTTGCAATATTCAATGTAATTTAACCTATTTTTAAATTTGATTGAACTTTAATTAATTAATGTAATTGGTGTTTTACCATTTTAATTATTAATAATAATAAATGTTATGTTATAAATGTAAAAGACAAAGTGACAAAACAAAACATACATATAAACAAACAAACAAACTAGTGTGTGTTTCTCTATAGCTCTGCATTTATTTAAACAAATCACAAACAAATAACAAAACACAACTGTGTAGTTATTGAAGTGTACAAGACAAAAATCTCTCGATTCAATTCCAAAGTCGGGGAGGATTTACGTCCCTAAATCGAAAATTGTTTACGGATTCACTCGCACACTTCTGAAGTAGGACAGTTTTCAATACTCGCATATATTCAAAGATACAATATTTGCATGTGTGTGTGTGCATGGAAACTGTACGTCACATTAGTTCACTAACACTATGACGGCGGAGCACTAGACGGAGATTTACCAAGTTTATTGCGAGGAATGCTCTAGCTTTTACATTTGGCTCGTTTTCTTTTGTTTATAGTTTTTTACATACTTTTATTAGTTGATCCAATCAATGAATAATTTATCCAGAAATACTTATTGTACTCGAAGCAACATAGAAGCGGAATTACACTAGAAATTCGTCATATACAAATTGTCCTAATTTCTTCTATTTGTCGTATCGATTTTATAATTTACAAATGTATGTACTATTCCGAACTGAAGAAAAAAAAGTAAAACATAATAATATTTATCTATTTACGTTTTTTTTTGTAATTAATCTAGAAACGTTAATACGTGCAAGCATCAAACTTGCCATGAGGACACACTCTAAAGTATAACAACAAAATAATAAATAAAGGCCAAGTGTGAGTCAGTGACAAATTTCTGTTCATTACCAAGTTATAATTGGCAATTCGGTTACTTTGTTAGTAATTCCTTATCATTTGTTTCACCGAATCTAAATTTCATATTTATACTACTTTTGAAATCGATTTTTAAATTTTCAATTATTGTATTTTGTGGTGGTACCTACTAGTACGGAACCCACAGTGTGCGAGCTCGGTTCGCACTTGGCTGGTTAATTATTTTTTATACTTGACACTGCACAAATGCACCAGAAGTGCGACGCCAAAATCACCATAGAGGAAAGAATAAAAAAAACTGGAGGAAAAAACTCACATTGTGTCACATCACGTATATTAACGCCGGGGCTAAAAGTTACCTAATCATAAAACGTTAACGGCTCTTACAAACTGTATCGAACTAGGGCTGTATTTCATTTGGATGAAGTTTAACTGTTGCCCTACTTTGCAGAATGGGACTCTGTAATTGAACCGTCGCTGATTGACGTTAAACCGATACCATATTATTAACAGTTGATGGGATACCCGAATAGACAGTTACTGTATTTGATACAGTGACAGTAACTGTATTTGATATTTAGTATTGGCATTCCTGCATGATTTCACATTGTCAATATACTTAGAGCCCTCTCACATTTTTGTTAAAAAAGCAAAGAAAGCTGGATTTTTGGCGTTCTGATTCTCTCGAATAGAGATTATTTACGGGATATTTACCGTGGTAAGGTTGTGGAATGAGCTCCCGATGTTTCAGTCCTCCTGTGACCATGGTGCATGTAACTGTGCCTAAATATTATGAGCTCATTCCACAACCTTTCCCCGTTAATTTCCCGTAAATAATCATATAACTTTAGTGAAAAACCGTGTTTTTTTTAATAAATAGATCCAGGTTTATTATTGACAATAACGTCATAAAATTTTGGTAAAACTGGTAAAACTAGCATATCAACTTATTAACTCCAATAATTCACAAAAGTAGTTTTTTGAAAGTAGTTTTTAGATAAAATAACTGACATAAAGTAAATAATTTTTGTATTACGGTTTACTTGTTTATATTCGTCTTGACAATTATGGCTTTATTTTTTCGTTTTATGCCCAAACTTTTGATATCTCCAGATGCCTAAAATTTTACAATTGCATTAAAATTTAATTAATGATTGGTGGGTAATACGGCCCATGAAAGGAAATGCTGACAAATCATTGCCTTATTTATTATTTAATTCAATTCAATCATTGGTTTACTTACCTTATTAATGGATATATTTTAACTCATGTAGAGATTACAAACATGGGTTAAAAAGTTCTCGAATAGACACAAACTCTTGACTTTTACTTACTTTTGTAAACTTATAAACAAGGCGTTAACTTACCCAGCTTACAAAATATTACGTTTATATTGCCACTAGATTCCTGAAATTTTCATAGCAGCGTGAGTAAAACCACAGTATTTTGGAATAGAGCCCGGTACTGTCCATAAAACACAATGTAACACAGTGACGAAACATCCAACGAAATGCCTGTTCAAATATATGTTTTGCAACTAGACGGTCAAGTCGCTCGTTTGATGGTAAGCGACACATCACACATCAAATCATCAGCCAGTAAACGTCCACTGGTGCACAAAGGCCTCCCTCTTAGAGACGGGTGTTGCCATAATCAGCACACTTGACAGGTGGCTTGGGGATCGCAGTAAGTTCACCGTGTACTAATAGGATGCTGCTGCCAATCTTCGGTGGTTCTGGTTGCAGTTTTAGGACGTACCCCGATCCTAGCGTCACTCTTGTCCATAATTACAGTTCAGTGCCGTTCAGGCTTTAGAACTTCAACAATTGAAAACCCTGCGCAGCAATGCATTGCGCTCGTCACCCTGACCATGTTTTTTATGCCCAGTAATTTCTCTGGAAACATTACCCTTTATTTCGAAACATATACAGTAGCAGTTCTAGGTTAATACTTCTAGGTTATAAGGCAATAGGCAATATATAGGCAACTTCTAGGTTAATATAGCTGTAGGTAGCGCTCGCACGGCCCGATTTGCTCTTTATTGTGTTGTATCAAGAGTCACTGCTTATTTAAGTGATTTTGCGGAGTGAATCATCTGTAATTGTACTTATAATATATGTATTCTGTCTCTGCAAAAAAAAAGTTTTATTGACATTCACTTACGCTTAATAATAACCAGTATTCCATTGATGTTTAGGCGGTGGAAGCATAAAACCCTTGCAAGAGAGAAAGAAGAAAATCTGCTTGAACAGCGCGTGGGTAGATCATCATCATCAGCCAGAAGACGTCCACTGCTGAACATAGGCCTCCCCCTTTAACCTCCACACTGAACGACAGATGTGGGTAGATAAAGTCCGCCAACTAAAAGTCCACCGTCAGTAGTGGCTATTATTCGCATAAAAGTAGTAGTATAAGTACTCAGGTGTCAGTGAACTGTGGCGGTCGTTTCCATAAAGTTTGTGTTTATGCGCAGTTGTGGACAGCTTGCGTTGAAGAACTTCCGGCGTTGGACGAGGCTAGTAGTGTTTAGTATCGCTGAATGAGGAATATGCAGCGAGATGGCTAGTGCGATCATATTTTACTGAGGAGAAAAACGTACTGCGGAAATATTTGACCGCGCTAAACAAAGATCTCAAACTATTTGAAGACTTACTCGTGTGTTTGTTTTTATAATATGTTGTATGTATGTATATCCTCTTAAATTGACTTTAAAATAGGAGGTTCTCAATTTAACTAGATGGTTTGACTGAATTATCATCATTTCAGCCATAGGACGTCCACTGCTCCCTCATCGATCTACAAAAGAGCCGGTTGGAAGTGGCCTGCATCTAGTGTTTGCTGCGGTCTCTTTTAGGTCATCTGTCCATCTTGTGGGTGGACGTCCTACGCTGCGCTTACCGGTCCGTGGTCTCCATTCGAGAACCTTTCGGCACCAACAGCCATATTTATTTATTGAATAGGTTATAATAATTATATCTCGAGGACCACCCATAATTATAAATTTAAACAAAATATTCTACCTCTAGAGCGATGGGTGGCCAAGCGGTAGTATGAACGCTTTACAATTTGACGGCACCCAGTTTGATTCTCGGCCCTGCACCAATGACTTATTTACTACCAATATAAAGTATTATTTTTAGTTCTATGATTATTTACGGGATATTATTCATGTTCAACAATAACTACGACCCGATGTACTCGTCACGTAGGAGTGGAGCATAAATGAGCAATATCGGTTCATCATTCGATTGTAAAGATGTAGGGGTTGCGAGTTCAGGATAGCCAACTAATAATTATTATAATTACATTGATCAACTATATTATAATTACATTGATCAACTATAGTGCGCCCAACCTACCTGTTATTAGATGGTGGCTTAATTCATCAAATATTTCAACATAAAAAAAGCTTTAAAGCAATTGCAACGTTTCGATGACGAATTTCTGTTCACTGCGTGGTTGGTACTTAGTAGAGTGACCGCCTGGGTGTGATGTGTTTTTTGCACTACTTGTATTTTGTGGTGGCCCTCAGTGCACGAGCCTGACTTGCACTTGGCTGGTTTTAATTAATCCTACTTTTTATAAGCGTCTGTTTGTATTTTACGATAGCAGCAAACCTGGAGCCGTACCATGTTGATGTACCGTGCATGTTGATCAAACTTTTCGTGTACCTATAATTGCTAGACTTACATCCAACTGACGCTCTTGTTTTCCGTAAAATGTTCATGTAAGCAAAATACCGCTGTATTTTGGACAAGAGCCCGGACGTGTCCATAAAACAGGCCATTCACGTTATCGAAGTCATGATAGGTTCGCGCACACAGTACTTGATATATGCGTGAAATAGACTATCGTGCTATGCCGTCAATGCTTGCTGTATACTTCTACGATATACCTATATATATTCAATCCTAAACTAATATTATAAATTTTTCTGTCTTCTTATTTTTCTATGTTTAGGCGACATCTTCGCTGATCATGAACGATTTATTTTTCCATTGAATAGGCTATATCACGAAGGCCATTTTAATTTGAAGTAAATACTCCACCTACAAGGGCGGAAAATTAGGGGATGTATTTCAATTATTTTGTTGAATTTTCTAACAAGTTCGTTTATCTTAAAAAAAAAAAAACGTGTTTTATTATATTGGTTTATGGTTGACAGATCAGGTGTTTGTCCACAGCTCACATGATTTTAAGTGACGGTATGGTCAAAGTTGGTAAACACTTCTAGCGAACATAATAATTCATCATCATCATCATCATCAGCTCTGAGTGGACCACTGCTGGGTATTAGGCCTCCCTTTGTTTATGCCACTCTTCCCGGTCTCTGGATCCGACTCAGGATGCGACTAGCGAGAGACCGTAATAATTACCGTACAATTAAAACAAAATGCGAATAAAACTCACTAACTACTTACTGTGTATAGCTTACGTATTCTTAAGTATTTTCCTTTATGATACTGAGAATATCTTGACATTTTCATTAATGTAGGTACGCAGGTCTAACATTTCCCAGTCTAGTGCCAGTTACTCAGTTAATTGGTACAAACGGGCTAAGCTGTCCAGTACAAAGACAATGGCGTTATGGCCTACATGTGTCTTTCACGATGTCTGTTTATGCGCAGTGGTGGAGAGCTACGTCGGATCCACACTCTCGTTGAAGAACCTTCGTCGAACAGACACGGGCACGTACTGGTGTATCGCTGCCAACGGCATACCTCCCACTAAAAGCAGGCGGTATGAAGTCATCGTGCTTTGTAAGTTCTGAATATTATTGTCATTGATCTTTGGAATAACTGAATTGAATTTCATTGCTTCGTTTTTTGTTAGAAAATAAATGCCTAATCTTTACACAACTTTAACATCTTTTTTAATTTCTGCATCACAAAAATTAAAAGTATATAAATGTTATAGAACTTAAAAAAATACGAATGGCAGGATTAGAATCTGCGCCATCGGGTATACGCCCAAGTGCTCTTTCCGCTAAACTATGGTCGGTTTCCTGTTTAGTTTCTGAGAATTATTTGAATACCGAAAAGTTAAAATAAATAATATAAAAAAAAAAACTTTTTATGAAAAGTAAACTGAAAAGTGAAACTTCTTGTGTTTTATTTTTTGCCCAACATTTCACATAATACTTCGGTAGGTATTCAAAATTATGTTTTTCCATTTAACTGATCTTCTTTAACTACGCGGAAATAGTCAGAGTGGAAATGAGACGTTGAGTTAATGCCTTCAAAAGTAGAAAGCTTATCTGTAATTGTTTAGAATGCTCGTAAAATCTATGGTCAAATTATTTTGCGTGTTATTGTAGCGCTGCTATCACATTTCATATGTAATGACACTTTTAAAACCAACCTGTGAAAAGAAAAAGAAAATATTTCTACAAAAACAAAAAAAAAAATTGAAAGATTAAGTTTGAGTTTGTTCGCCATCTCCCCTGATGTTAAGCGATGAAGCGGTTTACGATAGCGCAAACTTGCCTAGACTTAAAAACATTGTGTTGAACGTTGCCTCGATTGTTTACATTATTTCTTCAGTCGAGCCGGTCGTGCGAGTGATCAGTCCAGTGGTGCTGCGTTCAGTAGACATGCAAGTCCACCTCCAGTGCTACGTGGAGGCTACCCCCAAGTCTCTCAACACTTGGCAGCGGGGAAAGTTAATTACAGGTACTGTACATCTTAGATTCATTTTTAACCTCTGAAGCAAACAGAGTGGTGTTATAAGTTAGTATTTGTGTGTATGTTAAAGCCAACGTTGCTTCCAAACGGCTAAACCGATTTTGATGTAGCTTATGTTTCGAAGGTGAATTGATCAAGAGTGTTCTTAGTTATGATTCAAGAAATCCCAAAATCTATTCAGCCGTTTGAAGATTATCAGTTATTTTATCAGGGGTTAAAAAAATCAATTAATACTTGTCTTGTATGATAAATATGTGGGTTGTTTTCAACAGATTCGAAAGCAAACCACGTACACAAAATCAATTTAGTAATTTATCATTTGACGAGGCATTTCTACTCGTATTTGCTTGATTTAAAATATAAATCATAGCTGTCAATATTAATATTTAGCTTTCGGGTGGCCATTTGAATAACATACGCCCAAGAATTTTATATATACCCTAAAGGGAACGGTAAAATGTCCTTGCGTACGCCACGATTGTGTAAGCAAATGACATAATATTGTGAAACATTTATTTTCGTGGTGTTTTTAAACTCTGAAGCTTTTAGTAAAGCCTCCACCATTTTACCGGTGCATATTGGACTTGACCCTCTTTTTTCACTCGACTTTGACTGTGATTAAAATACTTGATATTGGCAAATGGAACGATAAAATTATATTACGAGGATATAAAAGCAGTTTGTAGCATACTTGTAATTATCTCCTTATTTTTTTGGTATATTGTACGTACGTACTATAACTATATAACAACCTCACTGTAACAAGATATACTTACCATTACCGTCGCACAACGTCCTTCAAGTGTTTCTGTCCACATGAGTAGTCAAACATTCAGAGCCCGATCGTATCAATTGTTTTAAGAACTTTTTTTACTAGTTTTAAATAGAAAGGTTTTCATGAAACAACATTTTAAGTTAGGTTGTGAAATTTCATCGAATATTGTCCGTACTTAAAAAAAAAGCATAAGGTTGCGTTTGGTCGCCAACCAACGGTCTACGATGGAGTACGCTTGCCTAGAAGAAACCGATTCACTCGTGATTTTTTCTGATTTGAAACTGATTGTTTCCACCAGGAGGCAAACTGCTGAACAGTTCTAAGTACATAATATCGGAAGACAAGCTGAGTGGGTACGCTCTGCGCATGAACCTTACCATCACTCGGCTCAAGAAGACAGACTTCGGGGAATACACGTGTTCAGCGGTGAACGGATATGGACGCGCCGATGGGACCATTACTTTGAAAGGTGAGCACGTTTAATCTGTAGCACTTATTATCTTTATTTGTTTCTTTTCTTCTTTGTTCTGTTATCAGATCTTTCCACCTGTTTCTTCGTCGCGGTGAGATTTGACCTTGAAGTGCTCGCCTTTGGCAAACCAGAAACCATTACCTCTAGGGGATTTGTTTATGCGGCGAGTGGCGTTTCTTGTGCAGGAGGTCTCGTTTTTCTTTCTTCCTGGCTGTGTCTCATATGGTGGTAGACAACTTTCTTTGTCTTTCTATTTCTATTGATTATCTAAGTTTACCATTTCGTGATTAATATGAAAAAAAGTGAAGAATTCTAAACATTTATGTCGCGCGAATACATTCTCAAACCTTTTTTTCTAATTTATTGAAAGATATTGAAAGATATGATTGCTCCTGACCGCCATCTCGCCTGATTTGATGCAGCACGCGTGACTAGGAGAAATCGATTCAATCGTGACTTAGAATGCCCAGATTTTAATTATCGGGGAACACCCATGCAAACAGGCAACGCATTCCACAGACTAGCGGGTCGCACCATAAAAATGGAATCAAAACACTTCGTTCGGGGTTTCGAAATATCAACCATGACGACAACGGTCGACGGTGATGAATTTTCGCGCTCGCCCTGGCTGAATAATATATTGGGCAGGAGGGAATGAAGTCATGCAGATCCAACGCACACTGCCCGAAATGTATCCGATTAAAAACCGATATAAATAATGATTATTTTGTGATTTGTTTTGAAAATACTTTTAACAGAAAACGTTCTTATCTTGTTCTAATATCTCATAAGTCATGAGATAAGTCATGTCATAAGTCATGTTTAAACATGACTCATAAAAATGCGATAGTAACCTAAGTTCTGTATGTTTGTTAGTTTCACGACGGATAAATAAATCTTGTTTGACAAAGAAGATAATTTTACCCGATGACGCAAAGCCAAAAAAAGGTGTTGTTATACTCAATTATAAGACAAAAAGATGTTACAGTACTTATCATTATAAAGAGCTTTTACTATCAGCTGAGCTATACATATCTAACGAACAGCAAAAAAAAAACGCTATTTTATGAGTGGTTATTTAGTAAATGTTGTTTATAATGTCTAGTACAATGACCTTCTATCAGCTTAGTACTACCGTTCGGTTTAACCCTGTTTAAGATAAGTTAGGAAAACTAATTCGGGGTTAAAATCTTGAAACGCAGCCACGTATTATCTTAGTTAAATATAACATTAAGATTTTGTTAGCACTAGAAAGTAACCTTGCATCTTCCCTTCTTCATCAGAAACCCCGGTGCGGACGACAACAACAACAACCACAACAACGACGACAACAACAACTCGTCCTACAACAACGAGTTCGACAACAACTCGCCCGCCGAAGCGCCATCTCAAGAAACAGCATGATCGAGTCAACCAGAACGCACTCGATGCAGACTTGAGGCAGGCGGAATTGAATAACGCGTTTAACTTCTACAGTATCAACGCTTTTGTACCGATCAATAATAGCTACAACGGTCATAATGCTCAACGAACGGAGCGACAAAAAATAGGGCCGACTGTCTCTACACACTCCGTATATTATAACAAAGCATCGAGATTGAAGTTCGATTTAGCATTTATGCTATCGATTGTCAAAATATTTGTAGCTATATAAAATACTTTGCTTACTAGTACATACTAACTACTCACTTTTTTTTAAATAAGACGAAAATATAATATAAGCAAATATTTCCAGTAACTGACCTGACATTTGAAAATGAACAACAGCATCAGCAACGACAATTAGATATTTTTTTATGACTTTTGTTTGGTTAGTACACTAACGCGTCGTTCGCAATATAGAAGCGCTTGTTTACGCGTAAAACTCTCTGAGTTTGTGTTGTTCTCAACTTTATTTCTATGGCACTAAAGTTTTCGCAAAAACAAAAACAAAATTGACAAAGTATGCACAGTACTGTCAAAATACATACAGTGCGAAATCTTTGAACAAATAAGATGTTAATAACAACAAATACGAACAACGTTATAGAAGTTGAGTTTATGTAATAAATTTTGTGAGTAATACGCATCAAACTGCGTTTGTAATTTGTGAACGACGCGTAATAGACGTAGCATTCGTTCATAGACAAGGCGATGCAGGTTTGACTCTAATTGAATGCATGAATATAGCTTCGAATATGAAACGATAAATCGATAATGTTGGGTATGTTATGTATGCTATTCATGCGTACACCACTATCAAAGCTCAAAAGCTTTTGATTTTATTTTCTTGTGTTTTATTTTACATATTATGTATATTGTGTTTTTTGCTACGAAATAAATTGTGTCTTTGTCTAAAGAAGGGCCAATTTAATAGATCACATTTGACATCTGTCAGTCTTAGCAAAGTAAGTCATTATTACAATAAAATATGTATTTTTAACTGTAAAAAGTTATGCAATTGTGCAGTTCGAACTTTAAAAAAAAAAGTCTTGTTGTACGGTTACGTTACGGTAAGTTTACGTTGTTGAATTTTGATAAATGTAAAAAATATGATCTAATATATTGACCATCTCTATATGACTATATTAAAGTAGCTAGTTTGCATTGTCTTGTGTACGAACTGATTTAATTGATAAAAAATCCACCAAGAATTATCATATAACGTATGTTTGTAGCCTTTCAAGATCAGTCTTTAGTATTTGTATAAAGCAGAAATTAGATTTCTGATAATGTATATGACTACATTTAAGAATAAAATAATTGTAGTGATATCATGGCTGTTGAAATTTTGTAAGTTACGTATTTTCAGGTTGTTTATTGAAAGTCGGTATTTAGTGAAAGTCGCTGTTATATTATATTATTGTATTGTTAAGTAAAATGTAATAATTGACTCAGCCTTTACATGTAAATGGGACAATAACGTAATAAGAGCTAGTTGTAAATTGCAGTTTAAGTAATTATTTCCTGCGTTTTTGTAGTGCCTGATTCAACGTGTAGGATTTACAACGATATTATAAAACACTCACTGTTGCCCGTGACTTTTTACGCGTATATTTCAATTTTTTACTCTATTTATTGCCTGAAACAAAAAATCTTAGCGGACTTTTACTCCCGAGAACTAAACTATCTGCTAAATTTCATCTTCGTGAGTCAAGTAGTTTTCGAAATTCTGTGATCAGTCAGTCAGTAAGTATATAATTATATAGATTTGTCTTGTAATATTTTTTTTGTGTTTGTTGTTTAATTTTTACAAATGAGAAAGAAATATTTACTATTGTTTAGGCACAATACTTTCAATAAAATTAATAAACAATTTTACTATGTTTATGTAATTTTAATAATAATGAGTATCATAACATGATGTGACAAGTCTAGTGAAATCACTTTCTTATTTATAACAATAAGTAAGGTACTTGTTAAGATAATATGTAATATGCATGCATTACTTACTATTTATCATTATAATTTAATTATAATAACATCTAAAATATCATTATAATCATATCACTTTTTATACTATGTTTAAAATTCAAACTTATATGGAGTAAATAATAAAAATTACATCCAATTCTATATTCAAGAAACATACATTCTAAGCTCTTTTTGTATTTCATATTAATGAGGCAAAAATTACAGTATTAACATAGGTATAATTTTAGTCTTCTTTAAATTTATAATGTAAAAATACTATACATTTATTAGTAGGTAATGGTATTTTTTCATTAATAATGTTAAAAAAACTATATAAAACAACACTTGAATAATGTGAGTTTCGAAGAAGAAGAAAACATAAAAACGGTTAAGTAAACGACAATAAATAATTGAACGCATTAAAATAATATTCTAGCGTATAAAATAATAATAAATAACAATTCGCAATAAGTTTCTAATGACAATACTAACAATATTATAAAAAACGTAGTAGACCAAGAACATAGTGAATTAAGATTTAGACCAAGAATTTACAATTATTTAATTTGTGTTGTTAAAATACAACACTTTTCTGAAAATTTACACAAAAGCTGTATTCACAATTGCTTGTTATGTTTACACGTAGTAAAACTAATCGACGGAAAATGTTTTGCCACAGCAGAGAAGAAAATCGTAAAAGTCGTAAAAAGAAAAGTCATAAATTCTTTGAGTGAATGGGCGACTGCGGGGCCACTACATTCAGCTGTAAGTGAAGGGATATTTTTTGTTTATACAATGTACCTATAAATAACAACAACGAAAAATCGCGACCATAAAATTTCATTAAGCCGTAACTGTTGATGATAATTTCATGGGTACTTTTAGATCAATGTAGGCAGATAATTAAAAACATTATGCCGCTCTCCGCACAATAGCATTGCTTAGAATGCTTAGTCATAAAATTTTATTGCCATTCATTGATCTACACGAAGGTATTAACTACATGTACAGATTATTTAAAAAAAAAAGTTTTTCACTATGATTGTATTTTATATTACAAATTTAATTATGTTTGTGATTAGAGTGTTTTTTTCCGTATTAGGTAAATATTTATGATCACTTTGAACTATTTTATATATACCAAGTAAGCACCTTATAAAAGCCTATACTAATATCTAAATTTGTATAGAGCCTAAATTATTTTGGATAATAACGCTGTTTGTATAGAAAAAAACATTGTAATAATTATTGGACGTTGGCATGATAAGTACTAAAAATCATTTTAGGCTAAACAAATAATAATAAATGTATGTCTTCCGGATAGAATAATGGAATTAAATGTATTCGACTTATTCGTTTGAGTTACATAATTATGTAGCCGAAGTTCCTTTTGGACTTCTTAAATTTTATTGTAGGATTGCGTAAGTATTGAAAGAATTTACTGTAGATCAAATAGTGTAAACATTATCATAAAAACAGTATGTAAATGAGTTTTGATGTAAAAAAATTATTAAATTATTCAATTAGAATTATTTTTTAATAAATTCTAAACATTTTTGATCATAGACAAATCATTGAGGCAAGATGGTACTACGATTTTGACAAAATCTTGCTACTGGATTAAGAGACAATATTTTGTGAGTCCTTTACCTACCTCGTGCATTTAAACATTTTGGGCGATTTCAAATACATGAAAGTACTAATTTAAAATCTATACTGTATAGAGAAAAAGAAAACTTTAGTATAATACAAAACTCAATTCTAGTGCATTTTTACAAGCTTTTATTTAATTTGCACTATTTGTTTGTTGAGGTCAAATCTTGCAATCTGAGTTAAAACCAGTTCCTCGTAACCGAGTTAGCTGAAATTTTGTTCTGGACACAACAGTATGCAATACTCTATATTTTAATGTTTTCTAAATGGCCGCTGCCACAAGATGGCGAATGGTGTACGTATATTTTTTGTTTACCCTGGTTAATATGGATATCAAATTAAAGAACTTGAAGAGTAGAAAACTATAAAGTGACATCACACTAAATTAAATTTTGCCGCCGCTCCAAGATGGCAGTTGAAATTTTCTTTGCGAAAGTTAAAAGCTTGAAAAGCTTGAAAAAGCTTATTATTAACTTATTTTGAAATTCAGCTTTTACGATTGCCCTAAAAATAAAAATGTTACTGAACGTATGTAATGTTATATTTGGTTTTACTTCTATGGCTTAGATTTCACAAAAGTATATTCATTAATTTTATATCTTCAAAAATATTGAAATGCGCTAGTGAGATAAAGGACGCACAAAGCATGGGCTCTTAAATCTTTCACGATTTGAGAAAAACATCAACCTTTTATTGTGACTCTGGTATTTTATCCACTTCATTTGTTGTGTGTGTGTGTCATGAGTGTGACAATAATTTCCACATAAATATTTAAATATAAAAGCATTTATTAAAATTAATAATACCTATTATTTTAGTATTTAGCCTAGTTAGATTGTTATACACACATGGATAAGACAATAAAATCACAATAAAGTACGTAGGTACCTAATAAATAGATATTTACATATCTAGATTATCATTCATCTGTATTTACTTTTGTAACTATTTAGATGTAGATAAATTTCTTAACATATTTTGAAATTCGTTTTCATTAGTAAAATAATGACAATAAAGTAACTTATACTAATTAAAATCGTATGGGATCGTACTTTGACAATACATAAAAGTGTTTGTAAATATATTTGGATTCATAAATTGAATAGCCATTTACATTGTTTAGTGCGAATATTTATCAATGTTAACCTTAAGATGTTGATATCATTTTATGACATTTTAAAATAAAACGAAATGTAACCAAAATAAAATACAGCCACCTAGCTTATTCTTTATCCTTCCTTGCACGTTTATCCTAACGATTGACCTCAATTCAATACAACTTTCTACTTACCTATTATTAAATAAAAATGGAAAAATTCATCAAAAAATATTAGCTACAATAGTATACGTAGTGAGTAAAACAAAGAACAAAATAAATGCAATACACTGTTTGCACTTAACATCACTGTATAACACCAGGCAGAATAGCGGTCAATTGCAAGGCTATTTTGGAATAAAAATACACCTACTTGCTCCAAACAGAAAATTATTTTAATGTGGCCCCCGTATTATATAATCTTGCCCCGTAGTGGGCCAATCTACTAAAATAATAATAACAAGAAAACGTTAAAAGGAATATCTAACAATTATTAGTAGTAATGGAAGTGAAAGTGGGCGGACACAGGACGATATATTATTGTCCGGTTGATAAATGATTACTGACTTTATTGTCTGTTTACGTATTTATATCTTACTTACATAATACTTGGGATAGATTAGTACCCGAAGTAACCTGAAGTAACAAAGCAAAAGGTGACAAAAACTTAAAACGACGTGTGTTTTTTTTTTTTTTTATAGTAGATAGGCTTGTGCTTGGCCGCCATCTTGCTTGATGTTAAGCGACGATGCGGTCTACGATAGAAAACGCTTGCCTAGAAGAAACCGATTCACTCTCGACTTGAAGACACCCAGATTGTAACTAACGGGGAAAACCCATTCAGGCAGCGAATTCCACTGACTAGCAGTTCGCACAATAAATGTGGAATCATAGCGCTTCGTACGGGTTCTCGGAAATGTCATTTAAAGAGTCAAAAGGTCATTATTGTAGGCTCTACTAATTGTTTTAGAAAACCAAAATTTCGTTGGCTTTACTGGGACCGCATTGTTATCATGGACAGGACTATGGTCGCATACAAGCACATATTAGGTAAAGCCACTATGTAGAGTCTTTGCCCATAAGCCTGACTATCATGGTAGTCGACTGGTCACAACGCCGGGCAGCGTTCATCGACATCTCCATCCCACACAACAAGAACCTCGTAATGGACGAAGAGGACACCCACAGTAAGTATCTTGACTCACGAGGCTACTATCATGTGTGATGTTGACCTAACGCGCGATGACCGTTGTCCCGATAGTGGTCGTGATGAACGCCATTATAGCAAAGAGTCTCCAGAGGCTCTCGATAGATGGTTGGTTAAGGGTCTAATCTAAACAGCAGTGATCCTTGACACGACGTGCATTGTCAGGAAGTTCCTCACTCTGCACTAGCTCGGGCCTTTCCTTGCTGCCGGTGGCACCCTGGATTTAAGTCTTTTTACAATAGATAGAAACTTTTTAGTGCACACCTAAAAAATGCATACTACATAACTTACGAGACACTCTGTTGCAGAAACGTTCTTTAAATTTTAAAGTCAGCAAGTAGTGGCCTATTATTTATACTTTTAAGTTGTATTCCACAAAAACAAAACTGTGATATTATTTAGTTAGAATTTTGACTTCTACCTGTTACAATTATTCGGGTACGAGTGAAGGAATTATTTCGACGTATGACAAAGTCACATTTTTAGTCTCAAACACTTATTAAACCAAATTTTAAACATCAAATGTTCGATGAAAGACCAAATAATCAGAATATGACGAAAGAAAAAATGCAAAGTTTAATGATATATTTTTGCATAAAATTTGCATTCGTGCAATCCTCAGCTGTCATCAATAATACGTCTAAAATCATTTAGTGATTATGGCTACTAAATATAATGAAATTATTTTTAGCTTAACGTTAGCCAGAACAAGACTACCGGACTGTAAGTATTGCCGTTTTTACGTTAAAGCTAATACAAAAATATGTTTAAAAAAATACCTGTTGCGTGCTCCAACGTAGACCGCATCATCGCTTAACATCAGGCGTGATGGGGGTCAAACGCAAGCCTATTATACATAATAAAAAAAAACGTTTGTTGTATGGGGACCCCTTTCGTTTTTACTTTTAGACTTTTTTATTATTTGTTAGTTTATACGCCGTAGCGTTAAATATTCTGTAAAAATGACAACTGTCTATCTATTACGGTTCGAAATATATAGCCGTTAATAGGTAGAACAGGCAGACGGACGGACAGACAGACATCGTAGCCTTAGTAATAAGGTCCCGTTTTTACACTTTGGGTACGGAACCCTATAAACAAATCGTATTGAGAACCATTCCTCCACTCTCCCAAAGTCGGTTAATAAAATCGAACCGCGATAAGAGTCAATTTTAAAGTACTCCAAAAATACCTTCCTAGATAACCTGCGACAAGAACAAGATTTATTTGAAAGTAATTTTGAGTGGAGCATCTGGCACTGCGGTATGAGAGATGCCGTTGATCAATATTCCAGCGCTACGAAGAACCGGGAAATATGTCAGTCTCTCACTCAATCCAGCTGCAAGTTACTTGTGAAAACTCTCATAATACCGCTCACTTTTACAGACAAAACTCGTCGTAAAGGAGACAACTTAAAGTTGTTTTGGGTCGTCTTTGTGACTTGCAATTGGTTTTGAATGGTTATATGAATTCGTAAGTTTCCTGCAATTTCATTACAGAACTACACTGCAGCAGAAGTTCTGTCAGTTCCAGAATAAAGGCAACGCTTTTCCATGCAAATAAAAAGAAAAAGATTGCAATGAAAGGTTGTTGTTTTTTACCATTTCTTTATGAATATTTCAAGAAAGTCAGGCTTGCAAGGGCGAACTTGAATAGTGTTTTGAAATAAAGTATTTATGTTGTCAAAGCTTTTATAATATGTCAGAAAGCTTTCTTGGTATTAGTCTCACTACAAGCTTCGCGAATACATACAAATAATATTACTTATTGGAGAGAAATGTAGACTTAATATTTTTCTGCTATACAAATTCATGAGCGTAGGACGTATACGTATGAGCTACAATTGTGAGTTTTCCACCTAATTGTGTATACATAGAGAAATATTATTGTCAATAAGTATTTCTTAGGTTTACACGAATATTACATTAATACATTTTGTTTTTGCGTTTACTTTTTTATTACGTGTCGTACTATTTTTTTCCCGCTTTGACAATGTTTAAATTCTCGCTAAAGGAAAACTAGTGTATACCGACGATACTACGCATTTAAAATAAATAAAAGACATCAAAATTGTAATACATGGTTGGGATGGTTGGCAAGAATCACCTGCAAGCAGTCCAGTTAGCAGTGCAGTTAGTGTAGCAGTGGAGTTTTATCCAGTCGTCAAATCAATAAAATCAAACCCGGTGCAGAACTCCAAGACCTATGGACATCGTGAGCGACTACATAGGTATATAGAAACTTTCTATTGTGCACACCGGAAATTAAAGCAACTATAGCAATTTTGACTAAAAATAATTGGCAATACTTGTTAATAATATCATACCATTTCTATAGACATCCGTCATCTAGTCTACCTGTGACTATAGACACTGTGAGGTGTTTGACCAGGAATTAAAACAAAATAAAATACACGCAATAAAACCCGTTTAAAGTAAATAATTTCTAAATGACATTCACATTTAACGAAATGTATGGACAGCAGACATATTTTTCACTAATTAAGGGTGTTGGTCCTGTAGTAAAAATTGTTCAAAATGATAAGCGCAATTAACTCCTTTCGGCTTAGTACCACAGTCGCCTATAATTCTGTATACTAAAAGTTCCGTATTCACTGTGCAATTGTAATAACATGTATTAACATTTCGCGCGTGCTGTAACTAAACAAAAACTATTATTAGCATGAATTCCATGTCAATCATGTTCAATTATAAGACAGAATTTTCCTTTTATTTAACATGTAACATTGGTGTTATCAATAAATGTTTGTATTTATATTTGTAAAACTAATAAACTGATTTTGATGAAATTAGGAATTTAAATAGTTTAGGTTCTGGAATAACGCGTAACATAGTTTAATCTAAATTTTATATTTAAAAAAGGCAGTTAAAATGCGGGATGCAGGCCGCTTCCAACTGGCTCATTTGGAGATCGATGGGGGAGATCTATGTCCAACAGTGGACGTCCTATGGCTGATGATGTTGAGTGATGATGAATCTAATTTCAATATATTTTATCATTTTCAACGCTGGTGAAGCTAGTAAGAAATAAATACGGTTTACTCTTGCTCCTAGATAGTCAATTTATCCATCAAATAGAATTAAACGGCGGCCTCGTATCTTCCCTGTACAAACCTCTATTAGTTCAAGTGGGCTCCACAGCTTATCAAATTATCTCTCGACATTCCTTCCGGCCCTAATGGGTACCTACGTTACATGTTGTGTAAGACAGTGGCAAAACTATCCAAATTTATTCATGGAAAATCTTCTTCATTATTTTGATATACAACCATAAGCTCACAATTATAAAGAGATTTGGTGACTGTTTGCGCTTCAGCCGCCTACGTATCCATAGTTTCGTAACTAGTTACAATTGAAGCGAAATTATATTTTGTTCAATACTAGTAACGAGCGAGGACTTATATTCCTGTATACGTAATCACGGTTTCAAAATAATTCGACGAAATGCCAGTGTGACTTCTTCATCGAGGGTTCCATACAAAGATAATTATAACCACTTGATCGCACACGAGTCATAATTTGCTAGTGCAAGATTTAAGCCACGTCGGTCGTGGGGTAGAGGGATAGTATGGCGCTTGTGATCGGAGATTTAACGCTTGTGATTGGAGACTCAAAAGTCATTTATTCAATTCATTCATCACAGGATTGGCCCACTTGGAATAGGTTAAGCTGAATAAATGTAACTTTGGTAACGCCCGACTTCAAAATTCGTGTAAAAATGTTATTTTGTTTTTGTAGTGGCATATTATCTTAGAATGTTTGTTTTCTGATTTTTTTGAATTCGGTATAAAAAAAAGATAATTTATGTACTTTTTGATTTTAGGTAAGTAATTGTATCTCGATGGGTAGGTATTTTTTTCTTAGTTAAACCGCGGTAACAATACATATTTTTTCCAAAGATACTGCCGTCAAAAAGTAGAACAGACAGACAGCACAGGCTTAGTAGCAGGGTCCCGTTAACACCCTTTGGGTTTGAAATCATAAAAGCTTTACAAAAAAGAAAAAAAAGTTATTATTGACACTGTTTTAAAAAATTCTATAAGACAGGCTTCGGGCTTTTACAATTTACGCTTTTATTCTGAAAAATTAAGGTTAAGTGACACTGCGGGTACTAACTTATTACTAGTAGCAACATACCTAATTGTATTAAGCTTGATACGACCTGCTTTTAAAATTTCGAGAGCTTCAACACTGTATCTATAAAACAGCGTAATAATAGTTTCCAAGATGGCAACAAGCACACATATGAAAATTTATAGTCCTCTCTATTAATTAAAGGTCGCAGCGTGGAGCAAGTTACATAAACAATTAAGTGCCATTCTACAAACAGTAGTGGCTTGGTTGTAGAGCAAGCCATCTCTTATTTCCGGACGTTATTACGCCGGTTGATAGCGGAACTTAATTTTATTTCGTTTTAATTGGTCCTTTTTGTTATCTTGATTGGTTTACTTTATTACATAAATAATGAGCGTTACGGTGCACACCGTAAAATAAAACACTCATAAAACTGATCGAAAGAGGCATTGTATTTTTTTATGACAAATACATATATTTAAATATGAATAACACTACTACGGGATTACTCATGTAACTACTAACATGGACAATGCTATATACCAAACATAATATTTATTAAGGTTTTAACATCCGTCGAACAAACTTCCAATATAGTGCATGCAAAATTATAAATATCATTTTGTAACAGGCTACAAATCTATACAGTACATACTGAAGTTATCATGGCTTTATGGTGCTATGGTGTACCCACAATTTAAAAAAAAAACCGTACAATTGTGAGTAGGACTCTCACCTGAGGGTTCTGTACATAATTGTGTATGTATAGATAGTTCAGCCATACCGGGAATCAAGTATCGACGGAAAAAGGTTTAAAAGGTTGAAATATTAAAGGACAAACTTAACGTAGTTGAAAAACACGTGTTGATTTATATACCAACTACAAAATGTAAGTACGTAATTATCTTTTTATGTTATGTAACTTCCAACTTTTGGAGCTCATAGTATGCGCTGTGGGACCTTGTTTCTTGCTAAATTTCATGACTCATTTTTTTCCTCATTTTTGAGGTCAACGGGAAGTACCTTTGATTCCCTTGGGAGTGTCAAAATATGCGGCATTAACGGCCGTATCTTTCGATTGCGTTTACTTAGAAGTATGATTTTTTAAAGCTCCAAAGGATTGCAGATTTGAGTATTTGATATTAATTTCAACTTCATACATCTACGCATACCTAACAAAAAAGGGTATTGACAGACAGACAGATGGACAACGAAATTAACCTAAGAGGGTTCTTTTTTTCCTTTACAGGTACGGAACCCTAAAAATACTGAAAAGGTTGGTAAAAGTCCCGTTTTTCTACGTTACTCATCTATCCATGTTCTCCGCTGGTGGTTGCAATAAATTTTCATATTGCAAGAGAACGCAATATCATGAGGCAGGGTAAGTACGTTATATATCATGTTTGCGGCACGCACCGCCGCCTACTTGTTAATACAGTTATTAAGTACTATTGGGGGCGCCGCGGTGGTTTCTGTTCCGTATAATGTGAAAAAGTTTTGAATAGACTGGTTACACACTCGCGACTCGTGTAATCTTGGCCTATTAGCGTTGTATCTGAAATATAAATAAAAATTGCATTTTCATGATTTTTTTATGAATTACACCAATATATAAAAGGTACTGTTTGGTGTAACGGTTGCACGAATTCGGCTGAAATGTGATATGGAGGTAGTGATTTCTTTGATAAACATTATGCTATACCGTGAAAAATTATAGCTTTTTAAAATGTGTGAAAACCACGTCAGTTTCTGTAATAAAATTATAGTTTTTGTAGGAGCGGGTATATTCTGAAGTTAGCTTGACCGACGTTAGGCTTAACATCAGGCGAGTTGGTGGTCAAAACCAAAGACTATTATATTTTTTAAAGCATATAGCTTTATGTTTCCTGGGAACTAGGACAAGAGTTAAAAAAAATAATTAAGATGGAACACGGAAAATGAAATCTAAGCTATACAAATCGAGAAAATAACATTACAAATATTCAGAAAATTGTAAATTTTAGTATATTTTTTTGTTTCGTTTTCATGTTTCTAAAGATGTTTGAATTGAACATTTTGGTTATGTTATTTTCTTTATTTGCACACTTTTGATTGTTCATATTACTATACAGTTATTTTATGTCATCAAAACTTTAGAAATGACTTTAGCATATGGACTTAAATTTTCAATAAAGCAACAACGCCTTGACATCAAATATCTTATTTTCAACCGGCTTCAAATTATGAGGTTCTGAATTTTACTGTATTTTTTTGTATGTAGGTCTGTCAGATGATATCTTCGCCGATTGTAAACAAATTTAAGTTATAGAATAGTCTATAATTGTTCTCATATATAAAGTAAATGTTCCACTTAGTATGGATAGGAGATGGATCCCGTTCACTGAATTTACCCCACTTCCCGCAAAGTCAGTTTTTGATTTTTGTAGTAAAAATACTATGAAATACACTTACCTATTATCGTTACTATAAGTAAGGATAATAGGTATAGGATAATAGTATGCTTGATATTAATTAGGAGGTTGCCATCAGTGCCTCTAAATCGCCCAAGGCAAAGTTTGCACATTGTTGCCTCAAAATAACTAGCAAAGCTTTATCCGTCAGTACCCCTTCATTCAAATTAGATACATAAATAGCGGTATCTCGACACGGACGCCGCCGCCTCGCATTCTGAGCGCTATAAAACCCCGCATCACATTGTAGCCACACAAGTTCCTGACACCGCTGGACTCGCACAACTTATTCAATAACTTCGCAGTGCTCACTCGGTGAAATTGCATTTCCTACGAGCAATACTTGTATGCACACCTACAATGTGTTGCCATATTTACATACTTTTTCCGGTCGAAGAGAAATCTCGTATACTCCCTTGAGAGCAACATAGGAGCTTTATGAGCCTAATTAAGAGCTTATAAGATTCAATTAGCCACAGTTCTGTGGATTCTTGTCTACGGGATCCGATCCGATTTAAATTTTTCATCATCATCAGCCAGAAGACGTCCACTGCTGAACATAGGCCTCCCCCTTTAACCTCCACACTGAACGACAGCCTGCCTTTTGCATCCACCGGATGCCAGCGACTCTCACAATGTCGTCGGTCTATGTAGTGTCTGTGTGAGGCCTACCTACGCTGCGTCTTCCGGCTCGTGGTATCCGATTCGATTTGCGTTAAGCGAAACAACAGATTCGTAGTAGAACCACGTGGTACCCAGACTTACTAGTAAATAAACTAGATACATGAAATATGATAGAGCAGTGTCGGAGTATCTGATTACTTAATAGTTGCGCCCGCGGCTTTGCCCGCGTGGAAATTGATTTGTCGCAAGTGGAGAACAATAGAACAATACCAGATAACAAATTGATTAGCTAATGTGTTTTTCCAAAATTTAAGCTATATGCGAATCTTTCAATCAAACAATAAATCAAACAATGTGAAACTTTGTGTGTGCGAAATACAAACTTTTACATTTTGAATATTATTTAGTAGGATGGTTTTAAGTCAAAGCCTAATTTTCGAGTTTTGCCTGGTCAAGTGTTTGTAAATTGATTACTGAGTTGCCACATTAAAACAACTTAAATTGATGAATAACGCTTCACACTAGAATTCCCTGTGTCGGGGATCCCATGAAATACACACAAAGATAAATAGCACCCAGGCTCAGAGCAAATATTTAAATTCTTCAAACATCTGCTATATCTTTGGCCAAGGCCCAAATCCGAACCCGGGACCTCTTGCTCATAAGGCAGGTGCTCTACCACTTAGCCATACCAATCGTCATTGACTAAAGGAACTAGGAGACTAGAGAACTAGGAGAGTAGAAAGTAAACAAAAACTTGATATTGAAATTACATCACATATCTCCTGGCATACATTATTATCATAGTCTACCTTATCCCACTGCTGGGTATAGATAGACCTCTCGGATCCTTTTTATCTGCATTGATCCTGTGCTAATCGAGTCCAGGTTCAACCCACTGTGGTGAATATCGTCGACCCATCTTGCAGCTGGAAGACCAACGCTCTGCTTACTTTGCTTCGGCCATCACTTTATCATAACCTTGATCCACCTATCATCACTGTAGCAACGTAGGACACGTTGCTGATCCACTTTAAATTTAAAATTAAATTTATATTACATTGCACTCATACTCTTAGCAATTAGATCTGACGCAGTGGGTATACAAGCCTATAGTGGGTATGGAAGCTGTATTTTTCTAAAGCCTTACACGCTGACTTTGAGAATGTCAGCCGTCTGTTGGTAATGATGATAAATCGTAATTAACTCTCGGTGTGTCATTTAGGTCGTGCGTGAGCCAGGCGTGAATTACAGGGCTTAGGCTCAAATATTATAAGATTATGACAAAAGTACTTTTGTTTATCTTCTTGAAATTAAGAACGTAATTAAAGTCTATTTTATTCCGAATATGACATGATCACGAAGTTGGTACGTCGAAGAAGTTATGGTATAAATAATAAATTCTTAGCAAAGATGATAATATATCAAAAATTCAAGCAAGCGGTGATATTGAATAGAACACTGTTTTGTTGATGTTGAATAGGTATTTCAGTTTTTTTTGCTATGTATCTTTGAATATTTTTACATAATATACGAAATTTTAAATAAATCTTAGAAGGGTGTGGTTGAGTACTTAATTTTGAACTGGTGAAATTGTTGTGATAATCAAAAGCGAAATAATTACTCATTCACTGATTGACTCATCACAAAATCTCAAAAATTACTTGACCTACGACGCTGATATTTAGCAGGTAGATTTCTTATAGAGTGTAGAGGTCCGCTAAGTAAGGATTTTGTGAAAAGCCGGAGTTAAAGGAGGCAAATGGAAGTTGAATATTTGTATAAATGTCTGCGTACAAAATCGTGGGCACCAGCTACTACGTATAGTAGAATATCAATGCATCTGTATCTACTTAATTAAAACCACAAACCCAATAACACATCACGATGTAATTAACGGTAGGTGTACACGACACAACAAGCTTTCTTGGATGCTGGTGCTAATTTCATACTACGGATGTAGGTAAGTAAAATTGGCCATAATTTTATTAATGTTTAATATAGACAGTATTACCCGTACCTACGAACGTGACCGAGGCTCAAATTAAATATAACACCAAATTGGAACGTCGCCAAAATGAAACTGAAATGTTATTGTGTTGTGAATACAGTAACAGGAGGTTAGAATCAGGAATCAGATCGGAAGTCAGTAATACAGGGCGTTAGATAATGTTGCCCGCGGGGATGTGACGTACTCTCTGATAAGACACTGCCCGAGACCTCGGATTTGTCTCTCTGTTACACCCGTCGTAATATCACTGCCAAGTTAAACCTTTATTTGATTGGCTTGATTATTGTCTTTTACATAAGGATGTCGTTTATCAGATGCTGGAATTGTTTGCTTTATTTCCTTATTTTGAGGATCAAGGTGTTTTAACTTAATTAAAGAAAATATAAGCTAACTAATACTGGCCAAAATACTTGCATGTTTTTGGTTTAACGGATAAGCATTGCCATTCAGCGTGGTAATGCCGCCAGCTTACTGGGTATGCTGCCAACTGATAGTGGGCTTGAGCATTAATTGGATTGTCTTTAGACCCTAGGCGGTCTTTGGGCAGTCTGTTTTTGGAGTGTTAGTGTTAGATTGTATTTTGTTAAGTTAATACCGCTTGCCCTAATTCAAATTGAAATGATTTATTTGTCAGAATATTTGAATCAGTAGGTACAATATGCCAATAATTACTAATATTAAATACCTAATTGGATTGGCTCTATACCATTGAGGGTCTAAGGAGAAGTCACCTGGTCAAGCCCATTATAAGTTTTCAGCGTACCTAGCTTGCTGGCGGTATTACCACGCTGATTGGAAATGCATATACGTTAAGCAAAAAAAAAAAAAAACGCCTGTGTTTTCGTAAGACACTGAAAGATTTATTTTCTAGTTGCTTTTTTGTGTTCTATCGTTTACTGATACTAAAATCGAATTCCATGATTTAAAACAAATCTATTTAAAGTTATTTTGAATAATATTTATTCTTGGAAGTTTGCTGAAATATTACTGAACATTCATTGACTCATCGTCAAGGAACAGAAGCTGGCTAAAATGTTTTACTATGAAATTCTTAAGAGGTTGTATATATAGCATAACGCAAGCGATATTATCATCCGTGTAGCTACGTAAGCAACTTTATGAAAATGTTTTGTTTTTCTTCCGCAAATAAAGGTTTTACCTCGTACAAGTTAATGCGCTTTTTTCATTAGAACAGCCAGTAAGAGTATCAGTGTCTGTTTCCTCAATCGGCGGGATAATACGTGGTGCCGTCGCGGTAGCATGAATCACGGGGCTCCTCAGGCGACTCTTTGTATTCAGTTTGGCGGATGACGATAACCTTAATGTAAGCGGCGACACGGCTGGTGGTCCGAAGAAGGATCGCTTTTGTCGTGGTCCCTTCCGCGCGCCCCATTCTTTTCTCTTTATACCGTTTCTCACTTGAGTAATTCGAGGACAATAAACATTTATTGTGCTCGTTTATTTGACAGACGATGAAGAAATATCGAATGAGTGAGTTCGTTATATTTCGCCCGCGGCCTCGCGGTTGTTTAACGAGCGTTTGTTGTACAAAGGCTGTGTGGGGTCGGAGGAGGTTTTCACTAAAATGTTAAGGGATAAGAAAATGATCCGGTCACCTTAAAACTCGAACGTGAATTTGCGAAACGTCTGAAAAGGCGGGTAGCTCTCCGGGGATGCTCCGACGAGAGACATCCGTGGGTATTTGTGCGTTCCGATTTCTCGTTATAAATGGATTTTATGAATTCTCTTTTTAATATTTAACATTTTGCTCAGTTTGTCTAGATTTGGATGTAAATGTGGTTTCAATGTTTATTTCAACAATTTTGATACAAATTACTTTTTTCCTCCGGAAGAAAAAAAGCCGGTGTGTTGTATGAACTATATGAAAACTATTCTTAACAGTCATTTATCCGTCTCATTATGAACCACGACCACGCTTAGGCTATCCCGCGGAACACCCGATACACATTCCGGCTGCGCGGCGCTAATCATCTAACAAGTCACATAAGGGTACAACAGAAAGCTCGCGCCTGCATTTGTATTCAGTTTGGCAGACTACGATAACTTTAATCCGGGTAAAGTGTCACCTTGAGTGGCTTACAGTGAAAGCGCCTTTGTCTGGGAGTAGGGTGCTCTGACCTTCTTATTTTTTCCGTCAGGTTTTCCTCCATTGTCACGAGGTAATGTAAAATCCTGGCACTTAAAAGGCGAGCTTTTCGTCGGATTGCCGGGAACTAGTCGGGAGCTAGACAAGCTAGAGCAAGCGCTGTGTGACCGCTTGATGGATTGTTATTGAAAGCCTCATTGATCATATTTACACGTAGTTACTTGGTCATTTACCGTTAAGATATATCATTTAGACAGAAGATTGAAAAAAATATTTACTTACCCAGCCACTTATACCGCACAACCAAGATTGTACTGAAATTGGATTTATTTGAGACAATTTTAAATCACATACAGGCTTCTTATTAAATTGCACGTAATTGCGGAGACGAAGTTTCGTCAAAAGGTGAGGAAATGATACGGTTCCTTTGTAAAAGTTGTAACGTACGTGACAAATCTTCTAGTTTCGAGTTCGGATTGAAAACTGCGATAGAGCTGGCCCGCTACGTGCGCTGAATCTCTTATTTGGTTCCCATTTAGAAATAGGTGCACAGACTTTATAGGCATTATATTAGAAATGTTGCTGAAGTAATGTGGCCTTGTAACATTGTGGTCACGTTCAGTACACTCCATCTTGCGTAGTTACCACTGTGCAGACTAACTATGAAGGCACTTGTCTGAATTAATGCAATTACATCAGGCGTTCAACCAAGAACTTACTGAAAGCTATTGCGATGAACGCAATCAGAATCATAATCGATTCGCTTTGCTATCTAGGTTGGTAGGTAAAGTTGGGCAAATTTTGTCAAATAAGCAGACTAGAAACTAAAATTGTTCATAGTTAAACTAGTTGCACCCTGTGGTTTCACCCTCTCGGAACCGTATATTTTTCCGGGATAAAAGTAACACATGTCACTTACTGGCTCTCCAACTACCTCTAAACAAAAATACCGTCGTAGCTAATCTGTTGCAGCGTGATAAAGGAACAAACAAACACCATTAATATAGTTTTTATCAAATACTCTGAATGATAATTGCAGTTGGCATGAGCATAATAAAACTCAGAGTCACACAGCGGGCAATGGAGAGAGCTATGCTCGGAGTTTCTTTGCGCGATAAAATCCGAAACGTGGATATTCGCCAAAGAACCAGAGTCACCGACATAGCTGTTAAAATTTGCAAGTTGAAGTGGCAATGGGCAGGCCACATCGCTCGAAGAACCGATAACCGATGGGGAAGAAAGGTTCTGGAGTGGAGACCACGAACCGGAAGACGCAGCGTAGGGAGGCCTCCCACTAGATGGACCGACGACATTGTGAGAGTCGCGGGCATCCAGTGGATGCAAAAGGCAGGCTGTCGTTCAGTGTGGAGGTTAAAGGGGGAGGCCTATGTTCAGCAGTGGACGTCTTCTGGCTGATGATGATGATGATGAGCATAATCTTTGTAGTTGAAATTTTTACCCTTTTCCACAGTACACCGGCTTAAAGCTCCTTTAAGCTTTTACGCTGGATAAAGGTTCCGTACGTTTATCCACTTAAACGGTATTAGCGAAAAAGTTAGCGTACAAATGAAAGATTTTTTACTCCACTGATGCAAGGACCGCCAAACACAGAAAACCTTTGAAAAAAATGTAAGCTGATTTACCGTGGCCAGCTAGGGGCCTCTTGTGCTCACTCGACCGTCAAATAAAGGCGACCAGACAAATGCTCGCAAATTGACTCAACGTTTTTCACAGTATTCCATATTTCTACACTGAACGTTAGAGTTCAGCACACCTCGTCGGTAATTACGTTTGATGGTCGCATTTAAACTAATTCACCTTCCACGACCAAGTTACTAGCAAGCGCTTCTTACTGAGTTTTTATTGTTCTTTGTCCTGTCATAAGAGCAGTCCTTTTATTTACTACGAAACTCCGACAAAGCTTTATAGTTAGCTTCGCAGTTAGGTTCTCGGAAACCGTTAATTTATGCTTTCTCATTCAACTTGTCGAGATAAAAGCTAAAAGGAACAATGGATAAAAATAAAAAGGAAAGATCGAAGGAGACATGAATTGAAATCGAATATCGAAGGGTTCTCATAAAAAGAGTTGATTACGGATCGGGGAAGTAGCTACTAAGTCACTACAACGAGCAAATAAAGCTAAGATTACAAGTTAACCTCATGTTAGTCGGAAACCCCAATGATAAAGCATCTCAGGAAAATTGAGCCCGAAGAGGGTACACTAATCCCTCTTTAGCAAAAACGCTCCGTTCCAAAAAGTGATGGGCGGCTCACAAGGGATGGATCTTCATTACCCAACCGTGTTGTCAGTTAAGCCAAAGGGTCTCAGGATTACTTACTACTTAATAAAACTTAAAATATAGGACGTAATGACGACAATGAAGCGTATGGACATATGAATTTTTCCAGTTGGATAAAATAATTCGTAATATAATTTGTGGTTGATGACTGTAAATGGTCTCTCCTGTAATGGACTATGGGCCTTATAAGCATGCTCAAAGTAGCACAACGAGCTATGGAGAGGGCTATCCTCGGGGTTTCTCTACGAGACCGAATCCGAAATGATTAGATCCGTAGATGAACGAAAGTCACCGACATAGCCCACCTGATGAGCAAATTGAAGTGGCAGTGGGTAGGGCACACATCACGCAGAACAGATGGCCGATGGGGCCGAGGTTCTGGAATGGAGACCACGGACCAGTAAGCGCAGCGTAGGATGTCCATCCACAAGATGGACAGACAACCTAAAAGAGACCGCAGGAAAACGCTGGATGCAGGCCGCTTCCAACCAACTCTTTTGGAGATCGATGGGGGAGGCCTAGGTCCAGCAGTGGACGTCCTATGGCTGAAATGATGATGATGATGAAGTTTCAATACTTATCTGAATTACGCATATAAATGATATTTGCGTACTCATTTGATAGCCATAGCTTACCAAAAATTATCTACACTACATACAACACTGCTCTATTATCGTATCATCCAAAATAGAGGAATCTCTTGTTTGGTTGTATGGTAGTGACTAGAGCACTTTAATTCAAAGTAACCGTTATACAGCACATAAAGAGTTCGTATTTCACAGGTCAAAGAAAATAATATGAACGTAGGTGACAATTTACATTTACGGTTTTCTCAATAACGAGAGCATATCATTTTTCCATACAATGGTGCCATAAAAAGATTCACGGCAGTGCCTTTTTCGTATTTACCTTTGAAAATTTATATTCCCATTGGGTTCAAGTCCGCGACCGCGGTTATACAATGGGCAATCGTATTATCATATCATTATGGGCGAGCGAAACATCCAATACCTGTAAGGGCCATTTTTGTAATGTGCACAATTTGACCCAGATTTTTATCTAAAAAGTTTAGAATTCAATCTAAAAAAGTCTTGGAACTCTATTAAACAAATAAGTGCTTACGGGGTGTAAGTCTCATAATTTTGGCAGAGTAACAGAATGGCCTGAAATAAAAATTAAAACCTTTCTAATTCACTAGGCGACACTAGGTTACAATCGATACGATGCAAAATATATATTTTAAAACAAGCTGTTAGGCGTCCGGTTATCATCTAGGGCCAAAATTCTTGGGTAGACAAATCCAACTAACCCAAACTCGACGGGGTTATGTCGTTTTGTTTAGTAGTTTCTATGGCTATCTTCTGTCTCTGTCATTATACCAGCTCAATGGTACCATAACACTGCTTTGTCACCAAACTTACCTATATAAGTCAAATTTCAGCTCAATCAGTTGATAACTGGTCTAAAATTCAGTTGCAGGATTTGTCCCACACACATACTACCATCACAAGTTAAATAAAAGCTAGTAAAATATAGGTAAATGATGTATTTCACGTTCATAATTATGTAGGTATATATAGTTTTTTTTAATGCAGTGACCTCCTCCAACTAGTTTCTCTCTAACTAGTTGTTCTCCTCCAACTAGTGTGTAATTTTCTTAACCGTAACCGTACACAATCATTGTCAGCGTAATAGAACATTAAAAGTTTTGTAACATTATTTTTAGATCCACACAAAGAGCTTTTCGCACAGTAGTATTTCAAAAACCTTTTCCAAGTAATTTTACTTCTATACCCAATCTTCTAATATTTTTTCATGTCACCACTGAAAGCTGGCTTAAATCAAAGTTAAATGAATAGGTTGCAGGTTAGTGGCAAATAATTTGTTCGAATAACATTGAAGAGACTTAAAGGCACCTCTGCGTGTCCTTAAAGTTTGAATCAAATGTGAAGAGTAAAATAAATTGCTTATTTTGGTTTTATATTTAGAATCAGCTCTTAGAAAGTATCAATTTAAATGGTTAATGTATAGTTTGGGCACTTACTTGTATCTACTTGAATCTCTAGACCAGTAAAAAAATAATTTAGAAACTTAAATAATACGTTTTTCTTTTCTCATGCTCGTAAAAATCATGTTTATGCCCGGTGTAAGCGGACTAAAGTAAAGTGCTTTTTATGCTCTAGTGCAAAATGTTATCTGTAAAATTTTACTCTTAAATTGTTTAACATGGTTCAGTTTGTAAAATAATTCATGTAGGAAGGTTGCCCAATTGTTAATACCAATAGATCAGGGTATTTAATTAAAACCTATTTTATTCTAGACTTAAATATTAGCCAAACATATGAATCCATAGATATTGGAGATCTTTCATCATCATCATCAGCAGCCAGAAGACGAACATACTCCACTGCTGAACATAAGCCTTCCCTTTAGTACTCGATACTGAACACAACCTTACCACGGTAAATATCCCGTTAATAATCATATAACCTAAGTAAATAGTATTAATATGAAAGTGTGATTAGAGTGAGAAGACCAGATAATAGTTCTGTATTATAGCTGCCAAATAGAGATCATAGGGCTTGATCTTACACTAAACACCTAACCTACATACCGTGATCATGCACTAAATACCTAACCAACTTAGCGCAATGTTACACTAAATACCTAACCAACTTAGCGCAATCTTATACTAAATACCTAACCTACTTAGCACGAACTTAATACACTAAATACATAACCGTACGTAGCGCGATGTCAAACACCTAACCTACTTACCGTGATCATGCACTAAATACCTAACCTACATAGCGCGATTTTACACTAAATTATACCTAACCTACGTAACACTAAATCTTACACTAAAATACCTAGCCAACTTAGTGCAATATTAATAATCATAATCATAATCATAATTATTAATAACAGTTGTTACAATAAATTTACGTATATTTAGTATAGATTTTTATATATATTTAGTATTACACTAAATACCTAACCAACTTAGCGTAATCTTACACCAAATACCTAACCTACTTAGCGTGATCTTACATCACGATCGCGTGTATCGTGATCGCGTTATGATAAAACATTGTGCTGTACTTCCTTAAATTGCGAGTACATAGTGTAGGTACTTGTAAGTAATTTATATTTCCTACTATGACGTATGTAGTGTAAATAGTTCACTAATAAGCTATCTGTTTCTGTTTTTGTTTTGATAATAAAGCTCGTAAGAAGCCGCGCTTAAGTAGTTTTATACAGTAACTGCACAAACTCCGAAATTCTAATTCCAAATCACGGCATACGTACTGTGGTATTAGTATAAAGTCGGTGGATATCAGATAGACATTTCACATCATATCTATGTAAAAGCGAACATGCTACATAATCGCATTTCGTACTGGTAACGGATATTGAGGCTGCCCTACTCCTTTCAAAGCAATCTGCGTTTGACACATCACTCAGTTTTGATCAGTCGGGTGAGCTTATACATCCTTTGAACCGAAGCCAGTTTCCTCTTTCAAAGATATTTTGGAAAATATTACGAAAACTGGTAACGCCCTGTGGTTTTGCCTTTCTCCTACAGGAAAAAGTAGGTGTATTTTTACAGTGGATATCCCCTTGTAAAATTTTATAGAAATCCACACACTGTGTCTGTAACTCAAAACCTTTTTCTTTTTATGATAATAAACTAACTAATCTAAAGACAAGGGTCTTTAGTCAGGGGTGTTGGCAGTGACGACATATGGACATGGTCCTTAATTGCTGGCACTTTGGAAAAACTCAGAGTCTCACAGCGGGCAATAGAGAGAGCTATGCTCGGAGTTTCTTTACGCATTATAATTAGAACGAGGATATTCGCCGAAGAACCACAGTCTCCGACATAACTGGTCAGATTTGCAAGTTCTAGTGGCAGTTGTTAGGCTACATCGCCCGAAGAACCGATAACTAATGGAAAAGAAAGATTCTTGAGTGGAGACGACGAACCTGAAGACGCAGCGTATGTAGGCCTCCCACTAGACGAACTGACAGGGTGTCGACCCTGAGAGTCGCGGGCATCCAGTGGATGTAGATGGCAGGCTGTCGTTCAAAACTAAATTTTTACAGTGATAATAGGTCTCGGGTCTTATAATTTTTTATTGTTTTATTAAAAAGCTGACCTTATTTAGATAGGGCCGATCGTCAAAAGTAACATTAAAATGTGTTGAAAATTAAAGAATATAAGCATTTTAATGTTTTGCTAGACAGAGAGCGCAGTATACTCACAAATTACGTCACTTGTAAGTACGCTATACAACATTCACACTGACACTCTTTGCGGGAAAGAGACAGAGCAGCCTGATATATAAGCGTAAGCGTTTTAATGCTCTGTCCCTCTCCCGCAAAGCGTGTGCCAGTATAGCATTTGTATGGCGCACAGACGGCTTGACGTCATAACTTGCTATAGTGCGCTCTCTGTCTAGCATGAAATTTAAACACAACAGACTCACTAATATTTTAACAAAATTTTAATTTGTTTTCGTTTATTCTATTTATGCATAGTTTTTTAAGAAGTTAAAAATTAAGTAACCTTACCTACTCTCATGTCGAAATTTGGTGAACATAGCGTTTCAGTGAACATAGCGTAGGTGATAATATTTCAATCAAAATGTGTGGAGTGTGTTCTCTGCCAGCAGACTACAATTTTATTTAGCTTTTAGGCAAGAGCATAGACATGCTAGGTAATCTAGGTTTATTTAAATTTGCAACGCTATGTAAATTCAAGCTTGAAGATTTCCGTACACGAGCATGTTTCACAGTGAATATCCTGTATGGAATTTCATGTGGTCTCATAATGTTGCTATGTATTATGTAGGTAACAGTTAGTACATTATTCTATTCATTACATTTAGGGTTACGTGGAAAGGGTGTAATAAGCCGGAAGTGATCTATAGTAACCATAATTATGAACAAATGCGACCAACCCTTTAATCGCGAAAAAAAACAAAAATATTATCTATAGAACAGCTGATATTCCTTTCGCGATTACAGAGTTGCTCCCATAGTAAAAGTTGTTAATAATGATAGGTACTATGGAACTCTTTCAGCTTAGAAACACAATTTTTACGCTCTTAATAATCTGAGGGATAATGAATAAATTTGTCTCCACTTTTTTAGGAAAAAAATTACCTATTTTTGAGTGGGGAAAAAGATCTACAATGCAATTTTATTACAATGTTAGCCTGTATTTCGATTTCTAAATTACTAGGTCAGTGCAGAGACCTTTTTTTGTTTTTGAGGAGAGAATCTTCCAAAGATACTCGGCACTGGGGTGCAGCCAGGTTATGTGGGATTATATCCACTAAAACCTCCCCGGTGACTAGCTTTAGTGCTTGATAAGAGGGCTCCGGGATCTCCAGAGGAACGCACCGGAGCCTTCGGCACTGTGGTACGGCTCCTCCCGAGACAACTGTGTAGTCTCAGCCCCTCCGCTTACGATAACGTTGGTCACACAAAGTTGTCGTTCTCTCCCTGGGCACGCTTAAGTGGATGGTCAGAGCCCCAACTTTGACCATCCTGAGCCCGGAGGTCCTCTTTTAGTAGCCTCTTACTACAGGCAGGGGCTACCGGTGCCGTATTCTATTGCCCCGGCGCCAGGGCTTATTGCCCCGGCGCTAGGGCTATATACAGTGCGACCTAGCATAAATGTTTTCCTCGAATACCTACTAGTTTGAATAAATACAGATTATGTATGCTTTGTGTAATGTCTTGTTTATGGGTCAAGATGGATTTCACAGAATTCCTTCTCCACTTGACTTGTTTTTTATCAACAGCCATACGAGTGTAAGCTAAGTTTTCTACCACAATTTCTCAGAGACGAATATAAAATAAAGGAGTACGTCGTATTACATCCTTGCCTACTTTCCTCGTCATTTAATTAATTATGCATCAAAACGTCCAAACGGCTGTCAATGTCGTCGCATCACAACGGAATGAAATAAGCCTCGCATTTTCAATAGGAAAAATTCTCGCCCCCAAAGTCATTGTCACCCATTCTCATGCCTTGTTCGTCGTGTAATTGTATAAGGCGATTGCTATCGCCAGTCGCGAGGAAAAGAATTTAATAACACAAGATATAACGCCTGCTGAATGCGCCCGTCTCAGTGTGAGGTGCTCACATACAGCTCGAGCGTTTGTTCAAATGAAAACATTTACAACGGAGGTTACATTGTTTCGCTTACACATTGTTCCGGCTAAAGCAAGCTACGAAAGTTGAGAAACCTTTGTGTTCTATCGTAATGCAGTTAGAATACGTAAATAATTTTGGCACCGAATAAGTTGACTGAGCTTTTATTTGTAAGTTTTTAGTTTTTATTTCTTTAACGTTAAGAAGACGATTTACGTCTATAAAGTTTATGTAAATATATCGATGAGTATATAGCAATAAAAAAATCGACGGTTACCACACATCGCTTTGACAGGGGTAAAATTCATTGTTCGAAACTCGACACCGCGTTTGCACCACTCACGCCAGCCAGACACTGGTCTTTGCTAAATAAAACTATCCGCGATTTGATTTCTATTTTAAAAGGGATATCGTAAACTCTTTTACACTTCACAAAAACATAATGTTGCTCATGTTAAGTGCGTGTTATATTACGTAAGCGCCTTTATGTCGGGACCAATGGTTTTCAACGCCTTTAAATGCCCCATAAATCGTGTATGATATTACAGTTTCTGTCATGTGCGCCTGAATTTCTCATGTTGTACTTATACAGATTTATTTGTTACTGAAGTGTTTGTTGCTACGACATGAACTTTTAGGGTGTGGAAGTAGTACTTATAAACGGGGAATTTCTAGTGCACTGTTACAATATAAGAGATGTTATATTGAATTAGGTACTATCAGGTACAGTTTGATCTACTTTAATCTTTGTTATTTCGTTTATATTACACGCAAATTGCTCACGTATGATTAACGGACGGTTATCCGAGTCGCGTAGGCAACAAAACGCTCCCTCAGCCCCCGCCAAGTTATAGCGACGACGTTTTTTGCCATGCTAGAGTCAGGACGCCCGCGGGGGGAGTGTAACGACAAAAACGAGCATAGGTCCGACCTCGATGACGCCTGGCGCGGCACTGAACGCGGCGCGCCAAATCTTTCATCCTTTTTACGCTTTTAATTTCACTAAAAAACGACACTATTCACTATCAAAAAACTATCCAAATATATATTTTTTAATAAAATTGCATTTCAGTACATGCAATTTCCAGGTTGTTACGAGCTTTCATTAGAGCATAAAATTAAAAAAATAAACTAAGTCAACTTTGTTTAATTATTTTTTTATCTAGGCAAGTTTATTCTATCGCTTTAATCAAAGTTCTATAGTGTTTTGGACCAAATCACAAACTCTAACACAGATGTATCTGTGACATGTATTTTTTTCCAGCTGAAATATTTTAATTCAAGTGATTTTTTTTTTTTAAAACCGTCAAATTTGGCATAAGAGGCTCTTAAGCCGCTTATCTTGGTAGCTCTAAAAAAAAAAAAACTTGAAAAAGACCGCTGAATGCGGTTGAAACTATACTCGGAATAACTGGCTTTACAATGAGTGAGTAAATCCCGTGTAATAAATAATATGTGAAAACCACATCAATTTTAATAGTAAAATGTTTGCTATTTTATGAAGAAACAAGTTTTTTTTTTGGAAATACTAGATGCGTAAAAACATCGTGAGTAGAACCGTTTAAAGAAAATTAGTAGTAATACCTGTTGAATTGTTTAAATTGTGAATAAATAGTATTTTGATAGCAATTTCAAAATTATTTTTATTCTAAATATGTAAGGTTATCAAAAACATGAATTTATTTTCTAGCACACTCATTAAATATTCTTCAAGAGCGAAAAGTCTAATAAATTTTAACGTAAGTCCTTCTACTACGGCTTGGAAATGGGCAATTTCTGAACGGTTTTATAGCATGTCGAGCGGTGGGTCAAACGGAACGAGTCATAAATTTGTTAAAGTGACAGTGTTGGCGCAATAACTGCGATCACTCGTGTGTGTATTTGATAATGGCGGTTTGCCACCTGCAGCTTCCATCGACACCAAAACAGCAAAGGCATGGATTCTGATTTTCCAACCGCAATAACACCCAATTTCATGAAGTAAATTTTAATTGTGCACGACCCACAACGAAACGCGTCGCAATTGTAAGAATGTTATTTCCTAGGTGCATGCAGATAAATAATACATTCGTCGCTGCTGGTAAAAATAAAAGTTAGTCGTGTTTATTATCTGTCTTGTTATATTGCTTAGAAATGGGACCTTATGGTTTTTCGTTAGCCATAAGGTATAAAAGTATGAGTATAAAAAGTTAGCTGAATATATCTACTAAATTGTCTATGTACGAATCAATGATGAAAATGAAGTTCTAAAACACAATGCATTTTGCAAACGATTACAAAAATCGTCCAGCTTAATAGTGAATTGTCTGAGTAAGTGATTCGAGAGATTTGAGACGATTTTCCCATTCACAATCCCTTGTTCCTTATATTCATTCTCCTCTGGATGAATGAAACTGTACCCCTGATTGAACGACATAGACAAAAGACTTGCATTATCCTGTAAGTGGCGTGATCCGGCCTATTCGAATCTCTTTATATCGTGAGTCTATCAGACCCGATTTTTCACGAACCTTGTCTGGTTTGTGTAAAACAGTCACGTATGTTTTAGTGTCAGTGGCTTCGCGTGGGCTCGCCCTTAACAATATCATAACCAGACCCGGAGTAGCGGGTTGAGGACGTCACACTAGATTATTGAATTTTGCAAGCAAAAGGGTTCAGTGACTTCAAACGTTCCGGACATATCTCATATTGCACACGGTTTATAATATTATACGCTTTTCGGAACTTAGAGCTTATAAACGTCATAACTATATACTTTGTGGGTATCGGCTTATCGAGTAAACGTTTTTAAAATCACACAAACTTCTGCTTTTCGTAAATAACATGAACTCTCACTTTGTAAACCAAGTTAAAAACTTTTAATTAACTAAAAACGAATTTGTCAAATGACACTTGCAGCTATTTGGCAAAATCGATTTTAAATTAGTGTGGACGGTTAAACCACGGACATCGTTAAACGAATTTCGAGAAAATTGCAACAAACTGAAGCAAGATGGCTGGCGAATGTGGATTGCGAGAATTTTCCACAAGTTTGTGTTGTTCTAACGGAAGTAATTGATTTTAATTCCACTAGCAGTACGTTAAAATGCAACCGAGCGTTAATGAAAAATAATTTTCCCATCTAAAGTTGCAAGTTTCCGACTAAGTAGAGCAGACTGAGTGCTGACTCGGGCTAGCTGTGCTTGTAGTGCTTGGTATGAATTATTCTCCGTAAATGAAAAGGAATAGGTACAGTATAATGCATTACTAAAAATTATTATGATGTCTATTCAAGTATTTTTTTATTATAATAAGCCTGACGAGATGCTGAAACAAAAACTTGATTGTTTAAACGAATTTTCAATAGTTTTTACCAATTGTTAATTCAGCAAATAAATATTTCTCGTTCTTAAAAAACGATAGAGTCATTTGTTACGATGTCAAAAACCTAACGAATCACGTGATTGTCTCAGCGTCTAGACTGCGTAAAAAGCGCACATGTCTTTATTCTTCAGAACTGAGTTTGGAAAAGAAGTTGCCATTAAAGCTCCCGTGCGCACTCCGCAGCGGTAGATTGATGAGTCGGCTTGACATCGTCATTAGGTCTAGTCCTGCGCCGACGTTTTTCCTGTCGAACTGAGACCCCTGGCCCGAGCTCGCTCTAGATAATTGGACCGAATGTTTTCGTCCGCTGGTCTAATGACTGGCAGTTTTGTTTACTGACGGGACTCCCCGGCTTTTATTGAGCCGTTTGCGTTTAGCCTCCGAACAATTGGTGACTGGTTTTGTACTTTTTAAACTTTTTCTGTACAGAACGAGAGTTACAGAATATTTTGATGGCTTCTGTCTCGCGACAAACAAAGCCTTTCTGATTGAAGTAACACAATGAAGCGAGGTTTGTTCGTCTTTGGACGTTTTCGTTTAATGAGGTATTTTTATCGCGTTTCGACTATTCAGTCTGAAATAGCGGTCACGGCAAATAGGTAACTTGACCTTTCGAAATTGTCTTTTAAAAACATTGGATTTTACTTTAACACGGCGTGTTATCCCTGATGGATCCTCCTAGGTACTAAAATTTCGTATTTTGAGACCTACGGTACGATTGTTATTATTTACTAAGTTTTCTAGCTGCTTTGTACCTAAATTATTATTATTTTGATATAAAAAGAGCGACAAACAGGCATGCAGTTTGTCTGATGGTAAGCGGTAATCGTCATCTATGGACACCTGCTACACAAGCAGTTTTTTTGGATTTGTTTGTTTTTTAACCCCTGATGCAAAATGAGGGGTGTTATGAGTTTAACGTATGTAACTGTGTATCTGTCTGTGGCATTATAGCTCCGAAACTGCTAAACCAATTTTGATTTTGATTGTTTTGTTTGAAAGGTGGCTTGATCGAGAATGTTCTTAACTATCATTCATGAAAATCTGTTCAGCCGTTTGAAATTATCAACTCTTTTATTGGGGGTTTAAAAATAAATTTATAATTTTCTAGACAAAGGATCCATATTGAATAATTCAGTGAGAAAAAAATCATTGTTAAAACTCCGTATCGTTTACATACGGCATCTATCAATCTACATACAGCAGAACAACAAAGATCACGAAAAACACAATTTAATAGCGGCACGGCTGTTTCAAAATTGAGCTCGAGGAACGTATGAACTAAAAATATCAAGAGTAAATCTGTGCGGATAACTACTTGATATTATGATATTTTTGTTTAGGTATGTTGTGGGTCGCGCCATTGCGGGCGAGCTATCGATATTTTTCGCTGTCCATCGATGCGTCACTTCGGCTGGCGGTAGATTGATCACCGCTCGAACGACGTTCTCATTCCGGCCCACACTAACGCAATGGATATCAGTAACAAAGTATCTAATAAAATTTTACTATGCATAATAATATGATTAAATACTACTTACTACCAACACACACACATACACGTGCACGAATCATTTAATACGTGTGTGGGACACACACGCACACATAACACTTTAAAAAAAGTTCAATTTTTTACTTGTTTTGAACACGAACGTCCTTCGCCGTTCTAAATAGAAATGTTAGTTTTGTTATAATATTTGCTTAAAACTGCTCTATCATGTGGTAGCTGATGAAAATTACTATGACAGAAAAAAAATACACGTATAATTGTTTTTTTTATGAAAAACGTAAAATAAATAAAAATCGATATCAGAGTAAACAGAAAACGTACATTTTGGTGACGGAAAAGCGCTCCATTAAAAATGTGTACAATATATTAAGTGCTACATCGTAATTATATGTTTTTAAAATAAAACAATACATTTTCAGTAACAAAAATCCACGGCTAAGTGACGGTACAAGCAAGACGCTCATATGATGGTGAGCGCTATGTTTATTCATAGCAGTTGCAGCGCAATAAGGACGAAAATCTTCGACCAAAATAAAATGAATGGACAGGCATAACCGTTGAACTTGCTCAGTAGAAACGAGATAATACGTCAACACCTAATTATAACCATGTACAGTACATTTGTTACAAAAAATAGATTGCGTTTTTTTGTTGTGTATTTACACTTCGGGAAAGCACACGAAGGCATAATTTTGACAGATATTTCGTTATCATGTAACAAAAAAAAAAAAAAAAAAAAAAAAAAAAATAGTCTTGTCTTGCACTTCCTACGGCTAGAGACCGACTGAAACAAAGTGAGCGCCGGCGCTCATTTTGAGATTACAATCTTCAAAAAATGCGCTTCTTCTTCATAAGTTAAATGACACAGGTGCTTCTTTTACTTTTATAGTGTCAATAAAGTGTTATTGCATTGCATTACAGTGTAATACAGTCCAGTTTGGTACGTCTAGATATCGTCGTGTGGCGATCTGAATTTTATGAGAGTTTAAGTACTGTATCAATCAGTGTATATGGCTGTGACCATATGGACGCTCTGAGGTTTATATGTATTGGGAGATATGCTTAGAGATTCATGGACGAAATTAGATCTCCGCAAGAAACTTTTAGTGAACTAAATTGGATTTGAGTTACTATTTTTTTGATTTTAGGGAACAAATAAAATATAGAACGGTAATTTGACCTGTATTGCACAATGCAATCCATTGTGGTACTAAGTTTAGTAATTAAAGCTGTTTTTTGGTTTGATTCACTGAACGTTGTTGGTTGTTCTTTAACGACTATTGTTAATAATGATGTGTTAATCAGTTTTTTCTTGTTAATTTACAGCCGGACGTAAGGCTTTCCTTAAGAACTTCATAAGTCACGATCTGCGTTACGCTTTCTCTTATTTTAATTCGCAGGTCTTCGCCCCACCTGGCCGTCGGGCGGTCGGTTCTACGGTTGTAATATTAAAATAATTTATTACAGTAGTTAGATGAATCATCATAATTAGCCGTTTAACAGTCCACAGCTAGACTTTTAGCCTACTCCCGAAAGGGTGATTTGGCCATATCAACCACGCTGCGGGTTGATGGCTTCACATACGTCATTGAATTTCTTCTCCGTACGTATGCAGGTTTCCTCACGATGTTTTCCTTCACCGAAAAGCCAGTGGTATGAAAATCCGTACATAAGCTCCAAAGAGCTCATTGGTACGGGCCAAGGGTTTGTACCCGCGAACTCACGCTTTCAAGTCTAGCGGTCTTCCAAAAGGGCTACCACGGCTTAGGGACCGTCCATTAATCACGTGAGGCTTGAAAGAAGGGGAGGGGGTTTGCAAAATCACGAAATATCACAAGGTGGGAGGGTGGTGTAGTAAGATATCACGTGTATTTATTTTTTCGTCAAACGCGCAATTTCTAAACCGAAAAGCGGCGTGTAGTGTGACCTTGCCAATCAAAAACAACCTGCAATCTTTCTGTCTAGACATTTTTGTCATTATCCTTAATTTCAGAATAAAATTAAATATACTTTACACACATCACACATCATCAGCCATTAAATGTCCACTGCTGAAGAAGGCCTCCCTCTTAGAGAGGGGTGTTGCCATAATCCCCACACTTGGCAGGCGGCTTGGAGATCGCAGTACGTTCACCGTGTACTAACAGGACGCTGCTGCCCATCCTCCGGTGGTTCTGTAATATACTTTACACCTGTATTTAATAAAATATTAAAAATAATAAGATTCTTTGTTGGTACTAAAAATACACGTGATTTTTGGTGGGGGCGGGGGGGTTAAAAATGATAAAAAAAAGCATCACGTGATTAATGGACGGCACCTTAGTAGATTAATACTAAATGTCAAAAGGTCGAAAACACCTTATTGTTTTACCGTACAAGAATCTAAATCAGGGGCGCTCTTTAAACGCAAATTAACTTAATTAAAGGCTTACTTAGAAAGCTTTAAACCCTGGATTGAGTTGGAAACGTTGACGACCCGCTGCCATCGGGTGTGGGTCAGGTTTACGATCACACGGCACGTGGTTCAATACCTCTCTGAACGACTACTAAATGTTAATTTAAAGCGGGATTTTCATCACAAGCTATGATCATTTCGAAATATACGTAGATTTTCATAGTCGACTACAATGCCCTGCGGTTTGAACTGCTGGGTATCTGGGGACATTTTGTCGGGACAACAGATAAATAGGCTATATTATTAATTTAAGATAATTATATTCTATTTCAATCCCCAGTCACAAATCCGCGTATATGACACAGGGTGTGTTTGTGCGCGTTCTCTTGAGCAATAGACGGTTACATGTACACATGTATTGTATGTGTACATGTACACATACATGTGTACATGTACACACTTACGCATTTATCATAGAGATATTTAAAAATAATTAAATTATTATATAACGGTAGCTTCTATGGGGTCCATTTAGTGCGTGACAAGTCATCACCCGCTACAATATCTTGGAATGAGGCATGATTGGCTAGTGCCGTAGTCATAAATGAGATCAACACCAGCTACAATTCACTACAATAGCCCAGTTTTTTTTTTATCCTAGAGTTAATGGATTCTTAAAGGGTCAGCAACGTAGTTGTGATGCCTCTGGTGTTACAATTAACCATAAACGACGGTGTATGCTTACCATCAGGCAGCCCATCTGGTTGTTTGCCGCCAACATGGCAATTATGTCATAAAAAATACATACACAACTACTTACAACACTTAATACTAATAATTATACATTTAATACTTTACAATCGTTTCATAATTCCCATTCACACACAGCCGATACTTAATTGTAGTTTATACATAACAGGGCGTTATGGTGTTGGCTTCGGCCCCACCAATGCCTTTTGAATGTCCGGACTAGACCCGTGACTGAATTTTAATAAATATCTAATAGAATTATGAGGATCTAAAAAAATATGACAAGCTGTACCTGTACATTCGGAAAGTAAGTAGGTATATGCAAATGTAAATTAAAGGGAAACTTTACCGTGTCCGTTTTTCCCAAGTCGACTTTAACAATTAGCTTAATGAAGTCGTGCTGGTAGATATTGTTCCCAAACCTGTCTGTCATAAATTGCGACAAACAACGGAATTTTAAAAGCATAAAATAAAAGCAAGTCTTGCCTTAAGACATGAAATCCAACGGTATCGCGAGGTTATGCAAGATGATAATGGAATGGAGTTTACATTTTCATAGTCTTGATGATCGACGTTGTGGCTAGCACGCTGTCAGTCCTGTGAATTTTGAACTAAGTTTGAAGTTTTGTATGGCCTCGTTTCGGTGAAATAATTTCCGGTCTCGGTGGGTTTAGCGATTCTTTGTTTTATCCTCCATGACGCCGCAATTCATCTGGATTTTAAGATTATTTTTGATGTTTATTGTTTGGTTTGTAAATTGCGAGTGACAAAGCGGCTCAATCCCATTTCGCAAACAAGAGGAGACGTCGAATAAAGTTGGTTTAGTTACCTAGCGAACTTCGGTTGCGTTTGAATGGCTTATGCAAAATGCGAATAGCGGATCATAATATATGAAATGGTAAATCAGAGAGTAGCAAAGGCGTCGCTAGTGGCAACACAGTCCAACGCGTTTTCAAAGAATTATTGTCACATGACAGCATGCGTATGAACAAGTGTAACAAAACGCTGCAAATCAATGGCCGTGTTTGCTTTATTGCCGCTCTATGGCGTTCCATTGGGGCACGCTGTCGCGACCACATGCAGTATTGGTGAATAAATAAAACGCGGTCTACTGAATAGTATTAATGACGTCCGAAGTAAAAAGTAACTATATATAAGGAGAATTTATTACACCGTGAAAAATTTTTCATGAATTTCTTTAAAAAAAATATCTGTTTCCCTGTAGTTATAATCTTCAAATCGCTATTAAATTGGTTACTTCTAGCCAAGTGTGCTCCATCTTAGACCGCATCTTCGTTCGACATCAGGCGGGAGGCGATCAAACGCAAGCTTATTACATAACACAATAAAATAACTTTTCACTGCAGTGTATACGTTACAGTGTTTATTGTGATTTCATTCGCGTTAAAGAAAACAGAAGTTTAAGATCACTCAACGGATCTATCAACTTTATACTTTGAAAAGTTATCCGCGACTCAAGAGTGTGCCTACTGCCTATGACATTATTAAAACTCGAGCGCATCAAGTGACGCCAAGAAACTACGTGATCGCGGTGCAAAATCCAACTTGAAAAATCACCCCCGAAAAATTCACTACATATCGTGAACGCAAAAAAGAAAAAATAATGCGAGAGTCCGTGGGGCCACTCCGCGGAGTGTCCGGAATAAATTATGTCGATGAAACTTTCAGTTTGAGGGCTATTCGGCGTTCCCGCTGCTTTTTAATACAGATTTGAAGTGAATTCAAAACTTTGTCGATTATGAGTAAACGAATATTTTTAGTAGCCTTATTTTCAGCATCGTATAAACAGCACCTTTTTACCATTGCCACTTGAAAAAGGGCATTTGATTCATCGATAACAGTGAATATAACTATGTTTTAGTCACTAAGGAATAGAAACATTTTGAATTCGGAACAAGCACGAATTATATGGATTAGGTACAAATAAAATAAAACGTGTTGAACGTACCTACTGGTTGGCTGAATGGAACTCTACCAATGAACTATCGTACTTTAATGGAAAAAAATCGCCAATGCTTAGTTCATTTTTTTGGAAATATAAATACTACTACTGACTAACTACAACTACAAACTATAACTACTATATTTTTTTGTAGTTAAGGGTAAGAATTATAGTAGGTACATAACTCGTGATAAAAGAACATAATATCAGTCCTTTGTATCCCTCGCTCCGCTCAGGATTCTCCTACTCTACTCTAAATTTCTTCGCTTCTCTCGAGATTCAACTTAGTCCCTCGAATTAAATTCCCTTTTTCCCGTATTGTATAATTTATACTATTACCAACCAACTTTTCACAATAATATTTTAAGACGTGATAGTTTATATTGCGTATGTTTGTCCACACACAACTCCTTAACGGCTGAACATCTATAAATAAAATTTCTATAAAACTTACCTTAGTAAGTTTAAAGTTATCCCATATCACACCACACCACACCACCACACCATCAGCCATTAAATGTCCACTGCTGAACAAGGCCTCCCTCTTAGAGAGGGGTGTTGCCATAATCCCCACGCTTGGCAGGTGGCTTGGAGATCGCAGTACGTTCACCGTGTACTAACAGGACGCTGCTGCCCATCCTCCGGTGGTTCTGGTCGCAGTTTTAGGACATACCCGGGTCCCATATCAACTATGTATATATTATACAATACGTGAAAAAGGGAATTGAATCACCACATAATGCTACTTTAAAATAAGCTTTTATAAAAAAAAAAAATTAAAAATGGTTGCATTTATATGCTTTAATTTTATTTTTTCTTATTATATTTTAGCAGCCATTTTGAAAATATTACAATATTGAGTAGGTATTGCATATTCTATTTTCACCAGAACTAAAAATGTGCACAAAAATTCAGCAAAATCGGTAAGGGGGAACTGTTTTTTAATACAGCTTGCAAGATTTGTATAAGCAAATTAACAAACATTGCAAGTTAAAGAAAAGCTTGTAAAAAACTGTTCGCATAAGATAGCAGTTGAAACAACGGGACGCTTATAGTTTTGCTTTTCTGTCCTTATACTTAACTCAATGTAACTTAGTACCTTGAGTAACCAATTTCGTTTAAAGCAGTAATAAAATCAGCAAGTTTTACGACTAAGCAGGTATTTACTGACCTAATTTTATCAACTGTCTAATTAGATCTTTCTACGTAAATTTAGAAATTCTCGTCGGAATTCGCACGAGATAAAGAATGACCGTCAAATGAAACGATTAACTTTATAGCTCTTTATAGGTTCTCTTCATGGTTATTAAACTGAGTAAATGGGTGCTGTGGCAACGAAATGGGCCGCATTAAGTCAAGTGCAACACGAAAAATGCATTAGTGGACATCGACCATTCGTCATTGTCCTGCTCTGCGGCACTTTGGAACCTTTCATGGCACGACTTAACCAAAAAGTTATTTTAAAATAGTAGTTGTACCATCTATATACATATATCTATATCGTAGTCTTAAGTCGAAATTTTACCTGTCATGACTTACGGTGCTGAAACGTGGACACTTACAGTTGGAGCGGTTCACAAGATTAAGGTAGTAAGGTAGCATCGATATGAGCTACAATGTTGACATGTTTTGTTTTATTTTGTTACCTCATTATCATCTTATAATGTTCCCTCTACTGTGACACGGCCTTCTCTCAGAGAGAGAGAAAGAGAGAGTGAGAGGGAGAGAAAGAGATAGAGACGAGAAGCCCTAGTACATCATGCTAGCCTAGTACATGTTGGTGAATGTCATTATATGCCTTGAATTTTTTGAGGTCCTTGGATATACCGATTTCCTCACAATGTGTTCCTTCACCGTTTTTGAGTCATGGCATTTAAACTGCACATCATTTATTTAGGTACCAAATAACTCATTGATGCGGGGCCAAGGATCGAACCAGTTGCCGTCAGATTGTAGAGCGCATATGCTACCGCTCAGCCACCATCGCTCACTGTTACCTACTAGTTTCAAATAAATGGATTATTTAAAACTATTATAGGATTAGTATTCGCATTTTTATTTCCGTTTTTATATATTACGCTAATCACACTAATATTGTAAATGCGAAACTTTGCGAGTGTGTATGTTTTTTTATTTATATACGGTGAAATGGCTGTTTAGATTTGGATGAAATTTGGAATAGATACTGCCGCGGCCGAATAACCTTCACACTGCTCTGTCGCACTGGTGTGACGGTTAGGAAGAAAATTTCTTGACTGCCTAATCTTTCCACAGTATTAAGTACTAGGAGACCAGAAATACTGAGAAGGTAGAGGTTACAAAATGTGAAAATCGATACTCGTCTGGTATCTTGTTATCACAAAATGTTTTACCTCTTCATTATTTCTGATCTCCTGGTACTTTGTACTTATTAGTCGATACTCTTTTTCCGTCCAACATGAGCACGTTTTCACCATTTCTATCAATTATTTTAATATCAAATCAATTTCAATTCAATACCCTGACTTAACACATACTACTTTTATAGCAAAAAAACGGTTCTTATGGGATAGCGGGTGAAACCGCAGGGCACAGCTAGTTTTCTATAAACAGCATGTCGTTGATTATATGAAATTGATGGGATAACATAATGAAAAAATTAAGGTACACTTTCCATGTTTTGCCGGGTCAAAGTTGTATGACAAATAGGCGCTCTTTGATCTCGCCAAGTCGTGTCGTCAGATGTTAATCATAAAATAAATACACAATGTTTCAAGGACATTTATTCAATAATTTAATTACATTTTAATTACACATTATTGTCAAAGTTAACGTAACGTTAGCACAAGATTTTTAAACGAAACAATAACCCGAATGTTTATTCATAATTTAATAGACTATGTAATCAAGAAAGTACTTAAATTTAGCTTATTTTAACCAGTTAATATTTTCATTAGTTATTTACCTAGAACTTTTAAGATTATACTTTAGACACCATCTTGAAGTACTGATTTACTAACAGTATAGTTTGAACTATTTTGATTAGAAATTAGCATAGTTATTGTTTGTTTATTTCGATAATTTGTTTACTAATTTGAGATCGTTAATCAAAATAAAATGTGACACTAATTAAAAATAGTTTGATAGGTACCTATCACATAAGAATAATAAATTAACTAACTTTAAAATCATTTATTATCTACAGTTTTCCAATATACAAAGCCTAACTTTACCTCATGATATGAAACGGATATAGATTATCATGAAGGTACGGATAGAGGAAAATATATCTTTACATTGTTTTGTATCCTAGATCAATAATCATTGAACCACATCGGAAACCTCTTAGATATAATTACAGGACTAGATGGAAGGTCATGAAGAATTCACTGTAACTGTAGGAAACTATTTTAAAGGTAAGCGAATTCAGTTTATAACGAACCTTAATAGGTACACGAGATTTATATTATTGAGATTTCCACAGTAAGGCATTATGACGCGTGCGCACGCTAGCTAATCTAGTTCGAAATATGACCAAACTTTTATTTATGGGTATATTTGTATAGACTTTTTTGGCCGTAACCAATCAAATAGTCTTGTATGTATCATCTATAGAAAACTTTCAAGTGGTTTAAACGTTTTGACACCTAATAGTGCTAACAGCCGTATGGATTTGGTTGACGAACCGCCGTCCAACCAACGGGAGAGAAATAAAAAAAAAACTCTTTCCCATCCGTTGGTTGGAAGGCGGTTCGTCAACCATAAACGTCTCGTCTGTTAGCACTAAGGCCAGCCACTCGATCTATTTGAATAAGAGATAGAGATAATAATTGTGACTCTTAGATAAGTACATTTTCCAGTACAATTTATACGTAAGTATGTATATAAATTATTACTCTATAAAAAAAATCGTTATCAAATTGTCTCACATAAAAACATTATTTACAAAGACAATGGATATTATATCTTATCTACGTGGATACAAATGAACAGATTCTCTACATAAAACTTCTTTGTAAATTATAAATACAAAATAGGACACAATTAGTATCGAATCACATTTATTTTCATAAGGAATAAGATGATTTCTATGTAAAGCTATGTCTCTTGATAGAAACGCACGACGTCGCGTATGCGGTTTCAATGCCTCGTCATCTTTGCCCCTCACCACTGACGCATACTTCGACAGAACAAAAGACCCTCATTCTCTACCTCACATGAGATTCCATGCCATAAACGCGTGATGTCATATCATGAAAACTTAATTGAAAAAGTAGAATCTGTGCCCTTAATCTCTATGACCACATTAATTCGTAACGTGGTCGCATTACGTTATCTGAGTAGAATTGACAATGTCAAGCATGTTAACGTAATGAGATTCGTAAAAGGCTTGTTTTGATTTGTTATAATAACGTGGAGCAAGCTGTTACGCGCGTATTTGCTAAGTCTATTTAGAATCCAATCTGAAGACGCGTTTGATTTTGCAACAATGATTGCCGTGTTATTTGTAATCATGGTTATCGTGTTGTAACAAGTTTACGGCGTATTATCCGTGTGTTATGTGGTTTCATAAAAAATTAGGGCCCAGACCACTCTACACGTTTTTAATACAGTTTATTATCCAATACTGGATAACGCTCACCGCAACGTTGTGCGTTCCAATCAACAAACCTTGGCTTTAGAGATGCAATAAAAAATTATACTTACATCTTTAATGGACTACTTTCCATGCACATTTCCACTTTCATGTGTCATCAAATAAAAGCCAACCTTGTCAACATTAATTTTCACACGAAGTCACCATGAAATTTTACACGAAATACATCTCATACAACAACACAACAACAACAAATATGTTTTCATTTGCCCAGCTTCGATACATCATAATAGTATTTAGTACAAAACAATATGTAGGCCGATTCCAATGAAAAAGTATACTTGGAGACCGTACACTTTTGTTTCCATTAGTATTTCCTAGAAGATACAATAACTATATGGATACGTACGTAGTACATTTGTCAAGTTAAATATATCGCATTGCCGTTACCAGGAGAGCATATAGCTGCGGCGGTAGCTGGGTGAGGATGTAATGGGCGTGGGAGGCGGCGGGGTGCGCGCGAGTGGAAGGGTTGCGCCACGCTGCACCGGAGACCATCGGTTCTTCAGCGCCGAACCCGTTCATGCTAAGCTCTAGCCCTGGGAAAGGATAAGTTTTATAGATAGTATTTTGTCGAAGTCCTTACGTGGTTATAGCTCAATAAACACAAGTGTATGTGACCATATTGAACAAGTGTCTGTAGCCTTAATCTTGATGCCATTGTCGTTTTGATTTTTCTAAGGCATTGTCAATGGACAAAACGTGGCAAACAATAAATTTAAGTGTCAGTAAAAATAAAAACCGACTTCACTAGAAGTGGGTGAATTTCAATAAAGGCATCCCCTAATTTTCCTCCCTTAGAAAGTAGAATAGATATAGATATATATATATAAATAAAGAAGAAGATGAAAGAATAGAATATGGAGAGTAGAATATATATATATATTGTAGAACTACTACTCCAAGATATAGCTTATTAGCTGAGTCTCTTTTTTAAGTTTTTCCTAGTTTTCTGGAGGGAAAGGTACCATTTATGTATATCCTTATGATGTAGCCAAGATGTAGCACTATCATCTTGCCAAATTTCATTAAGATCGGCCTAGCCGCTTAGTCGTGAAAAGCGAACAAACAGACAGACCGAGAGACAGAGTTACTTAAGCTTTTATAATATTCGTTGGGATTCAACAATAAAATAATCATCAAATTAAAAAAATAATAATTATTGGCCTATGTTCTAAAATATATTTTTTTTCTAGTCTAAGTAAAGGCTTCCTTAGTAAAGTTATGGATGGTTTAGGAATAATTATGTGAAATGAATCATAAAAACTTCATAAAACCTTTGAAAGGCGAATACTTGATTTCAAGGTGGTTTAATTTGAGGGATATAAATAAACCGCTTGAAAAGAATTTTTATAAGTGCTTTTATATTTTAGACAGCAGACAGTTTTATGGTCGGTACTTTGATAGTTTAAGCTTAAAATTAAATTAAAAATTGTATTATGAGTGTCCAGAGTTAACAAACGGGACAAGAATTTAATTTTTATTTGAACAAAGCGTTGAAAATGGAAAAAAAATGTGACAGAATTAGATTTCACAATTTTTATTATTGAAAAAGATTGGATTTTTAAATTGTTGGATTTATGAGTTACATTTTATGATTGAACACCGAAGAGAAATATTAATAGGTAGATTTTGCTAACACTCGTAAATATATACTTACTCGTAGTTTAGTTTAGTGTTGATTAAAAGCCATCCAATCCCTAAGCTTACTGGCTAGACTAATGAAGGCATCATCATTTTACAGTTTCATACCTACTTTGTTAACTGAGTTGGCGTGCTGGCAAGTCGAGATTAAACAAGGTTACATGGGACGGTGGTACTGAACCAAAAGGAGGTCATTATACAGATCATTATGACCATCTTTTACTATGGGACCATGGATGCAGTTTAGAGTCGGCAAGGTATCTGTGATATGTGGCGATATATGTATCCGTAGGCGACGGTAATCGCTTACCATCAGGCGGCTCGTTAGCTTGTTAGTCACATATGGCATAAAAACGTATGCATTTTTCCATACTTTTCGGTATAAAGAGTATCCTTTGGCCTTTCTCATGATAAACACAATTTTCTAGCCAAATTATCCTACGCCAGTTATTGGATTTTAAGTCTCTTTGTGCCTTGAATTTAATCGGAAACATTTCCTTTCAATCAACACAGTCACTTATTGAATAACTGGCAACGGTATTTAGGTACTTCTCATGGCGGAATCTACAAAAGATTGCTACCACTACAAAACCTACGTCGTAAACTCACTATGTAAGCTGACTTGATTCTCCGTCTTGCCGAGAGCGTTGACTGACGCACACACGTAGGTTCCGTAATCTCCCGGTGCCAGCGACTTGATGCTCAGGTTCATCCAGAGAGAGTACTCGTTCACTACTGACTCTATCACCCGCAGTTTTGGGTTCTCGGCCAGCTTTTCACTTACTAACGCTGCAAAAATTAACACATTCAAAAACACTTTTACTGGCTTAATTTTCATTAACTATGTAAACAAATCTTGGAAGTCGATTAATTGTCGTATCGATTTGAAATTTTGCAAGTATATGTCTATACTTGTAAAGTTTCATGAATCTGAATGCAAGTATATTGATTGGTTGATTAACTCTTTATTGTTCCACCATTAAATTTAATACAGAGGACAAAAAACTCTTAAAATCAAATGTAACAACGGCAGCCTTATCGCTAAAAGCGATCTTTTCCAGGCAACCTTGGAATGGAAAGGATTTATAGAAGACGTAGAAGACGGGAGATGGTTTATATGTACGTATATACTTGAAAAGTTACAGATCGATCAACAAGAAAACAGATCGAATTTTTGCAAGTATACCTTACATGTCATATACTTGCTAATTTTCAAATCGATCCGGATATCCAAAAACAATAATTTAGTACCATCGAACTGAACTGACGATGGACTGTGAAGGTGAATAGTGGAAATAAAATATATTTATCAGTACCTTTAATTTTTAAATCCTGTCTCTCAACTTAAACTCGTGACTTCATTTGTCAACGTTGATACAAATAACCCTCCTTCTTGCGCAGTTGGGTATTAAAGACGAATTTATTATGTAGATAACTCGATTAAAACAAATATGATACGGTAACTTGACTTTCAATGTTTGCATACTATTGCGGCATGTGATTAAAATAACTTTTGCTGTAGTTAGTATTAATTCGAATAGTTCTGAAACTTCCACTATTTATGCGTGTTCAACAAACTTCCAAGCAAAACTTGTGTATGGGTTTGTATTGTACTGGAAATTATGTAACAACACATTTTAGTATCGAAATGTAGATGCTCGTATCTATTTTATACAACACCTATTTATAGCCACGGCTTTGTGCGCGTCGTTAACAAAGCATACTTAAGTCACTCAGGGATAGTGTAGTTTCTATGAGTGTAAAAATTAACAATATCAATTTAATAGTTTCAGACAAACGTCTCTCGTACAAACAAACAAAGTCATAAACATACAAACTTAACCACCTCTTTTTCTGTGTTTTCTAAATTGATGTTCAATACGTTAATATAAGCACTACTGATTTTTGTGCTGTGTTGAAATTTGGTTTTGAAATATTGTATAAAAACTCCCAGACCCAGGCCAGGCTCTGAATATAGAACATGCAAGGGCCAGACGGTCCTTGCATATTCTAAACTCAGGGTTAAATATAAGATTTACGGAAACCATGTACCAATATTTTTCTAGATGAATTGTTTTGAAAGTCATATATGACAGTTATATTGGAGTTTTAAAACTACAAAAATCTCAGCACTGGTGCAGTCAGTTTTATGTTTTAACTTACAAAAATATAAGTTATATATAAGTTATTATACCCTCTTATGCATAAATGTAGTATATTATGCTAATACTTGCTATAAAATGGTCTGTTAACTTCCTGTTGAAGAGAAGTGTTACGTGTGAAAGCGAAAAAAAAAACATCGAAAAGAATAACTAACTTATCAAGCGTAAACTCTGTCAAAAAGTATATTAATGAAAAAATTATAATTGTATATATAAGTACCTAGATGTACCTTATAACTTACTGACGTGTAAATTTTAAAGTTTATGAATAAAGAATCTGTATCTGTAGGTAACGTTAAAATAATTACATTTACCGTCTTCTCTGTACCAGGAGTTCATGGCCTTGGGTGAGGCTTCGATGTAACACTGCAGTTCTACGTCGCTGCCCAGCGGAGCGCCCACCAGTTGGTTTGTCACCTTCACTTGCGGAATGACTGTCAAAAAGAAAACGAGTCAAATAAGTCACAGTATAAATAGTAGTACAACGTGTTAGTTAAGAGTTGATATGAAAAAGCCTGATATAATATCTATTTGCTTACTATGATGGTTCATACTAGTCAATACAAACCATCAGCAGTCTCGATAGACGTATTAGTGCTAGCAGAGCATTGTCTATAGGCCATGCAAATATTTTTTTTTAATGAAAACAATAAAACTTATATATATATCCATTGTCGTTGATATAAGCATATCTTTACACTAGCCACTAACCGCCACTAAGTAGCCACGTGTAGCACTAAGTCTTAAATTTCTATTAATGTACGTAATTTTTATTTCTGGTTTGCACAATAAAGAGTTTCTATCTATCTTAGACAAGTGCTAGATTGCTGTCTTTTTAAAATTAAACAATAGGCTGTATCACCTCAACCTAACCTAACTGCCACCTCATGCGATGTTAGGGATGACGCGGTCTAAGACGGAGCACATTTGCCTAGAAGAAATCGTTTCAGTCGCAACTTGAAGACATCCAGATTGTAACTATTGGAGAACACCAATTCAGGCAGCGCATTCTAAAAACAAGTAATTCGTACAACCAAAGTGGAATTAAAGCAATACATACTGGTTTTTGGAACATTAGCCATGAAACGGTGTCGCCTTTTTGTTCCCGCTCTGGCCATCCGATAGAAATATGGGCAGGAGGGAATTAGATCATGCAGATCCGATGTACACTCTCCGAATCCTGTTCGGTAAAAACCGACAACAGTTTGCCTCTTCGGGCAAGGCCTTCTCTCAAGGCACCCCTTTTAACTTGATCTTCGGCTAGCTTCCAGCCAATACCCGCTGCATTTTGTAAATTGTGACTCCACACTCAGGGTTACTACGATATGCGACGTTTCCTTATGTTCTCCACTCTCCACTCTAGAACGCGGTTATTCAAATACGCAGTTGTCGGTTCTGTGACAGATATGACCGGCCCACTGCTACATCGGCATGACATATTTCTTTGACTGGTTACTTCGCTCTGAATACGATCCCTTTACCTTTACTATACGACTCTCAGAGAACAAAATAATATTTTTCCACGCTGGATCAAAACAGATAGTAGATATTGATTGCCTTTTTAACATACACATTTAAAATATCTAATTTTTTTGTTGAAATCTAAGGGTGGGTGTTTAAAATGTAACGAATCGTTGAATTATACGTAGGCGAATAGTGTAAATTAGCGTGTAGGCGGAGTAAAATTAATTAAACTTGACTAACTTAAATATCAAATACCACCTGGTATTTGATATTTAAGTTGTACTTGATATACTTATTAAATACAACTTATTGAAGAACAAATGCTTATTTACCAATGTGGCTATATTATAAATAAGGAATTGGGTTTTTGTGAAAATAAAACAGTGACAATCCCTGTGATGATTGTTTTCTCCCGTCAAATATCACTAACACTGGTAGTTAATTCATAATTACTGCATTTAATTTCATGCACTATTTGCGGTAGGTAAATACTGTAATACGTTACAGCAAATTTACCTAATTCGTGGGAGCTCAGTGGGCAGATCGGTCGGCCTTCCATGCTGCAGACATGGGTTTTAATCACACCAATGAGCATCAAACAATGAAGGAAAACATCGCAAAGAAACCATAGCAATATAGTGGTATTTTCTAGTGCTCGGCTGGCTAGCTACAACCTTAAATTGAAAAACTATTGCCAAGCACTAATCGGTCTGTTCCGGAAGCAGCTGTCCTGTGGGAGCCAGTTTACATTCCTGGAGTTTCCATCTTAGACCTTACTTATGTATCCACATGACCACAGATTAGCTGTCTTCAAGCGCCTAGCCTGTCAATCATAAAAATAACCGACATTATACTTATTTATTTACTTTTTCAAAGAATATTGTTAACGGCTTCAATTCTCAGTCGAGTGGTACTTCATCATAGCTTTCAATGCCTCAGCATAACAATGTTTTCCTAATTCTCTTGGACGAATCATGGATTAATCTCTTAGACGAATCTCTCGTCTGGTAAGCGTGTTTTTTTGATGGGCGACCAGCCTTGATGCCTCCGCTGCTAAGCATTCAATCGTATCCGCCATAAAATTATTCATTACCAACATATTTATCTTGTCTTGAAATCCCGGTATCTTGATTGAAACTCCGTAAAACTTGGTAGAGGTAAAGCACTTAGCTGTCGATTTTTTTTATTTCTCTTCTTCATTAATAGTTTGTCAACGAGTTTTTCCATTGATGTCAGAGGCTTTTTCCGTTTGACTGTTGGCGGCATTTTTTATCACTTTTGTTGCAATTTTGGCATCAAGTATTGTTTTATCACAAATATTTTAGTCAAACTTAGCTCTATGGTAAGATCACATGTCATAATACATATGTATGTATGATTAGCTTTACCTAGTCTGTGTGTATGATAAAGTGATAGAGCAAGTGTGGAGCGGTAACAGATGAGCGCTTGCTAAGATTAATGAAACTAGATGAAGCATACCTAAGTGATTAATGAATTAAGGAAATGAATCTTTCATAAGCTTGGGTGAACTAAGATGGACGTTCAATAGTGGTAAAATTATAAGGAAATATTTTTATAGACTTCTTGGGGAGGCTGAAGGATTCTGCACGTGACCAAAATACTTTTATTTTGGGTTGAAAGCCTCCCAATCCTACAGGCAACGCAGCGGTTTCTTCATATCAATTCATTGATGAAACACTATTTTAAACTATCACAGTTATTCACTGCAGTTTTCATAGTAATATAATATGTATGTAATATCACTATCACTACATAGTATTAAACAAAGTCGCTGTCGCTGTCTGTCCGTCCCTATGTATGCTTAAATCTTTAAAACTACGCAGCGGTTTTTTAAAATAGATAGAGTGATTCAAGAGGAAGGCTTATATGTATAACTAGCGACCCGCCCCGGCTTCGCACGTAAATTACACCCGTGCGAAGCCGGGCGGGCGGGTCGCTAGTATATACGATATATATAATTATACATTTTGCATTATTTGAAGTTATCTTGCATGGAAAGTAGCTATTTCTATACTAATATTGATTTATTATATTTTTAAATTAATGTTCTATAGTATAAACTGTGAACCGTGTGTGCAAAAATGTCCCAGATATTTATTTTATTTATTTATTTTATTTAATTGATGATAAAATGCAGTGAAAATATAAAGTATCAAAAGGGCATTTTCTCTATCATATCATTAACCATATAAATTCAAATTCTACATTAGAATTATTTGAAGAACAAATTCAACCAATATTTTTCCGTGTGGCCTGACTGAAGTAATTGGTGGCCAATTTTTGTCATCTTTGCAAAGAGGTTTGGTCATGTTTTTTACACTAAAAAGAGGCGAACAGATAGATAGATAGAAATTCTTTATTGTGTACACTAAAAATAAAAATTACAAACATATAGAAAACACTTATGAGCAAGTGCCACAATTGGCGGCCTTATCGCTAAACCGACCTCTTCCAGGCAAACCAATGCACATAGCGAATGTACAGGCGATTGAGTGAGTTTGAATTCACCGACAAAATATAATTTAAATATCCAGATGACTATAGCTGGTGTCCTAAGATTGGCTTTTAGTACAAGCCACAGCAATAGTTAGGGACAAGTTTTTTTTTCGAATGTTTGTTTTATGGTTATTAATAAATAAATACTCACAATGCACCTCGACGTGGTAACGCCGGCTGATGGTGGGTGGTACCCCGTTACTGGCGATGCAGTTGTACACACCCATGTCTGTTCTTTGGACATGTGATAGCTCCAGACTTTCACCTCTATGATTGTCTACCACTGTAACAATACATATCAAAAATAAAATACCCCATAAAAAAGCTGATAATATTTAACTTATTTCCATAGCGTGATGTCGTATGGAATATAATTATAGGGATCGGCCGCGGACGTAGATACAATTTTTGTATTGCAAAAAGAGCAATTCGTGCTATTTATAGGATAGCTAGGATTATTAGGACAGAAATTTAAAACTATAAAAATCTTAACCATGCCATCTCTTTACATCTACGAATGTATTATGTATGCCAGAAAGAATCTATGTAGTAATAATTAAAAGCCTGAAGTCTCACACTATAAACAGACTCGTATTTCCTAGGTGTAGGCTTCAAAAAACAAACAAATCCTTTCTTAGAAACGGCGTGCGTTTTTACATAGTCATTCTAGAACAGTTATTAGGTCTCAGCGAAAGTAAATTTAAAAATACTATTGATGAGCCAAGCATACTACTGTGAAGATATCTTTATTAAAGACAGAGTACAATGGAAAAAATCTGTATCAAAATCATTACAGAAGAATTTGCCTTTAGAATTAGAATAATAGCCCGACATAGTTTTCAATTTCAATTGTCACTTAATGTATGGACTTAATTATTACTAAATGTATTTTTTTTATCAATTATTATTAATCTTACAAAGCCTCTTTACAGCTGCAAAATTATTGACAAGGCCATTTAACAGTCGATAATGTGTACCTATACTGTATAATTGTGTCATTTTAATTTTAAATTGTTATTTTTATCCTGCAAATGATGTCGTCAAGTGTATATTAGTTATACCTAAGACCCGAAATAAATGAATTGAATTGAATGGAAAAATAACGGCTGAACAGATTTTCTTGAATCATAGGTAATAACACTCTCGATCAAGTCAGAGTTTCGATACCACAGGCATACACACATACGTTAAACATATAACACCCATCTTTTTGTGTCGGGAGTAAAAAAAATAAAAGGAACTACACGATAATATCAGCATTTTACATTAAATTTAATGACAGATCTAAATTACCAAATTAAAACAGATAATGATACTCATTAAGTTAATTTATACAGAAGCAAAATAAATACATCATTTTAAGCTTATGGGCGATTAATATCAGCCTGATTTATTCGTGGCCACAAGGGTTTTTCTTTCTGATAGACTGATACGGGCAGACTGAATTGTAAATGAGCTAATCTATATAAAGGGCTGGAAAAAGCACCTGAAAAAATAAACCAGATGCGAATATTTAATGCCTTAAAAAGGGCTCTGGGAACATTTGCAATGCCTACAGACGAATTCACTTAAACGGTTAAATTATTTAACCGCAAACTCCTTGTGAAAATAACGGGTTTGTTTGTATCCTATTATTCTACTTTTATCAGAGATAAGCTGGAGCGTACGGCGAACAAATAACTACGTATATAGACATGAAATAAAACGTTGTTAAACAAACTGGAATTTATTCATTACTAGCGGTCCGCCCCTGCTTCGCATGGGTATAGATTATAGCCTATGTCACCCGGGGATAGTGTAGGTTCACGTTAGTGAAAGAATTTTTCAAATCGGTTCAGTAGTTTCGGAGCCTATTCAATGCAAACAAACAAACAAACAATAAAATCTTTCCTCTTTATAATATTAGTATAGAAAACACATTAAAGGAGTGTGCCTATTTTAGGCCTAGGGTCCCCATTCAAATTTTTCGGAAAGACGACGGTTAAATTTTGATATATTACGAATTTTGACAGATTTGGTATGGTAAAGCTGTCAAAACGATTATGTCAAAATGTCAAAATAAGGCTTCCTTATGGTGGAAATTTCATTATGACGTGATTCAGATGCACAAAGCATTTTCAATCACTCTTTTAAATAAAGTTGTAGAGATGTAGAACCCTTACCTGCGTCTGCCTTTCCGAACAAGTACAACCCAGAGTTAAAAAATACGCATTTCTCAGACAAGCGTGCTACACCTTTGACCACATCAACGCTTTCCATCAGGTGAGATAATAGGCAAACGCATGCCAAGTCCGTTGTAAAAAAAAGTATTACGTATAATTTCCATGTAATTTTATATTTTTGTAGGAGGTTTCAAACTCATTATTATAAAACGAGTGATGCCCTGCTAACCGATAGTTAAAAGCGAGTTCAAGCGGTCCAAGCTTATTTTATTACTGGTGCAACCTAAGTAAGCTTCATTCTCTTGAATTACAGATTCATTTGCGCGAAAAAAATACTCCCGCAATAGTCGAGACGGGATGAAGCGCCGAGAGTGCGGAGTTTCCCTCTACGGAAATATCGTCCATTCTGAAATCGCTTTCGAGTATAAAATCTTTTATTATGCGAACACGGTTCATTTAACGCGGCATTAAGTGAATTTGTCGAACATCGTATTTTAAAAATGAATGGTTAAAAGCTGTAAAATATGGATGGAAAGAGTGGGGAGGAAATTGTGCAGTACCTATTGTACTGAAGTTCCATTTGGTACATTTACTATTCATTTATTAACTAAATCTATTAACATGCTACGGCATTATTGATCTAAAATTACACCTACATACTCGTATATATAAATAAAAACTACAATCTAGGCATCTTCAAGGCTAGAGTGTATAGATTTTCTGTTTGTTTTTGTTCCATCTTCGGCCACACCGTCTATTCAATATCAAAAATAAAAATAAATTATATGCATAGATGCATACAGAACATATAAAATAAAAATATTTCTTGCATTGGTAGGGCCGAAGGAGGCCCTGTTTAATATAAAATACAATTATGAAATGTGTTTGAAAGGGAATATGAAACTATTGTACTGTAGGTACAGTATAGGGTTGAAATTAAAAAGTTCTGGTCTATTGTGATGACTTTTGATGAATTTTGGGACTGGTTTATGAAATTGGAAAACGGCTCTATTATTAAACGAAATCATTATTTATTATAATCATATTACTATGGGCGTATTTCACGTAACATATAATATTTAACTACTTAACAAAAAACGTACGCATTATGCCTGTGCGTAACGTAACGTAAAACGTTGTCAATCTCAAATATCGGTAAAGAGAAAACAATATTATGATAAGCAGATGCTATTCACGATTGGTATCTCTCAATTTACATTTGTTTTCGAGATTTTTGCTCGACTTTCGTTGGAAATCATCTGAAAGTGACGGTTTAATCTGAAAAGGAGGCCGCCTTATACTATAAGAATTCCGCACGTGACCGAAATAATAAAATTACATTTTGTTCAATTCTGCTATTTTTTTGCAGAAATCAGAGAGAATGAAGCTATATGCATTATATTACACTAATATTTAATGAATTGAAAGGCAAGATGTCTGAATGGTTTGCTTAGCCATTTTTTTCTATATCAAAATAGATTATTGATCAAAATAATACGAACCCTATACGAATTCTAGCCGGTCACAGAATTGACGATAGAACCAATACAGTACTATTATAGGTAAATAGTGTCAAGTTTTGTCTCCAACATGGAGTAAAACATGTCGGCTCATTGTATTATTTTTCGAAACTTCTGAATTTTCGAGCGTTAATATGTAATAATGGTGGATGATTATTTATTAAGTGCTCGGGAACGTGCTCGAGTGGGGTGAAGTGATATAACGAGGTGAAACATGTCTTTTCGTGTTGTTTCCAAAACTCCATACAAGCCTCTTGCAAAGCCTCCACCAAAGTGGTGGAGGCATGAGTTTGACTTGACGGTGACTTACTTTGCTTGACTCTATTTTGTCGTTGACGCTATTTAATAGTATGTAAACTTGTTTAATATTTCGTCTTAAGGACTTTGTATCAATGGCCAGAAAAAAAAAACAACTTAATAGTGTCAAACTCTACTACAAAAACTTTTTAAAGGAAATGCACAGGCAATGTATTAAGTACGTCATGAGGAATGCCGTAGCTCAAAAGTTTCTTGTTATAGTTGCCCATAAGCGGTTGTTAGTCAATTATCCAAAACCCTGGTATTCTATAAGTTAATCAAATTTCCAAATGAACATTCTACAACTTTAATTTAAAATTTCCATGTTTTTTTATAGTTTATTAGCTTACTTTAAGGCCTTCACAACAGTAATTGAAGAAAACAAACAGATGCTTTTAAATAAAAGGAACATTTTGAGAAAAGATTTCACTGTAACTTGATCATAATGTTTCTAAAACGTCTCTCTCCAAAAGCTAACTAGGTAATTTACGTTCAAAAAACGGGACGTCTAAGGAGTTTGGCGTTTGACAAACCGAGGGCACTTTTTCAATTTGCCATCTTGGTTTTATAACTGTACGCGTACAACAATGCAAAGCTAAGCTATTAAGTACAAATTGTAACCGTTGTTTCACAATTATTCTTGTTTCAAGCATTTATTTGCTTTGACAGCTGCAATATCATTGTAAAATCTGAATGAAAATCACCAATCTTGATCATTTTCGCTAGGTATTTGAACGTAAGACTGTAGCAGTTACTTAAGTAAAATATTAAAAGAAAAAGTTTTATTTAGGTTTTTTTTTCAACATAAGTATATATTAACATATTTACATTTTACATAATATTTACATTTACATTTGTATTTATTAACATATTTATATGTTATTGCAGCTGCCAGAGTGAATGAATACTTGGACCGAGTTAAATAAGCTCACGTGAGTTATTATCTGTATAATGATTACCGACTGAGATGCACATAAACGCGGTGGCAAATTAAATACCTACTTACTCTTATGCTACCAGAATGGTTCCTGCCAAAATGTATAAACTAAAATAAACCGACCACGTGCAAGTCGGGCTCGCGCACTGAGGATTCCCACCACAAAATACAATAATTATCAATTTAACAAGAGACTTTAAAATTAGTAAAATAAGTCTTTCGTTTCGGTGAAGAAATTTTGAGGTCATACAAATAACGCAATTACCAGTTATAACTTGGTAATGAACAGAAATATGTCACCGACTCTCACTTGGCCATTATTTATTATTTGTTGTTATACTCTAGCTAGAGTGTGTACTATAATCATGCCACGGGACGTAAACCCGGATGGCGCAGGTTGAACCCTGCCGGCCGTCAAATTTTTGAATTACCTTCAACATTTAAACCGTAAAAACTAGTTGTTCTGTTTGCCTTGAACTGCGACCTCGTGACATCTATATCGTCGTAACCCCTGGGACTCATATTGCTCATATTCAATCAATCAATTAAATCTTTATAACAATCAAATGCATTGCATATAAATTATTAAACGATATCTTCCTTAGTGTAGAACTCTTATTGTCTTCAATATCAGTATTTGCTTTTAGATTAGTTGATTTGTAATATTTTATTTTTCAGTGGTGTACTGTTTATGTGTCTGTACTGTGACATCAGCACTAAATGGATCCAACGGAAGACCAGCGCTAGTTGACAGCCGGCATTATGAATTGAGGTTGATTTGTCTTCTAGTAATTTTTAAAACGTCACAAAAATAAACTTTTTTCTTATTTCTTTCCTCTATTTGAACTTAAAACTTGTATTTGCATGAACTATGAAAATTCACGAATACCGAATTAACGGCACGCAAGTTATCGTCGAACAATTATACAAAATACATACAAACTTAGGTTTGCTCCGATAAACTCTGAGACCTCACTTCGCTCAGTCAATAAGCCGAAGATCAAGAGAAGAACATAACTGAAAGTAGGTAAATCTGAATTCATTCAAAATAGAATACCTATTTGATTGTTGCCTATAGATGGTCTATATAATCTTTAATTAGTCTGTTTAGTTTATTATATTTATATTGAATGTATAAGTAGGTGTTGAAAGATGTTGTTGTATTCTGAGTATTTAAAAAAAACGGTTCGTTATTTGTTTATGTCCCGTAAATATAAACAAAAAAGATTTTTTTCAGTTTTCTTTCGGGCATTTTTTCCCCCTTCTATATGTAAGTTCTATTTATTAGTCAAAATTATATTTAATTACTCAAAGAAACTAAAATTATGCATTTAAAGTTTTACCAATCCGGGAAGTTGAGTAAAAATGGTATTCTGATTGACTGTCTTCTGTGATATTGCTCTCTTGAAACAAAGCTCTTTATTTCCAGCGAGTGAACATCAAACAAAAAAGTAATTAAGAATCTGCTGTTGCGAAATAAAAATAAATCGAAATTGCTGGACAATGAAAGTCTCTTAATGGACAGGTAAGGTGCATTTTGCTTGCTCGAAAAATGCAATTCGCTATACACAGTAACCATTCCGAAGCAGGTGGCACTGTATGTATCACAATAATATTACAAATGCGAAAGTTAAACGTAAATGTGTTTATTAATCTGTACTTAACTTTGTAACAGCGGAAATTTGGAGATAGCTTATCATCATCATCATCATAATCAGCCTTTTAACAGTCCACTGCTGGTAGCCTACCCCCAAAAGGGTGGCTTATAGCCTGGATTAAACACATGGGCTTATATTTATCCCGGAAAACGCATGGTTCGCTGCGGGCATTGCTAGTGTGTTATAAAACAAACCGAGCGCATGATAGCTCAAGCATTTTCTGTTAATTATACAAATGCATCACATAACAGCATTCATTGTCCTTTAACAAAGGCGTTATCAATATCAAAATATGTTAATAACGTTTCCGTATTCATTCGACGGTACTGCATAAAACATCCCGGGCCGTAACCGAGAACCTTACGCATAAAATAAATTATTGTTGGAAATCCAAGCGCGGGCCGATGTATCTGCGATGCTATCGCACCGTCCCGCTGGTTATGACATTATTAAACTAGACCGAGCTGCGTATTTGTCTTGACAGTGCATAATGTCCGTATATATTTGTTTGTTTTAAATAAGTCATTGGTGCAGGGCCGAAGATCGAAAGAGGTGCCTTCAGATTGTAAAGCGTACATGCTACCGCTCGGCCACAATCGCTCTCCTACACTCTCTAATACTTGATTATATTGTAGTAATGATTTTTTATTCAAAACTAAAATCTCCACACAATGTGTGTGTGGAGATTTACTTTAATGAAACAAATTTTAAATGTGATGCAAAACATTTTTGCTAAGAATACAAGTCAAAGAATTGTTATAGCTAACAAACTAATTATTTTAAGTAAGGTTAATTGCATGACCTCAGGTACTGTGTTCGTAAGTTACAAAGAGACAGTACGATCCACTGACGCTAAAAAATACGTGACCGTTTTACACAATGTTACCCTGTTGAAAAATAGCCCTCCACAAATTTAAGAACGGCTTTGACGGGTGCGAATAAATTATGGTAATGAACGCTTTGAAAGCGCATCCGTTGATTTACCCGATTGGGGCAGTGGTGGGGCTTCTTAATTTCCATAATAACCCGCTTGCGGTATCGGGCAAGTTGGCGGACGGTTGGAATAGTAAAACTGCTCGTATGCGCGATCCGATATGGACTGTAATCATTGACTGTGAGCAAAAATTTCCTTTAAAATTGAGTTTGAATTTGTGCTGGGTTTGCGTTTGAGGAATCTAGCTAAATGGTTTATAGAAACTAAAACGAATTTAAATAAGATTTTACTCAGATAACTTATGAAAAATTTCCTCAGAAGTCAAACCAAGGGGCTGTCATAATCGCATAGTGACTAAAGCCCCAAACAAACATTAGATTAAAAAAGTCATATGAAATAATTATAAGGAGAATATATTAACGGCAATGGAATCCTATTGTTTTATATATACTTTATATGTTTGTTATAAGCTTGTTTTTTTAGAAATACAGTCATATTCATTTAAACTTTTAGCTAGGTACTCGTATTTTTCCACACAAGAGTGCAAAGTTCGCGTAAAAAACATATTATTCAAGAGACCACGGCCTAAATAGGGACAAAGAGTTATTTCATGTGCGCTCGTTTTTTGCAAGTACACAGTGCGATAACGTGCCCACTAAGTACCCAGACTTCACGATTATTCTGCATAAAGCAAGTTCCCTAAATGCAACTTACATGTTAAATCCATTAGGCTTATGTTCCCACGCTCTCCTCTGTAAAAATACCGCAAGCTTCCCTTAGTAAATTACTCTACAAATTAAATAAAACTCTGTACGTACTTACTATGTTTTACCATACTCTTGATATTGCTTATAACATAACCATTTTCGCTATAACACTTTCATAAGCTTGTAAAACACTAGAAAATCCTGAATATCTCATTTAGGCACCTACGTTTTTCTCTTGCCAGCCAGCCGAATGAAAGGCATAAAAGAAAATAACTTTTATTTGTGATTATTTCAAGGAACCCAAAGTTAGTTTGGCGGAAACTTCGAAACACTCGTACTTACTTCCCGTATTTAGGGACGTAAATAATTTAAGGGACGGTGCGGACCTAATTAGGAGCAGTCGATAAAACGTAAATAAATGTGTCTACTTCATTAAGCCTGATTGATTAGTTAGATTAACTTGAAAGTTATCGAATTAGAGGTAATTGACAGAATTGATATTCAGATAGTTGAAATTTCTCAATTACTCGAATATTAGTTTTCTAAATAATCCTGTACCTTTATCTTTCTGTGGGTGTTTTTCTGTGTATTTCACGACGGCTGAATGGAAAATTTGATGACAGGCATATATAAGTAGTACTAAAACATGAGGACGTATGACCACAGGATTGTTTTTTAACCCCCGACGCAAACAGAGAGGTGTTATGAGCTTAACGTGTGTATCTGCGTGTCAATGTCTCTATATATCTCTATGTGCGTATGTGCGCCCGTGCGTCTGTGCTTCTTTGCGTCTGTTCGTCTGCGTGTCTGTGTGTGGCATCGTACTTCCCAAACGAAAGAACCGATTTTAATTTAGTTTTTTTTTTTTGAAAGGTGACTTGGTCGAAAGGTTTCTTAGCTATGATTCAAGACAATCTGTTCAGCATTTGAATATTCACAGCTCTTTTATTGGGGGTTAAAATCAATTTATACTTGTAAGCTACATAAATAACCGGATAGGATAACCGTGAGGCGTGAGTTTTCTGCAACTTACCAACATACACAGATGTTCATCTATGTTCTTATATAATAGGAGGCCGTGATTGGCACCGCTACATTAACGTTCACATTATTACATTCCCGTCACGTAGGGGTGCGCTTTTATCAAATAAATGTACCATTCGGATGTTACACGATTCCTACAATTAAGCCTTTGCAAGGATTCGTTTTCGTTTGACATGGATATCCTTTGTCTGCGGATCGTTGCTTAAGAAAACAGAAATAATTGGACAGCGGAGTTTTGTCGATTTACATTACTGTCGTGTTGGATGGTACCAGGGACTGTGCCATTGTTGCCTTTGAAAAAGTTAGTTTGAGCGAACAAAATAGACTGGTTTAATTATGATCTGTCTGCTTCGTTTTTCGTCTGGTTAACATGAACAATTCTAAAGGCGTTGACTGAACACTATAATAATATATTATATGAAACTTAATTACATACCGATTCTGGTATAATAAGTACTTGTACTTGATAAGTATTTAGTCTAGACAAAATTTTACTGCGAAGAAAATGTCTTATATTGTAAGTAAATGTTTACTGATGATAATATTTAATGATGTTAGTCTATAAAGTATATGTATTTGATATGTGCTCGATGATGGTGCATGATGTGAAATTGTATTGCCTTATTTTGCGTACCGAAAAGGTACGGCGATACGGCGCAAGAGTATAGGCCACCCCATCTTCTATGGAATCAAAGTCATACCGTCCGGTCTTTTACCATCGCTATGTACGAGACCGCTCGACTCACGTGCGGCCCAGTTAGCAGTGATAAAAGCACGGTGGATGATGTCAGTAAGGCTGGCGTGGTGGGAATCCTAACTGCACTTCTAACGCAGGAAAGCCCGTGGTAACCAAACTGTTTGATATCAACGCCACACTGGCAGCGTTGTGGAGCACCGCACGATGCGATATGTCATATAATATTATAGTGTTAGTTACAACTTATTAAATATTAATTGTATTTATCTGTCATCCCAACGTTGGCCAAAATTGTCACACACGAAAACTAGACAAAGAAACTTTGAGTTGATACACGTTTTATTAACGTTTTTAAGCGACAGTGTGTTATTCAAAGCTCATATTTATCTAGACTATTCTGTAGTATGTTAGGTACATTCAAATGTAGTAAAACGTAAATCAAAAGAAAAATACATTTAAATAAGCAACTGTGTAGAGTCTGAAGCGGATATGGCAGTTAATTCGTAAACTTCACGCTACTCCGCTCGCTGGCACCGAGCTAAGACGTTAATTAAAACACTTTACCCAACTTTTAGTACTGAATTTCTAAAGTACAGTAATCAAGTTAATGGCTCAATCAAAGATCAAAACAACCCTATCGCGATAAATATTATAACTGCAACTGTTTCATTCATTCCACACGGTTTGAATAAATTGAACAGATGACACCATTTTTAAATATTAAAGAAAAATATTGCTTAATATCTGTTCAGGAGTGACAGTATAATTTAATAAATAGGTATTTGGATGAATCCAAAAAATTGCAGAGAGCAAAGCGCAAATAAGTGTTACTTTTTTTTTCTTCTATAGAGCAAAATGTCCGTAATTGTGGTTCGGTCTTTGGAGTTCCCAGATAAAACATTCAATTTTGATGTAATATAAATTTTTATAATCTTAAGCTAACCATGGAAGTAGGCACTCTAAAACTAGAATGACCAAAATTGCTAAAAGTCGGAAAAGGGTCTCAATAAAAATATTTTTTGATTTAGTAGATTACTTACGTCTTGTGTACCAACACAAGACGTAAGTAATCTATGGTCTTTCGGTTATTTGTAAGTGGAGTCACGACACGACCAAACAAAGGTCCCTCAATTGGCCTGACCTAATTTTGTCGATGTTATTGACTAGAAATATAATTATCTTGGTTAAAATAAATAAGCTCTTTGATTTTACTTTTGGGTCTGATTCGATAAGAGTATGATATCATATCCTGTTTATCGGTAAGGATTATTCTTTATTTCATTGATTTTTTAGTGGCTTATTTTTTTCATAACGGAAAATTTTTCGGTAAAAAAACTAATAATAGAATCCTTTCGGATCTACTTTATCTACTTTACTTGGAACAGGATATCATACTTTTACCGCATCACACCTAAAGGTAAAATCGAGAGAGCATATTTATCCAAGATACATTTCTGGTCAATGATCCTTAATTCAGACACAGACACCCATGAAATTAGGTCGAGCCAATTTGGGGACTTTTGTTTGGGCTGCTTTGTACGGTGTAAGTTAGTGACACGAAATGTTAGTTACTGAAATGTATGTACATTGGAACAGTTGCAGAAATTAGTGTGATTACTTTCGTTTGTTCCTGTTTCCTTATTGGCGTAGTTGTAATACTTTGTCTAATTTATATAGAGCGTAGAAAAATAAACAAGTGAGTTTTCGAAAACGTGAAATGTTTTTTTAAAGTGAACTTATATTAGTTAGAAAACACCCTGAGGTTGTCATCGAACGAAAATATTTTTTTAGAATATGTTCTTAGACCTCAACCCATATTTTTTATAAATTACTTTCAGAATCACAAACTTTCGCATTTACGCTTGCTTTTTTGCGTTATTCTTCTGAAAATGCAATATTATAACACTGCAGAGCACCACGGTATTACTACCAGTTTTAATATAAATTTAACGCTCTGCCAGTAGTTACGGCGCCATTATTACTGCAAACCATTCTCTATTTGTACTTGGTGAGCTTTGCGACGGTCAAGCGTGTATAGTGATGGGTGTACTCGATGTGTGTCGATATAATAATAAAAAAACTGGACTCACAAAAGATTTTTTATGACCGAGTGATGGAGTCGAGTAAGTTACTCGGCCGATGGTATAAAACATAATATTAATTCTTAAGTAAAATAAAGTCATAACACTTAATAATTTAAGACAACAAACATTTATATTTGATTTTGATTATTATTAAACATAATATTAACTCATAATAATATCTTAGCTGAAGTTAAGTAAAAAAATACTCTTATTTTATCGATAAGTTAGTCACACAAGAAATCCCATCATTAGCAGGACAGTTCAGCTGCCTTTAATAAATAGCAATTTTTCTGTTCGCCGTAATGGAAGACCTAGGAATGACTTACTTCTATATTATTCTCACAATAATTGCAATGACTATGTTTACCCTTTTATTGTTTGGTTTGTAGGAAACAAGTGGCTGGAGGAAACACTCGAGAATTATGAGATCTTGATATCCTTTGATATTATTGTGTGCTTATATTGAGTGGCAAGCTCCGAAGGTATATGTCTATTTTTGGGAAAAAGAAAACAACCACAAAGGTGAGTAGCTAGTAAGAGCGATCTTTTTAGAAAATAATATAAAAATAGGTTTGGGTTAATGTTTCATTTATTACAAATAATAGGCTTAGCGAAAGATATAATTAAACAAATTACACATAGCTGAAAAAATTGTTTAAAATGGCTGGTATCTATCATATAAGCGTTAAAAGTTTTTGGTGGGGATAGAAAGGAGATGCGGTGTCCCTCAGTGGATACAAGTGCGAAAGAAAGGAAACGTGGACAAAAAAAGTGTGATAAAAAAAGCAAAACATATTTTAGATTAATGCTTACAAAAAGAATTAATTTTACAAGCTTTTATTTAACATGCAATGTATGTTTGTTCGGGTGGAATCTTGTTACTTAATTTTGAAGCAGATATCTTCAACCGATTCAGCTGAAATTTGCCATAGGTACTTATGTAAGTTCAGTGACAATGCAATGTTATGGTATCATCGAGGTTGTCTGATGATGGAGACAGAAGGTGTCCATAAACTCCTAAACGAAACGACGTAGCCCCGTCGAGTTTGGGTTCATTGGATTTGTCTTCCCAAGCACTTTGGTCATATTATATGATAAGTTTAATATGGCGGACGCCCCAAGATGGCGGACAAAATGTTCACTTATGATATGGACATCAAATTAAAGGGTTCCCTGAGAAGAATAGGTAAAAGCTTGTGTTTAAAAAGTTTTTTTTTACATTAATAAAGCTTATTAAACATTTGCTATGGTAATCCCACGCCTACGTAAATAAAACTCTCCTACAAATAGAGAAATTGGGGTCTAAGTGCTTTAATTGCGATAGAGGGAATGAACTTTTTGAGTACCGACTGCATTTTTAGTACACTAAAGATATTGATTTGTAATAATTATCTATTTTAGATGTTTTTATTTACTCAAAAATGTCTATATTTGTAACTTTTAGGAATTGCATATTGGTACTTATGTAATACATTTACTGGATTTAATGTACAGAATTAAATATTTACCTAATTGGCTATTAATACTTACTGCTATTTGCTTCCACCCAATGAAGAGGCATGGTTTATTTATGCGCTCATGAATATTATGTTGACTGTTTAGTAGGCAAATGTTTAATCACAGTATATGATTATTTAAGTTCATATTTATTTTCAATGTTTATTCACGAGTGTATTGATTAATACTTGAAATAATGTAAATAACATCATCTAAACTGTAAACTTTGCTGAACATAGGCCTCCGATCTTAGACCTCCACACTGAACAACAGCCTACCAGATGGCAAGCTGTTGTCAGTGTGGTTCAGTCCACTGGATGCCCGCAAATCTCAAGTTGTCGTTGATCCACCTAAGTGTGAGGCCTACCTACGCTGCGTCTTCCGGTTCGTGGACTCCACTCAAGAACCTTTATACCCCATCGGTTATCGGTTCTTCAATCAATGTAGCCTGTTCATTGCCACTTCAACTTGCAAATCTGAGTAGCTATTTTGGTGACTGTTCTTTGACGAATATCCTCATTTTGGATTTCACTATTATGGCCATACTCAAATAGAAATGAAATGCTTTTATCTGAGAAGATTTTTAATGTTTAACCTAAAAAAATATAAAAATATAGACTAAATCAATGATATTTTATTTTATTTATTTTTGATTTACACTTATTTTTAAGCGCCAATAGTTATTATTATCATAACTTTCGTTTCTTTTTCTGTAACTGTTCTGTAACTTTAGTATGTGATGTATTAAGCAAAAACATATTAAATTAACTCGCGCATACTACTTAGTAAGTAGGTGATAACTAGTAAAATATATAGCAGGTCCATGTATCTATATGCTAGATTTCCTTTCAAAATCTATTTATCAAACCTCAAATATCCCTTAAATGGGCATTTATAGAATACAAAAGCATTATGCGGCAAACAGAGTAATGCACCTATATCAACATTAGAGCGGAAGCAGCGAAGACGGTCGGTAGTTCCACGGGCAAATTGCAATTACCTTTATTGCAGTAATTTTGAGGCTCCGCCGCGTCTTGCCGTAGCTATGATCTAGAAATTGTCGCTATTTACATTTTAAAATATACATGTTTATCACTGCTGCAAAATGCTGAATAAAAAATGAGAATCTTGTAATTTAATATTATGCGTTCTATCTTAAATTGGAACTTTAGCTTATGTTAGTTGAGACATGATGTAAAGTGTCATATAGCATTAGTCGAACTGCGAAAACTTGCTACTACTATTACTACGTAAAAAACAATACCAGCGCAAACTATCTTTTCTTCAATCAATTAAACAGAGGATACTGCACCAACTGCCTAAACGCGGCCTACTTAAAACTCCGCCAAAACGCGTCTATGTAGCAGTTTACATTCAGTTACTCGCTAGTCGCTACCTAGCGATGCATAAACATGGCTTGCGCCAAATGCATGTACTTTGTGCGATATCTTGTGGTTAATTGATCGAAGTATCTATTACATGACTGTATCCTAAAAAGTGATTTTAGATTTGTGTATTGAGAGAACTGTTCGATGTTCTGTTTGTTTTTATATATTTTCCGGAGTCAATAATTTAATATAATCCGAACTATAAATAAGTCCAATTCCCTAAGTGGTTCGAATAGAGTCGAACAGTGTAAGCCAGCACTAAATAAATTAAACTCTAAGCTTACAATATTAGAATTTGCTAAAGGTTTCCGAGCTTAGGCGTACCGTACAAGTATTTGTTATAATTAAATCCTACGAACCCATGAAATTGTGTGTTTTACGCCAGCGGAGTAATGGGCAAAGTTTCATTGCGCGCTTTTATCTAATTTATTTTTATTGTTATATGAGCCAGTTTATGCGATGTTTTATAACCTTGGCAGTGGCAATCGAGAACAAAACATAGCGTGTCATGTTTTATTAACGTCAATTGTTGTGCACCTTTCCCCTTTCCTAAACAAGTAGCAAATCAATGGAGCTAAATATAAAGAGAGGGTGATCCAAAGATTGCGACCCAATGTTTAGTACTTGGAAATATGCGCTGTATGTCGTAATTTCAACTATAACTACATCGCATCATAGTGTATCTATCACACTGATATCATAAATAAAAACGTTTGTGTGTAAGAGTGTTTATATTTATCCACACTCAACTCCGTAACGTAATATAAATGGATAAGAATCAAATTTGGTACAGTGGTAGCTTAACCTATGGGTAAGCACTTAGATAAGCATATAGGCACATTTAGTATTATGTGCCTACTTATGTTTTTTAAATGGAGACTACGGGCCGGTAAGCGCAGCGTAGTACGTCCAGCCACAAGGTGGACAGACGACCTAAAAGAGACCGAAGGGAAAAGCTGAATGCGCTTCCAAACGGAAATCCTTCTGGAAATCGATGGGGGGGTCTTATGTCCAGCAGTGGACGTCTTATGGCTGAAATGACGACGATGATGATGACTTATGTTTAAAATTTCACGCGTCGCGTAGCAATTACGCATCAACGAAGTCGGCGAGCGACTGAATTGACACTGGTTCGCAGAATACTTACTAGCACCACTAACTTGGTACCATTGTAATAAATTCATACTAAATAAGTCAACGAGCAAAACAAAATAGCAGTCCGTTTGCCAAGTTAATTGGTTCTGCAAATGGTGTTTCTGTGAAACCTTTGCCAGTTTGTTAACAAATTAATAATTCTGTTATCTAAATATTTCAATTTGACTATCACTACGCAAAGTATCTAAACAAACTAATTTAGCAAAAATTTACTCTAGTCTAAGATTGTTTATATAGCTAAAAGGTATTTTCATTACGAGAGTAAAATAAATTAATACAAAGTTGAAAATTTTAGAATACTACAATTTTATGACAAAAATCTTGGTAAGCAGTAGGTATTTTTTTGTTGATCTCCAGATCAGATTTTATTCATTTTTAGGGTTCCGTACCTCAAAAGGAAAAAACGGAACCCTTGAAGGATCACTTCGTTGTCCGTCTGTCCGTCTGTCAAGACCTTTTTTCTCAAGAACGCGTAAAGGTATCAAGTTGAAATTTATACTAAATACTTGGGTCTACGGTTCCTTTCGGCTGTAAAATAAAAGTTATAAGTCAACGCAATCAAAAGATATGAACGTTTACGTCGCATATTTTGCGATTTCGCAGGGAAGTCATAACTTATAGGGTACGTTGACCTAGAATCATTAATTTTGGCAAGAGGCAGGGTCTTACAGCACATATTAAGGAATAAATCTGAAATTTGTTAATTTGAAGTTATAACATATAACAATTATTGTTTTACAATTACAAACTTACATTTTGTAGTTGTTATATGTGGAAGAACCTTATTGTCAACTACAAAGTTAAGTTTGTCCTTCAATATTTCAACTTCAGTAAGTCTTCCTTTTTTTTGGACTCGTGCTCGTACTTTTTTTTTTTAAATAGTAAATAGGCTTGCGCTTGACCGCCATCTCGCCTGATGTTAAGCGACGATGCGATCTACGATGGAGCACGCTTTCCTAGAAGAAACCGATTCACTCTCGACTTACTACTACTTGTACATGTCCTGTTTTTTTGGTAAATTATTTAGACATTGTTTAGACATACGGAATATATCGCCTAGATACTGCCCGATAGTCAGCACAAACCTTTTTAAAGCAGTTTATTTTTTTATATTGAAAATTCCACGCGTCTCTCTTAGTTTTTATGCCGTGCATGCCGTGTGAAAACTATTTAGCAATTATTTTTTTTATTAGGCAAGATTTTCTCACTTTTTCTCACCTTCAACGCTTGTTACTATAGATTTAGTGAGCAATACCATGACGCTTACACACAGTCGTGCGTTTTGCTATTTCTACCTTTGAGGTTTTTCTCATATATTTCTAAAATATAGCTGTAATTTCTAAATGTACCTTTACAGTTCCCCCCATTATTATAAAATCTGGATATAAAAATATCATAGAAATCATTAAGTAAATATGATTAAACAGAGAGAAAAGCGCAAACCAGTGTTACTTTCCATGTTTCAATATTTATGGGTTCATAGATAAAACATTAAATTTTGATACGACACCATTTTTATAATTTTAAGATATCCATGTAAGTAGACAAACTAAAACTAGAATGACCAAAATTGCTTATAGTGGGAAAAGAGGGCCTTAAAACACTGAATTTTCTTACGAGGGTAGAACGACCACTAAAAAGTTATTGCTATGGCAGTCACAGGGAAACCTAACTTAGAAAATTGGTAAATCCTAACGAAAGGGCGCTCTTTCTTGGTATAAAGTATTAATACTTTCATACAAGGTAATAAGGATTATTTCGGGTCTTTGCTGGTTCTACTTAACGTGTTATGTGTAACCCTTCAGGGGTTTTCCAATTTCCTTCAAGGATATTGTTTTCAACTATTATTATAGCTTATTCATTACGCTTTTACACCTCACATTTTAACCAGCAATCTACTTTAGTGGGGTTTACCATTTTCTTGTTTCTATCATAGTTAATTCCATTTATGTAAGACTAGTAGTATGTTGAGCTTTAAGAAAGTTGTTATTATGTAGAACTGTTTTGTATATACTGAATTTTTAGCAAGTATAAAAGTCAAGACAATAAATCTACGAATAGTTTTGAATACATAACACTGTAAGATCCTTCATAGAGGCTACAGGATGTATTTCAAACTGACAATACATTTGTATTCGTATATGTATAACAATATTCATAATGTAGGTAGGTAAAAGTATTACAAAAATGTATGTAAAGTTAAATATTTTTTTTTGTAGAATTACAAGTATTTTGGGGTCAATTTAACCCCAGAGCGTATTTAGGAGTACGTTTTACAGACCGAGACCGGTTGGTTCTAGGAAGCTTCCTAACTTACTAACACCGTCTTGATGTTCACAAAAAATATATTTTGTAATAATTGTATTGATTCTTAAGTATGCTTTCGCTAAACTGGTGTTAGAAGCTATTTGGTAAAAATGAAATACGCTAGTTTTCATTAAAATGTTCCAACTTAATGTTTCATAAAGAGAAGTTTTATAAAATAGTTATTGATTTATTTTTCTGTAAAAAATATAACAGTTTTTTTAATCTCTTTCTCGTAAGCTAGTAACTACGAATACGCACACATGTTTCAAAAAGTGGCTTCACTTTTCGTGTTCGCGGTAGTTTTTATTTGCTCTGAGATTAGACACTGCTAGACAAGTGGTTAGTATGCTAGTTAGATTACTTGTATTATAGGAGTCAGTTCCTATTCCCAGTTAATATTACTGAATGTTAGTTGTCTTTGAACTTTTGAGGTCTTGGATATAGGTACCTGGTTTCCGGTTTGTTTATTTATTATACTAATTTGGTGTCCCGGTGAACCCACGCCAGTACCAATGCCAGTTTTTAAACGCGTGAGAATAAGGGTTAATTTAAATTAGCTTGTATTTGGTTTAGTTAATAAAGGCAAGCTTGCCCTAGAAAAAGTTCAATCATATTCGTTTAGTTGGCCAAACGTAGGGTTTTCGCAGACTTAGCCTAACTTTGTTAGGCAGAACTCATTACAAATGTCCGTGAGCTAAATGATAAAGTTCTGTCGTTATCCTTCGAACAACACGAAATCTAAGAAAAAATAATGATATTGCTTTTGTAAGTAGCAATTGTCTGGAAATCGAGTTCGGAACTTGTTGAAATCTGTTTGTCGTAGCAGTGAAATAGCCTCATATTTAATTAAAACTGTGAGTTTTGCGATGGTAGCTTGTCAAAGTGAGCATATGTTGATTCGAAGTGTTAACACGATTTCTAATAGATGTAGATCTATTCGCAATTGAATATTTTGGCGACACCTGAAAGTATCACGATTGAAATGTTTCCAGCACTATTCATATTTTTGTAACGATGTTTCACAACGAATTTTGACAACTTTGTTAATACTGAAGTTGTTGAAATCCGTCAGGTCAAAAATAGTGAGTATGGCCAATTTTCATGTTTCTCAAAAGAAATTACTCTACACTTTCCTTTTTAAAATGCAACGCCCGTTCATAGTCTGGGTTGTCACGATGTTGTATCTTTACATTTCCTCTTAAGAGACAAACAAAAAAGTTCATAAAAATTAAGTCTAGAGAACGCTGGCCTTTTTGGTTGTCTCGCGATGGGCCGAAGCGGCCGAAGTAAATATCCCAGATTGAAACTTGTTTGAGGAAGTCGATTTAAGTTACGGAAAAACGAGTAGGTACATAAATTACATTCCAAAAAAGTACAATTTGCTGTTTAATCGAAGCGTGACGTCGCATTATTTGACTACCTACCAGATATACAGTTTTCTATACCTATAGGTATCAATCGAAATAACTACAGTTACAGTTAGGATAAATTTAAATGTATACTTCTAAATTTAATCAATGAGGGCTTTGACAATTTTTTTTGTAAATTTGTATATTATTATTTTAGTTTCCATACCTTTTTTAACTTTTTATGAAATGTAGTAGATATATTATACCTCTTTATTAAAAGACCACAATTAAACAAAAAAAAAAAAAACAGATACATTACAAAGAAACTATTATATAGGCTTTTAACAGGCGGCCTTATTGCTTAAAACGATCACTTCCAAGCAGCCATAGTAAATGGTAAATATTTACCATGTACTTCAGACAGGGTGAGTTTCACGAGGAGATGTTTTCTTTACTGTGAATTCACTAAGAGTTCGAGATGGCTAGACCCTTTTTTCTGCTTTTCATTTGAAAATTGTATAACAATGAGTCAAGACCAAACGAAAAGAGTTCAAATTAGAAATGATTAAGACGAATACGAAGATGCATGCAACTTTTTACTAAATAAAAAAGTTGGGCAGCATGCCAAGCAATTTAACAAATTTTTCTGTTGCGTGATGAATCGCCAGCCACTTAGCCCGAGGCAGACCAGCGGAGCATCAATTTGAGAGGCGACAGAAACAAATGCTCGGGATCTAATGAAACATGATACAGCCTTTTGCTTATCCACCGTCGACCGTCGTGCTCAGATCACTAAACTTGGAAATTGAAGCTTAGTTAGCTCTCTTCTTTTAATAGTACCTAAGTGCGCCAAGTATTTAAGAACAAATGGAATTAAAAAATATGATTTTTCTGATGATGATTATGATTATTCAAATATTTTGCTTGAGATTTTGAAGAATTCCTGTACTAACCTATTTTTGAACCACGACGCAAACAGAGGGGTGTTATAAGTTGAACGTGTACGTGTGTGTATATGTATCTGTGTGTCTCTGCATCTGTGTCTGTATGTGGCATCGTAGCTCCCAAACGGATGAACCAATTTTGATTTAGTTTATTTTATTTGAAAGGTGTCTTGTATTGATGAAAAAGTATTCTTATAGCTATGATTTTGTGAAAATAGACAACGATTTAAAAAATATTAGCTTTTTATCGCATCATCAGGTAAGGTGGTGGTCAAACGCATAAGCCTATTCACATGACACACATCATCAGCTAGTAAATGTTCACTGCTGAACAAAGGCCTCCCTCTTAGAGAGAGGGGGGGGGGGGGTGTTGCCACAATTCCTATGCTTGGCAGGTGGCTTGGGAATCACTGTACGTTCACCGTGTACTAATAGGATGCTGCTGCCCATCCTCCGGTGGTTCTAGTCGCAGTTTTAGAACACTAGAACACACCTGGTCAAGCCTATTATTTAAATTGTTTTTTTTTTTTAACATACTTTGTATGTAAAGGCAAGCAGTTATGGCATTAGTAGAGTGTGCTTAGGCTTAGATTGACCTCTTAAATACAAAATTGATTAATTTTGCTGGGGATACCATTATGATGTGAAATACGCACCGAGCACAGCAAAAATAACACTGTTTAAACTATCATGGTTGTTCACTATAGTTATATGATTATTTACGGGATATTTAACGTGGTAAGGTTGTGAAAAGATTTTCCGATATTTCTTCGCAGTTACATGCAACATGTTCACGGGAAGACCACGGTAAATATCCCGTAAATAATCGTATAACTGTAATGACCTTATCCTGCCATCCCTTTTCTACTAAAGGACAAGTAGAAAAACGGCCACTACCACCCATATATTGTTGATTTTCCTTGGATACGTATACCAAACGTTTCGATTCTACGTTTCTAATCCGTACGGCCAAAGATTGAAACAACCTGCCAGCTTCCTTATTTCCTGAGAGATATAACCTGGACCTTTTTAAGGCTAGAGTGAATAGGTATCTTCTGTGTCTGCGTGCTTCATCTTCGACTACATCGTCGCTTACCAACAGGCGAGTTGGTAGTCAAACGCGGACTAATCCACGTTAAAAAAATAAAATAAAAAAAATTTTAATTATCACAAATGATTCCACTTATCAAGAGTTCAAAAAGAAGAAGAAGAAGAAGAGTTGTGTAAATACAAAATAATGTGCCTGATTTTATAACACTGTATTTAATAGAGTTGTGACCTAGATTTCTGCATCGGGTGAAGTTACGGCGAACAGCCGCGAGTCCGAGAGACATAATTATTTACACTTAACAGAGTACTCTCACATAAAAAAGCGTCCATGAGCATAAACTGCGAGAATTATTCGATTCATTTCAAAGGAATCCTACTAAAAGGAGCTCGAGACTAACTCAAAGCTTTTATATCTCGTTTCGAAGCGCCTTATTGTCTCGCGCGGTATATGTATTAAAGCTTGCTTTCTCTTGCGTAAATAAAATCTATTGAAGAGAGAAGTGGTCGGAGCAAGTGCAATGGGGCCTATGTACCATGCAACAGTGACTAAAGAAGGCTGAACAGCCTTCATTCAGCATTCAGCCAAAGAGCATTTCCGTCCGTTTTCGGAGCAGAGTAGCTAAAGATTTACCAGGTCACAATTTATTGAAGAAAGCACAATATATTTTTAACCGATTTCAATAAATTAGGTTTTAAATTCGACTGGTTTTTTTTGTGTGTATGTCACGATATCTTTTTTTAACTCCTGACGCAAACAGAGCTGTGTTATAAGTTTAACGTGTAGGAAAGATAGAAACTTAAAATTCCATGAGAAAATCATTACCTAAGTGTCATAGCCAATTATACCAACGGCATTACTTACTTTGAAAGTTCCTTTTGCCTTACTAGCCATTGTGAAATATTATACAGATGAGATATTGTAGATGTGACTTAACGTACTGTTTCGATTCATGTGGTCTAGGTGTAATGCTTCATGCGAGTGCCGAGGACAATGCAAAGTAGATTGAATTGGAAAAAAGACTCGAGTGAAATGGCGGCTTTCGGCACCCCCGGGAACTCGTTCTAAAGGGTTAACAATGAGAATGGTGTCCGTAGATGGCACCTCTTTGTCGCATGGAGGCTCAGTTTTGAAGATAGAGCCATTTCAATGTGACTGAATGTTTACTTTGCTTTAGAAAGTAAAGAAAATAAAAAAGGGCAGTGACTCTACTTAATCTTCTGTTTGCTTCTAAATATGAGATTGCTTACTCACACTTTCTTTAATTCGAGTATTTCCGAGGTATACTGATGCCTAGACGAAGAAATAAAATGCGTCTGAGCTAAGCACTGCTAACTTTATCTATAAAACTTGAAGGAAACAATCTGCTTCTGTATTAGATAGATTGAAACCAATCGTTCTCAGATGTCTTGTATGCACTTGTAGGAACGGGCTGTAGTACTTTTGGAATTCATTTTTATGATGAACTGGTGTGCTCCGTAGTTTTACCCGCGGAAGAAAGTAAGTACCTAATATTTTCCGTTTACATGTACTACCAATTACCAAAGTGCAGCACCTGAGAGAATGCGTTTAACAGTTGGCATAACATTGTAAAAGTTGAACAAAAACCGTAATTAATACTGATCACTTTTACTGGCTTTTTGAACGTAAGAGCTCAGATTTTTTTCATTTTATTGTCAGATGCATGGAATAAAACTTTTATTTTATATAATATAGTATCAGTAGTTTCTACGTTCCACTGTTTTCTTCCTTCTGACTTCACTGAACGGCTTCAAACAGAAGATCGGCGCTGTTTGGTAAAAAGCATTATGGAGAGTAGGGGCAATTTTTTATGACATTGATTACCTACTTAGCAATAGCTATATAATATTGATCACCAGCTTATATTAATTTTAAAATAAAAATGTATAATTGGTTTGCGTTTGACCGCCAACTCGCCTGATGTTAAGCGATGTTACTGATAAAAAATAAAATCATATTTTTTAATTTCTCACTTTTATTCTTTCAGTGGCCAGACTCTAGACATTTAAGTATGAAAAAATAAGCATTGAAGATAACTGTTAATAAGTTTTGGCACTGTCTTAGTAATATTTTAAATTCAATAGTGTTTATTGCTTTGTTTGTCCTTTTTTGACGCAGCTACAAATAAACAAACTATCTAGACTCTGAAATGAGTTGGCTGAATGTTGTTCCCCGATAGTTACAATCTGGGTGTCTTCAAATCGCAAATGGATCGGTTTCTTCGAGACAAGCGTGCTGCATCGTAGACCGCATCACTGCTTAACATCAGGCAAGGTGGTGGTTAAATCCAAGCTTATTTATCAATGATAAAAAAACAGATCAAAGTGATTTTTGCATACATATATTATAGTTATTTGATTATATTAGAGAGAGCAGAAAATTAACATAGAGGATACTTAGAGTTGTAAAATATCAAACACAAGATAAACGCAGCCTCATGCTATAGCTATGCTGTAGCTAGACTAGATTTACTAATGAATTCGCTGTTAATAGGTACCTATAACAGTCTTGTGGTTAACAGCAATCTGCAATGTATAATACTGTTACTTGCGCATAATTAATTAACTATGCGGCAAAGCTATACAGTTCAGTGTTATTTCAAATAAGATACATTTATAATTGTACCTACTAAGACATCAATAGTGGTATTCAATTTGCACGGCCAACTCCATTCAAAGAATTTTTACGGTTTACTACATGTCTTCTGTGCTAATGCGTAATTGTATATTTTTGTATTGACGTCTAAAAGTACTGTTGCCAAGACTACGGAGATTGAACTGGATAGTTGGAGCATCCAACTCAGACAGGCATGTGAAGTAAGTAAACTCGCGGTGTCTATCCTGTTAACTATTTTACCCACTAAGGTGAAAAACAGTTCATTTAAAATTGGGTAATTAGGTAAGTCAGTATGCTGCTTTCTAGCTCACATATGGCAGTAATAGATTTCTTACCTTTCCTCTCCCTTCCACCTTCATGGCGATAAACAATAGGCTTGTTGTTTTCTCTTCGCCAGAGTATGGTAGGGGGCGGTACTCCAGTCGCGCTGCAAGCAAGCCTGATGCTGCCGCCTTCCTGCGCCGAGCTACCTTCCGAAATGGAGTCCACTATGTCCGGAGGTATCACTACTGAAAGGTGACCCATCTGTGGATAAGGTTTAACATTAGAACCCATAGCATTCTTATAAATGAAGGGTCCACTGCAATAATGATGAATGTCCTTTTTTAATCTTAACGAGTAATACCATTCGATCACATGAAATTATATTTGGAAATATTGTTAGCAAACTTAGCAATATCGCTTGCAGTCTCGTGATAAATATGTTTTAAATATTTTGGCTACACGGCTAGAACGCTCAACGTCACACACCTGTGACGTTGAGCGTTCTAGCCGTGTACGACAATACGACATTCACGACATTCACGTCAATAATGATAATTTTACACCGTTTATAAATTAAAAACCCAATTATCTTAAAACTAAAGATAAAAGACATTCATCATTATTGCAGTCGACCCTTCAAATAGTCTTAACAATTTCTTGGACATTTATGAAAGTAACTTAAAAAGACACTATTCTGTGTAATCAATGGATCTGATGTGCAATGCTTGTAATTTTATGGATGTGAAAATTAGTAAGTAGGGACAGAAAATATGTATGTAGGTATATATTTTTTACGATTAAAAAGCTAGGCTTTTGACGAAACGCTAACCTGATTTTATTTGTGACGATGTGGTCAAAAATAATAAACACGCCTAGCCTGGAAGACCATTAAAATTAATGAAAAGGCAGCCGGTACAAGATTGTCAATTTACTTGAATCCTACCAATTAATTAATATTTATTACGGGTAAGCGCCTTTATTAACTAAACAAAATACAAGTACTATCACTAACAGTACAAAAACAGTTAGACTGCCCATAGACCATTGAATATCTAAAGACAATCCAAATGCTCAAGCCAGTTGGCAGCATACCCAGCTTATAAATAAAAATAATTGTATCAAACCTCATTTCCATTTCAAAACTTCTGTTATTTAATGCGTCACTGTTAAATTCATTTTTCAGTCCCACTTTACATGTTGCCATCTTGTGTTTATGATGACGTCATCTAACTAGTGAACATCCCTGAGCTTAAAGGGACATCAGCACATCAGCAGCCATTAGACGTCCACTGCTGGACAAAGGCCTCCCTCTTAGAGAGGGGTGTTGCCATAATCCCCACGCTTGGCAGGCGGCTTGGGGATCGCAGTACGTTCACCGTGTACTAGTAGGATGCTGCTGCCCATCCTCCGGTGGTTCTGGTCGCAGTTTTAGGACATACCCGGGTCCAAAAAAAAGGGACATAATTATACATAATCAAAGCTTAGAAGAAGCTATCGACACGTCACTTATGAAAATCAGTTAAGGCGTTTATACTGTCAGTGGAAATAAGCATACATTTATACACCTCTCTGGGCTGGTAAAGCACCGATAACACCGCTAATGTTGCAGACTTCTATAGGCAGTTGTTTTCGCTTACTATCCGGCGGAACGCATGCTTGATTCCCGTACTATTTACGCCTCGCCTTCTACCTCGCGTATAAATCCTCTCCATCCTAAGGTTGCCTGGAAGTGATCGCTCTTAGCGATAAGGCCGCTGATTGTTGCACTAGTTTTTAAGCTGTTTTATCGTGTGTATGAAATTTGTGGTGTGAACAATAAAGAGTTTAAAAATCTATCTATCTATCTATTTATTTAAAGAAACACACGTTAAACAAATTATCTTTTTTTTTTGTTTTGCATTTTCGGATAAAATACTATTACCTAAACTTGAAAAACAGTATCAACTAACCGGAGTTAAAATTAACATTTTTATCACTAAACTTTCACTATGTAATTTTATCAGCGAACCGTTCCTCAACTGCGACGTAATACGAGAAAATTCGAGAACTAACGACTATATTCATGCACACAGCGCAAGAGCAATGTAGCTCAAGCTTCTCTAAGCTTACATAGATTGCACGAATTTAAACAAACTTCATTAGTACACACAGAAACACTTTTTAAGCTTAGGATACAACAAAAAAATTAAGGTATTCCAGTATAATACGCTATGTGGCATAATTTTGTTACGGTGTGTTATTTTTATCTATACCGACTAGTTTATTACTATTAAGATAACGATGTAAATTTAAAGTCAGATTTTTACAGATTTCTATTATTATGACAGTAAGTTTCAGGAGTGGACTTCTTTTTTTAACCGACTTCCAAGAAGAGGCGGTTATCAATTCGACTGTATGTTTTTTTAAATGTATGTTTGTTACGCGATTACTCCGCCAATTTAGAATTGTTTTGATGACTCTTTTTTTGGTTGGTAGGTCTTATCTCATAGGTGGTCCCATATTTTTTTATCGACATTGATCAGCGCTTTTTCAAAAATCTACAAAAACATGACGATAAGAAGCAACGAATTCAATGTACATTGCACAGTGCCACCAACTTAGCTGTTAAAGTGGGCAAAATTGGAACTACAGTTATTTCTTGGTGAATTTCATACTTTGTACTCCACTAGCGACGCTGTCAACTGAACAGCAAACATAGAGAAACTGTTCCTACTACAGAACTTCAAAAAAACAAAGTGTGTCCATGGCGACCGGGCCCTGTTGTTTTTCGTTAAATTTTTCAAGACCATGGATACAAAGTATTTCAGTCGTAATATTAAACAATATTTTCTACTTTTTAGTTTCAGTTTGTAAATGTAGGTATGTATAGTCATGAAGTCATTTCTTTTTTTTCTAAAAATTATTGCGCTCTTAATCATATTGGTTACTCTCTCTTTGATAACATTTACAGATCAATTTTTTCATATATCGTGTTCTTATTTAATGTAGAATCTCTTCAGTACGCGTAATTATCTACTTTACATACCATCAACATTTGACAAATTACTTTCTCTTTCTCTTAGCCCGGCAAAACTGAGTCTGAACGAAATACTTCAGCCAATGCTGAGTCGCTCACACTAACATTGTAGCGTTTCACTCTATCCTTGTAAGGCGAGTGCCTTATTTTTTTAGTCAGGGAGTTGCGGAATTTTTTATTGTAATCGAAATGTTAGAACGTCACTCGCAGTCACTTGCCAATGGCTCATCCTCATATTTATATCGAAATAGTGGATAATTTTATTATTTTTATTTTATTATCAGTGCCAAGCGAGACGCGGCCGCGCGCGTGCATTTACTTTGTAAAAGACTGCCTATTGCGGTTGAAACTATAGTCGGAGTGACCGGCTATACCGGAATAGTGGATAATTGTAGATGGGATGAGCAGGCTACATCGCTCGAAGGACCGATATCAGAATCAGAATAGTCTTTATTGTAAAACTGGTACATTGTAAGGTGTTATATGTTAGTAGTATCACAGTTTACCCATTTTGGGTATACACTATACAATGTTTTGTTTGTTACTTACAAATAAATACAATTTATTTTTTATTTTTTATATTACTTATTTCAGACACGTTGCTACGTAAATACAAACTAAAATAATTATAATAACTCCTCTTGTTACTTAAAAGATAAACGATGGTGAAGAATGGTTCTTGAGTGGAGACCACGAACCGGAAGACGCAGCGTAGGTAGGCCTCCTACTAAATGGATCGACGACATTGTGAGAGTCGCTGGCATCCAGTGGATACAAAAGGCAGGCTGTCGTTCAGTATGGAGGTTAACGGGGGAGGTCTATGTTCAGCAGTGGACGTCTTCTGGATGATTATGATGTTGAAATAGTTATTCAGAATCAGTCTAAGCAAAAAATATTTTCCCTATGCCAAATATACCTACCCCTTTTGTTAACTTAATTTAAGCGGACCTTTATTTTTGCATCACTAAATATTTAAAGGAATTTAGTTTCTGTTCTCACCTGACTTTTCATAGGGTCTGTGTTGACTTGGCACATGTAGGTGCCCGAGTCGTTGGCCTGGACGTTGCTGACGTGCAGTTTCCACGTGTTGTGGTTATTGTAGGTGACGGACAGACGCGAGTTTAACGCCACCATATTTGTATGTATTGCCAAAATGGCCTTTGAGTCAGACTTGATCCATGCCACCTGGAGAAAAGAAATACATGAGTATTATAAATAATTCATATTAATATCAATAAGAGTCAGTTAATGTTCGGGACATTCGGAAAATTTTTGCACACACGGTCATCTGACCCCAAACTAAGCAAAGCTTGTAATATGGCTGCCAGATACTGATATCCATATATATACATACATAGATAATTTTAAATACATACTTAAACAGATATTAACACCCAGATTTAGAAAAAACACAAATGTTCTTCACATAAATGTTTCTGCTAGGTGGGAATCAAACCCACGCCCCCAAGCTTAGAAGGTAGGTTCACTACCAACTGGACCGACGGGCTACCGAATATGTGTGCTAATGTGTGTATAAGTATGTTTATTTTACGAAGTATGTTTTAAGTATGTTTTTTAATTTTTTTGAATTTGAACAGCTGTATTTAGATGAATTTTACAAGCTTTTAGTTATAGTATTATAGTAAAAATTCTGCAAATTGCAAAACATTTTGTACTGAAAACTGTGTGCACTGTATTAATCAATGTTTGTTCGTTTATATACTAGGCTGCTGTTCCTAAACGTCCCTAATATTTGCATAATGTATCTCAAGAGCTCGCGCACTAACAATGCAATTACAGCAAGTGTCTGCACAACGAAATATACTATGGTTTCGTTGCATTCAAGTCAAGCATGATATTTAATATCTAAGAATAAATATCATAAATCGCTTACATTTCTACTCTGCTCTAATTTCTGCTCCTCTGTTTTTAACTGTTTGTTTTAAGAGAGACGATTCTTAATGTAACTTGAGCTTTACTGTTGTAGCGAATGTAAAACGACACGTAAAATGGTCTCACCCGAGGAATGCAGGGCGTCTCATCCGCGCCGCTCGGGCATTTTTCATGCGACATCTCGCTTTGTTGTGGTCGGAAAATAAATTAGTAACAATTTCATTGTTTGTGAGAATTATTTCCGACGAGTGTGAGCGTAAATACTTTGTTTTGCTAGAGCAATGCTAGTTGGCAAATTGTAGTTTTTAGTTCAGACAATTTAATCCTTCCACATTAGTGTTGAACCACTATTCTACTATACCATTTTATTTTCACCTTGGGCTTATAATATTGTTTAAATTAAAATTAGAATAATCTGTAAGAATTCATCATCGTCATTTCAGCCATAGAACATCCACTGCTGGACATAGGCCTCCCCATCGATCTCCAAAAGGGCCGGTTGTAAGCGGCCTGCATCCAGTGTTTCTCTGCGGTCTCTTTTAAGTCGTCTGTTCATCTTGTGGGTGGACATCCCACGCTGTGCTTACCGGTCCATGGTCGGCCCCATCAGTCACCTGTTCTGCGTGATATGTGCCCTGCCCACTGCCACTTCAACTTGCTAATCCGGTGGGCTATGTCGATAACCTTCGTTCGTCCACGGATATCCTCATTTCTGATTCAATCTCGTAGAGAAACCCAGAGCATAGTCCTCTCCAATCTCTCCATAGCTCGTTGTGTGACTTAGAGCTTGCTTATGAAGCCTATAGTGAGAGCGCACGTTTCACTGCCGTATGTCATCACTGGCAACGCACACTGGTTGAAGACCTTCGTCTTAAAGCACAGGTATTTTGGACGAGAAGACGTTGCGAAGTTTACCGAACGCTGCCCAGCCTAGTTGGAGTCGCTGATTGACGATTGAATTAAGAGTTTAACTTAGCCTATTTTTCACACAAATGATCCGCACGAACTTGAAATGTATATGTATCCTTTTTGTTTTATTTTGTTACTTGTTGAATCCCGCGGTGTTACCCGGGATTTTCCAATTTTTCCAAATTTTTTGGGGGGAAAAGTACCTTATGTCCGTCTTTATGTTGCATACTATCTTCCTGCCAAATTTCGTTACGATCGGCTTAGCCGTTTAGTCGTGAAAAGCGAACAAACATTCAGACAGAGAGACAGAGTTACATTTGCTTAATATTAGTAAGAACAATTGATTGAAACAGGCATTACGGAAGTTCATATTCACAACAATTGAAAAAGGAATTTATTTTTACTCTTTTTATTTATATTCACGTATTTTTATACTTTTACAGTACAGTACTATAAAAAAATATAATATTTTCATACTATCTTATAGGAACCGTATAAACAGGGTTACTTTTAATTTACCAGCCACATCTATCTACCATTTACTCATCATTATGAACAACTTTTAATTCTGTTCCATAATAAAATGGGCATTGACACTCGACAAAAGGTTTTCGACAAAAATTTCGTAAATGTACTCTACAGTGTAGAGTTTTCATGTTCAAGAACGGTATTCTAATAGACCAGTATTTATCTAATAGCTTAGAGAGGAAAATGTTTTTCTGCACTCGCTGCGCAAGTTTGAAACTCATTGTTTTGTGATGCAGCACAAATCAACTCGGCTTATGTTCGCACAATTAATCCGAGGGCTGCCACAAACAGCCGCCCACTCTATTCTACCTGTCATAATCGTCGAGTACACTTCACTTCTTAAACGCAGATCAATGATTTTGACCTTTGAATTTGGGCCTTTTACAGAGTTCTGATTGATTAATTTTCATCGAAAAAAGCCTATTCTTTATTTGGTATGTTGTCAAAAAACTGGCCGGCTAAGTCCAAAACTGACAACGGTATTTTTGGAAAAGTATAATATTTGGCAAACAGTGCACCTCAACAAGAAATTATGTACCTACTTAAGTCAAATGAGGAATCACATGTAGTCAAATTAAATTTACATCTCTACTATACCATGTCATCACCTTGCATTTATGATAACATCATCTACACAGTGACCATCCCTAAGCTTAGAGCAATCTACCAACACCTCGTTAATCATAATCGGTAGAAGCATCTATGTTGTTGATGAACATAATAAATATGCCTACATGCAAATCTTTACGTCGTCGAGTATAAATTAGACATTATTTGACAGGAAGGGAAAAAATTTAGTGTCAAAAATAATTATGAGTTTTCTTTATGATAGTATACATGAAAATGGGCTTTGTGAGTCGATAACTTCTAGTTAAATTTTGTCTAGCTATATGTAAGTCATTTTGTCCAGTTGTAAGTTATGGACCATCACGTTGTTACTAACGGTATAGGGGAGGTTTTAGTGGTAGCGGATGGCCACGGGCACTGCTAGTAAGAGTTATAGCACCCTATAGGCTGAACTGGTGCACACATAAAGCATTTTGCGCTGTTCTGTGTAGATATTGTCAGCCTAACTCTAATATCTCAGAGTGATGAGTGCAGAGCATTGACGTGAAGGTTCTTGAACTGTTTACGTTCTAATAAGGCTATCGGGAAAAGCTTAGTGGAAAATATTACCTAGTATCAGTAGTCCAATTACTTATGAAACTTTTCTTCTCACTAGTCTGGTGTTATATAATTAAATGTTATACAACCAATGAAGAAATTATTTAAATCTGTTTGTAAAATTCTGAGATATACCGTTATAAGTTTTTTTTTCACATTAGGAAGGTAGTTCTGTCCCTTTCCCACAAGTTGAGTGTCAGTATGAAGTTTGTATCGTTCAGGTTCAAAATGTTCCTTTTCCAAAATGTCCCTTTCCCAAAATATCCCTCAGTTCCAAAATGACCCTTTGCTAAAATGTCCCTTTCCCGAAATGTTCCTTCGTTTTTGGGGTGGAACTGAACTAGTACGGGCTAGCGTGATGCCAGCCATTAGGCGAGCGACTTGTTCGTCTCGTCAATCAGTTGCATAAAAACAAAAATTATGATGATTGTTATGTATTTTTTTTTTACAATGGACTAGTAATTCGTTTGACCAAAATCTCATCTGGTGGGAAGCGATAACGTGGTCATCTTACTTTTTTCTAGAACAATCCTGGATTGTGAACTTGTTCAAAAAGACAGACGCAGGTAAGGAGTTCTACATCTTCATCAGATTTTTATCGGATACATTTCGCAGAGTGTGCATCAGATCTGCATGATCCCTCTTGCCCATTTTTCTATCGGACTGCCAGAGCGATCACGAAAAATCGACACCGCTTTATGGTTCATATTCTGAGAACCCGTACAAAGCACTTTGATTCCACATTTATTGTGCGAACTGCAAGTCTGTGGAGTGCTGCCTGAACGGGTGTTCCCCGATAGTTACAATCTGGGTGTCTTCAAGTCGAGAGTGAATCGGTTTCTTCTAGGCAAGCGTAAGACCGCATCATCGCTTACCATCAGGCGAGTTGGCAGCGAAGCGCAAGCTGATTTTAAATTAAAAATAAAATAACTTCTTCTTTTCGGTAAAAATAGTGGTTGTAAACGCGTGTGTATGTAATGGTGCGTCTGAATGGAATTTCCACCGTAAGAGAGTCTCCTTGTATCATGCAATCAAACTACAAGACTGTCGACTTGACGGAAATTAATATGTACTTAACTACTAACGCCTGTGTAACTTGTAAATTAACGTTTTAGCAATACATTGTGTCTACAACTATAACTTACCCTATAGTTAGAGAGATGATTGACGACACATGTAAAGTACACATCTCTTCCCTGCGTCACAGTGTGATTCTCCAGTGCCTGAAGAAACTCTGGTTCTACCTCGGCTTGGATCGGCATTTCACCTGTAACATTAAGAACTCATCGTTTTTTTTCTTCATAATAGTGTGTAAAAGAATAAACCAGCCAAGTGTGAGTTGGGCTCGTGCACTGAGGGTTCCGTAACAACACAAAAGACAATAATTTTGAATAAAAAAAACCGACTTTAACCGTCATCCAAGTTATAACTTGGTAATGAACATAAATTTGTCACTGACTCGTACTTGGCCATTATTTATTTATTTTTATTATACTTTACTATAATCATGCCAAGTTTGACGCTGGTACGTACGTTTTTACATTAGAGCTAATACAAAACACATTAAAACACACACACGTTTAAAAAATACATTTGTTGTATGGGGACTCCCATTCGTAATTTTTTTTGACTTATTTTGGATATATTTTAGTTATTAGTTAGTATGTTATACGCCATAACATTACAAATTACGAAAATTTCATCTGGCTATCTATTACGGTTCGAAAGGTACTGCCTTTTAAAGGTAGGACGGACAGACAGACAGACAATGTAGGCTTAGTAATAGGGTCTCGTTTTTACCCTTTGGGTACGGAATCCTAAAAAGTTGTACAGCTGGGCTGGGCAGCATTCGGGAAACTGTCAAGTTTACATCTCACAAAGTCTTTTAACGTAGGTTTAACTTACAATACAATATTGGTAGATTAGTTTGGGATGAGATGACCGTTTATGCAAAATATCCCGAATACAACAACACTTTATTGACACCACAAAAAAAAAAACATAAGAATACATTGAACACAAAACAAACGCGGTCAAACAAAGTCGAAAAAATATATAAACATACAAAATGCCAATCTCTCAGATAAATAGTAGTATATAAAAAATCTTTGGCCAATCTATATTCCCGTAAACTCTGATACCTTCGCTTCGATCGGTCAAAAAAGAGATTGCACCTGAAATCCTACAAGCATCTCTTCATTAGCAATTAATTTTGCCGAGCATCTTTATAAGAGCTATTTAATATACTTGGACGAATTTTCCAAGATATTAATCTTCACTTGAGAGGTTTCACTACTCACTAGGACGATTTTAGATTTTTTTATTATGATTCTTGTATGATATCTAATTCATAACGTATATTTGGTAGGAGAGTAAATATTGCAATATAATATACTAGTAGGCCGCCCCTGCTTCGCACGGGCGAAGCCGGGATATATAGCCTATGTCAACCGGGGATAGTGCAAAATCCCAACAGTGAAAGAATTTTTCAAATGGGTTCAGTAGTTTCGGAGCATATTCAATGCAAACAAACAAACAATCAAATCTTTCCTCTTTATAATATTAGTATAGATGAGGGAATTAGTTTAAATAATTTTTTTAAAATATGATTTTAGCCATGGCCTAAATCTTTAATTCTTAGTAAATATGTAAACAAAGAAATATAACCTTATAAAACAGATCAAAGTGAAAGTTCGGGTGTAATAAACATTTATAGGAAGAGTCAAAGTAGTAAAAAAGGAGACTAAATGCACCCCGCGGTTTATATGCTCGCGCGCTTTTGTATTTACGAGATGCATTGACCCCGACTTTCCATTGCTGATTTGCAAAATCCTAAACCACTAAAACAATAAGTATAAAGCAAATGCATATTGGTATTTGATTGTGTATAGACTATATTATATAGTCTAATAATAGCGTTTCGGTTTTGGGATCGTTTATCTTACAACCGGTGTTATATATTGTTTTTACAAAAAAATTACAATCATGACCTGACTATACATTTAATTTGCTACACTTTTGTTCGCATCTTTGCTTTAAATCATAAATCATTGTCGCAATATATATTATAATGCGATGCGTTTCAAACTGGTTGTTGACACAAGACTAGTGTTTTTCACTTATTTCATCTGCATTGATACCTTTTAGTCAGTGTTTTGCATAAAATTCGTGATCTACATTTAAAAAAAAACGCGTTTAATTCCATGTTTGGCCATTAACTTGCCTATTGGTTAGCGACAATATAGTCAAAGATGAAGCAAGCAAACTTGGATGATAACTATTCACTCTGAAAATATCTAGATTATACCTATTATTAACTATAATCTATTATAACTAGGAAGCCGACGTCATGTTGTTCCAAAAAGATACAATTTAGTCGAAAAATTGGTTTAGATGACCTAAACTATAAACATTTTATTATAATCATTCATGATTATTTATTTAAGTTTATTACCTATATAAATTAAAATATGCATTCATGATTATTTATTTAAGTATCCTGAGATTACCTATATAAATTAAAATATGCAGATTACTACATATTGTATTCTTAAAGATGTCTAAAAACATTAAAAAAAGATCAAGTTTTACAAGACTACGCTCTTACTTACCAGTTACTAGCTTTTACCACGAATACCCGATACTTCCCTTGGGTATAAAATCGAACCTTCGAGAATTTTTAACGAGCTTCTAGGTTAACCTAGTAACTTTTTGCGCTATTCCGTTCCTCCATTAGAAACTTTATCTTTATCTTAGAACCTATTCGAGCAACCGTTTTGATAACGAGGATTTTTTTTAAATGCCTATCTCGTGACTTTGAGAAAATGTATAACAAATTTAAAAATGTTGACATGGAACTAAAATCATGATGAAATTCTTACTTACATAATCGTCTAATATGCTAATCTGATCTGTAGTAATACAAATCAATAAACAAATTGTTAGAAAAAAAAAACTTACGCGACAATCAATCGAAGAATCAACCCCTAATTTTCTAGGCGAAATATTTTCTTAAAACTTAAAATGGAACCAACCTCGCGATACAGCCTATATAATAAAAAGGCAGCATCGAAATTGGTTTACAGTCAGAAGGTATCGTTAAAGGTTGTATTTCTTACCAGTTACAAAAACACTGAAAAATGTTGCCAGCCACCAAGCCGCTTTGCTTGACGGCGAGAAAATGCGTCTGTCCATCGCCTGCCTGAAACAAAAAAAAGTATACTGTTTAGTGCGTGACTTGAACAGTTTCGTCCTTGAAACTGGTAGTTCAGTATCATCAATACATATAGCTACCAAAATCGATAAGATAAAGGCTTTATTTTATTTTTGAGAAAACGAAACGGGCATTTTGCTTAGAAATTTCTTTGATCTTAAACGGTCAGCTAACACGATGGCAAACGGCGCTACATAAGTTTTGTTTTTTGTTATTCTGTGGCACGGTGGATGCGTAGGCGTAGAAAACTGCCGATGCCAGCCACGATCGGTGACCGGTTGGTCATTTGCATTCTGCCCGTGCGAGCAAATGAATCTGCAGTGCAAGTACTGCAGTGCACTGCTGTTTTTGTGATAAGTGAAAGATATCTATATGCCCAGCTACTTACAATATTGGCGGCCGAGTTGACGGCACTCGGATGAAGTACTCGTATAGGTACGTGTGGGGTCTGGCTGTAGGTATTTATGTTACCAGCGCGGAGTTATCCTTTTTGCATACACTTGGGTATGCGTTGCCTCGAGCACATCAACTACATTATTTCATTATATCGTCGGCTTAATGGTAAAACCAATTAACTGCATCGATAGTCATTTCGAGTAAATCTCTTCGATGCAAAATTAGGTAATTTATTTATTTTTAATATTGCATTATATCTTTTTTTAAGTAAAAAACTATAAAATTACATTAATATCCTGAGGGCTGTGCAGTTAATTGGTTTTACCTGTTATTAGAAAATGTGGTTTAACTTCTATTCTATTGACTTCAGAAAGATGATTTCAGCATTCAGACAATTGTATAGTAAATATCAGTCAAAATCTGAATAGAACATTATAATTCTCACAACACTTACTTCAAAAAAAACCTTTTTTGTTAACAGTTAACTGGTTTTACCTGAATGTTTTTTGCCAGTCTGTCATTTATTACAATAAGTACCTACAAAATTATAAATCGATTAAAACAAGGTTAACTTTTGTTTATTCCATTGAACTATTCATAAATAAAATACAGATATTAACAGATATAAGACAGGTCTCCCTCATCAATATCCAAAAGAACCGGTTGGAAAAGGCCTGCGGTCTCTTTTAGGTCATCTGTCCATCTTGTGGGTGGTTTAATCTGGCTATCTCGGTAACTGTAGGTCATAGCGTTTGTTCTGTTTTACCAGACGATAGAGGGGAAAAAATTACATAGAACTGTATTTTTAAGCCAATTTGGGTAAAAAGTGCAGATAACTGGTTTTACCAGTAAGCCGACGATATAGGCTAATATAGGCTGGGTAGGATTTAATTTAAGGATAATTTTAATAAGCTAATGTCTGTCTGAACTTTCTTCCGACCTCTACGTCGGTTTTTAATTTAATGTTAAATTTAGATCACCATCGCGACGCTCCCGGAATCTTGACTAGGTAGGTACATACCTACATGCACAACGATACAAAAATATATCGCTACTTCAGGGACGTTTCCTCGTTCTCGGTGACGATGACTCGCAGCTCATTACTCTAAATTTTATTTAATAACTTCTCATTTAATAATATTTGCCTCTTATTATAAAAGAATAACCTTGGTTGACCTACGTTGGCTAAAGCGTGAAAACCCGCTCGGAAGTTGGCACATTTTTCAATATTAAGACGAATTATTAAGAAGCCAGATATAATAATCATCATTGTCATAAAGTAAAATTCAACAGACATTGCGTTAGATCAATTGAAGGGGAAAATTGTATAGAAATTCTTAGGAAGGTTCATTATAATCTAATGCAAACCTTTGAAGCATAAACCGCAATAATATCTGGCGGCATAAAGAGAAACAGAGCAACAAAGATGTTTCCTCAAAGGAAATGAGGCTTGATCCCAGCGTTGATAATTTGAGTTTTATTGAAATGGACGGGTGAAAATTGATTGTACTTTACATTATCAATACGTTCTGGATTTAGATGAATATGCGGTAAGATGAATCTATTTTTAGACGATTTGATCCATGTTTCCGACAGTATCAGTGGGCTTTACTTTTATTGAAAGCAAACCACGAGCTATTCCTACTTGCAGAGACAACAACGTAGGTATCTGCTTCGACCAAAATAAAATGGAGTATCTGTTCAGTTGGCCAAATGTGGGAATTAACATTTTTCATGAGAAGAGATAACTTATAATTGTTATTCTACGATGGTTACAGTTTTTTCTTTTTTTCCTATTGGGTCTAATGGCTTAGCGCGATTGTTGCATTTGCCATTTTCAAGTCGTTAATAGATAATTTTCAGGATTTAAAGGTAGGAAAACAATACGCAAAAAAAAAATATATTGAATGGCTTATAATGGACTGATCAGACCAGTGGAAAAGAGAAAAAAAATAGCTTTGTGTCATTCAAGATGAAAGAATAACAGTTATTGAGAAAACAATATAATGACTCCATCAAACAATTTGATAGATAAATTGGTTTGAATACAACCTACGTAAACGTATGGGTATTAAACCTTTTTCAGCGACCCTAGTGAATGTCGCCATTTTGAGCAATCAACGTATTGCATAATACCACGTGTCTTTGTTTCCTGTCTACTACAATTACAACAAACAAACATAATATAACAACAACACAGTGGTAGAAGCCAAGGACTGACAAAGGTACAAACTGTGCTAGCTTTTTTATATTTTTAACTTTCACATTTACCAACCCCATTGTTAAAGTAAAGTAACACCTCCGAGAGTAAAACATGCAAAATGAGTAAATCAATAAAAATCAAAACAATATAATGACTCCATTAAATAAATTATTATTTAAAATCATAAGTATACTTATGATTTTAAAGCACCAAATATCCAAATAAAAAGAGTTATTTAGTTTGACGTGTTAATAATATTTTAAACTGCTAACATAAACTGCGGTACAGCTAAGTTTTGGTTTTCCACAGCATTATGAAATAAAAAGTTTATTAATGAATGTGAATACGCAACAGGCAGTCAGCGGTGGTTTGTGCAGCAAAATGTATATTCTACATAATTTCCGTCAGTTTGCTAAACCAAATGTTAGTTTCGAGTTAAACTTAAATGTTCAGAATATTTGCATCACAAAATTTAGTTCATTGTTGTTTTATACGTGGCTACATGGAAAGGTGCAGCTAAGCCGCAAGGAGGCCAGTTTACTCATCATTATGACTAACTTTAGAACTAACCTACCTAGAGTACCTAGTACCTAGAGTGACAATTCTCAATTTTTTTTGTGATTTTTTTGTTAATCTATGGATAATGATGAGTAAGAAGACCTTATGTTATAAATAACAGGCTTGCGTTGAACCATCATCTAGCCTGATGTTAAGCGATGGTGCGGTCTACGGTGGAGCACGTTTGCTAATTTAACCCAGATTGTAACCATCGGGTAACACCCATTCATGCAGCGCATTCCACAGAATAGCAGTTCGCACAATAAATGTGTTCTTTGTTAAAAAATTAATATCATTATTAAAAACTATATCGAGAGACATATAAAGCCGGGTCCGCTGCGGCATGTTTTCATGTTAGCTAACACACTAACATGTTACTAACACGAAAAGAGGGCGTGGCTTTGGTGTTAGCTAACAGGATAACACGCTAACACGTTATCCATCGCGGATGGAAAACATCACCTAACATGTTAGTGTGTTAGCTAACACGAAAACATGCCGCAGCGGACCCGACTTTAGGAAAAAAAAATAACCACATAAATTTATTTACAATAATGTCACTGTGATTGACAACCTCGTCGGTTAAGAAGACTAATTTGGATAAAATAAATTACTATTATATAATAAAATTCATCTAATATTTATAATGGATATTTATAATGGATGGATATAATTCTTCTAATATTTTAACAGGCAAAAGTAGGTTTTGATGGCACTTTATAAGTATTTTTAAATTGGTAAAAGGAATTCCTAATACGATAAAATTTGTTGAGAATCTTAATATTTTTTTAACCGTTTTAGAAATCCATGTTTACAATTTTAATTACCAAATTTCACCAAAATTGGTCTAGTAGTTTCCGAACAAAATAACCAGTAGGTACGCTTGTGTAAAGAGTAATAAAATGACATAACTTCCAGTTCCACTTTAGGTAAATTTGAAAAGACGTTCAATAATAAGCTTCTCCATATTTCAAATTTCAATGATTTTGGGTACGCCTCGGAAGATATACAATATAAGTTGATATTGCAAAAGGTGTCACAGGACTCTCTAGATTCAATTTCGTTTCATGCTGACAACGCAGGATGTCAAAACTTTAACCGCGGTCAGCAGACGGTTATATATTGTTACTGAGGGGAGCAAGAAACGGGCTTTTTGTAGATGAATACTCATTTTATCAAAACGCTTTTTAGGGTTCCATAAAAGTAGTCCGACTAAAAGTAGAAATTATTAAAAGTAAGAAAAGCTCATGGAAAAAATACAGCAACTCAATTCAGTCAGAAAGTGAGACGGCAAGACTAAGAAAATTACTCTCAAACAACACTCAAACCAAACTAGGCACATTAAAGAAACCAGACGGCTCATACACTACGTCAGAACAAGAGCAGTTTGAATTGCTTTTACAAACCCACTTTCCGGAATGCCGACTCAAAAACGAAGGCGGGTGGGAAACTCAGACTCCTCACGATCCGTGTAAGGAAGACTGGGAGTTTGCGTCATCCATAGTCACGGAAGAAGCTGTACTATGGGCGATTAGCACTTTCCAACCCTTCAAGGCTGCGGGATCAGATGGAATCTTCCCTGCGCTCCTACACTGGAGCGTAAGTAAGATAAGAGAGCACCTGACAGCCGTGTTCAGAGCATGTCTAGCATGGAAATACATACCCAAGGCGTGGAGAGAAGTCAAAGTGGTCTTTCTGCCTAAACCCGGTAAATCAGACTACACAAATCCAAAGTCTTTCAGACCTATTAGTCTAACCTCCTTTCTATTAAAGACGTTGGAGAGACTATGTGATAAGTATATCCGCAGTGGCCCATTGCGAGACAAACCAGTTCACAGAAACCAACATGCATATCAATCAGGTAAATCTACGGAAACTGCTCTGCACCAACTGGTACACAAGATTGAATCAGCTATAGAAAATAAGCAGTCATGCCTGGTAACTTTTATTGATATTGAAGGGGCTTTTGACAAAACGACATTTCCCAGCATCGAAGATGGGCTGAGGAGACATAATGTCGATGAGAGAGTGAACAAATGGGTCACAACAATGCTGTCAAATAGAGCAGCTAATATAGAATCATCGACGGAGTCACGCTGTGTCGTTACGAAAGGCTGCCCACAAGGAGGAGTGATTTCTCCTCTTCTATGGGTGATAGTGGTGAATGAACTAATCGAACTCTTAAATAAAGATGGAATAACCACCATTGGATATGCAGATGATCTGGCAATTATGATATCTGGACTGTTCGAATCGACACTATGTGAGAAAATGCAGAAGGCACTCCGAATAGTCGAAAAATGGTGCGAGCGCCACAGCCTTTCTGTTAACCCACAGAAAACAGAAATGGTGCTATTCACGCGTAAAACAAAAATACCAGAATTAAAACCTGTTACTCTATTCGGAACTAAATTAACTCTTAGCAAGGAAGTAAAATATCTTGGTATATGGTTGGACAGTAAGCTTCTGTGGGGTAAACAACTCGACCATGTTACTACTAAGGCTACAAACACACTATGGCAGTGCACCAGAGCGGTAGGCAAGGACTGGGGACTGAAACCAAACCTATGCCGATGGCTGTACACGGTAATGGTCAGGCCGGTACTTACATACGGCAGCATAGTGTGGTGGCCTAGAACGAACCTGGTGACTACAATCACTAAACTACAAAAAACACAAAGACTGGCATGTTCACTAATCAGCGGATGTGCGAAATCAACACCGTCTGTCGCCCTGGATATCATCCTGGGCCTGACTCCACTGCACTTGCACATACAGCAAGAAGCGATGGCGGCGGCATTAAGAATCAAATCAACTAACCAGTGGAGAGGCACTGGGTCAAACACAACCCACTGTAGAATTCTAGACAGAGCAACGAAAATCGTCCCTGACGCATGTCAAGGCACGGACAGAGTGGCCAGTACGTACTTGGACAACAAGAACTATGAGCTGGTTACGAAAGAAAGCGCCCGACTGGACATCGTGAATAATGAATACAATGTTTTCACGGACGGAGCCAAAAACAACAAGGGAGCTGGATGTGGCTACCACTCGCCTGAGCTTGGATTCACGAAGTCAATAGCCCTAAATAAGACCACAACTGCACTGCAGGCAGAGGCGATGGGTCTTCTGCTAGCGGCTAGAGAGGTACTCGTAAAAGACTCTGAACGTAATGTACAGAACAAAAACGAGCAACTGACGTTTACTACTGACAGTGCAGCCGTCATCTATGCACTCAGAAAACCTACAAGTAGGTCTAGAGTGATATCAGAATGCCACTCTGCCTTACAAAACTTAGCAGACACATATAATGTTAAAGTTCAATGGACAAAAGGCCATAGCACATGTGAGGGAAACAATAAGGCAGACTCACTCGCTAAGGAAGGCGCAAAGCAGGAAATTAGTGCAGAGGTTGCAAAACTGTGCAAACCAACGGCTATGGAGGCACGGAATCTGCTAAGTCTCTACACAGAAAAAGAACAGCAAAATATCTGGAATAAAACAAAAGACTGTAAACACGCAAAAGCTTTCTACCCATCAATAGACAAGAGAGTGACTAACAAACTACTGAAGCTAACTAGGTCGGACCTTCGACTGATGATAGGTACTATCACAGGTCACTGTGACCTAAACTATCACTTATACAAAATTGGAGCCACAGACAGCCCTCTGTGCCGAGGCTGTCTACAGGAGAACGAGACCGTGGAGCATGTACTACTACATTGCAAGGCCACAGAAGATATACGATTAAGGTCGAGACTACTTGAAGAAACTCAACAACTACAAGTCTCCAATACCACAACACCTGGTGAAATAGGGGTTGAGCGGTTTAGTCAGCGACCCAAACCCGTGCTTCGTTATTTTAAGGAGCTCGGCTGGTTTGTGTAGGCTGGCGGGGGCAAATGCACAATACACCCCAAGCGGGATGTCAGTGCAGGTCTTATCACCCCCACTTTGAATTAGAATTAGAATTAGAATTAGGGTTCCATATTACTACAAGAAACCCTCATATATTCGTTCTGTCTCATCATCATCATCATCAGCCAGAAGACGTCCACTGCTGAACATAGGCCTCCCCCTTTAACCTCCACACTTAACGACAGCCTGCCTTCTGCATCCACTGGATGCCCGCGACTCTCACAATGTCGTCGGTCCATCTAGAGGGAGGCTTCCCTACGCTGCGTCTTCCGGTTCGTGGTCTCCACTCCAGAACCTTTCTTCCCCATCGGTTATCGGTTCTGCGAGCGATGTGGCCTGCCCATTGCCACTTCAACTTGCAAATTTTAACAGCTATGTCGGTGACTCTGGTTCTTTGGCGAATATCCACGTTCTGTCTGTCTGTTGGTTATCCTTTCATGACTAAATGGTTGTGTCAACCATCCGAAGAATTTTTTATTATTCGTATGTACCTATTTTTGCGTCTGCTATCTCGCCTGATATCAAGCGAAGATGCGGTCTATGATGGATCATGCTTGCCCTGAAGAAACTTGTAGTTCAAATTGGATTGAAATTTACGGCGTTAAAATATATTTCTACAGAAACTAACGACTTTAGCGCCATTTCTTGACAGCCTAGTTTTGGACTATCCACTTTCCTACACTATCTTAAGGCCTTCTTCTCCCACTTTTAGCAATTTTAGTCATAATAGTTTTGATTTTCTCCCTCCATGGTTAGCTTAAAATTATAAAAATGGTCTCATCACAAAATTAAACAAAAATAGGTTTTTCGCTCGATATAAAAAAAGAAATGAAAGTAACACTGATTTGCGCTTTTATCCCTGGTTTTTTGGATTTATTCAAATACCTATTCACTAAATAATATCTACGAAGGAACCGTAGATGTATCTATACTAATATTATAAGGAGGAAAAGTTTGATTGTTTGTATGTTTCTTTCTTTCTTTGAATAGGCTCCGAAACTACAGAACCGATTTGAAAAATTTTTTCACTGTTGGGAAGGTACACTATCCCCGGGTGACATATTATGCTATATATCTATACCCGTGCGAAGCCGGGGAGGGCCACTAGTTATTTATATTACAGCTATTCATTTCGGAAAATATCAGAATAACCTCATAGATAGAAGTAGCAAAACGCACCTTGTGTGGTAAGCGCCATGATTTGGCTCAACTAAATGCGACTTTTATACAATTATATTAATTTATGATCATCTGTAGTAACAAGCGTTGCTTAAAATTGGGAAAACCTTAAGTACAATGTGAAGTGACGGGTTGCCCCAGGTCAACGGGTTGCCGTGACAAGGGCAAGCCTGTTCGTCGCTAGGTGACAACTTGTCACCTCACGCCACACCATTATTCATGAGGGCAATTTTCCACCTGTCGTAGTTACTTGTCACCACGTAAATGAAAAATATACTCGTAAACTGTATTTTACAACTTTTAACTGACGACACTATTCCAAAAAAAAGCTTATATCTTTGAAGTGTACGTGTCCCACCTACAGCCTAAACGCCTTAACTAGTTTTAACCTCCGACGCAAAAAGAGATGTTTTATGTTTGACGTGTGTATCTGTGTGTCTGTGACATCGTAGCTTCCAAACAGCTGGATCGATTTTGATTTAGTCTTTTTAGGGTTCCGTACCCAAAGGGTAAAAACGGGACCCTATTACTAAGCTTACGATGTATGTCTGTCTGTCTGTCCGTCCATCCATCCGTCTGTCTGTCTGTCTGTCTTACAAATTAACGGCTGTATCTTTCGAAGCGTAATAGATAGCCAGTTGAAATTTTCACAGAATATGTAATATTACGAGGGATTGACTAACAAATAATAAAAAAGTCAAAAAGTAAAAACAAAAGGTGGTCCCCATACAACTTTTTTTTAAACGTATTTTTGTATGAGCTCTAATGTAAAAACGGTAATACTTACAAGCGTCAAACTTAACATTATTATAGTATACGCTCTAAAATATACCACTTTATGGTTGATATTCCGAGAACCCGTACGAAGCGCTTTGAATCCACATTTATTATGCGAACTGCTAGTCTGTGGAATTCGCTGCCTGAGTGGGTGTTCCCCGATAGTTACAATCTGGGTGTCTTCAAGTCGAGAGTGAATAGGTTTCTTCTAGGCAAGCGTGCTCCATCGTAGGCCGCATCATCGCTTAACATCAAGCGAGTTGGCGGCCAAGCGCAAGCCTATCTATAATAAAAATATATATATATATATAACAACAAATAATAAAAAATACCCAAGTGCGAGTCGGTGACAAATTTCTGTTCATTACCAAGTTATAACTGGTAATTTCGTTATTGAATTTTGTGGTGGTAAGGAACCCTCAGTGCACGAGCCCAACTCACACTTGGCTGGTTTATTGAAATATACTCCGCCGTTAAAGTACCGTTATAATAATATGTTTTATTTTTAAATAAAATTAAAGTTGACGGCTTTATTATTATTTAATGTCGATTTACTATCTTGTTATAAAATTAAATTGTTTGCGTAAATTTATATGTAATTGGCAATTTCATGAACATTAACTTGATTTATGGTATTCATTAATTTTCGCCTGATTTCAATAATTGACAAGGTCCTATCAACCCTCTACGTTTCTACTCTGAAATTACTTCCGTCCGGATTGTCGTCAAAATAATAACTTGATATCGTTCAGAACAGATCCATTCCAAGTTGTTCGGACGATTTATTTAACAATTTACGGCGGTTCGCGAATCTGACGCCGAGCGGATTTATTAAGGTACTCGAATTAGGGTAGACCAACTTATACCGGATCACGAGATACCTACTAATAAAAATTATCAACACGAAAATTGAATACAGTGTAAACTATATTATAGCGACACTCGATTTCACGACAAACTTCCTAAAACGTCAAATTTACTTGACTTTGTTTGGTTTACCTTGTTTTCCATACAATGATACACTCTATGCAGCATCACACCCACTATACTGTACACTGTAATGACAACAATACGTCATTATTAGGCAATAAACCGTAGAGGGAGAAAACTGAGTCTATGCAATAAACAGTACATTCTAACACCTCGTATATAAAATAAAATAAAATACTGGAGCAGCATAAAACATCAGACGCAGATAACAAAATAATTATACGCAATAAGCGTTGTTATATGGATGTAAATGTTTGTTGTTTGTAAATTTTATACTTTACTAGTAAATACAAATTATAATAGTAAAATAGTATTGGTTTTTCTTCTCGCCATTTAATGACAACTCTCAATTACGCCATAAAATGCGCAGTCCCTTAAGTGTCGTTATGTAGAGTTTACACTGTATTTTAAAGTAATTAATTATGATGGCCGAGCAATAATATGTGTGCTTTACAATCTGATGGCACCCGGTTCAATTCTCGGCTCTGCATCAATAACTTGTTTAGTACTTGAATAAATGATATCGCTCAAAAACGGCGTAAGTAAACATCGTGAGGAAACCGGTATGTCTAAGATCTTCAAAAGTTCAAAGATATATTATATTCACCGACATGCACTGGCCCAGGATGGTGGATTAGGACCTATCCTCTCTCTTTCTGAGAGGAACATGATAGGCTGATATTGTATTGTATATTGTAAATAATTAATGAGACAAAATTTACAGGTATCCTTTTCTCATTCCATAAACCAGACCCAAAATCCATCAAAATTTCACCACACAGCAAAGATATTATTATCCTTTGCTTTATGGTGCAAGCAACCATCTATGTACATACTTTATTTAAGGGTGTAAGTCTTAGATGCATTTTGTTTAATAATAGTGAAAAATATAATTGTGTTGAATTTGTTTACCCAATTTACCATATTATGTGATTGAAAATGGTTTTGAGGCAAATATATAGTTTTGTTGTTGTTCTATAGTAAAAGTTTAAATAAATTATAAAATAATTACGTGTGTAAAAATGATCAATGCAATTTGCTCTACTCCACGCATCGAGATACAACTCCTATAGAGTCACCATCTCTCATTGAAAACAGTCAAAAAACATCCGAGCGTACATATTACATTGTATCAATTACATACTTCACAATGCCACGTCATTTACTCCAATTTAGACGTTATGTCGCTTCTGTCATCGTAGTTCTAGCATCGCGCGGCGTTGTAGTGGGATCGCGGTTACCTTGTAACTAATCAAAAAGTCTGCGAAATTCGTAGCGTGCGCCGAGTATTTGTTCCCAATTTTTTTGGCACAATTGTGATTCTACATGTATTGTATTGTATCGTATCTCGATGACTTTTCACAATTTATTACATCAGTTATGCTCTAAGCATCGAGTGTAGGTATCGTGACTGAACGTTTGAACAACGGATTTTATTGTGTCGTTAAATCGCTTCGTTGCACAATCATTTCTGACAAAATTGTAAGCGAAATTGTTTATATGGTATAACATTTTTATGAGTTCTTGATAAAACATGGAAACGTTTTTTGCCATTCATTACTTCAGCGGCCATTCAGAAGTAATTCCTTAAAAACACACAAAACAAGCCAATTAAAGGCTGCAAATGTATTATAATACAGTTACCATGGTCACTTATAGAGAAAAGAAAAAAAACTTCTCTTTTCTGTGGTCACTTACAACACAGTAACAGTGGTTACACAATTGAAACGCGTCAAACGAATCAAGCGCGTCTTCCAATTTAAGGTACGCGTCCACTGCATCGGAATCGGAGCGTACGCAGCGTACGGTTTTGTTACTTTGTATTGATTTCTATGGCGCAGATTTTCCGATTCAGTGCACGCAGTACCATAGAAATCAATACATACAAAGCAACAAATCCGTACGCTCCGTACGCTCCGATTCCTACCTAGTGGACACACACCTTTAGTAGTACATGGTCTTGAAAAACGAGCACATAACGCGGTAGGTTGCTTCACTAACGCATTATTTGAGATCACAATTTATTGTTTTACCTATTTTGCAATGAATAAATGAATTATGAATTACTTTATTTTCACTGTTTAAAACGAGCGCTTTACGAACCTCATCGCGTTAGCAAACTTGACGTTAAGAGTTTATGTAAGCATAGAAACAAAGGGCACAGAGTCCATTTTTAAATTATTATTTTTTACGTCAATAAGTCGCGCTTTTATGACACGAAATCTCACGTAAGATACATAATAAGGGCCCTGTTTAGTAAAAATATGCAATCGGCTAGACTGTACATATATTATGAATAAAAGCTCGACAAGCTAATCTACGCTGTAAAATAATCTGTCAACTTTCAGCTGACTAGAACTCTAGCTCGGGAAATCGTGACAAAAATTGGAGAACAGATTGAGAATAGAATATTAGCTTATCGATCATTTATGTCTAAAGATAAAAGATAAGAGAACACACAAAGCTACAAATAATTTTTTTAAAGACAGTGTTGTCCATTTTTGAGGTTTTAATTGACAAAATGAAACCAACTAAAGTATTTCTGTCTTTATCCAACTTACTTGCTACAAAAGAGATGGGCATGTGTTAGTCTATATCTATTCAATGAACATCAAAATTGACTGCAAATAGATGGAAATGTAGATTAGGAAGGTAAATTCCCTCTGGTCAACTTTGTCCACTTCATTCTGTGAAAAAGGTTCTTAATAATTATTATTTTCGTACCTACTATTTTTTTATAAAGCACGTGGGTCACGCAGTCGCTATCATAACTAAAAACATAAGTTAGCCTCCGGGAAAAATGTGAATCGCTAGAAGTGGAAGTTTTTAATCATAGTTAATGGAACAAAGTTTTAATTAAGCCTCAGTGAATGCGATCAATCCAGCCAGAAAATTCAGCAATAATTGAATAGGGCTTCGTTATTTCTATCCTCATGAGATATTTTGATACCTAATGAACTGAAAATAATAAGCAGGCTACATTGACCTATTTCTTTGGCAGGCTAATTATATTTTTAGATCTCTTTTTTTTTTCAGAGTGACACGAAAAATTGGCGAAAATTGGAAAATTGAACTGTAATAGATAGCCGGTTGAAATTTTCACAGAGTATGTAATGTTACGGCGGATTAACTAATAAATAATAAACCAAGTTAAAAAATAAAAACGAAAGGGTTCCCCATACAACAAACGTATTTTTGTATTAGCTCTAATGTTAAAACGGTAATACAATTACAAGCGTCAAACTTAGACAAGAAATAATAAATGCGACAAAGTATAACAAAAAATAATAAATAGTGGCTAAGTGCTAGTCGCTGACAAATTTCTGTTCATTAGAAGTTATGCCAAGAGTCAACGTGAAGTATGAAAAATAATCAAAAATGCCATGTTGTGTATTTAGAAAGTGAAATACATATACTGGGACCGCTGTAAAAGGCTATAAGGTTGTAAAGATCTATGGGTCCTTTGTAGGTAGCTATATTAAAATATTGCCATGTATTTAGTGCTTTTTTAATGAGTATAACGTCTCTATTGGTAAAACCCCATTGATTTTGAGTAATATATGAAGTATCAGTATAAACCTGAATAGTTACTAGTCATTAGCAAATAAGGGCAGGATTATACCTTTAGCAAACTCCCAGTCGGAAACAGCAAAACCGCGGCAAACAGTTCGTTACACACGCGTGTGTTATTAATGAGTCTGTACACAAAATAAAGCACAATAATAGGATTATGTGGCGGAGGATAGATCCGCGCTGATCCGGCGTAGTGGCCATCAATACAGGTAGGGCTGCAATTAGTTCCCCGGGGTACCCTGCGGGATATTTATAACAGGGGCCGGTTTACTGATAGCTTCCGCGTCAATCGAAATTTTATTTTCAATCACGCGTTTAATCACGTAGGTCTGGGCTGTTAAAATTTCATACAGTTACGGTATTAACAGTTTGTGGTGCGTCTGCCTTCTGGAAGCAACTTTCAATAAACTGGCCAAGTGCAAGTCAGGCTCGCGCACTGAGGGTTCAGTACCACCACAAATTACTATAATTATTAATTTAAAAAACCGACCTCAAAATTAGTAAAATATGGCATTACGATTCGGTGAAAGAAATGATAAGGTCGTCCACGTAAGTGAATTACCAGCTATAACTTGGTGGTAATGAAAAGAAATTTGACACTGACTCACACTTGACCATTATTTATTGGTAAACTTTAGAGTGTGTATTATATACATTATACATGCCAAGTTTGACGCTTGTACGTATTGCCGTTTTTGCATTAGATTAATAATTACAAAAATACATCAAAAAATTAGTTTGTTGTATTTACCTTTCGTTTTAATTTTGTGCTTTTTTATTATTTATTAGTTAATCCACCGTAACATTACATATTCTGTAAAAAAATTAACTGGCTATCTATTACGGTTCAGAAGATAAAATGATGACGATTTTGTGCCCCCTCTGGCAGCAAAAACCATTTTTATGTGATGTTGCATAGAATAAAAAAAAACGGATGTTTGCCTTTATATGTGCTGTAAGACCTTGCTTCTTGACAAATCTCATGATTCTAGGTCAACGGAATACCCCATAGGTTTTGATTCCCTTGTAAAATCGCAAAGTTATGCGATATAAACGGTCATATCTTTTGATCGCGTTGACTTACAAGTTTGTTTTTTTCACAGCTAAAACAAACCGCAGACCCGAGTATTTGATTTATAATTTCAACTTGATGCCTCTACGCGTTCTTGAGAAAAAGTGTCTTGACAGACGGACAGACGGACAACAAAGTAACCCTATCCTTTTTCCTTTTGAGATACGGAATTCTAAAAGCCTCATTAGTCCGATCATCGGGCTAAAAGTGTTGCTAACATCGAAATAACAATCTCAGTTCCGATTATTTATAACACCACACAACTGAGATGAAAACATCTGATCAGTCCGATCATCGGATTAAGTACCTAATCAGATTATTGATACTAGACGAGAATTAGACGTAGCCTTATCGACTAACTAAAACACATACAAAACGGTGGAAATGCATACATTTCATATCCACAATATAAGGTAAGTAGGTTGTGCTCGCATGTTCTCTAAGGCCCGTGGCTATACGTGTAGAAACCTATTACTCAAACTTGATCGCCTCTTGGGCAGTTAATGGTACATTATGAGCTGGGGTTCACTTACTTCCCCGTACACCGTTATCTTTGCAACGCAACTGTTTACCTTTGCCATAACGTTTGTGTTTCGTCATAAGGAAAACGCTAGTCATCTCAAGCTGAGTGTTATTTTGAGAACAGGTAAAGTTAGTAAGTTCGTATAGGCTGAGCGCCCAACGCTAAAGTCAGAGTTTTTAGGCATCCTTTTGTTGAGAATTGTTACAATGTTGTGATGCAGGTAGTTGCTGTAGTTGACGTAACTTCAAGCAGCTAGGTATCACATCTCTCACACCAATCTTTTTACCTGATCATGACGTAACGGCTGAACTAATTTTGATGAAATTTGGTGAAATGTGGCGTAAAGTACATAGTTTTTTTTTAACCACCAACTCGCCTGTTGGTAAGCGACGATGTGGTCGAAGATGAAGCACGCAGACTTAGAAGATACCTATTCACTCTGGCCTTGAAACGGCCCAGGTTATATCTCTCAGGAAACAAGGAAGCTGGCAGGTTGTTCCAATCTTTGGCCGTACGTAGTATGCAAACAGAAACAGAGTATTTTATTATTACTTTATTCTTAACCTGTCCTAATTTTTTTATGTTAACTTTTTCTTAAACTTTTGAGTATTTATTAGCATCATGGTCATTTTTAGTATCTATTGTAATCTTGACTAACCCGAATTATAATTTGGCAAAAAAAATATGAAAATTCATGAGTAACCAAATGTAATATTTGTGTAGCAATAAACACTCTGACAACCAAAACAAAATAGACAAAGGTCATGGTAAATATCCATGTTGTGCCCACCCCAGTAGGTATCAGTTGGGTTGGGAACAAAGTTCCGGAAGTTGTTGACACGTTACGTCTACTTAGGACAAACAGTTCAACTAGGCAGATCCAACTTCAAGAAAGAGGTCAATCGGCGAATCGAACTCGGTTGGGCGGCGTTCGGTAAACTTCGCAACGTCTTCTTGTCCAAAATACCTCAGTGCCTTGAGACGAAAATCTTCAGCCAGTGTATGTTGCCAGTGATGAAACACGGCACTGAAACGTGTTCTCTCACTATGGGCTTTATAAACAAGCTCAAAGTCATACAACGAGCTTTGGAGAGGGATATGCTCAGGGTATCTCTACGAGATCGAATTAGAAATGAAGATATCCGTAGACGAATGAAAGTTACCGATTTAGCCCCCCGGATTAGCAAGTTGAAGTTGGCAGGGCACATAGCACGCAGAACAGATGGCTGAAGGGGCTGAAAGATTTTTGAATGGAAACCATAGACCGGTAAGCGCAGCGTAGGATGTCCAGCAAAAGATGGATAGACGACCAGCAGACGACCTAAAAGAAATCGGAGGAAACGGTGGATGCAGGCCGCTTCCAACCGGCCCTTTCGGAGATCAGTGGGAGAGGCCTATGTTCAGCAGTGGACGTCCTATAGCTGAAATGATGATGATGACTTATATGTATCAGTTGAATCTTCAGGTAGGTCAGCTTAGAGCCATGTTCCTTCGCCAACTCTTCCATGTAAATGCGTTTGAACAAAGAATCTGTTACAATGACTAGTTTTACTTGAAATGAATGGTCAGCACTCAACTCCTTTCTGCTCTCTCGCATTCAACAACTCTGGGCTATTGTAACTTGTTGAATAAGTGATAAAAGTAGGTCATACATGACGAAGTTACTGTTGCCATATACGTGTGAAAAATCACTTATTATTTTATTTTATTTAAATATTTTGTTTTAATTCAACTAGATTTTTTCTCGTTATATTAAGCTGGATGGATACTCCGATCATAATTTCAGCCGCAGTTGGTGGTATTTTAAACCCCCAATGCAAAAACCAGGTGTGTTATAAGTAAAGTTTAGCATGTCTTATTCTACTTCTTATTCTTCTATACCCTTGGTCGTCAATTTGATGACGTTTTGATCATCTCGTTTGCAGTTGTGTGCCGCTCAATATTGATGTGTGCGTTTTTAGGACTAGTATGAATATGTCAGTGTGTGTAATACGTGTTTACTTCGCCTCCTTTAGTTATTGTCAGACTTTTTTCAGTAGTAGCTCGAGCTTAAGGCAAATCCAAAATATATAATGATAAAAGTCTCAGAGAGAGAGAGAGAGAGGACGGGCCCTAATCCATCTGGCCCAGCGCAAATTGGTGAATGTCAAACAACTTTTGGGGTTCTTGAACATACCGGTTGCGTCAAGACGTTTTCCGTCACCATTGTTGAGCGATGACATCGAAACTGCACATAATTAATTTTATTTAAGTACTAAATAAGTCATAATTGCTGGGCCGAGGATCGAACCGGGAATTCAAATTCAAATTATTTATTTGTCAGAACATGGTAGGTACACATACATATAAAGTAGCATACATGGTCGTAATAATGGAGACGTATCTCATGTTCTTGCCTGTTATAGCGTACAAATGTTAGTTTTTTATATATATTATTATTAGTTTTTGTTAAAGTTAAAAAAATTACGAAATTATGTCTAAGTTAGAATATTGTTAGAATCATATTTTGGTTTAGATTTATTATTTCATTCATTCATTCATTAGATGTTTATTACTACCTATATAAGCAATTATTATCATTTTATCTTTTCCTAGGGAAACGTCTGATTATAAAACGCTCATGCTACCACCACCTGCTGCGACTGGTTGACCACCATCGCTCTGTCGAATCAGCTTTATGCAAATAAACCATTCTATATTGTCATAAAAAAGCCCATAATACACTGCCGTTCGATTACTAAAAGACCGTTAAATGATATGGCCACAGTGTCACATAACGGTCTTTTAGTAATCGGACGGCAGAATATTTTTTTTATTACTTTAATTATATGTACCTACTACAGTTATTATGTTATGAAATGTTTGTTTGTTCTGCCTACGAAAGATAGCTTCAACTTAGAGCGCGGAATACCGCATTAATTCAGCAGCATCCCTATGAATGGGACTTCCTATTCAGGGCGCTTAAACTTATCGTCCCATGTTCCTTTACTTCATGAATTGTAACATGCAAAACCGTGTGCACTGAATGCTACATACATTTGCATAGCACGTTTCCACATGGCCACCCTCTGTTATTACACTTTGCAAGTTCGCTGCGCGGCGGGTATTGTGTCAAAGCATGAAAGTCAATGCCGAATCAACCGAAAAGCGAGCGGAAATATCCACCCCAATTTTTTTTAGTGTTTATTGCAGACTTTTATTAAAAACTACATGATACCTTAATCATCCTGGCTATCATGTCACAAAATAATGCTTGAAATTTCAAACATGCTATCTTCGTCATATTAATAAGATAATATATGTTTTTTTTTGTGAATTTGTTTATGACCGTGGATTCAATGTCCTTTAGTCGTAATATTAAACATGTTTACATAGTATTAAAAGCGTCAAACAAGTCATAGTCACAGTCAGAGTCAAGCACAGTAAGTCACAGTCAAGTCAAACTCATGCCCCTGTAAAATAAATAAATAAAATAAATAAATATTCGGGACATTTTTGCACACACGGTGGTGGAGATTTACAAGAGGCTCCTATGGAGTTTTGGAAACAACACGAAAAGACATGTTTCACCTCGTTATACTTCACTTCCTACAATCGAGCATGTTTACTAGTACTTTTTTTTTCTTTTTTTTTTCCAGCCAGAAGACGTCCACTGCTGAACATAGGCCTCCCTCTTTAACCTCCACACTGAACGACAGCCTGCCTTTTGCATCCACTGGATGCCAGTGACTCTCACTATGTCGTCGGTCCATCTAGTGGGAGGCCTACCTACGCTGCGTCTAGTACTTAATAAAGTATAATTTACAATTTACTACACATTAACACTCGAAAATACACAAGTTTAGGAAAATAATCCAACGAGCCGACATGTTTTTTTCCACGTTGGCGCCAAAACTCAGTTTTTATTCATCCACATTGGGGTTGGTCGCTACCAACGCGGTTGTTTCAAGGAGGTTGTTGTCGCTAATATTGCAATTATATAAAAATCTATGTGTTTATGTGTATTCCCTATTTTAACGGAAATATCACGGGAAGATAGTTGATATTATAATGAGTAACTTAGGCTACTTTTAAACGCGGGTGGAACCGCGGGGTGCAGCTAGTTACATAATAAATGCGTAAGTATTAAATTCTTTGCAGAATTAAATTTTTAAGATTCGCGGGTAAATGGAAACTTTTTACAATAACATCTTGCGAAACTTGCTGCTTAAAAGGTTTCTGCTTCCAAGAATTAATCAACAATACTTTAATTTCAAAACAATATTTTGAAACCATTCCCTAATTCATAGAATATAATTTTCCAATTCTCTTTTTACAAGAAGACCCTTAAACCAAAAGTTGGGGACAACTAAATACCCATTTTATATAAACAAGAATTTCTTTTGGGATACGTTGTTACTTTATTAAAAAGTTTGAACATGAATCGCTATTACTTAAAAACTTTTAATACATTTGAGTAGGAAGACGTTAAAAGTTCATTCGTTGGATTCAATTGTGTGAGATTTACAGACGAAAAGTTCAAAACCTTCCGGTAAGCGGCTTGCGGTTTATGAAAAGGTAAAAATGTGACATGCGATGTATACAGATAAATAATTACATTGTTTAAATGATGAAATGGGCTGGACTTTCACTACAACCAACCTGATGGTAAGTGACGAAGTGGTTTAACATGGGGGCTACTTTCTCATGAGGTCTTAACATCAGGCGTGATGGTGGTCAAACGCAAGCCTATTATTTATTATAAAAAAAAAGTGGTGCCTATTCACTTATGTTTTGAAGAAACTTAGCTTGTACTTTATAGAAAACAGCGAAGAAGGGAACGCATTCTTTTCTTTTGCAGTTTTGGAAGAGTTTTGAAAAACTTTAATTGGGCTGTTACAAAACCTGTTAGTAAAATGAAAAATAATTGGAATATAAAAAAAGTTTATTTATAGCTTTTTAAAATATTTCCCCATACTTATGCATTTATGCATTTGGGTAAAACAGCTTTCGTTTTTTTTTTTATCGCGAGATCGAAAAATAACTGCTGATTTTTTTCCTATACTTTACCGTGTAAGGTACTTTATGTACCTAAACCATCTTTATGTATCTTTATTTTACCAAAATTCACGAGACGTACGAATGAAATGACTATAGTCATTTCATTCATACCTTGATGACGAAATTGGTTAATGGGATCATCATCAACAACTCTTGTTTATTTTTATATTAAACTAGCGACCCGCCCGCCCGGCTTCGCACGGGTATAATTTACGTGCGAAGCCGGGGCGGGTCGCTAGTTATATATATATAAACCTTCCGTGAAAAATTATCTAACTGATGGTGAAAACCGCATCAAAATCCATTGCGTGGTTTAGGAGGAGTTAGTGGCCATACAGACATACAGACAGACAGACGCGGAAAGCGACTGTAATTTATACTAAGTAGAGATTACTTATTATGAACCTGCTTTTTAACGTAATTTTTATGCTTGCTGCAATACCTACTTATTATATGATCTTCAAGACGTGCATGTGAAAATATAATTATCAATATTGGTCTCCATATTATTAGATCAGAATCCTCGTACTAGATTCCCGGCAAAATTAATTATATTCATCGGTTAACCAATTATGATTATTGATTGTGATTGGGCAATTACTACCAACGATGTAATTACATTGGTTTGGGTAATTATGGAACACTAATATACTACATATTAATAGGACATAACTACATTTTGATTTTGAAGATCCTTATATTCTGTGTTACGGTGGTTTACTATGATTTTGTAACCATTACAAACAACTTTTTAGTTAGCAATATACTGTGAATGAAGATATATAGGTAAATACTTCGTTTTAGCAAAACCGAATAACTAATTATGAATACGGTTTTTTAAATTGATGATAATAATTATGTTTTCGGTGTAACATAAAAATATTATATTATATATAAAAATACCAGTCCGATAGCCTAATGTAGAAAAATTAGAAAATCACGAGCAAATTCACGAGGAACTGATTTGCTGTCAATATTGTATACAAATGTATCGCATAAACAAAATTGTAAGATTTTTTTGTTAGCAAATAACTTAACGCTTCAGAAAATACTGTTCTAAGTATTTATTTACTAGAAATTAAGTTTTGCAAGGTCGTACAAGTAGAACTAAACAAATCCACAATACATGTGTAGGTTTGTTTAAATGATGCACTCCAAGCACGCTTATCTTGCTTTTCCTAGACTTATATTAAAGATGCCAAAAAAATATGCACGCAAAGATTCTATTATCAGGTAAGTTCTTTTCAATGTAGGTTAACCTACAACCGTAGTGAACATATCTTGACAGAAAATGTTTTAATAAAAATAAAATACACTTGATGCTCTCTGCAAATACTTTCGCGGTATTCTAATCTTTAAAGCCACACCGCACAAGACCTACTGTACCACTAGATGTTTCTATAGATGCAAAAGAAATATGCACACAAAGATTCTATCCTAACGTAAGTTCTTTTCAATGTAGGTTAATTTACAACCACAGTGTAAATATCTAGACAGAAAGATTTTTTATGGGAATGAGTACCTACACTTGCTGCGCTCTGCGATTACTTTTGCGGTATTCTAATCTTTAGCGTTTTCGCAGGATAACGTTTGGTGCGCCGCTTCCAACCGGCCTTTTTGGAGATCGATGGGTGAGGCCTATGTTCAGCAGAGACTGAAATGATGATGATTAATGGTTCTAATCTTTAGAGCCACATCATACAAGACTTACTGTACCAGTAAATGTTTTTCTGGAGATCAAACAAACAAGTTCTACCTCGTAAAATACGTACTCTATAAATAATCTGATCTAATCGGCGATTTAGTAATACGTCATTAGATCTGATCTAATTAACTTTAAACGAGCAATTCTTGTATTTATAGATTAATTTATTTCGCGTATCTCGACAACTGGTCTAACGTCTTAATTTTGGATAAAATTTTGTAAATAGATAAGGTTTCAAATATCGGGCGAAGATCCGTCGCCCAGGTACTTATATTTAATCTACAATAACTTCCCTAATGGGTGTTCCCCGATAGTTAAAACCTGGATATCTTCAAGTCGCTAGTGGATCGGTTTTTGATCGGAAACCGCATCATCGTTTCATCATCATGCAACAACAGGAAAGGTCAAACGCAAGCCTATTTATCCATAAAAAAAGTAATCTCAATCAATTGATGTCACTAAATCTATTCTTAAAATAATTCGTTTAATTCCCGTAAATATTTTATTAATGTGCGTAGGACGTAAGAAGCATAGATTGCCAAATCAAAATAAGCTATTTGTATGAACAATAAAATAATTTTACTAATTAAATCTTTTAAATAGTCATCATCATCAGCCAGAAGACTTCCACTGCTGAACATAGGCCTCCCCCTTTAACCTACACACTGAACGACAGCATGCCTTTTGCATCCACTGGATGCCAGCGACTCTCACTATGTCGTCGGTCCATCTAGTGGGAGGCCTACCTACGCTGCGCCTTCCGGTTCTAAATAGTATTTTATGCAATTAGTGAATATAGCATGGATTTTAAGTGAGGGCCATAGATGAATCAAGCGAGTGATTCAAGTGTTAGAATCCTGAGTGACGCGAGTGATTCATGGCCCTCAATATAAATCCGTTTTATTCAAGAGTTTCATACTATTTATATAGTTTATACCGTTACGAGAAAAAGAAAGATTTAAGCGAAAATAGACATTTAATAAAGAAAAAAAGGAAGGTTAAATTAATTAAAATGCACGACTCTGAAAATGTGCCAGAAGCTTGATTTTCATTTTTCCATTTGCAAAACTCATCGTAGGCTTTGATGTAAACCAGCCGTGATTTTTTGGGTAGCAAGTTTTCTACTATAACGGCCGCTCTCTCTTTCATAAACTCTGGTGTTAACGCATCTTCTTCATCACTTGAATGCATTTTCAATATATTTATTATTTAGTAAGTAACACTAAACTTCGTGTTCGTACAACTTAGAGTTTTCAAAATAGCGCCAATTTTACTAATGACAGCAAAGAACACAAAACAGTTTTTTATTCTAATGCTAAACTCCTTGTCGAAAATGTCGACCAATCAAATCTCGAAGAGTTATTTGCACAAGGAGTTTATATGTCGAGTATTCTTTACACAAGGAGAATGTATAGCATTGATATGGAGATCGATTATATTGGTGTGTTTTAAACTGGTGAACCAGTTAGGTTTACACCAGTATAGGTGTGCGTTTTATTTACTGTTTTCAGTGAATAAAATAAGCTTTTAGAGCCCCCTCTAGTGGTAAAATAATATTTTATTAATCTAAACTTAGCATAATAATAATTACATTACAGTTTAACTTACCTAGCATACGAATTAGACCATAAATTAGGTACATACCAAACGTTCTTAATAAAGTAAAAGACCTTCCCTGGTCAAAACATTTCCCAATAACTATCACATGGGTACCAAACCTTTTCCTTTTATTACGCGTAACATATTTCATAACAAAATTTATGTTTACTGAATATGTCACGAACGTAGGCCAAGGGGCAATTTTCAGTTCACCACTTGGAAAAAAAAGGTTTGCGTGAAAGCGATGGCTAGATGTTATCTAACAGGAGAGAACAGGATAGATTGATCATTTGGGTCACCTGTCGCGCTGAATTGCAACGTAACCACAAAGTTAGATTCACACGCAAACAGATTTCCTTTCGATTCTAATAGTCACTTAGGATTTATTATCACTTTGCCATCGAGATCTATTTCTATCGAGACTTCAAAGGAGAATTATTTGTTTTACATGAAGATTGAGGATTGTCTTTGATGAAAAGATACTCTAAACGATTGTACCATACATATACTATGCACAGTTATTTTTATTATAGCAAAAGCTTTTTGCATAGTTGCCCTAAATCACACAGCAACTCTTTTGTTACATAATTTCAAAAACTATATGCGAGCAAATAAAAGAAAAGTTTTATGTTATTTTACCTTTGTAATTTTGTAGGTGCAAGGTTCCTTCTAATTTGAAACCGCTTAAAGTTATTAGTATTGTAAAAACAAGCGAATTATTAAAAGTTTAATTTTAACTGAAATTGATAGGTACATTTACACAATAATTATTATGATACCCACAGAAGTTACTTGAATGAAGTTTTTGGTAAATTAAATTTAAATAACCCTTCATATAGATCTAATACTCACAAAATCCGTGAAACTACACCTACAAATAAAAAAAATTACTTCTCTAATTTGATTGATTGATTAACTCTTTATTGTTCACACCATTAAATTTGATACAGAACACAAAAAACTCTTAAAAAAACTAATGTAACAACTGGCGACAACAACAACAATTTATGATATCTTTGGCTGAAAATAAGATTTGGTATCTTGAAAAGGTAGACGAGTTTGTTTTTTTGTCATCATCATCATTTCGGTCATAGGACGTCCACTGCTGGACATAGGCCTCCCTCTTTCGATCTCCAAAAGGGCTGGTTGGAAGCTGCCTGCATCCAGCAGCGTTTCCCCGCGGTCTCTTTTATGTCTGTCCATCTTGTGGTTGGTCGTCCTACGCTGCACTTACCGGTCTGTGGTCTCCATTTGACAACTTTTCAGCCCCACATATCACCTGCGTGATATGTGCCCTGCCTACTGTCACTTCAACTTGCTGATCTGGTGGGCTATGTCGGTAACTTTCGTTTGTCTCCGGATCTCCTCATTTCTGATTCGATCTCGTAGAGTAACCCCGAGCATAGCCCTCTCCATAGCTTGTTGTGCGTCTTTGAGCTTGCTTATGAGGCCCATAGTGAGATACCACCTTTCAGTGACTGGTAACACCCACTGGTTGAAGACTTTTTTTCTAATCGAGACTTATTAGTGCTTATTTCGAATCTAGAGCGTAGCACGAGTAAATCTACAGCACTGTGTCCAAGTTATCCAACCACGGTGACAGTCCATTTATCTTATTTGCTGCTCGGTTAATTAAGTTCCCGCAGAGGTGTCGTAATTTCATTGTTCATTTGGTTGATTTACGTACGAATGCGAGATAGAACTGTTTTCGAATGGTTTCGGATTAAATTTTCGATGTTTGTTTTGTCATTATCATTATCAAGTGCTATTTTCATGATAAAGGCAAGACATGGTTGTTTACTTAGGCAATAGCAATGGAATAGCAAGCTTAAATATCCAATCATAGGTAAATCTGAAGTTTTCTTCTAGCATTCCTTTTGCTTCAATGACAATTTATAGTGTCATCGATTCTGATGCACTCTAAACTAAACTAAATTTGACAGCTCTAAACTTGTTGCCATCCTTCTCTGACGTATTAAAATGAAAAGAGAGGTAGATCATTTTAGTCCTGTCAGATTGGTTTAGTTTAGTGAGTGGTATGACAGAATAGACGCCATTATCTTTATTACATGTTTTTGGGATGCACAAAAAAACTTTTTTTTGGAGGGGAAAAAAGCATGTTACTTTTTAATGACTTACATTTCAGACACGATTATAACAAAAGTACACAACTTTTTAATTGCTTAAAACAATCATTGTTATTATTATTATCGTAATAAAAGTTTAAGGCCGTTTAAACAAAAGACCCATGTAAGCCCATTAAAAATGTTGCTTAATGTCATGTGTGACTTTACTGTATTCAACACGCCATAAACATTAATCATCGCGCATTCCACTTTGAAGTCTCACTAATCCAGGGGTATTAATGCGTGTTTACTAAAAGCCTGAGCGAGGAAGTAACAAATGGGCAGTCAACTGATTGGCCCATTGTCCATATACACCATTACGGGCGTTACGAACGTAAACGTAAATACACCGCGGCCCGCATGGAACCAGCCTTTCGGATAATCAGTCAATATTGGACTTGACATTGATCAATTACTTACACAAAAATGTATCGGTTTTGTTGCATTTCGTTTGTACAAAATGTTGGTCACGTCTGCAATTTTTCAGACAACAGCGGCAAATAATAATATTTTCTGTTAATTAATTGTAAAAAAGTTCATTACCCTCGTAATAAAGCTCAAAGTAGCCTTTGTTTATTGTGTAAGTAGGTGTGCTAGCTACAATTACGTAAAGATTACATATTTATGAATCTGGCTATTGATTCCATAAAAATATAAAATCTTGATGAACGTCAATATTTTTACAAGCTTATATTTAACTTCACATGTTTGTATGTATGTATGTTAAGTACAAATCTTGTAAGCCTAATTTGACCCACTTACCGGCGTTCGATTGAGTTAAAATTTGGTACACCTATGTAGCTTTGATTACATTGCATGAATATAGTCATAATCATCATCATCAGCCAGAAGACATCCACTACTGGACATAGGCTCCCCCTTTTAACCTCTACACTGAATGACAGCCCGCCATCTTCATCCAGTAGATACCCGCGACTCTCATAATGTCGTCGGTCCATCTAGTGTCTACCCACGCTGCGTCTTCCGGTTGGTGGTCTCCACTCAAGAACCTTTCTTCCCCATCGGTTATCAGTTCTTCAAGCGTTGTGGTCTGCCCATTGGCACTTCAACTTGCAAATTTTAACACCTATGTCGGTAACTCTGGTTTTATGGTGAATATCCATGTTCCGGGTTCTATCGCGCAAAGAAACTCCGAGCATAGCTCTCTCCATTGCCCGCTGTGTGACAATGAGCTTTTCCAAAAGGCTAACAGTTAAAAATCTCGTCTCTGTACCATAATTAAGTCATCACTGGCAAAACACACTGAACAAAGACCCTCGTTTTAAGGCACTGTAGTATCTTGGATCTTTTCATTAATATAGTACCATGGAGCTTTCCTGATTACGGCGTCGGAAGGTGGTCATAGAAACTAATCTGTGAATATGGCTATCAAATGGTTTAAAGATTACAAAACGATAAAATGAGTGTTATCTGTGTTATCTCACTAAATTCAATATGGCCGCCGCTTTAATATGGTCGATTATATTTTCTTTGCTAAAGCTAAAAGCTTGTTCAATTTCTTTTTGATACTATTAACTCATTATTAATCAAATTATGACGATTAACACGTCACAATACATCAAAGGGTAGATTCATAACGTTCTTATATGGAGCAAAGATGCTTGAGATGTTGCGCAGATATTTTATTATTTGCTCCTGCTTGCGTTTGCGTGAATTTCGCCACATATCCGTCCATCTCGCTTTACTAAATCTCTGTCTTTACACGAATCAAACCATGTATTTGAATACCACTAGAGCAGCTGAAGCGCGTTGAGCCACAAATTTGTCTGACGAGAAGCAAATATCGGCCACTTCTCGACCTTTTCTATTTGAGTAGCCGTAAATAACCGCGGTAGTTCGTAGAACTGACTAAACTGTTGGGTTGCCATCATTTAGAAAATGCCAACTTTATGTCCATATGGCTGAATTGAATCGAAGGTTTTCCAAAAAAGTATTGTTTCCTTTTCACGTTTTCAGAATCCACTGTGTCATGATCTTTCTTCTTATTTATCTAATATACAAAATCATTGCAACTAAACTGGGTCCAAGCATATTTTTTATTAAATAATAGGCTTGCATTTCACCGCCCACTCGCCTGATGTTAAACGGTGATGCGGTCTACGATGGAGCACACTTGCCTAGAAGAAACCAATTCACTTACGATTGGAAGACACCGAAATTGTAACTATTGGGGAAAACCCATTCAGGCAGTGCATTCCACAGAAGATGGCTAGCTAGATGGTGATGATGATGGTGATAATTTGCTCTGAAAGCTGCAATAATGTGTTAAAAGCTGAATAAAAACGTTTTCTTAATATTTTACTGCAGTTTATCGGGTTCCAACCTGCTTCATCTCCACACCTGCACACCTGCGTCTTACGTTCAAAAACCTCGTGGTTTTCATTCAGCCTTTTACAATGTTATTGCAAATCCAGAGAAAATAAATGGTTGGACCAAATTTAGTAACTTATTTTGATATGGTTGACAGGCTAGATGTTTGACAACAGCTCATCCGATGTTAATTTACGGTGTGATCGAAAAAATATTGTTTTGATAACCACAGAAAAGAAAAAAAATACTGTGGTTGGCCGCTGTGTTAGAAAGATCACTATAAGTACCGACCTACGTCCATTTTGTTCACGATAATTCACCAAAAAAAAAAAACTGCTTTAAATCTTCGTCTATGATCACTCTAAAAAAAAATTCAAAAATCTTCTTGAATAAGTTAAAATATACGAGAGAAAGATGGGCCACAATACACGACTAAACGGAAAAGTACATGAGTTTGGGTAAAAAAGGATGTGTTATTGTGTTTGTATGTCTATTCGATTTTTTTCCTAGATCGATTTGAATGTGTATGAAAGCGGATTTCATTGCGGTGGATTTTAATTACGCTTGGTCAAAATCTGTTAAACAATGATTTAAAAATTGTGAGTTAATTTTCAAATAGGCTGTGGGCGTTATTTAAATTTATAGCGGTTTTATATTATAGTATTTTATTCAACGGCACCTAAATCGCAAACACGACAAAGCTAAAAATAAAACAGGACAAAAATGCCCGTTCTGCTCGTTACCCTAAATAAGGCTAAATTCTTTGCAAATAACCTCTCGCAACGCGATCAGTATTGTCTTGTAAGTGCCAAATTAACGAATTATGTGGCTACAAATACGGTTACTGGGTTGTTTACCGAGGGAACTTGGTCGGACTTTATCTAATATCGGAACTTTTGGCTTCATCTCGATCGTGGGTAATCTTGTCATGCTTGTTTATCGTAAGGGATATTTATTTATGTACTAGCTACTTAGGTACTGGCGTTTCTCCGATTTTCTCTCAGCTTTTGTAAACCTGATTTTCTCTGACAAGAAATAGACGCAAATGGATTTCTGCTGGTATTCTAGAATTTTTATGTAACATGACGCCCTGTCTAAGAACGAAATCTCATCATAAAATATCTGATGTAATATGATGAATATTTGAATAACTGTTCAGTCGGGTGTTAGTTGTCCGTGTCTTTATGTGTAATTCCTGGCACGGAGCTATGATTGTGATGCTAGTTTTCAGTAAATTTGGTGGGATTTATTAAGAACACGAATCTCTAAGTGTATATCTGCTTCCACGTCGCTTTAAGTACAATTAAGAATTTGGCATAAATAATTTTACTCTACTAAAAGTCGTATCGTAGAATCGGAATTACGCTAGAGACTTGCCATAAAAACTATTTATATTATACTGTTAAAAAGATGAATTGATTAAATAAGTTGTGTACGTTTGTGTGTGAGTGTTGTGTCAAAATGTGTATATGTGTTGATTATATAGTGACTTTAATTAGATACCTATTCGGTGTTTTGATAGGATAATAAAATTATTGGAGCCATTCCATACATTTTAGTTCACACTTCAAGTGAGTGGGCAAATACATTAACCTTTATTAAGTCTCTTATATAACAAGGACCTGATAGCATATCTATTTATCTATATAATACATAAAATATGATGTGTGTGTATGTCTCTATGTATGTATATTGAGTCATAAACATAAACGAAATCGATATCTGAAAAGGGAATAAACTTAACAGCATGATTATCAGTTCTGCAATAACTCTATGCTATGTATAGATCTGGTATGAAATGTCAGAGTTGTAAATATTTGTCCAAGTACCGAACCCCGTTTCGGTATGCAGCATTCGAGCTATGAAATATTGCAGAAGCTTGAACTTATGCTGTTCGCATCTGTGTATCTGTTCTGATATTAACGACGATGTTCGGTGCACAATATTTGTGTGTACAGTGTTCCAATGTTAAATTATCTGCTCCATAATTAATTTTGGGTATTACTATACAGGGTTACTGGTTATTAGTTAACATCGTCGTATTAAGGGTGGCCTCAGTACATAAAAACAAACAACTTTTGTGCTATGACTTTAAGAATGAATATAGAAATTCGTGTAAAAACAGCCGTCCCATCAAAAAAAAAAAAACTCACTCCCGAAAAAATATATGAAACAGCAGGTTTTTTTCTTGCGAATTTTGATAAGTCGTCGAACAAAAGTTGTTTGTTTTGGCTTATTGAAGGTTGCTGATTACCAGTAACCCTGTATACAAATAAAGTACACAAATTTGTCATTATCCTAGGCCCATATTATTTAAGGACTATTATTTGAACAAATTATTCTAGGATCAAAAGGTATCTGCAGATCTAATATCGACAGCGCTATCATGGCAGAAAATCAGAGGACGAGACTGGCACACGACCGGAAAAATGTCGCGGTGAATAGGAGACCTATACTCAACAGTGGGTTGAAAATCATTGATGATGTTGATTCTATCTATACGGGTCAAAAATAAGGGAATCTATCTCGTTTATTGAGTTTTAATCACTTACCGTGAAGCCGGTTTTTTTTGGCCAAAACTTAATTATAACATAAATAAGAACTGCCTTAATTATCTATACAACTTTCTGTTGAAAAGCAACATAGCCCAGAGTCATTAGAACGGCTAAATTAATGCCGCTTCCAGTCTTTTATAACCAGCCTCTGAAGTCAAAAGAGATGCGTGAAATGCGATCCTTTGTAAGTAGTTCATTTAGGTTTGGGGCATCCCTCGTGGACCGTGTAAACAGAACTGTCGTCCGGCAAGTTGATGCGTCACGCAATATCAGAATGATTGATGAGGGCACAGTTTGCGCTCGGCTCAACCGCAGCAGCGTTCACATACTGCTTACTAGCTTTTTAGGAGGCAGGAAGATACACGTTATAGTACCCGTATCATATAAAATAAATAAATAAAATAAATATTCAGGACATTTTTGCACACACGGTCATCTGACCCCAAACTAAGCAAAGCTTGTGATATGGCTGCCAGAGACTGATATACATACATATATATTTTTAAATGCATACTTAAATAGATATTAGTACCCAGAACAACAAAACTATAACAAATACAAGAAGAATTTATAGTCAAACCATCTTATTTTCAACCCCCAACCCAAACAGAGGGGTGTTTTTTTATGCCATATTTATTTTATTTTATTTATAAATGATAGGATATCTATCGCCACCATCTCGCCTGATGTTAAGCGATGACGCGTGACGTCTACGTTAGAGCACACTTGTCTAGAAGAAACCGATTTACTCGTGATTATAAGACACCCATATTGTAACCATCGGGGAACACCCATTCAGGCAGCGCATTGCACAGACTAGCATTCGTACGGGTGCCATAATTAAGCAAACAAACAGATGGGCCGCCTGATGGTAAGCAGTCACTGTCACCTATGGATACTTGTAATACTAGAGGCATCACAAATACGTTGCCGACCTTTAAGGACTCTATTAACTCGCCTTTTGAAGAACCCCATGTTGTAGCTTCTCAGAAACAACGCGGAAGGTAGCTCATTCCACATTTTGCAGGTGCGAGGCAAGTAAGATTGTTATACGTCTAACGTGTGTATCTGTGCGTCTGTTTGTGGCATCGACTGGCATCGTAGCTCCCAAATGGCTAAGTCGATTTTTTATTATGTTCAGCAGTAGACGCCTTATAGGTCATGATGATGAAACAAAGTGTCTTTGCAGGTATTCATTTGCAATTAGTTTGAGAGCCTGTCTCTCAAACTAATTGCGCGGTACTGAATCTTTAGGTCATGCGATGCTATCCAGGACCTATGTGCTGTATTTTCCATTAGTTTAAGATCACCATTAGCATCCCTTTTCAACTGACTCCAAAAAGGAGGTTCTCGATTCGACTGGATTTTTGTGTATAATTAGGTGATATATTTACCGATTTTAATGATTATTTTTTAATTGAATATACCAAATCTTCCAAGTAGCTTCAAACATCTATATAATTATATTCCACCTCTAAGGATGGAATATTAAGAGATGAACCCTAGTTATAAAATTTCCCTCACTTCATCATCAATATCATTTCAGCCATAGGACGGCCTGTCGTCCACTGCTGGACATAGGCCTCCACCATCGATCTCGAAAAGGGCAGGTTGGAAGCGGCCTGCATCCTGCGTTTCCCTGCGGTCTCTTTTAGATCGCCCGTCCCTCACTTATTTAATTCTAATTATTTTTATAAGCTGTAGTTGTTTTCGTAAAAATATGTCTATATTATCTCTCTCCTACCTCTATACATACATAGCTAGCCGTTCCTGCTCCTGCCTAAATATTACCATGACAGACTTGCATGATTGACAGGCATTCAGCTCCGCACCTCTCAATGCAGGTTGCCATCCATTTCGGTTACAGCCGTCAGGCACATGCGCCTTCCTTTCATACTGTACCTACTAATTAACTATGACGTGAATGCAGAAGTATTTCGCCGTTATTACAAGCCAATCCAAATTCAATTTCAAAATATTTATTTGTCAGAACATCGTAGGTACACATGCATATAAATTTGCATATCTACATGGTCGTAAGAATGGAAACGTATCTCATGTCCTTGCCAGTTACGGCGTACAAATGGTAGTTTATTATGTATATTTTTATTTCTTTTTGCTAAAGTAAAAAAAATAACTAAATTATGTCTATGTTAGGATATTATTCAAATCATATATAATGCTCCAATGTGTTTCCAATCCTAGTTTTTGAACCGAACAGAAGAAGAGTGTAACTTCTTACTTGCACTTGTCTTTCAGGAAAGGTACAATCTGGAGTTGTTTAAAATGTAAAAAAGGTATTTTCTAGAAAACCGTGCAACATCTTTGACCACATCATCACTCCCATCAGGCAATAAACGTCTGCCTAGTCTGTTGTAAAATATAAAGGGCAGATTAATTACATGGAACTTCTTCAAGTACCTCTTCTTTGCGCCCTCTTTGAGTTGAAGCAGCAAAAAGTCTACTTTACTAGGCTATGCTCAAAAATGTATCTCATTTGCAAAAATTTCAGAGAGACAGTCGAGACGCGAGGGAGCGCGGAAGCGCTGTGGGTCAATTTCACACCTACGGTAAACCGGGAGACTTCCATGGCCATTTGTAGGTGGCAACGCCGCTAAGTCAGCGTTGAGCCTAACCCTTTACCTAAATTTAGAATTGTTCGTTAGGCAAACAGTTGATATAGAGTTTAGTTAAACAACTTGGATTATTTGGACAGTTCGAAGGCCTCATGCTTTGAACAATATTTTGTTTGACAATATTAAGCGTTATTTTAACCCTCGATGCAAACAGTTAGTATAAGTTGGTGTGTAAATTTAATCTGTGTGTCTGTCTGTGGCATCGTAGCTCGCAAACCGTTCAACCAATTTTAATTTGAAATCTCAAATCTATCCGGCCGTTTTGTAGAAAAATAGTAACAGTCATACAAACATACTTTAAAAATCAAAAAACCGACCCAGGGCGAGTCGGGCTTACACAATGAGGGTTCCGTATCACGACATACCTTTTTTGCTACTTAGGTACAAAAAATAGTGCCAAAGACAAATTCCATCAACGCGGCAACGCCCAGACGGTCACCCATCCAAGCACCGACCGCTGACAGACAGACAGACGGACGGCCGGACGGATAGACATCGTAGGCTATAAAATAGATAGTAAAAATAGATTCTAAACTCAACAAATGTGAAACGTGCGATCAATTATTACGTAATGAATTTACAAGTATTAAAAACGAAAGCAGAAGTTAAGTAGGTACTTAAAATTCTGACTAAAGGCTAAAAATGGCTGTGTTGCTACTGGTACAATATTCTCTTATTGTACTCTAGTTCGTCTCATTTGGTACTAAAACACATGGCTTTTCATCTTCACCACCAGGTGATGTCACGATAATACAAGACAAAGGATTTATTTAGGTGCCTCGTCGCCAAGTCAAGTGCATTGCAATCCCACGCAATCACCACACAATGTTACCGCGCATCCTATTCTGCTATTGCACCTGAGTTCCTCTTGTTTGGAACTAGAACACACGCGTCTTTTCACTGCGATTGTGTTACGTCTCATTGTCCCGTTGCATTTATTCTCCGCTATTCAGTTTTCACGAGCTTTACTTTTCTCGGATCCGAAACGCCTCGCACGAGTTATGTTATGTAATAATAATGTTCGGTTTTGAATAAGATTATTCTGTATTAGTGACTAATCAGTTTGTTTTACACGCTTTATATTAGCTTCACTTGTAACCAACTAACCAGCTAACAAACTAATCACCTAATTAGCTAACTGACTAACTAGCAATGTAATCAAATCTTGGAAATAAATTTTAACTTACTTTTAATTGTCGTATCGATTTAAAACTTTGCAAGTATGAAATTTAATTCGAATGACAATACAATAATTTGATACCATTGAAATGATCTGATGAGGACCAGGAGGTAGAAAGTGGAACTCTTCAATGGTAGTATATTTCTCTATGATGATACTGACAGAGCTATCTAGCGGAAATAAAGATTTTGGCATCTTTCCGCTAGATGGCTCTGTCATTTAAAGTTATATGTTTATAAATTTAGTGAACAACCGTGATAGTTTAAAACAGGCCTCTGTTATTTGTTTGCCTATATAACGAGGCATTTTTTTTTATTTTTTTTTAAATTATGTGGAGACATAAATATTATTCACGAGTCGCGGCTACTTATATTATAATTATTGACTTTACCGTAACGTAAGATAACCCAAAAACATGCAAAAAATACCGGTTCAAAGTTTCAGCTCTGACGCTTATCCATGAATATTCTATATCCTGAATATGAGTATGGTAAAAGTATCTGCCCATCTATCATTTTGATGTTACGCCATGGATCAATCTATCTGACAGTTTATATTCTGTCAAATCTACGAATAACTTGCCTTTTTGCTTAACTTTTAAACTGTTTTGTATTAAAGTATCAAACGCAAAAAATCGATCTACTTGACATCAAATTTTACCACATGTAACTACTAATGATCTTTACCTAGAGTTAAATTTGTCTCATGTCAGTTTTGGTAAACTTAAAGCTAGAGTCGAAGTGGTAATTGCTTCTCTCTCACCTTCTGTGACGACACTGTCCAAATAATGAGACAGGTTTCTACACATCTACAATCTCAGAGTTGCTGCATAAATAGAGCTAAATTGGAATCCTCCAAAACTCCGTCAGTGGACGCCACGTCCTTTGGGTGGGGGTAGATGTGTGGGGACAAAGTAACAAACTTGAGAGCTAGCACTATCGGTCTAGACTAGACCACTGTGACTCGGCCCGAATTCCAACTGGGATTAAATTGGATGTAATGTCTGCTACACGTGAATTAAATTGCCACCAAACGTATGCATAATTTTGGTCGGACATTTGGGAACGCCGATGAATCAATTTTCATGCATGAAGTTGTGGATGCGAATAATTAATCACCATAAATTATGCAATCATCATTATAGTATTTAAGAATTAAAAAAACCTATGCTAAGTACTCACACATTTCTAGTTCGTTAGATTAGTTGTTCCTTGTTGTTAGTTGTTTTGTGCTAAAATTGTCTCGGGATGAAACAGAAGTTCTCATTCACAGTATATACAGCGAGTGATGGTTATTTACAGATGCAGGATCCTACGTACACACTCTACCTTTTAGCATCCATTATAAGTAGGTATAGATAACTCGCACACGGTATTCCTCAGCCCGGAAGCCCAGGTTTATCTCAGGTCTGGCATACTCCGGAGACACTACCTTTACACTCACACACACACACACACACACACACACACACACACACACACACACACACACACACACACACAGACACATATTATACTTACACACTGTTTCTTTTTGCTCAAGGATGTATATTTACTTTGCCAATCTTGTTTATTTGTGATATTCTTTGTATACGTTAGCTTCTTTGTTTACTCCTTGTTTGGTGCACTTATTTATATATTAACTAAACCATCTTCTGTTACGGAAGCTATAGACGCTAGAAAACCTCTCAGGTAATTTCGCACTCGAGCTCCAAGACACAAGCCGCGTGCTTAGTTTGGAGCTCACTGACCAAATACACTCGTGTCTTACAAAGAATCTTAGTCTACTTTTAAGAGTTTTGTTTTACTAACTAGTTTTTAATTCTTTGTAAGTTTCCTCTTTTTAGTGAATAAATTTATCTTATCTTATCTTATCTTATCCTTTCGCTTAAAAAATGCTTTAAGTTTCACACAAGGCGTTCCGATATTTTTATAACTTTCTTATCTTCTGAAGGCGAAGGTAAGGCAGACACTTTAATGTTTTTTAAAAGTTCTATCTTCTCGAGTAAAACAGATGGATACAGTTTTAAAGCTGTTCGCCAATTCCAGATTGCGCGCTTCGCCAGTACTAACTTTATCTAACAGTTGATTGCACTCTCTCCTTTAGAAAAGTATCGTTAGAATGTTCACTTCTCTTTATATTTATCAAACTTCTTTGTCAAGAGTCTATGAAGTGTACATTTTATAAAGCGACGCTTTAGGGATTTGTTTTGTGTCAATACTTATTCAAAGTGAAACAAAACTGAAAGCAATAATTTAAGTTTTGACACGCACGTGTTTTTATTTATGATAAAACCAAAGAAATTAATACGTAGTACATATAGGTCAATGGATAAAACAGATTATTATAGATATCGTTTTAGGTTATATAAAATACGCCAATTTGAGGAAGAAGGTTTTCAAATCGAACCGTTTCTCTGTATTATGTATACCGATTACTCCGGCATTTTTGAGTCAATTAACGTGATTTTTTTACTATGTAGAAGAAACTCTCGATGTAGTCCCACAAAAATTTCATTAATTTTCGCTCAATAGTTTTTAACTAAGTTTTAATACTATTATGTTAGAGTGCTTACTAATTTTGAAGTAAGACTTTTAAATTGTTAATTATTATGTTTATTCACAAACTCTTCATACTAAAAAGCCAAGTGAAATATTTAATTGATTACCGACGTTACTTTTATTTTGTATAGATTTGACCGCAACGAAGAATTCTCAAAACTAAATTTATTTGTGTTGGTCGTTCATTTGATCACGGTTCCTAATCAGTTTTTTTGATACCCATTAATACTTTGCAATTTAGACTTGATTCGTTTGTGTTAAACAATGTATGAAAAACCGTAGTCTTTATTTAGCTCTTCTACTCTACTTTTCTCAATTTTCAACTTCGCGGATCGCTACATTACTGGAACTATTTATTAACTTTCTTAGATAATTTATGGTATAAGCTACCTGCTCACCAAAATTCATTCAAACCTATTCAGCTGTTATGGAGTTGAGTGCTGTCAAACATTATAATTCTCATGCGCTGTGATTCCACTTTTATTGTGCGAACTGCTAGTTTGTGGAATTCGCTGCGGAATGGGTGTTCCCCGATAGTTATAATCTGGGTATCTTCAAATCAAGAGTGCATCAGTTTCTTCTAGGCAAGTGTGCAACATCGTCGACCGCAACATCGCTTTACATCAGGCGAGTTGGTGGCCAAACGAAAGTCCATTAATAAATAATAATAAACAGTTCTTCGTATTTCTAATTTTAGTGTGATTTTGCACACATACAATATTGCACCAGTCGACTAGCAGCCTAGAACATTTCCAATTCGAATACCGGAAATAGAAAAGAGTAGATCGAAAGTACAAAATGTCAATACACTCGTGTCAACCGAAAACAAACGTAGAAGTTGAATTGAATTCAAGTTAAAGTAAGCATGTGTTCTTTGTTCTGTTTCAACATTTCCAGTGCAACAATGGCATTCGTTTTCTGCACTTGGAAATTTCAAGCACATGGTAGGTGACATTTTTATTTAAGATGATGGCTAAGCGCTGAGGATTCCTGTCGTGCTTGCTTTAACTGTACAATGGAATAAAGCGTTTTAATAGAATTGTAGAATTTGTAGAGAAATGAGAGAATAACTGAAAATGGGTAGAAATGTGTTGAAAATTACTACGAAAAGAATGTATCCCAGCTAGTTTCCTTTCCAGGCTCGACATGTTTACTTTTTGACTTGGACCAATGGCCATATCATCATAATATACTATCAGACAGCTGTGTTCAAACATTTAGCCGCTTAGCGAAAAAAAACTTCAAGGTTACCGGCATCAAGTAGGTTTATTAATGATATCTTGTATTATGATATTACTAAAAATAAAAGGAAGGTAATTTTTAGGGTTCCGTACCTCAAAAGGAAAAAACGGAACCCTTATAGGATCACTTCGTTGTCCGTCTGTCCGTCTGTCCGTCTGTCCGTCTGTCCGTCTGTCAAGACCCTTTTTCTCAAGAACGCGTAAACGTATCAAGTTGAAATTTATACTAAATACTTGGGTCTACGGTTTCTTTCGGCTGTAAAAAAATAAAAGTTGTAAGTCAACGCAATCAAAAGATATGAACGTTTATGTCGCATATTTTGCGATTTCACAGGGAAACCAAAACCTATAGGGTACTTCCCGTTGACCTAGAATCATGAAATTTGGTAAAAGGCAAGGTCTCATAGCACATATATAGGAATAAATCTGAAAGTTACAAATTTTAAGTTATATCATATAAAAATTATTATTTTGCTAGTACAAACTTACATTTTGTAGTTGGAATGTATGGAAGAACCTAATTGTCAACTACAAAGTTAAGTTTGTCTTTTAATATTTCAACATCAGTTAGTTTTTAGGGTTCCGTACCTCAAAAAGAGAAAACAGAACCCTTATAAGATCACATTATTGTCCGTCTGTCTGTCTGTCTGTCTGTCTGTCCATCTGTCTGTCCGTCTGTCAAGACCCTTTATCTTGTATCTTCGATATACAATGTGGCACTATTCATTCCTAAAATTTCAGCTATATTATAATTATCAATATTATAAATGCGAAAGTTTGTGTGTAAGTGTGCGTGTTTGGCTGAAGTCACCGCCGAAACTACAGGTTCGATTTAGATGAAATTTGGTATGGAGGTAGCATATTCCCTGAATTAACAGATTTCGATGAAATTTAGTATGAAGGTACCATATTCTTTGGATAATCACATGAGTTACTTTTTACCCCGAAAAAAATTATGGTTCCTGTAGTATAACATCAATCACTCAACTCTGTGACTGTTTAACGGATTTCGATAAAATTTGGTATGGAGGTAGCATATTCCCTGGATTAAAACTAAGGCTATTTTATACCGACAATATGTAAGTTCCTGTAGGATAATATCAATCATTCAACTCCGTAACTGTTAAACAGATTTAGCAAGCCGCAAGCGGCCCGCGAGGGTTAGTCAAGCACAAGTGACGTACAAAAAAGAAAAAAAAACTTTCTAGGCCGCGTGGTTCGCTGGGCCGCAAACGGCCCGCGAGGGCGAATGTCAAGCACGAGTGACGTACAAAAAAGAAGAAAAAAAAACTTTCTAGGTCACGCGGTTCGCTGGGCCGCAAGCGTCCCGCGAGGGCAAGTGTCAAGCACAAGTGACGTACAAAAATGAAAAAAAAAACTTTATAGGTCGCGCGGTACGCTGGGCCGCAAGCAGGACGCGAGGGCGAGTGTCAAGCACAAGTGACGTACAAAAAAGAAGAAAAAAAAATTCTAGGTCGCGCGGTTCGCTGGGCCGCAAGCGGCCCGCGAGGGCGAGTGTCAAGCACAAGTGACGTACAAAAAAGAAGAAAAAAAAATTCTAGGTCGCGCGGTTCGCTGGGCCGCAAGCGGCCCGCGAAGGCAAGTGTCAAGCACAAGTGACGTACAAATAAAAAAAAAACCTTTCTAGGTCGCGCGGTACGCTGGGCCGCAAGCGGCCCGCGAGGGCGAGTGTCAAGCACAAGTGACGAACAAAAAAGAAAAAAAAACTTTGTAGGTTGCGCGGTTCGCTGGGCCGCAAGCGGCCCGCGAGGGCGAGTGTCAAGCACAAGTGACGAACAAAAAAAAAAAAAACTTTCTAGGTCGCGCGGTACGCTGTGCCGCAAGCGGCCCGTGAGGGCAAGACTAAGTGTCAAGCACAAGTGGCACACAAAATTGAAAAAAAAAAATTCTAGGTCGCGCGGTACTCTGGGCTGCAAGCGGCCCGTGAGGGCGAGTGTCAAGCACAAGTGACGTACAAAAAAAAAGAAAAAAAACTTTCTATGTCGCGCGGTTCGCTGGGCCGCAAGCGTCCCACGAGGGCAAGTGTCAAGCACAAGTGACGTACAAAAATGAAAAAAAAAACTTTCTAGGTCGCGCGGTTCGCTGGGCCGCAAGCGGCCCGCGAGGGCGAGTGCCAAGTACAAGTGACGTAAACAAAAGAAGAAAATAAAACTTTCTAGGTCGCGCGGTTCGCTGGGCCGCAAGCGGCCCGCGTGGGCGAGTGTCAAGCACAAGTGACATACAAAATAGTAAAAAAAAACACTATATATGGGGTTTGCTAGACCACAAGTGGAACGCGAGGGCAAGTTTCACACAGGGAAAGTAAAAAGAAGTAAAAAAAATTGGGGTCGCGTGATTCGCTGGGTTCAGTTATTTAACTCTATTCATCATTCAAACATCTGCCAGGCCAGGAATTCAACCTTACATCTCCTGCTCATAAAGCACCATGTACTTACAATCAAGGATGAAATAGTTACATAAAAAATAAAATAAAATAAAACGTATTCAGTAGCGTCCTAAAATAAAACTTTTTGCAGGGAACTCCATAATTTTTCCCTAGAATAACGCAGGCGAAGCCGCGGGCGGAAGCAAGTTGTAATATATGTTTTTGGGATACTTAATCGGAAAAACGGAATTAAGTCTTCGATGCGCGAACTATTGAACTTATAATACTTAGACAAGTTTGTACGGAACCCTCGGTGCGCGAGTCCATCTCGCACTTGGCCGGTTTTTTTTTATTAAATATTATCTAGGCTTTCGCTTGACTGCCAACTCACCTGATTTAAAAACGATGATATGGTCACCGACGGAGCACGCTTGCCTAGAAGAAAACTATTCAGTCGCGATTTAAAGATACCCAGATTTTTTTATTAGTTGTCTAAAAATGTGTTATATTTAAAAAAAAAACTAGTTTGATTGTTTAATTCAACTAACAAAGAAACAGCGTTTTAAAGTAGGTGTACTCATGGTACACAAAATTTATTTAATAAGTATTGTGAACAGCGACTTGGAGTTCCACCTATACAAGCCTATTATGGATTTTGAAAACAGTATCTAATTTTGTTCTTTTGATATTCATCATTATCATCAGCCAGAAGACGTCCACTACTGAACATAAGCCTCCCCCTTTAACCTCCACACTGAACGACAGCCTGCCTTTTGCATCCACTGGATGCCAGCGACTCTCACTATGTCGTCGGTCCATCTAGTGGGAGGCCTACCTACGCTGCGTCTTCCGTTTCGTGGTCTTCACTCAAGAACCTTTCTTCAGATATTATCGTCTTTTAAATTCAGTTTGATCAATAACAATTATGCCTCACAGCTAAGTTAAAACTAAATTCAGGTCCGTATTTAAATCAAGCGACAATATTAAAGCGATATTTATTTGACACCGCTCTCGGAGGCCGTCACCTCGTAGATTACCCAGTATGAAATTCTGCGGTATATATTATAACGTGAAATGCCAGGTTTATGCTGCCTTGTGTAACGAGTATATCGTAATAAAGATATATCAAACGCGATATATAGCAGCTAGCTGCCGGTCTGTCGTGAAGTATTACCATGATGTAACGCAAAGATAATACTATTAATGGGTGAAGAAAAAGAAAGAAATTGCCTACGTCTTGTTATGTCTGTCAGTTTTTTCAGAGGAATGAGAGAAATGAAACCGTTCTTTTAATTTTCTATTAAAAATAAATTTATTTTTAAAAAACGTGTTTTATAGTTTATATTAAAAGCGTAATACGTACAACCGTCAAACTCGGCATGATTATATTACACACACTAATGTATAACAACAAATAATAAATAATGGCCAAGTGCAAGTCGCTGACAAGTTTCTGTTCATTACCAAGTTAGAACTGGTAATTTCGTTATCGAATTTTGTGGTAGTACGGAACCACCAGTGCATGACCCCGACTCGCACTAGGTCAGTTTATTTTTAGAACTTTCTTACTTCTATAGTTATTGAACTAAGTGCATGAAACTTTGCACAGTTGCAGTTTTAGTATTGATCTAAATTTTAAAATAGATTTTACAATAGAAATTTTAAATAATAAATAAGTTTGTTATATAATAATATATAATTTTGGAATTTAGGGGTGACTCTGGTACTCGTGAAATGGTGATGATGATTTTTTTCTGCACCCATATTGTCAAATAGGTCTTTTAAAATGAAGGTAAAGTTGCAGTGGCAAAGTGGCCCGCCAATGTGGCAAAAGGTTGCTTCCCCCATTCTGTATTTCTCAACTGTTAGACATATAAACTTGTTATTTGACATAATAATAAGTCATATCACAACGCAGGGGCGGCTTTATGGCGAGCCGTCGGTGAGTGGCGACACCGCGTACCCCGATTCCATGGGTCTAAAACCCCAGAGACCCTGACCTCTGGCTTGCCTTAATCGGCCGTCTGGGGGTGGAAACCGCAAGAGCTAAGAACATAAGCTCCAGGGTGGAAGTGTTAAAGGGCATAACGCCGCGAGTAGCTCTCAGTGAAAGTGCAGCACACCACTCTACACCCTAAGCCACCCACGCCAATGTTGCCCCTCCGGTGCCAAGATGCGGCAGCCTCTATGGGGGGCCCATTTAGTGGGTGGCAAGTCATCACCTGCCTAAATATATTTTGAGATGAGACATTATAAGGCAGGTGCCGTTTCTCATCCCATAGATCAGTTCAACTACCCACAAATTGTTCACCTCAATAGCCCTGTTTTTTTTTATCCTATACTGTACAATAGTTTTATATTCCATTTTATACACATTCCATAGTAATTGTATTTTGTATTCAACAGGGCCTCTTGGTGTTGGTTTCGACTCCACCAATGCCTAACAAATGGCCGGGTCAAACCCGAGAATTTTATGAAATAAAGAGTCATATCATATAACTTTATTTAAAGTTATTTAGACCATTTTCTGATTATAGCTCTTTGAGGTATAATAATTATTGCATGTTTGTATTTGTAGTTTTCGGGAATAAAACATGGTTCGAAAATAATTAGCCAATAGTTTATAATAAAAGTATTTCTTTTAAAATATTATTCAGTGACATAAAATAGATAATAGTAGTAATGCTGGTTTAAATGATGAATAAAATCTAATCTTTCTTTGTGTAGCCGCAATCATGTCTACGTGCTACGGCGTAGCGGATGCTACGTGACGTGCTACGAGTCTCGTGGCTTCTGATTCCACCTTTTCACGTTTTATGCCATTGATAAATGGTTTTATAAGACTTTATTTAGTTTTATCTAGTACGTGTAACTTTCGTTATAATTTTTTTTTCTTATTTTGAGAGGAATAAGTATTTAATTCAATATTTTTTATCAATTGACTATAAAAATATTTTAACAATATTTTTTATTTTACCCTGTAATGAAAAACAAATATATTTTAGTGTATTTATTGAAATGCAAAATGTGTATGCATTAAAATGCATTTTGTGTATTGCAAAACAAATATATTTTAATGTATTGTGGTGCAAATCTTAATCATATTTCCCAGTAAAATAAAATATAAACTTTACGGTTCAAAAAATTTACGGTGTTACGTGTTTTGTCTCCGTTTTCTCCTTTCCCAGAGGATATTAGGCTCATTTGGTGTAACCAGAGATAATTAATGCATGTTAAGCCAATCAGAGTCGGTGCCCTGCCGACAGAAAACATACGATTTGTACAGAAAACAAAGGATTACTATGATATTATGTCGCTGGTACAAACAAACTATCATAAAAGTAGATAGGACTGCTGGTAAAATTCACCACTGATAGTACCTGTAGCTTAGCTCTACTGTGTTTTGAGGGGATGTCATATCTAAGTTTTAACGGCCTCTCACACCAAATTTGACGATTTTAAATCAATTTTATTCAGTTAAATACAATATATGAGCTGGAAAAAAATACATGTCACAGATAAATATGTGTTTGAGTTTATGATATGGTTCAAAATAAGATAGAATAATGAATGAATAAATAATAAAAAAGATATGAACTTACCTTGATCAAAAAGTCGATTTAGTTTATTTTTTTCGTTTTATGCTCTAATGAAAGCTCGTAACAACCTGGAAATTGCAGGTACTGAAAGGCAATTCTATTAAAAAAAAATTGGTTTGGATAGATTTTTGACAGTGAATAGTAGTAGTTAGTAGTTTTTTAGTGAAATTAAAAGCGTAAAAAGATCGAGAGAATTTGCGCGCGCCGCGCTCAATACCGCGCCAGGCGTCATCGAGGTCGGACTCTTGCGTTGCAAAATACATCGTCGCTATAACTTGACGGGGGCTGAGGGAGCGTTTTGTTGCTTACGCGACTCTGATAACCGGCTGTTAAAGGGAAGAAAATGATTTTCTTCCCTTATTTTTTTTTTTTAGGAAGTCTTGTATAATGTATAGGGCTGCTCGTTGCAGATTATGTGACATACATACACACAACTAGAGTCATAGTCAACAATAACGCCACTCTACTCGAGTTGCTGACTCGTGTCACGTCGCATAGAGCGGCCTTATTAAAGTATGTGTCCAATCGTCCACTAGAACACCAAATTCTTGTTTATTCTTGTTTGTTGTTTTCTTGTTTGTTGTGTATTCTTATTTTTGTTTCTGTCATAAATAAATATTTTTTCTTTCTTTCTTTCTTTCTTTCTTTCTTTCAAATTCATACTTAATATATACTTCCAAGAATGGAACACCCAGCTATCCTCCTTGTTTCTTGAGAACTACATTCTAAGCATCTTCAAGGCTAGATTGAATAGATTTCTTCTAGATCAACGTGTTCCATCCTCGGCCATAACGTCACTTACCATCAGGCTGCAATTGGTGGCCAAACGTAGATATATTCTGTATAAAAAAAAACTGTGGCAATTTATCACAATTTTCGAAACCTTCTTCTGGCTGACCCAGAGGAAGATGAAAAAGATCAGACGGCACCAGTGAATGAGACCCTGACAGAAGAAAGTACCACAATACCAAGAACTCGACCAACATGGCCATATTGAACCTCTAGAATGCTCGAGAGGCAACCCGGTTCAAAACCCCAAGGAGCCTAGTCCTCGTAGCCGAACCAGCCAGCCTCTTCCAGTAAGGAAGGAAGAACCCAGAATGATAAAGTAATTATATAAACTTGGTGGAATGGATTCTGCAAAGTTTATACTAACTACTTCATTCAGAGAGCTATGCTCGGAGTTTCTTTGCGCGATAAAATCCGAAACGTGGATATTCGCCAAAGAACCAGAGTCACCGACATAGCTGTTAAAATTTGCAAGTTGAAGTGGCAATGGGCAGGCCACATCGCTCGAAGAACCGATAACCGATGGGGAAGAAAGGTTCTGGAGTGGAGACCACGAACCGGAAGACGCAGCGTAGGGAGGCCTCCCACTAGATGGACCGACGACATTGTGAGAGTCGCGGGCATCCAGTGGATGCAAAAGGCAGGCTGTCGTTCAGTGTGGAGGTTAAAGGGGGAGGCCTATATTCAGCAGTGGATGTCTTCTGGCTGATGATGATGATGATGATGACTTCATCCATCCGATACGCACGATGCAGACAAAGGATTTATTAAGTCAATGAAATGTATACAGGGTTACGCGGACAGGGTGTATCAAGCCAAAAGAGTTTATAATACCCATCATTACGAACAATTTGTACCATGGGTCTAAATAAAAAAAAAGCCAAAACAGCTGTTCCATAGAAAACGGTTCTTCACAGTCTACAAAATGTATGGAGCAGCTGATATTTTTTTCGCAATTTCATGGTTGGCCATATAGTAAAAATTATTCATAACTAGCTGCACCCCGCGGTTTCACCCGCGTAGTGATGATGATGATAATGAAAAGTAGCCTATGTCATTCTCCGGTTCTTGAACTATACCCATGCAAAAAATCCGGTCGATCCGTTGCTCTGTAGCTGCGTGAAAGAGAAACAAACAAACCAACAAACATTTCGCATTTATAATATTATATTAGTATGATGATGAGAATAACGAACCCCTTTCGGCTTAGTACAACTTTTCCGCGTAACCCTGTAATTTATGCGGAATGTACCTACGTGTATATAAATTTTCATCGCTAAAAAATTCGTACGCATTTACCCATTTAACAGTTCAATATAAGAAGTTTCAAAGAACCATAATTGTGGCATATTTCATGACTCGCGGCGGAATACTTGCGGCATTATATTTTTCACGCGCCATAAAAGTTTGTCAAAGTTTTAGAAGCAGAGCTGTAGAGAAGAAATAATAGGTTTTAATTTCTAACGTAACATCTAACAAGGTTGATATAGCATGAATCAGTCATAATAAAGAATGCCTTTCTCAAAAAAAAAAAAACATATTGATATTGATTTTATGTATTCACAAATTTTTACTGTGTTCATTTTGTTCTATTCTTTTATTTAAAAGTATCTTATTTTTTTGCCATGATCTATGTCGTGAGATAGATAGAAAATCATTATTGTGTACACCAGAAATAAAAAAATATAAACATAATTATAGAAAACAATCACGAGCTAGTGTCACAAGTGGTGGCCTTATCGCTTATAGCTTAAGCTAATTTCTTTAAGATCACATCAGCTGTTTTATAGTGAAAAGTTAACAAACAGGTAAGGACAGATAGACAAAGGGATATTTTCGCATTTATAATACTAGAGTTATTCAAAGAGAGTATGAGGTGATGTGGTGTTGTGAGTAAGTGAGTTGTTTGTGGTGAGTGAGTGATCTGTAGATTTGGTATTATAATACCTACATAATTTTGAATATCTAAAGCAAGAATAGGTTGGTACCTGAACTTTAATATAAATAGAGTCTTGGCAACGTAATTGTGATGCCTCTCGTGATATAAGTATCATTAAAAACGTATAAGAACTCGCCAAAATTGATATTATAATGTTAGCCATCTTGATTGACAAACCTTTCCTTTGGATCCGGACAGGGACAGTAAGTCTACTTCGATAAATGACTTTTAGTTCGTTAGCATTTAAATTAAAGAATATATGCATCAAGAGTGCTTCCATGCTTCAGAGTTTTCATATGTTGTATACAAATTGTTATTACTATATTTCTTAGACTAATATCAATAAATAATAATAAATTAAAAAACCGACTTCATAATAAATGAGTAATTACCTACGCAATTTCGTTTACTCGGATGAGATATTTTTCAAAATACTACACCAATTTTGATGAAATTTCTATAGGAATAATCTGAAACTATATCCTCTCAAAATAAATCCAAATCAGTTTATAAATGAAGTAGTTTAGAGGTAACAATCATTAAACAAATACAACCGAATTGAGAAGTCTCTTTTTTAAGTCGGTTAAAACAGCATAAAAATGCCTATTCCATTACATACATAACATAATACATTGTTACTTCCAAACAATCAACGTATAGTGTACTGCACGTAGTAAGGAAAATTTTGGTATTGTAGGTGTCTATAGGCAGCGGTGACCACTTACCATCAGGTGGCCCGTAGCTTGTTTGCCACTTATTCTATAAAAAAAAAACAAAAAAAAAAAAAACAAATACGGTCTTACTTATAAACGTTAATTAAGTTAATATATGCTTAAAACTGCTCTGTCAGCTTATCGCTGATAGAAACTGACACTCGTGAAGAATGAGATAAAACATATTTTAGTTAAAAACACATAATCAATGTAACTATAAGTACAACCATTGATCACTTAAACTTATAAATAGCTTAGCAATGTTATTCAACAAACAAAATCTTGTAAAGTTGAATTGAATTAAGTATCTCTTTAATATATTATATTAACTAAAAAAGTTAATTTAACCTAATTTGTATTAAATTGGATCCCAAGATTGTGTAAACAACTCATTAAAAACATAGGTTACGCTGTTATTTGTTTCAAAGTTTAAACCCCACTTGATAAACAAAGGAAAAGTTAAAAAGTAATAAATATTCGATTCATTGTTCAGAAACCATTACATGTTATGACTTAATATGAGTAAAACTTTCACTGTTAAATAATTTATACAAATTATATACTTACTTCTTCATACGTACGAAGACAATGAACAAAGTGGCACGACACAATCATGAGTTCAAAGTAATTTCAATCCAACTAAACGTCATTATGCAGGTGACACCGTCACTGGGTCCGTTCACAGCATTTCATAATATCGTATCATTAAAAAGTTAATTAGTAGTGCGGACCACGTGCGCGTCTCGAGCGCGGGAAATCGAAATATTTAGCGCCAAAACCGACCTCCCTCGAGACCACCATCCCTCGCAATGCCCGACTTTACACTGACAAGTGTCACCCGGCTCCCGGCGTTTTGCTCGCTTTTACTACGGACGATTTTCCTCTTTTGCCCTATCTTGCTTTAACGAAAATTTATATACACAGAGAGTTGTACGTACACACATGAACGACAACTTAGTTCGCGTCGTCCGGATTTGTACACCTATACGGCGAGGATGTGTGCGTGGGACTCGCATATGTAGTGGTGGTTTGTGGAAGACGCATTTCGGTAACGTTCCAATGCGTTGTTGCACACAATAACATCTGTTTTGGTCCAATAAATGTTTTAATCGGGTGGAATAAAGCTGAGTTTCAGTTGCTAGTTCCGCTCTTATGCTTATCGAGAGACAACGCTAAAGCTGAATTGCGCATGTCCATGATCAATCTCGTGATCGTGAAACTACGAAAACTATTGCTGTCCTTATTTTTCTCTAAGTTTTAAGAATCAGCATTATATTTTGCGAAGTAAGCAGAGAAATGTAATCTTAGACTCGGTTAATAATTAATTAGGGCCTACTTTCTTTACAACCTAAAACTCTCAGGATATTATGAATAGGTTTGTTCCGAAAGTCTACTAAAGTAAGTATATTTTTATGAGTAATAAAGTTGGCCGTTTATAAGGTTTAGGCAGAAAACTTTTGAATGAATTATTGCAAATATAAATTTTACATCTTTATTTTTACCTTTTTTATTTTAACAATATTAAAACTATTTTATGTTTTATCTTGATCAATAAATAATACATTTATTAGATAATTACCTACAAATAATAAAATCACAATCCGCCAGTACAAGAACAAAACCGCTAGACAATCATCAGACAATACATTCAGTACTCGTATTATGGATTTTCTCATGAAACATCAAACAATTCAAACTTGCCGTCTTGAACTAGTCGCGAACAAAGTCAGAGCAAACAATTTTCCCTCTGTAGATGATATTAACTGAGAGATAAGAGCGTAAGAGTATGAGTGAAGCACTCTTTCCGAGAACGAGCGTTTATACAAAGCTATGAATAACAATTTAGTAAAGAGCGAGAAGTACAAACACTTGAGTGTAGAAGTTTGTTGCCGAGAGCCCAAACACAGGAACAATACCGACGAGGAGCTCGGAAAATGGGAGATGAGGCATCGTTGAGCTGCGACGTTTTTTCCCCTGAAATGGAACGACGAGTCAATTTATTTTTTAACCCCCAAGACAAACAAGTGTATTATAAGTTTAACATGTATGTATGTATCTGTCTGTGGCATCGTACATACCTCTCAAATGGATGAACTGATTTTGATTTGGTTTTTTGAAGTGAAAAGTTCTTTAGCCCCGTTGAGCGATTTTTGGTAGGGGCAAAATTTATGGGTTCACGTAACCGACATGTTAATATTGCTATAAATATGCCAATCCAAAGTTTTCACTTTTGTTGGCAGTCCTATCGACAGTCCCCATGACTGCCTATTTTTTTTGTTGGAATAGTGACTTGATCGAAATTTTCCTTAGGCATGATTCAAGCAAATCTGTTTAGCTCTTTGAAGACCATCAGTCCTTGTGTCGGGGGTTTTTTAATTGTTTTAATTTATTCTTTTTAAACACTGAACTTCATTTAAATCAGTGGGGATTACATTTTTGTCGTACGTACGTTCATATTTTTTTGTAAAAACATCACATTCCTTTACTTACACAATAATAACGAGTAACGAGTATACTCTATGACGCTGGAGTAACACAGTATTATTAAATGGAGAAGGCACTAAGATGTCACAAATGAGGCGATATATTCTGGTAATATTTTTTTTGTGATTAACAGGCTAGACCTGATGCTAAGTGTCAGAGTCTTTGAAGATAGTTCTATAAAAAAAGTTTAGGCGATAAAAATCTCTTAACATTTCTAGTAGGCACCGTACCTATGATGCCCTCTGGTGTTCTGGCCCCAAGACACAGGCTGATCTGAGTTAGGGCCCAAAGTTTTTTTTGTAGTCGATGACGTCTGCTTGCCACTATGTGAAATTTTAGGTTGAATTGTTGACAAGTTTTCTTTTATTGCTATCTATTATTACCTGAATATATATTTTACACAGGAACATTTTTCCATCAAAGAGATGATGCAGATTTAATATTTCAACCGATTTGAATCAAGAACTTCGCAAAATATTGGATTCTTCATTCCAGCGCATTATAATGGACTCTTCTATATTTCTTCTTATTTTATTTATACAGATTCGACGCTCTAAATATTTTACATTCTATTTAAAATCGTATATCGGAAAATGGATTCGTTCTCGGTCTCGGTCGTACATTGACTTTTTAAGTCAATTCTAAAATGTTTAACTGATTGGACGTAGACAACTATTTTCTGTGATGTTTGATCTTTCTTTATAATATAATCTCAAATAATAGCCTTATGAAGAAATAAAAAATACCCAAACATCACAGAAAATAGTTGTTGGACCCGGGTATGTCCTAAAATTGCGACCAGAACCACCGGAGGATAGGCAGCAGCGTCCTATTATTACACGGTGAACGTACTGCAATCCCCAAGCCGCCTGCCAAGCGTGGGGATTATGGCAACCCCCCCTCACTAAGAGGGAGGCCTTTGTTCAGCAGTGGACATTTACTGGGCTACTGGCTAATCAGATATACATTTTACAACAAAACTTGACAAAGTGTAATAATATGAAATCTGAAGACTTTTTGTACCATTTATTTGTTTAAAAGTCTTACATTTCCGTATTGAGACTAAATATTTTATTTTATAAAAAGTAACCCACTGTTACACTCTGTAGTTGCTCAATTCGCCTTTGTCGTATCAGCAAAAACTTGTTAAACTCTGAAAGAGTTATGACAACGTCAACTTTTGGGTCCTCAAAAAAGTGTAGACGCTTCGCACAACTTTCCCCCTAAACAGGATTTTATAAATATTAAAATGTAAGCGAGAAAGCGGAAACTATTCTTTTTCGCCTCTTCAAAAGGCATTCATGAAGCTTCAAAACTTTATTTTTATTCCGACCCAGCGGATATAACTAGAAAATAAATATCTCACTTTGCTTTTGAGCAGCGTCGTTCAGACTTTTTCGTCAGAAATTTCTAAATGTACCTACTCCCTTTAAGATCATGTTTATTTAATGAGTTATGATTTTAATTTCAGACGGACGTGAATTATTTACATCAAAATTTAGAATTACAATGCCCGAGGGTAAAATCAATTCTTGTCAATTAATAGAGCTCTATTAACCGAGCGGGATGGCCCTCGTGAAGTTATGCATAATAATTGCTTGCTCTTCACTTCCAATTAAAGCCACTTGAATAATGACGAACTTCCCGCGGTCGACTCTTGGACTCCAGTAAGCAAGTTCTCAACTCCTGTGGAGCATAACCTTTCACACAATTAGATTAACTCGTGCTTTGTACTGCAGTAAATATTAAGGAAAATAGGTACGAACATGCTTGAGTCTCAAAAGCTCCGAGCAAGGAACAGTTTATGAAACTTGTCGGTAAGTTATTGATACTACTTAAACTTGTGCTTTAAGAAAAAGCTCTTCTTCTACTAGAAATTTTATTCCTCTGCATAGATAATTATATATTAAATTTCTTGTACTCCAAGGGGCATAATTTTAAGATTTTTCGTTTAGTGCAGTACGTATACTTTATTTCTTTTGATTTAGGAATTGTGTTTGCAATACATTGACAAATTGTTGGCAAAGTTCCAATTATAAATGGGTAAAAGTAACTCGCTGTGTATTTTTAATCTAAAAAGCTTTATTAAAAACGCATCGTTCACATTACGGATGTACACATGTTTCTATGGGAAAACCGCTCTGATTCTTGACATAATTTCAATAGCGCTACATTTTCGTAAACGCAAATCCATATTGCCAAATTATGTACCATACATACTGTCAAAATTCCAAAGACAAATTACATCTTATGGATGATAGAAACAATAGCGAGAATAAAATAAACTAAGTAAATTGAACCTGGATACACCTGCGTCTGTAATGTGAACGGGTCTAGTGAAGCTAAGCAAGCAGGATGAAACCGCACTGCAAAGGCGCGTTTGAACTATCTAGTTTCCGAGATGCTACGTTAGTCTACAACAAAGCAAATTGGCAGCGGAATAATAGCTTAAATAATGTTTGTAGTGTAGAATTTAAATAGACTGATATATTATTATAGTCTACTAGTGACCTGCCCCGGCTTTGCACGGCTATATGTTTTATATATAAACCTTTCATGAAAAATTATCTAACTGATGGTGAAAACCGCATCAAACTCCGTTTCGTGGTTTAGGAGTTAGCGGATATATACAGACAGACAGATGCGGAAAGCGACTTTATTTTATACTAAAGGTCCGTCCTAGCTTCGCACGGGTATAGATTATAGCCTATGTCACCCGGGGATAGTGTAGCTTCCCGTCAGTGAAAGATTTTGTCAAATCGGTTCAGTAGTTTCGGAGCCTATTCAATGCAAACAAACAAACAAACAATCAAATCTTTCCTCCTTATATATTAGTATAGACTATTTAGAAATGCTACAATTAACTAACTTATAAGTAATTATAAGTAGTTTAGTGTGAAAACACTAAACTTGTCGTTTATGATGTTGGATTTCATCAAAACTGAACTGTATTACAGACTACTTGAATTGCAGTTTTACCTGCGTAAATATTCCATGCCAACGCTAATTATTTGCATCGAAATAAAAAAAAGTATCATATGCCACATTCCAGCCCTACATCAGTCTCTATTAAAAAAAAACAAGTCAATGCGTTGCTTTGTTGCTGGTGAAAGACAAAAAAACCAACAAACATACTCACTTTCGTATTTATAATACTAGTAGGATAGGTAAATTAAAACTATTGCCTTTATTTCGGCTAAGTGTTCAATTACAACGTGCGATAAATAGTAGGTTAAAAAAAAAAATTACTATAAATCTATAAGAAAATAAATAAACCAGGTTTTAGGTTAACACTCCCGAAAATGAAGACTGGTGATAGTGCTGGAGACTGCTGATACGATACCACAAAAAACGGTTTATAAAAAAAAACGCAATGTAATGCAAATAAAATATTAGCTGACACTAGAGATCAACGAACGACCAGCGACGCGCTACTCCGCGCACACGGTTGTATGTCTTACATTGCTGGTTTGCAATATTCTACCATAAACCACAAAAACAACAAGTTTATGGCAAATATTTTTAGGTATTAGATTGTGCTTCGATAGTATAATAATAGCGTTTCGGCTTCGGAAGCGTTTCCCTTACGCCCGGTTTAATTATATATCTATAAAACTATAATCATACTAGTTTCACCCGCGTAGTGATGAAAAATGGTGATGATGATGATGAAAAGTATATGTCACTCTCTGGCTCTTGAACTATACCCATGCAAAAAATCAGGTCGATCCGTTGTTCTGTTGCAGCGTGAAAGAGGAACAAACATCCATACATCCATGCATCCGTACATACAAACTTTCGCGTTAATAATTTTAAGTAGGATAATTTTATAACTATAATTTATAATGATGTTGTAGATTTGTTTGTTTCCATAGAAGTTACTTATTTTGTGGACAACTTTATATTTGGGCACTTTTGTTGTCACTTTCTTAAATATTTCTGTTGTTTATTCAGATGTTAGGATCAATGTTAGGATCAACTTTCTCACATCATTCCAAGGACAGTTAGTTGCTCAGAACTCGTTACAAAATCGCGTACGTCATGTCACGCTGACTGGACAATCTCCTCGTTTTAACTTAAATTACTCACTAGGACAGGCGCGGCTAAGGGGAACTTGACACCTCGGACTTCGGACTTGCTCTTATTCAAGCTACTGTAACATCATAAACAGGCCATGTTATGATCAACTTTGTCACTGCCTGCAGAGGCGAGTTATTTGCTCGCAGCTCGTTAGCGTGACGACATCCCGCGTTATGTCACGCTGACTAACTCACAATCTCCTCGTTATTAATTTACTATCCACTGACGTGACGAGAGTTAGTGCTTTACATACTGTTTTATCTCATAATTAGAACAATTAGAGCAATAAAATACAGGTTGTTGGCCAGCACGTGTTTGTAATGGATGATTATAGCCCAATTTTAGGTTAGAAATTAAGTAGTAACTATATAAAGAAAAAATATTAGACTTGGTAAGAGACGTGTTTGGCTCAAAATGGTTAAAATAGCTTAAATTATCTCCACACACTACTAAAATCTTGCCTGCTGTATACTTAATATATCATTAATACAGTACATATTTATTTTATAAGTAACTAGCTGTTGCCTGCGACTTTGTACGCGTAGACTTTCAAATAAACTTTCAGTCTCCAATTGCCCCCTTAATTCGGCCCTTTCGCAAAATAATTTTTCAGCGGACCTCTACATCCTGTGTTATGGAATCTACCTGCCAAATTTCAGCTTTGTAGGTCAAGTAGTTTTTGAGATTTCGTGATGAGTGAGTAAGTGAGTGAGTGAATTTCGCTTTTATAAGTATAGATTTTATTTTGTCTGAATCTCGGGTATAATATATTAATAATTAGGCTTGAGCTTATTATCTGATGTTAGCAATGATGCGATCTATGAAGAAGCACGCTTAAATTTAAGAGGCATTGGTGGGGCTAAAGCCTATACCAAGAAGTTCTGTTGAATATAAAAACACTAGTAGCACCTTGTTGTTTAAATCGCTATCCTTCAGGAACATGATTTTTTTCAGAATAAAAGTAGCTTATTCGATAATCCACACAAAATTTCATTATAATCCGTTGAGCTGTTACGGAGTTTAGTGCAGACAAATATACACATTAACACACAACCTTTCCCATTCATAATATAAAATTATTGGGTGTGTGTGTGTGTGGTGTGTGTTTTTGAGTATGTGTTTGTGTCAATGAACTAGTTGACCCAACAGACTTTGTCCTGTCCAAGTTTTTATATATATTTTTTCAGTTATGATATTGAATTCATACAAAAACTAAGTCCCATAGAAAAGAAGCACTTTCATTCTTTTATAGAATTTTCCTATTTTGAATTTGCAACTCTTGAAATGTTTCCTCCCTTAAAACAATAATTCTATCTATCCAGCCGTTCTGAAGTGATGCGCTTACCAACAAACAGCATTTTATTTTTACTTATCACTAGTTGACCCGACAGACGTTGTCCTGTCTTAGAACTGTTAAACGGGCGAAGTTAAAATCGTCGTTAAGTTTCTGAAATTTTACAATTTTCTGGGTAGTTTTCTTAACTTTTCTTTCCGTAAGAACCTTCTACAGTCACAGAAAATTAAAAAAATAAATGAATGAAATCGGTAAAGTCGTTCTCAAGTTATGGCGTGACCAAGGTAAAAAGGGATTCATTTTTATATTTATATAGAACAAGATAGATAGATATTATATGTATGTATATTATATTTTGGTAGTCATTTTTATGGAATGAGAAAACGGCAACTGCCAATTTTGTCTATTTTTATTTTTTAAAAACTGTTTCTCTGTTATTATGGCACCAAGAAATAATTATGCAAAAGTTATAGACATTTTACAAATTACCAACACCAATTTAATTTAAAACTAATCAAAATTCGCCCATGACCTGTGAATTGATTGATAACTTATTAAAATTAACGTCGACGTGGAATATTAAATTTTAAAGATGCACATTACCCACCAGTTGGGCGAATGCGCTGAAATAATCTGCGTTTGTTTGCATTCCTACGTATTCCAAAATTCAATTTAAATATGATGGCAGAGAGCACAAACATGAGATCAGCAGAATTAAACGACGCGGGCCATTTGTCGAGGTTTCACGCGCGATCCCGCAGCGGCCGCGCCTGGCCAATTCCCAAATTAATTGCTTTCCAATAGTGTTTTTTTACATAAAATTCGCTCTAACGTGTAAAATCGCGTCGCTTCATACGCCAATTTACGGATCAAATTGAACGTTCGCTTACTGCTGTCCAAATGGACCCAATTCGTTTGTCTGGGATTTTAATCGAAATTAATCAATAAACAAGTTTTAAACTTAAGACTTGTAAACAATTAAAATGGAAAATGTCAAGAAAATTTCATCGGTAAAGAATGTAAAGCTCGATTTGCATCTTGATAAACATTTTAATTTCAATATGTCACTCAAACTTTTACTGTAAAATTATTTTCAATTCAAGATGCGACATTGTATTTAAATAAAGTCCAGACTCTATTTAAACTACAATCCATAATTTTAAAACTAAATTTCATGGTAAATTTGTACAGAAGTTTAATCCATCGTATCAAAACTTTAAGAGGTTCTTTAGAACTGATTAAATTGAATTCACGAAAGAAAGTAAAGAATTATGTAGTCTATGGAAGATAAATCCAATCTAAGTAAACAAGCGCTCGGCTCCGCTGCAGCGAGACTGAAACAATGAATAAACTTTGAAAGGAAGCTAGATGGCGCTTGGATTAATAGCCAACACAGACGACAGACTTTTCATCAGTTGACAAAAAAAGGCGGCAGTTGGCAGACGAAAAAAAAAATCGAGCGTCAGCGTAAGCACATGATGCAGTGCACTACGCTGTATTTTACGAACTCCTGCCTACACCTGCCAACTACCACAAACTTTTTGTACGCCTGCTCAGTGCGCCAAAGTCCGCGTGAGGCTTTGTCCAACTTCCATTAAACAGAGCGTAACACGCCGCCCTCTCTGCTGTATACGCCAAGCTTTTCCTTTTTATCTGTTTCGTATTTTTGACACACAAAAAGTGTTAGGCTGGTTTCACAGCTGTACGAGAGACGGCGGGATCTACGCGGAGGCAAGTCTCGTACGGAACAATCCGCGTTGCTGTGAAACGATATTCTAGCACCTTACGAATGTCTCCGCTCCGGGAGCCCGTATGGGCGACCCGCTCGGGTCTCCCGTACTGCTGTGACAGCACATTTAAGTAAGGTAAAGTCTGTCATCTGTGACATGACGCAGACTCTGGTGCCGGTAGGTGGCGTTGCGGAGCTCGACAATCGGTCGGCCTTCATTGTTGGACGGACGACCCTTGGCCATTGTCAATTTGGAAACAAAATAGGCTCTTGCTCGAAATTCTGGATACAATCTCTGTCTGCACAAATAGACCTGAAAGTATTGTTTTAAGTTTGTAAAATGGATGATGTGTAAATATTAGAAATATACGCGTACTCATTGCGAGACAAAATATTTTACCGTAGTAAAAGGAAGTTTTGGTTTGAAGATAGAAATCTCTCTCTCTCTTAATATGAAGAATGAAAGATATATTCAACACTATACATACTACAAATACTCAGTGTCGCATCATTTTCATGTCTCTTCCTTACAAAGAAATTAAAGTTGTGATATGATTAGTAGGCCTATGTTCAGCAGTGGGCATCCTATGGCTGAAATTATGATGATGATGATGATGATTATTAGTTACATTTAAAAAAAAAATGAGGGTTGGAATATCTTTAATCAACAAACGTGTGACTTTTCAGCAATAGTTTTTAAAGTTAAATCCTTTATATACTTTTCAAATAGGCAAAAAATAAAGATGACACTATGCAGTGTTGACTTAATAAGTAGGTAGGTACATATCTAAGTAGTTCTAACATAAACCGTTTTCACATTGGTCTTATAAATGCAAAACGCTAATGCAGCGTAAGTCGGACATGGGTAATGTCCATCCTGCGTAGTTGCGGACAGGTAGCGGTCGGCAGGACATGCGACGAGGATGTCACGACGACGTATGGTCATGGTTATCGTACATACAGTGGTTACGTATGTACGGGAACCAGCTACCATCTATCCGCTTCTGTTGTGCATCTTATACAGTAGTGTAGCTAGGTAACCAAAATCCCTGATGCAAAAACAAATTGGGGCCTTATATAAACTGGTTAGTTTATTCAATAATATAAATATATTTATGAACATTTTATTTATATTACACGGGAATTACTCACTAATGCGGTTGAAACTATAGTCGAAGTGACCGGCTTAATCTTACGTGAGTAATTCCCGTGTAATATAAATAAAATGAGTGAAAATCACGTCAGTTTTTATAATAAAATATTTATGAACACTTTATGAGTGCAAAGCTATTTGTTACACATGTTTGTGTACGAGTTTTTTGAATTGACACCACGAAAGACTTCTTTCAGAACAGCTAGCTGTGAAGAGTTTAGGAACCAGATGAGAAGAAGGTGGAATATTTTTTTAAGTTTAATTTTTTTTGCAAGTTCAGTTTTAGATTTGCTCGTCAGGCCCCGAGGGGTCCCCAGAGCTTGAGGGCACCGGTGCGTAGCACCGCCTAGCCCTCCGATAGCTATGCCACATACATATTTATCTGGTAGCACTAAACCTACGACTCAATCCTATATACGCAATACCTCACACAAAAAAGGAGATATGCCTACAATGTATTGCCTTGTATGCCTATGTATTACTATTATCGTTCATGTTCAAATGTCTTCGTTCTCATCCACTTTTTTCACTACACCGCAAAAATGCATAACGGTTTTTTTTTAGTACGGCACACTTACTAATTTTTCACGACACCAATGAACTAATAGTTCACGTGCCAATAAAATGACAGCAAGATCGATGCTTTGAATTCCACGCAAGGCATCAAGCCTGAGTTAAGCCTGGTGTGTTTGCACCCGCCACGCCATCTTACCATATTATATGTCCCTTGTTTATCTGATCTGAGATGAATACGTAGCATTGCACCACCAACTTCAAAAATGTGGTTCTCAATTCGATATGAATCGATTGTAGGCCGATAAACGCGAATACCTTTTCCATTCCGTCGTGGGTAAAACTTGTGAAACCCTAAAAGTATAAATAGGCAAGCAAGCAACAAAAATTAAAATACTTTTCATTAATAATTTTTCAGACCATCTATTCGAAAAATAAGGTTTTCGACCAGGGACTCGATTGAATCGGGTGTATGATATTTCGCATGAAAATAATGTAATAGGAAATAACTGGCTTACATACGAAATTACAAACAATGGTCGAATTTTTTATAATTACTCGCTAACGCAACTAGTTCAAGGTTTTCTTTTAGTTCAACGTGTTCCATTCTCGGCCACACCGTCGCTTACCATCCGGCAAGTTGGCGGCCAAACGTAGATCTATTCTATTATATTAAAAAGCTGTCTTGTCTCAAGGCTAGCCTTCTGTAAATTTCTTCAAGCTTGGTATTATCACGAGTCGGTTACTACCGCAAGACCCCATTTGAGGTGGGTGGCACTCTCATGAAGACAAAATGGTGATAGTCATTCCCTACACTCGTATTCGCACAAGAACGTCTGTGCGGGACGTATTTAATTAATTTTAACGTACCGCGAAACACTTGCGTACGTAAATATGGCGTTACAACGTTATTATAATAATTAGGCGTTTAACCCCAGAGACAAAAGTGATGATAGCTGAATTCTTGGGGTTGTGCGAGATTATGTTGCTTTTAATCTTTGACGTTGATATCTGTTCTATTTATATGCAATCCTAGTTAAGGTGCACGTTCTCAAAATATATACCAATTCGGTTCCTTTTTTTCTATGTTTATATTATCTATGTTATGTCTATTTTCAGTGATAATGTACATTGGATTGGAGAAACTAATAAAAAATTAAATTAAAAAAATCCAAAAAAAAAAATAACTATTTGGAAAATGTCTCATATTGTTCAAAACTCTGAATAGATTTGAATCAAACAATTTTCTCTCAATCTCAATCTTTTCAATAAAAACCTGCATTTAAAAAACATGAAACATTGATGAAACATGCATTTAAAATTAAAAAGAACATTTAAATTAATTTAGCCGTTTTAGTTTTTTTTTTGTGTTTTTGTATGTTTAAATAAAATACATACAAACACACAACTATTTATGCTCTTAACCAAAAAGCATGTAGGTTCTCCGTTCCATTATGGGTAAAACAGGTGAACCAACGCCCAAAAGAACAAAGAACAGAAATCACACACAAAGTCAAAGTAGGTACCTTCTCCGTTCCATTATGAGTAAAAACAGGTGAATCAACGCCCAAAAGAACAAAGAACAGAAATCACACACAAAGTCAAAGTAGGTACCTTCTCCGTTCCATTATGAGTAAAAACAGGTGAATCAACGCCCAAAAGAACAAAGAACAGAAATCACACACAAAGTCAAAGCTGTTTGCTGTGGTAAACGAGAGAAAGCAGTGTCAATAAATATTTCACAATTATCTTGGTAACTTAATAGATATCAAAGTTATATGATTATTTACGGGATATTTACCGTAGTAAGGTTGTGGAATGAGCTCCCGATATTTTAGCTTAGTTACATGCATTAAGTTCACGGAAGCCTGAAACAAAAATAAACCACACCGGGAATATCGCGAATATCCACAATATCGGGAGCTCATTCAACAACCTTACTACGGTAAATATCCTGTAAATAATCATATAAATTTAGTGAACAACCGTGATAGTTTAAAATAGTTACCCCTATACCAACCATAAATAATCGTATAATGATTGCTCTTTTCATCTGTCCATCTTACTGATTTTCATGCAACAATAAACTTATCCATGTACAGTTTCTCACGATTTTAGTTAAAGTTTCGCAATTTTCTCGAAACCGCATTTTTACTTTCTCTTTCCTTTACCAGAGCAACTGTGTTTACCTTTCTTGTATCAGTACTTACAAGATCAAATCAAATATCAACAGTTGCAACTCAGATTTACTAGACACGAAACATCTCTCAACTTATTTATGAGCTAAGTTTCTGTTGGTAATATTCTAGATATTAACTGAATGTTCCTGTCTCGCTGATGTTTGAGGTTTGCTGAGCCGTCGAGATAAGAACCTTAGTAATTATGTTCGGACGAGTTAATTTAATACTGAAACCTGACGAATTGTTGTGAATTACACATAAAGCCATGCTCACATGCTAGAGCAATTTTTTTTACACATTTTTAACAAAAAAATACTTTTTGATTTGAGAAAAAATACAGTTTTACACTAACAAACTAACGGGTGCCTGGTGGTAAGGCAAACACCGTCGCTAAAACACCGCAAAATAAAAAATAAAATTGGGCATTATCTTTAGAATAACCTTTCCAATAGTAGATACAAAACAATTTTCGTGTTGGCATTTTATAGGATGGCGGAAGAGCAAAAAAAAACAAAAAAAATATTTTTCCGTGTCTTCCGCCAAAATATACATAAAATATTTTAAAATGTTTGCAATGTTATTCAAAAAAGTGTGCCCAATAGCTTTTTTTTTCTTATTCATACTAAGCGGATTTTTATTTTTTAAAATTATAAAAGTATGCTAAAGATATAGAATCGTGCAAGTAAGCGCGGCCTTATTAGCACTAATGTTAGCAGCAGAACGTGAATTCTTTTTTATTTTAGGCGAATTGAAACAAATATCGGTCGGACACCAGTTAAGGAACACTCTGTATATCCGTATCTATAATGAACCTACTCTTTCAGGGTGATTAGTTTCCAACAAGCCTCTGATATCAGACGCCCATCGAAACTATTTTAAAGAGCGGATCATGTTGCGGTAACCGTCCAAAATAGCGCTCCCCGTCCCAGTTACTTGTGTAACTCGTAATAGCGTGTTCCTACTTGTTTTGCCTTCGGCGTCGGTCGGACATGTTCGCATGCAAAGAACTTTGTTTACTCGTAAACTTGGTCTGTGGCTCGAGTTCGAGGACGTGACGGTTCCCAAGATATTTCGCGGAACTTTTGTCTGTGAATACTACTCCCTCGATTTTGATTGGATAATATACCACCATAATTTACGGTTATACTCAACAGCGACAACCATCTCATTAGCACGTTTTCAACATTTTTGAAGAGAAATAGTTTTTGCATAACACTGCTAATAGCATGCACAAAGCAAATTTCGTGTTGATATCTTATAGTTTGGCGAAGGAGGTAGAAAAAAAACTCGAAAGTTGTGTTATTCTATCTCTTCCACCATCGTATGAATTAACCACGAAGATAAAATGTATTATTTCGTTTTTTTTTTAAGTTTCTTGACTTGCTCGGGGAAAAAATCGTACTCCGTGATTTTTATCTTCAAAAATGTTGAAGACTTGCGAAAGAGATAATCGTTGCGATAACCACTTTACACAAAAAGTGTAAGTACGGCTCAATGACTCATTTTTCACGATTTTTGAGCGATGATGGCTGAGCGGTAGCATGTACGATTTACAATCTGACGGCAACTGGTTCGAACCCCGGCCCTGGACCAATGACTTAGTACCTAAATAAATTATTTGTGCAGTTTCGATGCCATCGCTCAAAAACGGACGAAGGAAAACATCGTGAGGACCGGTATGTCCAAGAACATTCAAAGACATACGATCTTGAGCAACATGTACTGGGTCAGCAAGGCCCATCCTCTCTCAGCCAGTCTGAAGGCCTGAGTCCCAGCATTGGGAATATGATAGGCTGATGACGACTCATTTTACACGCACACAAAAAAAATGATTAATTTTTTTGAAAACCTTGTAGCGACATCTATAAACTAGTTTAAACGTGCAAAAAAAGACGATAAGGTTGTCTGCTGGCTGAGTTCAACTAAAAGCATCAAGCCTGATTTAGGCCAGATGTGTTCGCACCCGCCATGCCACCTTACCATATCTCCCTTTTTTGTCTGATTGTGTAGCTCATTTTAACTATTTAATGGTTACCTTGTAGTTGCGCATCATAGCTTTCATGCTGTGATTTCAGAGTAGAACCTATTCTTATTCCATTTTCCGTTTTAAGCATCCCAGATAGATCGTTTTATTCCAGTTTTCACTTTGGTTCAAGTCGCATTTTCAATTCCTCGGGAATACGGAAAGGTTGGCTCGGATACCCGACCGCTTGGTGTCCTAAGATAACAAAAGGGTTAAACTGCTTCAAAATAAGTGTCCTAGTCTAACCTAGACTTTTTTAGGAGAAGAATTTATAAACTAAAGAAAGGTTGAAAGTCATTAGTTTTATACTATAGGTACTAGCTCTACACCCCACAGAAAAGAGAAGTTTTCTTTTTTCTTTTCTGTTCGCCTCGCTGTTTTACCCGCGTCACATATAATTATATACCTCCTGGAAGCAACCTCGTTTGATTTATATGACAATATTTTTTTTCTATGTTTTATATGACAATTTATAGATGATATCAATTCTTATTCTTGTTTTTTTGTAGGGAATTCTTATGTAGTGTTTACATCGATCTATATTGTACGTACATTAACTTCTTTGAGTGTTTATGATATTCTCTTTGGGGGAAATATTATACCACCAAAAAAGTTTGTTGATCCGATCGCAACCACACTTCACAGAATCACTTGCTGGGCTAATCAGAAGATTTCCTGAAAATTTCATCAAAATCGGTCCAGCCGTTTCGCAGAGTTCATTCGGAAGATACATACATACATTCACACTTACGACTTTTATAATATAACAAGAATATCTTGTTATATTATAAAAGTCGTATATTATAAAAGTCGTATAACAAAAAAAAAATACAAAGGGCACAACACCCAGAGAACATGCTGCTACAAGATACATAAAAAAACACGAAAGAGTGAATGTTGATATTTGTAATTATCTAAGTTGATATAAAAATAGGTACCTATTTTACTTAAAAAAACGTAGGTACACGTACCTAAATATCAGTTTATACCTACTCTTAATCTAGGTAGCTAATTAAAACAATCATCTAAAAAAAAACCTCACAAAAAAAACCGCAAAAATACAATTTTATAAAAATGCGATGCGTTCACAGTTCGTATTTATTTTTCATTGAAGCCGCAGTCATAATTCATGCAGTCTGTTTCGTTGCATTTTTGATGACACCGTATTTTATATTACTGACACAGAGTATCGAACCCGTAACGTTCCGGCGAGATAACGTGAAACCACGGTGACCTGGGGTTCGATTTTTGAAGTCCTTCGATATGAAAATTTCTTTTTCGCATTCGAAAACAAAACATTTAACCCATTTCACGCAACAATCAGTAAATCGGCAATTTTCGCAATGTCAAAAGGAACGTCAAGTAGAGTTTTAGCGCCAACATGAAAAAAAAAAATTCGACATTGTATCATACTAATATTATAAATACGAAAAGTTTGTTGGTTTGTTTGTTCCTCTTTCACACAGCAACAGAGCAACGGATCGATCTGATTTTTTGCATGAGTATAGTTCAAAGGATGGAGAGTGACATAGGATTTTCATCATTTTTCATCATCATCATCATCACCATTTTTCATCACTACGCGGGTGAAACCGCGGGGCGCAGCTAGTTATTTATAATGCGTAATAATGCTGGATTATTATTTATTGAGTGTTCGAGGACGTGCTCGAGTGTAGTAGGTAGTATGTAGTAGTTAGTAAGGTAATAATTGATATAACGCGGTGAAACGTGTATTTTATGTTGTCTCTAAAGCTCCATAGAAGTTTATTGTATGGTCTCCACTGCTTTACTAGGACATGACTTTGCCTTGACCATGACTTACTTTGCTTGACTGACATGTTTGACTACATTTATTCAAACTTAATATTAATAGTTAAAATTATACTTGACACTGGCAAATGCAGAATAGTGCGACGAGAAAATCCACCCAAAGGAAATAATTAAAACTATAACGTCAAATAAAAATTAAACAGACGAATATAAACGACTTCAAAAGGACTGAACTTATTTCGATTATATCGCCAGAGGTAGTACGCATCATAAAATAAAATAGTTTTTTCCCGATGCAGGAAAACTGAAAAATCGATGGTAACATCAAACTATTACATCTTTGAATCAATAAAAATACTAGTGGCGCTACTACTACTCAATTTAACCATGTTTTTTATTTTACGCGAAATCTTCGCCGATTGTAAACTGATTTCAACCAACAAATGATTATTTTTTAGGGTCCCAAATGGTAAAAAAACGGGATCCTATTACTAAGCCTACGATGTCTGTCTGTCTGTCCTACCTATTAACAGCTGTATCTTTCGAACCGTAATAGATAGCCAGTTGAAATTTTCACAGAATATGTAACGTTACGGCGGATTAACCAACAAATAATAAAAAAGACAAAAAAGAAAAACGAAAGGCCCCATACAACAACAAACGTGTTTTTAACGAATTTTTGTATTAGCTCTAATGTAACGGTAATACGTACAAGCGTCAAACTTGTCATGATTATAGTACACATTTTAAAGTATAACGACATATAATGAATAATGGCCGAGTACGAGTACGAGTCTGTGACAAGCTTCTGTTCATTGCGAAGATATAACTGGTAATTTCGTTATTGAATTTTGTGGTGGTACGGAACCCTCAGTGCGCAAACCCGACAAGCACTCGGCCGATTTATTTATTAATTAAATAGTCTAAATTTCGTGAGTGGTCCCATTTAAATTTTAAGACAACATTATCACCATTAATGAGATGGGGTATAATTATTACTAGCGACCCACCCAGCTTCGCACGGGTATAATTTACGTGCGAAACCGGGGCAAGTCGTTATTTATACATATAAATCACTCTATCTATTTAAAAAAACTGCTTCAAAATCCGTTGCGTAGTTTTAAAGATTTAAGCATACATAGGGACGGACAGACAGCGACTTTGTTTTATACTATGTAGTGATACTGATAGTGATAGTGATAACGTCCTTGCATTTTCGTCACTCATTTTCGTAACACTTTTCCGAATACGGAACGCCACTTTTCTTGAATGACCCCCTCACCTTTCCTAAGACGTTCATCGAATTTACGTCTAAATAATATAATTCAGAAAGCGAATGGCAAATAGTAGCTTATTACGCAGAAATGGTGTCGAACGCCCCAGATTTGATTAGCACAGAACGCTAAGCACGTAGCTGTTATGTTCATTTGATTAAACGAATGTTGACTGAGAATAGTTGGTTAACAAAGCCTGGCATCTGACAATGTCAAAGGAATGGAGCTATGTGAAGAATGTTAATGTTTGAAGCTGCGGTTTCATGTGAGACGTGATAGTGGGCTTACAAAGGGTGCAAAGGTGTTCACTTACATGATAAGGCTTTGATACTACTAAGATTAACGAGCATTTACTGTACATTAAATTTCAAGACACCAGAATATAATTATCTAGATAACTTTGTGCCTAATTTGATGCACAGAATTGTGTCTCAAAAATCTAAACGATTTATTCACTGACTTTGGGGTTGAAGACACAGGTTCTCAATTTGGTCCGTTTTTTAAATATGTACACCGAATACGTTATCGTTTGTGAACCGATTTCCTTGATTTTATTAATTACTAGCTGCACCCCGCAGTTTCACCCGCGTAGTGATGAAAAATGATGACGATGATGATAATGAAAAGAAACTTATGTCACTCTCCGGTCCTTGAACTATACCCATGCAAAAAATCAGGTCGATCCGTTAGACTGTTGCTGCGTGAAAAAGGAACAAACAAACTAACAAACTTTTCGCATTTATAATATTTATATGAGTATGATGTAGAAGAAGCATTTAAGGTGGAACCAAAAAAAAAATGGACTTTGGCTAACACATTTTTAACCAGCTCTAAAAGTATGAATAACTTTCTTTGAGCGCTTATTGATTATGCAATGTCAATAATTTTGTTCAAGCACTTACTAACTTTCAAGTTGTTTATATTAATAACTAGCTTTCCATAAGAACCTTCTACAAAGTATTAGAAAACTTAAAAAAAATTATGAATGAAATCGGTTAAGTCGTTCTCAAGTTATGGCGTGACCAAGGTAAATAGGGATTAATTTTTATATAATTACTAGCGACCCGCCCGCCCGGCTTCGCACGGGTGTAATTTACGTGCGAAGCCGGGCGGGTCGCTAGTTATACATATAAACCTTCCTCTTGAATCACTCTATCTATTTAAAAAATAAATTCATTCCGCTTCAAAATCCGTTGCGTAGTTTTAAAGATTTGAGCATACATAGGGACAGACACACAGCGACAGCGACTTTGTTTTATACTATGTAGTGATAGTGATATAGATAGATATAGAGAGACTGGCTGATGATGATGATATGGATATATTATTTCACATAGATACTTACATTTTATAATTATGTCAGGCCATAGCCACCAAGCAGCTCTTATCTTAGCCGATAGCATTAAACAAAGCGGTAAACTCTAAACTAATAACTGTGCAAGTCCAGGATCAGTCAGGCTAGGAATTCCAATAATAAAACCGTGCTAAAATATTATTGCCCTCCTCTAACCCATGATTTAAAGGTAGAAAAGACGTGGAAATATATTCAAAACTTTTAAATTGAACATAACATATCACATTGTCGCTCGACAAGGAATTTTGCTCAGATCTTTGGGCTATTTCGAATGGTCTGTAGCATTATAAATCACGCGGTCAAGCGTAAGGCAGAAATAGTTTTGTATCTAAGTACTAGTAAAAATATGTACGTACTTTAAAAACATTTCTCAATATTGTTTTAAACTTTCAAAGCTAATAATTTAATTTAGTGCTCAAACTCAGCTCTAATTTTCATGTGGCTTTAAGATACAAATCACGGGGAATTAAATACGGTACGCAAAATCTAACTCAAATGTTTCTTAGAACTCTACAATAGTGTATTGTATTGTTGTTGTTATATTATTGTATCTTATCATATTTAAATAGGTATGCTATTGTAGGTAATAAGTTAAAAACAATGTTTTAAGATGTTTTAAACGTACATGTTTTACTTGTATTTTAAGACAAAACTATTGCTGTATTTCGTTTGACCGCCCGAAAATAATTTTGCTAATGCTTATATGCAATGATATTCCGTAGATTTTGTGTATGTATGTACTTATTGCGTTTGTATATACGTATTATTATCTACTTATATCCTAATGTTCGTATTTATTTAATGGTGTTATTAAAAGTGCTTTGCATATCCCCGTCTATATACTGATAGATAAATCCTATACATCCATAATTCCATACCATGATTGCCTGGAAAAGATTGCTTTTAGCGATAAGGATGCCACTTGTGGTACTAACTTTTACTTTTTTGTAACTGGTATTTAAAATGTAACATTTATTTCTGGCGTACACAATAAATAGTCTATCTATCAACACGTTTATTTTCAGTTAAAAAAGGTTTTTCCGGTTGTGTCTGTTAAAGTAACAAAGAGCCGTTATATTATTATCTTCTAAACGGCAGACAATCGACATCAAAAAGCGATGTAATAACTTCCCTCACTGGTGATGCCAAGTCGAGCCCCATTGCCCTACGCATAGACAAAGGCTGCGTGCAGCGCACTGAAATTCACGCACGTAGAATTCACAACAATATTAACTTTTAAACTTTTGCGATTTGAACACAATCATGTTTTAGATACTTATGTTGTATATGGTGTTGTCATGTTTGAAAGGTAACAATTTTTATTACGTCCTCACGTAAAATAATGCCCACTAAGTTTCGATAAACAATAACAACAATAATCTCTTCTCTTCTCTATCTCTTCTTTTTTCTACATAGTATAAATTAAAGTTGCTTTCCGCGTCTGTCTGTATGTCTGTATGGCCACCAACTCCTCCTAAACCACGCAACAGATTTTTATGCGATTTTCACTATCAGTTAGATACATTTTCACGGAAGATTTATATATATGACTAGCGACCCGCCCCGGCTTCGCACGTAAATTATACTCGTACGAAGCTGGGCGGGCGGGTCGCTAGTTAATTATATTATGTAATTTTCTGGAAACAATTTTTTTTACTAAAACTTTTAGACTTTACTCAAAATCTTCTAAATTTTATTTAGAATGTGCTTTTTCTCGTAAAATTTAGGCATCTATTCTATCGAACGCTTGTGGGCACTTGTAGGATAGTTTCGGCAGAGTATACAATGCCAATAATATTAACAAATAAATCCAGTATGCTTAAAAATAATATTTGGTAATAATTGTGCATGTAACCTTACTATTGCACCTCAAATTGATGTGAGATAAATATACCAATTTGAGGAAAATATGCATAAAATGTTGATTGTAGATCATGATGATAACGTATTAGATTAGAAAACTCCGGCCATAAATAATCATTTTATTGACACGTCCATGAATTTTAATATGATTCAACATACTCGTTTTTTAATCTCTCTAGCTTTTTGCTAATGCTACACTGCGCTTTCTGCTATTAATACTTCTGTTTTTTTTATTTATTAATGTATGGGTTTTGTTTATCTGCTAAATCATCTGATGTTACGTGATGTTGCTGTCTACGATGAAGTACCTATGCTTGCCTAAAAGAAACCGGTTCACTCATGATTTGAAGACACCCAGAATTAATTAAAACGAATTCATATTTATCTGTATCGCGGATAAGTCCGCGTTTGACAACCAACTCGCCTGTTGGTAAGCGTAGATGTGGTCGAAGATGAAGAACGCAGATTTAGAAGATACCCATTGACGACTAATCTTACGACTGTTCTAGCTTCACCGAGGCTCACGGTCCTGAATAGGGCTCCACTACTAATCGCCAACAAGTGGCTCTCGAGTCGATCCCGAGGGTTCTTTCGACAGATCACTATTGCACGAACAGGCCGGATAATGAGTTCCAGCTAATTGGATTAGAGTATTGAAGTTGGAGCGCAAACGTTCTGGCAGGTAAGACGGAGATGTTATGACGAAAGGATTAATCTTACTACGCAAGTACGCACTAGGTACATAATATTATATATTTTCCTGGTAGGTATGAAGCTCTTGTAATAAAGGTGGAAAAACTATCGCTAACGTAGAAAATAAGAAGTTATGTAGTTACATCCATCTATGTATATTAAAAAAATCCCGCGGTCACCCACCGCTGAGCGTATAAAAAAATGGAATCGAAGCGTTTTGTACGTAGCTACATGAGAAATAGGGAAATTGTGAATGAAGGAATTTGTGAACAATCAAGCACTATCCTAAGTAAGCAATATCAATGTAGTTTTTACTTCTTCAATATTATCCGACAAAGTAGCTTAATTATTCCCAAACGAATAGTAAAACATGACCTTAAAAATATTCACCAAATCCACATGAATATTCAATGCGGGCCGCACCAAAAAGTCGTAAACATTCCTTTTTTCTAAAAGAAAAGTAAGGCGGACCGCTCTTTTTCATTCACTCGATAAAGGCAGACAAAAAATATGTGAAGTGTTTCTAAAACGCTGTATCGTAAACATATTGTGACTTATTTATTTAGGAAAGCTCCTTTCCTTGGCTTTGTGCGGGGGAATTTTTAAGGAGTCACATGGAGGGCGCAGTTTGATAGCCTTTTGAAGTGAAATTAATGTTACGTTAAAACATTTCTTGCTTTTGAAACGTTTCTTTTGTAAATGAATAATATTATTACTTTTGATGTAATATGTTAAGAGGCTGATTTTCTTTTATTTTGAGTTTATGCGATCAATCAAGTCATGTTAAGACATTATACAAAGGTATTTTTGTAAAAACAGTAACTTAAATGAACCTATGAACCATTTCTTACCAAGGCAAAGATAACTTACCGCAAATTCTACGTCGTATACTTTACTAGAAATATTTCTTAAGGTAGCATTCCGATCTTGGCAACCGCGACCAGCGAGTGCGACTGGCGGCCGCGAATGGCGGTAGCGACCGCTTCGCTCGACTCACTGCTCAGTATGCAAGCGACCCACACGTCGCGCGTTGTAGTTGTTTGCATTGTTTAGCACTCCATATAAATTCATACTGAATGTGATCGCACAGTGGGTCGCACGACGCGTTCGCTGCTGCCGGTCGTGTCTCACGATGTCAACTTATTTTTTTGTGAAATATTCACCAAAATACCGATGTCAAACAAAAACATGTGCTTAATTACTAGCAGTTAAAAAGTATAACTACGAATTCGGCAAAACTAAATGAATTTTCAGAGAGCTTGGAATCGAGCCGCATTTGCATGTGCGCTTCATAATCTAATGGCATCCAGTTCGATCCTTGGCTCTGTACCAATGGCTTTATTAAAAATTTTAATAAATTATGTGCAGTTTTCGATGCTATCGCTCAAAAACAATGAAAAGTCGTGAGGAAACCGCTATGTCTAAGGACCTCAAAAGTTTCAAGACATTCACCAACAAGCACTGGGCCAGCATGGTGAATTATGGCCCATACTCTCACTGAGAGAAAGCCTGTGTCCCAGTTTTGGGAACATTATAGGCTGATGATGATGATGATGAAGCTCATATTTATCAAACAAACAGCCTCGAATTAATATTCTCCAAAATAATGTAGGAACCCTATTTTATCTAATTTTATCTGAGCGCGTGGCGAACGGTCAGTTCAAAGCACAGAAGGCGTTTCGTGACGAGAATATTTTAAAACCCACCCTCAATCCTCATTGTTTAATTTAATTGAGCCTACACAAACAACGTCTCTTAAATCCATAGGCAATTTTACAGATTAAATAGAGACAGAGAGGTAAATCAAGAATCAAGTCAAATCAACCGTAGTTTTCTGGTGCAACATTATCTTTGAAACTGTATTGTTAACTATGTGTCAAAGTACCTAGGCGTTAAAAAAATATATTTAAAAAACTAAGACGCGATGAAATGGCTAACTTATGTTAATTATATTAGTGTTTTCATGTTAATTCCAAAACTCCATAGACGCCTCTTGTAAAACTTCCACCTCTTTACTACGGTATGACTTAGACTTGACCGTGACTTAAACTTTGCTTGACTCTGGCTGTGACTATAACTTGTTTGACGATAATTATTAAAACTTGAAAATATTCCAATACTGGCAGCTCAAGAAGCGCGAAGGAAAATACTCACGGAGGAAAGTAAAAAAAAAAACAGACAAATTTCTGCTACACATGCTACACATTATCCAGCAGAAAGAAGTTGTTTTATGGGAATATTAGAGCCATAACAGTTGTTTTTTGAATAATCATTTTACTTATTGAGACATGTGAGATATGAGAAAATTGCGTATCTAATCTAGCCAAGTACATCTGTCTTTTTTTTTTTCAAGCTTGTGAAAATGTTTACCTACAAAGGTACGCGATGCTCTACCAGGGTTAAGGACGTTTAAACACTTTTTTGCTAAAAAAATACATGTGTCCTTTGATAATAATACAGTGAGAGTTGTTTAATCCTTTTATTTGGAAGGTTGTTCCACAAACTAAAGTTTTATTTAGTCTAGCCCAATTTTAATAGGAAAATGGAGCTGTTGTTGTTTTGATTAAATAATTTGCATAACGGGTTGATTTGGCAAAGTTTTAATTTATTTTCTGGAATGCTCGTCTCATTACGATATAGACTGGGAATTATTTTAAAACTAGAGAATATATTCCTATATAATCATAATCATCATAATCATTTTAGTTTATTATTGAACGTAATGTGCATTTGAAATAATTTTATTGACATAAATATAGGTCAGAGTTTTTATATATTATCGGTTACATTAAACAAAAATGATTATTTTTTTAAACACGCTTAATGTGACTTTTAAAACAAACCAAAAGGCCTGAGACTCGAAGAGTTCCAATGTAGCTGTTGAAGAGTTCTACTATCCACCTCCAGGCACCACCTTCCGGTCAATTTGATGGTACTACCAAAATAAATTTTTGTATTGTTATCCGGATACCATATTCCGGAATAAAATCAATATGATATTTAGAAGTGAATCAAAATTGACTTCAAAGGTTTTGTTTACACAGATATTATATTGTTTTACTGACGAAAGGAGGAGGTTTTCAATTCGACTGTATGTTTTTTTGTATGTTTGTTACATGATTATTTCACCAATCATGAATTGATTTCAATGATTATTTTTTGTCACATAGGTTATTATACTTCAGAGGTGGTCCCATATTTTTTTTATCGAAATTAAATTGCTAGTAAACTATTATTATTATTTATTTAATGGTTGGCTGGAAGAGATCGCTTCTGGCGATAAGGCCGTGGCACTAGCTCGTAAGTGTTTTCTATCGTGTTGTAATTTTTATTTCTGGTGTACACAATAAAGAATTTCTATCTATTTGAAAAAATCAACAATAACAAAAATATTTAACCAGATGATTTTTGTTTTATGGTTCCATTTAGCAAAAGTTTCGATCAGGGCTTAATTTCTGTTTAACTGTATTTTTTTTTTTGTTTGTACACTTTTTGTACATGTAGCTATAGTTTTGAAGTCAGCTATTGTAATTTTTCAAAAAAAAATTACCATGTAAAATGTACAACCATTTTTTTTAATAAGTCACTTTTAGCTTTTCTTCTTTCACTCCCACGAACTACAGGTATAAGAAACAAACAATATGACAGAAAAAAATAAATTAATTGTATTTTGTATAGTATTTTTTTGTTTTGTTTTTTGTTTGTTTGTTTTTTATGCCAAGCGAGATGCAGCCGCGCACGTGCATTCACCTTGAAAAAGACTGCCTAATGCGGTTAAAACTATAGTCGGAGTGACCGGTTAATCATACGTGAGTAAATCTCGTGTAATATAAATAAAAAGTATTTTGTATAGTTCCTTTTACTTTTGAATCGTTCCCAGAGCCTTAGGCTCAATGCCGATCACGCTGATGACGTTGCGGCATGCAAGCGTCCGAGGCGATATAAGTCAAAAAATTTCAGTTAAAAATTGTGCTTCGCTTCATTTACAGTCAAGGCGCGGCGGAAGCACAAAGCCGTCTCGACTCTTCGCACTTTGTGCCAGTTAAACACAGTAGATCAGAAACAAAAGATACAATATGCTTGGAACTTTAAACACTTAAAGCAAACGTGACAAAAACACACACAATAAAATTAGCAACTCAGAATTCATTGCACCACCCGCAAAACAGTGCAAGGTGTAAAGTTGCCCAATTTAACTTGGTTTCTTGCTGTTTAGATCGGTTCCTTTGTTCCAAACAAGAATTTCAAATGTAAATTTTAAAGTTCCCTCTCTGAGTTACATACGTGCTTGGAGAACTATTAAAAGTTTTGGAGTCAACCATTTATTATTGTCGTTTAAAATAGTAGGTCAAAGTTATTCCAGTAAATATAATAGACGTACTACTAAAAACTGGCCAACATGATTGCTTACCATCCAGTTTGAATTGATTTTCGTCTCTCAAACGTCAATTTTAATGCGTTAATTTATTATTTGTTGTTATACTTTAGAGTTTGTTCTATAATCATGCCAAGTTTGACGCTTTTGTACGCATTACCGTTTTTACGTTAGAGCTAATACAAAATACGTCTGTCGATGTGGACCCCCTTTTCGTTTATACTTTTGAATTTTTTATTATTTGTTAGTTAAACCGCCGTAACATTAAAAATATTTAATAAAAAATTCAACTGGCTATCTATTACGGTTCGAAATATACAGCCGTAGCCGTTAATATGTAGGACAGACGGATGGACGGACAGACACACAGACATCGTAGGCTTAGTAATAGGTTCCCGTTTTACCCTTTGGGTACGGAACCCTAAAAATGTACAAAATTGGCTTACAAAGTTGGTTTGGAGTAATCGCATCACTTGTTGAAATTAATGGAAGACATCCTTCAAATTTTACCCACGCTCCAGCTATGCACGAGTGCTCAGATTTATGGTAACACAAGATACGAAACACGTGTAGCTAAACTGATGATTAGTACATGATGTGTTTTACCCAAGACTTGCTTGCTTTACCTTTGTTTTTATTTTCGAGGTTAAAATGTTCCAAAGATACCCGGCTTCATTGGAGTGCAGCCAGGCTATGTGGGATTATACCCACTAAAACCCCCCTGGTGACCAACCTTACTGCTTGACAAGAAGCCGGGATCTCCAGAGGAACGCACCGGAGCCATTAGGACTGCGCTACGGCTATTCGCGACCTGTGTTTTGGTTCGCCCCCTCCGCCCCCCTCAATTTGGTCTTTTTAGGGTTCCGTACCTCAAAAGGAAAAAAACGGAACCCTTATAGGATCACTTCGTTGTCCGTCTGTCTGTCCGTCTGTCAAAACCCTTTTTCTCAAGAACGCGTAAAGGTATCAAGTTGAAATTTATATTAAATACTTGGGTCTACGGTTTCTTTCGGCTGTAAAAAATTAAAGTTGTAAGTCAACGCAATCAAAAGATATGTAGCATATTTTACGACTTCACAGGGGAATCAAAACCTAATAGGGTATTTCCCGTTGACCTAAAATCATTAATTTTGACAAGAGGCAAAGGTCTTACAGCACATATAAAGGAATGAATCTGAAAATTGTTAATTTGATACATATAAAAAAATATTGTTTTACAATTACAAACTTAAATTTTGTAGTTGTTATGTGTGGAAGAACATTATTATCAACTACAAAGTTAAGTTTGTCTTTTAATATTTCAACTTCAGTTAGTTTTTTGGACTCACGCTCTGAGGGTTCCGTCCAACGGAACCCTCAGAGCACGAGTCCTACTCTTACTTGTCCGGTCCGGTTTTTTTAATTTATGTACTCCGGTTACTCCTGCATTTGTAAACCGAATTGAACGTTTTTTAAAGTTTTCGAGACGGCTTAACTTAACTCAGTAGATAATAATATGAATAATGTTGTTCGAGCCCCTGTGCTTTGGCAATAATTTTGTACGAGTGCTTATTAATTTTGAAGTTGCATGTTTTTTTTAAATCAACAATTATCACATGTTTAATTTTCTTTTATTTATCAGACACAAATTAAGGATGCCCTTATTTTATCGATTCCAAATCTAAATTGTTTTTTACACTACATTAAATTAAATTAGTACGTAGGTACTTACGCGAAGTATTCTCGCGGGCAATATTCCTTTTATATATGTTGAACTAGCTGCGGCCCGCGGTTTCACCTGTAAAGTGATGAAAAATGGTGATGATGATGATGAAAAGTAGCCTATGTCACTCTCTGGCTCTTGAACTATACCCATGCAAAAAATCAGGTCGATCCGTTGTTCCGTTGCAGCGTGAAAGAGGAACAAACATCCATACATCCATACATACAAACTTTCGCGTTTATAATATATTATTATTATTATTAAGTAGGATAGGATACAATCAGCCAATACTGACACGAATTAAAGTTAGTTATTTAGTCTAACTTATTCTAGAAACAAAATTGGACGATAAATAGATGCTTGATTCAGACAATAGGCTGGTTTCCAAGCTGGGTTGATGGAGCGTCCGAGGCTTCAGCGCTCATAAGCCGCAAGACGCTGGATTGCTTGCAGCGGCGAAACGACTAGGAAATTGCCCCATTACGCTTGCAAATCGTGAGCTGCATTCCAATTACTTCTTTGCTTGTAATTTTGCATTTGTTAGAGGAGCTGGCCTGTGCTTTTTATAAGGTTGTTTATTCCTATTTTATTTATATTCCACGGGAATTACTCACGTAAGATTAAGCCGGCTACTCCGACTATAGTTTCAACCGCATTAGACGGTCTTTTTCAAGGTGAATACATGCGCGTGGCTGCGTCTCGCAAAGCAAGTAGTACAACAACCACTGAACACTACTATACTACTACTGTAGTAGACACTGAAGAAGCTGATGGGCAGCGACATTTTTGCTAAGCCTTGGCTGCAAAGTCTTGAGCAGTATCGTAAGATTGCATGTTTATAGGTTTTCTTATCGGATACCTTTTAAAGCATGTGCCTTGGAATAGAACCACTTGAACGCCGGAGTCTTGAATCATAGCTATTGTGACACAGGTTTCACCTAGTACAGCTGTTGTACAGTTGTTTTTTATAGTATATTTATTATTATAATGAGTAGATAAATCGATTTTATACGTTTTTGGCAATAAATGTATTAAAATTTGTATTTATAACTTGTTTTCTGTATCAGCCGCTCAGAAAATCACGACCAAAGCACCATTCGGATACAATAGTCATTACCCACGTACGTAAAAGCGCTTTGATTTCATTTTTATACGCGAGGGTGTGGGTGGGTGGACTTCACCACCGTCGGTTTTCCCCGGAAAGTATACAATATGCATAAGCGTGATCCATCTTAAGCCACGTCGTCTTAACGTGGGGCATGGTGTGGACAAACGCAAGCACGAGAAATAAAAAAATGTATACTAAGGGGTAAAATACCTCTACCTCTCATCCTACAACTAGGAAGGCAGGCACCGGAGAATGGCTTAAAAGCATCCACGCATAGTGTCGCGAGAGATAAAATGCGGCGGCGGCGGAGTGAGCGATTTTATTCCCGGCATTACGGTGAGTAACGATGATGGTGGTTTACTGGGAATATAAATTGGGACAAATATTTAATAACATTGAGAATTAACTCGTAAAAGAGACGGACAATTTCATATGATTGTAGTGATGATAGCTCTGTGGTTGGCTCGTTCGCCTTGCGCAGGCGTGGTTTCAAATTCCAACAATATAGACTTGAATGGGGAGACGCACTGCTTATTTATCACGCCAGGTGGCGCATTATCGCTGGTGTTGTTTCACTGTCAAAAGTGTCAAATATCAATAGATAATTTTAGTAATTACACAATAAAAATCGTCTGGTATTAAAACATGCCTCTGTGTAGTGCATTTCAGTGTAAAAATAGAGGTACACACCGTTTTCCTTCCGATGAGAAAATAATATTGATAATTTTATTGCATATCTACCTTGCTAAAAGATTCGCTTTTATAACAGCTAAGGAAGCATTAAATCTTTTTTGAGATTCACCACTGTCATTAGAGAAACATTTTACTGTTTAAAAGCAAAGTTTATTTTTATTGTTTCATTCAAGAGCAATGTTTATAACCTCAAATAAATCACAAATGACAGCACCAGCGAAGGTGGTGCCATCTGAGATAAGTTTTGCCCGTGGCTTCTCATTGCCAGCGAAGAAAATGTTTAGTTCGGGTAGGTTTACTTTCTAATATTCAACGGGTTATCAAGCCAACCAAGGTTATCAAAGCTTGAAGTTGAAAATTTATCACATTTACACATTCAGACTTTAATACATTTTATACACTAACCCTATTCGCATAAACGCTTGATAAGCTTATCAGAACCACAAATAATTTTGTCTCGCTTTTATGCGTCATATTCCTCGTCAGATCGCAGAAAGGAAAAAAAAATGTTTGTTTAAATTAGAACGGCTGTCAAGACATTTTTGCAAAGAATTTGTTGTAGCCATGTTGTAGCCAGTTGCACCCATATAAACAAAACGTCATTCATTCGAAATCAACTGCATGTGATGCGGAATACTGAATCTATGGATGCGGAAAAAGAACTTTGAGATCTAACCCAAAAAGGTAAGGTCTAAGTTCTTGGATGCGGTGTTCGACGCTTTGACATAAATAATAAAGTTCAATCAAGTTTCTGTCATAATGCCTGGCGACATAATTATTTACCTTCTTTTTTGGCGACAGAAATTAAAAAATGGCGACATATTTATTGACTTCTCTTTTCTGTGCGTCAGATAAATGTTGACAAATCATATTATATAACAGATTAATTTATGTAGCGTTTCTGCATAAGAGGGTAAGTTTACAATGTAAGGCTCTTAAACAAAGTTGTAAAAAGTTCGATTATCTTGTAATCGATGCAATATAAAGCACCTAATCATTTATTCTCTGGTAACCACCGGAAACTCTCCTCGAACATTGTAGCCAGTGTACATTGGAAAGTTTTCTTGTTAAAAGTTTTATATTGTGGAATGGGAATAATAATTTCTGAAATAATTTCCGTTTTCAAGGAAATATTAGTACATTTTTGAAGTCTTGACTTAGTAAGAATGCTTGCGTGCTTATTTCTATCAACATAATCATGCATGTTAGTAGAAATAAGTCATTATTCAATCTTTAACTTGACTATTAACTTTAAAAGTAGTAGTTGTAGTAGTAGTTGCTTGTATTAATGCTAAATAATGTTAAATATTATATAGCTTGCAATATTTATGTAATATATTATTTAATTAATACTAGATATATAAGCTATATATATTTTAATTTACACTTACAAATAATGTAGAAATGCACAAATAGAGGACTTAATGCTAAACATTTAACATTCCTGGCGTGTTTCTGGCTCAACGCATAAGCATTGCCATTCAGCGTGGTAATGCCGCCTGCATGCTGGGTACGCTGCCAACTGGTAGTGGGCTTGACCATTTGGATTGTCTTTAGACCTGCCACGGTCTATGGGCAGTCTAACTATATTTGGTAGTGTTAGTATTAGCTTGTATTTTGTTTAATAAAGGCATTTGCCCCATTCAAAAAACATTTAGTATGTATATTACATATTACAGCTTTTTTTAATTCAAAATTAGGCTTCTGTTTATTGCCATGTTATCAAGTGCCAAGTGATGATGCGGTCTACGATGCAACACGTATAGATGTGTGGTTGATAGTTCCAATTTCTAAATATTACAGAATAACAATACGATTGAAAAAATGGCTATTGTAACGTTCCATGATCGTTACCTACTCCCAAATTCATGGCAAATGGCACATACGCTAGAAGCCAAACTTAACGAATAAAAAAGGTCACTACTATGACATAAACATTGTTGACAGAATGAAGGTGACTGACGTAATGTCAGTCAGTTTCATTCCGCTATGCAAAAAACAATTTTGTTCTAAGACAAAGGAATTATAAACTCAGTTTTAAAAGATTCGGGTATATAAATATCGAATTCTTTCTAGAAGGAATAGGCTATATATAGGACTCGAAATAAAAACTGGGTCATACGCGCAGTTGACTCCAGTGAAAAAGTCGCTCAGAACTTAACCTTATATCTTACAATCAACTGGTTAGCCCGTCTTCAATCGGGTAAGTTTACGTGAAAAGCCTTTTAAATGTGTTAATTGTGAAATCTGTCTCGACAAATAATGCTAATCGTTATTTGTCAATTGAATTATCATCAGGCCACCTGTGTTCTAAAACGCAGTGCAAGTGCGTTTCATATCCGTACTATCTGCGGATGTGGACGCGCGCCGTACTTACATTATAATATAATTGTGTTCTAAGCTCTTAAAGCATTCTGTAATCTTGGATCCTTCCGATCAAAAACTGTGTTTTAACGCCGGTACCACGTCATGTGAGACGGGACCTACTCCGATCTGCCGTTATCTTCGGGATCTCACACGACGTGGCCGTGCGGCTCTTGAGTACTGATCCTCATGCGTAGTTTCTTCGACGCATTTCAGGCTCCTACCCTCTACGCCAATTCTCCGACCACGTACGAGTCGCCACGCTGTCGTGACGCTACGTCTACTTCCCTTCTACTACGTCGGTCGTACTCCGGCCACGCACAAACTTCTGGAACTACTACGCGCAGACCGCACTCCGGTCACGCCTGAAAAGCTCACGAAGCCTCTCGTCGCTGCGCTGCCTGCTGACATCCTACGTGCCACGAGCCGCGTCGAGCCACGCGGCGATCGGCGCCCCAGCTCTTCAGGCTAAGTCTCAAAACAAGGGACCAACACGTTTTTTTATCGCCATCACCTTCCGAGTTCACACGACCCTCAGTCTCCTGTAAATTCATTCTTACTTTATTAAATCCTAACTTATACTATCTTAAACTCTTTCTTTTGAAACTCCTACCCACTGCTAGGTAGAACTTCACCAAGCTTCACTTGGTGTACGTTTCAGTGGCGCCCAGGTATTAAGCAGGAAGGTGGATAAAAAAGTGTTGATCTCTCTGGCGTGGTATATTCACGGCTCTTTCTCTGTAACCTTGTGTCCGTCTGTAGGTTGTATGGTAAAAACCGCCCTGTGCTGGTGCGGGAGCTTATTGTCAGAATACCCAGCTGTAGTCTCCATGCATGTCGTAAGAGGCGACTAAGGAAGACAAAGGTTACACCTACAGAAGTAACGCCTTCTGTCCGCGTCTTAAACGCACTATAATATTTTTTTACTCGATTTTTTTTTTATTATAGTAGAATTAAAATCTTTCAGTACTTTTATACTCGCACTATCTTAAAATCTTGTTCTTTAAACTCAAACTTATTTACAAAACTTACCACCCAACCTACACTCGGAACATCTAACTTGTATATGTAAAACTTGCTCTCACGGAAACTCACCCGATATCTCTCTAAAAATCCAGATCAAAACTCTTTTTGACGGATATCTCTCTAAAAACTAAAATCTAAACTCTTTTTGGCGTAGGAATATAAAATGGCTTACCCCACTTATAATTTTTATCGCATACTTAGTTAGCATACTTAAAATTTACTCGTACCTGACAATATCACTCGTTAAAATGACTCGCAGAACAATCTTTCACTATAAAACCTTTAAAAGAAAAAGTCTCATACCTTCAACTTTACTAAATACTAAAATATAATATTTTACCACTATAGCTTCCCTCTGAAGAAAATCTAATTAATCTTGCATCTAAAACTTGATATTAACATCTAAAAATTAAAAAATACCTGACTTGAAAAAAAAACTTAGAAATATTTTTATTTACATATATCGTATAATATCTATTTATGTATGTCTATTAATATCAGAAATAGGGCGGTTAGTGTACTCTAAAACTGAAAGCCTTCACACTAAGAGCGGTTATTGCAAACTCTTTAAAAAAAAAGCCTCTAAATTGCTAGGAGCGGTACTCGTGAACTCCATAAAAAAAGCCCAAAACACGAATATTAATTAAAATAATCTTTTGTATACTAGGTAATTCAAGTCAGTCGTCAATATAGCTATAGCAAACTAAACAATTAAAGTTTACTTATAGTTAACTCTATCGATACCTTAATAACTTCACTAGTCACCTAGACTACAATCGCTACCTACAATCTCTTGGTCCAAAACTTGTATACCACTACTTACTCTCTTTGACGTACTAACTAGCAAAATAGTTCCTTATTTTGTTAGCTTTTCTTTTATTTTGCTGCTTTTAAGTATTGTATCTAACATTCTTAACAGCAAAATGGAGAACCCACCGGTATTCTTGCCGTCTGTATAGGTGCCACTAAAGCATTTATACAGCGATACCGGACTCTTCACAGTACGCCACAAGTCTTATTGGGAACTTCAGACCATGGCATCCTGATTAAATTAATTTTACACTCGAGCCTACTTAATGTTAACATATTAGACTCAACCCTGGACGGGGAAGGTGTAGATTATAATTAGGATGCTAGAGAGGTCAGCGAATTTTCTTGAGCAAAAATTCTTAACTGAAAAAGGGGGTATGTAACGTTCCATGATCGTTACCTACTCCCAAATTCATGGCAAATGGCACATACGCTAGAAGCCAAACTTAACGAATAAAAAAGGTCACTACTATGACATAAACATTGTTGACAGAATGAAGGTGACTGACGTAATGTCAGTCAGTTTCATTCTGCTATGCAAAAAACAATTTTGTTCTAAGACAAAGGAATTATAAACTCAGTTTTAAAAGATTCGGGTATATAAATATCGAATTCTTTCTAGAAGGAATAGGCTATATATAGGACTCGAAATAAAAACTGGGTCATACGCGCAGTTGACTCCAGTGAAAAAGTCGCTCAGAACTTAACCTTATATCTTACAATCAACTGGTTAGCCCGTCTTCAATCGGGTAAGTTTACGTGAAAAGCCTTTTAAATGTGTTAATTGTGAAATCTGTCTCGACAAATAATGCTAATCGTTATTTGTCAATTGAATTATCATCAGGCCACCTGTGTTCTAAAACGCAGTGCAAGTGCGTTTCATATCCGTACTATCTGCGGATGTGGACGCGCGCCGTACTTACATTATAATATAATTGTGTTCTAAGCTCTTAAAGCATTCTGTAATCTTGGATCCTTCCGATCAAAAACTGTGTTTTAACGCCGGTACCACGTCAAGTGAGACGGGACCTACTCCGATCTGCCGTTATCTTCGGGATCTCACACGACGTGGCCGTGCGGCTCTTGAGTACTGATCCTCATGCGTAGTTTCTTCGACGCATTTCAGGCTCCTACCCTCTACGCCAATTCTCCGACCACGTACGAGTCGCCACGCTGTCGTGACGCTACGTCTACTTCCCTTCTACTACGTCGGTCGTACTCCGGCCACGCACAAACTTCTGGAACTACTACGCGCAGACCGCACTCCGGTCACGCCTGAAAAGCTCACGAAGCCTCTCGTCGCTGCGCTGCCTGCTGACATCCTACGTGCCACGAGCCGCGTCGAGCCACGCGGCGATCGGCGCCCCAGCTCTTCAAGCTAAGTCTCAAAACAAGGGACCAACACGTTTTTTTATCGCCATCACCTTCCGAGTTCACACGACCCTCAGTCTCCTGTAAATTCATTCTTACTTTATTAAATCCTAACTTATACTATCTTAAACTCTTTCTTTTGAAACTCCTACCCACTGCTAGGTAGAACTTCACCAAGCTTCACTTGGTGTACGTTTCACTATTGAAAAATCAAAGTTAAATTACTAGAAATGGATTATTAAAATTTTACAGAGACTTACCTATTACAGTTAAAGCGTTTTCACAGTCATTGAGTATTTATTGTAAAAGAAAATGATATTAAATTCAAGAAATGAAACAAAGTTTTGAAACTTAATCATCGCCGCTATCCGAGCTTTGAAAGACATCTAAAATTGGCGAATAATCCCTTTCTTTGCGGTAATTTATTTCCAAATGGGCCGCTTTTTTTCAACCTTCCCACGCCCTTGATTTTAATTGAAGCCTTTTTAAGTATCTGAGAATATAGTGATCACGACACCGTAAAACATAAACTGGGCTTTAAAACAACAACTTAAGATGATTTACCTTAAAATTTGTACTTTTTTTTCTACACTTTACCTAAGTGCTCCAAAAGCTTTTACACTCATTAATTTTGATAAAAGCCACAATAGGTAATTTTTTATATTTAGTTCAATGTAAACTTCTCTAATTATATTCATTAACACGTACAAAATCATTTATTTTGTAGAAAACAATCACCTCTTTACTTTGACTTTCATCTTACATAGTTCGACAAATTTATATCATTGAGCTGGATTAAGAAATCCGGCTAAGATTTAAAATGATCTAAAGTCTCAAAAAGTAAGTTTGCAAATTAATCCTGATCTATATTTCAAACAAGATGGAACTTAAGTACCATAGTTACAAGTAGCAAAAATCGCTCCTTCACCTAATGACCACTCGGCCCGATGATAAGCAATTTATATGACCCATTCCGGAATCAAAAAGTCATTAAGATAATGCCCGGAAATTCTTTGTGCTAATGCAAACATAAGATAACGCTGTGGAACAAGAACGCGATGAATTTAACGCTTTGGGAGCGCGAATAAATCCAAATACTGTCTATCGACAACATTTTGTATTACTCTTGTCACATATAACATTCCAGACATCGCCCCGTCTGCCTCCAGACCTCGTGAAGACAACCGGAAAATTAGAAAGTAAACACTGACTTCCTGTACTCGCGTTTTATACTGAGATTTATCGGGAAAAAACAAGAGAAGATTTACTTCGCCCCGACTTGCCACCGAGCTCGGTGTATGGAAGGATAATTACGCAATAAGAAAACCATAAAGAGGTCTTTATTCAATTAAAAAGACGAAGCCCCGCCTGGCATTTCAGGATATACCCTCGAGGCTTAGGAGACAAATTTCCCTGGAAACAAATGCGATTCAAATTCAGACAAATAGTCCCTGCGCGGAAGGAGCCGTTTACCAGGAAATTTGTCCATCACTCTTGGGCAGAGCCAAATTTGTTTTTCTTTTTCTTTTTACTATAGCCAAGCTTAGAGGCTGACACTGCAAACTAGTAGGGTAGATTTATATACCTACGTAGAAAGCGGAATTTAAAATTCCATGGTGAAATGGTCTAAAAGTAACTAAAACGTATTGTTGCAAATTGACGTGACCATGACCAATTGACCACCGATTTAGTCACTAATAAAGCAAAGTAATGAAAGTCATTGGGTAAAATAAATAGATTTAGAGCAATCTAACTTTGATGATTTCGCTGGATGCAGGCCGCTTCCAACCGGCCCTTTTGGAGATCGATGGGAGAGGCCTATGTCCAGCAGTGGACGTCCTATCAAATGATGATGAAATTTATTTTACGGTATATATTGAGCCTGTGCCAGCGACAAAGGCAAGAAAAGAAAGGTGATAGTCTTTGGCCTGTCTTTAGTCAGTAAATTTTCTTAGCTTTTGTCGATGTCTTCCATGATTCGACCGCATCATCGCTTTCCATCAGGCGAGATCGCGGTCAAACGTTAGCCTAGTCCGATGTAAAAAAAAAAAAAAAAAAAATGCGCTGTACAGAAAACGAGTTAGGTTTTGGCCTAGTTTTGGCATTTTTTTTTTTGAAGAAGGGTTTGTTCGGTAATAAATTTTTCTTAATCTTTTAGATAATGATTTGTATTAATTCCTGACTAAAACTTTTTGCAATGTCCGTGGTCACAGGTAGAAATGCAGAAGTGTCAGGAACTAAAATAATGTAAAATGCAGGCGATAAAATCTGTTAAAAGAATTTAATTTTAATGTATTTTTTGGAGAATGTTATTTAGTATAATAAAATGTCAAAAGAAGTACAAGCTAAAAATGAATGAGAAATGAACTTGAAAATATTTCAATTCTTGACATTGGCAAATGCACAAGAAGTGTGACGTCAAAATCGTCGAGATAAAAGATTTAATAGTACCACTTTGACAGTTCCATAAACCCCATTAACATGAAGTAAATTGTTTTGTGAAAAACTTAAACAGGATTTTCCCAGTGTTTTCATTAGGCTTTCTTTCCGTGCAAAACATTATTCCCAAGTAACTCGATATTTTATGATTAGATTTTCTTGTAAGGAAATATTAAACTCGACCGCTTTGAAGTGGCCACTTACGTGTGCTCCGATCTCAATTTAAGCTTTGAGATGTGCTAGAATGATGGAGCAGAAAACGATCCAACCGTCGATCGAACTGTTTTTAAAATGATTCGTCAAACGTTAATAGATATTCGTATTTAGAAATCATCTTACCCCTATATTAATAAACGTAGAGTAGACTTGGAATAGTTACACCGCCTTTTGTCTTTTTCGATCGAGTTCAAAATTTGAAAGAGAGAAAAAGACAAAACACGGCGTAACTATTCCAAGACTACTCCACGTTTATTAATAAGGGGGTTAAAGTCTTTGGCAAATACTTACGTAATTTAATTTTACGATATAAATTAGCTGACTAGAGTTTTTTTTTTATATGATGACTTCATTTGACCACATTTCACACCGAGGCATCGCCGCGTGTGTGTTTCAATTACATTCGGGCTCTTTCAAGGAGAAGAAAGAGAAGTATTATTATAGGGTAATCTGCCACAGACACACATGTCTTGCGTTCAAAAACTTAGCGAAAGTGATTAGAATTCATGGTTTTCATTCAGTTTTTTTTAAATCATATTATTGCAGCTGTCACAACAAATAAAGACTTGGACTAAGTTTAGGTCATACATCTTAAAAAATCCTTCCTTGGTTCACCTTCGTTAAACAAGAAACACTTGTGCCACATTTCATGGTTCTAGACCCCGCAGTAGCTGTGGGTTGTCTGTCAGTGAATTAATGAATTAAGGATTTTTATTGAATGGATCGACCACAGAAAAGAAAAGTAACAAAATTGTTTAAATTTATTTAAACTATACTTTTAAATTTAAAATTTTCTGTGGGATCGACGTTAGTAGAAATCTGTTTTATTATCCAAGTAAAGTTTATTGCTTCATGTTCCCGATCAAAAATCACGATTTTGAATCCAATCTGTTAAACTTAGCATTCTACAACAAGTAGCGCAATATTCATACGGATGGATACTGCATGGATCCGAAAATACAATCCACAGAAACACCGAGTAATACAGTGAGTCCAGTCTCCAACCAATAAAAAATTATCAGCATAACAATTAACAAGTATAAAATTTAATGTTTTTTCAAACTTTCGGCAAAAGAGCTCATACTTAATCTTCAAACGGCCGACTAGATTTTTTTGAATTATAGCTAAGAACTATCTGGATTGAGATCTATCTATCTATCTGATTGTCACATAAAAAAACTAAACCAAAATCGGTTCAACCGTATGAGAGCTACGATTCTACAGTCAGACACATATATTACATAATAGCTGTTGCCCGCGACTTCGTACGCGTAGACTTTCATATAAACTTTCAACCCCCTTTTGTCATCCTTAATTCGGCCCTTTCGTAAAATCCTTTCTTAGCGGACCTCTACACCCCATAAGGAATCTACCTGCCAAATTTCAGCTTCGTAGGTCAAGTGGTTTTCGAAATTTCGTGTTTAATGAGTGAATGAGTGAGTAGATGAATTTCGCTTTTATATAATTATATAGATTACATAGATACACACGTTAAACTTATAACATCCCTCTTTTTGCATCAGGTTTGATAAAATTATTGAAATCGTTTTGCTATATTATTATTATCTGCAGTAAGAAGGTGAAAAATAAAATAAAATATTTTTTTTTTGTACATGGCCGAGGAAAAAGTAGATTAAAATGGGCAAGCGCCTTTATTAACTAAACAAAATACAAGCTAAAACTAAAACTACAATTAATACAGTTAGACTGCCCATAGACAGTTGAAGGTCTTTAGACCTTCAACTGTCTATGGGCTATTGTCTTTAGACAATCCAAATGCTCAAGCCCACTACCAGTTGGCAGCGTACCCAATTAAAATTAAAGTTTCTAGACTAAAATTAAAGCTGTTGAGTAGCACATCAATGGGCGAAGTAAAATACGTATCTCGAATTCCGTACAAATTTGGAATTTGGAATTTGAGTACTTATTGTTACTTTGCATACTGCAATTTTTATACTATGTGTTATTCGTTTGGATATAATTCACAGAAAATTAATTTTCAGGAGATTACGCAGGATTATGATATGCTCTACCAGTAAATATAAAACTAGACTTAACCCGCTGCAAAACAACGATTCAAATTAATCTGGATTTACCTAGGTTGAATTTCAGTGGTATATTCAGTGGTATAATTAGTATTTATAATCTCTATTTAGTTACTATCTACATCAATATATTATGTTATAGACAGAGTATTTTACATTTTAAGTTTGCTAGCCAGAACCGCGGAGTTGCTTGCGATCAATGTTAAAATCGTCATTGCTTGCGATGTTCCCGTTTTTTGCATTTTTAGGGCTTTGATTCTACTAAACCAATTTTATTATATTGTAATTGTTTTAATTATAATTTTTTAATGAATTCCCTCAAAATTGACAAATTTTAATTTTTTATACATTAAGTGTCATAAGTGTCGTTTTTGTGGCAATTTATGAAAAAAATAAAACAATTACAATTTAAAAACAATTGGTTTAGTAGAATCATAGAATCGTAGGCCCTGGTAAAAAGGATTAGAAGAATTAAGATAACAAGGTTCCAAATGCTTGAACCATTGCTAATAAATGATTTATGTCGTTTCAATCTGCAGTTTAATCTCACGAGATATATTTAGAAACTCTTGACATCTAGAAATCTAGAAATATCTAAAAACACTTGATATTATTTCAGGACATAATAAACGTGCCTTATGACGAACCAGTGCGTGTTGCCAGTGATGACATACGGCACTGAAACGTGGTCTCTTACTAGAGGCTTCATAAGCAAGCTCAAAGTAGCACATGAGCTATGGAGAGGGATATGCTCTGGGTTTCTCTACGAGGTCGAATCAAAAATGAGGAAATCCGTAGACGAACGAAATTTATCGACATAGCCCACCGAATTAGCAAATTGAAGTGGCAGTGGGCAGGGCACATATCATCCAGGACAGATGGCTAATGGGGCCGAAAGGCTCTCAAATGGAGACCACGGACCCGTATGTGCAGCGTAGGACGTCCACGGTACAAGATAGACAGACAAACTAACAGAGACCGCAGGGAAACTAATGGGGAAACGCTGGATGCAGGCAGCTTCACACCGGCCTTTTTAGAGCTCGATGGAGGGGGCCTATGTCCAGCAGTGGACGTCCTATGGCTGAAGTTTCATGATGATGATAATAAACGTGCTAAAAGAATATTTTTAAAGACTAACAAATAAATAAATAAATCATGATTCATGTGTTTTCGCTTTCATCCGAAGTTACACCGCATACCTCCACATCGCAGATTGAAGCGTGAGAAGCACATAAGTCAAACGTCAAGAGACTCCGTGATGCCATTTTCCAATTGCCCGCCTTTTGAGAAACAAATCGATCACTGGATTCTTAGCTTGAGCGCTGAAATAAACCACTTTTAAAATAAATTCTCTGAAATGAACCACTTTTTAACCAGGTTCTCCATTCGTTCTTGTCTAATTCTTTAAAGTAGTTTTGTCCTTTGTTTTGTAGTTACTGCTAATGCTTAAATCAATAAATAAATATTTGTTTTGATATTCATTTTGCTAATACAAGGTAATTACATCGGCAGTGGTTACATAATATTTGAACAGTTTGGGGTCGAGATATTGGCCCTTGGGGATGTCTCACCTCTTTATCCAAAATCTTTCAGAGCGTCTGGTGGCCAAAATGCTGGCGTGTTTCTGGCTCAACGCATAAGCATTGTTATTTTGTGCGGTAATGCCGCCAGCATGCTGGGTACGCTACCAACTACCAACTGATACTGGGCTTGAGCATTTGGATTGTTTTTAGACCTTCAACGGTTTGTGGACAGTATAACTATTTAGTAGTATTAGCATTTTTTTTAATTCTTCTTTTTATTGGGGACTTTTAGTCATAAATGACTATGTCAGTCCCATAGGAATCACCAAGTTTCTATCCTAGAGTCTATAGCCCATAGGCAGACTGATAGAGCGTCCTAGCTGCGTAGTATTAGCATTGTATTTTGTTTTGTTAATAAAAACACTTGCCAGTTTAAAAAAAGAGCAATTTAAGGTAGTTTTTATTTAATATGCTTAATTACCAAGAGTACTTAACCGAAAAAAGATATTTAATTAAGAAGAAATCTACTCCGTCGAGTCTAAATAATTTATACTAATTCTGAAGCTAATTTGCCACCTCGTAAACTTTGTATAGTTCGAACAAGATTTACTTAGTTTCAAATAAGTTTAAATGTAAGATTAATATATTTTCCAAGAGGTAACAAGTGTATAAGTTTTGAAGACAAAGTTCCAAGTTGATTAGGGGTAACTTTTAAATACTTACTTAAATACTTATTAGTAAAATTAGTTTTGGAATTTTAAGTGATACGTTTACTCATATTTATTAGTAATTTATACATATTTTCTTAATCTTATTATTACGCGCAACTTTATGTCGTTTAATCTTGTATTTTTCTACTAAAAATCATACTTATATTTTTGAAATATTTTGTGAGTTCTAAAATTAAGTAGGTATAAGTAATGTTTTTTTTAATCGCAGGCTATAATTCTGTTAGAAATACTTTCGAAACAGTACTTATTATTATCATCATCAACTATTTGATATTTTGCTTAAGACACATGTCACGTCCCGGGAGAAAGAAGTACCTTTGCCATAAATTATTCAATCACACACACACTCACATTCACAATAGAGAGCAAACATTGTTGTGTTTCGAATTCAAGGACAATATTTCCAGTGAAATTTCTGGATATAAAGAGATTTAACCCTAATTAAAACAGGAGCCTTACGGTTAACTCCTTACGCGGTCTCAAATTAACGTTAAAACAGCGCAGTTCGTAAAATCACGCGAACGTGAACCTTAACGCGCCGAGGTACTGTTTGCGATCGCGCAACTTTTCTCATCACATAAACAGAATAGCGCCGTAAGGCCCCTGCCCACACAACATGGCACATTCTATTAATCTTGATGAATTATGCAACATCGCATGCAAAATCTCCTATCGACAGTATCTATAATAACAATATAAAACCGTGGCAAATAATACGCGTGGAGTAAATACGTGTGTGCGGACGAGCGATAACGATGGCTTGTCCAAACAAGGGCACATGGAGGCATATTGCTTGGCGATAATCCACCGAGGGCAGCCAGTGACGCGTTCGAGATGGCTCGAGACGACCCTATGGGATCGTGCTAATGTTCCATATTAACATGGAATGATAATTGAAATGGTTTTGATGGGGAAATATCAGTAGTGTTAATGCTGCTAAGAATTGTTAGTATAACGTAGTAACTAATTTAATCTGTGCTCTTAGGATGATGTTCTGCTTAACATTGGATGTAATATCAGAGGGATGATATTGGAGCTGTTTTTTTTTATTTACGTTACTTCTGCCTCAATTTCAATAAGAGTGGCCGGTTCTTTAATCTATAGGGTTATACAGAATGAAGGTAATTTTGCTCATCAATATAAATAAAATTTGCTAGAGATTGATTGATGTCTTTGAAATAGAGAAAGAAATATTATTTTATTTTGTAAAATCAGCAGTAATAATCAATAAACACAGGTAAGCAATATTACATATCTATAGCTGAGCTATCACTGTAGCTTAAATAATTCCGTGTCACAAAAATGGCCTTACCTTAGCATAATGCTGATTACCAAACAGTTCCGTAGAAGCCGTTCAGCGAAGACACGAAAGGCGTAAAAAAAGCGCAACATAGAAACTATAATTACTATATTAAATTAAAATTTATTAAAGTTAAGTATAAATTAAATAGTTAGGGTTTTTTTAAAGAAATTTTTGTTTTGTTTTAAAACATTAGAAATCATGGAGTCAAAAGTAAAATAAGCTGTCTGCTTAGTTAATTCTAATTTTCGCCACTATTCATGCAGTATAATCTAGAACTGTCTAATATAATTGCGAGTTACTGAATGAAATAATAAGTACATATGAAAAATTATAACGTAAATTTGTCTGTAAATTGTAAAGACAAACTGCGCAAAAAAGTCCATTGTTTCAGCTCCAGCATTCCTTAGGTTTGACTAGACAACCAAAGTGTAGTACATACCATACTCCATAATTCCGTAGTATATTTCGATCGAATTTATGTCTAATCCTAGGAGACACCAAATTGGACAGTCAATTGCCGAAACTCATTTTGATGAAATCAGGGTTTGACCAGTTAGACCTAAATAAAATATAGAAATGTATCATCAGGCTTAAGTAGTTAGGCTTAGGTATTTTAGATCCAGATTTTTTTGATTTTAATGTCTGACCTAACATGTACGGGTCTTTTGTTACATGCTTAAACATGTTTGTAATAAGTACAGTACAGGTTTGACGAATTTGCCTTCGTCGCTTTTAGGATACGCTAGGCAAAAACGAAATAGATTATGTTACTTCCATTTAATTAAAACATTTAGGTTTTGAATAATTATTTTAAATTCATCATTGAAAATCCTAAGTAAGAATATATTGGAGTTTGCCGAAAGGGGTTGGTCAAACGCAAATATTGAGCATTGACAATAACGCATAATACGCATAATTATACCTCCTTTAGCCTTAGTACCACTGTTCCGTTTAATATGAACAGCTAATACTATGAAAACAGCTAATGCTGGTGCAGGTACTATTTATGTAAGTCTGAAATATTTTTTCCTACGCTTAGGTCTGCTATAGGTACCTAAGTATGATAAAAGAGCTAGAAGTTCAAAGACCAATAAATTTACAGTAAAAAAAAAAACATATTTGAAAATAAGCTTTTATAATGCCTATGCATCATTTCTTGTCTGTGCTGCTAACCACTGAGGATTTCCCCAGTCAGGACCCGACCCTGAGTGCAGCAACCATGTCATGGTACATCTTAAAACTGGCTATCTTAATAAAATGTGTGTACAAAATTTTGTGTCTGTACTGTTAGTTGAAGCATTCCTTTATCTGGAGCTAATCCTGGATGTCGATTCAGGTCATGCTTACAATAAAAATACATTGTCATCTAAACTCAACCAACATGTGAATATTCAACTCCCTAGGATAAGGAGAAAGTAATTCTAATTCAGCTTGCAAGATTTGACCAAACTAACATATCTACTTACAAACATTGCATGTTAAATAAAAGTTTGTAAAAATTTCAAAACTCCATTTTAGCCAAAGTACGGTCAACGTTTTTGCATAGCTACAAAGGAGAAATGTATTATCACGTTGTTGTTACAATGTGTAATATATCAGTAGCATTGTTCGTCCCGATATCACGACATTGAAACAAAGCCCGGCTTCCAAAGGGCCAGCGGAGTCCTAATAATAGTCAATTAGCAAAGGAAGCCTCACTACACACGTAATATCTGATACAATGGGCGTTAATCAATTCTAACGGCTGCTAAACAAGGATTGTAAACGAGGGTGTACGGGTAATTGGGGGTTAAGTAACTAATTTATTTGGTGTCACGTATCATGGTAGTTAACTATGATAGGTAGTTAGTTACATACTTATTATTAGTTTTCAGAATTCAAATTCAACGTCTTTAATTTATGTATGTGCCTACTAACTGTGCCACGTGAGTTTGCCTGCCTGGAAACTCCCTCGGGATCAGTAAATTTTGCCGGGGTAAAAAGTATCCTTCACTCTTCGGCCTTCAGAGTGTTTTGCACGCATATTAGGGTTACGCATATCGTTTGTACTAAGCTGAAAGGAGGTCATTGTATTTATACATTTTGGCAAGTGTTGAATTTGAATTTGAAAAGCTGTTTATAATGATGAGTAAAATGACTAATTCAGCTAAGTACTTATAGTCTATAAATATGCGTAACCCTGTAGTTAGTAGGAGGGCTGGAGATTGAAGGATATACTGAAGATTTGTCCACGCAGGTGAAACCACGTGGCACAGCTAGTACATACACAAAGAAGTTGAATTTGAATGTGATGAGGTGGTCGAAAGTATAGCACCATTTCCCAGGAAATATTTATTCACTTTTTCCTAAGAAGAATCAGGTGAATTCAGGCGTTTCAGTTTATCTAGATAGAAAGGATAGCTTTACTTAGGAACTTTTAAAGTGCCAAACGCAATTCAAGTTTCATTTCCGTAGGTCACTTGGCGATCTCCGCTCGTTCTCAAACTATCACACGAGTTATTTTTAAAAAGCCATGCAAGACATTGTGGATTTTCGCCGCGGTTGAATTTTGACCGGCAAATATCATAGTTGGCGCAGGTACACATATGCACAAATTACAAGCAATCGCGTTAGAAATAAAAGTAAACTCATTATTGTGCACACCAGAAATAAAAGATACAGATGTGAGATGGTAACACAAGTGGCGGTCTTATCGCTAAAAGCCAGGCAAGTCTTATTTTTTACTTTTGTTTAGTCGTTTTTTGAAAGAGACATAATAATAACAGCTATTTACACATCGCTTGAAGAACCGATAGCCGATGGGGATGAAAAGTTCTTGAGTGGAGACCAGGAAACGAAACGGAAGACGCAGCGTAGGTAGGCCTCCCACTAGATGGACGGACGACACCGTGAGAGTCGCGGGCATCCAGTCGTTCAGTGTAGATCGACGTAAATTTCAAGTCAAAGTAAATCGGCAATTATATTTGTACTTGAAAAATTTCTGTTAATGTAATAAATAATAACATGATGATAAATATATGATTATAATCTTATCTTCAGTCTGCCAAAGATTTTTGCCAGTAGGTATATGTAGTAGTTATAAGTATATAAAGCCTGATTATATTTCTCGCAAACTCTCATTAAAATTTACAATAAAACTCGAGAGATATTATGGGTATTGAATACATAATATTTATTGCAAGTCAAAACATTGTGTGCTTGATTGCGAAATACTCAGCGAAGTTCCACGCAAAAAAAAACTTTAAATCAAACAACAAATTTTATTACAAGATGATTCCATAGGTGAAACACCTTTCTTAAGGTACCTAATTATTTTATTTCAATAATGATGGCTAAATACGTAGTTATGCTGCCAAGGATCTGAAAGAATAACATTATTAAGCACATGGTGACATTTAGTTATTTATAATAATAGTTTTTGTACATATACATGTCAAACATTAAAAATTCAAATAAAACCAGGGATCGAGAAATGATGATAATAATAAAACAATAAAACGTATAAGTAAAAAATCAGTGTGTCAGAGGGCAAACCAATTGTGAAAAAAAAATCACATTTGTACACCGCAAGTGGCAAGCTCATGAGATACGTTTCCATTTATACGACCCTGTATGCTACTCTGAATGTGATTGTACCTACCATGTACCTACTGTCAAGTAAATTATTTGATTTGGTTTGGTTGAATATTAACTTCAAGGCACGCACATCAAATGATTTGCGTGCGATTGAATATTATTAACTTTACTGAGACTAGTCCAGTGTGTCCAGTCAAAATCAGTCCAGCCATTTTGGATTTCATAGGGTACATACATATGCACAATACATTCATAACATTTTATAAATATAAGAAGATAAAGAAGAATAAGATTTTATTCATGTATTTTATGTATGTTAATTGCTTATATACGATACTCCACAAAGTTATAATAAATAAGAGGTAGAAATAAGGTAGTTAAGGGCCTATTATCCGAGTCGCGTAGGCAACAAAACGCTCCCTCAGCCCCCGCCAAGTTATAGCGACGATGTATTTTGCCACCCAAGAGTCAGGACGCCCGCGGGGGGAGTGCAACGACAAAAACGAACATAGGACTGACCTCGATGACGCCTGGCGCGGTACTGAACGCGGTGCGCGCAAATTCTCGCGACCTTTTTACGCTTTTAAATTCACAAAAAAACGAAACTATTTTCTATCAAAATTCTATACAAATATTTTTTTTTGTATAAAATTGCGTTTCAATACATGCAATTTCCAGGTTGTTACGAGCTTTCATTAGAGCATAAAAAGAAAAAAAAAAAAACTGAATCGACTTTGTTTCAGATTTTTTTTTTGATCGAGGAAAGTTTATTCTATCGTGTTTTGAACCAAATCATAAACTCAAACACAGATGTATCTGTGACATGTATTTTTTTCCAGCTCAAATATTGTAATTTAACTGAATAAAATTGATTTAAAACCGTCAAATTTGCTATAAGAGGACGTTAATTAAGTCTTTAGGTATCTTCTTACCTGAATAACTAAGCCCCTCCTCATCGAAGTAACCATTAAAGGTTTATAAGACGTTTCATTGAGAGTGACGAGCCTGAAGAACTGGTACACTTCAACCGTAAGGGGGTTGTAGATGGAGTGTGTGTGGCGTATGAGGCGACCAACCAGCTCACGGGTGGTTTCTATCTGCTTGGGAAGATCAGAAGGATGGTAAAAAAATTGCTTTTTCACTTCTTATGCCTGATGTAAGCGGACTTAAATTGCTTTTTATGCTCTAGTGCACAAAAAATTTGTTTGCACTAGTGCATAAAAGTAAACTAAACCTCTTTAAAATTGTTCAAAAAAGGTTCTATACTGTTCTGGTTCGTCCATAATACAAAACCTGTTTGTAATTGTTCAAAGAGGTTTAGTTTCTAATACATGTAGAAAGTTTCCATCAGTCTCTAATAATAACAGGGTAGATATTATTAAAGACCCAGACATGGCTTTTGTCGAATAGAATAGACGTTTTGGTGCCAACTTTCATCCCAATGACGTAAGCCTGCCGAATAATGACCAATAAAATCAGTAAAATTTGGCCCTGCACAAATATTGTATGCAGTTTCGACGCCATCGCTCAAAAAATGGTGAAGGGAAATATCGTGAGGAAAACGGTATGTCCAACAACATCAAAAAGTTTAAAGATGTATGGCATTCACAACATGCACTGGGCCAGCATGGTGGATTATTAGGCCCATCCTCGCTCTCTGAGAGAATGCCTGTATCGCAGCAGTGGGAACATAAAAGGCTTATAATAATGATCACTTGTATAAAAAAAAATTATAACTGTACTGTTACCTCTATATTAGTCAAATGGCAGGGTTCAATGATCATCACTAGATTTATCACGTGGAACAGACACCAGATGGATTGCTCAGACACGAAAACCATGATAAATTTCTGGTTGAACTCGCCTAAATCAGCAACTGTAAGCATAGTAAAAATCAGAAATCTAATTTTCATCGCCCAACTCAATCTTACCACTTACTTACTACTCTAGACCAAAATCCGTCTTGTAAATTCCGTTGGAGTAAATTCAGTCCTCAATAGGAAAATACTTAATTGAAATCATCATGGTACTAATTTAGCGAATATCTTAATTTGGAATCTTCGAGTATCTTATGTTTGCAGAATGCATTCAGAAAGATGGACAAAAATATTTAACGCTATGTGTGTCTCGAGATGGGCAGCGACCCCTTGGCAGACTCCGAAAACGATGGCGAGGAAATCTGAATATATCCTGCAAAGAAAGGCAGGACATCTCTGAATGTATCTGTAGTCTAATGGAAGGAAATTGAGATCTCTTCCCAGCATTATTGGGACAATATAGTCTACCGAGAAAGAAAAATATAGCATAGATATAGCACTCGGATACACTGATGAAAAATTCACAAACAAATTCTACCATTCTACGACAGTGGATAAGAAAATTGTTATCATGAATCATACTCAGGTTTGTGATAACGTAGTAAGGCGCGATGACAAGGGCCACAAATAAAGAGCTCAGCAGCATCAGGAGTTTGAGGCCTTGGCATCGATTCACATCTCGTACAATGCTGCAAGCAGACGCGTACGCAGATGCTATTCGACGGACGGTTTCGTGGTTCAAAGTTGTTTTCGTTGCTTTAACTAAATGACAAAACAAACAAAAGATTATCAGTAAACTTGTACAGCAATTTAGATTAACCCTATTTTTAATAGGCTTGCTTTTGGCCGCCAACTCGCCTGACGTAAAGCGACAATGTGGTCTACGATGGAGCACTCTTGCCTAGAAGAAACCGATTCACTCGTGATTTGAAGACGAGAGATTGACGACGACGACGAGATTGTAACTATGGGGGACTAACTTTCCAAGCTTGTTCCAAGATAGCAGTTTTCGGTTTTATATTAAGAGCTTCTAATTTTCATGCAACTTTGACACGGCAGAACTTGAAGTATTTCTTTTGTTAAGTTATAAGATCCTACTAGTAATTACGGGTAATGCAGCGATTCACACCCCAATGTGTTCGCACCACGACGCGAATCGCTCCAGTGTTCTAAATGAATGGAGTCGTTCGCACCGTAGTGTAAATCAACCACTTCTTTACAAGATATTTTGTTTCTCATTTGCCAAAAGTACACGTCATGAACAAAAATTATGTACAAATACTTACTTTAGTTATAAAGACCTATTCAATGATATGTCACACTGCATCGGATCTGCACGATCTAATGTCCCTATGTCTCATGCCTATTTTTCTATCGGACGGCCACGAAAAGGCGATACTGTTTCTAGTTGATATTCCAAAAACCCGTATAAGCGCTTTGATTCCGCTTTTATTATACGAACTGCTAGGCTGTGGAATACACTGCCTGAATCTTTTCCCTGATAGTTAGAATTCAGCTGTCTTCAAGTCACGAGTGAATCGGTTTCTTCGACAAGCGTGCTCCAACGTAGACCACATCAGTCAGGTGGCGGGCAAGTGCGATAAAAAATCACTCACCCAGTGACCATCTCTAAACCTACACAAGTCTACTGATACATTGTTTACCAAAATCCATTGAGCCGTTTAGGGTGAGAGAAATGGTGGCATCCGCAAACCTATATCTAAGTAGGTTTCACAAGCGGTCCAAACTGTATGAATATTAAGCGTGTCAAATTTTTCGTACCTAAAATCTAAAACAAATATCTTTATTCTGTCAGCCAACTCTATTTGCGGTATTTTTACCACTCAGTATTGCACTATTACCCATTTTCATATCAAACGGACACGTGTTGTCGCGGCACCGATTGAGCAGACTGATTTTAGCCGGACTCAATTATGACGAATATTGATATTTTTATTGCAAATATGACATGCAACATGCAAAGTAGGTCGACTTGTGGTGTCTACTTGGATATAGGTCTATCATCAAACATACACGCACACACATGAATACGCTAACTACAATTACTCTTGGTTTTGTCATTGGGTAAGAATGGTATACTTTTTGGTAAAGGCATACAAGTTTGGCCCGAGCAAAATTGTGTGAAAATTAAGCTCTGCGAATTAATGCTTCCTGTTTTTGACATGAACTTGTGTGGTTTTAGCTGAATATTAGAAATAAACAAATATATACGTACCTTGCAGTAAATTTCTCAAATTGTCGTTAACAGCTTTAAAACTTGACCGAACATGTAGCAACATCAGGATCAACTGTACTATACCAAGCTGAACGACCCAATAGTAGACGTAAAATAAGAAATACGACACTTTGAGCCAAGCTGTAAAAAAATCGAAATTTAGGAATAAAAAAAAAAACAGTAGTATGACTGTTTCAGTACTTATACTGAATCTATGTTCAGGCTGGTTAAGAGAGTCCATAGATCTGTGAGAGAGTCAGTTTATTTTCTTTAACTACATACTTAACTTTCTTTATTATCTATGAAAAGGTTTAACTAGCTGGTACAAGGAGTATTTAGCAGACGGATGGTGAGACAGATAGACAACAAAACTACAAAGGTTACGCTACGTAACCTTTAACGTTAAAGGAACTTGTACGAAGCGCTTTGATTCCACATTTAATATGCGAACTGCTAGTCTGTGGAATGCGCTGCCTGAATGGGTGTTCCCCGATGGTTACAATCTGGGTGTCTCCAAATCACGAGTGAATTGGTTTGTTCTAGGCAAGCGTGGTCCACCGTAGACCGCATCATTGCTTAACATCAAGCGTGATGGTGGTCAAATACAAGCCTATTATTTATATTAAAAAAAACGTACATAAGAATCAATCCATCGGATTATTTATACTTATAGGTACTGAATCATTTAGTTAATAAACTCTAGAAATTATTGTAGGTTTGCTCTCATTTTTAATGAAGACTATCCTAGTATCGATGGACTAGAATGAAATTTGGAATGGAGAAAGCTTATACCTTAGCATGTGTTACTAAGTTATTCCTAAAAAACAATAATAATAATAAACGAATCTCAGCTTTTTAGCTTACGATCCGTATCAGCTCCTCAGTGCCCATTTCCTGTAGAGTAATTAAGTATTTTTTTATCTTGTTTTTGCTTACATGTTTCGAGTCCTTGATTAAGTCTAGTTTTTTATAATACAATACTTCCTACAAAATTATTTATATAATGATATCATTTGTGAATTAATTGTTATGAGTGATATCATTTATCGAGCATGACTACCACACAAAAGACTGGTCCACCATAGTGCAGAATAGAGAGGAGCGGAATAAAGGAAGGAACGTTTTTGCCCTGCAATTGGACAACCACAGCTAAAACAAATAAATAAAAATATTTTTTTATGTTTAGTCAACGACTGTTTGCACGGTTCATTCCATTCTAATTGAAACCCACAAAAGTTACAAATACGATACTGATGTTTACCAACTTTCTGCTCTATTGAAGCTGATGGAAGTATACAGAACCACGTAGTCGGTAACAGTGATTGTCAGGATGGCGATCATCCAAAGTATCAAGAATCTGAATTGCCATTTCTGGTAGTGTGTTGACCTATGGCCGATGCTAATTTCCGAGTTTATCTGAAATAAATTAATAGTAAACAATTATCTTTAAAAAAAACGACTTCAAAAAACCACAAAACACAAGTCAATATGCTACTACAAAGAACACAATAATATTTTTACCAATATACCATGGGTTTCGTTATGCTTTCCACATACCTTCTGCACTTGATTTAAGCAATTTATCATGAAACGCATTTGCCCCCGTGCACTGTAGACCATCGTGGCTGCTGTTGATGTCGTTATGAAAGCTTCTGTGAGCCACAACATCCTTTCCGTTCTCGTCCATACCGATATGTGGATTTTTTCCATTTGGTGTTTTAAATACAATGTACCGGCAATGACACTCCAGGTTGTTATTAGATCTAAAAGAATATCACAAATTAGGTTTACCTATATTTGCATTTTTTTTCCTCAAGATAGGCTTGCAAAGATGTGGACCGGGATGGAGCACATGCATTTGCCTAGAAGACTCACTCTTGATTTGAAGACAAACCCGTATTGAATTTTTGGTGAACACAAGACTCCAAAAAGAAACACACTCTCGCTGTTTATAGTACCGTAAACGTATGAAAGCTAGGAATTATGTACAATTTCTAGGAAATGTTTCCAATGCCAAGCTAATTTAGGAAATTAAAAAAATATTTTGTTAAAGGTTGTTTAATACATACATTGCCTAGGAAATGTATGAAGTTGAAAATTGTCTGCTGTGCTAATCGAGAAAGAGAATGTCTAGAATTTTCTGTTCCGGCGTGGGTTACAATTACTGAATTTACTTACTACAGACAGCCATAATGAAGTATCCAAAGTTAGAAAGGCGTGAAGATAAGCTCACGCGCCAGCCATTTCCTTTCTTCACGAATCGGAGAGGAGCTATTCCCACAAATCTTGAAATTCGTAGAACTGCACCTAAAGCTCCTGATACGAAGCACTCAGGCTGGTTCATGGTTACTGGATTTTTTATAGTTGATTACGAGAAAATACGTAAAAAAAGATGTAAAATCGAACTATTAAAAAAAATGGTAACATCAGCAATATTAATTATTATTAATGTGGGTAGATGAGCAATATTATAAAACTACAGATTAGTAGTCAATGTTATGTGTCACAAAAATGACATCGACTGAGCATAATGCTTTTTACCAAACAGCGCTGATCTTCCGTTGAAGAAAGAAAGAAGTCGCGTTCAGTGAAGTCACGAGAGGCTTAAAGCGCAACGTAGAAACTAGAGTTTCTATAAATTATGACGATGAGACGTTAATTTGTTTTGAGTAAAAAATTACGAAATGCCTTCGTTACTGAACTTAATTGTTTTTTTTTTGTAGGACCACGGGTATGGAATGATGGTACAACTTCAGTAAACGATGGTCCATTGACCCTTCTGAAGCTCGAGTTCCCTCTTTCGTTCGACAGAAGGGTTGGACCACTACCAAAATTTTAAGAGCTTTATTAGGTAAGAGGTAGAATGTGAACCAAAGTGCCGAAATTTCAAAAGGATAGATGATAACACCGATTTTTTATGATGGACTCCGTTGGATTTAGTTGCTGTTGCCGTTCTCACGTCGTTTATTCAGCCATCAAAAAAAGGTGTGTTTCGAATCCCACACACTATTTTATTCGTCTAATATAGACCTAAAGAGCATGTATACATAGTTGAAGTTTCTAGCAGTTCAATGAAAATAATCGACACAGGGACGTCTTATCAACACTTGATCTGAAACTAAAATGTGACGAGTATTACTAAATTACCCTTAATGAAGTACTTCCAAACATAACTCTTTGTTTGCTATGTATACAGGGTTAGGCACATAGACTGTATTAAGCCGAAAGGAGGTCATTTGTACTATGAAACAACGGATTTTTTTTCAATGATAATTTTAATTAACACAGAAATAGCGAAAAGAAATCGCGACAAAAAAATCAGTTGTTCCATAAAAAACGGTCATTGACACTCGACAAAATGTATGGAACAGCCATCGATCTATATGTACATTGAATTCTTTATGAACAGTTGATTTTTTTTCGAGCTGATTAATCTAATAAAATTGAGTTTTATCATGTTTATCTTGTTTTGGAAAGCCTAATTATTGCTTGAATTAGACCTAGCTGTATTGAGTAACAGTTTACCAAGAAGGCCTGGGGCCTTACGGCTGTCTTAAAGCGGGCTCGCAAACAGCGTAGTTCGGAAAAGCACGCGAACGTGAACCTTAAAGCACCGAGATACGGTTTGGGTTCATGCAACTTTTCTCATCACCTGAACAGATCGCCTAAAACAGGTAGCCGCAAGCCCCCTGATTACTAATCGATAACTGTTTACTTACCACGTTCTGATACGAATCAGTCATAAACTTATCATTAATCGCATCATATATTATTAATGCCAAAGCTTTTTTGTTAGTTGATTGGTATGTTCGTCATTTACGCAGCAATAGAGCAGCGGATAACCGTGTATTTAGGGTTCCATACCCAAAGGGTAAAAACGGGACACTATTACTAAGCCTACGATGTCCGTCTGTCCGTCTGTCCGTCTGTAAGTCAATAAGGAAATATGAAAGGGAAATATGATATATACAACAAACGTGTTTTATAACGTATTTTTGTAATGTAGCTCTAATGTAAAAACGATAATAGGTACTTACTTCTTGATTATGTATACGCACTCTAAAGTATAACAACAAATAATAAATAATGGCTAAGTGCAAGTCGGTGACAAATTTCTGTTCATTGCCAAGTTATAATTGTCTTAAACTCGAGCGCCTGTAGCAAAATAATTAATTGTGGCTACGTAACAATTGCTTCGACTATTTTGGAAAACGTTATAATAACAGGTAATTCGGTAAAAATTTCAACTGTCTATCTATTACGGTTCGAAAGATACACCCGTTTAAAAATAGGACAGACGGACGGACAGACAGACAGACAGACAAACAGACAGACATACAGGAAGACATCGTAGGCTTAGTAATAGGGTCCTGTTTTTACCCTTTGGGTACGGAACCCTAAAAAGTAACTGTAGGTAAAAGCCAGAATAATTCGAGTAGGTACCGAGATGCAGTTTTAACCAACGTTTTGGTCGACGCTTGATTAGAGTTTCCGCTTCCGCTAAATCAACGATTTGCTTCACCGGGAGAAATCTGTGGGGAAATGGCGAACTTGGGTAATTCTTGTTACACTGAAATCAATGAAAACTGATATTGTGGTCTGTTTTATCTACTTTTAGTCAAAATTAGCTTCTACAAACAAACTCGACGTAGGTTAAGTAAGTAGGTACTATCTTTACGAGATATATAATTCCCAATGGCTTCTCACAAATTAATTTTGTTGGATATTAATATTGAGTAGGGTTTCAGGTTACTAAATGTTAACCAAAATAATTTATGAAATACCTTCTTGACCCCACAAAGGTGTTTAGACGACCGCATGTCACATCCTACGCGTTTTATAGATATGGGGCCGTCCATTAATCAAGTGATGTTTTTTTGCGTTTTTAAAAGAAAATTACAAAGAGATTAAATTAAATCATATTAAATAACGTTGCATTTGCCCTTAACTATAAATAAATACTCAGGACATTTTTGCACATACGGTCATCTGACCCCAAACTAAGCAATTCTTGTGATATGGCTGCCAGAGACTGATATACATACATACATATATAGTTTTAAATACATACCTAAATAGATATTAACAACCAGATATAGAACAGACACAAATGTTCATCACATAAATGTTTGTCCTAGGTGGGAATCGAACCTACGCCCCCAAGCTCAGAAGGCAGGTTCACTACCAACTGGACCAACGGGCTATCTATATAGACTGAACTAACTAGCCCCCACCCCCTTCTAGAAAATCCGGGCTATGCCCTTGATCGAAACAAGACGTTTATATTTTGTGCGTAAAACACTACAGCATCAACTTCACAAAACCCAGGAAAATACAAAGAAAGAAAAGAAAATAACAGTCATGTTCTTTAGTCGCGGTAGTGTCAAGTGCGACAAAAAAGGGTAACGCTCAGCGATAATGCTGCTGATTTTTCTGCAACGCTAATTTTCAGAAAGACAACAGCGGTATCACGGGTTCTGATTTATTAAATAATTTTCTTCCTCATTTGGATTATATTTAAGTTTTTTATTTTATTTAGAAGTATTTGAATAATCTTTACAGATCTTACCGAAAGAAAGAAAAACATATACCTATAATTTTATTTTGTTATAACATCAGCAACATTAATCAATATAGACGGGTAAGCAATATTATATATGGATACGGTCTATGGGCAGTCTAACTGTATTTGTAGTGTTAGTATTAGCATGTATTACCTTGCATTTTGTTTAGTTAATAAAGGCACCTAAAAATTAATAAAAAACTATAGCTAAACTATAAATATAGTTTAATTAAAGCCCTGTCTCACAAAAATTGGCAATTCTTGTGTCTTCCGTTGAACGGTAATAGTTTTAAAGTGTAAGGTTGGGTATTTGATTCTATAAACATTTTGTCTAGATGGGTAATAAAATAATGATCCCCTAAAAATATTATCTAAATCATAAATAAGGTTTTCTCAACATAGAAACTTTTATTTCAATCTGAAATTCATTTATTTCTGTCTGAAATTCATTTATTTCAATACACTCCTAGTTACATGTGAGATTTATTAACTACAGCAGATCCTATTTCCTGAGCGTCACGTTGCTGGATCCCTACTTACTTAGATCCCTGAGATCCGGTTACTTCAACTTGTAGAAAACTTCGTTGGATAAGTTAAATAGAATTTGCTAGATCTAGCGGTACCTACAGTGTTAAATAACTATGCATAGTTTAGGAATTATATTAAGTGGACAACATTTTACAAATAAATGTACATCTCAAATCCCAACACAAGGTGCCAGGTGACCAAAGGATACCTACTCAAATAGTAATTTAAATGGAGTCACCTAATATCACCTAGGTGCAGGTGATTAAAGGATACTCAAATAATAATTTAAATGCCTATTATCACCCAGGTGATTATATTCCCGGGGACCCGGGTATGTCCTAAAACTGCGACCAGAACCACCGGAGGATGGGCAGCAGCGTCCTGTTAGTACACGGTGAACGTACTGCGATCTCCAAGCCGCCTGCCAAGCGTGGGGATTATGGCAACACCACTCTCTAAGAGGGAGGCCTTGTTCAGCAGTGGACATTTAATGGCTGATGATGTGATGTGTGATTATATTCCCAGGAGATCAAAGTCGACTAACGAGTCGACATTTAGCACCCAGGTAATTAAAGTGGAATAGACCACACTATCAGATCTATGGAAAATCACATCATGGTTGACAAAATTTATGGAGCAGTTGATATAATTTACACCGATTCAGGGTTGGTCTTTTAGTAAAAATTGCTCATCTTGATGCGTGCAACGGACTCCTCTCGGCTTAGTACACCCTTTCCGCGTAGCTTCGTAATTAGAGGTGATGAAAAGTAGAGTGACAATATTTTTCACTCTACTTTTAACTCTGGGGCGACATAGTACTCGATTACGCAGAAAGGGTGACATAGTACTGGGTTACGCAGAAAGGGTACTAAGCTAATAGCCATAGTAGCAACCATGATGTTATTAAAAAAAAAAAACAACCCTGAATAGCTTAAACAATATCAACAGCTCCATAATTTTTTCAAACATTATTGTGATTGACCATTTTCTATAGAACTAGAACGGACCCCTTTTGGCTTAGTACACCACCCTTTCCACGTAGCTCCGTAATAGAGGTGATGAAAAGTAGAGTGACAATATTTTTCCTTGGATGACATATACTGTTTATTTTTTTTTATAAATATAATGCTTTCGACTGACCACCATCACACCTGATGTTAAGCGATGATGCGGTCACTGGGTTACGCGAAAAGGGTGAGCTAAGCCGATAGGGGTCCATAAAACCCATCATTATGAACAACTTTTACTCTGGGAGCAAATATGAAATCGCGAAAACAAATCAGTTGTTCCATAGACAACGGTCATTGACACTCAACAAAATGTATGGAACAGCTGATATTTTTTTCACGATTTCAGGTTTGGTCCCATATTAAAAATTGTTTATAATGATGAATATAACGAACCCTTTCGGCTTAGTACACCCTATCCGCGTAAACCTGTATTCAAACTCTCGCTTCGCTCCGCTCCAGTTTCAAAAGATCGTGGGCTCTCGCAAAAAAAGAAATACCTATACCTACTTCCTTATTTCAACACTCAACTTTTTTTTTACTCTCTCTTTTGAGTACCAGAAGGTACTCAGAACAGTTTTTTTTTCTATCGATGTTACTACTATCTGTTATTTATTGCTAAAACCTTCAGATACAGTTTTCGTTTAACCATAGTTTATCCAACCAAAGCAAATGTGGCGGGACTAATTTCACGCCGACTTTGAAAGAGAGCCGGTGGAAATCAAAGCCAGGCTTTTCTCGTGAAATGTACGAGTGTATATTGAGCCAATATTTTGGACAGTATTCAAACAGTTCCCGGTTTTATTAAAATCAAAATGTTGGTAAAATATTTTTGTTTTTTTATTTTCACATATGAACATTATGGTTTCTATCGTATTGAAAAAGCAAACGGAATAAATATTATTTTAAACAATACAGGAGATGGAAGCCCCGTAAAATCAATTGTGTGTTGTATCACGCAAAAATACGGGTTTTGCGTCATTCTTTTAAAATTATTCACGAAAAAAATACATTGTAATTTGTTACATTTTTGGGCAGAATCATTAAATGCTTTGAAACGGTTAATTTTTAAAGTTTCTGCTATATTAGGCTACGTGTGAAAGTGGCCGAGACGTAGCATGTGCGCTTTGCACATACTTTAGGAGTGGAGTTCTATGTTCAGCAGTGGACGTCTTCTGGCTGATGATGATGGTGATGAAACAATGTTTACATTAACTTCTTGTTATAACGTAAGTAGTACAGTAGGTACCTACACCTAGTTATTCTGTTTAGCCATAGAGTTTTTTTATATATTAGTAGGCTTGCGTTCGACCATCACCTCTCGTCATGTTAAGCGAGGATGCGGTCTACTATGGAGCACACTTTTCTAGAAGTGCCGATTTACTCACGACTTAAAAAATCACAAATAAGCAACTATCAGGAAACATCCATAATAAGATAATGATTGTTTCGATAATAAACGTTACGATTTGATTATTAAATTTTCCAGAACGGTTATTGTCAATAATAGAATACAGTTTTTAATTGAGCAAGGCATCCGGTTTCTGAGTAAATCAATTAGTGCAAGCTAAAGGGTGGAGAAGGCCGCAAATTGATTCACTTTACCGCGCCTCTGTATATACCTAACCTGAGGGTAGCTTGATAGCTTGGTAGTTGATAGCGCCCCTATTTATACTATATACTAGCATAACCAAGTCATTGGTGAACTAGCAGAAAATAAAGGATCTAATAAAATCATCTTACAAATAATATTTGTTAAATTTTATTAACTTTAATGTAACTAACAAACAATAAAGTTATATGATTATTAACGGGATATTTACCGTGGTAAGGTTGTGGTGTGTGAGCTCCCGATATTTCGGCGCAGTTACATGCACCATGTTCACGGGGATACTGAAGAATGCGGGTGGTTGGTCGAAAAGTTAAAAAGTTAGGTGCAGACATAACGATCTACCCTCTTTCTTAGTCTTTTGCTACGGTTATCACTGGAACTCGAACTCGATCCTAAATCCCGACAAAACACACTCACTGTATCACTGCGTATAGTATTTTGAACACATTTTGGTGCATGTAACTGCGCCGATATATCGGGAGCTCATTCCACAACCTTACTACGGTAAATATCCCGTTAATAATCATATAACTTTAGTGAACAACCGTGATAGTTTAAAACAGTGTTCTAACAAACAATGTTAACAAATCTTACTTCAAATAGGCCTTTGTCCTATTTTTCCCTCACCAAAAAGGCTGCACATAAAAGGAGTCCATCAAAAAAAGTTATAAGTATTTTAATTTCATGCTAGACGGAGAGCGAACTATAGCACAATATGACGTCAAGCCGTACATGCGCCATACAAATGCTTTGCTAACACATAAACGCTTTGCGGGACAGGGGCGTCCGCTCTCTATCCGTACCAAAAAATATAAACGCTTAGTTATATGTGTCAGTTTTAGCGTTTAGAGGTTTAGCGGTAAAAATAATATAGTGAAAAAAGTGGAGACATTTATATTGAGCACGTACTATAAATTTGTACTAAATCTTCCTTATTTGTCTGAATTGTCTCAAGCAGTGCAAGTACCGTTCTTTATCGATAATCAAATTCGATAAACTGCCATAGAATCGATCATAGCGAGTACTGATCAAATGACATTTTATTGAATTTGACGATCTCAACCAATGTATAAGATCATTGATCTCAACTGTCAAATATGACGATCCATAAAGAACGGTTCTTGCACTGCTGTATTTTTCGGTATGTTTAATTCATATTACACGCGATTTAAAAGTTTTGAGGTATTTTCCGTATTGGTCGTATTTTTTTTTTTAAATATTAGCTTCAGTCTATACCAACGGTTGATGTGTCCGGATCATCGGACGCGGTCACCGGTCCTGTATAAAATTAATCAACGAATGCATTTACGCCGGTGTGCTATATATAAATTGCTCAGTAATAATTTCGTCGGCACAGCTTGCTGAAATTTATAATTTTCTCACACAATATACATTATAACATAATTACCAGCATTTAAGTATGGTTGGAAATTATAGGGAACGGTAATTTTCAGCTCGGATCACGTGTGGTGTATTGATTTCACGTACCTATAACAATGATTTTGGTATGGCAGGCACATAATATCAGGTTTGTATAGAACGATGGCAGTAAACCCAAAGAAGGTCTTTCCAGGATGGACAGGCCTTCTGTCTGAAAGAAGGCCTGTATCCCAGCAGTGGGAACATGACAAGCTGATAATGAGGTTTTCATGGAAAGATAAATTGAAAATTTTCGCGAAAAATATTCGAGTTCAGTCTTTTTTCTATGGGATTTTTGTATGAACTCAAGAAAAATTTAAATGTTGATAGGACAACTGGGTTAGCTAGTGTTCAACAAATGTTTTCGTCTTAGTACTTAGTACATTCCATGTAATAACTGTCTAGCCTGGAAGAGATAACTTTTAGCGATAAGGCCGCCACTTGTGGCACTACCTCATAAGTGTTTTCTATCTGTTTGTAATTTTTATTTCTGGTGTTCTATATAGAGTTTCTATCTATCTTTAGTAAATTATTCATAGTGTATGGTATTTGATGATATTATTCTAATGTTTTTTACAAACTTACCAATATTTAAACTCGAGTTAATAAATAAATATTATCGGCCTTATCGCTAAAAGCAATCTCTTCCAGGCCGAACAGTTATTACATGGAATGTTATAAGTACTAAGGCGAAAACATTTATTGAAAACTAGAATATTTAAACTCGTCCTCTCATAAATAATCTAAATTAAGGTAAGACCTTTATAATACTACTCTTTGGGTCTTGCAAAATTTATGGGCTTCTTAATAATGTTGTTACTAAATCTATTCAATAGTTACAAAGTATGGTTTTTGTCAGCTTAATGGTTATTAAAGTTTACTAATTTTATGAGTCTAACATTTAAGAACGAACAGGTTTACGTCTTTCTAATAAATAAGCAAATTTTGATCTCCTAACTAAAGTTTCAGAGCCCTCAATTTGCCAATGTTGTGGCCGAATCACGTTTAAAAGCTGACGAAGGTAGGAGCGGACTAAGTTTTCGAACTTGGTATATTGCTGTCATTGTCTGTGGTCTCCGGGACCCAACCCTTTCGGAACGAAACACGTATTTGTGGTCATCGAAATGTTTGAGTAGGTAGGTACATAGTAAATGGGTTACTATTACGTAGCTCCAGTTGTATAATCATCATCATCATCATCACCATCATCAGCCAGAAGACGTCCACTGCTGAACATAGGCCTCCCCCTTTAACCCCACACTGAACGACAGCCTGCCTTTTGCATCCACTGGATTCCCGCGACTCTCACAATGTCGTCGGTTCATCTAGTGGGAGGCCTCCCTACGCTGCGTCTTCCGGTTCGTGGTCTCCACTCTAGAACCTTTCTTCTCCATCGGTTATCGGATCTTCGAGCGATGTGGCCAGCCCATTGCCACTTCAACTTGCAAATTTTAACAGCTATGTCGGTGAGTTTTTCTAAAAGGCCAACAGTTAAAGACCACGTCTCAGTACCATATGTCATCACAGTACAGTACATGTACAGTTGTATATTGTATAAGCAGAACCAAAATATACTTCAATAGGTGTTATTGAAAAAATTACTGACTCCATTAAAAGCAAATTGCCTCTCTACTTTTTTTATCCCGCGAGAAAGAGACTGGCGTATCCTTATTTTAGCTTTGTCACGTCTACGCGCGGATAAAAATGGCATAAAACAATTTGTCCCCGGCCCGTGCTAGGCTTGCTGTAGTGGAGAAAATTTTCTTCAAATTATAACGATAGGAGATCCTCAAAATATAATTAAACTAAAAAAACAATCATATATTTTTTATCGGTTGACAATCGGCAAAGATGTCGCGTAACATAAACAAAAAAACTGTCGAATAAAGAACCAATTTTTCATAGTAAAAAAAGACAAAGGCTTAAAAAAATGGTTGTCTACATCGTTTATTATTCTGTGTCTACATCCGTATAGTAGATATATGTGGTCTACATTGACAAATTTTCAGGTCACAATCCAGAAACCTGGATATTTATATTAAATACTCGTAGTAACTTAAATAAGAAACGAGGAAATTACAACAACTATTCTTTCCTTTTCCTAAGCTTGTGTATTTATTATTATCATCAAGTGAGTGTATTTTAATGTGATTAAATGTGATAAAATTATTTTAAATTCGTGAACGTGCTCGAGTGTGGTGAAGTGTAAACGTGCCCTTTTGTATTATTTCCAAAACTCCACAGAAACCTAAGTCCAAATCGTAGGGGTACTTGATTTCGAATGTGATTTTTGACAATATTTACTTTGTATTTACTATAACTTGAGAATATAATATAACACTTGATAAAACACTGGCAAATAGACAAGACGTGTGATGCCAAATTCCTTATAGGAGAAAAGGAAAAAAAGATAAATTAAGTAGCCCTATTTACTAAAACTTACCTAGTATCACGTAACAGCATTCTTGTGGACATGCACACTTTAATACTCCTCGTGTGTGAAGTAAATGCATTCTGGAAACATAATTAGCAACCTAATGTATGCAAAGTGGTTATTAAAACTGAGAAACTAAGCTACCTATCTCCTAGAAAAGTATAACATAACCACATCTCTAGTTTCTTGCAAAGTGTATTTACCAGCCAGGCTTACCTGAACCTTCGGCATTAATTTGGATTGCACATGGGGCGCTACATCTATACTAATATTATAAAGAGGAAAAATTTGATTGTTTGTTTGCATTGAATAGGCTTCTAAACTACTGAACCGATTTGAAAAATTATTTCACTGTTGGGAAGCTACACTATCCCCGGGTGACATAGGCTATAATCTATACCCGTGCGAAGCTGGGGCGGACCGCTAGTATATTATAAAATCTTCGTTGCACGTATTACCTACTTAAGTACTTACATGCAAATGCGTGGCTCTCACACGCAGTGTTGTTCTTAGATACCATGTGCAATGTGCATACCTCTTTAATTCTAAAATAAAAAAATGGTGTCATAACAAAATTGAATGTTTTATCTAGGAAACCCATGAGACCGAAACACGATTAAGCACATTTCCCTCGATAGAAAAAATATATCAAAGTAGCACTGATTTGCGTTTTTATCCCTGTTTTTTTGATTCATTCAATTACCTATTTATTAAATTATGTCTGCGATATCTTGATATATAGATTTCATAATTATGAAAGAAACCGGTGAGGTACATTTTACATTATAGCTATACTTTTCGAAAAATATGAGAAAAACCCCAAAAATAGAAATAGTGAAACGCACGACTGTGTGTAAGCGCCATGATTTTGCTCCGCTAAATGCGACTTTAATACAATAAACCAAGGATTATGGTCATCTGTAGTAATGAGTAGTGGGAAAACCACGCCGTAAGAAATCATTACTATAATTACTAATGTCTGAAATTGAGAGGCTCAAAAATCTCAACCCAAGATGCAAACCGAAATTTGTTCTTTGTGAAATCAATAAAACAATGGATTTAATTTCCTCTCCTAAATGACCCTTTATCATTACACTCAAGCACTATTCACACTCATTCAGCGTACAATATAAAGGTAACCCATTGAAGGTACACAATAACATTATCGCAGAGCCCTATCTTTTGTCCGGCAGTTCTGTTACAAAAGAGTCCGGAACACAATGAAAAGAATTACTGTCGAATCAACTGTAATTACGGTCCTGATAATAGTTTGGGACCTGGCCGAGTGCCTTGATAACCTTTGGAAGGCTTGTTTGTACCTGACAAAAGGCAACGTTGAGTCCTAACACAGAAGACATATTAGTAGAATTACAGAAGATATACTCCGCAAAATCATTTAAATAAATAGCGAATCTTGCTACTACACAATAAAGTGCAATTCAGGAAGTGCGAGCGCTAACTATACCATTTGTTTTTCCTACAGAAGTTGCCTCTCTGTCTATTGCGTAACTCTTGTCGCGTTATGTCTATGACACGGCAGTGGTCGCGGCAGGTCTGACAAGTTGGCTACTTGAGTGCGCCAGGGCCTGCTAGATAGGTTTAGGCCGTATTAAGCTGTCTCTGTGAGTGACTTTTTTCGTGCATACCTAAATAACAGACGCACTTTCACGCGTTCTACGCTAAAACCAGTTTGAATTTATTGCCAGCCGGCTTCAAAAAATGAGGCAAAAAATGAAGGAGGTTCTTAGATCGACGCTTGATCCGATTTTACTGTCAAAAATACTGAAATAATAAGAGGGCGAAATACTGCGGCCGAATATAAAAATGGCTCAATTCAAAATTTTGCATAAATTTTCTTTCATGAATGCTGCGGTATTTCATTGAGGTAACTTAACTGACAGAATTCGGATCTGCCCTGATAGAGGAAGGAAGATTTTGCATTGTTAAACAAAAAATAAAAATGAAAGCTAACCTTGCTAGGCTAAGCTTGTGCGATCTGCTAGTCTGTCGAATGCGCTGCCTGTGGGCTTACTCTTGACACTCGATTTCAATCGTAATTTGGGATTGGGATCGAAAACATGCCATTTGGTACTCTTGAATTGCGTCAAGAGTAAAAGCGTCGAGTTGAGTCGATTTTATTTAGGTCCATAAAATTCCACCATTATCGGTTCCAATCGTGCGCTAGTTTAGAATTCAAGAGTACCAAAATGGTATGTTTCCGATCCCAATCCCAAATTCGATTGAAATCGAGTGTCAAGAGTAAGCCCACTGAATGGGTGTTCCCCGATTGACACAATCTAGGTGTTTTCAAATCACGAGTGATTTGGTTTCTTCTAGGCAAGCGTGCTCCATCGTAAACCGCATCATCGCTTCACATCAGGCAAGCCTATTATTGAAAACAAAGGCCCTAACTGACAGAATTCAGATCTGCCTTATTAAGGCAGATATTCAACACCTACTCATTTGATATTAATTTGTTATTGTTAGATTTATTATCTTCAAATCGACTTTGAATGTCAATAATGTTTCCAAAAGTTACCAAAGTAAGTAACTAAAGTTACAACGAGAGATAGAAGTTGTGTTAAAAACTTAACAGTTGTTTGTTTGTTTGATGCGGGGTCCAAAGTTAGAGAGCCATGCCCTCTGAGGAAAACGAAGATTACACGTATGTTGGATACAAGCATTGTCACGGGATTAATTAATATATTTGGAGTGGGGACTGTCGTAGCTTAGGATAATCCTTATTAATCAACCTCCAACTTTATGTGAGATTATTCCAATAAATTTCTACAGATATTTTTCAGATCGAATGATATTTATTGTTTCTCGCTCAATGTATAAGTAATTGCCATTCAGCGTAGTAATGTTGCCAGCATGCTGCATGGGTACGCTGCAAACTAGTAGTAGGGTTGAGCATTTGGATTATCATTAGACCTTCAACGGTCTATGGGCAGTCACTTAGCTTGTGTTTTGTTTAGTTAATAAAAGCAATTGCAGACTTAAATGTTTATTTTTTGTGGTTATATTATTTTTAGGTCTGTAACTTATTCTGTTTAGGAGCTAGAGACTTGTGCTCTTTGAGTATAATAGATTGTAGGCAATCTGTACTCAAAGAACTAGCTCTCACTGACCCGTTTAAACTTTACACAAATCAGGGGAAAAAAATATTCGTTCTGCATCGGCCTCAGTTTTTATTGAATTCGAGCGCGCTGGCATCAGCTCAAACACTACGTTAGCAAAATTAAATAATGGCAGCGCCAATTACAGCCATTTTTGAACCGCGCGATGGCCGATAGCCAATTTATACGCTCATGAACGTCCGTTTCTGTATTAAACATGATTTCCGCACCGTGTTGTTGGATGTTGATGTACTTGTGAGGACATTATGGCCGCTGTGAACGATGGGCATGTTTTAATGAATTGGATCATTACGAGTAAGCTTTATGTTTTCATTAAATGAGAATTTTATAGTGTACTAGAAACGTCCGCGTTTTTACAGATATCATTATTATTTTTTTGTGATAAAAAGTAGCCTGTGTCGATGTGATAATCCAGGGTATGAGCGAAGAAATTCCGATGAAATTTAGAATGGAGGTATTCACTCGTAGTCGATTCAAATTAGTTAGGTATTTGACTGAGCGAAGTGAGGTCAACGAGTCTACTGTGGGACAAATCGGTTTTTAAACAAATTTATGTTTGTATGTTTGTTCGACGATGACTTGAGTACCATTCGATCTTCATGAAATTTTGTAGCCAAGTAGTTCAAGTAAATATAAATTTAAGTTCGTATATAGGTTAATCCGATGCAGGGGTTGTAAAGATATTAAAATAACAAAGTTATAAAAAAACCGCTGGTACGGGAAAGTGTTCTTAATGAATCCGAAGTGAACTTATTTTGTACAAAATAATGTCAGTATGACCGAAGCAATGATTTTCAGTTGATTATCGTAGTCGTCAACAGACTATCATATTTTTCAATCAAGATCATGGTACTTAGGTAGGAAAACTATGGAGCGGGTGTACCTTAGTATAGGTGAAGTAAAAGCTTGAACAATGCGAGGTCTCAGGCGAACCACTAGTATTTTAATAATATTGGAGCAGGTTCAAATTCTACTCAGTCAAAGTTAATAAATTTTTTGTGCGACCTCCTAGAAAACTTTCTTTACATAACAATAAAGAGTTAGATAAATTGGTTCACAAATGTCGAAGTAATGGGTATACATAAATAAAAATTATAATTATATGAGCATCTAAATAAATATCTTTTTTTAATTGTTTATTAGGCTTGCGTTTGACCGCCACCTTGCCTGTCGTTAAGCAAAGGTACATGCGGTCTACGGTGGAACATGCTTGCCTAGAAGAAACCGATAATGTAAATATATTTTGTTTTTTTTCTTTTTTAATGTGGGCTGTATGATGAAAAACTTCAGGTGTATTACTTTAAATTTATAATTTGCCAAAAATAACTTTGTCGAATTTTTAATCATATTTAAAGAAAGAAAAATGTGACCCGCCGTCAACTTCAACGGGAAACCAAACTATCATTATTTTGCATTTTGTAGGAAAACAAGGCGCTTGCAGACGATGCGTAGTACAAGTTGCAAGTAGCTACTATGCATCGTCTGCATCACTTTGCTAAGTGCAAGTGGCAGTGGTAGTGGTTAGAAACTTTATTACACTACAAAAAAAAAAAAACTAAATGTAAGGCCCTTGGGAATACCAGTTGTTGAACGTCCTACATTCCCTAACTGAACAAAAGTGCAATCAAGTTTTCATTACACAATAGGTTCATTTTTGCATGTTTCCACGTAGAGCGTAGGTTATTACATTCCCCTGAATAGCAGTCTCATTTGAATTCAAGTTCAGGAAGACATAAAGTCGGGAAAGAAAACTTTGCATATAATAATATGAGCACGGGAATTAAACTGGCTTATGATCAGGAAGTTAGGACAACTTATTTAATCTATATGACTCTGGAAACTTAAATCGTGTTGGTGGGATTACATTATACAGAATTCATCCTGTGTTTGGTACTTTAATTTGCCGCGACCATATTAGGAACAGGCATTTCAAAGTAGCGGTAAATAAATGTACTAATAACAACCTCAATAAGTTATTTACAATAGCAGAAAAAATTATGTAACATTTTTACTAAATTTTAACTATTTAAAAAAATTATTAAACGAAAAAATATAAAAAAAGAGGAACAAAACTAACACACATTTGCATTTAAAATATTAGTAAGGATAGGTATAAGAAATTACATAAATTACCTACTATGCAGCAATTAAATAATATTTATTTATAAATGATTGTTAACAAGATATTAAAAAAAAAAAAAAGTTTGTGTAAGTCTTCCACAACCTTATCACGGTAAATATTTCGCTATCAATCATAAATGTAGGGAACTACCATGATAATTTAAATGAAAAAGTTTTAAAAACTGCTTTTGAGCAGTGTTTTATTGAGTCTAGTCTAATAAATAGTCTAAATCACATTGTTCCTACACAAGTATTGAGTAGCAACCTTGGTACTCAATACTCACCTGCCACCGAGTATCTCCCTCGTTAATCAAATCGAGTGTTAAATGATCCCCGCCGAAAGAATTGGACAGAGGATATTTTCTCGTTCCGCGAACTTACTGATGATTTCCCCTCACAATATTTTTTCTTTAAGAATCAATGGAGTTGCTAACACGAACAATTTGTCAGAAGTCTATTTTGTCTGCTCGGATTTGGGTTGTTTATCTTTTGAATTGGTCCAGAGCGGGTGAAACCTTTAGAAACTCATTTATATTTTAGCTATAGGTAATAAAATATGCAAACTCTCGAGACTCGGACGATTCTTTATTCGCAATGTTGTATTACTTTTGGAGTTTGTTTAAAAATACATCCATCAAAATGGTTTACGGAAGTTAATGCGGATTTTTCGGAACAATAAGACTTTACCGACGAGTACCGACGATACTTAACAGTTTGAAAAGTAGGATACAAATTACTTTATATAGGCAGTAATACTAGTTTCAACCCGCGGCTTCGCCCGCGTAGATATTTATTTGTCGCAAGGAGAGAACAATATCAGATTTAAAAAAAAAAACTATTCTATCCGGATATCTATTCCAGAACCCAAAATACCTCTCTGCGTTCCAAATTTCATCAAAATTGGTATAGTAATTACTTACGCAGATACGCGGTAACAAACATTCAGACGCACAACCAGGCGCATTTATAATATTAGTAGGGTTTAGATACAATATAATAAGAATAATCACACAATATTTTTAAATCTTTGCAATCCATACCGTATATGAGCAAATCTGCAAATTCCTATCAGCTCTATATAACTTTATATTCAGAATTCTAGCTCTAGGTTTGCTTCAATAAGCCGCATGCTCGTTGACCACAGGCTGCTCTACCACCGGTGGCGACGCTTCCGAGGAACATGCCAGAGCCTAGGATACTAAAATCTATGCATAGTTTGCTAGCGAGTGAATTTCCTCCGTTACCACAGTCTGAAAATTTCCACGCTATGCGATTTCGATGATGTTTTGAAACTCTTCCGCCGTCATCCTTCACTGAAAACGTTCACGTTAAAATCTCTTTTCAGACTTCACAATATACCTACATCTACTGGACTTCCCTGCCACTCAAACAATCTGATTACCAAATATCTTCACTGGTTGGCGCTAAGATTTCCCAACTGGCCGCCAGTGACCAAATGGCACTCTAGTGCTCCCCATATCCAGGTGTGAAAATTGCCTCATTTCACCACTGGTGATAAGTAATACAGCACGTGTTGTCCATACAAAATGTAATCAAGTGATAATTGTAGTGCTATGAAGCTAAAAGTAGGCAGACGAGGATATCTTGAAACAATGATGCGATAACGATATGTATATTATGCGCTGTATATTATCATCGAGACATCCCGAGCCAAGGCGGAGAACTCTAGTTGGCATGGCAATTACGGTATGCGCTGATTGCGATCGTCGCTGTCGAAAAAGCGAAGATTCTCTATCTCTATGGTAATGGATAGAAAATAAAGTCACGTGATGTGCGGAACGTTGATTATTCAAAATGGAGTCCATACTCGACGGACGAATGGACGGAAGGACAGACAGACAGACATCTTAGGGTTAGTAAATAGGGTAAATAGGTTTTTACTCTTTGGGTACGGAACCCTAAAAAACCTACATCGATCGGTCGTTCGCTTATCGTTTCGGTATCGGGTAGTAAGAAAATCCACTGCTAATCGATATTTAGACGAGCGATTCTAACCCACGGTAATTGAGCACAATACATGTTATTGACACTAACGGTTTGATGCGAAATAGGTATTGACTTACACGGCTAAGAGGTATTTGTTTTGGTCAACTAAATTGTCTTGCGTTAGTTTGGTTTGCATTTAGAACGGCACAAGGTAAAAGAAAATACACAACTTCACTTTTTTATGTAGCTATGTATAAACCTAAATAATAAACTTTTTAATTTCAAGTATTTTGTGTTAATTTACGGGTCTAGCCTGGATATTTGAGAGGCATTGGTGGGCCGAAGCCAACACCAAGAAGCCCTGTTAAAATTAAATAAAAAATACAATAAAATTATTGAGTGTATATATCTATACTAATATTATAAAGAGGAAAGATTTGATTGTTTGTTTCTTTGTTTGTTTGTTTGCATTGAATAGGCCCCGAAATTACTGAACCGATTTGAAAAATTATTTCGCTGTTGGGAAGCTACACTATCCCCGGGTGACATAGGCAGGCTATTATGTATACCCGTGCAAAGCTGGGGCGGACCGCTAGTATTTTATATGTTGCCTGGAGCCCAACATTGGCGTGGATGGCAGTGACGAGATGAGTGCTGCACTGTCACTAAACGTTACTTGCGGATTTATGCTCTTTAACACTTCCAGCTTGGAGCTTAGGTTCTTAGCTCTTGTGGTTTCCATCCCCAGATGGCCGGTTAAGGCAAGCAAGGGATCGGTGTCTCATTTAGCCCCATGGAATCGGGGTACGCGTGGTGTCACCACGGCTTGCCACATTAATACCCCTGCCTCTGCGTATTATAATTATAATTATTTTTGTGAAAAACCGAACCATCGAACCCTTAGGAAGCAAGACCCTTGCAAAAGAATCCTTGTTTTTCAATTGCTGAAAAATATTTTAGCAGCTAGTATCGAACCCAGTCTTGCCTTATAGTGTCGAAGGTACCAGGTTCGTAGGTGTTGAAATTCAGAGTTCTGGATGGCACTGCAACAAGCACTGCACTGGGCAAGCATAACAATTATCAAGTCGAACAACTTCGTCACATCGCTTAGTTGAGTCAAAAAAGACATCCAAAATACCATTTTAATATATATTTAGTCAAATAATGCATTAATTACCCTTAGTATTTGCAACCATATTTGTCCGTTTAATACTTACCTACCCATCAAAGTTAATCGAATCACCATAAAATGTTTAATGGTCGAAGTTTCAGCTGGGACCCCGTGATCCACGAAAGCAAACAGCGAGATTAAAAGCAAACAGTGGAATCTAGATTGGGTGGAATTACTAAACGCTGCGGCCTCTCGACGAACCTAGGTTAACTTTAAAATGAACAGCCTTTGTTAATTTATTGATTTAATTTATTGAATTGGAGATTATTGAGAAAAAAAAACATGTCGAATTGTTATTTGATCATTGGTTGGCACTTTTTAATCCCAAACTGTTGCGTGTACATTTTGAATCCCACTTGAGCTTTTGGTAAAAGAAAACATTAATGCATTATAATAGCTACCACCCTCAACCTGAAAATCTGTCGCCAAGCATCTAATGGTGTTCACCAACAGCCTCACTTGAGAGCCAGTTCCAATTCTAGGATAGGTGTATTAACTATATTCGGCCAGCTGTGGTTAAAAGCCTATCCCGTCGACAATTTTTTTAAATGGTATGAAACAGAAAAAAAATCAATTTTTTTATTTATAAGATAAGCGTTTTCTTTTTAGGTAGAACAAATAGATCTACGTTTGGCCACCAACCGTGTGGCTGAGGATGGAATGTTGATCTAGAAACAATGTATTCACTCTAGCCTTGAAGATGAAGATTGTAGTTCTCAAGAAACAAGGAGGACGGCAGGAAGTTTAATTGGAAGTGACAATTTTTTTTCAACATTGCTCTTCTAGCCTATAATCCTATAATTTCAAAATAGATGTAATAATTACCTACCTATAAACTTAATTGTACCAAAAGTGGTCTTACCTTTTTTTATAAAATAAGCGCTTTGCAATATCGACTTAAAAAAACATACACATAAAGGTAAACGTGTATAAATTGATGGAATATGAGCATCTGCGGTTCAAATGCTTATTGAATTCGTTCAATATATTTTGGAGTTGGCGCAAATACGATGGTTGTTGAATTAAATAATGAAAAGGCAGTTCCCCACAGGTTTTAAACGTTGAATGGCAAAGAGCCAACGTCGGTGTACGATGATTATGGGCATAATGTCGGTGACTCTACATATAAGCTCTCTATAGACACTTTTATTGAGTAAAGTAAACGTAGCTAAATTACGCAAATACTGATATATTAAAAAGCAAGCAAGATATTGTAATTCAGCTAGATACATCATGAAGACAGCTAGTGATGAAATTATGGTACTGAGACTTGGCTTTTTGGTAAAACTCATAGTCACACAGCGGGTAATGGAGAGAGCTATAATTGGATGGATGTTATGTACTTTATATACTTATTGTTTTGTTCTACATGTTTGTATTGTATTTTATTAAGTTATTTTTGCGACGACGAACTATAAATTTATTGTTAGCAGTGTTCTCATGGAAGTGATGTAACATCTTATATGAGAATAAATGTCTATAAACCTGTAAACCTGCTATGCATGGAGATTTTTGCACGATAGGATCTGGAACGTGCATATTTGCCAAAGAACCAGAGTCACCGAAATAAGTAGTACAAATTGCGAATAATAATACGAACGCTACCTCCCTCCACCTAACAGGCCGTATTCACAACTCAAAGTGTTAAAGTGTCAAAGTGTAAATTAGTTTATATGGATGTAAATCTGGAACAAAAACATTTCATTTCATTTCATTTCATTTCATTCAAAGCAAAGTGAGCTCCACCAAGCCTCACGTCACCGACGCGTGTCCGCGCGCCCTCACTAGCGCCTCTGCTGGACGGTATACCAACTTGCTAAACTCTGATTGTTTGTCAACGACACAACTTCACAACGTAAAGAATTTCAGCAGAGTAAGTTACTGCAGCGTTACACCAGTGATGGTGCCACCTCCATCACTAGTCCACCAAAACAAAGCTAGGTGTCGCCTACCTACATAATCTAAGCCTTAAAAACTATCCGACGGTAGTTGCGACCGAATGCTGAAAAGTCAACGCGCCAACATATATAAAATTGTAGAGTTTATTATGTAAGTACCTACTTATATTTTATATTAGGTAGGTACTTATTTTTTTTAAGTAAAATGCATGCCTATTTAAACAAGATATCTGGACCCAAAACTTATAAAAAAAGGTTAAAAAATAGAAGTGCGCACGGTCAAATTGTCCCCCGGAAAAAATATAAGCAAAGGTACCCAAGTTAACCAGAAGTGTAACATTTTCCAAATCACACAAACAATTTAAACTGTTCGTAAGTCGTCAGAGTTATTTAATAACAACAGCAAACTATTTGCTTTACATCAGCGAGCGTAGTGTTTGTATTTAATCATAGACCCAAATTGAACTCGCGTCATACGGCTTGACACGTTACGTACCCCACAGATAATAAATGAACATGTCCCAAAATTATACACTTACGATTACTCATGTCGATCAACTAAATATGAATCAAGCATTTTTAACACGCCTATAATTATTAGCTACACTTTTTTAATGTAATTTTTTTGTGGTAAACTCTTACCCGCCTATTAATAAACGTAGAGTAGCCTCGGAATAGTTACACAACCTTTTGTCTTTTTCGATCGAGTTAAAAAAATTGAAAGAGAGAAAAAGACAAAACATGGCGTAACTTTTCCAAGACTACTCCACGTTTATTAATAAGGGGGTAAGTCTGTATTAGACATTTCAATTTAAAAAACTTACAGTATAGGTACTACCGTATTGTCAGCAAAATGCAAGGACGTTGTAATACCAATAGGGTATACAAAATCCTTGACAAAATGTGATAGGTTATAAAAAATACGGGTTGACAACCTTAAAGGTGTAGGTAATACACAAGGTGTTGATCTGCAGAGTCAATATCTTGTAGAACATAACTATGCTAAATACGAGAAAAAAATTACTCTCTTTCAATAATGACCAATCACGTGATCCAATTTGTATGAAGATACAATTTTTTTTTCTATTTTTTTACGCTTATTTTAACATTTGTTTGAATACGAAGTCAAAGTACTTACTAAAGAGTCTGTAAAACACTGATATTAAACCCTAATTACAATTATCATAATAATGTAAAATACATCCTCTACTGATCCATAAGCTATTGGAAAGTACGTAAACTTTAACTTGAAATAAAATCAAGTAGCATTTTCAATAACAGTTACAATCGAACCAGTGCTGCTAATGTCACCACCGGTCACAGCTTAACAAAAAGCTACTATTAAAGCATGTTACGTTAATTGAAACTGAGTAAACCCGCAGCGGCAATTTATGACAGCTAATAAATGGTCCAATGTAGAGCTTTGCCAAGTTGTTTGCTTTGCTGTAAATGGATATTATTAAAAACTGTATTCCTTTTCGTGCCAATGAAACTTTTGTAGGAAATACTTTATTGTTAATTTTTTCATATTTAGGAAAAACTCATTTAATTATCAGCTCGGAAGCAATATAGTGACGCCTATCGCTTATACTTATCTTATATCTTATCGCCCTTAAACATTTCGTATCCTGGAACCGCAAAAAAAACCCGTAATATTTTATACTGTAAACCACAGAATATGACATAGTACAAAGGTGAAACCTCAGATCGCTTTCGAGACAAACAATCGTTTACCATTGACAGGCAAATTGGTGGCAAAATTTAGATCTATTCTATATAAAAAACAAGGAAGATAATGGTAGTAGCGTGCAGGGCGGGTGCAAACGCATCTGGCCTAAATCAGACTTGATGCAGACGACCTTGTCGTTGGTAGTTCATTAGTGTCACGACAAGTTTCTTAGAGTACGTGATTGGTGAAAATTTAGTAAGCGAGTCGCTTACTACACTGATTTTGACATACTCAGACTTTGATGACTTTGACAGATTCACAGATTTTGCGTTTTTGCGGTTTAGTGGTGCAGTAAACAAATATTTATGAAAAATAGTGACATAGACACAAACGATAATAAAATTGTACTAAGGCGTATCTCCCTCGTTTGTCTGATCTGAGAGTAGAACATCGGAAAGTACTGTCATATACGTCTTCTAAGCTCTGTCATTATATTTTTAAACTACTTGTTATTTTACACCCTTTTAATCAGAGTTCCTGTTCTTTTTGCCGTCCAATTAAATTCTCTCGCCTCTACAGACAGAAACTAAAAAGCATCTAAAGTTGTTCAGAGTTAAAGCGTAATGAAACGAAATGTCTCGATGCCAAACAAAACAGTGCAGTGTAGAAAAACCACCAAAGGATGTGAGCAACACAAACAAAATTAAAGAAAAACTTAACAGTAAGCAAAGCCGTGTACGGTTCGAGCTAAGCTAATACAAAAGCGGCAAAAAGTTAAACCTTTGGTATTCATTGACTGTCGGCTTAAACTAAGCGAAGTCGGTGTTAGTAATCTGTTACTCAAAGAGGATTATTTTCTTACTGCTGAAGTTCTTTGGTGCATTTCATGATATAAAAATAGTAAAAATTTAAGAGCCCTCTCACATTTTTTACGAATAAACAAAGACAACTGGATTTTTGGCGTTCTAGTTCTATCAAATAGAAAAAACTATAGTAAGTTTAATTTCTGTAATAATCATGTCTTTTTTATTGAAAATAATAGCTTTTTATATTTTAATAATAAAAAATTATGTATAATGATCAGTAAGTCAATTGCTCAAGATGGTTTTGTAATTACAATCTATATGCCTGAAAATCTAGATAACGTAAGCAAGGGTTGACTATTGTCATAATGAAAAAAACTTTATATAGGAATAAGGCTTTATTATACTTTAAATAGGTATAATAATCTCGCCTTTCGTACGTGCCGCGATTGACGAAAGTACTTTTCGGTAAACAATTTATAGACTTTTATTTGATTACCCTTTTCTATTAGAAATAAAATACCTAAACGTGTTTTAAAGTAACATAATAATTTAATAAATTGTTTTAATTGAAACTGCCAAATCTAAACTTATCACAGAAGATTACAGTTGCTGCGCCAGCCCTAACTGGCTAGCGTTGCGTGTAGGTTATTAAAGTTAAAATCATCCGAAGCCGGCCTTCTATACCTATTTATTTTGTACTAGTGTTTAGCGTCATAACATTGTTTTATGCTCTAGTGGCATAACATCTAACAACCCTAAACTAAGTTCGCTGAGCTGGTCTTCCGCTCTTCGCTATAGAAAGTAGCTATACCTGCACTGATCATCATCATCAGATACATTTATGCAACTTCTTGCAATTCGCTGCTGCGTTCTTTGGATGCTGATAACTCGATCGATTCATCAAGCCATTTACGCCTCTGACGTATCAGGGCTCTCTTCAAGGAATAACCATGGAAATTTAATCTTTGTATATCCAAAGAAGAAAAAAATGGTAAGTTATTTATGCTTGTCATAAGTACCGCAAGCAGCTTTTTTGTTTCAGAAATTATCCAACCACATATTGCACATATATGACCAAATTAACAGATGCCTTCTCTACTTGACAGATACGCTAGTTCGAGCTCCAATATGCAAAACAAAACGTGACGCCGCGCCGGCTAAATTGAAACAAAAGTAGTGAAAAACCTACAAACCCGGCGTAACGAGCAATCGATGGGAAAGCAAAATCCCGCTTCGGCTGGCGAAAGAAACTAATGGGAAATTAATAGTGCAGGGTCCTGTCCCAACAGTTCGCTCCGTTGGCATATTTGTAGCTTCTTTGGGGCAGAAGTTTAAGTATCTCCAAGAAAAACTAATTTGCAAGTCAATTACGATTGCAGTTTCCGCTTAGAACTTTCACAGATACCTAACTTGGTCCTATATAAATTTTCTTACTACCATGATCCGGAAAATACTTACATAAGTAATTCTCAATACGTTTCTACTTATTTGTATTAGAACCGCAATGATCTTCAGTTTGTTAATTAAATAGATATCATCTAGCTATACCTACTTAGGTCCCTGTACTCATATAGTTATTTATTTATAAGTATAAATAACATTTCTAACCACCCTTCACTGTAAAGGATCGTTTTAAAAGGATGCAATAAACAACGGAATTTAAAAAGATATCATCTGGAAGTTTGTGAAAATACTCGGATTATACTCCCATACTTTCTCATAAAAACTTTTATTATGGAAGTAATTAATTTGAAAGAATGCTAATTTTTCTTTTAATCGCTTCCTTAGCGCCGCAACTTTTATCTACTTTGTTTGAATTACTTTCGGCCGTCCAGTTCGCGGCAAGTTTTTAGATGTTTTTTCCTCGGTACTTCCACAAGCCGTTATTAAAAATGATTCAAAAATTCGAAGACCATTCGGTGAAAGTCCACGGTATCCGACTGAAATTACCAATTCACCGAATATTCACCAAACACCGAATAAGTTAATCTCGTACTTTATCTGTTTGTCTTTTTCTAGATTGTTCTTATATTATACCTGCTTTAGTATTAACAATATCTAGCAGGCAAGACTGAGTAGATCATTTTTCTTAACATGCAAAATATTAAGGAAATCTGTAGAACAGTCTCGTTTTGTTATTGCGTTCACTTTGTAGTTTGTCTGTTTACACGTAGAGCATATTTCAAAGTCAATTACCCTTGAAGGCTATAAAGCAACTTGTGTTTGGACGTCTATTGCCTACTGTATGCCTACACTTTCCTACTTTAATTCTATGTACCTAAGTAGGTATAAGTATGTTGATCAAAATAGTTGAAATTAAACGCTTATCACACAGAATGTAAGTAAGTAAATTGGACATGTTTTATCTGCAGAAATCGTTACTTAGGTATTCATAAATCAATCACTACATCCAGACCAGATAAAAGAAAAAAGAATTCCCCTTTGCTTTCAACATGATTAGAAGTTGATAAAGACCGGAGTAGCTACAAATCATAGTGTTATAAGTACTAACACGTAGCCACGTAGCTGGTTCCAATGTTTACCAAAAACAGCACACATTTTCCCTATCCATCACAAACACGAGTCGAATCTGAAACAGAATCGTAAATTTAGGCACACGATCGTCGAATTCGTGACTCAATGCAGATCAAATATGAGCAGAATTGGATCGGGGCACTCAGTGGACCTCGGGAAAGGTAGCTTCGTAACATTTCATTGGTTACAAACGGAAAAAGAGCAAAGAGATAGTGCTCTCTCGCCATGAAATCACGATCTAGTTACACTAGGGAAACAAAGGGTACAGTTTTAGCCTAGTTTTAGCATATTTGCAGCATTTTGTGCTATGTTTATTGTCTGAAATATCAGATAATAAATTCGTAGCTAGGTACCTACTAGGTACCTACATTACAAGAAAAGGCCGCAAAACCTGCATCACTTCTAATTTGATACTGTGCGAAGTGTGAATATTTACGCACGTAAATTCATATCGAATTCCATTATTTCTACGTATGTATATACCCGGACCCGGGTATGTCCTAAAACTGCGACCAGAACCACCAGAGGATGGGCAGCAGCGTCCTGTTAGTAAACAGTGAACGTACTGCGATCTCCAAGCCGCCTGCCAAGCGTGGAGATTATGGCAACACCGAGGGGTGTTGAAGAGAGGAGGAGAGAGGCCTTGTTCAGCAGTGGACATTTAATGGCTGATGATGTGTATATACGCTTGTGATCATTCGTCCTTCGCCAAATCTTTCATAAAATAATTAAACTATGTTGTCATCCTGGATGTTGAGCAAAAAGTAATCCTCAATCGTCATGCATGCTTCTTATGCTACTTTACAGGTCACCACTTAGGTACCTACCTATCTAACTATAATTTTGTTTAAAAATTCACCAACGCAGCTTCATAATGTGCTAAATCAAAACAAGCATTTTTTCTTTCTCTACCTAAATAGAGTCCAGCCTCATACACATTACACGAACAAAGGATTGCCTTGACAGTATACCGATATTGCTAAAAAAATCCAAAAAACTTACACATATCATGGGACCAATAATACAATAATATGTTGCCGGATAACACTAATTCTCCGAGCCTAAGTTGCTTTAAGTTCGCCTAAAACGCTGGCTTATCGAGCAAACGTTTTATGACTTTGACATTTTTAAAGACGCACGAAATTAAAGTTAATTTATGTTATTAGTCAATAATATTATCCATTTAATTCTAATTGATATTTATTTGACTTAGTTTATTATAATTTGTTGTGCATGACTTTGATTATGATTTTTTATGACATCTTACTATTTTATTTTTATTTTTTATTTGTATAATTATTGTTATTAAAATGTAATTACGCTCTTAATTATTTATTTATAGTAGTCATTATATTAAGTTAATTTTTAACCTATATTTGACATGTATCTTTCTGATATTAATAAAATAACTATGAACTATGAACTTCAGAGGTAGATAAATTGTCAGACCAAGAAGCGGAGGTTGCTCAAACTTTTAATGCGCTGCATTCAGATTCATATAACTAGGTTTATTTAGTGAGTAAATAGGACTAGGAATATTAATCTTTCCATGCACCATTAGGTACAGTCGTTTTACTCCATTTTGCCTTTTCATGCAATAAACATAATGCACATGATTACACTACACATTTGAGAGTATCATTTGAAGCGATAAAAGATAATGGACTCGGCTATAATTATATTTTGTAATAAATCCGAAAACGCTTCCTTATCTAGACCACTTTTTATAAGCCTTACGGATCGCAGCCTCGGGGTGAAATAGTATTCAAACATCGGAACCCGTTCAGCCATTTCGGGCCTACACACATGAGGGCATGGTATGCAACTATGCGACTGCAAATACGTGGCATAGTTCGCTCCATTGGACCATCAAACCAGGATAAACCTCATAAATATTGCAATGTTTTGCAAATAGCAATGCTTATGTCTACTTTGTTTTGTGTTATGTTTATGATTGGGATCCGGGTATATCCTATAACTGCGACTGAAACTACCGGAAGATAAGCAGCAGCGTCCTATTAGTACAAGATCCCCAAGCCGCCTGCCAAGCGTGGGGATTATGGCAACACCCCTCCCTAAGAGGGAGGCCTTAGTTCAGCAGTGAACGTTTAGGTACTGGCTGACGATGTCATGCGATTTGCGATGTGATGTCTACTTTAACAGCTAATAAGCTTCTACTAAGATAGGTAGGTATACTTAAGTCTACCTAGGCTACGAGTAGGAGAGGAGAGATGAACTTGGATGGAAAATGCGGACAAACTCCTATGTCTCAAACACGAAGATGAAATTACAAAAAACAATGCTTTTGTAGTTAGAAATTCAAAGGTTAATAGATAGGCAGGTATAGCTCTACTTAGTTGCTTTAGATTTAAGTATCATTGACGTTGCGTTTGACTTATGTAGTATACTAAACTTATACTACACTCTATGCTACTTTGGTTGTTTTTGTTTCTGGTGTACACAATAAAGAGTTCCTCTCTATTTATATTATGTTTTTTTTTATAAATAACGCATCACATTCATAGTACTTGCCCAACTAGATCTAGCTCCTGAACCTGAAGCAAATAATTATTTAAATGCATCGTTCAAACCTCTACCCAGTCGGGAATTGGACATAGGAGTAGGACTTCTTGTTCAGACAGCGGCACAAAATGTTACCATACCGCTCGTAGTAGGTAGATATTATCAAGTCACTTTATTTCGTCCCAATCTTCAGAAAACGTTTTATCGGTTCCTGGCAAGCAGCTGTTTTCAATACACCTCCAAATTGCTCCATTAAAACTTCGCAACTGCTGTCAGACCGAATTGTTAAAGGCCTAAAAGGCACAAAGTATTGAGTCGGCCGCTGAATCGTCTTCGAAAAAAAAAAAACGTACAAGCTACTACTTTGACCGCAAACATGTAATTTTTTAGGTTAAAAGGTCTTTTAGATTTTATTCTTTCACATTTTGTGGATAATAACATAATATACGTAAGTTTTCTTATAGGTAGGTACCTACTATTATGTCCGTAATCCATAGTAGGTATTTTTGCTCTTACTTAGATAGGTAAGCACCTAGTTACCTGTTAATTAGGTAGACAAAATTACCCCTAACAAGACCGCCTCCTCCTAACACCTGTGTTAATATAAACGCGCTGCAACAAGGCTCTCTTATTCGAAACAAAATCCAAGAATGTATTAACGCAGTAGGTATGTATAAGTATAACCCACTATTTCCTAAAAACGGTAAACTTTAACTACCATTTGGCACACTTTCAAACTTGCCCGTGTAGGCCACTGCTTGCCGCTATTTTCCTTTTTTGTTCGATTAGGCATGCACTCCTTCCATTCTATCCATGTGTGTGTTGCACTTGAACGAATTTCATGAGAAGGTATGAAGCAAATACCAGCGAGGACCGTCATCCCACTCGAAATGGAGGAAATGTATCGTAAATCGCCTTTGAGAGCCAAAGCACCGTTCGACAAAAATAAAACTAGACACACAGTGATTCTTACTCATACATGTTTTTTTTTAAATAATAGGGTTGCACGGTTGCACCTCGCCTAAGTGATAATGCGGTTTACGATAGAGCATGTTTGCCAAGAAGAAACCAATTTACTTGCGACTTGAAGACACACAGATATATTGTAATCGGGGATCGGTCATTTAGGCAGTGCATATCAGTCTAGCAGTTTTCACAGTAAAAATTGAATCAAAGCGCTTTGTCCGGGTTTTCGAAATATCAACCATGAAGTAGTGTTGTCACTTTGTGCCCTCCCAGAAAATAATAAAAGTGTGAAGCAAAACTTACGCTCTAATAGCTATAGGTACATAATATCTACATTTCCTATTTGGTCTCAGGAAAGAGGTTCTTTGAGCGCTTTTAGATGTTCAAAATACGAAATAGGTTATAGGTAGAGTAAGAAAAGTTGGCTCTCGCATAAAAGGCCCGGCGCAGCACTAATGTTTATATAAATCGCACTTATACCTGGACTGCCTCGGCATACGTTAGGTGTTTTGAATGCGAGTCCAAATTGACTCCATTAAAAGTTTTGAAAGCGCTCGTAGCTTAGATAATTTACTGTGAGAGTTATGCCGTCTATAAAAGCATACGTGAGTAGGTACTTACTGAAAACTAATGAATTTATGTTGTGTTTATCTTTTCGGGCTTAACTTAACTTTGTTAAGTCAGGATTAAACTAATGGCTTAAGTTGTGGATGAATGTAATGGTTAGATGAGCTTTCAAGGCCTGGAATGGCTGATAGAGTTTATACTAGCCAAATGACTACCGAAGTGAAAACCTGATACTTAGTTTCCTTCATAGTGCCGAGTTAAAGTTTATTCCCAATCGCTTAAATGGTGGGTACTCCCACTGCTCGTTCTCCAGTTATCTTTTATCAGTTTCGGTTATCTCTGTGTCAAGTATCGTAAAATCGTCTTCGTAAAACTATCGCTTTAGTAAAATGGGTTTTACCTGGGTAGACTTTAGTGTTTCCCGTTAGGCTAATAGGAAGAAAATCCTGATAAAAGCCTGTAAAAACGACGATGCACGTTTATCGAATCATAAATAAACTGGTCATTTGCGAGTCGGGCTCGCGCACTGAGGGTTCCGTACCGCCACAAAATACAATAATTGTATTTTGTGGCGGTACGGAAAAAGAATTTGGAAGACGTTTGGACGACCTTAACTATTAAGGTCGTCCAAACGCCTTCCAAAATTTTCGAAGCAATTGTTAGTCACCGTCTCGCACTTATTGATTTTTTATAATTTTTTTATATTTACTTTAGAGTACTAGGTATAATCATGCCAAATTTGATGCTTATATACCTACTATCGTTTTAACATTAGAGCTAATACAAACATACCTACGTTAAAAAGTACGTTGGTTGTATGGGGTATAATATAAGTATACCCTTTCTTTTTTACTTTTCGACTTTTTTATTATTTATTAGTTAATCAGCTGTAACGTTACATATTCTGTGAGAATTTCAACTGGCTATCTATTACGGCTCAAAAGATACTTAGTACAGGAAAGACGGGCAGACGGACGGACCGACAGACAGACATCGTAGGCTTAGTAATAGGGTCCCATTTATACCCTTTTAGGTACGGAACCCTAAAAATAAAACTTACGAGTGAATTAGGTAGCTACTGAGCTAAGTATAATAGGTTGCTCTACATAGGTATACCTATGTAGAGCAACCTATTATACCTAATATTGGTACCTATAGGTACCTATAGCATAGGTAGATAATGTCAATGAATAGGAGCTTGTAATGTGGTGTAAGCAGGTAGGTCTATAGTGTCTATACTTACTTATTACTTGGTTCCTATGACTAATAATGAAAAAGTCTAATTATAGAAGTCTCTGTTATAAAAAGCCGTATAAAATAGAAAAGCACCTAATCAGCAAAAAAACGTATTGATCGCTGGCACGATACCAATTAACCAGTTCTAATTGAGCGTCGCCGTCAGTCGTTCTCAACTGACGATACCAAGTGACGGTAGAAAAGCTGCGGTTTATTCAAAGATTTATAATTATAACCTTCGACCAAAATAATATGAATGGACGGGCCCAGAAGAAGCGTATTTTTGAAGATTTCAAAATGAGCGTCGGCGCTCACTTCGATTCAGTCGGTCTCTAGCCGTAGGAAGTGCGATACGAGTCTATTGTTACATGATAACGAAAATTATGCCCTCGTGTGCTTTCCCGAAGTGTAAATAGGTACACATTAAAAAACGCTATCTATTTTTTCTAACAAATTTACTGTAAATGGTTATAATAATTAGGTGTTGAAGTATAAATGTCCAAAGGTTTTGCCTCGTTTTTACTGAGCAAATTCAATGGTTATGGCCCGTCCATCCATTTTATTTTGGTCGAAGATTATAAAAATTCTATGGGTTTTCAGTTTATCCCACTTCTGATAAAAGTACCTAATAGTAGGTACTAGTATTTGAAGTATTTGTTGTTAGGCTTTTCAGATCACCTACCTCCATTGGGCTCGCTTATGAATCAAATAATCAGCCAAGTGCGAATCGGACTCACGCACTGAGGGAGGGTTCCGTAACACCACATAAATTGATAACTTACTAAAGTACAAAAATTATGCCAAACACCGGCCGCCCCCGATGTTTCTTATCTTCGTTGATCGTACCGAGAGCTGTGGAGAACAGAAATTTGTCACCGACTCGCATTTGGCTAGCAGGTATTTATTATTTTGTTGTTTTGCCTACTATAGAGTGTGTACTACACAGGGTGTGTACATAACAGTTGAGTACGGAAACCAAAAAATAAATTAAAGTTATATTTTATAGCAATCTCAGGATAGTTACGTAGTACTACGCTGTCTGTACGAGAAATTGCCCTCACACCACGCTAAAAGCTATGGTTACCTATACAACAATTTTTTCTTTTAAATATTTTATTCGAAATAAAATTAAGTAGTTAGTTTAGGAAAATAATACAATGACACATTCTCTCATTCATACTTAAATGCACATCGATATACAATATATTATAGTCTCTCAAACTCTCAATGAAAACAGTCATAACATAATTTATAATATAATATTGTTTTTTTCGCATTGGCGCCAAAACTATTTTTTGTGTTTTTCGCCCATTGCTATGCTGGGCAGACTAAAGCTATTAATACCATTCCGCCTCATCTTCCGTATTTTTACTGTCTTACATTTAGTATCAATGTCGTCTTCCTTTCTCAATGGTTAGTTTATCCCAAAGTAGTGAAAATTTTACTAGAAGCTCTTCTCTTACGCAGTTTTGGAATCCACATGACAATACACATTCTGTACATCTACTCCATCTAAATCACTTGCCCACAGTCGAGCAAATTGACGTACCTCTATTATTATTTATTCCACCATTATTACACATTAACAGTCGAAAATACACAAGTTCAGGAATCTAAATTTATTGCGCACAGGTGTGACAATGCGCCATGTTTTTTTTTTATGTTACTATGTTGGTGCCAAGGATTTTATATATACCCTAAAGGGACCTGGATCGAGTACTCATGCTAAAAAAACGGTCCGAGGGAAAAGCGAGCACGGAGTAATTTGTCCTTTTCTTGTAGGGTGTTCATGATTTTGAGGAAACGAAGACATTGTAGGTAATTCCTAAAATCATCGTATTGGTACTCTCAGTAAATACAGGAAGTTCATATAGGCCCAGTGACGAGCGCTAATGTCAGAATTTTAGGCCGCCAGGACGCCTGAAGGCCTCTGAGATGGCTTAGCGGCTATTGTTATAAGACTCAACCGGGACATACGGGTCACGTGACATATATTTTTTTTAAATTATAAATTGGCTTGCGCTTGGACGCCATCTCGCCTGATGTTAAGCGATGATGCGGCCTACGATGGAGCACGCTTGCCTAGAAGAAACCTATTCACTCTCGACTTGAAGGCACCCAGATTGTTAACTTTTTATTCGATCATTCGGTTTCTAAATGCCACTTGCAATCACCCTACCTAAGATTGACCGTGTAGTCCGTTGCTTAAATTCGGTGATCAGTTAACAACATCTAGCAGATGACGATGATGATGAAAGTAGTCTATAACTTTCCATCCCTTGAACTATACCCATGCAAAAAATCTGGTTGATTTGTTGCTCTGTTGCTGCGTAAAAGAGTAACAAACACACTTTCGCATCCTATCCTACTTTCAACTAATATTATAAACGCCAAAGTTTGTATGTATGGATGTTTGTTCCTCTTTCACATACAACAGACAAACTTTTGTATTTATAATAAACTAGCCGTTACCCGTGTGACTTCGTACGCGTACACTTTAACCTAAACTTTCAACCTTTTTTGGACCCTTTAATTCGACCCTTTCGTAAAATATTTTTTAATGAAGTTTTACACCCACTTGTCAAATTACAATTTCGTAGTTGCATAACTTTCAACACAACATACAAACTACAATTCCACCTCCTTAATCTTTCTTTTTTGTAAAAATATTATAACAGTATTTATTTAATTTAAACTATTAGCCTGAATACCAAATTTTATCCCTGAGTATCATCAAAAACAAAGGACTTTAATATAATCTTTCAACATCCATTTGCCCCCTTTAATTCGGCTTTTTCGCTAAATCCTTCTTAGTGGACCTCTATACCCCATAAGGAATCTACGTGCCAAATTTTAGCTTCGTTAGTCAAATAGTTTTTGAGATTTCGTGACAAGTCAGTGAGTGAGTGAGTGAATTTAGCTTTTATAAATATAGAAGATTGGCATGACTACTATTTGGCATATTTTACTTACTGCGGGAAAATGACATCGAACTACATTCATTTTCAAAGTTTGTCGAAAGCATCACTACATCACTATCACTATCACTACATAGGATAAAACAAAGTCGCTGTCGCTGTCTGTCCGTCCCTATGTATGCTTAAATCTTTAAAACTACGCAACAGATTTTAATGCGTTTTTTTAAAATAGATAGAGTGATTCAAGAGAAAGGTTTATATATATAATACATGCATAATATAGTAGAGAAACACTGATAATTGTAGAGGTTTCTAATGTAATGTCGTAAATAAACATATTTTTTTTTGCGCTTACATTGCAAACGCTGGCTGAACCCTACGTGATAACGAAGGGATTTTAAGCAATACAGCATTAATCTTTATCCAATTAAGTACCTTAAATACATTGTGCATTTAATATAGACCAATATGGCCGTTTACAGCATGTAATTTATATGAACATTTTCGAAGATATTAAAGATTTAAAATGCAGGGACATAGCGGTTGCGGCGGTACCGGCCCCCCGGCTAGTAGAACAGGCCGGTACCGGCGGCGTGTTTTTCACATGGCCAATCATAATGTCGCTCTTTAAAGAGTAACCTCTAAAGAAAACATGTTTGTTTTGCCTATTGACAAAAAGCTGTGAACGTTGTAGGTATATAAAGACATTCCGTAGTATATTATTTTAGTATTAGCATTGCACCTGCGATGGCGGGGCGGGTCGCTAGTGTCTTTATAAAATCTTCTGTGTTGAAGTGCAAACTGCACACCCTGGAGTTTTTTGTTATTCTTGCTGTTCGACTAAGAATTACTTCCAACCACATTTTTCTTACATCCTCTTTTGTTGGTATACTGTAACATGAAATATATTCAGCGATGAATTTAGGTACTTTCATTTTTTATGTAATATTTAGAATTATTCCCGTACGATTCGTCGAAACACCCTTGAACGATACAACTGTACACAGAAAGCTCGGTTCACCGTTGGATGGTGGTACTAGATCTACGTTTCGCCACTTACTCACCTGATGGTACGTGACGGTGTGTCGGAGGATGGAACACGTTGATCTAGAAATCTATTCATATCTATCTATACATATCTTTTTTTTTTTATATAAATAATAGGCTTGCGCTTGACCGCCAACTCGCCTGATGTTAAGCGATGATGCGGTCTACGGTGGAGCACGCTTGCCTAGAAGAAACCAATTCACTCGTGATTTGAAGACACCCAGATTGTATCTATCGGGGAACACCCATTCAGGCAGCGCATTCCACAGACTAGCAGTCACTATCACACTATCACTATCACTGTCACTATCTATCACTAGCCATGAAGATATCTAGTTTGTTGTTCTCAGGAAACAAGGAGGACGGCAGGTAGTTCCATTCTTGGGCAGTACGTATCATAAATGAAGACCCAAATCGTTGAGTTCAAATCTTTGGAATTTTCACTAGGAAGGGAGGGTAGTGTGCATGTGCAGTCATTCTACTTTTCCTAAGTAAAAGGGGGAGGGTGGAACAAGGGCTCGAAGCTTTTGCGCACACTCGCCGAAATGCGAATTACTTTAAAATATCCCTAGGTCATGCTAAAACATAATGTATAAAAATAATTGTTCATTGTTCAAAATATTGTTCATGTTCACACGTGTATGGACACCCTAGTAAACATTTTCTTGTATTTCAAGCTTTGTGTACCTACCTGTGAAAAGATATGCCGCAGCCACCGAATGATTCACTAGCACAGTTTCTTATACAGAAATTTTTCACCATTTTAAAATAAATATTCAAAAATCATGCTTGAAAAAACAAAATATAGTAAGCAAACAATCAAAAACGCCATGTCGTTAATGCTGCCAGTAGCTTCATGGTTCAGCAGAACCATGAAGGTTCCTAGTAATTATACTAGGAACCTACATGGTTACTTAAAAATAAAATTTTAATATGTACATGATACATTAGATATATTATCTACATTAATATCCGTATAAAATGGAAATAAAAATTTATCTTTATTTCATTGGTAGTAATTTTATGTTTACACCCCAAAATAGGGCCTGCCTGGTATGTCCGATTGAATAAGTAAAACTACTAAAATATGATTACGGGATAATTACCGTGGTGGTTGTGGAATGAGATTCCACAACATTATATAACTTTAGTGAACAGCTGAGATAGTTTAAAACAGAGTTTTACTAAAATATATGTTTTATGTAATGGCAATCTTTAGAAAGGGATACACTTCCTCCGTGGTACCTATCTCAGTGAGCTCGTTTTACTTCCATGTTCCTAGCCACATTATTATGAACCTTATCATTACACGTTAAGGTTTAGTTTTGTATGGGAATATTTTGACAGAACGCGTTCCTTTCCTTGCAACTTCCTTGGTTGGTGCCAAAACTCAACAGACCTCAAATTTTTAGTAAGATAGGTAACGTGGAAAAATGTGTCGCGTTCAATTATTTTCCTCAACTCGTGTATTTTCGAGTGTTATTGTCTACTATTGGATATTATTTATTTTAAATTTTAATGCTCGTGTACGTGCTCAAGTGCTTTACTTAGCGAGATGAAACATGTTTTTTCATGTTGTTTCCAAAACTCCTTAAACTAGGTCATTTTTCATTTATATTACACGGGAATTACTCACGGATTAAGCCAGTTACTCCGACTATATAATAGTCCTCCTTAGAAGTATCTTGTAAAGCCTCCATAACTTTACTGGGGCATGCGTTTGACTTGACCTTGACTTACTTTACTTGATTCTGACTGTGACTATCACCTTGTTTGACGCTATTTAATACTATGTAAGCTTGAGCAATATTACGACAGAAGGGCTCTGTATCCAAAGACATAAAATAAATTAAAAATTTAAAAAAAAACAACAGTCACTATGCACGTCAGTCCGTCGTCCGAATGTCAGTGTCACTGAATTGAATTTGATTTTGCATTTGCATTGTTTATTTTGATTTCGGCAGCGAGGAGCCGAGGAAATTAACGCCAAATTGGCTGAACATTTAGTGTAGTGTTCAATTTTAGGTAGTTGAAAATGAGCTACGGCCGCGTACATAGATTCCTGGTAAGAACTGTTGGAAGTCGTGGCGTTATTACAATGGCGGAAACATTACGCGTCCTGGCCGAATTTACTGGTAAGTAAAGAATCCTCCTTAAGGGCCTTGTAAGTCTTTGCCGGTGAGCTTACATGAAATTCATTGAAGCTGGGTTTCTTGGAACTTCTAGTTCTTGATCGACAACGAGCTCTATGCTCTAAAATCTAAGTTTCAAACAACTGAGTAGATCTTTAGTGGGTACTAACAGTGCCCCGCAGCTTCACCCGCTGTCATCCTGGAACTGTAAAATATCGGGATTAAAAGTAGCTTATATGTCAATCCAAGCTATAGGCTACCCCTATACCAAAATTCACCAAAATCTGTATTGCCGTGATTGAGTTGACTGTGAACAAACTAACACACCCAAATCATAATCTTAGTCCACTGCTGGTTAAAGGCCTCTCCCAAGGCATGCCACTTAGCTCGATTATTAACCTTTTGATGCCAGCCACTGACAGTTTCCTTATTCATCATCATCATCATCATCAGCCAGAAGACGTCCACTGCTGAACATAGGCCTCCCCCTTTAACCTCCACACTGAACGACAGCCTGCCTTTTGCATCCACTGGGTGCCCGCGACTCTCACAATGTCGTCGGTCCATCTAGTGGGAGGCCTCCCTACGCTGCGTCTTCCGGTTCGTGGTCTCCACTCCAGAACCTTTCTTCCCCATCGGTTATCAGTTCTTCGAGCGTGTGGCCTGCCCATTGCCACTTCAACTTGCAAATTTTAACAGCTATGTCGGTGACTCTGGTTCTTTGGCGAATATCCACGTTTCGGATTTTATCGCGCAAAGAAACTCCGTTCCTTATTAATGTGAAACAAATTACAGAAAACCAATGTGACTCTGTGCAAGATTTGGTCAAAGAAATCAACAGTGTGATCAGACCTTTCCAACAGAAGATAAAGATCACTCATGACGAGATCACAGACGAAGAAGTCCTTATATTTATCTCAATGGGCGATGATGACATTTCAAAAGCTCAGAATTACTTCTCTGCAACAGAATTGGAATACTTCAGAGTCCTGTTAGAACAGATTGTCACTACAGACTCGAGGCAAATCACAAGAATACATGCACTCAACTTAGTTGGTAGTATGAAATCCTCATTTACTAAGACTGAAGCAGAAGTAAGTATCAAATACGTTCTTAATATTTACCCATCCATGACTAGGTTAAGCATTTATATGCAGTTCATTGTACACCCCAAGAGGAACTGGACTGCACTGTACTACTTATTGACTAAATTGAACAATACCAGTATGTAATGTTAGGTTCTTGCTAAAAATAGACATGACAGCTGCATGTAACAGAAGGTAGTGGGATCCGAGGCACCGTACACAGGCTGACTGAAGTCAATAGGGGAAATCTAAATGTTCATGCAAATGTTTCGCTTTATAAGCTGTCAGGAGAGCTTATAAATGGTAACACACAACACAGTATGGTACATAGTATTTTCTGTATATTCAGTAATAATACATTTTATTTATTAAGTACAAAGGTAGGTATATCAAACAAAGAATATAAAAGCCTTAATAATCATACTAATAATTATTATGAATGCGAAAGTGTTTTTGTTTCTCTTTCAGGCAGCAACAGAGACATAGATAGACCTGATTTTTTGCATGGGTATAGTTCAGGGGCCGGAGAGTGACATAGGATAATTTTCATCATCATCATCTTCACCATTTTTCATCACGACGCGTGTGAAACCGTGGGGCGCAGCTAGTTATTCATTATTAAATTATTAAAAATATTATGTTACCTTACTTCTCTTGCAGCAATGTCCATCCATTGCTTGCCTGGAAAAAATCGCTTAAGGCGATAATGTATTTTGTACATACCGCAAAAAATTTTTTTTATTCATTTAATTCTAGAAACTTCTAAAGAAATGGTGCAAGATGCGATACCTGGATAAAGATGAGAGCAACTACATATTGGGCCTGCGGACTATCCACGAGTTCGAGGGGTATTTCAGACAGAACATGCCCGATGCGGTTGAAGAGTGCTGCTTGTGCAAGACTATTGTTTTCCGAGTAAGTTTTGCGTTAAAACTGTGTATTGTGGGTTTGACTAGAAATTTCCTGTTTTAAACTATCACGGTTGTTTACTAAAGTTATAGAGGGTAAATCGTTATGTCTGCACCTAACTTTTTTAATGTACGACAAACCACCCTTATTCTTCAGTCTTCCCGTGAACATGGTGCATGTAACTGCGCCGAAATATCGGGAGCTCATTCCACAACCTTACCACAGTAAATATTCCGTAAATAATCTTATAACTTCAGAAATTTCATGTTTTGAAGCATCTTTTAGCATTGTTTAGTTGCTTGTCTCGACTGATAAATGTAGTGTGAATGTAAGCCGTTTTGTAATAGTTAATCTTTTAGTGTAGTCTTCGTCCCTTCACAGGATACCTATGCACACTACTTTTATTGGAAATTTCATCAAGACTGAAGAGCTGTTTAGTTGTGATAAGACGGCAAGAAGAGGAGAATTGATTACGTAGTTATTATTATTTTAACCCTATTAATCTGGTCTATTTTATTTATCTCCAACGCAATAATAGTTTCTAGAAAAAAAAGAACCGACTTCATGACTATACTTACATTTACAAACTGAAACTAAAAAGTAGAAAATATTGTTTAATATTACAACTGAAATATTTAATATCCATGGTCATGAAAAATTTAACGAAAAACAACAGGGCCCGGTCGCCATGGAGACACTTCTTTGTTTTTTTGAAGTTCTATTATAGGAACAGTTCCTCTATGTTTGCTGTTCAGTTGACAGCGTCGCTAGTGGACAACAAAGTATGAAATTCACCAAGAAATAACTGTTGTTCCAATTTTGCCCACCTTAACAGCTAAGTTGGTGGCACTGTACAATGTACATTGAATTTGTTGCTTATCGTCATGTTTTTGTAGATTTTGCAAAAAGCGCAAAATCAATGTCGATAAAAAAATTATGGGACCACCTATGAGATATGACCTACCAACCAATAAAAGAATCATCAAAAACAATTCTAAATTGGTGGAATAATCGCGTAACAAAAATACAAAAAAAAAAAATATTATTAAACATACAGTCGAATTGATAACCTCCTCCTTTTGGAAGTCGGTTAAAAAGTGTGTCAATCTGTCATCGTAGCTCCCAAACAGCTGAATCATTTTTAATTTAGTTTTTTTTTATTGGTGACTTGATCGTGAGTGTTCTCAGCTATGATTCACAACACTGTTCAGCCGTTTGAAGATTATCAACTAAAGGGACTTAAAAAATATACTTCTTTGCCCAAGAGTTTGCCAGTCTCTATACCAGTGGCGCCTCACAACTAATCTAGTTATAACTACTATTGTTTCTCAAGTCCAAATCTGGATAATTCCAGGGCTACAACTGTCCAGGCTGCTCGCTGGCTGTTCATACAAGGTGTCTACATCGCTTCGTGAAGAATGTCCCGAAATGGCCCTGCTGCAAAGCTGACTACAGCCCAGAACAATTGGAGAACTTGAACTGTGATAGGTAGGTGTTAATTAAGAAAAAAATATCACAGCGTTAATTCAGGAGACAATCTATTTAGAAAAGCAGTGAATATCATAGCCACAAACATAATCTCGAGAACGATTAATATGTGTGTCTATGTGTGACCGCCAAAGATAATAATTATAACCACTTGGTCGCGCATGTAGTCAAAATTCCCTTTTGCAAAAGTAAGCCACGTCGGTCGCGGAAGGGTATGGAATGGCGGCGTGTGATTGGAGACTCAAAAGTCATTCATTCAATTCGCGCCTAGGATTGGCCCGCTCGAAAAAGATTATGCTGAAGATGTTGTATCTTTTCATCGCGCGGGTATAGGGTGAGCAGTCAAATGGTTATATCGTCATTGTTTACCACCAAAGAGCACTCGAACATCAAGTAAGTGAACCACAAACCCACAGGAATCTGAAGAAAAAGTCTTAAATGAACACTCAAGAAGGCAGTCAGACAAATCAGAAGAAAGGCAGAGGGCTCATACATTATATAATTTATATAATTGGCTTGCGTTTGGACCGCCACCTAGGACTTGTAGAGAATCATCATAATTTCAGCCTATCATGTTACCACTGCTGGGACACAGGCCTTCTCTCAAAGAGAGAGAATGGACGTTAATCCACCTTGCTGGCCCAGTGCAACTTGGTGAGTGTCATATGTCTGTAAACTTTTGAGCTTCTTGGACATACCGGTTTCTTCACGATGTTTTCCTTCACCGTTGTTGAGTGATGGCATCGAAAACGCACATAATTTATTTAATTACCTACTAAATAGGGCCGAGGATTGAATCACGTGCCGTCAAATTTGTAAAGCGCACATGCTACCGCTCTGCCACCACTGCTCTACAGAGACGGTTTCCCTTGCTAATCCAAACAAAAACTTTAAACACGTATATCTCAGAACTTCAGCCGATTTAGATAATTTCTTCAGTATATAACCCAAGTGGGTTAGTTATCACCCTTATCTCGAATAAAAATATTAATATTATATGTCTTCCAAGGTACCCCACTTAGGCTGCTTGTCCACTGAAGCGGAGCGAGGCTGTGGAGCGGAGAAACGGAGAAATATTAACCAATAGGATTGCATAAAATCTCCGCTCAGCATTAGTCCGATCCCCGAATACTTAATTCTTCAGTTTGTTTTTTTTTTTTGTAAAAATTTTCATGAGCGTGGATTCAATGTCCTTTACTCGTAATATTAATCAGTTTACATAGTCTTAATAGGGTCAAACCAGTCATAGTCACCGTCAGAGTCAAGCTAAGTAAGTCACGGTCAAGTCAATTTCATGCCCTTGTAAAGTGGTGGAGACTTAACAAGAGGCTCCAATGGAGTTTTGGAAACAACACGAAAAGACACGTTTCACCTCGTTATATCACTTGCCCACTCTCGAGCATGTTTACGAGCACATAATGAATATTAATTCACCATTTAGTACACATTAACACTCGAAAATTTAACAATTTTGGAAAATAATCCAATAAGCCGACATGTTTTTTTCCACGTTGGCGCCAAAACTCCTAATTCATCAGTCTTACGCTATATTTGCCAGGACAGTCTTACCTCAAAATGGGGTAAACCTCTGTTGGGTTCTGCAATATGCATGACTGGCCCATTGTTACTTCGCTTGCTAATCCATTGAGCTGTCTCTCATTAGCGGTAATTTGAACTGTCTCACGAATGCGTCACTTAACTTCAAGCAATAACTCCTAAGTCTCTAGTCAAACTGAATCAAACCCAGCGTCTTGAGGCCACCCAGCGTCTCACCCAACACAACACCGAAGCCACTGAGATGCAGGTCACACAAGAGGTCACTCAGGATGTCGACCTCACTCAAGAGATCATTCCAGAGATATCGCAGAGGATCACCAGGAAAAGGAAGCAACAGAGTTAGAGAATGTGCGGTACTGGATTTTGTTGTTAAGTAGAAATGTAAGGTTCTTGTTTATATCTGACGATTGAGAAGGAGTTGATTAAAGTCATGATTGCGAAAATTGCACCAAAGGTAGGAATTCCGGTTTGGGTTGCCCATATAACCACAAAAGGACTCTACTCGTTTTTTATTTTTAAATTGCTTGCTTTTGACTGCTAACTAGCCGGGATTAATGGATTTTGTGCCCCTGTAGTCTCCATGGCCACATACACTCGTAACGCGGCCGCGTTTCGTACGTTATCTACGTGAAATTGGCAATTTCAAGTTGGCTAATACGGATGAGGAACAGCAAAAAACACTTGTTTAAAAAAAAGTAAAGTAAGTTAGCGCGTTACGTGCGCGTTTGTCAAGAGAATGTAGTATCCAATCTGAAGACGCGTTTGATTTTTAGCCATGCTTACCGTGTTATAATACGTTAACGGCGTGTTATGTGGTTACATACAGAATTGGAGCTCAGGTAATCATGGTAGAAATAAAACGCGGCGCGAGTTAGTGCATGCATTAATGCTACCTTATTTTCAAACTATTAGAGTAGATAATCGCGTATTGTCGAGTAGCGCTACATCGGTTGACTAAATCGGAATGCACTACTTTAGCACTAGCACATGGGATTTGATTAGTTACCTTTGATAATTTAAAGTGATTATTGATAAATAGAACCTTACATTATTGTATAATTTTAATGCTGTAGCTAAAACTTTCTATGTCAGCATTTTCTTTTTTTCATTTATTTGATGAGTCATTTAGATTTTTAATTTAAATTTCCAAAGTTTTAAGTACAGCAGAATTCTTATTACTTGACTAGTGTAGTTTTGCCACAATTTTAGTTTTTTGTTAATGTTAATGGCTAATGTAAATGGATGCAAAGTAAAAATTTGATTAACTTTTTTAAGTTTGAAACTATGTTGATTTAAGTAGACATTTAAAATTAAACAATTTTAAAATCTCTTTGTTATACTGAATTCAAATTTTCAGGATTCAAATTATAAATCAGGAAAATTGCATCAAAAATTACTAAATAGCTAAATATACGTTTTCCACTTTCCGCTGGACTAACTTGGCTGATTTCGGATAGAAATCGAGTAGATATTTCCACTGGTCCAGTTTCAAATAGACCATGTCCACCACAGTTCGCGCTCGGAACGAAAAATGATGCGATACTCCTACAAATAAACCCTGTAAATAAATAAATAATGTTTTAAAATTTGTTAGAATCTCAAGTCTTCTACTTTTGTAGGAAAGTTACACATAAAACATAAGGTAGGTAACAAACATAACATTACCTGCGCGATTCCAAAACTGTCTTCTGGCCCAAGGACATCGTATATGGATTCTGTTAGATTTGGATGGACCGTTAGTACCTCGACCTAAAATAAATAAATAGGTAACAAACTTCAAACTTTTTGCTGATATGCACATTAGGAAGCTCAGCTTTTATATAAAAATAAAATAACCAGTATAGTCTGTACATATAAAGATTAACAATCACATAGAAAATTTATTTGTGGCAAAAAAACAATATGCAATGTAAATAAATTCGGGACATTTTTCACACACGGTCATCTGACCCCAAACTAAGCAAAGCTTGTGATATGGCTGACAGAGACTGATATACATACATATATAGTTTTAAATACATACTTAAATAGATATTAACAACCAGATATAGAACAAACACAAATGTTCATCACATAAATGTTTGTCCTAGGTGGGAATCGACCCACGCCCCCAAGTGCAGAAGGCAGGTCCACTACCAACTAGACCAACTAACTATCATCGTAACGTAATATCATAATACAATAAAATATAATATAAACGTAAAGGCAAGTAACTTGTCACTGATAATTGTTCCTTTAAACTCTTAAAAACTCACCTGTCCTCTGTGTATAAAATAAATACACTGGTCAGAGTCCCCACACTGCACGATATAGTTCCCCGGAAAGAACACACAGTGTTTCATCCACATCGCTAGCATTCTTCTAAAGTCGTCGTCCGTCTTGCTGAATATGACAGACTCTCGTATGTGAGATCCGTATACCGCTTGCATTACTTGGCAGCGGAGCCGGAATGGTAACTCATGGACTAGGTCTGGCATCTGCAAAATATATGTTAGAATAAGTTTGTATAGTTATTGATATCACGACGAAGGCGGGTTAGTCTTAGCTGTGAGGTCGGTGAATATGCACATTGTTCATGACTGTATGCGTATGGTCGAGAGCTGTCTGTTTTAAACACTCAAATTTACTAGTATCATGGGATATTACACCTGAAAACGTTATAATGGGCTCTATTATAACGTTTTCATCAACGAGAACAAAATTGAAATTTGTTCAAAAATTAATAAGTTATAAGTATTTTAATTTCGTGCTAGCCAAAGCGCACTAAAGCTAGTTATGATGTCAAGCCGCACGCGAGCCATAGAAATGCTATAATAAAACATGCTTTACGGGAAAGGGACTGTGCATCGCCAACAAAAACTTTAAACGCTTATATCTCAGAAAAATTTCAGCATGTGTGATGGTTTTCATTATATCCTTCGCTTAGCCTGTTATTTGTAATAAATAAAACAATAGTTAACTAGCCTGCCTATTCCCAATATGATAGCCAGTTTAAGGGCCATCGCCCTCATTGACTCACTCAACGCCAACACGGTGTGAGACCTAAATCAGTCACGCACAGCTGAATTTCATGCATTAAGTGTACGACTAATCGAATATTCGTCGTACGGAGCTAAATTTCAAGTGACGAAATCACTTGAAATTTATCTCTGCACAAGATGATATAAGGTTCACAGTCCTCTATCTCGTTCATTCGTTTCTTTTAACCAGGCTGGTGATGAGTAGATTTAATGCTTCTTTAGTCTCCGTTGGATAGTCTTCGTTATACTTTGCTGTTTTCTTCAGTTCGTGTACATAGAATCAGATCTTATCATCTTGTATGTATGAAACTTAATACAGTACAAATATTAACTCTGGATCAAGTCGGCACCGCCTCGTCGTCAACTGAACGCTGGCTCGTAACCAGAGTGGCTTAGCATTTCCGAGGTATCAGCGTGGCTGTGGAAGGCTAATAACGCGCTTGCCGACCATGGCGAAGGCGGCAACAAGCGCGAGAACCACAAGCAGTCTGCGTGCCATCTGAAGATCATCAGTTAGTTGCGTGTCAGAGTTAAGAAATGGGGTGACGACCCGATGTAGACGTGCTGTCAGCGAGTTTACTACGCAGCCCAAGCGGTTTATTAGCTTGTCCCGAACCGAGGTGATGCCGGTACGATGCTGATTAGTATGCGCTGCAGTATAGAGTTTCATTCAAGAAATACTGAAAAGTCGATATGTCTACTACAACCATAAGTCAGGTCATGACGTCATAGTCTCGTCAGTATTTCATTGCCTGTTGATACCTGTCTCCCTTGCTGCCTGTTCCACAGTTGACGCACATAGTCCCACATCTTGTACATCTGATGGTCGCTCAGATCCATGTCTCGAAGGCCGTCTCTGAGCTCGTTGATTCCATAGTCGTATGTTATTAGAGATGACGAGTGCGCGGTTATCATTGCAGACATTTCCGATATGAGTAGACCTGATAATGTTGAAATGTAGTAAGCAGGGCCTTGCTTTTTAGGAGCATTTATTATAAGGCTTTATTTTCGAATTCAGCGGGCAGTGAAGTCACAGCGACAGTGGCGAGATCGGGGCTTCATTTGTGTGGAGTCAGACAACAGCCCCTTTGTCGCTGAGAACTATTTCAAACAAACGAATGCGTATAATAGTGCTAACAGACGAGACGTACCTACATGGTTGACGAACCGCCGTCCAACCAACGGGAGAGAAAGATACATTTTTCTCTATCCCACCCGTTGGTTGGACAGCGGTTCGTCAGCTATATCCATACGTCTGTTAGCAGTATAAGATTACAGCCCAGCTCTCGGGACACGTCCTATCGCCTCGCTGCCACTGTCGCTCCGGTGCTGCTAAGGTCAACACGTAAATCAATTTCTAAGAAACAAGTGTTACCTGTACAAAACTTTATAATGATAATCACAACAATAGTTTCCACAACTTCAAAACTGTTCTGTGAAGATACGTCGCCAGTTCCAGTGATAGTCAGCAAATTTATCATGTACCATAACGCTGCTATATAAAGTGTGAAATACTGTTTCTGAAGATGGAAAAAACAGATAAAATTTACGGCCTAATGGAAAACTCGATCATAGAAAGGAAATGGACCAATCAATATTTAAAGATTTATGGATACGACCGCTTCTAACAGCTTAGTGGTACTGTTACCACGTAGATGACAAGCTTTACAGCCGTGAATAAAGTTCCACCCTTCACGTCAGACTACTTTAACATTACTAGTACTTGCCTCAGAATACTGGACGCGTAAGTTCAGATCAGGCTTGGTCATCCAATTCGAGGAAGCGCAATGAACGGGCGTAAGGCAGGACAGCTTGAAGAAAAGGCATGCATTTACATGCGACAATATCGATGCCCATATTCCAATGGTCCTAAAAATAGAATTGATGGCATTATGACCAAATTACGAAAAACTTATTTTATTTTACCTAAGCGCTTGGTTTCCTGATCAAAATATTATGATGTCACTTTCGAATTTGGCCAGCCAAGGACTTGATACCATATAGACATTACATCAAACGTTTTTTACAAGCTTTTATTCAAATTGTAATGTTTGTTAGTTTGTTCAGGTCAAATGTTGCATGCTGAATTAGAACCAGTTTCTCCTAACTGATTTTTCTGAAATCTTGCATACACCTTTAGTTCTGGTGACAATACAATATGCAATACACAATATAGTCATATTTTTAAAATGGCCGTCGTGATGAGACGGCGTTTGGTGTTTATTTTTTGTCAACCCTGTTGTTACGGGTATTAAATGAAACATCTTGAAGTGTAGGAAGCGATAAAATGAGTGACGTTTTTAAAACGGCGATGGCGGCGGCTACAAGGTGGCGTTGTTTTTGCCAACCTCCTTTATTTATAGATATCAAATTAATATGGGTATCATATGAAGAGTAGAAACGAATACGATAAAGTGAATCACATTACATCTAAAATGGCGGATTAAACTTTCTTTGCTATAGCTAAAAGCTTATTTACGATATGGATACTGGCTACGGGATGGGTGAGCAGAGTATTATAGGAAGTTTTTTTGCCAATGTGTTGACTGAAAGTGCATCGTTCTCGCTCACTCGATGCAGGGGTGTCTATGTGGTTAAATCGTTGGTGAGACACAATCTCGCAAGCTAATGAATTGATGTATCGGATAACGTGTCTTCGGGGTTTAACTACCAATTACTTGAACAAACAGACTTTTACGCTATAAAAAAAAATTCTTAACACCAAGAGTACTTAAAGTTGGCACAGTATGGTAGTTTGAAAAATATAATTTGGTGCTGAATTCAACTTACATTAGTTTGAGGAACAAATTGGATGATCCAATATTAGTCTGCCTGTGAGTTCTATACGTGAACAGATAAGTTATCCTGGCTAACTGTGGCGTTCTCATGTAACAAAACACCACGTATTGCATACGCTCGCTCAGTGGCAAAGCAAGTGCCATGTAACATATCGTAAAGTTTGCCAAGAAATCGCGCCTTCGTAATAGAACTTTCGAGAAGAACCTGAAAGATATTTCTTATGGTTATTTATTTAATATTGTTGAATGATGAATTTTCTATTGTTTACGAAGTTTAATAAGAGATAAAAATATTTATTTATTTAAAAAAAAAACGACTTCACGCGAAGCGTTACTTTCATTTAATGGGATTCATCCCCTAATTTTCCTTGGAGGTGCAATATTTTCTTCAAATAGAAATGGTGTTATCCTCTAGCTATTTTAGCATCTCTATCTCTACATAGTATAAAATAAAGTCACACCAAACCACGCAACGGAATTTGATGCGGATTTCACCATCATATATATAATTTTTCACGTTAGGTTTATATATATATTAGTAAGATAACTAGCGTCTTCTCATCTAAAATACCTCAGTGCCTTAAGACGAAAGTCTTCGACCAGTGTGTGTTACCAGTGATGACATACGGCACTGAAACGTGGTCTCTCACTATGGGCCTCATAAGCAAGCTCAAAGTAGCACAACGAGCTATGGAGAGGGCTATGCTCGGGGTTTCTCTACGAGATCGAATCAGAAATGAGGAGATCCGTAGACGAACGAAAGTCACCGACATAGCCCACCGGATTAGCAAGTTGAAGTGGCAGTGGGCAGCGCACATATCACGCAGAACAGATGGCCGATGGGGCCGAAAGGTTCTGGAATGGAGACCACGGACTGGTAAGCGCAGCGTAGGACGTCCACCCACAAGATGGACAGACGACCTAAAAGAGACCGCAGGGAAACGCTGGATGCAGGCCGCTTCCAACCGGCCCTTTTGGAGATCGATGGGGGAGGCCTATGTCCAGCAGTGGACGTCCTATGGCTGAAATGATGATGATGATGATGAAGATAACTAGCTACCCGCCCCGGCTTTGCACATAAATTACATCCGTGCGATGCAGGGGCGGGTCGCTAGTATTCAATAAAAAAGGCACTAAAATCGGTTTAAAATTAGCAAAGATATCGCGTAACATACGCACCGAATAATACCGTCCAATTCAGAACCTCCTTTTTTGAATTCGGTTGGCAAGTAATAGGACAAAAATTTAGAGAAACGGGATCGAATAATTTTTTCTGAAGCTATGAGAGGCCAGTCTAAACAAAATCATCTTGCAACAGTTAGGCCTAACGAAATGCGTGCACATGCATAGATATATAGATAACTATCGTTCATGCCAGAAATGACATACTCGTGCATTGGGACATGCATCTCGATTTGTATTTCATTTCCAATAAATTTTGTCACTTCCTAGTGACTAGGGACCTAGATTCTCATGTCTTAATATTCTGTTGAGATACAAAACAAACAAAAGACTAACATTTGCCGCACTTTCCTCGGATTCAGGACGTAATCTCCGTATCTGTTCACGTACCCGCAATGAACGTCCAGAAACTGCTTGTATAGAAATATGGCATCGGATACAAGGCATATCACGTTGAAATACGGAACAGATTGAAATGCCATTTGATATATCAAAATCATAAAGTCTATGTACGAAATAAAAAGTATCAGGTATTCTGGAATTAAACATTCCCAATTGTATGATATTGTAATTGATGAAATTATTTGAAAATGACATAAGCTTGAGATAATATCTCTCAATTGTCAACATGTCAACATGTCATACAATTTCATCTTTCCGCAGGCGTTAACGCCAACAGAAAGCGGGTCTTGTCTAACACCCAAGATCGGTTAAAGTGTTCATCGTCATAATTATCATCAACCATTACCCCACTGCTGGGTATTGGTTGGATCTTGCAAGCGCCAACATTTTAAGATGTAGTGTACTTTTATTACTACATCCATGCTATCAGTCAGTGTCACATAGGCTCATTCTCTTTCCTGCAGGCCTAGCATAGGCTGTGGATAAATAATAGTCTTTCCACCGTTTTTATCCACGCCTAGACGCGACAAAGCTAGAATATGGATACGTTTGTCTTTTTCTCGCGGGATAAAAACGGTGGAAAGACAATATGTCCACGGCCCGTGCTAGGCTTGCTGTTGCCGTCGCGATGTCGTCCGACCAATGTACAAGGTGGTTTATACAACAGGGCTAGAACGCGAGCCGTGATGAAACTGTATCCACTATTTTTGTCTCTTTAGACAGACGTATCGTAAGGCAAGTTAATTAGTCCTTAAGGGTTGGCAACGTATTTGTGATGCGTCTGGTGTTACAGGTGTCTATAGGCGAAGGAGACTGCTTACTATCAGGCGGCCTGTCTGCTTGTTTGCCACCTATGGCATAAAAACAACTACATTATATTTTAGCATTGTTGCGTCGCCACGCAGATAAAAAACGCCTAGCACACGCGCCGCGTCGCGCAAGTTTAGCGTTTTCGTCCTTTGGCCTCTTGGCCATTCTTTGGCTGCAGACACATTTCTAAATGTGACTGTACTGTATTTTGACATTTTCAATTAGCAAAATTTTGGGAAAAATCTATATCCCCATAAGGCCTCGTTTAAGATAACGTGGAGTATTGAGTGGCAAAATAGTCGCTAGTGCGTTGCTCACGTTGGTGCCCCGTCCGACAGTTTGCGTCTGCTTAAAAAGACCCAACGGAAAAGCTTACCATATTTTGTGTTTACACATATATATCACACACAAAAATTGTAACGGTAATAGATGATAAAATTAATAAATAAATCAGATTTTCTGCTGTAGTGTTCAATAAAAGCCTGCCAATCCACTTTTGCATTTTTTCTCAAGCTGTATGTTAAAGTTTGAGTTACCCATAAATGTTACGAATTTGCTATCCGGTATAACGCTGCGGCGAAACCATCTGTAAACGAAATATGGATGAAAGCCAATTTACCGTGCAATGCAAGTAATGCAATAATACCAATAAAATTATAAGTAGTAAAATACAGTAAGTATTCTAATTTTCAATGAAATAACCTGTGAGGTTGAAATAGTAACAATGAAGCCTGAACATAATCCAGATTTCCGGCAGACGTTATAGATCTTGATCCATGTGACTCAGCAATGCTTTTCTCTGGGCTCTACAACAAGTCATAAGACACAAAATTTAAAAACACAAATTGTTGCTCTAGTTGTCATGAAATTAATGAAAGGCATTGATATATCTTTATAAATACACACAACTAGTCACCCTAAACGCTTATCAATTCCAATCGATCAAATATTCATAGAATTAAAGAAAAACTACAAGGATACTCTGTACCTCCAAATATATGGAGACATCAATATTGTCTTCTTCGTCGTCTCCCGGATCGTAAGTCAAAGGCGCCGTACTAACGTCACCACTTTCCCTGTCTGATGACATTGTTGGAATCACGTAGTCCTTAGCTGTTGAATCAACAGATTGGAGGACTTTTCTTAAAACTGACGGATAGCTCTGAAAAGGTATTTTTTTGTTGAATATGATAGCTTCGAGGAAGGTCCCATATACATTTGAAAACTATATTTCAGCTCTAAGGGTGAAAAGTTAGGGTATTAATTATTGAACTTCCTGTAAAGTCTGTTTTTATGTTTTTGTTAAATGTGTTAATTCTAGTATAATGACAGTGACCTGGGGACTTACGCCTAGCTGTTTTAAGCAATCCAGTTTAGGCAATGAAAAAAGTTGCGCTACCGCAAACCTATATGGACTCGTAAGGTTCACGTTCGCGTGATTTTCCGAACTGAGCTGTTTTAACGTTAGTTTGAGACGGCGTAAAGAGTTGGCCGTAAGGCCCCTGTAGTCTAAACGGCTTGGCACGTTCTGGAGTCTGAAGTGTCGTTTAATTCGGAGTGACTTAGGCAAAAAAAAAACTGTCGGTTTATTTTGTAAATGATAATATTTACTTGTACCTTCAAGAGCGTATAGAAATGTCGTCCCTGAATACTCAGGACATCTATATTCCTGGACGCCAAGACGTTTGACATAGTCAGATATTTATTAGCCCCTCGAATATTTCCAAATATTCCTCCCGGTCCCATACATGCTTCCACTTCATTGATTTCGGATATTATATCCACCTGAAAAGGAAATGCTGATTTTAGTACTATAAATGCGATTTTGCTTAATATTGTCAAAGTTTGATTGCATTGCTTATTCCAGCATTTATTGCTTGGTGTAGGCAAATTCACCCACTTTGATATATTTTTTTTAAATTTTATTAATAAAATCCTCGTATATGAATAATATTCAATTCTTCATATTATGATGATAGAACGGGATATAGTATAGCCATAATATATATCGTATTATCAAGTAAAGTAAGTTCATAGCCCTGGTGTAAAAAAATTAAGACTGCCTAATGGCCTAAAAAGTTAAATAAATTGGACACTGCGTTGGGGGCATTCTTTAACATTTACCTAAAACAAAATTACTGTAAGTTCTGGGTTGCGCACACCGAGGTTGCGTTGTGCAGCAGTTTCATTAAGTCATCTTAACAATTTGTTGTTTTCTTCATAATGTATTAGTGTACCTACCTTTCCTCGAAAAATAATATACATCATGCTGATGACTTCATTGCTTCTTATAACCATATAACCCTTTTGAAAGTATTGCTCTTTGAGTTTCTTCGCAAAGGCTCTGAAGAATGAATATTCAACGTTTTCGAACAGCGGTATCTCCCGCAATGTCTGTTCGTACATGTATAAAACTGCGTCTTCATTTAGATTTGCGTGTAATTTTCCAAGAATTGATTGGTGCTGGAACAAGAAATTAGTGCCTAATTTTTACATGACAATGCGAATTACCTAAATAAAAGAATGGAGTTTTTACTATTCAATTTTAGTTGGCGAGATGTCGTTGTCATTGTAAAACTATTACGATGATAAAATAAAACAAAAATGTGTACCTTTCGAGTTTTTGGTACTGCAAAGTTGTGTGAAAATTTGGTGCTAGGCTAACGGCTAATATTGCAAAGTATTTTGAAATAATTTTAAGCTAATAAAACGCTTCGCTAGGCTTTCGAACACAAAGTATATTAAATTATTAAGAGTCACTTTGCAACTATGTCAATTATCTCCATAACGTGACACTTTTGGACATTATGTTTTTGTAATTTTTTGTTGATTTGATAGTTGATTGATGTTCTCAATTCAAATATACAAGTTTCATAAACATTGCGATAAAAAAAAATACGGATCGGGACTATGCCAGGCTCCATACAAAAATAATCAAACCCTTTCATCAATTCGTTCATCGATTATATTATAGAAATGGAAACACACTTTCGTATTCATAATATTAGTGCGATTTTTCAAACGAAAAGTCTGGAAAAACGAAGGAAAGCGAATTCTAAACAAATGGTCCTCCGAGCGGATAATTTGTCATTTTCCTTTGGAAAATACAAAGTTTTTTTTTATAATTCTAACCCACAAGTCCCACAACCAATTAAGCAGTTGACTTGTAAAACTTACCGACCAACCGCCTGTTCGTTTCCATTGATACTTCCAATATTCCATAACAGTATTTTTCAATGCAAATGGCACCTTTTCTCTGTTCAAGAATAGATCCAAATGTTTCACATTTTCTTGAAACTTAGTGACGACTTGATCGGCCATGGCTTTCAGAGATGCTATTCTTGCGTAGACATACCTGAAACAAAATTATTTTTGCTAACCAAATAGCGATGTAGACGTCGATTCGGTTGTCTATGTCTAATTCAGCGACTCTAAAATTATATGTCTTTTCATATCAGTTTATTAGAAAAGAGGTGCAGTTCGACAAACAATCAAGAGTATAAGTGCGGCAGAATCGACGTAAGTGCATACGATGTGTTCTGGTAAAATCAGTCATGATTAAACCATAACTAAGTATCCATACAAGGTTAAGCGTATAGTATAGGCTATACAAAGTCGAAAAGAGATCATTCTACTCATAATTATGTAAAACTTTTACTATAGGCCCAAGCCAGAAATCGCGAAAATCTGCCGTTCCATAGAAAACGGTAAAATTGACACTCGACAAAATGTATGGAACAGCTGATTTTTTCCGCGTTATCAGGGTAAATCCCATCGTAAAGTTGTTCATAATGATGAGTAGAATGATCTCCTTTCGGTTTAGTACAGTCTATATGCGTAACCCTGTATAATATGTCTTAAAGCAAAGGGAAAATTCCGAAAACCGTAATTTTTTAGTATGTAGATAGCAGAAGTTGTATAGTCTGTCAAAATTTGCACATGAAAAAAGAAGTAGGATGCCTTTTCGTGTATTGTAGTCTATGAAGGGTTAAGCGAAAAAGGTATACTAAGTAAAAAGGGGTCCATAATAAAAATAAAATAAATATTCGGGACATTTTTGCACACACGGTCATCTGTGACCCCAAACTAAGCAAAGCTTGTGATATGGCTCCCAGAGACTGATATACATATAATTTTAAATACATACTTAAATATCCGAAATTTTTGTACTACAAGTTGTGCTGCTGCTGACGCGCGATTGTTATGTAGAGGCACAATTACCCAAAGAACAACACTCCTTGCACGTTTGAACAGATGGACAAAATCATATGCGTTGTGTTTTGAGCGGTTATATCACCAAAGCCGGCGCCACTGAAACTCGTGGCAGCCCAGTAGTATGCGAGCAAATAAACTCTTCCAGGAGTTAAATAGTTTCCTTTTAAAATTGTCGCAACATCTATCCATGAACCTGTGCAAAAATGTTCTATGAAACACGAAGTTAAAAAATTGCATAAGTAAATGTATCATGTATGTATGTATGTAACGACGCCTTTGAATGTCTTTAGGCCAGGAGTTACATATTCAAGGCCTCCAAGTTTCAAGATGTGGGTGGTGTGGTATCTACCGAATAATTTTAATCATCGTTTGGTCGTATATAACAGTAATATAATATAAATGCTACTTTATCGTCTGGATGAAATCATTTTTTTTATGTCATCAAAATACAAATATCGAAGTACCTTTACAACAAAAAGTACTAACAGTAACTTGGACAGTAAGCCCAAGACTCTTCCCCCAAGTACCCCCTTACCCTTTGTGAGAATCGCTGGCATCCAGTGGTAACAAAAGGCAGACTGTCGTTCAGTGTGGAGGTTAAAGGGGGATACCTATGTTCAGCAGTGGACGTCTTCTGGCAGATGATGATCCTCTTACCCCCTTTTATCGACTTCATGAGTTCTGTTCAGCATGCACACAGTGGCTCGTTTCTAGCCCGCGTCAAACAGCGCTAGCAAATACGTGAGTGAGATGCCTTGACAATAAACTTACCACGTTGACAAACCATGTTACCATCAGGGTGGAAGACAGACTTAATAAACGGGCCCTTTAGAGAGAGTTTAGAAGTTCGTACTATAAAGTCGGCCGCATTAGTTGACACTACGTATCTACATGTCAGGATAATGAGTATGGACGTGTAGAGGTTCAAAAAGAAGAGTGTCAAAAAGAGAAAGTGGAGGACGCTCATAAAATATGCCTGAAATAGAAGAGAAAAAAGAAAAATATTTATCGAATTGGAAGCTATACTGTAAACTTAAATACTGTTCAAGAAATATTAAAATACTAATTAAATAGTCCCATTTGAAATGACTAAATCTTGTTTTGTTGTAATGAAAGTGACCACAAAATATCTCGTCATTAAACCATAATAACTTACTATTGGACATAGACCAAAAACTGCGACCAGAACCACCGGAGGATGGGCAGCAGCGTCCTGTTAGTACACGGTGAATGTACTGCGATCTCCAAGCCGCCTGCCAAGCGTGGGGATTATGGCAACACCCCTCTCTAAGAGGGAGGCCTTGTTCAGCAGTGGACATTTAATGGCTGATGATGTGTGATGTGGACATAGACCTCTACCAATATCACAGGCCCTACTAAAGGACGCTATTTGCTATGATTATTTGCTACCAGGGAGTTTCAAATATAATGGTTTTCGCATAATCGTCACTCGATCGAATGCTCTGAGTGCATTAAAGGAGCCTTCCCGAGCGATAAATACGCGTGATGACTACCCGTGCCCGGCGCTCCCTGGACCGGCTTGTGTTCTCACCAGTTGAGTAATCCCTCAGCCACAGCGGTTCCATCCAACAACGGCTCCATCTAGAGAGTCGCAGGCAATTCTCAGCGTGGCATGACAGATCACATCAAAAGGCCTCATCATTTCAGCCTATCATGTTCCCACTGCTAGGACACAGGAGAGAGATAGAGGATGGGCCGTAACTTACCATGCTGGCCCGTTGCATGGTGGTGAATGTCATTATGTCTTTGAAATTGTAAGATTCTTGGACATACTGGTTTCCTCACGATGTTTTTCTTTAACGTTTTTGAGCGATGGCATCGAAACTGCACATCATTTATTTTAGGTACGAAATAAGCCATTGGTGCAGGGCCGAATATCGTTCAGGTGTCAAGTGCCATCAGATTTTAAAGCGCACATGCTACTGGTCGGCCACCATTGCTATTGACCTAATATAGCAGAAACTTAAAAAAAATTACCCGTCTCAAAGCGTTTAAAGAATCCGCCCAAAAAACAGTATAAATCTTGTAAATCTGCAACACGTTGATCATCCTGAGGGAGCAATGCAGCATGTGACCGTTTATGAGATGATCTTCATCTGTGTGGTTTTCGTTATGTTTGGGTACAATAATCTTCCATAGAGCATACCACGGAAAACACGTCACAAAGTCTGCGATAAAGGTACCCTGGACAAACATTAATAATTATGGTACGAAAAGGCAGTAGATTATCAATGTAACTAACTACATACCTAATTAAAACAATAATAAGTATTTTTTTTATAGGCTTGCCTTTGACGCCATTTCGCCTGATGTAGCAAATAATGATTTAATTATTGTGATCAATAATTCAAATTCATACTGTGATTTGATATCTTCAATAATGTGAAAATACGCGAGCGAGAGAGCTGCAGACGGTAACTATGGCCCTTAACTTGCCCTGTTAGTATGTTCGTTCGTATGTGTGGGACAAATTTTGCAACTGAATTTTAGACCGTTTATCCTCAACAGATTTAGCTATAATTTGGCATACTTATGTAAGTTCGGTGACAATGCAATGTTATGTCATCGAGCTAGCCTGATGATGGAGACAGAAGGTGGCCGTAGGAACACCTAAACGAAACGACATAACCCCGTCGAGTTTGGGTTCCTTGGATTGTCTTCCCAAGCACTTTAGTCATAGATGATACATTCGTTGATGGAGAAATTAATGGAGTCGCGGGCATCCAGTCGATGCAAAAGGCAGGCTGTCGTTCAGTGTGGAGGTTAAAGGGGGAGGCCTATGTTCAGCAGTGGACGTCTTCTGGCTGATGATGATGATAAATTCAATATGACCGACGCCCCAAGATGGCGGACAAAATATTCTTATCCACCATCATGATATGGGCATCAATTGGAGTTTGCTGAGAAGAACACGAAAAAGCTTGTTTTTAAAAAGGTATTTTTTAATATACATTATTTTTATTTTAATACTTTACTTGCCTTTATATAATTTCGAGCCGTCAAATAAGGGTGATATATCAACTGGTTTTTAGAGCCATAAAAGGCAACGTGAAGCATCACATACATGTCCAGATAACATAACATTTCTAGTACCATCACCGTTACATTAAAAGTCTTGCACATAGGGGCCATTGAAACTATTACCTGAAACATTATCGGCTTTCAAAAACGTCTTACAAGCGTATATGAAATAATAAAACATTAATAACTTTCACCATAGGACCAACTTTGAAATCGCGAAAAAGATTATCAACTGCTCCATACATTTTAGTCGAGTGTGAATAATCGTGTTTTTTAATGGAACAGCGGTTTTTTTTTTTTCGCGTTTTCAAATTAGTTCACATAGTGTAAGTTGTTCAATTGTTCATATTGATAAGTACTATGGACCCCTTCGGCTTAGTACACACCATTTCCGCGTAACCCTGTATACCTACTTGCAAAGTTCGTGAAAGTTCCAAATTCACCCGACAAATTAGAACGGTTGCCTGGAAGAGATCGCTTTAAGGGTTAAGGCCGCCTGTTAAAAGCCTTCTTTTATTTTATTGTCGAGGGGGAAATCTTCCAAAGTTACCTGGCTGCATTGGGGTCATTATCATCATATTCAGCCTTTTTAACAGTCCACTGCTGGACTTTTAGCCTACCCCCGAAAGGGTGATTGGGCCATATCCACCACGCATTGGGGTGCAGCCAGGTTATGTGGGATTAAACCCACTAAAACCCCCCCGGCGACCAGCCTTAGTGCTTGATAAGAGGGCTCCGGGATCCGGGCTCCGCACCGGAGCCTTCGGCTCGTCCCGGACAACTGTGTTGTGTCAGTCCCTTCGCACACGACACCCGAGCCCGGAGGTCCCCTTTTAGTAGCCTCTTACTACAGGCAGGGGGTACCGGTGCCGTATTCTATTGCCGGTGCCATTGTGGTGCCGGGCACCAGGGCTAATCTGTTAAAAGCCTAAATAATAGTTTTATTGTAATGTAATAGAAGAAATAGATGAAATTTTGTGCCCGTTGCCGTAGAGACCATTGGCTGTTGGGGGACTGAGGCCAAGAAGCTCATTTCGGAGATAGGGCAAAGGCTCAAGGAAAAGTGTGGTGACTCCCGCTCCGGCTCGTTCCTGGTGCAAAGGTTGGCCATTGCCATCCAACGCGGTAACGCAGCGAGTGTTTTGGGTACCTTTGCGCCGGGAAAGGTCAGGGGTGGGTTATTTGAATAGTTATTAGTTTAGTTGTAATTTGACTGAGATTTTGATTTAATGTTATATTACCATAAAAACTAACGTAATTAAATGATTCTTATCTATGCAATAGATATTTTATCCTTGTTTTTGTGGTCTTTTAAGAAAGTTTTCTTAGAAGTAGGTTAAAGTAGACTTCCGAGATTTGTTTACTCAGTTACAAGTGATGCTTATAAAAGCTTCACAAATACAATCGAATTTTCAAACCCTGGCATACGTACTGGCGTAATCATGCAAAGTAAATACGCTGCTATAACTCGAAGTAGAGCCCAGACTGTTAGAAAAATCCCGTCAGGTTTAATAGCGATCGGCAACAAAAGGTAGGGCGCGATGTTGTTCAGGACGTGAAATTGTTTGAAAGACTTGATATAATTATCTTTCTTATTCTTGTACTCGGCGGAAACGTGAATGAAAGAATCTGTAATGGCATAAACCGTTTTGTTATCTGTAGTTACAAAACTTATAACCATTATGATACCTTATGTTACTAGAAATAATAGTTAAAAAAATACTTCATTACCTTCTCGAAAATCTAAAGGTTTCGAATTATTATTTACTTTTTGTATACTTGTTATTTTTTTTACATGAGGCCGCCACATTAGCTTTCCTTTCGTCTTAAAAACGATTTTTTGTTGCTTCACTGTCCTCGGCTAAAAAGTGTCTATTCATTTTAAGCTTTTGATCGCCCACTATTGAACAAAGGTCTCTTTTCCTGTGACACCCACACCACGTTACGTTTTGTGACATACTTACTCAAGACCTCGCTATTCAGCATACTAAACAAGTATACCTACATTCAAGTTGAATACTTCATCATCATCATCAGCCAGAAGACCTCCACACTGAACACTGCCATCTGTATCCACTGGATGGCCCCGACTCTCACGTTGACGTCAGATATAAGTTTGTTACTTATATGCTTATACTGACAAAAATAATTAATAGGTATTTTTAAAAGAAGAAGAAAAAAAACGGCTTTTTATTAGTAATCGGGTTTCGTCACTTTATTTCTACCCTTAGAAGTGGAATATTGTATTTAAAGTTAAGGGGCCACACTCAAGAGTCTTCATTAAAATAAATAAAAAAATCGGTTCATACAAAAATAAAAATAAACATTCGAATTGAGGACCTCTTTTTTGAAATTTGTTGGAAATGTTAATATAGTATAGTAAGACATTTTATTTAGTTGTGCATGTATTGTAGTTACAACTAATATTATTTTTATACATAAGAAGGTATTATAATTATTTACTACATATTTTACTTAGTAAATTAATTTTATATTAGCTTCATAGTTAAGGGTTTATTTTCTCCTTTTTTTTCTTTTCATTTTTCTATTAAAAAAAAAATTTTTGGATAGGACTCCTCTTCGGGTATTGGCCTCCTCCAGATTACTCCAGTTATTCTCGATGTGCGCTCTGATCCTCTTTGAAAGTCTGTTTTTTCAATCGTTTTTAAATATTATAAAAGGTAAAATTTTTAAGAAATTATAATAATTTATCATTTAATTTTATGTTCTCTGGAGGGTTATGGTCTTTTCCCCCACGGGGACCAGCCGGCTTGGGGGAGGGTAATGGGAAATGGAAATTAAATACTCACTATTAAAAAACTCTTGCAAAATACCAGTTATTTTGACCTTTTTCTTCTCAATAATTTTGTTATAATGCTTCAGGTAGCTGTCAGTATTCTGAGATTTGGCCAGATTTTCAATATATTCTAGTTCTTCAGGTTTCATGAGACCTTCGTGTTCATTCATGTCCGGGAAGAGACTCAGTGCTGATGTGTATGCTGAATGGCTGACGCTTATAAGCTAAAATGTGTCAAACACTGTTTTAATTTATCACGGGTTTTCACCACATTGAAATGATTATTAACAGGATATTTACCGTGATAAAACAACAGTATTATCACGGTAAATATCCCGTTAATAGTCATAACTGTAGTGACAGTTATAACAATTATCTATCTTTACAAATACCTTTAAAACTATGGAATTCGGGCCAGCGCTCATAATAGTTCGAACCAAATATAGGCTAAAATTTTAGTATCTACCCAGTAATGGCGTGCATTTAGACTACGTCATCATCGTCATCCAAAAGACGTCCATTGCTGAACATAGGCCTCCCCTTTAGAACTCCAGACCGAACGACAGCTTGCCATCTGATACAATGACGTCAATTCTGTTGTACCTTTCTCTAAACTAAACTAGACAGCTCTTAAATTATTGCCATCCCTTTCTAACATATTGAAGTGGAAAGAGACGTCAAAATTTTTAGTCCTTTCAAATTAATTTAGCTTAGAGAACGGTACAACAGAATTGATACCAATTACTACTACTGAGACTACACTTGTTACAAGCTACAGTAATGCCAAATTAAGAAGTCACTCCTGACATGAGCACGCCTATGAAGTTACCAGGACATACTGGGACATATTTTTAAAATCGCAACAAAAATATTACTGCAAATCAAAATATGCACACCAAAAAGCAAACCGCCATCACAGTCCTATGTTAGCGGACTACTTTGCATGCTTACATGCTTAGTGTGCATAAACCAGATAGGGGAAAACTTATATCTATACTAGTCTATACTAGTATTATAAAGAGGAAAGATTTGATTGTTTGTTTGTTTGTTTGCATTGAATAGGCTCCGAAACTACTGAACCGATTTGAAAAATTCTTTCACTGACGGGAAGCTACACTATCCCCGGTGACATAGGCTATAATCTATACCCGTGCGAAGCTGGGGCGGACCGCTAGTAGTATTATAAAGAGAAAAAATTTGATTGTTTGCATTGAATAGGCTCCGAAACTACTGAACTGATTTGAAAAATTCTTTCATTATTGGGAAGCTACACTATCCCCGGGTGACATAGGCTATATTATATTTTCAATAAAAAATAGGGATCCTTATTATAACTCCAATAATGTAACCTAAGGTATAAAAAAATAAGTTTTTTTTTTGTGTATTTAAGTATATATGTACGGTAGATTATCCCTTTGTCCATTCTACGTTGACACGGCCTATTCTTACCTTGCAATGCGTCAAAGTGATGACAGTGCTAACAGCCGGAACTCCATACAACAGTACCAGCAACCCCAGGTGGTTGCCCGGACCGATGACTCGTTCAGTCTTCGTTTCCCTCATTTCGTGAGAAGTCACTAAGCAGTAACCACTTTCGATGATATAAAGCTCTCTGGTTACTGTTCCTCCGTAGTAGACTATTTCTCCAGGTGGTAGAATCATGTCCCTTGCAGCTGATGGAAGGAAAACATTTGTTAACATGATTGAATCAGGCGTTACTTTGAGGAAATTTGCCTTCAAAACTTTAAGACGAATCGTAATAATGACGTGTAACAAGCTAACGTTACAAGTAGGCGTTTGTCAAGGGTAGGCATGTAGTATCCAATCGGAAGACGCGTTTGATTTATTTAATTTTGTAAACATGTTTACTGTGTTATTTGTAACCACGGTTACCGTGTTATAACACGTTTATGGCCTGTTATGTGTAATTTATTTTTCAGGTTGGGTAAAATTAGCATCATTAACAAAATTTCTTTTTAGTAACGTTTAGAGTTTTTAGTAACGTAAATTGATCCCTAATTCCTTACTGTCTACTTGATACGATTTTTTTTCAAACAGTTTAGACCTGTTTTTAGTTAAAATGCGCTTTGTCTCATTTTAGCATAATTATAACATTTCTTGTCAACTAGAAATGTACCTACATAGCAAGTTCAGCATAGATCCGCTTATCGAGCTTTTGTGAATAAAGGTATGATAGTACATATAAATGCGAAAGCAACGGTCTATCTGTTCCACGTTCTGCTTAGTAAATTTTGATGACAATTGTGAAATAGATCTATGAAATTTGGCAAAAAGTGCATCAAGGGTGGACAAGATTTTTCACGGAAAATGCAAGTAAACTAAAAAAAGTTAATAATGGTGTCTATTCTGTTTACCATTATCTAAACTAAACTAAATTTGACAGGCCTAAAATTGTCATCCTTTTCTAACAAATTGAAATGAAAAGAGCAGAAAAAATGTAGTCCTGTCAGTTTAGTGAGTGGTATGACAGAATCGACGCCAGTACCTACCAATAATAATATTAATCCTTACACAACTTACTCTCAGTTAATGTGTGAATATAGGCTTTATTTTTCACTTGAAAGAATCTAATTGAAGTCAGCGCCTTGAATCTAGCTTGGTGTAAAACTTTCTTCCGTAACTCGGAAGGTACTATTGTTCTTTCCAACCAGTTTTCGTCAGTAACTTCAACGCCCTAAAATTTATAATAAATCAGAATTGAAAAAAAAAACAACACATATCAAAATGAATCCCTATTTACATTGGTCACGCCATAAGTTAAGGACGACGTTACCGATTTCATTCAGCTTTTTTTTAAGATTTTTAATACTTTGTAGAAGGTTATTAAGGAAAGAAAATTTTTGAAAATTGCGCAGAAAATTGGAAAATGTCAGAAAACTTAACAACGATTTTAACTTCGCACGTTTGACAGTTCTAAGACAGGACAACGTTTGTCGGGTCAGCTAGTACTTATACTTACCGAATTATATTGCCACTGAAGTTCATAAAACGCCATGATTCTGTGCTTAATGGCCGGGTGCATGTTGTTGTCTTTCATGAATTTATCTATTGTCATTATCACTTCCAAAAATGCAGTTTTTGTTCTGTGAAAACGAAAAAAAATTAAGTGCCCAGCAGGTACAATTAGATAATCGTTATAAACTACCTGCGCTCAGCGGTTTCACTCACTATTTTCCTGTTTTACCACATTTATCGAGTTTTTATTATTATTCAATAATAGGCTTGCGTTTGGCCGCCAGCTCGTCTGATGTTAAGCGATGATGCGGTCTACGATGGGGCACGCTGCCCAGAAGCAACCGATTCACTCTTGATTTCAAGGCACCCAGATTGTAACTATCGGGGAACACCAATTCAGGCAGCGCATTCCACAGCCTAGCAGTTCGCACAATAAAAGTGGAATCAAAGTATTTGCTGCTTACTACATAGTATACCAACCAAACCACCAAAGCAAAAAACTTCAAATGTCTACCAGCCGGAACCAAAATTCAGCCAAATATCATCAAGATCAATTATCAATTCCGCTTATTCGTGAAACGGTAACAAACAGGATAACGGAGAGAGTCACAATGATAGAATTTATTATAGGACCAGCTACAAACACGCGGAAGACGCAGCGTAGGTAGGCCGCCAGGTAGACCGATGACATCCTGAGAGTCGTGGACATCTAGTGGATGCAGATGGCAGACTGTCGTTCAGTGTGGAGTTCTAAGGGGAAGCCTATGTTCAGCAGTGGACATATTCGGGCTGATGATGATGATAGTTACAAACCCGCGCCTTTGTACCAAGGACCTTGTTCCCTTTAGGGTATGATATATAAGGTCCTTGCTTTGTAACCGTAGGGCTCGGCCTTTGGCTTCTTTAAAAAAAAACATCCATATTTCACACCTACGTTATACGGAGTGTTCGATTAGAAGACGGGCATATTTGGGCTTATTATACTCATCATTTACAATTGAGTATTATGACATAAGTACCTACCTACTTAATATTTTTATGCCTGTTTTTTTTTGTGATTTTAGCGTTGGTCCCATAGCAAAGGTTGTTTGTATTAATAAGTACAACGACATCTTCGAATATTTCTGTCGTCTCACCGAACACATAGTATAAGGAACACTCCGGCAACATTTCATGCTTCTAGACCCAGTTGTTTTTGTTTTCATTTATTTATTTTAAAAAGTATACAAATATGATATAACAGCATTTAAAAACCACTAAGGTTTATTATTAACGCCATATAAAGTTTAAGTCTACGTCGATTTACTATAAAATATTGTTAATTTCTAATTACACAACTGGCAACAAGCGAGGCAACTACATCAGGGGCCTTACGGCCAACTACTAACGCGGTATCAAACTAACGTTATATCCGCTCAGTTGGAAAATCACGCGAACGTGAACCTTAACGCGCCCAGATACGGTTAGGTTGTGTTAAGGCTGTGCGTTGTCTGTCAGTGAATAGATATAGATTATTATAGAAAGATAGTGGATTCGTGTTATATTCTCACCTCAACCAATGTGTGACAACGGCGGAAAATTCCGACACGCAGTAACCAGTAAAAAGAACCCCAAAAACACTTAAAAAGGCTACGTAACCCATATCGTACTTGTCACCAGGGGTGAAATCTCCATAGCCCACTGATAGCAAAATAGTTGTGGCAAAATAGATAGACGTTATTATAGGATATTCTGTCCTGAAAAAGAAAAGCGGTGGTAAGTATACATTTTGACATGAATGATACAAAAACAATGCCTTGTTCAATTTAAATTAGGTACTTTTTCAAAGGGTTGCGGCGAACATCATCTTCCCAAAGCATGGCCTTACTAAACCAAGAGTTTTCGGAACATCTGTTTACGAAACATGATTCCATGTACAAAACAACACCACACCAGTACGACAACAGGCATATATATACGCAATACTTGACTGTCTGAAATAAATGTATCGAAATAAACCTCAATTAACACGGCACAAGATTAACGCGTCATTCACATTACAGAAGCGCTTGCACGCGTTGCACACGAAAACCGCTGTGTTACCGTTTACCGCTTTATTTTATTCTCCACTTTATTTCAATGGCAGTAAAATTATAGTAAAAGAAAAATAAGGATGCCAAAGTATGCTCAGGGGCCTTACGGCTAACTGTTTAAAACAATCCAGTTTAGGGGACGAAAAAATCTTGCGCGACTGCAAACGGTATCTGGGCGCGTTAAGGTTCACGTTCGCGTGATTTTCCGAACTGCGTGGTTTTAACGTTAGTTTAATACCGCCTAACCAGCCGTAAGGCCCCAGGGCACTTAAGGCTAGCTGTTCAAAGCAATCCAGTTTGGGCGATAAAAATGTTGCGCGACCGCAAACCGTATCTGGGCGCGCAAAGGTTCACGTGATTTTTCGAACTCCGTGGTTTTAACGTTAGTTTGAGACCGCGTAAGGAGATGGCCGTAAGGCCCCAGTCCCGCTCTCGGGACACCGCCTCGTTGCCACTGTCAAAAATGCAATATAAGAGAGAGAAGTCGGTTAATCAACAAAATTAGACTGCTCATTAAAAATTATTCGTGGTCAATGTGGTCATGATGATGTATGAAATCTAAAGGGGTTTGAAATAAAGGAGAAAATAAACTAAGTGTGTGGAACGCATTGACCTGCGTCTGTAAGCTGTATGTAGCGTAAATAATCAAAATATTAGACATTGCCATTACCTTTACAAGCAGTGAATTTAACAATAGCTTCCGTTCCAATTTCTCAAAAAAGTTAGACAACCTCCAAACAAGACAAAGCTTCACACCTTTACATAATTGAAACAAATGATCCCGATACTCGTCATGATATTTGACATCGCTATGAATTGTAATAATGTACTCAAACGGTATTATCGACACAAAGTCCAAGTAAAATCCCAGGGTGTTCAGATTGTAGCTCAAAATACCCCTAAAGTCAGTAATGTACTTTCTTTTTGTCTTCACTGCAATCACAGAAGTCATGAAAACGTTCAACAACAACGTGATTTTGATAATAAGTTGCGCGTAAAACATTACTCCATCGTCGAATGTTCTCTTGAAACCAATATGGTACGGATATGCTATGCATATATAAAGTACGATAAATAGTATGTATTGCTCCCAATACTTGACCAGATAACACTCAGATTCTAAAATCCAGGGGAAGTTTGAGTTGACGCAAGTAAAAGTAGTGGCTTTCTTCTTTACGTGCTCAGATATGATGTACAGGTCCAAGCAGTTTTCGTCTAAGACGTCGTCTTTAGTTAAATTGTCTGATTCAGTTTTCCCTGCAAAAAAGTAAAACACATTTAAAAAGTTATTTTTAATGAAGTATTTACTGGGTGGTTTCATTCAGGTAATAATCGGTTGGACGACTGATATATTGGAGGATATCATTTTATTCATCATTATAAATAACCTTTACTATGGGACCAACCCTAAAATCGCGAAAAAATAACAGTTCCATGGAAAATGTCTTTAACACTAAACGAAATGTATGGTATAGCCGAATTTATGGCGATTTTAGGGTTTGTCTCATTGTAAAAGTTGTTTATAAGTACAATAAGTAATGAGTACAATGATATCCTCGAATCATCATCATCATCATCATAGTCAGCATTTTAACAGTCCACTGCTGGACTTTTAGCCTTCCCCCGAAAGGGTGATTGGGCCATATCCACCCAGTGCGGATTGGTGGATGCATATACGCCATTGAATTCCTTCTCCGTACGTATGCAAGTTTCCTCACGATATTTTCCTTCACCGAAAAGCCAGTGGTATGAAAATCCGTACATAAGCTTCAAAGAGCTCATTGGTGCGGGACCGGGGTTTGAACCCGCAACCTCAAGCTTTCAAGTCTAGCGGTCTCCCAAATGGGTTACCACGGCTTCCTCGAATATGTCCGGCTAATCGCAACACTCTGTATAAACCCATAGTGGGTCACTTCTGTTAGGTATACATAAAATAATATATGTTTATGTATACATTGTTTAACCAAAATGCGTAACTGTCTTTTAATTTGATGAATTAATTTGAAAAATTCAAATTAATTAAATTAATTATTCTTACCTTGAATATATCTTAGTTTGTCTTTCAGGCATTTTATGCTACTTTTTTTTCGGTCTTTAGAAGCGTATACGTTCAGCGAGAATTCAGTGTAATTGCCTTGTATTTTCTTTCTTTCCTTGGCTCTGTTGATTCTTTCCAGAATTTCATGACGTATTTTCTCAACCAAATCTGGGTAAGTAACCATGAGGCGTATGAACTTTGTCTTTTCTAGGATTTGACATTCCACGTAAGTTGCTGCTTTGATGGAGCATCGCGCTGAAAACAAATTAAAATAGAAGTAATTATTATACATCTATATGTCCAGTAGTAAAATATAGACAAGTAAATATTTTCTTTTGAGCTCTACATAGATAGATAAATAGGTAGATAACTCATTATTATTCACATCAGAAATTACATACATAAGACAAAAACAACTTAAAAACTAGTGAAACCATTGGAGGCCTTATCGCTATAAGCGATCTCTTCCAGGCAACCTTAGTATGGTATACATAAATAACATAAATGTTTACTGAAGGCTTCCCGGTAATTTTTATACTTTCTGTACCTGTCTACACCTACATTTTGTATCAGATTTTGATGTAGCTGTATAGTGTATATTATGTTTTTTTTATATAATTATATTTATATTAACTTATTTTCAGGTAGTTTAGTTCTGTCAATTAAAACCTACCAATTTAGCTTCGATGTAAACTTTACGAAACTATATGTAGTTTATACAAACCTGGCACATTGAAAATTAAAGATATTTCTCCCAAACATGTTCCTTTTGCAAAAGATATCATCGGACTTTCGTCGTCTTCGTCTGACAATAGTTCTATTACACCACTGGTGATGCAAATCTTAAAAAAAAACTTGTTTTTTTAATTACTTACTCTTCAATGCATACAGAATAAATAATCCATGCGATTGCATTAGGTACAAAAATGAAGAAATAAAACTACCATAGAAGTCATGCTCTCATTTTCATTGTAAATAACATCTCCCGGAAGATAAAATTGGTGCGTCATATCCAGTGACAATCTCCTTAAAAAAGCTTCTGGAAGTTTTCTGAATATCAACGAAGTGTATAAAGGCAGTGCGTTTAAATCATAACATATTTCCATCTGGAGAGGGTATGGCAACAGATGTAACAATTTCGGCTTGAATACTCCTGACTTTTGATACCAAAGGTCTTCGTAATACCTGACCAAAACAAATTCGTGAAGTTATTTTAGAAACAAGATGCAAAACTAAAATAAGCATAAAGTTTTGTACCTGATGATGCGTTTGGTGATATCCTTATCCATATTTATCAGCTTGAGGTGATTCTGTATCTTTTTTAATCGCCGCACGTATTTGGAGCGTCTCGTTGTTATTGTTATAAACTGTGAAGTCAACGATCCCACAAAGACTACAGTCGTAAGCAGAAACCCGACCAATATAGCCAGCGTAGCCAATATTCTCTCAACTGTGTTTACAGGATATAAGTCTCCCAAAGCATTGGTAGTTAAATACATGACTGACCAATAACTACAGACGTAGTACCAGTCCATTGTAGTTTCAGTAGGCAGATAGACTGCTGACAGTGACCACGAAGAACGAATTAAATGTATATCGAACCCTCTGTACGATAGTAAATACCAGACGCATGTCCAAGTGTGGGCGGATAAAATGAAGAGAATTAGATATTGAGATAAAAACGAAGTCCATTGATTGCAGCCAGCTTGAGATGACCGATTATAAAAGTATTCTATAATTCTGTAAACACGAATCGTTGACACTAGCGGTGATATTGCATGGCAGTTAAATATCACATTGTCGTCAACTAAATAGATTAAAGGAAATGGTATAGCCAGAATCATATCTAAAACTACTCTGTACGTGTCTGGCTCTACGAGATTTAGTGTTTTTCTCCATTTTTTTGAAACCTTCAGTCCAATTATTATAGCGACATCAAAAGTGAACGCAAAGTTGATGGAGAGAACGATAAGAATAAGCCAGAGAGGTCTGTCTTTTGTTTCGCAAAAAGTGTAGAGACATGAATCTATAATGTAAGCGATAAACAAAATTGTAAGTATGAAAATCTTCCAAGCGGTATTTGAATAGAACAGCAGAATATTTCGGAGGGGAGTGTTGGTGAATTCTGGTCGTGACTCCTGTAGAATGGCGTAAGTTTTCTGCCGGTTTTCTTCATCCACTTCGTAGTATATATTCGAGGAATTTCCCTGAGAAAATCGAGTTTTTGTCGGAAGGCCCAGTAATGTCTTGTTTCGCTCTGATTCACGTCTGAATTTGTAGAAGTTCATTCCCGAGTCCGATTGAGTGATCTCAGATCCTGTGTAAATATCGGATATTTTATTATGTTATAGGTAGGTACTTATATAGAAAAGATATCATTGCTTCCAATCCAAATTCCCAGTAGGTAGGTAAACAAATAACGCCTACTTAAGACACAGCTCTAGAACTACTCGGACCACGAAACATTATACCTCGATGACTCGGTCTAATTTATATTCCGAATCTCCCCGACAATGAATCCGTGGTGGTGGGGGGACCCTTTCCTTATTTTTCTCCTCCACTTTGCACTATTCTCGACTAATTTCTACTACGGTTACTTATATAAATGTTACATCTATATGCAAAAAGTAACTTACCCATTTTTAGCTCGGTTTGTTGATCTGGAAGTCGCAATATAAATTATTGTTCCTTGACACAAATGGACACGGAAAAATTGACAATCAATATTTTGCTAGTCTAGGTGGCTTGTGTGAATATCCAGTTGGCATTAGTGACAATGCTCAAAAAAACTACGAGAAAAACCAAATATAACTAAAACTATGAAAAACTGGCTTGAATGGAAACCGAAAATAGACAAAAATATACCTACTAATAAGACATTGTTATAACGACATAGGATTCTTCTTTTTTATTCGATAGACTCCGCGTATTTTGTACTAGGCTCAACATCCAATGGTCAAAATCAATAAATAAATAAAAGCTAAAACAATTGACAAGCTAAATAGCCCTTAATACCTATTCTAGCGATAAAAAAACTCCTAATTTATAAAACTAGAAAGCATAGGGTTAGCTTAGCTCCCATTACTTTTATAGTTCTTGTTTATATCAGCGATGGTGGCCGAGCGGTGCCTAGCATGTCGCTTTACAATCTGAAGGCACCCGGTTCTATCCTCGGACCTATATCAATTATACTTACCTACTTATTTAGTGCTTAAGTAAATTATGTGCAGTTTGGATGCCACCGCTCAACAACGGTGAAGGTATGTCCAAGACCTTAAGAGTTCAAAGACAAGACGTTCAGCAACATACACTGGGCCAGCATGGTGGATTGCGGCATTTACGGCCCATCCTCTTTCTTTGCGAGAAGGCTTGCGTCCCAGCAGTGGGAACATAATAGGCTGAATGATGATGATGATGCCCTTTTCAGTATCTACTAAAAAAGTTGTTTCTCTCATAAAATGTTGAACTCAAAAGTTTAATTTGAACGCGAACCGCGTAATTCTTCATCATATCGCCTAGACTATGAGGTATCGCAAAATGGTCAACGATGATGACGTAATGTTTTCCTCCGTCGATCTGTAGGCAGAAAGCCGGACATGTAGATCCAACGCAAGCTCTGCGCACGGCACTCCAACCTACATACATGAACATAAAATTCGTTGTGGACTTGACGTTATTTTAATTTCAAATGTGTATGGGTTAACGAGACAATAATGTAGGTAAATTGCTTATTGCCCCGCAATATCCGCTCGTTTATGTCTATTTTTCTTTTGTTGAGCCATCGAACTCGTAAAATAATAGTAGAATGCGATTGTACTTTTTAGGGTTCTGTACCCAAAGGGGTGTAAATGGGACCCGATTAGGTTGTCTGTATGTCCAAACATTTAACGAGCTGTGTCTCTTGAACTGTAATAAATAGTCAGTTGACATTTTCACAGAATATGTAATGTTACGGTCAGAAATAATAATAAAGTCAAAAAGTAAAAACTACACGTCGCTATATAACTATTTAAACGTATTTTTGTATTTGACCTTATGTAAAAACGGGTATACGTACAAGCGTGAAACTTGGCATGATTATAGTACACACTCTAAACTAAAAAACAATCAATAATAAAAAATGGCCAAGTGCGAGTCGGTGACTAATTTCAGTTCACCACCAAGTTAAGCAACGTCGGGCGCGGTCAGTAGGTACTTGGATAGGTGACCACCTGGGTGTGATGTTGCCTTATTGCACTACTACTTTTTGTATTTTGTAACCCTTAGTGCATGAGCCTGACTCGCACTTGGCCGGTTTATTTATGGTTCACAAGCCAGGAGTCTGTCCACAACTTACCTGATCCTAACACCATGCCACAGTTTCCTCACGATATGTTTCTTCATTGGCAGCTCAAGCTGTGTTGTCAGCACACTTCTAATCCGCGCGCTTACTGATGATCATCAATTCTCATTATTCCAAACAGTATATTTCTCTATGTTCCAAACTTACTTAGGTGACTTTTTTCATGGTTTTAGATCAAGAAGAAATCCCATATTTTGTCACGATGCAAATCGAATACGCTATTGATACATTGTATATAGTAAGTAGTTGTAGTAGTTAAGTATCTAAGTGTACTTACTTACCTACCTAACAAGTTCAGCACCTTTAATTGTCCTACCTAAAGTACCGTCACATAGAAATGCAGTGAGTAGGTATGTGACGCTATTTATTACCGTTTCTTAGTAATTTACTACAGCTACAATGTTTCAATCAAGTTTCAATCCAGCCCCATTTACAATTTAATGTTTTTATCATCTGCACAGACCAACACAGACTGAGGTAAACGATAGCGGCATTAGTCGCTTACCATCATTGTAGCTGATTCGCAAGCGCCTAGATAATTGAACTGCAACCTGCCTTAGCCGGTGCGGCCGCATAATCACACCGCTTTTATGGCATTCAAGTCTGCGTATCAGCGAAAAATTTAGTCATAAAACGATTTCAAATACTCTTAGCATTTCGCAGTATGTTCAATTTACTTTAAACCTCCTTAGAAGCCTTCTGGTTAGCTGATTATGCGGCGATTTTCGAGTATTTAAGGAAAATTCACATTCCAAACGGAGGTGCAGAGTTGCAGACATCTTCGGTATGATGCAAACGATTGAAATGCGCTAATTGTAATTAATTGCGGATGGGTATTCACATAAATAGTCTGATTAATCTATGTTTATGTAAATAAGATGATAATTAAACATTAATATTATGTTGTGGGATAACTAATAGGCATGCGTGATGGCGTTACTTGTTTGCGATTTCGTTATAATAACAGCGTGGCAGTCGTTTGAACTAAATGACAAAAGCAGTAGCCAAATACTTATAGTTCTAAAATGAGCGTACCAGATTTGTTTCCCTTTCTATCTAGGTTTCACACAGTCTATTTAAGGCGAGGTTTTCCCACTTTTAAGTAACGCTTGCTATCTACTACAGATGACCATAAGGCTTATAATATTGCATTAAAGTCGCATTTAGGGGAGCAAAACCATGGCGTTTATACACAAACGTGCGTATCGCTACTTCTATTATAGAGGTTTTTCTCATTATTTTCGAAAAGTATTGTAAAATGTACCTCTACGTTTCCCTCCATAGTTATGATATCTGTATATTAATATATTGTAAACATCATTGGTAAGAAGGCAATTGATAGAATTAAAAAAAAAACGAAGAATAGCTCAAATCAGTGTTACTTTAAGGGGACTGTTCCCGTCTGCAGCTCTCTCGCTCGCACATTTTCACATTATTGAAGATATAAAATCAATGAGTGTGAATTTCCAAAAAGTAACAAAATCATGTCTTGTGTCTATTATAACATTACAAACAAAGAAATTGTCAATTTGATATATTTTAATTTGACACAGTAAAATGGTAACAAGTGATTTTTATTTCTCGTGTCATGTTATTCCGTCAAATTACAAGATATCGAAACAAACATTTCTATGTTTGTAATGTTACGATAGATACCATGTTGTGTATACATATTTAGGAATATGGTTTAGTTTAAAATTGTGTAGTCTACTCTAAGTTTAGATTGTTTTGACCATATTTTGTTTTGTGTGCCAATAAACTAAATAAATAAATACCAAGACATGATTTTGTTACTTTTTGGAAATTCACACTCATTGATTTTTTATCTTCAATAATGTGAAAATGTGCGAGCGAGAGAGCTGCAGAGGGTATACATGCCCCTTAACAACTTTTTCTATCAAGCGAAATGTCCTTAATAGTGTTTCGGTCATTTTTCTTAGAATAATATATTATAGATAATACATTCAATTTTGATTCGACACAATTTTTATAATAGTAGGTACGTAAGCTAACTATGGAAGTAGACAAACTAAAACTAGAATAACCAAAATTGCTAATAGTGGGCCTTAAACAATAACAGTATATTCATAATTTTTATTGTAGTATTAATAATTAATAGTAATCGACTGTATCAAAGTTATCAAAGAGTTTCTCACCTACCTATTTCACTTGTTTAAATTTATCGCCATCTTAGAAGGGTCAGGCTCCCTAAGTGCATCTGCTATCAGCAATAATACTGGAAACTGGAGCGTGGCACTGCCCTATTAATCTATTTAATTCGGTAGATAGAGGATCCATCGGATAGGGGTCAATTATCCATTTATCCTTTTAACCGAATTGATAAAACGTAACCAACTTGGGTGATTTTAATTGATCGAATGTGTTCACTTTGTTAAAAACGTATTTCGTCGGTTCTATAAAGCTAAATTCTTAATAAGACTTGATTGTTATGAAGTAGATAACGATGCGGTCTTGATAGCGGAACTCGTGCAAAAAGCGGAAAGTTTTTTAGAAAAATAAATATTATTGTGACCATAAAAAAAATTATAAACAGTTTTCCTATTATTTTAGGTCGGTATAAAAATATTTAAAAAAACATTTGTTCTAAATATTTTGGAATGAAAAATCTTGTAAAATGACTGAAGCATATTTTCCAAAAGTAGACAGTCATTTTATGTCTAAAAATATCAAATGCTCGAGAGAGTTTTTTTAAAAATAAATAATAGGCTTGCCTTTGACCACCATCTCGCCTGATGTTAAGCAATGATGCAGTCTACGTTGGAGCACGCTTGCCTAGAAGAAACCGATTCACTCGTGATTTAAAGACACCTAGATTTTAACCGTCGGGGAACACCCATTCAGGCAGCACATTCCACAGACTAGTAGTTCGCACAATAAATGTGGGATCAAAGCGCTTCGTACGGTGTGAACCATAAAGCAGTGACTATTTTTGCACCGATTTTCTGTTTTGTTTTGTTTCGCTGCACTTGGTATTCTAGCATTGTGACGTAGGTACGTACCTGTATGGGTTCGTATAATGATTTGTCCGATTTCTGTTTGCTTCGATGATGCGACTGATGTACTTACGTATACTTGCTAGCACCATTGCTATTGGTGGTATTATTGGAAAAGTTCCGTCGCCTTTATCCTTTATTATCCTTATTATTTATATGCCAACCTTATTGCTGTAATACTAGATCAGTGGCATAGTACAGATTTCCGTATACACCACCGTGTAATTTTTATTATGCCGGTGCATTTAGTTCTTGCAGGCAAAGTGCTGTAAATTTCTGACCAATTTTAAGCCTACGCGTTTCGAAGAGGTTCTTATTGAATTTAAATGCGGCTTACTAAATTAATGGTTCATATTTATTTAAAATAATAAAATCGTTTATTGAGCAATCACGAACCTACTTGGACTTGTGTCTCATTTCGAAACCTCTGACTATAAAAACATGAACAACAATCTGAAGTTCGCCCACCAACTTCCTTTTAAGTAAAGGAGGGGAAAAAATATCTAAACGTGATAAAATATCACCTACGGTTAACGTTGGCGTACATGGTAATACGGGCGATTAATTATAATTCTTTTGATTTCGTAAAGCTCGTTAGGAGCATAAAAATTGCTTCTCTTCGCAGGCTCGATTTGGTATATTTAATCGCCACTCATTCGTTGACTTCTTCGAGGTATATGTGCAGATCGTACATTCTTACGAAAATTTTTACCTTTGCAAAATTCATAAATAATATCTTAGGCGAATCCATTGACATAGTTCAAACCAGTAATTTACAAACTTTTTTAATAACCACCTTAAATGCCATCTGTTTAAGTTTGTCCACTTCCTAACTTGTCTATTTCAAAGTTGTCAACTTCCTAACATGTATATTCTTCCTTTAGGAATGGACGAATGAGGAAGCTGACAACTTTTGAATTGGACAAGTTAGGAAGTGGACAAAGTTGACCGGAGGGCCCAAATGTGTGGGTACACATAAAAAAAATAAAGATAAGTAGCTGGACAATACTCACTAGACAGAAGACGATTCATACCAGGATACACAATCATACCACATTGTTTTCAGTACCTATCTTCCCCTTTTTAAAAGGGATTACGAAAATGATTTGTGACCCTAGTGAAAACCACAAACGAAAATCCATCCCCTGTTATGAGTCAGTATCAAGAAAGTATATACCTACCTATTTATGACATTTATATAATTAAAAAAGAAGTAGTTCTAACATATTTTTAACCAATGAAAAAGGAAGTTCTCTAGTCGACGCGTATATTTAACAAGCTTTTATTTTACTTTTGTATGAACGTATGAGTGGGATAAATCTTGCAAGCTGAATAAGAACCACTTCCTCTTATCCTACGGAGTTAAATTTTACATGATGGTTCAGTTTCGATGTCAGTGCATTTTTATGGTAAGCATGAACTGAATTGACATCTAGGATTAGCTCCAGATAAAGGAATGCTCTAACGGTAAACAGCACAGTCACACAATTTTGTTTACGCATTCAATTATTATAACCCATTCTAAATATCACCATGACAATATAGCACTGCACTCAAGGTTGCCTTGGTTCCTAACGAGGGAACTCCTTAAAGGTTATAACATACATACCTACACATTTTTTTTTATATTTATAAAATTAATTTATTGAATTCTTTTTTTACTTTTTCTTTGTATAACCAATTAAACACGCATAATTTTAAGCAGTCCGATTTTGATGATACTTTTTTCTTTTTCATATTTTCCTTGAGACCTCTGAGTTGCTATAAATGCATATAACCACTAACTTACTAATTTGTTTTCAAAAATCAATTCAGCAGTGCATTTTGGTACCGCTCTTTCGACCGCTTCGACAAATTTGACAGTTAAAATCGATAAATTCAATAAAATGCTATAGAATCAATCATAGCGAGTTCCTACAGATCAAATGGTATTTTATCTATATTGTCGATTCCAACTATCAAATTTATCGATAGAAAAAGAACAGTAGCTACTTACTTGCACTGCTGTTTCATTGATCATTCCATCGCCACAAAATCTGATGTCGGTATCGTATTCTAATCTTCCCAAGATACTATCAAAACAGAACCTCCTTAGCATAATCGTGCCTGACCTCCTATAGTACTTTTAATTGGGTTAATCCTCACTAAAGTGCAGCATACTAATTCAGATGTAGAAACGTTTGGCCCTATGTCAAGCTGTAGGTGTCAACCATAATGTCGGGCGTGCATGGCATAAAAACAGCTTGCTGATTATCTACAGTACGACAATTTATATTTTGAGTTTAATGGGAGAGCCACTATCGTATTTTTTTAACATAATTGAGCCATCTGTTGAATGTTTTTAGTTTTATCATTTTCCCAACGCTATGTTATCAGTTGGTCGTTCTGTACGTGAGCAAGACAAATGGACGCCATCCGGGATCCATGTTTTCTTCATTACAGTTTAAATCGGTGTTTCTGTTATTGTAATCAAGAATAGAACTGCTAATTGTTCCATAGTTACACTGTATAGGTACGTATGATTATGAAATTCATGGAGTTATTGGAACCATTATTTTATTTTCTATTAGCTGCTCGTGGCTTCGTCCGTGTGGAAATTGAAGTGTCGCAAATGAAGAACAATATCAGATTCAAAATAATTGATTAGTTGTTCTGTTATGTTATTCCAGAATCTAAACTATCTACATACCAAATTTCATCTAAATAGGTAAACAAACATTCACACATTTCGCATCTATAATACCAAATAATACCTACTTAAGTACGTTACCGATGGTGAAGAAAGGTTTTTGAGTGGAGACCACAAACTGGAAGACGCAATATAGGTAGGCCTCCCACTAGATGGACCGACGACATCGTGAGAGTCGCTGGCATCCAGTGGATGCAAAAGGCAGGCTGTCGTTCAGTGTGGAGGTTAAAGGGGGAGGCCTATGTTCAGCAGTGGACGTCTTCTGGGCTTCTGGGTGATGATGATGATGACGTTACCTATTAGTAGAATAATTTTAACACGTACTGGTTTTAAATAACTACTTACTTCGCAGTAAGTGATTACATAATTCCTGTGATATGAAATGTATATTCTATATTCACTAAAATTTGTTACACATGTCTTTGTATAGTATTTTCAGTACCTACATATTTCTTTACTTATTGTAAAACATATCTTTGTTTACTTACTAAGGACGATATAAACATGTACCTCTGCCTTTAGCATGCATTACTTCTTAAGTTTTTCTTTAGGTGCTCTTTAATTGGTAAGTACAATAACCATCTCAATTTGTGTTAACTTCCCCCATGTCATGTCATTTTATTATAGCTCTTAAAATACAAGACAGGACATGTCATAGTGCATTTACTTCATGGTATTGTAGTTGTATCGATAACAGCTAGATGGCAGTAATATCGACCAAGTGGCGATGGAGAGGGACATGTGACTTGTGCGCATGTTAGAACGAGACAGCTAGATTTTATTATTACGCTTACGTTGTGGACAGAAGTCGCACGCGCTCACAAAAAATCTTTCGACAAGAGCGCAAGCGCAGCGCTATATTCGCCCACAACTTCACTCCGGTCAGTTTCGTCATTTAGTTAGTGGTGATCAGAACGTCGATGTGTGTGGAAGTGGATATTAACTTTTCTAACAAATTCTCACAAAAATAACAATAATCTGTAACTAAAGTACAATAACGTGTTTGAACAAACATTATTCGTGTCATTAGTTATATAATTAGTATTCAAAATGTGTGATAATAATCCTTCGACGCAAAGTATAGCGGACTACTTAGCTCAGTTGCTCAAAGACAGGAAGCAACTGGCTGCGTTCCCGAATGTTTTCATGCATATGGAGCGACTTCTGGATGAAGGTAGGTCAAAAGCGTGAAGGACTATTAATAATACATCGGCAGAAGACAGGACTAATTCCTCTCATTGCTGATTCTTGTCACCGCGATCATAAATTGGATGAGTCGACGAATGCTACAACGCACACGATATTAAGTTTATTTTTGTCTTTGCCCCGCCGAGTTATGGTCCAGTGGTGTTTGTAATGCGATCCCTCATTTCAAAAAGCGAAGCAAAGCAGAACGTCTGTGTCTCAGCACCGATTTGCGGTCAGCAGTCGTTAGATTGTCTCCGAGAGAAAAGAGATCGGTGAAATGAGTGTAAACGAGTTTGGTGACTTCATTTCTCTGATGGCGACGCAGCTGTTGTGTGTAAATCATATTGGTTATGGTTTTGAGGTTATGATTTGTTGTGGGAGTGAGATGAACGATCGCGATTCGCAAGGATCGCTAGGGTTGGAGGTAACCTGTTCGCAGGGCCGAAGTGATGCGTTCCGCGCGGGCTGGAATGTCGCCGAGTGTAGGTACCGTACGGGCCGAGCACCGTCCTACGTCCTCCGTCATACGAGATTTGTACGCAGCGCAGCGCAGGCAAGGCGCTGCGCTCTGAGCTCGACGTAGCCTCGCTTATTGCTGTTTGTAACCAGTTCACGACACTGTAGCCCTTATCGGCGCTACCGAATGCCAACCCACTAGACCGGCTTTGCACTGCTGTTGTACGAACTATTAATTGCAGAATTTATATAGACTTTACCTTAATCTGAAGGAAAAAAGTTGAATCTGTGCATAAGTAATTAGGTTGGTACCTACTTGATTAGCGCTGGATATAAATTATATCTAGATTTTTTTACATATCTAGCCTACCCAGCTTACCTAGCCTACGATACCTAGTAAGAATGGCTTTGATATGGTGGGTATCTAGGTTGGTACTAACTAGGGGTCGCCAAGTTTTGCAAAAAATAAAAAAAAGCCTAGGTATATTAAGGTGAGAGAAGGAATATGAACAGTGGCGTCGATTCTGTCATTCCACTCACTAAACTAAACCAATCTGACAGGACTAAAATTATCTGCCTCTCTTTTTATTTTAATATGTGAGAGAGGGATGGTAACAATTTTAGAGCTGTCAAATTTAGTTTAGTTTAAAGCATCAGTATCGATGCCATTATTTAAAAAAAATAAGCAGTAAGTACCTAGGTAGGTACATACTTATTATAAAAAAATTAAACCGTAATACTTCTTATTTGACGCAGGTAAAAAAAAAGCGCGCGCGCAGAAAGTAAATTTTTTAAAAAAGTTACTTGAAATAGAATGTTGCAATTAGGAAATCTGTGTTGTCATTCAAAAAAACATAATTTTAAACTTCAGTGCAATAAAACCCAGATAAATGCAATAAATATTAATTGTCGTGGACATAATAATGGAAACAACGATTTATCTATTTCAATATCAAACTAGTTCAAGACAACTTTGACACCATATAAGTGAACGCAAGTACTGGGCCTGCCCATAGCTGTATTATTAATGCAGAAACCGGCTGATCGCAGCTTGATGCCTACCATTTAGCTAGGTAGTTATATGCGTCTTGCACACGGCGCATCTAACTTGCGCAGGTTGAGAAGGATGTACGTATTGTTGTGCAGGTTACTGTTACAGTGCAAGTCTCAATAGACAAAAAAATGCATGTTCAATCTCACGTTTTTTTTTGCGCAGTCAGTAATAATTGGAATGTGTGGAACCTTACTAAATCCTTTAAAATGTCTAAATAATTATTAGGTTAACCTGCGATAAGTTTTTATACATGCATCTAGGTTTTGAATGTAATTTTTTTATATTTTATTATTTTTGTCGTTTCTAGGATCACCCTAGAAATTATGTTAATTATTTTAAGTTAAATAGAATTTAAATCCCAAGATCTTAAATGAAAATAACTTTTAATTACCTATATCAAATGTACACACTAAGAAAGAAAAATCATATAGTACTGAAACATTTGCGTGATGATCACATTGTTCGTAAGCATATAGCATAACATAGGTAGGTATTCAAAATTGTTACTGCTACATGTTCTTGCATACTGGAATATAGCAAAATTTATTGAAAAGACCCGTGTTATTGTGTTACTTAAAAACTCATTAGAAACTCTAGTCACGTCTTGTAGCGAAGCGAGGTCTATTCGACCAATTCTTATACATGTCATAATGTCACCGCCATAATGATTTACTGTTAAGTTTTAACTGTAAGTGCTTGAGGTACCTTACCAATGAGATCAGAGAATTTGGCCAGGGACTACATTCAACTTCTGTTGCCCAAGATTAACTGGAACTAGGTATGTAAAGCTGTTTGCTTTAATTGGTTACGTTTGCTTTGCTTGCTTTTTATAACGATCCCTTACCACTGATTTCTTTCATTAACTTTGCTCGATTCAAAATTACGGGAGTTTACTTTTCGAGTGGTTTCTTCATTCCGAGTGCCGTCTGCCCTTAGCTGGCACATCGCTCCATAATACCTACCATTTATTTCTACTCATTTCTAAAAATAGATTCCTAGATGAAGATACCTATCCTCTCAACTGGTTTAAATCAGACGTGTCCACAATTTATGTCAGATTAGAACATAAGCAGATGTCTGTATGCTCGCGTTGGTCTCATACTGTCCAATGTTTACTCGCATTTAAATGAGCACTTACGAAATAATGTGAGCAGTAAGTAGCTCACGAATATAACTAGATTCGTTTCGGTAGATTTAAGATGGTTCAAGTGGATTGAAATATAGGAGCGTTTCCAATATGCTTGAAGTACTACCGACAAACAGCGAACATATTCAGAATATCAATTTCAAGTTAACCTTTTTCTTCTAAGTTTTGGCTCCAGACATCTATAGTTTTAAGTTTAAGAAGGTTATTGAAGAAGTCACTGCGTAGTCCAAGTCAAGCCCCATAAAGTTATGAAAAGATTACTATTATCTTCTATGGAGGCTTGAAAATGACACAAAAAGACACGTTTCACTGCATTATATTACATGCCCATCCTCGTTGCTCGTACCTATGCCAAAGTAAGTAACAGTGTGATAAGGGAACGTTAAGGTGTGGTAGAAGAAGTTACGACAAAGATAGAGAAAGAGATGGCTTACTTAGATGTGGATGAAAGAAAATCGTCGAAATAAATTAAAGGCGAGTGTAAATGGATAACCTGGTAAGACGAACGACGTATGCGAATATATCACGAGCAAATTGAAGACTTGTTGAGAAAAGGCCTCATCAAAAGTAGTAACTGACGAGCTTGTATGAAAACACACATGAAAGAAGAAAAAGCAAAAAATGTGTGTCAAGATCGTAGCAAGTAGAGATATGTGGTGTCTGCCTACTCCAGGTTAATAGGAAAGAGGCCGTACCTATGTATGTGTAGGTACGTTATGGCTGGATAATATTGAGAAATGAACTGAATTTAGTTACCAACATCTGAAGAAGATAACATGGGACCTCAACAAAGCTTCAAACTTCAATATGAAAATGGCACATGATTACCGATTACTTAATAGTTAATTGTCTACGAAAGTTATGTATTGCCACTAGAAAAAATGCAAGATTTGGAAAATAATACCTACTACTTATGCCGCGATATGATTTTGCCATGTTGGCGCCAATACTAAACTTCTATATAGAAAACTTTGATATCTAGTTGAAACAAGCAGTTTTGAATATCAAAATGACGTTACTACGTTTTCCATTTGACGTCGTTCTTATTGCAGTTAAATTGCGTGGACATAATATTAAACGTGTCCCTTATTCAGCTTGCATCACTCCGAAAAACTTGTTGATTTAACATTTGCCATAAAAAGCAAGGGCTCTCGAGTCGAGGGCCTACACATTTCTTTAATTTCATTTTGATAAGGCGAGCTGAGTCACTCGAGACAAATTGGGAAATGTTGGTGGAATAATACGGGATTTTGTGTTATTCTATGTAGACGACTAATAAAAGTTACGACCTTAGCACCAAGCCACCAAGTAGAAGTTTTATGGTGTATTTGACATGTCGTCAGTTCAGTATGAGCGCTGACAACTTGAGTAAAATATCGACGGCGATCTGACAACTGACAGGCGTGGCGTATCAAGTTACGCTGAACCGAGAAATTACAAAGTTATTTTAGGCGCTTTGACCTGAATATAATAATTTCACGAAATTTTAAAACTATGCTTGATGAAAATGAGTAATCATAAAAGAAAATCACATGCCAGACTAAACAATAGAACACCTCTATCGATGTTTGCTGATACTTATCCTTCCGACTTGAAAGTAAAGACCTGAAGGCTACGTCACAGCACACGGATTGACATAATTTTGTACCTACCTCAAACAACAACAGCCAACAATTAAATGTGACCATGTTTACATATCAAACATTAGGTTGTTTGCATACCAAGAAGATCAGAGAGTCGAGATATAACAATGCACTAATCAATGTAAATAAACATACAAATTCATCAATCAAAATATATAACACGGATAGATAAAACAAACACTTTAATATGTATTACAAGATAACGACACATCAATGAAACATGAATTTGGGGTTTTATCATAATATAGAGATATGAACAATGCAGTGAGCAATAAATGCCATCCAGATTTTTCAGATAAGGTTTATCAAGTGTGTTACACATACTCGTGTTGTAGATTGTATAGTGATAATGATAAAAGATAAACGAGTTTAATAGCCTTTAAATAGACTCTTTATCGCTAATAGTATTATAGAATAAATGGTTTTAATAACAGTGGTCTATAAAAACAAAAGAGTACCTACTTACCTAGCAGTGAGTTCAGAATTATTACTTAAACTTGAAATTATTTCAATAGTTACTTAATTAATATCAGTCCATGTATCTACTTACCTGGAATACATTAGCTGGAATATTATTTAAAAATTTGAGATCTGTATGATAATTTAAACTGGATCTAAATAGAGTTCGTTTGCACAGTTCAACAACCTAATAGAAAGTGTGTAAATTTGGAAGAAATGCAAATTAGTGTTATTTGCTGAACAATGATATAAATGTGAAACTAAACACATTCCTGATTGAACTGTGACTGAGCTTTATCATGAAAAGTGATACTACAATACTAATATTTTTTATTGAGACTATAATATTGCTTATTGAAACGTAGGCGCTGCCTAACTTTGATATTTATAAAATGATTCCGCAACCCTGTATTAAAAGTGAGTTTTAGTCGTAGCATTATAAGGCTACTTAGTTTTGATTAGTTGCGCCCACATCGGTGACCAAATGAGGGTAGTCGTGGGTAGCATGGAGGTGTTGGAGCCAAGGTTGTTCCAGTCGCTGTACAAGTTGTAACTTGTCGTGGGTTGCTTAATTACAACGATACAAACAGTCATCGATACCTACGTGTGACTCGACAAATCTGCCCTAATTTGGCATATATTTTTGCCTTCCTTGCAGGTGAAACGAGTCTTTGTTTTCAGATACGGTGCGAGGAAACACTTGCTTTCTTCCTTTGTCTCATCGTTCACTTCAGAAAACGTACTGCAAATATTGACACGCGACTTATTATCTCGTCGACCTCGATAAGGCTACACCACATCTCTAGAAAACTGGATCATACGCAACTACCATTCTTTGGTCGTTCCCACGACACTGCCATTACGTTCAATGTTCCATCTCGAATGACGTGATGGTTCTGCTAATGAGATACATTTTTTCTAGGCTCGTGAAAATAGATGTAACTTTGTCACTTAACACAAATGCGCGTGTCATTAGAAAACTACAAACAATGCCTTGTTTTTTGATTACATTTTTGCTGGAAAACAATGCCTCTATTTTATAATAACCTTCAACCTCTAATCAAAACTTGATGACAATAGTACGGAATGCCAATGAAAGCCCGACGGCTATGTAGGTACTTGAAACCACTAGAGCGCGTAGAGAGAATGCGTTTGGTAAGGGCGTGTGGGTTGCGCGTGAGCACTGTAATTTGAAATGAAAATCGATCGCTTCAGAATGCCGCGTGAACCAGCTCTGTGGGCGGGAGACCTACGCACACATCTTAACAATCCTTCTGATACTACTTTTACATTCGGTTCCGATACGTCGGACCTTTTGGGAGTCTCCTACGCACTTTATGATTTATAGATTTTTAGAAACTGGGTACCTACCTATATTTATTTGTGTTCCAAGCAAGATTCAATCTGTGAAAGATATCTTTTGCAAGGGCGTTAGTTTATGTCATTGATCTTAATGTCCCTTAATGATATGCTAATATAGCGTTGAGCAATATCTAATTTAAGTATCACTATCAATATCTGGCTTGCCTTCTGAGCTAAGCGCGACAACTTCGTATATACCAAATATAATTTAACTATGGGCTCTCTCGCAAACACCGTTTTGCATACGTGAATATTCAGCGGGTCTATAACGACTAGGAACATGACTGATTGTTATACAGTGTTTAAACAAAAAGGTCGGAGTCTAAGCGTGGGAGCTGACAGCCTATGGAGGTGACTTGGTGGACCTGCTTAGTTTAATTGTGGCCCTCAACGCCCACGATTTGTTAGATGCTCGACAATGAAGTTTAGCTAACTGCCATATTGTATTCACTGCAACTAAATAAATTGCTACTACAACAGCCACAGATATAGGTAGTAGATCTGTGACAACAGCCAATCAGACAGTTTAGCCTTTAAAAATGCGTCCTAAAAATTTGACATTCTGCTACGTTTGAAGTCAATTTGCGTCTGTGACTTGCGTAAAACCTAATCTCTCTTCCTGCCAGATCATAGATAACAGTAAAATCTACGACATTGATAAATATAGTTACAGACAAAATTTCCCTGAGACTGGACCTTCAGACAATCCGGCGGATGTGTTTCCTTATCTCAACCAAAGATGGAAAGCCATGGGTGCGTTGTGAGAACCAAGTGAACCTAAAATGCCAGAGGTATTTATTTAAACTAGCGACCCGCCCGCCCGGCTTCGCAGGAGTGTAATTTACGTGCGAAGCCGGGGCGGGTCGCTAGTTATATATATAAACCTTCCTTGAAAATGTATCTAACTGATGGTGAAAACCGCATCAAAATCCGTTGCGTGGTTTAGGAGGAGTTAGCGGCCATACAGACATACAGACAGACAGAAAGACGCGGAAAGCGACTTCAATTTATACTATGTAGAGATAGAGAAGAGAAGAGAATAGAGACGATGTGTAAAACTAAGCAATTATTTCATTTAATAATTTCCAAAATTCGTAGTCTATTGTTTACTTAAAACTAGTTTTGGCAACGTTAATTTAAAATGACAAAAACCGTTAAATTGGTCTCATTTTAAACGAGTTTTTGGCGTGCCCATTGCACACTTTTCTTATTTATAAGTCTTGAATTCCTTGCCGATGATAAACTTTACAGGCATGTATGTACAAATACAAAATGCTTTATACATTAGCGGTCACAATGAGTGTTGTTAGTGGGAATCGTAAATACAGCGTGTATAGATGGAAAACTGTTGACCCACATAGCACAATGGGCGGATAAATCTCCTTGTTTAGACAAAAAGGTTACATTTTATTGATTTGGTTGTAGGCGAGGCTCATTCAATTCATTGATATGTGACCGCCGTTGTTCCGACTGATAGATTTAGGAATACGATAATCTTGATTTAAAGCTACTAAGGCAGCTGAATGCTAATATCTTGCAGAATTGGCACATGCTGCTTATGGCTAGTGATGGCAACATACCTAAGTGAATTTTCATTTACCTAATGGCTTTTAGTTCAGTTGTCTGTATACTTCTCATCATCACATTATCATGCAGTAAACGTCTATTGCTGAGTAAGACCTTCCTCTTAGAGAGGGGTGGTGCCATAATATCCACACTTGGCAGGTGGCTTGGGGACCCCATTACGTTCACCGTGTGGATGCTGATGCCTATCCTCCGGTTGTTCTGGTCGCAGTTTCATGATATACCCGGTTCTTTATACTTGAATACAAATAAATATTCGTGATAAAATTTTATTACTTTTACGTAATAATACAATCCTCCGCGCTATGAGCCCCAATGAATAAATTAGTTTTAAAAAAATGCATCGAATATAACTTATTGAATTAATTAATATGATTGCTTGGTAATTGTTATACACTTAAAAACAATTTATCAGTTAACTGATACGTATTCTTATACGTATTGTGTGTCTTTAGGTGATAATGTTCGTTAACATATTTTATTACATGTTATTAATCAATTTATTTGCATACAACTTTTCTCTCAAAGTAATCTTGCGGTGTTGATAAAATAATTGCTTGGAACTTATCTTTTTAACTACCAACGATGACTATTCTATGTTTATTTTATTGATGTACCAAGTCTATAATATGATAATTCTACTTTATATCCTTCAGTTAAGGTACACGTGTATATATTTAACAAGCTGTTTCATTCGACCTTTGATAAAAAAGTTCAAATTATTATCATTATTTGATGGGTTCTTCATATACCTACTTGTCTTTTTTGTTTTGATATTAAATACATCCTACTTATCTGTTTTAAATTAAGTAACGACCTACCATACTTACGACCACCTACTCATAATTATATTCTTCTACATTATCTTAAATATTTATCATATTATTATATCCATTTATATTGAATCCTAGATAAAATCTTCTTTTCAAATTTTGAAAAGCATCTCAATCAACTTATTATATTATATATAACAAAGTAGGTACTACTATTATGAATGTTTTCTTTTGAACTTGTATTTATTTAGTCACAATGATACTGGTACATCTTCATTCTTTTCTTAATTATTTTGATTAGTTCTCCATCCAGTGACCACGATATCATCGGCCGGCCTTCGAGCCTTACGCTAATGATGAACGCGTCTACGCTGTCCACTGTCCAACTTGCTATAATGTTTACTACTTATTTTATTACTTCATACTCACACAGTCCAAGCTAAATTAATGTATTAACATTGCATGCGACTGTTGCATTTAATTATGTGTTATACTAATCAACAAAAAAGTTGGCCCAGTTATAATTTTAATTTGCTATCCTCAAATACATATACACAATTGTAATGAAACGCGTATCGTAGTAGGTAACAGAACGGTAAATAGGTTTGTAATTAAAAGCAGTATTATAAACTAGGTATTGCGTTTACAAATATGGGTAAAATTAAGTACTCGATCCAATTCTTGTTCCGTGTAAACACTTACACTATTAGCAACTGCAAAGTGAAAATCAAAACACTCAAAGCAGCTACGTAATTTACCCAAACTGGGCTGGTCTAGTTCTTCAACTTTCTATCGCACGTAGAAGACTCGTGCGGCGACATCTTGGGTCCAGCGACAGTTGTATTGGCATAAAATGCTCACATACCTGATCACGTCTTTCGCCTTAATAAAATACCTGCGAATGCTTAGCTAACAGCCCGTTAAAGCAAACTAACATGCTGACGTTAATGAGATTTGTTAGATCCAAAAAAAGGTTATGACATCATTGAATATGGCCACGAATTTTTTCACACAGGCTCCCGAGATTCGCTTTCTATAATCGATAGGCAAGGCGTTACTCTAACAAGCAACACAAACATGTTGAAAGTGCCTCTGTTGCGCCACATGTGTGGGATGCGCAGGCGCCAGCCTGCCGTGGCGGCTCTAGTGTGTGTAGACGGCTTAAGGGTCCCATTCATTTCGCGTTAAGCAATTTGGTCAACGCGCAACGTTTACCGGTTCATTCATGCGATTGTGCAACTGTTGATATTCGATTTCGACTAAATACATTTAAGGTTGCTGTTGATCAAACATTTGATTAAGAGGTACGTCCAATGTGTCATTTAAAAGCTCAATTTTAAATAGGTACGTACCTATATGACATCATTATGACTAGGTACTTACTGCAGGAATGAGGTCAAAGGAACCTTGATTACTTAGGCTACGAATGTTTGAAAATCTTAATAAAGCAGGAAATATTTAATTTAGTGTGCCGATCAAAATGTCATGTTCTAGATTGTGAAAAAGGTCGCGATACTATGACTCACAGTTGAGAAGTCGTCTGCTTATGTCTTTACTGTTGATATATTGTTGTCATCTCTTTCTATCGTGGTTTTTGCGTGTGGTTCTGTCACTGCCTAGCTCGTCGAAAGCAGTGTGCTCGGTTGCCTACGCGACGTCATCTGTTAATTTAATTACTTCTGTTGTACAATTTGTATGCTCTAGATATCTGTAAATAGTATTGGAAGCTTATCAATGTTTGCCTTATTTGTTATCTGTGGTGGCTAAATATTTTTTCATATTGCCAATATTATCACCATAATTATCATGTTCACATATTATGACACTGAGGATTTATCGTAGTAATTGAAATTCATTAGCATAAAGTATGACTATTGCATTATTATGTTGGTAAGTACTTGCCCAAAATGGTTTACCTACATTACAGTATTTTCTAGTATGAATGTCTTCTCTAGAGACGCCACATATATTTTTTCCGTTCTCTATGGTCTCCCACAGAGTACATTTTTTGTATTCCTAAAATCACATGTGTCTAAAAAAGTTACACATCTTTGTTGCAAGTGATTCTGATATAGTATAATCAAATATAATGTCAGATACCGACTTTCAGTTACCGATAGTATGTCAACGATAAAAGAGGTAAATACAAATTAAAATGTTTTTTTTGAGATATATTGTTAGGCATTTGCATTTATATTATTCAGTTTTCTTTTTATTAAAATGAGTTACTATACGAGCAAGTCGTTTGTTTTATAGTAAGCGACACATTTTTCCATCACAGTTCAATGCCACTCAGAATTTGAACTACAACAGTTCAAAATACTGTGCGGAAATGCACTGTGCTCGTTACCCTAGATATAAAAGTAGTATATATAGTCCTGTCAGATTGGTTTAGTTTAGTTTAGAGAACATCAAAATCGATGCCAATGTATGTATTTATGTTCCCAATGGACTCCAAAACGGCTGGACCGATTTTGACGGGATTTTCACTGGCAGATACCTGGTGATAATAAGGAATAATCCACGCGGGTGAAATCTTAGGGCGCAGCTAGTTATACATAAACGTCTAATAAGGCTTTCTAGAACGTTTGTGTTTAAAGATCATTCGCAGTTAAATAAAGCTTAGGAAAATAGTACAGTAGGTATTATTATGAAAATTGTAGGTACCATTGAAGTAGGCATATTACATAAGTAAATAGTAATTTTAAATAGAGAACTGCACCTAGCCTAGAAGTCTGGATGTTGGCCAATTTTATATAATTGGGTCATTTTATATCTTACATTTCTGAAATACTTTTCGCTCGTTGGTTACTTTCCGGGGTATTAACTGAAAATAAAATTCTGCAATTAAATTAATAACTCGGTTTGTGTGAGTCATTGAATTTATGTCTTTTCTGTAAGCATACGTATATTATAGGTTTTGACTTGGTGTATGAATTTAATCAATTAGTTAAAAAGTTTCCATTCAGAGTGTTCGAATACAAATTTTGCCGTTGCGCGAAACTGATAAAATATATGCGATCTGTCGGCGCCCGCCTCAGAAGTAACACACACTGGCTTATGTCTATGAAATATTTGAAAACTAAATGCGACACTATTACTGCGATTCCCGCACTAGGCTAGGCCTGTATTGCAGGAAACTACTAATACGGTTTTTTCAGACTCGAAATTTTGTTAGCCTCTAGTAAGCGTGCTATTTTATTGACGATATTATATAGCTAGTTTTTGTTAGACGCGACAAAAGCAGTTTTCTTAAAAGTAAGTAATTATAACTTAAAATAAAACGAATTTACAATAAACTTCATTGCGTAAATGGCCTAAATAATGAAAAACTAAATGTCAGAACTTATAGATCCGAAGAAACAACTTAAAACGTATTTCTGAATATTTTCGTCGAATGATACTATCGAGCTAAATTTCACTCGTGTTTCTAAAATCACGTTAAACCAGCGTTAAACTTATTTATACCCAAAATATGAATTTGGTACTGTTTGCTATAACTACGCAAATTAATGCAACGCAACCCCACCCAAGTTGACGACATAATATCAAGATTTTAAGAGCAGTGTAAATTATAGAAATATATAAATTCAAATAAATAATCTGTCTTGGACCTCGTCCAGATTCCAATAGTTATCGTTGATCGTAGAGTCCTTGGCGATCATGTAGATGTCATGTCTTGATCTTCTTTAAAAATGCTGTTGTCAAATCTTCCATACTTAAAAGCGAACCCAAAATGTTTTATGTAGGTATGATTTTTTTTCATTTCTTTAATGGTTTCTAGGTGCTTGTGGTTTTTATACTTCACGGGGACCAGCCGGCTTGGGGAGCGTTGTTCCGCGTTGTTTGTTTTCAGTTTCTACTAATACTACAGTTAAATTGGTTCCCGGGCTACGTTAAATCATACCTATATAATACTTAATCACCGTATCTATATACACGTCTTATAATTCTGCCCAAAAGAATTTTGACAAAATAGAAATATAAATCGAAAAAAGCTTTTTCCCAAACCAATCATCATATAGTGGGACTGCTAGTAAAGTTATATGATAATTATTATTCACGTGTAGGTACAAGTATATCTAATGAACCATTTTGTTTGAGTTTTAATCTTGGAGTAACAGTAAAGCTAATATAAAATTAGTTCCATGCCCGCATGTACAGCATCGATCTTTCCTCCATATAGTTTCATATCTGACTGTAACTCTTTATTGCGATTTATAGATGTGCACTCCCCTATTGTAATTTACTTCCTGATATTAAAATATACTCTTTTTAATTGCTTTTTTACCTGACGACGCAAAGCAAAGAGAATATTTTATGTGTATTTCCATCCATAGCCTAAACACCTTGACCGATGTAACGCCTTTGACAATGAAGTTGCGATAGATTCCTCCAAGTTCTGATCTATCATCAATAGATCACATCATCATAAATATACGGCAACGACGTGTACACAGTGAGGAAGGAAAAATAAATTTTACTGCACCTCTCTCATAATGATGCATCATTGAATCATGATAATCATCAACAATCACGAGCAACCCACTTTTGGGTATAGGCCTCTCTTTGCTTATGCCACTCTCCCCGGCCTTTCGTTAGTCGCATCCACTAGTTTCCAGCAGTTCTTTTGATGTCGTCGTGCCGTCGTCACGCCAAGCATAGGTCGCTCTATGGCCTTAATCATTGAATACGTCCCTAAAACTAAAATAAAGGTTGCTACATGTGATCCGCCGTAAATACAGTTGTCGGGATTTTAATCTTTTAAGGAAAGAAACTTGTCTTAAATCTACGGGTTTCTTTAAGTCACTACTCAGATTCTTCTAGGCACGTATCTTAGACCGCATTATCGCCTGACATTTAGAAATATGGCGGTATAGCGCAAGTCTATCTTTCGATTAAAAAAGTCATGTACCTACAAATACAAGTATAAATATTTTTTCGTGTCATTAGTTTCTTATTTCATTTGAATTAAAAATATGACTAATTTCGTAGTTACGAATAGACGATTACGCAAGGTTTATTTAAACCATGTTCTATTCCGTGTTATGAATAAAGATTATTATTAGAGCAAAAATATCAAAAGCACGCCGGATCCCTCTAACGACTTGCGCAGACGCCTTCCATATCTCTAAAAGATTATAGAAACCATTTCGGCGTACGTCTTTACCATTTAGAAGATACGGTTGAATTTTGCTTGTAATTGAATTAGGACATACGAGTACGAATTCATTTAGTATTTTTAATGACAGCGTTTGATATTTATAAACCATGTGGAAGCAGATGCCTCGTGGTTGTCATGACAAGTTAAGGTTTAGATGCTAAAACACCATTACTTTATAAGTAGTACCTACTAATATTGTGCTTAATGTTTGTTGCAGGTAAGATAATGATATTCTATTGGTGACAAGACAACGAATCTTATTTACGGGTAAGCAAACATACACCTAATAACCAGAATATTATAAACTTGTTGTTCACGTTTACGTGTAACTGTGTCGCTGGGATAAATCTGAGAAACCTATTTATATTGCAATTATGTAATCATAAACATAATGTACGGTAAAGGTCGCTGGATTTAACTGTTTCTTAATGATAATAACATGCCACTGAAGTTAATTTTATTCTCTAATTACTACTTATTTGACGTAATATCATCGTCATCACCATCAGCGTTTTATCACCGACTTCTCGAAATCTCGGAAGGTTTTTGTTTTGTTTCTGCCACTATGATCTATTTCTTGTCCATCATCCATTACATTGTGCTGCACATCATCTCATTTTCAAATGTCAACTGAAACTGATTTTTATCCAATTTAATAAGGTGTTATCATTTTCTCTTGTAACCAGCATTTAATTAAACCGATTCACATTGTTTTGGACAAAAGCTGTCGCATTGACTGACGAGAATTACTTCACATTTGGTCGGCACGCTGCAGGAATAAAGTCGGCACGAGTACGCTCATTAAACCCCACAACAATGCAAGGCGGGGTTGCCAGAGCAATAAAAATTACAAGACGCTCAGGATGGGAGCGGCTAATGGTTTCGTACACGTCCTCGACTGATTACCTCGCGATAAATCTGGTTTGGTTTTCTGGACGTTATCATCGCACTTTCTACAAAAACGTACACAATGCGTTCGTTTCTTTGTTCGAAATCACAGCACATTTTAAAATGTTGATGGTTATTGCGATGTGCCATTAAATGTGAAAATTTATCAACCTCTCCGGATTCGAGTGTCTCGTTTTGAATAAAAATATTTGACCGAGCGAAGAGAGGTCTCAGATTTTAATGAGTAATGGGACAAGTCGGCCTTTCGGCGTGTATAGTTTGTTCGACGATAACTTGCGGATCATTGATCCGATCTTCATGGCAAGTAGTTCATTTCAATTCAATTTTTAAGTTCGAATATGGGCAAAATCGATCGAGGCGTTCCGAAGATTTATGGTCACAGTTCGGGGCGAACTACTAGTTTAACTCCTACGAATTTCATCCAAAACACTTAAAATAATGTGGTAAAAGTTTCTGGCATAAGTATCACCTTTGATTCTCGCAGCTTAGCTACTGTCATCTGCTCTTATTTTCGGCAGATTCTTATCTTAGACATGACTAACGAATAGCGGATGCTGTGTGACATGAATGAACCGCACCGATGCCGTCGGTGGCCAACTTTTAGGCAGTAGACGTGAGCCAATGACGCGAGGTTCCGCCTAGCTTCCGCCGCGCCCGTCCTCCTGCCACTCGTCCGTAAACAATCGCCAGATTTGATGTTCATCGCCCCCAATAGACTATATACGAATACAACCTTTAGAGGAAACATTACGTACTAACATTCATTGTAAACGTAATGATCCTGATAATCGCCTCCATAACGAATAATGAGTCAGAAATATGGAAATATGGGCTGGTAGGTAAGAATGTAAATGCGGAAAACGACGCATATGAAATGAAGTTGGCCATCATTGTAATTTAAATAGAAAATGAAATTTTGCCGATCTATAATTTCAAAATCGAAAGTTTATTCGCGAATCATGCTAATGTTTGCAAAGAATTGCACAAACGAAAGTGCAACCTCGTATCAAGTTTGTGTTATTAACTTACATAAACTTTCCAAGAACCTAGGCAGCCAGTAAGTGTTTGCAGACTTCTGAAATCCTATTCAGTTGTGGTTTGTTGAATTAGTCTCGCTTTTGCTACAGGCTTTGTTTTCTGCAGATGCAGTATAATTATTTCGACCTTAAACAGTTTTCTCTTGTACAGATCGCGTTTCAAGTTACGCAACGAATGCGTCGGCGCAGATTTCGTCACCGCGGAAAGCGCGCTGGCCCATTAAATTGTTTTATTATGAACTCGACGCCATCTTGTGTATTTTTGGCTGGGGTTTAGGTGTTTATCTGGTTGGGACTCTGTCCAAAGCGTAATTAGCCGCTGTAACTACACATATTTTTGCTGTCCACACACATTTTGCGAGAGTTGTCAGGTTTTACATACGATAAACATGCGACAACAAAGTTGCTTTCCAGGATTGCAAACTGAATCATTAGCAGTGGGCGAGGTAAGTAAATTCTCAAAGAAATTATTTTCGAAAACTAAAACCGGTAATGTAAACAATGGTGCCAGACTACATTTTCTTCCTGTAACGAGTTGAATGACCGAACATGTTTGTCATCCCACATCTTGTATTCACGCTACTCCTTGCGTTCTCCACATCACCTGTGTCATTTTTCACTATAGTCGTAGACGATTGTTATTTTAGATTTCTCGTCTAAAATTATGAATGAGTCGCAACAGTTGACACTGGACTCGTGTCGGGTATACGTCATCGACGCTTCAAATAAATCTTCTCATCGGTATTATGTGTATTATTATAGATATCTACTTTGACATTGCATTTTATTCAATAACGATATTCAAGGATGTGCTTTATTAATTTTTTTATCTCATTATATGGTCAAAATGATCATCGTTGTATTACATAGACCATTGTAGATGTGCGTACTTGCCATTTTTTGTCACGTGAGTCATACAATGTCCACACCGCGGGATTCATACAAATGATGTAATCTACATTTTGGAGTGTTCAATACAAGGGTCGTAAAGAGTCTGACATCCGTAATAGGTAATGCACGAACTGTCGTTGCTTCAACATGACCACCTACTTACTTGTACTTAACTTTCGTGTCAGTAGTTGAGTACCATATACTCACAGATTTTATTTCTTTTTATATTTTTTACATTTGTTCATCACTATCCAGGAGAATCTTATTTGATAGAAATCCGATATCTTCTTCCTAACTAAAGTTATTTCGAGCTCAGATGTTTACGATACAGAAATATCATTCATTAGATTTTGAAAAGCGTTTGTTGACAGCGTAAACTGGTGTTCCATTTTGAAGACAACTGGTAATACTCATATGTCGAAAGGTTTTTACATTTTCAGCAGTATTGAAACCTATTTATATTATTTTTGTTAAAACTATTTAACGTCTGTTTGTTTTCGTTTGTATTGCAGGTTCCACTTGTATATACGCTGCGAAAATATATTTGAAAGCAAGTTTAGTATTCCGAAACTCTTATTAGATATCTCTATTATATAAGCCAATGCTATTTTCACTATCTATCGTTGCTATCAAAATTTCAAATCGCTAGATACACATCAAACATATATTATTGAACTTAAAACTTCCGTTATAGACGTCCGTGTATAAAAAGCAAAAGTCGAATCGAAATACATTGTTCAAAATGTGAACTAAAAACGTATAATATATGCAGTACTTACCCACAAATTTTTAGTTTCTTATTTCTTTTTCTTTGTAAATGAAAGGTATTGGTAGAAAACGTAACACATTATGCTAAAACTCAAAAATATCTAAGACTGACAAAATTATAACTCTCCTTTTTCCGTAAGCAGGTAATAACAGATATACAGTTTCCATGAAAATAAAGACATCCGTTGGGATGTGTAATGCAGTTACAGCTCAGTTGTCATTGGTTGTCGCAGTTGCTTTTCTCGATTTACCAACTATTCCCGAATGTTTTCAGGCAGTTTCCCTCCGAAAGTGAATTCCAGTTGCGAATAGATCATCATGTTTCTGATTTGTAGATCCCATTGGCTTCCATCGGCGTGGGAGACGGGGATCATCGACCCCGTGCAACTATAAATATACAACATGCTCCTTATCCACGCATCAGAGCAACCCTGATAGCCCGCTTCTTGGGAGAGATTCGAATTTTGGTCGAGTTCACTTCAACCGCATTTCAATTTCTTCAGAAACCTTCTTACTACTGCAAGCCTTTATAATGCATAATATTTCTCGCCATTTTTAGGGTTCCATCCCTCAAAAGGAAAAGAAAAATTGAACCCTTATAAGATCACTTTGTTGCCCGTCCGTCTGTCTGTCTATAAATACAGGGTGTCAAGAACCCTTTTATAGGTATCAAGTTGAAATCAATATCAAACACTAAGTCCACTGTCGCTTAGAGGTGCAAAAAGTTTCAGGTTCTAAGTGAACGCAATCAAAACATACGGCTATTTTTTTTCAAATAAAACATTTAAATAATATCACAAACTCACAAATTAAAACCTATAAGTTTCTTCCCTTTGACTTAGAATAATGAAATTTATCAAGAAGCAAGATCTCACAGCATATAATATGTAAAGGAAAAAATCCGAATGTTTGTACTATTTTGTAATTGTATTTAGTTTGTAACTTAAATTTTTTACTTAGTTGGAAAACCGACAGTGATGTAGACCAATGTATGGTAGAATTTTTACAAGCTTTCATTTAAATTGCAAAATTTAATTTGTTACCTTATTAAGTCAAATGTTGCAAGCTGAATTAGAACCAGTTCCTCCTAACCAATTTCGCTGAAATTTTGCATACACGTTTAGTTCTGGGGACAATACAATATGCAATACCCAATATTGTATTATTTTCAAAATGGCTACCAAAATTAAGTAATATGTTTGAATAAAAATTAAAAGCATTATTTAAGTGTGTCCTTCAAGATTTCAATATTTTTATTCAACTGCTGTAGTGTAATGTTAAATTTAATAAATGTGTCATATTATTTATTAAGTTTGTACAGAATCCTCAGTGCGTGAGCCCGATTCGCACTTGGCCGGTTTTCATACCTATACGTACTTTTTTTAGTTCCATTCCAGGGTTTGTGCTGCATTACTTTACATACACATGGGTCTAGTACAAAATGTACGAAAAAATTTATCCTAAGTTCCTAACTGTACCCATACACATTAAGATAGGTAGATATATTATATGTATTTTTAAAATACCATCAAACTCTATCCTCAGGACTCTGGATGTCTTTCTAACAATGTCTACTTCACCTTGCAACAAATGTCGACTTGACGCGTAGATTATCTTAATAGTGTGGTTTTAATCTATTACTACGCTACGGACATTTTTCAGCGCTGACCTTTATCCGTAGTTTTTAATATCTTTGTTGTGATATATAAGATTTTTTATGAGGTTTAGTATCAGTCCTGTAAAGTGGGTCTCACGGGTGCCTTACGCGCTGTCTGTCATATATTGACTTGGTATTTATTCATGGTGGCTCACAATTTTATTACCACAGTCAGCAATTTAAATTTTAACAGACATAAATTTGTTTCAAAAAGATTTATGTTAATACAGATAAAATCTTAATTTTAATAACGTTGCGCAAAATAAAATGAATTATGAGTAAAAACAAGCCTCTAACTTTAAATTTCATCAAATCATAAAATTCAAATGAACCTAATTCTCTAAGATTAATCATAAAACGTTACTAAGTAGCAGCCAATTTGTAACACGAGTCAAGAATATTTGGAGAACTAGGTAATTTGTGATTTCATTTAAAATTTGTAAATACAGGTCTTAAAATAAGTTGCACCTATATACTACCAATAACTTTTATAGTGGTTGATTGATTTATTATGCGGCTGTTTTACTATTCATACCTTGTAGTCGATGATCTATACATTACTTTGTCTTAAAAATTCTTGATTAAAAATGTTAAATGAATTCTTGATTAAAAATGTTAAATGTTGTAAATATGTGTGTGACTCACACAGTAGACACAGTTGTATCACCACTCCAATTCGTGATGGGAAAAGTAGGACTTGTAACAGGCTCGAGAGAAACACTAAAATAAAGAAGTTAAACACGTTATTTTTATGTGGCTGATAAACCTTTATTTCCGTTATTTCAACGTAAACGCCCGTATGATATTCTCCACATGAACAAGTCTCATTTACAGGCCATCTGATACGAATTGTTTCGTCAAAGGTCAATGCCATCTCTAGATGGGCGATAGCAATTGAATCAGTTCCACTTGCAACGAATTAATGTTCATTAACAAAGAATGATACGACACGTATGACCGTTTCTTCACTATTAGCGGAACCACTATCAGCCGTATCGCGTCGATTTACTAACCAAGTCTTAAGCACATCCTTTTGAGTAACATCATCATTACGATTCCTTGCCAGTTTAACCGACGACCTAGTGAACCTTCCAAGAAATCATGAAAAAAGATGAAGTAGAGGTGAAATCATGATCGATCTCGTCTCTGGCTCTCGGGTCGTGAAACGGAACAGTCGTCTCTGATAACTTTCCCGGCACTAGGTCAGTTTTGCGCGGCTCGTTTAACGGTACATTCAGGTTGTTGCCGTCGGTCGACACATAACAATGTGATTGCAGTTTTGAAATGTTCATCGTGACCGCTCCAATACGATCGATGGTAATGTGGACTCTACTACAGCAGAATAAGAATTAATTGAGCTATAACGATTTACAGATCCTTGAACTTGTTGAGTTCGCATGTATGGCATTTATACGTATTTTATACCAAATTAAACGTCTTAAATAAATGGAATTTGAGACAGTGTTCAGCTTTTACCTTGGAATTATCGAAGGCTTGCTTATTCCATTAATTGAAGTGAAAATGTCACTTGGCTTCACATGACTTTAACTCGATAGTCACGTTCGATGTCACGTTGGAGTTGGTTGCATTTTCTAAAATGTGACGTAGCTGTCGGTAGGCTAAGCTGCCTAACTGTACCTGAGAATTGAAAGTGTAGATTAGTCGTTTAAAATTCAAATAGGTTGTTTCTAATCCGTACGGCCAAATATTGGAACAATCTGCCAGCTTCCTTATTTCCTGAGAGATATAACCTGGGCCTTTTCAAGGCCAGAGTGAATAGGTATTTTCTAAGTCTGCGTGCTTCATCTTCGACCTCATCATCGCTTACCAACAGGCGAGTTGGTGGTCAAACGCGGATTTATCCGCGTTAAAAAAAAGGTTTCTTAGTTATTTGTCAAAATAGTGTGTTGACTCTGGACCCGATTAGCTCCATTGCATTGCAGGTAACATAGTAAATCATATACACCAGGTACACATAGACAAAAAATAGCATACAGGGTCGTACAAATTGAAATGTTGTATCTCATGGTCTTGCCCGGTACGTAGTACAAATGTGACGAAAAAAATATTGTTAGTGTTGTTCAAAAAATATGTCTTCGTCAAAATTGCTTATTTTATATCTTAATTAGAGAAAGAAAAAACATGTTGAAAACAAATAATAAATAACAGGTACGAGTTGGTGACAAATTTCTGTTCTTCATCGGTTCTCATACGATCACCGAAGTTAAGCAACGTCGGGCGCGGTCAGTACTTTGATGGGTGACCGCCTGAGCGTGATATCTTTATGCAACTTTTTTGTAATTTATGGTTAACAATTTCAGTAGCTTATGACCTTAAACGATCATGAAAATGGGTTCAGCCGTTCTGGAGTTATAAATGGCGTAACTAACCCGACTTTGTTTAATTTATATAGATATATACACATAATATATACAGTAGTTAGATAGGTAGGTATATGTCATATTACTGGCAGTTAAATTCGTGTTGGATCTTGTCAGATATGAGATGACATCATTTTTCGGACGCTAAAAAGATTAGTGTTTATGTAAACAAACACGTGTGCTAACGTTTTAAAGCAGGGTCAGTACCGACCTGTTTGTTTTGTATCAGTGAATAATACAAAAAAACCTAAAGCGTCACACATTTTTGATAAAAACCGGAAACCAACATTCAATCAATATAAACATGTTAAATGTAAAAAAAAAACCTAAACAAACTTTATGCACTCTCATCGGGTTGTGAACGAAGCAAAATATTTATGACTAGCGGTCCGCCCCAGCTTTGCACGGGTATAGATTATAGCCTATGTTACCCGGAGATAGTGTAGCTTTCCGTCAGTGACAGAATTTTTCAAATCGGTTCAGTAGTTTTGGAGCCTATTCAATGCAAACAAACAAACAAAGAAACAAACAAACAATAAAATATTTCCTCTATAATATTAGTATAGATATATACCACCTTCAATCGTTCATTCATAAAAATGTTACATTCGCACACAATGCTTCTTCTAGCCGATCTGTTTAGCATGTTAACCTTTTCAACACTATTGATTTACTACTTTTGTAGGTATCTGAGACACGAGTATTCAATTCGATACCTACTCCACCTGCGCTACCGTTTAATTATATACGTGTAGGTCATATTAGTACATCATTCAGTATATTATATCAATATTAAAAACCCACCACATTGTCAAATAAGCGCCTCACAATATGTGTCACTTCGTTATGAATTGAAATTGAATGACATCGGTTTGTGTAACGTTCTCTTTGTGTGATATTGAAAATACATTCAAATGTATGCGATATTTGGCCACGTATCCCTACAGGTGTATAGGTAAGCTAAGGTTTAGAAACTATAAGTGAGAGATTCGAATCTTAATAACCTTACTATAGAGATTAAAATCGGTTGTGACAAAATGCTTTTAAGAGGGGGCCTCCGAAATTTTATGCTAATTTGCCATGATATTCTAACTAAACCAAATATCCTATCAACGTAATAATTGATATATGTGATTTTTCAATTCATTTTCTTTCCGGCACTAAGACAGAAACATAATAGCGAGATATTTACTCGATACTTTATTGTTTTCAAAAAGGTGCCTTTTTGCTGATTTTTTTGATTTTTTCTTGGATAGAACTTCAGTCACTTATCTAAAATAAATACTCATCGAAGGAAAATATAGTTTGTTTTCCAGTGCTAAGACAAAATTTACCTAGATTAATTAGTACTCTCATAATAAATTATATTCGATTTGAGACTTACGTCCTTTAGTTCTAAGCAACTATTCGGTCAAACGGCAAGTCCGATATTCAACCTTATTCTGTTGCGCTTTGCATCTAAATGGCGAAACATGCTCCGTTCAACCTCAGTACCACACTATGCTCCAACGGGGAAGGACGCACGCGCTTGCTATTCGCCTAGATTTATCATCCGAGTGCGATTATATCAACACCTACTGTATTTTCAAACAATGGATAACATAAAAAATCTATGGCTTGAACGCGACCATTTGATGCGGCAACCAAGTGTTGCCAATGACCTAGAGCACAGACTAGGTAAAGCTACTATGAAAAAATTACAGGTATTAATAATTATGGATACGACTAGGCCATCTATCATTAGGGCATCTATTATTATGTACGCTCGGTAATATAGTTACAAGAGTCTAAGTGTTTCGTGTGGAGAGAGAAAGAGAGAGAGAGACAGTCAGAAAGACTACTAAAAATCAAAATTATAAAGTAAAATATAATTTTCGTTGAATAAAAAATAATAATAATAATTAATTTTTTTTTTTTTTATTAATAATTTCATAAATTAAATGAAATTTAATTAAATAATTCATATATACTTAAATAGATTATAGTTATTAACAACCAGGTATAGAACAAACACAAACGTTCATCACATAACTGTTTGTCCTAGGTGGGAATCGAACCCACGCCTCCAAGCTCAGAAGGTAGGTTCACTACCAACTGGACCAACGGGCTTTCGCGTGTTTCGTTTATTTTAGTATAGTATAGTATAGTATAGCATAGCATAGCATAGCATAGCATAGCTTAGTATAGCAAAGTATAGTATAGTATAGCATAGTATAGCATAGCATAGCATAGCATAGCATAGCATAGCATAGCATAGCATAGCATAGCATAGCATAGCATAGCATAGCATAGCATAGCATAGCATAGCATAGCATAGCATAGCATAGCATAGCATAGCATAGCATAGCATAGCATAGCATAGCATAGCATAGCATAGCATAGCATAGCATAGCATAGCATAGCATAGCATAGCATAGCATAGCATAGCATAGCATAGCATAGCATAGCATAGCATAGCATAGCATAGCATAGCATAGCATAGCATAGCATAGCATAGCATAGCATAGCATAGCATAGCATAGCATAGCATAGCATAGCATAGCATAGCATAGCATAGCATAGCATAGCATAGCATAGCATAGCATAGCATAGCATAGCATAGCATAGCATAGCATAGCATAGCATAGCATAGCATAGCATAGCATAGCATAGCATAGCATAGCATAGCATAGCATAGCATAGCATAGCATAGCATAGCATAGCATAGCATAGCATAGCATAGCATAGCATAGCATAGCATAGCATAGCATAGCATAGCATAGCATAGCATAGCATAGCATAGCATAGCATAGCATAGCATAGCATAGCATAGCATAGCATAGCATAGCATAGCATAGCATAGCATAGCATAGCATAGCATAGCATAGCAAAGTATTGTATAGTATAGCATAGCATAGCATAGCATAGCATAGCATAGCATAGCATAGCATAGCATAGCATAGCATAGCATAGCATAGCATAGCATAGCATAGCATAGCATAGCATAGCATAGCATAGCATAGCATAGCATAGCATAGCATAGCATAGCATAGCATAGCATAGCATAGCATAGCATAGCATAGCATAGCATAGCATAGCATAGCATAGCATAGCATAGCATAGCATAGCATAGCATAGCATAGCATAGCATAGCATAGCATAGCATAGCATAGCAAAGCATAGCATAGCATAGCATAGCATAGCATAGCATAGCATAGCATAGCATAGATATATTATATAGATACATAGCATTTTTACAAAAATGACCTCATACGTACTGTTTCTGAGATAATCGATGGTTTTTGAAAAAAATTACGATAATTTTCCGGATTTTTGCGCTTTAATATTTTGAAAGGCATTCTTTGCACAAAAATAGCCGAATTTGGGCTTATCAGACGCGTCTTTTTATTTTCTACACACGTGTGTTTACTGTGTTTCTATTTTATTATTATTTATGCCTACCAACTAAATAAACACATTTTTTTTTTTTTTAATATTATTTATTTCCTGAAATTGTGAGAGTAGAAAGCCAAAAAAATTAATATAGTCTATTTATTACACCACTGAATTTTTTGTGTTGAATTTTTTTGTTATTTTTAACATGAAATTCCGGTTACGTAATTTCAAACCCAATTTGGGGTTTTTAGGGTTAGGTCCTAAAGCCGAGTTTTTGAGTTTAACGTCTTTGTCTGCCAGAAAAAATGATGCCTATGACGTCAGATTTTTGATTGGACCTTTGTGTCCAAAGTTATGGACCTTCAAAAAATCGGGTATTTAGGGTCCGCCTCGCTACTTAGTAACTCAAGTTACTATGTACCTACGAGTCTTAAAATACTAAATGACCTATCGTTGGATAGCCAGTGAAGCTAACTATTTTTGCCTGGATTGACCTGGGACAAAATGTTTGAGGAGCCGGGTATTTCAGGTCGTCAAAATCTTAAGACCTAACTTAGACTATAATATAAACTAAAAACTAGAACTAGTTATATTTCCTAAACCACAGCCTTAAAAAATCTGAAAAAAAATTACTAAAATTTAAAATGAGCTTTACTACCTCGAGCCAAAATTTGGGCGTGGTAGGGGGTGGTTTTCACCCTTCTTTATTTCTATTTAAAAGTATTTCTCACTGATTTCAAAAGTAAAAATCTAAATATTTTTTTGTAAATTTTTTTGGGTTAAAGGTCTGGTTTAGGAGATATGACCCGGGATCGGGTACCCCGTGCCACGAGGTTTTTGGGTTTTTTGGCCTTATCCCGGCAAGTTCAACCTAGCAAAGCATAGCATAGCATAGTTCAGTTTAGTTTTATTTAGGTTATTTCAATTTAATTTATATACTTTATTATTTTTATATTGTAGAAAACCTAAAAATAAATTACAAATACAATTTTGAAAAGTGAAATAAACAATTTACGGTTCTGCGCGCCGCGACCGAACTCAGCTAATCGCCAAAACACCAAGTACACCAACACTATGCTTATCCTGTGTGTTATTGCTCCTTGCCGCTTTACAAGGTCGAGTGCGCGAGTTGTGTACACTTTAGCTGCGCGCGACTGCCGCGCTGCCGTGGTTGTGTTTCACACTAATGCGGGTGATGCGAGACGCGCGGGTGAAATCAGAAATTTTTCTGGCCTTATACCCAGTCTTAATATCGGTAGTCGGTACCTTACCTGTTGCCCCAAACAAGTTCACTGTTGTAGTTTAGGGGTATCCCTATCATTATTTGAATCGTGATTCTTTTGTCCGTGACGTCATAGGGAGCGCCCGAACGCCATACAAGTGAGGTAATGTCCTTACAAAAACTAATGTTTACTTTTTTTACCTTTACCCTACGGAATCTCATTACTCATCCTATTTAACATTCGCTTAACGTTCAACTATCGAAATCAAGAATAAGTTAGAGCCACGTGATGTCACAGTTACACACTTACAGGTTTTATTACTATACCATGGTCAACCATACATACACCGATTAATTTTTCTTTACGTGTCTTTAGTTTAGTTAGATATAAACCGTTTTATCTAAAAAAAAATGTACAAAGAAAATGTACTAAAAAGCAAACGTGAAATCGCAGATAATAAGAAGGTATAACAAGTACCATTATGCTTTATCGTATGCGTCTATATATCTTATCAAGTATATACATAATCATGTGGGTATTTATCAACCTTACAGCTTCTGAGTTCCAGTCTTGTCTAAACATCTGCGTCTGCTATTGCGGTATGTTTAGTTGTTGCAACAATCGGTCAATTTCCTCACACAGGAACTATAGTGTATGTTGTCATAGCGTTTATCCGTGTAGTTGCTAAACAATCCACGTATTGCGCAATTGTGCTTACTGCCAAGACAAAGGGATGACCGTTAGTTGCTTTTTCCCTTTTTTGTCTGTCTTACACGATGCGTGCTCTGTGCCAACGTTTCACTTGTTTCCTGTCGTTCTACATAAACTACTATGCACTAATGCATTGCATATGACTGCTAAGTGTTGGAGATAATACAACTTGCATGTGACATTAAGCTTAAAGCGTTTGTACTCAAACGTTTTACCGCTATGCGGCTAGAATTTCATATTCATGAGGCAGAATTAGTGACATTGTTAGCCTTGGCTCTGGATTTACTTTATTGGGTAATTTTAATTTATGCTTGCAATCTTAGTCTAATATTATACCAATATTAAGTAGCAGTTCCACTTGCTATTGTAGTTTAACCGCAAGTCCTGTGTTATGTATAAATATAGAATATGCCTTTTATTTACAAATCCATGTTAACCGACATTTAACCTAAATTGTAGGCTGTAAGAATCTAATTCAAAACGGAATGTTTTACAAAGAGCATTGTTGAATAGGCTGCACCGACATTGAATTCAATTGCTCCGACAATAAAATCTATTTTAGGTATTCGATTGTTTATAGCATCTCTTAAGTGTGTCGGTAGTCGGAGTGGTTGCAGACGTCTTGAGTTTCAGATGTGTGGTAGGTGTTAGTTGAAATGATCAACGGTTCCTTGTGCAAACAGCAATTTGCTTAAGAAACATTCATTCACTATTGTTTTGTGTTCTTTTCATTGTAAAAAAGATCATAATATTTTTTGAACGTGATAAGTTTATCAGTTTTCTATTTTGATTTTCGTTTACATGTAAATTTTATCAGATACTTAGTTTTCTTTAGTTTATGAAGATCTAACCTTTAATAAAAGCTTCACATATTCTGTTAGGTTTATATTTAACTGCTTCTGTTATAACGGTTCACAACAGAAGTCGGTTTGTCGCCATATTCGTGTTACTTGATAAAATCTATTCGGAATCTCATCGTGACAAGTTCTAGGCTTCTAGGTGTGACGGAGGTCACAGTTATGTTTAAATTACGCTTTTCTCAGTCTTAAACAGTTAATCGACCATGAATGGTTTAAGTGTTCAGTTTTTCTCCATAGTTATATTATCAACTAAGACTTTTTAGGACTCGCGTAAAACTTATTCTTTGCAGCTCTTGGTACATCATGTTTCTTGCATTTGACGCAAGCCGCAATCAATTAGATAATAATTTGAATCAAACATAATTTTATCCTCGTTATGGTGGATATTTATATTACGAAGACGTAAAACAAGTATTTTGAGACAGGTTTAGGGACATTGACAAATGCGTTTTTACTTAATGTAATTTATTCAATAAACATATTTGTAAAACAATTTGTCATTTTTCACGTAAATAACCTAATCTTCCTCAAGCAAGTAAATTAGGGTATATATTATGTTACATGATGATGATGATGATGGTCGTATTTAAATTACCGTTGCAATATTGATTTTTATTGTTGTAACAAATTTGTATAGAATTGTCATCGAGAGATATTTACGTGTAGTTGTAGACATCGTTATTTGTCACATGGTAACACAATGAGCTATAACCCTGTATGAATTATGATCTTTGCGGTGATACTCATCATGTATATTAGATACATGTATCAGCAATTTACCAGCCGGTACTCTTTAGGTTCAAATACTGGCAAATATCTAGAAAAATATCTTTGTCTGCGCAATAGTTTTTAGGGTTCCGTCCCAAAGGGTAAAAACGGGACCCTATAACTAAGCCTACGATGTCTGTCTGTCTGTCTGTCCGTCCGTCTGTCCTACTTTTAAAAGGCTGTATTTTTCAAACCGATCCGAAATCCGAAACGTGGATATTCGCCAAAGAACTAGTCACCGACATAGCTGTTAAAATTTGCAAGTTGAAGTGGCAATGGGCAGGCCACATCGCTCGAAGAACCGATAACCGATGGGGAAGAAAGGTTCTGGTGTGGAGACCACGAACCGGAAGACGCAGCGTAGGGAGGCCTCCCACTAGATGGACCGACGACATTGTGAGAGTCGCGGGCATCCAGTGGATGCAAAAGGCAGGCTGTCGTTCAGTGTGGAGGTTAAAGGGGGAGGCCTATGTTCAGCAGTGGACGTCTTCTGGCTGATGATGATGATCTTTCAAACCGTAATAGATAGCCAGTTGAAATTTTCACAGAATTATGTAAAGTTACGGCACTTACGGCGGATTAACTAACAAATAATAAAAAAGTGAAAAAGTAAAAACGAAATAGGGGTTCCCATACAACAAAAGTAATGTTTTTAGCGTATTTTTGTATTAGCTCTAATGTAAAAACGGTAATACGTACAAGCGTCAAACTTGGCATGATTATAGTACACACTATATAGTATAACAATAAATAATGGCCAAGTGCAAGTCTGTGACAAGTTTCTGTTCATTACCAAGTTATAACAGGTAATTTTGTTATTGAATTTTGTGGTGGTACAGAACCCTCAGTGCGCGAGTTTTTTTGCTTAAAAGGACGAAAAAAAAGTTTCACTGTTGGTAAGCTACACTATCCCTCGGTGACGTAGGCTATAATATTCTATACCCGTGCGAAGCTGGGGCGGACCGCTAGTTTTAAATAAATAAATAATATTAGGGACATTTTTGCACACACGGTCATCTGACCCCAAACTAAGCAAAGCTTGTGATATGGCTGCCAGAGACTGATGTACATACATATATATAGTTTTAAATACATACTTAAATGTATATTAACAACCAGATATAGAACAAACACTAATGTTCATCAGATAAATCCTAGGTGGGAATCGAACTCACGCCCCCATTTTTTTTATATATTTAAAAACCAAACTATTGGAATCTTTTTTGTAGTCAGTTAAAAACAGTAGATATTGTTTATCAAAATTGTTGTCTGAAGTCATATTCTTCAAAAAGTACGAACACAACAGGAAAAAATACTCATTCAGATTGCTACATATACATATTTATATATGTATTATATTATATTATATCATATTAGTATATTTATTTGCATAAATATTTTGTTTATTCTAGTTCTCACCACTTTGTGTTAGCTTTCTATCTTTACTGCTTTCAAATTATTTTCCGCACTGACTTTACTTCTATTTACTGTGTCAATAGCCCGTAATACAACGTTTACTTGAACATAAAGCTTGACGTTCACTTACCCACTTGCGTTTGCATTACACATTTGTTTGTTACGTCCGTTTTTGCTTCCTTCTTCACTTCGTGGCTTCTATTTATATTGATAAACGTATAATATGAAATCATTAACGGCCTTACTTATAAATTTTACTTAAGCAATGCTTTAAACTGCTCTGTTAACTTCTCGCTGACGGAACTTTTCAAACATGAAAAGAAGAAAGAGCAATTTTAAGCATTGCTTAACTTAAGTAACATTTATAAATAAGGCCATATTTTGTTATCTAGCAAACTGATTTATATGAAAGTTATAACTTAAGTGTTGTAGCTTTTGCAAACGCTTTTCATATTTATGATTCTTATGGTTAATTCATTGTTTCTGAATAACGTTCAAGCCTTTATCATTAAATTCTATAAATATAATCATGTGTTAGCAACTACCTTTATTCAGATATAACTTTTCATATCACCTTAAAAGGGCAGGGGACGGGTTCTCTAAGTGCCTCCTACACATTGCGCTGTTCAAATGTCCATATTCGTCATTATGGGCGTTCAGACTGACTCAGTCGGCGAATCGGCTACCTTTGTTAGAAGCTAGCTGATGATTGTGGTTTCCACCTAGACCGTAGGCGGCCGATTCACCTTCGATGCCGAGATTATCTTGTCTCATGTAGGTGGTTGGTGCCCACTCGACTCAAGAACACTTAGGAAGTGGTCGTTATGTTACGCTTCGGTTTCGTAATGAACGTGTAGGAAGTTTAATGTAATGACGGCTCATAATTTTAATCTACAAATCACATATTTATTTAAGACTGTTTTGTGTAAGGTGAAGCAGATACTTGACATCAATAATTTACTAACTCGTTAGCATCAGACTTTACCTAACCTCGCAATGTGCTAAAATACATTTATTGATTTTATTTGCGCTGCGTCGACCGCAGTAACAAACCAGAATCATCAGATATTAGTTTGTAATATCTGCATTAGCTAAATTGCCGGGTACTTTGGTAGTTAATCGGTGGTTTGGTGTTTTCAACCACTTGATTCCTAGCCTATCATTTCTGTATACACCTCGTAATTGCACATTTACATCGCCCTTTTGGAATAACTATTGTGTCTATGCAAAGTATAATATAGTATAGTATTAAATCTACTGCCTTCAAAAGGAAAGACTATATTATTTCAGCAAACTCACTGCGGGTTTGCCAAAGTAACATTGTGTTTTTTTTTGCATATAATTTATTTTCTAAATTGAATCTCCAATGGCTAATTATTACCATTCTTACATAGAATAATGAAAAAGAACAACCCGAATTCCATAAAGTTGAATTTACTAGCTGAGCTTCGTGGTTACCTGCTAATTTATTGGAAACATTTTGAACTTTACGGGGAATGGAAAGTTTGTATCAATCCAGGTACTACCATACCAAATTTAATTCAAATCCGTTCTACGGAGTTGAGTGCGGACAAACATACACACTTGCACCACTACACAGAAACCTTATCATTAAAATTAATCACAAAGTAGATTTTTGTTTATGTGTGTGGTTACCTGCTAATTTATTGGAAACATTTTGAACTTTACGGGGAATGGAAAGTTTGTATCAATCCAGGTACTTCCATACCAAATTTAATTCAAATCCTTTCTACGGAGTTGAGTGCGGACAAACATACACACTTGCACCACTGCACACAAACCTTATCATTAAAATTAATCACAAAGTAGATTTTTGTTTATGAAACCTATCCCTATCACTGAACTGTATACATAATTTGTACGCAAAAGGCTTGCGTCTGACATCCACCTCGCCTGTCTTTCTGCTATTAATCAACTGTTTTCTTCAACTAAATATGAAATACTGCAAATAAAGACCAATATAAAAGCCAACTATAGTCATTTTAGTGTAAAATTATAAGCAATCTATTCGCCCATGAATAGTCAAATAGATTAGTATGAAAATCGAACAACCATGCTGTCTTAAGATGGAGCACGCTTGCCTAGAAGAAACCAATTCACTCGCGACAACAACATGTACATTGTACAATTCAATACAATTGATAGCTATTATGTCTTCTGTGGTGATAGTACAAAAATATGTTACAGGAATACATTAAACCCCTGCGAACCAACTGAAGTGGATGATCCGAACCCACCTAAGCTATTTTAATTACAGTTTACATATTTTAAGTAGGGACCTATGCGTACTTGAAGATTTTATGTGCACCTTCTTAAAACCCATCGGCTGTATTGAATAATCATAGCTATTTATATACCTGACATAATTATGACGGCATGACGTTCATCAATAACAGTAATTTCTTGCACATTTTGTATTATATTCTTGAAACTAAGTATTGTCCCTAACGAACGAAATCCCTAAAAATATAATCTCTACATGTCGACCAAATGTATCTATTTATATTTAATTATATTTAGCACACTTTTATAGTACTAGACATAAATTCTCAGATAGTAACTACCAATATTATTATTTTTGTTTACCATGGTATAACTCTTTACCATTTATTACCAATTGTAATCACTATGAGTATAATTATAAGTATAATTTTCAGTCTTGCAAAAGCTGCCTATATTCTTAACTCGTATTTTTTTGTAGATTTCATTTTAGAAGACAAGCTTGTCACATTCAAGGTAGACTGCTTCACTCAAAACATGACTAATTTTACAAATGCCTTTTGATTGATTTTTAATAAACGAACCTTTGAACGTTACTGTATGCTGGACAATAGACGCCTTGATCAATTTGCTGGTGCCAGTGCATCGTGGGTGGTCGATGCGCCTTTGCCCTTATAATCAATAAAAACTTACCTTTGGTACTCCTGTCAACTATACTGACACCTTGACAGCTTGTACAGATAGAATGAGCTTGTAATAGATATCTTGTGACATGGCGCCATTATTTTATAAAATTACCAGTTCTTCTGGTGTTTTAGACTTAATTCGATTGCCCTAGATCTTGCCTGTCTGCTAAGACTGCTAAGAGATAACTTTAAATTGATTGCTTTGACTTACGCTTATAATATTGGCATTTTATAACCTGCTTCAGCTTCAAGTTTCCAATATCTAGATCCTTTTCATGAGAAATGTAAAAACGATAGCCCAAACACGTAAAACTATGAAAATCAACAATAAGAAAAATACCAGTACATCTAAAACAATGCTTCTCACGAAGACGGACGCATAGTTGTATTAAGTAACAATTACGTCGCTTCGCAATGCATCGTTTATGACATTTACAAGTCATCGCAACACAAAATGTATAATTAAATTACCTCCAAGCTTCAGAGATTAAACTATAGATAATGAAATAATAAACCTGCACCTCTATAGGACAGAACTGATGCCTGACATAACGTCAACTTCTATGTAATTTTGTCGTCTGCACAAATAAACGGTGTAAATTTCTTAGATGTTGGCACAACAGCTCAATAAGTCAAAGTACCAGGGTGAAAGACCTAAACGTTCCTCTTGAGGGCTCAAAAGCTTGTTTGCAACATGTCTGTATTCAATCATAAAGTGTATTATAAATTGTTAATGTTTAAGCGTTTTTTTTTTGTGTCTTCTGTTAGCTCACCTACCCCTGCTATAAATATTAATCATTAACGTAATTTATATATTGACGTCACCAATATTTCGATCAAATAGCTTATTTAATGCAAATGTTTCTATTAAAATTGTTTCAGCAAAAAATCAATACTTAGTAAAATTTGCGTCGTCGGTAACACAAATTTATTTAAACTCTAGGTTAACGTAACGAAATTGCAACTCTACATTGAAAGTGCCGACAGATGCGTCGTCACAAACAAAGTGATTAACAGAAGCCATTTTTTTCACTTCAGATTTTTATTGCACCATTTTACGTTCTGAGAGCGTGTGTTCGAAATGCGTGCCAAAAGTTTCTCTCGCATTAGCTTCGACAGTTGGTCGAAGGGACAGCTATTTCCAACTATCATCCGTGCTTTTGCATTTGTGTCGCAGCGCGAGAGCGTGAAAACACAGCTGTGTACAATGATGTTATATATAAACTGACGGCTGTGTAATGTGTATTGCAACATATCATAATACATAATCTTTCATTACATTTTTTGATTATTCCATCTGCACAAACTTGCTTTAAATAATATAATTCTATATTCTATCTTCAGTTTTATTGTTTAAAAAAACTACTTCATTACTATCTCCTATCACTTAAAATTTGACTTTAAGCTAATTGTACTAACGAAATTGTAAATCCTTCCGTGATATCTGTTGTAAACATTTTCTGTGCATACAATAAATTAAATGAATCAAGACCACAGAAGATCGTTGCGGTATATCCAATGATCTTTATTGGGACAGAATTAAACAATTTATCTACAGTTGTTGCTTTTGCCAAGTTATATAAATCTTAATCACAATCACAAATACTGTGTAATTACAACTTCCCATTTTACTTTCGAGCTTATTTTTTAGATAGCTCGTATACAGTATTATTAGCTTTTACTAATGGCTTTTAAGTATTCATTCTACGTAAATGACTTTCCTTATGCCAGTAATTTCCTTGTGACTTGTAGATAATAATGGTGACTTATAATTGTTTATGTTTTTTTCAGGTACGAATATGAGTTGTTTTCTGCGAAAAATATCTAAGGGTGCAGTGGTAAGACATCGAATATAACACTACAATAATTACAAAGTTTGATACAAAAATACTGCGAGCCTTTGTATCACGGTCGTAATAGAGAAATTTGTCATTCACAAAGTCAATGTAACAGCTAGCTATTTTATTTATTGTTCTTTATATTATCGCAACAACAGATATTACTTCTGTTTTTTAACACTTACGATACTGACATCTAACAATATGTCAGTACTGGTTACGAAAGCAGCTCCTATATTCAAATGTCCATTAATTTTTACAAGAATGTCGTGCGTATTGTCGCGGTCACCTTCAACGAGTATTTCTATTTTGTCAAGTAATACTAGATTTAAAACGTGCACTATTTATATTTTCTGTTGCATTTTCTTTGTGAGTTTTTTCGCGTGCAATAATATATTTCAGCATGATCATAGCATGCATCATCGACTACTAAAACAAAAGCTGACTTAATATACTGACAATGCATACTTCTAAATCGTAAACGTAGCCCACAAACACAGTAAAGACAATTATATTTCTAAGGTACGGCCACAAAACGCTTTAGAAAATTTAGTACTGCGAATAACAGCATACTAAGACCGGGTTTAGCACTGTAGTACACTTTGATACCATCTACAGGTAATTACAATATTCCCATTGAATTCACTTTAATCACGTTCCGTGTAATTGTCTAGTAAAATCCTTGAACAATTGTAGAAGTAATCAATGAGGCAATAAAAAATATGTTTTATGACCATTGTAACTCATCATAAGTATGTTTTCATAAATCCATCTTGTAGGTGTATACTAATCAATAAACACTGAGTGAGACAAGTAATACAATACATTCATCAAAAGTTGATCTGACGGCTGGCTTGACGGTAGGCGTTGCTTTTACTATTTATTATGAGGCGCCTGGTTGACAGGCTCGTGTCTCTGTGAGCCAATTGTTGGTACTGCTGATTCGTCAGTTCCTAATGTCAAATAGTTATCTCAAATAATCAGTAGTAGGTACAATAATCTTACATGCATCGAAAGCGTCAATTACGAGTACCTATTGTGATACTGTTAACGTTTGCCAAAAACCATCCATACGTTCAGTAAGTGACGCTTTCTTTTACCGGTGCTTAAAGCCAGCGTCTAGGCTTATGATGGCAATGACATTTAATTATCATTCTTATGCTATAGGGTTTGAGTCTTTGAGTATTCAAAATATACATTTATCAACGGTTGAGCTTGTTGAATGCTGAAATGCTTATAAGTAACGCCCACAAGGGCTCCATTAAATACAAACATTCCGACCCAATTTAATATGTGTTGTCATTTGTAGTGTTGTTTGTTGGTTATTTTCACTAATTATAGATTCATAGTTGTTTATAATTCATAAACTGCAATGCCTTTTTTATATCTTCCTGCTGACACGATTTTTACATGACACCAACACAACAACTGTACCGGAGGTAATAAACTTTCTATTGATCAGTTAATGCAGGCACATTTTATTATGTTAAATGAGACATGTAAAAAATAACACAGTCGAATTGATAACTTTTCTTAGTTTATTAAGAAGCGATGCTCTTGTCGGCTTGCCTCCAGCATATTCCCTTCAGTTTCTACATATTAACTGCTTTATTTACAAACTGGCTCCGCAAGTAAACCGTGAAAAATAAATATTAGACGATAAATCAGCGAAAATCTTTGGTTTACTTCTCGTGTTTTATGACTATAATAAAGACACCGTCAACTGCGCACTGGTCAAAGAATAAACAGTACTCGTATAGATAGAACGTGGCCTGCATTCTGGAAACTTAAACACGGAACAACGGCTATTGGTTCTGCTTTAAAATTTGACATATTTACGTGCTCTAGACTAGTAACGTTGTTTACTCATCTACGCGTAAATTTTGTGGAATGGGATCGTAAAACAAAGGTAACAAGTATGACATATAGGTACTGAATTTCGCTGAGCGTGACGAAGGCACAAATCTATTTTCTGTGTCGAAGTCAATGTAATGAAGTATGTAATGGACTTACAGTATGGAACGTCGCTATTATCCCAAGCCTGTTCTCGTGTACAACATAAATGTATCCACTTAAAATGCCGTTAAGTTTTGTGAAACTGGCCATGAAAGTTGCTTCTTGAATACCAGTTATCGAAATTTTGAGAGAATAAAATTTTAATGGAACGATATCCATTTGTTATGATTGTACGATTAATTGGTTTTTAATTGTGATAATAATTTATCATTGTAATAAACAAACACCAGAACAACAACAAACTTAGATATTAAAGTCTAAGAATAGGAATATGATGTAACAATTTACATGACAAACTCCTAAAGCAAAAAAAGAAACGATAGAGAATGATAGAAGATATCTTCCAAAATACAGATTAGATACAGATAAGAGAATTGTGTCTTACCAAAATACGACTTTGCTTCCAGAAAAAGCTTCTGTTGGTTTTCACTTCTTCACTGTTAATATTTGCCGTGTATCGATGGACACACAAACATACTAGATCATTTAAAGCGTTTGCTTTGCTAGACGAAACTCTAGTGCGGTGCAAATAACATATTTTCCCTCTACATCCAGATGAAAGGGGTATTCTTTATTCACACTCGGTTTCGACAAATAACTGTCATTCATTAAATTCAAGGTTTTTTTTCTTCACTTTTCTGTTCGTTTTTATGTGGACACCTGTTTAAATGCAAGTTTTACTATTAAATTACCATAACATGTTCTCATTATGGATATTTATAACTGTATCAAAATACATAATTTTTTAAGCTGCTACTAAATTAAATTATGATAAACAAATTGTAAACATTAACAATACGAACACTTACTAAAATTCATAATTATACGTGGAGAACTACTTTGTACTTAAGCTTGTTATTATGGAACATTTTGTACCTATACACTTAAAAAATATACCATTTCGATTCGTTAGTTTCATGCAGTAGGTATATCATCAAATGTCTCATCAGTATTCTAGCACCATAACAAGCTAGCCCTTTAGTCTTGCATAGATTAAGATTTAAAGATAAACGCAAACGCACCTAAATCACAATCGTTGTAGATACCCGCTGACATTTCCAACTGGTTTCCAATTTTTATGAGTTCCGTAATTACTAATTTCCGATCTGATCCTGTATTTATGTTGATTTATATGCACATTTTATTTCATTACTAGTTTTAACGTATGCTACAATTATGACGTTATTGTTTTCGTTAAACATTTGTCATAGATCCTTTCGTCATAACTAATACGCAGAATTTAATTATTGTCATTCTTCCCACGCATTAAATTGTGACTAACAGCCTCCTAAGAAGTTTCATTAGAAATCAAGCTTTAAAATAAGCATGCGCTTGCCAATTTATTAATTTGGTAAACTATTTTCTTTACGAGACACCAAAAATATATTAAGTTTGTTTGTGTCTGAAGATTTAAAAATATTTTTTTTAATACAAAAATATATTTTTTAAACACGCTTTTGTATTCTTCTCAGCAAACCCTTTCGTTTGATACCCATATCATGGTGGTAGATAAGAAAATTTTGTTCGCCATTTTGGAGCAGGTGCCATATTGAATCGAGTGTAACATCATTTAATTTTTTGTATTCTTCTCAAAAATTTTTTTCATTTGATACCTATATCATGGGGTGCATAAAAATAACTGGCCTGCCATCTTAGGATGTCCGCCATATTGGATTGGGAATGACGCCATTAGTTAACCATGCGTTATCATCCAAACTAAACGTGTGTGCCAAACTTCAGCTCAATCGGTTGAGGATAACTGGTCTTTAATTCAGTAGCAAGATTTATCCCACACATACATAACAGGGCAAGTAAAATAAAATCTTGTAAAAACTCACTTCTTACGCCACTTGACGCAAGTGGTAGGAAGTTCAATATTATTGATTTCTGCTCAATAATCAAATGTAATGTTGTTGAATACACAAAACTTATTTAAAATCAAATGTTGACTGTGTTCATTTCAAAATAGCTTTATATTTTTCACTGCATTGGTTTTTTTTGATATTCAAATACCTATTCTCTCTCTCGTGAGATTGATTTTTATTTACAAGTTTTATACTATTCTTGAACAATACTCATTGTGTCAATACGCAAAGCCATTTATAGTTATTTTTATCTCCCTACTATCTTGTTCCCATTCATCATTCTGTAGTGCTTTGATTTTTATTTCTATTTATACACCAGCTTAAGTATCAGCGCTCAGTTTAATTTCAATATCTTCATTGCTTAAGTGATCAGTAGCTCTGAACGGACGTGTCGCAACATGATTAGTGTTCCTAAATTAAAGCTGAACAATCTTGATTTCTTAATTATTTGTCAAGCATTGCCTTATTACAAATTGTTTCTGTCTACGGACACAATGCAACAATGGCTTCCCTAGAGTACACCGGAAATGTGAGCTCTTTGTTCCCCCCGCGTCGCATTAACTTCGTTTGGGCAGCATTCATCTTATATGCATCCCTAATTTGTTGGCGGTAATAAGAAGAAAAAACCTAACCGTGAGAGACTGAACACTAACGAAGATATTATTAGTTATTTGACTTGTTCAATTGTTGACACACAAAACGAAGTCACATTGTTAACGTTACCTCGTATGAATTTGGGATTTTGATGTATAATAATGATTGATGACTGTTTATAAACTTTACTACAATGTTTCTAGCAGATACGTTATTCAGCCTTCTAATCTGCAAATATGCGTTTAATCCTTTTGTCTATCAGTGGACGTCCTATGGCTGAAATGATGTTATAAATCTACATACCCAGCTTAACTGCGGATTTATTGAAACCCTTAACACCTTTTTACACGCTTTTATTAAACTTGCAATATATGTTTGTACGGGTGGAATTTTGTAACTCAATTTTGAAGCAGATATCTTCAACCGATTGAGCTGAAATTTGGCATAGGTACTTATGTAAGTTTGGTGAAAATACAATGTTATGGTACCTTCGAGCTGGTCTGATGATGAAAACAGAAGGTGGCCATAGGAACTCCCAAACGAAACAACGTAACCCCGTCGAGTTTGGGTTCTTTCATGTCTTCTCCCAAGCAGTTTGATTTTAGATGATAAATTTAATATGGCGGACGCCCCAAGATGGCGGACAAAATGGTCACATCATGATACGAATCAAATGAAAGGGTTTGCTGAGAAGAATACGAATAAAGCCTGTGTTTAAAAAGTTTTTTTTAAATTAATAAACTTATTTACTTGTACGTACATGCTACGGTATCATAGCTTCCCAGACTCAGACAGATTCTTTCAGACACTTTCAGTTGACGTTACATGGCTTTGCATAATAATTTAATCACACATTGTAAATCTAAATACTAGGTTTGCGTGATCGAGTATTCTCTGTCAGGCAAGGCAACTGATCGCAAACTAACCGTGGCGGTGGATTTACGCATCGCCGCATTCCGTGTGAAAATTCCCGTTGAATTCACATTGTTCTCGTTTTACCCTCATTTATTACTGAGGGCAGAAATTGACCTACAGTTCAAAACAATGTACTGGAAGATAGGTTTAAAAAAAAAATAGGCTTACTTTTGACCATCATCTCGCCTGATGTTAAGCGATGATGCGGTCTACGTTGGAGCACGCTTGCCTAGAAGAAACCGATTCACTCGTTATTTTAAGACACCCAGATTGTAACCATCGGAGAACAATTCAGGCAGTGCATCCCACAGACTAGCAGTTCGCACAATAAATGTGGAATCAAAGCGCTTCGTACGGGTTTTCGGAACATGAACCATAAAGCGGTGACGATTTTTGCACCGTTTTTTTTGTTTCGTTGCACTTGGTATTCTAGCATTGTGGCGTTCCTGTATGTGTTGGTATAATGAAGATGCGACTGACGTCACACTGGTGCGCAGTTTACTTGCTAGCACCATTGCTCTGTTGTTGCGGAAAATTAACCATAAAGCGGTGACTATTTTTCGTACCCGCTCTGGCAGTCCGATAGAAAAATGGACAGGTAGGAATTAGGTCGTGCAGATCCAATACACACTCTCCGAAATGTATCCGATAAAAAACCGATAGACTAACAACTTTACGTCGATGCTCAAGACGAAGAAGCTTAGTCCGAACTAAGGATTCGTTGCTGATGAGCTTCTTGGCTTCTTCTTGAAACATTCCTACATTGCAAATTCCTGAGCTCTCGCAACTATTAGATACTAAAAACATGTTTATTATTAATACTTATGGTATATTATAGTATGCATTATAGTATTTTATTAAACCTTAGAACGAAAATGACGTAAATATTTGATATTTAAATGGTTATGCTCTAATTGTCACCGTCGAGTTTAATTAATGCATCACCTTGCAATTTTACCGTCTAGCTAGACTAGACGCTACCAATTTACGATACAGCGTTGCATTTAATTTTGTCGTTTTCCGTTTCTAAATATTGGTTATCATTGCTGGTGTTGAAAGAAGTAAATGCTTTCCGCTTACTTACTAAGAATACAAGTGATGTTGACATAGTCTAATCGATTTTATGATTATTTCTATAGCCATTAGATTTGTAAAGCACGCGATAGTATGATATTTTATGGCTATTTTCTTTATTAGTAGTAGTTTGCCAATTAACAATATAATTTTACGCAAATGGGTAAATCTCCATTAGGATATATTTTATCGCATATTAATGTTATTCGGTCCTTTCTTGATATTAAGGCGTTATTCAATGATAAAACGAGGTTACCTACCGTAGTTCTGATAAAGTTACTACATGAAGTGTTAAACTAAGACTAAACTAGTATTAACGTAAAATAGTGATTGAAATTTAATTGGTAGCAAAGAGCTATTTCAACACTGTTCGCGAGTCTATAGGCATTTATTCGAGCACGCATAGAACTTTCAATTAAGGCCTTTTTCCCCACTTTTAGCAATTTTGATCATTCCAGTTTAAGTTTGTCTTCTGCCATGGTTAGCTTAAAATTATAATAATGGTTACATATTAAAATTAGAAGGTTTTTTTATCTAGGAAACCGTAAAGACCGAAACAAAATTAAGGACATTGCGCTCGATATAAAAAAAAAGTATTTGCGCTTTTCTCTCCGTTTTTTGAATTCATTCAAATACTCATATAGTAAATGTTATCTACGATATCTTAATATGCAGATTTCATAATTATGGAAGTAACCGTGGAGGTACAAACATTATAGCTATAACTTCTTTTTGAAAAATATGAGTAAAACATCAAAAATAGGAGTAGCCAAACGCACCACTGTGTGTAAGTGCCATGGTTTTGCTCCACTAAATGCGACTTTAATACAATATTTTAAGCCTAAGCCCAATATTTTAACATTTTATGGTCAAGCGTTGCTTAAAAGTGGAAACGTCACAATTCAGAAGGTCATTCTGAATGCAATAAAATTGAATGAACTAATGTGCAAAAAGGGTGGCATACATATAATGGGTAGGTCTATAGACACGCCAGTGTCTCCCGAAAGTCGCGTGTCTGATATCAGCAAGGCCACTATGGTTATTCAGGACTTACCTGATCGAAAAGGTTTCCTTTCGGATCCACATTCTCCGTCTCCGTCATCTGCATTCAGGATGACGGAGATGGATAATGTGGATCCGTACGGAAACCTTTCTGATTGAGTTGTGAATATCCGAGCAGATCGTCACACCTCAAACTGAACTGCTTGATCTGATGCCGACCGTCACGGTTTTACCATCGCACTAGCCGCCACCGCCTGAAAGCTCATCTACACATCATAGATCAGTGGAAATAGCACACTGTGCGCTTAACACGATCTTTCTTGCCTCATACCTGCAAAATGTGGAATGAGCTACCTTCCGCGGTGTTTCCGATAAGCCTAGTTAATTGAGTCCTAAAGGGTCGCCAACGTATTTGCGACGCCTCTCGTGTTACAAGTATCCATAGGCGACGGTGACTGCTTACCATCAGGCAGCCCGTCTGCTTGTTTGCCACCTATGGCATTGGAAAAAACTAGCAAATATATGTGGTACAATACATATAAATAACAGCATGAAGTTCTTTTTTAAAGTTCAGAGGTAAAAACTACTGAGTCAATGAAACTGATCAAAATCGATAAAATGTCCCAATATATTGTTATCTATCAACTGTCTACTGAACTGTTAACTCTTTTAGATTTACAAAATTATATGAAATCATTATTTTCATGTCATTGTTAAGACGATTTCTAAAACTGATGTAGGTGGACCAAAGCTAAAATGTAAATTGACATTCATCACTCGGTGACACACAACTTGCTTGTTCTCCTGTTATAGAAAACCTTCTTCCTACGCGAGACACTATTCAAACATTTTGTGAAGCAACTAATAAAAATCCTATTGCTATGTCGTAACGTTGATATTCCTTTGCTGCTTTGCGAGCAAGAAGGTGTTCTGCAAGGCTTGTATTACTGTGTAGAACGATAGCGATTGCGGTTAAAGTAATCTGAGTAAATGGTAAAATTAAACCCAGTTAACTAATATAACCATGTATTATGTGGTTTTGCAACCTGTTTGTATAGCCTTGATTCCCTGGAACTACGTTTTTAAAGTGATTATGTTTGCATTCTTATCTTAATTAAATTTTATCGGTTTTTATAGATTTTAATTAGCTGAACAAATTGGAATTTCAGTTTTTTTGTTAGTATCCAATAAAATCATGCATCAATCGTACTATTATTGACAAGTGAAGACTGGTCAGAAATATCGAAGACTAATGCAAATGCCCTTCGACTGTGACATTCTAGAGCAGGTTCACGTCGACATCATTAATCAAAAATTGTATGAGGAGTGACAGATGGACGGCCCACCAAGATTACGTCAAAACACAGCCTCTATTATATGCCTTTGTTCTGTTGGAAGTCTCATTTGCCAGCCCAAAACTTGCGGCATTGTTAAATTGTCCGCTACAAGTGTTTCGACACTCGTCAACGTCCGCTTTGACAAGTTTCAAAAAGATTTTCCAGTGAGTCAGAACGCAACCTTGCTAGATTGACTATTTGTCGATTAAGCTTGTCAAAATGTCAATGGTCCAAATATGTGACTGATGTCGACAGAATCTTACTGGCTAAAGCTAAAGATGAACAATCTTGAACATTGTAGACTCGACCCCTTAAAATTACTGAAATCGCTAGCTTGTTAAGAGAAATCGTGATACAAACATAAAACCAGAATTCTCCAGCTTCTTTCTTCCTAAAAACGCAGTGCCATCAATATGCAAGAAAGATGGCAATTAAATACATAATCCATCGGCTATCACACGGGTCCCGTGGTCGTTTAATGGGTTGTTTACTCGGCCGACCGGCCGTATATGGCGAGAAAGCCTCTCAGCATTGTCGCCAGACCCTCTGTGGAGCCGCTATGGTCATGCGGATACGTTCGCCTGCGCACATGCGGTGTGTGATAGCGTTCAAGATTAACAAATAGGCTCGCAACTGTTGTACTGTTATTCCGTAATATAAAGACGTCAGAGAGTTCTGATATTTCAGAATTTGTTGATGTTGTTTCACTGCTGACCCCATAAATATGAATCTTTAACATAATGTCCTAAAACGCCAATGAAAGAGCACTTTGCGAAAGAAGAATATTGATTAGTCTGCTTGTCTTTTTGCATGTTGTCTTAAGGATATAAATAAATGGTTCTCATAACGTAAATCGTTAAGCTAGCCACATTTCTGCAATATGATTTCCATGAATAAGATTAAAATAAACAAAACGATTAGTAGAAATTCCACCGCTGAACGGAATTCTTAACACATATTTATGCATACTGCAGGAACAGATGGTCAGATTGCGCACTCCGGAAATCAGCAAAATGACTCATCATCTCTTTTACTAAATAAAGAAGATACGATATTTGCACAATGATACCTCTTATATATGCGGAAACGTGTTAATAGTGCTAAGTTATCATAATTTCTTTTTAAATTAGTTATATATCACTGTATGTTTCCTGAATAAAAATAAAAATTAAAATTATATGGAAAGAAAATCGACTAGAATGGTTTAATTTTGACTTTTTAAATAGTATTTCAGAAGACAGATGATGTTGGCTACGTGTTCTTAAGAGATCTACATATGTAACGAGGATTAGCTTTGACCCATGCGAAACTTTGAATATTACACTTAGATACAAGTAACTTAACGCTTTAAGTGAGAAAGTTCTGTCCAAATACTGTTCCTTAGTCCTAATGTTGTCTATCGCCTGTTATTGTCTACAATTCTTTAACATTATGATCGAAACTATCGTTTTGTATTATATACTCTACCCACAACCAACAAACAATATTTACTGCTTTCCAAAAACTATAATTATCGCAGACCTACTAATAAAAGCGAATTTTCCACGAGACATTAACTTTTATCTTCACTAGTAAACGTTTGGGACGGCCTAAAATTATCTGATATGACACGTATCGTCTTTGAAATTTATTGGAGCAGATGCTTACACGCCTTGCGTGTGTTGTCTCTTTGAAAAATAGTAATGCTTAAAATGTATCCCGTCATTTATGTTAGCCTAAACCTAGCACTTCATAACGATTTCTAATCGATTTTCCTTGTAGTACCTATGAGGTACTTTGGGAAATACCCCACTCGATAACCTAATGACATTGGATTTAGTATCGAGTTAGATTTAATCCATATATCAATATCAGTATTTTTGTTAAAATATTTAATTGTATACTTACACGTGGTTGCAAAAAATACATCCACGATCTTAGTTCAAATAATCGTTGACACGTTTATATCATTGTTGAAATTAAAACAATGATATAAACGGTTTTACGGAATAATTTTATTTCAGGTTAGATTAAAATTAGCATCACTAATATCTATAGAGAAAACTAATTTATCCCAAAATCCTTATTGTCCAACCTAGAAGCGGAATTACGCTAGAGATTCTTCATATACAAATAACACATGGAATTAATGACGCCTGATTCAATCAACTATTAACTCATGTTTTTTCTTTTTCTTTACAGAAATAGCAAAAGTACGAGCGAGTCTATTCCAAATAAATGGAGTCAAAAAAGAACCACTCGTCTTACCAGAAGCAGAAGGCATGGTCACCACACTCACAGAAAAAGTTTACGTGCCAGTCAAAGAACATCCAGATGTAAGTGTATTTTTTTAAGAAGAAAAAATTACAATCCCTAGTTTCTATTCACCTACATAGATAGCACAATTCTGCGCGAAAAAAAATCTGTAAACAATGGACTTCAAATAGATTAAAACTGCACGTGATATGTATTAATTATATGCTTTTAAAAGCCTTTTATCCTACATTGACATTATTATATCATAGAAAAAAATTACATCCAAGTAAATAGAGGTTGCTGTCGTTAGCGCTACCAAGGAGGTTGCTTTAAGGAGGTAGGTATAGGTATAAAGCGGGTGAAACTGCGTGGTGCAGCTAGTTTTACATAGTTATTAGTAATATTTTGTTTAAATTTAATGAACCTTGATATGATTAGTGATCATATTGGTCAAAAATATAAAATGTATATAATTTTGTGTGACCGTTGAAATATTTTGTAAGCTCATGTGTAATACAAATGTCAACAGTTAAAGTACCTTTAAAACGATGTTTGCAATGACAACGTTAACAACTCATCTCGACCTCGCTTGTACTCCTATGCATATTATGCAAAAAGAGTAGTTGAGTAATTAAAACATGAATTGACGAATATTGCTCTGTCAACTTGTAAATAGTAAATATGAATAACTTTTATGAATGGATGTAATGCGAGGTATCAAGATATCGCGTTGCGTAATATTAGTATGGTATGCTTTATTCATAAAGCGTATGTAAATTTAATTGAAAATGAAGATGGCTAACCATGGCTTCTCACAAACGTGTACGTTCATAAAGATGGTCGATTATTTTGGCACTTTGTACACAGACGTAGCGAAGATATGTGAACGAAACGTAATGTTTTTGCGAAGGCTTATCTCGATAGCAAACGTAGAAGCCTTAGTCATACAAATAGAAAGACAAGGTTGGCAGGCTGCTACATTTGGTGACTTATGTCAGGGCTATCACGTCTTTGGCTTGATCGTTCAAAGCTCGCTTGGCCCTCAAATGGAATCATTCAAAGAGACAGATTTAAGCTCATTTGTAAACGCTTATAGAAGTCCTTTTTAGGCGAGTTCAACGAACCGAATGATTCATTATCAAATAACATCGAACTTCTTTGCCAAGTATTTTCATTACGGGCTGTTGAAAATATTCTTTGGGAATACAATGTTGTGCACGGTCTAAATATATTTGGCAGCGCACTCCCATTAATCTACTAGGTTACTTTATTTCGATAATAATAGGCGCAATCTGTATAGAGCATTCTGCATTTTTGATACGTATTTAATTTAGATTTGGAGTCAATAACCCATTCATAAATGATGCTGGATCTGCAGCTTCGTTTTTGTGTGAGCTATTGAATAAGTATTTACACCATTCTTGTTAAATTTGGTATAATTATCTCTTGTATGTTTGATCTCATAATTATCTCATATTTTACCATAAATAGTAGGACTGTTCATGACTCAATTATTAAATTTTACGACTATTTAGTCACTAATTAACATCACACACATTAACATTGTGGCAGTGATCGATTGCTGGCGCCTTCCATGCGACCAGGAGCTTCCCTTTTATGGTCGCATCTAATGAGTATCCGCCAGTGAAGCCTTATGGCACTTTTATTATAATTTCATGCGTTCTTGTCATTTTAAAGTCGGAAGAAATGAAACTTATTGATTCTTTGGTAGTTTCCTTTTTGTGTAAGTTCTGCTTTACTCGAAGACTGAGTCTTCATTTAACAATCAGTTTTTGCACTTTCTAAGGAGTAAGACATGTTTTATCCTTGCTGTATTACTGCGCGCAGAGCGTATGAGATTGTGAACAGTCACGTCTTGGTTGATAAATATTTATTATATTGAATTTACTTGCTAGTAATTTTCGCTCGCAATATTTCATCCGCGTAATTGCGGAATAAGAATTTAACAATATGACCATAAATCCTGTGATAGATTGAACGTTGAATGATATTGATTGGTGATCAAAGGGGCCGAGCCGAGACATCGGTCACGTACGATGGAATAATGATGAAAATCTTAACGATGTAGATTGTAGCAAGATGTCATCCGATCGAGTTCCTGGAATCATTGATATCGAGACTTGTATCTTGGATTATAAGATTGTACCTAAATCAATGTGTTGTATATTTTGAATCTGGTTTATTCAAGCTTACTTGTTTTAACAATTGAAACTCGTGGTATTGGGCGTTTTATACGCTCGCAAAAACCAGGCCGTAAAGTAAACGTTAACTATTCCAGAAATAGAGCTAACAACAGTATGCGATTTGTATGTCGAACACACTGTCGAAACAATAGTTTCCGAAAGCTCTGTGCGCTGTGTGACTAATTTCTTAAAATATTTTTACTTTTTAGACTTTTACGTTCGTCTTTATTACTAAAACAAATGGTAACGCACAAATTCTTTGATATACCAACGTTTTTACGATAAACGTGTAGTTTTATAATGATTTTTATAAGGTTTATTATTCTTTAACATGATCTTTGTTTGGAACGTATATTATTTATATGTTTGCCTTTTATTAAAGCCTACTTTTATACATTTATGTGATAATGTACAAAATCCTTTTAAAACAATATATGAAATACATGTTCATGTGTGTCATTATCTCGGTACACATTCTTGACACTCCGGGTAGAACATTTTGTCCCTGATTATTCGTTTTGATTAGAATATATTTTCACACAATAGCTACCAGTCGAGATTTAGTTTACAGTACTTACAAATAACCTGAATATCCAGTTACGGAAATCAAAATGCTTAAAGGTTCCCTTTAAAAAGTTGTATCAGATACGGCACTTACTATTCCGCATAGTTCTTGTTTATTATAAATGCTGAACACATACACCGACTCCCATATTTATGCGTTGGAAGTACTGAGCACGTTCAATCATAGTCCACAAGATGGAGAGTTTAGCTTGAACCTGATTTCCATGGACTAGTACCATAAGTGCTTTGCTAGCTTGTAAAGAGTACTTTAGTTTCAACTATAAAATCTATACTTGATAATATATTGTGTGGACTTACTTAATAGGCATGATGACTAGTATTTTTTATTAGATATTTGATAAAAAAGCTGATCATAAATAGAGCAGATCAACGAAAACAAAATAAAAATTAGTTCAAAAATAAATCAGTTATAAGTATTTTAATTTCATGCTAGACAGAGAAAGCACTATACTGAGTTATGACTTCACGCCTCAGGCGCCCCATACAAATGCTATACTAACACACGCTTTGCGAGAAAGGGACAGAGTATTCCCTCTGACCACCTAAAACTTAAAACAATCATATCTCAGAGATTTATCATCCAATTTAATTATTTTTTTTAGTATGTGTAATGTATTTAGTTATATTCATCGCTAAGCTTGTTATTTGTAAAAAAAATATTAAACATTAACGCATGCCTATTCATCCTATATATCCACCAATCCGCACTGGGCCAGCGTGGTGGATTTGGCCCAATCACCCTTTCGGGGGTAGGCTAAAAGTCCAGCAGTGGACTGTTAAAAGGCTGATGATGATGATGATGATAACATGCCTATTATAATATAGCAATTAGAATATACTCGTAAGCTAAACACATTTAAAAGAAGCTCTCTTTTCTCAATTTTTTTATATAGATGATTGAGAGCTTTTCAAATAAATACAATTGAATGTCAAAACAGTGTTCATCTTAGTGCTAAAATAAATTTTATTGAGAGCAGAGTGGCGAAACAAATAACAACGAATATCGAATTCGAAGAGCTAAAAGTCACGATTGCGATAGAACGTCGACATCGATTCGACCAAGTAGGAGTCAGTCAGAGAAACGGAATCAGCGTCTGTCCTTTTAAGGGTGCGATTGTTATTAAATCCTGCCATATCTGTCGGGACCGTTATTTCAGCTTTTTACTCATCACGAGACAGTACACTCAACACGATTATGTTACATCGACAAAGTTGTAGCGTATCTTTATAGCCGATCAATTGATTAGGCCTAGTTTGTGCTTTAGATATAAAAATGTAATTGACTGGGGATAGTGCCAGCAAATGGTCAATTTCGAAAGTCGTCGACCCCAAGTTTTCATGCAATTCGGGTCGGATTCGGTTGTAAAATTCAATATCTCCATAAAGACAGTTCTAAAACTTAAACTTCCTATACAAACTCGTGCGTGTACATCAACTAACTGCATAATAACGTGTAATAGTTCAACCAATGGGATTCTATTTAACATTTTTGTGTGTGAATGTTTGTCTTGACCATTTCCGAGTGGGTTGTTGATTACATTAGTTATTTGTGCCAGATGTAGTTTCCATTAAAATTACTCCATGCGTTATGACGCACCTATGTAACACATGGGCGTATTAAACACTAAGATAATGGAAAGCACATTAAGATTCAAGTCTTGTTGTAGTTTTACGTAAATAGATCAAGTGCTGTAATCTAGTATATCATACCTACAGCAGCCACAACAATACATGTACTAACTACGATCATACGACCTGCATATAGAATGTTTCTATCGTGCGTAGAGTTGAATTGTTTTAGTTCAAACATATCTGGCACAAGCGTGTGCTTTATCATTCGCGAGTGCAAACATACATCGGTGAAGTTTGCGAACGTTTCCAAAAGATTAAACAATTCCTGAGAGTTCAGTTTCTATTAAACCATGTTTTAGTTCTTCTATATCATCACTGGAATGTGCAATATAATACACAAATAGAATTTTTTGCAAATACATAAATTCTACTTATTCATGGTGCCTACTTCTAAAAATGTTTCCATCCGATTTATAATTTTGCATACATATGTTACAAAGGTATTTTTTTTTTTGATGATTTACGATGATATTTACAGTTTTAAGAGCATTTAGAAGGTCTTTAATAATACTAATAAAATATGACTTTGACTATCAACATTATGATAAAATTCAACCAATATTTTTTTTTCGAATTTTATATGACATCCCATAATACGAGTATAAGAGGCAGTATAATTTTCGTAAAATGTTACCATGCCGTTTGTGACATCGCGTAGGCGCGTGTATTCCTCTGTTTTCTCGTTACTTTGTTTAATTTAATAAATTTGTTATAGCACATTCTGGGGGTTATTAAGCTATAACCTGTACAGTAAACGGTTGCGTAGGTGTGGCATAAAATCCGTTCCATTAACAGTACCATGAAAACTTGTATAAAATGAGGAATCAATCAAAATTAGCTTGATTTTATGGGTGCTTATTACATTGTACTGTTTACTAAAAGAAACAGTATTGTTTTCTTGAAATTGATACAAAACTATGCCAACGACTTTGACTTGTTTTGATTTGCTTGCTCATTTTAGATGTTTTTTGTGATTTGTGCTGGGCAAATTTCTTTGATCTTACATTTTTCTTTATAACTATAGTCCAAATTGTTGAGCAGATTTATGTTTTTTAGGTCTGTATTCTTATACAATATTAATTAACTCGACTCTATAATAGTCTGTAAATATCCACAGTAATCGATTTAAAAAAGTATGATATCAGAATTTGAAGTCTAAAAATATCAACCATTCCAAGTCAATAGAACTCTAGCCCAATTACAGGGTAAATGCATTAGATCTCCGTAATGAGGTTGATTGAATCCGTTGTACTTCCACCGGGTCACAGATCATGCGCCTCGTTGGCTACCTCACTACGCGTGTTTTTGACTATTCCTATTCATATATTAGATTCGTTGTATAATTATTAGAATTCTTTGCATCGATATAATATTATATGGCATTGAAACAGAAGTAGGTAATTGCAATTGTAAAAGAGGCGAATCGATCGGTTTTGCTGTAATTCACATAAAAAAAATAAAAAAAATAATGGATAATGTTAATGTTTGTTTGATAACATATTAACATATATGTTATTGCATTTCGTTAAGTCGCTCGTTTATGCATAGAAGTTTTCGAATTTGAAGCTTTCAATATCAAATTCTAAAACTTCTGCAAAGTTCTTAAGATCTGTGTGATATATGTTGAACTAATGTAGCCCGCGAGGCTGCGACCCGTGACCCAGGTCGGCAGAGCAAGACCAATCCGATCGGCCTCATTACCACTCTTGTGCTCTGTGCATTGTATGATATCTATGCATCTAGAAAACTGTGACTAGTGTGTCTGCACTGACGGAAATAATGTACATTTTGTAAGATTTGTAAGCGAAACTATTCTCGAAGTACAAAATAACGGTTATGCCAACTCTTGCAAACAAAAATGCATAGCTCTCGTCTATCAACGACTAATTTTTGCTTAATCTGTCTCATCCCATTGCTGGAAAAAGGTCAACAGACTACTACTATTTATTTATGTTTTTTTTTAAATTCTCATCACCATCAACCAGAAGACGTCTACTGCTGAAAATAGGCCTCCCCTTTTAACCTCCACACTGAACGACAGCCTGCCATCTGCATCCACTGGATGCCCGCGACTCTCATAATGTTGTCGGTCCATCTAGTAGGAGGCCTACCTACGCTGCGTCTTCCGGTTCGTGGTTCCTTTCTTCCCCATCGGTTATCCGTTCTTCGAGCGATGTGGCCTGCCCATTGCCAATTCAACTTGCAAATTTTAATAGCTATGTTGGTGACTCTGGTTCTTTGGCGAATATCCACGTTCCCGATTCTATAGCGCAAAGAAACTCTGAGAATAGCTCTCTCCATTGCCCCTGTGTGACTCTAAGTATTAATTCTCAATTATACAAAATTGACAATACTTCAAACATTGTTTTAGTGTTTACTGAAAACAGCGAAACGGTAAAACAGATTGTATATTCAGTATTGTATATTGTTTAGTTAGCATTATTAACTATTTCAAGGCGGTGTATGTTTTTAATAACAAGCACCAGTATGGTTAGTAAAAAGGCATTGTTTCTATCACTCCACTGTTCTTCAATATTGATCATTTTATCATGTGATTATTATCACAGTCATGACGTTTACTTTAATTGTAAGTGTTAGGATACCCTTTTATTTATATGTAGTGAATATCATTGTGATCTTTTATTTAATGTTATTAAATTGTTAAAATTTGCATGTTCATCCTATTCTCACATATTGCATATATGGTTTTGTATTAAAATTTAACGAAAATCTTTAGTTTATGTGCTCAGTCTTATTATTACTTGATTGTAGCATAGTATATGCATATCTAGCTCAACTATCGTGGCAGTCCCCTTAAGCGCTTCAGCAACAATAGTATCTCAGGTCGTGACCAATCGTTGTACGACAATTATGCTCAAATTATACCATCAATCAATACCGCTACGGTATTGGTAATACCCACCCACTGTGCAATATTACCTCATAATGACGTACCATCATCAGTCTTAAAGTGTTTACCCGTTTTATGTGCTTTTGTACTTGACCTTTGTTGTGACTGTTCTCGTTCCGCGATTTTAAGCTACGTATCAGAGATTTAAGCTTTTAGAAGTTTTTTATAGTTGTTTCTCTTCGGTCTTTTTAGATGTTCCTGATCAGCTTGTTTTCGCCCGCTGCAGTTCATAATCCTTATCTCTGAAAGACCAGTTTCCCCATTTAAGCCATTATTTTGTTAACGGCCTATTTTTAACCAGTTTTAAATTATTGTCTAGTTGGTTTTAGACTTATATTTTAACAATGTTTTACATAAATGTATACATTTGAAATCTTGATAATAGCAACAAGTATTAACTTTATAATAAACCGTCCTATAAACAGACACAGTTCTCAGTGCATCAGTAGGTACCTAATTGCTATATTTAAAACGGTAAGTCTAAACAATCGCCTTGCACCAAATGCAGTGAACCGCACAAAATCATAAGTGAAGATAATAAATAATTTAACCACACGATGAAATCGTACTGTTGTTATTAGGGCCTGGTCTAAATAAAGAAAGAAAAGTTATAAAGTTAATATACTTATTTGAATCATTATATTTCATTGTGCTATCATAAAAAAAGTCTTTAATGAATTTATATTTCTAGTCAATTGTAATAAATTTACTAATAACAATCAAGACACAGACTTGTATAATTCATTAGTTGAGCATGAATAGGGTAAGTGTGTGGTAGTTATCACAATAGTGATTGCTAATGCGTAATACAGTTATTTAGTATTCATAATGCTATTAGTAGTATCTGCTAAAAGTAATATTTCCGGCAGGTATATAAATATAAAAGGAAAATAGAAACACACATTCACATTTTCTTATGCTTACCTACAACTTCATGACCATTGATGACATTCGCTTAACAATCCTGAATTTTTACAATTTGATTGTAATATTGTAACTCGTAAACTAATTCGAAGAAGTACCTATTTCGTGCCTAATTAAAAGTATATAATATTTACTTTACTGTCGATTCTATCGATTTTGCGTTGTTTCGACCACGGTTACTTATCGTTTTTGTTTTTGAAATAATATTTCCAGGGATTCCTATCTCTATTTAGTATATTTGACACTTGCAAGTAATGCGATTTTGTATGCTGTGTTTCTGAAACCGCTTTCATTTGAACCCTATCCCGATGTTTTTGTGGTGGTGAGTTGATAGAGGCTTGCGTTATCCAGGCACTATCATTATAGTTACAACGCCACTGCCAATTACGAACCCAAGCTGCACATTTCTATTCTATCCAATATAAACACCATTGTGACTGTATTAGAGGTTAATGTGACGTTAATTGAACTTATATATCCATTGCCATTGCACTGAATCTATTGTGCTTTGTTAGATAGTGTTATTATTTTAATAAGGTCTAGATTTTACATTATTTCTTCTAGTTTTTTTTATTGGATCTTATATCCATACCGTATATAATGGAATACCACTGATCTATTTGTGTGGAATACCAACTGTGTTTAAAGAATTTATTACCTACATCTTCAAATTACAAATCGCGTAAAAGTCTGCTTGAAAATAATGAAATAAAATTTCTCATAAAAATGTGCAGTAAATTGACTTCAAAGACGACGATTGAGTGATTATTTTAATTACAAATAATATATTTGAGAATGCAAAATAAACAAAGTGAGTCATCTAGAATTATTAAAAAAATATAAAGTAAACTCTTCAAAAATAACTCGATCGACCAACATATCATCGTCATACAAAGATTTATCGATATTCAAATGGAAGTTAACGCGAATTGATTTATAACGTTTAACCAATAACAAACCGTTATTCTGCATTTATTTTTTCTTTTATTGGCTGTTGGCTTAAGTAGGGGCGAGTTTCCGAAACCAATAGCAATTACATATTTGTTCAATTTCAAGATAGATTAGTAAAATTGTTTACCTGCCACTTGTAAGATCGCAAACTATTATCTGCATTTTGTAATGTGCACATTGATTAATACTTATTTGTTAATCGAGATCTTGACATCATTAAAATCTGTTTTGTTCCGCCGTCATAGCATTTGAGACTTTTAAGTCTCTACTTTTAGTTTTCTTGGCTTTACTTCATATTTTAACAGTGTAACTATATTGATTTTCTTATTACATCACATCACATCATCAGCCATTAAATGTCCACTGCTGGACAAGGCCTCCCTCTTAGAGAGGGGTGTTGCCATAATCCCCACGCTTGGCAGGCGGCTTGGGGATCGCAGTACGTTCACCGTGTTCTAACAGGACGCTGCTGCCCATCCTCCGGTGGTTCTGGTGGTGATGTCGCAGTTTTAGGACACTTCTAAAAGCAAATCTAATAATACGTATGATTACGTTTAAGAATTTTATATCAAAACAATTTTTTTTTAATTTATATTTAAAAAATTCACGCAAATTTAATTGGTCTATCCGTTCTGGAGAAAAATGATGGCATACAACCTCTTATCACATATACAACTTACCTTCTCCGTTCCGTGTCGTGGGTATAAAATAGGCAGATTTTTTCTAACCGGAATTCAATTGATTTGTTTGCTGCGAACCGATTAGATGTGCTGTAAAAAGCGGTCTCCCACGATAACAACTGCTTTATTTACATTAATACAGTGTTGCTAATAAGATATTTATTTCATTTCCTTCATCATTGTCATTATTAGCCTATCATGTTCCCATTGCTGGGAACATGATAGGCTAATAATCAAAGAGAGAGAAGATGGGCCCTAATGCACCATGCCATTCACCAGAACCACCGGAGGATGGGCAGCAGCGTCTTATTAGTCCACGGTGAACCTACTGCGACCCCCAAGCCGCCTGCCAAGCGTGGGGATTATGGCAACACCCCTACGAGGGAGGCCTTTGTTCAGCAGTGGACGTTTACGGGCTGATGATGTGATGTGATGTGTGCACCATGCTGGCCCAGTGTTGGTGAATGTCGTGTCTTTGACCTTTTAAGGTTCTTGGACATACCGGTTTCTTTACGAAGTTTTTGATGTTCCGTCACCGTTGTTGAGCGATGGCATCGAAACTGCACATAATTTATGTAAGTACCAAATAAGTCATTGGTGCAGAACCGAGGATAGAACCAGGTGCCGTCAGATGATAAAGCGCACATGTTACCACTATCGATCCATTTCATTTCCTTGCTTTTATGTTCAGAAAACAAATTAGTTTTCTGAAGACCAATTTTTTTTTCTCTTAATTTCAACTATATTTTAGTAAAATAATAATAATTGGTATATCCCTGGCTTGCCTTAATCGGCCGTCTGGGGGTGGAAACCGAAAGAGCTAAGAACCTAAGCTCCAGGGTGGAAGTGTTAAAGGGCATAACGCCGCGAGTAGCTCTTAGTGAAAGTGCAGCACACCTCTCTACACCCTAAGCCACCCACGCCAATGTTGCCCCTCCGGTGCCAATATGCGGCAGCCATTATGGGGGGCCCATTTAGTGGGTGGCAAGTCATCACCTGCCTTAGCATTTTGAAATGAGGCATAATTGGCAGGTGCCGTACCTCATACCATAGATCTGTTAACCCATCCACAAGTTGTTCACCTCAATAGCCCAGACTTTTAATACCCTATACTGTACAATAGTTTTATATTTCATTTTATACACATTCTATAATTGTATTTATATATTCAACGGGCCTCTTGGTGTTGGCTTCGGCCCCACCAATGCCTACCAAATGTCCGGGCTAGACCCGAGAAGTATAACAAATAATTGGTACATCTTTTAATCTGCAACTTGGTGTATTTGAATTATTATATAAAATCTTCAGGTTGTGTTTCTTTACTATACTTTGAGTCAACATTCAGATATTATCAATGATTAAACTAACTTATGTAGGTACTGAAGTTTTATCATAATTATACAAAGTTCACTGAATAAATTTACTTGATTATTTAATACTGCGCGTAGCACTGTAGGTATATCGAATATCGATAGTTATATCGAAGTGTTGAAGTGTCTGTATAGAAACGCCAACATGTCGATCCGGTTACAGGACGAGAGCACGGAACCAATCCAACTGCAGAAAGGCGTGAGACAGGGAGATGTTATCTATCCGAAACTGTTCACGAACGCATTGGAGGACGTTTTCAAGCTCTTGGACTGGAACGGATTCGGCATCAACGTAAATGGCGAATACGTCACTCACCTTTGTTTTGCCGATGATATAGTCATCATGGCAGAGTCGCTAGAGGATCTCAATACGATGCTCAGCGACCTCAGTAGCCTTTCCCAACAGGTGGGTCTTAAAATGAACATGGATAAGACAAAAATTATGTCCAATGTCCATGTTGAACCCGCACCGGTAGTCGTTGGGAACGATACCCTCGAAGTTGTTGACCATTATACCTATCTTGGACAGATTGTTCAGTTAGGTGATTCCAACTTAGGCAAAGAGGTCGCCCGAAGAATCCAACTCGGATGGGCAGCGTTCGGGAAACTGCGTGACATCTTATCGTCCAAGATACCACAGTGCCTCAAGACGAAGGTCTTTGACCAGTGTGTGTTGCCAGTGATGACATATGGTACTGAGACGTGGTGCTTAACTGTTGGCCTTTTGGAAAAACTCAGAGTCACACAGCGGGAAATGGAGAGAGCTATGCTCGGAGTTTCTTTGCGCGATAAAATTCGAAACGTGGACATTCGCCAAAGAACCAGAGTCACCGACATAGCTGTTAAAATTTGCAAGTTGAAGTGGCAATGGGCAGGCCACATCGCTCGAAGAACCGATAACCGATGGGGAAGAAAGGTTCTGGAGTGGAGACCACGAACCGGAAGACGCAGCGTAGAGAGGCCTCCCACTAGATGGACCGATGACATTGTGAGAGTCGCGGGCTTCCAGTGGATGCAAAAGGAAGGCTGTCGTTCAGTGTGGAGGTTAAAGAGGGAGGCCTATGTTCAGCAGTGGACGTCTTCTGGCTGATGATGATGTAGCACTGTGCGTAGCAGTACGTCAATAGGCACTTATCAGAGCATTTTTTTCTGCCAAGCTGGATTCGCATAGAGACCGTTTGATTTTGCCAAACATTTGATCACATTACACGAGCCAGAGTCATTATATTAAAAAAAAAAAATTGTAGCAGAAACAAGTCATATATTTTCATGACCGTGAAACGTCGCGTTATCATTGGTATTTTAGACATTTCCATGAACCATATAATTACTTTATCTCATAAAAATATTACTTAGCGAGAAAAATGCAATAAAGTAAATAATGGGCGATGTGCCAAGCACCGCGACGCTATTTCGACGGCACAGCGTCCGGTCGCGACCGATCAGCTTTGTTTTGCGAGGAAATTCTAGTTTACGACAAAAATCTGTCATTTAAATTCAGCTTTGTGTGAAAAGAACGTGTGAAAATGTCACACAATTTCTTGACTCACGAATGCAATGTGTAGCTGTTGAAACGCATCTAACGCTATTAGACCGTCCTAGTTCTCGACAAAAACAAGCTTGTTCTCCGTAAATATCAATGAAAATGAACGGAGCTTTTACATTTAGTTCACAAAACTGAAACAGAGCGAGATATGCCTGTTTGAAAATCTCAATAGAACGGTTCTCGTGGCCAGCAGAACTTATTTTACGAGACTTTTATTATAAGGGAAGCTTTTAATATTAGTTGACAGGCAAAGGAAGTCTCTAGTCAAGCACTTTGTGGCCAACCGCTAAGTAGTAGTGAGACAGCCCTCAGAATTATGAACATTTCGAGATTACAGCTACAGTTTTATGGAGTTTAAAACCGCAACCACATAAACAGGATTGTAGGAAGACGTACCAGTTGATGACTCTAAGGATCATATCACCTATTTTTATTTTCTTTGATGATGAAAGAAAATTTTGCGCAACGTTTTTTGAACACACGTTCATTAGTTCGTTTTGTATAGTTAGCATAAAATTTCGACATCTCGCAACCTCAATAAACGTTTCCAATATTATTCGAAACTCGTAATGCTGAGATCGTAGGCAAAACATTACAGATTTTACTTATGTCCCGAGGTCTAATTTAGAAATGTAAACATTATTCAAATGTTGTAATGACATGTATAATCGTTAATCCGTCAATATAGCTTCCCGTCCTGAATACAGTCTGCAGATTTACTAGTATTAATCCAATAGATAAAGATATGAATCTCGCGAACTGTCTGTTGTCGGAGTGATTTACAATTTGTCGTCGATCACCGTCGCAGGCGCTGGTCCGAGACGAATACCGAATGCTGGACCATTCGGTTGGCTCGTTCCGTCTATTTCCGCGTATCATATTTCTTGCCGAAACACATTGTCACATTTGAGATTTGATCTATTTATTACTTACATAAAATATTACTTCGATGTTTGAAACTACGAGTATGTAAGACGAGCCATTCTGAAATTATGAAATAATCAGCTCAGCATTGACGTCAGTTCCACTGAACATTTTCTAAACTACATTTGAATGTTCTAAACAATAGTACAACCCCTTTCTTACATACATATTGAAAAAAAAGAGAGACCGCAGGCAAACGCTGGATGCAGGCCGCTTCCAACCGGCCCTTTTGGAGATCGATGGCGGAGGCCTATGTCCAGCAGTAGATGTCCTATGGCTGAAATGATAATGATGGTATTGAAATTAAAAGAGATCCAGATACTTTTATTACTGTTAGATTAGTCAAGTTTAGTGAATAGTAAAACAGTATAAATGCTGATGTCGATGATATAATGGTAGGATAGGAAGTTAAAGATGTTAGGAGGAACTTTTCAGAAATTAAGATCTTGTTCATAATTTATAACTATTTAGTAACCTCGTTAATCTTGAAAGACTCCACGTTAAACCAATCTACATACATTTAAAACTGAAATTCTTACGTTGACGTCACAAATCTTTTCAGTCACAACTAATAACATCACCGCGCAATTTGCACGCTGTCACGCGATACAATCTACCATGAGACATGTGACGAATTTCCAACCTAAAATTGTTCCCGTGTTTAATATTTTAGCATATTTCGATATTCATGCTAAATATCCCCCTTAGAAAATTTTTGTAGCTTCTTGGCGGCTCGCCAACTGGTCCATTTCGCGTCTCGCGTTCAAAATGATACTGGTTCACAGTTCATGTACTCTTGCGCTGACCGATGCTTTGAAGCTTACGAATTGAGGTTAAACGCATGTGCTCTGTACTCGTACATACAGTCATGTTGACAGGAAATATGGTTTATGTGTAGTGATGCGAGTAATTAATCCTACGGCTAATGGCATTAGATGTAGTCGCTTCGTTCAAATTGGGTCTTAGCACGTGGCGTTTCATAATCTTCATCTTGGAAGACTTTATCTAAGAAATGATATATGGTATTTAATAATCGTTTCGCTTAAACCATAGATCACTTCTCTATCGTTTCGGCTCTCTCTGGTAATACATTTGGCCAGCCAGTTAGAATTTTACCTACCCGGTGTTCAACAAAACGTTAGACAATACAGAACATTTTCCATACTATGTATTTGTGTATCTATATTTTCCAATCCTATAGCGACTAAGTTGTTAGTGATCTTTCAAATCTTGCGTAGGTAGAGTCGGCGTTCAGTGGTGATTTATTATCTTATTGTGTTCCTTATTATATATTTCTAGATAATGATGATGCGTTTTCTTCTATTTCAGTTCAACTTCGTGGGCAGGATTCTAGGCCCCAGAGGTATGACAGCAAAACAGTTAGAACAAGAAACTGGATGCAAAATCATGGTCAGAGGCAAAGGATCAATGAGGGATAAGAAAAAGGTAAAGTATCATAACTTTCTAAACTAGACATGAAAAATTTGCTCACGCATTAGAGGTGGTACCGTAACAGCCGACATTTTTCAAACAGTTGGCCCTTGGCCTATGGTCGTTAAATGCAAGCTTATTCAATGTCGTTCCAACTAGAAAACCTACTTTGTAAATCTTGAGTCCAAAATTCATTTAATTTTATCGTTTTGGTAGACTAGTTATTTATCATCATTAGTTATCAAACTTAAACCCTTTTTCCAAGCAGCTTTATCGGAATTCAGGTTACTAACAATTTACTAATATAATTTTGTTGTTGTTGTACTAATTTTCATTTTGCTTTTTCTACAGGTCCTAGACATCAATGTTTTTGGTCCCAGCTTGTGTAACCTTATAATTTACTAATTTACTTCTAATTTTTAGGAGGGTATTTTTACGACTGTCGATGGATCACTCGGGCGCTCTGGGTTGAAAATTGCGTAAAATTTTAGCAAGTGACCCTAATTCTTCTTACTTTACTAACAGCGGTTGTACTTACACATTTTTGTTTGAATTAAATTTTAGTAAATTTAATTGCATTGTACGTACTTACTATTTAAATTAAAAATAATCGTTTTGTGAATGAAATAAGCATACGGTATATTAACAGCATGTAAAAATATCTTCCTGCAAACCTAGCATAGGCCTTGTCTTTCCACCGTTAATATACTGCGAGAAAAGGACAAATGTATCCATATTCTAGCTTTGTTTCATCTGCGGGCGGATGAAAACGGTGGAAAGACTATTAGTCCACAGCCCCTACTAGGTCTGCTGAGAGAAAATACCTGCTTTGTTACTCAATACTTATATCTGTATTATAGTTTGCCAACCCTTTTTTAGATAATTTCCCTTTAGCTAATTTGCACTTTCTCTTGATTACTTATATTAAATAATATTTTCGTTTTTTAGTTTCGGCATATTGGATAACACTAGTTAGTGATAGCCGTCTTTATACACCGCAATCTACACATCTAGTTATTTCATTATCAAGAAGTAAACTAGTAACATTTGTTACCTTTTTCCAGGAGGACGCAAACAGGGGTAAGCCTAACTGGGAACACTTGGCAGATGACCTGCACGTTCTTCTCACAGTCGAGGACACAGACAACCGTGCGAAGATCAAACTGGCGCGCGCGGTCGAGGAGGTCAAACGCTTGCTTGTACCTGTAAGTACAGCAACCCTTATAGCATTCTTATTTTTACTTTACAGTTAACTTAGTTTTGCTAAGACGAATGAGAACAAATGATGTATAGCCGAGCAAAACATTGACGTGTCTTAGGCTATTTAGCTACTGTTAAAACTTTTATTAGAAAAATTCTGAAAATATAAACTGTCTTAATAAGCTTTAGAAAATGAACTCTTCACAGGAAAAGTGACTTAAACTTTCGCGATTTGAACACGTTTTAAATGTCGTGTTTTAAGCGCGATAAGTCAATTGATATTTAAAACATGTCATAACAGCAAACTATTTTAATTGAATTGATTTGAATCAACAGGCGACGGTTGCATTTGTTCACATTTCGCCGGATATTAGACATAAAGACGTTTACTAAGATGGAGCTTACCTAAAAGAAACCTGCTTACTCTCAATTTTAAGACACCAATGACTTTTCGAACAAAAACCTCCGACAATTTTGTGTAATATATAAAAAAAAGAATCAAAACGCTTTGGAGAATGTCCACCTGCGGGTGGCGCATTGATCGCATTTCTCTGAGCGTTCGATAAAATAAAGGGGCAAGTGGAATCGAGTCACTTGATTTAAAAACACGGTACATTTTGCATAGTTTTGCGTAATTTGTACTTTTTGTCACAAACCGAGAATTACGAAATACTTATAAATCCTCGGACGTCTGCGTCAAGCAATAGTAAGTTTTAGTGACAACTCTACGTTTGGAGCAGAGCGTACCTGTAAATTTGAGTCTCGTAAATATAGCGGCATGTTTACTTCTGTTACAAACAAACTTTCATGGTCACAAATTACAGCGAATTCTCCTTAAAACATGTTGATGTTTGTATTTCAAGCAAAACTAGGATCCTGCGGCTATTCTTACTAATCATCTTAACAGGTCTAATGAAATCCCGTTACCGTCATATTGTTCTGACGTCATCGCCAATCAATAGTGAACCTTGTTCTTATTAATGGTAATTAACAAATTATACCTTCGTACTAACATTTGACCCGTTACAACTACGTGCTTCGTACTACGTGACCTACATTATTGATTTACCTATTGGACCTTTATTGAAATTGTTTCTTGAAAGACAAGAGTAGTAAATTCTGCACTAGACTTTATAGCCGCTATAAACTCTGATCAGACATTCCTAACATTTTGCACGTTCCATTAAAGTTATGTCTGTGCCTAGTTTTTATAAAACCCTTCGAAATTTAATAGAAGAAGAATAAGTATAGAAAAAGCTCGTGAAGTAACCATAGCCTGGTCATAGAATACTAGTTTATTACTATGTAAAGGATCGACATTCGCACCCCCCGCCAATTTATCATTGCCTGCAACGTAGTAGTTAGCCTAGCTGCCATGCTATTTCCAGACTATGCGTATCTACCTTCTTTGACCACACCAACCACTTTGAACCACTTCCTTTGACCAACGGTACAACTTTGATATTTTAATATCTTTACAACCCCTACATCGGATTAACTCATATAAGAACTTAAAGAATATATTAACTTGAACTACTTGCCTACAAAATTTTCACGAAGATCGAATGAACATTACTCAAGTTATCGTCGAACAAACATACAAACATAAATTGGTTTAAACGCCTATTTGTCCCACTGTAAAGTCTTAGACCTAACTTCGTTCGGTCAATTAATTCTGTGTGGTTACCTAATTCCCTCTCGCCAATTTTTATACCGCATGGCCAGTGCGGGCACAAAAAGGCTAGCTTTGATTCCACTTTCATTGTTCGAACCGAACTGGCCATAGACTGTGGAATGCGATGCCTTAATAGGTGTTCCTCGATAGTTAAAATATTCATGTCGCGAATAAATCAGTTTCTTCTAGGCAAGCGTGCTCCATCGTTGACCGCATCGCCGCTTAACATTAGGCTAGTTGGTGTTCTAGCGCAATGGTTCCCAATTTTTTTTCCTGCGTACCACTTTAAAAAAGACCTCAAACTCGCGTACCCTCCGAGCTCGGCTCAAGAACACCAAAAGCAGTCCGGTCCGGTGCAGACTCAGTTTGTGAGGTCCAGTAAAGTATGAAATGTTGTATGCAGTCATTTGGACTGCAGACGGACTACAAATGGACTGCATATGGTGTGACGTCTTTCATAGAATTTCTTTTAGTCAGGAGATTGCCGCGCGTACCTCTTGATGCAACTTCGCGTACCCCTAGGGGTACGCGTACTACTAATTGGGAACCACTGGTCTAGCGCAAGCCCAAAAACTCACGCCACCACACGATCTGTGTATGGATTTGAAGTGCTTTTGTCTGCTTCTCTTGAATTATTGTACTAGTCATGGTTTTCTTTATTTTCCAGCAAGCAGACGGAGAAGATGAGCTCAAGAAGCGACAATTGATGGAACTGGCCATCATCAACGGAACATACAGAGACTCGAGCGCGAAAGCAATCGTGCCTGTCAACGGTCAGTGCCTCATAAGTACGGTCGCATTCATGTTTTGTCACTAACCTACAAATAAGTAACTAATACTTACAAGGTCGGTTCAAACTGGTTCAATAATTTTAAATGTGTTTTTATAATTTGTACTATACATTGGGTAATGGGTATCATATAAGTTGTGCAATGCTTGGGTAAAAGCTATGTTATGTTTGGGTAAATATTATTTTCTCTATGATTGGGTTAAGATGGCTCAGTATTGTATTACCCTATAAGTAAGATGTTTTTGACCATGCTTATATTGTTTGGGTTCAGGTAAATGCCATAATTATTAGGGTTGATTTTTATTCGTCGCTTGGAAAATTATGAGATTTGAATTGGCCTTTATTTGGAAGTAGAGCAATGCAATTGGAACGTGTTCTATATTTTTCCCCTTGACTAATAATATAGAATTTATTCTTCCTTGGTGGTATGAAATTAAGTAACATCTGTAAGCATTCCCAGAAAGTGTTATGTATTTGTAACGGTCTCCCATAATTTACGCCATTGTTCTACTTCCATTCTGGAGTAATTGTAGGTAATTATTTTAACTTAACCTTAAATGAAGTAAATTTTATACTTTCCCTTTTACTAATGCGAACATGATGCAACTGTGCCATACAAGTGAAAAAAGCACCAGTTTGGATTTTTTTTTCTGTGCTGATGATAGTATCATATATTTTTTATCGCAGCTATTCCACTAGTTTATGTTATACATCGTTTATAGTAAAGGGGTTTGTTAAAGTTTGATTCTCAATACACCCCAGGGGCCTTACAGACAACTGCTATAGCGGCACCTAATCCGCTCAGTTGGAAAATCACGCGACCGCAAACCGTATCTGGGCGCGATAAGGTTCACGTTCGCGTGATTTTCCAACTGAGTGGATTAGGTGCCGCAATAGCAGTTGTTCGTAAGGCCCCAGGCCCTATCCGTGCCCGGCCGTTACCTGTCATTGAAATGTGGGCCCTTTTTCGTAACTTAAAGAGCAAAATTTGCTATGACATGCTACACCGTGTTAACTAGTGCAAAGACAAATGGGACGTACATTCGTTTGTCATTTGAAATTCTGCTGTAGCCTGTACAGCACATGATTCACATTACAGAGGCAGGTGAATGCGTTTTATTCGCCGAGTTTATTTTATTCTCGACTTTTCTCCCATCGCTCTTAAGATCACATTGAATCGTAAACCGTCTGTCTTTTTCGCAAGTCGCGATTTTGACAGTATTGTGCAGACTTTGGCAATTGTATGTTTCCGTTTACGAAAACTGGTGATACTGAGAAAAGGTCGAAAATGAAACAATCTCAGAGTAGTTTCTGCGTAGAACGCTTGCTTGAACATGTTCACATAACAGATGCATCTCTAAAAGGCCTAACAGACGTGTGCATTTGGTTGACAGACTGCCGTCCAACCAACGGGAGAGAAAGGGTGAGAATTACATATTTCCCTCTCTTACTCTCCCGATGATCAGACGGCAGTTGAGGTCAACCAAATCCACACGTTTGTTAGGGCTTTAATGTGAGGATGCTTTGAAGCTCATATTTCAATGTCAATTATTGTCCAGGCTCGAACAGGTTTCGGTGTAATGTGAATCATGTATAATGGTTCATGTATTGTTAATAACTGTTTGTAAATTTCCTACGGTGGGGTTTCATTGTAAATATTGAAAATATTTTCTTTCATTTCTTGATTGATTCTATGCATGATTCGCGAGCGTGGGAGAAAGCTTACAAAACGTTCTCTTTATCAGTCTTACGGTGTTTTTACTGCGTTTCCTATTGCGACCGTTTGTTTGACATGAGTCATGACTGAGATGACTAACTTAATTGATTTGCGGCATGTAACGGTCATTAACTGGTTAACATGGGTGATTTTACTTCGCAGGATTATTGTTCAGTTTGCGTTGGATGTTATTAAAGAGTTTATGAGTAATATCGGCTCGGGATTTATTAAAGTGTAGGTTGCGAATGCTTTTGTCATAATATCGGGTATAGCAAACATCTTATGAAGAATAAAGCGTGAGTCGCTGCCTTTCTATAGCTTTAGGACCTACACTTAAGATGCCGTAGAAAATTTTACTCTACCTGCCTTACCGTAGATTGAAAATTGTGTTTTAAACTAGTAGATAGAGGTACCATTTTGAACCTAGCGTAATCGGAAAAGAGTTGATTTAAAATTTTGACAACGGCTGCGTGTACGTCACCACGTCACTTCGACTCTCCAGTCGTCGTTTGGCTTTAGAAGCATTTTTCATCAATGAAATGCCTACTTTGGTATAATTTATATCGTAACGCCATATTACAGTATTAATGACATCGTTTCTTTAAAACTTTGACATAAACAAAAGATTCCTTAAAGCTTGTAGCTTAGGATCATTTTTAAATAGCATTAGATCAGAATTATTATTTCCTGTTCAAGATAACAAATGATCAGGGAATAAAATACCCAACATTAAAAGACGATAACATTTTGCGCTTGGAGGTAAATCAAGAAAATTAATAGCATATTATTCAACTGTTTTATTTCCATGGAAGTTGTAACTTTGTTACTTAAGAATGCTTTAACTCACCAACGCGCTCTTTCGCACAACCGATATTTTTATGCATATAAAATTACTCGAGGTGATGTTGAAAGTCTTTCATATGGAAGTAAATCTGGAATAAACTATTTAAAAAAAATCTGTTCATACATTTTCTTTATTGCAATAAAATATATATTTTGTCATTTATTAATGTAAATCTTGTTAATGACAAAAGGTTTTCTCTATTACTCAGTTATTATTATAATAATGTTTAAATTAAAATGAAAAATTTACTAATATATTTTAAATGTCGTAAAAGAAAATAAATGTGTAACAAACATTTTCAATTCCACCGTCAGACAATTTAAACATTTTTAATTAAAAATGTTGTTTGTGTGAACGAGAGAGCGCTTAATGCGTCAAATCACTCAGAAGAGCCTTAAGGCCTCTATGCATTAGTTTCCATAATAATACGAGGTGACTCATAATTTCTATGTTTTACTCCCGCCAAGTTATGACAAACAAATGGGCCCGCAGCTAGGTGTGTCATGTGGAAACAACTGTTTTACTTGTAAATAACATTTGTATAATATTCATGGCAACTTTTGGTCATTAGTCGGTAATAGTAGTTAGAGCTGGATAATACCAGAAATATCCAGATTTAGTTGTTAAATCATTGTTAATGTTTTTTTATCTTTCTATATGGGGCTAGGCGAGGGCTGGTGCGAGATGGCGCAGGAAAGTGACCATTGGAAAGACTTGAGGGAGAGCTTTGCCCAGCAATGGGGCAACATAGGTTAGGAAAACCTCACTTTTTTAATTCATATTATTTAGAAATTAAATTACAATTGCTATCGTAGTCATTCGAATACATTATTTCGACTGGCAGGCTACATTGCGTTCGCCGAAAGATGACGCATAAAGAATTGTGCTTATCTGCTTGCTGGCTCCATGCAGACAACCTGATTATGAGTTACCTAGTATACTGCCGTCCTAAGGGAAAGTACCGTATGGCACCTATTAAGATTCACTGGTGAATAAGTTTTATTTGCAAATATTCACACCAATTACAATTCCAAAGTAACTCTGTCCTTCTGTTTGTTACATGATCACTATGTTTTTTTATTGAATAATCATCATCATCATCAGCCAGAGAACGTCCACTGCTGAACATAGGCCTCCCCCTTTAACCTCCACACTGAACGACAGCCTGCCTTTTGCATCCACTGGATGCCCGCGACTCTCACAATGTCGTCGGTCCATCTAGTGGGTATTCGCCAAAGAACCAGAGTCACCGACATAGCTGTTAAAATTTGCAAGTTGAAGTGGCAATGGGCAGGCCACATCGCTCGAAGAACCGATAACCGATGGGGAAGAAAGGTTCTGTAGTCGAGATCCCGAAGCGGAAGACGCAGCGTAGGGAGGCCTCCCACTAGATTGAATAATATAAACATATTATTCGCTCGACCGCCACTTCGCCTGATGTTAAACGATGATACGGTTTACGATGGACCACGCTCGCCTTGAAGACATCCAATTACAGATTGTAATTATTAGAGAACGCCCATTCCGGCTACGCAATCTACAGTGTAGTGACTGAATTGATCTAAATAAAATTTGCAAAGCAAGTAGTTTGCATCATCAGAACGACAAGGGAGTTTAATCCTGAATTGAATCCTTAAATCGATGGTACAACTGCGGGCACATCAAAATGAAGTATATAGTGGAATGACAGTAAATTATTTTTGCTGAAAATGTGGAATTGGTTTATAATATATAGGATTTTGATTTGATTTTGAAACGAGTGTGAACAAAAAACCTTAAAATGCAAAAATGGTGCTTTCCCTTTGAACGGCAGAGCACACTGCCTGCCACAACCAGATAACAAAAATAGCATTGATATTATAAGGGTACCTCCACAGCGGACGAGGAATGGCGTCGCGTGGCGGCAGCCGCGGCTGAAACGCAGCGACTTCTGGCGCCGGGTGGCGGCGTCGGCGGGGTCGCATTACGCTCACAAGCGCCTCTAGGCGCGCCTCTGATTCTATCCCCGCGTATGTCGGCGGCTCAGGGCGCCCAGGCTGGCTTGCTCAACGGGTCGGGCGGTGCAGCTGGGTTGCTGTCTCCCGGCGAGCCATCCCATCAGCTGATCTACGCTTCGCCGTATGACTACGCTAACTACGCGGCGCTGACCGCCAACCCGCTGCTGACCACGGAGTACGCCGCCGCTGACCATACGGGTGGGTTGTTCGCCCGTTGATATACTAACTATAACGATGTTTGATAACTTTATACACGTACGTACTGGTTACGTTATTTACCAAAGTAGGTTATATTATGGGACGCATGCGTTACGTTCTATTGTCCTGAAACAAACGAGTATTAATTCAGCCAACGAGGCGCATAAAGTCTTTAAAGTAGAAGTACCCAAGTGATCAGTGCGTTTCTAACACATCGGGTTTATCTACATGTGTGTGTAATTTAGGGATTTATAATATTGTAGTCCAAAGCTTTCTTCAGGATGTTATTTAGGTATGGCTTTGGTACTTAGGTTAAAACTCCAAAATAACATTGGTATGGACGAATTAGGATGATTTTTTGAATATATTTTGGGTTTTTGATAAAAATATCAAAATGAATTCACATGAGATTTTTTTGTCCAACAGAAGTATTTTATATTAATTGGAAAAGATGAAAAATAGAAAAGGAATGAATGTCATAGTAAAATAACAAATAGAACATAATGATAAAACTATTCGACGTAATTACAATTTAAACCGAAGGTATGGTTTGGTAAGTTATCAAACATCGTTTAAGACTAACGCTACACGAAGGTATCGGGCTTACCTGCGATCGTCCAGTAGACACGAAATGTATTCAAAAGTCATTAATAGGCGATTAAGAATGTTCTAGATCAAACGATTATTAATATCGATGAGATTTAAGTTAATTGAAATTAAGATAATTGACAATTTAACCGCATGTTTCAACCATTCAGATTTACGCAGACTGATTTCTCGTAAGTGTTGCATGTCTTTCAGCTTAACCTGACCTAACTTTCTCTTGTATTCATCACTTATCTACGAAATAAAATCGACTGATGATAGTATCTTTAATTTTATCTCCGAGAGTAGGTTAAGGTCGTTAGTTGCTGCTAGATCACTAAACAATTAGTCGAATTAAACAATCGTCTTAACAAATGGAAAAGCGGGCTCGTGACCACGACACTAACAGACTAACGTCCAAAACGACATAACACATGGTGTCCAGTTTGTTTCAACTGTGTATGATGAATATTTTGATGGGGTTTGCAGCATCGAGATATCTGCTGACTGGCTTTTGACATCAACCAACCTTAAGATACGCGAGGCTTCCCCACGAGACGTATCGGCCTGCGCATCAATATTACCGTCCTTAATTATTTTTTTCGAATCTCCGCTAAGGACGACCTCTTTCAGTCATAATAAAAACGCCATGATCAAACCTAGCATAAGATTACTTTAAGTGCGGTTTAGTTTAGCGACTCGAATCACTTGTGTACCTATTTTAGCTGACGCATTATAGCATTGTTTTTTCTTCACGGCTGTTTGTACAGTTCGATACAAAGTATATTTTGTTTTTGCGCGGCTAGGAGACATTATAATGATTTATGCAGATTTATTTATTCAAAACTAATATATCAGTTTATTTATTTGAATTATACAATACCGTTGCCTCGTTCTTAGGGTTGATGGCAGTTTACGTAATAATTATTGTTTAATGAATAAGAAATTATTAGATTTTATTATAACTGCCAATGAAACCTGTTTTTAAGTTACCGATCTTTTTTATACAAAGACAGATTTTTTTATAATTTTACAAATGTTTATTTATTCTCATTGTTATGTCTTAAAAAATGATTATATAGAAAGTTTATAACCCATCATTTTAAAGTCCTTGTGATATAACCCTTGCTTGTAACACACTAATAAAATTAACATTTCTTAATTTGTAGATCCCATTTTTCGAAATATTAAATGTTCTTCATTGAACTAAAAAATTCACGGTAACGCATGTGATTTTCTTCACTTGTTCTTAGATTTCCAGTTATCTTGTGAATAATAACAAATTATTATTTCTAACAGATCAAATTTGAATTGTAATGTATTGCATTGGAAATTCAGCGAATTACAAGCAAAAGGGACCAAATACAATTTGAGTATTTAAATACCCATTGAACTGACATTATAACGTTTTAACATCACTTACATATAACGCGATATACAATTTTATATAACGAACAAACTACGGAACATTCTAGGCGGTTTAAAATGTCCATTTTAACAATAGCATTGACGCAATCGGAGTTGTGAATAATGTTATTGGAAATTGTATCGTAACTTATTATAATTTATTAGCCATATTATTATATTTATAAACATACCATAGGATAAGTATTATTATTATCTTTTAAAGATTTATAGTTAGGTTAGAAATGAGTGAGCTTTATGAGAATATTATACAATCGTAATTATGTTCTATTATTTAGAGTTTATAATACTGCAGCTATTTAGAGTCAATTTTATTAAAATGAAATTATAATGCCAGCCATTACCTGTACCTTGATTGGGTGTCCCACACCCGAGATTTTAATATTTTATTTTGTTATTTTTCCAAAGCAATATAAATAGGAAATAGATAAACTAGGCATAAGCATAATAATAGAGGTTAGTGTCCACTGCCAAATAGAAATGTTCAAAATAATTATAGAAATATATATATACATTTACAAGCTTTTGGCAGTGACTACTAGATATATGCGATTCTCTAGTTAACGATTTATATTTTCTTGAGATTCAATTTTGTTTTCAGCATTTAAATGTGGTTACTCAGACCTTTTTTTCTTCCCAGTCGTAATCAGCCAGTGATTTTGTTTTACTCTTAAACTCTTAAGGTCTGGGTACACCTGTTGGTTGATTTTAATGTTCTGTCGAGACACAGAAGTTTAATATGCGTATGCCGCTAGGTGTGGTGAGGAGGGCGGGTCGGCTCGCGCAAGTGAGGGAACATCCTTACCAGCGTCAGGCCTTACCGGCGCCTTAATTTCCCGCCAATACGCTCTCACGCCGCCATTTTGTTTTCAAGGTGAGAAGCGCGCGTGCGCACATACTTACAATCAACACAATTGCTTCAAGATTAAAATGCCAATGATTTCGTGGTTTATATTTAGCATTACACAGTTCATTCATGTTTTGAATCTCATGCAATTTTAATAATCGTTCTCGGTTGTTTATCTTTTTGCAATCGTAATCTTTGTAAGTATGCTCGGATGCCTCAGCTTTACTGTCTCTCTGTGTCACTATTTCTATTTATGTACTTATTAGTTTTTAGTATGAGGTTTGGATGTATTTTAGCCATCTTCATACCAGATCTGAAGTGACACCGCATAATTTTTAAACTGTGATTTTTATACTTTTCTTTTATATTTTAGATCTGCTACATGTTGTGATGTATTTTTATTGCTATTTGTTTCAAGTGTAGTTCTATTGAAAATTCACTTTGCCAAAATTAGCTTTGTTTTTGATGTTATACAAATCACAACATGTAATTCTCGAATGTTCATTTTCGGGTATTGTTTTATAGCTGAGGGAAGAAGGATTGATGTTCTATTCTGAAGAATCTCTTAGTGAAGTGAAAGATGTTACAAAAATTGTTTAAGATGATAATCTAGCTGTTAGTGTTCATTACTGCCAAATAGTAACCCCGGAGGTGCTAGTGACGGGTTGTGAAATCCTTCTTTCCAGAGTCTCGCCCAGTATTAGTCAAAGGAAAGAGCATTTCAGAATTTGTGCCATCAGTCCAGTATTAAACATAAATGCCCATCCTTTGACTCGATTTTTTTTTTTCATATTCATCACAACTTTCTCTTAGTCAGTATAAGATTTTTATATGAAATTTTTAAGCTAGTTGTTTTTTGCCTTAGGTATTATTGTATTTACTTTCTTATTTGAAAGTCTTTAGGATAATTTGCACTTGTGCCCTTGTGGATTTATGGCATTCAAATGCCTGATACGTATTCTTCACGCTTTATATTGAAATCAATATTTACTTATGTCAAATTGCTATTCGTAGTTATACGAAATAATGAATATGAGACGATGTTTTGTAGAGAACTCTTTCCATTGTTGATGTAAATAAATAAATGCATTTTCAGAAGGTATACATGCAATAAATTGTCTGAAATTTAAATATATCGTTTTCTTTTATTATAAATGTAGCTCGCGGTAAAGTAAATAATACATTGTATGAAGTCAATGAAATAAAGTTGATGACGTGCAGTAGGGTCTCACAACTAACAATGCTACTCCACAAGGCCAAGTTCCCGTTTGTTGACATAATTTTACTTATAAGTGCACAATCATAACTGCTATCGTCACTTGCAGAGTATCTGTAACTATGTATTTATATTATTATGAGTCACTAACATGCAAATATGTAATGATATTACGTTATCAGAATTAACAACCTTTTTATGAGAATGCTACCATATACGATTTATATTGACATCTAGCAGATGTGTTGAGTAACTTACATACTTGCATCTGGGTGCTATGGTTATACATAAGTGATACAATTTTATTATGCTTGTTTGTGTGGGCGATACTTGATGCATCAACACCAGTGAATATGTCTCAAGCATCGTTCATTTGGGAACTATTGGGCATTTAATCCTATATTGTAGAATTATCATTATCATACTAAATTGACTTAACATTTTTTCAACCATTAACCGCGTAAACTAATGAAAGTACCCGTATAATTGAATTAACTGGGCCAAGCAGAACATAATGTCGCGGCGCGAATGCCTGATAGCCTCCCCTTTATGATCAGATTTCTTTTTATTATGATAATTCCGAACACAAGTCACATCAGTACGAGACGACGGTTTATCGTTTGTTGTATAGCTGCATGCGGCACCGGTCCCCAAATCCATCAACATTCAACAACATTCTCAAAAGTCCCTTGAATATCTAACATAGTAAAGTACCTCCCAAAATTCAACGTTCGGAGAAGATAATGAAAAATATGATCATGAATTATAATTAGTGTCAAAACACACGCTGTGTCATTTTTGTCATGCTATGTGCTAAACGAAGATGCTATTGTGCCGCAAAATGCTTAAGGGCAAAATACTGAGTGCAGCTATCTCGCTCGTTTTTTTTTATATATAAAAGTACTGTCTACTTTTGAAAAATTTGCTTCGGTCATTTTGCGAAGTTAATATTTCAAAATATTAAGAACACATTTTTGTTTTAATATTTTTCTATTATGACCATAAAATATGTGATAAACTGTTTCCTCGTTTAATATTGGTCATTATAAAAAATAACAAAATAAAAATTTGTTTACTAAACTTTATTTTGAAATATTACCTTCGTAAAATGACCGAAGCACATTTTTCAAAGGTAGACAGTACTTTGTATTAAAAAAGCATCAAATGCACGAGTGACATAGATGCGCGCTATATTCTGGGCGTTAACAAAAATGACACGGCACTCACAAAAATATTTTCGCCGAGCGTGCTACATTTTGCTAATCAAAACATCGCGGCAGCAAAACGCAAGCGTTAAACCGTACTCGCTTTTGGGGCTCTCGTGTAGTCGGACCATGACATTTTGATCGATACTAACATTCTGTTTTTCTCTCTTCTCGTTAACCCGGCTAGGTGAGTGCTAACGGCGCAGAGGAACTAACAGGAGCAGCCGCCCCGGCACCGGCCAACCCTACCGCCGCGTAACATTCTCACCGGACACATCGACCACCATGTAGCTATAGCTGTTGGCCTCACTTTAACATTATACTATGTATTATAATAGTCTAACTATTAACATTTTATATTGCCTGTTATGTTTATAACATGATGAACTTTATTAACATTTTTACAATGAAATGGCACACGCCATCGACTATATTTACAATTGTATTTCTGTTGTCGCTTGATCGTAATTGTTGTTAGCACGAGTGTTGTTAGGCACCCGATCCTAGACACAGCGTTAAATGAGACTCGTTCGCTTCTCTCGTCTCTATCGCTTTTTATATTATTTTATTAGTGACATATACTTTCTTCCCGACTCGCAGTCACGTTTAGCGCTGTCTAACTTTTATCGATTATAAATCAACTACACTTCCTCTAGCATGAAGTTTCAGTAATACCGCAGCAGCACTATTCTAACATTTTCATATATTTTTTGAGTTAACACAAATTGGTAAATTTGATGTTTTATACTCTTCTGCTGCTGTGTTAATTTAGCTTTATAGATATGTTTCGAAGTCAAACATCTATGGATGTAAAAATAAACATGGCTCTACGGCGTCGAGTGGCGCGTTAAAGTCAACATCAAGATGGCGGTTACTCACAATATACAGTGGCCAAGTAAGTAGATACATACCAGAAAGATGGTAAAAAATCAATATTGCTTCGCATAAATTAAAACGTATTGGACTGATATCGGAGTAATAAATAAACTAGGTTGTCTTTCATATACTTATTGACCCTACATACAAAATTTGGCAATAATTTTATATTTCTTTAAAACCAAAGACTAATATTTTATAGAGAATTTTTGAGAGCTATTATTCTACAAGTAAAATTTTAATTGTCCATATATTATGAAATCAAAATCGGTCAATGAGTGTATGGATATTAATTTCGTAAAAAGTATATTTATAGCGATGTATTTTACATTTAGTGCTTAATATTTATAGATAACATTATTGAATATTTTGTGCATCCCAAGTGCCTTATAAATGTACAATGTTCTAGCCTTCGTGGTTCTATTGTTAATTGCTTTTTAATAGTTAAGTTAGAAGAGATTAAATTATTGTTAACTTTGCTAAATGTTAATCTTTATCGTCGTGGATTTCGATATATTGTAGGTAATTGTGTCCAAATGGTTTTTTCTTAGATACTTTGTAGTAGTATTTCGTTAGTTATTTTTGCGAGCATTATAATTATTGTTATATAAGCGTTTGTTACAATCTCTGCGAGAATCTCGGGGATCGATTCTCAGTTATAAATCATTAAGTATCAGAGATCTGGATTTTTTCCAATAAATTTATTAATCTCAGATATTCATACAAAACAGAATTAATCAATTATGTAACTAGGGCAATTATCTTAGTGAGTTGTTGTGTAATAAACGTATTAAGTAAAGAGCAATAATATTCGAATAACATTATATTTTAGTGCAATAGAAATGTTATTTTCTAAATAATTTTATCTTAAAATCTCGACTCAATATCGTGTTGGGAATATATTAAAGTTTAAGGAAAATATATATGAAGTACGATAGAGATCTGATATTGAGATTAATACGGTAAAAGAAAGGTTACGTTTCAAAGAAATCTAAAGATGAAACTACTTAGCGTAATTTTTACGAGCTTGTTTTGGCACAATGTCGCATAATTTAAGTTTCATATTATACTGATACGGTTAGGTGCTTTGACTTGAAAATCTCAAAAAATATCTTATCTAGACATAACGTAAAATCATTTTCCCGTCTTCATGAAGCTTCAGATTTTATTTTGCTTTGTAGCACTCCGTCCATGATTATTTGATTTTACAAAATAAGTACTTAATTTTTTTACTTTCCCGTTTCACGTCTACTTACATATTGGGTAAAATTTATCCTCCAGTACGATGTACCTTCCTATTCTAAATCTGCACAAATACATAAACTATAATAAAGAAGTATATCCTTATATTTCTTCGTAATTACAATAAGTATCTAAGCATCTTGGTATGTTATTCACTTACAAATCTAAGCATTTATAGTTAAAACGCCATAACAAAGCAACATAATAGAGTCTACCGCTATTAAAAAATATATTGTGATTAAATAGAAGAAATAACGTACAAATATTTTATTATCGTTTGCTTAGAAATAGTAATATTCTACAGTGTTTTATAAAATACACAATGTTTCTTGAAACATGCTTAGTGCCATGAGCAGACACTGACAGAATGTCATTTGTTTTTTTATTATTAATTTGTACTTATTAATGTTTATACGGCAAATAATGTTTACGAGTGCCTTAAAATTTACTTGTACATATTTATTAAAATATCATAAATATTCTATAAAAAAGTATTATAACAGAGAAACAAATTCTTACATAATTGTTTTCCAAAAACAAATCATTTGAGAGAAACATATTAATTATAGTTAAGTGAGATTGTGCATATTATGTCTGTTTTGATGTGTGTTTAAGATGATTTGGTATAGTAAATATTTTGAAAATGTATTTACTGTGTTTTTATGAAAGTTAGACTATAACCTGTAGGTACATAATTATAGTAAAAATCAATATCTACTTTGAAGTAAAACTATAATCTAACGAAAACCTATGAATTATCAAGGTAGGTCTTAGGTAGGTAACAAATTGAATATGCTATTTACGCCCAGAATATGGCGAGCCGCTATCTCACTTGCACATTCGATGGGTTTTTTTTTTGTATAAAATTACTGTGACTAGTTTAAAAAATGTGCTTCAGTTATTTTGTGAAGTTAATATTTCAAAAAATTTTGAATATCTTTATTTATTCAACGCAAAGTCTGTAGCCCCTACATGTATTATGACCACAAAAAGGGGGTAAATAGTTTTTCGCTCGTGTAATTATTAAAAATATTAAAACAAAAATATGTTCTATAATATGTTTTGAAATATTAATTTCTCAAAATGCCCGAAGCACATTTTCCGAAAGTAGACAGTAATTTTATATTACCAAAAAAACATCAAATGCGCGAGCGAGATCGCTGCACGCGGTATTCTGGCCCCTAAATTGTCACTCTGATTAAATACCTACTTCACATCATTAGCCCATAAACGTCCACTGCTGAACAAAGGCCTCCCTCGTAGAGACGGGTGTTGCCATAATCCCCACGCTTGGCAGGCGGCTTGTGGATCGCAGTACGTTCACCGCGTACTAATAGGACGCTGCTACCCATCCATATGCCATATGTTTTAGGACATACCCGGGTCCATTACTTATTAAATACTTGTTGAAATACATGCGCCATCATTATCAACGATAACTTCCTCAATCTTCAGGTCATCATCTTTGTTCAGCATTTTCTTCTTCATTTCGAAAATGATATTGTGAAGTGCAGCAATTTTCCTGTCTTTCCTACGGTTTTGTTCTCGGAATCTCTTTACTTTCATTTTCTCCAATTTTAATGCGGCCAATAAGCGAGTACGTTGCTTTTGAAGTCGTATCACAAGTGGTGGCTGAACGATGTCCATGTTTTGAGACTCGGGTGACGAAGGGGCACTGTCTGATGTCTGTAATATTTTTAATAAAGTTTAGTGCAATCAACTTCCTGTCCATGATTTTTGTACATTTCGCTTATGTACTTATCCTCAAAGTACAACATAATTATCATTAAGTGCACGGCCGAAATTCGATAAAATCGAAGCGGGATAACATAGGTAAGTACCTACCAGTACAACCAACTATTTAAACCATAAATTCTTAGCAAATAATAAAACAATAAATTCTTAGCAAATTTTTTTTTTTAATTATTGCGTTAAAATATAAAAGTATTTGCAAATACAATGTATTTTACTCAATATTGCTAAAATATTCAATGTTTCTTAAAACGTACCAATTTTTTAAGTTAGTATTTAAAAAAAATCTATAACCATGGCTAGTTTTTAACCCCCGACGCAAAAAGAGGGCTGTTATAAGTTTGACCTACCTGTGTTTTATCTATTGCATCGAAGTTCCCAAACGGCTGAACCAATTTGATTTAGTTTGTTTTTGTTTAGTTGGAAAGGTAATCTAGTTAATCGAGTCGAGAGTGGTCTTAGCTATCATAATGATCATGAACATCTGTTCAGTCGTTTGTTTGCAATGTTAACATCTCTTTTTACGTCTTTGCTAAGAATTAATGATTTTTAACCACACAGGCTAATAATATATTTATATGGAAAAAACCATTGACGTGGTCTAAAAATCTATTGCTAAAGATATCATGGAACATGTTTGAATCAATGCAATCAAAAAAGAGCCAATCCCAACGGCGGCGGCGCGAAGCAGCATAATATCCATCTCGATTCGGCGGAGCAGCAGCATCTGTGAATAATTGGTCCCAATGGAGGACTTCTTTTATGAAGTGGGTAAAGTACTGTATTGATAAGATTCCACTTCTACTTACGTCATTAGCAGCTTTATTTTTTGTGTGGTTATTAGAAGTTTCGCCCGACGATTCCTGAAAGTCAAAATATTGGGTGGTATTAAAGTAGGTAAATGAGGTACCTACCTAGGTACTCTGACCTGAGTAGGTATCTAGCTGATTCTGTCAGTGGGTATTTAATTAATTATACCTATACTTTATGTACAAATGTATATAACTATAGGGGTAGGTAGATAAAATAATGAGGCAATACCTATTAACTAAAATCTATTATACAACTATAATGTTACCTACATTATAGCTAGGTAAATACACTACAATCGTGTATTTTAAAAATCTAAATAAATAATTTTATTATATAAATTGGCAGAAATAGGTAGGAAGAAAATATTTTTTAATTCTCGTTCCGCCCCTTGGAATAAAAAAAAACACTTATTACATCATTCGATTGTGTCGATAAATTGAATTCTGGGAATTATTAACATACGGCAAAAGAGCTCATTTCTAACAAAATATTTTAGATTCCTGGCTATTTATTTAAAAAAAATCAAAATGCAGTTTTAGTTTTCATCAAAATCGGACCCGAGACTCGTTTGACCATGGGCGTAATATAAGGGAAGTGTCCAGGGAGTCCAAACTATGTTAAGAGATACGACGAAAAAATCGTGAAATATTGACGAAATTAGTCGTGTTTGACACCCATGGCATAAAAAACAACGAACGATAGCTATGCGAGAGATTCGCTCAAAATTCTGCCTTATTATGCACATAAAATTTTATTATTTTTGTACCCGAGGATCCCCCCTTGTGAAAGCTATAGATACTCCCATGCCTTTGAGTAGGTATCTACTTTTCGCTATTCCTCATAGTTCCGGATTTGGCCATCTACGCCCACTTGAAATATTCACTCTAGGTATAGCGTATTGTTTGTATGTAGGCCTTTTCCTGGGCTTACCTCGTCTTCAGAAGTTCTCCAAACATCAATAGTCGGATAGGCAAACTGCGATAATCTTCTGGATTTCTTTGTGTCATTGAAATCCGTGGAATGAAAATGTGCTGAACAAATTGAGCTATTCTTTGTCGGGAACCAGTTTTTTCTGCCGGTTGTTAGAATCCATCTGTTTTTCAAGTCAGGGTCTTTTGGAAACCTAAAACAAACAAAAGAATCGATTATTCCTACCGACCAAGCTATCTATAGAGTTGGCTAAATGAAGGTGTAAAGACCTTCGGGTATCGGTATACATATAGGTTATTCCGAAAATTGGAATTTCCGTTTTTTTATTTTATTCTCCCCACGGTAAAAAAATGCTTCGGGCGCAAATTTAACACTGCAGAAGAGTTCGTCGGAGAATTTCGGCGGTTATTTTTCGATCTCCCTACATACATTTTTAAGAGTTTCGAAAGATGTTGGTTATTTCGTACAACTTTACAGATAGGTAAATTGGTTAGATACCTATAGGTACCTACCTACTGTATTATCTTCGTCGCTAATGAGCTTTATTGCAACCCACTATAATTATAATTAAAAAAAATCTTTAAAAAAAATATTTGAAAGCTTCTTGAGTGGAGACCACGAACCGGAAGACGCAGCATAGGTAGGCCTCCCACTAGATGGACCGACGACATAGTGAGAGTCCAGTGGCATCCAGTGGATGCAAAAGGCAGGCTGTCGTTCAGTGTTTTTTTGACATTGTATTGATTTTATTTTGACTTTCCACTGACATTTTTAAAATTATTGTTATACCTAATTCTGTGTCCAAATATTGCTAGTAGTCCAACAATTTGAATTTGAATTTGAAAAAGTGTGGAGGTTAAAGGGGGAGGCCTATGTTCAGCAGTGGACGTCTTCTGGCTGATGATGATGATGATGATGATAATTATAATCTATATAGGTGGCCAAATGAAGGCACAAAAATTTACAAGTCCGTTTATTTTGTTTTATGGTGCTTCCTTATTCAACGATTAGAATGAGTTAATTGCACAGCCAGAGATATTTGCTATTGCTTGAAAGAAACATCTAAATTATGTCTTACGAAGTCAACACACTACATGACACACTACTTACAAATGAAAAGAAATATCACCATTAACTCTGTTCACCTTCATACTCGTATTCGAACAGTTAGAAACACAACAGCTAGGCATTTTTTCACCAAAGCACTCACACGGCCACCCCAGGGAATCACTAATGTCAAAATAAACAGGGGATATGGGAAACCTGCTCGATAGAGCAGGTTTTTCTTACGAGTAGTGCTACCAATTTAACCGTAGAGCTGTGCAGAGGAGCTTTCATCGTATTATCCAAATAAAGTTCATAACATCTGTGAGAAATTTTAGTTCTGTGTTTTGGCCACCCTTGCAATACTTACGCTACAACAGGAGGGTTTTACGCCATCTATAGTAACGTTTTTGTATTAACATTAGATACTGGTGAACTCATTTCGTAGCATAGAATTGTACGTTTAAAGTTAATGTTTGTTATTGCTTACTGGTTACGGCTCTCTTTGATAGATGTCTCATGTCTCTAACTTTACTTAGTTTTTACATGCCATGCACGTGCATAGCACGAAGAAAAGTACATTAGGGATTTCTTTTCAAAACGATTTAGAAAACGAGTTAAAAACGTAAGTTTGTTTTTGTGTTATTCGTTTTATTATAGCTTTTTAATTATTTGTAACTTAGATGTTGTGCTACGCGTTACCTACTAGCTCTCTACGGCGTAGCTTTTACTTGGATTAGCTCTGGTTATTGTGCATCAATTTGTACAATTTGCAATGCCTGAAAATGCAATTGTAAATTCATTACCACGTGTCCATTTTCCCGTATGAATGGAACACACCCAAATTGACATTATCAGGGTCAACCAAAGATCATTCAAACTAGGGAGATATGGTAAGGTGGTGTGGCGAGTTTTCAAAAATCACTGAGCTTCAACCCTAGTTCAGTGTCAAAAATCATTTCCATATTTTAATCGTCTTGTTGACGGCCTCTTATAGGAAATTAGACGGTTTTAAATCAGTTTTATTCAGTTAAATTACAATATTTGAGCTGGAAAAAAATACCTGTCACAGATACATATGTGTTTGAGTTTATGGTTTGGTTCAAAACACGATAGAATAAACATTCCTCGATCAAAAAAAATCTGAAACAAAGTCGATTCAGTTTATTTTTTTCGTTTTATGCTCTAATGAAAGCTCGTAACAACCTGGAAATTGCATGTATTGAAAGGCAATTTAAAAAAAAAAAAATAAAAAAAAATATAGAATTTTGATAGTGAATATTTTCGTTTTTTAGTGAAATTAAAAGCGTAAAAAGGTCGCGAGAATTTGCGCGCACTGCGATCAGTACCGCGCTCCTTGTGAGTAATATTGTTCCTTGGTACTGCGCCCGGCGTCATCGAGGTCGGACCTATGTTCGTTTTTGTCGTTGCACTCCCCCCGCGGGCGTCCTGACTCTAGCGTGGCAAAATACATCGTCGCTATAACTTGGCGGGGGCTGAGGGAGCGTTTTGTTGCCTACGCGACTCGGATAACCGGCCTTTAAAATTGGGTAAACTTCGCCCCTACGCTGTCAAAGTCATATCCCTTCTTTTTGAAGTCGGGTAGTAAAACAGGAGCTTTAGAACTTGTCCTATTAGTCTAGTATCTGCCCACATGTGGCACGGGTATCGCTCGGCTCTGCCGCTGGGCCGCACTCTGTTATTATCACTGATAACTCCACTGATTACGATGATTTATATGCATGGGTTCTACAAATGGGACGTAATTGGGCACCATGATTACATACTAACTACAACCTATTCCATGCTACTGGTATTGCAACTAGGTATACTTATGCGTTGAGTAGTTAAACTCAAATAATTATTATAGTATAGAATACGTATGTTATTTCTTCACCGTTATCAGCCTATCATTTGTTCCCACTTGTGACACGAGTCTTCACTAAGAGAGAGAGAGAAAGAGAGAGAGAGAGAGAGAGAGGATGAGCCTTAATTCACATGTGCTTGCCCACTGCAGGTTGGTGAACCGTGAATGTCATAATGTCTTTAAACAGTTTAAACTATATACAGTATAAAAATATTTAAGTACCTAGGTACTAAGTCATTACTGCAGGGCCGAGGATTGAACCGGGTGCCTTCAGTTTGTAAAGCGCACATGCTACCGTTCGCCTACCATCGCTCTAATCTAGCATAATGTTTTTTAGTTTAGCCTGAAAGTCTACGTGTGCGCACACTTAGTACACGTAGACTTTACGTGAACGTGCCGAAATAAGGTATGTGGTCGCGTACCTTGTCGCAGTCACCTAAATCAAATCGACTATTCCACGCCGCATGGACAAGACCCATTTGCTGTTAGCGTTAACGCCTGCGGAAAGATGAAATTATAGGTAAATGACATTGACAATGACATTAGCTTGAGAGATGTCATCTCAAGCTAATGTCATTTTCATACAATTTCATCTTTCCGCAGGCATTAACGCTAACAGCAAAGGCCGCAAATGGGTCTTGCCTAACCCCCCAGGACTTTGCAGTGAACGTCAGCCTAAGTTTTCCGATAATTCTGAACTGAGGCATCTACCTAGTTTCTACAGCTTTAAAAATCATCGTTGCTGTCGGCCGTCAAAATGAAATTACCCACGTAACGCCTTTTCACGTAAATTTTCTTGCACTGACTTTATAATTGTCAACGTTCATTCCACGTTAAAACGCCGGTTTTTGTCTGACTCCATAATTACCAAGCCATATCTGTGTGTTAGTTATTATTTTCGTCATGATTAGTTTGATGGTCATAAATCATTGGTAAGATGCGGCGAGATAAAAATGTTTATGGAAATAGAAAATGTGTGATGGCTTTATCGAAGTTACGATTAACTTTCATAATTAATTTAATAATCTTCAAATCATAACTTTTGGAGAAGTTTCGGCCAAGTGCGAGTCGGGCTCGCGCACTTACGAAGTACCACCAAAAAATTAAAAAACGAAATTACTATTTATAGCTTGGCACCGACTCGCTCTTGGCCACTATTTATTTGTTGCTTAGTAATAGAGGATCCCATTTTTACCCTTTGGTTACGGAACCCTAAAAACTAGTTATTGATGTTTTAGTGTTTAGTAACTTTAAGGGACACTATCAAAACTTGTTTTCCTCTGATTCTATTTTCGCAAATATACCTCTATAAATATACGTTTGTACAAAAACTGTTTATTTTTTCTGCGGAAGAGTCATTTACCCCCCCTATTAATAAACGTAGAGTAGCCTCGGAATAGTTACACCGCCTTTTGTCTTTTTCGATCGAGTTCAAAATTTGATAGAGAGAAAAAGTCAAAATACGGTGTAATTATTCCAAGACGTGTATTAATAAGGGGGTTAGTGTTTAGTTTTGCTCGTCAGTTCTTATTACAAGCTTTTATTTAACTTGCAATATTTGTTAGTTTAAATTATTTATATCAAATCTTGTAATCTGAATTTGAACCATTTCCGCCTAACAGATTTTGCTGAAATCTTGCATACACCTTTAGTTCTAGCTCTAGTATAGTATATTTATCTATGGTTCTAGTGACAATACTATTACAATACCCAATAATGCAATTTTTTAAAAGACTGCCTTTTTTATCTATAAAAAGATAAAAATTAGAAGCACGATTTAAATAAAAGCTTGGTTTAAAAAAAAAAATGTGAAACGTCTATATTGGCGCGCCTTGGCAGTAAAACCGAGTCGCAAGCCGTGACGGACGTGACGTTATAAATGCTGTCTTATGCCGTCATGTTTGACATCTGCTAGGCGTTTCGTGACGGCCAACTATTTTTACTAATATAAAAGCTTGTTTTTCGTTTAGGTAGGCAAGTTTCTAACCACAAAACAATATAACCCAAACAGAATTCCTTAGAAATAACAAGAGCATTTGTAAACGTTTGAACCGTGCGTGCAGCAAGGGTCCCGCAAGGGAGCAGCTCGTAAAGTTGCACTAGACGGGGGGACCGCGCCGTCTCAAGACGCCCTGCATTCTTGAAGGCACAGTATATTGTCAAACTTTAGACACAACATAGAGTCAGCTGTAAAGGCATAAATATATATAAAGTAATAATATATGAAAAGGCGGTATTTTCTGTACCTAGGGGACATCTATTAATTACATGAGCAGTTTTTCTTTTAATTTCGCCCCTTCCACTCCCTTGGTGAGATTTGTTGGGACCCCTCCGTTCAGAGGCCACCAGCAGGCCTAGCACGGTCCGTGGACAAATTGTATTTCTACCGCTTTTATCCCGCGAGAAAAAGACAAACGTATCCATATTATATCTTTGTTGCGTCTACGCGCGGATACAAACGGTGGAAAGTCATTTTTTCTACGGCCCGTGCTAAGCCTACAGGAGGCAACCTCAGGCAAGAATAGGACAATCCAAATAAAAAAAAAAACAATTGAAAAACAAAATGTAGTATTTCTTATGTATTATCTACAGGGTTACGCTGTACTGTACGCTGTATAGACTGTACTTCGCCGAAAGGGTGTCATTGTACTCATTATTATGAACAACTTTTTACTACGGGACCTACACTGAAATCACGAAAAAAAAAATGAACGGAATGCATGCCGCACGGAAACATGCTTGCATTCCGTTGAGTGTGAATAAATTGTTCTACAGAACATCTTTATTTTTAACTTGAATGCGTCAAAATACAAAGATTTAATACAATATACCTATAGGAGTGTCTGAAAAATAGTGTTGATAAAATTATCTTAAAATTTTGCTTGTACTACGTCATCAAGAAATCAACCCGGACTTACGGCCGCCTGGGGTGCCAGGGTCATAAAACTACTTCCCCTCACGTAGCGAGGTTGTATCGTAACACTCACTTTCTACGTTTCCAATGTACGCTCATTTTCTTCGCAATTCAATACCCAAGTGTTGTGGAAAAATGTTTGGATAGCCCGATTTCAAAGAATCTCTATCACTTTGATAACGAAATCGGTGACATTATGTTTCAGTTTTATAATAACTAACTGGACCCCGCGGTTTCACCCGCGTGGATTACTCCTTGTAACATCAGCCGAATTTATCTGCCAGTGAAACTCCCGTCAAAATCAGTCCAGCCGTTTTGGAGTCCATACACACATCGATTTTTAATATAGATACACCATGTAGGTATAGTTGATTACTATCATCTACTATAGACTACTATTGCCTTAGTTATTTTTGTTTATCATTCAAATGAGCTTCATTATGTGTATAGCATACAAAAAATTATAAAATAAATGAAAGTTCGGCTACCCTGGCTATAATCTTAGCCTTAGATCAGAAAAACTAGGACGAACAATAAACTATTATCGATCGTGTATCTCCATGTTTAATACACTTTTTCATTATACCTACCCCTAAACTATTTAACGCAAAATCTGTGAGTACGGCACCCTTAGGTACTAATTTGTCACGCACACTAAAAAACTTGCAGCGACAACGATAAACTAGCTTATATTCCACATGCAAAATTATGGGGGAAAGGTCTGCAGAGTGATTTTAACTACATGCATGCTACAGAAGACATAATAGGCATAAAGTCTGATTTTGGTCACATAATTATGTTCGCACCCAATTTACGCCGCTTTATCATATTAGATAACAACACCCTTGTTTGTCTGGTCTGAGATCTTCGGCGATTTTAGCGGCAAGTATTGAATGGTAAGTAGGTAGCTACTAATAATACCAAAGTAAATTCCTTATGCACGATGGTGGCCGAGCGGTAACTTGTGCGCTTTACAATCACCCGGTTCGATCCTCGGCCCAATTACTTATTTAGCACCTAAATAAATCATGTGCAGTTTCGATGCCATCACTCGAAAACGCTTCGGCCATATTCGAAACCAAGTTTCGATACTAGTTTCGGCAAAAGAAAAATGATTCTGCTTCTGAAACTGCGGTTGCCAAGTAGGAACTATAAAAACGATTAAGGAAAATATTGTGAGGAAACCAATAATGTCAAAAAACCTCAAAAAAGTTAAACCACATGACATTCACCAACATGCACTGGGCTGGGCCAGCATGTTGGGTTAGGGCCCATCTCCACTCTCTGGGAGAAGGCTTGTGTCCCAGCAGTGGGAACATGATGAGCTGAAATGATGATGATGAAATTCCTTATCCTACTCACGTACCTATTTGATTAATCTAACGTTCTCGCTTACCTACCTTTCTTAACAGTTTGAAAGTATTATAGACAGCGCTGTACCTATCTAGTTATGTACGTGTAGCACAGCCAACTACCACCCTAGAAAGCATAGAAAATCCTCTTTTTTCCTCTCTACCCTTGATTAATGCTATTCCGAGCTTTTTCCTGCTCCTATTTCAATGAAAAATTTCCCTTGAGGGCGTCCAACCCGTAATTTTCAGGGAACTGAAATTACCCCTAATTGGCAAATGTTTATGAGTGCAAAGATAATTGCAATTGCGAAAAATTATTTTTTCACAATTGCAATTCAATTAAAATTATATTTCGACGCCCTGCATTACCACCTTACCACGTTTTCAGTACAGACTTGAATGAAAATATATATATTAATAAAAGTTTAGGTGAAAACATAAATTTTCAACAAACACAGCATTTTTGGGGCATTTTCAACAACTTTAATTGCGTACGTAAGTTAACTTAGTTATTTGAACGTAATTTTGAGGTGACATTACGTACCTACATAGGTACTACCTATACCAGCTATTTTGAGTTGATGACCTTATCCAGACTTCATGTACATTAGATTTTTTTATTTTATTTAATATTTAATGGCTACAAAAATCATGAATATAATAATTCTAATACTAGACAAATACCACTAACTAATATTATAAAAAAATAAAAACACTTAGTACAAAAAAAATATTTTAAAAAAAAATTTCAATCTTGAGGCAATTATATAAAAAAAAATTTAACAATTACAATTTAAAAACAATTTCTTTAGTAGAATCGGTGCCCCGATCATTAAGTTTTAATGATCAATTCATGATCAAATCAAATCAATTTAATGATGATTAAGTTTTAATAAACCGAAAATTTCAACTGTCGATTAGTGTATAATTTTTATCTATATCGGTTCAGTAGTTTGGTTTTAAATCAAAATAACTGGAAAAAAATGTCACCTTAGTAACCGAAAATGCGTACTTAGAACTACTGAACCGATCTAGATAACAATTGTATGGGACCAATCTGAATGTATATTTTTCATATCGGTTTATAAATGACAGAGTTCCGAGGTAACAAACATTAAAAAGCACAACTGAATTGAGAACCGCTTCCTTTTTGGAAGTCAATTAATAATCATATAACTGTAAAAGGCTTTACAGTAGGCGGCAAAATGTATACCTAGTATAACACAATCTGGGTGTCTTCAAATCAAGTGTGAATCGGTTTCTTCTAGGAAAGCATGCTCCAACGTAGACCGCATCATCGCTTAACATCAGGCGAGATGGTGGTCAAAAGCAAGCCTATGATTTATAAAAATATAAAACACACTGTAGGTAGATAATCATATACTTGTCCCAAGACACATTTCAGATTATTTTATTTTTCGCCTCTTAACTAATAAACGGGCATCGAACAGATTATTATGGAAATGTCGAAGTAAGTACGTTCTTCAAGTGCAATTAGCGAAGATTTGTATGTAATGGCTAGAAATTTACTTACGCTAAGTGGCGATTTGTTGGCGATGAAGTGTTAAGATAATGGGTTATGAAGCAATAAATTCTGTATTGTATCAGAAACCACGCTTAACAGAGTTAACGGCCACATCTATCTAAGAAGCATATCTCAGGTTACTATCAACAATTAAAAAAATAAAAATCACTAAATGACTGCCTAAGAATTAAAAATAAACCGGCCATGTGCGTGTCGCGCTCGCGCACTGAGGGTTCCGTACCATTACAAAATACAATAACAATCTATTTAAAAAACCGACTTTAAAATTAGTAAAATATGGCATTTTGATTCAGTGAAACGAACAAATGTTTTGACGAAAAAGCCTCCTTACAGCTGCATATGATTGACAAGGCCGTTTACAGCTGCTTTGAATGTGAATTAAGTATAACGTGTTGTTTTTTTTATAGTACCTATTATTCTGTAAATGAAGTCGCTAAGTGTACACATCTGTCTAATCGTAGCTTGTAAGCGTCATTAATAGAGGTAGGTACTATAAATGAGGACCTACCTATTTACGATTGTTTTACAACCATACTTTGTTTAAATGAAGTTTAAGATGAGGAGCTCTGATCTGAAACTAAGGAATAAGATAAGAATATTTGTCCTGAATAAGATAAAAAATTTACTTTAAAACCAAACTTTATAGCAGAGAAATTAGTACCAAGTTTGGATCAGTAGGAATTCCATATTGCTAACCAAGCTCATAAATTAAATAGTCTCTGACGTTTTTGGCTCTAGATGTCCTCTCGGCATCACCTGTTTTCGAGAGTGATTTTTGACAGCGTGCTTCCTAGTTCGTGTTATAAAAATGTCACTCTTAATTACAAAAGCTTTGTAGGGACACATATTTTTAACTGGTTGTTCAAATACACATACTAGGTAAAGCTACTACAGTCTTTATTCAAATGCCAGGCAAATTTGTAGAGCATGAATTTGATTTTGATGGTGACGGTTGTTGTGTTTTTGCGTTGTATACATAATTATCAACGTTTTATGTTATTGTAAGGTACCTTACATATCTATGACATTTTTACATCAATGTGAGAAAATATTTGCAGCCGAAATAAAATAAAAAATAGGCAGTCATGGGGACTGCTGACAGAAGTAAAAACTTAAAACTTTGGAATAACTGTCACATTAGCATGTCAGTGACGCGAAACGCGAAACGCGGTTAAAGCCACGCTATAACAATTCATATCTACACCAAAAACCTACATCATGAACATTTGAAGCAATAAACCATCCACCAAGGGGTTTTCAACCAAGTAGCTGTTGAAGATACTTCGAATCATCTTCCAAAAGAAAGGAAACGTGTGAAAACGTAGCCCAAGACCGCTCGTTACAAATGATTTATGTTTCACCGTATAAAAACATGGCCCGTAAACTCGTTTCGGTCGCTGGTAGGTGGTCAAAGAAAAACTGCCCCATAACTTTTGCAATATGTTTCTTAGTGGCCGCCTAATTTATCTCTTTTCGGACCTCTGTGTTATTGTGCGAAAAATGCCCTTAAAGTAGGCACATTTATTTTGAGTCACTCCTGTTAAACAATATTTTTAAATACACGAAACTAAAACAGTCAGTAGTGATGTAATTAACACAGTCATTGCTTATATAGTAATAATGTTTTTTTAAGAATGTTTAAATAAGTAGGTAAGGAGAAACCTAGTTTTTTTTGTATGCAATTCAAACATCGGCGTCCGTGGCTTATGTGTTTAACAAATAATTAAAATTTTGTTAACTTAAACAAATTTACATAAGCTAGCTTCATACAATGAGAGGAAAGTTAATCTAAGTTTAAAACAATTAAGCTATGTAATTACTAAGTGAAGCCGTGGTAGCCAATTTTGGAGACCGCTAGACTTGAAAGCGAGGTCGCGGGTTCAAACACCGGGCCCGTAACAATGAGCTCTTTGGAGTTTATGGACGGATTTTCATACCACTGGCTTTTCGGTGTAGGAAAACATCGTGAGGAAACCTGCATACGTCATCATCATCATCATCATCAGCCAGAAGACGTCCACTGCTGAACATGGGCCTCCCCCTTTAACCTCCACACTGAACGACAGCCTGCCTTTTGCATCCACTGGATGCCCGCGACTCTCACAATGTCGTCGGTCCATCTAGTGGGAGGCCTCCCTACGCTGCGTCTTCCGGTTCGTGGTCTCCACTCCAGAACCTTTCTTCCCCATCGGTTATCGGTACTGCATACGTACGGAGAAGGAATTCAATGGCGTATGTGAATCCACCAACCCGCAACTGGGCCAGCGTGGTGGATATGGCCCTTTCCACCCTTCCGGAGGTATAAGCTAAAAATCCAGCAGTGGACTGTTGCTGTGCTGCTGTTGCTGTGCTGCTGTGAAAAGGCTGATTATGATGATGATGATGGTTAGTAGTTTGTGTGTATACCGCGAGCAGACCAGCTTCCCGCAAGCAGCACCCGATCACGAGTATGACACATGTGCAAGCCATCGCCATTCCTCCTCAACCATATCTTAGGGAAGAGAGCGACCCGACACACGACACCACCGCAAGGAGGTGCCTTCGATGGTGAGCATGAAAGCAGATGCTGTGATCATCATTATCATTAGCCAGAAGACGTCCACTGCTGAACATAGGCCTCCCCCTTTAACCTCCACACTGAACGACAGCCTGCCTTTTGCATCCACTGGATGCCAGCGACTCTCATGCACTATGTCGTCGGTCCATCTAGTGGGAGGCCTACCTACGCTGCGTCTTCCGGTTCGTGGTCGTTGCTGTGATACCTAGTATAAAACACTTTATCGGCCATATTTCTCTATCTTCTCTTCTCTGCATAGTATAAACTTTCCGCGTCTGTCTGTCTGTCTGTCTATCCGTCTGTCCGTCTGTATAACTGCTAAGTCCTCCTAAACCATGCAACGGATTTCGATGCGGATTTCAATATCAGTTGGATAATTTTTCACGGAAGGTTTATATATATAACTAGCGACCTGTTTCCGGTTTCCGGTTTTGCATGTAATACCCGTGCAAAGCCGAGGACGTGAAACCTGATTTTTGGTCTGCTTCACTTTATGTCATTTTGATGTTGTTTTTTTTTTTTACCATAACTACTAAATTTAAGAATAAGTACCAAAATCTCGTTGCAAAACACTACCTACAACAACAAAGCTAATTCAAAGGCACACATTTTCTCACCAAAACAGAACATTATCTCAAATTCACATGCAGACAATAGTCCACATGAAAACTTACACTCCTACATCCAGTACTGAAGTTATAATTCTCTGTAACGTTCGCTGACTCATTTGCTTTCATTTGTATGTACGAGCCGTCCTCAACTTTCCCTTGCCAAAAGCCTTCGTCAAGTTCTGGGAGTGCTTCGTGATTGTGTTACCAATAGTACTTCGGAGCAGCATCAGTGAATTATTGAGGAAATATTATGCAGGGGTCAATTTAATTATGGCGGCTGAAACATCTCTGTTCGTTTGCGAATTACGTTGGCAGCATCCTCGTTAAATTTTCTGACTGCTAAGTTTACATTATTAGACCTGCGATTACTTCAGGTAATAAATAATTAATTTTGTCACCTGTCTCATGTTTGAGGTGAACATGACAAGGTCGGTTTTTGGGTCATGTTTCCTCATGCTGTCATATAAGTCAATAATTTCAAGGGGTTCAGTTAGGAGATCCATAAAGAAGAAAGCCTTTATTCAATCCTATCTGTAAACTAATAAAGTAACTAACCCGCCCCTAAACCAAAACTTTGGTGGTTTCCGTTGTGCTCAACTTTTGTATCAGCTGAAAGTTCCAGCTAACTTTCCTGGTTACAAAGACACTGTGCAGACTATCGAGACAGAATCTGTTTAGTAAACTCTTCAAAGCACAAGCTCCGATCGGTTCTGGCTGTAACTATTTTACGAGTTTGTCCTGCAGCCTAGCAATATACAATTTTGTTTCTCCAGACTGCAATATCATTGTACTATGGACCGAGATATGATTGAAATGTAGACATAATAAATTGCCAAGTTCGTGTCGTGACATAAATGTTTTTTTTCTGTGTAGGTACTCTAGGACGCAATGACATCATAGTATACCTAACAACGGGTCCATATTTATTTTAACCATCCATTCTTCAAGCCTCCGTCAGACATTGATTACACATGAATAATAAATCCCAATAATTGCGTCCTATGCACGCCCGCTCCGGCCAGAGGTCCATTCTAATCAAACATCTATCAATTAGGGATGAAGATAATGATTTGAAAATATCGATATACCACATTATTTTATAAAGCGATGTTATATAGTTATGTACATTTTACAATAAGTAATAAGTAACTGTATTGTTTAATTGAAAAACCACATATAAAAATAATATATCTAAGAATAATTGACTATGAGTTAGTGCACAGCACTGCACGCCTAATTCCACATTGCACTGAGATTTTAAAAAACTTTGCTAGCCTTTGATAGCCTGATGACGCTTGAATATTTGCGTAAAAAGTACTCGTATGTAGCTATAAAATACCTGCCTAAAACCAAAAACATATTCAAACGATAAAAAAATACTATATTTTTTATCGATGTTTGAACATCGATATAACGTTTGCCTGATTTATCTCTATAACCGACAAAGCCGCAGTGAGCTTACGGGCAAAACAAACGAGCAAATTAGTCTCTGCTTCCCTGACAGATCCTGATTGATGGATGGCCTGAACCCGCATCACGAAATTAGCTTCCCGACGAAATCCGGTGGTGTCAACCGTTTGGAAAGGTTATACTAGACTATAACTTCACGAAAGACTGTAATATTTGATTGAATATAAGCCCGATTTGTTAGAATTCAATCACCATAATATTTTTCTTTTACGTATTTGTAGTTGAAATACTATGATTTTAGCGGCAAATGGAATTTCGTTCTTAAGTAATTTAATGCTACCGAAACACACCACTAAGTGATTGGCGAATGATTTTCGACCTTCGGCTGTGCTAATAAGCTTCAATTACCTACTAGCGTGGCAATACTCATACTTTACAGCGCTTTCTTCAAAGCAGCTTAATCTAAATCGGTAGTGTAATATCCTAATTACCAGTTTTACGCACTCTACACAAACGGGAAGTTCATTGGCACGATAACAACGGCTTAATAACAAAGCCGTGAAAGGGCTAAGAATAGCCACCGAAATAAATAGGTTAACGACTCCCCTTTCTCAATGGCCAGACCCTTTGTTGAATCTACAAAAAAAAACTTACAACCTCATCAAAAGTAACGACAATATCATTACACGCCCAGTAAAATTTGGCACTTTGGACTTGTTTTTTATATTACCGTACCTACCTAACATGTTTACCGTAACTTGTTTGAAGTCTCCTAACATCAGACCTACTTATGAAAATTAAAGTATAAAAAAAATTAAAAAATTTAAGTTTGTTTTCTTTAGGATTTATTATTTAAATACAGTCATATAATTACTAGTTATATAAAAGCCGTGGTAGCCCATTTGGAAGACCGCTAGACTTGAAAGCGTGAGGTTGCGGGTTCAAACCCCGGGCCCGTACCGATGAGCTCTTTGGAGCTTATGTGTTATTTTCATACCGCTGGCTTTTCAGTGAAGAAAAACATCGTGAGGAAACCTGAATACGTACGGAGAAGGAATTCAATGGCGTATGTGAATACTCCAACTGGCACTGGGCCAGCGTGGTGGATATGGTCCAATCACCCTTTCGGAGGTAGGCTAAAAGTCCAGCAGTGGACTGTTAAAAGGCTGATTATGATGGTGATGATATAATTGCTAACGGAATATTTACATGATAAGGTTGTGTGTGGATATTTCGGTGCAGTTACATGCGCCATGTTTATGGGAAGAAAAATGCGGGTCATTGCGGGTGGTAGGTAGAACAGTTCAAAATTAGGGGCAAACACAGGTGAACAACCGTGATAGTTTAAAACAGTACCTTTAAATCATATAACGATTTAAAAAAAAGGCAGAATTTGATTGTGCAACGATCTGGATAAAGATCCCTATTGCCATTAGATAACACCAAAACTTAATTCGTATGAATTAAAATTACGCACTAACGTCACGCCCTGGCCTGACTCCGCTGCCGGTGTATTATGGTTTCCATAGTGATACAAAGGCGTGCGTAGCAGGTAGGAAGCACACCTCGGCAGCGCAACCGAGGAGTTCGTGGATGAACGTGATATGATTTGTGTTTAGTGGTTCACAAAGCTCCTTGTATTAAAAACGCACAGGCCCACGTTCAAGCTGTTGATCAGCGGCTGTTGACAAATGGCAAAATCAGACGTTAAATCCATATCGAAATCAGATGAACTCATTGTAATATTTAATTAATACAAATTTGCTATACGGAATAATAAACAAAACTCTACAATGAAGATCGGATTCCAGCCAATTTTAATTTTAACATCTTGAAAAAATACAAATGCTAAAAATGCAAAATGCAACTGGAAAATGCACGAGAAGTGCGGGAACATATTCCTCAGAGGACAAAAAATAAGTGGAACATGGTTCAATACAAATGTGAAAATAGAACTAGTTTTTTTAAATAATTTGAGTGCCTGTCTGTTGTCAACTGTCACACAGTTGAAAGTGATTCTCCCTAGGGCTGAAATGTATTACTTTCAACCCGCTCCTCAGGCAACTTCAGACCTACTTTCCGAGTATGAGTAATGAAAAAGCCTTTACTGAACAAACTTGTAGCACAGTGTCATTTAAGGCTTTACAACTGTCTACACGACGTCAATATAATTATTTAACTACAACCTTTGATAGATTTTGCAGCCATTCAATTAATATATGCAAAACACATTCTTGACTTAACGAGCCGATTAGCCGTCTTCGTGAAAAGGCATTTCATAATTTCATTTCTCCAGACGGCGTTCAAGAAAAATAATTCCATTACAAAAGCAATTTCCTTTTACTGCCTTCGACTTAACCTTGCCGAGTATACCTAATGCTGGTAACACAGCATACCTTAGAAAACTCGAAACTCTTTTGAAACTACCTTTAGTATCGTGAAATGCTTTACAAATTTATTTCAACTTATAAACCAAGCGTCTGCAAAGAGTTTTAAACTTTGAGGTAATGGTATTAAAGTTGAAGATAGTTTTGTTAGTGTAAGCCAGGGTTAGTAAAGGGGTATTATTGGAAATTCCGGAACGTAGGAAACGTCGACTGATATTGAACGTAGACGAGAACGAGACTGCGATTGCAGGGAAGTCCTTGGACGAGTTAGACGTGCAAGCTTTCCCGTCACGAGACAGCGCATTTCTTTTGTTAAATGTAAAATTTTACGATATAAGTTATGTGTTTTAAACAGTTTTCGATCTTTGAATGCTTAATTCTTTAGATTATCTCCACTCAGTAGATTAATTAAATGAAGCCAATAAAGAAAGTTCGTATATGGTAGGTAAAAAAGTAAGGGGAGTAGCCGTGCAGCCCAGAGGCCTTACGGCTACTTGCTTTAAGCGATTCTGTTGAGGTGATAGCGAAAATTTGCGCGACTGCAAACTGTAGGTATCTCGGTGTGATAAGGATGATTTCAGCACTGCGCTGATTCAGCGCTGCTTCGAGCTGACGTTATGAGGTAGCCGTGAGGCCCTTGATGTCAAAGTGTTTGGGCCTCACGAAGGCTTACAATTATCGATGATAGCAAATTTGTTGGCAATTTGTATCAAATAATTAGGTTTTTATTATCATCTGAATGCCCACCAATACAATGCTATCAGTAACCAAAACATCTGCTTCCTTCTCCGTCTTGTTCGTCTTGTCCCAGGTAATTTAGGGTTGGCCTTCTGAATATTTTTGCGCCATTCAGCTCTGTTGTTTGTTAGCTGAAATACAATACATAGATATGGTTTTCTAGGTTTCTACACCATGTAGGTAGTTATGGGGCCTCCTTAGGATTGTTAACCTTTTTCAATTTTTAAGGCGATTTTAAGGAAGTGTTTGTACAAATGCCCGTACAATCAGAGCTGGCTTTCGTGAAGTCAGTAACAAAAAAATAAAACAAAAAATCTGAATCTGAACAAAAATGCCTTTTAAAACCAGACAAAATAAAAGCAATACAAAACCATAGATATGCTACTAATTACCACTTCGAAGCATAAAGCGGGTTTCGACCGAGCTTTTGCAAATTAGCAATTTTATATTCATAACCATCTTGCCCTGGCAGAGAGTTATCGTAGGCCGTAACAAACTAAACTATAGCTAAGTAGAAACTCGCGTAAAACAAAGTGTCAGTTATTACATTAATAACGGTGGGCACATTGTTGGGGTTCGCAAAATGAACAATGGAAAAAAATGCAGTGATTGAATTTCCCAAACAAAATACTGAATTTTTTCAAGTTTTGAATTTGATCACTATGACATGTTGCACCGTAATAACCAGGCCATAGGTGGCAAACATGCAGACGGGGCGCCTGATGGTAAGCAGTCACAGTTGCCTATGGATACTTGCAGCACCAGAGGCATCATGAATACGTTGCCAACCCTTAAGGACTCTTTTAACTCGCCTTTTGAAGATCCCCATACAATAGGTATTTACTGTACGAATATAAGAAACCCAAAGAAAAAGAAAGTCAACTGGATTCACATTCACACACACTGGTCCGCGGGCCTACCTACCACTTACGCCTCCTTTGCTATGGCAAAAGTAAGACGTCTCGTTCGGGGGATAATAATCATCATCATTGGCAGCTCACTGCAGGGCAGAAGCCTTCTTCTTCTTCCGCAAATTTTCCGCTTATCTCTTCCATGAATTTACCAAAGTTTTTCCCGCTGCAGTGGTCTGCCATGGGCTACGCTTACCTTCGCTTGACCCCTCGGGCAATAAGCTGCACACAAACTATGGGACGCTACCGATAGACATGATCTAGTTGTTTACATTAATTGAAACTGAAATGCGCATACCTACTTACTTTTGGTCGTGGACGTAACCTTGGTCCGAACTTGAGCTTCGGTGACCTTGTGTGGTGGATGTTTTTGCTATCCTAAAACGCGTCTGAACAAGTATTCATATCTATCAGATGCACTTGTCAGCCATGACTAGGTGTAAACTGGGCCCGTGTCTGGCAGGTACATTTCAGTGAAGCTAAATTACTATAGAAACAAATTATCCGACGTGTCCGTTAGCTGCACACGCAGGGCAATCGCACAAAAAATTACAGCCGAATTGCAATTGAACCTTAATCGCACCACATCTTTTTGTCGATTTCGTAACGCGCTAATGATTTTAACCAAAGTTGAAACGCAACTTGTTGGAAGTTGGAACGTAACCACTGCCAAACAAACGGCTGTGATAAAGTTAGAAAATCGTAACTCTGTTTACACCTGTTTGATACGTACTGCCTAAGAATGGAACTCCCTGCCGTCCGCCTTGTTTCCTGAGAACCTCAATCTTCAAGGCTAATTTCATATATGAATAGATTAATTTCTTCTAGATCAAAATGTTCCATCATCGCCCACACTGTCGCTTACCATCAGGCGAGTAGGTGGCCAAACATAGATCTATTCTATACATTGAAAAACCTGATGAATGATTATAATGTGAGCCCAGTTGACCACCCGAGTTGACAACCCGAGCAAATTTGAAGGTAAAACGTACGAACCTGAGTTTGCATTCTCATTCCAACTACGGTAAAAGCTTTGTGAATAAACTGGATCTTCATCACTGCACTACAGTTTCAGAGTGCAAAAAGGGTAGGGTTTTTGTTTATCCCTCGGTTTTGTTGCTTCCGGCTCGCCGCTTTGATGAAATATATAACATAAATATTCAAGCCGGAGGCGTTGTCCGCGGTTGTTATTTAGATCCTTAGATCCTACCATGAATACCGTGATACCTGTTTACAAATGTATGAGTATGTGAAAAAACGCAGGTTTTTGAGGATCACCTTTGTCAGTGGTACGTTGTAAAAAATGATTCGGGGAATTTGTTTACGCATACGAACCAGTTACACATACTTACAGCCGCTGCAAGAATGCGTCTGACAGTCGCAATAAAATTGTGAAAATCTTGAATGATTTTTTTTTCTGTTTTTATTGTCTTTGTCTTTGTTATGTTAATTTACCACGCTAGTTAAGGTGAAATATTTAAGTTAAGGTATTGTCTTTTGTTTGTATTGCGTGTGTAAATAAATAAATTGGCTACCAGTTACAATCTTACGTACAAAAAGCTACTATAGCTATAGCTTTTTGTACGTAAGATTCAATAGAGCATCGCATCCACATCCTCATTTTGCATGGGCAGCGTAGAGAGGCATAGGCTACTTCTTGTCCCGGTAAATTTATACAGATCCTGAGGTAATAATAGCGCGGATGAAACCACAAAGCGCAGCAAATACTTATTTATCAATTTAAAAACCGTCTTCAAAATTAGTAAAATATGCAATTTCGTTTACTATAAATGACTATATTATGTCATCCAAGTAAACTAATCTTCCAGTTGTTTGAATGAATTAAAAACCAAATTTCTAAACCAATAGGACCAATCTGAGAGTACCTTTCAAAAAAAAAAAATTTTTCAAATCGGTTCACATGTGGCGGAATTCTAAGGTAAAAAACATTAAAAAAACTCTCGTATTCTTAATACGGTAGTTTTAACCCTTTTTTTGAAGTTGGTTTAAAAATAAAATAGAAAAAATGGATCAATTTCAAACAGTGACCCTTATCACTGATATGATTAAATGGGAAGACCCAGAGGTTAAAGGTTAGATTTTCTTTAACCTGGCTACAACTTTGATGGTATTTATTCAATAAAAATTACAAGTAAAATAAAAACTATCTTAAATTTAAATTTATAACTAAAACTAATCTAAAACTAAAATTAATCTAAAACTAAAACTAATCTAACAATCCGCTACCGGTGGGCAGCGTGCCCAAAATGCTGGCAGCATTGCCACGTTGTATGGCAATGCTTATTCTTTGGGCAAAATAAAGGCCAGCATTTTGGTCACAAGTAGCTTCGACCAGTCGCCCTGATAGGTCTTTAAATATTCGATGGGCTCCTGGTCCCCACGGTCCAAGCGTCTCAACCCCAAAAGGCTCAAATATATATCCGCTATCTAGGGTACTATATTTGCGCCTTTTGAGGCTCTCCGCTGATTCAGCCGCCACACCAGCCCTTTTCTGAGTTCCCGGAAGATGAGACGGTGCAAGGGTGTCCACGCAAGTAGCATCCCACACCAAAGGTCGTCCCATCTTCCAAGGAATGAGGGTCATTCCGTCAGGTCTTTTACCATCGTCACGCATGAGACCACTTGGTTCTAAAATGGCCGCACAGTTAGCGGTGGTAAAAGCCCGACGGATGATATCATTAAGGCTGGAGTGGCGAGGAATTCTTCCCGTACTTCTGCTGTTAAAGGTTGTCTGGACAATCTTACGAGTTCCAAGAAATCGAAAGACAAACAATCACTGTTTACTTAAATTATAAATTTGCGCGATATTTACCCTAATACTTTTATCACTTTTGGCATCAGAGCTGCATGACTTTATCCAACCGTTCCCTATTAGACCTTCTTTGGATTTTTAGAAAATGTTTTTTTTTTTCGTTTCTCCGTTTGGCCGAAGATGGAATACCCCGCTGGATTTCTCATTACCCTAGGTTTTCATATGTCCGAAACCTAGACAATTTTAGCAAAAATTTTGGAAAAAAGAAACCACTGAGTAAAAATTAAATAAGAAAAAAACTTCCTGTGCACCTTAAAATAACATTGAAAATGGTAGAAAGCAATTTTTGTGTTGATATATTTGTAGGATTGCGGAGGAGTTCGAAGAAATCGGTTATTTTTGAATCTCTTTCGCCAAAATAAAACATCAACCTAAAAATTACTTTAAAACGATTGTTATTTTATTCGGAATGCACCTATCTATTTAGGGATACGCAATCCATTTACCCGACCCTTATAACATGCACTCTTTGTCCCGACATTGACCCGGGCCCGGGTAAGTCCTAAAACTGCGACCAGAACCATCGGAGGATAGGCAGCAGCATCCTATTAGTACACGATGAACATACTGCGATCCCCAAGTCGCCTGCCAAGCGTGGAAATTATGGCAACACCCCTTACTAAGAGGGATGCATTTGTTCAGCAGTGGAAGTTTACTAACTGGTGATGTGTGTGTGTGTCCATCTACGCTTACCATCAAGCGTATTGGTGGGATAACGCAAACCTCTGCATGATAACATTTTTTTCTAGATCAACGTATTCCATCCTCAGCCACACCATCGTTTACCATCAAGCGAGTTGTTGGCCAAAGATATATTCAACATAAAAAAAAAACAATGTTAACATACTTCTAGCTAAAAGTAACTTAAAGTAACTTTTAAACCATAGCAATTTGGACACAACATGTTTTAAATGTTTATCGGAACTAGGAAATGATGAAATGATAAACCTAAATAATGCGCGTTCATCATCATCATCATCATCAGCCAGAAGACGTCCACTGCTGAACAAACGCCTCCCCCTTTACCCTCCACACTGAACGACAGCCTGCATTATAGCGCGCATTAAGTCCCGATAAATATTTAAAACAGCTAACACTGCTAGTATTATTATAAGAATTACAAAGGAAGTAGCAGTCAAGAAACAGCATCTTGTAACGGAATCATGTTCCAAAGAGTGACAAGCGTGAAATTACCATCACCGAAAATGTCCAGAGCAGAAATATTATGCAGTTAATACGTGTGGAAAATACTCACGATATCCCGGGATATTAGTTCGTGTACGAAAACAGGGCGGGTGATTATTCTTTCGTCTTTGTTTTTGTCGTACTTACTAGTAAAATAATACAAATTATAGACGGCTTGCTTGTAATAAGTAATATATATATTATATATATATAAACAAATTTATTGAAATTTTGACCAAACAAAATCCTGCCAGTTACAATATTATATATATATATAAATATTATATATATATATAAATATTATATATATATATATATAATATTGTAACTGGCAGGATTTTGTTTTGTCAAAATTTCAATAAATTTGTTTGTCTTGGAATCATACAAAAACTCCATAAAAAAAATATTTTTCCAAATATAAAAAAATTCGAGAACCTTTTTTAATTTTTCATTCCATTAAAACTATGAGTATTTGACTATTTAGAACATTTTAAAACAAAAAATTGCCAAAAAGGTCCATTGATTATAACACAGAAATATTTTTATCGAATAGAAGTTATAAAAACAATTGAAATACAAGCTATTGATACACGCGAAATATTAATTGACTGACTCATCACGAAATCTCGGAAGCAACTTGACCTAAAAGGTATAATTCGGCAGGTAGATTCCTTGTAGAGTGTAAACATAATTTATTTCCTCATATATTTTATAAAGAACGGCAACAATTGAAGTATATTATACATCATACAAGCCGTGGTAGCCCATTTGGGAGACCGCAAGACTTGAAAGCTTGAGGTCACGGGTTCAAACCCCGGGCCCGTACCAATGAGCTCTTTGGAGCTTATGTACGGATTTTCATACCACTGGCTTTTCGGTGAAGGAAAACATCGTGAGGAAACCTGCACGGAGAAGAAATTCAATGTCGTATTCGAATCCACCAACCCGCACTGGGCCAGCTTGGTGGATATGGCCCAATCATCCTTTCGGGGGTAGGCTAAAAGTCCAGCAGTGGACTGTTAAAAGGCTGATACTCTTATAATACATGTATTGTATACAATATATGTATTGTATGATACATCATACAAAAAAAGATATTGTCATCTAAGTCAAGGGGTATTGCTGTCCCTACCAATGAGGTATATAACGCGGGTGAAACTGCGGGGCGCAGCTAATAGTGTATAATTTAGATAATTATAATAAATTAGCAAGTTTTATTGTCAGATATATCCCTACTTACAATCTATGAATCATCTGAAAATCTCCAAATTATTCTTGTTGTCTAGAGTACATTGTAGATATGTACTTAGCTGCTGACCTTTTGGGAAAATCCAGCGGGCAACGGAAAGAGCTATGCTTGGAGTTTCTTTGCGGGATAGCAACCGAAACAATGATATTTACCTCAGTCACCGACAGAGCTATTAAAATTTGCAAGTCGAAGTAGCAGAGAGCAGGCCATATCGCTCGTAGAACCGATAACCGATAGAGAAGAAATCGGAACGCACCTTAGGTAGGCCTTCCATTAGATGGACCAAAGACATTGTGAGAGTCGCAAGCATCTAGTGGATAAAGATGGTAGGCTGTTGTTCAGTGTGGAGTTCTAAGGGGGGGGGGGGGGGGTTGTTCAGCAGTGGAAGAAGTTCAGCTTCTGGCTGATGGTGATGATGGTACATTGTGTCAGTTTTAAATAGGTAACTAACTCGTAATATGTAAAGCATAGAAATAAAATAGGCTATAGAATTAAAAAATAAACTACGAGTAACATTTTATTCATATGTAATAATTATAAAAAAACATACAGTAACGCAAGATTTATCAATTTATATTTACAATATTTCAGTCGTGTAACCTACATGCAATGATTTTAAATTGTTTCTTCTTATTCTAAGTTTTTATTTATCCAACACCTATAACACTATTACTTACATAACCTAAGAACATTTCTATGCTAAGTACAACAAATATTTTTAAATCTAACAATGTATTGTACAATTAATTTTAACTTAAGATTTTCTAATCTACCTTCTTAAAAATAGCCTAAAATGGCGTCAATTCTAGTGTATCATTCTCTTATTAACTAATCTAACAGGTTTTTTTTACAAACAAGCATGCGGTTTGTCTGATGGTGAGCAGAAACTGCCGCCTGACACCTGTAACACTAGCGGTGTTGACGGTGCTTTGCCAGCCCGGAAAAGTAGTTGTAGACACCTTTTTTAAACGCCCATGTTGAAACATCCTTTTCTCACACATTGAAGTAAAAAGAGACTTTCATAGTTTTAGTCCTGACAGATTGGTTAAGTTTAGTGAGCGGTATGGCAGATTCGACGCCATTGTGTTTGATATTTCATCACTCGACGAAAATAGAATCTTCAACTCAGAAGTCAGAACATAGGCAAGGCATATGAAGTTTGTTTTATCTATGTCCAAAAGGAGATGTAGACGTGACTACACAGACGTGTTATTGTTTACCGAACGATCTCAGTTTACATGATCTTAAGCTAACAAATAACAATCGAGACGCATCTTGAACGCTACAACAATATTACATTCTTTCATATTTATGTTAACCACGTTAGGTTGGTCATCAAAGGTTCATTGATTAACCCCCATACATATAAACGTTAAGGTGTCACGGTGGGAGGTTTGGCCCTTTGAATTGACTCATTACAAAAATCAGGTTAGAGCCAAAATCGGCATGGATTAATTCCTGATTGAATCCTTTGTTCATTCATTATTCTTTTTTAGATTAGTTAAATCCACCGGAAAGCCCAGATATATACACCATCATCAATTTAAATTACTACAATTCTTATTTACCAATGATAATTAAGATAATGAATAAATATTTTTTTAAAGAGCAAATGCCACATATTTTTAATGAAAACACTACAAAAACATTTAAACTGCCCAAAGACCGTTGAAGGTGTAAATACAATCCAAATGTTCAAGCCCACTACTAGTTGGCAGCATCCCCAGCATACTTATTAATTTGCTATTGATTGTTTACTTATTATTTATTAACAGCTAAGTACAGCTCTAAACAATGTTATTTTTAAACTGACTCATTATAATCCCAAAATACAGTAATTACCATTAGTTAGTGACGTCATTAAGACTAGTAGGTCATGTACCGTGGGTCCAGTGCCAGTGTGACTGATTCACTTTAACGTAGGTATGTCGATGAATGATAGGTATGAGTGGGTAATTCCCTGAAGAAAAATTACCTAGTTTTAGATTTGAAGGTTGAAAAAATTTATATAACTCAAAGTGTGATTCAAAAGAAGAGATGATTATGAAACCACATTACAGGGTTAGGTAGACCTAACCCCACCTGTTGACCTGGGGAAGAGGTACCTACGTACGAAAAAATAAAATTTCCAAATCGGTTTATAAAATGAAGGAGTTCCAAGGTAACAGATATTGATGATGATTTGATGATGCTGCTTCACTATGTCACCAAATTCTTTTCACACTATTTTTGTAACCCTTGACATGATCAAAGTTTTTTTTTAAACTTACTTTTGCTCTCCTACATAATATTCTATCAGACTTAGTGATAATAATAATTAAATGTGATTGAATTATTCAAATCAGCTTATACATTTCTGAGATATGTATAATAAGCGTTTACAGTTTTTGGTCGGATTAGGAAAATGAGTATCAATATGGAGTTTGTATGAAGTAATTACAAATGCCTCCCAAAGGCCTCCCACTAGATGGACCGACGACATTGTGAGACTCGTGAGCATCCAGTGGATGTAGATGGCAGGCTGTCGTTCAGTGTGGAGGTTAAAGGGGGAGCACTATGTTCAGCAGTGGACGTCTTCTGGCTGATGATGATGACTTACAAATGACGTCATTAGCTAGTATAATTCGCTCTCTGTCTTGCAATGCTTATATCTTCCTTAATTTTGAACATTATTTTAATTTTGTTTTCGGTGATATTAATTGTCAGCTTTTTTATAACACAATAAAAAATTACCAGTTCAGCAGGCCTAGCATGGGCTGTGGATAAATTGTCTTTCCACCGTTTTTATCCACGCCTAGACGCGACAAGCTAGAATATGGATACGTTTGTCTTATCTCACGGGATAAAAAAGATAGAAAGACATAATGTTCACGGCCCGTGCTAGGCCTGCTGTAGTTTATTGTGATGGGAAGATAATTAAATGTACACTTCTACCTCAAAGTTTAGAGGATGATGCCTCTGACCCTTCATTCTGACTGTGACGTAAGAGAAACCTACTCCACCCTCTGTGATGTTGGCACTTGCATGTGAGAAATCATTGTCTACTGCTGCCACTCCCTGAAAATAATAAGAAAAACGGATGAGCATTGCCATACAATGTGGTAATGGGACAACTATTTTGGGAACAAATCTCAATGATAGCGGTTTAATAGATTGTTGTTTAATAGATTTTATATTTTTTATAGTTTTGTTGGTAGTTTTTTTTTTTGTATTTAGGTATTTTTTTCTATACTTACTTCTTTCTGTTATGTTCTTCTTATATATAAAGGCAATGTGTGTAGGTAGGTATGTATGTACCTGTATGTTCCCCATGGAATACAAAACGGCTGGACCGATTTTGACGGGACTTTCAATAGCAAATAGCTGACATACGGAATGGGTGGCGCAGATAGTTATGAATGTGTGGCGCAGATAGTTATAAATTATGTAACACTTGAAAAAAAACTATTCAAGTTATCATCAAAAATATGACTCGCACAAATTAAAAGCTACGTAGATCAGGTGGTTGGTACTTGGTGGTGAGGTAGCAGCATGTGAAGTACCCACTTTTACTTTTAATTTCTCGTTGAATTTGTAGGTTAGGTAGGATTCTTTTTTAAGGTGGTACGTTTCACCTAAGGCGGAAAATTTTATTTTCACACTTTTTTTTGTCCTTTTAGGTAGCTAAGCTAGGTAATTATTGTAATTGAATGATTTGTGCAAATCAGTGATTGTGTTAATATTATCATGTAAAGCTATTTTTTTCAAGCATTTTTTTTTCCATGTTTACCTATGTTATTTAGAGTTACTTAGCTCGCCATACCTACTACTTAAATTGTAAATGTAAACGAACAAAAGGCTTTAGTAAAAATTTTCGTAGAAGGTAAGTTAGTATCTTGTTTTAAACATAGTTAGGTATATAACAGATAAATTAATACGATTGAATATCGTATAGATATTTTCTAATTGAAACAACAACCTTCAAACTCACATTTTTTAATGTGGTGTGTTTTAACCTATTGTGTTTACATAGTTTCGCCAGACTATTTTGTAAACAAACAGAAGGCGCAGCCATTCATCATGTTTGTCTAATTTCATATTTAAAAATGTTATGACTGTATTTATGTATTTTATAACAGGTACTTAATACAAAAAAACAGCATGTCTAGACTAAAGTAATGAACCAGTCGTAATATTTTAGAAACTTTGAATATTGCAATAAATTACTTTCTCACGAATACCCGCAAAGACTACTTTAAATAAAGAATATAATACGTGAAGTTCATTAACCCTTTGCATTGTTTCCATCGTCTTAATTACAGCAAAAACAGAGCAAAAACCCACCTTAATTATCCTCTTCTCAGGGTCTGCATACGTCAGAGTTTTTATCCTTTTCTTGAACGGTATGGCAAAATCCTTCACTCTCTGGTGGAACACCATCTTTCTATGTACCGTGTCACCGATAATCATGTCAAATGTGAAACACACGCACACCACACAAGAGAACAAAATTAACTGTGACAATAGACGCATTTCCAATTCATTTCACTGCACACACAGATGTATTGTTCCTTATGTGGTCAGTCGATGACTGGTGAATACGCGATACGATAACCTTTTGGCGAACCGAAAGATTGTAAATACTTCTACGAGTATTTTACTGAACTGTCAACAATCAAGAAATATCTTAGCGCTGACGTAGGTATTTTGTTTATTTTAAAGCAGGAACTTAGCGTCATTAAGCGTAATTGCATTCGTTGACTTGATAGTGGTTTAAATTCTTATTGGATTAACAAATGGTAGAAACAAATTTTTGTTTGATTGGTCGTAAATGGAACAATAGCTGATTGATGTTATTATACTCGTATTTTATTTGACGATTGTTTTCCATGTTTGGGCTTCTGGCAACTCCAACGATGGCATTGGAGTTTCGAAGTGTTTAGTTATTTCTAGGTCTTTTATTATTTTTGTCATTTGATTTGACTAGGTAGCCGACCAGCTCATCCAAACGCCAACAGTGCTAATGAGAATTCGTTTAGCACAAATATATATTTTTAGAGGGATCTTGCTTCTTTTATTTAGGTACTGTTAGCGTCATTGATTCGAAATGCGCCCGAAAATTAAACAACTCAAAAACTGGTGCTATTTTTACAAGCTTTTGTTTAACTTGCCCAGTTAGTATGTACTCTTATATATGGTACTCTTACGTAATTAAGGTGTGTGAGACAAATCTTGCAACTGAATTTTAGACCAGTTATCCTCAACCGATTGAGCTGAAATTTGGCATACCTAAGTAAATTCAGTGACAATGTTAAGTTATGGTACCTCCGAGCTGGTTTGATGATGGAGACAGAAGGTGGCCATAGGAACTCTTAAACAAAACGACGTAACCCCGTCGAGTTTGGGTTCGTTGGATTTGTCTTCCCAAGAACTGTGGTCCTAAATTACACGATAAAATCAACATGGCGGACGCCCCAAGAAGGCGGACATAATTACTGTTCTAATCTACCACTTTTTTTACTGGGAAAGTGCCTTTATTAACTAAACAAAATACAAGCTAAAGCTAAAACTACAAAATACAGTTAGACTGCCCATAGACCGTTGAAGGTCTAAAGACAGTCCAAATGCTCAAGCCCACTACCAGTTGGCAGCGTACCCAGCATGCTGGCGGTATTACCACGTTGAATGGCAATGCTTATGCGTTGAGCCAGAAACACGCCAGCATTTTGGTCACGCGTCGCATTAACCAGGGGCTCTGAAAGATTTTTGAAAATGAGGTGAGCGGGAGCTAGTCGAGACAGTGGGCCCTTGGAGACCGGGAGGTCTCCAAGGGCCCACTGTCTCGACTAGCACTGATGGTGATAGTCAAATGAAAGCAATATGTTAAGAAGATTACAAAAAAGCTTGTTATAAAAAAATTGCTATTAAATTTTATTTCTCATGTTATATTGAATCGAAAAGAGATGCGAATTATTTTATGGTTGTCAGATAAGTAAACTTTATTAAAAAGTACGACACCATCGACATCATCCTTACTAAATGATGGGCCTGATGTGCCATTGCTGTCATAAGACAGAATTAAAAAAAAAAACATACTAATATTATAAAAGCGAAAGTAACTCTGTCTCTCTGTCTGGATGTTTGTTCGCTTTTCACGACTAAACCGCTAAGCCGATCTTAACAAATTTTGACAAGATGATAGTGTACATCATATGGACGGACATAGGGTACTTATTCTCCCAGAAAATGCTGGAAAATTGGAAAATCGCGGATAGCATCGCGAGATTCAGCTAGTAATATATAAAAATTTAAGTAATGTACTTAAATTTTTATATATTACTAGCTGAATCTCGCGATGCTATCCGCGATTTTTGTCTCATAAATCAATACTTAAAAAAATATGTCTTTGAGACCACACTTCTTCAAAAGGTTTTGGGCAATCTTACTTTCGCCTTCAGTCCATAATATCATCAATCATCGTGTCAATCGAACTTTTGACAGCAAATTAAAAAAACGAAAACTTCGCTACAATCTACTCTTGTACTCTCATTTAAACTTTTAAATAAGTCTCGCCAAGTTGTGTAATTCTATGTGTCAGAAGTACTTAACTGGTTTGTGGTATTCTTTAATTATAGTATTAAAACTTCGCTGGTTTGCTTTGATGCTATTTTTAGATATAATAAAAGTAAGTACCTCAATACTCAATATTTTATTGCAAACATATGTAGCAGTATGTACATGGAGTTCTTAAATGAGCATGTATAAATATAAAATAATTATGATACTATTTTTGTGTATGGCAATAGTAGGAATGGAACGATCTATGTACGTACATTTCGTCAAAATTATCATTGAAAAATTCTTCTAAGTTGTAATAACATTTGGATTAAATTATTTATGAAAGTTACTTCTTTTTCGATATATTTCAATTCATTTGGCAATTTACTAAACATTTTAACGGCCATTGTTTTAGGGCTGTGTATTTGAAGGTTAGACTTTGGATCGATTAATTTATGCCTAAATTGCGGCATAAATGGTAGTAAATGCTTTTTACTGCTCAATGTATTTGTGCCGAGGAAACCATGTAGGTAATTATAAGGAGGACACCATAACGAACCATATGCCTGGCATGCACGGGTCACTTTTGTCACCGTGATGGAAATGTATGGAAGTGCACGCATGCTATTACGTCGCACGCAACGTGCACTGCACGCATCTCCATACATCTCCATAGAATAGACCAAATAAAAAAAATAACAGTCAAGATAGAAGTCAACCGTGCGGTCTACACCATTTTTCTTTGCATTGTATGGTTTTATATGCAGTAAAATGTTCATTAGGTGAAAACACAGAGTTAAGTATCACAAAGTAAAAACGGAAACGATTCTAATAGAATTTTCCAGTAAATAAAAAGTAATAATTGTAGGGAATATACATTTTCCGGTTTGGTGGACAGACAAACGCGACCAGAGTGAATGGAAACATGAACTAAATTTAGCAACTTATGACTGTATTCGTTTTTGGTTTCTTTAGTTAGTGTGTGCTTATTTACTTTTGATGAAGTTTAACAGCACAAAAATGACGAGAAAATATGTTTGTATTGTAATAAGAACCAAGATAAGTAGATCACGTTGTACGAAATAACAATTTCATTTAACTACCAAGAAAGTAAAGTAGAAGGAAATAAAGGACAAAATTTAATTATACGTAAATATACCAAATAAAAATAAAAAATCTCATGGCCTGCAAAGAAGTGATAACGTTGGCTGAAAATTGGAAAAGAAAACAAAAAATTCACTCCAACGCAAAACCACAAGAGCCAACCAAACTCTTGAAAAATAAGAAAGCACATAAACGTATATACTTACCAACTAAGTACAAAATTTGTATAGGTACTATTATACCACTTTATTGGCCATACAGAAACTACATGAGATAGAAAACAATACAGGATACACAACAAATAAGTTTTTTTTTAAATCCCTTATTTGAACAGTAGGTGAGTAAGTGATTTATATAAGAAAGGAGTCGTGCTGGTCGTTCAAGTATATCCAAATTTTTATTCCACACATTATTTAGGAATAATGGAATAATGGCCAGGGAAAGGGTTGAAATAATCGTTGTAATTTAGATTAATAGCTTCGTTCTTCCGACACGCCCTAACGTGGGCTGGCAATTTGGGAAAGAATAGCCAAAGTGGTAATCCTCGTAAATCTTTATTATGAGTTAATTTGAAATCTGAAATAATCATAAATAGATAAACAATAAAATAATGTAATACCAGCAGGTTTTATTTAATATAGTTTAAAAAATTTACCACAATGAGATTAAATCTAATTTTACAGCATTTTACTTTAACTCTATAAACCTAACAAGACAATAATATAACACAATATATTATATTGTTCCATTATTTTATGTAATAACTTGAATCGTTAGGTTATCTCTTACTTAAAATATACATATAATACAAAATTCTGCTATTCAATAAATCAAACAAGCTTTTGAAAGGACCTTTCTCAGAGACAATTTTGATTTTATAAAGGCAGCAATCGCACCAGGGCACCCTCTTCTGTAGTGGACGGTAAATATTTTCTTCAATTTCTCTCTTTACTTTTCCTATGTATCTACTTTGATGGACGATTTTCCGGACCATCCCTTCTAGCTGAAATGGTGTTTTTGTGATTCGAAAGGGCCCATTTTTTTTAACAATTTAGCTTTGGCATTAAGTAAGGTCCCTTGAAAATACTCTTTCCACTGATGATTACATATCTCATGTTATTTATCTTAGAATATTCACACAATCGCCGCCGCCAAGGTGCCTGCCAAGCGTGATCATTATGGCAACACCCCTCTCTAAGAGGGAAGCCTTTATTCAGCAGTGGAACTTTACTGGCTGATGATTGTGATATGTGATGATTCACAAATAACGAATTATCCTTTATATTTATTTACTACCGAAATGCCGCCATCAAGAATTACTACAACTTGCAATCCCTACATAACCACAAACAACATTGTACCTTCTTTTTTTCTTTTACGATTGGGAAATGTTGAAGCGATCTAACAGTATAACTTAAATAAATAGTTTATATGCGCAATTAATCCTGTTTAATGTTATAGACATATCGTGGACTTAACGTGTTTCCGTTTTTAACTAAGGCCCTTTAACATTTTTGCCTAACAAAAGTCTAATGAATAACTCTAGTCAACAGATAAATAGTGCGTATGTGGGGAAATCCAAAGTAGAATCAGAAAATCCCCGCCGGTATATAAAGGGTGAATAAACGAAGTTCCAACTTCCGCTGTTGTTTGTGACCGATACCTTTTTCACTGTGCTGCCTGATATAGAATAGCTACATTGGGACAGCTATTTTGCCTACACCATTTCGAAGTAGTTTATTGATTGAGTAAATTATATAGAATCACAAAAAATTGCTATAAATGAAGTACAAAATATTTCACCGAATGCTAGCGTAGTATGCTAAATACTAGTTTGGATCCATCCAGTAGCAAGGGCTGTCTCTTTGTATGATAGCGTGAGATTGAAATACAACTCACAAGCTCACTAACTGAAAGTATAAACTAGGTACGCTAAAGCCAGTTTTTTTCCTTTTGAGAATCAATATTGGCACGATATTTTATAGAAGATCCTTATTTTTTTATTTAACTTATACTTTTCCACTTCTGAGCAAAACTCTCACACATCTACTCGTTCCAGACAGTGTGATCACCCGCCTGATTTGACCAGTCTACCTCAAACACACCGAGGTCATCGCGGCAGTGTTTTCTCAGCCTTGGCTCTGCGTGATCTTCTGGGCCCAGATTTGATGCCAACAAAGCAACCAAATTAAAGTAGATATAGCTACGTCAGATTCATACCTCAAAGACATCATTTCTCAACTCCGCATTCGAAGCTTGTTCAACTAATGGAATCTGCAGCACGATCGAGGTATCTAATGATATTCACCTCCTTGGAAAATCGCTTCCTTTATCCGTACACGTTGTGCGTTTACCGAAAATTTAGCGTTGAGAGGGTGTTGCCATAGCAACGCGCTAGAGACCGAGCTCATGTGGGTTGCAAACTTTAAATTGTATTGCCATGAGCCGAACGTAAATATCTCTGAGGCTTGTGCAGGCTCCATCAATCTTGGAGAGGTGCCTTTATCGAATTTATGTTTTTTTCCAATCGTGTTAGAGGTAGACTACCTACTTCTTACGCTTGGAGGATATTTATAGTAAGCAGAAATTATTGGAACGACAGGGTTTTTTGCGTTACCAAAAAAATCAAGCGCCTCATTGTATTCTCTTCCTAAGCTTATGTTTATTCGAGTGTTAATGTGTTTTAATGGTAAATTATTATAAAATAAAGTGTGTATTAAACGTGGACGTGCATGAGTTTGGGAAAGTGATAAATTGAGGTGAAACGTGTATTTTCGTGATATTTTCAAAACTTCATAGGACCTTCTTCTAGTAAAGTTTCCAAAACTTTACCAGGTCATGATTTAGATGATATTGTAACTATTTCTGTTAAAATGTTTATGTCCATATGGTTTCTATAACAAAATTTACTGTATAAAACCTCTTGAAAACTGACTCTCAAAAATTACAGTGAAAAATTCAATAAAAGTTCAAGACCCTTTTAAAACCCAAGAAAATAGAATTACCATCTAAACTGAAAATCCAATGTAAGTGCACTTGGGGCGATACAACGAAACTGCGAAAAGTATATTCCCCTTCAGATAAAAAATTAAAAACATTATCCGACGCATATGAAATCTCTTAAGTGTTTTCTGTTTCTCATTTTTATCTGTTTGTAATTTTTATTTCTGCTGTACACAATAAAGAGTTTCTATCTATCTTACTTAACAATTTGATATACCATAAAACGAAATAATTGTTCTAATAAAAAGCCAGCAGTTCAGTCTGAAGACTTTCGGTACCAATATTATAATTGTTGCTTATCTTTGATGTATTAAAAAAGAGTGCTACCTGCTGCAGTACCAAAGAAATGTTATTGTTTTTATATTATTTGAGCCGTTCGGGATCGAGACATTGGGCCTTTGAGGACCAGGAACCTCACCTTATTTTCAAAAATCTTTCAGAGCGCCTGGTTAATGCGATGCGTGACTAAAATACTGGCGTGTTTCTGGCTCAACGCATAAGCATTCAGCGTTGTAATGCCGCCAGCATGCTGGATACGCTGCCAACAGCAACAGCAGGCTTAAGCATTTTAGATAGACTTTCAACGGTCTATGTTGGCTTTTATTTTGTTTAGTTAATAAAGGCACTTGCCCTTTTAATTATACTTTGACAAATAAGCTGTAATTATATTATGTTGATTAAAATATGTTTGTTTTTAATTACTTATTATTCGGCCATCGGGTAGGCTAAAGTCTTTAAGGCCGTACCGCCTTGTTTTTTTTTGGTTGTGATTTGGCCGGTAAATATATTTTTATCTGTAGCATCCCTCTATTTTTTCTGTTTTCCTCTAGAACGTTTATCACAAGTTACGGGATCTAGAGTTATAAACAATGTCATTACGATCAGAACTATGGCTCGTAGATTGTGTTAATGTGCTATGTAATGTTTTCCACGAATAAATGGACACTGATAGAGGGGAAAGATAAAACTATGTGATTCAGTATACAGAATAATGTTTTTACCTAGCTATTTTAACTAGCTGACCCGATAGATGTAGTCCTGACCAAAATTGTCTTATAGAGTTATGATCCATTTAAAATAAACACTTTCAGTATTTAATAACCGAGCTTTGCAATTTTAGAGCAACTTTTAAAATTTTTCTATTTCTAAAAACTTTCTTCGGACTATTAGAAACATAAAAAAAATGTTAACTCGATCCAACCTTCCTCTAATGATGTGTCACCAATTTACCAATAAACATATTTAAATTTTGATTTAAATAGAAGATAACATGTCATAATATATTTTTGCTAGAACTAATTGAACTCTATCAAATTGCCATCAAACATTTACAGCTGTTCAAAATTTTGTACCTACATTTAATTTTTATAACCACACTGATGCAGACTTTTAGGACCATGTTATAGTAAATAGGTATGTTTAAGTTAATTGCCTAAATATTTTGGCATATAATCGAATCGGGTATGTGTAGGTCCTCGATTCTACCCGTACTCGACCCCTCTCAATCATCGAATCAATACCATCGACTAATCCGGTTTTATCCGGACTTCATCGCACCGGGCAATTAGTGCTGGACGTCGGACGGATATCCGGTATCGATATGCAAGCGGTAATTATCCACCTATCCAACCTACTCGAGCACAATGGGACTGTGTTGATACGAAATAAAATAAGCCGGACAAGTGCAAGTCGGGCTCGCGCACTGAAGGTTCCATACCACTAAATAACTTGTTAATACTAAAGTACAAAAAAATTGTACAAAACGACAAAATTCTATCAACGCCCAGGTGGTCACCCATCCAAGTACCGACCGCGCCCGACGTTGCTTAACTTCGGTGATCGTACGAGAACCGGTGGTGAACAGAAATTGGTCACCGACTTGTAACGTTTCGCATGATTTTTGGTGTTTTACACGTTTTACGGTTTCGTCGGAAAATGTACGTACATAATGGTTTGTAATGAAATAAAGACTAATATTTTTTTCTGAAGGAGGGGAAATGGGGGGATTTAATTTTCTGTAGTCAGTTTTGTAATTACGAATCTGAAATTTGGCAAATAGATTACTTATTGGGTAGAGGTCCGCTAAGAAAGGATTTTGCGAAAGGGCTGAATTAAGCGGGGCAAAAGGGGGTTGAAATTTTATATGAAAGTCTACGCGTACGAAGTCGCGGGCAACAGCTAGTAACTATATAAAATTCAATACACCAATCTATTGCTCTATAGAATCAAAGAACTCGTAACGATTAAGACACACTAGCTGATGCCCGCAACTTCGTACGCGTAGCGCTATGAAATTGATGCTGAAGCTACATATCTATCATCTACATCCAAATTTTAATTACACCACTCAATAGCAAAAAAATCAAACAATTTGTATCGTTGAGTGAGACATACTAGCTGTTGTCCTTGGCTTCTTACTCGTTACACAAATTTCTAAAAACTTCAAGCTTCAATCCGGTTACAACCGGATCTGTTTGCTCGGACGCGGAATGAGAACATGGATCATTTTTTTTGAGTTACGTTCGCGTCCATATGGTATGAGGTACAGCATATTAATAATATTAATCTATCAATTTAGTAAGATTGCACCTGGCTATCAATTTAAAACGACATGGCAGTCAAACACTAGCATAATATTAAATTAACTTTAAAAAAAACTTCCGTCTAATTCAGTTTTATCTAGATATCAGACAATAGTATACTCAACTTCTGGCCACCTTACCGTGAAGGTAGTCTAGCTTGATATCTAGCTTAGACATATCAGTATCTTGGTAGACATTTGTCTCGCGAGAAGTTACAGCTTTTGTTGCCGACTTCAAAGTAGCTATATTCTAAGGATTGGGTACTTGACACAAAGCATTGTGTTCTGTCTTGTTGGATTAAAACGTCGTATTTTGTTGGAAACTGTGAAAAACCAACTTCACGGGAAGTAGATGAAATTCAAAAATTGAGATTTATTCTCTAATTTTCTACCATTAGAGGTGGGTTGTTTTCTTCAAATTTAAATAGCCCAACCCTCCAACTTGTTTAATAAAAAAGGTAATTGAAATAGTTTCCCATTCGATTAAAATGTCCCGTAACATAAACAAAAAATATAAGTTAAATTTTTAACCTTCTTTTTGAAATCGGTTAAAAATATAAAAAATGGTTATAAAATGGTTAAGAAAAATCTCCAAACTAATCTTTTGGTTTTTATTGTTACCCTATAGGAAAACTTTCAAAACTAAAAGTAGCTTATACAGGGTTACGCATAATTATAGACTGTACTAAGCCGAAAGGAGGTAATTGTTCTAATCATTATGATCGACTTTTACTATGGGAGCAACTCTGAGTTCGCGTAAAAATATCAGCTGTTCTATGGAAAACGGCATTTAACACTGGACAAAACGCTTAGTAGTACCTACATCTGATATATTTTTGCGATTTCAGTGTTGGTTCAATAATAAAAGTTGTTAATAATTATTTATGGGTAGGTACTATAATAGACCCCTTTCAGCTTAGTATACCCTTTTTGTGAAACCCTGTACATAACTTTAACATTGTTAAAACGGTTTTAGTGGGCCAGTCGCATTTTTTTTCTAGTACTTATATAACTTGTCTGGCGTTGTTAGCCAAAGGAAATAAATATCTTGTACCTATATGAACATTCGTACGCAAAGATTAATCTACATTAATGATAATTTATTTACTACCCAAGAAACATCTTGTCGTATTCCTTGATTCCGAAAAACAACAATCTAGGCATCTCTAAGGCTAGAGTGAATAGATTTCTTCTTCAACATACACCATTCTAAGCTACACTGTCACTCATCAATCAAGTTGATGCTGGTTGTCGCTTACTTATCATTATAGTTGGAATCGTCTCTTACCACCAGGCGAGTTTAAGTCCAAACGTAGATTTATTTCAATAAAAGAAAGAAAAATGTAAATTAACTCCTAACCAAAAGATACCAAGTGAAACCAAGACCAAGTAAAATTAACGGTATGTACGTACTTATTTGCCCCTATTAAACCAGCAATGAAAAACAGTTTAGTACAGTACCAGTAAAATCTATTAAGTTTATATCTCAACACCATTATCTTCAAGCGACGTAGTAATTATGCAAAATTTCACAAGTCTATCCTACCGGCGCCTTGTATGGGACTTGTAAAGTTAGTGAGATAGGTAACTAGCGGTATAAGCCGTATTAGTATGCAGATTTACTAAGGCTGAGATATGGCGCACACCGTACACAGCTAAGCTAGAATTTAGGATCGTCTGTTGTGTGTTTAGGGGCTTAGGTAATAGGACGATCGTGTTGAGATGCGTAAATAAGTAATAATTAATTAGAACATGATATTACTTTGTGATATTCATTGGAACTAGTATAAGCACTTACGTTTTAGGATTATGTACTTAAGGTGGGACGTTTCAGCAATGGCGAGAAATTAAAATTTTATAATAAAAAAATCATATTTATAATTAAAAAAAAGAAAAAAAATGTTTATGTAGCAAGGCTAGGTAATTATTTTAAAATGACACAGTGTTTGCGCAAATCGTTAGTTGTTCTTTACATTATCATGTACAGCTATTTAACAGTCATTCATCATCATCATCAGCCAGAAGACGTCCACTGCTGAACGTAGGCCTCCCCCTTTAACCTCCACACTGAACGACAGCCTGCCTTTTGCATCCACTGGATGCCCGCGACTCTCACAGTAACGCACCATATTAGTTACATTTGTCAATAAACCGTCTGAAACAGCAAACGATTGTTTATTGACAAATGTAAATAATGATGTGCATTAGAGACAAATAGCTTGATTTTTTAAAGAGTAATAATCAATTTGCACAAACATCATGATCGTTTACAATAATTACCCGGCCTAGCAATAAGGACAAGAAAATTGATTGAAATTTGAATTTCTCGCCATATGTGAAACGTACCACCTTAAAGGGTGTTAACGGGACCCTATTACTGAGCCTACGCTGTATGTCTGTATGCGACAGTATCTTTTTAACTGTTATAGATGGCCAATTGAAAATTTCGCAGAATATCTAATAGAAGATCAACTAAGAAGTAATGATGAAATTAAAAAGTTAAAAATAAATAAATTGTTGCACCTACAACTAACAACAGACGTATTTTTGTCTTTACTTTAGTATAAAAATGGCCATACGTACAATACTTAAACTTGCCATAATTATAGTACACACTCTAATGTAAAATAACAAAAATAAACACCGGCCAAGTGCGATTTGGGTTTGCTAAAGATTCAGAAAATAATGAAAGAAAGAAATCACATTTTTGAGTGCAACTCTCTCGGTACGCGAGTCCGATTTGCACTTGGCCGATGTTTTACGTATAAGTTACAATATAGACACAAACTGTTTTTTGTTGTAGGTAGTACCAACCTGACAGGTAATGTACTAAGCACTATCCACAGGCCAAATTAAACCTTTCAAAATCTACAGGGCACTTCAAGAACAAACTAATACCTACGAAACATATCACGTCTTTCTTATATATCAGTACGATATACCGTAGGAAGGAGTATAAGGCAAATAGTATCAGTTCTGTAGAGTGTGTTATGACAGCTACTTTAAATTGAAGGCGACAATATGCTTTTAGCGTCACGACAGGTCTCTGCGGGAAGAAAATACGATCACTGTTGAGGCAGGGTAGGGAAACTATGATTAGTTCTGTTTTTATTGTTATTGTTATAGAAATTTTGTTTAATTTGTATGCAGGTTTGTATATTCCCACTTATTATAATCTAGGTCTAGAACAACGCCTTAATAGATTTTAATAATAAATGAGGTGTTTATAGATTGCTCTAAGTTCAAGAATAGTCTCTGGAAGGTAACTTCATCTTAAATATATTGTAATAGCAACACGTATAACAAGATATAGGTTTAAAAACTAAAGCCCGATTACGTCCTTTCACGAGACGTCCCACTTTTGGTTAGTTAATAAATTATTCATAGGAAAAATTCACTTGTAGGCTTTTTCAACCGGTTATAATAATGAGCTTTGTTAAATTTTGAAAGAAATTTCTACTAACAGATCTTTTTTACTTATAAAATGTAGCGTATGTTACCAGTCGACCATAACATCTAATCGATTGACATCTCATTCATCAAAATGGGATAGTTTTTTAAGCGCTACGGTGGAACATACGTAAATACAAACATAGACTGCTACATATCCATAACCCTTTGCCTTTACCCTTCCTTATGGCTTTATAGTCAGGTAAAAATAAATTTTACTGTGCCTCTTATATACCACAATTACCACGTCATTATCATTGAAAAAAAGATGTTTAACCCCCATCGCAAAAGAGGATTGCTATAATTTTAACGTGTTATCATCATCATCATTTCAGCCATAGGACGTCCACTGCTGGACATAGACCTCCCCCATCGATTTTCAAAAGGGTCGGTTGGAACCGGCCTGCATCCAGCGTTTCCCTGCGGTCTTTAACGTGTGTATCTGTGTAAAATGAAAGTGAGGTTTAGTACATAACTTATGTAATTAAGTATACAATTTGCGAAATATTATCTGCCAAAAATATCATAGTCAGCTTTTTTTAAGCCTCCAACGTAAAAAGACAGGTTTTATAAGTGTTACGTACTAACAAAAGTGTGTATCTGTGGTCTATATTTCTAGCTATGTGTCTGTCTGTGGCATCGTAACTCCAAACGGCTGAAACGATTTTCATTTAGCATCTTGATTGTTTTAAAGGTGACTTGATCGAAAGTATTCTTAGCTATGAGTTAAGAAAATCTGTTCGGCCGTTTGAAAATTACCAGCTCATTTAACGGGAGTTAAAAAACAATTTATACTTATTCAAAGAAAGACATTTATATAATGTAAAATGTAAAAAAGTTTGAAAAATTGATTTAATTAGTATTATTGGTACAGGTTTTGATACATATTTATGTAAATTATATATCTACTTAATTCATAAACAATATTCTTGATATAAACAGATAGTAATAATACTTTTACGACACTAGACCAATTTCTTGCGACCATTCGTTGTTGATAACATCTTTATGTTTCCTTTACTAGTGTGTATCGGAAAATAAATAGAGCGACGAAGAATCCATAAAGTAGTTGTTGGTGGTTATTTTATTACTTGAACCCGGGGTGAGATGAGAGGAAATCTTTATTATGCACGTATTCGATAATATTTTTTTCTTTCTTCGAATAGTATATAATTAAGAACAATGCTAATCATTATCCAACCCATTTGATGGGAAGAAAAGTTGTGGTTGACGTATTAAAATATACACAATCTATGATGGCATGCCAAAATTAGGACAAAGTTTTCATATATTACAATATTATTATTGTAGTTTTCTTACCTCAAAAAGGAAAAACGGAACCCGTATAGGATCATTTTGTTGTCCATCTGTATCTGTATGTATGTGTGTCAAAACCCTTTACTCAGAAACGCGTTGAGGTCATCATCATCATCATCATCATCATCATCAGCCAGAAGACGTCCACTGCTGAACATAGGCCTCCCCCTTTAACCTCCACACTGAACGACAGTCTGCCTTTTGCATCCACTGGATGCCAGCGACTCTCACTATGTCGTCGGTCCATCTAGTGGGAGGCCTACCTACGCTGCGTCTTCCGGTTCGTGGTCCGGTACGCGTTGAGGTATCAAGTTGAAATTTGTATCAAATATTTGGGTCTACTACGGTCTCTTTCAGCCGTCAACTTTAATCAAACTTGTAAGTCAACGCGATCAAAAGATATGACCATTAATGTGGCATATTTTGCGATTTCACATGGGAATCAAAACCTATAGGGTACTTCCCGATGACCTAGAACAATAGACAAGGTCTCACAACATAATATAAATAAATGGAAGAACTTTATTGTCCACTTCAAAGTTAAATTTGCCTTTCAATATTTCAACTTTGTTATTGTTTTTTGTTTGGACTCGCGATCTAAGGGTTCCGGCCAACGGAACCCTCAGAGCGCGTATCTATGTCTGGTTTTATTTAAATTGCTCACATCAGACTCTATGTAGCACCGCAGAATCCAAATTTTATCTAAATGAAAGGGGTTGAATATTTATAAACGAAAAACTTTATGCAATTATTAGCAATACATGACAAAACAAATTGTATTTATAAGTTTACAAAGGGACCCCGTAGTCCGTGGAGACAATAAAAAAATCTAAGTACTGCAAAATGTAGCCCATGATATTTTGGATATAAAATGGAATCAAACGACACCTCACTCAACAAAATTGGTCATGCCGTTGAGGCCATAGGAGATATAGAAACATTAAAAATATACATACATACGCCCAAAACAGATTACCCTCCTTGGGCAGTCGGGTAAATAACCACAGTTGGATTATCCGGTTGAATCTTAAGTATTTCCCATATAATAAAATTAAATATGCTAACTTAGTCACTGTAATAAACGAAATTATTAATATTACCTTAATTATATCATTCTTATCATAAACTAAGAATATATCCCTATGTCATAATCTAGGCCTTTGCCCCGTTCGCTCTCCATTCTAATGTTGACGAAAGAGAATCCAATACCGCCAGCGGTCACCGTTGCTGAGGCTTTGGATTGCAGGTTGTCGTACACAACAATAGCCTGGAACAGACAGAAAAACTAATTATTAAAAGTCTTATATTAGTTTCATTTGTAACTATCCTAACATTATCTTAGAGGTCAATGTTAGAAATCGACGAGAACCAATACGCCACGAAGATTTTTTTGTGTCGTATTTGTACTCATTGGGTTTGTTGACGAGATACGGAACGCGACTTTTGTAAAAAAATATGGTAGATTGGCAAGGCTCAGTTTTGGAGCAATGATTCACCTGATGTTATGTAACGAATAGCCTGCCAATATATTCAAATATAAGAAGGTAGACAGGTACTTTTGATGGGATCAATTAGTAGCATCGCTAGATCCTTTAATTAAATCCATAGTTAAATATCAATTTCATGATAATCTACATAATTTTGATCTTTACATGAATTTCTAATGACTTTCACTCAACCTATGACACCTGCCCTGGTTCAAATGTTCCCAATTTTCAATCAATATGCATGCACCCTCTTCATTAAATAATTCAGAAAAATATAGTGGATTACGTAGATAACAGAAATGTACAAACAGTACCTACTTTGTACCCCAGTCTCAGAGGTAAAGGAATCGGTAATAAGTATGATGGATCCTTGGTATAAGCGAGGGATATATCTCTAGTTAGGTAGGCCACGCTTAGGTATACTTTTAATACAAGTATCTTTCAGATAATGTCAATAATTGATGATTTTATCAATTTTATTTGTCCACTTATAAATCGGCACACAACATACACAATAAATAGGAAACATTCCAAGTTGTGTAATTTAAATTTTAATACTATACTTATTGTTCAATATTCAAACTCATTTTGTAAATTAAGTTTTACAAAAAAGTATATTTATATTATAGTATAGTATATTATGCAACAAATTTACATATTACCAATTTAAGTACACATACCAAGTTTTATCAAAAACAGACTGGTAGTTTTCAAAAATATTAACTTGTACGCTTGTAAGGAAATATCGGATGTCCCGGGCGCCGCGATTTACGCAGTTAAATTCATAGCCGATACGATACATAATAATATGAACACTATGAACAGAGAATAATATGGTGTGGTTTTAGGCAGTTTTTTGTATAGCCAATGGTAGGTAGCTTCCAGGTATAAAGATTTCGTTTTTGATAATTAATTATCTTGTATTCAGGCCACAACACTTATTTTCAAAATCCTTTGTTTACGCAGTTCTTTGAAATAAATTGAGATAAATACAACTTTTTAAATCTTACTAAACACTTACATTAATGATTCTTTGGCTTGGATCGGCATAAAAGAAACTCTTCGTTCGTCTCGTGAATGGAATCATGTGATGCTGCTTTGGTGTATGATTAATCATGTGTTTGCCGTTTACATCCCCCAATATCAAATGATCACACACAGAAACTGCCATAAGAGAAAACAAGATTACTAGCAACTTTAACGTCATTTCAAATGCCTTTTTGCTTTAAAATGCTCTTTATGTGGCACGTCGTTAACGCTTTGTGAATCACTGTGGAATGGCTGCGACTGATTGTATGATGACCCGTGATATCACACGGAAAGGTCGAGAAGGGTCCCTTTACTTCGGGGAATTCTCGGTCAGGATCGGTGACAATAAAAATACTCTAAAGAAGTAATTATATTCACACATCATAAGTCTAGCGGAGTATGCCAATCGACAAAAGTAGTTTACTACGGTAACGGATAATGCTCGGATATACGGTAACTAAAGTTACCGATATATCAGAGCATCTATTATGCGTATTAGGAAGCTGATGTGGCAGTGGGCTGGTTTCAGAACTGGTAACTGTTGAAGTAAACATGTTCTAGATTAAAAACCACCTTTTGGGCGCCCTGAGATTCGGTTGAGTAGCGAGATACGTAAGGCTGGGTAGAAGTAGACATGTTCTAGAATGAAGACAACGTTTTGGGTGCCCTGAGACTCGGTTGACTGGCAAAATACGTAAGGCAGTGGCTGGAAGCGAAATGCCAAAGACCAGGTTTAGTGGCGTGCCTTGGGAGAAGCCTATGTCTAGCAATGGACTAAGATAAGCTATTAATTGCGATGATGACAATGATCAACGGAACACTTAAACCTGTTGTAGTAGTAAAACATTTTTCAGTGCCTGTCCGATTAAACCTCATCATCGTCATCATCATCAGCCAGAAGACGTCCACATTGAACGACAGCCTGCCTTTTGCATCCACTGGATGCCAGCAACTCTCACTGTCGTCGGTCCATCTAGTGGGAGGCCTCCCTACGCTGCGTCTTCTGGTTTGTGGTCTCCAGCCAAGAACCTTTCTTCCCCATTGGTTATCGGTTCTTCGAGCGATGTGGCCTGCCCATTGCCACTTCAACTTGCAAATTTTAACAGCTATGTCGGTGACTCTGGTTCTTTGGCGAATGTCCACGTTTTGATTAAACCTATCCAACAGTTATTTCACCATTACGAAATCGTATTCAAACATTGCTGTGTTTCGGATTGCCACGCACTGTATTTTATTCATCGGGCACTGTTTCAATCGTAACAAAACTTCACAGCTTAGGGTAACGACCGCGGTTTAGGATTTAGAACTACAAGTCATATGGACAGTTAAATCGCATACTATCAGACGCGTTATTTAATTGTTTAAATAAGAAAAATAAACATGCGTTCTTTTCCTATGTACGTCACGTTAGTATTTTCACGCTTTAAATTAAAAAAAAAAAAAAAACACAAATCACGCTGAGTAAATTTTCCCTATCGGAAGGGTTGGGCGCGCCCAAGCAGACAATAGGAGCCCGTAGTAAACCGTCCACCGAAGGCATTTCTGTTTTATGCGAGGGTCCAAATGGGACCTACACAAAATATAAATTGGCTCAGTATGGCACTTCCTAACCAACGAGACTACGATTTGTGCAAACTAATTTCAATTAAAAGCCAATCTAATGGTCACAAATCATTGTTGATTTGCTAGCTTTATATTTTTTTGTACCCAACATTACAATACAAAATATCTTTATTACAAACGAAAAAAGAAACAAATGAAACCTTAACTAACATAAAAAATTAATATACGGTATAATGGCCTTATCACCTAAAGCGATTTCTTCCAGGCAATCTTTGGATGGACAGGACTAAAGAATTTGAAAAACGGTTGAAAAATAAATATATATCCCTACATTATATTTGTACACAATGCTACATACCTTTTGCGTCCTTTCTTGGGTTTAGAGCTGCTTCCAGCTTATTTGAGTGGGTCTTATGTGGCTTAGCAATTAGGTAATGTTTAAATTGTACTTGTATGTACTTTTGTAATTTATCCATAATTATGCACGCTAAATATATGCAAATCTATGTTTCTCGGAACAAGCCGTTATTGGCTCTTTGCGTTACTGCAAGTAACTTTATATTGTGATACCAACGTGTATTAGTTCGAATCCATTCTCTGTCTTCCGGTGATATTGTGAACAATCTACCTACGCCGTTTCGTGAAAACCTTTCGGAATAAGGTGGGATGGATCGATGAGAGGACAATAGACATGGCTACCTTATGAAGCATTGTTCTCTTGTAAAAGGTAGTCTGTTTGCTAGACAGTTTTGGGCGGTACGATTTAAATGGATAGCTATATTATTTACTTATAGCCTCGTTTTAACCTTAACAACTTTTTACAATATGGCAATTGCCAGATGCATTCGTTCAGTGACCGCACCTGAGTTGAACCTAGTGGAACTATTTCATCTTAAAGCCCTAACAGATATGTGGATTTGATTGACCGGACAACCGTCTGAGCAACGGGAGCGAAAGAGAAGGAAATATGTTATTCTCACACTACCACAGAAACCAATTCCACACGTCTGTTAGCTATAGAGTAGAAACTACCCGGTTTTTTTTACTTGTTTATCACAGTGAAACTTTTCAGGGCCTTTCCTTCATACGGTAAGCTTTATTAGATGTTTTTTTTTTTGTACAATCACTAATAAGATACGCTCCACAAAATACACACACACACGCACACGCACACATACACACACATACACACACACACACACACACACACACACACACACACACACACACACATACTAAAATACAACTAAATTATCACTAACACTTCCAATCCGTGGCGCCACTTTCTTTGCAATGTCCAAAGATAGTTCCGTAGTTTCCCGCAGGCGTCGATACCTAGTCAAAGACGGGTTGTAATATAATTATTGTGGTTGATAGTTGCGGTCATATTGCCATCTATTGAGTCAGAACTATTTCTGTTTTCAAATCCATAATTGGAATCTAAAAAGCTTGATTTTTTGTTCGTTGTGTTTTGTAAACGTTTCGTAGAGCATTAAGCATAGAGTTAAAGGCTCGGCAACGTTTTTGTTCGTTAAAATTTTCATGACCATGGATTCAATGTCCTTTAGTCGTAATATTAAACATGTTTACACAGTATTAAAAGCGTCAAACAAGTCATAGTCACAATCAGAATCAAGCAAAGTAAGTCACAGTCAAGTCAAACTCATGCCCGTGTAAAGTAAATTATAAATAAATATTCGGTCATTTTTGCACACACGGTCATCTGACCCCAAACTAAACAAAGCTTGTGATATGGCTGCCAGAGACTGATATATATACATATATAGGTTTTAAATACATACTTAAATAGATATTAACACCCAGATATAGAACAAACACAAATGTTCATCACACAAATGTTTGTCCTAGGTGGGAATCGAACCCACGCCCCCAAGCTCAGAAGGCAGGTTCACTACCAACTCGACCAATGGGCTATCAAAAAGTGGTGGAGTTTTACAAGAAGCTCCTAAGGAGTTTTGGAAACAACACAAAAAGACACGTTTCACCTCTTTATATCACTTCCCACACTCAAGCGCGTTAACGAGCACTTAATAAATAATAATTCACCATTTACTACACATTAACACTCGAAAATACACAAGTTTAGGAAAATAATTCACCGAGCCGACATGTTTTTTTCCACGTTGGCGCCAAAACTCCTAACGTTTTTGTGATTGGCTGGTGTTACAAGTATCCATAGGTGACGGTGACTGTTTACCATCAGCCAGCCCGTCTGTTTGTTTGCCACCTATGGCATATAAAAAGGATCATGAAAAGCTACAAAACCAGTTTCCAGAAATGATCAAAGTTCTCGAAATCTACTAACTTGTAAGTACCAATTTATCGTTATTTTATATCCGGCCGCGAACTTTATCAATATCGCAAATAGGGCTATATTTACATGTTCGTTTGGAAGAGCAAAAGTTTCTGAGCAGGGCTGCCGCTTGATCAAATATCATCGTTCTTGTAACGACTTTCTAGGGTGACGGTAAACCAAATAACCGCTAAAACTTGTAGAATCATCTGAAGTAATTTTATTTTAGAATGAGAACTTTACAGAAGGACAATAAAATAAAACAGATTTTAAAATTCATTCAAAATACGAAGGGTTATAATAAAATTATGCTAGATATTCATATTCATTTATTTGATAAAGCCAATTTACAAATAAATTCGTTATATTGCAATGTATTGAGTCATAGTTGATTGGATCAGGCGTTACTTTGCGGAAGTCCATTTTTAATTTGTATAAAGTAGAGAGATATAAATAGTTTAACCTAAAATCCTTATTGTACTCGAATCGACGGAGAAGCGGAATTACACTAGAAATTCAACATATACAAATTGCATTGAGTCATAGATGGCAATATTATAATAACTGCATCTATCTAGCAATCTATCTAAAACCCATCGGATTTGGTGAGGTATCAGCAGCAACTGCGGAAAGCTGCGGAAATCTATTAAGTTGCAAAAAAAGTGGCGACACTGCGCTTATCTAAATCTAGGACAGTTTCGGAATTCCGAAGGATTAGCGATGTTTGAGCGTTTTTATATACACGCACGGCACGGCACGGGTCGATATATTTATATTCTATATGGTAAGTATCTGTGTTATACCTACATATTAAAATAGCGCCATCTAGGGAAACTTATCGAAAGAATGGCCCTGAAAGTTCTCGTTGGTTTAAAGACGACCGGTTTGGCTCGGTGGTAGCACGTCTTGGGTTTAGTTCCCGGTTGGACAAATGGTTAAATGATGAATTTAAATGTTTATCTGCTCTAGGTCTGGGTGTTAGTTGTCCGTGTCCCGGGTTTGCTCTATGGTGTTATATAATTAAAGCACAACACTATGAGTGTGCCACCTCACTAGACATTTGTTGCTAAAACTTTGTTACTTACTTGTAACGTTGTTGACTAGATATTTATTTGCTATTTTTTTTACTTTGATAGTGGCGTATTTCATGATAAAGTACTATAAGAAAAACCAAACTAAAATTAATTCACGTAAAGCATGTGATCCAAGTATGTTTCCATTTAAAACAGAACCTGTGGGCAAACTACGAGTATTTATATTACCTAAATTGCATTCGAGATGCGTAAGATATGCATCGAACCCCATAGCCATTTCAATTTCGAAATTCAAACTTGTATGAATTTAAATACGTATTTTACGTATCGAATACTCAAACTGAAGTAAATAGATTAACTACAATAGTGGCGACCACGTCACAGGAAATTCTTATGAGTACCAAAGAGCGTGAAGCGTTTTATCTTTTATAATAATACTAGCAACCCGCCCACCCGGCTTCGCACGGGTGTAATTTACGTGCGAAGCCGGGGCGGGTCTAGTTATTTACATAAACCTTCCGTGAGAATGTACCTAATTGATGGTGAAAACCACATCAAAATCCGTTGCGTGGTTTAGGAGGAGTTAGCGGCCATACAGACATACAGACAGACGCGGAAAGTGACTTTAATTTATACTATGTAGAGATTACATTAATTATGTAAAGGATAGTAAATAAAAACCAGCTCTTAAATAGCAAAGGGAATTTTATCCTTAAAAGTCAACTATGTAGAAAACTAATTCATATCTTCAAGGCTCATTTATTTGATTTAATCTCGTAAAAGTTTACGGCATTTCCGCAGAACGATGCACTAAAACTGTATTAACTCCGGACATTCACAGATGTTAGAAGTTATGAACTAAGTTTAATAGAAACAAAATCTTCAGTGTGAAATTATTGCAATGTAATTTGAATGCTTACCACATTTTTGGTTGGTCCTTATTCCAGAAATTTGTAGCGGTGCTAGTTCAGTGGTTGTCGCGTTCGATCGGTTCGACTTCCATGCCTCAGGGGTGGGTTCAAATCCCAACAATAAGTTTCAGATGTTGGTGAATAAAAAACACTGCGAAGGACATAAAAAACATTTATTTCATGTACCTAATGTACTTCATCATCATCAGCCAGAAGAAGTCCACCGCTGAACATAGGCCTCCCCCGTTAACCTCCACACTGAACGACAGCCTGCCTTTTGCGTCCACTGGATGCCAGCGACTCTCACAATGTCGTCGGTCCATCTAGTGGGAAGCCTACCTACGCTGCGTCTTCCGGTTCGTGGTCTCCACTCAAGAACCTTTCTTCCCCATCGGTTATTGGTTCTTCGAGCTATGTGGCCTGCCCATTGCCACTTCAACTTGCAAATTTACTAACGTACCTAATGTACTTGTTAGACTCATAATCTACGAACTAATAAATAAATAAAAATAATATTACGCTGTATTGTATACTGTATACATGCGCTCGCCTAATTATTTACCATAGGATAGATATGATTCCACTGGTTAGGATGTTTTCTATTATTCAGCCGCTTCCACTTTATGTTTAAAATCGGTCGTCAAGCTCCTAATGGGTGTGTTCCAGTAGCTTTCACTTGAAATTCAATTTCAATTGCAAGCTAGATGTGGTCACTATCTTCGACCACACTGTCTCCTAACACCCGAATGTCTAGTGCGAGTTTTTCTAATTACGGTTACTTACACGATCACGCGCTACGATTTGTATGAACAAAAGAGCAGCTACTACATGCGCTAGATGGCACTGTTTTTATTTCATACAAATTGTAGTTAAAGTTAACGTTATCTATAGTCACCGCGTTAAGAACTGAGTTGTAGGGCCATAGACGTCATACCATAAGACCTGTAAGATCGAGCGAGTGAGATGGACTGACAATGATTTATGACCTGACGACTCAGATGGTAATGCGTTTACTATAGTAAGTAAAAGCAACTGGAAAAACTCTCACTGGGCCCTCTGAGTACCTGGTGCGAGTTTTTTCGATTGCGTTTACCTATTCGATCGTGACGATTCGTATGAAGTCAGGGCAGTGCCATCTAGGTGCCACTAGATGGCGCTGCTCTTATTTAATATAACGATCGAATAGGTAAAAGCAACTGGGAAAACTCGCACTACACTCTCAGGTGAGTTTTGGTCGAAAATTTGGCTTATCAACTATTAAAAACAGATTAGTCGTGTACAAAGCAGATACTTAAAGTAATAGCTAACCAAACAAAGACTTCAGTTTCAAAGCAAAAATTCAGAGATCGTATTTCATGATGAACCAAAACGGGAAGGAAAGAATCTGTTGCAAAACGATTCGCAAAAAGCCGAAGGATTTTTTTTCGACATTTACAAAAAGTGTTTGACGCAGATAACGCGGGACAAATGTTCCAAGTGTGTTCAGGGGAGTCTGTTATCGCATAGGGAATCAACGTGCCGTAGCTCTGGCTCCCGCTTTGAATATTTCGACTGGGATCGAACTGTTTACTTTGAGAGTTTATACGATTTCGTAGTAGATGTTTGAACAATTTTGCTTCGAGATTCTTCTAAAAACTAAATAGATTATAGTAAAATTTATTATCTTTTTTCTTATAATAAAACATTACTAGCAGAGCCCTGCATAGTGCAGTGTGGATAAAAATATACACTTCCAACTTTCGCAATTATATTATTGGTGTGATTAAATAACTAAGATTCAAATTCAAATTCAAATTCAAAATATTTATTTGTCAGAACATGGTGGGTACACATACATATAAAGTAGCATATGGTCGTAAGAATGGAGACGTATCTCATGTCCTTGCCTGTTACAGCGTACAAATATTAGTTTTTTATATATTATTATTATTAGTTTTTGTTAAAGTTATAAAAATTACGAAATTATGTCTAAGTTAGAATATTGTTAAAATCATATTTTGGTTTGGTGGTATTTTATACCTTAATTAGATGTTTATTACTACCTATATAAGCTATTATTATCATTTTATCTTTTCCTAGTACCTAGTCTCGATTTTATGTCAATTATTTAGTCTACATTACATATCAAAACATTTTTATCATTAAGGAATTCTGAAATTTCATAGTAGCTTTTTTATAAAATATAAACCTATCAGGTTATTCTAGAACTATTTTAAAGTGCACACAAACATACATCACACGTACACGTACGTACATCTAGTTCTAGAATAAATTAATATAGTATTAAAAATGTATTTAGATTAATTTAATTATTAAAATATTATAATCAAATGACATGTTATGTTCCCACTGCTGGGATATGGCCTTTCTCTCAGAGAGAGGGAGATAAAGAGAGAAGACGTAAATAATAAAAACCCCTTATTGAAATATAAAACAGACTTTTTCTTTACCTGTTAGTTAGATAATTCTAAATTGTTAGTAAAAATAGTTATCCAACCTTAAAATAATACCAGCAAAATCAAGCCCAGTGAACTGGAATTCGATACAAAACCCCCCGAGCAAGAGTATGTAACACGAGGTGACGCGCCAAAGCAGAGATAAGCGCGCCTCTTGTATCTGCAACGCTATTTGTTATTTAATGTGTGCTTAGGGTCTTGATAACGGTAGCGTAGAGTTATAAGCTTAATTTATCTGTTTTGGAACGGGTTAGGTTGAAAATTGGTTAATACAACTAGTAAAAATGTGAATTACATTTTACATACACAATTGTTTACATTTAAGAACATTCCAGAAATTTATAAAAATAATACAGCTAAAGTGACATAAATTTGAAATTACCTGTTTTCATGGATACTTTAAACAACAAGGTTAAGGTAATGAATGTAAATGTTTTCATAGTTAACCACATATATACAGTAGAGTAAATCAAAACACCCCAATGGAATTAAGCCTTTAAGGCGAGGGGCCACATTTATAGGAGTGACGCATCGCAGCCAAGATAAGGGCCCTGCGGTAGACCTCCTCTAATTTGTTACCCTTTGCACACGTCGCGATAACTTGTTATATTACAGACTGATAACAAATCACCGAGGAGAGAATATCTTGGTAAATGTTCTTAAATGAAAATATTATTATTTATGGATTGTATAAATTAAATTTTACGACGCAAACAAATGATAAAGTTTAAAGCTGTCAAGATAAAGCTGAGAACTTGGATGTCACAAGAAATCATTATGCAACGATACAATGATTTCGTTCAATTCGCTTATTCTTTCTTTTTGGCTTGACTTTACAAACAGTTTTTAATGAATAACCGTGAAAGTAAGCTACTCGATTTTGCACATCAAAACAAAATATGTTCCCAGAAGTTGACTAAGCGTGTGCTAAATATAACTGTAATTTGCTTCGTGTATTATGGTAGACGTTTATACTCTGTTTGCTGATCTCCCTCTGGCTTTAGCCCAATAGTGTCAACTGGTAATAGACAGCGCACGTGCCACGATTTAACGGGTGCTCTATCCCTCTCGCTTCAAGAGATTTTTCACGATTAATTTTCTGCTGCAGTCGCTGTCACTCCCATTTGTTGGCAGACACCCTTAACAAAAACAAGGATTAGCCCCTAAGCCAGCTTAGGCATCGGTGTCTAATTTCCTGTTTGTTTTTGTTGCCATGTGTTTCTTCTGTATTATTTGAGAACTTTACTTTTCTCGGACCACCTACAAAATGATCAGTAGGTTATTTGAACAATTGTGGCATGTTTCTTTTTCCATATCTATATTTATTCACTGTTTCTGAACTATTTGCACTTTACTATCTTTATCCTTTTCTACATTAAATCTACAAGACAGCTCATCTCCAGAACATACATTAGCGTATCCTGTATCGCTCTTATTTATTTATTCGTAAATTGTTAATGTATCCTTTTTAACTCCTTCGGGTCTAATTGATTTGTCGCTTAGAGCCGTCTATACTCCTGCTTCTCAATTACTTGTAGGCCCAGGCATGGTATCGCGAATGTCCACCGCATTATTTATGGTAGGCCAATTGATTGAATTAGTGGTCCCAGAGGCGCCTGCCTGATACTGCTGGAGCAAAATGTATTTCACTCGCCTCCATCGCTTATTCAGTAAGCTTTTTGTGTGTCTTTAAATTTTAATAGGAGTTTATTGGTGAAGGAAACTAACATTTTGATGGAGAAAAAACACCAACGTGTTGCTAGTGACTTTGGACTTTACTTAGACCTTTTTAGTAAGGAAAAATTTGTAAAATAGTCATCTACATATAGCAAAAAAAATTTTTTAAACTAAGCAATTACTAATTTTATTTTGATCAGGTTAATCAGTCAGGTTAATCAATGGTGGCTTATATTTATATCTAGTAGATATTATTATTTAAAAATCATTCACAGCTCGTTTACAGCAAAACTGCCCTCAACCTCCCAGCTAGACAGTTTATCTTGTAGACTTCCTACTTCCTTCCGATGCATTTTAACGCTGGGCACGTACATTTGAGTTCGCGTCAGGTGACGTCGATACAGATCACTGGCACGTGGCCGACCTGCCACGGAGTCAGATAAAACAAGGATAAATGCTGTTGCCGCTAGAAGATAGTGTGAAGTGAATCGTCCATAAAATGGTTGAGTAAAAAAAAAACGTTGTTTGAGAAGGTTGAAGAGGTCTCTCTTGAGTATAGAGAGATTATTATGTAGATAACTACAAGATGCAGAATGATGGTGATGATTTGCATAATTATATATAAAACATTATGCATAAAACACATGTAAAAGACACACTAGCATCGCCTTGCAGTTTTACCAGCAATCCTACTAGAATAATGAATAGATAGATTAGATAGTAACCTTTTTATTTCTATTACACGGGAATTACTCACGTAAGATTAAGTCTACCTCTATACTAAATTACACTCAATATCAATCAGCTGTTACTGAACGAAATAAGTATAAATTTACTCGTACACATTTTACACACGCCCACACAAACTTTCACAATTACACTTTTTCGTGTAATTTCACCGGGTACCTGAACTTTTTTGTTTCTTAATTACGTTTTAAGCATTGAAATAAACCTGCAATGGAATCGGCTAAGCTGCGATAATGTATTGGCTTTTGGCCTTTGTCAATATTGAATGGAGTGCTTTCCAGTCTCCTAAGCACGGCCCGGAAATAATCAAGTAAAGACGGTTAATGAATATTTTAGCAGAATGGGCTAATGAAGGACGCCTCCTTTGTTCCGAGCCGATAGGTTGATTACGGAGATCTTGGAGAGTCTTGCCTTGGATGATGCGTTTGAGAAAGAAACTTTATTTAGTAAAAATACTAAAACAAGATACTTTTTTATGATAAATTATTAGACGTATTTTCAATATATTTTTCAGACTTCATAAACTTTATGATGCCTTCTTTTCTTTTTACAGGTGTTTTTTTAAGTGTGGAAAACATAAACCTTTTTACTCATTACATTTCACCCATTTACTGTTTTATTTATTAATTTTAATAGCTGAGTTGGAACACATTGCTGTCAAGTATTGCCTTTTCGAATTTCCACTGCAAATTTTTTCCATAGGTCAGAAGCCATTGTTCCGGAATTTCCCTTTTTTTAAATTTTCCAATCTCATAAATGCTCCCCAATTTAGATCCCATGTGCCGATGTCACTCGGTGCCAATACCGTTGCATAAATTCGGCGCTGTTTTCTCCAGATAAGATTATCGGTGGGTTCCAATCAGGATATTTCTGCGCTCAGAGTTGGGTAACTAAATACGTGAGTCGCATGTGTGCCCAATTGACACGTGCAAACGAACACGTGGGTGGAATAGTCAGAGGAAGTAAGTTCTGTGGTTGAACAACACAATGGTGTTTTATTGAATTTTCTAATTGGATAAATATTGTTAATTTGAAACGTAGTTCAGAAACGTTGTCATATTCTGATTTTGCTTGGTAAGTACCTACCGTGCAATCTGCTATGTATCAGGTATTCTGATTGTATACCTACATACCATAATATTATAAAGAAGTAAAAGCTTATCCACCAATCCGCACTGGGCCAGCGTGGTGGATATGGGCCAATCACCCTTTCGGGGGTAGGCTAAAAGTACAGCAGTGGACTGTTAAAAGGCTGACTATGATGATGATGATGACAAGCTTATGAGTGTGTGGCTTAGTAAGTTTGTAGGATGTAATCTCCAGAACTAGGTACGAATATCTGATACCTAACTTACTAAAAATTATTTTACTGGAAGCTACACTATCATTGAGTTACAAATGTTTCGTTAAAAACGCGGGAATAGCCGTGGGTAAAGGGTAGTTTTCAATAAAAGCACTCATGAATTTTTATTTTAGTAAACTTTAAATATTAGTTAAAGTTTTATATAAAGACTTTGATTTGAAAGATGATTTTCCCTCCTTGTAACGTTATTTTCTTACAGAATATTAATACAATAAACCAAACTGAACTCTGATCATGTACGCTAATCTGGAATCATTATCATCAAGCTTGGGGCTTGATAGATGGTCCGCAAAAGCCTGAGCAGTTACTGAGTCGGCGCAAAATGTCAATGTAGAGGGGGACAGTAACCCCAAGAACTTCGCACGTGGAGGTTGTGTCGCTCTACGCCCGAAATACATCGCGATGTATGCGTAAACTCACAACAAAATAACTACAAGACAAAAATCGCAAACAATGCACATGAAAAATTGTAATTTTTGAACACGTGCTCAACAGTGTAAAAGTATGTGTAAAGTGTTAAGTGAAAAGTAGTGTCAGCATGGTCGTGAACACAATTAAAACATGCAAATGGAACCAGTTCAAGATTGTGGTGCTTTTGCATCTTTTGTTCACAGTGCAATGGTCACAAGGTAAGTCCGAAAATAGAGAGATTAAGAAAGATTAACACGAATCTTGGCAGCTTGTTAAAAGTTTTTGTAAGGAGACTTAAATTGGCAGAAACAAGTTTGATAAGCGATCTCTGCAGATATTCGAATGGTTTTACGCGTCGTTTTACTAATTGGCAACTTTATTTATTGGATTTTAATTTAATTAACATCTTGGCAACATCTTAATTAACAAGTTGCGGTCGTTAATATTTTTTACTTTGGCATTTTTTTGGCGTTTAAGGATGGAATGATCCGTTATTTTGCCCGCTTCTATTACAGAGATACTTCATAGGTTGGTTAGGTGTAAATTATTATATTGTTACTGGTTTAAGATCAAATATCAATATAACACTGTTTCAAACTATCACGGTTGTTCACTAAAGTTATATGATTATTTACGGGATAGTTACCGTGGTAAGTTTAAATATTACTACATATATACTGAAATTATTTTAATAACAACCAAAACAACCTTAAAGTATGTAACTAACGCCTTGTCCCGTCTATTTAACTTAAAGCCCCGCTTTCGAACTTATAGCATAAAAAAGTTTATCCTTCAAGCTTATAAATATTTTATTCTCATTTCCGTAGCACAAAGCCGCGCTCCCCGTATAAAAGAGCACCCAGCTGATACAATCGTGGGCCGGAGTGAGCCAGCCACACTCCGCTGCGTGTCTGAAGGCAAACCCAAACCCACCATCCTCTGGTACAAGGACGGCTCACCACTGCTGCCTAACGACCACCCGCACAGAGTACTGCTTGAAGATGGATTGCTATTCCTCCGGTGAGTAATTTGTGAAGATTTGTTCTGAGAACAATAGCCCATTTTTCTTCGGTTAAATGCTAGACAGTACAAGCTTCCAGACAAAAGTGTTTCTTAGATTGGTTTTGAGAAACAATGTCTAATTTTTCTTTAACTGATGTTTGTAATAAAGCATTATTTTGCTTCTGTGTAGTTAACAACTTCTTTAGTTTTCATTTAATTTTCAACGTTTTTCTGTAGCATCGGAGTTTCATAAATACATAATTTTAATTCCAAATATTTTGTCAAAGTCATAATAAAACTAGCGTCTTAAAGTTTTAAAACAATGCAACATCACTGATGCTAATCGTGTCGTATGCTTCTATTTATAGCATTTCAAAGAGCCCATTAAAACGTCTGACTGGAAACTAGGTAACGATTCAATATGTAGTAAGCTGTAAGCACACATTACTTACCCGCATACTTTAGAAACGGTTGATGAAGAAGTTTTAGTATATAATATGTAGGTACTATACTAAAAATTGCAAGTAAACACAAGAGAAACAAAATTGACGTTTCCACGTACAATAATGTACCTAGTAACTATTACAAACCCATAATTTATGAGTCACTATTATCGTAGGGTTATGCGCGGCAAGAAGGAAAACGATGAAGGCGTGTACTGGTGTGTAGCTCGTAACACCGTCGGGGAAGCTGTCAGCAAGAACGCCACGCTTACCATCGCTGGTAAGTGAATAAGCCTAATCACCTCCCCTGCCTAGAAGTTCCCTATAAAGCACAACCTACAACCTGGGTCTCTTTAAGACAAGAGCAAATAGCTATCTCACGGATAAGCGTGCTCTGTCTTTGAACACACCGTCCCTTGCTATCAGCTGAGATGTGTTCAAACGCTAGCCTATTTCACCATTAAAAAATCACAGACTTAATTCTCTCTCTAGATTATTACAAGCAATCACTATTTAATATTCAATTTCAATATCGACGTGTTGTAAGTAGCAAGCCATAAAGCTTTTTAAATGATAACGGCATTCTTCATTGAACATCACAGCGAGGGTTAGTATTTGGCGCAATGCCAAATACCACCCCGTCTAGTCTACCTTAAATATTTGATCGAAAATTGCAGCAAACTACCTCTGAAAGTTCCTGTTTTCATGGAAGCAATTTTCCTTTTAGTTCTTCGTGATGAGTTCAAAATTGAACCCAGGGACGTAAAAGTTGCTGGTGGAGAACCGGCTTTATTAGAATGTTCAGCCCCGAAGGGTGTACCCGACCCATCGGTACATTGGACCAAGGATGGACAAACTTTAGACGCTGAAGTCAACGGACGGTATACAAAAATTTATTTCGTCACAAAGTTGTTTTATCTTGAAATCAACTTACAAATGTAGTTTATAATTTTAAAATTTGTTTTCAGAATATCAATAGTAGATAATGGTAACTTAAAAATAGTAGAAAGTCTTCCATCGGACAGCGGGGTATATAGATGCATAGCATCGAACCCAGCCGGCGAAAGACAATCACGTCCTGCAACGCTTCTCGTCTTACGGAGACCACATTTTCTAGTGAAACCTAATAACATAACTGCACTAATAGGCCAGAACATTGAGTTTCACTGTCAGGTACGAAACATGATATTTTACTCAATAAAATAATGGGTTTCGTAAGTAATGGATTTGTTGCTACATGTGTTTTAATTTTAGGCTTCGCCAGAGTCCGACGTGTCTGTGTCTTGGTCCCGAGATCACGGTACCTTGTCGCCTTACGCTATTATTCGGAAAGGTTCTTTGAGGATAGATCGAGTAGTGGCCAGTGACGCTGGTACTTACACTTGCAGAGCTGAGAGTCAAGCTGGGAATAGTATTGTTAGCGCTACTCTTACTGTTCATTGTAAGTAAAAAATATTTATATATAATTAGTTTCCACCAATATCACATTAAACTTAATTTTTCTGTGGTATGTTTATTAATTTATTTATTTTTTTCAAGTAGTTTTTAGTTGTTTTTTTTATTAGATACTAGTTAATGAATATGTTATTATTTCTATAATATTATTTGTTATAATTTAATGATTATTCTGTAATGTTTATTAATTTTATCTTATAGCGCTACCTCATTTCACAAGAGTGGCTTCAGACCAAACAGCATGGGAAGGAGAAGCAGTATCGTTTCCTTGCGAAGCAGAAGGGTCACCAAAACCGGTGGTTTTCTGGACTATGGAAGGTTCACAGGTAAATTAGAGCTTTTGACTTCATAGCTATAAATTGCATACGACACCTTAGCAAAATATGTATTTTTTATATATATCTAGATATGTTACTGACGAAAAATGTATTTTATAGGAGTTGATCTTTCCAAAGATAAGCCATGGAACAAGCTCTCTATACTTGGACCGAGTCACAACTCAGCATGCCGGTAGATTAACTTGTGTGGCTGTAAGCGCAGCGGGAAGTGCTTTACATACTGCTACCTTACAGGCAAGTTCTATTACTTTGTATAAAGTTTTATGATTCAATTGATCTACTTCTGGTGCTACTATAATGGTCACATTTTATAGGTTTTACGGAGAGAAGCCAATGCTTTTAACGCAGAGTCCGAATATTCCTCGCCTTACCCAGAGATGGGCAAACCGCAAAATCATCCTCCAATGACGCAGTATGAATTAGTACAAGCACGAAGATATCTGCAACAAGAAGTTTTAGTTTTGAGACGGGTGGAAGGAATATCCGCAAATACGCTGAAAATTGTTTGGGACGTGAGTTACAAAATTTTGGTATCTACAGCTAAGTACTCTCCATATCTCTGAACTTTTTCCTATTCCACAAATTAAATGTTTGTTTCAGGTATTGACAGACTACAACGAATATTTAGAGGGTGTGAAAATATGGTTCAACGGGACATCCTTAAACCGACATGCCTTAGATGTACAAAATATTCAGCATTCCAATGATACTAATTTAGAAGACTTTATAAAATACGAAAACTTTACGATGACCACAGTCCATAATAGTGGCTCTTCCAGTCACGTATTAACTGGCTTGCTGCCATTTGCTCAATACGACGTGTTCTTGATGCCATTTTACAAATTACTGCTAGGAAAACCTTCCAACCTGAAGGCTGGATTTACCGAAGAGGACGGTGAGCGCTTAGATTTCCATTATGGTAATGCATTTTATTCTGGATGTGGAGTTGCTAAGCCGTGTGTATATTTTAGTTCCATCAGAGCCGCCGCAGAGCGTTACAGCGGGAGTGATAAATGCGACGTCCGCCTGGATTCGGTGGGATCCGCCCCCGGTGCATACGTGGAACGGCGAAATTTCGGGTTATTTGGTTAGTGCTTTTTTATTTCACTGCATTTTATGGTACGGCTTTTCGAGTATTGTTTTTATTAGCAGTTCTTAAAGTGATGCTGGGCAAACCACGTCGGTATCCAACAGTAAAACTATATGAAGAGGCGGCTGTGCTAACGGTTCGTCAACTTTTCGTACTACGGGCTATTGCAAAATGTCATTACTTGTCAGCTGCACATGACAATGCTAGACGTAAACGCCCACGGGATCAGATGCTTCCGAGAATCAATACAGTGTTCGCTTCCCGTCTACCAAAATACGTACATATCTTCACGTACAACTCAGTTTGCAGACATATTGATATGACAAATAGAACATTTAGAGAGCATAAGCACAAAATTCAAACGTGGCTACTATCTTTGTCATACAAGCAAACAGAAAAACTTGTGAAGTTTAGTGAAATGAGGCTTAAAGACGTATTTCCAGCAAGTAGTAGTCTAACATAACTACAAAGACTTCATCACACCCTCACGCTCATTCACACACCTACACGCACGCATACGCACGCATACGCACGCACTCGCACACACACACACACACCAAACACACACACACACACTCACACAAACAAACACATTAATACTTATAGGATAATTTAAATTTAATTTTACTTTGATTTGATTTTAGTTGGGTTTAATTTATTCTGATCATCCATCTTTATTTAGATTAAATTTTAAAATTTGAATTTTATTAATATTGATTTTATTAGAGAATTATAAACACTCATATTGCACAGATGCACGCATGATTATAGTCATATTTATACTAAATTAAATTAAATATACATAAATAGAAAAATTGTAAGTAATTAATTAGTTGTGTTCCATTTTGTCAGCGCTGATCAAAAAATACGTATGTTCTGTTCTCAGGGTACCCAAGATACAGGCTTAGCCTAGTTTGGGGCCCACCGAAAATGTTTTATTTAGGTTTCTCATATTGTGTATATCTATTGTAAATTTTTATGTGCTCTTTTTTGGAAATAAATTATTATTATCTATTATTATTATCTATTATTGTGCATTTGTAGATTGAAGTGCGAGTGGGTGGGACAAGCGGCGGTCGCGTGGTAGGGCAGATGTCGCTGGGTGCGCGCACGCGAGCTGCAGCCGCAAGCTCCCTGCGGACTGGTGGTCGGTACAGCGCACGCGCCGCCGCCGTCACTCATCGTGGACATGGACCATTCTCAGCGCCAGCCCATATACACATGCTGCCTACACACTCGCAAAGACACTATGTACAGTAAGTACTAAAAAACATAAAACCATTGCATAGATCACGGAGACTTTTGACTTTAGTGTCTCAAACGCTTTAATGATGACTTAGCGTCTAAATTTTGATTGAATATTTTTTAGCAAACATTATAACAGACAACGGAGAGCTATTCTAATTATTTTTTTTGCAGAACTGAACCTGCGACCGACAAAGCAATTATGACTATGTTCCAAGAAACTTGGCTCTTAGCGCTCTGCTTTACTTTGTTACTACTTGTCGTAATTGGAGCTGTTGTTATTGTTTACATCAAACAGCGACAGTCTAAGCAAAGGAAGAGTCATAATTCGAATGGTGAGTTTATTTTAGCAGCTACCTATGTAATAACTAATCCTACTCGGTTTATATTCTAAGAAATTTTAATTTCAGGAACGGCGATAGCTAATGCTCAACAATGCTTGATTAGTAAAGAAGCAGTATGGCTGCGAGAGAGATCTAATTTTGAAGGAACTACTGAACCTAGAATAGAAATATTAAACTGTCATCAAAGTTTACTGAGAGGTTAGTTGTACTAACATATACTTTTCACTATTCCAATAAATTATGAAGATATTGTTGATAACATCCTAACTTTTTATAGGTGGTAGCACAATTTCAACAATGGCTATGGAAGCCGAGTATACTCTTCCACAACAAACTAACACAATGAATCCAGTTCCTGAAGAAAATCTACATAGGATCCAACCAGAGCCTTATGCTTCAAGTGCCATATACACTGAACTCAATTACCAGGTAAATACTTTTCTAGAAAATTAGTCGAATAAAACGTACATAAACACGAGAGGTGGATAGTATTAAAAACAGAGTTATGTACTTATTGAGTAATTTCAGGATCACACTGATGCTGAAGACTCGTGTTTAAAATGTGCTGTAAGTCCAGGCTCCTATGACAATAGCATGGTCAGGTCTTACGGGGAAAGCAATCAATACTCCAACGAGGAATGTTCTACCTGCTGTCGAAGCAGCAGCTCAACGTTAACAAAAGACTACAGCGAGATGACGAAATGCAATGACGATGAACAGATGTCTATAGAAGACTGCCCATCATGCAAGACTAATCATTCAAGGTCGTCAAGCCATCACGATGCTAATAAAGAATGGGCGATGGCAGAAGTGGAATACGATTACCCTCAATGGCATTGGTTAGGAAGAGAGAACAGTTTTAGACATCAATCTGAAGATATGAGATACGCAATGCAGACTGATCCAGGCCTGAGATACTTAAATAGGCCTGGGCAGAATATACATTTTTCTACTCAACCTAACCTAGAAGTTGGCTATTCTAGTCAGCCAGACATAGATTATTCTGCTCAACAAGGCATGGATTATTCTGCTCAACAAGAAATGGGTTATTCTGTTCAACCTAGCCAAGATACGGGGTATTCCTCTCAATCAGGACAGGATATAAGATTTTCTACTGCTGGAAGAAGTGAGCAGAATTGTAGGATGAATTTGTGCGATATCTTACCACCACCGCCTTATGAAAGGTAGAGTTATAAAAAAAATTACGCAATTTTATTAGCTTCATTTGCAACTTAGTTACGAACTATGTAAACAAATTTTGGAAATCAATTTTAACCCACTTCTAATTAATATCTTATTTTTTATCTCCTTATATCTTCGTATCGATTAGAATCGTTGCAATAATGATGCCAATAGAACGATGATGGAGCGAAGAGAAGAGAAAACTCAAGAGCTTTGTTGATAGCTCTGTCTTTGTTTGGTTATTTATTTGGTATAATTATTTTTGAATGCTCCTTTTTCAACCGACTTAAAAAAAGATCTTTGACTGTTTTTGTGATGTTATCTTTAACGATTGTGAACAGTATTTAATGTTTATATTTTATTGAATAACCTTCATCTTGATAAATAATTAACTAAATATTCGGGACATTTTTGCACACACGGTCGTCTGACCCCAAACTTAGCAAAGCTTGTAATATGGCTGCCAGAGACTGATATACATACATATTTATTATTAAATTCATACTATTAGATATTAACTAAAAAAAAAAAAACACCCAGATATAGAACAATCACAAATGTTCATCACATGAAATGTTGGTCCAGTTGGTAGTGAACCTAAATTCTGAGCTTGGGAACATTTGTGTATGTTCTATATCTGGTCATTAATATCTATTTAACTACGTATTTAAAACTATATCTGTATGTATATCAGTCTTTGGCAGCCATATCACAAGCTTTGCTTAGTTTGGGGGTCTGATAACCGTGTGTGCAAAATTGTCCCGAATATTATTATTTAACATCCTGTAAATTCGGTCTTTATTACTTAAAATTTAACTTTACACAATTTGTCCACAGAGAGTCGCCGTATCGCGAAATGAACGCATTTACCAATCACTCAGGGACATCAGGTTGTTCGAGTCATACTTATAGAAGTTAATTTAATTTCTAAGCAAATATCACTAGTACGTAATGCAAGCAATAACATATACCTAGGTGTACATAATGTATAAAAGGTTTTTGCATATTCTGAACGTTAAGTGGATGCCATCACACCGTCACGTAATAAATAAATACGAGCTGCGCGAACGAAATATTTCAGCAACGCGTTGAATGCAAATGGATTTTAATTAAGCATGCCTACATTGTTAATCAATTTAAATTTCCGTTTAAATACGAATATACTTATATTGAGTACCTATACTGTCGGTTTAACATTGTCGTCATGGTTTGTCGTGGTAGTAACCTGCGTAATCTTGCGGGAGTAATTCTCGTGTCATATAAAGAAAACGAATATACTTCTTAACATAAAAAAAATTGTAAAAAAAATTCTTTATAATCATCAATTTTGCTGTACAAAAGTTTAACAGATTTGATCACACTGAGTAAGAGGCAATGTTGCGTGGCGGTGTAAAAGTCGGCCTATGAAGATTGAATGTAGTTTTTGTGAATGTGTTTACTAATTATATTATATACTGCTATATAACCTAACTATCTAGGTGATAGATTAGATATTTCATCTTTCTCTAGTGACTGTGATATAGTATAATTTTTCTATTTTATGTTTTGTAAATATTTTAAATGTTTGATATCCTTATACAATTTTAATGCGGTATTTATTACTAGACAATTAGTGGTCAATATAAAGGAACCAATAGCATTTTATGACAATTCCATAAAAATACAGTTGTGATTTTTAACTGAGACATGATTCCTAAAAAAATATCTACCTATAGAGTAATTTTTTTAACAGGCCAGCTATATTAAAACAATACATTTTTATTATATTACTGACTGTTTTTTCTTTGTCCCTAAAAATATATAAAACAATTTTTAAATTGAAACTAGTTTTTACTTTGACTAAAGTAAAGTATACCGTGTGACTTTTTGCCTAAGATAAAATAATTAACCGATAAATTTAATAACGTGGGACAGATATAGAAGCCAACATTACACACAGGTACATAGATAGGTTACATGGTTATTTCCAACAAAAAAAAACAAAACGTTTTTAAAATCCACCTTAGTATAAAACGACCATCATAAGTTAGTTGACCCTCTATTCAAAAATTTAAAGTATCTGTTTATTCATTATTTATGTCATAAGCTCTTCTATGTACGTTTCATACTCTTATATTGTAATTTCGGTGATATTGGGTAAAATTGTCACCCGGTTTAAGTGCATTATTTTAAAGATATAGGTAACTCTTTATTGTTTACATCAATATGACAGGATAAAACAAGTTAAAATGTATGTAACAACTAGTTGCTTTATCGCTAAAAGCAATCTCTTTCAGGCAACTTTATATTTTTTTAATTTAAATTGAAATAATTATTTTTATTTTTACAAACAGGATCAAGAATACAGTGCTCAAATCAACACCTAACTAAAATATCTCCTTATCAATAAACGCGTTATTGTAGCCTTAAATTATTTAAGCCGTGTATTGTCTTTTTCTCTTGACTCGATTGAAAAAGACAAAAGGCGGAGTACTATTCCAAGGCTACTTCACGTTTATTAATGGGGCTTAAAACACCAAACAGGTGCATTTTTAAAAAGTTTTATTCAAACAGCTGGTAGATAGCTCGCAGCTTTACGATACATTTTATTGAAAGCAAAGAATTAATTGGCCAATACCGAGGGGTGTATCCGAACAATTAAACAGTTTACTGACCAATAAACCTGCGAATTGCTTGTTAAAGTTGAGTTACAGTCTCACTTTCCGCGAACGGGTTTGGATATATTTAGACGCAGATAAAAAAGAGCTGGAGAAAAAAGCTACAGAGTGCCTACTTACGAAGAATTTCGTTCTACTAGTAAGCAAGTATAAAATACATCACTAACATTTTCCCACAGCTGCACCTGCGAAGCGAACACAAGAAATACCATCGTTATGGATAGCTTGAACTTTTTATCAATAGATATATTTTTGTTCTATAGCGATGGTGGCCGAGCGTTACCATGTGCACTTTACAATCTGACGGCACCCGGTTTGATCCTCGGCATTGCGCCTATGACTTACTCGGTACTTAAATCAATTATGTGCCTTTTTCGATGCTATCGCTCAAAAACGGTGAAGGAAAAATATCGTAAGGAAACTGGTATGACCGAGAACCTTAAAAGTTCAAAGACATACCTATGACATTTACCAGCATGCACTGGGTCAGTATGGTGAATCAGCCATTAAGAACACACAGTCACAAAAAAAGTTATACTTCTTCATAACATAACTTCATAACTTTGGTCCGCGGTAAAAACCTGTGCTGTAATCAAATACCTTATAATATTATAACTCAGGATAAAAGTAAAACTTTCTATATCAGTGTAAAAAATTTCAGAAGCGGACGAGTAATGAGATTATTTCAGAGATAATTACCTTCCACGGAGAGTGTGCAACGGAACTTCACGAACTTGTTCCCCCATCACCTTTTCATTACCGGACGTCCAGACGAACGGCAAGGCGTCACCTTTACTTGGTCGCAATGCCATTTATTCGCACCAAGCGTTTTGACTCCTCTTTCTTAATTAGAACAGCAAAACAATGGAACGCCTTGCCCCTCTCTGTGTTTCCGCAGCATTACAATCTTGGAGTGTTCAAGTCTATGGTTAATAGGTTACTACTGGGCAAACGTGCTCCATCTTCGACCGCATCATCGCTTTCCATCAGGCGAGATCGCGGTCAAACGTTAGCTAGTCCGATGTAAAAAAAAAAAAAAAAAAAAACTGAAGTTACTTTGTCTTATATTATTAGTAGTTGCCTATTAGGTTTAGAACACTGGAGAGTTTTATTTTAAATTATACTTTATTGCACATTGTGGAATTCTTACGTGTCTTCACGTCTGGTCGATGCAACCCGTGACCAAAATGCCGGCCTCTACTTTGTTCAAAGGGTGAGCATCGCCATACAACGTGGTAATTGGCCCAGCATTTTGCGAACAATTTCCACTAGTAACGGTTTAATAGAATAATAGTTTAATAGGTTGTAATATAGGTTTTAATTTGTTGTTTTTTATTTTAATTTTAATGTTCAACTAAAAATTTAAGAATTTTTAATTTTTAATCATAATTAATGTAGAACCTGCCTTATCACAACTTCATTCTTGCGATTTTTAGGTTTACATAGTGTAAATTCATGACCAAATCAGTTTTGTTGTTGGAGTCAGCATTTAAGATTATATACTAACTGTGCAATGTTGGAAAGTTTAAGAAAGCTACTAGAATTTTTTAATTTTAAAAATCGCTTTGGATTAGTTGTTTGTAATGTTGTTCACCTAATTGTGATCAAACTTCACCTACTGGGTAAGTTCATTTGATCATTAATCTATTACAGAAAACAACTATCTACTATTTTGTAAAAATATCTGGAAAATAATTGCTTACAAATCTCTCAAACTAGATTTAACAACCCTCATGATTATTGTGCGCCTCTTCGCGTTCCATGATCCTGTCAACCGAACTACAAAAAGCGAAAGCCTCAAATAATTACATTTGTAATCAGCTCTTGCCATAAATAACTGAACACGTATTGTGCGTGAGGCGCAGGCTGCGTCGGAGGGCGTTGCCATGGAGACCAGGCTTCGCTTACCCTCACTGCACCCTTGTTATTAATACCCTCAATAATTAAACTTGATTGCATTTCACACCAGGTGTCGGATGCCTCTTGTCAAATGAAACTGTGTGACGTATGTTTAATTGCACCTCTTGAAAACGAACCCTTTGAAGCTTGATATACCACTTTGTAAACTGTTCCAGTGCTTGCTCCCCTCAATTAAACAATTTGTCTAATTTTGGAAGGTAATGGGTAATTTGTATTTCTGTTTGGGAAATTTGCTCTAATTTTCTTATCAAAATAACAGCTAAGTACGCCTGTATTTTCTTTTGATACCAATGGCTTTTCCGTGAAGGAAAACATCGTGAGTTAACTTGCTTAATATGGAGAAGAAATTCAATCGTATAGGTACGTACCAAACATTACTGCTAACAGATACAGTTTATTTCCAAGAATAAAATTAGAATGAAACAGCGATTGTAAAGAGGTCGTGGAGCAAGCACTCTACTTGATTTCTGAATACTGTCATTATTCACAAAAAGAAGTCAATAAATATACTGAAAGCCCACGAAATCAATTTGCATGTTCACACCGAATAAGTTATGGAATCACATTTCGTCGCACAGCCGTGTACGTGACTGCTCTCAATCACACATCCCACGGGTTCTTTCTATGAATTTTTATTTTCTTTATTAATCAGCGCTCCCCTACAGAGCAATTTCTGGTGTAAAAACCACTCTGATACGTCGGGAAGTCAAGAGGCGAGATGACAGAGAAAAATTGTTAGGGAGGTGCGTACGAAGCTACATCAGCTTCGTTATGAGGAGGCGGTATCCCGTCGGAGGAATGACAAGGAAAAACAAATGAATGTGGGTATTGTTGGGCTAAATTGCGGTGAAGATGGTTTGAGATTAGGCTTGGAAGACGTTATATTGTTTGGCGGATATTAAATGAGAAGATCTTTTGCGACAGGTATTGTTTTATTTGATTTAATTAAGCTTTTGAGTGGCAGATGAAAACATTTAAAAACCCGACACCGGTATTTTTGGCGCTCATAATTATATTTCGCAAATGATACGCCTGAACATAAAATGTTGTAAAAGCCCTACTTTATTTTAAAATACCTATTTTTAAGTATATGCCACAAGAGAAAGTGATTTGTTTGAAAACTTTTTTAACCACGTTGACCGATTTTTGGAAGGGGTAAAACATGGGTTCGCGTCATCGACATTCGTATGAGACATATTAGTTTTCACTTGTGTCAGTTGTCCCCATGACTGCCCTTTATTTCAATTATCACTGTACGACCATTCGTCTTGTATTTATGATGACTTTACTACAGTGATCGTCGCAGAATCTACACATCGACACATCATTTTATCAAAATCGGTTTGGGATTTAGGTTCCCACATACAAGCATATATACATACATACAGACTAGCTATACGATACCCTCCTTTTGGTTTTGCACCTTTGGGTAATCGAATCACCTAGTTTTAATTGTTTTGATACGTAAAATTTTCTTTCTATCCATAAAACAAAAGTGTAGTGAAAGTGTTTTTTTGGGGTCTGTACTATTTCCATTCAGTAATTTGCTTTGATATCTGCAATAAAATTGTAGTAAGCTAAATGAAAACCACAAATTCTCTCACTTCGCCTTTCCCTCACTTCTTTCACTTTCGGTAGGTTCTTGAATGTAGGACTGTAGGGGCACCCTATATACTTCAGTAATATTATATTAAAATAAAATGTTTTTATTCTGCTTTTTACAATGTAATTGCAGGTGTCAGAGCAAATAAATGAAAATAAATACGATAATAATGCATTTAAGACATCCATTAGAGGTAAACCTACCTCCATTAGCACACAATATAAACAGTGTTAGATTAGATACCAATCTATGATAAATTATGTTGAAAATGTATCAAACAACTAACGTCAAATATTTGCCCAAGGATATAACAATTTGTGTCACAGCTGTCCGCCTAAATGTAGTTGCCATTTATCTTGCAAGACCTTGAGACGATTTTGTAATTTTATTTGATGGGCTATTAATAATAGACTTCTCGAAGTATCGAACGTTAATGTTCGCAAAAAACGGCTCGTGTAAGTGAATGAAATGGCTTGGCTAATTTTATCCATTTGCGGCTTCTGCCATATATTATAATGTACAAAAAAAATGTGTGAAAATTTATGTAAAATCTGTGAAAGCCACGTCAGTTTCTATAATAAAATCATGTACATCTTTATCAGTAACGCACCATATTACTTACATTTATTTGCCAATAAACTGTTTGAAACAGCAAAAAATTGTCTACTGGCAAATGTAAGTAATAATATGCATTAGATAAATAGGTTTACATGGTTTTGTAAAGAATGAAAATCAAAAAACACTGTTTTAAACTATCACGGTTGTTCACTAAAGTTATATGATTATTTACGGGATATTTACCGTGGTAAGGTTGTAAGGTTGTGGAATGAGCTCCCGATATTTCGGCGCAGTTACATGCACCATGTTCACGGGAAGAAAAAAAAAAAAAAAAAAAAAAACAATTTGCGCAAACATCATATCGTTTACAATAATTACCCGGCCTAGCTACAAGGACAAAAAAAAGGTGTTTGAAATTTGAATTTCCTGCCATAGGTGAAACGTACTGCCTTAACGTGCACATTCTAGATTAGATATAAGTTACTTGGTTCAAACGTACCATAATAAAATCACATTCAAAGGCAGTTCATTGTACACGAAACACGATACCAAAACTCCATCGAAAAAGTCACGAACTTTGGAAAATAATTACTAAAACGTCCGTAAAATTATGAAACAGAGACGAGGGTGCATGAATTATCCATAACAGCGACTAAAAGTACCTCTGGAGCCATAATTCGTTCTCGTTCGTTCCGGGGTTCCGTACTATATTTATGGGAGGAGATAAGGCCTACAGATGGTGGTGGTACGGAGTTTTCCTTTCCTTTCCCCTAATACTTGTTGAGTTACGGTTTCCAATTCCATTCGTGCACTTCAGGTGCGGAGAGTCCCGCAAGGATCTTTGGTTGGTAAGTTATCGGAGTAATTGGCGAAGATCCTATGTAATTTTTTTAAAGTTAGGGCTTGACGTCTTGAGTCAAGTGATGCTTTTCTATGTATACGTAAATGGTATACGCTGTTATGTTGTGAGTGCTTCAACAGTAGTCCTTGCTGTTGTGTGTAAAAAAATATTGGTGACTGGGCCAATAACAAGTTTCCGCCAATAGAGTAGAGTATATAGTTAACTAGTCCCAACACAGGGGATCCATTTTTTTTCAAATTATTCGTGTTTTTAGGGTTCCGTACCCAAAGGATGTAAACTAGACCCTATTACTAAGCTTACGCTGTATGTCTGTCCATCCATCTTACCTATTAACAGCTGTATCTTTCGAAGCCTAATACCACAAATGTAATTTTCACAGAATATGTAACATAATATCACACTCAGTGCAAGAGCCCAACTCGCACTTGGCCGGTTTATTTTGTTAAAATGTCACTCTCATTGTGCTGGATATAAGAGTCTTTTCTGTTTAGAACCATATTGATTGATTAACTCTTATATTGTTCACACCTTAAAATTGCACACACAGCCCTATCCATAAAATATATATAAAAACTATCCTATATCCTATGACAGAATTCATATGCTTACATAAAACACATTTTACACACACAAGTTTTATTAGCATAGAAAACATATCCTAGCATAGAAAACGTTATAATAGCATAGAAAAGATATCCTAGCATAGAAAACACATCCTATCATAGCCAACATAATTATCTTAGCATAGAAAATATATCCTAGCTAGCACAGAAAATAAGTACAGTTTATGTATTCTAAAAGCTATATAAAACCAACTACGTACAGGAAGGTTACATCGGCTGATATCTATTGGCATGCCCAATTATTAATTGCAGCAATTATCAGGAACCCGAAAACATTAGTCACGCTCGGACGGAATCAACATAGAATTATGACATCGGCACCGCGTGACGCTACGGCGCGGCACACCGGTCACGCGAAAAGGCCTATTCAGACTACCCTATATCATCTTTGGTTCATATTAACTTCTACAAATGATGATTTTTATCATTTATTTCAGACATAGGACGCCCACTGCTGTTGATTTTAGTTATGGTGTCTTATTGGTTGCATCTCATATCTAGTTGATATGAGTCAAGTTGATATAAATAAGCTTACTAGCAACGCACCCCGGTTTGCCGTGGGGGTGACACCGACACCCATGCGGGGTGTATGTCTTATTTTTTTACACCTTGGGTTACATTATTGGAGTTTTAGTAAGGATCCCTATTTTTTTGAAAATATAATAATACCTCAGTCAACCGGAGATAGTGTAGCTTCCCAACAGTGAAAGAACCGCTAAGTTAGTGTATGTCATCATCATCAACCCATCATGTTCCCACTGCTGGGGCACAGGCCTTCTCTCAGAGAGAGAGAGAGAGAGAGAGAGGATGGTCTCTAATAAACCATGCTAGCCTGCCATGCTGGTGAATGACATATGACACAATAATGTGTCCATAACTAACGATCACAATGTAGGCGAGCGATATTGTACCATAACTTATTATCATACATCGCGAGGTTTAGTGGGAAAAGGCTATGAAGCTATGACGTGATAAGTACATTATAGCTTTGTTTGAAGAGGCCTAAAGGCGCCTGTTTTTTGGTGATTTATAGCACAAATGGTAGCCATGACTAATGCCTGTTTAAATAGGAGCTTTGTCTACGAAATGTCGGGGTAGTATTGTAATTTTTCGGGGATCGTGGGCTATCATTTGAATTGAAAATGGACATACTTTAGGGACCAATTTTGGAATCAAACGGCTATAAAATTACGGGCTTCAAAATGTTCTGCTGTATATAATGTTGTTTATAGTTATAAATATTATATTATAAGTATTATACCACTTACGTACTCACTGACTGACTAATCACGAAACCGTAAAAGCTTAATTTTAGCAAGTTACTTAAATATCCTAATGCAGTGTAGATATCCACTAAGAAAGTATTTTAAGTCAGACATATTAAATGGGGTCAAAATGTGGTTTCAAGTTTGTCAAAAGTCTATGGATGACCAAGTCTGACAAAGAATCTAGCGAAGCTGTATGAAAAAGTGATCGTGTTAACAAAATTAATCTAAAGGTGTCTTAAAACTTGCTGCATTGAGTATGAATTTTGAAAAAGTGTAACTAAGACCTTCTTAGTGAAAACGAGACGAGACGCCTACGAGATGCTTGTTACAGTTTTTTTTCTGCAGAACCTGTTCTGAGTCAAACTGTGCTCCAAATATAATCATAATTATAGCTTGTTATAAAATAAATGACCTAGATAAATATACAATAACCAGTCCAGTTTCAGAACCAACAAATTAAATCCGTACTTTATGAGAGGACAATTATCCTCGATTGAAAATAAGTATTAAATGTATGGATATAAATTAAATCAACTAAACGAAAAAAAAAACTGATACGTAAAATAATTTTCACTATAAAATTCCGGGTTTGTTCCACAATAAGAGTTGTTCATAATAATAGTACACAATAGTAGTATCTCTTTTTAGTACCACCGTTTTGTGTACCTATTTATTATAAGCACTCGCAGCTTCCACAACTTTCTTGTATTGCTAAATTGGATCATTTCTGACTCTACCTTAACTAATCTAAACACAACTTCCATATAGCTAACAGAAATGACAGTGATTAAAACCCGACGTTAAATTTAATCCTGACTTAACTGATATAACCCGAAAGTTTGAACATTTCAGGAACTAATTTCGAGTTTGAGCCCGCTTTGTATCTCGCGGGATTCGATGAGAGGTCGCTAAGTTATAAATAGACGCTATATGCAAATGGCGTGTCCTATTTATAGATAGAAGGCTGTATTATCGTGAGACGAAATTTTGTATTAGCTATAGTACTATTGAGAATAGGTAGAGTGACCAAAACCGCAGCAAGTTACCTACACAACTCAAAGAATTAGTAAGCTGCTAAGCTGAAGTGGCAGCCGGCTACATTGCCCGAAGAATAACCTGAGGTAGACGATTTCTAGAGTGGAGACCACGTTTAGGCAAACGAAGTGTAGGACACCCTGCGGTCAGGTGAAGTGATGAACTGCGTAAAACTGCGTAAAACTGGATGCAAAGTACAGTAAAGGCATTTTTTCCATATTTGAGTAAAGGTAGTCATTAAACTTTGCCAACATAAAGCAAGACAGGTGCCATTAAAGCGCTAATTTAACAATTTACTTCGTTCTATCATTTTGTTTTTCACTTATACATATAAGCGTAAATGTAGAGTTAGCCAGTACACCACCGTATCAGTACAGTGTTTGGTTAACATCTTGAATAACACTGTTTTAAACTATCACGGTTGTTCACTAAAGTTATATGATTATTTACGGGATATTTACCGTGGTAAGGTTGTGGAATGAGCTCCCGATATTTTAGCGCAGTTACGTGCACCATGTTCACGGGAAGACTGTCTTCCCGTACAACCACAACACAACCACGGTAAATATCCCGTAAATAATCATATAACTTTACTTAATAGCAACTCATGCAACGCCTTATTTCCTCCCTCCCAATTTAAAAAAGTATCTAAAATGAATACTTATCCCATTCAAGAGATATTTTGCTAAACAAATTTGCACAACTATTTTGAAATAGACAACTAATCGATAAAAATACTTCAAGAGTTGTCTCGCTTTACGGATTTAAAGTGCTTTAACGGACACATTACAAAGCGTCGGAATTAGCCGCGAAGGGAAGATCTCGTTTTATCTTTGGCCATAATTTTTAAGTAAATTACAAATAGGTGTGTATCGCCCCCACGTTACCATCCGTGCCGTGCGCGCTATCGCAAACGGGGAATCTTACCTAACTGTCGGAGTTGTACACAGTAGGAGACTGTTTTGGTTGCATTTTGTTTGAGAAAGATAATACTTATAAAAAAAAGTACCTGCTTGATAGATTTGCAGTAAATCGGCCAGTTGAGATTATTAACAATGAGTTGCAGTTTTTTTAAATAATATCGACAGTATAAATCTATAAACCATTTGGCAGTAGAGATGATTTATTGGCACATTATTAAATAAATTATATGTAACATATTTCTTAAATGCATTAAAATCACAGTAGGTTGTAGAATATCTTTTAAAACAAATCAACGAAACTCATAACGCATTTTAGTACAAGTGTTTGTTTTTTCCCAATACCTACTCTTAATTAATTTACGCTTGCCACTTACCATCTGTCGGAACGCATGCTTATTTGTAACTCTGTTATAGTAATGAAAAATATGCATACCTACTAAGCAACAGTATAGAAGTCACCTAAATCATTATAACCGTAGACCGCATCATCGCTGAACATCAGGCGTGATGGTGGTAATTGCATAATTTAGTAATTGTAGGCTTCTTTATCCCAGTTCTAACATTTTGTATTCGTCCCACCTTGAGAGTTTATGTAACAGTTTTTGATAAACTAAACCATACCAAAGCTGAAGCATTAAAAAAATTGTTTAATCTATCGCTACAATATATATAAATGGGTAAAAAACCTGAAACAAAAGTTCTCGTACTCTGTACGACACACGTCGGAAACGTATTTTTTCACCCCGTCTCCTCGCCGCCACGACGTCGGCATCGCATTTCCATGTCTTTCTACCTGACGGGCTTTCCATCCAATGATAACGTCGTTTGAAGCTCCTCGTGATAGTTTTTGTTGGAAAATGGAGTGTTAATTTTGTGAAATTAACCATGGCATTTCTGTAATGGATTTTCGTGGCTAAAGACAACAGTTGGTATAGAATGTGGCTTTTGATTTCACAAGGTGTTGTACTTACTTTTTTTTAGTTTCTCTGTTTACTTATTGCATTAAAATTTCGTATCGTAAGAAAATTTACATAATGGAGTTACGAAGTATTTATTCTATGTAAGGATGATAGAGAAATATTTTTACAAAACAAGAAAAGCAAATCCTACAAATCCACACTTCCGCAAACATAAACGCGTGAACAGAAATCGGCAAACCTCACAGCCAACCCTCAGCAAAATCCCCGTTTTCTTCTGTAAATAAAAAATCAAACTGGACCGCTTTCCCAGTTTGTTTGGATATTTCGTTTGCTCTGAGGCGTACCAACTGTTGGCGTAAAACAGAGTCTTGTATGCGCGCACACAACGGGTGGTCTTTATCATTTCGAATGTAAACAGAGTACTCAAACAACACATAATATAATACAGAATTCTAAATCAACATTGGCTTTTGTGATGCGGTTCTCGTGTTTTGAAATCTTGGGCTCTTTGAGGATAAACATGTGGAAGTTTAATTTTATTGCTCTCGATCTGTCAAGACGCTTGTATGATTGCGAAATTCTGTTCAAATGAAAATGCTGGTCTATAACGTAAATAATTATGTTACAAGTACACTCGCACATCTTCATAATAGTAGTACGATATAATGTGCTTTTATCTGGAATAATAAGCTTGTAGATAGGAGTTTTGGCGCCAACCAACGTGACCAAACATGTCGCTTCATTGTATTATTTTTAAGTGTTAATGTATAGTAATGTTAAATGATTATCAATTAAGTATTCATGGACATGCTTGAGTATGAAACCAGGTGAAACATACAATATGTAGTTTCGTTTTGTTTCTAAAACTCCAGACAAGCCTCTAGTAAATTCTCCACCACTTTACAGGGGCGAGACTTGACCCGACTTACTTTGTTTGAGACTCTGACTTGTTTGACGATATCTATCAAAACCTTGTAAATATAACAATAATTGACGCTGGCAAATAATTATACAAGACATGTAAAGCCAAAACGCTCACAAGACAAAATAAAAAAACCTTTTACCTGTCAGTAACAGTCCTAACCTCAGATCCTAAGTAATACACGTTTCCATAGAAGATATTGACAAACAAATAGTGTTTTGAAGATATTTGTATAGTTATACGAGAAATCGAGACGACCTATGAAAAATTATCACATTACCTCGGAACGAATCTCCAATGTTTTTTTAAATCGCCGCAACTAAATATTTGTACTCAAACCCACATGAATTTCGGAATGGTCGGTCAACTCACACTTGGCAGCACTTGGTCAAGACTTTGAAGTGGTGTCTAAAGCTAAGGCTATCAAACGATTGCATACATCAAATCAAATAAATCACAAACTTAACGAGTTTCTGGCCAAACATTCGTGGCCTAACGTTTTGATTATTTTACAAACACTCGAAGAGTAATGGCCCATGGGAACCGTGTTTACTGTTTTTTTGAAGTCTGAATATTGTTGGGCAACCGCACAAGTATTTGCTTAGCGGGACAAGGCGATGCCGTGACAATATGGTAATAGTCTTCTAATTTATGCATTTAAATATTTTTAGTTCGTCGTAAAAGTCGCGTGTCTTCGCCACGAGGTGTAGGCCTCGCTTTACTGAGCGATGACATGCAAAATGAATCACGCGCAAGACGCAGACATATCTTATAAATATCGGAGGTATAATCGTAGCTCAACTGTTCGGCTATTTTGTTCCGATGTGCTCATTACATGTTTCATGTCACACAATGAAGGCGCAGGTTGTTTTCACCAGGGGTCTGGCGGGGCTTTAGATTCGATGGCTCCCCGCTGAGCCGTGAAGCGAAAACTCGCGAGCCGATAACTTTAACCGCAGCACACTCGATGATGTATTGATGTATTAACTCATTAAAATTCAAGCCCGTTTATGAGTTAAAGGTTAAAGACTTCATAAAAAACGTACTTACTCGCGTCTCCCGCTGAGTTAAAGAATTTAAATGAAGCGTGAATGTTAACAAAAGATTTATGCTAAGTATTGTCGGAGATATTAGGATGGAGTTTGTTTTATAAAATATCTTAATGTCATTTCATTGCTATTTAAATGAAAATTATGTTTTTCGTGTAATTTTTTTTTGTTATAAATGGTGTTTTCTCAAACAACGTTATTGTATCCAGAACCCATCATCATCATCATCATTTCAGCCATAGGACGTCCACTGCTGGACATAGGCCTCCCCCATCGAAATCCAAAAGGGCTGGTTGGAAGCGGCCTGCATCCAGCGTTTCCCTGCGGTCTCTTTTAGGTCGTCTGTCCATCTTGTGGGTGGACGTCCTACGCCGCGTTTACCGGTCCGTGGTCTCCATTCCAGAACCTTTCAGCCCCATCGGCCATCTGTCCTGTGTGATATGTGTCCTGCCTACTGCCACTTCAACTTGCTAATCCGGTGGGCTATGTCGGTGACTTTCGTTCGTCTACGGATCTCCTCATTTCGGATTCGATCTCGTAGAGAAACCCCGAGCATAGTCCTCTCCATAGCTCTTTGTGCGACTTTAAGCTTGCTGAGACCCATAGTGAGAGACCACGTTTCAGTGCCGTAAGTATCAAGAACCCATTAAAGCGAAAATAAAAGATTTTCAGACCAGTTTAAAATTGAAAGTGACACTATAACTACGAATAATTATAGTTTAAAAATATGATAAAAAATATGCCATAGGTGGCAAACAAGCAGGCGGTCTTCCTGGTGGTAAGCAGTCACCGTCGCCTATGGATACTTGTAACACCAGAGGCATCACAAATACGTTGCTAACACTTTAAGACTCTATTAGCTCGCCTTTTGAAGAACTCCATATGTTGTGAACATCGTAATTATATTAGAAAAACTACATCAAAATCACATAGAAATATTCTATAAGTAAGTACGTATTATGCGCTGAGTGAAATATTATTCATCCCAATTATCCAGATCTGACGATAAAACAAGAATAATATCCTGATATTGTGAGTGTTTTTTATCGCATACATAAATGTCTTTGTGTGCTTTGTGTTATTATGAATGTGTCCTACATTTGGCAGAAACGCGTCGAAAACAACATCATAATGTCTCGTCTCGAAAATGGCGTTTGTTACATGGTTACATGAGAGTTTTTTTTCCTTTTTTTGTGTCTATTTTTGCTACTTATGTTAATAAAATATGTATGAAATCATAAATACATTAATAAATTTACTGACAGACAACGCACAATGCTGGGGCTAGATACATGAAATTTTACTCAAATGTTCCATTACGTAAAAAGATTTTTTGAAAATTATGTCTTTTGGCGCAACCGAAAGCAGTAGAGCCCCAAGTGCACAAATTCACGGGCGTGCATTTAAAAATATTATAAAAAATAAAAATCCAATTCAAAATTGTAGCCTATGAAGATTCCAGAAATTTCAGATATGAAGACAAATCAAACGACACCTTGCCTAAAAATATTTCAGTCCGTCTAGGCTAGAGGTGGTGATATAAAGACATATACACATACATAAATAAATACTTACATACGACCCGAATAACCTTACCATACTTCAAGGCAGTAGAGAAAAAACAAAATACTACAGCCAAAGAGTAGTATTATAAAGGACAATTATAAAATTGTTAACAATATTTTTTTTAAAACAAACTTTTAGGCATCCGGTTTATTGAATTTAGAGTCATTTTATTTTTCGTATTCTTCTCAGCTAAATTCCTATTCTTCCAGGTCGAACCTGGACTAGATTAGCACAGGACCGAGGCAGATGGCATAGCAAGAGAGAGGCCTATACCCAGCAGTGGGATAAGGAAGGCTGTGGATGATGATGATGATGATTCTTCTCAGCAAATTTTTTGATACTCATTATAATTATATCAAGGGAGTGTATAAAAATAGAAGATCCGCCATGTTGGATTTAGAATGACTTCACTTAGCTATACCATATGCATTGTCATCTAAACTAAATAAGTAAAAAAAAACAAACAGTTCAGCGGTTCGGGGTAACTGTTACAATTCATTTGCAAAATAAGACTCATACTAAAAATGCAATTTAAATAAAAAAGAAAATGTATCTGTCTGTGTAATTATTAGATTTTTGTTCGTTAAGTTAGTATAAATAATTGACCCTTTTCATTTCGCTTTAATTAAGTACCGGTAGCAAATAGTTATATTTTCTATGTGTATCTACCTAATTACATTTCCATAAGAATATTTTCTTCTGGAAAATATTAGCCAAATTGAAGCATAAATCGTAGAAATAGATCTAAAATTCTTAAAATAAGCCGCTACACTACAAGTCTATTATATTCGACTCAGACAGTTTTATATCAATAATTCATGGGGAAACTAAAAAAAGCACTCAAGTCGCAGTTAATTAAAATGTCCCGGAACGGCGGCCATTACCAGGGATGAAAAAGCGATTTCCCCAAGCGAAGGTTTTAGAGGAATCGACAGAGTCTTAAGACCGTTTCAGAAATAGGGATGAAAATAGGTATGTATCGATATTGCTAAAAAGAAAAAAAAAACTACACTACCTATCATTTATTCGTCGGACTTGAAATGAAAAACTACGATAAGTATTTTAAATTGTTTTGAGTCTAATTTTACCTCTATTTTACTGAACAGCTGCTTTTTTTCACGATTTCGGCATCAGTCTCATAGTAAAAGTTGTTCATAATGTTGAGCACAATGACCTCCTTTCGGTTTAGTACAGTCTATATGCGTAACCCTGTATACTATACAGGGTTACCCATATAGACTGTACTAAATACACTGACTGTGACTATGACTGTGTATACATTAACATAAAAAATATGCAAATTTAGAAAAATAATAACACATTTTTTTTTACTTTGACGCCAAAACATGCATTTTTTTTAAATAATTTTTTTATAACAATATTTTTATGGCTTAGTTTGAATGACCCTGGTCATTCCAAACTAAGCGATTTTAATTCCTAAAATTAGCTGCCGGAGCACACCATAAGGTGCTTGGCGACAAAATTTCAACTTTAGGGTGGTAGCTACTAGCTAGCCAGCCGGGTATCAGAAAGTAACCACCATGATATGGTTTTCCCACGATGTTTTCTTTCAGCTTCAGCAGCTCATTGTTGGGATTTTAACCCCTTTTCGATTTGGTACACCCTTTCCGCGTAGGGTATAACCACTATTAACATAAGGCAATCTCTAGTTGTAATCTCGAGTTTGCAGAATATATTTAATAACGGTTAAAAGTATAGCTTCAGTAAGTTTAAACTAAAGTTTGCTTTGATTGCTTATTTTGAGGACTACAGTTAGCAAAGGTACAGTTTCACTGAACTAGAAAGCCGAGAAGACTGAAATTAAAACCAATTTTCTACCACGGTTCGTCCCTTTTGGGTCCTTGCCGTCAAAGCTTGTGTAATTTTAAAGGTTCGCTTTATAAAGCTTCTGAGATTTTGCAGGCGATATTCGTCAAATGTTTTGCTCCCTTTGTTTCTGAAAATGTTTGAATTAATTCAGTCCCGAAAATAGAGAGAGTAAGAAAATGAACAACTTCGGCTGCAAAACAGAAAGCTTTTGGGGAATCTTGAGCGAAGTTGTGTCATTCAATAAGAAGTTTTGTTGAATGAGATAAAATGTTACAAACTTTATATACCGTAGTCTAGCCAAAAAGTAGAAAATATTGTTTAATATTACGACTGAAATACTTTGTATCCAAGGTGTTGAAAAATTTAATAAAAAACAACAGGGCCTGGTTTGGGCCCGGTCGCCATGGAGACACTTTGTTTTTTTGAAGTTCTGTTGTAGGAACAGTTCCTCTGTTTGCTGTTCAGTTGACAGCGTCGCTAGTGGAGAACAAAGTATGAAATTCACCAAGAAATAACTGTAGTTCCAATTTTGCCCATTTTAACAGCTAAGTTGGTGGCACTGTACAATGTAGGTACATTGAATTCGTTGCTTATCGTCATGTTTTTGTAGATTTTTCAAAAAGCGCTGATTCAATGTCGATAAAAAAAATATGGGACCACCTATGAGATATACCTACCAACCAAAAAAAGAATCATCAACAAAAACAATTCTAAATTGGCGGAGTAATCGCGTAACAAACATACATAAAAAAAAACATACAGTCGAATTGATAACCGCCCCTTTTTGGAAGTCGGTTAAAAAACCACTCACTGCTTAATTGCGTGAAATTTTTATTTTGACAGAAATAACATTAACATTCTGACTTTATATTCACCAAAGTTACTGACAGACAGGTGTCTTAACTCGGCCAGATGTTAGTGAAAACCTATGGTGGCAAATTCCAATATCTCTTCTTCGCAGATTCCTAACATTTTTCTTAATTAACACCATAACAAAATTTCCCTCATCAACTGGGAATTAACATCGGAAGTTTTGGCGTTAATGCAAAATAACGAGCGGATCGGCCCTTGGGAGTTGGGGCTTAGGGTCACGGGACTATACGGACCCTTCCGTAATGGAACTTGAATCACAGACTATAGTATGGTAGATGAGAAACTCTTAGCCATTGTCATGGGTAAACATCAAAAAGTTGCTATACCTACGTTGTCGCAAATGTTTCCAATTCTATGTCTTTTTATGTAGAAACAAACCATATTTTTTCTCAATATTCATTATTACGAAATTTCGTTCGATTTCGTTCGTTTTCGTCTTTGTGTTTCACCCATTTTTTTCAGTATACAGCTAACTGTAAGAACGGTACACTTAATCAATTTTTCAACTGATCGCACCCGTTACGTCACATTATCATAATATCTCCCTTGTTTGTCTTATCTGAGGGTCGGCCTTTAGGTAAAAGTAATAAATTGGAAGTAGTTTTAGCTATAAATTTCAGTTATTTCCAATTCATTTACTACATCAATGCTGTACCTGTTTTACGTAGAAAGTAGGAACTTTCTACGTAAAACAGGTCATATAATTGACCTGTTTTACTGCTTGTCTCTAACCATTCGTCTATATTCTAGTCTGTACCTGTATCCATTTTGGAAGAGGTCATGCGATTAGTGCTGTATTTGGGTGGTACGGTACAGATTAGGTACGGTTCAGGGGGGTGTCTATATTTTACATTGATTTGGGTGTAGGTGGTGTAGATGTCTCGTTGTGTATGTGTGAGTTATACTTATATACGAGTATGATTCATTCATCGTGACATGTATCCAAGATACCACAGTGCCTAAAGACAAGGCTCTTTGACCAGGGTGTGTTGTCAGATGCTACTGAGACGTAGTCCTTAGCCTTTGGAAAAACTCACGAGTCACACAACGGGCAATGGAAAGAGCTATGCTCGGAGTTTCTTTTGTGCGGTAGAATCCGGAACGACGAAAGAATCAGTTGTGTTTGTTTGTTGGTTTACTTAAATTTACGGCTCCTGAGAGAATCAATTTTTATTTTCATGATTACAACCAAATTATCTGAAATATCTATAACATAAATTGGCTTATTCCGAAGCGGGTCCAAAAAAAACCCATAGAGTCCAAAGTTTATATTATCAAAATGTGAGTAGGTATTCAATTTGATTCCCAACCAGGTCCAAGGATTAGCTTTAGAGTTATAAAAAACACTACATTTATATCTACATATACCTGAAATTATGTGTCTAATTCCCAAGCTATCATATAACAACTTTTTATTATTAGTAATAAATTTAAATAAAAACTTGGTGGCTTATTATGAACATAACATGCAACAACAATATATTACTGCAATATTGTTGAAAATTTACCGACAATACTAACGATCATACATTTCCGTATAACGATTGTCTATTTAGGCGCTCCTAAAGAGCTTTTGCTTGTCATTACACTTGCCATTTCCTATTCTCACCAGAATCATTAAGCAAATTAATTGGCCCTCTATATAACATCAATATGGCATAGCCCGTTTTATAGCCGTAATAAAGCAACAAAATAGCATTACGAGACATCGTACATCATCGCTTTATCTGTTTGAAGGCATTCATTGTCCCCATCCGGTCGCAGATGGCGCAAAACACTGAAACTTGGTGGAGCAGCACAAAAATATAAAGCAGGATTAAAAGTTTGTGCAAATTATAAGATTGATCAATTTATTTTTAATTATTTTCCAATGTTTGAATTCATTTAAAAAAAAGTATATTGCGGTAGTTAGCTAATCAAATCCATCTTCTATCAATCTATATAAAAGCGAAATACCACTGACTCGTTCACTGACTAACTCATCACGAAATCTCGAAAACTAAAACCCATGTAGTTGAAATTTGTCAGGAGATTCCTTATGGGGTGTAGCAATACGTTTTTTCTTTTTCTTTTTACGAGCTTTTATTTAGTTTTCCTTGTTAGTATGGGTCCAATATTGTAACTGAATTTTAAAACAGTTATTAACAACCGATTAAGATGTAGTTTAGCATACCTACATGTTTCGTTTGATCAAAATCTATTCACCCATTTAAAAGTTATAACTTTTTTCAGAATTTATCCGGAGTTTTTGCACAATGGATTGAGCAGACAATGTCCCGCTACAGCAATACAGCTCTGAGTTTTTTAAGGTATAGTTTAATATAATATCATCGGTTTTAAATTTTAAAACGCTGTTTAGTTTTGTTTAAATTTTAAATTTAGACTTGTTTTTTTTTAATAAGCATATTTTACGGCATAGGAAGGAAAAATGCGTCAAGTTAATCCAAAGAACATTATCAATGCAAAGTAGTTTAGTGACTACTGACTAGGTATATCAATGCGGTCATTGTACTGTTTCCGCATTAACTGTGACCGTAACGTTAAATTAATTATGTTTATTATGTCATCGTTGCGACTTATGAATGTTATCAATTGTGTACTAATTGTGGAATAATTGATTAGGTTTCTATTTTCATTGTGAGGTCTAGAGTGCATTTAAATGGGTTACGTGGGAGTCGTGGAAGATTTAGTTCCATTTCGTTTGGCTGGGTATATTCTAAAAAGATCGCCGAAGTTAAGCGACTACAATCGCGGGCTTAAATAATGGGTGTCTGTTAGTGTTTCGGAATTGACAGATTTTTTACGCCGCCTAAAATCTTCTAATATGGCTTAAAATTTGATGTTATAGAACAAATAGCTGGGGCCTAAATTTAACATATCATGATTGTGGCCTACAATGGCGCTTAGTTGTGAATACTTGCCACGGTCACCCATCCGAAGACTTACCGGTAGGTTTATATTAGTATGTATAGTATAGTATGTGAACGGGATGGCATGCGATCGCGATCAAATCTGAATCACTAATATACATCCATAATATAAACCCACCGCGCACCGGTTAGACTTCGAATGGATAACCGTGGCAAGTATTCACAACTGAGCGCTACTGTAGGTTGCATGATTATGTTAAATTGTAGGTCGAAAAATTCTGACATTAGAGCTAGCCACTTAGCCTATGCGACCTAACTTACCTATGTGTTTCACTATATGTAGGCGTGATTCTGACCTAAGTGTCGTGACACGTGGTCGGCCTGCTGGTCTCCATATACGCTGTGCATTCTCGCGAAACAAAAAACGGTATAATGGATCCTTGACAAAACATAGAGTGAATGCGCAAGTGAGATAGACGATGCTAATGCATCGCAAATGCAGGTAGTTTTAGTTTTATTTTATTAGTGTTGGGTTGTAAATAATTGATGTATATTTTAAGTAGTTTTGGGTATTCATTCGTTATTATTTCATCTCTATGTACTTTTATTTTTTCCTGTTTCCTGTTTTGATAGCCCGTTGGTCCAGTTGGTATTGAACCTAACTTCTGAGCTTGGGGGCGTGGGTTCGATTCCCACCTAGGACTAACATTTATGTGATGAACATTTGTGTTTGTTCTATATCTGGTTGTTAATGTCTATTTAAGTATATATTTAAAACCATATAATTATGTATGTATATCAGTCTCTGGCAGCCATATCACAAGCTTTGCTTAGTTTGGGGTCAGATGACTGTGTGTGCAAAAATGTCCGGAATATTTATTTATATATTTATTTGTTGTCAAAATACTGAAACCACCGTAAATAAATCACCTATTCTTAATAATATACATATACCTTAATTATTATAAATATGATTTACTTATTATCTTTAAATCCCCAATAATAGTTCCACTGAATCATAAGTCCCAATTTTGCAACTTCTTAATCCCGTATAAGCCTAATTAGAAAACCAGCTATATCCAATAAATATTTCTACAGCACCCCAAGTCTTTGATTCTAATCCAAACCAACGGAAATTGTTTATTTATTGTATTGAGCGGCCAACCGCTCATAAATCTGAATTTGGAAATGAATGAAAAAAGGAAGCAGAGTGACCCCAGCCCGAATTTATTATAGAAAAGGCCGTAACGTTTCATCGGGTTTCTTTCCAGTGAAAAATCGGGCCATTACGAGGGAAGGCGTTTTCCCAAAGCCCGTATTTCAAAACAACACATTATTGTTTTCTTCTCGTTTTGTTCCGCGGTTAAACCGTTATAAATTTACGAAGAATGGGTTTTCTGAGCTTTTCCTTATAGATACTGTCCGCTGTTGGTGAACTGTTGAAAATTCAATCAATAATGTAAACACGGTATCGTACTTAGGCTAAGAGCTTAATTAATTTGAGTAAACAGTAACATATACATTCACCTACATAGTTTTGATTAATTAGGATGGGCATTGCAAACGCGTATATATAAATTATCTTCCTTATAATTATCAATTCAATTATTAGTCGTTAACATAGAACTTACAACATTTAAATATTAAAAACCTAATGATAATAAAAATCTACCACAATTAATGTTTAGGTGTCAAATCTTCCCATTAAACATGTAGGTACCTACTCACTTCACACAGAGACTTACCTCCTAATTTTTTTATAAACGTACGCTAATTTTAATATAGATATCACATCTATATAATGTAAGCAGATTAATTTTATTTACTTTTAACAGAAAAAAATTATTGCATAGAGAAAAGTAATTAAATACTAACTATTCAAAAATCTATTAAACCGTTAACAGTAACAAATTGTTGTCAAAATGCTGGCCCCATTGCCACGTTGTACAGCAATGCTCACTCCTTTATTTGAGAAAAGTAGAGACGAGCAGTTTAGTGATGTGTTGCATGAACCAAATCTTTTATTTTAAAATTGGGTATCCGTTCCCACCGTCCCCTGTCCAGGTTAATACAGCGTATAAAGAAAACACTCCCGAAAACGAAGAGTGGTGATAGTGCTCGTGATTACCGACGCGATGCCACAATTAATAACTAAGTTTTTTTTTATTTCGCAATGGAATGCAAATTAAATATCAGCTGACACTAGATGTCAACGAACGGCCTGCATAAAGCTGCGCCGCACTTGTACGCTTTGCATTGTTGGTTTGCAACATTTCAAACCACTAAACAATACTAAAACAACAGCTATAAGGCAAATGGTTATCCAAGAACCTCAAAAGTTCAAAGACATATGACATTCACCAATTTGCACTGGGCCAGCATGGTGGATTTGGGCCCATCCTCTCTCTCTAAAAAAAGGCCTGAGTCCCAGCAGTGGGAACATGATAGATTAAAATGATGATGATAAACTGACCTGATGATGGTGCCAGCTCGTGAACAGTAGAATTTTTAAAGGCTATTAATAAACCCCTCGAGTTTGGGTTCCGTTGATTTGTTTTATTGAGTCACATAAGCCTAAAAAACTATCACGGATGTTCACTAAAGTTATATGTTAAGTTCAGTCTTCCCGTGAACATGGTGCATGTAAAGAACTGCGCCGAAATATCGGGAGCTCATTCCACAACCTTACCACGGTAAATATCCTGTAAATAATCATATAACTTCACATAAGCCTGTTTTTCAGCTTTTTAAAGACGAAAAATCTTTTTGCTAGCTTCGTCGGATGAATATAAGAAAGCACGAAGCTTGCAAATAAAAAATCTTGCGTCGTTCGAAATAAAGTAAAAAGAGCTCAATATCGTCTAAACTGGTTCAGTAATCAAGGCTACGAAAGCACATTACCAATTCAGTAGAGCTCACAGATAAGCTACTCTACTATCTACAAAGTATCGTCGAGTCTAGGAACTCTAGATAGCACTTAAAATAGACCTTACACTTTTGCCGATACCGGTAAGTTGGTAATTAAAATACGCTTAGTATTTTAACTAACCACTTTAAAGAGTTTTAAGGTATTCTGACTTTTATATCTTAGAATTATAAAAAATACCTCGGATTTAGGTAACAAACGTGGATATCGATTACAGTAAACACATTTGCTGTGTTTAGCGAAATCTTACATTTTTAAAAGAAGAGTATTTTTCTTTAAATCTTTTGTGCTTCGTAGGAAGGTGATTTTTTTGACACAAATGTATTCTATCAATCTACCAATAATATAGAAATAGTTTAGCAATTATACGTTTTCTATACAAGGTGGCCAATTTAGAACTATACAACCTTATTTGCTGCCACTTTCTTTCAGCGCCAAATTTGATAACAATTTAGTATATTTCGAGGTAATTCGTGTAGACAAGGCATTTTTTTTTATGCAGCGTATTTCGCTTTGATTATCAAAACGTTCTACGCAAACCAGTCTTTTGTTGCGAAAACGCTGAGGAAATTGGGACTAATTTTTGGTGGAAACCATTTACTTAAAAAGGTTGTATACCTCTAAATTTCCCATCCTGTATAAAAAACATTTAGAAATTAGTTAGTAGGTAAATTCTAATTAAGGTTTATATTGAACTAGCGACCAGCCCGCACGGCTTTGCACGGGTGTAATTTATGTGCGAAGCCGGGGTGGGTCGCTAGTTATATATATAAATCTTCCGTGAAAATGTATCTAACTGATGGTGAAAACTTCATCAAAATCCGTTGCGTGGTTTAGTAGGAGTTAGCGGCCATACAGACATACAGACAGACGCGAAAAGCGACTTCAATTTATACTATGTAGAGATTATCTAAGCCGGGGGTTATAAATTTAATTAGTATTAAACATTCGAATTAAGTAAATAATAGTTATGACTCGGCCCTGCAATATTATGTGCAGTTTCGATGCCAACGCTCAACAACGGTGAAAGAAAACATCGTAAGAAAATCGGTATGTCCAAGGTCCTCAAAAGTTCAAAGTATGTTTTTTATGCTATAGGTGGCAAACTAGCTAACGGTAACGGTAACCGCCTGATGGTAAGCGATCACCGTCGCATATGGCCTATGGATAGCTGTAACATCACGGGCATCACAGATACGTTGGCGACCCTTAAATACTATTGATAGCCCTTTTAAAGAACTCTATGTTATAATAATTTATGGTTATTTCGTTTTTTTACCTTTAAAAAAAAAATATAAAAATACTAGTGATCCGCCCGCCCGGCTTCGCACGGGTGCAATTAACGTGCGAAACCGGGGCGGGTCGCTAGTTATATATATAAACCTTCCTTGAAAATGTATCAAACTGATGGTGATAACCGCATCAAAATCCGTTGCGTGGTTTAGAAGGAGTTAGCGGCCATACAGACATACAGACAGACAGACAGACGCGGAAAGCGACTTCAATTTATACTAAGTAGAGATAGAGATATATAAAAAAACTAATATTTGTACGCTGTAACAGGCAAGGACATGAGATACGTCTCAATTCTTTCGACCATGTATGCTTTATAGTTATGTATGTGTACCTACCCTGTCTGACAAATAAATAATTTGAATTTGAATATAGTTAGTTACATGATATTCACTAACATGCACTGAAACAGAATAGTGGATCAGGGCCCACGTTTTCTATCTAAGAGAACTGTATCCCAGCATTGGGAACATGATAGGTCGATACTGATGATGATGAATTAATTGTAGGTATTACAGGTATTAACGATTGCGTCGCTCATGATATTATTATGATATTTATATCAAAGAATGATTTATAATCTTGATTGCAAAGTATGATCCCATTAAAAGCCAATGGTTACATTTAAAAACGATAAACGTGATGCACTAGCATAAAAGTGATTGAAGTAGCGCCAGTTCTTGGTTCAAAATTGGACGATCAATATGAAATTGCCCGAGACGGTAGCTAGAAAAGCTTTCAGGCTGTTTCTTGTTAGCTAATAATGCATACTGATAGGTACGTGCTACTAAAAGTAAGCTTTCTAAAAATAAACGCGTTTCTTTGCGCGATAGAATCCGGAACGTGGATATTCACCGAAGAACCAGAGTCACCGACATAACTATTAAAATTTGCAAGTTGCCGTGGCAATGGGCAGACCGGATTGCTCGAAGAACCAATAACCGATGGGGAAAAAAGGACCAGGACCAGGAATCGGAAGACGCAGCGTAGATAACCTCGCACTAGGTGAATCGAAGACATCGGTGAGAGTTTTAGGCATCCAGTGGATGCAGATGGCGACCTGTCGTTCAGTGTGGAGGTCTTAGAGAGAAGCCTATGATCAGCAGTGGAGGCCTTCTGGCTGATGATGATGATTTAAGTCTTTTTCACATTGCAGGTCTACTCATTTGTTTTATTCTCGCCTTTATTTCAATCGTTCCATCTCGTAAATTTTGTCTCTCTTTCACGTTGTATATTTTGACGGTACTGTGCATACTGTACTGTACTAACTGTATGTTTAACAATGAAAGTATACGACCTCAGTATATTGCCAATGGAAGGAACTAACTACCAAGACACGTGATTCCAACACCCGGTTTGGTAGTTAGAGCCAGTAATCTATGTACATTTCTTGAATAAATAAATTTGAATTGTTTTTTTTAATACTTTCAGTTATTTAGTAGTATTGAGAGACAGTCGAGAATGAAACAAACTTAAAATGATTTGCGCAGAAAGCGTGCGTCGCAGAAATAAAAGCTTAGTTATACTACCAACTTCACCGTGTGAGAATGATACAAAGACTACTGAGGATAATTACTCACGGTGACCAGGTGTTCAGTTAATTTCTTACGAACATATATTATTTAAAGTAGCTATATATAGAGCAACTAAAAGTTATGACAATAATTATACTTGATACAAACTTATACGTAATCTTAGAAGTTTGATTTTGTTTCTGCTTACATTATAGATATATCCTTACGTTATTTTATTATGCAAGAAATTATTATATTCACGTTATTCCTTCTAAATTTATTCAGTTAAATTACACATATTTGGAATAGAAACAAAAATAAAACATAAAACTACTTACAAAATTAAAAACTAATACTAAATTAAATTAAATACGCTAAATATGAAGAATAAATTTATGCAAGAATAGTTAAAGCTCAGTTTTAATTCCGCCTCGTCTTTTTTCAATAAGAAAGCTTAACTAAGTTTCCTGAACATCGGACGTTGGGAAATGGAGCTCTCGGGGGAAATTAACCATTAGAGGTCGCGTTAAAATTCTTTTTCATTCTTTATTTATGAAGAATATCCGACGAGAAATTGAAATACCTACTTACAAAGGGTTAATAGCTTGTAAAACAATCAGTTTTGTACGTGTGTGTTTCTTCCCACCGAGCTCCATATAAATCCCACTCAACAGTTTGACGAATTTGGATGAAATCTAGTGCAGAAATAATCTGGACTACACAGGATTTTTATGTAAAACAATATATAATTAATTTATTTTGGAAATGGGACAAAAGCACGGGGTGCAACTATTTATCAATAGATTTAAATTGTGATAGTGTAAATATATTTGTATCAGAATAGCTGGGCAGTAGGCATCAATGGCACATGGGAGAGGATTTCATTACCTAGTAGTGGCTCGATACATGCTGACGATGATAACGATGAGTAAGCTAGCTCTGTTACTATTAGAATTGTTTTTAAGTAGTTATAGTATGGTTTGACCTTAAGTTTGGTTGGGTTATTTAACTCCAAACCTTGTTATTATAACTAGGCGCATTGTTATTCCGCCTTTTGTTCTTTTGAGTAAAACATTTTAAAGAAAGAAAATGATAAAACATGGTGAAACTATTCCATAACCACTCCACGTTTATTAATAACGGGGTTTTATTGTCACATTTTTTTTCTGGTCGTCTCCAACACAAGAGCAGTCAAATTAATTAAAACTCATCTCCATTTTAATTCTGGAGAACCAATTAAAGTTGTTAGTCTGATTCTTTTTCGAGGACAAACAGATAACAAGATTTTATTAAAATTCAGAGACAATGTTTTATAACTTTTTTTTTGGGAAAATGCGTGCGCGTGCTTGTTTGTTAGTGATATGAGTACCACTTGGGGGCCTACCACACCAACAATCTGAAAAAACTCATTTTAATCTTAGATTGAACTTTGCTTTGCGTGTTTTACGAGTGAACGAGACAAAATTCAATGTCAGATTAAAGTAAAAAAATTGTAGCAAAATATTCTTATTTTAATGTCCTGCTTTATTTCCTGTAAAGAGAAGGATATTAAATTGAGTTTAAGATTAAAGTTAATAATGTTACTGTAAGAACATATTGCTCTAGCAAAAATATTTCTATTATAATCTTATAACTAACTCTGACTTTTTTACTGCAAAGAAAGGGATTTTAAAATTATTTAAAAAAATCTATAAGAATTCTTTGCTCCTAAAATATTATTATCTTACATTGAACGTTTTCTCGTTTCTTTACCGTTGAAAGAGCAAAATCAAATTCAATGTGTTTGTTGTATACCCCCTGGTGCTTATTTCATCAACACTGACTGTTTGAGGGAAATTATCAGGTTGTTAATGTCACGTTGATAGCGGAGAGTACAAGTAACTGGCTAAGAGAGAAGCTGTCACGTTAATTTAAGAACTTGTGACACACGTTTTGCATAATATTGTGACTGTTTTCATTTTGTGTGGTCCTTGTTTTGAATTAATAACAGGTCACAAAAAACAACATTCTTTAATAGTGTCAGTAGGCATTTTCGGCAACGAGGACATTCTATGGCCTATTTTGCGTGAAACGTTAAAGCAAGGGCCTGTCTTTATCATACAATTACTTAACACATCCACATTTAAAACAGTAATAAAAAGAATAGATGATGCAGATAATTACACTTAACGTAGATAGATAAATTACTCATGTAGCTTCTAACAGAAATTGTTCAATTAATTTATAAAAAAAGACCAATGAAAATAACAATGCTAAGACCATCACTTCCGTTGCATTCACTAACGTGGTAAAATTCCAATAAAAATATACGTTAATGGTTTTCTCGCACGAAAAGGAATTAAAATTCGTTCCACTAGTAAATTAAAACCCACATCTAAAGATAGAAACGTGGGCTGTCCAATCAGGCTTACCAGCCGTAAAAGAAATAAAATTAAAACTAAGCTCAGTACAAATGAGCCGAGTAAAATTATTTTTACGATTCTCTCTCTCAATTAGTCCGGCACCGACAGTAAAGTGTCAGTATTATTTAAATTTACAGCACCAATTAGACGCGCCATCATCGAAGGAGTGACGACACTACGCCGTGTCGTGTGTAGCTTCCCTTATTAAGAACCCTATAATTAAAATTTAGTACGATCTATCTAGTTTGACTGATGGACGAAATTGATACAAATGAGCCCATTAAAACTTCCGAAAAGACATTTCAATTGAGTATATAGTACCATCAGATGCTGCCATACATGGTGACATGGGACGGTAATACTAAACCAAAAAGTCATTATCACTATTATGATCAACTTTTATTAAAGATAGCCAACCTTGAAATCTCGAAAAATAAAATCATCTTCCATAAAAAAATACATTCACACTCAACGCAAATTCAAACAAAACTCAAAAAAAAAACCAGCTGATATTAATTTCGCGATTTCAGGGTGGGCTTGCTAAAAGTTGTTCATGATGATGAGTACAACGATCTCTTTTCAGTGCAGCCCATCGTTGAGTGTAACCCTGTAGAGGATACTTAGTAGAGTGCTTTGTACAGTTTCTAACTAAGGCTGTTGCTGAGTCCTAAACAACGTCTTATGTATACGTTTACTTACAATGTTCAAAACTTCTGCATCAGACAGAGTTGTTGTCTAATGGAATACGTAATGCACGTTATACTGTACTAGACCCTCAACTTTCAAGGTCTTGGTCTACTATGTCCTAGATGTCTGAAGACCTACGACAATGGGCCTTAACGGTAACAAACAAACGAGAAAAATAAACAATAATTCAAGCTCGTAACAGATACCGTTGTGGCATAAAAGCATTGTCTGCAACAAACACCATATCTCATAAAGTTAGTTGGCGAGCAAAACATCCCGTTGGCGTCTACAATGTAGCACATTTTGGCAAAGGAGGCGAGAACAATCTGGGTAATAGAATATACTAGCTCCTTTATTTTAGGGACTAAGCGGACATCCGGCGCTAATCCGGTATCCAACCTTTCCGGCCACTATCTCACCGGCAGTTTCACGGAATAGGATTTAAATATTTTGTGTGGAACATTTCCGTTGGCAATAAATGTTTGTATGCATAATTAAATGTGTCGTTGTTTATACCTTTATCTGTCTACTTCACATACTTCCCAAATACATGCGGTTACTTTTGCATTGTTCATTAATATGATTAGAATAATTGAGTTATTTTCACGATGACAATGGGTTTATGGTTTCCTGGCTTGATTTTATGAGCATTTATCAGCCGTCAGATTAGTCATTATTAATTCCCGACGAAAAAAGGGGTTTTATAAATTGTACCTGTGTATCTGAGATGGTGTTAAGCGATGATACGATGGAGCATACTCGTATTTGCCTAGAAGAAACCGATACACTCTCAAATTAAAGATAGCCAGACAACCAACACCAGGTTGCCATTTACCAACACCATCTCACAAACCACCATATCCAATAGCCTTTATCCGGATTTTCCATTGTAGACAACGAAAAATCCGGTCATTATCTACTTTTACTGAGGACATCTCTACTTTTCACCGCGTCTTAACTCTTGAGTTCGAAGGCGACGTTCCGGCGGCAAGAGACAAGATTTGAATATGCTCTACACGCTTTTACGGCCTTGGTTGTAAATAAACTGTTAGTGAAGCGATAACATGTGTTACAAATAAAAATAAATCCACTTTCATCTACTTGTATTGCGTGATTAATCATGTTTCGGATAGCTTACATGTGTAGCTTTTTGGACTACTGAATTTAGATATTGTACAGAAAATTGCTTTTACGATAGCTAGTGTAGGTAAATAAAATACAACGAATAAAAAATAGATGATAAATAAATAAAAATACTTCTTAATCTCTGTCTCTCCTGCATCCATCTCGATTAGAGTGACAGTTGACAAAAAAACCTAATCTATAATTAATTAATTAATATTCTCTGATAATTAACTTGCAGTTCTCAGGTAACCGATAGAAAGTTCCTACCTCAGTGGTCTAGGGGGTACTTTTAAGGTTTTTAGTTCTGATTCACTTATATAGCTTAGATAGCTCGTTGATGCAGTTGGTAGTGAACCTGTCTTCTGTGCTTGGGGCCGTGGGTTCGATTTCCACTTAGGACAAACATTTATGTGATGAACATTTGTGTTTGTCCTATATCTGGGTGTTAATATCTATTTATGTATGTATTTAAAAATATATACCTTTGTATGTATATCATTCTCTGGTAGCCATATTACAAGCTTTGCTTAGTTTGCGGTCAGATGACCGTAAGTGCAAAAATGTCCCGAATATTTATAACTAGGTCACTTTTTCAGGCACCGTGAAACAACTCAAGGCTTTCAAAAATATTGAGCTAAGCTACTAATGCACAACTCTCCACACCCCAGTACACGACGCACTCCATTTTGGTGAGGATAGAAGATGAAAATAAATCATCAGACCTATTTATTGATGGAAGGTGGTGGTCACGGCCCTCAGACATGAGGAATATGACTCAAGGAGGAAGAAGCTACTAACGTGACCAATCTTTTTGGAAGCCTTGAGCCTTTTAAAACATTTTTTGCAAGTCTACTGAACAGGTGTACTCGAACACTTTTAAATGCTGAACAAAAGTTTTTAGTAATCTTATTGAAAACAGTATAACACGGCGTCGTTTGTGCTCCGAATTACTGTTATAGTAGTTATACAGAATGTTATGTTCATATGAATGGCAGTTATGGGCAAACTTTTGAAAGCTCACGAGTTGACGTCGTCACATGGAGTTGGAATTACGCCAAATGTGTAAACACGCATTGCGGAAAAATATTCCTCTTCGCTGTTTGTCACTTAGCTTAATCAGATTTTCGTGTTTCTTGATCTGATTTGTTGAACCTTCAAAGACATAAATAACTTGGTATAAGTTTTTCAGTTACTAAGAGTAACGCGGCAATTGGTTTTTTGCCAACCCAGAACGGTTCATTAACTATCACAGTAGCTTTAACTTTACATCACATCATACCTATCATCAGCCAGTAAGCGTCCACTGCTGAACAAAGGCCTCCCTCTTAGAGAAGGGTGTTGCCATAATCCCCGCGCTTGGCAGGTGTCTTCGGAATCGCAGTACGTTCACCGTTTACTTAGGACGCTGCCGCCCATCCTCTGGTGGATCTGGTCACAGTTTTAAGACATACCCGGGTCCTATAACTGACATAAACGGAAGTCACAAATGGATTCATCAATGAGTACACACAAAATGTCCAGCATATCGAGTTGAAGAGATGAAAACATATTGTGGAATAGCATCGCGAATTAGGCCACTCAAGACCCATCTGAAGTTTGAAGGAAGTAGGGAATCGCACTTATCGAAAACTCTTTGCAGGGTGGAATTTTGACAGGCGTGCCAATTTTAAAAGATTACTATTTATAAAGGGTATAATTAATTAAATCTTAATACTTACACAATTTTGGAACGAGATCCCAATTAGTTTGATTGAAATATAACTCAAACATTGTGTAAGCTTGGACAAATGTATTTTACATTAATAAAGAACCTAAACGGTTATACAGTTCAGTTATTAAAATCTGCGTGCTTCATTTTCAACCATATCGTCACTTACAAACAGGCGAGTTAGTACTTATCCGAGTTAATAAAAGTTATTAAAATATCGGATATAATTATATAATATTTCCAAAGAATGGGTATTCTTCGAAGTAATTAAACACATTTACGGCAAAATTAATTACTCACAATAAATATCAAGACATGCAAGGCAGCGCCGTGTATAATTACGCGACTTTGTTAACTATGATAGGTGAGTTTACTTGCCGGCTCTTCGCGACTACCATAAAATTTAGTTTCGTCGACTAACTTATTCTTGGCTTATTCCGTGTAATTTCCTATGCAAATTTAATTGTGCCCGGGGTCCACGTAAATCTGCTCTCTCTGGCTGCAAAGTTAATTACGCCGGGAGTTGGACGATTAACGAGCTGGCTTGCTCTTATTGTGTCTACATCGACAAAGAAACACGCGAAATGATATTAGTGAGGCGTAAATTAACGTCATAACGAAGGAAGTTGCCGAGTGATTGGCTGGTACGAGGCCGCGGAGTTGTGAGATGAATTTGGTTGTAGAGTTGTTAAGGAGGTGAATAAGGAAGTGTGTTGCATCCAGTTTTTTCATTATGAGCAGAAAATATTTTGTTGCATGACTTTAGTGTCAAATTAACTGTTGCTAGGCCATATCTAGGCCATAGTTGAAGCGGCAGTGGCCAGGGTACATATCACGCAGAACAGATGGCCGATGGGGCCAAAAGGTTTTTGAATGGAGACCACGGACTGGTAACCGCAGCGTAGGATACAAGATGAACAGACGATCTAAAAGAGAACTCAGGGAAACGCTGGATGCAGGCTCCTTCCAACCGGCCCTTTTGGAGATAGATGGGGGGGCTTATTACCAGCAGTGGACGTCCCATGGCTGAAATGATGGTGATGATGTTGAGGCCATATCAGAAATATTTCTACAGGCGGCCAAAATGTTGTGCCTTTTTATTTATCAGCAAATATGATTATGTTACAAGATAAATACTCAATCTTCTGAAATACAGCACACAAATTCATAACACTATTTGCCTATCTACTTATTATGAAGAAATGTCTACGGAACCCTATTATAATCAGATATCGACAGCTGGCACCCATTCATACTTATTCATATTAAATATTTTTTTAAAGTGCAAGTATCTTTGTTAACTAAACAAAATACAAGCGAAGACTAACACTACAAAACACTGAGACTGGTCATAAACCGTTGAAGGTATAAAGACAATCCAATGCTCAAGCCCAGTTCCAATTAGCAGCGGCATTATCGCGCTAAATGGCAATGTTTATGCATTCAGCCAGAAGCAAGTTTGCAGGAATAGTCAATACTTAGCAGGTATCTAATCTCTGTCATATTCTTTAAAAACATAATACACTACCATCTCATAAACAAAAAAAAACCAAGCTTATAATATTTTTTCCCGCAGCGTTTTAACAGAATAAAATATTTACGATGATACCGTAAATCAAGTTTATCAAAGCAAACATTCCGAAACTAGATTATTTTACTAGCCCACATCTATCACTGATATAATTTTGTAAATTGTAGCTATTTGTAGCGCAGCGGTGTATCATAGAGATATGGACCGCTTGAGAAATGGACATCTTGTTTACTTTAATGTTACCTATCCATCAGAACTGAGCGCTAGCTTGAAGACAGGGCTCAAATTGTGATTTAAAATAAAGTAATTGTTTGCAAGTTATAAGCTATACCCGTAATTTTTCCTAGCTTTTAAAGTCTTGGAAAAGTCGATTTTTTTCTTAGCAATTCTTTGTTAAATAAAAATAGGAAATAACATCCAGTAATGTATGCGTGGTACAAAGCAGTATCAATTTAATTTCGGTAGTAATAGATGCAAGTTAGTAGGTATAAGTGTTCAAACACAAATCGGCAAACATAGCGAAAGACATCCTTAGACTTGATATAGTGACGATATTATTATACGTAAGGTAGTTGGCAGTAGCTGGAAGCGAAAACAGGATTGGGCTGAGTGGATTTGAGTGGCCCTGGCCTAAAGCCTATATCCAGCAGTGGAATAAGGTGGCCTGACTATGATGATAAAATGTTAGCGTATATTTAATTGCTTGTATATAAGTCTCTGACCAAACTAACAAGATAACAGAAAACGTCACAAGTCAACCTTTGCTGAACAAAATCTAAGCCTGAGTCAAACTCAACCAACGTATTTTAATTTACAGACCTTGCTTGCCACAAATTGCAACCACACTGATAGTAAAAAAAATATTCCCGGCTCAAACTTTGCGTAAAGATAAATTACACTTTTAGCTTCAAAACTAGAACATAAAGTTGCCACACTGCAACCGCAACTTTGAAAACACGATAAAAATTCTGTTCATTATTTACTCACTTGAAGTTTTCCCTCAAATAGTCCACTGCGGTGTAAGTTTTATTACCCCATAGCGTAAGCCAAACGCGTTTCCTCGATATTTTTCATATTTTACGATGTTTAGAATTTACGCTTCTTGTGAGTGAAGGCAGAAAATGTCAGACTTCCGACTTATTCCCGGCGCATCTTCGTCGTTTTCATAATATGCCGACTCGTTGAAGATGGACTTGCAGAGTAAGAAAAGTATGGACAAAAAACTAAGAGATGGCAAAAGACTCCCTACAAATTAAAACAACAAACTACAATATAAGAAATACCAACTCTTACAGATATGACTGTGTTAGTAGTTTTTTTACATCGAACTAGGCTAATGATTGCTCATAATCTCACATGATGGAAAGCGATGATACGGTCGAAGATTTGCCTGTTCTGTTTGCCTAGTAATTAACCTATTAACCCTAGACCTGAACGCTCCAGATTGTAATGCTGCAGAAACACAGAAAGAGGCAAGGCGTTTTGCTGTTCTAATTAAGAAGGGGGAAGCAAAACACTTATACACATCAGCAGCCATTAAAAATCCACTGCTGGACAAAGGCCTCCCTCTTTAAGAGGGGTGTTGTCGTAATCCCCACGCTTGGCATGCACATACATAAAACACTTATACTTAGAAGTTAAATTTTTGTTAGTGGCACTGTATTCGGTTTTGAACACGTCTTTGAAGTTTAGTATCTGACTCTTTTTAGTCTGCGAAGAACGTGAATAGTGTAAAGGAATGAAAGATACATTTTGGTGCAGGTGTGTAAATTTGAAATGGCTTGAATCCTTTGTATGCGTTCAGAATTATTGTTCGTAAAATGTTTACTATTACGTGTTAGAATGCTGCAGATTCTAAACTTTGTATCTACAACGTTTGATTTTTTAACGTTTGGTTTCATTTAGAACTAGTTGCGCTCTGTGGCTTCACTTACGAGTACGTTACCTAAATTATACCTATTTATCAACATGACACTCTCTGGTCCTTCAACTTGACAAACATTACGACAATTCCGTTTTTAAGTGTAACTATTTTAATCTATAATTTCAAACAATATTCAAGTTAACTTATAATACATTCGACATAAATAAATCACAAATAATAGTATGGCAACCATCAAATGGACAACTTTTTCTATAGATTAAAAAACTCAATAGCCTATATGGACCCTAAAAAAGGAAGAGGAAAACTAATTTATAAAAAACTATCTCACTGCAGAAAATCACGCCATTCCGTTGATTTGTTGTTGCGTGGAAGAAGGTCAGACAAACCAACCCTTTTGCATTTATATATTATTATTAGAATATGGAAGAAGTGTACAGCAATAAAATTCAGACATAACATAACACAGCTCGGTCAGATCTAGATACTGGTGCAATTTTCATATTTCATATTTGTGACGCGACGGCCGACGTGGCTGTCTACCGAGCTGACACTGCTGTTCCTAGTTTTCCAGTGAGCTAGTATTTCTATATTCATGTACAGAATATAGAAACACTACGATTTTTAATTTTAAGTAAGGACTTCAAAGTATATACGTAAATATTGCGTAAAAAATTAACACATTTGTATTAAGTTCCTTTTTTCCCACTATTAGCTATTTTGGTTATTCTAGGTTTAGTTTGTCTACTTCTATGGTAAGCTTAAAATTATAATAAAACCAGCCAAGTGCGAGTTGGGCTCACGCACAGAGTACCGCCACAAAATACAATAGTTTTCAATTTAAAAAACCGACTCCAAAATTATTGCCAAAGCCAGTACTGGGATAAAGAAGGCTGTGGATGATGATGATGAATGACCGTTTTCTATGGAACTGCTGATATTTTTATTCACAATTTCAGAGTTACTCCATAGCAAAAGTTGTTCATAATGATAGGTACTTTGGACCCCTTTCGGTTTAGTACCAATACCATATCCGCGTAACCTAGTATACCTACATACATGTTAGTACATCCAAATTATTTTTTATGGTGGTTATAAATTCAGCGTAGTATTTAAATTTTTAATTCCAGTAATAAATTTCAAGAGAAATACTCGTTTCGCCGCATTTAAAGTTGGATTATCGTAGTACTTAGCACGAACGTGTTGTTATTCCACAATTACCTTTTTAAGTTACGGCTAGCTTTAGTAATAGTTTACCTGAAAACGTCGTTACCTTTCAGGAAACGGTGTTGAAATTTTCAATTTGCGCTCTATAAATAGCTACACCTACTTAATTTATGAACGCAACTAAAATATTATAAACGTACGCATGCTTACGTACGTATCTTTAGGCGATGGACAAATTCAAGGATAACATTGTACCTAATCATCATTATCAACAACTTCTACTATGGGACTAACACTGAAATTGCGACAAAAATCAGCTGTTTAACACATTTTGATGAGACTGATGTACTAAAAATGTTGGTCTTAATTATAAATCATTTATTTATTTTGTACCCCTATTGGAATAAACGTTTAAAATAAAAATAAAATATAATAAAAATGCTTGATTTGTATCGGCCACCATAAGCCGACCAGCAAACGTCAAGTTTTCAACCGAAGTTAGGGAAAGAAAAGCAGATTAAAAATTAGGATTACTCCAATTTCCCGTGAAATAATTGAACGATTTTCTTTTTACAATATTCCTTGGTACAATATGTCTTGTCTTTTGGCGACAATTTGGTCCAGACGCAAGTTCAGCTTAACTTCCTTAGAATATGGGGCACAATCCCTTTTCTAAGGAACAGCAGATTTTTTATTTTCGATTTTAGCGCTGGTCCTATAGTAAAAGTTGTTTACAATGTGGAGTACATAATGATGTCGTCCAATAATTATGACCGTGGTCTAGAGATACACCCCGTTTAAATATAGGTTAAGTCTATTTCTCTTCTTATACCTACATACCTGTACATCCAAATTATTAAGTTAACTTATCCAAACTATTAAATTAGTTAACTTAAAATTAGTAAGACTAGTGGCATCACCACTAGACTAGTCTTATGAATTACTAGTACATACCATTACTAGTTTTCTTTTTGTTTCTTTTTTTTTACTACTTTTACTTCTCACATGTATAGTCTTTCAACGGCAATTTGGTAAGATTCAAATCAGAGACTACAAGCAAATGCCTCTATTTATAGTAACAGCAGAACCTTTAAAACCACAATCAGCATTGCACTGACTAAACCAAATGCTAGCAATAGTCATCGGCTTACCCGAATCCGAGCAAATGTGCCTTTGAGCTTGGAGGTCTACTATGAATATAGAAATGTAGTGACGACACCTCAGTGATTGTTACGTGCGAATTCTAATCCACAAGGTGTGAGTTCAAATCTCAAAAATGTGCTTGAGCTGCCGTTGGTGAACGAAATATTGAGAGGAAACCTAATTTTTATGAAAAGTCGTTATAAAAAGTTGTTAAGTTTGATGTAGGAAAGCTGTCTGTGAAATGTATCCGTTACATTAAAAATAACCTTAGGTTTACAGAAATCTTTAAAGATCTTCTTGATCCACTGTCAGTAAAGTTAACCTTATTTTAAGTGAAATCCTGAAATTTACTTTACTTATTTATTTATTTACTACCTGAAAGTCGATACAAAGAATAGATAGATAGATTGTATAGACTCTGTTAATGCCCAGAGTATGGCGCGCTAGTCCACTTGCTTATTCGTTTTTATTTTATTTTATGTATATACTACAGTAGCTACTTTTGAAAAATGTGCTTCGGTCATTTTGCGAAGCTAATATATAAATAATTTTTTTAAATCGTGTTCGCTGAAAATGGGTTAAACTGGGTTACTCATTTATTATGTTCATTATAAAAAAATATTAAACAGAAATGCATTCTAAAGATTTTGTAATATTAACGATTAACGATTTTGAAATATTAACATAAAATGACATTTGCGCAAACACTGTGTAATTTTACAATAATTACCCAGCATAGCTACAAGGACAAAAACTGTTTAAAAAATTTGAATTTCCTGCTAAAGGTGAAACGTACCACCTTAACTTATTTATACCTATATGTGAATTCTACGAACCAGTAGTAGTCCTCATAGTATTCGAGAAACACACACGCAAATGAGTGCTCGTATTCCGGCCCATTGACGGCTGCGCCCGCAGACCTGCCCGCTTTGTATGCAAATCGAATAATCCCCAATTTGGGTCTCTTAACGTCATCTTCACATTTAGAGGGCAGTTAAAGCGTTGCTTGAAGGGTTATTGGCTTTATTTCGGATTTGTTGGTTGATTTTTTGACTGTAGGCTAATGCTAGGAAAATTACATGACATAAAATTTATAAAAATCAGATGATAAGTATCGATATAGCGATGGTGGGCGAGTGGTAGCATGTTCGCTTTACAATCTGCGCCACCCAGTCTGATTCTCGGTCCTGACAATGACTTATTTAGTATTAAATACATTTTGTTAGCGATAGTTACAATCTGGGTGTTTCAAATGATGAGTGAATCGGTTTCTCCTAGACAAGCATGCTTTGTAGACCGCATCATCCTTAACATCAGGTGAGGTGGCGGTCAAACGCAGGTCTACCACATAGTTAAAAAGTCCTGTTTCGATGCCATCGCTAAAACACGGTGAAGGAAAACATCGTGAGAAAACCGGTATGTTCCCAAATTTAAAAAGTTCGAAGACATATTAGGACATTCACTAACATGCACTGAGCCAGTATGCTGGATTAGGTTCCATCTCCTTGAGAGACCTGTCCCCCAGCAGTAGGAATATAATAAAGTGAAATTGATTTTGATAGTAATGAGACCTCTTAAACTGCCAAATTTTACCCGTTTATCTCCACATTTAATTTTGCTCTAAGCTTTATTATCTTTATAATACTTACATTAATAATAAATATTCGGGACATTTTTGCACACACTGTCGTCTGACCCCAAACTAAGCAAAGCTTGTGATATGGCTGCTAGAGACTGTATGATTATATAGTTTTAAATACATACTTAAATAGATATTAACAACCAGATATAGAACAAACACAAATGTTCATCACATAAATGTTGTTGGGAATCGAACCCACGCTCCCAAGCGCAGAACTTAGGTTCACTACCAACTGGACCAACGGGCTATCAACGGACATTGCCACGCGTGACACTGATATCCAAAGTGCTTAATTATTTTGAACTACTAAACATTTAAAGTCTGGTAGGTACTACAGCGGAGGCGGTGTGTTCAGTAATTTTATACGCACTAAAAATCTCTATAAACTATCGCAAGTAAAAATCTAAAACACTAACCGCACGTACGCAATAAAATTGATAAGACATTTTACTAAGCGGCGGTCACTTTCAAAGATTTAAATATTTCACACGAGATCAGATAAAAGAATACGTGAGGTATTTGTGCACTTGCGCTGGACTATAAATCCGTATGCAATAAAACAGAAACACACTAGGACGTGACTCTATAGCTCTATCTCTGTCTTCTTTTCTTCTGCGTCTATAAGGGTGTTAGCACCATACCAGCGCAGCGCCGTGAAATTGTACCAAGCGAGAGTTTCGGAGAGTGTGTATTGGATCGGCTTGATCTAATTCCCTCTTGCCCAATTTTCTATCGGACTGCCAGGATTGGTACGAAAAATTTACATCGCTTCATAATATTGATATTCAGAAAACTCATACGAAGCGCTTTGATTCACCTTTTATTGTACAAACTGCAGCTAGTCTATGGAATGCGCTGCTTGAAAGATGACAGCTGTCCCCCGATAGTTACAATCAGGGTGTCTTTAAATTACGAGTGAATCGGTTTCTTCTAGGCAAGCGTACTCTATCGTAGACCGCATCATCGTATATCAACAGGCGAGTTGGTGATCTATTAAAGAATAAAAAAGTTAAATCGTCAAAGTTTCGCAAAAAAAGTGGTAAGAAAACCTGTGACTATGAATAAGTCGCTTTCTCACGTGATTTTGTCGATAAATTTACTGGTCTATTGCCAGACAAATCATCGCATTTGGTTAGCTATTTGTATTTTCATGTGATTGAACATGTAGCGGTTTTGTTTGTTTTGCAGCGGCGGTGTGTTACCACCCTTATACTCTACCTGTATCTCTACAGACCCTCGTAGAGATGTAAATATTTACTGCTCTACATTTATATCCATTTTAGTTGCAGTCGTAAATCGACATTTATGATTTACTCTAGGTTTTATTTGTGGAACTAAAATTCTGCTGTGAACATAAAGTTGCAGTAGATGGATTGGAAATCCAAGATTTATTTTGTACGTTGGTTTTTAATGTATAAAGTATTGTAAAACCATCACTGGTTGCCATTTAACGATTTTAATGACGCTGGACAAAGGTCAACTTTTCCAGTTCTGGTGGTCTTGTGTTGCCTCCTGTCTCTATTAAAGGCGTTAAGTTCATTGCACCCATCGAGATACTATTCCTATAGAGTCACAATCTTGCAGTTAAAACAGTAAAAAATATCAATATTATTAAATTATTGTATGTCCGTTAAGGGCGAAGCTGTTGAGACTAAACCTATTTTAAGAACTTGCATATAAATGTACACAGTGTTACAATAAATGGATTCTGATTCTGATTCTGAATATTTGAGCGTCATTGGACATACATTGTATCGATTATATACTTCACAATGCCACATTTACTCCAATTTATACGTTATGTCGCTTGCATAGTGTTCAACGTTAGTGGTCCGCTATGTCATTGTAGCTCTGGCATCGCGCGGCGTTGTAGTCAGATCGCGGTTACCTTGTAAGTAACCAAAAAGTCTGCGCAATTCGTAGCGAGTGCAAAGTTTTAGTTCGTTTGTGACTCTGTATGTACTGTATCTCAATGATTGCACCATTTTTTGCAGTGCCTGATTATCTTAAATAATTAGGTAGTGAAATTAATTTCTTAATTGAGACTTGCTTAAAATAAAAACTAACTAAATATGCAAATAGAAATAGATTTTTTCCAGTAGAACTGTCCTACGAATTCAAAGCGACCAACAGAAAAATTTGGGAAGCAAGAAGAAATCGTAACTTAAATTATAATTAAAAAGCTAGAGAACACTTTTCGATTGACATTTACCGATTATGGTATTATTTGAAAACAATGTAGAGTAGAACAAAAGACGATAAATTACTACGAAGCTTTGTAAAGCAACCTTAAATTAACGGGACCCAGCCCCGACCTTAAATAATTAGGCAATTACTTTTGTTTATTGTATAAGAACATAATTGTAAATAAATGGCCGCGGGACACGAATTACGCTAATATTGTTTGCACAATAATTTCATTTTAACGAGCTATAAAATTACATAACTTTTAGTTCTATCGACAAACTGCGGTAAAAAATTAATAAGATTGAAATTTGGGATGATCATTCAAAAAAGAAAGTAAGTGGAAGACATTTAAGGTGGTACGTATCACCTATAGCGGGAAATTCAAATTTCAAACAGTTTTTTGGTCCTAGTAGCTATGCCGGGTAATTATTTTAAAATAACACAGTGTTTGCGCAAATTGCTGGCTGTTCTTTACATTATAATGTACAACTATTTAACAGTAACGCACCATAATATTACTTACATTTGTCAATAAACCGTTTGAAACAGCAAAAAATTGTTTATTGACAACTGTAAGTAATAATGTGCATTAGAGATAAATAACTTTACATTATTTTGTATAGAAATAAAAATTAAAGTTTCATGCCGTTTGTGAAATGTACCAAGGTAGTTTTTATAGCAATACGTACTTTTTTAAACTTGCAAATTTGGATGTACCATAATGAACAAAATCACTGAATAAATAACTGCATTAGTATGTATTCATAAATAATAATATATTATGTCAAATAAAATTATATATTACAACAAACTTTATGTATGTAAATAAAAAAAGCGAACCGTAAAAGAAAAATACCAACACCGTGAATAAGGAATACTGAAAATAGTTGCGTTTGGAATCGCGACTTGAAAATTTATTCCGTTGAGCGAAATCGTGCGGAAAATTTGCAATTTAGAAGTAAAGGGGAATACCAATAAGCCATCGATTATGCAGATGCAAGCCTTTTGTAGGGACCTGCAGAGTTATCGTTGCATTTCAGCTCGATTTTAAAAACGATTTGTCAGTGTGTTTTCAAAGGAATTTTTCTGTTATTTCCTATTTGAAAATGGCAAGAAGTTTTCAAGAGAATCACGAAAGATTTTTAGCTTTAGTTTTATTGTTAACGGATGAGTAGATAAGTTTGAGTTTGGTTTAATATTTTATCTATACTTTATACTAATATTATAAAGAGGAAAGATTTGATTGTTTGTTTGTTTGTATTGAATATGCTCCGAAACTACTGAACCGATTTGAAAAATTCTTTCACTGACGGGAAGATACACTACCCCCGGGTGACATAGGCTATAATCTATACCCGTGCGAAGCTGGGGCGGACCGCTAGTATGTTATAATTTTAAGTGTTACCGGAAATGTATTAAATGATAGTATTTCATACAATGCCTTGCCTAAGTAATATATGCAATTTTGGCCTGGTTTAACCACGACTTCAACACAGACCACGAGTAAAATTATATTTTTAAATTTATAGAGTGCCTAGGCATTTTATGGAATGCCAACTGTTATTAGGAAATACATAAAATAGGTGCAAAACGTCAGAAAATTTATAAAAAAGACAAACATAGGTAAGATACAATAGCTGCGACGTGGAGCGCGAGTCGCAATGAGTCCATCGCCTGTTGGGGCTGCCTCCAGGGATGCAGACTGTTTGTGCTTATAGTGAGCACACCAAGAAGCATGCAACTTGTGACTAGCATAAGTACTCTCTCAAGAACCTCATCTGGATATTTTTTGCAAGATGTGGAGGCCCAGTGCTGTGCCCATCAGAGCATTTTTTTTGTAAATTATGTGCTTAAGTTTCGGGTATCTAGATAACACGGTTTTAATAATGTTTTGTATATCGTCACTGAACAAGTTTCTTGTTTTTTTTTTAAACTTAGAACTACCGGTTGTCTGATTTGATTGTCAACGGATGCGTTTCTAAGTTATCATTAAAAAAAAACTTAACCCACTGTCATCTGTAACATCTGCGATTTGCAATACTTGTAAGTGACTTTTATAAATTCCAATACGTTTGGCATTATAATTTGTAACGTCTCAGGAAATATGTGAAATAAGATCTTGTTTATATCTTATCTGGTCATTTGGGCATTACATAGCACACCTAGGTATTGTGTATAATAAGGAGTTTAATACATTTCTGGTTACATAATATGTGGATATGGATGGACCATCGGACTTTTTTTAATGCTTTAATTCTACAGAAAGTTTCTTTAAACTGTTTAGCTTTAGATGTACTCCCAAAGTCTTCTACGGATTGGTTTTATTTCTTTCCATAAAAACAATCTTGTTCTATTCACGACCTTTGGCCATGTGCGTGTAACACTACACTAGGACGCGCTGTCTCTCTGACTGTTTGTTCTGAAATATAATACGGTGCATTAGACCGGCTTGTTTTGCCTCCATTATCTTTGATGCTGCCAACTAAAGGATGCATGTGTGCTGTTCATACGTATCTATGTAAAAATGGGGCACCAATTTCCTATGAGTATGGAGTTACATCAATAGGAGTTCTTTCTGCTCTCTTTTTCTCGGTCACATTAAATTTGATTTAGTGATTGGTTCACTCAATGATATTTTATGTTCCACCAGCTGTTTTTTTTTTAACACAATGTTAATAGTTTCGCGTCTAGCTAACAAAATATCTAAACAAATCTTGAAACTATATTTTTTTACATCTAATTGTTGTAACGATTTGTAACATTGCAAGTCTATGAAATCCGGATATTAAAATAATATAATAATTTTGTACCTCTGGATTTTACGGAATACATGCATACTTTCGCGTATTTTATTACAATACCAGTTACAATGCTTTGAGTAAGTCGATTAATAGGGACTTATTTTTTTCTAAGTGTACTGAGAATTTGAGATACAACTTGTGACACAAATTTTTGCTTTTTTCATTGCTTTGTTTCAGTTGAGTGAAATATTACTTCACCATAAGCAGTAGGCTTCTCCTTAACAACGCCACAAGGCACGATCTTCTGCTTTTTGTATCTACTTGCCATCAGCTGCCTTTCGCAGGTCTTCACTCTACCTGGCTGCTGGGCGTTCTACTCTACGTTTGCCGATACGCGGAATACACTCTAGAACCCGTCTACTTCAACGGTTGTCAGTTCTTATAGAGATATGGCCAGCCCATTGCCACTTCAGCTTGCTTATCCTTTAAACTGTGTCAGTTACTTTAGTTCTTTGTTGGATAATCTCATTTCTGATTACTTACACAGTGAAAAAAATAAAGAACTCCAACAGAACGAAGTCACGTACTTTATTGACTGTCACTGACTTTTAGTAAAGGGAGTATTAAAAGCTGATTCACGCGGCACCTTTACAACAATAACCTTCGTATCATATATTAAAGGCCCAGACATTTTTACGTTAAAGAAAATTGGGTTGTAAATCATTAATCACAAGCACAATGCGTGTCAACCGCCGACGTATGGCTTAAGGGGGCTGAATTTCCCGTATAATAGGGAAATAAATGGATAACTTTTTCCCTATGCCACGGCGGTATTCAAATGAAAATTTCCCTTTTGTTGCAGCAAAATTTAAATGAAACTTATCACTTTTGTACTTATAACTTGCCATAATGCAAAAGCTATTTCTTATGTTTAGTGCTACTCGTAAATATTGTAGCAATTTTCGCATTGAAATGAAATTTTTCCATTTCGCGCTCTAGCGCCCTAATGAAAGCTAGGCACTTTAGAAGTAGCCAGCAACGTGAAATATAAAACATTAAGGTTAATTAAAATGGCAAAATTTTACGAGCTTACATTCATAATGACCAATCGGGGTAACATTTCCGTCGATATATTTGGATAATAAAAATGAATAAGCAATATTGTAGGATGCAGCGGATTGAGCGAGTTGGCCAATTACGGTCCGCTCCCGGAATTTCCGATATCCCAAATATAAGCTGGGTAATTGATATTTACGCGTCACTAAACCCTTGGATTGGAGCATAGAGAGGATTTATTTTCGGCGTTTTGTTTAATATTTTGGGAGTTGATGAAGAGGGTGGATTTATCCAACGAGCAATTTAGGTACCTATTAAAATATAATATCAGGAGTTCTTATTGTTACTGGCTATCGGACTGTTTTTTTTAATCTTATTAAAAAGCTAACCATAAATAGAACAGATCACTTAAAATAAAACAAAAATGTGTTTTAAATTAAGGAATAAGCATTTTCACTTTTTGTTGCATGGACAGACACTCACTTTGGGGGAAATGGACAGGGCTTCCCTTTCTAATCCAAACAAAACTGTAAACGCTTATACCTACCTCAGAATTGACAGATTATAGAGAAAACTTCGTGAGAAAAGAAACTAAAATGATAAAAAATGCTACACAGATATAAATGACAAATGGTGCAATTTATTATTACAGCATTTATCGTTTAGAGCCCCTTTGATCCAGTTGGTAGTGAACCTGCCTTCTGAGCTTGGGGGTTAGGTTCGATTCCCACCTAGGACAAACATTCATGTGATATATTTATATATATATATATATATATATATATATATATATATGTATATATATTTGTGTATATCAGTCTCTGGCAGCCGTATCACAAGCTTTGCTTAGTTTGGGGTCAGAAGATCGTGTGTGCAAAAATGTTCCGAATATTTATGATTATTAGGTATTTATTATTTAATCTTAGATCGAACCTTACAATCTTCAATTAGAATCAAAAGCTTTTTTGAGCAACTGAAAATCTCTGGAAGCAATTATGAATGTAAAGACATAACACCCAGCCTACACAACGGCCTAACAATACCTAAACAGAAGTTGAACCAAAACTCCAATCATAAATTTGTTAGGGCAGCAATTCAAATCTATCACACTGGGAACATTGTGCCGCTTGAAAATAACCAAAAAAATATCACGAAAATATGTTGTTGCTTGCAGAAAAAGAATAGTAAACTGTATTTAGAATTCTAGTGATGAACAGATAAACAGATAAACATTTTATTGATAATTGTGTGAATAATAAGTCAGTCAATAAAAGTACATTAAAAATTATTCAAAATAAGTTACATTACAATTACTTAATAAACGATGATTAAATTCTATGGCTGTTTCTTCATTACGCTGTCCAAATAATACGTCGCTTACCATCAGGTGAGTTGGTGGCCGAACGTAGAACTACTCTTTATTAAAAAAAAAAATACATATGATTAAAATTTGGTAATGAACGCGTGAACAATATTATAGAGCTACAAATATTAATGGTACTATATAAACTGAAAGGAACCACTCAACCAGAAACGCGTTCGCCTATCGCCTGGACTAGCATGTCTGCTCAACGGGAGTACCACTAAAGTGACTATGAAGCGCAAATCCTACAACGCTATGCCATTGTGCAAGGTAGATGGTCACCAATACCGACTAGTGCGATCGAAAAACAAAACAATCGCACTGTTCGAGTGGGCCGCACAGTCGCCTTTCGAGCAAGCCAGCTCGCTGCTCGAGTATCTCAGCAGGGAAGTAGACAACATGCCCAGGGTAATAAGCGTAGACGCGATGATGGTAGAATACTCGAAAGCGGAAGTCGCAGATCGGCTGGGTTGCACTAAGGCCTCTGAATACCATGAGGTCGTCGTGTATGAGGACAGAGGAGAAAATCTAAGTTTTCTCAAGGCTCCTACACACGATCGCACAAGTGCAACAGATAGCTGGGGACACCCCGTTCCGTGTTCGACCACTCAATCTGGATCTGAAAGGGCACAACAAAAAGCAGCCGCCGAAAAAGCCGCAGCCTATCCAAGTGGTATCCGAGATGGAAGAGAAGGCCACATAGCGACTTTCTTTACAGCTTTCAGCGCTGCATCGCAAAGCTTGCTCCGAATCACGCCCAAATCACCACCCCTCCCAACAACAGCTACCCCGAGAGAAGCTCCACAACCTCAGGCAGCCCGGACGAGAGCAGACATGGGACAGGTCGATCCGCCCCGCTACATCTTGGCCTCGGGGCCCCAAGGTCACGCGAGAAACGCCTTCCTCGAATTCCTAGCCACATTGAGAGCGACAAGAGTAGTCAATCTCAGGAACTGCCATAACATCCTGCAGTCCTTCAGGCTAGGAAGTGAAAGTCTGCTAAAAAAGGGACTTGAGGAGGCGGAAGCAGCCATATACAATAACACCACTTCCCAGGTCATCAGGGGAACCATGAAAGGAAAATATATGGCAGCTTACAGCGCAGAAAGTGGCTTTGTGGCACTGAACGAGACTGAGACAGAGCGAACAGGAAGATCGAAATACGCAATACCATCGAATGACCCAATTTTAGTCATCGCCAAGTGTACCAAGATAATGCTGGACGATAGGATCCTCGAGATGGCTAAGACTGTCGAAGGGAACTCAGATGTCGAGGCAAGCTGGGAAAACTGGGTGGTGCCAAAGATACAATGGGTCAACGGAGTTCCAGGATGTGGGAAGACAACGTGGGTGATCCGACATTTCGATGTGGACAAGGACGCTATAATCACCACAACAACAGAGGCAGCAAAAGACCTGAGGGAGAAACTATCGTATCGCATAGGAGACCTGGTAAAAACCAGGGTGCGAACCATGGCTTCCTCTCTCGTAAATGGTTTTGGAAGAGACAGTTTCAGCCGCCTTCTGGTGGACGAAGCCCTCATGAACCATTTCGGAGCTATAGTAATGGCTGCACGGCTGTCTGGTGCTAGCGAACTTGTCCTCATCGGAGACGTCAATCAGCTACCTTTCATTGACAGAGAAAATCTCTTCGAAATGAGGTACCATCGCCCAAACCTGATCACAAATATCAGTCAGGAGTTGCTTTGCACACACAGGAATCCAATGGACGTCGCGTATGCGTTGAGGGAAATATACGCCGGTATATATTCCTCGGCTCCCCGTGTTAGGTCTCTAGAGCAGAGACGGTACAATGGGGCGCAAATACCAAGCACCCTCCCCAACACCCTTTTCTTAGTTCACACTCAGGAAGAAAAGGAGACCCTCATTAGCCAGGGTTATGGGGGAGGCACAGGGTCGCGCACTCTTACCATCCATGAAGCTCAGGGACTAACATACGAGTCGGTAATCGCCATAAAGACCAAGTCAAAGATGAAGCTGCATGAGAGCGTATCGCACGCAGTCGTTGCAGTATCACGGCACACTGGGACCTTTGTCTACTACGCCGACGACATCGAAGACGATGCCATCAGTCGATTCGTACGTCGAGCGTCAGCTGCGTCACCGAAGACCATTAAAGCGTACAACCTGCAGATGGCTATCAGAGATCGGAACGCGGCAGTGATGGAGGCCCTGGGCCGGGAGGAGGCGATATAAAATGTAGAAAAATGAATATTAAAAATGTAAAGAAATAAGAGTTGTGTGTATGCCTCTAGCATTCATGCTCGCCATCGAAGGCACCTTCTTGCGGCGGCGTCGTGTGTCGGGTCGCTCTCTTCCCTAAGATATGGTTGAGGAGGGCGATGGCTGGCACATGTGTCATACTCGTGATCGGGTGCTGCTTGCGGGTCGCTGGTCTGCTCGCGGTATATACACAACACTAGTACCAAATTGTTTTAACCTTAGATTAAGATAGGTATAACTAACTTTCCTCTCCCTGTACTGTGAATAACTAAGTAAATTCGTTTAAGTTAACAAAATTGTAGTCAAGTATAATAAAAGTCACGGACCCTGGAGTCCGTGGAGTTGCATTGTAAATAAAAAAAAAAAAAAAAAAAAAAAAAAAAAAAAAAAAAAACTGAAAGGAAACCATTGTACTCATCATTATGAACAACTTTCACCGTAGAATCAACAGCAAAATCACGAATAAAATATCAGCTGTTCAACATTTCGTTGAGTTTGAATGACATTTCACCAAGGACGTTATATATCCCTTGCATCTCACTGTGTAAGTTTTTTCGCAATTTAAGGGATGGTTCTGTAGTGAACATTATACATATACAATGTATAATATTACATTCTTCATTTGTTTCATTCTTCATTTGGCTTAATACCACCGTTCCGTGTAACAATAAAGAGTGTGCGTCGCGCGTTCGATCTTAAAGTGCCCAGTGCAAGTATATTCCATTGGGGTATTTCAAATTATATAAAGGCTTGCGTTTGACCGACCCGTACCTGATGTTAAATAATAATGCGATCTACGATGGATCACACTTGTCCAGCACCCAGATTTGAAGACAACGTTTACCTAAATGATCGCATTAACATTAACTACGATTTGTATGCAGTAAGAGCAGTACCATCTAGATGACATGCTCTTCATCATCATCATCAACATCATCAGCCTTGAGTGACCCACTGCTGGGTATAGGCCTCCCTTTGTTTATGCCACTCTCCCCGGTCTCTCGCTATTCGCATCCACTCGTTCCCGATAGTATTTCTGATGTCGTCAATCCACCTCATCCGCGGTCGACCTGGGTTCCGCCATTTCTCTTAATCCATATGAATCTTAGTTTGTAACCGAGATTGAAAAGATAAACGCAATATAAAAAACACGCACTAGGCATTCTGAGCGAAACACCTTAGCTGAGTTGATGAGTTTTCGTTATTGAAGTTCATGAAATAAAACATTTCTATTATCGGTGACATGAATGTTAATATTTTACCAGGCGAAAACATTTCAGGATATGGAACTGAGTACCTAAATTTAATGGCATCACATTGTCTTGTTCAAGGCATAAATTTACCTACCAGAGGCGTCACATGTCTTGATCATTTTATGATCAAGACAAATCAAGCATGGCAAACACTAGTATTCGGTGATTTCACAGACCATACACCGATTCTACTGTGTATCAATGACGAGTCAGCCAAAAAGCCGGAACAGCTATGAAGCAAAACTCAAACCTGTAACTAACATCAATGCTGTAAACGTGGTATTATCTCAATTTTGCTGGCGAGAATATTATAAAATAACTGACGTTAATAAAATCATTTATTTCAGGCACACCAATGACCCATAAAATAAAATACAAACTAACACTACAATAAAATAAAATGCTATCACGCTGTAAAGAGGCGATCATCTACTTAAACCTAAGTGTAAATCTAAAGTCTAAGAAGCACAATAGTGCTGGGTCATTTTTTGTTGCCATCCATGTGAACCGAGACCCAATGCTTAAACATTGGGCTCCTTAAATCGTCAGAGACAGCCTCGAGTATCCTGTTAGCGGAACGACGCAGGCGTTGCCAGAATGAAGCCACCCTGGTTCTGATTACAGCGAAGAAGTCGGGAACCGGTAGCTTCATAAGAGCCCGGAATGCGTCATTATACTGGACTCTTATGGTGTTTATCGCTTTTCGTGTGAACGTTGTCCACAGCTGGCACGTATACATGCACAAGCAATACGCTTTAAAAAGAGTGGTCTTTACGTCCGTACTGCACTTAGCGAACCGGCGAGCAAGCATGTTACCTCTGACGGCAAGGGCCCTTCTCTCGCGCTCAATATCTGCATTATCCTGCAATCGTTCCGTTAACAAGTGACCTAAATATTTAAATTGTTTCACAACTTTCACTGCTGTGCCGTACAAATATACATCGGGCACTCTGTCCGGACCCCGACCCGACGCAAACACCATCATTTCGGTTTTCAACACATTATATTTCAGCCCGTGAGCATTAGCATAATGCTCACAGATTGAAAGTAGTTTCCTCAACCCCTTGATCGAGGGACTGAGAAGCACCATGTCGTCCGCATAGCTCAGGTTATTTATACACACATTTCCTACATGACAGCCGACTTTGGAGCCTCTCAGTTCCTCGATCAGGCCATTTACGTACAGGTTAAAAAGGTCCGGAGAGGTTGCCCCACCTTGGCGAACGCCACAATCCAGTCTATAATTACTAGAAGTTGTATCGCCCCATTTCACACAATTAGTTTGGTTTCCGTACCAGAATCTCAACAGACGCACAACTTCGCTAGGCACCCGTGACGCTAGTAGCTTAGCCCAGAGTATATCGTAATTGACCAGGTCAAATGCGCGGCTGAGGTCTAAAAAGCACGCATAGACAGATGTGTTGCGCGACGTATAGTGACTAACAGTGCTTTTCAAGCTTACAATAGCGGCATCAGTTGAGAGACCGGGTCGGAAACCAAATTGCGCATCGTCAATCTTTATGTTTTTTCGCAGTTCAGGATGAATAAGGTGCTCTAGTACTTTGGCAATTATTGTACCTAAAGATATAGGACGATAGTTGGCTGCGGCACCGATATCACCTGTCTTATTTTTTACAATCGGAACTACTAATGTTCGCATCAGTTCATCAGGTAGGTAACTATATTTAATGCAGAGGTTAAACAAGCAAGATAGATGGCGATATATTTTATCACTAGCCCAAAATATGTGTTCGATACTAAGCCCATCATGTCCAGGTGATTTACCACGCTTCATACTCATAATGATTTTGGAAATATCCTCACGTGTAAATTCAATGACGTCATTGTTGTGATATGGTTCAGTATCGAGCACACAGCCGGCAGATAAAGGGTTGATTTTAAACCTGCGCGCAAACATTTCCGCTATATCGGATGGTTGCTGGAGGCCCTCAACTGATATAGGTAGGCTTTGTTTACAATTTAGCTTTTTTGTTGCATACCAAAACTTTACGAAGTTTTTATTTTTCCTATGTAAGGCTAAAATGTTCATTTTGATAGTTTCTTCATTATTCTGACACCATTTTAGTTTATTTTTAAAGGCTTTACGACTGTTACGCTGTTACTGTTACTGTTAATGATGCTGCAACAACATTAGTTACAAACATTAAAGAAATTATTCAGAAAAACACCACAATTAAACGTATTCCAAGTAAAGATAGGCCACTCAAACTCTGGATAAATACTAGTATAGTAAGATGTATTAGGCATAGAAACCTTTTGCAAAAACAATGGAAGGCATCGCCATTTAATTCAGAACTGCGCAATAAATTTACAAAATACCGTAATGCATGTAATAAATTAATAAAAACAGTAAAAAATAATTATTATAAATCAAAACTTGAAAAATCTCATGGTAATCTTAAGGAAACTTGGAATGTTATCAAAGAAGTATGTAATTATAATCAAAATAAAACCACGTCAGACGAGCTATTAAATATCAAAGACAACCCTATAGATTCACTAAATGACGTCAATAAGTTTTTCACAACAATTGGACAAGATTTAGCAAATAACACATTAAATAAATTGAATAAAACAGATTTAGATTTAGCAGCAGCTACTACTTCTTCCACTGTACCAGTTAATTCACTATCGCTATTTCCAACAGACGCAAAAGAAGTATCTTGTATTATATCAAGTTTGAAAACGAATAGCGCTCCTGGCTGTGACAACATCACGTCGTCCCTATTAAAGCAGTGTTCAGCATCTCTGTCCGAACCTATTGCTCACCTCTGTAATCTAAGCTTTACCAATGGAGAATTTCCAAAACTATTTAAAAAGGCTATGGTATGTCCTATCTTTAAAACCGGTGATAAGGAACATGTCTCTAATTATAGACCCATTTCCCTATTGCCAACTCTCTCCAAAGTCATGGAAAAAATTGTAAATAAGAGGCTGATTTCATATCTGGAAAAGAATGGTATTTTGGCTGGCAATCAGTACGGATTTCGCTCTAAAAAGTCAACAGACGATGCTGTTCCCCAGTTAACATCATTAGTAACTAAGTACCTAGACATGGGCGAGAGAACTATGGGAGTGTTTTTGGACCTCCAAAAAGCATTCGACACGGTCTCCATTCCAATATTACTGACACGATTGCAAGCAGTTGGCATAAGAGGTAACGTACTCAATTGGTTCACTGACTATTTAATTGACCGTCGACAGCAGGTAAAAATTCAACAATTTGTGAGTGACGAGGGTGTCTGTAAATATGGAGTGCCTCAAGGCAGCACTTTAGGACCTACGTTATTTTTGATTTATATAAATGAGCTTTGTAAAATGAAATTAATAAATACCGACATTTTAATGTTTGCGGACGATACTGTTCTTTTGGTTCATGGTACTAACTGGTCAAACGTAAGACTGCTGGCGGAGGATGGATTAGCTTGTGTTACATCATGGTTAGAAGACAATTTACTATCACTCAATACTTCCAAAACTAAATACATGTGTTTTAAGAAAACTGATAGAACTAAACTACCCTTGAGTTTCGAATTGCACGTACACACCTTTCCTTGCAATCGATCTGCGTCTTCTCGAAATGACTGCACATGCAATACCCTTGCTCGTGTAGATACCATGAAGTACCTTGGAGTCATTGTTGATCATAAAATGACGTGGAGCCCACACATTCATGCACTTTCAAAACGCATTAGAAAATTTATACACATATTCAAGCTACTTCGACCAGTGGCAGAAAAGAAACTACTAATAGAAACCTATAAAGCACTCTGTGAGTGCATTATTGGCTATTGTATTTGTACTTGGGGAAGCGCTGCTAAAACTCACATGATCGAAGTGGAACGATCACAACGCGCCTTACTCAAAGTGATAATGTCTTTACCTTTTAAATACCCTACCACAGATTTATACAACATCTGCAAAGTCGCTTCTGTTTGGAAAATATTTGCACGGCAATGTATTAGAAGGTATCATAGAGATACAACGCCCGTTTTCTCCACAAAAAGGCGCGACAAATGTCTTGTTCCTGGGTACAAGTGTACCCTCTCTTGGAGACATTATAATCATATGGCCCCTACTCTTTACAACCAACTGAAGTCAAAATTCCATGTATCTACGCTAAATTCCCATAAACTAAAAATTATATTAAATGAATGGCTGCAACAATATGATTACGAGTCCTTTGAAAACCTACTAAAGAAAATTTATTGATGGCAATCTGTCTTGAAATTGTATTGGACTTTCACGTTCACATCAAATTGGACTTTCACGTTCACATCAAATTGCACTCACACTCCATTTACACGCACGCACGCATGCACGCACACACACACGCGCACACACACACACACACACACACACACACACACACACACATACGCACACACACACCACAAAGATATTTTATGGTATATATGTTCCTTATGATATGTGTTTTTGATTAATATTTAATAGAATATATAACTGTTATTGTTCCCAGTTTTGGGGAAGGCACTGTCTGCTGCAACACAGCTCACGCTAATGCAACAGGCAGGGTTCCTCCTTTATTTTGTGCTTCGTATGTAACAATAAATAAATTTTGTATTTGTATTTGTATTATTCATTTCGATCGGTTTTATATGACAAAAAATAATACTTTCCTCTTTAACTACTCATCGTATCGATCGTAACTGGCTAAGCAGTTGTGCGTTTAGTGTGAAAGCCTCCAAGAAGCCTACGAATGTAAATAGTTTACGATCCTCGTTTGTCAGCCTACGTTAACTATCTCACTACGTAGCCACTGACAAATCTGCGGCTTCGGAGCGTTTTGTTTGCCAGTTTAAGACAAGTTAGGCAACGGGGGGCATTACTCAGCCATGCCAGACCCATTTAACAGTGTCAACCGCGCATTTGTACCTATCGGTTTTGACCTACGAATAAATAAGCAAGTTTAGTGGCGCCGGGAAATGATCGCTGGACATTTTTATACAGTTTCAACTGTTAAATGTGGCAGTGATTTAAAATGACTTTCGCTTTGAAGATGTCAAGCCGTGGGAATGACATGAAATTTGGAACGTCACTGACTTTCTTCATTATTTTACTACAATTGTTTTGAACTCATGTGTAGCGCCAGCTTACTTGTACAGACCTCATTTTGAATTAGCGCTTTGCTTTTTCGATAATCGACACACATTTTATGAAATACTAGCCTATTACTATTACTAACTTGAATAAGTTACCCGAGGTTTTCAGTATCATATACAAGATGCAAACTACTATGTTGCAATATTTATCTAGACGAGATAAGCCTCTTCAGAGTTAGAATTATGACCAACGCATATATAGATCCTGATATAATTATTTTCTCTTATTAGAACTAGAATTTCATTTATTATTATTTTTATTTAACGAGACCGAAGGGAAACGCTGGATGCAGGCCGCTTCCAACCGGCCCTTCTGGAGATCGATGGGGGGAGGCCTATGTCCAGCAGTGGACTTCCTACGGCTGAAATGATGATGATGATGATTAGAATTCCGTATCAATATCATAAGAAGGGTGAGAAACTTTGATATCTATCCGTCTGTATGAAATTGGGCACAGATCTAAATAAAACTTGTACAAAATAAATTTGCACAAATTTTTTACTACCTCCTTATTTATCTTAAGCGCATAGGAAACATTAGAGTAGTTACATCGTGTGACCAATAACTAAATAGTCGTATTGCGAAATGGGCAATGTAAGAAATATTTTAATAGACATAGGCGAATAGCTACTTAGTCCAAACGCTTATTTGAAATGACATTTAGGCACACCGCGAATAAAGCACACTGCGATTTAGGTACGCAGCGAGCAAACGTTCGTAACAAATACCTTACTAACTTAGACCTAAAATTACATACCCAGCAACAAAAAGGTGTTCTTCGTAGGTACTATTCAGACGAGATTAATGACCATCCTACACGATTCGATTCCATTTCGTTCATTCTGAATTCGAGTGATGAACGATCAATCAAATTGAATGAACGAAACTTTCTTCATTTCAGTTATAATGTCTGAGTGTTCGCTCAAATAATTGTAAGAGCTCTTTCGTTAGGTACGTACGCTATAATTATAGTTAGTAAGGACGCTGACAAGTTAATTTTTATTTCAATCTGATAGTTTGTTTTGGCTAAAGTTGATTACTTACGGGATTGTTGTCGGGTTTGTTTTGGCTGTTTAGATAAGTATTTTTCCACTCTCACAATGTTCAATGTGTTTCTCCTAGTAGTGTAATTTCCTGATTTAATTTGCTGTTATGATCTAGCTAAATCTTCATCTAGAATTCTAGATTATTTATATCATCTGCTGAGTCTGTTAATGGCAAACCCAGCTATGGTTCTGGCTATGAACACATATGGCTTGCAAACATAGATGCAGATGACAAGATACGCCCATTCCAACATTTTAAATAGATCTTTAGTAGGTAAGTATTTGAAAAATTTGCACTCTATCAAAATCTCTACTAACTACGTCGCATTGTTTTATACTCAATAACATATCGCGTCGCAAGACGTAGCATCACATCGTTCTCAACGACAACTGCTCACCAACGAAGTTGGCGTTGAAAAGCCTACCTTTCAGACTGATGCGCTTTTGCTTGAGCATGCCACTGAGTCGGTAATATAAAAAAGTTTCATTGGGTTGCCCTTAAGTCAATAGTCGCCCTTGCAAAGTATATCATTGGCCTAACCAACCTTTTTAGTAACAGTACTTAAGTTGTTGATAAGTTTAGTAACACTAAGTGTTGTAGTATACGTCCATACTACTTTTCGTTCTCCATACTACCTCCAAATTCATTGTACCTCGTCGATTTAAAGTATTTTGTCTGCAGCGGAAGGAACCGTTGTTGCCTTATTGTCAGCCCAACACGTGCTGCCATCCGGCACACCTGCTTGGGAAGTAGATAGTGATAAATGAATCCAATTGTTGGTGCGATCGGTACGTTTACCTTTGAATTTGGGAACAAAAGACACCAGTAGATTGTATGGATTGTTTGTCATATTTCGTAATCTTTTATTGAGCAATAGACACATACTTGAGGGGATAACGACCTAGGCGTCGACTGTCTAGTTGCTTGCTATGTTGCATAATATGTAGGTACTTCATTGTACCAAAATCTACGTTAGTATCTTAAATAGATACCCACTTAATTAAACAAATAAAAATATTTAAGAAAATTATTTATTTTAAATAATATTAACGGAATAACAAGCTGTGCCCTGCAGCTTAGCCTGCGGTTTTATAAGAATGGTACATTTTAAAGAATAAAAAACCTAGGTGTTCTTCCAAGATTTATCCTAATATCATAGGTACCAAAATGAAATTTGTTCTGCCGGTATAGAATAAACCTACACACGTACATAAAAAAATATTTACTGTATTCAACCCTTATAATTACGATTAAGTTATAACCCGCGGCGTATATTAATAAACTTATGTAGACAATACATTTCAAAGGAATACATAAAATACTAATATTAGTGGAACAAAGCATAATAATTACTGTCATCCATTTTATTTTAATGAACCTTAAGAGGCGCGGGAATTTGAGCGTAAAACCAGAATTAAAATTACTGTCGGTTACGACTATTGAGATGAGAGTACAAAGGGAAACATTTTTTACAGCAAGAATAAAAAAGTGTTGTTACAATACAATACAATACAATACAATACAATATTTCTTTATTACACACCGAAAATACAAATGAAACTTAAACTAACATAAAAAACAAATATACGGCAGTATAATGGGCGGCCTTATCGCCTTAAGCGACAACAAAAACAAAAACAAAAGCATAATAAGCAGAAACATAACAAAATAAGTATTTTCGTATAGTGTTAGGTTTCAAGAGCATTGTCTGCGAAGTTCGTTCTAAGCACGAAACTAACTGACTAACGTGTAAAAAGAAAAGTAAATGAAAATGTCTCGTAAAAAGTAAAATAAATGTCAAGGCACAGTTGTAATGAAATTGAAATGTATTTTGTTTATTCTTGTATTGCCTTTACAATTACAACCTGGTAGCGCCTTTTTCACCGCTTCCTTCACCTGCCATAAAAACTAAGACGGTCGCAAATTAAGTTTTTATCTTACACGATAATCTTATCTTTGAATTTGGAAGACAGCGGCTCCTTTCATTTACTTTACTTCGCTTCTAAGGCTTTCGGACAGGATCCCCATTAAGTAAAGAGGATCTGCCAGCTTAATTACGAATTCCCTCCAAAATCTCGCCAGACACTGTGTTGCCATCATAGTAAATTTGCCATTGAAAGTGCTGTTTTTGTAAACGGAGCTAACATTTTTCTTTGGCAATTATTCATGCAAGATTAATTAGGTCTGAAAATGTTTAAAATCAATTACAACATTTGCGATGTTCATACATGTGAAACTCAAAATTTTTAAGGTACTATTTACATTCCTGGGTAATAAGCGAGCAATAGTTAAGAATGAAACTGTATATGAAAAATAGGTATATGAAAAATATTGCAATAGCAGCTATTAGCAATAGCACCTCGTGCTGGTAACCGATTTGAACCGCACAGTCTATAAGAATTCAAGTAGCAAATATAAATGATTTCATTCTCTACGAATAACATTTTGTTTTTATTTGTGTTTTGGCTTTAGTGTGTAAATTCAACAGGCAACACTAGCTCTGCTTTGATATATTCTGTCTCTACCACCCCCGACAAAATGGCAGCAATTGATTTTAAATGAGGGCCAACAAAGACTTAGCAAAGTGGGCGCGCTGCTTTGAACTGGTACATAAAACTTTGTGGGAAAAATATTCAACAGCTAAAGTTATCTTAGGATGACGAAAAAGTTTTTAATTAGGTACGTTCTTGAATTTGCTTCCAAATTTTATAATTTTTTTAGTGTTTAATTTTTAAGTTCATTTATTGAGATTGAGATTGCTGGCATGATAAATATAGACGTTCTTAAAAATGCCATCTCTTTTCAACCAGCTTAATTTTTTCACAACTTTTACTTAACCATATCTAAGTACCTTTTTCTAATTAGCTCATAGGTGAAAGTATTCAAAAGCCTAACTTGTCAAGCATTAAAACTTACATATTTACTACTACTAAAACATTATATTTGTATAAATTGGTCGAACTTAAATGTGACTCCTTCATGTTATGCTAGATATTAAACTTTTGACTTAATTTTTAGTAATAAAACTCCTTACTTTAATATAACCGTCTCTCCACTCATTCGTGTTGATGCTGACACTGATAAAGAGTAGGTATCTCGTTATATCCAGTAAACATTTACGATTACTGGTTGAAACATAAACCAGGATCTTACGTAGTGGTAGTTTTACGATGGTTCTTAACTTAAGTCTGATCGGAATTCAAATGTTGTTTAATTTTAATAGCTGAAGTGGAATTTCACACCAGCATCAAATGTTGCTTTTGCAAATAATTGTAACTTACACGTTTTTCTTCATTTAGATGTAAAATAGACTAACAATCTTGCCAAGCTTATTATAAAGTATAATTAAATTTTGTACTCTCTCTTCTGTTTTTCTCGTACGTGTGGCGCATTATGGCAAGCAATGGACAACATATACATCTCTTCCTTCGTAGGACTTTCTGGCACCTTAGAGTTAAAAAAAGATGTCAATAGAATAGAAAAAGATGTAAAATAGTACTATAGTATGTGTAATAGTTTCTTCTGGGCAAACGTGTTCCATCTTCGGTTTTGTTTCGCTTACAATCAGACGAGGAAGAGCGAAGGTTAGCCTGTTTAAAGTAAAAAAATAATTAAGCAAACTCAAAAAAACTTTACAATAAAGTTCAAAGGTTACAGACAAGACAGGAGCCGAGGAAACTGTTTCGGCTCGATAATATATATAATAAAAAATAAAACATTGATAAACACAACATTTAATGAGGTAGTAATATTGAAATTTATCATATACATTTTCAGATAAAAGCACCGATTTGCGCTAGAAACGGGAACTGGCTACGATGATGGATAAATAACCAGGAACGCATGCTCTGGACCGACAGCGGACTGACTAGCGCCTACAACAAGCAATCAAGTCAGTTCAAAGGCACAGCAGACGCAGAACTGTCTGAGCGTTTGGTGATTTTTATTATGGCAAAAATTCTTCTGTTAACAGTAAGTATTTTAAAATTGTATGGCAAAAAATCGAGAAAAACCATGTACATTATCTATTAATCGAACTTCTTGGGCTGAGCAAAATTTATGTATTTCGATATTTATAAATTGTTTTTTTTTTATGGTTGAGACAACTTAGGCATTCAACCTCGGTTTACATCATGCTAAGTAACAATATGGTGGAAGATGGTAAACACGCTTCGCCATGGGGTTTGAAAACCTACACTTAACCTTTGGAATTCGAAAGCGCCAACGTACAGACTAGGTAAAGCTATATTGGCGCCAATCATTTGACTATCAGGACAACAAAATTAGCAAGTTTAAAATAAGTTTTATATGCATGAAATGTGTACTTAATCTCCATGTCTTTCCTGATTTTTCAACTCCGTCTCTTCTTTGGACTGGATCCAGAATCTTGCGCACAATTTTCCTCCCCGCCACTTAGAGTTTATCTTGCTCTTTTACTCTTTAAAGGTCAGTATCCCGGTCTCACTTCCGTACATCAAGATCAATCTGATAACAGACTAGTATATGCGAATCTTGGTTTTCCTACTCAGTAATTTAGACACTAAAGCGTGGAGATTAAACTGGTTATCGCTGAGCCAAATGTCATGGCAGAGACCAAAGCCCAGTAAGCTGGACCCGCTGAACAGGCCACCTACTGAGAATGAGATTGGTCTAGAAGGGGTATCTTGGAGTTCCCGATGGTCGTCGACGCGTTAGCTGTGCCATTATATTGCTGGCAAGATATCGTAGAGTCTGACTTCCGCAAACTCCAAATCACCGATTGGCGAGAGACAACGCGAGACCGGGACCGATGCCGTTCTCTGATGTAGGAGGCCAAGACCCATTTCGGGTCACTACGCCAATGGAGTAAGAAAATAAAGTGTACTTAATACTTAACATATTTTTGTTTTGTCACTGCGCATAGTTCAGATGAAAATCAAATAAAAAAATAGAGTTTAGACGGACCAAAATTTACACAGCAAGGTAAAGCAAAATTACTCTACTTGGCTTAACTAAATCTGGCAGCACAGGTGCACCTTGAGTGAAGACTAATATAAACCGCGCTAACTATAGCTCACAGCTAAGCTCCAAATATTGCCTGGTATTACTTACCTTACAGCTTGAGACGACAGCTCTCAGGAAAACTTGCTCTCAACATAAATATGGAGACAGAAAATTTTGTCGTAAGTGAGAAAATATTACAGCAGCTTAATGCTACGAGGGGGCACCTTACGGAAGGCTGCCTCGTTATGCTGATTTATGATGCACCCCAAAAAGGTATTTCAGGACCCACCTTATGAATTCCTTTTGGAATTTACGTGCACGTTTTCATTTTGTGCAGTCCCGCCGTAGATTTAGGTTGAATTTCGGTTCTGTATCAACATCTGTGTTTTTTCTGCGGGGTGTGAAATATTTTGCGGGCCCTGCAAGAGACGTGAGATGATACATTATGATTATGATTCACGCAAAGCACTCTCTCCCGTTGGTAATTCAAAATTATTCTTGCCTTTAAAAAACGAAAGAGATACAATATACGAGTTTATACGCACACGTTTTTAGCTGTAGAGTATCATCATTATCGGCCTATCATCTTCCTACTGCTGGGAAACAGGCCTTCTCTCACAGAAGAGGATATGCTCTAATTCACTAAGCTGGCTCAGTCTATTTTGGTGAATGTCACATGTTTTTGAAATTTTGAGGTTTTTGGACATACCGGCTTCCTCACGATGTTTTAACATCACTGTTGTTAAGCGATGACATAGAAATTGCACACAATTTACTAAGTCATAATATAGGCAGGGCCGAGGATTGAATCGGGTGTCTTCAGATTGTGAAACGCACATGCTAACCCTGCAGCTGTAGTATGTAACTCTTTTAACTTTATTTTTACTGAGACCAGCATTCTGGCTAGGAAATCTATTACTACCTACTTCAGAAATAACTCAACAGTCAAATTATAAGTACTGATATGATGAAAATTCAATTAGGTAGGTACATTAAAAAGTATCTACTATTTTAATCTTGAGCTTAAACATAACCGCGCTACCCTCCGCCTCCAATAACAATAAAATTATCCTTCAAGCTGGTTTAAATAAGTCGGTATGAACTAGTCATTAATTACGGTGACTTTGCGAATGAGTGTTGTTGTTCATAAAGCTACCACTGCGTGCCGTTCCCTCAGACCGCCTGCAGATTGAAAACGCGAACTGCAAAACTAATGGAGAAGGTATGTTTACATACAGAGTTACGCGAAAATGGTGTACTGAGCCGAAACGGGTCCATAGTACCTACCCATCATTATAAACTACTTTCATTATGGCACCTGAAATCTCAACAAAATAATTATCAGCTGCACATTCATACAAACAAATATCATATTTTGTATATAACATTTTGTCGAGTGTGAATGTCCGTTTTCTATAAAACAGCAGATATATTTTTTCGCGATTTCACAGTTTTAACTTTTACTATGCGTAGTAAAAGTTGTTTATATTAATGGGTACAATGGATCCCTTTCGGCTTAATCCACCTTTTCTGCGTAACCCAGTATTATGATTGTATTCTAAGTGCTGCAATAAACTAATTCGTAAGGATGATTTAAGATATTCGTGAGATCTAAGACCCTTTTTTATTTATATTACACGGGAATTACTCACGTAAGATTAAGCCGGTTACTCCGACTATAGTTTCAACCGCATTAGACGGTCTTTTTCAAGGTGAATGCGCGCGCGCGGCTGCGTCTCGCTTTGCACTACGGGCCGCCGCGCGCCGCGCACGTGATGACACCGGCTGCTTGTCGGGTGCGGGGGTGGGGGTGCGTAGAAAAATATGTTGCGCTGGCGCACACAATGTAAATAAAATGTGTGAAAACCACGTCAATTTCAATAATAAAATCTAAGACCCTATTAGGTACATACTTTCTTATATAAACGTACTCAAACTTAAAGATATAACCCCAAGTATTAATTTAATTACAGATGACATTTTTTTTTAAATCCAGCATAATAAAAAGGAATTCAGTAAAAAGTTAATTTCATAATGCCGCATCCATGTTTACGTTATTTCTCCCGCATTTTATCCATCAATAAGCTAAATTAATGTAAACCACGTTTATGGTAATGCCTTGTGTCCTACTGCAGCCATACAAAAATAATAGACTTGTCACCGCTCATATTACGAATTAATTTCCATTGCAAATGCATGTTTATTTCGAAACGGTGGGATCTCGACAAATATGTAGTGAGTTAGTTCATTAAAGTTAGGGCTGACACCAGTTTTTACAAAGATAGTTATGTGTTTGGTCATCATCATCATCATCAGCCAGAAGACGTCCACTGCTGAACATAGGCCTCCCCCTTTAACCTCCACACCGAACGACAGTCTGCCTTTTGCATCCATTGGATGCCCGCGACTCTCACAATGTCGTCGGTCCATCTAGTGGAGGCCTCCCTACGCTGCGTCTTCCGGTTCGTGGTTTCCACTCCAGAACCTTTCTTCCCCATCGGTTATCGGTTCTTCGAGCGATGTGGCCTGCCCATTGCCACTTCAACTTGCAAATTTTAACAGCTATGTCGGTGACTCTGGTTCTTTGGCGTATATCCACGTTTCGGATGTTATCGCGCAAAGAAACTCCGAGCATAGCTCTCTCCATTGCCCGCTGTGTGACTCTGAGTTTTTCCAAAAGGCCAACAGTTAAGGACCACGTCTCAGTACCATATGTCATCACTGGCAACACACATTGTTCGGTAGATTTTCTCATTTGGACAGAACAATCAAATTGAGGCTTATGGATTCTTCAAAGCAAGTTCGGCAGTCTAAGCCGAGCGGTAAAGAACTAAACTTTTTACCGAACAGTCGATAAAATAATACGAAAATAATAATTTTTAAACTTTCGCGATTTGAACACATGTTTTAAATGTTTATCGGGACTTATCACGTATTATGTAATATAGGTAAAAAAAAAAAAATGTACCTTTCGCTCGACGTTTCGACCATGTTACAATGGCCGTGGTCACGAGCTGACTGAAAACTGCGGGTGAGTCCGGCGAGAAGAGCGGGTGTTTTGTTCTCCTACCCTCACTTGTTTTTTTTTTACCTATATTAAATAATGTGACGACTGATACGACTTACCAGTCTCCTAACGCAGTGAGAGGTTGAGTAATACACATCAATATAACGGAGTCTCTTTACACTTTTTAATCACAGATCAATTTATTATTTACGCGAAGATTTGTTACGCAGTTTAAGAGATTTTAGGTTTATAGTTTTATCATATATTAATTTTTCAAGCACATGACAACTCTTGTTATTTTCTGACCGTCTTTACTTCACAGTTCACAATCACTCTGTTTCTATTTTGATTATAGAAAAGTTTCTAAAGAGGTTGCACTTAATGCTATGACAACCTCAACACTTTCCCTCATTGATTAAGTGCATGGCACTGTAGACCCAGGGCATTACGAATTGCTATGAGTCTTGGCTTTGGAACTGCCTTAGTCATAAGATCTGCTAACTGACTAGTAGTGACAGTCTTTTGCACATCCACAAGTCCTTCTTGTACAGTCTCTCTCACAAAGAAATGTCGTATACGGATATGCTTCGTTCTCTTATGGAACTCAGGGTTGTTCGCGAGACGTATGGCAGCTTCATTGTCTACTTTCAATGTAGGTATTCCATCCATATTGGTAAGTGAGCTGAATATTCTCTGGAGCCATACTAGTTCACGAGCACCTTCGCTTGCTGCTACTATCTCGGCTTCTGTAGTTGAGATCGAAACTGAAGGTTGACGTTGGCTTAGCCAAGAGACAATCCCTCCAGCAAAAAGGCATGCTACTCCTGTTGTAGAGCGTCCTGTTTGCTCGTCTCCTCCATGATCTGCATCACTATATCCTTCTATTATGCCAGATACATGCTGCGCTGTATACTTGATACCATAAGGACAAGTGCCTTTGATGTACCGCATAATTCGCTTTACGCGTAGCCAATCTTCTTTTGTTGGATTTTCTAATTTTCTAGAAACTACTCCAACAGCGTAAGCAATATCAGGTCGTGTCCCTGTCATTAGATAAGCTAATGCACCCACTGCCTCTCGATAAGGAAATTTCTTATCTTCAGGATTTTCAACTTTCCCTAATTCAGAAGTTCTTTCTATGGGTGTTGAGACTGGATTACAATCCATCATTCTAAAACGTTCAAGTACCTTCTTGGCGTATGACTCTTGATTGATTGTAATGGAACCATCTTTTGATTGGGCAATTTCAAGTCCCAAGTAGTATGACGCTGGCTTGCTGGTGATCTTTAGCGTTTCACCTAACTCCTTCAAGAATTGGTTCGCTAGTTCTTCATCAGTAGTAGCTACAAGCCCATCATCCACATACAGGGTTATCAATATTTTCTTGTTGCCTATATTCTTCGTAAACAAACAAGAATCAGATGAATTCTGTATGAAGCCTTTTTCTAGCAAAATCTCTTCAAAGCATGAATTCCAGCACCTGGGAGCTTGCTTGAGACCGTACAAACTTCTTTTGAGTCGGCATACATTTGATGTACCATCGCTGAAACCATTTGGCTGCTGCATGTAGATTTCTTCTGTTAACTTGCCATTTAGAAATGCAGTCGAGACATCAAATTGTGCCAAATATAACTTCTCTTTGGCGGCGACACTTAATAAGGCTCTAACCGTGGCCATTCTTGCAACAGGACTGAATGTTTGTTCATAGTCAACACCTTTCTGTTGCTTAAATCCTTTAACTACAAGCCTTGCCTTATATTTGTCAATAGTACCATCTGGGTTTCTTTTGATCCGAAAGACCCACTTACATGGTAGCGCTTTTCTATTCTTCGGTAACTCGCAGAGCGTCCAGACATCATTTTCTTTGAGGGAGTTCATTTCACTCACCATCGCACCTAGCCACTCAGTTTTGTCATCCCTTAAAACAGCTTCCTTGTACGTTTCAGGATACAACTCTGTGCCTACAGAGCACACATAGTCTTGAAATCTTTCAGGGCGTGAGAGATTAGCTCGATCGCGCAAGTTATAATGTCGAGGTGTTGTGTCCATTAACAACGGTTCAATTATTTCTAGCTGCTCATCAGCATCAACAAACTCTTCGTTTGCACTCTCATCATCTCGGGCAACATTTCTATCTCCCGAAATTTCGTCATCGTTTCTATTTCTTGAAACTTCTTCGTGAACTTGATCTTGACCTACTCTATCTCCCTCTAGAGCATGTTCATGACCAGTTTCTTGCTCTACAGTACTTCCTGGCAAATTTTCTTGCATTAAAGGTTGGTTATCTCCCTCTGAATTCATAGGCATCTCTGTAGATATCCGGAATTCGACATCAGTTTGGAAAGTGATGTCTCTCGACTTCAATGTTTTATTTCCGTCCCAAATACGATAACCATCATCGTTTTCATACCCTATAAGCTTGCCTTTTACTGCTTTTTTATTGAGCTTCTTGCGTTTTTGTTTTGGAATGTGAGCAAAGCATTCACTCCCGATCACTCTCAAGTGACTTATTTTAGGCTTCTTTCCATACCAGAGTTCGTATGGCACTTTCCCATCAACTCTAGTTGGACCAGTCCTATTTAACACGTACGCGGCTGTGTTTATAAGCTCTGCCCAAAGCTTTTGCGGTAATTCTCCTCTTGTATGTAGCATGGATCTAGCAGCTTCAACTAAGGTACGGTTTTCACGCTCACTACACCCATTTTGTTCCGGGGTGTAAGGCATAGTCAACCGTTGTTGAATGCCATGTCTTTGAAGAATATTACGTACTTCTTTGTTGTCAAATTCTCCACCGTTATCGCTTAATATCGTTTTTACGTGATATCCAGTGGTCTTGGCTTCTTGAAGCATTTGAAGAAGTTTTTCTTTAACTTCAAATTTGTTCTTGATGAAGTAGACCATTCGATAGCCAGAGTAGTCGTCTTTGAACAGTACATAATATTTAAATTTAGACATACTTTCTACAAATGGACCGCAAACATCAGTGTGAATCAGTTCACCTGCAGTTGTTGCTCTTTCTCTTGTTCCAAAAGGTTTTCTGTGTGACTTCCCGTAAATACAGCCTTCGCATTTCACATTGTCAGGACTCAACTGTATACTGAGCTCCCTCTTTAAAAGGCGAATAACATGTTTCTTGTCCTGATGAGCAAAGCGCTCATGGTATAGCTGTAGCATGTTAGAGCCAGTCACAGCATTCACTTCTATGGTCTTAGGTTTTATTGGCATGACCGTCTTCATGTCCAATTTATACAGGCCACCATTTTTAATCCTTTTTCCAACTACAATAGCATCGCCATTTAAATCCAGCCTGCACTCCTTGGTGGTGGAAGTAAATATGCTGTCTTGCAGTTTATCTTGTGCTGCTAGCACCGAAAATAGATTCTTGGTCAGTGTTGGCACATACCAAACATTGTTTAGAGTGAGTTTCAACTTTTTTCCGTTAAGATTTGATTCAACTTCCACAGACCCTTTCCCTTTTGCAGGAACTATAGTCCCATCTGCTGTTGTAACAGAGTGGTTTGAATCAAACTCCTCAAACTTTATGAATACATCGCCTTTTACTGAAATGTGGGTTGTTGCTCCATTATCGACAAACCAGCTCTCTTTGTCTTGAATTTGTGTATTGGAACAAGCATTCACCATCAGCGAAATATTTTGCACTTGCTTAGAAGCAGCTGCTGTTGTGCCTGGTGTGGGCTTGGGCGGCCTCCCGTCCTTGATCCACTTCTTGCACTTCCGCACTATGTGTCCTTTACCAGAGCAGTAGTTGCAGATCAGCTGTTTCTCGTTGCTTTGCTTTCCTCTCTTCTCTTCAATGCGAGCTGCCACTAAAGCCTCTTGCTTAAAAACTTCATTATTCCCTAGTGCTCTCTCAAAAGCACACAGGTGACTTGTCAAGTTGTTTACCGTCCTTTCTCTTTGGTTAAGTAACAACCAGCTTGATTTAAAAGCAAAATATCGTTCGTCTAGGGTGTCAAGGATTTTGCAGATCAGAAATAAGTCCGGCAGCTTCATGGTAGCATCCATCTTTGTGATCTCAACATTCAAACTGTTCCAGATATTTTTCAACTTTGACATGTGAGTGGATATGTCATCCTCCTTATTGTACTGCAAACTGAAAAATTCTGTACACAAAGTGTACGCCCTATCATCCGACTGTCCATCAAATAATCTATGCAATTCCTGCCAAACTTCTTTTGCTGTGTTAAATCTCATCACCTTTTTTAGCGTATCTTCGGACATATTAGTGGTAAGTATGAGCAGAGCGCTACATTCGGTCTTTCTATACTTCGCCAAGGCTACATTATAGATGCCAACTTCAGCGTCACCAACTCCTCTGGCAGGGGCAACGGGCCTTTCGAGGGTGCCCTCGGCTGCTTCCATAGCACCTTCTACTCCTCGTAGCATTATGGAGATTTTATATTTCCATGTGGCCCAGTTCACTTTCCCTTCCAGATTACCTATCTGTAATTTTGTTGTGAAATTATCCATTTTTTCTCTTTATGTATTGCTTCGATTTAGTAGAACCTCCGTAAGCCCATAACCTGTGACGACTGATACGACTTACCAGTCTCCTAACGCAGTGAGAGGTTGAGTAATACACATCAATATAACGGAGTCTCTTTACACTTTTTAATCACAGATCAATTTATTATTTACGCGAAGATTTGTTACGCAGTTTAAGAGATTTTAGGTTTATAGTTTTATCATATATTAATTTTTCAAGCACATGACAACTCTTGTTATTTTCTGACCGTCTTTACTTCACAGTTCACAATCACTCTGTTTCTATTTTGATTATAGAAAAGTTTCTAAAGAGGTTGCACTTAATGCTATGACAACCTCAACAAATAATACGTGATAAGTCCCGATAAACATTTAAAACAATACGAAAATAAGTCTTCAAAAATATTATGTATCTATTTACAATTTCAAAAAGATAATCGTTATTAATTACGTCGTACGCACACATAGATCTTAGAAAATAGTGAGAAAAAAAACACCTTAGTTATTATACATGGTTACGAGGAAAAGGTGTACTAATCGCAAAAGGTCCATAGCATCCATTATTATCAACAACTTTTACTATGGGACCCAGCTGAAATCGCGAAAATAATGTTAGCTGTTCTATACATTTTTTCGATTGTAAATGACCTTTTTCTATGGAATGGCTGTTTTTTTTCGCGATTTCAGTGTTGGTCACATCTTAAAAGTTGTTCATAATGATAATTACTACGGATCCCTTTCAGCTTCTCACCTTTTCCACAATACAAATCTATACAAATCTCGACTCTCAATTTAGGAAACACCCAATGGCGACCCTAAAACCTGCCGTAAATTTCGGTTTTCAAATCTAACGCATGCTTCGAATGTTCTATTAATACCAGCCTCAACATAACCACAAATAACATTAATCCAAGTTAATAACATCCACGAGAATGTCGGCTAATACTTTGTTTCAAGTTACGACCAGTTAATATTCTGTTGAAATAAAAATAATGCTCGGCGAGGAGAGAATTAATGTCATTTAAATACTTTATTGGATTGGACGACATCTCTGGATCTCATTATAAGTACCGCAATGCATAAATCTGATGCTTTATGTGCGTGGATGTCAGATAAATTTCATATTGCACGGAAGGAGAAAGCACGCATCGTTTAAATACGTTTTGCCGCCGAGAAATTGTATTAATTACATACAAATAAATGTATTTCTACATTCACTTTTTAGTATGTATAATATTAAATAACTTACAAAAACAGGAGACGATCGGTAAACTTAAAAAGTTATTTAAAATCAACTCCATACAGCGCAACGAAGTCCAAGTGTAGAGTTAACTTAATTGTTCAACTTAAAACTTAAGCAGCAGAGCAATTATAACTTGGTGCAAAATTGGTCAAGATTGCGAGCAGTTGCAGTCATAAAAGAATTTACTTCTTTTACATAACTTCCTGCAGCTTTTTAATAAAAAAATATTGAATTCTCGGTGCTTTAATTTTAAGAACATATCGGAATTAACTTATTCTGAAAAAAATACAGGGTTATGCGGAAAAGGTGTACTAAGCCAAAAGGGGTCCATAGAACCCATAATTACGTACAACTTTTACTATGGGGCCAAAACTGAAATCGCGAAAAAAATATAAACTACTATGTAAACTATGAACCCCTTTCAGTTTAGTTTCGCGTAACCCAGTATACAAGTATAAATCGTTTTTATTTTTCTAATACCCTTGAAAAAAGACAGATAATTTCAAACAGCTGATAAGACTTAGTGACAACTCTCGATTGAAAAAAATTTAAAACCCCTATTAAAAACCTAATAATTTACAAATAACTGAAAAGATTTTCATGAACACTCTCGATCAAGTCACCTTTCAAAGAAACAAAAAAACAATCGGAATCGGTTTACTCGTTTGGAGCTACAATGTGCTACAATGCCAATGACAGATACGTTAATACGTTTAACATACGTTAAATTTATAACAACACCATTTTTGAGTCGGGGGTTACAAACTATTTCATTAAAAGCTGACAAAATTTAAAAAGAACAAAAAGGCTACAACTGATAATTCAACGCACAAAACTAAACCCAAACAACGTTAGTATCGTTAACCAAAATTCCGCACAGTTGAATTTGTTTGTTTATGCTGTTTGCTTGCCATGATTTGATAAAAAAACAAAACGCAATTGCGTGCACGTGAAACTTTTTGTACGTTGAAATAATTTGATAAAACATGGATAGAAAGACAAAAGCTCTAAATAACGTTACTTTTTTGATCCCCCCGATAATAATTTGACTCTACGTCATACTATGTTCGGTTGAGCGGAAGCGAATGGATTTCGCAATGGAATTGTTATGTCCTATCGACTATGTTATTGTTACGGGTTTATGTTCAAACAAACGGTTATATTTTTACTCGATTTGATACTATTTTTGTTGTTATCTTTTTGTTTTCCCAAATTTTTTTACCAAAACAAAAATAATTTTGTTCGAACAATTATTTTTGTTTTGCTAAAAAATTTGGGCACATTTTACCTACCTACATTTTAGCATTGATATTTGCTTCATAGAAACAATTACCAAAAGATTTGAATTTCAATGATTATAAATTATGCATGTAAGATAGATAGATACTAGATACTAATCTAGCGGGCTAAATAAATGCTCAAAAATAATGATATCAAACCTTAGTAACGTAGATAAATACGTTCAAATATCATTAAGTCCTTACAGTATTACAACATTCTATAGACAGAAAATAAAGAGTTAAAGAAAAGAGAGACAGAGAGAGAGAGAGTTAGTTAAAAGTTATTTTCATGATCAGCAGCTGGAAGACTTCCACTTCTGAACACAGGACTCCCCCTTTAACCACCACTGAACGATAGCCTGCCTTTTTCATCCACTGGATACCCGCGACTCTCACAACGTCGTCGGTATCTCCCCTCGGGATCTGTTTCCCCTCGGGATCTGTTAGAAGATCGGTTAGATTCTCTCCAAATAATAATTCAGTTCAACAAACCGCTAGGGCTCCAGGGCACACCCCTTCTGGGGTGCCTGGGCAAGTCTGATTCCCACCCCCGGCGACGGCCCAAGCCGAGGTTCGTACCTTCGAGGTGCCCTTGTGCTAGTCGCCCAAAAACTTAAACCATCAAGTTATGCCGAACGCACTCTGCGTTCGCTAACTAGTCCGGTCCATCTGTAGAGGCCAAAAGGCCAACATTACAAGTCAATATCAAAAAAAAAAAAAAAAAAAACGTCGTCGGTCCATCTATTGGTAGGCGTACGGTTGGTAGTCATCACTCAAGAACCTTTCTTCCCCATCGGTTCTCGGTTCTTCGAGCGATTCTTAAAGTTATCTTATCTTTATCAAATTGTTAAATTATTAGTCTTATAAATAAAAAATTTACAAGAATCTTTAAATATTTTATTGGAGTAAATTCAAAATAACGTTCACCAAATATTTGTCCGAAATAAACGAGATGAACGTGTAGAGACTCGGACTTAAACCACAATGGGGATATAGTATTAAAAATTTGAATTTCATATAATGACATTATTTTACTTTCTACAGAATCTTTTGTTGTGACTAGAGGATGAGACGAAGGGTGTACGGGGGTGAATCCTTAATTAAGTGTTGGCAAAGCCCTCTCTACTTAATGCAATGACTCTACGCCTCGTTTGACTTGCATAAAATTCTTTTAAACTCAGCAATTTTTCTAAAGGGGAGGAATTAATTCTTTCCGTGGAAATTGCTGTAATGTTAGTTTTTAAGAAAACATGTTCAGCAGGTGCTGGCACGTCCAGGTAATGGAGGGCTAAGCTTAGTTATGGAACATTGTAATGGTTCCGAGCGCTGAAAATTGTTCAGTAAACTAAGAACACCTATATACACACTTACTAGGATAACTGTAACTATAAATATTCGCTAGGATGCCTCCTAAAATAAAAATTTAGTTATATTGTGTTTCGTTTTGTTGGTCTCCATATTACGGGCCTTGAGCCTAGTGTGGGACCGCAGGAATGTCTGCTAATTGTCTACATGAATTTTAATATACCTTAACTATAATTATTTTGTTAAAATGTAGGTAATTCGAATTTTTGGAAATAAATTTATCTTATCTATCTTATCTTATCTATATTAAAATGGTCCTTGTATACAACTTGCCAACGCAAAATCTCAGACACTCAAAATCCAACTAACTATTTAGTTAATTTAGTGATCTGATAAAATAAAATAAAAGTTTCCGTTATGTAATGTAAAAGATTCTGATATTTGATATTTTTCATTTTCTAAGAGTCTGCCTGCACTGTGATATTGGGAAACAATTCAAAATCTGTGAAGCTGTTTGGACTAAAAGAGATAATTTAAAAACATACAATCACTTTTATGTAGGTACATACACCCGAAAAACACCACCCTCCTCCCACAGTCGGTTAAAAATGCTAATAACTTATTGGTATTTATTATGGCAGTTATTTTATTTGGTGGATGTATTTAGACCTTTAACGGTTAGTGCTAAGTAGTAATGGTTTTTAGTGTAAATTGGCTTGTATTTTTTTTATTATTATTGCTAACTCCTCCTATACCACGCAACGGATTTTGATGCGGTTTTCACCATCAGTTGATACATTTTCAAGGAAGGTTTATATATATAACTATCCACCCCGGCATCGCACGTAAATTACACCCGTGCGAAGCCGGGCGGGCGGGTCGCTAGTAAGGTATATTATTAAAAGCACCTGCATTCAAACTTTATCTTTACCGCCTGCTCAAAAACTACAAACACTTTGCTACGAAGCTGTTTCAAAAGACCAAACTGAAACTGAAATAAATTTTAAAATAAAAGTAGCACATCGTTCCGGGAAAGCTTCAGAGAGCTTAAAATTTCGAGAGGATATTAGTCGAATATAACGGCATAAATAACGGTTATTACGACATAACTCTTCCCATCGTATATTTTCATTATCGTTATTGCAGGCTATAACGTAAAATCGTATGAAAAATAAGTAAAAAACTGTGAGCTATCAATCAAAATTATATGGCGATTAACGCTCGATTTCTACAGCCGGAAATTAATAAGGGGCACACGTGGTGATGTGAAGGCATAACTTTGATTAAAATGCATTACTATAATTGCAGTGATGTGTAAATCACTATAAATGCTAGTAATTTTAGCTAACAGTCTTTTTTTACTGAGGCGCGCTTGTAAAAGGCGCCCCTTGAGTTAATTACTATAACTAACTATAATTTCCTAGCCTAATATTAGGCTAGGAAATAATTACATTTACATTTTAGATTTACACGAATGTTATTATAAAAACTAAGAATGTGTCCAATAACACGTTTTTTATTGTCTTTATTAAGAGCCGTATCACAAAATGCATTTTTTATTTTAGTTAACTATCTTATTTATTATTTTTTTATAATTGATACTTTTCGCGCTAAGCGAAGATGCGGTCTACGATGGAGCGCACGCTTAACTAGAAGAAACCGATTCCCTCGTGATTATATTCGGTCACAAAACTAAAAAAATAAAGCCGTAATTGTCAAAACCAATATAAAACAAGTACCTATGTACTGTTTTTGTATAACATACTGACATAAAATTAATAACGAACTCACTCATAAACTTTCCCTCCACTACTTTTGATTGGAGGCAAAACAGTTGTCATGTTAAGATTTATAAAAAAATTGAATCCGTTATTTCAATTACAGATAATACCGATCTATTTATAACATAAATTAAGTTTTCTATTAGATTCCTAGTTCTATTTGATATAATGTCTTTTCACTAACTGGTACTACGTTTTAGTTACTAATATTTATGTACAATCTCATATAGGTACTTATTTCTTCTTTCTTGCAGATAAAAGGCCTTTATTATCCTCTATTAAGGGTCTTACATCCAATTTTCCACCTTTTATTATCCGCCTTTAAAGACTTTTTCTCATAGGGTAAAGTGTACGTTAATAGAGATCGATTATTATGATCCTCTCCCTCAGTAATTCACATAATCCCGTAATTGATTCGTAAAAGCGATGTTGGCCTCGTACTATTATGGACCACCCCTCCCCAGATTTATAATTTAATCCATTGTTGGATTTGTATGATTAATAATGGGAATATTTCGATGTCTGTTCAGATTTTGTTGTGACGTTTTGGTAGGTAAAACGAAACTCCTAATAATGCTGAGCCCTGATTCACTAACTACAAACACGCTCGAAGCGCAGCACGTTAAGGTAACCTCGAAAAGTTGGCCTTTATTTTCTAGGGAATAGAAGCCAAATTTTTTGAGTTTAAGACGAGGTTTTCCCACTTAGGTTGTTTAGCATCGCATTCGCATTTAGAGGAGCAAAACCATGGCACTTGCACACAGTTGTGCGTTTCGCTACGTACATTTTTGAGGTTTTTATCATATTTTTCGAAAAGTATAGCTGTTATTTAAAATGTACCTTTGCAATTTTCTCCATAATTATGAAATCTGTATAATAAATAGGTATTTGAATGAATCCAAAAAAACAGGGTGAAAGCGCAAATTAGTGTTACTTTCATATTTCTTTTCTATCGAGCGAATAGATAAAATATTCAATTTTGATATGACACAATTTATATAATTTTAAGCTAACCGTGAAAGTAGATACACCTAAACTATAAGAACCAAAATTCCTAAAAGACGGTAAATAGGACCTTAATTTAAGGCACCGTGTTACGTGTGTGTAAATACGGGCCCTGGTTGAGTATTGACGGCAAGGTGAATCATGTCTCCTCATTGTATTATTTTCCAAAACTTGTGTATTTTCGAGGGTTGATGTGTAATAATTTGTGGACCGTGATGGTGAACTTGCTCGAGTGTGGGCTAATTGAAGAAATTAGGTAAAACTTGTATGTTCTTGTTGTTTCCAAAACCCTAACGAAGTTTCTAGTAAAATCTTCACCATTTTACTGGGGCCCGTATTTTTCTTGACTTTGACTTGATTTGCTTTATTTTGACTGTGACTAACTTTATTATCAATATACTATTGTAAACATTTGAAAATATTTAAAAACTTGACACTTGCTTGACACCGGTGAATTCACAAGATGTGTGACGCCAAAATCTTCTCAGACGGAAAAAAAACATAAAAATAAATTCATCATCATCATCATTTCACTCCATAGGACGTCCACTGCTGGACATAGGCCTGCCCCATCAATCTCCAAAAGGGCCGGATGGAAGCGGCCTGCATCCAGCGTTTCTCTACGGTCTCTTTTAGGTAGTTTTTCCATCTTGTGGGTGTTAAAAATGAATTGCTAGGGAAAAAATCTTCAAACCTGACAACACAAATGGAATTACTATCTCAAATTTCTTTTCGCACACCCTTATTTTGTTCTATTTGTGACAACTTTGCAGCTTCGCTTTCGTAACTCTCTTAAATGTACCGTAAACTGATATAAGGCAAACATACGGCGCGGTTCTGAGCGAGATTTTTAGGCTTTGTGTACAATGTAAGGGTAATACCACACCGGTGTTAAACTTACGCACGATTTTTTACTTTAACGCAAAAATCACATCACATCTTATTCACCGTTAGAAAGGGTTTTGGTATTTGTTTAGCAAACCTAACAATATAAGGGAGTATTATCTAAAAGACAAAAAAGAGGGAGTTTCAAAATGTGACTTGGAATTACATTGAAGATGATTTACTAGATTTTTCATGAAAATCTTTACTTATGTGTGTATTTTTCCTGGTTTAGAATCATACTTAATTTGGTCAAGTTTCATGTACCACCTTGTACTATTAAAAATAGGCTTTATCAAGGTTCAGCAAGATCAGGCGATGAAAAACTGCATTACTTTATGTCATATGTGACGTATAATTAAATAGGTCTATTAAAACTAAAGTTATGTTTCATACATAGGTAGGTAATTATTTATTTAGGTCTACCTATCCATTGCAAAATTATTGATGATCTGCCAAAAATACCGTTGAACGACACACTTGGTAATATCTTTTGACATTACAATGCCGGGAGTAAAATGCAAAATGTCGGGTATTGCGTCTTTTTGTCGCATATTCTGTCTATTTCACCTCTATCGTGACAAAGACCAAAACAAAACATTGCGTCTCTTTCTACCAAATAATAATAAAACTGCATTGCAATTGTGAAGGGTGCCAGACGAGGGTGGCCGGTCTAATCGACCCGTAGCCAGGCAAAAACCCTTAGCGCGTTCGATAATATCTTGGTCACTTTCTCTCTCATTAGAACTGTCATGAGAGTGATGGTGACCAAGATCTCGAGCGACCAGAATAGGCACCCAGACCGCGCTTAGTTACGCTTGGTAATGAACCTGGTTGTTTGGGGTTGCTTGGATGTTAGTGCGGTACTTGTTAATAGTTTTGTGATATTCAATGAATGCGAAATTTGCTAGTGTGAGAAGCATCTTAATTGAATCGAGATAGTTATGTGACGTATCAGAGTGTAGGAAAAATGGGGTGTATCGCAACTCGTAGCTCATGCATTTAATTTGCAGATCAAGGCGTTGTAGGATATTGTTTAATTTAATTCTAGCCCTTATTTCAATCGCCATTAGATCCTTTTTTTCGCATGTGGCGATCAGTACCTAGTGCTAAATTTAGCAACCTTATGTTTTCTTTGACGAAAGCTTTAGTAATATTGAAATAAAGTAGAGAAAAAAATACTTTGAGTCGACCTGTAACTGTCCTGTACCTACTAAGTATGTAATATTTGGATGGCATAATACTTAGTGTAAGTTTTATTTTTAAAGAAGCAATTGACCTTATTATTTTAGAGAGGAATAGATTTAATATATTGCTTTTTGTGAATTATAAAACAGAAAAAACTTCCTTTGCAACTGGATTTTTGTTGCTTTTACTTGTGTTTTGTTGTCAATGCAAAGTATGATCGCAATAAAAACAAATCAATAGAAAGAAAACCGCTGATTTTATATCATCGCCATCATCACCGAATATCAGATAAATTGCTTATTATGGTTTACACCAAATATCGTAAACATAAGTCAAAAACTATATTAAAACTAGTTCTTAGTCATATTCAGTGTAACAACAATCTACTTTATCGCTGTATGCGATCTCTTTTAAGCTAATTAGAATTTGGTGGACACAAAACCACAATCCCAAAAACGGAGGAAGTTCTTCCTTTGTGGCCTCAACATTTTTTTTTTGTAATAATATTATATCCGCTCTTTTTATACATTACTAGCGGTCCGCCCCAGCTTCGTACGGGTATAGATTATAGCCTATGTCACCCGGGGATAGTGTAGCTTCCCGTCAGTGAAATTTTTTTTCATATCGGTTCAGTAGTTTCGGAGCCTATTCAATGCAAACAAACAAACAATCAAATCTTTCCTCTTTATAATATTACTAGCGACCCGCCCGCCCGGCTTCGCACGGGTGTAATTTACGTGCGAAGCCGGGGCGGGTCGCTAGTTATATAATTATTTAAACTATCCTATATCTCAAGTTGGATCGAACTGCACATGGTGTGCGAATTTTATTATAATCGGTTAAGTGGTTTAGGAGTCCATCGAGGACAAACATTGTGACACGAGATTTATATATATTAAGAAGATATAAAAGAGGTGGCAACATCAGCGGTGTTGTCGGTGCCTTACCAGCCAAGAGAGGCTGATAAAGTACGTCACGCAACCCGTTCTTATACTTCTATGCGATCGTGCATATTCAGTCGCATTTTCCCTAATTGGATCAAAATAAATCGTATCTATAAATTTTCTAAACTTCCAAGCAGACGTATTTATCTCTAAATGCGCAAGCTCAATGACAATGACATTGAAATAAATGTAATTTATTGGGAATCAAATTGTCCTGGCAGGGGTCGTTTACACACGAGGCTAAACACACCCCGACCTATCGACCCCGTCTGTAGGGGGAATAAAATTATCTGTCTTGCTATAAACGTAGGCAGTGCGATGTGAGACTTGGTTAGGAATAAGGCATAAGCTTTTGGCAAAATAAATAGGTTCATAGTTGTTCAGCAACATAGGCTGAGAAGCTGAAATTTAGTTTAAAACCCACCAGACCTCCACAGTTGATATAATTATTGTTTCAATAAAGATGGATAAATATTAATTTTTTTATTTCTTTCTGAGAGGATTTTAGCATCACATGTCTTGTGCATTTCCGAGTGTCAATTATCAAAATATGTTCAACTGTTTACTAAATATCGTCAAACAAGTCAAAGTCAAGCGTTAGTAAAGAGTAGGCTAGTCTTGAAACAGCACGAAAAGACACATTTCCCCTCATTCAAACAAATCACAGTTACTGTCAAGCACAGTAAGTCACGAAAAAAGTCAAGAAAAGTCAAACGTCAGTAACAATAAAAATACAGTTAGATTGCCCATAAATTGTTGAAGGTCTAAAAATAATCCAAATGCTGTTTTAAAACTAGTTATTTCCAAAAATAAAAGAACAAGAAAATCTAAAGTTTATTATAATATTGTAGGCACCTATAGGTACTATTAATTATTCTGTTACAATTAATCAAACTCAATAAAATAAAATAAATATTACGTATGAGAGTTGATGATTATCAACTTTAGGCAGTGACAAACTCACTGCGTAGTTGATAGAAATGGCGTTGAATTCTAGCGCGTAACGCGCCAAAAATATGCAATACCTTTATTATCTCTACATAGTATAAATTAAAGTCGCTTTCCGCGTCTGTATGTCTGTATGGCCGCTAACTCCTCCTAACCGACGCAACGGATTTTGATGCGGTTTTCACCATCAGTTAGATACATTTTCCCGGAAGGTTTATATATAACTAGCGATCCGCCCTGGCTTTGCACGTAAATTACACCCGTGCGAAGCCGGGTGGGCGGGTTGCTAGTTAAAAATAACCTAAGCTGAAAAAACAAGCTAAGTTATTTTTTTAGTATATAAACTTTTTTTAAAGTCGCTTATTCATTTTACTTGCACCAAACTTGACTCTGCTAATGTTTTCTAAGCAATTAGAGCCCCATCTCTGATTTAAGGTTATGGTACCACACCACGCTTGTTCTGGTCACGTGGCGGCTATCTCATTATTTACTTTTACGTAATAGTGTGCAAAAATATAGCTCACACGTACAAAATAGAAGAAAGTTGACTTGTAGGTTGGGTATAATTATATTTATAATGGGTCTTATTGTCGTTACGAAAAACCTAATTTTTCGTAACGACGAAACATTAGGTTGTCGTAGAAATTTATTTTGACAGCTTTTCTGTACAATAGTTGTTGAAATCTGTTATGACCAAAATTGTGAATAAGGCCCCAAGTCACAACATTAGATTTAAAAAAAAAAACAATAGAACCAAAGATTGGTTATATTATTTTACGTGTTTGCATTATTATTTTAGAACAAAGGTCCAAGTATATCTCCTGGGCATTTCAGCTTCTTATAAAAAAAATTTTTAGGTAAAAATATTTGTCTTGTAGGAGGTAATAACTTATGAAATCAATCCAAACAATTGGTCACCTAGGTAATTTTTGTGTGAAATAAAGTGACACGTAAGCTGGCGAGTCACCTGATGGTAAGTAGTCACCGCTGCCTATGAATAACTGCAACAAGGGGCCTTGCCTATTAGGAAGAGTAAATTGTTCCTCTCTAAGTTCGTAAATTACGAATAGGTAAGTAAATAAATTACGAAAGATATATTATTATGTCTACATAATAATATTATTATTTTAATAAATATATAAATTTTCTTATAAACAATTTTACAGGGAAGCAACATCAAATTTTAGTTGGTAAAGTATATGCAGTCACAAAAAACGCAAAAAATGTACTATAATAAATTTTGTTTCTTTAAGCACGAGCAATGGATCATGTCGTTTAATGTTTGTTTGTCAAAAACAATTCGAATAATTCAAGCACTTTTAGAAACTGAGTTAAAGTAAACAAAATAAATTAAATTAAATCGTGCCAAATGATCATAATTCAAATGAAAACAAAGCGAAAAGGCACAATGGAGAAACTGGTGTAAATCGCGAAAGGGCTGTGTTAACTGGTCGTTATATAGTCAACGGACCTACAAATATTACTCGTAATCATGTTAACGACATGTTCCAAAAACAAGGTGGTGGTTAAAGCAATATTTATCTTAATAATTAGTATTAAGCAGCTAGCCTTCAGCTATAGCGCACTGTATCACAGTGTGAAAGCTCGAAATTCGCATCCCTTCACAAACATTGTCCTTCATTGTTTTTGAACAGTAAAACCGAAGTTGCTATTATTAGGCGAAAAAATATTGTGCATTGTGAAAACTAGGGTATTTCCGAATTTTGTGCCGACTGTGCTTTATCGTTTTAACCGTACCTTAAAAATTGCCTGGAAAATCGCTTTTAGCAATAAGACAGCCTTTTGTGCCTCTATTAAATGTATTTTTCTTGTAACGTCAATAAATTGTTGTTGTTTTCCACTACAATCAATGAAATAGCTATTTTGTCTAAGAAAAATCACTGAAAGTGAAAGTCACCGAAGAGAGTTCAGCGTGGCAGGTCTTTTGACGCACCATAGTACGTCTCATAAAATAGCGCCATAGCGAGAGTTGACGTAATGAGAGCTTTCATAATGCCAAATACAATTCAGGAAAATGAACAGGATACTGGAGAGTTACTTAAAAACCGCAAGGCACGGTTAGTATAAGGCGTGATCAAGAAGAGACGAGCACTCGAGCAGTGCGTACGCGGCGCGGATGTGGCGTGGAGGTGCGAGCTGGGACACAAGCGAAGGAAGGACGGGCACAAGCCTTGTCGCATGTATATAACTCTAAGTACGGAGGAAACATAATTATGTCTGATCCGCGTCTGTGCCACTTGCACCCATATGCACGTATAAACCGACGCTTAAATGTGTATTCTATACTAATAATATAAAGAGGAAAGATTTGATTGTATGTTTGTTTGTTTGTTTGCATTAAATAGGCTCCGAAACTACTGAACCGATTTGAAAAATTCTTTCACTGACGGGAAGCTACACTATCCCCGGGTAACATAGGCTATAATCTATACCTACCAAGTATTTGATAGCTCGGCAGCGCAACTTGTTCCGGGTTCCCTGGTGCAGAACGGAGTACGGTAGGCTGGCGCCGGTGCCGAGAGCACTGAACACGCTCAATGCCCTGCTGGCCCAGCGCTTGGATCTAGATTTGTTTCATTGTATGGAGGCAGAAGTTCGCAGAGTGACAATGGATTTTTATAATAATATTAAGGATCAAATACAGAACCCTCTTAAATAAGGACTGTAAGTGTTATAAATAGTAGATATTTTTATTTTTTGTTGTCTGTTTCATTTGTTATTATTATGTATAATTTTAATTTTAATTTCAGCGGCATTTTTTATTTTTCTACTTTTTAAAAGATTTTAAGGTGTATTTTTTTATTATATCCATGGGTGGGTGAATTGGGGCCCCCTGTAACTGCCCACCTAATTGTATGTTAAATAAATAAATAAAATAAATAAATACCCGCGCGAAGCTGGGGCGGACCGGTAGTTTTATATAAATAGCAAAAACTTTTAATTGCACATGTGCACTACGATTGCATATGTTTGGGTTACGAAGCTAGAGGTCTAAGAACATGGTTCAATCTATGGTACTGCATAGACAAAATCTACTGCATTTCTATGATAAGGGTGCGTGTTAACGAGCGGGCTGTTCGCGTGATAAAACTACGGCGTATATAAATTAAAACATAATTGTGTTATCGTGACCACTATGCTTTAATGCATTCGACTCGCGACGCGACGAACTTGGCTGAATAATGCGCTTTGTTATTTTAAAAGCAGTTTTCATTAAACTTGCCTTTGTTAGATAATTTTGTAGAGTTAATATTAGCTACACCCCGCGGTTTCACTCGCGACTTTCCTCAACAACAACATACAGCTCTCCAACTATAATTTATGGGAAAAAATAGCTTCGATCCGTTGATGCGTGAAATAAGAACAAACGATTCAACAAACTCACATTTGCAAGCATTTATAATATGTATTAGTATTGACGTATAGTTATTGACGATACGATATTATAGGTTCTTTTACACACTACATTTGTCTAGTTTTAGTTAGTATTAACAGACAGGTCTGGCATCTGGAAGTGATGGTGGTCGAGCGGCAGCATGTATGCTTTACAATCAACGGCACCCGGTTCAACTCTCAGCCAGCACCAATGACTAGTTTTGTACTTAAATAAGTTATGTGCAGTTTAGATGCCATCGCTCAAAAACGTCGAAGGAAAACATCGTGAGGAAACCGGTACCTCAAAGAATCTCAAAAATTTCAAAGATATAATAACATTCACCAATAGGTATGCACAACGTCAGCGTGGTGGCTAAAGTTTAATAAGAATATTTTTCGCACGCTTCGACAAAGTAGGACTCACAGGACTCATAAGACGCTCCGCTGTCAGGTAGAGTGACGATCTGCATAAAGCGGCACATGCAGATGACTGACAGTAGCGTAAATTAGAAGAAGTCTACGACCAGCAGTGGACAAAGATGATGATGATAAGTTTGTATCCAGACTTAAAACCAAGAACACCACATTCTTAACATCCGGCGAGTTAGCGGTAAAATATAGAAGTACGGTGTTGCCGAATGAAGGACGTCGATATAGAAAAAAACTACTTACCTTAGAGATTGTTTATATACGTCTTTTTTAAATACACCACACCACCGTACCGTGTGTATCGTAATACACTATTGAAGAAATATATTTATTGCATCTTACTGCAATCTGCTTCCAATATTTCACTGATGTACAATAAACTAAACCACATACAATTAAGCATCGTAAACTCGAATAATTCCATGACTTGTGGTTACAATTTAAAGCGCGCTCCATATAAGAACACCCCTTATTCATACTTCTAACAATATGGCTACTTACTCAGGACTTGCAGACCTTATTATAATCCTAAATCATGGGTAAGTGACTGTTTTCACGAGCTAAAGATTTGTAGGATTATTATTGAAGTACGAAAAACTTCGCGCTGAGTCGCTGGCATCCAGTGGATGCAAAAGGCAGGCAGTCGTTCAGTTTGGAGGTTAAAAGGGGGAGGCCTATGTTCAGCAGTGGACGTCTTCTGGCTGATGATGATGATGATGACGAAAAACTTGCACGATAACTGGCCCCCGCAAAAATCATGGAAGAATGTTAGTGATTGTTTTTATTATTCGATTGTCTTGGATGTATGGAGATGGTAACTCGACTACGAAGTAAGTGTCTACTGCAGTTCTGGAAAAACAAAAAAAAGGTTAGGTTCTGTAAGTACTTTATCTAAAACCAATACTAAAGCTTGATCTATTGCCTATTCATTATACTTTTTAATATATTTATTACATCAGGTCTAATGGAATCACATCAGCAGCCATTAAACGTCCACTGCTGGAGAAAGGCCTCCGTCTTAAAGAGGGGTGTTGCCATAATCCCCACGCTTGGCAGGTAGCTTGGGGATCGCAGTATGTTTACCGTGTACTAATAGGACGCTCCTGCCTATCCTCCGGTGGTTCTGGTCGCAGTTTTAGGACATACCCGGGTCCCTATCTCTAATGGTCTAATGGAATGCTTCTATTCAATCTTGAGTAGCATTCGTCATGTCTGGGGGTCGTGACCAAAGCCTTAAATTAATCTCTGATGATCTTTTGGCATTGTCTTCTATCCTCAGCGACATGGAGTGCGTCGTAGACTAAGGTGTCGAGAGTAGACCAAATCTGATTGGACCAACGTCGATACGTTAGTCGATGGTTGCGACCTCGTGCTAATTTGCCCTCAACGGGTCCTGTCGCCATCAAGTTCTCCAGGTGGACGCCTTAATTCCTGGCAATATAGACAAACTACTCAAGGACACGTTTGAGATAGATAGTAGAGAGTCTTGTAGTGACCGGTAGTTGATGTTTAGATATGATAATCCAACGGAACCCCATAGAATATTGACAAGCATTGTTGCTGTATACATGCTAGTAATATAATATATGATTTTTATTACTCCACTGATTTTTATATCTATTGCTGCTGAGTTCAGCAATTTGCATCCAATTTCCACTGCACAAATTGGTCGACGATTAAACTATATCGACATTTGGCTCTTCGATAAAAGTCAATTCATATTCCATAATCAATAAGCATAGGTACCTACAGCTATTGTTCATCTACAGAAAGCCAACTTTGGCTAACTTGAACCGGTTTAAACTAGTTACCGCTGAATTTGTGGCTTTTGCATGCTATTGAAATTTACAGCTAAAACTTCGTAGCTGGAGCGCATTGTCTGTATACACGGCTGGTTAAGTTGGCGGAATTCTTCGACCGAAAGGTATATTTTAGAGCTGAGGGAAGCAAATGCTGCTGTTTAACCAAGATGTAAATTGTTTGTGAGCTAGTTTTTTATTATTACTTAGATATGTAGCTTAACTACTTGTACAAAAATATTCACGAATATGATAATAATTATCATCATGAATATCAAGTAGATGGTTTATTATTCACTGGCAAGTGTTCTAATTTACTAAACAAAATAGAAGCTAAAACCTAAACTAAACAGTTGGACTGCCCATAGACCATTGACGGTCTAACGACAGTCCAAATGCTCAACTACACTACCAGTGGGCAGAGTACATAGCATACTGACGGTATTACTACGCTCAATGGCAATACTTATGCGATGAGCCAGGAAAACACCAGCATTTTGGTCACGAGACGACGCGTGATCAAAAGTTGGCGTTATTTATTATTCAAGTAGTTAATAAGTTCGTATGTAGAGGTATAACAATATTTGTACAAAAATATACAGCTGATAAAAAACTCATAGGGTGACTTTTTTCGTACAAAAATGTTCCCCTCGGTTAATGTTTTGTCTATTTCCGAGACGCTTACATCCCGAAAATATTAAAAATCACTTACGAGACGGATGTCTCCATTAACGCGGTCCCAGCTTCATTGATTGTTTTGATTGGTAACATACTCTTACAAAGAGGTAGTAGTTTTTAGGGTTCCTTACCCAAAGGGAAAAACGGGACCCTATTACTAAGCCTACGATTTCTGTCTGTCTGGCCGTCTGTCCGCCTGTCCTACCTATTAACGGCTATCTTTCGAAACGTAAAAGATAATCAGTTTAAATTTTCACAGAATATGTAATGTTACGGCAGATTAACCAAGAAATACTAAAAAAGTAAAAACGAAAGGGGTCCCCAAACAACAAACGTGTTTTTTAACGTATTTTTGTATTAGCTCTATCAACTGACACCTCTTTACTATTAGATTATAGGTCGACAAACTTTAATCTCGAGCAAAAAAAAAACTATCACGCTGACATTGCTTATCCAACGATTTCCATAACCATATTTAATTAAATGCCTTGCAGATAAAACGTCTGATATTTTATGTTTACTTGTCTGATATGACAGTTTTGCATAATTTAATATCATCGCCTTCTCACAAAAGAATTCAACACATCTCAGCATATTTCGAAGGAGAACGAGCAATTTGTGCTCGGCGTAATAAAATTCGTCTCAGCCGACGACAGGCAAGGCGCCGCTGGTTCACAATGCCACTATTAAAAACTTTAGGGCGTCTATTTTTGGTGCCGACGTCGCCGCCGCACCAAATAAGTTATGTGACAACTTGTGAGTAAGTTACAGGGTGGAAAAATGTTTTCATATGTTTCGATGCTAAAATTTGGTTTTTAAAACTGTTTCAGATTGTATTTGGGACTTTAGAAATTGTCATCACTGTAACTAGGTAAAAGCAAAATAGCAAAAAGCTAAAATTATGATGAGTAAATTTTATTATAAAAACTGACGTGGTTTTCACACATAAAATAATAAATAAAATGAGTAAATTTGTTTAAGAAAAAGCCCGAAACTCTTAGATATGTCTATTATAAGACAAAAACTGGGACCTAGACGGAAACACGAAGGCACTCAGTTGCAAATGCAAATTGGCGTAATATTGAATAACTGGCCAAGAGCGTGTCGAAGCATGCATATAGTAGGGTTCCATAAATAAATATGGTCACATTCATAGTTCAGAAATTGGTGGTAAAAGAAAAACAAACGAAGTTCTGTGGACTTAGCCAAATTTTACCCAATCCCAACATAACATATACTTTTTATGGTTTAGTCAATAAGAAAACTACTACTAAGGAAACTATGCACCACACAAGAAAGAGCAGCAAAAGAAGGTGATCCCCATTTCACATGTATTGTACCAGAGAGCCAAAAATACTTTTTTTTAAGTTTAAGATTGAGATCTGTAATACTGTTAATGTGCAATGATAAACATAATTCCTTCAGCATTAAGTCCATGCAGCACAGGTTTATCACGCCTACACGATTCGTGTTCCGAATTGCAGCACAAGTTCGAACTGCTTCTACATAAACCATCCCTCATCGCGGCGACAACATAATAATATTACGTTAAACTCAGCCCACAACTCGAGAGAGCTAAGTTGAGCTAACTTAGATAACTTAGCTCCGGTATCGGGTGCTAAGTCAAGCAAACTTCCGAACTAAGCGTTTTGCGGTAAGAAACTTAGACATCGTTAATCCAGGACTATTCTACACTTCTAGTACCTAACTATTATGTTCTTGTTAGGTAGTAATACTAAAGTTTTACTATATTTGGTCGAAGTTTTATTATTTCTCTGACAGCTGCATATTACAAAAAACTGAATGCAAATATTTTTTAAGAATCCATGGGTTTTGCTACCTCTATCTCTCTCGCACATTTTAATATTTCCAAAGGTATAAAATGATGGAATGTAAAAATCTAAGCTGTACAAATAAAACAAGCGAAACAATTAAGTTCAGTAAAATTTTCATTTTGTTTCAAACACGTTTTCAAAACATAAAAACTGATAAAAAAGTACGATAATGGAATTTATTTTTAAGTAATATGAAATCCTGTCTAAATAAAAATTAAAAAAATTACTAAATGTTTGTATATTTTTTTTGTTTATTTGTGCACCTTAGGTTTTCAAAATAATTCTTAAACCTTTGACACAAGGCCCTCGGCTACCAGTTACGATATTACTACGTTCAAAAACCCAACAAAAGTGATTAGAATTTACAGTATTCATTTAGATTATTACAATCTCCTGCAACTGTTAGAGCTAAAATAACTCTGTCATTATCTTCTAATGGTGTCTTCTATTGGCCGTGAACATATTATTTTCCTAGAAAATGACAATAACTAAAAGGTGACTAATTAGATACATGAAAAGACATACCAATTATTTGCATTGCTTACTAAACTATTTTCCAGTTTTGCAATATTTTTTCGGTACAGCAGTGCAAGTACCGTTCTTTATCGATGGTCAAATTTGACAGTTGTGGTCGTCAAATTCGATAAAATGCCATTTGATCAATACTAGCTATGATCGATTCTATGGCATTTTAACGAATTTGACAACCGATAAAGAACGGTACTTGCACTGCAGTATCGTCATCATATTAATTTCTTGCAAAATTTTATCAAGATTGGTATATACCTGTTTTTTTTTTCTTCAATAAACATACAAATAGACCGAAGCTTTTGCATTTATAATATTGTTGTGGTATAAGTAATGTGAAATGTTATTGATAACGCATAGCAGTCACAAAATCCTATTTTTTTTATTTTTTTTTTAATTTCATAAGATAATTATTGATTTTTAAATAAAAATATATAAGACTTTTGCACAAGACTATAATTACTGGTAGTTGGAGCACGCGGGGACTTGTAAGTACCTCGTGCTTCACCTAGCTGAAGAACCTAGGTGAAGCACGGGTCCGACCCCCGCATAAACAGTTGTTCTTGCAACACAGAGCTATTTAGACAACACACGGTAAATAAATCTCGAAACGTGATTAAGCCACTATATCACCTACTCAATGCATAATTCCATAACTCGAACTAATGTTCAAAGCTTACATAATTGTAATCCTCCCTTAATGGTCCTTACAAAACAGGAAACAGGTATGAATAGTATTACCATAATAGTTGGGAAAACGTGGATAAGTTTTTTTTTTTCAATCTTTATTTTAAAATGGGGTTTTGTCATAAAATTACTATGCCAGCCCGTAAAGCTAAAGTTAACACAATCACAAAAACACTTAACTAACAACTTCCTCACGGGCACTTATAATCCATGAATAAATGGTATATTTGCATCAGCATTCTGGCTTCTCTGGAACCAGGTGAAGCCAAGATACTTTTGCAATAACCTATATTATTGCCACAATGCCCGCCTTGGTGCATAAGTAAGGTAAAAACACTGTTTTTACAATAGTTTTACTAAACAAGTTTAACGTGTGTACAGGTAACGTGTGTGTCTGTCTGTGGCATCGTATCTTCTTTGGCTATTGTGGCTTTCTATCGTGAATTACAAAATATGTGTGTCGTGAGGACGGACAGGGGACTTAAAATAGCGAAAAAATTATAGAGCGCGAATACGAGGAGAAACTCGCATTTGCCACTAACTACTGGCAAATATTACAAATGAGTTTGAACTTTTGTCTAGGTTAATCTGCTAAATAAATAAAAAACAAGTACTACGATCTAAAAAGATAGCAGGGAAATGCTGCATGCAGGCCGCTTCCAACTGACCATTTTCGATATCGAAGGGAGGCCACCCCCTTCGATTTCTTCAATATCTAGCAGTGGACGTCCTATTGCTGAAAAGATTAAGATGATGATGAATCTGGTTAATAAGCCGTCACACTAACATTATAAATGCAAAAGTGTGTTAGTTTGTTTATTCCTCTTTTGCGCAGCATAACAACTAAATGGCGTAATTTTTGGATAGAGATAGGTACATAGTTTGAGCATCTACTTTTTACCCCGGAAAAGGATTGTTTTTGAAAAAATATCCACACGAGTGCAACCGGCTACCACAGCTTCTTGAACGTATTTATAAAGAACTTAGACAATTCCTGAAGAATAAAATGTGGTCACCCTAAATACAAACATAATGCTTATAGTCCATTAGCTTTCGATGGCTCATCTCTCATTAGTGTAAGGGAACGTAAACACAACCTGGTAAAGGCATATTAATAAGTAATAAGTATTGTTGATTTAAGATAATTTGAATAACATGGATAAGAGATTTTTGAAAATACTTCAAAATAAAATAACTCAATTAACTGTTTAAAATGGTGTTTTATAACAAATAGTCTGTTTCAGGCCAGAGTGAATAAGTACCTTCTATAGGTCAACGTATCCCATCTTCGGCCACAACGTAGCTTTTGATCATATGAGTAGACCTACATTCTATATAAAATATATAAAAAAGCCAGTATGTTTGTTTGCCACCTATGAAATTAGCAAGCCATTACGGAATTGAGTGGGAACAAACATACTCAAACTAAAAGCGACCGCAGGGAAACGCTGGATACAGGCCGCTTCCAACCAGCCCTTTTGGAGATCGATGGGGGAGGCCTATGTCCAGCAGTGGACGTCATACAGCTGAAATGATGATCATGAAACATACTCATGAACACAAACACACACAAAATTTCGCATATTTATTAGTGCGATTAAAGTAAAGTACTAAAGTGATATTAGCACACATAGCAATCACAAAAATATCATCACTGACAAGCTAAACATTGTCACACAACTTTCTTACTCCTATTTGTTGCAAGCAAGTTGCCTTATATTTACAAAGCAGGAAAGACGAGTTTGTGAACACGAATATCCACAAACAAACAAGGATAACGTACGGAAGGATTTGAAACTTCCGTATCGTGCCATGAACAACAGTTATGCAAAGTCTTACAACTCTGGGATGGTTCAGAATAAGAACAGCTAAGGAGGTTTGCACGTTTTGAAACAGGAACCCTATTCAGATTTGCTTGTGTGAAAAGAATCCTAACTTGATGGGTTTACTGGTAGCTAATGAAAATTTACACAATTTACCTCCTAGCTCCATCAATGTTTTTTTTAATATATTGCGTTGTTGCTTGGTGTTAAACAGAAATTTGTCACCGACACGCATTTTGCCAGTATTTATTTATTTATTTGTTATTATACATTAGAGTGTGTACTATAATCATGCCAAGTTTGACGCTTGTACTTCATTACAGTTTTAACATTAGAGCAAATACAAAAACACTTACAGGCAAGTTGATGCCAAACGATTATCAAATGCGGATTTATTTGCGTTTTACCCTTTAGTTTTTGCTTTAGTGACTTTATTATTATTTCTTAGATACTCTTCTGCCGTAACATAAAAAAAAAATATGTGAAAATTTCTACCAGCTATTACTGTTCGAAAGATAGGTACAGCAGTTAAAATGTAGGACAGACAGACAGATTGGGAGCGTAGGCTAAGTAATAGGGTCCATTTACACCCTTTGGGTGAGACACCCTAAAAAATAATTGTACAAACGTAAGTATATAAAACGTTATGTTTTTAGTTATGCTCAAGGTATAAAATGATGTTAAATTTATTCAGGTCGCGAAGTTTATAAGTGTGGTTAAACTATCTCTCGTTCTATATACAACCTTCTCTTTCTCCCGCGAGTCATTAGGGGAGAATGTATGGCTTGCTTAGTTTTAATTACAAGCACGGTTAGGAAACTGCACGGTTGGGGTGTTGTTGCTTAGAATTGTAGCTTAGCTTTACCACGCTTTACTTACTAGGTAACCGAAATAGCCTCAAGAATCAGTAGCTTATGACATTTCCGAATAACTAATAATTGCTGGTGGGCTTAACTAAATTCTATAGTATTGTAGGTGAAGAAAAGAAAGACGAAAGACGAAAGTGGTTCATAGTACCCATCATTATCCATAATTTTTACAATAGGACCAACGCTGAATCATCATCATCAGCCAGAAGATGTCCACTGCTGAACATAGGCCTCCCCCTTTAACCTCCACACTGAACGACAGCCTGCCATCTGCATCCACTGGATGTCTGCGACTCTCACAATGTCGTCGGTCCATCTAGTGGGAGGCTTCCCTACGCTAAATCTTCCGGTTCGTGGTCTCCACTCAAGAACTGATCCTGAGAAGAGTGGATTCTGAATAAGCGAATAAATATATCAGCTGTTCCATACATTTTATCGAGTATAAATGCCCGTTTTAGCACAGCACAGCAAATAAAGAAAATGTTTTTTTAGAGTGACACAGCTTATATTTTTTTGCCATTTTAGAGTTGCTCCCATAGTAAAAGCTCATTTTGATGGGTACTACCTTTCGGCTTAGTACACCCTTTCCGCGTAACCCAGTATAGGCGCCGGTTACCACCATTTGTATTTGCGGTAACCACTAAACTTGTTTGTCAATGATTCATAAAAATAACCTATCACTTACAACAAACTATGTGAAGAAAGGTAGAACGCCTTGTGGCTAGGTAAAGTAATACATTGCGTAGAGTGGTGTACGGAAACTTCCTAATAGATACAAAAGCTGTAGAGTGACTTTAGTGGCGTACGTTATTTGAGGTTTCCTAGTTACGTAGGTCTTACTTAGCTGTAGGCTGTAGGCAAACATAGAGTGATGCTGTTTTCGTAGAGTTGCATAGAAAATTTTAAAAAGGAGTTTTGGCTCCAACGTGAAAAAAATATGTCGCCTAAAGCTTCGACCAAAATAAAATGAATGAACGGGCCATAACCACTGTACTTGCTCAGTAAAAACGAGTCAAAACCGTCTGACGTATACTTCAACACCTAATTATAACCATGTACAGTACATTTGTTACAAAAATAGATAGCGGCTTTTTGTCGTGTTTTTACACTTCGGGAAAGCACGCGAAGGCATAATTTTGTCAGATGTTTCGTTGCCACGTAACAATGGTCTTGTGTCGCACTTCCTATGGCTAGAGACCGATTGAAACGAAGTGAGCACCGGCACTCATTTTGTAATCTTCAAAAATGCGCTCCTTCTGGGCCCGTTCATTAAATTTATTTTGGCGAAGGCCTACAAAGATCCGCTATGCCTACTGTAGGGGCACAGCTCTTGCCTGGCACGGTCTCGCATAAACCATCCTTTATTGTATTATTTCATTTCATTTCATTTTCATTTATTTATTTAATACCAGAATCCAGTTATTTAAAAATTTACAATCAATATTATCAATATCTACTATATAATAATTTACTAACAGCAAAAATAGTTGTGCCAATGGGCCCCAAACTAGGCAAAGCCTGTATCTTGGGCGCCCTATAGCCAGTTAACAGCTTCTGTTAATGCGCTTATGTTTGTACACATTTGCATGGCGTCGTTTACCTACTGCATGCAATAAAACGTCACCAAAGCAAACATAATTAATACCTACGTTAAAAATTATTCCATGAGTATTTGAATTAAATAAATTATTAAACAATTAAAAATATTAAATTATGTAAAAAAGATAGTGTTATTATATTAAGATTACATTCCTCAGCAATAATAAAATTTAAAAATTAAAAATTTGTGAATATTATAATATTATGTGTTGTTTGCGCGCTCGCACAAGAGCGTGTATATTAGTGTGTGAGCATGTGTGTATCTGAAGGTTATGTGTGAGAGTGGGGGTGTGTATGAGTGGGGGTGTATGTGAGTGGGGGTGTGTGAGAGTGGGGGTGTGTGAGAGTGGGGGTGTGTGTGTGTGTGTGTGGGTGTGTGAGAGTGGGGGTATGTGTGTGTGGGGGTGTGTGTACGTGTACTTTGGTGTGTACGTGTACTTTGGTGTGTACGTGCTTAGTATATGACCTGGGTGATTTTAAACGCTAATTCCTGGTGGGAAATGGTCTTTGTACCTCATCTCGCTGAAGATCACAAGTTGTTCCGTTTGTTTGTAGGATAGGGATTTTAGCCACCTCATAATTTTACTTTAGGCTTCAACAAACGTGTTTTTGATAATATCAATATGCCTGCATACCGAATTGTATGTAAATATGTGAACATACCTTGGTAGGCGTGCAGCAAACGCACTGTTGCATCTTGGGAGCTTCTGATCTTGCGGACGATTGCGACTGGGAGAAGCGTGGACAGCTGATAGGTAGTGGCTTTTGGCAATAACCCGCAGGACAAAAAGCTGCCGAACTGTCAGCACCGAGGCTTCCTTGTACAGTTTTTCTGTAGGGTATCGTCGCGTTTTACCCAACATAACTTTGAGAACTGCCCTTTGAGCACGTTCCGCCGCAATCATATGGGTTGGAGCAGCACCTCCCCAGACTCCTATGCAATACTGAAGTAGTGACTGGCATAATGATTTGTATACCATAATTTTGACTAGATTTTCCTCAATATGGTGTATTTTCGAGTGTTAATATGTAATAATTGTTGATTATTATTTATAAGAGTTTTCTACCGCGCTTGAGTGTAAGAAAGTGATTTAAATAGACAAAACATGTATTTTCATATTGCTTTCTTTTTTATTCTCGACTTTATTCGCTGTTGAGAGTTTATTTGTTAGATATTTTGAGCATTTAAATATATATTTTTCATTTACTTTAACTGTTTGCAAGATAAGAATATTTTATGCATAACTAGCGACAAGCTCCGGCTTCGCACGGTGTAATTTACGTGCGAAGCCCGGGCGGGTCGCTAGTTATGTATGTATAAACGTTTCGTGAATTTTTTTCTAAATGATTATTAAAATCGCATCAAAACCCGTTGCGTGGTTTGGGAGTTAGCAGTTATACAGACAAACTGTCAGACAGACAGACAGACAGGCAGACGCTATAAGTGACTTTAATTTATACTATGTAGAGAGATAGAGAGATAAATGAAACATCTTTCGCGTATGCAGCTCATAGTAGAGTTATGACTTTACTCAAAACGGCGAACGTTTCAACACCAACTAACCAAAATTAATTTGATCGTGTTTATTACACTCCTAAATTAAATTGCTACATTTTAGTTAAGTATTTTAATGAAATGTCAATGTCAGCAATTAGCAATAAAATTAATTATACGTCACACTTTTGATGAACATAATTGCCTACTTACTTAAATTGGTATCGTAAAGTAGCTAATAACGATTTTAAGATAAGTGAAAACCTCGACGGCTAATCGGAGTAAGTATTTTATAGGCCATGCTATGAAGGTAAAGAGGGAACATGGTGAGACGTATATATCTCATCGGTCTGTATCTCGATTTTACTATGGTTCACCTCGAACTGTGATCCCGAGAACCCTATATCTTCATAATCACTGAACCAATTTTCCTTATATAACTTAAAACAAGTATTGGTATGAACACTTGCCTAAAAAATTTCATGACGGTCAGATCAACGATATGTGCTCAAGTGTGATGCCATCGCACTAGCCGCCACCACCTGAAGGCTCATCCACACATCATAGATCAGTGGAAATCGCACACAGTGCGATTTACACGATCCTTCTTGCCTCATACCTGCAAAATGTGGAATGAGCTACCTTCTACGGTGTTTCCGAGAAGCTACAACATGGGGTTCTTCAAAAGGCGAGTTAATCGAGTTCTAAAGGGTCGGCAACGTATTTGTGATGCCTCTGGTGTTACAAGTATCCATAGGCGACGGTGACTGCTTACCATCAGGCAGCCCGTCTGCTTGTTTGCCAACTATAACATTAAAAAAAAAAGTTACCTGCGAACAAATATGCAAACACACATAGCTGACTAAAAGTAGGTACCTAAATACCTCTTGACGTGAATAGCATGGAGGTACATACAAATTTTTTAACTTATTCTATTTGAACACATTTTTTATGATAGAAAAAAACGTCTCATATCTAATATGTGTCAATCCTAAAAATACACTACTAACGTATGAACATTTTCTTATACTCCTTGCAAATTTAATCAAGTCGTCTCCGCCCGACCTTATTCCCAAAGTAATCGCAAATCCAGACGGGATAAACACCATGCTGCTATCTTGACGAATGCATTCATATCTGATTAGATACGCACCAAGAAATGAGAAATGCATGAAACCCTGATTGTGCTGACGTAAGCGTCCTACGCCTAGTCATTTGGGGATCTGAGGAAGTATTCTCGAGATAAGTTAAATAATAACTTACAATTTAACTGCAACTATCTTGCATCAATGGGTACAAAATATCTACTTTAACGAGTATAATACAATGTTTGAGTTATAGTAAACTAGTGACCCGCCCCGACTTCGCACAGATAGCCAAGCCTGTGCGAAGCCAGGGCGGTTCACTAGTTATATATATATATATATATATATATATATATATACATAAACCTTCCGTGAAAAATTATCTAACTAATGGTGAAAACCGCATAAAAATCCGTTGCGTAGTTAAGGAGGTGTTCGTTAAGAATGCGGGTGGTTGGTCGAAAAGTTAAAAAGGTAGGTGCAGACATAACGATCTACCCTCTTTCAGTCTTCCCGTGAACATGGTGCATGTAACTGCGCCGAAATATCGGGAGCTTATTCCACAACCTTACCACGGTAAATATCCCGTTAATAATCATACAACTTTAGTGAACAACCGTGATAGTTTGAAACTTTTTAAATAAAATACTTTTCATATTAAACGCAATGTATAACTATAACCAAGAAACGCATAATGTTCAGTCCAACAGAATAAACAGACAGAGTTCCAGAAAAGTTGGACCCTGCTCCTTTGTATGTTTGTGTAGGTACCGGCATCATCAGAGATGGGAGCACATATATCGCCGTCTACTAAACTAATGTTTTGCAAGCATGAAAATGCTCAGCAGTGAGTGAACGAACTGATAACTAGCAACAAAACATAATTTTGTTCTGATGCTCGTATGTAACATGTTCATAAACCAAATAACCTATTGAATTAACCACATAATTTTATGAAATTGACGCATCTATGATAGTCATGAACACAAAAAGCCTATTAAACCTGCTATCACATGAGCACAGCTAAGCGTTGCCACTGCTGAAACTATGACCCACATTACCATAATTATTTATAGGCAATGCCATTACTTGTTGTATATTACACTATACAATATCATTGTTATTACCGAAAGGAAAATGTCTAATACAGAGAATATTCAGCTATCGTCATTCTCAACTCCTCTTTATATCCATTCGAACATAAAAACTACAATTGATTTCCTTGTTATTTGATCATAAATATTCAAATAAAATGTATAACTGACGTTTCAACACGAGAAAGTAGCGTCAATTCCTACACAAACCGAATAAAATACAATAAACACCAGAATAACAGCGTTGGTTAGTGACAGACGTTGTTCCACCTACTGACGGAGCCGTTGCAAATCAGGGTGCGTGGGCTCAGATCCCGGCACTTGCGTGAGGATTGCAACTTGCGAAATGTATTAATGGCGAGGCAGATATGACAAATCGCTTCACAAAGCCCATGGTGACAAATAAATCTCCTTATTCAGACGCAAATTGAATAAGAATGTAACTATTGTTATTGGAGCTGTTATTTATGGTGACAGCTTTTATTGATGCTCGATTTTAGCGGCGTTTTCGGACTTGTGACCCAATTGTGAGCATTGTGAAGCTATTTTGTTTAGTGACAGTGTTTATTTGCATACAATGTCGTAGTCTAACAGCCGCACTCAGAGACGTTACTTAAGTTAAGGAATACTTAAAATTGCTCACACGTGAAAACAAGATAGAGCAATTTTAAGTATTCCTTAAGTAACGTATCTGAGTGCGGCTGTAAATTTTATTTTCATTGAATAATTGACAGCTATCAAATCGAAAGCTGAAAAATTATACATTGGTGACAGTCCATTAGTAAGTTCACGATGACATACCAAGGTATACTTATGCTCCTACTGGTAGGAGCATAATGACACATTAGACCTCGTGCTTTTACTAGTTGAAATACCCAGTAGGAGCATGTGGAAACGCTCAACAACCCCCCTCCCTCACACACACACCTGATTTTGATTTAACAATAAACAGTTAAAAAACTAAATTCTCTGTCTGAATGGGCGTTCCTCGACAATTACGGTGTCGATAAATCGCGAGTGAATCGGTTTTTGCAAGGCAAGAGTGTTCTATCATTGGCTGCATCATCATTTAAGATCAGGCAAGGTGGCGGTCAATCGCAAGCCTATTATTAAATTCATCATCATCAGCCAGAAGACGTTCACCGCTGATGATCATGATCATGCCGCGGCTCTCACAATATCTTCGGTGCATCTAGTGGGAGGCCTACCTACTCTACGTGCCCGCGGACCCAGGTATGTCCTAAAACTCCGACCAGAGCCATGCACCAGAAGATAGCCAGTACGTCCTCCTACTGCACGGTGAACGCTCTGTGATCTCCAAGCCCCCTGCCAAGCGTGGAGATTATGGCAAATCCCCATTCCATCCATTGATATTATTTACACACAGACAGACATATATTATTTAATTATTATAAAAATATGTTTTGTTATGGTTGACATGCTGGATCACAGTGACGAAAGATGGCAATCATGCCTAGCCTATAAATTCCAAAGTTTGTGAGAATGTATGTATTAGTTCATATGTTTCTTCTCACTCTATTCAGAGGTAGTAAAGATATTAGAAGCCGTGGTAGCCCATTTGGGAGACCGCTAGACTTGAAAGCGTGAGGTCGTGGGTTCAAACCCTGGGCCCGTACCAATGAGCACTTCGAGTTTATGTACGGATTTTCATACCAATGGCTTTTCAGTGAAGGAAAACATCGTGAGGAAACCTGCATACGTACGGAGAAGGAATTCAATGGCGTATGTAAATCCACCAATCCGCACTTGGCCAGCGTGGTGGATATGGCCTAGTCACCTTTTCGGGGGTAGGCTAAAAGTCCAGCAGTGGACTGCTAAAATGCTGATTATGATGAAAGATATTAGAGAGAGGCCATAGGCAATAAGTAATTTCTTTGTCTAAGTGCTCCATCTTCAACCACAACGTCGCATTCCATCAGATGATGGTACATAATCAAATAAAAATAAAGGTACATAAGTTTTTTTTTAATATAGGTACATAAGTATCTGATGGTCAGATTCGGATAAAATTTGTATGGGTGTTGCTTATATCCCAGATTAACACAAGTATATTTTAGGTTACCTCTTATAATATCCCAAAAAAAAAACGGTTTCCATAGATATAGCGGTTGCACTGCAACTGCTATATTTTGGTAGCTTTTCAAATTGGTTTCATTACCAAGCTTCTCCATAACAAGCACGATGTCGTCCAAAGTTAAATACATAGTTTGGGTGATGAACCATACATGCCCGCGAGCCAAACTTCGTTACCTAAACAAACAAGGTCCCTCTAGTCAACATTCAACAATGGTAACTTTTGACACACTTTTATTACTGCCGTTGCATTTCAACCTTTTGTAAAAAATGTTTACATTTTTAATTTTATTTCGCTGACAAAAATAGTCGTAAATGTGACGAGTTATTTACAGCCTTTTCACGGGCGTCGTTAAAACGCTAGTAAATATCTCATTCAGGAATTCCATTCTATGTGTCGAATTGGGCAAAATATGTAGGTAGAGATTTATTTGATCCAATTTTAATAACGCCATAAATTAACTGACTCGCATGTCACACGTGGGCGTGTGAACGTTTTGGGCAGAGATTCAGGTCACTCCAAAAATTTACTAAATTGATTTCTTCCCATCAATATCAGAATGCAATACAATTAAACTAATCTCAGAAATTTATAGTTTTCAAAACCGTGATTTGTGTCAATTTTTGTGACGATTTCGGCACTTTTTATGGCATTCAAACTTCAATTTTAGCACTACCTGCGCTCTACACACGATCTAATTGGAATTCATGAATTTTAGGGATAAGAATGTGTTTATCGAGATTATAAACAATCTCTATGCCAAATTACATCTCAATTCGTTCAGTGATTACGGAGTTGATTAAACACACTTACACGTACTTACATACCTATAGACAGAGACACTTTCGCGTTTATAATATCAGTGTGTTCTATAATATTGGTGTGATTAGAGTAACATCGATCTATTGTATATTTTTCAAAAATAAGAGTATTAAATGATACTAAAAACTGCATTAAACACTCTTCTGTGAAACGCAATCTGAAAGTCTGGAAACCGCTGCAGCTGAGCTTTTAAAGAGGAAGAGCCAATTTGACACTTCACGTCCAGCAACTCAACTACACAAGTTACATAAACTCGATTGGACGACGTGACAGTAACACGAGTGCGCCTTGACTCCGGGCTGGCGAACGAAACCCCATCAAATTTTATCAGCCCCATTGACAAGGTTTTGGCGCTACGTCAATTTACTCCGACGTAGGTTGAACATTGAAAGTAAAGACAAAAACTTTAAGTTCGATAGTAAAAATCACTTTTTTAATAATACCGTGAAGACACATTATTATTTTTGGCCTCTTGTGTCCCACTGCAGGGCAAGCATTGTTTTTTTTAAAGGTGCCAAAGATTACAAATATGTTAGTAAATTAAAATACATACCCACTTCAAAACAATATAAATGAGCGTGTGATAAACACCCAAATTCTTAGATACATGAAAGAGCACCAGATATAAATACCCGTCAGTACCGTTTTAGTTCTGGAGGATTAGCTGGTGACCTTCTGGTATATTTCACTCACCACTATGCTGAACCCATTGAGAGTAGAGGGGTATTTGCTGTTAGTATAATATGGATCAGAGTCACACAGCGGGCAATGGAGAGAGCTATGTTCGGAGTTTCTTTGCGCGATAAAATCCGAAACGTGGATATTCGCCAAAGAACCAGAGTCACCGACATAGAAATTTGCAAGTTGAAGTGGCAATGGGCAGGCCACATCGCTCGAAGAACCGATAACCGATGGGGAAGAAAAGTTCTGGAGTGGAGACCACGAACCGGAAGACGCAGCGTAGGGAGGCCTCCCACTAGATGGACCGATGACATTGTAAGAGTCGCGGGCATCCAGTGGATGCAAAAGGCAGGCTGCCGTTCAGTGTGGAGGTTAAAGGGGGAGACCTATGTTCAGCAGTGGACGTCTTCTGGCTGATGATGATGATATGGATACTGCCAAGATCTTTGATTGGGTCTGGCAAAAAGAACTCTTATTCAAACTACCATCTTATGGCCTTCCCGAGATGTACAAATATAAATGTTTCCTGAACTGTATGCTATCTTTAATCGGAAATAATAAATAACAGACTAATGAACAAGCAATATGAGCAAGATTTCGCTTGATGACTTTTCTATATCACAGGCCATAAACCTTTCTCACTCATATACAAATGCAAATCTAATAATATTACAGATATTTGGTTTCCTCCTGCAACAGTCACAAATTCAAAGGTACATCAGGTTTATATTAATTGTCTCGCATCAAAGTAATCACACTTCTATTTTTCTCGGAATAAAGTTTAATTTTGAGTGGTTTATTCCAATTTTCCCTAATACCATCTTCTTATCGCAGGTGGCAATATAAGCGTTGGCTCTGCGAAATACCGAGCTATGAGTCTCGTCGAGAGATATATAAACACGTTTATTATACAGACAAGAAGTTGTGAATTCTTGAACAGGGATGTAGAAAACAAACATGAATATCAAACGAGGAAAGAAACAATAGAAAATTCAAAAATACCAAGACCCACTATGATAAGCCTTCATGAGGAGAGAGGTCGGAATAATATGACATCAGCAAGCATAATTATACTACCACGGACTGGTGAGCGAAGCGTAGGATGTCCACCCACAAGATGGACAGACGACCTAAAAGAGACACATACGCAGAGAAACGTTGGATGCAGGCCGCTTACAACCAGCCTTTTGGAGATCGATAGGGGAGGGAGTGGCAGTAGATAGCAGTGGACGTCCTACGGCTGAAGTGATGACGATGATGATGAAGCATAATTATAGCTAGGCAATACATAATTATTTCTCTCGCATGTCACTCTAAATTAAAAAGTCATGGGAGTGACCGAGATACAAACAATACTAATTGGTCTAAGATCAGTTCGCAAAATTCACGGTACACGTACGTGTAGAGCTTTGCAAAAATTTTAATCTGAAAGATAACGTCATTTTCGCGACTTCGCTTTACTTGCTTTGACTGTTTTTCTATAGCGACGGGTGACGCTACAGAAAAACAGACTTAGAAAGAATATATTTTTTCTCCTTAGATCGCTTTACAGGCTTGGTTGGTTTCCACCCTAAGCCATAGTTTCACAAAAAATGTTTACGGAAGAACCAAATGCTCTGCTGTTTTATTTATGTGGTAGGACGAGGAACGGACGGACGGAATAATTTTCTAGTTCGGTAAAACGAAAAGGTGTAGTAAAAAGTTTTATTCAAACCTCGATTGTAAAACTTTTTCGGGCGCGGAACTTTTTCATGCGCGTATTGAATTGGTTTGATGGATTCGTTGTTTTGGGAAGTTTTTCATTTTACGTGATTTTCACATTTGAGTGCTCTCTTGAACTACCTTAAATTTTTTTTTATTTAGAAGTGCAACATTGGTTTATATTTGAGTCTTCGATGTATTGATAAAACGCATTGTACTCAATCTACTTTTATTAGTTAAAGCATTTAACAAATTCACACAGGAAAGGATGGATGGAATTAGATGGGGAAGGCTATCCAGCATTGGGTTTATACAAGCTATAGCAAAAATGCACGTTAAGGTGGCAACTTTGACCTGAAATTTTTTTACGTGCACCTTTTATGTTATTTTACTTGTCTCGCTAGTTTTAAATTATCACGGACATACCGTTAACTGAAGATGATTTCAAAAAAGTCATAAAAAATTATACTTTTTAAATTTTGACGGGTCCCTTAAGCATGAAACATTTCCTTAATTTTTTTTATTTTTTTTTAGAAAATGTTTGTTTGTAGCATAAGTTCTTAACTGCAAACGTTCTTTCTAATCTAAATAAATAAATCTTCAAAGTTTAAGTAGTAAATTCAAATTAATTCTCATCTGAAAGTAATTACCCGTCAACAACAAACTGATCGAAATAGGGAACTGAAAATTACCATTCAACGAAATTAATGATGCCCTTTGATCTTTGGAAGCTATCAATAAGTGTTTTGGAAACGGTAAACCGTTTGGACATTTCAGTGACTGTTATTTTGTAATAAAAACAAATTTATTAACGTGAAGAAAATAAATTGCTACACAATAATACCACATTAAAAGCTAAGATTCGTCTAGGCAAAAAAATCAGTTCAGACTAAGCTGATATTATTTTTTCCTGGTACGTTACTGCAGTACCAAGCTTGAAGAACATCATTGTACCCTGATATTGCGGGAAAATTGTTACATACATTTCCTTGAGTTTTTTTTTTTTTATAGAAAATAAATCGCGTTATCTTGGTGTGGGCCCAGAGTATAATAATCAAAGGCTTTATAATAATAGTCTATAATTATAAGCAAAAATTTTTTTTCTATTTAGTATTACCATTTTATTGTACCTTGTATATGGCCACAGAAGACATAATAGATATGGCGTTCCGACGCTGTCTGACTATTCAGCAATTCGATATCTTTACGCGTAAAAATGGCCTTAAAATTAAATAGTTAATTAAGACAAAATAGCTACAGTACTTTGTTTGTACAACTTCTTAGTTAATCAGTAACAAAGCTTACTGCTAATGGAATGGAAGGAAAGTCTAGACTTTTAGACCGAATCGTTGAAACTAATTTAATTCCCAAGCTTAAAAATCCATTAGTGAAACTAACTTCATTGTTTGAAGTTCTTGTAATTAGACTAAATTCTGGGTAGTGGCTGGTATTTCGATTAGGGGCTAACGTTTCAAATTTAAGATTACTTCTTATAAACGACTGTACTTTACTTACTTCTCTGGTGGACTGGTGGTTATGTGGACAAGAAAAGCATTGTTCCGTATCTCTTAAAAAACTAAAGAATGTAGCGAGGTATTCACCTCACCCGGATTAAATGCTTGAAAACCTACAACCTACTTTAAAAACTCCCATACAAACTCTTTTACTTAATTTACTTTACTGTGTCGAACAAACTATTTCCTAAGTCATGGTTCTGACGACAATTCAGGCGAGCCCACGTCAATACTAGATCTCGAGGGAAATTACTGCTTCCTTGCGACGGCACGGGGATACCATGAAACCAGAAACGATGGCGTCTGGTAACTTCGTTGGCGAGTATCGTGTGTATCTATCTCGGTGGTTTGAAACTTGACGCAAAATCATTAGTACCTACCTATATTGCCTAGAAGCGTATTATGTAGATAGTTTTATTAGACTACGGTATGGTAGTGCCCTACAAGGTTTCCAAAATGTGATAGCAAAACGCAACCTCGGCAAAATAACAGACCGTAAAGATGACATTTTTTCAATTTATAAGAGTCACTTTTATGTTTTATTGAAGCTCAGTAAGTAATTTTAATTTTAATTAAGTAATCGGAACAAACTTGCTTGCCAGAGAACCAAAGGGTAGGCTTAGCGTAGGTACGTATATCAGCAAGCTGAGGTGACAGTGTGCTATATCTATCGCAGAACTAATAGCCGCTGGGATAGACGTGTTCAAGAGTGAAAGCCACGAATTAATCGGCAAACGCAGCGCCCTGGGGCCTTACGGACAACGGCTATTGCGGCACCTAATCCACTCAGTTGGAAAATCACGCGAACGTGAACCTTATCGCGCCCAGATACGGTTTGCGGTCGCGTGATTTTCCAACTGAGCCGATTAGGTGCCGCAATTAGACGCTCTTATACTGAGACTCGATGGCAGTAAAACAGGCAGTAACTAAATGTGAAAAACCGAAGATGGGATGAAAGATAGCATGCTTTGGGGGAGGCCGATGTCCAGCTGTGGACTAAGGTAAACTGTATACGATGGCGATAAGTAATTTTGCTGGCTGTTTAGTTGTGGCGATTGGTTATGCTTATGGATTATAACAAAATAATTGCAATTTACAGTTGAATGGACATTTCAGGGTTTGTTTCATAATAGTTTCGCGTAATTTTTAGTGTATCTTACAATAGAACGTTAACGTTACGTCTCAGTTAACGAGAATAGAATAGGAGAAACTTACAATAGTTTCTTCTATTCTATTAACGATTTTTGTGAAGTAAAAGTAGTGCTATCTAGAAGGCGGTAGATGGCGCTGCTCTTATTTCATACAAATCGTAGTTAACGTTAACGTGATTGAATAAGAAAAATAAATCGGAAAAACTCACACAAGGTTCTCTGTACGGAAATAAGAAGCGTCAGCCAAACAAGAACAAAGCTCTATTTTTAAACCTGAAGACTACAAAATCCAGTCTCTCATAATAAAGTCTGTTCGCAGTACCCCCTCGTAACTCGGTTTGTGATAGCGGAACAGCGTTTGCTTTGTCACACACACGTTGTTAAAAGCAAATTGTGGTGGGACCGTATAGAGTTTACGACGCACTCGCCCTCGCGGGTGGTGGGTTTTCATGCCAAAATGCTGTAATTTTAACAAAGAGGTATCAGGATATCGAAACATACATAGCACAGACCTATATCTAGGTCTGTGAAACAGTATGATTTAATCTTAATAATATTCTTTGAAAACGTTTAATAATGATGATTGCTTATTTTCGAAGTTCTACTTATTAATATACTAGTAGGCCGCCCCTGCTTCGCACGGGCGAAGCTGGGATATATAGCTTATGTCAACCGGGGATAGAGCAGCATCCCAACAGTAAAAGAATTTTTCAAATCGGTTCAGTAGTTTCGGAGCCTATTCAATACAAACAAACAAACAAACAATCAAATCTTTCCTCTTTATAATATTAGTATAGATATACGAACTTCATCTACTCATTCGCTCACTTACTGACTCATCACGAAATCTCGAAAACTACTTGACCTACGAAGCTGAAATTTGGCAGGTAGATTCCTTATAAGATGTATGTTGCGAAAGAGGCGAATTCTATTTCCTAATTTTTTGGGGGCTGAAAGTTTTATGAAAGTCTACGCGTAAAAGTTATTGTTCTACAACTCACTGCTGGACTGGGTATGTTTGCAATGACTATCACTGTTTCCACTGCGTGAACACAGGCCTTCTGACAGAGAGAGAGAGGATGGACCCTAATCCACCATGCTGGTTGCTGGCCCACTGTACGTTGCCAGGTATAGTTAGTGTTTTTATTTTGTAGCGATGATAGCTCAGTAACGCGTTCAAATCCCAAACAATGGGCTTGAGCTGCCAATGAAGAAAAACATAGTGAAGAAACCATGGTACGTTGGTACGGAGTTTTCGTTGGGTGGATGGTTTGGCCAAGTTGAAAATCTGTCGCGAAACAGCTAACGGTGTGTTCCGGCAGCATCACTTGAGAGCCAGTACCCATTCCAGGCTGGCATGCTTACTATCTCCCACCACATCGTCATTTAAAACTAGGTGAGTTGAGGTCAAACGCCTAGCCTCTCATCAAAAAACAAAAACAGCAAATACAACTCCAATTCTTCTTATAGTATGGAACCACTAAAATCATACCTATCCATTATATTTGCTCATTGCCCATACATGTTCCACAGAGTCCAGCCAGGTTCATAAAATTTTCACCAACCAATGAATTTATTCCCATGCCGGCATTCAACGGCGTAGCAACGTTGCGGGGTAGTAAAAAATGCACGCAGTGGCAATACTAGCAATCCGAGGTTTATCCGGCCACGAATAAATCTGTCAATATCCCTCCCGCTGTCTGATCACTGCTGGGTATTCTCGTAGCGAACGGTATCTAGGAAAATATTGTGTGAATATTTCACCATCGGCGTTGAAGCAAATATTTTATGAAATTCGGACCAACCTCTTATAGCAGACGAAAATCTTTCAGACCGTGAAATATTGACAAACGACACGATAAAGCATAGAACATACATTTTAACATTTTAGCACAAAAAAAATTAAGGAGAGAAATCTTTCGGATCCGTGAATTTCAAAGGAGATAACCAGGACCAAATTTTATTTTCTATTACCTATCATCGAACAGTTCAATTCGTCTTTATAAATATGTTGTTCAAAATGATTGAATTTGTCATTTTATCCGAATACGATACGAAGTAAAATAGGTTCATACCTATTCCTTTCAAAATTCAAACATCGCTCGTACCTATCGTATTTGGTGAAAGCTCACATCCTGACTTCGACAGAAGCTGTACACTCGTACGTAATAGCAGACCGATCCAATTCCCCTCCATAGAGATCGAGTTCATTCATTCGTATTGAGACGTCTGAGCATAACGTCTACCCCATGGACACCTGACACAGAGCGAGAACTTTCAGTCAACACATTGGCACAATAAGTTCCTTCAATATTTTTCCCACCAAAGGCACACCAGGGCACTTATTCACTAACTAAAATACGCACGTATCGCGGCGCGTTATGTTATCCTCAAAAGAATTGGCCCTTGGAAATAAAGGCTAACTTTTGGAGGATACCTTAATGCATCGCATTGCGAGCGTGTTTGCAGTCAGTGAATCAGGGCCCAGTATTGATTCAGTGAATTCAGCAACCGACAGCGTTCAGAATCACATCTTACATAATTGTGTGAATATTTTGGTATTCAATATCATCATTTACCTATTTAATAAGAACAACTAAAATCCAGATTATTAATACGTACATACAAGCCTTAAAAACTTATGTTGGCATTATACAGTGATAGGAGTTAGGTGTAGGCACTGGTGGGGCATCTCGAGCGAAATAAACGCAAAGGCGCAAGAGGAGCATATTGTGAATGAGTTTGATGTATTATCTATAGGGTATCAAGGTGCTGGCTGAACCCGTCTGCTGCGGAATAAACCGATCCAGTGCACAGTTTTGTTTACCCGCTTCTCTTGAACAAAACATTGCGCTGGCAATCAGACTGATCGTGATCCTATTAGAATTATGAATGGATGGCTTCTCGGATTGATGGAGTGCTTTAATGAAATCCAATTTACGATAAGAGTTCATAAATATACCAGGAAAATAGTAAAGCACACCCTTATTTATTCGTAGTATAGGAATGTAGGCTTTCGTTTTGAAATTATGTGTGTATTTTAGAAATAACATATTTTACAAAACATCAATAAAATACAACAAAATTTACATATAAATTGTGACGGGTATTAAAAGTTGACAATCAGTCTGATGCGACAAAAATTGTGTCTCACGTTTTGTATGGTGAACCTTTTGAAATGTTGTCAAACATAATTTTCTCGAATAAAAGTTAGGCACTTACGTAAGGCACTCCAATTTATTGTCATGGATAACATACAAGAATTTTATGTTGACTTCGCCGCACATTATCATAATGGTATTGATTCGATCGGACCAATCACGATTGGGTATGCATAAGTTTTTTCTTCGGGATTTCTGAAGGTCCCTTTCACATTTTCCGTACTTTCCCGTATTGCTATTTTATTGCTGTCAATATTTCCGTGAGATGAGTTTCGGTCGATGGTTTTGTGTGATAACATATCTCTGTCTTGCATCGGACTCGTATTGGTTTTTGATTGGTTTGCACGGAGGTACAGCATTTTATTTCAGAACAAGGAGTATTTTGTCTATGTCTATGTGCTTAGAATTTAAATATTTAAAAAAATGTGTATAATATTCTAGATTAGAATCTACCATCTACTTCTTATCATGATCATGCCTGAGATTGGAAGATAAACCAACTGTATAAAATATTTTGTGCAAACCAAAATCCCAATCTTTTTCTAAAGGCAGACAAAATCTCAGATCTTCTATCAGATATTGCGAAGATACCCTTTGCATGCAAATCCGGAATTGCCTGATTTCTCGTTCGCATACGATCTACCGAAACAAAGTTTTCCTATATACAATATAACCAAAAAAGTTTACGTTTGGCGGGAAAATTTATTGGCGATAAAACAGTGACGTTGGTGGCACGAAGCTATAATAAGTAAAGCTAAAGTATAAACAGTAAACCAACTGACTAAAGACGTACTTTATGTATACCATTAAAGTACGTAGTGTTAGTTAGTCGCTCGTATCATCGCATAACAGCAGTGCAAGTCAGTACGAATTTGCAATTCGTATCAGCACCGTAATTTAGTTCCTATCCAGGCTAGTCGTGTTACCTCCTTCTAAAAATCATCTTCTAGTAAGGTGGCATGTAACCAAACAAATACACAGATTTAAAAAAAAATAAAAAAAAATGCGTTTGTCGCCACCTAGCATCTAGCGTTGTCGCTTTTTAGGATTCCGTACCCAAAACCTAAAAACGGGATCCTATTACTAAGCCTCCGATGTCTGTCTGTCCGTCCGTCTGTCCATCTGTCTGTTCTAACTATTAACGGCTGTATCTTTCGAACCATAATAGATAACTATTTAAAATGTTCACAGGATAACTAATGTTACGGCGGATTAACTAAGAAATACTAAAGAAGTAAAAAAAAAAAAACGAAAAGATTTCCCCGTACAACAAACGTGTTTTTTAACTTATTTTTGTATTAGCTCTAATGTAAAAACGGTAATATGTCAAACTTGGTATAATTATAGTACACACCGTAAGGTATAACATAAAATAAAGGCCAAGTGCAAGTCGGTGATAAGTTTTTGGTCATTACCAAGTTATGACTGGTAATTTAGTTATTGAATTTTATGGTTGTAGGACCCTCAGTGCGCGAGCCCGAATCGCACTTGGCCGGTTTATTTCATAAGACTAAATATTGGGCGGTTCGATCATTATGGCATGTTTTCTGAAAATGCTCTACTGTTTTGCTCGTTTACTGTGTGCCAGTCATAACAAGTGAAGCTTTGAGGGTCACGTCAACTTTATAGACTTAACTACCGAACTAGTCACGTAATATAAAGGAATTACGGTCGTCCGTTTTGTTCGCTGTTGAAAAAGTTTCCTTTTTATTACATTGTTAAATTAAAGTTTAAAGGGCAAATGATTTTCTATCAATTGGATATTTTCTATTCTGTAAGTAATAATTTTGAAACCTAAACTTATAGTGATTTTTGTTTTATTCACATACAGCGGATAATAATTATATTTAAAAAATGTAGACATGATTAGTGATAATATCAAAGTAATGCCTTCAACATCTCTAGGTTTTGATTGGTTTGGATTTACTTATGCATATAGAGTGTACTAAGCCGAAAGGAGGTTATTTTAGCACAGTCTATATGCGTATATAGTCTATTAATTGTATAAAATATGGGTATACTTTTTAGGGTTTCGTACCCAAAAGGTGTTAACGGAACCTTATTATAAGTCTACGCTGTCTGTCGGTCTTTCTGTACTGCCTTTAAACAATTGTATCTTTTAAGCCATAATAGATAGCCAAAAGAAATGTGTACAGAATATGATGCGGAATAACTAAGAAATAATAATAAACTCAAAAATTTTAAAATAAAGAGGATAAAACAAACAAAACAACAAAAGTATTTTTGTTTTTTCTCTAGTGTAAAAAATGGTTAGACGTATAAGCGTCAAACTTGGTACAATAAACTTGTAACATATATAACTTTAGAATAAAAATATATATAATAAACACCGGTCAAGTGCGAGTCGGGCGTATGCTTAAGATCCCAAACCGAATGAAAGAAAACACAATGTTCCTGGTGTGGAACTCCCAGTGCGCGAGCTCGTCTCGCACTTGGTCGATGTTTTTTTGATTTCATAGTGTGTCTATTATTATGTTAGTTATTAATTTTACCAACTCTTATTATGATTGGTCCGAGTTTTTCAAATTATATTCAATCCCTTAACTGATAAAATCTCACAAAATCTCAATTCTGATCACGTCCTAATTTAACCTTATTATAGAAAATCCACCCAAGGGTCATTCCCGAAGCGGACAAAGGTGCCCAAACGGTCCTCTTTTACCTTCGGAAATCGTTTATTAAACCTCTCGTACCTTTATCGAAGCATTTATAAAGTCCAGTTTAAATATGCAAAGCACAGAACGGTAAATAGAATCGAAAGCTTTTAATTCTAAAATAGAGATGTGACTGGGCATAATTATGTCGATAAGACGTAGATACTAAACTTGTCCACGATAATTATTTGACTTTTTGTCATAATCTTACGTTACTGACAAGTGATGTTTGCAATTGTTGATAATTTTTTTCCATGTACAATTTGTAGTTGTTTTTTTATTATTATATTTTTAGTCAAATCAAATACCCATAAATATTAATGAGTAATATTGCCATAATTAAATAAGTAACTGTCATAATTAATATTCACTATAAATATTTTATAATTATGTAAATAATCAATGTCTAATGTGTAATGTATGTCTTCTACGGCGTAAGTAGCCAATCCTAAAAACTGCTTCAATAGAACAAAAATGTATAAGGACAAGACTACAACAGTGTTCGACATTTACAAGGTATGTGATCGATAAAAATATCGATTTAAACTGGCATCCCTAATCCTGAAGGTATTAAGGGTTAAGACTGCCACCAGTTGCGAGCAATATAGTCAGCGTTGGCGCGAGTCCAAATTATTTTAAAAGAAACCCCGTAACGACCCCATTTTACTGGATCACGGTGTTATTACTCTACTATTGTTTTTCTTGGGTTCATTCGTAGGATTTACCGAAGTGATTCTGAATGTGGCCGCCGGAATGGAGCTTCCTTGTTGTTCCGCTTTTGTATAATGGGCCTCTCCGTGGTTTTGTTATGGTCAGGGTTTAACGGGGAACGCAACGTTGTTATTAAAAGCTTTTCCAGGGCCCGTAGAAAGTGAAATGTAAACTCGTTTTCTTGATTAAGTTAACCTATGAGGACAAATCTGAATCTTAAAAATGCGTTTTGAACATGGTACGTCTACCCTGCGAACCTGCTAGAGAAGCATATGCACGTATGTACATACAGATTACGTGCAAGCAGGTATCCTGCTTTTGTACTAACAGGTTACTTGCATCGTGTGGAAAACTTAGATTAAGTGGCTGTCTACCTATTTCGTGTCAGAGTTTTTAAAGCCCGTGACAAAGTAGATAAGGTAAAATATGTTTGTTTTAGGAAAAACATGTTCTAGTGTGTTTCTGGAACAATATTGTGCCAACTTTACAATTCTAATTGTCACAATATTTTTGCAACTTTAGGTATTCATGACTGAAAATAAAATTTCGTTAAGAATTGATTAAAATATTATAGATCAACCAAAGAAGATGTAAATATCCTATTTTGTTTATTTTTAAAACGCAAATGTCTTAATAACTAAACAAAATACAAGCTAACTAACACTTAATATCTACTTTACTAAATCACACAAAACAGTTGCATTGTACATTGATTTTTAGCAGCAACACAGCTCTTCCTAGACTAGCTGCTTACAAGACCTACAGAAAGATACTTAAACTGTTAATAAATTGATTATAATAAAATTGTCATATTAAAAAAGTTAGATTAAGTTATCATCATCATCATTTCAGCCATAGGATGTCCACTGCTGGACATAGGCCCCATCGATCTCCAAAACGGCCGGTTGGAAACGGTCTGCGCTCTCTTTTAGATCGAATCTTTTTTGTTTCTTTTGGAAATTATAAATATTGGTAAATAAATAAATTTAATTGTATTAAGCGACCGACGGAAGGTCAAAAGACAACCCAAATACACCTTACTGGCAACATGCCAAAGTACAATGCTAATACGTAGAGCCAGAAAAAATACCAGCATTTCGGTCACGCATCGCCACAGAATACATATTAGTACAAGTAGATAGATAGATAGAAACTTTTTATTGTGCACACCAGAAATAAAAATTACAACACGATAAAAACACTTACGAGCCAGTGCCACAAGTGGCGGCCTTATCGCTAAAATCGATCTCTTCCAGGCAACCATTGGATGGAAAGAATTTACGTAACAGAATCGGCGGGGGATGCTACAACACTTTTAATAATACCATTAAATAAATACTACTAAATGATACATAGTATGAGTATCATCGCTTCAGTTTTTTTTCTTTAATTTGGTGAACTTTGCTTGACTTCATTCTTCCTATATTTTTAGGTGATGCGCTATCAAAATCCACTATTGTTAGACTATTGTTTCGTTATTGTTGTTTGTTTTTTTCCTGTATTATTTTGCGCCAAAAACGCAGTTAAAAGCTTTTGTTATCAAAACCACTAGTTTAACGGGCATAAAACCAAACATGCGCACTATCGAACCATTTCACAAAGCAATTTGTTAGAACAAGTAAAAAAGTCGTGAAAGATTTTTTTACTGTTTGCTCTGGCTCGCGTGGAAAGTGGAAATAAAAAATATCTTAATTGTAATGGATGGCGTGTTTTGTGATAAAAACAATAATAAATTACTGTTTAATTATATTGCCCGTACCGTGTTTACCGTAATGAGTTAGATAAAGTGGGCCGTGGTTTCTTCGTAATGTTGCGTTGCGAAGCGGTTTCCATCGATTCATAACTCTATATGGCTATTATTTTGATACATGGTATTTTATGGTTATAATTACAACATGTGAGTGACATTCAATAAACGAGATTTATCCCTAATTTTCCACATTTTGAGGCGAAATGCTTAAATATTTTATTGTAATAAGCTTGCTTTTCTTGGATGGCTTGTCATTCTTAAGTCATGTCATCATAAAACAGTTCAAAATCGGTAAATATTATAAGGTATACAAAAATAAATAGTCGAGTTAAGTCTCATTTCTTGATGTCGATTGTAATTGTGATTTGTAAGCTCTTGAATTTTACTACGTAGGTATGGTAGTCACTGTTACAAAATTTAGATATTATGCGTGTCTTTTCAGTGAAGAAGACTGATTAAATGCGAGTTATAAAAAAATATTCTCAATTACAACTGTTGGAATACGTCATCCTTCTACTTTTAAGAAGAACTAACTCACTTAACATCAGGCGTGATGGTGGTCGAACGGCCTATTATATATAACAAAAAAAAAAAAAACCTTGTGATCCATAATATAAAAAAAAAACAGTAACAAAACTTTGTAGCCAGCCAAAGCTGCTATGTTTTCATGTCGTAAAAGATGAATATAAGAATCAACTAACTCAACGCATAAGCATTGCCATTCAACGTGGTAATGCCGCCAGCATGCTGGATACACTGCCAACTGGTAGTGGGCTTGAGCATTTGGATTGTCTTTAGACCTTCAAAGTACATATAGATCAATGCCTTCAACGGTCTATGAGTCTAACTGTATTTTTAGTTTTAGCTTGTATTTTGTTTAGTTAAAAAAGGCACTTACCCATATTGAAAAAAAAAAAAAAAAACTAACCCACCACGTAAGATGCTAACGACGTGCGAAGTGGAGAAAAAACAGCAAGGATCCGGACCACGGCTTGTTTAGGCAAGCACAAACATCAACTTGATAATTTAATTACCTATAAGCATTTCAAAATATCCCGCTTCTGAACTTTGCAGAAACCTTGTGTATCAACAAATACTTACACAGTCCAGCACTCGAGTTAAGTCAAACACGAAAGCAAGTTAAACCCTGAACGTTGTTTAGCCTGCAATATGTTTCGAAACCTCAATTCCCATGCTGACCGCTCACTGGTTCTGTTCTCGGCAAAATTATTACGTTATTCGGTTTGTCTGGACGCAAAGATTTAATGGACCGTATTCACCGTATTCACCAAAGAGTTCAACTGAAGCATAGAAAAAACTATTATTATCGTTCTTGACTGAAGCTACTGGTAATAAGACTTTGATAATGCAAACCGTAGAACTGACTACGAAAGAATAAAATCAGAAGCACCTATATTTCGAGTGTAAAATATATGATTTCTCTAGATGATTATAGTCTGCTTTCTATTTCGAATGTGAGAAGATTAATTATTTAACTTGAGACTGGAAAAATACACTAAGCGTATGTAGCCAAAGTTAAGAAAAATATATTCTGCGCAAAAAAATATGATTTGTACATAAAATTTCTTAATTTAACACGTAGTGAACCACGTATTTAATATGTTTATTTAATTTACTTTTTAAAATATACCTGAGCAAGTAGTAAGTTTAGTTTTTTATTATTTTGTCTATTTATTTTTACGTAGTTTTGGGTTTTAGTTTAGTATTTTTTTTATTGATTTCAATTGCAAATAAATATGTAATACCAATGTAAAAAAAACCTAGGTACAACTCTATCTACTTATACGTAAAAGTACAAAAAGATGAACTAAATTCTATTTTCTAATTTCAATGATGACTGAAACCGTCCCAAAGAAAGTTGGTTTGGTTTGGCAAAACTGTGGGCACTCTCCATGATTAGCATCCTCTTGTTCAATTCATTTCACCTTTAATTTAGGAGAGTAGTTGACCTAATCCTGCTCCTTCAACCTTATTTTTGTGTCGAAAAGAATTGTAAGTGCGGCCAGCAAGACCGCGATTATAGTCTAACATATAATTTAATTTCTTAGGTCATAATATTGGGTTTAACAACCTTAAATAAATTCAAAGTTGCAGCGGTGCTTCAAGTCGGAAGAGCTTTTTTCACTGTATCAAGCTCAAGTTCGGTCATGCACCTTGGGAATGGATCAGTTAACCACCAGCTTGGGGCATTGGAGTACACTGAGAAACATTTCATGAGCCTCATCAGCAACGAATTCGTAGTTCAGACTAAGATTTTTAGTAGGTATTGAGTATCGGCGCAAAGTTATTAGTCTATCGTAGATATAATATATCGTTTTTTATCAGTTACATGTAGTATCTGATAAAAAAAACTATGGCTATAGTCACAATGATTACATAAACTCGTAACGTGGCCGTGTTACGTTATCAGCATGTAATTGGTCGAATTTGCTAACGCGATAAGGTGTATAACGCGCTCTTTTTGAACTGTCACCATTGGAGCGAGCGTTACGTGTGCGTTTTTTAAGAGAATATAGCATCCAATCAGAAGACACGTTTGATTAGTTTAATTTTGTAACCATGTTTACCGTGTTATTTGTAACACGGCATAGTTACCATGTTACAACACTTTTTCAGCTTTTTATTAGCATATTTTATCATATCATACAGAATTAAGGCTCTGGTGAGCTGTGATAAGACCTATCCTGTCAATCATAGAAAAAAGTTAGTATTTTGGTAATGGCAGCGTGTTCCATGCCCCCCCACACGTAATGTAAACGAAGCGAGACGGGTAAACCGCAGCGTTTGCGGATGTCATGAGATGATTGACGGAGGTTATGAATAAGTGATTAATGGGTTAAGATTATACATCGCCGTTAATGTGTGCAGCCATTGTTGGCGCTATTATGCTGTCTTTAAACTCCCATATATATTTCATGTATTCTGCGGTGGATTTTGGGGAGGAGCGCGTTAAACTAGACCATAATGTTATGGTTTTGAATTAGCCAATTTTCCCTAGTGTACCCTCATAAATGAGTACTAGTGTCGCAAAATGTGGCAGAAATTGTTTTACTAGATAAAAACAAAATGCTACCTTTTAGAATGACCACATAATTATATTCTCATGATCGTCTCGCGGCGCATAGGCTCAGTGATTGTTAAAACCACGATGATACACTATCAAACATATCACTATCCTCTCTACTGAGATAATGCCAAATCATGCAAATATAAAAGCATGATTTGGCATCATCTCGGATCTTAATATATCTTAATACATTTCAATTCACGCTGCACTAATCTAGCTGCAACGTCTGTTTTAACTTCAACTAATCTAACTTTAACTTTTTATCTTGCCGTCTTGATCGTCTTCTGGCTGATGATAATGAATATGTAAATAAAAAACCCTTTCGTAAAATCTCATAAACAAAACACTAGTCATAAACTCCTTTTGATATAGTCCGCCTTCTCCATGCATAACATACGAGATTCGAGTATAACCCAACCGCCATAAAGAATCCTTAACACTCCCAGCAGACCAACTCCCGATTTACAGGTAAAGCCTTTTCTACGGGATCGATTATTCATATTTTTACGATCAGCCCTTAACCATTCGCCTCACGAGGTGAACTTTTTCAATAAAACATCCCCCAGATAGAAAATACATTACGCAGTTGGGTCACGCAGGGAGAAAAGCGATTTTATAACTTTATCAGGCTTAAGTTTCCATACCTGGGAGCGTAGATCAGAAGGTTCTCTGGTTCAAAGTTTTCGCGTTAAAACAGACCCTTTTCTTTGTTATCTACCTCTGCCTGTACTTTGTGAAGGTAATAACGGTTTGTATGGAAGATAAGTGGTGTTTAAGTTTAAATTGATAACTGGCTACAATTTTGAATTACATAAAACCGACAAAATATTATTTATATTATTTTAGGAAGGAGTGAAAATTGCCTACATTTTTTATCACTTGCTTTTGGGGAATGCACTGAAGAGCTTTTAGAACTCATTCCTGCGTCAGACATCCCAACATCCACATCAACATCGCACATCCCGACATCTTCAAAAAGTTGACCCCCATAATCTTGCAAAGCTGGAAATCCCATACCGTCCGTTATGGTCTCCTTTATTCCGCGGTACGCAAGGTGTTGAATGTCCTATATCAGCAATATCTGACTTAGCGGTAAGAAATCATTGAGACCAAAACAGATTTCGTAATCGCCCATCTGAAACCACCTTAATGAACCACAGTATAATGTGTATGGGACCGACTATTTCAACACTGTACCGATTTCAATACGGGATCTAAAATATAGTAAATTTAAAACAAAACTAAAAAAACTTTTAGTCGAGAAATGTTATTACAAAGTTAGTGATCTGTTAACAATTTAAATTAATAACATCATATCTGAACTTTTGAAATTATTTCGACAGTTAATTTAATGAATACTTTTTTCTATAAATAATTCTTACGGTATTTGTATACCATCTCTCTAGATTTGTACGCCTAAAAACTAGGCCAAACATGATACGAAGTGACTAATATTTTAACCCACCTATTGTGCATGCGTTTTTAAATGTGTGTATGGTTTACTCGTGTTTTGTGCAAATAAATAATCTTTGTCCTTCCCCCCAAGGTCTTCTCGCCGAGCTTCAACATAAAGTTTGTAAAAGGATTGCCACAACTACCTTTCCAGGCTGGCAAAGTACTGTCAACACCGCTAGTGTAGCAAGTGTCCATAGGCGGTGGTTTCTGCTTACCATCAGGAGAACCAATTTTTTTTTTGTTTGCCGCCCTATATATAAAAAAAAATATTCTAATATCTTAGCGGTTGCTATTATAAGACAAACAACTGGAAACTACAATGTAAATGCCATCCGAAGACTAAGTAAACTTCAATGAAGTATTCCGCTATCAGCGACATGACAAGAAAACCCGCAGTCCCTCCCACCCGATCCACTATTAGCCGTAAATATTTATAAGTGCAATAACGCCTTAATACCTATTCATAAGTGAATATTACTATGCAAATAGTGGCAACGGGGAGGGCGGTAAATACTAGCGAGTCTGCCAGCGCCTTAATTGCCGCTTCACTACTCTGATGTATTACAGCTGAAGCTGCACTTTGATTTCCGAGTGGGATAACCATAATTTCATTGGACGGGAATTTTAAATGTTATGTTATTTTTTGGCTTTTGTTAACCTCTACAGTAGAGTTTTTTCAGTTGCAACGATCAGCGTTGATATTTACTATATCACTAATTTTGTTTACTATCATCGTCATCATCATAATTTCAGCCATAGGACGTCCACTGCTGGACATAGGTCTCCTTCATCAATCTCCAAAAGGGCCGGTAGGAAGCGGCCTGCATTTCCCTGTGGTCTCTTTTAGGTCGTCTGTCGATCTTGTGGGTGAACGTCATACGCTGTGCTTACCGGTCCGTGGTCTCTATTCCAGAACCTTTCGGCCCCATCGGCCATCTGTTCTGCGTGATATGTGCCCTGCCCACTGCCACTTCAACTTGTTAATCCGGTGGGTTATGTCGGTCACTTTCGTTCGTCTACGGATCTCCTCATTTCTGATTCGATCTCGTAGAGAAACCCCGAGCATAGCCCTCTCCATAGCTCGTTGTGCGACTTGTGTTTTCTATATCTACTTTCAAATACGTCGTAAGCAAGAAAATGATAGGTACATATATGAGCTTTGACAGGTCCTTTTTCCTCAAAACATAATAATATGACGATGCTTGTGAATTCTGTTCTAAGACATTGAAATACCTTAGCTAAGGATAGGCCTATCCTTAGCAGAGGAAACGTATGGCCACTATAAATTTGAATGACACGAATATTTACATTACTAGACGTCTGCCACTCAAATAACTTAACATCACGCATGCGAAATCCATTCCATTTCACTCATTTCATTTCACATTAACGCTTAACACGTCATTATCTGACACGGAAATTAAATATCAGTGAACAAAAAAGCTAAATGCTGTATGAAATACGCGCCGGACGTTCCGATGATTTGTTTCGCTCGTTGGTTACCTTTATTAAGTTATTTTCATTTTTCACACATAATGGAACGCACGGCAGGGATAATGTACAAACGTTGTTTCTGTCTGTACTTCCCATTAACTTACTTAAATGGGATAGTTATTTTTTTTGTATTGTATTTATACAATCATTTGGATGATAGAGATAAAGTACCTGATCACAATACATCAGTAATTATTGTAAAATAATAGTTTACGATGAATATTAAACAAATATGATTGACATTTATTTGCTTTAGAATTGTATCATCATTGGCATTATATTAAAATAATTTCTTGCCTTGTTCATTAAAAAAATACAGATCAAAATCGTTATAATGACGTAAGCAAAAAAAATACAGTTTTGGCTACGTATATTTCGCTTTGATATTTTGATATTCCGCCAATACTGATATCAATGCGCATAATAGTTTCTAAATATAAAAAAAAAACTACATAGCGCAAGAAAAAATAAATACATACATTAATATTGTCTATATTTGATACTATTTAGAAAATAACTAAGATGAACCAACCTATTGATTAAAAAAGATTCAGAGAAAAGGTAATTTCAAGAGGAGGCCTATGTCCAAGGTAGGTAACCGACACAGACAATGGCGTTACAGAAAAAAATAATTAAAAGAAGTAGTTACCTATACTTAGTAGATTAGAAAATAAAGGCTTTTGTTATTTAAAAAATTATAAACTATCATTGTCATTTCTCACAGAAATGCTTTATGTTAGTAATTTTGTGCAATATAGAAATATTCACTGTCAGTGTGGAAATTAAGTGCCTCATTTGACTTGGTAAATACAACCTGAAGCACGACTATTTTGCTCCAACTGTTAATTAATTGTATCGTTTTAAATATCGACTTGTAATCATTTTAAACGCCTGCTGTTCTAGTGGTAAGGTAGTAAATTACAAATAGGTACGTTAGTCTTGTAGACGTCGAAATGGTTGGTTGAGACGATAATTATTGAAAGACCGTCGCTACTAATCACAGTCTCCAGTCGATAGCAGGTCCAACTGATGTTAAATTTGCGAGAAAGTAAATAAACAGTAGGCCAGCTAGCAAGTTTCCGAAAATCTGTATGCGTAAGACATAAAATTGTATTTGATACCTTGAAAACAATATATTGTCATTGATAATGTTAAGTCCGCAGCTAAGATGACAAGTGCTTCTCTATGTACGATCTAAATCCAGCAATGGTTAATCATCATCAGCCAGAAGACGTCTACTGCTGAACATAGGCCTCCGTGTTAGAACTCCACACTAAACGACAACCTACCATCTCCATCCACTTGATGCCCGTGACTCTCACAGTGTTGTCGGTCCCTCTAGTGGGAAACCTACCTACGCTTCATCTTTCGGTTTATGGTCTCCACTCAATAACCTTTCTTTCCCATTGGTTATCGGTTCTTCTAGCGATATGGCTTTATTGCAAATTCAACTTGCAAATTTTAATAGCTATTTTATTATTAAAACTGACGTGGTTTTCACACATTTTATAGCAAATTCGGCGAATCTGGTTCTTTGGCAAATATTTTCGTTCCGGATACTATCGCGCAAAGAAACTGAGGTTAGCTCTCTCCATTGTCCGTTGAGTTTTTCTAAAAGGCCAGGCTTTGTTAAAGCAGTGATTCAACGTAGTGAAAATATATTAAAATATAGTCAAACTTTTTATTGGCGACATTTTGTCTATTGTTAGTATCAAACAAACAAATCAAGTGTTGAAATTGTTCACTGAATACTTTTAATTTACTGTTGTCGAACTTTCCCACAATTTTTATACCTAAATATGCTAGCGTGTCTATACTATCCATACTGCTGTTAAACATATTGTTTGCGGTATCTATCGGTTCTGTGGCGCCACCGCCCACAATCTGTCTCAACTCAACCCGCGCAGGCCTATTACTGTACCTACACTTGTTCCACGATATCTCCGCTCCAAGCGCCTGGGAACAAACCCTTAACTTTCCTACAAGCCGCGTGGGACGAATCATAATAGTCTTTTAATTTTCCACGCGAAGCTATCAACACTTATGGGGTAGTAATACCCAGTAATATGAGGTCGGTAATCGCTTTTGAAATTAAATTTATCGCACGCGCTTAGTTCAGCAGAGCCCCATTACAAGGCTAGAGAAGAGTCATGTGGGCGGTGTATTCAGCTAAATGGTTTAACATGTTCATGACAACACATATTAGCTTAACTTAACGGCCGCGCGAAGCCTCATGCGCACATTTATTACTCCTTAAAGTATTGTAAACTGTAATGGCATTCCTTGGAAACACAATACCCACAATGCCCTATGTAATTACTCTAGCGTTTATATGCCGTTTAATGAAATATAATCTCGATGATTGGACGTTAAACCGTTTTGTGGCTCTTCTAAATATAAAACCGGGATCGTATTCTAAATAGCGCACATTAAATATCGGTTGCTCTGCTAAATCACGTTGACGCGAGTGATTAATCTTCCGAAGAGAATGCTGTCGTTAGTCAAGCAATAAAGAGATAACAAAATAAATCAAAGAGCTATAAATATGGACGGGATGAGCGATCAGTCCCAGAACTGTCCAGTCCACTCGATAGCTTACGAAACTTTTATAGCACTTATATGGGACTAAACGATGGATAGATAAATATAAAAACGGCGTTCAGTTGTAAATTACGTTTATTGTCTCCAAACAAAATTTTCAAAAGTTTGAAAGTGGTTGAATTCCACTAAAAGGTTCCATTCGTAGTTAACGAACGCTATTATATTTAAAATTCAATTTCGAGTGTTTATTTAGCTAAGCTTTGTGAATGCTCGAGTGAACAAAGTTCGTAATGGAAAGTTTCTCAATGAGTTTGCAAAAAGCCCGGTGCCCGCCTCGATGAGAGGGTGAGCTCAAGAGTTCCACGGCGGTTTGTTCGACTGTCTTCGGTTATTATGAGCCATAATTCAGAAATGGGAATGCGGTGCAAAAGTGCAATATCCGAGTGGGGCTATAACTGTCAACAGAGAAATGAATCAGTAGCGAATAAATCGTACCTAGGACAGAAACGCGGCTCGGTGCAGTGCGATCGCTGATTTTATTGCAATGAAACTGTTAGATTGTTTAGCAAAATTATTTCAGTGTTAACTGCAGTTTACACCGTTTGTTTATACAGGTTGATTTAACGTTGTCTGCATTCTGTATAGTAGACAACTGGTTAACATTACGCCTGACTTGCAATACCGGGCTTGGCTTTCCAGTCGTGATTTTATACCAACATATCCAAATTGTTGTTGCACGCACAGCAAAATAAACATTTGAGCACTTTCCTACCACCTGTGGTAAAGAAGATAGGTACTTGAGGTTCTTAGAAATCGAAAGTTATTTTTACTGCCAATGTTTACATTATAAATAATGTAAGCAAGTCTCATAAGAATATCATTCACGAATGACTTGCATCAGTTGGAGCCAAGGCGGTTTTCCTAAATAAACAGTCTGGGTAATAGATAAACAATCTAGGTAAACTAACCTACGTACTTTTGTGGGACAGGAAATAAATTTTAAACAAGCCTGGTGACATCATTGACAATTTAAGGCCCAACGCCGACTGTAGAATCGAGCTAGCAGCGTCTCTACGTACTAGAGGAAGTTGAAAAGTTTTTTTGTTCGCTCCTTTTATAATATATTACACCTCATTTTGGAGTGTTTAACTGCCAAAGGAAAAGTTTGAAAAGTCGGTGGAGGTTAAACATGGTGTGTAAATTAAGCTCAATGATTTTATAAGACGCCGCCTTAACGCCCCAGTCTACATTGCCCCTTAACTTTTTCAACAAAACGAAGAAGAGAAAATATAAATTTTGGCTACAAATAAATCACAGTCACAACAGCATCTACATGGAACTACACGTTGACGTTTCCAAAATTTTTCATTTCAAGCAAATCTGTAACACAACTTTTAAAATGTATCGATAAATCAAAGACATGATACAAATTAATCAACGTCCACTCAAATGTAGAGCAACACGACAAACGTACGAATTGCCCTCATCGATTAACCTTTCGACAGCCAGTTGAAGTGAGGAGATGCGCTTATTACCGCCGCTGCTAAGCGCTCACTTTTCTATTCCAAGCCAAGACCACCCACAGAAGTGCACCGTGAGCCCTGTCTGCCACAGCGCACAAAGAGAGAAGGACAACTTTACCATAATGGCATCAAGCTTAAGAGCTTTCTTTTCACTGCAACTATCACACTTATTTTTTTTTTATGTGTGCCCGTAAAGAGGAAGCTAATTTAGTGCCGGTAAAGAAGAAACATCGTGCTTAAGGCCAGGAACAGAAGCAAGCTCATCATCACTCAGCGAGTATACCACCAATTTTAGGAAGTACCTACCATAAAAGCAAAAAAAAAGCCTATAAATGAAAAGTAAACACAAATTATATTATATCTTAATAAACCCGACAAGTGCGAGTCAGGCTTGCGCACTGAGGGTACCACCACAAAATACAAAAAGTAGTGCTAAATTTATCCTATCCTACCCTAATTATGTATTTTTTTTATATTAGGCTTCCGTTTTACTCCCAACTCGCCTGATGTTAAACGATGATGCTGTCTACAATGGAGCACGCTTGCTTAGAAGCAACCGATTCACTCCTGATTTGACACCCAGATTGTAATTACTGGGGAACACCCATTCGGACAGCGCAATCTACATACTAGCAGTTTGCACAATAAAAGTGGAATCAAAGCGCTTTGTATGGGTTTTCGGAATATCGACCATAAAGCGTTCAACCGTTATGTTTGGTGCTGAGCTGAATGATCGCTTTCTTGTTTATGTTTGGTTGGTCTTCAAATCAAATTAATTTATTGTAAGACCAAAACCTAAATCCAACAACTTCCATTCCTGCCGTCTTACCGCTTTCAAATAAAAATAAATCAAATAATTCATGGACAGAAACTCTTTATTGTACTTGTTTAATTTTTTATCATCAAAACATGGTAGTATATAATATATACAAAGTAGCACACAGGTACGTAAATAATATTTTCTTCCTTCTTTATGACTTTTTCTGGTTTGTTTTTATTCGAACTATAAACTTATCTTAAGTTTGCTTACTGTTTCCACTGTATCTCAATGTTATTTTAGGTGCGCGTATAATTGAGTCGTTTCGATCGTCGACCCGCCGCGACACGCATAATGCACAATAATACTGTTTTACAGAATTTTAGCATGAATAAACTACCCTCATAAATACACACGACCATTGCGATTTGATTTAACAAATAAATTACCGAAATGCAACTGTGTAGGTACGTACATTTATACTGGGTATACCTAGTATTATAGGCTTTTTGCGAAGGTCAACCCTCAAAGAGCGTTTTTGTTAAACTGAGGAAATGCAGCTAAACCCAAATAAAGAAAAAAAGAGTTTTTGCGTTTGTCCGTCTGTAACCAACCTCATAATTATTATAGCCACAGAAAAGAAAAAATCGTTTAGAGCCGCTGCAATAATGTAGGTACTATAAATTTGAAAGGTACATAAATAACCAATCAATAATGTGGTGTACGTTGAATTTATTTGCAGTCACAATTTTTGATCAAGAAATGAAAGTAGCGAGTAAACTTTTAATGGCTCGTGTCGTAACCGTTTTGATTTTATTACGTTTACAAAGTAGAATACACTACTTTTTTGAAAAAAATATTTAAAGCTGACATTACAGTTGAAATTCAAAAACCGGGTTTTCCACCTTTTGAGGTGAAACATATTCTTCAAATTTAAATGTAACCAACCTCGTGGTATAGACTCTTCAATAAAAAAATCATCGGTCCACAGTCAGGAAATATATAGCGTAAAAAACACATATTAAAAAAAAACAGTCAATTCGAGTGCCTGCTTTATTGAAGTCGAATAAAATTTCAAACATTATTTCTACCTACAGGATGAAAACCAAACTAAAATAATAAACAAACAGTTGTAGGTACGTTAATCAAGACCAAACTCCGTGACATGCACATGTCGCCAACGTATTTAGCAATGACTCAACTTGTGAGAAAAAGGATAAGAATGTTTGGACGTTAAAACATTTTAATGACAACGCTGAATTCAATCTGGAATCAAATATATATTTATATATATGAACTTACTTGAAAACGTTACTTAAGTTAATCTATGCTTAAAATTTACTTCTCGTTGACGGAAATTATCATGCGCGCAATCGAGACAAAGTAAATAGTAGTTAATTCACACTTAATTGATGTTTCTAAGTAAGAACATTAATGTTTTAGCAATAATAATTACATACACTATAATAATTAAAAAAATTGTGAATTATGACAGACACAATTAGAATATTGACACTAAAGATGTTATATATACCCTAAAGGGAACAGGTAGAACATCCTTGATTGACACACATAATGTATAAAAATGATGGTGAAGAAGAAGACGAATAGAGAACTAGTGAGTAAGGTATAAAAATAATAATATATATAATAATTCAGAAATAACATTTTAAACCCTCTTCCACGACCAATATGAAGCAGGACGTTAATTTATAAACTTCCGATATTTTAATTCACTTCTCTTCAAAAAGGATACAGGGCGGAAGTGCATAGTATAACATCAAGTTACTGTCACTAAAGTTTATTTTGAAAAGTAAAGTAGGTATCGGTTTCTTCTAGGCAAGCGTGCTCCATCGTAGACCACACGATACATCAGTCGAGTTGGCGGTCAAACGCTAGCCTATTATTAAAAAAAGGATACATATATATTTTTGGTGTATCGCAAGGACCCATCGAAGATACATGCATTTAAAAAAGATCTGGATTACAATAAAACATGGTAGGTATCTCCGTAAAAGAATATTAGATTCATATTATGTTTATGGTGTCAAAGCAAAATAATTTGTTTTTATTACACAAGCACATTTACCTAATAAACAAGCGCCAAGGAAAACACGCGAAAATCAGCTCGTTTGTATTCAAAATCGGACACTCACACGTTATAGGGTGTACGGAAGATATTTCGTCGACTTTATTATTTGTTTCGACATTTTTCCTTCGACCTAGTTCCGTAAAAATGTCATCGTAGCATAAAAAGCAACGCATCACTATGATAGTCTATTAATCATGTTGGCACAATGCATGTCATGTTAGGGTCTGCATGACGACATTAAAAGGCTTGAGCCATTACACCGGCGAAATGTTTGGCTTTATGGTTTTTGGGGAAACGTTGATGGTATATATTCAGTCGAATTTATTTCTGCATTTAGATTCGCTTTCGGTGGATGCTATTTACTTAATTGCACACCAAAATAATATTGTTATTATTATTTTCGTTGTAACGTTGTATGTAAACAAGTCATGGAAGTTAATTTTACTTAGTTTTAGTTATAAATTAAAATTTAAGATAGTTTTTATTACTTGTAATACTTGTAATTTTTAATTTAACCTATTTTTAATTTTCATATCGATTTGAAAGAACTTACAAAGTTCTTTCAAATCGATATTATGTAATCCAAATGACAATACAATTGGACTGATCTGATGATGGAACTCTACAATGGCTACGGAGGGGCTAGTAAGCCTCTCAAAGTTGGGCTCATATTTTTTTTACCAGTTCAATATACATTACTCTTGATCTGATTATAGAGCCATGCGGTGGATAGTGAAACTCCTTAAAAACCACGCAGTTTTCAGTCAGCAATTTTTTTTAATAAAATAAAATAATGCGCGATAAGTCCCGGTAGACATTTAAAACTGTCCGCAATAGCTACCTAAAAAAACTCCTTGAATTTCGTCCTCTTCTTCTTTTGCTTGGGTTCTTTGGTTTGTTTTAACGAATCACGTGAGCATGTCTTATTATTTTCTAAACTATTAGGTATATTTTTTGTAGTGAATCCTTAAATGCACAGCAAAAAGATATACATCATTAAAAACGCACGTGACAGAAGGAAATATCAAATTCAAATTCAAAGTAAATAAAAAAAAACTTTTAGCATTTTGGAAATTCTACTGTCTATTTGATCTGCTAATATTGGAAGCAATGAAATTTTGATGCACGCATTAGCAAATTACTATATACACTTATTTCAGATTAGCCATTTAGAATGTGGAACCCAGTAAGAGTGGAGTCGCTATTTTCTTTGAAGCTTCAAAATTAAATGCTAAGTAGGTAATATCCTTTGTATGCGATGAAAATGTTTGCCTCAGTTTAGCACTTGCTTTTAATATTGCAAAGTAATAGCCGTAATTATAACAGTACGTTATAACGGCACAAATTAATATACTAACCGAGAAGCTGGTTTCATTAAAGAACTGTAAATACTGGTAAAGAAAACAGAAACAATTATTTTTGTTGCCAGCGGCTACGGCTTGTGTGAAATCTTTGTTTAAATTTCAAGTAATATTCATCATCATCATTATCAGCACATCATGAGCCAAATGCTGGGACACAGGCCTTCTTTCAGAGAGAGAGAGAGATAGAGGATGAGACCTAATCTACCACGCTGGCCGAATGCATGTTGGTGAATGTAATAATGTATTTTTTAAATGGCAAAGACCTTTATTAACTAAACAAAATATAACCTAACACTAAAACTACAAAAACAGTTAGACTGCCCATAGACCTTTGAAGGTCTAAAGACAATCCAAATCAAGCCCATTATCAGTTGGCAGCGTTATGCTGGCCCGCATGCTGGCGGCTTTGTGGCAAATCTTATTCGTTGATCCAGAAACACGCCGGCATTTCGGCCAGTTGGTCTGAAAGATTTTGAACCGACTTTGAACCTCTAAGGTTCTTGGACATATCGGTATCCTATATCGCGATGTTTTCTTTCACCATTCTTGAACGATGGCATCGAAATTGCACATAATTTATTTAGGTACTAAATAAGTCATTGCTGCAGGACCGAGATTCCGTCAGATTGTAAAGCGCACATCCTACCGCCTGGTCATTGTCGCTCCAGTGCCAGCGGTTTGTTTATGTGAAATCTTTGTTCAAAGTTCAAATAATATCATGACTGTCTATTTTATGAGGCTGCTTTTTGTTAACCGATGTTAACCTTCAATTTGACTGTTTTTTTTTTATATTACCTAAGTTGCGCGATATCTTCATCGATTGGAAACTGATTTTATTATTTTTTGTATCTCGAGGATCCCATTTAAATTTGAAGAAAATATTCTACCTCTATGGGAGGAAAATTAGGAGACGAATCTTGGTTATTGAATTTTACATACTTCCCGTAAAGTTTTTTTTTTTTTATATTTTTGATAATAGGTACTACAATAGTTACTGTACACTTTTTCTTAGGTATGATTAGTACTTATGAAAAATCTTAAAAATCTTATTCATCAATTATTTGAGCTTAAGATTATCTTTGTGTTTAAATAAAGCAAAATACAAATTTTTCTATTTTTATATATGTAAAATAAAAATAAAAAACAGAGGAATTTAAAAGCACTCGGCTACAAGCTAAAACAATTTCAGCTCTAGAAAAATATCGTTGAGTAAAATAACTTTTTTCTCGTTTTAGTTCTTAGAGTTTTACGCTATTTTCTACATCGAACAAAGTGGTACATGCGCCAGAAGAAATTAATGTGTATCGCGCTAAAAGCCAAGTGCAAAGCTTTCTATAGAAGTTTAGTATAGAACCAGCTATGCTATTAAGTAGCTCCTTCGATTTTCCTTGCCTTCCTTTTGTTCTATACTCGATAAAATTTGCTCTCTTCTTTCGTTTCAAAGAGTTTGTAAGGGACAGTGTGCTCTTTGTTTTTGTATAGTTTCAGATATTATGTGATCGCAAAGCACTTCTGTGCCGTAGTGGTTTATTGACTCAATAGACGACAGGATAGTGTGGCGTGTCGGGTCCCAAGGGTAATATGCTATCTTGTACTAGCAGGTGCTCTATGGATTTTTCTTTTCTTTTTCTTAGTGTCAGCTTGCGTCTAAATTTTATAACATTTTACCAACGGTTCTTATCAAAAGTTCACAAGTTGTTTTGCATAATTATTAAGGGTACTACCAATCTGCGTTTAACAACCTGTCATGTAGATACCTAAAATTAAATTAATTCGCATAAGTTGGAAAATAAACAGGTTGTATGATACGTAATTTTATACCGTCAGCCGTCATTACAACGTCAGGAAATTTCAAAACCGTAACTTGTTTACAATCAGAAAACAAGGCGAAACACGTTATATACATCGAGCTAATTGAGGTGACATGACAGAAAGTGTTATTGATATGAAAATTTATTTATGAATACGCTGGCAAGTGATAATGCGACATTTCACCGTCGGCGTGTTTGTTTGTCGACAGCTTTCTGCGAATTACTGCAATTAATTATGAGAGATGTAGCGCGAGCGAGCAAAGCGAAAGCGCGCCTCGCTCTCCTCGCTCGTCTTTTGTTTTTGCGCGCCATTTGCAGAACAATGCAACGCGTGCAACTTTTATCTCGACGAAAATAAACGAACACGTTATGTCGACTTTTTACCCTCGACGTTGTTACTTCGAAGTATTAAAGCCTTTGCCAAAATGTCTCCGATGCAAAACGCCAACACGCCGAAGCCGGTAAAAGGAACAAAGTCGCAAAGTAACGACGTTCAATCTCGAGTTTACAACTTTTTCGGCTTCGAAATAATAAGATGATCGGACATTGTTTCCGATCGCACCATTTACGACCGTAAGATTGACTTATTACTTTGTAGTCTTTTTACTAGAAATTTATTTATAGTGACGCTCTAATGGAAAGATCAAACGCTCTCGGCAGTTAATTTTAATGTCTTAGTGTGAGCGGTACTGAACCCCGTTAGATATAATTAGAGGGATCGGTAAAGCGCGCTTTCCATTCGAGCTGGCAACTCACCGTACCTACTTATTTTGATACATCTGTCATTTATTATGTCACCAACATCTGTAGAGCAATATTCATAACAGCCAGTATGAAACGGTCTCTAACCTACATACAAAATGTGTGTCTATTTGAACATTAATATCTGCGTTGCGTTGGCTATGCAGATTTAATTTGCTTGATGTATTGCTTTAGGTCATCATCATCAAGACGTCCACTGCTGAACACAGGGTTCCCCCTTTAACCTCCACACTGAACGACAGCCTGCCTTTTGCATCCACTGGATGCCTGCGACTCTCACAATGTCGTCGGTCCATCTAGTAGGAGGCCTACCTACGCTGCGTCTTCCGGTTCGTGGTCTCCACTCCAGAACCTTTCTTCCCCATCGGTAATCGGTTCTTCGAGTGATGTGGCCTGCCCATTGCCACTTCAACTTGCAAATTTTAACAGCTATGTCGGTGACTCTCGTTCTTTGGCGAATATCCACGTTTCGGATTTTATCGCGCAAAGAAACTCCGAGCATAGCTCTCTCCATTGCCCGCTTTAGGTGATTTTAATTAAAGCTTCCTAGATAACACGCTAATTCTATTGACTGAAATTGAACTTGTAATAATAATCTAGTCCTTTGTTCTATGAAGTCTAATATATCATTATTAAAATATGACCTATTATTTTCATAACAAGGGGCCTTGAACATTTAAAAACTGACTAAAGTCAACTGTGTTTCACGACAGCCTTACAGTTTTATGCGCATATTTATACGAGTTCTTGTACTTGATACACCTTAAATCTAGATAAATTAAGGGGTAGCTAAAAGCTCGCATTTATCTCATTCGTGCGTTTCTACGTTTTTGAATGAGACACAATGAGAATTAAAAAAAAAGATACAGCGTTATGTTTAGAATAACATTGCTAATAGTATAAAGCAATTTTCGTGTTTTTTTTTTATGATGGTGGAGGAGATAGGCGAATTATATACTACTAGCTGCACCCCGTGGTTTCACTTGCGTATTGATAAAATATGGTGGTGATGATAATGATGATGAAGCCTATGTCACTCTCTGTCCTTTGAACTATGCCCATGTAAAAAATCAAGTCGATCCGTTGCTCTGTTGCTGCATGAAAGATGAACAAACAAACCAACAAACTAACAGACCAACAAACTTTTCGCATTTTTAATATATTAGTAATGATTTTTCGGGTTTTTTGTATTTCCTTCACACATACACACACATCATTAGCCATTAAATGTCCACTGCTGAACAAGGCCTCCCTGTTAGAGGGGTGTTGCCATAATCCCCACGCTTGGCAGGCGGCCTGGGGATCGCAGTATGTTCACCGTGTACTAACAGGACGCTGCTGTCCATCCTCCAGTGGTTCTGGTCGCAGTTTAAGACATACCCGGGTCCATTTCCTTCACCATACTTTAAAATATAATTTTAATATCAAAATCAAGTTTTTCAAAAATCTTGAAAAGCTCTCAATCATCTATATAAAAAAATTGAGAAAAGAGAGCTTCTTTCAAATGTGTTTAGCTTACGAGTATATTCTAATTGCTATATTATAATAGGCATGTTATCATCATCATCATAATCAGCCTTTTAACAGTCCACTGCTGGACTTTTAGCCTACCCCCGAAAAGGTGATTGGACCATATCCACCACGCTGGCCCAATGCGGATTTGTGGATGGCAATGAGTGCAGCGTTAAAATTAAAGTCCTGTTGGTAAATATAAGTTCTTCGTATGCTACTTCTAAATTAAATTTGTCAGATACGTGGTAAACTGGTAGAGCGCTTTGTCAGCGGCGAGGCAACGAGGCGAGACGAGGGCGCGAGTTGCGAGCTCTCATCAACTTTAACGAGGCATTACGCCCGCCACGGCTTCGAGGGGATCACGTAATATTCGGTACTCGCATAACGTATAATTATTTCAGTGAGGGCGTCAATAACGTAACCGCAACGCATTTGCATGCGTTGGGGTCGATTTTGCGAAAACGGGACGCTATTGTGATTATGCGTAAACAAAATGGTAATACGGAGATTATTTTAACTCTTTTCGTTATTAAGTATATCCCCTCAAAAAATTTGAAATTAAACCAACGATTATTACACATAAAATAATCACAAATATACTTATTAAATATATTTTTTGTGAAGCTACTCAACTCTATAAACATTATTTCTAAGAAATGAAAAATCTTATTAACTGCATGACAATCATCAACAACATAGCAAAAAGTGCCGCTAAGTGAACTATAAAGTACAGGTTTCTATAAGCAATGCGAATTCCATACATCATCATTAGGTTCCTACATTATCTCTGGTTCCTACCTACGCTGACTAATGAAGGAATTTATTAACGTTGCAGCGCATTTCTGAGAAATATTATCGATGCAGTGAACAAAAGCGGGAACAAAGTAGAATGTCCTCTGAAACGGACGGTGCGTCTGAAATAATTCACGGTGGATTCGACACGGACATTCGCGGTCGTGGGCGAGAGCATGTCTTGGCAGCTGCTCTGGTTCCTTTGCTACTGCATGGGCTTATGAAATAGAACTAGAGTTTTATTATTCTTATGGTATGAACTTTTTCAAAACAAAAGATGGAAGTATGAAATATGATATGCGAGAGAGATATGATAGTGAGAGAGGAGTAAAGATGACGGCTAATAGTGACTGAAGTGGAGAAAATAAACTTGGTGTGCTGATTCTTCCTATAGTAGAATAAGGGCAAAAAAATGAAGATGAAGATGCACTGTCAAAACAAACTAGTAAAAATATATGTAAAAAATCAAAGGAATATAAATCAAAAAAACAATAGGCCTAAAAATTGCTGCTAGTTTGTTTAAACTTAAAAAAAAAAAACAATATAAGGCTAAATAATACAGAAAGAAGACAATAATTTATATGTCGTGACGGGGTGATAATATTATTAAAACCTTTGTGGTAGCATTAAATTTTAAAAAATATTAGCACAAAAGAAGAATGATTTGCGAAACAAAACGTTAAAAAAGCTATTCAGTGGATGAAATTGATAAATTAAAGCTACTGGTGATGATGTTAAGGATAGTATTGCAGATAAATAAAAGGTATCTGCTAAAAAAACCATCACTGTTTGATCTAAAGGTTTAAATAAAATTGATGAAAAATCGAGATCTCATTGCAAAATCTGGTTTTTATCTCGTTATCTCCATATTAAGCACACGCAAATTTTCGCAAATGCAATTCAGTAAGCCCAAAACGTGCACAACCATCCTACACACATTTATCTAGTTGACAGTTCACTTTTGAACTCGGTTATAGACAGGAAGATCCTGCCGCCACTGGCGACTGCCGCGGTTATTTCCAACTCGGATCACGTCGCCAAAGATCGCCTCACTGCTTTGATGTCACATTCTCTTTTTGCAAGCATTTCATCGTGCTATCTGCCAAAATACTTTCTGGAAGGATGTCTAACGACGACTGAGCAGGATTCTTTGATGCAATTTGGTGCTGCCTGGTTGTTTGTTTTAGTCAGAATATTAATGAACTTGTTTTAAACGTACGATTGTTAAAACTTATAATAATTATATAGATGAAAAAAAAAAAACAAGATAATATTTTTTGTAACATCTTAATGTGTTTTGCTAAATTTTACTAAAATTCTAATAGAAATATACTGTAGGTAATAAATATAATGTAAGTTAACCAATTTTATTTTTAACATGAATTAATACTCATGTTATATATAAAAATGGTAATTAACATATTTTTTTTCTTTGTTTGTTTATATTTCACATTTCTGTTAAAATTTCTGTTCAAAATTGTAACTACGACTAATTCTTATATTCTTGTACAAAAATAATTATCATAGTGGGAATGCTACCCACCAAAATACAGGTGCCACACCTAGTTTGGTGGCTATGGCTTATATATCTTATATTAACTTATATATCTTAATGTGTTGTAGTTTTAAAGTTTTGTTAATTATATTTTAAAATATATTTATGAACCAAATCATTATATATGTTACCGGCAACATATATTTTAATTTGAAATAAGACTATAGTAAAGTTTTTGAGTCGATGGTATGCGACTAATCTATATGTTTGATATTATTATTATATATTATTAAGATGAGGACACAGAAACTGTCACCGCGTAACAAACATTTTTTTATCCCCTTACGACCTTTTTAGTCTGATATCACCGTTATTGTGTGTCATGGAGGTGATTAGAGTCAAAATCGGAATAGCTAATTAAATTAAATAGTTATTTGTTCTTAGATTAGAGTAGAATTCACTGGATTACTGTCGTAAATTGAACTTAGCTATCCTTGGTAATGTAATTATTTGGAGATGGGATATATTCAGTCAGAATTCCGGAGTGTCAATAAAACCGAGGGGCTGTCGAAGTTTATTTTCAGTGGTGCCAATGTGGTTAGAGATAATGGAACGCCGTAAAACTCGGTCTCGTGTGGGCGCCCGTCGCATAGATAACGGCCTGGCCGATATCTCTTAGCGGAGTCATTTGTTACTATCTTATACGAAGGTACTTACGATAAACGCCGACCTTATTGCATCATTCAATTCCTATTTTCTACTCAGAAATGTTCTTTATCATCTACAGTCTTCTTTATCCTATTGATGGATGTAGTACTATTTTTTGTGCATTAGTGCAATCCTAATCAGGTTTAACCCACAATGGTGACAATATCGCCAACCTAATTAGAACTCGAACATGTTTTTTAGGGTTCGGTACCCAAAGGGTAAAAACGGGACCCTATTACTAAGCCTACGATGTCTGTCTGTCTGTGTCTATCTGTGTCTGTCTGTGTCTGTCCGTCTGTCTGTCCTACCTATTAACGGCTGTATCTTTCGAACCGTAATAGATAACCAGTTGAAATTTTCACAAAATATGTAATGTTATGATGGATTGACTAACAAAATAATGAAAAAGTCAATAAGTAAAAACGAAAGGGGGGTCCCCATACAACAAACGTATTTTTGTATTAGCTTTAAAGAATAACAACAAATAATAAAAATGGCCAAGTGCGAGTCGGTACAAGTTTCTATTCATTACTAAGTTATAACTGGTAATTTCGTTATTGAATTTATTTTGTGGTGGTACGGAACCCTCAGTGTGCGAGCCCGACTCGCACTTGGCTGGTTTTTGTTTTATTCAGGCAATGTACGTTTTTATCACCTATTAATTTTTTGTTACTCTTGTAGAGTGAGAGAGAGAGAGAGAGGCAGAAACAATCTCGAGCACACCGGAGTGTCACTCAGGCCTCAGAATTTTATTGCGTAAAGAAATCCTGCAAACTTCGGATATTTTTTACAGCTTGTCATGTTTTAATCAAGTTTTAGGCCATTAGTCCCTGGAAATCCAATTTTATAATGTCTTGATAAAGGTCAGAGCAGACCCTTATCAAAGTCGAGGTATATTTTGACTTTAAGTTCTACTTCGACAGTGATGCGTACTTAAATTAGGCTGAAGCCTAATTATTTATAACGGAAACACAATGAATACCTCCTTAATAACTTTTTTCTTCCACGCCATTTTTCTGCAGACGTCCGTCCCTATTGTCCTGATTGCGCAGCAAATGAAAAGGAAGCAAAAGGTGAAATGAACCAAAACAACATGCGTAACGAGAAGCTACAATGCAACCAACTTATCTGTAGAGGTGAGCGAGCGCCACAATCGCATATTTATAACAAAAGTGATTGTCTCTCGTAGGTAAATTAAGTTCCGTGATTTTGCTACCTGTACAGATAAGTTTGTCAGCCTGTACCAATGACAGCTGTGCAACCCACTGCTTAGATTTTATAACGTCGGAAAGTAAGGAATGCAAATAAGAACAAGGTTTTGTTAGGATATTTTAGTGTAAGTACGAATCTAAATTTTAAAAGCTTACAACAAAATAAGCAATAAAATCGTACAAGCATCTATATTATAAATGTACACGAAATAGTTATGAATATTTAAGTGTGTAACTGCATACTAATATGTACAACTACAACATACAACTTACCATTTTTTTAAATGAAATTCATATAAATATACCCACGTATATATTCGTACTTTGCACACAAATTGTAATTTATAAATGTGAAATTGATGAAACAGTGGTACCTACTTACCTGCACTGTTTTTCATTTTATTATTAGCAGTTATTATTTACTAATTTTATTTCATTTTAATGATAGAGCAGGGCAACCAACATAATTTTATCTAAAGAATAAAGTACTGGGGAAACTAGTTACTTGCCACAACTATGTGCATGGCTGGTGCATGGACAACAATGTATTCATTCATATAATATTGTTCGCTTTTGACGCATCTGAATGTTTATTGCGGGCAAAAACGATGCTTTTAAATACATAATCATAATTTTAGTTGATGGACTAGGCCAAATTTCAGAGATTCCCGACATAGCATATACTTTATATGGTTAAGCCAAAGCAAACTCCTTGGGTTTTTTTTTTAGATCTTTAAGGTTACTCTCAAGAACGAGAAATGAAAAATTATTGATTGTTTTCATCATCATCATCAGCCAGAAGACGTCCACTGCTGAACATATGCCTCCCCCTTTAACCTCCACACTGAACGACAGACTGCCTTTTGCATCCACTGGATGCTCGCGACTCTCACAATGTCGTCGGTCCATCTAGTGGGAGGCCTCCCTACGCTGCGTCTTCCGGTTCGTGGTCTCCATTCCAGAACCTTTCTTCCCCATCGGTTATCGGTTCTTCGAGCGATGTGGCCTGCCCATTGCCACTTCAACTTGCAAATTTTAACAGCTATGTCGGTGATTCTAGTTCTTTGGCGATTGTTTTAGGTAGAATCAATTGTGCATTGGATTGTTAAAGATGGATTTGATTATGTACAGAGCTATTTTAACTATCAGGAAATGCATCCTACCTACCTTTAACCAAAATACTTACAGTAATGGTACTTAACCTTTGTAACTCCGACACCGGGGCTACCAATTTAACTTGATGGTAATACTTCTATCGGGTTACGGTCAACCTTTATAAGGGAATGCTTGCGGTGTGGAAGCGATAGCGTTTTGAATTATGAATATTTGAATTAGACAATACATGTTTCACATAGCGTGTAATTTTAGTGGCCGCGGTATCAAATAGAACTTGATAATTTGTAGTGGTCACTTAGGTTTATTTTTATACTCAAAAAAATATTTAATTCTTTCCATCCAATGATACCTGGAAGAAGTCTCTTTTAGCGATAAGGCCGCCTTTTGTGGCACTAGCTCATAAATATGTTCTATCTGTTTGTAATTTTTATTCCTGGTGAACACAATAAAGAGTTTTTATTTATCTATCTTAATTGTTAGAAACGACATCGTATAATTAAATTTCAAACCTCGTTTCACTTTTTCGCAAAAATAAAATTTGCGAATCTCTACACCCTATAAGAAATCTTCTCGCAAAATTTTAGTTTCGTAGATCAAGTAATTTTCTAGTTTGCATCTTGAGTCAATCAGTGAGTAGTTTAGTAGTTTAGAGATAAATTAATGAGTAGATAATAAAGTTTCTTCCACACGATGCAAGCAAACTGTTTAACTTAGAATTAGGTCTTGCTTACGAAAGCAGTAATGATGAAAGTGATAAATCCTTCTATAGTTTGTCTTCACCTCACCGTGTGCATGATCCATTCTTTGAAAAATATACATGTGATCTAATGATCCATTAGTTTTTTTTTAAATTCAAATAGAAGTTGCAAATGGCGAACGTCATGCTTATAAATTTTTCCTGAAATTCTCAACTCTGATATTTACAGGAAGAATTCGGTTTTAGGAAAACTAATATATTTAGCAGTCTTTCGGCTATATTTGTAGGCATGTACATATACAATAGCAATACAAGCTTTTTTTTTTAGTATAACTGCATATTTTCTAACAATATCACAATGAAATTATAGAAGCTAAACAAGGTAGGTGCTCTTATAATCTCCATCTCCAAGTGAACCAAATCTTTTTTTATAATTAACCAGCTAGGCCAACTAAAACTTGGATTGCATGGTCACTAAATCTATTTGCAAGTACTTATTTATATCGCTATTCTAAGCACACGTCTCTCACCCGAACATAAAGGAATCCCCTAAAAGTCTGAGGGAGAAGCCTGGTTGTTACCCGAATGCCGTAATTAAACGCCTCGTCTAATTGTGACCTTCGACCTTCCAGACAGCCCTTTGTAACGGAATATTCTGGATTATGGAGATACATACGGTTAATCGGGATTAACTGAAAATATGTTCATTAACAGACGTAAGGGTTGAAATATAAAATGATGAAATAAATACCGAATATTTCTTGTAACCCGCCAAAAAGAAGGTTCTAATTATAAAGTCTGTTATCGAACTTTGTCATTATCAACATAATCAGTCCACCTTATTAGTCCAGTGGTGGTACGCTACTCAGCCCGATCTTATATAGACTTATTGCTTCCAGTCAACTGCCTTTTATCTCTTGACTCCACTGAATCTCTCTTTTGCTATATTTTGTTACATAGCAAAGTTTATCTTCCAAAACTTTGAAAGGAGATGGAAGACAAAAAATTTAGTAGCTGGAGACACTATCTATTACGACTTCTATGATTTTTATCTACCAAAAAACAGAGCATGTGACGGTCACTTAGCAGAAAAACCGATGGTGCAGGTTCGATTCCTGCCAGTCGTATATATTTTTTTGAATTATCTATAATATTTCAATTGTAAATACTAAAAAGTGGAACAACACTTTAAATTTATTACTTTTGAGCAAGTAAGTTTACAAATGGCTTCGTTTCTGGTAGGTACCTTTTCTAGTACCTAATACCCATCTGCCAGAATCATATTTTCACTACTGTGTTTGCAGTCTTAACTTTGTCTACTGCGCCCATAGGAAGTAGTCTGTCTTCCGAAAATAAGAAAAAAATATTTTTTCCTATCAAACGTACATAACGTACATAATATCGCCTACCATTTTATCACTAGTTCATGCCAAGGATTCTGTTTATTTAAAATACTTACCTCAGTTATATCTTAAATTATAGATACAAAATTATAAATAGATATCTTCGAAGGAAGGTACAATGCTAAAATAGCAGCGTTTATGTAAATTGCTTCCGCGAGGATTCACGAGATTTATGTCTTAGTCGGGAACAATTAAATTTAGACCGTGATTTCGGTTCGTTGTATAAATTGACTTAGTTAAGATGGAGACAGATGTCCTACATTCCTATTCGAATTCGTTACTGAGCTTATTAGCATTTTGATTGTTACAATACATTAGGAAATTCTTGAATGTTACGTTGATTTCTTCAGCACTGTACCTAATCCCACTGCTCGTAGGCTTTTCATTCTCTTCCTATGTTGGTTTCTAAACTAAATTCCATTTTTTTTTTATTATCCACATTCAAAAGTATTTTTTTTTTAATATTTGAAGCTTCTATAACATTTAAATATCCATAATATTCAACTTTTTATGATAGTTAATTTATTTATACAAGTTATTACAATAAACATAAAATTAATCTATATACCTATTTACAAATTAATCCTTATTTACTTTGGTTGAGAACGATTTTAGCGATTTCATTCACCTTTATCTAATATTTATCTATTTATTTTTAGAAGGTTCTTATGGAATGAAACATCAAGAAAATTGTTTGTTTTTATGTTTTTATTATACTAATATTATAAAGAGGAAAGATTTGATTGTTTCTTTGTTTGTTTGTATTGAATAGGCTCCGAAACTACTCCGAAACTGATTTGAAAAATTCTTTCACTGACGGGAAGCTACACTATCCCCGGGTGACATAGGCTATAATATATACCCGTGCGAAGCTGGGGCGGACCGCTAGTATAAAATAAATATACAGCCAAACTCATCTAAAAGCACCTAGTGGAAGAAAAAGCGCCTAGAATGCTGGCAGAATTGCCATTTTAAATGGCAATATAATTTTTTTTATTCAACACATTACAACAGTTTTGTATTTATTTTGTTAGACTCATATTATTAACTTAATATAAACCTAAATTAAAAAAACACCCAGGATCTTACTTCATTTTCTAATAATTTTCAAAGTGCGTGAGAAAATGCTGGCCTTTTTCTGGCTCAATGTATAAGCATTACCATTCAGCATTGTATCCAGCATGCTGGGTATATTGCCAACTAGTAACGTGCTTCAACACTTGAATTGTCTCTATACCTTCAATGGTTTGTGTGCAATATAACAGTACCTGTTTTTATTTAATAAGCTAAATAGTTTAGGGATTTAGTTTTAGTTGGTTTCTATTATATTTAGTTAGTAAAGACCTGTTGGTTTGTAATATATTTAGTTAGTAAAGACCTGTTAAAAAATAATACCCACTAACGAATGCAACTCATAAATATAATTTGTAAATTGAAACTGCGACATTTATTACGATCATGTTTATGGATAAGCTCATGTTTGGGCATAAACCTAGATACTCTTGTTTCAAGGTAAGTAATACGTAAAAATATTGGTTACTAATCATTGAACCTCAGAAAATGTAATACTTACACCACTCTGTGATTAAAAAGCAGCAGCACTGGATCCTTCAGGAAAATTTTATTTTCCGGATAAGCCTATGTGATAATTTGGGGTAGGTGTACCTAAGCTACGCCCATAACTTAATTCAAATCCATTTATCCGTTATGAAGCTGAATAGAAAGAAACATACACACACTTTCACACTAACACACAAACTTTTGAATTGACAATTTTTAATTTACTTGACTTAAAATTGCTTTCATATACAGCAAAGAAAATGTCCCTTGCGCCTTCAAAAAGGTAATTTGGTTAATTTTCTTTATCATCGATATTTTTTTATGATACAATTTATAGTTCCAGTTATCGTAGCTCCCAAACAGCTGAACTAACATGGTCTCCACTCAAGAAACTTTCTTCCCCATCGATTATCGGTTCTTCGAGCGAAGTGACCTGCCCTCTGCCACTTCAACTTGCTAATTTTGATAGCTATGTCGATGGAGCACGCTTGCCTAGAAGAAACCGATACACTCTCGATTTGAAGTTACCCAGATTGTAACTATCGCGGAACATCCAAAATAAATCCCATCGTTTGAAGATTATCCCTACCTATTTTATCGGAGGTTTAAAAAAAAACAATTTATACTTATCACGTTCGTGGATAAATGTTTATGTTGCCAAACACTACATTAATGTAGGTACTACAATACATTTGAATGCAAATCCTTTTTCAAATTTTAAGTTCTCTGATACTTTGTACTACAACAAACTGTTAAATTTTACACCATGTTTCTTGTTTAAAAATAACTACCTCTTCATTGTGTTTATATGGCCGTATAGGCCATCATAAACTAACATCAATATCACTGTTACAAGGCTCTGGAGTTAGACTCCCATAAAAACATTACGCCGTATAACTTGACGAGGTCAATAAACTAGAACAACGTGTGTTAACTATAAAATTATTAATGCTTACCAGGCACTTGAACTTAGTGATTGTTAAGTCGCCCCTTATTTTTATGTGACGGTTAATTTTTTTTTTTTTTTATAAGAAGTACACACTATTTTTATTCGTAAATTAAACTTGCGTTTAAACGCCCGGGGACTTGTAAGTGCCCCGTGCTTCACCCAGGTGAAGAACCTAGGTGAAGCACGGGTCCGGCGTCCCCCCCCCCCCCCCCCCATTGCATGTAGATTTTTTGAGTTAGGATTACACGCAATTAAGTTTTGCACCTTAGTTATAACAACAGGTACTAGACAATACACAGACAGCCAACTAGTCTTTACTTTTATAAAAACCGGACAACTATGAGTAGGACTCGCACCCTGAGGGTTCCGTTGTATGGAACCCTCAGAGCGTGAGACTAAACAAAAGAAAAACAACAATAAAAAGTAGACAAACCAGGTGATAGAAAGACAAACTTAACTTTGTAGTCGACAATAAGGTAACTGGTAAGGTAATACCAACTACAAAATGTAAAATTGTAATTGCAAAACAATATTTTTTTATACGACATAACTTCAAATTAACAATATTCGGAATTTTTCGTTAATATGTGTTGTGAGACCTTGCCTTTTGCCAAATTTCATGATTCTAGCTCTACGGAAAGCACCCTATAAGTTTTGATTCCTTTTTGAAATCGCAAAATATGCAGAAATATGCGACATAAATGGCAATATCTTTTGATCGCATTGACTTAAAAGTTTTATATGTATTTCCACAGCGGGAAGAAACCGTAGATTCGAGTATTTGATAATATACTTACATTTCAACTTGATACCTCTACGCGTTCTTGAGAAAAAGGATTTTGACAGACGGACAGACGGACAACAAAGTGATCCTATAAGGGTTCCGTTTTTTTCCTTTTGAGGTACGGAACCCTAAAAATGGTAAAAACCAACCAGGGAACTTTTGAAATTTTGACAAATTTACTAAAGTAACATGTGAAAGTATCTGTTATTATAATCTGTAGGTACCATCATTAAATTGTATTTTTTTTTCAATTCATTTATTCCAATATTTACCATTTTACATTTTTTTAACCAAACATTTTTAGAAGTCTTAAATTAACATTTTATAATGAGTACCTTATTACCCGTATTGTTTGTTTTCGTTCGATACTTCATTTTAATTTAATTTGGAATTCCATATTCCAAATTAAATTATTATTTTCCTTAACTTTTACGTCAAAATATAAATTTAATTAATGACATTTCTTACGACTTACAAGTTTGACAAAGTCTTTAACTTTACAGGGCTTAAGAGATAAGTAAGTATTTTAATTTGGTCTCCGTTATACTTAAGTGTAAGTTTGAAACAAGTCCATAGGTCAAACTCATTGAACCCAAATGACTACTTTCTATACTATTGTTATTGTCTAGTTTTGCCCCTCAGGTCGAATAGTATACAGGTTGAAACGACTCTCCATCGTAGCGTAACTAGATATGTAATGCTTACTAATATTATCAAAGTTGGTAACTCCCCAGTCCGTAGTAAGGTAATTGCTCGCCAACAATTCTAAAGACCCTATTAGAAGTTCACCTAGCTTCTTACTTGGTGAATATTCCAAAAACGGCGCAAACAGTAATTTGAATCGAATGGTTCCTTTGTTCCCTTTAAATTCGCTGATAAAGGAAACGTTCCGAAAGCGTTGCTCTTTTGGAAAAGGTGGCTCAATTTGAAAAGGTGGTTGCTATAAACGTGGCCGATACGAATACGAAAGACAGAAATAAATTGGGCTCACAGATTTATAGCCAAATGCTCTTAACCCGTGCGATGGACGTAGCAAAGATTTTCGAGATTTCCGAGGAAGAGAATTCTCGAACGGAATAGAAAACTAAATGAAGACCGTATTTTTTGTGCACTGTATAAACTAGCGTAAGATTTCATGCACGAGAGACGCACATACCGTTAAACTGCCTGAACATAATGTATAGTATATTGAAATTTTAACGATTTTTATCGCGTATAAAGCTAATCATCATACTTCATTACAGTTAGTAATGTTATAAATATATTATACACTCCGTAGAGTTGCACTATGAATAAAAAAAATATACATGCTTAATTAGTGTGGTTTTTGTTAAATAATCCATTTAACCTTCCTCTCTTCCATCCGTCCTTCTTTCATGTAGCAATAGAGAAACGTATCAACGCGATTTTTGAAGTTCAAGGACTGGTAAGTAACATAGACTTGAAAGAAACTTTATTTTGGAACGCAACCTTATAGATGCTAAAAGGGAAATCCCAGAAAATCCGGAAATCACTCTGGCTCCGTCCGAAGCTTTTCGAAACAATTTCTATAGTTAGGATTTTTGCCGTAAATCTTGAAAATAGCTGGTGATTAATGGACATCTTCCTGGTTTCGTACAATACAATATACATCATTCTGTATTAAGCTGTTAAATAATAACTTTGTTGGTGTGAAACTTTACACTACCACAGTATAAGCAATAGACACACAAATGAGAAAAAGCTTAGGTGTATTATAAACGTAATATAAACTTTGCATTTTTATTGAATATCTATCATCTATGTTTATAAAATGAATCCCTATTAACCTAGGTCACGCCATAACTCGAGAACGAATTAACCAATTTTATTCATCTTTTTTTTAAGTTTTCTAATACTTTGTAGAAGGTTCTTACGGAAAGAAACATTAAGAAAATTGCGTAGAAAATTGGAAAATTTCAGAAAACTTAACGACGATTTTATCTTCGCGCGTTTGTTATTTACACGTTTGTCAGGCCAGCTAGTCTTTACTTCTATACTAATATTATAATGAGGAAAGATTTGATTGTTTGTTTGCATTGAATAGGCTCCGAAACTACTGAACCGATTTGAAAAATTATTTCACTGTTGGGAAGCTACACTATCTCCAGGTAACATAGGCTATTTTTTTTAAAATAGGGATCCTTACTAAAGCTCCAATAATGTAACCCAAAGTGTAAAAAAATAAGATTTACAATTGTTACTTTGCGTGTTTGACAGTTCTGAGACAGGACAACGTCTGTCAGGTCAGCTAGTCTATACTAATATTATAAAGAGGAAATATTTGATTGTTTGTTTTTTTGTTTGCATTGAATAGGCTCCGAAACTACTGAACCGATTTGAAAAATTCTTTCACTGTTGGGATGCTGCACTATCCCCGGTTGACATAGGCTATATATCCCGGCTTAGCCCATGCGGAGCAGGGGCGGCCAACTAGTATTCAATAAAAATGCAAAGTATTTAGTTATTATTTTGTTCATGTTTCGCCTCCAACACTTAAAAATATATTAATAATTTTTCTTTTTAAGATCATCATAAAGTTTTTTTTTTTGTTGTGATGAACTAACTATACTACTTAGTCAGTAACAATTATGTTGTTTGAAAATAAGCGTATGAACTTTTTTATTATATAAACCATATTTCACCAGATTTTAGGTGATGGGTGGTCGATGATGGTAACACGACTAGCCTATAATGGAAACTGGCTAACAAGTGAGGCTGCAGAAATAGACCGTAAGGTACATATTTTAAATTTTAGGGTGGTAACTAACCAAGCCCTAGCAAGTGTCCTGTCATGCTATAGTTTCCCCACGATTTATCCCTTCACCTCTACTTATTGTTGAGATTTTAACCCCTTGCTTGTGGTTTTGAATTTTAAACCAATTGCGCAAACCAATGAGATGTCGTGGTTTCATTATCTAGAATAGATTTGTTTGTCAGTCACAAACTAAGTAGTTGCATGACTACCTTGTCAAAACTACAAAATTGGAATGCCTTTTTCTATTAAAGCATTCTACAACATTCATCCAGCCATAAGTAAGTTATTAAGGGTTATAACTTGCTTAACAGTTATAAACGGAATTGCGGACTTAAATAAATCTTTATCGGTACTTTCATAACTTTACAACAGCTTTTCAGCGAGTAAGTAAAACTTGTAAGCTGCGAATAACGACATTCTTCATTACTAAGTTGTGTATTATTTATGTTCCCTGTTACTTGCTTTATGCCGGTGATGCCACCATAAACCTACACGAATGCTGTATAAAATACAAATTGAAAATTGTTCTTTTAATAAACCGTTCATAGAATGGAAAGTGCGCTATGACTGAGTAAGCGGGCTGTAAAAGCTGGACTGCCTACCTTTTGGAAAAACCCATGTTTTATTAATAAATCATGGCAAAGTATGGCATCTTATTAAGTGGGCACATGGGCAGCAATTTGTCCATACAAATTAACGTATTCTCGTGTTTCCTCCCTGGAAAATACCGCTAGAACTGTATTTTTTTAAACAAAATTTACCTCCTCTATTGTAATGCTTATATCATTTATTTTTTCTTATAAGTTAACTACAATAAAAAATATGAGCCATTAAATATCCCAAAAAAATCTTTTACCGCGAGGTTCAGCAGACTACTATCAAAAAAAAATTACGAGTTTATAAAACAAATATAAATGACAGAAGCATAGTTCAATCCTTTAAAAAATTATGAAATCGGCCTAGTTTTGAATGAGGATACAGAAAAATACGAGACGATGATTTTGTCTACTTTTCTTAGGTATAATCGATCCAAGCTGCAGTTGTCCCTGTTGCGCTCGACGGGGAGAGGCTTGAGGTCAGGCAACAGCAATAGATTTGCTAAATACCTATTCATCAAATTTCTTGGCTGTGGTATGCCCTCTTAACACTAGCTTCAGAGCTATATCTTTCTATTCTGCTAATTCCTATTCCTTCTTTTTATTTGTTCATATTCAGCTTTTTAGCCTTTTGATTCTTTAAATAAAAATCCAAAGCAAATCTCGGAATTTTATCAAAAGCCAATATTAACAGCATCCTTTATCTTGCTCGCGTTTTTAATTTACTTGATGATAGGTATAAAATGATCCAAATTTCAATGTATGTAGATAGTAGGTACTATATGTAAAATATAAGCTGTATAAATAAAGAATATAACACATTTTGATTGAAATAAGTTTTCAATCAAAATTTCAAGGTAAATTTGTTTAAATACAGTTTCTATGTTTAATTTGTATTTATGACGAATATCTAGTGTAATTTTGCTTCTACGTCGCTTCGAGTACAATAATGAATTTTTATAGAAAATTTATTGTGTTATGTTTCTTTATTCGCACAAATTATAATTTCTGTAGTCGTTTCTTAATTAAATGCGCAAGCGAAATAAAAGACGCACGAAGTAAGGGCTTTAAGAAGGTTAAAAACTAGCCCCGAGTAAAAGAGTTTTGATTCTACCTAAACAAACGCCCGTCTACCTGCGACAGCTGTAAAAATATGGAACCGTGGTTCAGCGGCTGATCAAATACTCTGTCGATATTTTCGATAAGTATTGTATAAAATTTTAATACTGATGACGTTCCTACTTTGAACTAATACTGCGATGGGCAAAATAAAACTATTGTTCTTTAAAAAGTTGCTATATTTCAGTTGTTTTTATCAAATAGTTACAACACAACGGGCTCTGAAAATATCTGAATTACAATGGCTGCGAAAATAGTTTTTAGGAAGGTGTACAAATGGTTAAAACTTGCAAGTGGAAAAAGTTTGCAATTACTCTAACGATTACATTTAGTTCTAAATACACAAATTTAATTATAAATATCACAGTCAAAAATTACATAACTAAGGTTCTAGCACTAAAGGTATGGCAGTAAATGCTGGGCTCTAGTCTAAGGTTTACAGTTAAAATGTAACAACCTTGAGTTTTTACCGATTCACATACAAAACGCTTGCGGAGAAATTACGCCTAGACTGAAAAATCTAATACACTTCACCAATAATAAAACTAGCCCTACTAAGTGACTAGAATACAGTAGAATAAATTACAAGTAACGATATCAAAAATTCGGTATCTACAGTATAATTACAAGCACGACTACGGTTACCACAATATGTCTAACATCTTCTAGGGGCATTAAAATCAATATTCTTTCATGTTACTACATTATCTTACTGATATACTCGTTATGTATAATTTGAGTTAATTATTGCTTTGCGATTTGATTGATCGAAACTCTTATTGCTACTCTATGGATTTTCCATTCCGCACGTGTTCTTGTTTTCCGGACTCTGCAACAATTAAAATATTTACGTCCGACAGATATAGGGCCATCCATAACATTGACAAATGCTGATTGTATGGGGAAAAAAGTGCAAACAACTTCAATTTACCTCATACGGCGGCGGCGGCAGTATATCACACAGATTTATTTGACAGCCCTGGTCCGACTTCGTTACATTCGAATGTCTGCTCGCCTGGATTGGAATTTTGAAGCTGTTCTCTCTTCCGAGCCAATGCCACTGTGGATAGTCGTACTCTAAATCAGTGGCTGGACACACTTTGCTTTTGTCCTGTCTGCTCCTCGATCCGGACCTATTGGTGTGACAGGACGCGCAGTCATCTTCTAGCATATTAATCTCATTATGCACATTCTCGAGTCTCGGCTCTCGATAGTCCTTAGTCGATCTACTGGATGTGCTATGACAGCACGTAGAACATTCTCCATTCGAGTACTGTATGCTTCCGTTACACGATCTAACAATGCTGTTATTATGGGATCGCCTGTCTGGACAATTCCTGAGGTCTCCGATTTCGTTATTGTCCTGAAAATTGATGTATTGTTAATAATAGTAAACGATGCAATACAAATTCCAGTAATCTAATCTAGAATCAACAGAGGCGTTCACATGAAGCTTATCGGAACGTACCTTGAAATTGAGTTCCGTGTAAATTGCACTGGACGCGTACGGTTCCGGTGGTCCTCTTCGAATTCTATCCACACTCGACGCGTCTAAGCCTTGAATGGAATTCTGTGGTAAGCTATATTCCGGTTCGACGCTCAGAATACTCGTCGATTGTCCACCTTAAATGAAAATGGATGTAAAGCATATCAAATCAAATCAAATCAAATCAAATCATTTATTTGCTAGAATACATATAATTACATTGAGGTCTTAAGATTATTTTCGGTACATAGTATTCAATCTGCATGCAGACGTGCAAATGTTCTTAAGCTAGATATATATTTATTTTATTGTTAGTTAGGTATATATTTTACGAAGTATTATTATATATTATTATCTTATTAAATTATATTATATTAAAAATTCCATAAATTCCTTAATACTATAAAAACAATTCTTAATTAGCCAATCAGTTAATACTTTTTTAAATTTATTACCGTCCAAAATTTTTAATTCATTTGGTAGTTTATTATAAATGTATATGCACATATTATAGACATTTTTTTGGTACAAGGCTTTTTTGACAGGAGGTTGATATAATAGGTTAGTGAATTTGGCTCTTTTTTGGCGGGTAATAACTTGACTTCGTTTTTGGAAATATACTGGGTGTTCCTTGATAAACATACAATAATACCTTCTTAAATCTCAATTCAATTACAACTCAAATGCGATTTAATATCAAATCCTTATCACCGTGAGATATACTCGTATGTTGGCAAAAGAAACCAGAGCAATGAACTTAAATTGAATTACTATTCCGTATAGATAACGTTCGAGTTCGAGAACTTCCTTCTTAACACCGATGCTTCACTCACCGTGTAAAAGGCTCTGATGACAGCTGCTCACATCTAAGCTGGGATCGTTTGGCGGCGCAAACACAGGCCTGTCCCGGAGCCAGATCGTGTCTTTATTCAACAGGCACTGCTGAGCGGTGACAATCGACTGACCTACAATGGGGTTCAATGTTTCAATTACGTCCACTTGACTATCAGTTGACTTATTTATCTGTTTGTACACAAGTTTATGTCCTTACCGGTAGATTTCTTCCTTTGAATGTTGTTCCGCCTTTTGATGTAGAATATACTGAATAGACCAATGATAATAATTGAGAATAATGTTAGACATAGAGCGAGCAGCCACGTCTCGCTGAATATGGGAGGCATGTTTGTGTCTTTTGGAGGTTCCGTTCTGTAACAAGGGATTATGAAAATTAGAAATTTGCACTGGTAGGTTTGTTGCTTTGATTTTGTTGCCGGGACCGTAGAATGCAGAATTACTCTATAGGGATTCTGTGGATTTAGAGTTGATCGGAGGTGGAAATCCAAACAAACTTTGACAACGTTTCGTCGCCAACATACTTGTATAGGTAAATCGGGATTTCAGAATAGCTGTTACAGGAGGGACGTTACTGCAATGCTAGAGAGCTCCAAAACAGTTCTTGGAGATCTCAAAGTCTGTTAACCCACATAGCCCGAATTCACTCAAAGCAACCGAGTATCTTGTGAAAATCCATACTGTCAAAAAATTACTTACTGCACATAATGTCTCAGGGAATGTGTCGGCAGCATGTGTATCTGCGCGGACGGCGAGAAGGGTCCGTGCCCACGGCGGGTGACGGCGGCTGCGCGCGCGCTGTATCGCCCGCCTGCGCGCAGTGAGCTGGCGGCCGCGGCACGGGTGCGCCCGCCCAGCGACATCTGACCTACGACGCGACCACCGCCCGTGCCAGCGACACGGATCTCGATCTACAAGAAGTAGGCATAAAGTAATTAAGAAATAGGATCGACTGGACTGCTGATGATGCTATGGTCATTTGGGTCATTTGAGTTTAATCATACGTGAGTAATTTCCGTGCCATATAAATAAAATGTCATTTACTTATATATCACTTAATTTATAAGACTATGTTTCCAGTACCAACATTGAAATTATCATTTAAAAATGTTGACGTTATAATTAAAGTAGGTAGGTACATATTTTTATACCTACACACAGTAAAATTAATGTTGTGTTAATAATGTGCTATCGTATTTATCTCTGAGTAGGTATTTAATTAGATAATTTTGTTAAACTCGAGCTATATGTTGTATAATTTTATCATAGGTTAAATTATCACGGAATGTAAATACAAACAATAACAGCTCCCGGCAACCAGGCCGTTCCCATAAGCTCATTAACGCCACTGTTGCTACATAATTGCTGCTTAATTACTTCCCTCCAAACGGTAATTACCCCTTACGTAAAAGTTTACGAACAACAGACAATTAACTAGTTCGAAATGAAAGCAAAACTTACCAAATAACCCGTGAGTTCGCCGTTCCACGAGTTCACAGGTGGTGGTTCCCATCGTATCCACGCCGACGTTGCGTTTATTACGCCGGCTGTCACGCTCTGGGGCGGTGCAGATGGCACTGAAATAAAACTACACATGAATACAAAAGCAACGCAAATATGTGACCCAAAAATTGCTAAATCACAGTTCCCTTACCATCTTCATCAGTATACCCTGACATCATATTTGACGGCTTTCCGAGCAACATCTTGTAAAACGGCATCAGAAATATATCGTATTGTGTGTACGCCATCAAACCCGTCAGAATATAACTCGAAGAACCGCTGTTGTCGACATTCATCAGAGATCCGTTTGAACATAGCACGTTGTCTGGATAAGATGAATTTAGATTTGGTACTCCTTCCTCGGTAACATTGCGCCAGTTTAAAGTTGTGCCGTTGTACCAAATCTTAACACCTTCAAGATATTCATTGTAGTCTGTCAGCACCTAAAATATGCAAAACGTCACAAACAACGTAGATCCCGTGTGTGCAAACATAGCAGGTAGGTAAAGATACTCACGTCCCAAACAACTTTTAGAGAAGTCGAGGACAAAGCTTCCACCCTCCTTAGAACTAATACGTTCTGTTGCAAATATTTCCTCGCTTGAACAAGTTCGTACTCCGTCATGTGAGTTTCACGTTCATAATCAATATTAAATTCGTGACTGGAAGAGCGCTCGTTTAGCTCATTGTTTCCTTTCTTCAGTACTTTGAGGTATGCCTCTTTCATGATGCTTCCAGCTGCGTTGACAGCCGTACAAATTACCCTACCGCTGTGCTCCGCCCGCGCGCCGTCCAAATATAATAAGCTCGAATTGCTTTTCGTGCATTCTGGGAAAAGTAACGAGTCTTGAATCCCTTCGAGTATCCAAAAGGTGGTTGGCGTCGGTAACCCTTTGGCTTCACACGGAATGGAGACCACATCACCCTCCCATGCGGTCAGATTGGACGGTATCTGCGTGAAGTGTGGTAACGCTGAAACAGATGGCCATATTAAAATAGTTCCAACAGAGTTATAGGTGCAATAAAATCAGCGGGAATGTTAGCTTACAATATACAGTCAGCGTTGCACTGGTGATACTGGTGCCGGCGTGGCTGTCTGCTCGGCAGGAATAGATCCCCGCATCGGTTGCCGCCACATGATCTAACTTTAATAACCCACGAGCTATAGTAGCATGAGAAGGCAACATACCATCCTCTTTAACCCACGTGATTTTTACAGCGGAATCGTAACTCTGAAATGAAATGCATATTATTAATCAAGTTGCCATTAATGTAGGAAACTTTCAAATAATTCCATGCTTCTAACTTACCTGACAGCTGAATTCAACAGGCTGTCCAACTAAAGCGGTAATGTTGCTGGGTTTGACAACAAAATGTGGCCGCCTCAAAACAATTAACGCGGCGGCCCTTGACTGTCTTTCACCAGCAATATTGGATCCAACACATCGAAATAGACCACTATCGGTTGGTAACGTTTCTAAGATTTTTAAATTTCCTGTTTCTGTTATTGTTACCCTAAAAAAATTAAGATTAATTTATTCATCTGGTGTATTTTATTGTTAACGAATACAAATATTGGAAAAAATTTAGGTTACCTTCCATTGACTTCCACGTCAAATATCTGTCCGTCTTTGAGCCAATGTACTGTAGGTTCGGGAACACCTCTTGGAGGCGAACATTCCAGAAGCGCAGGTTCACCTGCCGCTACGTGAACATCTCTTGGCTCTGCTCTGAACTCATCACGGAGAACTGAAAAGAGACTTCTAAATTCCAAACCTGGTAGAGCGAATTTATATAGCTAGGGGGATTTTTTTACATTATATTCTGTGGTTTTTTATACCTATACATTCATTCTATTCTAATAAACAATAAGTTATATTCTGTGTTACACAAATTCAATCAAGGTCCTGGTGTCATACCCCCTTATAAATAAACGTGGAGTAGTCTTGGAATAGTAACGCCGTGTTTTGCCTTTTTCTCTCTTTCAAATTTTGAACTCGATCGAAAAAGACAAAAGGCGGTGTAACTATTCCGAGGCTACTCTACGTTTATTGATAGGGGAGATAGAGACCTAAGTGCACAAAGTTCATTTTTCAATTACATTTTAATGTTATGACGTCAAATGCTTATGGCAAGGAATCTTATGTGAGATGGGGCCCTAATAGCAGCACGTTGGCAGCATGTTGTAAGACTCACCGGCGACGTTGAGTGACGCATTGTGACTGACAGCCTCGCCAGCGAGATTGCGTGCCACGCACCAATAAACACCCTCGTCGCTCTCCTTCTTACCCCGATTTACCCTGGGAAAATAAACCCTGATTTTCATAATCGTTTTGGATGACGTAACTGATTGATGAACTGTATTTGATTTTTGGGGTAAGCCCCCTATTAATAATTTAGACAATATTTTAAAACAGCTCAATTAACCGTACCAAGCGCTTTGATTCCACTTTTATTGTGCGAACTGCTAGTCTGTGGAATGCGCTGCCTGAATGGGTATTCCCCGATAGTTATACTCTGGGTGTCTTCAGATCGTGAGTGAATCTGTTTCTTCTAGGTAAGCGTACTTCATCGTAGACCGCATCATTGCTTAAGATGAGGTGAGGTGGTGGTCAAACGCAAAAGAGAAAAAAAAGAGGAAAATATCCAAGTCTTTTAACTAAAACAACAAGTTTGTGACAGAAACTTGTTGTTTCAGGCGATATAGCGGCCAAGCGCAAGCCTATCTACTATAAAAAAAAGAAAGAAAGCTCTTACCTCAAGAACAGAAGTCCGTCTTCCAACAAAACTCGATGGCCGTCTTCCGCAGGTGGCAGCGGAACCCCGTCCTTGTACCACTGCACGTAGGGCTTCGGCCGGCCCTCCACCACGCATCGCAGTGTCGCTGGTTCGCTGCGACCCGACACCGTGTTGGATGGATGCTCTTTGATACGCGGTGCTCGGTTTTGTGCTGAAGAAAAAGAAACTGGTCAGAAATTTTAGAATTTGATAGCGTTGTTAACGATGGTGTCTGAGTAAGCGATGGTAGCCGAGTAAGTGGTGGTGGCCAAACGGTAGCATGTGCACTTTATAATCTGACGTCACCTGGTTTGATCCATGGCCCTTCACCAATTATTTATTTAGTACTTGAATAAATTACGTGCGGTTTCACTGCCATCGCTTAAAACGATGAAGAAATACATCGTGGCAATCGTTATACGTATTACCGTTTTTTCATTAGAGTAAATGCAAAAATACGTTAAAATAATACGTTTGTTGTATAGGGGACGCTTTCTTTTTACTTTTTGACATATTTATAATTTCTTAGTTAATCCGCCGTAATAAATACATATTCTGTGAAAATTTCAACTGTTCATTATGAATTATTATAACACCGGCTTGCACTCACGATTATGATCCTCACGCGAGTTTTGATGAAGTGTTCATTATGGTTCGAAAGATACAGTCGTTTAAAGGTAAAGTTAAAAGACAGACAGACAGACAGATAGACATACATCGTAGGCTTAGTAATAGGGTCCCAGTTTTTACCCTTTGGGTACGGAACCCTAAAAATGAGAGAGAACACACAAAAATACATTTCACTAAGAAAAAAAAAACATGATGTGTAAGTATGGAACTTACTTACATAGTATATTGTAGGTAAATAAGTAAGTACTGATTATATTATAATGTCGAGTCGCTGGCATCCAGTGAGTCGCTGGCATCCAGTGAATGCAAAAGGCAGGCTGTCGTTCAGTGTGGAGGTTAAAGGGGGAGGCCTATGTTCAGCAGTGGACGTCTTCTGGCTGATGATGATGATGATGATGATGATGATATTATAATGTAGATTAAAGTTAAGATATCAATGATTAATTGAACAACATCCTATTTACAGCACAAGTACCTACTACGAGTAAATGGACATTCAATCTCAAAACGAATTTATCACAGATAAGGCACTGCCTGACGCCTATGGCCTACAAACACAAAAGATGCATTTAATTCGTCGGTCAGACGCTTTAACCATCTTTAAAGTATTCATGACGCATCTCTATATCAGTAAAGGTTATAGATATCTCAATAAAATTTTATTTGTCGGTTTGTCCGTTCCACTGCATTAAGATAGACATATCGATATAACGACGAGATGGGTATTGTTATAATTTGAATTTTGTTTTGTTTTATTTGGTTACCAGGCAAAGGTTGTCAGTTTATCCTTCTTTCCCTTTTGGAAGGAGTTTGGCGTGCCGTGTCTTTTGCTTATAAGAATGTCAAGTATTGAAATACATACTTTCAAATTTGTTTAGACTTCATCAAACAAATGACAGTTAGATTCTAGCAAATAAGTCACAGTCAAGGCAAAGTCATGCCCTAGCAAAGTGGTAGAGACTTTACTAGAGGTGGAGTTATACCACTGCCTACACTTGAGCACGTTTACCAACACTGGTCTGGGCCTTCAGGGATCAGCAGCTAGCCTCACCTATCTATTTATACATAAAAATGAATCCCTGCTATTTACCTTGGTCACGCCAGAACTTGAAAACGACTTTGCCGATTTAATTCATATTTTTTTTAAGGTTTTCTAATACTTGTAGAAGGTTCTTACGGACAGAAAAATTAAGAAAATTGCGCAGATTATTGGAAATTTTCCGAAAACTTAATGACTATTTTAACTTTGCGCGTTTGACAGTTCTAAGACAGGACGTTTGTCGGGTCAACTAGTTAAAAATAAAAAAACAGAGAGTCTGGTTAATACTATGCGAGGCAAAAATGCTGAAGTTATGGGCTCAACGCATAAACATTGCCATTGAACTTGGAAATGCCACCAGCATACTGGGCACACTGCACTTTCAGCTTGTATTTGGTTTAGTTAATAAAGGCACTTGCCAGTAATATTAAATAAGACTTAATTAATAATAATCCACCATTATTAAACATTTATACATGAAAATACACAAGTTTAGGAAACTACTAAAATGAGACGAAAAGTTGGTTTGACGTTGGCGCCAAAAGTAGGTTGTCAGGTACAGAATATTATTTTACTGTTCATTTCGTAAAATAAAGTGATTACTTTTTTTTTATGATGGTGTCCGAGCGGTTACATGTGCTCTTTAGTATCTGACGGCACCCGGTTCGATCCTCGGCCCTTGACCAATGACTTATTTAGTACTTAAATAAATTATTTGCAGTTTCGATGAAACCACTCAAAACGGTGAAGAAAAACTTTGTGAGAAATCCGGTCCAGTTTGCCATGAACCTCAAAAGTTCAAGACATAAATGACATTCACCGACATGCACTGGGCCAGCATGGTCCATCCTCTAAGGCCTGAGTCCCAGCAGTAGGAACATGATAGGCTGAAATGATGATGACGATGATGACAATTTTTTATCCGAATGCGCAAGAAGGAGGGTTATGTTTTTTGAGTGTATGTAGATTTTCAAATTACGATTCTGCGCGCGCCCCGTGGTTTCACCGACGTAGTGATGAAAATGGTGATGATAATGACAATAAGGAACAAACAAACTAACAAAATTTTCGCATTTATAATATTATATAACTATAAGTATGATGTTTCTTACCATCCCGTACATTAAAAGATATATAAATCTAATATCGGGACAATTTTTTTTTATTTCTGTCACTTTTCAATCTAATTAAAATACACATGAACTTACACAGTATATTCAAACGTCCATGCTTTAGTGTCAGGAACAGATCGGGCCAGAATTGGCACGCTGTCGCCAAATGTGACAAAGAGAACATACTAGCAGGAAGGCACTAATAATACCGACGTGTTGAAATACCAGTTGAATGACCTGGGTACAGAATATTCAATAGTGCAAGTACCCAGGGGGCAAATTCGCGACACTATCTACATGAAAGGTCTTATTTATGTATTTATTTTTACACGCTTTATATTAGCTCTGGTTGTAACTAACTAATTACCTAACGAACAAACAAACGAAATAACAATGAATGTAATCGAATCTTGGAAGTCAATTTTAACATACTTCTAATTTTCGTGTACTTTGGAAGTAGGTACATGTATGTTATTCAATTTGAAGTGGTAATGGGAAAGACACATCGCCCGAAGAACCGATAACCGATGCGGAAGAAAGGTTCTTGAGTGAAGATCACGAACCGGAAGTCGCATCGTACGTATAGGCCTCTGACTAGATGGACCGACGATTTCGTGAAAGTCGCGGGCATCTAGATGCAGATGGCAGGCTGTTGTTTAGTGTGGAAAGGCTTAATTATGTTCAGAAGTGGACGTCTTCTGACTGATAATGATGATATTATGTAATTCAGATGTCAATAAGTACAATAATTTGGTACCATTGAACTGATCTGAGGTCAGTAAAACTATTAAATGACGTGTATGATACTGACAGAGCCATCTAGCGGGTTCTTCAAAAGGCGAGTTAATAGAGTCCTAAATAATCGGCAACGTATTTTTGATGTCTCTGGTGTTACAAGTATCCTTAGGCGACGGTAAATGCTTACCATCAGGCGGCCCGTCTGCTTGTTAGCCAGGGTCTAACTGTGTAGGTATACTTAATAGGTAATAGTTTCAACCAACTTTTATTGTGTGTATGCAACGTACGTGATATCTTCGCCGAATGTGATTTCGTTTTTTTTTTCTTTGAATATATTATAGAGAATATCTGATATATTTAAAGAGTAGTGGTCTCATTTTAAGGGAATACAACGAATTCCTTGTCTCCAACAGAGACATTGATTATGCACTTTGATTAAAAATTTCATTAAAGTCTTTCAACATTTTTACAAGCTTTTAAATAAAAGTTAAATAACTTGCCTTGTAACTTTGGATCAAATCTTGCAACTGAGTTTTAATTATTTGCATACATGTTAAGTTTGGATGAAAATGCATGATTAGCGTTCTAAATCCAATACAGCGAACTTCCATGTATGGCGAACTAGTTATTTTTAAACACCCCCGTGATCATACAATTAAATTTATTCTTGTTGAATAATGTTTCTTGTTTTATATAACCAAATCACGTAGTCACTCGAATAATTCATTTTGTAACCTGATGAGACTGGGCCACCAATATATACAGGCTTTGCCTTTTTTGAGGCCCGTTGGTACCTCACATAATATTTGTTTTAGTAATATATTTTATTGACCTTTTTTTATAAAATATCTATATATGTAACTTTCTACTTCTGTCTGTATTCTGTGCTAATATTTATGTAACTGATGCTTAGAAAAATAAACATTATCCTTATCATATATTATCATACTAATATTATAAACGCTAAAGTGTGTTTGTTTGTTGGTTCATTTGTTCCTCTTTCAGGCAGCAACAGAGCTCTTGCAAAAAATCAGGTCGATCCGTTGATCGAACTGATTTTTTGCATGCGTAAAGTTCAAGGGCCAGAGAGTTACATAGGCTACTTTTCATCATCATCACCATTGCCATTTTTCATCACTACCCGGGTGAAGCCGCGGGGTGCAGCTACTATGGAATATATCAAATTAAAGGATTTGTTGAGAACAATACGAAAAAATTGTTCTTAAACAGTTTTTTATGTATTACTAATTTATTATTGACAACTTAGCCTTGACGCTATAACACATGCAAAAAATAGGGCGGTTGAAGTACGTTGCATGATTTTTTGTGTAAACAAGTACCTACCTACATTAAAGAAAAACAAAAAAATCTGACTGCAAAATGTAAATCACTCGGAACTTAAATATGAATCTAACTAACGTAATAAATAACACACTAGCACATCAAAATCTGCCAAAGCACGCAAGCCACGAGAGTTAACGATAAGTAATACACAAACAATATACAATACATACGAATCACACACCACACACCAGCAGCCATTAAACGTCTACTGCTGAACAAACTCCCTCGAGAGGGGTGTTGCCATAATCCCCACGCTTGGCAGGCGGCTTGGGGATCGCAGTTCGTTCACCGTGTAGTAATAGGCCCAATTATGCTGCCCAACCTCCGGTGGTTCTGGTACATACGAATACTTATAGTCAAACCAGTATACTATTAACGCGAGGTATTTCTTTATAATAGCCACATGGCCTGTGGTTAATATCAAGCAAACCAACCAAGTGTCAAAATTGTTTTACTGCCTACATTCAGCTCCGTTATACATATAAATAATTTTAAGTTCGCCGCCGTTTTCTTGTAATGTATAATATTACACTGCTTTGATTACACTTATATTCATACATCCGAGAAATATTACCTTTCTTTTGGGCTGTCAGGAAAAATAATAATATTTTATTGTGTTCTACATATTAAAAAAAAATACTTGCTTGTTATGGTAACCCTGGGCGGTCAAGCGCGGTAGTTATTCTTTATTAATACTTGTCACTGTCACTGATAGCGGTCACAATGTTATTATCTTGACATGTTTGTCTTTTTTGTTGTTGCTCGGAGTGGGTGCAACGGCGGCGTTAGTAAATTGATTTTATATTTTTTAATCATAGCGAGCGTGAGGCAGATATCGCAGTCACGCTTGGGCTTTGTTCCTATGTTAATAATAAAAAGTTGCTTTCATACCTAAATGAAGAGAGCTCTGTGTGGCCCAGCTCATTAAAAAGAAATGCAATAGTTAACTGGCAAATGCGCAAGACGTGTGGTGGCAAAATACTCTCAGGAGAAAAAATATAAATTTATGAATTAGTTTTTCTAACTCTTAAGATTTTCAGCTGCCTCTCTCTTCCAATTTCCGCCAAAATAATTATCTGCTTTTAAATATTTATTAATTATTATTGGATAGCGCGGAGGTGAGGTTTAAAGATTTATGGGGGAAAATTCATTACAAAAAACTAGCATTATTAAAAATAAGTTATAGTATTTAGTAAGTACATAGTTTGCGCAAGATTGCCATATGATCCAGTTTGGATATTGTATCACATATTGGGCAAACTCTTGGTTATCTCAAAAGAAGATGCTAGTCCCCATAATTATGCATAATTTTTCTATAGATTCTTCTATATTTTTCTCTCGCTCTCACGCACGCCACTTCTCATTTGCGAAAAGTTACAGATAAAGGAGCATACAAAAAAAATTAAAATAAAAATACTTCTCTTTTTTGTGATTATACCTCATCGAACATCTAGACATAAAAACGGGGTTTGAAATTTTAAACGAAATTTTTACCTAAATTACAGACTACAGTAGGCTAAATCAAGTCTAAATCGGATTTAATTTTTATAAAAACTTAGTACGTGTGGTATGACATTAATTATTTTTAACAGTGGGCCAGCATTTTGGGAACTGTTCCCACTGGTAGTGGTTTAATAGAGTGATAGGTTTTAATTTGTTGTTTTTTTTTTTAAATATTTTTTTTTAATTTTTGGTAGTAATCGTTTTAGGTTTTAAATATCTGTGTTATTTTCAATGCTTATGTCAGTCAATAAAATAATACGAACGATTTTTAACACAACAATTACATGAATCTTTTAAGACTTTAACACAAAGACTTTGTAACACTTTTTCATTTCATTTCCTACATTAATATTATGAGAAATTTGCCTCGTGTCAGTCTAAATTACTACGAACAACGCTGACACCTAAAAATAGAAGGAATAGCAAAGAAAACGAGAAAAATAAAATGTAATGGAACCTCATCAGAGAGATTGCATATAAAGTGAAAATTACCCTTGCGAAAATTTGACACACATTTGGGAAAAGGGCTGCTTTTGAGACCTTTTCTAATATAAAAGGAAAAGTATATTAAAATAAAATGTGAATTAAAATTTGATTCGCTGTAAATGAACGTGAGTTTTTTTTTTTGTTCTCAATGATTTCTTAGGTTTTCGCATTTCATACACATTAAAATTATAACTTTTATAGGATTGTAGTAGCGTATTTTGCATTGTTTTAATTTCTAATGTTTGAACACTTTGTTGTGTCCATGGTCACAGGTAGACTAGATGTCGGATGTGTTTAGAAATATTATGAAATTATTTACAAGTACCACCAACGTTTTTTAATCAAAACCTTTTCATATGTATACACAGAAGTCACCCACAGAGTCCAGATATTATCTTGTAGTTCTGCGCTGGGTTTGATATTTTATTAATTTAAAGACTCTCAAGCAAGTGGTAGGTACTTGCCAACCATTCTCATTATTAATATTTTGATGTTTTTTTATTATTTCAGTAGCCTTGCGTACATAGTTTCCTTTGTATGTTTCGGTTCTCCTTGGCGAAAATTTGAGGATTATCAAAACGAATGTGGCTGAGGTTGTCAAAGGCATACTCACAAACTGGATACTTGGTCAAGCGTCTATTTTTCTGGTCAACTATATTATGTTCTTTAACACGGATACCGACCGATGCTTGTCATTGTTTGCACGATATAGAATAAACCACACTCACAATCAAGCTTATACACTCCTACATCTTGTAAAGGGATATTGCATTATTGTTTTTGTGGGTGTTGTTGCTGTTATATTGTTCTACTTTATATTTTACAGTGTCAACAATTTCAACAAAATGTATTTCCAATATAAACCTACCTGTTTTTATTGAAAACAGTTTAATGACATGGTAAACGACTGTGTCCGACATAATTATTGTTCTTATACTTTATCATTTTGACGTCCAAATCATACGATCTTCATAATTTATTCAACAGGTCACAAAAAATATACATTCCTCAACAAAACTGCTTATATCTGTATCGACTAGGTATAACACTTCAAAACCTAGGAACATTAGATGAAAGCTTTAGAATATCGCTTGTAATATATTACTTTTTACCCTTTTTTAAGTCATTAATGACTGGGACCTACCATAAACTACAAAGATCAGAATCAATATATATCGCATCCATTAACCACTAGGTCGATATTTAGTAATTTAACGCTACTGTTACGTTAATTAAGCTCAGTTCAAAATAAAAAGGTTCCATTGTTCTACGGAAACGGTCGGTGCCTTCATGGTAATACATTTTGTTAATTGGCCCGTGCTACTTTAATTATTCGATAGTGTAACGATCTGATAAAACGTCAGCCGGATAGTAATGAAAAAAGTTCACGGTAGCGTTCTTAATGACTATGGGCCAGATAGTTTTTGATGATAATCTTGATGACACTATAAACACTTACTTTTGCTGTAACAAAAACGTCTTTCTTTCTTTCTTTCAAATAGTCAGTGCCTACTAAAGATTTCTAGCACTTTTTATTGAATACATTTCGGAGAGTGTGCATCAGATCTGCATGATTTAAGTGGGCACACGGGCAGCGTTTTGTCCATACAAACGTATTCTCGTGTTTCCTGCCTGGATAATACCGCTGGAACTCTTTTTTTTTAAATAAAATGTACCTCTATTGTCATGCTTATATCATTTATTTTTTCCTATAAGTTAAATACTACTACTTTTAATATCCCAAAAAATGTTTTTTTTAACGCCATGTTCAGACGTCTATCAAACCAATTTGACCAGTTTATAAAACAAAAATAAATGACAGAGTCACAGCATAGTTGAATCCTTTTCACAACTATTAATTTAAAAAATAATGAAATCGGCTTAGTTTTATATGAGGAAATAGAAAAATACGAGACGATGATTTTGTCTACTTTTCGTAGGTATAATCGATCCGAGCTGCAGTTGTCCCTATTGCACTCTACGGGGAGAGGCTTGAGGTCAAGGGACAGTAATAGATTTTCTAAATACCTATTCATCAAATTACTTGGCCTTGGTATGCCCTCTTAATTCCCTCCTGACCATTTTTCTATCAGACGGCCAGGGTGGGCACGAAAAGTCAACATCGTTTTATGGTTGAAATTCCGAAAACCCGTACGAAGCGCTTTGGTTCCACATTTATTGTACAGCAAACTGCTAGTCTGTGGAATTCGCTGCCTGAATGGGTTTTCCCCGTCAGTTACAATCTGGGTGTTTTCAAGTCGATAGTGAATCGGTTTCTTCTAGGCAAGCGTGTTCCATCGTAGACCGCATCTTCGCCGGCCAAGCACAAGACTTTACATTAGACATTAAAAAAAATCTAAGTCTAGGAACGTTCAGTCTGTTTGTTACAGTTTTTTTTCTTCATTACTATTTTATTAACATTTCAATAAACAAAAACAAAACCGTACTTGCCGTGTAATTTTTGACAACTGATGTTTTATTTTATTTAACACCAATTTTATTAAAATATGTAATCAAAAATTTGTTCTGTATAATAAAACAATAAGCAATATCAAAGCTCCTGAGTAAAGTTTTTTACTACGCTATGAGCTGTTAAGCGTTCTATTCGACGATCATAATTAAATAACTACTGTTTACTACTCAAATGTTACACTGCTACATAGATAATGGTATTAACTAAGTATAAAACTTTGTAAGAGTATATCTAATTTAATCTCTACATTATGTAGATAATTAAAAATTTACCAAAAATTCCAAGCCCAAAATTATCATAAATATAAAATTTTACCATTGGTTCCATTCAGTCCGATCAGTAGTAAATGCACTAGCACAAGAAACACGATGTTCCTTCCATTTACGTTGTTATCACACTCATTCACACCAACATCCACCATACTGCCACCGAATTATGTTCACTTATCACACCATCTATAATTTACATGTTTAGCACATCACTAGATTTAAAAAAGTAATAAAAATTTATCTGTCACTTTATAAGATTTTTAACTGTCATTGTCAGTTTGATTTTTTTAAACTTAGTTTTTAATTTGAAAGTTGTGCCGATGTCGGCATCGCGCTAGCGTCGTCGCGTCTGCACGACCGGGCGGCTTTGAGGCTTGGCTTGCACTATCGCGTCGGGCTCCTCATCTCTGTTTACCGTGTCCCAAATGGGGGGATATTACTGGCGCCTTTACGTGCTTTACCAGTTTTACGTAGTTTGCTTACCTATCTATCGAACAATCTACTTTATGGTAAAGTTACTGGCAGTATTACGAACACGTTTCAACAATTTCTAGGGCTCTAATGCTATCTATCCACCAGACACGACCAATTAGGAAGGAGCTTAAAATATTGTTTTCTTTTATGTTCCAGCTTTTTGTAGTTTTCGAGTTGATAAATTATTGCTGTTGCGCTGTTTTTAATTAAGAGCAACATATAAAAATACATATCAATAACTGACCTGTAATAATCTTAAAAATTTGTTTATAAATAATATTCAATAAAGTGTAACGACCCTTTCTATACAGATAAAAGAGGGTTAAAAATAGGAACTAGACTAACTAGTATTTTTTTCTAAAATCTGATAAAAAAAATGTTATTTCTTTTTATGTCTGATAGCGTAAATTTTTTACAGTTTTCCTTATCGTATACCTAAGTAAAAAATGTTTTTTTCGATAGTACGCGTGATAGAGGTTCTATACAAAACTGACAACGTACCCATCGAAAGAAATTAAATAGGTAATTATTTAATTAAATTCTCATTACTACCCAAGTAAGTGCAATGTACATAATGGGATCTAATACGTACAAAGCTTTGTCTAAAAGCTTGTCTAGTGTCTATAAACCTATTAAAGCGTAATACGTAATACACTTAATGGCATATTAAATCTTCCATACCATTAAAACCTATTTCAGTTTATGTCAGGCATTGTTATATTAATATTATATGTCGTAATTTGCGTAACCATTACCAATTTACTACCTCTTGACTAATGGTGACTGTTTAACACTTTGCTAGATAATAGTTTCAGGTAATTTACTATTTACTTTACCTAGATACGTCATTGAGTAAGAATGTACTATGAAGGCGCAGTTAAAAAAAATAATTAAATAGCATTATAAATTTAGTGCCTAAATTTAACTGTTATCTAAATCTTAAACTCGGAACTAAAATGAATTAAAAAATACAGTTAAAAAAATGCAATGCAACAAAAATATGTGTGCTTTACTGTGACCCTTTACTGTGACTCCATGTAGTCCTAATATAAATAAATACAATAGACGTTAAGTTTGGTGACCTAAAAAAGCAGAGCTTTTTTACCAGATGGCAATTTTGTATGTTGCAGAAATACAATGATCGATTACCACCTGGTAGAAGCCGGCAGCTTGCATTTTGTTGCCTTCGTCAAAAGATGCTGATTAAATCTCCACGCTATCGACAACACGGCAGTTTACAAAAACATTGGGTAAGTCTCCGAACTATTCGATAATCTTTTGTCCAAACATCCCCCCAAAATAAAAAAAAAACTCGAGGTTCATTCAAAAAAGGAAGGGAAATAAAATACGGCTTATTTCATTTTGACGCATTTGTCGAGTTAGCGCATGCGCACCGGGCGGGCGCGCCGACAAAGGGACCTTCGAAGTTTGAATAAAAAACGTTCTAATTTCAAACCGGTCTCCCCTCCGCACGCGCTCCTGCGCATCCCTTCGACCATTATTATGCTGAAGAGGTCATTCACAGTTCGCACAATACCACCCATACATAGACAAGCGCTAATAGGTGAGGCAGTGAGGCCTTTGAGATCGTTTTTTACCCCGTAAATTATGGGCTCGAGCGCGATTCAGAACGACGCTTTAATGATGGGCCGTATTAAAGTTGTGGTTGAATTTATTAATGTTTCCAACCCTATCTTTGTAATAAACATTATAAATAAAAAGTGCTCCATAAAAAAGTTTTTTAAATATAAAATACGAAAACAAAAATTGTTAAACACGTTTGTGTCGTAATAAAGATATAACATGACACGCAATATATTTCCATTTCAAGCTCCAAGCACTCTCTTATGAATTTGTAGCAAAGCGCTCCCAGCTAATGATAAACATCGTGCAAACGTTTTGCAGTACAAAATGCAAACGTATCTTCACTAAGGTACATGAGTATACAAATGACATACATTAATTTCTCCTTCAATTTGCATTTACGGAAGCGTAGGTTTTGCTAAAAAAAGATGATTTGATTATAACAGAAGTATGTATTGAGTAATTTGTTAGTTTACCAAAAATACAGACAAAGATTGCCTAAGTACTTTTTAACATTGGCAATGCACAGACTAAAACCCAAGCGTTTATTTAAAAAAAATACTCAGTGAATAATTAATTATTTTTGTTACGGTTGATGAGTTTTTGCAGGTACAAAACCTCTTTGCGAGCTTTTTTGCAGGAAAATAATTTATGGAAATGGAATTATCGAAACAACATAATTTCTTGCTCGCATTCAATTATACGCATCAGTTAATTGATCCGGTTTTAATCGACATTTAGACCACATCTCATTGGGTACATATCTGTGTGTACATAATAAGATTATGAAAGAATTTTAACCCCATTTCGATATGCAAATTTATTGGCAGTCTTTAATGTAAGCTTACTGCAAGACAGGTCATATTTTTAAGTATTCGTAAGTGAAAAAACCTACCTACACATGTTATAGATGTTTTTAAACCAAGCTATGCTTTATTACTGATTTCAGGCTCTAAATTCCGTATGATAATAACCTTCACCTGAGCTAAATTCAGTCTGTTTTGTATCTATACCGATTTGTGAACAAATTTGCGTGATTGCTTTTTTATTAAGTAAAATTGCAACAACTTTGGCTTAGTACCTAGTTGAGAACCAGCGTTTAGTGAATACGAATATTTTTTTTCGAGTACCTGTTTGTTTGGCAATTTCAACGATTTTGTTCGAGCACTTACTAATTTTTCAGTCGGTTTTTTAATATTGATAATTTTTATACACATTTATACTCATGCTTAATTTGTTTTTCTTTTACGAATGGCCTAAAAGAAAGTCATAAAATAAGTTCAACAATAGAAAATTAAATCACTTTAAACAATAAAGTTGACGTGACGATTTCCACTTAAATTAAAATGCGCATACTAAAATAGAGATCCATAAAAAAGTGTTCTCAAACATTGTAACAGTTATAGTGAATTCATGATGAGAAGTAAAAGCGGTAGCATCTTGGGTCTCGCCTACAGTCTACGTGATCAAACTGGAAATATTACTTTACAATTTTATGGAAAAACAAATAGTTGCTAAGTATGTTATTCCTCAAACAGCAGTAAAACTGTTTAAATGTTTCTGAATTTACTTTTCGTACGTTTTTACTGGGTACGCTGCTAGCTAGTAGTAGACTTGAACATTTGGATTGTCTTTCTTTCTTTTGTATAATAGCCGTGTTGAGATTTTATAGGATGGCGGCAGAGATAGTTTTTTTTTTTCTATTTCATCTGCCATCCTGTAAAATAGCAACAGGGACATTCTTTAATAGTATTTTCAGTTGGTTTTTAATTCTCTCTGAGCAAATTTTTTTTTTTTTTTTTTTTTGATAGCTCCCTGTGCTGCCTTAATAGAGGCACTTGGCCGTTTATTAGTTACTAATTCATTTGTAATATTATTATCAGTGTAATTAACATATATTTTTTAAGAGTTTATGGTTAAGAGATGATTACCAAAATAAATATAATACTCATAAATTGTAGTCTCAGCTATATTCAACATTAGCGCAATAATATCTTATAAATAAAGAACTTCACTAAAATTTACGCTGTTAGCAATATCTTAATTATACTAACTAAGAAACAGCGTTATTTTCTAATTATAAGCGTGATTAAGATGTAAATGTAAAGTTTGAACAGCTGTGACTACGACATGCTATCATTTGTATGAACAAATGTTGGAATTTGGTTCAGTACTTAAACCTCAAAAGAGGATAAAAATTCAAGTCGTGTAAGATTTATATTAGCTTCCCACACTTTACCTCAATTTTAAAAATAACTATGCAAATTACGTGCTCGAAACGAATCTGTTTAAATTTGTATGTATGTAACTTTGCATGGAATAATTGAAATAGCTAGTGGTTCTAAACCTTTTTGTCATGGCAGACCACTTACTGCTATTTTACTAAGAACCCCTAGGATTAATCCGCAGATCATATTCACGAACCGTAACAGAATATGTCTTAAAACTGCGACCAAATACTCCGGAGAATGGGCAGCAGCGTCTTATTAGTACACGATGAACGTATTGCGATTCCCAAGCGACCTGCCAAGCGTGGGGATTACGGCAACAACCCTCTTAAAGAATGAGGCCTTTGTTCAGCAGTGGACGTTTACTGGCTGATGATGTATTATGTGTGTAATGTACATGTACATGACTTGCGCTACGTGTGTCATCCGTAGTAAGTAGCTGACCTCTTCCAGAGCCGCCTTGAGCCCCCAGCGGATCCACAGACTAAAGTTTAGGAACCACTGATGTACTGGTGTAGTGATTCATCGGTAAGTCGATTCCCGTAACGGAACAAATAATTTTATGATCTGCTAATATTTGTTCCGTGTCTGTGTGGAGTGTGAATGTAGGTTCATGACCCTGACTGTGTTAAGATCTTCTGCATCTAACTTTACTCGTAGGTAAAGTATAAAACAGCCACTAATAATATAGCTGAATCCTTATATTTTTTACTAAAATTATAAACACCGACGTATGCCTATTACGGGCCATCATTATCATAATAATCAGTTTGTCATGTCATGAGAAACTAATCAATTTGAGAAGACCTTCTCTCAAAGGTAGAGGATGGGTCATAATCCAACACGCTCTCCCAGTGCATGTTGGTGAATGTCATATTATGTCTTTAAACTTTTGAAGTTCTTGGACATACCAGTTTCCTCACAATTATTTATTCCTGCATCGATTTTGAGCGAAGTCATCGAACCTGCACTTAATTTATGTAGGTCCTAAATAAGTCATTGGTCTTGCAGAGCCGAAGATCGAACCAGATGCCATCAGATCACATGCTACCGCTCAGCCACCATAACTCCATCGATATTACGAAACCAATGAAAATTTTTCAATGGTTTCATATGTACCAACTCATTGGTACGCTTAAAATCCAGAACTCGGGAAATTACACGGTTAGTATGGGACTATTTTTATTAATCTGTAATTTTAGATTTATTATGTTGACTATTTTATTGGGTACCTACTTTATCTATAGTAGGTATAAAGTACCTCTACCTTCGCCATATTTTTATTCTGATGCCAAAATACAATCATAACAAAACGACGCCATCGTTTTGGCGGGAAGACGTGACATTTGAAAGTAAATTTTCTTCATATATTTTAAAATTCTCTAAATGTCTAGTTTACATTTCAGAGAATGTCCGAGGGTGGCCCCTGGATCGATGACACTTCGTTCGTTAACTGAGCGTGTCGAAGACAGCCACTGTACTGTTAGAATCTAAAACTGCCACTCGAGATCTTCCCACCGATACTGAGAAAGATAAATGAGAAGTTCGCTGAATTTAGCTTCGTCACACGTTTGGAAGAAGCATTCAAAGTGGCCAGAAATCGATTTATTTACTGTTGATAACCATTGTTACTTATTAACTTACTCGCGTCGGTCGTTTTGGAAACCAAATGCGAAAACAAGTCGCTTATGGATACTTGTAACACCGGAGGCATCACAAATACGTTGCCGACTCTTTAGTTTCTTAAATAAAGAGTTACAAAAAATTTAAAAAAAAACGATGATAATCCTTTGATGGTTTTACGTGAAAAAAGCATGTCGCCTCATTGTATTACTTTCCTAAGCTTCTATATTTTCAAGTGTTTATTTTTGATTTTTATGCGCAAGGCGTGTAATTCCAACATCTAAGAAAAAAACCGATTGAGATTAATCAATTTGTTCTAAGCATTACGAGCTAAGATACTGAATGATTTCATCGCTGTATATTCAAAACGAATACGATATTTCAAGAAGCAATTACCAGAAGTCTCGTTTTCCATAACATCGCAGGAACTCGCGTTATAAGATGCTTTAAAGTACATCATTAGCGTGAAATTTTGTCCTACAAAAGCTTATCGTCTCAAACCTGAAGCAAAACCTTCAAGCGCAGCGCCGATAATGATATTCTCTTGAGCTTCTATATTATTCAATAACGTTTCAATTGCCATCCGTTTTCTAGGTTTATTTTTCTGTAATTTGTAATGTTTTTAGTTCAAAACAAGCTTTATGTTCAACAATAGAGAATTACATGGTGTTCCGTCTAATATTTCGTCCATACTGATTCTAGTTTTTATACCTTCTACCATTGATATACATGTACTTACGTAAATTCATTCAACATCAGTCAGAAGACGTCCACTGCTGAACATAGGCTGCCCCCTTTTACGTCCACACTGAACGACAGCCTGCCTTTTGCATCCACTGGATGCCAGCGACTCTCACAATGTCGTCGGTCTATCTAGTGGGAAGCCTGCCTACGCTGCGGCATCCAGTTTGTGGTCTCCACTCAAGATCCTTTCTTCTCTATTGGTTATCGGTTCTTTGAGCGATGTAGCCTGCCCATCGCCACTTCAACTTACAAATTTTAATTTACGTAAATGCATTACCTTCTATTAAGTATACTTCGTTGCTGGTTTTTCTACTTCTACGCGTCAAAATTATCAGTCCAGCGTGTTTTTGATTGGTCGGTGTTTGGTTGGTGTTTTTGGTTGGTTTTCCTAGACAGTTTTCTTCCACTGTGTAAAAAAAATCTTTCCCGACACGTTCACAGTGCAAAGTCCGATCCTCGCACTCCCGTTGAATAATTTTATTTCGCGGTACGATATATTTGGAGGGAGCAAAAAATATATTCAAAGATTTGTCTTCACGTCTGGTCGATGCAACTCGTGACCAAAATGCCAGCCTCTACTTTGCTAAAAGATACAACGTGGTAATGGGGCCAGCATTTTGGGAACAATTCCCACTGGTAACGGTTTAATAGATTAATAGTTAGGTTCTAATTTGTTGTTTTTTATTTTAATTTTAATGTTACTAAGTTAAAGATGGCATGTTATTTGAGTTACTGAAATAAACTGAGGCACCAGGATCTAAACATCTGATTAATATAATTTTCAGCTCGTCGCCTTTGGTATATCTTGAGTTTAATAGCAAGAACTTGGAGCAACAAAGAAACGTTGGCTTGGCAGCTAACCAGCCGTTCATTTGGTATAGGCGGTAGTCTCATCAAAATGCGAGACCTACCGCCATTGTTAAGAAACTACACGGAAACGCCAAACTTATATTTTCTCAACCTAACTAACCCAGCCCAACTATCATAGATCACCTGAAACCCAACTACGTGATTGTTTAGTACAGCTTCGTGACAGCAACACGCTACCTTCCATAAAAACCGACTATCCATCAACCCTAACAAGGGAGTCACCGGCTTATTTTCTCTGTCCTAAGAAGTGAAGTGAAGCGCAAATCCAGGAGTCACCTCCTGGCTCGACGCAATGTAGTGCGAGACAGTAATAAAGTCCTGCAGAAATAAAAACATTAAAACGATTCCTAGGTTTATCTAAATAGGATAATTACGGTACAAGTAGATCGGTCATGGTGATGGTTGTCCACACAGAAAAGAGAAGGGTTTTTCTTTTCTTTTCTGTTGTACCAACTAGAACTTTAATCTTCCTCAGCCAAGCGACACTACTCTGATTTGCTCATGGATGTCGTTGTTAGGGCTTAGTTTCTCGTATAAGTTCCCTAGATTAACAAAAATCCCTAGATAGACAAAAAATAAAATTTGCACTACTTTTTGGCATTTCAAGATCGCTCAATTAGTTATGGAGAAAGCTATGCTCGGTGTTTTTCTGGGGGCTCGTATCCGAAACGAAGTTAATCGCCATATAATCAAAGTCACCGACATAGCTCAGCGTGTTAGCTAGCTGAAGTGGCAGTAGTTCAGTCATATCTGTCGCAGAAGCGATCACTGTTGGGATAGACGTGTTCTCAAGAAAGATATCCTGAATCGGCAAACGTAGCGTAGAATGCCCTGAGACTCGTTGGAGTTACGATATACGTAAAGCGGCTGGCAGTAGATGGAAGAGAAAAGCCGATGCGTGCCTTGAAAGAGTCCTAAAACCAGCAGTGAACTAGAATAGCCAAATATACACCACACACAAGCTAACATTATTATATTTTCAGGATTCTCATTTCGAAAGCCAACTGCATGCTAAATATCAAGTTTTGAAACTGTTACCAATGTACACCAAGGGTTATACCGCTGGCAGCTATTTATCAAGCAGACGGGTTAAGCAGAGGAAATGCCCGTAAATAGCTGGATGCAAAACGCGCCAGTTGTCTACTCATCAATCAAAGGTTCGAACTTGGTTTCAGTGGCGATACGGTGGAGAGGCGTAGCGTTTTAGTCGCTCGTTTATAAACATTAGGTATGCCCTCAGACCAAACAATCAAAGGAGATATGCCTTAGTACAATAACCATTCGTATTTAAATGTATCCGTGCTTCACTCACTTTTTTCACTATATCGTTAAACATCTGAACGCAATAACGGTCAGTATGGCACACTTAACTTACTCATTTTTACGCACACTAAGAAACTTGCGACACATTCGAGGAAAGGCATCAAGCCTGATGCGTTTGCACTCGCCACCCCACCTTGACATATCTCTCTTGTTTGTCTGATCTGAGGGTATACCTTGCTAGACCTATATGGGATTGTGCTAAATGGCCGTAATGGGATAAACCTACTGCAGGACTATTCCATATACAGCCTGAATGAACTATGCTGCACTAATAAGTAGTACTAAAATGAATTTATGGTACCATTATACATAGTAACCTTAGTAGGTACTTAATATTAAAAGTAACACAATGATATTTTTTTTCGTTCCTTCTTTTTGTAATCTGCATTTTCTGATAAATTTAAATGCCAAAACGGTTATTATTGGGAAAATAACAACTAACCTTCTCCGTTTGTTTTTTTTTTAGACTTGCATATGATTTGTTTGTACAACTCATCAACTTATGTGATGGGGATTTTGGCGCCAACGTGGAAAAAAATCATGTCATGCCACCTAATTTTATTATATTCATAAAATAATGTGTATTTTTGGGTACTCATATGGTAGATAATTTAATATGTGGATAGTTTAATGTGGTGTATAGTGTATTAAGTGTTCGTGAACGTGTTTAAATAAAAAATAAATTAATAGGCTTGCGTTGGAGCACGCCTGCTTAGAAGAAACCGTATCGCTCGTGATTTGAAGACACCCAGATTATAACTATCGGATGTTTGAGTGTGAGCAAGTGATATGACGAGCCAAAACATGTATTTTCGTATTATTATTGAAACTGACGTGGTTTTCACACATTTTATTTATAATACACGGGAACCGGCTTAATATTACATAAGTAATTCCCGTGTAATATAAATACAAATATTTTCGTAATGTTTTCAAAATTCCACAGAAACGTTAAGTAAAGCCTCTACTAAGGCACTTTGCCTTAACTGTGACTTACTTTGCTTGACTCTGAATGTGACTATGACTTGTTTGACGGTATTTAATAAAATTTGAATATGTTTCAATAGTTCACACTTCACTGGCAAATGCACAAAACGTGCGACACGAAAATCTTTTCGAGAAGCAAAATAAAAAAAAAACTTGTCTGATAATTTATGGATATTTTAGAAAATCTTAAGCCGCAATTTTTTCATACCCATACACCGTTTGCTGTACCCATACAACTTTACAGTATTTGTTCAAGTCGGCTTTATCAAACCATCTTACCAATCAAATTTATATCCACCATAAAGGTTGTACCATTCCCAAGTAAATCATATTAGTTCCAACTGAAGATTCATTATCATACAGCGTTCCGCGCTGGACGTAAATCAAGGCACACACATTGTGCAATAACGGAATTCACTGCCGGGAAATAATTAGCACAAAGCTATGCGAATGTAGTGGTAAAGAAAAGTAATGCATTATTTATGTACACTCAAAATGCTGAAAGACAATAGAAGAAAAACAACTAAATCTTAGAGTATTTTAAAGTATTTTAACCGGCTTCAAAAAGAAGGAGGTTATCAATTCGACTGTATGTTTTTTTTTATATTACGCTTGAATCACTTGCATCTTAGGGTTTATTTTCTTTGAGATTATTATAATTGGGTAGAAATTACAAGCGTGATGAGAGTTATAATGAAAGTTTCAAATTGATTGACGTTTGTGCAGTTGATAGCCATGGTAATCAAAATACCGTGTTACGCGCTTATTTGGCTTCGTTTTGATGGATAGTAAGTAACCGCAAAGTATATACTAGACAATTTTATTAAGAAAAATGGTTTTCACACATTTTGTTTATAATACACGGGAATTACTCACGTCTGATTAAGCTGGTTATGCCAACTATAGCTTCAACTGCATTCGGCTATCTTGTTCAAGGAGTACCGTGTAAGTACTGTGTTATACGCAAGCGCGACTCCGTCTCGGTGTGAAGGAGTCTCCGAAACGGAGAAGCGCATGCACTAACCTTGAAAAAGACCACCGAATGCGATTGAAACTATAGTCGGAATAACCAGCTTAATCATACGTGAGTAATTCCCATGTTATATAAACAAAATGTGTGAAAACCATTTTCCTTAATAAAATTGTCTAGTATATACTTTGTGGTTACTTACTATCCATCAAAACGAAGCTAAATAAGCGCGTAACACGGTACTTTGATTACCATGCTTGTAAACTGCACAAACGTCAATCAATTTGAAACTTTAATTATAACTCTCATCACGCTTGTAATTTCTACCCAATTATAATAAACTCAAAGAGATCACCGCACATTGCATAAACATCAAAGCTGGTATATTATGCCAGCTTCGAAGTTTTTTGCGTAAACGAAAGAGCACTCAAACTAAAACTGTATACGGAACCAGTTGTGGTTGATTATTCATTGCATGATTAGGAACGTGTCTAGCGACGACTTGATCTGAATAGACATGAAACTTTCGCAATTATTAGACATTAAAAATTAGACACTATTAACGGATTTTTCGCGTGTATTTTACAAATGATCACGGTAGGCTACCTTACAACTACAGACAATGCAAAGTGTTAGAAACATCAGGAATTAAAATATGTTATGTAAAATACACGAGATGAAAAACTGTTAAAAGTTATTAATTTCAATGTCTAATAATCACGAAACCCTAAAAGTTATTAGACATCAAACTTATTCGCAACACGAAAAGTTCAGACATTAGCCAAGGTAAGCGAGTATTGAACCAACTGGCGTTCAATATCCCATTTTGGGATGCTGACCTGTGATTGGTCCGATCAAGAGTCCGACATTGATACTGGCGTGCCATTGGTGGGTCGAGCATTTAAATAGGCACACTCTGTGCTAATGCGTTGATTGAAAGTGTTTTCCGTATGACAGGTGTCTATGGGGTGGATAGTCGCTGGTATGTGCCTAGTGATCTCTCGGCGCTTGCGCCTACGCATCTTTCTATGGTAAGTCTCAAGTATAATTTGCAACCTGCTAATAGACTATCGTGGAGCTCGAAAATTTGGAGTCTTAGTCATAAGCAAAACACGATAAAAACTTTCCTTTGCATGATTACCTTGTTAGCAAATTCCATTCAAAGCCTGCTTCAAATCCATTTTTGAAAAATTTAGGTTTACTTAGTTTTGGGAACTATGTTTTTTATATTAAAAAAATACCGAAACGGAGAATTAACTATGACAAACACACAGTTTACACTCTCGCGAGTTTTAATAAAATTATACTGACTTTGAGTATTAATCTATTCTTCATAAAAATCTTTAATTACTCACATAACAAAATCAACTTTGCGAAAGCATACAACCAAGCTCCAGTGAGAGCATAAAGTATAGGTAGGTTAATGTGGAAGGTATTACTGCTGCGTATAGTTAGAGAATTTTAAACAACGGATGACACGGTCAGTCTGCCGATTGTCATTTATAACTGAGCGCCACCGTGGCTTAAAATTGTTAGGTGATACATACGTTGTAAATCCCGGATGTTGTCTTTTTTAATTAAATTAAATTGCGTTTGACTGCCAACTTTTCTGATATTAAGCGATGATGCCTACAATGGAAGTGATGGAACGCGCTTGTCTAGATGAAACCGATTTACTCGCGATTTGAAAACAACCAGATTGTAACTATCGGCGAACACTCAATCACGTAGCGCATTCCACAAACTACCAGTTCGAACAATAAAAGGAGTCAAAGTGCTTTGTACGGGTTTTCGGAATATCAACAACAAAGTTGTTTGTAATAAACGCTAATTAAGAAGCATTCAGGCAGCATAAATAGAGATCAGGGCTAGCCTTTCGACTTATACAAAGCTACATAATTATATACTGCTGAAAACAGATGATTGGTTTGGTTGTTGATTTATGATCAATTTTATCTCGAAACCCACTTATCTTTTACATTTGACACCATACACCAAAAAGCGTAGGATTATTAAAAGCTTAAGCCGGCTTTCGTAGTCTGACTACAAACGATTGAACTTAAATTCTAGCTATTTTAGCGCCAAGATAAATTACAACACCATCCCTTAGGTGACTGATCTATGATGTTAAACTGTGTTTAGATTTAACTGCGATTCTAATTTATTGGCAACTAACTGCAACTCGTGGTTTTGTCTAATAGTTATTCTACGAGAGAGAGAAAGAGCCCAATGCGCTGGAGAGATCAGATTCGCACAACTATCAACATCAATGTCGTCGAAAGGGCCTATGCTGCTGAAAGCCGGAACAGATGTCGAAATATCATACGGAAGAAGTTGATACCCTGATGGACCCCCAGCGTTTGGAAAAGAGAAGAATCCTACTAGAACCGTTTTTTTTACACGACAATATGTAACCTAAGTACTTTTAAATTTGTTTTAAAATCATGTCATGAAACTGGGATCTTCCACACTTAGTCACAATCTTAGGTATTGACCATTTGGTTTGTTTTTAGACCCTTAACGGCCAGTCGAACTGATTTTGTAGGGATAAGTTAGCTTGATTTTATTTAAATAATAAAGACACTTGCCAGTAAAAAAAATCTTACGCAATTTTGAAAAAAAGTGTCAAAAAAGTTTCATTATGGAAGTCAATAAAGCACAAAGACTCAAAACTTTTCACAATAAAAAAATAACATAAAAGGCTTTTCTTAGAACAAAGTTCTTTCAACAACCTAATGAAAAGAAAAAACAAGGGATCTTGCTTTCTCACACGAATAAACCCGTCTGCGGATCCGTCGACTCGTCTGGAGTACTTTTTACGAGACTAGCACTTGTAGATGTGCTAAAACCTGGATCTTATTCTAGCGCGTTTGAGATTATCTTCTACGCTCTCACTCTGATAATAGCTCTAGTTAGAGGAAAAGTGTTTTTCATATTGTAAGTATTCCACACTTTAGAATCTACTATTTAAATGTTGATGATGGTGGTGAAAGCGATGGTGGATTTATTTTTGTTTAATTGTCTATAACATTTAAATAGAAACAAAATTGACTAAGATAATCTCGACCGTGCGAGAATAGGGTCTCTTGAACTAAAACTTGTTCGCAACTTTAAAGCTTTATTTTAATTTTCCTCGCACACGCCGCCTTCGAGTTTCCCGGAGTAAAAAAAATTAAGTACTTCGCACGTGCACGAAATAAAGTGTGATACTTTACGAGCGCATTCCTTTAAATGGAGGAGTTTAAGATTGTTATCGCAATTGTAGATTATGCAGTCGGTTATAGAAGACTTGTCAGGAATATTTTGTCAGCTAGTGCCACTTTTATTACGACGACTTGGACGGTTTTCTAATTGGGCGAGTGTTTTATAGAGGAAGGGGTGGGTTCTTTTTGAATAATGGTTAGAGATTTATCATTGAAGTTTTTTTTTTAATTATATTACAGACTAACATTACTTATTTTTACGTTTTATGTCTTGTCGTATTTATTAATAGTTCTGAATATGAAATAAAAAAGTTTACAAGTGGCATAGAGAAAAAGGGATATCACGGTCTTACTTAGATAGATAGAAACTCTTTATTGTGTAGTACACCAGAAATAAAAATTACAAACAGATAGAAAACACTTACGAGCTAGGGCCACAAGTGGCGGCTTTATCGTTAAAAGCGATAGTTTTTGGCTGATTTTTCGACAAAATGTTAACCAAATCTGCTTTTATTACCTTGCGTCAAATTTCATAGAAAGTAACGTTAGTCAAGTCAATTTATCTTCTTGCTCAGGAAAATTGTCATGCGCGAAAATAAGCCTTAGCAAATTTTAGTAAACATATGCTTAATTGACGTTTCTATGTAAGTAAGACAATATCAAACTATCACACTCATCATCATTATCACCCAGAAGACGTCCACTGCTGAACATAGGACTCCCCCTTTAACCTCCACACTGAACGATAGCCTGCCTTTTGCATCCACTGGATGCCAGCAACCCTCACAATGTCGTTGGTCCATCTAGTGGAAGACCTACGCTGCGTCTTGCGGTTCGTGGACTATCACACTAATATTTTGTAAATGATAAATTTTGCGTGTAAGCCTTAATAGACTAGTTTTTGTGGTGCTCGTGTCTCCCCTGATTTCTCCCTTTGGGGATCCTGGTATCTCCCCCATAATCCGGGGAGATATCAGAACTTTCTTTCAAAATAATATTTATGTTGAGTACTCCTGTCAAGCATAACATTGAAACTTGTTGTGCTGGAAAAATAACTATTCCTGAAAATCTATTTCAGTAAATTTATTTAATTGCCCAAAAATCTTAATTAATAATATTAAACTAACTAGATCTAAATAACAATATCTCACTCAAACATTTTTTAATTTTTAGTACATTTCTGTAGGAGTCTCGTTAGCAGCTGTATTCGGGACATTCGAGAAATTATTCCACACACAGATGACCATCTGACCCCAAACCTATTATGTATTTTGTGCCGAAACTAAGAAAAGCTTGTAATGTGGTTGCCAGAGACTGATATACATACATATATATTTTTAATTACATACTTAAATGGATAATAACACCCAAATACAAAACAAACACAAATGTTCATCACATGAATGTTTGTCCTAGGTGGGAATCGAACCCACACCCCCAAGCGCAGTAGGCAGCTTCACTACCAACTGGACCAACAAGGTTATCATTGTGTATAAGAAAGACATGTGCTAGAACTGTTTTTTTGTTTTATTATTTCTGTAATGCAATTATATAGTCTAATATAATCAATTAAGTAATTATTATTGTAGTTTTTCTCACTTTAACTGAACATTTGTTATTTGACGTGTAAATTGACTTTTTATCAATAAATTACTTATGACTGTCACGATTCCAACCTCCGGCGTCTGGCCTATGTTGATTTAATAATTAACTTTGCGTTTAAGATTAGATCATACGAGCAACCCAGCAGTATGTATGAAGTATACCGAGTGCAACTGCGTTACCACTAGGGATGTCAAATTAATGCTAAGTTAGCAGGACCGGTGAGTTCGTGGCTGAATGTAGTTATATTCTCCATAACGACCTGTCTTGGACTGTCTCTACTAAAAATTACGTAATAACCTAGATGCAGTGCTTAAATCAAGTTATTATTCATGTGCAAGAGCAGGCTGTAAATATTTCTTCGGTGTTCTACTTTTACGCGCTTTCTTATGTTGGGTAAACGTGCATCGTACAAAGACAAAAGTAAACAAATTCACAAGGAGCTACGCCATAATTAAGCTCGTAGCCGTGTGTGTGTGGATATCTCAATATGGAATATATGGATATTATCCATTGTATGCCGTAGTTAGAAAACAATGGGTACCCCAACACAAGAGTCGACGCTATTTATTGGCTCTACATATGGGGTTTAAATAGACTTTATAATGTTAGGTTGGGAGGCATTGTTCAAAGTTATTAACATCTATGTAAGAAGTCTGTAAGATAGGTTGATTTGACAATTAGTTTGCTTGTGTTTAGTCTAGTTAATAAATGCACTCGCCATAAAAAAAAACATTCTTGTACTGATATCAATGACGATTTATATTTTATTTATATTACACGGGAATTACTCACGTAAGATTAAGCCGGTCACTCCGACTATAGTTTCAACCGCAGGCAGTCTTTTTCAAGGTGAGTGAATGCGCGCGGCTGCGTCTTGCTTGGCTCTGAAAAAAAAAGGCTAATATAAATAATAATGTGTGAAAACCAGATCAGTTTCTATAATAAAAACGATTTATATTATTTATGTAAAGACCTTATTTTATGGAGATTTTATTTGTAAAAAAAACCTTATTTTATAGAGAGCTAAAAGTAACTAAGTGTTTCCAACTTAAAACAATGGCCAAGTTTTACCTTGTCAAGACTAGTTCAAAATAAAAAGAACTAGTGTGAGGGATAGGATGGATAGGGATAGCTAATGATACGGTTGAGCACTAAGTGCTCAGATTTTCTCTACAACATTACGTGCATATAATAATAGAGATTTTACTTTATAAACCGTTACTTTGTTCAACTCATTAAACTAGTATCATAGCATTTACATAATAATATTACTTCAACTAAAAAAAATTATTCTGGAAATTTTAAATTTTGTAATTAACGTAATTTCGATACAGATTGCGTAAAAAGCTGCCAGCTCTCGGTCTACAAATCCTCGGTCTTGATTCCGCGAGCCAGAAATTGCAACGTTGCGTTTTAGAACTACCCATAAATCAGTAGGAAAGTAGCGGTAAGAAGAATTTGGCTTGCTTCAGAATTTCAATGGCACCATAATGGTAGCGAATTGCGGCAATAGAAAACCTATTTGGATTACATTGTTGAAAAACTCAAGAATTATTGCGATTTCAGTTTAGTTTGATGTTCAACTTTGTTTAAAATCACATTTCGGCATTTTTATCAGATTATCATAATTGTAAGTAGGTTATTTGGTTATTAATGTTAGGTGTTAAGTTTTTGTTATAATATCACGATCGAATATAAAGCTGTTTCTTTTCCTGAATAATAACGTAATACTTTTTTATTGTATAAATCACATGTATGGCACTAGCTCGTAAGTGTTTTCTAACTGTTTGTAATTTTTATTTCTTACTTTGTGCTTTTTTGCCAACTACCCGCATTCTTCAGTCTATCTGTGGACATGGTGCATATACCTATATCGATATATCTACCGTGTTAATGTTGTTTATGGAGCATACCTTAAAAGTTAGAGATCGGTACGAGTTCGTGTAATATGTGTTTGGAAATTATGTTATAACTTACGAGTATTATCATAAACTAAGTAAAAACACTGCTGGACATAGGCCTCCCCCATCGATCTCCAAAAGGGCCGGTTGGAAGCGGCCTGCATCCAGCGTTTCCATGCGGTCTCTTTTAGGTCGTCTGTCCATCTTGTGGGTGGACGTCCTACGCTGCGCTTACCAGTCCGTGGTCTCCATTTCAGAACCTTTCGGCCCCATCGACCATCTGTTCTGCGTGATATGGCTCCTATAATTATGGTGATATGCGTCCTATGGCTGAAATGATGATGATGATGATGAAGTAAAAACAAAGTCTGTCTATGTCTAATGAATCACACAATGTCTTGGAGCAAATATCCTAGTTTTCTAGTAGGTTTGTACATCAGTAGAGTGGGTACTTATTCCATCTTTTTTTAGCTTGAAACAAAGCTTACTTCACTACTTATAAATTTAAACAACATTATCAAGGTAAATATCCGGTTAATAATCATATAAGTGCAGTGAACAACAGTGATATTATAAAAGAAGTGTTCTATCTATATCCAAAATTGATTCATTAGCCTTATCACGCCAATAGCAAATCGCCGCTGCATGTGTAAAAACTAAACATCACGTACACATCATCAGCCAGTAAACGCCCACTCCTGAACAAAAGCCTTCTGCTTAGAGAGTAGTGTTGCCATAATCCTTGCGTTTTGCAAGCGGCTTGGGGATCGCAGTACGTTCACTGTGTAATAATGATATGCTACTACCCATCCTCTGGTACCCATCCTCTGGTGGTTCTGGAAATACCCGGGTCCAAAAACAAAACATAGATGCCTGAAACTAACATCTAAAGTTAACTGTACCTACTGTAACTTACGTTTGACATCGTTGTCATAGTTAGCGTACTAAGTCTAATATACTAGGAATTAATTACAACACTAACACGGCGCTCATGTTGTCATAACTTGTGCAGTAAAGTTTACAAATTGCAAAACGATGTGAAATAGGTAGGCCGCAACGTGTATGGTGTTGCGGTTAGAATTAATATTGGCTTTACAGCCACCACCCTGAAACGAACACTACCATTGATCCTCGAACATGATAAAAAAATAGCCAACTTCAAAAGAATAGGCGATCGCATAAAATTATTGATATCGCCAAATCAACTGACGCTCGAACAAAATTCTAAATCTAAGCCAAAGTAAATGGAATTTTTGTGAAACAACTCGAGAACATCTATGTAACAAAAAATATACACGTAACACAAATGTGTTAACTTAATAATATTCAGCGTACGTATTATTTTTTTACTCGAATCGAATGGTGATCTTTCTTGCTAAAGCATTTAGCTTCTTGCATAATATTGTAAAGACTTAGATACGTATCTTTACAATTAGTAGGTATAAAATATTCCTCTATCTATATACCAAACTGTTCCAAAAAACTTATACGTAAGGTCATTAATAGTTAAAGCAACAGTAATTTTAAGTTTAAAGAAATCTCATTATGTGTTAGTACCTATATATTTTATTTCCTGAAATTTTAGTTTTAAAAATAAAAGCCTTTGCAGCAAATTTAGCTGATTTCTATTGGACCCATTTTCTGCAAAAAACTTATAACGATGGAACCGGTATTTTTGTTTCTTTTTCTTGTAACTTTTTGCGAATTCGTCTTTTTAACTTTAGTAGGGTTTTCAACCCCTAGGAGCATGAAAAACGGTTTTCGCGCAGGAAAGTTCCGCAATATCCCGGACTAAGCCGGATTTGCAACTCACTCCACAGCCACTGGCTTCTTGTTACTTTACTTTTTAATTAAACCACTTTATGGAGAGGAATTTTAAAATTTTGAAGCTAATAGAAAAGACACGTGAGTGTTAAATTAGCTTTGAGTTTCTTTGTACGTAATTTTTCTTTTTCATTTTTAATAAGCTTGCGTTGTTATTATCAGACTTTCAAGCTATGATGCGTTCTACAATCATCATTATCGTCATCATCAGCCAAAAAACGTCCACTGCTGAACATAGGCCTCCCCCTTTAACCTCCACAACGAAAGCCTGCCACCTGAATCCACTGGATGCCCGCGACTCTCACAATGTCGTCGGTACGTACATCTAGTGGGAGGCCTACCTACACAGCGTTTTACGATGGATTATTAGGAGAAACCAAAAAAGAAAGAAGAAATTATCATCATTGTCTTCTATAGTTTATTCCAAATTCTTTATTGTACTTAAGTGACGTAAGAGCGGTAATACCTACACTAATAATTTGTCAAAAAAAAATGTTAGAAGGAACCAATTTATTTAGTAAAACCGGTAATACACTAAAGAATCGTCAAAAACCGGTTTTTTTTTACAAAATTTACTAATTTAACTTGAAAATAACAATGGATTTCTTCGCATAATGAAAGTATCTAGTATTATGAATTCAGATTTTTGCATAAGAGTTTGCCAACAAGACTGCTATGCACAGTTGGCATACCTAGAATGCGAATAAATAGAAATTTTCCTGAAAAGCACTTCAAATTGCAAAGCTTAAACTAATCCGCTTAAGCTTTCCTACATCACTCACTGTCTGTCCGATTCTATCACTGAAGTACGCAAATTCAGATAAAATGTTACTCGAAAACGTTTTGCAAAGGAGCAGAAAAAGTTTTTAGGGTGCAATTAATCACGAAGCATTAGCTCCTTCGAAAACTCAAATGTTCAGGCAAAAAGTTTGAAATTTCACACGCGTTACTCTGATAACGGTTTCATAACGTTGTCCTGAAAACTTCTCACAAATGTGTACCAAAAAAGATTGTATGTTACACACAATAGTCGTGAAACCCAAAAATATATTTAAAAGGATTTTCCTGTTGTCAGATGGGAAAATTCCCACAAATTCGAGCAGTTTCGACGTGTTAACATAAGAAAGAAATTGTTATACAAAATGTTGTGAATAAGTATCAGAATACTTTGAAAAGTAGGTAGTTATGCATCCTCGCCATCCGTCTGTATTAGATTAGCAGACAGACTACTCAGCATATCACAATGTATTTCTTGGTAATGCTGAGTAAGGCCTCCCAGGCCACCGTGTCGTTTTAAGTTAGTATTAAGATTTTGATTCATTAGCATTAAAGCCTCCAAATCGGCTACACGTATTTTTATTTCTAGTTTTAAAACAAAGTGCTCCCAAAACTTAACTGGCGCAGCCGGTAGGATTCGCTCGTATATCGCTGCACTAGTTTTCGTGTGATTATCCGGGTATCCAAATTTACCTGATCGCGGAAATGCGGCGAGAGTGAATCTTCAAACCAAATAAATTTGTTATGAACGGGACACGCAGGATGGAAGCGGTCGGTTGGTGAGTAAAACTTTTCGCCATCCTTTCCAAATCCTAACCTTCCACGAATATTGTTATTATTGAGATAAGACTTCGCTCATTATAACGTGTCTGGTGACTCAATATAAAACTTTGTTTAGTTCACCGTTAGTGATAAGCATTCTGAGAAAACCTTATAGAGTAGAGTAAATGTAGAGACATCGTAGACAATAAGTATTTTAAAATTGAATTTTTGCATGCTGTAAGCTGTAACCTGCTTAGTACTCTATACTTATAAGAATTCTGAAAAAAAACCTTATAGAATGGAGTAAATGTGTAGTGACATCTTACTCAATTAATATTTTAGAATTTAATTTTTGTATTCTCTAACCTGCTCATTACTCTACGAAAAAATGGCCCAAGTAGAAGAGGTCGTACCGATTCCACGCGAAATTTTGAACCTTGTTCCTATTTATGGAGGAGACAAGGGCACATTAAATTTGTACATTAGAAAATGTGAATATGTAATTAGCAGGTATAGAGGCAATGCTGCTCAGGATTTATTTGTGTATCAATCTGTAACAAGTCGACTTAATGATAAAGCGGCTGCTTTATTATCTGAACGCGAAGATGTTACGACTTGGACCCAGTTAAAAGAATTACTGAAACAACATTTTGGAGATCCGCGCAGTGAACAATGCATAAATATTGAACTTGAATCGATGAAAATTAAATCCGGTGAAAGTTATTTGGATTTTTGTAGTCGAATTCAAAGTGTTCGGTCATTATTGATTTCCAAAGTGAATATGTAAGATGATGTTACCTTAAAACGCGCAAAAACAACTATTTATAATAACATGTCATTAAACGTATTTCTTTACAACTTGCCCGAGGATATGGTGCGCATAGTAAGGTTAAAATGCCCAGCGACCTTGGAAGATGCTCTGAGTGTAGTGCTTGAAGAAGTAAACTTTCACGACCAGTATAACATGCGAAAACGTATGCACGGTATTAATAGTAACAGTTCAGTGTCAAGGCCGACTTTACCGCAAAATCCTGGTTTAGGTTTTAAATTTGGCGTGAACCCGCAACCCAGTGGATTTAGATTCCCTGCTCTATTACCAAATAATGATGCAACGCCTAAATTTAATTTCGGCATTCAACCCACACCATTTAGGATGCCTCAAGGTCAACCGCAAAACTTCGGCTACCGGCCTCAGCTTGGGTATCGTCCACCACAGTTCGGTTACAGACCACAGTTAGGCTACCGCCCACAATTTGGTAACAATCAGCTGCAACCATTAGGCTTTAGACCAACCCCTAATGTTGGGATGACACCCCAACAATTCGGATACAGACCACCCCAAGTCCAGCCGCCACGCTTGCAAACCTCAGACGTAACTATGAGGACAGCCGTTCCATTGCCACGCGAAGGTTTTAAGCTCAACGAGATGACCGGATATGACGACGAACAGTATCACGAATATTACGATGATAACGAGTTTGACTACGGTAAGTACGAATACACGGACGACGTTGAACATGAAGTATACAATAACGAGACAGAATTGCCCCAGGAACAATTAACTGAAAATTTTCCTATACCGGCCTCCATAATAGAGAAGAAGTCGTAGAATTAAATTGTGACCCCACGCTTAAATTACCTCACATTTATATCCCGGAAATAGATGCAAAAATGATGATCGACACTGGTAGTACAAGGTCATTCTTGAGCCCTCAAAAGGCGTACCAGTTCTTTTACTACAATATCAGGTATGAACCCTTCCAAATTGTCAGTACTCATGCGTCGAGTAGACACAGTGAAGTTATCGAAATTCCACTGTTACCGACATTCAACAGTGATGATTTTCACAAATTTTATTTGTACGATGTCGACTCGCGCTACGATGGTTTAATCGGAAATGACTTGTTGAGACAACTGGATGCAGTAATTGATCTCAAACACTCAGTTTTAAAAACAAAAACCACATGCATTCCAATAATTAACACAAATCTGAACTATGTAATTGAACTTCAACCGCGGTCAGAACAACGCGTCAAAGTGCCTACAGACCAACATTCAGGCGAAGCTATAATTGACTATAGAGAATTTGGCCCCGGCGTACGAATGCCAAGTGCAATAGTGAATTGTATCAACGGATACGCTACTACAGTTATCCAAAACGCTTCTGACGAAAGAGTAATTCTCACAGTTAAACAACCCTTGCAAGTTTTGAATTATTTAAATACAGATTCTGACCTCTCTTTTTCTACAAACTTGACAAGCGTACAAACGGACAAAATACTTGAAGAAAATTTAAATAAACTCAGATTGGACCATACTAACTGCGAGGAACGAAAAAAAATTTCTAAGCTCTGTAGAGAATACAAAGATATTTTCCACTGTGACCTGTTGCCTTTAACTTTTACCAACCAAGTAAAACATAAAATTCGTACCAAAAATGAAGACCCGATTTTTGTGAAACCATATAGACAGGCTCCGACACAAGCAAATGAAATAAATCGTCAAGTACAGAAAATGTTACAAGATAATGTTATCCAAGAGTCCCATTCCCCGTGGAATGCTCCGGTGCACCTAGTGCCGAAAAAAATCGATGCATCTGGAGAGCAAAAGTTTCGTATGGTTATAGACTACAGACGCCTAAATGAAATTACCATCGACGACAAATACCCCTTACCAAATATTAACGACTTGTTTGACAAATTGGGTAAAAGTGTTTACTTCAGTACAATAGATTTAGCGAGCGGTTACCATCAGATTGAAGTTGAGGAACAGGATAGACAGAAGACAGCTTTTAGCTCGCAGAACGGCCATTTTGAATTTTTGAGGATGCCGTTCGGTTTAAAGACAGCTCCCGCGACTTTTCAGCGTACTATGGACCATGTACTTCGAGGACTACAAGGTTTACACTGTATGGTGTATCTTGATGACGTCATCATTTTTTCATCCAGCCTCGAAGAGCATATCCAAAAACTACGGCTAGTTTTTGATAGACTCAGAGAAACTAACCTCAAGGTACAGCTTGACAAATCAGAATTTTTGCGAAAAGAAGTATTGTATCTTGGACATACCATTACAAAAAACGGGTTGAAACCTAATGACGACAAAATTAAAGCTGTAATGAACTTCCCAATACCAAAAACCACGACAGAAATTAAAAGTTTCCTTGGACTTGTTGGATATTATAGACGTTTTATTCCCAACTTTGCAAAGATAACCCAACCATTGACTGCCTGTTTGAAAAAACGCAATAAAATCATCATAGATCAAAATTATATTGACGCATTTAATAAATGCAAGGAACTCCTGACTCACGCACCGCTTTTGCAATACCCTGACTACGAGAAACCATTCATTTTAACAACAGATGCTTCAAATGTAGCTTTAGGGGCGGTGCTCTCACAAGGACAGGTTGGCAGCGACAAACCGATAGCTTACGCCAGCCGAACCTTGAGTGATACAGAGACTCGTTATAGCACTATAGAACGAGAGCTACTCGCTATTATCTGGGCGACTAAACATTTTCGACCATATTTGTATGGAAAAAAATTCTACATATACACCGATCATCGACCATTAGCCTGGCTAAACTCCCTTAAGGATCCAAATAGTAAACTCACACGTTGGAGGCTACGCCTTCAAGACTTTGACTTTGAAATTATATACAAAAATGGCAAACAAAACACGAATGCAGACGCCCTAAGTAGGATTAAGGTTAATGCTTTAGATTCGGACGATGAAGGAAACTCAATGGCAGTAAACTTGGACAGAAAAGAACGTAAATTACAGAAAGAAATGGACGAGGTAGTTCAAAACATCATACAATTGTCAGGTGGTAAAAGGGAACGACACGATTCATCAACTGTTACGATATCAGACTTGAGTAAAACAATTTCTGCTAGTCGTAGCAATATTTCAGACTCTTCAGATACCGTTGTACTGTTTTCTGAACACCAGATTGAACGCCCGGTTATCCAATCAGCACCTGAAAGTAGTCATTCACAAACTATTCATTCGGCCGCCGATTTAGAATCAACAGGAATACCCATTTTACACGAGGCTATTGACAACAAGCCTAACCAAATTTTAGTATTTTCATGGCTTAAAAATGAATTACATGTAAAAGACCTTTCTCGCGAAAAACAAAAAATTTTAGAAGTTTTCATGCCTACAAACAACCCAGAATTAGTGAAAACATTTCTCAAAGAGTACATCAGGCCAAAAATTAAGTATTTTATTTATTTCGAGGAAAATGAACATCGCCGACAGTTTAGTAATATAGTTGTTGGACTATTTAAAAAGGATATGATTAACCTGTATGAGTGCACAGAACGAGTTGTATATGTTGAAGAAGAAAGTGAACAGAAAGAGATAGTTCTGAAATATCATGAAGGAAAAACGTGCCATCGTGGTATTAAGGAAACATTAGTCAGGATTCGAAGAAATTATTTTTGGAGTAAAATGGAAGAGACAGTAGCAGCAATCATAAATGCCTGTGAAGCATGCAGGAAGATGAAGTACGACAGGAAGCCCCTAAAACCCGTCTTGCAATTAACACAAACACAAGATGCACCGTTCCAGGAGTTATTCATCGATCTGTTTTCCATGGAAGGCAAATACTACTTAACTCTAATCGATGCATTCAGTAAATTAGGGCAAGCCATTGAAATACCAAACAAATCAACACCGGAAGTTGTAAGAGCCCTAATGAAGTACTTTTCTTTTTATGGAATTCCCAAAAGGATAAGTTCAGATCCTGGCATGGAATTCAATAACGAGTTAATGAAAGAATTCCTTAGCCTCCACAAAATAGAACGTCATATAGGGACAGTCAATAATCCGAACTCAATGGGACTAATCGAACGGTTCCATTCAACAATTATTGAAATATACCGATTAGGAAAATATGAACAGAAATGCACCGACGCTGCGTCTATTATGACGTACTCAGTTATGGCATATAATCATACTATACACACAACGACAGGTCTAACCCCATTTGAAGTCGTTTTCGGTCATACAGATACAGACAATCCATTTAACGTAGAATTTGAAAAAACATATACCCAGCAACTAGTAAAAGATCATGAGAAGCGCACGAAATTCTTGTACAAGCAATTGGCAAAAAATATAGTGGCTAATAAGGAACTAATTAGGGAAAAACGAGGTGGTGAGACTAACATTAAACTTCTACAAGAAGAGACTGTCTTCGTGAAAGACATCAATAAAAGGAAAAGTAAAGATAAGGCTAGATATAAAAAGGCGAAAGTCATAGGTGTGACTGAAAGAAACGTTGCCCCTATTAAAGTAGAAACAGCAAAAGGAGACACAAAGGCTCCGATTAAAAATATAAAACGCCCTCCGCAGGTGCTGTATCCTGGCGCTAGCAACATCGGCTGCTGCTCTTCATCTGCAATCACTGGAAGGTAATCCAGGAGTCCTGCCAGTAAAAGAAGGCCAAGCATATGTGGAAATAGATAATTGGACAATTATAAAAACCCTGAATTTAGATAATGTTTATACTGATTTGAATATTGTCATAGCAAAATTCACCGAGTATCAGAAATTGATTTCTCTAAACAAAAAGTTTCCCCATGAATTTATCGGTATATTAATGCACGCAGAGCATCTACGCGACATAACCGTTGATAAATATCGTCAACTAATTCCAAATCGATTTAAGAGAGGCATTTTCAATCCACTAGGCTCTATTATAAAAGTTATAACAGGAAATCTAGATCATGATGACGCACTTAAATACGATAAATTAATTTCCGAAACTAACCACGACCAAATTATTGTTTCAAAGAAAGTTACTGTCGTCTCCAAAATGTTGAACAGCCTCATAAATATTACTGAGTTAATCCACCAAGATTCGTTAACTCTTGATACACGCCTAAAAATGGTCGAAACCTCTTTGAAAGAAACGTTAACTAAAGAAAACAATTTAGCTGTGTCCTCTTATGTTTTAGGATTGTATAGTTTATTTATAAGTAACTTCCGTACTATATTTATTAAATTAAGCGAAATCGAGACCGCATTAGCACTAAGTAAAAGCTCTATCTTACACCAGTCTATTGTAAACTCTACTGAACTTTTGCACCATTTGCAATTAATATCAAATGTTGGAAATTTGGTATATGAACCTACCGAATCAAATTTAGTCAGAATTGAAGAAACTATTACTGTAAAATCATATATTAAGAAAAACCAGATCACGTTCATTATGGAAATTCCTCTAACTGATAATTGTACCTATAACTATTTTAAAATGTACGCACTCCCAGTTTTCCACGAACCTGAAAACCAAACCTTTGCTATATTTCCTAAATACCCTTACCTATTGGCGAACGGGATGAAATACTTACCGATCGTAAAGCCTTGCCACCCTCTTGGCGCTGGAGACCATTACCTATGCAATGATGACAACAGAGCCTTGTACAGTGGGCCTACCTGTGAAGAGCAACTTTTGAAATATGAGAAAAATCTCACCGGCTGCAAACGATATCCTGTCTACCTAGAAGACGTAAAACTTCAGAAAATTACCGACGACAATTGGATACTTTTTACGAGATTGGAAACACTGCTTACCAAACGATGTGGTGATGAAATTTCCAAATACCCAGTACACGGGACTTACATCATGACACTCGACGAGCCATGTGACGTCGAGATTAACGAAATCAAGATCCGTTACCATCGTACTTACACCGAGATAGATAAGGCGACACCGATGCCTATCATCAATCTACCGCAACTTCGTACGAACGCGAGTTTGTCAAGTGCACAAGCACTTAACATGCACGAGATCGGCTTGGATGAAGTAAAATATTTGTCGTTTGCGTTAAAAAATAGTGAAGTGTTTGAAAGTGTTACTAAAAGAGAAACGGACTCTATTAGCATCAGTGTTTTAGGTTACGCCACATTAGGCCTCGTAATTTTAAGTTTATGTATAACTTTTGTGTATGCTTTTTATTTTAGGGTTATCCCGTTTTTACGAAATTGTCGGAAAAGTCCTCAAATCGAACATCCCGATAATTTCTCACTTAGGGAGGGAGGAGTTATGCATCCTCGCCATCCGTCTGTATTAGATTAGCAGACAGACTACTCAGCATATCACAATGTATTTCTTGGTAATGCTGAGTAAGGCCTCCCAGGCCACCGTGTCGTTTTAAGTTAGTATTAAGATTTTGATTCATTAGCATTAAAGCCTCCAAATCGGCTACACGTATTTTTATTTCTAGTTTTAAAACAAAGTGCTCCCAAAACTTAACTAGGTACTACTTTTGGTTACCAAAAAGATTAATTTTTTTGAATCAATACAAAGCCTGTTTTGACTTAAAATGCCTTTATTTATTATAGCATTCAGAGAAACATCCTCAAAATTATCAAACACACTCGGAAAACCAATTTATTTCGAACAAAGCGATATCAGAATGACGAATCGAAGAGCCTTTTGTTGTCCCAACAGAATCAATTCGTGTTTTATTCGAATGTTGAACATTCTTATCACATAAGAGCAGTAATAACCGTGGGGTAGATAGGACAATGTGGGACGTAGGTATAAACCGTAGAATCAGTTTCATGTGGAGCTGTTTTATTACTAAAACTCTTAGAGAACTGCCTGTCGTCGCTCAACAACAAGAGATATGCCATATCTTTGAAATTATCTAACCATGCACAATCTAATATCTTTACAACATTTTATTGTTGTGAAGCATGCAAAAGTAATTTAATATATCGCGCACAGTTACTTCGCGTTATAGGATTTGTCATGCTAGTATCATCTCCAAATCAAATTGGAGTTATGCTGTTGCAAAACTGTATCCAATCGTTCACTGAAAAGGCTCATCATCATCATCATCATCATTAGCCAGAAGACGTCCACTGCTGAACATAGGCCTCCCCCTTTAACCTCCACACTGAACGACAGCCTGCCTTTTGCATCCACTGGATGCCAGCGACTCTCACTATGTCGTCGGTCCATCTAGTGGGAGGCCTACCTACGCTGCGTCTTCCGGTTCGTGGTCTCCACTCAAGAACCTTTCTTCCCCATCGGTTATCGGTTCTTCGAGCGATGTGGCCTGCCCATTGCCACTTCAATTTGCAAATTTTAACAGCTATGTCGGTGACTCTGGTTCTTTGGCGAATATCCACGTTTCGGATTTTATCGCGCAAAGAAACTCCGAGCATAGCTCTCTCCATTGCCCGCTGAGTGACTCTGAGTTTTTACAAAAGGCCAACAGTTAAGGACCACGTCTCAGTCACTGAAAAGGCTACATCAGATTTTTTACGATTTTTTTATACAATTGACCAAAGAGCATATTGCTCGTTCAGGCATGTCTAAAACAGCTCAGTGTGACCTTAAATTTATAACTCTGAATGATGCATTGTACTGCGCTTGTCAGCTTGAGATGTGGAACGAAACATTACAACTAGCCAGAACAAAAAAATACGGACCGAATTGAAAACCTTGCTCCTTTTTTGAAGTCGGTTAAAAAGTCTATAATACATGACTGTATAATGTATACATTGTTTTTCCCTACAAACTAGCTCCAACTCAGCATATGAAATAAAACCTATTAAAAAAAATGCGAACAAAAATAGTATATATTTTTATTTATTTATATAATAATAGGTTTGCTTTTGGGCGCCAACTCGCCTAATAATAAACGATGATGCGGCTTACGATGGAGCATGCTTACCTAGAAGAAACACTCTTGATTTGAAGACACCCAGATTGTAACTAATTGGGAACATCCATTTAGGCAGCGCAATCCATAGACTAGCAGTTCGCACAATAAAAGTGGAATCAAAGCGCTTCGTACGAGTTTTCGAAATATTAACCATATAACGGTATATTCTACCGGTATACCATATTATTTCCTACCATATAAAGTTCAAAATGGTAGGACATTTCTGACATACGAATGAAGAATTGGTTTTGAAGAATTGGAATTGTTTAGTTGGTCTGAGAGTCAAATACCCCATTAAAACTACGATAGAATCGGATACTTTTTACTCTCGTAAAACTTTTTACCGCTTTAGGGTATTTCTCTCCTAAGCAATTCTAAGGTACAACCAACGGCCATAGTTGTTATACCAAGGGACGAGGATCGTAAAGGATCAAATAACTCGGTCAAGATAGCCGGTGCACAATGAGCGTCCGCACATTTGGAGAAACGGTAATAGGTGCGGCATAACGAGCGGTGCTGACTACGAGATATGTTTAGACTATAGAAGCATAAGAGTTTACTCAAATGGTCAGATTCCTTAGGAACATTGCCACGAATGATGTTGGTGATATTCAAGTGAAAATAAATGTTATTTAAATAACTACGGACGCAATGTAATGTAATTTAATCTTTCTTAAATCTTAAATCTTTACATAATTTATAAATTAATTAATTAATTGAAAATTATTGATTAATATGAATATTTTTAACATGAAATTCTTGACTGACTTATAATTATTCACACTATTGTCAATAAAATTGTTTATCTGTTTATGAAGCTAAATCTTTTTAAACGTCTTCTAAAAAGGAGGAAGGTTCTCAATTCGGCCCGTATTTTTAATTTTAATTTTGCTGTATTTGTCACTCGTAAGCATGCGCGTTCAGACCATAATCGACATAATATGTAATCATCCACTTGTTTGCGAAAAAAACTTTTCCAAACGTTTCGATTCTACGTTTCTATCTTTTTTTATGATGAAATGGGCTTACTTTGGACCGCAACTCACCTGATGGTAAGTGATGATGCTGTCTAAGATGGGGCACGCTTGCCCATGAGGAACCTTTTCACTCTTTCTTGAAGAAACCCAGATTGTAATTTATAGGGAACACCGAGGCAGGGAGCGCATTCCACTTCTTCTTATCCGTACGGCCAATGTTTAGAACAACCTGCCAGCTTCCGTGTTTCTTGAGAGATATAATCTGGGCATTCAAGGCCAGGGTGAATAGTATCTACTAAGTCTGCGTGCTTCATCTTCGACCACATCATCGCTTACCAACAGGCAAGTTAGTGAACAAAAGCGGACGTAATAAAAAGTAATCTCAAAGCAATTTCGTGGCAACTTTTTCGTTAATAACATCTAAAATTGCCTACAAATAATAAAGTTAAGCTAGAACCATGTTCAACATTACAAATGGAGAACTGTCACAAAGATAAAAGCAAAACTTAGAATTGAGAGAGCAAACTGCAACGAATTGCATAAATGAATCAAAAATATTTCCGTTCTGCAAGAAGCCGTCGTGAAGATATCTGCACTTCAAATCTGAGTTTATTAAGTGGGAAAATAAGAATTTCTCGCACGTACGGCAAAGTTAGGACAAGTAACAAATGAGACGTAGAAAAATCGACGGAATATGTGAGCCGGGTTGATTTTTCCCAAGAGCTTTTCCTTGTGCAGTATAACGCGATGTCTAACATGTGCTTGGATTAATAGTACGTAATAAATCCTTTGCTGAAGTATCACGTAGTTTTTAAAAGTTTAACCACAAAATAGAAAACGCTTGAGAACAAAACGAGCTAGGCAGTATAAGCAAGGAGGTGAATACCAAGAAGTGTTTTAGAGAAAAGAAAATAAAATTTTCAGTAGAACGGCGGTTTATTTTGTTTAATGTGACATTTTTACGCAAATGGGTTACGTTTTTACAGACTACAAAAAAGGAGGAGGTTTACAATTCGACTGTATGTTATTGATTGATGATTCTTTTTTTGTTTGATAGTTCATAACTTCAGTCGTATAAATTTTATCAAAATTTAAATTGCTTCTTAAAATAAAAAATAGATAGAACTCTTTATTGTGTACACCAGAAATAAAAATTACAAACACATAGAAAACACTTACAAGCTAGTGCCACAAGTGGCGGCCTTATCGTTAAAAGCGATCTCTTCCAGGCAGCAATTAAATGGAAAGTTTTTTTTAAATTTTTATATATACATAGATTATGTTTTGGTTTATGGTTCCCTTCAGCAAAAGATTTGATGAGGACTTTCGATCTCTGTGTTTCAAAGTTTCAAGCGTGCAAAGCCTTTATAGCCCTGACAAAACAACAACCTATTTAGCTTGAGTTGCTTCTAAATTGGGAATCCTTTAAGGCTATAAATGAGTTTTATAGCTGCTTGTTATTATTTTATCGCTAAGCTGCTATAGTAATTGCCCGACGACTCTAAAGTCAAAAATATTTCATTGTGTTACGAATATTATGTGTGTTGTGTTTAACAAGTAATAACTATGTGTGCCTTCGTTCCATACAGCCTTATTTGGTGTCGATGGATTCCATGAAGCTCAAGGTAGGTAGGTCATCAATCGGTAAATGACGTCATCATAAGCGGAACCTAGCTCACAGGAACAGCAAAAAGCATACAAAAAGAACCGGTCAAGTGCGAGTCAGGCTCGCACACTGAGGGTTCCGTAATTCCGTACCACCACAAAGTACAATAATTATCAATATAAAATCCGACTTCAAAATTAGTAATACATGGAATTTCGATTCGGTGAAAGAAATTATACGTACAAGCATTCAAACCTCGATCTTATCATATCACCGAATTGAAATGCCATATTATTATTTTATAAATTTTAAAGTCGTTTTTTTATTGATACCTAATAAAATGAATGTAAATTATTTAGTCAGTTACACACATGTAATTTACACTGACATAATTAAGAACAAAATTTATTTATATATTTTTTATAATTAAATTTTTATTCTAAACTAAAGTTATAAATAGAACATAATTATTGCAACAATTGTCTAATTAATAAAATTAATTAAAAATAATAAAATTATTGTCAAAGATGTTTGATACTATACTAAGATTAGATCGTTGATTATTGTATTTTGTGGTGGTACAGAACCCTCACTGCGAGAGCCCAACTCGCACTTGGCCGGTTAGGTTGTACTGTTTGCAATTTTTTTTTAAAGGAAATATTTTGTTTAGTCTATGTTAATGTTTAGGGTGTACTAAACAAGAATTTTCATAATAGTATTTAAACTCAACAGGTAGAACACCTTTGCCATTAAATAAAAATAATGTAAATAATTGAATTTGATGTGCGTGATCATCGTGTTCAATTGCAACGAAGGTAATGTATACTGAAATAAATTAACTTTTTTTGTATGAAGACATGCTCAAAATAAGCCGTACAAAGTGCCAGGAGCCGATCCACCCATGAATCAATAGATAAATCTAATTAATGACTCTCTAATATGTCCCTGGGCTATATCAATTACTGGTAGCAGCAAGGCAATCTGCCCGCGGGGTGAAGCGTATTTATAGGACCTGGGGGGTTTTAATTCTTAGCAGTAACTTTAGTCTAATTTTATTATGTGTAAAATCTCACCCGCTAAGATGGGTTTAAGCTAGCGACGTCGCTAAATCCCATAGTAAGCAAGTTTAGTGTAAAAACCACGTAGGTTCTAGACAACGCTGCGATTTTTTAAGATCAAGTGAGTGTAGGAAAGGTCACAACACCCGCTCTACTTGTCTTGCCGGACTCAACCGCAGTTTTCAGTCAGCTCGTGACTAAGGTCATTGTAACATGGTAAAAACGTCAAGCGAAAGGTACCTATTTTTACCTAAATAATATTAATACGCGATAAGTCCCGATAAACAAAAGAAAGTATCTCCAATACCTAAAACCAAAGCAACAATATGTGGCTTTGGTTAACACGATATGTAGCACATTATGTAAGTCATATTTCCAGCGTATTAAAAACTCTTTAACCTACGTATCAATCAACGATTTTAAAGTTTTTATTGTCCTTGTTCATTTCGTCAATCCCTTCGCTTCTATCGTTTACGAAATTTGAGTTTCGAAACCGATATCGATGAAGTAATTATTTTTACTCGTATGTAACCGGTTTCCATGTAGCAGTTTTTACTTGCAAATAACCTTCTTTGATCATACATACATATATACATGGTAAAGTAAACGAATATCATAGACCGATGTTGAAAACCAATAAAAAGATATACATGACTATGTCAATGTGACAAAATAAATGATAAAAAGTAAAAAACAAAAGATTTCAAATAATTATTTAAAAAAAAGCGTAATAATTATGTGACATGGTCATAAAGATAAAAAAATTAATGAAAGAAAGAAAATTAACAACCGTGATAGTTTAAAGCAATGTTTTAAGATAAAAAAGAATTTTGGCGCCAACGTGAAAAAACAGGTCGTCTTATTGTATTATTTTCTTAAACTTATGTATTTACGAGCGTTAATGTGTAATAATGGTGGATTATTATTTATTTAGTGTTCGTGGACGTGCTCGAGTGTGCAAGTGATATAAAGTGGTGAAACATGTATTTTCCGAAGGTCCAAAGAAGCTTCTTGTAAAGTCTCCACCACTTTATTAGGGCATGACTTTGATTTGACCCTGACTTACTTTGCTTGACTCTGATTTGGTTGACGACATGGTCATCAAACTTGATAATATTTTTTATACTTAACACTAGCAAATACACAAGAAGTGCGATGCCAAAATCATAACAAAAAAAAATTTAAGAAAACATAAAAAAACATATTTATGTCAATAATTACCGATGATTTTTTAAAGCAGGGTTGAACCTGAGGTTGGGCCGAAGGCACTCTGTTTTGTATTTTCATGTTCTTCCATGAAGATTGTCACTGTGGGTCAAATACTAATGAAGAGGCTGATACGTTTAGATTTTATGTCAAAATTCCATTACTCCATTTACGACCCCATGAAATTTGAAAATGACCTACTGTCATAAAATGCGGAATCCATATTTTATGACAAAATTAACATACAAGGCGTGGAATTGCCATGACTGGCGGGACGGGAAACTTTTTAATATATTTTTATGAAAGGCGTTTTGGCGCGAAACGTGAATGATTAATAGCGACCCTTCACTTTAGGAGCTTTCCGGAAACTTGTGAAATGTAGGCTTGTTTCCTTTATTAATTAAGCTGTATCATATTTATAAACCCAGATAAAATCTGGTGAATTCTTTACTGCATCTACAAGAAATAATTATAAAAAACTGTGGAACGTGTGGGAAAACGGTCAAAAATGTACTAATCAAAAGTAGACTAAAACTATATTACACCATAATTATATAAAATCGTTTCATTTTTATTGTAAATTATTATTTTTAAATTTAATATTTTTTTCAGTCTAGACCAGTTTTTTTTAGTTTTAATTTACTGTTTAATTTTAGAACATAACCAATACATTATAAAATGATAATGAAAGATTTTACATAGAAAATACAGTCCACTGATCCGATCTTATACACAAACTATAAATAAAAATATATATTTTTATCGATCCTTCCTTGATATGTAAGAAGAAGGAAAGAAATAAAAGAAAGAAAATAAATTTTATTCGACACCTTTACAAAAAACTTATATCTAGAATTCTAGAGGATACAATCAGTGTCGAATGGGTCCGTCTCGGCATAAATGCTGAAAGTCAAGGACTATCAGCGCCGGTTTTCAGACGAACCCTTGAGTTTAAACTTACATTTCACTTAACACAAATTTACATATATATTTTTAATTAATTAATTAATGTAAAGTTATGTAGATTAACTAAGACCTCTTTTATGTGTTTATAAATCAATGACTTCTACCATCAAAATTTGTAACGTTAACTATAACATCTACATAAACTTCGAATACTTACGCCCAAATTGCTACGCGGTCTCAAATTAACGTTAAAACCGCGCAGTTCGGAAAATCACGCGAACGTGAATCTTGACGCGCCCACATGCGGTTTGCGTTCGCACAACATTTTTTCATCAACTAAACTGGATTGCTTTAAACAGCTAGACGTAAGGAACCTGGCTTTTATTTTTTCTTTAGAAAAAATATCATTACTGTTAGCCTCAAAGATTTTATAATAGGTTAGGTACCTACATATTATAATATATGTAGTATAGTATGAAATCTTTGGCTAACCTAGTCTACGCAGCCGTACTGCTGAGCCAATGTATCCCCTCGACGAGTCCAATTTGGAGGTCATGTACCATTTTCTGCTTGTCTCATAAAGGTGTAAAAGTCATTGAAGCCTGCGACTCTAATGTTACTGGTAACTTTTACTCTAAGTTTTTTTAGCACGGTGATAATATAGCCGGCATCACTTACATATTTATACGACCCTAACCCCCTTCAACTTGGTGCGTGTGAGAGTGCAACGGATAGAAAAAAATTACGCGTAAAATGTGAAAACCGATGGCCCTGTGAGTCATATGTTTTTGTTGTTAATAGTTACAATAATGCCTAGTTCAGTGTATTCCTGATTTATATGGCAACATACGAGTAGGTCTCTACCAAAACAAATGCCCAAACCAAAATACAATACCATCCCGAACATAAATTGTGAAAACGCATCGCATCGTAACAAATGGCATATCCGATTTATTCCCACTGAAACACAATCTAACACAAATTGGATTTTGAATTACGGTGCCGGAAACACCGGCTATATTTTAGTTCAGAATGATCTAATAGCGATGTGTTTTGTTTATTGACGTCTCGTAAATTACATACTAAACAAAATAAAAATATAGGAGAGTCCTTTGCCCATAAGTAGCACTCCATAGACTTAGCAACAATAACAACAGCATTTAAGGCGGGGTTTTCCCGCTCTTAAGCAACTCTTGTTACTACAGATGACTATACGGCGTAATATAATATTGTATTATTGTCGCATTTACTGAAACAAAACCATAGCGCTCACACAGGCTTGCGTTTCGCTACATCTGCTTTTGAGGTTTTTTTCATATTTTTTGAAAAGTATAGCTATAATGTAAAATATGCCTTTACGGCGCCCTCCATAATTATGAAATCTGTATATTAAAATATCGTAGACATGATTTAGTAAATATGTATTTGAATGAATACAAAAAAAAAACAGAGAGAAAAGCTCAAATCATTTTTTTTTTCCCTGGTTCTATCGAGTTCTTAATCGCATTTCGGTCTTTGCGGTTTCCTAGATAAAACAATTAGTTTTGATGTGACACCATTTTTATAATTTTAAGCTAATCATGGAAGTAGACAAACTAAAACTAAAACGATCAAAATTGCTAAGACTGGGAAAAGAGTTCAGTATTATAAAAGTCGTTAAGTTACCCGAAATTATGTGCTTAGGTATTTCTAATAAGCCACTTAGACCTAAACTAAAAAAAAATGTCGTCCAAGCGTAATTAAAAATTTTTAAGTAAGAATATATATAATAATAGGTATACCTAAATAATTATTATCAATTGAAGATCATTTTTTATATTTATGTTTTTCACTAACAAGAAATGATTAGATAAAATATTTAAAAATAATAACTGATATTGATTGTTGTACTTTTTGTACCTACAACAATATCGTGTAAATTCTCATGTGAAAAAACCGCTCGATTTCACTTCAAGATTAGCAACACATAAAACCTAACGACCAAAGCTTCTCAAAAGTTATAAAAGTCAGTCCAGACCAGACGCATGGCGAATTGATAAGTGTTTGTATCGAACATCTCTTCCCAGTAATCATTTTGCATATCTATAACAAAACATCGCTCAACAGCTGCCGTTTTACATTGCCTTTAAAATATAACCTTAGGGCAGAAATCTCGTCTTATTTTAGTTATGTATTTTCTGAATTTGATGAAGGTAAAATAAGTTAATAGGATTTGTTTACTTAAGATTGAATTTAAAAGTGTTAGAAATTATGTAACATCTGATTTATTGGATAGATTAGGGCTAGAATGTAAGCTACGAGTCATCATCATCATCAGTGTTTAGTTACGATGCCACCGCTATAAAATATTAAAGGAAAACATCGTGAGGAAACCGGTATGTCTAAGAATAGAAATATTACATATTAAATTTAACTTAAGGCCATTTTGTCAAACACGCAGACTGGCTTGAAACTGCCATGACCAAATAATACCACCTAGTTACAATAACGTAGCTAGAAAGCACAGAAATGCTTTAGAAAACAATTTCCATACGCTCAGGCACGAAACAAGAATTGTTTTTTAAAATTTCCTCAAATTTATTTCGACTTGGCTATTTACTTTCTTTCTATGGCTATTTCCTTATTTTTAATACTTTTATTTTTTATGCAGTCATGAAATATTTGCAGCTCCGAAATTTCGCTTCTCTGCTGGTTTTTCCCGAGCCATAAAACCCATGAACTAACATAACTTACTCACCAGATGGTCCAACCTGCCTACTCTGCTGACTTTCAAAATTATAATATTAAAATATTCTTCCATAAAAAGTCTAGACGGTAAAGGCGCAATCGTTTCTTCGCACAACTGTCTCCGCTCGATAGGGCCTTGTAATAGTCGATTTGCGTCGGAAAAAAAATAGTAGAGAGCGAAGAAAAAAGCAAGGGAAGTCGATAAGACCACTGTGAGCCCTCGTTATCTGGGGTCATAAATTACCCCGACACCCTCGGGGGAGCAGGTAGGTGCCTCCCGTACTTTGCAGCTGGGAAATGAAGTGACTACGTGATCCAATCGCGATTTAAGGTGCATTCGATTCATGTAAGTTCGTGAAGTCACGGCATATTCCACCTCTGGCAGTCGATTTGTGCAAACGTTCCGTTTGATTGAAATGATTGGTTACAGATTGGCTATTTTCCTTTCCTCACGACCTAATTCAATATTTCGCTGAAGGCAACTTACAAATTACTTCACTAACTACCGGCACAGCTGTTAGTTAAGCCTACCCTGACTATTACTCACGTCTTCAAAATTCACAATAGCCTAACTATACCTAAGTAAACTTCGGAATCTTTGTGCAGTTCCCAAACAAAGAGGGAATGGGTTTACGCTTTAAGTTCGGCAATAAATCTTTAGTTCCGACGTCCAGGCGTGACCGCAATTTGACAGCCATATACATATTGATACAATATTGCTTGAATAACTATCCTAAACACTTTCCTTTTCAACATGTATAATTCATAACGTCTCTATGCTCAAATGTATAGAGCTGATATTCCAAAACCCAAAGGCTTTCATGTGGCATTGTGTAAGATTGTTTTGCATGTATTTTGACAAATATCAGCAGGTGATGGCTCCGCAGTTTCCCAGCGGATGTGTTTGACGTATTGCTTAGACAGTGACAGTTCAAAATGCGGGTATCATAAAATGTGGTCACCCCTATATTGATGTGAATTTTCTAAACAATAATTTTACCCTTAGTAAGTGAAATTGAATACGTTAAAACATTTTCTCAAACATGATAAGTTTTTTTTAAGAACACACTTCTATCGGAAAATGTCTTTAAGGTTAACCTTTGTTGAAGTAATTGGTCAATCACGCCCGTTGGGCAGGCCTTTGCCTTTGAGGCCATACTGCCATGGTGCGAAGAGGTTCGATTACGTTTTTCTCCACTAAAAAGAGGCAAATGCTCCTTTAGGTTCTTGTAGGTTGTTTGAGAAAAAAATATTGATATTTCGAGATGTATTTTTTTGTAATAGGCTAGCGTTTGTCCGCCAACTCGCCTACTTTCTAAGCGATGATGGAGATGATGCTACGATGGAGCACGCTTGCCTAGAAGAAACCGATTCACTCGTGATTTGAAGACACCCAGATTGTACTTAACTATCGAATACACCCATTCAGACAGCGTATTCCACAGACTAGCAGTTCACACAATAAAAGTGGAATCAAAGCACTTCGTACGGGTTTTCAGAATACCAAACATAAAGCGATGTCGATTTTTCATACACGCCCGCTCTGGCAGTCTGATAGAAGAAAAAAATTGTGATCTGTGATTAAATCTTTGTAAAAACCAGAGCCACCTGGAAATGTATTTTTTCGATTATTTTTTTCGAACGTTTCGAACTTTTTTATGAAATGTGAAATTTACCCCAAAACATGTATGTATGTATATTTTTATGTGAATATCCACTCAAAGTTTGAGAAAAATCCTACATAAGCCATGACAGAAATTAGACAATTATGGACTCATCCCACATTTTCAAGTTTGTCCAGAAAAACTTCAGTTACACAGAATAATAAAAAAATTGTTTTAGATTTATCTGATCCTTTCAAACTCAGCGAATCTTCTCGAAGCTTGTTCGAATGGCAACATTAGTGAGCCAATTACTAAAATGAGGAAGTGGGAGGTATTATTACCCTCGACTTTCCCCGTCGGACCCGCTCCTAAACATCATTTATTTTTATGCGTCTAATGAGAACTGACAATCGTTTCCAGTAACGGTTGGGTGATATTGATCTGTGTTCGTAGAAGCTGAGCTTTCGTATTTAGGATTTTTTCCGTCTTAAATTGATAAGTCTCTTGTCCATTAGATTTTCTCTTCTATTTCTATTTTCATTACATTTTCTCGAATATCTCCAACTCAACTCTCATTATCAACCTATCGTATTCCCACTACTGGGACAAAGGCCTTCTCTCAGAAAGAGATGATGAGCTCTATCCACCAAGCTGGCCCAACGCATGTTGGAGATTGACTTACCTTTGAACTTTTTTTTGAGGTTTCTGGATATACCGGTTTCGACTGCTAATGCTACATCGAAACTGTTTATAATTTGTTTAAGTATTAAATAAGTCATTGGTGCAGGGCCAATGATCGAACCGGGTGTCGTCAGATTGTAAAGCGCAACTGCTACCGCTTGGACGCCAACTATGTACATGTTGAAAACGTAACCCCTACAGCCATAATATTAAAACATTCTTAGAATATGACATGCCATTGATTTTTTTTTTATGTTTTAATAGGCATTAACAGATTTTGAAATGAGGAGATCCGTAGACGAACGAAAGTCACCGACATAGCCCACCGGATTAGCAAGTTGAAGTGGCAGTGGGCAGGGCACATATCACGCAGAACAGATGGCCGATGGGGCCGAAAGGTTCTGGAATGGAGACCACGGACTGGTAAGCGCAGCGTAGGACGTCCACCCACAAGATGGACAGACGACCTAAAAGAGACCGCAGGGAAACGCTGGATGCAGGCCGCTTCCAACCGGCCCTTTTGGAGATCGATGGGGGAGGCCTATGTCCAGCAGTGGACGTCCTATGGCTGAAATGATGATGATGAATGATGAACAGATTTTGTAGTCATTGAGAAAATTTAATTTGTGTAATAAAACTTTATTGATTCCGTTCCATGTTGTCTCTTATAAGGATTAAAAAGTCCCTATTGAAGCAATTTCGATGAGAGTACTAGAAACTCCAGAAATCGTAAAAAAATATTCAAGTCCAAAGTAGGTCCAAAGACCTACGGATTTTCAATTTTATAATCATTGCGTTTGATTTTCGAAAATTATCTAATAATTATTGCAAATTTAAATATGTTTGTTGTAGTACAGTACCTAGTATTTATTACCTTTTTAATCATAGATACAACAATAAAAATTTCAATTTAAAAAAAAATTAAAAATACGCAATTTCCATTAAAAATTCCAGTTATTTTGATTTAAAAACCAAACTACTAAACCGATTATGATGACATTTCTATGGGGCCAATCTGACTCATCATAATCATCATACAGCCTTTTTTTTTTAGCAGGCCACTGCTGGACTTTAAGACTACCCCCGAAAGGGTGATTGGGCCATATCCACCACGCTGGCCCAGTGCGGATTGGTGGATTCACATACGCCATTGAATTCCTTCTCCTTACATAATTTATGCAGGTTTCCTCACGATGTTTTCCTTCACCGAAAAGCCAGTGCTATGAAAATCCGTACATAAACTCCAAAGAGCTCATTGGTACGGGGCCGGGGTTTGAACCCGCGATCTTACGCATTCATGTCTAGCGGTCTCCCAAATGGGCTACCACGGCTATCAATCTGAAAAATCAATTTCAAATACACAAGTAAAAGAGTTCTGAGGACATCATCATCAGCCAGAAGACGTCCACTGCTGAACATAGGGCTCCCCCTTTAACCGCCACACTGAACGACAGCCTGCTTTTTGCATCCACTGGCATTAGTTCTGAACAAACATAAAAATACAACCTAATTGACAATCCCGCCTTTTTTGAAGTCTGTTTAAAATGTACTATGTTTTTAATGATTAAGAATAGCAGTGCAAATTCTTACAACTGTTCTGCGATCCACATTATAGGATCCATATATACATAGTTAACAAGATTGGCAGAAACAGGCGCGCAATAAACCATGAGAGGTTGCAAACCCTAACCCCAGGGGCGGTCATAATTGTATTATGGACTGATCGAATTAGGAATTTCTTAGATATTTTCCGCTTCTTGCACACGACAAAGCGGAAATCCAATCTCAGATAACACTGAGGACAGGTCCGTAGGAAGGTGGATCAATCAGGGGCATAAAAATAAATTTTAGCTGTTAAGTCTTTTGTTTGTAGACGGTCACCGAATCTTATAATGACCACGAATCTTATTATGACAATGATTGCAAACTACCTATCGATAATATCTGTTCAGTTATTCAGTTACATTTTTTTTTTTTATTATTTCCAAAACAAAAATAAGATAGTATGATATATTCAATGGCCAGAGCTAACCCCAGTGTCAGAGTTTTAGTCACCTGGATCTTTGTGATAGAAATAGGTATGATAAGAAGAAAATAGGAAAAAGGCTGAAGGTTGGTTGATGAAATAGGCTTGATTCAAGTTTATTTTTATTTATGACATTTGAAATATCATTTTTAAAAGCAGATTGTTTTTTTCTTTAGTAAGTATATCTGATACCAGCAACAATCTTAACGTACAAGCCCCTGGCAAAAGTGATTAGAATTAAAGGTTCTATTTTTTTTTTATCTACTTCAGCTATCAGCGGTAAAATAAACTTAGACTGAGTATAAGTACGTCTACTATAGTATCCTTGCCTCTAATATGTTACCATTTTTTTTTATATGAACTCATTCGTGGACCAGTGAGGTCCTTTTTTATAGATCCTTACTACGACCCTGTTTAAGTGAAGTCTGTAATAGCACACAGAAAACACGTAATGGCTTTTGCTATAAACGTTATTGTAATTCGAGAGGAAAATATACGGAAATTGTGCTCGTCTGCGTTTCTCATCATTCTTATGTTCGGTTTAGATACGGATTTTCCGACTCAGCTGTCCGTCTTCAACCGCAAGAGGATGGTAGAAAATTATTATTTTTGACGATATTGCTTTGCCTACTGTTTTTTCATAAATCAATGTTGACGAAGACTGAAGTTTTTATGTTCGTTTTAGGGTTTCATACCCAAAGGGTGTAAACGGGATCTTTTTACTAAAACTACGCTGTCTATGTGTCTGTCTGTCTTTCTATCCTACTTTTAAACAGCTATATCTTTTGAATCGTAATAGCGTAATGGATTGCCAGTTGAAATTTTCACAGATAATGTTACGGCGGATTAACTAATGTTGTAAAAATAATATCTTTCTTATTCTGTCGAGAAAAAAATCTTTTACGGCTTGACACCTTTTCCAGAAAACCCTTACGACCTGTCTCATACAAGTCTAATCTAAAATAGCATAGGAATAATGAATTCAAGGTAGACGCCCCACTTACCCACCACAATTATACGACCCATAATATATGGCTCGGTACACATTACTTATCACTACGTACACAAGCAAAGCTTGCTGTGAAATCTATCTTGTAAAGAATGACGTTGTTTGTATGTTTGTTTGTTTACAAAAAAATTGATGTTAATATATATTCTAACTAGAACAGATAGTTCTAGTTTTAACTCCTAACATAATATTTAGTAAAAAAAATATTACTGACCATAACTCACCTGATTTAAATGATGGTGTAGTCGAAGACGGCAAACACGCGTAGCCTGGAATAAGAACTGGCTCCAAAGTGATAATGTTGGAACCAAAGACAAAAGTCATCATCTTTCTTGGTTGGAACACACCGAGGTTGAAATGGAGCTAAATTTTGTACCAATTAGAAAAAAATATAGAAAAAAGAAAAAAAACACCACCTCGCCACCCACCTCGCTATTATTTTTTATTAGCTTTTAGTTATAATATACAGTAAACACTGTGTCACACAACTCATGTCTCTATTAGGAAATTAAAATTTGTGCCCAACAGACAAACAGACCGACCAAAATGCGAGTTAACAAAAACGTGGTAAAAACTAGAAAATTTCCAGCCTATGGTTCTATGTCCCACATCAAGAAAAAAGTCAAATCAGATCATCATGCCATGCACAGACTAGGTAAAGCTACTAGTTATAGAAAGTCTTTGATACCATGCGTGTACATTTTTTTTAACCTAGTTTGTAAGTCAAATGAAACGGTCACAAGGTTCAAATTAGACTACCAACCAAAAACACTTTACTATCGTTTAAATCACTGAAAATAAGCCTTTAGATTCTGTAATAGGTATTATTAATGGGTACTGAGCTAACACAATAAACAAAGATCCACTACACGCCCAAGAGGCTTGCCAAGCAAAGCCCGGTGCCAAACTACTGGGACCATAAACTCCCATTATAAAGACCTTCCACTTATTTACGACCCAGTCACTCCTTGGCCTCACTAATCCATACTTATTAAGGATAATGGGGAACCGATGAACAAGTTTTTGGTCTTTTATCTAGCTATAAAACAGGGTTTATCTTCAATCGTGATATAGGTAGCTAGAGGTGTTAAAAGTGCTCTTTTTAATAGCATTATATTATTATTTATATCATCCTTAATGGATATTGGAAGTGACAGTCGCATTGTTGAACTGAACATTTATGAAAAAATATATTAAGCGCAAAATGTGTACAAAATTGTAGGAAAGCCATGTTAATACAACATTATAAAAGTTTTGAGAGTATGTAAATAGTTTGTGTAGTAAATACGTACGAAGCGAAAGTTCTTAATTTTACTTTTATTATAATTATTATTACTTAAACACGGTAGTTTTTATATCCTGTGTATTCAAAATTCTGGAATCAAATTCTTTGTAAATTACAACAGTCCTACTGTTTATGTATGTTAGTTTGCGTGTTTAGTGTTACTTAGCTTGTATTCTGTTACAAAAAGTACATGAACGTTGGATTTTTTTAGAGATAATTTTTTCTACAGATTGGGCAATGTTGATTCTACAAAATTAAGTATCAGTTTATAAAACGCGTGGGTAAAGATTTCATATTTCGTAATCAAAACTTAGAGATAAGCAGCTTACGTATCATTAAATCGAAGTAAACTTGAATGAGAGCTCGAGTAAGTCCATAATCTCGCTAAAATGTACTGGTTTCCTACATAGGGCAAGATTATTAACTGTTAATTGATTCAATGAAGTTGGATTTTCTAAAACCTGTCGTAGCATTTGATATTAAATGATTAAAATAGCTATTTATGTATTTATTTAATAGTATCATCATCATCAGCCATTAAATGTCCACTGCTGAACAAGGCCTCCCTCTTAGAGAGGGGTGTTGCCATAATCCCCACGCTTGGCAGGCGGCTTGGAGATTGCAGTACGTTCACCGTGTACTAACAGGACGCTGCTGCCCACCCTCGGGTGGTTCTGGTCGCAGTTTTAGGACATACCCGGGTCCAATAGTATAAACAAGTAATAAAATAACTCTGATAAAATTATCATCGTCATATCAGCCAGAAGATGTTTACTGCTGAACATAGGCTTCTCCTCTAGACCTCAACACTGAACGAAAGCCTGCCTTCTGCATCTAATGGATGCCCGCGATTATAACATGTCGTCGGTCCATCTAGTGGGAGACCTACCTACGCTGTTTCTTCTGGTTCGTGATTTCTACTCAAGAACCTTTCTTTCCCATCGGTTATCCATTCTTCGAGCGATATGGCCTGCCCATTGCTACATCAACTTGCAAATTTTAATAGCTATGTTGGTGACAAAATTATGCTAAAATGTAAATGGACACAAAATGGTACAAATAGAGAGAGAGAGAGAGGAAAGATAATTTATGCCAACTTCATCCCGAAGTTTGCTTTGGAATGTACAGTGGCGGAAGTTTTTGCATTTTGCTATCCTCACTCATTCTCAGTAGATGGCTTGTCTCTAGTGGCACAATAGCGGACTATGGGCCACATAAAAGAAAGACTTTTCTATGCTCTGGGATGTGGTTTCTTCTATGATGTTTGGCTCGGTGACAATCTCTCTTAGAGAGGTCTCTGTATTTTCCCTGACCCTCCAACTCCCCTTATCCAGACGAACTGGATCCAGAATCTTGGGCATATTTTTCCCACCAGTAGAATTGACACTAGAGTTTATTGTATTTCATGGAGTATCTATCATTGGAGAGACTAAACCCTAGAAACGCCGCTGGACAGGCCACCTGCTGATAATGGGGCAAGATCGCAATGCCAAGAAAGTGTATCTTGGCGTTTCTAATGAACGATGGGCCGGCGTCCATTAGAAACCAAGAAGACCTAGATATAGCTGAAAAGATGCCGTAGAGATGAACTGGCGTAAGTTCAACGTTACTCACTGGCGAGATACAGCACAAGACTGGAACTGCTGGCATGAACTGTGTCGGAACACAGTAGAAAGCCAATACTTCATAGATACGTATTCCACTGGCACAGTACCTGAAGTGGTTCTTGACCCGGAGGTCAAAAACCGCTTATGTATGAAGTATTAACATTTTGTAAGTAGTAATGTTTTAACTAGGTCTTCTGAGTCTAGTAAAAATCAGGAAAATCAAAAAAACAAATGATTAATTAATTATTACTAGTATAAATAAGTTTTCGCTCAGATCGTGCCCATCGAGTAGGTAAATAAGGTCATTACAAATTCAATAGCGCCTACTACATAGTAACAATATGTATACAGCTCTTATGAATATTTGATCATGGGTACAAATGATAAGTGACAGGTGCTTTGGAAACACTATTCCGCTATTAGCGGAACTGGCAACCCCAGGGAGCGAGAGGGCGAATCTGACGTGTGGTGTAACCCGGGATTCAGGTACAACGTACGATTAGAAATTACTGCCTGCCTTGTGCTACGATCACGTCCGCATTATTTATTAACACGGAAGATAGAATGATTTCTTAGGCTTTTGCTAATATATCGTACAGCACCCCACTTTTATTTTGATAATCCTCAAAGCCTTGCCAAGAAGAACCGATGCTACACGAGACTTGAAATTGAAAATTTAAAAAAATATGTAGAGAATAGTTGGCCAGGATCCTCTCAAACCCGAAGCAGAATTGCAAGACCTCTTGACACTGTAAGCGGCTATTGCGTACGTAAGGAACGTTTTGATTAAACAAACGCTATCTGTACTTCTAACAAATTTCATAACATATTTTCTATCTACATTTATTTTGTCATCTAATCTACCTGTTAGCTTATGACCACGAACACAGCAAAGTGTTTGAAATGCCAAGAATTAAAGAAATATAAAATTTGTTAGACTATATTTAATTAAACTCGAAAATATTTCAATACTGGACACTGGCAAGAAGTGCGACGCAAAAATATTCTCACAACGAAAGAAGTAAAAAAAATACCCGCGTTAAACCCCGTTAAAATGTTAATCGATAATCTCATTTCACAATAAACACAATTTCACATAAACATTCGTTAATTATCTCCATGAAGTCCTGAATTACGTCAGTTATTCATAATTCTCATTCATTTTCAATAACCCACAACCAGTTAGCGGTTTGTCGACCATAACGACTCATTCGGGCGCGAGTTACTATTTATTATTGTTTACGTTATTCTGCGCCCAGAGGGCACAATTTCGTTGAGTTATTGCCTTTGACCCCAGTCCCTTTTCACATAGACATTGGACTACCTGAGTATATCTCTCTCTTTCTTATTTCACACGAGTAACAGAGATAAACGAGTAGCTTCTGGTCAGCCCGGCTCATGGGAGCAGGTGGACTTGTGGTACCTCTCAATTTATCGCTAATTTTATTTGTAAGCTCGCTGTAAATTTTATTGTTTTTCAGCAATGTTTTACGGGCTCGGACTGTGGATTGCCGAACTGGGAAATAAAATGTTGTTTTGGTAATTCCGGGTTTTCATATAAATAATGACTTTTTGGGAATAAAAATATATCACTAGCTGCGCTTTCAGTTTTACCCGCTATCCTACAATACATCGTAAATTTTAACTTGATAAAAAGTAACCTAAATGTTTATCCAGTTTATAAACTACTTTTTTACCCAACCTAAAACAGTTCAGCAGTTACGGAGCTAAGAAAATCCAATAAAACTCAAACCGTACGGTATCAAGTGTGACGCCATTTCTGACTTCAGGAGGTTTTCAACTCTGTTTTTTTTATAAAAGTAAACTAATTACTCCGACATTTGTGGATCAATTTACGTTACTATTTTTTATTATGTAGAACAAGCTTTCTAGGTAGTCTAACAAAAATGTAATTATCTTTGGCTTAGTAGTTTTAGAACCAGTTCTAATAATACAAATAATATAATAATAATATTGTTCAAGCGACTGTTGATTTGGCAATAATTTTGTTAGAACGTTTACCAACAATCTACTACTATACTACGTAAAGCGTTTATTAATGTTTTTTTTCAAATAGAGATTGAGATCATTGCACCCCCGCTATAACATAATTATACTTTGTATGGCTTGGCAAAAAGAAAACTACTTGATAAACATTATTTGTCAAGACAATTTTACGAAAAGGTCAATGACCTTTGAGCTAAAACGTCTTCAATTTATTACAGTCTTATCGCTATACTTCAAAAAGTTATAATCAGAAAATGTTTAATTTTGAATGGAGGCTTTTTTCATATGACCTATCAGCATGGCAAGTTACAAGTTTCTATATTAAATAGTTTAGAAATGCGAGCAACTTTTTGCCTTTTGGCGGGCCATATTTCACAAATTATGAGCTTTGGTAAAAAGTGATGTATGAAACCTCCCCTTTATTTTAAAATTACCAATTAAACGATATCCCACACGAAAATATTTTTTTTCATCCCCATTTCACATTTACCAGAACTACTCCAAAAAGGCAAAATTATATTATTTTTATACTTCAAAATTTTAGATTTATACTTAAACTGTAATTGTGCAAAGTTTATAAGTTAGAAGGTTCTAAAAAATTTGGATGGACGGACAGACGTACAGGCTGACAGATGGACAGACGGACAGACGGAGAGACAGACGGACAGACAAAACGAACTTATATATAAGGGTTCCTTTCTGGCTAAAGAACCGTAAAAAGGTCTTGAAAAAAGTACGAGTTGGTACCGCTTATACTTTTATTAAAAGGCCAGATAGCTAGAACCCAACAATCTCATTAAATTGTATATCATCTCTTCTTATTGTTACCGCTACTTTACAGGTAGCAATATCGGGTAATACGAGCCGCCGGCGATGGAGTTAAATCTCCTCTATTTATTATCAGATACTATGTTTGGCTGAGATTCTGTTCGGGCTTGAACCAGACAACGGCTTTTACTTCATATTCTTCATGTAATATTTTATTTTGAATGTTGAACAGGGAGGAATTTGTACCAGAAAATTATGTTGGTTTATTTTGAAATTAAACACTTTTTGCTAAAATTATAGCTTCTATTTTTTTTCTTAAGGTGCGCAGGTTAAATGCGTTGTGTGAAAAGTTAATGCGAGATTTTTATGGTTTCTAAAGCCTCTGATGTTCAATCGATCGGATCAAAAATGTGGTTCTCAGGTGTAAATACGACTTACATACGAAAACTAGGTGAATTGGTGAATGTTGAGATCAACTAGGTGGGCTACACCAAGAACTAAAATAAAGTCTAATGTTATAGATTTTTGGCTTTCCTATAAAAGTTTTCTTTCTACGTTTATTTTCGTAGATGCAAAAACGTACAAAGACAAAAGATTCCGTAATAACAATAGCGAGCACTTTCATTGTGACTAATACCAACTTTTTGCTGACAATGGAAATGAGAGGATGCCTTTACGATTCCAGGGATTTGGGTCAATCAATTTGTTTTTATTCGTCGTGAATGGACTGGGCGTGAGAGCTTTCCGGAAAATAGTTCTGACTCCAGAGTAAACACGCTAAGCTTATAGGAAAAGAGACAGAGGAGAAACTCAGTAATATATAATGTTATGCATAGGGGTAGGTATGTACTTATAAGGGGTTTTCAGTTTTTTTTTTTTTTTTATTCTAAGGTAATTTCTTTAGTATTTCATATATATTATGTTATTGACAACTGTAGCTTAGCAGATAGAGCGTTCGGGACGTATACCCAACCGGAGTTTTTTTTTTTAATTTTCTTCATTTAAATAGTTCCATCTGTCTCGATAGATATTTATTTACTATCTAACATGATTAATATAACCTGTTAAAAGATAGGTATATACCGACGCTTACGATAAACTACCCTACTGAGCTATCCTTTGACATTGAAAAATTTGTGGCGCCACTCTCGCTGGTCTAAATCTACGACAGCCTATTCAGAAAGGTTAGCGATGATTTACTGTTTGTATTATTATTATACTCTGTGGTCTTAATAGTGTTTATATATTATATATAAAAAAGTGTCTATGTATGTCTATATGTAAATGTAGTAAAACTTAGTTGAAAAAAGCCCTGAAAAGCTCTCACTGCTTAGTAAGTAGGTATTCATAGAAACATAATAACTCGAAAAAGCTGTATTATCGGCTATGATTTTTGCTACAAGGGCATCAAAATCATTATTATAGCCTAAATCGGTTTTTCATTTTCTTGAGTTGGGGTCAAAAATAGATCACTTTTACTAGATGTTTCAATATAAAATTTTAACGTGAAGACGTTTTTCCGAAGCTTTCATACTAAAGAACCTAGAGTTAGGGTTAGCAATGAAACTCTCCCCCCACAATACGTTCTAATTTTATTGATCATTCGAAGTAATAACCTTTATTGAACTCATTTTATGTACGTAAGCAATGTCTATTACTAAATTCCTATCTCCCGTGCTAAAAGAATTGGGTAGGTAGTATATCCCAGACACAATAAGAGCACTAGTCTCACATTTCATGTCCCTTGTCTCTGGAAATCCTGTAATAAAAATACTTTCTCTGCCTAAAATCCTCTCGGATTTTCTTTAGCGTTTATTTTTAGCAGCTCGTTTCAATATTCGGAGCTTTAGAGCTCAAATAAAGACTGAAAATGGTACTTGCAGATATTACTCTGTACTTATTTAGAGTGCGTAAAGGAGTGTTTATTTACGAGTACTTTCTAATAATTTATACGTGAATAACGTTGCTTCGTTTATATCAGTTGTATATTTTCTTCGTTTTACTTACATAACAGTTTATATGTAGTTTATATGTTTATACGTTATCACTTCGGTTATTTTTTGTAGTAGAAATGTTGAGAAAGAGTTGACGTTTATAAGAGGTTGGAATTATAACACTTGGAAATCTAAAATCAATCGATGGCGTAATTATTAATAAAAATGGAGAATATAATAAAAGCAGCCAAGTGCGAGTCAGGCTTGCAAACTGAGGGTTCCGTGCCACCATAATATACATTTTCAACTACTAAAGTACAAAAAACTAGTGCAAAAAGAGTCATGCCCAGGCGGTCACCCATCCAAGCACCGATCGTGCCCGACGTTGTTTAACTTCGGTAATCGTACGAGCACCGGTGGTGTCGCCGACTCGCACTTGACCAGTATTGCATTTACAGCCCCTGGAAGAAAAAAACTGCTGTGGTTCGGGAAGGGCAAATTTCGAGCAGTAGACTAACATAGGCCATTAAAAAATTATGAATGATGGATTATTAATTTAGATCGCATGCATGAAGACTGGTTTTCGAGTTCCGCAATAAAACGTAAGATACCTTTATAAGATCGTTGTCAATGACTTTAGTTTTACCTAGTCTGTGATCCTTGTAATAGTCACAGAAAAGAAAAAAAAGTGGTTGAATTCATACGTCCTTATTCACTTCAGCCCGGTCTGTCACATTATGCGTTTTGAGCTTGGGGGCGTGGGTTCGATTCCCACCTAGGACAAACATTTGTGTGATGAACATTTGTGTTTGTTCTATATCTGGGTGTTAATATCTATTTAAGTATGTATTTAAAACTATATATGTATGTATATCAGTCTCTGGCAGCCATATCACAAGCTTTGCTTAGTTTGGGGTTAGATGACCGTGTGTGCAAAAATGTCCCGCGAATTTATTATTATTTTATTTATTTTTATTATTATTATTTTAACTACTACATATTATTTATATTATTATTTTAACTATACATGAGATTTACTTAAAACTGTTTGATAATAATCGACATATCTAAGAAACTTCTAGCCGATTTAAGATAACAAACTCGATATGAAAAGCAAAATGTAATTTGGTACAAGTTCATAACGCTCTATTCCCTAAACATCTGAAATGATGATGATTATGATGATGACATAATAACAATAGTCGTGATAACATAAAATGATCGTACGTCTTCAATGTCTTCAAAATAAAGTTGGGTAAACATAAAAGATTATGATTTTCATAAAAGCTTGCTCGATACTTACCATAACCTTATAGCAAGCAAGACGTCGAATAAGCCCGATAGAATTCATCAATACACCCATAAATATTGTAGTTTTAATATCGTATCGTAGGCACACGCTAAAGCATGTCGTATAAACAAAGGTGATGTTTATAGAGAGCTGTTATTACCTCCACTGGCGGAGAGTTTGCGAGGATTATTACAAGTCTAGCAATAAAAGGAGGGGGACTTAACGACACCTGGTAAATATTAAAGGGGAACGAGTGCAGGGTAAGAATAAAACCGACTGTAATGCTCGCCACCAAACGTGACCCGTCCGATATGAATTTCTTATTAGCTATCTACATAATGCATGAACAAAAGCTGTGTAATATCTCTGTATAGTTCCTAAGCTTTAATTGAGGTACTGTATTTAGTCTAATCGTGTACAAAATCACGCTTCTCACCTAATTATAAATTAATGCAGGTGATCTTTTCTGAGAGAGCTATGCTTGGAGTTTCTTTGCGCGATAAAATCCGAAACGTGGATATTCGCCAAAGAACTGGAGTCACCGACATAGCTGTTAAAATTTGCAAGTTGAAGTGGCAATGGGCACGCCACATCGCTCGAAGAACCGATAACCGATGGGGAAGAAAGGTTCTAGAGTGGAGACCACGAACCGGAAGACGCAGCGTAGGGAGGCCTCCCACTAGATGGACCGACGACATTGTGAGAGTCGTGGGCATCCAGTGGATGCAAAAGGCAGGCTGTCGTTCAGTGTGGAGGTTAAAGGGGGAGGCCTATGTTAAGCAGTCGATGTCTTCTGGATGATGATGATGATGATCTTTTCTGTTCCTTTTTTTGTTTGTATCGTTAAGGACTTAGGAAATATCAGTTGAGAAAACTGGAAAATTACTGCCAAAATAAGGTTTTTATATGAGTTACAAAACGAGCTTGCTCGTCGCCCTGAATTTAAAACTTTAACAATTTGAAATGCGTGTTTGCGTGACATCTTCTCGTCAAAAATACCACAGTGCATAAAGACAAGGGTCTTTAACTAGTGATGACTTATATTTCTAAGATGAGACGTGAACTCAAATAGTCGCACAGCGGGCAATGGAGAGAGCTATGCTCGGAGATTCTTTGCGCGATAAAATCCAGAACGAGGTATTCGCTGAAGAACTATAGTCATAGCTGCTCAGATTTGCAAGTTGAATTGGCAATGGCCACAGCACTCGAAGAAACAATAACCGATGGGGAATAAAGGTTCTTGAGTGGAGACCACGATCCGGAAGACGCAGTGTAGGTAGGTTTCCCACTAGGTGGACCGACGACATCGTGAAAGTCGTGGTCCAGTGGATGTAGATGGCAGGCTGTCGTTCAGTTTGGAGTGCTAATGGAGAGGCCTATGTTTAACAGTGGCGATGATGGTGTTGAATTTAAGATCCTAATCAAAAATCTTCCCCAGGTGGAATCTATAAAAATTGAGCCCTAACACTACTGAAGCTAGTTTCTTTATAAGAAATATTTTGCTTAGCAATTCATTCACCATCTTTCTTTACTAGTAAGTTTGTAAAATTTATGCATCTTCAATTTTTAGATTTCCATTTTGGAGCTTCAAATTTGATTTCTCGATTCGTTTGAGCTTCTCATTTCTTGAATTTACTGAATAGGCACAACCTACCTCTAAATGTCTGGTTTGGTTAGTACTTTGTCAATATAAGATTCAGCGTGTTTTATCAATATGCCAGAGTGAAGTTTTGTTACGACAAAGTTCGTCAATGTCCATGAATACAAAGAGTTTCCTAGATTGGGGAACCGCGGTGGGTAAACGAGGCCGTTACTCTTTGCAGCCACCCCCAGAAGCTCAGAGGTGGATTAAATTGAAATTGAATGGTCTTCTCAAGGAGAAAATGAGAGGTTTCTGGGGAAATGAAGCCCTAACTTAAGGGGTTGATTTGGAGCCTTACGAAATTGTGAAAGACGCAAAGCTTATAAGACCATTTCAATACTTTGGTTCTTGAAGCGGCAACTCGGCGACCAATTTTCACACATTTTTGACCCGGAAAATTTAATAAAACTCGAATCGTATATATATACCTTTTTTGTTTTATGTTGTCATCATAAACATCACCAAAAAAAATATTTTCTGTGATAAACATGCTGCTTACGTAAAAAAAGGTTAGCGTGTTTTTAATTTTATTTTTATTTGTTTTTCGTTGTCGATTCCGGGTCAAAACAACCAACTAAGTATAATATGAGCTGCGGTCAAATTCCTAGCCTGCCAACATTAACAAAATAAATAAATACCTTAGATACATATATTGTGAAATAATTAAATTGCAAGTTACTTAGGGCATAAACATTCGTGTGTCATCTCAAGAAATATTATATTTTAATTTTCATCCTGAGAGTATATATTTTACAACGCTCACTAACTTTTATGTCATGACTGCTTAGCAAAATTGGGCGGGAATATTAATAAAATGAAAAAATGCGAGACACACCTGTTATGTTCCGTATTAAAATATAATCTTCCAAGACGGTGTATCTCATAACACCAGGCGAATAAAGAAGAATTTAATCCGTGGAATTTTGATGGCCAAAAGTTTGCCATAACGTGGGACAATTTTTGTTGTCTTACGCTTATTAATAAACGTCGAGTAGATTTGGAAAAGCTACTTCGTCTTTTTTGTTTCGAATAATTACTGCGACGTCGAATAGTGGTCTTGCAATAGTTACCTCCTTTTGTCTTGAAGTTATAATCAAAATCAAATATAGATACTTTTTAACCGACTTCAGGAGGAAGTTATCAATTCGACTGTAACTTTTTTTTTTAATAGTTACGGCCATTTCTCGGTAGCTACTGTTTTTGTCAAGTAATTTTTTTTTATCTTAAGGAACTGGAAAATGCCCTGCTTTCTAAAATCATAGATACTACTATTGTTTACTTTAGCAAAAAACCGGACAAGTACGAGTAGGACTCGTGCTCTGAGGGTTCCGTTGGACGGAAACCTTTAGAGCGCGAGTCAAAAAAAAAAACTAACTGAAGTTGAAATATTGAATGACAAACTTAACTTTGTAGTTGACAATAAGTTTCTTCCATATATGAAATGTAAGTTTGTAATTGTAAAAAAATATTTTTAATATGATATAAATTCAAATTAACAACTTTCAGATTTATCCCTTTATATGTGCTGTAAGACCTTGCCTCTTGCCAAAATTAATGATTCTAGGTCAACGGGAAGTACCCTATAGGTTTTGATTCCCCTGTAAAATCTCAATATATGCGACATAAACGTTCATATCATGATGATGATGATGATGATAAATTCAAATTAACAACTTTCAGATTTATTCCTTTATATGTGCTGTAAGACCTTGCCTCTTGCCAAAATTAATGATTCTAGGTCAACGGGAAGTACCCTATAGGTTTTGATTCCCCTGTAAAATCGCAATATATGCGACATAAACGTTCATATCTTTTGATTGCGTTGACTTACAACTTTTATTTTTCTTTACAGCCGAAAGAAACCGTAGACCCATGTATTTAGTATAAATTTCAACTTGATACCTTTACGCGTTCTTGAGAATAAGGGTCTTACAGACGGACAGACAGACGGACAACGAAGTGATCCTATAAGGGTTCCGTTTTTTCCTTTTGAAGTACGGAACCTTAAAAATATGCGAAACACGTACCACCTATTTCCCCCCACTTCAAGACTCATTGCCACCGTCCTGCATCGCGCATGTTTGCCATAGCACGCTATAAACTGGAAATTGCCTTCCTAGTTGAATTCATCGCAACAGTGGCGCCACGTACGCTAATATTATAGCAGTCTTGTGAAAACTGCGGAAAATTCCGGTGCAGTGGACCGTTTGGAATACACATTTTCTAAAAGACAATGCGCGTAATTGGTCTATTACTTCGGTTGTTTTAAAGACATCGAATTACTGCTTTACCCGGAAATGGGTACTTCTTTGAATCATAATAAGTTATGTTATGTAAGTTAAGTTATGTTAACGCTGGATGCAGGCCGCTACCAACCGGCCCGTTTGGAGATCGATGGGGGAGGCCTATATCCAGCAGTGGACGTCCGATGGCTGAAATGATGATGATGAATAAGTTATGTGATCTAATTGATACAAACACGTGGATGTTGTTGAACATATTTTGGGGTCTAGTACATAATTCACGCAAAGGCAGGCAGGCTGTCGGGCAGGTTAATAAAGGTAGGCCAGTCAGTGTCGTCCAGTGTGGAGGTTAAAGGGGGAGGCCTATGTTCAGCAGTGGACGTCTTCTGGCTGATGATGATGATGATGACATAATTCACGAAAGTGTCCTATTAATAATGAGACACTTTTTAGAAGAAACAAAAACATCACCCTCTCACATCTTTTTTCGTCAAAACATGTGAGAGGGTCTTAATAAACCGAGAGTATCAGAGCAAAACAGCACAGCGGAATTCTAAATACGACTGGTACAAAGAGCTTATAGCAGTCGAGGGAAATTCTAGTTCTGTGCGAGTAATATAGGTATATAAGTATACGAACACGAAAGCAGACACGTGACGGTTAAAGCTCTCGGAATCCTCGTAAAGGTGCTAGAATTTTGCGAACTTAAATTTGAGATTCAATGCCGATTTCGCATTTCAGACTTCGACTTTATTCAGGGAGAATTTTTCAAAAACAATTCTAAAAAGTTTTGACAAATAATTTCTCATAAGTAGGTGCACGAATTCAGTGAAACTATCTTAAAATATAATTAGTATGGAAACTAGCCATGGAATTATCATATCTTACATAACATGACGCAATAAGTAATTTTTTTAATTTTTTTTTTATTAAGGCTTGCGTTTGACCACCATCACGCCTGATGTTAAGCGATGATGCGGTCTACGTTGGAGCATGCTTGCCTTGCCTTTAGCACAATTATTGTAAAGTAATGATAAAACACAAATTTATATGGCATAAATGCAAATGGTTGTTTTATTTTAAGTTAAATTCGGCTAAATGTTATCCAATTAAAATTAAAATTACTTGTCTATCGCACTATAAAATTGTACTGAGATGTGACAGTTGCAATGCTGTCTGTTGCAATGACATCTTTTGTTTTAATGCAAATGCTTGTTTTCTTGTAAGTTAAATTCGGCAAATTCTTATTCAATATTTCAGCACTTGCCATAAAATTAAAATGACTTGTCTATCACACTATGAATGTGTACTTAAATGTGAAAGCTGCAATGACATATTTTTTTAAATAAAAGCTACATAAAAATCTTTTACAATATCAATTAACTATTTTGTTTTAAAAAGTAGATAGTCTTGCGCTTGGCCGCCATCTCGCCTGATGTTAAGCGACGATGCGGTCTACGATGGAGCACGCTTGCGTAGAAGAAACCGATTCACTCTCGACTTGAAGACACCCAGGTTATAACTGACGGGGAAAACCCATTCAGGCAGTGAATTCCACAGACTAGCAGTTCACACAATAAATGTGGCGCTTTGTACGTTGTACAATTAGACAGCAACGGTGGCCGAGTTAACATATGCGCTTTACAATCTGACGGCACCTGGTTTGATCCTTGGCCAAATTACTTATTTAGTAGGCACCAAATAAATGATGCGCAGTTTCAATCCCATCGGTCGAAAACTGTAATAGAAAATATCGTGATTAAACCTGTATGTCCAAAAACATAAAAAACTTTAAGGACAATTGACATTCACCGACATGCAAGGCCCATTTGCTGGTGGATTAGGGCCCATCCTCATACTCTCTCTGAGAGAAGGTCTGTATTACAGGAGTGGCAATATGACAGGTGTAGTGAAGCAGACGGCTCCGGCTACGCCTACCACCAGGCTAGACCTGTCTGAGCCAGGAGCACCTCTGCCACACCCAGTTTCGAGGAACAAACAAAAAAAGGAGTTAGCTTAAGTTAGAAAAAAGGTTCAATGAAGCATGATGATGATTATGATATTAAAGATATACTACTACATAGGTTATAATAAATATAATATAACATAAACCATAAAACATTCAGCTTCTTTACGACCTGTCAGAGCTAAATCTCCGAATATAATATTATCTCAGAAGAGTAACTTTACCAAGCAATCTAATCTGCATTTGCAGAGCCCCAATCACTGCTAAGCCAGCCACTAATAACTGCTAGCTAAAGAACCAGAGTCACCGACATAGCTGTTAAAATTTGCAAGTTGAAGTGGCAATGGGCAGGCTACATCGCTCGAAGAACCGATAACCAATGGGGAAGAAAGGATCTTGAGTGGAGATCATGAAGCACGAGCATAGGTATGCCTCCCACTAGAAGGACCGACGACATTGCGAAAGTTGCTGGCATCCAGTAGATGCAAAAGGCAGGATGTCGTTCAGTGTGGAGGTTAAAGGGGGAGGCCTATGTTTAGCAGTGGACGTCTTCTGGTTGATGATGATGATGATGAATCACTACTGGCTACTTATTTCCTCAACCTAAACAACATAATCCATTCTCTGTCGCAACTACACAGAGACATAGAAATTTGAATATTGAGGGCATATTTCATTTTAATTAATTCGTTAGTGAAATATCGCTGGACTGTCTCTTTGTACTGCTGGCTCCCTGTGGCGCCGACACACCCAAATATGCGCTTTTATTAAAATGTCTATATTGTGTGGGTATTGTGTAATACTGTGTTTTCGTTATAAAGAAGTTCCGTTATTTAGTACACGGCTCAAGTTTTTTAACCTTAACAGCTGCAGTAAATCGTAAAAAAATAAATGAAAATCGTAAATTCTGATCCCAATTGCTAGGTTTGTTAAAGTGATATCTGTTTTTTTTTTTATTTTACGGTTCAATATTATATTCGATTAATTATAGCCCTTCATATTCCCACTGCTGGGAAACTGAGCTTCTGACTGAAAGAGAGAGAGAGAGAGAGAGAGAGGATGGGCCCAGTACATGTTTGTGAATGTCATACGTCTTTGAAGTTTTGAGGTTTTTGGACATACAGTTTCCTTGCCATATTTTCTTTAACAGTTTTTGAGCTATGGGATCAAAATTGCACATAATTTATTAAAATACTGGTCATTGGTTAAAAGCCATTGCCGTCAGATTGTACAGCGCAAATGCTACCACTCCACCGCCATTGCTCTGCCATTAATATTAGTGTATGTACATCACAATAAAATGTAAATTTATAAAGTTACTTTGTATTTCAATTACTCTTCACTTTACCTGCCTAATTAGTAAGGATTCGAAAAATTGCTCCTAAAATATAATTACATTTTATGTAGACAAACAAATAAAGAATAGGCACAAAGTAATACTAAGTAAGGTGATACTCGTATTACTCAGGTTAGTAAGTTCGTATATAGACTGAGTGGTCACTTAAAGGCCCCTGAAAAGGCTAAGCAGTTGTTATTAAGTATAGGACAAACAACGGGATCTAAAATTTTTGGGTCATCCGACCTACAGTAGCGCTCAGTTGTAAAGTTCACTCACGATCATATCCAAAGATAAGGTATATAGGAAGAGAAAATAAAATAAAATAAAAAATCTTTTTAAAATATGTTTTTTTCTTATTCTTCTCAGCAAAACCTTTTATTTGATAGCCATAAATCATTATAGTAGATAAGAAAATTTTGTCCGCCATCTTTGCGAGTCCGCCATATTGGATTTAGAATAACGTCACTTAGCTTACCATGCTTTTTCATCCAAACTAAACGTGTATGCAACATTTCAGCTCAATCGGTTGGAAATAATGGTTTTAAAATTCAGTTGCAAAATTTGACCCAAACTAACAAGGCAAGTTATAAAAGTGTGTGCTAAGACCACATGACAGAAGTGAAAACTTTATCAAGGTTGACTATATTGTTATATATATATCTCTCGCTCCTTTAGTCGACTCGAGCTAATTTTACCCGAATGAGTATCTGAGCGTGACGGTCACGTGAGTTTAGTGCTTTTCCCCCATCCCAAAAAGTTCCTAAAGTGCCTAAAGAAGTTTTCACTTCAAAAGAAGGTTTTTATAAAAGAGTAGGTTACACTAGGAACCTGTTTTTGCAATAAACACCGCACCCCTATCGTGACTTGTGACGTAGTTTTGTTCTTATTCGTTCAATTTGAATTGTTAATAAACAACAATAACATTCAATGGAACAACATTCAATTCCATAAATTACTTATTTTTCATATTGGAAACAAATAAATGTTGAGTACAGGTACCAAGGTATAACCATAGAAATCAACCAGTATAGAAGGTAAAATTTCTGATAAAAGGCCACAAAACTGTTATGCAAGCAGTTTAACCTATTACTTTCTTTCTCTCATAAAGATTATTTCTACAAACTTAGGTACATCTTTGTGCATCTTTCTCTAGATTCGCAACTAATATGCGTTGTGTGCTAAATACACAAATATAGAGTCTGCAGCACGGAATAAGTATCTCAATAGACATGAAAAAACATTATCTATCTTCAGAAAATGTTTATTAAGGTGGTTCGATTCACCTATGGCGGGAAATTTTAATTTTAAACAGTTTTTTGGTCCTAGTAGCCAGGCTAAGTAATTATTTTTAAATAACACAGTGTTTGCGCAAAATGTTGGCTGTTCTTTACATTATAATGTAAAAAAAAAATAACAGTAACGCACCATGTTACTTACATTTGTGAATAAACCGTTTGAAACAGCAAACATTTGTTTATTCACAAATGTAAGTAATAATGGACATTACAGATAAATAGCTTTACATGATTTTGTAAAGAATAATAATTAATCTGCGCAAACATCATGGTTGTTTACAATAATTACCCGGCCTAGCTACAAGAACAAGAAAACTGTTTGAAATTTGAATTTCCCGCCATTTATGCAACGAACCACCTTAAAACAGAAATTATGTCACATGAATTACTAACATCGCCCATAATCACTAACTACAAACAAACGTAACAAGGCGCGTTAATTTAACCTAAAAAAAATGGCTTTTATTCCATACGGAATAGAGGTAATTTTTTGAGGTTATCCTAATGCACCGCGTTACTTGCGTGTTTTAGTTAGTGAATACGGGCCCAGAAGTTTAATCCTACAATCTAATTTCGATTCTCTCTTGAACTAATTCAACAAATACAAACAGATACTGCATCCGTTCCGTCGGATCCCATCGCAGTACGTATAATTCAGTTGCCTGATGCACCATGCGGCGTAGCACAGATTGAACTGAGCCAGGAAATGTACCCCCGCTGTGAATTAAAAATAAAAACAAATAAAATGTCTATTGCAGGTGACGTACGCACACTTTGATTCAATTACGCTGTATGTGTTTCGAGTTACTGTACTTGTTGGGTTCTTGGGGACTGGGACTTTATCTTATCTACATCTACACTTCTACACTATCTACACTTCTAAACTATCTACACTTCTACACTTTTATAATATCCACACTTCTACACTATCCACACTTCTACACTAACACTACGCTACGCTAACTAAACTTTTACACTAATAGAAAAAAGGTAAAGTTTATTTGTTTATCGGAGGTAATCTCTGAAACTACTGATCTGGTTTAAAAAAATCCTTTACTAATAGAAAACTACACCATCCTTAAGTGCCATAGACTGTGTTTATGATGATAATCCGCTAAGTACGCTGCCAACTGGTCAAAGTAATTTAGGTATATATTTTAGCTGACCCGGGTATGTCCTAAAACTGCGACCAGAACCACCGGAGGATGGGCAGCAGCGTCCTGTTAGTACACGGTGAACGTACTGCGATCTCCAAGCCGCCTGCCAATCGTGGGGATTATGCCAACACCCCTCTCTAAGAGGGGAGGCCTTGTTCAGCAGTGGACATTTAATGGCTGATGATGTGATGTGAAGTGATATGTTAGCTTGTATTTTTACTTATACTTATTATTCAAGAGTTGATAATTTCACGGTTAATTCTGGTAATATCATATTCTCGACAGAACCAATGAGGTTTCTCCTGGTTATATAAAAGAGACTTAATATTGCCAATATTATCACACAAGTTCTTTAAGAATACAAAATTATATATACCTTAATCGAGAATAAAATTTCCATAATTAATTTCTATCCCATTATCAGCTCGTATCTTCGTAATCAAACTGGTATCGCAAAGAAAATACTACGCGATAGTCATCTCCAGCGGGATAAATATAGGGATAGCCACACGATTACACATACCAGTTACAGCAATGAGCATGTCGAATTAAAATTCAAATTGGAGACAGGAACGATAAAACTCGAACATTAAAATAGAACAGCTGGCCGAACATGTCAGCATGTCCGACCCAACGCACACCATAAAGTCATTTTGTTGCGCATTTTACGACATCGAAGTGGACGGGACGAGCGCAGACAAGACTTCAAGTCCTAGCCGCAAACGTTAGAATAAATTCACGCAACATCACTGTTGCAGCCTACGAAACATGCCGGCAAATTGTTGTTCGATGTTTTCAGTGTCTGCGAGCGAAGCTTTACGGGCGGAATCGGCGAATTTCCCTCGAGTGCTGTAAAAACTCCCGTTTGGAGGACAGTATCGGCCGTTCGACGGGGTGATGTCTGTCCGAATCCGGATTGCTCTCTTCAAATATATCCGCAAATCCGTCGCTCAATAACTTCCATTGTTTATGCGAAGGCCCAAGTTTGAGCGGACTGTCCGGACTTCGGAGTGACGGCTGTAATGCCAATATCTGGATATTCAGGATTATTTGCTCTATTTTCCCTTCCCTGTAGAGGGATCCTCTGGGTAACGGTCTCATTTTAAAATATTCTCATTACTTGGGCGGAATCTTTTTATTTTACGGCACGCGCCCCTTTTTCGTGTTCAGTCAAGTACAAAGTTTTCCTCTCTCATCGGCTGCGAAAGTGAATGACTAATAAGAAAAGCGAATGATAGCAATCTACTCGCACCCGCGCCGGTTAATGAAAATTCATTTTAAGTTTGTGCCTGTATCGAGAGAAATGAGCTATTTTTATGATTCGAAGTTGAATAATATTATTTCTTTGTTGACAAGCTCACAAGCGTTCTCTCAGCAGGGACATTTATAGAGAAAAACTTACAAGAAAAAGGAATCGTTTTAAAAATGTTAGAACTAGCCATACATTCGTTTTTATCTTTTTTGAGCGATAAATATGTCGGCCGCCCTCGCACTCGGAAAGTACTCTGAACTTCCAGCTAATAAATTCATAAGATTAATGATGGATACGTTATTTATTTAACTAAGTACATTTGCCGTGAAACGTAATCTGTCTTAATGTCTATTAATCTCTTAAGCACATTACATTTTTATCTTAAGAAGTTAATGGTCTTAAGAAGTGATTGGTGTGAACATGAGGATATTATAATGATGGACTAGAGATCATTCGAAGTGGTCTTGCATGTCTTTTTGAAAAACAAAGAACTCGCACAAAATACGAAGTTCACTCAGTGGTTGGATCGTTCGAACACCAAAGTTGGGTGAAAGCAGGGTGTGGAATCAAACCCCATCAATGAGCCTTTGAAGGAAAACATCGTGAGGAAACCATAGGCATGGTGGTAGGGCTTTCTAACGCCCAGCTCGCTGGTTGAAAATCTGTCACCAAGCATTTACTTCAGCATACTCACTTGAGAGCCAGTTCCCATTCCAGGCTAGGCGTGCTTACCATCTTTGACCACACCATCACTTAGCAACAGGTGAATTGTGGTCAAAAGCTTAGCCTAACAACCATAAAAATGACTACATAATTATTTTTGCTGACTTCTTACTACCAGAAGTCAAAGCACACGGGTGCTATTTATGACCATACTTTCCACTTTTTATTTCACCATGCACTCATTGATTCAACAACTAGACCATATGCGCATGAAACAAACCACCCTCTGTGCAAAGAAACACCATTAGACACCACGTGGGACCGAACCACCGAACACCGAACCCCACTCCCTTGAGACTAGTGGTTGGTAGGTAATGCGTGGTTCCGCTGCATTCTTACTTTCACCACTAATTGGTGCATTTGGGGGCTGTGAAACCCCAGTCACTCTCCAGGGAAACGATGGCTTTTTCAATGTCAATTTATTTGTAGGTAATGAAGATGGGATCTTTAAAAAATCGGATATAAAATGCAAGAGATATTATAATGTTGCTCACATTCGACAAGTGTCAATGATCAATGGTTTATTTGGTATTTAATTTTTTCCGTAATATAATTATTTTGGTATATGTGTTTGTACTGTTTGTGAAGAACAGAAATCTGGTTATCAATTTAGGTAACTTCTCATGGTTCTTATCTATTTTTATTTCTGATGCGTGATGGCTGATACGCGGATCATATATTGGTGCTTAGCTTATCAGCCCCTCTATCGACGGTTTACAAAAATTGCTGGCAATGTGTGAAAGATACGCTGCTGAGCACGATCTCTTATTATAATGTTTGCAAAACAGACATTATGGTTTTTAGAGCTGGAAAGAGACCGGAGAGAATACCAAATATACTCTTGATCATTGAAAATCGACAAAGTTCAAATGTTTGGTCCCATTTTGATAAAGGATCTGAGTGATGAAATTGATTCGAAACGAGAAAGAAGGAGCCTCATGCTAGTGCGCCGATTTTTAACTGCAACACAGGGGTAAAAACATTGCTCAAAGTTAACTGTCTGTACCTGTAAACACATGTCAGCTATGGACTCATTTTACACGCAAAACTTAATTAATTATATTTTTTATAACGCAATATATATTTAGGCTAAATTTTAATTCAATTATTATTATTTACATCCGTAAAACATATAGGGTTTACTCCTAAAATAATGACATTCTAGGGAAGAAATATGAAGTCTGTTTTGCTTTTATATTTTGCATCTCGTCCTCAGTTACTTCCAAAATGTTGGATGAGTGAGTAAGTGCCTATATAAGCTGGCTTTTTAGCTTCTAATCCGATATATATTAAAAACCGTCAATGTCGACAAACACCATCAAATTCGAGAGGCAAACGACATACAAGGTCCATTATCCCCGGCCCCGTCCATCGCAGGACATTTCTGCAAAATTTCACGCTCCCTTGCAATAATAATATAGGAGGAGGCTCTTATCTACCCTTTATGGCACTAGCTGTGGAGATAAATATACTATAGCTTCCACGTTAAAGATTTGCCTGAGACAAATCAATTGTAGAAACTTATGCTTTTTACTAGCTTTATTTAACTTATCAACTGAATTTTAAAACAACTGTCCCTAACCGAGTGAGCTTAAATTTTAAAATAATATATAAAATTTGGATAACAATGACGGCAGACCGGTTTTCTTAATATGCACCCCGTGATATGGATATCAATGAAATGTTTTGCTAAAAAATACGAAAAATAAAATGAGGTCACTCTAAATTCAATATGGCGGACGTCAAATTTCTGGAAGAGAGCCCCATAGCCATTCCTAACCGTACCAAAAACTTTAAACATTTAAATATCGAAAATTTACTAGCCAATTTAAATAATTTCTTCAATAAATTACATTTAATTATATTCTTAACTAAGCCTGTATTTTTTTAACAATTCAACCACCTTTTTGCTACCCTATTGTGAAATATTTTCTAGATTTCGTTATTCATAGTTCCTTTCATAGATTGCCTTGTTGTGTTTGTCTCGGCTTCTTATAAAAGTGTGGATACTCTAAAAATAAAGCCCCCTTGTACATCATATCGGCACTTTCGAGTGGATCTCGGTTTTTCCTGCATCTTAAAGGATAGAGGAAGTCCAACCCGATTTGTGAATGGGGAAAGTAAAAATTTACGGCCTCCAGTCACGCTCTTATAAGAAAGGGTGGAAAAGGGCTTAATAATTTTCCGAAGAATCGGTAAGACAAACAGAGTAATGCTGGAAAAATAATCAGTGTTAAAAAACCTTCGTTAATTTACAATTTTTTTTAAACTTTTATATGACTGCTTAAGTTACTAACTATCCTACCACAAATCTTCGAATCTTTTTAAAATTAGTATCTTGCACTTATTACTTTTGTTATACTATCACAAATCAAGTGTGGTTTTTTTTCTCTGTATTTACGCACTTTTTTATATTAGCTTTGTTTCATTTCTTACAAAATTTAATGTACTTGAAATTACAGATTCAAAATATAGTTCAAAGCGGAAGTGGAAAAAAAGAAACAAAGTTACAACATAATGAATTTCATGAATAGAATGAATAAGAGTGAATACGGTCGAATCGACACAAAAAAATGTGTCATTAAAAATGACAGAGCACGTGATCCATTTTGTATGAGGACATGATAATTTTCTCGAATTTAAGAAACTTGTGTAATACAAGTTGTTCACATTCACGTGTAGATCAACACTCTTAAGTATACTTAACTATATCGTTCTGCACGTTGTTTAAGCCAATGGCTGATAGGTGTTAAAACTAGTTGGCAAATTAATGTAAAAACAACTAGGTTAAAAATTACTACATAAAATTGCCTAATTTCCATAAACAAGCACAGCTTACACCTTTAATTATAAATCCGTTCATGCTGACGTGTAAATGTAAACAAAACAATGAGTCGCTAATTCCCGCGGCTCCGACCGTGAGGTCACGAGGCGCGGCCGCTGTCCTGACCGATGACTCGCTTGATGGAGGATCATAATAATGTGGAACGGAAAATGGGGTTGGAAAATTGGTAGAGACAGTTTTGAATTCAAGTTTTAAGGGCCAGAATACCGGGTGCAGCGACCTCACTCGCGTATTTTTTTTTGTTTTTTGTTTTTTGGGTCTTATAGAATCACTTTGCTGTCCGTCTGTCCGTCTGTCAAGGTCCTTTTTCTCAAGAACGCGTAAAGGTATCAAAGTAAAATTTATGTCAAATACTCGGGTCTACGATTTCTTTTAGCTGTCAAACAAAATCAAACTTGTAAGTCAACGTGATCAAAAGATACGAGCGTTTATGTTGCATACTTTCTGCTATTTTGTAGTAATGGGACCAACTCTAAAATCACGAAAAAAACAGCGATTCAATAGAAAAAGTGCATTCGCATGTATTGAAATGTCTGGAACAGCTGATTATGTCGCGTTTCCAGGGTTGGTTTTATATTAAAAGTTGTTTATAATGATGAGTACAATGAAATCCCAAAAAATTCTGTCGTCGTCTAGAGATACACCAAGGTGATGTAAAATATCTACTAAAACCATGTCGGTTACTTGCCTGTGCATCAGGTGGAGGGCACTGAGATCTCTATAGGTCTATCAGTTTTTTATCGGATACATTTCGGAGAGTGTGCATCGAATCTGCTCGATCTAATTCCCTCCTGCCCATTTTTCTATCGGACTGCCAGAGCGGGCACGAAAAATCGTCACCGCTTTATGGTTGATATTCCGAAAACCCGTACGCAGCGTTTTGTTTCCACATTTATTATGCGAACTGCTAGTCTGTGGAATGCGCTGCCTGAATGTGTGTTCCCCGATGGTTACAATTTGGGCGTCTTCAAATCACGACTGAATCGGTTTCTTCTAGGCAAGCGTAGACCGCATCATCACTTAACATCATGCGAGATGGTGTTTAATAATTTATTTATTTTTAGAAAGTACGTATTGGAATCTACCTACGGTAGATTCGGTACGGTAGACACGGTGCTTGAAATAACACTCCAGGAAAATGTTGATGACGTTGCTTGCTTGCTTTTGGTAGCCTATAAAAAGATTGGTTGGTAATAATGAGCAAACAAATTAATAAGCGCAAGATCAGTATTTACATAAATGTGTTATTTTATAGTTTCGATAAATGAATATTAATTGTTTCGTAACTGAAACCTTTAAAAACATCATGTAAATTAAGGCCATTTAATATTTTACTGGCACAGAGGATATTATTTCAGCACGGGTAACTAAAAATATAATTTTCCTCGATCGCGTGTCGCGACGGCCGACGGGCACGCAAGTAGACGGGCAGCTCCTGTCAGGTATTATTACTGATGAAGTCGCCGTTACTCAGGGCAAAGTTCCGGTAGAATATCGTAGCTACTTATCATTCGGTAGTTTACTAAGCAGGTAACAACGACTTAAGTGACAGGCTATGCTTTTTTAACGCATTCGTCTCCGTGTCCTTTTCTTGCAACACATTTTGTTACGTAAACATTATTCCCCATTTGTAAAAAATCATTTCCCGACGCTTACATTACGACGAGTACGTGCTTTTTTTCTAGAATTGTAATGAAAATTTATTACTTAATAAAATTCATATAGGTATTTTTGTTTACATTTGCATTCAGACACTACGTACGTATTTTCGGAACCGTATAACTAAAAAGTCCATTATTGTGATTGAAAATACATGCGAAGTTTTTTTTTTTGCTACAGTGTGAAAGCAAGTGTGTAAAGCATTTTCAAGGAATTAGAATCTCGACTTTCTTTCAATGTCACTTATGATCTTATTAGTCGAAAATCATGAGGTCTGCATAAAAAAGGCAATAGCAAATAAATACTTCATGTAATCAAACTCTACGTTGTCTTCCAACCTCTTAAAGTTTTATGTCGTGTTTGAAGCATTATACCGATACTTCGCGTGTCATTCTATTGTAATACGGTTTTAACAAAGCCAGCATAATGCTCGCACAATAGAGGCTTTACCTCAAACGCACATTGGACTGGAACGAATTAGGATTAGACTAATTTAGAGCTTTATGAATTGCAATCAGTTTATGTAATAGACCCGACTCGTTAGTAAGTAAAGGCCCATATAGGGTATGAATATATTGTATTATCTAGTAGTGGTGAAAGAAGTTCGTCGAATAAGTGCTTAAACGGCTGATATGAATTTACGCAACGTTTGATGTACCATGCCAAATTCACTTTACTTGCGTATAATTACCTAATTTAATTCACGAATATAAAATAATAATAAAAAAAAACGATATCAAAAAAGTTAATTCGGTATTTATTTATTTTTCAGTTAAAAACTTAAGAAATCCCTTTTTATTGTTTAGTCTTTAACTATTGACAAATTGTCTTAAGACTCTTTAGAAATCAGAAACTCGTATCGTTAACATCGTATCTACGTTTTAGGTAACTGCGACTAAACTTAAATTCGCACGAAACAAAAAAAACTCGAAAATAAATTAAAATTATTTAGGGCCGTAACCGGAATAAAATGTGTATCAAAAGCAAATTTTTACGAGCCTAAACTTTGAGGGCATCAGGCATAAATCTGCAAAAAATTTAGATCTTGGCACCTAAAAAAGTTGTTAAACGAATCTTGAAAATCGTGCAAAATATAAAAGTAGGATAATAATAAATATACAACCCTCTATCAATTCTCACAGCCAACCACAGAGATCTCAGAAAGTGTCTTTAAAATGTAGTTTACGTGATTTTGTCATCGCGATACAATACATAATTATAGAGTATATTACACAATCATGCGATCCGAAAAAAATCCGAACCAAAACTTGGCGCACGCTACGAATTGCGCATAATATAATTGATTCATTTAATTAATTGATACAATGTATGTACAATTAATTAAATACAGTACAGGCAGGCTGTCGTTCAGTGTGGAGGTTAAAGGGGGAGGCCTATGTTCAGCAGTGGACGTCTTCTGGCTGATGATGATGATGATGTACAATCACGCTCGGACGTTTTATGACTGTATTCACTGAGAGATTGTGACTCTATAGGAATTGTATCTCGATGGATTTACCAAATAATTTGTATTGTTCCAAAGCATTAGGGATGAAAAACAAAGTATTTTATCTGCGGTCCCTCAATCTTCACAAACAGCGTTATCACACACTTCTTTGTTCACATTCAATTCAATTTGTGATTCACTTACTTCAGATACCATTTCCCATTCGTGTATAATCGTCGTTAATTGAAACGGTGGCCCAGCGATATAATTCATGGCAAAATAATTAACGTATAATTTACTGCGCTCGGTCACCGTTATCGCAAACAAGTTGCTTGACGAAAATAAAATTATTTTTTCACCTCAATAGCTGCCACGCGACGTCGTAAATACAGAAGTTACTGTCGCCCGAATAATTGTGTTATTAAAATCGTTTTACTATCGTGCTTTACAACGGCCACTAATTAATTGGGACTAATTTATAATCAATATTTCAGGAATGATTTGAAACCACCCGTTTTTTTTAATGCCTTAGGTGGCAAACAAGCAGACGGGCCGCCTGGTGGTATGCTATCACCGTCGCCTATGGATGTCTGTAACACCAGGGGCATTACAGATACGTTGCTGACCCTTAAAGACTTTATCAACAGCCTTTTTGAAAAACCCCATGTTATAGTTACGTACTCGGAAAAGCCACAGGACTTCGGAGCTCATTCCACAAATTGCAGGTGTGAGGCAAAAAATATCACGTAAAACGCACCGTGTGCGATTTCCACGGTGAATTTTCAGGCGGTGGCGGCTGGTGCTATGATGAAACCGTAATGTTGGCATCAGATCGAACATTCCCCGTTCCCATTCGCAATTAGTACGGCTTGACGGAAGGACTTGCCTGATATAGAATGACTTAGCACCCACAGTGCCTATAATTCAAAACTTTGGAAAATTCACTAACATGCACATGAGAATATCCTAAACTAGCAACCCGCCCGGCTTCGCACGGGTGTAAGTTAAAAGTATAAACCATCCGAGAAAAAATATCTAACTGATAGTGAAAACCACAACAAAATCTGTTGCGTAGTTTAGAAGGAGTTAGCGGATATACAGACAGACGCGGAAAGCAACTTTATTTTATGCTATTTATAGATAAGGAATAACTGGCCAAGAGCGTGTCGAGATAAGCATGTGTAAGGTTCCGTAACCAAAGCTATACGGGGTGTAAGGGGAACACTCTCGAAGCCAAAAGAAGGTAATTGTACTCATCATTATGAACAACTTTTACTATGGGACCAACCCTGAAATAGCGAAAAAAAAAACAGTTATTCCATGCATTTTGTCGAGTGTAAATGACCGTTTTCTAAAGAACAGCTGATATTTTTTTCCCGATTTCAGGGTTGGTCCCATAGTAAAAGTTGTTCATAATGATGAGTACAATTACCTTCTTTTGGCTTCGAGAGTGTTCCCCTTACACCCTGTATAAATTGTGGTCACAATCATAGTTCAGAAATTGGTGGTAAATTTTCGAAAACTCCTATCAAAATATCATAAGCAGTAAAACGTTCGGTTACATTTTCGATATTTTAATTATCACAGCTCTGTTTTAGTGTCCGCAAAGTGTTGATCATTTGTAGCGAATCCGTTTAGACACTAACTGACCATCAACTTTTACGATCGTTATCCCATAAAGGTAACTGTTACATATTGCGGGATTCACGGGATATTTGCATGTAGATTATGTTTAATATTTTACTAATAGTAATAGCATTGCAGTATCCAAGTTTTGGCAGCTTAAATTTATTTCAACCGTGTTTCTCGAAACAACCAGAAACAGCATCGGAGATTTCCATGGACAGCGGTAGCTACCGCTTACCATCAGACTGACCAGATGCCTGGGGCCTTACGGACAACTGCTATTGCGGCACCAAACTAACGTTAAATCCGCTCAGTTGGAAAATCACGCGACCGCAATCCGTATCTGGGCGCGTTAAAGTTCACGTTCGCGTGATATTTCAACTAAGCGGATTTAACGTAAGCTTGGTGCCACAATAGCAGTTGCCCGTAAGGCCCCAGTTTGTATTTTTTATGAAAAAATTTAAAAAACACAGCTGCAGTTTTCGAAAATCATGGCCGTAAATCCGCGTTTGTCACTTGCAATTTTTTGCTTGAATGACAGTTCAGTTATTTAATCACTAGTAGGCCGCCCCTGCTTCGCACGGGCGAAGCCGGGATATATAGCCTATGTCAACCGGGGATATTGCAGCATCCCAACAGTGAAATAATTTTTCAAATCGGTTCAGTAGTTTCGGAGCCTATTCAATGCAAACAAACAAACAAACAAAAAACAATCAAATATTTCCTCTTTATAATATTAGTATAGATGAAAAGAATATAAAACACAAAGAACAGCTACCTCCGCAGTTGTAATAGTTGTGACATGTGATGCGATGAACTCAGTCTCTCAAAACACCGTTTTAAACTATCACGATTGTTCGCTAAAGTTATATGAACTGAAACCCCCCCCCCCCCCCCTCTCATCGTTCCCCGCAATCCATCGTTCCGCATCCATCGTACCCCGTAAATAATCATATAACGTCACTCTCTCAATTTTTCTATTCAAAATGGTACTGAACAAATTAGCTGGTTACAATACCCGCTGTCAGAAACGTGACCCCTCTCACACACGATCATATTATATAAGCTGTATATAAGTAATTGAGTCATCTGTCCGGTCGGTGCCAGTGCAGTTAAACTAAACGCGAGCCGATCCCCTCGTCAGACGAATTGATATTTCCTCTTCCAGAATACATTGTTAATTGCGCTTCCGGACGTCGGACGTCGATCATGGTTTGAATACACGGTGAATAGTAATGTACCTAATGACTGTTGCGTTAAGAGTGTTTAAACGAATTTCGCGCTCTCGTATATTTTAAACAATGGCAATAGTTATATTATCTTTGATTTTAACCACCTCCCGACGCAAAAAGAGGAGTGTTATAAATAATTAATCTTCACTCTCTCATCTAAAGGTTGTCTGTAAGAGATCTCTTTTAGCAATAAGACATTTTGTGCCTCTTTCGACGTTATTTTTAATGCTATTTTTAGTGTTTGTATGTTAATAATAAGTGTATATTAATATGCTTATAATGGGAATTGGTTAATGTAGAATTTGTAACTGCAAAATTTTGTTCCTTTTCTTCAAGTTATGAGAAAGCGCAAAAATCATGAAAACACTGCTAATGTATTGTCAGTATTTAAAAAATAAATATTATAACAGCAACCTATGTACATCGTCATTACTCGGTATAGTATACCAATATCAATACCATGCAGTGGTCGAATTGGACAGACGAACCGGTACTCATTTCCCTTCAAACCTTGCGAACTTTTAACCGACCGTCCAAGAAGGAGGTTTTTTTTTTGTTGTATGTAAGCATGTAAGTATGTTTCTGGGTTCCTGTAGGACCTCCTGTAGCCTAAATGGCTTAACCGATTATGACGAATGAGGTTTCATTGGATTTCTTTACGAAATGGAATGGTGATTTCGAGAACCAGAACGGCGTCCTGGTGCGTTCAGGTCCATTTCGAGCACTGCTCAATACCAACGGTATGTTTCTAAAATGCAAATCATTTTATACTTGCGCCTAAAAGATTTTCTATAAATATTAATGGAATACGTTATTAAATCCGTTCTAAATGCAGAAAATATACGAAATCCTATGCAAAACTTTAATGAAGCTCGTCTATCCGGGTATCCGGCTGTGTCCGCCATTTTATCCGGGCGCGTTCCATCGCTCCGTCCGCTCTGCTCCGCTTCATTCGCTCCATTATGCCCGCGGCTCAATCACGCCAAATGGAAGTCGACGCGCCGTACATTTCACTCCATTTAAAATTCCAATTTGGACTCGATTGAGATATGAGGATCGGATATGGTCGAGGCAGACGTGCTATTATGCCTATTCTATGATTTATTTGTGAATACGCATTGATTCCGGATCGAGTCCTCGACCCCAAATTATATACTGGATCACTGATGATACAGTGGAAATATTCGGGAATATCATTGTACTCAACATTATGAACAACTTTTACTATGGAGTCAACACTGAAATCGCGAAAAATAAATTTGCTATTTCATACAAAAAGTTCCAATAGGAAATATATGGAATACATGTTTTTTTTTTTCGTGATTTCAAGGTTGGTCCCACAGTAAAAGTTGTTTCGTAATAATTATTAGTGCAATGATCTCCCCGAATATTCCCACTGTCTCACCAATCACCCAGTATATAACCATGTATGTAAGAAGTGATTTGTTTTCCAAAAATATTTTTTTATAGTTCCATTCCTTATCCAAGAGTTTGCATTTACAGACCAGACACTCATTGTACCAGTGTACCTCTAGGTACTATCTTGACAATACCTACATGCCTATATAATATGTGCATTGTGCACAGCTGTATCGTATCGTAAGATTTATGGTAAAAAGTGTTTTTGTGATTTTTATAAAACCAAACCTTCATAAAACTTCTCGCCTTTAACATCAAATATGATTTACGTCTCAACCAACCAAATTTAAAAAGGATATCCACAAAAAGCCAAAGCAAACAGCGCAGGATTGAAATGCAAATCTCCCAGATCTTTACACAAACAAACCGAGAAGCCGGCGGGTGATTTACTAATGAAGAGTCCACATTTAAAACACGGGATATCTCGTGCACTTTTGATAAAATCAAAAAGAGTCCTGCGTTCCTGTTTGAGTTATTTGTCGTCACATTAAACAAGTGCTCCGCAAAAGTCGAGGGAAGATCAAAGAGATGACGTGGCTTTGGTTTGAAATAACATCCCGTACGCACTCACTTGGGAAGCTTGGAATGCGAATGCGACTCATTGCACTGCACCATTAATTTTGTATCCATTGCTTTCGCGCCTTTGATTGTCAATGCACAGGGCCATATACGTAAATCTGTCTAATTAGAACTGCAGTGTAGAATCGCTTGCTATTTTAAGACTCACGTAGGCGTGTGTGGAAAGCTTTGCGTGCTTCAAACACGGAATAAGTAATGACCATCATAGAGTTTGCATAAATATGGAGACAATGCTATAGTTAAACACTTTATGCTGTGAAAGTGCAAGTAATTTTGCATTCCAAAGCCAACATTTGTCAGCAAAATACCGTTGTTTATGATGCTTTTACTGTTGGGGGAAAATATTGTTACGAATTTTCCAAGGATTACGACCACTAGTTACACCCAATACGTAATACAAGGCTTCGCTATTCAACTATTTACACTAATTAATACTATTCTCGACTTCATTGATTTCATTTAGAAACGTCCAGATAAATTAAATAACGGTTAAAATTGCTCAATCGATTTCTCGTTGTTGGAGCTTATCACACGCGAAAACGAAACAATAATGGTTCTAAAAAGCCTGTCGTAGCTTATCAGTAAGAGCGCTTGGGAAGTTTACTTGTATTGTGCAGGTTCAAATCCTACCAGTCCTATAATATTTTAATTGTCTACAACATTTAAAAAATGTTTTTAAATAAGGCCTAATACGATATGTTTTAACTTGTTTACGTGAAATAAAACAGCAGTGCTACTTTCATAGAGTTTATCAATTTGCGCTACAGCGATATTTATCTCAATATCCAGTATCCAGTGGCCTCGGTAGCTCCAGGCTGTACATTATTAATGGACAAGGGAGACGCTTCTGACTTTACCGCAGATTGGTTCGATCGAATCGCGTACCCACCTTAAGTATGTACGTATAAAATGCTATAAAGTTAATTTTTATAAAAATCAGATTTGTTGCATCTGTGTTCGTGTATTTTTTTTTGTTTTTGTTGATTTTTTCTAAAAGGGCTGAATTGGTTTCGATTAATGTATATGGAACCACCTCTGAAATTTCAAAACCTACCAAACAAAAATTTTTTTTTTTATATAAACAATAGGCTTGCGTATGACCATCTCTCCTGATATTAAGCGATGATGTGGTCTACGTTGGAGCACGCTAATCATTAAAATCAAAACATAATTGGCGGAGTAATCACGTTATCGACAGAAAAAAATGCAGTCAATTAATTGACTGTATTTTTTCACCGATTTCGAAATCGGAAAATACGAAACTTCACGTGGAAATAGGTATTTTAAATTATGTCAGTAGTACGCCAATGCTGCGGCCTTATTATAGAAGTTTGATTGTGATCGAGATTGCATGCCCTCCCGTTCGCATCTACTTACTCGCATCACGTGCATAAGTGAGATGGCACGCAATCACGATCACAATCCGAATCACGATAAGACATCTATAATATGGCAATTGATTTTACAATCCATGTAAGTAGCCAAATTATAATGAATAATTTTATAGAAATTATTCATTATATGAATAATTTCTATAAAATATGGGTTAATTTTACTATGGAAACTGATGTGGTGTTCACACATTTAAAGTTTTTTGAAAACTCTCTCTCTCTCTCTCTCTCTCTCTCTTTCTCTCTTGCTTACCTAACCTTTCAGAGCACCTCAATATCGCAGAGGTCGTTTCCAGGCTCTTTTTCAAATAGTTAACAATGTATCTATTATTATATATAACAGCATTCGCATACCTACTTAATATGAAAATCCCAAATAAAACCATTCTCATTAAAAGTTACGTCCAATTTTCCACCTGGTTGAGCGCATGTAGAGAACGTAGAGCGCAGTTTTATAGGTTGGGTCACAGACTTACTGCATAGTTCGAATTATGGGTGGTACTGGGCAAATTAAGGGAAGGTGTGGCGAGTGACTCGTTCGTCACAACAACACATATGTATTGACATAATTATAGATTTTTTTTTTATTAGCAAGTGCCTTTATAAACAAAACAAAATACAAGGTAACACTAAATACTTCAACTACTTTGCCTAACACAAAACGTAGTTGAATTGCCCATGTACTAGTAGAGTCAAAATAAAATCGTAGAATTAAGTAAGTAATAATTATATTGTATACTTAGATAATGTGTTTTTTTTAATAGGCAAATTATTTATTAACTAAACAAAATATAAGCTGACACTAACACTACAAAAACAGTTAAGACTGCGCATAGACCGTTGAAGGTCTAACAACAATCCAAATGCTCATGCCCACTACCAGATGGCAGCGTACCCAGCCTGCTGGCAGCATTACCACGCTGAATGGCAATAACACGCCAGCATTTTGGACACATATCACATTAACCAGGTGCTCTGAAAGATTTTTGGAGGTGAGCTACCGGTCCCTAAGGCCTAATGTCTCGACCCCAAACGGCCAAATATGTAACCACTTACTTAATTCTTCTACTTTAGTCTAATTATTATAGCAAATGCAGAAGAATAAAATGAAACAACCTTTCTCAAAAACCTTACATAAGTACAAAAATGCTTAAAATTGCACTGCCTCGTTCAAGCGCATGTGAATTTCCGTCAGTTGACAGTTTTTTTTTAAATGTTTACTCAAGTCAAGTTTTAAGTAAGGCTGCAATTTTTTCCGATTATAAATATAATAATAGAATATGAGATAAAATACAGAGATTTAAAATATAGGTGCATGAGATAAAAATACCTATCAACATCCTAACAATACAGTTGGTACGTAAATGCACCGAGATTACTAAGTAGTTATACCTATTGCAGGGTAGTCTGCATGGAAATCAGAATGTATGCAGTAAATCGCCCTGTCTGTGTGTGGACGTAATTTATATAAACTACTGCGTTTGCAAGCAGGGTGAAATGAACTGTTTGCTTTTACAATGTACTAGAAAAAAAATAGGTACGTATAAGAAGACAGCGTTACACTGCTTTGGCCTGGTTTGGTATGGCTTTTCCTGCTGCACATAATATGAAGTTAAATTATTTTCATCCAATTTTCATCTTTAGACAGCAAAACATGACTATGAACATAGTGAAATATAATAGGATTCGGCCAATTTGGCAGAGCAGCACAAATTGCGCAAATATGCTGACCTCGGAAAAGATAGACACTCAAAACAATTTCCTTTAGTTTGTTTTAAGGTGGTACGATTCACTTATGGCGGGAAATTCAAATTTTAATCAGTTTTTTGGTTCTAGTAGCCAGGCCAGGCAATTATTTTTAAATAACACAGTGTTTGCGCAAATCGTTGGTTGTTCTTTAAATTATCATGTGCAGCTATTTAACAGTAACGCACCATATTACTTACATTTGTCAATAAACCGTTTGAAACAGCGAAAATTAGTATAATCACAAATGTAAGTACATGTGCATTAGAGATAAATAGCTTTACATGATTTTGTAAATAATAATAATCAATTTGCGCAAACATCATGATCGTTTACAATAATTACCCGGCCTAGCTACAAAGACAAGGAAACTGTTTGAAATTTGAATTTCCCGCTATTTGTGAAACGAACCACCGTAATGCTAGTTGTCAACCGACTTCATCAAATGAGGTTCTTAATTCGACTGTGTTTTTGTTTATGTTACGCAATATCTTCGCCGATTGTGAATCAATTTTGATGTTTTTTTTTAAATTGAATATTCATATATTATGTTGAGGGTGGTCCCATTTAAATTCAAAGAAAATGTTCTATCTCTAATACCGAATTCTCGTTTCTGTTATAGGCGTTTTTTTTTTTTGTTGTAAAAATGTATTATAGTATGACCTTTTTTGTTTAGAGGTTTTTCTGTCCAATTGTACGAAGTACTTATTATGTACGCAACTATGAAAAAGAAACTGTAGTCTAGAAAATTAAAGCATCACAAAAGAAACACAAAACTGCAGTGCAAGCACCGTTATTAATCGATCATCAAATTCGATAAAAGTCATAGAATCGATAATATCGAGTACTGATCAAATGGCATTTTATCGAATTTGTTGATCTCCAATTGTCAAATTTTACGATCGATAAAGAACGGTACTTGCACTACTGGCACGATACATTTACGACCAAATCTTTCTCCCAAAAATCGTTAGCAAGTAAAATAGATAACCTAGTAAAGCAGAATAGATTAGAATAGTAAAGTATACAGGATATAGATATGATAGTATGCATAGCGATAGTGAACTATGTTATGTAAACAATACTATGAAAGAGAATCTCTGTTGATGTTATAGCAAGTGATCGATCGATGACTATATAGCTCGTGTCGCAACTAGCGTAAATTAACTTACTACTAAATAAAGTAATGCAACCAAGTAATGTACCTAAATAGTTTTCTAATAATGCTTCCCTGCCTGCCTTGATAATCGTTTTCTAGCAATACTTCATTTTGCGATGCGATGGAGCAATGGTGGGCGGGTGATAACATGTGCGTTTTAAAATCTGATGGCACTCGGTTCGATCCTTGGCTCTGCACCAATGACTAATTAGTACCTACTTAAATAAATTATGTGCAGATTCAATGCCATTGCAACGATGAAGGAAAACATCGTTAGGAAACCGGTATGTCCAAGAACCTCAAAATGTTCAAACTTCAAAGACATATGACATTTACCAACATGCACTGGGCCCGCATGTTGGATTAGGGCCCATCCTCTCTATAGATACTGCATCAAGGTGGTAACGCGCTCTTTAATTTTTACACATTTTTTTACCCAGTAAACATAAATACTAACATACCTTTTTTGTTTTCTTTTGCTATTTTATTAGTTTCATACAATTAAGGGCAATAAAGTCAAATCAAAGTTTAGCTGGATTTAAGTTTTGTGAAATTAAAGCATTGTGTTAAACCTGCCAAATTTGTAACGACGAGATTTTAAAATATATCTTTGCCAAAATTATATACCACGAAGAGTTGCTAAAAGATTATTAAAAAAATACAAAGTATTTGGTATATGATGATCGACAATTAAATACAAATCGAAGTGAAAAAATTACTATCTATGCCCAGCAGTGCACAGTGAAAGGCTGATAATGATGATGAAGAAAAGTGACATGAATAAATTATATCGCAGCTTCGTTTAACATCAGGCAAGATAGGGGTAAAGCTTACAATTTAAAAAAAAAACAGTAATACATACCCAGCTTTAAGAGAGAGGAAAAGAGAACGTTGGTAATGGTAATTTGTAAACATGCTTAAAATTTGCGATGTTATTTAGAAGTTTGAGAATAATAGTTTTGAATTTGATAAACGTGGAACATAATGATGCACGACGCTATTGACCTCTTATTAATATTACTGGCACAGCGTCGCCTACTGAGTCAGAGCAGCAAGGTCAAAACCCAGAGCACTGATATGTTTATTTTCCATACTACAGTACATTCTTAAATGCCAACACGATCTTACATCAACATTTTGCAACTTAAAATAACTAAATAAAGGTAGCCAAAGAAAAAGTGTAAATAAATGTAAGACAAGAATATTGGTGTCGAAGTTCTACTTGAAAATTTACTGTGAAAATGAAGTGCGTACTTTTGTTATTGTGTTTGTTGATTTGTGTTTCTCTGAATCAAAGTAAAGACCTCGTCGTTGGTACAAGAGTGAATAACTTGTTGATATCCACGGAGAAAGTCGAGTATCGAGGTATTCCTTTAATAAAGAGGGATAAAGATTACCTCTACGTTGACAAGAAACAGAGAATTATCAAGGTAAAGACGCTTTTGTTGAGTTTGTGAGAGAATAGGCCGCTGTATTTTTTGGGTGTTTGAGAATATAATGCTAACGCAGAAAACACGTCTTGTTTAAATACAGGGCTTTGTAACTTTTTGATGTATCACGACATCATTTAAAAATATGACGAAATTATATTGTTTTTTTTTCTTTCCTCTTGAGTATTTTGGCGTCGCACGTCTTGTACATTTGCCAATATCAAGTATTTAAATAATTTCAAGTTTTATTGGATGTCGGAAACAAGTATTAGTCACAGTCAGGGTCAAGCAAAGTAAGTCACGATCAAGTCAAAGGCATGGCCTAGTAAAGTGGTAGAGGCTTCACAAGAAGCTTATAAGAAGTATTGGAAACAAAGATAATTTATATAACCACTTAATCGCGCATGTAGTCAAAATTCCCTTTTGCAAATTGATGCCAGTCGCGGGGGCAGCTTGTGATGAGTCTCCAGACTCGACGTGACTCTGACGCTTGTGATTGGAGAATCAAAAGTTATTTTAATTCGCACCTAGGATTGGCCCCGCTCGAAATACCTTAGGTTGACATGTTAGAACCTTTGCCTCATGCGGGGTAAAAGATGAACAGTCAAGTGGTTATATTGTCATTGATTGGAAACGACAAGAAAATACATGCTTCGCCGCCTCGTTATTCACTTGTCTGAACTTTCACGAACACTTTAATAAATAACAATCCACAATTGTACTCGAAAATATACCTACAAGTTTAGGAAAATAATACAATGAGGCAATGATCTTATAATGAGGCGACAGATTTTTTTCACGTTGGTGCCAAAACTCTATTACTTATATTATGGTTTATAAATTCAAGAGTTAGACAGTTTTAAAATATCACTATATATCACAACCTAGGTCAGTAGCATTAGTCATTTCTCTGCCAAGTAAACTGTAATCAACAAACGTATATACAACAGTTCAATGAGTTTCAACGCCGTAGAATTTAACAAATTCTTCTCAAAATTGGTATTGAGGTTTTTTCATTTAAATTTCGCTTTAGTCCTAGTACTTTTTTTTAAATATCACACGGGATTTACACGTAAGATTAATCCGGTCACTCCAACTTATAGTTTTAATGCGGTTGAAACTATAGTCGGAGTGACCGGCATAATCTTACGTGAGTAATTCCCTTGTAATATAAATAAAAGGTTTGAAAACCACGTCAGTTACTATAATAAAATCCTAGTAATGATGTTTTCATTAGTAAATAAGAATTTTAATACAGTCTAAATTTATGCATATTAATATTTTTTCTTAAAAGCTTGACGTAGATAAATCGACGATATTTTTTGCTGTTTACATCACGTTTACGTCATATGTGATCGAACCGTGGAGTGAACGTAATGATCTCGCATCGAAACCTCATCAAACGTTCAATGCGCGCCCTATCACCTTTTTATTGACACCTAAGCGTACCTTCGGAAATCAGCTCACGCCATATCGTTTTCGAGTCATAAATCGCGATCGGAGCGACATCGCGCACGCAACTCAACGATGTGGACGTAACAAGGGAAGGGGCTCGAGTTACTTTTAGAACCGTTTTTTTACACTACAGTGATATGACAAGAAGGTTGACGTTGCCAAGCTTGCCTATTATGGTGCCACTGTTCAAAGTTCTATGTGGTGACGGTCAACTATTTTTCTGCAAGCATACATTCATTTAACACAAGTCACGTTATAGAATGAGCAGTTTTTAGAGTCATCATCATCATCATCATTTCAGCCATAGGACGTCCACTGCTGGCTGCTGTTTTAGAGTCGGTTCCATTAAAATTAACTAGATGGCGTTGCCAATTCAGATTTCACTATAAGAATATTTTTATTACTGACCAGAAGGTCATTTCCTTCTGTGTCTGGAACTGTTAACTTCATACTGGCTAGATCCACAAAATGTGTAGTTACAAAACGTACCAACGTCTTAGCAAATAGTTCTATCGATAGAAGCAGTTGCAATTTGTTTTTTAGATTATTTCTATGGAAAGTCATTATTTTCAGAATCACCCAACCACTGACAAATTTTATGTACCTATGTATTATAAGTGCAAGGTGTCAAGTTATAACTATGCCTAAGAGTTATAATCAAGTTATAATGTACTAGGTAATAGGTTTTTAGATAGCAACCCCCAATAATTCTGATCCTAAATACGCTCATATAACCTATGGATATATTATCATGTATAAGTAAGTAGGTAAAACCGGGAAGAAAGTGGTATATTACTGTTGAAAAACAAACTCACGACGGATGAAGTTTTATGTCCCGATCGGATCGATAGGCCCAGTGCGTGAAGGATAGATTTGTCGCTATGATAGGCACTTTACGGATTCTCCAACTCAACTGGAATCCTTTTCTTTTTCTAGTGAGATTTTTCGTGTATTATCAGATCTTTTGGGAGAAATTATCTATTTGTTTTGACTATAGAAATATAAGGGATCTTATTCGGTATTCGGTGAGGTGATCCCAGCGGAAAAGTGTCGAATTTCATGACTTGAGTTTGATATTATATTTAAAGCTTTGGATTTCTTTGCCATTTTCAACGTTAACCCGTTATCTTTCCAGGGTATCATCGCACGAGACCTGTCACGCACGCAAACTGAAGTGACAGTGACATCAGGCGGCGTAGGCTTCACAAACGTCACGCTGAACTTCCAGAGCGAGAGAGGGAAAGGACTCAACTATCTTATTCTGATATTTAGCAATAACAGCTAGACAAAAAAAATTGCGCCAACAACTTGAAAAAACAATGTCGCTTCATTATAATATTTTCTATTGAACTAATTGTGTTTAATAAAAAAATATCGGACTTATAGTGCATTATTTTAAATCGGTAAAAATAGGTTCGTGAAGCAGTTGGAATTAGAAAACATAGCAATTTCAAACGGGAAGATGGATTTAAGATAGCGGCGTCGTGGAATAGTAAGCAAGTGTACAAACCGCGGTGTAGATACTAGAACATTTATCGATACAATCAGTGTTGTATATCGTAGTGACAACCCTGTAATTTTTGAAGATCAAGTACGGGTACGTAGGTTTTTAGTATGTAGAGGAAGCTTTCGAGGTGATCCCACAAAAATTTAATTAACTTTGGATCTGTAATTTTTATTTCATTTGGCTCAATGTGGACGGTTTTTATCCGGAGTGGTAGTTTTTAACCAGATCCAATGATAGCAATAATTTTTAATTTTTAAATGATAGATAAAATGCGAGTGCCTGTTTATGTGGCAATAGCAACAATAATGTTCAAGCGTTTACTAATTTAGAAGTCGGTTTTTTTGTATTGTTAATTATATTTAAATTTGAATTCTGAAAAGCTCTTTCTACGAAAAAATACTTTTATCGTAAAAAAACAAGTGTAACAATGATACCACAGAAGAGAATTATTTTTTCCTCTTTTCTGTGAATGATACCAACGAGATTATAAATTTTAAATATATGAGCTAACTTTTGCGCGTGTTTTGTCTTATTTCGCTCTGAGAAATAACAAATGAATTCTTGACAATGTTATAAAAGACAGCGGGAAACGGCTGAGTCAGCTAAAATAAGAGACACTGCGTATATCGCAGACAAAGCACAATGCTCAAGAATGTCTCATCTCTCTAAGGTGATAAAGCTCTAACAAGATTGTGAACCTTTCCAGTTTGTTTGATTCTATTTTATGTGAATCGCACCTAGATGCCTAACTTTTAACGTCATCATCATCATCATCAGCCAGAAGACGTCCACTGCTGAACATAGGCCTCCCTCTTTAACCTCCACACTGAACGACAGCCTGCCTTTTGCATCCACTGGATGCCCGCGACTCTCACAATGTCGTCGGTCCATCCAGTGGGAGGCCTCCCTACGCTGCGTTTTAACGTACTTAGGTATAAATAGGTACTCTTAGGCAGACGGGTAAAAAGCAAAAATAAATAAGTACCAACTTTAAATATTGTGGATGAATATCAAAATAATTGCATCATCACAGCTATAGAACAACTAGATGTGACATGCAGCAGTCCAAACGAATATCCCTCTCGCGAACATCAAACGTGCACAAATCAATTTTAGCGAACAGACACACAGGCTGTTTAAACTGAGGGGGCACTAATGGAGACACACGCATTAAACCGGGCCACGTGCTGCGACAACATTGACACAGAACAGGGGGGCTAATTAGTTTAAGCTTGTGGCTGGGGTGCCCTGGAGATGGACATTGGACAACTTAGATGTATGGAAGCAAGATACGCCAATATTTTTGCTAATTTTTGATGTGAAACATCTATTCGTGCGCCTTGGCAGTAAAATCGAGTCGTATCCCGTTACGCTCTCTCATTTTGTCTTGTTTCACAATTGCCGGGCGTCCCGTATGGCCAACCTTTTTAAATATTCTATCATCATCGTCATTTTAATCAGCCTGTCATGTTTCTATGAACTATGAACCTACTGCTATGGCACAGGGCTTTTCTTTGAGCGAGAGAATAGGCCCCAATTCGCCATGCTGATGCTGACCCAGTGCATGTTGGTGAATTTCATAATGTCTTTACACTTTTGAGTAATGAGTTGTGATATTTCTATATTGCCTCCTAATTAGATATTAAATGTAAGTAGCGTTAGTTATTCTATTATTATTTATTAAATTAATAAAAATAAAAAAATTGAAAAGATAATGTAAAATTATGCTTAAGTACCTATAGCTTGGTAAATTTGAATAAATTATTCCTTCGCTAAGGGTGGGAAAGTTGGGCTTCAATCTCTTTTATTGAATTTCACCTACACTCACATATTGAATTTTAAAGTCGTATTCTTGTAAAAAAAAAACTGTCTGCATTATAACGCAGCAAACGGTATACAGTGAACAGCGTACAGAAGATAGAGAACAGCGTAAAGTATACAGTGAACAGTACACAGCGTACAGTGTACAGTACACAATGAGCAGCGTACAGTACACAGTGAGTGTTTTATACAGTAGGCCATTCTAGACGTCATTATATCTTGGGCCTTCCACGCAGGGCGCAGCGCCAACCGCATCCACGCGAGCTCTTTACATTTTTATCCAGGATCAAAAGCACAGTAGATACAATTTTCATTTATAACCAACCCAAGTAATTCAATTCCCCGCCCAGCGTCCGTCGGCCAGCGGTTCCCACTTTACACTACCAATTTAATAATGCAGCCTTAATTAATTCATGACTGCATTTTCATATCGGATAAAATAAATTAAAAATAAATTAAGTACTTTTGTGATAACAAAATGGTCCACGTTTTTCGTCGTAAATCGGACACACAGGAAACCGTGCTTATTGCTATTTTGACGTTTTAATGTGAACTTTATTCAAAGAGATTAAATTATAGTAGTTTTCAATTTGTAGCCAGATTATCTAGGTTGAATTGCGTGTTGAACTTATAACGTAATGTTTAAGTGGTTATCTCATTAAATATTCAATTAATTAAACTTAATACACTATTAAGTCCGTCCTCTGTCTCTCTGAGAGAAGGCTGGTGTCCCAGCAGTGGGGGCATGATAGGTTGATAATGATAGTATCTAAAACAAGCAGCGGTCCATAGTTGGATCCGCTATTCTACAGGAATCATGAATATTCTGATATAAAAAGTAGCGTAGGTGTTAATTCAGGATATAAGCCACTTTCAGACCTTTTGTTCAAACCCATCAGCTGTTACACAGTTGAGCACGGACAAAGATAACATGATTACTCTGCACTAATAGGTATACGCTTCTATATACTTATAGCAGTTGTACAAACTTAGCTGTTTTGTTCAGAGATATGTTGGCCGAGCAGAGCGATGGTGGCCGATTAGAGCTGATCATGTGCGCTTTATAATCTGACTGCACCCGGTTCGATCCTTGACCCTGCACCAATGACTTATTTAGAACATAAATAAATGATGTGCAGTTTCGATGTAGTTGCTCAAAAACAGTAAAAGAAAACATCGTGAGGAAACTGGTTTATCATTATTTCAAAGACCTATGACATTTATCAATATGCCCTGAGCCAGCATGCTAGATTAAGGCTCAACCTCTCTCTTTGGGAGAAGGCCTGTGACCCAGCTGTGGGAATATGAAAAGCTGATAATGATGATGGTGAACTGTTTTATTCAAACAGTTTATTTATTATTAAAAGTGCATTATTCAATAGGCTTAACGTTTCGCATCAAAAGCTCCGTGGATTAAAACACATCGCATCTTTTTACGGCTGCCTGCCGCGGGAAAGCCAAAAGCTGAAATTCGACCCTAGATAATGTAACCACTTTCCTGCTTCTACGTACTTACCTACTAGTAGAAAACACCTCAACGTACACAGTTTAAAAAATCTCACCAACACAATCTGAGCTCTATCTGCGAGCTAGAAGGATCAAATTTTGAACTGCCTCTGATATGTTTGACTGTGCCAGACGAATAAATAAAACATGGTCTGGTCTACGGTAATGCACTCCGCTCGGAAGCTTACCGTCTGACTCGAATATTACTGGAGAACTCTCAAATATAAAATGTTATTTTATCATACATACAGACATCAGGAAAATACGAGCATGTTGCGAACATGAGAGCCGGATTGGGAGAAATTGTAAACCATTAGGGTAATGTAGCGAAACTACCACAGAGCTTAACTAAATTCAGTTGAGTACTTAACCAGAGATCTCGTTGAGAACCTTAATTCCAGTACCTTCCACCAGGGATTTCCGCAATTAAAGTCCGCAAGAATTACAGGATAATTTACTATAACAATAAATTATCCCTAATCCGCTTAAAATATAATTTGAATAAGTAATTGCCGTCATTAAACTTTAAAAGCTTTATGTATAGCCCTTTTAATGTTCACTGCCCTATACTGGTGTTTTATCATAATTTCTGAGTCGTTACGATACGTGGAAATGTTTACACCTCTTGAACAAATACAATTTTCTGTGAGGGGAAAGTTTCTTCCATGTTTGGAGTGGAAGTATTTTCGTCCAAATTCGATTTTGATAAGTTCCATCAAAAAGTAATTTCCCGTAAAAACAAAAGCTATGAAGAAAGTTCCTAATTTGGTCCAATCTAAATCCAATTACTGGCACCCCTCAGGTTTTCATGCAAGGCGCCGAAGATACCTTTACTTTGATACCTTTACCAGCTCTCGTTTAAATAAATAAAGAGTTGATTATTATAAGCTCATTGGAATTGGTGAAATAGTAATTACCTAATTAATTATACACGGTACGGTGCTAATAAGCTGAAAAGAAGTAATTGTACTCCATTATGAACAACAGCTGTTGTAAAATATTTCTTTACACAAAATCACACAAATTTCGTATATTTTTCATATTTTTTTTAATACAAACCTAGTGTAAAAAACCGTTTGGCAACCGTTTATTTTACTCTGGCCCGTGAGCGCTTATTTTTCACACTTCTTTGACCCAGCAAAACTTTAACCTGAGTTCAAATTGACAGTATTTTTTAACCGACTTCCAAAAAGAGACGGTTATCAATTCGACTGTATGTTTTTTTTTTTTTATGTTTGTTACGCGATTACTCCGCCAATTTAGAATTGTTTTTGATGATTCTTTTTTTGGACATCAACATTGAACATCAACATGGATTCAGCGCTTTTTGAAAAATCTACAAAAACTACAAAAAAATGACGATAAGCAACGAATTCAATGTACATTGCACAGTGCCACCAACTTAGCTATTAAAGTGGGCAAAATTGGAACTACAGTTATTTCTTGGTGAATTTCAGATTCAGATTCAGATTCTTTATTCACCAATATAACATGTTCGTCATATGAGGCAAGTCAGTTTACACAAGTGCTTATTTCTAGTGTTATTAGTGTAAGAAAGTATAACAATTTTGCCTTATCAATTATTACAATTATAAGTCACACGAATCTAGGACAGAGCAAAAAAAAAAAAAATTTTTTTTTTTTTTTACATAAAAATTTTAAAAAAAAAGACACATACTTTGTTCTCCACTAGCGACGCTGTCAACTGAACAGCAAACATAGAGGAACTGTTCCTACAACAGAACTTTAAAAAACCAAAGTGTCTCCATGGCGCATGATACCTACTACCCAAAGGGACGGAACGCTTCAAACAGAAAAAACGAGCAGAGCGAGAGGTACCACGTTTAGCCATTTGTCCCTTTCTAGTGTTGACATAATCACTGATACTAATTCCTCATTACTTTTAATACTTTTTTATATTTTTATACAGAATAGATCTACGTTTGGCCACTAACTTGCCTGATGGTAAGCAACGGTGTGGCCGAGGATGGAACACGTTGATCTAGAAGAAATCTATTCATTCTAGCCTTGAAGATGCCTAGATTGTAGTTCTCAGGAAACAAGGAGGACAGCAGGGAGTTCCATTCTTGGACTATACGTATCATAAAAAAACAACCCAAATCGTTGTGTACGAATTTTTAGAATTTCCACGAGGAAGGGGTGATAGTGTGCTGTCCTTCTACTTGTCCTGTAGTAAAAGGGGGAGGGTGGAATAAGGTCATGAAGCTTTTGCTCACACTCACCAAAATATATCCGGTAGAAAATAGACAGACAAGCTACTTTACGGCAGTGCTCAAGGCTTTGTAATTTATTGGCGACTAGCTTGCTGTCACCAATCAGCCTCATAGCACGCCGGTCTACGGAATCTAAAGCTTCCAGTTGGTACTTGGCTGCTCCGTCGAATAGGTGGAAGCAGTACTCAACACACGTACATACTGATTTATTCCTTATTTATATCACTACAATAATAAACGGATGCACCCTAAATAACCATGAGAGTTTTCTTTTAGGTATTATGTTTCACAAATAAAAATATAAATAATTAAAAATGATGCTGATAAAATCATGTACGGACTACCCAAATTAATACCAAACTTACGGTTACAATATTTTTCCAAAAGTGGCAACACCACACACTAATATGTGTTCATGAATGTCATTGTATATAAGACATGTAGTGTGAAAGGGACAAATGGCTAAACGTGGTACCTCTCGCTCTGCTCGTTTTTTCTGTTTGAAGCGTTCCGTCCCTTTGGGTAGTAGGTATCATGCCATGGCGACCGGGCCCTGTTGTTTTTCGTTAAATTTGTCAAGACCATGGATACAAAGTATTTCAGTCGTAATATTCAGTTTGTAAATGTAGGTATGTATAGTCATGAAGTCGGTTCTTTTTTTTCTAAAAATTATAATTATTGTTAGTTTACGTTAGGTATGGAACAATCCATACTTATACAAAAAGGACATGCCGCGTGAACTGAAAATTATTAAATTAGCAATTTTTCACATACACACACACACACTTCAGCCTGTAAAAGTCCACTGATGAACAAAGGCCTCCCTCTTAGAGAGGGGTGTTGCCATAATCCCCACGCTTGGCAGGCGGCTTGGGGATCGCAGTACGTTCACCGTGTACTAATAATAATAGGACGCCGCTGCCCATCAATTTTTTTCATTCCAAAAATTTTTCACATGTTCATTCTTAATCAAGGACTCCCCAAATGGACATAGTATTAGTTTCTCACAATCATGTGAACCTCAAATGATTATTTGAACTAATAAAATTTAATATACGCACATATAAAATTATAATATGTAGGATAATAAAATAATATAAAACACATACGTACTCTTCGAGTTTTAGCTTACAAAAAGCTTTTATTGTAACAACAGTAACAATCTAAAACTTCCCAAAATGTATTAATCTTTGTGGACCCAGGTGAGCTTGGAACTTTCGGTTTCAAAGTTTGAAAGGGTGATGAAACATAGCAAAGAAGATTTAACTTTGTATCGAGTTTCCGAACAATTCAAAGATCAAAACGTCTTCGGAAGAGGATTTCAATCAAATCAACAAAGTTTGTTCCTGATTCTTAAAATCGTTTAAGCTGTAAAAAAGTTTTGGAAATAAAAAATATATTTTATAAGTTATTTGTTATTAGAAACCTTATTTTCGCATTCTTAGATCGATTATAATAGGGTGTTTGGTAGCTGGATGCAAAAAGAGCATTTTGAGCAATATTTGCTTTTAACAAAGTTATCATTTTTATTTCGATGTTTCCCATTGTTTGGGGTTCCCTCCAAACTTCTTAGAGTTGAAATAAAAACAATCAGACTTTGTCAAAGAACTCCATTATGGCTCAAAATGCTCCAAATAGCCTAAGCTGTCAACCCCTTCGAGCCTAGCAATCAGCTACCAAACACCCTAATCTGGGTACCTACTTTCATGCATTACCCGTGATAGAAAATAATTGTAATCAGTACTTGTCAACCGCCCAAGTTCTTCATTCATTACGTTATATCTGCCTTTAATGGAATCTTAAAAAAATAGTTCGAGCCGTGATCCCCGTGATTTATTAAAGTTATCGCATACCGCTGGCCTGTGTTTTTTTAACCTCGATAAGGAAAGTAATTGAGGAAGCTTGGGGTGATTTATCGCCTTAACATAGATTGCGTTGTAGTTCCTACAATCAACGAATAAACTGGGCATTCTTCTTTGAATCACGATCTATTTTAATATGGGCAGGATGATTTAATGAAGCTGTTATGATATCATTTGAAATTGTACTCTCTACCTCGACTTGTACCTATGTTGTAGACTCGTCTTGTTTTTACAGTGAAGTGTTGAAGAAAAATGTTACAACTAATTACTGCAAATTATGATAATCCGAGTTATATAACTATTTATATATATATATTTATAACTAGGTGCCTACTAATTTTCAATTAAGTACTTACCATTTTGCGACATAACAGTAGAACAAAATTTTGGTGAGATTTTGATATGAGGTATTAGTATGCATCCTCAGCAGAGGTACATGAAACGATGATTCTAACCTACTAATCTGAGAAGAGATCATGGTTCTCATCGTTAAATCCAACCAACTCTGAAATCACGAAGTTATCAGCTGTTCCGTAAATGTTGTTATATGTGAATATTTCTATTAAACAGCTGGTGTTTTTCGCGATATCAGGGTAAGTCCTGCAGTCAAAATTGTTGATGATCATTATGAACAACTTTCCTTTCTAACCTAACCCTGTATAGGATATTTATAAGATACATTTTTATCCTGATACATTTTGTAAGTTTCTTAAATATACATTTATACATAATATAATATGTATTATGTAAATATACATTAAGTATTAGGATGTTCTGACGAAACCCTAAATTTAAAATAAAATAAACTCTCAAACAAATTAAAATTAAAATAAAAGAGTCCCTTAAATTTAAAGAGAAAAAAACCTCAAACAAACCTTAATTTCCATAAATATTATGATAGAACAGCAATGACAATGTGGTCTTATCAAATAAGTAATATTAATGGTAAGATAAAGAATCAGTAAGCTTTTAATATCGTCATTATTTTTAATATTGTGACGTTTAAACGATAAACACTGGTCGTCATTGGTAATTGATTTTGAAGTTGATTTATTTAAAAAATTTAAGTCTTCAAAGTTTCGAATGAATGTGGTTATTTATATGTCATTAATATTCTGATAATCACCGTTTACTTTTTAATTACAGGAAAATTAAGAGTCAATTAAAATTCTAAACAGTAGGGAACCTAAAATGTAGAGTCAAATAACTGACACTTATACGATCTCTTTTAATGATATTCACTCGTTGCTTATTCATTAGTTAGGTTGGTTATACAATTTTCAATCAGTATTATTTACTAGCTGCTTCCATTGATTTTGTACGCATAGATTTTTAGCGATAAGATCGCTTTTTATAACTAGTTCAACGTATTCTTCTTGTAATGTCCTTATTGTGACAATAATAATAATATGTAGATTTATAAATAAACTTTCCTAGTAAGTTTTTTTAATATACCTCCAATTGCCCCTCTTTAATCAGCCTCCTTCAAAATCTATTCTTAACAGACCTCTACACCCTTTAAGGGATATACTTGCCACTTGCCATACAGTTTCGTAGGTCAAATATTTTTCAAGATTTCGTGATGAGTCAGTCGGTGAATGTTGGTAGGTTTTGCTAATACATTATTTCCCTTGGTTGTCTGATATGAGGTTCTTTTTTAACCAACTTCTAAAAAAGGAGGTTACCAATTCGGTTCTAAGTTTTTTTTATGTCTGTTACCTCAGAACTCTGTCATTTATAAACCGATTTAGAGAATTCTTAAATTTTATTTGGTTATTAAAACAAAATAACTAGAAAAAAAATCCACGTAATTAAATGGAATTCCATATTTACTAATTATGAAGTAAGTTTTTTTTAAATTGATAATTACATATTATTATTTAATAACAACAACAACGTTTGACTGCGACCTCGCCTGATGGCGGTCTAAGACGGATAATGCTTGCCCCGAAGAAACCGATTAACTCGTGATTTGAAGACACCCCGATTATAACTAAATGGTCATGTTATGCGTACACAACTTACTCGTTTTTCAAAGGGTTGATTCTGTTAATAGCAATAACGTATATCTTCAGTTAGTAGTGATGAAGTGCTTATAGGTACATAACCTCATTTTGGTACTCTACCACCAAAATAAAGTATGAAAACATCCTCATCACCGTGCGAATCATGAATCATCCTCCCACCCTCACAGTTCCTGCTGAACATTATGCCTAATTAAAAATCAGGAGCATTAAGATATACAGACTGACCAACTTAAATGTCGAGCTGGTCAAATGACGGAACTAAACAAATATTAGTATAAAGGTGTTAGTTGTACTTAGAAAATATGATGGTGGTGCCCTCAATCAACTCTTCAGATAAGTTGGTAGAACTGTAGAGTTGTACGTCATTCACACCGTAAAACTTGCCCCAGCACGCCTCCGATGACGCACTGACAGTTTTATGGGGATGTGTGCATTTGGGGCTATATTCTTGAACGCGTTCGGTAATATTGATGACTTTTCCTCGATTTTGTTGATTATAGTCCTAAATCGGTACTCAATAATGCTACATTTTATGAAACATCTAACGTAGGATGACGTATTTTTAAATTTTTGGAGGTTTTAGTGAGTTGACAATTAACCGCACAAATCATATCACCCCATATTATATTGTGTTTTTTTTTTTCGATACGTAGAAAAAACCAAATACATATTTTGATTCAACTTTTCTAATACATGCAGCGAAGGAATGAAGGAACTTGGCTACTTCGTTTCTTGAGCAATGTAATCTAAATCTTTTCAAGATCAGAGTGAATTTTCGACCACATCGTCACTTACCGGGCAAGGGCAGTTGTTGGTCATAATTATATGCTATAAAAATTACCTATTACATCCATGACTGACAAAAATATCGAAAGTGTATTTCATTGCATTTATATAAAACAGTCGACCTGATTACCTAAATAGGTAGCTACTTAAAAAGCTTGATAGCAATATTTAGGATACTTATGATCTGTCCGTTTTGTTTAGTGCATTTAAAACCTTCAATTTGGACATTATTCGACCATTCAAAACTTGTATTCAATACAAAACTCAAAAGCTAAGTACTTTTAACGAAACAAAACATCCATGCATATCGAACAACGTTTATTCATCGATGTGCATCCAATTCATTAAGCGCAAACTAAATTACGCAGACCGCAGCCAATTTGCGAGCGATTCCCTCGCTGAAGTATGCAAATATCGAACGGTTTGGAAAATAGAGCCCAATCGAGGAGTGACGTTCGACCGACGTGGGACTGAGCATATGGTATCATTACCCTGTGGCATCGGCCTGACTGACACGAAGACACGATACCGAAACGGATTTCACCCCAGCAATTACTCAACACATAAACCAATTTTCAACTATGGTAGCTAGAGAATTAGAAAAAAATATATTGAAGATCTTGTCGCTGAGCCTAATATTGCAGGTAGGAACAAATCTCGTGAATTTCGTAAGTGAAGTGACCCTGGGATGACTGATGTCGTTTCAGGTTTGCCTTTGTCGAATGTTCCACATCAGTTGCACTGAAGATCAGGCAAAAGTATAAAATCGCGTAAAAGCCGAAGATCAGAGAAAAACCGAAGAACATTTGTTTTTCAGATGGTGTCATGGTAAGTACACAAACACAATACATGTCATGCATATAAAATGTAAGTGTACCTACCATGCTCTGAGAAATAAATGATTTGATTTGGTTTACTGAAGATCAGGTAATAGCCAAAGATCGAAAGCCGAAAAGCCGAAGACCGAGCTATTTTTCTTGGGTATAGCTTATATCCAGCATTATGCTAAGCTGATTATGATGGATGGCCTACATACAGCAGGAGAGAAAACATATACTTGGTGTGCTGTATCCAGAGCTCCAGAACTACCAGTTTTTTCAGACATTAGCTTTTGACATCGCAGGGTAGGACTAATTTTAGTTTGAGGAGTCACTGTATTAAATAAATCACGTACCCCAGTACATGATAACGCCCAGAATTGTAGGTGTAGAAATAGCTCAGTAATCACTCGTTTCTCTAAATAAACCCAAAACTAAAAACGCAGGGTTTGCGCAATCATGTGAAAGTTAGGACGTAATCAGTGTACTTAGTGATAGCGTTGACTTAAAAGGTAGTGTGATAAATCTCGGACCATTTGGGTCAAGTTATCGCCAGATAAAACACTTTCTAAGTACGAGTGTTTTCACTTGTGAATAGCGTTCTCAAGGGATCTACCACTATCTCTGTTAGAGCAGGAATTCTCAGACATAGCTCTAGTCTCTACTTTACTCCTATAAAGTTTATCAGACGACTGGGAACCCTTTCAACAAGAAAATACGATAATCCCATGAAAAAATAACATCATCTTTGGTGAATTTCGTTTGCTATTTTGAGTTTAAGTAGAGAAAACGTGCGTGACACCTGCTCACCTAAGCTAGAAACTTCCTACCCAGTCGCCATAATGTAAATCTTATCGTGAATCCCCTACGACCAACTGCCAAACCTCTAGCCGAAAGGATTCGTAAACCACACATTGAGAATCGGTTTTAGTTTAATCTTTATCAGTCTTATTAGACTTTTATCTCGCTCTAATGCCAGTAGCGAAAGCGAGAGAAATGTAATTGAGTGATTAAATTATGAATGCATATGTGATAGGACCCAACTCTACATAATTTAATAATTATATACGTACTCTTACCCATGAATTCTGACTCCATGATTCTTTATCACTAGGGTTCTGATGTTTCCTAACAGTTGAATAGGATATTATTAAAATAATACTTTTGAAAGATAGCAGCCATTAAAGTGAAACAGATAACAGTAATCACGCAGCAGACACCCTTATCCGTGGGAAAACATTCACATTTGTAACGGAACACTATGCGTAGCGCCCGACCACCTTACTTGTACAGTTGGCAAATTGAAGGAACTAAAGTTTTGACTAGAAAGCTATCACTTTTGTGACTACGACGGCTCCCTCGTTCAACTGTAAAGATAGGTTGGTCTTACTGTACACAGCTTTTCATTTAGACCCCGGTAGAACACAGACAGACAAAACCCATTAGGTCTGTGATAATGCAACTTCACCAGGTATTGTTTAGTGTTGCCAGAGAGGAACAAAGCGGGGTTGCCGTCTCATCTACCGCCCTATTACGATCCATTGTTAAGGAAGCGTGTACAAAATTAAAATGCGGCATTGTCTGCCCCGCGCGGCGATGTGGAGTTTTGTTTTAGTAAACATGAGATATTTTGTCTGGTCTATGCAGTGCTTGGCAGTGCATTATTGTTCTTAACTAGAAACTATGCTCGCGGGGAAACGGAACGTTTTGAGACCGTCTAATGCTGCTTAGTTCTATTACAAATAGTATTTCTGTATATTTTTTCATCCTAATTAGTCGCTAACAAAATCAATGTTTTTTATTTTATTTAATTATGATAACCTACCTATATGAAAATAGTAATATGATGAATAACAAAATAAAACGAAAAAGGTATACCCTATATAAGGTCCCCAAAGTTTTGTGAAAATTAAACGCAGCTTTGCCACCAAATTCATCAACATCTTTAAATGTCCACTGCTAGACATAGACCTTTCCTAATGCACGCCACTGAGCTTGGTCAACAGTTCTTTGCATCCATGTTTTACAAAAATTCCACCAAATTCATTCCTATGTAATCCAAAGTCCGTACGGAAATTTGATAACGCCGAATGTGTATATACGTCACAATTTGATACCTACCTAACAAAAATCTAAATACTGATTGACTGACTCACTCACTAACTGACTGATATAACACAAAATCTCGAAAAACTATTTGACAGACGAAGCAAAAATTTGGCAGGTTGCGATTCCTGGGATGTAGAAGATTTCGCGTTAGGGCCGAATTAAGGGGGCAAATAGAGTTTTAAAGTTTATATGAGTCCTATGTTTTTTTTTTCTGTTTGGGATATATAATTTAGCGTATAGATTACATAATGATTTAAAATAAATAAATAATGTTGTAAGATTATTGGCAAGTAGATTCCTTATGGGGTAGAGGTCCGCTAAAAAGTGATTTTGCGAAATAAATGAATTAAGACGATAAAATGGGAATGAAAGTTTTTATGAAAACACGCATACGAAGCCGCGGGCAACAGTTTGTAAGTTTAATAAGTAAATAGATATTACAAAAACATCAGGCGAAGAGGCTCTACCGATTCATATTCACCCTCTTTCCGAAAACTTTAAAATTAGTTAAGAGACCAAGCCCCAAAATCGCGAAAAATCTAAAAGTTATCATCCAGCAACTCACCGTAGGCCAAACTTATAAAATGCGAACTCCCCTTCGGGCCAGTAAAAGTTTAAATTGCTTCGGCGCTTTTTTCACTATCTTCCCGCTCACTTTTTCCTATTTAAACTTTTCCATTTTGTTTTAAAACGGGGCCCGAGACTGGTCCCAGCTACTCGCGCGAGTCACTTGAACACTGATAAAAACATTGTTACTGACTTTTTATTGTATTGTTCGTTTGTAGTGCACTCAATAAAAGTGTCTTTTAGTTTGGTTGTTCTACATTAATCTACTTAGTGCTTTATGGAAACTAGTTTCAATGGTCTATTCATTGTTAGTACGTGGAATTTTTTACTCGCGATTTTTTTCTCCTTCAACACCAGCATCTGCTTATCTTGTTCCCACTGTTGAGACACAGGCCTTCTCTCAGGGAAAGACGATAGGTTCTAATCCACCATGCTGGCCCAGTGCATGTTGGTGAATGTCATAATATTATGTCATTAAACTTTTGAGGTTCTTAAACATGCCGGTTTCCTTTTGATATTTACCTTCACCGTTTTCGAGCAATGGCATCGAAACTACACGTAATTTACTTAAGTTCTAATTAAGTCATTGTTGCAGGGCCGAGAATCAAATCGGGTGCCGCTAGATTATAAAACACACATGGTACCGCTCGGCCACCATCGCTCCCTCCAACTCACCAACATGCCTTCGACTATAGCTAATTGTAAAAATATTATAAGCCCAACTGGAAAGTCAAGGCGGCGTCGTGGTAGCGTACAAGTGGCCGTGGGAAATACAGCTCTTAACTGTTTCCTTAGAATTCAAAATTGTACCACCGCGCTTCCGCGTCGCGTCGGCCCCAAACTAGGCATTACGGAATGCACGCCGCGACAAAATCTTGTCGTCACTCTTTGTCTTTGTCAAGCGAGAACGTGACAATGTTTTATTTATTTATTTTATTTTTATTTAATTAAACCGGTTACACCAATTACATCAATTAAATCATGAGAATTACATTACATTAATTAAATAATAAGAATTTCAATAAAATATTAATAATTACAATAAAATTATCAAGCGTTAATTTACAATAATAATAAATTAAGAACTAAAATTAAATTAATTTAAATAATACAATATTTTAGAGTAGTAAGTAAATGTTATGTTTATGTTGTGTCACTTTCGCACGATAAAAAGAGTAGTCAAATTTTACTACAACGCACATGCTTAGTTAGCTTGAGAAACATCAATAGGACAAGTGGACGTAAAAGTGATATTGTAGTGGTAGGCATGCTGTAGATAAAAGCTTGTAGCCATAGAAAGCATACCTGGACTTTTGAATACAGTCTTCACTTCCACGTCAACCCAACATCCAACCACAATCCACTGACCACGGCTTGACCAGCTGAACAGATAGCTCAATACCACTCCAGTTGAGGACCCTTGAATTACCCGAGCGTCGAGCACTTGCCAAGCACGATGCTAGGTGCAGTAAAGGGTACTCGCGAATTTGTCCCGTTAATTTCTCACTATTGGAATGTAAATGTATTGATGGCAATTCGGACATGATTTGAAGTGTTTTGGAAAAGCGTGTTCAAGATGTATTTGGATAAGCAGAAGATTCTGTATTCCAGAGTACAAACTTACATCATATAGATCAGCCTTTCCCAAAGTGGGCGATAATGCCCCCTTGTGGGCGCTGCAGACCTAAATGGAGGCGGTAAGAGTCCCAGAAAAAAAATGGGGGCGTTGTGTAGAGGTGTAGAGGCTTGGGGGGTGATTTGTAATTTCATTTAGGTATGAGGCCTCTTAGACACCGACTGCATGAGCTCTCGACTCTCAACTACAACTTGTGAACATCACCGCTAATATAGCTCACAATCAACAATTAATTAATTTAATTTGAAGTTATAAACAATTGATTAATTTAATTTGAAGTTATAGTGGTTTTTAAGTAGGTGAAAAAATGGGGGCGCTAAAAAATTATGTATTCTCAAAGTGGGCAATAGCCAAAATAAGTTTGGGAACCCCTGATATAGATCATTATACAATATACCTAGGCTATTTGTTTGAAGTACGCAATTTTTAGCCTTATCTACTTAAATCCCAAAGTATAGTTAGTAATATCAATACTTACCCATTGTCTAACCATAACTATAGATGAAAATTAACCAAACGTGATTTCAGAATTTTTAGATTTTCTCGCAGACTCGATACCCATAAAGGTTTGTTCAACTATAATAAACAAAACAACGTCAAGATTAACGCGCTCCGCGGCAATTTTTCAACTAAATCTCCAACCGCCCCACCTCCTTGTAACAACGAGAAAGCTCAGACAAAACAAGGAGGTCGTAATTTGTACAATGCATTTACTAAATGGACGACGCATTGCCCCGGGCGCAATGGAGAAAACAAAATTCAAAACAAAGACTCATAATTTTAACCCTTCTGACCCAACGCGAGCAGCATACACTTCGAGCCCGTAAAGTATGTACTCCGATTCATGAAACGTGGCCGCTAAAATTGGGCAATACCGGCCCCTAACTGTACAGACGTGCTAAACTCTCCAATACTCCACAACATTGTGCCGAGTGCTGGCAACACCTAGACGTCAAATGCGCGTTGCTATGGTAACACCCTTCGCGATCCTACGTGCATCCGGGTTTCGAAAATTTTACCGGTCTCGTTTATTTTGTTGGTACGAGTATATTAAAGTGGATATTAAAATGAGCTTAATTAAACATTTTGCTCGTGCATTTTGGGTTACGACTATGTCTTCTTTTAATAATAAAAGTTATATTTTGGAAAAGTTTATTTCACTCAGCCGCCTTTCTTCAGCACGAAAGTACCCGGTCTTCACCTAAACACTTCCATAAAACATTTCAATATCATCTACGATAACTTAGCGAGTTTTCTGACCAAAAAGAAGGAAAATACTTTAGCAATCTAGACAAACAATAGGTAAACTTAAACAGTATAGGTAAAATTCATTCTATCTCAATTTTTTTTCGTAGGCTAACAAATCTTTTGCATCTTTAATTCTGTTTGGGTGATAGCATATTTCATACTATCATCTAAATAAAATAATAATAATATAATCTATATAAATGTACTTATACTGGTCACTTTTCCTTCCCCCAATGGGCTTTTAGATTAGTTTTTAGTTTAGTTTTGGGTATATTATTCCGTTGTTATCATCTACGATAACTTAGCGAGTTTTCTGACCAAAAAGAAGGAAAATACTTTAGCAATCTAGACAAACAATAGGTAAACTTAAACAGTATAGGTAAAATTTATTCTATCTCTATTTTTTTTCGTAGGCTAACAAAGCTTTTGCATCTTTAATTCTGTTTGGGTGATAGCATATTTCATACTATTATCTAAATAAAATAATAATAATATAATCTATATAGATGTACTTATACTGGTCACTTTTCCTTCCCCCAATGGGCTTTTAGATTAGTTTTTAGTTTAGTTTTGGGTATATTATTTTATATTTAAGTAGTTTAAGGTTTTAATTTTGTTTCTTTTCCAAATACATAATTATAATATTTATTGATAATGGACCATGGATTGGTAAGCGCACCGTAGGAAGGTCACCTACAAGATAGACAGACGACTTAAAATAGACCGCAGGGAAACGCTGGATACAGGCCACTTCCAACCGGCCCTTTTGGAGATCGATGGGAGAGGTCTATGTCCAGCAGTGGACGTCCTACGGCTGAAATGATGATGATTATGATGAATAGATATTTCTGGCATTGACATTAATAATTATATTCGAACATAGATTTTATTTTCATGTCAGTGTATTGGGAACTCATTTTACCGTGAGCTGAAGTATGCCGAGTACTGAGTACTGAGTATGCCGGCTGATTGCTTAACTATTGAACAGCTATATATATGTAAACGCGGCCTGTTTGTCAGCGTGTATGGCACTCTAACCCACTCTAGACCAATTCTGCCTGTGAAATTGGTTTGACGCGAGAGATTTGATTTCAATTTACTCTGAATAAATCTACTGTGAAATTTAAATAGACATCATCGACAAATCAAGCAATGTACATTACAAACAAATTATCTTGATACAATGAAATCTATCATAGACGTAATTTTTTTTTTTAAATTGAATTTTAGACCTGTTATAATGTATAGTGTAAGAATATGATAAGAGAATCAAAGTCATACACTACCTACACTAGCCAGGTGACTTTTTTAACGGAACGAGTAAATAAGGGTTTGAGGTCCTTGAAAGGCCTATGGCATAGTTGTTATACAATATTTTTTCAGGTTTCAAAAAAATCTCTGCAAATGAAGTCTTAAGGATTATGACAATAAAAATTTGCTAATTAATTCTAGCATTAGGCTTCTACTCCATGTAATCAAATAAAAAACCGTTTCGAATAAAATTACCCCATTATGCTGGCTGGAGAAACTACCCCTACCAACTTAAAGTGTTAGGAAAAAAACTACTTACAGCGTTCTGCATTTTTATTCGCTCGCAGGCAGTAGGGACTCGTAAAGAAAGGAAAAAGTGACATCCTTATCTTTGCAATGCAAGAAATGTCCTCTTTATTTTACCGATAGAGAAAACTTATATTACTAGGTAGGTAGGTAGATACGGAGTGCTTCTAATTACATTCTGCTGTAACCGCCGATGCAAACAGAAAGAAGATATAAGTTAAACGTTTATTATATTTGTGTATGTGTATATGTTTTTGTTTTATAAATATGCTTGCGCTTGGCCGCCATCTCGCCTGATGACGAACACTCTCGATCGAATCAGCTTTTAAATAAACTAAATCAAAATCGGTTCAGCCGTTTGGGAACTACGATGCCGCAGACATCCGCGGGTGCCTTCAAGTCGAGAGTGAATCGGTTTCTTCTAGACAAGCGTGCTGCATTGTATACCGCATCATAAAACCATCAGGCGAGTTGGCGGTCAAATGCAAGGCTGTTACAATATTTAAAAAAACTATTTGACTAATTTCCTAAAGTGTTGACTTTTGTAACTACGCTATTGTATTAGGTTAATCCTATAAAATAGTAGAAATGAACCAATAAATTTAATTAAAAAATACACTGTAGCTTTAGCTAGACCGGAGACGTCATAAATGCAGGGTGCAGTGCTACAATAGAGCGATCCCACACCATAGATTACCCAAGTACCCGGCTCGTTAAACTTCGTCCCTGCCACCTTGTCTACTACATTTAAGTCTGTGGAGGCGACGCTATTTTACTACCAGTTTCTATAATTTGAGGGCTTCTAAGTTTACTTCGGGTGTCAATGCGCATAATTCTACACCACAAATGTTTATATCTTGTTTACCTATCTATCAATCTCTGGACAGAAAACTTATCTTATACTTAATATTTAAAAAAAATGCAACAAAAACTCGTTTTTTTCCGACTATCTCCTCCGCCATCCCATAAAATATTAACACGAAAATTACTTTATACCTACTACATATTTGCATGTTATTCTAAAGATAATGCGCAATCGTTTTTTTTCTATTCTCAATCAGTGCATTGTTATCTTCAAAAATGTTAAATCTATCCAAATAAAAAGCTGTGACTGTTTACCGTAGCCTTAAATATAACCACTTCCTCTGTGTTGCATTTTATACTGTAAGCTTGCTCGACATATCTTGAGTGTCTGCTAGATTAAAAATAAGGAATCAATTAATAGTAAAAAAGAAATAGTCACCCGGACGCCCCGGACGGCCTAGACGGACATGGAGGAACGAACTGAACGACTGGACTCAAATTACCCAAAACAGAGAGGAATGGAAGGAGCCCCTTTGCTATAGTTTGTTTCTACTATGCCTACTTTGTCCTGCAATGGGACGGTACAAGCTAATACAAAGTTACGCATATAATTATACTACTACTACTACACTACTTACTGTACTAAGCCGAAATGAGGTCATAGTACTCATCATCATAAACGACTTTTACTATGGAACCAACCCCGAAATCGCCAAAAAATATCAGCTGTTCCATAGAAAACGGTCATTGACACTCGACAAAACGTATGGAACAGCAGTATTTTTTCGCGATTTCTGGGTTTATCCCATAGCAAAAGTTTTTCATTATGATGAGTACAATGATCTCCTTTCGGCTTAGTACAGCTTATATGCGTAACCTTGTATAGACATAAAATAATAACCACCCACATCGCAAATCGTTTCAATATTTATTTTCCTACAAAATTAACAAAACCGCCTATCAAAACGTTCATTCGGGCAAAACAAACAATATTCCCAGCCTCTTTGGGTATGATTTATTTGGATATATTTGTTTGCACGTTGTGTGTTTTGTTCTTATTCTGTGGCGGAGTGCAGCTGGATCGACAGATGTGCCATGAGGACCACTCGAGACTCCTCAAGTCAAGCACCTATGAACTTGGTTTGAACTTGGCTCGAAAAGTTATTAATGAAAACATTTCGGTTTCATCCTGATTCGAAATCGAAAGCTTTGTTATTTTAACATGAGTTTTTGGAATGTCGTCTATGGAGATTTTTGGGGGTTTTATATCAGTGATACGCTGCAGCGTAGCGTATCGAGGCCTCCCACTAGATGGACCGACGACATTGTGAGAGTCGCGGGCATCCAGTGGATGCAAAAGGCAGGCTGTCGTTCAGTGTGGAGGTTAAAGGTGAAGGCCTATGTTCAGCAGTGGACGTCTTCTGGCTGATGATGATGATGATAATATTGGAAATTTTGGGCATGGTTATATAAAAGATCATTTAATACGTCTTTGACTTTTGAGGTTCTAGGGCATACCGGTTTCCACGCGCTGTTTTCCTCAGCCGCTTTTGAGCGATAACATTGGGGAAAAAATTGCCTACACATATTCGATGCCCGGAAATAAAATCAACGAGTATTTCCCATATAATTAAGCTATATAAATATAATTAATGTGCTTAATTTTGTTGATAACTTTTTTTTTCAAACTTAATAAAGCTTGACTTTTTAGCGCTTTATTTGTAATATTATGTATGATTTTGGTTTTTAAAAGACTAGGTATGTAGATACATCTAAAATGACTCAAACCATATTTTTCTCCTACTTAGCTACGAGTACCTATGTAAGTATTGAAAGTTATTCAGTACAACATTCACAACCACAGGTGAAAAGATACATATATAAACTTTTTATTGTGTACACCATAAATAAAAGTTATATTTAAGAAATTTAAAAGCTAGTGCCTCACGTGATTGTAACTTTACTATCGCTAGTATATTTCTCTATGCTATCGCTAAGAAGAATACATAATCAAAAGGTCAAAATCAAGTAACATAGCGTTAACAGGTAATAAGTCGCTGCAAACAGATAAAACAAACAACAAACATCCAGCGATTACGACACTCGCGGGAACAAATGTCGCGCGGCACACGACAAGGCAGCGGATAATGTCAACCAACAATGCACCACCATTACAACCCAGAACCAACATGTTTGCTCAAATTGCTTGTTTGAATTTCTGGAGACAGTGTTTACAATCCCAACATGCCACGGCTAACCCCGCGTCCACACATTGGCTATGTTTGGCCCAAGCTGGCCCAAGATTACACTCGAAAATTATTTTTTCTTGTTGTACTTTCGGGTTTTGGCCTAGGCATAAATTAAACGCCTAAAAAAAGCTTTTAGATTTATACTTAGAAATTTGATGGTTGCTGTTCATTTTTTTTTAATGTTATTTTGTATACAATATTAGGTATATAATTTTATTATGTAATTATGTAGATATAAATACATAATTTTAAAATTCCGTTTTTATTTACATTCACTTGACAATCGGCAGAATATAATAAAGTGCATTGCCAAAATTTTTATGTTACAAATCATTCTTATCTGTCTATGTCAATTATTGAGAATTTGTTCTATGCAGTTTTTTTATATATATAAATGGCAGGTAACGAGCTGAATATAATGCCAACAATGAAGTCATTGACCATTACACCTATCTTGGACAGATTGTTCAGTTAGGTAAGTCCAACTTAAGCAAAGAGGTCGCCCGAAGAATCCAACTCGGATGGGCAGCGTTCGGGAAATTGCGTGACATCTTCTCGTCCAAGATACCACAGTGCCTCAAGACGAGGGTTTTTGATCAGTGTGTGTTGCCAGTGATGACATATGGTACTGAGACGTGGTCCTTAACTGTTGGCCTTTTGGAAAAACTCAGAGTCACTCAGCGGGCAATGGAGAGAGCAATGCTCGGAGTTTCTTTGCGCGATAAAATCCGAAACGTGGATATTCGCCAAAGAACCAGAGTCACCGACATAGCTGTTAAAATTTGCAAGTTGAAGTGGCAATGGGCAGGCCACATCGCTCGAAGAACCGATAACCGATGGGGAAGAAAGGTTCTTGAGTGGAGACCACGAACCGGAAGACGCAGCGTAGGTAGGCCTCCCACTAGATGGACCGACGACATAGTGACAGTCGCGAGCATCCAGTGGATGCAAAAGGCAGGCTGTCGTTCAGTGTGGAGGTTAAAGGGGGAGGCCTATGTTCAGCAGTGGACGTCTTCTGGCTGATGATGATGATGATGAATGAAGTCATTATAATACTAGACAAATTAAGTTCAATCGAATTAATAAAAAAATATTCATCATGGGCAATATTTTTTCAACAAAAACGGATGTAGTATCGTGATTTATTAGGGAGATTATTCCTCTAAATGGTTTTGTAATTACAACGCAAATAATATTAACTATCCCCATACCAGTATTTCTAGTGCGTTTACAACTATGCTGGCAAGGCCTCCACAACACTGCTAGTACTAGTGTGGTGTGCTTACGCATAGGCTGCGCTACTATTCGCATACGGCTCACCATCAGGCGGAAAGCATGATTGTATGTAGTTAATTTTTCGTAATTCAAATATTACAAAAACCGGAGGTACCTATAACAACAAAATAAAACCATAAACAATCTTGGAACGAATACGGCCAATGTTTGGATGAGGCTTAACAATAGGACGTAAAACACACCTGCTTAAGTATGCAAGTTGCAATGGTACGTTAAATTTATAACGCTACAAACTTTCATATCCTACGTTTACATTCAAATCGGTGGTTATGAATGCTCAAATGTAATAAGCAGAACGCATTAAGTACCGTCGACATGTCACGCATCAATAAGCCACTCAACAAAAGAGCGTTACTTAATTCAGAAGCTATTAACTACCTAACGGCATCAGGTACAGTCGAAAATAATAGAGTGGCAACACATGAAAGTTCAACTATTAAAATAACTCAGAGGTTTAAGAAGGATATTTTAAAAGTCTAAGTCCTGTTTATGGATCGTGTGCATCTCATAAAAACTTTCATGAATTACACGGGATTAAAGTCGACAAGTTACGGCCTGTTCTGCGGTAGGTCTTACATACGGCGACAAAGGTAAGCTTTGCTGGTTACCATTTGAATCAAAGGAACATGTCCTTTACTTCAAGGCAGTATTGTCGAAAGTCTCGTGTGGGTTGAATAACTCCGCCGCCTGTACGACAAATTGAAAGAACGTTCTGTGAAGTGCTAATCCGAAACATGTGTGACAAAAAAAATGACCGGAGATAAAGGTCAATTTCAAGAACGCTCCTTGCAGCACATTCATCGAGCTATAAAAAGAGCATCGGATTGACAATGACAAGCGTTTAACTGCGGCGTATATTTATTTGTACAAGTATTTCCTTTTAGCGACGAGATAGACAAAACAAGGAACTTTTAGATAAGTATTGTACGACAAGAGGAGACATGCTATATTATGGTAATAAGTTTCTGAACGGAAAGACAAGTCAGACGTTAGTTACGACGGAAAAGGATGTATTAAATTAGAAATATATCCCGAGGATTATCCTCGATTGTAAATGAAGCTTAATTTAAGCGAATTGTTTAGTCTTTGTTGAACATGCAAGCAGTTCGGACATGAGAGTTAAATGTGCTTTTTATTATGAAAACACTTTGCTAATAAGTAACATTCATGCAGAATCCACTCAGCATTTTGCTTCAAAAGAAAATAAAAAGTGTCCTATACTATAATAAACTATTTATTACAACAATTAAGTGCCATTAAGTCATGAATGGTAACAAAACAAAAGCTGTTGTAGACTGAAAAATAAGAACATTGTTGACAACGTGAAACTCAGTGATTAACTTTTACAGATTATTGACCTTAACTTAATAACTTAGGTATACCGCAATGACATTATTTATATAAATCAATATATATGTCGCAGGGATATATATAAAACGGAGTTATCATTGATTTACCTTTTTTGTTTTATTTTGTTACTTATCCTATTACCTTCACAAACCTAAATCAAGACAAACTGATTGAAAAACGAACTGACTGACTCAGGTGTGATTTTATTATTGTCAAATTGTGTAATCGTATGGGTATTATTTATAATAGCCTGAAATAAATGAATTTGAATTTGAACTGAACTGTATTTTTTATTATTTGCAGCATATTCTTAATTATTTGAAAGTAGTCGGCTAACAAACGGTCAAAACAGTACGAAAATTTGGCGTTGAGTTAAGCTCTTAAATAAGTAGAGACCACGTAGAGGCCGAAAATAATCAAATCCTTGTCTCTGCGAATTAATTGCGAGTTAAAAAACTGCGCTTTTTTAGACTAATTCTGAAAATCTTGATAAAATAACAAGCGAGCCTATTTACGAAACCAATTAGTTAGCTCTACCATACCTATTTATAGTGGCTTTCGTTAAACTTCCATTTCCTATTTCCTACTAATTAAGTGAAACTGAAATGAAAGAACAAAACGCCGTAACCGATGTTAATTGAATTAACAGCCACCCAGCAACAAGCAACCCTTTGAGCGTAGTTCAACGCACTCGTAAACCGAATAGTTCGGTATCGACTCACAAAAACTATCGAATGTGTAATTGAGTCGTCGTGAGTCACAGACACATCTGCTACGTTGATGACCGCCTGAAGTACGATACTGGCTGGTATTTTACAATAGTACAATAATAAAATTTAAACTGTTTATCGGTTTTCAAATGTTTTTTTTTTTTTTTTGAAAATAATATAACAATCATTAACACTAGAGGTGTTAACGTTAGTATGAAAATCATACCGGGTTTCCTCGATACAAGCCTAGCCTAGAGTGGAAATCAATCTCCCATTCCCATACATTGAATATTTTTATATTGAATATTTACTACGTAGTACCTACATAATTATTTTCTCAATGCATAAGCATAATTTAAGCTCCTAGTTTATACGTTTGATTGTTGTAATTTGCCTTATGTAAATAAATATTTTTTCATTACATTTTTTTCCATTAGGAACTCATTTTTATTCTTCGTCATAGATGTCTTAATTTGTGTAACTTAACATCAGGCGAGATGGCGAGAGGCCTACACTTCGTCGTGATAATAAATATATTCGGGACATTCGGGACATTTTTTTCACACACGGTCATCTGACCCCAAACTAAGCAAAGCTTGTGATATGGCTGCCAGAGACTGATATACATACATATATAGTTTAAATACATACTTAAATAGATATTAACAACCAGATATAGAACAAACACAAATGTTCATCGCATAAATGTTTGTCCTAGATGGGAATCGAACCCACGCCCCCAAGCTCAGAAGGCAGGTTCACTACCAACTGGACCAACGGGCTATCAAATACGAATAATAACCTAAACGAATGGTAAAATGTTTCTAGCTCCTGAATTGAACCTGAAATGTTTCCAACTAGCCTGTAGTTAAAGAACTTATTTAATTCCAGTTTTATTCAGCCACATTTACGGAGTAGTTGTAGTTGAAAAGACTATGGTAGATTGAAAATAATATTACATGGGTCTTTCTAAAGCGGTCGTTACCACCTGTTCCACTCTTTGTTCTATTGATGCCAGCTGTTTTATGTTTATTTTACCAATAGAACAAGTAGGAAAAATAAAAAGGCAATCACTAGTGTAGCAAATCCTTTTTCTCCGTATTTTTCTTGGTTTGTAGAATTGTCCAGGAATGCTCCATTATAAAAGTAATTTAAGAGTTTACATAGGTACCTAAACAATTTGTTTCTGATAGTTGATTGATAGTTGGTTTGGTAGGTTGTCTTTTATTATGGGCAAGTGCCTTTTTCTAAACAAAATACAAGCTAATACTAACACTACAAATACAGTAAGACTGCCCATAGACCGTTGAAGGTCTAAAAACAATCCAAATGCTCAAGCCCACTACCAGTTGGAAGCGTTTTGGTTGTCTTGGTTTATAATTAATAACGGCTTAACACTAGAGTTTCGTCAAAAAAATTGTTTTGACATTTTGTTTTAATAGCCTTGTTACCGGTTTAAAAAAAAAACTCTATTTACACCTAACTTTTTTCTCGTTTATAGTGTCATTCCAGTTACATACCACAGAGCTACCGAATCTATTCCCCAAGGTACGCTACCGCGGTTTAGTTCCGGTACTTGCTTGCTCTTTGTTTCCCCTCACTAATAGCACTAGTACCAACTATCTACTAATCTACGACGGTGTATTATTTAGCCACAACTAGGGGATTTTTAATGGACCGCGCGTAATGAAAGGCTCTAAAAGATTGGGTTTCTTATCGTACAAAAATCTTGGTGCTGTTCAATTTGTATTGAAATGTTGAGTTAATTGTATGGCTATTTAATAATTATAATTACATAATATATGGTAAGAACTTCCGAAACACAACTGAAGAAAATATTAATGGGTAAAGTAAAGTAAAGTAAGGGAGAGGTAATGTCTATAAAATAAAACACTGTTTTAAACTATCACGGTTGGTTTAGTCTATAAAATATATTGGTAAAGTATAAATTAGGCATAAACGTACATCTCTCTTATCGATTACCAAATACCTGAATTTATGAATGCATGATAGAAAAAAAGTTTAATGTAGGTAGTTCATAAAATATATTTTCTGTTAGTAGTGTCATCAACCAGGATTACTTCTCCTCTCTCACTGTTGATGGCAAAATTTTCCCAACAACCAATGGGGCGGCCGTATCCAAGTTTAAAATAATAATATTGTAGAAGTGCCATTCTAAATTTACATCATGTTCAATGGTTAACATGACATGCGGGCAGCGGGCTAGTGCTAATTAAATTTGTTATCTTAATGTTCACCCATCGCAATGCATTCCCGCTTGATAAAATCGTTGGTGCTAATTGTATTTTGGTTTACCGTCGTAATTTGGAGTCAAAAACAAGGGGGACATCTGCTCAATCAAATATAAATACTAAGCCTTGCATATCGAGTTTTTTTTGGTAAAGAAAAAAAAGCTTCTAAAGAAAGAATAATTTTAACTTACGAAACTGGCTATTATTTTTGTTTTACCTGCTCGATTTTCCCGCGTTTTGATTCTATCCGAACTAAAGGTGCATTCACTAAAGGAGACTTCTTGTCAAAGACCCGATGGTCTTTGACAAGAAAACAGCGGAACAGATCTCGATATATCAGTTCAACCGTTTAATTCAAGGTGCCAAATAGAAAGAGAGGCCGGCTTATTTTTGTGTGATTATATTTTTATCTTCAAAAAATAAATGTTAGAACCACCACTTCCAAAATAAGATAAATCAAAAATGAATCCTCAAATTAAATCCCCAAAGGAATAAAAATAAATAATAGTTTGTGATAAGTTTCTTTAGCCCCTACGTTACCAAGAAACTGGTATCCTCATCGCCCGCAGAATGTCCCCCTCGCGCAAATATGTGACAAAATGAATAATATCGCCCGTAAGTGCAGCAAAAATTGAATTAGTGCAGGTTTAAGTGGTCAATTCATTTTAATTAAGCGGCTAGGATAGTTTGTTTTGTTTGTTCTCGGTTTGGTTTAATTAGGTTCATGGATAAGGGTACATAATTATATTCTCTACTATTCTTCTTTTAAAATTGAAAAGTGTAGTGCTTTTAAAGAAAACAATGTAGATGAGCAAGGCACTATTTTTATGTTGACTTTAAATCGGCATTTAGTTGTGGACAAACGCTTAGCCTGTCAGGTGCATCTTAAATCGATGTCTAAGTGGTATCCTTTTTTCTATGGTAAGTTTTTCCTCTTGAGAGGATTTTGGCGTCGGACGTCTTATGCATCAAGTATTGAGAGTTTCAATTTTCATAAGATAACCGTAAAAGTCGTCTGACAAGTCAGAGTCAAATCGTCAAGTCAAAGTCATGCCCTAGCAAAGTGGTGGAGACTTTACTAGAGAGTAGAGACTTGGAGTTTTGAAAAACAACACGAAAAAAACATCATGTTTCACCTCGTTAAATCCATTTACCACACTCGAGCACCTCCACGAGCACTAATAATAAATAATAATCCAACATTATTACCACTTGAAACTTACTTTTCTAAAAAAAATTTTTATGCCGTAGGTGGCAAACAAGCAGACGGGCTGCCTGATGGTAAGCAGTCACCGCCGCCTATGGATACTTGTAACACCAGAGGCATCACAAATACGTTGCCGACCCTTTAGAACTCGATTAACTCGCCTTTTGAAGATTCCCATGTTGTAGCTTCTCGGAAACACCGTAGAATCATTCCACATTTTGCAGGCTCATTCCACATTATACTATGAGGCGACATGTTTTTTTCACGTTAGAGCCAAAACTCCTGTGGTAGACCCATAGATTAAAATAAGATCTGATAAAATACATTGGCAAAAAATAATGCCAACATTCAGAAAATTCCAATCCTCGACACAAAAGTCACTTGATAAAATGACACGGCAAACAGTTTATTCTTACAATCCGCTAAGAAAAAGTCTGTGAATGAGCGCAATAAGCAACAATGACTGGCCGTCCCAGGACATTCAAACAGTTTATTTTACTGTTTCCACTAAAATGTGCAGTAAAAATCCGCCCACTCGATGTCGCTCGTGATATTCCTGACCCCTGCCCTTGGATAAAGAATTATGCCGTGGGATCTTAACATCTCTACTATTTTATGGTTGAATATTTGCAAAGTTGCAACTTCGCAATCATATAAAAAGCCGTGGCAGCCTATTTGGGAGACCATTAGACTTAAAAGCGTGAGGTCACGGGTTCAAATCCCGTGGTCAAGGTCCCGTGGTCAAGGTCCGTACCAATGAGTTCTTTGAAGTTTATGTACGGATTTTCATACAACTGGCTTTTTGGTGATTGAAAACATGCATAAGTACGGAGAAGAAATTTAATGGCGTATTATGTGAATATGGTATTGTGAATCCACCAACCCGCAACTGGGCCAGCGTGGTGGATATGGCCCGATCGCCCTTTCGGGGTTAGATCTAACGAGCTACCGAGCCTAAGTCCAGCAGTGCACTATTAAAAGGCTGAATATGCTATGCTAATCATATATAGGATCAATTAGTTGTTCTAGGTATAGACAACAAGGTGATTCTTCTGAATTTCCTTCATCTTCTTTCCCTTCCCTTTATTTACGAATGAGACAGATTTTTATCTTTGAATTAAACTGTAATGCAGCGTTTATGTTTGCGCTGGCCTTTTTCCAGTTTCTAGATTGTATGGAAAATTATATTGTTTTTCATAAATTTTCCCCTAGCGCAAATAAAAATAAAATGCTCAGAAATGTTCTCAAAACGGTTTACCGTGTGTACTGTTTTTAAGAATGTGTAGAAAAATTGGAAATATTTAAATATTTGATTCTGGCAAATGCATAAGGCGTGGGACGCCAAAATCACCTTAACACACACACACACTAATAACTTACTTCACAGTAAACGAAAGAAATTTAATAAACAGGATTCATCCCTTCCCCTATGGATCCCATATGATATATATTAATTTAATTTATATAAGACCACCATCGATATAGCCTATTTAATAATTTTTAGAACTGTTTCACAAACAGTGAATTTAATTATCGCGTAACATAAACAAACAAAAGAAAACATTTATAGCTCTTTTTGAAGACGGTTGGAAAGAATACAGAAATTGCAAGCTCACAAAAAATAATAAAACAGAAACCAAACCGTTCGAATGGCGCAATCAAGATCGTAGAAAACGCTTAGTTTCTTCACAATAATTCAACGTGATAGTAACAATAATTTATTGTCTGCGTGTCTGTTTATGTCAATTACTTACTTGATACATCTGGCGTATGGACATTACTCTTCGTTGATATTGTGATTCTCTTTGTGTCGCCCTTGAAGGCTTGCCGTAGTTGCCGTACATAAGAATAAGTGCTGCCATTATCTTTAGGAAAATAGAAGATAATCACAGACTAGTCATTACGGGTCGTGTAGCTTAAAAAGTCTGACCCTAGCTTGTTGGCCATTTAGGCTAAATGACAAGATGTATGTATGACTTTTTTTTAATAGATACATTAAAAAAGTGACGTCTTAAAAAAGAAATACGTGCTGAATTGAGAAACTTCCTTCTTTTTTAAAGTCATTTAAAAATGAGTACCTAGGCGCTGTAATATTAGTATTTAATATTATTGGAGCTAGTGAAAAACTACGGAACCGAATTTAATGAAGTTTTTGTGGTACCCTCTCAAGAGTTCCTTCTACATCTTAAAAAAGAAGTACCTACTAAAATCGGTTTACAATCGGTAATCAGCGTATATACCTACATTAAAAAACGTATCAAATTGTAATGAAGCTAGCCCTTTTTTGGCAATTTTTTGCAACCCGCAAGAGCGGACTAACAAATACTAAAATACTTATCCTATATCCAAAAATCTGTATCAGTAAGTACACTAAGTGAGTAATTATTTCTTTGGTACATAACCCACTCACATAAGAAAACCTAATAAAGGAAATAATAGGTAGGTACGCTTATTTAAGAAGGTTCAAAATTTCGGCTTGCAAAATATATTATGCTGCATTAAGCAAAGCTTAATATTGTTGGCACCTATCTTAAGATTGTGTCCCAAATAATTAGGTAAATATCAATAAGTAAATAAGTGAACTAAAAAAGCCACTCAAAAGCCTATATACGTAATTTGCTGAACAAAATTAATCCAACTATCTAGCGTCTGGGTTTTCATAGGTATACAATGTTTTTTACCTTATGATCTGGCAACACTGACAACATAAAGTAAGAAAGTCGAATAATGTCTGATGCAACTATCTCCTATATCTCCTAAGGGCGCTGTAGATGGTTTATTGGCCATGGGTCGTTTAACTTGTTTAGTTTTATTGGGCTTAAGCAGTTTATCGTATTAAGACGGGCCAGTTGTTGCATTATGTTACGTTCCGTGGGGCGTTTTGATAAAACCATTCAATTTACAAATGATACAAATACCCAGTTTCCTTTTAATAATGAGTGGGTGTATCCTTTTTAGATGTTACTTACCATAGTTACGAAACACATTAGGCCAGATCAATTTTTAACGAAACAATTCAGAGTTTTCTTATTCGGGAAGTTATCTATATTTTCACTATAGGTATTTATTACAAATCAAGTGAAGATTTAAGAATGTTTCTTCTTCTGTCTATGAAGTGTCTTGTACCTTTAATTATTTTTTTTATTTAGATACACAAATTAAAACAGATGACAATCAATTAGTTCGATCCTTGTTAAATAAATACTTAACGAAAATCTGAACTGGATTGTCACCCAAAACATGTGTATAATTTTTTTTTTCAAATTCAGCATATACGAACGTGAGGAAAGTTTCCTATGCGTCACTTTACAAGGTTTAAGAAGGTTTGTTTCAGTTTTCAGTTTTACAGTCATTCACAGTCGCAAAACAGAAGTTGTAATAGGATTAGTTGAATTACTAAGCTGTAGACATTCTCTACAAAAAAAAGGTTAACTTTCCGGAATAAAATGTTACTTTGCAGCCCTTCAACTGTCTCTATGCAAGAAATCACGTCAATCTGTTATCGTGTTGCTGCTTCAAAGAGGAATAAACAAACAAACACAACTTAACATTGTAAATAATAATATGATTTCAGAATTTATCGTGGTAGGTTTTCTACACTACTTCTATACTACTACCGTGCCCAGTATAAAAACAATCTAAATAAAAGGAAGCACGCTTAATGCTTACGTAGAAGAGTTTTATATGTATTTGAAAACGCCCATGTAGAGATTATAGAGCAAAGAGATAACCATCAATTTCTCACCTTACCCGGTCTTCTGAAACCCACGGTCTATGCAACCTATCTTCGAATTTGATATGGAAAGCTCAGCAAGTCATAAAATATCATCTTTACGTACGTGTATCTGATACCCATTAAAAGTAGATTGTCACATCGTTAGGATATTAAATATATTTCGTAACAAGCCCTTAGTAATATGACAGACTTACTTACGTACGTGCTGAGATTTTTAATTAGGTATGGGGTTTAATTAACATTTTTACAAGTAATATTGGTAAAAGTATTCTATGAATCAACGGGCCATTGCCGATGACACAGACTAGGAAAACTGCTACGCCGATAAGGTCACTTGGCAGGCATCAGAAACCGAATGGAGTTACTTACAAAATGTAATTTTAGCATTTCTGAACTTTTGGTTATACTTAAAACGAAAAAATAAGGCCATAATTGTTGAGACGAATATAAAACAAGTAAACCATAACATAAAAATTGTTTATTTTAAGTCAGGAATTTACCGGAATTGACTCTTAAATGTTTCCTCTCCTGTAGAACTTTACGAAAAACTACTTTTATAAATTAGAGGTAACAAGTTAATAACGTTTTTTTTTTCAAAATTTGGAGCCGATATCTCCAGTAAAAATACAGATCTATTTACCTATTCTATGGATCTTTCTATTTCATAGAATCAGAACGCCAAAAATCTAGTTTTCACTGCTTTTTCGTCAAGATAATTATGTGACCCTGTCACATAATTATCTTAAGGCTTAAGGTACACATTCCAGACTTAATTAATCTTCAGACTAGGCGTGTTTACCATGTTTGATCACACTGTCATTTAACATCAGGTGAGCTATTGTCACACGCCTAGCCTCTCAGCAACAAAAAAACTACTACAAAATATTAGTGCAATTTCAAAACGTGATAGGTATGCGTGCATTTAATTATAGTAAGATAATGTAAAGAAACGCCTAAAGAAAAATGCAAGTAAATAAGATATACTCACTGCCCATAGAAACTAGCTAGTCGAAAAGACGATAAAAATTAATGACATTATTAAACCAACAGTCGTATTAATAATCCCAATTTAGTGCTTTGTTTATAACTGAAGAAGATGGGTGTCTTAATATTTGGTTTATGAGTGGACCACATGGGCCATGGGAGTGCTATGGGAGTCGGTTAACTGCCTCACTAATGCAAGTTTTACGAGTAATTTCACGGTTATTCATTCCGACACAGCGGGGATCGACTGTCCTGCCTCCTGGGTCCTTGCAGTTGACTCGCGTTCGGTCAGCTGTGCTTGAATGAACTCTACCTACCTGCTTGATTTATGTAAACCTACTATGAATATGCTTCGGATGTTATTAGAACTCCCCGATTCTGTAGCGCATCAGGTATGTTTTCCGATACCCGAACTGATGGGTTCCACGCGATCATTACGAAAGAGAATATTTTTGCTACTAAATAGGGCCAGGGGCCTTACGGCCAACGGCTAACTCGGTATAAAACTAACGTTAAATCCGCTCAGTTGGAAAATCACGCGTGCGCCCAGATACGGTTTGCGATCGCATGGTTTTCCAACTGAGCGGATTCAACGTTAGTTTGATACCGAGTTAGCCGTTGGCCATGAGGCCTAAGGGCCAGTCATATCAGGGCACTAATGACGATTACAGATAAATATGATTGTCATATTCTACAACAACCATTTGGTTAAAACCATTAAATGAAATTATATTCTTTTTATACTTTTAACTAGCGACCCGCCCGCCCGGCTTCGCACGGGTGTAATTTACGTGCGAAGCCGGGGCGGTCTGCTAGTTATATATATAAACCTTCCTTGAAAATGTATCTAACTGATGGTGAAAACCGCATCAAAATCCGTTGCGTGGTTTAGGAGGAGTTAGCGGCCATACAGACATACAGACAGACAGACAGACGCGGAAAGCGACTTCAATGTATACTATATATATATATGAGATATTGAGATCCATACTAAAACTGTACTTAGGTAATTGTGCAAAGTTTCAAGCACTTGTCTTAATAACTATAGAAGTTAGAGGATTCTAAAAAATTAGGACGGATGGAAAGACGGACGGACAGACGGACGGAAAGACGGACGGACAGATGGACGGACACACCAAAAACGTAGAAGTCATAACAGTTGAAGGTAAACTTCTTGCTTGAAACCACCTTGCCTTATAAATCTCACAAATAATTAATTAATCTTCAGTGGCTCGTGCTATTCGTGGCATTCTAAGTTTTAATATCACACGTTTCATCTCATATCTCCTACTTAGCCAAGATAAACAGTTACTAGATTAATGGATACCGAGAAAGCCATGTGTGTAATCTACCTCTTTCATTAATGACTTCTATGCTTTGAATAATAAGGTTTAAAATAGACTTGGTCTACGGTAAACTGTGAGCCATTATAAGCTCATTTTGTCAGCTAACAGGTTGATGCGAGTTTAATTAAAACAGCGTCATCAATCATTGGCGATATTGATTTTGTGTCGCGGACATTTGGCGAGTCTGTTATCAATTAGCTTTGATGGCCTGGTGGCTCTCGTACAAGATTTTTTGTGCAGTGGTGATAGGATTGATTGTCTGTCAACGTGATTAGATTTTTAATCTGCAAAAGTAAGATTGTAAAAGGCTTTCTAAAGGTTGACTTCCGTGCATCGCGGCCAATCAAAGCCGCGTGCGTCTAACGCGCGCGGCTGTTGCGATTTGAAAATGTAACTAACGCTGAGTCGCCATACATTAAATGTATGGCAACACAGCGTTAGCGGTTAATATTCTCTTTGTTGGTGACGTCAGTCGTCGACCGCACGCGTCTGAAGCAGACCTGGGGAGTTACACAAGACCCACTTTCTGTTATCGTTAACGCCTGCGGAAAGACGAAATGGTATGAAAATGACATTAGCTTGAGATAACATCTCTCAAGCTAATGTCATTGTCAATGTCATTTACATACAATTTCATCTTTCCGCAGGCGTTAACGCCAACATAAAGTAGGTCTTGTCTAACCCTACAAGCGGAAGCGGGAAGCGGCGCCATACATTTTCATAGTGCGAAGACTTGTCGCATCAGCCGCGCGCGTTAGTCGCATGCTTCAAAAGCACGCGGCTGCGATCAGCTGCAATGCACGGAAGTCAACCTTAATGGTTAATACTGTCTTACTGCGACGAGTCCGCATAATATACGTGGATCTAGAATCTTTAAGAACAAGAGCGGTTTTTTTTTTAGTACATATAGCTTCTTATATTTGTTTGGGTGGGATCTGCTCTACCATTCGATCTGTTCGGCATAATATATATAATTATATATCTATCCCGTATTATATTTTTTTTAGTTAAATATATTTTTAGACTTAGATCTTATACTTTTGGCCACCAACTCACCTGATGGTAAACGATGGTGTATAGTTAAGTACTTATTCACTTTAGCTTTGATGATGCGTAGATTGTTGATCTCGGGGAACAAACAAGACGGTAGTTCCATTCTTGGGCAGTCATCATTATTAACATCGTTTCATGTTCCCACTGCTGAGACACAGGTTTTCTCTCAGTGATAGAGGATGGACCATGATCCACCATGGAGGCCCAGAGCATGTTGGTGAAAGTCATAAGTATGTCTTTGAATTTTTTAAGTTCTTGGACATACCGGTTTACTCACTATGGTTCTCTTCTTCTTGGGCAGTCATCATCACCATTTCAGCCGTAGGATGCTGGACATAGGCCTCCCCCATCGATCTCCAAAAGGGCCGGTCGGAAGCGGCCTGCATCCAGCCTTTCTCTGGGGTGTTTCCTGTTGGGCAGTACGCAACATTAATGTGGTACCAAATCGTGGCGTACAAATAGATTGGTCTTCAAATGAAATATAAATAAGCGACTGCAAGAGAAAGGTGATTAGAGCAAACTCTACACGAGTATCTAAACTAATTCGATGAATTTTAATTAGTAAGGTATCCAGGTAGAAGTTATTCCTTTTATCACGAAAGAAGGCGTCACCCTTCAAAGCTGCGACGAAGATTTCAAAACCACATTCTAAGAACCATATCAAATCGCTCATGATGCAGCATACCAAACTGACGTGAATGTAATTGGACTATTAGGTACAGAGCAACCAACTCATTTATAGAGTTGGCCAAATTATAGAACTAAAATTTTCCATGGTGTCTTTCGGTTTCGTTCCGAAATAATGATGCTGGCTCCATCTTTTAACTCCAGATAAGATAGTCGCTTTGAAACTTTCGAGTCACAATCGGGTGTTCCGACCGCCTGTCAAGACTGTCACAGTCCTGTCACAGTCCAATAGCTTGACAAAGGAAGGTGGACGTCGTGACATGATGAAGTGTCACTAGCGGATGATAAACGGTATGTTGCTGTGAGAAATTCAATTTCTCGCTCCCGTTACCTCGGAGTCGGTTGTCTGATGCTAAGTATAGAAACGACGTTTTATCTTCATCGCACAGTCATCGCAGATTTCAGCAGCTAATAGGAAAAATAAAGTTGCCGTATAATATCTACTTACTTACTATTTACTTTTTTACTTTCTTACTTTTTTAAGGTACGGTATTTTTACAACAAGTTATTAGAATAAATCTCAGAGCAAATAAAAAATATATTAGATCTGAGCAATAAACAATTAATTTAATTAATAAAACTTCAAACTACTTGTAAATAAATAAACAGAAACCTAAACTTATTTATAAGCTCCTTGGTGGAAGAAAAAGTAGCCTGAATACTGGTAACATTGACACGTTATAATTATTTTTACAATGCTTTTTTATTTAGGTAGGTACCTACCTACCTATCAACTCGAAGGTACTTTTTCATTAACCAACTACAAGAAAGGAGGTTCTTAACTCGAAGGTTCTTTTATTATAGGTATACTAATTAGCAGCGGAATCCCGTAAGATCGCTAGAAAAAGTCGGAAACAGTATATTTTAAATTTGGTACCTAGACTTTGACTTTTGGTGGAGACGGTTTGATTAAAAATACATCCCCGTATATTATACTAAACTTCTCTTTGTATACATCAGTCAAAAGCCGAAACTAGAAATTATTCTGGGGTTTGACTAGGATAAACCCAATAAACCAGGCATATACTGCAATGAAGCTATTAAATATTGACCTTTGACAATAACATAGGTAGGTACATATTACGTACCAAGTTACTTCGCAATTGGACGTGTACTAGTTTAAAATATAATATAACTAGTAGGTACGTTTGTATAGAGTTGGTATGACAAGCTTTTATATAAAAACATTAAAAAACAAGGTTTTAATTAAACTATGGTTCTAATTTTATTGATTGAATGAAATGATTTGTTGAAATGATTCATATTTATTTTGGCGGCCATTTTGAAAATATTACATTATTGGGTATCTCCTATTGCATAATATTGTTATTTCGCAAGAACCAAAAGTAGGTATACAACATTTCAGCAAAATCGGTTATAAGAAACTGGTTCTAATTCAGCTAGCAAGATTTAACCTATAAACAAACTAACAAACATTAGAACTTAAATAAAAGCTTGTAAAAATGACCCGACCCGCGGTCCCGCCTTAAAAGAGCTTATAGGTACTTATTCATTCCCATTCTAAGTTTATACTTATTCAAAGTTTTCCCAAACGAACTAGGCAAGCAAGTCTTAGTATGCCTTTTTATAAAATTCTATACCAAAATAAGGAAATTGGTAGTGCCAAACTGCCGCAGCCAAGACACTACTAACCAAGCAAATAGGAAGAGTCACAAAGTTGTTTCAAGATTAGACAACCGACAGGATTTGTTGGACGATATCCAAATGCAAGAGTCCGGCGGTTGTTGAGATTTCATTGCTTAGGTCTTGTCTGACAAAAAGTTTTAGGTAGATATACCTGGTAGTTTTCTAGGTAAGGATGACAACGTAGAGGTTTTAAAATTCTGTGTCTTGCTGTTTTCTAATTTAAATTTTACCTGTTTTTTTTTAATGTTAGAAATAATTTACTGTTTTATTGGCAAGATCTTTAAATTGGTTCAGTTTCAACAGCACAACAATATTTTAGTAAGTACATAATATATTATGTCATACTTAATAATAAGAAACTTCTGTCTAGAACGCCGCCGTAAAGTAGCAAGTCTGTAAATTTTCTACAGTATTCATTTCGGAGAATGTGCATCGGAGCTACATGACCTTATCCTACCATCCTCTTTTTTCTACAGGCCAAGCAGGAAATCGGCCCACTTCCACCCATACATTGTGGATACACGTATACTTACCAAACGTTTCGATTCTACGTTTCTAATCCTCACGGCCAATGATTGGAACAACCTGCCGGCTTCCTTGTTTCCTGAGAGATAAATCTTTTCAAGGCCAGAGTAAGTGGGATTTATTCGTCACGCAGAAATTCTTCTCTTTTACACTGACCTGATCCGTCAATCCTAATTCCTAATCCTTCCTATACCTTAAGTTTCGCGTAATCGTTTCCCTAGCACTAAATTCTAAAACATACCAATTTTTTTTTATCGCGGATAAATCCGCGTTTGACCACCAACTCGAAAATGAAGCATGCAGACTTCTTTAGACGATAGGTACCCTTAGATTCACGAGTTAGGACACTATTCGTCACGCAGATTTTTTTCTTCTAATTTATTAGGATGGACGAAGCGAAAAAACGAAGAATAAATAAAATGCATAGTTTTAACTGCCAACTTCGTATAATTGTGTACCTACAGATTGTACAGGCATGGGAATATCAGTATCGCCACCTGGCAGAAATCGCCACATTCACGATCTGATTGAACAAAGGTATACTTACTTAACTATCCATTACAGCTTCATCCTTACGTTTCATAAAGAGTCGTAAGCTATTGTTCTGGAAATCAATTAGAAACGGGCTACTACGCTACCACTACCTATAGTAAGCGGGTGTGTAAGTTTTGTGTTGACTGGGTGGGTAAGAAAACTGCTGGGCTTTCAAACCCTTCGATAATCATTCAAACATAGGTATTTTTTTATTTTTCCTTGTTGGGTTTACATTGTAAATTATCATGAGTAAGCACCTATTCAACACCTAGGACCTAGGTATTACCCGACTCAAGTTTTTTTTTTGGTTCCATATCCAAAAGGTAAAAACGGTACCCTATTACTAAGCCTAAGATGTTTATCTGTCTGTCTGTTTGACCATCCGTCTGTCCTACCTATTAACGGATGTATCTTTTGAACCGTAATAGGTAGGTAGCCAGTTGAAATTTTCACAGAATATGTTGTAATGTTGCAGCGAATTAACTATAACAAAATAATTATAATACCTACAATATTCAAAAAGTAAAAACGAAAGGGGGTCCCCAGACAACAAACATATTTTTTATTACCTAGCTCTAATCTTCTAATGTACAATATGGTAAATCTGGATAAATCGATAACTTCGAATGAATCAGTGAAAATCCCTGAAAAATACTCATTACGCAAATACCAGACTGAGAGCAGTTTATTGCAACGTAAAGTGTGGAATGTAGGCCCATACTGCAACAAGCGAGGTAAAAAGTAAAGTACTGGTGGCACGAACGGTAGCCCTCGTTAAACGTACGTTTTAAATTGCAGAAAAGTTTACTGCTTTCCTGCTGTGCCCAAGAATGTGTGTTCTATGAGTAGGTAGGTATAAGTACTTAACAGTAATAGGTAGTTTATTTATTTATTATTGAGGTACACAAAAAAGAATACAGTCATAATAAAAACTAAATTAAGCGTGTTGAACTAAACCATATCCCAAAACATGCGTTAACATGCTCATATAAAAGCAGTATCTCTTCTCTTCTTCTCTATCTCTATCTCTACATAGTATAAATTGAAGTCGCTTTCCGCGTCTGTCTGTCTGTCTGTATGGCCGCTAACTCCTCCTAAACAACGCAACGGATTTTGATGCGGTTTTCACCATCAGTTAGATTCATTTTCACGGAAGGTTTGTATATATAACTAGCGACTCGCCCCGGCTTCACATGTAAATTACACCCGTGCGAAGCCGGGTTGAGTGGGTCGTTATTAATATAAAATAAAAAAGTTTTTTTTTTGGGTATTTAAGCAGATATAAATTCCCTCTTCCGTTATAGGTACAATACCATGAACAAATACGAGTAATAATAAACCAGCCTAGAGTGGCCAAGTCGGGCTCGCGCAATGAGGGTTCCGTTCCGTACCACCTAAAAATACAATAGGTAATTTAAAAAAAACTACTTGAAAATTAGTAAAATAATGGCATTTCGATTCGGTGAAATGATAAGGTCGACTTTATAGGTATACTAAGGTCATCTAAATAACGAAATTACGGTTATAACCTTCGACGAACTTTACTTTCGTTGAAGGTTATAACTTGATAATAAACATAAATTTATCACCGACTCGCACTTGGCCATATTTCATCATTTGTTGTTATACTTTAGATTTAGAGTGTGTAGGTACCTACTTACTATACCTACTATAGTCCAATTTTAAACACCCAACACCCGTCAAAACGTAGAGACAAAGCCATAAAGTGTGTCAAATTAAAAAACTCTTTGAACTTGCCGCGGACATAATCTCGAATGGAAATAGACTCACCATTTAGTATTATTTTCTGAGAACAATTCACTCAATTTTAAGCTTAAAAAAGGATTTTGCAAATGAGGCAAGGGACTAGAAGAGGATGAAAGTTTCTTATTCTTATTCTTATTCGAAATGGGGGCGATGAGTCCTGCACTGACGTCCCGCTAGGGGTGTATTGTGCATTTCCCCCTACCAGCACCTACCCGAGCCAACCCAACTCCTTGAAATACCGGAGTGAGGCTCTGGGGCGCTGGCACAATTGCTCCAGTGGTGCAGATGGTAGTATAAGTGTAAGTGATGATGATGATGATGAAAAGCAGTCTAGCTGTTGTGGCGACGCGGATGAAAGCGGCAGCGGTGCCCCATGCAGCCCGGCAGCGGTTCTAGTTTCTTCTGTGGCTTCACAATGCCACAGCACATGCTCTACAGTTTCGTTCTCTTTCATGCAGCCGCGACACAGTGGACTGTCCGTGGCTCCTAGTTTATACAAGTGACTATTCAAGTTGCAATGGCCGGTTATAAGGCCTACTATCAGGCGGAGATCCTGCCGTTGCAACTTCAATAGGCTGTTGGTGATCTTTTTGTCAAGAATTGGGAAAGCGGCCTTAGCATGCTTACAGTCATCTTTCTTGTCCCACAGATTCTGTTGTTCTTTTTCGGTGTGACGACGCAGTAGCTCTCGCACTCCCATCGCTGATGGTTTGCAGAGGCCCACTGCGTCATCGCTTACCTGTTTCCTAGCACCCTCCTTGGCAAGAGTGTCTGCCGTTATATTACCCACGCAGGTTCCGTGGCTTTTCGTCCATCTCACTATCGTTCTGTACTTGCTCGCGAGTGCTTGTAAAGCTGTATGACATTCAGCAGTGACTCTTGATCTTGTAACGGGTCTTCTGAGTGCGTAGATGGTTGCCGCACTATCAGTGGTAAACATGATGATTCTTTTGCCATCCCCACCTGCGGGGGCCGAGAGTAGCTCATTTAAAGGCCAGACTGCTCTCGCCGCCAGTAGCAGGCCCATGGCCTCCGCTTGCAGTGCTGTCGTCGTTTTGTTTAGTCCCATGGACTCTTTGAGCCCAAGCTCAGGTGAGTAGTAGCCGCAGCCTGCTCCCTCCTTGTTTTTTGCACCATCTGTGTATATGTTCCACGTGGGCGATACCCCATCCAGGATGTTGTCATCTGTTGCCAACTCGTACTTTTTGCTATCTAGATGGATGCTAGCTATCTTATCGGTACCTAGGATTGCCTCTGGGATTATCCTAGTCGCACGGTCGATTATTCTACAGTGGTTAGTAATCGGCCCGGAGCTTTTCCACTGGTTTGTGGATTTGATTCTTAGTGCTGACGCCATCGCTTCCTGTTGTATGTGTAGGTGTAATGGGGTCAGACCCAGAATGATCTCCAGGGCAGCTGAAGGTGTCTTCTTCATGCATCCGCTGATCAGAGAACAAGCAAGTCTTTGGGTCTGTTGCAATTTCGTGATGACAGTTGCTAGAGTTGTACGAGTCCACCACACTACGCAGCCGTAGGTGAGAACGGGTCGCACTATCACTGTGTATAACCAATGGCAGAGCTTTGGTTTCAAGCCCCAGTCTTTTCCTGCCGCTCTGGTGCACTGCCATAGTATGTTGGTTGCCTTCGTGGTGATATAATCCTGGTGTTTTCCCCACAGAAGTTTGCTGTCTAGCCAAATGCCTAAGTATTTTACTTCCTTGCTAAGAGTTAATTTTGTACCAAACAATGATGGTAGCGTGAGATTCATTGCCTTCGTTTTCCTAGTGAAAAGCACCATCTCCGTCTTTTGTGGATTTACAGAAAGGCTGTGTCGCTCACACCATTTCTCGACAACTTTAAGTGCTTTCTGCATCTTTTCACATAAAGTCGTCTCAAAAAGTCCAGAGACCATGATTACCAGGTCATCCGCGTATCCCACCGTAACTATGCCATCCTTGTTGAGGAGTTCGATGAGTTCGTTGACCACCACCACCCAGAGTAGTGGAGACATCACTCCTCCTTGTGGGCAGCCTTTCGTGACACGGCGACGCATCGCGCCCGCCGTTTCAATGCTGGCAACTCTGTTAGAGAGCATTGTCGTGACCCAAGCACCCACTCTGTTGTCTACTCCCTGTATTCTAAGCCCTTCTTCGATACTAGGGAAAGTAGTTTTATCAAAAGCCCCTTCAATGTCAATGAAAGTGGCCAAGCAGGACTGTTTGCTCTCCAGTGCAGATTCGATCTTATAAACCACCTGGTGGAGAGCAGTCTCTGTTGATTTGCCTGATTGGTATGCATGTTGATTGTTGTGTACAGGATTTTCCACCAAGGGTCCACCTCTGATGTATTTGTCGCAGAGTCTTTCCAGTGTTTTTAACAGGAATGAGCTAAGGCTTATCGGCCTGAAAGACTTAGGGTTGGTGTAGTCGGCCTTTCCTGGTTTTGGTAGAAAGACCACCTTTACTTCTCTCCATGCTTTAGGTATGTACTTCCACGCTAAACATGATCTGAATATGACAGTTAGGTGCGTTTTTATCTTGTTTAGGCCCCACTGGAGAAGAGCTGGAAATATTCCGTCAAGTCCAGGAGCCTTGTGTGGTTTAAAGGTGCTTATGGCCCATAGCAGGGCCTCCTCTGTGACAATGGAGTCTGCAAATACCCAGTCTTCATTGTCCGGTTTGTGCGGTGTGTGAGGTTCCCATCCCTTGCCATCATCTGGTTTACAGTCCGGGAAATGTGTCAGAAGAAGCAGTTCAAACTGTTCCTGTTCTGAACTTGTGTATGTGCCATCGGCTTTCTTCAGAGTTCCTAGCTTTACTTGCGTGTCGCTAGTTAAAAATTTTCTGAGTCGAGCTGTCTCGCTTTCAGATTGAATGGAGCTGCTGTATTTTCTCCATGAGCTATTTTGGCTCTTTTTGACTTCTACTTTGAATTGGTGTCGCATCTTTTTGTACTCTTGCCAGTCCACCACAGCATCAGTATTCATTGCTCGGTTGAAGTGGTGTCTGACCTTCTTCCTAAGCTTAGTTAGTTCTTTGTTCCACCACTTGTCTTTTTTGTGAATAATATTGTAGCTTTCCTTTTTCAACGGGCAAGCCTTTTCGTAGCTCTCTTTTAGAGCGCGTACTAGATTGTCAATTGTAGTTTCTATTTCTTGCGGTGATAGTTCCACCGTGGGGTCTACTAGTGGTATCTCTGACATCGCCTTCTCGAGCGTCTCTCTAAAGATTGGCCCGTCAGTTTTCTTGGGATTCCTATAGGTTCGTGGTTCATGCTCACCCACTGTCAAGCTGAACCTGACCCATCTGTGGTCCGAACCAGAATACTCGTCTGTCGCCACACGCCAATCCCGAATCGTTCCGGCGATAGCGTCGGTGACCATAGTGATGTCTATTATCGTTCTTGCCCAAGACGTTACGAATGTAGGTTCTGAGCCTCGGTTTAGTAGGTTCAGGTTGTGCCTGAGGATGAAATCAAGAACATCGTTCCCCCTCTCGTTGGTGTCTGGGCTGCCCCAGACGGTGCAGTGAGCATTGGAGTCACAGCCCACCACACATTCTAGTTTGTTGGTTGTACAGAAATTTATTAACTCTTCTAGTGCTGGGGGTGGCGCTTCTTCTGTAATGTCCAGATAAGCTGAGGCCAATATTATAGTGCTTAGACTGCCTTGGAGGCCTGTCTCGAGTTTTACTACCGTGAGGTCGTCAGTGCACAAGTGTGTCATCAAGGACGCCTTATATGGTTGCGGAACATATATAAAAGTACGCGTTTTGCTATGCACAGGGGGAATAAGAACATTACCCCTAAGACCATTTAAACCACTCACCTTCCCACGGATTACGTATGGTTCCTGGACCAGTGCTATTGTGTTGTGACGCTTCTGTAGAGCCTCCCGCAGGGCGGCGGAGCCTGAGACGCTATGATGGGTGTTGGCCTGTATGATGTCAAGTGTGGTGCTGACGCCTAGCCTATGTGTGCTACCAGCTGCCGAAGCAGTTGAAGTATGTGTGTTCATGCGATTGTTATTACTTTGTTGGCAGTCCATTTTTAAAATTAAACTTACCCTCCTATTTAGACGTCGGGGTTGGCGTGGGAGGGCTCGGTCCGGTCCGTGTCCATGGACGACGCAGGCGAGACGATATTGAGCCCTTTGAGATCAATACCATTCTCGTCTACGTCGACCCCGAGCAACCGTTCTTCCTCCTCCCTCGTCCACCCCACGTTTTCAGCGAGTGCCGTGTGATCCTCGGCTCCGGGTGCCGGGGGCGCGGCTGCGCCGCTCGTAGCAACACTCACCGCGCCACCACCCTCCGGAGCCGCCCCCAACACGGCTCCCTCTGCTATGTTATAGCCTCTAACTTTCACGTAGATTCTCGCGCATGCATAATGCAGCCGAAAGTCCGCGCGCCTAAAGAGTTCTACATCTCCCGGAGCTATCCCCACAACGAGGAGATGGTTGCGGGCGCCACCAACGAGGCGTACCTCATGTGTGAACACTCGCCACCTCTCCACGCCTACCTCCGGGTTCATTGCCCCCAGAAACTGGATTATGATGTCGAGCCTGTCCTGCGGCAACCCGACGACACCTCGCCCGAAATTCGGGATGTACAATACCGCGGTGTAAAGCCGCGGTACTTTACTCTCCGGGACCACCATGAGCTCGCCGGACCCCTCCCACAGGGCGGGCGTTCGCTCGACGATGGTCGTGAGCCAGTCAAGCGCATGGCGGTCCCGGGGTGTGTACCTAACGCCACCGCGAAAGCTGCTAGGCAGCATCATGAACCGCGGCAAACGAGTGTCGACTCGAAAGCCGCACGCCACGAAGACGTCGAACAGCGCCCGCTCGATGACTGCTCTCACATGGACAACGCGCAGTTCGCTCATCGACACGCGGCCACGGTCCATGACCACCACTCCATGGTGCGCCCTAGCAGCCTCCGCGTACGATAACTTTCCGTCGCCATCCACTACCTGTGTAGCTGCGGGTCCGCTGTTGCCGGGCACCAGCGGGCCCGCAGGTGTTAAGTTGATGTCGCGTGTAGCGCGCCTATGTGTGTCGGCAGCGGGGAACTCGCGGTGGCAGGCCTTTTTATCGGCCGCCACAACCGCAGTGGGTGACACCAGGTCTGAGCTCCGCTGCCGTTTCGCGCCTCGGGTCATCTCCCCCCCTACCACCGAGTGTGTAGTGTCCGTGTTGGGCACGCCTCCCAGCGCCTCTCTCTCAGTGCCGATGCCCCCTCTTCCTCCCTTCCCCCTCCCCTTGCCTTTTGAGGGGCGCGGGGTCCGGTTCGCAGGGTCGGAGAGGGGGGCAGCGCCAGAGTCGATTGGCGCCGGGCCGCGCGACACGTGTGGAGTATCGAGGGCAAGCGACAGGTCCCGCGGTACCGGTTTCAGTGTCGGCCCCTGCCCCTGCGGCTCACCGCCGGGCCGTCCGGCTGATGCCTCCGCACTCAAACTCGGGCAGTCCGTCGGCGTCCCCACATTGACCGGGGTGGCCACCTGCGGGACGGCGCGCGTCATACAAGCCACCACTGGTGGAGGGAGCTCCACCAAGCTAGGCAGGCGAAGCGCCCCGTCCCGTTGCAACTGGTGGTACTGCTCCATCGTCTCGGCCTGGGCCCTGCGCTGCCTCGCACGAGCTCGACGGCTAGTGCCGCGATATATACCTCCTCGGGCGGGATTCATTTTGCGGAATTCCCGCCCGTCACCCACACCTCCCGTCTCGCGCTCCGCCGTCACGCCTCGCCGCTCCTGTCGCCGGACCACCTTCTCTCCAGGCTTCTGCACTGGCCCAGGTATAAGCGGGAGCGCGACCGTCGCCTCCGTCACCTCCATCCGTCCAGTGGTATCCGCGCTCGGCGAGGCCTGGGACACCACCTCGCCGTCGCCTTCGGTAGCCCATTTCTCACCCTCCGGCCCGGAAACCAGAGGGCGCCGGGTGCTAGCCGGATCACAGGGCATACTAGATTCATCTTTATTACAACTCATTTTTTACTGGAGGTACTGTGGAGCAGAAAGACAGTTAGCTGGGCGCTCAGCAATAAGTGAAAGTAGTTGCCCAAGCCACTTCCCCCCGAACTTTTGCGTGCAGATGGCTAGCGGGTCGACTCTAGAAACACAAGAGGGCCTTACTCTCCATCAAACACGCCGGCCACGGGTAGCCGAGAGGGGGGTGCTGTACTCGGCATACCAACAGATGATTTGAAATGCCGTTCACCCCACCCCCCTTCGTGCCCTCGCTCTTTGCCCGGGCTTGGGACCGGCACCATACCTAAGTTATTGTGCTGAAAGCGAAAGCAGAAGCTAAGCAGCGGGTGGAAATCAATGACTAAAGTATGACGGCGAGGTTGTGAAAGTTTATTTAAATGTCCATGCGTATGAAGTTACGGGCAACAACTAGTAAGCATTTACCTAAGTGTAAGCAATACATAGTTCTTACCTCTATCTCTATCTATACCTACCTTTTATCTCTACCCTACTCTACCAAACATAGCTAAGTTTGTATGTACCTACCTAGGTATGTACTTTACCTCTAATCTCTACTCTACCCCAAACATAGTTAGGTTTTATGGACCTATGTAGAGGTACTTAATTAAGTATGTACCTACATACCTAGGTAGGTATAAATCTAAGAACATCCCGTTGAAGTGGGTTTTAAAGTAGTGCTCAATATTTTATTTCTCTCACAAAATTATGGACACCCTAAACGAAATAAAAAGTCCGTTTCGAATGCGAGACATGTGTCCACATGTTACTAAAAGACAAACCGTGTATAACGTGATAAAGTGTGGCCCTGGGTACCACTCAACCGCCTTAATTATTGTACCGAAATACTGTGGAAAAATTCCGCTTTACGGTTGTTGTACCAAGTGCTGAAAAAAAGCTTTTATGACGAGGGTGCTTTCGTTTTGATGTTTTTATTTTGATTTGGTCATGTTTAAAACATAGGTTTGGGTTCGTTGTCGCCGGTTTGTACAACCTACCTACTTTGTGCTCGGAGATGAAGATGGAAACCGAGGGGTCAGTCGCATGTAGGGTCAGATCAATAAATTGTCTATAGCTCCTCAGAGTTTAGGTTTCTGTGTTAGAGTAGGTACCTTTAAGTCTAGTGGATAGGTCGGTTCAAAGATTTATTTATTATAATTTATGTACCTACCCAAGCCTATTTTACCTACAACGTACCTACCTATTCCTTCGAGCAGTCTTAACCGTGATCATTGATCAATGAAAAATAATGATACCCGCGGCAATGAGCTGAGAGCTGAGGAGTGGCCTATACATAGACTGCTTCACAGTGCCTGTACCTGGCCATAACCAGAACCACACCATTCGTAAGATCTCAAATCTTGATTTACTAGAAACTGGCGGTGTTCGCAGTGTGTGATGTCAACAACGGCTAAATAAACAAACTGCAAAAAGCCAAACCACACCTTTAAAAAAATACAAAGTTGACATTGACTGTTTGATGTTGCTAAATATAGTAGATTTTTTTTCCTCTTGAGTTTTGGAGTCGCACGTCTGGTGCATTCGTCAGTGATAAGTATTGAAATATTTTCAAGTTTTACTAAATAATATCCTCAAACTTACTTTGACTCTGACTGTGACTATGACAAGAGTCATAGTTATATCCAATCAAATTAAGTCTCTGTTATGTCCATGCCCTATAATAATATGTATAGGTAAAAAGGTGTAGTGTGGAGTCGAGCATAATGAAGTTTTGGATACAATACATACACGAAACGACTAACTGTCTATTATGAATGTTTGACCTCAATAAATCACTTGCCCACAATCAAACACGTTTATTAAAGATTAATCCACCATTATTATACATTAACATTCGAAAATACACAGGATTAGATAAAATAATATGAGACGACAAATTATTTCACGTTGACGCCAAATAAATCTATAAAAAGAAGAAGCCACAGAATAAAGCTATAGTTTGCGTGAGAAAGGTATTATTAATTTTTCTCTTTTGTACTCCTAAACGGCTATATAGCTTAGTTTCTTTTTAATGATAAATAAATGGTGTTTCATTATTCGTAGTTGTTATACTTGTCATTTTCATTTGTGGAATAAGTGGTCAAATTGGAACAAAACACAGATCTAGCACCAGAACAAAACATAATTATTGATTAAACTCTCTCTAGGGAACAAAAGATTTATAACAAAACTCAAATGACTTGTATATGGCAACTGCGTCAATCACGCGAAGCCAAATGCCCCAACACGGGGAAAAAGAAAAAGAAAAAGAAAAAAAAATACGTGATTATACGTGCTACTGTTTACGTTACTATTTTACGCAAGGACGTTGTATTTTACGATACTTTTTTCAAAAGTTTCAAACTCAATTCAACGCAAAAACGTGTTAAAAATGAGTATCTGGAGGCGAATTCCAACACCAATGTTATTTTACCGACTTTTTAGCAAAGAAGTCACTGATAGAACCTATCACAGTGTTGTAAATAAACACGTAAATATAACCTCTGAAGTGCTGAACGTACATCCGCATTATATGTTTTACGATTCAATACGCTGTAAATCTAAAAAGGTAAGTGTTGATAGCTTTACCGGAGAATGCAAGCTATGCTGCGATGTATAAATCATATCCATGTAAGGTAAAATTTACTTATAATTTAGTTGCATAATTATTGGCTCACAGAATTCACCCTATTACCGAAGTTCAAATCAAATCCTACTCCATATAACGTCCAATTGCCCGTGGTTCCATATTACTTATGTACAACTGGAACAACTCTCAGAACGACACAGATTCTGGCTTAGCTTACAGCCAGCCATGGGTTGGATGAAAGCCCATCACAGAGTGCTCTTGTAGAGTGTAACAAAGTGTTCTAGCAAGCCTATGGTGCGGGTGTTTTTGTCTCATTCTCGCCGGACTAAAAGAGTGAACTATAGGGCATGTAATCCCGCAAGATAATTTTAATCCAGGTATTAGGGGGACTAAACCATCTTAGTCCCACTGGATCCAGTTAGTTTTGGGATCCAGCAGGGTAGACTTAGTCTGAAATAAATCGTAATAAAGAGCTAATAGACCTCGTTTTCATGGTTTAAATTTTAACCCATATTAAACAAGCTTTTGGTACATTTTAAATGGATTATTAATATTTTTAGACATGAAGTAAAAAATGCTAGTTATACAAACGAAGAGTGTGGGAGAATTATCTCCTCCGCAGCCTCAAACCATTCCCCTACTCCCAGAGGCACCCTAAACCTTGGGCATCGCTTCCATGCTCCACCACTTGCAGCACATATGATCCACGCTTTTTTGTAATCCCGCCAGTCTTGCGGGATCCAGCAAAATTTTCGACTCAGATTAGCCCCGCTACATGTATGCGGGATCCCAGCATTTTGGGATCCCAAAATTTGCATGCCCTAGTGAATTATATAAAATTTTATTGCAAGAGCCTTGAAGATGCCTCAATCTGCTGTACTAACACTGGAGAGCTGTTTCCCGTCCCTACTTGTTATGATTTTGATCACATCATACTAATAAGTGAAATTTCTAGCTTTTAAAATAATAGTCTTTCCTTTCAGGCTAAGTATGATTCTGATGATGAAGAGGACATTGTAGATGATGATAGCTCCCTGTCAAAAGACTCAAAAGTTGTCAAATTCAACACAACCTCTTTGAGAACTGATGCCATGTTAAAATCCGCACTAGGAGTAGCAAGAAAGTAAGCTATTTTCACCTACAAATAATGTTATCCGTGCAGCAGTGGTATGGTTTCGTCATGCTCGGTATTCGCTTACCAAGCACCTATGTTTCAATGAGTGCTTCCTGATTGATGTGCCATACGGTATGCAGTGGCGTAGCTAGGTAACCAAAGGTCCTGGTGCAAGAAAAGAATTGGGGCCTTAACTGAACTGGTTAGGTTTTATCTATACTGATATTATAAAGAGGAAAGATTTGATTGTTTGTTTGTTTGCATTGAATAGGCACCGAAACTACTGAACCGATTTGAAATATTCTTTCACTGTTGGGAAGCTACACCATCCCCGGGTGACATAGGCTATAATCTATACCCATGCGAAGCTGGGGCGGACAGCTAGTCAAGTATAAATATAAATATATATGAATACTTTAAAGGTGCAAAGCTACTTATTAGGTATATGTAATGTGTATGAAATTTATTCTGAAGGTGGAAGAAATCTTTGCAAGTTCAGTTTGAGGTTTGCTAGTCACCGAGGGCCCCCTGAGCTTGAGGGCCCCGGTGCCCTGCACCACCTAGCCCTCCGGCAGGTACGCCACTGACGGTATGCCACAACGATCCCGCACACGTAGCGCCTCATGAAGCACTCATTGAAATATAGACACTTGGTAAGCTTTCAGTACTACCGATAGTGAGCGTACTGTACGGCTGCTGCACCGACAAGTAGGGAAAAGGCCTGGGGTCTCACAGTGAGCATCCACACAATACGAGGGCGAAACATTCACGGCCAAAGATAATTATCGTAATTTTTAACAGCGCATGCCTCACCACAACACCTTTAGATTTTTACACTAAACCGTGGAATTCAATATTTAGTATAGTCAAAATTCTTTTTTGTAATAATTTTTATTTTGTTTCAGCAAAATAGAACAAGCTTTCTATGAAAGTAAAATAAGAGTAAATGGGAAGAAAATCTTGAAAAAGAGTGCTTCTGTAAGTAAATTCTATATTCGATCCATGTTTATTGAGCTCTAACCACTGCAATATGTTTTTAATGAAAAAATACATATAAGCACTGAATCAAAATATTTAGAAAAAAAAGTTGTTGTTAGCTGATAGACCTGCCACACTTTCATTCCTAAGCAGAAACCTAGCAAAAGTGATCACATTATGATTTATAGCTTTTATTTTGCTTTTATATTTATTATAGCTGTCAGCGCTATTAAAACTTTGACCGAGTGTAAACAAACCTACTTCAGACTTTCAGATTTCTCATTTACATTCATAAACTAATATTTGGTTTATATTGGTTGCAGATAAGATTAGGAGATGAAATAGACTTAATAAAAATGCTCAGCCCTAAAAACCCTGAACATTTATATGTATCCAGAGTGGAAATACTCAACATTGTACCTGGAGAAGAGAACATTTCGGTAACTGCTAGAAGATTCAAGAACTTGCTCATAGAAAACTATGAAGGGGATCCTTATAAGGCCTCTTCTCATAGTGATATATAGATAATAAAAAAACCAAAGAAAATCAGCAAAATATGGAGTGAACAGACATATATTTTTTTTTTTAAACACCCATAAAAGAGCTGATAATATGCAAACCGCTGAACAGCTTTTCTTAAATCAAAGCTAAGAACACTTGATCGAGTCACCTTTTAAACAAACAAAAAACGAAGTAAATCAAAATCGGTTTAGCTGTTTGGGAGCTACGATGCCACAGACACAGCTATACACTCATAAAATTTATAACACCCCTCTTTTTGCCTCAGGGGTTCAAAATAATATTTTAGGCATCACCCGTACAATATTCTCTTCTGGTACTTTTAAAGGGGGGAATGTTGCTGATAGTAAGCCACCAGCATTCATCTTGGAAAATACGTAAATTGATTTTTAGGTTTCTTTGGCTAAGCAAAGTGGTGTAAAGGGAGTTTCAAGTTTTCTAAATGAAATGTTAAACGTCGCTTGTTTTCGTCAAAGCCCCTACTATGCCTCTTTTAGCTCAAGATGTTTGCTGGTAGGTATACCTGCTAGGCACCTGCCTGCTAGATGTTTGCTGGTAATTTATTCTTATGAAAAATACTGCATATCTCAGTAGATGTAAATAATTTGTAAATAAAACTTTTATTTTAACAAAATAGTTTTATTTTGCCTTTATTTATTCAATCACATTATTTAAATATCTAAATCTATATCGCAATCAGAACTTTCAAAGATAGATATTTGTGAACTCTGAGCGGTTCGCCCTTCATTGGATGTATACGATGTATTATGGCTGCTTACTTTAATTTGATCTATGTTGTGTACAGATTTTACTGGTGATTTATCTTGGAATGGTTTTTCTTCATATTTATCAAAATCGTGGCTTTTGTTGAAGGAAAATTGCTTAAGTTTACTAATTGTCTTTGAAGATCCTGAAATCTCAGTATTTGCTTTACTATCACATGATTTGTTTTTGATATTTTTGTCTGATTTATCACTTCTTATGCTGTCATTTAAATTTTCATTTATTACTTCTGAATTATTCTCATGATTTTCTTCGAACTTTATGATACTTGGTACAACTTTAGGAGTACTAGATACTAAATTATCAGAATGATTACTGCTTGTAAAGTTAAAATCAATGCCCAAATTTGCGAAAAAATCATTAACACTAGGCACTCCTTTCAATATCTCTGTTTCAATTTCAAAATCATCTGAATCTTGGTCACTGTCTCTTTTATTAGGTTTCTTTACTTTCTTAGCAATTGTATTCTTCACAGTTGTATCTATGGTAACTTCTTTCCTTTTCCGTTTCGTTTTTATCTGTACTACAGGTAGTTTCTTCACATCTTTGTTTAAATTCGCATGTTTCTTCAAAGTCGCTGCTAATTTGTCACTCACTCTTTTCGAACCATTGCTTTCGTTTTCTTTGCCTTCAAAAAATTGTAAGTCTTTGTCTTTTTTACCTTTAAAATATGAGCTTGTGACTAGACTAGACGAAAGCTGAATGCTATCATCTGTAACGTCATCATATTTAGCAAATAGCTTAGGGTTGCCAATTTCAAGGTCAGCTTCTAAAGTTTTGTGATCAATTTGCAACAGTTTTCCATAGTATAAGAGTTCATTTTGCCAAATCTCGTACAAGTTTAGCTTTGTTAGGAGTTTTTTTGCCAAGCACAGGTAATCGAAGTCAGGGTATTTTTGGAAGGTGGAATGTAGTGCGTCAACTGTATCATCTAAGGTGCAGTCTTGCATTGAAAGGTCGACCAGGGAGATGGCTATTATGGCATCCATGGGTAGTATTGTTGTGCGATACATTAGACGGCAGTGGGCTTGCGATAACCTGTAACATAAAAAAAAAATTACTTAGCTTATTTAATTGTATTAACTAGCTGTGGTTTTCCCGTATTTTAATCCATATAAAATGTAACCTCATGTGTATGTCTTATGTCCGAGTATGATAGTCTTCTTCCTTGTCAAATTTTATCAAAACTTGTTTAGGTATGAATACTATGAATAGTTACAAAAAAGAGATATGATTTCTATCACATTATAGTCTGATGTGTTTGCCTTAAGGTGGTTCGTTTCACAAATGGCGGGAAATTCAAATTTCAAACAGTTTTCTTGTCCTTGTAGCTAGGCCGGGTAATTATTGTAAACGATCATGATGTTTGCGCAAATTGATTCTTTACAAAATCATGTAAAGCTATTTATCTCTAATGCACATTATTACTTACATTTGTCAATAAACAAATTTTTGCCGTTTCAAACGGTATATTGACAAATATAAGTAATATGGTGCGTTACTGTTAAATAGTTGTACATTATTATATAAAGAACAACCAACATTTTGCGCAAACACTGTGTTGTTTAAAAATAATTACTTGGCCTGGCTACTAGGACCAAAAAACTGTTTAAAATTTGAATTTCCCGCCATAGGTGAATCGTACCACCATTATTGTTGGCAGGCATTTTTTATTTTAGTGCCTTCAGTTTCCGGTCTATTCTGCAAGCTAGGTGACAGCGTAAGCATAACTTTTTTCTTGTCGATTAGGTTTGCTTTTGACTACAATCTCACCTAATGAGAAAACAATGAAGATGTAGCATGCTTAAATAGGAATTAACTGTTCACTTATGTTTTTTTTTTCATTATTTAGGATAGGCTTGCATTTGACCCCCAATTCGCCTGGGCCCTGATTCCATAACTTCAAACATGGGCGTAACGCGGCGCGTTAAGTTAACCTCTAAAAGTGACCGAAACGCAAAATTTTACCTATTTCCTAGGGGCTAAAGACCGAATTTTCATCAAGTTACGTGCGTGTCAAACTTACGGAATCAGGACCCTGATGTTATGCGATGATGGAGCGATGCTCCCTCTACAATGGAGCATGCTTGCCTAGAAGAAACTAATTCACTCGTAGTTTGGACTTTTTGAATGCTTCGTTTTACAATACAATACAATTCTTTATTAATAACTCCATAGTTACAAGTCAAACTTCTCCAGTACACTTTCTACATCGATGTATATAAACAGTATATGTTAATAATATTACTATGTGTACATAAATCAAATTAAATAATCTTATTTAACTAAAAATATGAGCAAAAATTTATTACAATATATTATGTCAGTATTTCATATGTAAAATATTTTAAATATTTTTGACGTGCAATCTTTACCTGACAAGGCTGTCCAACATTCTGACTGTAGTTCTGGAAGCGTCCCGATGTTCTGCTTTCCTCTGCATCATGTAGTAAGACTGCAGTATGATGTTCGCTGTGTTTGTCATCACGGTGCACCTCGGCCCGACTAAACTGATGTACATCTGAAATATGCATCATTTCTAAAAGAAATTATGGAAACTGTGTTGTTTTCCCACATTTTGTTTTTATTACCTATACTAATATTATAAAGAGGAAAGAAAGATTTGATTGTGTGTTTGTTTGTTTGCATTGAATAGGCTCCGAAACTACTGAACCGATTTGAAAAATTCTTTCACTGACGGGAAGCTACACTATCCCCGGGTGACATAGGCTATAATCTATACCCGTGCGAAGCTTGGGCGGACCGCTAGTACGAAATAAAGGAAGACAGCAAGTAAGATAGGAAGATGAAATTAAAAAAGTGGCTGGCATAAATTGGAAACAAATAACACAAAAGAGATATAAATGGAAGTCCCAGGAAGAGATCTATGCCAGAAGCCAAGCTGCAAAGAATACAGTGGAGCCGATGTCAATGACTAATTAATAATATTATACATATATCGTTGTGGTGTGAACCCTCAAACAATGACACACTTGATGGACTGTGCAGCGTGTCCTACAACTTGCACACAAGACGACCTGAATGAAGCCACGGAGAGTGCCATTGGGGTGGCAAAGTTCTGGTCTAGAAACTTGATTTGACAATAGAATTGTATTTTGCGGAATATCGACTCGAAAGAAGAATATTATACAAATCTGACATCTAAAATATTTAAATACCAAAAGTATAATGATTAATTAATTTTACAGTAAAATAGATAATTGACATCATTTCAAGATGAGAAGTAAGAAACTTGACCAGCTAAAAAGTCAATAAAAAATGGAAGCTGATGTGGTTTTCACACATTTTGTTTTTATTATACGAAAATGTAAGACTATGAATAAGGCCACAATTATATGGTTTTGGGCCACGGAACCCTACCATAATTATGCATGTCTCGACACCCTCTTGGCCAGTTATTTTTATATATAATATTTAGCTTGCGTTTGACCGCCACCTCGCCTGATGCTGTGATAATGCGGTCTATGATGAAGCATGCTTACCTAGAAGAAACTACAGTTCAAGTACCGTTCTTTATCGATCGTCAAATCCGATAAAATGCCATAGAATCGACCATAGCGAGTACTGATCAAATGGCATTTTAACGTATTTTTCTTTTACTTGGGCTGCTGATTAACTCACGCCTTGAAGACGCTTAGATTGTATCTATCGAGAAACAGCCATTCTGGTAGCGCATTCCGCAGTCGGCACGCACAATAAAAGTTGAATCAAAGCGCTTCGTACAGGTTTTCGGAATCCGTGTTGCCTTTTTCGTCCCCACCCTGGCCGTCCGAGAGAAAAATGAGCAGGAGAAAACTCGATCATGCAGATTCGATGCACACTCTCTGTAATGTATCTGATATAAACCTACAGACTAGTAAGCAACTTTGCGACGATGTTCAAGAGTAAAAATTTACCTGTAACTTTTCAGTATTCCATAATTTCTTGGATTGTTTGGTATTGGCTTCTTCAAATAGTATGTATGATGACACCAATTTGTCCCATGTTTTGTTTTTTGAATCCAGCAAGATGAATATTAGGTCAAACCTGGAAATTATACAAAACTGTTTTTAAAAAGACATTTATACTTTGAGCCTGTGTACATCTATAAGTTTTATAGGAAACTTTTTTCATGTGTTTTGGTGATCCCATCATGAAATGAATTTTACATTACACTGGGCTTGTTGATGCTTGGAGTAAGACGCAATTTATGCTGCTTTTCCAATGAGGCTATCGATGCAGACGCGCTGTGAAAGGAGGTGACGAGGGGACTTGTGTAGCTGAGAAGAGCAAAGCTGTGTAGCGGGGAGACAAGCAAACTTGATAAGCAGTGACAAGGGGATTTGTGTAGCTGAGAAGAGCAAAGCTGTGTAGCGGAGAGACAAGCAAACTTGATAAGCAGAGACAAGGGGATTTGTGTAGCTGAGAAGAGCAAAGCTGTGTAGCAGGGAGACAAGCAAACTTGATAAGCAGAGACAAGGGGATTTGTGTAGCTTAGAAGAGCAAAGCTGTGTAGCGGGGAGACAAGCAAACTTGATAAGCAGAGACAAGGGGACTTGTGTAGCTGAGACGAGCAAAGCTGTGTAGCGTAGACGAGCAGATATGATAAAAAGAGACAAGCGGACTTGTGTAGCTGAGACGAGCAGAACTGTGTAGAAGCGACAAGCAGAGCTGTGTAGCAGAGACAAGCAGACTTAATGAAGTTATGGTGGGTCAAAGTTGTGTAAAACGCGACTTTAATGGCAAATTACGTCGCCAATATTTGTATTGTATCTAATACAGCATTAATGCGTACCTACTTAACAATGGAGTCCCGAGAGAAACATTAACGCTGAGCGGTTGATCAATGTCGTAGTGACCCTTTGGATTGCAAGCGGCTATGATAGCGCAGCGAGTGTTCAATTTGCATACGATACCAGCCTGAAAATAGAAAAAAAAATGTTTTTTGTGAATTTTGAATAAAATTGACAGAAATGTTTACTCCAACTGGAAATAGACCAAATCAAGATTAAAGGTAAGCACAAATTACAGATAGGACGAGCAAATCGTTCACCTAATGGTAAACACAGTGCCTGCCATCACCACCACCGAGGGCAGGATTTTAGAGTTGGTGCTTGGCAGCGGGTCAGAGAAAGAAGCATTTTTTTCGAGCAGCTTCTCGACCCCTAGTATATAGGACAATGTGGATGGTCTCACCTAGTCGCGGGACATCCTACATCGTCCTCCTGTGTGACCACACTCCAGCCAGCGGGTTCCAGCGGGTGTACCGCCAGGAAAGCGGGACGGGTCAGGATCTTTGTGCGATTGCCCACGATTTGATTAGAGCTGGCGCAGGTAGGGTCCTGGACAGACGGAGGGCCCAGTGGCCGCGGCCCCAACCTAGGCCACCGGGACTTCTGTCTCCATGGGCCCCGTTAGCCGAACACTGGGGGTTGCCTTCTCCTGCTCGGCTCCCGGGCGCTTGCGTTTCCTCTTCCTCATTTTCTAGGGGCGGCAGTCAGTAAGTTGCCATTCAATTAATTTTTGATACCGATACGATCTGGTATTTTTTTATATTTTTTGTATTGACTTATACTGTTGGCCTTTTGGCCTCTACAGCTTGACCAGAGTAGTTAGCGAACACAAGAGTACGTTCGGCTTAACTTGGTACGAACCTCGGCTTGGGCCGTGGCCGGGAGTGGGAATCAGACTTGCCCAGGCACCTCAGAAGGGGTGTGCCCTGGAGCCCTAGCGGTTTGTTGAACTGATTTATTATTTGGAGAGAATCTAACAGATCCTGGGGGTCTACGATCCCGCCGGCGGGATCGCTGTGTGTGTGTGCCTCTGGTAACCGATGCCTGTACCAAAAACTGAGTATTTCCTATTGCAAGGAGCAGTCAAATCGGTATGATCTGTTCAAGTTACCTTTAATATTTATATGGTTTATTGTTTAAATTACCTTTGCTATTGATATAGTCTGTTGTTCCATTGCCTCGTGTATGGCAGTACGGTCATGTTCCCTCAGTTGAGAGATCTCGTCGATACAGCACACTCCGCCGTCTGCTAACACTAGCGCGCCCGCTTCGAGCTGCCATTCACCTTCTTCCTGGAAAATATTAAAGGAACAATAAGATTTGTATTTTCACTAGCAGAGAAAATACCAGTGGAAGTGTTTAAGCTTTAGGCGGGCACATAACATACATACACATTTAACATGATTTTTTGAGTTTGCTGTCAGCGGGTAAAAACAATTTATATGTGTGTTTTATCCCTGCACACATTATGAAAGGGACTAAAATATTTACCCATTTACATAAATTTACAAAAAGTAAATAAGATTTAATCCTATTGTTTTGTGAGGGCTCATAAATGACTCATATTCTTATTCGAGATTCGATATCATTCGAGGGCGATAAGTCCTGCACTAACGTCCTGCTTGGGGTGTATTGTGCAAGAAATTGTGTGTAGTGTGTTGTGTAGGAAATGACTCATAATAAGTCGATGATTAAATCATAGTCAGTCGATCGCACTGAATAAGTGCCGCGTTTTAGTGGGATAACCGAAGATAACTTAGTTTATAATCTACCATCCATATTACAAAGTGACTAAAATTATACTACTTGTTTGTATAAAATTAAAGTATTTTTATTGTCTTTTTTATGCCAAGCAAGGCAGCCCAACTGCTTGCTAGGTGGCACGCAAGCAGATGGGCTGCCTGATGGTAAGTAGTCACCAACGCCTATGAATACTTGTAACACCAGAGGCATCACAAATATGTTGCCAACCCTTTAAGACTATATTAACTCGTCTTTTGAAGAACCCAATATAGTAGCTTTGAAACACCGCGGAAGGTAGCTCATTCCACATTTTGGCGGTGTGAGGCAAGAAAGATCGTGGGAATCGTACAGTGTGAGATTTAGATTTCCACTAATCCATGATAATAATTATGTAGATTATTGTAGATGAGCTTTCAGGCGGTGGCGGCTTATGCGACGAAAAAACAACGACGCCGGCATCCTCAGAAAAAATAACAAATGGAAGCGTTATACCTAGTTTACCCTTTAGCACTTCGTATACTAATATGTATTCAGTCCCCCGTGGTCGTCCATTTGATTACTTTTTAAGCATATCGTTTGCAGTTGTTTGTCGCTCAATATTGAAGTGTGCGTGCGTGTGGAACTAGTAAGAATATGTCAGTGCAATGAGAAGTGTGTGCAATGAGTGTTTACCTCGCCCCTGCAGTTTTTGGCACTTTTTTCAAAACTAGCTCGAGTTTTAGGCAGATCCAAACTACATAATATATATTATCAAAGGCTATAAACGATAATAAATAATAATAATAAATATTCGGGACATTTATGCACACACGGTCATCTGACCCCAAACTAAGCAAAGCCTGTGATATGGCTGCCAGAGACTGATATACATACATATATATTTTTTTATACATACATAAATAGATATTAACACCCAGATATAGAACAAACACAAATGTTCATCACATGAATGTTTGTCCTAGATGGGAATCGAACCCACGCCCCCAAACGCAGAAGGCAGGATCACTACCAACTAGACCAGCCTTTCCCAAAGTGGGCGATAACGCCCCTTTGTGGGCGCTGCAGGCCTAAAGGGGGGCGGTAAGAGATCCAGAAAAAAAGGGGGCGTTGTGTAGAGGCTTGGGGTTGTAATTTTATTTAGCTAGGAGGCCTCTTAGACACCGACTGCATGAGCTCTCGACTTTCAACTACAACTTGTGAACATCATCTAATAAGTTAAGAGATTGCTCAAACTCGGTTCGATATTTCTCTCGTTTTAGCGCCCCCATTTTGAAAAAATGGGTGCGCTAAAAAATAATTTATTCTCAAAATGGGCAGTAGACAAAATAAGTTTGGGAACCTCTGAACTAGACCAACGGGCTATGCTATAAAATACAACCCAACGTCTTTCGCCATGCTGAGCGGTTCTACTTGAGTTGGCTCTCCTCATGTACTTATGTTCTACCTTCAAAGCGGCACAAGTGAGGCCGGCCCGGGTGCTCCCGCAGCCTGAAGTGAAGACAGATCGCGCGGTCAAATCCACTCCTGCTCTCAGTAGCTGTGACTTGCCCGTGCCTGAAATTAAGGTATAATTTTAGTTTTACAAACATCTATTTATTATCCACTGAAAATACAAATTAAACTTAAACTAACATAAAAAATAAATATACGGCAGTATAATGGGTAGCCTTATCGCCTAAAGTGATTTCTTCCAGGCAACCTTTAATAACTTACAAACTAAATTAAACCAGTAAATTTTTGTATCTGATTTTGGGTATACAATGTTAAAATAAAGCCGTTATTGTCAAGACGAATGTAAAACAAGTAAACCATAACATTAAAATTGTTTATTTTGTCAGTAATTTAGTGAAATCCACTCTCAAACTAACCCTGGAAAAGTTTTACGAAAAACTACTTTTAAAATTGGAGGTAATAAGTTATGTTGAGTTTTTTCAAAAATTTGGAGACATTATACATTACATTATACATTATACACTCACCCACCCTCTCATGCACACTATCACCCGCCTTCCACACACACCTACACATATATCTCTACATTGTATAAATTGAAGTCGCTTTCTGCGTCTGTCTGTATGTCTGTATGGCCGCTAACTCCTCCTAAACCACACAACGTGATTTTGATGTGGTTTTCACCATCAGTTAGATACATTTTCAAGGAAGGTTTATATATACATATAACTAGCGACCCGCCCCGGATTCGCACGTAAATTACACCCGTGCGAAGCCAGGTGGGCGGGTCGCTAGTTTATTATAAGTAATATACGACTGAAGTTATTAGATTAGTAATGTAATGTAAATCCATTATTAGCCGTAAGTAAAGTTAAGTTCGTAGTTTATTGTTTTGTTTTTAAAATGGCTGTGGATTTTGTTAAATAAATAAAATAACATTATTATATATAAAGAAAACAGATTCTATTTAACAGAACCAGAACGCCCAAAAAAACAGTTTTCGTTACTTTTTACGACAAAAAAATTGTGATTAGTTATTCATTACTAGCGGTCTGCCCCGGCTCCGCACGAGGATAGTTATATAGCCTATTAAAATAGCCTATATTAATCAGTGGTAATGTAACATTCAAATGGTGAAAGAATTTTTAAAATCGGTCCAGTACTTTTTGAGCCAATTCCTTACAAACATTCTTACATACAAATCTTTCCTCTTTATAATATTGTATAGACAACACTCCTTTTTCCTATGATCATTTAATAACATCAGAGAGCTGAACACTAAGAAAAAGAGAAGATTATTTACCTGGATCACCAACTAACAACAGATGGCATTGTCCACGGACTCTCGTCGCGTGTTTTTCATCTGCAGATGATTTATTATCAACTTCGTCTGCTACGTGGTTTGCGCCTGTGATCACTGTGAGAAGAACTGCCAGCTTAACTAATTGTAGACCGTAAACCTATAACAATAAGAAACAAATTGACAAAAGGTTACTCACGTTATGCATTTGGTCAAGACCACAGAAAAGAGAGTAAATAGAACGGAAATGACAAAGAAAATCTGTCGCCAGGCATTTTGACAGAACCGTGATTGAACATTCGTATTTATGTCAACGCGTCGAACTCCGCCTACAAAGAACTTGGACCTTGGGTTAGGTCTCAAAGTTCTTTATCCGCATCACAGCCACACACACTCTCCACTCAGCCCGATCTTTAGCTTTCCCGTCCGTCACAGCCAACTACCTTACTTTGTAGTATATCTTTAATATCATCATCATCATGCTTCATCAAACCTTTTTTCTAATTTAAGCTAACTCCTTTTTTTGTTACACACAGGCCACTGCATTTTACCTACTATACGATAATTTTTTCAAATTAGAAAATGAAGGAAACAAAAATCCACAGAGGGCATTCCTTGACAGGCTGGCAAGGAAAGAGGACGTTCTCTATAAACTCGGAGAAATAAGAAAACTAAAGTGATATAGTGCTGATCAGTGGGCTTACTCTTGACACTCGATTTCAATCGTAATTTGGGATTGGGATCGAAAACATGCCATTTGGTTACTCTTGAATTCTAAACTAGCGCACGATTGGAAGCGATAATGGTGGAATTTTATGGAACTAAATAAAATCGACTCAACTCGACGCTTTCGGTACTCTTGACGCGATTGAAGAGTAGCAAATGACATGTTTTCGATCCCAATCCCAAATTACGATTGAAATCGAGTGTCAAGAGTAAGCCCACTGATTGGAAGAGTCGGATCCTTTACTCGAAGACGGCCCGAAGACTCTCTTCCAAGTGGTATCTTCCATCCTCGATCCTGAACCTTTGACGAGTAACCTGTACCTAATCTATGTCCTGGACCTTGAAGCCCTGACCTTGCCAACGGAAACAGGAGAAGAACGAAAACACTTTTAAGTATCACTCCTTGTCCAACCTCAACCCCCTTGTTCCTGTGTGCACCGGTGTTTATTTTTTTTTGTTCTCTAAGACTGTGGATTTCTGTTTTCTTGATTTTCTAATATTAAAAAATTATCGAATAGTAGTTAAAATGCAGTGGCCTGTGTGTAACAAAAAAAAGGAGTTAGCATAAATTAGAAAAAAAGGTTTGATGAAGCATGATGATTATGATATTAAAGATGTAGCAACTTATAAAGTCATGTGAAAATTTACCTGAGCACAAACACCCATCAGAATTTGGTCCCGTCCCTTTATAGGGCAAGCTTTATACTTAGCCCAGTATTCGTCGAAGCAGTCTTTAACATCGGGAGCCGATGATACCACTTGTGACTTTTGCGCATTGCACACTTCTATGTAGTTGGCTTGTAGAACCAGCTCTACTTCGGACTTCTTCGTTTGGACGCATGGACGCCAGCGTCGGCGAACTGTACCACTGGAAAAGAGTCACTATTAGCAAGGAAGACAGACTAAGAGGAAAGACAATAGCGGAACATAGAGCATAGTTCGGAAATTTGCCTAAAAACGGTTAAAGCTTAGATGGCACCATAATTTGAGCGTGCTATAGGTTGTCTCGAACTTCCGTAAGCGCTGCAGTCAGATAGCGTACGAATAGCTTCTACAAATTACCGTAGTGCTAGTATCGCAGTCAAGTTTCGCAACATTTCAAGAGAATAAATAAAAGCGCCATCTACTGGTATGGGTTGCGCTTCTCTTAAAATGTTTCGAAACTGGACTGCGATACTAGCGCTACGGTAATTTGTAGAACCCTTTCGTACGCTATCTGACTGCAGCGCTTACAGAAAGTTCTTGACAATATAGCACGCTCAAATTACGGAGCCATCTAAGTTTATACCGTTTTTAGGCAAATTTCCGAGCTACGCTCTAATGTTCCGCTATTGTCTTTCCTCTTAGTATATCTTCCTTGCTATTAGCTAGATACATGAAATAAAAAATGCTTCACATTCATAACTTTTCACTAGGATTTCTTGTTGGGGTTGCCATAGAACACAAAAAGGCAAGGACAATTAACACCCAGACCAGATATTTAAATTTGTTATCTAAGAAATTTAGGGTTTTACAGATTGCTAGTTTTATGTGCAATCTCTAGGAAAGCTGTGGGGCGAAGCTAGTCTTACCATATAATGACGTCATCACCAGGCTTGCAGCTGTCTACCAGGTCATTCTCTAACACTACCCACATGGAACCCGGGATTGTACCAATACTCAGCTTGTTTACTTGCTCCTGAAACATATTTTTTTGCGAATGTTTGAAAAAGGGCATAGCACGGTGTTATCTGTGTATTTCAAAAATTAAATAAGTTCTGTCTTTATGACGTGGCCAAATTTCAACAAGATTAGCTAAGCCAATTAGTCATGAAAAGGTAACAAACAGATGCCCAGAGGTACTTTCTCAAGCTACTTTTTGTTTTATTTTTGGAAAATAAGTGGCATATAAGCGATTGACCACCTGATGGCAAGTGGTCATCTTCAACTTTATGACTGGCTGGTCAAAGGTCAATGGTAAGTGGTCACCATTGGCTAGAGGCACCCAAAATATTGGGGGCATTATCAGTGTATTGCCTATCTTTGAGGACTCTTCGCCAAGAAGCTCAGAGGCACATAGAGTTCAAGGCAGCCCAGATTTATTAGATATCTGTCCGACCCAGATTGTTGTTGATGAATCAACATCATCAACATGTTGAGAAATCATCAGTGATGATTTTAGAAGAAGTTTACCTGTATCTTAATTTCCTGGTAATCCTTACAATATTCCCTGGACACCATGTTGACTTGTGAAAAAGTAGTGCACTTGCATTTTGGATTGTCATTCCTGCATTTGTTAGGCGCTTTCAGAATGTATCTGTTCTCAAAATCAGCTTCTATACAGTTTTCAAATTTGCATTTGGCACACACATACTTTCGTTGATACTCTAGCATTTTGGCTTGTGTTACCCTGACCACAGTGCCTGGAATTTTTTAGAAAGATTAATTAAGAATGATAATCAGGTAACTTTTAATTAACAGACAAGGAGGATTACCAGGAAACAAGGATAACATGAAAATGTACTGTAAAAAGTTTGTTGGTTTGCTGATCCTCTTTCACGCAGCAACAGAGCAACGGATCAACCTGATTTTTTGCATGGGTATAGTTCAAGGGCTGGAGAGTGACATAGGCTACTTTTCATCATCATCTTCATCACCATTTTTCATCACTACGCGGGTGAAACCGCGGGTGGAGCTAGTTACAAATAAAGATTTACAAAAATAAAATATGAAAAATCTCACTGAGATAGTTTTTTATGAGCCAGTTACATGAATCTGAAGAATACAACAGCAGTACTTGGAGCAACATGCTATAATTTTATGATATTTGTATGATGATTTTGGCATGTGCTATCTCTTACGCTGCAACAATGTATTTTGAGAGTTTTGTACATACATTATGGTCGACAATTGATTTAAAAAAATCTTTTTTACATTTTAAACTTTAAAAGTACGAAGGTAAAATGCGAGACGGCGGGAATAAAACCAAACCAACTGACAATTTAGGTTCTACAAAAGTGAATTATAATAACCTAGCTATAGGTTCCGATTGAGCCAACTGTGTACCTAAATTACCGCTCTAATCGGCAATAGTAAGGCAACATCTGCGGCGGCAGAACTAGATAGTTCCGTGAACATGTATTGTTTCATGAATCCATGAAACATGAATAATGTTTCAAATAAAAAAAAAAAAAGTTTGTTTATGTTTAATTGTTTGTTGTTGTTTGTTAATTAATGTAATGTCCATGTTTAATCCATTCCAGGGCATGATAAACACATGTCTACCTTCAACCCAAGGGGTGTTGTCGGGGATTTTGTCAGCCCGGAGAGGCGGTAGTAGACACCCTTTTTGGAATGATCCATGTTGAAGCTCGGTGGGAAGACCTTCAAGAGGACTTTCCACACCTTGCAGGTCAGTGAAAGAAAGGAGCGGAAAAACCGGATGGTGTGGGATTTCCAGGTTTCTAAGATATGAGGGTTAGCTTTTTGAAGGTGTCAGGATGTGCAGTAGTGGAAATCTGAAATATAGAGGGTACCCATATCTCTTCTGAGGCTAAGTGGATCCAGATCGTTGAAGACCTTGGATTGTCAACAAAACTAGTGGTTTGCAGCTGTAGGGAGTTGTGAGGCTGCATATGGAATTCCAGTGCACCATTCAAGAGGTGGGAGAAATACTCCATTTGGGGCTAGTACAAGAGCTAGTTTCTATCGCATCAAGGTTTCACTAAAATTGCGTACCTAATTGTATCACAACTTTCTTCAAGTGGAATTTGTATTTAAATGCTATTATAGACACTTCAAACATACTTTTGATGAATTGTAGGTGTATTTTTTTTTGTTATCATACTAACCAGTGACTTTTAGAAAACATCCCAAGTCCAAATTTTTTGGGAACACAGTCCGATGTAACTCTGGACACACTGGTAATCCAAAAAATCTTGCATGTACATTTCTTTTCAAGTGATGATAGTCAAGTTTTGAGATGACTTCCTTGTATTCGTCAAATTCAATGAGATTTTGTTGAGCTTTTATTACGTCCCGGTTACAAGCCGGTAGACTCTCAATAGCGCCACATAATACTTTATCGCCAACGTCCGGATATGATTCAAATAACTTCAAAAAACTGGAAAAAAATTAAATGTATTAGAGTGGAAACTTAGAATATGATAGTTATTATAAGAGTGGAAAGCTGTGCATCGATGGGATTGGGAAGTGTAGTGTTTATCGATAACCGGCGAGCGGCAAGAAAACATAAAATACTTACTCAATTTTGATATTGTAATAACCCAAGTTATCTTCTGCTGACACAATGTTGATTATATCTTGCAAATGGAATTTGAGAATATAGTCTAAAATCATGATATTTCATTTAACTTGTAGTAGTGTCTTTTATTAAAATAATTAAAATTAAAACTTTTTTAAAACTCAGTTAGAATAGAAAATAAATATAAAATAATAACTTGGCTTTTTTTTATGTTTTTCGCCCATTGCTGAGCAGGCTAAAGCCCGCATCGTCTTCATTTTACTGTCGTAGTTTTTTTTTTTTTTTTGTTAAAATTTTCATGAGCGTGGATTCAATGTCCTTTACTCGTAATATTAATCAGTTTACATAGTCTTAACAGCGTCGAACCAGACATAGTCACAGTCAGAGTCAAGCTAAGTAAGTCACGGTCAAGTTAAACTCATGCCCCTGTAAAGTGGTGGAGACTTTACAAGAGGCTCCAATGGAGTTTTGGAAACAACAGGAAAAGACACGTTTCACCTCATTAAATCACTTTCCCACACTTGAGCACGTTTACGAGCACTTAATAAATATTAATTCACCATTTAGTACACATTAACACTCGAAAATACACAAGTTTATGAAAACAATCAAACGAGCTGACATGTTTTTTTCCACGTTGGCGCCAAAACTCCCTCTGTCGTAGTATTGCCACAGGTATTGCCCCAGTAAAGTAAAGTTGTGGTTTAGAAACAACTATTTTTATGAATCCTGTTAGTATATCACTGGCTCACACTCTTCACACGAGCACTTAAATAATATTATTTCATCATTATTACACACTAGCGGTCCGCCCCAGCTTCGCACGGGTATAGATTATAGCCTGTCACCCGGGGATAGTGTAGCTTCCCGTCAGTGAAAGAATTTTTCAAATCGGTTCAATAGTTTCAGAGCCTATTCAATGCAAACAAACAAACAAATCTTTCCTCTTTATAATATTAGTATAGATTAACACTCGTAAGTACACAAGTATAGGAAAATAATACATTGATGGAACGTGTTTTTTCCACGTTGGCGCCAAAAACTCATCACTTTTCAAGGTCTGTTACTGTATTGTATTACGTGCCGTTGATAGCAAAATTGCCCCAACAACCAAAGGGGATGTAGCATGGAACCTCAGGAAACTCATGTATTATTGATATTACAAACTATTCTTAACTACATTGTTTAATTGATTGTCATTCCCTTTATTAGGTTAAACATCATAATCAAGGAAAATAATCATAATTTTGTCTTGACTTTTTTTTATCAACCTACTTTTTAAACAAAATACAAGTTAACTGCAGTTAATTCCTAAAATACTTAACCTTTAAAAAAAAAACGGATAAATCAAAAGGTATATATTACCTATAAGTAATTCGGTTCATAAAACATATTGTCATCAACATGAATTCAGATTTTTCTTACCTTATTTCCTACATATTATGTAAATACTAGCATAGATAAATATACTAGATACTAGTAATGTTCTCACACAAAAACATACCCTACAATTATTATACGTACCGTGCCTTTATTTATCGACTTGCGCTGGCGGCAAACATTATCCCATTCTTACTGTCACACATCTAGCAATAAATACTTATTACTGTTTATAATACTTATTAATTTTATTGAATTTTCTTAGGCTTATTTAACTCGCAATAATGATGATAGTAAAACATTTTTTTGTACTTCATAACGATCTTTAATTAGATACTATTTTATCCTTATTATCTATCAGTTGTACTATATTCAACACATCTCGACGGATCAGTTGGAAAATACTCCTGGCATTTCGTCATCAGTCTCTTCAGGGCTTGGATGTATTTCCTTTGAGTCTCGTCGTTCATTACATGGGCTACGTTTTTGGAGAAAATCTTCTCACGACCAGTACGAGCGTGGATGCCCACCATGGTGACACCAATGGGCCATGGTGCGTTACCTATAGCCATCTGCAAATATGCATCACTGGCCTGAAACAGAAAAGGTATAAATAAAAATACATATATGAAACAACGCCCATTAGAAGAATTCACGACAGCATTGGTTGATACGGGTTTAGTGGGACTGTCGCGATTTCTTTTGTTTCTTGAGATTGAAGTATGTGCCAAACGTTGTGTGAACAAGTGAATCGCCATAAATCAAGACCTTAGCCAGGGTTTTTTTGTGTGGAGCAGTTGGGATTCTAAAACAACATTATTTAAAATTATTTACTCAGGTTGGGAAGCTCTTTGAACGAGCGCTTACCCACACTTTCCTAGGTGGCCTACCCAACTGCTTATTGACATTTAAATTTTACTGTAACCTTTGAATTTTAACAGTAGAGAGGGGATGACGAATTTCGATGCAGATTAATATAAGAATGATTTTCATATTGTGGTAGAACTTCTCATAATTTTGCGACTTGCAGGAAAGCTACCAAGGCTAGCAGAAAAAAACGCTAGACTGCACTGCCTGAATGGGAGTTCCCTACAAACAATCTGGGTACCTTTAGTACCCAGATTGTTTGTCGGGAACCCAGCCATGAGTAAATCAGTTTTTTCTAGGCAAGCATGCTCTATCGTAGACAGCATTTTCGCATAACATCAGGCAAGGTAAGCGCAAGCGTATTTTAAAATAATATTTTTTTTTGTTGTTTGTCTTTACCATAATGTAATTTCTTTCCAACAAATGCTTCGTGATTTCCATGAGGCTGTCACAGATGTCTTCCGGTAAGTTTTTCTTTTTTAGTTTCCTCATTAGAGGTTTGAGGTAAACTTGTGTTTGTTGGAAGGTTGCTCGAGTCATTTTGTGTTTGACGGCTGTTTTCTCAGCTCCCGTGGCAGAGTTCAGCTGCTGGCCCCACAATTTCAGGAGGAACTGGAAATACAAAGAGTATAATAAATAAATAAATATTCAGGACATTTTTGCAAACCCGGTCAAACTGATCAAACTGACCGGTCTGACCCCAAACTAAGCAAAGCTTTTGATAATATGGCTGCCAGAGACTGATATACATACATATATAATTTGAAATACATACTAAAATAGCATTAACCAGTATTTCAATTAGTTCAGTTATAACGATGTGGAGGAGCAGATTCCGTACTGTACTGTTAACCCTTTGACCGCCAACGTCACCTACAGGCATACACAATATTTATAAAAAATATTTTAGGCCAGACCACCAACTACACCCTTAGGCATCACCACTTTTGACCGATTGTTTTTTTAATAAAGTAAACTAAAGACCATGGAGAAGATTTATTTAATAAATTAACACGTTTATTTATGGAAAATAAATAATAAGTATTAACGATTACGATTTTATCGATATTTAGTAATACCCCAATAAAATTTTACCTCATTACTGGCTTTTTGTTATGTAAAATGGCTTGGTGTGCAGAGCGCACTTTTGATGCGCGACCAGTGGCGGTGAAAGGGTTAAAGGAATCAACCCACTATACAGTTCTATACTATAAACATACCAGGCGACCGACAGGCCCTCTAGTCTATTCCATAGGCACAGAGAAAAGCGGCTAATGACCCAGGTATTGCGTTAGCGCCGATAGAAAATGATAGAATCGCTCTCCATACATTTAAGCATCGCTTCACTGTCGTTTTACGCCCACTACGCCTTTTATTTTCAAGTTACCAGAATGAGTGTCTTTGCTCTTTGCGGAATGCTACCTTATCATCAAGCAATTAGGATCGATATTCGCTTATTGGCGACCTCGGTCACCTACATGGAAATAGTACGTACTTATAACATTTTTAAAGTATATTGTAAGCTTTATTTACAAAGAGAATGTTATAACCACTTGATCGCGCATGTAGTCAAAATTCCCTTTTGCAGAATGATGCCATGTCGGTCGCGGGGGGCAGTTTGTGATTGGAGACCCGATGCGACTCTTGTGACTGGAGAATCAAAAGTCATTCATTCAATTCGCGCCTAGGATTGGCCCCGCTCGAAATAGTTTAGGTTGACATGTAGACAGTGTTTTGGCTTATGCGGGGTGATGCGAGGCTTATGGCAGTAAAGTGGGTTAGCTTATTTATTACCTGCAAGAGGGTCATGATTCCATTCATGTCATGATTCCTATCACCTTGTCCCATGGTTTTGGCCAATTCTTGGATAAATTCATAAGTGATGGTGTCATCAAGGGCTTCTTCCTTTAGTGATTTTTCAGTTTGACTCTAAAATAAAAATTAAACAGTTGCAAAAATAACACTTCAATTCTTAGGGAGAAATGGGAAAGTAACTTTGACCATCTGTTATCTTTGTACAACAAAATTAATACCTTGTTATCCCCCGAAGCAAAAAGAGGGGTGTTGTAAGTTTAACGCGTGTGTCTGTTTGTGGCAGCTCAGCAGTTTGTTGAAGCTCCCAAACGGCTAGATCGATTTTGATTTAGTTGTTTTTTCGTTTTAAAAGTGACTTGATTGTGTGTTATTAGCTATATGATTCCAGAAAATCTGTTATAAGCGGGATTCATTCCCTAATTTCCTACCCTTGGTGGAATATTTTCTTTGAATTGAAATAGGACTTCACTCGAGATGTAACATTTAAATATTTTGTCCAGGCTAATAAGTATCCATGTCACTCTCTGGCCCTTAAACTGTCTCTATGCAAAAAATGCAGGATGCAGGATGTCAGTGCAGGGCTTATCAACCCCACTTTCAATGGGAATTAGATGGAAAAAATCATCCATAGCACTGATGCTGCATGAAAGAGGAACGAACAAAACAAATGACAAACACACCTTCGCTTTTATAATATTACTAGCTATTGCCCACGACTTCGAAAACAGACGTTCATATACATTTTCAAACCTCTATTTGTCCCCCTTCATTCAGCCCATTGTCGAAATCCTATCTTAAGGGACCTCTTTGCCCTATAAGGAATCTACTTGCAAATTTAAACTTTGTAGGTCAAGAAGTTTTCCAAAGTTTTTATGAGTCTGTGAAATTCACTGAGTAAGTGAATGAGTGAGGGAATTTCGCTTATATATATATAGAAGATAGATAGTATGATGCCTGTCTATGTTTACCTGTGTTCCTAATTCAAGAATTTCATTTAAATAGGCTTCATCCACTTTGTCCATAGCTTCTTGAAAATCATTCCTTAAACCCTGAAATAAACAGTTATAAAACGTCAGTAAAATTTCACCAAGAAATAGCACAAATTACGTTTCTATGAAAACCAAACAACAATTTGTTTTTATTTTATTAAAACTCATAGCAGCCCACTAGGATTAGAGAATCCTAGTGTTAGTTGTCCAATGTGCTCGTCTTTGTGTGCCAAAGGTAAGGTTACATAACAAAATTTGAAAAGTCCTGCCATAAAGCCAGATATTTCAATAAAAGTCCGGACATTTAAGTCACAAAATCCATCAGTGCGCATGTTGTTACAGTAGACTTACATCACCCATGCCAAAAAAGCCAGGCAATGTTCTAAAAGTCCTGCCATAAAGCCAGATATTTCAATAAAAGTCCGGACATTTAAGTCACAAAATCCATCACTGCACATGTTGTTACAGTAGACTTACATCACCCATGCCAAAAAATCCAGGCAATGTTCTAAAAGTCCTGCCATAAAGCCAGATATTTCAATAAAAGTCCGGACATTTTAGTCACAAAATCCAAACACTGCACATGTTGTTACAGTAGACTTACATCGCCCATGCCAAATAAGCCAGGAAATGGTCTAAAAGTCTGAACAAATCAGGGTGATTAGATCAGCCACGTCAGTTTGTGTAGTAAAATAAACCTGCTGTTATAGCTAAAATGTGCATTGTCTCAGTTTCACTTATAAGAATTCTAGTTAGTGAGAAATAAAAGCAGTGCTTTATAGAATGGCTCATCAAAAGTTTCTGCATAAATGGGCTGGGCATAAAATTGTATGTTTTACCCTATTAGCTTCTGGTTCCTGAATTTCAATCCTCCTCAATCTCTTGAACGACTGGAGTTCATTTTCCCCGTACAATAGAATAGGGTGAGCTCGTTCCCTCAGCCTTTTTATAACCTCTGTTCTGGGTAAAGACGCATTCTCTGTTTGATCTGCTTCTGAGTTATCTTGCTTGTTTGCTGTGGAAAGTAAAGACAAGTTATCATTGCAGGATTGATAGAAGGTCATAGATTTACACAGTAACAGATTGGTGGCACAGAGTGCTGGTAGGAATTATATAGGGTTACACGGAATGTAGGTACTAAGCCGAAAGGAAGTATGCTTATCACACAGAATAAAATTATTGTGAACAAATATTTAGTAGTACCTACACAAATATAGGTATGAAATACAAACTTTTTTCCGATTTGTTTTCTTCAATAGGTTTTTCTTCTGCTTTCTGTGGGCCATATTTTTTTAGATATTCTTCTTGTTCTTTAGCTAACAGGTCTCCTCTTTTGAAGTACTTCTTGTTTTTTGTAGGGTCCTGCAAAATGTATTGTTCATCATTAGCTTGTATGACATGTAGGTTATACATATAGGTATTCATAAGATTGCAGCCAAAATTACGAGGTAAGTATCTATGTAAGTAAACTTTACTTACTAAAACGTTTTTCTCTTCAAGTAACTTTCGTTTTCTAGCAATTTCTGCTTTCAGAGCATCCATTTTGCGAGTAAGAAAGGTATAATAAAGGGCGAATGCAGAATACAGCTCTGTTTACTTTTGATGCCCTTTAAATTTAAATAATATAAAACTGCAAAACAACAATAATCCGAACCGAAATGCAAACTTTTGAGTCTTGCAAAGAGAATATAATAGGAGTCTTGTTTCGTAATTTGTTTTGTAGATCTGTGTTTTGAATTATTTTTTATTTTTAAAATACTACTCTTTGACTGAACGTGTCAAAATGTGTCAATGTCAAGATAAGGACGTGATGTTTTTTTTTCTTCTTCCCCGTGTTGGGGCTTTTGGCTCCGCATGATTGACGCAGTTGCCATGTACAAATCGTATGAGTTTAATTTTATAAAGGACGTGATGTGCACATGCGTGACGTTGATTGATATTTTTTCTTTTGAATCTCCGGGCTTTTAGCTTCAAATGGCCGGCGCATTTGCCTTTATAATTAATTATTTATCGTATTTATCGATAACCACACGCTGAAATAAGTAGGCAAAACCAAAACACCTCACCAAAACAACACCTCAGCAAAAGGGTCATAAACATTTTTTTTTATTTAAATTCTGACAATACTGTGGAAAACGCGTCAGTGAAAGAATTTCATTTAATCATCTTCCATAGATGTAGTACATGTATAAATATTAAGGGTTTCTAGTATTTAGAACTATATTTGCGATAGTGGCGCCCCAATGAATTTCTACTTTTTTTTTTGCTAAGCTGCACTTTTTGCGTAATACCTCGTGTATTACGCAAAATATACGTTCTTTCTGTATTCTGAGAGTAATACGATAAGTGGTAGAAAAATAGTAATTTAGCAATAGATATTCAATATTAAGCTCATAGTTTTATTTTGTTTTTATTAATAGAAAGCTTTTGTTTATACATAGTATAAGATAATATTATGTGTCAAATTGTTAATAAGTAAAATTGCAGAGCCCTAACAGGGTCTTTGTACCAGCGAGGTGACATAACATTTTTACGTTGCCGCCTACACTCCTTACTATTCCGAACTTTGTTATTACTTATAAATAACAATTTACAAAAAGTTGGCAATAGTGTTATAGAATAAAACTATATTTTATTATCAAACTTAAACTTACATTTTTCAAAATTTCCTTTGTAGTCGTTCCCACTCGACTTCAAAATCTGTGTAAAAATATAATTTTGTTCTTTGTAGTGGCATGTTTTGTGATTTTTTGAAGGTAACTTATTTTTCAATTTTTTGTGAAACATCTATGATAGTGGAAAGCTGACATATAACAACAATATTTTTTTTCTTTTCTGTGCCTAAAACTTTCTTTAGCTCTAAAATGTATTTTATTTATAGATACGATTACACATCCATGCATTGCATGAATACCTCCTTCTATTGACATCAACAAAAGACAAAACAAAAGTATTGTAGTGATATGTTATCGCGAAATTCGTAGGCGCTCTAGCAAAAATCCATAATTATATTATTTGAGCTGGTTCAAAAACTACTAAACACTAATTCATAAAAAAATTGTGGGACCACATTGAGGGTTTCTTCTGCATGATAAAAAAAGGAACACGCAAATTGGCGTAATCGCTGCAAATTGTAGTGATTTGCCATTGCGAAACTCGAAGGCGCTATAGCTAATATTTGAGCTTTAAAAACTACTGATAACATTTATGCGGAACCACCTCGAGGATATTATCTTCTTCATGATCAAAATAAAAACATGCAAATTGGTGCACAGATGCCATCGCTGTATATACCTACATAAAAAAAACGGGCCGAAATGAGAACCTACCTCCTTTTTCAAAGTAGAAATATCTTCTTTTTTTTTGCTAAAATGTTCATGACCGTGGATTCAATGTCCCTTAGTCGTAATATTAAACATGTTTACATAGTATTAAAAGGGTCAAACAAGTCATAGTCACAGTCAGAGTCAAGCAAAGTAAGTCACGGTCAAGTCAAACTCATGCCCCTGTAAAGTGGTGGAGGTTTACAAGAGGCTCCTATGGAGTTTTGGAAACAACACGAAAAGACACGTTTCACGTCGTTATATCACTTCCCCACACTAGAGCACGTTTACGAGCACTTAATGAATAATAATTCACCATTTAGAACACATTAACACTCGAAAATACACAAGTTTAGGAAAATAATTCAACGAGCCGACATGCTATTTTCCACGTTGGCGCCAAAACTCCGTCAAAATATCTAAGGACACAATGTTACCTACCTGCAATGAAAAGTTCCCTTCAAATAAAATTCTAAGCCCCTCCTCATAGCGCCGGCCCTAGCATTTGATTAGGGTAGCGAGATTGTCTTTTAGCGCGTTTCATTTCTGAAAACTCTTATCCATTCCGGGATAAAAAGTAGGTATTCCATGTGCTAATCTAGGATATAAACTATATCATACAACGCAAGTGTGACTCAACGCCTGTCACGCCTCCCCGCCCAGAGACGCAGGCGCCACCAATTTTTTTTCGGTCTTGGTATTTTGGCGCCCCTTGCTGTCCAAGTAAAGCCACCGAAGAAGAAGCGAATAGTAGGTAGAAGGTAGGTATAAATGCTATTCTGTGAATAATATAATTATTACGCGTATTTTGATAAACATAAAATCTAATTATTTTGCTATTGATAAATCAGATAGGTAAGTATAATCAGATTTTAATCACTATTATTGGTATGCACGCAAAATTTGATACAATATTATGTACCTAGGTACCTACGTAGATACCCAGTACTTACTTACTTATTTAGGTAGGTAGCCTAACGTAAAACAAGTAGCAGTTTTTTTGATAACAACCTTAGTACCGGAGGAGAATAAGGCAGTATCGACGAAAAAAACTACCTTAACTTCTTAGTTTCTTTTTCTTTTAGTTTTAGTTTTTAGTAAATATTTTAAGATTTCGTATACTTTTTGGTTTTTAAGCTGTGCATATTAAAATTCCTAAAATAGTCAATATAAAAAAACGACTTCAAAATTATGAAGACTTTTTTGGACTCTGGAGATTATTCATAGTAAAGTTTTGAAGTAGGTACCTACTTATTACTTTTACTTTACTTATTCAAATAAATACAAATACAAATTAATTTATTGGGCATTATAAAAATTTACAAAATAATATATGAACCCATTGGCTCCGAACTAGTAATAAATACTGTGTTTCGGGAGCCAATGGCCACATAAAAGGGCCATAAAAAAATTATAGGTAGGTAGAGGTACCTACGTTTAAAATTTTGAATTTAGGTCCATAACAAAACTGGAATTGTGGAGAAAGTTTTATACAAGAGAATGTTCTAAAGAAACCGATAAACAGACGGACAAAAGTAGGACATGAATTCATGACCATAATGTGACGTCACATTCACCACGTAGATAGGTATATACTTAGTAGGTATCTAATAATTATTAGCATAAGGCTACAGGCTACAGGATACAATATCTCGTTACAGTCAAACACTATCTGACAAAATCAGAATAACCGATTATTATCAAAGAAAGATAACTGCTATGATTCCATCAATCTGATAAACACAAATTGATAAGTATTTATTATTCACATTGAAAAACAAAATAGTCACAATATAGTATTAAAGTTATTTTGTGCTTCAAGTAAAAAAAAATACTGTGCGTGTAAAAAGCAAAATAGTAAAAATGACCGTAAAATTATACCACATTTTTGGTATACTCACTGTACTGTGTTTGTTGAGTATTTGTGTTATAACGGCAAAAGGTAAGAGAACAGCTTCACTAACGTTCTTAAAAACTTCTAAAAGCCCTAACAGACGTGTCGGACTTGGTTGTACGGCGCCGGCGGTCCGTCTACCAAATTCGTCTCGTCTATTAGCTACTTTATAATCCAAAATGTTCTACCCTAGATGAATTTTTCAAAGATAATTTCGACGATATAAAAGTACCTAGGCCGTTCCGTTCTTTCTGTTGCCAAACCCAACAAGTTATTAGCTGTTTTACATAAGCGTTAGCTGTTAGCTGAACGCTATTCAGCTGTTTTGTAAAATAGATAGTGGTTTTGTAAAACAGCTAATTCGGAAATCTATCAGCGACTTTAGTATAAACTTATTCCCCTTTATAAACGAGGAGTAGTCTTGGATTAGTTACAGTGTTTTGTCTTTTCCTCTTTTTAAAATTTTGAACTAGATCGAAGAAGACAAAAGACGGAGTAACTATTACAACGCTAATCTTATGGGTTAGGGGTAGGGGTGAGTACCTATTGGGGTATGTTTGCCTCTATTATTATTACATATTTGGTGTAACGTGCATTATGTGAGGTAAAGGTTTTTCAAAAATTGTTAACTGTAGGTACAAGGTACATCCTCAGAATATTCTGTCTACATCATAAGATAAATAATTATAACTAACTTTTATGATTTTAGGTCAATCGCGAATAGTAGGTGGAGATACAGCGCCGCCAGCTTTTGGTTTATTTCATGCATCTCTACAAAATGTATCGGGGTATCATGTATGTGGAGGAGCAATTGTTTCTAAATGGCATATAGTAACTGCAGCTCATTGCGTGTATGGGTATGTTCATTGATATGATAAGGCCTTAACTTAAAAAACTGACTCAAAATTACTATAGGCGCTTGAGCAAAATTATTGATGTCGCCAAATCAACAGGCACCGAACAAAATTATTCATTATCCTACCTATCTTTAGAGCTGGATATAAAATATTGACCCAAATGAATGAAATTATTGTAGAATCACCTCGAAAGCCACATACAAAAAAAAAACGTAATCAGTTCACAAAATGTCATAGTAATCGATGTATCTAGGTACATACCTACATGAATAAAAATACGAATTGAATTGAGAACCTCACTTGAAGTCGGTTAATAATACCTATCTATCACTATTCAATTACTTTTATTCAAATAATATACTTAGCATAGCATTTTGATTTTCCAGCGCAAAACCAGAATTCATCAAAGTAATTGTGGGAACCACCAATTTAAGCAATGCTGGCGTTCAATATGACGTTGAATCTATAAACATTTATAGCAACTTTAATTTTAGTTCAAGAGTCAATGATATTGCTTTATTGAAAGTAGAACAACATTTTGATATGAGTCGTGTTCGAGCTATTTCACTACGTGAAGAGACACTAGTAGAAGGAGATATAGTATTTTTAAGTGGATTCGGAGCTCAAATGGTAAGTTTGTTGATCGTAATAATTATATTACTCTGAGCATCTAAACACTCGGGAAGGTATACATTGTATTTCGTAAAAATGCAAAATTAAATAATTAATTTGCAGGTAAACGGAGAATCAAGTGATCAAATGCAAGTGTTAATGTTGCCTGTATTCAGCCAAAAAACGTGCCGCCATGCAATGAGGTACACCAGAGAAGTTACTAATCGGATGTTTTGTACATTCACTAAAATTGGACAGGGAACGTGTAGCGTAAGTACCTATTTTATCTTTTTAAATTTTGAATATCATTGGGATCCCGATTCTGTTGGAAAAAATATTATCCTAGCAACACTCATAGTTTGTCCCATAAACCGCCACATTCTACTTTTTCTCAATCCCCAAGCTACAGACTATAGGTAAAGCTACAAAAGGTCTTTACTCCAAGCCTACCCCACTAGAAATAGTTATACTTGAAAATATTTATTTTATTCGATACTTGAAACTGGCACATGCACAAGATGTGTTACGCCAAACCCCTCTCAGCAGGATGAAAAGAAAAAAGTAGGTACCTAATAATCTCATATTATCATAATTAAAAAAAAAAAAAAAAAATCGCCCATAGGGCAAGGAGTTTTGGCGCCAACGTGGATAAGAACATGTCGGCTCGTTGGATTATTTTCTTAAACTAGTGTATTTTCGAGTGTTAATGTGTTCTAGGTGGTGAATTATTATTCATTAAGTGCTCGTAAACGTGCTCGAGTGTGGGAAAGTGATATAACGAGGTGAAACGTGTCTTTTCGTGTTGTTTCCAAAACTCCATAGGAGCTTCTTGTAAAGTTCCCACCACTTTACAGAGGCACGAGTTTGACTTGACCGTGACTTACTTAACTTGACTCTGACTGTGACTATGACTAGTTTGACGTTATTAAGACTATACAAAACAGAAGAATAGGCGGTATGGCCTTAAAGGCTTTAGCCTGCCCGATGGGCGAATTATAACAAAAAAAAAAAAAAAAACCATAGGGCAAGCGTAGTTATGCCTTCAAGGCCATACCCCTCATCAGTTCATCAGTTTTTCGTATCATTAATAAAAATGCGCGCGAAGTTTTTTTATTTTTTATATTTTTTTTTACATCGGGTTAGGCTAACTTACTATAACTAGGCAATTATAATTTAATTTCAATAGCTTAATAATTACCTATTATTCAATAGCTATTGCAATAACCAGCGAATTTCATATAGTTATTAGTTCGCTGTGCATAACCCGCGTTTCTGGTATATACATTGACGATGTAAACATACAAACCTCCTATTATCTTTCAGTTGGTATAGCTGTGTTGTATTTAGGTTTTAAAATATAATTGCATGTCCAACGTTAATTGTTTTTTGTAGTACCTTTAACTCCTGCCAATCCATCAATAAGGTCGCTTGCCAAGCGTGGTGATTATGGCAACACCACTCTCTAAGAGGGAGGCCTTTGTTCAGCAGTGGACGTTTATAAATAATTGGCTGATGATGATGATATGCCTACGCAGTTACACAAGTGATAACGTTTATAATAATAGGTGTGAGTTTGTAAATGCAGCTAACATGAATTCGGATTTATTAACAGACTTCAAAAAGGAGGAGGTTATCAATTCGACTGTGTTTTTTTTCTTACAGGGAGATTCCGGAAGTCCAATAATAAAAGACGACAACCTCGTCGGCCTGGTTTCTTGGGGCATACCTTGCGCTGTTGGTTTCCCTGATGTCCACACTAGAATGGCTCCATTTATCAAATGGATAAGAAAGGAAATAAGAAACGACCTTTGTTGATCGATTATTTTCTACAATGTAAATTATGAGCAATCAACAGATAATTATAATATGGCGTGGAGGAGCTGCATCGAATTTTCTAAATATAAATGAATAGAAAATGTAAAAAAGAAACCCATATTTTTTGTGGCATAAATTATAGTGGAAGATTGTATTTCTTTTGTTATTATTAGAGCAGGGAGAATTTCAAAATAAAATTATTTACTTACTTAATTATTCTCCTTTTGAAACATATTTCTACAGTATAGAAAACATAATATATTATAACTGAAATCACATAACAATAAAGGTAGCATTCCGATCGCGCAGCGGACGCGTTGCGCGACTGTGCTCGAGTGCGGTGTGCGGTAATCGGTAATCGGTAATGTAGAGATTGATTGTACTTTCACGTGTTTTCCGAACTCCATATAATTATTTTAAACCTCTACCTGGCGCATACTAGTTAGTTGAATACGTAAGACGCGGCGTTATGGCTTTATAGGCTTTAGCCTGCACAGCGATAAGCGAAAAACTTAAAAAAACCTAGCAGGAAATAGAGATTATTTAAATTTATATAAGTTTGCTTTCGCACCTTTTTAGAGCCTTTCGTTTGTGAATGAAATGAAATGTATTTAATCATTGACCTATATGTACTACGTACAATTCTTTGTATTTAATGGATATTTGGTTGTTGCCGCGGACCTTTCAGCTTTCATCAACAAGCTGGTATATAAAAGTCGGTGAGTAGGTATTTCAAAGGGCTTTGATCCCTTGACTATTCCTGAAAGTAGTAAGGTAAAATGTGAAAGTAGCATGATGAATGGGCATCGATTTGCTTTTAACCCTGAACTTCCTCGTACCAAATCGAAATAACTAAAGTGTTGGCCGGCAGACCGACAACGGCTAGTCACCGTATAAATACGTACCTGTAAAAGTGCCTGATAACATTTTGTTTGCTACGACCAGTGTTACCTACCTACATACTTAGTTTTTTTTGTAGAAGTGCTTATCGTGGTTTTGCTTGTTTATCAAACTGTTTCGGTGTCTTCATGGTGGCGGTAATGAATTCTTTTTTGGAGCGGGAAATCCTGTTGTTTTGGGAATATGTTAAACGGTAAGTTTAAATTACTTACTGGCTAAATGTGCGCGATTTTGTACGCGCAGCGCTCGGTCTTCGGCCAAAGGGGGGGTTAGAAGTTGGGAAGCTCTTTGAACGAGTGCTTACCTGCACTCTCTTATGTTTGGAATTTGGTTCAAACCCTTCGTAGTCTCCACAAACGGTTTATAGACGCCTGGTAGACGGATCGCAAAATTATTTTTGATTTTGCTTTCTAAATTTTAATAGGCGTTTTTAGGGTTCCGTACCCAAAGGGTAGAAACGGGACCGTAGCACTAAACCTTCATTGTCTGTCTGTCCATCTGCCTGTCCGTCTGTCTGCCTGTTCGTCTGTCTGTCTGTCCGTACGGCTGTATCTTTCGAACCGTAATAGATAGCAAGATGAAATTTTCACACATTATGTAATGTTATGGCGGATTAACAAAGAAATAATGAAAAAATTAAAAAAAGAAAGTGGGGACAACATACGTATTTTTCTACGTATTTTTGTATTAGCTATAATGTAAAAAGATAATACTTACAAGCGTCTAACTAGGCGTGATTATAGTACACACTAAAATAATAACAAAAAATAATAAATAATGGCCAAGTGCAAGTCTTTGACCAGTGTGTGTTGCCAGTGATGACATATGGTACAGAGACGTGGTCCTTGACTGTTGGCCTTTTGGAAAAACGCAGAGTCACTCAGCGGGCAATGGAGAGAGCTATGCTCGGAGTTTCTTTGCGCGATAAAATCCGAAACGTGGATATTCGCCAGAGAACCAGAGTCGTTCTGTCGTTCAGTGTGGAGGTTAAAGGGGGAGGCCTATGTTCAGCAGTGGACGTCTTCTGGCTGATGATGAAGTGCAAGTCGGTGATAAATACTGTTCATTACCATGTTATAACTGTAATTTGACTGTAATTTTGTAGTGGTAATTTCGTTATTGAATTTTGTGGTGGTACGGAACCCTCAGTACACGAGCCCAACTTGCACTTGACCGGTTCATTTTATCCTATACTGTACAATAGTTTTATATTCCATTTTATACACTTATCTTATTTGTATTTAGTACTCAACAGGGCCTCTTGGTGTTGGCTTCGGCCCCACAAATGCCTCTGACGTCCGGGCTAGACCTGTGAATATGTTTAAATCGTTGGTTTAATTAAGAGAAATAATAATATTACCCTGTCCTTGAAATAACCTATCCAAATTGCAACCTAAATGAATATCTATCCACTTCCCTGCATACATAAATATCCACGCTGTTGTGATGTATGTATTATTAAGTAGGCCAGGAAAATTTAGGTACTTAGGTATAGGTTCATATCATACACTTTACGGCTTACGTTACGCTTGAGCTTTATCAATACCCTACTGGGTTACGAAACTGGGTCACTTCTTATTTATCTGGATTATACACTGTGCGACCTAATATTTGTGATTTCCGTAGACCAGGTGGAGTCCATCCATGGAGTCCAACCGAAGGTAACTATTTAGCATAATTATAAAGTCCATCTAACAAATTTCCACCAACCCGAACTGGGTCAGCGTGGTGGATATGTCCCAAAAATCGCAAAAGTCTAGCAGTGGAATATTTTAAGGCTGCATGATTATGCATCTGACCAATGCCTAAGTGCCACTTTTTTGGCATTTTGTGCCGAGGCCTATAACTAATTCGATACACAGACGTTTTTAACCGAAATCAAAATCAATTGTTCAATTCGATGCGTTTTTTTGTACCTTTGTTAGACATCTAAATCTTAATTTATGTTCGATGTGTTGAAAAATGCGACAAATGAGAACTGCGACCAGAACCACCGGAGGATGGGCAGCAGCGTCCTGTTAGTACACGGTGAACGTACTGCGATCCTCAAGCGGCCTGCCAAGCGTGGGGATTACGGCAACACCCCTCTCTAAGAGGGAGGCCTTGTTCAGCAGTGGACATTGTGTGTGTGGTGTGTGTTGAAAAATTGGTACTATAGACTATACTGCAGCGGCAGGCAACTCATGAATGCTATAAATGCTCAATTTGCCACTAAGCATGTATAGTAAGCTTGTTAGTAGCTACTTTAATCAAACAAAAATATACGTAAATATTTTAGGGTAATTTTCATATTTTCGTAAAACCTTACATAACAACCTATCGAAGAAGTAGATAGGTACAGGATATTGGAGGAGAGGAAAAAATGGGTGACTAATTACTTTAGGAAATATCGACCTTTAAGTCCAATATTACGCAAGTAGGTACCTACCTACGCCTACATTGCGTATTTTTTTTTTGTTTTTCTATCTATTTTTTTTAGGCTAAGCTGTTATAGGTTATATTCTATTTCTAAGTTCTAAGTATTGGTAAGAATCAATAACATCGGTACGTTAAAATATGCCAGTGTGTAGTGGCCATTGATTTATTTGTACACTTGCTTAGGCGTAGGCACGTGGCTTGTTTCACATTTCCTTGAAACTTCAATGACGATTGAATAATTTAGTGGCATCGATCCAAGACAATAACAGGGGTTTTATGGGGCAGGTATGTCTTTATTTCTGCTACCAATGACATTGGCATACCTACCTAGATATTTGTAGGTAACAATCGTTTTGGTGAATATTTCATTGGCTTAGAACAAGCTCTATAAGAGCTTAACTCGGAGCTTAACTGTCACATTACTTTGACATGCCAAAAATTTACAGTTAATAAAAATGTTTATTTTTTATTTTTTTGATTGTCTTATAGAAACTAACGGTCTTAATTAACAGAAGTAATAATTAGCTAGAGACAAAGGGGCCATTTAAAAAATTTACTTATAAAAAACAGAGTACCTACATTATATGAACGCTAAAACATGTGAATAAAAATATAGATGTATAATATTACTAGAACAAAGAAAAAAGCAATAGACTCTAAATAAACAAGGACAAACTGCACTATTATCTGCATTATCTGCAACTTTATTGTGACATCGACTTATATCTAAGAGCGCCAGAGGGTTAATACCTACGGAATATTCTAGCATCAGTCATAAATGTCTTTCGCGATACTTAAATTTCATATATCCGAATAGCTTTCGAAACTTCCGATTACAGCCCTTTTCCAAAAAAAATATACTTTGACCAACCTAAACTTAAAAGTATTATCGGTACCTTATGGTTTTATTTTGTTATCCTAGGTTATTCAGGTACCTATAGATATTCTAGTTTAGAGCAACCATTTTAAACCTTACCAGAGACCAAAGCTGGAAAGCTCTGATACTATGTCTCTAATATTTTATGTAGAATTGTAGATACACATTTAAGCATTTAAGCTTTTTATTGAACTTTTATTGGACAAAACAGACGTCTACAAAGTTGGTCATACATTGTTATTTAAAGAATTCTCAAGCACACAAAATCTATTGTCTCCAAAATATCTATGCATTTTTACGAATTCCGATGTTTTGACGAACCCTTATCGTGGTTTTCGAGTCCTGCACTTTCGCGAAACAATAGTTTGAGATAACTTGGTGACTTATCCTGAGGATGCGTCTTATAAATACTCTAAAGGAATGAGGAACCCCACCAGTGGCACCAAAGTCTCCTTTGAGCAAGGATCTGCTATTTTCAAAGACAACAAAGGTAAGTGTATTTTACAATTACTAGGTATTTCTACTTTCTATGAAACATGTCTCTATTATCGAGACCAAAAGATTGTAAAAATGTATGTACCTCTAATTTGGCTTTTATAATTTTTGTGTGAAATGTGTAGATCGAGAGCGTGTTTTAAATTACGCCTAAAGCGCTATTAAGAACCAACGCTGTGGCATGGAGAAAATACCTTTGTGCCATCATAGAGAAATATACTAGGTGCCATGTAGGTTTTCACTAAAGTTGCTGGCAAAATTTTAAACGCGCCCCAAAGTTGATAACTCTGTCTATTTGTTAACTCTGAAGCAATATTGATTCAAGACAAGACTTCGAACACATGCATGCCTATTCCGTTCAACTATGTAGGTGGTCAGCTCAGCTGGTCGGAGTCCCGTTGTTTCGTTAATAATCAATTTTACCAAATGAATTATCTAACCAACCCGTTTGATTTAAAAAATGCCACCGAGTTCCATTCTACACAATTGATTTACAAGTTGATCAGTCTAGTGGAGGTCCAGAATAACTTCATCATGCAACAGTTTTTTAAAATGTAAAACCAAAGGACCACAGTTATTATTATTTTTATTTTCGTTTTAGATGCAAAAGGCACTAATATTGCTCTTAGCAGCCATCCCAGCTCTGACTGCAGAAGTGTCACCTTCATACAGCCTTCTTGAGAAGCATCCAGCTTTCAATTCGGACCTCAAAAGCGAACCCATTGAAACGCATGCTATCTTCAAGAAGGAGTCAAAAAGTGAACATCCAGTTTATAGAGGTGACAATCTTCCTCAAGGGAGAGCTCATATAGAGCCAGTGAGACCTAAAGGCCCAGTCATAAAGAATGATCCGATGCTAGCTGATCAGCCCAATGGATCCTCTGAAGTAAACCGAGTTGTAAGTGTTATATTTATTCATTCTCAATTATAATTTAAGGAAACTTTGTGTTTTTAGTAATATGAAACCTAGAATTAAGTTGCACTAGATTGACGAACGCTCACACTTGAAAATATGGTGGATTAGTTTAGTACAGACAGAGGGCAATAATTCATGTAATTTTTCGAAATTTTATGGAAGCTATGTTTTTTGTATGATATTGAAATATACTAAGATACAACACATTTTTAGTTTGAGCACCAGCCTCTTCGTATTATAGGTCTAATTCTATTAAAATGTCTAAATGTTGGAAAGTTATCAGGGAGAAACCGCACCATACGCACTAGTGGCAGTTTGACTTTTTTGACGTCTTAAATCACATAACAGATTACGGCAGAAACAGACTTTTGCTCCATAATTATGCTGAATGGAAATTCGAGAATAATTTATCCGGGGCAGAGTATGCCGTAAATCAAACCTTAATTAAGTGGTATTTTTCTGGGAAGAAAAGTAGATATTTGAGTGAAGCAGTATTTTTCATCAATGTTCAATTGAACTTTGTCAGATTTCGGAATCGGGCACCTGGCTGAAGATCGCGAAGTCTACAAAATAAATTTAGGGTAATCATTTGCTTTGTTTTTGTTTTCAGGATGAACTGACTATTCCTGGCTACGCCTACGTCCCAGCACCGGCTGAGCTGTCATACCCTGACGTCGCATATGCACCAGGATATGGTTATGATACTGCATACGCTGCTTCCAATGGGTCAGTGTAGTTTTATCAGTTTTTCCAGAAATATCTATTGATTCCACTCAGAGATAACAATCTTCAGCTTTAAATCTCCTATTTTTAGGTATAGGTCTCTCTGTGGTTTTGCCATTCTCTTTGATCTCTTGCCAGTTGCATTTATTCGTATCTGCCAGAAATTTAGACAAAATAATCTTCCATATAATTCCAACGGCCAACATCTCAAAGGTGGCATGTGGGTCAGATTATCATAAAATTGTTTTATTTATATTTGAGTGTTATGAAATTGGTTTTCAGTTATGATTTGTACGGCAATGGACCCAGCAACTACCTGATGGAGCCTGATACTTCCACTGTCGGATTATTATGGAGCCAGGTTCCCGATTCTAGGGTATGCATAAAATATTCTACTAATCCTATCGACTTGTTCTTTGTATAATTTAAGAACATCATCTACTGCTGGTCGTGGGTTTCTGCTTAACGTACATAACCGAGCTTAGTTTTAAGCTTTTAGATGTAGAGATTATTGATAGGTACCTTTCTTTTTTTTTCTGTTAATTAAGTAATGGATTTTTTACTTGGATATTCCTTCCTCTATTTACTATGTAAATCACCATGTATGTAATCAGTTCAAACTGTTTCAAATTTTTCCAGACCTTCATCAGCTACGTCGGAAGAACTATTAACTGGTTCTTCAGCAGCGTTTTCGTTTTACTACTTGGATCTATCATGACCGTCGGTGTCTGCTCGTACACCAACCTCTGCACCATTAACTTCCACGGAGTCGGCCCCATTCACGAAGAAATGAGAGCATTGGTGTCTCCTGAACGCTTAGAAAAGATCAGCAACGCCGCGGACTTCGTAAAGAATGCTATTGATAAATACCAGAAGATACAGAAAGTAACTGAAACTAGCTCGGCTAGAAAACGCCGTGCTGTATTTTACTGATAAATTTTTATTGATTATAGCTACGACCTTTGTAAACCTTTTAAAGTGAATAATTAAATGTCTAACAAATAATGGTTCTATACATAATTATTTTCTCTAACCTATCTTCATTATTATTGGCTGAAACAGCAAGGCAAAACCCTCTTTCTTATTCTACAGCTAATCATTTCCAAATATTTGCATGATCTTTTCTTCCTTATTTAAAATTATTAGGTTCGAACAAAAGTTCAATGTTAAAAGTATTTTAACGAGTTTTTATTTGATAATTTATGTACATTTTAAAATAAATTATTATATTCATAATACAATTTCACACTAAAAACTGTTCTGCATTTCGTGATACTTGTTATATGCTTCATTGAAATAATACTCCAGTTCTTCTAAATATGGAAAAGCTGATAAGTTTTCTCTTGCCAGGAATGATGGTTTCTCAATAGTTAGAGTGCAGTAGGGCGTCAGGGCACAGAATCCAATGACTATAGCCATCCCTAGGAAGACCAGGCCGCCTCTGAAGATGAACCAGGAAACCACTGATAGAGCTGTGGAGCCGAGGCTGATAACGGCTGTCTGTAAACAAAATGCAATAAGTCTAAAATATAGTGACATCTGCATCCCACGCTCTGCTCGCTATCCTACAGGAATTGTAATTTTCCGCGAAAAAGTAACCTATGTTTCTTGTGAATCCATGGTATTTGCTAACATTATACCAAACTGCAATGCAAATCTAAAGAGTTTTTACGGAGTGATTGAATTTATACATACACAACACATTTCCAGTGGGGGTCCATAAATAAGTATTTGATAGTAAAGCTGAAGATGGAGCAAAATGGTGTGCCTTGGTAGAAGCCTTTCGGCCTGCAGTGGACTGTGGTGGTGTGGGTAATAGATAATAATATACTTACAACAGGGCTTAAAATGTAGTCCAATATTGAGAGTTCTGTAGGCTCAACTGATGTTATTGCATAATCACTGTTGGGCACTATTTGATGGTATCTGAAATATGACATATCTAAGTATTAGAACTTACTAAACTTACATGTTATTATATCACAGAGCTATATGAATTTGCAATACTTATTATTATGTCCGTCTATTGGTTTTTATTACATAACATAGTGTGTTTTAAAGTTTTAAAGAGTTCCAGTAAAAATCTAGTTTAAGAGTCGTATAGTCGTATAGTTTAGGCCGTTACTTACTCAATAGCATCGTAAGGTATCGGTTCAATAAGGTCAACAGCTGTTGTTTCACTCCTTTGTTGTGGTAGTAAGTATGTAGGTTGTGGTGATACAACTGACAATAGCAAAGCAAAACATATTGATCCGACTGATAGTGATACTGGAAACATCTGAAAAATAATGATAAGTTTTTTTATAGTCACAAATACCCAATATATACACAGACGAATCAAAATATTTTAAACTAGCAGTCCGTTCCGGCTCCGCACGGGTATAGTTATATAGCCTATATTAATCAGTGATAATGTAGCATTCAAACGGTGAAAGAAGTTACAAACCAATTTGTTACAAACATACTTACATACAAATCTTTCCTCTTTATGATCTCTATCTCTACATCTGTATGTCTGTCTGTATGGCCGCTAACTCCTCCTAAACCACGCAACGGATTTTGATCCGGTTTTCACCATCAGTTAGATACATTATCAAGGAAGGTTTATATATATAACTATCGACCCACCCCGGCTTCGCACGTAAATTACACCCGTGCGAAGCCGGGCGGGCGGGTCGCTAGTATTATATAGATTAAAAATACAATGGATGCGTTTAACAGTTTTCAAACAGTGGAAATTCTTACCTTAAATCACAAGAATAAATGTTGCCAAAAATTTGCAATGAAAACGATTAACTCTCTTCAATCAGTGGTAATTTCTACCTTAGATATAAACAATAAATGTCCTACTTCTTTAGATGTATTTTTAGCAAGTGGTAATTCCTCTTATATGAATTTACTTTAAATAGAATAACATTATTGTGCAACCAAATTAGCTAACTATATCCCGACCTGACATTTTTGAGGAATAATGATAATGAAGGATGCACTTGCAATGAGTCATTCGATTTATTAAAGCAACTATGATCATTAACATAATTAATCTGTGAAACTAGACCAGTGTATAAAAAGGTAAGTGAAGAATGATTTTGTTTAAAGAGTAGTTCTCGCTTCTAAAATAAACATTTCATTTTTTGAATAATATTTTTCATTCTCAAAAAGTAAGCCATCAAAGAACTTGAGTTGCAGTGAAGTAGATTCCTCTTATCCGAAGATTTCAATTTTTTTAAATAAATTTTCGCACTTTTCAGGATGATCAAAGCAGGCATTATTTTATGCTCGTTGTTGTTGGTTTCTACTGCATTAGCAGAAATATACGAGTTTGATAACTTCATCGAATATGAACCAGCACCTGTGAGTTGACCATACTACTTCTGTTGAATTCTTTAATTGTGCAAAATATTGCATTGCGTTGCATTCTTCTTCACCCAAACGTTATTCTTATATTTTTCTTATCTATTTCAGAGCATATCCCTACCATATTATCCTTATCAAGCGGTAGAGCAGCAAGCACCACCAGTTTACAAGCATAACCGTCCAAAAATAATCGTACCAGCATCCACGGAGGTAGTTGAAATGGTCAAACCTGCTGGATTTATCTCTACAGCTATATCTGTAAGTATTGAAACTTAAATATAAATTTAAGAGGGCTTTACTAAACCACAAAACCTGAATAGTACTTACTTATATCCACTGCTTATGATATACATTTTGATTAACCTACTTACCACGAAAATATAGGTAAATGTTTTCATATTTCTATGATTTTTACTTTCTACTCTCTTAGACTTTGGCCCAATGCTAGGCGTACTGGATGCTCTTCTAGATATTTCTTATGACAGCGAGCCACTTCCACTTTTTGCGTCTTTAGTGTAAGCGTGTCTTTTCTTTTTGTTTAGTCACTTGGTTTGACCTCCTTGTCAGGCTGCGTTTCCTTGGTGTTACATATGAGAATTCGTATGTTATATCAGCGCTTTATAATATTTGTTTTAATTTCCAGTGCACATTCAACGCTGTCATATCAGTGGTAACCTTCTTCATTGCCCGCGCTTCTGGCCTTATCGCGGGGATTGTCGCTGCCTTAGGACTCTGCAAGCTTACATCCCTGTGTGACTCGAAAATAACTATATACGAGGCAGAGTCAGAACTAAGGTCTTTTGCCACCCCAGAGAGGCTGTCAAGGGCAGCTAATTTTGTTAAAGAAGCTTTGAAGAAGTACAATGAAATGCAGAAAAAATAGTTTATAATATTTAGCTATAGTTATGTTTGGATTATAATTTATTTGAAATAAACTTAGTAATAAATTAAACACCTTCATTTTATTGACACTTTTGTAGGGTTATAAGTAGGTATAGTCAATACCCAAAGTCCTAGAAAACAATCTACCTCAACCTGGATAATAACATAGGCAAAAACGATTTACCTCCAAGTTGCATGAAGTTATTATATCTACGTAGGTAATTCAGTTTTTCCCTTTATTAACTAAACAAAATACAAGCTAAAACTAAAACTACAAATACAGTTAGACTGCCCATAGACCATTGAAGGTAATTAGTAATTCAGTAATTCATAGGTAATTCAGTGCATGCTAATTGGAAAAATATAGTTTAAATGGTCCGATCGATAGAAATATGCTGTCGAAGCACGAGGTCACAATCATAATAAAATTAACATTAGTAGAACCCAGGTAACCTAACCTAGTCCCTATCTCTAGGTTACCTGATGTCACCTAATTAGGCAATCTAAATTTACTTCGATGGTTGTCACTATAAAACATTGACTTTAAAAGTAGTAAGCGATCGACAAAATTATTGATTTTACTAAATTAACAGGCAGTCGAACAAAATTATTAGTTTAACTAGAGCTGCTTAATAAAAGTCAATGACATTTTTGTGGGGTATCTCGAGAGTTTCTTTTAAATAAAAAAATATTCAGCCAAGTGCGAGTCAGGCTCACCTGAGGGTTCCGTAACAACAAAAAATACAAAAAGTAGTGCAAAAAGACACAATCATGCCCAGGGGTGTGTACTTTTAATCATGCCAAGTTTGACGCTTGTCCGAATTACCATTTTTACAAAAGAGCAAATACAAAAATACGTCTAAAAACCCTTTCTCTTTTACATTATCATCTCTCTTTACTTTTAGATTTTATTATTATTTCTTATTTAATCTGCCGTAACATTACATGTTCTGTGAAAAATTCAACTGGCTATCTATTACCGATTACGATTTGAAAGATACAGCTATTAAAAGGTAGGACGGACAGACGGACATACAGACAGCGAATCCTTAGTAATAGGGTCCCGATAGCCCGTTGGTCGAGTTGGTAGTGAACCTGCCTTCTGAGCTTGGGGGCGTGGGTTCGATTCCCACCTAGGACAAACATTTGTGTGATGAACATTTGTGTTTGTTCTATATCTGGGTGTTAATATCTATTTAAGTATGTATTTAAAACCTATATATGTATATATATATCAGTCTCTGGCAGCCATATCACAAGCTTTGCTTAGTTTGGGGTCAGATGACCGTGTGTGCAAAAATGTCCCGAATATTTATACGCCCCTTCGGGTCCCTTCGGGTACGAAACCCTAAAAAACAGACCGAATTAAGAATCTTCTTCCTGAAATTGTTAAAAAATATTTTAAATAGTAGTCAATATCTAAGTCAGCCGTAGAGTTCTTGATCTTGTCTCTACCCACATGTCTCTTCTAAGCTTCATTACATTAGGTAATTATGAAGTAACTTGTACAGTACGTTAACCACAATGACGTGTTTAAAGTATAGTCTGGTTGGTGAAAAAGTAATTATTGGAAACAAAAAAGTACACCTGATCTTTGATCAAGTGCTTTTGACGAGTTACCTTCTCAACCTCGCTATCTACTTCAAGCGTTGGCGTAAGGGACAGTCAAATACGTAAGCTGTAATTTAGATTTGCATTAGAATATACATTAAAATCATTATCATCGGAATCAGCCTATATTTACTGATAGGAATCTCCCAAGGCACGCCACTCTATCCGATCTTGCAGCCACTGAACTGCCTAACGTATATTGTGTCCTAAGCTACGTTAAAAATAATAAACATCAATTATAAAAAACTGACTTTAAAATTAGTAATCACACACACACACACACATCATCAGCCATTAAATGTCCACTGCTGAACAAGGCCTCCCTCTTAGAATTAGTAATCGCTCAAACCAAATTATTCGTATTATTGGATTTGGTTAAAAATTACTGACTGAAAGTAAAAAAAAGTTACAAATCACGTAAAACGATGCACATACATCAAAAATACGAATTGAATCGAGAACCTGAAATTAGTTAATTAATTAACTGTCAAACAGGCATGCGTCTGTCTGATAAACGGTTACCATCGAATAAAGAGATCTGCAAAAATTTTGGTGTTGTCTTAAACACTTTGCCAGCTAAAATGAAGTCGAGATCTTAAAGACAGAAGAAGTGGATTCTTCAAATGATGGACACTTTAATGCCATGTTTTAAAATAGCACTCTTTTACATTGTCGTCTTACAATTCTTTTTGTATCCATTCTGTTCAGACTTAGAGTATGATCGAGTATGCCATTTGTAACTAAGCGCTACCTAGATTCGAATGGTACGTAAATTGGACGTTCATGGTTTGATTGTCAGCTGGTAGATGTTTGATTGATGACTTTGCGTAATTATCCGTTCTGAATCTGGGTGTTATTTGTCCGTGTCTTTCTATGAGTTCCATACCATCATCACACAGGGACTCCTAGTGGGGAGCTACAAGTGTAAGACGTTGTTATCATATAGCTCTACGTGCTTTATCTTTAAGCACATTGAGTTTGCTATTAAACGAACAAACGGAGACGTATTCTACATAAATATAATCATTTCTAGAATACAAATGGCAAATATATTGCAAAACAAATACAAGTTTTTTACTCGTAAAAGTCCGCATTTAACCACCAGCTAGCCTGTTGGTAAACGATGATGTAGCTGAAGATGGAGCAAGAAAATACCTGTATAGGTAATAAGTGTCTCTCAAACAATAACGAAGCCAGCAGATTATGGGGTAGAAACGAAGAATCAAATCGTTTTATACATATCCAAGGAAAATCCAATAAATATTCAGGACATTTTTGCACACACGGTTATCTGACCCCAAACTAAGCAATGTAGATATGGGTGGTAGATTGGTAGTATTGGTAGTGGTTCAACTTTCTACTACTCGTCTTATAGTAGAAGGGGGATGGTAGGATAAAGTAGTCTTGCTCCGAAGCACATTCTCCCAAATGATTACTACAGATCACTACTACAGATTTGAAAACTTCTTGCTGCTACTGCAGTTATACTCGTACTTATATGGAAAAATTATTGCACACGCATGTACTTTCTCACATAAGTAAGTAAATTAATGTTATTCTTTCGAGAAAATTTTCTTAAACCTTAACTATAAATAATTTGCATTCTTGTTTAATAACAAAAGTTGCCAAATATCTGTTTTGGTTGACTAGCGTATAAAATGACGGTGTTTGAAGATGGTGAACGGCCGTTTCGGTTCTTTTTCCGGGTTCCCTCCTTATTTTGAACAATTATTTTACAGACTTTTGAACCTTAGCAGATAAAATATAGAGGTAGTGCAAAACGTAAATTTCAGGGTGATGTGCGCAATGCATCATTTGTCACGCAAGGTTTAGTTCTAAATTCTGGGTGGCATTGAACTGTTGGGCAAGCGTTATGCTTACTATCAAACGAGCGACTCGCTCGCCTCGTTACTCAGTAGCATCAGAAGATGCTACAGTAAATAATTTTTCATTTCATTTTCATTTTCAAGAAGAAAAAACGACGAATACTTACGATCCTTGAACAAGTTTCTGACTATGTCTCTGATTCATAAAGTATAAATTTTTATGCAATGATCTAATTAGCTGATTGCTACTTTCTCATCACAGTGTAGTGATTATCTACACTTATGGTGATTTATGCAATTTAAGTCGATTAAACATTAGGCGGTGCTTAAGTATCGAATCATAATTAAAGACCTTTAAATAACGGGCAAATTATTTACGGGGTATCATTTCATCAACCGTTCTTCTCCAAGAAGTATCAAGCGTCATTCAAAGTGTAACCAGCACCCTATAAACAAAAAAAATAATAAAGGTAAGAATTTGTAATAACTAAAGTATTTTAACAGACAAGTATTTTTATAGCAGCTAATATTAATTACCTAATCTACTTAGCATAATAAAAAAAACAGTTCGATCACCAATATACTGTTGAAAGTCTAAAAAACAAATGCTGGAGCCCACTACCAGTTGGTAGCGTACCCAGCATGCAGAATTATAATTAAAGTACCTACTAGGTTATTCAATGTTTTCATTTATTATTATTGTTTTACTTTTAGATGCTGAGCAAACTATTCATCTTGACTATTATTTTTGGAGCTATTGCTTCAGAACCTGCGCAGAAAAGGACATTCTTCTCAAGTAACGTAAGTGAATAAATGTTAAGTTAAAGGTCGAGAAACTTTCGGATAAATACCTAACTGAACTGTATTTTGCAGGATGCCACGTATGCAGAATATCCTGGATATGAGCTGGCGGCCCAGCCAGATTTATCTTCGATTATTAACGCTATCTGCTCCCTGATTGGGTATAAAATCGTAAGTATTTTTTTATTCAATATATTTTAATGTTTTCTTTATGACTTGCCAGGTTAGGGGTTTGAACACTGAGTCACAGCTTACCTGATGTACAAACTTTATTCCGAATTCTGGAATAACCCTCTAAATTATTAAGCTATAATTCTTTTAAAACGTTTCAATGATTATGGGTAAATCGCATAGAGCTATAGCTTAAACATCTTGTTTTTTGTTTTAGTCCGCAATTTCTCTAGCAGTCTCCGCCATCGAGTGGTTGGTCTCCAATTTTATGGTGATCATCGTTGGGGCAGTTGGAGCCCTCGGGTTCTGCAAAATCACTGGCAAGTGCGGCATCAACTACGAAGAGTACATACCCATCACTCAGCTCCAAGGCTTGGCGACTCCTGAAAACTTAGAAACTGCGGAAAAATTCCTGATCACAGCTGTGGAAAAATATGCTGAGAAGAAGAGATCAGTGTAGATATTATGTTGTAATTGAGAAAATCATATTGTTATTTTGTTCAAATAAATCAAAACAGTTTTTTACATAATTATCTTGATATTTATCGTAAATTTTGAAGTAGAGAAGTAAGTTTTGTTTTAAGCTAAAAAAAGATGGAATAAGGACCCACTCTACTGATGTACAAACCTACTAGAAAACTAGGAAATATTTGCTCCAAGACATTGTTTAATTCGTTAGACATAGGCATCGATTCTGATGTACTCTAAGCTAAACTAAACTAAATTTGACAGCTCTAACATTGTTGTCATCCAATCACAACATCATCATCATCAGCCAGAAAACGTTCAATGCTGAACATAGGCCTCCCCCTTTAACCTCTACACTGAACGACAGCCTGCGTTTTGCGACCACTGGATGCCCGCGACAAGACAAACTTTTGTTTTACTTAGTTTATGAGAAATGCTCGTAAGTTTTAACATAATATCCAAACACAGAAACCTAAAACACACACACACACACACAGGTCCCAGAGACCTAAAAGAGACCGCAGGGAAACGCTGGATGCAGGCCGCTTTTAACCGGCCCTTTTAGAGATCGATGGGGGAGGCCTATGTCCAGCAGTGGACGTCCTATGGCTGAAATGATGATCCAAACACAATGACATATGCTCACGAAATCGTACCGATTTCTAACTTTTAAGCTGGCATTTCAGTGACAAATTTTTCACATATTTTGACCCTGCAAAACATGAAAATTGTTATCGTTTTATTACTATGTCCAATGCAGTCTGTCTGTCTGCCCTAGTTTTTGACTGTATCTTTTGAACTGTAGACATTTTCTCAAAATATTCAATGCTACGACGGATTACGTAAGAAATAATGATAAAATCATAAAGTAAAAAATAAAGGGGGTCCCTCGTCAACAATAGTAGATTGTGCAATAAGGGAATAAAGCAGTGTCTTACGTCGCGGGTGGTATATTGAACCCTGAGCGTAACGAGGGACTCTTAGAGTTATATAGAGTCTTGAGTGAAGCGTTCAAGCTGCCTAAGACGAAGACAGGCTTTATTCCAGACGAGCATACTCTATTGTCACACCTGCGAGACAATAAAAAGCCCTTAGATCAGGGACAGGTATGACGTCTATGAAAAAGCCTTAATAAGCCAGGTTTCACTGAAAATTACAGCACCAAACACCGTCTTTTGTTTCGCATTTTTTGTAAACGCACCTATTTCTTTTTTTTTGTCTTCTGCTTATGGTAGCCAGTTCGATTTTCGAACAAACCTCTTTACAATGCCATATGGGCATTATTTTTACTTAGAGTTTTTCACTAGTTTCCACACGAATTTGACGTTCCAAATTCAATTAACTTTATTCCTTAGGGAGTTTCATACAACTTTATATCCCTTAGGAGATAATGCTTTACTTTACGTTGAGGTTGCATGATATGTAATTGGACATTGTCGAGTAGGTGGTGTGAAAACGTATTTTTTTACGTATTAGTGTCCCTAGTGTGCTATACGTATAAGCGTCATACTTGGTATGATTATAGTACATACTCTATACGCTCGAACTAGACAAAAAACATTATTTGAGTTAGGCCAAGTAGACTTCTCGTCAACTAACCCGCAAAATCTTATGACGAAATTTTTAACCAGTGCGTTCTTCTACCTGTTGTGAGTTACGGTGCTGAAACGTAGACCTTTGTAGTTGAAGCGGTCCAGAGATTCAAGCGGACTATGGAGAGAGCTATGGTCGGCGTTTTTCTGAGGGATCGTATTTGGAACGAAGTTATAGGCCAGAGAACCTAAGTCACTGACATAGCTCAACGTATTAGCAAGCTGAAGTGGTAGTGAGCCAGTCATATCTGTCGCAGAACCGATAACCGTCGGGAGTAGACGTGTTCTAGAGTCATCATCATCATTTCAGCCATACGACGTCCACTGCTGCACATAGGCCATCGATCTCCAAAAGAGTCTGCTTGGTAGCAGCCTGCATTCAGCATTTCCCTGAGCTCTCTTTTAGGTCATCTGTCAATCTTGTAGGTGGACGTCCTACGCTGTGTTTACCGGTCCGTGGTCTCTATTCGGGAGCTTTTCGGCTCCATCAGTCATCTGTTCTGTGTGCTATGTGCCCTCAGCCATTTCAATTTGAAAATCTAATAGGCTTATAGGCTATATCTGTACTTTAGTTCGTCTACGGATCTCCTGAACCGAATTTCTGGTTCGATCTAGTAGAGAAACTCTCTTCATAGTTCGTTGTGCAACTTTGAGCTTGCTTATGAGGCCCGTAGTTAGAGACCACGTTTCAGTGCCGTATGTCACACTGGTCGAACACATTCGTCTTAAGGCACTTTCGTTTTAATCCACCACGTACTAAATAAGTCATTGGTGAATGATCAAACCGGCTGTCATCAGATTGTAAAGCGCACATGCTACCAATCGGTCACCATCGCTCATACTTACGCGTAATGAAAGGGTTTTTATGATAAAATAATAGAAATATTGATGTCACAATTTTTAATTTATTAATACAAAATAATAAATAGGACTTAATCATCTAACTTAATCTTACAGTATTTCAAACCAGTCTACCATATTTAAGAATCCCTTGATCTAAACTCCTCGCTGATCGGACGAGGTTGTCTATTTCATAAACGGGCTCTGCAGAGAAGACACTGGTTACAGCACAGAGCCCTACCACGGATACTGTTCCTATAATGACGAGGATGTAGTGCTGCAGAAGCCAGGATACTAATCCTGATACAAGTGACAGGGCCGCCTGGAAAGTAATAAAATGTATTTCATAATTTATCAAAAATATGTTTAAAAAATCTAAGTAAAAATAATAAAATCAAAAAGTAAATAATAAAGGGGGTGACAACAAACGTATTTTTAACGTATTAGTGGACAGTGTAAAAATTACCTACCTACCTAGCCTACCTAGATCGATATTCACACAGAGATTCAACGTTTACAAATATAGAGTTGAATGGAGAACCCTCTAGGTATTAGATTATCTGAACCTTCATTTGACCACTTTTTTTTTTTAAATTTATTTATTTCATATAACACATAATTAATCTAAGTTAGTATCGAAAAACTAAGCTGTTTGTATCGATACTAAGATTCACTATACGCACTGACATAATAGCGCAACCTTAAATAAATTTAAATATTGAATATTAAAAAATACAAAAAAAACTTCTATGTTTACTTAACAATGATGGCGTTTAGTTCAACGCATCAAATAATATCTAGTGTCCAGAGTTAATCTATCATGCTGAGTTGATCTATATTTACCATTCCAACTGCACTGTTATATTTATATTAAATCTAGCAGCAAGTAAATTTTTTGAATCTGGGTTAGTCTAAGTCACAAGTTAATCAGTTTTTCTAGGCAAGCGTACTCCACCGTAGACCGCATCAATGCTTAACAACAGCCAAAGTAGCAGTCAAACAAAATCATTTATCAATATATAACCAAACTTTTAACACAACTTTTAACCCCACAAGATGGACAGACGACCTAAAAGAGACCGCAGGGAAACGCTGGATGCAGGCCGCTTCCAACCGGCCCTTTTGGAGATCCATGGGGGAGGCCTATGTCCAGCAGTGGACGTCCTATGGCTGAAATGATGATGATGAAACAAACTTTTATATTAAGTAAACTGTGCAAGTGCATGCAGTTTTAGCATTTTGTTTCGGCATATTTCAAAGAATTCTCGTTTCGTGGTCTAAGCCAATTACTACACTATCTTTAATAGTCAACTTTTCGATGATAAAGAAAGAATTTGGTTTAATAGCCTCAGCTGATATACCGCCGAACAAAGTATAATTAATCATAGCAAAGATTATAGAGTTATCGTGGGAAAGTGATATTGCAGATAACTTACTAGTTTATACTCCAGTAACGACCAAGCCTTTGATATTATTACACCGACAACCTGACAGGCCAATAGGAAAATTCCACCAATGAGTCTGCAAAAAACGGTTTATATTTAACGTTTTAAAGATAAATAATTAGTTTAAAAAAAAAAACGATCTAAGAAGGTATTTATACTCACGGAATGTCTATGATTCTGCCTTCTTTTTCAGTGCTTATAACATCCTGTGAAAGAATAACATGTGCATTTTAATAAATCAATCAAAAAATCGCTCGAGCATTTTCAAACAATTGAATGAAAAACTTACACTGGTTCGCACGTTCGATATATCTCTCCCATGTACAAATGCGAAGGTTATCAAGAGAGCGAAGATCACGAACTTTGACGCCATCTGCGACATAAATAAGTACATTGATTAAATATAACTATTTAACCTAGATAAGGAATTAACGAATAAGTCGGTAAAACAGAAGTTTTCTTGACAGGTCGGTAAAACAGTACTCACTTTGAAATCTTTTTATCTTGTTGTTTTCACTTGGAAGGCAATATGAGTTATAGGGTTTGTGTACCATGAAATGTTCTATTAATACCCCTGTGCTCCATTTTAAGGGTCATTACTAAATCACGTAACTTTCTTTTTGATTGATGATTTGATGGACGTTGCGAATCATCATAAAAAACCTATCATATACATATCATTAGTATGTAATGTAATGTACCTCATTAACTTTTTCTAATTATTCGTTCGGCAATTGTTTGAATGATTCAGACGATAGTAATGTCGTTTTATCAAAAATGCTTCACCATTTGGTTAACAATAGTTGCTCTTTGAGTAATCTATCTATCTACTTCTATATTATACGCGAAAGGCAATGTGTATGTATGTATGTATGCTGGATTGACTTTGACGAAATTTTCAGGCAATCTTCAAATTAATCTAGCGATAATCTAGCGATAGCGTTAGGAGGTTTATATCCTGTAAACCTCTGTGTGTAAACCTGTAAAGTTTGGTAAGGATCGGGGTTTTTTGTTTGCGTATTTCCCTACAAATAACAAGAACCAGAATTAAAGTCAAGTCATTGACATAAATTTACACCATAGAAAAGAAAAAAAGTCATATAAGTCAAAGGAAGTTGCTGTCGCTAGCAAGGAGATTGCTTCAAGGAGGTATATAACGCGGAGAAAACCGCGAGGCACAGCTTGCGAGTAGTTGCGAGGAAGTTTTGGTATAAAATTCACAACGCGTAATTAATATGAGTACTTGCATATGCAGACATTCAAGGTCTATTTGTTTTGGTTTGGGTAATGATATCATCCTATGAAGTCACATCCTTAACATCCCGGTATAACTTTTACCGAGGAGATTAAATTGATAAAAGTACTCTACACTCATCTTTTTGCTTAAAATATGGCACCTAACTAAGCAAGTTATAAATAGATACGAGTAAGTCCATATGTTACTGTGACGCATTTCAAACTGAGTCATGGTCTCATGGCACTGCCTGTTGTTTTGTCAAAGATATACAAAAACATGGATATCGAGTTAGCGCTCAAAAATGACCAAAATAAAAGTAGACTACACCATAGCAAGTATAATTATTTCTCCGCACACAACTGTGACCTCACGACAACCCCTATATCTTCACAATCCATGGATCGATATTGATAATATTTGATTTTAAAAATTTTAATAGAACAAACTAATAAAAATTTCATGATGATCGGAACAGTACGCAATTTATCGTCGAACAAATAAGCAAACATACAGATGCCAAACTGTGCCCGTAGATTTGGAGAGCTTCATTTTCCTCGATAAATTAAGGAAATCATACATATTCAACATTTATGGTGCAAGATAAATTACTAATTGTTATATTGAAAATGCAAATCAAAAACTTTATTACAAAAAAAAACTATTACTTTAAGTGAATATTCTATGAGACAAAGTATTTTGTATGAAACAACTTGTCTTTTGGTTTCTTCTCTAGGCAAGCCTGTACCGAGAAGCCGAATTAGGTAACAATAAAAATTCACAAAACCTCATTGGCAAGGCAGTGAACAGGTTAAAATAACTAGTATAGCTAATACTATTGGTATGGGCTACAATTGTTCCAATTAAAAAGTAATGTAAAAGTAAGTAGGTATTTATTTGGTAAATATGACATAGGATTTAATTTACTTTATCGGTATGTAAATGTATATGGGGAAAATAAGGACTTTTTTTTTCGTTAATTTGACATATCTAACATCTATGCGTTTTTATATCAATGTTTGCTAAGCATTACTTTTATCCTGTTTAATATTACTGTTAATTTAAAACTTATCGTTTATTAAAAAATATGTTGGTTTCGTTAAATATTTAATATACTAAGTGATGTGTTCAGAAGTAAACAAAAATAAGTTAAGTTTTCCTTTGTAGTTCGACATTCAGCCCGGTCAATGCTACATACGGGGACGATGTGTCATTGTCGCCTTATCTTGTGACTAACTGGTATTAATACTGTTTCGTCTGCGCGAACATTCGCTCCATATTGTCAAGTGCAGTTTCGCTTTCATATTGTTTTGAAGTGCGTCGCCGGGAGCGTTATCGGGCAATACAGTTTTAATTGTAAAGATTTGCTTATCAGCCCTATCGCAGAATAGAGAGCGGAGCGCTGTCATTTATGTGAACCAGTGCATTCTCAGATGCGAAATGGGTAACTCGAAGAGCAAGAAGTTGAAAATCACCGACGATGCGCCGAGTGACGTTACAAAAAACAATGAAGAGAGAATAAACAAATTGAAATCAGATATACCAGAAGCACACAAAAGCATTAATGATGGGAGTGGCGACATCCTCGAGCAGAACAAAGAGAAGGAACACGACAATACAAGCAGTGCCTCTACCGTTGAAGCCTTAGATGATAAGTGATTCTTGCCATAACAATTTAAAATAGGGAAGAAATAAGTGCATAATATAATTTATTCCAGTTTACAACGCCTTGAATAAAATGTGATTCGTTTTGTGTATTTAAATGTTTTATCTGGTGTGTAATTTTATTGGTTAACGCTTTGCATAACATTTTAGGTGATATAATGTAGATAGTAATTACGTATTCGATAAGATAAATGCAGATAAATTTGAAAGAAATGTAGGTAAATAAAAACTTCCAAATACAGTACCTATCACTAGTAGGCAGAGAACTACGTTAGGATTACGTGGAGAGGGGTAAGCCGAAACGTGTTCATAATACCCATAATTTTAAACAACTTTTTCTAATAGACCAACACTGAAATCTCAAAAAAAAAAAAATCAACTGTTCTATAGAAAAAAAGTTATCGTTACTCGATAAAATGTGTAGATCAGTAGATTTTTTTTCGCAATTTCAGTTTTTTCACAAACTAAACGTTGTTCATAATGATGATCGTAACGGACCCCTCTTTCCACCTAACCTTGTGTTTATATTATTTATCTCAGTGAAAATGCATACATACAGCGTTACACAACAGTTATAATTATGATTAACACAAACCATAAACTGTGATAGTTTAAAACAGTGTTTTAGAGCAAATACGAAATAATCAGCTACTCTAAGAAATTATATAACTTTTGAGATGCCCGTAAATTGAAAACTGAATGACGTATTTTTATAGCAAACTTACTTATTTACATCGAACGTGACACACTATTTCTAGAAATACACTACAGATTAAAATAATGCATTTTTAGGATTTCGTAGTCCTACAAGGAACCATTATAAATTCGTTTTGTCAGTCCGTCTGTCTGTCCGTCCATCCGATTTTTTTAGAACCTCCTTACTTCTATATTTATTAAAGCAAGTGGATGAAAATTTGCACAACTAGAGTTTTAATATAGATCTCAATACTAAAATTATAAAAAAAATCTAATTTTGCGTTTTTGGGGTGGCTCTGGTACATGTGAAAAGGGGATGAAATTTTGTTTTCACTCCACCCCCTTGTGCAGTGTATCATTGAACAGGTCTTTTAAAAGGAAGGTAAGATTTCAACATCACTTTTTATCAAGTGTATATTTTGTGAATTATGGCCCGTCAAAGTGGCAAAAAGTTGGTCTCCCCCCTGCATTTCTAAACTATTAGACATAGGTAATATAATACTTGTAACTTGCCATGCTAATAGGCCATATTAAAAACCTTAATTCAAAATTATTTCGAACATTTTCTGATTATAACTTTTTGAGTTATAGCGATAAAACTGTAATAAATTCAAGACGTTCTAGCTCAAAGGTCATTCGCACCTTTTTGTAAAATTGTCTTGACAAAGAATGTTTCTCATGTAGTTTTCTTTTTGACTAAACTATAAAAAGTACATGTTATGTTGGTATGATGCACCTCTGAAATTTCAATAAGTTCATCTTCGATCTTTAGTTTTTTTCTGTAACCACTAATTTCTGAACTATGATTTAGACCACAATTATGAGACTTTGGCTAGGGAAAACGTAACCCTACCGTATGCGTGTCTCGACATGCTCTTGGCCAGCTATTGGTATATTCTGTCAGTTGCTATGACAACACATTTTCACACATTTTCCTCAACAAACGCTTGCTATTTCGCTATTTCTTAAATGGTAATCACATTTATTCTAGAATTTATATTTATGTATAGAATCTGGAGTGCTAATTTTATTCGGTATACCTACATGTCATACATGTACAAACTTAAACTAAAAAGGAGATTGAAAGTTCTCATCAAAACTTTTGCTGAAGGGTTCAAATTTCTGTTTACCAAAGTTAAGCAACGTATGGCGCGGTCGGTACTTGGCCTGGGAGTGATCTTGTAATTTTTTACTATTAACTTACATCAATGATTTTGCACTACTTTTTTGTTTGTAGTGGTACGGAACCCTCAGTGCGCGATCCCGACTTACACTTGGCTGGTTTATTTTTGTATCTTTGTTAAGCGATTACTCCACCAGTAGTCCCATAAAAAAACAGAAATTGAGTTAGTCCTTAAAAAAAAACGCAGCTGACGTTTTGGTTTGTGGTTCCCTTCAGCAAAAGTTTTGATGTTTTAGCTTTTACCTACAACAATATGTTTTAGTAGTTGTACTTATTGTATTTGATGAGGAAAACTAGTTTTGACTGGTAAAGAGTTTTGACTGCAACACCTACACATTGATATACCACAATTTCATCGTAGCATTTGGTAACTATTGGTCACCGGTCACCGGTTGGGTGATTCGAGAAATTGCTACTAATTTTCGTTCAAATGATCATACTCAATGACCTTGAAATAGATTATGATGAACGACGATTATGTCCAAGTGACAATGAAGGTTCCATAAACACCGGTTTCTAAGTTCAGTGCATAACTGCACAGAACACATTCAATTACGCAAAATTACACGATTGATGCATATGTATGGGATTATGCAGCAATCAAATGACTTCAAATGTCGTACTAACATTTTACTTTATTAGCAAGTTGAAGTGGTAGTGGGCAGGGCACATTGCATGCAGAACACATAGCCGATGGGGCCGAAAGTTTTTCGAATGGAGACCACGGACCAGTAAGCGCAACTTAGGACATCCACCCATAAGATGGACGGACAAGAAACCGTATAAAAACGCTGGATGCAGGCTTCCAACCCCCTTTTTTGGACATCGAAGGGGAAGGCCTATGAGCAGAAGTGGACGTGGCTGATGATGATGATGACTTAATTTTTAGGTGTGGCTAATTCTAATTTGTATTACACGATAGATAACCGATTGCTGAACTTTTTTAAATTGCCTTAATTAATTAATCAAAATACAAACTAATTCTATACAAAAAAACAATTGCCCTGTCCATAGATCGTTGCAGGTCTAGAGACAATCAAATTGTTCAAACTCACTATCAATTAGCAGGTAAGCCGTACTTACAGTCCTAGCAGTAGGTATAGATAAAACAGTGGGTGAAAATCGGAGATATTTGAACACGAACGATAATTTTTGTACTCATGCATATCTCCTTTGTTTGTCTGACCTGAGATCTCAACCCAAACGGCTTAAATAAGGAGCCAATGCCGAGGTAAGCATATTATGAGTAATCGGTAGAGATTTTCAGAAACGTAGTAACTTGTATATGTTGACGAGGTATACAGGTAAATAAAATTAATAACCTTATAATTAGCTAACAGTTCATTTAGTACATTTTTAATATGGACGATTATTTTCCGCTGGACTCAAGTACTTTTATGTTTATTTATAACCTCTATAGTTTCTAACGTTGATTGGTATAGTGTGTCCATCCGAACTATGAACATACTAGCAGTGCCCCGTGATTTTATCCAGGGTATAAGCTAACTCTATACCAAATTTTATCTAAATCCATTCAGCCGTTACGGAGTTGAGAGCGGACAAACGTACGTACACATTGACAGATTGACACACTCAAACTTTTGCTTTATTAAGTTTAAAACAGCACGCACAAACAAAGAAACAATCAAGCAAACAAACAAAAAAACAAGCTTACAAACTTTTGCATTTGTAGTATAGTGTGATTATGTGTATATTGTTAATACAATTAATAATATAGAACAAGTAATACAATATTAATAATTAATACAATTATTGTTAGGATACCATATTTTTATATATTTTTTTCTCTTATATAATTTTTCGACATGTAAATAATATTTACCAAATAAATGAATATGAATATGTGTGACAGTGTAATAGAAAGTGTGGTGCGATTAGTGTAATGTTATTCAAAATTCTCGATCTCGATGATGATGATCTATGATCAGTTTGATCCTTATTTTATTTACAGTTAATTTTCTCAGATTATCTCTACGTTGATACAGCAAAAGGAAAGTCAAGAAAGACTGAAAAAATAACGCTCTATAAGAGAGTATAATGAAACGGTGGTAGGCCCCCTTGTGATTAGTGATTTGAGCCTGTCAAATGGGACTAAATCACTGGAAACTGAATCATTTTAGTTCAATCATTTCTGTTATGGGTAATGATGTAGTTTTCCTACTCCATTGCAAACTCTATATATTAGCCTGTAATAGGTATGTTTACTTTTGGTCATCATGATCATCGAGTTGACCCATGCGAGTAGGTACAGTCGCCTGCAATACTGTGTACTCTTACTTTCATCTTTCATGATTATTAATTAATGTTATTGCATAAAATATTTATTAAATATCATTATCATCATCATTATTTCAGCCTTAGAACATCCACTGCTTGATAGACCTCTGCCTTCGAACTCCAAAAGGGCCGGTTGAAAACGGCCTGCATCCAGTGTTTCCCTGCGGTCTCTTTTAGCCCATGACTGCCATTTTTTCACTGTCACAATTATTATTATGGCAAACGTTCTAAGTAGGTACTGAACACTCATCATCATTTCAGCCATAGGACGTCCACTGCTGGACATAGGACTCCCCCATCGATCTCCAAAAGGGTCGGTTGGAAGCGGCCTGCATCCAGCGTTTCCCTGCGGTCTCTTTTAGGTCGTCTGTCCATCTGAACACTGATACACAATAATAAAATTCTAATACCTTTTCATATCTTTACTCAAAACTTTGTAATCAATATTAAAACTACCTCAACGAATTACAAAGCTCTCTTAAACGAAACGTACCTATAATAAAAAGTGGCTTCCGATCGATAGGTACAAGGGTAAAGGTTAAAGCTCGCTAGGTAAAATGAACTTTTTTGTCCAGATGACGTGACTACCATGAAAGTACTCTATAGTGGTTATATCATCAATCATAGAGCGCCAATCTACGCAATTGTCATAATGATTTAGCATTATTATGGAGCCGCCCCGTTTCTATGGTGTCCATTGCCATAACAGTTTTTATTGACGAACACCATAAAACTTGGTTCATTTCAGTGCTTGGCTCAGTGGCAGCTTGTCAGGGGCAACCTGATTTGTATTAAAATCAAACAGAAGATTAAGGCAAAGCTATTTATTTACTCAGAATAGGTTTGGATTTGATTCTTATTTTAGTGGTATTATATTGTGACGTTTTTTGTTTTCCTGTTACATTCAAGTTGTGATAGATTGTGTGGTAGGTAGGTATAATTAAATCAAACTGGGCCAATGTATGGACAAATCTGTTGCCGAAAAAGTTCATGCAGCGAAGTGAGTGAAATTAAGAACTTTAGGATCATTGTAGGAATAGTTTTTTAGAGCTTATTTTATGCTTCATGTCTAATGCTAGCTTAAAGTTAACGCTTTTCTTTTGTCTTTTTTTCAGTATTAATTTTATTCAATTGAAATATATTTTTACATTCGTTTTATTAATTGCGCTGACGTGATTTTAACAAGCGCTGTAAAATGAAAGCGTATGCGTCGATGTTAGCTATTATTCTTTTGTCAAATTCTTTTGGGTGAGTCAAAAATACAAGTGTTTTGAGTGAATTTGGTTTGGTTTTGGCTTCTGTTACCACGATTCGTGTTAGAGCCTTATTCGTTGCGCACGCGATGTACCTAAGTAGCCAAATTGTTGCGAAGAAATCTCATACCTATATCGCGATGACATGCAGGCAAAAAATATCGCAAATATTGCGACGTATTAAGCCCATTTTTGTGTACAAAAATGTTTTTGTAGCTAACGCTAATGCAAAAATAGTAGATCTGTTACTGTTTTTCAATTGTATGATAAGTTTAAGGATGAATAAAGCCCGTATTCATATTTAAAGGATATCATTTTTTTAAATAAAATTTATAAAACAAAAAATACACAACAAATGAAGTTAATTTCAATGACATGACGATAATTCGGTCCGTGTACGACGTTCCGTACGACACAAGAAAAATCATATATTCTATGGGCTTATGATATTATGACAGCCTTTCTCTATTATGAGTATGGAACAAGGTCACGTGATATGCTGCACGTTGATTGCACTAAATGGCGGTTTTACTAGGGATTTTTATTGTTTTTAACAGTTAAGAACGTGGCCAACGTGCCGCGAGGAGATCCCAGATTATGTTACATTGTGGAGCGTCTTCCCTGTAGAGCGTCCTTGAAGCAGAGGCTCTCAATATTTCTCTGCCACAGTCTGTCAAACATTGGAAAATCAGACCTGACAAAATAAATAAAACTTATTTTATTATAATTCATTATCATCATCATCATTTCAGCCATAGGACGTCCACTGCTGGACATCTCCAAAAGAGCCGGTTGGAAACAGCCTACATCCAGCGTTTCCCTGCGGTATTTACCGGTCCGTGGTCTTCATTCGACTACCTTTCTGCCCCATCAGCAATCCGTTCTGCATGATAGGTATATGTTATGTGCCCTGCCCACTGCCACTTCACCTTGCTTTACCCAATTAACTTACGTATAATAATAAAAAAAAATGTTATATGTGCTCTATTTTGAAAGGTTCATCGATATTTTTATTACTCCTATTGGTAAGATCTGATTTTCCATTGTCTGACAGACTGACAGAAGAATATCCAGAATATTTAGCGTTTTGACAGGCTCTGCTTCAAGGATGTTTATATAGTTTCCGTAATAAAATAAATTCCTTATTTCGCAACACTGACACTGAGCTTATGATTGTTCTACGATATGGGTAAATAATAAATGGTGAATGGTACAACTCACAGTAGGTATATACGGTGATGGTTGTTTAATGGTTGTTGAGTAAAACATGCGACTACGGTCACGCACGAACCTTTGCCGTTTTGTGTACTTGCCTGAGGTTACGGGTTCCTAAACAATATTTTTCTAGTTTTTTTATTTTATTTAGCTTTATGTATATTATGTATGTGTATATTGGCATTTCGGAAGCAAAATATGTTATTCTATACCGTACACCTTTTTTTTTACTTCGGACTAGGCTAACGTTTGACCGCAATCTCGCCTGATGTAAGGAGATGCGGTCGTAGATGGAGTACGAGAAATAAGCTATTAACCTTAGACTTGAACACTCCGAGATTGTAATGCTGCGGAAACACGGACGTTCCATTGTTTTTAGAGGACGCACAACGCTTGGTGAGAATGAACGGCATTTTGACCGAGTAAGGGTGACGCTTTGCCGATTGTCTGGACGTCCGGTATTGAAAAGATGATAGGGGAACAAGATTGTGAAGTTCCATTGTACACTATCCTTGGAAAATCCTATAAAATACCGACAAACTTGCGACTTTACGTCGGTGGTTCAGTTTCTGAAGCCTATGTACCTATTTTTATGTCTTCAACAAAACTCGCGTGAGCATTCATTATTAACCATGACAGACACTATTTATCATAGTTACCCATTAAGAGCATATAGCTGCTGGTTTTACAGTTTGGTAAGGACCAGGTTGAAGCTTTCAAGTTCAATTTTTGTAGAAGCATGTTCTTCAACAAATAAACACATTAAAAACCATGTTTGAGAAATCACATTTGCGTTTTCTGGGTTTTGTGTTATCACATTTGTGTTTCTTTTCACATCTGGGTATCTTCAAATCAAGAGTAAATCAGTTTCTTCTGGGCAAGCGTGCTCCATCGTAGACCGCTACATCGCTTAACATCAGGCGAGTTGGCGGCCAAACGCAAACCTAGGTATTATAAAAAAAACATTTCGATATTGCCAAAGATTTGAACACCTACCATTATGTTCGTAGCAACGCAGTGGCCCGATCTAAAAACAAAATGCCGGCACAGCCCATCAAGCTATACTACCTGCCTCCGTCACCTCCGAGCCGAGCCGTGATGATGACAGCAAGGGTCGTGGGCGTGGATCTCGAACTGATCACCACGAACATCATGAATGGCGAGCACATGACACCGGAGTATCTCAAGGTAAATACGTATGTCTCGCTTTGTTTTTTAGGCTTCCGTACCCAAAGGGTAAAGACGATTTATATTATCTTTGCCAAACGTTTAAATGGGACCGAAGGATGAAGAATCGATAGATTCTTCATTCTTCGCTGGGTAGGTCACGTCGTCATTATTACAAGATTGCGACAAGTGGAATTAAAAAAATAAAATAAGTTTGATTGCACCTCCTCATGTTATATTCATATCGTTGAATAGGTATTTTAATGGAAATATTGGTATTTGGTAGATATTATTTTGGTTCAAGTGTAATAGGATGTACCTTTACAGAATATGATACACAAAAATGCCGTTATCGTTCTTCAATAAAATAAAAAAGGAAGTAGTTATTTTCTACCAAACACAATTATATAATTATTTGGATTGAAGTATCGCTGTTACCAAAGCTTAATTAATGAATTTTAATTTTCAGATGAACCCTCAACACACTATACCGACAATGGATGACAGTGGTTTCATTCTTTGGGAAAGGTGAGTATTTGCTAATACGAATAAGATTATGTGTTTGATGGTCAGCGCCTTGGCTGGCACAATCGTCAATTTATTAACGTCCGTGCGGTGATTGACATGTTATACTGTAGGCGCTGATGCTACAAAAAAGTGCGAGTCAGTGACAAATTTCTATTCACCACCAAGTTAAGCAATGTCGGGTGCTGTCGGTACCTCAATGGGTGACCGCCTTGGCGTAATGTTCTCTTTTTGCACTACTTTTTGTGCTTAGTGGTGGTACGGGACCCTCATCGCGAGAGGCCGTTTCGTACTTGGCCGGTTTATTTTGTAACGATGTGGTTCGAGTGGGTATACTCCACATAATTTCAACTTGAGTAAATTTGATATTTCGTAGCTAAGCGGATTATAGGGCGGTGGCATATCATCAGTATCATCAGAATTAAGAAGTTCTCTACCACAATGCTTTACTTTAGACTAGATATGTCTATTATTACTTCTAATTGATATTAAAACCTGTTTTTTTTCAGTCGTGCTATTATGACCTACTTGGCCAATGCGTATGGTAAAGACGACTCTCTTTATCCGAAGAATCCCCGTCTAAGAGCTCTTGTGGACCAGAGGCTAAACTTCGACCTTGACACTTTGTACCAGAGATATGCTAATCTATACGTAAGTTTCAAATTTGTTTAAAAGTCGTATACTTAGGTGACTTAGATAATATTATATACATATATATTTAGCTGGCAAATTTAACAAATGTTTTAAAATATTTTAAAACGTTTTAACCATATTGTCACTTCTCAACAAACTAGTATAGGTGGTCAAACGCGTTTTTTTTTTAAGTTGATACTTTTATTTTAGCGTGAGAATAAACAGGCGCAAAAAGATGGATGTTATTGTGTATATGTGCGTCTTTGTATCTGTGTGTCGTGTCTGTGGCATCGTAGCTCCCAAACAGCTGAACCGATTTTGATTTAGTTTTTTTTTTGTGTTTGAGAGGTGACTTGATCGAAAGTGTCCTTAGCTATGATTCAAGATAATCTGTTCGGCCATTTGAAGATTATTAGATCTTTTATCGAGGTTTTACAAAAACAATTTATACCGAAACAAAATACAAGCTAAAACTACAAATACAGTTAGACTGCCCATAGACCGTTGAAGGTCTAAAGACAACCCAAATGCTCAAGCCCACTACCAGTTGGCAGCGTACCCAGCGTATTTATACCTACTTGTATTTTAAACTGTTCGCCTGATGTTAAGCGTCACATTACTTGCCCATACAAAATGTGAATGTGAGCACCATGTCAAACCAACTGTGTTTTTTTGGTCCAACAATATGCAATAAACTGTATTAATTGTGTAAAGAAAAAATAAATTTAAAAAAAAACCTGTTCTGTGCCACCCATAATTTAAAATTTCAGATATACATACATATATATTTTTAAATACATACTTAAATAGATATTAACATTCAGATATTAAAACAAACACAAATGTTCATCACATAAATGTTTGTCCTAGGTGGGAATCGAACCCACGCCCCCAAGCGCAGAAGGCAGGTTCACTACCAACTGGACCAACGGGCTATTAAACTGGACCAACGGGCATAGCTCTTGCTGTTTATAATTTATCGTTAAACATTTGTGCACCAACTGTGTTTTTTTGGTCCAACAATATGCAATAAACTGTATTAATTGTGTAAAGAAAAAATAAATTTAAAAAAAAACCTGTTCTGTGCCACCCATAATTTAAAATTTCAGATATACATCTACACTAATATTATAAAGAGGTAAAGTTTGTAAGTTTGTAAGTTTGTTTGTTCTGTTTTAACTCCGAAACTACTCATCCGATTTTAAAAATTCTTTCACTAATAGAAAGCTACACTATTCCTGAGTGCCATAGGCTATGTTTTATAATGATAAAGTTTAGTTTTCTACACTAAATAACCGTATTAGTAAAACATGTCGGAGAAAAATTAGCTGATTGGCATCTTTTTCGGCGTACGCTGATCTAACGGTTTGAGATAAGTGAGTACTATGTTTGACAAAAATGTAGTTCTTAAGTAGTTTAAAAAAAAAGTCCGCGGTAGCATATATCTAACTCTTATAAGTAAACCACAATAACGATAATAACCGGTTATTGGGTTCAGAATAAAAATTAAAATTATAAGATCATGTTTAGACGCAGTTTTGTAAACTAATTTATGAATCTTTACAAAAATAAATGAATTCATTATTAGGAGTACTTAATGTAGATAAATTTTGCCGTTTACAGTATGTGGTTTAGTTGCACAGTTCATGAGATAATGTAAAATTAAAATAACGCGACCATTATAATCCGCGCAGCGCCTTCATACTGCACATTATTGTGTGGTTAGTAGGTAATATAATAAAATAATCATTATCAACACCATAAAAAAGATATTACAAAAAGATTGCATTAAATACGGAAACAAAAAAACGGCCTTATCGCTATGAGCGACCTCTTCCAGACTACCTTCAACAATGGTGTGCTGCGGTGGAGCGGTGTCACAGGTATTATTAACCGACTTTAAAAAAAGTTCTCAGTTACGTGGTTTTTAGGGTTCCGTACCCAAATGGTGTTAAACGGGACCCTATTACTAAGCCTACTCTGTCTATCTGTCTGTCGTACCTTTTAACGGACTGTATTTTTCGAACTGTAATAGATAGACAGTTAAAATTTTCACAGAATATGTAACGTTACGGCGGATCAACTCGGAAATGTAATAATAGTAAAGTCAATAAGTGAAAGGGGGTCTCCAACCCCCATACAATTATTCACTAATTTTTTTAATAGCTCTAATGTAAAAATGATAATACGTACAAGCGTCAAACTTGGCATGATTATACTACACACTCTATAGTCTAACAACAAATAATAAATAATGGTCAAGTGCGAGTCGGCGACAAATTTTTGTCAGTTATAATTGTGTTATACTCGAGCGTCACTGTAGCAAAGAATTAAATATGTGACTGCGTCGCAATTACTTCGACTATTTCAGACAATAACTGATGGTTGTATTTTGTGGTGGTAAGGAACCCTTAATGCGCGAGCCCGACTCGAAATGCGTATTTTACTAATTTTGAAGTCGGTCTAATCACTAATGTTTTTAGTTTTACATAGATAAAAACTATAGTTTTGTGCTAAACGATACTATAAAAGTAGGCATACCATTCAGGTGGAAAGGGCGGGACTAAACTAGAGTGGATTACAGGACAGATGCGGGACTATTAGCGAAAAGGGCGCGATAGGAGCCCAATATTATGGCCCAATATTACGCGATAGGAGCGCGTAATATTGGGTTACGGTATGGGAGTGGAGTGGAGCGGACGGCTGCGGGACTAGAGTGAGACTGAAGTAGATTGGATTACGGAACGGATGCGGGGCTGGATTGCAAAAAGGCGGAAAGGGAGTAAAGTGGATTACGGGACGGATGCCGAGTTGGATCGGAAAGGGTGGGACTGTATTATATTAGAGTAGATTATGGGACAAATGCAGGACTGGTGCAGTAAGGATGGGGCGGAAGAAGAGTAGATTTCGGGACGGATTCGGGCCTGGAGCGGAAGGAGCAGAACGGGAGTTGAGTGGATTTAGGGGGTGAATGCAGAATTGGAGCGGAAAGGGTGGTTTAGGAGTAGAGTGGATTACAGGATGGATGCGAGACTGAAACACACACAACAGTAAACAGGAGGTAGTAAAGTAGATTTCAATACTGCGTGAGCGAAGCCGCGGGCAACAGCTAGTACATATATATTTTTAAATACATACTTAAATAGATATTAACATTCAGATATTAAAACAAACACAAATGTTCATCACATAAATGTTTGTCCTAGGTGGGAATCGAACCCACGCCCCCAAGCGCAGAAGGCAGGTTCACTACCAACTGGACCAACGGGCTATTAAACTGGACCAACGGGCATAGCTCTTGCTGTTTATAATTTATCGTTAAACATTTGTGCAGATACCGTTGCTGTTCCGTGGAGATCCGTATAGTGAAGAAAACGCCGCGAAGCTGGACGAGGCGCTAGGCTGGCTGAACATATTCCTGGATGGACGCGCGTTCGTTGCCGGAGATAACCTCACCCTCGCTGACATCACCATCATCGTCACCATCACCAACCTTGACGTAAGAACTTTTTTATATTTTTTTAGCATTACGTACATAAGGAAGATATACTAAGAGGAAAGACAATAGCGGAAAATTGGAGCGTAGCTCGGAAATTTCCTTAAAAATGGTATAAACTTAGATGCCACTATAATTTGAGCGTGCTATAAGTTGTATCGAACTTCCGTAAGCGCTGCAGTCAGATAGCGAACGAAAGAGTGCTACAAATTACCGTAGCGCTAGTATCGCAGTCAAGTTTCGCAACATTTTAAGAGAACAAAGATAAGCGCCATCTGCTGGAATGGGTTGCGCTTCTCTTGAAATGCTGCGAAACTTGACTGCGTACAACTTTTTTTTAACTTTTTGTACTTTTTTATTATTTTTAGTCAATTCGCCATAACATTACATAATACAGAATAATCACATATAATCACAGAATATCAATATTATCACAGAATAATAATAATATTATTATTGTCGGTGAGTGGCGACACCGCGTACCCCGATTCCATGGGTCTAAAACCCCAGAGACCCTGACCCCTGGCTTGCCTTAACCGGCCGTCTGGGGGTGGAAACCGCAAGAGCTAAGAACCTAAGCTCCAGGGTGGAAGTGTTAAAGGGCATAACGCCGCGTACTCGCGCCACTTGCTCTTAGTGAAAGTGCAGCACACCTCTCGACACCCTTAGCCACTCACGCCAATGTTGCCCTTCCGGTGCCAATATGCGGCAGCCATTATGAGGGGCCCATTTAGTGGGTGGCAAGTCATCACTCGCCAAAATATTTTGAAATGAGGCATAATTGGCGGGTGCCGTATCTCATACCATAGACCAGTAACATACCATCAAGAATTCACCACAATAGCCCAGATTTTTTTAAAATCCAATACTGTACAATAGTTTTATATTCCATTTTATACCCATAATTGTTAATTTTATACTCAACGGGGCCTCTTGGTGTTGGCTTCGGCCCCACCAATGCCTACCAAATGTCCGGGCTAGACCCGTGTTTACATTGAAATAAAATATTATTATTATTATTCTGTGAAAATTTCAACTGGCTATCTATTACGGTACGACAGATATAGCCGTTAATAGGTAGGATAGACAGACAGACGGACAGTAATAAGGTCCCGTTTTTACCCTTTGGGTACGGAACCCTAAAAAAGACTCAAAAATAAAAGTTGTTATGTTACGAGTATTAAGTAGGATATGTATTTTTTTTCAGGCGTTCGGATACGACTTCAGTGCTCACGAAAACCTAACAAAATGGTTTGAAAGGACCAAGACGGCACTGGAACCGTTCGGCTACAATGAGATAGACGTCGCCGGAGCCCAAATACTTGCCTCTTTCCTAAAGAAGGAGTAGAACCATTGTGATAAGAAATTAAGAACAAACTACGAGTGTTATGTACCTTAGTTCGACGCAAGTAGGTTGAGAGCAATAAACATAGTTTGTAAGCAACAAAGTTTATTATTTCTTATCAGCACCTATTTTTGCGATATGTTTGCAGATTGAATTTCATTTTGAAATAATAGAATACTAGCTTTATTACAAATATCAGTTACAGCACGACTTAGTTTGAAAGACAAATGAAAGACAGTTACGCTAATTTACTTGTTATATCAAGTGCATCCAGTGTTTACAATGATAAAGGACCTACCAATGACGTATATTTAAGGGCCGGCCCAATGGAACTATTTCAACCAAAGATCAGACAAACAAGGATATAGTAAGGTGGTGTAGCGGGTGCCACGCCACGGGTGCCAGGCTGCATGCCTATAGTCTAATTCACGTTGTATCTTGCCGCTCTTTATTGCATGTAGACTAGTTAATTCATTGATGTCACATCTACTTAATTGTGCGTAAAAATGTAAGCGTTATGTTCCTAATTACAGTTTTTGCATCAAATGATTAAGTAAAAAAGTGGGTGAAACACGTTTTTTTTTTAATGTGAACGATAATTATTGTACTAAGACATAATATTTCCCTTCTTGGTCTGATCTGAGATTTTAATCAACTTAGGCATAGGGCATGAACATGTGTGAACCCATTTGTGGTAACTTCTTTGGTGAGTGATTGTTAAAAATGATGAGGTAAATTGACAGCGATACAGCGTAGATAGTGGACATACCGACAGATGGCGTCACTGTTTAAATTTTGAGACGCAATTGCGGATGGGCAAATCTTGATATCTACATCTATGGTATCATGGGTAAAATAATTCATAGTCATAATAAATAGGTACAACAACGTAGGTATTTTCCATTGCACGATGTTTAATATTGACTCTAAAAATTTTAAGCGAACTTTACTCGTATGCTGTCACGAGAAAGGTAGTGAAGTGACAACTAAAGTGTAGTCTTGACTTATCTAAAGTGTAGTCTTGACTTATCTAAAGTGTAGTCTTGACTTATTTGGACAAATTTCAAATTATTTACCTATAATATTTAAAATTCAGCCTCTACGGGTACTAAGCCGAGACAATAAAAGATACAAGTTTTTTTTACAAGGGGCCAACCACAGTGGTATTTCTATAGGTTTGTAGGACCAACACTAAAATCGCGAAAAAACTTTGCGGTGTCATTAGTTTTGTTGAGTGAATAAAAAAATTCTAAGGAACAGCAATTTTTTTGTGGCGATTTTAGTTTTCATTCCATACTTAAAGTTATAATAACGACGGTTAGTGGTTTGATGAAGTGATATTTTAAGTTGTTCACAACGATGTGTAGTTTCATGGTATAATAGTATGCATCTATTATAAACAAGATATAATTTTTTTCTGACCGATACAGAAGTTCCATTGGTTTGTTCTTTATGTGGTGGATACGAAAACATAATTAATTTTATGTATTAGTAATTTTCATAACACTGGCTTTTCGGTGAAGGAAAACATCGTGAGGAAACCTGCATACGTACGGAGAAGCAATTCAATGGCGTATGTGAATCCACCAACCCGCACTGGGCCAGCGTGGTGGATATGGCCCAATCATCCTTTCGGGGTTAGGCTAAAAGTCCAGCAGTGGACTGTTAAAAGGCTGATTATGATGATGATGATGATTTGTGTTGAAAAAATCATTCCTTTATAAAAAGTTTTGTTGAGAAAAGTATGCATTTATTAGGTGAGTCCATTGATAATTGGTGTCCAGTCGCATGGGAGCGGTCTTGGGCTAGGCGCCTACGTACTCGGCATTTCTGTGTCCCATAACAATGCTCACAGTCGAGCCGCGCAACGTTCCTCCGTTTTCAAAACATAACGCCCAAAACGACCAAACACCACACAGTATTCACAAACAACATGCCAAGAATGAAAGTGTGAAATGAAAAGCCTAAGTTAATAACAGTTCAAACTGATAATGTGTTGGGTAGTGTTACAGTTGTTGTGAGCGGCCGTGGATTTGTTGCAGCACGATGTTTTTTTATGTACGTATGTTTTGGTATTCTAAAACACAATAAAAAAGAAAATTTGTACTTAAACAGGGAATTCTTGCATGTTTATTTTCGCTTACCTACATATTTTTCTTTACAATTGTGCGACTATGAATGTACTATCCGTGCTTATTCATCTAATACTATAAATGTATTTCTATTAATTTAGATTAATTAAGCGACCTTGCAGAGTAATTCGTTTATGTAATAGTAAGTAGGTATTAAATTATCTTATTGAAATAAATAATTGCCTATTTCAATACATACGACTTAAACATTTACACAAATTTTTAAATATATGGATTTTTAGAAAGTGTTTTAATAGTTACAGATTTCTTCAATAATGGAAGTTAAGAAACTATAAAAATTCTTAACCGACTTCATGAGTGAGGTTCTCAATTCAGTACATAGGTATATTATTAATGTATACCGATAACTCCAGCTTTGTGAATCAATTCACATGGTTATTTTTATTATGTAGAATGAGCTCAATAAGTCGTCCACAAATTTTATGATTTTTTTCTGAGTGGTTTTTGTACCAGCCCTAATAATACGTATAATTTGCAGTACCTCTTAATTATAGACCAGCTCAACACCATCAATAATTCACCACAATAATAGCCCAGCATTTTTAGGGTTCCGTACCTCAAAAGGAATAAAGGAATCCTTATAAGATTAGTTTGTTGTCCGTCTGTCCGTCGGTTAAGACTCTTTTTCTCAGGAACGCGTAAAATTATCAAATTGAAATTCATAACAAATAGGTACTAGGGTCTACGATCTCTTTCGCAAATGCTTATCAAAAGTCCGAGCTAGATCCATGTATTAAAATAATTACTACGATTTTTTTTCAAACGCCTGTTGATTTGGCAATATCATTAACTTTGTGCGAACGCTTAAAAATAAAAATAAATAAATTTATAAAGCAAATTTTTTTGTTTTTTTTTATATCGATAATATTATCCTAACATGATGTGTAACTTGTAATACCTGTGATGTATCATTACTGGCTACTATACTGAACATATTATCGAAGCAAGGTCGTTTTATAACAATACACAAAGATAAATGATGACTTTCAATGATCTGGTAGAGCAGCGTTAGTGGAAAGGATGTAATCATTCAACTAGCCCCACTGATACGTTGGATTGGACTATTGCGGAATTGTTCTCACGCTATACCTACGAAATGACCTCAGATCAGGCAAAGAAGGAAGATATGACATAGTGGCGTGGTGGATACGAATCAGGCCTAAATCGGGCTTGATGTCTTGAGTCGAACTCACCCTGCACGACCTTGGCCTCCTATTTAAACCCTGACGCAAAAATAGGGGTGTTATAAGTTTAACGTGTGAATTATGTATATATTGTATCTGTGATTTTGTAGCTTGTGGAGTTTGTAGGCTGAACCGATTTTGTTATAGGTGACTAGATCGATAGTGTACTTAGCCATAAATAAAAAAAAAACTGTTTTGCCGTTTGATGACTATCAGGGGTTAAACAAAACGTATGGACTGTATGTATGGACTGTTGATTAATTCATTGGTGTCGCTGCAAGTTTCTTAGAGTGCGTGAAATATAAGTATGTGTGTCGGACTTACAATAAAATTATTTTACCGTTAATTTGTATAGCGGATTAGTAAAAAAAAGGTGGGAGAAACAAGGAGCTATTTAAATACGAATGATAATTTATACCAAGGCATATCTCCTTTGTTTGTCCAATCTGAGGAAATGTACGGTTTTGCTCTATTTTCATGACACAAACGTATTTTTATGAAACATTTTAAACTAGAATCACATTATGAACTTTACATGGATGCCCACTTTTTATGATTTAAATACTTAAAATAAAGCAATAATATTCAAATTTTTCAGTCAGGAGCTTGCTTTATGACAGTAGTTGTTTCGTTTACTGCCGCTCTGCTTTTCAACACAAACCCTACATCAGATATGTCAGCAGACGATAAGAATTCAACAAACATAACTACAGAGTTATCCGATGAAAGCGGCCATGAAATTGAAGTTGACGAGGATGTCAAAGAAAAAAAGTTTCTTGAAGACGCCATGAAGAAAGTTCTAGATCCTACGGCGCTAATAACAAAGACGAATTATGTAGTTGAAAGTTTTAAGTTTCAATTAGATGAACTTGACAATGTTAATATTACTTTTGAATCTTTCATGCAAGAAATGGATAAACTTAGCTTGGAGGTTTGTAAAACCTCACAAGAAGCATTATGGTCATACGTTACAGATATAAATAACGAAGCAAAAAAGAACAAAATGGTAAGTAACAATAGTACCTATCAATACAAGTTTGTAAATTTTCTTCAGATAATGTTTGTATACAAAACAATTTTTTTTTTTTTTTTTTTTTTTTTTTTTTATTCTTTATTCTTTCTTTATTGCAAATATAAATATATACACTTTCTTCTTCTAAAAACTAAGTTTTAGAGTAGGTACATTGTATAATATACCCTGCATAAAGGGTGCAGCAATAGTTAATGTTGTGGCTGGTCACAAACCAGACCACAGACATTGAATATATTTAAATCTTATAGATACACTTATAATTACGTCTATTAAATCTATTACATGATAATTATCTACTATTTAAACTTAACTTAGGATGAAGTATTTAATGCGATAAGTTAGGTAAATTATGAAATGGAATGCAAACAAACTAAACCTACGGATGCTACCTTCTAACTAAACTTAAGAGATCGATGTTAATATTTTAATTATAATTTAATTTTATCGTTGAAAAAATCTTCTATCGCGTAATAACATTTTTGGGTTAGAAACTTCCGTAATTGGTTCTGGAAAGTATAATAATTATTTGTTTCTTTCTTTATTGCATCCGGAATTTTGTTATATATGTTTGTTGTCATGTACAGAGGGCCTTTTTTGAATATCTCTAATCGCGGGACTGGTAATTTGAGTTTATATTGTCTGCGGGGGTTAGTATCGGGTGTGTATAGGTGTAGATGCTTTCTGACAAAATTAGCCGCTTCATAAATATAGATACATGGTAGTGTTAGCATCTTTTGTTGTTTGAAGTAGGGATTACAACTTGTGCGTTGGCGAATGTTGAAGATAATTCGCATGCATTTTTTCTGCATTTTGAAGAGTTGTTCAGCATCAGTACTGTTACCCCATAATATTATCCCATAGCGAAGCCACGAATACGCGTAAGCATAATAAGCGGTGAGGGCAGTGTTTGTGTTGCTGTTGATTTTTAGTGTTGCTAATGCATAGGTAAATTGTGATAACTTGAATTTGACTTTTTCAACATGCTCTTTCCATGTTAGATTGGTGTCTAGATTTAGGCCTAATAAAGTGCAATCGCTTATTTCTTTTACATCAAGACTCTTTGCAAGTTCAGTTAGTTGTAGTGGCTTTTTTTGGTATGGAATAAATTGAATGAGTTTTGTTTTGTTTGTATTTATTTCCAGATTGTGTGAAGCTAACCATGACTTTACATCAATAAATGTATTTTTTATGTGTCTAAGTGAGTTAGAGTCAGTTGTACATTTAAATAGAAGCGAGACATCATCTGCGAATAAAATACAGGGTGAATTTGTTACTTTAGGTAGATTATTAATGTAAATAAGAAAGAGAATACAGCCCAGTACACTGCCTTGAGGGATAGAGTCATTAATGGTGTGTATATCAGACTGTATATATTCTATTTTACCTGTGTCTTGTTGGTAAGGTGCGTATAGCTGCTGAAGAAGATGAAATAAAAAAACAGTATTGGAATATCCTAAAGAAAAATTACTTAAATGATTACTTGCTGACAAACGATCCTAAATTTAAGAGAAAGATTAGAATCATCAAAGAACGAGGCACAAATGTACAAATGCCACAAAGTAAGGTATGGTATATCTTAAAATAAATTAAGTAACTTTAGTTAGTTAAAATAATTCTAAAATGTATTTTTTTCTGACAGCAAAGAGAAGAAATTGACACAATGCAGAAAATATGGAGTCGAGTAACTGTATGTGCCTATAATGTGACATCGTGTAACACGGAAGATTCGGTACGAACCATGAGTGGTCAGTCATTCAATTTACTATTTTAATATACCTACTGCAATACAAGCATTAATGTACGCTGCCAACTGGTAGTGGGCTTGAGCATTTGGATTGTCTTTAGACCTTCAACGGTCTATGGGCAGTCTAACTGTATTTTTATTTTTAGTTTTAGCTTGTATTTTGTTTAGTTAATAAAGGCACTTGCCCAGAAAAAGTTGAAAGGAAAAAAAAATGTACCAAAGAACAATTTATATTTAAAAGAACTTTTCGAGTATATCAGTTAACCTATTTTTGCAAAATAGCTGAATGCAGTTAATGATAAATTAAGTATTTACATAGGTGCTAAGTATCGGCCCAAATGGATTAAATTGAAGTAATTCATGAATATAATGTGTATTTAGTCTCTCTGTAAAAATATTAAGTTGGAATTGCTAAAAGCTAAAAAAAAAACAAATGAACAAATAATAGTTTTTGTTATAAACAAAATTAAAATCAAAGAAATACATAGCTTTTCAAATTGCAGACATTATTTCAATCTTCAAAACCAGCAACGATAGCAAAGAACTAGCATACTACTGGACAGTCTATCGCGACGCAACGGGCAAAAAGATTCGTCCTATTTTTAAAGATTACGTTCAAAGGATGAATAACGTAGCTGAATTGGAGAATTTCACTGACGCTGGTGAAATGTGGCGGTACGCCTTTGAAGACGATCACTTCGAGATCACAGTTGATCGCATTTGGAGTGAAATAAAACCGTTATATGACTTATTGCAAGAATATGTAAGAGCCAAGTTGAAAACGTTTTATAGAGCCGATTTGCAGGGCAAGGATAAATTGATACCATCTCATATTCTAGGTATGTTCAAGGTTTAAGTTTCATTTAGCGAGCAATTAGCGGAATTGTGTTTACAGATTGATTTCGAAAGAGCCGAATCTCAACTTGCAGCTATGATGCATTTATACAATCTAGCGTTGAAATATGATTGAATTCACTATTTTTAGTAGGAGTTAAATAATTATAATATCTTTGCTATGATTTATTTTTCAGGCAACTTATGGGCTCAGGAATGGCAAGCAGTGTATTCAAAAGTAGTTGCGTACCCTAATCTAATGCAACCTTTACTGAGCAACCAAAGCATCAAATCCATAGATTTATTCAACGCTGTTGATGACTTCCATCAGTCTCTTGGATTAGATAGTGCTAAGGACTCCTACCAAGATATCACAGAGACCATGGCGACTGCGAATTGCCTGCCTTCTAGTCATGACATGTGTGATGGAGTAAATTATAAGTAAGTCATTTAACCGGACCCAGGTATGTCCTAAAACTGTAACCAGAACCACCGGAGGACGGCCAGCAGCATCCTATTAGTACACGGTGAACGTACTGCGATCCCCAAGCCGTGGGGATTATGGCAACTCTCTTCCACCACACGTCCAGCAGTGGACATTTACTGGCTGATGATGTGTGATGTAAAGTCAATTTCATACAAGTGAACCTTTCTGGTTTAGATTATTGCATTTTGTGCTAAAGTTATAGAATTTTAATTTAGATCAGTTTTGTGATTCCATCAACTGATTCACATTAATAATTAAAATTGTTTAAAGTATGTCTAAAGCAAGCTTTATTTTGGTTTTAGAATAAAATGGTGCGGAGAAAAAGTAACCAACGTTGTCGTGGGACTATCTAGAGCAGCTAGACTTCTGGGTCACGTTCAATATTTCAAGCACTACAGAAATCTTCCACCTCTTTACAGGGATGGACCAAATCCAGGTAAATATAATTAAATATTGGTGTAAGTATAAAAACTCTAGAACGACGTTGGCCGAGCGGTAGCATGTGCACTTTACAAACTGACGGCACCTGGTTAGATCCTCGGTCTCGAATCTGACTTATGTATCTTAGTACTTGAATAAATTATGTTTCGATGCTATTGCTCAAAAACGAAGGAATACATCGTGAGGAAACAGGTATGTCCAAGAACCTCAAAAGTTCAAAGACATGACATTCATCATTATGCATTGGGCCAATATGGTGGACTAGGGCCATCTTCTCTCTTCGAAAGAAGGCCTATGTCCCAGCAGTGGATAAGTTATGATTGGCTGATAATGATTATGATAAAACCCATGCTAAGTTTAAAAGAAGTTTAGAAAATATAGGTAATAGAGTATTTTTAGATCATTATTATCATTAACCTTGAGATACGACTGCTAGGCACTAGCCACTATTTATTTTTACCGTTCTTCTAAAGTTTTAGCTAGGTGAATCCATCTTTTATGCAATAGGTACGTAAGATACAGAGTTAACCAATCCCAGTTGTAAAAAAAATCAAATTTTTTTTTGGTCTCTTTGTTTTTAGCGTTCCACGACGCAATGTCAGATATTGTTGCCATCCAGCTTACTGCACCAGATCACTTGAAGAGTCTAAACATAGTGGCGGTAGAAACAGGACCGCAAGTAACTTTGAACCACCTTCTTTGGGTGGCGTTAGAGAAGTTCCCATTGATGGCTTACGCGTATGTCCTGGATAAGTGGCGGTGGGATGTATTTGGGAACAGCAGCTTAGAAAACTGGAACGAACACTGGTGGAATTTGAGGTTAGTTTTCGTTTTTATAAATTCCCTGCTGATTTATAAGTTTAAGTTTAATGGCTACCATGCTTAAGTTAGTAGGTTTTACAATTACAACTTACAACGTGTGCTTTATTATAATATTTCAATAATGAACCAGGTAAATATTTATTTACGTACGTACGTATCTTTGAACAAAACGATCCAAATTCAATTAAATCATTATTATCATCACAATCAGCCTATATTAGTCCAGTACTGGACTTAGGCATCTCCCAATGCGCGCTTTTCAGCGCAATCTTTGGCTTTTCGGTTCCAGCGACTACCAGCCTCTTTACGTATATCGTCAAAATCTAATCTCAGTGTCTCAAATTAAATTACACAACACTGTATATTTTAGCAGATACGACGGTTATAATAAACTCTTAAAAACATAGAGGAAGTTTAATAATTTTCAACGGTTTTGAACTTGTCCGTTCTTATCAATAGCTTCACCTTGATCTTAGTATTCCTTGAACTTCACAAGTAAGGCTTGGATTGCTATTAGCCTTACAGAATGACCAATTTATCTATAGAGATGAATGATGGAGCCTTCTTCGTATTTTTCAATGTAACTGACAGCTGCCCGGAGAAATATTTAGTTCCATTATTTGGCCAACTCTCGATCTGCACTTGTGAAGTATCTAGACACATTTACCTTGCTTTGTACTATATGCTAATTTTGCCGTTTTCTCTGATCGTTTTCCTCATGGCACTGACTTCAAAGTATTTATAGTAAAAACTTGGTTAGTGCATACGTCAGAAAGATTAAAACAAGATTGTAATCATTGTCGTAAGTAGGTACAAATAGTTTTTCAAGAAGTACGTTTTTGACTGTCATGCTTATTACCACTTAAATAAATCTATTTGTATTTTTTTACTTGCCTTGTTTTAATAATAATGTATTACTTAGAATCATGGCATCAAAAGTAATGGCAAGTGTCAGATTTTATCACTCAGTCAATAACTTCGATTTTTTTGTCTACTATCCATTCCAAAATTTCGGATCTACAGTGTCGTTATCATATAAATAATCTGAAAACTTGTTAAACTTTGTGTTAATATATTTTCTACCATGTTTCAGAATGAAGGAGACAGGCGTGTCTCCACCAGCTCCAAGGAACGAGAGTGACTTGGATCCTGCTGCCAAGTACCATGTCGTCTCTCATGTGCAGTATATTACGTTAGTATTGAATTATATTTTATTCATCATCGTCACTATTTATGAGCTATTCCCAGTTAGAACGATGTTCTTCCGGCATGTCCACCGTTTCGCATAACTTAAACTTTCTTTTTTTACGGTTGCGTAACTTCGGTTATCTCTTAGGTTTATTGGTTTATTTCTAATCTCCTTGGCTTATATCATCCTCTTTTTCTGCTCAATTTTAAATTTATTTTAGTGTTATAATTGTGTCACGCTGTTGAACAAAAAATGTGTTTCAATTAATATAATGAGTTAAATTTTTAATTGCTCTCCTTCTTACTAAATATGGTCACAGATAAAAGCATTTTAAACTTTGTTTGGTAATTTTTTATTCTTGGATTGCGCAAATACGCATAATAGTCATGAAAATATACCTTCTTAATTTTACGTTCTTCTCAAGGCATACCGAAATAATGATTTTGTTAAATCTACTTTTAAATAAGCGCTTTTAAATAGTATAAACCTAGTCAAATCTAGTCCCCTAGTTAACTGGCCACTGCACTTAAATTTATGTTGCCTTTATCTATGTTTCAGGTATTTGATATCACACGTGTTAGAGTTTCAAATACTCTTGTCTCTTTGTAAGCAAGCCAATCATACAGGACCTCTACACGAATGCTCCATCTACGGCTCCAAGGAAGCGGGAAAATTCCTCAGGTACTTCCTGTTTATTCACCTTAGTTTAATATTATGTATAAACACATCCTTTTCATTGCTTTAATGTTTAGGGGAAAATATCTCATAAACAAGAACTTTTGAATTGCTTTACGTGCAAGGTTTATATTGTTAAAATGGCAAAGGGTAACAGCGCCAATCGTATCTCAAGGTTGGTTTCCCGAAACTTTCCACCGAGTAGTAATTATTTTTTTACCAGGAACTAGACACTGATTTTGACAGGGTTTTTGTTTAATTTAATAAAGTACAACCCGATTTTATGCCTAGGATAAATATATTTTCTTAGATGCATTCGGTTATATAGGATAAGGTTTGTATAGCGAACATTATATGCGCGTAATATATAGAAAATTATATAGTTATCTAGCCTGAATTTAAACAAATCTAAAAATCTGGAATCTTATAAGTCCCCAGACTTACAAAAATATATCAAAAATATTTTTTTCAGAAATTTAATAAGGATATTTATTATCCTTAAATTTATTAATAAATTCTTACTTGTACCTTTTTACGCATTATATTAAAATACTGTTAATATTTTTCCTGCTCCTAGTATTTTTGGCGGTAACGCTATCAATAAATTTGAAAATCAAGTTTGATGAGATTTTGCTGCACAATCATTAAAAACTCATGACTTTTGTGCATGAAATAAAATTTAAAAAACTCGACTGCCATTTAATTTTTTAAGATATTATCTAATTTGGTATGTTACTCGATTTAATATTAGATTTTTTGAGATAACTACATACATACATACATCATCAGCCATTAAATGTCCACTGCTGAACAAGGCCTCCCTCTTAGAGAGGGGTGCTGCCATAATCCCCACGCTTGGCAGGCGGCTTGGAGATCGCAGTACGTTCACCGTGTACTAACAGGACGCTGCTGCCCATCCTCCGGTGGTTCTGGTAGCAGTTTTAGGACATACCCGGGTCCAGTTGAGATAACTGGTTAATGCTAAGTAACAGAAAAAACTTTCAAATTAAAATCTTCAAAATATACAATTTCATAATAACTTAATATTTTGTCACAAGCCTGATAAGATCGTTAACGTTTTCAGTGAAGGCATGTCACTTGGAGCAAGCAAAAACTGGCGAACAGTTCTACAAACTATGACTGGGGACTCAGAACTCTCCACTAAAGGTATTCTTGAATACTTTGCACCTCTTCAGGAGTATCTTAGAAGAGAGACAGTTAATTTAGCTTCATTGGATGGTGATATGGACAAGAGTGCGCCAATCATAGTCGGAGCTATCGTAATATTCTTAATTGTACTGATTATCCTGCTTTATTGTGTGAAGAAGCAAGAAATAGCCCGCAAAATGTTTTCAGTCTGTGGTTTAAGCAAAAACGGTTCCTTAGATATAGTAACAAACGAAACTCCTCAGAAGAAAATGAATGAATCTGATGGCGTGAGTGAAGATAAAGTTTGAATTGAAAATTAAAATGAAGTCTATGAATTATATGTACTAAACATAAATTTTTAAGTTTGTAAAGTATACTTTGTAAGTGATAAGGAGCAATTTAATCGTGTTGAAAACGGACTCGCTTTGCGTTAAGTTTAAGGTTGTGATAAGTTGTTGACTGTAAATACAGCTAAAATTACCCTCCAGTTAAAAACAAAAGTTGGGGATAACTCATACAGGGGTGCGTTTACGTAGTCAGCGAATTTTTCACCAGCAAAAAATTAAACTAACGGAGGTTCGCTGAACGGTGTCTAGCTTTATGTCAATACTGCGCTGTCAAATTGGAATAAAACAAACAAAAATTATGTCAACCACGGCTCTACCTGCTGAACAGCTGTCAATCTGACAGCAGACGAAAATTTTGCGACCTCAAAAGGTATATAAAATTTAGTCAGGCGAAAACTTATACAAGCGAACGCCCGTAAACGGGGCAGTTAAAATTTTAACCGGTTTAATTTTGCACCTCGTGGAGTCTGTGAACGGGTGTTTTGACGTTTATCTAGTATAAGTTTTAGTCTGGATAAGTGCCGTAAACACTTATCCAGTTATAAGAAACAGTAACCACCAAAAAACATAATTAATTAAAAATATATAATTATAAAAAAAAGACTTCCCATAACTGAAATAAGTATAGTTGATTGAATCAGGCGTTACTTTGCGGAAGTCCATTTTTAATTTGTATATGTCGAATTTCTAGTGTTATTCTGCTTAGTGTAGAAGCGGAATTACACTAGAAATTCAACATATACAAATTTGAAATAAGTATAACAAAGCGCGATAATTTTAATTTCAAAAATTTTTGCTTACTATGTGGTATACAATAAAATATTTTTGTTCGAACACTTATGAGTGTGTTTGCATCTTTGTAGAGAATAAAATTGTAGGAAAATTTCTTCTCTAGAATTTCATTGGAAACATGTCAATTTGGTTTACTCATATGCCAATTTATCTTTTATAGGTAGTTTAAAAAATCTACATTATGCTTATTATAAAAAAAATACAAAAAAGGGCTTCCTCGGAAGTTTTTTCATACCATTCTCTGTTACCAAAATTTATTATGTGAAAGTATTTTTTTTTTGCCTTCATTGATAATTTGTTGTTTGATTAATTGTATAATATTTAGAATAAATTTTTCATTATGTTGTGAAATTAATATTCATGAAGAATAACAATAGTTAGACTATATTAAGTGAAGAATAGAGAATAAAAAAGAATAATAACCATTATAGATGTATTAGACTACCGAAAAATGAAAAAGGAACAATAATAATTATTATTATATTAATCGACTTATAAAATAACTTATAAAACAGAAAATTAACGAAAAATTAAATTAATAACTAAAAACTAAAACTTAAATCTAAACAAACTACAAATTAAAATTACAAACTAAATATATAAAAACAAATATTTTAATCAAATAAAAATATTAAATATTAATAGTAAATATAATATAAAATATTGTATTATATTTACTTACATAAACAAAACAAAAAGGTCTTTTGAAGAATTACTAAATACTTTGTCAATCGTGTGTGTGTTTGATTGAGTGGGTGATTTTATGTAGAGGGGTGTGTGTACTTGTGCGTAATTATGTATGTGAGAAAAAGAGAGAGAGGGTGTATCAATGGGTGTTATTATTACACACTAGCTGCACCCCGTGGTTTCACCCACGTGGACAAGTACCTACCCTCGATAAAAGTAGTCTTAGTTATTCCTTATAACATCAGCTATCTGCCAGTGAATGTCAATTCAAAATCCGTCCAGCCGTTTTAGAGTCCTTTACATAACTACATATAACGCTTTTTATATATATGAATATTTACATTCGAAAATACACAAGCTTAGGAAAATAAAACAAAGCGGCGATATTTTTTTTCATGTTGACGCCAAAACTCCTGTATAAAGTTCCACCCCACTGATATTTATCATTTGCATCACACGGGCATCTCAATGCGTGTTTATGGTGTGGTGACCAGCAAAAGTGACAGAATCTATTATCTACTAAAGAATAAAATTGCACATTCGAAAATTAACAAATCACAATATTGTTACTGCAAAATGTGTTATTAGGTTTATTTGTTGCTTGAGATGGTATTTTAAATTATACGAGTGTTTGATACGAACATAGTTTAATTTAACTACTTACTCCTTTACTAAAAAAAAAAAAACGCAATAAAATGTTATTGACTTACCTTAGTTTTATTTAACTTGTTTCCATAAACCATACTGGAAAACGGCAGGGCCAGAAAGGCAGAAATCCAGGCGTTGAGAAAAGACACGTTTGATCAAATGAGGAGACAGGCCCTGACGACCGTATCAAATTGCGGTGACGTCGCGTCAAATTGCGTGAACCTCGTCAAATTCAAACGAAAACCCAAGCTTGTCTTTTTTCCACAAAAAAGTGTCAGTTCACGCTATCTTCACTGTTTCTTATGTTCATGTACCTTTGAGAGATCACCTGGAACTCCTGGCATTGTCCCTTACACTGACCCTCAACGACGGCAGTTTACGGCACCTACCTAAAGTCAAAGGCTAAATTAGCTGGCAAAAATATGGGCGTCCTGAGTGAGGTTAGGCGGTATTTCACACCGGGCCAGTTGCATACTTTATATCAAGCTCAAGTCCGATCGTGTGTGGAATACTGCTGTCATATTTGGAACAGCCATTTCAGGATTCAGCCAAATAGCATCGCAAAGCTCTTGAATCGGTAGACCGGCGTGCTGCTCGGCTTATATTATGCGATGAGAAGTTAGTAGCTAAGAAACTTCTCAGTCTAGAACACCGCCGTAAAGTAGCGAGTCTGTAAATTTTCTACAGTATTCATTTCGGAGAATGTGCATAGGAGCTACATAACCTTATCCTGCCATCCCTTCTCTACTACAGAGCAAGTAGGAAATCGGCCCACTACCACCCATTCATTGTGGATTTTTCTTTGGATACGTTTCTAATCCGTACGGCCAAGGATTGAAACAACCTGCTAGCTTCCAGGACAATTTAAACCCTGGATATTGGAGAATAGGTACCTTAAACAATGAATTAGTTGCTCCTAGGTAAGCGTGCTCTATCCTAGACTGCATCATTGCTTAACGACAGGCGAGGTGGTGGTCAAACGAAAGATAATTATGTAAAAAAAAAAAAAAACGGTGAAAGGCTGAAAAAACAGGTTAACTGAAATACAGCGTGCAGCTGGTATGGTTACTAACAATGATTACCCTGTAAGTTTCTTTCTTATATATTTAAAGTCTGGGAATGGTATTTTCGGCTGATCTCATTTCCAAAAGGGTACACCTTAACAAATAATGAAATATCAAACTTCATTTCATTTTAAAACACCTGTTCAATGATTTGTCAAATGCGGAAGTACAGTCAAACTTATTTACATGTGTACACGTTTTGTCGTATTAGTTTAATAGGGAATGACAAAGCTCACACAAACTTTCATATCTAATTTAACTCCTTTAGGAGACGCATTTTTAAAGAAGTACAGTTGACTGTAAACAAAAGTCTAAGAACACAATTTTTCGATTCTAACTTAATAAATGGCAAATTTCCATTCTAACGTTCATCGCTTTATTAACCCCTTTAGGGAATGATTTTTCAAAATCCTTCTTTTGTGCTAATTTTTATTATATGTGTTCAGTCGTTTGAAAAATGCCAGTTTTTTTTAATAGGGGTTAATAAAAATTCTTTTACATCAATTAATAGGCTTGCGTTTGACCGCCAACTCGCCTGATGTAAAGCGACGATGCGGTCTACGATGAAGCACGCTTGCCTAGCAGAAACCGATTCACTCGTGATTTGAAGACACCCAGATTATAACTATGGAGGAACACTCATTCAGGCATCGCATTCCACAGACTAGCAGTACGCATAATAAAAATGGAACCAAGCTCTTCGTACGGGTTTTTGGAATATCAACCATAAAGCGGTGTCTATTATTATTTGCATCGTCGGACATGTATAATAAAAACAAGCAAGCATAGCTATTTACTTGAATATAAATTATTTCATATCAGCATAAAAACTAAACGGATTTGGAATGACGTTTATAACTTACCTACTACCTACCTACTAGTCGTATTGTATAGAGAAAATGTACATAGTTTTTCTACGCTTCATTTGATCTTCTTCACTTGAAGATTCACGGAATACCCAACCGCAAGTTCAAGGTGAATCTGTAAAAAATCACAAAATCATTGTATGAAAAGCCAAGTTGCAGGACAAAAATAAACACAGGCCAAGTGCGTATCGGCCTCGCGCACTAAAGGTTCCGCACCTAAAATAGTAGAATATACTTCGAGTGCATAAAACGAGATGTTTAGCAGCCCGGGCTGAAGGCGAGGGCGGATATTTAAGTCATGGATAAAATGAGTTTTATGCACGTATTAAGTATACACTCGGCTTTTCACTTTAATTGCGAGGAAATTAAACAGTTTTACATTGTAATACCTATATCTGAGTTTACAAACTAAGTAATACTTATCTGACTTTACTACAATATGCTCTTACCGAGTTATGGAATCGACATGAAAATACACGTTTTACACCATTATATCACTTAACCACACTCGAGCACATTCACGAACACTTCATAAAGAATCTTCCATAATTACTATACACTGGAAAATACACAAGTAGGTATATATAAGAAAATACATTAGCAATGCAAGGCAATGTAAAGGAATCACGTTTTCCAAGTTGACGCCAAAACTCAAAAGTTGAACAGTGTTATATTTTTATTAGATTTTTTTATCGCCCTTGACTGGGCAGGTTAAAGCTATTAATGCCAAATGGTCTCTTTTTACTTATTTTGTATGCCCCAGTAAAGTAGTGGAAACTTTACTAGAGGTTTGTATAGAGTTTTGGAAACAATAATGAAAATACACTTTTCAACTCAATAAATCACTTGCTCACACGAGCACGTTAACGAATACCTAAATAATAATCCACCATTATTACAGATTTAACACTTGAAATAACAACAATTTAGGAATTAAAATACTACAACGCTAGACAACGCTACATGATTTATTCACGTTGGCACCAAAACCTCCTTTTATTCGAAAAAAAAAAGTAATGTTTGGATCTTTAATAATACCCTGACCTATGGGTATTATTAGAGACCTAAGGAAATTTCCTTTATGCAATATAATAATACTAAAAACTAAACCTCTTTAAAATTGTTCAAAGAGGTTTATCTTTAAATTTACTGTATGTTTTCCAAATAAAATAATATAAATCAATTTAAAAAAGGTTTAGTTTACTTTTATGCACTAGAGCAACAAAATTCTTTTGTGCAGTATCAACTATAAAAAACATTTTTTGTCCATTTACATCGGGCATAAACAAGAACTTTACGAGCATGAGAAGTGAATATGTGTTTTCTTCCATTCAGTTTCCATTCTTTTAGCGCGTGCTATACTCGCACTTGACCGGTGTTTATTTTATTTTTAACCGACTTCAGGAGGAGGTTATCAATTCGACTGTATGTTTTTTTGTATGTTTTGTCGCGATTTCTCCGCCAATATAGAATTGTTTTTGATGATTCCTTTTTGTTATATATATTGTTTTACTAGAGTATGTGTCATGCCAAGTTTGACGCTTAAAAACAGTTTGTTACAACAAACCAAAAGATCCAAACAAGAGAGGTTTATCATTGAAGAATTCCACAATCTACTTCCTGGCTCCATCCTCAGGTCACACTTTGTTCATCCAGGTGAACATATTAAAATAAACCAGTTTGATGGTAAGTACCAAATAATTATAGTACCTGTTGTCATCTGGATTACATACAGGGTGTACTGAGTGTTACCGCATGCTCCTATTGGGGACTCCTACTAGTAGGAGGACGAGGAATAATATGTCCATATGATCCTACCGGTAGGACCATAAGGTTAAGTATATCATCGTGATCCTACTAATGGATGCCTTGCCCCTGTCTGTGTTTCCGCAGCTTTTCAATTTTGGAGTGTTCAAGTCTAGGGTTAATAGGTTATTACTGGGCAAACGTGCTCCATCTTCGACTGCATCATCGCTTTCCATCAGGCAAGATCGCGGTCAAACGTTAGCCTAGTCCGAAGTAAAAAAATAAAAAATAATGTACTGGCACCTTTAAAATTATACTATACGAAAAAAAAAACAAATTCTACAAAAACAAAATGTAGGTACTAATGGTACCACGGTAAAGAAACGGTAAATTAAAATAGGTATGTTACATATTGATCTACCCATCAAATTGTTCAAACAAAAAATTACTGACCGCATAAAAAAAATACAGATCACGAAATCCATTTTAATTGAGGACACAATTTTTTCCCCTCGAACATTGGAAACGAATTTTTGATGGCTATATCAATCAAGCAAATACATTAAAAGTATGTAACATCTCTATACTACACCCTGTATACTGGCAAAGTTTCAAATCAACTGCCAGGGTATGTTTACATAGTTATAAGTTGTAGTGAAGCAGACGGCCTCTGCTGCGCTTACCACCAGGACAGTCCTACTTAGCCGGAGACATGCCTGCTACTCCCAGTTACAAGGACAGTAACCGTGCAGATCCTCCTTATCCTAGGGTTTGGGCTAACACAGAAAACATAAAATTTAACACAGATACATTTATTAATCATTAAAGTCCTAAACGTTGTTAAACAGAACACTTGAGAATTTAGAGAGAGAGCAAGAAAAACAAATCGATTCAGAACTATAAGTTCGGGGATGCAACTGCGGCCTTCAGCAGCCACCACGAAAGGCTCACCAAGGAACCAAGAGAAGTATCAGTAGGGCTACTATCTTAGCAACCATGGAGCAGCATATTTTTTAAGTTGATTGTCCCGTTCATGATACCTACTACCCAAAGGGACGGAAAGCTTCAAACAGAAAAAACGAGCACAGCGAGAGGTACCACGTTTAGCCATTTGTCCCTTTCACACTACATGTCTTATATACAATGACATTCATGAACACATATTAGTGTGTGGTGTTGCCACTTTTGGAAAAATATTGTAACCGTAAATTTGGTATTAATTTGGGTAGTCCGTACATGATTTTATCAGCATCATTTTTAATTATTTTTATTTGTGAAACATAATATCTAAAAGAAAACTCTCATGGTTCGTGGTGCATCCGTTTATTATTGTAGTGATATAAATAAGGAACAAATTAGTATGTACGTGTGTCGAGTACTGCTTCCACCTATTCGACGGAGCAGCCAAGTACCAACTGGAAGCTTTAGATTCCGTAGACCGGCGTGCTATGAGGCTGATTGGTGACAGCAAGCTAGTCACCAATAAATTACAAAGCCTTGAGCACTGCCGTAAAGTAGCTTGTCTGTCTATTTTCTACCGGATATATTTTGGTGAGTGTGAGCAAAAGCTTCATGACCTTATTCCACCCTCCCCCTTTTACTACAGGACAAGTAGAAGGACAGCACACTATCACCCCTTCCTCGTGGAAATTCCAAAAATTCGTACACAACGATTTGAGTTGTCTTTTATGATACGTATTGTCCAAGAATGGAACTCCCTGCTGTCCTCCTTGTTTCCTGAGAACTACAATGTAGGCATCTTCAAGGCTAGAATGAATAGATTTCTTCTAGATCAACGTGTTCCATCCTCGGCCACACCGTTGCTTACCATCAGGCAAGTTAGTGGCCAAACGTAGATCTATTCTGTATAAAAAAATAAAAAAGTATGAAAAGTAATGAGGAATTAGTATCAGTGATTATGTCAACACTAGAAAGGGACAAATGGCTAAACGTGGTACCTCTCGCTCTGCTCGTTTTTTCTGTTTGAAGCGTTCCGTCCCTTTGGGTAGTAGGTATCATGGTCCCGTTTCACGGCTGGTACTAGAGTCCCTCTCCTGTCATTTTGTTTTCAAGTGAAGCAGTAGAAGTTCTTATTTTTAAACACCAAGTGGCCTGTAGCGAGTAAAACGTTCATTAAGTCACAGAAAGGAAGTGGAATGCGAGTGATGATGGTTAATGATAAGTTATCGTAACAAAATGAAGCAAATAAAAGCAAGTCAAAAAAAAAAATTGTGAAAAAAAAATTTGTCCCTCCGCGCGAATAAGTTATAGTTCAACAAGGAACCCTAAAATTATAACTAGGGCAAAAATATCAACAATTTAAAAACATGCTTTTCTCGAGATTCGAACCTTGCTCCTTAGGCTTCTCAATCCATTAGCGACACCATTACAATACCGTGTCTGCTAATCGCAGCGAGAAAAAAGGATACGCATTTAGCAACCATACGAGAGAAAAAAATTCCCCCCCTATGGTAGCGTTAAACGTTTAACGCAACCTTGTTGCATGTCGCATAAGAAGTATAACTTCAAAAACTTGGACCGAATACAGTTTTCGTTGCGCTTCACTGTGGTTATATCTAACAGTGCAGTGCTGAGAGCTGTACTGACAGTGCACGCTTGGCTTTGTAATAGTATACTCAGCATGCATGTCAGGGCCTCAAACCTTTCAAATACTTCAAAGCGAGGACCTAGGTATATTCACTTCACGTGATATGTGGCCATTTAACTCTAATGTCAGGACGCGAAGCACGACGACTATCTAAGAATTATTAGATGTATGGAATCGAATGATTTCTATAATGAAGATACAGGGTTAGATACAAGTTGCTAGTTTAAGTTTTTTATCGGATACATTTCGATGACTGTGCATTGGATCTGTATGACATTTTTGCACACACGGTCATCTGACCCCAAATTAAGCAAAGCTTGTAATATGGCTGCCAGATACTGAATATATACTTAAATAGATATTAACACCCAGATATAGAACGAACACAAATAAATGTTCATCGCATGAATGTTTGTCCCATATAGGTGGGAATCGAACCCACGCCCCCAAACGCAGAAGGCAGGTTCATTACCAACGTGACCAATGGAACTCAGCAGCTATAATATATATATATAATAAAGCAGATGATTTCATTTTCACCATTATTATAGGACTGAAGACCTCTGGACACCCTAAGCTACTTCCGCATACGTAAGCGAAACTGGTAATTAGGTAAATTATCATTTCTATAGACACCCGTCATCTAGTCTACCTGTGACCAAGAACAGTGCAAAGTGTACAAAACGACAGAAATTAAAATAATGTAAAATATATGCACTAAAATCCGATATAAGTGTTTAGGTATTTTCAATGTATGAGGAGCTGTTTTATTTCGCTGGTCTTATTTATTTTAGCCCCATTGTAGATAAGTTGTTCATATAGTTAATCAACGACCTCCTTTTGGCTTAATACTGCCGTTCTATTTAACCTGTATAAAGAACTAGCTGCCCGCCCCGGCTTCGCACGGGTATATATATATATATATAGCCTATGTCACCCGGGGATAGTGTAGCTTCCCAACAGTGAAAGAATTGTTCAAATCGGTTCAGTAGTTTCGGAGCCTAATCAATGCAAACAAACAATAAAATCTTTCTTCTTTATAATATTAGTATAGATAATAATAAGGAATTAGATCTTAATACTTTTTCAAAGGTATTTCTTAGTTCGCCCCCGCTGCGTGATTTTCGCGATTTCAGGGTTGGTCCCAAAGTAAAAGTTGTTTATAATGATGAGTGTAATGATATTCTTGAATATATCCGTCGTCTAGAGATGCGTCCTATAGATAGACTAATTAAATTTAATCAGACTTAATCTTATTGGACCTGGAAAGCATTTTCAGTTCATGATTGAAAATCGTTTTCTTAAAACAGTCCCAATTTTATTTAGAAAAGTCCCTGCTTAAGTATCAATACATTAATTGGTATATATGTAGAGCTAGGATTGGTATATATGTGGACCCGGGTATGTCCTAAAACTGCGACCAGAACCACCGGAGGATGGGCAGCAGCGTCCTGTTAGTACACGGTGAACGTACGGCGATCTCCAAGCCGCCTGCCAAGCGTGGGGATTATGGCAACACCCCTCTCTAAGAGGGAGGCCTTGTTCAGCAGTGGACATTTAATGGCTGATGGTGTGTGTGGTGTGTAGAGCTAGGATGGAAAATTTGCCATACCTAACTAAATTTTAACGACGAACATTGTATCAGAAAACCTACTACCTGGCTTGAAATTACAGTATATTGGGCTCATACAGACTTTCTGACTGACTGGGTCCTCACTGTGAATATAGTTATAGAGATAGTACATCTCAACATATAAATTTGTCTAAGATCAAAACAGATTTATCTGGATAAAAGTGGATATAAAACGACTAAATTATTTTGGACTAAAAACTTTACCGAAAATTAAAACCTTCCCCAAAGAATAAATTTACCTAATTGTTTATATGTTATGTAAAACAACACAAAAAAACATAAGCATGTCATTGGGTGATTTAGTAGATATGATAAAACCATACTTCAAATATTTATTACAATTGCAACGAGTTTTCTATTTGCATGTCGAAAAAAAGATACGCGTGCCTCGAAAATTATTTCGAAATATACGTCGAATCAAACAATCGATTGCTAAGCACCCAGCTATTCCTGTGGCTGCTATTGACACTGGACTCTGATGATTACTCGCGGGACATCCGCTTATAGCCGACTTGTCAAAATGGTTAAGAATGTAAGTCGGCGCGAACCGACCGCAATCACCTAACTGTTACGGCTAGTGTCGAACGCGCATAGGAAGCGCACCACTCGCAAAACGCGCACTTTAATCGCAACTCAAACGCGCATTCCATTTTTGAAAGTAATAGAAAATAAATTGAGGACACACACGTCTTTTGATTTGCATATCGATTTAAAAGTTTAATCGATAGACAGAACATAAATCTCGGGATACAAAAATGTTTTTAAATTTCGAATGAGAACTGGCTAGAAAGAACTGGCGAGGCGTAACAAAACAAATGAAAACTAAATAGTGATGAATGGTTGTGAATAACTTTAATAAACAAGGTAAGTTCTGTATTTTTTTTTGTATTTTATTAAATAAGGTAAGCCATTTTGCCTTATCAGTAGGTATAAAGATAGTAATAAACGAAAATGCCATCTAGCCTGTTTATTTGCAACTTTCCGAAAAAGCTTTTAGGAACCTAGGAAAGCTAAGCTTTCTTTAGTCGAATTCTAAATACAGATTTGAAATCGAAGGTCAGTAACGAACTTGTGATGCCTCTGGACATATTACTGGTAGTAATAATGACATACAGAGGTGACGTTGATTGCTTACAACCAAATGGTTACAACCTCTGCTTATTTACCACTAATGGCATGATACATATTAAAGGAAAAAAATCATAAATATTAAAGAGTATTATAGTTAGATAGGAAAGTCCTATGGCATTTTCGTTATAATGCAACCTGTTTGTGAAACGCATGAAACGCTTGTACTAGGTAAATATTTATCAATCTTATAAGAGTAACTAGCGACCCGCCCGCCCAGCTTCGCACGGGTGTAATTTACGTGCGAAACCGGGGCGGGTTGCTAGTTATATATATAAACTTTCCGTGAAAATTAATCTAACTGACGCATCAAAATCCGTTGCGTGGTTTAGGAGGAGTTAGCGGCCATACAGACAGACAGACGCGGAAAGCGACTTTAATAAAATTTCTACTATGTACAGATAAAACTTGTTCTTTCATTTGTTTTTTTTTTCTTAATTTTGTTGTTTTATAAATGTTTACTACGAAATAAAAGTCTTTTGTGGTCATTTTATCATCATTTGCATAATTCAAAAGAGTTTACCGCGTCTTGTTTTACCGTCGAAGTAATAAAAAACCCTGAATAATTCAACAAAAGTACATTATAAATGTAAGTATAAGTTGTAAGTAAGTTGAATGTAAGTAATTTTTGCTAAACCGGTTCTGTAACTATATCTTTGATTTAATTTTTAAGGTTTTCAGGAAAGTATTATAAACATTTAGAAAATCCACGTTAAATATTTAATTACAAGTAGCTACTTACCTACGTATAGGTATGTAACTCCGAGGGTATCTTTTAGGATTCCGTACCCAAAGTGTGAAATCGGGATCATATTATTAAGCCTACGATGTTTATCTGACTGCTTGTCTGTCTGTCTGTCCGTCCGTGCGTCTTTCGAATCGTAATAGATAGCAAGTTGAAAATCTCACAGAATATGTAATGTTACGGCGGATTAACTAACATATAATAAAAAAACTAAAAAAGAAAGGGCTACCCATAAACAAACATATTTTTTTAACGTAATAATAACTGGTAATTGGGTTACTTGGACGACCTTATTGTATTTTGTGGTGGTACGGAACCCTCTATGCGCGAGCCCGACTCGCATTTAGCCGGTTTATTTACTCTTTCTGCTTACTAGGTTTTGCCCGCACTATAAGTATGGTAATATTATCGTTTGGATCAGTCATTTTGTAGATTAGCCCATACAAACAAAGTCTGTCTCAATCACAAACTTTACTTTCTAATAATAATAATGAGTTGTTTGCTGTGTTTGTTATTGCTCGTTGTTGTTGTTGTTGTTGCATATTTGCCACCTACGGCATAATATTTGTTTTATAAATTTATGAATAGAATAATTTATTTGCACAAATCACGAGTAAATCATACACACATTTAAAAACCCATGCACAATAGGTTGGATTAAAATATTATATACCTTGTATCAAAATGTACAGAAAAAAACAAATACAAATTAACCTAACTACTAAACTAATTAATCTGTTACCAGTGGGCATTGTTCCCAAAATTATGGGGTTTAAAAAAACATTTCCTACATAAAATTTGACCAAGTAGAATTTTTCCATTATATGTACAACATTGATTTACAAACTGGTACAAAACTAAATTCACGGAAAAGTGTCCTAAGTTTACTATGTCTAATTTAGTTTGTGACAATTGTTGTCTGCACTGATAACTAAATGGTTACCAATGGCTACTAAGTGGGTATGTAATTTATGTATCTTAGCGACTTTATATTTCACAATAAGTTTTGATACAAAGCATAATAATGAAATCGCAAATAAAACGAATACAATTATTTCTGTTGCTACTACCAGGAACTAAGAAGTTGAATCTGTATCAGGCACAGATTGGTCCTATTTCCGAACGTTCTCTTTGCTTGAAACACGATAGCAAATCATTGAACTCATTTTTTGTGGTTTTATTTTTAATTTATTTAATTTTTTGTGATCTGAAACAGGTTATGGCGTGGTAATAGTGTCTGTGCACATTAGACATTTCACAGATAGCTGGCCAAGATAATGTCGAGACACGCATATGGTAGGGTTGCGTAACTTGCGTTTCCAAAGCCCTATGGTCACGCATTTAGTTTAGAAATTTGTGTTTATAGAAAAATTCGTACGAATGAAGCTCGGTAGACTTAGTAAACTTTCAGAGATGTATGATCCCGACATAACATAGTTATACTTTTTATGGTTTAGTCAAAAAGAAAACTACTAAAGAAACATTTTTCGTTTTTTAGAGAAGATCATTTTACGAAATGGTTACTGGGCAAGCGCCTTTATTAACTAAACAAAATACAAGCTAAAACTAAAACTACAAATACAGTTAGACTGCCCATAGACCGTTGAAGGTCTAAAGACAATCCAAATGCTCAAGCCCACTACCAGTTGGCAGCGTACCCAGCATGCTGGTGGCATTACCACGTTGAATGGCAATGCTTATGTGTTGAGCCAGAAACACGCCAGCATTTTGGTCACGCGTCGCATTAACCAGGCGCTCTGAAATATTTTTGAAAATGAGGTGAGCTCCCGGTCCCCAAGGGCCCAATGTCTCGACCCCAAACGCCTCAAATATGTAACCACTGCCGAGGTTAGCATATTTGCGTCGCTTGTGCTGCTCTGCCGAATTGGCAGCCGCGCCAGCCCTACCCTGTGTCTCAGGAAGATGTGACGGCGCCAAAGTATCGACACAAGTTGCGTCCCATACAAGGGGCCGCCCCAACCTCCAAGGCACAAGTGTCATACCGTCAGGCCTCCTTCCATCGTCACGCGCAAGACCACTCGGTTCGAGCACAGCTGCGACATTGGCGGTGGAAAGGGCCCTGCGTATGATGTCGTTCAGGCTAGCGTGTCGGCCAATGGTTAATGTGACCTTTGAGCTAGAATGTCTTGAATTTATTACAGTTTTATCGCTAGGAATCAAAAAGTTATGCCAAAATGTTCAAAATAATTTTGAATAAGCTTTTTAATAGAACCTATCAGCGTAGCAAGTGACAATTTTCTGTCTGATAGTTTAGAAATGCAGGGGAAGACCCACTTTTGCCACAATCTATATTATAACTATCACTGATAAAAGTTTCATGCACTACCATAATAACTATGGAAGTAAGACGATTCTAAAGAATTAGGAAGGACGGACAGACAGACAGACAGACAGACAGTCATACAGACAGACAGACAGATAGACAGACAGACATACAGACAGACAGACGGACGGATGGACAGAACGAACTTATAAGGGTTCTTAGTAGTAGGAAACCCTGAAAAAAGCAAAAAATATTCTCCAAACAATTTTGACTTTGAGTAGGTGACATATCTATGTGAAATAAAATAATGCAAGAAGTATTTTTTATTTTATTTGGTAGTCCAAAGACATGAAAATTTGATTCTGATTGGGATAAAGCGTGGAAGCATAAAAAGAGTTCGATAATATAAGCATTAGAAACATCAGAAATTTTGCTATGGATTATGCTCACTATGTCACTCGCGCATACAACATAATATTTGAAGATACAAAATGACTGAACAAGTACTTACGAAAAATCTAAGAAACATAAGACATCGAGAATAGCATTACAAATGTTCATCGAAAATTTCACATTGGTTAAAAACAAGTTTTTGTACGCTTAACTCAGAATAAAAAATAGATAATAATGAATCGAGGCAGCAGGTAAAAATATGACATCAAAATATCGTTAAAAATAATTTTTGGCGTCGTCGATATAGATTTGTAAAGTCAAAGTATCTATAATGAATGCAGTGTAGATTTTCAGGAAAAAAAAACACAGGTTTGTCCATGACTTTTTAAAAAGGTAGTGAAGCTCACGATTCGATGTTTGCGAATATGTTTGCATCTAGAAATACCTCTAACGATGCCACTAACCTTTAAAGTTTCGACATGGTTTGTTTACAAAAATTGTTACGTCGTTTAGATCTGTGAGTTATGTGATCATTATTTTTATCATTTATGGCTACAATATGAGTAGAAAAGTGTCATCAACAATATTATTATTGTGGTTAAAATATAGGTATGTACCTATGTTGAAAAATGTATATTTAAGAACAGGGGCCTTACGGAAAACTGCTATTGCGGCACCTAATCCGTTCAGTTGGAAAATCACGCGAACGTGAACCTTATTACGCCCTGGGGCCTTACGGACAACAGCTCATTGCGGCACTTAATCCGCTCAGTTGGAAAATCACGCGAACATGAACCTTATCGCGCCCAGATACGGTTTGCGGTCGCGTGATTTTCCAACTGAGCGGATTAGGTGCCGCTATAGCAGTTGTCCGTAAGGCCCCAGTGTTTAAGCGCTCTATTTTGTCTCAAGTTTGCTTGCGAGCTCTATCATGGTGGAAAAATCATTTTTGTCTAAAATATGACCATTTAGAAAAGTGTAATCTTCAGTATTCAGTAACGGTGGTCGGCATGTGCGCTTTACAATCTGGCAGCACCCGGTTTGGCCCTGCACCGGTGACATTTAGTACTTAGTAAAGTTATGTGAAATTTCGATGTCATCGTCAAAACAATGAAGGAAAACATCGTGAGGGAACCGGTATATACAAAAACCTCAAAAATTCAGAATTATACAGAAAATTCAGGGATAGCGATATATACACGACAGATATGGACTTTCATAATAACTTTGCCGGCTGCTGCTTGCCTGTATTTGACCTAAATTTAAATTTACAAGCATTTTTGAGAAATTCAATGGGTATATATTTTTTCTTTTTGGTTATATTTTACCCGATTAAGATAAAATTTGTGATATGATATTTTTGTTCTCAAACTTGCTTGGCTTGTTTAGAAAACTATGGTCTTTAATACCAAATCTAGTTACTTACTAGTAAAAATATTTTGGTTAAACCTACTTGTCGTATTTTAGTTTTGATGCCTGTCACTGTATTGTTAAAAGCAGCTAAAATAAACCTACTTTAAAAAATAACAACCTTGTGCAAATAGAGTGCACGACGCGTAAAATATACGTAGGTACAGTAAATCATAAAATTGAACGTAAGTGTAATCGTGATTATAAAGTTTGTTATATTATACTGCAATTATTAAATGTCATTGACGTAAATGCTTCCAAAATGTATAGCCAATTCACCAGGTAAATTGCTTGCTTTGACAATAATGTGCTTTTTGCAAGTGCTCGAGCATCACAAAGATTTACAGTTGATGGTATCAGCCGTAATGGTAGGCATCCAACCTTGGCAACCCCGTCATTCTATTGTTGACCAAATTAACATACATGCAGTACCTAATTGCAATGTCATTAATTGGACTCTGCCTACATACAATTATTTTGTGCAGCTTTGTCTGGTTAAAAATGATATGAGTCCTTTGTTATAATGTTGATCTAACGTCACCCGTGAAGTAGGTACCAATACCCAATACCTAACAATTCCGTTCCGTTCCGAATTTGTACCATTTAGACGCATTGAACCAGATTAGCAATTGACCAGTTACGCGGATGACCATATTTTAACTGGTAAAGGAGCAGATAAGCAAATAACCACAGACCTCTATGGTCTGAGCAGATAACCGTATTATTCCATATTCACAAATAACCAATCATACACAATTAACGATATTCTCAATAGTCCGCGTTTGACCACCAACTTTTTAGGTTTCAGGCGTTTGACTCGCCTGTTGGTAAGCGACGACGGTCGAATATGTAGCATCACCATCAATAACTCACTCTAGTAATGTTCAAACTTGCAATTTTGTGTGTTAAAAACCCGGATAGAAGCTAATATTCCAGATGGGTGACATTTAAATTATTTTTCGCGTGGGTACTTGCTGAATTGGACCCCTTTGTCACATTTGTGTTTTTGTTGGGATTAATGTAACTTCATGTTTTTCATTTAATTAAAAATAAACAAAAAAAGGCCGTTCGTTATTATATTCAATTTTGTGTCTAAAAACAGGCGGCGGTAAACATTCTCACATATCAAAACAGAGATAATGTACATTTGTATACAAATACCAGTGTCTATTATAACTAAGAATGCTTAAAAAACAAGTCAGTAACTCTAATAAACTGAAAAACATCCTGTCCTGTTTTATAAAATGTGATAAATATAAGTAAGTTGATATATAAGTAACTTGATAGTTTTCTTTTATCTTATTGACATAACACGCAATTTTGTTTAGTTATTATTCACTGCTATCGCTCTATTGTTGCCCTAAATAATATCAATTATTACATAGTAACAATGAAATAAATAAAACTATACATGATTTGAAACTGTTGGAATTATATGAGCATCACAATAACTATTATTACTTAGACTAACATCATCATCAAAATTATAACACCAAGTATCTAACTGTAGTGACGGAACATACCAATATTTTTTTAAAAATTTATTATCTTTAAACTAATTAATTATACTAATTAGTGACTTATATTCTTAAAAACTAAAAAAAAGAGCACACAAGCAGATAGATATTGATGATAACTACAGGGTTAGACAGAAAAGATGTACTAAACCAAAGGGTCCGTTATATGTATCATTATGAACAACTTTTACAATAGGACCAACCCTGAAATCGCGAAATAAATATCAGTTAAAAAAGGATTTTGCGAAAGTGCCGAATTAAGGAGGCCAAAGGGGGGTACGGAAGTCTACGCGTACGAAGTTGCGGATAACATCTGTAGAACCTTATTAAAGTATGCATGGCGAAGATTTAGCATCTTTGCCATGACTACTTTAATAAGGTTTTAGCAAGAAGGTTATTTATAAGTATTAAGTTAGTATAGTTAGTATTATATTTAGTTAGTCGGCTCGTAACCACGGCCATTGTAACATGGTCGAAACGTCGAGGAAAAGGTACCTAATTTATTTACTTTAATAAAATAATGTACGATAAGTCCCGATAGATATTGAAAACATGACTGTGTTCAAATCGCGAAAATTTCACATCATATATATATCTGGCAAAAATGTACTAGTAAAATTTAAGAACTTAGTAAAAAAATGTATAGTAAATTACGTAGTACAAGTAAATTATACATAGGAGTAGGATAACAAAGGATGTGGATATTGATTTTTTTAATAAATAAAATTGGAATAACAATCTGAATCATTCATACCATATTTTAAATACATCTGGGCAAATATTATAATATTATTATGCTTTATATTACGGCTTATTCACACCTCCATTTTTAATGTTTTTGCATATAAATATCAGTGTAAATTCACAAAAACCTGCAGTTGGTTTTTTGATTTCGTCACATCGCTTCGGTACCATGCCAGGAGTTTTTCCGTAGAAAAGGACGGTGTTAAACAATTCTTGAAGCTATTTAAGTAAACAAATATCAGGTGAAATCTAGAGCAAAGATAATCTGCGTAAAAAATACGCATGGGGAATTGAAATATAGCTCTCTCTTTTTTATTTGCGCGAATCTGGCGCCAAGCTCATAGGTAATCTCCTTCCTCGCATGGAGCTTGCGTGAGGCGTCTATGTCGCTGAGGTAAGTGCCACCATTTTTGAAATATAACGATAGCGGAGTAAAAATTACGCATGATTATCTTTTACGTGACTTTTAAGACTTCTAACCGATGGCTCATAGCTTTATTATATGGAATTATAAATATTGCCAGCATACATTTATTGTGTTATTTATAGCTAAAATGTTGTCAGCAATGGTGAAAAGGCTGTGAGTCGCAAAAAATTCATATAAAACCTTAGCCTGGCTCTGACCTCTCCTAAATGAGCAAGCGATTGGAAGCGCCCACTATAAAGAGATATTTACGGGTCAATATTTCCAGCATCTTACCAAAAGAAAAGCCTGATGTACCACAATACAGCACAGAACAGCCAGCGGCTAAAAAAAGATAGATATACTGCGTTTTGACCTAAGAAACGTCGAAAAGCTAACGTATCGTGTACTAAATGCTGAGAGCATAATGCTGGCATGTATTTAAACTGAATCTGACTGATTTATAAATAGTTTTATATGCTAATATAATAAAAAATATCTTAAGTATTTAGAATCTACCTTAAAATTACTGATAATAAGTATAAAAAATCGATTTATGATAAAAGAAATATTGTTCCTATGTTTTGTAATTTTTTGCAGAAGTTGATTGTTTATTTTATATTATATAAAATAAATTAATTTATATTCATAATATCTTGTTTTTTTTATTTATTAATGCCTAGAAAAACAAATCAAATATGTTTTTTTTATTATCAGTTTTATCTTTAACGTACACTATAATATGATTATCTTTCTAGGGTTAAACTAAACTAAATTTGACAGCTCTAAAATTATTGCCATCCTTCTCTCACATACTGTAATGAAAAGGGAGGCAGATAATTTTAGTCCTGTCAGAGTGGTTTAGTTTAGTGAGTGGTATGACAGAATAGACGCCAATGTATTACATAGACGATTATAAAATTAATAAGTAATGAAGCGAGTACTATACTATCGTAGTAATTACAGTGTATGAGCTGATATAACGAAATTATAAGGGTTCCCTGTAGTACTACGGAATCTTAAAAAGGTGCGTATTAAGAGATATTAAATGTAATTTAATAAAAGATATTTGCTTTACTTGTAACTAACTAGCTATCTAGCAATATAGCTAAGTAACTAACAATTTAATAAAACCTTGGAAGTCTATTTTAACCTACGTCCTACATCTTAAAATTATCATAATTATCAATTATTTTTTTTAGATGATTTGGTATTAAAGAACTGATCTGACAGGAGGTGGAAAGAACAGGGGCCTTACGGACAACAGCTAATTTCGGCACCTAATCCGCTCAGTTGGAAAATCACGCGACCGCAAACCGTATCTGGGCGCGATAAGGGTCACGTTCGCGTGATTTTCCAACTGAGTGGATTAGGTGCCGCAATTAGTTGTTGTCCGTAAGGCCCCAGAAAAGTGGAACCCGTCAATGGCGTAAATGATACTGGCATAGCAATCTAGCGGAAAGACGCCAAACATAAAGCGTGGCGCGCTGCATTACGGTTGTCATCTTTTCGCTAGATGACTCTGTCATTTGTTTCGCAAATTAACAATTACACTTTAACACACTACAATTAAAAGACTTAGAAATCTGGTTGAATGGCCAAATATCTCAATAAATAACTCACAAATTGACTCAACAAAACAACACGACGATAGGACAGCTCATGATAGCTGAGTTTGTAATTTTTTAGATGGCAGAGGTGGATTTCCATTCAAAATTCGTTCTAGTTCTTCTTTTGGCTAAGTCTACTCTCTTTTTGGACAGACTTTACTTATGCTTGCTTTTTAGGGTTCCGTACCCTAAAAAGAAAAAACGGAACCCTTATAGGACCGACTGTCCGTCTGTCAAGATCCTTTTTCTTAAGAACGCGTAAAGATATCAAGTTGAAATTTATATCCACGATTATATGAATTTTATATTTATTGTCTACTACAAAGTTAGGTTTGTCTTAAACCTAACTAAACTAAACTTTTAAACTTTTTTTTTTGTTTTTTTTTTTTTTGTTAGGACTCGCTCTCTGAAGGTTCCATCTAACGGAACCCTCAGAATGCGAGTCCTACTCGTACTTGTCCGGTTTTTTTTAAAACTATTATGACTATTTAGCGGCCCCGTATTTCTAACAAACATTAAATTTAAATTTTCATTTTGTCATAAAGTGATATTGTATTGAAAAAAAATTCAAATGTTTCATTTTATTGTTGGTATTATATTCAGAATGGAATGTCTTTAGACTTCTTTGTTTTAAGAAAATCTGTTTCGCTTAAGTTAACATGAAATCTAAAATTTGTCACAGATGTATTACAACATTGTTGCGGATTTGCTACAAAATATTGGATGGTTGGTTGAAATTTAAAACTTATTGAAGAACCGTTTAATGAAACTGTTTCTTTGAGAAATCGCTAGTGTATATTATCCGCTTCATCGTCGCAATAAGTCCAATAAGGAGTTTGGGATCAATTATTTTACTCTACTGAAAAAAGATAATGATGCTAATTAGTTTATGATGAATGAACTTCTGCTAAGTAACGCCTTATTCAATTACAAACGTATCGATTCTGGTTGGTACAAACATAGTATATAATTATTTTTTTCATAAAAATAATTGTTATAACTATTACAAATTAAAAAATAGTTTATAAATAAAAACCAAAACACATAATATTCACGTAGGGTAAAAAAATATAAAAAAAAAAATCTGCAATCTGCAATCTTATCAGGCATATTTTGGGTCAAGTAGTGACCTGGTTGTCATGTCTTTTCGTCGTCCATTCCACAATGCCTGAAGACTAAAGTCTTCGATCAGTGCGTCCTACCTGTACTAACATACGGAGCCGAAACGTGGACACTGACAGTGAAGCTAGTCCATCGATTCTAAGTCGCTCAGCGAGCTATAGAGCGAGCTATGCTTGGCGTTTCTTTGAGAGATAGAATCAGAAATGAGATTTTTCTGACAAAGAACTAAAGTAACCGACATAGCTCAAAGAATTAGCAAGCTGAAGTGGCAATGAGCCGGCCATATCTGCAGAAGAACTGACAATCGCTGGGGTAGACGGGTTCTAGAGTGGAGACCGCGTATCGGCAAACGTAGAGTAGGACGCCCTGCAGCCAGGTGCAGTGACGACCTGCGAAAGGCAGCTGGTGGCAAGTGGATGAAAAAAGCAGAATATCGTGCCATGTGTCGTTCTTTAGAAGAGGCCTACGTCCAGCAGTGGACGAACATAAAATAGGCTGATGATGATGATGAGTGACCTGGTTTAAAGGTAGCCATAGAAACAGTGCTAAAACAGCGCAGTGCGGAAAATCACGCGGACGTAAACCTTAACGCGCTGAGTTACGGTTTGCGGTCGCACAAGTTTTCACAATCACCTAAACAGAATCGCTTAACACAGGTAGACGTAAGACCCTAAGCCGAGGATCACGCCCTCTTTCCCAAACGCCGGCCCTATTAATTGGCCCGCTGTAATACCTAATTGCTGACAAATTAAGCTAACAAGCTAATATGACGATTACTATTGCGGAACCGATAACCATTGAGATAGATGTGTTCTAGAGTGGAGACGACAAACTGGCAAACGTAAAGTAGGACGCCCTGAAAATTACTTTAGAGCTGAAAGTGACTAGAAGCAAAAACCCAAAGATCAAGATCAGTAGCGTACTTTGGGAGATATCTAAGTCAGTCTAAGTAAGTAGACTATTGGCTTAAGATGATGAAAATAAATTAAGTGGTATCCAATCCTTATAATTTACTAGCTGACCTGACAGACGTTGTCCTGTCTTAGAACTGTCAAACATGCAAAGTTAAAATTGTAAATCTTATTTTTTTACACCTTGGGTTACATTATTGGAGTTTTAGTAAGGATCCCTTTTTTAAAATATAATTATTATAGCTTATGTTACCCGGGGATAGTGTAGCTTCCCAACAGTGAAAGAATTTTTCAAATCGGTTCAGTAGTTTCAGAGCCTATTCAATGCAAACAAACAATCAAATCTTTCCTCTTTAGAATATTAGTATAGATGAGTGATCTCCAATAATGGGTCGTGTTTACAAATTTTAAATGTCCTGTTTTATTGATAACTCATAAGGCTATTTATAAAATTTTGATCACGAATGACATCTAATCTATTTTGAATGTACCTACGAATAATAAATCAATTTTACCTTAGTATGTTACTATACTGGGTTACAAGAAACGGTGGTACTAACTCGAAAGGAGGTTACTGAAGTGATCATTATGAACAACTATTACTAGTAATGCGACCAACCCTGTAAAAAATATTTATATGTTTTGTTGAGTGTGGATGACATTTTCTACGGAACAACTTTTTTTTTCGTGAGTCCAGGTTTGGTCTATCAGTTAAAGTTATTCCAATGAGTTATTACTCATTGGAATAACTTTAACTGATAGACCAAACCTGGACCTGATCCCCTCTGGCATAGTACCACCGTTCCATATAATCCTGTATACGGTCTTTGATAAGTGACTAAAAGTGTCAATATTTAGGCCACGATTCTGCTATTATTGTTCTAGATTTCTAGAACAAACAACGGGACCGGCAATAGAATTAAATAAAATAAATAAATATTCGGGACATTTTTGCACACACGGTCATCTGACCCCAAACTAAGCAGAGCTTGTGATATGGCTGCCAGAGACTGATATATATACATATATAGGTTTAAATACATACTTAAATAGATATTAACAACCAGATATAGAACAAACACAAATGTTCATCACACAAATGTTTGTCCTAGGTGGGAATCGAACCCACGCCCCCAAGCACAGAAGGCAGGTTCACTACCAACTCGACCAACGGGCTATCTCCCGACATATAATTTATCATCCGACCCATGGTAAAGCTTAAACTTTTGTGGTTATATCCGAACACTCATAAATCGTCCGATTCTTACCTTCGGTGTTCATAATTAAATAGTTGTCAATATGAAAACCCGACTTCAAAATTAGTATAACGCATGACCAATCAAAAAGTATATACTTAAAAAAAAAACATCTCACAAAAAAACGAGTGTTCTGTCTTGTTTTTAGTATCGATAACTTAAATAATATTCCATCTTCGTAATAAAAAATAATAATAACAGATTAATACCTATCTACTAAACAGTGAGAATTGTTCCCAAAAAGCAGACCCAAAAAAAAACCATATAAAAAATATTCCAAATCGGTTTAAAAACAACGGAGTTCTGAGCTATGAAACTTAAAAAAAAAAATGAGAACCCCTTCCATTTTTGAAGTCGGTTAAAACTTATTACAGTTGCAAATAAAAAGAAGCCCTAAGCTTAGATAAAATATGTAAAAAAATCTTTGCCCTTAAGTTAATGTATTTGAGCTCAATAAAGTCGATGAACGTCTCCGTGATAGATGTGATGCAATTATTTTTAAACATCTTTGAATGCAATATAGACTTTAAATTTTATTTTGTTAATCACAGCTTTGAGTATAAATCGTATAATAATATAACTTGATTTTATAAAAAGTTTAAGCCAGTCTCTCAAGGCCAAGATATAATCGACAGATTATGACTGTGTAATTCATCAGAAAATAACTGGCCAAGAGCGTGTCGAGACACGCATATGGTAGGGTTCCGTTTTCCGTAGCCAACGTCTTATAATTGTGGTCACAATCATAGTTCAGAAATTGGTGGTTACAGAAAAAAACTAAAAATCGAAGCTGGACTTCGTAATTTTAGAGGTGCATCATACCAATATGACATACTTTTTATTGGTTAGTCAAAAAGAAAACTACTTGAGAAACATTATTTGTAATGTCAATTTTACAAAAAGGTTAATGACCTTTGAGCTTGAACGTATTGAATTTATTACAGTTTTATCGCTATAACTCATAAAGTTATATTAAAAAACAAATCGATATAATTTTGAAAAAAGGTTTTTAACATGACCTATTAGCATAGCAAGTTACAAGTATCTATGTCTAATAATTTATAAATGCAGGGGGGGACAACTTTTTGCCACTTTGACGGGCCATTATTCACAAAATATACACTTGACATAAAAGTGATGTATGAAACCTTACCTTCATTTTAAAATACCTATTCAATGACACCTCACACAAGGGGGTGCAGTGAAAAAAAAAACATCCCCTTTACACATTTAGGAGAGCCACCCCAAAAACACAAAATTAAAACTATGTTAAAACTCTAATTTTGCAAAGTTTCATGCATTTGTTTCAATAAAAAACTTAGAAGGTTCTAAAAAAATCGGATGGATGGACAGAACGTATTTATAAGGGTTCCTTGTAGGACTACGGAACCCTGAAAATAAAGATATTTATAAAACTACGAGAATTTGCAGATATTAGCAGTTTGTATGACAAGGCCAAAATGTTCGAGCTATAGGTTTGCACTGTGCACTAACAAGCACGGTGAATGGATGTAACAAGTCCTTCACATTACCAACGAGTTCACGATACATAGACATTATTTTAGTCTTGATTTTATTTAAATAGCACTAACGTAGTAAAAACAAACACATAATTGCCAAAGTATGCACAATACTTTCAAAATCTCAGAAAAAATAAATGGAAGGGTTATTCCTACAGTTTCCCCATTAGCACTTACAAATTGGTCGTCCATTTGATGACATTTTGATGATATTATCTGCATCATATGCAGGTGTGTGCCGCTCAATATTGAAGTGTGCATTTTGTAGAATCAGCAAAAATATGTCAGTGTGTGTAATACGTGTTTACTAACCCCCATCAGTTTTTGGCAGAGTTTTTTAGTACTAGGTCAAATTTAAGGTAAATGCAACATGTGAGAGAGGCAATACGATCAAACGAGCAAACAAATGATATCTTGAAATAACAATAGAGAATCAAATAAACGTATCAAATAGAACGCATCTATCTATATCTATAATATGGACGACACGTAACTTATGAACTCAGGATTCAATCTATGATTTTGTATGTTGCGGGCATCCAGTGGATGCAAAAGGCAGGCTGTCGTTCAGTGTGGAGGTTAAAGGGGGAGGTCTATGTTCAGCAGTGGACGTCTTCTGGCTGATGATGATGAATAAAATGAAACCACGCTGGGAAACGCTGGATGCAGGCCGCTTCCAACCGGCTCTTTTGGAGATCGATGGGGGAGGCCTATGTCCAGCAGTGGACGTCCTATGGCTGAAATGATGATGATGATGATGAATAAAATAAGATACTGATAAAAATATATGGTTGCAACATCCTTGTACGAAGCTGGATTTATTAAACGTCGAAAAAAAGTAGGAGGTTTTCAATTAGACTAGTTATGTTATGCGATATTATTAGCTTCGCCTATTGTGAATCAATTTTTATAAAACATTTTTATCAAAACGCTTAATTATTATCTCAAGGCTTTTTTGTAATTATGTTCATCGTGAGGAAACCTGCATACGTACAGAGAAGGAATTCAATGGCGTATGTGAATCCACCAACCCGCACTGGGCCAGAGTGGTGTATATGGCCCAATCATCCTTTCGGGGTAGGCTAAAAGTCCAGTAGTGGCTGACTATGATGATGATGATGACTTATATATTATAGGGGAAATTATTGAGAATCTAAAAATAAATATTTCGCTTCTCGAGTTGAAGTAATAAACTCAGGATTATATTCGATAAGAAAATATGGAAAACAGTTTGAGAAAACTTGCACAAATGTGAAATTGTGCGAATGCGGAAATTGAACGAATGTATTCGAGCCCAAAGGTTTTATTGAATATCGTCAAGGATGCAGTAACAGCTTGGATATGAATGTAACAGGAAAATAGCTAACGAAAATAGTGAAATAATAATAGCAGAAATTCCCCAAACCAACAATTATTATTGTAAATATTTACCTATATTTTTTTCTTGTCTATTTAAGTAACGCATAATTCTTACATAAGTAACACATTTTTCCAATTATTTAAAGCACAACAAAATTGTCTTTTCAACAGAAAACAACTTTATTTTGTACTAGCTGCGCCCCGCGGTTTCACCCGCGTAGTGATGAAAAATGGTGTTGGTGATGATGATGATGAAAAGTAGTCTATGTCTCTGGCTCTCGAACTGTACCCATGCAAAAAATCAGGTCGATCCGTTGTTCCGTTGCAGCGTGAAAGAAGGAACAAACAAACCAACAATCAAACACACTTTCGCATATATAATATTAGTATGATCGTACTAATATTATAAATGCTGGTATGGTTAAATTTTATTCAAAATTACTAAATTTGATCTCCCGTTGTAAAAAAAACGCATTTATTATGTGAAGTTTGAATTGAAAATTCTCATAAGATAATGTAGGTATAACCTATAGTTTGTGAAGGTGGTTAAGTTTAGAACACTTCAATTGCTCTTCAGCCATACTAATCATACATACATAACCCAACCATTATAGCACAAAGTCGCCTCTTCACTTTTTCAAATCTCTTTAATTTATTAGTTTTTTTATGAATATTATTTATATTCTAGGAAATGCAGCAACGTACATTTAAAAATCTATTTATGTACCAACATGGTTTATTTGTTATGCAAGTTAAAATATTCATCGAAAATCCGTAGTTAACAACACTGTCAGTGTTGTTAACTTTAGGAAGTAAAGACGTACAAGTTCCGATGAACGCTCAATACCGAATTCAATGGCTTGTCCAAAAGGCATGCAAATTGCCACTCATCGGCCAACCTTGATCGGTAACACGGAATCAGCTGACCAAGGTCAATTTGATGACACTGTATATGAACTTTTTACTGTACGGTTAACATGTACTGACTGATACTTCATCTGTGGCGTGTATTGTGTTCATGTTCTCACAACAAAAACGTGTTGACGAATGTGACGGTTAAATGAGAAGCCTGGAATTCCAAGTTTTATCTGAAAATCGAGAAAATATTTCTGTTATGGAAACTGACGGTTTTCACACATTTTATTTATGTTGTACGGAATTCACTCGGTCCAGTTATTACGACTGTAGTTTCAACCGCATTCGACACAATCTTATGTGAGTACCCAAACTAGTATCTACGTTTCAATATTTCGTAAACGAACTTAAGCTCGGTTCAAGCATTTATTTGTTCTGACAGCTGCAATAAGCAATAACATTGTAAAATGTATTTTTTTTATTTTACTGAAGTATATACGTATAGGTATATCGGGTCCCCGGTACCTGCTACATTCTGACGTTACGTTGCCTAGCTAAAGTGATCAGAATAATTCATGGATTTAGTTCAGCTTTTTCAATGTTATTGCTGCTGTCAGAGCAAATAAATGTTTGGACCGAGCTTAGTAATAAAACCAAGTTCCGACATTCTGCTTTTAAACGGACAACTTAAAACAAACAAGAGGATACTGTCGCTTACAGCAGTATACTCTTTTTGGATTTAAAATAATAATAAAAAGATTAATTTTTAGATTTTTTGAGGATTTTATCGCGTAGGTATTGTTTGCTTGTATGTCTCTGTCAATGAGCTTGTTGTCATTGGTTTCCGTCTAGTCTCAACAGTTTTTGAAAAACAGAGATTTTGGTCAATTCGTGTTCTTTCAGGGAAGGTAACTGGGCAAGTGATATCATCATTAACATAAGATGGCAGCATTTAAATTGGGGAAGAAAAATCATTGATGTGTCATTGACTAGGTTTTTTTAAATTAAAGTTAGTTTGATACATCATTTTAAATTCAGGGGTATCATTGGCAAAATAATAATGAGTCGACAAAAACGCTTTTGGGGGGTTAAACTTATTACAAGCAAAGTTTCATCTAATCTGATGATAATTATTTTACATAGAGCAATTAGGTATTGTACATTGAAAAAAAAACCATTATTGGTACCTCTGCAATTCCTGAAAACTTGTTTGGTAGTTAGTGTAGATAAAATGAATAGAAATACACTCTCTCGCTACCTTTTTGGAGACTTTGTTTTACTTTTGTTATCGTTTCGATTAGATTCGGTTTTAGCTTAACATAAAAAGTACACTGATCTACCATCGTCTGATCTGATTCTAGCCGGAATTACTTGTACTGTTATTTCATCTGTGCCGGAATCATATCAATTGATGTCATGCTGCAAGCTATTACTTTGAAATCACAATAAAGATAAATCAGGCCATATGACAGTGACCATAGAAACTGATCTCTAATCTGCTGTATCATCGTAGGTCAACATTTGAATGTATAGTAAGGAAGGTCCTAACTATGATCAATCGATGTATCCTTTGTAACATTTGCGATAGAATGGGTTTCAAAGATAGCTTACAATAGTTTAACAAGACTAGATAAAGGATTAAAATCAAATTACCTACTGAAAACCTATTTCCTCAAATAGTTAACGGTATCCAACCGTTAAATTAAATTCTATTGTTAAGAATTCGTTTTCGTTTACTAACTTTTCTGTGATCGTAGTTGTATGCATTAACAACACAAATGTTTCATGTCTACACAATAACATTATGATATGCATTGACACAAAAGAAGATGGTAGAATCGTGTAGGCGGATACAATTCTTTGTATCCATGCCAAGCTGATGTAGGCATGTGATAAAACCATTGTGTCTGGGTAAAACTATTTCCGTTTCACTCAGTCAAGCACAATTACAGGATAAATACGTAGACAATCATTAGATGATTGCCGCGTCCTGTGTCACATCATTTACGAATTAGAAAGACAAAAACTTAACGACGTCCACATTACGCATTCGTACGTACATTTGGAAAATAAGTACTTACGAATTTTTTTATGTATCATCATAACTCGTATCCAACTTTAATTACTTGTTATTGTCCGCAGGTACTTGAAACGCAGTCATGGCTTTCGACGGCAAAACTACAGACGGTGATAAAATTGACGACAAAAGTCTAAATTTAAACGGCAGTGACTTAAATAGAGTAAATGTTATTAGAAATAGTATAAAGAAAAGTCAATTAGAAAAAGGCCATGAAATAAAGAAAGCAGGAACAGATGGAGATAGCTGGGAAGGTTTAGGGTTCTTTCAAAGAACAAGACGAATGATCTCGTTAATTACAGTGGAGCCAATATTGGCATGTTACGTGATGCCATCAGTACTAGCAGCTTTGGCTACACAGAACCTATACCTAGAAAAAGCTTGCAGAGTAAATTTAGGATTTGAACACCATGTTTGTGATGCATTAACACGAAGAGAAACAGCAAATTATACATTTGAAGAAGAAGCTGTTCAAACACTAGTAGCTTCAGTAGCCGGTTGGAAAACTGTCCTTCAGTCATTTTTACCATGTGGAATTTTGATATTCCTCGGTGCATACAGTGACAGAGTAGGACAAAGAAAATTCTGCATGTTATTACCAATAGTCGGTGAATTCTTAACAAGCATAGGTCTTATTCTCAACACTTACTTCTTTTACGAGCTACCAGTGGAAGTGGCAGCTGTGACGGAAGCCATATTCCCAGCTATGACTGGTGGTTGGTTTACAATGTTCATGGGAGTGTTTAGTTATATAGGAGATGTGACTACAGAAGAACAGAGAACGTTAAGGATAGGTATTGTGAATTTGTTCCATTCAGTTGGAGTGCCCGTTGGAGCGGCTCTGAGTGGAATATTAGTGCGAAAGATTGGCTTATATGGAGTGTTTTCTGTCAGTGCTACCTTATACGTCCTGAGCTTCATGTATGGATACTTCAGAATAAAGGAAGTGAAACGCGTTGACTTGGCTGTGGTGAGTATAAATGAATGCTTACTTGTCATGTTATTAACATAATCTTGAATAGACTGTGTTTATCTAATAACAGTTGCTGTATTATTGGACTTTTTGTGTTTATTGTAGGCAAATTGTTGTTGTTAGAGATGATCGCAAGTGTTTATAAACACCTTGGCAAGGCATTAAATGGTTCATTGAACGAAACAAGGACCTCTGTCCATTTATCGTAGTTACTGGATCGATAAGACAGATGTTTATGGTCCAGTTCACTTCTTGCATCTAATTATAGATTACATTGACAATTTAATCTAGTCTTCTGATAATAATAACAATGCCTTTACTCTATTCCAAAGCCACAGCAAAAAACTGTTATTGAGCATTATGTTAGCACCGATAGAAAACAACAGCATCGCTTTAGGCATCGTCTGCCTGTCGTTTAACGCTTCTAATGTGTTTGTTGTACGTGGCAGGATAAATTTCTCGCCGTCCTCTCTAGACTTCAAACGTAGTAGAAGCGTTAAACGACAGGAAATTGATGTATATAAATATGTATGGAAATCAATCTGAAAGCGATACTACCGTTTTCTATCGTTACAAACATAATACTCAGGTCCTAGGTCATCGGTAGTTTTCAGTTGTGCCTTTGGTACTATACTGTTATAAATGACTTATTTTCTGCTACCCGCGATCTTTATGAACTTTTATGTTGATAAAAGTATCAGCAATAAATATTCTGTACACTACTGTCCTTACAAGCATTTATTTCACAATCTTGGGTTTATCTTTAGAGTTAATAGTCGAAGCCTTCATTCATCAAATTGTTCACAATTACGGACCATTTTGCCACAAAACAAGGTACCCTCAAGGTTTATTTGAAACACACCAATTATTATACTTTTAGCTATAAATACTATTACTATTACTGATAATATACAAAAAATTATGTACATGCATACAAATTTAAGGACTGAATGTACCTGAATAAGTGATGACATTATACATCTAGTTTAGTGTTTCGTTAAGGCCGCGGCCACCGATCAGAGCTATGATAATAGATAAAATTTAGCTAAGTGGGATTAAAATTATTGGACGTAATTTTTAGAATAAAATTACAAGCTTTAAAGTATTTTTTTACCAAACTTAAAAGTATTCTTAATTAGGTTGTATTTTTTATATTTGTAACATCAGAACTCCTTCATTGATAGACCAATTTGAAAAAAATATTCTTGAAGGGTAACTTTCACATTAATCCCATATAAATTTAATCAATATTGGTTCAGTGTTTTGGTTTTTAAATCTAAATAACTGGAAAAATATGTCATCCAAGTAATCGAATTGCATAATTACTAATATTGAAGTCGGTTGTTTAAATTGATAATTATATTTATGTTGAATGTTTTATTTTGGCGTATGAGATCCAAATATTTGTTTTATTTGAGTTTTCGTTAATTTCTTCCACCATCCTATAAAAGATCAACACGAAAATGGCTTTGTATCATTTGAAATGTTACTCTAAAGAATTTTGCTTTAAAAATGTTGAAATTGTGCGTAATAGATTACTCTGGCCGGTAAGCGTAGCCTTAACGTGTGTTCACGTATAGTGGGTTTCTGCGTAAAAGATAACTCTGGCCGGTGAGCGCAGCCTTAACGTGTTTTCTTTTGTAGTAGGTTTCTTTCCTATGAAGCATGTTGCGTTACAACATTGCTTGTATCTAACAAGTTGTCCGAACCACCACCATCACCTTTGTATTAATGGTCAAACATCCTCTGTCTACGATTGTTAAAGCAGATATAATCACTAGCTCTTCCGTTGGTACGTCAATGTTTATAAAAAGTCTTCCGTCCATTAAGCCTTTGAATTTTTTCTGTAATTGCATGGAAAAAATGTTTGCATCCAAGATGATAATGACCATGAATATTAATAGCGCTGCGATAAGTTATATAACAGGTTGCAAGTTGAATAACTAAATTAGACTGTTCGTGCGTGACCGCGCAAAAAGTCCGTCAACTTGACCTAAATTGGTGTCACACTCTGTTGGCGGAATGGTCTTTCTAGATTGTATCTTTCTATTCCAATAATGAGAATGTATCCGGAAATTCCAAGGTCCATTTCGCCATTCATTAAAAAATCTCTTAACAATCGCACCGTTAAAGAATTATACCTACTATCAATCTTTATGGTACAACAAATAATTTTTCATTTAAATTTTATTTTATGATTTTTATCATTTTTGCGATTTTTTCCTGTAATTTATTTACAAACGTGTACACTCTTTCTTTTGTTAGTATCACTTTTTACTTTGATTTCTTTCTTTTTAGGTTTGCTTCTCTTTTTTAGCTTAACTTTACTTTAACTCAATTTGTTCGATAATAATTAAGTACTTTTCATAAATTATTACTCCTGGTGGAAGCAATTTGATATCTGACAGTATATAAACAACATCAATTTCACTATCAAGTGGTGGGCATAATTTTGATGGTAAAAGTCAACAAAGGCCTTGGCCATACAAGGTCAATCTAGAGTAAGGTTAACATTCTCTTAAAACATTACATAATTTTTATTTTGTTTATGAAAACCATTCACCGTAAGTAAACATTCATTATCATCATCAGTGGGCAAAGTATAAATATATTTTCTTGCGTAAATACGTTTTGAATATAATTCTATTTTCATATTAAATTCAATACACTTAAAACACACGTAAACATTTGAATTTCACACACAGCACACATCATTTCCCTGAGGATATGTCACTTAGCCAGATTCTCAGCTTTCATAAACATTAAACTCTATAGGGATAAAAAATAATATGTATAGAAGTAAAAAAAATTTTTGATTTTTAAATATAATCAGTATTGATTCAGCACTAGCCAAATAGATAGATAAATAAAATAAATAAATAATTTTTATTTCTAACAGTAAGTTTCGAGTATGCAGTGGCCCCACACTAGGCTAAAATCAAAGCACGTTAAAAAAACACAATTAATTTTACGTTATTTTATCATACGTAAATTTTATTTATTTTCAAATGCATTTTACAGAAACAAACCACAAATTGCTGCGAATGGCTGAGAGATTTCTTCGACACACGCTACGTGAAGGAAACTTTGATGGTGGCTTTCAAAAAAGGGCCCAACAAAAGAAGACTAAGAGTCATCATGCTCGTCGTTGTTCTTTGTGTTATTATTGGACCTATCTATGGTAAGAATCCTAGCTTTTACAACCTAAAGTTTACCTTGTACTAATAGGTACGTATTCTGTGGTTTAACTTGGTTTTAGTATTTTATAATTTTTATCCTTGTTTTGCGTAGGCAATAGGCATGATGAGACTCGCTGATATCTCTTTACGTATTATTTTTTATTATTCTTAAAACTGTATATAAATATTAATAAAGCGAGACATACATTTTGTTGATATAGAAATATGAAATATACAGCAGGGCGCCATGATAAATGAAAAATAAATAATAAACGCTAATATAAGTAAAAGGAATAACGTCACTCACTATTTATAAAACCAAACACCATTTTCTTCGAAAATTCGCAAAACTGTAGTAATTAAAACGGACATGATGTTTCGAGTCGATCGATGAAACATTTTGGCTCCAATAGAATCAATGAACCAACGGATTAATAATGGATTTTTATCAGAAATAAGTTGTTTTTGCAAATAGCCGTAAGATTATTATAAAACAGTTTCTGAAAATTTGTAATCATGCCTATCATATTTTTTTACATTCTATATTTTTTCATTATTGTACCTATATAAATCTACGTTTTGCCACTAACTGCGACAGTTTGACTGAGGATGGAGCCCGTTAATGTAGATATTATGTATTAAAAAGCGAAGAATATTTTTTGTGACCTAATTGGCCGCACGTATCTGAAGAAAATGTGTGCAAATTAAAACCGCGTACATAAGTTTCTAGAAATTACACTTTGTATCTTACAAAATATAAATACTCAAATGTAACCTTTTCAACCCGGATGAGCTACTTGTTTATACGATGTATTAGTTTCTTGGTCAAATATTTTTATGCTATCATCAATTGCTAATTTGAAGTTACAATATTTGCCAAAGTCATAATTTAAAATTGCAATGATACATAAACTGTCTCTGATGATGGATGACGTTGGTCTGAGTAGAACTACTTTCCAAAAATAGCATAATATGTACCTACTAGAACCTGAAGTGGAACTGGACTATCTGGTAAAACTACCTACTCCATACCTAGAGTAAGTTGTTTTACTAGATAGTTCTCAGTTTCACTTTCTACTGTATGGTGAGTATGTAGTCAGATTAGATCTGGTACGCCAGCCTGCTTTATATGCATAACTGATCTGTGTCGTAACGCAGAATTTAGCACTTGCCATGCCTTGCACAGTGATGAGACTTCACATTTCACAATCATGCGGAGAAGAATAATAAGAAATTCTTGGACCTCTGATAAGAAGTGTTCAAACGGCTATTTAGTAAAAAAATAGGCTGTCAATGGGGACTGCCGACAGAAATAAACACGGGAAATAAAACTTAAAACTTTGGAATCACTGTCACATTTAAATGTCGGTGAAGCGAACCCGTACGTTTTACCCCTACAAAAATCGCAGTACAGTGGATGTTTTCAATTTCAAACTTGTTGGTAGATTCGAGCATTTGAAAAGTGATCGATTGAAAGTTCCTTACTACACAAAGGATTTCAACAGTCTGCTGGTTATAAATTTACTATTATCGTATTTATATTATAACTGCGACTTATTTAAAAATCTTTCAGAGCGCCTGGTTAATGTGACGTCTGACCAAAATGCTATCGTGTTTCTGGCTCAACCCATAAGCATAGCCAATGCAGTTATGCGTGGTACCTAATGCTGCCAGCTACTGGGTACTGGGTGCTGGGTATACGCTGTCAACTTATTGGTGTGTGGGCTTAAGCATTTTTGATTGTCTTTAGACATTCAACTGTCTATGGGCAGTCCAACTGTTTTTGTAGTAATTTTAGCTTGTATTTTGTTTGGTTAATAAATTCATTTGCAGGTAGAAAATAATTATAGAAATGTTTTTAAATTTCAGGTGAGATGTCTGTAATGTATCTCTTCACGAGGTTCCGGTTCAATTGGAATGAAGTGGACTTCAGCATGTTTTCTACTTACGCGATGTGCACTTCTTTAGTAGGTGAGTCTGAATTATATAATAATTACAAAAAAATATTTTTTTTGAAAAAAACCTACTTCAAGATGCTTCATGTATAAATTTAAACTAAAAATTAGAAAAAAACAGTTTTATGAGGATTCGTGACTAATATAAAATGCATTTAATAAATGCTCGTCTAGGTAATTAACCATACTTTTGAATGGTACAAAGCTCAGAGCATCTATAACTGCTTGTTGTACAATGTGCAATGTAGGTACACGTCTGATCCAATCACGTGGAACAGTTTGCTTATTTAACTTGTAACTCGTTTGATAGCTAAGTTTGTTTTGAGGGTTCCGTACTCAAAGGGTAACAACGGGACCCTATTACTAAGCCTACGATGTGTTTATCTGTCTGTCCTGTCGGCTGTTTCTGTCGAACCGTAATAGATAGCCAGTTGAAATTTTCACAGAATATGTAAAAAGGTCCCATACAACAAACGCGCTTCTTCTGGGCCCGTCCATTTATTTTATTTTGGTCGAAGCCAAATATTGATTGATTGCAATATCGATAATTAAAATTATTTTTTGCACCCGGACCCAATTGGACCCGGGTATGTCCTAAAACTGCGACCAGAACCACCGGAGGATGGGCAGCAGCGTCCTGTTAGTACACGGTGAACGTACTGCGATCTCCAAGCCGCCTGCCAAGCGTGGGGATTATGGCAACACCCCTCTCTAAGAGGGAGGCCTTGTTCAGCAGTGGACATTTAATGGCTGATAATGTATGTATGTATGTATACTCGTCACTGTAGCAAGAATAATTGTGTCTGCATGTCAATTGCTTCGACAGTTTTGGAAGGCATTAACTGGTAATTCGGTTACTTGGACGACCTTATTGTATTTAATGGTGGTAAAGAACCCTCAGTGCGTGAGCCCGACTCGTACTTGGCCGGTTTATTGTACCAGCAAATGTTTATAAACTTTTCAGGCACCTTGTTTTCCGTGGGCATCTTCAGTCACCTGCTAAAGTTCGACGATGCAATAATCGGAGTCATATCATGCACCAGCAAAATCCTCTCAGGCTTCATGTATGCTTTCGCTACGAAAACTTGGCATATTTACATCGGTAAGTAGATATGACTTATAATTAAATTATAATCTAAATTAGGTCAAGTAGTAGCCTGGCGTGTAGATCTGCTATGGATTTCAATCCATAGCAGATCTCCTACACGCTGGACGGATCTCTTTTTAAGACGCCAACTAAGTCTTCCATAACAGTGTACCTACTTGTAACGCAATGAACCAGTTATAATGGAGAAGTAATTGGAAGATCAGTGATTGCTACCGGGAAGACTGAAACGTTAAAGTCCTACCGTGTATCACCGTCTTATCAACCAAGACTACTTCCGCGCATGGTGCGGGTAATTTGATGCGAGTAGGATAGCACGCGATCACCATTGCCACCACACTTACACAATAAGGGACCAGGAGGGTTAGACAAGACCCACTTTCTGTTAGCGTTAACGCTTGCTGAAAGATGAAATTGTATGAAAATTACATTAGCTTAAGATAAAATCTCTCAAGCTAATGTTAATGTCATTTTCATACAATTTCATCTTTTCGCAGGCGTTTACGCTAACAGAAAGTGGGTCTTGTCTAACCCCCCTGGTCAGTGACTTATTCACCTGGAACGCCTCAAAGTCATCACGGGTCAACGTTTACTGCCTGGGCCCTGATTCCGTAACTTTAACACGCACGTAACGCGCCGTGTTAAGTTAACCTCTTAGAATTTGGACTCTATTCCCTAGGAATAAAGACCAACTTTTAGAGGTAAACTTAAAACGACACGTTACGTGCGTGTTTGTAGTTACAGAATCAGGGCCCTGCTTTGGCTCCTTTTCCCTATTTATATACAAATCGATGTGTGTATGTTTCCTATGGAATCTAAAAGGGCTAGACCGATTTAGACAGAACTTTCACTGCCAGATGATATATTTAATGTTATAAGGAGTAACGTAGGCTACTTTTCTGTATCCATGGGTGAAACCACGGGGCCCAGATAGTATAAGATAATTAAATACTGTCATTTTATTTTTCCAGCACCTCTGATTGAAATTTTCAACGGTACATCTTTCATTGCAATGAGGTCTATGGTGTCCAAGCTAGTGGAGAGAGATGAATTGGGTAAGAAAATTATTTAATAAAAATTTCAAATACTTACGTTTATAATATTATTATGAATTACGAGAATTCTACACCCGCGTTGTAAGAAAAGTATGGCAACAATTTCAGAGCTGTGAAATATAGTTTGGTTTAGTAAACGGTACAACAAAATTGACGTTAATATCCTCTTAAAATGCTGTAAATTTTATCGCATATTCAACACAAAAAGCACTCTACAAAAGAATCTAGGTAACAATCTGCTTCTATTTTTGTTATCTTCACATCTGTGTTTTGCCTTTTGATTTTTGTTTTCATCTAATATCAAAAATCGAAAGGCAAAATATCCACACTCAACCACCATTGGTATTGGAATAGGGAACTTTCCAACGCCCAACTGGCAAGGTTAACCTTAGTAGAAAATCAGTCAAGCACAGGTGCATTCAGGTTGCATCTTTTTCGTTCAGGACTTGAAGATACCCAGATTGTAACTTTCGGGGAACATCCACTTAGGCAGCGAATTACACAGACTAGCAGTTCGCACAATAAATTTGGAATCAAAGCGCTTCGTACGGGTTCTCGGAATATCAACCATAAAGTGGTGTCGATTCTTCGTGCCCACTCTGGCAGTCCGATAGAAAAATGGGCAGGAGGAAATCAAATCATGCAGATCTGAACACTCTCCGAAATGTATCCGATAAAAAACCGATTGACTAGCAACCTTGCGCAGACTTAACAGGGCAAGTTAGGTAAATAAAAGCTTATAAAAAGAGAACCGTGTTAGTTTAAAACAGTGTATTACAATATTAGTGTGATGGGCATTTCCAGGCAAGGTGAATTCTTTCTTCGGTGTCGCGGAGGCCATGATGCCGCTGATCTATGCGCCGATGTACACCTCCGTGTACACTGCCACTATAAAATCCTTCCCCGGAGCCTTCTTCCTACTCGGAGGCGCCCTCACCATGCCAGCGGTTGCTATCTTTTTGTAAGTATAAGTACATTGAAAGATATGGGGAAGACCTTTGCACATGAGTGGGACAGTAAAAGTTAATACAAAAAAATATAAAAAGTACATTAAACATTATAATATACTAGTAACACACTCCGGCTTCGCACGGGTGTAATTTTTTTTTACACCTTGGGTTGCATTATTGGAGTTTCAGTAAGGATCCCTTTTTTTAAATATTATATAGCATATATCATCCGGGGATAGTGTAGCTTACCAACAGTGAAATAATTATTCAAATCGGTTCAGTAATTTAGGCGCCTATTTAATGCAAACAAACAATCAAATCTTTCCTCTTTATAATATTATATAGTATAGATAACGTGCTATCGAAATTACGCAAAACCTTACACTCCAACTGATTTTTTTATGTAGTAGGTAATATGATAAAATTAGAACTAGTTAATTGAAATAGTATTGTAAAATATATTTTGTGATTTTAAATACACCTAAAAGAATGTGTTGACTGTTGTCTCAACTTTACACAAAAAAAAAACACGTTTTTTCAGCAGTTTATGCTCTTGCTTGCGCTGTGCTGCTAGTGTTAGTGTTGCTTTGTGTGTGAGTTTATTTAAAGTTTTAAATACGGGCATTAAGAAAAAATTACTTTTTATTTAGATTATTAGTCTTCTAGTTATATCGATTGTACTCACGACTCTGAACAAACTATTTTTGTTATATTTCAAGCACGGTGAAACCTTACAATCCTTACATGTAGAAAGTTAATCTACATATACTTAAAATTACTGTCTTGTTATTGCGCTTGATACGAGAAGTTGACAGAGCAATTTTCAGCATAGTTTACTTAACTAAAGTTTCTTAGTAAGTTGTTAGTTAATAAACATCTAACCTAACCAAAGTTAAATAATTTTTCCGAGAGCAAAGAAGAAGAAGCAAACAGATTCGTTATACTTGTCTGTAATATTTCTATGTTAAGGTATAATTAAAAATATGTAAAAAAAAATGTTCAGGTTTAAATATTATATAATCAAATTATTATTTATATAAATCGTAATTTACGATAATATATTTTATGTAATTTTTTTTATATTTTAAATTATCCGTATTTTTTTCCCCTCCAATACTTTGCAATTTACGCAGTTTTCCTATATTCTAGTAGTAAGGGATTTTTTGTTAGAAGGATGGAAATGTACGTAAAGCACACTATATGGAAAAGTTAGGAAATTATCCCAGGCGTGCTTAGAATTTATAGAAATGGAATGCTATTTATATAAAGTCTTAGCACACCAACGATCCAAAGTAGACGATTACCTAAAAAATACAAATAAAAATTCTATGGAACTAGTTTCGCAAAAAAAATATCACAATTTTCAATTCCCATCGCAGGCATATATGAATACGATAAATAACCTTGCCATTGTTATTATTTAAACTGTAGGTAAACATGTTTTATTTTAATAAATGTTTCATTGTATAATTTCAGGTGGTTGTATTTAGCTAACAAGAAACACAACACTGCAAGGCCTAAAGATACCAAATCCGAAGACAAAATAACTGAACCAGGTATAGAAAACAAAGCCTACGAAGCTGATGACAAGGAGAAAACAAAAAATGTGCAAGCCCTAAGCAAATACCCAGACAAAAACGATAGCGTTCAATCGCAAATAGAAATGGGTTTAACAGAAAGTATGATGTGTAACAGTAAATTGCAACACTGACAATGCAATGCAAGTGTTGTAAGTTATTTTAAAACAAATTTCTACAAACACTGTTTTATGTTGTTATATGTACTATTAAATTTCTGATAATTTGAAGGCATACTACTAAATGAAAAAAAATTAAAAAAAATCTAAAATAACACAGAAAAAATATTTCAGTTTTTTTAGTAACGTCCTTGATCATGTGAATTTAGCATAACAAAATAAAACAAAAGGGCGGGGCTAAAATTTGGCGTTAGATCATAATCCATAGATCAGACAAACAAGGCCCCTAACCCCATTATTATCACGTTATGAATGACTAAAAACGAAATCAAGTAGTAGTGTTTCATATCCTAATAGCGAAAAGTAGTGAAATTAATTTATTAATCAAATCATGCCGAAAAAATGTTTCATAAAATAATCCACTAAACTAACCGAATACTTCACGAATGTAAAACTTACATTCATAGTAGTTTGCAAATACTTAATCTTTATTTAAAATTACTTACGCTGTACCGTTTCACTAAAAAGAAAGAAATATTATAGTTTTTTTAGTTAAGTCCTTTAACATTTTGTGATATTATAATAAGGAAAAGTCTGGGCTACCGTGAAATTAAAATATGCAATAATACTTTGTAATGCGCAAGAATACTTTCTAAAACCAGACACATTTATTGTCGTGCCACTGGTGGTACAAGTCGGTGGTAAGAAGAAGAGAAAGAGATTTATTTTACTCTAAAACCCTAGAGTTTGTTAGTTTTAGCATATTATTATACATAAGAGAGTACTTATTTACAAATAAAGATTTGTTAATTTTAAAAATATTGTCATTAATTACTATTCTATTGATTTACTATTTATACTTGACTATATTCGTAAACAAAGGATGAGTTAAAAACACGTAGCTTATATTATTACTCTGTGACGTAAAATTTACAAAGGGTCGGGATTAATCGCACAAAGAACCAATGGGTAAGAAAGGTTCTTGAGTGGAGACCACGAACTGGAAGACACAGCGTAAATAGGCCTTCTACCAGACGAACTATGACATCGTGAGAGTCGCGGGCATCCAGTGGATACAGATGCCAGGCTGTCGCTAAGTGGGGAGTTCTAAAAGGAGGCTTATGTTCAGCAGTGGACGTCTTTTTGGCTGGTAATGATGACTCTGAGACGCAATAGATAGGACACCAGGAGAATTAATTCCTTCGTACCAGTTTGGCTACCTAGAGGCCACGAGGAAATGCATAATTCTCTACTTAAGTAAGCACTTCGGAGAGCATTACTAAAAAAAAAACTCACGTCGGTCGTCGTCATGGAGATTTGATGATCACGATGAAGATTTTGTGCAATTCTACAAATATTATAATATAACAAGTTTAGTACCTATACATTGAAAATGTATAAAAAAACCCAATAAAAGAACTGACAATCTTCAAACAGCTTAACCAAATTTTTTTGAATCATAGATAAGAACACTCTGAATCAAGTCAGCTCTCAAAAAATAAAATAACTAAATCAAATTCGGTTCAGCAGTTAGGGAGCTACGATGCCACAGACAGACACACAGTTAAACTTATAACACCCGTATTTTTGTGTCGGGGGTTAAAAAGAACAGACTACTTGTATGGATGGTTTGACATTGGTTACTGTGTTTTAACATGTTTATTTAAGGCGTGTCTTGTCACAGAAGAGAAAAAAATCTTTTCTGTGTGTTTTGTGGTTTTATACAGAATTACGGCCAAAATGGTTTGAGGTATTTTTAAGGTTATTCTGTAGTGGTAACTCCCACTTTACCTCGATAATTTTAAATGAGGTCAGCTACAGTAACATCTCGTTAATTGTGCTATCCTAACGTTGTAACACATTCCAAAAGGTAGGGAAGTGCTTGATACGCCAATCTCCACCCCCCGTCCGCACGCCAAAGTGCGTAATCGGGAAGAGCGTTGGGTCCATCCACTCCATGATGACAGCACCGCCCATCCGGACCACTATCCTCCCGTACCGCCATTCCACCAAGAACTTCCTGAAATCGTAAGGTTTCAACAACCCAGGTGTGGACACCGTCACCTATGAACAGACAGATCTCCATTACTTTAAACAAGAACAGACCCAAAAACACGGCGGTGAATGCGACGTCTACTTTACCTTGCTTGGTTTATGCTTGTTGTATCTAATTTCAGACTGTGTGTTCTCCCTGGCTCCAAGTATAATCTCGTAGATCGGTGCGATTTCACCGGGTGTAGTGGTCAGACAAACGTGGCAGTTGTGAGAACCGCGGTATTCGAATTCCACGGAGCCCGAAGCGCAGGGTTTGAAAACATAGTCTACTTTAGGCGCAGTATTAAATTCAGTGCCATCTGCATCACAAAAGGTAAAATTTTGAGTCATTGGTCACATTTTGAGCTTCTATCTTTGTATGAACTTATTCGTACCTTCAATATTCCAAGTGCCAGTAGCAACCCAAGAGGTGCGAACACCAACGTAACAAATAGGGAAGGGCTCGGGGTCAGACCAGGAGATAAAAGGGATGGCTCTATCTTCGTGGCCAACCGAAATGATACCACCATCCCATCGCACCCAGAATCCATGGAATTTAGTCCTGTTTAAAATACCCGGAGTTTCGACCTCAACTGATCGTGTTAATGGAATGGATGGCGATGTTCGTTTCCTGGAGATTGAACTCTTTGAATTGCCCCAACCTCCAATGAAGATCTGGAAGTATGGTAGAATAATAATCATTTATTTCATGTAATTATACGCAAGAATACGTGTATTTTACTGAATTTTACTGACCTCGATTTTAGGGTCAGATTCTTGAACGCCCATGGCAAGCGCGACGTGTGCATCATTGGAGGCGCGTACTTTAAAATGCAACGAGCCGGATGAGACCGAGTAGAATTGATACTGGAGGTTGTCCTCTACCACCTCTGAAAAACCATAACATCAAGTTTATTATAACACTTTTTAGATAAAGATTAATTCTAACGTCACAAAGCCATTTAACTCGGATCATCTGTTTCATAAAAAATCTAATTAGTCTTTACCTGACTAACTTCAGATATTTTAGAATTCGAAAATAATTGATTTTATGGATAGGTATAGGAACGAATGAGGTTATAGATTGCTTTATAATAAAGATCTTACTAACTATAATTATTTAAGTATTTCTCGTAACGTAAGTTCTCTTGGCATAGTTGGAAACAATTCTGTCAAAACTTGCTTCTTCATTGAGCTCAGCTTTTGTCTGTGGAGTGACTTTCATTTCTCTCTATTGTTTGACAATTTGGTACCTAAGTACCATACGTAATGTAATGTAATTGATACCTACTTCTTCATCATCATCATCATCATCATCAGCCAGAAGACATCCACTGCTGAACATAGGCCTCCCCCATCGATCTCCAAAAGGACCGGTTGGAAGCGGCCTGCATCCAGCGTTTCCCTGCGGTCTCTTTTAGGTCGTCTGTCCATCTTGTGGGTGGACGTCCTATGCTGATACCTACGTATCTACAAGAAATTGAAAAAGCTTGGGGCAAACCAGAACAGAGTAAGATAGAAATAAAATTACAAATCAAGCCACCAAAATATTTACCAGGGTTCAGCTTTGGTACTGGATAAGAAAGAGATGTAATTGAACTGGATTGTACAAGATTCAAATCTTCTTTTCCTCTGGGATCCTCGTGTTGTATTGGGTACGCAATTTTTATTGGATACGCTATTTGATCTGGGTCCTTGATTCGTTCTAGAGCCCCGACTTTTTCTTGGTTATCGACTTGTCCTGGGCCTCCGATTAGTTCTGGGATCCTGACTAGTCCAGGAGCCTCAACTTGTCCAGCGAGCGAGGGAGGCAATGTTAGAGGAACATCGAGCGATATGGAACTTGGAGGATTTACTTGAGGCGGACTTGAATTATTTATAAAATAGGTGTTAAATTGTGGAGCAACTTCATTCTTATTGGTTTGGTCGCAGGCTGAAAACATTAATTCACAAAAATTATCAACACACTTGTCATAATTTTGATAGAATTAACACCTGTTGAAGAAAGATATTAATGAGTAGAAATAACGCATATCGCGTATGATCATAATCACAATATTATGATAATATTCATGCTATGACGAAATGTGGTTTTCTCCTTAATATTATAACTGAAAATCAATTTTACGAATTTGAAATGCTGTGTTTATCTAAGGGACCTCTAGGACCGTACCTATGTCGTGCGATATCTTTATTTTGTTTCGTATTAAAATGACACATAGGTTGAACTAGCTTTGAAGGCGCTTCAACTTAGTTTATTTATAGTATCTAATAGTAGTATCGTATTAATAAATTAATGCTGGTCGGCACAACAAACCTGATTTTTTTGATGACTTCTCATCTTCTCCCATGAGACATGAGATACTTCTGAAGATTACTGAAAATAAAAATATTCTTGCTTATTCAAAAAACTTAAATATTTAGTATCGATTTTTTTTTCCCTACACAATTTTTTTTCTTCCAAATTATATATATATGCTTTATAATGAATAAAATCCACTTTCCGAATAAAAAATAAATCTATTTCTGAGTAGGTTTGGGCTACATAATGAACATTAATATGATTTAATAAGTACCTTTTTGCCAACTCATTTTTTTCTCCTTTAAAGATTCAACGCTTGAATGACTTGCCATATTTTTTTAATAACTGAGATCGCCATCCTCCTTTCAGATCATTGTTAATTCTGTTCCATCTCTTAAAACTTTTTGGTTTGCTAGATTCCTAAAAAATACTCTGAAATAAAGATAAATGTAAGAAGTATAAAAAAAAATACATAATTATAAAAGTGTAGAACCTCTGTGGCCTCAGAAAAAAATAATGGAAGTGGACCAAAGATCTTATATATACCCTAAAGGGAACTGTAACTTCCTTGAAGTGGACTTTTTTATATTAGATAGGCTTGCGCTTGGCCGCCATCTCGCGCGACGATGCGGTCTACGATGGAGCACGCTTGCCTAGAAGAAACCGATTCACTCTCGACTTGAAGACACCCAGATTGTAAGTAACGGGGAAAACCCATTCAGGCAGCGAATTCCACAGACTAGCAGTTCGCACAATAAATGTGACTTACAGTTTCCCTTTTAGCACTTACACTCCTCTTGGCTTGGTCATCCATTTGATGATATTTGTCATCTCGTTTGCAGTTGTGTGCCGCTCAATATTGAAGTGTGCGTTTGTAGAACTAGTAAGAATATGTCAGTGTATTCAATACGTGTTTAACTCGCCAAGTTTATCATATCACTCAATGCGAGCGAGACTCAATGAGTATTACTTACACCAAAATGATCTTAAAAAAATCCGACTTCTAAAAACCACGAAACACAAACCACTATTCCAACTGGATATCTATTACGGTTCAACAGATACAGCTGTTTATAGGTAGGAAAGACGGACGGACGGATAGACAGACATCGTAGGCTTAGTAATAGGGTCCCGTTTTTACCCTTTGGGTACGAAACCCAAAAAATTAGGCAAAGCTAAAAAATCACCGGATGCATTAGGTAATGTGTTCTCCAAAGATAGTAATATATTATAGTTATATCTTCATTAGAGTTCTCTCTCTAAAACTATGGTCAGATAACAGTGGATGCATAACGTCTAAATCATTATCTTATATACGCATTCTTATTATTTTGGATTTTGGCATCTTGAATTTATTATCTTGTGGTAAATTAACATTGACCTCTTTTTATCTGTTCAGTAATTTAATTACATTAGTTGAAAACAATTTTTTTTCTGTAGGAACATACTCTGAGTAAAGCAAAACCTACATACAATTTCAGTGGTAGGAAAAATTCATGGAGAGTTTTAAATACGATTATTGAAAACTTTGATATACATAGTGGAATTTATCATGGATAATATACAGGGAGCTATTCTAAACGTTTTAAAGCGGTCATGGATTTTTGAGACATTTTGATTGGTATTTACCTACATATTTTGAAGAGTGTTGGAAGTAATAAAAGTATAGTATTGATAAATTTAGGGTTCCGTACCCAAAGGTTGTATACGGGACCCTATTACCTCCGCTCTCTGTCCATCCGTCCTACCTTTTAGCAGCTGTATCTTTCAAACCGAAATAGATAGCCAGTTGAAGTTTACAGAATATTTATTACTAGCTGAAACCCGTGGTGCTACCCGCGATTATCCAATTTTTCCACATTTTCTTCATAAGTACCCTATGTCCGTCCATATGATGTACACTATCATCCTGCCAAAATTCGGTAAGATCGGCTTAGCGGTTTAGTCGTGAAAAGCGAACAAACATCCAGACAGAGAGACAGAGTTACTTTCGTTTTTATAATATTAGTAAGGATATATGTAAAACACTGTTTTAAACTATCACGGTTGTTCACTAAAGATGATTATTTACGGGATATTTACCGTGGTAAAGTTGTGGAATGACAACACACAACCTTACCACGGTAAATATCCCGTAAATAAACATAAAACTTTAAGGATATACGTATTAATTAAGAGATAATAATAAAGACTAAAAGTAAAAACTAAAAAGGTACAGATCCATACATTAACCGTTTTTTAAACGTATTTTGGTATTTGCTCTAATGTAAAAACGTTAATACGTACAAGCGTCAAACTTAGCATGACTACGTCCTATATTATACACTCTAAAGTAAAACAACAAAATTAAATAATAAATAATGGCCAAGTTTGAGTTGGTGATAATTTTCTGTTTACCACCAAGGCAACATCAGGTGCTGTCGGTTCTTGGATGGGTGATCGCCCGGGCCTGGTGTTTAGTTGCAATGCTTTTGTATTTTGTGGTGGTACGGAACCCTCAGTGCACGAGTCCAACTTTTACTTGGCTCGTTTATTTAATGTTTTAAAGATAAAAAGAGATTAACTTGGATTTTTAATGGTATGATATTGGTATGTTAGGCGTTTTACCACAGCATACCTGAATTGATTAAGTAGGTACTAGTAGAAAGAGTAAGTAGGTACTAGAAACTATTACCATACACTGCAGAACAAAATTCTTGAAGTAATTCAGAATTTTAATAGAAAAACATAACCACTACTAAAATAAACTAATTTAATATTTAATAAAAAATTGCGGATATCCAAGAATCACTCCGTAGGTAACTAGGTTATCTGTTGTTTAAAAATTCATGATATTTATCGAATTTAAAACTAAAAAAATTGTTTATTCGTTATACTCAATCACGTCTGAGACGGTGGACAGATTCTGATAAAGTTCGAGTTTATGGTTACATTTGGTTACTCTATACCTAATCATATAATTATTTTTGTACCATAATTACATAATGTGATGCTGGTTCATCGATTTCAAGTCATTCAGGGAGCTATGGAGCGAGATTTATGCTTGGGGTTTCTTCGAAAGATAGATACGAGATTATCCGACAGAGAATTAAAGTAACCGATATAGCTCAAAGAATTATAGCAAGCTGAAGTTTAGTGGCAATGGGCTGGCCATATCTGTTCAAGAACTGACAACCGTTGGGGTAGTAAGGAACGACCTTCACCCGTCTCTTCAGTTTAATTTCAGCCCAGACTATGATTTTTGCTATCATCAACTTACATTTTGTAGTTGGTATGAGCATCTGTTTGCCAACTACAGAGTTAAGTTTGTCATTAAATATTTTCAATTTTTTTTGTTTCACAACCTATTTTAGTAGTTGGCAAACAAGTACTCCCATATATACCAACTACAAATGTAAGTTGGTAATAGCAAAAATCATAGTCAGGACTGAAAATTTTCAACCACTCTATTCGCGATATACTACCTATAGCTTACTTATATCATGCCCAACAAGTTAAGTCCCATGTCACACTGTTTGGGATCCAGCCATCAAATTAATAAAATTTCGCAGAACTGTAAGAACTCTAAAATTTAGTAAAATTTGTGTGTAACTTACAGTATAAATTTTCAAGGCACTAGGGCGACAATTTCAGCCCGTAGATGAATTCCATCGGAGATATTGCCGGGTGAGGCGCAGTGGTACCAGCAACCGACGCGACGCGACGATGCTCAGACGTAGGCAAAGTACGATTATAAATTTAATATTGATAAAGTAGTGAACTTACAAGTTCGTAGCGCGGTTTCCCGCGGCACAGATAAGCAGCTCGCGGCCATAGCTTACGGATCAGTCATCTTATTCAGCAGTAGAAAGACGGTACGCTACCACCCATATACTGTGGATCTTCCTTGTATACACAGCAAACGTTATACCTAATTCTACTTTCCTAATCCGTACAACCAAGGAAAGGAACAACCTGCCAGCTTCCTTGTTTCTTCAGATATATACCTAACGTAGATCTTTCCAAGTTCGAATTAATAGGTATCTTCTAAGTCTGCGTTTTCCATCTTCAGCCACATCAATACATACCAAAGAAAGTGGTCCACTCAATTATTATGACGAAAAAAATAATCAATTTAAAAAGCCGACTTCAAAATGAGTATCTAAATTATTAGCAATTTCGTTTACTTAAATTATAATATATTATTTTTTTGCAGTGTAAATATAGGACAAGGTTTTTTTTTTTTGAACATAAATAATATCATGAATGAGAAATTATTTTTAATTATGATATTTTTTCTCTAACATGGTATTTAATGTGCCTATTTTTAATAAAAGTTTCATACAAGCAATATATATTGCTTGTATGAAACTTGGAAGTTGTCTCGACCGCAGCGTTGCTAAAGTACAAATTAGCAAAAAAGAGTAGATATTGATGGGGGCGCCACTATCGCAAATAGCAACCTTTGAGTATGGATCCTGTAGGTATAGGTTATTGTACCTCTATGCTAGCAACCCAGGTACATCTGAGGAAAGTGATTGGGTGAAATTCTTCCACTGACGTGTTTTCCCCAGTATTGTCAGAAGAAAGAAAAAGTTGTCGTAGAAGAAGTTGGTAACCAATCATTATTGTCTTCTCTTACTTGCTTATACGTGCGTAATAATATATGCATAGTATTTCAATGTGCAAAAGAGGTTTGAATACTTTTTTCCACAAAAAGACACGAATGCACAAGATTAATTAATTCTAAGTAATCTTAGAATTAACAATAAAAAAAATATTGAAATTCCCACAACTCGTGCCCTGTGATTAATTTTATAAATACAAAATCCCAAAAAAATGCTAGCGAATGAGGGTTAATGAAAGTAGCGTTTTTAACTTTAAGCGATTTTATTTCAGTACGGCAATAAAGTACACTCATATATTGGCGCATTGACTAAAAATATCCTAGACTAATCATCTTACTTAGAAAAGTTAGTTATGCTAAACAATGTTTGAAATTGCCGCCTACTTCTGACGTGAACTTTATGTGTGAAGTCGAGACAACAATTTTAAACTTTGGTAACGGTTTTAATTAAGATCGCTGTTAATGTACTCGTACACTACTACCACTAAAAACCTGTATATAAAAATAAGCCCTTTCTATAAACACAATCCGCTTTATATTCAAACATAAACAGATATATAATTCCATTCACACACTTAATCTAAATAAGATCAAAAAATGTATTATTTAAACTCCGAGAAAATGCTATTTACTAAGCTAGACACATAACTTCGTAAAACTTGTGCGGGATTTCCTTGCCCGCAAACGAGATGTACAGAACTTTGTGGCTCGCATGAACCTAGAAAAAAAAAGGAAAATGTTACGGGAGAGCAAGCAGAAAACCATAAAGCCAAACATCATATTCGAACATTTGGTTCACACCACAGAAAAAAAATATTGTTTAATTTAGAACGGCTGTCAAGGCATTTTTGTAAGAAATTTGTTGTAGCCAGTTGCACACATATAAACGAAACGTCAGTCATGCGAAATCAGATAGCAACTGTGATGCAGACAAAGAACTTTGAGACCTAACCAAAAAAGGTAAGGTCCAAGTTCTTTGGATGCGGAGTTCAACGCGTTGACATAAATAAGAATGTTCAATCAAGGTTCTGTCATACTGCCTGGCTACATATTTTCCTTCTCATTTCCGTTTTATTTACTTCTCTTTTCTGTGGTTCACACGTATGGACGCAAATTAGCGAATCCAACACGAACACAGTTCGACGCGAGTTTACGCATAACGCATTCTTCCTCTCTCCACCACCCGCCCCAGACACCGTCGCTTACCATCAAGCAGGTTGGTGGCCAAACGTAGATCTTTTCTGTATAAAAAACTCTCGGGAGCCATGGCCAATGACTCCTTATCATCCTTTATTCATTACTAGCTGCACCACGCGGTTTCATCCACATTATATAGTTCCTTGAAAGAACCTTCTTGGTAGTGACAGCAACCCCCTTTGACTTAGATGACAATTTATTTTTTGTCTATGATGTATAATACCTATGTCAGACTTCAATTCTTGCCGTTCCATATAAAATGTAAGGGGAAATGAATATTCACCATAATTTATTTTTTCGTGAATTTTACCGATGTTTTAATACTTACTCTGCTATTCGGGACGGAGAGAAATCCAACAAATCAAAAATAATGAAAATCGTTCCAGCCGTTCTTGAGTTAAAAATGGTGTAACATATCGTACAAGCGTTTGTTTTATAATAGACTAGCGGTCCGCCCCAGCTTCGCACGGGTAGATATATAGCCTATGTCACCCGGGTATAGTGTAGCTTCCCAACAGTGAAATTAATATTGTTTAAATCGGTTCTGTAGTTTCGGAGCCTATTCAATGCAAACAAACAATCAAATATTTCCTCTTTATAATATTAGTATATAATAGATAGATTATGGCATTGGCATATTATTCATTTAAAGTTCTCTAAGTTTAAAGATTATGAAGATGGTAAAAAAGATGAAATATAAGAGTTGAAAATGTTACCTTTCCAGGCGTCAAGGAACCCTGCTCCTTTGCCCTGCCGACGTACAAGGGTTCTCCAGACGAGGTATTCCCTGCCGAGATGGCATTGGCTGGCATGATGCCATCACGGCTCTCTTGCCACTTCACCCTTTCAGGACGAGCGCAGCAAACCTGAAATTAAACGGTTCATGCTTTATGATAGACATCTGGTTTGGTTTAGAAGTAGCATTTTTTTCGAAGCTCGGCGGAAAGACCATTTTGGGAAGGATATTCCACACCTCGCGGAAAAAAGGAGTGGATGAATCGGACGGTGGTGGAGATTTTCAGCTTTGCAGGTTGTGGGGGTGAGCTCTCTGACGGTGTCAGGGTGTTCGTTAGTGGAAGTCTGAACTGACAACCACGGCCATTTTGCCAAGAATTCAAACAACTAGGCAGAATAATCGGTAACCCTTCTAAATGGTAGCCTTGTCAGAATATCAGGAGCTTATTCCACAAACTTACCGCCGTAAATTTTTCTCGTAAATAGAGTCAATGTAGAGGGTGTGATGTAACTTTAGTGAACAACCGTGATAGTTTAAAACAGTGTTCTTGTCACAAGGTACCAATTACTCTACCTATTATCACCATGCATCACCATTTTCTACTCAGTCCCGAGCTTGACGTCAGGCAGTGGAGAAACTGGTTTCTATGTATTTCAAATTTGTATCAAACTAGTGTCGGCTCACCTCAGTGACACTGATTTCTATGTTGTGACGGCAAACGATATGATGCTATCTTATTGTATCTTATGGTGCAATGTTTCACATCAGCCGGGCGTCTCGTGTCGGCCAACTTTTTTTTGTTTCTAAAATGAGGGTCGGATATTTTTATGCCGCCCGCCACTTCACTGCTGCGTTCTAAGTTCTAGTTCAGGTAAGCTACCTTTACGATACGGTGTCTGAAATTTGTGACGTTTGTCCTTTGATAGGCAGCTTGGAGATCGCAGTACGTTCACCGTGTACTAACAGGACGCTGCTGCCCATCCTCCGGTGGTTCTGGTCGCAGTTTTAGGACATACCCGGGTCCCAAGCCGCCTGCCAAGCGTGGGGATTATGGCAACACCCCTCTCTAAGAGGGAGGCCTTGTTCAGCAGTGGACATTTAATGGCTGATGTTGTCCTTTGATAGATTTCATGTTTAAAGTATACTTAACAAGATTTTTTTTCCTTTGTGCTAACATTTAACACTAACCTCAATATTCTGCACAGAGTTTTCATTTCCTCCCCACGCTACATAAGCCGCATGGTGCTTTGCAGCCAGCTTGCCGGGTATCAGGTCCCCTTCGAAGCGAGCTCTGATGACCCACAGAGGGCTTCCGTCGTGGCCTTCGTAGCCTGCCACCACAGCGCGGTCGCTTAGCGACAGCGCGTCTCTGGGTGTCGTTGGAATCCATTCCACTGCATCTGAAATTTTTTGGCAATATCTCGATTCAGAGGTATGTATGATCTAATATAATATAATTTATGATGTTGATGAAAAGAAAGAGACTGCCAAAACTGGTTAGTTTATCTGCATATATTAGATGCAAAATATCGACATTATTCTTTGTATAGAAATAGTTGCGGACGGCCGGAGAATGGCATGGTAAAATTCTTCTGGAATAACTGCATTTTCATTATAACTTGTTGGGGTACTTTTTATCCTGTAAAATATTATGGTTCCTTAAGGATAGTCCACGCGGGTGAAGTTGTAGCTAGTGTAGTAGCTAGTTGTAGCTATATTATTTTCAATTTTATTTGCATGGTTTCCAACAAATTCTCCTCCATCGAAGAGAGAGTTTTGGAAATAAGTTTGTATGTACTATCAATGAGAGTTATTGCATCAAGAGAACGCCTTCACGAATAATGCGGGTTCCATGATATTCTCAGGTACAATCAGTGTTTAACGCAGCTATAGTATTAGTCTCTAATAACATGATACTTACTGCCGTATCCATGCGTCGGCATCACCGTCGGGAAGCCAGGGTATCCATAAGCCGGTGCGGAAGGTGCGACCGGCGTCGGGTTTATACCCGGGTAGGACATGGCCGCAGGATGTCCCGGCTGGCCAGGCGTGAACCCGGGCTGGTACGGATAGGGCTGCCCTGGGGCCGGCTGTCCAGGCGCCGGGTAACCTGGCGCTGGGTACTGCTGCGGTGGAGGCCCATTGACTGGATTGTAGAACTGAGGGTAGATCCCTTGATGCGCAGGCGGCTGATTCGGATCTGGAATTCAAATGTTGTCGATAAATAAATTAAAAATTAAACTAGGCTCCCTGCTCGAAACATTACTTAATATCACGAACGAAAACATTGTTTCGCTAGGTAGGTAGGTACCTCCACATTTGTCTCTTGTGCGTGTAAAAATGTGTAGTGAAACAATGTTTGTACGTGCATCGTCATATAATTCATATAGTCACAATTTCTTAGTGAAAACAGTCATAAACGACCAAGTGTCATTGTACATACATTGTATCAATTATATAGTTCATAATGCCAAATTTACTCCAATTTAGACGTTAAGTCACTTGCATAGTGTTCGACGTAAGTTGTCTCCTATGATTATGTCATCATAGCTCTTCGCGTGGCGTTGTAGTCGGATCGCTGTTACCTTCTAGTATAGTATATTTATCTATGCTTGTAACTGACAAAAAAGTCTGCGCAATTTGTAGCGTGCGGCGAGTTTTTGTTCGGATTTTTTTTGGCACGATTGTGACTCTGGCGTATGCACTATGCATGAATGTATTTTAGTAATTTTTTTTTAATGTTACTATTATTTATTACCTCCTGATTTTAATGTGTGAGGTGACATGATTTCGTCTTCATTCCTAGAATGTATATTTTTTTTACAAAATGTCTACCTTTGGCCTCTAACTCGTACTACTCTACATTTTGTAGTCGGGTATTTATATTGTTGTTGTGTAATGTTTCGGAAAATTAAGCGCAATGGAACCCGCCTCAACAATTGTTGGACTACTACCCAATGTTTTTTCCCCTCCTATTTGGCTCCATACTTAGGTACAATGTATTTAGCCAGAGTTAATACAGGAGGATCATCTTAATAGTTTGACCACGAGGAAAGACCATTCCTCGTGGTTAAACCAGTTGGACTAAATAATTTGACTACGAGGTAGCACCGAAATTATTACAATGAATTATTACTATTCAAATATCACTATATCACTGAATTAAAAAAAAAAAAAAAAACCGAACAACGAACAACATATTTTAATACACTCCACAAAAGCTGGGCCCCAATTCTACTAAAGAAATTGTTTTTATATTGTAATTGTTTCAATTATATTTTTTTTATAATTTCCTCAAAACTGACAGTTAAATATTTTTAATACCACGACCTAATATTATAACTTAGTATAAACTCTCAATTTTGAGGCATTTATTAAAAAAATAAAAGTGATACAATTAAAATTTAAAAACAATTTTTAGTAGAATCGGGGCTCTGGTCCTTCGAGCCGGTTCTGTCTACTCACTACGCGTAAGCAGTCGCGGGCTATCACTATTAATATTTGCAATTAGTGATTCACCCAGTTGATCGTTCATATAGGTAACAATGGCTGATAAAGCGTTATGAGTCGATTATAAGTTGGGTTTATACACCATCAGTCAATAGAGTGTATATCATAACCTAAGTAAGTACTTCGTAGCGAGGAAAAATAACCAATGTTACTTTGTATACCAAAATTTTGCCTATATCTATTTAAATTAGAGCATCAACCTAAGTATAAACCACATTCCAAACTAATTTATTTTAAATCTATGACTAATTGACTTCTTGATCGATAATAAATATTTAAGCATTATAAGTATTTTATCTCCGTAATTAGTTATCTCATAATAAATTGTATATTAACGACTTCTGTCTTGCAATAACAGAATAGTGAGTAGGTAAGGTACCTAGTTACAATGTCAATACAGACGGGTCAAAGTACCGAATTAAACAAGTTCATATTAAAATTTGGAAAGTTTGTACTATATTATCGGTAGCCGAAGACTCACTTCGGATAGCAGGAAAAAAATACGACGCAATTCTAGTAAAGTTATGCAAACTTACAGCAATTTAAAAGTTATGCAAAAACCAAACAACAATCGTATTTTGTAATAAGTAAAGTTATCAGATAGACACCAAAGTTATAAAATTAGGCTCAAAATTATCTGCAAACAATCAAAAGTGATGTAAAAACCAAATAAAAATCCTAACAGTTATAAAAATAGAAAAGCCGGCAATGCAATACTTACATCCAGACATGTTTTGTTTATCCTAAAAATAGACACTAGACACAAGTTTTAGAAACAACGCTCGTGAGCGGAGTGCGGACTGGACTGAATGCTGGCGCAAGTCAACTTGGAATTTAGACGAGAAATCGAGACACTCGACGTGGTGTAATGGCGTCAATGTGACGTCATCCATGCTGCAGGCAGCAATACAAATTTAGCAGCCTACATTATTTCATATTTTGTATTATCGGGTTCTTCCTCGTGATCAAACTGGATAGTCTCTAACGGATTTGTTCAACGGGAAAAAAATCTTTATGGTCAATTTTATTGCTGGGATAAAGAACTCTTTATAACTGCCTTCAAAAAAGAAGGGGTTCTTAATTTGGTTTTTTATGTTTTTTTACCTTTTAACTCTGTAACTTTATGAATTGCAATGCAAGTACCGTTATTTATCGATCGTCAAAATTAAATTTGACTGTTGAGATCATCTAATTCGATAAAATTGCCATTTGATCAGTACCCGTTATGATCGATTCTATCGCATTTTATCGAATTTGATGATTGATAAAGAACGGTACTTGCACTGCTGATTTGAAAAAATATATATTTTGTTTTAAAAAAATAAGGTTTTATAAGGATTATATTTTCAGATTGGTCCTACAGAAATTTCATTAAAATCGGTTCAGTATTACGGCTTTTAAAACAAAATAACTGGAAAATTCGGTTGACCGACTGAGTATTATACTGATTATGAAGTCGGCCAAAGGTGATAACACTAGCAGCGCCCCGTCTGCGGCTTTACTCAATATCCTAGTATCTATTTAATTATCGTTTATATAATACTAGCTACACCCCGCGGTTTCACCCGCGTAGTGATGAAAAATGGTGATGGTGATGATGATGATGAAAAGTAGCCTATGTCACTCTCTGGCTCTTGAAACCATGCAAAAAATCAGGTCTGTACGTTGTTCCGTTGCAGCGTGAAAGAGGAACAAACAAACCAACAAACAAACACACTTTCGCATTTATAATATTAGTATGATTATGGCTTTCATAATAAATGACATTACAAGAAAAAAAAAAACACGAAAAAAATATACTGGAAACTTTATTAAATGTCGGATTTGTTTTAAGCAAACTGCAGCATCAAACAGTTAATAGCCGTTATGCTTCAGCCCACAGAATAATCAACAGCTAGTAGCGCAGTTCACAATAAACATTGGTAGCTCGATGTTGTTGGTCCACGTCACTATTTCTTCAATGAGTCGATGTATCGTCATTTTATAAGGTCCTTGTGGTTTTATGATTTTGATGTTACACCATATTTTCATCACCACAGACATCAAAAATTATTATGCTCAAACATTTTTTTTTCTAAAAGTCCGTAACAATCTCTCTTTTCTATCTCTACATAGTCGCTTTCCGCGTCTGTCTGTCTGTATGGCCGCTAACTTCTTCTAAACCACGCAACGGATTTTGATGCGGTTTTCACCATCAGTTAGATACATTTTCACGGAAGGTTTATATATGTAACTAGCGACCCACCCTGGCTTCGCACGTAAATTACACCCGTGTGAAGCCGGGCGGGCGGGTCGCTAGTGAATTTATAAATTTATGTGATTGGACCGTAACTACTTAATTATTTTCAGTTCTCAGGTTCGGAAAGTTTCATGTATCACCGCCAAAACATTAATTGAAAGTGCCAGTTTAAAAGGAAGATTCCAAGATTAAATTTTCAAATATATATTTTTTCAACTTTGGCTTCACACGATTATTGTATTTTGTCAGTTTCCAGCAAAATAGTTTTTAACCTAATCACTGCCCACATTATTGAAAAGAGGGGTGTTATTCGTTTAACGTGTGTATCAGAGCTGTGTCTGCATATGGCCTGCTACTTGCTAGCTCCCAATCAGCTAATTCGATATTGATTTCGTTTTATTTTGTTTGAAACGTGACTCGACCGAGAGTGTTCTTAGCCAGAAAGTCTGTTCAGCCGTTTGAAAATTATCAGATCTTGTATCGGAGGTTGAAAAAATCAATTCATCTTGTATTTCCTCGAAGCCGAAATGAAAAGCTGAGTAACTTACTAGAAACTCTATTTCACATTTCGCTGATTTCACACTCGAAATATAAGCAGTCGAATCTTGCTTCATGGCGGGCTGGCAACCAATAAAAAATTAATAAAATTCGGGCGAAATGAGTGAATGTAATATTTCCATTTAAGTCGGTACTACGCTTAGAGCTACCGTTATCTCCAAAGATAAGAAACCCCGCCAAGAATCGTCACCGCTATATCTATATCTAAACAATATTATAAAGAGGAATGATTTGTATGTATGTTTGTAACAAATTGGCACAAAAAGTACTGGACCGATTTTAAAAATTCGTTCACCATTTGAATGCTACATTATCACTGATTAATATAGGTTATTTTTTTAGGCTATATGACTATACCCGTGCGGAGCCGGGGTGGACTGCTAGTGGTTCATATTCCGAAAACCTGTACGAAGAACCTGGGCGAACCGGTGCGAAGTGCTAGTCTGTGGAATACTTACACTGGTGAATACGTGTTCCCCGATATTTACAATCTGGGTGTCTTCAAATCACAAATTAATCAAGTTATTATTAATAAATAAAAAAGATAGTTAAGATATTATAGTGACCAATAAATTATATCCATGCCAATAAATATCGTCATTGGACCCCAAATATTGTTGGCCCCATCATCCCATCCCATCTAGTGTAATTTGTATGAATTATTATCCAAATATGAATGAAGAGAACCAACCCGCCATAGATTCACGAATTTCTACGTGTAGTGCAGAGGTAACATAGTTCCCAACTGGTGTTTTAGTTCACACATAAACCTATAGATGGCACAGAAATACAACTGTTCGTTTGCATTTTTACCCTCGACGCAAACAGAGGAGTTTCATAAGTTTAACGCGTGTAGGTACCTGTCTATCTGTCTGTGGCATCGCAGCTGCCAAAAGGCTGAACTGATTTTGATTTAGTTTCTTTTGTTTAAAAAATGTTTTGATCAAGAGTGCTCATAATAATGTTATCTATGATTCAAGGAAATCTGTTTAGGCGTTCTGCTCTCTTGTCTTGTCAGGTTTAAAAAAATATTTAATTTATACTTATGAATAGACTTATGGCTTTGCCCGTGTTGTGAACATAGCCGATATCTGACTCCTCGGGCAGCCTCAAGATCACCAAGCTGCCGAAGCCTCTCTCCAAGGAACAACTCCACACTAAGGTAAACAAAAGCACAAATAATCTTACCTAAAACCAGGCTGAAGATCATCGAGATACAATGCATCTACATCATCAATTATGAACTAAACCAAGCATTTGGTTGCTGCAATAACATTCTAACAAGCTGAATATAATACTATAGCTGGCTGTCTTTTTACCTACTTGAAGTACCTACTTGAGACTTTTTTTCGCCCATTACTGAACAGGCTAAAGCTGGGCTTCCCAAAGTGGTTTCCCCTTTCGACCGCAGGTCGACATAACCGAAAATTGATTTTGGGGTCGACGTTTTAGGTCTATTTATTTTTTATGAGAAAATGATGTCAAGTTTATTTAACCAAACGCAAAGTTTTTAAATAGGTAAGTATTTTGTATCAATAAGAAAAAAACTAGATATCAGATTTTTAAAGTAATTTGGCTAAGAGGGGTATCAGTCTATTTTGGAATAGGGGTCTCTTGCCCAAAATAGTTTTGGAATCCCTGGGCTAATGGCATTATGGCTAAACCGCATCGTCTTCCGTATTATACTGTCAAAAGTATGCCCTATAGTAAAGTAGTGGAGACTATCTAGAGGTTCCTATGGATTTTTGGATTCGACATAAAAATACACGTATTACAGTTTTTTTAAATATCATACTAGGCTTGCGTATAACCGCCAACTCGCCTGATGTAAAGCGATGATGCGGGCTATGGTGTAGCACGCTTGCCTAGAGGAAACCGATTCACTCGAGTCACTCGTTCCATTATATTACTTAATACAATAAACGACAATACATCATTATTAACTACACTAAAAAAAACAAAAAAAAAAAAAAACAATAGCCGACCATGTTTTCTTCACAATGGCACCAAAATTTCACATTGGCTCGATACAGATTTATTTATTTTCGTGGGTTCGATTCCCACCTAGGACGAACATTTATGTGATGAACATTTGTGTTTGCTCTATATCTGGTTGTTAATATCTATTTAAGTATGTATTTAAAACTATATAATTAACGTATATATATCTCTGGCAGCCATATTATTATCACAAGCTTTGCTTAGTTTGGGGTCAGATAACCGTGTGTGCAAGAATGTCCCAAATATTTATCTATTTATTTACGGTAACAAGTCACAAAATAAATTTACCTGCTGATTCGTCCATTTTTCTCTTTATGCGCCACGTGGCCCTGTGAGTTGGTGTGTTGGTTCATCAGTTCAGAAGTGTAGAACTTCAATAAGAATTTGATATTCATCAATTTGATATATATACTTATATAAGGTTGTCTGAAAATATACTTTTAGAGATAATGCCGCACAGCTAGGCAGTTACATTCGATATTGCCCTTTGTAAAGCCTTTTCTAGTGTGAATAATAAAAACCTAAGTTATTATAACCATCTATCTACGACATGTAATATGTAGTTAGATATTATCTCTAGTATAGTATATTTCTCTATGATATTATGTAGGTACGGTTTTTCTATTCATAATTTTTTTTCTGGTCTCCTTTCACGCAGTCCAATGGACTTTTAACCACGTTTGGACTTAGTCCATAAATCTTTTTCGGTATTTCATCTATCGCTTACGCTCATCATTCGAATAATTAAGTAGGTAGATTATGTAAACTAGGTATATAACCTGTATTTCAATAAAAAATACGTACCTTTCACTTACTGAATGACCTTAATCATAGCCATTATTCCCAACACTAAGCCCACTATTACTACTACTCCCATTAACAAACAGATGACTTGACATACGCAGCCCAAGATGCAACTGAAAATACAATAAATTAATAGACATTTAATCACATGATTTATGATTATTTTAGGCCCTACTTTTAGCAGTTTTGCTCATTCATCATAGTTTTAGTATGTCTACTTCCATGGTCAGCTTACATTATAATAATCATATCAAAATTGAATGTTTTATCTAGGAAACCGTAAAGACCGAAACAAAGTTAATGTCATTTGCTCGTTAGAAAAAAATATAAGTAACACTGATTTGCGATTTTCTCTCTGTATTTTTGAATTCTTTCAAATATCTTCCCTATATACTTAATAAACGAATTTCATAATTATGGAGAGAATCGTAAAGGTACATTTTACATTAAAGCTCTACTTTCCGAAGAGTATGAGAAAAATCTCAAAAATAGAAGTATAGAAACGCACGACTGTGTGTAAGCGCCATGGTTTTTCTCCAATAAATATGATATATTAAGTCTTATGGTCATCTGTAGTAACAAGCGTTGTTTAAAAGTAAAGTTGGAAAAGCTTCGCTTTAAATCACTTTACTTCACACAAAGAGATGACTTCACGGAAAGTTCACTCTAAACAGTTCATCCCCTAATTTTCCACCATCACGAAAAGGAATATTTGCTTGTTATTTTTTTTTTATCGCGGATATGTCCGCGTTTCGTTTGACCAACAACTCGCCTGTTGGTAAGCGACGATGTGGTCGAAGATGAAGCACGGAGACTTAGAAGATACCTATTCACTCTGTTATTAAGAACATTCTACGAAAAGGTCAATGACCAAACGGCTAAAGCCTCTTGAATATCACAAAATGTTTGAAAACAATTTGGATTTGGATAAACGTTTTTAGCATGACCTATAAGACTGCCAGTTTAGAAATGCAGTTAGACCAACTTTTTGCCACTTTGGCGGGCAATATTTCGCAAAGGATGTATTTTATAAAAAAGTGATGTATGAAACCTTAACATTGTTTTAAAAGACCTATTAAACGATAATAACTTACCACATTTTCCATTACATAGAAATACCTAAAACTCTTACTAAGTATTCTCTTTTAATTCGTATTAAAATAAGTTTTAGATTCTTATTTAATTAGCCCAATCGACAACAAACTCCTGAAAAGAGAAAAAATATACTTAGGTACTCCTCAAGAGAATTTAATTCAACAAAGAAAACATTTTTAGGTAGGTACCTAAGTTATATTATTAACTACATAATAAACTGGCTTAGGGCTAACAATTTAAAACATACTATTATTTTATCACAGAAACACACGCATAAACAAATCGACAAAAACGTAGATCTGTGACAAAAACATGTTAAATTATTTGACATGCACATGAAGATGTCAGAAGAGAGTAATGTAATGACAGTTGACACAAAAAGATTTTATAAAATGAAACGCTTGAAAATCATAAAAAAGATTTATTTAAAAACTATACTTACTTCTTGTAGCATATAATCAAGGACTTTATACACCCTATAAGGCATTAAGGTATAAAAAGTCCTTGCATATAATAGGTACTTGTGTTTTTAAATAGTCTATGGTCATCTTCCATCAATTGGGCATATTAATTTATTTTTTACTAGCTGTACCCGCGACTTCGTCCGCGATTGCCTGCATACTAATTATTCGCTCTTGGGCACAGTTCTGTTTGTCTCATATTAAGCAACACTGTGGTCTGCGGTGCAGCACTTTTATTTAAAACTAAAGAAGTATACAGAAAAATAACTAGTTGAAATACCAGTATCGTTGACCACGGATTGATAATATATTTTTATCATATCTTATGAACATGACGCAAGTAAGAAATCTTATTTAAAGTAGTTAACTTAATTTACGTCATAATATAATTACTAACTAGTACTTAACAAATATGTAAGTTAAAAAAATATTCGGTAGGTAACAACTAAAGTTGATAGATAATAAGTCATGCATTATAACAACATGCATTACAACAACAGCCCGTTGCCAGTTGAAAGATCATGAGTAGTGCTGAGGCAAACATAGCCTAGGCGTAATGAAAAAGTCAGGTTGATACATTATAAAGCCAGGGTGCTTGAGGAATGCTTGCCGAAAGGTATTAACAAAACCAGCAAGTTTCAGCTTCATACTCTACCTAGAGAAGCTTGGAGCTTGTTTTACGAATCTAGTTACAGCAATTTTAAGAACAGCAAACTTGCAATTGATCGTTTTGTTTAAAAAATTATGTATGCAATAATATGCACCGCTACGGAAATCGGACTATCATATCATTATATTCATGGAAAAAAAACTCAAGGCAAGGGTGGTAATAAATACAATAAAAAAACTGTAGATGACATACTTAGTGTTACCTATGTACCTATGTTTGTTCGACATTAAATTATTATATACAACGATGTGACTAAAAGAAATGGCTTGCGAAAAAACTTTGTCGGTTGTAAAATTGCCCCAGCACACAAAAGGGCAGCGGCCAAATAAAATAAAACCGGCCAAGTGCGACTCGGGCTCACGCACTGAGGGTTCATTACCACCGCAAATACAAAAATTATAGATTTAAAAACGGACTTCAAAATTAATAAAATATGGATGCATTTCGATTCGATCGAATGATGAGGTCATATAAGTAGAAAAATACGTCGCTTAACTTGGTAATGAACTGAAATTTGTCACCGACTCGCACTTGGCCATTATATGAAAGAAATTACCTTGTTTTTATATTGCCAATTATTATTTAAAGATTGATCAGTTCATCAACACCTTATAATCTTCTATAACTAATAACTAAATTTCCTTTTTTTAAATAAGGATACGATTATGATCACCATAATCGATCCTGTGGTCCCCAGAATTTTTGTCACTATGGGCTTCTTACCGAAAAATAGCAAGATAGTTAAGCAACTTTGTAAAGTAGAGACAAAATAATTATATTCAGGGCAATTGATAATTAGATAATAATTTCTTGCTGGCAGCTTCTCTACAGCATGCTTAACAACTTACTTTTCATAAAATTATACTAAATATATTGTTACTACACAGGGGGCGTTCCTTTTTATTTGAAAACACGTATTTTTTTGCCATAAAGTTCCATTTTTTTTTGTTTTCGTATGGTAGAAAAATAATGTATCACCAAAAGTAATTGAAAAAAAGTGATGTAATGTAGGAATGTTGCCTTCAAGAGATTGTTGGCTAATTAATCTAATTATCAATAACCCTGTAGAAAGGACAGAAGGAAGTGATTAAAGTGATAGACAACAGAGAGTAGGAGTAAGTGAAACAAGAAGTATATTAGTAAAGTAGAAAGAAGTACTTATTTATTACATGCTGCAGATGATTTCGTTTAGCCTACATTACAAAAACGTTAATTAAGGTACTTAAATAAATACATTATGTAGTTGTATCTGACGTTTTCCCATATTGGTCCATCAATGAAGATCATGCTGTAAAAGAAAATAAGGAATTTTATTTACTGAAACAAACTGAGACTTGTTGAAAACAGAATTAGAACGGGGTTACACGTCACATTTGATAGGTGAGTCGTAACTAAACGTAGATAAGAAGTCTCGTTAAGGCCGCGCTTACCAGCTTGAGATATTTCTTTCGCACTTTTCAACATTTTAAAACATGACAACTCATTATAGTAGTTGTAAAAAACCGACATGGTATTATTTAAAATAAAATAAAAAAAATAAGTAAATTTTATGTTGGTTTGTTTTGTTTTGCGGGCAGAGATAATAATAATAATTTATTAGAGTTTTTTTCGTTCTCCTCCGCCTTTCTATAAAATATCAACACGAAAACAGCTTTAAGCCATATGCGATGTTGTTTCAAATATAATTCCCAATCGGTATTAAAAATTCTCACTCAGTGATTTTATCTTCAAAATTTTTGAAAATGTGGGAATGAGATAACTCTGGCTGGTGTGCACGCCCTTAAGGTGGTACGATTCACCTATGGCGGGAAATTCAAATTTTAAACAGTTTTTTGGTCTTAGTAGCCAGGTCAGGTAGTTATTGTTAAATAAAACAGTGTTTGCTCAAAATGTTGGCTGTTCTTTACATTATAATGTACAATTATTTAACAGTAACGCACCATGTTACTTACATTTGTGAATAAACCGTTTGAAACAGCAAAAATTCGTTTATTGCCAAATGTAAGTAATAATGTGCATTAGAGATAAATAGCTTTACATGATTTTGTAAAGAATAATAATAAATTTGCGCAAACATCATGTTTGTTTACAATAATTACCCGGCCTAGCTACAAGGACAAGAAAACTGTATGAATTTTGAATTTCCCGCCATTTGTGAATGGAACCACCTTAATTATAAAAATGCAGAGAATGTGGGGAGTATCGTGGAAAACAAGTACATTGCTTTATGTCTTAGAGCCGCCAGCTTTATACAGTTCCTTTTTTGAACCATGAAGTTTTTTCGGGAAAAAAAGTTAATTGATTTATTGCTTTCTCACGCAGCAATAGAGCAACGCATCGACGTGATTTTTTTAATACAAATAGTTGGAGGGTCAGAGGTCATAGCATGATTTTTTTCCCGGTAAAATATAATTTTCCGGTGGCTTTGTTTACGCAGGGCACGGCTAGGTATTATCCAAATAATAATGCAAAATCCTCTCATTGTAGGTAACACATAAAAAAAGAGAACTCAACACAATTAGGTAATTTGAAGATAAAAGATATACAGTTTTCCATTAACTGATAAAATAGTTGGAAGATAAGATTGTATGAGGAAAATACTACAGTGACTAGACCAAAAGTAATTTGGACTTTTTGTCATACGAAGGTTAAAAATAACGCCATACGCTTATAGCTCCGCTTGGATTTCTTGTGTAGGGGATGCACAGGAAAATACACCTAAATAAAACTAACATACACATAATGTATGCACATAAGAGATATTTAAATAATTAATGCCACCCGTACACAATTAATCATCATCATCATCAGCCAGAAGACGTCCACTGTTGAACATAGCCCTCCCCCTTTAACCTCCACACTGAACGACAGCCTGCCTTTTGCATCTACAATTATAAACTAAGTATAACTACAATGTGATAATGTAAAAGCGTTTCAGAAATAAATATTTACTTTACTTTACTTACTTGCATTACAGACGCATTTGACAACGTTCTACGCGGAAACCGCCATGAGTTTATTTATTGTTGACTTGTGTCATTGGGACTAAACTTTTCGCAAAAACAAGACACAAATATTGCTATAATTACCATTTACCTCCTGCCAAAAAACGCAACGTGAGAGAGAAACAAATTTGGTTTTATTTAATGATTACCCTTGGGCTTTGCGAAAACTTTAATGCTTATATGGTATGTACATACCAAGGTTAAAAAACTATGAAGGTAACAATAAAATTAAGTGGGCCCCTACATACTTTTTTTGTGACGACGCGACGGTTAAACTTTGATAAATTAAAAAGATTAACATATTCGGTATGGTAAAGCTGTCAAAAGCCGTCATGGCGAAATTTGTGAATAGGAGCCCAGAGCGGTTTTTGCATAGAACGCATGCATCTTTAATCTACGGAAGGCATAAGGTATACTAGGTGCAAAATCACCATTCCAGTATTTAACCTTCTAATAATATTACCTATATGGTTGTATTAAAATTAGTAAACATATTTTACTTACAAAATATAATTCCTACGCCCCACAAGATTAGCAGCACCACTGCTATGATGAACAGTATCGAGATAGCCAAACTGATCAGCTTACAGAGCAAGTTGCAGACACAGCTGTTAAAAGAAAATTGTGTTTATAGCAGTAGTTTATCTAAGCTTACATATTCTGCGAATTTGTCCTTGTCACACAAAACAGATATTCATCATCATCGTCATCATCAGCCAGAAGACGTCCACTGCTGAACATAGGCCTCCCCCTTTAACCTCCACACTGAACGACAGCCTGCCATTTGCATCCCCTGGATGCCAGAGACACTCACTATGTCGTCGGTCCATCTAGTGGGAGGCCTACCTACGCTGCGTCTTCCGGTTCGTGGTCCCCACTCAAGAACCTTTCTTCCTCATCGGTTATCGGTTCTTTGAGCGATGTGGCCTACCCATTGCTACTTCAAAAACAGATATTACATGCACAGAAAGCTGGTACTAAATCAGATTATTATCATTATTATAAAAATAAAACATTTCATACTATTTAGCTAAATGCTGTGCTGTATAGAAAACTGATATTCACACCTTACGAAATGTAAGGAATATGTATGTGATACTAGCTGAAACCCGCTACTTCGTACGTGTAGAGTTTGGCCTTCGGCCTCGCTACTACAACCCGTTATAGCCTATGTGTTATTCTAATGTATAAGCTATATTATTGTAAACTTTCATTAAAATCCATTCGGTAGTTTTTGCCTGAAAGAGGAACAAACATCCATACATACAAACTTTCGCGTTTATAATATTAAAGTAGGATTTTTCACGATTTTGGGTTAATCCTATATTCTTATTAGTAAAGTCGATCTGCTAGTATCTTTGGGATGGATCAGCTAAAAACGAAAACGAAAACTACTTCGAAATTTTAACTACTTCACTAATCCGACAATCAGTATTGTGGTAAGGTGAGGCTGATTTGTAACAAAAATAATTGTTTTGTTTTTGTAGTTTATTATTTTGTGAATGTTGTTTCTGAATAGCAAAGCGACACGAGCCTCAAAATAAATAAAGATAAAAAAAAAAAAAACATAAGATTGATTTCTAAAATCCTGCACTGCACCACTTACCCTGCGCAACTGTGCATATCGGCTTTAAAATTTTATATATATAAGGCGATGTTTATATGCATAATAACATGTTTTATAAGGCTTGCGTTTGACCACAAACTCGATTGATGCGACCGGTGATGCGGTATACGATGAAGCACGCTTGCCTAGAAGAATTCGATTCACTCATGTATGTTCCCTATGGACCGATTTAGACGGGACTTTCACTGGCAGATAGCTGATAATATAAGAGGTACTCCACGCGGGTAAACCGCGGGGCGCAGCTAGTAATATATATCTGTAGTTGTTCAATATCGATGTGATCTATAATTTCACCGGAAATATCAAACCAAAACACAACATACTTCACCAATGTTTCATTAGTCTTCGATCTAGTAAATTAGAAATAAGTTCACCATGCATCAAAATATCTACGCTAGTGTAAAATTAATTACTTACCACATTTTGTTGAGTTTTTATAAATAAACTTTTAAACTGTAAATTCCAAACACCTCACGTGCACGACTGATTCACTTCAACCTTTGTTTCGATATAAAACTGACTCGAACTTATCACATGTTATCGGTTTTTATCTTTCCGATCGATAATTTTTATCGGCTAAAACAATACTCACAAAATAGGAAAATACACTATTGCTTAACATAATTAATTATTTTGTGTTGTTAGTTAATATTGAACTCTATCTCCTTTACGACCACATGAAATTTGCTTTATGAAACCGCACATTTATTTTTTAAAGAATTATTTTTTTTGTAACCTATCTTGGTAATTGTTTAGTTTAGTGAAAACTTGCACAGCCAGAAACTGTTCCCTCACACTGCGAAGTCAGACTGATTTAAGTGTACCTGCACAAACTTGTAAACAGTGAACGCAGTGAATAGTATTGCTTATTGGATGAAGGTTTTAGTTTACTAATATTTATTCTGTGGTGCTAAAACCTTAATCCAATAAGCTACACTAGCGACACATTTTGATTGCTGGAATTCCATCGTAGTCAATATCTTCAGTACGTCCGCTGAGGCTTTTGTGATATAAAAGTTTTCAAAAAGAAAAAGATGAAAGAGGCTTTGCCTGAAATAAGTACGCACTGGAGCACTAAAAATGGTGACACTGTAAGTTTATGTGAGTAAAGGGAATGTCAAGGGTCGTATTGGTGGACGATGGGCATGTTGTGATTATTATTATCTGATTTAAAAACAACAAAAAAACAGACAACAGCAACAGATCAAAACAGTGTTATAATCCGATTTTTTTGTAAGTTGGTTCGTGTTGTCAAACCTCAATCTGGCGACAAAGATGTGTGGGTCATAGTTAAGGAAAGACTCTTCCCATGACGTCGTTGTTGTCGACTGGTCGTCACAGCGTACAAAAGCCACAGTTAAAAAGTATTTTCTGTTTACGCTAGCTTTGAAATTTTACCCAATTTACTAAGAGTTTGGAACAGTCGAGCCACAGCGAGACGCAGAAGCGTTGAGGAACAATTTTGGTTTCAGTGTAAAAAGAAAAGTGTTTAGTTTTCAACAGCATTTGTACGCCGCGATACCAGCTTTGCTCTACAGTCGGCTTCGGGTCTAAGAGGGTAATAGGCGGGTGACATTTTTGACGTTGATAGGTGACTTATTACAAAATCCTTACCAATATTGTAGAAGCCAAAGGAAATTTGTCTCTTTGTTTGTTCGCTTTTCATGATCATGATGTTAACAAAATTTTACAGAAAGATAGGTTGCACCATGAGGACGGACGTTTCCTCGCAGAATTGCAGAAAATCTGGGAAATGGCGTTTAACTCCGCCAGATTCAGCTAGTCGAGTTATAATTGTAAGTGGTGTATTTAGAGTCGCGCCAGGTTATTTTGGCAGTCTCATTTTGTGTCACATGGCGGTGTCTATCTTTTTACTTTCATCCATGAAAAAAGTTTTGTATATTTTTTTAACTTTTTCCATTAGAGCGGATTCCCCGAGAGCCGAGAGGCGGCGGCGGGCGGTCGCGTGAGAATGAGCAATTTCCCCTCTCTGCCACGATTTCGATCTGACTTCCTGTCTGGGCAGCGATTTTAAAATTTATAGAATCGCTTTACATGAAATTGAAAAGAAGAACAGCAGCTTAATGCGATGGAAAGCGCCGTGTTGTCGGCATTTTGCATGAATCTGAGCAGTTTGGATCTATTTAATGACTTGGTGAGTCAAAACTTTGGAGTGAAAAATAGACCGATGGTGATGTAAGTTGCCTTCTTAGGGTTCTGTACCCAAAGGGTGTAAACCCTATTACTAAGGCTACGCTGTCTGTTCGTCTGTTCGTCCTACTTTTTAACGGCTGTATCATTCGAACAATTATTTTTTTATCTAAGGCTGTATCTTTCGATCTGTAATAGATAGCTAGTTTAAATAAAAACTATCGGGTAATACAACGTATATTTTTGTATTTGCTCTAATGTAAAAACGGTATTGTGGGTGGACGTCCTACGCTGCGCTTACCAGTCCGTGGTCTCCATTCCAGAACCTTTCGGCCCCATCGGCCATCTGTTCTGCGTGATATGTGCCCAAGATGGACAGACGACGTAAGAGAGACCGCAGGGAAACGCTGGATGCAGGCCGCTTCCAACCGGCCCTTTTGGAGATCGATGGGGGAGGCCTATGTCCAGCAGTGGACGTCCTATGGCTGAAATGATGATGATGATGATGAAAAACGGTATTACGTACAAGCGTCAAGATTAGCATAATTATAGTACATAGACTGTGTACTTTCTAAGGTATAACAATAAATAATAAATAATGACTAAGTGCGAGTCGGTGACAAATTTCTGTTCACCGCAGCAAAGTCGGGCGCGGTCGGTATTTGGATGGGTCCGCCTGGGCGAGATGTTGTCTATTTGCACTACTTTTTCTATCTCGTGGTCGTTCGGAACCCTAAACACGCGAGCGCGGCTCGCACTTGGCCGGTTTATTTTTTCCAGTGTGGTGTGCACTAGTTTTAACCCCTGACGCAAAAAGAGGGCTTTTATTATAATTATGTCTGTCTGTGGCATCGTAGCTCCCAAAAGGCTGAACTGATTTTGATTTAGTTTGTTTGAAAGGTGACTTGATCGAGAGGAGTTGCGTTGCGAATATATAGGTCACAGTTTGGATGACCTCCTTTCGGCATTGTATCACTGTTCCATGTAACCCAGTAAAGTTAACCACTTTACTAAAATTTAACCTAGCTAAGACCTCTTACCTATGTAACTTCGTGTGTTGGTATTCTTAAGTCAGTGAATCGGATGATTCAGTATCGTTGCCACCTTCGACCAAAATAAAATGAATGGACGGGCCCAGAAGAAGCGCATTTTTGAAGATTACGAAATGAGTGCCGGCGCTCACTTCGTTTCAGTCGGTCTCAAGCCGAAAGAAGTGCGACACATGACTTTTGTTACATGATAACGAAACATCTTACAAAATTATGTCTTCGTGTGCTTCAAAGATTTTTTTTTTAATTTAAATTAGTTTGGCTGTCAAAGCATATTAGTAAGAAACGAAAAAATAATCTGCTGTTCCATAGAAAACTGCCATTGACACTCGATAAAATGTATGGAGGATGTTCGCATTTAAATTTGAATAAAATATTCCACCTATAAGGGAGCAAAAAGAAGGGCTTGAATCTCGTTATTGAATTGTACCCACTTCCCAAGAAGTAAGTATAAAAAAAAATACTCTAACTATTTCAGGTATGCGCTCACTTTTTGAACTTTAGAGCAATTTACTAATTAACACTTTAGGAGACTTGCAGCTGTAATTTCCTGAGAGATTTTTATCAAAGTAAGTAAAAACTGGAAAGTAGTTTTGAAACAAGTTTAAATTTTCATCTCGATCTCGACGAAAGACACAGTTCACAGATCAGGAGTTCAATTCTCGATAAAGTTCCAACTTTAGAGATCGAGTGCTTGATTGCGCTGCTTCTTCAAAATTTTCAGCAAATACTTCTTGGGTAGTTTTTGGACTACTGCTGTTTAACTGTTTCCTGGTTTTCGAAATACTTAGGCGTTTTGAGAGCCAGTTAATACCAGTAGAGTATCTTTTTAAGACGACTTTTTCATCGAAATTTAAATAAGTTAATTGTAAAAAAAAAAAACGCTTCCAATCGGATTTTTTGGAGATCGATGGGGGAGGCCTATGTCCAGCATTAGACGTTCTATGGCTGAAATGATGATGATAATGATGCCTAGTAAAAAAAACGTAAAAGTTGGTCATAATGATGAGTACAATTACCTTCTTTTGGGTTCGAGAGTGTTCACCTTACACCCCGTATAGATTCATAATATTAGTCAGTGAGATATCTAAGAATATGATTCAAAATTCCACCAGCCTACTTTTATGATTTAGCACGTGGAAAAATAGACTTTCCACGAATATAACCAACGATTTTGACACAGTCACGCTTACCAAGCATGTTATATATGTGATAACGATAAAAATGTGCCGTAAATATTATCTAATATTATTTTATAGCATCTCGAAATAGACTTTATCTTGGACATCTTCGAGTATTTAAACACGGGAGTTGCCAACGCAATAATCCGCGCACCTTATTGTTTTGCCACTTTTTGAGGGGAATAAAGAATGTGCAATGCAAATATATTATGTTACAATTATAATTATTTATATTTGAAAATATGACAGACTCAACTCGCAACATCAACCTAAAACACGCATATTTTTTTTATATATTAGAACTAGGTACACAGTGTTGTGTGCATGACCAATTGGCCAAATATTTAGATAGATGGAATCGTCTCTGGGCCTCTCCCTAGATTAAATGTTCAAAGTTGTACACAGAATTTGCGTGCTTCAACTTCGACCACAATACATCGTCGCTTACACACAGGCGAGTTGGTGGCCAAACGAGAAATTAATCGCGTTAAAAAAATAAGGAATAAATATATTATTTAAAAATACCTACTATAACTATAAATTTTACAAAAAATAACAAAAAATAGCATTATGTGCTTGAAGTTTAAGGTATACTGATACTGAGGGACTTAATTATTGTCTACGTCTTCTCTTTTTCTCACGTCCGAGCGTCCCACAGATATTTAGCGCGTTAGCACTAGCAAAAAGTTAGTGGAAATGTTGATTATTGATTAATTCTTTTGGACATTAAGAATTTAAATTTTTAAACGTATCTACTGATTGGTAGCGGACGTCTGTGGGGACGTTGGGAATATATCTCGTACAATGAAGTCAAAATACTGGCTGAAAATAAGGAAGGCTGGAAACTAAATATTAGTATCGGGGCTAATCGTGTTTTTTAAAGCATGATCTTAAAAAGAAGAAAGGTTAATTATAAGATGTGATGAAATCGCCAGAAGGTGATAATTGCACCTTGTCCAGGCAAGCACTGGAGTCTTTGAAATACGCAATTTATTATTTACCTAAGTACAGGAAAACTTGTCACGTATTAATATTTGCTAAAGGTACACAGTCGAAGTTCGTACAACTTTGATGCGGTTCTCTCTCAGTTTCCTGCCGCGACGAGGGTGACGACCACATTGCGAGATAGTCTTGGTAGTAGATAACTTATCTACTATGGCAAGTAAACTTTATGCACAGAGTCTATTTAGATATGGTGAGAAATTTGGGAAGACGATTTTTTTAAATAATATGCCAGTATTTACTAAATACTTATTGCGTAACTAAATAGCTTATTAGTGTTACTACGGCCGCTGATTGAATGCGTCTGACAGCTGTAATAATATTTAAAAAATAAAAATATTTTACTGTAGTAGGTAATATATTGGCTACCAGCTATAATCTTACATTTAAAAACCTAGTAAAAGTGGTCAGAATTTAATGTTTTCGTTTAGCTGTTTACAATAATAGGGCAACTGTCAGGCGCATTCTCTCAGTGGCTGCACTATAACGTTGTAACATATTTTGGTTTAATCGTCATTGGACCTATTCGCAAAACGGCTTACCCTTAAAATTAAGACCTATTCGCCAAATCGCTTATTCTTAAAAATGCCTGTTCGCTGAATGATTTGTTTTATATAATATGCATGTATAACATCGTATAATGTACATGATGTACTCAAGAACCTTTTTTACCGATGGGAAAAAAGGTTCTTGAGTGGAGACCACGAAACGGAAGACGCAGCGCAGGTAAGCCTCCCACTAGATGGACCGCGGACATTGTGAGAGTCGCGGGCATCCAGTAGATGCAAAAGGCAGGCTGTCGTTCAGTGTGGGGGTTAAGAGGGGAGGCCTATGTTCAGCAGTGGACGTCTTCTGGCTGCTGATGATGATGTATAACATTTTAGGTGTATACCATTATTTTGTTGTAAATGAGTTGTCACAGTACAATTTGCTATGTCTATGTGCAATAAGCTATGTCTATGTCTATATCTAATTTTACTGGTATTTTTTGTCCGGAACCGATTTTTTTGAAGTATGCTTATCGATATGCAAATGTTTTTTTAATGATTATTATCTGGAAATTAATTTGCTTATGAGCATTGAGTATGATTCAACCTTTAAGTTATGTAAGTAATCAAACAACATTTATCATAAACCTTGTAATTGTACAATAATTCGGCTTACATATTATTACAATGATATCATAATATTATATGAACAGAATTATTATTGTTACTAATTAGATTAGATATGGAAGATTGTCAAAATGACGATTGTTAAAGAAGGAGGAAAATAGGAAAAAATTATTCACAACTTTGACCGCATAAAACTCAAAAAGTATAATTACTTTTTAGGCTGGTTTCACAGCTGTACGAGAGACCCATGCGAGTCGCCCGTAGTACGGGAGACAGGATCTACGCGGAGGCAAGTCCCGTACAGAACAATCCGCGTCGGTTTAAATCGATGTTCTAGCACCACTCCGGGAGTTCATACGGGCAACCCGCATGGGTCTCCCGTGCAGCTGTGAAACCAGCCTTATGGGTTTCTACAAGGAACCCTGTTCACGCTGGATTGATGAAGTTTGCTGTAATCAATATTGTTCTCAAATCTCGCGCGTCTATGTCCATACCCTGGACTAACCACACGTCGAGAGCCGACAACCAATCAGAGACGCAGCTGATCTGTCAAAGTCAGCTGTCAGAACATCATTATCCTGCGAGTGCTTCAGTTAAGGTGGTTCGTTGCACAAATGGCGGGAAATTCAAATTTCAAACAGTTTTCTTGTCCTTGTAGCTAGGCCGGGTAATTATTGTATACAACCATGATGTTTGCGCAGATGGATTATTATTCTTTACAAAATCATGTAAAGCTATTTATCTCTAATGCCCATTATTACTTACATTTGTGAATAAACAAATTTTTGCTGTTTCAAACGGTTTATTCACAAATGTAAGTAATATGGTGCGTTACTGTTAAATAATTGTACATTATAATGTAAAGAACAGTCAACATTTTGCGCAAACACTGTGTTATTTAAAAATTATTACCTGGCCTGGCTACTAGGACCAAAAAAACTGTTTAAAATTTAAAATTCCCGCCATAGGTGAATCGAACCACCTTAATAGGTTGCACGAGTTCGGTTCGGTACTTTTTGGCGGCAGCGGCCGGCGGTTAATCTCGGTGAGTACAATATTGTTTTCAACTAATTTTATTGATCTTGCGTGTGCATAGGCTTCTTCACGATTTTATAGTCCACTAGCTTTTGCGGTAACATATTTTGGTCCTTCGAGCCGGATTTGATTCAAGCATAGTTTATAAGTTCGTTCTGTCCGTCCGTCTGTCTGTCTGTCTAAGAGATTCCGAGAAAGGTAATAAATAAGTGCAATGAAATATTAATGTTACAGTAATGATCGTTGGACCCCATGGTCTGTTTAGAATCCGCTTAGCGGCACCCGCCCGCCTTGCATCCGGTATCCGGCGGAAACGGTCCTAGGGCGGCGATGGCGGAAGCCGCAGTAAGCTGGCTGATATCGCCGTAGCACCGCTAAACTGTTAGCAATTATCGCTTTTGGACTGATGGACGTAACTTAATTTGGTAGATTACTATAGACTCATACAAACCTTTAATTTTTCATATTTTCCGCTCAAAAGGAAGCCTATTTGTATGTTACAAATATAGGAGTCTAATGTCCATAATACCCATAATTATTATCAACTTTTACTATGGTTACAGTACAGAAGACACATTAGTACAAGGACAGAAGATTCACTCCACAAAATCATTTAAATAGCGAATCTTACTACTACACAATAAAGTGCAATTCAGATCGTGTGAGCACTAACTACAGGTTTAACCAAGAAGTTGCGTCTCTGTATCGTAAGTATTGTCCGCTCTCTGTCTATCACGCGGCAGCAGGCGCGGCAGGTGCGACAAGTTTGCTACTTATAGCTTCATACTTAAAGTGCGGAGTGCGTCACGACTGCTGTGGGGCCAACCCCGAAATCGTGAAAAAATATCAGCTGCTCCATAGAAAACGGTCATTCACACTCGACAAAATGTATGGAGCGGACGATATTTTTTCGCGATTGTTGTTCATAATGATGGGTATCCGCTTAGTAGACCCGGGTATGTCTTAAAACTGCAACCAGGATGGGTAGAAGCTTCCTATTAGTACACGGTGAACGTACGTTGATCCCCAAGCCACCTGCTAAGCGTGGGAACAATAACAACAACCCTCTATAATAGGGAGGCCTTTGTTCAACACTGAACGTTTACTGAAACGTGGTTTTTCACTATGGGCCTCATAAGCAAGCTCAAAGTCGCACAACGAGCTATGGAGAGGGCTATACTCTAGGTTTCTTTACGAGATCGAATCCGAAATGAGGAGATCCGTAGACGAACGAAAGTCACCGACATAGCCCACCGGATTAGCAAGTTGAAGTGGCAGTGGGTAGGGCACATATCACGCAGAACAGATGGCCGATGGGGCCGAAAGGTTCTGGAATGGAGACCACGGACTGGTAAGCGCAGCGTAGGACTACTTACGTTGCGTCTTCCGGTTCGTGGTCTCCACTCAAAAACCTTTCTTCCCCATCGGTTATCGGTTCTTCGAGCGGTGTGGCCTACCCATTGCCACTTCAACTTGCAAATTTTAACAGCTATGTTGGTGACTCTGGTTCTTTGGTGAATATCCACGTTTCGGATTCTATCGCGCAAATAAACTCCGAGCATAGCTTTCTCCATTGCCCGCTGTGTGACTCTGAGCCGCTGTGTGATTCACAAAGTGAAATATATAAAACGCAACACCACACACTGTCCATGGAATAAGCAAAACCAAACAGACAGTTACTAAATCAACTATTCGATTTGGAAAGCCATAAAACTTACAGGATAAATGTATCTAAGCTCATAATACGCGTGTATACGAAAACTACAGCCGTTCGGATATCCTTAATGGGTAGCCACCATCCACCAAACACATGAGGTCGATGTGTTGCAAAGAAGAATTTATGTTCTACCCCCATTTAGCACCCACGGCTCGCTGAAAGCATAATAACATTGTATGCCAGATTTATTGTGAAATATAACGCAAATCTCATCTCTTGGGGCACTTTTTCCACAAGTTATGGTTTCATCATAAGCTTTCTTTAAGTTATGGTTAGGCACTTTTTTTGTTTGTCAGATCAGACAAACAAGGAAGATATCCCTTAGTAAAATTATCTTTCTCGTTCAAAAGTGTCCGTGGTTCACTTTTTTATACTTACCGCTAATTCGCTTAACGCACAAAACTGTAAATAATAAAAATAAAATGTCTTTATTTCAGGCATTAAACCCATATTGTGACCTATAAATTCTACAAATAGGTACAATTCAAAAATAGATGATAAGTAGTTTAGTTATGTAGCTTGTATAATTTCGTTAAGTAAGGGCCAACGGGCCTAATCCGGGCCTAATACAGGCCGAATAGGGGGTAAGGATTGTGTCACTATTATATTATTATGTCATCAATCCAATATACTTACTTGTAGCTATAGACCAGCTGCAGAGAAAATACGTCTGACAACTGCAATAACAATTCTAAAGTTGGATAAAAACATTTTATTTTCATATTTCACTGAAGCATATCGGCTACCTGCTACAGGCTTACGTTCAAAAACCTTGCGCAAATGATCGGAAATCATGGTTTTCATTTGGCTTTTTACAATGCAAATGCAACAGTAACTGTCAGAGCAAATATATACTATGACCGAGATTAGCTAGGGTAGCTTATTCTATTTAGCATAAAACAACAGTAAATTGACACATCCACCTTGTAGAGCTCGTACTCGTATTAACAGCAACCCCAAACTCTTCGGTGTAGTTTCCAAGGGTATCTAAGTGATGCCGACAACCAAGTTTTAACAAATTCGTCACCAAACTTTCGAGCCAAGCCTTAATTAAGATAACGTTCTAGTGGCGTCGAGGATCCCCCGTGCCGTCGTCAGGGAACTTGAAGTTTTGCAGTTTCGTGTTTGTCTTACAGAACTTGGTCAGAAGTAACTAGTCAAACAAACTGGGCTCTGCCGGCCGAACACCGATTTAAGCCAGGCTTAACGTCCAAATTAAATGCTGGGGCACGTTTCGTTTTGCCAACTACAGAACGCTCTCAACGCATTCACATGGCAGCCCGCAAAGTGTTATGAACCTAGAACAGAATTTAGTTTTGTACGTACTTAGTGTTTGTGGAGATTTCTGTTGTCATTGTGGTTTCAACTCGTGATATTGATTTCATTCCTTGCGGCAATGCCTTCGCACGATGAAGATGTACCATTAAAAGCAGTTTAAAACCTTTTTTTTCTACCACTTCGAGGAAAGACCGAGACCTTTTTGTTTTCTCTTATTATGTTGTAAGCTCGTACAATATTTCAATGTGCAAAGAGGTTTGCTTAAGTTTTTCCACCTAAATGAAGCGAATGCATAAAGGTAATATTCAAATTTAAAGATGCAAAAATAATTGAAATTTCCAGATGGTATGACTAATGTACTGTGATTGGCTCATAGTACAATCATAAATATTACGTAGGTTTTTTTTTTATATATTGAATAGTGGTTGATTGGCAACGTTTAACGGTAAAGAAAATGAGTATTGTTACACATGCCAGTTGTTTTTTTTTATAACTCCTTAATAAGTTGATCATTATAAAGGTCGACGAAAACAAACTTAAGTATTATAAAAAAAAAAAGTTTAAATTATTTTAATATCATGCTAAACAGAGAGCGCTCTAGCACACGCTTTACGGGAAAAGAAAAGAGCACCCACCCCCTTTCGATACCCACCAAAAACAATACAATACAATACAATACAATATTTCTTTATTACACACCGAAAATACAAAAGAAACTTAAACTAACATAGAAAACAAATATACGGCAGTATAATGGGCGGCCTTATCGCCTAAAGCGATTTCTTCCAGGCAACCTTTGGATGGACAGAACTAAAGAAGTTGAAAAACGGTCGGTGGTGCACTAAAATATAAATAAATATACACGTACATATTATATACATTCATATATACACTAAATACGCAATGCTGCATACATACCATAAATATTATAAATAAAATACATAATATATATACGTACCAATTAACACGAAGAAAGATAATGTGTATAGACTTGATTCTTAAAAATAGGAAGAGATTTCGCCTGCCTGATAGAAGCAGGCAGCGCATTCCACAGCAGGACAGATTGAAAAGTGAAGGACTTACAGTAGGAAAGATTGACGTGAGAAGAAGGAGGAATTTTTAGCTGGAGAGCACGACAGGATCGCAAAGTACTGGAGTGAGCTTGAATAAATTCATCTTAGAAATTTATTAGCCAATTTTTTTTTCTGTTTAATATATTTAAGTAATGTATTTAATTATTTATAATATAATATATTTTTATTTGGCGTATTTAATTTAATTTAGTATTAGTTTTTTAATTTTGTAAGTAGTTTTAGGTTTTATTTTTGTTTCTATTCCAAATATGTGTAATTTTCTTGTTTAATAGGTTGTCAAAGTCAAATTATGTCAAAGTCAACTAAACCTCCCATTATTTATTTATTGCACAATGTACGGTACATTATAATAGTTTTAATAAGTACGGATACTCAATACATTTAGGGTTTTGCAATTATATCCTGCATTAAGCCTGTTATTTATTATGTAATAAATGATACACCAGTCAACTAGCCTACTGACAGCTCGACTAATGAACCGTTCAAAAAACTTGTCCCAACTTAGAGGTAAAAGCAAACATTGAAAGACAAACAACTCACATCTAAGTTCGCGAATGTAAGCAAGTGCGTTCGGTTAGTAGCGATATAACTTATACGGGTCCTAAAGTTTCATATTAAGCGAGTAACTTAAACATCAAAGCAACTTGTGCTCCCGGGTCTCGTACCTGCTGACAATTTCAATAACCAACTTGGTCGTATCACCAAATAGTTGTTGCGAAATTATTTCTCTAAACAGATCCGCGTGACTCTACATCTGCTGGTACTGTTGAGACTTAAGTTATAATTAATTCGTTCTACATGAAGTGTATTTTATCGCGCGTGACAGCGACTTGCACCTTTGAAAATGTCATAGTTTTTAGGTAATAACCACGTAATAACATAATTTATTACTAGTGTTGTGTTGTGTTTTTTTTGGGTACCTTTCCGCCGGGGACGTTTAGGGGTAGGTTATTTGAATAGGTGTTAGTTTAGTTGTTGGTGAATACCATACATATTTAGGAATCATTTGACATTAAAATTGAATTCTATTTTTTTATAGGTTTCTTATTTATTATTTATACCTTTTTTAGAACATGAACTTATTAAAATGTATTACTTAACAGTTACTATTGTCCTAGGTAATATAAACGATTACTGTTTGGTGGACAGTCCACCCCTTAGATATAGATATATGTGGACCACCCTATGCATAAGCATAATCAACCTTTTAATAGTCCACTGCTGGACTTAGGTAGGCCTACCCCCGAAAGGGTGATTGGGTCATATTCACCACCCTGGCCCAGTTGCGGGTTGGTGGATTCACATACGCCATTAAATTATTTTTTCCTCACAAACTCCAAAGAGCTCATTGGTACGGGCCCGGGGTTTGAGCTCGCGACCTCACGCTTTCATCTGTAGCGGTCTATCAAATAGGCTACCACAACTTTAGCCTACGCCATTGATCCAAGAAGACATTGTAAATAATTATCAATATAAAAACCCGACTTCAAAATAAATAAATATGATTTTAAAATTTTTACTTGGATGACATAATTTTTTCCAGTAATTTTGATTTAAAAACCAAACTACTGTGGTAAATCATAATCCAGTTCTCACTTTTATATAACTTTATTCATATTCTTAATCTTTATTCCTACTTATTAGTTTTCAGACCAATATGCTTTCGCTATGAACGCTCAAGCCAGACTAAAGTCCCTCTTTCCAACATCCTACCGCATTATCTTCTTCCTACCCCCACTATTTGCACTATTGCCGAGGCTCCCGAGTCAACACGTTTCCAACCGCCATTTTGTATAAAAAGACTGTTAGTCAAATTAGATATCAAAAGGTTTAAAACAAAGAAATCCCAAAGAAACAATTGAAATAAGTTAGGAATCATGACACTACTAAACCGATTATGATGAAATTTCTATAAAACCAATCTAAAAGTATTGATCTGGAACTATAACCTTACAAGTAAAAAAATAATTTTCCTGATCAGTTTCAGCCTTATTTGATAAGTACATTATTAGTTGCAGATAAATATGGATAAAGAAGTTTTTATGAGTTCCTATGGCCACCTTCTGTCTCCATCATCAGACCAGCTCGACGGTACCATAACATTCCACTGTCACCGATCATACATAAGTATCAAAATTTCAACTCAATCGGATGAAGATATCTGGTTCAAAATTGAGTTGCAAGATTTTACCCGAACAAACATAAGTAGTTACATACATACATTTGTAGCCCGTTGGTCCAGTTGGTAGTGAACCTACCTTCTGAGCTTGGGGGCATGGGTTCGATTTCCACCTAGGACAAACATTTATGTGATGAACATTTGTGTTTGTTCTATATCTGGGTGTTAATATCTATTTAAGTATGTATTTAAAACTATATATGTATGTATATCAGTCTCTGGCAGCCATATCACAAGCTTTGCTTAGTTTGGGGTCAGATGACCGTGTGTGAAAAATGTCCCGAAATATTTATTTATTATTATTTATTTATTTATACATACATACATTGCAAGTTAAATAAAATCTTGTAATATAAATGATCACGATTTCATACTATTATTGTAATTGATACAACATCGAAGTGGAAATACACTAGAGATTCGACAAATAATAATTCAATCAATGACTAAACTTGTCAAATAGCTTCTGGTTAAACGGTTTTCGAGTACATTTTTAATCTTAAAATTTTATATAGATACTCATATTTCTAGTAATCTAGGCAAAATATTTGTGCGCTTAAAGCGACACCATTCGCATGCAAATTGTGGTTATTTTGTTATACATTGCTTTTATTAGTGTACAATCGTGATGCGGGCAGATGCTGATAACATTCATATTAAACTGAAAAATGTTAATGTATTTAAATTTATAGCTGTGTAAATTTCAGCCAGGTTTATTTGTGAAAGGCATGACTCATGCAAGATCTGCAATCATATGATATAGACCGATATGTGAATTTTGTTTTTGAAGATACGTACTGTTTAGAAAAACCAATAACGGATGGGGGAGGAAAGGTTCTTGAGTAGAGACCACGAACGAGGAAGCAGCATCCCACGCAGCAGCAAAAGCAGGAAGCAGGTAGGTCTCCCACTAGAAAAACCAAAGACATCGTGAAAGTCCTGGGCATCCAGTTGATCCAGTTGATTCAGTTGATGCAGATGGCAGCAGGCTGTCTATCAGCACCTATGTTCAGCAGTGAACGTGTTCTGGCTGATGACGGTGATTGTATAACAAATAAACTCTCTTCACTTAAAACCTCTGATATAAGTGCTGGCCAGTTATAGGTACTTCACAAACTTTATTTTTATTGTATTTATAGACAAAATACTCGTCAGAGTCACAGCTACGCCAAGGCGTGTAACGACTTTACGAACATGAACATGCAATTAAAAAATACAGTTGGTAAACATTACGGATCAGTACAGTACATTTAAATAGATGTGGACAAAAACTACAAATGTAAAAAAAAATGTACTTCTCAATTCATTTAATTCATTATTTTTTTCGTAACTTGATAGACCCGCCTTCTCTGGGAGAAGAGGAGAAAGAAAATATAAATATTTTTTAGAAAAAAAAACCGACTACAAACTGAAACTAAAAAGTAGAAAATATTGACTGAAATACTTTGTATCCATGGTCATGAAATTTTTTACGAAAAACAACAGGGCCCGGTCACCATGAAGACACTTCTTTGTTTTTTTGAAGTTCTGTTTTAGGAACAGTTCTTCTATGTTTGCTGTTCAGTTGACAGCGTCGCTAGTGGAGAACAAAGTATGAAATTCACCAAGAAATAACTGTAGTTCCAATTTTGCCCACCTCAACAGCTAAGTTGGTGGCACTGTACAATGTACATTGAATTCGTTGCTTATCGTCATGTTTTTGTAGATTTTGCTAAAAGCGCTGAATCAATGTCGATAAAAAAAAATATGGGACCACCTATGAGATATGACTTACCAACCAAAAAAAGAATCATCGAAAACAATTCTAAATTGGTGGAGTAATCGCGTAACATACATAGCTAGATAGCCCGTTGGTCCAGTTTGTAGTGAACCTGCCTTCTGCGCTTGGGGGCGTGGGTTCGATTCCCACCTAGGACAAACATTCATGTGATGAACATTTGTGTTTGTTCTATATTTGGGTGTTAATATCTATTTAAGTATGTATTTAAAAATATATATGTATGGTATATCAGTTTCTGGCAGACATGTAACGTAGCTTTGCTTAGTTTGGGGTCAGATGACCGTGTGTGCAAAAATGTCCCGAATACTTATTTATTTATTTATACAAAAAAAACACAATCTAATTGATAACCTCTTCCTTTTGGAAGTCGGTTAAAAAGGCACCTCGCCACTTGGCTCATGCGGCATGATAGTTGACATCTTTCCCGCTAGATATCTTTACCAATATGATTCACAATTGAAAAGTTCCACTACCCATTTCGTGGCTCCATCACCAGATCAGAGTTCAATGTTACCAAATTATTGTATTATCTTCCAAATTATAATTACTTACAAAGTTTCAAATCGATACGACAATTAGATGTTAGTTAAATACGACTTCCAGGATTTGATCACATTGTAAGTTAGTCACAAGTGAAGCTTATATAAAGCGTGTTAAAATTAATGGATTAAAACTGACTTTACTTTATAACAGTAAAGTTTCAATTGATTTGAATTAAAAGCTCTTCAAAGCTTGAGCTTTAATATAACTCCAATGGATTTTATCTCAAGCTACCGACAAAAGCTGCAAAGACGGGCCAAAGTCTCCGTTGATAGATATTCGATTTCTCCGTTTTGTCAGCAATATTCAAATGGGGTCCTCGCGGAAATATTGCCCCGTAGCCTGTATGCAAATTCTATTTGAAATGCGAAAGTTTCCGGAACCGACGAACCTTCAATCGTGAACGCAAACAGTTTCTATAAGATTATGTACAAGATGCTCCTTCTTGAGTCAATATTGACTTCAGTTGGGCCCGGAGACGACCCGCCGAAGAAAATCGCGAAGAATGCTTAGGAAACAGTATATAAGCTTCGAACTAATAGTCCACACCATGAAGCCATAACCATTCCCAGTGATAATCAATTTTCATATATTAAAAAATATTAAAATATGCAGTAACTGTGGCTGAAGCAAACGCCACCGTTAATTAGCTAATTTAATTACTAATAACAACAACAGTAAACTTGCTAGTCTAGCTTTGAAATACTAGCTTCATGTAACCCGGGAGTTAGGACTATTACTAATTAATATATTTTTGGTATTTTTTAGCAACATTCACGGTACTAATAATAAAACATCTCTATATCTGTATGCTTAATAGACAAAACATGATATAAAGAGACTAACATAACAACAAGTGGAAAAAAGGGAATTTAATTCAAGGTATATCTATATACTTACTAAGTTGGATCCCGAGAGCAGCGTAATATTCTAGAGGAGAATCCTGAGCAAAGCAAGGGATTTATACCCCTTGCTCCGCGTGGGTCCGCTCAGGATTCTGACTGAATATACAAACCATGATACAAAGAGACTATAACAAGTGAAAAAAGGGAATTTAATTCAAGGTATATCTATATACTTACTAAGTTGGATCCCGAGAGCAGCGAAATATTCTACAGGAGAATCCTGAGCAAAGCAAGGGATTTATACCCCTTGCTCCGCGTGGGTCCGCTCAGGATTCTGACTGAATATACAAACCATGATACAAAGAGACTATAACAAGTAAAAAAGGGAATTTAATTCAAGATACTTACTACTACTGGATCCCGAGAGCAGCGATAGATTCTGGAGGAGAATCCCGCGAGCGGAGCAAGGAATATAAGGACTGAGATCAATTTTTTACGAGTTTTTCACTCTACATAGAACAAAAATTTTTTTTTTTTCTTTATTTAAAATTTATTGGTTAGCTCAGTGCAATAGTGGAGCTATGCATTGAGCTAACCAAAATGTATGTTTGTGCACTGTTTTGGTTCTAAGCAAAAAATACGTCTTTTGTGATCATTTTTGCAGTGATTAATGATAACATTACTACGTAGTTGAAAGAAAAATAGTTATCGATGCATCAAACGCCCTTTATTGAGTGAATGTGTTTTTAAATGTGTGTAAATGATTTGCTCGTGTTTTGTGCAAATAAAATATCTTTATCAGTATTTTTATTTTGAGGACCACCAGATGCTTTATTATTGATGATTCGGATCGTGATCGCGATCGCGTGCCATTTCACTTACGCACGTGGTGCGACTAAATAGTTGCGAACGGGACGGCATGCAATCTCGATCACGATCAAATTTCTATAATAATACCGCAGTACCGACTATAATTGATAGAGATATTATATAATACTACTTGGTACCAATTTTTACCATGATGTTTGGTACTGCCCAATGTATTCTATGTGAAAGCTCGTAAAGAGATGTACTGGTACGTATGTTTTGTACCCTCACAGACTTATTGTCTAGTCCAGACCCTGACTATTTGCGGGACGGATATTGCATTCTCGTAATGGTTTGTACTTATTTGAAAAACTTGAAAACTGGTTAGGTATACAGGGTTATGTGGAAAGGGTGTACTTAGCCAACAGGGGTCCATAGTACCCATCTTATATATTGTTTTCTTATTGAACAACATTGTGGTGGGTCTGGTCACCGATGTTAGTAGACGGGTCATCACGAGTGGAATTTACACGACACGATAAGGTGTAGGTCATCATCAACATAATCAGCCTTTTAACAGTCCACTGCTGGACTTTTAGCCTACCCCCGAAAGGGTGATTGGGCCATTTCCACCACGCTGGCCTAGTGCGGCGGCCTTATCATAGAAGTTTGATTGTGATCGAGATTGCATGCCGTCCCGTTCGCATCTAATTACTCGCACCACGTGCGTGAGTGAGATGGCACGCGATCACGATCACAATCCGAATCACGATAAGACATCTATAATAAGGCATCGGGTTGGTGGATTCACATACGCCATTGAATTTCTTCTCCGTACGTATGCAGATTTCCTCACGATATTTTCCTTCACCGAAAAGCCAGTGGTATGAATATCCGTACATAAGCTCCATACAGCTCATGTTTACGGGCCCGGGGTTCGAACCCGTGATTTCACGCTTTCAAGTCTAGCGGTCTCCCAAATGGACTACCACAGGTGTAGGTTCCGGTTGTTTATTCTATAATAACAACCGCTAAGCCATATCAGGCATTGATGTAGGATTAAGCATTTATCAGGCCTTAAGGATAAAAACTTTGATGTGACGAGCGCAGTCAGTACACTGCCGAGGACTTTGGAATGTTGAAGTACTAAATTCTGGAGGGCACTAAACTGTTGCAAGCATGAAGTTTACCATTACGCGAGTGACTTGTTCATATAATTAATCAGCTGCATACAAAAATCGGGGCTAACCACTAGGCTTATACGAACTTGTTGAATTTTTGTTGTTCACATTTTGTATGCCATAGTTGGCAAATAAGCTAACGGACCACTATAGTAAGCGATCACCTTTGCTTTTATGCATACTTGTAATACAAGGGGCATCACAGATATGTTACTGAACTTTAATGACTCTATTGGCAGTTTTTTTGACTTATCATCATCATGATGATGATGATAACTCAAAAAAACTTGTAAAAAAATCAGCCTTTTAACAGTCCACTGCCTCTTAGCCAACCCCCGAAAGGGTGATTGGGCCATATCAACGACGCTGGCCCAGTGCGGGTTGCTGGATTTACATTCGCCATTGAATTTCTTCTCACGCTTTTAAGTCTAGCGGTCTCCCAAATGGGCAACCATGGGTTTTGAGTTATAGTTACTCGGAAATGCCGCAGGTTTTCATTCCATATAATATTGCAGGTGTGATGCAAAAAAGATCATTTAAAACGCAGTGTGTGATTTCCACAGATCTCAGAGTCACACAGCGGGCAATGGAGAGAGCTATGCTCGGAGTTTCTTTGCGCGATAAAATCCGAAACGTGGATATTCGCCAAAGAACCAGAGTCACCGACATAGCTGTTAAAATTTGCAAGTTGAAGTGGCAATGGGCAGGCCACATCGCTCGAAGAACCGATAACCGATGGGGAAGAAAGGTTCTGGAGTGGAGACCACGAACCGGAAGACGCAGCGTAGGGAGGCCTCCCACAAGATGGACCGACGACATTGTGAGAGTCGCGGGCATCCAGTGGATGCAAAAGGCAGGCTGTCGTTCAGTGTGGAGGTTAAAGGGGGAGGCCTATGTTCAGCAGTGGACGTCTTCTGGCTGATGATGATGATGAGGTATGCAGGGTGTAAAGGGAACACTCTCGAAGCCAAAAGGAGGTAATTGTAATCATCATTATGAACCACTTTTAATATGGGACCAACTCTGAAAACGCGAAAAAAAAAAACTGCTGTTCCATACATTTTGTCGAGTGTCAATGACCGTTTTCTATAGAACAGCTGATTTTTTTTTCGCGATTACAGGGCTGGTCCCATAGTAAAAGTTGTTCATAATGATGAGTACAATTACCTTCTTTTGGCTTCGAGAGTGTTCCTTTTACACCCCGTATAGATCACATAGGTATAATTATGTGGAAGAGTTTTCAGGCGGTGGCGGCTAGTGCAATGGTAAAATCCCAATGTCGGCATGAGATAAAAAAGAATAAGAATAGAAAGAAATAGAATAGTAAATGTGCGAAAAATACAAAGAGAGGCCCAAGTCTCTACTCTCTACGCATGGTGAGCGAATCTAGGTGGTAGGTGAGCTTAAAATCGTCGACATTAGTCAAGCGGTAAACAATTTTGAGCCTCTTCCCAGACACGCCACTTCCTTGACTCTCATGTTTTCGCTTATTATATCCGTACCTATGTTATTACTCCATCGAGTCACATTTCATGGCATTGTATGCTCCAGTACGACCAATTTATCTGTATCGTTAAATAAAGGAGCTACCATCGTATTTTCTGAAGAAAATGGACAACCTTCCGCAGAAAACTTAGTTGCATCCTCTGGCGAACTTTGCAAATAATTTCGTTGGTCTGTAAATCTTCCGATTTGTGGTCTCTATCTGTTCTAGAATACTAAGAATGCTACAAACCTATACATTTTATTATAGTAGTATTTGTTGACCGAACAAAGCAAAGGTCTTACGGGAACAGATGTACGTTTGTTATATATGTATGTTTGTGTTTGTATATTTTGTTCTATGACAATTTGAATACCAAGTGTAGTAGATTTGATTTTTATAAAGCTTTTTTTTGTAATTCATTCCAATACAATTATTATTTAAAGTTCAAATATGAGCAAAGAGGTCAAAAGGTTGCGATGATATAGCTAGGTATATCATCACAACCTTTCGACCTCATTGCCCATATTTGAACTTCGCAAAGCCTAATCGTTTTAAACTATCACGGTTGTTCACTAAAGTAATAATGATTATTTACGGGATATTTACCGTGGTAAGGTTGTGCCTTCCCGTGAACATGGTGCATGTAACTGCGCCGAAATATCGGGAGCTCATTTCACAACCTTACCACAGTGAATATCCCGTAAATAATACCAACTATACTAAATAATAACCTTACCACGGTAAATATACCGTAAATAATCATATAACTTTATTCATGACATCGTTATAAAATAATCCAAAAACATGCAAATCAAATAACAACTGCGCAAACTCTTTATAAATGACAAGTGTACAATTAGCATCGTCCCGCAGTCGAATAACGAAGCCTGACTCCTCTCATCACATGCATCTTAATTCCCAGATTATATTACAAATTGAACTCTATCACCACACCACTGTTAAACAAAAATTTACCTTATTAAAACGTTATACGACTTATATTCGTGTCAGTTATGGTTCATTAAGGCTGAGTTTTCTTTAAGTATTCTTCAGTGGATGTTGCACTTGCCTCTCTCACCATAGTGGATCTACTGAAGAGCACTTCAGTTCTGGAGTAGGTATACATGCCGCAGGCAAACTTGCCTTACCAAGTTGGTTTCGATTGGACTGAAAAATGTTTGGGTTTGGATAATTTTGAACTCAATTTACTGGATTTGGATAGAATACTGCGTTTAAGGCGAGGTTTTCCCACTTTTAAGCAATGCTTGTTACACAATACATGATCATAAGGCTGAATAATATTGTATTAAAGTCGCATTTAGTGGAGCAAAACCATGGCTCTTACACACAGTCGTGCGTTTCGCTACTTCTACTTTTGAGAATGTAACATGTATATTTACGGTTCCCCATTATTATTAAATCAGATTATTAAGATATCGTAGATATCGTTTAGTAAATAGGTAATGAAAATAATTAAAAAAAAAACAGGTAGAAGATCGCAAATCAGTGTTGTTATATTCATATTTATTTTCTATCGACAAACTTTCTAACGAAATGTTCTTAATCGTGTTTCGGTCTTTACAATTCCCTAGATAAAAACATGAAATTTTGATATAATACCATTTTTATAATTTCAAGCTAACCATCAAAGTAGAAAAACTAAAACTATAATGGCCAAAATTGCTAGAAGTGGGAAAAGAGGGCTTAATATTTTATTCAAAACATATCAGAGACAAAGTTAAAATAGCGTTGATTGCATCACAACGTTTTTTTTAGTCAAAAGGAGTGGATAGACCTCTCAGATCCAGTGTGAAAGAGCTTGCAACAAAATCTAGCATGTTTTTACAATCAGATAATTCCATGCAAAGTTATTTAAAAGTAAATAACTTTGCGTGGAAAAGAATCATCGAAGAATCATCGAGGCGCACAAAAATGTCCAAACCAAAAGAAGAATAAAACCATAATTTACTATTAGAATAATCTGTACATATTTAGTCTAGATTTGTTGCAAACTAAAAATTACACATTGTTAAAGGATTTAAATTAGCTTGTTTGTATTTTCGTAATATATCTTATTTACCAAGCTAAACTCATAAATCATTTTTTACATAAATCATAATTTTTACCTGAATCTTGCTTTCATAAGTTTTGTTAAAATATCTAGAAATAAAAATAATTAATTAAAAAGTACCCATATAAAATTACTTAATATTCAACGAGGAAATGAATGAAAAACAGTCTCCTTCGTGGAAAACGATTATGGCAACAAAAACATGGTTAGAAAACCTTTTTAAACTCAAAACATTGTTCGTAAAACAAGCGTCACAGAGTAAACAATATACACGCAGATGGGACAATATTATTCTCGACTGATATTAGGTAAAATATTTACCCTCGCAACCGTGTGAGCTAACATTTGTTTCTCATTACATCGACCACCGGGGCTCTATTTGGGTCTATGACGTATTTAGGTATATATTAAAACAAAAATATTGATTACTAAAAATGTAATTAAATAAGTAAGAACCTAAACAATAAATAAAATGAGATCATTTTATCCGTCTAATCTCATCTTGTCTTATCGTTTTTCACATTAATTAAAAGAAATAATCAATTGATAAACACACATTCTACGTAGTATACCTAGATAAATTTAAGAATCGGGGAGGCACAAGAAATATCAACTTCAACAGAAAACAAAAGAACTAACCAATATGTATCATACTTTATAATATAAATGCGAAAGTGTGTTTGTTTGTTACTCTTTCACGCAGCAACAGAGTAACGGATCGGCCTGATTTTTTGTATGGGTATATTCCAAGGGCCACAAAGTGACAAGGCTACTTTTCATCATCATCGTCATCACGCGGGTGAAACCTCGGGGCGCAGCTAGTTTTATATATACCTATAAGTCAGATTTCTGTGAAATATATATAAAATCCTTCGTTATAACTAGATGGTACACTGAAGAAAAAAGAACTGAAAATGCAAAAAAGAAATCCTGTAAATGTCCTTTAATAACTGGTTTTTATTCGTATAAGTTCTTTTTCGTAGCTAGTAATAAATTTCTAGTTAAGATAATGTAGATGAAGCGAAAAATCTTCACATGAAACTTGTTATCTAATCTCGGTTATCTGTATAAAACAATCCAAATTTTTCACGTGGGAAAAACCGGAGTAAATTCAAGAGAAAATATAGTTTGTTCTTCTAGGTATATATAGCTTTAACTACGTTTATGTCTCCAACAAGAAAGTGGATAGTCACAAAGACTGGTTGCACTCCCCGCGTATTCTAATGCAAATTCTATTGAAATACCCTCCTATTGTTATCACATCCAGTTTCCGAGAAAAAGTTCTCATACGTCTGAGATACTTAATGGAAATAATTTTCAGCGCGCTTTAAGTTTATTAAACCCAGTTTCTAAAAAAAATGTGCGTGGAGTCCCTCCGCGCGGAAGAAGTGAAACTCTCGCTCTGTCTCTTTCTATTCCCCCTCTATGGTAGCGTTAAACGTTTAACGCAACCTTGTGGGAAGTCGTATGTTTTGCCATCTATGCAAATATTAGTGACCTAATAAACTAGGAGGAAAAACCTGCAAAACCACATACACTTCTCCACCCCTCCAATAGACAAGGCATCACATTCAGTGCAATCAATAACATAGACGAATTCGACAACTTCTGCCCTGATATGGCAGATATACACAGATGGCAGCAAACTCGACGATATGGTGGGAGCGGCATTTGTCGCTTTCGATCCTAACGGCGCCATCCACGCTAAGAAAAAGCTCAAATTACATGACTGCTGCTCAGTATTCCAGGCAGAAATGCTCGCCATTGAACAGGCATGTCTATGGATTCATAACAAACAAATTGTGAATGCATTTATACTATCAGACTCCAAGTCAGGCCTGCCTGAACTTGCCAACCCTAACACTCATAATCAACTAGCTGTCAAAATCTTCAAAACTATCCATGCTGCTAGCCACTTGGGCACAAACATACGGTTTGTGTGGATCAGGGGTCACATCGGAATTGGGGGAAACGAATTTGCGGATAATATGGAAAAATCCGCATCTATGATGCATAGACAACCGGATTATAATTTCATCCCCATCAGCCATATTAAACACCGGAACAAGCAGATCTCTAAAACCAAAACTGCTGAATTCTTCTTAAACTGCACACACACCAAAGACCTATTTTTAACACACGACAACCTTACCAAATTCCTAAAAACCATCAAACCCGATTTTGCTGTAACCCAAATACTCACTAACCACGGTTATCACAAAGTATATCTCAAACGCTTCAAAATAGTCAACAACAACCACTGCCCCTGCGATAACATCACCACACAATCCATAAATCACTTACTCACAACATGCCCTAGATTTGGCTCCGCCAGGAATGACTACACCCAGGCCACTGGATCAATCACTGACCCCTTTGATCTCGTCCAGGTGTCTGACTCCGATAGGGCCATGGAAGCTTTTAGGAACTATACTCACCACATTGTAAAAAACCTCAAAAATTTCAACAACACATAAACCTTGCTGGGTCACTTGCCGGGCAACTTGCCGGGCAACTTGCCGGGCAACTTGCTGGACAACTTGCCGGGCAACTTGCCGGGCAACTTGCCGGGCAACTTGCCGGGCAACTTGCCGGGCAACTTGCTTGGCAATTTGCCGGGTGACTTGCCGGGCAAGTTGCCCGCAAATAAATAAATAAATAAAAAAATGTTTAAAGTAAAACTAGGAAAGAATATAATTATATGTTTAATATTCAAATAAATCATGAAATTAGTCATCATACCCCAGGAACTTTAGCGACACCCCCTTTATGCCGCGGATGTTTGTCCTGGGGGGGCGGTGTACAGGGGGACAGATTGTTAGTGGGCGGCTAGTTTTTATATAATACTCTCTTGGATAATTTTCTGCCTTTCTGTCCACCCTGTACCCCTTGTGCGCCCGCCTGATGTGCCTCAGGATGTTGGGGCCCCGTATCATTGCCCCGCACAACACACACTGGTGTCCCATCCTCTCATCCTTATCCTCGTCGGCAACGAGAGGGGGGTCAGTCTGGGCGGAGGATGATGGGGCGGTATTGATCTGGCCAGCTTCGCTGCGCCTCGCCAACTCACTGACCCATGTGGGGATTCCAGGTGGAGGCATGGGAGGGGTAAGGAGCGGGGGGGAAAGAGAAATGGGGGGCACTGGGGAAAGGGCACTGGCGGTAACTATGGGGAGGCGGAGCACGGCGGTCTCAGCTTCGGGCATCTGCCGCCGTGCTTCATTCTGTGACGGCGGCGGGGCGGGTGAGGCCACAGTGGTCTCAGTGGCCTCCACAGCATCAGAGATGAGGAGGTCGCCGGGGAGATATTGTTGTGAGGCATAGACGAGGGACGCCATGGTGTCCCTCAGGTAGCCTATCCACTGCACGGCCTCACCCAACTGGATCCTTACGCAGTATCCTTACGTAGTTACGCAGTCCGGGTTACTACATGGGCCGGTACATGAATTATCAGTGTTCATTTTCCTTCTTTATTTTGATGTTATTATTGAATTATTAACTGCAGTATGCAGATAACAAGCAACCACAAAAAGCAAATGACAGGAATGATGTTTGAAGGAACTGACAGTGGTCAAAGTATTTCTTCTTTTTCTTTTGTGAGCGATTGGCGAAATGAGTTACAGTGTGTATTTGGTATAAATGAGGTTGAGCGGGTTCGCCCAGCAAGTTGAGAGGCGGGTCACCAGAGTTGGGCGGGGATACTTTCAACAATACTATATTTGTTATTTCGAATTTGTTATCTTAGAATAATAATAATAATGATAATAAGCAGCCTAACCACCGGTAGCTTGGGCCCTGCCCCGCTGCCGGCGGCACTCTAGGTTTAGGTTTTTTTTTATAATATTTTGTTTTTGTATATATATTGTAAAAAAAACTTAAATTTAAGAAAGAAAATAAATGTATGAATGATAATAATAATAATCATTATTATTATAGGTTTAGGTTTTTTTAATAATATTTTGTTTTTGTATATATATTGTAAAAAAAACTTAAATTTAAGAAAGAAAATAAATGTATGGAATAATCATTAATTGTAATAATTATTATAGTAATTATGGTTGTAATTGTAATTATAATTGTAATTATAGTTATAGTTATAATATAATTATAATTGTAATTGTGGTTGTAATTGTGACGGGCAACTCGCCGGGCAACTTGCTGGACAACTTGCCGGACAACTTGCTTAGCAACTTGTCGGGCAACTTGCCGGGCAGGTAATAATCAATATTAATAATTGTAATAATATTATAATATTATAATCATACTTACATATCATACTATAATATAACTTATTATAACCTTATTATAATCTTATTTCTTAGTATCATACTATAATATTATAATCAAGCGGGCAACTTGCGGCGCATGCCCAATAGGCTAGCCAACTTAACTGACTTACTTGCTTGCTTGCTTGCTTGCTTGCTTGCCTGCTCGCTTGCTTGCTTGCTTGCTTGCTTGCCGGCATGTGGTATAAATGAGGTTGAGCGGGTTCGCCCAGCAAGTTGAGAGGCAAGTCACCAGAATTGGACAGGGATACTTTCAACAATATTATATTATTTGTTATTTTAGAATAATAATAATAATGAACCCACTCTCCAACATGCTCAATAACGCCAACTGCGGATATAAGTTAACACCTACTACATCACTAACACATTTGTTATACATGGATGATATTAAACTTTTTTCCAAATCCCAAAAAGATCTAGATTCTCTATTAACAATAACGACTGAACCCACTCTCCAACATGCTCAATAACGCCAACTGCGGATATAAGTTAACACCTACTACATCACTAACACATTTGTTATACATGGATGATATTAAACTTTTTTCCAAATCCCAAAAAGATCTAGATTCTCTATTAACAATAACGACACAGTTCAGCACAGATATTAACATGACTTTTGGCCTAGATAAATGTCGAACACTACACATACACAAAGGTAAGGTGACCACAACCAATCCTGAAACAGTAGAACATAATACTTTTGCAGAAATGGAACCCTCAGACACATATAAATACCTTGGCATTAATCAGTCCAACATAATCAATCACACCCAAATCAAAAAGAATCTAAATACCGAATACATACGAAGACTAAACCTTATCTGTAAAAAACATCTACATGCTAAAAATCTATTTAAAGCCATAAATACGTTTGCAATACCGGTCCTAACTTATTCTTTTGGAGTAATAAAATGGACAAAAACTGACATTAACAAACTTGAAATTAAAACTCGTACAACCCTTACCAAATACAATTACTTACACCCAAAATCAGCAATTGAAAGAACATCAATAAAACGACAAAATGGTGGTAGGGGTCTTATAGATCTAAAACTGTTGTGGGAGAAACAAGTGCTCTGTCTGAGAAATTTTTTCTATGAAAAATCAAATACAAGCGAAATTCATGCTGCAATAGTTGCAATAGATGATAAATATACACCATTAAATTTATCAAACATAGACATACAATTTAATACACAACAAGTTCATGAACACCAAAAATTAAATAGATGGCGGGCCAAAGAACTACATGGTAGACACATCCACGACCTAGAGCAGGACCATGTAGACACAGAAGCTTCTAACAAATGGCTTAAAATAGGTTATCTATTCCCTGAAACCGAGGGATTTATGATTGCAATACAGGACCAAGTTATAAATACAAAAAATTATAGAAAGCACATCATAAAAGACCCAAATGCACAAAACGATAAATGTAGGAAATGCCATCGTCACCCCGAAACTATACAACACATCACAAGCGCTTGCCCAACTCTTACTCAAACCGATTACACACACAGACATAACCAGGTTGCACATATTATCCACCAAAAACTGGCAATAAAACACAAACTCGTAGACAGTACAATCAAACCTTACTATCAATACGTTCCCAAACCAGTCCTGGAGAGCTCCACTCACAAGATGTACTTTGATAGAGCCATATTAACAGATAAAACTATACATAATAATAGACCAGATATTACGTTAACAAACAAAATTGAAAAAACCGTTTACCTAATTGATATAGCAATCCCCAATACACATAATTTGCAAAAAACTATAACCGAGAAAATACATAAATATACAGAACTAAAAGAAGAAATAATTAGGATCTGGAAGATGGAAAAAGTATACATTGTGCCATTGGTGCTCTCTAGCACAGGAGTAATACCCAAATACCTCCACCATGGTATCAAATTGCTAGACCTATCTAAAAACATTTTTATAACAATGCAAAAAGCTGCAATTCTAAATACTTGTCGTATCGTACGGAAATTTTTGCAAGAAGAAATATGTAATGAATCAACTTCTCAAAATGAACAACACTTGGTTTAGGCCCGTGGTGTTTCATTTACTACCGAAATTCATAAAATTTCGAGAAAAAAATACATTTGAACATAATGATAATAATAATAATTATTAATTGTAATAATAATAATTGTAATAATAATAATAATAATTAACGCAGGGGCGGCTTTATGGCGAGCCGTCGGTGAGTGGCGACACCGCGTACCCCGATTCCATGGGTCTAAAACCCCAGAGACTCTGACCCCTGGCTTGCCTTAACCGGCCGTCTGGGGGTGGAAACCGCAAGAGCTAAGAACCTAAGCTCCAGGGTGGAAGTGTTAAAGGGCATAACGCCGCGAGTAGCTCTTAGTGAAAGTGCAGCACACCTCTCGACACCCTAAGCCACCCACGCCAATGTTGCCCCTCCGGTGCCAAGATGCGGCAGCCTCTATGGGGGGCCCATTTAGTGGGTGGCAAGTCATCACCTGCCTAAATATATTTTGAGATGAGACAGGATAAGGCAGGTGCCGTTTCTCATCCCATAGATCAGTTCAACTACCCACAAATAGTTCACCTCAATAGCCCTGTTTTTTATTTTTTATCCCATACTGTACAATAGTTTTACATTCCATTTTATACACATTCCATAGAAATTGTATTTTTTATTCAACAGGGCCTCTTGGTGTTGGTTTCGACTCCACCAATGCCTAACAAATGACCGGGTCAAACCCGTGAATTTTATGAAATAAAGAGTAATAATAATAAATAAAAACGCAGGGGCGGCTTTATGGCGAGCCGTCGGTGAGTGGCGACACCGCGTACCCCGATTCCATGGGTCTAAAACCCCAGAGACCCTGACCCCTGGCTTGCCTTAACCGGCCGTCTGGGGGTGGAAACCGCAAGAGCTAAGAACCTAAGCTCCAGGGTGGAAGTGTTAAAGGGCATAACGCCGCGAGTAGCTCTTAGTGAAAGTGCAGCACACCTCTCGACACCCTAAGCCACCCACGCCAATGTTGCCCCTCCGGTGCCAAGATGCGGCGCCATTATGGGGGGCCCATTTAGTGGGTGGCAAGTCATCACCTGCCTAAATTTATTTTGAGATGAGACAGGATAAGGCTGGTGCCGTATCTCATCCTATAGATCTATTTTCCTATCCACAAGTTGTTCACCTCAATAGCCCAGATTTTTTATCCCATATTGTACAATAGTTTTATATTCCATTTTATACAAACCCCATAATTATATTTTTTATTCAACAGGGCCTCTTGGTGTTGGCTTCGGCCCCCCCAATGCCTCTCAAAGGTCCGGGCTAGACCCGTGAAAGTATCGAAATAAAGAGACATAATAATAATTGTAATAACAATAATTGTAATAATAATGATAATAGCCCTGTTTTTTATTTTTTATCCTATACTGTACAATAGTTTTACATTCCATTTTATACACATTCTATAGTAATTGTATTTTGTACCATCAACAGGGCCTCTTGGTGTTGGTTTCGACCCCACCAATGCCTATCAAAGGTCCGGGCTAGACCCGAAAAGCGGCCGTTATACTCATTATACAAACAGTTTTTACCATGGGACCCAGAAATCGTGAAAAAAGTATCAGCTGTTCTATACGTTTTGTCGAGTATCAATTACCATTTTCTATGAAACAGCTGTTTTTCATTTGCGATTTCAGAGTTGCTCCCATTTTAAAAGTTGTTCTCTATGATGGGTATATGGACCCGTTTCGATCTAGTACAGATCACTCTTTCTGTGTGACCCAGTAATAACAACCACAATAAAATAATTATGAATATGAATTAAGTATAGACATTAGCATAAAACAACAATTTTAATCAACCAACAGTAAAGTTGTTTCTCTCGAAACAAAATTTAAGTTCAAATTGCTCGACACAAAGTTACTAAGTTACGCATGAAACTTGTACTCGTATTTGTACTCTCTGTTAAGGAACAAACAAACTTGGAACTAAGAAATTTCCCAAGAAACATTCGAAGTGCCTAAGCTGATAAAAGATTGTTAAAATAAATTATAATGATACGGAATATGTTATCATTGATTACATTCAGTGCATGCTAACTCAAATTTTTATCAACAAACAATTTATCGCTGCGATCGTTTATCTATCGTGTAGCCGTGATCGTGTAGCAAAAGCTATGGTAGCCTATTCGGGAGACCGGCTAGACTTGAAAGCGTGAGTTCGCGGGTTCGAACCCCGAGCCCGTACCATGGAGCTCTTTGGAGTTTATGCATGGATTTTCATACCACTGGCTTTTCGGTGAAGGAAAACATCGTGAGGAAACCTGCATACGTACAAACGCATGCAGCGCATACGTACAAACGCATGCAGCGCATACGTGCATACGAAGAAATTCAATGGCGTATGTGAATCCAGCAATCCGAAACTGGGCTTGACCTTAGCTTTGCATCTTTGACAACACTTCTAGCACAGGGCACATTTAAGTAACGATCATTACATGGATTATGTACGTGCAGTCGTGCATCCTGTTCTTGCACGCGCGCCTTTAGTCTATGTTGTGGTTACTTGGACCATGTGCAAGACGCATAAGATCGATGTTAAGCAACGAACAATCCGATAGATGACTATGTGTCATTAATAACTAAGCACTATCAAGCTCTGGATAGTGAGTTAAACTTGCAGAGTGTATCTAAGGGTCGAATGTTTTTTTCCTAACTACGGGGTTGGCAACACAGCATAAGTTCTATGGCCATGACCAACAAAAAAAAACCTTTATCTACCGACCACTAGATGTACTGTATGTATCTGATCTAACATCCATAACTAAACTAAAAAAAAATTGGAAGCTTTGCAGTTGTATCGAACGGGTTCGCGTGTTCAAACACAGCCACGAAGGGAATTATTTCAATAACGTATCGCGCTTATTGCTTTAGTTAAACATTTCCACCTGTGGGCTTCCCCCAAGTGTTCCTTCAAGTAAATTGTTATTTCCTCACTTTGAGTTATTCATTTTGATATTATGAGCTGCTATGATTTGGTTTAGTAACGGGTATGCCAAAATGGTTTTTTTTTTTACTAAATAATAGGCTTGCGTTTCACGCCACGCGCCACGCGCTGATGTTGTTGTTGTTTGACCCGAAAAGTGGCATATGTCTTCGCAATCTTTAAAATACAGTCGCGAAGATCGGATTAACGATACAAATAAATATAAATAAGAACAAATCTACAAACTTACAAACAAATGCCTTGCCAAGTTGTTCCGGTAGATACGAGAACCTAGCGTTGCTCCTTCGATCATTCTTAATCGAAGCGTCGCTCGGTCAATTAGATGAAAATAGCAATTGGGAAAAAGTATCAGCTGTTCCATTCCATAATGTTTTGAGGAGTGTCAATCACCTTTTTCTATGGCACAGCCAATTTTTCTATGCAATTTCAGGGTTGGTCCCTTTGTAAGCGTTGTTATAAGTACAATTATACCTTTTTTGCGTAGCATTTATGTACCTAACTGTTCCATCTCACACTGTATAAATAAATTGTACGAGGCGCAAGACATATATTGTTTATTCTTCTTGCCAGAATACTCTATCAATGTCTACATCTAACGTCTGTTCTGTAACAATTTCTAAGTTTGTCTCACTCAGTCAAGTTAAATAAACAATGAATTTTCATTCTAAACAGCTTAATTTCTCCGAAGTACGTTGTATACTGTGTATACAAGCCCCGCTACCCAATCAGTCCTCGGATTGATCGTGCTATAGACTGCAAAAAATATTTGTTAAGGTTGTTAAAATGATGGAACTAAATTGTTCCTACGCAAATATGTCAGTTTTATTAAAAAAATACTTTGGTGGCTCCTTTATTCAACTCTCAGATAAGTTGGTCGAATTTTACATTTAACGAGATGTAATCGTGGTCTCTAAGGAATAGAGACAAATGTGCCATCGGTCGCAGATTTACACCGCGCTCGCGCCATCTGCTGGCCGATTTATGAGTTTAATCAGACCACGCTGCCGTGTACCAACTGTTGCCCCATCTGTGATGTCTGGTGCAGTCATTTGCCAGTGTCTGTAAGGATAAAATGTTAGCTTATGTAATGTAAGTACTTGATTTCCTAATTGTCAGTCAGTCATGGGGGTTCACCTGCCTCTACCTTCTATATGGATCTCTAGAGGGAGAGGTAGGGAGATCTGCGGTGAGGATGATTCTCATTGCCGCAGCTGGGCTCCAAGGGCAATTTGCCCTCAGGGAAGTTGGAGAGATAAGCGTCCAACCGGTACCTTTCGACCGGGCGGCTTTCTTCATTGATAATTTTGATATCAACTTTACCTATTTGTAGTCAGACAGCCCGTATCTCCTCCATGACACAACTGCTTGGCACAATCAGCTGTGGCCTAAGATATTTGTTGCATGTAGCATTCATACATCATTGTAGCTGCATGTGGAAGCTTGTTAGTTATCTCATCATTATGAGCCAGAAGACTTCGATTGCTGAACATAGGCCTCCCCTTTAGAACGACTCGCGACTCTTAAGATGTTCTCGGTCCATCTAGTTTAGTGGAAGGCCTACGTACGCTGCGTCTTCACTGGTTCGTGGTCTCCACTCAAGAATTTTTGTTTCCGATCGGTAATCGGTTCTTCCAGTGACATAGCATGCTCATTGTCACTTCAATTTGCAAATTTTAATAGCCGATGTCGGTGACTCTAGCTATTGGCGAATATCTACATTCCGGATTCTATAACGCAAAAAAATAAAATATTAATAGTATGTCTACGATTTAAGATTTTTTATTTATTTATCGTTATAATATTATGCTTACGTTTAAATACGCCATCTACGACAAATCGGTTTGTTTGTCCGTGATAAGCTCGAAAACTACTGAAAAGGTTTAAATGCAGTTTCTAGGAAAATAAACAAAAAGTACATGTTTATAACTGACCAGGTAATATACTAAATATTCAAATATTTTTGTTTGTCATTTTCCTGTGATTAAATACGCTTTGCGTATAAATCAGATTACCAAGGTGATGCACTCAGGTGATAAATCATAATTACACAGCAAAAAATAATACAGATTGTCGGCACTTCCATGAATGTATTAAACCAGTAAAGTTTAAAAAAGATAAGATAGTGTTTAAGAGATTACTGATATATATCAAATGAAGATATTACTGATGACTAATATTGGTAATGTTTAATTTTGTATTACTTTTAGGGTTCCGTACCCCTAAGGCCAACCTGTCTGTCTGTCTAATTCTACCTCCTAACGGCTGAGCGGCTAGATTTTATGGTTGAAATATATGTAATGTTACGGGGATTAATTATGAGATATTATAAATAATACCGAAAAGTAAAAAAAAAATTATGTATTATATGAACGTATTTTTGTCTTTGCTTTAGTGTAAAACTGTAAGACGTACAAGCGTTAAAATTGACATAATTATAGAACACACTAAAAAAATAACAATTAAACATCTAAGTGCAAGTCGGGCTAAAGATCCCGAACTGAATGAAAGAAAACACATTTTTTGGGTGTGGTACTCTCAGTACACGAGTCCGACTCGCACTTGGCTGGTATTGATTGTCCTATTAAACCAACCAAACAAACCAACTATATCTACATTATATTAATACAGATTACAATATACCTACGTGAAGACAGTCATGGTGACCGACATAAATGAAAGTACTAATGTTTATGTACTTTAAATATTCGTTGTCTTAAATCTTTTGTTACCATTTGTGGTAATACGATAGGGGCTTGATTTTTGAATTGTTCGTATGATTTCGTACGAAAATATCATGCGAAATAAAAGATTTTCTATTGATAGAAATAAATTCGAATGGTTCAAACCACTCGTTGCATTAGCGAGTGATATGATTATTTAGTAATTAATAAAAAAAGACTTCAATACTATACCTACATAGTTAAAACAGAGATTGAAAGTCCTCATCAAAACTTTTGAACCATAACCAAAACGTCAATTGTGTATGTATTTTTGGTTTTAGTTGAATTTTTCAAAAGTTAGCTGTAGGTTCCCACGCTACACTTGCGTGTTAGGCCTCGAATTGGGATTCAGTAAATAGCGCCCGTGACTGCTTTATCCCCTTGGTGAATAATCTACTATTCTTTATTTATCCTGCTTAGATTTCACATAAGTTTGTACACTCTATCATTTCCACCTCCATAAGTGTTTTTTTTAAATCTTTATTTCAGAAATGGCATCCTAATAAGTAGCAAACTAAACAATAATTACTAAATTTAAGTAAGAAATTAAACTAATATTATAAGAGTACATAGCACAATGCATAGACTCCTTAATTGATTGAGATTCTATGTGCGTATAAGTCTGTGTTGATTCTAATTAATTTACTGCATGCATCGCCTTGGGTTGCACGTGCAAGCTTGGATCAGATTAATTAATACCAATCGATTTAGTGAACATTTATCAAAGTACGATATAATTTATACTCAATCCTCAATATTTTATTGCAGACATGTGGGTACATGAAGTTCTTAAATTAACATGTTTAAATATAAAGTAAAACCAGGCATGGCGCACTCCGGACTTTAGGCATGTTCGGCCGGTATCCCTTCCCAAGAGGGTCATAGCAGGGCAATCAGTGGCCACTCGGCTCGCGCCCGGCCTGCACGCTACACCAGCCACGTCGCGCATAATTAAGCATCTTTTCTGTCAGGGACCATGACCAATTGTTTCCATGTTTCATGTAGTTTTAATTGAAAAAGTTATCTGTCAAAATTTCTACTAACTACGTCGTATCCTCAGACCAGACAAACTAGGGAGACATAGTAACGTGGCGTGGCGGGTGTATTTAGCCAGTTTAGTAAAAAAAAAAAACGGCCAAGTGCGAGTGGGGTTTGCGCACCGAGGGTTCCGTACTACCACAAAATACAAGTCGTTCAAGTTACCGAATTACCAATTATTATGACGCCCTCCAAAGTAGTCGAAGCAATTAATTATTTTGATACAGGCGCTCGAGTATAACACAATTATAATTTGGTAATGAACAGAAATTTGTCACCGACTCGCACTGCGCCGAAATATCGGGAGCTCATTCGATAATCTTACCACGGTGAATATCCCGTAAATAATCATTTAACTTTAGTGACCTTAATAATAGTTAAATACTTGACACTGCCAAATGCACAAAAATTGTAATGCGAAAATCCTTACAGATATTTTTTTTTTGAAAAAAAATCCTTGGTCTGGTTCGTAGACAGCTCTGGATAGACGCTGCGGCGCCGAAGCTCGAATCTTCCAAAGCTAAAAATCATATTCAAAACCGAATATGAGAATTAATATGAGCGTCAAATCGATTCGAATTTTCAATGCAATAGAAAGAAAAAATATGACGAGCCGTCCGCTAAATCACCGCGCGTTCGAATATAAAATGATTTAGAATGCTCGTAACTCTAAATCGATTTAACGCCAATGGAAAATCCGATGCAAAAATACTGATGATTTATAAATAGAGGCACAGATACAATAGAGAGTGAATCGGTTTCTTCTAGGCAAGCGTGCTCCATCGTAGACCGCATCGTCGCTTAACATCAGGCGAGATGGCGGCCAAGCGCAATTCTGTTTACGATAAAAAATAAAAACAAAACTTTACTGAGATCGACTGCCTCATTATTAAAAAAAACCTGATATTGGTTACGTAGCATGGGTTTCGTTTGAAGAATAAAATTATTCGTATGAATTTACATACGAATATATTTAGTGTAACTCCTTTGTTACGTAGCACGTAAAAAAATAAAGCTCCCTTATAATAATCGAATGCTATTGTTGATTTTTACTTAGCACGGGGGTTTCCTTGATTTGTTCAGAATTAAAATGAATTTTTTAAAAATTGTTAAAGGAACGAAAAAAATTATACTGGTTACGTAACATGGGTTTAGTTGGTTTTGTTCAAAGAAAAAAAATATCTTCCTACGAAACTTAACGTTACATGTAACGAAAAATAAAACATTGATAATCTTTACATAACTCGGGATTCCGGCCGAAATGGGGAGTAACACTATTTTCATGCAAGGTACTTTCAGTTAGAATTAGATAGGTACGTATGTGACCCTGCCTGTATAATACAATTTATATTACGATAAATTGCTACTGGTAAAAGAATGCTTCTTTTCACTCGGTTTATTCAATATACGATAAACATACAAAGGCTGTTAGGCATAAATATTGCTTAAGTTATCGCTTCAAAGATCTATGGAGGTAGGTAAAAGGGAGGTTGTATGGCTCTCCTGACAGTTATTGCGAGTTTTTATGCCTGAAATTCGAGAAAAATTCTATTTACTGGCAACATTGTCGACGGCAATGTGAAATGTTGCATGTAAATAAAAAGAAAATTGCGGAAGGACGCGTTTTTCTTCATTTTATGGTGTGATGTTTTAGCCCCATGGGGAAGAGTAATATTTCTTTTTATGGGCATGTTTACTTTTTATTCTTTAAATATCTTCGTTTTACTATGGGACCAGCCCCGAAATCGCGAAAAAAATATCAGCTATTCTATAGAAAAAGGTCATTGACACGACAAAATGTATGGAATAGCTGTTTTTTTTTCGCGATTTCAGGGTTGGTCCCATACTAAAATGGTTCATAATGATTGATGATAAGTACAATTACCTTCTTTTGACTTAGAGAGTGTTCTCCTTACACTCTGTATACGCCGATTTTTATGCTGGACAGTCACTGCTACAAAACATCCGTAGTAATGGCGTAGTTTGTAGATATATATGTATTTCCAGAAATATATAGCCTTTACATTATACCTTAGTTATAATATAATACTTCGCACATCCTCCTACAAACGTTAATTGCTCTTGCCAACATTATTATAGGTCCGACTCACGACTCCACATAGTTTTGAATCAGTCTAAAATATTAATATTAGACGTACATGACCCTAAAACAAGCAAATTCCAGCCTCAAATAACGGAACTTGGGTCGTAAATGTCAACATAAAGTTTAACCATGGTTTAACCCGATGTGCTGTTTAATCCTTGATCAGGGATAGCGTTAATATACAAATTAGTTAGATACCTTATCTGTTCAGACCTCGCATCGTTTGTGGGTAATTGATGTCGATTTTGTGCCACTGTTTTCTAAACTAAACAGATTTAAAATTGTTGCCATTATTTTCTCAACAATTGTGATACTAAACCCAGACTAAGTGTTTATTTGCTCTGACAGCTGCAATAACTTTTTATTTTCAGTGAAAACCACGAATTCTGATCTCTTTTTAATAATAGATTGCTTTTGATCCCCGAGTCTTCTGATGCAATGATGCGGTCTACGATGGAGCACGCTTGCCTAGAAGAAACCGGTTCAATTGTTTTAGGATTGGAAGACACCCAAATTGTAACTATCGGGGAACATCCATACAAGCAGTACATTTCACAGACTAGCAGTTCGGACAGTAAAAGTGGAGTCAAAGCGCTTCGTACGGGTTTTCGGAACATTAACCATAAAACGGTAATTTTTTTGTCATTCTGGTCCGATATGAAAATGGGCAAAATATTGAACGTAAGACCAATCGATCCGATTATACTTCAGTAAAATATCAGATTTTTACATTGTTATTACAGCAGTGAGAGCGAATAAATGAATGGAAGTCGTGTAGTTTAGTGAGTGGTTGAAATCAACGCTATTTCCCATTAAAATAACTGTTAATAGAGATTGCACTTTCACCAATCTATCGACAACATCACATCATCAGCCATTAAATGTCCACTGCTGAACAAGGCCTCCCTCTTAGAGAGGGGTGTTGCCATAATCCCCACGCTTGGCAGGCGGCTTGGAGATCGCAGTACGTTCACCGTGTACTAACAGGACGCTGCTGCCCATCCTCCGTTGGTTCTGGTCGCAGTTTTAGGACATACCCCGGTCTATCGACAACGTATTCATCAAAATCGGATGAGCAGCGTTCGCGAAATTTCGTTACATCTTCTGGTCTAAGATACCACAGTGCCTAAAGACAAGGGTCTTTGACCAGCGATGACATATAGTACTGAGACGTGGTCCTTACCTGTTGGCCTTTTGGAAAAACTCAGAGTCTCACAGCGGGCAATAATGGAGAGAGCTATGCTCGGAGTTTTTTTGCGAGATAGAATCCAAAACGTAGATGTTCGCCATGGAACCAGAGTCACGGACATTGCTGTTAAAATTTGCAAGTTGAAGTTGCAATGGGTAGGCCACATCGCTCGAAGAACCGATAACTGATGGGGGGAAGAAAGATTCTTGAGTGGAGACGACGAACCAGAAGACGCAGCGAAGGTAGGCCACCCACATATGGACCGACGACATTGTGACAGTCGCGGGCATCCAGTGGATGCAAAAGGCAGGCTGTCGTTCAGTGTGGAGGTTAAAGGGGGTTGCCTATGTTCAGCAGTGGACGCCTTCTGGCTGATGACGATGATGATGAGATATTGCACTTTCATCAATCTATCGACAACGTATTCATCATAATCAGTTTAGGTTGTTGGTAGTAGCATACAAATAAACATACAAGCTACCTACAATGTCCTATATAGTTTTAGGTTTCCCGTCGGATAATAAAGAAAGGTTCGACCCAGCATGGTATTAAATAAAATATTGCGACATATTTCATGTAGGTCAGAAGCAATAAAGATAAAATATTTATCCTCAGTACGTACCTCTAGGTATAAATATTTAAGGTAAGGAAGAATACTGTAGCTTTGAATTGCAATTAGAAATATAAATTACCATCAAAGTTCATTATTTAAGAATCAAGAATGAATGAATATTAAAAGAAGGCGACCTAATGACGGGCCACAAAAGAAATTATTAAAGTGTAATTTAGAATAAAATATTTTCTTTTCCTAAATGCAATGCTTGAGATCGACGTTGGCTTTTTGGGCGCAGAAATTAATTTCTTTTCATTCTAAAACTGTTAATGAATAATTCATTCTGCCTTTTTAATGCCTTTTTGGATAAACCGTATTTAATTAATTGTACTATTGTGATAATTGATGATGATCATTGATTATACTCATATTTATCTTAAACTAGCTGACCTGACGTTGAGGTTGGTTGAGGTTTGACGTTGACGTTGTCCTTTCTTAGCACTGTAACAAGGATTTTATATATACCCTAAAGGGACCTGTAAACATTAACTTCGTATGTCATATATTAAACCGTTGTTAAGTTTTCTAAATTTTCCAATTTTCTGCGCAATTTTCTATTTTTTTTTCGTAAGAACCTTCTACAAAGTATAAGAAAACTAAAAAACAAAGAAAAATTAAATCGGTAAAGTCGTTCTCAAGTTATGGCGTGACCAAGGAAAATAGGGACTCATTTTTACTATAGATAGATAAATAAACTTAAGTTGTTACATTGGTTGTTATCGTTTTTAATATGTAAGATTTATATAAAAACTGATCACAACCAATGTGTTCCTTCATAATGGATAGGCACATCAATATTATATAGACACAAAAGCCTATTGCCGTTTTCCACCAACCATTTCCCATTTTCAGTTTGAATTAGTAAGATAAAGGCGGCGTCGAATGAGAAGCAAATTGAAATGGAAATATCAGCTGGCAGCCTTTTATTCGTTGCGTAGCGTCAGGTCTGCAAGAATTCCTCGAGCAATTCCCTCGCAGATGAAAAAGTTTGCGGTATCAATTTCAACTCGCCATTCTCTATGCAGCCTTTAATTTTTCCCGGCGTTTTCATTAAAGAAGCAAGAAGCTCGTTACCTCGATTTAGTTAAACAAAAAGGCGAAGAAAGCACTTGTTTAAGTCTTAATGAAATTCATAAATCACTGGAGTCAGATCTCGGCGCCGTTTGGTCTATTTCATGCTCAGTGCATACAGTAGAATAGGAGACCAAAATGTACTAAGATTAATGGGACGTTTTAGGGCTAACATTAATCTTAGTCCGCATAAAATGTAAGAGCATAAAGATCTAGTCTTCTAAAACAATTGCACATTGTATTAATTTCAAAACTATCTACTTTTCTAGATTATGGTACGAGATTCAGAAAAAAATTATCAATAGAAGCGTTATACATAAAATTTTCCCTCTAGCACTTAAATTCCCCTTGGTATTACATTCTATTACATTTTGAGCATATCATTTGCAGTTGTGTGCCGCTCAATATAGAAGTGTGCGTTTGTAGAACTAGTAAGAATATGTCAGTGTGTGCAATACGTGTTAAAGACGGTAGTAGGTAAACCTTTCAGTTTTTGGCAGACCTTTTTCAGTACTAACTCGAGTTTAAGGCATATACAAACTATATGATTATGATCAATGGTACGAGATTATTGTACACTAGCTGTTGCCCGCGACTTCGTACGCGTAGACTTTCATATAAACTTTCAACCCCCTTTTGACATCCTTAATTCGGCGCTTTCGTAAAATTCTCGGACCTCTACACCCCATAAGAAATCTACCTGAAAAATTTAAGCTTCGTAGGTCAAGTGGTTTTCGAGATTTCGTGTTTAATGAGTGAATGAGTGAGTAGATGAATTTTGCTTTTATATATATATAGATTATTACTACAGCAGCACAGGTATCACAAGCATTTACGAAAGAACGGTTCTATGTACGCCGAGGCATAGTATATACGTGAGTCCATAAATAATGTATAGTTACCGCCAAGGCTCATACAGCATTTTTCCCAAAAAAAAATATGGATAGTAATTTATAAATTTTCGCGATTTGAAGACATGTTTAAAAGCCTGCGATTTTTCAAGATCATTTGTGAGGGTAGAAGAACAAAATACCCGATCTTCTCGCCGAACTAGGCAGCCCGTGACCACGGCCATTATAACATGGTAAAAACGTCGAGCGAAAGGTAGGTTTATATTTTTACCTAAATAAAATAATACGTGATAAGTTCCGATAAACATTTAAAACATTGTATGGATATTCATGTAAAATATATATAAATAATTTTGGGTAATTCTCAGTAAACATTTTCACATGTAATTGCTTAGACTAGCCTAGCAACTAAATAAAAAAAAAATATAACATGGTATTCAACTTGTTCATTATTTGAAGAATCTACTTCGCTGATAATAACTCTTAGGTCCATTACCTTCCTAAGGTACTTTTCCTCAAATAGTAGGCGCATTTGACGCATTAAATACCATGTTTGAGATAAATATTTTCTGTTTTACCTGGAGTGACACCTCTTAAATAAAATCAATTTTCGCTCACACCATGGCATCATTTAGATTGAGATTGACACATGTAACTTCCTGACTGGTTTCGCGACTTTCGAGTAACGCTGGTTTATTGGGTGCTCAAATTTGACAGGGAAAAGACAGCGGCTTGTTGCTTGTCTGATTTTCACTGAACTGCCGGAACTGGAGCTAAATGAGTGAGCATAATTTAAAAACAATACATACATATTATGACTGAATTTTGTGTTGTGTTCATTTGTCGGTAAATGGGTGTTATTTATTTTCCCAGCCCCTACATAAAATACAGAAAAAAAATTGGTTTATTGCGTTAATGTCGCCCATGGTTAAATGCCCGAATCTTAAAGTACCATCTGCGGCCGTAATTTCACGCGCTATCGAACAGAAATGGATAAAAAGCCTAGGTTAATCCAGGAAGGTGTTGGTTGGAGTTACCAAAACAGAGTACTGAGGAAACGGGACTTAAAAAATATCTTTTGCGGTCCACCCCTGGGTGTCTCTTCGCCACACTCGACCCTCGCTTCGCTATGGAGGTCGCCGGCTCGTTTCGTTCACTACCTCTCCTTCCCTCCGCTCGGTCTCATAATGACTTGCTCACACTCAGGACCTCCCTTGAGATTCTGGGTCCCACACTTTTTATATACACTCTAGTCTAGGGGTAGGGACCGCAAGACTAGGTGGCATCGGGGTGCTCAATGTCGGATCTGTCAGTTCATCATGTCGAACCTAGCCAACTTGTGGGTGCCCTGTGTTAGATTCTGGGTGGAATCTAGCTCAGTGAGAGTTGACCTGTCCGTGGTACTTTGTCTACCTTTGTCATTAGCACTTTAGACCCAGGTCAACTCTTGCTTAGATAAGCCTGGAACGAATTTATTCGTGAAAACTTTTAGGCTTGTTTGTTAATAATTATCTTTGCTATATATTTTTACGTTATTAAAGCTGTTCGTTTTCCGTAAATAAATTAAATTATGACACAAAATGCTATTGATGCACCTACCTATTATGGTCACGTGTTGTACCGTGGCAGTGTTGACAGAACAATCTCATTACGTCGACAGCAGAGGGAAGCTATAAATCAAGGCATTGTGTCACGGTTTGCAGCATTCCTTATTATGTACAGCTCAATTATGACGTATCGCGACGCTCCCAAGCCCTTTGTGCACGTGTTGACAGATTATAACAATAGAGGGTGAACAATACCGCTGAACAAACGTACATATCCCAGTAGGACTGAAGATTTCCTCGGAATTGTTGGTATACTCTAGGATTGTATTGTGCAGGCTGTGATTCGCAGTAACATTGTGGGTACCTTTATTCGCAGAATCGTCTTTATTCGTGTTTTGTTCACGGCAAAACGTGCCTAAGTACTGATCCCAGCTAGCAAGGGAGTGTGAGAAATGGGAGACTTTTTCTCAGCAGTAGGATCAAAACGGTAAATTAAAAATATAGAAAAAATGCTAATGTTATTTCATATACTTAGTTCTACAGAATTAGCTACTAGTATCATCATCATCATCATCAGCCAGAAGACGTCCACTGCTGAACATAGGCCTCCCCCTTTAACCCCCTTTAACCTCCACACTGAACGACAGCCTGCCTTTTGCATCCACTGGATGCCAGTGACTCTCACTATGTCGTCGGTCCATCTAGTGGGACTAGTATATTAATGTCAAAATCACATTTTATCAAAGATCCAAACACCACAAACCACAAATAAACAAGCCACGGTGTTTAAAGCCACGGTAAATACCATTAAATAATCGATAACATGCAAGAGCGTAGGCATAAGATTTAATACGGTGAAACGTATATTTTCGCATCATGTAAAGATTTTACCACTTTGTTGTGGCGTGATTTGGACGTGACCGTGACTTACTTTGATTGAATTTCAATGTGACTATGACTTATTTGATACATATTTACCAAAACTTGAAACTATCGACTACTTCAAATTTCTATACCTATAGGTACTTACTCAACATTGGCCAAAAGACTGGAGCAAAATAAAAAAAAAAAGAACGTCTAGAAACGATCTCATTTCTTACCATTGATATAATATTATATAATGCAGAATTACTAATAAATTATGTTCATTTGATCCAATATTTTACAGAAACTTAACAACTTTCTATTTTATTCTACAGCAAAAAGCCTGTAGCCCCTACGAACTGCCCCGTACTCCGTAATTATAGATTTAAAATTAAGTTACCCAGGGGTACATTGTAAGGCTTTATCAAAGCGCTTTCTAAGATATATGAGTCGAGGTCCCGCCCTCTGACTGTGCAATGAACTTTAAATCTCCTCACACCTGAGGCACATTACTTACCAGTATGGACAGTTTTAAGGCAAAGGGCTTCAAATGATGCCATTCAATTTAAATATGGCCTAAAAGAGCGCTATAGCAGAAATATTGTAGCATAAAATTATAGTGGAAATTATTCTTCATAATAGGCATTCACATCTAAATAAATATTCACAACCACTTTTAAATCATAAATTAACAAAGATAAAATATGTTATTTACTAATAATAAAAAAAACTTTAACAAAGATTTGTTTGATGTATCACAACTTAATAATCATACCCATTTTTTATTTAGTTATTCTACTAGTCACACATAATTAAAGACACACGTCATTCTAAAAGTAATAAACAAATAGCAACAAAAAAACAATTAGGTAAAACAGTTTCCTCCATATTGTTTTAAATTTTTAGTTTACAGCATTTTATTTAATGGTACTCATAGAGCTTTGGTGGGTCAAAATAATGTAATTATAGCGCTGAATAACGTTCTTAACATAATATATTAAAAAAACATTATCTTCTAAAAATTATTAACCTACAAAATCTGTCAAAAGGTAGATTTTGAGAACACTGAATTGGATTTGTGGTAGATTTGCTTTTCTGTGAAAGTTTGGTTACTGAGGTAAGTACCTAAGTTTTGAAGTGTCCACACATTCATATGCACATTTTAGGAGACAGTACCATTTTACGTCCCTAAGTCGAAACATAGGTCCGTAAAATCTTACTGCTTGTATTGTTCCTAAGCGCCGCCCACCAAATACAGTTGTTGTATAAACGCGATAAAATCGCACTTTATACGACATGCGAAGTTGAACTTAGTTTGCTAGGGTGTAAATTATTATAAACGCTGCTCGACTGAGCAAACCACCCTTTATGGTGGGAGTTTTATTAAGGCTATCGAGCGATACAAATGGCTGAGTTTGGCGACTGACTCGATTGTTACGAGTTAACACCAAAATGCATCACTACTGAGGAAGTTTATCTTTAGGAATGCTTTGCACACAGACTAGGTAAAGCTACTACTTACGTAGTTACGGGAAAGAAGAAAAAACAAACAAACCAACAAACCTACTTTCGCATTTATATTATCTATACTAATATTATAAAGAGGAAAGATTTGATTGTTTGTTTGTTTGCATCGAATAGGCTCCGAAACTACTGAACCGATTCAAATAATTTTTTCACTGACGGGAAGCACCACTATCCCCGGGTGACATAGGCTATAATTATACCCATGCGAAGCTGGGGCGGACCGCTAGTTAGTAAGATAAAATAGAATTATCGTTCAACTTAAAAGTAAGCACCTATTTCATAGAGCTAAATGACTTCTTTTGAATATTTTACCAAAAAAATAGTGGCAATGGGAAAGCCACATCGCTTGAAGAACCGAAATATGGAGGAAAGGTTCTTGAGTGGATACTATGAACCAGAAGACGCAGCGTAGGTAGGTCTCCTACTAAATGGACCAACGACATCGTGAGAGTCACGGGCATCCAGTGGATGCAGATGGCAGGCTGTCGTTCAGTGTGAACTTCTAAGGGGAAGTCTATGTTCAGCACGTCTTTTGACTGATGATGATCCAATTTCTTTTTGTGATGTTCATGGGATCTGATTATCCTAGAGACTCATTGATATTCCAAAAAGTTACAAACTAAGACATTATGGTAAGATTATATTTGTAAACACAAAAAAAACAGTCACATTTTTACCAAAAGCGCTCGATTTATAACAACCCGAAAAGTAGCAGAACCTATTAGCATTCTTCTCAGATACCGTCAGCGGGCTCGAGTGAAGTCAAACATGGCCGACGCGACACCGGAATGTTTCCGGTACATTCGAATGCCGGAACCAAGCCGGAACACCACTTTCCGCCTACAAATCACTCTGTCACTACTGTTTTATTTCAACACTTTCAAGGAATGAATTAATGGGGACAGCTTCAAAACTCACACTATTTTCTGTCTAGGCTAGACTTTTTTTACAAGCTTTTATATTGCCTTGTTAGTATGAGTAAAATCTTGCAACTGAATTTTAAAATAGTTATCCTCGCGATAGAGCTTAAATTTTGCAGATACGTTTAGTTTGGATGACAAGAGGCCTATTCTGTCATACACACTCATACTCTTACTCACTAAACTAAATTAATCTGACAGGACTAGAATTATCTGCCTCCCTGTTCATTTTAATACGTGAGAGAAGGATGGCAACAAATTTAAAGGTGTCAAATTTAATTTTGTTTAGTTTATGCATGGTTAGCTACCCATGCATTGGCATCGATTCTGAATGATGTCATTATAAATCCAACATGGTGGACTCCCAAAGATGGCGGACTAGTTATTTTTTTTGCACTCCAGTCCCCCATGGTGTGGGTATCAAATGAAAGGGTTTGCTAAGAAGAATACGAAAAATTAAATGACGTCACACTAAATTCAATATTGCGGACGCCCCAACATGGTGGACAACATTTTCAATCTACCATCATAATATGGGTATCAAATATAAGGGATTGCAGAGAAAAAAAAAACGAAAAAAAAAAAACAGCTAGACAGTATTTTTCACTTGCATAGCCAACATAGTATTGTATTTACTTAGATACTACATAACTGAGAGTTTTGGGTAGCACTCGTTCAGTACAGCTTCGGAAAATTACAATTAACATTTTGGTGGTATTTTGTTTTTGGAAAGCGCAAAAAGATAACATTGTTGGCAGTATCAGTTTGGGAGTTGTGCCAACTGTTAAGGATTCCATTTAGGTACTTTTCTGCTTTATTTTGTATCGTGAAACTTTACAACGTTACAATTCAGTATTTTATCCCTGGACGCAAAAAGAGGGGTGGAATACGATTAACGTGTGAATTTCTGTTTCTGCATAACGCTGTATCTGTGTGTCTGTCTGTGGCGTCGTAACTCCTAAACGGCTGAACCAATTTGGTTTGAATTTTTTGTTTTGCATGATAGGTAACTTGATCGGAAGTATTCTTAGCAATGATAAACAAAAAATGTTCAGCCGTTTTTTTATCAGCTCTTTTATAAGGGTATAAAAAAATAAAAACAATGTATGTTATTTGTTTTAGTGAATGTTTCGTAAAGCTTAATAGGAAAATTAGGTGTTGTAAATTTCAACTGTTTATGTTTCTATCTATGGTTACGTATAGCAGTCACAGTCGCATGTATGTCGTACTATACAGTACAAAATTGCAATCTGGTGCATGCAGCTAGAATAGTGCAAGCCTTTGTACTCTGATAGACCTAAAATTATCATTCCGCAAATTTGTGGACGTACAAGGTATTTTAAGCGCAGGTATTGACCATAGGCAAATATATATTTGCCTATGCATACGCCTATTTGTAGGTATATACCTGAGCGATGGCGGCCGAGCTGTAGCATGTGCATTTTACAATCTGACTGCACCCGGTTCAATCCCTGGCCCTGCACCAATTACTTATTTAGTACTTAAACACATTATTATGTGCACATTTGATGCCATCGCTCAACAATGGTGAAGTTAAAACGGTAGGTGAAATCACCAGTTCAAAGACATAATATTGCGCCAACATGCACTGGGCCAGCAAGGTGGATTAGAGCCCATCCTCTCTCTGAGAGAAGGCCTGTGTCCCAGCAGTGGGAACATGGTAGGCTGATACTCACTGACTGAAATAGATATTTGGCTTACATGCCTTATTTGAATTTGATTACGTCATCATTATCTACTCTATTTCCATTCGTATAATTGCTCTGACAGCTGCATTATCATTTTAATAAACAAAACATTTAAACAAATAAACATTACATCTGAGTATAAAAATTTCCTTTTAAAAATTCACTGAAGTATATCAGGACCCGGGTATGTCCTAAAACTGCGACCAGAACCACCGGAGGATGGGCAGCAGCGTCCTATTAGTATACGGTGAACGTACCGTGATCCCCAAGCCGCCTGCCAAGCGTGGGGATTATGGAACACCCATCTCTAAGAGGGAGGCCTTTGTCCAGCAGTGGACGTATTATGGCTGCTGATGTGTATATCAGGTACCTGCTATGTATTGTCTTACATTCGAAAATTTAGCAAAAGTGAACAGAATTCACGGTTTTCATTCTGATTTTTGTGTTCATTTTATTGCAGCTGTCAGATCAAATAAATGCTTTGACCGAGTTAAGTTTCTCTTTTACTAAATGTTGTACGTCAGCCTAACAAACTTTCTTCTAGAGTGAAAAACCTACTCTTTCTTGCAATGCTCATCCACTCGCGGATGTTTTATTCCAAGACTTTTTCTCCCAGTTTGTTTTCCGTTGAAGATAAAAAGTTCAAATTAAACAAGATCATTACTGCCGTTCCGAGGATAATGTTCAATAATTTCTTTTTAAATAAAGGCGTTTAAACATAAGTTAAGCAAAAAGGAGGAACGCGAAAGTGCATTAACATTTCTTGAACACGGCTCTTAGGAAGCAGAGTTTAAAGCCGCAAGTCAAATAGACGTTGGGGCTGGAACAAAGGCGATGGTCTGCGCGGAGACTCGAGATTATGCAAGATTGAATATAGCAAGATAAGTATCAGGAACTTTTCAGGAGCTTTCATTCATAAAGTGCTTTGTAGAGTACATTGTAATTTAAAATATTGAAAAACACGCTATAAAAAGCAAAGGAGCCCAAACTTATGCGATTTATTGGCGGCCAACACATTATTAAGAGCTGAAAAAGACTATGAAGTAGTCCAGATAATAGCAGCAAAGTCAAGGGTGGTGTTTTGTGACACCATACTCGATTTTGCTGCTACTATTTCTATGGAGGACTTGAGTTGATCGCTGTTGTGATAGATGTTAAATTACTGACAGAAACTAGGAAGAGTCTAGATCTATTATATTATAACTATTATTATTAGACCAAATCTAGCGTTGCATTGTATTGGTTATGCGATAATTTATCATGGAATATATTTATAGGCAATCGCGTTAAAGAAGTAAGAGAATTGTGAAAGCTTTTGTGAACTACTTTTTATGTTCTTCGTATATATGTAAATACAAGATTTATTCAATCACTTAATTTTTACTGACGATCAGTTTGGCAGTACTATCACGGCTGTTCAGTACAGTTAAATGGTTATTAACGGAATATTTCTATTCATTTTATTGACGATGAGTATTTCAGTACTATAAAAGTTGTTCACTACAGTTAATTGGTTATTAACGGAATATTTCTATTCCTTTTTATTGACGATCAGTATGAGTCGGACGTCCCTGTATTGATACTCAGTCAGGTTACTGTTTTAATGGCGAATTTGAATCACTCTGGCTTCACTCTCTCTTTGTGTCCATGGCATGCCGACACATCAAATTGTAATACAGTGTTAAGCGATATTTGTTATTTGATTTCAAACAAAGGGATAATATACGAAGGTTGTTTGTAGTTGAACAGTAAGTTATGGTAGATTTAACCGGTCTTTGACAAACACCTTTGTTCAAATCCCAGAATGGTCTGTACACTCAGAAATGCTTCACCGCCCCTCATAAATAATACCTGAAGTACGTCCCTCGTGTAGGCACGGATTAATTACCGCCAGATGGTAACATGGGCTCGAGGCGGTATGTATTGTACCCGGTGTGTCTAAGAGCAGGGAATAATTCCCTTTGGTTTATCATCGTCTAGCAAACTTCTACGTTACCAAGGTGCTTAGCGAAGACTTGGGTACGGCAGAGTTTAAGACTTAGGCAAATAATGTCTTGTTAAGTGATTGTTGAATTCAGTTTAAGAGCCCTCTTATATTTATTGACGAAAAAAGTAAAGAAAAGTGGATTTTGGGGTTCTGATTCTATAAAATAGAAAAATACTTTAAGAAAAACTGTAATAAATACTTTTAGCGAACTCACAATGATTTTATTAAAAAAAAACACAAATTAAATTATATCAAAAATAGGTTATTATTCATTCAAACTCACAAAAAACTAAACGATTTTACACAATTTGAACAAGAAATGCAACAAAAATACGATAACTAGGTGTAGGAGCGATGTGCACGGCTTGGCGGTCGAACGCAGAAAGAGGGCGGCGCTGGTGTGCGCTCGCTTTTATAGATCTTCGAGCAGTGGCGTGACACAAAATAGCGTGGAAACTTCACAACGATTGGTAGCAGTGACTCATGTGAACGTCCGTACGCTACAAGCGCCATGGAGACAATGACCATAATTGCCGGCGCGCTTGGTATTTATAGTTGACGGGTAGTCTGTTTGTTGACGTGGAGGGGTGTTCCTAACACGGCCTCTCCTGACAGCGTGTCGTCCTCGACACAGACTCTGCTTAAAATGCACTCTCGAGACTGCGAAGGTCCAGCCTCTGTCATCAGCTAGCAGATGCAAGGATGGGTCGACCGCACGAACAGGTTCTACTGGAACAGTCTCATTATCGTCCGCGTTTTTATCTGAAAACAACAATGTGTTAAAAACTACCCAGTGGACTTGCACAAATAAATTCATTCGTCACCAACCAACGCACATTGTTGTATTCGGTCATCTTTCAGTCAATTCATGATTCATCTCACATATTCAAGGCATACTGTTCGTAAAACACTCAAGGATCCATCATTCTAAAATAAGGCAGAGACGTCTCTTAATAGAAAATACCAAACCCAGCCTAGGACTTTTTCTTCGCAGTTGAGGTCGTCCCTTCGCCTTAGAGACTCCTTTGCTGCACCGTTGTTTTAACGCCGTCACCACCTGCAACATGGCCCGACAAACAGGCCTGGTCCGACGAACAGACCCGGTCCGACAAACAGACCCGTCCGACAAACGGACCCGGTCCGACAAACAGACCCGTCCGACAAACGGACCATAAGTTGGCCAGACTGGCTAAGCTTATGTAGCCACTTGGGACCCACCAAGTGCTGTTGCGACAAACGCAAAGGAGTAGTGATAATTGCTATGCCGATAAACTCCATCCGCAGGAGTTGCACGCCAGGCACTACACGTCAGGTAGTACGTGCCAGGCAGCACACGCCAGACAGCACACGCCAGGCAGCACATGCCAGGCAGGAACCGCAAGGCACCACATGGCACGGAGCAGCGCCAGAGTGGTGGCACAGAGGAGCGTGCCATCACACCCGCACGGATCACCGACGGGATGCTGGTGCAGAACAGTGCGCCTTCACAACGGCACAGAGCAGCACACCCACTGCAGCTCAGTGCAAGTTGCAACGCAGTTTATTTGAACTACTAATGTAGATAGCTGTTGAAAACAAGCAAAACACAAAACCGCTTCGGTCTACCTGAACTTACAGAGTCAAGCTAACCAAAACATTAAACAGATAAAAATCGTACACATAGGCACACAGTTCACATATCCAAGTGGAGCACTGGCTCAACACAACACGTGACGGCTACAACGATAGACATAGGCACAAAGTTCGCATATCCGAGTGGAGCGTTGGCTCAACTCAACACGTGACGGTTACAATGACAGACATAGGCACAAAGTTCGCATATCTGATATTGCCAGCAGAGCATAAGCTCAATGCTCGACAAGCTGTGGACATAGGCACACAGTTCGCTTATCCAAGGGGGGAACATCCCAACACATAGCTTGTACATGTGAGAACATCTACACATAGGGTGCAATGGACATAGGCACACATTTCGCTTATCCGAGTGGAACAGAGCTCGACACAACGCAAAACTCAACGCGCGTACTTGTAAGCTAAGTGTGATAACCAGTTTGCATTTTAGTTTGCATTTACTTTAACAAGCAAAGTTAACTTACTCTCAAAAAACGCGGTGCATGACTCGGTGTCCACTCTCCTCGCCAAGTAACCATATGCTCGGCGGCAGCCTGAGTTGTCATACCATAAAACCCACCCAGTACCAGTAGTTGCAGTGCGCACCGACCATGACATGTGGCAGCACTTGTGTGACACGGTATGGTTCCCGTAAGCTCGAGTTGAATTTGCCTGTAACTTGTGCATTCTTTATTACAATGACCTTATCATCTAACTGAAAGGATCGGGTAACCATAAATTTTTTATTGACATACCTATCCACCATCACAAGTTCAGTATAGCTCATTGTGTTTGTAATTCACGAAGCACTTCGTGATTCGGTCATATTATCATTTAGGGTAACGTCGAGATGAGACTTAGATTTCTGATAGCTGGCGTCATAGCTTCGATGATCAGCACTTGAGAACAAATTGCACCCGCCATAAGACATCAGACTACTAACTCTCGTTAATGGTGGCCTCGATAAGCACACATGTTCAACAGCGTGCGGCAATAGCGCTGTACTTGTTCATTCTCATTATGCATCACAATAAGTGTTATGAAGTGAATTCTACTAACTCTGAGAAACAGACCCTTTGAAGCTAGCACTCTCAAATATTCGTACTCGATCACACACGATAACTTCAGGAGCTCCGAATTGAGAGACAGCATTTGAAAAAGCCAGTTGAAGTTTATCTGAGTCTTGACTTTTTAAAGCATAACACAGGCAGTACTTAGAGAAAGCGTCGACCATAAATAGAATGTACTCATGTTCGTTTGAAGCGAGTTAGACGCCAAGTACATCTAAAGCATTTTTTTTTTTAGGTTCAGTAATAGGCCTGCGTATGACCGCCAACTCGCCAGATGTTAAACAATGATGCGGTCTACGACTGAGCACGCTTGCCTAGAAGAAACTAATTCACTCGTGAATTGAAGACACCCAGATTGTAACTATCGGAAAACATCTATTCAGGCAGCGCATTCCACAGACTAGCAGTTCACACAATAAAAGTGGAATCAAGTGTCAAGTGATGTGTCGAATAGGAGATAACTTGGTTGATGTGGCGCTGCGGAAACTTTATTTGACGAAAGATGGCTAAACAATGGCATACGTACTTTTAACAAAAGTATGAAGGTAGTCACCGAACCTGTTTTTCGTTCGCGGGTACAGGAGGGTTAACCAATGCTTTAATTTAACGCTGGCTCGGTCTAACCTGACCTCTAGAAATAATGCGACCCAAATACCTAACCTCTGTTGCCACAAAAGTACTACTTTTCGCATTGACAGAAAATGACGCAGAAGTTAGCACAACTAATACCTCACGAAGGTTCTGGAGTACTTCGGTAATAAATAAGGCCAGTTTAACCACATCATCTATAAAACACAGCAACTTGCTTTCATCAATCAGTGGCTTCAGCGTGTTTGTGATAACACGTTGGTTTACGACTGGAGTTTTAGCTAATCCTAAAGGAATTTTCAAGTAGGTACTCAAAATGCCCCTCGAGTATTACAAACGCTGTTTTATCACAGTACTTATGGAGTACCCACAATGAAGTGTTAACTAAACTCACTAACAATGTCTATTAGTTTTATTGATCGTCACTCTCAAGAGTTGAGTTGAGTCTTGTTTGCAATCTACACGTCACTTCCCATAAGCATCGGTACACTAATACTATTTCTTTTGAACTACAAAAAAGTTCAATACCGGAAAATTCTATAACAGCGTACTGCGTAACATAGCTAGTGCACTCAATATTCTGGTTACCTATGCCGCGCAACATTTGAAATGTGGGTAGTCGTGAACATTTGAAATATTTTAAAACAGACTCGGAAATGAGCGAAACGTGTGAGCCACTGTCTATACAAAACGTCACTGGGTACCACTGCACCGCAGTAGTAACGTGTCTATGGGGCGTCTTGTAGCTCACGACATAAGTTATTCGACATTGCCTTTGTTACGTTCCTCTGATCTTTGTTTAGCAAAACAACTGCTTATATCGTGCCCCATATTTTTACAAAATACACATGTGCTACTACCCGCCTTTCCAGTGTCTTGCGACGTAATCGTCCTAGGTCATTTTGGACATGACCTTGCGATATGACCAACAGAATCGCATGAAAAACATTTCAGTTCACCGGCGGTATTATTATTATGAACGCATTTCCGTAAGTTATGATCATTGTTTCTATTGTGGAATGGTTTTACCGACATATTAGACATTTTAGAGTTCGGTTTAGTATAAATCGACAAGAACTGAATAAGATCTTTTGTTGTCAAATGAGAATTAGTCGCGGTGGCGCGAATCTGTGCATCGGTGATTTCACGTACGACAATAGCGGTTGCCAGTTCGTCGCTTAACCTTTTTACGATGTTTAATCGCAAAATGGAACGTCTAGCGTACTCGGCATACGTGGAATAGCCATCCGAATTAGTGCTCATAACGTCAAACAAAATCTGTGCAACATCGACTCTTCGCACGCATAGTGGTATGAATTATGTTTTAAAAATTTACCAGGAACGATCATTAGTGACCCAATCGTTTAACCAACTGCGAGCATCGCTTTTAAGGCAGTTACTAATTCTGGATAAACACTCGTTATCGTCCCATCTATTAATTTCGCGTGCCTTTTCAACCTCCTTGCACCAAGAATCGATATTGTGCAGACTAGGATCAAAACTAGAAAATAAATGTAGTATTGGGTCGATCGTACCTTTGTCAGAGCATATAATGCTCCAATAAAACGTTCCGTTACGTCGGTGGATGTCGATGTACTTGCCACGGACTCTGGTGGCGGTGGCAGCAGAGACATGCTCAGCCTCGCCGCCTCGCCAGGCGCCGAAGTGGCAGGTACGGCGATATCGGGCGCCGCCATGGCACTCAATGCCGATGTAGGTATCTCGGCACACGTGGCCGATAGCGCGTAGTTCTCCAACCCGTTGAGACGTGCAAGAATAGCGCCAAGCTGTTCTTGAATACCTTCTGCGTTCGTATTAGGACCGCGCCGGTTCTTGCCTCCATTACAAGCGGTGGAGCGATTGACCATAACTTTTAGCACATCACTCCTAACCTACCAAATTTACTATTGCTACGGCCAGAGCTAGGATAGGCTATGGAGCCTATCCCACTTCTGATTTTAGCGAACTCACAATGATTTTATTTAAAAAAAACACAAATTAAATTATATCAAAAATAGGTTATTATTCATTCAAACTCACAAAAAACTAAACGATTTTACACAATTTGAACAAGAAATGCAACAAAAATACGATAACTAGGTGTAGGAGCGATGTGCACGGCTTGGCGGTCGAACGCAGAAAGAGGGCGGCGCTGGTGTGCGCTCGCTTTTATAGATCTTCGAGCAGTGGCGTGACACAAAATAGCGTGGAAACTTCACAACGATTGGTAGCAGTGACTCATGTGAACGTCCGTACGCTACAAGCGCCATGGAGACAATGACCATAATTGCCGGCGCGCTTGGTATTTATAGTTGACGGGTAGTCTGTTTGTTGACGTGGAGGGGTGTTCCTAACAATACATAGATCTGCATTTCTTTACTAAAAATAACGGCTTTAAATTGTGGAAAACTCAACATGTTTCTTACATAATATAAAAAAGTAGTTTTTTGTAAAACTCTCCGACAGAAAGTTTGAGAGTGAATTTCGTTAAAATATAACATAAAATAAATAATTTTAATGTTATAGTTTTGTTATTTTATAATTGAACACAGTCATGATAGTTTAAAACAGTGTCACAATTATTTTTTTAAGTTAAGTATAATTATGATTATTAACGTGATATTTACTGAACACAACTTAATCACGGTAAATATCCCGTTAATAATCAAACTAACTATTATTATATAGTTCACAGCCATACCAGTTCAAAACAGTGTAATTACAGTTATAATATGATTATCAACGAGGATAGTTACCGTGACCAAAACCTAATTATGGTAAATATCCCGTTAATTATTTTATAACTGTGGTAAAAACCGTAAACAGTGTTTTAAAATAACTATTTGAATTGAGAACCTTCCTATTTAGAGCCGGTTGAAAAATAGGAAATTATTCATCATCATCATCATCATTTCAGGCATAGGACGTTCACTGCTGGACAAAGACCTCCCCGTCGATCTCCAAAGCGGCCTTCATCCAGCGTTTCCCTGCGGTCTCTTTTAGGTCGTCTGTCCATCTTGTGGGTGGACGTCCTACGCTGCGCTTACCGGAAATTGTTGCCTTACACAAGCCTTAGCATAATACACTCGTAAAGAGGATCTTGAAAGTGACGTTGACTGGCAGTAATATCGGCGCAACGATTAACTGCTTGTTATTAATTTCCGGTTACACAATATAGCGTCATGTTGTAGGATCCTTTGGGTTAGTACGTCTCTCCATTTGATGCGATTTGATAAATTAGTTTGAAGATTAGTAGAGACGTGGATGATGATAAAGAAGGATTGAGAAAAGCTGGAAGCATTAGAAATGCGGTTTCAGAGACGCAAGGAAATAATAAATTAGACTTAAGAAAAAAAAACAGGTGGTATTGGATGACGTGAATGAGATAATAAGTCTATTTAGCTTATATAGGTTCCAGAAGAGGCAAGATGTTTGGTCACTTTGTTCGACATGACAAATTATGAAGACCATCATAGAGGAAAAGGTACAAGGAAAGATAGGCCGGGAAGACCAAGAAGAGCATTTTTAGACTAAAAGAAGGTAAATTAATGTCATGTCGTACAGAAAGTTGCAATTTAGTACAAAAAGCTGGCAGAAGACCGTGATGGCTGGAAGTTACTCCAATGACAATAGCTACCCTCTTTAATGTTTATTAATTAATTCATTAACGAACATTACCATTACATACATAACGCAGTAGGTAGGCTTTCCACAAGATGGCCCGACGACATCGGCAGACCCACATTTCATCAAAAAATATCTGAATTTTAAGTATTTAACTTACAGAAATTGTAAAAGTGCCAACTGAAACAAAGTATTGAACTTTGGACAAAGTAAGTTGCTGTTCTAAAATCAAAGCAATGACAGCTAAAATTAGACGTCAAAATCAAATCCGGCACGAAACAACACAAGATAACAACTACCTACCCTCATCACGACGACGCCTCAAACCACGACAGACAACTCTGAGATAAATCAAACTCCTAATTCGCTCCAGTATTGTGGACAGCGTCGAGATAGACCACAGATATCACCGTTCCCGGTAACGGAATTTGGTCCCAAAGGAGGCGAGTAATAAAGCCTCACCCTTGGTTCGATTAAGCCAGTAAATCAGACTGTCGACTCGCATAGATATAGCGGGTTAACTTGCGATTTCACGTGTCCCTGCCCTCTATCTCGGTCGACGGAAATTGCCAAGAAAAGATGGCGAGCGAAGCCTGGTTGGCTCTTATTTATTTTTATTTCCTCGGACCGCGTGCTCTGTATTCGGACGCAGTGGCTGGTAAATAAATTGTAGTTTGAGGCCGCTTTATTGTTAGCGAACGGAGGCCGTAAATCAATTACTTATTCGTTATATAACTTGTATATTGATGTATTTTTACGTAGTTCATAATTTTAAGTGGATCTGTGGCTCGTATTTTTCCTGATAGTTTCCTCAAATCTTTTTGCTTTATTTCTTTTAAGTTCAGATATAGACTCAACACTATCCTTGTTTAAAATCTATATAATACTAGCAGCACTCCAGGGTTCATCTGTTAACATAAAGGAACCATGATTTTGCAACAAAAAGCCCATGGTGGCTTTTTGTCCTGCATAATATTATAATGGTTATATCCGGGAATAAAGTTTAATGCGGAGGTAAATGCATAATATTAGTGTGTTCTTTCTAAGCAATACAGATATAGACAGACACTGTGGAATGCGCTGCCTGAATAGGTTCCCCATTGTTACGATCTGGATATTACCAAGACGCGAGTAAATCGGCTTCTTCTAGGCAAGTGTGCTTCATCGTCCACAACACCAGGCAAGGTGGCGTTAAAGCGCAAGCAAATTGTTTAATAAAAAATAGAGATGTTTATATAATACAGAATCTAAACTATTCTATTAGCTATTTATTTTATTTATTTATTTCAAATTAGCACCGCACAAAAACGACTTACACTAATGACATTAATAACACTTCAAAAACACAATATCATAACAAATGTCACAAGATTACCTACAATAAACAAAATAACAACAATTAAAGAGATTAAATACATTCAGTCAGATAATAGTCAAATTAAAATTAAATAAATGTCAAACATACAATTTCAGATCAATAATTAAATAAATGTCAACACACACAATGTCAGATTAAAATTAGATAAATGTCAATATTCATACAATTTCAGATTAAAATTCAATAAAGTAATTAAATAAAAATTATATAAATATTATATATTATGTGACAGCGAGTTCGCAATGCTTTTCGACGTCATCTCACAATAGCTCAAACACTGTGCAACAATGTCTCTCCAAGCGCCGTCAAATACATCACATTCTGGAGTGGTGTCAACGAGCGCATTGAGTGTGGCAAGGGATCGCGGTAACGGAGACATCTCATGAGCTACCGTCCTACACCACGGTACAGCAAACAGCTTATGTTTCCGGCACCGAAAGTAGTTGTCGGGAGTGTATAGACGACAGAGCTGCTCACTGAGATCTGGCGCATCAACTTTACCGCGTATAACCTTGCACATCATCATTAGCTGGTCGTGGGATCTTCTCACTTGTAAAGAGTTATACCCTAGGGAACCGAGCAAAAATTCAGTAGGATACATAAACGGGTAGTACCCATACCTCCGTTTGTACAGGTATCTGAGGAAGGCTTTTTGAACCTTCTCCAACATGAGGGTGTATTTATGCTCATGCGGGTGCCACACACAAGAGCTGGCTTCAAGCTTACTCCGGACAAGGGCACTAAAAATGAGCTTGATAACGTCAGTATTATGAAAGTCTCTAGAGTTCCGTAACACAAAGCCTAGTCGTCTGAAAGATTCTTTAGCGACTACCGTGATGTGATCATTGAAAGTAAGAGTCCGGTCGAATGTGACCCCCAAATCTTTAATAGTAGTAGACCGTGATATTACAGTATTATTTAATTTGTAATTAAACTCGATTGGATGTCGCATTCGGCCGAACGTCATCTCGAAACATTTTGAAACGTTAAATTCCATTTTGTTGTCTAAGCTCCACTGATAAATAGCGTCAATGTCTTGCTGCAACCTTAAGCAGTCTTCCACCGTTTTTATTTCAAGAAATAGTTTCAAGTCGTCTGCATACAAAAGACATTGCGAGTGCTTGACAACTTTAGGAAGATCATTGATCATAAGGTCAAAAAGCGTAGGTCCAAAAATTGATCCTTGATTTACTCCGGAACGCGTGTGATAGGGTCGAGAATCGTACAAGCCAAGCCGGACAAACTGTTGGCGATCGCGAAGGTAATCTGCGACGAAACTGAGAAGGGCTGGGGTGAACCCCAGAGCACTAAGCTTTTTCAACAGTATGTCATTGTCAACCCTATCGAACGCCTTCCGGAGGTCAAAGTATACCACATCCACCTGCAACCTACGGTCAAGTCTGGAAGAGATATAGTCAACCAGGGTCAGTAAGTTGGTATTCACAGATCTTTTACTTCTGAAACCATGTTGCTCGTTACATAGGAACGGTTCAATCTGCCTGTATAACTTTTTATGGATCACATGCTCAAAGACCTTAGCCAGGGTTGGTAATATAGCTATTGGGCGATATTCTTCTACAGCTGTTTTGTTCGAGCTTTTAGGGATTGGAGTGACTCGTGATAACTTCCATTCCGCTGGATACGTTCCATTTCTCAACACCAGATTAAACATATGACAAAGAGGATATACGAAAAGATTCTTGCCTTCTTTTAGAAGCCATGGCGGGATACTGTCGGGGCCAATAGAGCTATTAAGTTTGAGTTTCTGAATCCCCGCAGCTACGTCATCAGGCGATACCTCAGCAATATGGACGTAATTACTCGAGCGAGACAAATCGCTACTAGAAATGCTTTCTGCGTCTAATTTAGGTAGGTCCGATAAAAATACACTCGAGAAAAAGTCTGCAAACGCCTCCGAGGCCCGTACCCCGCTAATTGTATTACCCTTATAGGTGACAGTTGGCTCGAATCCACCCTTAGAGCGCAAGCCCGATACGTGGCTCCAGAACTTTCGTGGATTCGTTTTGATATTCTGCTCTATGGCAGAGACGTGAGAGTCGTAAGCGTTCGAGACGCGCGCTTTCAGCTCAGACCTTAACCCGGAGAACAACTCATAAGCCTCCTTAGTACCCGTACGCTTCCAATTCCGATGAAGCTTCAGTTTGAGTTTTAGGTCATCTATGATGGACCTAGTGAACCAGACCGGATACCGAGCACCAGATGAAGCACAGCGACGCTTCTTGGAAATACACGTGTCAAAGATTTGATAAACAGTGCTATAAAAACTTTGGGTACACAAACTAACATCATTAAGCTTTGCAAAATCGCTCCACGACACATCAGAAATCATTTCAAACAATAGAACATAGTCACATTTTTTAAAATTCCAGTCTTTACAGAGATCAATATTACTAGGTTCCAGCTTGTCCTCATCTTTAGAAGAGAATATATTAACATTGACGTCAAGAGGGGGGTGATGAGGATCTATTTTAACTATTGACTCAGTTGCCCTTACTACATAAACATTAGCAGCTGCGCTATTACGAGTAAGTATGACATCTAACATCCTCTCATTACAATTTGGTATAGCATTGTTTTCCACCAAATTGCAGAAAGACATAAAATAATTAAAATATGCTATTGCTGTATTAGCTATGGCTGTTGAGCGCAGCCTTAATATATTTAGTATAGCAAGGCTGCCAAAATAGCGTTGTTACGAAAACTCTGAACAGAGTCCCATGCTATAGATAATTGACACTACAAAATACGCCTGCATGACGTTTAACCGATACGTTAAACTGTGAAATTTACAATATCGCAACAGCAAAAGTACGTGTTTCAACACGAGTTGTTCGTTTGTGCATGCATCAGTTAATTCTACGCTGAAAACAATGCCAGTATTATCAAAAGGGAAATAACTACAACCAAAACGCATTTTCCACTAAATTCACAAATTAATTGAAATTGAAATATTTAAGATTGATTATAATACACTTTATTGAAATAAGTCCTTAGATTTTTAGTTACTCGCACTTAGGTTTCTAGAGAATGTTTAATGCTTACAAAAACTTTATTCTCCAATATATTTATTTATAATTTAATTCCTCTTCTTTTCCATTTTGAAAATGGGATTATGAGTTAGAGATGAGATGGGAATGGGATGGTATATTAAAAGTGTCACAAAAATCACTGTTATTCAAAAAATTATGACCAATAGTTTTTTAATTCTTACTTAGCCAATCTTTATCTATTTTTGGTATTGAAAATATGCGAAAGAGAAGCTCTGACTGAAGAGCGTGGCTAGTGAGATAAAGTTTTTTTTTTTACCTTGGACTAGGCTGAAGTTTGAATGCAATTTCGCAATAAGATGGAAAGCGATGATGCGGTCGAAGATGGAGCATGTTTGCCTAGTAATAATCTATTAGCCCTCTACTTGTACACTAAAAGATGCTGTGAAAACAGACAGGTAAGGCGTCCCATTGTTTTGCCGTACCAATTAAGAAACAGAAGGCAACACGCCCTCTATGTAGCCAGAATGACAAAAAAATGCCAATGCATTATTGCATTCTCATTGGAAGTAAAATAAATCCCGATGGCCGCGATTTCATTAAGCTGCTATAATCGCCAGTATCTCAACGGTACCGGATGAGACGCAGAAAATAATAGTTGACAGAGACACTGCGCTCTACTTTTATCTTAATAATGGAACGGACGAGATGAGCTATACCGAGTTTTTCTATCATCATCAGCATCACAATTTAAGCCTATCATGTTCCCACTGCTGGGACACAAGCCTTCTCTCTGAGAGAGTATGGGCCGTAATCCAGCCCAGGGCATGTTATTGTAAGTATTTTTTTTATAATAGGCTTGCGTTTGATCGCCAACTCGCCTGAAGTAAAGCGATGATGCTGTCTACGGTGGAGCACGCTTGCCTAGAAGAAACCAATTCACTCGTGATTTAATGACACCCAGATTATAACTATCGGGGAACAAAAACAGTGTTATATCGGGGAACACCCATTCAGGCAACGCAATCCACAGACAAGCAGTTCGCACAATAAAAGTGTAATCAAAGCGCTTCTTACGGGTTTTCGGAATGTCAACCATAAAGCCTTGCCGATTTTTTGTGCCCGCTCTATTTCGCGCATTCAGATAGAAAAATGTGCAGAATGGAAATTCATATGTCTTTGACCTTCTTGAGGCTCTTTGACATACCCACTGGCTTTTTTTATTAATAGGCTGACGTTTGGCCGCTACCTCACAATTGTTTCTAGAGCAGAAAGCATAACTAAAATATTGCGGTCAAGTATCCAAACACGTATTTCAAAACACACAAGCGAGATTAATAAAGTATTGATATGAGACCTCGACGCAGTGTCAAATTAAATATTAAATTAAAGGATTCCACGTCTACAAGACAAAGTTTCCTGCCGAGAATTTTATTATTCTGTTTGAGAAACCGAGCCGTAACCACGTCCTCTTGGGGTCTCTAGAAAAATAATAGCAAAAAATTGGACAAGTAACTCTACGGACCGACGGATATTTCCATTTTCACAGTGAATACCTGGAAGAAATGTTATAACAAACCTAGCTTGGAAAAGAAAAATAGAACGCAATACTTACCTAAGTGTCAATCAAGTCCTTGGGGACCGGGAGCTCACCTCATTTTCAAAAATCTTTCAGAGCGCCTGGTTAATGCGACGCGTGACCAAAATGCTGGCGTGTTTCTGGCTCAACGCATAAGCATTGCCATTCAACGTGGTAATGCCGCCAGCATGCTGGGTACGCTGCCAACTGGTAGTGGGCTTGAGCATTTGGATTGTCTTTAGACCTTCAACGGTCTATGGGCAGTCTAACTGTATTTGTAGTGTTAGTTTTAGCTTGTATTTTGTTTATAAAGATGTTACTATCAATGTCAATCATTTATTAGTCAGAACATGGTAGGTACACATACATAATAAAGTAGCATACATGATCGTCCGAACCAGAAGACGCAGCGTAGGTAGGCCTCCCAGATGAACCGACGACATTGTGAAAGTCACCGTCAGCAGTGACTGCTGCTGACGACGATCCAGTGAATGCAAAAGGCAGGCTGTCGTTCAGGGTGGAGGTTAAAGGGTTGACCATGATGATGATGATGATGATACATGGTCATATGCATGGAAACGTATCTCACGTCCTTGCCAAGTACGGCGTTCAAATCATAGCTTTTTAAATAAATATTTACTTTAAGGCTAGGCTTGAAATTGTGTACTTGTTATTTGAATATCTAGTTATAGGACGAACTCTAGAATATTCATAACACAATTAAACTACTCCCCGCTAAAAACAAACCAATTAACAGAAGGCTCTATAGGAAATGAAATTACTGGCAGTTATTTTAATTAAACAATTACGTTGGTACGGCGGGCAACTAGCCGCTATTTCCCCTCCGCGAAGTCAATTACAGTAACTAAATATTTATTTTTAATGTGGTGTAGTTGTGATAGTCACTCGGTGCCTGGGGCTATAAAATGAAACAATAAGTATGAAAATATTATGATTTTAAGAATTATTATTATCATTACAACCTAATAACTATCATGTACCCACTGGTGAGACAAAGGCCTTATCTATATTGTTATATATATTGTCTTTGAACTTTTGAGGTTCTTGGGCATACTGGCTTACTCACGATGTTTTCCTTTACAGTTTTTGAACGATGGCATCGAAATTGCACATAATTATTTACCTTAGTAAGTACTGAAAGGCATTGGTGCAGGGTCGAGAACCAGATGCCGTCAGATTCTAAAACGCACGCATGCTACCGGCCAGCCATCCATCCCTCTATCACACACTAATCTATGCATGGTTATTGAAAAGCAGCGTGCCCGATGGGATTTCCCAAAAGCAAATTCTCAGGAGCAAACTTTTGCAGGTTATCGTGGTCAGGTATCGTTACAGATACGCCAATTATCACGGTTATAACTTTCAAAAGTGATCAAACTTCAATAAAAACTTTCATCACCTTATTTAACACTTTTAAAGGTCGAGTTTCCAAATAAAGATGAACAATTTTAGGTAGGTATACGTAAACATTAGTTGTATCATAGATTTTTGTTTAAAAACTTAAGTCTAAGTACAATTAGGTCTATGCTACAACAATCATCAAGCAGTGTTTCTCTTCAACAGACTGCTTGATTATGATTGTAGAATAATGTAATTCAACGATGTTATAAATTTGATTTATTAGTTGCTTCTCCCTGATGCTAGTTAAGTGATTTTATTTATGAGGTAAACTTTTACCTCCACTGTTGAAGCACATACCAACCAGCAGGTCAAGTACCGTTCTTTATTGATCGTCAAATTTGAAAGTTATGTCGTCAAATTCGATTAAATGCCATTATAACCAAGACTGGCTATGATCGATTCTATGGTATTTTATCGAATTCGACTATCGATAATTAAACTACTTACAATGCAGGTTTGGCCGCCTAACCAAGGTGACTTAGCTATGTGCCGTTGGGACTTTATACAAAAAATGCGTAAAAACTGCATGAAAAATTATCTAGGCTGATCCTAGTATTTATTTACCCTGATAGATGCAATAACATTGTAAAATCTAAATGAAAACCACGAATTATGATCACCTTTGGTAGGTTTTTGAACGTAAGACTGTACCTACCGATATACTTCAGTGAAATAATAAATTAAATTATATATTTAAACACCTTTTTAGAATATTATTGCAGCTGTCAGAGCAAATTATATGCTTAGATCGGGTCTAACATTTAACTTAACCATCCTAAAATTCAACCTAACCTAACTACTGGATGTTACTAGTAACCACTATATTTCTCCTTTATATTTAGCCTACTCATGTGAACTTGGGGTTTCTATAGAACCTAGATTGGTTTGAGTCTGTGTAGTTTGCTCTATTGTATAGAACTGGCAACTCAGGCAGGATGCGTAATTACGGTCCCAGGTGGTCTCTAAGATGTTAGGTTCTAGTTTAAGCTCTAAAGTCGCCAGTGTTGAATATCTGAAACTATTCACGCAGTAAATTAGCAGAAAGTGGTCTCGACTGAACACCACAAAATCATACTAATATTATAAATGCAAAAGTGTGTTTGTTTGTTGGTTTGTTTATTCCTCTTTCAGGCAGCAACAAAGCTGATTTTTTGCATGGGTATATAGTTCAGAGGTGAGAGAGTGACATGGGATACTTTTATCACCATCATCATCACCATTTTTCATCACTATATACATGAAAGATAGATTTAATTTAGCAACACAGCCCTTACTTTTCTTACAACTTTAAACCGTTAAAACTTGAAACTTGTTTGAATTTAGTTTAATTTTATCTATACTAATATTATAAAGAGGAAATATATGATTGTTTGTTTGTTTGTTTGTTTGCATTGAATAGGCTCCGAAACTACTGAACCGATTTGAAAAATTCTTTCACTGTTGGGAAGCTACACTATCCCCGGGTGACATAGGCTATAATCTATTTCTATACCCGTGCGAAGCAGGGGTGGACCGCTAGTTCTTAATAATTTCACATAATGACCTTCGTTAAAAAGTGAAAAATATCACAGTATTTTGTTGGTTTTCAGTTAACGATATGGCCTTAATTATGTAACGTATTTTTTAACCGACTTCCAAAACGAGGAGGTTATCAATTCGACTGTATGTTTTTTTTAAATGTATGTTACGCGATTACTCCGCCAATTTAGAATTGTTTTTGATGATTCTTTTTTGGGTTGATAGATCATACTATCTCATAGGTGTCCCATTTTTTTTTATCGACATCGATTTGCGCTTTTTGCAAAATCTACAAAAACATGACGATAAGCAACGAATTCAATGTACATTGTACAGTGCCACCACCTTAGCCGTTGAGGTGGGCAAAATTGGAACTACAGTTATTTCTTGGTGAATTTCATACTTTGTTCTCCACTAGCGACGCTGTCAACTGAAAAGCAAACATAGAGGAACTGTTCCTAGAACAGAACTTCTAGAAACAAAGAAGTGTCTCCATGGCGACCGGGCTCTGTTGTTTTTCGTTAAATTTTTCATGACCATGGATACAAAGTATATCAGTCGTAATATTAAACAATGTTTTCTACTTTTTAGTTTCAGTTTGTAAATGTAGGTATGTAGTCGGTTATTTTTTTTTTCTTAAAATTATTATTTACAAGCCCTTATTTAACTAGCAATGTATGTATGTTTGTTTGGGTGGAATCTTGCAACTCAATTTTCAAGGCACACTTAATTATGTAAGTTCAGTGACAATGCAATGTTATGGTACCATCGAGCTGGTCTGATGATGGAGACAGGAGGTGGCCATAGGATTTTTTTTATTGAATAGCCTTATAATAAAGCCTTGCGTTTGACCGCCACTTCACCTGACTTAATGTTAAGCGATGATGCGGTCCACGGTGGTACACGCTTGCTTATACAAAACGATTCACTCGCGACTTGAAGACATCCAGATTATAACTATCGGGGAACACCCATTCAATAGAGTTACTTTAGAAAATTGTATGTACTCTAAGAAATTACTAAGCGTGCCTGCACAGACTGCACTAACTTATTTAGTACTTTAGTTTAGTACAACACCCGTGATAGTGAATTGTTAAAGCATGCCAGACGGCACTCGTATATACCCTAGTACTAAACTACCTAGCTGTGTTAGAGGCCTTAACTATTTTATTGATATCTTTTCCTAAACAATAAAACTTTACCTTACGGTTTCTTATTAAGATTTAATAAAGACTTTACGAAAAAATATATCAAATGTAAGCGATTTGCATAATATAAAATTTAATTCAAGTTATCAAAAGTCAGAGAAAATTGCTTTTATAATTGCTTGTTTTTATGTGTTGGATTAAAATAACATAGAAAGAAAATTCGAAGGAAAATGTCTTAACGTAAAACAAAAAGCCCAACCCTAATTTAAGACTAGCTGCGCCACGCTCCACGGAAATTACGAAAAAACAAAATGAAATAAACCAGCCAAGTGCGAGTCGGGCTCGCGCACGGGAGGTTCCATACCACCACAAAATTCAATAACGAAATTACCAGTTGTAACTTGGTATTGAACAGAAACTTGTCACCGTCCACACTTGGCCATTATTTGTTGTTAATACTTTAGAGTGTGTACTATAATCATGCCAAGTTTGACGCTTGTACGTATTACCGTTTTTACATTAAAACTAATACAAAAATACGTTACAAAATACGTTTGTTGTATAGGGACTCCCTTTTGTTTTTAACTCTTTTTTTTTTTTTTGTTAATCCGCCGTCGTGTTACATAATCTGTGAATATTGCAACTGGCTATCTATTACGGTTCGAAAGGTACAGCCGTTTAAAGGTAGGACAGACAGACGGACAAACAGACATCGTAGGCTTAGTAATAAGGTCCCGTTTTTACCCTTTGCGTACGGAACCCTAAAAACTGCTGTTCCATATATTTTGTCGAGTCAATGACCGTTTTCTATGGAACAGTTGATATTATTTCGCAATTACAGGGTTGGCATCATAGCAAAAGTAGTTCATAAATTATTATGAACAATAGAGAGTACAATTACTACTTAGAGACTACTTCCTACTTTACTCATTAGAGTACAATGATCTCCTTTCAGCTTAGTACAGCTTACATTATACGTAACCATGTATTATTATCCAGTTTTTTTTTTTTTTTCATTTTGAAACAACAGCGGTTGCTATACGTTCTGCGTCAGTCTGAATCAGCGTACAACGCTGATTTAGATTGGCAGGTGTCCCGGCCTGCCTGTAGGCTGCTTGTTTTTGGACTACAGTCGGCTGCTCCACTCTCGCAATGTAGTCATAGGGTAATGAAAGGATGAATATCACATGCGGGCCCGTAAACATCACTGCAAGCCATGTCCCTCGTGTCTGTTTGTCTATTGTGTACCAAAACATTATCTATTTAGCAGGTATCGCAATGTATTCGAATTTATTCTGATTCGCGTGACACGACGGTTTTTATAGTCCATCAAAACCCTTTTTATGACATTTAATGTAGAGGGTAAAATATGATAATAGAAGTTTTGTATCGCTTTTTTACGAGGGAAAATACTACTTCAACGTAGCTATGAACTATACTATTAGAGTCAAGTAGGTATGTGATTGCAGACAGGAGGTTGTTTTTAGGGTTCCATACCCAAAGGGTGTAAACGGGACCCTATTACTAAGCCTAGATGTCTGTCTTTCCGTCTTTCCGTCTGTCCGTCATAGGTGTATATGTAATAGGTGTCCTACCTATTAACGGCTGTATCTTTCGAGCCGTAATAGATAGCCAGTTAAAATTTTCACAGAATATGTAATGTTACGGCGGATTAATTAAGAAAAAAAGACTAAAAATACAAACGAAATGGTACAACTACAACCATATTTTTATCGTATTTTGTATTTGCTCTAATGTAAAAACTGTAATACGTACTAGCATCAAACTTGGCATCATTATAGTACACACTCAGAAAGTATAAAAACAAATAATAAATAATGGCCAAGTGCAAGTCGGTGTCAAATTTCAGTTCACTACCGGTTCTCGTACGATCACCGAAGTGAAGCAACGTCGGGCGCGGCCGGTACTTGTGTTGATGAAATTTTGTCTTTCTGTGCACTATTTAATTTATGTGGTGGTACGGAACCCTCAGTGCGGGAGCCAAACTCACACTTGGCCGTTTTTTCTTCAATATCGGTTGATGTGACTGACATGCAAATGTTGCCATCAATATTCATGGTGGTGTGTCGTCGATAATTGAGACTTACCTCGCGACGGTGACTGCGATTTCCATTCTCGTTACTGCGCGGATTGCAGCAAAAAGTACTCGAATATCTCGCCTTATGAATTTCAATTATGATAATACTTTTGATCTCAACCCGTAAAAACTTCCGCATCCCTAATGAACGTAATCGTAAAAAAATGTCGAAAAAACTTCCCTTTTTAGCATAAAAGGGGAAAGCGAAACGGGGTGAAGTCATCAGTGTTTATGAGGATAAGTTACAGATGGAAATGGATTGCGTGTGTTCGATGTTTTATACGTACGCCGCAGAGGGGTTACTTTTGAATAAGTTTCGAACGCAATCTGCACTGAAAAGAAAAAGCAACGTGAAGATCAATGCGCTTATTTACCGCCGCACCGGGTGGGACACTTTTCACTGCTGACGTTTGATTCCGAGTAAGTGCGTTTTCAGGGAATCAATTCTGCGCACCTACACAGCGGACACATTTTATGGGACCGCAATCTTCATAAATCTCGACCGAGTCGACCTTTTGTCTTTGTCCTCTTCTTTCACGGTTTAGGCAAATTCAGATCCACCGCAAATTGGCCATACTGCGCCCTCGGGCAAGCGTGCGTGTTACATCTTTATTTGAAAGACGCCTTTGTACAGGTAAATAAAGGTGGGAGGAACTTGGAAACTTATGTAAATCGGGTTATATGTGCCTCGAATAAGTAACTCGCAACATAATAACGTAGTTTTTCCTCTACCCTCTTCGCTCATAGAGAAAAGTTGTCAAAGCGCTTCATGAATACGGGAATTACTTTTGCCACGTCTGTAGGTAGATTCTAGAGGGTCAAATGGAACGCCGGGGTATGATACTCTTGACGTTTAGATTTTGTCCTTTGCCGAATAAAGTTATAACACCTCTGGGAGTACTCGGCTGCCAAGGACAAAACAGACCTATTATTGTAAGTCCCTACACATAGCCACAGAATCTCATTCATTATGCAGGATCCCTCCCGAATCGTCCATAAAGGAGTTCTTAGAATATCGCCATTACATTAAATTGTTATCTACCACGAGACCCTTGGCGCACGGTTTTTTAATTAAAACAGGCAATTTGGCGCTGACTTATCCCAAGTTTTACAATTATGTTTTTGTCATCGCGGTAAAGAACTTTGTGAACAAAAGAAATTTATTTTTAACGAGATTTTTGTTAATTTAACTTGTGATATTGTTTGATAATGAAATTTAAGATGGTAAAAGAGATTTTCCTTATTGTCGAAAATGTGTTATCGGATCTTTTTCGCCAGTTGGTCGGATCGGGGAAGATTTGCAGCATTGACAAGAGGTAGGATTGGATCGCTGACCGGACGATTTATCGAGTGCTGGTTGCATTTGGCGTGTTGTACACGCGATGCGGACTATCGCCGGGAAATGGAAAAGTTGTCTCGAAGTAACCCGGGGCTATCAGAGCTCGCAGTGTTACAACAAATTTTATACCAGCAGCAGCGTCGGTAAACTTCCCGAGAACTGTTCAGCAATAAATAATGCCTGAATATTGAACTCGATCGATACGTAATATTTTAAAGTACCTACTAGTACTTCCAGTTTCTGTTCTAGGCGATATTTTAATATGAGTCTTAAAACAAAATGAAGCGTTAAATTAAAATTAATGGCGTAAATAATGTGTTTGTTATAATATTTTAATAAACGTAATACACTAGAGAATGAGCAGCCAAATGGTAGCGCGATTGAATATTCATGAACGAAACTTGGTCGAAAGTTCTTGATAAGAAATTATGGTAATCGTTTTAAATTGACCTAATCCATATTGCGGAACCCCGAATTTCGGTGTGGCTCCAAAACTTGTTAGGATGGTATCCGATGTTTAAGGCCGAAGGATATAATTAATTTACAATCTCTAAAACTTTGTCCGAGTTAAAAGAGAAAATAACAACTTGTGAGCTCTGTAATGAATTTTGTGAAGTAAGAGTATCTTAAAAACTTTTTAAGCAATAATTTTATAAAATTAACGTCGTTTTAAGATAGGTCTTATATTTTTGATTTTATAATACACATTCTTATACGAAAACATAATTAACAATCGGAGTCAGATAGAAACACGACGTCTATACCAAGTCTAATGTCTATACACCGAAAACTATTTCCAGCAAAACTTCACTATAAAAACTATGTCAACTTGAAAGCAATGTCAACTTAAATTGCTTTCTAGTTGACGTAACCTTGTAAAGAGGTAATGCTAGATCAAACGTATTCACTTGTATGGAACATATAATTAGCTATTAGACGCTTTACAAAGTTATGTCGTCAAATTTGTATGAGTTGTCAAAAAGCTATTTACATAATGGACAGACGGTTTTTATAAGGTCCTTGTGACAGACTTATAGTCTTGAATTATCATCTTCTTACCAAGGAAGTTGCAAGGAAAGGAACGCGTTCTGTCAAAATATTCCCATACAAAACTAAACCTTAACGTCTAACGATAAGGTTCATAATAATGTGGCTAGGAACATGGAGGTAAAACGAGCTCACTGAGATAGGTACCACGGAGGAAGTGTATCCCTTTCTAAAGATTGCCATTACATAAAACATATATTTTAGTAAAACTCTGTTTTAAACTATCTCAGCTGTTCACTAAAGTTATATAATGTTGTGGAATCTCATTCCACAACCACCACGGTAATTATCCCGTAATCATATTTTAGTAGTTTTACCAAGGATTTTATATATACCCTAAAGGGACCTGGATCGAGTACTCATGCTAAAAAAACGGTCCGAGGGAAAAGCGAGCACGGAGTAATTTGTCCTTTTCTTGTAGGGTGTTAATGATTTTGAGGAAACGAAGACATTGTAGGTAATTCCTAAAATCATCGTATTGGTACTCTCAGTAAATACAGGAAGTTCATATAGGCCCAGTGACGAGCGCTAATGTCAGAATTTTAGGCCGCCAGGACGCCTGAAGGCCTCTGAGATGGCTTAGCGGCTATTGTTATAAGACTCAACCGGGACATACGGGTCACGTGACATATATTTTTTTTAAATTATAAATTGGCTTGCGCTTGGCCGCCATCTCGCCTGATGTTAAGCGATGATGCGGCCTACGATGGACCACGCTTGCCTAGAAGAAACCTATTCACTCTCGACTTGAAGGCACCCAGATTGTTAACTTTTTATTCGATCATTCGGTTTCTAAATGCCACTTGCAATCACCCTACCTAAAATTGACCGTGTAGTCCGTTGCTTAAATTCGGAGATCAGTTAACAACATCTAGTAGATGACGATGATGATGAAAGTAGCCTATAACTTTCCATCCCTTGAACTATACCCATGCAAAAAATCTGGTTGATTTGTTGCTCTGTTGCTGCGTAAAAGAGTAACAAACACACTTTCGCATCCTATCCTACTTTCAACTAATATTATAAACGCCAAAGTTTGTATATATGGATGTTTGTTCCTCTTTCACATACAACAGACAAACTTTTGTATTTATAATAAACTAGCCGTTACCCGTGTGACTTCGTACGCGTACACTTTCACCTAAACTTTCAACCTTTTTTGGACCCTTTAATTCGACCCTTTCGTAAAATATTTTTTTATGAAGTTTTACACCCACTTGTCAAATTACAATTTCGTAGTTGCATAACTTTCAACACAACATACAAACTACAATTCCACCTCCTTAATCTTTCTTTTTTGTAAAAATATTATAACAGTATTTATTTAATTTAAACTATTAGCCTGAATACCAAATTTTATCCCTGAGTATCATCAAAAACAAAGGACTTTAATATAATCTTTCAACATCCATTTGCCCCCTTTAATTCGGCTTTTTCGCTAAATCCTTCTTAGCGGACCTCTATACCCCATAAGGAATCTACGTGCCAAATTTTAGCTTCGTAAGTCAAATAGTTTTTGAGATTTCGTGACAAGTCAGTGAGTGAGTGAGTGAATTTAGCTTTTATAAATATAGAAGATTGGCATGACTACTATTTGGCATATTTTACTTACTGCGGGAAAATGACATCGAACTACATTCATTTTCAAAGTTTGTCGAAAGCATCACTACATCACTATCACTACATAGGATAAAACAAAGTCGCTGTCGCTGTCTGTCCGTCCCTATGTATGCTTAAATCTTTAAAACTACGCAACAGATTTTAATGCGTTTTTTTTAAATAGATAGAGTGATTCAAGAGAAAGGTTTATATATATAATAAATGCATAATATAGTAGAGAAACACTGATAATTGTAGAGGTTTCTAATGTAATGTCGTAAATAAACATATTTTTTTTGCGCTTACATTGCAAACGCTGGCTGAACCCTACGTGATAACGAAGAGATTTTAAGCAATACAGCATTAATCTTTATCCAATTAAGTACCTTAAATACATTGTGCATTTAATATAGACCAATATGGCCGTTTACAGCATGTAATTTATATGAACATTTTCGAAGATATTAAAGATTTAAAATGCAGGGACATAGCGGTTGCGGCGGTACCGGCCCCCCGGCCAGTACCGCAACAGGCCGGTACCGGCGGCGTGTTTTTCACATGGCCAATCATAATGTCGCTCTTTAAAGAGTAACCTCTAAAGAAAACATGTTTGTTTTGCCTAATGACAAAAAGCTGTGAACGTTGTAGGTATATAAAGACATTCCGTAGTATATTATTTTAGTATTAGCATTGCACCTGCGATGCCGGGGCGGGTCGCTAGTGTCTTTATAAAATCTTCTGTGTTGAAGTGCAAACTGCACACCCTGGAGTTTTTTGTTATTCTTGCTGTTCGACTAAGAATTACTTCCAACCACATTTTTCTTACATCCTCTTTTGTTGGTATACTGTAACATGAAATATATTCAGCGATGAATTTAGGTACTTTCATTTTTTATGTAATATTTAGAATGATTCCCGTACGATTCGTCGAAACACCCTTGAACGATACAACTATACACAGAAAGCTCGGTTCACCGTTGGATGGTGGTACTAGATCTACGTTTCGCCACTTACTCACCTGATGGTACGTGACGGTGTGGCGGAGGATGGAACACGTTGATCTAGAAATCTATTCATATCTATCTATACATATCTTTTTTTTTATATAAATAATAGGCTTGCGCTTGACCGCCAACTCGCCTGATGTTAAGCGATGATGCGGTCTACGGTGGAGCACGCTTGCCTAGAAGAAACCAATTCACTCGTGATTTGAAGACACCCAGATTGTATCTATCGGGGAACACCCATTCAGGCAGCGCATTCCACAGACTAGCAGTCACTATCACACTATCACTATCACTGTCACTATCTATCACTAGCCATGAAGATATCTAGTTTGTTGTTCTCAGGAAACAAGGAGGACGGCAGGTAGTTCCATTCTTGGGCAGTACGTATCATAAATGAAGACCCAAATCGTTGAGTTCAAATCTTTGGAATTTTCATTAGGAAGGGAGGGTAGTGTGCATGTGCAGTCATTCTACTTTTCCTAAGTAAAAGGGGGAGGGTGGAACAAGGGCTCGAAGCTTTTGCGCACACTCGCCGAAATGCGAATTACTTTAAAATATCCCTAGGTCATGCTAAAACATAATGTATAAAAATAATTGTTCATTGTTCAAAATATTGTTCATGTTCACACGTGTATGGACACCTGTCATATAACATAATATATTTTACTCCTGGCGGCAAATTGGCGCTTGGATATCTTGTGACTTTGCTCTTACAGAAACGCTAGGAACTATTTCAAAATGGCATGTAACTATTTTCACTTATATAAACAAAACAATGTACATAGATTTACATTTAGGCATTTATTTTGGAATTGTGAACTAATATTAAAATCAATATTTAAATTTATAATTAATCGGATAGCTAAAAACAAAATTGTATTTATTATCTGTTGAACGCTACATAATTATGGAGACATCTTGTGCGCCGACTCGCTCGCACTCAAGCCATTTTTCTGTAAGCAAGAAAGAGAAAGGAGATGCAGGAAGCCATTTTGATGGCCGGCATTCTCACGACGTCCAGCAGAGCAGTTGGATCGACGGGAATCACATTTTATTAATTTCTTCGTTTTTTAACATGAGAACTTGAAGAAGATTACCGCAGTTTCCCTACGGGAACGAAGGAGTCAAATTTTCAGCTCGAAACCAAGATGGGCGCTATTTTGAAAACGTTTTTTTGAAGACCACGTCACGGCCACGCCTTGGAGGAAATTTGATGATTCTTTGAGATGAAGATTGGATAACTTATACTCAAGAGCTACATCGAGTGTTCCTGATTCAGCTGGAGACGATCTTGTAGAAGCCACCTCGCACAACCAGGAATACAGATAACCAGTTTTCATTATTCACTTATTCTCCACGTCGTGTTTTTTTTCCCAAATTTTGATGCTGACGCGCAGAAGTGCGCCAGCTTTTCATTTAACCAATCGCCATCAGCCATCACAGGATTAGGATTAGTTTGTAACAATTTTGTAATAGAATATTTTAACAAGTAAACGCATGGTAACCTAAAATATAATAATTAGTTTATTTTCCACATCCCCTTAGCACAGGATAGGTACATCTAAATCTTTCGATTCCATCAAGAGGACCCTTGCACTCCAGAGGTCCGATGATTCTGGACTGACTCGTATCCAGGCAACGTTCCACCACAATCCCACACTTTGTTGTCATTTTTTCCACCATTTTCCATTTGTCGCTCATCCATCGCGACAAATGGACTTTTTTTTATTCGATATGACAAATGGCGCCCGAATTTGTTTAAATTAAAGCTTATTTTGAATTAATTATTATAAAAAAATCACTTGATATCTTGTGCAAAGGTGTATGTTGGAATTTTGTTACAAAAATTTCAAGTTAGTCAGCTGTACTTGTATTTATACAGTAATATTTTAAGTTTATATAACAAATTTTATTAGAAAGATGTTTAAGACACCGCCAAATGACCATGAGCAGTCAAGAAACAATACACCCGAACCCGAGATAGAAATTTCTAATAGCTTAATAGATATACCTGTTTCAGATACAATGAATTATGTCAACACTAATGTGAGAAGGACAATGGCACAAGGATCATATCAATCGCCAATATGCACAACAGTTCATGCAAATCCAAGAACGAGTGTATTACATCCACCCGCAGACGGTGACAATTTCATACCATTTTTGAAACAAAGAAGTTCAACTCCATGTAATGAAAATCCAGTCTCGCAGGTAACTTACATGTTGAAAAATAATTTCAACTCAAACTTAAAGTCTTGGGGACTGAAATATAGCGGTGATACCTGTGTAATGGAATTTTTGAATCGTGTGAGTGAAATCAAGTCGGCCAGAGATGTATGTGATAATGTGGTATTAAGAGGTTTCTCAGAACTCCTGGATGGTACTGCATTAAAGTTCTATAGGTCTGTTCGACACGCTTTAACCTCATGGGAAGTTTTGTGTGATACATTTAAACAAAATTTTGTAGCGATAGACTATGAATATTTAACAGAAAAACAGCTGCGTGATACTAAACAGAAAGAAAAACAAACTGTTTTTAGCTTCATAATTGACATTCAGGATCTTAATTCTAAATTAAGTATTCCTATACCCGAACAATCATTGTTAGAAATTGTAAAACATAATCTATTGCCGGTTTATGCGCAGTTGTTAGCGAACAACCCGGTAAATTCTTTTCAACAATTAAAAGCCATTAGTAAAAATTATGAAGCTTATTCAGGATTGTTACTATTAACAAACAACAAACACATTACACCACCGCAAAAGCAAACTTTTGCAACAACTACTTTTCCCACAGCTATTCCTTACTATAGGAAGGAGTTTCGTGGAGCACCGCCCACCTCACAGAAACAAGGTGAGACATGTTTAAAATGTAACAGAATAGGGCATAGTTATAAAGTATGTCGTACTATTCCTGGTCCAATATGTTTTAAATGCAAAACTGTTGGAACTACAACCCTTTTTTGTCCTAATTGTTCGGACAAAACTCCAAGTGCCATGCAAAGAGGCAACTGGGGAAAGTCCGACACAAAAGGAAATTTGAAGAACTTTAATTCAAAAAACTAGATAATAGGGGAGGTCAACCGAAGCTATCTAATTACGATCAGTGTGACCTGATCTCTCCAGAAATTTTGGTACTCGAGGATGACAACCTACTATTTCTAAAATTTAAAATTTTCGGTAAAGATGTTATCGGTTTACTAGATACCGGGGCGAATTTTTCAGTTCTCGGGAAAAACTTTCACAAAGAATTTTTGACCTCAGCTAGTATGCAACAGACGTTTATCAACGCCCGCACTGCTGATGGTTCTCCTATATTTATTAAAGGAACTATGTCATTACAGGTTCAATATAAAGATATTTCAAAATCTTTTGATTTTTTGGTCATGCCTAACATTTATAATAACATTATACTTGGAATGGATTTTATTTACGCTTTTCATCTGCTGAATATTTTCAACATTGATAAATCTTGTTTGACAAACAACAATAACACAGGTTTTTGTACAAATTCACTAGAACTCAATGAAGTAAGAGCTATAGTACCCCGCAACCAACTAACAAGTAAACAGGAAGGACAGCTATCACACATAGTAGATCAATTTAAGGGTATTTCTTCGGATGTAGCTGGGCTAGGTGAAACCGACATCGTTACACATAGGATTGTTACCACAGGCCCGCCGATAAAACAACGTTATTACCCGCTCTCACCTGTAAAGTTAAAGGCACTTAATGAAGAAGTTGATCGAATGCTGGATCAAGGGGTCATTGCTCCATCACGTTCACCATGGGCTAACCCAGTCGTTATGGCTACCAAGAAAGACGGATCGTTAAGGTTCTGCTTAGACGCTCGAAAGCTCAACGATGTTACTGTGAAGGATAGTTATCCTGTACCGTATATTTCTTCCATATTGGATAACCTTAAAGGCTCGAAATACCTAACTTCAATAGATCTTTCTAGTAGTTTCTGGCAAGTTAAACTGGATAGATCAGACGGCTACTCCCCTAATCTATCCCAAAATTTATCCCCAAATTGCACGAATATGCAAGATAACAGCAATTCTTGTCAGAAAACAGCATTTATAGTACCTAATAGGGGTTTATTCGAATTTAGGCGAATGCCATTTGGACTGTCCAATGCAGGGGCAGAGTTACAAAGATTAGTGGACAAACTTTTCTCCCACCAATTTGGGGAGAAGGTATTCGCGTTCTTAGACGATTTGCTCATCGCGACAAATACGTTTGAAACACATGTTGAAATATTGAATAGAGTCGTCATTGCATTAAGAGATGCTGGACTCACTGTTAATTTAGATAAATGCAAATTCTGCATGCCTGAACTTAAGTATTTAGGATACATTATAAACGCCGAAGGTCTTAAAACAGACCCAGACAAATTAACTTGTATAAAGAATTTCCCATTACCCAGCACTGCTAAACAGTTGCGAGGTTTTATAGGCCTATGTTCCTATTATAGGCGCTTTGTTAAGAACTTCTCGTCAATAATAGCCCCAATGACTGCGATGATAGGCAAAAGGAAAGGTAGAGATAGGGTTGAATGGACACAACAAGCAAAGGAGTCGTTTGAAAAACTGAAACAAGCATTGTTGTCTGCCCCAGTATTGGCTTGTCCCGATTTTACCCAACCTTTCATATTGCATTGCGATGCGTCATCCGTAGGTTTAGGAAGTGCACTCACACAAGAGATAAATGGTGTCGAACACCCAGTCGCATATCACTCTCGAATACTTTCACGACCAGAACGCAACTACGGTACGACTGAAAGGGAATTATTGGCTGTAGTAGATTCTATTGTTCATTTTAGAAGTTATTTAGACGGATTTCATTTTACCGTAATCACAGACCATATGAGTCTAAAATGGCTAAAGTCACTAAACAACCCTTCAGGTCGTTTGGCACGATGGTCCATGCAGCTCTCACAATATAATTTTGATATACGTCATAGACAAGGTAAACTTCATGTCGTACCTGATTTTTTATCTAGAATTTCTATAGATCTTATAACTTATTCTCTAGGGCCGGACAATACATCCGACACCTGGTATTCTAAAATTTATGAAGGTTGTAAAAAAGAACCACAGAATTTCAAAAATTTCTTTATTGACAACAATATTTTATATAGGTATAACAAGCCTAAGACAACTCTTGACAAAAATGATTGGAAAATAGTCATACCACAAGAATTTATTGAATCTTGTATGAAGGAGTGCCATAGCAGCCTCGATTCTATCCATCCAGGAGTCAATAAAACTTACCACAAGCTTAGGCAGTTGTATTATTGGAAAAACATGAATAGGGATGTTGTCAAATATGTAGACAAATGCGAAATTTGTAAGGCGTATAAGCACAGTACATCTGCTCCTTTAGGCTTTATGAGCAAGCAGAAACAAGTCTCGTACCCAAACCATACGCTGTCTATCGATTTAATTGGCCCTTTCCCCAAAGCATATTCAGGCCACGTGTACATTCTTTCCGTTGTCGATATTTTTACAAAATTTTGCTGGTTACACCCGTTGAGAACGGCGACAACCAAAACAATAACTAGTTTTATTGAAAACGAGATTATTTACAAGCATGGCACCCCGTTTGTTTTAATATGTGACAATGCTACTGTATTTAGAAGCAAGGATTTTAAGAAATTCACAAAAAAGTATAACATTGCCAAAGTTTTTTACAACTGTTATTATACCCCACAAAGTAACGTTGTGGAAAGGTATAATCAAACTGTAGAAACATGCTTATCAATTTTAGTACAAAATGACCACCGAACATGGTCAAAGCATTTATCGCGAATTCAATTGGCATTAAACAGCTCAATTAATATAACTACAGGCTACACGCCCTATTTTTTGGTAACAGGAAGAGAAATTATAGTAGATGGTAATTTACACACTCTTTACTCGAAAACTCCTAAAGACTTGCAAACCCTTCAGGTAGCTGATAGAGAACCAGCTGCAACAGCTTTAAAAGAATTGTCGGATATATACATTGAGGTCGAAAACGCTATGGTAGAAGCTTTTAAACGTAACGCAGAAAGATATAATCGTAGGCGTAAGCAAGTAATCTATCAAGTCGGAGACACAGTATGGAGAAGAAACTTCGTTCAATCCAATGCAGCCAATTTCTTTTCGAGTAAATTAGCACCACGTTTCATAAAATGTACCGTTACAAAAAAAATATCAGATTTGGCGTATATTTTAAAAGAGTTAGAGGGTGGAAACACCGGTAAATACCATATTAAGGACATTATTAAACAAAGTTCTTAAATAGCTAATTGTTTCGTCAGTTCTCTCATTTTTCTAAATTTTGGAAATATGTGATTTTTGCGTTCCAGGCAGATGCCAGGCACAGCAAATATAAAAAGAATCATATTAGGGCATATTCATTGCTTTACGTGATACCTATGTTACTTTCAATTTTTTATTTATACACAGTTACAGTGTGAACTCACCTTTATTTTCAAAAGATTACTATCACTAAGAATTTAACACAACAAGCAAACAATAAAAAAAAAAAAAAAAAATATTTTAAAAAAAGAGACTTATAGCCGATAACCGAAATTTCCCACTCTCCCCTAAGAAATTTCAAAATAAATTTTATGTACAATTTAGAAAGTAGACTTTTAAAGAAGCTAAGATTTATGATTTTATTACAATTCAGATTAATAGTTTTTGAGTAATAAGCAAAACTAATTTGATAAATGGAACGCACCGCCAAATAGTAAATTCTCACATGGCGGCGCTTATAACTTTTACAAATTAAATGTTAGAGACTTAATTTTTTGATTTACAGTACCTACACATATCTAGTTACCAATAGATATCTAAATTTTGAATATCGGCTAGGTATTTTTGAAGTTAAAATGAAAACCGTATTTTCACACCTAAATTTCACAAAAAGAAACAACTAAATGAAAATTATAATTTCATTGTTTTTTCAGATTAGTACTTCTATAGATATTTTAGGCTTTTCTAAATACATAAAAAATAGGTATACTATCACATTATTTATGATTTTCCTTTAAAATCCAATTTAGAATTATGACAGTGTCATTTTTGCTATTCAAGTTCATATACTTACCGTTGCATACTACAAGTTTATTTTACTCAAACAAAGTATGTCTACAATACATACAGAGAACTACCTACTTAGGCGTTGTTAATACACGCATTTAAGTACCTTTTTTTTTTTATTTACCAAAGTTGCTAGTAATAAGTGCTATACCAGAAGGCAAGACTTACTTACATACACGCATTTGGTATTTCGCTACATAGAACAAGTATTGTTTTCTTTTCGTAGCAATTTTTTTAAAAACTTTGAGATTAGGTTGTTATTCTAAAACCAAATCTGTAAAGCGTTTTTTGAGGTTAAGTATGAGTAATATTTTACAAATACAATACCGATTAAACGTTCAATAACGCATACTTTTATGTGTTTATTAGTTCTTAGCCCACATAATGGGCAATTTATTCAGGTTTCAATTAGAAAGAAAACCTACCACATAGCTTGGAAGAATTTAATTCCAAACTTTTTGTTACATTGCTAACATACCGGATTTGACAAAAATAAGTATGTACCTAGTATGACTTATATATTTTGACGGACAGAGTTAAAACACTCACATACAAAAGCGCTATAATTTGTTATAACTAAGACTACTAGTACTAGTATTGTTTAGCTGACATAAAAGTCACAAACAACCTTTATGATCGATCATTAGACATTAATTCTTAATTTATAGTTAGCAGCATCCACTGCATATAAAATAAGTATACTAACCAATAGTTAGGTTTAAATATTAAGGTTTATCTTTAGTTAGCTTATACCTTACCTAGTTTTTTTGGATTTAGTTCTCTAATACCTACCTAATAATTATTTACAGTTAGACTAGTAGATGTTAACTTAGTAAATAGGAAGTTTTCACTTCAAATTATTAGACAATAGTAATAGATTTTACCACTTATACATTAGCATAAATGTTTAACACCAATATGGTATAGTATTTTTTTGAAAATATCTTTCCATACCTACCTACATACGGATGGGTGGATCATAGATAAATTATTACTTTTACAGGACTTTTGCTTAACTACTTTTGAACTGTTAGACAATTTGTTGTTTTTATAAGGTTTATGTGAATAACAAAACCAATATGCTATATTTTTTTTTAAAAATAACTTTTCATACCTACCTACATACGGATGGGTGGATGATAGATAAACAATTACTTTTAAAGGTCCATTACTGAACTACTTTTGTTTTGTTAGGCAATTTGTTGTTTTTATAAGGTTTATTTCATACCATCATGGTACTTACATAGGAAGGAATGACTTATGAGTATGAAAAGTGAAGCAAGTATATGAGAGTAGTAAATTTATTAAAAATATTAATAAATTTATTAATAATTCTAAGTATATTTTTTATATATTATTTCATTATATTTATAAAATTTATTTTTTCGATGAGATGAAAGATTTATGAAGGTTGAAATACAAAGGTGTGCATGGTGATTTTGAATGAGCTAGTGGATGTGTATACCGGATGTATATTTTGAAAGATGAAATGAAAGAACTTTGCTGAAGTATCAAACTCACTATATTTCAGAATTCCACACTACTACAAAACCTTTCTTTTCATGCCTACCCCGTCTGTTCAGACAGTGAACTGTCTTTTGTTTCAAAAGGGGGATATTGTCATATAACATAATATATTTTACTCCTGGCGGCAAATTGGCGCTTGGATATCTTGTGACTTTGCTCTTACAGAAACGCTAGGAACTATTTTAAAATGGCATGTAACTATTTTCACTTATATAAACAAAACAATGTACATAGATTTACATTTAGGCATTTATTTTGGAATTGTGAACTAATATTAAAATCAATATTTAAATTTATAATTAATCGGATAGCTAAAAACAAAATTGTATTTATTATCTGTTGAACGCTACATAATTATGGAGACATCTTGTGCGCCGACTCGCTCGCACTCAAGCCATTTTTCTGTAAGCAAGAAAGAGAAAGGAGATGCAGGAAGCCATTTTGATGGCCGGCATTCTCACGACGTCCAGCAGAGCAGTTGGATCGACGGGAATCACATTTTATTAATTTCTTCGTTTTTTAACATGAGAACTTGAAGAAGATTACCGCAGTTTCCCTACGGGAACGAAGGAGTCAAATTTTCAGCTCGAAACCAAGATGGGCGCTATTTTGAAAACGTTTTTTTGAAGACCACGTCACGGCCACGCCTTGGAGGAAATTTGATGATTCTTTGAGATGAAGATTGGATAACTTATACTCAAGAGCTACATCGAGTGTTCCTGATTCAGCTGGAGACGATCTTGTAGAAGCCACCTCGCACAACCAGGAATACAGATAACCAGTTTTCATTATTCACTTATTCTCCACGTCGTGTTTTTTTTCCCAAATTTTGATGCTGACGCGCAGAAGTGCGCCAGCTTTTCATTTAACCAATCGCCATCAGCCATCACAGGATTAGGATTAGTTTGTAACAATTTTGTAATAGAATATTTTAACAAGTAAACGCATGGTAACCTAAAATATAATAATTAGTTTATTTTCCACATCCCCTTAGCACAGGATAGGTACATCTAAATCTTTCGATTCCATCAAGAGGACCCTTGCACTCCAGAGGTCCGATGATTCTGGACTGACTCGTATCCAGGCAACGTTCCACCACAATCCCACACTTTGTCATTTTTTCCACCATTTTCCATTTGTCGCTCATCCATCGCGACAAATGGACTTTTTTTTTATTCGATATGACACACCCTAGTAAACATTTTCTTGTATTTCAAGCTTTGTGTACCTACCTGTGAAAAGATATGCCGCAGCCACAGAATGATTCACTAGCACAATTTCTTATACAGAAATTTTTCACCATTTTAAAATAAATATTCAAAAATCATGCTTGAAAAAACAAAATATAGTAAGCAAACAATCAAAAACGCCATGTCGTTAATGCTGCCAGTAGCTTCATGGTTCAGCAGAACCATGAAGGTTCCTAGTAATTATACTAGGAACCTACATGGTTACTTAAAAATAAAATTTAAATATGTACATGATACATTAGATATATTATCTACATTAATATCCGTTAGAAAATGGAAATAAAAATTTATCTTTATTTCATTGGTAGTAATTTTATGTTTACACCCCAAAATAGGGCCTGCCTGGTATGTCCGATTGAATAAGTAAAACTACTAAAATATGATTACGGGATAATTACCGTGGTGGTTGTGGAATGAGATTCCACAACATTATATAACTTTAGTGAACAGCTGAGATAGTTTAAAACAGAGTTTTACTAAAATATATGTTTTATGTAATGGCAATCTTTAGAAAGGGATACACTTCCTCCGTGGTAGCTATTTCAGTGAGCTCGTTTTACCTCCATGTTCCTAGCCACATTATTATGAACCTTATCGTTGGACGTTAAGGTTTAGTTTTGTATGGGAATATTTTGACAGAACGCGTTCCTTTCCTTGCAACTTCCTTGAGTTTTACTTATTCAATCGGACATACCAGGCAGGCCCTATTTTGGGGTGTAAACATAAAATTACTACCAATGAAATAAAGAAAAATTTTTATTTCCATTTTCTAACGGATATTAATGTAGATAATATATCTAATGTATCATGTACATATTTAAATTTTATTTTTAAGTAACCATGTAGGTTCCTAGTATAATTACTAGGAACCTTCATGGTTCTGCTGAACCATGAAGCTACTGGCAGCATTAACGACATGGCGTTTTTGATTGTTTGCTTACTATATTTTGTTTTTTCAAGCATGATTTTTGAATATTTATTTTAAAATGGTGAAAAATTTCTGTATAAGAAACTGTGCTAGTAAATCATTCGGTGGCTGCGGCATATCTTTTCACAGGTAGGTACACAAAGCTTGAAATACAAGAAAATGTTTACTAGGGTGTCCATACACGTGTGAACATGAACAATATTTTGAACAATGAACAATTATTTTTATACATTATGTTTTAGCATGACCTAGGGATATTTTAAAGTAATTCGCATTTCGGCGAGTGTGCGCAAAAGCTTCGAGCCCTTGTTCCATCCTCCCCCTTTTACTTAGGAAAAGTAGAATGACTGCACATGCACACTACCCTCCCTTCCTAGTGAAAATTCCAAAGATTTGAACTCAACGATTTGGGTCTTCATTTATGATACGTACTGCCCAAGAATGGAACTACCTGCCGTCCTCCTTGTTTCCTGAGAACAACAAACTAGATATCTTCATGGCTAGTGATAGATAGTGATAGTGTGATAGTGACTGCTAGTCTGTGGAATGCGCTGCCTGAATGGGTGTTCCTCGATACTTATACAATCTGGGTGTCTTCAAATCACGAGTGAATTGGTTTCTTCTAGGCAAGCGTGCTCCACCGTAGACCGCATCATCGCTTAACATCAGGCGAATTGGCGGTCAAGCGCAAGCCTATTATTTATATAAAAAAAAAAGATATGTATAGATAGATATGAATAGATTTCTAGATCAACGTGTTCCATCCTCCGCCACACCGTCACGTACCATCAGGTGAGTAAGTGGCGAAACGTAGATCTAGTACCACCATCCAACGGTGAACCGAGCTTTCTGTGTACAGTTGTATCGTTCAAGGGTGTTTCGACGAATCGTACGGGAATCATTCTAAATATTACATAAAAAATGAAAGTACCTAAATTCATCGCTGAATATATTTCATGTTACAGTATACCAACAAAAGAGGATGTAAGAAAAATGTGGTTGGAAGTAATTCTTAGTCGAACAGCAAGAATAACAAAAAACTCCAGGGTGTGCAGTTTGCACTTCAACACAGAAGATTTTATAAAGACACTAGCGACCCGCCCCGGCATCGCAGGTGCAATGCTAATACTAAAATAATATACTACGGAATGTCTTTATATACCTACAACGTTCACAGCTTTTTTGTCATTAGGCAAAACAAACATGTTTTCTTTAGAGGTTACTCTTTAAAGAGCGACATTATGATTGGCCATGTGAAAAACACGCCGCCGGTACCGGCCTGTTGCGGTACTGGCCGGGGGGCCGGTACCGCCGCAACCGCTATGTCCCTGCATTTTATATCTTTAATATCTTCGAAAATGTTCATATAAATTACATGCTGTAAACGGCCATATTGGTCTATATTAAATGCACAATGTATTTAAGGTACTTAATTGGATAAAGATTAATGCTGTATTGCTTAAAATCCCTTCGTTATCACGTAGGGTTCAGCCAGCGTTTGCAATGTAAGCGCAAAAAAATATGTTTATTTACGACATTACATTAGAAACCTCTACAATTATCAGTGTTTCTCTACTATATTATGCATGTATTATATATATAAACCTTTCTCTTGAATCACTCTATCTATTTAAAAAAAACGCATTAAAATCTGTTGCGTAGTTTTAAAGATTTAAGCATACATAGGGACGGCCAGACAGCGACAGCGACTTTGTTTTATCCTATGTAGTGATAGTAATAGTGATGTAGTGATGCTTTCGACAAACTTTGAAAATGAATGTAGTTCGATGTCATTTTCCCGCAGGAAGTAAAATATGCCAAATAGTAGTCATGCCAATCTTCTATATTTATAAAAGCTAAATTCACTCACTCACTCACTGATTTGTCACGAAATCTCAAAAACTATTTGACTTACGAAGCTAAAATTTGGCACGTAGATTCCTTATGGGGTATAGAGGTCCGCTAAGAAGGATTTAGCGAAAAAGCCGAATTAAAGGGGGCAAATGGATGTTGAAAGATTATATTAAAGTCCTTTGTTTTTGATGATACTCAGGGATAAAATTTGGTATTCAGGCTAATAGTTTAAATTAAATAAATACTGTTATAATATTTTTACAAAAAAGATAGATTAAGGAGGTGGAATTGTAGTTTGTATGTTGTGTTGAAAGTTATGCAACTACGAAATTGTAATTTGACAAGTGGGTGTAAAACTTCATTAAAAAATATTTTACGAAAGGGCCGAATTAAAGGGTCCAAAAAAGGTTGAAAGTTTAGGTGAAAGTGTACGCGTACGAAGTCACACGGGTAACGGCTAGTTTATTATAAATACAAAAGTTTGTCTGTTGTATGTGAAAGAGGAACAAACATCCATACATACAAACTTTGGCGTTTATAATATTAGTTGAAAGTAGGATAGGATGCGAAAGTGTGTTTGTTACTCTTTTACGCAGCAACAGAGCAACAAATCAACCAGATTTTTTGCATGGGTATAGTTCAAGGGATGGAAAGTAATAGGCTACTTTCATCATCATCGTCATCTACTAGATGTTGTTAACTGATCACCGAATTTAAGCAACGGACTACACGGTCAATCTTAGGTAGGGTGATTGCAAGTGGCATTTAGAAACCGAATGATCGAATAAAAAGTTAACAATCTGGGTGGGTGACGTGGTCCTTAACTGTTGGCCTTTTGGAAAAACTCAGAGTCACTCATCGGGCAATGGAGAGAGCAATGCTCGGAGTTTCTTTGCGCGATAAAATCCGAAACGTGGATATTCGCCAAAGAACCAGAGTCACCGACATAGCTGTTAAAATTTGCAAGTTGAAGTGGCAATGGGCAGGCCACATCGCTCGAAGAACCGATAACCGATGGGGAAGAAAGGTTCTTGAGTGGAGACCACGAACCGGAAGACGCAGCGTAGGTAGGCCTCCCACTAGATGGACCGACGACATAGTGAGAGTCGCTGGCATCCAGTGGATGCAAAAGGCAGGCTGTCGTTCAGTGTGGAGGTTAAAGGGGGAGGCCTATGTTCAGCAGTGGACGTCTTCTGGCTGATGATAATGATGATGATGAATCTGGGTGCCTTCAAGTCGAGAGTGAATAGGTTTCTTCTAGGCAAGCGTGCTCCATCGTAGGCCGCATCATCGCTTAACATCAGGCGAGATGACGGCCAAGCGCAAGCCAATTTATAATTTTAAAAAAATATATGTCACGTGACCCGTTTGTCCCGGTTGAGTCTTATAACAATAGCCGCTAAGCCATCTCAGAGGCCTTCAGGCGTCCTGGCGGCTTAAAATTCTGACATTAGCGCTCGTCACTGGGCCTATATGAACTTCCTGTATTTACTGAGAGTACCAATACGATGATTTTAGGAATTACCTACAATGTCTTCGTTTCCTCAAAATCATGAACACCCTACAAGAAAAGGACAAATTACTCCGTGCTCGCTTTTCCCTCGGACCGTTTTTTTAGCATGAGTACTCGATCCAGGTCCCTTTAGGGTATATATAAAATCCTTGCTTCTTACCTACCCTTTTATGGGGTATCGGTACAATGAATAGATTATGTTTCCTCTGTTCATCTCTGTCATCCGTCATATCTGAATTCGCTCCATATTTACACATGTTTCACGTAGTTTATCCATACTTTTTTCGGCCGTTTCACAGACTTTTATTAAGATAAATCTTCAGATCACATAAACCCACTGTGCCGTATGTTTTGCACCTACAATGATGTTACGAGAGAACCCAACTATTAATTAATACAAGCAATTTAGTACAAGTTTAAATCTATTTGCAATGTTAACTACTTTCAAAGAGTTTTCACTATTTGGCAATGTTGGTATTAACGTGTAAAAACCGTATATTCAAATTTAATTATGCAATATGCTAGTTGGAGCATTGATCCAACTTGAGACAAAATACTTTCATGCAAAGTAGGTGTCTACACTGAGAAAAGTACCAAAAAGGCTGTCCTCTATCTATTACCTTTCACATGTAATAGTATGTGCATAGTCTCTTGTAATATGGTCCTAAAAGCTAGTTTCGAATGTTTTATTCACACAGCACGAGAACTCGCAAACCGTAACCATTCGTCTAGAGTTTAATCTGTGAAATAGATATCGCGAGGTTCGCGTACATCGCGAGCATAGTACGAAGCACCCGTCACACTGCTCGACATACCAATGTTTCACCGCTGACCAAGGACGGAGCCAGGGTTCTGTACAAATTGGGGCAAAAATCATAGTCATCAAAGAAAATATAGTAACTAGCTCGTCTGTAGAGGGAACTGTTAATATTTGACGGTTGGCTGTCCAATTTACTCATAAAGTCTTATACTGAATCTATGCATAAAGTACATAGATTACTCTCCACAGAAAAGAGAAGTAAGTAGAACGGAAATGAGAAGGAAAATCGGTTACCAGGCATTATGAGTGAACCTTAATTGAACATTCTTTAGATGAACGCGTAGAATTCCGCATCACAATTGCAAACTGATTTCGAATGACTGACGTTTCGTTTATATGGGAGCAACTGGCTACAACACATTTCTTACAAAAATGCCTTGACAGACGTTCTAATTTAAACAAAAAAAGAAATTTCTTTTCTGTGATTACTCTCCCATTAAACTCCAAAGAGAAGGGCGCACTATGTTCTTCACTATTCTTTGCTTCTGCACTTCTGAAACTTGGAAATGCCAATGCGATTAGCAAAAAATAATAGTTTATTAATATGTGACATGATGCATAGATTTTTAGTAAGTTATGTTGTGTGACATAATTAGAATGGGGTGCATTTAATAATTATATTTGTATAGTTTAGTTCCAAGTAATGCCCTTACATTTTTATCTTCAACTAAACTATCAACGCCCAGTCTATCAAATCAACCCCCTGTGTTCGACCCTAGTTTTGGGCCTGTCTCTAACTGCTGACTCCATTCCTTTATTCCCACATCAACCTTTTGTTCTACAAATCTTTAGTTTTGATATTGGATTCGGACCACGTCTCTACCCCAGATTTATTGGATTGCGTTCAGTGCGCTTATGTTGGCAACGTGCTGTGTACGCATACGAACAATCATAAATTGTGCGTGGTAAATTAATTCTTTCAGTGTATTTTCGTAAAAAGCTTTGATAATACAGTGTGATTCTCTATAAAGTGGAACACTGGAAAGGGATCATTGTATTCAATTAAAGGCTAGGTGTTTACAGGCCACATTATTAATTATACGCTCATCTTGTCAACTAAAAATAAACTCATCTTAGTCAACAAAGAACCGAGGAACTAAACCTTAAATAGAGAAAAAGAGCTGTTAAATAGAAGAAGTAAACAATATTGGACCCATAACATAATAGAACAGATGGCCGATGGGACCGAAAGGTTCTGGAATAGAGACCACGGACCGGTAAGCGCAGCGTAGGACGTCCACCCACAAGATGGACAGACGACCTAAAAGAGACCGCAGGGAAACGCTGGATGGAGGCCGCTTCCAACCGGCCCTTTTGGAGATCGATGGGGGAGGCCTATGTCCAGCAGTGGATGTCTTATGGCTGAAATGATGATGATGATGAACATAATAAAAGCTGTTTAATTATGAGTAAAATGACTCCCTTTTGGGTTTGCAGCTTACCGAAAATCATACTGTAGTAGTTACTTCTTATAATGCTGGCATAGACAAAACCGATTTATGGGAAAAAATTGTTTGCCAAAAGTAGGTTTTCAAACTTTCTGATACACTGTGGCTTTACGTCGAGGTATAAATAGCCCTGAAAATATTGAATTACCTCAGTTCAGATACTGTAGTAATTTATGACTTTATGCTGCTCTTTATTCGTGAATTTCGTAACACCAGCTTAAAATATTGAATCACCAGAACTATTTAAAAGTTTGTTCCCACATAATTATTAAGGTTTCAGAATAAATATTTAGCTACTCTATAATTGATAGATCAATCACGAAACTTAGCTGAAGTTCTTATTAATTAATAATCGATTGAAACTTTCTCAAAACAAATATCTTAGGAAAGTTCAGCTCAAATTTTAATCCGACGGCGTGTTTAAGTTGATTTTCTAAATAAAATTGACGATAGAACCGAAACTTGATTTAGAATTAAAACTAAGAAAATGAAAGCCAATTATTTGAGCTTCTCTCACTGCTATTGCTTATTCCACGATTGCCACTGAAACTATTGTGCCAGCTACCCACAGCCACGTTTTGATAATTCCAGGAGCTGGGTTGGCGTGGGTAAGCGCTGAAAGCAGGCAATGCACGAAAAACCTCACGCAAGACGTTAGTGTAGGAGTCTTACGGACAACTGCTATTGCGGCACCAAACTAACGTTAAATCCTTTTAGTTGGAAAATCACGCGAACGTAAACCTTAACGCACCGACCAAACAATACGGTTTGCGGTCGCGTGATTTTCTAACTGAGCGGATTTAACGTTAGTTTGGTACCGCAATAGCAGTTGTCCGTAAGACCCCAGGACTCAACACCTCCAAGTCAAATAAGAATAAAAGCTCGTGATCGTTTAAAATTCCAATAAATGACCAAGATTAAAATTGAAATTCAGTTTGACGCTCAATTTGTTATTACAAAAGTACCTACAATATTAATGAAAATATAAAGTAAACCCTAATTTCCCACCCTTATGGATGGAATATTTTCTGCAAATTTAAATGGGGCCACACTTGAGATACAGCCTACTCAATAACAAAATTTATAAGGTTGACACTTGGTGAAGATATCGCGTAACCCATCATCATCATCATCATCAGCCAGAAACATCCTCTGCTGAACATAGGCCTCCCCCTTTAACCTCCACACTGAACGACAGCCTGCCTTTTGCATCCACTGGATGCCCGCGACTCTCACAATGTAGTCGGTCCATCTAGTGGGAGACCTTTTTACGCTGCGTCTTCCGGTTCGTGGTCTCCACTCCAGAACCTTTCTTCCCCATCGGTTATCGGTTCTTCGAGCGATGTGGCCTGCCCATTGCCACTTCAATTTGCAAATTTTAACAGCTATGTCGGTGACTCTGGTTCTTTGGCGAATATCCACGTTTCGGATTCTATCACGCAAAGAAATTCCAAGCACAGCTTTCTCCATTGCCCGCTGTGTGACTCTGAGTTATTCCAAAAGGCCAGCAGTTAAGGACCACGTCTCAGTACCATATGTCATCACTGGCAACACACACTGGTCAAAGACCCTCATCTTGAGGCACTGTGGTATCTTGGACGAGAAGTCACGCAATTTCCCGAACGCTGCCCATTCGAGTTGGATTCTTCGGGCGACCTCTTTGCCTAAGTTGGACTTACCTAACTGAACAATCTGTCCAAGATAAGTGTAATGGTCAACATCTTCGAGAGTATCGTTCCCAACGACTATAGGCACGGATTCAACATGGACATTGGACATAATTTTTGTCTTGTCCATGTTCATTTTAAGACTCACCTGTGGGACCTACCCATACCCACAAACAATCAAACGTGACAAGCAAATCAAGCGGGATGACGGTCAAGTGCAACCCTATCCTTTCGTCATCCTTTTTTAATATTTTTTTGGTCCTCTTATTTTAAAAATAAAAAAAAATTGAATTTAGAAACTCTTTTTTTAAAGTCAGTTGGAAACGAAGAAACGTTTACTTTTGTAAATGAAGAAACATTGACTTGACTTACTAAAGCAGGTTTCTGGCCAGAAACAAATTAACAGACATATAAAATAGCTGTATGTAATTGTATACCTGTTTATTAGTATTGTTGTAATAAGCGATACGCATTAGTAACACGTTTCGCATTTGAATAATTGCCGATGATATGAAAATGATGTGTTTGCGATTACAAATTAATTGATTTTGCATATAGGTACTTATTTATATAACGGATATGCTGAAATATCTATAACACTCCACATACCTAGTATACTAGGTATGTGGAGTGTAAGCATTCAAAATTAATAATTAAAGTTTTTGAATACTGGATATAAAAAGAAGGATAGCTATAGATACCTAAGCCTCATTGATTTTCAAAACTGAGACAACTACTGAAGCCCCATAAAACTATTCGTGTTGTTTTTTTTTTCCATAGTTTATGTCGACGTATAAGAGATGGTGGAGGAATCATAATTTATTAATGTTATAAATTGCAAAGTGAATGTGTTAGTTTGTGTGTTTACTCTTTCATGTAGCATCAGAGCAGTGAATCGCCGTGATTTTTTGCATAGAGGTAGAAGGTTTTTATCCCGGAAAATTTACGGTTCCTAAGGAAACGTCCACGTGGGTGAAATCACAGAGCGCAGCCAGAAGAAGCAGAAAAAAAGAACAAGGAACGTAAAATTTACAAATAAAATATATTTTATTTCGTAGCATGTCATATTTACTCGGTCGTTAACAAAGTTCTTTATGTAAGACTCTCAAGAAATTACCACGCTTTCAATGTTTTTTCCAACTAATTTATTAACAAGGGTGCGAATTTATTTTCATAAAAATGTCCTAATGGTCTTCAGAGGGTCCTCTTTGCAGACGCAAATAAAGCCATCTTTTCAACGGCTAATTTACGGTATGAATCACTTTCATTCGCAGGTTGTAGGTCGTCGTTGTTTTTGTTCGGGAGGTTGGCGCTTGAGCACAGTATCGCACCAAAGCAGTTTGAGAGGTCAGACTTTTTCTATACATTAAATATTGGAATAAGTAACAATTCGTGATAATACTCAGTTAATATTAGCACCTAAGGGTGCTCAAATTACGTTGAAACACCAATGAATTGGTTTTATGGTCGGTTGGAAATCCTATTTCTAAAAAAAGTTTATTTTACATAGCTATGAGTAAAGTATTTTTTTAGCTATGTGTAATTATTGGTATTTATTTTATTCTAGCAAGATTTTTTATTAACTTAACAAAATACAACCTTATCAACACAATTATAAATTTAGAAACCTCCAATAAAAGAACTGATAATGTTCAAACAGTTTACTAGATTTTGATAAATCATAGCTAAAAAAGAAGACACTAGACCAAGTCATCTTAAAAAAAAACTTAATTAAATTGATTCAGCCTTTTGGGAGCTATGTTGTCAAAGACAGACACACATATACACAGAAATACAGATACACAGGCACAGATACACGCGTTAAACTTATAACACCTCTTTTTGCGCCGGGGACTAAAAACAGTTGGATTGCCCATATGATAGACCTTTGAAGGTCTAATGACCATCCAATCCCACTACCAGTTGGCAGCTTACCCAGCATGCTAGCAGCATTACCACATTGAATGTCAATGCTTATGCGTTGACCAAGAAAAATGCCAGCGTTTTGGCATGCGTCGCATAAACCATAACGGTGCTCTGAAATATTGTTGAAAATACTGTGAGCTCCTGGTGGGTTATCATAATCTCAAAAATATTCTTATAGCAACCTTACATTGGCTTTTGTCTTTCTCTCTCATTAGGCGAGAGAGCGAGACAAAATTCAATGTAAAGTTATTGAGAATGTTTATTAGTTTATGGTAACTTATCAGGTCCCCAAAGACCCAATGTCTCATAGATAGAATGATCAGTTGAGGTTTCACCATTCATGTCAAACGTTCAGAAACACACTTGCAGTTCCTATTTTATATACGGAACACTGGGTAGGCGTTCCACCATCGTCTGCAAGATGCCACGGGAATCATGTAGGCGTAACCACACTAACCGCAATGTGACTATGACTCTCCAAAATTAAACTACGTTACTGAGCTATGGTACTTAGTGCTGAAAATTTATTTTGGGAATATACTAGTATGAATTTATGAATATTATTATGATTTAGAAAACAGATGATCAAATACAATTAACAATGAATTTACTTATACGGATGTATCACTATGGAACAATCCATTAAAAATAAACATACGGGCCGAATTGAGAACCTTCCTCTGTTTTGAAGTCCGTTATTTTTTTTTATTAACACTCAATGAAGTGTTCGAAAAAACTGTTTTAATTTGGGATATCAGTGTTAATATTTATTTTTAATATAAATTCGATGATGTCCTTGAATATTATGTCTGTCGTCATAGATACACCCCGATAGAATCACTCTAACATCGGAACTGTTGTTTGTTGAAAACAGGTTTGATTTTTATGACTGGCTAGGCGATTAACCAAAGCACACACGAAGTAAAATGACAGTGTGGTTGAAGATAGTAAGATGGTATAGCACGTCTACCCTGGGGTTAGTCACTGGCTCTCAAGTATTCCTGCTGAAACCAAGGATCAAAATTTTTTGCTGAAATACATCGTTAGGTGTTTGCAAGTTATTATGACACATACATTGTCGACATAACAGTACTCAGTTAATTTAAGTAGTTCACTATATAAGTACAATTTATATCTTCAGAAATTTTGAAATACGCGAGCGAGATAATAAATGTATGAGGCATAAGCCCTTAAGTGTAGTTAAGCTAGCTAGCCAGGCATTAGAAAGTGCCCTACATCTAGGCTGTGGTTTCCTCACGATGTTTTTCTTTACTAGCCGCTCAATCGCCCAAACCATCGTTACAATTATATAAATTTCTGCTGTTTATTATAAAGCAGTCAAATCGTACCATCTGTTTAGCTTTCATCGCCTTACCATCAATTCCAGCTTTGCGGAGTGACGTAATGAATTACGCCCAGTATTTACCGGAAGATGACATTTCTGGAATCGGCCCATTAATTCCTAATGGAGCGTCGACTGGGCCACATTTCATCTGTTTGGCTGCACACCAGACTTTACCCGCAGAGCTATTTTCGGTAGCGTATCCGAAAATTTATAACTGTGAGTTAGTTCTAAATCGTAGGATGGCAGCAAAGTAAGTGGGATTTATGGAATGCCTCTTTACGGTCTATTTGTTTGTAATGTAGGCTGGTGATTTGGCATGATTTTTTCTGAGAGCGTTTGCCAATTCCACTGAGCTGTTTTGGATTGCTTCTTTTAGGACTGATCGATCGCCGTTCCACTGTTGCACGTCGTACTATTTGAGTTATCTGGGGAAAGGTAGCTGTATTACCTTAGTTTTTTATGGTTTATTTGCAGACTAACTTGTTTTTGACCACTGTTCGATAATTTTTTTGAGTTACTGTGTGGTCGAAGATCATAAGAATTTGTAAACTTGAATTGGGAACTTGTTCTCAAGTGGGGCTGCTGTTAAAATCTTGGAGATAATTATCTCCAATCAATCAATTTCTTAGAGACAAATTTTCGATTTATAGATGCTTATCCACAAACTTATATTACTATCATCATCATTTCAGCCATAAGACGTCCACTGCTGGACATAGACCTCCCCCATCGATCTCTAAAAGGGCCGGTTGGAAGCGGCCTGCATCCAGCGTCTGCCTGCATTCCCTGTGGTCTCTTTTAGATTATATAATTATTTCTTATTTTTTGTGGAAGGATCTTTAAATCGCAAATCTGTCCCCATGAAGTGAACACTAGAAACTGCCCTACCACTATAATACAGTTTTATGACGATATTTTACCAAGCTTATTACTAGGATTTTCATCTCCAAACTGCAGCGTGGTTTCCAAACCCGTCAGTCATTAAACCATCATTGCTTTAAGGTTAGTAATATCAAATTAGTTTAGAACCATGAACCTGGTCTACAAACACATGGATGTTAAGGAAGTAGTACAAAATTCACAAAAAAAGTGTCCTGGGTTTACCCAAATAAATTCGTATAAAATTATAGTTAACGATAAACTAATTTAAATCATTATATTAACTTATTTTGGGAACGCTGCCCACCGGTAGCGGATTGTTAGATTAGTTTTAGTTTTAGATTAATTTTAGTTTTAGATTAGTTTTAGTTTTAGTTATAAATTTAAATTTAAGATAGTTTTTATTTTACTTGTAATTTTTATTGAATAAATGGTGGATTAGTGTCATTTAAATCATAATGGCATCGATCCTGATGTACTCTGAACTAAACTAAATTTGACAGCTATAAAATTGTTGCCATTCTTCTCTCACATATTAAAATTAACCCTTCCGGCGGCATAATGGCGAAGAGAGGCAGATAATTTTAGTCCTGTCAGATTGGTTTAGTTTAATGAGTGGTATGACAGAATCGACGCCATTATGTCTTAAGAACAATGTCTAATTTAGCTTGCGACATTTGTAGGCTGAATGCTTACATTACCTTAATTTCGTAAATACACTGCGATCTATTCATCTAAGAAACTTGAAGTAATTTATAAACAAAACTGACATCTATCCGTAGAAAATTGTCACCTCTAGTTTCTTGTCTTGTTTGAAGCCAGTCGTCAGTGTGTTAGAAAGAAGTGTCAGTGTAGAATAATTAAAGTTTGGTTTAAGTCTTCTTTTGGTTTGGATATTTTTGAACGCTGACCAAATGTCCAATTGTCTATAGTTTAAAATATCTTTTTCTGCACCTAATATAACTGTTTTTGATAGTGCAGTATTTCTTTATTTCCTGTGAACTTTCTTCCAAATTGCAGTAGCTTTAACAGCTGATTACCAATTGGTTCTGCATACAAATCAAGGTGAGTTTCGCTTTGAGCGACGAAATTCTGCCAACGAAGCATTTGGCTTCTTGCCTTCATACCAATTCTTGTTTTTTTTTTACTGGACTAGAAAAATCTCGATTCGGAACGATGTGAATGTATGAGAATGTATTTTTTTCTAAAATACAAAAAAAAAAATTGCAAATTCATCGCCTCATTACAAAATAAGATAAACACTCCACACAGCTTTGCGATGATAAAGGTCTTCCATTGTCAGAGGCTGGGACCCACTTTGGGGTCATCGCGCCCATAGTAAGTAATAGTATTACATTTTTAACAAAATGGTATAAGTGATCTACTTGGCCTCAAAGTATATTCACCGCTTTTGTAAGCAAAGTTGACATACCTACACTATTTATTAGCCTCACCTCTTACCTTTTTATGCATAGCCGCTTGATAATCTATGCAATAAAATAGTCTACTGACGAGAAGTGCCACGCTCACCCATGGAATCACGCTTTTATTAACTTCACTTGTAAATAACTAACAATGTATGAATGAAAGTCGACTGTACCTACCTTAAATTGTCATATCGATTTAAAACTTAACAAGTATATTATAAACCGGATGACAATACAAAAAATTGTTACCATCAAACTAATCTGATGAGGATCAGTGGATAGTGGGACTTTTTAATGGTGTGAATCACACTGACAGAGCCATCTAGCGGGAAAGGCGCCAACTATCATGCCAGATGTGTGGCATGGTTTTGATCTCCCTCACCCGTCACTCCTTACCTCCTCGTGCTCGCACCCGAGTCACCGAATAATATTTTTAAGTTTTAATAAACTATATTTTTTAACAGATTAGCTTTTTGACCGTTTATTTATAAAATATGAATAGGCATAACACCGACAAAAAAGGCCCAACACCGACTGAAAACACCCAACACCAACTGAAAAGTCAAGGTGGTATCTTGGCGTATCCGTGGACAAGTTTTACACTCCCAGTTTACCGTACACTCAAAATTGACTTGGACAGAATTCGCGCCTCGACTGTTCTAAAAAAACGTAGCGTCAACCGAAAAATTTGAATTTTCCACTGCCACTTGTAGGTACGTACGCCACAACGCCGCCTCGAGTTTTCAGTTGGTGTTGGGCCTTTTTAGTCGGTGCTAGGGCCTTTTCGGCTGGTGTTGGGTTTTACAACTTTACTACACAACTTGCGTGTTTTTCACATTATTGAATCAATGTTCTGTTTCGTTCTCTAACGTCTACGTTAAAGCACAAACTCTCGCCCTATTTATAAAACCAACTCACCTTCGTCTATAGGTACAATCAGTTCAGGGGCTAACGAGAACCTCTCAATTTAAATAATTCTGTTACCATCCCCCACTGTATTTCTTTCACAGATCCTAACGAATCCCATTGTTATTGCTCAACTGTCGGCAACGTGCTACCTGTCTTTGACTCAATTGTAAGGGGCTCGCACTCGGGAGCATTTTGAATGGAACGGTGCTGGTAGTACTAAGCCGAAATGAGGTAAGTTGGTCTCAAAATTATGAACAAACTAGGAACGCCCCTCTGTTTTAACCTACAACAGTAATTATACTATAAACCTTATATTAGAATAACTGTAAACCTAGTAATTTTTTAAGTATACTGGGTGTGATTTAACTATTCCCATAGTTAAACCACACAAAATATTATTCTTGTCTCGATTTCAGGGTTGGGCCCATCGTAAAAGTAATTCATAATGTTAAGTAAAATTACCTCCTTTAAGCTACCGTTCCGTGTACCTACACCTGTATTAGTTTGGGTGTAATAAAGTGAAATTAACGTATAGATTTTAAAAGTCTCCCCTTTCAGCTCCTCATTAAATTTCATTTAATTTAATACATTTCCATTTGCACAATTTCAAATGCAGCTTGAATATTATTTTGTGAAATAAAAACACTGATATAAAACAATGCGGGAAACTTTACATTACAACCCAGCTGCACTTATTAAATCATAACATTTAGTTGAAATTCTGCTTTATTTGAAGCAAAATTCATGAAAATGAAGTTCTTTATCATAAGTTCGTTAAGCGTTGTCGCGACGACGTCCGCTTTTCGAGATACTGAACTTTGAAACTTTACGACGACGATATAACATTATTTTTTATTTATTTAATTTTACGAGAACTTGAAATAAATACAAAACGCTTTTTATTTATCACACACACATCATCAGCCATTAAATGTCCACTGCTGAACAAGGCCTCCCTCTTAGAGAGGGGTGTTGCCATAATCCCCACGCTTGGCAGGCGGCTTGGGGATCGCAGTACCTTCACCGTGTACTAATAGGACGCTGCTGCCCATCCTCCGGTGGTTCTGGGCGTAGTTTTAGGACATACCCGGGTCCATTTTTATTTTTATTACACGGGAATTACTCACTTAAGATTAAGCCTTCACTTCGACGGTTCTGCGGTTGAAACTATAGTCGGAGTGACCGGCTTAATCTTAAGTGAGTAATTCCCGTGTAATATAAATAAAATGTGTGAAAATCACGTCAGTTTCTATAATAAAACAAAACGCTTATTTTTTTTTTACTGCGTTGATGTTTCTCCAGATTTAATTAAACACTTGCCTTTACTATAAAAACACCTTAATCAGATTTAAGGAATAAATTAGTTACAGTAAAGTTAAAAAAAATAGACGAAAGTTGTCTTTTAATGTTCAATTAATCCAAAAGTTGATCACATTTGACTGGTCTCTCCAAGCTCTTGGATAATCAAGAAGTTGAATAAACAGGACGAAATTTGTCCAATATGTTAAACTGTTTCTTTTTTGGGGCAAGGGCCTATATTAACTAAACAAAATACAAGCTAAAACTAACACTACAATTACAGTTAGACTGCCCATAGACCGTTGAAGGTTTAAAGACAATCCAAATGTTTAACTGGTTGAACAGAAAATTTAACATAATATTGGAGTAGAACACAGATATGTGTATACCTGTGGAGTAGAGGTATTTCAAATAGGTTAGATGCTCGCTAAGGTAAACAATGCTATATGCTAAATAAATTGTCAACTTCTAATTGACAAAAGAAGTTTGATGCGTGATAGCCATGTGATAGCACAATGTGAAAGGGAAACATTTTTAAAACACAATAATTTACCGAATATTTATAAATACACAGGTAAGTTTTTATCATATTTTTATATGGCTATATAAAAATATGATAAAAACTTACCTCCTTTCTACGCCATGATAATTAAAAAACCTTTTTTTTCTTATATTAAAATTTTACTAGAATAGTTAACTTTAAAAGTGCCTCCATTTGTGCAATACTCTATCAACAGCAAAATAATGAATTCCTAAAAAGTGCACATAAAAGATCAAAAATTAAAAAGATTTAAATTCCAATCTCCGACTTGTAATTTAAAACTTCGGACGCTGAAAAACATCGAGTACTAAAACTCTTGCGTTTTGAAAAACCGGCGAGAAATTACCGGGATTAATGTCATTCTAAAAGTTTCACAAACATCTCTTAAGTCCGTGCCAAAGTTTTGAAATTTTTCTACAAGCAAGGTGCAATGAATCTAAAAGCGGGGCGTTATTAGGAACTTCTCCGAGTTGGATTATTCGCACACTGTCTAGAAATTCTCGCCAAGAATATTATGGTTTTGCAGCTAAAAACTTGTAAGTACCTACAGCAGCCGTGTTTCGAATTTATTTCGTTGCAGTTTGAAAACAAGTCTATTTAAAAGTTTGTAAACGTGAACTGCTATACAGTTATCGCCCACCGCCATCCAATTCGAGTTTTTAAAACTAAAGACTATTCAACAATGTTTTATCTGTTGAATATAAAATCAATAAAAACTTAGTTTCAGCTAAATACATTTAAATTGCGATGGAGTAACGCTCAAATCAGACAAACAAGGGAGATATGGTAAGATAGCGTGTGCGTACTCTTACACGGCGAGTGTTAGAAAGCTTTTAAAAAAAAAAAAAATAAGGCAAAAGGTTTATTTGCCTTTTACTAAGATTTATAGAACTACTCTTAGGCAACCGTCACGAATGAATGCTCTTGACAGACTGAATAGGCCCTCTGGATCGGAGCCCATACTGCTGACGCGGGAGTGCCGAGGCACCAATAAGACCTCAGAAGTCGTAACACCTCTCCGTTTTGGAGGAGACATGGGGTAAGTCCAGGTCTCCAATCGGATTTGTCTCCTGATGGGAGCAACTGGGTTAGGAAGTTCTTCCATTTCTAACATGGAAACATGGAGATATTTGAACACTAAACGATAATTATTTTTACTGTACGTAAGGCATACAAGTTTCAGAAAGTACAGCAGTAAAATTGTGTTGGTTTATGGAATAACTAGCTGCGCACCGCAGTTTCACCCGCGTAGTGATGAAAAATGGCGATGGTGAGATGACGATGAAAAGTAGCCTATGTCACTCTCCGTCCCTTGAACTACCCATACAAAAAATCAGGTAGACCCGTTGCTCTGTTGCTGCGTAAAAGAAGAACAAACAAACCAACAAACAAACACACTTTCGCATTTATAATATTAGTATGATTCCAACTTCAACAAAACAGAAGGGGGATTTCAATTCGGTTATTTATTTTTTGTTTGTTATCTCAGAACTCCTTCAATTATAAACAAATTTGAAAATAAAATTAATAATACGCTACACGATACGCTTGAGACAAAATGGTAGACAATCTAGTTGAGACCTTGACTTGACCTTTTATTGATGCGTCGCGGTGGTCCGATGAGCTGTTTGTGGTATAATTTTTACTACCTTTTACTACACAGCTAGAACCTTTACAGGCCCCAGAACTGCTTGAGAGATGATGCATTTTTACAAGATTTTATTTAACTTGTCCTGTTAGTATGTATGTTTGTATGTATGTGTGGAACAAATCTTGCAACTGAATATTAGATATATTCCTCTTTGATCACCTGGGTGATCAAAGTCGACTCTTTAGTGTCCTTTAAAGATCAGTTAGTTATTTCATCCGATTGAGCTGAAATTTTGCAAATGTATGTTTAGCTAAGTCACGTCATTCTAAATCCAATAATTATGGTGACCAGTTATTTTTTATGCACTCCCATAATATGGGTATCAAAGGAAAGAGTTTACAGAGAATAAACGAGAATAAAAGAATACGAAAAAGTAAATGACGTCACCTAAATTAAATATGGCCGACGCCTAAAAGCTTGTTTAAATTAATAATAAAGCTTGTTTTAATTAATAATATTTATTACTAACCCGAGTAATATTCATATTTAAGGTATTGTTCCACGTATTCGGATTTACTAGAAAATAAATGGAGAATGTATCCTGAACTCGTAAATCTCTTTGACAAATAGTCGTATACACCACAGAAAAGAGAAGTAAATAGAACGGAAACGAGAAGGAAAATCTGTCGCCAGGTATTATGACAGAATCTTGCTTGAACATTCTCATTTATGTCAACGCATCGAACTCCCCATCCAAAGAACTTGGACCTTACCTTTTTGGGTTACGTCTCAAAGTTCTTTGTCCGCATCACAGCGGCTAACTGATTTCAAATAACTGACGTTTCGTTTATATGGGTGCAACTGGCTACAAAAAAAACTTACAAAAATGCCTTGACAGCCGTTCTAATTTAAACAATAGTTTTTTTTCTTTTCTGTGGTATACACAATACACAAATGCCAACAGAAAGACAAGTAAATAGCTTCACGTGTGGACTTTATCTTGAGCAACATTTGGAAACAAAAGCGATGAGAGGCCTCGGTTTGAGGGAATCGCAGCTAACGCGTAAAGTTAAACGGCAGTTGTTTGAGTGTTGTCAAAAAGTAAAATTCTCGTACTCGTTACTATCCCTTGTTTCTTATGCTTGTTGGGCGGCATTGTCGCAGAGGTAAATGACTCGGGGAAAGTTTGGTAACGACAATATTGTGTTTGTTTGCGACAAGCAGAAAAAGTTTTTGAGCTGAAATTAGAAGAAAAACTTATTTAAAAGTTGACGAATTTTTACTAAATCTGTCAAGTTCTTTTGTAGACATACTTTAAGACACTTCAAGTATGACTACAAATTTGAAATGTAGTGCGTTTGTTGTTTATGTTTTTTTCTTCTTTAGTCATACCCACGTAATATAATTCGTTAGAAGGTTAGAAGTATATAATTTCAATACTCGAGGAACTTAAAATATACCTTGGTACATATAATCAAACATGGATTATTTTACAAAAATATAACTAAGGCGTAACCAAACAGGCAATTTTATTACTTACAATATTTTGTATGCTTAGAGCAACGTGGCCACCTTAGGCTTGTATGTACTATTATTTCTTCTGTGATTGAGGTAAGATCAGAATGAGATTGAAATAGGATCGTGACAAGACTGAAATTATTTGAAATAGTTATTAGATTTTTAGTAATTGGTAACTTTTTTTTTTCTGTACTTACATATTTTTATTTTGTTATTGTTAATATAATTTTTTCGTAACGTATTGGAAATAGCTGTGGTTAATTCTACTAGGTAAGAACTTAATAATCACGCCAAAAAAATTACATTTTATGTCAATACACGTTGATAAATTTACACCTAAGAGTATGAGAGTGAGTTTTTCGTAAAAGAGTCAGTTTACGCATCGTTTTATGTTAATCATCATCAGCCAGAAGACGTCCACTGCTGAACATAGGCTTCCCCCTTTTACCACCACAATGGATGACAGTCTGCCTTTTGCATACACTGGATGCCAGCGACTATCACAATGTCGTCAGTCTATCTAGTGGGAGGCCCACCTAAGCTGCGTCTTCCGGTTCGTGGTCTCAACTCAAGAACCTTTATGTTGCATTTTATGTTGCGTAAATGGAATATTTCGAAGCATCGGTGTAACAATTTGCTGTGGGATATTCTGCTATAAAAATCAAAAAACTTGGACCGTACATATACCTACGTTGTTAATTGCATTAAAGCAGGCTACAATCTGATTTTCCGCTTAAATCGATACTGGGGCTCGGCGACGTAAAATTGTATTATTTTGAGCGCCAAATTGAATTCTGTGATCAGCGGATACGTGACCGAAATACGCGTACATGTATATGTGATCTAGAAACTAGAGCGCTATGAGCGCCGCTCATGAATATTTACAACACTATGGTGACAGTTATGCGTCTTCCACACGGTGCAAGTAACTTGCGTAACTTAGAAAAAAACCTCGCGTAGACTTCATCATCATCATCAGCCAGAAGACGTCCACTGCTGAACATAGGCATAGGTCTGCTGCGTAGACTTGCACGTATCCAATTAAGCTTTGCATACGCATCTAACATATATAGGCAATTAGAGAAGGACGCACGCACGTATCATTACTTAAGGAAGAACACTACCTTCAATTAAATAAACAGAGGATATTGCATCGCCTGACCGTGGCCTACCTAAAACTCCACGAATACACGCAGATGCAGTAGTTTGTATTCAGTTACTCGTTACCTAGCGATGCGTAAACATGACGAGTCATCAACGGATGTAAAGCAAGTATGTATTAACGATTATGCCATTATTTTCGCAGTGCATTTACGTCGCGTAATATTCTCTGTCTATTTGATGAAGGTCACTGTCTTCTGCGAGTTGTCATTGCCTATCCCCTGTAGGAAGCAACCTCCCGTGGCCAAGTCGTTAAATTGAAGTGTTTAAATCTACCACTCAATCAAAGAAATCAATCGTTGAGATCATCCGGATCCAAGTGAGCCGTAGTAAGGACAACTTGGCTAGGTAGAGATCCAGTGTGACGGCACAGTGCGTTTGTTAAGCCCCTCCACAGACCATGTTGCACGTAGGTGAGTAGTCTCATGCCCCTCCTATCCCAATCCATATACATTATGAGAGCTGTATACAAGATTTCTCCTTTCGGGGTCACTGTACCCAAATACTGGGACAGCACTTTGGATTGGATCATCGAAACTACGAAGAAGATCCTTAATCATTACATACGTGCATTCTGCTTTCACAAGCGTGTCCTGGTTCTTAGTTGTGTAGATTTCTTGCACCGTATGCAAGACGCATTATGATAGGTTTGTGCATCTTTCCCCACCCTGTGCAATTCAGACGCGTCGTCTACAGAATACATTAAAATCATGTACAAAGAAAATAACTGAAAAGATATTATCACACGGTGACAACGTACATCAGAGTTTTGGACTGTCGTAGTTCAGATTTCTAGAAGCACTGCTGTACTGTTATATACAAGTGTGCAATGACTTGATAGTTTCTTCACTTGTATTAAAATTAAACTCAAATCAAGGATTGTTGCAAACCCAACCAGTGAAATCAAAAAAACTATTCGTAGGTAAGTAAGTGACCATCTTGCCTTTATATTCGGCTAACAGTTCAATCCAATATATATGACAATTCTCTGCTATGCAGCATCACTTAGAAGGCGCGGAATTTCAACTTATTTAACAGAAAACTAACTCCATAGACCTTAAAGCTATTGACATAAGAACTTAATTTGTTTTTCGAGCAGATTGCCATTAATCCGTTGGATTGCGGGATTTATCGCAAAGATAACCCAGAACTTTGCAAATAGAAATTCCCGTCTGCTAATAAATTTTCGGTTTTCATTAACCTTACTGGGCCTAATAGCAGTTGCTAATTTCGACTTAGAGATAATAATTTGTACCTTTGTGTAAAAGGAAGCATTTTTATTTATGACGACAGCTAAACCAACGTTGTGGCCGAACGAAATAGTTGTAGTCAACTTTGAGTTGTGGTACATTTTAGGGACGTAAAAATTAACAGGTTTCCTGCTCATAGCTTATACTAATATCAATAACTAATTGTCGGTCACGACTCCGTGCGCGTAGATTTAGATACATACTTCCTATTCCCTTTGTCATGTTTATCGTAAAATCCTTAGCTTATGTGATGTCTACACCCAAGAAAGACTTCTATATACGTAGTAGTTTTACTTTGACACCCTATAAGGAATCTGTATTTTGTATAAATTTAAGCTTCGTAGCCCAAAAAGTTTAATAGACTCCGTAGTTAGTGATTTAGTGAGTGAGAGAGAGTTTTTTTAAGCTTGATGTTATTTTGTTTTTATTCTGCTAAGGTTCCACATTCAAGAATTTCCTCAAAAATGTTGAAATTTGCGAGTGACATAGAAGAAATACGAATCATAGACCTATAAAGACATAGATCGGAAAGATGTTGATTATGTTCTGATTACGTTAAAATTCGTGTAGGTTAAAAGCATGGAAGAAACTTATACTCTCAATTAGCACATCACATTTTTATCCTGGAACAAGACGAGTATTAATTGAATTTTTTTAACCCTCCAATAAATGAGCTGATAATATTCAACCAATTGAATTTCTTTGAACCAGATTTTCTTGAGGCATAGCTAAGAACAATCTAGATTAAGCCACCATTCAAACCAATGACAATATTATCTTTGATTTATTGCTTGCGGTTGTGAAATTTTTAATATACTAGAGACCTGTAAAAGACTCCAAAGGCTACGTACTATTTGATAGCAGGCCTTGTATGGTTTGTAAATCACGTGAGAGATTCCTTGCTCTTTGTAGTGCTAAAATAACTGACACCATGTATATCATGTAGATTTAATATTGTATGACGTACTTGCAACGTCCAAACGTGGGGGACTTTAGTTTGTATCATCACAATGTACCACGTTTGCTGCAATAAATAATTTTTCATATTATTTTTTTTTCATTTTCATTTGAACAAATAAAAAAAAGGCAATCAAATTGTTTCAACCATTTGGGAGCTACGACGCCACAGACACACAGAAACACGTTAAATTACTTATAACACCCCTCTGTTTGCTTCATCATTCATCATCATCATCATTTCAGCCATTTCATGGCTGTTTGCTTCGGGGGTTCAAAATTATACTGCTAAACATAGATGCGCCTCAAATTGAGAACCTATTATTTATTTTCGTGGGTCAAAACATTACAAGTATGATCCTTACTTTCAGCCCAGTTAAATTATTACTGCAATTTTTCACAAGAAAACTTTAATAGTAACTTCGAGGAGGAAACATGTCTCGAAGAAAGTTGTTCGAAGATTTATCATCAAATAAACAGCGTTATAAACAAGGGGAGCAGCACCGTTACTCTTCATTATTTAAAACGAAACAGTAAGTTTTTCTAAAAACATTAAGGTTGTTTATAAAAAAGCGTTAATGTACTTTTGGGCCAAGTTTATTGTCTGACCTCCCGTAACTGCAACTTACAGCTATGTAGTTACGTTTTTATGGACGAAATTTTCAGGTTTTTTTACAGTGTTTCTTTAGGGCTATTTTCTTCTCTTGTTTACTTCTCATTTGAGGGTTGGTTGGACCTCCTCGAAGTCTTTTTTTCATGATTTTGAGCCTACTTGTTCTGTCCTCGGTGACATGCCACTTATCGGACACTGAGAAACAAAAACACCTAAATTATTAATGCATTTTTTAAGTATGTATATTTTGTCCGCAATAAACTCTGTAAAGGTTAAACAGATATGCATGAAATTTGGTGCATGTGTAGCTTATGTAGTTAATCACCACATACATCTAATCCTGAAAAAAGCAGTTCTTGTGAGATAACGGTCAAACCACGGGGAGCTGTTGGTAAATTACCTACTACCATCTAGGGTTCTGATATTTGTAATCCATTTAAGGTGCAGAACAATCTCAAAATTAACCAAAATTAATCAAACGAACCGCGTGTTTTTACACTCTACGCACGTTTTTACGCCCTACGTTTTTATTAAAACAATGTGGTTAAAATTTATTTTCTTTCTTTCTAAATCAAGATAGCGTAGGTTCGGATCCTACTGCTCGTTGAATTTTGGAATTGTTTTAATCTATACACAAAGTCTTTAACATTTATTCAAAGTAGTTGATCTGATGTACTGTTCTTATTGCTATAAAGTGGTATCAATAAACTGAAGCCGTGGTAGCCCATTTGGGAGACCGCTAGACTTGAAAGCGTGAGGTCGCGGGTTCAAACCCCGGGCCCGTACCAATGAGCTCTTTGGAGCTTATGTGCGGATTTTCATACCACTGGCTTTTCAGTGAAGGAAAACATCGTGAGGAAACCTGCATACGTACAAACGCATGCAGCGCATACGTATGGAGAAGAAATTCAATGGTGTATGTGGTGTGTCCTTCTTAAAGAGGGAGGCCTTTGTCCAGCAGTGGATTTTTAATGGCTGCTGATGTGTGTGTGTGTGTGTGTGAATCCACCAATCCACACTGGGCCAGCGTGGTAGATATGGCCCAATAATCCTTTCGGGGGTAGGCTAAAAGTCCAGCAGTGGACTGTTAAAAGGCTGATTATGATGATGGTGAATAAACTGAAGTCCACTATAAAATTTACTCACTACATGAATGTACGTCGCAAGTGAATCGGTTTCTTCTAGGCAAGCGTGCTCCATCGTAGACCGCATCGTCGCTTAACATCAGGCGAGATGGTGGCCAAGCGAAAGTAAATATATATAAAAAAAAACATCGCGTTACATTAGGCCAGATGGCCAGATACTTAATACAAATATTAAATTCATTCATTCATTTACTGCATACAATGCACAGTTTAAACTGCTGGGTCCAGAAACGTGAAATTTTGAAAAAGACAAGTGTTCTTTACAAATAAATATATTTTTTTAATTTTCTATTGGCGAAGACATAGGCATAGCTAGTTTACGAATAAGAAACTAAAAAATACCGTGTTAACACATTTCAGGAAAAACTTTTTTTTTTATTACAAACTTTTTCATGAAGTCACAAGGTAATTTTTATTTAAACCCGATATCTAGTGTATCGAGTAGCTCCTCATTATAAATTTAATTTTATCGCGCATATTTCACAAATGATTTAATATATCAGAAAATTTGGGTAAATATGCTCAGCACTCGACCGCTGCGCTTCGACGTTGCTCAATATGGCAAAATTAAAGCTACGAAAATATGGCTACGGTGGCGATCGCGGTCCAAATTGTTGTACCGCGATCAGATTGTTGTTGTCCAAATTGTTGTTATTGTTGCAAATTGCGTTATTGGCTGCATCTGCATTGTTAATTGATTTTTACATGACGATGCAAAACCAAATAGACGATCTTTAAGTAAAACTTTATGCATAGCTAAATAAACCGGCCAAGTGCGATTTGGGCTCGCGCACTGATGGTTCCGTCCCACCATAAAATACAAAAAGTACTACTGTAATCACACATATCGCTGCCAAACATTGCTGAAAGCTAATTAATTATAAAGCTGTAATTAAAACCGTTATTAATCTTCAAATTACTAATTCTGAGGAGAGCAAATTGAATAGAGGAAAATTAAATTTCGGGTATTTAATTAGAAGCGAGTTTGCTGCCTTGTGGGACTGAGATGGATCCTACTCGTGATAGTCGTCAGGTTGTCTCTTTCAGATCACAATAAATGTAAAACAAAAGTGGCAGAGACTTTTCAAAAGACTTTTATAGTATTTTAGAAACAACACGAGAAGACGCCAAATATTAGATGCCAATGTATTCAAAACTTCTCTAGCACCTGATATAATAATCAGTCCTCCATTTGTACATTTCTCCATCATTTGTAAGTGTACAATAAAATATTAAATAAATAAATAAATAATGTATCTAATTCACCATTTTAAATAAAAAGTAATGATTCTGACTGACTGAGATACACATTTTGTTTTCTTTCAAAATATCGTACATTTATGTTTGTAAACTTTTTAAGGGGGGACTTAAACTCAACGGGCCGACCGTGGTTGAGGTGGACTGACAACATTAAAAGAACTGAGCAATGAGTGGATGTTACTAGCGAGAGACCGGAGAGAGTGGCATAAGAAAATGGAGGCCTATAATGATGATGATGGTATATTCAAAGCAAGTATAAAAAATTATGCCTCATAGTGATGGAAAAATGTTGTGAAATATTGTCCCTTTCAAATCACTTCCATGCCTCACGTTAGTTACTGAATTCAACGTAATTTATAACAGAGGTTGAAATGAAAAACCTGTCTTTAAAATTTATCGTCCTACGGTGGAATATTGAACCCTGGAGCAATATTAATCAATTGAACTTTAATGAATAACCTACAGCGTGGTCTAATATATCACGGGCATACATACTACATTATGTACTATTATAGAGAGCTGTTTGACTAAAGCTTATACAAATATTTGTGCATTGACTTGTGAATAGACACGACGCTAGTATAACTAATGGAATATTAGAGTGTGAATTGACTAGTGTTGTATTTAATATTTAGTTTGATAGGTAGTTATTAATCGAAATGAAATAAATAAATTAATCATTACGAAGCTTTTCATTAACTTGCAATATTTGTGTGTTAGTTCGTTTTTATAGGACTATGCTAAAAACTAAAAAAACTATAATAGTGCTAAAAATGATAAAATAACCATTATATATCAGGCACCTACGAATCAATCGAACTACCTTTAAAAGCACTAAATCCTCTAATTAACAACAGACCTAAAGCAACTCTAGAATAACTGGACGCACACTGAGGCTAACGAGGCCATCCAAAAAGTGTATTAAAACCCGCAAACTGGGTGCAAACGCAGACACTTGCCTCCTAATAAAGCAATTGAAATCGTATGTCACGGAGCTAAAGTTGATTTTAGCCTGTAGATGCTTGATATACTTGTTTACGTGTACAAAGACGAAAAAGTTTCACAACGCTTCGTTAAACTAGACGCTTGGGATTACATGTGTACGGCACTCGGTCAAGTTAGACTGCCAGCAAGTTACTATCAAGATATGTAAGAGTTGGTCATGGTCAAAGATAATATAACCACTTGATGGCGCAACTAGTCAAAATTCCCTTTTGCAAAATGATGCCACGTCGATCGCGGGGGGCAGCTTGTGATTGGAGACTCGACGCGACTCGACGCTTGTGATTGGAGAATCAAAAGTAATTTATACAATTCGCGCCCCGCTCGAAATAGTTTAGGTTGACATGTTAGAAACTTTGGCTTATGCGTAGTAATGAATGAGTAGTCAATATTAATTTGTATTATATTATATTGTCATTGGTCATGGTCATACTGTCTCGAAAGTAATTTTTTATGTTGAAGTATTGTTCCACACTTGAGAATAAACTGTTTTAATGTTAGAGACAAATTTTCACAAAATCAACTTGGTTTTTAATCATTCGTATTTTTTCTTTCTTATAAAGTAATAATATTTATATTAGGGCTTTAGATTTTCTCGTTGTATTTTATTATATTTTGGAAAGGAGATTTAAACAAAAGAGTTTTTTTTATCTCTCCCACCTGAATATAAAATGTTAACACGAATATTGATTTGAACATTCGAAATGATATTGTAAAGATAATGTTGAATCTGTTTTCATAGTTCCTACTCGGTAATTAATTTTTTGCGGTGTTTCTTTTTTCCATAGAGCAAGTGCCTCTTATATCTAAACATAATAAAAGCTAACACTAACACTATGAAAAAAGTTAGAATGCACACCGACCGTCGAAGGTCAAAAGAAAATTCAAATGCCCTATCAGTTATCAGCGTACCCAGCATGCTGGTGGCATTACCACGCTGAATGGCACTGTGCTGTGGCCGCATAGGTACTCGACGAGTGCGTTGAGCCAGAAACACACCAGCATTTTGGTCACGCGTGCGCTCTGCAAGATTTTTGAAAATGAGATGTCCTCCAGTTTCCCAACGGCCCAATGTCTCGAACCCAAACGGTCCAGATATGTTATTACTGCCGAGGTTAGCATATTATTTGTTATCAGTAATTTCTTATCAAAATGTTTAGTGTCGAGCGAGATAACCGTGGCAGGACCGGGCTTTTTAGTAAGGTTCATCAAATATATAGTCAGTGTGTATCATAAGCTCCGAACTAAGCTCGTTCAATTTAAAATTCCCTGCATTTGATGAATACTCAGCGCTGCCTAAAAGGCTGACCAACGGGCATCCTTTCTATTCTTTTCTAAAAACAGAAGATATAGCCCTGAAGTCAACAGATGAGACCACAGAAAAGAGAAGTGAATAGAACGGAAATGAGAAGGAAAATCTGTTGCCAGGCATTATGATAGACCCTTGATTGAACATTCTTATTTATGTCAACGCATCGAACTCCGCATCCAAAGAACTTGGACCTTACCTTTATGGGTTAGGTCTCAAAGTTCTTTGTCCGCATCACAGTTGCTAACCAATTTCGAATGACTCACGTTTCATTTATATGGGATGGGTGCAACAGGCTGAAACAAATTTCTTACAAAAATGCCTTGACAGCCGTTCTAATTTAAACAAAAAAAAAGTATTTTCTGTGGTTGAGATTTTAAAAGTAATTTTCACAGGTTATGAGTTTTGTTATCAGCTAAGTATTGAAAATATTGTAAGTATTTTACTTATCAATTAAGACCCGGTGGTGAACAGAAATTTCAACGACTCAAACTGGGCCAGTAGTTATTTGTAATTTGTTCTTTTACTTTAGTGTACTATAATCTTGGCAAGTTTGACGCTTGTACGTATTATCGTTTTTACACTAGAGCAAATACAAAATTACGTTTAAAAAAAAAAACGTTTGTTGTATGGACTCAAAAGGTAAAAACTAAAGAGCAAAGTGCGGGTCCTTTTAGGTTTTACTTCCAGAATTTATTATTCTTGGTTATTCCGCCGTAACATTACATAATCTATGAAAATTTCAACTGGATAATAATAATAATAAAAAATAATAAATATCTGGGACATTTTTGCACACACGGTCATCTGACCCCAAACTAAGCAAAGCTTGTAATATGGCTGCCAGAAACTGATATACGTACATATATATTTTTAAATACATACTTAAATAGATATTAACACCCAGACATAGAACAAACACAAATGTTCATCACACAAATGTTTGTCCTAGATGATAATTATCTATTTTGGTTCGAAAAATAGGTAAAGGCAAGGTAGGATAGACAGACAGCCTAGGTAACGAGCGCTGAAAAGCGCGTAGTGCGTGGCGTATCGTATCGTTAATAATATGATCCCGTTTATAACCTTTGGGTACGAAACCATAAAAAACATAAATTTACAGGTGCCTATATTTATTTATCTCTAAGTAGTTGTAATAGATAAAAGTGCGAATATCTGACTCCTATGCTAGGTAGATTCATCATCATCATCATCATCATCAGCCAGAAGACGTCCACTGCTAAACATAGGCCTCCCCCTTTAACCTCCACACTGAACGACAGCCTGCCTTTTGCATCCACTGGATGCCCGCGACTCTCACAATGTCGTCGGTCTATCTAGTGGGAGGCCTCCCTACGCTGCGTCTTCCGGTTCGTGGTTCGCTAGGTAGATTACCTGTAGGTATTATAGGAGTCAGTTCCCTCCCGGTTATAGTGACTGATATTGACAAAATAATATTATTGTCTATTGATTAAATTTGGTATTCGTGCTGTGTGACGTGTATGTGTGTGACGTTGATTCATAAATTTACGATTTTTTTAAGAATCTATGTTAGGTGACTTAATAGATTCTTAAGGGTCGGCAAAGTATTTGTGGTGCCTCTGGTGTTACAACTATCCATAGGCGACGGTGACTGCTTACCATCAGGCAGCTGTTGTTTGCCAACTATGGCATATAAAACTTTTGCAGCTTTGCGTGGTGTTAGCGTAGGTTATCCACAGCCATTCTAGTCTATCTCTTCATAGCTTAGTGCAATAATAGTGCAACGGCACTGCTGCAGATAGCGGTGCCATTGTTTCAATCTATTATTACGGTATCTCGCCGGGAGTTTGTACAGCATTCCGATTCCAACTATGTATTGTTGCTTGGCAACATGAAGCAAACCTATCTATTGAAGTTAATCTGTAGGAATTGAAAACGATAAGTATTTATCGTGAAATGAAATCGTTTTCTGGAAAACGGTTTTAAAATAATCTGTTGATATTTTCTTCCGAGGAACAAGCCCTATTTGTGGTGCTAGACTGAAAATGTTCACAGTCAGTCTTTGAGAATCAGCTAGTCATGTTCCTACTACTGGGACACAGGCCTTTGAGAGAGAGAGAGATTATAGACCCTAATGCACCATGCTGGCCCAGTGCACGTGCAGTGCACTGATGCTTAGTGAATGTCATGTCTTTGAATTTGTGAGGTTCTTGGACATACCGGTTTCGTCACGATGTTTTACTTCAACGTTGTTGAGCGATGGCATCGAAACTGCACATAATTTACTTAAGTACTTAATAAGTCATTGGTGCAGGGCCGAGGATCGAACCGGGTGCCGTCAGATTGTATAGCGCACATGCTACCATCGCTCTTATTATAGCAATGATCTGCAATATCAATTACCTGAATACGAAAAAAAAAACATCAGCTGTTCCATAAAGTTTATCAAGTGTCAGTGACCGTCTTCTATATGCTGCTTAGGAAAAAAAAGCCATTATGATGAGTACAATGACCTCCTTTCAGTTTAGTACAGTATATATGCGTAGCCCTGCATTGCATGAGAACAATGATCTGAAACTCAAATCATTAAGTGGCGTAAGCCACAACCTGTTGAAATTAGGATTTGTCCCCCCAAAATCGTGATCTAAGCTTAGTTCCTCAATACAGCTGTTGACCAACCACGTCCTCAGTACTTGGCAACACAAACTTTCAACTCCCGTTTCGGAATTGCATACAACTTGCAAATAAGAGCCAAGTTCTCCCATAGACAAAAACTTCCTACTAAGTGAGTTTTCCATTGTGTCCGCTGGATTAATACGTGAACTTCGCAAAGGGTTATCTAAGTTTTGGGGACCACGTTTCTATTAATTACCTAAGTTGAGACCCGATCGATATTAATTAATTAGGAACTCGGGGAATGTTCCCTTTCCCGTCTGCTCATTATGGGCTGAAAGTTGAAATATAATTTTCGTTTGTCTTAAAATGTTCTTTATCATTTAAAGCACCGAAACTTTATTCAAAAGTGATAAAGCTGATTAATTTAACTTTTAAGACATCTTTTTTAGTAGACTTATTTTTTGTTTATCTTGTTTACATTTTTCACCTATCTACCTAACCTAACCTACCTAAGATGTGAAGAATTGATAACATGTTGATTGGTTTGATTACAATAATAACATCTTACGCTCATAAATCATAGCGTACACTTATCTACGAAATTATATAGGTGTTGCCACTAAGGATTTAGTAATTATCTCAGAATTTATTATAAAGTATTATTAGTAAGTATTATTATGAGGTAATTATAATTCCATATTTGTTTGTTTTATAACATTAATGTCAGGCATAAATGACATTCAAATTAGAATATTGTCCTATACAATTATAACTTTGGTATAGTAAAAAATAAGGTTTTGGTCAAAATAATAGTAACAAGGCACAATAGGCTGTCGGACAAGTGTTCTATAAGTACATTTAAATCAAATTTAAATCATACTGTATGTTTTAAATCTTTATCGGGACTTATCACGCATTATTTCATTTATCAGTCAGTGTTGTGTGTCGTAGTGACAACCCTGCGATTTTTTAAGATCAAGTGAGGGTAGAAGAACAAAACACCCTCTCTTCTCGCCGGACTCACCCGCAGTTTTCAGTCAGCTCGTGACCACGGCCATTGTAACATGGTCGAAACGTCGAGCGAAAGGTACCTATTTTGACCTAAATAAAATAATACGTGATAAGTCCTGATAAACACTTAAAAATGTGTTCAACTCGCGAAAGATTAAAAATTACATACTGTATGTGTACGCCAACTAGTATTAGGATTGAGCATTTCGATTCTCCCGGGACCCGGGTATGTCCTAAAACTGCGACCAGAACCACCGGAGGATAGGCAGCAGCATCCTATTAGTATACGGTGAACTTACTGCGATCCCCAAGCCGCCTGCCAAGCGTGGGGATTATGGCAACACCCTTCTTTAAGAGGGAGACCTTTGTCCAGTAGTGGACGTTTGATGGCTGCTGATGTGTGTGTGATGTGATTTCGATTCTCTAGACCTTCAACGGTCCATACACCATAGGCAATTCAACTGTCTTTTGTATAATAGGCCAGTAACAGTTATGGTATTTAGTATTTAAGTATGTTAGCTTTTATTTTAAGGAACTTACCCGTCAAAAATATTTAATCCTAGCATTGACACAATTGCATGATTTTGATAATTTACCCATGTATTTATCAAACCAAGTAAAAAAACGCATTTTGCCAAAGAAACAACTTGAGATGGTCTAGTTTTATCTATCAACTTGCTAGCAATAATCTGTGTGACGCGTTTATAAAATAAACCATATTTTATACACGCATTCCAATACAAGGTGTTACACACCAAAACTATTTGAACTGGCCACCCATAACCATCGATCAAAACGGTCCGACCGTCAAACCCGACACGACATAAGTGACCGCTATCAACCACCGCTTTAACACCTTCGTGGATGTGTGTGGTTGTAATTACCCATGCTATATTATAATAGGACTGAAAACGGCTTAAAATATTGCTACAATTTGTGTAACCGGTAATTTTAGTCCACTTATAAATAGAGTTTAAACAATCTACTCCCAAAGATTTAAGAATGACCAGATGTAACATGTATTAAGAAAGTTCAGATACTAAATCAGAGATGTAGATGGCCTATCTGAAGACGTTGGAGTAGAAAAAAAATACTAAGTTGTTTATGAGCGAATGCATATATTACAAGCGTAGATACTGATAAACCTAAATTGGTAAAACTCACTTAATTTGCTTTGACTAATTAGGTTCCAGTTGATGCCCTGTCTAAAAATAGCAGTATTTGAGTAGTAGTATAAAAAAGAGTACAGTACAAATCCATGACTAAACAATAAGCTGTTTCGGTTATTAGGTCCTTGTTAAAAAAATTGAGGCCATTCAAATGGGCGTGTCGCGTGTCACGCGAGAAAACGCTCAGTTTCGCGCTACTTTCCATGCACGAATCGTAACGAAACTTTCCAATTAAGCCATTAGGAAAATGACGGGCAAGGTAATGACGTACTCTATGGAATAATGACGACCATGTGGTTGTAGCGACCTGTAGTTGTGACGATGTGATTTGGTAAAATGCTCAGTATAGATTGCAAAATTTGTAGATATTACACTTGAACGAAAGAATTTATTTATTTATTTATTTTTATTTACATTGCCATATAATGCGTTGTAACATTTAAAATGCACTAAATACACATTATACCCTGTTTATAGGGTGTTGCAAAAAGTAAATGGTTTTACTTATTCTACTTAAAATTACACTAAGAATAATATTCATAAAATATTCATGAGATTGAAAGATTTTTCTTGTAAAAACCCGTCTATCGTGTAATAACATTTTCTTATCAAATATAATTTTAGTTTTTTTTGGAACTTTCCGTCATGTGTCTCTTCTCTTATTTCTTTCGGTAGATGGTTGAATATTTTGTACATCATGTATTGAGGACCTTTTCTGACTATTTCTAGTTTTGGTTTTGGAGCCACGATCTGGTGTTTTCTGCGAGCGTTTGTGTTAAATTGGAATAAATTAGTGTGTTTTTTTACAAAAGTTGCTGCCTCGAGGATATAGAAAGATGGGAGTGTTAGGATGTTTTGTTGTGTAAAGTGGGGTCTACAACTGTCTCGTTGTCAGATGTTCATTATTATTCGAATACATTTTTTTTTTGCATTATAAATAAGTCTTTTGCATCAGTACTATATCCCCATATTATGATACCATACTTAAGCCAGGAATGGGCGTACGCATAGTAAGCGCTTTTAGCTGCTGACATTTTTGTATTTGCTTTTTAATTTTTGAATTACAAAATACATCGTTCAATTTTAGATTTTTAGGCATAAAACAAAAAAATAAAGCTCTTATTAAATATAAAACAAGTAAACCATGATACAATAATTCATGTGAATTATCATACGAGTGATTCAAAAATCGAGCCCCAACAAGAACGCATGCCGCGACGGGATCTTGTTTTAGTTTTCTTCGTTTTGCAAAGGCTTGTGTTTATGTATACGCCTGTATAATTTTCGCAAAAGAGTCAAAAAATGTTTTTGCGGTGAATGCTAAGCTTGCAGGGATTACTCTAAAAGGGTGACCTACACTTCCCAGAATTCAGTTTTTATTTTCTTATGCGCTTCGTCCACATTTTGCAATGCACGTACACTGATGTCAAAATGGTATTACCATTTTAAGTTTATGATTACTTACTATTATGTATTGGAAAAGGTATCGATTAAAATTTAGGATTGGATTTGGAAAGTAAAGCTAAATAAGCTTGTGTTACGTGGTTTCACGCGCACACGAGACCCATGTGTTAATCCATGGTATTATTAGCTATACCTCCATACCAAATTCAATTCAAATTCATTTTACTGTTACGTTGTTAAGTGCTAAGAAATATATACCTACACGTACATGTTTACATTACGTATTTATAATATTAGTGTGATATACATTCATAATGATTATAATTATATTAACGGGGTATTTACTGCGAAGGTTTTGGATGGAGATCTTGATATTGCGACGCAGTTACATGCAGCTTGTTCACGAGTAACTGCGGCGTGTAACTGCGCCGAAATATCGAGAGCTCTATCCACAACCTTATCACGGTAAATATCCTGAATAATCATATACCTAAAGTGAACAACCGTGGTAGTTTAAAACAATGTGAGTGTGATATTATACCACTAAAAGTAAGATTTTTGTGGATTAATGCCATCGTATTTACCTAAATCAAGAAAAAAAATACTAAATTAGTAAAGTTGTAGCTGTAAAATAAAAACAACTCTTATTCCATTGTAATAGTAGTTGATGTTGAAAACCTCCAGGTAAATTAGTTTTAGCTTAGTACCAGCTTTATACGGCGCTTCCGTGCTTCAAAGTTATTTAGGTTTTACATTAAGAATTCTTGTTTTTTTCTTTTTGTATTTTTTTTTATCTTGATTACACGGTTACTCATTTCGCCGTTGGCAAACAAATTCGTGTCTAGACATAATTTGTTAGCTTTTGTGTTGAAAAAGGTTGATGAGAACGAACAAAATTGTAATTCAGTTTGTTAATTTCAAAATAACTATGAATGATCTTCGAATATTCTATTTCTGAGTTAACATTTATTAAGGTAGCTAACTTTAAGTTAGATTTAATTTATTCAAACAGGGATTGGTTGATTAACTCTATTTAAAATAAAGCACTTAACTCACTTTTTACGTCATTTCATTTTGATTGTCTTCCAATCTATTAATAATATAAGCTTCTCTTGCCTGTCTGAGCAAAAACTTGGACTGGGTTTAATATAATGATTAAACCATACTTTCCAAGTTCTAGCGGGTTAAAGTTGTGTAAACATTAGACGCTAAGTTGCTCCCTTAAGCGAGAATTAATAGAAAAGCTACGCGGCAAAAAAACATGTAAGTACCTACCAGAAAATCTTTTTTCTGGTACCTATTTCAAGTGGTCGCTATTTTCCGACAAGGGAACTTGCTATAAGTTCAATAAAGAGCGCGTCACGCGTCCGTCTGTCTATCCACAGGCAGGCACGTAGGCAATACCATCGATTTTCACACCCACATCACAAGGAAAGTGACCCTTATTGCGTTGCATAACAGCGCAAAGTCAGTAAACAACAAAAAGCGTACAAAAATCACTCCTATTACAGAGTAGTAAAGTTTGTGAGGATGCCTTGGCCAATACCTGTACTCTGGTTCAGTGTAACAGTGACATAGGTTACCTTTTTTGTTTTTAAATTGAATAATAGGATTGCGTTTAATCGCTAACTTGCACGATGCAGTCTTAGATGGAGCATGCTTGCCTAGAAACAACCGATTCACTCGTGATTTGCAGATTGTAACTATTGGAGAACATCCATCCAATCAGCGCATTCAACAGAATGTTGATGCTAGCGTAAATAAAGGTTGCATTCAAACATTGACTGCGCCGGCGTCCCTAAAAATTATGGAGATACAACGTAGAGTTCAAAATCAACGCCGTAGTATATTATCTTGATAATTTTAGACCTGTTAAAAGTATCATTACCATCATTCGTGAAACACTTTTATTTTAATTTTATGCTAGCACAGAATTCAAGTGCATATAGATCAATGCATGCTAGGTTAAAATTAGCATCACAAATATCTATAGAGAAAAATAAATCATACCATAATCCTTATTACTCGAAGCGACGTAGAAGCGGAATTACACTAGAGATTCGTCATAAATATACAAATAAGATGTAAATATTACAGACTAGTGGTCCGCCCCATTTTCGCACGGGTATAGATTATAGCCTATGTCACCCGGGGATAGTGTAGCTTCCCGTCAGTGAAAGAATTTTTCAAATCGGTTCAGTAGTTTTGGAGCCTATTCAATGCAAACAAACAAACAAACAATCAAATCTTTCCTCTCTATAATATTAGTATAGAAGTAAAAAATAAATAAAAAATGTCACAGAAAAAGTAACGGAATACAAACGGAATACCAACGGAATGGTATAATAATATACTCCGCCAGGTATATCATCCGAGAAAAAATTTCCACGTGGGCGTCCCGCAATGATGTCATGATGTCAATATTTACAACAGGTTCGAGAGAGATGACGATACACCACGTAACAGCTGATCTTTAGGGTATATATAAAATCCTTGCAGCTGATCGAATAAAGTGGCAACTGGACAGTGACGTCATTGCGGGACCATTCCCCCTTGCCATTCCCAGATTGATAGACCTTGTTTTCTTAGATTATGATGATACCTAGGTATCATGAACGGAATACAGAAGTGAATTTGACTGATTTCTTACAGATGTCAATTTGATAGTTTGGCATTTGAAATTTTGCGTCGTTGTCATTCCGCGTGAAAAATAATGTTGTACACGTCACTGTTACAGGGTCGTAATAAGTTGGACAGTTTGACGTGTAAGCGCAACTTTAAGTAGGCAAGTGGAGTGACGCCACCCTAGTTTCCACTATTTGTATTAGTTTACACGTCGAAGGTAGCCGTGACGTCATGAGCTTCGAAGTGTAGTTTCGAACAAGGAATTGTACTTAAAGTCGTAAATAATTTTACTTCAAGTTTAACTTTTATCCAATATGGACAGACTATGTTTTGTATTACTTATGTTTGTTTCCAGAGTTTTTATACATAAAAAACAAAATTGTAATACAGTTTTTTTTATTATTTATTATTTATTAAGGGACTTTATTAGGTTGACAAATGGTGCGGACCCAGGAGTCCGTGGAAAATAAAAATAAACAATAAAAAATATACGTATACAATTTTGTATAAAAATAATCCTACTAATATTATAAACGAGAAAGTTTGTATGTATGGATGTTTGTTCCTCTTTCACGCTGCAACGGAACAGCGGATCGACCAGATTTTTTGCATGGGTATAGTTCAAGAGCCAGAGAGTGACATAGTTTACTTTTTATCATCATCATCATCATCATCACCATTTTTCATCACCACGCGGGTGAAACCGCGGGGCGCAGAAATTGAGACTCGGAACTTTTTACCCATAGTAATCAGTAATAAATGATAAGTAATAACTTTGAATAAGAATACAGAAAAAACCTGCCGGCATAAATACAATTTTCCATTCCCACCCCAGACCATAAAAGCGAAAAACGCGTCTAAAACCTTTCATATTTAACCTGTATTCCCGGAAGATAGTAAAACACAAACACCTATATCGAAAACGCAAATATTCGAGAGTGAGTCCACGCGAATCGATGACAAAGAGCTTTCAAAAGTGAAATATGAGAGGTGAAACCCGTCGGTTGCAACGCGGCCTTAAAAATTGTCTTTTTGTTTGTGACGCAATGAATTTCGAATTCAGACACCTCTGCCTTGAAAGGAGGGTGTCTCTTTTGTTCGCTGTGAATAATTTCGACCACAAAGACAAGGAATTAGAGCACGGAGAGGTGACATAGAGAATCTTGAACGAAGGTGGTTATTTTATTACAGAAACTGACGTGGTTTTCACACATTTTTTTTTATATTACACGGGAATTACTCACGTAAGATAGAACGTAACTCACGTAACCACAGTCGGAGTGACCGACTTAATCTTACGTGAGCATTGATATAATACGTAGTATAAGTATGAGATCGTTGTACGTGAGTAATTCCCATGTAATATAAATAAAAGGTGGTTATTGTTTAATCTTTAATTATTTTATGCATCGCTTGGGCCTGTGCCAATCTTATATCTGTTCTGCCAATCTACTGTTTCTGTGCAGACTTTTTGATTTTATTCTAGTAGCGAATTAAAATCTGTCTTAGACGTTACTACATTCGTCGTTAAGCAGTCTGTTCTCAGATGATAATGGAAAAAATTGGTTCAAAGTAGCTCTACCCAATGTTTTTTAACAAATTTGGAGATTAAAGTTTGGATTGGAAGATTGGATGTGTCATGTCAAGTGATGTGATATGTTAAATTTGTGTATTGATGGCTCGAAAAATGAAAACATGTTATTGCAGGGCATAATAAATACATGCGTTCGAACATCAACAAAATTGTATTTGTGATTTTACTTTAGGTATGTAAACAGTTATGTGATTGCAGTGATATTGTATTGTAAGTTTGCACCCTCATGTTTGTTAGAAAATTCGTTAGTTCTGTAGGTACATACGTTTTTTTTTAAATCAGCTTTTTAGTAGTACATAATTTATTTCTCTATAGAGGGTTACGAGGAAAGTGTATGCCAAGTTGAAAGCAGGTCGTTGTAATCATAATTATGAACAACATTTACTACGGGACCAACCATGAAATCATCGAAAACTTATCTCTCTAAACTGGTTAAGAAGTCTTTTAAGAGAAAACTATTTTTTTATTAGGCAAATAACGTTATTAAATTAACAAAATACAAGCTCACACTAAATACCACACCATACTCCATTTTTCGTTTCACTTTCCGCACATAACCTCACGTTTACTTCGAATAGAAAAACTTATTATACAGGGTTTATTCGTATATAACCGAAATCCGTAGCGCATCATCGAATGTGGACGCAGGCTAGCAAATAACACATCAAATAAAATCATGTTAAATAAAAGATGGCAGCCAAGCCCAAGCCTAACTATTATTTAAAAAAAAAACTTTAATAAGCTGTTGCTGCTGGTTTTAGTAGCTAGTTACCAAAAAGGTAGGTTTGGTAGGTTGTGGTTAGCAATTGTTATTATTGATGCTTCTATTATTAAAATCGTGGTAATAAATAGTTATAACTCTTCTATTTTCAAATTAATTCCGCGTCAGGAAAGCTTTTATCGGTGTAATTCACTAAAATGAAACAGGTTAGGTGAGATTGATAAATGCTGTTCGTATTGCCACCGTACGGAACTTTCGGAATTCGCTGATTGAGTGCCGACGCGGGGAAGGAATCATTTATGTATGCATGGTGGCATGGAGTGCACACCCATTCCATGCTACATTGATAGACACTAAATGTAGAAAAAGTGGGGATTATTGTTAGTCATATTGGACCCGGGTATGTCCTAAAACTGCGACCAGAACCACCTGAGGATGGGCAGCACCGTCCTTTTAATACATGGTTAACGTGCTGCTATCCCCAAGCCGTGCCAAGCATGGAGATTATGGCAACACCCCTCTCTAAGATGGAGGTCTTTGTTCAGCAGCGGACGTTTAATAGCTGCTGATGGTGATGGATTGGGATTTACGTTTTCCGTTGCATTAAAAGCTTTGCACCTGCCGGCCGATATGGTCGAAAGGTTCTCGAACGAACCAGCGCAGTGTAGGACAAACAAGATTGACAGACGACCTAAACTAGACCGCAGGGAAACGCTTGATACAGGCCGCTTCCAGCCGGCCCATATGGATATCGATGCATTCCTATGTCCGGCAGTGGACATCCTATGGCTAAAATAGCTTTACACTGTTTTTAACTATCACAGTTATTTACCAAAGCTATATGATTATTAACAGAATATTTGCCGTGATATGGTTGTGAATATGGCTCCTGATATTTCGGCGCAGTAACATGTACTTTCAGTTTATAATAAAGTACTCTATGACATGCACCATTTTCACGAGAAGACTTTAAAATGCGGGTGGTTAGTAGAAAATTTCAAACTTAGGTGCAGACTAATAATAATTGATCTACCCTCTTTTTTAGTCTTTGGCTATGGTTATCACTGGTCTATGTCCCGACGAACCTAATCACGATAAATATCCCATAAATAACAGTATAACTGTTTTAAAGCTGTAGTCGTCCAACTGCAAAATGCGGTGATAATAAAATGTTTTAATGGTGACAACCTCATTTCGAGTTGAACAGGATGAAAGAAGATGGCATAGTAAGAGAGAGGAATGGAGGGACTAAGGGAAACAAAGAAGGAGAAAGACATAATTAGAGTAAACGAAACTTATAAAAAGCATATTTATTACCTTACTCCAAGACGCAGCAGGTAGCGCAGAGGAAGGAATCTGTTTTGGAAGATGACATTTGCTTTCTAATTTTAGGAAAGAAATACTAAGAAAATTAATGTAAGCGGTAATAGCTGTCTATGGACATCTGCAACTCTATAATAGCAGTGTTGTTTCAGGTCAGACAAACAAGGAAGATATTATGTTAAGGTGGCATGGCGGGTGCGAACGCATTTTAATGAGGCTTGAAATTGAGGCTTGCTTTTAGTAGAATTCATCCAGTAGATGACATTGTCGCCCTTTTTTGTCATGTGAACTGTTTGTTAGTTCATTGATATCGCTACATGTTTCTAGTGTGCAAAAAATGAGTAAATGAGTTGAATAAATGACTACTTACAGATAAACTCAAATTACCAGTCCCGCGATTAGAAATATTCAAAAAGGCCCTCTGACAATGACAAAAAAAAACATATATAACTAAATTCCGGATGCAGTAATAAAGAAACAAATAACTATACTTTCCATAACCAATTGCGTTTTTTTACCCAAAAATGTTATTACGCGATAGAAGATTTTTTCAACGATAAAATTAAATTATAATTAGAATATTAACATCGATCTCTTAGATCTCTTAGTTTAGTTAGAAGGTAGCATCCTAGGTTTAGTTTGTTTGCATTCCATTTCATATATTATCTAACCTATCGCATTAAATACTTCATCCTAAGTTAAGTTTAAATAGTAGATAATTATCACGTAATTGATATAATAAACTTAATTAAAAGTTTATCTATAAGATTTCAGTATATTCAATGTCTGTGGTCTGGTTTGTGACCAGCCACAACATTAACCTTTGCTGCACCCTTTATGCAGGGTATATTACACAATGTACTCTAAAATTTAGTTTTTAGAAGAAGAAGGTGTACATATTTGCAATAAAGAATAAAGATTTTGTGTTAAAATGGTTTAGCGGTAAAGTAAAGAAAAAGATATTTGAACAAGAACTATAATTTATTGTACTAAGGCTTATTTCGCTTTGTCTCTCTTATCAGGCTTTGTCTGGTCTGATGGTGTTTCGATACTTTGCCAGTCCGGTTTTAAGATTTTAATGTATAAATAAATTTAAGAGTAAAATTGTATGGTAAACTTCGTGATCTTACTAAAAAAATTACAATAATCAACGTGTTATATATTTTTCTGATAAACAAGGAAATAATTTAAAAAATTAGATTGTCTCTGTAGGCTAAGCTCTATAGGATAGCGAGTAAAACCACGGGATGCTGCTCATAATTCATATACCGCGTAACCTTACACGTAAAGCGTATATTAAGCCGTAGGGGACCAGAATACCCATCATAATGTTTTTTCTTTACCACGGGATCAGCTCTGAATTCAAGAAAAAAATATCAGCTATTTCATAAAAATAACCATTTACAAACGAAAAAATATATGGAACATAATTTAGTTATAAAAATACAAGTATAACGGCTATTAGGCTTAGTACACTCTTTCCGCGTAACCCTGTATAATTAATATATTTACAAATCTAGTAAATTAATGTGAGTACGTCAAAAACAACATCGTCGTTCCGAAATAATTCAAGAACGCTGAATACAAAAATGTTAAACGTTTAAATTCTCACGAACAAAACGTAAAATTATCAGCGACAATGAATGTGAAACAATCGGAACAATCCAACGAATGGGGAAAAATGTTTTGTCTCTGTTTCAAAATTATTAATGACATCGTTACTGCGGCAAAACGTTTTCCAGTTTAGTCGTTTGCTCGATAATCGAACGAATAAATCACAATGAGAGTGACTGCTACACGACCATTGTATCTAATTTATGACTGTGACGCAGTCTCGGTAGAGACTTGCGTTTGAGAGAGGTCTTTGTCACAACAAAGTTGTAGTTGGCTATAAAATATTGTTTTGTTGAATAACCGTTTAGGCGCGTTTCAGTCTAGAAACCCTTTGCATCCAAAGGTTGCCTGGAAAATATCGTTTTAGTAGATATTATGTATAAATATTATTTCCCTTTTATGTACGAAAGGGTTTATTTATCACAATACTGTTATGCAAGTGTTATAAAAACAAGTATATGTACCGGCGAATATCTTTAAAAAATTCCTTAACTGCAAAATAGTCGATCTTAAGTCTCTTTGGCGGACCGCAGAGGATACGACGGGATTTCGACCGCATGAGTCCGCGTAATTGGTTGTAGTGTGTGTGAGCATTTATGTACGTGTACATGCCTCAAATGGACACCCACTGAGGTGCTTTTTGCTCAAGATTTGCTGGTCAGTATACTTTTAACTATCACAGTGCCTGCAAAGTTATTATATTCTAGCTAATAAATAAAAGCTACATTACAATTTGTCTTCAGAAGTGCGTAATTCTTTTCAATTTATTATTGAGCCTCCTTTTGTAAACAAGTTCACGGTTTGTTTACTTCGAACTTTTTTGTTTTTCACCACAACATCTGATGTTAATAATGCATTGTTTTTGCTGTCAAGAAAGAGAAATTACTAGACGCCCGATAATATACGTGTTATTGTTTAGTGTTTTGCAGCCCTATACAGGGTATAAGGGGAACACTCTCGAAGCCAAAAGAAAGTAATTGTACTCATCATTATGAACCACTTTTGGTATGGGACCAACCCTGATATCGCGAAAAAAATTCAGCTGTTCCATGCATTTTGTCGAGTGTCAATGATCGTTTTTTATAGAACAGCTGATATTTTTTCGCGATTTCAGGGCTGGTCCCATAGTAAAAGTTGTTCATAATGATGAGTACAATTACCTTCTTTTGGCTTCGAGAGTGTTCCCCTGACACCCCGTGTATGTAATATAATAATTATTGTAATAAGTGTCCATTTGTTTTGTAGCCTCTGTATTTTATAGGATATTTTATTTTTGTTTCAGCTAGATTCTAAATTCCGTCATTTGCTCGCTTCAGCCATTTACTTGTTTCTGGCAAAAATGATTTTTTAACTTTTGCGGATTGCTGTTGCCCATGACTTTAAACGCGTAAACTTACAACCTTGATTTGCCTCCTCTAATTCAGACTTTTTGCAAAATCCTTACTTAGTGGACGTCTACATTCCATCATTCTGCCAGTCTGTCAAACGTATTTTGTTTTTATATGTGCTAAGTTTTTTTTTTGTAACCAGTAACACCCTATAAATAGGTGTATATTATTCACTTTTTATTAAAGGTTTGGTTTGAACTTTCAAGAAGCAGCTAGAGCATAAACACCAAGATATTTGGAAGATTTTTTCTAGAGGGTAGGATAATAAATTCTTTCCAATTGTGTAAAAGCATCCTAACTTCCGTTACAGCGCTTAATTATAACCGTGGACACTGGCGCTGTGAACAAGGAAAAGTACTTTCTTTTGTTAGGTTAAGAAAAAGTAGTGTCCTTTATTAGGATAAAGTGAGATGTTTTTTTATTGCGCGCTTTAAACTATAGTCTGTCTGTTGTAGTTACTTACTATATAATTGGTATTCTAGCAGAGATCTCTGAACTTCTCGTGATTAATACGTTTTTCTAAAATGGTATTTAATGTATTTATTTTTAGAGTTCCGTAGCCAAAGGATAACAACGGGACCATATTACTAAGCCTACGATGTCTGTCTGTCTGTCCGTCCGTCTGTCTGTTCTAACTTTAAACAGCTATCACATGTATCTTTTGAACCGTAAACATTAACAATTTCGTAGCCAGTTGAAATTTGCACAAAATATGGAATCTTACGGATTAACCAAAGATATCATACTTATACTACGTATTGTAATCTTAGGGATTAATTAATAAATAATAAAAAAGTCAAAAAGTAAAAACGAAAGACAAACCCCCCATACATACATAATGTTTATATACTCTGTTTCTGTCATAAATAAATATTTTTTCTTTCTTTTCTTTCTTTCCATACAAGAAACGTATTGTTTAAACGTATTTTTGTATTATGACATTTCTATTGATATATTTGCTGTGAACACGGACAAAATAATGTAAAATACACGCGATTACATTAATTAAAAGTGTTTATTTTCAATCAGATAGTTCTTTAATGTCATTCCTAAGCATTTCCCTACTGAACCATTTTCTTTACACCATAATTCTAAAAACTTTTCTAACAACAATCTTCTAACCAGAACACGCGAACAATTATCCGTTAATAATTTGCGTAAATACAAAGTCAAGTTTGTGTCTGTACAACAAATGTTTGGACGCCTACGCAGTCGAGAAAATTTCAAAATTACACGTCACAAGCGGATTCGTACGTCTTTAGTTGAGGAATTCATTACAAATCCAAAGTTTAAATTGCTGCTCCGAGCTACAACTCATCACCGTTAAAAAGTTTTCCGAGAAAATAGCACTTTGTGAGGCATACGTCTCTCGGCGCCTTATGTTTAGTTAAATTAGAATACGGCGCCTAATTCCGCCGAGTGTGGCTTTAATAGCCTCAATAGAAAACTTAGAATGAGCGACGAATAAATTAGCGATTTCATACTTACTTGTATTTCTATTATTATCTAAATTACTGTTTACCCGATGACGCAAAGGCAAAAGAAGTATAATATAGCTGGCGATTAGCATTTTATCTAGCGGTTAGAATTTTTAATGCCATAGGTGGCAAACAGCTAACGGTCCTTCTGATGGTAAGCGACCAACGTCGCCTATATCCATATGTACCTGTAACAGAGGCATCTCAGATACGTTGCTGAGCTTTGAAGACTCTATTAACAGCTGTTTTGAAAAGTCTCATGTTATAGTTACTCGGAAATGCCTCAGGAGGAAATGCTGCTCATTCCACAAATTTTAGGTGTGAGGGAAAAAGATCGAGTAAAATCAGAAAAAAAATGCGTGTAAGTGTGATTTCCATAGATCTATGATCTATGATCATGTGGGTGATCTTTCAGGCGGTGGCGACTAGTATGCGATGATAATACCCACGCCAGCTACCGAATGGTGGGAACTTGTGAATTTCCTTGTCGCCATCGCTTAATAATTAAAAACCGTACTTTGCTACCTATTAGGACTGAGGTTTGTGATGCATTAATCCAAGGTATAAGCCAAAGATAATATAAACTGACTCTTTGACTGTTCCTTGACTGTTGGCTTTTTGGAAAACTCAGAGTCACTCAAAGTGCAATGGAGAGAGCTATGCTCGGAGTTTCTTTGCGCGATAAAATCCGAAACGTGGATATTCGCCAAAGAACCAGAGTCACCGACATAGCTGTTAAAATTTGCAAGTTGAAGTGGCAATGGGCAGGCTACATCGCTCGAAGAACCGATAACCGACGGGGAAGAAAGGTTCTTGAGTGGAGACCACGAACCGGAAGACGCAGCGTAGGTAGGCCTCCCACTAGATGGACCGACGACATAGTGAGAGTCGCTGGCATCCAGTGGATGCAAAAGGCAGGCTGTCGTTCAGTGTGGAGGTTAAAGGGGGAGGCCTATGTTCAGCAGTGGACGTCATCTGGCTGATGATGATGATGATAATGAATATAAACTGGTTTCAGCTTTTTCTACACATTTCATTCAAATCCGTTATTCGGAGTTGGGTGCGGAAAAATACACACACTTTTGCATTTATAAAAGTGTGATATCATTAAATAGCATAGATTCAGTGCTTTCTCCCTCTACGTTAAATAGGTATTTTAAATTCATTGTGACGATTTTTGTGGTGTAGCAAACGTCAGTAATTTTGTTTTGGTAAACCACCAAAAATGTTGCTGTCAGAGTTTTTTTATTCTTATTTATGAAATATTTTATACAATACTAGCGGTCCGCCCTAGCTTCGCACGGGTATAGATTATAGCCCATGTCACGCGGGGATAGTGTAGCTTCCCGTCAGTGAAAAAAAAAAAAAACAACCTATTCAAATCGGTTCAGTAGTTTCGGAGCCTATTCAATGCAAACAAACAAACAAACAATCAAATCTTTCCTCTTTATCATATTATAGTATAGACAAAAAATTAAGCAGGTTAAGTAAATATATAAATGTTTTTTTTAAATAAACACAGCCAGTGCCTCTTAAAATTAATATTTTCGAAAACTTTTCTCATAGTGAAACAAGCTACGTGTTATGAAAACTTTTTTTGTGTAAAAAATCTATTTTATAACGACGAAACTCTGCACGCGGCGCGGGAAAAGTTTTTTATTCGTAGCGGTGTCGTGTTTTCCAACAAATTTCATTTTTATCACGCCAGTCCTAAACTAGATTGTCAACGAGAAATGCGGGAATCGTTTTCATTGATTGACAGAATAGACTGACGCTAGAAATTCAGTCCAACGTAATATTTAAATACTTAAAAAGTATACGCGTTAACTAGACATTCTTCTTCTTTTGTTTGTCGGTTAAAAACAGAGACTATGTGGAGGTATTCATATTTTTTTTCCAAATAAAATCAAATATTTTATTTGTCAGAACATGGTAGGTACCTCAGATCAGACAAACAAGAGAGATATGGTATGGTGGCGTGGCGGGTGCGTACGCATTTATTAAATATTTTGGAGTTTCTATAGTTATGAATACAATGATATCCTTGAGTAAGTCCGTCAGCTAGAGATACACCCTGTATATTTATGTTAATTTAATTGAATTAAAAACTTCTTACCTCCTAGCCATCTGATGTCATCATCATCATAATCAGCCTTTTTAACAGTCCACTGCTGGACTTTTAGCCTACCCCCGAAAGGGTGATTGGGCCATATCCACCACGCTGGCCTAGTTGCGGGTTGGTAGATTCACATACGCCATTGAATTCCATCTCTGTACGTATGCAGGTTTCTTCAAGATGTTTTTCCTTCACCGGAAAGCCAGTGGTATGAAAATTCGTACACAAACTCCAGAGAGCTCATTGGTACGGGCCCAGGGTTTGAACCCGCTTGCTTTCAAGTCTAGCGGCTTTTCACTCCATGAGCCATCTGATGTATCTGTTTCTAACCAATTAATTAAATATTTTTTATGTCATCCTAATTGGATCCTAATTCGTGGTGGGCCAATTTGGGAGACCACTAGACTTGAAAGCTCTTTGGAACTTATGTACGGACTTTCATTCATTTTCATACCACTGGCTTTTCGGTGAAGGAAAAAATCGTGAGGAAACCTGCATACGTACGGAGAATGAATTCAATGGCGTATGTGAAACCACCAATCCGCACTGGGCCAGCGTGGTGGATATGGCCCAATCACCCTTTTGGGGGTAAGCTAAAAGTCCAGCAGTGGACTGTTAAAAGGCTGATTATGAAAGTCATCCTAATTGAGCTACTTCTGCTTCAATAGTAAAGAAACGTCATTTGGGCTTTCATAGATTGCAAAAGTCTATTCCCTTCTAAAATACAGGGTCATTATTATTTACTGACAAAAAAAACCGTAAAAGATAAGCTGTTGTTTGTTATTTAAAATGTATTTTGAACTACCACAACTATTAAGCTCTGTTCATTTTCCGCATAAAGTTCATTAACTCTGCAAAGAACGCTCAAGCTGGTTCAATTAAACTCTTCGTCGAAACACATTCCGGATCACTGACTGGAACAATTACGTCTGTGTTTACAAATTAATGGCTAAGCCACGTTCCTTGAAAGTCTAGACGTTTTCTTTGATTTTCTTTGACTGCAGAGAAACGGTACTTTATGAATGAGTCATAAAGAGCACAACGCAATGGTCTGCGTCAAAATAGAATGTGAAATGCGACGTGGCAAAAAAATCATCCACAATTTTGCATAAATTATGAAAGCACTTTTAGATCAATTTAAAGGTTTGGTTTTGGTGGTTTGGTGCCGAGACAAGAGCCTAGTGTGGGTTCACGGCATAAATGAAGCCCGATGTAATCTCTTGTATTAAAGTGATCAAGTGTTTAAAGGTTTAGCGAGAAACCGCTTTTCTACAGTCAAATAAACTTTACAGAAAAAGGCGTGAACTAAAGTTAGCTTTACTTTCGGTCTTCGATTTTGACCATAGGCAACCAATAGGCACAACGATAGTACCTAACTTATTTTGTTTTATTTTAGAAGAAAAATTAACATATAATTTTATATTACAATTCACCATTATAAGTGAGGAGTGAGATAACGCAAGTTAGAGAAAATGTCGTCATGATTATGAAAACAAGCACCGTTCTATTTGCCGAATCGTAGAAATTTCAGCATTTTTAAATTCATGACATCGTTAGCGGTCGCCATAATATCGTGGTCGAGTGTGTTAAGGGCAAATTGGAAATAAGTTTGAAATAAAAAAAACCAACGTCGTTGATAACCCATAAATGTAGATAGTTTTTTTTTATATTCCTTGCTTGCTTTTTTTATATTCAAATCCATTCTAAAATGTCCTTACACATTTTAGAATGGATTTGAATATTATTTATTGTATCTTATAATAACTTATCATTCTCGAATGGAGACCGCGGACCGGTAAGCGCAGCGTAGGACGTCTACCCACAAGATAGAGGTAAGACCCAAAAAAAAACGCAAGAAAACGCTAGATGAAGGCCGCTTCCAACCGGCCTTTCTGAAGATTGATGGGAGGCTTATGTCCAGCAGACGTCCTATGGCTGAAATGATGATTATTGTGATAACTCATCATCATCAGCCTATTTGATATTCGTCCACTGCTGGACGTAGGCCTCTCCGTATTGTGATATCTATTGTGATTTAAATAATTCTAATTTTCAACTGAAAAGTTGCTTGGTGATGCTGTGACGCGTCGTCCCAGCGTGCACCTAGTGCGTTCTTACCATAAAGCTTAAAGTCGTCATAAACTTGTTTACGTTTAATACCTTAATCAAAAGTGCAGTGAAAGTATCTAGATATTATGTACTTTATACTTCAACGATGGCTATGAGACAAGAAACGTTAAGCTTTTCGAACATAAAACGTAGGGCTGTTAAAAGTTGATGTGATCCGATTTTGATGTTGATTTTATATTTTGGAGATAAACGATTCTTCAAGATTGTTTTGTAACACATGTATATTTACAGATACGCTATTTTAAAGACTCAAAATTTATATGTTAAAAGAAATATTAACATGGGAAATGATCGTTGGTACTTATTGCTGACATCCTGTTGTGGCGATATATTGACTCGTTTATTGTATCGGCTCTATAGTCATTGTGCAAAAAATCTTGGACGAATTCGGAAAAACTTATATATTTTAATGGACCGAACATCTATCGAATCAAACATTATGAAAACCACTGCAGTAAACTCAGCTTTTAAACATCAAAAAATGCACATATTAATATAGCTGTTTTCGATGAAAATTATACCATATACGTACGTTAATACAAAAAATCTAATCACGCATACGAGTATGTCTTATTTACAAACAATTGAAATCTAATTATTCCGTTTCAAGGTTTCTAGGCATATCAACGTAATCTATTCATTGCAATTCTATTAACAATAATAATTTATGGAAATATTATTGCTTTTGCCAGTTTCCATGATTACCGTCTCCACGTTGACTATTGGCATGCCAGTCGATTCCGCACGCCTTGTGTTTAACGTAATAGCTCTATTACTCTAATAACAGTTCACGAATCGAACAACTTTATAATTCCTTGCGGTGAAGTTTATGATTAGAGCCGTTTGTAATTTGTACAGTTTACTCGTGTACCCGTTCTGATAATTAGTTATCGTATGCAGCTTCTCTAAATTGTACTAACAACATTTGTTAATATTTCTATTTGTTTATAAAATTGTCACGGCTTAAAATCAATTACATATTATTATGTAAAAAAAAAATTACACTGTATTTTAAAAAGTTAAGTTTTTTTTCCTGGGCTAGCGCCTTTATTAACTAAACAAAATACAAGCTAAAACTAAAACTACAAATACAGTTAGACTGCCCATATACCGTTGAAGGTCTAAAGACAATCCAAATGCTCAAGCCCACTACCAGTATGGTTGATTTGGTCCATGTCTTTTAATAATTATTTGTATTCCATATGAAAAACAAAAATACAAAAAATTGGTTCTCCCACTAGATGGACCGACGACATAGTGAGAGTCACTGGCATCAAGTGAATGCAAAAGGGCCTCCCCCTTTAACCTTTGTTCAGCAGTGGACGTCTTCTGGCTGATGATGAAGATAATTAAATAAGTTTATCATAGCTCAATACACGCCAACCCTTTGTTTTCTATTCCTCCTAAGCATAAATCACTACAGTGTAGTGTACAGGTTAATGTGCTGGAAACTTTAAAGTTAAAGGCAGTTGAAACAAAAGTAGACTTGATCCACTTTTTAAAATAATTGTATGCAGCACGAAAGCACAGAGTTGAAACATTTTACAGGCGAGATTTATTTTATATAGCTGACTTTTTAAGCTGAAACGACGTTGCTACACGAGACTGCATAATTCAACTTTTAGATAACTCAAATTATTTTAATTTACTTCACTGTGATTATGGAGTATTTATTGTTTGCTTATCAAATGAAAATACTAACTGGTTTTTATATCTAGCACTATTATCTAATTAAAATATGGCGTGTAAATAAAAGAAAAAAAAAACGACCATACGTGGAAACTTCAAGGTTGACTATAAATATATCTCGCTCCCTTAGTCGACTCATGCCTACTTTACCGGAACAAGTATCTGAGCGTAACGGTCACGCGAGTTAAGTGTTTTTCCCATCCCAAAAAGTGCCGAACGTGCCTAAAGAGTTTTCAATTAAAAAAAATATGAAGTCATGGGGACTGCCGACAGAAGTGAAAACTTAGAACTAGTCTGGTGCAACACGTTACATCAGCATGTCGGTGACGCGAACCCATACGTTTTGCCCCGACCAAAAATCTCTCAACGTGCCTAAAGAAGTTTCCACTTCAAAAATGTATGTGCACTGCCTACGAGTATAAAATACAACAAATATAAGTAAATATTTAATTTTATTTCCATGTAAATTATGATTGAATTTGTATGTCGAAATATATTTGAACGTCAAGTATAAATTTATTAATTAGCACAAGAAAATTATACATATACGTAATTTTAAATCTTAATAAACTTACATTTTTTTAATGAATTACACCAATTTAATTATAGACCATTTGCAGGCATCATTCACAAAATGCTGGCCGCATTACTGTGTCATATTGCAATTCTGAAGCGTTGCGCAAGGTACCGAATAGCGTTTTGGTCACGGGATGTTTTGACCAACGTGTGAATAATTCTTATAAAATATTGAAATATTATAAGTTTAGTTAACACTTCAATGTAAACTCCTTCAATGGTCGCTTTCCTATCAGCCTCCAGAATTGGCGTTGCTAGCGTTATCTGAAATTCCTAATAAGTGCAAGTAATTACTCAACTAGAACCGTTACAAACTCCAAAGCTGACAGCGAGATGTCGCTTTTGATTCATCATCATCATAGTCAGCCTTTTAACAGTCCACTGCTGGACTTTTAGCCTACCCCCGAAAGGGTGATTGGGCCATATCCACCACGCTGGCCCAGTGCGGATTGGTGGCTTTTGATTACTCGAAAGTAATTTTATATTGAAGTTTTTCACATTTTAGAATTAACTATTAGAATGTAAAAGACAATCAAAAAATTTGAGGACTGATAGGATTCCAAAAATTTCTAGCAAATTCCGGAATTCCAGCAGAATTTAAATATTAAACTGTTGAGTTGCGGTGCGTGACATTGTCCACGTAACAAAAATCCGTCCACAGTCGTCTGTTTGCTACTCGTATCTGCTACGATACGTGTGCGAAAAATGCCACAAATATGGACTTATATGTATGGTGTCGTGTGTTTATTTCATTATTAAATGGGAGGACAATCTAAGTATAAACCAAGACCAAGTTCATTGACACTAGTCTGAATAAACTTTGCAGCAAACAAGCAATGCCATTACGACGTCTCTTATTTATAGAACTTATTTACTTAGTAAGTTCTTTACTTAGTAGGAGACCGTTTAGAACAGTAGAGGGGTATTACACCGGTTAAAGTAAATTAAGTGGAAAATTATTCGTCCTTACATTATTGTAAGCTAGTAGCATTTAAAATGTATGCTAAGTTAAACAAACATTTAAAATGTTCGGGTGTTATTTATTAAGGTCATAAAGTAACAAAAACACATATATTTTTTTAATTTATGTTTACCTTTTTTTTAAACTGTAGTTAGCATATAACAAGGTTTTATGACATGTAAATTTAAAAAGAACGTATATTAGAAGAGGCCTATGTTCAGCAGTGGACGATGAAATGCTGATGATAATGATGATGATGAAGAATGAGGAGGTTCGAATACTGTTCAAATCTCTACCTATACTGAACAGTATTCAAATCTCTTAATTATTTATCATATTAATGACTCGAATAAGAGTAACTTGCCGTATAATTAGTCATATACCTTCAAAACCCATGGGTAGGTATAAGAAAACCGATGCAAAAGTACAGACTCGTTTTTAAAACGCTTATATTAGCTTTTCTTGTTACTAACGAACTATGTAGGTCTGTAAACAAATGTTGGAAGTTAACAAATTTTTAATTTCTGTATCGATTTGAAGGATTGCAAGCATAATAATAATTCTTATGACAATACAGTAAATTGGTACCATCAAACTAGCGATCATCATTATCATCATCAGCCTGAAGAGCTGAGAAGCTATGTCAGTGGCTGTGGTTTTTTGGCGAATATCTTTGGTCCGGATTTTATCATACAAAAGAACTCCAAGCATAGCTCTCTCCATTACCCGCTGTGTGACTCTGAATTTTTCCAAAAGCCAGCAGTTAACAACCATCGACCACGTCTCGGTCTCGACCCGGGCCTTAAAACGTCCAGCAGTGGACGTTTAATGGCTGCTGATGCTGAGCACGACTCGGTACCATATCTCATCACTGGCAACACGCATTAACACGGTTAAATGCTGTCTTTAAACTTAAAACGATTTTTTTAAATTCTATTAATTGACCACCAACTCACCTGATGTAAAGCGACGATGCAGTCTATGATGGAGCACGCTTGCCTAAAAGAAACCAATTCACTCGTGATTTGAAGACACCCAGATTGTAACTAATAATTACATTAACGATGTTCATTAAAAAATATATATTTTTAATGAACATCATTGACCAGCTCTGTCACCATGGTCTTTCTTGCTTGAGAAGTAGCCAGACCAACCGTACTAGAACAGTGACTGGTCAGGTTGGTCTGGCTAGTGCTTGAGGATTTTGACTTTCTCTAGACCTTCCAGGTCTATAATGAATCCAACTGTTTGTATAACAAGATAATTAGTTTAGGTATTTAATGATAACTAACTCGTATTTGCATTAAATATTGAGGGTCCGAAATAATATGATAAACACAACAACATGGCAAAAATGTAATACTACAAAACCACGATAAAATGATCTTAAAAGACACATTTTACCCCATACTCTACAAGAAATTGCATAATACTAGCACATTTTTTGTAGACGTATAACAGTTTTATGTAGTTAAATAATATATTTCTACCTTCTCAGATGGATCAAAGTGCAAAAGTATCCATACGCCTGTGCAAGGAGAAACTCAGTCTCAAGGGAATTCTTCTTCGACGCCTGTGTGACCCACTCTATCTTACTTTGAAACATTACTCGTACTCTACGTTCCTCGGTTCTTTGTACGTATGGACTTCATAATATTGTATGTTTTGATTTAAAGCCTGAAGATCTTTTGTACACAGTTTTTGCAATAAATATACAGTTTTTTTTTAATTATAAGTAGGCTTGCGCTTAGCCGCCAACTCACCTGATGTTAAGCGATGATGCGGCCTACGATGGAGCATGCTTGCCTAAAAGAAACCTATTCACCTTACACACAACCTTGATTCTGATTCTGAAGACATTAAGTTTACTGTATTTAAATGCTGCATAATTCTAGTCTGTCTCATTGATTATGGCACATTGTACGTAACGAAAAAAACCGCGTGTTTTTTTTTAATTACCCATTGAAAATTGTGTGTATTATAATTAAATTTATGCATACTTTTTTAATAGTACATTATCTAAATTTTTAACATTTGAACACTACGCAGTGGCCTAAGTGTTGCATTTTGATATGGTGTGGAGTTAGTTAATTAATTGACACATACCATATACACATAATTATGTAAGCGACTTTAACGTGAGATATATGTGTATTTCTTAATTTGTTAAGTGCACATCTTTGTTTGTATTTGTTTATTTAGAGTCTATTGCTTTTTTCTTTGTTCTAGTAATATTATACATCTATATTTTTTTAATTCATATGTTTTAGCGTTAATATAATGTACCCTATTTTTTATAAAGTAGAAACTTTTAAGTGGCCCCTTTGTCTCTAGCTAATTATTAACTCTGTTAATTAAGACCGTTAGTTTCTCTAAGATAATTAAAAAAAAGAAGATATATATATATATACATATAAGTTTAATAATATAATAGGTATTTTTGATACACGCCTACATACCATTCGTTCCAGTCTGGTGGATGACTGGTAGATTTTTTTTGTGCATTTAGTCCTCCATATGTGCATATTGTGCATTTATACATAATTTGTAAGTATGCAATAAAGTGTTAAAAATAAAATACCCGTATACGTAACTATTTTATGACGGAAAATGTAGTTTCTGCGGGATATCCGGTAAAACCACGGAAGTAGCTAGTAACTATTGTAATAACGAGACTTGTTGTTGGTTATAATTTAATTATTTATTTAACAAAATAAATAATAAAATACAGACTCAAATTAAAACGGCGATAAGGCTGCGGTAAGCCTCTTCAGGCTAGTTAAGTTTGATAAATTAATGTGAAGGATAAATCTCAACGAAGATCCAAGAAAGCACTTCACGAAAGGTCCGTAAATTTGAACAAAAAATTATTCGATCCCGCCAGTCTTTCACAAAACTGTAGCCATTTTCGCCGTTAAAAATGCAAATTACAACAACATTACAAGAAACCCTGACAGGGCTCATAAAAAGTTCTGTGTGAACTTCCCCCTTGCATATTCATGGCGCGAACTCACTTGGAAGTTTTTGGTGAGAAATTATGATAATAATTTTATACTAACTTCATCCGTCTTGAGATTTCATAAATTAGGGAGTTGTATGGTAGAGTTCAGTGTTACGCGGTCTAACGCCTTGTTTCTCAAGCGTGCTGCTAAATTAATTTAGATACCCACGGATGAAGTTCATTTCCTCGATTGGTTGAGTTAAAAAATATCGTTCGTGACAGGGATTTCAGCTTACTTATTGGATACGAAGTCACCGGAGGAGCTCATGGTGATAACTGCGATAAATGAGTACTTTTGGTCGAGGTTAGGGTAAGTTGACGTGCGTAAACAGTACTTATTGAGACAGCAGTAGTTAAATGTTCAGAGATTTGCAACGAAGGCTTATCGAATTTTCTAATAAGACGTTTTATGAAAAGTTGTGCAAAGGGCGTAGTTATATTTATTTATTTGAAAGGAAGACCAACAGCCTTAAAAATATAACAATCTTATTAGATCCAAAAGCTAATTAAAGGTCCTCGTGGATAAAAATTTAATAAGTAACAATTTAAGTGACATTACGCAGTTACACAATATGCGTTTGTCAAAAAATTAAAATGACTTAACAATAGGCTTAAACAAAGAATTCCCTACTCAACAGCTGCCTAACCGCCACAACGCTCATGCAGAATAGATCCAACCCTAAGCGCTTATCGATGGCTTATTAAATTATACTTAAAGTCAAAAGAAAGTAATTGTACTTATCATTAAGAACAACTTTTACTATGGGACCAACCCTGAAATCGCGAAAATATATCAGCTGTTCTATAGAAAACGGTCATTGACACTCGACAAAGTGTATGCAACAGCTGTTTTTTTTTTCGCGATTTCAGGCTTGGTCCCATACTAAAAGTGGTTCATAATGACACCTGACCCTTACATTCTGTATAGTGCATAGTACAACTAAGATAATAAGATTGTATTTTTTTCTTTCATTGTGTTTTTCTGTTTTGTAATATTGATGTTGTAGTGTTTTGTACTTAAAATAAATGTTTTCTTTCTTTCTATAACAAACAATAGATACAACAACAGCAACGAACAATAAATACTTGCACAGAAGAATTGTATAAGTTGATAAAATAAGGAAAAAAATATCGACCCACTGGAAGAGGAAAGAAAACTTGGTTCCGCAAATTCTGGATATAGATAAGCATTTCTAGTGAAAAACAGCTTTTTTGCTCTACTTAAGATACAAAAAAATACTGAACTGACAGCTGACTATCTAATACTGGAGAGGTTCCAGAATACACTAATAAAAAAATAACAATTCATAAATTTATTTCGCGGACCATATCCCTTTGCAAAAGATCCATGTGCAAGTAATTGTTCCACAGTAAACTCCAGACGAATCTCTTACTGTCTATTAACCGGCTCGTCGGCACTAAAGAGATTCACTGAATAGGAAAATTCACAAACTAAGTTGAACAATAAAGTAAGGAGCGCAGTTACTGTTATATCTTGGAGTGAGTCGAGTGTTACTGCGTCAGTTATGAAATGTACACTTTACAGAGCATTGCATTATTCTAAGTTTCATACATGACGTCGTACCAGGTAGATCTGGGTTACGCAGAAAGGGTTTATTAAGCCAATAGGATAGTAGGTACCCATCATTATTAACAACTTTTAGTTTTTTATGCCATAGGTGGCAAACAAGCTGACGGCCAGCTTGATGGTAAGCGATTATTGTCGCCTATGGATACCTACAACACCAGAGACATCACAGATACATTGCGGACCCTTAAAGACTCTATTAACAGCCCTTTTGAAGAACCCCCAGTATGGGAGCAACTCTGACATCGGGGAAAAAATATCAGCTGTTCAATAGAAAGTGGTAATTGACACTCGACAAAATGTATGGAACAGCTGTTTTTTTTGCGATTTCAATGTTGGTCCCGTAGTAAAAGTTGTTAATAATGATGAATATAACGGACACCTTTAGGCATCACAATCCTTGGGCTGATTTTACTCATATACAATCTTTAAAATTATATTCGAATGAAACGCTTGCTTACACAATATCATCATGGATGAAAGGTACCCTGGTACCCCGGTACCCCGGCACTATTGTTTGATAATAACTTGCGTTTATCATCAAACAATAGTTTCAGGGTCGATAGTACTTAGCCATTCACCTCGAAGTTGTTCAAGAGTAATTATCTAAGTATACGTAAAATAAACCCTGCAGTTACAACTTCGAGAAAGAAGAATATAGAAGGATTCAGCCGGGCTGCATTTGGTAAGCTCCGTCAAGTCTTCACGTCCACGTCTATACCACAGTGATTTGCCTCAGGAAATTCTGGAATCAGTGCTTCCTACCCATAATGACCTACGGTGCCGAGATGTGGACACTCACGGTTAAGGTGGTGCACAAAATCATATTCACTCAGCGAGATATAGAGAACTCCATGCTCAGAGTTTCTATACGGGACAGACTTCGAAACGATGTGATGCGACATAAAACCAAAGTTACCGACATACTAGCTCAAAGAATTAGTTAAGCTGAAGTGGGCCAGCCACATTCCCTCGGGTAGGAATCGATAGCCGACGGGTAAACAATTTTATAGTTACCATCATCATCAGGCAGAAGACGTATAGGCCTCCCCCTTTAACCTTCACACTGAATGAAAGCCTGCTATCTGCATCCACTGGACGCCCAATTTTTATAGTAAAGATTGCCTAAGCAAACGTAGTGTAGGACACAAATCAGAAGAAGCTTGTAATCTGCGTAAAGCAGTAAGTAAAAACCGAATGCAAAGAACTGTCGACCAAGTTCAGAGGCCTGCATTAAGAGAGGTTATGTCCAGCCTCCGTAGAATCTGAGACCTATGCATTGTTCGGCCAATAAGTTAATTACTAATTTAAAAAAAACAACGCTTAACTATACTTTGACGCGTAACTATATCCAGTTTACTGAAACAAGTAACTTCTATACACTTTTTTTTTAAATTGTAATTAATCTTGCGTGACGGCTGCCAACTGGCCTGATGTTAAGCGATGATGCGGTCTACGATGGAGCACGCTTGCTCAAAAGAAACCGATTCAATGATAGCCCGTTAGTCCAGTTGGTAGTGAACCTTCCTTCTGAGCCCCCAAGCTCAGAAAGTAGGTTCACTACTACTACTGCTTTGGTCTGATTCCCACCTAGGACAAACATTTACGATAATTATGTGATGAACATTTGTGTTTCTTCTATATCTGGTTGTTAATATCTATTTAACTATGTATTTAAAACTATATATGTATGTATATCAGTCTCTGGCAGCCATATCAAAAGCTTTGCTTAGTTTGGGGTCAAAGCACCGCGTGTGCAAAAATGTCCTGAATATTTATCTTCTCTACATAGTATAAATTAGAGTCGCTTTCCGCGTCTGTCTGTCTGTATGTCTGTATGGCCGCTAACTCCTCCTAAACCACGCAACGGATTTTGATGAGATTTTCACCATCAGTTAGATACATTTTCAAGGAAGGTTTATATATATATAACTAGCGACCTGCCCCGGCTTCGCACGTAAATTACACCGGTGCGAAGCCAGGCGGGCGGGTCGCTAGTTTATTTATAAATAAAAAAATATGTCGATGTCGATTTCATTCGCAAGTACCTACCGTACCTGTAAATGAAATTTTGTTAAGATAATAGTTTTAACAATTTGTCAACAAACATGTACAAGTACTTTTGAAACTCTTCATTACACTAAGCGTTTACTACAATGCTTGTTATCCCCAAACCCGATACGTTCCATCCCCATACCCAAAGCAGGGATTGGAATTTGCCTAAACTTCCCTCGTCCCATTCACGCGCTCCGGCGAGCTAAACAAAAGACGGTATATGAGAAGATTTATGAACAATTCACGACGCTATGATATGGGGTATCTATTCAAATCCTCTACTGAATTTGGGGCCAGGTACCTCCACGCAGATGATGTATGTCCCCCGTACAATACAACTGGCACCTACATTATTACCCTCCCGACTGAATTCAATTTTCGTATATTGTGAGAGATATTTATCGCTAGCTCCGTGAAAGTTTTTATAAGAGCATCATGAATACTTTATTGTGGAGCAATCCTATTTTTGCAACAGTTAAGCTGTGTAGACAGGCCGTCTAAAATAACTGAAGGGCTTTTCCAATTGCCGATGAAATTACTTTCGCAGACGCTTTTGTGACGTTGGGCGATTTGTATTCAACCTTGAAAAATACATAGGTACACTTTAAGAAATAACAGTCGATTTATATTGCCGTGCGTGTTTATTAATAGCAAACAGCATTACTTTTTATTATACTGATCACGCGATACAGTGATTTCACTAAAAGCATCCCGGACAAGGTGGGCTTCTTAAAGAGCTTTCTTAGAAAACATAGCACACGTTTTCTATAGAACGAATTTTTATTCCAACTGCGTATTCTGCGGAGTAGTGTTTTGGAAGCTTCAAAGAAATATTTTCGGTATTCGTGCAAGAGCCTTAAATATTCAACTCGGAGAACACCGCTCAATATAACTTATGCAAACAAACGTACGTTCCCCCTTGTCTTAGGATGTGTCATTCGGTTATTATTGTAAGTCGAAAAATTCAAACACGAGAGAGAAAAGTAGAGCTGCCATTTTCTGGGGCCCAGGTGTCCTTTTTTCGTCGCTTTAAAGAGAAAATGTAATGAGCACCTTAACTTCACCTGTTCACGTATGAAGGTGGTGTTTATCCGCGAACGGGTGCGTGGCCTTAATATTAAGGCGACGCTCGGCAAAAAGCTTCTAGTTGTTTCCCTTTTAAAGGGACGGTGAGAGGTTATTCAGCAAAAAGTAGGTGGGGCGAGTTTTCTGCACGTTACTCAAGTGTCACCAAAAGGTTCTCCGCTAAAAATACAATAATGATACCCTTTTAAGTTGCCGTTTGTTTGTTTAGTCACGTTGTTTTTGTATGTAAATTGGTAGAAAATGTATGTATACCTAAATTTCGGAAATTAGCGGTTAATTAAATTATAATATTGTTGGTAAGGTTTATATTTATGCTTCTTACATTAAAGACGCAAATATTAATAATAAAAAAAAACATTTCAATATCACTACAGTTTTCGCAAAAGCAAACACTTAGCTTTATTGAAAATTTACTAACCTATCGGTTTTTATAGGATACATTTCAGTGAGAGATACCTCCTCTACATTAAAATTCTCAATTGGACTGCCAGGGCAGGCACGAAAAGTTGACACTATTTAATGTTGATTCCGAAAACTCGTACGAAGTGCTTTGATTCCACATTTCATGTGCGAACTGCTAGTCTGTGGAAGTGCTGCGTGAATGGGTGTTCCTCGATAGTTATCGACTGGGTGACTTAAGGACGTGAGTGAAACGGTTTCTTCTAAGCAAGCTCACGCCATCGTAGACCGCATCATCGCATAACATTAGGCAACGTGGCGGTCTAACGCACACTTATTAATAAATAGTAAAAAAAAAATGCAACGTGCTATAGAAATTACGTGCAACTTAAACGACTGTATAAAATTTAATAATCGCTAACAGGCAATTGAAATAAAATCTAGAATAAAATAAATCAAAGCATGGAACGCATCAACTAAGTATACGAGGTGCGTTAAGGCTAACTTTGTATAATTTTATTATTGAAACTGACGTGGTTTTCACACATTTTATTTATGTTACACGGGAATTACTCACGTAAGATTAAGCCGGTTACTCCGACTATAGTTTCAACCGCATTAGACGGCCTTTTTCAAGGTGAATGCGCGCGCGCAGCTGCGTCTCGCTTTGCACTACGGGCCGCCGCGCGGCGCGCACGTGACGACACCGGCTGCTTGTCGGGTGCGGGGGTGGGGGTGCGTAGAGAAATATGTTGCGCCGGCGCACACTGAACACACACATGGCGCACATAAATAAAATTGTATAATTTTGTTTCCCAACCTCAACAAAAATCTTCTCTATTTTTATAAAACTAAATAAACAATACAGACAAAGGGATCTTCGTATCTAAATATTTTTCCTATGAAAATCTTAGACCTAATTTTGTATGCAGGCTCAGGTCTGTATCCTAAATCGAAACAAGATAAACCTTTGCGAATATCTCCAAAGAACGAAAAAAACATTCGAAAATGATTTATAGTAGCGCCAGATCTGCTCGGAAGCCATCGTGGGACCGAAAACAGATTATCGGGATCCGCGTTACTCCCTACAATCGGTTTAGTTACGTCGAGTTACGAAGAGGCGTAGGCTTTTTGTATTAGGCGTATCAAGAATCGGTAGCATGAAATCTTCTTTTTCACATGACTGCCTAAAAACGGTGTTTATATTAATAGTAAGGTAGTAATCTATGAATGATTGTGAATAAAATAATGTTATTAATGGGCAATTAATAACAGATGTGTTTGCCATAAGACAAAATTGACACTGATTTTGTATAGTTAATTTTACATAAATTTTGTAGAGGGTTTGCTGTATTGGAAATAATAAATGCTTGTAGTTATTACTTGTTGTTGACAATCTTAAAATTTGACAATCGGCAGAATAAAAATCGTATCGTTATATCTGAGTACAAAATGGTTAATAATTTATTTAGTTTTTGAGCTATTTATGTTTTTATTTTGGCTAAATGTTACTGTGTTTGTATGAATCTTAAAAAAAAACATTTAAACAGTTATTTCGATATAAATTCATGAAATCAGTTTTTTTATTGAAAAGCAGGTGGTTATTCGCTATTTTAAATAATAACCTGTTTTGTGGTATAAAAAAATCGTAGTAAAATTTTATGTTTTATCTACAGAAGAGTCCAGTTCGTAAAAAATATTTTAATAGTAGTACCGTTGCTACTCGAATATTCTAGTAATTTTGTCACACAATATGTGACATGCCTTAAATTACTTTGTAGCGTTCGGCTGGTTCCGCCACTTGCCGACCTCCTCCGACCGGCTCTATTTGCAGTCTGCCCTCGTAGCCTTTGCGAAGGCGGCGTAGCGCGGCAGTCGCGTCGTAGCTGTCGTAGCAGGCACTCGTAGCGCCTACGACCTACGCCACATTCACGTAGAATAATAATAATTGTAATAATTCATATTGTAATTAGTTATTGAAGTAATCAAACTCAAATAGTATTAGAATTAACTTTGTAATATTACTTAACAGTGTTAAATTATTATCTAGTTCATAATTAAGTGCTTGGATGAGATTTATCGCAACAGGTAAGATCTTACGAATTGTCTTTTTACATTTACTTACACTACTATATCTCCTTGTCCTTAGTATGCTTTCTTGTTTTTTTTTTCACGGAGTGTCAGTAGAGGACTGTAGTATTAAATTATTTAGGTCACCCAATCCTAATAAGATTTCAGATTTTTTTACAATTGTAAATTATGTATAACTGCGCCCCGGGGTTTCACTCGCGTAGATGCTTAGCTTAAGTCTCCTTATAATATCAGCTATCTGCCAGTGTAAGTTCCTTCAAAATCGGTCCAGCTGTTTTGGAGTCCATAGGGAACATACATACATTGAATAATTATTGAACTTGTAATTTTCTGATTAGTGACAATACAAAATCATCATCATCATCATTGTCAGCCTGTATCAACCCACTGCTGGGTATAGGCCTCCTCTCCTTTGCACCATTGATCCCTGTCTCGGGCTAATCTCATCCTCAATGACCTGCAATGGGCCTGATATCATAGACCCACCGGGCTGGTTGTCTGCCTACGGAACGCTTATCCGCTATTGGTAATAGAAAATACAACTAAGTAAATCCGTAAGCCTATAAAACGTTATGTGAATGACTGTAGATTATAATAATTATTATGGTTGTAATTTTCTTATTAGTGACAATACAAAATACAACTAAGTAAATCCGTAAGCCTTTAAAACGTTATGTGAATGACTGTAGCTTATAATGATTATTACAGTTGAAATTTTCTGATTATTGATAATACAAAATACAACTAAGTAAATCCGTAAGCCTTTAAAACGTTATGTGAATGACTGTAGCTTATAATAATTATTATAGTTGTAATTTTCTGATTAGTGACAATACAAAATACAACTAAGTAAATCCGTAAGCCTTTAAAACGTTATGTTAATGACTGTAGATTATAATAATTATTATGGTTGTAATTTTCTGATTAGTGACAATACAAAATACAACTAAGTAAATCCGTAAGCCTTTAAAACGTTATGTGAATGACTGTAGATTATAATAATGATTATGGTTGTAATTTTCTGATTACTGACAATACAAAATACAACTAAGTAAATCCGTAAGCCTTTAAAACGTTATGTGAATGACTGTAAATTATAATAATTATTATGGTTGTAATTTTCTGATTAGTGACAATACAAAATACAACTAAGTAAATCCGTAAGCCTTTAAAACGTTATGTGAATGAGTGTAGATTATAATAATTGTTATGGTTGTAATTTTCTGCTTACTGACAATACAAATACAACTAAGTAGATCCGTAAGGCTTCTCTATGCCCAAGGGGTCACATCCTGGGTCATATTCAGCATTACGAGGGGCTTTAGTTAATTAATTAGCCCTTTTGAAGCAGAGGAGGGATCTCGCGAGATCCTTAAACAATGCCTCGTTTTTTGTATTGTGTTTCCGTTTTCCGAGTGTATGTGAAATTGTGGAGGTACTCTGCGAAGTGTTGTTAGTTTTTGTTTAGCTTTAATTATCCTAAAATGCCGTGGATGTTTCAGTGAATTTTCATTTTAACTTCCGACGCAAAAACAGGAGTGGTATATGATTAACGTGTGTCTGTCTATGGCATCGTAGCTACCAAACGGCTGAACCGATTTCGATTTATTAGTTTTTGTTTACCGACGACATAGTGAGAGTCGCTGGCATCCAATGGATGCAAAAGGCAGGCTGTCGTTCAGTGTGGAGGTTAAAGGGGGAGGCCTATGTTCAGCATTGGACGTCTTCTGGCTGATGATGATGATGAGTTTTTGTTTGTTTAAAAGGTGCCTTGATCGATAGTTTTCTGAGCTATGATTTACGAAAATCTGTTCAGCCGCTTGAAGATAATCAGTTCTTTGATCGTTTTTTTTTTCATTTATTTATGAATGTTAATTAATTATACACTGGTTCTTTGGCGAATATACACGTTTCAGATTTTATCGCGCAAAGAAACTCCGAGCTTAACTCTCTCCATTGCCCACTGTGTGACTCTGAGTTTTTCCAAAAGGCCAACTGTTAAGGACCACGTCTCAGTACCATATGTCATCACTGGCAACACAAACTGGTCAAAGACCCTCGTCTTGAGGCACTGTGGTATCTTGAGGCATTGTGGTAATTATACACGGTTTAAAAACAGAATAGGCACAAGCTCTGTAGTTGTTTAACTTACTGGAATAAATCATTTTGGTTTATAAATATAGTTTGTTTATCAGACAGGAGTTTTATAATGCACTATTAAATAGCTTTTTTACTCTCTCACTTATAATTTAACAAATCTTATATTGTAGCGATGATAGCTCAGTAGTTAATGCGTACGGATTTTAAACCACATCAGGGTGTGGATTCAAATCCCAGCAATAAGTTTGAGCTCATTTAAGCCATTTGACAGCCTCATTTGAGTTCTCTTTCCAGGCAAGGTGGGCTTACCATGTTCCACCACATCCTCATTTAGCGTCAGGTGTGGTAATAACCACATTGTCAGCCATAAAAAAATTATCATCATCATCATTTCAGCCATAGGACGTCCACTGCTAAATATAGGCCTACCAAACCAGTGTTTCCATGCGATATCTTTAAAAAAACATAAAAATTCATAAAAAATTTAGACACTGCAATAAAAAAAAATACAACCCTGGAGCACCACTGCAAAGTATCTTGTCTGTCTATTTTCTATCGGATACATTTCGGAGAGTGTGCGCAAGAGCTACATAACCTTGTTCCACCCTCCCCCTTTAACTACAGAACAAGTAGAAAGATGGCATACGACCACCTGGAAATATCAAATATTCGTCAAAGATCGACGATTTGGGTCGTCTTTTATGATACATACTGCCCAAGTATAAAACTCCCTGCCATCTTCCTTGTTTCCTGAGAACTACAATCTAGTCATATTCAAGGCTAGAGTGATAAAATGTCTTCTAGATCAACGTGTTCTATCCTCAGCCACACCATTGCTTACCATCAGGCGAGTTTGTGGCCAAACGTAGATCATTTTTTTTATTGTAATTTATAAAATAGAATAGAATATTTATTTACTGCCAGAAGTAATATACCATAACCTTAATTTTATTTAGAAATAGCAAGCACTAGATTAGATACTTATTGTCTAAATAGAATTGTCGGCGAGCCTCAAACTAAGCACGAGGCCTGTATCTTGAGGCTCGAGTGCAGTTATACAAAACAAGTTGTTGACAAACTGTTAGAGAATATAATTATAAACATACAATAATTATGTGAGGATGGTACTTAATAAAAAAGGTAAAAAGATACTTAAAGTTAAGTTTAAGGTACTCATTAAAATAATAAAAAAATATATGGGGTAAAAATGTATATATGTGGGCTATATTATGGGAGCTATTTTTCAATCAGTTCAACAAACCGCTGGGGCTCCAGGGCACACCCCTTCTGGGGTACCTGGGCAAATCTGATTCCCACTCCCGGCGACGGCCCAAGCCGAGGTTCGTACCTTCGAGGTGCCCTTGTGCTAGTCGCCCAAAACTTAAATCACCAAGTTATGCCGAACGCACTCTGCGTTCGCTAACTAGTCCGGTCAAACTATAGAGGCCAAAAGGCCAACAGTACAAGTCAATATAAAAAAGGGGGCTATATTATGTAGGTGTGGGTGAAAGAGGGAGAGTGTTATTATGTGAGTAAGGTGGTTGGTATGAGGGTGAGTGTAGTATTTAGCATCAGGTGTGGTCATAATCATAATAATTGTCAGCCATAAAAAATAAGTCACTGTAATATTTATATAACGTATTAACTTGCAGATTTTGTATACCTACGTGGTTAAAATATGCATGTAATTGATTTTTAAAGCATCTTTTTAGATCAGCATCATAATGTCAAGAAGAAGATAAACTTCAACTTTTTATATAGGCTAAATATGTAGCTAATTATAAAGCCGTGGTAGCGCATTTGGGATACCGCTTGACTTAGAAGCGTGAGGTCGCGGGTTCAAACCCTGCGAGCCCTCGTACCAATGAGCTCTTTGGAGCTTATTTACAGATTTTCATACCACTGGCTTTTCGGTGAAGGAAAAGATCGTGAGGAAACCTGCATACATACGGAGAAGGAATTCAATGGCGTATGTGAATCTACCAATCCGCACTGGGCCAGCCTGGTGGATATGGCCCAATCGCTTCTTCGGGAGTAGGCTAAAAACCCAGCAGTGGACTGTTAAAAGGCTGATTATAATGATAATAATAAATAAAAATTATGTCATTAGTTTCGAAATGGACGTGTGACACTGAAAACAGGATGGCAAGTGGAGAAGAGGGGGTGTAGAATCTAAACAGCTTGAGTCATACTTTTGGCTACATCATAGAACTAATAAAATATCAGAATATGATATTTACGTAATCATTTTGCAATGCAATGTTATCAACAACTTTTTATTTTAGGCTTAAGAAACGATTTCTGAAATGTCACAGACATGTCATATGTCTCTTGCAAAATGTATACTAGCAACTTTTTTAATTGTTTTATTATTAGATTTACATAATATTTTACCACAAAAGAACTTTTTAAAATATTTTCCTGAGTACAAAAAATAACCTTTTATATTATTACTAGCGACCCCCCCGCCCGCCCGGCTTCGCACGGGTGTAATTTACGTGCGAAGCCGGGGCGGGTCGTTAGTTATACATATCAACCTTCCCCTTTAATCACTCTATCTATAAAAAAAACCGCTTCAAAATCCGTTGCGTAGTTTTAAAGATTTAGGCATACATAGGGACGGACAGACAGCGACAGCGACTTTGTTTTTATATTTAGTGATGATGATATCACAGCCTGAGAGTCTCGTCTTAGAATTTATAGAAGGGTAAACAATTTAATTTAAAACAAGCATACTAATAATAACCTCATAACCATTCCCAAACAAACTTAAATTGTCTTTCCCGTGAGCAGTTTAAATACTAGAACTAATCTAATTGTACCTCCTAACTGTTAATGCAACACCTGGAATGCGAAGCCTTAAATCCTCTAGCTTACGGCCCTACCACACCTGATACCCCGACTTAATTCACAACCCCGAGCGGAATATACCGAAACCAAACAAGCAAAAGCACACCTTAACACTAAAAGCTGTAAAGCTGAAAACAGTACAAGCAAAATATCTAAAACCTAGCGCATAAAACCATAGGAAGTTATGATCGTGTTTGAAGACAAACTAAGTAGATATGTGCTTAGCACGTTCCGGTGCGGGGTTTTATGTTATGGTAGTAAAAATTACGTACAATTTTATTGGTATTATATAAATTGGTAACATAAAATAAAACATAGTAAGAGGCACAACCGATAGTAAATATTATTTAGACAATGAATTTATTGCTAGTACAAAGAAGCAAAACATAGTGTTCTAAATTTGTTCTTTCTACGGATCTTTGCGAATATTAAACAGGCGTAAAATTGAAAAGTTTATAAACTTCCTCAACGCCGTATTTAATTCGATGCCATTTGTTTTCATATAGAAACGACCTTTAACATTCACAAAGTTTATCTCTAACTCTGGCAACGAAAAAAGATCTGGAAACAGTTATTTATTGCGAAAGTCGAAGCCATACATTAAATTAGTCGTATAAAAAGTTGGCAAAACCCAGAGGTCATTTATCTTAAACGAGACCGATGTCTGTGGTGGTGTACATGTACAAGTAATATGGCCTATTTCATTTAGGCTTTTACCAAAGTTATTTTATTTGTATCGAGTAGATTAGATTACTGTGTATCATAAAATGAATTTCAACAATTCACTGGTTAAAGTTTAAAAACATCTGACTATACAATTCTAAAAAAAAAAAAAGTTGTCGCTGAAAGTTCAGAGTACTTCAATTCAAAAGCTTAATATCTTGCTCAATTTTTTTTTAAGAATCTAGATTTTTTATCAAAATTTTATTTAGTTGAGATTAATAACAGGTGTTTTTTCTACTTTTAGTATTTTTTTGAATCTGATCAGTTAATTTCGTCACATCACACTAAGTGTTTAAAAACCCTTCATTTGGTTAATTTTGCGATTGTACCGCGCCTTAAGTAAATTACGTGCAGTTACAATGCTATCGCTCAAAAAAGGTAAAGAGAATCACCGTGGGGAAACCGGTATGTCCAAGGACCTCAAAAGTTCAAAGATATTGTGGTCCGTCACGATGGGGGCCAGCAAGCTGTTATTTTATTTATTTCTGTAATAAATAAATTATATAAATAAATATTTCGGGACATTTTTCACACACGGTCATCTGACCCCAAACTAAGCAAAGCTTGTGATATGGCTGCTAGAGACTGATATAAATACATAATATGTATTTATATCAGTCTCTAAAAATATATTATATTTTTAAATACTTACTTAAATAGATATTAACACCCAGATATAGAACGAACACAAATGTTCATCACATGAATGTTTGTCCTAGGTAGGAATCGAACCCACGCCTCCAACGCAGAAGGCAGGTTCAATACAACTGGGGCTATCTGCTACTTCCGACTTGATAATATTGTATTTTGTAAAGGCAAACGGATGCGATGAAGATTCTTAAAAATATGGTCGTGTGAGATCCTCGAATTCATAAACCGTTTTTTCTGGAACAAAGTACAGAGAGCAGTGATGGATTGAGGGTTATTTGATCTGATCTATCCGTATATATTGAGTTTGCATGTAGAACAAAAGAAAAGTAGTTTTTCTAACTCGCGCTGTCCGCAATCCCCTGAAGGGATGCTTTCAGGAAACCCGAAATAGGAATGTCAACAAGATAAATTTGATTTTCCTGTTGGCCAGTTATTTATTCAACAGCGAACTTTTGGTTTATGGATGGCTGACACGAATTTAGAAGGTAGCTAATTTTTTCACAGTGATCTTAATACTGAAGCAATCTTATGAGCTTTTCAAAAAACTTACAAACAGCAAGTTCTCAATACTCAGATTTCTGTGTATTCTACGCGATATCTCCACGATACAGGGGTCTTACGGCTACCTGGTTTAAGCGATTCTGTTTACGTGATTGCAAAACGTTGTGCGACCGCAAACCGTATCTCGGCGCGTTAAGGTTTACGTTCACGTAATTTTCCGCACTGCGCCGTTTCGATATCCCGCTTAATCCCGCGTTAAGAGCTAGCCGTAAAGCACCTAAACGATTTTAATGACTCACTTTATTAGACTATAATCTAATCATCATCATCATTTCAGCCATAGGACGTCCACTGCTGGACATAAGCCTCCCCCATCGATCTCCAAAAGGGCCGGTTGGAAGTGGCCTGCATCCAGCGTTTCCCTGCGGTCTCTTTTAGGTCGTCTGTCCATCTTGTGGGTGGACGTCCTACGCTGCGCTTACTAGTCCGTGGTCTCCATTCCAGAACCTTTCAGCCAGATCGGCCATCTGTTCTGCGTGTTATGTGCCCTGCCCACTGCCACTTCAACTTGCTAATCCGGTAGGCTATGTCGGTGACTTTCGCTCGTCTACGGATCTCCTCATTTCGGATTCGATCTCGTAGAGAAACCCCGAGCATAGCCCTCTCCATAGCTCGTTGTGCTACTTTGAGCTTGCTTGTGAGGCCCATAGTGAGAGACCACGTTTCAGTGCCGTATATCATCACTGGTAACACACACTGGTCAAAGACTTTCGTCTTAAGGCACTGAGGTATTTTAGATGAGAAGACGTTGCGAAGTTTACCGAACGCTGCCCAGTCGAGTTGGATTCGCCGATTGACCTCTTTCTTGAAGTTGGACCTACCTAGTTCGACTGTTTGACCTAGGTAGACGTACGTGTCAAAAGCTTCAAGAACTGAGTTCCCAACTGATACTGGGGTGGGCACAACATGGATATTTGACATGACCTTTGTCTTGTCTATAATCTAATGTTTGTCTCAAAATGTGTGAAAAATGGAAACATTTGAACACAAACGATAATATGCCTGTGTCCTAATGTTTCATTTCTTACAAAATAACTTGATATCGCGCTATAGTGACGAGCTCTCTGTCTAGTATAAATGATCAGCATTTCAATTAAAAAAGTTTTTTTTTTTTTTTTAGAATAGACAGGCCTATTTTATTAAAGCATATCTCACTGTTTTGTTTAATCTCAGGGTAAACCTAATAAAACGATACACATAGGTATTTAAGCTACGGTTGTATTATGAATAGTCTCATAATAAAATTTATAAGTTTAGTGTTACAGTACACGATTACTTTTGTCTTTATAATTAAACGTAGCACTTTAAGTAATTACAGTACTCATCCGCTTTTGTAATTTGAATATAACCAAAAATAACAAAGGGAATGAACAAAGCGCGTCCCAAGGCTATCCACCACATGTTTTCAGACCAATTTCATATGTCCTTGAGAATAATGTTCAGATAATTATTCTCACCCTGAATCATAAAATATCCTCACTCTATAAATTTTGAATGGGAGAACAGACGGAGAGCGGTTGCTTTCGGTAATAAGTTTATTTGATTGATACTAGCTGCGCCCCGTGGCTTTACCCGCGTAGATATTGATCTATTATTATCGTTTTACTATAGCTTTAGCACTAAAATCACACCAAGTTTGACGCTTGTGTGCATTACTGTTTTTACGACAGAGCCAAAGATATAGATATTCAAAAAACTATTTTTTTTTGCATGGGGTTTGAGGAGACCATCCCTTCATTTTTATTTTCGTTCTTGTGTTATAAATATGTTGTGAAAATTTTAACTGGCTATCTATTACGGTTCCAAACATAATTATACTCTTTATGAAAGGTTTAATTAGGACAGACAGCGTAGACCCTAAAAATGTATCTCAGTGTTAGCTCCGGCTTCAATAACGCCTTCCAAAGGACGAATCAATGACCCCTGTCAAAAGACATATAAAAAATATGATAACTATATTTCATTACTTTTTTGGGTGATAGTATAATAAAAATTTTAATTGTTAATCTCGTTTTACGTAATTTGTAGGCAAAAATTCATTACATTTTATTATACTTAATTACTGACTGAAATAGTATTAAAATTTTAATCATCGTAAATAGGTGTATGCGGCGGACCGAGATAACTGGCCTTCGCCAGACATATCCATTATTTTCGCCGGCGCAGCGATTTATCTCCCACCGCTTTTTGTCGACGCTGTTTGTAAACTTTGAATAGCAGAATCAATTCCAGCGCTGGCAATACGGAATGATATCCAGTGTGCATCAGGTTGTAAACAATTTGTATCATTTGCAAAAATCTTTTGTCCCCAGGCTCGATGAAACATGAATGTGATAAAGAGGACGGGTAGTATGAAGAGAATGGTAGCAACGCAGTTGACGGGTGTGAAGTAGATGTGACTGGTGATACATGTGACACGTGAGAGATGGATCGCAAGCTCGTATGTGCCGCGGCAGTCATGCTGGCATTACAAATAATTGGCGCTGCGCGGGTCATGTGTCCGAATGACCCTAACTGCGTTTGCGGTGGCACGCTCGCCGTTGAACTCAATTGCAACATCGACGGTGAGTGCACTTTAACGTTAACGCCTGCAGAATCCCTTTTACAGTTTAATAAAATTGGTCCGGTATAGTTTCACAAAATCATTTTGTATAGGCAAAACAGCCAACACTATTGTCAAAGTTATAGGTCACCAGAAAGCTCTCAATACGATTAAACGATTGTTGGTCTCAAACAAACAACCTAGTTTTATGTACTGTTAGAAACACGGCAGATGTCGACGCTCGGCTGTACAAACCACTCGTGTTCATACCAGAAAAAAATGTGGATCCTCGTTTGCTCAAAGATTTTTTGATAACAGCTGGTTAGTACTACGAACGCTAAATAATACATGTTATATTTCTTTCAGGTCGCACAGTAAAGATAAATTTACTACCAAACACTTACATAAGCATAAAATGCGAGAACGCAACTAGTCTTGACTATAGTAAACTACCAAAATGTGCCAATCGTATGAATACATTCAAGTCGGTCAGTTTCAAAGATTGTCCATTACCATCGTCATCGTTCAAAGAAGTTTTGACAAACATTGGAGTATCGAAAACTATGGCGTTGATATTCCAAAACGCAAAGAATCTATCGGGATATTTTGATAGAAAGCATTTTTCTGGACTACAAGATCTCACCAAGCTTCTCCTTTCAATCAATGGAGTTTCACACTTACCAGATAACCTATTTACTGACATTAATAAATTGACTTGGTTGAACATTCGGTCAAATACCATAAATTTGTCCGAGGAGCTATTTAAACCTTTAGAGAAGTTGGAAACTTTAGAAATAAGTCACAATCACATGACCAATATATCTTCAAACTTATTTTCTCATTTATCTTACTTGAGAAAACTGTCGCTATGGCAAAGTAACGTCACATGGTTCTCGAAGGACCTTTTCACTGGAGTAGACGTGCTAGAAGAACTAGATCTAAGTTCAAATGGCCTCAACGAGTTGCCCTCGTCGATTTTCAAGCCATTGAGAAAATTAAAGAAACTGACGTTGTTTTCGAACAAGTTTTCATCGCTGCCTCAGAATCTTTTCAAACATAATGAAGACCTTGAGACGGTTGTCATACTAAATAATGATGCAAAACTAGTAGAATTACCGAAATATTTGTTCGGAGGTATGGTCAATCTGAAGCAGATTTATATACAAAGAAGTGGACTTGAAAAACTATCGTACGATATATTTGCTAATTCACCTCAAATTACAAACATATCACTAGCGTACAACGATTTGAGAACGCTGCCGGAAGCTATTTTCAATGACCAAATTAATTTACTTGAACTAGATTTGGGTCACAATAAACTGAATTCATTGGAACCGAAGTTATTTTCATCTCTAGTAAGATTGGAAATACTAAATTTAAATCATAATTTGTTGACAAAGATTTGCGGGTGAGTTGATAATATTAACTGTAAATTATACTTTTAAGTGTAGTTAGGTGTTCATACATTTTAACAAATTCTGTCTTCTTTGAGCACTTTGTGCAAAATGTACTTATGATCTCGACTGCTCATGGTTCGAACTTATTTACCACTAATGAAGCAGTTAGTTAATGAGCTGCATCCTATTAAATCAGTGGTCAGGCTGCATTTTCACACAATAATGACCCGTCAAACTGGAGCAAAATACCTTTTTTGTTCTAGTTCGCTATTTTACTAGTATAAAATAATAAAAGACATGCCGTTGAAAAAAAAACTTAAATAGTATGCTCTATTTTTTATTGTCAATTAACGGCATGACCTTAATTATGTTAACTAGTACATTAACAAAATGCAATAAAAAATATAATTATATTCATTTAAGTTTTAGTGGGTCAGTCAACATTAAATTTAGGAGCTTAGTTTAAGACCTTAATCAAAAGACAGATAACGTTTGAACAATCTTCCACCAAAAGCATGTGTAAAAAAACAAAAGTCTACTCACTTAATATAATTTGTCTTCAATTATTAACTCTCGTGTGTTTTTCTATATAGGCCTACTCTTTGCTTTTAATATCCTCTCTGTTTACCTTATTTTCAACGAAATTATCTAACGTTGCGCTTCTCATTTCAGCTCGACATTTTCGGCGCTCTTGAGTCTTATTTACTTGAACATGGAGCACAATAACCTAAAAACAATATCCTCGCATTTGTTCAGCAACAATAAACAGAGAATGTCGATATCGCTGGCTTATAATAAGCTCGATTTTGAGGAAAAGGAGATGAGAAACAACTCGTGGGTGGTAAAAAGAATATCGCCTTTCGCCCAAACCTATAACCTGAGGCTGTTGAACCTGAGTCATAATACTTTCAATACAACGTTTGAGGACTGGTGGATAAACGGACATGATAATTTGGATATAAGCTACAATTTTATTCATGATCTTTGGGTAAGTTACATATTTGAATTTTGAATTTATCATCATCATCACTCAGTCTAACTTTTCCAAGGCACGCCTCTCAGTCCGATCTTCGCTTTTTCGCTTCCAACTACTGTCAGCTAATTTACGTATATGGTTATCTATACTAATATTATAAAGAGGAAAGATTTGATTGTTTGTTTGTTTGCATTGAATAGGCTCCGAAATTACTGAACCGATTTGAAAAATTCTTTCACTGTTGGGAAGCTACACTATCCCCGGGTGACATAGGCTATAATCTATACCCGTGCGAAGCTGGGGTGGACCGCTTGTTTCATTATACGTCACCGGAATCAGCGGGGTCAGTCTATTTGGAATTAGAAAGAGTTTTTCAGATTGTTACAAACGGGACAAACAAAGATTTCATACTATTCGTAAAATCTTAGGGGATAGATTTGAATGAGAAAGAAAAAGAAAGAAAAAAAAGTTAAAAACAACAAAATAATATTTTCTGTCACAAGATGACCCCAATTTTGCGTAGGCGTTGTTATATTTCTCTCCTCCCCGAATAGCAGAATAAGTTTCATCATCAGCCAGAAGACTTCCACTGCTGAACATAGGCCTCCCTCTTTAACCTCCACTCTGAACGACAGCCTGCCTTTTACATCCACTGGATGCCCGCGACTCTCACAATGTCGTCGGTCCATCTAGTGGGAGGACTCCCTACGCTGCGTCTTCCGGTTCGTGGTCTCCACTCCAGAACCTTTCTTCCCCATCGGTTATCGGTTCTTCGAGCAATGTGGCCTGCCCATTGCCACTTCAACTTGCAAATTTTAACAGCTATACAGAATAAGTTTAGTAATAAAATATCGGAAAAATTTACGGGAAAAAATCAAGAAGATAATACATTTTCCCGTACATTTTGTATGGAACAACAAGAATTGAAGCCATTATGCCATATGCATTGATATAACTACATAATAGAAAAAAAAACTGTTTTAAATAAAAGGAGGTTGCTGTCGCTACAAATAAGGTTGCTTCAGGGAGTTATATAACGCGGGTGAAACCGCGGTGCGCAGCTAGTATTACATAAAATACTACTGAAACTTGTAAATATGATTTTGCAATATCATTTTGCCCTATAATTTTCCCGTACGTTTTGCTTATTCCTGCCCTATCAGTACATAACCTAGTTGCTATCATAATAAAACGTTTTTATTTTTAGGTAAAAGACAATTTAAACGGCAGCTATAAGAATCTGATAAAGAAGCCGATGAAACAAATTTGGATTTCAAACAACCCCATGACTTGTGAATGCCCCAATTATTTGTTCATCGATTTCCTAACTCATAATTACAAAACTCAGGTAAGTTTATACGCAATGTGTTTCTAATTACAAGCTTCGGCTTGGGGTAATGGTTACGCAGACCAACCTAATTGTAAAGTCATCAATAAAATTGAGTTGGCCTGTTTATAACGTAGCTGGCATCTTAGAAAAATATGATACGTCCATGAGTTTTGGCGCCAGCTTGAAAAAATACATGTCGCCTTATTGTATTTCCTAAACTTGTGTAATTTCGAGTGTTAATGTGTAATAACGGTGGATTATTATTGATTAAATGTTCGTAAAAGTGTAAGTGGTCGAGTGTAGAAGTGTTGTAGGTGAGATATAATGAGCTGAAACATATATTTTCGTGATATTTTCAAAATTCCATAGAAGCCTCTAGATCTAAATTCTCCACCACTTTATTAGGGTATGACTTGGACTTGATTGTGACTTACTTTGCATGACTCTGACTGTAACTTGTTTGAACTATTGAATAACTTGTAAACCTGTTTATTATTCCGACTGAAGGATCCATGGTAACGAAAAATATATACGTCTATCTATATAATATCAGGTACATGCTTCATCATGTATTGAAAATTAAAATAATTGGTACAGCCATATCGAGTACCATGAATATATAGAAATTATATTAGTGTTCCAAATTAAACATCTTATTTCAAACTATAGGTGTATTTAGCAGTCTTGCACCGAGACATTAGTGTCAGTCATTAATAGGTAGAATATAATTTTATTAGGTGGTCATGAAGTTGTTATTTTTTTGTTTTCAGATTGTGGATTTGAAACAAATTCAATGCCCACTATGGACCAAGCAGAGTTGCTACATGAGATTCACCGTCTTTGCATCATTACTAGTGACGGTGGCAGTTCTAAATATCACTATCGTCATCATTTTCATTGTCCTCAGAAAATATTTCTGCGGATTATTCAAAAAGAAATTGCACACATTTGTCGAAATCAAAACCGAGATTTGTGAGCATTACGATAAAAATCCGCATATAAAACCCATTGACAAAAGCGCAGTTTCAATTTACTACGATAAAGGAAACGTCGCGATGTTAATCAGATTCGATTCTAGAGATAGTAAATTCGTTGACGAGCAATTGATGCCCGGATTGATGAAATACGGAAAGTCTCAAATTGGATTCCCAAGACCAAAGAGTATGATTACAATTCCAACAAAAAGGGAGAAACTGCACAAATGGCTGAGAGATTGCCTTTGCCCTCCCAGCTACATAGTGATAATAATTTTTTCACCCAACTATTTAATGTCGCAGTACAGTCACGTAGACATAAAAAAGATACAAAGTAAAATGTCGAGACAGGTAGATTCAGTCTTCGTTTTTGTAGATATCGAACCGGAAAATTCAGTGTACGCTTTCTTGAAAAACCAACGCGATACAAGGAACTCTGTTGTTTGGAACGAACCGAATTTTTGGGAGAAAATTTCTGAAATAACTGATGTGGAAAAGATAGCGATGCTGCACGAACGCTGCGAAGATGTGTTGAGAGTGGAGAGAGACGGACTTTTTGAATTTTCATCTAATTCTTACGTTGACGCAGATGGACGCAGATCTTTCTACGATCTTTCGTTGTTACAGAAAAAAGTGATCAGTACAGTAGCGTACAAAGTGTAGTTGATTTTCTCTCCCTAATTTAGTGAGGTAAAGACTGACTTCTCCGCAACCATCACTTGTATGAATCTCACACTTAGTTTTTCATAGTCATTGTTTAAAAACGTATTTTATTTCTATCTATATACCAGTACGATTATTATGTTACTAGTTATAAATAAAACTATAGTTTAAAATTGCTTGTAAAGAAACTTTTTAAGAAAATATTTTACTATGTTTAGGATAATGTTAAGGATAGTGGGATGATAAGTCTAGTAAATAAAAATTGTTTTATAAATAAACTCACTTATAAATTGTTAGCTTCAAAGAAGTTTGTTTTAACATCTTGGCCAAGGAAAATGTAATCGGATTGTAATTTTGTTTAAGTTTTGTAATTGTAAATACAATTTACTGTGAAATTATTGTAACTTTCAAGTTTCTCAGAAACTCAGTGTTGTTAAGAGTTGTAAACTGCAGCTTGTATTAAACAATATACTTTAACAAAATCAACGTGTTTTATTTGTTAAAGCTTCTAAAGATGCCACTACGAAACCTACGAAACTTTGAAACAGAGTAGGTATTTAATTTTCCTCTTATTTAGCAAATACATGTTGTACATAAAATGTACTACACTCATTGCTCAATTGTGTTAAAAACGACTTACTAAATAATAAACTAATTTAGTAAGTAGCTTTTAAGCTAGTGCCTTCATTAACTAAACTAAATACAAGCTAATACTAACATTACAAATACAGTTAGACTGCCCATAGACCGATGAGGGTCTAAAGACAATCCAAATGCTCAAGTCCACTATCAGATAGCAGCGTACCCAGAATACTGCCAGCATTATTACGCTGAATGGCAATGCTTATGAGTTGAGCCAGAAACTCGCTTTTAACATAATTGAGCAAGCGAAGAGAGGTCACAGATTCTAATGGGACAAGTTGGCGTTTCTATGTATGCTTATATTCGTTCGATGATAACTAGCGTATCGTTAATTAGATTTTTATGAAATTTAGTTAACAAGTAGTTTATTCCAATACAATGATCGAGTTTTAAGTATGGGCAAAATCGGTCAAAGATTTGCAAAGATACAAGGGTCACAAAGTTTCAGTTCGAGGTGAACAACTAGTAAAATAATTACAACACAAAAAAGTCACGGATCCCAGAACACTATCAAAATTAGCCCGCTAGATATTACAAAAATTATACTTAACTTACTTTTAACTGATTATTTACTTTACTTGCGATTTGAATTATACTTAACTTCCAAAGTTTAGTCGCATCATCGCTTAACGTCAGGCAAGTTGGCGGACATCGCAAGCCGATTACTATATTAAATAAAAGTTTTCTACTTAGAAGTAACTGAAGTATAGATCTCCCAAGCTAAAACTATGCACTCCTATATAGTATCGACGCCATTTGCACTAAAGTAGAGCAGAGGCGCACATGGACTTTCTAGATTCTCTTAGCATTTACTTTTCATACTCAACTAATCCCCCCCCCCTTTTTTGTGTAGATCTAATGGGGAGGCCTATGTTCAGCAGTGGACGTCTTCTGGCTGATGATGATGACTCAATTACAACAAACTTACGGCCTTACTTAGAAACTTAACTACGTAATTTAGTTAAGTTACACAATCGTAGTAAGTATGAAGTCTTTGTACACAATGCTTAAAATTTGCATATCGTTTTTCCGTAATCGTAACTATTAGAGAAGTTAACAAACTAAATCTAACTAAGGTTTATAAATAAAGCCACATAGCAAGCTTTTATTTATAAATCATTTTTAAAAACAAGTTTTTTAATATGATGCTTTTTAAATTATATATATTTTTTAGGCGGCCATTTTGAAAATAGTACAATATTGGGAATTGCATATTATATTGTCACCAGAACTAAAGGTATATGAAAAAACGGTAAGAAGGAACAGGTTCTTATTCTAAGACACATTGCAAGTTAAATTCTTCGGCGAGGTGACAACAAAGCAGTGAGTTTTTCCTAGCAGACGGTCAACAACCGTAAAATGTCGGGCTTATATTATGTGTATTTTATTTTTATTATTACCTACTACCTTGTTATTGTTATTTTATTTCTATCTATATAATTTTGTTTTTTATGTTACCGAAACCTTTCTTAGTGTTTGCACATGTTTAACAATTTTATAATCTATATCTACTCGTGAAAACCTGTAATTCACTTCCTACCGTTTTTCCATTGTATATTTTAGTATAAAAAGCTGTTGGTTTTCCAATAAATAAATAAATAAAGCTTGTAAAAAGTAAACGCTTTCAAAATTGCAATGTACATAGCAATATATAATTACTGAATATGCCAGCATTCATAGTCCTATACAGTTTACAGAAGCAATAGTCAGTACATGCAAGTAGTTATTTTTTGTACCGCATAGATAGGGGCAAATTGGAGTGGAAAAATTGCAAAACGTCAGCCTATCCGGGGTTTTAACAGCACCATGGCAACGAGCAACAAACGACTCTACAGTGAGGGTTGAAACTTTAATTAATTTTGTATCTATGGAAGTGTACAATTTGTTTGGTGGGGTGAAATTTTGCGTTGAGGGAAACATTTTGTCATGTAAACTTTTGATGAGTTTTATAAACATTTTGTTTTATAACAGGTGCCATTTTTTTATAACTTTGTAGTATAATATTTGTTCGTACCTATTATTTGGTTCATAAAAACGAGTTATTATGTGTAAAGATACTTATAGCATATTCAAACTGAATTAAATTAATTACAATTGAAACTAGCACCATAACAAGTGTTTTTTTTTTCATCATAATCATCAGCCAGAAGACGTCCACTGCTGATCATAGGCCTCCCCCTATAACTTCCACACCGAACGACAGCCTGCCTTTTGCATCCACTGGATGCCCGCGACTCTCACAATGTCGTCGGTCCATCTAGTGGGAGGCCTCCCTACGTTGCGTCTTCCGGTTCGTGGTCTCCACTCCAGAACCTTTCTTCCCCATCGGTTATCGGTGGGTTCGGTTATGTGGCCTGCCCATTGCCACTTCAACTTGCAAATTTTAACAGCTATGTCACACACACACAGATACACACGTTAAATATATAACACCCCCTTTCTGCATAGGGTGTGAAAAATAAGAAAGTAAGTATTTTAATTAAAAATTGCATCATTTGCACTTTCATTACGACTGAACATAATTTGACGCATTGCCGCAATTTTTGCGGACTAATTATTTCTCCCGCCATTAACGAGGGCCTCTCTATAAATAATGCATTCGCCCGTAATTGGTTTCCTGATCAAGTCAGTTCACTTCAACGCGCCCCCACCAACTAGCTAACCAAAGAATGAGAATTAATAAATAAATAGAGCTTACAACAGCTCTTCACCCTTGATGGACTTTATTGTTTTGCAAGAAAAAAATTACGTTCCTCCGGACGATTAACACTGAACGGTAAAAATATGTGATAATATTATAGGGAGGTTTATATCCTGCAGTCTGAATAAGCTGCCAATGATGATGATGATGATGACGATGATGATAACTTAGCCCACTGGTATTCCCTGTGTAAGGGATGCCATGGGACACAAACAATGTCAACACCCAGACCCATAGCATCTGACTGACCAGGAACTGCTTTATGGTTGGTATTCGGAAAACCCGAACGAATCTGATTATGATTCATTATTATGATACTTTATATGCTGATTTCACTTTTATTGTGCGAACTGCTAGTCTGTGAAATGCGCTGCCTGAATGGGTGTTCCCCGATAGTTACAATCTGGGTGTCTTCAAATCACGAGTGAATCGGCTTCTTCTAGGCAAGCGTGCTCCACCGTAGACCGCATCATCGCTTAACATCAGGCGAGTTGGCGGTCAAAGGTAAGCCTATTATTTATAATAAAAAAACCTAAACCAAATATTGTAGTTAAACCAAATATTGTAGGATCCATCTTATTTGTTAACAGTATAGTACTTAATGATCGGAAAACCTTTTTATTGGCATATTTTTTTGTCTATAGACAATAGGCAATATTTAGATAATAGACCATATTTTATTCGTAACAAAAATCCACACATACGCACTTAAAACGTTGTTCTTTTGCCACGAACTGGCCTCAGCTCAGCATTATTCAAAAAACCATCGTCATCATTATCATCAGCCTCAAAATGTTCACTACTGAACACAGGCCTTGCCCAAGATACGCCACTCAGAATGATTTTCAGTTTTTCAGACTACCAACTGTCTTACGTATGTATTTATCTTCTTTCCATCGACTCGCAGGCTATTTTACGCTACGTTTTTTGCTGATTCGTGGTCTCCACTTTAGAACACATCCTAAGGTGCAATATCCTACGGAGGTCGGTAATCAATAAAGCTATTTGAATTTTCGACACAGTTGCTCGAAATAGGGATCATGAGCTCAAATTGAACCACATCCGGATATTTTTGAGCCACGAGGCAAGTCTTCTTCCATGTGGCACTATCCTTGGATTTTCCTCTGTATTCATCATCATCATCCAGAAGACGTCAACCGCTGAACATAGGCCTCCCCCTTTAATCTCCACACTGAACAATAGCCTGCCTTTTGCATCTATTGGATACCAGCAACTCTCACAATGTCGTCGGTCCATCTAGAGGGAGGCCTACTTACGCTGCGTCTTCCGGTTCGTGGTCTCCACTTAAGAACCTTTCTTCCACATCGGTTATCGGTTCTTCGAGCGATCTGGCCTGCCCATTGCCACTTCAACTAACAACCTTTAACAGCTATATCGGTGACTCTGATTCTTTGGCGAATATCCACGTTTTGGATTCTATCGCTCAAAGAAACTCCAAGCATAGCTTTCTTCATTGCCCACTGTTTGACTCTGAGTTTTTCCAAAGGGTCAACAGTTAAGGACCACGATTCAGTACTATATTATGTCATCACTGGCAACACACACTGGTCAAAGATCCTTGTCTTTAGGCACTGTGGTATCTTGAACGAGACATTAGACGAGATGATCATCTGTATTAGCTGAAGGATTTTGTATTTCTCGTTATGCAGTATATGATTACAATACTGTAGCTTCCTATTTTGACAGTATCACATCAATTACCATAATCAAGATACAAAAATACCAATCCTGTTTTACAATTGCAGGAAAGTCCATTTAGAATATGCAAACTCATTCAGTGTAATCTCGTACAAGCCATTGCTTTCGAACCATTAGTTTTATTAGACCCGCGTTTTCACCCGATACCTCGATGAAAATCATTCGATCAAACGTTTGGTAGCCGCTGAAAATTAACCCGTCAGCCGTTTCGATAAAAAAGGGTTTTATATAAAACCCTCAACATGTCAATGGTTTAATATGGTACTAATTAATATTTAGGGTTAAATGCAAAATTAGGGATGGTCATTTTTACATCATTTGCCGCGTGTATAAATTATAAATTAACAGCTTTATGCAGATTATATTATAGAAAATGCAGAGAGTGTAACAGATATGCAGCTTATTCTTCTTCTAAAATGCTTGATAGAAGAAAAAGCAGATGCGAGTGCTATTTAATTAAACTAATTGTGAACGTAATAAACTAATATAACTTTCAGCTCTTAAAACTTCTTACATAGTGTATTTTTAACCCATTATGTTATCGTAGTCCTTAGCACTTCGTAGCAATCGTAGGTGACTACGGCGTAGCTGTGTTTCAGATTTAAGTATTAAAAATCGATTTGTAGACTATTTTTACAGCCAGGTAAAAGTTTCCACTAGTAGGGAAATTGTGGTGAGGCTAAGCGGAAAAAACCTGGCAAGTTTATTAATTATTCAAAAATTCAAGTTGGGCCAGTGAACTAAGAAACTCTAGAACTAAGTTTGCCACGCCATAGCTCTGCGTAGATACCGCCGCGCAATTACATACATATTATAGTGGAATACACGATAATACACAATTATTTCAATTCTCATAGCTAGTAACTAATATCCCTACAACAAAACTAATCAATGCAGTTAGCAGCATTTGCCAATGGGGAATCTAATCATATCTATGCCTACTACATAATTATGGCTATATAAAGCTGCGGGCTCGCTATGAATCTCATTCCAGGAAGCCCCGTGGGATAAAGCGACCTGATACGTGCACTGTATTATAACCCTCGGTAGAAATATAGAAGGGATGATAAGTAGGAGGTATGTGGTTGATGTGCGCATTTGCGTATTGCGAAGGATTTTCGTTGACTTTTCGTGGTTTATATTATTACTAGCTGAATCCCGCGGTGTTACCCGTGATTTTCCAGTTTTTCCGCATTTTCTGGAAGGAAAAGTACTCTATATCCGCCCTTATGATGTACACTATTATTCTGCCAAATTTCGTTAAGATCAGCTTAGCCATTTCGTCGTGAAAAGCGAACAAACATCCAGACAAAGAGACAGAATTACGAAAGTAATTCTGTCTCTTGTTTAGTCTCGTGTTTAGTAAGGATTTATCAGTGCATCGCAGTTTTTCCGCTTTTCTACCAGAAAAGTAATTGTTTTTCTGGATAAAAATGTGTTAATCTACGGCTTAGGCTACCTTTATACAAAATAACATTCAAATCTATTAGATGTTACGGAGTTGAGTTCAGAAAAACATACACGCTTACATACAAAAATTCGCATTATTCATAATGATAAGAATAATGCTTCTCTTTTAGTTTTTCATAGAAAGTCTGTTTCACCCATATAGTTTTAAAAAAGAAACGTACAATTTTTATTATTATTATTAATAGGCTTGCATTTGTCCACCATCTCACCTGACAATAAACGATGATACGGTCTACGAAAGAAAAAAAGTTAAAATGAGCGAAGTAAAGTTGAAAAAAGATTGTAAAATATATATAAATGTGAGAGAAGATGTCGTTTCTTGCATAAATAGGTCAAAACTCAGTGTCCTTATTTTTGCAGAAAAAGTTCATTTCAGACACAAAAGACAAAACATTTGGTACAGTTAACGAGTTTTTTCTGCATTTTAATTAAAATGGTGATCACGTTTGGGTGAAATTAGTTTTAGTTTCATTTAGAATCGGGAAAAACAAACGAAGAAAACGATATATTGTCTTTTAAAACACTGTTCTAAACTATCACGGTTGTTCACTCAAGTTATATGATTATTTACGGGACATTTACCTTACCACGGTAAATATCCCGTAAATAATAAAATTATTATAACTATATTATCTTCTAATGTAGAGATAATGGATCAGTGGTTTGCGCGTTCAGATCTTACGCCAAAACATGTGGGTTCAGATCTCAACAATGAGTTTGAACTGTTAGTGAAGGAAAACATCGTGAGAAAAACATTGCAGGCACAACAAGGCACTTTTTGGTGCTCGGCTGGCTAGCTACCTCTCTCAAGCTATATATCTGTCTGCAAACTTCTAGCGGTGTGTTCCGGCAACGTCACTAGCGAATTAATTCTTATTTCAGGTGTGTTTTAGGGTTCCGTACCCGAGGGGTAGAAACGGGACTCTATTACTAAGCCTACGATGTTTGTCTATCCGTCTGTCTGTCCTACCTTTAAACGGTTGCATCTTTCGATCTGTAACTGATAGCCAGTTAAAACTTTCACAAAACATGTAATATTACGGCGGATTGACTAACAAATAATTAAAAAAAAAAAAAAAAAACTAGAGTATTGTAACGATAGAGAACGTATTTTTGTATTAGCTCTAATGTAAAAACGGTATTACTTACAAGCGTCAAACCTAGCATGATTATAGTACACATTCTAAAGTACGACAACAAATAATAAAAATGGCCAAGTGCGAGTCGGTGACAAGTTTCTTTTCATTACCAAGTTATAACTGGTAATTTCGTTATAGATTTTGTGGTGGTACGGAACCCTCAGTGCGCGAGCCCAACTCGCACTTGGCTGGTTTATTATAAGCACATCGTCATACACACCGTCACTTAACATCAAGTTAAATCTTCTTCTCAGTAATCGGTCGTGGCAGAGCGGTCGTGGTCGTCATGAGTAGTCGTAGTATTGGACGAGGCAAATAGAATGCGCTTCACAATGTCTCGTCATTTCTCTATGCTGAAAATCATCTTAGTGCACTTTTTTAAGGAACCAATCACTGCAGACTTGATCTGGTCAGTGCATCGCGCGGTCTAGTGACTTCCACCTTTCCCTGGATGACGAAACGTTCTATGGATTAATAATCACGTCTTAAAACGTGTCCAAGAGAAGGTTAATTAGAACTAGGCTAACTGATCTCTGATGGTAAGTCTCTATCTTATTGAGTTCTACTACTAACCAGAATTCAGCTAGCTGTGAACGTTTTAGTAGTCATATCTGCAATATGTTGCAAAAAAAACGTTCAGTAAAGTATTACATAGATAAGCGTATTTTTCCTTAAAGGTAAGTTGCTTTCCGTACTACAAACTGCCGCTTCATAGATAAGGCATGTTGGATTTCTATAACGAGCTTACGCACCACTTTCTTCCACAAAAGACCCTTTTTAATGCATTCAGCCCAACTTTTTCCTATACGGTAGTACCCAATTAGTTTGAATGATACAACACTACTTTCCTTTGATGTTTCCTCCAACCCAAAATAATTTCCGGAGACACGGACCGCATCCATCTAACACACACAACTTAGTTTAATAAATCAGGGGCTAATCTAAAGAGTACCCTATTCGTATTCAGGTAACGTCACAAGTTACTCACCTTGGCGAGAACAACAAAATAAGCGACTTCTGACAAGAGTAAGATTGAGCGGTCCACAAATTAAGCACGAAAGCTGTATAGTTGGTGGCGGTGATCAGGACGGTCGCCTCATGAAATATTCAACGGAATCGTGGCGGGCGGAACATTCCCGCCCGATATATTTACCGGTGACCAGCTCGGCGACGCAGAAATAATAACTAGGTAGGTAGGTGTGCGTTGGTATAAATACGTATTTGGAGCATCGGCATCCATTTTCGTGAGGATTACAGACCGTGAAGCGAGTTGGAATGGACGGGACAAAGGGATTGGATACTGAGAGAAGTTGTTTAAATTATTTTGCTTGTTTGGGGTGCGAGGGGTTCCTAGTTACGAGAAAATTATATATTCTCTTCAGATAGAGATTTTATACTGCTGCGTTGCCGTTACGTATAGTTTTATTGCAGCACTGTCTGAGGCAAGTTTAACGCCCTGTTTATATTAAGTTTACACGAATAAGTTTATTAAGTGTATACAAGACTTTTAAGGTGACAACTTAGTGCCTAATTCACACAAGTTTGACCCGCAAACACTTGCAAAGTATACCTAAGGTAATGCCTTGATCATGCGAAACTAATAATAAGAAAACACCTAAAATGTCAAAATAAAACGGAAAAGTATTCTTTGTTTTTACGAGTCAATGTTACATGAAAATTGGGTGCTGATAAAATTACGGAGACATTAAATTGTTGCCAAATAGTTATTTTAACAAGTAGAATTTTTGTATTTTTATTTAATAATAGGCTTGCCTTTGATCACCACCACGCCTGATGTTAAACGATGATGTGGTTTACGATAGATCACGCTTGCTCAGAAGAAACCTATTTACTTGGGGTTTGAAGACACTCAGATTGTAACTTTCAGAGAACACCCAAGGAGGCAGCACATTCCACTGACTAGCAGTTCGCTCAGTAAAATGGAATCAAAGCACATTGGTGTCCAGGATATCTTCAAGGCCACCGTGGATAAATTTTAATTTATTCTAAATCTAGGTCTAAAAAGGTCTCTATACCCAACATTTTAATCACATTATCATACTGTTGATTGCCATACAAGGCTCTGACGCACGCAAACCATATTTTAATTAGGTCAAAACTTTTATTTCCAGTTTTTTAGTGTATTATAAATTCTACATAGTAATTTACTTTATCGTCGAATCCATTAATGTATATCGGTGCCTACAATTTGTTCATTAACTTAAATTAGCTCAAAATGACAAGGACCAATTAGAATTTAACAAGACAGCGACATAAAGTTTGAAGATAATTAAGTAGCGATCCAGTACTGAAACAAAGGGTACTACTAAATTACTTGTAACACGAGATACAAGACCTTGTAGTTGTTAATAAAGTACGGGGGGCTGTTAAACAGTGATTGCGCTTACATTGTAACAAGATACGGTGTAAAACTGAGTTGAAATAGTAAGTTGAATTTGTTTCTACGAGTAAGTGATTTTTGTGGAAAATTTTAAAGGAATGGTCATGATTTATTTGCTTGTTTTAGACAAAAAACGTATAGAAACATGTTGGGTCGGTCAGACAGTATCTTTTATAAGACGAAACCAATTCACTCTGTCTTTTTCTTTCAGAAAATTGCAAGAAGTATTATCAAAGTATGATATTACCAATGTCCAATACAATACAACAATAATTTAATGACACCACAGAAAAGACATAATAAGAAGAATACATTAAATTGAGACACAAAATGCGATTTTATCGCTAAAAGCAATCTCTTTTAGACACCTTAGCTATTTTTTTCGGATTTGAATCAGGCGAGTTAACGGTTAAATGCAAACTTATTAATAAAAAATAACTAATAAACTTTTATCGCAAAAAAAATCAGCATACAACACTATTTACAATTGTTTTTTGTATTTTAAGTTGTTTTAATGGTGTTAGCAGATGAATAGGCAAGTCTACTTATAGAAGTGATTACCGTCTCTTATGAGTGATCACCTCGGTATGATTTTAATGTTCAGTTGTTCACCTACACGAAATTTAATCTTTATCTACATTTTAGCTAACAAAAATTCGGAAATACAGTCGAAAATATTTCCAATTTTCCATGCAAGCACTTTCCAGAAGTGTCATTTTCACACTGTCAGTTCAATTTAGAATTATAATACTTTTACGGACATGACGTAGGACGAGCGTTGCAGATGGGAATATAATTCAGGTAACCACACTGTGACAATGCGATCTCATTAATGCCTAACGCTGTTGCCAACATTTCCATTATAATTCATAACATTTCCTGATCATGTAAATAATTATGTGTGTAGTTGACACACAAGTATAAATTGTTTTTTTTTTAAACACCCAATAAAAGACCTGATAATCTTCAAACAACTGAACAGAGTTTCATGAATCAATTCTCATGATCAAGTTACCTATCAAACAAAACAAAAAACTAGATCAAAATTGCTTCAGTTTGGGAGCTACGATGCCACAAACAGACACAAAGACACATAGCACACAGGCAGACACACAGCCACACAGATATATACACACACAGATTCAGACTTTTCAGCGTGTCACGTTTGCCAGTGAAAGCACTTTAAAAAAATTAAATAATAGGCTTGCCTTCAATGATCCAATGTCCAATGGTTTCGATGGCGGAGGCCTTATGGCCAGCAGTGGACGTCCTACTGCTGAAAATGATGATGATGACGAGGTTTGCCTTTGATCTTGCAGTCTTCGATGGAACACGCTTGCTTAGAAAAAACCATTTCACTGGCGGTTTATATATAAGATTAAAAAAAATATATATAAAATCAGAGAATTCGACATGGCTTTGAAAGAAACTGGACTATAACAAAGAACTCCACATTCTTACTACAACTATACCTATTCTTAGTACAACGTAAACTGACAACCTTTTCCTTGAAAACATGTTCTATTGTTCCTTCAGCGTAAAATAGTTTAAATAATCCCTTACATTCTGCGAGCAAATTAAGCAAGTTCTCAGGAGATTACACAACACTATTATTCGGGACATAGGCCGTAAAGCTAGGTATTCACGGTACTATCCAATGTTTATGTAGGTCTGAGCCTGGAGCGTTTTTCTATTAACAGTATGGGAATCTGAAATCTAAGTTTTATTTGGAGTATCCGTCACGGTGAAACTTAAGCTCGAAACAAATTATCGCTGATGGACGCGACATAAAGGTATAATGAATGTACACTGAGCTGTGCAAACTATTGGACGTCTGACGGAAATCTGGCGCGCCGGATGTTTTTGTCAGCCGTTGTTGTCTTTTGAAAGACTATGCATACTTATCAGTCGCGTTCGTCAGCTGCGTCGATCAGCCGCGTCCGATAATTTGTTTCCAGCTTTATGCTTGAGATCACTATGCTTAGAGCTAATCATTGAACCGGCACCTGAATAAGAACTATCATCACTATCATTGACATCTATTATTGACAGTTCATTAAGCCCATCGCAAAGTTTATATTTTTTAAAGATTCTGGAATGGAGACCACGGACCGGTAAGCGCAGCGTAAGACGTAGGACCTACAAGATGGACAGACGACCTAAAGCAACCCGCAGGGAAACGCTGGATGCAGGTCGCTTTCCACCGGCTCTTTTGAAAATCGATGGGTAGGCCTATGTCCAGCAGTGGACGTCCTGTGGCTGAAATGATGATGATGAAAGTTTATACCCTGTATTTTGCGAAAGGGGGATGAGTCCGTGACCCTCATCCCACTTCCAACCTTCCCTGTGTAGTGTTCACCATGTTCTTGTATTCCCGAAAAAATATATATTAATCATTCTTAATGATAAAGCATATCGCGTCTCGGTCTAATTGCTGTTTCTCTTTGAAGTAGGTGATAGCTTTATAGACAGCTGTGCTATTCTGGCTTAGCAAACAATCCACTAGCTTGAAATAGGAACTAACTGTCTAGTAAGTGTGCCAATTAGGTAATTTTTGACAAATTTTCAACTTGTATGTGGTTGTTAGCCAACAGAGAGCTATAAGAAGTACCCATCACCCACCATGCTATGGATTTCTGACGATATTTTCTTTCACCTTCACTCATGTTAGGATTTGAAACCCTATGATATTTATGTATATAAAATGCGTTAACCACTGAGCTGTTATCGCTACGATCATGACTTAAATTAAATGTTCATCTTCATAATTTTATTTATCATCATCATAATATTATTATGATGCCTTTTGCAGCTTTATAAGATGTTTTAAGCGGCTTCAAGAGTTTGCATACTATCATTAAAATATAATGATAAAAATCTTAAAAAACATACAATACCTACTATCATTGGTAGGCTTGCTAGGAACATTCATAGTAGGTGTCATACAGGTGACAATCTTTTCAAACCACGAGAATATGGTGTTTCTTGCGAAGAAGACTAGTTTCTAAAACAATTATTATTATAAAAATCAGCTAACAGCGATGACTCAGCGAAGCTTTACATGGATTTGTTGCCTTTGCTGGCCATAAATAATTCACCATCATCATCATTTCAGCCATAGGACGTCCACTGCTGGACATAGGCCTCTCCGCATCGATCTCCAAAAAGGTCAGTTGGAAGCGGCCTGAATCCAGCGTTATAAGCAAGCTCAAAGTAGCACAACGAGCTATGGAGAGGGCTATGCTCGGGCTTTCTCTACGAGGTCGAATCAGAAATAGGAGATCCGTAGACGAACGAAAGTTACCAACATAGCCCACCGGAATAGTAAGTTGAAGTGGCAGTGGGCACATATCAGATAGCCGATAAATAATTCAGTTGCATCGAATTATCTGAATTAATATTGTAAAATTACTTTTAGAGTCAACTAGAAAAAAATTGTCGGTTAAAAATAGATTTGATGTCTTTATTTTGACGCCATTCCAATTTTAGTAACTTAATAAGTTTAAATTTTCAGCGTAATATTTTTTTCCCAAAGATCTGAAAATACCACTGCTCTCTGATTTGCTTTGGCTCCACGCGTCGTACCAAGGCTTACAAAGGAAATGAGAGCGCTGCCAAACAATGGAGGCTGACAGATCGTAACTCCCGCACAAGGGACACTAGTCAATGGCTTTTATATCCAAACCCAATAATGCTCCCGGTAGGCCTGAAATTCGTTGCTCTGTCGGGCACAGCTGACGCAATTTGCTTCAATTAGCCAGGCGTCGAAAATGGCGTCCAGCAGTGATGAAAATCTGAAAAAAATATGTTTTTGTGAATACCCAAAGTAAGTGAAGTGAAAAACTGAGGGCAGAAGATGGATAGGGCTGAAATACATGTATGTGAGTGTTATCAGTGTCACGTAAGTAGGTATACAAATTAATAACATCATAATATCTGAACTTTTGAATTTTCGACAGTTAATTTAACTAATACTTTTTTTATATAAATAATTCTTACGGTAATTTTATACCATCTCTCTAGATTTGTACGCCTACAAACTAGGCAAAACATGATACAAAGTGACTAATATTTTAACCCACCTATTGTGCATGCGTTTTAAATGTGTGTATGATTTACTCGTGTTTTGTTCAAATAAATAATCTTTATCTTTATCTTTATATTTATCTTTATATATAATCAGCCTAAAAACTTCTACGTAGTAGCTTTACCTACTGTGAATCTGCCTAATCTACTGCTGTGATTTGTCTCATGCATAGATACATTACATTCTGCATCTTCTTCAAGTAGATTTATGAGTATGATGAAACTTGACTCCTTAAAAATTTATACAAACTCTGTGCCGAACCACAAAATAAATAGATACAGAAGGCTGGCTTGGTTTTAATAACCAACCGTAGCGATAGGTCTGGCGTAGCAACTATTATTGTTCTGTGAAAAGTTTCTACGCTTGTTTATGGTAATATCTACTATTATTAACCGATGCAATACCAAACATAAATAGATAAACTTGTAACTCACAATTAAAAATATTTTTCACTTACATTTTTATATTGATCGGTAATTTAAAAAACGTCGAGTCCGTTTTATTTATAAACTAGCGGTCCACCCCAGCATCGCACGGGTATAGATTATAGCCTATGTCACCCGGGGATAGTGTAGCTTCCCGTCAGTGACAGAATTTTTCAAATCGGTTCAGTAGTTTCGGAGCCTATTCAATGCAAACAAACGAACAAACAAACAAATCTTTCCTCTTTATAATATTAGTATAAAAGTATAGACAATCAAACACGACAACTCTGGTAGGATTTACTCATTGCAAATTATGATAGCTGTCACACGAAACGATAATTACGTGATTGCCAAAGCGCTTGCACTCGCGACTGGTGTTCGACCGGCTTGATTCGAGATCCGTGTAAGTACGCGCCTTTGTGTGCGTGCGCCTATTAACGCTCGTTGTATGAAGCTGGCCTTCTGTACCTATTTATTTTGTGGTCGATCAATGAGTATAATATTATTGAGTTATATTATTGGTTAATGCGACGCATGACCAAAATGCTGGCGTGTTTGTGGCTCAACGCATAAGCATTGCCATTCAACGTGGTAATGCCGCCAGCATGCTGGGTACGCTGCCAACTGGTAGTGGGCTTGAGCATTTGGATTGTCTTTAGACCTTCAACGGTATATGGGCAGTCTAACTGTATTTGTAGTTTTAGTTTTAGCTTGTATTTTGTTTCCATAATATTATTGAGTGTAATGGTCCTTCACACATAAAGCTGTAAAAGCACAAAATATATAGGTCTGTGGATATAAGCATCTGATACCAAACACTTTAGTCGCTACTCAAGTTTTCAGTCGCTACTCTAATTAATTAGTATCAGATATTTTCATACCAGTTACCAATATCTATGACGTCGCGCTTTGACGTCAGCGACTGACGTATACGAAGCTCCATTGCACATCATGCGCACTATGCTGCGAGAATTGTTACGCTACTCGAGTCACCGAGTATCCCATACTTATGTCGCTTCGTTTTCGAATGACCTTCAACGCGTGGTTGACGCGTTGTTTGTCATATAAAATTCCAAACTGTTTCTTATAATATCTCTTTATAATATACGTATTCTCGCTTCAATTTTGTGCCTATTTATTCGTATAAAAACAGTTTTGAAGATATGATAAATAACGTATTATTCAATCAATTATTTTAAATTCTGCTGTTGTATATGTCACAATAAAAGACATTTAACTCGGTTGGAGCTGTTAAAGTTGAGTTCTTGCAACCGAAAAACGGTTCTCAATTTGACCAAATATTTTTTTATGTGTGTTGTGAATTGATTTTAATTATTTTTTTGTTATTCATGAAGCTATATCTCAAGGGTGGTCTCATTTAAATTTGAAGGAAACATCCTTGCGTACAAAATTTGCGGGATTGTTGTAAGAACTAACTGTATGCTGTACTCTGTCAGTTTTTTTAATAGGCTTGTGTTTGACTGCCCAGTAGCCTGTTTAAAAAAAACGAATTGGCTTGCGTTTGACCACCATCTCGCCTGATGTTAAGCGATGATGCAGTCTACGATGGAGCACGCTTGCCTAGAAGAAACCGATGCACTCGTGATTTGAAGACACCTGGTAACTAACGAGGAACTCCCATTCTTCAGACAGCACATTCCAAAGACTAGCAGTTCGCACAATAAAATGATTCTTCAGAATATCAACTATAAAGCAGATATGTAAAGAAGATTTTTTCGTGCCGATTTTGCGTGCCGTTTTTCGTGGCAGTATTAACTCAGTCTATCTGCAGTTCTGTTGACACGGATCTATTTGCTATGTATACTTGTACCTAGATTATTCCAACAAATGGCTGGTTATAAATCGGCGTGGGTTCCACCGTCATATTCAGTGGAGCGCACCTCGTTACATGAGCGCCGGTATCAAGTGTACCGGTTCGGAGAACGTTGATAGATGACTGCGGTTATCGTTCCCGTCGACGGGATATTTTGTTTTCGGTTGTACCTAACTTTGTAGTTGTTGGTACTTAGCAACTTTAATCATGATGCGTTGCTATATATTAGACTGTCAGTCCGCGCGGACCAAACTGTACTGGGGGGTTAGACATGACCCACATTCTGTTAGTGTTAACGCCTGCGGAAAGATGAAATAGTATGTGAATGACATTGACAATGACATTAGCTTGACAGATGTTTATTTATTTATTTTACTTACATTGCCATAATATAATGCGTTGTAACATTTAAAGGAAAAATGCACTAAATACACATTATACCCTGTTTATAAGGTGTTGCATACAGTAAATGGTTTTACTTATTCTACTTAAAATTACACTAAGAATAATATTCACACAATATTCATGAGATTGAAATGTTTTTTTTTTTCTTGTAAAAACTCGTCTATTGTGTAATAACTTTTTTTTTCAAAAATAATTTTAGTTTATTTTGGAATTTTCCGTCATGTGTCATGTTAACTCAACCTAATGTCATTTTCATACAATTTCATCTTTCCGCAGGCGATAACAGTAACAGAAAGTGGGCCTTCTCTAACCCCCAGTACAGTTTATTGTACAGTACTGTGCTGTACTTTTTAATAAAACATTGTTTAATTCGCGCACAGCGTGATCGCGTGCTTTATTGCGTGTTTCATTCGTGTGTTTCGTGACTGACAGTCAATATGATGTTGTTCGCATCCATAAGGACTTGACTTGTGTTAAGTTTACATTATAATAATTATACTTGCATTGCAATAAATGCTTGTTGGACTAGGTTTGTTAACTACAAAGCTAGTCCAACTAGTTGTTAGAACTTAGTGACAATACTCATGGTGCAATGCGATATATTTGACTGTCAGTCCACGCGGATCAAATTGTGCTTTACTGCATTACAATAAAGCGCGGTTTCATTTACGCAGAGTGCGATCGCGTGCTTTATTGCGTTGCATTAAAGTACAGTTTCGTTCGTGCGGACTGACAGTCGATTCGATGTCGCTCGCATCCGGGATCGTCTAAATTGTATTTAGCTTACATCATGATATGTACATGATATACGTGTTCAACTATCTATTACAATTCGAAAGATTAAAAACTAGAACAGATAGACAGACAGCATAGGCTAAGTAAAACCCGTTTACACCCTTTGGATACAAAACCCTAAAAAGTATCCTATGACACATTCTAATGCAAATATCTTTATGCAAAAAAAATCACATCGATTCGTAATTTTTTGCTGCAATAAAGGGGAACAAAGAAACCAACAACAATGTTACATTTGAATATTCCAATATCAGTGTGATAGTATAGGTTTTTGAAATAATATAGCCGATTAAAACAGCGACGCTGTCCGTTGATAAGAAATCTAAGTATTCTCTGAGCACAGTTAATCGAGTCCTAAAGGGTCGGCAATGTATTTGTGATGCCTCTGGTGTTACAAGTATCCATAGGCGACGGTGACTGCTTACCATCAGGCGACCCGTCTCCTTGTTTGCCAAAAAAAAAATACATAATCTTTTGTGTTAATCTTTTAGTCGAGAATTTGATTTTGGATCTTGGAAAACTCGTATAATAGTAAACCGGGTTACGCTTATAGACTAAGCCGAAAGTAGGTCATTGTACTCATACCTAATTATGAGCATCTTTTAAAACGGCACCAACACTGAAATCACGAAAAAAAATAACTGGTCCATACATTTTGTCGACTGTGAATTACCGTTTTCTATGGAACATCATATGCGTAAACTTTTATAACAGCGCAATTTCATTAGGAAGTTTTTTTACTCTACAAAACATAATACAATTTTGATAGAATTGTTCATCAGCCGAGGTACATAATAAAACCGTAGCAAATTGAATATTTTATCCGAGATATTACAAAAACATTTTCTGTACATAATTTCAATAATTTCTTTTCAGACGCTAAACAGATCCCAAGACGCGCTACATTTTATTAAAATGTAGCACGTTTTTTTAATAAAAAGCAGGTTATAATTTTTACGAGAATATTCGGCCCAAACACCATCTGTTTTCATTAGGCCGCGTCCACGGAGCTCATTATTTCATCTAATATCGCTCTACCTAAACAAAATTATTTATCTTAATAACGCCTGTTCTTTATACAATGAATTAGTATTTTTACTTGAAAGTAGGGACTGAAATATCAGAATATTTTTATCATCGTCGTCATTAAACGAATAAATAACGCACTCCGTAAGTTTTTGTAAGAAAAACAAAAACCTTGCTAGTTGTATCCATTCGTATCCATTCTATTTTTTGATGTCGTTAGAACATCTTCTTCTTGGCCAGTGTAAACTGTGCCAATCTAGTTTAGGCTGCTACTCATTTACGTACATCGTGCCGTCAATCCAATTCATTATTTTACTCGGAATATTTGTGTAGACTGAAATTTTGATAAAAACGTACTCGACGTTGAACAAAAGAGGGTAATCATTTAGAGGATTGCTAAAGCCAGAGCTTCTTTCACGCAAGTTCACGTATGGCAATCACGGATACTGACCAAAAGAATAAAGTCAACGATCTTTCAGTCCTACGTCAAAACCGTCTTGCTTTACGGTTCTGAGACATGGAAAACCAAAATTTCCAACAAAGACCTCCTGCAGAGATTCCATGAAAATCTGAATCACCAACGGATCAAGCGCCCTAAATGGCATTGGATCGGTCACACGCTGCGTAAAGCCTCAAACTATATCCCTAAGCAGGCTTTGGCTTTGGAGGCAAGAAAAATCACGGCTGACTAAAGAAAATCTGGCATGTTATGTGAAAAAAACTAAGGTAAAAAAAATAGAAGTGGCGCAACGTGAAGCATGTAGTTCAGATGAGGATGGGGTAGAAAATCACTGTATGCCCTCTACCACAACCAGGAGACTTAGAAAAATAAATCAAGTCAGTACAAATAAAAGATCAAATTTAGTAAGTATACAGTTACAGAAGGAAGGATATTTTTATCCATATTGTATTACGTTACATTGTTCTTTCTTCGTGCAGGTGTGGATCAATGTGGGTTTTTATGACCGGTGGAAAACAAACAGGCTGCATGTGTGATGGTAAGCAGTCACCGTTGCCTATGGATACCTGTTACACCAGAAGCATCACATAAATACGTTGCCGACCACTTAAGACTCTATTAACTTGCCTTTTGAAGAAAGAACATAGATTATGTACGGAATAAAAACAAATTACTTATACATATAAATTGCGAAAACAAAATGCCCTGGGTTTTCAGGACTTTTTACAGACTAAAAAACGTGAACCTTCTTTTTATTTATGTTACACGGGAATTACTCACGTAAGATTAAGCCGGTTACTCCGACTATCGTTTCAACCGCATTAGACGGCCTTTTTCAAGGTGAATGCGCGCGCGCGGCTGCGTCTCGCTTTGCACTGAACCTTCTTACTCCAACATGATATTTTTTATTTTATAGGTACCGTTTTATTTATTTCAGTTTGTATCTTCTGCGGTCCTTGAATTAGATTCTGACGTGAAATAAAAATGTTGAGAGCCTCCATTGCCAAACACAAGGCTTTGTTGGCTGAAGCTAGTGTTCCGTTGAAATATTACTTTCTCGCAGAATGGAAAGATGATGAAAAGTGAAAGAATACAGAAGTTATTGTTTGAATAATATTATACAGCGTAGGGAATGAATAATTTTAGCTTGTTTAGTTTTGAAATTGGTATCATAGAATATTTTGATTTTGTCTTATAAAATTAACCTTTAAGGGACTTTAGGCTCTAATCCACCATTTTAGGGCTAGCATGGTGAATTAGAGCCTATCCAATATTTTTTTTATATTATAAATAATAGGCTTGCGTTTGACCACCATCACCTATCTGAGAAAAGGCCTGTGTCCCAGCAGTGGGCACATGCTATACTGATAACGATGATGATGTCATGTATGGTGACAATCACCAACATGCCAACATGCACTGGGCAGTACATGTTGGTATTTGTCGCATGTCCCTTGAACGTTTGAGGTTCTTGGACATGATTTGTTTGATCTTCCTCATGATGTTTTCTTTCACAGTTTTGAGGGCAGCGTTTTTTTGTGGCAGATATGAATGTAAAAATTTTAGTCAAGCCCGCGTATTTTTTCAGATGCAAACGATGTAAAATAATATATATAATAAAATAGCCATATATTTGTCTATGGTTATTGTCAAACAAATCAAGGGCCAAAATTGTTTTGTTCCACTACACTGATAGTCAACAAAACAATTTTAGCCCTTGATTTGTTTGACAATAACCATAGACAAATATATGGCTATTTTATTATATATATTATTTTACATCGTTTGCATCTGAAAAAATACGCGGGCTTGACTAAAATTTATACATTCATATCTGCCACAAAAAAACGCTGCCCTCAAAACTGTGAAAGAAAACATCATGAGGAAGATCAAACAAATCATGTCCAAGAACCTCAAACGTTCAAGGGACATGCGACAAATACCAACATGTACTGCCCAGTGCATGTTGGCATGTTGGTGATTGTCACCATACATGACATCATCATCGTTATCAGTATAGCATGTGCCCACTGCTAGGACACAGGCCTTCTCTCAGATAGATCCACTACACTGATAGTCAACAAAACAATTTTAGCCCTTGATTTGTTTGACAATAACCATAGACAAATATATGGCTATTTTATGGAAATGCTTTGTTGAAAAATGTACTGGTTAGAACATAAGTAGGTACTTTTTTTTTTGTTGCAAAATGTATTATAATTTTAATAGTTTAATTTTATTTACTACAGTATATTATGTAATACGCAAATAAGATATATGAAGATAGAAGAAAAAGTATCCTTCCATATTTTCACAGGCTAAGAAAGTTTTCCAACTTCTAGCAGCTGCGAAATGGTCGCAAAAATGCTCAAGTCTTAAACTTTCTCTGTGAGCTGCCCTCTAAAATATCTCGTAAGCTTCGAGCATCGTCAGTCTTCGCCGTGAAATATGGCCTGCCGGCGCACCAGAGTAGGACGGTCAATTTTTATCTATAGCATTTCAGTGCAATAAATCGACAGTGATTTTTCAAATTGAAATATTAGTGGTTCAGTCTCTATATTTCAAGGGTCAGGTACGGTTAGGTACATACCTTATAATAATAAGGGTTCAAAGAGAAAATAACATACTAATATTATACTCAATTCTGTAAGCTCTATGGTAATTAATTGTACTCTATGGTTTGCATGCTTGTTGAAATAATTTAAGACCAACCACAGCTATCTCTTACAAACACTGTCAATATGTGTTAAAGAAAAAAAAAATACTGTGTTGCCATACCTATGTGGAAAACAAGCAGACGAACCGCCTGATGGTAAGCAGTCATCTTCACCTAAGGATACCTGTAACACCAAAGATATCACAAATACGGTGCCGACACTAAGATTTTTGTTTTGGTTGTACTCAGTGATTTTGTTTAGAAAAACTTGAATATGTGCGTACAAGGCTGCCTGTGTTGCCGGGCTCTTAATCAGTTTTCTCTGTTATTAATTTGTAACCTTAAATCAAATAATCGATGATTTAAATCGTTAACGACTGTTCTTTAATACCTATCAAAAGTTTAATGATACCCTGTTTCAAAGAACAATTCGATAAAGTTACGTATTGTTTCATTTGGTATTGTTCAATTTATCTTCGACTCTAATATTGTAGAGGATTGTCCCGCCATCACCGCAAAGTACCTACGCAGCGACATGTAGTGAAGTGACCGAATAATTCCCTCATTTGTCAACGTCTTCGCTATGCCGAGGAGAAAAATGATTCAGTGAATCTGTCGGCGTTTCGCATTTCTGAATTAATTGAAATAAATTACCCGGCCCTCGTCAACAGTTTAATCTCGAGCGAGTAGAATCTGAGACCTGTCGCAATTACGTACCCATTTTAATTAGGACTAACTAGGTACTAATTCCTCTGTGTCGTAGTTAGTATTACAGTTCCAAATATCACAGCCTCTAATTAAGAACTTTCTGCTTCGTGTTTCATTTTGAAAAGGTACGAGCTGCTGAATTTTGTATTCTAGAGATGTTTTCATTTTTGATAATTATTTGGTTATACCTAGCATTTTTTAAACATGATTTACGCTGAGTACTGAATAACACTGCTGAGAAAAATTAACTATTATTTATTGTACAAGAAAATGTTGTGCAATTTATTCGTGCCAGATAAAATACAATCAATAAACAGTAGAATTGGACATGTAGACGATCCATCTTGATTGACATGTGACTGGATCAAAATGGAATACGAAATAGTGGGTATCTTAATATTATTGTTACATACCTAAGACGAAGGTGAGCGGGTTTTTATCACGCCATAACTGGCAACACCATTCCACTACTGAAGAAGAGATAATTTTGGCGCCAACGTGGAAAAAAAACATTTCGGCTCGTTGGATTATTTTCCTAAACTCATGTATTTTCGAGTGTTAATGTGTACTAAATGGTGAATTATTATTCATTAAGTTCTCGTAAACGTGCTCGAGTGTGGCAAAGTGATATAGCGAGGTGAAACATGTCTTTTCGTTTTCCAAAACTCCATAGGAGCCTCTTGTAAAGTCTCCACCACTTTACTGGGGCATGAGTTTTATTTGAACGTGACTTACTTTGCTTGACTCTGACTGTGACTATAACTTGTTAGACGCTGTTTAATACTATGTAAACTTGGTTAATATTACAACATAAGGTGTCCATGGACATAATAAAATTAACAAAAAAACTGAGAACCACACCTATTTAAGTCTCTGGCAGCTAAATCGAGAACAGCGTTCTCTCTTGCGCTGAAGACACCGAGCTACGAGTATGCGGACGCTACCCAACCTACCCTTGGGCCATTTTTAATATTCGATTGTATTGAGTTCCATAATGTGACCTGAAATTATATTTTTTTCATGTCGTAATTTTGAAATTATATTTAAAAAAAAAATACAAAAATTGATTTCGCTTTTGATTTCTAATATTAAATTAAATACGATAAATTTTCTTCAGAAATTATTGTTCAAAAATGCAGAAAAATTTACAATACAAAAAACCCAATAGTGTTTTTTACGGTAGTTTTTTTTGACTGAACAATGTGCAACCAATGATTGAATAAAAGTAAATGTCAATTCCTGACCCTGCTCATCGTACTGTAAGTTTGCTTTGCGTTACCCAAACAGTAACGGCCAGCTTTTCAACCTCAATAGAATATTCAAAGGTTGGCCTGTGAAAATATGGTTCAATCGGTGCTGGATCCACGCGGGATTTCCACTTTAATATTCGCCCGATGAAAAATATCCCATCATAAAAACCTGGACCGTATGAGTTTTTAGAGCGTGGGTATTTGAATATTGATGTTTATGGAAAGCAGGCACTCCTTCCTTCCGAAGTGGAAAGGTTTGTTGTTCGACATGCGTGCCCTTCACTTCGACAAAGTGTCAGACGCGCCTGTTTGCTCGTAGATGGGAGTGCCGATGCGTGGAATGAGCGGTTTGGCTTAAAATGGGTACAGATAAATTATAATTTCAAAATATCTTTATTCATCATAAGTGTAACAAATGTGTACAATTACCAGTGTACATAGATCCTGGTAGTACAGTGCAATGTGTTATAAACATTTTATCGGGCACGCAGGCTCTTTTAAAACTTACAGAACGGAAAATACTTATAAATTAAATAAATTGAAAAATATAATATTGATGGTACAATGTTAAGAAAATACATAATTATGTATGCTTTAACATAATTATATATTTTTAACATATATATTATATTTTTAATTTTTAAAATCCGAAGGTAGGCAAGTGTAGTGAAGTGAATGAATCAGCCGTTGTCGCGTCACAAGCGCTCGGCAGTTCACAGCTAGCAAAAAGAACTCGTCATAAACTAGTCACTCACACAAGCGCGCCCGGCCCGCTGCGTGTCGCGCACGCCACCACCGCTCTATACTAGCTGGTAATAAGGGTGGAGATGGCGCGCGCGCCAGCGGCAAGCGGCCCGCGTGCGTACAGATATACTCGGTGCAATCTGATTCCGAAGAAACACTAGCAATACACAGCGAGCTTTCATTGTAATTGCACTCGACGAAAGATAGCTTTACAAAATTATATTTAAAATCTTAATAAATAATTTTGGTGCTAACTAACCCTTATGAGCTCGGAGATAATAATTATGATAAGATTCATCGGTATTGTCTTTAAAGTCAATAATTTTGATGTAACAAGTAACAAATACAAAAGTCATGATCATTTCACCCATAGGACGTCCACTACTCCCATCGATCTTCAAAAAGGCCGGTACACAACAAATCGAAAAAAAAAAAACGGTACAAAAGTATTGCTAACAAAAAATACTTCCATCTAATTAATAATGAACTTCTAACAAAAAGAATTGGTTTTAGTTATCACAAAGGCGAACAAAGTAAACATGATTAAACCTAAAAAATGTACTACGACCCTAGAGCGTAACGTATGTGGAAAAAAGGGCATTAGTACGTAATTTATCACGCTTTCCGCGCCATTAAATAAGGAGACTGCAAAAACCGCGTGCGTGTGATAAGAACTGAGACGAGGATTGTCTGCAAAATGCTGAAATCATTACACGCTGCCCATTTTAAAACGAGAAAATTTACAGTCTGATTATTTGGGTTATTATGACGGTGTTAAAATTCAAATTACCGTTTTTAATTTATATCAACTGTCATTTTATTCGTTGCAAAACGTTCAATTGTAATTATTTAAGTACTAGCGGTCCGCCTCAGGTTTTCATGGGTATAGATTATAGCCTATATCACCTGGGGATAGTGTAGCTTCCCGACAGTGAAAGAATTTTTCAAATCGGTTCATTTGTTTCGGAGCCTATTCAATCCAAACAAACAAACAAACAATCAAATCTTTCCTCTTTATAATATTAGTATAGACAAATTTTACGCGAGAATTTTATTTTACACCAAAACTCCAAACTTTTAGGAACAAAAGTTACAAATTAAAAGAGAACAATTTCAAAGGCAAAGGGGTAATATTTTACGGACAATATTGAGTTGAAGTTACAAAAGAGAGCTTTCAGTTTGATTTGTTTTGATAAATTGAGGGCAAAGGAAAGTTTCCTGTCAAAGACATAAACGTTTTGCCATTTGTTTAAAACACAAATTTCAATTGAATAAATCTCAAAGACCACTTTGAAGATGGGTCTTTTCATAACGTTAAATTTATTCCCGAACCCGAACGACGATACTTTAGAACCCGAATGAAAAGTTTTATAATAATTTAAAAAGCAAAATATTAAAGTTAGCATAGTTCAAACAAACAGCACATAGCACAAAGCACAGCACAAACTTTTAGTCTGAAACTGATATCCCATCACTTCTTGTTTTATGTTAATAAATAACTCTACGTGAAACTTCAACATTATACCAGTTTTAAAGTGAATATTTCCAGTAACGAAGTAAAATTCTAAAGTTTGAACCCTACTTTACATGCATGGAGTAAAGCACCCGGCCGAAACTTTATCACGCCAAAAGCTTACAAAGTAGCATTAAAACCAGTAAACACGTAACTGCACGTCATTATATTGCAATTAATAATTTAGGGCAGTAAAGAAGCGGTCACGAGCACGTGACTCATGAGCGTTCTTTCCTGCAGACCTTTGCTAATGGACAAGGCCATAAAGTCAGCTCTTCAGCCACCATTGTTTCGTTTAAAGGCTAATGGGGTCCGCTGAGCCCGGCGTGTTATTCAGGTGTCAAGAAGATGAATGTCACGTTATTTATGAGGCTGGCAAAAAACTGGCTTTTTGATACCTGGCTTTCCACCCCCGTTGCATGACGGTTGGTAATACCGCGCTTTCCAAGGTAATCCTGTTTTACGTTGTGATTTGAATATTTTTTGCAGGTGTGAAATATTTTAGTTGTGTGGAGTGTTCATGAAACATAGCCTTTTCTGGTTTTTTTTTTGCAAATAATTACATATCATACATTTCATTCGTTGTAAATGACATTATTCTACGGGACAGCAGATTTTGGTTGGTCCTAGTAACAGTTGTTTAAAATTATAAGTATTATACAAAGATTTCCTTTTGACTTTTCCACCATTCCGTATAACCATGTATATATGTAGTATGTTAATAAGCCTATAATAAGATCAAATGGCGTTTTCTAAATCAGCAGAAATAAACCGGCCAAGTGCGAGTCGGGCTCGCGTACGGTTCCGTACTACCACGAAATTCAATAACGAAATTACTAGTTATAACTTGGTAATGAACATAAACTTGTCACCGACTCGCACTTGGCCATTTTCATTATTTGTTGTTATACTTTAAAATGTATACTATAATCATGTTAAGTTTGACGCTTGTAAGTATTACCGTTTATACATTAGAGCTAATACAAAAATACGTAAAAAAACGTTTGTTGAATGAGGATCCCTTTCGTTTTTACTTTTTTTTATTTTATTTGTTAATCAATTCGCCTTAACATTACATATTCTGTGAAAATTTCAACTGGCTAACGATTATGGTTCGAAAGATACAGCCGTTAATAGGTATGATAGACAGACAGACAGACGGACGGATGGACGGACAGACATCCCAGGCTTAGTAATAAAGTCCCGTTTTTAACCTCTGGGTATGGAACCCTAAAAAGTGCCACATGGTAATAATTAGAAAATAATAAAAAGTTTTGCAGAACAATAACTTGAAATTTTTAACGGACCATTAAGCAGTCATCAATTAGAGAGGTATTAAAAAGCAATTCAATCCGTCTTTCATTTACCTAATCGAACTCCATTCCAATCTTGGCTCATTTCGAAGAACATCGATCAGTCACTATTGGATATTGTAAGATAAAACTTGGAATTTGTTTCGCGAATTTTCCTTCATCCGTCCATCAAAAAACGAATCGCTTTGTTCTACGAAGTTGAATTACTTTAACGAACTTGAAATTAGTTTGATCCACTTTGTCTTAACATCACTGCGTCAGACTTTTGGGTAATCATGAAAGTGTCTTAAAGCTTTGTGAGGTCATAAGTCTGTTAAAAATGTTTTTGTTTGATAGAAACCGTTTTTCTTTAACGTTTTGGAAGAATACAAATCGGTGACGCCGCTTTAAGGTTGATATTCCGTAAACCCGTACGAAGCGCTTTGATTCCACATTGACTGCTCGAGCTACTAGTCTGTGGAATGCGCTGCCTGAATAGCTGTTCCCCTATAGTTACAAATCACGAATGACTCGGTTTCTTCTAGGCAAGCGTGCTCCACCGTAGACCACACTATCACTTAACATCGGGCGAGATAGTGGTCAAACGCAAGCCTATTGTTTATAAAAAAAATCCTTCTGGTACCATGATGTGAAAACCAATATTAATACAGGATTACGCGGATAGGGTGTACTAAGCAGAAAGGGTTCCATCAAACTAATTATGAACTATGGGACCAACCATAAAATAGCGAAAAAAATCAGCTATTCCATAGGAAACGGTCATTTACACCTAGACAAATGTATGGAACAGCACTTTTTTACGAATTTAGGGTTGCCCCTTTCGTCAAGGTTTTTCATAATGATGAGTACCAACGGACCTTTCAGCTTTGTACACATTTTCCGCGCAACCCTGTATATATTTTGAGAAAATAAAAAAAGACATCTTACAGACAAATATAGATAATACATATAGAAATACAGACAAATAAAGAAACTCTTTATTGTGCACACAAAAATAAAAGTTGCAGATAAAGAAACTTAAGAACTAAGTAGCTCTTAACACAAATAGTTTTCTTGTTGGCAAAAAATATTAATTAACACAAGAACTTTAGGTTTAATCAACTATGGTCACCTGAAGAATCACCTGGGTATTCTGTTTTTCTTTTGAAATATTAGAGCGTGAATTTTCTACTCGTGTTGGGATTTAGAGCCTCTCACTATAGTACCCGGCTTAATTTAACACCGTGATCTTTCTATTAAAATGAAAGCGAAATACCACATTTGCTCAGTATCTAATTCATCACAAATCTCAAAAACTACTTGACCTACGAAGCTGAAAGCAGGTAGATTCCTTACGAGGTCCGTTAAGAAAGGATTTGGCAAAAGGGCCGTTTTAAAAGGATCATAATGGGTTTTAAAGTGTATATGAAAGTCTACACGTACGATGCCGCAATGTACGATGTTTTTTTTTATATTACGTATATTTATTTTATCAATAAAAACAAAATGTGTGAAGACCACGCCAGTTCCCATAGTAAAACAGCTATTGTTATCTATGACGACTTAGCAAAAACTACCCGTCTCAATTTTCAACACCACTAACGCCGAAAACCCAGATTACCTCCCGCAAAATATGGGTACAGTAATTATTAATCCTATCTTAGTCTCCGCAGAAACTTGTTATGCATAATGTTACTATGCATATTTGGGCCGTCCTATACAAATATATGGAGACACGCGTTGCTTATCCCACGATATGATGAAGTGATCGTACTCATCCTCATGTAATATTCATTGTACAGGACGCGGCAATTCGGACATTATCTATGTCCTATGGTCCTACTACGTAGTCAAGAATAGAGTAAGCCATGTTAACTTGTAATTCGTAAAATAAATTTAGCAGTCTTTCTATACCGAGTGCATCTCTAGACGACAAACGTATTCAAGGATATTATTTTACAGGGGCAAGTGCCTTTACTAACTAAAAAAAATACAAGCTACAAATAATACTAACACTACAAATACAGTTAGACTGCCTAGAGACCATTGAAGGTCTAAATCAATACCAATCATCATCATCATCATCATCATCATCCAGAAGACGTCCACTCCTGAACATAGGCCTCCTCCTTTAACCTCCACACTGAACGACAGCCTGCCTTTTGCATCCACTGGATGCCAGCGACTCTCACCAGAGTCACCAACATAGCTGTTAAAATTTGCAAGTTGAAGTGGCAATGGGCAGGCCACCTCGCTCGAAGAACCGATAACCGATGGGAAAGAAAGGTTCTTGAGTAGAGACCACGAACCGGAAGACGCAGCGTAGGTAGGCCTCCCACTAGATGGACCGACGACATAGTGAGAGTCAATACAAATGCTCAAGCCCAATTCTTAAGGATATTTTGTTCTCATTAAACAACTATTATTTATATTACACGGGAATTACTCACGTAAGATTAAGCCGGTTACTCCGACTATAGTTTCAACCGCATTAGGCGGTCTTTTCAAGGTGAATGCACGCGCGCGAAAATATGTGAAAACCACGTCAGTTTCCATAATAAAACTATTATTTTGTTTATAACCAACACCCCTAATTTAACCCTAACCCTAATTTCACAGTTATTTTGTTAAAAATTTACTTAGCCGTAAGCCATTACTCCATAGAATTCAACCCTTATTAGCAACAGTATCGAATGGTGTAATATTAGTGTATTTTTTAAAATTTAATATTCTAGGAATATTGATTTTTCAAAAATCCTGTTTTAGTTTTCATCAAAATCGGGCCCGAGATTCCTCTGAGTACTTTTCGCTATTTTTCATTGTTTCGAATTTGGCCATCCACGCCTACTTGAAAAATTCAACCTAGTATTATATGAAGTAAATTTTTTCCAAACGTTTTTTTATCACTAAAATGTCCGCGTTTGATCATCAACTCGCCTGTTGGTAAGCGATGACATATTAACAACGAAATTTTAGTTTTTCAAAGTTTTTAAAAAGTGACAAACCCCGTTATGACAAAATTGTGATATACTGTTTTTAGACTGGCGACTCCATATCTAAACAAACTTACTTGAATGTATAAAGTGCAAAACAAGTCCCTTCTAAGATCATCTTTACTGTGTAATCCATACCCATGGATAGGCTGACGACACATGTATCTTAAGTAATGTCTGCGGACATAATGCTGATAGCCATTGCTAGATTGGGTCGATGTGATATGCCATATCTCTTGAACATTAATGTTATAACTAAGCCAATATCAGGCGGTTTGGTTAATCTAAACGCTGGTTATGATGTAAGTTGCTGAATTATTTATCTGGGGGTAAGCAAATGATCGTAATTTAATACCAATATTGTCTTACTTGTTTATGTATTATGTCACACAGAGGTTTGGATCCCGATTTTGTTACCAAGCGACTTCTTCTTTTCGAGTCCGCGATTTGATATGAAATTATATTATTTCTGACCAGAGGCCACAAAAACAGCAGCTATGTTGACCTTGCAAAGCTCAACTAAAGTGCAGGTTTCTGAGCACAGTGATCATATGAGCAAATGTTCGATGGTCTGGGAGGCACCACAGCTAAAAGTCTATCGCAGAATCAGGTAGATTCCATTTGATTTATTTTATTTAATAATAGATTTGCGTTTGACCGCTTCCTCGCCCATTGTTAAGCGATGATGTGGTCTGCGATAGAGCACGCTTGTCTAGAAGAAACCAATTCACTTGCGACTTGAAAACACCCAGATTATAACCATCGGAAACACCAGTTCAGGCAGTGGAATCAAAGTGCTTCCTACGGGTTTTCGGGATGTCAGCCATTAAACGGTGTTGCCTTTTCGTGCCCCGCACATTTACAAACGTTGTTTCTGCAACAGCCTACTTACTTGTATGTTGGCTTATGGATCTCTAAATAAATCATAATAGATCAGGATCTTGATGGAAGTTTTTCTACCGGGTTACAAAATTAGTGAAATTAGTCATTAAATTAGTTTTCAATCACCAACCTTATACTACGAATCTTTTCTACGTGGAAATGCTTTATGTAGAATCTTTTTTGTATATAAATATATAATACATTACAATGACTTTTTATTAAAATACCACAAAACAAGAATAACATAAACATTACAATAAAAATATTATCTAGGCTTTTAACAGGCGGCCTTATCCCTTAAAACGATCTCTTCCAGGCAACCGTGCACGGAAAGGAATTATACAAAAAAATACACTTACACATTACGTACTACGTACGATAAGTACTACGTACGACACATTACGTACAAATATACTTATACATTACGTACAGTAATATCGGTTAGAATGCTGTGGAATGTACAGTTGGTGCATACAAGATGTCTATGCAACCCTCGAGCCATCTTTTGTATTCAGCTCAGCGACACCCGAAGCTCACTTACGTTGGCAAAATACATTCTCAACAGGGATATTTTTGTTTTCTGATCTTATACGTTTATTTTTACATAAATATATTTAGTTTATTACAATTCAAATAACATCATCATCATCATTTCAGCCATATTATAGAACGTCCATTAATAGACATAGGCATGACATGACATAGACATAGACATGAGCTACCTTCTACGGTGTTTCCGAGAAGCTACAACATGGGGTTCGTCAAAAGGCGAGTTAATCGAGTTCTAAAGGGTCGGCAACGTATTTGTGATGCCTCTGGTGATACAAGTATCCATAGGCGACGGTGACTGCTTACCATCAGGCAGCCACTCTGCTTGTTTGCCACCTATGGCAAAAAAAAAGAAAAAAGTCCTCCCCCATCGATCTCCAAAAGGGCTGTTTCCGCCGCTTGCATCCAGCAATTCCCTGCGGTCTCTTATAGGTCGTCTGTCCATTTTGTGGGTGGACGTCCTACGCTGTGCCTACCAGTCCTTGATCTCCATTCGAGAACCTTTCAGCTCCATCGGCCATATGTTCTGCGTGCTATGTGCCCTGCCCACTTCCACTTCAACTTGCTAATCTGGTGGGCTATGTCGGTAACTTGCGTTCGTTTACGGATCTCCTCCTTTCTTAATTCCGAATTACATCATTATAACAATTAAAAGGCTGTTACAATTGACGCATAGTTGCAATGGAAAGTTTAAGAATTTCTAAAGTAGATTGATTATCTTTTTGTTAATATAGTAGTGATGGAGGTGGAAACTCAAGATTATATATTATTAATTTTGTATTTTACTTACCTTACCATTGTCAGTAAGGTCATTTTATAGGTAGAGCTTTCGTTTCGTAGAAAGAAATAGTAATAGGAAAATTGAAAAGCACATACATCATTTTTATTTCATTTTTATTGTGCGAAACTAGCAATTTGAAAGGGCAAGTGGGCACTATCAACACTACACAGCCCCTAAAAGGCGTGCGTTGGTCGGGAAATTTTCTTCAAGTCGGCTAATAAAGATTTATCGTTACGATAAAAAAATTCATGGCTGCGAGTTGGCCGTAAATAATTCGTGGCATACCTGCGAATGCTGATTTGACATGGGTCAGGGCCCGACTGAAGCTGTATAATATTTCATTTCTTCCGAGTCGGATCACGACTCATAACCGCGGCGCAAATTGAAATTTTCCCTCAGATACCGCAGTTTAGAATTATTGGCTTCGGTGGTCTCGATCAATGTTTGCAGTTACGGTGTGAAAATTGAGAGAACGACGAATTTAATTACATTCGAAAATAATAATAGTAATTAGTGAATAATATTATTTACAGCTGGAAGTTATCTTTTATGTTGATAAGGAATGGTGTGTAGTTATTCTATTCAATTCATTTCTTCGGGCCTATTGCAAAACAAACAAAAGGTTCGGTTAAAACCAACATGACCTTAAATATTTTTCTTCTGGTTGAAATAAATTGTCAAAATAGTTTTACAAGCAAATTGCCAGCTTATCAACTACTAGCGGTCCGCCCCAGCTTCGCACGGGTATAGATTATGACTTATGTCACCCGGGGACAAACAAACAAATTTTTCCTCTTTATAGATAAACTTCTGAACGTCCATTAAAGCAGTCTTGATCTTAACTTCAGGAAAAAAAGTTAAGTTTAGTTAAGATTTAAGTGTGTAAAAAAAAGAAACAACAGTTCGTCCGCTCTGTCTCGAAATGTCCAGCTCATTATTAAGTAGAGTGGCTAACCGCAGAATTTCCTGAGCTATTAACTAACGAAACGGCTGTGTAAATCGGGAATTTTCATGTATAAATCAGGGTCAAGTCCTGAATGTTCCGAGATAAACCTTAAGTATAAAGAGTGGAAATACTAAGTTGGGGACACACTCACTGACTGATGTCATTGCGAACTGTGCAAGACTATTGTAAGTACTATATATTTTTCTAAGCTACACAGCTACAGTGATATTTAGCTTTTTTTCTTATAAACTGTTTTAAACTATCACGGTTGTTCACTTAAGTTATATGATAATTTATGGGATATTTACCGTGTAAGGTTGTGGAATGAGCTCCCGATATTTCGGCGCAGTTACATGCACCATGTTCACGGGAAGACTGAAGAATGCGGGTGGTTAGTCGAACAGTTAAAAATGTAGGTGCAGACATAACGATCTGCCCTCGTTCTTAGTCTTTTATTTTAATTTTTTTATGAACTTTACTTCACTTAAATTTTTTAACAAACCTTGAGAGTTGATTTTAACTTACTTCTAACTGTACTGATTTGGAATTTTTCAGGTAGGTATATATATGTATTTCAGATGGCAACACAATTATTAAGTACCATTAACCTGATCAGATGAGTAGGCCAGGAGGTGAAACTCTTCAATGGTTACTTGTAAACCCTAAAATTTTGGGATAAATTTGTATTAGGTATGTTTTCGAAATTTCATATAGAGAGTATACTATTTACCTTCCGGCTCCATCACCAGACTCTCGTCACCAAATGTAATGACCCCTTGACTTTTGTTCAATGTTCTTGACTCAATGTTGACTTTGGACTTTGGTCTGTGGTTTGTTTACACACATAAAGAGTATTTTTATTTTTTTATGTTTTTAAACTTTAACAAATATTTGATGCCTAAATTCCTTTAAATGGAAAAGCTGTCATAAGGTTCTTGAGTGGAGACCACGAACCGGAAGACGCAGCGTAGGTAGGCCTCCCACTAGATAGACCGACGACATAGTGAGAGTACCTGGCATTTAGTGGATGCAAAAAGCAGGCTGTAGTTCAGTGTGGAGGTTAAAGGGGGAGGCCTATGTTCAGCAGTGGACGTCTTCTGGCTGATGATGATGATGATGATGGTGCCATAAAAAATAAGATAAGAACTCGCAGAACATAAAGAAAAGAGGGATACATTGGAGATCAAGATAACTTTCAAACCTCTGCGCCAACAAAATAAAGTAGACATACCCATTATCTTATTCATCCTCTTGTTTTTATCGTGGCTTTTTATCTTATTTCATTCTACACATCAATATCTACAGCTTTCATTATCCATCAGCTGGGTAAAGGCTTCTCTTTTGCAATGTTATCTGCTTCAGTCACGTGAAAATCAGCACACGGGCAAAGGCCACGTTGAGGCACGGTGTCGAAAATATCGTCGATAAATCTCACTATTGGTAACGCTCTCGCCCCATGTCTAATACCGATATCCACTTTTGGACCCGGGTATGTCCTAAAACTGCGACCAGAACCACCGGGTGATAGGCAGCAGCGTCCTATTAGTAACGGTGAACGAACTACAATCCCCAAGCCACCTGCCAAGCTTGGGGATTTTGGCAACATCTCTCTTCCATCAAGATTCGAGGCTTTTGTTCAGGCTGGACGTTTGATGGCTGGATGGATGGATCTACTTTTACATTCCATAGCACCAAACTGAGTGTGTCAAAAGCCTTAGGGGAACATTACCCGTGCAGCTGGTCGTTGCGGAGTCTGTCACATTACAACCGGTTTTATGTCTGGGTTCCAGCGAACCTTGCCTTAATGCCGTATCTCCTCGAAACTTACACAAATTGAAACTTGGATCCAACTCCAGATAATTGGAACGGTCTGTGGACTCGCTATTCGGGTTTTAAAATGACTGTGTATTTGTCGAGGGTTTATAGTGCTTCCTATAATGTATTTGCTTACTTATTTATATTGTGTTTCGGTTATCTTGGAATTAAGTTCAAGATAAAAGAAAATGTTACATCATCGAGGAAATAATTCTTGGAGGTGAAAGTCTCAACGCTCAGAGAGCAATTACTTCAGGAAAGTGACTTGAGAAGTAAGGCGATGTTATATAACATTTAAATTTAGACTTATAAAAACTTATGCTATAAAGGTACACAGTGATACGCAAATGTTCAGAATACGTTATCTTTGGATCATTTAAAAAAAAAAAACTCCTTTTAAAACATAACCTACGTTAATTGTGCATATTCAAGGCGAGAGTGAAAACATTTCTTCTAGATCGAACTCGGCCACACCGTCGCTTATCATTAGGCGTTAGTGTCTAAGCGTAGATCCAATAAAAAGAAACTTTCAAACATGACAAGTTAACACAGTAACCTAGAATTATTAGAATAAACTAAATTTATAAAATTTTCACGGTTAAGTACGAGAAATGCAAATAAAAAGAAAAGGGAAACACAAATGAAAATCTACTTAAACTGCTTAAAGCTCTTCACATCCCCGTGCCCCTTGGCTCTTAAATACGGATATCCGGTTTCATCTGGGGCTCGCTCTTTATTTGTCTTAAGCATGAATTTCACCGTAATGAAATAAAAGAAATGAAAAAGTGGCCGCTCTGTCCTTTGAATAATAAATTAATTGTACCAAGGACTCACAGACTACGGTTACAAAATAATGACTAAAACGTTATTAAAAAACAGTCAAACAAAACAGTCCTGAGTCTTATAAAATATATGTTTTAGATTTCTAAATTTTTCTAACTAAATTAAATCCTATTTCGTTATAATAATGCCTAGTTTAGCTTGCAATAAATAAATAAAATTCACAAAATAATGGGATTCACTTTATGGAGAAAGTTTGTGCGTAACTGTGCTTGTTGGCACTCAACTCTAGACATATTTAGATGCAATTTTATGTGGAGGTCGTTTATGGCTTGGACTCACATTAAAACATAATGCTATTTTTAATCGCAAAAATAACCTTACTGTAGAGTAGCGGGTGAAACCGTGGGGTACAGCTAGCTTTAAATATATACGCATGTCACAAGTAATAAGAAAGAGCCTCATCAAGTATTCAAAACGCTTTACAATTTCTTGTTTACTTACATACAATAGTAACATCATTTCGAATATTCATAAAATTTCATCTAGACCACGTGAACATGCAAAAAACTAGGGGAAAAAATATAGCAGGATTCTCGTAATTTATTATTATTTGCATAGAAATAATAATAAATATTGTGCATAGAAATTAAATAAACGTAAACGGTACGTATTCTCACAGAGAATGCGTTTGTTGAATAGAATAATAATATAAAACATTCCCCAAACAAAAAGAGCTCACTTAAAGATAAATACGTCTAGTACACCCTTACTGAAAACGCGTAAACGGTATAAAAAACATCAATTTTGCTTATGTTATTAAATTCTCCATTTATTTTTCTTAGTGGCGTCTCAATATTTCATTTCCGCCCTTCACGGTATGTAATTTTATTACGGGGTTCAATTTTACGACATTCGATACTTTTACGGGTGTTGAACCTTAAACGTAAAAAGGGTTACGGTTGGTCCACGTTTCTTGCCCTCCTTTGTTCTTGTACAGAATTTAAAGGAGCACTTTCTCGTTTTGAATAGATTTTATATGTCTTCCAGAGGTTCACGTACAATGAAAATTTATAGGTGTTGGATTGGAGCTGGTTTATGTCTGATACATTTCTATTTGGGAAACTTTCAGGGAAATTGGAGATACAATCTGTACCAATTCGAGTGTTTGGATTATTCGAGCTGAATAAAAGCATGGTTTGTTATTTTGAATGGTATCCACAATGCACTTACATTTTATGGAGCAACGTTTTGCTATATTATTACATTGTACCTAATTCCCTTCATTCTTTGCTGCATGATCTAATTCCCTCCTGCCCATTTTTCTATCGGATGAGGCAAGAAAAGAACAGAAAAAAATACACTAATAGAGTCTTTAAGGGCCGGCAACGTATACGGTAATCGCTTACCATCAGGTGGCCCGTTAGCTTGTTTACCACCTATGACAAAAAATCTGTGTCATGTTTGATATTATGAAAACCCGTACAAAACGCTCTGATTCCACTTTTGTTTTTCAAAACAACAAAATTTAAATTATCAAAATTTATCAAAATTTATTAATCCAACATTAATTTTACACAATGGAAAATGAAGTATTTAAATGTTATATAAAATTATCAAAAATATTACGCATGGGAGGATTCAAACCTTCACCATCCAGATTTACGTCCCAAGCGCTCTAACCGTTAATCTGCAGTCGCTTTCCTATCAGTTTCCAAATGCTTGAGCTGACTTTGCAACCAATCTAAAGATTGGTGACGTCATCTATAATTCTTGCTCCATGCAAGAACTCTTCTTGCTTGCTAGAACTTTTAACAGGCCTCAAAGCGACTGAGAGATGACGCATTTTACTAACTTGAAAGTAAAATAATAATTACCTTTTAAAACTAAAAAAAATTTCAATTACCTTTTTCTGGGTAACCAATTTTATCGGTCAAAGAAAATAAAATAGTATCAATTAGGTCTTGTGGCACAAAAACCTTGTCCTCAAACCAGTCCCACTCTAGACTATTGAATTGAAGAAAATTATAGAAAATGTGTCGTCCACTGACCCAAAACCGTCTCGATCGACAATGATGACTCGTAGCTTCAATTTCAATCAAGTCTGCGGGTAACCCAGTTACGTCCTGGAATTCTTCGGGTAGACTTGTGATCGACAGTCAGTTCAATTCAATTGAATTCTACTGGATTCTAAATTAGCTTCAGAAAATTTAATCGATTTTGATTTAATTTATACTGATATTTTGGATTAAACATATTATTATTATTATGTAGAATTGATAAGTGAAAGAGAAGAATGAATTGGAACAATATGTGAGTGTTAAAGAAAATTAGGATTAATTCGTTTTAAAATAAAACTCGAAACACGTAGGATGATCACATTATCGTTTTGACATTTTACAATAAACTGGCAATTTAAAAACGACTCAAATCATGTGGATACATTTTCAGCACCCTGTGTTTTTTTGGTATAAAAATTTATAATTATCCGATTGGTTAATAGCGATGGTGGCCGAGCATTATGTGTGTTTTACAATCTGAAGGCACCCAATTCGATCCCCGGCCCTGCACCGCAATGACTTATTTATTACCTAAATAAGTTATGTGTAGTTTGCCATATGCGTTCGCACCCGTCTTGCCACCAATCAGCGAAAGCAAGCACACACATAATTATGAAGGATTTATTCGCATGTGTTCGCTGAATGTCTTTACATTGAAAGCACGAAGGCGATCAGTTACGTATGGACACTGCAACGATTGCGAACGTACATTCGCCCGTACGCGTTTAAATAAATTATTATAATAATATCGTAATAAATTTCCGATAGAAAAATGGGCAGGGGGAATTAGATCGTGCAGATCCGATGCACACTTTCTGAAATGTATCCGATAAAAACCCGATTGACTAGCAACTTTACGTCGATGCTCAAGACTAAGAAGTAAGGAACTATCCCATTTATAATCATTACAGTATCTGTTTATTTAAAAACTTAGTAAAACCGTACAAACCAAACAAACTTTGTAATAATCTCACCAACTAAAAGTGGTCATACTAATATCACGTAGTAGTCAATTTAACTTTTGGTCAACTAAGGCTATTGTGATTCGAACACGAACACTGTATAATGTCCACAATAATAATGAACTCTGTTTGTATAACAGTAATCTTGATCAGAAACCAAATCGATGTTCAATGTTCCAACAATGTTCGGTAATTAGATACATAACTGTAGCCAGAAATAGATGCCCTAAAAATACTTAATGGCAGAAAACAGCTGTAAACGATTAAAGCCTTTGGAATGAGATATATCCCTCTAATTGATATTCGGCAAGCGTCATTGAAAGCTGTTTTAAATGAATTTTACGTGTACACTATTTAAAAGCGTCATTGTCTAACTTAAGTAACATTTATAAGTAATATAAATGTTACTTAAGTTAAGCAATGCTTAAAATTGCTCTGTGACTTCTCACTGACAGAAATTGTCAGACATGAAAACTAGACAGCAATTTTAAGCATTTCTTAACTTAAGTAACGTCTCTGAGTGCGGCTGTAAGTGTATATCATGTCAAGTAGTATTTCGTTTAATTATTAGTCTTGCGTTTGACCACCAACCGCTCTTTTTGACTTACTTTTTTTTGTGTTAATGCGCGACAAATAAACAAACGAACAAACGTACGTAAGAAAAAAAAAAGTATAAAAAGGAAAATGAAAATGTATCTAACTGATGCTGAAAACCGCATCAAAATCCGTTGCGTGGTTTAGGTGGAGTTAGCGGCCATACAGACATACAGACAGACATACGCGGAAAGCGACTGTAATATGTAGAGTACTATGTAGAGAGTAGAGAAGGAAAGAGAAGAGATAGAGAAGATATATAATCGCGTCACTATCTTTCTTTCATTCAGAAGCCCAATCAAAGAGCAAGCTGCTCGTAAATCATTCAGCCTATGCTAATTTGACAGCGTGTTTCTCAAGATTTTAAACATTTCAATATTAATCAGAACCTGAAACTAAAATCTGATAACCGCCTCCTCAAAATGCCTCCAGGCAAGGTTGCTTACGTAAACATGATTGTAAGACCAATACACAACCAATACACTTTAACTTTGAACTCACCGTCGTCTCTAAACTAGAAATGAGACTATTTATCGATATTTTTTATTAGATTTAGTACTTAACCATCCAACCATATACGATTTGTTTTAATCTGGTGGACGGCTGGTAGAAAAAAGCTCAGTGCATTAAGACGTCTATTTGTACATTATTTATAAGTGTGCAGTATAGAATTAAATAAATTAATAAATAACAGTACTACAAGATTGCCCCAGGGATAGGCCAAAACAAGAAGGGTTAAATACAAAAATACTTACTACTAATTTGCTAAAATAAAAAGTAAATCTATAGCAACTGGAATTGTTTGTTTCCATCACTACCTCAGATCAGACAAACTAGGGAGATATGGTTTAGTGCCGTGGCGGGTGCAAAAGCATCAGGTCTAATAAGGCAGGCTTGATACCTATAGTCGATACCTGTACACGACCTTGCGTGTCATTGTAAGTTTCATAATGTGCGTGAAAATGAATAAGTATGCTGACCTTGAGTAAGTAGGTATGCATTTTAGCGGTGTAGTGAAAAAATCGGGTTATACACGGAGACATTTGGATACGAACAATAATTGTACCAAGGCATATTTCAGTTGTTTGTCTGCTCTGTGATTACTATTATGTTCGTCTCTTGGGAGTGACAAATAAGAGAGATTATAACCATATTTTGTCACCTGAAAAGAAGCTAAAGTTTTCAAATTTTATCGATAGCGATCAAATGAATCCCTTTTCCTACTAATACTAATACGGAAGTCTGTGTAATTTGTTTATATTTTAAGGGTCGACGTGTTTTTTGCAGTGATACAATTTAAAGGCCGGCGAGTGACATTTGACTTTAAGCGACTTGTCACAAAAAATACGTTTGCTGTAAGTTCCTCGATAGACGTGGAAAACTGCGGGGTACATTTAAGTAAATATCGATATATCTTCGCAACTCTGCGCTTAATATAAGTAGGAGGCAGATTGCGATACAGGTCACGTAGCGGAGCACCGTGGGGCGCAGGCCGAATTATCCGGCGCTCCTGGCACTACGCGTGACTCCGCACTACCGATATGGCTATACCTTAGTTGAGCTCATGGCAACCTATAAGGGCGTTAGTGGTATTATCTGAGATGGACTTAGAAATCATAATAGATAGATTCGCTTCACGTCGAAATTTTTTGTCCAAGTACCCACTAAAAATATATAATATCCAAAAAAAAAAAAAAGCTGCTGGTGATAATAGGTGGTTTATTCATCTCGCAGATCATTTCTTTGGCTATTCAACGCGGGATGGCAGCCAGCGTTTGTGGTACTTTACCACAAGTGCTATATCATTTTAGTTTTAAGTTTAATTGAAATTTATATTTTGTTTTTTGATACATAAATATTGTAAACAATGTATTTCATTAAACTAAAAATTAAATTAGCATAGATTAGATATCACTTCAACAGTAATGTTTATGCATTGTCCTTGAAATGCCTTAACAAGATAACAATTGAACTGATAGATTAAGATTTTTTTAAAAAAAAATGTTTTGAAGGTGAACACTTGATTCATTCCATTATCTGATACTATCTATCTCATCTTCATAATTTCAGCCGTAAGACGTCCACTGCTAGACAGAGACCTCCCCATCGATATCCAAAAAGGCCGGTTGGAAGCGGTCTGCCTCCAGCGGCTACTATCTATCTACGCTGGGCCAAAAAATCATTAAATTGGAAAAAAAAAATCGGTATCAAGATATTATAGTCCGGTATATAAGATATTATATCAAGTTCAAAATACCGGGAGCAATAAATTGCATTTTAGAGATTACTTCCATTACTTCCTAGTGCTGGTTTGGAAGCTTAGAAGATGCTAAATGCGCAAAAAGTGTATTTCATTATTTGCGTTAAGTACCTACCGATAGTAAATTTCAAACATGGCAAAAATTATTTTGATGTCGAGTTATCGTGGTGGAAAATTTGAGTTACGTACAAGAATAGGCGGGTTCCTGAACTTGAACCATCGGTACGTAAAATAAAAGTGTGTTATGTGGGAAACGCTAAACTCAACGCTAAATTCAATCCAAACAAATGTGGTGGTGAAAATAGCAAAATTTATATCAAAATTCACGTGATGTCAATGCAGCAGCTGTGCATGATAGCCTTGAAGCGTAGCGTTAGTAATATGGCCTTCCTACCTGCGTGCCTGTTGATGTTCGTATTAAAACGGATGTAGTTTATATTATGCAAAAAAAAAATGCAGGACATATGCATAAAAAGTATATAAATATATTATATGATTATTTAAGGGATATTTACCGTAGTAAGGTTGTGGAATGAGCTCCCGATATTTCAGCGCAGTTAAATGCACCATGTTCACGGGAAGACTGAAGAATGTAGGTGGTTGGTTAAACAGTTAAAAAATTAGATGCAGACAACGATTTACCCTCTTTCTTAGTCTTTTGCTACGGTTATAACTGGAACTCGAACTCGAACCTAAGTCCCGACAAAACACACTCACTGTATCACTGCGTTCACACTCATTCCACAACCTTACCACGGTAAATATCCCGTAAATAATCATATAACTTTAGTGATCAACCGTGATAGTTTAAAACAAAAGTATATAAGTACAGAAAAACACACATATAAGCAAAACTTTATGCTAGATATTTCCTTTTCCTTGATATCGTTTTTGGAGTCCACTGCTTTATGGTTTTTTTTTTCACCACATATTAAAGTCAGCAAAATGAAGGGGCAACAGGAAATGAAAAATTTAAATCCTAAATGAAACCCAGACGCTTTGTGCAAAGCTCAGTTTTCGAGCCAAATGAAAAAGCTGAGGATGCGCAAAATATTTGGCACGTTTCCCCTACGTAGGTACCAGGAGCGCAGGCCACATATGTAGGTCTCTAGATACACTAGGGAGAATGCGAATCACGTCCTTAGCTAGGAGAATGCCTTCGGACGGTCTCTCAAATTATCTCGAGCAGTGTGCAGCGAGAGCAATTCTACGCGTCTGAAAAATTGTCTGTCTGTGAGACCAGATATCGTATATCAATAAAAGAATTAAAAGTTAGCTGATCCTGTTTACTTTTTCTACCGATAAAACGTTTTACAATTATGATTATTTTAAAATATTAATTTCCTACCACAAATCTATATCTTCATCCTTTAATAATATTATAATTATGAGACCATGGGACTTTACTGTGTTCAATACCTCTAGCATTACATTTTTTTTCTGAATTATTTTAAAGCTATATTGTAATCATTATTTATTTGCACGAAAAATATTCAAAACACAGATATTTAAAACCTAAAACTTTACCAAACATTAAAATTAACATAACTAAAATGATAATTAATTTTATGTTACCTACCTACGTTTACACGAAAACTAAAATTTTCTTTGTCAAAATGTATCTTGGTCAAGATCATTCCCAGCAATGAGTTTCAGGTCACCAAAGAGTTTTAATTACCAATATTTGGCCATTATTGTATTTACTTTTCTATGATAGAACTAGTTGAATATGCTCATTTAATTATTTAACCAAAGACAATGTATCTACTTAGACACTATTGTATTATTAATTATTAAGTCCACTTCATCGTTTGTAATTATTAAGTAGTCTGTGCAAAAAAGTGAAGCGTCGTAGCAACTGGTGAACTAAAAACAGTAAATTTGCACACGCGTGACCTCAATACATACGACGCTAGTTAGTTTTTTCATAGACTCTAGCTATCGATAATTTATACTAATAGCAATTAGTATACATTATACTTTTTAATCTCCGGTGCAAAAAAGGGGTTTATCCAGTAAATTTGCACACGCGCGCTTTCAATCACGCTTCTCTTTTTGTACAGATTGTACTCATAGAAATGTCATATTTTCTCTTACAAGTGAATGTATTTAACATTCTTATGACGAAATAAACATCTCAAACCATAATAATGCAATAACATGTATATGGCTCTTATTTCTTTTTCACACACGGTGTGCCTTGATAAAACGTCTACCCTTTTATCATAACCTTTTATGACGTTTCATAAAACAGACCGGACTTTTCATAGGTCTAGTTTTAGAGAGCATCACCATAACGCGCGAGTTCATTTGGCGTGATATTACGCCGTATGTCGTAAATGAATCGTCAGATTCTTTACGCGTGCCTGAGGAATAAGCAACGCGTCGGGATCATAAAACGAGACTAGTTTTTCCATCTTGGTGGTAGAGGTGATACAAAGTAGGCGGTGGCAGAGGTGGCAGTGTTTATTTATCAGCGAGTCTTCGAATGCCAGTTTTTAGTGTAGATTTTTTTATATATTCCAGACTAGGTGCACCCCGCGGTTCCACCCATATAGTGATGATGATGATTATGCTGATTATGAAAAGTAGCCTATGGCATTCTCCGGCACTTGAACTATACCCATGCAAACAAATCAAGTCGATTCGTTGCTCTGTTACTGCGTAAAAGAGGAACAAACAAACCAACAAACCAACAAACTTTTCGCATTTTTAATATTAGTATGACGACTCCTCAGATATCAATGTATTTGTAACTTGCACAATTATAGCCCATTGGATTTAGTTAGGTACTGGTTGGCTACTGAATTAGCAAGTTGAAGTGGTAGTGGGCAGGGCACATATCACGCAGAACAGATGGCCGATGGGGCCGAAAGGTTCTGGAATGGAGACCACGGACTGGTAAGCGCAGCGTAGGACCCACAAGATGGACAGACGACCTAAAAGAGACCGCAGGGAAACGCTGGATGCAGGCCGCTTCCAACCGGCCCTTTTGGAGATCGATGGGGGGGCCTATGTCCAGCAGTGGACGTCCTATGGCTGAAATGATGATGATGGTGAGGTACTGGCACCTTGTGGAAATTACAGAACTATTCTTTGACAGTGTAAACAACCATGATCGAAGTTTAAGTCAGCTGATTCGGAAGGGTTAATGATAATTATGTTTATGTTATGTATATTCTGCGCGGGCGTATCTTAGTAGCGATAGTAGAGCCTAATAAAGCTTACTGGAATTAGGGGCCCTGTAAAGCTCTCAGACCTAAATAAAACGTTCACGAGTAAAGCGGTCTAGATCATCTGAACTCGAAGTTAGAAACATCTTTTAATATTGATGAACATTTCACATTCGTATAGATTTCCACTCACTTGAATAGTGTGAATAGTATAACTGTTTAGGGTTCCAATGTCAACGAAAATTATTTGACTTATAAATATAATAAAATTACTTAAAATTACACGTTGTAAATGAGCTAACGCTCACTAATGTGACGCCTGAGAACAAATGTTGAGGCACTGTTTACGCAATGTAAATTACTTTTAACATGTAATTTCAGACCTTAATGCTAGCGGCAGCCACACCGAAAGCTGCGCGACAGTGATTGAAGTTGGTAGGAATAGCCCATTTGGAATAACAACGCACTTTGGGAATTAATTCTATTTCATTACATTCAGGTTGTGTCAGATAACTTCCAGTTAATAGTCTTACAACAAATCAATCTTCTATACAACAACTATACGTATAAAATGCTTTGTCCTGAATGACTGACTGACGGATCAACGCACAGCCTAAATTACTGCTCTTAGAGACCTGAAACTTGAAGGGTGTTCTTTGTATGACGTAGGCATCCAATAAGAAAGAATTTTCCGAAATTTTACCCCTAAGGGGGTCAAAAAAGGGGTGAAATTTGTATGGAACAACGTGATTCCTTGGTCTAATTAAATACTTCAAATTTTGCATAAACCTTTTTTAACAGAATTGATGGAAGACTTCTTACGTATTTTATTGAAATTCATCCCCTAACGGGATTAAAATGGGGTAGAAAGTTATTTTGGCGGTGATTTGCTTCGAAGTTAAGTACACACATCAAAACAGCAAAATAATGGAACGCCTTGCCCCTATCTGTGTTTCCGCAGCATTACAATCTTGGATTACTGGACAAACGTGCTCTATCTTCGACTGCATTATCGACTTCCATCAGGCAAGATTGCGGTCAAACGTTAGCCCAGTCCGGAAAAAAACATCAGCAGCCAGTAAACATTCACTGCTGAACAAAGGCCTCTTAGAGATGGGCGTTGCCATAATCCCCGCGCTAAACTAGACAATCGCAACAGCTTTACTACTGGCAACAACAACACTGTGCTGCTATAACGTGGTTCGCATTATCCAGCTCGGCTGCCTGCTAGTAATTATCGACGTCAGTAAAACTAAATGACCTCTGATTTAATTCAGCCGCAGGCAGTTTAACGTTGGGTAGTTTAAAAAAAAACAAGCAGCTCGATCCATAACACCAGTGCGGGTTAATTGCCAGCTTGGTGGACGTTATTGTCGAAATATTTGCCACCGGAAACTAGTTTATGTTTGTTAAAGTCGATTTTGTTTTTATTTTTTGTTGGCTATGCTTAGGCACGTACGGCAATTTTAATAAAAATGGGCTGCACTTTGCGTTTTGACACAGAGTTTTTACGGTTCTGCTCCGATATAAAAATTATGTTGTGTCTCTCCTAACAATGCGCAGTGCGCACTACTTCCTTGCCAAGTTTCACCAAGACTGGTTTACCCTCAGATAAGGCAATCTGCGCATCGTTAGATTCTCCACATGAAAACAAATGAATCATATTATCCATATAAGAAAATTTACACCTACCTACTTTTTATGTTGCATACACAAAAGGTAAAAACGGGATCCTAATACTAAGCCTATCTATATACGATGTCCGTCTGTCCTACCTTTAAACGGCTGTATCTTTCGAAACATAATAGATAGCCAGTACAATTTTCACAGAATATGTAATGTTACTGCAGATTAACTAATAAATCATAAAAATAGAAAAAAACGAAAGATACAACAAATGTATTTTTTTTATGTATTTTTGTATTAGCTCTAATTTAAAAGTGTTAATACGTAGAAGCATTAAACTTTGGATAATTATAGCACACATTCTATAGTGTAATAATAAATAATGGCCAAGTGTGAGTCGGTAACAAATTTCTGTACAATACCAAGTCATAACTGGTAATTACGTTATTGAATTTTATGGTGGTACGGAACCCTCAGTGCGCGAACCCAACTCGCACTTGGCTGGTTTATTATACTAGCATGGCCGCTCTACAACACCACAAAACAGCCATTCCATTTTTCATACCGCGCTTTAGCAATTCAAATATAAATAAGGCCCCAGTAAAGCCACGTAAAGTTACACGATGCATGTAAACGCTGGAATCCAAGCCAAGTGCACGCTTTTTGGCTCACTGCAAGACTTGCAGACATCGTTGTCCCTACTTTTTATCCAACTTCAGGAGGAGGTTATCAACACGACTGTAAGTTTTTTTTTTTCATGTTTGTTACGCGATTACTTAGCCAATATTGAATTGTTTTTGAAGATTATTTTTTTTATTAGGTAAGCCATAAATCATAGGTGGTCCCATTTTTTTTACCGCTATTGATTCGGTGGTTTTTGAAATATTATCTACAAAAACATGACTAAAACCAACGAATTCAGTGTTCAGTGCCACCAACTTAGCAGTTAATATGGGCAAAATTGGAACTAGAGTGGTTTTTTGGGGAATTCCTTAGGGGGCAATACATTGTTATCCACTATGCACACAGATGACGTTTTCGTTTTGTGGTTACCTTCAGCAAACGTTTTGATTAGGACTTTCAATCTCTGTTTTAACTGCAATTTTCTACTTTTTAGTTATTATTGAACACGGTTTTTATATTTCTTCTAAAAATTAATTATATGAACATACACTTATCCTCATCTTATCGCACGTGCCGTTCGCGTCGTATTAGATGAAATTTATACTACTTGCAAATCTATGGGAATCTTTCCCAATTCTAGAGATTTTCATTACAGACTACTCTATGTAACAGATTCCAATCCTACAGTTTACCAATTTTACAGATTTCCTTTTCTACATATTCTTAATTCTACAGATCTTTAAGTGTATGGATTCACAATTTTATAAAGACCCAATTGTTCTGATATTTATAACAGTTACAAATTCCCAATTTAACAGATTCGCAACTTCTATTTTAAATAACTTCGCAACTGTTATTAAGCATTTTTTAAAAGTTTTTTTTATTTATATTTTTAGAAAGAGGATAACAAAAAACTATTATTTTTGAGTTTATATGTAGAATATCAACTTGCAATGTAACTGAAAGATAATTCCTGCAACCGGTTTTTTAATGCCTGCATTAAAAAACCGGTCGCGGGAATTGTCTTTTTTTTATAGCTAAATTATTAATTTAAAATATTTTTTAGCTTTGAAAAAGCAGCTGGTGCTCTGGCCGGGACCAAAGTGATGGTAGTATCTGAATGGATTGTAACTTATGGCGGAGTATGAGTATATATTTTGGGTGCCTCAGTTTGTGTTCTCGGCGGCATCTATCTTTTTTCTTTCGTCCTCCTCGTTGTTGTGACTTTCCTAGTTCAAGTGCACTACTGTCAGTTACTGCAAAGAGTAAGAAGAAATACGCCTTAGGAAATGGAATTCAAGAACTTACTTTGTAACTGAATGTGGAAAGATAACGAAATAGAATTCATACAACAATGTCGCTCCTGGACGAGCAACTTAAATAGGTACTTCGTGATGATAAAAAGTTATATTTTTGAGCTTCAAACGAGAGTTCTTTGCAAATCTAGTATCGTAGGTAAGGTTTGACCTTTGTGTACCCCACTACAGGGTTACGCATATAGACTATACTAACCGATACTGTGTAAGCCGATAGGAGGTCATTAAACTCATAACTATGAACAACTTTTACTATGGGACCAACTCTAAAACCGCAAAAAACAGCTGTTCCATAGAAAACGATCATTGACACTCGACGAAATATACGGAACAGCTGTTTTTTGCTATTTCAGGGTTGGTCCCATAGTAGATTTTGTTCATAATGATAAATACAATGAGGTCTCCTTTCGACTTAGTTCAGTCTATATGCGTAACCTTGTATAATCTATTAAGATCCGGTCTATAATCTATGCCGGTCCCCGCCACAGCTATCTTGGTCGCATATTTTTAACATTTTAGATGATATAAAATCCACCGAGATAAAAAAACCGATTGAGCATTATCTTAAGAATAACGTTATGAATGTTTTATTGCAACTTTATATCGATGTTCTTTTTTTAACTAGTTTACTAGTTTTAAGCCAAAATATATAATACCTACATAAAAATTACCTTAAATCATTCATAATGTTTAATTGCTTTATTTAATTTCTATTCAGGGGGAGTGGGATTGTAACAGACAGAAACACACTCTCTCTCTCTCTCTCTCTCTTTCAATAAATACGCTCAGATTTTCTCTTCTTATGTTACTTTCGCGGAGTTTCTATACGCCCAGCGCCTAAAACTTTATTGCCTACGTAGGTGCCTACGTTGCCTACCTATCTCATGAACTTAAAAAAACACAGTTGGATGACGAATATCGGCCAGGATTATTTACCTATCTTATTATCGAGACGCTCAACCTATTCTACGTCTGTATTAATACACTATCAATATCAATAGACACAGTTCATCGGTTCCCAACGGATATTGGATCTGCTATCGCGCTATGCAAATCGAATTGCGCTGTGCACTTCGAGCGACAACTTTCGAGGGACACAATTGATCGTTACTAAGCTATAAGCAGCGAGAATTGTATCGGTTTGGATAGTTTTGGTAGTGCCACAGAACACATATAAGTACAAGTACAGAAGATTCACTCCACAAAATCGATTCTAGCGACCTCAACCGTCTCGAATCGATGCGACTCTTACTACTACACATCAGCATCATCAGCCAGAAGACGTCACTGCTGAACATAGGCCTCCCCATAAGGGGGGGGGGGGGGTGCCATAATCCCCACACTTGGCAGGCGGCTTAGGGATCGCAGGAGGTTTCACCATTCAAGTAGGAGGATGCTGCTGCCCATCCTCTAGTGGTTCTGGTCGCAGTTTTAGGACATACCCGGGTCCGTACGACCTACTACTACACAATAAAGCGCAATTCAGAACGTGCGAGTGCTAACTAGTGTAGTGGAGTGGTACTGAGACGTGGTCCTTAACTGTTGGCCTTTTGGATAAACTCAGTCACACAGCGGGCAATAGAGAGAGCTATGCTCGGAGTTTCTTTGCGCGATAAAATCTGAAACGTGGATATTCGCCAAAGAACCAGAGTCACCGACATAGCTGTTAAAATTTACAAGTTGAATTGGCAATGGGCAGGCCACATCGCTCGAAGAACCGATAACCGATGGGGAAGAAAGGTTCTGGAGTGGACACCACGTACCGGAAGACGCAGCGTAGGGAAGACTCCCACTAGATGGACCGACGATATTGTGAGAGTCGCGGGCATCCAGTGGATACAAAAGGCAGGCTGTCGTTCAGTGTGGAGGTTAAAGGGGGAGGCCTTTGTTCAGCAGTGGACGTCTTCTGGCTGATGATGATGAGTGCTAACTACCTAAGTACAGCTCTATTAACCTAGAAGTTGCCTCTCTGTCTATCGCGTAACTCTTGTAGCGTTACGTCTGTCTATCGCACGGCAGGTCCGACAAGTCGGTCACTTGTAGCTTCATACCTAAAGTGTGGAGTGCGCCAAGTCTTGAAAAGCAACGGTCACGTACGGCTTGCTCTAGGGTTATATTACTCTATGGTAAAAGAACAAAGTTTCTTTCTGGATGCGACTAGCGAGAGACGGGGAGAGTAGCATAAACAAATGGAGGCCTATATCCAGCAGTGGGTTATTCAGGGCTGATGATGATGTAGATAACCGATGGGGAAGAAAGGTTCTTGAGTGGAGACCACAAACCGGAAGACGCAGCGTAGATAGCCGTCCCACTAGATGGACCGACGACATAGTGAGAGTCGCTGGCATCCAGTGGATGCAAAAGGCAGGCTGTCGTTCAGTGTGGCGGTTAAAGGGGGAGGCCTATGTTCAGCAGTGGACGTCTTCTGGCTGATGATGATGAAGATGATGATGTAGATAACGTCACCTATCCATTGACTACCTCTAAACTTACAAAAATCTATCGACACATTGTTTGTCAAACACAATTGAAGCATGGAGAATGTAAGGAACATACTTAAGACTTAGGAACAACCGCGTAATACAATTATCTCCCTTTATTTTAGTTTTGTAGTCGTCTGGTAAAAATTTTGGCGTATTTTGGTTTGGTTTGTTAAGGTCATATTTTTAATACAGTTGATTTATAACTGCACAGCATGCAATTGCTTAGCTATAATGTTGTTTTATTCACAAAAACTTCATATTCTGATGGAATGGTGTTTTGTGCTAAGGTTTTGTATGCTTTTCAAAATGAAAATATGCTATCAGTGACAGTATTTCAGCTGAGTGCTGTATTCACCTCCAACGATGCAAAGTAAACCAACATTGCAAATGCGGGTATTTGAAAACATTCTCCGTAATATCCGTAGCGGCAACAAACTCGTATATATGAATTACCCTGACAGAACCGAGTGGTTCGCGCGAACAATATTTTGTATCGACAATATACTCCGCGTCCCATAAATATCAATAACAACGAGATTTGTGTAAAAACTGACGCTACTATTCACTATTTAACTGTCTCGAGTGACTATAGAGAGAGAGAGAGAGAGAGAGAGAGTAATAAAATAATTTACAACGAGATTTTTGTAAAAACTGATTCTACTATTCACTATTCAACTGTCTCAAACTTGTCTCGAGTGACTATAGATAAAGTAATAAAATAATTAACAACGACATTTGTGTAAAAACTGACGCTACTGTTCACTATTCAACTGTCTCGAGTGACTATAGAGAGAGTAATAAAATAATTACAACGATATTTAAGTAAAAACTGACGCTACTGTTCACTATTCAACTGTCTCGAGTGACTATAAAGAGAGTAATAAAATAATTACAACGATATTTGAGTAAAAACTGATGCTACTATTCAATATTCAAGTGACTATTGATAGAGTAATAAAATAATTTACACCGAGATTTGCGTAAAAACTGACGCTACTATTCACTGTTCAACGGTCTTGAATAACTATAGAAAGAGTTATAAAATAATTACAATGATACTTGAGTGAAAACTGACACTACTATTCACTATTCAAATGTCTCAAGTGACTATAGATAATAGTAATAAAATAATTTACACCGAGATTTGTATATGAACTGACGCTACTATTCACTATTTAACGGTCTTGAATAACTATAGAAAGAGTTATAAAATAATTACAATGATACTTGAGTGAAAACTGACACTACTATTCACTATTCAAATGTCTCAAGTGACTATAGATAATAGTAATAAAATAATTTACACCGAGATTTGTATATGAACTGACGCTACTATTCACTATTTAACGGTCTTGAATAACTATAGAAAGAGTTATAAAATAATTACAATGATACTTGAGTGAAAACTGACACTACTATTCACTATTCAAATGTCTCAAGTGACTATAGATAATAGTAATAAAAGAATTTACACCGAGATTTGTATATGAACTGACGCTACTATTCACTATTTAACGGTCTTGAATAACTATAGAAAGAGTTATAAAATAATTACAATGATACTTGAGTGAAAACTGACACTACTATTCACTATTCAAATGTCTCAAGTGACTATAGATAATAGTAATAAAATAATTTACACCGAGATTTGTATATGAACTGACGCTACTATTCACTATTTAACGGTCTTGAATAACTATAGAAAGAGTTATAAAATAATTACAACGATACTTGAGTGAAAACTGACACTACTATTCACTATTCAACTGTCTCAAGTGACTATAGATAGTATTAATAAAATAATTTACACCGTCATCTGTTTAAAAACTGAAAATAAAATAATTTACACCGAGATTTGTATAAAAACTGACGTTACTATTCACTACTCAACGGTCTCAAGTGACTAAAGACAGACAAAAAAAAATTACAACGAGATTTGTGTAAAAACTGACGCTACTATGCACTTTTCAACTGTCTCGAGTAACTATAGATAGAGTAATAAAATAATTTAGAACGAGCCACATCGCGGCTACGGAGCCCTGGATCGTCGCCAAGCACCGCGGGATGCAACGTTATCCATGCAACGACTACAAACTTTCAAGAAGCATACTCTAACTTTACCGTTATTATAAAATGTAAAAGGCGACGCAAATAGCATAGAAGTTGAAAATAGCGGATTTTTAGAGATCCGTACCCAAAAAGTAAAAACAATAGTCATTAGTTTTATGTTATATCAGAAATAGTTAATAAAACATTAAGCATTGCCATTCAACGTGGTAATGCCACCAGCATGCTGGGTACGCTGCCAACTGGTAGTGGGCTTGAGCATTTGGATTGTCTTTAGACCTTCAACGGTCTATGGGCAGTCTAACTGTATTTGTAGTTTTAGTTTGTATTTTTTTTAGTTAATAAAGGCGCTTGCCCAGGAAAAAAAAGTTATTAAAATAAATTGTAAAAGTTGACAAAGGGCACGGACCCAGGAGACCGTGGAGAAGAAAAATAAACAATAAAAAACAAATGAGTAAAAGCAGGAACCTATAACTGAGCCTATGTTGTCCGTCTTTCCTGTCTTTTAACTTTTATATCTTTCGAACGGTATAAGATAGCCAGTAGAAATTTTCACCGAATATGTAATTTTACGGCGAATTAACTACGTAAAAACTAAAGAGGGGTTCCTCATACAACAAACGTTTTTTTAGACGATTTATTTTTTGAATTTGCTCTAATATAAAAATGGTAATTCGTACAAGCGTCAAACTATAGTACACCATCTAAAATATAACAACAAATAATAAATAATGGTCAAGTGTGAGTCGGTGACGAATTTCTGTTCATTACCAAGTTAAGAAACGTAGGGCGCGATCGGTATTTGGATGGGTGACCGCCTGGGCGTGATGTTGTCTTTTTGGACTACTTTTTGTATTTAATGATGGTACGGAACCTCCAGTGCGCGAGCTCGACTCAGATTTGGCCGGTTTATTAGACGACAATTACAGTACGAAGTCGCGTCTGCCCGGCTGCGCTCGCAAATTTTTATTGCGGCATTCGTACTGGAAACATTATCGATAATGCGCATAGCCCTCGAGTTAACAATAAACATTATGTAGGAGTTATGCGAGTTGGCACGTGTTGTGTGCGTTAAATTAGAGACGTGGATTCAAGGGATCAGAGCGGCGCAGATGTGCGCTGCTCATGCATCATTCAGCTGTAACCTGCAACCAATCGCTCTTACATTCGGGTTATAGCTCGCCTCTTACGTGATAAATCGGCGCTCTCGAGGAAACTTGTAGTATCATCACGGAAGCGCGGGCGTGCGCTACATTGCCGGCTTTTATCAGATTTTTCCAGCTGCTATACGACTCATGTATTTTACATGAGCATGCGCCACTGGTATATGTAATTGCTGGTGAAATTTTGCATCGCTAGATTTACTGTGGCTACTTTAATCTCGGAATTTATGGGAACATAAAATCTAGTACCCTCTACATGGTTGAAAACTGCGAACATAAAATTTCAGACATGTACGAATTTCACAACTATACTGCAGCTATCTTTTTGCCGTTGAAAATGCGTAACAGATTACATTTCTAACGAAATCTTGGTAGTCGTGCTACTGCTTTCGAATTCTGTAGATAATGCAAAAGGCAGCTTTATATTCGAAACTTATTTCTTTAAATGTTTACATAATACATCATTTGTTTTAAACTATCACGGTTGTTCACTAAAGTTATATGATTATTTACGGGATATTTACCGTGGTAAGGTTGTGGAATGAGCTCCCGATATTTCGGCGCAGTTACATGCACCATGTTCACGGGAAGACTGATGGTGCATGTAACTGCGCCGAAATATCGGGAGCTCATTCCACAACCTTACCACGGTAAATATCCCGTAAATAATCATATAACTTTATACATCATTTGTCTTTAGGTAGGTAACAATTGTTTATGATACAATTTCAAAATCAATACCAGTATGTATGTATAATTAAACTGGAGATCCAATGTCCTATTCCATTATTACCATTTCGTATTAAATGGAAGTAATTGGAATTCTCGTCAAGTGTGAAATTGGCGTCTTCATTGCTGGGGCAGGCTGGAGGATGTCTCATGCAATATGTATCAATGTATCGAATATGTATGGCTCTATCAGGCACGATATTAATTTTCCCGTATTTATTGCTTCCCGTATGAACATAATTGTGGAGATTATTACGTGACTTAATTGCTTTTCCGGAATAATGGATCCCTTGGAAATTGGTCTTAGTGACGTTGATATTCTGTTTGGGCCGAGTAAGATTGGTATATTGACGAACATTATATTCATACTAATAATTATTATAAATACGAAAAGTTTGTATGTTCCTCTTTCACGCAGCAACAGAGCAACGGATCGACCTGATTTTTGCATGGGTATATATAGCTCATAGGGTATTATGACGTAGTGACATTAGCTACTTTCATAATCATTATCATCACCATCATCACCATTTTTCATCACTACGCGGCTGAAACCGCGGGACGCAGCTAGTTGTTAAATAAGTTCAGGTTTTATTTAAAAAAAAAAATGTGGCTTACTTGTGCAAAGTATAATCATTTGATTCTTGAATTATAAACACATATCCATATTTGACCAGTGTATGTTACCAGTGATGACATATGGTACTGAGACGTGGTCCTTAACTGTTGGCCTTTTGGAAAAACTCATAGTCACACCGCGGGCAATGGAGAGAGCTATGCTCAGAGTTTCTTTGCGCGATAGAATCCGAAACGTGGACATTCGCCAAAGAACCAGAGTCACCGACATAGCTGTTAAAATTTGCAAGTTGAAGTGGCAATGTGCAGGCCACATCGCTCGAAGAACCGATAACCGATGGGGAAGAAAGGTTCTTGAGTGGAGACCATGAACCGGAAGACGCAGCGTAGGTAGGCCTCCCACTAGATGAACCGACGAAATAGTGAGAGTCGCTGGCATCCAGTGGATGCAAAAGGCAGGCTGTCTTTCAGAGTAGGGGTTAAAGGGGGAGGCCTATGTTCATCAGTGGACGCCTTCTGGCTGATGATGATGAAACACATATCACTATAAAGATAAGGTAATTTTATATCAGAGCTCACCACTCGTATATCTGGCTTCACAAGCCCATAATCAAATTCTGGTAACAAAGAAATGAAAACAGTTTTTTGTGTAAGCATTTTATTTCCGTATATTTCTATAGAAGACTCATTTCAATTTCTTTTTAGAAGCCATTCTTATTTTGCTTTCGCATTACGCCAGAATAATAAATACCCACCTCAAAGCGTAGGTATATTAATCAATACAGCATTCACAATGCTTCCTTTTAGCCGAGATTACAACAGAACTCAATTACCTACTACTTCTTTTGATCTCACAATACCTATTTCCCCCTAAGAAGGCAATCAAATTTCTTTTCCATCCCTTAGACTGACGCGCTACTTATTTTGATTTTTCCTTTTGTTTGCTTTGTATTTATTCTGTCGTATTTTACTGTAAATTTAATTAGAAATTCTGAATTTAAGGCCGGTTTTTAATTAAAATGAAAGTTAGTAATTGGATCATGTTGCACAGTTTGAACTTTAAAGTTATTAAAACATGTAAATCGTGGCATCATACGGGCGTGATGAATGAGTAAAAATCCACTTGGTACGCCGTTCAATTTAGCTGATGAAACTTTTGAATGGAGAATAAAATGTATCTAATGTAGAGTTTATAATAAGTGTGTACATAATATAAATGAATACCACTTACATTTATTCAAAACTAGCTGTTGCCCGCAACTTCGTACACGTAGACTTTCATAAAAACTTTCATCCCCCTTTTGCCATCCTTAATTCGGCCCTTTAATTTATTTTCTTTCTTTTCTTTCTTTCTTTCTTTCTTTCTTTCGCAAAATCCTTTCTTAGCGGACCTCTTCACCTCATAAGGAATCTACCTGCCAAATTTCAGCTTCGTAGGTCAAGTGGTTATCGAGATTTCGTGTTTATTGAGTGAATGAGTGAGTAGATGAATGAATTTCGCTTTTATAATATAGATTACTAGCTGTTGCCCGCGACTACGTACGCGTAGACTTTCATATAAACTCTCGGCCCTTTCGCAAAATCCTTTCTTAGCGGACCTCTACACCCCATAAGAAATCTACCTGCCAAATTTCAACTCTCAGGTCAAGTGGTTTTTGAGATTTCGTGTTTAATGAGTGAATGAGTGAGTAGATGAATTATTATTTCGCTTTTATATAATTATATAGATGGCATGCACTCATGAAAAGATTAATTATTTAAGTTTTGCAATTAAGTTACGAGATGAACAAGTAGCTCGCTTCATCATCATCATCAGCCAGAAGACGTTCACTGCTGAACATAGGCCTCCCCCTTTAACCTCCACACTGAACGACAGCCTGCCTTTTGCATCCACTGGATGCCAACTGGAGTAGCTCGCTTGATGAGTACTTAAGCCTAGAATTTTGAAATTGAACACAAACCGATACAAACAGCTGCTAAAACCTTTTATGCGCAGTAATTTCACTGGAATCGGGAGTGCTATAATGATTGCACACTACTGTTTGGTGGTGCTGCTTGGGGTTTGTATCTGATCTGATCCTTGTAGGGCGCTTTCTAGTACTCGACTACCTAGCTACTCTCAAGTTGAAAATCTGATACCAAGCACTTTACGGGAAGCATTATCACTTGAAAACCAGTTCCTATTTCAGGCTAAGTGTTGCCATCTTTGACTATAGCGTCACAGTTGTAGGTGTGTATAAGCAATTAAATGCTTAACCTGTCAAAAACTGAACAAAAATAACTGTTCATTTTTGTAAAATGAAACTCCTTCAGTTTAACACATCAAAATGCTTGCTTTTTTATTTTCATGACGATGGATACAGACTCCTTCAATCGGAATAAAAAATACAACGTATTACCTAACGTCAAACAAGTCATATCACCTTGTTATATTACTCACACTCCCCATTTGAACACTTTATAAATAATAATCTGCCATTATTACAGCTTAATACACAAATTTAAGAAAATAATACAATCAGGTGATTTTTTTTTCACGTTGGCGCTGAAACTCAATCTTTGCTTGCAGATGATATTGCCATAGACTTAAGCAATGATAGTAGTTGGCTATTTGCCAGTACGTCATCCAGACACATAAAAAGGTTCAAGAAATCGAGCGTTCTCTATGCGCTTCAGGATAGCTTCAGGTGTGGCAAAATGAAACTTAGATCGATAGTTCTAGGGAACAAAGGAACTAAGCTGCATTTGCTAATGGAATAATTAATCAGCTATAAAGTATGTATGAGCCAATTAAATACAAGAGTTCGTCGACAAATTGATTTTGTTCAGGTTGTTGGGAAAAAAATATCTCTTTCTTTCTTTGTTATGCTAATAATAAATTTTTCTTTCAACTACGCCGTAATGTTATAATTAATCACTACAAAACCGATCACAAAGGACGTATTTTTTGCTTAGAACGAAACTAACGCAGAAATGAATGATATCTCATGGTTGCATCACAGTGCATTTTTATTAACGCACTGTTTTTTAATTTTTTATTTAGATATAAATTTACTACAGAGGTTTAATGTCTCTCATTAAGTTTGATATAACATGTATGCATTAGATCAAAAAGATTCTGGCTGAAAATAAAAATTGGCGAAATAAAACCGACTTGGTGAAAATAATTGTAAGTTTAAAATGTTTGAGGAGAAGATGAATTAAACTTTGTTTTCATTAACTTGAGTTTTTATTTTAAGTGAATGATTAATATTTTATCACGGTAGGTAGATTGGTAGTTGAAAGAAATGTAGATTATGCACCTCGCTAAAGTGAGTAATTAATGCACTTGTGTTAATTTAATGCCCTCGGGCACCAACATAACACTTTGTGCTCCATGCAACAATCTACTATTTCGATATTAAATGTTTTACTTTTTTATTACTAGTAATAGTACCTTATTTATTCATGAATATCATTGTTGAGTCAAGTAAGTAATTAAAAACAACATAGGTACTTAAAGTTATAATATGATTATTTACGGGATATTTACCGTGGTAAGGTTAAGGAATGAGCTCCCGATATTTCGGCGCAGTTACATGCACCATGTTCACGGGAAGACTGAAGAATGCGGGTGGTTAGTCGAATAGTTAAAAAGTTAGGTGAGGTGGGGTTCATCATCATCATCATCAGCCAGAAGACGTCCACTGCTGAACATAGGAGTCCCCCTTTAACCTCCACAGTGAACGACAGCCTGCCTTTTGCATCCACTGGATGCCCGCGACTCTCACAATGTCGTCGGTCCATCTAGTGGGAGGCCTCCCTACGCTGCGTCTTCCGGTTCGTGGTCTCCACTCCAGAACCCTTCTTCCCCATCGATTATCGGTTCTTCGAGCGATGTGGCCTGCCCATTGCCACTTCAACTTGCAAATTTTAACAGCTATGTCGGTGACTCTGGTTCTTTGGCGAATATCCACGTTTCGGATTTTATCGCGCAAAGAAACTCCGAGCATAGCTCTGTCCATTGCCCGCTGTGTGACTCTGAGTTTTTCCAAAAGGCCAACAGTTAAGGACCACGTCTCAGTACCATATGTCATCACTGGCAACACACACTGGTCAAAGACCTTCGTCTTGAGGCACTGTGGTATCTTGGACGAGAAGATGTCACGCAATTTCCCGAACGCTGCCCATCCGAGTTGGATTCTTCGGGCGACCTCTTTGCCTAAGTTGGACTTACCTAACTGAACAATCTGTCCAAGATAGGTGTAATGGTCAACAACTTCGAGAGTATCGTTCCCAACGACCACTGGCACGGGTTCAACATGGACATTGGACATAATTTTTGTCTTGTCCATGTTCATTTTAAGACCCACCTGTTGGGAAAGGCTACTAAGGTCGCTGAGCATCGTATTGAGATCCTCCAGCGACTCTGCCATGATGACTATATCATCGGCGAACGAGGTGGGGTTCATATCCCGTAAATAATGATATAACTTTAGTGAACAACCGTGATAGTTTAAAACAGTGTTTTAACATAGGTATTTGTTCCGCTGGCGTAGCGACCCAAAATGAGGCTTGGCCTCCGACACAAGAGAATCGGTATCGGTCCCGGTCTCACGCTGTCTCTAGCTAGTCAGCAACTTGGAGCTCACGTAAGTCCAATTCTACGGCATCTTTTCAGAGACATCTAAGTAAGGTAACAGGTCGGTGGCCATTGGGAATTCCAATCTTCTCAAACAACACCATACTATTATACTGATATTATAAATATGAAAGTGTGTTTTTTTAATGATTATTTTGATCGCCAACTCGCCTGATGTTAAGAGATGATGTGGTCTGCGATGGAGCACGCTTGCCTAGAAGAAACCGATTCACTCGTGATTTAAAGACACATATGCAGATTGTCACTATCGGGGAACGCGTTCAGGCAGCGCTTTCCACACACTAGCCGTTCGCACAATAAAAGTGGAATCAAAGCGCTTCATATCAAACAATAATGCAGTGACGATTCGCATAACCCACTCAGGCAGTCCGATAGAAAAATGGGCAGGAGGGAATTAGATCATGCATATCCGATGCACACTCTCCGGAATGTGTTTGTTTTGTTCCTCTGTCACGCAGGAACAAAGCAACAGATTGATTTGATTTTTTGCATTGAGATAGTTGGAAGGATGGACAATGATAAATACTTTTCATCCCAGAAAAATGTACGGTTTCTGATATAATGTCTACACGGGTGATACTCCAGCATGCAACTAGCTATTTATAATTATGTCACTATAATATGGTTTGTTTCCCGAAATTCATATATTTTTTTTTCCATTTGGAATCAAATCAGTTTCAAAACAGGTTATTTTCTTCATTGTGTATGAATATTCCCGTGAGTTATATTACAAGCAATACTTGTACAGAGCTAAATTATTTTTCTTTACGATGGTATTTGTAAAGGTTAAAAAAATTATCGTGTACCAGTCACAGTCTAATACAGAGGGTTCGTGAACCGTAGTGATTAAAGAGCTGACGTTACCACAAACCAAGGTAAACTCGGAGTTCAAAAGAGTTATTAGCCTTTGAACATCATGCTTTGGTGATTGATTTACCTTTAACGTCAGTACGTTATGTAGCACAGGTGTGTGTTGTGTGCATTTAACGTGCTTTATGTGGCTTCCGGATTGTATAGTATCGGTAATGAGGGTTTTAAGCGCTGACTGCTTAGAATATGGCTTTTGTATAGCCTAACATTAAGCTTTTTATATATAAAAAGCAGCAGATAAGCATGCGGTACCTACAACAACCACCTCCTGTGTAACACTAGCGGTGTTGTCGGTGCTTTGCCAGCCCAGAAAGGTGGTTGTAGAAACATTTTAAACTGCTTCACGTCGAAAACTATGCGGAGAGACCTTCGGGAGAAGGATATTAAACAGCTTGCAGGTCCACGGAAGAAAAGAGCGGAAAAACCGAATGGTGTGACAGCTTTGCGAGAATTGTGGATGAGCTTTTAAAACTGATAAAAAGAGAGACCTATGGTTGGTTAGATTGCGAATGTAACCTCACATTCAAGCACACCTAGACAATACAACGGAGCGGAGGACCTCGCCGTTGTAGAGGGAAGGAAGGGAAATTCTCCAAGTATGTCTCAGGAGTGTTGCCTCAGGCGCATGGTGCATTTCTATGGAGATACCAGCACCCTTCGTCGGGCACAGAAGTAGACCACCGAGGGCATTTTAGTAGGTGCAATCCTACATAATCTCGCTGTATTACTTCCCAGCATCTGTAGAACATTTGCCTGGTACAAAAAAGGGCTCTCAAAATTCAAAAATACAAAACAAATATGTTTGTTGAAAACAACAAAAATCCAGAGTAGCAATACTTACACACAAGACTAGCATCACGCAGTGGTAGAATGTAGGTGTAGTTAGGCACTGGTCAGGCATCTCTGAGTCCGCTTCGAGAAGTAACTTTGCCTGTATTTGAAGTCAAGCACAGTGGGCTTACTCTTGACACTCGATTTCAATCGTAATTTGGGATTGGGATCGAAAACATGCCATTTGGTACTCTTCAATCGCGTCAAGAGTACCGAAAGCGTCGAGTTGAGTCGATTTTATTTAGTTCCATAAAATTCCACCAATATCGGTTCCAATTGTGTGCTAGTTTAGAATTCAAGAGTACCAAAATGGCATGTTTTCGATCCCAATCCTAAATTCGATTGAAATCGAGTGTCAAGAGTAAGCCCACAGGTGTGGAAACATTACTGCCTACCAGATTGATGGACAATGTTTCCAGTCAAATTACAGATCATACATTTTTTTAAGACTTTACAAGTGACATGTGCATTGGAAAGAAGGAAGATGTCGTGGTTGCGTACCATCCTGGAATGGACCAACATAGCCAGCCTCGAACAATAATTCCACTTCGCACAAGATGGAGAAGAGTTTCCTAAGCTGACGATCAACCTCCAGCAGTAGAAAGGCATCCGAAGAAGAAGAATGCATTGCACCACAGTCGCGCAGTTTTGAAGTTCAAAATTGCAGGTACCAATTGGCCCAGGCAAGCTACTTGCTTATTTTGTAACCCGATTGAATAAAAAACAATTTCTTCATATTTTGTTAGAAGTAGAAATTGTTCACAAAAATAATAGTGTATACCAATTTCAATTAGGTAGATTTACGATCGCTAAAATAAAAGATACAGTGGGTCATATTTTAGCTTACTATTATTTAAACTATAGATAAAAGGTCCATTACATGAGTAATGAAACCAAGATCTCCAACATTTTTATATCAAAAATTTCTTCTTTGACTACTTCAAAAGCAATTTGAACTCCACACAAGTCAAGTATTGTCTAGACATAAAAGAATGGAGAAAAATATCTTGAAATAACGCTTCTATAAAAGTGGTAGTGCGGTGTGTAATACAAGTCTTTGCGAAGAGCTTTCATATAAGAGTATCTCTGCCATGTATTTTGACGATAGAAAATGTTTCAAATACATTATTTCTATTTGACGTCCATCTTATTTTGTCATATTATATTTTAGATTAATTTTAATTTTAATATATGAGATTGATTCTGAGAAAAATTTAACAAACGTATTCTTTTATTTGATTGACAGGCTTAGCATTTGACTACAATTTATTTGATGTTAAGTAACTAACTTAATCTAAAAAATGGTAATTGAAAACAGTTAACACGCCAAGTTTGGATTAATCATCATCATCATCATGCGCCATAACACGTCCACTACTGAAAATATGCCTCCCCTTAGAACGCCACACCGAACTACAACCTGACATTACGATATGTCATTGACAGACACTGACTTGGACACCCACTTCCCTCGCCTCAAGTTGCATGCTCAAAAAACAAACGGTAGTGGACTTTTAAGTTGTGTTAAGTAATGGGTATGATCATTACTTTGAATGTTCTTTCATATAATATACAATAGCTACTTAAACATGGTCTAAGCATTTATTCGCTCTGATAACTGCAAAACATTGTAAAATATCTGAATGAGGACCATGAATTTTAATCAATTTTGCTATATTTTTAACGTAAGACTGTAGCAGGTACCCGATATACATCAGTGAAATATTTAAAGACAATGTTTTATTCAGCTGTCAAAACAAATAAATGCTTAAACTCAGTTTATTTGCACGTTTCGGGCTAGAAATAAGCATGTCTTTCAGTACCTTAAGGCATGTTTCATATTCCATGCTATATTATTTTCACAATGTTTTCCTTCACCAGAAGCTTAATTGATAATTAAAATTGCCTTTTGCGGTAGCGTGACGTCCAAACGCACTCGCAATTACTGAACCATCATCTTTTTAGCTTGGCAGTCACAAAAGGCCATGAATCGTCTGTGAATACATGTAAACCCATAGTTTTTACTATTACGAATAGAGGCTCAGGTGGCGGAAGAAATTGTGTCCCATTATCTTCGCTTCGTTCGACCATTTCATGGCAACTGATGGGATATCGCTTGGAAAGCGAGGGGTCTTAATATTCATGTCATGGACGAGCATTACCCATACCATTTTCTATTCCTAGTTTAATCGAGAGTCTTTGTTACGGTACAGTTTACTTTTAACTTATAATTGGTTATTTCAGTTTCGTTTTATTATTACACGTGTTTTTAATATAGATCATTCATTCATTGTTTGGACAGTTGTTTGTGATCATTTCTGCACTATTATTCAGATTACCCGGGTATGTCCTAAAACTGCGACCAGAACCACCGGAGGATGGGCAGCAGCGTCCTGTTAGTACACGGTGAACGTACTGCGATCTCCAAGCCGCCTGCCAAGCGTGGGGATTATGGCAACACCCCTCTCTAAGAGGGAGGCCTTGTTCAGCAGTGGACATTTAATGGCTGATGATGTGATGTGATTCAGATTAACAAACATAAATGTAAATAGTGTAGGTTGGGTTAGGGGACTGAATGAAATGGGCGTGGAAATTTATGCGTGGTCACATTGTTTGGGGATCCAGTGGATGCGCGAAATGTGTTTCAGCTTAGATTACAGGTGTACTAAAAATAAATTTTAAGAAAACGTATCAATTGATGATTATGTTATCGTACGTCTGTTTATGTCCAAACTGTTGCCCATAAAAAAATAGATTAGATAGATAGATTTTCATAAAAACTGTTAGCCCTCTTTTGCCCCCTTAACTCAGCCCTTTCATTAAATCCTTTCTAAGCGGACCTCTAAACCCCACAAGGAATCTATTCCAAATAGTTTTCGAGATTTAGTTATCAGTCAGTCAGTGGCACAAAACCGTAACGAACAGTCAAAAAGACACAGGTGCAAAAATGTTACGAAAAGTAAAAAAACATAGAAATACAAAACGTAAAGAATAATAAAATAACAGATGTACAAAACGAATAATCAAAAGAAAGAGGAACAAAACGTAACGGATAGTCAAAATGACAGAGGTACAAAACGTAACAAATAGTCAAAAAGACGGAGAGACAAATAAACAAAAATAATTATTCAAAAAGACGCGTATTAGTAAAAACTCTGTTGATTCTTGTGACAGAAGAGAAATTTTTAAAGTAAAAAAAAAAAAAAACGGCGTCTCAATGGTTAAAATATGTATAAGGTTTTCTCCCAGTATAAAAAAGATAATAAAAAAATTTCTATCAACTCGCTGACGAGAAATGCCACTTGGAAAAACTGATAAAAAAATGAACAGTTTAGCTTATCGAGCATTTTTCTATCAGAAGGTTTATTTGTAATGAATATACAAATATTGAACTTTTTCTTTTAATATGGAAAACAATAACAATCGCCATATTATTAAAAAATCAAAATCATTCAATTGCGTCAAAACAGTAATTCGCTTCTAAATCTCTTTGAACTAGTTGTAAAGTACAGTTTAACCTCGCTTTACAGAGCGGTAGTCACGCCTAATGCTTAGTACACAATAGCGTGAGCAGAACATTGTGCAATTAACTTAGTGCCTCATCTACCCGTGCAGTGTGCACGCCACCTCATTGACGTCGTAATTATAAACAGAACTCCTGAATCGGCTTTAGAACGAACAGTCAAAGCTTTTGATGAAACAATAGTGCTTAATTCAAAGCTTGTATTTTCAGCAATGGTGTTGGAAATAAATGAAGAGCTGGAAATAACTTTAATTTGAAGAAGGCACAGATTATGATGAGTAAAAAAAGTTATGTGGTGGTACGGAACCCTTAGTACGCGAGTCCGATTTGCACTTGGCTGGTATTTAATATTTTGTTGTTTTAATTTAGAGTGTGTAAAATCGTGCAAATCGTGTAATCGTGAGTGTATAATCATGCCAAGTTTGACGTTTGTACATATTGCCGCTTTTACGCTAGAGCAAACGAGCAAAGCTCCAACGTAGACCGCATCATCGCTTAACATCAGGCGAGATGGTGGTCTAACGCAAGCCTATTATTAAAAAAAAAAAAAAAAAAAAAGTTTGTTGTATGACCCCTTTTATAGTTTTTAGTTTTTGACTTTATTATTGTTTCTTAGTTAATCCGGCGTAACATTCTGTAAAAATTCAAACTGGCTGTCTAAGTTCGAGAGATACAGCCATTAAAAGGATGGAAGAATGGATGGACAAACAAACATACAGACAGACAGCGTAGGCTTAGTAATAGGGCCCCGATTACATATTTTGGGTACGAAACCATACAAAAGTACTTGTGCCTAGAGAGCTAATATGAGTTAGTTTACTCATCAAACAATAGTAATTATTGTCCCGCAATGACTATTTTAAAACAAACAGCGAGTACAATATTATAAACGCAATATTTTTTTACTACTGATCTGTTTAATTGAATTCAAATATCACTCCATAGTGGGATGGTAATGGCACAGTAATAACGAGTCGGATCTCGCAAATCGGTTTGAATGCAAACATTCAAGCTTGCGTGCAACGACTGGATATCCTAGACATTACATCAAAGTATTCGTCACACAAAAAAGTAGACAAATGACAAAAGTGCGCGAGATAAGATCCTGAACGCTTATTGGTTAGCTCATGGTCGAGATTTCGATACTGGCATGACATTGGTGGGTAAAGCATTTAATTTTTATTCAAATAGTACCGGAATGATACCTACAATACTCAGGGCATTGGCAGAGCGTAGTTCTTTCGTAGCCTCTATTGATCTTTTATTTTACTTCTGAGGAATGCAGCCCAGATTTTACTTCTGAAAAAAAAAAAAGTATACCACAGCTTAAGAAAGTACCACTATGTAGTGCTTGGTTCTATAGTTTGGTACACAGAGTCTTCTGAAAATTTGTCTAGCCTTTAGTCCTAAACTGAACCTCGTTAGAAATGTTGACAGAAAGTTTTTGCCTTATACGAGGTGTCTATGCGGTGAGAAGTCATTGTTTACGGCATAACAATAGGTCTTTTGTTGTTTATACCGCTGTGTAATGAGAATTCTGCATCTATAGACTGTAACTCAGCACTTATTATTGCCGTTGAAACCGCTCTGATTGGAGGAAGAAATGAGGAAAATAACGCTTACTTTTTTGCATGAAAATATGCTTAAAAGCCCTATGTTTGTGACTGTAGAAGAAAACCAAATATTCAAATAGTTTAGTGAGCAGGAAGAAATGTTGAACAGGTAGTGCTAGCATAGTTTACGTAGATTTGAATCTTACTGGTCATCAAATGTTTATTTAACTTGCAATGTTTGTGTGTCAGTTTGTTTGTTTGTTTAGTTCAAATCTTGCAAGCTGGACTAGAACCATTTTAAGCTATCACGGTTTTTCACTACAATTATGTGTCTTTATAAAAGTCAACTATCAAAATTTGTTCAAAATACTATACGCAGTTAGGTACAGTGTGTGTGTTTTGTCAGGACTTAGGTTCGAGTGGTAATTCTAGTGATAACCGTAGCGAAAGACTTAAAGAAAGAGGATAGATCGTTTTGTCTGCACCTAATTTTGAACTGTTCAACAAACCATCCGCATTCTTCAGTCTTCCTGTGACCATGATGCATGTAACTGCACCGAAATACCTATCGGAAGCTCATTCCACAATCATACCACGGTAAATATTCCGTTAATTATCATACAACCTGTTTGCATACACATTTAGTTCTGGTGATAATAAAATAATTAGTATATTGTAATATTTTCAAAACGGCCGCTGCCACAAGATGGCAGATGGAGTACATTTTAGTCAACCCTGTTAGAGTATCAAATAAAAGAGCTTAAAGAGTAGGAAACGATAAAGTGACATCGAACTAAATTCATACTGCACTGCACATTATAAGCACAGTTATGATTTGTGCGGCTACCTCTTACCGCGGGCTTAAAACAACGCTGATACAGCGCAGTGCAAAAAATCACGCAAACGTGAACCTTAACGCGCCGAGATACGGTTTGCGGTAGCGCAATAAATAAAGAGAGTCGCAAAACAGATAGCCGTAAGGCCGGATCGAGTAATTTCAATCTTACAGGCAGTTTCACAAAAATAGGTACGTATTAACAAAATATGTACAAACAATTAAAATCAAACAATTGAAATATTATTATTATAGTGGGAGACCGCTAGACTTGAAAGTGTGAGGTCGCGCATTCAAACCCCGGGCCCGTAACAATGAGCTCTTTGGGGTTTATGTACGGATTTTCATACCACTGGATTTTCGGTGAAGGAAAACATCGTGAGAAAACTTGTATACGAACGGAGAAGAAATTCAATGGTGTATGTGAATCCACTAATCCGCACTGGGCTACCGTGGTGGATATGGCCCAATCACCCTTTCAGGGGTAGGCTAAAAGTCCAGCCGTGGACTGTTAAAGGGCTGATTTTAGTTATGATGAATTGAAATATTATAAACCAACTGAATAAAAGAACAAAGAAAATCATTAATCAAGTTGAAAGCGAGGCTTCAGCCTGGAGACACCTTTTAAGGCCAACCAGCTGCTAAGTTACATCACCACAAAGCCGTAATTACGGACCTCCTCATTACAAACGCAGCTTTTCGAAGGGGAGTCCTAATTTAGATTTACAACTGTCTACTTGCTTACCCCAGTAACTGGGTCTTTCCCTTAGATCAGACAAGCAAGAGAGAGATGCCTTAGTACAATTATGACTATGTTACTCCAATATTTTTTTTGCTATTCCTCTAAACCGTCTAACGCATAAACTCTAAGTACGACACTTACTATGTTTTCACGTATACTGAGCAATTTGCAGCAATACTAATGAAACGCCTAATAGTTTACATGCAAAAAAAAGTCGACAAGGGGCCTTACGGACAACTGCTATTGCGGCACCAAACTAACGTTAAATCCGCTCAGTTGGAAAATTATATAAATCATCATGCCGCAATAGCAGTTGTCCGTAAGGCCAAGGTCTTCTGCTAGTTGAGTTAGACTATAAGCATCAAATCTGATTTAAGCCTGATGGGTTCACATCCGCCACGCCACCTACGCCACAAAATATCTCCCTTATTTGTCTGATCTGAGGTCTGTCCTAATGCTCGACAACAGTAAAGCCCTTTTACATTTAGATAATTAAATTTTCTTATCCCCGAGCATTATAAGGAGAATTTATAAAGCCAAGTGCTATTAATACAGGGTAACGAATGAAGATCTTCATGAGTGGACAAAAGGAAAAAAGGCCGAAAAATAAAACCTCTCCTGCAGAATAAACAAGTAAATTCTGAAATGTGATTTCCATTATTGTGAAATGAATATTTTATTAGAAAATTGAGTTTTACAGTTAAAATACGCTGAGAGTAAATTGAGAAGGGCTCTTATTTTATTTCGATATTTGTAAAAAATCCATTACAATATATTTTGAGAAACGTGAACTGAATAGAAATATTAAGGTTTTACCGTCTTTTGTCAATGTTTACCTTTTTTCCGACTACCCAAGAAGGAGGGTTATATTTTTTGGGCGTATGGATGTATGTTTCTAATCTTCTTCTTCTTTCGAGTCGATGTTCCGCAAAATACAATTCTATTTTCAAATCAAGTTTCTAGACCAGAACTTTGCCACCCCAATGGCACTCTCCGTGGCTTCATTCAGGTCGTCTTGTGTGCAAGTTGTAGGACACGCTGCACAGTTCATCAAGTGTGTCATTGTTTGAGGGTTCACACCACAAAGACATTCGGTGTCAGAGCCCTTTATATAACCCCACTTTGCCATATTATCCCGACTTCGGCCCACTTGAGACCGAAGTCGGTTCAGGGTTTTCCAAGTGGGCCATGGTTCTTTATGGCCTGGGGGGAGCTCTTCTGCAGGGACAATGTAGGTAATGTATGTTTCTAATATTACATTCTATAGCATGTGTGGTGTCTTTAGATTTGTCTTCTTCTCTACATATAGTATAAATAAATTAAAGTCGCCTTCCGCGTCTGTCTCTCTGTCTGTCTGTGTGTCAGTATAACCACTAACTCCTAAACCACGCAACGGATTTTGATGCTGTTTTCACCATCAGTAAGATAATTTTTCACAGAAGGCTTCTATTTATATAACTAGCAACCCGCCGACTCCAAAAATAACTGATTATAAATTGTAAATAGGTAAGGAGGTATATTTATAATGTAGCAATAATTACGTTGATTGTCTTTTAATGCTCATTGCTTTGAAGTAATTTTAATGTTATTTAGTAATGAAGTCGGTTCTTGTTTTTTTTTTCCAATAATTTACTTTATTTTTTTAATACATTTTGCTATTGCCTGAAGTCTGAAGTAACGTAGTGCGAGTTTCAACTTAAAAATTCCTGATTGCACTGAAACGGGGGCGTGTGTGTCCGTTTTTATTCACATTCTGCGGAGCACAGTTTTTATTTAACCCATAGCTGAATGCGCACAATACAAAGGCGTGTCAACCCACCGGTGTGTGTATGGAAATAAAGCGTCACGAACGCTGGATATGGCATATATATTTGACATTTTGGAATGTGTTATGGCTCTTTGACAATTACCAAACCTTATATAAAAGCTTTTTTGTACAAGCTATTTATTAACTTGAAATGTTTGTATGACCTAAACGATCAAACTAATTGTTCGTTTAGGTCAAATATTGCACTTGCTCTTATTCTACAGTAACTCCTCAATGGCTAGCAGCACAGACATTAAATATTGCGTATACGCATTTAATTATGATAAGCCATTCAAGTTTCAGTTTAGAGCACTTAAAGATAGATAGAAACTATTGTGTTAACCAGAAATAAAAATTACGAACAGATAGTAAACACTGTCCGTCTTGTGGGTGGACCTCCTACGCTGCGCTATAAGATGGACAGACGACCTAAAAGAGACCGCAGGGAAACGCTGGATGCAGGACGCTTCCAACCGGCTCTTTTGGAGATCGATGAGGGAGGCATATGTCCAGCAGTGGACGTTAATTGGCTGAAATGAAGATGATGATGATGATGAGAAAACACTCACTGGCTAGTGCTACAAGTGGCGGCTTTATCGCTAAAAGCGATCTCAAAAAAAGCTTGCTCTTAAATAAAAGCTTGCTTTAGTTAATTTTTTTCACTTATTTTTTGGCTTTTGTATCTTATTTATTTAGCTTGTTTTATATTGAAATTTGTTTATCAACGTCGATAATTTTAAGTTTTTGAAGCAGACGTCATCATCGTCACAGTATAATCCAAGCAAAGTAAGTCACAGTCAAGTCCAAGTCATGCTTCTGTAAAATGATGTATACTTTTTAAAATTGATAAATAGGCTAGCGTTTGACCTCCATTGCGACTGATGTTAAGAGATGATGCAAGTTTTCAGAAAATAAACCATGAAACGGTTTTGCACTTTTGAAAAAAAAGCTTGAATTCAGCTCATTATTTACTCATGTAAAACCCTCGAACTAAGAACATTAGGTCTGTTTTAACGGGTATTATACGTTACCCTTAGTGACGAGGGTCTAATATAAATAAAGGAGCCGGGAGGCAGATAGTGGAATTTTTTATATGCTTGTTTTTAGTATTTTTAACTTTAATGATTTATTGTAAGAACTTCTGTCCCATAGCAAGTGTAAGTAAGCAAGTGTACAAACTGCAGTGCAGGTACTAGGACATTTACCGATACATTCAGTGTTGTGTGTCGTAGTGACAACCCTGCGATTTTTCAAGATCAAGTGAGGGTAGGAGAACAAAATACCCGCTCTTTTCGCCGGACTCAACCGCAGTTTTCAGTCAGCTCTTGACCACGGCCATTGTTACATGGTCGAAACGTCGAGCGAAAGGGACATATTTTTTAGCTAAATTAAATAATACGTGATAAGTCCCGATAAACATTTTAAACATGTGTTCATATCGCAAAAGTTTAAAAATTACTAATTCTGTCCTATCTAGATCTTTAACCCCATTGCAAGCTAACACAGGCACGTGTGGGTATGTACGCCGTAATCATGGTTTCATCAAAAGAGCGCCAGCCATCAGAGCTCGTCGGCGCGCATTCACCGCCGCTGATGGCGCGCACAATTATGTGCTGCGGTGCTCGCACTTTCGCTGTATTTCACATTTTGAGTACATGAGGCTCTTTACATTCATGATGAGGCATTCACTACTTAATGTGTGGTAATTAGGAAATCTTTAGAAGCGAGTATGAAGAATTCGCCTATTAAAGTCACGTGTGACTCTAGTAACATTTTAGTTGTTTTTGGCAATGATCATACTCATTAGTCTTTTAAGCCCGATTTCCGACGTAGCTGTCTCGCTCGCACATTGTAAACATTATAACCAACTTCCAAAAAAAAAAGAGTTCTACTGTTTTTTTTTTGTTTGTATTACGCGATTTTTTCTTCCAATGTGGACCTTTTTAATTGGATAGGATATAATCTCAAGGGTGGATGACATGCTAAAATTTGGGTCAACTTCACGAACAAATTATTTTTATATCCCGGTTTGGTTTGTTATCTTTCTGTTACAGGTACATCCTTGCAAACACTGCTATTAGCAATATGATAATAATTTATAATATAAAATATCATCATCATCATTTCAGCCATAGGACGTCCAGTACTGCACGTCATTAGCATCCCCCATCGATCTCCAAAAGAGCCGGTAGGAAGCGGCCTCCATACCGCGTCCCTGCGGTCTCTTTTAGGTCGTCTGTCCATCTTGTGGGTGGACGTCCTACGCTGCACTTACCAGCCCGTGATCCCCAAAAGTCCCTAATTACACTATATTTTGGTATTTTGTATTGAAAATTAAGTGTTAATCGCTGCGAAACCAAACCATTAGCCAACTCGTCAAATCATTAATCACTTTGTGTTCAAAAATACGCTAAGCCTAGATTATAAATTACGCGTCTCCCTAATTAATGAATCTCAAATGAAAACCATAAAATTAATTCAATATTGTAAACTTAATTTCAAACCTGCCAGTTACAACACAACATAACACCTCATACAAATTAATAAAGGTCGTCAGAGGGCTAAACACACACACACGCTTAATCTTAGTAAGTAGGCTCCATGTGTATTAGCAAACACCTGGTGCTATTGCAGCGTAAAGGGCCGCATTACAGGATTCGGTCGTAAATATTTAGGTACAGCATAAAAGTAAACCTAGCTTCTGAATTATATAAAATAGTTCGCACAGTGCTGATTAATCCATAAAATTGTTTGATGTAATTTTTTTGGGAAATTAAATTTAATCTGTAAATTATTCGAAGGACGAGGAAATTTGACTTTTTGGACTTTATTGGATTTTACTCTTTCCAAAAAAATGGTGGCCATTTTTTATAGGTTTGTACAATATTTCCACATGCAAAAAGATTTGATTAGGTTTTCCCACTAGAAAGAGAAAAATACACAAAGGCTTTGTTAAAATTGCAGACAAAAATATTGTTATTAGGTACTAGAATAACTGGTTTCTTGTATAAGCAACAATACATATTTTTTTTCGAAATTTGGTTACTAGCCACCTTTTGGTCAAATGTAAAAATTACTCTAACAGATGCTTGTAAATTTTACACGAATATCGTCGCAATGTTTGAGAAAAGTACTATAAAATCCTTATTGGCAATTAAGCATTCATAGGATCACAGGTGCTACATTTTTACGTTCGTCTATTTTTTACGCCTTCTGCTTTAGACTACTGCAGCTATCGCTGCAGACAAAGAGTCGTCGGTTATTGGAGAAACTTGAAACTTGACTTGATAAATTTGGATCGAGGCACACATAACGTGATTCACTTAATGTAGACAAAGCTTGCAGCTATAGATATTTTCTCTAAAAGAAGGAGGATTAATGAGATTATACCAATAAGATCATTGGGGAGGATAGTCACGATGATAATACCATGACGATAATACCATGACAGGAAATAACTAAATGCTTCCATGTAATCATACATAACGACATCGCGATAAAATGTCGAACATAGTTCACCCTTAATTTGCAGTGTAAACAATAAAAGAGTGAAATGTTTTTTACTTGATGGATTACTTGACAAAGAACTACTAACTAGTAATTTTTAAACTTTCGCGATTTGAACACATGTTTTAAATGTTTATCGGGACTTATCAGCTGACAGTCAGCTCGTGACCACGGCCATTGTAACATGGTCGAAACGTCGAGCGAAAGGTACATATTTTTTACCTATATTAAATAATACGTGATAAGTCCCGATAAACATTTAAAACTACTAACTAGTTTTCCAAAACATCTGTTAACCGTCCACGTTTAACCAACATCTATGATCCCTTGAAGGTCATTGGGTAAAACAGCCCTTAAACTTTTGATCCTCGCTACGGGCCTGTATACACGCGCCTTATTAACCAGAACAAGGAAGGGCCTCCATTTTGGTACTGTTATTAAATTTTAATAAGAGACTTGCGTCTAATAATGCAAACTACGCCTTGGGTAATACAGTTATGATGAATATAGAGCAGCTTGAACGTGTTTGGGAATAAATCTTATACGAGAAACTAATTTATATCTGGCATACAATGACAATGCTCTACAAGCTTATTACAATTTACTGCTTTGCGCAAATAGCGTTCCTATCGGATGTTATGAATATTGAATTGTTTCTTCGTAAATTTAATTTCAATTTAGATACTAGCATATTCTGAACATAAATTTCAATGAAACATAAATTACTAGTTGAATCCCGCGGTGTTACCCGCGATTTTCCAATTTTTCCGCATTTTTTGGGGGGCAAAGTACCCTATGTCCATTTTCATGATGCATACTATTCTCCTGCCAAATTTCGTTAAGATCGGCTTCGCCATTTAGTCGTGACAAGCGAACAAACATCCAGACAGAGAGACAGAGTTACATTCACTTTTATAATATTAGTAAGGATTATTATTAAAGTAATTGTGCATCGTATTTGAACTGAATATGGTAGATTTAAATCCCAAAAATGAGTACCATCTTAACCTCATAGTGCCTCTACTTTCGGCAACGTTGTTTGGTCAAGTTGGTTACCAAACGTTAACGTTTATAGACATATTAGGTCTATAAACGTTAACGTAAACCTTGCTTAAAATACATCAAAAAATGTATAAGTTGAAACTCAGAACACATTTTTTTGAATCTTTTTCTATCATCATCAGCTCAAATGTTTGTAAATCAGAGGCAAAGGCTATAAAATGAACACTTAAATATATTTTATAATTTTAGTGTGCTATACGTGAATAACATTTAATAAATTTTTACCAAAAAAAAAACTTATCGGTAAGTTTAATAGCGAGATTCACCTCATCATTTTCCACTATACGAGTGAAATATAATAAAATGATGTTTTTTTTAATGGGTTGGCCTCGACTTAAATCCTAAACAACTGGAAAAAAAAGATCTAAGTTTTTATACAATCGGCTGAAATATCGCGTAACATACATACAGAAAGCAATACTGTATACAGTTGAATTGAGAACTTTATTTATTGGAGTCGGTTCATTGGGTCATGTTTGTGGCATGTCTAACATGAAGCGGTGGTCAGAAGTCGAGCTGAGGGTCCATGTTTGTATCTAACCAACAACTCTCATCAAAGTGGCCAGAAGCTCTTGTAATCTGAGTGAGTAACTCTACGCTCGTTATCTCTATTTTGTAGCGAAATTGTGGTTTTAAGACCTGTATTACAAAATGCATAATTTAATTTTAAGGTATGCTGGATACGCTATCTGCTGATAGTGGGTTTGAGCATTTAGATTGTCTTTAGGCCTTTAACTGTCTATGACTGACTGACTGTTTTTGTAGTATTAGTGTTAGCTTGTATTTTATTTAGTTAATAATGACACCGGCTTTAATTTTAGTTACCCATTTAGATTTTTGGCCATAAAACAAAAAAAATGCCGATATTGTAAAAAATAAGTAAACTATAATATTAAAATTGATTTATACGAGTAATTTAACAAATTCTGCTTTCAACTTTTCCCTCCAAAAGGTTTACAAAAATTTGAGGTGAAAGAAATTTAAAATGTTGAGTTTTTCAATAATTTTAAACCGTGTGTTAAAAAACACAGAGATCTATTTATTTCAAATATTTTTTTTTATAGATCTATTTATTCTATTTGATAGAAATGACTTACAGAAAATTGAAAAAATAATTTCAATTTTCTATAGGTCTTTTATATCAAATAGAATAGATCTCGTTGCTGGCCTCGTTGTCCAGGGAAAGGTGGAAGGCACTAGATGGACCGACCAGATCAAGTCTGCAGCGGTCCCTCAAACGAGTGCAACAGGATGACCTCCAGCAGAGAGAGATGGCAAGACATCGTGAAGCGCATCCTATCTGCCCCGTCCAATACTACTTCATGACAACCACGACCGGTCTGCCAAGAGCGAAACGACTTAGAAGAAGAGATCTATAGATCTATAGAAAATTTTATTCCTTTTTTAAATTTTCTATAGATCTTTTCTATTTGATTTTTTATTCTGATTTTTTTGGATCAGACTACCAAAATTCCAGTTTTCGTTGCTTTTTTGTAAAAAAATTAAAAGGGCTTTTAAATGGTTAATTCGCCGTAATATTAAGATATTCTAAAAAAATCAATGGCCTACCTATTATGGTTCGAAATTTACACGTATTAAAAGGTAGTACAGACGAACAGACAGAAAGCTATTAATAGTAGGCTTATTAATAGCGTACTGTTTACACCCTCTGGGTACGGAACCCTAAACATCAAACCTAATTTTACTAACTACAAAATACAGCAAGGCTGTGTAATTTTCAAACGTTGTTTTTGAGCCAAGCCTAACCATAATCGCTAATGAACCAATCGCTAAGAAGTCATCAATCTTCGGAACGAGTGATGTATGACCCTAATATTGATGAAGGGTAAATAAATTTCGGGACATATTTGGAAAAGTCGTTAACGTTTCCGTAATTACGCTGAGGGCGGGTTATAATTACCGAATTAATCAGAGTCAACATATTTGACTCGAAATCTTGATAAAATTAAGGAAGTTACAACCATCCTTTGTAGGCGAATTGTAAATTAATGCTTTAAAATTGTACCTTGAGAGTATTGTACCTGCTTTAATATACTATTCGTACCTAAGTACTTAGTTTTTAGATAGTACATGTATAAATCAGAATATTAGGATTAGGATATTAGGATTTAGGGTTCCGTGCCCAAGGGGTGTAAACCGGACCCTATTGCTAAGCCTACGCTGTTTGTTTGTCTATTTCTATCTGTTTAACTTTCTGTCCTGCCCAACGGCTGTATCTTTCCAACCAAAATATAAAAAAATAGGATACACAATTGAAATTTTCTCAAAATATGCAATATTACGGGGAATTCACTAAGAAACAATTTTAAAATAAAGAAGTAAAAACCAAAGGCCCCAAACTTACACAAACTTTTTTTTCTTCAGTTTAATTTAAAAACGGTAATTCGTGCAAGCGTCAAACGTTGCGTCAAGTCAAGCTTTGGCATGATTTTAGTGTACACTCTATAGTAAAACAACAGATAATAAATAAATTACCACGTGCGAGTCAGTGACGAATTTCTGTTCACCACAAAGTTAATCAACGTTGGGCGCGGTCGGTACTTAGATGGGTACATGACCGCCTTGGCGTGATGTTGTCTTATTGCACTACTTTTTGTATTTTGTATGGAACTTTCAGTGCGTGAGCCTGACTTGCAATTGGCCGGTATATTTTTTCTTATTAACAAATAAGAAAAAATATACCGTGCTCCAACGTAAACCGCATCATCGCTTAACATCAGGCGTGATGGTGGTCAAACGCAAGCCTAAGATTTATAAAAAAAAAAAAAAAAAAAACGTAATCCCTTACATGGACACTCAAAATGTTTAATTGCTCTATAGATATAAATAACTCTATGTATACCAGATCAGCACTCAAAAACTAAAGATAATAATAAGCAAACAGATAAATATTGTATTGAAATTCGACACATGGACTTCCGCAAAGTAACGCCCGATTCAATCAACTATTGTATTGATAATTGTGTGAATAATTATGTCAGCTAAGTTATTGGAGAGATGATGTTTCCCTGTCTTACGCTTTTCTGCAATTGGGTTGGTATCGTGCTCTCGTCCTGTAATCGAATCAACATGGTGGTATTTCCATACAAACACTTCAACAATTCGATTTACCTAAAGTCGATATTATGACAACGCTGAAGGGACTGCAATACTGCCCAGGTCTCGATAAAATTGTGGGCTTTTTCATAGACCACAAACGCTAGATGATGATGAAGATGATGAGCTAAGTAATCTGTACCTACATTTAGTCCACATCAGGTGCACGCTAAAGCATTGTCCAAACGATTTAAGTTTTGGTATTGTCGGTATATCTGAGCTTATATAAATTGGTATATGAAATCAACACTCTTTTACGTGAATCTTGTACTAGACCCGGTAATCCATTTATTCGTAAATCTCTAGTAAATATTTTCAATTCTAAAACACTGTATTTTCCCTTCTTGCTCAAAATTCCAGTTAAGTATTGTGCAAAAAAGTCTGACTTTAAATGAGGCACCCGAAATTGCGAAAAACCACCTCTGTGATGAACTCGACAAGCCGCACATTTACAGCATTTTTCATTTTTACATCCAAGGATTGACAAAGGGGACGCCTCGTCCCCAGATTCTGTCGTCACACGAGTCGACAGGCTCCGCAAACAAAGAATTTCGCCTTGTTTACTCGCGGATTACCGACATTGACAGCCTCTTTGCCCGGCTTATGTACGTTTTGAAACATCTTTTATGTTTTCCTCGCCGGAATAAAGTTACACAAAATTGTGAAGGACCATGTTTGGGAATCTAGTTTTAATTTTTCATGTTCCTGCTGCTGAGACTTCGGCCTTCCCTTAGGGAGAGAGAAAGAGAGAGAGAGAGAGGATGGACCCTTATACACCATCCTGGCCCAGTGAATGTTAGTGAATTTCATATTATGTTTTTGAACTTTTGATGTTCTTAGATATACCGGTTTCCTCGCGATGTTTTCTTTCATCGTTGTTGAGCGATGGCATAGAAACTGCACATAATTTATTTAAGTACTAAATAAGTCAGTGGTGCAGGGCCAAGCCTACCATTTCTTTGAAATAGTTATCTTCACACACCGTTTCCCATAAGAGGCTTATGGCTTGTTCGACCGAAGTACAGACGAACACTCTACAATCTGGATGTCTGGAGTGACAACGTACTGTGCACATATTATATGTGAATAAATCATCGATGTGGTGTTTTCTTCTTTTAAATCTCTTTGACAAATTTCCGATTTTTGCTTTTTGCACACAAACACACTAATCATTGTACATCGAATTGTTCTTCAATTAGGAGTGGCATTTTGTAAGTGTGCGAACCAAGGATAGGTCGGAACATCATCATCATCATTAGCTAGAAGACTTCCGCTGCTAAACATAGGCCTCCCCCCTTAACCTCCACGCTGAACGAAAGCCTGCCATTTGCATCCACTAGATGCCCGCGACTCTCACAATGTCGTCGGTCCATCTAGTAGGAGGCCTACCTACGCTGCGTCTTCTGGTTCGTGGTCTCCACTCAAGAACCTTTCTTACCCATCGGTTAGCGGTCATAACGTCGTCTTTAAAATCTTTTTATTTTTACCCCTTAAGTTAGGAAACGAGGCCCTCATTTCTTAGATATAAAAACTATAGTTAGTTTCAATATAAGCATTCCCTATCCCCAGAGGGAAGGTTTATGTTGTTGAAGGTTTCAAAATAAGCGTTCCTTATCCCCATAGGTTTATGTTGAAACTGCCTTTACACAAATTTATATCTAAGAAAAATAAAAAATCCGATGACAAAATGATATTATGCATTTTTTTACGTTATACCTCTACCAAAAATTATGTACTGAACCTTACTTTCATTTAAAATACATATTCAATCAAAACATCACCATGTGCAGTGAAATTTATTTTTACCCGACTTTACATGTTTGTATTCTTGCATTTATGAGGCAAAAAAACTCGGAGAAATCTATTGATACCTCATTTTTATCAAAATTGGTGGTATTTAGCCAGTGGTTGGGATGCACGTGAAACACAATATCCTCCTTTTTGCATTACATCATCGCCTATACACGATTTTTGACATCATTTCATAGATATAAACAATTTCAATACACAGGGATATCTCTTCTTCTCTACATCTCTATCTTCTTCTCTATCTCTATCTCTTCTCTATATAGTATAAATAAAATTAAAGTCGCTTTCCGCGTCTGTCTGTCTGTATGGCCGCTAACTTCTCCTATACCACGCAACGGATTTTGATGCGGTTTTCACTATCAGTTAGATACATTTTCACGGAAGCTTTATATATATAACTAGTGACCCGCCCCGGTTTCGCACGTAATTTACACCCGTGCGAAGCCGGGCGGGCGGGTTGCTAGTCTAATTTTTTTTTTTTTTTTTTACCATAACAAACGCAATCCTCCTTTACAAATAGATGTCCCAAAATCGTAGCACTTAAGGGCGGTCGTGAGTAAATCGACCTCCGACGAACATCAAGGGGTGGTTTTACAGCCGCTTCCATGCCACAGTATTCTAGCTAAAGCAGCGCAGCGGTGTGTATCACGCCGATAGCATACATTCTTGCAAGTTCAAGTAAACGCAAGCAAAAATGTAGTTTATAATGTTCATTTTAAGGCTTGCCTTTGCTTTCATCTATTTTTAATGCATTAACGTGGAAGTTAATATAAAATACTGGTAAGTATTATCTTTATATCAATATGAACAATTCAAATGTTATTTATAGCTCTAGTAACTGTCTACCGATCGCTTTCTTGTGGCTTCCAAATTCTTGAATTGTTTTTTACAATAATTACAAGCTTTTCTCTTGCATTGTTTGTAAGTTTGTTTAGGTCATATTATCTTGCAAGCAGAATTAGAACATTATAATTAGAATTAGCCACCCACAAGATGGACAGACGATCTAAAACAGACCGCTTGTAAACGCTGGATGCAGGCCGACGCAACCGGCCCTTTTGGAGATCGACGGAGGAGGCCTACGTCCAGCAGTGGACGTCTTATGGCTGAAATGATGATGATGATGAGAATTAGAACAAGTTCCTTCTATTCGTTTTTAGGGCTCCGTACCCAAAGGGTAAAAACGGGACCCTATTACTAAGCCTACGATGTCTGTCCGTCTGTGTGTCAGTCTGTCCGTCTATTCTACCCTATAATGGCTATATTATTATCTTTAGAACCGTATTATACCAGTTGACATTTTCATTATACCAGTTAACATTTTCACAGAATATGTAATGAATGCACTTGGCCGGTTTTTTTCTTCTGAATATATATTTGCATTCACTTAGTTCTGGTCACACTATACAATAATTATGGTATGGTATGGTATATAATATGAAATACCCAATATTGTAATATTTTTAAAAGGGCGCCAAATGATAAATTCAAACATATAAATTAAAATCATTATTTAATTAAAAACTGACTGCAACCAAAATAAGCATTGGTGGCACTGCCGTAATTTTTAAATTTGTTACATGTATGTAATTATTTATTGTGAATCAATCACAATTATTCAGTGTTTACGTAAGTGTTGTTTATTGAGAAACGTTCCAAGAAACTCATCAGCAACGAATCCCTGGTTCAAACTAAGTATCTTAATCTTGACCATCGGCGCAAAGTTGCTAGTCTATTTTTTTATCGGATACAATTCGAAGAGTGTGCATCGGTTCTGCATGTTCTAATTCTCTCCTACCAATTTTTCTATCCAACTGCCAGAGCGGTAACGAAAAATCGATACCGTTTTATGGTTGATCTTCTGAAATTCTGAATTTTGATACGCTGTAGAACAAAAAGTTGTTTGTTTTGATGTATTGATGCCAACCATAAGAGGATGCTAACTGATTACCAGTAACCCTGTATAAATAATGGTAATTATACCATTAATAATCACATCATTGTAAATCTTATAGTGTGGAACACTTTAGTATCTCTTCTCTATCTCTTCTATTCTCTTCTCTATCTCTACATAGTATAAATTTAAGTCGCTTTCCGCGTCTGTCTGTCTGTATGGCCGCTAACTCCTCCTAAACCAGGCAACGGACTTTGATGCGGTTTTCACCATCAGTTAGATACATTTTCACGGAAGGTTTATATATATAACTAGCGACCCGCCCCGGCTTCGCGCGTAAATTAAACCCGTGCGAAGCCTTTCGCTAGTAAAATATAATTTTAATATGAACATGAATTTTAATGTAATCTTCAGTTACAATAAACAACGGCTCAGGACCTTGTTAGAACTTACCCAGACCACATAATAAAGACGCTTGCCTGCGGCAAGATAATGGCGGCTAAGCCTTTCTGAGCCTTCTTTACAACGCCAGCCTTGTCGCCGCTTATAGCTATGATTATTAGAAAATACACTGACATTTCATTAAAACGCGAACATCTAAGGATAATTCCAAAAAAATCTCACGTTATTTTATTACGGCCTTAACCAAAGTGGCAAAAATAGGAAAGATGAATAATGATGTGTGGAATTGTCGCTTTTCATAGAAAATTCTAAGGATAAGAGCATCCCTAAAATAATAGTGTGAACGTGTTTTTATTCCAGAACTGTGGAAATAAAGTTTTGCAAATCTCAAAGGTATGAGTTTTTTTTATGCCATAGATGGCAAACAAGCGGTAATGGTAAGTAGTCACCTATGGATACTTTGAACACCAGAGGCATCGAAAATACGTTGCCGACCCCTTAACTTGCCTTTTGAAGCCTTGCCCATGTTGTAGCTTATCGGAAACACGGCAGAGGTAGCGCATTCGCCATTTTACAGAAGAAAGATCGTGTGAATCGAAAAAAGATCGTGTGAATCTCCAGTGTGCTATTTCCACTGATCTATGGTTATGTGGATGAACTTTCAGGCGGTGGCGGCTAGTACGATGTGACGCCGGCTTCAGATCAAAGAGTTCTTCAGAACACTCCCCGTTGTAAATGCGATAAAAGATACAGAAAGACCCAACCTCTCTGCGCATGTTGAGCGGTTCTAGGTGTTCGGTGAGCTTGGCATCGTGAGTTATCCCTAACGCAGCTATAATTTAGACACAGTTTGAATATGTAATGATTTCCAAGGCAATTTATTGTTCAAACTGAAAGGTAAGAAAGTAATATGCATGAAAACTTTAAAGCAATTTGCATTTGAATCGGCTTACGTGATTCTAGCGAGCGCATCTCAGACAATAAGTTTCCGCTTGTAAATCGTGGCGTTCTCGACTTGACAGCCGCTCAGATGATATCACTATATTAGCCCGTCCAAGGCTGTCTGATGCTCACAGAGACTGTATGGTCCAAAGAAAGTGCTATGGCGGATGCAAGCTAGATTCATAAGTACTTTATACATACATAATCATCATAATCATGGGTATCCATATCCAGTTACAAAAGGTGATCATGAGCATTTGTATTGCTCTAGACCTTTAACGGTCTATGGCGAGACAAACTGTTTATGTTTATTAGGCCAAGCTGTTTGATTATTTAGTGTTAGTATGCTTGTACTTTGTTTAGTTAATAAACACATCCAAGGAAAGAAAAACGTAGCTTCCGAAATACATTTGCACTTATTGCTTAATTAACAAACTCGGGAGTTACAGATGCAGTACCATGTTAGCCCTAAACGCAAAAAGAACTTACCCAGATACGTAATATACGTAGATATGTTATACGTTTAAAATGAATATAATTATGTATATAATAATATGTGTGATTGTGGGGGTCTGTGTCCGAGTGTATGATGGTATCACATTAAGTCTAAAATTTATTCTTTGTCTTGTGTGAAGCATAATGTAAAAACCCACATTTCTTTACCTTGTGCCTCTCCCCAGCGCCGACGCTCCACGCATTGCATTCAAATGAACCAGACATTTGTAAAGGGATGCTGTCGTCAATTTCAATGGAGATTGTGAAAAACTTGTGATATTGTACCACGTTGGCGGGCAATTGGGATTTTCTAGTTGAATTGTAAGAAATATGCAGAAATCTATTTTTGAGTAGTTCTTACGTGATGCGCAATTGCTTACAGAATAGACAGTGGCTGAGCTAACATCGTGAAAATAATTTTTCATTACTCATACTCGAAAAGTAGGTCTGAAGTTGCCTGAAGAGTGGGTTGAAAGTAGTACATTTCAGTCCTAGGGAGAATCACTTTCGACTGACAGTGACAGTTGATAAATGACAGACACTCAAATAAAAAAAATTACTAGTTCTATTTTCACATTTGTATTGAACCATGTTCCAACTTTTTTTTTGTTTTTTGGACATCAGGATGTTAAAAAAATTGGCGGGAATCCGATCTTCATTGTAGAGTTTTGTTTATACATCCGCATAGCAGATTTGTATTAATACAATGAGTTTCTCTGATTCCGATATGAAAATTAACGTCTGATTTCATAATAGAAAAGGCTAAAACAGAACTGGAAAAATAAGTCACACCAAAAATTTTGATTTATGTAAATATTTACTCATATTTTCTTTAGTCAATTCATGTTTTTATTTTTAGTTTTCTTGTATTCGTAATGAAAAGCACAGTGTTTACCTCGGGGTTAAAGACTTATTTAGTCCCACGAACTATTAGTGCCCAATTACTCTCTGGCGCCAAACCCCGTCTCGGGACTAAATAAGTTACTTTCACCCCTAGGGTAACAATGTACTATAAATTTTTAATGGTAATAATTTCGTGATATTTTTTTACCGGATTGATAACCTTGCTGTGTATACTAATGGTACATAACATGTCACACAATCAGCAAACTAGTTCGGTGCACACAATAAATAAAAGTAACACCGAAGTAGCTAAGTATAGTTTGCGATGAAATTTTACTACATGCCGTGTTCTAAAACTATAAACCCGAAAGCCAACTGGCAGAGCGTGTATGAAAGTTTCAACAACAGTGAGACATAAAAATAAAACTGAGCAAAGACAATAGAGCTCGAGCATTTCCGATAAGAAAGCGGGACTTCGAAGATATTAGACGCTAAAACCCATGTTCACGACGATTCGTACATTCTCATAATGTCTAAACAAAAGCCATTCGATCGTTGGAAGCAAGAACAGCTGAAGTATAGAAACAGGAAAGAGATTTTTTCAGCGAAATTAGTGCTCCTAGCATTTCAAGTTACGGTAAGTATTTTGACTTTAATTATTGTAAATAATAAAAATGAAATATAACAACAATAACATTTTAATATAACAATGAAAATAATTGTATTTTAGAAATTCGCAATTTTTTTTTAGAATGGAGCTTGTTGATTCTCTGCTGGTGGCAAGTGGATGATCATCATACTAATATTATAAATGCGAAAAGTTTGTTGATTTGTTGAGTTTTTTATGCCAAGGTGGCAAACAAGTGGACGGGCTGCCTGATGGTAAGCACTGCTTACCATCAGGCAGCCCGAAAAATTAAAAAATAATAGGAACCTTTATTTTTATCTGGAGAAGTCTGGTACAATGTGGGGCTCTGATCATACACCCAAACAAAACTTCTTCAGACTCGTTTGGGCAATAATACTATTTTTTTAAATCTATTAATAGGCTTGCGTTTGACTGCCAACTCGCCTGATGTAAAGCGACGTTGCAGTCTACGATGGAGCACGCTTGCCTAGAAGTTGACTAGCTGTTAAGCTAGCTGTAGAAGTTAAGTTGACGATGACTGCTTACTAAGCAGTCATCGTCGCCTATGGATACTTGTAACACCAGAGGCATCACAAATATGTTGCCGACCCTTTAGGACTCGATTAACTTGTTTTTTGAAGAATCCCATGTTGTAGCTTCTCGGAAACATCATGGAAGGTAGCTCATTCCACATTTTACAGATATGAGGCAAGAAGAATCGTGTGAATCGCACAGTAAGTATGCGATGCAGTATGGTTTGTTTGTTCCTCTTTCAAGGAGCAACAGAGCAACGGATCAACCTGTTTTTTTGCATGGGTATAGTTCAAGGGCTGGAGAGTGACAGGCTACTTTTGATCATCATCATCGTCATTACCATTTTTCATACTACGCGGGTGAAATTGCGGAACGCAGCTAGTATCAAATATTTGTGACCACTGGACAAAATCATTATTTCGATGATTATATTGTTGATGGCGTACTAGTATAATAGACACTAGTGCGGTTAATTTATAACGGCTCGGACAAATTTTTGGTGGAGGCGAGTGGTGATGCTGGCACCTATTTTGTCCAAAAACTAATCCATTGAACGTGGCCAGCATTCTGGCATTTTCTTATGCCAGTTAAAATTAGTCAAAAGCGTAAAAAAATAAAAAATTAAGTGTAAGACAATTCATAATAATTACTACATACTAATGATAACAGAAAAAGTCCTACTTTCTCTCTAATAGTGGTACAGTGCAAAAAGAAACTCCATGTGACCGTTATTTCCACAATGCTCATTGTTTTCTGGAAGTTTCTTTGCGCTATTACTCTACGAAGTTATCGAAAAACTTCCACCAGTTGGCAGTACCGTTACAAGTAAAATATTTGTCAATAACGGACCAACTATTGTAATACCGTGACCCCTGTTATAGCTGTTCTGCAATCAACGATATTGCTTTGGTGTTAGGGTCTATTAGGGAAACAACAATTTCGATTTGGCTTAATGGTAGGATATTAGCGTTCTGCGGCTGGCTGTACTGAATGTCGGTCGAATGAAGGGCGTTCGCCACAAAGAAGTTAATAGTGTTTTGGTGGATTTCGGCATCGAAGTTCGGTAATTTTTGAAGTTATTTCATATGCGACTTGCAACAAGGTTGCGTTAAACGTTTAACGCTACCATGGAGGGGGAATGTTTCTCTCTCGTATGGTTGCGAAATGAGTATCCTTTTTTCGCGCTGCGACTAGCAGACCTGGTAATGTAATGGTGTCGCTAATGGATTGAGAAGCCTAAGTAGCTAGGTTCGAATCTCGAGAAAAGCATGTATTTAAATAGTTGATATTTTTGCCCTAGTTATAATTTTAGGGTTCCTTGTTGAAGTATAACTTCTTCCGATTGGAGGGACTCCATGCACATTTTTTTTTACCTCTACCTTTGTTACTTCATGTTAGTTATTAAATTATATTTCATGTTTTACTGTTTAATGTACTAGCTGCGCCCCACGGGGATTGCTCCTTATAAGTGGCGGATCCGGGATTTCGGTTTGGGGGATTGGAGGGATAGAGGGGCTTGACCTAGCTGAGGGTAGGCATTGTAGGATAATATCAAGTTTAATTTTATTTAATATTTGCCAACAGTTGCCCCATATACTGGGAAAGTGAGCTCGAGCACCTTAGCCCCCCTCCTGGATACGCTACTGGATACCTGCAATACCCGGGGTATTATTGACGGTGTATTGCCTAGCTTTGAATACTCTATTCTCTCTTTGTTTGAAACAATTGGCCAATAGAAATAAAGTTGCCTAGAAGAGATCGCTTTTAGCGATAAGACCGCCAGTTGTCACACTAGGTTTTTAAGATATTTTTTGTCAAATTTAATGGTGTGAACAATAAAGAGTTAGTCAATCAATCAATCAATTCAGGTCATATTACTGAGGATAAACCAAAGTGGAAGCAACAAATGCAGAGCAGCAGAACAAATGCGAGTCAGAAACTAGCCCGTGGTTTTGATTAGAAAAAAAACTCCCGCTTAAAATGCTTTAACGGCCTCTTATACCAAATTTGACGGTTTTAAATCAATTTTATTCAGTTAAATTACAATATTTGAGCTGGAAAAAAATTCATGTCACAGATACATCTGTGTTTGAGTTTATGATTTGGTTCAAAACACGACAGAATAAACTTTTCTCGATCAAAAAAAAAATCTGAAACAAAGTCGATATAGTTTATTGTTTTCGTTTTATGCTCTAATCAAAGCTCGTAACAACCTGGAAATTGCATGTACTGAAAGGCAATCCTATTCAAAAATAATTGATTTGGATAGATTTTTGAAAGTGAATAGTTTAGTTTTTTAGTGAAATTAAAAGCGTAAAAAGGTCGCGAGAATTTGCGCGCGCCGCGTTCAGTACCACGCCAGGCGACATCGAGGTCGGACCTATGTTCGTTTTTGTCGTTTCACTCCCCCGCGGGCGTCCTGACTCTTGGGTGGCAAAATACATCGTCGCTATAACTTGGCGGGGGCTGAGGGAGCGTTTTGTTGCCTACGCGACTCGGATAATAGGCCGTTAAAAACTAACGGCACACGGTTCGATCCTTGGACCTACACCATTGACTCATTTAGTACCTAAATAAATCATTTGCAGCTTCGATGCCATCGCTCAAAAATTGTGAATATCGTAAGGAAACCGGTATATCCAAGAACCTCAACCTCTTTGAACTCAAAGACCAACATTCACCAACATGCACTGGGCCAGCATGATGGATTAAGGCACTCTCTCTCTCTCTCTCTCTTTCTCTATCTATCTATCTCTCTCTGATAGAGAAGGCTTGTGTCCCAGCAGTGGGAACATTTTGAAACAAATGAGCTCTTTGTGCTCGGCAAAGGAGCTTATGTACGGATTTTCATACCGCTGGCTTTTCGGTGAACGGAAACATCGTGAGGAAACCTGCATACGTACGGAGAAGGAATTCAATGGCGTATGTGAATCCACCAATCCGCACTGGGCCAGCGTGGTGGATATGGCCCAATCACACTTTCGGGGTAGGCTAAAAGTCCAGCAGTGGATTGTTAAAAGGCTGATTATGGTGATGACTATTTATTTTCCTGTCAAAATTACTGTCTCGAAAATATACGCATTATCTAAACTAGCACCTTGTCACATTCCGTTTTATTACATTTTCTCAAGCATCTCAAACAGAAGTAAATAAACATACGACGACATAGTACGTATTCAATTAAGTGCCTGTACAATTTACATTTGGATTAATTATTTATCAAGTCTGTGGAGGATGCCGAGAGCTTACCTGTGTAACAGCTGACACTTGAATGATAGCCCTCATCCGAAGTACCAACAGCTTTGTGTTTTCGTGAGATATCGTGTGAGCGGCGCCTTGAGGGAGAACAGATGGAAATATTTCAGATTCTGACTGGCCACGTCATGGTTCTCAAGGGAAATGTAGTTTGTTTTGTTTTTGTTTGTTTTTTGAGATTATTCGCTTTGTTAAGGTGTTTGTTTGAACTAATGGAGTGATATATAAAGATATTTTGTTTATATTTGACCCGCTGTGATCAATACTGTACGATAAACTGTGCGTTTTTTATACTATTCACGACGTTTTTAGAGTTCTGTATTACTACAAGAAATCCTTAAATCCCTAAGTTCGTTCTGGCTACCCATCTGTCCACCTGTGTATCCGTCAGTACTAATTCTTTTGAACCTTCTAACTTCTATGGTTATTATGGTAAGTACAATTATATACAGTTTTAGTACATAATTATCTCAATTTTAAAAGTATAAAAAAAAAAAACATTTTTTAGCTCTGGTTCATGTGATATGAGGGTGTCATTTTATTTTTACTGCACTCCATCGTGCAAATAACTTTACAATTTTATATTTTTAAAGTTCTAACCAAACAAATTCGTATGAAAAATTAGCGCTGGTTCTTACAAAAAGAGAGATTTCATAAAATAAATCTTCTTTGAATAAAACACCGTACGGACCTATATATGTTCAAACTTATTCAAAGTCATAAGTAAAACAGAATGAGAATGAATGCGCGCCCGGCTATCCGGCACATTCTCAAAGAAACAAAACGGCTCTACAGCCGGATACGTCTTGATAAGGATACCGGATGCCGATCCCGGACTAACGAACAACTAGTAACAGGCCACCAGGAACACATGACCCGTCTCAACATATCCATCTCACCCGCTTGTCTCTTAACTATCCAAATAAAAGAGGGATGAAGTAGCTCGAAACATAATGGACAACCCTACATGCTAATAGAGTGTACATAGTCCTGGCAAAGTGACGTGAAAGCAAACTTCCTTTTGATACTTCACTCCTTGAGAGCAGTACTTGTTTTAATGGATAACTTGTTTGTCAAAAGCATACTTTGCATAGTACCTCTTTTACCTTTCAATGTAAAAAGACACTATGAACTTCGATCTAATTTTCTCTTCAAAGAGAATGTAAATAGTGAGGGACTCAAACTGGCCGCAATATTGAAAAGTTGCACAGAAAAGAAAGTTTCAATTATTGACTTTAATTTTCGAACTTTTTTAATACTGTCTCGATTGGGTTACCTTCGCAAATATCGGGAAAAGATCTCATAGAGAGCCATTTCATAAAAACTTTACGTTCTCAGAGCAATATCGCCTTAGTTTCAAGAGGGTTTTAAATTGAATTGGAATGAGCTCATCGGTAAAAACTTTGCATACGGATGCAGTTCATTCCACGTAACTACCGTGTAATGGAAATGCTATCTCTGGAGGAAAGAAACTTGGAACTCGGGTAATGAATCTGTAATTACGGGCCTGATTCATGTTCGTGATAATATCGCGTTTCTTTACTTGCTTGGAACTTTTAAAGGAACAGTTTTTTTTTTTGTTGGACAACTGTGTTGGATGTTAATTTACAAAACAAAACAAAAAAACTTTATGACGACTAAACCTCATAGTAAATCTTACATTTTCTTTGCTCTTATAATAAATATCCGTGGATAACCTTATTAGCATTAAGACGCTCTTTTCCGACTTTTAGCATTTTTGGTCATTCTAGTTTAAGTGAGTTAGTTCCATGGTTAGCTTAAAATTATAAGTATGCTGTTATATTTTAATTGAATATTTATCTAGGAAACCCCAAAGACTGAAACACGATTATGGAAGGACATTTTCGCTCGACAGAAAAAAATATTTGAAAGTAACACTGAGCTTTTCTCCCTATTTTTTTGAATTCATTTAAATACATATTTATTAAATTATGTCTACGATATCTTATTATACAGATTTCATAATTATGAAGGAAATCGCAAAGGTACATTTTACTGTGCAGCTAATACTTTTCGAAAATATGAGAAAAACCTCAAAAATAGAAGTAGACGCACGACTGTGTTTAAGCGCCATGGTTTTTCTCCGCCAAATGCGACTTTAATACAGTAAACCATCACCAGTCATCTGTAGTAACAAGAGTTGCTTAAAAGTGGGAAAACCTCGCCTTGCGCATGATATTTCTCGTAAGCAAGAAGTTGACAAAATGCTTAATACCATAGATTAACTTATCAAGTGTTTGCGAATAAAAGGTGTAAGTCTTGTAAGAGATTTAACCAATTTAACGGCCGGCTATCCGAGTCGCATAGGCAACAAAACGCTCCCTCAGCTCCCGCCAACTTATAGTGACGATGTATATTGCCACGCTAGAGTCAGGACGCCCGCGGGGGCAGTGCAACGACAAAAACGAACATAGGTCCGACCTCGATGACGCCTGGCGCGGCACTGAACGCGGCACGCGCAAATTCTCGCGACCTTTTTACGGTTTTAATTTCACTAAAAAACGAAACCATTCACTATCAAAATTCTATCCAAATATTTTTTTTTTTAATAAAATTGCCTTTCATTAAATGCAATTTCCAGGTTGTTACGAGCTTTCATTAGAGAATAAAACGACAAAAATAAACTGAATCGACTTTATTTCAGATTTCTTTTTGATCGAGGAAAGTTTATTCTATCGTGTTTTAAACCAAATCACAGACTCTAACACAGATGTATCTGTGACATGTATTTTTTTCCAGCTCAAATATTGTAATTCAACTGAAAAACATTGATTTAAAACCGTCAAATTTGGTATAAGAGGCTCTTCGTAGAAGAAGCTCACTATTTTTTTTTTTTTTTTTTTAATTAATTAATTTATTTATTTATTTATTTCATATATATACACATAATTAGTCTAAGTTAGTATCGAAAAACTAAGCTGTTTGTATCGATACTAAGATTCACTATACGCAACTATATATAATAGCGCAACCTTAAATAAATTTAAATATTGAATATTAAAAGAAAAAATACGAAATACACCTAACGTTTACAAATAAGTACTTAGGTACCTGTATTACAATTTCACAAGCAAGCACCTGTTCATCCCGGTAACATTATTTATTTAAATCTGTGATAAGCATAATATGTTACCAACCTATGAACTACCCCATTTCACGAAAAATAAAATACACACAAAGTGAAGTTAAGTTACGTACAAATCGCTCGGAAACGGCCGCAGCGCAGACTTGGAACCGGTTCCAGTAGATAATATAGTATATTGTTGTTGTAATATAGTTATAATATAGTATATAGTATATTGAAATTCGTATTATTGTATTTCCTTCTGTAACAAACTGTGGATAGAACTAGATAAATTATGACGCTAAGACAGACTAGATGTTGCAAGGAAAACCACATTGTTAGGCAAAACAATATCCAGTCATTTCAATGTCTGCAAAGTTATGACTTATTATAGGTCGTCCATTATTCACGTGAAGTTTTAATTTGGTGAATAGAGTCCTCAAAGGTAGGCAATGCCCTGATAATGCCCCGGGTACTGTAGGTGTCTATAGGCAGCGGTGACCACTTACCATCAGGTGGCCCGTAGCTTGTTTGCCACTTATTCTATTTAAAAAATAAAATAAAGAATGCTTTTTTTACCCCATTCTGGTGATAGTTCTTGAGGTTTTGGACTATAATTAATAATAATATGTGATCAGGATTGAGTGTGATGTTTATTGATCCTCCCACCACCATACCATTACTAGGTACGATGTTTGTTAAAATTTTGTTTATAGTGAAGCATGTATAATTTTGTCATTTTGTTTATCTAAACTTTTAAAACCTTTATTTTAATGTTGCATCTAGTACAAAATTCTCAAAAAAATATCTTGTGTATATTTTGACCTATAAACATTGGGTTTTTTTTTTTATAACGTCTAATTTAGATTATAATACTTAAAATTATCTTTGATCGCTGGCACGATGCCTTGGTTAAAATATCTTAGCATAATTACAAAAGGTAACTTCATCTCTATCTTCTATCAAAACCATAGCAAGAAAGAGGCACAATATGGTTGTAAGAAAAGGAATGATACTGATGATTATCTATTTTGATTGTGATTATTACAGACTGATAAACTTAATGCAAGCATACAAAACTAAGTACTTACTGATGAGTGACAACAGGCCCGTAAAATTACACATGAAAGGCGGCTGAAATGTCTTGCGATTACATCCGACTATGTCCGCCGTTCCCTCCCATTGAATCATTAAATCGCTTGGAAATACGTTTGCTTCTACTGCGAAATATCCTGTGTAGTACTATCGTTAGTGTCACGTGGATTCCCTTTGAAATTGAAGGTAACTATCTAGTTTTGTGCAATTGGAACCAGAATTTGCGTACGAGATAAACCTTTGACTTATATAGTATGGACGGGATGAATCAACTTTTCCAATAGCACCAAATCCAGTGGTTCTAACAAGTATAATACTGCGCACCAACGTAATTTCAGACTCATAAACTTAGTTGGTGGTCGTTTCACGTCATATTTAAAGCAAATTCTTATTAATATACACGTTATACGTTTTATACTGGTTGCGCTCCATGATTTCACCCGCTATGCTACAAGACCGCAACAGTTTCAGGGTAAAAGTAGCCTTGTTAGCCTAGACCCTAGGGTATAAACTTGATCTAAAAATATAAATCCATTCAGCCGCTATTACGTTGAGTGCGTATATACACAAAACTTATAGTACTTATACACAAATTTTCATAATTATTGGTATAAACACATATAGGCACGATGCGACGTACCTACCTAGTTGAAAATTCGATAGCGCACATTTTTCAATAAGGTACTCAACATATCAACATATTGTTGATGTTCGCCGAAATGTTGTATTTGCGCTTCACAATCTGACGGCACTTGGTTCGATCCTCGGCCCTGCACCTATGACTTCCTAAATAAATTTTGTACAGTTTTCAATGCCATGCTCAAAAATAGTAAAGGAAAATATCGTAATGAAACCAGTATGTACAAGAACCTCAAAAGTTAAAACATATTCTATGACATTATTTGTCAACATGCACTTGGCCAGTATGTTGGATTAGGCCCCATTCTCTCCCTCTGAGAGAAGGCCTATTTCCCAGCAGTGGGAACATGAAAGGCTGGTGATGATGAAACATATTGGCTTCACCTCCCTTAACCAATCACCTCTCTTAATATTTAGTTCTATGGACCATCAAACACGTGTAAAGAAATTGAAACAGTTTAAAATATGATGACAAATTTAAGTAGGAACGAAGGTAAATTAAAAAAATAACATCTCTTTCACATAAAATTATTCAATAAATACTTTAAAACTGTAAAATTAAAACGATATTTGAGTATTTTGAGTATTGCTAATAACGGTCAAACGAGCCATTTAATATATTTTTTCTATGTAGCCGTAAAAATGACGTGCAATTCACATAAACGAATTTATGAAAATATTTTACGTTCTTAACATGATTTATTTCGCGAGCAATGTCATAGAATTTTCGGTGTAGAGCTCCATCTGGTCCAATTTCGTATAAATTCGCCGGACATTATGCTTATAAATGTGTACGTATTTGTTTAATTTAAAGAAAATGAAGCGAGGACAAAGCGCTTGTTTCGGTGTTATTTCGTTTAATTTAATATGGGATCTCATTTGTAATTTAACAAAACTTTCCAAGGCAATTAGAAAATGATAATAGATATAATTTTTTCCCCAATACTTCTACCGTTTCTGTTCAAATTAATCGTCAAACGTTTAACCCAACGATCTATAAAACCTTTTACTTATTGATGTAAGTAAAATTTTAAAACAGTCATTGCTTTTAGTTTTTAAAATGACATTGAGTATATGACTAAGAATGTTGACTGCAACATCATGCTCCGTTCAGTAAAAATACAGGGCACAACCAACCAGGAACCTTCTCAAAATCGGAGACTTTAACAACCTTTCAGCAATTAAGCATATTAACACAAAACTTATTATGATATGGTACTACGCTGTTAGCATTTAAGTGAGTAAAATACGAGTAACTTATTGTGGTTAGATATAAAATTGTCAGCGAATTTTGCAAAAGTTGGAACCGGTGCAAAGCGAAAGCTCGCCGAGTCGTATTGACAAACCACTTTAAGCGAGCGTTTATTCGGCGGTAAGAAGGCAGGTAACATGTATCCACAAAACAAGCTTTCAGCACACCCTTGGGAGACTTCCCAGCAATTTGTACTGCGTTTCTATACGAAACCACTCTCACATTCAAAGAAAAAACGTTTTTATCTCGCAAAAGCTACCCTGAGGTAACCCAGAGGTAACCTTTTGGTAATTTATTATTGAACTTTGAAATCCAACGATATGCCGCAGCTAACAGTACCCTAAGTATAAAAAGATCGTTGAAAATTAACACGATTTTCAACCGACTTCCAAAAAGGTTTCCAATTCAACTGTATTTTATTGTGTATGTTATGCGATTACCTTCGCCGATTGAGAACCGATTGAAATGATTACATATTAAATTTACTATATCTCAAGGATTCATTTAGATACGTGTATTTAAATCTAAAGAAAATATTCCATCTCTAAGGGTGGAAAATTAGGGGATGAATACTGAATACCGTTTATTGAACTCTCCGGGAACACTTACCTACCGTCGCCGCGTCGGTAGTTTTTATTTATTTACAAAATTCTGTCTTGTTTGATACCTCAAAACCATGCAATGGGAGAAATTCTACCATTATCTTTTGTCTGATTATATGTCTATAAGTTTCAATTTGATCTCAGCAAAAATTCTCTATAATTACAACAAAAAATGCATTCGTCTCCGATTTGTCAATGCTACATTCCAATCTTTCAGCCCTAACGTATAATCTCTGTTTTTCAGGCAACCATTCCGTCCACAGATTTCCAGCACATTTTGGTAAAAGAAAGATATTAAAAAGCGATCTATTTTAATTTCCCCGAGCTGAAACAAAAAAGATGGAAAATATTTTCCGTGATCCTTAATTGCTTCGGACTATGTAACGGTCGGTAGGTAGAACCACGCCATGAACTCGGAATTTTAATGTATCGGAATAAAAATGAGCGCTTATTTATTTTACTAAATCTATCTTCTATATACATAATAGCGAAATTCACCTACTCACTCACTCACTCACTGACTTCTCGCCTTCGAAGCTGAAATTTGGCAAGTACATTCTTTGTGGGGAGTAGAGGTCTGCTAAGAAAGGATTTTGCGAAAGGGCCGAATTAAAGGGGGCAAATGGAGTTTGAAAGTTTGTATGAAAGTCCTTTGTTTTTGATATTAGGGACATGAAATTTGGTGTTCAAGTTAATAGTTTAAAATAAATAAATACTGTATTGTTATATTTTTTTCGAAAAATACAGTTTAAGTAGTAGAATTGTGGTTTGAATTTTTTGTTGTCAATTTTGTAATTACGTAGCTGCAAGTAGATTTCTTATATTATGTGATGTAGAAGTGCACTAAGAAAAGTTTTTGCGAAAGGGCGAAAGGGGTTGAAATATTATATGAAAGTCTACGCGCATGAAGTCGCAGGTAACAGCGAGTAATCTATATTTTTCCTCTTATACCAAATTTGCCGGTTTTAAATAAAATAAAATAAGTTAAATTACAATATTTGAGCTGGAAAAAAATACGTCACAGATACATCTGTGTTACAGTTTGTGATTTGGTTCAAAACACGATACAATAAACTTTCCTCGATCAAAAAAAAATCTGAAACAAAGTCGATTCAGTTTATTTTTTTCGTTTTATGCTCTAATGAAAGCTCGTGACAACCTGGAAATTGCATGTACTGAAAGGCAATTTAATTCAAAATTTTTTTATTTGCATAGAATTTTGATAGTGAATAGTTTAGTTTTTAAGTGAAATTAAAACCGTAAAAAGGTCCCGAGAATTTGCGCGCGCCGCGTTCAGTGCCGCGCCAGGCGTCATCGAGGTCGGACCTATGTTCGTTTTTGTCGTTGCACTCCCCCCGCGGGCGTCCTGACTCTAGCACGTGAATAAACATCGTCGCTATAACTTGGCGGGGGCTGAGGGAGCGTTTTGTTGCCTACGCGACTCGGATAGCCGGCCGTTAAGCTACTAAGAGAAGAAGAAAAATAGAAAGAATTCATGCATATTTGGCTGCATTTGGATTGCAACCAATACCGTTTTCGAGAGTTTAAAAAGATACATACATGTGTATGTATCTTTTTAAACTCTCTCCGTTTTATTATAAAACGCAGTTTAACTTTGGTACTGGGATTAGTACCAGGTACTCCATGGAACATTAAACCATGGACTAAAATAAACGTTATTATAAAACGAAGTTTTTCACTAAACCACGGATTGTCTATGGTACTAAAGTTAGACCGCCGAGACCCCTAGTTTAACTATGGTACTAACTTCGGAACTAATAGAATTTGAGGTTATAATGTGACGTTGCGGTTAGCGCCGTCCTTTATTTAAGAAAATAAAACAATAATATTATGCGGAACCAGGTGTCTTTAGATAATTTGAAATGGCTTCGTAATTCCTTGCCGCGACCTCACGGAACGCTAAAACGCAATTACTACTGCCTAAACTGTGACCGCTGTGCATTCGACGCCGCGCTCTGGGTGCAAGAAGTAACAGAGCCGATCTACTTGTGCTGACAAATAGATGTGCCGCATAAAGTGATTTAAAAAGTCTATCATCCCTCTAGGGTGAGTTTCTATTATTGTTACTACTACTACTGTGTCATTTCAGTGCTTTCTTAAAACTGTTTAATTATTACTAAGCTGTTCTGCCGCGTCTAGCTGACGGCAGTTAAAGGGTATTTTGTGATCGCTGAGTCCGCTCTGGATTCGCACCGCGCCACCGCTGGAGACTATCCTTCACGCTACCCTACATGGCCTGGCAGACAGTACTTTCCGGAACGAAATACTAATGCCAACCTCGTTCCAGGATTTTTACTTCACGGCACGACCTACTCACCTCCATCTACTATTGGACGTTGCCTCACTCCCTGAGAGCAACCCAGGATTGTCTGGACAGCTCATCCCGGGTCAATTGCTACCTACTACCTGACGGCATCCACCAGGAGCGTATCCTGAAGGCACGACGCGACCGCGAGTGAATAGCGTTCAGGCCAGTGATCCCAATCTACATCTACCTACTTGGTGTGAAAAATGTGCGGCCGTGCAATGTTTAAATGAACAATACACCCTGAAATAGTTCTCTGTGGTTTCCTTGCCTAGCCGGCACCCTAATCATCTACCTACCTGCGAGCAGTGACGGGTCCTACGAAACTACTGAACCCACAACGCCGCAATAATTATTTTATTTAGTGTTTTTATTATTTACAAATCGTTTAAAATGGATTTAAACACGATTGACATGATGGATATAGAAGATTTGGACATGCTGGAGGCATCGCGGCGACCTGATAGACCTCGTCATCGTGTGAATCCTTTCGAATTGAGTGACGAAGAATTCAGATATAAATATGGTTCACAAAACGCTTTGGCGCAAAAATAGTGGATGTTTTACGTGAGGATCTGCCCTGAAGTTCAAGTGGCTTGCGCTTTATGCAACTGGGCTCGCCATAAATTAAGTGCTTGTGGTAGATTACAATATAGCTAATAGGTAGGGTACGCAAAAAGTTAAAAATATACATACTTACTGATGCATTAAATTATTGTTTTCTTCGTATATTCAAGACGTTACAGCTGATTTGCATAGTATATTTCAACCAGTAAGTAAAACTTGCAAAAATATAGCGGGTATTATGGCAAGCGATGTTCCATTTCATAGATAATTATAAAATTGCGAGCTACATTATATGAACAGGAGGAAGCTATAATAAAATTTAAGATCATTGCTAATTTTCCCACCGTAATTGCAAAGATTTCATTATACTACTTAATATCTTTGCATTATTACAAAATTAAATATTTATCTGAACGCCTCAAATTACGCGCCACAGCCGCATAACTTTTTTCTACGTTAGGATTTTGGCGTCGCACGTGATCGTATTGTGCCATGAACTTGAAAAGTGCTCAAAAAGCACAGATCTGTGTCAGAAAGTGTGTTTTAAACCTGCAGGAACGAATGAATGATTAAAATTGTTGTTTCTTATCTGTGGCTAATATTTAAACCATAGACTATCTTTGGTATCAGCTGGTCCTAGATTAGTCGAAGTTTTGTAATAAGGTCAAGTTTTAATCCCTTAGTACCGTAATAAACTCGGACTTTTTAAACCTGGTTTAAACCTGGACGAATGAACTTTTTTGTAATAAGGCGGTATATGTTTTATTTTCTTCCATAAATAAAAAATTGTCCATTGTCTAATTATAGTTGCATGAAGGTTCTCACTGTCTAATTCCATTTTAGCATAATTTGTCATTTAATAGTCCACTGGACTATTAAACGCTGGACTTTTGGCCTATCCCCGACAGCGGCGGCGGCGGCCTTGGCGGTTGGATCATATTCACCACGCTAGCCCAGCAGTGCCGGATTTATATTTTTTATGAGGGTAGGCCGCTTTATTTACGCCGCCCCATTTAACTTTTGTAAAATAATAATTTTCGATTTGTAGTAAGGAAGACACTAAACTTAAATAAACGAGTGAAGCCATTGAGAAGAGCGTAAAAAAGAAACAAGAATTACTATTTTTTCCGAGACTTTAATAGCAAAATCTTCTATAATATCATCATAGTTTATGGTGTTCATTATCTCTGCTTCTATGTAGAGAAGAGCTAATGCATTAATTTTTTCGTGAGACAATGAAGACCTTTGGTAATTTTTCACGCGTTTTAAACAGGAAAAACTCCTTTCCCCAGAACAATTGGTAGTTCGGAGTGGAAAGTGCGATGCGGAGAGCTATATCCAAGTTTGGGTAAACATTATATAGAGATTCATTTCTCAAAAACGTTGAGAGACTGATTAGCGAGTTTGATATAGGCTTCACTGCACATTCTCCAGTTTTATTAGAGGAAATGTGACTGTGAAAATGCACACATTCTTGAACCAAATCGTCCTCTAAATTGATTGGTATCGTATTTCACAAGAGACTGGGCTTTTTATGTAACTCTTTGTGTTGAAAGTTCAGGCATATTTAGTTAAAAATTAAAAAAATATATTTAAAGTTTAAGTAAGCATTATGCCTTCTCTGTATTTCAGCCCTCAGTCTATCAAGGATGACCAAAAAGGTGTTCACTCTGAAATAATCTCTGGAGCCGGAGGGTATTTTAGGTTCTTCATTGGATAGACCAGGGTCGATAATTTTTGAAACCAAAAAAAATAGTAGTAGGATGAAACCCATTAGAAAAGGAGGGGAATATGATAAAAATGAAAGGAAAAATAAATTACGGGCGATTTGAGTTCGGGAAAGGGAGGGGGTGAGTTTTTAAGGGTAAAAAATGGTTTATCTTGATTTCCGGTAAAACTACAAGTCCTATGAAAAAAAGTTAAATGGCAAAGTTAACTAATTTGTTTGTTATTTACAGTAGTATATTTCGATTTACAATTTTTTCGGTTATCAATGTAATATGGAATCTTACGTTTTTTGAATAATTAAAGTGTAAATTTTAATAAATAGCTCAAAATTGTACTTAGTGATATTTTTTTTTTTTAATTAGAGTTTATTTCGATATCAACGAACAAAAAGCACATCGACTTTTTAGAAAAAACTACTATTTTGACACGAGAATTTTCGATTGAAAATTAGGGTGCTTTTTTGATATTAAGTCAAAATAAGGCGAAAAAATAAATATTTTAAATCAAATAAATTACAGTGTATTTGGGACATAAAAAGGTAAGTTTTCACAAAATTTCGTAGAAAAAAGTAGACTTGTAGTTTTACCGGAAATCAAGATAAACCATTTTTTACCCTTAAAAACTCACCCCCTCCCTTTCCCGAACTCAGATCGCCCGTAATTTATTTTTCCTTTAATTTTTATCATATTCCCCTCCTTTTCTAATGGGTTTCATCCTACTACTATTTTTTTTCACTTTTTACCATTTTTGAAGGCTTCGACCCTGGTCTATGATGTTTCATCCGAAAAAAATATATATTTTAGGTTGCCTGTCTGGATATTGCTTAAATGCGCTCATAATTTTCTCGCTCTGCTATTGTGAACTCTACTAGAGATCAGATACCGTTAATACATCAAGAGATGAGCCCTGAATCTCACTCACTTTATTTATCCTTTCCAAAATACCATTCCAAAATACGACCATGAAGGTACATGAGAAAACCAGTGAACTTGTTTGACTTTTATCATCTGAAATAGAGTGAGCGTCCTCTGAAATCGGCCGCCCCTTGGTCGCTGCCGCCCCTAGGCCGCGGCCTATACGGCCTATTGACAAATCCAGGACTGTAGCCCAGTTGCGGTTGGGTGGATTCACATTCGCCATTGAATTTCTTCTCCGTACGTATACATTCTGATGCGGCAAAACAGCTATTTCTATTCAATTTATTGTTCTGTTTCAGAAGCTATTCACAAAATATTTTTATTTCATTGCAAATGTACTTTTAGGTGTAGGTAACAATGCATCATGTGTGGTATGATAGCATGGTACTTGGGCATTAGGAAAGTTGGAGAACATTTAACGCCGTTTGAACAATAATTTTTCATAATAGTACTAATGCTAACTAAACATGCAAGTTTAGTGGGCTGATACTTTGTCGCTTTTATGTTAGGGAAAAAGCTATGATTTTTCCTAAATACCGACCATACATTAAATGTAACCCTAGTTTTTGAAAGTGATTGTTTAAAGTTTCAGTAGTGAATTAAATTTTAAAGGTTGACAGGACGTTACAGAGTTTTCTTTATTGTTCATGCAGTAATTGTACAATAAATATCAACTAAACAATATAATTATTGATTACGGTTTCTAAAGTTTTTCATTTCATGTGATTACGGAACTACACTTAATCTTAGTTTTTTAATCTGTAACAGTTACAACATCATTGTTAAAGAAACACAAACAATTTTTTTTTTTAGTGTATCAACTAAATAATATGTGTGAATCGACCTTAATAGCTACAATCTGGCGTCCAAAAACCCATTCACTATACTTGATCTTATATTTTTTTATCTGTAACAGGTACAACATCATTTTAAAAGAAACCCAAACAAAATGAAATTTTTTTTTGTGTATCAAATCAACTAAATACCTAATATGTGTGATAGCTACATCTCGCGTCCAAAAACCAAGAGAAATTGATTAGAATTTACGGTTTTCACTTAGGTCACGGCAAAAGTATGTTGATGTCAGCAATAAAAACGCGATATTTTTATGCTAAAACATTTTTTTGATTTAAAAAAAACAAGTTTAATACGCTTGCGTTTAACAGCCACCTCGCCTAATCTTAAGCAATGGAGGTCTACGATGGAGCACACTTGCCTTAAAGAAATCGATTCGGTTATCTTGAAAAGGTTCATCCTCTTATATTGATAGAGGCAACTCTATTAACCCAAATCTCACATACTAAATCTATGCAATGGTTACCTGGAAGATATTATAGCGATAAGACCGCCACGAATGGCACTAGCTTTGAAATTTCTCTATCTGTATGTAATTTTGATTTCTAGTGTGCATAACAAAGAAATTCCATCAACCAGAGCCAAAAACACTGACACGAATTCAAAAGATCATTTTTAATCATACTTACAATTTGTTACTATAAATAAAGATGTTTTAAAATTTCCTTACACTTTTTACCCCGAAATTACGAAGGAAACAAGAAAAAATCCCAACGAGGAACGTGCATGTATTGCTTCCTCGTTTAAGGTCGTTGTCGTAATTGGTCGGCAGTTTACCAGGATTACCTTCTAATCTTGAGGTCCTGGGGACATTACGTGGAAACCTTTTTACCACTGGCAATTCTAGTTTGGCAAATAGTGCTACGAGGATTAGGTGCCGTTGACGTTAATCCAAGAATGTTTCAAAAATGTTATAGGATTTTCGCCCTTATCTACTTAATATGCAGACTGAGTTTTTCATTGCATTTTGTTTTCTAAATACTATTAAGTAGGTATACCATTGCATATATATAATTATATTTTCTAAACTTTTAAATCATCTCTCAAATCTCATGAGATTCGTAGTGCCAAATTCACATTTTTGTAACGACGGTTTAACTTAGATAAATTACGAATTTCAATAGATTTGACATGGAAAATCTATCAAAAACTATCATCATCAGCCAGAAGAAGTCCACTGTCCTACATAGGTCCGTAGAACTCCACACTAAACGACAGCCTGCCATCTGCATCCACTGGATGCCTGTAACTTTCACGATGTCGTCGCTCCATCTAGTACTTAGGCCTACCTGTACGGCGTCAAAAAGGCCCAGGATACGTTGACTAAACGATAGCAGATGGAATGGAACCGTGATAAAAATGCTCAATAAGGGTGCAAACGTTGTATTGACTGACTATTGACCTGATGGAACGATGCTATAGTAATCGATAACCGGTATGGCTCAGAGGTGGTCTTTCTTTTTTTATAAGCAGAAGGCTCGGGTTCAATTTAGGCAGATATATGAATGATAAATATTAAATATCTGTTTTAGCTCAGGGCGTTAGTTTTCCTTGTCTTTGGGTATATTCCATGGCTTTTCTAACACAAGGATACCTTAGTTGTTTGCCTCGAGTTGAGATATCATCAATATCAGCTTATCATGTACCCACCGCTTGAACACAGGCCTCAGAGAGAGAGAGAGACAGAGAGAGAGAGAACGAGAGAGGGACCTCGCGATCCCTATATCTTAGCCAACGACCCTCTCGACCAAATTTGTCCAAATTCAGTTGGCTCATACAGGCTGACGATGAAAATAACAATGCTACCGATAAAATATTGGTTTTAATAAGCGTATTTAAATCAAAAGCTCGCTACATAACACTGAAGTTATAAGCTTTAACTTCAAACAAATAGTTATGAACAACTCGTAACTTCGAATAGCAATAATTTATTGATATTGCATTAAACTATTTCAACCATACGGTGCCGAGTGATCAGAACAGTAAACAGATGTTGCACAATTTCTGCAGGGCAATGCACGGCACTACTCGCATCGCCATTTCAAAATTACTGCTATACGAAATCATATTACTCGTTACAAGCAAACTGTATTTCGTAATATTGAATTCATGTTTTGATTTTAGAACTCTTGGATACACAAATTCAAAAGCAAACTGTGTAGATATGAGCGGCTCAGAAATATTGCGCTTCCACTGAATGATAATACTTTGGCAATAACAGGATAGTGATTTTGAGAAGTAGGTAGGTAGGTACTTAAAACATTTTAAATGGCTAAGATTTTTTAAAATATTTGTTTAGGGTAGGTCCATGTTTAGCCACCAACTCACCCGATGGAAAGCTTTATGGCTGAAGTTGGAACATGTAGTCCTAGAAGGTACCTCGCTTCTGATCAAACATTGTGTCAGAATCTGTACGTTAATGATGCAGAGTACATTTATCAGAGAGAATGATTCCATTTGAGAGTGTGACGTTATTTATTCATTCTGGCCTTGAAGATAACAAAGTTATGGATTTGAGGAAACGATGAAAGAATTTGTAAACAGTTTCTTTCATTATAGAGTGCCTATCCTCTATACTATAAGATAGAAAGAAGAAAAAAAAACAGGTGTCAATGTAACAGTTTTTTAAGGAAAAAAAAGAAAAAGTTTAGACATATCAAATGCCAATTTAACAGATAACAAATTTTTTATTATAATATGTAATGTATATAAATTTGATAAAATAATTAAAGTCGATGTGTTAGTATGGTGTTCGTTTTGGTCAGTTGATATTGTTGTAGTTGTCACTTCGCATGATTAAAATGTGTAACTATGCGTGAAATCCAGAAATACATATTATCAGCTAGTTAGTGCTTTCAGGCAAGTTTTCAGCTTTCACTGTACCTAACAAACGTACAGGATGCACCAAAGGCGTTGTTCTAGATGGGTAATGCGATAAACCCGCTCTGAGTCTGGATTCTCGACACGTCCCCGAGCACATTCTCGCACTACCAACGATAAAACGTTAACGAGAATAACAAGACACAATACTAACTTTGATTTTGCTGAAGTTTTGTTGAACAATATTTTAAATGGCAAAATATTTTTACAAGCTTTTATTTAACTTGCATTGTTAGTATGGGGTCTAATCATGCAACTGAATTTTACAGGTATCTCCAACCGATTTAGCTGAAATTATACATACGCGTTTAGTTTGGATGGCAATGGGGTCGATTCTGTCATACCACTCACTAAACTAAACCAATCTGACAGGACTAAAATTATCTGCCTCTCTTTTCATTTTAATATGTGAGAGAAGGATGGCAACAATTTTAGAGCTGTCAAATTTAGTTTAATTTAGAGTACATCAGAATGGTTAGCTAAGTGACGTTATTCTAAATCCAATATGGCGGACTACCAAAGATGGCGTGCCAGTTATTTTAGTTAGTTATTTAGTTTATGTTAGTTTAGCGGGTAAAAACGGGACCCTATTACTTAGCCTACGATGTCTGTCTGTCTGTTCGTCTGTCCTACCTATTAACGGCCATATCTTTCGAACCGTAATAGATAGCCAGTTGAAATTTTCACAGAATATGTAATGCTACGGTGGATTAACTAATAAAAAAGTCAAAAAGTAAAAACTAAAGGGGGGGTGTCCCATACAACTAACGTTTTTTTTACATAATTTTTATAAAACGGTAATACGTACAAGTGTCAACCTTGGCATGATTATAGTACACACTCTTAAGTATAACAACAAATAATAAATAATGGCCATGTGATAAATTTTTGTTCACCACTCGTACGATCACCGAAGTGAAGGAACGTCGGGTGCGGCCGGTACTTGGATGGGTTACCGCCTGGGCGTTGATGGGATGGTCTTTTTGCACATTTTTTTGTACTTTAGTAGCTAAAAAGTTATGTGGTGGTACTTAACCCTTTGTGCGCGAGCCCGACTCGCACTTGGCTCGTTTTATTTATTGAACTCGATGACTTTTAGACTAAAATTTGGCCTAATTTAGTCTTTCAGGAACTGTTCTTTCATCCGTGCGTGGGTTTCACCCACAATGTAGTGTTTATTGAACAGCAAAAACTTGGAAAGTATTGAGACTTATAATTGTCTTATTTTGAATTAAGTTTTATTTTGTCTGGGCGTTTGTTATTATATTTTATCTCGTCAAAAATTTCCCGACAGAATGTCTATTATTTATTTCAGCGTTCTATGGTAATTTTTGATATAAAAACAATCTCTTTTTGTATATGACTGAGGTACAACGAAATTGAATTCAAGAATTCCATTGCTCTTAAATAAATGGGTACCGTCTGAGTGGTATCGTTTTGAAAATACAAAACTAGAAATCAATTGAAACGTGATAAATCGACAGAAAAGAATGAATTGAAAGCATTTCAGAATGAATCAGAAAATTAAAAAATAAAAATTCAACATCAGCTTAGAAAGTTTAATATTTATGAGGTATTTACGTTTTTGTGTGTTTTCAATTATTTATTTGTTTGTGCTTTTACGTATAGTTACGCTAAAATTATAAATGCGAAAGTTTGTGTGTAAATCAGTTATTGCCACTCATCTCCGTAGCGACTGAACAGATATAATGTTTATTTGGTATTTTATACTACACTCTACTCCTATTAACACACTTTTTGATAGACTTCGGGAGGTTCTCATTTTAGTACGTTTTTAGGGATCCGTACCCAAAGGGTGTAAACGGGACACTATTACTAAGCCTACACTGTCTGTCCGTCTTTCTATCTGTTCTTCCTTTTAACGGCTGTCTTTTGAACCGTAATAAAGTTGAATTTTTCATAGAATATGTATTATTACGGCGGATTAACTAAGAAATAATAATAAAGTCAAAAAGTATAACGGACTAAAAGCATGTCGAGACTCGAGATACGCATATGGTGGGGTACTTTATTACATACACAACCCTCCGTGCGCGGGCCTGACTTGCACTTGGCCACTTTTTTTTTGTATGTATCATGTTGAAAATGTGCGAAAGAAATCGATCTGGCCGGCGAGCGTAGCTTAAACCGCAGATCGTAGCTAGTTCTATCCATCCATAAATAAATTAATAGATACTTTAGAAGTTAAATGGTGCTCATTTAATCGGAATAGCATTTAGTACAGGCGACGACAAAACTTACAACTCAGCTAATGTAATAACGTAATTCTCGGCGCTGTTAAATCGAGCACAGAATATTATACACGGAAAGAAAAAAAGTCTCGAATCAAGAGTATATCTATTGGTCAAGAATAATATGGTTTCATATATGGGGAAAACAATATTTTCTTGAATAAAGCAATTTATTGTTTTAGTTGATAAGCTCAAATCAACATTTTAATGTCTCATATAAAGATGATATATTATCGATAGAAGAATTAAGCAATTTCTTCATGCAAGAGGAAACGGTTTCTTGTTCTTCAAGACTCACAGTTTTCTTGAACAAAGACAGTTAAAGTTTTTGATGCATACCTATTTTATTTTTAGAGTAAGACAAAGCAATTTTTATAGAAAACATAATAATCTTCTAATAAAATAATCGAATTCTGCGCTCAGAATGCAAAAGTCTTAAATGAACAAAATCTTAGTATTAGTAGAAGATAATAGTATTTTTCAATTGAGACAATAAGTTTTATTTTAAATACAGTTTTAGTTTTAAAGCAAGATTGTGATAATTATGTTGGAGACTGTTTCATCTTGTTGAGACCGCACATCATTTTAACTTGAGAATTGGCGTTGTTTAACTCAAAACATGCATGCATTGAATGAAGATTCGATCACATCTTAAACCCAAACAACTGAATGTTAGTACAATGCAACAGTTATTAGAAAGAAATAGCCTTTTAATTTGAGTCAAAAATTGTAACAGCTTCTACTAAGAATTCTGTTGTTTAAACTAATCATAATATTTCTTAATTTAAGAAACTTAAAATTTTATACTGAATAAAATTTCTCTCCTTTCAATACTTTCTACATTTTATTTGAATAATGTCATTTACTTTTCTTTAGTATTTTAAATCTTAAGCAGAGACTAATACTACTTCTGAACTGAGAATATAGATTTTCAAGGTGAGATTATCAATGTTCTTTTCTTGAATAATCAGGGATTTCATACTAAAACTAAATTGATCTCTGTTTAAATAATAACCTTTTCTTGTCCTAAGATTTTTTATGTCCAGTCAAGAATAAAAATATTTTTGAATTGAAAATGCATACTCTTAAGTCAAGTATTTCTTTATCTTAACCTTAAATAACTGAGAATCTTCTGCAAAGACAAAAATTCTTAGCTCGAATAATGCCTTTTACTTGCCTAAAGAATGTTTGATTTTAAGTAAAGACTGTTGATGTTTTGATATTAAGAATGTATCTTCTTAGGGAGAGTATGGTAATATTCTTAGTCTGACTAATTGGGGGTTTCAGATCAAAAACAGATTGATCTTAGGCGAACGATTTCTGTGCGTTATTTGAAGAATATATTTGCTTCTATCAAGATGTTTTGTTGCTTCAAGTAAGTAATTTCTAGATTTGCATTAATAATTCTACTTCTCAGATGAAACTAATAATTTTCTTAATTGGAAAGTAGAAAGTCTCAAAGCAAGACCATAATGAAACACAGGGTTACGCAAAAAGGGTGTACTATCCCGAAAGGGACTCATAGTACTCATCATTATGAATAACTTTTACTCCGGGGGCTACCCTGATTTCGCGAAAAACCACAGCTGTTCCATACATTTCGTCGAGTTTCACTGACAGTTTTATATGGAACAGCTGATATTTTTATCGCGATTTCGAGGTTAACAACAAAGTAAAAGTTGTTCATAATGATGAGTACTACGAGCCCCTTTTCGGGTTAATACACCCCTTTCGCGTCATCTTGTGTTTCATTCTGGTCTTGCTTTGAGACTTTCTGTCATCTATGCATATTGACAAAAGCTGAAATGCAGTGCTTATAGAGCAATACATTCTGGTATTGCTCTATAAACACTTGACACATTTGAAAACCAATACATATAGAATTATCAATACAATCGATTTTAGCTCGATTTAGTTACGACTTACGCCATGGATCAATCTTATTTTAACCCTGACTTTAAATTAAAATAAGTTGTCATTTATCAAAATATTTATTATTATAATACTATATTTTTAAACACGTCATATACACAATCTTAATTCTTAACTTAGGTACATACAATAAAATTATTCAAAAACATAGTAGACTTACAAAAAAGATGCAGTTTTTAAGGGCGTGCTCGCCTGCAATATAAGCTATCCATTTCGCACGTTTTAGAGATATCATCTAATTTTGGCAAAGGTATAAAAATTCACATAAAAAACTTAAAAAACTAACTTTTCCGATATTTTCGCCAAAATCTGAAATATCAGTGTGAAAATTGCTTTATAACATTTGTAATATTTTCTGAATAAAATTACTATTTAATTTTACTGTTTTTATACAAACATATTGATTATTTATCTTGACAAAACGTTTAAACTGTGCAAAAGAGAAAGCAAAGAGGGCCTTAATGCTATGAAACGGGACTGCAGCCTTCACATATTAATATTGTGGAAGACTGGTTCAATAACAATATTTTCGAATTGACATATCGAATCAAGGCACGAATTAAAAAAAAATACTCTATTGCCCACTTTTTAGTTGACCTTAAAGCTATGAAACGGGACTGCAGTCTTAACATATTAATATTGTGGGAAATTGGTTCACTAAAAATATTTTCGTATATACATAATAATATTTAATCAACACACGAATAAAAAAAAAATACTCTATTGCCCACTTTTTAGTTGACCTTAAAGCTATGAAACGAGACTGCAGCCTCAACATATTAATATTATGGGAAATTGGTTCACTAAAAATATTTTCGTATATACATAATAATATTTAATCAACACACGAATAAAAAAAAAACTCTATTGCCCACTTTTTAGTTGACCTTAAAGCTATGAAACGAGACTGCAGCCTTAACATAAAATATTAATACTGTGGGAGACTGGTTCAGAAAGAATATTTCAGAATTTACATATTTAATCAACACACGAATAAAAAAATATTACTTTATTGCCCACTTTTTAGTTGGCCTTAATACTACGAAATGGGACTGCAGCCTTAACATATTAATATTGTGGGAGACTGGTTCACTAAGAATATTTTCGAATTTACATAATTATTTAGTCAAAACACGAATAAAAAAAACTCTATCGCCCACTTTTTAGTTGGCCTTAAAGTTATGAAACGGGACTGCAGCCTTAACATATTGATATTGTGGGAGACTGGTTCACTAAGAATATTTTCGAATTTACATATTTAGTCAACAGACAAATAGACTTCACGAAAGTTATGGTAGTTAATAGATTAAATTTTGGTGAAAACCAGGAAAATAACAAATAAATCTTTTAAAAAATAAGGCCGGAATATTAGTATAGAAATCAGTTTCCACTCTGGTTCTGTTGGTTGTGGTTCTGAAAACCACGTCAGCGTGGTTTTCACACATTATTAATATCTGAACGGGTGTTATTCACGATCCGGCCTAATATAACGTGAGTAACACCCGTTCAGATATTAATAAGGTCAGGTTTTTTTTTTGGCCAACTTTTATTTTCCAAATGGTTCCCCGAACACACCCGCTCGGCTTATCTAACCTTCTACGGCATAACGCCTTGCATAAATAAATAAACTTACATCAATATCAACAATGAGATTCTCGATGCACTCCAGTGTCGAAAATTTTGTTTTTCTGTCGAGTCTCCCTTATGGAGGGGTGAGATGACAGGAGTTTCATTTAATCTGGAACCTTCCGATCTGAAAAATAAATGCGAAAAATTATACATAGGTACTTATACTACCCTATACACATAGGGCTAGTGGCTGGCTAAGTGGCTACCATGCTGTGGTGTAGTAGATAGGTACCGAAAAAAGTATGTACCTAACTCACCATTATCGGTTTCCTGTGTTATGCCTTCGTATAAACTTGCCAACGAATCATATTTATTTGTATTAATAAATTTCAAACTGATAATTGTATTTATAAACGTTTGCCACTTTGTATAAAAATTCAAAGTATTTTCCTTGTACTTTTCTTCGATATCCAAATTAATCTGAAATCACACCACACTGATTAATATTATATATGCGATATTTTGCGTTTAAGTTTGTTATCACAATAGCACGGATTGACACACATGCTACATTTTTAGCAGCTTCACGCACTAAGATTTAAAAAATATATAAACTGTTTAAACAACACCCAGAGATTCTTGAAGAGATAATAATTGTCTTGTTTTTAGTTTACATATTGAGAATAATATTGTTTTTCACTTTCTTTACCACTAAATGAGTGAAACTGCTGATCAAAACTAATAAAAAAACATACCTACCTATACTCAATGCAATAATTATAGTTAGTTGGCTACCAGTATACATCCAAATTTGATTTGGATGTATACTGGTAAAAATAAATTCAAAATAAATGAAATACTATTTATTAGTAGGTGTAACTTACCATGTGCAGTAAAATATTATATTCTTCAATTTTGGATTTAACCAAAAGTCTGTGGCCAATTAAAGAGCATAGCTCTTTGAGAAAATCATCACTTAGATGTTTTAGTTGGTATTGCTGAATTACATTTTCTGGAAGAAAAAAAAAATATTAATAATCAATGTCATCATCTCAGCCGTAGAACGTCCAATGCTGGACATACGTCTCCCCCATTGACTTCCTAGAGTGGTTTGAAGCGAAAACTTACCTTTAAATCTGTCTATAACAGACTCCGGAACTCCCCATTTGTGCAATATAACTTCTATCGAAGTTTCATCATCAGCCATCTGCATTAATATCACAACAAACGAATAAGAAGGTTAATAATCACAAAGTAAACTGTAACAGTAGAAAATGAAACAACACACGATCACACGATTTTTTGCAGAGACAACTTACGATAGTTTTTTTGGTTCAATTCATTTCTTGGTGTACGGCGAATATGGATCACAACAGCTCTGCTTAATAAATTACATTAATTGGAATTTATATTAAAATGTATTCGATACGATTCACAACCCCACTTGACGCGACAGGACAAATCAGAGAATTGGCGAATACAGGGTTGCCAGCTCCGAAACATTTTCCTTTATAAATGGTAAAAATTCTTTAAATTCATTCAAAACATTAAACGACTAAATTAAAATTATAATCGAATCAATCGAAGCGATTAGAGAGCTCGAGTTGACAGCTCTCGGGGTTTTGTATAATATGCGCGAATGGGTGATCGATCGGTGGGCGAACTTCGGTGATCGCACGTGACTATTTTGGGCGGGCCTGACTCGTACTTGGCCCGTTTTTTTGTTAGGTACCTATACTACAAATTGTGCACTATAATAGTACCAAGTTTGAGCCTTGTACTTATTATCGTTTTTGAGATATGAAACATACAAAAATACCTTTTCAAATATGTTATTTTGTATGGGACCCTTCATTTTTGACTTTTTGTTGTTTTTGTTTAATACACCGTATTCTGTAAAAAAATCTGCCAGCTCTATTACCTACGGTTCACGAGATGCAACCGTTTAAAGGTCAGACAGACAGACAAACACCGGAGACTTAGTAACAGGGTTCCGTTTTTACCCTTTGGGTATGGAACCCTAAATTACTAATTACTAACAGCTCGTATATTACAGACATTGTTTTAAACTATCACGGTTGTTCACTAAAGTTATATGATTATTTACGGGAATACCATACGCAGTGATACAGTGAGTGTGTTTTGTCGGGACTTGTGTTTTGTTCGAGTTCGAGTTCCAGTGATAACCGTAGCAAAAGACTAAGAAAGAGGGTAGATCGTTATGTCTGCACCTAACTTTTTAACTGTTCGACCAACCACCCGCATTCCTCAGTCTTCCCGTGAACATGGTGCATGTAACTGCGCCGAAATATCGGGAGCTTATTCCACAACCTTACTACGGTAAATATCCCGTAAATAATCTTATAACTTTATTACGGTCATGTACAATACATGGGGATTTTACCCTGCAGTTCAAAATGGAGCGAGTACTCACTTCTTTAGTGCGTGAGGGTACATAGACGTGCGGAACGCTATCTATCTCTTTCAAATGAACGGTCTCAATATCTGTATCTACACTATTAGGTACACACTATAATCTACACTTCAACACACGTTTTATAAGGAGGTAAAGTTTGTGAGTTTGTGTGTAATGGGCAAACTCTAGAACTACTGGTCCGATTATAAAAAAATATTTCACGCATAGAAAGCTCCACTATCCCTGAGTGACATATTTGGCTATGTTTTGTTCACAGCGCGGGTGAAGCTGCAGAAGAAATCTAGTTTACAATAAAGTAACATATATGTTCAGTGAAACCAATCACAGGAATAAAAGCTGATACGTTGTTTTGTATATTTTCAGTACGTGTCAATAAATTGCGGCCAGTATTATAAACATGGATGAATTGTACGACCTGATATTTGTACCTGTATTATTGGTTGTGCTTACCTAGTCATGATTCAAAAAACTCTTTCACGAATACAAAGATACACTCTCCTCGAGTGACTTAGATTATGTTTTATTGACAACGCAGGTGAAACTAGACGGTTATAATCCCAAGGGTGGTCCAATATAAATTAATTATTCCACCCATAAGAGTAGAAAGCAGAGTAATCTTTCAAGTTAAACAATAGTCGGTTTTTTAGTTTTTTAACCTGGGTATTATTTTAAACTGTTCTGTTTCTCACTTTGATTGCGAAGAAATAGTTTCTTAATATACTTTAAGGTATTAATGCACATTCTCTTCTGAAAACTCGCACTTTCCTTAAAACTAGGGAATTTATTTTAGATATGACAACACTCATTCGTCCCCCCCATCCTTCCGTTGCCGGTTATAGTCACATACTCTATTAGTCAAGACATTCGATTTACATCTAAGAATCAATTATTCTTGGATGAAGAAACGCGACTTTCAACTTCTACTAGTTATAGATAAGTTAATACCTACTAAGTAGAATTTTAAAAATATATAAGGAGTTCACAATTGAATGGCTTATAACGTGTAACAATTGTACATTTTTTGAGTTAGTCGACTATTACTCGTTATATTATAATAAAGCCTACTTACCCGTGATAGAGAGCCCTATGATAATTAAATTACTATGGAACCCAGATGGAGATATGGAAAAAAAAATGTCCTTATCAAAACGCGTTAAGGTTCAATTTTGCAATAAAATCTACAGCTGACTACTGATAAAACGATATTTCAGATTATTTAACTAATATCAGCTAGTAGTCAAGTCAGCCATAAAATTACTGCAGATGCCTTGAAATTCAAAACCTAATAGTAAACCACCAAAATTAAAGCGTATTTAGTGAATAAAATTGCTTTTCAAGTTTAGACACCTAATATTCAATGAAAAATCATAGCGACAGTGCAAATAGATGATCGTAGATCATAGGCATCCTAAAACGCAGTTAGTTCGTAGGTTTGATTATTTAACTATCAGAGATCAAAGATTCTGTTCAATGGTAAATTCTACCGCTATTTACATAGAAATAAAGTCTGTAAAGAGTGAGCACTGGTGCAGGGCTGACAATCGTTTTTTTACCTACTCGAGTTATCGTCGAACAAACATAGGTAGGTATAAAATAGGAACTCTGATTTGTCCCCTTAGACTAAAAGACTTTTGCTTTATTTTATTTAGTGGCCTAAATATATTTAGCATAATGGGGATTCTTAGTAAATTCGCGGTGTGAGATCCAGATAAAAGTATCTAGGTTTTTTTTATTAACTGGAGAAAAATTTCAAATTCTCAAACAAATAATTTGCATTCTTAGTTGAACAATCCCATACTTGTTCCCAAAACATAGATAAATCTTGGCTAAAAACATAAGAAGATCTTGCTTAAAATTATTTTGTTTTTTAGTTTGACGCTAGTAGTTAAGTAATCCAATTAAAATTGTCTCAAACTAAACATGTATTTTCTTAGAATAAAATGTATGTCTATCTTATTTTGCATCATATAGGGATTCTTAATTGAAATATCCAATACTTATTCCCTCAAAACAGACAAATCATGGCTAAAAACATAAGACTATCTTGCTTAAAATTATTTTGTGTCTTAGTATGACGCTAGTAGTTACTTAATTCAATAAAAATTGTCTCAAACTAAACATGATTTTTTCTTAGGATAAAATGTTTTTCTATCTTTTTTTGTATGATATAGGGATTTTTAGTTGAAATATCCAATACATATTCCCTCAAAACAGACAAAACTTGTTTAAAAACATAAGACTATCTTGCTTAAAATTATTTTGTTTCTTAGCATGATGTTAGTAGTTACTTAATCCAATAAAAATTGTCTGGAACTAAACATGTATTTTCTTAGAATAAAATGTATGTCTATCTTGTTTTGCATCATATAGGGATTTTTAGTTGAAATATCCGATACTTATTCCCTCAAAGCAGACAAATCTTGGCTAAAAACATAAAACCATCTTGCTTAAAATTATTTTGTGTCTTAGTATAACGCTAGTAGTTACTTAATTCAATAAAAATTGTCTCGAACTAAACATGAATTTTTCTTAGAATAAAATGTTTGTCTATCTTATTTTGTATCATATAGGGATTCTTAGTTGAAATATCCAATACGTATTCCCTCAAAACATACCTATCTTGGCTAAAAACATAACACCATCTTGCTTCAAATAATTTTGTTTCTTAGTATAACGCTAGTAGTTACCTAATCCAATAAAAATTGTTTCAAACTAAACATGTATTTTCTTAGAATAAAATTATTGTCGATCTTATTTTGTATCATAGGGATTCTTAGTTGAAATATCCAATACGCATTCCCTCAAAACAGACAAATCTTGGCTTAAAACATAAGACTGCTTTACTTAAGAGTATTTTATTTCTTAGTTTGACGATAGTAATTACTTAATCCAATAAAAATTGTCTTAAACTAAAAAATTATTTTCTTAGAATAAAATGTATGTCTATCTTATTTTGTAACATAGGGTTTCTTAGTTGAACAATCCACTTCTTATTCCCACAAAACAGACGAATCTTGGTCTAAAACATTTAGTTACCTTGTTAAGAATTAAATCGATTCTTACTTTAATACCAAAATACTTACTTAACCCAAAAAAAAATATCTTGAACCAAACAAGTGTTTTCTTAATAGGAAACGTAACCCTATCTTATTTTGAATCATTTTACATTATTAATTCAATACTTAAATTTACATCAAAATAAAAATATTTTTCTTCATACGAAATTTATTTTTCTTTAAATAAGACGTTCCTACTTTCCGATTTATGAGAATAATACATTATTTAAAGTAAGACAATATTTTTTTGAATCTAAAAGTTATTCTTGAGTTAACAAGTTAAAAGTTTTAGTTAAAGTCAAGTGTCACAGGTTCTGAATCAAAGTTTTATAGTTCTTGGTCCTATAAATTATTTTCTTACACTAAGATACAAAAAAATCTTAATTTGAAAAAAATATAAATTGTTTACCCAACACCCAGATATTCTTGAAGGAATAATAATTGTCTTGTTTGTAGTAAATATAATGAGAATAATATTGTTTTTCGCGAAGAGTATCAGTTTTGTTGTTCTAAGACATTATTATTAATTCAAGCATTTATTTACTTGATATTAAACAATATTCCTGAGAATAAAAATATTCTTGGTCGGAAACAAATTTCGCGAGCATTTTTTTCCGTGTAGGTATTAGCACGATGTGAACTTTGTAACGCAATTTTCGGTTGAAATGTTGTTTATTTCAAAAAGTATTTCACAATGATCAGCATCATCAACATCATCATCAAAGATGCAGGCCGCTTCCAACCGGCCCTTTTGGAAATCGATGGGGACGTCCTATGGCTGAAATGATGATGATGAACATCATCATAATCCATCCAGTAAACGTCCACTGCTGAAGAAAGACTTCCCTCTCAGACAAGTATTTCATCATCTTTATTTTTAAATAATTTGTTTGCGTTTAATCGTCAACTTTTCTGATTTTAGGCGATGATGTGATCTACGATGGATCACGCTTGTTATCATACTTTTCACTGTTAATTTGTGGTACCTCGTTTTACTGTTTTTTATTCTACACGCGGTCTTAGCTTAGGCTGTCCATAACGATTGCAGGGCCTCTCCAGGTAAAACACGTCTTAAGATTGGCAAACTTTACAAACAAGCACGTAACTCACTAGATTGCTCCCAACGACGATGTCAAGATATCTTGTAATAATTTCCTATGTCAGCGATGCAGTAAATTTTTTGGGATGCGTATTTTAGCAGGTAATAGCGGAAATAGCAATTCCCACGGCAATGAAGCCAAGCTCAGAATATTAGCAGGGCTCTAACTTCGTAAGGCCCGAATTACAATTTACAGTTGGTAATTTGTCCCGAAACGGGTCGGTTACACAAAGTTACTTAATAGTTGCGTAGTTCAACCAGCAGAGTATTAGGTATAAGCTCTTTATAAATGCATAGGCGGTTACAACTTTGGCAGGCAGGACGGCTAAACAATGTTGGGGCCAGTTGAGGGTACGACACTTACTATAAAACTGACCCGCTACAATGACAAAGGAAAATAGTTATGTTATGTAAATATAACTGAGTTAATTGTGAAATAGGATGTAAAAAATTGTAGAATAGGAAAGCTGCCAAGCGTTGACAAAAAATCCGAATGGCTCTTGGTTTTATTGACCGAGTGAAGAAAGGTCTAAGAACTAATAGGACATATCGGCGTTTCCATGTATGTTTGTATATTTCTTGACTATAACTTGCGTTGCGTAGCATTACGATATATTGCATTGCGTTGAAGTGGCAGTGGGCAGGTCACATATCACGTAGAATAGATGGCCAATGGGGCCGAAAGGTTCTCGAATGGAGACCACGGACCGGTAAGCACAACGTAGGTGGTCCACCCACAAGATGGACAGATGACCTAAAAGATACTGCAGTGAAACGCTGCAGGCTGCATCAAACCAACCCTTTTGGAGATCGATGGGGGAGGCCTTTGTCCAGCAGTCAACGTCCTATGGCTGAAATTATAATGATGATGATGATAACTTGGTAACCATTGTTAGGATCTTCATGAAATGTTCTGAAGTAGTTAATTTCATTACATTTTTAAATTTGAATATGAGTTCTCTAAATCAAGGAGCTGTGAAAATATAGAGGCCACTAAGTCACAGTTCAAGCCAAAACAAGTTTTAAGCAAAACTACTTTTCATGGTAACAGCCTGCTTTTAAAATATTGTAGGTACATTAAAAAAGGTGTGGAGCAAAACTCGTTTTCCCACTTTACTACCAACTTTTTTAAGCAAATGGGTTTGTAATATCCACTGCACCGATATTACCACGTTAGACTTTCTGCAGCACGCAACGACGCCAACGTTTGCGGTTTTAATATCCTAATGGGTGGGAAAACACCTTTTAGTCTGTAAATTAAACATACCAACTCGAGTAGTTTTGTACTTTCAGGAAAATATTGGCTGATATTTTTTTACACGCGGGCTAGGTGTTCATTAATATACACCATCTGCCATCTTGTGGCAGCGGCCATTTTGAAAATATTGTATTATTGTAATCACAATTAAAGATGTATGCAAAATTTATAAGGATGGACTGGTTCTAATCGGCTTGCAAGATTTGACCTTAACAAACAAACATACAAACATTGCAGGTTAAATAAAAGCTAGTAAAAAATACTACAAAGAAGAACGCAACTAGTTGAAAGAATGCGTAGTAGTGGGTGGTATATTGGTGGTGGTAATACGTTTGTTAGATACATTATCTAAAATCTATATAATCCACAAGCGATTTCGGAAAATCCTGTAACCAAAATTTACCTTTTACGTGATTTTCTCGGCTTTCCCTAACGGGATATTTACACCCCATAGTTCTAAAAATACATGTCTCTTTGAAAACTGAAGGAAAAGTGGAAGTAGTAAATCTGTAATCCTCCTTGCGAGCTTGCGAGTAACTGAAATTTCTTGATCCTTCCGTGGCTTTCAGAATGAGTCGAATTTATGAAACAAAGTTTTTTATTAATTTATTTACATTCATTTTTATTTTTATAAATAATAGGCTTGCGTTTGACCACCACCACGCCTGATGTTAAGCGATGATGCGGTCTACGTTGGAGCACGATTGCCTAGAAGGAACCGATTCACTCGAGATTTGAAAACACCCAGATTGTAACCATCGAGGCACATCCATTCAGGCAGCGCATTCCACAGACTAGCAGTTCGCATAATAAATGTGGAATCAAAGCGCTTCATCCGGATTTTCGGAATATCAACTAAAAAGCGGTGACGATTTTTCGTGCCCGCTCTAACAGTCCGATAGAAAAATGGGCAGGAGGAAATTAGATCGTGCAGATCCGATGCACACTTTCCGAAATGTATCCGATAAAAAACCGATAGACTAGCAACTTTACGTCGATGCTCAAGACTAAGAAGCTTAGCCCGAACTAAGGATTCAATGTTGATGAGCTTCTTGGCCCGGTTCTCTATAGATTCCAATCCAATGCCTCAAGCTGGTACTTAGCTGATCCATCGCAATGGTGAGAGCAGTACTCCATACACGACCGAACTTGTGCTTGATAGACTATACTTGACTATACTTTGACTATAGGCTTGATTGACATAGTATTTATGACAAAGTATCGAAAAACTAGGATATTTGTGTCGATTCTTAACTTCACTACACGCACTGATATAAGTAAAAGCAATAGCGCAAACTACAAATTAAACTACACCTTTGCAAATCAACAGTGCAAGTACCGTTGTTTATCAATCGTCAAAGTCGAAAAAATTACATATAATCGATCATAGCGTACTGATCAAATGGAATTTTATGGAATGTTACGATATCTATTGTCAAATTTGACGATCGATAAAGAACGGTACTTGCACTGCAGTACCTTTATTTATACTTTTACGAGCAAGCAATTGTTCATCCTGGTACCATAATGGCGTCGATTGTCTCATACCACTAAACTAAACCAAACTGACAGGACTAAAATTATCTGCCTCTCTTTTCATTTTCATATGTGAGAAAAGGATGGCAACAATTTTAGAACTGTCAAATTTAGTTTAGTTTAGAGTACATCGTAATCGGTGCCAATATCTAGTTATATATGTGATAAGGTATCTACCTCATTCTACAAATAAACACATGCAACGTGAAGTTACGTACAAATTGCTCGGTTTCGGCCGCAGTGCACGATTGCAACCGGATCTAGTAGATTAGCGATAACAGCGCATGTTAAAGGACGCTGTTTGAAGTAAATGGGTCATTCCGGGTTTAGCGAATTGGACAAGATATAAGGCTGGCCGCAAACTTTCGGTTTCCTGATTAGGTTTCCTGATCAGGAATTTAGATTCGGAATTCCGTGAGACTTTCAAACATACAGATTTCTGTATTACGATTTTATACGGTTTTTTGCCGTTCTTACGATCCGAACGCACGGTGAAAATTCCGAAATGAACGTTAGGTTTTTCTCCTTTCGGAAACAAATCAGTACATGTGCAATTGTGCACCTTGTTGAATATTCATTCAGGTTTTTAAGTATGCAATCCTGATCAGGAAATCTAATCAAGAAACCGAACGTTTGCGTCCAACCTAAATTGATAACATAATGAGATCTTGGGTTTTCAAAACTTTTCACACACACATCATCAGCCAGTAAACGCCCACTGCTGAACAAAGGCCTCTTACCACAATTCCCACGCTTAGCAGGTTGCTTGGGGATTGCATAGTACGTTCACCGTGTACTAATAGAACTCTGTTGCCCATGCTCCGGTGGTTCTGGTCGCAGTTTTAGGACATATTATCCGGGTCCTAATCCCAGGTCACAATTTTTACACATTAAAATTTTAGTTCACAGTGGTCGCTTACGGTGTCTAGAGGTAAAAACTGGGATACAATCCATTAAAAGAGTTTAATTTTAATATGAGTAAAAAAAATGGTTTACTTGTGTTGTGTTATTTTGGCTCTAGGAAGATTTCTGGTTCTGTTTGAAACAATAATAAAATTTTCATAAGCATGTATTTTCTTTTCTTATTTTTGAAATATATTTTTATCTGAGTATGAGGTACATTTTAACTACACAAGTAGGAACACGGAAGCCCAAAAGATACTACGAAATACGCAACAAATCTGTTAACTGATACCACACGTTTACTTATTACAATCTTTGCTCGCCTAATAAAAGGCTACAGAGAAAAGGGAACAAACAAAAGATAAAAGATTATTATCATAATAATACTCGTGGAAATCTCATTAACAGAAGTTATCTCGCGTTAGGTACTCTCAGCATCTTCCTTTGTTCACATTATGTTGTCCAATCACGTTCGCTTCGCAAACAATGGTTACAGACCCTTTATATTGCATCGTTTTTATTCGCGACCGATAGACGGGAACAGATAGGTTCGGTTGTAATATTTATAGGATTGGACCGAAGGGTTTTTGTGGTCAAGCAGCTGTTGTCACGTAACCGACGTGTTAGGGATTTCAGTAGGTAATGTTACACGATTGAACTAGTTTAAGGGTGGAATCAAAAGTAGTGGATTAGAAGAGAAGACAATTTAATTTACTTGATATAGATCAGAAAATTATAATAAACTATCTATCTATATTTATAAAATCAAAATACCACTTAGTCATTGCAAAAAAACTCGCAAACTATGACTTACGATGGTGACACTTGGCTGGTACATTCATTATAGGTAGAAGTCCAATAAGTATTAGAAATTTTGCTAAAAAAAAAAAAATTAAGGTAAGTAAAGTTGAAGTTGAAAGTTTATATGACAGGCTATGCGTACAAAGTTACAGTCACCCTCTAGTAGGAGATAAACTTTAATTTTATAGATGACAAGCAACAGCCGTTCATAACAAAAAACAGTGCCTTTATACTTAATGGTGATAACCATTTAAATGTTAAACTATTAAAATTTTATGAAAAGTAATTTTATATCTTCTTAGTTCTTTATTTCTCTAGTTTTCTTTCTAAATGCTTCAAGTTTTAGCATCTAAGGTTTATGTGAACTTTTATTTTGCTATGGAAATATAGTTTACTTATACATTAACTGTAAAAACAATTTATTTATTTACAAAGGTCAAAATATCAAACAAAGAAAATAAAAAAACCTTAATTATTACTTATTACTAATTATCACTAATAAAAATTTGAAATAATTCTGTAAAATAATAATCAAGTAAAAGTAGAGGAATAAATCAAGTTGTATAATTCATTCTTAGCAACATACTCGCGCCATAGCTACCTAAGAAATGTTTACCGTAATATAGTAATTCAAATTCCTGACTATGGTATAACTATCCCTGTTTTGTCGGTCCAATAAAATCACAAAGGAATTTGCGTATTTGCCTTCATTCCGCGTCAAGGGAAATGATAGGAATTTAAAGGAAATTCTCAATTGAAATTGACAATTTTGTTAAATACCTTCGCGCAGCTTAATTGCGATTTTGTCGGGTCATTCGGTGAAAGCCTTGTTGGAATGAGTTTGTGCAATATTGTTAAAAGCTTGAGATATTTTGCCAAGGATCTAAGAATATCGAATGTTAGTATTTAAGCAGATAAGTTTAATTTAGTAAATGGTTTTTGAAGAGAAGTGTGCCGGTTGAACATGATCGGCCTTAATTAAAAAGTTAAAGTTAATAAATGCTTAAGATTCATGTCAAATATTCGCTGATGGAAATTGTCAAGCTGCGAAAACTTTTTTTAAGCATCAGCCAGTAAACGCATTCTGTTGAACAAAGGCCTCCCTCTTAGAGTTGGATATTCTTAAAAAATGGTTTCATTATCATAATCATCATCATCATAATCAGCCTTTTATCAGTCCACTGCTGGACTTTTAGCCTACCAAAGAAAGGGTGATTGGGCCATATCCACCACGCTAGCCCAGTTCGGATTGGTGGATTCCTAGTTGGTGGTTTCATAGTTTAATTTAAAAAAACTTTATCTATATTATAAAGAGGAAAGATTTGATTGTTTGTTTGTTTGCATTGAATAGGCTCCGAAACTACTGAACCGATTTGAAAAATTCTTTCACTGTTGAACGCTAGCTGCTGCACTATCCCCGGTTGACATAGGCCATATATCCCAGCTTCGCCCGTGCGAAGCCGGGGCGGCCTACTAGTTAATAAATAAAAACAAGGAATTTTGTCAATCACTCTTTTTGAAACTTGATTTAAGCAAATACGAGGATAAAAACGCTAAGGAAACTCTAAACCTTGTCCAAGGCCATAAAGTAGAAAAAACTGCTGCATATAAAGTGTAAGCTCCACAAGACCGGAAGTCCGGCGCTTGCCGCATCCGACTGTCTGCTACTGAAAGCCTTTTAGTTCAATTTACCGTAAAAAAGAGACCGGCCCCGCTGTTCCCCATGTTTCACGCCACTTGGGAAATTGCTCTCATCTTGTCCGCGTATTGACATGTTTTGCATATACTTTATTAATTCAAAGATTAGAAAATTATACTGGTGTGTGGAAATTATACTGTTTTATTTTTAAACATTTGAATATGAACGACAAATCGTACTAAAGTAAACTCTTCCTTGTTTGTCTGATCTGAGGATCATGAGGAAAGGTCGCTTAACTATAAAGTTGTTAGGTACTTTGTAGAGAAGGCGCTTGAGAGATGTTGATAGCATATTATCAATAACTATTATTAAGCGTAAGCTAAATCGTAGTCATTGAATAACCTTGAACATTGAACACACCATTTATCTACACTGTGCAGTGTACCCACAGACCTATATCTAAGTAGACTTCACAAGCAGTCCAAACTATATAAAAACTAAGCATGTCAAATTTTTCGTACTTACCTGTGAAAAGTATTCACAGGTCTTTCGGTCTATATTCTGTCGGCTAACTCTATTTGTGGTATTCTTACAACTCAGTATTACACAATTAGCCATTTTCGTTTCGAACTGACGCGTGTTGTCGCGGCACCGATTGACCAGACTTATTTTATGCAGGTAGGTCGACTTGTAGCGTCTACTTGGATATAAGTTTGTGAGTGTACGCGACTCAATAAGCTCACTAAAAGTTTTTGCGTAAGTCTAAAATAAACAATTCTTCCTTTAATAAGGCTCGTGTTTGCCCATTTAGTATGCAAATTCCTAATGCAGAGTACTCTATAAACACATAAAACTAATGAAAACAGTAGTCCATTTAAATACAATTCAACCATTCGCCGCAACGAGTTGAAAACAGTTCATATGAATGGCGCTGTTAGGAAAATTGGGGCTATTATGAAAACGCAAGTCAGGGATGTAGCTAAGATTTTACAAAGGGTCTTGCCTTAGAATTATTCTTAGGGTTTTGCATACAAAGTTCACTTTATCATATGATAATAGGTACTACCAATTTTTTTTTTGAAATATTTTTGAAGCTCCTTGTGTAACATCCATAAGCGACAGCGATCGCACAAAAATATTCAAACATCACGGAAAGCAGGTTAAAATCCAATTTCGATAAAAAACAACAGTATAAATATAGGAAGAGATTTTCAGTAGCCTGAATAAGTAATATCAAGATTATGGCCAAGAGCTGCATATCCGAAGATCTTTGAGCCAAAACCACAACAATGTAGACATAAATTTCCAAAAGACCTAAACAGAGACAGCGAGACCAGCTCCAGTTTATTTGCAGAGGCTGGACCACAAAAGCTCTCTACCATGAGAAATGGATGGAGAGAAAAGACTTTTGGTCTGCAGTGGAACAATATGGCTAAAATAATAATAATCATCATCATCATCATCCAGAAGACGTCCACTGCTGAACATAAGCCTCCCCCTTTAACCTCCACACTGAACGACAGCCTGCCTTTTGTATCCACTGGATGCCGGCGACTCTCATAATGTCGTCGGTTCACCTAGTGAGAAGCCCACCTACGCTGCGTCTTCCGGTCAAACTCAGAGTCACACAGCGGGCAATGGAGAGAGCTATGCTCGGAGTTTCTTTGCGCGATAGAATTCGAAACGTGGATATTCGCCAAAGAACCAGAGTCACCGACATAGCTGTTAAAATTTGCAAGTTGAAGTGGCAATGGGCAGGCCACATCGCTCGAAGAACCGATAACCGATGGGGAAGAAAGGTTCTTGAGTGGAGACCACGAACCGGAATAATAATGATGGCCAAGAGCAAAGTATGTGAAACGTGAAGTACTCCAACTCATGCATCACACTAGATTCAATTCTTCTCAGCTTCCCAGAAACCACAATATACGTAAAAATTTGCTCATTTCTAACACATGTCACGTCTGTGGGTTATGTAAGACATTTCGTCTTTGCGCTGTGGGCACGTGGCCCCATCCCTAACTACGACCATGACGCAAGCAATTCTAAAACAGAAACTAAAGGCAGTAATTGAGGTGGCCACAATAATGTAAAGGGGACAGGACCAGACCTTCTCCTTTATAATTAGGTGAGCAAATTACGTTCGTCCAAATTAACAACAGTCGTTTCGAGCAGTGTCTGTTTAAATTTCTGGGGCAGCTTTTACCATTTTAACAAAACTGCTAAACGGTTGACTTTGATTATTTTGGAATGCTGTAGGTAATTCAGATCTAAAATATATTTTTGAGTTGTAGGTATACCGATTAAAAACCGAGACCTACTTACTAAAGGCTAAAAATAATGAATATGACCCGATCTCAAATCCCGTCTTAAATAAATTTAAGTATTCGATACTCTTATAGGTTTGGTTACTAACTTGTTCAATAGAAGGTTTTGACTTGTTGATAGAGAAGGTAGTACTATACGCACCTAAGGAAGGAACGTTTTGATTATTAAACCAGGCAAGTGCGAGTCAGGCTCGTGCACTGAGTGTTCCGTACCACCACAAAATACAATAATTATAAATTTAAAAAACCAACTTCATATTCGAATATATTATGGTGGTTCGCTTCGGTGAAAGAAATGATATGTAGGTCATCCAAGTAACGAAATTACCAGTTATAATTTGGTTACTTGGTTGGTTAGTAGCTACTTGTAAATAATTTCATAACATTTCTATATACATCTGTCATTCAGTCTATCTTTGACCTAAAATAATGAAAGGTACACGCGAATTCTTTCTAGAATTATTTTCTTTCTTTCTTTTTTGTTATTTCAGTTTGTAATAACTTAAGAATCCATTTTGTTCTATAGTGTTTATGATAGACATGCAGGCTGTATGATTGATTAGCCCTGGTCAATGATCGTTACAGTTTTATGTGACCCGAAAACCTTTGATTGTCACTGTCGTTCTGAGTCAAGTCCTACTTTGACATGTTCGCATTTACAATAGGGAGTATTCGACAGAATTGTTCGATCGTATGCTAGAGATCATCTCCTGCCTGCGACAATTGCAAGTAACTATAACGAGGGATTATTTCTAACTCAACACCTTTAAAGGTTGACATGTCTGTAATGCTTCTGGTGTTACAGGTATCCATAAGTGACGATGATCGCTTACTATCTGGCGATGCGTTTGATTGTTTGCCATCTTTGTTATAAAAATATCAAACAAGAATAAGGAAGAGGGTAGAGCGTTTTGTCTGCACCTAACTTTGAACTGTTTGACCAGCATTCTTCAGTCTTCCCATGAACATGATGTAACTGCGCTGAAGTATTGGGAGCTCCATCCACAACCTTAACATGGTAAATATACCGTTAATAAAGATATAACTGAAAAAATATCATGTCAGTTTAAGGCATGATGACTAATATTTTTTTATTACCTCATAAAACAGCTGATCATAAATAGAGCACATAAACAAAAACAAAATAAAAAAAATGTTCAAAAATAAATAAGATATATTATAAGCATTTTAATTTCATGCTAGACAAAGAGCGCACTATACTGAGCCGTGACGTCACGCCTCAGGTACGCCATACAAATGCTATACTAACACACGCTTTGCGAGAAAAGGAAAGAGCATGTCCTCTCTATCCCTACCTAAAAATTTAAACACTCATATCTCAGAGATTTATCAGCTAATTTCAATATTTTTTTTAGTATGTGTAATGTATTTAGTCATATTCATCGCTAAGCCGGTTATCTGTAATAAATTAAACATTAGGACACATGTCTTTAATCTGTTATGACTGGCCAACAGCTGCTAGTATTAATTTTAACAGTAAAATCATCTCCAGTTATATGTATAAAAATCAGACTATTACAGAAGGAATAAAGTAATTTGGAAAACTTTCTGGCGTGAGTTCTCGCAATTGATAGGCTATGAAAAACTTGATTAAACAACGTTAACTGCAAATGAACCCGTCATAATACCGAGTCAACAGCAATGAAGGCTCCATTTATCCGTTGACCATTCGATATTTTTGCCCGCGTTGTGTTACCGAATGGAACAATTAGTATTCTGTTTCTGCGCCGGAGGCTAATTGGATTGTTAGTTATTGTCTGTCTCGAATGAGTACCATTTTGGCGACTTTGTTTTTAATTGAAGTTGTTTAGAGAAATAAGATCAGTTAAATAATAGGTACCTACATAATTATTCTAATTGAATACATCTTTTGCGTTCTTTTAGGGTTCCGTACCCAAACGGTAAAAACGGTACCCTATCACTAAGCCGATCTCTGTCTGTCTGTCTGTTTATCTGTTTGTTCGTCCTTCTATCCGTCCATCCTACCTTTAAGCGGCTGTATTTTTGGAACCATAATAGATATCCAGTTGAAATTTTCACAGAATATGTAGGTAATGTTACGGCGAATAATGAAAAAATAAAAAAAGTCAAAAAAGAAAAAAGAAAGAGGTCTCCATACAACAAACGTCTTTTTTTTACGTATTTTTGTATTAGCTCTAATGTCAAAATGGTAATACGTACAAGTGTCCAATTTGGCATGATTATAGTACACACTCTAAAACATAACAATGGCCGATCGATCCCTAAAAGGGCCGGTTGAAAACGACTGCATTCAACATTTGCCTGCGGTTTATTTTAGGTCCTTCGTCCATCTTGTGGGTGGGTGGAGTAACAAAATGCCGGAAGTTAATAGATAAAACAAAAAAATCATTCACAGAAATCATCATGAATTGTCGACGCCATCTCGTATCACCGCATCTATTCGAGACGGGTTCCAATATAACTACATCAACTTTCGCCAGCAAACAACTCCGAAAACAGTCACACCATCATAAGACATAAACAAACAACTAAGTCGTCGTAAATATGTATCAACAATAATAGGTCCATTAGAGCAAGAGAGCACTCGTCTCGCTATGAATGCCAGTAACACTTCATTTCTTCGTACAATACAGATCGGGTGAATTATTTGTCTGTTTGTATGGAGGCGTTTTGGGTTATCTCTAACATGTAAAAACAGTATGGAAAGTTAAGTTTAATAATAAATAATTAGGGCATTTAAATCATCATCGTCATCATTTCAGCCGTAAGACATCGCTACTTTACGCCGCATCGGCGTAAAGTTGCTAGTCTATCGGTCTTTTATCGAATACATTTCAGTTTTATTGAAACCATTTTTTTTTTTCGGGTTATAAGTATCTTATGTCACTCCGATTGTTTCTATACAAAAAATCTAGATAGAGGAACAAACAAACACACTTTCTTATTTATATTATTAGTAGGATACTCTAATAGTACATACCCATACTGGTATTAACGAGTACATTTGATATCTCTCTTCACGGTCCATAAAGCATTCATATACGCACACACCCGCATATCATTTTGGTATCTGGTGTGTGAAATTGCCTGGAAAGCTTGCCTATGTAAAATATTCGGTAAAAAACTTTTGTGTACAATTTTTTTTTGGCACTGTTCGTTATCAATAAGAAGAAATCTTAGCCCAAATATTCAGAAGGTATAAATTGGGTCATATGAAAAACAGCAAAAAAATAAATAAAAAAAGTGCTGCACTCAGTCACAGAATACATATTAGTAACTATATCTAAAGCCGTTTGCAGGCGATGCGTACAAGTTGGAAGTTTAGTACAAGTTGCAAGTAGCTACTTTGCATCGTCTGCATCGTTTTGCTTAGTGCAAATGGCAGTGGAAGTGCTGTTGAACTTGCTACTTGTACTACGCAGTGTCTGCACTGTTTCTGTAGTGTTCGTGTGTTCTGGCTTATATTTTGTTTAGTTAAGAAGAAAGCCATTTGCCTAATTACATACTCAGTTGTGGAAAAGTGTAAAGCTGCATACAGATAATAATCGGACGAATCTGTAAGCTGAGGCTAACATAATGTTTAATTTAATCAATATTTTGTTTACATTAGTCACGGATGTAACCTTGAGCAATAGGACGTCCAAGGTTAGACGTTCTGGCACGCTGATATTTTTGCCAACTGAAGATGCGACTGACAGCTTTGCATCAATCGCGTCCGTCTGCTGCAGCTTATGGATTTGTCCAATAGTTTGTGAGCAGATTCATAAGTAGGTACCTCTTTTAAAATCTAAAACTCTAACATTTACTTTATTCTACTTTCTATTCTTAGCTTTTTGGCTCCACAGTCTACCAAGTCTGGAATAAAGATTCGACTTTAAACTAAAGCCATACTAAACCGAATAGAATTGAATCGGAATCAACTTACAATGAATGGAGACGAAAGATATTTGATTTTGTACATACTTTGTTTAACTCGCGGTAAAACGTATGTCGAGGGTACCTACATTGCATTGCGTATTTGCAGTAAATTGAAAAAAAGAGTATAAAATTTAGGAATAAAAGTAACTATGCTTATAGTTAATTTAGAAGTACCTACGCCGAAAGATTCGCTTCACAAACATTACAAACATGTTTGCTTTTCAGTTATTAGCTCAAAGCTGAAACGCTTACATTTTCGTTTATAGTTAAAGCTTGCCTTTGGTAAGCTAAATTAACTAGCTAAGCGTGGATTTAGAGTTTAAGGACTAATTAGTTTGCACAGAGCAATAGTGCTAGTGTAATACGTATAAATATAATACTGATTTAAGCTTCGACGAAAATAAAATGAATGGACGGGCCCAGAAGAACAGCATTTTTGAAGATTACAAAATGAGCGCCGGATCTCATTTCGTTTCAGTCGGTCTCTAGCCGTATGAAGAGCAACACGAGTCTTTTGTTACATGATAACGAAACATCTGACAAAAATATGCCTTTGTGTGCTTTCCCGAAGTGTAAATACCCAACAAAAAACCGCTATCTATTTTTGTAACAAATCTACTGTACATGTTTATAATTAGCTGTTGAAGTATTTATGTCCGACAGTTTTGACTCGTTTATACTGAGCAAGCTCAATGGATATGGCCCGTCCATTCATTTTATTTTGGTCGACGGATTTATGTACCTATGTACTTTTTTTAACTTGTTACAATAAAATATTTAATTACACAAGACAATTATACATATTTGAAATCATAACGAACTTACCTAAATTAAAACCATTAAAAATAAAACTACACTAACCTAATAGACCGCTGCTTGCAGGCATCGTTCCCAAAATGCTGGCGCGTTGGATAGCAATACTGACGCGGTGCGCAAGATATCCTGCAAGCATAATCATTTTGGTCACTAGATGCTTCGACCAGACGTGTTGACCTAGGTACTCATAAAATATGAAATCGTTTGCTGACAAAACTTATATTTTTAACTCTATAGGTGGCAAACAAGCAGATTGGCTGCCTGATGGTAAGCAGTCACCGTCGCTTTTGGATACTTGAAACACCAGATGCATCACAAATAAGTACGTTGAAGATCCACATACGTTTTATTTTGCCATCCTCTTAGTTTTTTAATATATTCAAAGTCATGCATGCCTCTTCAAGTCAAGTCTTCTTTTCAAGTATTTTTTTTTTAAATTAATTAACTATTTTTTTATTTAAAATAATTATATTAAACAATTTTTTTTTTTTTTGTAATCGGTGTAAAATCTTCTTAAGATACCAATCTGTATAGAGTAGAGATAGGTTATGTAGAATTGCACGTACTAAAACCCACTTGGTGGCCTGCCTCTGTGCCAAAAGTAGCGCACTGGGGTTCCCATAGGAACGCACCGGTACCCTGCTAGCACGCTGTATGAGGCACTAACTCCCGGAAAATTCTTGTACCTTTTTCACTCCTTCCCTCTTCAACGTCGCGGGCCACTCCACGTCGTTGTCTTCCCTGCGCTAGCTTGAATTGCTTGAATAGATTGCTTGGGTTGACCGCCCACGTCCCTTTTTAGTCGGATTTTTTTTAACAACCTATCTTTGAACCATCCACCATAAGCCCATGATACTTCAACAAAATATGTACAAATAATATGATGTTGAAATAAACTGAGCAATTACACACTATCCAAATTGCAAAAACTATTTGAGTCAAAAATTTCACACCTAAATACAAACAACAACTACACCATTCTAAAATCATGAAACACACAAGTTTGTCCTTCTTTGTCAGCCAAAAAATCCTTCAAAACTATACAACGGAACGTTTAAAGTTTTTGTTCTGGCAACTTGGTACAGTTAACAACAAAAGCGAATAAATCGAGTGGCAACAGTGCATTGTGATCGTATTAAGTGAGAATAGACGCCATCCGCACGAGAAAAGCATCCCAATGTTTGTTGATACAAGAACCTAAAGTGTGTAGATGGTGCAGTTATCTATACTAATATTATAAAGAGGAAAGATTTGATTGTTTGTTTGTTTGTTTGCATTGAATAGGCTCCGAAACTACTGAACCGATTTGAAAAATTCTTTCACTGTTGGGATGCTGCACTATCCCCGGTTGACATAGGCTATATATCCCGGCTTCGCCCGTGCGAAGCAGGGGCGGCCTACTAGTTCGTAATAAGAGAAGACAGTCTTGTTATTTACTGTTAAAAGATACCGACATAATCATATTCAAAATCCAGGCTTAACTTAAAACATAACTACGAGTAAGTAAATAAAGAGTTCTTGTTAATAATTATCCTATATTCTTGACTAATGGAAAGATATAGTTGCTTTTATAGGACCAAGTTTGGTCGTGCATGAAGACGAATGCTCGCACCTATAAGATGGATCAGCTATGTACCAGCTTGGGGCGCTGCAGCCCATTGAGAAACGTGCGAAGAAGCTTCAATCAGAAACGAATCCTAGTTCAGACTACGCTTCAAAGTCCTGAACATTGGTGCAAAGTTGCTTGTCTATCGGTTTTTTTTGGTGAGTATGCATCAGATCTGTATTATCTAATCCTCATCCTGCCCATCGGACTGCCAGAGTGTTGACGAAAAATCGACGCCGTTTCATGGTTGGTATTCCGAAAACTGAACAAAGCACTTTGTTTCCACTTTTATTGTGCGAACCGCAAGACACTTGAATGCGCTTATTGAAAGGATGTTCTCAGACAATTATTACAATATGGATGTCTTCAAGTGGCGAGTAAATCGGTTCATTCTAAGTAAGCATGCTCTCACACCTCATCATCATAACATCATCGCGAAACGGCATTCAAACGCAATGCTATTTATGATTAAATAATTTAAAAAAAAGGTGTGGCGGTAGAAAAGTCAACTTTTTTCTCTAAACTCTAGTGAATTTTCAATTCACTAGAGTTTAGAGCAGTGGAGAAGCGGGTGGAGACGCCGAAATTGCGCGGAATTACGGTGGGGTAGTTTTTAGAATTAATTTTGCCACTGCTTTTGTAAACCGCTACGTAAACTATCCAGTGAGCATCGGGCCTTATACTTCTTAGTCATCATCATAATCATCAGTCAGAAGACATACACTGCTCGACATAGGCATCCCACTACTTCTTAGTAGGTATATACTTACCTTAAAAAAATATGACACGTACAACTTTTCGTTTTAAAACAGAATTGTATGCAGTTTTTATGTGAATAATTTTAGTATAATAATTGAGTGGCTCACTTCAGTGTGGAGGTTAAAGGGGGAGGCCTATGTTCAGCAGTGGACGTCTTCTGGCTGATGATGATGATGATGAATAATTAATTAATTTTAGTATAATAATTGATTAATTTTAGTTTAATAATTGATTAATTTTAGTAGACTAATTGATTAAATATATAAAGTTTTTGTCTCTATTTTTACCCCTGACCCGGCGAACAGCCTATATATATCGCTGAAAAGATGCCGTAGAGTTGGACTTGCGCGAGTTCCAAGTCGCCTATTAGCAGAGACAGCGCGAGACCAGAACCGATGGCGTTTTCTTGTGTTGTTCTGTCCTACACTTCGAGTCACTGCGCTGCGCTGGCGGAGTAAGTAAGTCTCTATTTACTAAATCTTTAAACAAAAAGTAGGTTCAAATGTAGAACACAATGAAAAAATTTAATGTTTTCTAGTGAAAAGCGTCCTACAAAATTCAATAACTCGTAGAAACATACCGAAGGAATTGAATATTTATTCGACTGAAAAAGTTAAAAGCTTTCTATCCTGAGCACTGATTCCTGCTTTTATCAGAATAGTAGGTATCTATCTGAAGTAAGTAGCGTCTGTACTACAGTAGTATTACCTTTTCAGCCGCTGTAGCACTTCGAATTGTAATTACGACTTCCAGTGGTACTTTTTCTCTTCGCTCTATGAGAGAGGCCCCAAGAGCTTTTCCAGCTAATGCAGCGTATGCTACAATGGCTGAATCACGAGACAAAATCACAGGATTGCAGGCTGCTATGTAATACCCTAAGTCTTAGGGAAGCGTGGTACTCAGTATACAATCGTAGTACTGTTACAAATGAGAAAAATAATGCATTAAAATACTCGGACCCATCACAATATAGAGTATTGCTTAGACAACGGATTTAATAAAAATCACTGAGTGAGAATAAATAAAAAGATGTTTTTTTTTTTATAGAATAAAATATGGCAAACAAGCTATAGGCCACCAGATGGTAAGTGGTCACCGCTGCCTATAGACACTTACAAATTGCCTACAACACCCGGGGCATCATTAGTGCGTTGCCTGGCTTTGAGGACTCTATTCACCCTTCGTCTGAAGCAGTCCAAATTATACTTCGGAGGAAAAACCGAAGGTGGTAATCCATTCCACAACTTACAGGTACGTGACAGAATTAATCGTTTAAATCGAACAGTGTGCAACTTCCACGTAATTATATTGTGCGGATGGCATTTCTGGCGATGGCAGCTGGTTTGGTGGTAAAAGCAGGATGGCGATATAATTTTTTTTATCCAAAAGTTGATTGTACAAAAGTAAATATTTTGATTATAAATAAAAACCACTAATTTGGACCCGAAACGCACTTAACCTCAGGACTAGCTTCTTATCTTACACAAAATGACTTACTGTATTATACAAATTTGTACATTCCTCAACCGTTCAATATGCAGATGAGATCCACAGAATGCATTACGCAATGCAAATTATCTATTTGAGGGTACTATCTATCCAAATATCGTGCGGTCCTTGCCTTTGGCACCATCTTGTTATGCCACATCATTGGTCAAACAAAGCTCGATAGCTGGACTGATTTGCATTCTGACTGTAACCCACAGTGGGAAACAAACACTATAAGGTAATTGACTGTAATACAAATATGATTCGTCCTGGTGTAATTAAAAAAAATATTTTTGAATAACTACAAAACAATGGCCATCTTTTTAGAAAAGTACGAATTAAAAATATTTCTTCATTGATCATCATAATCAGACTTTTAACAGTCCACTGCTGGACTTTTATTACGAAAGGGTGATTGGGCCATATCCACCACGCTGGCCCAGTGCGGATTGGTGGTTTCACATACACCATTGAATTCATTCTCCGTACGTATGCAGTTTTCCTCACGATGTTTTCCTTCACCGAAAAGCCAGTGGTATGAAAATTCGTACATAAGCTCCAAAGAACTCATTGGTACGGGCCCGAGGTTTGAACCCGCGACTTCATTGATCACGGAACTTAATTGAAAATTCTCTATTTAGGTCCGAATGTCTTCTTCGAATGACGTCACATGAAAGTAATAGTGGCTACGATTGTATGGCGAGCGACAACTTGTTTGCTACGTTGCGTTGTGACATCCCTGAAGATACTTGGCCCTATAAATGTCTAAGGGAGCGTTTACGCGGTAGTATAATTATTTGAATTTAATTGTTAATTAATTAAATCTTTGTTACTACATCCAAAATTATAATAATACTAGCAGACCAAAAAAAACCTTTTCTGTGAACTGACCCGACAGACGTTTTCCTGACTTAGAACTGTCAAAAGGGCGAAGTTAAAATCGTCGTAAAATTTTCTGAAATTCTGCATTTTTCTGCGCAATATTCTTGATTTTTCTTTCCGTAATAACTATCTACAGATAATAAGAAAACTTAAAAAAAAAATGAATGAAATCGGTAGTCATTCTCAAGTTATGGCGTGACCGAGGTAAATTGGGATTCATTTTTATATTCATAGATATAGATAGATGATCATTATGTGTAAAATTTTGTGTTCCTACTCGTAACTCCGCTTTATGGTTGATATTCCGAGAACCCGTACGAAGCGATTTGATTCCACACTTATTGTGCGAACTGGTAGTCTGTGGAATTCGCTGCCTGAGTGGGCGTTCCCCGATAGTTATAATCTAGGTGTTTTCAAGTCGAGAGTGAATAGGTTTTTCTAGGCAAGCGTGCTCCATCGTAGGCCACATGCGCAAGCCTATTAAAATAAAATAAAAATGAATAAAAAATGAATAAATAAATAAAATTTTGTAACGAGACTAAATATTATCTGCTTGCAAACTACTACGCGGTTATGTTATGTGACAGTAGAATGTAAAATACAAATTACTGGAATTTATAAGGACTAAATACCAAGATTGCTTTATCATAACATTATAAACAATTAGAGATAATTAATTTTCTATAAAAAAGTTTAATTACAACACGATTTCCCAGGCACATGGATATACTACATCTTACCTCACCTAGAGAGAGTAGAGATACTTCTAGACTGTTAGCAAATCCACAATAAACAGAACAATAACTCGGACTATTAATAATCGCTGGCGAACGGCCAAGTTGTAAAACGGTACCAAAGCAGTTCGAAGCGACTGCTCCAGTTGTCGTAAAGCCATAAGACAACTTAAGACGTTTAGTCACCCGCTTTTGTCGGGTAAAGTCGGAAACTTGCTTCCAGTGTTTAGCGTCAAACTTCCATGCGGTTGCGACCGCAATACCTACCACGGAGGAAGTAAGTATCGACTGATACCAATAGCTTCTATAAGATGACGTCAATATATATATATATAGCTATAGCTAGCCATTTGCGTTTGAATTAGATGAAATTGATGTACTGCACATAAAACTTACCATTAGATCGTATTGGGTATGGAACCCTAAAAACCTACTAACAAGTTTAATTCATGAGAAGTAAAGACGACAAGGTCCATCTAGTCAAGGACCGACGACATAGTGAGAGTCGCGGGCATCCAGTGGATGCAAAAGGCAGTCTGTCGTTCAGTGTGGAGGTTAAAGGGGGAGGCCTATGTTCAGCAGTGGACGTCTTCTGGCTGATGATGATGATGATGAAAGACGATAAGAACATACGTGACTTAATTCGATAAAAGAAGCGCATTTGATTTAATAAATCCACATTTTACAACAATCTAAACTAGCGAATTAGTTTACTTATATCGCAAGAGAATCATAAACACAATCTGGCTTAGCACATTCAATTAGGTATTTTAGCGCATTACACGTAGAGTAACGGAAGTTTATAACAAGCCTTTGTTATTGTCAACAACAGCTTATTCAGATGACAAGAACCTGAAGCCTAGATTAGTCTTAAGGGGAAAAGATTTTAGCCATGCATCTGCTTAACAGAAATGGTTTAGTTATTGCACTTAATTATTTTTACACAATATTAAAACTATGGTTTTATGCTAAAAATAAGTATTTACAAGCCTGGATCAAAAAGATCGGATCACGCTTAATTAATTAATAACTTTGTATATTTACATATTTTTTAAAATTGTTTTAACTAGTTAGTTAATAACTGTGGTTTAACGAGATTACGAGACTGGAACGGACCAGTAGAGAAACCTGAGTGAGGTGGATGCCTGGATACCTGGATGGTGGATGGTGGTGGTAAGACTAAAACGGAAATAATGGGATGGAATACAGTGGACTATGAAGCGTATGTGAGACTGGAGCGGAAAGAGCGTGACGGAAGTAGAATGGATTGTGGGACGGGTTCGGAAAAGGATCGTGAGGACCGAAACCAAGGTTGAGTGGATTACGAGACAATTGCGGAACTGGAGCGGAAAATGAGAGGGCGGTACTAGGAAAGATTGCAGGATGGATGCAGAACTAAAAAGAAAAGGGTGGGATTTCAATACTACGCGGACAAAATCGCGCTTCCTAATTCCAAAACAAAAATACAATTGTATTTTGGGGATTCGTTTCGCACATTTATGCACTAGCATAAATGCAAAGTTTAGGTCATCCAAAGTTGGCACCGAACTTTTATAACACTTTTTCAGTTCTCGTTGCTTTATAGGTATCTTCTTTTAAACCATTTTCTTGTATTTTGGGCCTCCTGAAATATAAAAATAAAATTACTTTATAAGTACGTAATTACACTAATATTATAAATGCTAATAAAAACTAATAATATTATGTGAGTGTGTATATTTGTTCCTACCCAACATTGTAGCGACTATTTGGATCAAAAAATAGTGTAGAGGTTAAATTAAAATAAAAGTACGTATAACTCATTTGAATCAACGAGGGTAGTTATTTGTTTTGGTATTTGTCTTGTCAGGTTTTCATCTCTAATTCTAGTGTATTGCCAAGGTTAGTTCTGTGATTCTACTATCTACCAATAGAGTACTTACATTGAAAAAAGCTACGTATAGATTTTGTACCTACATGTTTACTTCTTATTTTCTTGAATGATTTTTTCTGGCTAAGAAAGTCTAAAAAGTTTTTAAATCAGAAAAAAATCAGACAGATAAAGCCAAATTACAAAAATATTATAACCAAAGTACCTGATGTAACAGAAATAATATAATTACTTAAATAGAAATGAGCAGGCTATATTTGCGTGCTCAAAAATACTAGATTAACAAAAAAAAGCTACGGAATGGATTCCACGAGACGGGAAAAGAAGTCAAGGAAGACAAAGGAAAGACAAAGAGATATTTTCACAGAAAGATATGGACTGGACTGGGCGACAAAGGCGAGACAAAAAGAAGAATGGAGAGTCTTAAGAAAGGCCGCCGCAGAAGCAACTTCTACAAATACAAATGAGTTTAAGTAGGTACAATATATCCTTGTTAGTATTGTAGTAGAAATGAAGGCTTTTTACTTTTACTTTATTAAATACTAGCGGTCCGCCCCAGCTTCGCACGGGTATAGATTATAGCCTATGTCACCCGGGGATAGTGAAGCTTCCCAACAGTGAAAGAATTTTTCAAATCGGTTCAGTAGTTTCGGAGCCTATTCGATGCAAACAAACAAACAATCAAATCTTTCCTCTTTATAATATTAGTATAGATATTTATACAAATAATTTAAAAAAAATAACTTTAGCAACACTTCATAAAAAAAAAACAATATTGCATAAAGCATATTATTACAATTTTTTTTTTTTTTTTTTTTTTTTTTTTAATAGTTTTGTCAGGAAAAACATAAGTATCTCAGAAATCAGCCTGGTATTATATCTATAAATTTTTACCATTGTTACGGAAATCGTACAACGATTGTGCCGTACAGTTCATATTAATGGCATGCACTTGACAACTTGTTTAACCCCCGACGCAAAAAGGGGTGGTATAAGTTTCACGTGAGTGTCTATATGTATCTGTGTGTCTGTATATGGAATCGTAGCTCTCAAACGGCTAAACAGATTTTGATTTAGTTTTTGTTTGTTTGTTTGCAAGGTGACTTGGTCGAGTGTTCTTAGCTATGATTCCAGAAAACTGTTCTGCCGTTTGAAGACTATCAGCTCTTTTATCATGGGTTAGCAAAAACAATTTATACATGTTTACCTGTTAAAATCAAATAGAAGATTTATGAGGTTTGTCACCGGTGATTCTATGAACAGCCAAATTAGGTAACAAACTGAATTCGTAATTACCACGTAGCCCAAACCGCTGATAATCTAAAATATAACAAAACAAAATGACTTTTTTTAAATTACATGGTTCTGATACATTTCGTATCAATATTCTTTTATTATTCACAAACACATAATATGTATGTATAATTGAGCCGGATACTTCCAACTGTGGTATAATAATATGGTATGATCAGGTATGGAATTCCGAAAAACAAAGGCCACATGGTTGACACAAGCCTATGTCATCGACGCTACTTATATGTTACCAGCCGCATGAAATCATAACTCCGCAATGTCCGTTTTTTATTACTGTGTGTGGCAATCCAAAAAACTAAGTGGTTTTGATTTAAATAATATGTTTCATATATTAAATTGATTTTCAAGAGTGGACACACAAAATAACAATAGAAATGCTAATTGTATTTTATTTAATAGATTATTTACACATTTGTTTCCCAATTTGTGTGTTTGTCGCAATGAAGTGGCAACTGGACAGTGACGTAGGCATGTGTCACTCCCGGATTACCAGATACACAGACGGATTGTTTACTGTATCATACTTTCGACCACAAGTAGTAGTTTCTATCACATTCTGTGGTACTTTCATCCACAACGGAACTTAGATAGCGTTTGAGATTAGTAGTTGTATAATTTTTTTAGTATTTTTTTTGTTGTTTCGTTATTTGAAGGCATTTCATTGGGGTAGCACTTTTGGTCAAAATCTGTAGAGTCTCAAAAGTTAGCTTTTTCTGAATTAGTAGTGATTTTTAATAATTTTAATTTATACTTACTAGTAGAGAAATACCAGCAAGTAGAGTGCAAGCGTGAAGCGTCTTCAGCATCGTCTTGCTTTCCAATAGTTGTAAGTATCCAGCTCTAGTAATAATAATAAAAAATATTTTGTAATTACTTACTAAACCAAACAAGTTGAATTTTGCAGGTGTCCGCAAGGAAAGTATGTTTCTGTACATGAATGCAAGATGGCATATATAGCAAGAGTAGGTAAGCTTACTTAGCGGTAGGAACACTTTGCTGCCCAGGAAATCATTTACTATTGCTGAAAATAAGATAAATTAAGATAAGAGCACATCCCGACTAAAAATCCCGACTACAAATGTTCAAGCTGTTTATTTATTTGTTTGAGTCGTGGGTAGATCTCATTGAACATAAAATTTTGGACTTATAATCTTTCAAGTTAAAACAGCATGGCTCTTCATAGCGTAAATGTTTACTTTACCCCATACCATGTTTAGTAAAGAGACGTGCAATTTTAATCTTGTTTTAAGTTACCAATCTCTCGCGGAACAGACACGTTTTTTATTTAATAGGTATAAAAATACATACGTAGCGTTCCATATTCGCAAACAATTATGATGAAACAGATTCCTATTGACCAAATTGTTCTGTCAAATGCTGCAATAATTGCTGTACCAAGAGCACTGAATTCTCTTTGGAACATTTTATTACCAACTTGCAGGCATAACATCAATAGACTCATGCCTATGATAAATCCTAAAATCGAAGTATACTGAAAATAAAAAAAAACAACTCAAATTATTTAGAAACTCTGCTTGTACTCTGTCATTGACGGGTGGGTACTAAGCCAATAAAAGTTTTTAGAAAAAAAAAGAACCGACTTCATGACTATACCTACATTTACAAACTGAAACTAAAAAGTAGAAAATATTGTTTAATATTACAACTGAAATACGTTGTATCCATGGTCATGAAAAATTTAACGAAAAACAACAGGGCCCGGTCGCCATGGAGACACTTCTTTGTTTTTTTGAAGTTCTATTATTGGAACAGTTCCTCTATGTTTGCTGTTCAGTTGACAGCGTCGCTAGTGGAGAACAAAGTATAAAATTCACCAATAAATAACTGTAGTTCCAATTTTGCCCACTTTAACAGCTAAGTTGGTGGCACTGTACAAAGAACATTGAATTCGTTGCTTATCGTCATGTTTTTGTAGATATGAAAAAAACGCTAAATCAATGTCGATAAAAAAAAATAGGACCACCTATGAGATATGACCAAAAAAATAATCATCAAAAACAATTCTAATTAGGCGGAGTAATTCCGTAACAAACTTACAAAAAAAAAACATACAGTCGAATTGACAACCTCCTCCTTTTGGAAGTCTGTTAAAAAGAGCTCATTGTAATGAATTTGTGAAAAACATTTACTATGGAATACTGAAACTGTTAAAATAAATCAGCAAATAATTGATGATGATGATTACCAATGGCTAAGTTGACGCTTATTCGGTAACAGGCGAACAGGCCATAATAAATATTATGGCCAGTTCGCCTGCAGTTGCAGTTGTTCTTCTAGAGAGAAGAACTGCCAAAAATTGGGTGAATGGGTTCCGGTAAGATCACGTATCGTAAAACGTAAAGTGTTATTACGTAAGTATTACGGCATCTAGTCAGGAAAAGCGATGGCCTGCGAAAAGTGGCTGATTGCTAGTAGAAGTGTGAAGATAAAAATATATTTATATACAACGTGGAGATGTCTGAAGAAATGTTTGATGTGATGTCACGGTTTTACCATCGCACTAGTCGCCACCGCCAGAAAGCTCAACCAGATCATAATCATATATCAGTGGAAAACGCACGCCATGCCGTGCGATTTACACGATCTTTCTTGCCTCACACCACATGTGGAATGAGCTACCTTCGCGGTGTTTCCGAGAAGTTTCAAACATGGGGTTCTTCAAAAGGCAAGTTAATAGATTCTTAAAGGGTCGGCAACGCAGTTGTGATGCATCTGGTGTTACAAGTTTCTATAGGCGCTGGTGACTGCGTACTATCAGACAGACCATCTACTTTTTTGCCACCTATGGCATAATTAATTGTATATTTATGATAATGTAACAAGTATGATGTATATAAAGCATGTACCTTTGAAATTGTCCTCCTATTCATATGAGGTTTGTAAACGGTCATGATGTATCCCATTGCCACGCCGATAAGGTACGAACTGGCTCTGGTGTAGAAATTAGTATACACCGAGTTATACACCTTGTTAGTTTCCAGGTTAAAGCACTCTCTGAGGATACAGAATAAATAGTTTAAGAATCTGTAATTTTATTACCTTGTTTTATATTACTAGCTACGTGCCGCGGTTTCATCCGTGTGAATTACTCCTTATATCATCAGCTATCTGGCAGTGAAAGTTTCGTCCAAACTAATCCAGCTATTTTGGAGACTATATGGAACATACATACATATACATATTGCCTTTTACGTAATTATAAGAAGACTAAACGGACCTGACAGACGTTGTCCTGTCTTAGAACTGTCAAACACGCAAAGTTAAAATTGTAAATCTTATTTTTTTACACCTTGGGTTACGTTATTGGAGTTATAGTAAGGATCCCTATATTTTTTTAAAAATATAATATAGTCTATGTTACCCGGGGATAGTGTAGCGTCCCAACAGTGAAAGAATTTTTCAAATCGGTTCATTAGTTTTGGAGCCTATTCAATGCAAACAAACAATCAAATCTTTCCTCTTTATAATATTAGTATATGTAACAACTTTTAATTTTATTTTAGTTTTGGCGGCATTACAATATTTTTAATTTGTTTGTGGAACTAAAAAAAACTGACAGAAGTAAAAAATAGGCAAAATAGATTGTCATTCTTAGTCAGATTTCCAAGAAAGTTGCATGAATCCAAAAATATTTCAGCTACAGCAAATATTATCCAGAATTTAAGTCTGACCTATTACGCAGACACGTGTACAGAATCGTTACAAACTGCAATTGAAAACTATTTATCAAGCTCTAATTTTTAATTTTGACATGACATTTAGATAATCCTGATCATAGTTATAATTTATTCTCTAATATGTTAAATAATGAATTAAATACAATTTTCCAATCCAAAGAAATCAATGACTATGCTAAGCCTAAATTTGCTGAGTGGGCTGCTCCTGGACTGTTTATAAGTAGAAATATTTTATATAGTTTATACGAATTAAAGGTATCTTGCACTGATGCAAGATTATTATCTACGTTAACCAGTATTCGAATAATTATATTCAAAAATGCCTGTGTTTATAAGAAGGAAATTTTTATTAGAGATAAGATAACAAAATCAGAAAATATTATCAAAACTGCTTAGAATGTAATTAATACAGAAACAGAAAAATCCTGTGTCCACGTAAAGATTTATAAATTAAAAGTTAATAGTAATAATATTGTTACAGATAAAGCTGATATTGCTGATGTATGGGGCTTGTCATAAATATAATTGAAAGCTAAGTCATAAAGATTGCCCCTTGCCTTGCCTCATTATTTAATACATGCATAAAATATGGTATATTACCAAATTTAATTAAACGTAGCAAAATTGTGCCATTGTTTAAATCCGATGAAAAAGTAAATCCCGGAAATTACAGACTTGTATCGATATTACCCTGTATTAGCAAAATATTCAAGAAACTCATACTAAACCAACTTGTTTCATATTTTAACCTGAACAACTTATTAAATAATCACCAATTCGGTTTTACGAAAGGTAAATCAAGTACTGGTGCAGAGGTCATGTTAATTAACTAAGTATTTAATTAAAGCATGGGAAGATTATCGTGATGCTATAGATGTTTTTTGTGATTTGTCAAAGGCATTTGACTGTGTTCATCACCAAACTCTTTTGTATTAATAGGCATTTTACTGGGTTAGCTGGATCAGCTTTGGGACTCATTTCAACATAATTGAATGACCGTATACAAATTGCAGAAAATAATGGAGTGAAATCACAAGGGTCTCCTAAAAAAATGGGAGTACCTCAAGGATCTATCCTTGGAATTTTTCTTTTTAAGTTTATGAGAATGATCTCCCCCTATATTATTCGGAAAATTATGAATACTGAAATTGTACTCTTTGCTGATGATACTTCAATGTTATTCAAATCAAAGAGAGGACTTACAGATGTATCTTTTATAAATAAAATTCTGAAGCGTTTGTGTAATTGGTTTGATGCGAACAATTTTGTCTAAAACCCAGCAAAAACAAAGTGCATAAGGTTTTCTCTTCTAAATGTACCAAACACCAATCTTAAAATTGCATCGAGGAAACAAACAATTAAACCAGTGGATGATACAGTATTTTTAGGCATTACAGTAGATTCCAAGCTCCAATGGTCCGTATGTTACCAAACTTGCTAGCAAACTTAGTTCGGCTGCTCATGCAGTTTGTTTTCAAATAAGAAGAACAATTGTGGTGAATGCTATGCTAGTATATTTTGGATACTTCCAGAGCGTGATGTTGTGTATCATTCATTATGGGGATTGGCCACAGACGTATATAAAATTTTTCTATAAACAAAATCTTAATTTATTAATTTATAATTTAAGACCTAAGATATCACTGAGACAGAAATTTATAACTATAAATATCTTAACCGTTCCATCTATTTACATCTACGAATGTAATATGTATGCCAGAAAGAATCTATTTAGCATTAATAAAAAGCCTGAAGTGTCACACTATAAGTACATACTCGTTGTTACACATACTCGGTGTAGGCTTCAAAAAAAACAGACAAGTACGAGTAAGACTCGCGCTCTGAGGATTCCGTTAGAAGGAACGCTCAGAGAGCGAGTCCAAACAAAAAAAAAAAAAAAAAGTTGATATATTGAAAGATAAACCTAACTTTGTAGTGGACAATAAGGTTCTACGATACATTCCAACTAAAAAATGTAAGTTTGTAATAGCAAAACAATAATTTTTTAATGATTTAACTTCAAATTTATGACTTTCGGATTTATTCCTTTATAATATGTGCTGTGAGACCTTTCCTATTGCCAAATTTAATGATTCTAGGTCAACAGAAAGTAACCTATAGGTTTTGAATTCCTTGAAAATACGGTAATACGGTTCTGTAGTTAGATTTTGAAATCAAAATACCTGATTATTTTTATGTGAGTAAGTATAATTTTGAAATCGGATTTTAAATTGATAATTATTTGTACGCACTCTGAGGTCACAGGTCACAGTGACGGTCGCAGGGTCGCATGTAAAAGTAATTTAGGGGTAATTTAACACAATTAATACGGCTTTTATAGAGTTTTGACCACAGAAAAGAGAACGAAAAAAAATTCTCTTCTGTGGTTTTGACAGTATAATTTGACAGTTTTCCTCTAAGACTCTAAGAAGCGCTTCTGAATTCGATCCGTATTTTTTATATATTTGTATCTTTTCTCAAATGCGCAACTATGAGTTTTTGCGCGAAGTCGTGTGATGATGTCTTAAAGATCGTTGCTGCAAAATTAAGTAATATGAGTATATCTAGAACAACGATTTTAATTGCACTATCCGGGTACTAACCTTATCAAAGCAGTTTTTATTTAGAGTAGAGTTTAAAAATCTTACTTGTCAAGATCATAAAAGAGTAAACCAGGAATCTCGTGCCAGAAATTTATAATGGCAGGCAAAATCACTGACAAGACGTAGACAAAGAAATACAATATGATCCCTGTTCGCTTGTATTTACGATAAACCATGAAAATTGCAGTGCCCAAGATTGTAAGTTGAAAATCGCAGTGCAGGTACCAGCTGGTTTCTGAACACTGAAACAATGGTTAACATTAACTAAAGTATATTGAAACTTTTTAAACACCACCAATAAAAGAGCTTATATAGCTCAGAGCACTCTTGATCAAGTTACTTTTGAAATTAATTGTGATTGGTTGTATAATATTGTTGTTATGAGCACTCTACCACTGAGCGATGGTGGCCGAGGTGGCAGTGCGCTATACAATCCGATGGCACCTAGTTTAATCCTTGGCTCTGCACTAATGACTTATTTAGTACTTATATTATGTGTAGTTTCAATGCTATCGCACAACATCGGTAAAGGAAATTATCGCCAGGAAACCGATATGTCCAAGAACCTCAAAGTTTAAAGAGATAATTATATTATGACATTCATCAAGATGCACTAGTCTAGCATGGTGGATTAGGGCACATCCTCTCTCTCTCTCTCTCTGAGAAGGCCTGTGCCCCAGCAGTGGTTAATGATGAGTGTAATATGAGGGATGAGGGATAGGTTGGTACTTACAATGCTTACATCATCCACCTTATTAGTGATCATGAAAAGGTTTCCCCACCACGATTTGGTGCATGGTTCGACGTATTTTCTGACCATCCTGGGCCAAGCTGGCCCCGAGCCAATATGAGGCAGTACGTAGGTTATGAATACTATGCTTAAAACGTACAGCGGAAAAAGCAATCTGAAATATCAAGTCAGCATTATTTTTACCCAACTGCGCAAGAAGAAGGGTTATATTTGTCGAGTATGTGTGATATTTTTTGGCACGACTTATAGCCTAAACGGCTTAATGGATTTTGATATTTGAGGTGTCATTTGAATCACTTTAATAGTGGGAGTAACATAATTATAATACAAGAATTCAAGATGGTGTCAGTGAAAAAACATTAGCAAGGAAAATAGTAAGGAAACTTTGCTTAATAGGACAATATTACCATCATAGTGTAGACCTGACTGAGTAAAATTCAAAAGTATACGGGGTGTAATGGGAACACTCACGAAGCCAAAAGAAGGTAATTGTACTCATCTTTATGAATAACTTTTAATATGGGACCAGCCCTGAAATCGCGAAAAAAATATCAGCTGTTCTATAGAAAACGGTCATTGACACTCGACAAAATGTATGGAACAGCTGTTATATGGCTGCCAGAGACTGATAAACATACATAATATATAGTTTTAAATACATACTTAAGGTGGTTCGATTCACAAATGGCGGGAAATTCAAATTTGAAACAGTTTTTTGGTCCTAGTAGCCAGGCCAGGTAATTATTTTTAAATAGAACAGTATTTGCGCAAAATATTGGCTGTTCTTTACATTATAATGTACAACTATTTAACAGTACTAACGCACCATATTTTGATAAAAACATAATCGTGAGTGCAAACCGGTGTTATAATAATTTATAATGAATCCTCACGCGAGTTTTGATGAAGTGAACACAAATGTTCATCACATAAATGTTTGTCCTCGGTGGGAATCGAACCCACGCCCCCAAGCTCAGAAGGCAGGTTCACTACGAACTGGACCAACGGGCTATCTAGTAACATTACTTACTTGTTACGACTGCTTCAAAAAAAGAGATGTATTTTTTAGAATGCGTGCATCTTACAAGATTTGAAATCGCGTTCCCTTCACGCCACCCGCAGTACACAATGTGCGTGTGCATTTTTGCCCGCTCCGTGTAAGAAGGACAGCTTAGCGAAATAGCCGACCTTTAGGACATCCGAATTTTAAATGCCGTTTCAGAAAGAACACCGCAAGGACGACACGATCATTGGACCTACTAGTAAAACGTCTTAATTGTCCAATGTTTATAGCATAATATATAAATATAATAGCAATGACTGTTTTAATACATCAATTGTTTATAGTATTAAAAGGCATGTATGATAAATAGTAACTTCTCTTATGTTTGATAACTGCTACACTCAAAAACATGAATGGAAATAAGATCTCAAAAATAAAATATCATAATTTTACAATGTAGTATTTATAAATTTAAAAAAGAAACATTATGGATTTAAAACCATCATTAATCGTCTTTGAGGATAATACGTTTTTTATGAGAAACGATTTTGAATAAACCGGCCAAGCTTTCTACCCATCGATAGATAAGAGAGTGACTAACAAACTACTCATGTTAACTAGGTCGGACCTTCGTCTGATGATAGGTACTATCACAGGTCACTGTGACCTAAACAATCACTTATACTAAAAATTGGAGCCCCAGACAGCCCTCTGTGCCGAGGCTGTCTACAGGAAAAAGAGACCGTGGAGCATATACTACTGCATTGCAAGGCCACAGAAGATATACGATTAAGGTGGAGACTCCTTGAAGAAACTCAACAACAACAAGTCTCCAATACCACAATACCTGGCGAAAGAGGACTACAGCAGTTTAGTCAGCGACCCAAAGCCGTGCTTCGTTGTTTGAGAGAGCTCGGCTGGTTTGTGTAGGCAGGGGCAAATGCACAATACACTCCAAGTGGGATGTCAGTGCAGGTGTTATCACCCCCACTTTGAATTAGAATTAGAAACTTGCCAAGTGCTAGTCGGGCTCGCGTACTGTGGGTTCCGTACCACCACAAAATACAATAATTATCATGTTAATAAATCCGACTTCAAAATCTATACTAATATTATAAAGAGGAAAGATTTGTATGTAAGTATGTTTGTAACGAATTGGCTCAAAAAGTAATGGACTGATTTTAAAAATTCTTTCACCATTTGAATGCTACATTATAACTGATTAATATAAGTTATTTTAGTAGGCTATATAACTATACCCGTGCGGAGCCGGGCGGACCGCTAGTTAGTTATATATCCAATTTTGATTCGGCGAATGAAATGATAAGGAAGTCCAAGTAACAGAATACGTTGCTTAACTTAGTCATGAACAGAAATTTGTCACCGACTCGCACTTGGCCATTTTAGTCCGCTTACATCAGCCATAATCAAGAAAAGTGCAATTTGTTTTAAATGTATTTTTGTATTTGCTCTAGTGTAAAAACGATAATACATACAAGCGTCAAACTTGGCTTGATTATAGTAAACACTCTAAAGTATAACAAAAATAATAAATACCGGCCAAATGCAAGTCGGTGACAAACTTCTGTTTATTACCAAGTAATGTATAACTTGAAAGTTCGGTTACTTGGATGACCTTGTTATGTCTTTCACGGAATCGAAATTGCATATTTTACTCTATTTGAAATCGGTTTTTTAATTTGATAATTATTGTATTTTGTGGTGGTACAGAACCCTAAGTGCGCGAACCTGACTCACACTTGGTCAGTTTATTATGAAAACATTGTAATTCAGACGTTTCGGTAATAAGGTGTTCACGATTATAGACAGTTTACCAGTATGAACATTTGTCATATACTTGTCGGTCGTTTCGCTTTTGCGGTGTTCCTCCCAGAAGTGCATTTTAAAGTTCGGAAGTTCCATAGGTCGGAAATTTTGCTCGGCAGATTGACCTTCTGATACGGAGCGATAGCTGTGACGTTGGCATGCCATCGTCTTTGGCACACCGAACAATTACTCAAACATACATGAATGAATACAAGGAGCTTTGGCCTATCGAAAAGTGCATTATTTAATTTTCATATTCTTTTGCGTCCTTGACTGTAATACCGTTTCCGTCGCTATCCAATCTAGTGGAAAATCAACTTAAGTTTAAAAATATATTATATTGTTGATTATTTTGTTATGCTAAGACCAGTGGAGTTGGATAGAAGGTGCGGACAGGTAAAAATTGTGACGTTTCTAAGTACCACGTTAATAAAATAGTGTTACAAATGCAGTTATACCGTAAGTATCGTTTCAACAGTGTTTTCAAAGGCTGGTACGATCTATTAGACATAAGGCTCCTGAAGTGAAGTAGTCCTGATATCACGAAGAACGTATCCACACATAATTCAAGATGAAGTGAAAACTTCAAGAGTGAATTATTTACCAGTTCCTGGAAAAAAAGTTAGATTGAGAGACTGGTTCACTGTCGAAATAAAAAAAATGCACGTTGATGTTTGGAATGCGCGACCAAATGATGGCGATTATCTGACTTAACCAGCGGCCTTATTATAGAAGTTTGATCAGGATCGAGATTGAATGCCATCCCGTTCGCATCTATTTACTCACACCACGTGCGTAACTGAGATGGCACGCGATCGCGATCCAAATCATCCATAATAAGGCATCAGAACGTCTAACCACCACCATTCTATCAGCGTGGTAATACGCTGCCAACTGGCAGTATACCATAGCCTGATTTAAAGCGATGATGTGGTCTACGGTGGAGTACGCTTACCTAGAAGAAACCGATTCACTTGTGATTTGAAGACACCCAGATTTTAACTATCGGGGAATACCCATTCAGGCAGCGCATTCCACAGACTAGCAGTTCGCATTATAAAAGCGCTTTGTACGGTATTTCGGAATATCAACCATAAGCGGTGTCGATTTTTTGTGTCCGCTCTGGCATTCCGATATTAAAATGGGCAGTAGTGAATTAGATCATGCAGATCCGATGCACACTCTACGAAATATTATTCTTTGGGCTAAGAAGATAAGGTAAAATTATTTTTTAAGTGGATATTATAAATTATTTTCTCACCATTTCAACATCTGTTTTGTTTGCAAAAGTCGATAAAAACATGAATATCATGTGAGCAATGATTATAGTGCCACAAGTTAAACATTTAATGCCGTTGAGTATCTTGATTTCATCCTTGTAGACCTCCGTCAGGGCGTCGAAATTACGCGTGAGACAGAAACAACGTGTTATTTTGGAAACTGGAAACATGAGAAACAATAAGATTGCAGTAGTTACAACGCTCAAGAGCGTTGAAAAAGGAAATTGAAATTGACATAATCAATACCTCTGCATTTAAACTGAAGCAGCTTGTAAACACAAACTATATCACTAGTGTATTCAAATTTATTTCTAATGTTTTCTTCTATTTATTTAACAAACTTTGTTTTCTTATGATTGTGTATTTTCGTGTTCATTCGAGCCCATCTGTTACAATGTTCTTTATATACTTTACTTACTATTTGTGAAAATTTGTAATTGGCCTTTTAGCCTTTTTTTAACCTGATTTTGTTCCTAGCTTTAAGTTTCCCTATAAAAATAACACAAGTATAATAAATAGCTTTGCAATAAAAACACCTACCCGTTTTATTTCTAAGCAAGATACTTAATGTGTCCTGTAATATGAAGGAGATAATTCAACGCAAATTGGAATTTAGGTTTCGACCTTCTCTAAAGTAATTAGTGCCCTTCTTTTGTCTTGTCCGATATCTTGTTATTCAAATAGGTTTAATTACGTTCTTAGACTAATAAGAGGCAAAAAAACAAAAGTCACCTTTCACAGAATGTTTTTTGGAATGTGATAATAGTTATGTATTTTACCACTCAGTGCATAATACACGTAATGATTTAGAAAAAATATGTGAAAACACAAAATAAATAGGTACAGAAGGCCGTCTCCATACAACGTACGTTAAAGGCGCACGCACGCGTGGGCACAATGATCTCTGATCAACACGGTGGAACGCCATTCGCAAGTGCCCGTGCGTGTGACTATTGTCATAATTAAGAATATTATTCCATTGTGATATTGCACAAAACTTTATTTGAAAATGAGGCTTTATTATTATTTTACATATAGGTACCTAATAAGCGTGTTTCAAACGTGCCGTTGCCGTAACGACGAAAGTACTTTTCGGTAACTAATTTATACTCTTTTATCTATGACAAGCAACGCACCCCGGCTTAGCACGGGTGTGTCTTATTTTTTTTACTCCTTGGGTTTACATAATTGGAGTTTTAGTAAGGATACCATTTTTTTTTAAATATAATAATATCGCTATGTCACCCGGGGATAGTGTAGCTTCCCAACAGTGAAATATTTTTTCAAATCGGTTCAGTAGTTTCGAAGCCTATTTATTTATTTATTTTTATTTTATTTAGAAGGTACACAAAACAGGACAATCTCAACTTAAGCTAAACTTATTGCAAATATTACAGTTTCGAACTGGAGAGTATCCCAAAATATGCGTATACAGCATGATTGGCAATTACTGGCAAGATAAAAAGTTAAAGTTAGATTAGTTGAAGCTAAAACAGACGCTGCATCTAAAATACTGCAGCGTGAATTGAAATGTATTAAGATATATTAAGATACGAGATGATGCCAAATCATGCTTTTATACATGCATGATTTGGCATCCTCTCTTCTGAGATTTCTATTCAATGCAAACAAATAAAAAAACAAACAAAAAACCAATAAATTATTTCTGAATTTTACTGGAAGAAAGTTACATTATCCCTGAATGACATGCTAGTGTACTAATATAATATCGAAACTTAGTCTAGATCGTCAGTCAGTAAGTTTTATCACCACTTACCAGTAGAATGAGACTTGTCATGAGTATTTCCGAAAAAATACACCAAAATACATACAGATGCCATGGCCAATGCAGTAAACCTGTAAATATTGTCATTTTTCGTAAGTAATATAATTATATTTCAAGTATTGACGATACATAAAAACTAGTCAAATGGTACCGACTCATACGAGCATAAAGTGTGAACTTCATCGCAAGCTGACCTCGTTGATGACTTTGATGAGTGGTTATCATACTTGAATGATAATTATACGACGTGGTAAGTACATACATATCTAATTCATAATATTCAAAATAAAAATTCTTGAAATGTTGGCCGCAAGCAAAACACAATCTCTTGAATCTAAAATATTCAAGAGCTTAATGAATTTGACTAAACAATAGTAACTGTGACCTCTACACGGTCTCACGGTCGGTAAAATCTTGCTATCTAGTAATAAACTCACCAAAACACATAGTATCCCATCGGTTTCTCGACTGTTCCAGCCACCTGACAGTCACGAGGGTCCACCATTACATCTTCAAATGGAAGATGCGTTAGACTAAAGATGTGACGTGATATCTTGGCAATGGTTTCTGACTTGCAGATTGCAGGAAGACAGACTCCCAAAAATATGGAATTGAGTAGTTTCCCCTGTCGGAATTTTGCCTATAATTCACAAAATAAAATTTGAATAATTAATTAAGAAACTTTTTAAAAACAATCTTTTAGCCTCCGCCATTTTAAATTTAGTGAGACGTAACTTTATTCTTTTTATTCTTAGCACACACACATACACACATCATCAGCCATTAAATGTCCACTGCCGAACAAGGCCTCCCTCTTAGAGAGGGGTGTTGCCATAATCCCCACGCTTGGCAGGCGGCTTGGAGATCGCAGTAAGTTAGTTATTCTTAGCAAATCCTTTCATTTGATAATATCATTGGGGTGCATGAAAAATAACTGGTCCACCATCTTTGTGAATCCGTTATATTGGTTTAAAATTATTTAGTCATTTTAAAATAAACGTGTATGCAAAATTTAGGGTCCATTGGTTGGGTATAGCTGTTGTAATATTAGACATATACTGACAAGGTAAATTAATTAAAAGTCTGTAAAAACAAAAAGGTTTTTTTTCATTAGTCTTCATCGTGTTGGATGTTGAAGTCAACTAAGGAAAGGCCAAAGATATGATGCCAAATAATGCATGTTCGTCTTTCACAAGCCCAACAAGTAGTGCTGCTGTCTGAACGTACCTACCTGGTGTCTGTTATAATTTGGGAGTAATCTAACCTCATCTTGCATAATAGAGAAATATGGACCTTCTGGTATAGCCTGATTTGCTTTAGGTCTTACCAGTGACCATAAGGTATAGCTCAACAGCTCATAATGTAATATAATGAATAAAAAATTCTATATTTTTCTCTGAACAAAAATTTACTCACTCCAATATATCTGCCAACATCCACATTAGGATCAACCTGTTCCTCATAACCAGATAAGTTCACCTCCACTAGACAGTACTGTGTTTCGACAACTTGGTGGGATTGCCAGGGTACATTCAGACATTGGTCAAAGTTACCAAGGTGATACAATGATCCGTATAAAATACCGACTGGTAGTTGCATTGAATCCCACACTGAAAAATAATTTCAAATATTAGAGTCATCATCATTATTATCATCAGCCCTGTGTGACCCACTGCTGGGTATAGGCCTCCCTTTGTTTATGCCACTCTCCCCGGTCTCTCGCTATTCGTATCCACTCGTTCCCGACAGTATTTCTGATGTCATCAGTCCACCTCATCCTAGGTCGGCCTGGGCTCCACCAACCTAGTCTCGGTCACCACGCAGCTACTGCTGTACACCACCTCCCATCATTACGTCTGGTCATGTGTCCTGCCCAGTTCCACTTAAGTTCCTTCACCCTTTTTACGACGTCTGCAGCTTTGGTGCGACGTCGTATCTCAGTGTTTCGGATACGGTCCTGCAATTTGATGCCAAGCATGGCTCGCTCCATCGCTCTCTGTGCGACGGCTATCTTGTGCACAGTCTTCTCCGTGAACGGCCATGTCTCAGCACCATAGGTCATGGTGTGAACACCATGACATGTGTGTGTGTGTCCTGAAGGACACATTGGTTATAGAGACGAGTCTTTAGGCACTGTGGTATTGGAGTAGGAAGTATATTGGAGTAGGTATGCATAATTATAATTTGTCAATTTAAATAATCAAATTCAAAATTAGTTTATACGCAATTATGTTTACTTGGACAACATATTTTTTCCAGTTATTCTGATTTAAAACCCAAACTATTCAACCGAAGTTGATGAACTTTAGATGGGACCAATCTGAAAGTAAATAAAAAATCGAAATCGATTTATTAATGACGGAGTTCTACGATAAAACATTTTTAGACTATAGGTACCTATAAATTGACCCCACACAATGAGAAAGCTTTAACAGAAATGACACGGTTGCGTAATATTTCCAGCAATAAAGTAGTTTTCTTAAAGAATAGTTAGGTACATATTAACTTAGATATAGGTATAACATTATTATGATGCTTCCTTACAAATACATACAATCTTCTTTGTTCTAATGTCTCTGTGATGACAGTTGAAATACGCTCAACATGAAATTTTTGTCATTATCCTTTTAAAATAAAGTAACTTTTTAGGGAAATACCAAAACCGACTTCATTATTATACCTACATTTACAAACCTAAAGTAAAAAATAATATTAAAATTACTTCAAAGCAAAGAGCATTAAATGACAATCAACGAAATTATTGATACATCATAAATATACCTCCTTAACTATTTACAATTTTTAAGCAGTTACTGGAGTCGGTGCCAGGATATTTGGATTTGGACATTATAAATTTGGATAGGTTTTTTCAATTATCAGCTATTGTTCGATTTTTTTAATCTCTATAATTCGCATTCATATCATAAATATTAATAAACTAGCTGACCTGACAGACGTTGTCCTGCCTTAGAACTGTCAAACACGCAATATTAAAATTGTTAATCTTATTTTTTTACACCTTGGGTTACATTATTGGAGTTTTAGTAAGGATTCCTATAAAAAAAAAATATAGCCTATGTTACCCGGGAATAGTGTAGCTTCCCAACAGTGAAATATTTTTTTCTAATTGGTTCAGTAGCTTCGGAGCCTATTCAATGCAAACAAACAAACAAACAATCAAATCTTTCCTCTTTATAATATTATTACTAGCGGTCCGCACCAGCTTCGCACGGGTATAGATTATAGCCTATGTCACCCGGGGATAGTGTAGCTTCCCGTTAGTGTGAGAATTTTTCAAATCGGTTTAGTAGTTTCGGAGCCTATTCAATGCAAACAAACAAACAATCAAATCTTTCCTCTTTATAATATTATTAGTATAGATATATTATATAATATTATATTGTTAGTATCACAGGTTAGTATAGATATAGATTAATCAAGTAAGTCACAGATCTTGTATATCTGTGAAGTAAGTACAGTAAGTATTAGTGAAGGCCACAGAAGATAATTTTTTTTTTACTTCTCTTTTCTGTGGTGAAGGCACAGTAAGGTTACTTTTGCTTCTGTGTTTTGCTTAGATAATATGACACATACAATATAATTTTGACACTGACAACTGGGTTAAGAATGACAAGATCTTGGCTTGTGATTTTTAAGTTGGTATTATTACGTCATAGTTTTTAAGCCATTTATGTTCCAACTGGGCAAAATATAGGCCAGCATTTTAGTCACGAGTTGCTTCGACCAGTCGCCCTGGTAGGTCTTTAAATATTTATTGGTCCACACATTGGTTATTGGTTTATTGGTAAAAAAATATGGGACCACCTATGATTTATGGCCTACCTAATATAAAAGGAATCATCAAAAACAATTCTATAATGAGGGAGTAATCGCGTAACAAACATAAAAAAGTGCAGTCGAATTGATAACTTCTTCCTGATGTCGATTAAAAAATAACCGATTAAAAACCAAAGAATCCTTTTTTGAAGTCGGTTAAAAAGCTTGAACAGTTTGAATTATGAAAGCCTGAAAACTAACCCCAGCTGGCCAAAAGTGTGTTGTTCTTGAGTCCATTTAAAATGGCTTCGGTAGCATGACGACACGTAGATTCTTCTTGGTTCCATTTCTCGAGTGCCAAACCATCCAAAAGATCATTAACTATGCCAATTATCTTGGCGTGTCGAAATCCTTTGACTGGTTTATATGCTAAAAAAAACAATACTTTTTCACGTAAAGCATTCCAACTCCCAGTTTACCTCCTTAAGTTAGTTAGTTCCTCCTTAGTTTTTCTCCTTAAGTCCTACTTCATTTCGAAAAATCTTAAAACAAGTGTTCTTTCATATAAAACTCAACAGGTAATTTTTTTTTTTAACGCAGATAAGTCCGCCTTTGACCACCATCTTGTTTTTAGTATAAATAACTGACTAAGAGTGTATCGAGACACGCATAATGGTTGGGTTCCATAGACAAAGACATATAATTTTATTGTAGTCACATTCAAAGTTCAGAAATTGGTGGGTAGGTATAGAAATAAAAAGGTCAAGTTCGAGTCGGGCTCCCGCACTGAGGGTTCCTTACCACCACAAAATACAATAAGGTTGTCCAAGTAACCGAATTACCAGTTATTATAACGCCTTCCATAATTTATCGCAGGTTGCTACAGGCGTTCAAGTATAACACAATTATAAATTGGTAATGAACACAAGTTTGTCAACGACGCGCATTTGGCCATTATTTATTTAAAAAAATATACTTTAGAGTGTGTACTACGATCATGCCAAGTTTGACGCTTGTAAGTATTAGTTTTTACATTAGAGCTAATATATAAAACTATATAAAAACGTATTTTTACGTATTATTGTATTCGCTCTAATGTAAAAACGGTAATATGTATAAGCGTCAAACTTGGCATGATTATATTATTATATAAATAATGGCCAAGTGCTAATCAGTGACAAATATAATATATATCGAGTGAATCCGTTTCTTTTAGGCAAGCGTGCTCCAACGTAGACCACATCATCGCTTAACATCAGGCGTGATGATGGTCAAACGCAAGGTTATTATTTAAAAAAAAATATTTAAAAAAATCTGTTCATTAAAATTTATACCGAGTGTCACATGCAAAATATTTACTATGTGACGGCGTAGCAATTGCTTGGCTATTTTGGTAGGTGTTTAAGTAAAATGTTAAAATAAAGTAAAGTAAATTGTTTTTTTCTTTTAATTGAGAATTATTGTATTTTGTAGCGGTACGAAACTGTCAGTGCGCGAGCCCGACTAGAACTAGGCCGGTTTTTTAACCATTTTTTTTTTTTAAGTTTAACTAATAAAACTACAAAAATAAATCAATAATTATTATTTATTCAATTCTTACTTAAACATTAACGATTTTAATATTATGTTTCAGTGTACTACACAATTAAACATAATATTACATTACATGGCAAGTTCCACCAAATTTAAATACTTGTTCTAATATTATATAGTAGTTCTATACAACAGTACGTGATCAACGAAATTATTAGAAGAATGTATAGATAGTGAATAGATGTTAATACAACAAATAATTAATTGAATAGTTTCACTTACCAAAACATGTAAAAACAAAAAAAACAATGTGAAATTTCATTGTCACTCAGTTATTAAAAAAGCACAGACTCCAATTTTTTTAAACATAAATAAAGCCTGTGTAACAAAAAAACAAGCTTTTATTTTAAAAACATGTTTTTAAAGAAGATTTTATTTTGATTCTTATTTTTTTAATTATTTTTATTTAAGTTTTAACGGCCACTGCGGTTTATAATGTCGGGTATTGCATATTGTACAGGACTCTCAGGGTTCTAATTAAGCTTGCAAGATTTATTTTAAGTTATATTCAAGTTAAATTAATGCTCGCAATGAAAACCACTTCCTTCTAAGTTATTATTATACAGAGGCAACACCATCTTATATAATAAAGATTTGCATAATACAAAATATGTACATAATAAAACCGGCCAAGTGCGAGTCGGGCTCGAGCACTGAGGGTTCCGTGCTATAACATAACTTTTTAGCTACTAAAGTACAAAAAATAGTGCATAAATACTACATTCCATCAACACCCAGGTGGTCACCCATCCAAGTATCGGCTGTGCCTGAAGATGCTCCACTTCGGTGATCGTTCGAGGTGGTAAACAGAAATTTAATACCGACTCGTACTTGGCCATTATTTATTATTATAATAATTATTTAAAGTGTGTACTATAATCATGCCAAGTTTGATGCTTGCCGTTTTTAGGGTTCCGTACTCAAAGGGTAAAAACGGGATCCTATTACTAAGCTTGAAACGAAAGGGGTTTCCCCATGTAACAAACGTATTTTTTAACGTATTTTTGTATTAACTCTAATGTAAAAACGGTAATACGTACACGAGTCAAACTTGGCAATATTATATTACGCACTCCAAAGTATTACAACAAATATTGAATAATGGCCAAGTGCGAGTCGGTGACAAATTTATGTTCATTACCAAGTTATAACTGGTAATTGGTTTATTTGGATGACCTCATTTTCTTTCACCGAATCGTAATGCCATATTTTACTAATTATAGAGTCGTTTTTTTTTTTTAATTTATTATTATTATATATTTTGGTGGTATATAACCCTCAATGTGCGAGTCTGACTCGTACTTGGCTGGTTTTTATATATTTATATTATAAATATTACAACGAAGCATGTTATTATTAGAATAATAACTAGTTTAGGTATGGTTTATTGCCTAGAAAAATAAATGAATACTTCAAACTAATTAAAATCAAATATAAACAAACTAGCACTATATCTTATAAAACTAAACTAGTCTAATAGACCATTGCCAATGAACATAGTATCCAGACGCTGGCCGCATTGCCGCGTTTAATTGCAATACTGATGCGTTGCGCAAGATATTGGCCAGTATTTTGGTCACGAGATGCTTCAACTAGACGTGTTGATAAATATTTAAAATTCAAGGAATCAATGTCATATGGTCCGGTCTTTTACCATCGCTACGTACAAGACCGCTGGGTTTGAGAACGGCTGCACCGTTGGCAGTGGTAAAAGCCCGGCGGATGGTTTGACTGTGTGACTAAGTATTGCTAAAGTTTTTTTAATTTCAAAAGTATAATATTTTCAACAATGGATTCAATTCATTTTGGGAATTTTACAACTTTTCATTGTTTTATTACTTAAAAATAACAACATTAATAAAAATTACTACATTATACTAATAACTACTTAAAAATATAATAACATTTTCACACCACCTGCTTGACAATGGCCAATTATACGTCATTATATAATTATTGCTCTACGTTCTAGCCGGGCAATAATGTTGTTCTGAATTTCATTATAACCCGCTGCTCAACTATTTTTAGGCACCACATAACGGAAGATGTTCTTGAAAAACAAATTTACGAACCTCTTTGACGAATGTGTTGTATGTGCGTGTTATTTCTTTTGGTGTTTTGTGTGTTTAGTGTAGTGTTTCTATTATGTAGTGTATTTCTAGTATGTGTTAAGGTGCCTGTGTATCTCTAGTGTTTAGTGTGTTTTTAGTGTATATCTAGTGATTTTTTTGTGAGTAGTGTTTTCCGTAGTGTATTTTTTGAATCTAGTGTATTTTTCTAGAGTAATTTGGGTACTGTTTTTTTTAAATAAAATCTCAAGTGTCGGCAGTGATGTTTCTAGTGGTATTTATACTTTTATTGTCTCGCAGAAATGTGAAAAGTAGAGTATTTCCCTCAGGGATAAAGGTGTCTTCGTCTTGGGAGTGCTTGATCCTGAGCGTAATGAAGGATTCTATTCTTACTCTCTACCCTTGGCAGCCGCAGCAGCCTTACCTTGTGTCTCAGGATGATGTGATGGCGCTAAAATATCGACACAAGTCGCGTTCCATACAACATCACGCCTCTTTCGATCGTCACGCGCAAAACCGCTCAGTGAAGAAAGCCCTGCGTGTGATGTCGTTCAGGCTGGCGTGTCAGTTAATACGACCACTGCTTCTTGAGCAAGAGATACCATGGTGACCGAGCTGGTCAACTGTAGTACCACACTGACAGCGATGGGCCTTACAGTACCTTGCACCCAAGCGTAAGCTGACAGCTAGACAAAATGTGAAATGCTTGCAACCAATATCTAGATTCCCAAACAGAGCTTGCAAGAATACGAGCGTGATCTACAATACTAGGACATGTATCTAAGACTGATTTCCGTGCTAGTTTGTAGATCGGCCGATCTCACAGTCTTTGGGAAGATAACTTGCTGAGAAAATCAGTATTTAGACAAGCTAGCCACCTTACAGTCATTGTCTCTTTCGAGTGAGATACAATGACATCGAAGTGTACTAAAGAACCCTCTTTAGTACACTTCGATGCCAAGATTTTTTATATTAATTATGAGTACTATGAAATGAGGGCAAGAACGCTAGTAACGCAATATTTAAAATTTGGCGGCCTCCTAACCTTATCGGTAGTGATAATGTCCTGTCATTCAAATCAACATTCAAAACCGATATTACAGTTTCCTTTACGACATTGTCTAAGCTCGAAAGGAGCTCACCGTGTTTCCACAGTGGACTATATCGTAAAGTGTACATGTACATACATTTAGGTCAAAGTATCTGATAATTGTAAACGCCATCATGTATTTTTATGGTAAATGATAACAAATAAAAAAACTCTTTCTCAGCCGGAGACAATATTAGCGTTAATTCAGCGCCTGTTAGATGACGGCTAATTGCGTGCTCCACGCATTCTCAGGGTGTGGGTCAAGCTCTATACGACCCCAATGTCGATTATGATACTTTTCATTATTTTGAAGAGGATCCCAGGCGAAGTACAAGGATGGCTGCGAGACGCTTCGGTGTAAGTCAGTTTTATATGATATGTAGGTAAAGACTTCTCAACAACGGTGGATTACATTTGCATCACTACCGCCTTTTCTAAACCCTGTACGAACCCTCAGCACTGGCAGAAGTTAAGCCGTTGGTACTCATCACCCGATGAGCACCCACGGTAAATGTTGTAACCACGGTATGTAGTAAATGTTGACTCGCCAGTCAGAAGTTAAGCCGTTAACTTCTGCCAGTTGCTCATCGAGCATCGTCAAACAAATATCTTGTGGACTGGCGAGTCAACATTTACTCGGATCAGCCTGATCAACATCCATAATGAGCACTGTTGGAATTACAACGATCCACATTTAATCGCGGGACATTCTTCGGAAAGGGCGGAACGGAAGTAGAGTGGACTTCTATACTACGTACGTGATCAAAGTCGCGTGGGCTAGCTAGTGAACTATAATATATGAATACCATGGCGAAATAGCCTAATTCCAAGTCAAAAAATAAAATACACCTGTATTATGGAGATTCTCTTTGTTCACTTATGCACCAGCATAAATGCAAAGTGTAGGTTATCCGAAATTGGCACCGAATTTTTATAACACTTTTTCAGTTTTTGATTCTTTATAGATATCTTCTTTTAACCCATTTTTTTGTGTTTTGTGACTTCTGAAAATTAATATATTTGACTTTATAATTACTCAATTACTCTAATATTATAAATACGTAAGATGATAATATATGACACATGTAAGTGTGTATCTTTGTTCCAAATCAACTTTGTAGAGAGTAAGTGGTCAAAAAATTATAGTGTAGAGGTACCTACAAATTAAAATAATAGCAATAATAGTAAGTAAATCTTGTTTGGATCAACATAGGTAGGTATTTGTTTTGATATTTGTCTCGCCTGGTTTTTTGGTTTTTTAATCTCTATTGTAATGTATTGATATTGTATTCCTTCTGATTTTTATTTAATGGAACAAATTTGTCATCCTAGTGTTTACTTGTTTAGCCAATTTAGCCATGTCTTTTGTTACTTCCGGTAGAGCTCCAGTAAACTTTGTAGCTTCAAAGTTTCTTCTATTTGTTTTATTTGTACTGATAGCTTACATCATATCACTTTATGATCAGTTTCAAAGTTTAAATTGCGTATTATGTCAAAGTTAAGCTATTTATTTGAGCATATTATTACAATTTCGTCATTAATAATTTTTTTTTATTAAATAAATAAATTACATAATTAATAATTTTATCATGATAAATATATAAGAATCTCTGAAAGCAACCTGATTTATAACGCACAACTTTTTTAAACCCCGACACAAAAACAGAGATGTTATCAGTTTAATGTGTATGTCTATGTATCTGTGTATCTGTATGTGTCATCGTAGCTCCCAAAAGGCTGAACGGATTTTGATTTAGTTTTTTTTACTTTGTTTGAAAGGTGACTTGATCAACTGTATTCTTGATTCCAGAAAAACTGTTCAGCCGTTTGAGGTTTATTAGCTCTTTTATCAAGAGTTTAAAAAAAAAACAATTTATACTTGTTTACCTGTTAAAATCAAATAGCAGATTTATCAGGTTTGTCACTGGTGATTCTATGAACAGCCAAAGAAGGTAACAAACTGAATTCGTAATTACCACATAGCCTAAACCGCTTATAATCTGAAATATAACAAAACAAAATTATATTTTTTGTATACTTTCGTGATTTTGTTTTAAACTATCCAGGTTGTTCACTAAAGTTATATGATTATTTACGGGATATTTACCGTGGTAAGGTTGTGGAATGAGCTCCCGATATTTCGGCGCACGTTCACGGGAAGACTGAAGAATGCGGGTGGTTGGACGAACAGTTAAAAAGTTAGGTGCAGACATAACGATCTACCCAGTCAGTCAGTCAGTCTTCCCGAGAACATGGTGCATGTAACTGCGCCGAAATATCGGAAGCTCATTCCACAACCTTACCACGGTAAATATCCCGTAAATAATCATATAACTTTACGTGATTATGATACATTTTGTGTCTTATTTACGGGTTTCATCATTTCAGCCCTAGGACGTCAAATGCTGGAAATAGGCCTCCCTGTCGATCTCTAAAAGGGCCGGTTGGAAGCGGCCTGCATCCAGCGTTTTCCTGCGGTCTCTTTTAGTTCGTCTGTCCATCTTATGGTGTCCATTCAAGAACCTTTCGGCCCCATTGGCCATCTGTTCTGCGTGCTATGTGCCCTGCCCCCTGCCATTTCAACTTGCTAACCCGGTGGGCTATGTCCGTAACTTTCGTTGGTCTACAGATCTCATCATTTCTGATTCTATCCCATAGAAAGTTGGTATTTTATTATTCACATTCACATTATATACCGTGTGTAAGAGAAACGCTCCCGAAGCCAAATCGTAACTATTATACTAACTAAACACAATTTTATTACCTTTTAGTTTTAGTGGTATTTTTGTGTTTTAGAAATTTGCTAACCAGCAATGTAAAGCAAACAAGCGAGCGCGCGGCGCAGCGTGGTGCAGTTTGTTAATGGAGCCTCTATCGCCAGCTGATATTTCATTTTATTACAGTGAGAACACTAAAATCGATGGCATCGATTCTGATGTACTCTTAACTAAACTAAATTTGACAGCACTAAAATTGTTGCCATCCTTTTCTCGCTTATTAAAATGAAAAGATAATAGAGGAAGAGGCAGATATTTTTTTTGCTATCAGATTGGTTTAGTTTAGCGACTGGTATGAAAGAATCGACGCCAATATTTACTAAAACATGGCGTTTTTTGTGGTATCGTACCAGATATCACTAGCACTATAACCAGTCTCCGTTTTCAAGATCATTTTTCTTACACTCTGTATAATTGAGCCAGATACTTCCAACCTCAGGTAGTTTCAATTGCGTTCGGCAGTAGTTTTATCCACAACGGCACGTAGAAGACATGTGAGGTAAGAGGTAGTTAATAAAAAAAAATCTCCAAAACGTCTGGACATATTTGATTGCGGGTTTTGTTATTTGAAAGAATTTTATTCTATCCATCCAGAATCAGTAATATGACAATTTTTTTCATATAATTATTATGATTACTTACTGAACCAATATAGTCGAATTTTGCAGGTGTCCGCAAGGAAAATATGTCTCTGTATATGAATATAAGGTGACATATATAGCATGAGTAGGTAAGCTTACTTAGCGGTACGAACACTTTGCTGCCCAGGAAATCATTTACTATTGCTGAAAATTATATTAAGATAAGAGCATATCCAACAAAAATATATATATATATTTTTTTTACAAAAACTCGACTGTAACAGATAAACAGTCTGTTTATCTGTTTTTTTATGTTAGGGGTAGATAACACTAGTATAGAGACAATAAATACTTGTTACATAAACTTAAAAACATTCAGCTCTTTCTGCGCAGTCGGGTAATAAGAGGATATAATTATAGAAATATTAGAAGTTCAAGGTTAAAATCTAAATTTCCCCATAAGTTTCCTCCAACAAATGCCACTAATTTGAAGCCTAAAGCTGCACTCGCATTTGAAATTTGTCACTTCAACTATTTGCTTGCAACTTAAGTTGAGCATTCTAGAAGTTATAACACATAATTAATTCAGTACAAGAAATTCGTTCATTAAATCTCTCATTGAAGTTAAAACTGCGCGCCTCTCCATAGCATCTGTGCACTTTACCCCATTACAAATATTTAGTAGAGTGGTGCGCTATTTTAATCATGTTTTGAAGTTAATACCTCTCTCTCGCAGAACAGACACGCAGTTTATTTAATAGCTATAAAAATACTTACGTAGCGTTCCATATTCGCAAACAATTATGATGAAACAGATTCCTATTGACCAAATTGATCTGTCAAATGCTGCAATAATCGCAGTGCCAAGAGCACTGAATTCTCTTTCGAACATTTTACCGCCGACGTGCAGGCATAATATCATTAGACTCATCCCAATGATAAACCCTAAAATCGAAGTAGACTGAAAAAAAACAATAGTTCAAATTATTAAGAAAAAAAAAACTCGTTCACTGTACATGGAATTGACAGGGTGCAAACAAACAAACAAACAATCAAATCTTTCCTCTTTTAATATTATTATAATCATACAAGTTTAGAATTATAATTCCTATTTGATAACCCGTTACAGAAGCAGATTTTTATACTAGGATTCAAATATGGCTGAAGCGTATGTGACAAGTATGTACCTTTGAAATAATCTTCCTATTCATATGAGGTTGGTAAACGGTCATGATGTATCCCATTGCCACGCCGATAAGGTACGAACTGGCCCTGGTGTAGAAATTAGTATATACCGAATAGTATACCTTGTTGGTTTCCATGTTATAGCACTCTCTGAGGATACATAATAAATAGTTTTAGAATCACGTGTTACATCAAAATCAGGGTTGGCACAATTAAATCAATTTGATTCAACTCATGATTTAAATATATATATTTTTACAATGAAAATCAATTACTAATATAATTATGTCTTTATTTAATTCTTTAATTAAAATAATGTAATTTACTCGTGGAGTCGGAGTCAGATGTATCAATGTCATAATTATTGTAATATTTTTAATCAATTATTAATCAAAATCAGGGTTGGAACGATTGATTCATTTGATTCAAATCATGATTTAAATCAGTGGTTGCCAATTAGTTTTTCTGGCGTACCACTTCAAGAAAGATCTCAAACTAGCGTATTATACCCCTTGAGTTTAGCAATCATAGAATTTTATACTTTACTGGTCCTCACAAACTGAGTCTACACCGGACCGACCTGCAACTAGATTTGATCCGCTGCAACCCTTATTGCAGGAATGATAATAATAAAAAAAACAGGATATTGATTAAATTATCTTAATCAAGATATTGCCGCGCGTCGTGTACCCTTTCATGCAACTTCGTGTACCCCTGGGGGTAGGCGTACCACTAATTGGAACCACTGATTTAAATCAAATAGATAAGATGAGTTTTTGGCGTGTTTATGTCGAATTAAATAAGATCTGTAGTGATGTCTTAAAGATCATTGCTGCAGACTTGAGTATGTCTATTTGTGAATAGCAACGATTTTTTACTGCACTCTCCGGGCGCTAACCATAACAAAACAGTTTTTATTGTGAGTAAAATTTGAAAATCTTACTTGTTAAGATCATAAAACAGTAAACCAGGAAGCTCCTTCCAGAAATTTAGAATGGCAGGCAAAATCACTGACAAAACGTAGACAAAGGAACAAAATATGATCCCTGTTCGCTTGTTTTTACGATAAACCATGAAAATTGCAGTGCCCAGGATTGTAAGCTGGAAATCGCAGTACAGGTACCAGCTGATTTCTGAACACTGAAACAATAGTTAACATAACTTTTCACACCACCTGCTCGACAATGTCCAATATATCATGCAACCTCAACGTAAAGTAAAGCATTATCTTTTAAGGGATATAAAGTTGTATGAAACCCCCTAGGGAATAAAGTGATTTGAATTTGGAACGTCAAATTCGTGTGGAAACTCGTGCCATTGTAAAGAGGTTTGTTCGAAAATTGAACTGGCGCCATAAGCAGAACTAAAAAAAATGTGTTTTTACAAAGAATTTGAAACAAAAGACGGTGTTTGGAGCCCTTTTTTAACCGACTTCCAAAAAGAGGCGGCTATCAATTCGACTGTTTTTTTTTAAATGTATGTTTGTTACGCGATTACTCCGCCAATTTAGAATTGTTTTTGATGATTCTTTTTTTGGTTGGTAGGTCTTATCTCAGAGGTGGTCCCATAATTTTTTTATCGACATTGATCTGCGCTTTTTGTTAACATTTTAAGTGGAAAGTAATATTTTTTCTGGGCAAGTGCCTTTATTAACTAAACAAAATACAAGCTAAAACTAAAACTACAAATACAGTTAGACTGCCCATAGACCGTTGAAGGTCTAAAGACAATCCAAATGCTCAAGCCCACTACCAGTTGGCAGCGTACCCAGCATGCTGGCGGCATTAAATCTACAAAAACATGACGATAAGCAACGAATTCAATGTACATTGCACAGTGCCACCAACTTAGCTGTCAAAGTGGGCAAAATTGGAACTACAGGTATTTCTTGGTGAATTTCATACTTTGTTCTCCACTAGCGACGCTGTCAACTGAACAGCAAACATAGAGGAACTGTTCCTACAACAGAACTTCAAAAAAAACAAAGTGTCTCCATGGCGACCGGGCCCTTTTGTTTTTCGTTAAATTTTTCAAGACCATGGATACAAAGTATTTCAGCCGTAATATTAAACAATATTTTCTACTTTTTAGTTTCAGTTTGTAAATGTAGGTATGTATAGTCATGAAGTCGGTTCTTTTTTTTTCTAAATATTATAATTATATTGTCTCGCAGAAGGTGTGAAAAGTAGAGCATGCTCCTCTGGCATAAAGCCTGTCTTCGTTGTTGTAAGACACTGCTTTATTCCCTTAGTGCATAATTTACTATTATTCATTCTCAAAATACTTTTTAAAAACAGCTTTATCGTATTCTTATCAGCAAACCCTTTCATTTGATACCCATATCATGATGGCAGATAAGAACATTTAGTCCGCCATCTTGGAGCATCCGCCATATTAAATTTATCATATAGGACCAAAGTGTTTGGGAAGACAAATCCAACGAACCCAAACTCGACGGGGCTACGTAAATTTGTCAGGGAGTTCCATCTTCTGCCTCCGTCATCAGACCAGCTCGATAGTACCAAAACATTGCATTGTCACCGAAATTACATAAGTATGCCAAATTTCAATTTAATCGGTTGAGGATAACTGGTCTAAAATTCAGTTGCAATATTTGTTCCACACCAACAGGACACGTTACATAAAAACCTGTAAAAAAGGTTTTGCTTATTGCAGGATACATTTCAATAACATGTTTTAAAAAAATAAATTTTTACTAATTTTTAAGGTAAATTCGGAGAAATGACAATTAAAAAAAACGTAACCCTAGGAACTACCACCAACACACCAAAACCACCACACAGTGGCTTCCACAGGATGGCAAACAACCTCCCAGACGGCTCAGACAGAGATGGGAAACGAACTGGACTCCTACTTGAAAAACTGGAAAATTGCCCAAAACAGAGAGGAATGGGAGGAGGGAAGGGAGGCCTTTGTTTATAATAATGTTTTTTCTTTTTTAATATCATACATCTATACCTGAGTATAGATAGATTAGAGATACCTATTACCAAAATTATGAACAAGGGCGGCCCCTCGCCTCTTCCTCATTTTGTCACTATAGGGCCCTCTCCTGCCAAAAGGTTGCCGACCGCTGCCTTAACGTTACGTTATCCCCGGATACAAGAAGATAATTATTATACAGCTAGTTAATAATTAGTGCTTTAAGGCACTACCACATTAGTACTATAAGGCACTACCACTGAGCGATGGTAGTCGAGCGGTAGCATGTGTGCTTTACAATCCGAGAGTACCCCTGTGCGATCCTGCCCTACACCTGACTTATTTAGTACTTAGGTAAATTATGTGCCATTTTGAATATGGTGAAGGAAAACATCGTCAGGAAACTTGTATGTCCAAAAACCTCAAAAGTTCAGAGACACATGACATTCGCCAACATACGCCGGGCCAGCGTGCTAGATTAGGGCATGAGCCCTTTCACGCAGCCTTTTTCTGGGACACAGGCCTTTTCTCAGAGAGAGAGGATAACCTCTCTCTCCCTCTCTGAGAAAAGGTCTGTGTCCCAGCAGTGGGAATATAATAGGCTGATATTGACGGCAATGAGTGTAATGAGATGATGGTACTTACAACGCCTACGCCATCCACCTTATTAGTGAACAGAACTAGATTTCCCCACCAGGATTTGGTACATGCCTCCAAGAATTTTCGGATCATCCTAGGCCATGCTGGCCCCGAACCAATATGCGGTATTACATAGGTCATGAACACCATGCTTAGAATGTGCAACGGGAAAACCAATCTGAAATGTTACGCCAGCATTATTTTTCATTATTAATCTGCAATATTCAATCAATCCGAAACTTTCTGTATGGTCATTTATTGTGTTGTACCAAAAATCAATACATTATGTTCTACATTATTAGAATACAGCAAAGAAAATAATTATAAATTAAAAAAAAAACAACTACAAAATTAGTAAATACGCAACTTCATTTACATGGATGTTTTTTTTTTTCAATTATTTTTATTTAAAACTCAAACTACCGAACCGGTTTAAATGAAATTTCTACGGGGCTAATCTGAAATTATATCCTTTAATAAAGAAGTTTCCAAATCGGTTTATAAATACTTAAATGATTATTACCGAGATATATGCCATTAATATTCATAACGGGATAATATATCCTATAAAAAATCATATAACGGTAGTGAACAACCGTGATAATTTTAAAACAACGGTTTATAAATGACGACATTCTGAGGTAACAAACATAAATATAAAGCCGAATTGAAATCCCTCCTTTTTTGAAGTCGGTTAAAACGTAAGGAAGGTTGACCAAACCACCTAATGATGGAGAGGTCAGCTTTCATAACTTTCATATTGGGATTCGTAGAAAAGCAGCTTTTTTAAATTTAATAATTAACTTGCGTTTGATCTTTAACTCGCCTGATGTTAAGCTATGATGCGGTCTACGATGGAACACGCATGCCTAGAAAAAATCGATTCACCTTATATTTAAAATAATGTTGTATTCAATTATTATTTTTTGATAAGACCATTAGGGTTGGAACAATCGTGCGGACAAGTAAAAATTGTGACGTTTCTTAGTACCCTGTTAAAAAAGTAGTGTTACAAATAAAGTAATACCGTAAGTATCGTTTCAACAGTGTTTTGAAGGGCTGGTACGATTTACTAGACATAAGACCCCTGAAATGAAGCAGTCCTGACATCACCAGGAACGTATCCGCAAACAAGTCGATATGAAAACTCAACATAATGAGAGAATTATTTAACATTTCCTGGAAAAAATAAAATTGGGTTATTCGTTTTGCCCGATATTATCGGGTTACGGTACAACTCAAAAAAATGCACTTTGATATTTGAAATGCGTGACTCAAATACTGGCGAATAGAAGCTTAACCAAAACGTCGAAGCATCTTTTTTTTTCAGGTGATAATACGCTGCCAACTGGCAGTGGACTTGCGTCATTTGTCTTTGAATGAATCATCATCAGCCAGAAGACGTCCACTGCTGAATATAGGCCCCCTTTAACTTCCACACTGAATGACAGTCAGTCTGTCAGAAGTCTTTGAATTGTTTGATTACTATTAATTGTTTGTGTTTTGTTAGGCTAAGAAGATAAATAAACACTCTTTATTATGTACACCAGAAATACAGATTAATAACAGATAGAAAACACTTACGATCTAGAGCCACAAAAGAAGAAAAAAGAAGATTAGGTAAGTACTTTTATTTTTTGCGTAGATATTAAATCGATTCTCACCTTTTCAACGTCTGTTTGGTTTGCAAAAGTCGATAGATATATGAATATCAAGTGAACTACGATTACAGTGCCAGAATTGAATGATTTAATGCCGTTGAGTATCTTGATTTCATCCTTTCTGACCTCCGTCAGGGCGTCGAAATTACGCGTGAGACAGAAACAACGTGTTATTTTGGAAACTGGAAACATCAGAAATACTTGTGAGGAAGTTTTGCAAAAAAAACACCAGCACCTTTATTCACAAACAAGAGATAAATTCGTCCGTTCTGGAGATGGTTGGTTAACGGCTATGCGAATCCCGGGAGGAACTGTAAATTTTACGGTATAAAAAGTAGCCCATGTCACTCTCTGGTCCTTGATCTATATCTATGCAAAAAATCACGACGTTCTGTTGCTCTGTTGCTGCGTGGAAGAAAAACAAACAAATCAACATTCGCATTAATAATAAATTTATACGGGAAATGCCGCATTAAACTAAGTGTAGGATTATAATATCTTAAGTAAATCTCGATCGTCAGGCAGTAAGAACTATACTAATAAAAAATGTCAAAGCCTATTTGGAATCCAAAATGCTAAGAAAATAATTAATACTTTAATATTGGAATGAGTCTTACCAGTAGAATCAGATGTGCCATTATTATTTCCGAAAAAATACACCAATATACATATGGATGCCATAGCCAATATAGTAAACCTGTAAACATTGTCATTGTTCGTAAGTAAAATATTTGTGTTTCAAGCATTCACGTATATAGATATACATTTATTATAATTATAACCGGGCCAATTACCCTTTTTCAATGGTACCTACAGGCTCAATGGCACACACGAGCATACAACAAATCAGTATGAACACTGAACAGGGGCCTAACGGCCAACTGCTAACGCGGTATCAAACTAACGTTAAATCCGCTGAGTTCGAAAATCACGCGAACGTGAACCTTAACGCGCCACTGATACGTTTTGCGGTCACGTGATATTCCAACTGAGCGTATTTAACGTTAGTTTGATACCGCGGTAGCGGTCAGGGTAGCGGTCAGGGGCCGTAAGGCCCCTGATTGTGTTTAGAAAAAAATACCATGTTTTATCAAAAACTGTGTAATGACCCAGATTTTTGTTTTCTCCTCCGGAACTTGAATTAATGATGAGTATTATAGCAATAAGAATAATTTAACATTTAAGAAGGTTTAAACACATACCAATGGTATATTATACTTTTGCACGTATTTTATACTTTTTTTTAACTTTTACCTAAAAGGTAGAAGTATTTGATTATACACATATAAAAAACTCCTGCGCTCGCATACTACGGGTTAATAAACTGATCTTGATAATTTGCTAAAAATAGGGCTTACATTTTTTTAAATTGTCGCGCTTGCGCGTTTTGTTGTGGTCAATGTGCTCAAACCGGCTCTGGTACTCTATATTTAAATTGGCTACATTAATCTCATTAACCACGTCACCACCGCCTATAATATCTGGGGCATTGTTCGGAGGAAAAGCCGAAGGTTAAATCAATTCACAACACTTACAGGTAAGGGGCAAAGAAAATGGATTAAATCGAACAGTGCTAGATTTCTACATAATTATGTCTATAATGTGTGGATGGCATTTTAAGTGTTTTTTTCCTATTGGTCCAATTAAAGAAACTTATCATAGCGTACAAAGATGCTTTAGAAAAAATTAAGCAAGTTGTCTGAAAATATGTATAAAAAAAACATACAGTTGAATTGATAATCTCTTCCTTTTTGAAGTCGGTTAAAAATATAGTCCTTGTTGTACGCTTCTTTAATTCCGAACGAATATCAATCTTTATTTGAGTATAGGACTGTTATAGGCTTCAATAAAAAAACAAAGGCTGAAAAACAAAAGGCTTATCATATGATATTTTAATATTCATGAAATAAATTAATCTTTGTGAAAGTGTATATTGCGTTTTTTGGGTCAATCCCATTGACTCCATATAAGTGGAAATAAGGGAACATCTAACTAATTAAATACATTAATTTAATAAAAAGATTTGATATTCTTCTATTTTTTTATTTTTTTTTAATATCCATTTTTTTATTTATATGACATTATGATAAATTTTTGTTTGCTAATTAGTAAATTATTTTTAATATATTAGAACGTCTCAGTCAGACTGAATTTTCACACTTGTGGTCTTATTCGAGTTCAAGATTCTTATATTTTGACTGATGAATAGTAGGGGTAGTTTAGTTTAGTTTAATTTAATATAAATTAAAGTTCTGAACAAAACAATTACTAATCCTCTTGATATAGCTAATTCTTTCAATAATAAAAATTACAAGTAAAATAAAAACTATCTTAAATTTTAATTTATAACTAAAACTAATCTAAAACTAAAATTATTCTAAATTAATATTTTATATTGTAAATCCCACTTGTAAGCGCGTGCTACATGTCGGAACAGGAATTGCTTACTCATCGGACCCCAAGACACGGGCTGAGCCGAGTTTGGGGCCCACGGACAATTCACTGTTAAATTTTTTGGTCAATATGTGATTATTAATTAGATTTTTTTGAATAGAACCAATAGGAAAAAAACACGTTATACGATCGATTGGAATAATTTGTGTTCAAAGAGAAATTGAATATGAAACTGGGTGATTGAGACCTACCCTACGCCACTGCGACAGATGGTGTAGGTAAATGTTTCAACTACTAGACATTTGTGTCCAGCATAATTATATTTAAATGTACAGATCTTTGTCATCTTTATGATCACACACATCGGTAGTTTCAACATAGCGTTCAAGCGAATTCGATGAAAAAAATCACTCAAAGCAAAATCCAAGAATCAATACGATAAACCAATTATAATTTTTGATAGACTAAAAAAGAATAGTGTGAATATTAATAACTACCAATTTTACAAGTTAAAAGTTGTTCATAATACCTGGTAGTACGAACCCCTTTCGGCTTAGTATATAACCTTTTCCCATAACCCATTAAGTCAGTCTCTTAAAAAATCTTGCCAACTCACCAAAACATATAGTATAGTATCGGTTTCTCGACTGTTCCAGCCACTTGACAGTCACGAGGGTCCACCACGATATCTTTAAATGGAAGATGCGATAGACCAAATATGTGGCGAGATATCTTGGCAATGGTTTCTGTCTCGCAGATCGCGGGAAGACAGACTCCCAGAAATATGGTGTTAAGTCGCTTCCCGTGTCGGAATGTTGTCTATAATTTACAACAAAAGAAAGTTTTTTTTTTTTATTAGCCTGCTTGATGTTGAAGTCAAGTAGTAAAAAGCCACAGGTGCGATATCAAATAAAACATATATGTCTTCCACAAGCCCAACGAGTAGTGCTGACTGAACGTACCTGGTGTCTGTTTATTACAATCTGAGAGTAATCTATCCTACCTCATCTTGCATAATAGAGAAATATAAACATTCTGGTATAACCTGAGCTGTCGTTTAGACCCTAGCAGAAACCACAAATATAGCTCAACAGCCCACAACGCAATATAAAAAAAAAAACTGAACAGAAAGTTACTCACTCCAATATATCTTCCAACATCATCATAAGGATCAATATGTTCCTCATCATATATGTGCAAAGCAGGTAAGTTCACATCTACCAGGCAGTACTGTGTTTCTACAACCTGGTGAGATGGCGAAGACACTGTCAGACATTGGTCAAAGTTGCCAAGGTGATACAATGATCCGTATAAAGTCCCGACTGGTAGTTGCATAGAATCCCACACTGAAAAACCATTTCAAATATCAGAGTTTATAAAATATTCTTGATTTATGCTTATACCGATGAATGAAAGAAAAACCTGAATGGTTTGATTGACCTGAATTGGAATGATCTGATCTGAAATGACCTGAATTGGAATTAGGTTGGAAATTAAATAATCAAAACCTGAAAACTTACCCCAGCTGGCCCAAAGTGTATTGTTCTTTACTCCGTTTAAAATGCCCTCGGTAGCATGACGACACGCAGATTCTTCTTGGTTCCATTTCTCGAGTGCCAACCCATCCAAAAGGTCATTAACTATGCCAATTATCTTTGCGTCTTGAAATCCTTTGACTGGTTTAAATACTAAAAAAAAACAATACCTTTTCTCAGAAAACATTCCAACTCCGTAGCTAAAGCCATATAATTGTCACATTCATAGTTCAGAAAATTGTGGTTAGGTGAAGAAAAAAATAAAACGAACGAAGCTCGGTGGACTTAGCCAAATTTCAAAGATGTATCATCCCGAAATAACATAATTATACTTTTATGGTTTAGTAAATAAAGAAAACCATTAAGGAAAAATTCTCTGTTAAGAGCATTTTACGAAAAGGTCAAAATATGACCTTTTCTCTTGAACATCTTAAATTCATTACAGATTTATCACTATAACTCAAAAAATTATAACCAGAAAATGTTAGGAGTAATGTTAAATTAAGGTTTTTAATTTAACCTGTCCGAATGGTACGTTACGAGTTGTTATGTCTAATAGCAATGATAGATTCGTCCTTGCTAGTAGTTTAGAAATGCTGGGGAACCAACTTTTTGCCACTTTAGCGGGCCGGATTTCGTACATCATAAAATACATTTTTTTTTTTTGTAATTTAAGGATCGAGATCTATATAATACCAAAACTGAAATTGTGCAAATTTTAATGCATTTATCTTAATAACTATAGAATTGAGAAGGTTCTAAAGAATTAGGAGGGATGGACAAACGGACAGACAGATAGACGGACAGATGGACATACGGACAGGCATGCTTAGAAATACAAGTTTTTTACAAATTATAAAAACTTTAAATTTAACAATAATCACTAAAACATTAAGATTATGTGTTTCATAGTGTAAAAAAAGCATAAATATAGGTACTACCTAATATTAATTGCGTTAAAAGTTCCACCAGATTAAAATATTTATTCTTCTATTAGATAGTAGTTTTATCAACAAAATTATTGAAAGTATTTATAATATATAATTATAGATACGAAATAGATAGTCACATGCCATTTAAGCAAATAAGTAATTGTATTGTTTAACTTACCAAAACATGTAAAAACAAAAATAACAATGTGAAACTTCATTGTCACTCAGTTATCTCTAAAACACAGTGTCAGAATTTTCAATATATAAATAAAATCATAAAAGCCTGTCTAACAGAAAAACAAACTTTAATTTGAAAATATTTTACAAGCTATTATTTAAATGAAGTTTTTAATTTTTATTTATATGTTATTTTTTATATTTTTTTGGCGGAATTGGGTATTGCAAATTGTATTGTCACCAGAAATAAAAGTGTATGCAAAATCAGTTTATAGAAACTGGTTCTAATAATTCAGCTTGCAAGATTTGACTTAAATAAATATTTATTAAATAAAGTCTAATATAAGTATGTAAGTCTAAAAGCTTGTAATGAAAACGGCTACCTTTCGATTAAGTGTTAATATACTTACGGGACGCCATCACTTTTATAATAAAGGTCTGTATGATACAAAGTATAAAAAAGATGCGTATGTACAGCCATGATTCACACGATCTCATCGAGATACAATACATAATATAGAGTCACAATTGTGCCAAAAAAATCCGAACTATACCTCGGCGCATGCTATGAATTGCGCAGAATTTTTGGTCAGTAAAAAAAAGGCTACCGCGATCTGACTACAAAACCGCGCGATGCCAGCGCTACGATGACATAGCGGACAACTAACGTTGAACACTATGCAAGCGACATAATGTCTAAATTGGAGTAAATGTGGCATTGTGAAGTATATGATTGATACAATGTATGTAAAATTTGGTAGTATTTAAATAATAGTAATGGCTTTTAGTATCATTAAAAGTGTTTTAGCATCCCCCGTCGATCCTGTTACGTAAATTATTTCTATCCAACGGTTAACTGGAAGAGATCACTTTAAGCGATAAGGCCGCCACTTGTGGCACTAGCTCGTAAGTGTTCTCTATCTGTTTGTAATTTGTATTTCCTTTGTACACAATAAAGAGTTCTATCTATCTACAATGACGCACGGACGTTTTTTGACTGTTTTCATTGAGAAAATGTGACTCTATAGGAATTGTATCTTGATGCATGATCTCATAAAATACACCATGCGTACAGCAATCTCAGATCAAGTCGGTCGAACGTCAGTCGTGAATGCCCGCACTTTGACATTACACGTAATTATCGACATACGTGACAATTTTCATAATTAACATCGATTTTTCCATTGTCGTAATATTGCAAATAACCTTATTTAAGAATGAGACTTTGTTATAATTTAATCGTGCTTTTCGTACATGTCGTAATCGATGAAAGTAATTTTTGGTGATCAGTTTATAGACTTTTATTTGGTAATATTTTTTATTATTGTTCTATTTCGGGGTGACAATATTAGCTTGGCCACAAGGATACGTTTCTAGCTAATTTATGATGTATGCCAAAAATACATGTTTATTCTAACTTGTTCTATTGGTAGAACAACTGGTAATAATTTTTCCTACATATCCTATTGGAAAAACAAACAGTAGAACAGGTGGTAATGATCCATTCTACATTATGGATTTGACCTGAAAAGGCTAGTTGATAATGACAATGGAGTAGGACGAACAGCCTTTGTTGCAAATTTTAAGGGTACAGTACCCCGGGAACTTAGTTTTGTGGTAACAGCCAACGAACAATATCTTTTTTTCACTACTGTATATTGCTATTGTTTCACAAATTCTGGAGGAAAATCCTATTGTTTTTTATCCCTCATCCTTAAATGTTGATACTCTTCTGACAAAACCATTGTTTTATCTTCAAATATCGCGGGCGAAGCCGCAGATAAAAGCTAGTACCTAATAAATTGATTTTAATTGAAACTCCCTTAATTAAACTTTGACAGAATAATAATATTATAATTGGTTAGCCAGCCCTAGCGTTGGCCAAGGGCCTACACGTAGGTTATTAAAATCAAGGTCATTTCGTTTTGTTGTATCAGAAATAGTTAATAAAATAAATTGTAAAAGTTGACAAAGGGCATGGACCCAGGAATCCGTAGAGCAGCAAAATAAACAATAAAATAAACTCATTGACCTGTGTATTGTATGGCACAACCAATCTCCGCTCAAGACAGGATTTAAGACATGTACCTTTATCAGATAGACACCGCGAGCACTACAGGTTGTACGACAACCCAGCGTGTCGCATTTTATGTGCCTACTATGATTACACGAGACAAGATACTAGGTACACGAGAGCCATTAGGTGCATGATAGTTTAACTTAATTTAACTTCGTACTTCAAGGTGTATAAGTATGGGTATTTATACCGACGGTCTATGAGTCAGCCATATTATTAAAAAAAACGCTAGATACGTACAAATACAGTATGTTTTTTTTGTTTTTTTTTTTGGTTGATGTTAAGACTACCTTGGTTCTGTAGCGCAATCTGACGATTTCCATGCTTCTGTATGGAAAAAGGTGTGTGTCTTCTTTAGAAAGTAGATTTGGTGTAGTAAGAACATCATCCTAAAAACTGTAGCAGTGAACCCTTTTCCGCATTATTATATTGCATATTTAGACACTTTGTGGAGATGATGGTCAACAAAGAAGTTTTGCTTTTGTAGTTTAAGTTTTACGGTTATAAGGTTAAGGACCATGTTGTCCGGAAATAAAATATGAAAAAATTACGCAATTTCTCATTTATTTATTGACTTCTGACTTACTACTTCCAAGATGACAGAGACCGGAACTGAATATGCGACAAATCTGTGGGCATTCTAGTTAAAGTTTATCAATATCCACTGAGCGAGAAAGAAAGAAATTGGACCTACAAAGGTAGGTCCAATTTATTGGCAAGAACGTACTTAAAATAAACATGAAAAAACTTAAGATAGACCACAGGTATGCAAAGTAGGTGCAATGGCGGGGTCTATCCTGTTTATGATGGCATTCCGAAATTCAATAAATCAAATAGGTACAAATAAGAAAGGAACATAACCAGCTTATATTTAACCTCTTGCAGTCGTTCTTTTGGTGCAAATACCTGTGCGCGGTGCGAGCCGCTTGCATTTATGCATGTCCTCAATTAAATAAAACTAGCCTGTATCAGCCTATCATGTTCCTACTGCTGGGACACAGGCTTTCTCTTAGAGAAAGATAATGGCCTAATGGGCCCTAATCCACCAAGCTGGTTCAGTGCATATTGGTAAATGTCGTAATAAGTCTTTAAGCTATTTTTGAGGTTCTTGGACATACCGGTTTCCTCACGATGTTTTCCTTCGCCAATTTTAAGCGATGGCATCGAAATTGCACACAATTTATTTAAGTACTAAACAAGTTATTTATAAGGGGGGCTAGACAAGACCACTTTCTGTTAGCGTTAACGCCTGCGGAAAGATGAAATTGTATGAAAATGACATTGACAATGCCATTAGCTTGAGAGATGTCATCTTAAGCTAATGTCATTTTCATACAATTTCATCTTTCCGCAGGCGTTAACGCTAACAGAAAATGGGTCTTGTCTAACCCTCAAGGTCTACTTACATCAAAAAAAATTATATGATAAAAATACACACGGATTGATTTAAAATACTTCATCCTTTTTTGAAGTGAAGGTAAAAAAAGGTTAAGATTGACAGTTTGATTTCTCGAAACCATTTCGCCCTCTACGCTCGAAACCGATTTGGATATTTTATTCACTGGTAGGAAGTCACACTATTCTTGAAATACTACGCGCAAACGCTAGTAACGCTTATATTATAAAATCCTGATAAAATATTTGTTTTCATTCAACTTCATAACGATTGAACGCGTTTAGATGAAAGTTACTAAGGAGGTGGCTTATATCCTGTATTAACACATTAATAAGTTTTTATCACAATATTCCATAAAATAGCAAACATAACGCAGCTACAGTTAAATAAAGAGGTGGGTTCCATCGAAGCAAAACCGCCCATATAACTAGACAAAATTGACAAATACATAGAAAAAGGGTTATTGGTTAAATCTTTCCGCTCGCTTACCTCCATCTCTTTGTGCTGACAACTTCAAAGCAAAGAAAACCCTTTTGATCGTCAATATGAGGTAATACGAAACCTACTCGGTAGAGTCACTAACCAAACATATCACTTTGGATAGGCACGTCTGTTATTTCAATTCAAATTGACAATAATTAGGTTATTATAAAATATGTCATCATCATTAGCCAGAAGACGTCGACTGCTAAACATAGACCTCCCCTTAAACCTCCACACTGAATGACAGCACCTCATCCGCATCCAATGGATGCCCTCGACTTTCTCGATATCGTCGGTCCATCCAGTGGGAGGCCTACCTACGCTGCGTCTTCTTTCTGCGTTATCGGTTCTTCGAGCGATATAGTCTGGCCATTGCCACATCAACTTGAAAATTGTAATAACTTTGTCGGTGACCTTGGTCCTTTGGTAAATTTGCACGTTTCGGATTCTATAGAAACTTCGAGCATGGCTCTCTCAGTTGCCCGCTCTGCGACTCTGAAGTTTTTCCAAAGGGCCAGCAGTTAAGGATTACATCTCAGTACTATAATAATGCATTTACTGTCAATACGCACTGGTTAAAGACCCTTGTCTTTAAGCACTGTGGTAGTTGTGACGAGAAAATGTCACGTGATTGTACAAATAGTAGTAATTATGATTTTTGTTACAGATAGTACCCATAAGAAATTCATAGACTAGCATTATTTACGGGTTAAACGTCCGACCAAACGATCACGATCACTAAGTGGTTGAAAAATCCATCGGATTAATACCTCTCGTAAAATAAATTGTACGTATCGCTACTACTAACGTTCTAGTAGAACTATAAAATAGGGTTATCAAAAAAGGTATTGAATAAATTAACTTTAGACACTATTTTATACTTATTCGGAGCATCACCTCCTTTCAAAATCAGCTCAATATGCATTAAGTATATATCCAACGAGAAAAAAACATGACTACTGACACACATACACATGTCTCATTGTATTATTTTTTAAATTTGAGTTGTTTCGACTGTTAATTTGTAATAATGTTGGATTATTATTTATTTAAATATTCGTGATTGTGCTCGAGAGTGGGCAAGTAATAAATGAGGTGAAACGCGTTTTCTCATGTTGTTTCCAAAAATCTATAATATAAGCCTCTATATAATAATAGAAGTCTCCACTACCTTACTGGGCCATCAAATAAATATGTTACTTATATCAGTAAATAATGTAAGACGAGGCAGTATGGCCTTATTGGGTTTAGCCTGCCGTCATGGGTAAAAAAAATGCACGTAATTTTTTTTTTTTTTTTTTATTCCGATAAAAAAGCTGATAATTTTCTTCAATACGCTTAAACAGATTTTCTTGAATCATACCTAAGAATACTTTAAATCAAGTCACCTTTCAAACAAAACAAAAATTTAATCAAAATCGGTTAAGCCATTGGGTGCTACGATGCCACAGACAGACACACAGATGCACAGATAGACGTAGGTACGTTAAACTTATAACACCACTATTTTGCGTCGGAGGTTATATTTTTATAATTATTATTTGAATTGCACTGGTAATATAAATACACAGCTGCATTTCGCGGTTTTACTCTCTATACTACATGTTCCACATGATCCGTAACTTTTTTAACCAAAAAAATATGATTCACTAACTGTTGCCTGTGACTTCATGTCTAGAAGAAACCAATTCCCTTGCAATTTGAAAATACTTAATACGACTTAGATAGATAATAAACCCCTTTCGCAAAGTCCTTCCCTAGCAGATCTGAACACCGTAAGGAAATGATTCACGAAAATAAGTTCAACAATTTAAAGGTTGTCAGATGTGGTTCTAACAAAATTAAATTTTTACTTGTCAAACATAAATTTTCAGCGCAAACACACTTCTCTTTCTCTTTTTTGTATTCGTTCCAGCAACCCTACGAGGCAGCGAGGGCAAAGCTCGATGCAGGGCCATTACGAGATTAAACAGGGGCACACCTGACGATACTCTGAAACCACAGTGTAAGTGTAGGTACTACACTGAAAACATCGGTTTCCTATTCATACTAACAGAAAAGAACACGAGTACCTGTATCTCTTTCATTTGAGTACTTAGTTAATGGAGGCTAGACAAGAAGGGACGGGTAGGTGCTCCAATTTTTCAAACCACTGCACTTGTAGTATCTTACCTTATTTTAGTTATATGAGATCTACCATTTTTGTTTTGATGAATGGTTTAATTCCCAATTTTTTTATACTGTTGTAACTTGAATTGTATTAAATAGGATCAAGATTTCAATATATTTTTACATCGGAATAGGCAATAGTTTGACCGCAATCACTTGATGGAAAGCAATAATGCGGTTCAAAATGGGGCACATTTGTCTAGTAATTCCTTACCTGGATGCAAATGGCATGCTGTCGTTCAGTGTGTAGTTCTAAGAGGGAGACCTATGCTCAGCAGTGGATGTCTCTGGCTGATGATGATGACGATGATGAACCTACCTCTTAACCCTAGACTTGAACACTCTAAGATTGTTATGCTGTTTCCACACAAACAGAGGTAAAGCGTTCAATTGTTTTGTTGTTCTAATTTAAGAGAGAAAAGGCTTAACGTTTTATACGAATTAATGGCATTTTAACCATGTACGGGTGACGTTTAGCCGTTTTTCTGGATGTCTGGTAATGAAATGGTGATCAACAAGTTCGCGAAAATCCATTGTAAACTTTTTATTGAAAATTCTGTAAAACATCGACAAGCTTGCGACTCTATTCAAGTAGGAGAGCCGTACATTTTGAGATCTTTAGCACGTAAAGCCCAACTCCAACCGGTGAATTGCGACGACGTAGCGTCTTGGCCTACAAGCAGCCGCGGAAAAGTCAATTTTTCCCAATTTACTGTAGATTCAAAATTATCCAGGCACGCTTCCGTACCGCGTTGCACCTCCACCGCTTCTCGACTGTTCTACACTCCAATAAATGAGGAACAATTTTGTAAATAGCGTTTTTTTTACAATGGACTAGACATGCGTCTCTGCTGTTGTCTCAGCTGGTGGGAAGCTAGGATGTGGTCGAAGAAGTAGCACGCTTGTCTAGGAAATACCTATAAAAAAATATCTTAAACAACCTTGGATTGTACCTGATCGGAAAGACAGACGTATGTATAGACTTCTTCACCTATGCAGTCTGCGTAAACCAAAAGAATTGAAATTTTCACGGAGTTTGCGTGCGGTAATACCGTCTCAAATCTCCAGATGTCATTTTTTTTTTTTTTTTTTTTTTAATTTATTTACTTTACACAAATAATACAGTTTGTTGCATATTGTTGCACCAAAAAACCACAGTTGGTTTGACATGGTGCTCACATTCACCGCGCGCTCACAAAATAAAAATAAAATAGAAGGTACATATAAAAACTTTGCATACATAATAATTTACTAAAATATTTATAGATCGAGGAAGCAGCTGTTTGTCATCGCTAAACCACTATAACTATCAAAAACCATTTGATACCAACCTGCTACGCATGTTATGATGTTGATTGTCTTCGTCAAAACCCAAATATTAATCTTAACCTCATCGTTAAATGCGATAGAAGTTACTAAACACATTACTACGCATCACCATATTATATTCCAACCTGTAATCATAATTGCTTTAATCCACTAAACAAAATGCAACCGTAACTCAATAGATCGAAAGTACATTTTAGAATCACATCTATCGGTTCTAGTAGATATTAATGTACACTTAAATGTACATATTTTATACAGTCGTAAAATGAACCGCTAGTATAAAATAGCGTTATCAGAGGTGCGTTAAATTGAGTGCTTCCCACCGAACATAAACAGAATTACCGTTTAATAATGGAGCAATTTCATGAATTTTATAATACAAACAAAGGTATAAAATCCTCCTGAACGGCGAATGAAGACTACCTTTACTAAACTTTTTATTTTTTTATAACCATTTTGGCTATATTGCTCTTCTTGTAAAGGGCTTGACGTCTATAATTTCGTTTAAAGATTGGTAAACTTTGTCCTTAAGAATTTGTATAATCTGAAATTTAAGATTAAATTAAAAAAGGTTTAATATTGAATGAAATTTTTGTAATCTTGAATATATTAGATCATTTGTGATCTAATATCATAAAATATTAGATATTTGGTTTTATAATTTATAAGGGTAAGTCAACTAAAAGGAAACAACCTTTTGATGCAGTCAAGCACACTCTTGGTCGTGAAAAATGAATTTTTACTCCAGGAATATTCTATAATTTGTCATAGTAACAGCAGTGTCAAGGAAATGGCATCTTCTCAAATAAAAATTAAATATAGTTGCCTATACCATTGTCTAAGTATTTTACAACTGATAGCTGCAGTTTTTGTAAAGGCTGAATAAAAACTGTAAATTCTGATAATTAATTTTTACATGGTCTGTAAACGATAGCTGGTAGCTAAAATACTACAGTAAAATATTTAGAGAAAATATTTTCTTTCAGTTTCTTACAATATTATTGCAATTGTCAAAGCTAATAAACTTGGACCTAATACAAATAATGTTTCTAACAAAGTAATTACTTACTGTATTTCTTGTTTTGTTCAGCTATCTGTAACGCTTTTTTAGTAAAATGTAGGCCCTCGTTAGTAACAGGCGTTGCTAATGGCGGGTTACCTGAAAATAAAATTATCCAGATTTTTTTCCAAATACCCAAATACCCTACGCAGTGAGTGTGTTTTGTTAAGAGTTAGGTTCGAGTTCGAGTTCCAGTGACAACTGTATGAAAAGACTTAAGAAAGAAGGTAGAACACTTTGTCTGAAACTTTAAACTTTTTTGTGCAGAACTGCGCCTAAACATCGGGATCTCCATCCATGACGTTGTCACGGAAAATATCCCGTTAATAATCATAATATAACTGCTGTTAAAAACCGTTATAGTTTAACTTTGTGAAACTTATCTTTCAATACCAAACACTTCAATTTCATTAGCGTAGCCGTAGCAAGCTTACAGACGCAGCAGTAGCTTAGTAATGTAATTAGCCAGTTTATAAACGAGGTATGTACAAACACAATTAGCAATTAAGCGCAAGACTACTACTACCTGCTAACGACCAATACAAACTGTAGTTGTTTACGTGATCAGTGCCTCGGTATTTGCGACACACGGTGCTCAACCACTGTGAACTACGAAAGAAACTCCGAGTAAGACTTAAGCGAACTTGACACTGCCTTTCTGCCTGCATACTGTAGACCTGTAGACCTCTATTGTACTATCACTAGTACAATAGAGGTCTAGAGGTCTGTAACCTGTTCAAAACTAAGCAGATGAACTGAATTTTATGAAATTTGTTTAGGAGAACTGACACATTGATACTCACGCTCCGAAAAAGAGGGGAAACTCAAAAAACGCGGGCAAACGGTGGGCGCAGATAGTCCCAAATATGTTTGTAAATTAGCAGATGCCATTAAACATCAAAACGATAAAAAATATGTAAGGAAAAATGCTAGAATTCAATTTCTTCTATTATTTGGGAAAATTACAAAAAAAGTTTTAAGTAAAAAGTTTAAACCCAGCAGGTGGAAATCGGTCAACAGTTCGTTACTCTTCGTTACTGTATGCCCTCTGTCCGCTACCAGTATTAGAACGGCGGGGATTAGGTCCCAGTGTCAATCAGGGGCGGCTTCAGTAATCTTGCCTTGTAATTGTGTGACGGAAATCCAATTAGCAGAAACGCGGAATTGGCCGAATGTCGAATTGTATGGGCGGTCAGTAGGCGGCCAGAGGGCGGCCATTTTGATGGCCCGTATTGGGTTAACGGCCCTGTTTATGGGGTTGATGCCATGAATGTCTAATTAGGAGGAAGCGAGTCACGATAATGCAATTTGTTTAACCATGAGATCGATTTCATTTTCAAACGACTTCAAAAAAGATGTTCTTTCGATTCTTTAGTATGTGTGTTACGCAATATTTTAGCCGATTACCTGTAAACAGTTTTTTTTTAATTAAAAATATTTCAATTATACGGTGGAAAATTAGAGCATAATCTTGTTTACTCACTTCCCTTAAAACGTAATGTTGAATAAAAACTATATAATATATACGACTATATCTTGGCCAATAATTGATAGGCTTTGACTTGTATTATTTACCTTGTATTCTTTTTATTTATTTGCCAAGTCGTTTAATTCAATTCAAAAATAAGCTTAAAGTTTTTCTAACTAATATGGCTCCGTATAGTGTAGAGGAATTCATTTCAAAACTGGAATAAATAATTAATGCCTTATTATAATTAGAATGAAATTATTTTTTTGTTTAGTATGATTTATTTTTAAATGATGTAATTATTATTATGAATAAAATTATTATAATTATTTATTGTAATATTTAAGGGCATAACTAAAAAAATAACTATAATTAACTATCTCACACCGGCAAAACTTACAAAGTATGTAAAGCAAGCAAGAAAGCTAGTTTTGTTTTATTTTATACTAGCGGCCCGCCCCGGCTTCGCGCGGCAATTTAACCAAAATTTTATAATTAAAAATTATAATTGAAGTTTTAATAAGGATGCCTATTTTTTGTTGAAAATACAATATAGCCTAGTCACCCGCGGATAGTGTAACTTCCCAACAGTGGAAGAATTTTTATAATCGGTTCAGTAGTTTCGGAGCCTATTCAACAAACAAACAATCAAATCTTTTCTCATTATAATATTATTTTATTTTATATAAAAACCTATTAGCTACACAAAACTAAGGACATGCCGCAAATGACAAGTTTTGCTGCGTCAAAATTATGTGAATTGCTAACTTGTAACCACTCTGGTACCAGTTTTTTTTTATCACATTTAGTCACGAACCTTAGACGAAAACAGAAAACGACTTAGTAAGTTAATCGTAGAGTATTTATATCGAATAAACGGTGTGACAATTGCAGAATTCACTACCCCACTACACTATGGTTGAGGGGAAGTCTTTGCAAACCTTGTGGCTGTATAGAAATTGGCAAAATTCCCGTAAAACACATCACAGAACCTAACTTCACAAAGATAATATCTCAAGCCCGAGTTAGCGGGAGTTACAAACAAACAAGTAGCATTAGTCCGCGAACTCCATTCAGATATCTATTCCAAGTGCATGTAGTCTAATTAGTTGGAGATTTGAGACGACTGATTGGGAGCGAGACGTCGGAGTTCCAACAAAGGCTCCGAGAAGGCCATGAATGCCGAAACACTCGGATTGGAGGCTCATTAGTGTCTCTTTGAAACGACTTGTTTGACATCTGCGTTGAATTCACTCTCATTTGCCACTCCCAAAAGATGAGACTCTTGAAAGAAATTGAAACAAGCCCCATTTAGAAGCGTAACGAGAAATGTTGGGTGGACCTGAATTGGAAAAATTCCTTTTTAATACTTACATTTGAATAAATGGATCAGATGAAAGCTTTTAAATTATATTTTTGACATCTTCGGCCTTTGTATTTGAAAACTTATTACCACTACTTACTTATGCTGACGCAGTGACCCAAAAGGTATCTTGGCCTCCGATACAAAAAGACGCCACTCTTCCCTATCATGCGCAATTTATGCCAAACGAACAAATTAATATTTATGAAAACGTACTTGGTTCGAAAAAAGTATAGGTAACTGTTCTCAAAATATTACCCCAACTTTCCATGTAGACGATTGATGCACGAGCTCACAGAGCAATAACTTGCCCTCGAACCCAAGATAGCAAGATATTTCTCATCTCCGACCTTTGAACTTGAATAACCTTCACTACAAATATGATATCTAAACAAGATACGGACTACACTAGTAAAATTTATTAGTTCTAATCCAAGCATTCCACTATGATTACAGCTACTACTTTAACTGAAATTCCTCAAAGGCGAAAACAGTCAGGCTTTGCCCCAAAAAAGTTCCTTGTCAACATTACTTCAGCTAGATAGCGTCTTAAAATTAAACACGTGATTTATTTTTGACCTTTGAAACACTCAGATTTGTAGAACTAGCTTTAGGGAAAACATGCTAATCACTGACGCCAAGTTTAAGTTATTTTTGTATGTGTTTTATTGTGACGTAAAATCTGCTTGTATAACAAACTAGCTATTGCTCATGACTACGTATGCTAGACTTTCATATAAACTAACAACTCCTATTTTTGCGTTCCGCAAAGTTAAGCCTTTTGTTTCTTTTTTTAGGTAACCTCTAACATCCACCAAATAATCTACTTACCAAATTCCAGTGTCGTAGGTCAAGTAGTTTTTAAGATTTCATGATGAATCAGACACACACTTGATGAATGAGTGAGTGAAATTTTGCTTTGATATATAATATTTTATAGAAAATCATTGCCGAATTAACCATATCAAAGACATTTTCACTTAAATAAAGTTATTTTGTCGATAACATTACATCTTCGTAACACTAAAAATATTATATAAAAACAAATTAACTACTAAACTAATCTATTAAAACACTACTAGTGGGAATTGTTTCCAAAATGTTGGCCCCATTACCACGTTGTATGGCAATGCTCACGCAATGAGCAAAGAAGAGGCCGGCATTTTCGACCTCATGGGGTCGACCTCAAAAACCTCAAAATTTTACCCACTGTCGAGGGTACTATATTTGCGCCTTTTAAGGTCTTCTGTGGATTCAGCCGCTGCGCCAGCCCTACTTGGCGTTCTGGAAAGATGTGACGGTGCAAAGGTGACAACGCAAGTCGCATCCCACGCTAAGGGGACGTTCTTAGTGTGTATCTCCCACATAATTAAATTCATCCCGTCCGGTCTTTCGATATAAACATAATATTTCTTCTTTTTCAACAATGTATTTTTGTGATTGCGTGTTCCACCACGATCAAAATAACAACATTTCATCAAATACGGCACTAAAATTTGATGGGAAAGATGAAAATAAACAAGACACAAGTGCCACCGGAAATTAAAGGGACCGGGGTCGTTTCCGTTGTTTCGTTGCTCTATACTCCGTGTCTATAGAAAAACGACGGAGCGTCCCAGAGGATGCAAGCAAACAAACGGCCGAAGGTTTTTGTTAACAGAGGGATGCGACGAGATTAAATATTGGATTTAAAATGATCGTGATTTATTTTTACGGTACCGTTGTATTGTCATTTTAGGAGCACATTTCTACTGTATTTTTTTCACGTTTTCGCATCTCGCGTGTTTGTACTGATCTTTTTCTTTTTCATAGGATATATTTTATTAAAACCGGAATTACCTCATTCAGTCACTTTCAACATAGAAAAACAAGTAGGCATTAAATAAAAGAGGCAATAAAAACTTTGTCCATCGCCAATTTGTATTTTTTTTAAACAGTGATGTATGTGTCAAAAATGTGCAAGCGAGACAGCAAAGTGGGCTCCTAATTGACTTGTGTTATTCATCTGAAACTAGTTCTTATAGTTGTTGAAATCTGCGTTGATTGCTTTAAAAAATGTCGTTGATTATTTTTTTAAGTTTTAGCTAAAATAATGAAAATCCTATACAGAGATTAGACCAGGCAATGTGCCAGTTTGTTAGTTGTACCTGAAAATAAATCTTTCTATACAATGTCGCAGTGCAGTAATGCGCCAATGCAGGTCAGAGAGTACCAACCACTTTCCAACAAATAGTTGGAATATACCCGCAAACTATCCAATATCCGCCATAGATCGATAGTTTTTTAGCTTTCAGCCGCTCCGTCAATCTCGACTTCTTTCGGGTCTTTTTTATGGCTTGAACTACTTTACCGGATTTTTTATTGCCTCTTGCCATACTTAGAGCTAGAGAGTAGCTGGCAACGTGTGGGTAGATACTTAAGAAACTTTACAACCTGTGACGTCGTAGATTTATTTAAAACTTCACGATATCGGCGGCAATTATAATTGAAATGAATGTAAAATCTTACTAGCCAGTAGCTTTAGAAAACAGGTAAGATTGTAAGATTGAAAGATTGATTGACTGCTATTACTTTCACTAGGGTTTTTAACGTAAGGCTGCAGCAGGTAACCAATTTACTACAGTGAACTTTTTACAATGTTATTGCAGTTGTCAGAATAAATTAACAGACCAGAATTAATATAATATAATAAATAGCTGGTGGAAATGTTGTAGGTAATAAACCTGTAATAGATATATATGTAAGATTGAGTGAAACTAAAAGTTCAAGGCAACAATCAAAGGCGCAAAGTATCTTAAAAAAGTCAACACTATAGGAGGTATATCTCCTAAGTATATATATTTTTGTATACAGTGCATTAAAAAAAAATTGTGGGAAGAGCTTAGAAAGAAATGCAATAACCGTTTTTCACCTATCCAAGGAAAAGCATTCATCATCATCATCATCATTTCAGCCGTAGGACATCCACTGCTGGACATCGGACCTCCCCCATCGATGTCCAAAGGGCCGGTTGGAAGCGGCCTGCATCCTGCGTTTCCCTGCGGTCTCTTTTAGGTCGTCTGTCCATCTTGTGGGTGGACGTCCTACGCTGCGCTTACCAGTCCGTGGTTTCCATTCCAGAACCTTTCTGCCCCATCGGCCATCTGTTCTGCGTGATATGTGCCTTGCTCACTGTCATTTCAACTTGCTAATCCTATGGGCAATATTTTAATAAGTGAGGAAAAGTAATATTTTAAGAAAATATTGATTAGCACACATAAAGGTTTTCATATAAAAGAAAAAAAAATACATGGACGCGATCAAATCGAAACCATTTTTGACATTGTACCCGACACATCTCGACTATCATAGCCTGCAAAATTGAGCTGACATGAAAAACGCCGCGTCCGGCAGCGTGTGCCAATATTTTTCCCCTCGCGTCCGGTTTTCAGGGAATCATTTCCATTCGTCAGAAAAACAACGAGAATATAGCAAAGATTAGCTGCGGGAATTTAATCGTTGCCAATATGGGATCGTGTGTAAAATCGTGTAGAGAGGATTATGTCGCACCATATAGCCTCCTATATATGTATTTATGCTTTGTTGTTTAGCAAATTGTGGCTGTTTTCATTCGGTAGTATCGGTCGGCATTGGTCACGATTGTTCGTTTATGTTTGAGTTGAGCTTGTGGATGGTGTTTTTAGGGTTCCGTACCCAAAGGATAAAAACAGGACCCTATCATGACGTCTGTCTGACTGTCTGTCCTACCTATTAACAGCTATATCTTTCGAACCGTAATAGATAGCCAGGGGGCCCAATCCGCCCACTCGTGGATCTAAATATATCATTATATCAAATAATAACATCATAGTTCATCACTCAGCCTTTACAAATATACTTAACTAGCTGCGCCTTGCGTTTTCACCCGCGTAGTGATGAAAAATGGTGATGATGATGATGAAAAGTAAACTATGTCACTCTCTGGCTGTTGAACTATACCCATGCAAAAAATCAGGTCGATCCGTTGTTCCGTTGCAGTGTGAAAGAGGAACAAACATACATCATACATCTATACATACAAACTTTCGCGTTTATAATATTACTAGCTAAAACCCACTACTTCGTACGCGTAAAGCTTGGCCTTCGGCCTCGCTACTACATCCCGTTATAGCCTATGTGCTATTCTAATATATAAGCTACTAGCGACCCGCCCGCCCGGCTTCGCACGGGTGTAATTTACGTGCGAAGTTGGGGCGGGTCGCTAGTTATATATATAAACCTTCCTTGAAAATGTATCTAACTGATGGAGAAAACCGCATCAAAATTCGTTGCGTGGTTTAGGAGGAGTTAGCGGCCATACAGACATACAGACAGACAGACGCGGAAAGCGACTTCAATTTATACTATGTAGAGATAGAGATATTATTGTAAGCTTTCATTAAAATCCATTCGGTAGTTTTTGCGTGAAAGAGGAACAAACATCCATAAATACAAACTTTCGCGTTTATAATATTAGTATGATGGTAGGATTACTTATTAGAGTCACAAGCAAGGTTTTATATATCACAAAACAATTTTACCTATCAGTCAAAAACCAAAAGTATAATGCTAAGATTAGTTCATGCGGAGAAAGTTGTGAGAAAACCCACTTATATAAACGCTTTACTTGCTATAGACATACCAAGCTAGTTCATTTCGTGGCAACATAACGCTAAGTAGAGATTTGCCGAGAGCCCAACAATCTTGTCGAACAAACCCTGTAGAGAGCTTGTTAACTCGCCTCCACTGGAGCATGTAATAACTTCACGGAATTTTGAACAATAAACGGAAAAATATTGATAAGACGTCGAACGTAATCTTTTATTTCGTGGGATGTTCTGGGAAACGAAATTGTTATAGAAAATTGGATATAAATTCATGAAACTGTAGACGGCTATTGTGAAATATTTAATGATATTCTAGATGTATTGCTAGCACTCCCACTTGATTTTACGTGGTTCTAGAATACCGAAGTAAACAATGCACGATACGTTCAGTTTTAAGATGGTTGACCGTGCCTAGTATTAACAAAATACAAGAACTAGCGCGGATGACATACTAAATTCTTCTTAACAAAACCAAAACTCTCTACATGCCACGCGCACGCGTAGGTAAGTCTTGGGCTACCACTTAAATCATGATTGTATTTTATTGTTTTAATTATTTTGTACATTGGAATAGGTTAAGGTTTGACCGTCATCTCATCTGGTGGAAAGAGATAATATTTAGTCGACAATGAATCACATTTTCCTAGTAATAACCTATTTATCCTAGACTTTAACACTCCAAAATTGTATAGCTGCGGAAACACAGACAGTGGCAAGGTTTTCCATTTATTTTGCCGTTCTAATAACTAGTTTACTGAGAACATTTGAAAACCAAACAAATTCGTATATTTCTATCTAATCCCTAAAACTATTCATTTGGTCTGCTCAACCCCCTGATTACAATACATTTGTAAAAACGGCAAAGTTTGCGGTCGGCCGTACCATTACCGCCAAAATAAATACGGTCCCGACCAACACTTCACTAATGCCAACCTTTTTAGGACAGACCGAATTTAAATCGACTAAATTAAGGTCACCCCAAAAGGTCCATTAACGGTCAACATTTGAAAAGGGGTTAATATTTATTTTAGTCTGCTCTTTCAGTCCCAACTTTCAACTGTTGTGCTAAATAGACGGCGGTGAACAGATTTAGTGCTTCAAATTGTGACCAATCGATAGATAACTGCCAATTATCCACAGTAGGTATAATAAATCTTTTAAAACTATGTGTTTACACTGTTTTAAACTATCACGATTGTTTACAGCTATATGATAATTAACGGGATATTACATGGTGCATGTAACTGCGCAGAAATATTGAAAGGTCCATCCACAGCCTTATCACGGTAAATATCCCTTTAATAATCAAATAACTGTATAATATATTTACATTCAATTTAAGAGGTCAATTGGCAAATCTAACTCGGCTGGGCAGCGCTCGGTAAACTTCGCAACGTGTCGCACAAATACCTCAGTGCCTTAAGACGAAGGTCTTCAACCAGTGTGTGTTGCCAGTGATGACATACGGCAGTGAAACATTGTCTTTCTTTTGCTCGGGGTTTCTCTACGAGATCGAATCAGAAATGAGAAGATCCGTAGACGAACAAAAGTTACCAACATAGCTCACCGGATAAGCAAGTTCAAGTGACAGTGGGCAGGGCACATATCACACAGATGGCCGATGGGGCCGAAAGGTTCTCAAATAGAGACCACGGACTGGTAAGCGCAGCGTAAGACGTCCACCCATAAGATGCACAGACGACCTAAAAGAGACCGCAGGGAAACGCTGGATGTAGGCCGCTGCCAACCGGCCCTTTTGGAGATCGATGAGGGAGGCCTATGTCCAGTAGTGAACGTCCTATGGCTGAAATGATGATGATGATATTTACATTTATAAATACTTCAATCATACTTATTTTATGAATATGAAAGTGAATTTGTTGGTTTGTTCGTTTGTTTATTTTTCTTTTCCGCAACAGCAGAGCAAATATACATTTAATGCATCTTTATAAATTACTTGTCTTTAGAATGTCGATATTCTATAGTTATATGTGAACAACATTACATTTCTATTGCAGTACAAATACAGAGAGAAAGATATAGTTATACTTCAATGTCAGTTAATAACAATTAAAACAATTTCACAAAAGGAGTCGTCAGTACCCAGTGAAATATAAATTTTGTGGATTATGGAAGCTCATTGTAGATACTACATTTCATCTGCAGGTGACTGGCTATTCAGTGGAGAGCCATTCGGTCCCCGGCTGAAATAACTGTCGCATAACGTTGATATAGCATCCCGCAGAAGCAGGTGACTCGAATTATACTGTTACGCCGCAGACAATATTTAAACTTAGGATTTAAGTGCACTTCTAAGGCTCTCACCAAATTTTTATCGAACAAAATTTAGTTGAGAAGTGTGTAAAGGTTTTCTTTATTCCTCATACTTTTTTTTTCATCATTATCATCATTATCGTAATTTGCAAGTTGAAGTGGCAATGGGCAGGCCACATCGCTCGAAGAACCGATAACCGATGGGGAAGAAAGGTTCTGGAGTGGAGACCACGAACCGGAAGACGCAGCGTAGGGAGGCCTCCCACTAGATGGACCGACGACATTGTAAGAGTCGCGGGCATCCAGTGGATGCAAAAGGCAGGCTGTCGTTCAGTGTGGAGGTTAAAGGGGGAGGCCTATGTTCAGCAGTGGACGTCTTCTGGCTGATGATGATGATGATGATGATTATCATCATTCTCATACCATCTATTAGTTAACTAGTTCTATTTGTTATTCCATTGATAGAAATCTCTTTTAATAGTGCACCTTTTCCTCGCTACATGAGTATGATGATGATGAAAAGTGAACCTTACATGTGACATCAGTATAATATGGGCTGCTTCAAACGATGAGTGAAGAGTCTTTAAAGGTAGACAACGCACTGACACTGGCAACGTCTCGGGCATTATAGGTGTTCATAGATGGCGGTGACCACTTACCATCGGTTGATACGTAGCTTATTCACAACTTATTCTTACTAAAAATATCGTTGGATGCCTTTCAATTCGATTAATGATACGGATGTTAGGTATTCACACACGATTTCATGAATGTATCTTTCATTAGATTATATCATCGGCAAGTTTTGGCGGACTTGATTATTAAATCAATGTTCGGCTACATTTCTTTAGTTTTCTGTAAGTTTAATACAACTTAAGAGTCCTAACTTAACCTTAACTTCAAAGTTTCAAATCGACTTAAATCCATTTGAAGTTCTTTCACAGAGCTGTAACCGCCTGCTCGGGGCATGGCAGGTGCACAAATTGTACGGCACACTTGGTGCCCATTTCTTAAATTACTTTCTCTCAATTTGTATCCGAGTCCCACGTCTCATTAAATGAAATGAAAATATTTTTCTTTCTCTTAAATTACACCTAAACACGATTCACTGCCACGTCTCGAGGTAATTCCCTTGAGTAGATGGCATTCAGTGGACATTTTGCTATTGCAAAAAATTCTCAGTGATCAGACGGATGTAATGAAAAAGATTTTTTATCGCCCAAATTCAGGTACGGTGAAATTCTCGGCACGCGAACGATAATGAAGGTAATATTAAATGACACGGAAAACGAGATTAGAAATCGTATTCGAAAGTAATCAAATTACTCATTTAATTTTATTGGCCTTTTGTCAGTGTAATACAATTTATTTTACGAGCTAAAAACCTAACTACCAAATAATGTAATACCCATTTGTTTGTTTGTGGTATGATACAAGTGTTGATCGCTAGCATGCTGATAATATATATTGCTCTGTGTTTACTTAATACCTACCTACCTTATGTAATGGATATGTTGATATTCCAAACCTAATCAGTAATGTTCTAAGTTCTCGAACACCAATGAAACGCACTAAACATACCAAATTATTTTATGTCGCACAATCTCGTACTAACTACGCGCAGAATTCAATCATTAGTCGTCTACATAAGAACTTACAACATGAAATTCAATAATTTAATTGCCATCTTTCACTGTAAAAAGGAAGTTTTTAATGTACATTTATTATAATATACGACTGTCGTTATTAGATTAGCGGTCACAAAATTACAAAACATGCATAAACCATTCCAAGGCTTATACGCGTTTATTAAACAGAAACACCTTTACGAGACAGGGGTTCTTTAGACCCCTGTCTAGTAAAGGTGTCTCTTTACTAACTCTAACATCAGAGCATGCCACTCGTTCTGTTCGAACTTATGTACTTTAATTTATGAGTTTATTAACTACTAGTACTATGACTAGTTTCAAATTAAGTCAAATTATTATTATTAGATAGTACCAAGTTCCTAAATCCTTAAAGTCAAAGGGCTTTGTTCATTTTGAGGGTGCTTCTAAATCCGTTCGTCTAAAGTTTGGACTTTCAAAGCACATAGTTAGGGCAAACTAGTCAAAACTGGTAGAGATTTGGAGTACTAACTATTCAGCTATGAGTGAGGTGAACTGTCTGAAGTTTCTAGGTTATTCCTATTACATTGCCAGTGCAATAGTCATATTTATGTAAAAGCCTCTACACGTCAAGAATAAGTTTCCCAATTAGCCCTGAGGTATGCTACTAGACTAAGGTCACAAGTATCAGGCCGTCGAAAACCTCTGACATAACTTTATGATTATTATTTGTCTGACGCCAGCAGTGAGATATATAATTTATAACGTACCATGGACGACGATAGTGCTTAGTTATAAATGCCACTCGCGGACACTTATCTAAGACCAAAAAGTAGAGGTACACAATGCCAGAAGTATAGATGCAAATAAATCCGTCTAAGACCAAAAAGTAGAGGTACACAATGCCAGAAGTAGAGATGCAAATAAATCCGTAAATCTACAAAGATGCGAAATTAGGTGCAATTACTAAATAGATAGATTAGGATTATTATTTATAGCTCACATGCTGTTCTAGTAATGTAAGTTAGTGGTTTGTTTAACCCTGATAACAGAGATATTAAACTACCCGATAAACTCTCTTCTGTCTGCTGTCTATTTTCGCACGTATTCTCCGTGCAATTGGTGCACCAAAAGAACCAAAATACTCAACTATTTATTACACATTATAAAATTCACATACAGTATTATAATATAACATGTTTAAGGTAGGAATCACACAATGCCCCTGATTGGGTTTAGCAACAAAGTGAAGAGCGAATCGATTTATTTCTTACTTGATTTGTCTAGACTATAGTAACATTTTGCGAGCAGTATGTCTTTTAGGACTATGGCAAATTTATTCCTATTTTCTTTCTTTTATGGGTACTAATGGGTAGTTCATCATATATTTTGGTGGCCAATAAGTTTGGGCCGCAGTTATGCATTTCTAATTTAGAGATAGGTAAAATTGATTTATTTTTATAGTTTGACCTTATTGGACAGTTTCGGTTATTAGTATTTTTTCTAGGAATTGTAAGGGCCTCAAGACTTCAAAACCCTCTTTGGTCAGTTGACACCAGCTAGCAAGCTGCTGCAAGCTTTACACATGTTAAGCTGCCTATTATATGAGTATATTTTATTGTTTTCGCGTGTCTCTTCTTGCAACAGACGCACCAAAAGCGCCTAAGACTTCATAGTTGAGACCGGCTAGTCTTACATCATTAACTTTTAAGCGGCTAGTTCTAAGAGCACAACACATGTTTTGCTAGTAATTACACAACTGCATTTCCGTGGTCGCCTGTAGAGTGTTTGTCGGTCGTTACTACTTATTACCCGCAGTTCCGTCCCACAGGATTGACGATGTAATTACGTGGCGGCAATTATGGAGCGACGCAATTTGCCATTACACTTTGACCTATTACCGTCAAAAATCTTATCTCGTTTATTGCTAAGCGCTTTTTTTACTAAAATACGGAAAGTAAAACAAATCTTTGCCTTGAAAGTGATGTTGATAGGCGGCGGTGGATCTTTCCACCAGGTGGCATGCTTGCTTGGTATTCTCTTGCATTCTATTTTATAAAAAAAAATTACCTCGCATGATCAGCGTGTTCGTGTATACCGTATCATCGATTAACATCAGGCGAGTAGGCGGCCAAACAAATGCCTATTATTAAATAAAATAAATAAAAAGATGGTACACTAGAATTTTGAATTTGGTTTCTGGACACCTGAGCAAACTACTGCGTACTACTACTAGGGTGGGGAATATTTTGCCCGAAAAAAAGACAAATAATTTCATAATATATGTAAAGAAATCCGTCATCTTGTCTATCTGTGACCATGGACACCGCAAAGTGTTCGAAACGTTAGTTAATAAAATAATATAAAATGCACGCGATAAAACCCGTTAAATGTAATGAGGGTGGATTTACCCACAGAAGAGAAAAAAAATCGTTTCTTTTCTGTGGATTTACCAATAGAGACGTCATATAGTACTCGTTAAAAAAGCACTAAACCATGGCGATATTTTACTATAGATACCTACAAAGAACCTACATAGATAGACCCATAGCCTTTTACAGCCGTCCCAGTATAAGTATTTCACTTTCTAAACACAAAACATGGCATTTTTGATCATTTTTTCATACTCCAAAATCGCGCATCGTATGTTTGCGTTGTTTCCAGACACAAGACAGACTGAATTCACTCAAGCTAATTAACTTGTGTTTGTATCGCCGCGAAATATAATGTAATCTATTTCTATACCTATATCTATATTCTATATTATCTATACTAATATTATAAAGAGGAAAGATTTGATTGTTTGTTTGTTTGTTTGTTTGTTTGCATTGAATAGGCTCCGAAACTACTGAACCGATTTGAAAAATTCGCTCACTGACGGGAAGCTACCCTATCCCCGGGTGACATAGGCTATAATCTATACCCGTGCGAAGCTGTTTCTGACCGCTAGTCCATACTAATATTATAAAGAGGAAAGATTTGATTGTTTGTTTGTTTGTTTGCATTGAATAGGCTCCGAAACTACTGAACCGATTTGAAAAATTCTTTCACTGACGGGAAGCTACACTATCCCCGGGTGACATAGGCTATAATCTATACCCGTGCGAAGCTGGGGCGGACCGCTAGTTACTATATAAAGAGGAAAGATTTGATTGTTTGTTTGTTTGTTTGCATTGAATAGGCTCCAAAACTACTGAACCGATTTGAAAAATTCTTTCACTGTTGGGAAGCTACACTATCCCACCGGTAACATAGGTTATATAATATTTTCAAAATAAATAGGGTTATATTTTATATTTTATTTTATTGGTTTATTGGAGTTTTGGTAAATCCTTACCAAAACTCCAATAATATAACCCAAGGTGTAAGAAAATAAGATTTACAATTTTAACTTTGCGTGTTTGACAGTTCTAAGACAGGACAACGTCTGTCAGGTCAGCTAGTATATTATATAACATCAATGGGTAAAAGACTTTCAAACTTTGTTATAGTTTATAAGGTAAAACAAAGTAGCAAATGTTTCATGCCATGATCCCGCAATATGCAACTAAAACTTTCGCTGCAATAGGATTTAGAAACTGAGCAGACGAGTTTCAAACTACCCTCGTATGCTAGTGAGCACAAATTAAGCAACATTCCATTTTTGTTCCGCTTCGGGGTGAGTCGAGGTGAGTTGGAGTTACGAGTTCTCCAGTTACAAAAGAAAAACTTTGCATCTATGCCAATTGGTATCTGGTGCAATTGCAAGTTTTCCGTAACGGTTAAGATAGTTTTAGAATTAATACAGAGAGTGGCGTCGATTCTGTCATACCACTAACTAAACTAAACCAATCTGACAGGACTAAAATTATCTGCCTCTCTTTTCATCTGTACTATCTATACTAATATTATAAAGAGGAAAGATTTGATTGTTTGTTTGTTTGCATTGAATAGGCTCCGAAACTACTGAACCGATTCGAAAAAAATTTTCACTGTTGGGAAGCTACACTATCCCCGGATAACAGAGGCTATATTATATTATAAAAAAAATAGGGGTCCTTACTAAAACTCCAATAATTTAGCCCCAAGGTGTAAAAAATAAGATTTACAATTTTAACTTTGCGTGTTTGACAGTTCTAAGACAGGACAACGTCTGTCAGGTTAGCTAGTTTTAATATGTGAGAGAAGGATGGCAACAATTTTAGAGCTTTCAAATTTAGTTTAGTTTAGAGTACATCAGAATCGATTCCAATATGTTAGATCTAGACGTTTATAAGGAAAGGGCATGCTTAGCCGAAAGGAGTTCTTTATACTCATCATTATGATCAATATATTCAGTAGTAGACGTCTTCCGGCTGATGATGATTTTATTTATTTATTTTACTTGGACATTTTAAAGTTAATGCTAAATGTCCCGGTCAATACTAACAGCCACACTCAGAGACGTTACTTAAGTTAAGGAATACTTAAAATTGCTCTGTCAACTTATCGTTGACGGAAATTGTCACACATGAAAACGAGACAGAGCAATTTTAAGTATTCCCTAACTTAAGTAACGTCCCTGAGTGCGGCTGTTAGACTATTATGGCAACCCTAATCTAGACTCACAGTAGTGCGTGAGGTCAAGCGACCGCGAAACGACAGGCTGGCGCGCCCTTGTGAATATTTACTCGAACCATTTCGAGCCACTTTCGACCGCTCGACTTCTTCACTTTTGAATAATGCCGTATGAAAAAAAAAAACTATTTAAAAAAAAAAAAAAAAAATTGGTCAAGAAATAGATGTTCCATTATGACCAAAACCTTTCGAAATATTTTATTTATACTACATTCCGCAAACTTTTCTACGTTCCACACAGTACAATGTGAATTCAAGAGAAGCTTCTAAGCCTTCCATAATACCTTAGTGATCCGAACAACATTTCAGCTTACAGTGGTCACTGATTGCCAATTTATAGACCCCAGCCCTTATCTCCGACGGGACGGGCCAAAGACAAATGAGAACATTTGGTAATCCTCGCTTATTGCCGACCGATTGCTGGAAGCTGGTTTACTGCAAGGGAAATTGACCCCAATGATGTAACGTTATCGTAAAAAAAAAAACGAAATACGAGGATACAAGTAGAGTCGTACACGAGGTACTTATGTAGATCAAAATAGATATTTGTCCATACATGTCGCTTACCATCACGCAAGTTACTCATCTCGTTGCTCAGTCACATGAAAAAAGTTATTATGTGCAAACAAAACAATTCCGTTACACTTAAGCCTGTTGCAGACGATACGCAGTACTTACGCAAGTATTACTTGTACCATTTTACAGCGTATCGTTTTCAACGAGCTATATAAAAAATTGCTTAGTGCCAGTGTTAGTGGAAGTTGCTTTCTGAGTACCCGTTGCAGACGATGCGTAGTACTAACGCAATGATCACTTGCACCAGTTAACTGAGCATCGTTTACAACGTACTTAATACACAATTTATTGCCTATAAGTATAATACTGAAAACTATAGCGTGTGTATCTCTAGGCGATATCATTGCACTCATCATCATTAACAACTTTTACTTAGGAATCAACACTGATATCGCATAATAAATAAATAAATAAAATCAAAATAAATCTGTTCTCTGCCAAAAGGACGCCTTTCCAACTGGCTCCTACTTTCCGGGATGTATCCATTCCGATAACTGACCAGCTTGAGCTATTGGGCGTTTCTCTGACATCAACCCTCAATTTTGGCTTCTATATTGAGAGCAAGACTCAATTGGCTGCCAAAAAACTGGGTATCCTATCGAAGGTGCGACGGTACTTCACGTCGGAACAGTTGCTATCACTGTATCAAGCACAAGTTCGGTCGTGTATGGAGTACTGCTCTCACCTTTGGGATAGATCAGCTAAGTACCAGCTTGAAGCATTGGAATCTATAGAGAAACGGGCCAAGAAGCTCATCAGCAATGAATCTTTAGTTCGGGCTAAGCTTCTTAGTCTTGAGCATCGACGTAAAGTTGCTAGTTTATCGGTTTTTTATCGGATACATTTCGGAGAGTGTGCATCGGAATATCTGTTGTGCCATTCAAAAAAGGCTTAGTGGCTTCGAAGTGTGTGGAAAAGCTGGTTTTTTTTTGCGATTTCTGGCTTGGTCCCAAAGTAAATGAGTATGACATCTTTGAATATGTCCATCTTCCTTAAAAGAACTCCCCGTTTGAAAGACTAGCACTGTAACAGAACCAAGTTCATCGTTCATAAATAAATAATTAAATAAATAGATGTTTCGTTTAAAATTCTAACACATTATTAATTTGTACATGGTGCATGGCAAATACCTAAATCACGCGAATCTAAAAGCCAAGGAAAAATAGAAACAAAGTTTTGCAATGAAAAGAGGGTCAGGAATTAAAATAAAGATTGAGTATCAAATGCGGTCTCATATTATAAAGGATTTTGGTAACTACATGATAATAAAATAAGATTAATAGTATCCTTACTTCATCATGCCTAGCTAAATGGGGAACAGGCATTCTTTTAGTTAACCTTCAGTACAGCAAGTTACGTACATTGTCCGATGTTTGCATTGAGTCAGGCGTTAAGAAAGAATGCTTTAAAACAACTTAGCTGCTATAAATTAGTTCTGAATATTATAGTGATAATAAAGCCCGGAATTTTCTACATCTAAGGTAATACTTTTGTATCAAACTAATCGGAAATATCAGCGAAATTCATCTCATAAACAAAATCACTAAAGACAAATGGTTCAACTCTTAATAAATATAAGATGATTGCTTGGCTGGGGTTTTCTAGATTTAGTTTGTTAGACTGCAAATAAGTACCTACATCAACCGGTAATTTTATTGGTTATCTAAAACAATACGCGTGCGAAAACTAATAAGTTGGAGGTAGGTAGAAAATTAAAACATACGATAATTTCTCGGAAAATTGATGTTGGAGAGGGAAGGCTCTGTGCGCGAACAAAAGGGCGGCGTAGAGTAGCGTAGGGGCATTCGTTCTCGGGGATCGGTCGAGAGCGGACGAGTACTTTGGATAGGTAAATTCAGTGACTTGTGTTCATATATTTGCTCAATCGTTTTGAAATTAAAATTGATTTTATTTTATAAAATTTTAGTGCCTGGACTAGCCTAGATTTGTAGATGGTTACGCGTCTACGAATTTCGGTGTCGTTCGAGTACCTTTGTATGTCCGCGATTTAAATTCACGCGTGTTTTAATTTTATAAGGAGTTATTCGACAGTCAAATTGTACTACCAAATAACTCTGAAATAATTTAACGTTTTAGGATCTTTTTGTGGGTAAATAGTGATTTAGTGTGAATTTATGTGAGCCTCGGTTCCTTTCTTATGTTGCATGTCTGGGAACGGAACCGTATTTGATTATAGAGTCATTTAACCCGTTTCGGATTATAGTGTTGGTTTGGATCCTTTTTCCGTTAAAAGTTTGGGTATGCGCTTGGACGTATTCACCCATTGGGATGGTGGTCATACCCCTAGTGGTAGACTAGTGCCACCGTCCCGGCTTTTGCGGGGGAATGGATTTGAAACAATACCTTTATCGCGAGGGGAAAGCTTGAAGGAGGAGAGGGCTTAGAGAACACAACGAATTAAATACGTTTTAGGATCTTTTTGTGGGTAAATAGTGATTTAGTGTGAATTTATGTGAGCATCGGTTCCATTCTCATGTTGCATGTCTGGGAACGGAACCGTATTTGATTATAGAGTCATTTAACTCGTTTTGGATTATAGTGTTGATTCGGATCCTTTTTCCGTTAAAAGTTTGGGTATGCGCTTGGACGTATTCACCCATTGGGATGGTGGTCATACCCCTAGTGGTAGACTAGTGCCACCGTCCCGGCTTTTGCGGGGGAATGGATTTGAAACAATACCTTTATCGCGAAGGGAGGGCTTAGGGAACACAACATCTGCAGTTTAAGGAATGGTGGTTCCAAAGCAACCAAATTCCGGCGTAAAGTCACTCTCCGAGTGGTGTTGCGTTTTTTCCCGTGGGTTTTAAATGTGCCGGTGGATTGTGACGCCACCGGGGTCGATGTGCTCACTCCGTTGTGGGTTTTTGGCCTTCGTCACCTTCGGGGGTATACTCCTTTTCCTATGGCGATGGGACGATCTTCCTGGAGCTGCGGGAAGGTACATCATGCATTGTGTCACCATCGTATCTGGATTCAAAGTTGCTTCAGTTGTCCCGGGCGGAGTGGGGCGATGTCTGTGGAAGCCGGCGCGAGGACCAATTGTAAGCTTTATAATTATTTTGATATTTGATATTATTTACTTACATAAAGTAATTGTTAACCGACTTCTAAAAAAGGAGGAGGTTATAGTTCGAATGGATAAATGTTCCTAATCGAATTGCAGACAATGTAGCCATTTTATTATTTGATATTATTTACTTGCATAGAGTAATTGTTAACCGACTTCTAAAAAAGAGGAGGTTATAGTTCGAATGGATAAATGTTCCTAATCGAATTGCAGACAATGTAGCCATTTTATTATTTGATATTATTTACTTACATAAAGTAATTGTTAACCGACTTCTAAAAAAGAGGAGGTTATGGTTCGAATGGATAAATGTTCCTATATAATCGAATTACAGACGATAGTCATTGCTATTTTCTTATATTAACATAAAGTAAATTCAGTTGCAAAGGTCAACTTGTTTTATAAATAAAGGTTCGAATGGACAAAGAGGTTCCGTAACTAATTATTAAAGTCATTTAACTGCTTTGAGCTGATTGTGCTGGGCTGCCAGGTCATACAGGTTCTACCAAGAGAAAATATAGTTCTCAGAACCGAGACGATGACGAAAGAAGTTGATTTGTCTCTTCGAGTTGAAAGTCAATATAATGGGCTTACTTCAATATCACACTTTATTATGGCTTCCATAGAAGGAACCTTAGGCTAAGTATAGCTGAAATATACATGGAGCGATTGTCTCTGGGTTACCCCTTTAGTTATAAAAGACAACAAAGGGCGCCTTTTACTAATGTCACTGAATTTAGTGATACTGGCCTAATTAATATAATCTCACTTGAAGGAAGGTCCTGTTTGAGATGGCCAATTTGAAGAGATAACGGGAAAAGTTATTAACTTCATTACACTAAGAATGTGTATGACTTGATTGTCTAGTTCATCAGTATTCGGTAAATTATTCCGAAGTCTGCATTATCAAATGTAAATGATAAAGTTATGCAGTCACACAAAAATAAGATAACATTATTCAGGATGATTTTCTGTTTCAGGTTTAGGTAGGGTTGGGCGTGTGCCTAAAGAGTACCTTGATTTCCTAATCTTGGGAACTCATTATTTGACCCTTTTGCTGGGGTTCGCTGGGGTTGCTAAAAGATTATGCCCTCTTGTCCCACCTTTTGTTAGACACACAGACTGACTCCGAATTTTGACTATTAGAGTTCTTTATTTAAACGAGTATTTATACTCGTATGGGGGAGGTGATGACCAGTAAGGATGACGAAATCAATCGATCGACGCGGAGGAGGGGCGCCGATCCTTAGCCCCATACGAGTTTGTTTCAATTAATATATACGTTACATAAAATACTAACCAAAAGTTCACTTAACAAATATCTTAGCGATATGCTTAGTATCCGCATTTAATATACACATAATCTATTTTACTTCTATTTCTAATATTATCTACTTACCTTCGTTTTAGGTCATTTTCCACAACATTCTTACATCTTCATTAATTTATTCAGTAGTACGGATATTGTAAACCTAATAACATTTTAATCATAATATTAGATTAGGACCTCGTCACACAGCTCATACCTATTCGTATACTTGGGTTCTATGATCACAAAGTAGGGTTCTTCCACTAGACAATCACCTGGCCAAAACGAAACATGTAGGTAAATATTAAATCCGCGAGTAGGTAGGCATACATTAGGTAAAGTAACTTATTCGGTGTTAGTAGGTCTTTTACGATTCTAGATTTCACGAACGGGAGTAGCAGTTATGCTGTAATATTTTAAAGATACGAATAACATAGTAGTCATACTCCAATATAGGTTTAATATACGCAGCTAATGTTTAGGCAATCAAATATAAAACAATTTATAAAACAGTTAAACAAATAAAAGTTAAAAATAAATTAATAAAGGTTAAATAAATTAACTAAAAGAGGGGGGGGTTTTTACAATATGGTGTGCCGCGATCAGGATCATTATCATCATCATCATCATCATCATCAGCCAAGATTTTAACTTTGTAGTGACTTTGTAATTAAAAACGCGTACAACGATGGTAATTTCTAATAGGATGTTTATGTAGATAACAGTTAGGATTAACTACATTAGTACATATAGGTCAATGCAGGATCGATGTTTCTTAATACTCTCACTAGAATTTATGTATAGTATTTGTTTTGCTTAAACGCGTAGACCGTCATAAGAAATGGGGTCGTTTAAAATTAAATTAGTTATTAGAAAGGGATTATATTTAAGAGTGTTCAAGTTCGCTTGAACACAATTTGTTGTTCGTGCAAAGGAGACGAGAATTGGTATGAGCTGTGCAAAAATATTCATCACCATCATCGAAAATATCAAGGTTAAATCATTAGAATTTCTTACATTCGGTACTAACGTAGTAGGTTAATAGGTTGGGTAACGCATGTGGTAAGGTAAATGGGTTCAAAAATAATAGAAAATGTGAATTTAATCTTATATATTACATCCTTTATCATAGATTCCAAATTTGTTCTAAAAATTGCTAACGCTGGCTTGAAAATATTTGTAAAAATGGGAAAACCTAATGTATATAATCCGTGTGTTTCCATTGTTGTGTAATATTGTTTTATATTATGGGTTTCCACTGGGGTTGAAAAATACTCATAAGAAACGGGGTCGTAAGAAACGGGGTCGTAAGAAACGGGGTCGTAAGAAACGGGGTCGTAAGAAACGGGGTCGTAAGAAACTTTAGAAAATTTTGCTCCAAATAAATGTCAAATATTATTACGAAAATATAAATGGGCTGACTAGGGAACTAAAATGTTAACTTGGATAGTAATATGCATATTTAAATGTAATAGGTAAATCAAAACTTGAACACACAGTGTGAAATACTTTAATATAATGATTAGTAGAAATATGAACAAATAAGTTAAATTAAAGGGAATGTAAAATCTTAAACTATTCTATAACTAGGACATAATTTTGACCCTGATAATGCAATATTTAGTCTAATCAAAAGTCATAATGGTTTTAGGAACTGCAATATTTAAAGTTACAATCGGATTGATCTAAATTATAGTAAATTTCTTAAATGCTCTTAAATTAACAGGTAGCTATTTATCTTTGTACACATCTTTCTAGTAGGGTATTGTAATGATGTTAAATGACGTTGTAAAATTAAACATCGTGAATTTCGTACAAGTAAGGTCTAAAAACCTATCACTATAGCCAACTGAAAATATTGTGTGTTAGCATGTCACAAATCAGGGTTAAGTAGGTTCTCAATAGGTTTTAAAATAGGGATTGTGGCACGTGGTATCTCGTTGATGTCTTTACGCTAGAACAAGCATTTCTTAGAAGAAAAGAAATCTTCATTGGAATGCTACTGCTACAAATGTTAAGTTTATGCCAAGTCTTATCTATGAAATTTCAAAGATAATTTATTTGCACAATAGGTCGGTTGATATATTGGTCACTTTGTGTCTTGTTAGCCCGGTTAGTAAGTGTACATAAAAATAGTAATGATATAATAGAGGTGACATAAAAATACCGTTGGTATTGTTTATGTAAATATTTTTGAATTAAACTAAATACTCGAAACAATTTCAATAATTAATGAAAATGGTTTTAATCTAATTAATTAATCGATGAACACGTCTATAGTTGCAAAGTAAGCAGTTTGACTTACTGCCGTTCTATGATGTGTCATTTATAAAATCATTAACTTTGATGTGACATTTCGCGAATAAAAGTGTAGGTTTATCTTAAATAGGCTCGAATTTTGAATTTATCGGATTTGGTAGTATTATTGATGAAAAGGTTGCATATACATTTTACTAAGGTTCATTGGGGTAGTTTTAGGTGGGCAATTGTGACGTCTGTTTTGATCTTACCACCAGGACAGATGTTACCGATATTATAATTCTGTAATAATACGTGATAAGTCCCGATAAACATTTAAAACATGTGTTCAAATCGCGAAAGTTTAAAAATTACGATTATAATTCTGGTTTGGTTTTCACGAATAAGGCCGGTTTAAAAATATAGGGACGGTAGCTTTAAATTTAGTGTTCTGTGAAGTAAGACGCGCAACTATTAATGTTTCTAATACAAACATAGACATGGTACAGATATAATCTTTTGTTGGTTGAGTTACTTCACATAGTAAGCGGGAAGTAAGGCACCTGTGTATAAGACGGAGACAGTTGATGAAGTGCATAGACGTAGCTAGTGAAATACTATCTATGTTTATGATTCTCACAATTTAGTATTTGTTATATTTATGTAAATTTTTGTCGTTGTTATTGGGGCGTGAAAATTGTGGCTGCTAATGTATTTGGGTAACAATTAAATCTACAAAATGCCACCCACGATCATTATGTGTATCATATTTTTAGGTGCTATAATTCTTTGGGGGAAAACGACGCGCATGTCAAATCTTAAAACAATTAATTTATAATTATTATTATTTCTTAAGCTTTGTAACTATCAGTTTCAACTATACTTACTTTCACTTTGTTACTATTGTTAAGGTGTTTATTTAATTGGAAAAAGGGTTATGATTGCTTACTAAAACGGGTTCGGGTTGTTTAAGGTAGAATTGAAAGAACACATAATAAACTCTCTATTTCCAGGTATTTTAAAAACTAAACTAGAAAAAAATAAAACACTGTTTCAAGCTGTCGCGGTTGTTTACTAAAGAAATATTTGTGTGTAGGGTTATATTATTATGACGTAGTAGTATAATTTTGCACACATATAATTTTGTTATGTTGTTTAATAATTATATAATGTGTTGAGTTTTTCATATTAATTTGAATATGAAACAATTTTTAATATGAATTTGAGTGAATTGTATTTTGTTTTTGACGAGACATAGCGTGCACCACATGGGTATTATTGCTTTTAGGCAATGGTATTGTGGGAGTGTTCGTTATTTGAATAAATTATCTTATCTTATCTTATCTTATCTTATCCCGTAAATAATTATATAGCTCATATAGTAAAAATAAACTTATTTAATTTGTTAAATGATACGGCAATTAATTTGACTAGTAGAAGGATGTAGTAAATTAATAGAACGTTTTTGGATGAAAAAAAAAAATGTAGTGCGTTTTAGAAGAAGGTATTCTAATGATATTACTTCATCTAATTAAGTATTTGACTTTCTTGTTTCTAAATATTTGATAGCGAAGTAACTGTAAATTAAAACTTTGGGGTCGATTCACAGTCTTGAATAATCCATAACAGCTAGCTAACTACGGTACTTATTATTAGTTGGTAAAATAGCAAGATTTAGAACGGCTAAATAGATCTAATCATAGGCGCGATAAATAGATGTTGAAGGATAAAAAGCAATCGGAATAAATTCATGCAGAGTAGTTAAAAGTTTAGGTTATTTATAGTTTAACTATTCGGAAAATGTAATTGTATTTAATAATCACTTCGAAAAATGTATAGCAATAAAATTTTACTATATTAAAAATTTATTTAACAGTCATTAATTTGGAAAAATATATATTTGAAAAAAAAAAAAAAAAAAAAAAAAAAAATATTAACGTGAACAATGTAATTATATATCAATGTGAACGTGAACGGGTTTTGATACTGTTTTCTAGATTTAGTATTTTGGTGGGTTGTAGTTCATTAGTAGCTGGGGGGTTTTAGTGTTTCCTAAGTTAGTAGTATCTGATCTTGATAGAAGTTACTGCTTTTATTTGAGATTATGAACCTAGGGATAGGCGTGCAGAAACTTGGTCGCCAATAGTTCTTAAAGGTGTCGATACTTCCTTGGGATGGATTGAACAGCAATGAAAGATATGCTCTGTATCTGAATAATAAGAATAAACGAATGAGGAATGAATTGTGGAAGGATGTTGGAAATTTTGAGTTATAAGTATGTTTAGAGGTTTCAGGGTTGTAGCGACGCCAAGGCTAGAGGCGAGTTGTCGATTTCAAGGTTTAACAAAACACTACACAACCGGCTCAATATAAAAGGGGAACTTGGAGCTAGGTTAAGTCAGGAGGACATTTATCCCTGTCAATATTAAACATTGAGTTTATATTGAGCTCATACTCACACGCATCCTTCATGCGAAGGGTAAACCGCAATATTTCCTACACTCACATTCACCGATCGGAGGTAGTCAGATTTTTAATTCGGTTTCGAGAGCTTATAGGGCCCTGAGAGGTCATAGGTGGATTTTTGTAGTTCACAGGACGTTGAGAGCGGACCGAGGAGATATGAATGCAAACCCCCTCGATTGAAAGGTTGAATTTGGCGGGGAAAGCAATCTTTCTGTTCTTCTAACGACTCGACTCACAACCGGGTTCCTCGTAGAAGTCAATATACTATGTGGACGAAAAAAGTTCTTTTATGATACACGGGTTTGCTGTCGGATTGAGTTTCTAAGATGATTATTTCATGACCGGTTTAAACAAACTACACATATAATAATTAGGGCACATACACAAACAGTTCTATTACACGTTTAATTTTATTGTTGAAACTTGAATATGGACAACAAAGATCTTGCACATTAGACATATCATTGGGGTTGTTAAATTTCAATTCTTAATTTCTTTATTGAATTATTTATTTGGGAACTCATTTAATATTATTAAATTTACTCCGATTTAGGTCATCTTCTTAAATTTAATGGGGTCGAATGTAACAGAACCAAGTTCATCGTTCATAAATAAATAATTAAATAAATAGATGTTTCGTTTAAAATTCTAACACATTATTAATTTGTACATGGTGCATGGCAAATACCTAAATCACGCGAATCTAAAAGCCAAGGAAAAATAGAAACAAAGTTTTGCAATGAAAAGAGGGTCAGGAATTAAAATAAAGATTGAGTATCAAATGCGGTCTCATATTATAAAGGATTTTGGTAACTACATGATAATAAAATAAGATTAATAGTATCCTTACTTCATCATGCCTAGCTAAATGGGGAACAGGCATTCTTTTAGTTAACCTTCAGTACAGCAAGTTACGTACATTGTCCGATGTTTGCATTGAGTCAGGCGTTAAGAAAGAATGCTTTAAAACAACTTAGCTGCTATAAATTAGTTCTGAATATTATAGTGATAATAAAGCCCGGAATTTTCTACATCTAAGGTAATACTTTTGTATCAAACTAATCGGAAATATCAGCGAAATTCATCTCATAAACAAAATCACTAAAGACAAATGGTTCAACTCTTAATAAATATAAGATGATTGCTTGGCTGGGGTTTTCTAGATTTAGTTTGTTAGACTGCAAATAAGTACCTACATCAACCGGTAATTTTATTGGTTATCTAAAACAATACGCGTGCGAAAACTAATAAGTTGGAGGTAGGTAGAAAATTAAAACATACGATAATTTCTCGGAAAATTGATGTTGGAGAGGGAAGGCTCTGTGCGCGAACAAAAGGGCGGCGTAGAGTAGCGTAGGGGCATTCGTTCTCGGGGATCGGTCGAGAGCGGACGAGTACTTTGGATAGGTAAATTCAGTGACTTGTGTTCATATATTTGCTCAATCGTTTTGAAATTAAAATTGATTTTATTTTATAAAATTTTAGTGCCTGGACTAGCCTAGATTTGTAGATGGTTACGCGTCTACGAATTTCGGTGTCGTTCGAGTACCTTTGTATGTCCGCGATTTAAATTCACGCGTGTTTTAATTTTATAAGGAGTTATTCGACAGTCAAATTGTACTACCAAATAACTCTGAAATAATTTAACGTTTTAGGATCTTTTTGTGGGTAAATAGTGATTTAGTGTGAATTTATGTGAGCCTCGGTTCCTTTCTTATGTTGCATGTCTGGGAACGGAACCGTATTTGATTATAGAGTCATTTAACCCGTTTCGGATTATAGTGTTGGTTTGGATCCTTTTTCCGTTAAAAGTTTGGGTATGCGCTTGGACGTATTCACCCATTGGGATGGTGGTCATACCCCTAGTGGTAGACTAGTGCCACCGTCCCGGCTTTTGCGGGGGAATGGATTTGAAACAATACCTTTATCGCGAGGGGAAAGCTTGAAGGAGGAGAGGGCTTAGAGAACACAACGAATTAAATACGTTTTAGGATCTTTTTGTGGGTAAATAGTGATTTAGTGTGAATTTATGTGAGCATCGGTTCCATTCTCATGTTGCATGTCTGGGAACGGAACCGTATTTGATTATAGAGTCATTTAACTCGTTTTGGATTATAGTGTTGATTCGGATCCTTTTTCCGTTAAAAGTTTGGGTATGCGCTTGGACGTATTCACCCATTGGGATGGTGGTCATACCCCTAGTGGTAGACTAGTGCCACCGTCCCGGCTTTTGCGGGGGAATGGATTTGAAACAATACCTTTATCGCGAAGGGAGGGCTTAGGGAACACAACATCTGCAGTTTAAGGAATGGTGGTTCCAAAGCAACCAAATTCCGGCGTAAAGTCACTCTCCGAGTGGTGTTGCGTTTTTTCCCGTGGGTTTTAAATGTGCCGGTGGATTGTGACGCCACCGGGGTCGATGTGCTCACTCCGTTGTGGGTTTTTGGCCTTCGTCACCTTCGGGGGTATACTCCTTTTCCTATGGCGATGGGACGATCTTCCTGGAGCTGCGGGAAGGTACATCATGCATTGTGTCACCATCGTATCTGGATTCAAAGTTGCTTCAGTTGTCCCGGGCGGAGTGGGGCGATGTCTGTGGAAGCCGGCGCGAGGACCAATTGTAAGCTTTATAATTATTTTGATATTTGATATTATTTACTTACATAAAGTAATTGTTAACCGACTTCTAAAAAAGGAGGAGGTTATAGTTCGAATGGATAAATGTTCCTAATCGAATTGCAGACAATGTAGCCATTTTATTATTTGATATTATTTACTTGCATAGAGTAATTGTTAACCGACTTCTAAAAAAGAGGAGGTTATAGTTCGAATGGATAAATGTTCCTAATCGAATTGCAGACAATGTAGCCATTTTATTATTTGATATTATTTACTTACATAAAGTAATTGTTAACCGACTTCTAAAAAAGAGGAGGTTATGGTTCGAATGGATAAATGTTCCTATATAATCGAATTACAGACGATAGTCATTGCTATTTTCTTATATTAACATAAAGTAAATTCAGTTGCAAAGGTCAACTTGTTTTATAAATAAAGGTTCGAATGGACAAAGAGGTTCCGTAACTAATTATTAAAGTCATTTAACTGCTTTGAGCTGATTGTGCTGGGCTGCCAGGTCATACAGGTTCTACCAAGAGAAAATATAGTTCTCAGAACCGAGACGATGACGAAAGAAGTTGATTTGTCTCTTCGAGTTGAAAGTCAATATAATGGGCTTACTTCAATATCACACTTTATTATGGCTTCCATAGAAGGAACCTTAGGCTAAGTATAGCTGAAATATACATGGAGCGATTGTCTCTGGGTTACCCCTTTAGTTATAAAAGACAACAAAGGGCGCCTTTTACTAATGTCACTGAATTTAGTGATACTGGCCTAATTAATATAATCTCACTTGAAGGAAGGTCCTGTTTGAGATGGCCAATTTGAAGAGATAACGGGAAAAGTTATTAACTTCATTACACTAAGAATGTGTATGACTTGATTGTCTAGTTCATCAGTATTCGGTAAATTATTCCGAAGTCTGCATTATCAAATGTAAATGATAAAGTTATGCAGTCACACAAAAATAAGATAACATTATTCAGGATGATTTTCTGTTTCAGGTTTAGGTAGGGTTGGGCGTGTGCCTAAAGAGTACCTTGATTTCCTAATCTTGGGAACTCATTATTTGACCCTTTTGCTGGGGTTCGCTGGGGTTGCTAAAAGATTATGCCCTCTTGTCCCACCTTTTGTTAGACACACAGACTGACTCCGAATTTTGACTATTAGAGTTCTTTATTTAAACGAGTATTTATACTCGTATGGGGGAGGTGATGACCAGTAAGGATGACGAAATCAATCGATCGACGCGGAGGAGGGGCGCCGATCCTTAGCCCCATACGAGTTTGTTTCAATTAATATATACGTTACATAAAATACTAACCAAAAGTTCACTTAACAAATATCTTAGCGATATGCTTAGTATCCGCATTTAATATACACATAATCTATTTTACTTCTATTTCTAATATTATCTACTTACCTTCGTTTTAGGTCATTTTCCACAACATTCTTACATCTTCATTAATTTATTCAGTAGTACGGATATTGTAAACCTAATAACATTTTAATCATAATATTAGATTAGGACCTCGTCACACAGCTCATACCTATTCGTATACTTGGGTTCTATGATCACAAAGTAGGGTTCTTCCACTAGACAATCACCTGGCCAAAACGAAACATGTAGGTAAATATTAAATCCGCGAGTAGGTAGGCATACATTAGGTAAAGTAACTTATTCGGTGTTAGTAGGTCTTTTACGATTCTAGATTTCACGAACGGGAGTAGCAGTTATGCTGTAATATTTTAAAGATACGAATAACATAGTAGTCATACTCCAATATAGGTTTAATATACGCAGCTAATGTTTAGGCAATCAAATATAAAACAATTTATAAAACAGTTAAACAAATAAAAGTTAAAAATAAATTAATAAAGGTTAAATAAATTAACTAAAAGAGGGGGGGGTTTTTACAGCACCTTCTTACGAGTAGACTTTAATTTAAACTTCTAACCATTTTTTGATAGGCAGTTGGTCCAGCTGGTAGTGAACCTATCTTCTGAGCTTGGGGGCGTGGGTTCGATTCCCATCTAGGACAAACATTTATGTGATGAACATTTGTGTCTGTTCTATATCTGGGTGTTAATATATATTTAAGTATGTAATTAAAACTATATAATGTATGTATATCAGTCTCTAGCAGTCATATCACAAGCTTTGCTTAGTTTGGGGTCAGATGACCGTGTGTGCAAATATGTTCCAAAATATTTATTTTTTATTTCATTTAGCCCCCTTAATCAAGGCCTCAATTAATCTCAAAATTGTTTCTTTAAAAAAAAAACAGAGCTTTACACCTGACAAATTTCGTTTTCCTAGGTCAAATAGTTTACGAGATTTCGTGTTGAGTCAGTCAGTCAGTGGTATATCGTTATTACACTGGGCTACGCGGAAAGAGTGTACTAAGCTGAAAAATATCCATAGTATCCATCATTATGCATAACTACTACGCCCACATTCCCATTTCAGTCTAGGCGTGCTAACCAACTTCGAGCACACCGTCTAGAGAAATGTGGTCACACTAGCCTGGCAAAAAAATGTGTGCTTATTTAAGACCACACGACAGAAGTGAAAACTTCATTAAAGTTTACTATATCTATCTCACTTCCTTAGTCGACTCGAACTGACTTTACCCGAAGGAGTATCTGAGCGTTACGGTCACGCTAGTTCAGTGCTTTTTCCCCATCCAAAAAAGTGCCCAACGTGCCTAAAGAAGTTTTCCCTTAAAAAATGCACATTAGTAATTTTTGTGCTTAATGATTAATTTTGTTATAAGCCTCAATATTCAGTATTACTAGCTAATAACGAAGGTTGGTCCCGTAAACAACCTTTATGAGTGCTGAGCTGAGTAATACGCGTAAATCCAACTTATCTCGCAGATAAAATAGAGGCAGTAAATTGGTTAATATCTCTTCCTGACCTATATTCATTATTTAGTTGTCTCTTGTTTTGGAATCCTAGGTTTGTTATTTACGAGACTCAAAATATAGGTCTTGCACACGCCATCGTAACCATAGTTTTAGAACCAGTTACAAAATGAAGCAAAAGCGTGTTTTGTGCGTTTTATTTGTGTGCGATTTATAAATAGGCTTTTTTGTGGATGCAAAAAGCAGAAGATCGTACCTTGTGGCGTTCTTTGGGAGAATTCCACGTCCTGCAGTGGACGAACATTAAATAGGCTGGTGATGATGATGATGATATAGGCTTGCGTTTATCCTCCACATCGTCCGATGCTAGGCGATTAAGTGGTCTACGATGGAGCATGAGACCATGAGGCAGAAGACGCAGCGTAGATAGACCTCCCACTAGGTGGGCCGATGACTTCATGATAGTTGCGGGCTTCCAGTGAATGCAGATGGCAGGCTGTCGTTATGTGTGGATATCTAAGGGGGAGGCCTATGTTCAGCAATGGATGTCTTCTGTCTAGTAATGTGATGAAGTCTAGAGTTGGATTGTGGAACTCTTTAATGCTAATCACACAGACAAAGCCATCTAGTGGGAAAGATGCCAACGATCATACCGTTTTTAGAAGAAGAAACATACCACTATACCTACATGTAGGTACAAACTAAAAAGTAGAAAAATGACAGTTAAAGAGATTAAAAGTCCTTATCAAAACTTTCGCTGAAGGGAACCACATACTAAAACGTCATCTGTGTATTTTTTTAAACCCTATTTCAAGCTCATTTAAATTGATATGGGGCCATATCTGAAGTATGACCTTAATGACAAACAAAAAAATTATGATCAAAATCTATTTATAATTGACGGAGTAATTGCGTAACAAACAAATAAAAAAAACATACAGTCTTATTGATAACCACTTCCTTTCGTCGGTTATAAACTATTCAAAATGATATTCTATCTCTAACAATGATAACACTGTACATAAGTACTCGTCAGTGCAAATGCGAACGAAATTAATGATGTAAAGTGGTTTGTTCGGAACATATAGGTATAAATGCGGCGGCTGTGGTTCAATTATGTTCGCGAATGCTATGTGTTCTAACAATACAAGAGAAATACCGCAGCAATTTTCGACACCACGAGGGAGTAATGATCATAATTATTTTCATCAAAGACTACGTGAAGACTCAATTTAGATTGTACTTAGTCACGTAATTTTATATCTTTGTAATATTGTTGTGCATCATTACTGTAATTGGTGTTTAGCAGTGCTAATTAAATAAATACAAAAACTTTTCGATTTATCAGGATTTACGATGATATGACGTACTTTTTTATGCGATAGGTGGGCCATAACAGGCCGCCTGATGGTAAGCGATCACCGTCACCGTAAAATTGTTCAATGCGAATTCTCCAGATTGTCGGAAAACCTTTGGTACTTCAGCCACATAGTCCAAAAGTCTTTCAAACAAAAGAAAAGAACAAAAGAAGGCTTTCAAACAACAAACAAACAAACAAACAAAGTAATTTATTTTGACATAAATTTAGTTTTACATAACGCGATTTTCCATAGGCTCCCGAACTAGTCTGGGACTGTGAGTCAGGAAACGTGGCCGAAGTACATGGATAATCTCATAGTGACTGGCAAAATGGAAGGAAAAATACTCAGGGGCACAGTCCAACGAGACAAGAAAATTTTGTCGGCCATCTTGGGGTATCCGCCATATTGAATTTAGTGTAACTTCATTTATTTATCGTATTTTTTTAGCAAACCCTTATATTTGATAACCATAAATAATGGGGGTGCATAAAAATAACTGGTCTGCCATCTGTGGGAGTCCACCATATTGGATTAAGAATGTCGTCATTTAGCTAACCATGCATGGTCATCCAATCTAAACGTGTATGCAAAATTTCAGATCAATCGGTTTAAGATAACTGTATTAAAATTCAATTGCAAGATTTGACCCAAACTAACAACGCAAGTTAAATGAAAGCTTGTAAAAAAATACTACACAAAAGGCGAGCTTTTAGATGAAAAAAGTTTCATACTCATGAATATTTTTAAATTCAGTTCGTAGGATAAGTAAAAACTTTACTAGTTTTAACACCCATGTGTATTGTAGTACATTTTGAAAATGTTATATGACGCATTAGGTAAATGGCAATGTAAAATAAATATATCTTGTTGACTCAGAAAATCACAAGTCACTGACCGTATCGGCTTCATGAACAGTGAACCAATATGTAGAAAAAAGTACGTTTTAAAAAAGATTCAGCACTTACTATGTCACTCTATGTGCCAGCCGTGTGTCACGGTTCCGGACTGGATTTACTTCTGTACAAAAGTTACTAGGAAATGCTTTTAATATCGGACTTGAAAACCCTTTTTATTCTTTTGAAAACTTTTTACTCTTTTGACTCAAAAAGTAAATTCCTTGGGTTTTTAAAAGTCCTGAATTGTATTGTAATAATAAAACAAATAAAGGAAATAATGATTACACTAATAATATAACACAAAATTAAATAGTTTTTCAATAAAATAGTGTGGCAAACAAGCCACGTGGCTACTTGATGGTAAATGGTAACCAAAACAAATCATAAAATAAATTCTGAAGAGCATTTTGACAAAGTATTGTAACTATGAAACTTTCATTATCCTATTCATCAAAACTGCTAATAAGGAGGTGCAACAAAAAAAACATCCCCCTTTTACACGTATAAGAGTTACCCTAAAAATCATAATTATATTTTAACCGACTTAAAAAAAATATGCTTTTTTTTGTTTTTAAATTTATTCTTTGATAGACTGGGACGAACGGAACGGACAGCGATCGTATGAGGGTTTTTTTAAAATCAAACGGATATCTAAAAAATGTTGTTGTACATTTCTTTATTGTCCTCCTATTTTCCAGCTACCACAAAATTTCGTTTCTGAAATATTGTCCAAACACATTCAATTTCCTCCATTTTCTTACAAAAACGATAGCATATTTGTGTTAACACACTCCACCCCAACGGATGTATTAAACTACGAAGCAGAAAGAAAACATGTCGATATTCTTATAACAACTTCATAAAAGTTTCCCAACAATTTTATGTAAAAAGTTTGAGTATCAAAACAGTAGGGGAGAAATAGTTTTTTATCTCGTGGACTTTATCCGCTCTAAATACGGTTTAGGACTGGAAGTTTAACAACGGATCTCCGACATAAATTACCATGAATAAGCCTAATTCTGCATGCCCGTTGAAGTTGGGTAGAGTTGGGAACTAGGCGCTTTAATATTTACCATAACCCATTGACTTAAAATCATAGTAAGGACGAGGCAAATTAGCTATTCCAATGGTATCAACTCAAAGGTGCTAATAAATAAACTGCGCACCAGTTGAAGTCAGTTGCTTACTGGCTTCGTTGTTGCATGGTCGTTGATCCTTGCCCGTCGCATTATTCTTGATAGCAAATATAAATAGGCATAAAATGATAACAAACTAAAACTTGGTGTTGTTTAGTCCTCTTTCACACAGCAATAGAGCAAAGGATAGACGTGATTTTTGCAGAGATAGATTGAGAGCCGAAGAATGACAGGATAATTTTTATTCCAGAACAAAAAAAGATAGACAGATTGATAACTCTTTATTGTTCACACACTAAAACTAGTGAAACAATCAGCAGCCTTATCGCTATGAGCGAACTCTATGCTATTTCTATGATTCGTAATAGAATGGTTTTATTTTAGATAAACGTGTTACATCCTCGGCCACACCGTTGCTTACCATCAGGCTATTTGGTGGCCAAACGTAGATCTCAGTTAGAAAATTAGTATAATATAATTCTTCAGTATAAAAAATTCACATTTATTCGACATTACTACAAAAAACTTATATCTGAAGGATACAATCAGTGTCGAATGGGTCCGTCTCGGACCCTAATACTAATGCATTAATGCTAAAAGTGGCCGAGACAAAGTAAGCGGAGCGTTGGTCGCCCAGCTGCAAGATGGGTCAACGATATTACTACTATCGCGAGTCGAACCTGGACTCGATTAGCACAGGACCGAGGCAGATGGCATAGCAAGAGAGAGGCCTATACCCAGTAGTGTGGGATAAGGAAGGCTGTGGATAATGATGATGATGATGATGAATGCTAAAAGTTAAGGACATAAGACAAGGAATAAAATAAAATATTGGTCTATGCGGGTGAACCATATGGACACACTAAAATGCGACTTAGCTAGTTGACATATCGACAGACGGCATTTTTTTTTATAAATTACTAGCGGTCCGCCCCGGTTCCGCACGGTTATAGTTATATAGCATATTAAAATAGCCTATATTAATCAGTGCTAATGTAGCGTTCAAATGGTGAAAGAATTTTTTAAATCGGTCCAGTAATTTTTGAGCCAATTCGTTACAAACATACTTACATACAAATATTTCCTCATTATAATATTGTATAGACTAAACATATTGAAACCGAGTGTCTATTACCCCCTCTTCATTTTCAGCTTTATGCCATAACCTCAATTGGAGGAATGGCGATAGTTTCGGGCCGTTAGGGTGGGAATGTTATTGTTTATTTCAGCTTCATAATCAAATCATTCTATAGAACAACTATAAACTAGACCTCGACTTTGATTGAATGGGTTGTCTGAAATTATTCGCTTCTAACAATTAATTTAACCCGGTTATTTCTGGTGGTAGATGGCAATCAAGTTTTTGGATTGTGTAATACATCAAACAGAATTATTTAATGTATTAATATTAAATGTGATAAGATTTTCAAGTAAATCTGATTACTCGCAAGACATTTAAATATTTTTTTAAGTAAAATAACCACTTTACATAATATCATACTTCAAATATCCCAAACTCTAATTCAATTGCTATTTTATAGCAGGTTTAGATCTAAATCCAGTAATAGGTTTCGAAAAAATAAAGATACCGACAAAATCTACGCAAACCTTTCTCGAAATCCAATTAAGCTGATAAAAGATAAAACACGGAGTTTCTAAATCGACTTTCGTAACATTATATCCCTTAATTCATTAATTAGTCAAGTGGGGTAAAGACTTATTTCCTCCACTCGATGTCACATCGATTTAGGAATATAATTTTCTTTAAAAGTTACTTCACCAAGGCATTTTGTGTGTTACAAGCCTCTATTTGTTTTTTTTGTTTTGTTTTGATGTTTGTTTTAACAAATATGGTAAAATCGATTAAATTTTATATAATATCATCTACGCTATTCAAATTATTTGGTATTCGTTTCCCTTTCAAAATAATAGTGAAACTGCTTCTTAAAGTTGACAGTTTCTTTTATGCAATTGACATGATGAGCAAGTTGATTGACTGCTGGTAATCGTCAGCTTGATTTCCACTCAGAATTTTACATATTATACTTTCCTAATATCTTTATTTTGGCAAAGATATACGAGCGTAGGCCTTACTTAGTTCCTACATTTCGAGATGTAAGAACATAAAAACTTGAGCCGTTACTCGCAAATCTAATAGTAGCAAAGTAATAAAAAGCGTTTATCGCCCATTTTGTTTCGTGATGAACAATAATAACTCCTTAATTGTTCTTACAAGCGTTAAGTTATTAGTTGGTACGGAACACGTAGTTTTACGATCATTGTTTTCTTAAGCGATAAGAAGTAAGCGCTTACTGTGGCGTAGACTATAAACCCATCGCAATGTAGTGCAAGCTAATGATTGTCATACATGCAACGTTTGAAATATTTCTTTCGGTTCCTTACGAAACTTGTGCTACGTGAACAGTTGTAGAAAGCAACATTGTTCTTTCTAAGTAATCATCAATTTTGTCCGAAGATATTTTTATTCTTTGTGCAACAACAATAAAAACTGTGCTAAATAACCAGTATCGAATTTTTCCTATTAACAAACCAGTTTCGTACGAAGATATTTTATTCTTCGTAGCCGGTTATGTACGACGACATTTAAATGTTTGTTATGAAAACACTGAAATCCGTGCATTGTTTGTAACCAATATATCATATAGACAATTATTTCTTGCTCCATAACCAGTTTCAAATAAAGACATTCGAATAAATTTATTCTTCAAATGAAACCTGTACGTAACCAACTAAGTATGTAGTTTTTTTTTTGTATGCGACGTTGTGCCAGAGTTACTTGTATATTGTAGCCGATGTAGAAAATTTAATTTTTTAACGTGTTTGAAGAGAAAATTCTTATGCGACTTGCAACAATGTTGCGTTAAATGTTTAACGCTACTATGGAGGGGAAATAGAAAGTGACAGAGCGAGAGTTTTAGATGCCATCTATGAGGAAATTTTGAAACTTGTCCCAGATATTTATTTTTTATCCTTCTCATAGTTTATTAGTAATATTCACTAATATTTGCATAGATAGCAGAACATGCGACTTCCTACAAGGTTGCGTTAAACGTTTAACGCTATCATGGAGGGGGTACGAAAGCACTGTTGCGTTAAACGTTCAACGCTCCTGGGGAGAAAGAGACAGAGCGAGAGTGTCACTTCTTCCGCGCGGAGGGACTCCACGCACAATTATTATTTTTTTGGCTACGAAATAAAAACAGCAACACGTTTATTCAGTTTAAGACTATCAGTTAAACTTCCAAGATTCATCCCATTATGGTGTAATGAATAAACATTTCGTCATAAATTCCATTCCATTCATTACGTATCTTTGTTCAATTTATTAATAAGTTAGATCGATGTGACGAGTTGACAGGACTATTGTATTCGTTCTTATATAATATAGTTTTTGGCAAAGGTCACAGCTTCAACTTCGTTATACCAATCAAACAACAAACATTTTTTTCCGAAATTCAATCGTATTTTGCCATCAGCTACCGCCATGTCAACAGTATCCAATGTCCAAACAAACGAATTAAATCAACTCGTCACAAAAAAGAACCTTTTCCCATTAGGCACAAGTAAACCCTAGTAATTGAGTTTGAATTGCTTTAAAGATTTATAGCCACTATGTTTATATGCGGGAATTGAGTCGAACATTAAACGTTTTTTGCTTTTTAATTGAATTTTAATTGAAAAAGGGTTGAGATAACGTCTTTATGGGACTTCGCTTGCTTGGTAACAAATAAAGTAATTTAACTCAACATTCGGTTGGAGATGAGATATTTCGGGAACTGAGCAAAAACATTTTATTTCTTTGTCATAATAAATGTTATTTTATTGTTGAAGGAAATTTTTATGTATATTTTTTAGTCATGCGTAGGTTCTATAAACCTTCCTTCTGACGTATTATTACTTTTGTACGTATTCGTATACTTTTAGATTTTACGAAAGGAAGTTAAGTCTGTTCCTGGGGTAAATAAATTTACCTATCATATTTCGACACCACAAATCTGTTCATTTAAACAACTGACATATTAAGACCTGTTCGATGATATCTCACTTGATGGGATGCAATTAAATCTACAAGCTTTAATTTTACTTGCAATGTTTGTTTGTTAAGGTCAAATATTGCAAGCTGAATTAAAACCAGTTTCTTCTTACCGATTTTGCTGAAATTTTGTATACACCTTTATTTCTGGGGACAATACAATATGCAATACCCAATATTGTAAAATTTTCAAAATGTCTGTCAATATAAAAATAAATAAAAACTAAAAGCATAATTTAAATGAAAGCTTGAAAAAAAAATGTTTTTCTATAAAAGCTTGTTTTATCCCCCCTTTACATGTCACCATCTTGTAATTAAGATGACGACATTAACCTGTGACTATTAGATAGCCCTTTGGTCCAATTGGTAGTGAACCTGCCTTCTGCGCTTGGGAGCGTGGGTTCGATTCCCACCTAGTACAAACATTCATGTGATGAACAATTGTGTTTGTTCTATATCTGGGTGGTAATATCTATTTAAGTATGTATTTAAATATATATGTACGTATATATGTATATCAGTCTCTGGCAGTCATATCACTAGCTTTGCTTAGTTTGGGGTCAGATTACCGTGTGTGCAAAAATGTCCCGAATATTTCTTTTTATTTTTGAATATATCGGATGAAGTGTTTAAGCTGTAGGTGGAAATACAATAAACATATATCGATATCTTTCTTTTGGTCTGCGATACCGGGTAAAAAGTACTATAGTTAAGGTGAAGTTTTCCCACTTTTAAGCAACGCTTGTTACTACAGATGACTTAGGCTTAATATATTTTATTAAAGTCGCATTTAGTGGAGCAAAACCATGGTGCTTACACACAGTCGTGCGTTTCTCTACTTCTATCTTTGAGGATTTTCTCATATTGTTTTTCGAAAAGTATATAATAGCTGTAATGAAGGTATAGTACACATCAAAATAGGTATTTGAATTATTCCGAAAAGACAGGGCGAAAGTGCAAATCAGTGTTGTTGCTTTTTTCTTCTATAGAGTGATATGTCCTTAATCGTGTTTCGGTCGTTACGGTTTCCTAGATAAAACATAACATTTTGATATGACACCATTTTTATAATTTTAATCTAACCATGAAAGAAGTAAACTACATATAACAAGAATGACCAACATTGATAAAAGTAGGAAAAGATGACCTTAATAAGAAATGTCTTGATCATCAATTTTTTCTCAAAGCTTTTCTAATTTCAGTCTCAATATAAATTTGCAAGAAGTAATTATATTTGTATAATATAATTATAGTAAAATCTTCTAAAATGTATGAAGCACTTACTACAGAAACAAACATTCAGTATTCCAACCACATTGTAACACGTAACCACAGTTACGTTATAATAGATGTTTGCTAAAGTGTTTCCATACCTCAATCTTGAGTTAATTGAAAGGGCTCGAACAAACTCGGCTCAGCTCTCAAGTGAGGAGCCATGGGAGCTTTTAGGATGCGGTCTAAATTAACCCAACCTCAAACCTAGCTAGTTTATTATTTTAGTAGCTCTTCTTCTTTCGAGTCGATGTTCCGCAAAATACAATTCTATTTTCAAATCAAGTTTCTAGACCAAAACTTTGCCACCCCAATGGCACCTTCCGTGGCTTCATTCAGGTCGTCTTTTGTGCAAGTTGTAGGACACGCTGCACAGTCCATCAAGTGTGTCATTGTCTAAGGGTTCACATCACAAAGACATTCAGTGTCAGAGCCCTTTATATAACCCCACTTTGTCATATTATCTTTCTAGAAGATTCAGGGGTTTCCAAGTGGGCCATGGTTCTTTATGGCCTGGCTCTTAGTAGCTAGTTTCCAGTAAACGAATTCATTCAATCGGTATACGTAAAATAGTTACACATTTTTCTCTGATTTAATTAAGTTTATAATAAAAATCATCGGTATCGGTTCCGTGCGAAACGCATAGAAACCGGATCGATTTAGTTAATATAAAATACAGTAATCGCAAAATACGTATGTGCCTAATATTTTATATTAATTTCTTAAGTTTTATTTTTTGCTGTTGTTGTTTTTTTTTTTTTTCTCGGTTGTTGCACATACTTAATTTCATTGTTATTCGTTTTTAAAATTATTAGTACATTAGTCACTACTTTTTCAGTCTTCACGCTGCGCTAAGCGGTACAAATAATAACTATCTACAAAGTTTAATGTGTAATCTCAGTAAGTGAATGATACTCGTAATTTTAAACAGCCTTATTCATCATCATCATTTCAGCCATAGGATAGCCATAGCCAAAGGCCTCCCCCATCGATCTCCAAAAGGGCGGTTGGCAGCGGCCAGCGTTTCCCTGCGGTCTCTTTTAGGTCGTCTGTCCATCTTGTGGGTAGACGTTCTACGCTGCGCTTACCAGTCCGTGGTCTTCATTTCTGAACCTTTCGCCCCATCGGCCATCTGTTCTGCATGATATGTGCCCTGCCCACTGGCATTTCAACTTGCTAATCCGGTGGGCTGTGTCGGCGACTTTCGTTCGTCTACGGATCTCCTCATTTCTGATTCGATCTTGTAGAGAAACCCCGAGCATAGCCCTCTCCATAACTCGTTGTGTGACTTTGAGCTTGCTTATAAGGCCCATAGTGTGAGACCACGTTTCAGTGCCGTAAACAGGCTTATTAAAAACCAATATTTTCCTACTCACTCACTTTTATTTTCTTTTCTTTTCTTATTCACTGTAGTGTTCGAAACGTTAAGTATTAAAATAATGTAAAATCCTGCAAAAGAGTCTAATATCTTCTATTAAATTCAGTAAAATAAAATATAATATATTATATTATATTAAATTTTTATGGACCAATGACTTACCAAAATTAATAATTAACATATATATTACAAGAAAATTAACATTTAATAACTAATCTATATACTTAGACTATTGAAGGTCTAAAGATAATTCTAATGCTCGAACCCACTACTAGTTACGTTGGCAACGTATCTAGCATGCTGGCGGCATTACCTCGCCGCGTTCTGAATTACATTCTGAATATACCTGTATTCCGTTTCGAGACATTTCTAGGCGGTCGCTGACAATCCAACATGGCATGAACGTGACTGTATCTCGCCACTGCTCCCTACCTACAACAGCACAAGCCTCCGATAGAAATCAACCAGATTTATTATGTAGGCAAAGTTACTCGCAATTTCAGGCCAATTTACATAAAGTAATACAGAATTTTGTGGAAGTTACTCAGATGTACCGTTCGGTTATAAGTTATTTATTGCCGTTCCAGTCATTTCTCGGTGCAAAGTTTTTGGTTACAACTTTCCAAAACATAGATAAATTCGAAAGGGTGCCTAATGAATAATTTAAACTGTGGTTGAAGTTCCGTATTAAAATGTAAACTTTTACCCGGTGCTTTTATTTTGATAAAATTTGGTGAAAAGTTTTCCTTGGGATGGTTAGTTGGTTATCTAAAATTCTGTTTAACGTCAACAAACTAGTGACCCAACGTGGAGTGGGTATCCATAAACTTTGGCATCGTAGTTTATCGACAATTCAAACTTATTCTCAACAACAGAAGCTTACTTTCCGCAGCGTTTCCGCATAAATTATCATCATCATCATCTTCATCAGCCAGAAGAAGTCCACTGGTGAACATAGGCCTCCCCCTTTAACCTCCACACTGAACGACAGCCTGCCAAAAACAAATAATCAACATGAATAGACAACAGATAAGTTAAACAACGAATTGATTGGTCACCGATAGTTATTGCCCACCCATTGCAAATGCTTTTTTTACTGCTTTCAAAGGAACTATAACAATTAATTCAAGTAGGTACTGTTAAATACCAGTATTAAGTGAAATACAAATTACGTAAAATTAACAAAGAATCAATTTATTGGTTTGGCCCGCCCCAGCGGTCCGCCCCAGCTTCACACGGGTATAGATTATAGCCTATGTCACCCGGGGATAGTGTAGCTTCCCAACAGTGAAAGAATTTTTCAAATCGGTTCAGTAGTTTCGGAGCCTATTCAATGCAAACAAACAAACAAACAATCAAATCTTTCCTCTTATAATATTAGTATAGACTAGTAAATTATTTGTATTTGATAGACACGAGATGGTTTACAATTTACTCGATCGTAGTCTCAAGGGAAATCCTTTTCAGTTTTATTTTTAATAACTCAGCGTCAAGGGAAATAACTCGTAGTTTATAACATTAAACAAGTAGCTAGGGAAATATGAGGTAATTTTCTTTTAATTTTGCTATTTTAATCAGGGTTTTAATCATCTTGCTGACTTGAAGGGCAACTTGGTGTTATTTTTATCTCAGAAAAGCTTTTTCACATTAATTTTTCTATCGGACTGCCAGAACACGAAAAGGCGACACCGGTCATGATTGATATTCCGAAAACCCGTACGAAGCGCTTTGATTCCACTTTACTATACGAGCTGCTAGTCTGTGGTATGCGCTGCCTGAATGGGTGTCTCCGAATTGTTACAATCTGGGTGTCTTCAAATCACGAGTAAGTTTATTCTAGGCAAACGTGCTCCAACGTAGACCATATCATCACTTAACATCAGGCAAGTTAGCAGTCTAAAAAAAAGGCTTTCTAAAAGCCTAATAGTCTAAAAGCCTAGTCTAAAAGCCTTTATTTAACTTGCAATGTATGTATTTGAATTGCAAATCGGACATAAAACTAAGAGCTATCCTGTAACACAATTTTGGTGAGGTAAGAGAGGCATTGCAAGTAAAGCCAAGCTTGTCTCTAAGAAACTTGATGTGCTCAACAACGCGAAGCGGTACTTCACGTCGAGACAAAGACGTTTACTTTACAAAGCGCAAGTCCGACCTCACATGGACTACTGCTCCCATCTTTGGAACGGAATACGCTAGTAACAGCTTAAGCCTCTTGATGAATTACAACGGAGAATTGGTTGACGATCCCAAGCTCACTGAATACCTAACATGGAGCTACTCAGCATGCGCAGAGACATTGGGTCTCTTTGTATCTTTTATCGCATTTACAACGGAAGTGTACTGAAAAACTTCAATCTAATGCCGGCATCGCGGTTTTATCATCGTAGTAGTTGCGACCACCCGAAAGACATCGTAGATCATCCACACATCATAGATTTGAGGAAATCGCATACTGTGCGTTTTACTTGATCTTTTTTGCCTGCAATATGTGAAATTAGCTCTCTCTTGAAGCATTTCCGAGTTTTTATAACATGGAGTTATTCAAATCATAGCCGTGTATAGCTGTGGTAGACCATATGGGAGACCGCTAGACTTGAAAGCGTGAGGTTGCGGGTTCAAACCCCGGGCCCGTACCAATGAGCTCTTTGTAGCTTATGTACGGATTTTCATACCACTGGTTTTTTGGTGAAGGAAAACATCGTGATGAAACCTGCATACGTACCTACGGAGAAGGAATTCAATGGCGTATGTGGATCCACCAATCCGCACTGGGCCAGCGTGGTGGATATGGCCCAATCACCCTTTCGAGGGTTAAGCAGCAGTGGACTGTTAAAAGGCTGACTATGATGATGATGATATTATTCAAAAGGGTTATTAATAGAGTGTTCAAAGGTCAGCAACGTATCTGTGATGCATCTGGTGTTACAGGTATCAATAGGTGACGGTGATCGCTTATCATCAGGCAGACCGTTAGCGTGTTTGCTATGAATGGCATAAAAAGAGCTATTGAATGAAACCTTACTTGAGTGGATGCAATATTACTCTTATCGCCCTTTTATATCGTCATCTTGCAATCATAATTACGTTACCTACTCGGTGACTATCCCTGAATCTATACGAATATAGCAACGCTTTATTTATCAAAATGTGTTTAGGCTTTTAGGTATACATACATGTACTCTAAGTACCCTCCGTAATACTCTCCGTTTAACTTTGCAGGGTTTGGATAAAAACGGATGCCCTCACTTGAACTCTTGTATCGAGGGTGCTACGAGTTCATATCAGCTTTGCCCTATCTTAACCTTCAACTATGTATGAAAATATTGAATTGAATATGAAGTCAAATAACGATCTTGTTTACAAAAAAACCTCGTTTATTGGATAAATTAACATATTAAAGCGATTTCTTCTACTAATATGCATAATGCTTTTGTGGGAAAATAGTAAAACCTACTTTAACCTAGTTAGTAATTTATAAGTCTGCTTAAAATACTTTTAGGCTGATAAAAGAAACAATATGAGAGAGAATAATATATTCTCTCAGTTATCTGGAAAGCACATTGGAATAATTAAAAAAAAACTAATTTACGGGAAGTTGGATGAATAAGATTCAACAGTTTATTTTCTACCATTAGAGGTGCAATATTTTCTTCAAATTTCATTTTCAAACCACTCTCAATATGTAGCTTATTCAATAAAAAATAATCATTCGGTTCTAACCCACAAAAATAGAGTCTAAATAAGAACCTTATTTTTTTGAATCGGTTGATAAAACCATTATGGCGTATAGTTTAGCATGGTATCGAGTATACCGCAGCTTAATTAATATTTTATTGTATAGCACGGTGGTAACCGCAGTTCATTGCGAATAAATTGTATTTGAGCTTTATTTTAATGCTGTTATCAAAAGACTAAAGATTGAATTACCACCAATCACCAAACAAATAGGCAGGTATGATTTAATAAATTAAATGCTATGAAATATCAATTTACTTCGGTATTTCTATTTATAATGGCTAGTTCGTTTATATTTTATTTTTATTTTGTATTGATATTGGTATTCGTTTTTTTTAGAAGCTTTAACTTGAAGTGTGTATGTTTGTTTAGGTCAAATCTTGCAAGCTAAATTAACACCAGTTTTTCCACTCCTAACCGATTTTCCTGAAATTCGGATGATTACAGTTCCGACTCCGACATTACACCGAACATCATATATAATAATATATGTAGGTCAGTGATAAGTTATATTATTAACGCGAAAGTATGTTTGTACCTCATTCACGCAGCAACGTTGATCGATTTTTTTTAGAAAGCGACAAGATTATTTTTATACTGGAATAATGTACGATTCCTAAAGAAATGCCCACGCGAAAGATATCGCGCGGTGTAGGCTAGATTACAATAAAATTACATTCAGACGGACAGACAGGCGGAACCACCGGAGGATGGGCAGCAGCATCCTATTAGTACACGGTGAACTTACTGCGATCCCCAAGCTGCCTGCCAAGCGTGGGGATTATGGCAACACCCCTCTCTAAGAGGGAGGCCTTTGTCCAGCAGTGGACGTTTGATGGCTGCTGATGTGTGATGTGTACAGACAGGCGGTTGGTCAGACGGTCTTGGAAAAATGTTTTGACACAATCCTAAAAATCGTAATGAATACTAAAGGCATGGTAAGTAACTTTTTATTGAATAATAGGAGCTGCCTGACACTTTAACGGCCTCTTATAGCAAATTTGACGGTTTTAAATCAATTTTATTCTGTTAAATTACAATATTTGGGTTGGAAAAAATACATGTCACAGATACATGTGTTTGAGTTTATGATTTGGTTCAAAACACGAAAGAATAAACTTTCCTCGATCAAAAAAAAAAATGAAACAAAGTCGATTCAGTTTTTTTTTAATGCTCTAATGAAAGCTCGTAACAACCTGGAAATTGCATGTCCTGAAAGGCAATTTTATTCAATTTTTTTTTATTTGGATAGAATTTTGATAGTCAATAGTTTCGTTCTTTAGTGAAATTAAAAGCGTAAAAAGGTCGCGAGAATTTGCGCGCACCGCGTTCAGTACCGCGCCAGGCGTCATCGAGGTCGGACCTATGTTCGTTTTTGTCGTTGCACTCCCCTCGCGGGCGTCCTGACTCTTGGGTGGCAAAATGCATCGTCACTATAACTAGGCGGGGGCTGAGGGAGCGTTTTGTTGCCTACGCGACTCGGATAACCGGACCTTAATATACCCGTAGACTTTCATATAATTTTCAGCCCCCTTTTGCCCCTTATTATTGACCTCTTTACAAAAACCTTTCTTAACTGATGTCTACACCCCATAAGGAATTAATGTACCTGCCAAATTTCAGCTACGTAGGTTAAGTAGTTTTTGAGATTTCGTGATGAGTCAGCGAGTGAATGAGTGAGTGTTGTTTCGCTTTTATATAGGTTTTAGTATGATATGCCTGATGGAAAGCGACGGTGACGGTGACGGCAATGGATGAAGCACGTTAATCTAGAAGAAATAATTTATGGTAAATAAAGAAACCTGTCTACCAAAATAATAATATGTAATTAGTCTTAAAAAAAGGTATGATTGATTCGAATTTATCTTTTCATTGTTAGAAGGATGTTTACCTATTCACATAAATATCAAGGCAATACTAGAGAGCCCAGCCAAGGATTTGATGAATGTAATACATCCATCTTCTTTATAACGGTTCGGTTATTTTATTCGTACAACAAAGCTTTTGTTGTATTTATTCAAAATTAAGTACTAACAGTGATGCTGAATCATTATCATCATTATTTCAGTCATAGGAAGTGGACATAGACAGCTGGATATAGACCTCCCCCATCGATCTCTAAAAGGGCTGGTTGGAAGCGGCCTGCATCCAGCGTATTCCTTCGGTCTCTTTTGTCGTCCGTGTATATTTGGAACAAATAATCAATAGATATTGAAAAATCAATAGCCGATCTGATAGCCGACCTCAAAGGTATTATTATTGGAAATGGACATGGATTTTACACATAGTTTTAATTATACAAGAATTGCATACTCTTCAACTGCATTCGGTGTTATTTAAGATGAGTTCACGCGTGCTGTCTCGTAAAATATTCACAATGATTTATTTATTTATTATTTAGTTACCAAACGATAAAAAAAAACTTATTTTGATATATCACGGTTGTTCCCTACAGTTATATGATTATTAACAAGATATTTACCATGATAAGGTTGTGGATAGAGCTCCCGATATTTCAAAGTAGTTACATGCCCTATGTTCACGGCAAGAATATGTTTGGTCAAAAAGTTCAAAGTTAGGTGCAGACAAAACGATTTACCCTCTTTCTGAGTCTTTTGCTACGGTTACCATTGGAACTCGAACTTAAGTCCCGGAAAACACACTCACTGTATCACTGCGTATGATATTAAAACCACAAACACGGTAAATACCCCATTAATAATGTAATATCTGTAAAAAATAACTTGTTTTTTTTTTCTTCTGCTGATAATAGGAAATAGGGCCAAAAAAAACAAAACAGATTAGTTTGTGGATCATTTATGCATAAAAAGATAACGTGACACTACCTACAATAACTGCCTAAAGATAATCACTGATATTAATTATGTCATCTAAATTGATAGCATTGTGCATAATGTGCATTGGCATGAATGTTGAATATTGCACTATATATTAGTTTCACATTACAACAGCATTGCACTGGTAGACAGTAGTGTTTGCATTTGTAAAATCGATGTTTGCATGTGTAAAGTATACAAAGTATGCATCAGTAGATCGTTTTCACTCAGAAAAGCATAATACAATATATTAAGCAACCTCTATCTCGATTGACCTTTCGAAAGTGATTCATCTTCTCGAAAAAGATACGAGTGGGTCGTCACCGAAGACTGAATACCACTGACATTCAATAGCGAGTGAATAGAGAAGGTTAGAAGTTCTTAAGGTGATTGAAAGGCCATTTATAGATGGAGTACTATTCATTCGCTTATAAGCGACAAACTTTTAGGTCCTTGGGTATTATTCACATAGCCTCAGGCCTTGTAGCTTTTGTATTGTCCGTCTTTCCCTTTTTTTGAACACAAAAAAGTATTGAAGGAATCGTCTTTAGCAGTTAAATCACTTTTTAACTTCAAAAAGGAAGAGGTTCTCAATACGACTGTACTTTTCTTTTTTGTATGTTTGTTACGCGATTACTTCGTCAGTTATGAATTTATTTTAATGGTTCTTTTTTTGTTTGGTAGGTCATACTTCAGAGATGGTCCCAAGTTTGATCAAAATTAATTAAGGGCTTTTTGAAAAAATCAACAAAAACTAAAAAAATATACAGATATGATGTTTTGGTTTGTGGTTGTCTTCAGCAAAACTTTTGCTGAGGACTTGCAATCTACTTTTAAGTTTAAGTTTGTACTTATGTTTAGTATAAATATTATAATCTTGAAGTCGGTTTTACTTATCATTTTTCTTAAAATTAAGTTTCTTATGTAAGTATACGCTACACATTCAACAAGTCTGAACAAAATTCGTAAAGCGATAAAGAGAATAAAATAAGGAATAAGTAAAACCATGAATACCGAGTCAGCACATTTCAAAAACATAAAGTACACGTTTTACGTTCGTTTCAAACAACGGGTTTTCAAAGAGAAGTAATCGTACTGAAACAGAAAGCTCACATTTTTCCCACAAAAGATGGCTCGGCTTTGCCAACTGGGTTAAGTTCCTCTTAAAAATGCTCCCTTCTGATTTATATCACACCTTACAGCGACTAGAGGAACTGCAATTTCTTATAGACATACTTTCAACTAGAATGCTACGGAAGAATTGGCACAGGATTTGGAGGAAATTTGGCATAAACAAAAATACGTTATTTATAGTGAAAACTCATTTTAACGGTGCCCTGTAAACTTGGTAATTTTGAAATTTTTCATACAATTGCACAAGTAATTTTTTTTATTTGGTAAGTATTTAATGCCCGACGCAAAAAGAGAAGTCATAAGTTTATCGTGTTCATCTGTGTGTCGGTGGGTCTGCCTGTGGCATCTTAGCTCTCAAACGGCTGAACTGATTTTAATTATTTTTGTTTGAAGGGTGACTTGATCGAGATTGTACTTAGTTATGATTCTAGAAATTATTTTCAGCTGTTTCAATACTAGCAGCTCTTTTATAGGACGCTTTAAAAAAACATTTTATACTTTTGAACACAGCTTGTTATAAAAAATTTCAAGTTAAATATATTTTTTGAATACCCTTAAATTCGTTTATACATTTTTTAAAGTAAATCATGGAAAAATTTAAAATGTTTATTACCAATGTAATATATTTCAAGCCAACTTTCATTGGTTTTTCACCCATTGCAAATCACTTAATAAATTCAAAATTTACAAAGTATCAGACTACTAATAACCTCCAGAGAAACCCTATGGCAATAATCACCATTTAGGAATATGAATGAAAAATAACTCATTAGTTTTGGCTTCTGGTTATGAAACGGTGAAGAAACATTCGTAACTGCTTATGAATTTCTAGTTATGAATGAGGATAAACGTGCAGAAAATATAAGTAATCTACTTTCCAAACTTGTAACATTGACCTTAGGGATTTATTGGACATAAAAGATAACAATATAACAAAAACTGAAGCAAATTAAATGAAAGAAAAAATAACAGACACTTTAGGGCTCACGGGGAATCAAGATTGATTCCCTGTAGGATACCTGAATTTACTCAGGCGACCGGTAGGGCTCACGAGGAATCAATCTTGATTCTCCGTAGGTTACCTGATTTTAATTCAGACGACCAGGTAGAGCTCTAGGTATGGGTACGCGTGTCTTATGAGCAGAGAAGATCCCGGGTTTAATTCCCGGCCAGGCATATTATTGAAAAGCTATCGGACAGGTGTTTTATTTGTCAAAATTAACAGGCCTAGTAAAAAATTAATAAATGTAATACACTTAAACTATTTAAATCAGCTAATTAAGATCTAATATAAGAATTTAAAGTTTTTGTTTAGATTAAGGAGGGATGCTCTATCCCTTTCTTGCAAGGTGAGTGTCAGTATGGAGTTTTTATGGCGTACTTACATGTGACGTCAAACGTAAGTATATAATGCGCTCTCTGTCTATATAGCAAGCTATTAAAATACTTAGGTATACCTTCCTTAATTTAAACACATTTCAATTTTGTTATCGGTGTTCTGCTCTATGTATTTTTTATCGGATGATTTCAAATCAGTCCGATAGTACCTATATTATGAATTTATATTTCTGCTCTGAGTCTGGGTGTTAGTTCATCATAATCAGCCTTTTTAACAGTCCACTGCTGAACTTTTAGCCTACCCCCGAAAGGGTGATTGGGCCATATCCACCACGCTGGCCCAGTGCGGATTGGTGAATTCACATACGCCATTGAATTCCTTCTCCGTACGTATGCAGGTTTCCTCACGATGTTTTCCGTCACCGAAAAGCCAGTAGTATGAAAATCCGTACATAAGCTCCAAAGAGCTCATTGGTACGGACCCGGGGTTTGAACCCGCGACCTTACGCTTTCAAGTCTAGCGGTCTCCCAGATGGGCTACCACGGCTTTTGGGTGTTAGTTGCTTTATATAATATATTCAATGGCATCCCAGATACAATCCTTATCTATGTGAGTTTGAAGCGGTATTTATACTCTTTGGGATGGTAAAACATATAAATATTAAATGTGCGAGCAATCAGAATGCAAGAATAAAGATACCTGTCTAAATAAGCTTGTCTCTCAACATGTTTAACAGAAATAACTGTGTTATTTTACGACTTCCTCAAACAATTTGTAGAATTCTCCGCACAAAGGTAAACGTTCGCTCGCTTTATCGATCAAACGACTACAAAATACCAAACGACAAATAAAATGTGACCACGAATGGCTTTCAACTGGTCTATCAAGAACGACGATTGAGTTTAAATGTACTGCATTCGGCTTTTTGTGTGCTTTCGAAAAGTTTGAGCTCGTACAAACTGCATCACGCGGTTTCGCCAACAATCTACACAAGTTTATTTGTATCAGCAATGTTGTTCAGCAATTTTTGTAAGATACCGCTAACCGCTTAAAGCAAAAGCTCTAAGTAGGCCACACTTACAAATTTTCACGCGCACCAACGAACTAAGTGATAGTCCTTGTACAAAAAAGAATGGCAAGGTCGTCTGCAGAGGGAGCTCATCTACTAAAGGTAGCCTAATTTAGGCCTGATGCGTTCGCATCGTCAAGCCACCATACCATATCTCCCTTGTTTGTCTGATCTGAGCTCCAGGCACATTAAAGTCTTGACGCAGCGCGGAAAGGCGGCAAGACGTTATTTTTCCTACTTGGTCTATTGGTAGAACAAACAGTAGAACAAGTGGTAAGAACCCGACAATATCGAAATCTACGGTAAAACAAAAAAAATATACTTTGTGAGTGAGACCTTGCAACGTTGTAACACAAAAAACAATAAAAGTGGGGTCTGAGATATATATCTCAGATTCCACTTTTATTGGGTGAACTAGTATGCGGAATACGCTGTTCTCGAAAGTTACATAGATAAACTATTGTTCACACCACAAATTTCATACACACGATAAAACAGCTTTAAAATAGTGCAACAATCGGCGGCTTTATCGCTAAGAGCGCTTCCAGGCAACCTTAGGATGGAGAGGATTCATACAGGAGGTAGGTGGGGCGTGCAATATTGAATTATGTGATAGTTATAATATAAACCGTACATTCTAATAACAATACATACCTACTAATGCTTAAAAGTTACAATCTTAGCACCTTAAAGACGCGAGTGAATCGGTTTCTTCTAGGCAAGCGTGCTCCCTGGTAGAATGCATCATGGCTTAACATCAGGCGACCTCATGGTCAAATGAAAGCTTTTCATTAAAAAAAACTCCAGTGGGCATTACTCTTAGTTGGGCCTAACATACAAAGACTTATTCTAACTAATCCAGTAAGTTTTAGAAGACCAGACAATCCCCAAAATAATTAAAAGGTTAAAGTTACTTAATGAATCTTTTAATTTGTTCTTTCTTAACTACGTACGTGGATTGCTTTTTCAGACAAAACTCGCGCAATTAGTGCTAATCTTTTGACTTTGACTTAATTGAAAAAGTACCGCAAAATGACTAAAACTTTAGCCACGCCACGACTTGCCCTCTCTCTTAAATATAATATGCTTTTTTAACACTTTTATAAAAAAACATTGAAATCGACTTATTTTTTTGAAGATATCGCATTAAATAGATACGAAATTTAGTCAGAATTCAATACGTCTCATCTTTAAGTAGGATAAGTGGCCAAGTGCGAGTCGGGCTCGTGCACTGAGGGTTCCGTACAACCACAAAATTCAATAACGAAATTACCAGTTATAACTTAATGTAATAGGTAATGAAGAGAAACTTATCACCGACTCGCACTTGGCCATTAGATGCATTGCATTAGAGCTAATACAATAATAAAAAAAAAATATGGGGATAAAGTCTACAAGTAAAAACGGAAGGGGGGGGGCTTCCGTTTTTACTTATAGACATTTTTCTTATTTCTTAGTTAATTTGCCGTAACATTACATTATTCTGTGGAAATTTTAACAGGCTATCTATTACAGTTCGAACGATACAGTCGTTAGAAGGTAGAATGGATAGACAGACGGACAGACAGACAGCGTGGGCTTAGTAATAATGTCCCATTTTTTACCCTTTGGGTATGGAACTCTAAAAAAGATTAGTTTCATCCCATCTGCACCGATCGATTACATTTTCCTTTAAATTAATTTACCACTCTCTGAGTATGAATAATTGAACAAGTCACTTCACTTCAAGTCACTTAGGCGTTCACTTGGTGATTTCCCCAGACGTTCCTAAAAGACTTTCTTCATGGTTTGCTACCGAGGGAGCTTAGTATGCCTACGTCCATATTATTAGATTTCTTGCTAAGTACTTGCAAGTAACGTAGCTAAGAATGATATATTTCAAGTAGAAAATCACCTGATTAGCGACTTTCACACTAGTACAGCTGTGTTATTCTGGTACCCAACACAATCACTTAAGGCCAGATTTACCTTGTTTTGGAATGCCTGTAAAATTTAATTAAACTGTCTTATTTAAGTTGTCTTTTTGTTATTACATTTATTATTACAATTAATAATGAAGATCCACAGCAAATTTAATATTGATTTTGAATTGTCTATAAAATTTCAATTCAATGAAGAAATTTCTAATTATAATTATTGAGGCCTATTCTGGCATACCACTCACTAAACTAAACCAATTTGACAGGACTAAAATTATCTGCCTCTCTTTTAATTTTAATACGTGAGAGAAGGATGGCAACAATTTTAGAGCTGTCAAATTTAGTTTAGTTTAGTTTAGGGTGCATCAGAATCGATGCCATTATTAGTAAAAAAAAGTTTTAGCCTTAGCAAAGACCAAGTTAGAGCAGCAGCCATATTGAATTATTACTATAATGTCACTTTATCGTTTCCTACTCTTCAAGGTCTTTCATTTGATACCCATATTAACAGGGTTCAACAAAAAAATATACCATCAGCCATCTTGTGGAAGCGGCCATTTTGAAAATATCACAATATTGGGTATTGCATACTGTACTCTCACCAGAAAAAAGGTCTATGCAAAATGTCAGCAAAATCCGATAAGTAGGAGAAACTGGTTCTAATTCAGCATGCAAGATTTTACCTATAAACAAACAAACATACAAACGTTGCAAGTTAAATAATATTAAAACGTTATTAAAATTATTGGTTTAATAACTCTTTTATCAAAACTGATACATTCATCATTATCATCATCAGCCAGAAGACGTCCACTGCTGAACATAGGCCTCCCCCTTTAACCTCCACACTGAACGACAGCCTGCCTTTTGCATCCACTGGATGCCCGCGACTCTCACAATGTCGTCGGTTCATCTAGTGGAAGGCCTCCCTACGCTGCGTCTTCCGGTTCGTGGTCTCCACTCCAGAACCTTTCTTCCCCATCGGTTATCAGTTCTTCGAGCGATGTGGCCTGCCCATTGCCACTTCAACTTGCAAATTTTAACAGCTATGTCGGTGACTCTGGTCCTATGGCAAATATCCACGTTTCGGATTTTATCGAGCAAAGAAACTCCGAGCATAGCTCTCTCCATTGCCCGCTGTGTGACTCTGAGTTTTTCCAAAATGCCAACAGTTAAGGACCACGTCTCAGTCACGTCAGTCACGTCACGTGATGTGGATAAAACTGATACTTTAAATGCTTTAAATTTGTATTTGTATGTCTATCGTCAAAAAATCAGTTTCCGCCGAAACATAAGAAGTGTTTTAATATAGTTTTGTGCGCCCTTCACCGAAGCTCCCCCAGTGAACATAATGATCTCCGGACGGATTGGGCCGCTAGCGGATTACTTTTCTCAATCAGCGCCCGTAATAAATATTTGATGAGCTATTTGTAACAAAGGCTGAATAGAAAATACCTTTTCAGTATTCTATTAGCAGATTGGAAGCGGCACCTGAGATTCGAGATTGAAAGGGGAAAGGAAGATACGTACTTAATACTTATATCTACATAAATTTATAAGTTTGTATCATAGATAATACTTTTTTAAGAACTACTACTGAATGTGTACGTATACATGTTTTCATGTGTGATAAGTTTTTTTATCGACCTTTTGGTTGGGTCTTGAATCGCTATGCGATTATGCCAGCCTTTGACTAAAATAAAATGAATGGACGGGCCCAGAAGAAGCGCATTTTTGAAGATTACAAAATGACCGCCGTCAATCATTTCGTTTCAGTCAGTCTCTAGCCGTAGAAAGTGCGACACACGACTATTGTTACATGATAATGAACATCTGACAAAATTATGCCTTTGTGTGCTTTCCGAAAGTGTAAAAACACAACATAAAACAACTATTTAGTTTTTGTAACAAATGTACTGTACATGGTTATAATTAGGTGTTGAAGTATTTATGTCGGACGGTTTTGACTCGTTTTTACTGAGCAAGTTCAATGGTTATGGCCTGTTCATTCATTTTATTTTGGTTGGAGATGCCAGCTTCATTTTATAAAACAACGTTATCAATCAACCAATAATAGCCAAGGGACTATAGTCCCTAAGCTGATCTAATAAGACCTAGACCATGTCATATAAGGCCCCCGCCTTCTCAGATGTGGGTGCAGCTAGAATATCTTGAAACATGTCAATATCTAGAGGGGTGATAAGAAATTAGCAATTGGATATTTGTAGTGTGTATATGTGTGCAGTAAATGTGGATTAATCTGAGATAATGTCGTGTGAACATAGTGTGGAAATTAGGAGATATAAAATACAAGCAAACACTAAATACCTAATCTACGTAGCGTACTATAGAAATAAACGAGTCCGCGAGGAAACGCTGGATGTAGGCCGCTTCCAACCGGCCTTTTTGGAGATCGATGGGGGAGGCCTATGTCTAGCTGTGACGTCCTATGGCTGAAATGATGATGATGAAGTGCGAATCGGGCTCGCGCACCGAAGGTTGCACAACCAAGAAACGTGTTTGCTTTCATTTAGTTCGGGATACTTATGATACTGGATGGATTTAATTGACAATGATTAAAATCTTGATTTACGTAAAAATACAATTATTCATGTAAGTGCTAATTAGGCATCCTAATTAAGTACCGTACGATAATATTTCTATGCTCAACTCTAATGAACTTTTAAGCTAAATAAGGGTGTATTTTTCAACAGTTTATTACCGAAAATAAGGTTTTGAACTCCCTTTCCCCAGGCAGGGAGAGTTTTTTGCGTGAAATTGCGTTTCACGCCCCTAATTATCTTTTCAACTTTTCGACATTAGCAAACATCGTGGAATGGGAGCAACTAAGAATGGTCTAATTGTTAAAAGCTGCCAAAGGTTAGATAAAAGTCATTTACATTTATTTTGTATTCAAAAGACAGACCAGAAACTTTGTAGAATTGAACTTGGTGTGTGCTGGGCTACTTTTATTTTTCCTTTTTATTTCTTGCATATCCAAAAATAGGCTCTAATTTGTAGAAATATATAAAAAACTTTATTTTCTTGAATAAAACAGAAACAAGTATCAATTATGTAAACAAATTAAATGCATGCCTAAATAACTGGCGAGAGCGAGCCGAAACTCGCATATGATAGGGTTCTGTAGCCAAATCCAGATAAATATGGTCATTTTGATAGTTCAGAAATTGGTGGATATAGAAAAAAAAAACGGACCAACTAAGTTCGGTGGATTTAGCCAATTTTTAGAGATGTATTATCCCGAATTCCCGACATAACTTAAACTTCTTATGAATTTGTCAAAGATAAACTTTACTTGCGAAACATTATTTGTTAAGATCATTTTACAAAAGGATTCATGATTTTTAAGCTAGAAATGTTATATAATTTATTACAGTTTCAACGATAATAATCAAAAAGTTGTGGTCACAAAATTTTCGAAAAAAAATCCACTAAAGCTTTTTATTCGTAGCTTATCAGCTTTTTCAGCTGGTTACAGAACAAACTTATAAGGGTTCCTTGTAGTAATACGGAACCCTAAAAATAAATACTTATTTCAACTGGCTATCTATTACGGTTAGAAAGATACAACCGTTAAAAAGTATGACGGACAGACAGACAGACAGCGTAGACTTAGTAACAGGATTCTACTTGATCGATTGTTTCTGCCACGCACCTGTAATTTGTGGAATGGTTTATGTACCACCTTTGATATTTCCTCCAAAATATGACCCTCTTCAAGCAAAGAGTGAATAGAGTCCTGAAAGTTAGGCAATGCACCGCCAATGCCCGGGGTATTGTAGGTGTCCACAGGCGACGGTGACTACTTACCATCATGGCAAATCGCTTGTTTGTCTACTATTACATTGAAAAAAAAGGGTTCCGTTTTCACCCTTTGGGTGCGGAACCCTAAAAAGTAGTTTATATTTAGTTGAGTTGGAACTAAATAATGCACACCTGCATACAATAAACATGATTTAATTCCCTCCTGCCCATTTTTCTATCGGACTGTCAGAGTGGGCACGAAGAAGTTACAATCTGGGTGTCTTCAAGTTGAGAGTGAATAGATTTCTTCTAGGCAAGCGTGCTCCATCGTAGGCTGCATCATCGCTTAACATCAGGCGAGGGCGAGGGCGAGGGCGGCCAAGCGCAAACCTATTTATAATAATAAAAAAATTAAATAAAAAATACATATATAACGTTAACAGTGTGTTACAACACAGTCAGTGTTGTGTGTCGTAGTGACAACCCTGCGATTTTTCAAGATCAAGTGAGGGTAGGAGAACAAAACACCCGCTCTTCTCGCCGGACTCACCCGCAGTTTACAGTCAGCTCGTGACCACGGCCATTGTAACATGGTCGAAACGTCGAGCGAAAGGTACATATTTTTTTACCTATATTAAATAATACGTGATAAGTCCCGATAAACATTTAAAACATGTTAACAGTGTGATTCCAACCATCCTACAGTGAAGCTATTCTATGATACCGAGTCAGCCAGGGTGAGTAACAAGAGCCTAACTTCATTAGGCTAGTTTTGTTGTGCGCTCGCCTGGCTGCGAGTCAGCGCCCTTTCAAATCGTTAGGGCGATGTGACGAGTTAGAGTATTTTAGTATTTAGTGACTCTAATATTAATCACTTGAAAAACAAGCGCGTAGTATCTTTGTGTAGTCAGCATCGTAGTAAAAGTTATTCTGATACAAAGCTTTTAAACCAGAGCAGAAGCCTTTGAAAATGGTAAACAAGTGAAAAAAAGAATAGTAGGATGAAACCTAAAAAAAGAGAATGTAACAAAAATAAAAATAAAATTAATATACGGGAATTGGAAGGGAGGGGGGGGGGGGGGGGGGTTAAGGGTAAAAAACGGTTAATCTCGATTTCCACAAGTCCTTTGTATTTTTTTATGGCATAGTTATATATAATAAAAAGATCTACAACTTTTATTTGCACACTTTTTTCACATAACCTCAAAATTTATGTGAAAAATTCAAATAACCAAGTTTTTTTTTGTTTGGTTTGGCTATGGTATTATATTCACAGATAGTGATCATCAAAATATCTCAGTGGTTAAAATAATTACTATAAATAAATCTAGTCAATGATTCGTTTTACATACAAACAACTCTACAGTATAATATCAATCAACATTTGCACACAGTCATGCATTTTAAACGAAAAGCCATCAGTTTCCCGAATGATTGGCAATTTGTCGGGATTTATTACAACTTTTTTCCAATATTTACGTTATTGGAAAATCATTTACATATAGGTAAAAAAACATTATAATTTTAATGGTTTATCGATTATCGAGTTAAATATTTATTGGTTGAATTTAGTAAATATAACAAAGAATTTATGCAAGCTATACTGAAATATTTTTTTTTAATCTGTATTATCTTTCTATTGGGTATATCCTAAAACTACGACCAAAACCACCGGAGGATGGGAAGCAGCGTCCTATTAACACACGGTGAACGTACTGCTATCCCCAAGCCGCCTGCCAAGCGTAGGGATTATTGCAAAACCCCTCTCTAACAGGGAGGCCTTTGTCCAACAGTGGACGTTTAATGGCTACTGATAATGATTATCTTTTTAAACATTAAAAGTGAAATACCACTCACTCACTCACTGACTCATCACGAAATCTCAAAAACTACTTGACTTCAAGCTGAAATTCGGCAGGTAGATTCCTTATAGTAAAGAGTTTTGCGAAATGACCAAATTATAAGGGGCAAATGGAGGTTGAAAGTATATGTGAAACTTTTTTTGTTTTTGATGTTAGGAACCTGAAACTCGGTATTCAGATCAATGGTATAAAATAAATAAATACTATAGGAAGATATTTCTTTACAAGAAGGTGAAATAGAAGGAGTTTGAATTTTATGTTGAAAGTTTTGTAACTACAAAGCTGAAATTTGGCAAGTAGATTTCTTATGGAATGCAAAGATTTGCTAAGAAATTATTTTGCAAAAGAGCTGAGTTATGGAGGGCTAATATAATTTGAGGTAGAAAAAAATATTGTTTTAGGGTTAATAGTTCTGTTTATAATATAAATAAATACTGATGTACAATTTTTCGAAAAAAGGTCACATTGGATTTTGGATTTTTGTGTTGAAAATTATGCAACTACGGAACTAAAATTTTGCAAGTTGATTACTTATGGGGTGAAGACGTCTGCCAAGAAATATTTTGCTAAAAGGCCAAATATTAAGACTGACTAAAAATTAAGTAACTCAAGAATAAACGTAGTTCATCAATAGCAATGCGATTTAACTTGACAGCTTAAAAAATCATACCGCGAGAATCAAAGGAAATCTAATATCCAACTCATTGGATAGCAGAACTAATTCAAACTTAATGATTGATTGGAAATAAGATCCTTATCGCTGATCCAATCACTGCCAAAAGTTAAATTCAAACAAAAAACAATTTCGAACGAACGGGAATCGAAATTAAACCAATTACAAAGAGAAATGAAATCCGACACTAGTACGATTGATAGCCGAATGAATTGCTACGAGGATAAATTAAAAAGTCCCGTTTATTGCTAAGCTTTAAAAAATACAGGGTATTTTTGTATTCTGGATCGATAAATATTTCAATAGATAATTTTTTCTTTCTGCTTATTACAAGTAGGTATGTACGTAATACAACATTACCAAAATACGTATTGTAAAATTGTATTAGTAATGCTGGTTTCTTTGTGTTAAGGTTTATACATTAAAAAGTTTTTTTTTAAATGTTTTAAAAAAATTATTTGGAACAGATTTTGAACATGCTTTTTAATTGATTTAATGTACGTAAATTTTCAGAATTTTTTCTTCAATATCGCGTATAGTTCTTTAGTAATTAAGTTAGATGCTGAGAGTTAACCTACTGACTGAGAGTTAGCGTTACGATCTCCATCGTCTTTGCAGTAGCATATCAGACGCTAATACAAAAATATCAAATTGTGCCATAATAAACTGTTAAACAATGTTTTATCTATCACGGTTGTTAACTACAGTAAAAATATGGAAACTGACGTGGTTTTCTCACATTTTATTCATATGACACGGGAATTAATCACGTATGATTAGCTGGTTACTCCGACTATAGTTTCAACCGCATGTCACTATGGTACACGACTATATTTTCACTACAGTTATTTCATAATTATAAACGGGATAGTTACCGTATGTACGGGGCATTTGTTTAGAAATGTCCCTTTAATAATTATAATGATTACAGTAGTAAATTTTAAAACCATTTGAAAGCCGCTGGCTATGCGATTGAAGTTAAACTGCCAATAAATTACGATCACGACGTTTAAAAATGCAGCACATTAGGTTTTCATACAGTTCGACGTACTTGTGACTTCTAATTTTATAAAGATCTGTGATATCGTGTTATGTATAATAAACAATAAGAGATCAATCACTTATGTTTCACTTTACAAGAATTGTTTAATAAACACCATTTATCCTAATTTCAAACAAAACACAATTTTTTTGCCGATTCGTATGCGATAATTCAAAAAAGTGAAACTAATATAACACACACAAATTGTTTTTAGCAAACACAGTCTTAAATCAATTAATAATATTAATATTTTATTAATATTTTATCAATTAATAATCCTAATTCATATAAAAAGTTATCTGGAATAATCCCCTTAATAAAACAATAGATTCACCCCACCACAGTCCATCAGTAGTAAAACAAACAGTTTAAAATCATTTATTTCTCATAAGAAATCAATTTCACTTGCACGAGAAATGATTACTTTTGTTTTACGATAATATAATTTATTTGTACAAAACACGAGTATTTCATAATTATACACATTCATAAATGCATGCACAAGTATTTAAGTTATTAGTATATTTCTCGGAATTTGTCTTAATCAACTAACGAGCTTCGAATCCCTAAACTAAGCTGTAGCTTGAGGGATCCGTGCTCCCCCTGCTACGTTGAAGAAACTTATTAAGTTATGATTTATTAATTAAGTTGATCGTTTAAAAAATCCTATGTAACATAACATTACTAGAGTAAATATGTTTTTGTTGTTGTCTTACTAAGTAATTTCAAATAACAGGTTAGTACGTTTTTTTACACAAATAAGACACATTTTAAAAACAATTTTTAATATATAAAAGTGGAATGAACAGTGAAAATGCTATTCATGGAAGGTAATTACCCATTATTAATATATTATCGTCAACCACGAACCACTAATAGAAAAATTTACTCCCTATTGACAGAGTAAGTTTGTTTACAATACTCAGACAGTAATAGAATAAACAGTGAAAATGCTATTCATCGAAGGTATCTACAAATTTTTATTATATTGTCAACCACGGACCGGTAATCGCAGCGTAGGGCGTCGACCCACAAGATGGACAGACGATCTAAAAGAGACCACAGGGAAACGCTGGATGCAGGCCGCTTTCAACCGGCCCGTTTGGAGATCGATGGGGGAGGCCTGTCGTATGTCCAGCAGTGGACGTCCTATGGCTGAAATGATGATGATGATGATGTCAACCGCGACCAGACTAATGGAAAAATTGGCACCCCATTGACAGCTGACTAGCACAGAAATGAAATAAAGGCAGCAGCCGTTCGAACCACTCCATATAATTCAGAGCTAATTGCGTCTTGAGAGGCTGTTACCGAGACCGAGTAAGTGGTAGGTGGTAATTACGAGCATGCGCACTGTTTCATTAAAATTTCACCTTCGTCGTCTAACGACCCATTAGCAACTCTTTGATGCATAGTAATTGTATTCCTCAGTGTAATCGTAAATTGTAGTGTTGCTTGTCTTTCATCGGCTGTGATTTTGTCACTACATTCTCTACTTACAAAATATAAGAACGTTTGGTTGAAAAACTAAAATTGGGCTACGTTTTTACGCTACACCTTTACCAACCCCTGACGTAAACAGTTATAAACAGTTAATTATAATTATGTTGTTCCAAGTTTAAAGTATGTATCTGTATGTCTCGGTGTCTGTCTCTGGCATCATAACTATCAAACGGCTAACCATATTTTATTCAAGCTTTTTTTAATGGTACGTGCCTTGATAAAAGATAAAATCAGACTACGTCCTTACCCTACTTTTTTTTTTTTGCTTGAACCATTTTAACCCTTGACCCAAACAGTTATAAACAGTTAAACAGTTATTTATTATTATGGCGTTATAAGTTTAAAGTATGTATCTGTGTGTCTCTGTGTCTGTCTGTGGCATCATAACTCCCAAACGTCTAAACCAATTTTAATCGAGTTATTTTTGTTTGATAGGTGACTTGATTAGGGATTGTTCTTAGATATAATTAATGATATAAGAAAATCTATTAGAAGATTATCAGCTCTATTATCGGAAGGTTTCAATTACATATTTGGAATAAACTCATTAAACTCTTCTTTAGGTATCAAACAAAATATATTTGTCCCAAAAAAGTTTTGCAGTTTCAAGGTTCCTTTATAAAATTTGCCATATTTGAAATGGTGCGATGTCATAATATCCCTATGACATCTGAAGCGATAAGACGCATCGATAAACGCCTAATTTGCCAATAATATTTTTGTCTTAATTGGTTTAGGAGATCAGAGGGAACACAAATGATTATCCCATACATATACTGTCAAAATCATAACCTTCCTATTTGCGTATTCATGTAAAAATTTCTTCAAAATAAACTATATCTATACTATCACGTAATTCATCTTAAAAATTGTAAATGTCCTCTCCATACTTAGGTTCCTTGAAAGAGATCGCTAAAATTGATAAGGCTGCCAATTGTTACACCACTTCTATGTAATTTTATCCTTTGCATATGACATTTACCACCATGCACTGGGTCAGCATGGTGGATTAAGGCCCATCCTCTCTCTCTCTTTCTCTCTCTCTTTGAGAGTAGTCTTGTGTCTCAGCAGTGGGACATAATAGGCTGGTAATGATTAATACCTATCTAAGCGTACATTAAATGGTAAAACTTACTTCTTGCACGTAGGTACTATAAAAGTTTCGTATATGCAAAATAACAACGTAAAAACTGTCAAACAAAGATAGTTTGGTCGTAAAATGGTCCGGAATTTTTACATTATTCCCGAGGGAAGACTAGTTCATCTTCCGCTTGAATGGTAGCTGTAAAAACAATGGCAAAAATGCGGTGCGGTTAAATTAAAAACCAAAACTACCTAATTTTAGCTGCTTTAATGCGAAAGGCAAGCTAAAGTGGTGACCTCATTTAAAAATACAAAACAGACTAAAATATAAGTAAATAAAAATTCAACGCCTTTAGGTTCTCGAGAAGGTAATAAAGGGATATATTTTTAACTTTATATTTTTAGTAACATAAATTATAACTCATTACCGTCAAAAACAGCCGTTTTTGCGATACAATTGGGTTATGAGTTTTAGATACGAGCATGATGAAAAAAATTTTTTTTTGACAAAACTCATCTTTACATTAATAATTAATTGTTATATTGATTATATCACGATCTCCAGGTTAATTTAACCTAATCTAACTCACTTGTTAGTTATTAATATTTATATTTAATCACTCCTTTAAGCACTCGTAGTTACGGAGATTACCCAAACGAAAGAGTTATAAAAGATAAAATATAATTTCCCCTTTTCAAATTAATTCTCATAGACCTACATAGATAAGGGTATAATATTACGCTGGCTTAAGCCCCTTTTACAAGAAAATTAGAGATGTAAAACTGGGACTAAAAGTATTATTTCTGGGCTTAATCATTATTTAAATTATTCAACCTTTTTCTCCTCTTTTAACCCGAAAAGTCTCGTAGCATTTAATAACGTCCCTTTCGCGTAAACTGAAATTTAAACGATAATTTTTGCGCCCTCACCTGACAGAAAGATGGCTAATTGCCCCTTCCTAACAAATTAACAGCCGGGATTTCGCAAAAATAATAATGTCGCTGTTTTAAACACTTTCTTCATTCACTTTGTGGATTTAAGGAGGGTTTAAAGGCCTTTAGTTGCTGTTATGAGAGTAATGAACTGGTTCGTTTGATGTCTCTTTTAGATGGATTTACTTTGAGCGATTTCTAAAAATAGAAAGCGTTGAGGAAAGCCGTTCAATATACTTGTAATTTTGATGATTAATGACAGCTGCAATTAATTAACTAAAAGGTAATAAAAATACTAATAGTCTTGTTAATTTTTAAGGGGTGGCTAGGTAGTACGTGGTATGTGGTATTTACGGTTGTCCAAAAGAAATAGAGTATAAATAAAAAATATAACGACCACAAAGAAAAGTAAAAAATAGTCTTGGCTGGTCTATTTAGACTAATGCTTGTCGGGCTCACGCACTGTGGGTTCCGTACCACCACAAAACACAGTAGTGCAAAAAGAAAACAACACGCCCAGGTGGTCATCCTTCCAAATACAGACCACGCCTGACGTTGCTTAACTTGGTGGTGATCAGATATTTGTCACCGACTCGCACTTGGTCATTATTTACTTTAGTTAGTGTGTACTACAATCATGTCAAGATCGTTGAAGCTTGTACATACCTATTACCGTTTTTACAATATAGCAAATTCAAATAATAGGTTACAAAAAATGGGGACAAGTAAAACACTGTTTTAAACTATCACGGTTGTCCACTAAAGTTATATGATTATTTACGGGATATTTCAGTCTTCCCGTGAACATGGTGCATGTAACTGCACCGAAATATCGGGAGCTCATTCCACAACCTTACCGCGGTTTTAAAAAAAAAATATAAATAATAGGCTTGCGCTTGACCGCCAACTCGCCTGATGTTAAGCGATGATGCGGTAAATAAAATAATCATATAACTTTGGGAACAAGTTGTTTTCTTTTTGATTAAATCATAAAAAGTATAATAATATATTATGTCGGAATGATAAGTTATAACTGATAATTTCTTACCAAGATGACCACAATAACATTCTACCGGATCGAAATGCCATATCAAACAAATTTTGAAGTCGGTTTTTAAATGGATAATCATTGTATTTTGTGGTGGTACGGAACCCTCAGTGCGCGAACCCGACTCGCAGTTGGCCAGTTTATTTTTTACATACGAGTTAACGCGAATAAGATTTGAAACCACTCCAGCTACGTTATGACGTATGATAATGGATACATTGTAACTGGAAAAAAGCTATTTCGCCCTCGCAAAACTTAATCCATTTGCGTTGCGCAGTGTAAGGGCAACAATGCAGGCTACTTACGATTCTCAACATGCATCATTTTCTCAACTTTTACATTACCCCAGGGCCTTCAATAATGGACTTTCCGGAGCTCCGAGTATTTTATCAGAACAGCATAGAGATGGAAAGTTTCGGCTATACTTAATCGATATTAGAGTCGATTTCTGTCGTTTATACATGTTTTGTCTCTGCGCAAAATAGTGACAAATATACAATAGTATTGTATATTTCTCTCTCTCTCTCTCTCTCTTCATTAAAATACCACAAAACAAGGATAACATAAACATTACAATAAACCGCATTATTTTATAGAGAAAAGTTTCAGCAATCATGTTTCTAAAACTACATTTAACTTAATAATATGCTCAACTATTTATAACCGAAATATTAATTTGGTACTGTTTGTCATAACCACGCAAATTAATGCAACGGAATCCAAGTTGGCGACATCATCCATTCATCCATCAGCCAGTAAACGTCCACTGCTGAACAAAGGCTTCCCTCTTAGAGAGGGGTGTTGCCATAATCCCCACGCATGGCAGGTGGCTTGGGGATCACAGTACGTTCACCGTGCACTAATAGGACGCTACTGCTCATCCTCCGGTGGTTCTGGTCGCAATTTTAGGACATACTCCGGTCCCATTAATGACACATCAACTCTTAAAATCGTTTTCTAATCAATATTTTCTTTACGTGTATTTGCGTTTGAATTTATCCCAAATCTAAAATAATCATTGGTTCACCACTGGAATAATATAAAACTGACAATTTTTATTTATTTTATTGACAATACCGTTTTTCAGCCGCTATAGACTGTGGATTTGAAACGATAAAATTGTTTATGAGACGTTACCAAGTGTATTATCCACAGATATTTATCAGGATAGATGCCGGGATCACCTACTTTACATCTTTGTGCCCTGTATTGAGTTGGATCGATGCTCTAACTTAATTCAGTTCGATCTCCGTCGTCTTGACTTTTTTCTGGTTCTGAGGATTTTGGCTTCGTACGTCTTGTGCTTTTGCCAGTGTCAAATATAGAGGTTTTTTTCGAGTTTTATAAAAAATCGTTCAACAAGCTTCAGTCACAGTCAGAGTCAAGTAAAGTAAGCAACGGTTAAGTGCAAGTCATGCCCACCACCATTACTACCACCACTTTACTAGTAAAGTAGTGGTTGCTGTTACTAGAAGCTTCTGTGGAGTTTTGGAAACATCACGAAAATATATGTTTCATTATAATCACTTGCCACACTCAAGCACGCTTACGAACACTTCAGAAACGATAATCCACCATTATCACACACTAGTAGGCTGCCCCTGCTTCGCACGGGCGTAGCCGGGATATATAGTCTATGTCAACCGGGGATAGTGCAGCATTCCAACAGTGAAAGATTTTTTCAAATCGGTTCAGTAGTTTCGGAGCTTATTCAATGCAAACAAACAAACAAACAAACAATCAAATCTTTCCTCTTTATAATATTAGTATAGATTAACACATAAAATAGTATTGTTAATATTGTATTGTTTTGCTAGTTTAGAAAAACAGTATAATGAAACCATCGAGATATTTTGAATGTTTATAGGGAATTATCACGTATTATTTTATTTAGGTAAAAAATTCAATTCCCTGCGATTTTTCAAGATCAAGTGAGGGTAGAAGAACAAAACACCCGCTCTTCTCGCCAGACTCACCCGCAGTTTTCAGTCAGCTCGTGACCACGGCCATTGTAACATTGTTGAAACGTCGAGCGAATGGTACCTATTTTTACCTAAATAAAATAATACGTAATAAGTCCCGAAAAACATTTAAAACATGTGTTCAAATCGCGAAAGTTAAAAAAAAATACCAACGAGATAATGTACCTCGATAATGAAACGAAACAAAAACAATATGTATTTTTTTTTCAATACTCGTTTTGGCAGTAGCTCCTCAGACATTAATACAAAAATTACTAGGAAACTATCACCACTAATATAAATTATACGTGCAAAAAATGCGGCACGCTGGGTTTTCATACAATTTGACATGTTCGTCGGATGTAGATCTATGTTGTCCTGATAAATGAATTGAACTAATAAAATTAAGGAAAATCTGTACAGTTTTTTGACACAGAAACAAAATTCACAATTAAAAAATCTAAGTCACATCTATAGCATTTGTAACAACAAAGTAATTGAAATCGATTTAAAAATCCAGATCACATCCCTAATCGAAACGAAAATAGTCGAATTTTGGGGACATTAGAGTCCCTCGCGCCATTAATTCTGGGCAGCTAACTTAGTTTGTGCGTACAAATTACATCAGTCTTAGTTTAGTTACACGGAAATGTCGGCGGAATTCTTTAGGAAGCGCGCTTTATTCGGGAATCGGGGGGGAAGTCGCGGTAATCCGTCTCGGTGTTCGTTCGATCGGCCTAATTTGAGGAGTTGCCGTTCTCTAATGGGCTCAATGTTTCACCTGGCTGCCTCTCAGGTGATTAGGACCGAGGGACTGTGGCTCCGAGATGAAGGATTGTCAATAACGAATTAAGATGATTTTCTTTTTTTGAAAGCTGGTTGAGATTTTGCTGTCTGATTGGGTACGCTTTTTTATTTCATGACTGTAACTGTGCAGCTAGAAGTACCTAAATTTGCTTGGATTTAAACTGATTTATACCCAACCACGCAATGCCAAAAATAGGGTTGTGTTCAATTTGTATGTGTGTATGTATAAATGAAACCCTCATTTACTCCGCCTCAACTGGTTTTGATAAAATAATGAGGTATCGGTAGATTCTGAGACAGGAATTCAAAGTTTGTAACTACGTAACTGAAGTCTTTATAAATACAAAATGGCGACTAGCTCCCTCCCATCTACGCAAAGTGATGCAAAAAATACTGTACGCCTACTCACGTGGAGACATTGAATAAATAATTCTTTCAAAATTTTAACGTGATTAGGTGGTGTTTTTTTTTTCTTCAGACGTACTGTTTATAAAATATGCAGTGCAAGTACCGTTCTTTATCGATGGTCAAATTTGACAGTTGTGGTCGTCAAATTCGATAAAATGCCATTTGAGCAATACTAGCTATGATCGATTCTATGGCATTTTAACGAATTTGACGACCGATAAAGAACGGTACTTGCACTGATGATTCGATAAAAATACTGTTGTCGAACTTTTAATATTTTTTTAGGAAAAACTCTTCTAGTAGAAGAATGCAGGAAGATTTACTGAGACAAACATAAAATTATGGTCAAACGGAAAACTACTATCATGACAGTTTTTTGGCATAATGTAAGAATTTAATAGATCAACGAGATAGGTGTGAGTTTACTGAGCATCGTCTGAAACGGGCTTAAGCCTCTTGACATTAAAACACGCAACTTTTATTAAAAAACTAGCGTTTCGTCCCGATTTCGCACGTGTATAGATATATAGCCTATGTCACTCGGGGATAGTGTAGCTTCCCAACAGTGAATGAATTTTTCAAATTGGTTCTGTAGTTTCGGAGCATATTCAATGCAAACAAAAAAAACAATCAAATCTTTCCTCTTTATAATATTAGTATAGATTTAATTCTTCTAATTCTTTCACGCTGACTAACTAAACGTACTTGCTCATTACATTACATGCTCGTGTAAATACTGGATTTAATTAGAAATACCTATTTGTAGTAGAAGCTTATTTTATAATTATGAATTTCTCCAAAATTGAATTATATTCATGAACCTACTCTTATTAACGCCGCCTTTACTTAGTTATATTATTTCATTCAAATTAGATAAGCACTGGATCATTATTTCTATTCGGTCTAATAATTTCGAATACACAACTTTAATGAAGGCTTTGTTTGATATTCCCAAGCTCTAGGTTTCATAATCATGAATATATAATTAAACAACGTGATAATGACGTTTTTCTTCCCTCATACTTTTAACGTGAGTTAAACTAAACAAAGAGAACACAAGTATATACCGGCATTCTTGTCCTCATTTCATAGTACTCATAAATTAATAGAAAAAATCCTTGCACCCTCTTTAGGCCCTTCCGAAGTAGTTGTATCTCATTCGAAAGAGGCAATGAATGCTTGGAGGCTTGCTTGTCCAAATACCGATTTTCCCAGGAAGTTGTCTTCCCAGAGACTGTGGGATCGGCCGATCTGCGAACTAGCACGGAAATCGCTACTAGATACGTGTCCTAGTGTTGCAGATCGCGCTCGTATTCTTGCTGTCTCTGTTTGGGAATCGGGACTTTGGTTGCAAGCTATGCCCTCTTTTAACACGGGTAGCCTTTTAGATCCAACCGCATTTCGTCTAGCTGTCAGCTTACGCTTGGGTGCAAGGTGCTGTGAGGCCCATCGCTGTCAGTGTGGTACTGCTGTTGACCAGCTCGGTCACCATGGTCTCTCTTGCTCGAGAAGCGCTGGTCGTATTGGCCGACACGCTAGCCTGAACGACATCATACGCAGGGCTCTTTCCACCGCCAATGTCGCAGCTGTGCTCGAACCGAGTGGTCTTGCGCGCGACAATGGAAGGAGGCCTGACGGTATGACACTTGTGCCCTGGAGGTTGGGGCGGCCCCTTGTATGGGACGCAACTTGTGTCGATACTTTGGCGCCGTCACATCTTCCTGAGACACGGGGTAGGGCTGGCGCGGCTGCCAATTCGGCAGAGCAGCACAAGCGACGCAAATATGCTAACCTCGGCAGTGGTTATATATTTGAGGCGTTTGGGGTCGAGACATTGGGCCCTTGGGGACCGGGAGCTCACCTCATTTTCAAAGATCTTTCAGAGCGCCTGGTTAATGCGACGCGTGACCAAAATGCTGGCGTGTTTCTGGCTCAACGCATAAGCATTGCCATTCAACGTGGTAATGCCGCCAGCATGCTGGGTACGCTGCCAACTGGTAGTGGGCTTGAGCATTTAGATTGTCTTTAGACCTTCAACGGTCTATGGGCAGTCTAACTGTATTTGTAGTTTTAGTTTTAGCTTGTATTTTGTTTAGTTAATAAAGGCACTTGCCCAGAAAAAAAAAGAAAGTATATATTGTCTAAACTGACAAAATAACTGATAGTTTGTCTGATATGCTGGGCGAGAGCTCCTTCCACAACCTTACCACGGTAAGAACTGATGATATTCAGACGGTGGCAATGAAAGAAAAGTGGTTTGCTGAGTCTGAACTACCAAAACCTGGAAAAACTGCCAAACAACAAACAAAACTGTGTTCCGGGAATTACAGGCAACTAAAATATTTTTGCATTAATATCACAGGGTTAAAAGCTCAGGACTTTGAACTGTTGAAATTCAACATTTTGGGTGGCATTTATCTATTTTGGACAAGCGTTACGATCAGGTTGAGCAATTTGAAAGACTTGTCAATCAGTTGTGTCACTTACTACTTCAAGCCATCTAAAAGCCTAGCCAAAAAAAGCTAACTTAACAACAATAAACCAGAACCTTATTAAACCTGAAAAGACTAATTGCTGATAGTGGACGAGTCCACAAACTCCGTTTGTCGACGTATTCCAAAAGAATATAAAAGTTAACCCAGGGGAGACGTCACCGGAAAAAAAATGCCGTTATTCATATTGGAGATTCCGATACTCGCCAAAAACGTTCGAATATCGAGAACTTGGACTGACAATCATGACAGACATGCATATTTATCGGAAAATTTAAATTATGGTGAATATTTTGACAGTATTTATTCAAGCTGAATATATTTGGGATGATACTTATTTAAATGCAAAGGGTAAAAACCCTTTACTACTCCTGGCTCTGGCCGTTTCCGCCACTTGATCCGCTTAACCTCATCACCTCATAATAATACCAACTAGGTTTGAATTTGGCAGAGGAGTTTTTGTTTCAAGATTAATCTAAAGTAATCTACGGAATTGTGTTATGAATCATGTAACTGAGATTTTTATTAGTAAGCGAGATATGTTGCCAACAAGTCGCTTGCTGGTATAAGCACTGTAATTATAATATTAAAGAACTGAAACAGTTCATTCATTCAAAATCCAATGAAATAACAATAATATTTTTTTGAAAAAAAAAAAGAACCCTCTTCATGACTATACCTACTTTTACAAACTGAAACTAAAAAGTAGAAAATATTGTTTAATATTACGACTGAAATACTTTGGTCATGAAAAATTTAACGAAAAACAACAGGGCCCGGTCGCCATGGAGACACTTCTTTGTTTTTTTTTTTTTGAAGTTCTGCTTTAGGAACAGTCCCTCTATGTTTGCTGTTCAGTTGACAGCGTTGCTAGTGGAGAACAAAGTATGAAATTCACCAAGAAATAAATGTAGTTCCAATTTGCCCACCTCAACAGCTAAGTTGGTGGCACTGTACAATGTACATTGAATTCGTTGCTTATCGTCATGTTTTTGTAGATTTTGCAAAAAGCGCTGAATCAATGTCGATAAAAAAATATGAGACCAACTATGAGATAATTATGACCTACCAACCAAAAACAGAATCATCAAAAACAATTCCAAATTAGCGGAGAAATCGCGTAACATACATAAAAGATAAAAAATAAAAACATACTGTCGAATTGATAACCTCCTTCTTTTGTAAGTCGGTTAAAAATGTACTGCACTCGTCACCCTATGATAGTTATTAGATTACTTATAGTTCATCATCATCCTTAGCCGGAAGACGTCTATTGATGCACATAGGTCTCCCATTTAGAACGCCACACCAAACAAAAGCTTGCCATCTGTATCCTCTGCTCCACGACTCTCACGATGTCGTCGGTCTATCTCTTTGGAGGCCTATCTACGTTACGTCTTCCGGTTCGTGGTTTCCACTGAAGAATCTTCCTTCCCCATAAGTCATCGGTTCTGCGAGCGAAATGGCTTGTCCATTGTTACTTTGAATTGACTTTGATTTGACTGTGGTGGCTCTTCAGCAGATATCCTCGTTCTAGATTTTATTGCGCAAAGAAACTCCGAACAAAGCTCTCTCCGCTGCCCGCATTGAGACTCTTGAGTTTTTCCAAAAACACAGCAGTTAAGGCCCACGTTACAGTACCATATGTTATTACTGGTAACACACACTAATTAAAGACTCTATTCTTTAGGCACAGTGATATTTTTGACGAGAAGATGTCACGTAATTTCTCCAACGCTGCCCGTAAAAGTCGAATTCTTCGGGTGACTTCTCTTTTTTGGACATACCTAACGGAACAATCTGTCAAAGATATTTATAGTTTTATAGTTACAATTTAAAATGTCAAGTGGGCAATAGAGCTAAGTAGCATTAGTAACAAATATGCAAGAAGAGTCACAATCTAGTTATAATAAATCAATGGGAAGGCAAGATTTCTGTAAAAACGTATTAGAACCTATTTTGATTATGATTTTATACTTGAGCCTATTTTTGTGACAAACACAATGATAGCAATTTAGAAGCATTCCACATCAAACTGCGAAAATTCATTTAACGGCTAATTGCCCAGCTCTAAGCTGTACAGTCAAGACAATCACACCTCTTTCACAATTTAACTAAACCTTAACACCTACACTTTGAGTCTAATTTGTTACTACACCACCACAACATGTAGTGTTGGTTGTACGAATGGTAGGAATACCAGTGGTCACCAACAATGGCGCAATTACTACACCACGGATGTACGTGCGCGCGAATTTGTAATGAGCAGATATGGGCAACGTTTGTAATTTTATTACCTCCACGCCATTCTTGTTATGGTAATCCTAATGACTGAAGTTTGTTGTGGGTGCGATAACCGAGGTATTGCATCTGATTTCTCTATGCACGGTCCAACGTACGTTACAAAAAGAGAAGTGTAGAAAAAGAGTTTCAGTTTAACTTGTTACTGTCGCATATTTATTAAATGACTCTTGATGTACGTTTTGCACAAAAATATTTAAGACAGACTTTTAGGAAATCGGTGAAATTCAATAAAGATTTATCCCCTAATTATCCATTCTTAAAAGATGAACATTTTCATCTAATTTTAATGGGACCATCCTCGACAACGTAATAAAAAAGGGTCCTTAAAATTGGTTCTGAACTGGCAAATATATTTGCAACATATACATAAGAAACAGTCAAATAGAGAACCTCGTCTTTTTTAAAGTCATTTTAAAGCTAATCCATTAAAAAGTCGTAGCAAAAAAATACGGCGCTGGATAATTGTAACAAAATTTTATGTCACCTTTTACAGTACGTTTAGTAACTAACATTAAATTTTATTATATAATCATGCCACGAGTGATCATGGCCAGGCAGTAGCATGTGCGCTTTACAATCTGACGGCACGTGGTTCAATTCTTGGCCCAGCACCAATGACTACTTAGTACTTAAGTAAATTGTGCAGTTTTGATGCCATCGCTCAACAACGAATGGTGAAGGAAAACCTCGTGAGTAAACCGGTATATCCGAAAACTCACATTCATTACCATTCACTGGGCCAGCATACTGGACTAAAGTATATCCTTTCTCTCTGAGAGAAGGCCTGTATCCCAGTAGTGGAGACATGATAGACTGATAATGATTATGTAAACAAACTAGAATTTTCTTAACCGTTATGCAAACGGACCTGAGGAAAATTCTCAGCTCCTCAAACTCTAAACTGTAATGAGACTCGCCCCAAAGAAATTTAATTACGTAAATCCTTTGGCGGGGTTTAGTAACTAAAGTAAGTCCAAGTATCCTCTGAAGCCTTAATAAGCTCAAACACTGAAGTTCAAGGTCATTTGAATTATGATAATTTTGCACTGTATTATACAGTGCCTTGAAATACAGCAATATTTAAGGATTTGAAGACTCAGTGAGATTGCTAACTCTTACTTAGGTAACAATCACGCTAAAATATTACTCGTTTACGTTTGAAAGTTGTTTTACTTCTTATCCCAGAAAAATGTACGGTACCTACAGGATAGCGAACAGAAACACAAAGAGATGTAAAGTTGTTAGTTTTATGTTATATTAGCAAAAGTTGACCAAAAAAATGTATATCTCTTCTCTATCTCCACATAGTATAAATTAAAGTTGCTTTCCGCGTCTGTCTGTCTGTGTGGCCGCTAACTCCTCTTAAACCACGCAACAGATTTTAATGCGGTTTTCACCATCAGTTAGATAATTTTTCACGAAAGGTTTATATATATATAACTAGCGACCCGCCCTGGCTTCGCACGTAAATTATACCCGTGCGAAGCAGGGCGGGCGGGTCGCTAGTTAACTAAAAGTCAAAACCCAGAGTCCGTGAAATAGCACTACAAACAATAAAACTCACGGAATACCGCACCTCGTAATGACCTAAAACGCAGCGGTTGGGTTAGATTGGGTTAGTTAATGACCTAAACCGCAGCGGTTTAGGTCTTATCATTCTAGTCACCCGTCATTGTAACTGCAATTAACATGGGAGTATCGAGGACAGAAACAATGCCCATATCTCTAGAATGGTTGTGGTTTTAGTAATGCTGATGACAGCATTGTTGTTGTAGTGAAAGAGAGTTCTGTAATAAACAAAAGAAAATAGCGACAAGTTCTTGTTGTAGTTGTGAAATTCAGTTTTGTGACAGTGGATACTTTTGTAAAAGCATCAGCAAACCAACAAGACACGAAGCACCAAAAACATTTTATTATTCACAAAGACGCGAAGACTTCAGAATTCCGAAATTATTTGCATCTGAAAGAGGTTGGAATAAACTACTTGTTTCCTGCAGGGGACATTCTTGGACTCGAAAAACATCCCCGAAGGTATTTGCATGCAGATTTTGCAAGGTTTTGTTCGGAGAATGTACTTGACCGTCCCCTTTAGAACAGTAACCACAGCGAAAAATAGAACCAAAAGGTTATATTGTTCATAAAAGTTATGTTGTTCATCGGGTATCAAAAATAAAGGAATGCTACGTGATAAAATTTATCTTATATAGAAACTAGCGACCCGCCCGCCCGGCTACGCACGGGTGCAATTTACGTGCGAAGCCGGGGCGGGTCGCTAGTTATATATAAAAAAATATAAAAAAATATTCGGGACATTTTTTCACACACGGTCACCTGACCCCAAACTAAGCAAAGCTTGTAATATGGCTTGTATAAACCTTCCGTGAAAATGTACCTAACTGATGGTGAAAACCGCATCAAAATCCGTTACGTGGTTTAGGAGGAGTTAGCGGCCATACAGACACACAGACAGACGCGGAAAGCGACTTTAATTTATAATATGTAGAGATTAGGAAAAAAATTGTTGTCCATTAATAGGGTAGGGTAGGGTACCATGGTATTGTTTTGTCATCCGGATTGACTATACTTACTTGCAAAGCTTCAAATCGAAGCAACCAAGTAGAAGTGGACCCGGGTATGTCCTAAAACTGCGACCAGAACCACCGGAGGATGGGCAGCAGCATCCTATTAGTACACGGTGAACGTACTGCGATCCCCAAGCCACCTGCCAAGCGTGGGGATTATGGCAACACGCCACTTTAAGAGGGAGGCCTTTGTCCAGTAGTGGACGTTTGATGGCTGCTGATGATGATGATGAAGTAGAAGTTAAAATCGACTTTCAAGATTTTTATTTTGTTTACATAGTTCATTAGTTTTATTTTGTTTACAAGCGAAGCTAATACAAACATCTTAAAAAATTGGTTTGCCCTTAGCCGTTATTTCGCTGTGCGAAGATACGGTCTATGATAGAGCACGCTTGCCTAGACTAGAATAAACCGATTTCTCTGAATTTGAAGACATCCAGATTATTATATACCAATATTATATACTTACATAGAACTGGAAAATATAACTCTATGTTATTTTGAAGTCACGCAACAATCACGTGTGGTTCAAAATAATATTTCTTAGTAATACTTACAATAACTAACATTTACTTTTTCAAGCTCAATTTTCACCCCTTAATTCGGACTTTCACAAAGTCCTTTCTTAGTGTAGGTACTTATTCTCCCCTCAAGGAATCTACCTGCCCAATTTCAGGTTCATAGGTCAAGTAGTTTTCGAGATTTTGTAATGAGTCATTCAGTGAGTGACAGTTCAGAAAGTTCAGTTCAGAGTATTATGCTTTTATATAATACTAGCGACCTGCCCGCCCGGCTTCGCACGGGTGTTATTTACGTGCGAAGCCGGGGCGGGTCGCTAGTTATATATATAAAACTTCCTTGAAAATGTATCTAACTGATGGTGAAAACCGCATCAAAATCCGTTATGTGGTTTAGGAGGAGTTAGCGGCCATACAGACATACAGACAGACAGACGCGGAAAACGACTTCAATTTATACTATGTAGAGAAGAGATTTAGACTAGCTGTTGTCCGTGATTCGTTCTTATAGACTTTCATATAAACTTTTAACCTTAATCTGCCCCCTTTTATTCAGCATTTTCTTATAATTCTTACTTGGTAACTTCTACACCCTATAAGCAAGGACCTGCAAATATTATGCTGCGTAGGTCAAGTTGTTTTCGAGATTTCGTGAAAAGTCACTGAGTGGTATTTTGCTTTTATACATGTCATATTTATTTTATGAAAAAAAGCATGTATTTAAATACCATTGTATTAATATTTTTATCTGTTTTTATTATTCTGTTGCTAATTAATTCCTAGAAAAAGTAATTACGTAAAGTGACATGAGTCTCATGTCATTTTATTAGTTAACGTTTTCTACTGTGTATTTTTGCTGTGGTCGTAAGGGTGGCTGTTTACGACAAGCATTTGACCAATTTGCATACCCAGTGAGGACGCTCATATGTGAGAATGTGGCTGTGAAACGTATATCGTCAGACTTATTTGTCAATAATTTTAATAAGTTGAGTGTAATTTGTATTGAAATTACTATGCAAGAAATTTAACATCTAATATCTCAAAGTGACGAGCGCAATGCATTTCCCATCAGCATTTTGAATAGTCTTATAGCTACCACAAAACTGTAAGACAAAAGGTTGTGAAACCTTAAATATATCGGCATCGAATGCGGCCAAGCGATGCATGTTTTATGTAATAAGATTACGGAATGAAAACGTAAACTCCAGACTCCAAACGGATATCGCTTACGTATTAATAGCACAATAAACAGAATAATACCTTAGTGATGAATCAAGAAGTAGCGCTGAGATATCTGCAAAGTTTCCCGCAGCTTTATCTGAAACGATCGCTTTATGGATCATATATTTATAAGCTTCAACGTATTGTGTCTTTTATGGACTGTTAAGAGCGTGCTACCTCAAAAACTTATATTTGAAATGGGTATCGGCATAACAGACAAGAGTCAAAGATGAAAAGGTCGACGGCTCCTCGAGGGACACATTGAGACCATTCCAATTTGTAATAAAAGTTGATCGTAACAAATCTGAAATATTAGAAGGCATTGTAAATTGGATCACGTTTTACGTCTTAGAGGAAAAATCTTACGGGATTTGTGTCCCATTTCTTGTATTAGAGCAATAACTTTTAACGCTGAATTTTGACGTCGCGGCTGAAATATTTCAAAGAGAGTTACACAAAAGCGCGGGTATAAATTAAGTCTGTGCGACGGAGAATTTGTGAAAAGTATGTGCTCGAACCCAAGCAAATTCGTGCGGGGAGCCTTATTGAGGGTTCGAACGACGATTGTTATCGACTTATTATACAAACGGGCGGTATCTGGCCAACCAGTAACAATATCTTACCATGAAAAATTACGACTCAATAGTGTTGCGGTTCTTGGCTCTAGTCTGCAATAAAATCGGTGCCTCATAGACCGTTCTCGGCATTTCTGATTCCCGACGTGTAGGCCCGTTCTGATCTTTTACACACGAACCAATTTCGTGGATCACATTTAGGGTAGATACGGCGTAATGTCTGTGTGTTACCGTAAAGATACTTGTAGCTTAAAGATGTCTGTCGTCTGTTTTAGATTGATATCGGAGAGCACTTACGTCTGACAATAGTTGTGTCTGAGCCAGAACATGTTTGGTTGGTCTAATAAACGTAATAAGCACTCCGTTTATGGAGGTAAAAGATTTTACAAAGTTCGGAAGACGACAGACATTATTTAGTACATGATTTCTAAACCCATGTAAAAATTATAACCTTCATATTTGGCCTCCACTGACAGACCTACTGGCAGATTTGCCTAACTCAATGACGTTTTACCGTTTCCTTTAGGGTATATATAAGATCCTTGGCCTAACTCGATCAGGGGCCTTACGGACAACAGCTAATTGCGGCACCTAATCCGCTCAGTTGGAAAATCACGCGACCGCAAACCGTAACTGGGCGCGATAAGGTTCACGTTAGCGTGATTTTCGAACTGAGCGGATTAGGTGCCGCAATTAGCTGTTGTCCTTAAGGCCCCAGCTGACAGAAACGGTTAGTGACCTAACTCGCGTCACATTGCTCTAACCATTTTTTGGGGTGCGCTCGCTCGAGTATCCAGTTTTTACTAAGTATGTTTACATGTATTGTCGTTTTAAAAAATACACACTGAACATGAACATTGATGATTTTTTTATACTTAAATATTAAAAAAAAGTTTTATCATAGCATCTTCAAATATCATAATAGGCAGGCTGTCGTTCAGTGTGGAGGTTAAAGGGGGAGGCCTATGTTCAGCAGTGGACGTCTTCTGGCTGATGATGATGATGATGATCTTCAAATATATCGGTCGTCTGTTCGAACAGCCTGTATAATATAGTAAAAGAAAATAGTCGATGCGAGTACAATTATATAAATATTATGTAGTTGCTAAAACAACATAAAATAAAGATTTAAAAAAACTAGACAAGTGTTAGTAGGGCTAATAGTTAATAAATATGTATGTATATAGAAAGACCGCCGAATGCAGTTGACTATATGAGTCAACTATAGTCGGAGTAACCAGCTTAATCATACGTGAGTAATTCCTGTGTCATATAAATAAAATGTATGTAGATAAAACACTGTTTTTAAACTATCACGATTGTTCACTAAAGTTATATGATTATGTATGTAGATAGCTCAGCACTATGGTTCAGCAGTGGACGTCTTCTGGCTGATGATAATTATGATGATGACACATATTTATCCATAAGCTCATAATGAAATCAATAATCTCAACCCTTTCATGCAAATCATCTTAAAAAACGCGAAACCGATGGGTTAGCGCATTCTAAGTAATCTATTCAGAACTCCACTTATCAATTAATAGCAACGAAAAGCGATGACTGGGCACAGCTTAATCTCTTTTTGCCGTCTCACTGGACCGCTATTAGCCTAATGGAGCGTAGCAGCGATGTAACGAATCCAATATAGGACTTCGAAGTATTAAAATAAAAACAATAGGTCTTATCTTTCATGTCCGACCATTGGAGCCAGCCGGTGAGATTTTGTATTCACGTTTTTGTCATTTACTTTTTTGATGTTTTCGTTTCGATATTTTATCCTCGGGGAGTACTAACGAGCTCAAAGAACCGTTGTTTGTTTCGACTGAGTGATTCACAAAACGTTTATTCGATTTGCAAAATGTATTTTGTTTGTAAACTTTTTGTTTTAACTATTGGCCAATATACGGTGATTCCGTAAAATAATCGAATTAAAATTACCTTATTATGCCTTAGGTGGCACCGGAAGACGCAACGTATAGGTACGCCTCCCACTAGATAATAAATAAATATAAATAATAATTATTATTTACGAGATGGACCGACGATATTGTGAGAGTCGCGGGCATCCAGTGGATGCAGATGGCAGGCTGTCATTCTGAGTAGAGTTCTAACGGAGAGGCCTATGTTCATCAGTGGACGTCTTCTGGCTGATGATGATGATGAGGTGGCAATCAAGCTGACGGTCTGAATTACAAAAAAGACTACACTAGATTAAACTTTTTTGTATTATAAATTCGCGGAATTAAATTCCATATTTGTGGCCCACATTTTGAAATAGATAACTAATATCCGCCTCTGTAAGTACGGATATGCGAACAGAGATTCCACCAGCGATGGTACCCATACATCATCCAACATTTGTGATTGATGGCTCAGAATCGTCACGTCATTGTTTGTGATAGAAGAACACTTTGCAACGTTGTTTGTGTGTAAAAAACATAACGATCAAGTACGTTAGAACAGTGAGTTTGCTTGATTGAGAGGTTATTGATTTTTCAGCGCTAATATTGGTAAAAATTGCTCAATTCTGCGCTAATCGGCCAGAACTATCCTTTCACAGGTTTTCCACATTTTTAAAAAGCCGAAAATCGGGGTGATTGAGGCATCCTATGGGAGAGGTATTCCTAGGAGAGGTCCTCCTATGGGAGAGGCATTCCTATCTCCAGCAGTGGACTAGTATAGGCTAAGTATGATTATAATCATTCATTAAAATTAAACCTCCACTCACCATGGTGTTGCCAAAGCATAACTGTTGGAGATGGGTCTTAGACAAAATTATGGTCGCACCTAGACTGTTACAGAGTTACACCGATCAGCATTTGACTAGACTACCTCCTAGTCTCGCGTCGCAGCTATTACGGAAACCATCTCTAGACATGTTATGACACTCTGTCTAAAGTAATCTTACTGCCTAATCTAGCCGTACTCCAGTTATTTTAGTCTCACCATTGACGGTAAAGTTGGAAAACTGTATAAAATGATTATCCGGTATCAACTGACAGTTTTGTAGAAATTTATCGGTTAATACGGTTTATCGTTGGTCTTCTTATTCTTGTTTTAATGGGATGTTTGGTTTTTATGGTGCATAAAAACTATCGTAAATAATTACCTATTTCTCATGGTTCACGAAATTTTTACATAATAATGTTTTCATTATGTTTGCTGAAGGAGGTGAAACTAAGAGATTCAACTCACGATACAGTATTGTGAATAATTAAAGTAAATACATTTAAGTTTACAAAATTATTGTAGTTAAGTATAATAAAGGTCACGGACCCTGGTTTCCGTGGGATTCCATTTTAAATAATAATATAAAAAATAAGAGATTTGCAGAGATTACTAGAACACTAAAATCAGCTTACTTAGAGTTACAAGCTTAAACCCTGAAGCTCAAGAAAACAGCATAGTAGGTACTCTATCTTATGCACACCAGAAATAAAAAATACATACAGATAAATTCACTTTCAAGGTAGTACCGCAAGTGGTGACATTATCCCTAAAAGTACTTTCTTCAAGGCAACTATGAATGTTATTAAAGAAGTATTAAATACATTGAGACTGGTTTTAACAGATTTTGTTTTATTTCTACAGGATTTACTAATTATGTGTGTAAGTAAAATAAAAATAATAAGACTACCAAATTGAAACCGTTTGGTAAAAATATCGCTATTTTCCGGTTAATCTGTCCTCAGTTCTTAGTACGAGCTCCATGCTGTTATGGCGCCGACATTATCGTAAACTGACTGGGCTATAAGGCTGGCGTTAATCCCACGTGTGGACGACTAGACGCGTTCGTGGCTGAACATGATTATTGTGAGATGCTGGTTTAAACGCAGCTTGCAAGCTTAAGAAGGGTGGTCTTTGGGTAGGTGACGTGATAATAAATACTTAATGACTAGGAATGGACATATATGACAAAAATTTACTGCACCCTACGTGATAGATCATTGAAGATTTTTATTCTTTGAATAAATATGAGGTTAGATACATGTTTTTTTTTTAAATTAGATATAAGGTATATTCATCCACCACATCAAATCTACCAATCCGCACTGGGCCAGCGTGGTGGATATGGCCCAATCACCCTTTCGGGGGTAGGCTAAAAGTCCAGCAGTGGACTGTTAAAAGGCTGATAATGATAATGATGATAAGATATATTTATTGCCAAAAAACAAAAACAATGGACATATACTATAAGAAACATAAGTAGAAACAGTGTCTGGCAATAGGGGTACGCTCAGCGTTGAACTACGAGGTCCCGATGGGTCACGCAGGGCTGGTTTTCGGCATACCCTTTTGCTCAGAAAAAGATGGTAGGTGAGCATTAGGCGACGGCGGGTATTACAATATCAACTAATAAAATTAGTTATTAGTTTTATGATAACCGTTTAGAAACGTAATGCGTCAAAAATGTTGTAATCGGGTTTTATTTTTAAAGAAGTAAACTTGTACATAATAAATTGCGTTTTTAGTACTTGAAGGAATTACAAATAATTGAGATTGGACGCCGAAGGTTCTTTCTAATGTGCGATAAAGTATTGTTCATGGTGATTCTCAAAGTGTAGGAAATCAAACACTACAAGTAGATAGATAAGTAGTATCTAAGATATAAAAAAGAACGTTTTTGCACACACGGTCATCTTACCCCAAACTAAGCAAAGCTTGTGATGCTGTCAGTCACTGATATACATATATACATACTTATATAATTTTAAATACATATTAACAACCAGATATAGAACAAACACAAATGTTCAATTGTTCACCACATAAATGTTTGTTCAGGTGGGAATCAAACCCACGTCCCCAAGCTCAGAAGGTTGCTTGACTATCAGCTAGACCAACGGGCTATTGAAACTTACTAACTACAGAATATTGTTAACTTGTTCAAAACTACTGAACAGCGAATTCAGGAGTTTATAATTACTTCCGATTCAAACTCAATTTTTTTTTTGCCATTTTTTGACAACCCTCTGAATGTTCAACATGGGAAATCATCAAGGTGGTGTAATTATGCGGGATCACGGTTTTAACCTGACAACGGCGAGATAAGAGCACTTAAAGCTGCGCTCTACAACTACAGCTATCTCTTTCGCATGTTTTCAACATTTTAGAAGATGAAAAATCACTGAGTTATTATTTAAGAAACCAAGAGGGCATATTCTTTAAAACTAACATTGCTTATAGTACAAAGCAATTTTTGTGTTGATATTTTTATAGGATTGCGTATATAGATATTTTTTAAATTTTTTTTTTAATGCGACTGTTTCAAATTATTAAAAAAAAAAACTCACTTGTCTTGCGCGAGTGAGATAGCGTGCCTTCTTTTTGTAAGTCTTTATTGCGTTGTAACAAGGGCTGATTTCTTATGTTTTGCGTAAAATTATGGGTCTATAGCTACAAAGTTACTAATGTATTTTAAGACGTTCGTCAGTTTGTACTTTAACAATAATATTGGTTTCCTCATAATTTTGTTGCTCAAATAAGGTAAAAAAGGTATATATGCATTAAAAAAATAGAACAGAAGTACTGAGTTAAAAAGAAATCATTGTACCCATAATTATAAACAAAGTTGGTTACGGGACCAACCCCGAAATAGCTATTTTTTTTCTATTCTCACTTGTTTTATCGCGTTGTATGGAACAGCTGATTAGTTTTTGCGGTTTTAGAGTATGTCCCCTAATAAAAGTTGGAATACAATGAACTCTTTTAGGGTTAGTACTATTGTTCCGTTAACCCTGTATCGTTTTAGATTAGTACTTAAGTTTACCGAAGCCCAGTCCAATATTTAGTTTACCCAACTTACAGACGTGAAGCGATGCTAAGAAAATAGTATCTATTCTATTTTCCATTCGTAACCATTAATCAGAAGTAGATAAACATGAAACGTCACGAGCGCCTACATTTATCACGATCAAATCTGAAAGGAATACACATAAGTTCATAAATTATTCCTGAGAACATGCTCTGTGTATTTTCTTGAACGTAAACAAATAAAACACTTCGGCGCATTGATAAAAAAATCAAAAAGGAAAGTCATTCCTCGTATGAAAACGACATCAAAATTTCATAAAATTCGAGTATAAGTCCTGATTATTTTTTCTTTCCTATCATCACATTTTCAACGTAACGAACTATACAAACAAATCTTGAACCTTCTTCTAATTTTTGTCATATTGATTTGTAACTACGCAAGTATTATGACATGACATGTAATCTGATGACAACACAATAATTTGGTACCATCGAGCTGATCTGATGATGGAACTAGGAGGTGGATAGTGGAACTCTTCAACGGCTACTAGTAAGGAATCGGCTTATTTGGTTTGTTTTGACAAGTCCCATAAGATTGTGTTTTCAACCCCTGACGCAAAAGTTTGTGTTACGTTGTGTAACGACTTAACACAAAAATACAGCAAACGCATGATAAGTGTAAACCGGACGCTCAGCTAACACATCCTGTGTTTTTAAAGGAGGCCAAAGGTGGCTGCATGCCGGCGTGCGGATGCGGCGGCCTTTCATCTCCCCACCTTTTTGTTCCTGCCCGCACGCTAGAAATAACCAATGCATATAAAATGATGCATGCTCTCGCTGGCCGAAGGTTTTATATGGGGAGCTGGTGACTAGATAATGTAGAATTTTATAAACTGCAGCTTGGAGAGAAATAATAGCTTTTGGGGATGGAATTTTTTTAAAAGCATTTTGGAGAAGTTTTTTTTATGTTATTCCTTGCGCGAGTTCCAAGTCACCGACTAGCGAGAAAAAACGCGAGTCCAAGATCTATGACATTCTCTTCTGTCGGAGACTAAGACCCACTTCAGGTAGCTGTGAGTAAGTATGTTGTTCCCGACCCACGTTCTTAGTTCACACATTTTCAACCAATCAGTGGGTGAGAATTTAAAACAACCAATTGAACGGAGATTGCCTTTAGAATAACATTGCAAAAGTGGATATCTTCTCTATCTCTATCTCTATCTTCTTCTCTACATATCTCTTCTCTACATAGTATAAATTAAAGTCGCTTTCCGCGTCTTTCCGTGTATGTCTGTCTGTATGTCTGTATGGCCGCTAACTCCTAAACCACGCAACGGATTTTGATGCGGTTTTCACCATCAGTTAGATACATTTTCACGGAAGGTTTATATATATAACTAGCGACCCGCCCCGGCTTCGCATGTAAATTACACCCGTGCAAAAGCCGGGCGGGCGGGTCGCTAGTAACATATTTTTTTTTAGCAATAGTGTGCATTTGTCCACCAGCTCGTCCGATGTTAAGCGATAATGCGGTCTTCGATGGAGCACGCTTGCCTAGAAGAAACCGATTCACTTGTCATTCGGTTTCTTCTGGGCAAGCGTGCTCCATCGTAGACCGCATCGTCGCTTAACATCAGGCGAGATGGCGGCCAAGCGCAAGCCTATCTACTATAAAAAAAAATATATGGAAGACACTCAAATTGAAAATTTATTATTTTTGCAAAGAAAACACGTAAATCAATTTTTTTAAGTGTTATTTTCGATCTCTGGAACCAAACATATAAAGTTTGGTCCGCTTGTTTGGTGGGGTTGGGCTCATTCCCTATAGCACGAAATGAATAAAACTTTTGCTATATTTACCCAAAATAGAGCTTTGTCATGAGTAATGACGATAGGTTCACAATTAGTTATTTTTTCTCACTGCTAGGCAAAGGGAAGACCTTTGCCTAATTCAATTACTATCAAATCGATCACGGGCCAATAAAGACAAAACGCGCTAAAGTCGTCCCATCAACGCTTTTGGGGCTTTTCTGGGGATTTATGCCTGCCTTCAGGCACCCATTGCGTGAGGACCTTTGCCTACCTTCTAGGTGCATTCAACAGACATCACCCGCCTCATGAAATAATTAAGTGTAATTTTTTTCGTTGCTAGCTCTCAATCTATGCATTCAGGGCCGACCAGCAGAGCGCAATAATTACAAAACGTAAACTTGATATTACGGCGCACAGTACGAGTTCGTACGATATTAGTGTTTTTGCCGGTAGCTTGTTCCATTTTATTTATACGTTTTCAGCTCCGCTGTGGGATCTAATGTTTTTGCGTTTTGATTCAAACGGGAGAAACTATGGAATTTTTGATTAATGTTTGGAAATTCACAAAACATGAAATTAATGGTTTTTCCTAGCTTGGGTAACAAGGCTTCTCATACTGGGGCCTTACGCCTAGCTGATTTAAGCAACCCTGTTTAGGTGATGAAAACAGTTGTGCGACCGCAAACCGTATCTGGCTAAGTTAAGGTTCACGTTCGCGTAATTCTCCGAACTGCGCTGTTTTAAGGTTAGTTTGAGACCGCGTAAGGAGTTGGGCGTAAGGCCCCTGGAGTATTATTTATTTAAGTAACAAATTTTATGACCGACAACGTTTGTTGACAACAACTATATTTTCATTTCGTTTCAAAATTACATACCACACCGTTGACATACCTAAGTGGAATGGCCTTATGAGATAAGAAAATAAACTTTCAAAAACGGTTTACACAAAATTGTAGATAGCTATTAAGTATTATTATTTTAACTGGCAAGTAGTGCCATTGTTAATTAACATAAGCTATCACTGGATAGCTAATTTATTTAACCTATAATAATATAGTTAGATTACACCGTAGATAGACCGTTGATGGTTTAAAGATAATCCAAAAGAGGATAAGCAAAATTATATTGAGTTATTTTTATGTTTTTACTGGGCAAGTGCCTTTATTAACTAAACAACATACAAGCTAATACTAACACTACAAATACTATGTTTAGACTTTACGAGAAAAACATACTAAAATCCCTGAAATTTTGTTGAAGATGTGAAGAACAAGAAGTATAAAGAATGCCTTTGCTTTGCTGCTTTGTCCCGTTAGCACGTTTAATTTAAACAAAGCACGGTAAATATTTTGTCATTCGTAATGTTGTCGTTTTCTTTCCGTAAATAAGAACTGCCATTTTCCTCAATCATTTTTATCGATCGCATACTTATCTCGCTATTCTCTAAGCGTCATCATTAAAGGGGGATTTGGGTTGTCGTCAAGAAATATTTGTTTGTGTTTTCTTTCAGTTTACGAGTTCCAGAAAATATCTATGGGTTTATAGAAGGCTATAAAAGTAAACGAGTCCAATTTCCTCGTATGCGTTCCCAATAAAAACATTAGCGTTCGTTGATGCGTGAAATTTCCTCTTTACATGCGTGCCTTCCATCACCGCCTGAGACAGTATACTTGCATCCTACAGAAAATAAAACCGGCCAAACTACTTAACCGATTTGGTGTTTTTTTTTTATGTAGATAGTTTAGGTTCTGAAACAACACAGAATTTGCTTTAAAGAACATATTTTCAAATCTATTATTGTTCACTTCTTGCGACACATCAATTTCCACGCGGGAAAAGTCATAGGAGTCAGTTAGTATTAATATAAACTATTGTTTATATCAACAAAAATCTTTATGTACTACAATACAATATAATACAATGACTCTTTATTAAAATACCACAAAACAATAATAACATAAACATTACAATAAAAATATTACAAAAAAAACACACAACAAAAAAAAAACGTTTATGAATTGTTAAGCGCTCAATTACTTAAGGCATTCACATCAAGTATTCAATAGAGAAATGTCCACTGCGTACCTACAAAGAGAAGGTTGTAAATGGCAATACTTAGGTAAACCGGAACATCAAAGGATGTATACGAATTCACGTACCAAAGTCTTGCCACTGTATTGGAACAATATACAGTACTGCATGTTGTGATTTTTTTTACCCCCGACGCAGACATAGGGGTTTTATAAGTTTAACATTTATCTGTGGCTGTATATCTGTGTAGGTATATGAATGTGTACTGTCGTTCTGTGGTATCGTAGCTTCCAAACGGATGACCTGTTTTTGATTTAGTTTTTGTTTTTTGTTTTTTGAAAGGTTACTTGATCGAAAGTGTTGTAATGATCCAAGAAAATATGTTCAGGCGTTTAAAGAATTGCAACTGTTTTATCGAGGGTTTTTAATTTATACTTGTTTATCTATACTAATATTATAAAGAGGAAAGATTTGATTGTTTGTTTGTTTGTTTGCATTGAATAGGCTCCGAAACTACTGAACCGATTTGAAAAATTCTTTCACTGTTGGGATGCTGCACTATCCCCGGTTAACATAGGCTATATATCCCGGCTTCGCCCGTGCGAAGCAGGGGCGGCCTACTAGTAATTTATATATCAATCTTTGTTTTTCTTTTATTTCAACTTCCGTCCGCTAAAGCGACTGCATTGAGGACGTTCCTAAATTGGAACTCCGAATCATAAATATTAATTCGAAAGTAAATAAATGCATAATCAACAAGTTCGTGAGCCATAAGCATCTAACGGTCTGACATTGCAGCCTGATTTGAAAACTAGTTCCAATTCAAGGCTAGGCGTATTTCCATCTTTGCCTACACTGCTATCATTTATTTACATCGGGTGAGCTGAGATCACTATAGTGATGATGGTGGCGTGAGTGCCTTAGAGTCTGACGGTACCTTGTTTGATCCTCGACCCTGCAACTGTTACTTATTTTGTACTCAAATAAAATTAAGTGCAGTTTCAATGCCATCACTCAAAAGCGGTGAAGGAAAACATCCCGAGGAAACCGGTATGACCGAAGAACCTCAAAAGTTTAAAGACATACATAGCCATAGTGAATTAGAGCCCATGCTTTCTCTCTGAGAGAAGGCCAATATCCCAAGTGGAAATATTATAGGCTTAAATGATGAACTGAGGTCAAACACCTATTATGTCTATCATCAAAGAATAACGAGAGTACGGTTCTGGTAACATCTAATTATAGAGGCATTTTTGAAGGTTATACTATATGCATTGTGTAAAATACAAAGTATCCAAAGCCCGTACAGATGCGCACTACAATACATGCCTTCGTTTCACACAAGAGCTACGCTAACTTCTACTACGCAACACACTGCTAGCTGCTTTACGTGAGAGATGGGAGAGAAAGCAGGTGGAAACGGGAGAGTGAAAAAACAAGTCTGCGAAATTCGCTCGGCTGGCTCATCCGCGGCAGATCACTCCTCTTAAGTCACATAACCACGGAGCACGGTGCACAGCGTGCGCGTGGTTTAACACCCCATATTGAAAAAAAACTAAAGTCAAGTAGCCCTGCGCAGCTGTGCCTTTAGAAAGTGCGCAGGTCATTGACTAACGCATGTATCGCGAACCCCCGCAAGTAACTCGCACGATCTGCAGTACGCGCAAACTACTCACGTGGATGAATACCTACCCCTTTGCTTCATCATCATCAGCCAGGATACGTCCGATGCTGAACATAGGTGACTCTGGTTCTTTGGCGAATATCCACGTTTCGGATTTTATCGCGCAAAGAAACTCCGAGCATAGCTCTCTCCATTGCCCGCTGAGTGACTCTGAGTTTTTCCAAAAGGCCAACAGTTAAGGACCACGTCTCAGTACCATATGTCATCACTGGCAACACACTTTGCTTAGGTAATCTTGAATTTAATAACAAATCTAAGAACAGCATATTATAAAATAGAGTACCTCTAAAGAGGGTGCTCCAAATTAAACCGTTTCCTCTAAGTTTTTAGTTTAAGTACTGTCATAAAGTGTGCCAGGAAATCTACGGTTAGTGGGGTCAGCTGGCAGTGGTTAGGTTCATTTCCGAACAGCCTAGCTTGCAGTTCCAAGTAAGGTGCCTTTGGCTGATTGAAGTGTCCGTGTTTACGACTTTAGGTCGGCTGAAAATGTTACTAGATTTTATCTTAGTTTACTTCATAATCACCATTAGTTGTGAACCGATTTCAACGATTCTTTTTTTTATTTAATTGTTTGTTTTACATAAATAATCATAAACAGACTTTAGGTAACAAATTCATGTTTGACTATACAAGGTTATTTTTAACTTGCTGTTACCCGCGTGTATATACCCTCAAAAACTGTATATTTTTTTGGGATATAAAGTAGCCTTTGAACTATAATTAGTTAGTTACTTAGACACCGTTTATTTGTGGCAGAAAAAAGTAGACAAAAAAACTAAATAATCCGAAAAGGAAACTATATATGTTTTATGAACTCTACATAGAGAAGATAATGACTGTTATTACTATAGGGTACTCACGTTACTACCATAAAAAAATAGCAGCTGTTCCATACATTCTGTCGAATGTGAATAACCGTTTTCTATGAAATAGATAAGATTTTTGTCATAATTTCAGAGTTACTTCCACGGTCAAAATCATTCATAATGATGAGTACTATGAACCCCTTTCGACTTAGTACACCCTTTCCGCGTAATCCATTATAGTATATCTTATGTTTGTTTAGTGGGCCCTGAAAAACTGAGCTTCAGTAAATCTTATTTAAATTTATATCTTATGATAAAACTAGATATTTCGACTACTTTTCTGGAATTTAGTTAAGTGAAAGAATTTACTTTGGACTATAGATGCCATTCTCAGTCTCAGCCTTACGCGAAGTCAAGATTCTCGGCTGCAAAAATAAAAAGAACAAACATTTTCTACGCTCTTCGAACGTTTCACCCGGCGAGCCACCACTTTTATTAAATTTTTCCAAAAGAATATCTTTATAAAGTGCAACCTCAAGTATGGAAATAATGTACTTTTTGTCATCTGCCTACTTTCTCCAAAGAAGTGAAAAAAACTTTTCACAATTATGATTATTCTAGAATTTCATCCTCACCTCATTTGTCTTAAGTAGTTATACCAAAATAATCATCGTCATCATCAATCGTGAATAGACGAAAAATTTCAAAGTACAGAAAGTAGCTTAATTTTTATTTTTTTTTGTTTTCGTATGAGAAATTATTTAATGATACCCCAATCCTACATAACCTGGCTGCACCCCAATGCAGCCAGGTTATGTAGGATTATACCCACTAACCCCCCCCCCACAAAAACCTAATTTTACTATTACAATATTAGCCAAACCGGTACATTATCAAGTTTAGTGTCGTGCTTACCAAACCAACGAACAGCATTTCGGTTTTATTTGTATAGATAGTTAGATCTAGTTGTCTAAAAATAATCACAATATTTCAGCATAAATAATGAAAAATTGACTTAGACTGCCTTTCTTCACAATATTTGACAAGAGAACAGCAAAAATAATGAAAAATCACCATACCTTTCTTTCGAGAAAGCTAAAAACTAAGAAAATCATAAGTAAAACCGCAAGTACAAAATGAAATAAAGGAAACAAAAACAACCAACAGCTCAGCACATCGTAACGCATTGTGCCTCGGGTCAACGTTAAAGAAAAAGCTAAGGCAGAAATAATTTCCGTTTCCTCACTTGACCTCACTCAAGTCGATAGTCAGTCGTTGACAGACCCCGCCCACTCGATGTCCGCCATAAATAAATGAGTGTCCGTCGCATAGATACTTCACACCGGAAATGCCGACATTATACCCGCACAAGTGACGACGTATCATTAAAATATTTACGTACTTTGTGATTTTTTTACCAAAATGTCAAAAAGGAGGAAATTTCTCAATTTGGTACTTATTTTTTGTGAGATTGAGTTTGGTTTCCTATGATAGACTAACCGTTGTCCGCGAATTGGTACACGTTACTTTCAACTTTTAATTTCTCCTCTTAGTTCAACCTATTTTTAAAATTATTTTCTTTTCGACAGTTTAAATCCCATAAAAAATCTACCTGCCTAGCTACGTAGGTCTATTGACTAATCACTATTGTGATTAGTCACTACTACTACTCAGTCAGTGCTGTTTCTTTTTTAGGGTTTCGTACCCTTAGAGTAAAAACGGGACCCTATTACAAAGCCTACGATATCTGTCTGTCCGTCCATCCATCCGTCCGTCCGTCCGTTGGTCTGTCCTACCTATTACCGGCTGTATTTTCCCAACCTTAATAGATAGCCACTTATAATTTTCACAGAATATGTATTGTAATGTTACGGTGGATTAACTAAAGAATTAAAAAAAAAACTCAAGAAGTAAAAACGAAAGGGTACAACAAACGTAATTTTTAACGAATTTTTGTATTAGCTCTAATGTACATACGGTAATACGTACAACCGTCAAACTTGGCATGTTTATAGTACACACTCTAAAGTATAACAACAAATAATAAATAATGGCTAAGTGCGAGTCGGTGACAAATTTCTGTTCATTACCAAATTATTATTCCTTGGATGACGTCCTTATCATTTCACCGAATTGAAATGCCATAATATTTTACTAATTTTTAAGTCGGTTTTTTGATAATTTTCGTGTTTTGTGGTGGTATGGAACCCTCAGTGCGCGAGCCCAACTCGCACTTGGCCGGGTTTTTTCCTATATTTTACAGTAAATGGTATCCATCTCTTGGTCAAATCAGTTGTGTTGGTACAGCACTATTTTTTAAGTACATAAAAATAGTATTATTAACTGACAACCTGACCTATCAACAAAGAAGGTTGAACAAACCCTTAAGATTAGAGGGTAAATTTATGTATAAATAAGACACTGAGTTAAGGCGTTAATAATCCTACTTAGACCTATTCAAGAACGAGTTAAGTCCCTAGCGGATAACCCTACAAAATTCTGACCAAATAACATGCACAAACACAACTAAATAAGCTGATAATTAAATATTTCTTAAATTAAATGGTCAAGCTGGCTGAGACAAAATTACGACTAATTCAAAGCCTTGAGACAAACAATATTAGATTCGTTTAGACTTGGCCACGACACAAATGGTTAAATATACTACAACTGCGAATGTGACTCGAATGTCAACGCCCAATCTCTCATAACTTTGGAGCTTATCAAATTTTCTGACAGCTCAGTCTTTATTACATCTCAAAATAATAAATGACATAGAAACACAACTTTTTTGCCATACAAAACGTACGCATAGAGGTTCTTGAATACGCGTCCTTCACAATGTTTGTAGCCTAAATAGAGTTTCGTAAACAAATACGTTGTATTTACGGTGCTGAAGCGTCCATTACAGTTGGAGTGGTCCGAAAGTTCAAAGTCACTCAGCAAACTATGAAAAGAGCTAAGCTCAACGTTCCTCCGAGCGTCATTATCTGGAATGAAGTAATTCGCCAGATAAAGTCACCGACATAGCTCAGCGTGTTACCAAACTGAAGTGGCAGTGGACCAGTCAATATCATAGAACCGATAAATGTTAGGTTAGATATGTTTGGAAACCCGAATCGGCGAACGTAGCGTAGGATGCCCTAGAATTGTTGGTGACGATATACGTAAGACAGCTGGAAGTGAAAAGCCGAAGATTGGACCGAGTGACATACCTTTGTCCAGAAGTGGACTTACAAAAGCTGATTATGATTATGATGTTGGAACTTCCAAAATCACTAAGTATTTGACAGGTATTTCGTCGCCTTGGGCACGAACGGCATATCAGTCCTACAATAATGGGCTAGGATCGTCTATGGTGACATAGTTAGTATTTTTACTAAACATTTCGTCAAAGTTGCCAGTCTGTATATTTATAGTCTGTAATTACATATTCTCTGGAGATTTTCATTAACTTTATTCCTCAGAAATACAATAGACCTACATTAAGTAGGTACTAAAAATGTAACGTTTTATTCAAAGAATCGTGAGACGTTTATCATTTGTAATAACAGTAAGGACAATCAAGATTCTATTCTTCATGCGTCTTCTATGTCGCTCACGTATATCATTTTTTTAAGTCATAATAACATTACTGAATGTGTAGGTATGTACTTACTAATACTAAAATTCATAATATGTAACATACATAAGTATACATATAAACGAAAATAAAATAACATTAAAATAATTTCTAGTACATAATATTAAAGGGTTCCGTACCCAACAGCGTAGGCTTAGTGATAACTATGCACTCTGCAAAGGTATTACTAAACCTACGCTATTTGTCTGTATGTATGTCTGTCCCACGGGCTGTATCTGTTGAGCCCGTTATAGATATTAGTTATAATTTCCACAGAATATGTCATAAAATTACTTTAAACGATTTGTTATCTATACTTTAGTTTAACGACGGTAATACGTACAAGCGTAAGCTTGGCATGATACAAACTATAAAGTTAAACAACAAATAATAAAAACCGGCCAAGTGCGAGGCGTGTGTTTAGGTGCTCCCAGACTAAATTAAAAAAAAGCATTTTAGGATGCGGAACCCTCGGAGCTAAAATTCAATTCGCACTCTGCCGGTGTTTATTTGATTAACTTATTAGATCGTGAGACATGGGGTCTTAAGTTCAATTTAGTAGGAACTTGTATAAATATGACATGAAAAATAATATAAAATTATAATAAATATATAATATAATGTTATTAGAAACCAAATTACTTTCAAGTTAAAAAAAAAACAACAAAGATTGGAAAAACATTATTATGAATTGAGTTGATTGAATAATTTCTTTGCTAAATATACTCGTGATAGCTTTATTTATTACTTCGCTTACCAACACGCGAGTTGGTGGTCAAAAGCGGACTTATCCACGGTAAAAAAAAATATGGTTGAAATTATTTTCGAAGTATGTTCGTTTTCGACAGAGTCCAACTTTTTTATATATGACCAATATTAAACATTTTAAAGATCCCCTACTGTTTACATAATGTATTGAAATTTTAATAGCCAAGTAATTAAAAGCGCGTTCAAGATAGTAAAAACATCTTTCATTTTGTAATAATAATGTACAGCATCTCCGAGAATTGAAAATGATACTTTTAATTTACTTAATTAAATCAAACAAAGTACGAGTAAATACTTTAAGGAATCGTAACTAGTAAAACACTGACACTTAAAATGCGAATACAAAAATGGATGCTGAAGATAGATTCGTGTACACAATTATAATATGACTAGCGGCCCACCCCGGCTTCGCACGGGTACAGATATATAGCCTACTAGTTGAATCCCGCGGTGTTACCAGTTATTTTCTAATTTTTCCGCATTTTTGGGAGGAAAAATAACCCTATGTCCGTCTTCATGATAAATACTATCTTCCTGCCAAATTTCGTTAAGATTGGCTCAGCCGTTTACTCGTGAAAAGCGAACAAACATCCAGACAGAGAGACAGTTACATTCGCTTTTATAATATTTGTAAGGATGTTACCCGGGGATAGTGTATCTTCCCAACAGTGAAAGAATTTTTGAAATCGGTTCGTAGTTTCGTAGCCTATTCAATTCAAACAAACAAATAAACAATCAAATCTTTCCTCTTTATAATATTAGTATAGAAGTATAGATTACTAATGGGATATTTACCGAGACTAATTTGTTATGAATTTCAATCGAGGTGATGGTTTTAAACCCTCCACTGACAGGATCCCAATATTAGGTTGCTTTAAAAATAAAAATACGCGCCTTTTTTTGTCGGAACTTAGGTTTGAGTTGCGGTACACGCAGCAAAAGACTAAAAAACACACCGTTTTGTCTGCAACTTTGAACTTTTTGCCAACCACCCGCATTATTCACTCTGCCCGTGAACATTGTACATGTAACTGAGTCAAAATGAGGCCTATTCTGTCATACCACTCACTAAACTAAACCAATCTGACAGGACTAAATTTTTTGGCCTCTCTTTTCATTTTAATACGTGAGAGAAGGATGGCAACAAGTTTAGAGCTGACAAATTTATTTTAGTTTAGTTAAGAGTGCATCAGAATCGATGCCCCATCTACAACATAATCATAGTAATTATTCCTATAAATGTTGTGAACAAGCAATTATAGATGTCGTAATCGCCCATCTTAAACCACCTTAATGAACCACAGTATAATGTGTATGGGACCGACCATCTACAATACTATACCAATTTCAATAAGGGATCTAAAATATAGTCAATTTAAAACAAAACTAAAAAAACTTTTAGTCGAGAAATGTTATTACAAAGTTAGTGATTTATAAATGATAAATTTTAGTAATGACTGCAGTAGGTCAATTTGTTTATCATACAATTATAGTAATGTCTATCTGTTGACTATTTAAATTAATAACATCATACTTGAACTTTTGAAATTATTTCGACAGTTATTTTAATTAATACTTTTTTATATAAATAATTCTTACGGTATTTTTATACCATCTCTCTAGATTTGTACACCTACAAACCAGGCAAAACATGATACAAAGTGACTAATATTTTAACCCACCTATTGTGCATGCGTTTTTAAATGTGTGTATGATTTACTCGTGTTTTGTGCAAATAAATAATCTTTATCTTTATCTTTAAGCATGATAGTTTAAACCCAGTGAAGTTCACTGTTTAAAACAGTGAAATACGTTTACACTTCACAGCATGTGAATATTGACTTCAATTTCCAGTCGAAAGTGGTTGCGTTTACAGTAAAATAGTAAACAATTTTATACTGTGTGTGACAGAATGGGGTAGTAATACTTAGGGGGTTGATAAATGAATTCATAACATGTTGTATTAATGTTTTTTTTTTTTTTTTTATTTATTTAAAAACACATTGTACGTTACATTTCGAGTTAGTAAGTTGTCTTAAAACCTATGTTAGATTTATCCAGACAACTGGTTCTCGGTATAGTATATATATATATATTTTATAAAATAAGTGGCAAACAAGCTACGGGCCACCTGATGGTAAGTGGTCACCGCTGCCTATAGACACCTACAATACCCGACTCGACTCGACGGATTTTGATCTACCTATCAAAATAAACAACTTGTAGAACACAAGTTTGCTACACTACAGTATCAACCTAACATGCTGGGGCACACGCCTTTTCTCATATAGAGGAATTGGACGAAATGGAAGTTTACTTAAATAAATAAAAATGTGGCATCATACAAAATGGATCACGTTATCGGTCATTTTGTATAGGACACAATTTTTCTCAAATTAAGCAAACTTGTATTGTACAAGTTGTTCACTTTGATGGGTTTGAATAACTACAACACTCTCCTTTTGGCTTTGCGGCATCGGGTAAAAGGACACGCTGAATTATTGAACAAGAATGAAGAATAATAAAACTTTTATCAGTCCGTTTAAAAGTGTTACGAAAAGCTACGTCAAAACCATGTTGTTCTACGTTCTACGCCGTAGCACCGGCGTAGTAAGCTCGTAGCACGTACTAACAAACAATCTACAGAAGAACTCTTGACTTTTTCAGCAGTACAGAACACTATATTTCAAATGATACTTTACAGGAAACTAACCTCAATTTTAAATTCCCGTCACACGGACGAAACTCACACTGCAAGTTAGAATTGCGCTTAGCCTGCCAGTACAGCACCTCAAATGCAGACTTGTAGGATGTGGAGTGCAGTACTCGGCAGAACTCGGCAAAACTCGAGTCACGTGTCTAAGTTCGTGGTGAGTCCATTTTCAATTTCATGAGTGTAAAATGATAGGTTTTGCTGGAAGTGAACCAGAGTATGGCATTTTGAAATAACTTGATTGATGCAATGATTGAATGCTTTAGTTGCTACCATTAAGACGATATAAAATGTCATGATATAAGCGTGTATGATATAATTAGTAAATAATATATTATCTATACTATCTACACTAATATTATAAAGAGGAAATATTTGGTTGTTGGTTTGTATATTTGTTTGCATTGAATAGGCTCCGAAACTACTTAACCGATTTGAAAAATTCTTTCACTGTTGGGAAGCTATACTATCCCCGGGTGATAAAGGCTATAATTATTATATATATTTTTTTAATAAGGATCCTTACTAAAACTCCAATAATGTAACCCAAGGTGTTAAAAAATAAGACTTACACCCGTGCGAAGGCGGGGTGCGTTGCTAGTCTATATATAAAAGCTAAATTCTCTACTCACTCATCAAAAATCTCGAAAACTACTTCACTTGCGAAACTGAAATTTGGCAGGTTCCTTATGGGATTTAGAGATCCGCTAAGAAAGGATTCTGCGGAAGGGCCGAATTGACTGACGGGGGCAAATGGGGGTGTGAAAGTTTATATTAAAGGCTACGCGTACAACTCCGCGGGCAACAGCTAGTAATTTACAAAAAACTAAATAAACCGGCCAAGTAGGAGGCGAGCAAAGAGGACTCCGTACCACTACATAAAATACAAAAACTTTATATATAAAAAATATTGTCTTATTAATAAAGCTGATTTCTCCAAAAAACACGATTTCAATCAAGGCCATAAGCTACTTAAATTGTTAACTACTCAAGTATAAAAAGACAATATCGCACCCAGGCGGTCACCCATCTAAGCACCAACCGCGCCTGACGTAGCTTAACTTCGGTGATCGTACCAGAACCGGTGGTGAACAGAAAATTGTCACTGACTCACACTTGGGCAGTACTTATTTGTTGTTTTACTTTAGAGTATGAACTATAATCACAGAAGACATAATAGACACTGAAGGTTCACTTCGCGATGAAATTTAAATAAAAAAGGACTCTATCTACAAAGCAATAAAGTAGCAATTCAACTCAAACAGCGCTGGATACGTGCTATATTCACCTAGAAGGCCGCCCTCTTTCTATCACGTAGCTCTATCTCTCCTGACGCGGAACGTGTAACCTTAGGGTTGTCTTCTTGATATTTACACAGAATCATCATCATGATCAGCCAGTAAACGTCCACTGCTTAATACATGCCTCCCTTTTCGAGAAGGGTGTTACACAGAATACTTATTAGTATTTGCTTACCAGCTATGTAGCCTAGTAATAGGTACTACCTACCTATTACTTATATTCTACTTTAATTGGAATGACATTTAATCTGCACAAAAAAACTAACGCTTATTCTGAATTTGGTCCAATAACAATCATGCAAAAGTATACGTTTAAGAGGCCCATTACAAGATCATCATCCCAATGCATATTTAGGTAAAAACTACATGAAACATGGAGACCTCGTTTAGGAACCCTAATTTGCAGATTCTGTTGAAAATAATGGTCAAGGTCCCTGACAGAAAAGATGCTTAATTACGCGCGACGTGGCTGGCGTAGCGTGCGGGCCGGGCGCGAGCCGAGCGGTCACTGATTACCCTGCTATGACCCTCTTGGGAAGGGACACCGGCCAAACATACCTAAAGTTCGGAGTGCACTATAATCATTCCAAGTTTGACACTTGTACGTATTACCATTTTTACACTAGAGCAAATACAAAACTACGTAAAAATATATATTTTGCTGTATGGAGAACTCCAACCCCTTTTGTTTTTAATTTTCGTATATTTTTTTTGTATTTATTATTATTTCTTAGTTAATCAGCTGTAACATTACATATTCTGTGAAAATTTCAACTGTCTATCTATTACGGTTCGAAAGATATGTCTATTAATTAATTATTTCAAGGTTTAAATCGTACAAACGTACAAACTCATCAAAATTTTATCACTATGATAGAATTAAAAATAATTAGCGCCGTGTTTTAAGTCTGAACAGAGTAAACACGCCTGATGTATTATATTTACAATCTACACCCTACCTGCGATTAAAACTTTAAAATTTCATAACGCGGTGGAGCGATGTTAATGTTTAACATCGCTTTGTTGGGTTTTATAATTTTGAAGCGTTTTAATGTTCAAACATAATCCAAAATCTGATAATTGGATATAAATTTCAGTAATATTGTTTAGTAATATATTATATACCTTGGAGTGACCTTATTACTTTGAAACTAGAGCCAGTCCCTCCATCTATATAAACTTAGTAATTTATTTAGTCTAATTTTTCAAGCCCAAGAAAACAGGGGAATATTGATACCAAGCCGAAAGGAGGTTATTGTACTCATCACAATGTACCGTTTGCACATTGACTTGCACCATCAATAGTGCAGATGCAACTAATGAGTTTTGTTTGCTCCATTAATGGTGCAAACGCAGCGAGCGTTTGTACCTCCTACCGTATGCACCATTGATTTGCACTTTCAATGGTGCAGATGCAACTGCTGTCTTTTGATTTGACAATAGTAACAATTCTGCTCGTGCGCACTAATTTTGAAGTTGGTTCTTTGTATTGATAATTATTGTTCTTTGCAAACAACTCTGATACACTAAATATTTTATCAAATTAGCTTGTGCACGTACTGTGTAACGTAGTAAGTTATTGCGTGACGTCATTTGCCGTCCCAGTGGAAGACCAGCACCGGTTGTTTACGACCGGCATAAAAAAAATGTAAGAAGCTGTAGTTCAGTTTTGATTTACCATTGTATATTGTTTTTTTTTTCGCCTCAAATAAGTAATGTCTATGATAAAGTAGATATTGATAGATATTGAGAGATAATTTACATAACTACTAATATCTACCTTTTCTTTATATTTAGATTAATATATTTTCTGTCTATTCGCATTCGCCAATATAATTATTCTACATTTGTACCAAATCACTCAGGTAAAGCTAACTAAGGTCGCCAAGTAATTTTCCTTATTCCAGGGTCTACCATTCCTGTTCTTACATGTGTACATATATACCTATAGATAGCTGCCGCAATCTAATCGGATAAGTTGATTTCGAATTTCATCAATTGTTCTAGGAATGGAATAGGGATAATATTCATGGGGGCAGGAGTAGATGAATTTGTTTTCAGGAATTATGAGAATTAATAATTTTGACACAATTCACCACATTCCTATAACAATAAAAGGAATATTACTTTCTATAATATGACGCAACATCAATAAATTTGTTACACATTTACTATCGTTAAAATCATACATTCTTAAAAAAGATGTAAATCATGGATGTAAACAAAGAAATGTCACCTTATGTCAAGTCAATGTGAGAGTTTGGGTGTAATAAACATTTTCAGGAAGAATGAAAATAATAAAACAAGAGTATGACGTAAAATATAGAAAATAAGGATTATTCCTTACTCATCCTATGACGTTTCGTCCTATTAATAATGTAAAGTCAAAGATTTTTCATACTATACGTATGTCATGTTCTTTAGTCATCCTAACTTATATTCTTAACTCATCCGATTATAAATATTAGATGACCCCTGGAATTCTTTAAATAAAAATTCATTTAAAAAAAATTTTAAATGAATAAATTTAACAAAAAAATGGCTATGATAAAAATCTGAAATATTTATTTATTTATTGCATGATACCTATTATTAGTTAGTTTTAAACATATGAATAGAACTCGTTAGGTAAATAACCATAAATATACACCGATAGCACTTAGATTCAGATCTAGCAACATTAGCTCTCTAGAATAAGAGCTAGTAGTCACTTTTAGTTTAAAAAAAATATACTACAAATTCTAGTTAAAATATATGAGCAAAATGGAGGTCATAGAATATAGACAATTAGTTATGCTGATATAATTTTTCTTATTACTTAAAATTTTTGGTAATATGCAATTGAATATTATGAAATAATAATTAATATTATTTTTTTCAACAAAAATAGCAACTGACTTCATGAGGAGTTTGGTAAACGGGATTCATTTTCTAATTTTCCACTGTCAGAGGTGAAATCATTTTCATTAATTTTAAGCCCTTCTGATACCCTAGAGGAGTTCCCTAGTCAGGAGCCAACCTTGAGTGCAGCAACCATGTCATGTTAAAACTTAAAACCGGCAATCATACTAAAATGCGTACACAACATTTCGTGTCTGTGCTGTTGACCGTTGAAGAGGGCCTAAAATACTTGACATTATGACTGACCTCAGCCTATGTGAACTTATTTTAGTACACTGCTGGACATAGGTGTTTCTCGCAAGAAACAAAGCAAGGTAAAAAATACTTAAGACCTTATTATTGTCATCCAGTCAGCTCTACCACTACGTGCGCATTATCCTTTAGAATGGCGAGCTGGCGTTAATCCTGTTAAACCTAGGTTCAACCTATTTAGTGACGGTACACATCGATAAAACAATTTAATGGCCTCCTTTAAGTTATTTATGAGGCTCGCTTTTATGTAATGGTGGCTAGCGAGGAAGCTATTCTATCACAGATTAGACAAATTACAATTTACAAGTAAAATAGTGTCACGAAGTCTTGAGATGTTTCGTTTTTTTTTACCCAATAACGTAATCCCAAAAGAGAGTATTGTTGGCACGTTTTTTTGATGTTTTGTTTTTTTACCACGTTTGATAAACGCGGTTTCGACAGATTCCCCTTAGTTCAAGACTGGCCACGGGGTACGTGACGTCCTCAGAGCAAATAAAAATATAGAGTTCCTACGACGCACTGCCAAAGTGAGGCCAAAATCGCTTCCAAAACTACGTGAATTTCTTATAAATACACGACTCACGCACACATATGCATTCAAAACTACGTGAATTTCTTGTCAGAACGTTGTACTGAAAACATCAATTTTAAAAAGAAACAATGACTTCTTGTAGTGTTAAGAACTGTAAAAACAACACAAAAGTAAATAAGAAGAAGGATGGAATATTTCCACACTTCCAAATGATCACTTATTTTGATGAATTACATGACACGAACTTCGACTACGCACACATGTTTCAAATTCAAAAAAGGGGTTTGTATCCACGGATCCCGGTATCGGTTTGAATTAGCCACGGATACCGGCGAGTTGTATACACCGATACCGGGATCCGTTTTTTTCAAAAAAATAAATTTTCATATTACCCGCTGATACCGGTATCGGTGGATACAAGAAATAAAATAAATTCGTTTTAGAAACGGATCCCGGCGTACAGAGTACTTTATTTTTTTGGTATTTCCCAAAAGGAAAGAAGACGGCCTTTGGCCTCTCTTAGGGTAAGTGTGGGCGTTGACACAATATGTCAGTGGGACAGATGTCAAACTTGGCTGGGCGATATCTCGGAAACTGTCCATCTTGGACCACCAGTTCCTTCACAAAAGTGATAGGTCTCGTCGAGATCTTCATTTCGGATGACAGCTGTCAAACTTGTTTGGACGATATCTCGGAAACTGTCCATCCTGGACCACCAGTTCCTTCACAAAAGTGATAGGTCTCGTCGAGATCTTCATTTCGGATGACAGCTGTCAAACTTGTTTGGACGATATCTCGGAAACTGTCCATCCTGGACCACCAGTTCCTTCACAAAAGTGATAGGTCTCATCGAGATCTTCATTTCGGAAGACAGCTGTCAAACTTGTTTGGACGATATCTCGGAAACTGTCCATCCTGGACCACCAGTTCCTTCACAAAAGTGATAATGCAAAATGACAACACTCCTAGACAAGCAAAATATATTTCACGTGACAAATGGATAATATACGTCTTAGCACAGCTTGAAAATAAAACCATCAATGTCGGACACTGTCTAGAAAAATTTAGAAAATAATTATTGTAGTATACTAGCTGGATAACTCCTTATATCATCAGCTATCTGCCAGTGAAAGTCCCGTCAAAATAAGTCCATCGATTTTGGAGTCAATTGGAAATATACATACATACATACATACATTGCAGCATTCTGATGTACAAGCTTATATCGAGATATTGCTTTCCAAGATATCGTCCAACCAAGTTTGACAGCAGTCATCCGAAATGAAGATCTCGACGAGACCTATCACTTTTGTGAAGGAACTGGTGGTCCAGGATGGACAGTTTCCGAGATATCGTCCAAACAAGTTTGACAGCTGTCATCCGAAATGAAGATCTCGACGAGACCTATCACTTTTGTGAAGGAACTGGTGGTCCATGATGGACAATTTCCGAGATATCGTCCAACCAAGTTTGACAGCTGTCATCCGAAATGAAGATCTCGACGAGATCTATCACTTTTGTGAAGGAACCGGTGGTCCAAGATGGACAGTTTCCGAGATATCGCCCAGCCAAGTTTGACATCTGTCCCACTGACATATTGTGTCAACGCCCACACTTACCCTAAGAGAGGCCAAAGGCCGTCTTCTTTCCTTTTGGGAAATACCAAAAAAATAAAGTACTCTGTACGCCGGGATCCGTTTCTAAAACGAATTTATTTTATTTCTTGTATCCACGGATACCGGTATCAGCGGGTAAAATGAAAATTGTTTTTTTTTTGAAGGAAACGGATCACGGTATCGGTGGATACAACTCGCCCGGATCCGTGGCTAATAAAACCGATACCGGGATCCGTGGATACAAACCCCAAAAAAGTCCCTCTGTATTTTAATTTGCTGTGAGGTGACGTCATAATAAATACAAGATTGCGACATCCACGTGAAGTGGGGATGGTAAAAAAAATTGAGTACTCCGATTGAGCGATGGTAGCTGAGCGGTAGCATGTACGCTTCATAATCCAACAGCACCCGGTTCGATCCTCGGCATCAATAACTTATTTACTACCTACATAAATTATGTGTAGTTTCGATGCCGTCGCTCAAATGAACACATCGTGAGGAAACCGATATGTCCAAGAACCTCAAAAGTTCAAAGAGGTGACATTCACCAACATGCACTGGATTAAAGCCCTCCCTCTCTCTCTATCTCTCTCTCTCTCTGAGAGAAGGCCTATGTCCTTGTATTGGGAAGATAATAGGCTGATAACGATGACATCCTCTCACGTGGGGTATTATTAAATAGGTATTTTGAAATGAAAATGAGTTTAGGTACCATTTTAATCAGTTTTAAATATCTTTGAAAGGATGGCCATTTTGCTAGATTGTCTTTCACATACGTGGCGTTTTTATTTTTTGTTGCGTTGTAGGTAAGTAGGTACTTACCGCTAACGAAATTAGTTTACCAAAATACCTTCCTCGACTTAAATTTTTGTATGATTTTTTATGAAACCAAAAACAATGTTTTCTTGTTGATGTTTTTGTATTAATGGATTTTTTTTTAATATATTTTTACAGAATTTTGTACAATTTGATAAAATGATCGATTTATTTTATATGTTGTCTACCCAATCAATTTAAAACATCAATTATTATTGCGTTGACTTTTTTAATGCTTTAGTCAGAATATTTAATGGAGTTTATTAATTAATAAAGCCATGAATGGGCAAGTTTCAAATAAATATTTATATTTGTTAATTAGGTCAATGCGGTCATCTTCATTAGCTTTTTTTGTACGAATAAAATGTTCTCTGATATTCTCGAGGACTTCAGGAAAATACAAAAGAAAAACTTCAATTAGCGCAAGATTTTGCCTTCGTAAGTAACTCCTTAGAGAGCTTTTTTTGTCCAAACTTGTTCCTTAGCTCCATTTATATAACTTTTCCTTACGACTTCTTACATGAACCCAATTATTAGGCACTCTTGTTAACAAACTTATGCTACAGTTTCCATATTTTTTTTTTTTTATTCGGTATAATATAGTTTACGAAGTTATATCGTTTTTAACATATCAACCGACTTCCAAAAAGGAGGTTTTCAAATCGACTGTATCTTTAACAGACTTCAAAAAAGGTGGGGTTCTCATTTTTTTTTATGTATTTGTAATAGTGTGATTTTATTTTTTCTAACGACGTTTATTAGTTTTTCAAAATGTTTTTTGCTTACGCTGCTTAATACAAATTTTTATCAACAAATAATTGCAAACAATTTCTAACATATTTTTTTACCTTACCTAGTCCATCGGATTAGCAAGTTGAAGTGGCAGTGGGCAGGGCGCATAGCACTCAGAACAGATGGCCGATGGGGCCGAAAGGTTCTCGAATGGACCATGGACCGGTAAGCGCAGCGTAGGACGTCCACCCAAAAGATGGACAGACGACTTAAAAGAGACCGCGGGAAAACGCTGGATGCAGGCCGTTTCCAACTGGACCTTTTGGAGATTGATGGGGGAGGCCTATGTCCAGCAGTGGAAGTTCTACGGCTGGAATGATGATGAATATTTTTCCATGACTCACATTTTAAAAATTATTTGCTTGGCTTACTGTATCTTGCCTTTACAACCGTAACAAACAATATAAATTACAGGAGAAATGTGTATATTTAGGGCTTTGTTTATTTTATCTCACACTTTATGGACTACGGACGTGGATGAGAAAATTTATGGCAAATTGTTCTTTGAAGATAAGGTCCACTGGTTCCCCTTTCGCTATTCATCTCCTTGACCTCGATGTCCACTCCTCGCCTTCAATGACCCGTGCGACAGGTTGCCTGGTTAAAAAGAAGTTATTTATAATGAGATGACTTTGCTAATAGTTTTATTCGTTTCCCTTTTCAACAGGTTGAAACTACTGAAGTACCTATATGGTAAATTATTTAGTTGGTCCGTAAAATTATTCAAAGTACGTGGCACCTATAAGGTTATATTTAGTCTACTAAAACTACAGACTAGGTAAAGCTGTTATCGGTGTCTTCTAGGCAAGCGTGTTTCGACGTAGAGCTTGCATGCAAAGTTGCTAGTCTATCAGTTTTTTATCGGATACATTTCGGAGAGTGTGCATCGGATCTGCATGACCTAATTCTCTCCTGCCCATTTTTCTATCGGACTGCCAGAGTGGATAAGCAGAATCGTCACCGCTTCATGGTTGATATTACGAAAACCCGTACGAAGCGCTTTGATTCCACTTTTATTGTGCAAAATGCTATTCTGTGGAATGCGCTGTTAAATTGAATGGATGTTCCCCGATAGCTACAATCTGGGTGTCTTCAAATCACGAGTGAATCGGTTTCTTCTAAGCAAGCGTGCTCCATCGTAAACCGCATCCTCACTTAACATCAGGCGAGATGGTGGTCAAATGCAAGCCTATTAATAAAAAAAGCTACTACGCACTTCTGGGACACAGGCATTCCCTCAGAGAGAGATAGGGAGAGAGAGAGTATGGGCCCTAATCGACCATGCTGTCCCAGTACATATTGGTGAATGTCATTTGTCTTTGAACGTTAAGATTCTTGGACATACCTACCGGTGTCCTCAAGATGTTTTCCTTCACAGTTTTGAGCTTTGGCATCGAAACTGCACACAATTTATGTACCAAATAATTAATTCTTGCATGGCCGAGGATCGAATCGGGTGCCATCAAATTGTAAAGCGAACATGCAACCGCCCAGCCACCATCGCTCAGATATAATTTAAGAATCATAAAAAGTGTTTCTAGTTCATTGTAAGGGCCAAATTCAAAAGATTTTTCTGTGTACAATGTTCTGTCAACTCTGTAAATATTGTATATCTTGAGTCGTCTCTGAAAGCCTTGACAGTCTTCATTATGTACTAATGTAACTTTATGTACATAAAATACATTCTCAACACAAACAGGAAAGAAAACAAGCTCGAATAAATTGTGTCCCATTGGAACTGAAGACGTTCTGATTTAATAAAACATGCGAGAGCAAATAAACACATCATATGAGTACATGGGACTACAGTAAAAAGTGAAACCTGTGTTTATATTCTGCGAAATGGAACTACATAGCACAGACTAAAAAACAGAAGCATGTTAGATACGCAAAACTTATTGTTACTGTGTACAGATTGTACAGTGCACTTGCAATATTTAAAATTGTGTAGAAAATCGATCCGACTTAGAACTAAATTTCATACAACATGCTGCTTAATGATTTTGCATCTCACACAGTTTGCACACAGCTGTTGCTGTTTGCATATCAAATAAGAACATCCCAGATTCCAGTACAAACTTTGTTTATAAAGGGATTTTGTCTCAAAGCAAACATTGTTCAGGTTACAGATTCCCACATAGTTTCTAAGAATTTTGCTCAGGTATAACACGTCCCTTAATAAACTTTGAAGCTTGGTTTTCTTTGAATTATTTCGCTGTGAGATTTTAGTATTAAATATTTACAAGACAAAGAGAAACTAAAACCTAAGTCGGCAGAAAATAAACCTAAAAATAAACGCGGCTGCCAATTCGGCAGAGCAGCACAAGCGACGCAAATATGCTAACCTCGGCAGTGGTTATATATTTGAGGCGTTTGGGGTCGAGACAGTTCCCAACTTCTTTGTTAAGTTTTATTATATAACAATAGCAGCTCGCCGCGGTATCACTCGCGTAGTGATAAAAAATTGTGATGGTGATGATGATGATGAAAAGTAGCCTATGTCACTCACCGGCCCTTGAAATATACCCATGTAAAAAATCAGGTCGATCCGTTGCTCTGTTGCTGCGTGAAAGAGGAACAAACAAACTTTTCACATTTATAATATTAGTACCTATGATAAGTAAGTATGTATGATAGGCTTGTGTTTGACCGCCAAATCGCTGATGATATGCAATGATGTTTGTGGACCCGGGTATGTCCTAAAACTGCGACCAGAACCACCGTAAGATGGGCAGCATCGTCTTGTTAGTACACGGTGAACGTACTGCGATCCCCAAGCCGCCTGCCAAGCGTGGGGATTATGGCAACACCCCTCTCTAAGAGGGAGGCATTTGTTCAGCAGTGGACGTTTGATGGCTGATGATGATGATGTTTACAATATGATGATGAATAGTTTCAAGAGATTAGCTCAGTTTTAAGTATTAAACTTGAACGTCCGTTGATGGAAAATATCAAACAGAATATTAACCGGGAAATATAGTAATGTGGCTAGAAATTTTTTAGAACTCGCCTGGCTATTTGCATCCAAATAAATCGTCACTGCTTTATGGTTGATATTCCGAAAACCCGTACGAAGCGCTTTGATTCCACATTTATTATACGAACTGCTAGTCTGTGGAATTCGCTGCCTGAATGGGTGTTCCCCGTTGGTTACAATCTGGGTGTCTTCAAATCACGAGTGAATCGGTTCCTTCTAGGCATGCGTGCTCCAACGTAGACCGCATCATCGCTTACCATCAGGCGTGATGGTGGTCAAACGCAAGACTTTTTTTTTTTTTTAAACTGATAAATTTACTTTACCAGTGATAATAATTGGTTACTTTCTTTTTATAATTGAAAAGGTTTTATCACCAAAAATGTTCCATCATAAATGAAAATTCTAGGTTTTGAACCACCGCCGAGCGGATTTAAATTTTTAACCGACATCAAAAAAAGAGGAAGGCTCTCAATTCAGTCTATATTTTTTATCAATAAAAACTACTGCTTATTAACACTGTTTTAAACTATCACGGTTGTTCACTAAAGTTATATGATTATTTACGGGATATTTACCGTGGTAAGGTTGTGGAATGAGCTCCCGATATTTCGGCGCAGTTACATGCACCATCTTTCCGTGAACGTGGTGCATGTAACTGCGCCGAAATATCGGGAGCTCATTCCACAACCTTACCACGGTAAATATCCCGTAAATAATCATATAACTTTACTGCTTATTAAACCTACGTATCAGTTTAAAAAATGCTTAACGTATATAATCTTAGGGGTCTTGGAAAAAATATTGTATCAGAAATATATACTACCAGAAATTTGGATTGTCTTAGACCTTCAACAGTCTATAGAAATTACAACTGTTTAGTAGTGTTAACTTGTATATTTTTATGTTAATAAAGGTACTTTCTTGTAAAAAAAAAACACTCGGCTTCTAACCTAAGCGCGTATTTAGCTTCCCCGTTCCATATTGGCTGAAAAACATTTTTTATTTAAAGAATACAAAACGGAAAACGGTATCTCGTCCGACTTCCAGAAGGCGCGTCTTATACTCTTACACAGCCTTATAGCCTCACTCCGCATCGATCTCTCCATCAAAGTACAAAAGAACCGTAAAAAGGGAATATCTCACGCAATAGATACGAAACGTGTCAGCGGGAAGATTTTACGAAATATTTACGGTTTGAGCAAGTGCCCTGATGGCGAACAAGCTCGTACATTTGGTTCGCTGTTTTTTTTTGTCATACAACTGTGTGTCGAGACGAGCAAGTTTTCTAAATGTAAACATGACGCTTGCCCATAACAGTTCAATACTACCCAATTTAGAATTTCAAAAGATGCGCGGCAATGCACTGTGCTCGTCCGCAAGATGTTTATTTATTTATTTATGTTAAATGTTATATATTTTTTTGCCCAGTAGTTTCACTGGAAACCTTGCCCTTCAATCTTTAATATATTTTGCCCACTAATTATTAGTGTTTTTATTTTATTTGCTTCAATAGACGACCAACAGCTCGGTTATAAAATGTCTTATAAATAAACTTAAATAGATACACAAAGCCAATTACCTATAGGTCATCACAGATAGAAGTTACCAAAAGAAGTTAAGTAAGAGAAGTGAAGTTAAGAAGTTAGTTGGTACCTACTTGCACAGGCAGACTTCGCAAAATAGCCCTTCACTAATGATTTTGTACGTTTTCGCGATTAGATTTCACATAGATATTAAAACTTTATTCTTTTTTCACGTATATCAGTTTCTGGCAGCCATATTACAAGCTTTGCTTAGTTTGGGGTCAGATGACCGTGTGTGCAAAAATGTCCCAGATATTTATTTATTTATTTTATTAATAATAGGCTTGCGTTTGACCGCCAACTCGCCTGATGTTAAGCGATGATGCGGTCAACGATGGAGCACGCTTGCCTAGAAGAAACCGATTCACTAGTGATTTAAAGACACCCAGATTGTATCAATCAGGGAACACTTATTCAGGCAGCGCATTCCAGACTAGCAGTTCGCACAATAAAAGTGACAATACTTATAATGGTTTTTATTGCGTGTATTTTACATTGTTTTAATTCCTGGCATTTCAAAAACTGACCACGAAATTGCACGCGATAAAATCCGTAATTTTGCAACTAGGAAAACTGTAGGTCTCATTAAGCCCTACAGTTTTCCAAGTTGCTGTCAATAGCTGGAAAAAGCCGTGTACTTACAAGTGTATCTATAGTAGTTAAGTATTAGTACCCTATTTTTGCCCGAGGTTGCCTCGATTACTCTGCCTCAATGTATTTGTAATGAGAGAGACAAGGGCCGAGATAATCCCGAGCTCTTGAGAATGTGGTATAAGCCTGAGACTAAAAAAACCGGCATAGTGCGAGTCGGGCTCGAGCACTAAGTGTTCCATCCATACCACCACAAAATTCAATAACGAAATTACCAGTTATATACTTGGCAATAAACAGAAACTTGTCACTAACTCTCACTTGGTTATTATTTATATGTGTACTATAATCATGCCAATTTTGACGCTTGTACGTAGATATTACTATTTTTACATTAGAGCTAATACAAAAATACGTTTGTTGTATGGGTCTTTTTCCCCCTTTCGTTTTTACTTTTTGACTTTTAATTATTTCCCAGTTAATCCGCCGTAACATTACATATTCTATGAAAATTTCAACCGGTTATATATTACGGTTCGAAAGATACAGCCATTTAAAGGTAGGACAGACAGACAGACATCGTAGGCTTAGTAATAGGGTCCTGATTTACGCTTTGGGTAATCAACCTAAAAAACATCATGAGCGTGCGTTCTTTTCGGTTTTTTATACTCACAGTTAACCAAATCGCAACAGAACAAAATATTTGAAGCGAGTAAAACTCAACGGAATTCCAAAACTAGGAAGCCATATAAAAGTTGCTTCGAAAGTCTTTGACTCCGATGCACGTTACTGAACACGACCCTAATAGTTAAAAGTTCAACTTGTATACTCATTGGCTAACGGACTTGTTCACCGTGTGATGAAGCATATAACGTATACGACAGTTAAAACTCTTATGGAATTTCTAAACTTGGAAGCCCTATAAAAATTGCTTTGAAAGACTTAGATCCGATGAACGTTACTGTAATGAACATGCCTCCAAAAGTTCAGCAGCCTACTCATTGGCTAACGGACTTGTTCACTGTATGATGAAGTACGACAGCCAAAACTCTATGGGATTCGGAAACTAGGAAGCCTTAAAAGTTGCTTCAAAAGTCTTTTATTCTAATGTGCGTTAATCTAAATAAAATTACTCCAACAGTTCGACATACCTATTGGCTCACGGACTTGTTTGCCGTGTGATCACCCCTTTACCACCATTCTGCGCGGGTCGTAAACCGACGCAGTCACAGTTGAATTAACATTCCCAGATTACAATTTCGGGTCGGGGCGAGGTGGGCCACTAATAAATCTGAGCGAGTGAACCCGGTCATAACCCTGCGGTTATAAAACTTTACATGCTTGTAATAAATTTCCATATTGTGCTTCTAGCTAGCGTGAAAAATAGCCATTTCAGGTTGTGTCTACCTAGATAGTGTGATGCTATGTAGCTATAGCAATTCAGCAAGGTAAGACTTACTTTCCAACTATCGTTTATTTTTGTCCAACTGACAAAAATATTCAACGACAAACTCAAGGCGAAGTCATTTTAAAGTGTTAAAAACCCCCGAAAAAAAACCACGTGATCTTCAAACAGCTGAACATATTTTCTTGAATTATAGCTAAAAATCACAGAAAAGATTTTTTTTTTGTTTACTTCTCTTTTCTGTGCTAAAAACACATTTAAAAAAATAAAAATACCAAAATCGCTTCATCCATTTTGCTCGTACTGAGTTTAGGTCTCCATCTTATATTTACGATGACGTTACCTACCAGTGATCATCCCTAAACTTAAAAGAATCTATTGACACCTTCATTATTAGGCTTCAGTGGTATATGGATAATATATTATGTTTTTGTGAGTAGGTTATGTTGAAAAACTTATTCTTAATCTACTATTTATGCGAATCTTGAGATACACTTTAGTGAATCATTAGTCAATTAATACAGAAACTAAAGTAAATGTCTTTTCAGTGGTTATTTTAATACCATTTCTCCCTATTAAAAAGCTAACCGCTTGAGCCACAGCACTAATAAAACAATGAGAATCGAAGCGTAGCTCGGAGAAATTAATTACTTACTTGTGTTTAATGGCTGACCGCGCTGCGAACCAGCAAGAAAAACAATAGATATCGAGTCAGCGTTCAAAAATGTCAGAACCAAGCGAAAACTAGAACAAAAATAACTTTAATATTAAGGTAATCTGTGTTTAGACGGTAGGTACTCTAATTTGTAGCAAGCGGAATTTTTATTTTTAGTTCAAGTGTAAGGTTTTTTTTACCATTGTACTGTAAACAGATTATTAAACAAAAGTACTTCCTTTTTCCCCGGTTATAGGTACTTATTGGATATTATTAGAACGGCATAGGATTAAAATTTGTTTATTGACATTTCTAAAATGTATCTAAGTATAGGCATAGATAAATATACTATACTAGAGGTATAGATAACCTCGTTTTTTTGTGAATTTTGTACTGAACCTAACATCCATGTGAATCTAAATTAATGTTCCTTGCCTAAAGAAAACTTACCGAAAATTCACGTACAAAATATTAATGAGTCTTCAGTCTTATTTTGCAAAATGGCCCTGAAATAAAAACACAATATTACGGAATAAAGTAAGGAAAGCAAAATTGCCCTTGACACATTATGCTCGTCTCAATGAAAAACAAACAACTTAAATTATTTCTACTGCAAGTAGGTAGAAAAGATGCGCCACAAAATAGCATAGGTGATCAGGGATCTCCTTGTGACACGACACGTGTCGGCCATGTTTGTAAAAAAGCGGTACATTAGTTGTCAAAAACAACGAAGATCTCCAGTGAACGACGTCGATTTCAGCCGCACATCACGTGACCTTCTTCTCACCTCCGCTAAAGAGAAAAACTTTTGCTGTGTACTGTGTGCAAAGAAACGAAAAACACTACGTTTCAGATATCCAAATAAATAAGCAAATCATTTTCTAGATCATTTTGTTTTCTTTTTTTGTTTTGAAAATTAAATTCAATACAATACATTTTTCAATTGCAATTTTTAGACATAGTCATAACTAAAATGGCCAGAATTTGAAAAGCACCAACTACATACATTGGGATTGCCATCTCGCAACACACCACGAATAATACATGCGGCATACCAGAGTACAGTGCGACCTACTTATCTGCAGAGGTGGCGAAATGAGGGAACTAAAACATTCGATCAGATGCTGTCAGTTATATTTCGAAAATGCGATGGTGGCGCTATCACCCATCTATACAAATAAGTCGGTCGTATTTTAATCTAATCATAACACGAGAGATTTTGAATTAATCATGTTATTCCCTCGTACTATTGGGACTCTGTTCACGTAGAGCATCTTTAATTTATAAAAGAAAGAGATGGGTAGCTAAGATTTGTGGGCGACGCAGTGTACTTTGTCTAACAATAAAATATTAAATGATAACTTAGGTCTGATAAAGAATCGGGTATTTTTCTATTTAGTTGTAGTAAAAGAAGGAAGGTATTATTTTTGGGGTGTATATTTGTGTGTGTAACCTCCTGTAGCCTAAGCAGCTTGAACGATTTTGAAAAAAAATAGGGTGTATTTTGCGGTAATCTTATAAGTACATCACATACAAATGACAAGACAAGTAAAACCCCGAAATAGCTAATAATCTTCAAACGTCTGAACAGATTTTTTAATCTTATGAACACTCTCGGTCAAGTCTCTTTTTAAACAAAAAAAACTTAATTAATATCGGTTCAGCCGTTTGGGAGCTACAATACCACATACAGATGATGCCAGATACACAGATACATGGACACATGGACACACGGACACAAAGACACACGGATACGTAGTTACGCGGGCCCACGACTAATACTCTACTCCTATACTCCTTGGACTACTTTATGCCTTAGATACTTTAGTACCTATAAGATTTTACAAAGCAATCTGTCTTTGTGTCTTTGTGTCCATTTCTCTGGCATGTTTATCATCATCATCATCATTTCTGCCATAGGACGTCCACTGCTGGACATAGGCCTCCCCAATCGATCTCCAAAGGGCCGGTTGGAAGCAGCCTGCATCCAGCGTTTCCCTGCGGTCTCTTTTAGGTCGTCTATCCATCTCGTGGGTGGACGTCCTACGCTGCGCTTACCGACCCGTGGTGTCCATTCCAGAACCTGCATGTTTATGTAGAACCTTAAAACTAAGAAGTTTTTTTGGTTTTTTACATGGCAGCATACTTTCTCAGAAATAGATTCTATTAAATTTCCGCGCAGCTACTGCTGTCGCTGTCACAACGGCTTTCTTTGAGGCGACAGTGAAACGACGCAAACATCTCATGCTTTATTTATTAGGTTTTAAGTATACCTTAAGTAGGTACTTACATTACCTATATTAAATTCCTTTTGCTAAGTTACAGCCAGTTCAAAAAAGTGACAAAGTGAAACATTTTATTTTATGTAAATGATTTTATGTTATTTGTTCGACCTTCAGCTTTTAAAGTTGCGTTGGATTAATATCAAAAATTGTCCAATAAAAATACCGCCGGGCTATCTTCATGTAACAACATGCTGCAATGTCAAATGTAATCTATACTAATATTATAAAGAGGAAAGATTTGATTGTTTGTTTGTTTGCATTGAATAGGCTCCAAAACTACTAAACCGATTTTTAAAATTCTTTCACTGACGGGAAGCTATACTATCCCCGGCTGACAAAGGCTATACCCGTGCGAAGCTGGGGCGGACCGCTAGTATTGAATAATAAGCTAATAGTTAAAAAAACAAGCTTATAGCCTTAGCATATTTAATTCATTAAATATTGATTTCGAACATATTATTATTATATTAATGGGGTATCTTATTGCGTTCAGTAGTTCCTATGGCCACCTTCCATCATCATCATCAGTCCTTGAATATCACCTTGGGGTATAAGTACTCATCAAGACCATTCCAAAGAACCCTAATACGATGGAGTTATCTTTTGTTGCGTTCAATAGTTCCTATGACCACCTTTCGACTCCATCATCACAAAAGCTCCATCATCATCATCATCAGCCAGAAGACGTCCCCTGCTGAACATAGGCCTCTCTCTTTAACCTCCACACTGAACGACAGCCTGCCTTTTGCATCCACTGGATGCCCGCGACTCTCACAACGTCTTCGGTCCATCTAGTGAGAGGCCTCCCTACGCTGCGTCTTGCGCTTTGCGTTTTACTACATATATTAATGCTTTGTCCTCCAAGTTACATAACTCAATTGAACGCCGGGAAGTGGGTCAAATTGGGCTTGCAATATTTGTACTTAACATACAAACAAATATACTTAATACATATATTACAACTAGCAACCCGCCCGCCCGGCTTCGCACGGGTGCAATTTACGTACGAAGCCGGGTCGGGTTGCTAGTTATATATAAACCTTCCGTGAAAATGTATCTAAATGATGGTGAAAGCCGCATCAAAATCCGGTGCGTGGTTTAGGAGAGTTAGCGGCCATACAGACATACAGACAGACGCGGAAAGCGACTTTAATTTATACTATGTAGAGAAGAGAAGAAAAGAAAAGAGATAGAGATATAAACGAACATTTGAAGTTAAATGTATAAAAAAACCTTGTGAAAACGATGCATTTGTTAAATATTTCTTAGATTTTCGCGATTATTACGGATTGATATTAAACACTATTCGCAGATTTTATTAAGAGTATTTCATCATCATCATCATCAGCCAGAAGACGTCCACTGCTGAACATAGGCCTCCCCCTTTAACCACCACACTGAACGACAGCCTGACTTTTGCATCCACTGGATGCCCGCGACTCTCACAATGTCGTCGGTCCATCTAGTGGGAGGCCTACGTACGCTGCGTCTTCCGGTTCGTGAGAGTATTTCACTTTAAAAAGTGTCGCGATATAGTGTTTAATTTCAACGCTGCACTTTTTATTTTAAATGAGATAAATTTTGTGGGATCCGATGAGAGCTCTTGTTTTACACGCTTTACACAATTGCGATGAAGTTTTTTTTTCCTGTAGTTTTGGCATCAGACAATGTTGTCATTGGGAATCCATGGACTTTGATAAATTATTGAAAATATTTGTGGAGACACGTTTCACGTTAATGGGCTGATATTTTGATATCACAATCCGTGCATTGACAAAATTTAAGTTCTTTCTGAATTGCTCTAAGTCCATAAGTATGGAAGTACATTCTAAAATGGTATTTAAGTAATTATAAACTCTTCGCACATCACAATAAAGTTCATTTTAGTTCGTATATCGAGGCGTCTCAAACTTTTTAACATATTTCCTTAGCTTTCCTTCAATTCCCACAAAGTAGGCGCCGCATTTTCTAAACGTTTGAATAAAACGCACCTCATAAAATGTACTCGCGTGTTGAATATCCACAAACCTGAACAAACATTAAATCGTAATTAGTAGCAGAATGACACGAATGGTTATTACACGTAGGCAATTAGGATTTCCATTAGGCATTGCGAATTATAAATTCAAAGCGCATTTAAATACAAAAAATGTTGTTTTTTTGTAAAAATCTAGTAGGTGACGTGACAAGGCTAAATAATAAAAATAAATTAAAAAGTTATCGGTCACGCTTAAGTCACCATTGGCCATGGTAGTTGTGAATGGGGTTAGGTACTGACTCACCCATCTAAAATCTCACCCATTGGCTCACGCAGTTCAAAACGGTCATACACATTGTTATGCTCAGAGATTTAATCGACAAAGTCCAAAACTCCACCACAAAGTCCAAAGGTCCAAAGTTCAAAGGTCCACTTGCTCGTGTAGTCAAAATTCCCTTTTGCAAAATGTAGCCACGTCGGTCGCGGGGGGTAGCTTGTGATTGGAGACTCCTAGGCTTAGGACTGGCCCGCTCGAAATAGTTTAGGTTGACATTTTAGAACTTTTGGCTTACGAGGTAAAGGATGAGCAGTCAAGTGGTTATAATGTCATTAACAAAGTCCTGTGTGGCATAATAGTACCTAATATTTTGGACATAATGAATCGCAGACAAACATTTTCTTACGCCGGGCAACGGTTGTTTGCGCACAAAAAGCTGCATATAAATAATTGGACGTGTAAATAAACAGCAACTAATGATCGCGATCTAACACATTCACATTAAGGCGAGGTTTTCCCACTTTTAAGCAACGCTTATTACTACAGATGACCATAATTCTTGGTTTATTGTATTAAAGTCGCATTTAGTGGAACAAAATCATGGCGCTTACATACAGTTGTGTGTTTCGCTACTTCTATTTTTGGGGTTTTTCTCAAATTTTTCGAAAAGTATAGCTGTAATTTAAAATGTGCCTCATCGGTTTCCTTCATAAATATGAAATCTATATATCAAGATATCGCAGACATATTTTTTTTTTTTAAATAATGAAATATCTGGGACATTTTTTAATAAATAGCTAATTGAATGAATCCAAATAAAAACAGGGATAAAAGCGCAAATCAGTGCTAATTTGATATATTTTTTCTATCGAGCGAAATGTGCTTAATCGTGTTTAGGTCTCATGGGTTTCCTAGATAAAACATTCAATTTTGTTATGACACCATTTTTATAATTTTAAGCTAACCATGGAGGTATGCACACCTATACTAGAATGACCATAATTGCTAAAAGTCAGAAAAGAGCGTCTTAAGATGTGTATACTATTGATCACTAGCGGTCCGCCCCAGCTTCGCACGGGTATAGATTATAGCCTATGTCACCCGGGGATAGTGTAGCTTCCCGTCAGTGAAAGAATTTTTCAAATCGGTTCAGTAGTTTCGGAGCCTATTCAATGCAAACAAACAAACAATCAAATCTTTCCTCTTTATAATATTAGTATAGATAAGTCACAGACATGAGCTTGGGCTGTCCTTCATTAATAAGACGTTTGAGGTTGATCTGGCGCTGTATGTTTTTGCCAGCTTAAGATTCGTCCTTCAGCCCTGGTTTATGGATGGATCCGATAGTTTTTTTGCAGTTTATTCCTCGTGAAGCATAGAAGACGTCGGTTCTTTTTCAGCAGTAACAAGAGATAAGTAGGTAGTCCTTGTAGTAGAACGACACTAAAGCAAAGCGACGTACTCATAAAAACATAATTATGAATTTCAAAACAAAGCATTCAAAAGTTAAATATTCTGCAATCAAAGACCATTAAGCATAACTCCAAACAAATTACCCTCTGATATCATTTTTTTCACAACAAACATAACCGTTACTTCACGTGCACTAAATCACCAATGTTTCTAAGTAGAATCAGCAAAAACGATCACGGGTAGTCATAAAAATGCCATAAAACTTAGCCCACGTCGGGGCTCCGATACAGAACGGTCATTATCTGATATCGCTGCTGTTTACAAGTTCACAAGTTTACAAATACTCGGTTCAATGAAGGGATAATGCCGCCGCTTTAAAATGGTCCGGTTTTTGTATGAGAAAATAAAAATCAAACTTGGAATTAAGTTTTAGTTTTCTATTTATAAAATAAAGCTTAGTAAAATCGGCCAAGTGCAATTCTGGCTCGCACACTGAAGGTTCCGTACCACCACAAAATACAATAATTATCAATTCCAAAAACCGACTTTGATATTAATAAAATATGGTGGCATTTCGATTCGATCGAATGATGAAGTCATCTAAATAGCAAAATAAGTTGTTTAACTTGGTAATGAACAAAAATTTATTATCAACTCGCACTTGGCCAATATTTATTATGTATTGTTATTATTTAGAGTGTGTACTATAATCATGCCAAGTTTGACGCTTGTACGTATTACCGTTTTAACAATAGAGCTAATACAAATATACGTAAAAAATTACGTTTGTTGTATGGGGGACCTCCTTTTTGTTTTGTCCTCCTTAGTGTGGTTTTAATTTAAGGGTCTGTATACCCTCTGCAGCTCTCTCGCTCGCACATTTTCACATTATTGAAGATATAAAATTAATGAGTGTGAGTTTCCAAAAAGTAACATAATCATGTCATGGTGTCTATCGTAACATTATAAACAAAGAAATGTTTGCTTCGATATCTTGTAATTTGACGGAATAAAATGACACGAGAAATAAAAATCACTTGTTACCATTTAACTGTGTCAAATTAAAATATATCAAATTGACAATTTCTTTGTTTGTAATGTTACGATAGACACCATGACATGATTTTGTTACTTTTTGGAAATTCACACTCATTGATTTTATATCTTCAATAATGTGAAAATGTGCGAGAGAGAAAGCTGCAGAGGGTATACAGGACCCTTAATGTGATGTAGCTCATACATGAGCTACATCACACTAAATTCAATATGGCGACCGCTCCAAGACCGCGGATTACAAATATTCGTTGCTAAAACTAAAGGTTTGTTCAAAAAAATGTTTCTTTACAATTATTTGAAGTAAGTTGAAAATGGTGCCTACTTTAAAATATTTGCGAAAGATTCGATATTTCTCGTTTTATGTACCTACGTTTATACATCGCTCGCTCATACTCGATACATTTATCGTCATTACCTCCAAAATGACGTGTACTCAACCATCGACAAAGCGATAACGGAGCACCGGCACTTCACTACGAGTACCTTTATCCGAGCTATTTGGGACAAATATCGCTTATGCCATAGCACGTACACTGGGACGGTACATTAGCTCGAAATATTTTAGGCAGCTATGCATATTCAGAACATAAGCCGATAGTTACAATCTCGGGTGTCTTCAAATCACAGGTGAATCGGTTTCTTCTAGCAAGGAATATTACTTTTGTCTATGCTTCTTGGCAAGCATGCTCCAGCGTGGACCACATCATCGCTTAACATCAGGTGAGTTGGTGGTCCAGCGCAAGCCTATTATTTATTACAAAAAAATAAAAATTAAATGTTTTTTGTTTAGGAGTAAATGAAATAAGTTGGGAAAACCAGTCCAGTGGGCAAATTTCAAAATATTCTATAGCTACGTAAAATATGTATAAAATTCCATGCAAATTTTGAATTACGAAATTGATTATCCTTATCTATACTATAATATTATAAAGAGGAAACATTTAATTGTTTGTTTGTTTGCATTGAAAAGGCTCCAAAACTACTGAACCGATTTTAAAAATTCTTTCACTGTTTGGAAGTTATACTATCCCCGGGTGACATAGGCTATAATCTATACCCGTGCGAAGCTGGGGCGGACCGCTATTTAATATTATAAAAGCGTAAGTAGCTCTCTGTCTGGATGTTTGTTCGCTTTTCACGACTAAACGGCTAAGCCGATCTTAACTAAATTTGGAAGGATGATAGTGTACATCATAAGGGCGGACATATTGTATTTTTCCTTTCAAAAAATGCTGAAAACTGGAAAATTGTGGCTAACACCGCAGGGTTCAGCTAGTAATATTATAAATGCGAAAGCTTGAGGGTCCTGTATACCCTCTGCAGCTCTCTCGCTCGCACATTTTCACATTATTAAAGATATAAAATCAATGAGTGTGAATTTCCAAAAAGTAACAAAATCATGTCATGGTGTCTATCGTAACATTACAAACAAAGAAATGTTTGCTTCGATATCTTGTAATTTGACGGAATAAAATGACACGAGAAATAAAAATCACTTGTTACCATTTTACTGTGTCAAATTAAAATATATCAAATTGACAATTTCTTTGTTTGTAATGTTACTATAGACACCATAACATGATTTTGTTACTTTTTGGAAATTCACACTCATTGATTTTATATCTTCAATAATGTGAAAATGTGCGAGAGAGAAAGCTGCAGAGAGTGTACAGTACCCTTAAGTGTGTAAATCTGGAAATGTGTAAGTGTGTATATTTGTCCACACTCAACACCGCAATAGCTAATGAATTTGAATGAAATTCCTGTAGGAAAGCAATTGAAGCGAAGCGTTGCTAGTAATAGGTACATAAATCAAGTTTAGAACACTGCTTGGACATGATTGGTGATTGCTAGTTTTATGATTTTAATGGAATATGTTCTGAAACTAGTGAAAGATCAAAAAAAATCTTTATTTGCTCAGTGAGATTGAGAGTGAGATCAATTATTTACGAAGTGACATGTTGTATGCAATGCATATTTCATTAAAATAAATATATTTTGATTCACAGTGTAGCTTTAAAAATAAAATTTATATTTATAAGATAACAACCATTATTAAATGAATATTCCATTTAATAAATAGAATTTTTAGAAATAAAAGAACCGACCTCATGACTATACATACCTACATTTACAAACTGAATATTACGACTGAAATACTTTGTATCCATGGTCTTGAAAAATTTAACGAAAAACAACAGGGCCCGGTCGCCATGGAGACACTTTGTTTTTTTGAAGTTCTGTTGTAGGAACAGTTCCTCTATGTTTGCTGTTCAGTTGACAGCGTCGCTAGTGGAGAACAAAGTATGAAATTCACCAAAAAATAACTGTAGTTCCAATTTTGCCCACCTTAACAGCTAAGTTGGTGGCACTGTGCAATGTACATTGAATTCGTTGCTTATCGTCATTTTTTTTTGTAGTTTTTGTAGATTTTTCAAAAAGCGCTGAATCAATGTTGGTAAAAAAATTATGGGACCACCTATGAGATAAGACCTACCAACCAAAAAAAAATCATCAAAAACAATTCTAAATTGGCGGAGTAATCGCGTAACAAACATACATAAAAAAACATACAGTCGAATTGATAACCGCCTCTTTTTGGAAGTCGGTTAAAAATCGTTCTCATTTCGATCCGCATTTTTTGTATGCACAACGAATACTCTGACACACACATACACTCACTCATTTGTTACTCTCATTGCGTTGAATATAGGAACGATGGAGATTCTGCTTAGCAAGAAAATAATTTCGCCAACTGAATTAAATCTTTTTAAAAAGCTTGTGTACTGTCAGGGAGTGTATATATGTTGCGAATTGCGAACTATATCTTAATGGGCCATTTTCGTGTCTGAAAGTCTGTCAAGTGTCAATCCACGGCGTCTCAAACTCATTTGACGAGATGGCCCTCTAACCGGTAGCTGGCTTGCCGTTTTACTTTAGTTCTTTGCGAACTACATAAACATAGAAGTTTTTGACTGATACTTCTGAATTTGTCCTTGCAAATAAAATTTCCGTAGGAAGTTTAAACGAATCACACAAGTTTTGAATTTCATGTCATAAAGACTTATTGAGCTATAGCAGGGCCTTGCGATTTTAGCCTCTGACAGACAAAAAAGTTAAATGTTTTTTTTTTGTTTTTTTTTTTGATAATTGTTTATTTATTCTCAACGGACTTCTGGGTTCGTGCCCTTTGTCAACTTTTAACATATATTTTTTTTAACTATATTTGATATAACATAAAACTAATGACTATACAAAAGGAATATACAAATTATAAAATCTTATGACTATGTTGCGTGTATACACCGAGCAGTCCAGCTCCCGCAAGCAGCACCCGTTCGCGAGTTGACGCGTGTGCCAGCCATCGCTCTCCTCGCCATGTTTGAAGGAATAGGGCGACCCGCCACACGACGCCGCCGCAAGAAGGAACCTTTAAGTGAGCGTGAGTGCTCTGGGTATACACACAATACTTAAAACTACAATTACATTCACATAAAGTTAAATGTTTAACCCCCAACACAAAAATAGAGGTGTTATAAGTTTAACGTGTGTATTTTTGTGTATGTCTGTGACACCATAGCTCCCAAACCACTGAACTGATTTTGATTTAGTGGTTTTATTTGTTTGTAAGGTGACATGATCGTGAGTGTACTCAACCATCGTTCATGAAAATCTGTTCAGCCGTTTGAAGATTACCAGCTCTTTATCGGTAGGTATCCTTAATATTTTAATTTATACTAAAGTGTAAAACTAATTAAATTTGACATGCAAAGTTTCAAATCAATCTAAGCATCTGGTCGAAGCGTCTTGTGACCAAAATGCTGGTCGGTATCTTGCACAACGTGTTAGTATTGCAATCCAACGCGGCAATGCGGCTAGCATGCAGGGAACGATGCCTACGCAATGGGCAACGGTTTATTAGATTATTGTAGTTTAATATACTTATTTTAATTTAGTTAGGTTTGTCTTTTTTTTAATTTATTTAAGTTTATTATGATTCCAAATATGTCATCATCATCATTTCAGCCATAGAACGGCCACTGCTGGACATAGGCCTCCCCCATCGATCTCCAAATGGGCCCGTTGGAAGCGGCCTGCATCCAGCGTCCAAATATGTACATTTAACCTAACCCGGGGGTATGTCCTAAAACTGCGACCAGAACTACCGGAGGATGGGCAGCAGCGTCCTATTAGTACACGGTGAATGTACTGCGATCCCCAAGCCGCTTGCCAAGCGTGGACATTATTGGCAACACCCCTCTCTAAGAAGGAGGCCTTGTTCAGCAGTGGACATATAATGTCTGATGATGTGAACCTAACCTGAAATAAAATATATAACAATTAGGTTAAAATAAATTTCCTAAATTTGTTTAGATAGCTCATTAGTAAGTTACAAGTAAAGCTAACAAATAAGCGTATTAATAAGCAAATAAATTTATTATAAATAAATACGTTATCTATTTCAAAAGAACCACTTTGATATCCAATCAATTTAAATCAGGTCCCAGTTTCATTAAAATTATTTCTACATAAATATTACCTCGCGTCATTTCAATTCCAATTGCAATTAATTCAAATCGCTATTGGTTTAAATAGAAGGCATAATAATATTATGCTTTTCGCGCTTTGAAGTTTAAAACACTGTGTTGTTTAGTTTATTCATTGAATTATTTGATAAATTTATCAGCAGTTCATTTGATTGGAAAACTATATTTTATATTGTTTAATGATTTAATCCATTAACGTTAAGTCACATGTTTTAAATATTATCATAGAACAATCAATTACGTGTAGCAATTCTTTAGAGCAAACAGTTCTATAGAATAAGCAGTTCTTAAGGTGGTTCGTTGCACAAATGGCGGGAAATTCAAATTTCAAACAGTTTTCTTGTCCTTGTAACTAGGCCGGGTAATTATTGTAAACAACAATGATGTTTGCGCAGATTGATTATTATTCTTTACAAAATCATGTAAAGCTATTTATCTCTAATGCCCATTATTACTTACATTTGTGAATAAACAAATTTTTGCTGTTTCAAACGGTTTATTTACAAATGTAAGTAATATGGTGCGTTACTGTTAAATAATTGTACATTATAATGTAAAGAACAGCCAACATTTTGCGCAAACACTGTGTTATTTAAAAATAATTACCTGGCTTGGCTACTAGGACCAAAAAAACTGTTTAAAATTTAAATTTCCCGCCATAGGTGAATCGAACCACCTCAAGAGAAAGCAGTTCTCTAGAGAGAAAAAACAGGTAACAATAATAATATGTTGTTTTCATATAGCGAAGTCTCATTAAGAAGGTATTTTAAATTTAAAAGTGAGGTTTGGTACATTATATTTTGTTTAAATAACTTTATTAGGTATGACCTTCAAAAATACCGTTGTCGAAATTTTATTTTTAAAGAGAAATAAACTTAACTCGTTTTAAGATAAGAAGGTAGGATATAAAAATGTAAGGATACCCCTATATATACAATATTAAACTCGTGTGTATAAAGCAGATCTATAATTATTACGAATCACTTTTAGAGCAGTATTCGTAATTACTAAAATCGTCATATTCGTTCAAATTTAGAATCCAAAGAAAATCAGTTGCTGGACTAGCACCATCCCTCGACGAACCATCCCCTCCAGGTCGTGACTGAACGGTCCGTGATTGGTCGATGGTGCTATACGCTAGCGCTCTCTATGTAAAACTTTATTCAAATTACGTGCTAAAGTCAAATCAAGATTAATTATCAATTATGCTATAGGTGGCGCTAATATAGTTCTGACTTAAAAATATATAGGTAAAAAGCCAAGGCGATAACAAAAACATCAATATCTCGCATACTAATCTGCTGTCTTATCAAATATTACTGTAACAGATAGAGCTCTTTGATGGCACGACTAACAGTTGAACTGTATGTCTTAACCGCCTAATGGATTCAAATTTGATCTTTGATCAACAACCAGTCACACGTATTAGTCTAATTTAATTGTTAAGTCGATCTGCTAGTGACATGTTTAATCGTATAATGTTTGAGTAGCGAGTAGTACCGATGTCGAATTGAATATGCTAGTGGCTACTCAGTTCAGTCAAAACGTAAACTTTTCCAATAAATTTAGTAGAATATCGGGTTATTATGCGACGACGACGAAAGTATAAAATATAACTTTGTCTGTTCGGAAAACAAGAGATAAATGCATGAATATCTAGGATGAAGGTTATAACTGGACTTGACGTTTATGTACATCAAATATATGATGTTGTACAAAATTCTACAGTAAATACTGACTCATTAATTTATTTATTTGGATCAATTTTGAAAGTTTAGTCAACAGTTTGAACTTACTAAAAATATTGCTGTTTTTTTTACCTTAGGCTTCATAAGAAAAAAAAATGCTATAGGCGACAAAAAAGCAGATAGGCTGCCTGATGGTAAGCAGTCACCGTCACCTATGAATACTTGTAACACCAGAGGCATCACAATTACGTTGCCGACCCTTATTCTAGAACCTGATGTTGTATAGCTTCTCGGAAACACAGGGAAACGGTAGCTCAATCCATATTTTGTAAGTGTAAGGCAAGAACGATCGCGTGAATCACACATTTCCACTGATCTATGATAATGTGGATGAGCTTTCAGGCTTTCAGTTGAAGACTATCATCTAAACCTTGAAAATCCTTGAAAATCTTCTTGTACTGCAACTATTACAGTTATAACAGCAGTTCACCACATCTGGTGCTATAAACATATAAAACACAATCAGACAATCACTTTTCAGTATATGAAAATAAATGAAAACGTTCTCAAATATAGTTGAACCCAGCAAAAACAACCCGAAACTCTGACAAAGAGGTTAAACATTGTCTCTGTCTTCGTCATACTACAGTTTCTGTACATGTATTTGTTTCGCTTGTTCCTGATATTGACATTCGGATGTCACATCCAGTTACATCCCTCATCTTATATGAACATAAACCACAGCGTTTTACGACGACAAAAGGCGAACTTACAAAAGAGTTGTTAAACGCGTTATCAAAGTGATGACTGCTCAACCACGACAAACAAATGAGAAAAAAGCCCCATAAGTATGTGAAACCCGAAAAAAGAATGTTGGCGGGAAGAAAACAAATTGTTACAAGCATTCCGTATGCCACGGTGGATATTAAATTCTTTCTGTTCTGTTACTGTCGCTTCGTTTATTTTGTTTACAATATTGCGGAAAATTTTCAGACGTGACGTCAACTTTTTGTTGAGCTTGTTGAATTTAAATTGTATAAATGTTTGCTTTGAATAATTTTAAGTCGCATAAAGGATACCAGTTTGCGAGATAGGACCCTTTTTTGTCACGTGTTAAATGTATATTGTGGATATTAAACTTTTATCACCTGTATTATCAAATTACAAGTATTTCTCGATATTTGGAGCATGCAAGCAAAAAGTTGCAGACTTTTTTTTATATGCTTACCATCAAAATTATAGTAGTTTTTGTAACATTGCATGACCACTTATGACGGTATACGATTGAGGCTCAGATCACACAAACAAAGTAGATTATGTCTTAGTACAATATTATCGCTCATATTCAAATGTCATCGTATCCCTATATATATATCCGTATAATACAAAAGTTTTTTATTTTTATTAACTTTAAAACAGAAACTGAAATCAAATTATTAGAATAGTTTTATATTACTCACATATAATGTGCCATTATCTATTTTAAAAGATATGTTAAGCTTTTAAAAAGATCACGTTTGTATTTAATCGTTATCTTTATTTAATTTTACGCTTTTTAGGGTTCCGTAGCCCGACAAGAAATCCTTATAAGTTCGTTATGTCCATCCATCTGTCTGTCCGTCATACCAAATTTTTTAGAACCTTCTAGCTTGAAAGGGATAAAACTGTAATTAATTTAAGACGTTCTAGCTCAAAGGTAATTGTTCTTTTCGTAAAATTGTTTTAACAAAGAACATTTCTCAAGTAGTTTTTTTGTTGTTGACTAACACATAAAAAGTATATCTTATGTAGGTATGATGTACTTCTAAAATTTGGCTATCCACAGAGCTTCGTTCTTTTTTTTTTGTAACCACCAATTTCTGAACTATGATTATTGTGATCACAATTATATTAATTAAAACGGAACCCAGCATACGCATGTCTGGAGTCTCGACACGCTCTTGGCCAGTTATTCTTGAAAGTTTCGCACGAAATCTTCATCGAAACATTTCTTACGGCTCGAAAGTTTACTGAAGCTAATTGCTTTTCGAAAACTTCGTAATTAAATTTAATGTTTTAATCTACAATTTAAAAGGATTAAACGTCTTTGAAAAGTTTTTTAATCCTTTCAGATAAGTTGTAGAACCTGAACTATCTAAAACAGGGATAATTGGGAAAAAGATTATTGACTCCAGCGTCAAAATATAATATGTCTCAATTATAATATGTTTACTTTATTTTGTAATAGCTGCACCTCGCGGTTTCACCCGTGTTATAGACCTCCTTGGTAGTGACAGCATCCTTTGACTTAGATGAAATTTATATATGATTTCTCCTATCAATGAGACTTCAATTCTTGTTCTTGTTTTTTGTAGGGAAAATATTATAACACAAAAAACTGTTAATACGATCGCTGCTAAACTTTACAGGATCACTCGCTGGGCTAATCAAAGGATTGCCTGAAAATTTCATCAAAATCAGTCAATCAGTTTCGGAGTTCATAAGGAACCTACATACATACACACATCGCCTTTTATAATATTATATAGAAGCCTAATTGTCTAGAAAAAATAGAAGATTCCAGTTATAATTTAAATGTCGCCTTTTATATGGTTACTAGCTACTCCCCGCGACTTCACCCGCGAGTTAAAGTCGTCGTAAATGTTTCTAAAAATTTTAAATTTTCTGCACAACTTTCTTTATTTTTCTTTCCGTAAGAAGCTACTACAAATTATTAGAAAACTTTAATAAACAGACGATTGAAATCGATAAATTCGTTCTCAAGTTATGGCGTGACCAAGGTAAATAGGGATTCATTTTTATATATACAAAAGACTAGCTGTTGCCCGCGACTTTGTGCGTGTAGCCTTTCATATAAACTTTCAACCCCCCATTTGCGCCCCTTAATTCGGCCACTACAGCCTCTCACAGTTGGTGGTCTTAGCTTAGTGGATAGAGCGCTCGAGGCTGAATTATTTATTGAATTATTGTTCCCTATACCACTTCCACCATTAAAGCGATTTAAATGACACCTCACATATCAAAATCCATTAAGCCGTTTAGGCTGTAGGGCATGCCAACAAAGCTCATACATACATACATACACACGAAAAACATAACCCTTCTTCTTGCGCAGTCGGGAAAAAAAATACGTCGAAATTCCAATGAAGTACAATACAATTACAATACATGGCAAACTCTTTCGAGTTCTGAATGGATGTAGCTAAAATGGATTGAAATAAAATGTACGAAGGTACATAAGTAAAATTACTACGTACTGCACTCATTGTTCGTAAATCCACATCCCGCACAAAAAGGAGCATTGTATCAACATTTTTTTTCGCTTTCCACCGGTCGCTTAAATTTACATTGGGATTTTGCGCAAGTGCTCTATACGGCAGGAAAAGTCCGCCCAGTTGTATTTACTTAGGACAAAGGTTTTATTTGGACATCGTATTGACGGTTGTGTAACTAACTAACACGGTTTGCCTGTGTACATGTCGATTAGGATTACATTGTCTGGATACTCCGAATAAGTGTCCATCCAATGAATGGAGGGATATCCAAAAAATTGTATAATCCTAAAGAATTATGCGTATTTTTTGCGAATTGATTTTTATCAAACTTGGAGGGTCGTTTTATTTGAATTGGTGATCCATCACTCAACTGTCACGGACTAAATTTTCGCTCTAAAATTCAATTTTGGGTTGACGGCTGAGGGATTGAACTGCGCTGGCGATAAACCGGTGATTTTCCGTTTGCAGATGACGTCATTATCAGACTGTTCGTGTTGCAGTTTCGGACTTCGCGAGCCGTAATGTGATTGCTATGACTCGTAGCTCGTAGCCAGATTTACGACTCATAGCTCGTAGTCAGAGCTACGAATCGAATCCAGGCAGCTACGAGACACTTTGAAATATGCAAAAGCAGTATTAGACATGGCACTGACGTTGTCTAATGAATGTAGCTCTATTCCCGCATCCGGTAAACCACAAAACCATGTGACGAACTCACCACGATTAATGATCTTCGAATAACACACATCAACGATAAATATAACCCCATTCAAATGACAATAGATACATGCAAGCGAGATATATGGATAATAATAAACAACATACAAAAGCATTATTTCATTTGCCTCGCTTTCATATAGATTTCCCCGGGGCGGTAAAGTGGTGGTACGACCAACAATGAAAGACCTTTCTCTTCCAAAACAAAAGCTTATTCTGCGATATTCATGATAATAGTCATAGCATATCAAGGGTCTTATTAACTTGGATGTCATGTTTCGAGATTTAAGACAACTTGCGGTCCTGTTTACCCTTATCGATCATATTGCTTCGAATATTACTCATGCCGAGTGAACTATCAATAAATACCGTTGTGGTATTTTTTCGCGCAAAGGTATATAGACTATTCAAAAAATAGACTCTATTGCAATGCATTAAAGGTGAATAAACATAAAATATTGTTTGCAATAATTCTAGTAAGGTAAATAAGTACGTGGTAAATTATATACCTTCATTTTAGAACCTAGCCGAACAGAATAGAATTGACTACGGCCGCTTGCACGCCGCGACGCTAGCTTGATTCATCAGGACCCTAATTCCATATAAATCTACAAACCACGCCAATGACGCGCCGCAAACGTGTTATAACACAGTAACCATGGTTACAAAATTCAAACGCGTCCTCTGATTAGACACTACATTCTCTTAACAAATGCGCACGTAAAGCGGTTGTTTTTCTCCACGTCATTTTGAGTGAACAAAACGAGCGCGTTACGAACCTCATCGCATCAAAAAACTTGACATTGCCAATTCCATGCAGATAACGATACGGTTTTTGATCATAAGGACTATGGGCTAAGGGCACTGAGTTTATTTTTAGGGTTCCATACCCAAAGGGTAAAAACGGGGCCCTAATATCAAGTCTACGATGTCCGTCCGATGTCCTACCTTTAAACGGATGTATCTTTCGAACCATAAGAGATAGCCAGTTGAAATTTTCACAGAATATGTAATGTTACTGAAAAATAATAAAAAAGTCTAAAAGTAAAAACGAAAGGGAGGAAACCCCATACAACTAACGTCTATTTTGAAGGTATTTTTGTATTAGCTCTAATGTAAAACTCGTAATAGTTACAAGCGTCAACTTAATATGATATTAGTACACACTCTAAAGTATAACAACATATAATAAAACATGGCCAAATGCGAGTTTATGATAAGTTTCTGTTCATTACCAAGTTATAACTGGTAATTTCGTTATTGAATTTTGTGGTGGTACAGAACCCTCGGTGCACGTGCCCGACTCGCACTTGGCCGTTTTATTTAATTAAATTTTCATGTTAACACGTCGCGCGTTTATGGCAAGTAATCTCATATCATGTAAGTTAGAGAATAAGGGCCCATGCAGTGCGTTGAATAGAGCACCATATTCCGTAGGCTGAGGTTCCTGTAAAGTACCTTACTATAATTCTTTATTTAATTGCAAACAATGTAATATAATCTTTATTCCCCCTTATTGCATTGCAATAGTCAACTTTTTTGAATACGTTCTTATGTGCTAAATAATACATTTTGCCTGCACCTCAAGTAGCATTCTCAAAAATCAAACGTACAAACATTCTACTAATTAGCATGCTTTTAGGCCAGAAACGAGCATGTCTAATTGGTCTAACAGTAGCAGTACTCAAGAAACAAGTAGCCTTTTTCGGTCTAAACTAAATACCAAAAATAAAAAACTATAAAAAGTCCGCATTCGATTAGAAAAATCAAGTTATTTCTATCAGTAGATAAAATTTTCATCATAATACGAATGAAATGATTTCGTTTCAAAGTCTACCGCCTCGAGTTTACCGAGATGGGCGCCGGATGTCGTAATACTTAGTAAAGTACCTATTTGTCCCCGGCAATGTATTGCTCATAATAACGCCCTGGCTTAGGGAGGATATCAGACCCAAAAGTATTAATATAATACGCCCGCTGTTCCTCACTGACCCTAACCGCTGCCCTACTTATGAGGGCTTATTGATATCTTTAATATGAGCGCCAACTACTTTTTTAATAATAAACTAATAGAGAGACTACTTGAGAATAAATTTGTAGTTCAATGGCCTTCTGCAATTTGGGGTGACTCCAGTTTTAATAGCTGCTTAGCTGCGAAGATAATTAAAACCTCTTTCAGAGCTAAGTGTGCCAGACTAAACTAAGGAGCTAAAATTGTTTATTAGCTGACAACCTTTGGAGTTGAACCATTGAACCTCTTGTTGTCTTTTAGAGCCCACTGGGTTGACCACTGATGGCAATGCATTGCCACGCAAGGGTTTGAACTATTAACATTTTGAATAATAGTTCTGTGTATCACATCACATCAGCAGCCAGTAAACGTTCACTGATAAACAAAGGCCTCCCACTTAGAAAAGGGTATTGCCATAATCCCCACGCTTAGCAGGTGGCTTGTGGATCGCAGTACGTTCACCGTGTGTTACTAGGACGCTGCTGCCTATACTCCGGTGGTTCTGATCGCAGTTTTAGGACATACCAAGTAATTTTAGGACATGCCCGGCTCCTGGGGTAATTCAGGGCATCAGTAAACTGCTATTGGCAAGCGTGACGCTTACCATCAGGCAAGCGACTTACTCAATTCATCTTGTCGCTCAGATGCAAAAAACCATTGGAATCCCGATTATTGTCGAATCCTATAATTATCTGATAGGATTTATAGGATTTCAGCCGTGTCATGAACTCTTCAATTTAAATGTTAACAAAACACAAAAATCATAAGATTTCAACCAATAAACATTTTAGTTAAATTAGATTTTAATTTTTTTGACGACCATTTTGACGAACATACATTTAATTTTTCAAACTCTAAAAAAGAATTTCACAGAACGACTAAATCTCACAAAACCATTGACTTAATTTTATTAACTCTATGCACACAACTAAGACATTCGCATCTTTTATACATCAAAAGTTTTTCAAATAAATAGCAACCACATTTTTAATAACAATGCATTCGCTGAAAAGGATCAGCTGAACGTTATTCATCATTTTATTATCCAGATGCTGAACTTTATGCCAAGCACATAAATCATGAAAGCGAGACAGGGATGTCTCTAGATCCTTTGTAATAGAATAAGGATCGTGGAGGAATTTGAGCTTGCATTATTTTTAACCTGTAGAGCGTTACAAGGAGGTAGGTACCCACTATATTTTAGTATTATGGGTTTTCATAATAAAATTAAAAATTGTTTAGATTGTCTTAATGGACCTCTGTGGACAGTCCAGCTGCTTTTGTATAATAGGCCAACTATAGTTTAGATTTTTAGTGTTAATTTGTATTTTAACCGACTTCAAATAAGGAAGGAGTTCACATTATTTTATGTCTGTTATTTTAGAACTCCGTTCTTTATAAGCTGATTTGTTTTTTATCTATATTTGAATGGATATACTTTCGGATTGGTGCCATAGAAATTTCAGCAAAATAAATTCAGTAGGGGTTTTGAAATTAAAATAACTGGAAAATTCATTTACTTGGATGACATATTATTGTCATCCAAGTAAACGAAATTGAGTATTTTACAAATTTTGAAGTCGGTTTTTTTAATCTAGTTAGTTAATAAAGGCATTCGTCATTACAAAAAAAACCTGTTCAAATCCCAAATCAATATTCAGTTTTTCTTCTAAGTTTTTTTCACACAAATTTGATTGAAAATCACACATTTGATTATTAGAAGTTTAATGAAATCTACAAATGAATTTGTGTGTGCATCGGATCTGCATGATGTACCCTCCTGCTCTTTTTTCTATCGGTCGGCCGGGGCGGATACGAAAAGCGTTGTTTCATGGTTGATATTCCGAAAGCCCGTACGAAGAGCTTTGATTTCACTTTTACTGTGCGAACCGCTAGACTGTGTAATGCGTTGCCTGAATAAGTGTTCCCTGATAGTTACAGTGTGTTCAAGTCGCGAGTTAGTCATTTCTTCAAGGCAACCGTGCTCCATCGTAGACCACGCCGTCGTTTAGCATAAGGTGAGATGGTGGTCAAACGTAGGGTAATTATAAGCTAAAAAAATATAGATATGTACACAAGCGTACCATGTAAATGCATTAAATTCAACGGGGTTGGCCGGCAGAAACAGATGGCAGCATGAGCTGTACAATCGTATATTTTTTTTTTTTATTTATTTATTTAAGGATCAACAAACAGTATGCAACAAAATTTAAAACTAAAGAGGTATAACTAGTTGAAATACCAGCATCGTTGACCACGGATTAATAATAGATATTTATCATATCATATGAACATGACGCAAGGAAGAGATCTTATTTAAGAGTTAAAGTAGTATACTTAATTTACGTCATAATATAACTACTAACTAGTACTAACAAATATGTAATTTAAAAAAAAATATAAAAAATATATTCGGTAGGTAACCACTAAAGTTGACAGATAATAAGTTCTTTATGCATTATATCAACAGCCCGTTGCCCGTTGAAAGATATTGAGTAGTGCTGAGGCAAACATATCCTAGGCGTAATGAGAAATTAAGTCAGATTGATATATTATATTGATATAAATATTGATTTAATATAAGTTTTTTTGCTATTGAAAATATCATAATTAAATGAATGTAAAAAAGTTTAAAGGCTGTCTGAAAAAGATCTCTTTTAGCGGTAAGACCGCTTTTACACATCAATTTTCTTCGTGTAATGTTATTGTTGCTATCTTTCTTCTGAGGTTATTTATTGTATTGTATTATTTATAGAGTCAGACATCAAATGTCATAATGACAAAGTTCCCTTTCTCAAAGCAAAGTTCCTATAACAAAGTTACTAGCGATGCTCGCGCCACTGACAGCTGTCAAATCCATCTACGTAAGTGCTGCTATCTAAACGTAGACAGTTTAGGTCAGTAGACGTGGACGTGGTCAGTTTAGTAGACAGTTGGTGTCTCTGTCTATACCACAGACTTTTAATACAGAAAGTCTGTGGTCTATACGTACTTAACGTTTCGACGTTGGTTAAATTTTGACAGTTATTTGAGAACTCTCAAAGCCCTCTCAACAGCGAAATTCCTTTTTAGGAGTAATTTTTCGCTGATCGTCAGTTCAACATCATCTCAATAATTGCGAGAATGTTTTTAATAATTGGTTTGTAAGTAAAAATGCGTTAAAGTGCGACTACTGAGAAAACACATCTGACAGATGTATCATTGTGTAAGAAGCTGGACGAAAACGGTAAATTCTGATCACTTTTACTAGCTTTTTGAGCGTAAGGTTGTAGTTGGTAGCCAGTTTGCTACACTAAAAGTTTTTATTACAATTTTAGCAATTTTTACTATGTTATCTTATCTCGTCGTATTCTATCAGGTTTTTAATAATGAGAATACACGTAAACTGTTGTACACAACAATCTAACCGCATTTCAATTGTTCTTTTTGTATAAAAAGACCGATACTACGACAAGCGTGCCGTCCGCCTGTTTATTTACAATACTTTTACAGTCTGTCACATATGTTCCGATTCTAGAGTCTCGTCTTGAACACTGTCAACAACGTAAAGTTAGTAGATTTAGAGAAGTCGTCAAGTTTCGGGTGCTCTAAAGTACACAGTCTCTTTTCGGCAACTTTTGACACCTCTGTCAGGCTTTTATACACCAGAGTTACACAGAGAGCCAACTCCACGGAAAATTTAAAAAGTACCTTACCTTTTGATGTCTATCGTAGACATAGTAGCATTTTTGGTCAAAGACGAAGATGGACCGCCGAGCGCAACTTACTATTAAGTAGGTAAATGTTTTTTTATTTTTTTATTTGCGTAATTTTTAAACAATTTTTTTTAAATTAATGTCTAGTTGTAAAAATAAACACTTCACACTTTTGACAGTTTGTGTGTATGGAAGTGTGTATTTTTGTCCCCACTTAACGTTAACACTGTAACGGCTGAAGGATTGGGATGAAATTTGGCATATAGTTAGCACACATAGGCTACTTTTAATTCGGTTCCTGTAAGATAGTGGGTGATAGAAGGGGTGCACCTAAATGTATAATATATTTTAGCAGAACCTCTCGAAAGGTAGCTTTTGAAATGCCTGAAGTGGGAAAGTTGAGGAAATATTAAGTGCATAAAGAGATTAAACATCGAATATAGCTCAGTTCATTGCTTGCAGGGTTTAAAGTTCAAAATTCTGAGTGAGTCTGAGTTATGTACAAGCGTAACGCTTACCTACAGACGAGTGACATGCTCATCTTTTCACTGAGTTATGTTTTAACACACTCTAATGGAACATTGCACTTTCATTGTATGTCATTAGAGGAAAGTTAGGAACGTCTTCGAAGTGGCTATAAACTTGTTTTGGAAGTCTTGTAAAATTGTATCTGTTTTTCTGTAGTCAGTATCTTCAAAGTTATTTACAAGCTCGAACAGCTCATTCAAAGGATATTCTATTACGGAGTTCCTTAAAATTTCGCTTCACGCATCGTGTGATTTGTGACGCGAAGGTGTTTGGGTGTTGTCTGCCATGACTTTGACGTCGTACTTACTTGGGAGTTGGGACGAAATAAATTACCGCAGGTGAATGAATTATCGTAGGCTCAGGCTCCTAAGAACTTGGCGAAGTCTGACAAGGTTACTCATGTTTGGGACTGACTATGTAGATACAACAAACCACTACCGAGTCTGGTCGAGTCCGAGTCTCTTTATGTCTACCATAAGTAACGTTACGTCACTCGACGACGACGTCATTGCCGCTCCCAACCTAACGGCTAAACTTAATATATATGTACATTTATTGCAAAATTGCCCAACAACCAATGGGGCCGTAGCCAAAAAAAAAATGTGTACCTATATTGTATAACTGTGTCATTTTAATTTTAAATTGTGATTTTTATCCTGTAAATGACGTCGTGAAGTGTAAATTAGTTATACCTAAGACCCGATATAAATGAATAGTTTTTTTTTCTTCTGAATAAATAATAGGCTTGCGTATGACCACCATCACGCCTGATGTTAACCGATGATGCGGTCTACGTAACTGAACTTAACTTCGGAACAGCACTGAAAATCACGTGAACGTGAACCGTAACGCGCGGAAATACGGTTCGCGGTCGCGCATCTTTTCACATCATCCAAACAGAATCGCTTAACATGTAGCTGTAAGCTCCTGATGCGCTTTAAATATCGCTTAAAACACTGGCTTGTCAATCAGATGTTCTACAGTTTCAAGGAGTTTCTTGAATGCAAAATATAATGCATAGTGTACAATGACTTTATACTATTATTGTTATACAATTTGTTGTAAGTATATGTTGTATGTATTGTTGAAAGTGCAAGTTAAAAAACAGACAACGCTACTTGAGGCGGATCATATGTCGAAAACTGTTCAACAATGAACAAAAAATTTACCAAGGGTGATAATAAAAATACACGACAAAACAAACGCATTATTAGACGCATTCTTTCAATGGCCTCATTTTAGGTTAAAATTTTAAGCGGTTCGGACGCTGTCATGTTAAAATAATTGGCCCAGCTTTACAACTTTAAAATTAATCTCTAACCTTCGATTATAAAGTCATACGCTTATCACATTGAAGTTTCGAATGTTAAACCAATTACGGTAAACTAATTATAATAATAAAAAAAATATGTGTATGCAAAAGGCAGGCAGGTCGTTCAGTGTAGAGGTTAAAGAGGGAGGCATATGTTCAGCAGTCGACGTCTTCTGGCTGATGATGATGATGATGAATTATAATTAAAATTATATTTCTACATAGTATCGCTCTTCGTTAAAACATTGTTCTGCAACAAACAACTCAAAACAGCCACTTATTTACCACAAAGTCATAATATACAGCGTAGAAATAAACTACATAAAATTGTTGTTATACACTTTAGAACTTTATCTATTTAAATATTCAAGCATTTAAATTTATCTCTAGAACAAACGTTAGCATTGCTATTGAGAGAAGGTTCTTAATAGTAATGCTGGTGGTTGTATTATCGCCACAAAACTCTTGCTCTTAATTACTTTACATTCAATAAACCGGTAAGCGATGGCTTAACTTTTCTCAGAGCCATCAATTAGGATGGAGTCTACGCCTTAAAGTTTCAAAGTTAGTTGGAATCCCTGAAGACAATATTCTGAGGGTGCATTTTAATAAGTGCCTGAGAAGCGAAGACTGTCTTAAATTTCCTACTTCTGTAACTTCTATTTTGATCAGACAGATTTATTCGCGGCTGCAATGCAGAGATAGAAGTGATGCTGAAAATAAAACAGATGAAATAACTAATAGAATAATTAACTAACTCGTTTTTTGCAGTTCAGCAATTCTACTTAGGAAAGTCTAGACAGTAAAGTCCTATAATTAGCTTTGAAGAAGTTTAATTTCACTTCACTCACTTTAATGAAAAAGTTTATAATCCCTTCTCAAACTCTTTATTGTGCACACTGGACATAAAATTTACATGCATATAGAAAAACTTACGACATAGTACCCGCACAAAGGGGTGGCTTTATTGCTAAAACGATTTCTTCCAGGCAACCATTAGATGAAAAGAATTTATATACCAGTATATACGGAGGATTCTCTATACGCTTTTAATGATCATCATCATCATCATCAGCCAGAAGACGTCCACTGCTGAACATAGGCCTCCCCCTTTAACCTCCACACTGAACGACAGCCTGCCTTTTACATCCACTGGATGCTCGCGACTCTCACAATGTCGTCGGTCCATCTAGTGGCCTACCTACGCTGCGTCTTCCGGTTCGTGGTCTCCACTCCAGAACCTTTCTTCCCCATCGGTTATCGGTTCTTCGAGCGATGTGGCCTGCCCATTGCCACTTCAACTTGCAAATTTTAACAGCTATGTTGGTGACTCTAGTTCTTTGGCGAATATCCACGTTTCGGATTTTATCGCGCAAAGAAACTCCAAGCATAGCTCTCTGCATTGCCCGCTGTGTGACTCTTTTAATGATGCAACTAAATAAATACTGCCATATTTTATTATGATACTAGCTGACCCGACAGACATTGTCCTGTCTTAGAACTGTCAAACGAGTGAAGTTAAAATCATCGTTAAGTATTCTGAAATTTTCCAATTTTCTACGCAAGTTTCTTAATTTTCTTTCCGTAAGAACTGTCTACAAAGAAAACTTAAAAAAAGATAAATGCTTAAAGATAAATAAAAGCTTTGGGTACCCTAAAAAGATGGCTATCACGGGATGCCCAGCAGATGTGAAATATAACAGCATAAGAGAGCGTCATGTTGCATGTCACGGCATATGAGTCGGTTTTACTGCCAAGGCAAGCCAATAAATGTTTCACACTACGAATTCATAGGTCGTAGGTTTCACATCAAAAAATTGTCTTACATTTACGGCAAATTAAACTCTGCTTTACCAATGTTAAGATAATCAAGTAGATAAAATAGTAATGACTGTTGCAATAGTTACTTAGCGAACTTGCAAGCTACAATGAAAAGTGTATTTAGAGTTAGTTCACGGCTTCGAAACTTGTTCTCCTTAGTTGTTTCAGATAAGTTCTGAATGCGGAACCTCTTTCTATTTATTTAGTTTACGCAATTCCATTATGTTTACTAAGCGAGATTATTTTCGCTTTGTCAATGTTTCTGTGTACCTCAGTAACTCGCTGCGATTATGTGAGTTATTCTATTCGATGATTCTTCAGTGGGGATACTTTTTGGACTTGCTCCAAACTTTTGTTTAACTTGCTCTGTTAGTTAGTACGTACGTTCGCGGTATCTGTGCAATAAATTTTGCAATTGAATTAGACCAGTTATCTTCAACCGATTGAGCTTAAATTTGGTATACATATGTAGTAAATTCGGTAACCATGCAATTGTATGGTCCATCATGAATGTACCATCGAGATGGTCTAATGATGGAAGCCGAAGGTGGCCATAGAAACTTCTAGACGAAACGACGTTAATTGGGTTCGTTGGATTTGTCTTCTCAAGTACTTTGGTCTTAGTTGGTAAATTCAATATTGCGGACGCCCCATGATGGCGGGCAATATCTTGTTTTCTACCATTATGATACCATGCCCAATGCCTATGGGCATGAGCAAAGTTTGCTGACAAGAATACGGAAAATATTGTTTTGTATAAAGTAATTAAAATTTATATAAGCTTTCTTTCTAGATTACATATAACTTGCAATGCAAAGATGCAAACGGATACGACGATTACAACTAGTATAATTCAACTTCCAATATTATGATTATATTATTTCATTAGTTATTTATTTACAAGTTAAGCTACAAGCAAGAAAAACTACAAGCATGTTAAAAACGTCTACAAAACAACACAACTTGCAACTTTTCTAGAAAAACAAGTCTTTCCACCACATATTTTGAGCAGACAAATCAAGATAAACTAATGAAAGTACCAGGTTCTTTGCCGAGCTTACTTCTAAAAATGCTGTATGACTCGAGATAGCCGCTCTGATAACCCGGATTGTTCCGTTCATATCTTGGCAATTATCTAGAAAGGTTGGTCTTTCATTTCTCGCAGAGTCTGCGTTTTATGTTCATAGATCAGTATCTTGAATTGGAAAAGGAGTTGCAATACGTTCGGGCTTTTGGTAAGCAACATTTTCGAAATTGAGATTTTAGAATCTTGTATTTCAAATATTTGAAAGAAAAAAACAGATTCGCTCAACGTACTATGGAAAGAGCTATGCATGGGATTACCTAAAGTGAGCGCAAGAGAAATGAGTGGATTAGGCCATTGCGGGAACAAAATGGAGTTGGCCTGGCCATATAGGTCGGATGGACAGTCACCGTTGGACGAGACGCATACTTGAGTGGAGACTGTAGGCAAACACCAGACCACCAGGCTGCCCACTGAAACGCTGAGTTGACGATATCCGAAGACTCGCAGGTCGCACGACAAGATGCTCAAGGCAAAAGATCGCAGGTCGTAGAGGTAATAGGCATGTGTCCCAATGTTTATTTAATATATCATAAAAAAAGCTGATCACAAATAAATCCTTCCTTCATCAACGAAACAAAATTAAAATTTGTTCAAAAATAAATAAGTTATGAGTAGGTATTTTAAGTTCATGCTAGACAGAGAGCGCACTATAGCACGTGATGACCTCATGTGGTACGCGCGCCATACTAATTCTATAATAATACATGCTTTGCAAGAAAGAGACAGAGCATGCGTTCTCTATTCTCACCAAAAACTTTAAACGCTCATATCTCAGAAATTTATCAGCCAATTTATTTATTTTTTCGGTATATGTAATGTATTTAGTTATATATTTCGCTAAGGCTGTTATTTGTAATAAATTAAGGATTAGTACACAAGCCTATTAGGAGAGGCCTAGGTATGTCCAGAAATGGACGAAGAAAGGCTAAAGAAGAAGAAGATTTCTATGGGTATTTTATAATGTCCAACTCTTTTTTTAGTAGTTTTTTTTTTTTAAGTAATTGTTTTGAAATTATATCTTCATAATAAATTATTGTACTTAAAACAATTACATAGAAAAAACTATAATATTATAAATCTAAGGTCCACGGACCGATAAGCGCATCGTAGAACGTCCACTCACAAGATGGTCAGACGACCTAAAAGACTGCAGGGAAACGCTGCGCTGGATGCAGGCCACTTCCAACCAGCCCTTTTGGAGATCGATGGGGGAGGCATATGTCAGTGGACGTCCTGTGGCTGAAATGATGATGATGTTGATGATAAGTCTAATCATACCATCATGAATCATTTGTTTATATACATGTATGCACACAAGTTATTACAAAATATTATACTGGGTTATGTGGAAAGGTTGAGACCTATTCACGAGTAGCACGACAGTTAAGGCGTAAAAAATATACACACTTATTTTTATCAAAATCCATCCTAACGAAAATACCAACCCTATTTAAACCTAAAAGGCACTTATTTTATCTTCTTACCTCCCGCCGGCTCTTAAGGCTACGCTTACCAGCCCCTGCAATCTGTTCCGCACGTTTACAACATTTAAAAAAACTAAGTGAGAAATAAACCGACCAAGTGCTTGTCGAGCTCGGGCACTGAGGGTTCCAAACCACCACATAAAATACAAAAACTCAATGAGTATGTATTAAAACAAAATTATGTTTTTTTTAATTTGATTGATTTTCCTAAGAAATAAAAACAATTACAATTGAGGCTACTTAAATTATTATAAAAAAGTAGTGCATAAAGACAACACGCCCGATTAGTCGTGGATGGTCACCCATCCAAGTACCGTCCGCGCCCGACATTGCTTAACTTAAGTGATCGTACGACAACCGGTGGCTCGATGAACAGAAATTTGTCACCGACTCGCACTTGGCCAGTATTTATTACCTGTTGTTTTATTCTAGAGTGTGTACCAAGTATGATCATGCAAAGTTTGACGCTTGTACTTATTACCGTTTTTATACTAGAGTAAATACAAAAATACGTTTAAAAATTTGTTTTATGATACCCCATTTTTAGTTTTTGACATTATAATTTATTAGTTAATCCGCCGTAACAATACATAATTATTCTGTAAAATTTCAACTAGCTATCTTTTACGGTGCGAAAGATATAGCCGTTAAAAGGTAGGACGGACGAACAGACGGACAGACAGACAGACTGACAGGCGGACAGACAGACGGACAGACTGACAGACAGACGGACAAACAGACGGACAGACAGGCGGACAGACAGACGGACAGACATACGGACAGACAGACGGACAGACAGACGGACAGACAAATAGTACAAAGCAGTTTTCATGATAATATTTTATAGGATGGCGGAGGAGATAGGTAATTACTATATTTGGAGATTTAAATGACCTAAATCAGTTTTTAAAAAGCTTTACAGTGGTTTTTTTTTTTCTTCAAAGATTTTGATAACGTGCATAAGAGTTAGTTGTGGCCGGTGAGCACAGCCTTAACTCAGTGACCGTTAAAAACTGTTTCCCCGAATCTCGTATGCTATTTTCATCGCATTCTAAGGAGCTTATCTCTAGACGCAGGCATACGAGGGACCTCTGAATTCAACCGGGATCACCAATTTCTTACTTGATTGGTCCCGTTGATGGGTTTCGGAACAAAGGAGAAACCCTGAATAGAGCAATAAATATGAGATTCGATACACCTCAGGCTTGGACTATAATGTTAGGTTAATATATGGATCAGGACGTGGTATCTTACCCGAATATTTTGCTAAGCACGTATTGGGTACATTTTCTTTTATCAAGAAAAGTATTTACCTTTTTGTATCCTGGAAATTATGTGAAGTATTGTTTGATGCCAAAATTATTCTTCAAATGGATATCTTCATAAAATATTAACAGTAAGTAAGTACTGCGCAGTATTATAATCTTTCCCAATATGTTTAGATACTAAATAATGTTTTTGTGTAACAAAATATTAAGTCTATTTTAGTTGCTTTCAGTTAAGAATCCTTTTTTTACCTCTGAACTTTTTTATTCCATTTTTCCTCTTCTATATTTGAATACGACTTGAACAAAAACTCCTAATGTAATGAAGCCCAAAACAGCGTTTTACGAAGCCTTATGGGGTATTCAGTTCCGTAATGGATAAAACATTGTTTAAAATTTTACTTTATCCATACTGACACAAAGTCGGTTTTCATTTGAATACCTTGTACGATTTATTTCGGGATACAACACGTCATGCTTGATTAGTCATGGGGTAATACCTTGATCCTCGCCATATCAGCTGAAGGGGAAAATTTTAGGCCGTATTCATGTCAATAATGGGGAGTTGTAATTATGGTATCACATTGCTTGTTGTTTAGGCTTCGCTCACATTACAGACCCAGGTTGACGCGCGTTCTACTTTCTAAGTTTATAAAAATTTCAACTTAAATTATGATGAAACTGAAAACTTATAATCTTAGGATAAAACTTTTGTAAAAATGTGTATAATGGAATACCATTGTCATGTGATGGGATCTGTCCTATGTAGGGGCAGGCCTACGTTCAGCAGTGGATGTCTTCTGGCTGATGATGATGACCATTGTGATAATCTTGTTATATTATATCTGATCAACGTCCATCCTATAGAAAAAAATAAAAATGAAAATATATTTCATCATAATCAGCCTTTTAACAGTTCACTGCTGGACTTTTAGCCTACCCTCGAAAGGGTGATTGGGCCATATCCACCACGCTGGCCCAGTGCGGGTTGGTGGATTCACATACGCCATTGAATTGCTTCTCCGTACGTATGCAGGTTTCCTCACGATGTTTTTCCTTCACCGAAAAGCCAGTGGTATGAAAATCCGTACATAAACTCCAAAGAGCTCATTGGTACGGCCCCGGGGTTTGAACCCGCGACCTCACGCTTTCAAGTCTAGCGATCTCCCAAATGGGCTACCACGGCTTAAAATATATTAATAAAAAATAAATGAAAATATTAATAATGAAAATTATTTGAAAATATATTTATTACTGTATAAACATTTACAGATATTTTTACAGATAAATTATGCTAAGGTAAATTGAACATGCTTATACAGGGATTTTGTGCCCTCGATAGAATTATCTTCCGATTAAAACTGTTAATGTAGCATACTATATTATATTAATAGATATACTTATTATTTTTTTATCAAATATAATTTTTTTTACTGGGCAAGTGCCTTTATTAACTAAACAAAATACAAGCTAAAACTAAAACTACAAATACAGTTAGACTGCCTATAGACCGTTGAAGGTCTAAAGACATAGATATACTAGGTTTTTTTAATACTTTTATTTTTTTAATAAGATAGGCAACAACGGCATAAAATTCATTTTAATAATTTTACTCTAATGATATTTTTTATTTGATATAATTATATAATACACGGATATTATTATGCATATTGCTTACATAATAATACTATGCATATTGCTTACAGAATACTCGTGTATACAAAGTTGAAGGTATTCATAAAGCGTGTAAAATTCAAGTTTATGGAATTTCAGTATTTTATGTCATGATATTCAGCCCCATGCTGCAAATTGCAACTAGGTGCATTTAAAAATGACTTCTAACCATGTATCACGGTGACGTCATAGTTTCGCCGTCGCACTAAGTGGGCACTAGTGCTGAGAACCTGGCCCCATGCCAGACGCAGTCTGCATTCTTAACGCTTGGTCACACGAGCTAGGTAATAGCGAGAGAAGAAAACAAGCGTAATTATGAACACTATGGGTATATTGCCAGTGCGTGTGCTGGTAACACCCCCGCCGCAACAATTTTTATCTGCAAAAAATGTGACCACAGACAGTTGATTGAATCAGGCGTTTCTTTACGAAAGTCCGTCTATAAACTGTTTCCTAGTTTTTATGTTCTATCTATTTTAGCTTTGTATTATGGTATTTTGCTTTTTCTCCATTCATTAAAATGTAGACGAAGTAAATATCTTCAAAACCTTATTTTGATAAGATGCTTTTAATTTACGAGATTCATTGGCAAGGGCATGAATAGCTCAAAAGCATGTATTTTTATTTATCATTATTCAATTAACACTCTTCCTATGAAACCAACCCTGTACTATCAAAAAAAAACAGGTTATATAGAAATAGGTCAATCAAAAAGTACAATCTACTATGAATTTTAAACAATTCTACGAAGAACTGGTTTAAAAACCATGGTAAAAAAAAATCAGAACGATGAGTTCAGTGATGTTTTTGCTTAGCATACCCTATATTTAAAACCCTGTACACGATGGCAAATAAAGGATTATTTACTGTATATTATACTTTACTAGCGACCCGCCCGCCCGGCTTCGCACGGGTGTAATTTACATGCGAAGCCGGGGCGGGTCACTCATCATCATCATCAGCCAGAAGACGTCCACTGCTGAACATAGGCCTCCCCCTTTAACCTCCACACTGAACGACAGCCTGCCTTTTGCATCCAATGGATGCCCGCGACTCTCACAATGTCGTCGGTCCATCTAGTGGGAGGCCTCCCTACGCTGCATCTTCCGGTTCGTGGTCTCCACTCCAGAACCTTTCTTCCCCATCGGTTATCGGTTCTTCGAGCGATGTGGCCTGCCTATTGCCACTTCAACTTGCAAATTTTAACAGCTATGTCGGTGACTCTGGTTCTTTGGCGAATATCCACGTTTCGGATTTTATCGCGCAAAGAAACTCCGAGCATAGCTCTCTCCATTGCCCGCTGTGTGACTCTGAGTTTTTCCAAAAGGCCATCAGTTAAGGACCACGTCCCAGCGGTCGGGGCGGGTCACTAATTATATATAATTATAAACCTTCCGTGAAAACGTATCTAACTGATGGTGAAAACCGCATCAAAATCCATTACGTAGTTTAGGAGGAGTTAGCGGCCATACAGACAGACAGACGCGGAAAACGACTTTAATTTATACTATGTAGAGATATTAAAGGATTATTTATTTGCTAGACCGTGGTGGGCACGAGCCGTGTCCAGTACGAGGCGCGGACGAGGCACGGATTTGACACTTCACGAGCATTTTATACGAAGGCTCGGCCGTGCCCCAGCACGTAATTATATGTGCCGCGGCACGGCCAAGTCTCGTCCGGGACACGGACGACACACCGTGTAGCATAAACTGCAACATATAAAAAGTTTTTAACCCGCCTCCTCAGTACCATGGCTCGTGCCCGCCACGGTCTATCAAAAATCATCCTTAACGGCCTCTTATACCAAATTTGACGGTTTAAAATCAATTTTTTACAATTAAATATCAATATTTGAGCTGGAAAAAAAATACCTGTTAAAGATACATCTGTTTTTGAGTTTATGATTTGGTTCAAAACACGATAGAATAAACATTCCTCAATAAAAAAAATCTGAAACAAAGTCGACTTAGTTTTTTTTTTTTCGTTTTATGTTCTAATGAATGCTCGTAACAACCTGGAAATAGCATGTACTGAAAGGCAATCCTATTCAACATTTTTTGATTTGGATAGATATTTGATAGTGAATAGTGTCGTTTCTTAGTGAAATTAAAAGCGTAAAAAGGTCGCGAGAATTTGCGCGCGCCGTGTTCAGTACCGCGCCAGGCGTCATTGAGGTCGGACCTATGTTCGTTTTTTGTCGTTGCACTCCCCCCGCGGGCGTCCTGACTCTTGCGTGCCAAAGTACATCGTCGATATAACTTGGCGGGGGGCTGAGGGAGCGTTTTGTTGCTTACACGACTCGGATAATAGGCCGTTAAAAAGGGTAAGCTTGTTGTCTATCTAGCGAAAATAAACTTATTAAAATTCAAGTTAAATGTGTACATAGCCTAATCCGAACGTGATAGCAAGCCGATTATGCTGACGTGCTCTAGTGGACGGCGCACTGTGCTTACAGTATGATTCTGCATCATGTAGGCACGTTCAGGCCAGTTAATTATTAGAGCATTAATAGCTTACAAAACTGCTGCCGCCTTTTTAATTAAACTTCTAGCAGAGTGTGCACTAAGCCTATATTGACTATGCTGAGTTGACTCGGTATAAAGCTGAAGTGGATGTGCATTGCCTATTCGTTTAGTTTACGGAGTGTTACCTGCCTATGGCATCTTTTGACTATCTTTTGCATCATTACGTGACCAAATGATATTATTAGCGTTTTTACATATTTAAAAAAAAAAACATGCCTAAATTTTTTACCCTTAAAGGGTAGAATATTTATAATCTTCAACTTTAAATGGGGCAATGCATAAAATATAGCATATTCAATAAAAAAGAAACCTAAAAATCAGCTCACAGTTGGAAAAGATATAGCGTACTGCGTGATATTTTTGGGAGTTCACCATACTGGATTTAGAAAGACGTCATTTAGCTTACCATGCGTGGTCATATGGACTAAACTATGCAAAATTTCATTTCAATCGGTTAGGGGTAACTGTTTTAAAATTCAGTTGCAAGATTTGACCCATACTAGCAAAACAAGTTAAATAAATGTTTGTAAAAATACCTAGAGAGTCCAGTAAGTTTTAATAAAAACCAATAATCAGCTGTGCTTTGCGATTATGCCCGTGATTTTATACTTTTGATACATTATTTGGGAATATCCTAACACTACTAAACTTCATCAACATCTGTTTGATTGTAAAAAAGATACAGAGACAAAGCAAGAGATGAAAATAAAAACAAGGTTACTGTGATAAGTACAAGATATCGTATTACTTTTAGGGTTCCGTACCCAAAGGGTAAAAATGGGACCCTATTACTAAGCCTGCGATGTCTGTCGGTCTGTCTGTCCTACCTTTAAACGGCTGTATCTTTCGAACCGTAACCGAACCGATAGCCAGTTGAAAGTTTCACGAAATATGACATGTAAAGTTACGGTGGATTGACTAAAAAAAGTTAAAAAGACCCCATACATAAAACTTATTTTTTATACGTATATTGTATTAGCTCTAATGTAAAAACGGTAATACTTATAACCTTCAAAGTTAACATGATTATAGTACACACTCTAAAATATAAAATATAAATAAAAATACTGTAAACAATATAAAAAAGTAAATTATAAAAATGGCCAAGTGCGAGTCAGTGACAAGTTTATTTTCATTACCTGGTAATTTCGTTATTGAATTTTGTGGTGGTACGGAACCCTCAGTGCGCGAGACCGACTCGTACTTAGCCGCTTTATTTTGTACTAATATAATAAAGTTTGATATGAACCAAATGAACGATTTCAGACGTTCAAAAAAACTCTAACTTACGAAACAAATTACAAATTACATAATTTCGCCGTAAGTAGGTGCCTAATCGACTTAAATATTAGTAACTGTGATCAATATCAATGAAACTAGCTTCCAAACTGATACCCTAATCATAACTGCAAGCAAACTGCCTCATTATGACTCCACTAAGTCGTCAGCCAAATGGCCTGATAATGCGCATCTGGAACTAACGTTATCGAATTTTAGCCATGGACTTTATATTCACTAACTAGACATTACATCAAACTTATGCAGAGGCTGAGATGCAATGGGCTGAACGCTGATTAGTCAGATCGAGGTCACGACTAGCGAGTGACTTTAATTACTGAAAAAAATACACGAAAACGAAAACATAATAGACAAATAATATATTTTGACACAAGGTATTACTTGATAATTGGTAAATTTTTGTCCATGGTTAACGTCAAACAAACAAACAAACCAAATTTAAAATTTAATTCATCAAGCATTTATTTGAAAAAAGATAAATGAAACCACTAATTCTGATAACATTCGCTAGGTTTTTGAACGTAAGACTGTAGCAGGTACGTTTCCGTATACCTACTCCAGTCAGACAATAAAAAAAATATTCAGCTTTTGCGATGTTATTGCAGCTGTCAGCAAATAAATGCTTAGACTGAGTTTAGTTCCTATATTCTTAAAGAGTTTTTGAGTTTTCCGCTGGTTTGACTATAAAATAATCTATTAAACTATAGTGAGATTATTTACTGGTAGATCCTTGAAAGCCTAAGACGAGCTATTGGTTGCCGAAGCTTTTTATGCCAATGTGTTGACTGAAAATGTTCGTCATCTGTGAGATATGTATATGATCTAGTCGCTGATTCTAGCCAAACAGTGCAGTAGCAATGCTGACGTGGGATCAAACCGATCTCCACCCGGATGCCAATTAGCGCTGTTGACTGGCGAGCTAACCAAATTAAACATGCTGTATTGTGGTAGCCCTATACAGGGTTACGCATATAGACTGTATGTACTAAGTCAAAACGAGGTCATTGTACTCATTATTATGAACAATTTTTACTATGGAACCAACATTGAAATCGAAAAAAAAATCTGTTGTCCCATATATTTTTTCGAGTGTCAATGACCGTTTTCTATGGAACAATTGTTTTTAGCGATTTTATGGTTGGTCTCATAGTAAAAGTTGTTCATAGTGATGAGTACAATGGCCTCTTTTCGGCTTATTACAGTCTATATCGGCTTAGTAGGCATGTCATGGTGACACTTAGGTAGAATGAAGGATTAACGTTATTTAATGCGTAAGTATACAACATTTCATGTTTGTGCTGCTAACCATTCAGGTGTTCGCTAGTCAGGACCCAAACCTGAGTGCAGCAACTATGTCATGGTAAAACATAAAACCAGCTATCATAATAAAATGCTTAGGTACACAAAATTCCGTATCTGAGCTGTAGTCCGTTGAAGAGTTTCTTTATCTGGATCTAATCCTGGATGTTGATTCAGGTTAATGCTTTCTATAAAAATGCATTGTCATCGGAACTGAACCAACATGTAAAAAATTATTTCCGTAAGATAAAAGGAAGTGGTACTAATTCAGCTTGCAAAATTGGACCTAAACAAAGAAACTCACAACCAGTTAATGAAAGCTTTAAAAAATCTTTGACCAAAATAAAATGAATGGACAGGCCATAACCATTGAACTTGTTCAGTAAAAACGAGTCAAAACCGTCGGACATATACTTCAACACCTAATTATAACCATGTATAGTATATTTATTCAAAAAAAAAATACTCTGCGGTTTTTTTTTGTGTGTTTTTTGTTGTTGTTGTGTTTATTACACTTCGGGAAAGCACATGAAGGCATATATTCGTCAGATGTTTCGTTATCATGTAACAATAGTCACGTGTTGCACTTTCTACGGCTAGATACCGACTGAAACGAAATGAGCGCCGGCGCTCATTTTATAATCTTCAAAATGAGGTTCTTCTGGGCCTGTCCATTCATTTTATTTTGGTCGAAGGTAAAAAATACGTCTAAAAAACGTCACTGAATTCTAATCTATTCTCTAAACACACGTCAAACATCAGTGGTTCTACCGAACCAACCTTAACCGAAGAAGAGCGAAGTAACCTTCACTCAGTACATTTCTGTGCCTTCACTCAATCCAACCAAACATAATGCAGTGCGCACTCAGGCAAGTCTACTCGCTCCAGTAATTGATCCAGTCAGCTACCGAGCGCTGTTTGATTTCAATTTAAGCGTTGTTGATGTTCGCTGTTTTGGATGCGCATTTATCTTTCAACTTTGCTGCCTCGAAATTTCAGTAATGAAGGTAGTTCGCGAGTTTAATTGAGATGTCGATCTATATTTGTTTTGTAGACATTTGGGGCATCGGCAGTGGGCAGGGCGTATGGCACGTAGAACAGATGGCCGATGGGGCCGAAAGGTTGTCAAATGGAGACCACGGACCGGTAAGCGCAGCGTAGGACGTCCACCCACGAGATGGACAGACGACCTAAAAGAGACCGCAGAGAAACGCTGGATGCAGGCCGCTTCCAACCAGCCCTTTTGGAGATCGATGGGGAAGGCCTATGTCCAGCAGTGGACGTCCTACGGCTTAAATGATGATAATGATGGGGCATCGGACTAAATTACTAAAATATGGGTTATTTAGTGCAGTGAAACATGAGCTGTCCACTCTGCTCAACAAGCTAGCATGCAGCGTTTCATATTTGCTACCAATAAAGGATTGAGCACATTAGAACGGGCCGCAGCGGGCTGGGCCCCTCGCATTTCCATTTTATATGGAAATCCGCCCCACTGCACCCCGTCATAGTGTGCGATACTTCATTATAAAATGTATGAAAGCGATTTTTGCGATGCGCCCGGCCCGCTGCGGCCCGTACTAATGTGCTTGATCCTTTAGTATGCTCTTTGCAAATCCGCGTGTACACTGTACAGGCTAGGAATAAAATAAGCATGCTAAAAGACCCACAATATGGCGCCCCACTATCACCATCGCTTATCTGTATTTTAAGACATTCTATTATTATTTACTGTGAAACAATAAAAAAACTTGAAAAAAATTACGAGGTTATTATTTCAAAATATTTAGTTTTTTTTTAAATATTTTTTTTAATTTTATTGCCACAAAAATGGTATGTACAGTTTTCCCATTTATTCTGCTCATTATAAAAAATATTTATGCAAAAATTTATTGTAAATATTTTGAAATTTTAAGGGCGTAAAATGACCGAAGCACATTTTTCAAAGGATCATAGACTGTAATTTTATATCTTAAAACTAGCGGTCCGCCCCAGCTTCGCACGGATATAGATTATAGCCTATGTCACCCGGGGATAGTGTAGCTTTCCGTCAGTGAAAGAATTTTTCAAATCGGTTCAGTAGTTTCGGAGCCTATTCAATGCAAACAAACAAACAATCAATCAAATCTTTCCTCTTTATAATATACCAGTAGGCCGTCCCTGCTTCGCACGGGCGAAGCCGGGATATATAGCCTATGTCAACCGGGGATAGTGCAGCATCCCAACAGTGAAAGAATTTTTCAAATCGGTTCAGTAGTTTCGGAGCCTAATCAATGCAAACAAACAAACAAACAAACAATCAAATCATTCCTCTTTATAATATTAGTATAGACTAGCGGTCCGCCCCAGCTTCGCACGGGTATAAATTATACCCTATGTCACCCGGGGATAGTGTAGCTTCCCGTCAGTGAAAGAATTTTTCAAATCGGTTCAGTAGTTTCGGAGCCTATTCAATGCAAACAAACAAACAAACAAATCTTTCCTCTTTATAATATTAGTATAGACTAGCGGTCCGCCCCAGCTTCGCACGGGTATGGATTATAGCCTATGTCACCCGGGGATAGTGTATCTTCCCCTCAGTGAAAGAATTGTTCAAATCGGTTCAGTAGTTTCGGAGCCTATTCAATGCAAACAAACAAACAAACAATCAAATCTTTCCTCTTTATAATATTAGTATAGAAGTATAGAAAAACATCAAATGCGCGAGCGAGATCGTTGCACCCGGTATTCTGACCCCGCGTTCATAGCAACCCCCTTTCCATCCGAGCCCCAAGAATCAAACTACAGGTTATTTTTGAGTTTGCTACTAAGCAGGCTACTAGTAGCGATGTCTTCACACTCATCATCATCCAGAAGACGCTTACTGCTGCACATAAGCCTGAACGAACGACAGCCTGCCATATCTATGATCTGCCTTCTGCATCCACTGGATGCCCGCGACTCTCACAATGTCGTCGATCCATCTAGTGGGAGGCGTAACTACGCCGCGTCTTCCGGTTCGCAGTCTCCTTTCAAGAACCTTTCTTTCCCTCACACCCATGCCACTTAATAATAGCATGCTCTTGGGCTAGAAACTCAGAATAATAATCCATATTCTGAGGCTAGAAATTTTTAAATCGTCAGTACAGTGCCTTAAATATGGTAGGTAGGTTTAAAGGAACGATTTCTCGTTTGTCATATATCATAACATGGATTATTTTATACCTACAACCTACAATAGCTCAGTAAGGTCAATTCTGGAATATTGCCCTTCTTTGTGTATATATGATACGCATATATTCTGCGTAGATGAAAATTACTTACTTGTTATTTAAAGTTTTGTGTCACAAATATTTATTTTACTTGTGTACGGTTGTAATTGGACTTTAGTTAACTATGCTGATATATCTGTATGTGAAACAGCTTATAGCCTGTAAAAAAACCTCTCTCAATAAATTCAAATAAATGTCGGTACAAACTCGCTGATCAGGGGCCTTATTATGGAAGTTTTATTGTGATCGAGATTGCATGCCGTCCCGTTCTCATCTACTTACTCGCACCACTTGCGTAAGTGAGATGGCACGCGATCGCGATCACGATCCGATTCATTCATAATAAGGCATCTGGTCCCGTACTCCCGTCGTACCGTCTAAATACCAGCTATTGGTACACAAAATAACGACAACAAAACAAAATATTGTTCCCAGTGCGATACTTCAAAATATGTGAATAACAAAAGAAGAATTATATTTAATGCCTCACAGCCGTTACTGCCATGAACCTCTAAAGAGCCGAGAACGCGTTAAAAGAGACTTTGTGAAAACCCTCCAATGTGTTTTCTTTTATTATTTTCTTTTGTCTCGAGCCCTCAAAAGTGGCGTTTGTGAAATATTCGAGCCGTAAGATAATTGTGGGCAGTATTTTTAAACCCTCATTTATTTTGACATTTATTTTGTGAAAATGTTTTATATCAGATGATTATGAACACTTAGTTAGCATTAACAGTTTGTTTACCTCAAAGATTTCATACTATAGGTACTACAGTTTACCTGTAAACTACGTCACAGAAATAAAACATCGTAGCAAAGGCTTTGATTTGAGTAAGAAAAGTGTAGTATTGTTTTGTGTATTTACCTAAGTCGAAAACTAAATTATAAATGTTTTACTAACTCATACTCTCCCAAGGTAAATTTACTAAAGTTGAAAATATATTAGAATCGAACCTCTTTAAGTTTTCATTTCGTAAAGAACTCTTTAAAAATTAATGTAACAGAAATCATTACAATTTGAAATGTATTTTTTTATTTTTTCTTTGTGGCGTCTTGTACATTTTCCAGTGTCAAGTATTAAAATATTTTCAAGTTTTTTTTAAAAATCGTCAAGCAAGTCAAAGTCACAAACATGGTCAAGCAAAGTAAGTCATTAAGTCCACGTCATGTCCCAGTTAAGTGTTGAAGACTACGCTAGAAGCTCCTATGTAGTTTTGGAAACAAGACGAAAATACCATAATTATATTTCACCTTGTTATATCAATTTCCCACACTTGAGTATACTCACAAACACTAAATTAATAATAAAACACCATTATTATTAATATTATCAACATATTAAATTTGCGCCATCTGACCGATATTATTTGAACTTAGTTGTAGGTAATGGAAACACGCTTAGTGTTTGCACCCTAAACCACTAACAGAACACAAATCTTAGGAATGAATTGAGCACCCACCACTAGATGGCGCTACTAAATGGCATTATGTTGGAGGTAGTTATGAAAGGTTCTCAATAATGTGGTTTAAGGATAATGTTACTGAACACAGCCATTATCCTGGCTAAAAAGGCTTGCTTAAGATAGATGACGCTGATGATGCGAAAAGTTTGTCATCATTTCCACTGCACGTTAGAAAATGCTACAATATTATAAAATAAGTAAATAAGCTTTTCAGTTGTGATTTTTCGACGTACGTACTCAAAAACGTACGTAAGCGATTTTTGAGATTTCTAGTTTATCGCCATTTTTCCGGGACTAAAGGCTTTTAACCCTTCTACATTTTCACTTATGAAGAGATCAAATTAAATTTCTCAATGTCAATTCAGCTGTTTAATCTAAAATGATATTATATCATTCAAAGAGACAGAAAGATAGTCAGAGTAAAGACTTCCTCATTTTGTAATTTCAAAAAATACATCTATGCGGTGATGCTTACACGAAGTTATGCTAAATTAATCTTAAAGCCTCGTTGATGGAGACGCGGAGCAGCGGGAAGCAATGTAACTAAGGCATCTTCAAACGCTTCTGGGCCCTATTCACTAACTAAAACACGCACGTAACGCGGCGCGTTAAGTTAACCTCTAAAATTTGGCCTCTATTCTCTAGGAAATAAAGGCCAACTTTTAGGGGTTAACTTAATGCTTAATGCATTGCATTATGAGCGTGTTTGTAGTTAGTGAATGAGTGCTAAGGGCCCCCCAAAAAATGCTTACTTTCAATTATCAAACGCGAAACGTTTGAATTAACCGCACGATAATTCGCTGAGCAATCCCCGCGCTACGCCCCGCGTCTCTATAAACGAGGCCTCTGTTAAGTTAGTGCGTCGTGTGCTTAGTTAAGTTAGTGCGTCTAGTCCCCTGCATTGCGATAATTCCCCATCCTAAACGATATCCCTGATCAAATTAGTATCAGCTCTTTGACAAATTAAGAAGCCCAATATGCGGTAGATCGACGTACCTAAGCTTAGTAAGTTTCTTAGATCAGTGGGCGAAGTACGAATATTCGCTACGTAAAATACGTATGAAATTTCATACACATTTTGGATTTCGAAATTAAAATTTGTATGGAATTCGATACCTACGTATTTTACATAGCGAATACTCGTACTTCACCCGCAGACAAACAAGCGAGATAATTAGTAAGGCGTGGCGGGTTATTTCTTACTTGTGTAGCGGGCATTTTCCGCAACTAGGCCATTTACTGGCCCATTTTGCGTCACCCGGCCGCAGCTAATTCAGCCACCCGGTCTCCTCCAGGAAAGCCAGCAGCTCGCTTATGCCTGCGCAGGCTTCCCAGAGTGTCCTCGGTGATCCAAGGATAGTTTTTCGTTGTTCTGCCACGCTGCTGCACTGCAGCAGCATATGTGCGGCCGTTTCATCAGTCTCCAGACACCCTCTACATAGGGGACTGTCTGTAACCCCAGGCGTGGCGGGTGTGAAGGCCTAAATGAAGGCTGTAATTGAACTCACCCTACAGGTGAACCTACCTCTTTTTGCTTGTGGACTATTAAGTAGCTAGTTCGTTGGTGTCACTGCAAGTTTTTTATTGTGCGTGAAAAGTTAGTAAGTGTACCGTTCTTACAGTTTTAGCGAAAATGGACTAGCGGGTACGTTAGTAAAAATTACTTGGTTACACATTAACTACAACACCCTCCTCTTTCCTTTGATATTGTCGGGTAACAAGTTCTGGATTACGCGCCAAATATTTTAATTTTTCAGGCTAATAATTCAAATTATAACAAAAGACGTCTAGACATGATGCAATCTCGTGCAAAAGTTGAACAAGCTCATGTGTCTCATAAAATATGATTGCTCCACCTCGACAAGTTTGATTGAGTTAAATATTGCTTTTGTAATGTCTCCCGGGAGAGTACTTCTTGCAATATGCATAAATTATACACTCGTAGAACGTTATAGTACGACAAACTTATCTGAAAAGTCGAATGAGGATGCCAGCAACGTATTTTCTTAACAAAACTGAAAGTCTTCCAGGAAACATTTTAGTACCTTCATTTGACCAACTCTATCAATAAATTGGTTAGTCTGTACTACGCTTTATGCACTATAGTTACACTTTGTTGTTACAGGGTTTATGTTTGAAATATACGGGCACATCTGTTTATGACTTTATGAATGCACTGTTATCGTAAAATGTTGTAAGTGCTATCGCAAGTCGTATAGTCTATGCGTTTGTAGATGCTATACCACTCTGAGGTTAATTCCAGTTACAATAATAATTATTATCATAAGCCCTTTCTACAAACCTTTTTGCAAGCTTTTATTTAACTTGCCCTGTTTGTATGTATGTGTGTATGGGATAAATCTTGCAACAAAATTTTAGACCAGTTAGATAAAAAAAAAAAAAAAAATATTACCAACCAATTGAGCTGATTATTTGCATACACGTTTAGTTTGGATGGCAATGCATGATCAGCTAAATGACGTCATTCAAAATCCAACATAGCGGACTCCCAAAGATGGCAGATCAGTTATTATAATGCACTTCTATAATGATATGGGTCACCGACATAGATGTAAAAATTTGCAAGTTATAGTGGCAATGGGCAGGCCACATCGCTCGAAGAACCGATAACCGATGGGGAAGAAAGGTTCTGGAGTGGAACCGGAAGGCGCAGCGTAGGTAGGCCTCCCACTGGATAGACCGACGACATAGTGAGAGTCGCTGGCATCCAGTGGATGCAAAAGGCAGGCTGTAATTCACTGTGGAGGTTAAAGGGAGGCCTATGCTCAGCAGTGGACGTCTTCTGGCTGATGATGATGATAAGGGTATCAAATGAAAGAATTTAGGTACGAAGAATACGATAACTTTTTTATTTAATAATTTTATTATTTTTACCTACTCGTCATAATACTATCTGGTAGCACTTCGCAGTTTCACTCGTCATCTCACAGAGGCTTAATTTTTCTCTGGGTAAAAAAGCTTATTTTTTAATCCATACATTTAGTTGAAAATAAATGTGTTTTTTTTCTTATGGAACAGCTGTTTTTTTCCGCAGTTTCAGTATTCATAATTAGTCAATGATCTTCGTTCAGTTTCTTCTTTCTTCAGGTTATTTCGTTCCGTGTAACCTTGTATAACTTTTGTTTTGGGGGTAGGTTGAAAATACGAGTACAGAGGGTAAACTAGGCTTAATTTAGTCAAATAAGTCGTAACATCACCAACTTAAATTGCTCGGTCAGCGTAAAACTTTTGTAATGTAACAAAGTTCAGTTAGCGCCCACAAAATGGTCCCAATTTAGCCAATTTGCTTTAGTTTGGAAACCACTGCAGTTTCCTTACTGCGGAGATTTTCTTAGATAGAAAGTTTTAATAGGTAGGCGTTAGCAACAGTTAGAATAGTTTGTTGGTAGCTTCAAGAGCTTACGTAGAAACATCTTATGTAAAAAAAAAGTTGTGGGAAGAATCAATTAGAACCATAAATTATGTGACACAGATTTCTTAAAAATTATATTCCCGACGACAAAAGCTTGTTTTAAAAAAGTTTTTTTTATTTATTTATTTTATTATAAATAGGCTTGCGCTTGGCCGCCAACTCGCCTAATGTTAAGCGATGATGCGGCCAACGATGGAGCATGCTTACCTAGAAAAAACCTGTTCACTCTCGACTTTAAGACACCCAGATTGTAACTATCGGGGAACACTCAGGCAACGAATTTCACAGACAATTTTTTTTTAAATTATTTAACTTGATTTAACTTGCAATGTTTATTGTTTTCTTTATTTTTATTTCAAATACTTACATTCCTATTTTATTGGAGCTGCAGTTTAATCGGCTCTTTATTACTGCTCGCTCTCATACTGCATGCTACAGACTATATGCATACCTACTTGATTCAACTTGCATCCTCCGCACACAAATTGCACGGTGGGCCTACGGCGCGTCACACTACTGACGATTTTCGTCAATCGCCTGAGACAAAGATGGGGGTGAATATTAAAGGGCTTGGAGACACTTGAGCTGGTTTTTCATCAGGCGACGAGACACCGGGTGTGCTTTCAAACCGTCCTTTTGAGATCCCGCGCAAGATTAGGCACTAGTTCTTGTGGTGTGACCGTAGGGATGGGGTGGGTGTTGCTTGAAAAATGCATAGCCTTACAAGCTTTAAAGTGGACCTTTGACGGACAAATGCCACACAGAGTGACCTAAATTTTTAGTTCATATATTTTTCTTTTTATTTAACACACGAATTATTTATTTTATTGTAATTATTTTATTATTATTTTTTCATTAAATAAGTTATCGTTTGACCACAACTCACCTGATGGTAAGCGACGATGCGGTCGAAGATGGGCATTGACGATATATTTTATCTTTGAAGACGTTTGCCCGTGAGGTGCCTATTCACTCTTGTCTTGAAGAAACCCAGGTTGTAAACTTTATAGGGAACACCGAGGCAGGGAAAAACATGCATTTATTTACAACATTTATATTGTATTCGTGTTTAATTACAATTATTTAAATTACATCAATCATCAGATATCTTAGTTTCTTTTTATTAGGGAATCATATTAATTCGAAATAGTGAAAACATCACAAAACTTTAATTGTGAGTGACATAAAACGCCGTGTGTTTTACTTTTTGCCCCAGTTTCCAAAATAGCCTTTTTATTTGTTTGTATTATTTAAAAATATTCATTCACATCACACATCATCAGCCATTAAATGTCCACTGCTGAACAAGGCCTCCCTCTTAGAGAGGGGTGTTGCCATAATCCCCACGCTTGGCAGGCGGCTTGGAGATCGCAGTACGTTCACCGTGTACTAACAAGGCGCTGCTGCCCATCCTCCGGTGGTTCTGGTCGCAGTTTTAGGACATACCCGGGTCCAAAAAAAAAAAAAACATTCAAAAAATATTCATTACAACTCTTTAATTCTACTAACCTATCCTTTTACATATATTTCTCTACTTCAAAATATATGAGCACTTTTGAAGACACTGGCAAATGTACAAGACGTGCGACGCTGAAGTCCTCTTAGCAAGAAAGAATAAACCAGCCAAGTGCGAGTTGGGCTCGTGCACTGAAGGTTCTGTACTACCACAAATACAATAAATAGTTCAAAAAGACAACATCACACACAGGCGGTCCCCCATCCAAGTACCGACCCCGCTTCGGATATGAACAGAAATTGGTCACCGAGTTCACTTGGCCATTTATTATATGTTGTTATAATGTAGAGTGTATACTATAATCATGCCAAGTTTGACGCTTGTACGTATTACTGTTTTTACATTAGAGCTAATACAAAGATAAGTTTGCTGTATGGGGATCCCCTTAAATTTTTACTCTTTGACTTAATTATTATTTCTTAGTTAATCCGCCGTACCATTGCATATTATATGCAAATTTCAACTGGCTATCTGTTACGGTTCGAAAGATGCAGCCGTTTAAGGGCAGGACGGACAGACGGACAGCGTAGGCTTGGTAATACAATACAATACAATACAATATTACTTTATTACACACCGAAAATACAAATGAAACTTAAACTAACATAAAAAACAAATATACGGCAGTATAATGGGCGGCCTTATCGCCTAAAGCGATTTCTTCCAGGCAACCTTTGGGCTTTTTTTTTTTTTGGTAATAGGGTCCCGTTTCTACCCTTTGGGCGCGGAACCCTAAAAAAGGTACTTTCTCACATTTCCATCGTAGCAGGCCCTCCCTAGCTCGTTATTACGCGTCATCAGTAGTGGAGCTCTCGACACGATGATTCAGCATTCTCAATCCAAAAGCCTTTTACGATTCCACTCTTTCATTCTTGGCGTGAATTCGACGCTTTCTGGCTTTCCCACGCAGTTACGTGAACTATACGCCCGCTTTTACCGCTTTTCATGCTCATTACTTGAGGGATTTCTCTAGTACTTAGTATTGAGGTCGTGTATTTTAATGGGATAAAAATGTGGTTTGAGGTAAGTTATATTTTGTTTTGTTGTTTTTGTAGATAATTTAATAAGGTAACTACCATGGGTAATTTTTTCTTCAAAATGTAGTTTAAGTATGAGTTGGACTAAGTATTTACTTATTAGTCAAATTTACGTCTTAATAAATTGATGCTTCGTGCCATTATTATTACAAACAGATTATTTTATTTTTTCTTTAATTTAGGCATATTTATTGTTTTTATAATTTACACCAACATCGTCATTATAGCCATAGCTCACACCAATCCAAAGCTGGACATAAGGTTCACCATACGCTGCAGTAGCATGTGCGTTTTATTTCATATATCATATATCATATTAGTATTTGTTTTTAGATTGGTTTATTTATTATTTTATTTATATTTTTATTTGGTCGTGTGTACTGTATGTGTGCTTGTACCGAGACATCACCAAACGGCTCCAACGGAAGACCAGCGCTGGTTAACAGCCGGCATTATGCTGAGTTGGGGCCGATTTGTGACCTTATATTATAACTAGTCAATAAGCTATTTTTTTAAAAACCTAATTTGGTCACAAATAAACTTTTTCTTTCTTTCTTCTTTCTTTCTTTTCTTTTATAATCTGACGGCAGCCAGTTCGATCCTCGGCCCTGCACCAATGACTTATTTAGTACTTTTCGAATCCTTTTTTGAAGTCAGTTAATAAATTATGTACAGTTTTGATGCCATCTCTCAAGAACGGTAAAAATAAACATCGTGAATAAACTGGTATGTCCAAGAACCTTAAAAGATCAAAAACATATGACATTCACCAACATGCACTGGGATAGCATGGTGGATTACGGTCCATTTTCTCTCTCTGAGAGAAGGCCTGTGTCCCAACAGTGGGAACGTGATAGGCTAGTAATGTTGACTAAATTAATAGAACGTATCAACCTGCGTCTGCACATAGGTATAATGTAAAAAATACCGAGCCTGATCCTCAGTATTCTTTTCCATCAGTCACTGCCAACTGTTTTTCGTAAATCGTTACTTTATCAAGTCGCATTACGTCTTTTTGCCCAATTGCGAATAGTAAATAACCGTGTCAAACAGGTATTAAAAAATCCTGGGCCCGTACCAATGAGCTCTTTAGAGTTTATGTACAGATTTTCATACCACTGGCATTTCGGTGAAGGAAAACATCGTGAGAAAACCTGCATACGCACGGAGATAAGATTCAATGGTGTATGTGAATCCATCAACCCGCAACTGGGCCAGCGCGGTAGATATGGCCAATCGCTCTTTCAGGGGTAGGCCTAAGTCCAACAGTGGACCATTAAAAGGCTGACTATGAACAGGTATTAGTTATGTTTTAAATGTTTATCGGGACTTATTACGTATTTTTTCAGGATCAAGTGAGGGTAGAAGTACATAACACCCGCTCTTCTCGCCGGACTCACCCGCAGTTTTCAGTCAGCTCGTGACCACGGCCAATGTAACAAGGTCGAAACGTCGAGCGAAAGGTACATTATTTTTACCTAAATAAAATAATACGTGATAAGTCCCGATAAACATTTAAAACATGTGTTCAAATCGCGTAAGTTTATAAATTAGGTATTAGTTACTTTCTGGCTTTAAACCGTCATTTTGTGTAACGAATGTATAGCCAAATATAAATTTATAACAGCACCGATGTAAAAATGTTAATATATCCAAGCATCAATCAAACCAGACCGCAGGGCCAATGAAAAATGAGGAATTCCATTAAATTGTGACCGCGAAATCCGGCACGCGACGCAAATCGTAATTACAACATTTAAATTGCATCAATCATTCGATGTGCTTTTGTTTCTTTTTTATTTGGAAATTATATTATTGTGCCAACATTTAATAACGCGTTGTTAAACGAGCATTAAGTTTTTTTTTTATGTTTTGTTTTTATATATACCTTGAATAACTAAACTAAATACGAACTAAGTAAAACTAAATGCCTAACATAAATTACGAGTACTTAGCATAACAAAAAAGCATTTGAAGGCAACCAATCCAAATTTGATTGATTGATTGGACAATCCAAATCTTAAAACCTTCTGTCACTTGGCAGCGTACCTAGTACGCTAGCAGCATTACCACACTGAATATCAATACTTATACGTTGAGGAAGAAAAACGCATCTACAATGGTTACGCAAACAAGGAGCTCTATATTATTATCTATGAGGACTAAACTTAACCGCGTCTTTTATTATTTCAACTTGTACTGTCCATACCTAATCCGTTGAATGACCAAAGACAATCCAAATGCTCATGCTCACTATCAGTTGGCAGCGTACCCAGCAGGGTAGTGGCATGCTTATGCGTTGAGCCAGAAACACCAGAATTTTGGTCTCCCAAGGAGGGCCCAATCTATCGACCCCAAACGGCTTCAATAATTATGTAACCACTAATTAGTAATGTTGAATCTATAATTTTAAAGAATAATTAATACTGTAGTATTTTTCGTTGCCTACATAAAACAGCCATTCATTCGCACCAAGCGTTTTGCCTCTTCTTTCTTAATTAGAACGGCAAAACAATACAACGCTTTGCCTCTGTCTGTGTTCCCTCAGCATTACAATCTTGGAGTGTTCAAGTCTAGGGTTAATGGGTCATTAGCTATACTAAGCAAACGTGCTCCATCTTCAACCGCATCATCGCTTTTCATCAGGCGAGATCGCAGTCAAAAGTTAGCCTAGTTTAATGTAAAATAATACTGGATTTTTCCCTCAAAATATTCACATTTCACTTAACAATCATAGTTCAAAAAATCAAAGTAAAAGTGGGTCAGCATTCCCAAGAGTTGCAACTCAGGTGTCGTAAAGGCACCGGGGCCTTTGAACTATGAGTGTAACTACTCGTTCTGTGTACGTAACTCAAAGGGCGGCTAACTGGATTACTGGACTAATGTGTCCAATCATTCCACTTTGAGCTCACAGGGCTTGGAGTGGTGACGCGGGGGAAATTGTTCGTGTAAGTGGTTTAGTTTTTTGTACAAAATACATCTAAGTAGGTACTTTGGTTAGTGTTGTGAAAGGACACCATGACAAATCTTAAAAAAAATGGTGGCGTCTCTACTGTTCTCAAAGTGGAGCATTGCTATACAACGTGGTAATGGCGCCAGCTTTTTAAAAACTTTTTTTAAATTTAATAATAAGCTTGCGTTTGAGAACCAACTCGCCTGATGTAAAGCGATTATGGAGTCTACGCGGTGGAGCACGCTTGCCTAGATGAAACCAGTTCACACGTGATTTGAAGACACCCAGATTGTAACTATCGGGGAACACCCATTCAGGCAGCGCATTCCACAGACTATAATAATAATAATAATAATAATAATAAAAACGCAGGGGCGGCTTTATGGCGAGCCGTCGGTGAGTGGCGACACCGCGTACCCCGATTCCATGGGTCTAAAACCCCAGAGACCCTGACCCCTGGCTTGCCTTAACCGGCCGTCTGGGGGTGGAAACCGCAAGAGCTAAGTACCTAAGCTCCAGGGTGGAAGTGTTAAAGGGCATAACGCCGCGAGTAGCTCTTAGTGAAAGTGCAGCACACCTCTCGACACCCTAAGCCACCCACGCCAATGTTGCCCCTCCGGTGCCAAGATGCGGCAGCCTCTATGGGGGGCCCATTTAGTGGGTGGCAAGTCATCACCTGCCTAAATATATTTTGAGATGAGACAGGATAAGGCAGGTGCCGTTTCTCATCCCATAGATCAGTTCAACTACCCACAAATAGTTCACCTCAATAGCCCTGTTTTTTTTTAAATTTTTTATCCCATACTGTACAATAGTTTTACATTCCATTTTATACACATTCCATAGAAATTGTATTTTTTATTCAACAGGGCCTCTTGGTGTTGGTTTCGACTCCACCAATGCCTAACAAATGACCGGGTCAAACCCGTGAATTTTATGAAATAAAGAATAATAATAATAATAATAATATATCACTTTATTATACACCGAAATAAAAATACAAAAGTCACTTAAAAAATAATACAAGACCGGTAGTATAATAGGCGGCCTTATCGCCTTAAGCGATTTCTTCCAGGCAACCTTTGGATGGACATAACAGAGACAGGAGTAGGGTCGGCGGTGTAGACAATACATATAATATACATCTATCAGTTCGCATAACAAAGTGGAATCAAAGCCATCGAGTAGCAGATTACTAGATTAGTTTTTAGTAGTTTAGGATTGATTGATTTATCGATTACACACTTTTCTTCCATTTTGTACTTATAATAATATTTTCTCTCACCTTAGTACGATAAATCAACTATAATTTGTATTCTTAACACCTACTCCTTAGTTAGCTAAATCACACAAAATTTGAACGGGAGACATCTTGATTTATGATCTGAGTAAAAATATTCCAGTCTCGCTTTTCTCTTTCATTCGAAAAATTTAAGATTCTGTTCATCTTTGACCTCGATTGTACACGGCTAGTATTCAAAATCGTGAATGTACAGCGAGCAACAAAAGCTTTTGAACAATTCACTATTCAAACAGTTCTGAAGCTCTCTAAAGAATGATCGCATGACTTGACTTTTAGACTGTACATGACGTGACTTAAGTGAGAAGGTGAAGAACAAAACCTCACATTTCCAGTTTTTCAAATTTTAGAGAATACATAAAAATGTCTCGACTGAATTTCTCTTTTTCAACGGAAAAGTGTGGTTTTGTTCGAAACTCTCGATTTCAAATGAAATTTTATATGGGAAAAGAGGTGTTTTTGACAAGGTTTTACTTACATGCTTTAATCAATTTATCATTTTTTGCCCAAAGAAAAAAAAACTAAATTTTCAAAAGTGGAAAAGTGAGGTTTTATTCTTCACCTCCTCAAGTACACTCGCGTGCGACTGCTAAACGCGTTTATATAGGCTCTTGACTTTTTGAGAGTAGTTTGAGTAGAAAAGTCATGGGCAAAGATGGTTATATTATAGTCATTGGTCATGGGCATAAGATATGGCGTAGCATACGTGCTACGCCGTAGCTACGCTTCGCTACGACGTTCTTGTTCTGTGCTACTCCGTGCCTTGTGCTACACAGTAAAACTCGCTGTATTTACTTTTTTTATTATGTTAAAAATACAAAACGCATATTGGTCATTTAACATTAACATAATATCATTCATTTATAATATGTAAATAATAAGAATCTTACTAAATTACTAAATTAAGTTAAAATAAATATGGGTGAAACAACGAAATAAAACGGGTGAAAGTCTGCTTCCTTTGTATACCTACCATTTAACAAAAACTCAGTAATTAAGAATAGTGTGAAACGTTTTCAAATCTTAAACTTTTGTCCATGTAACAAGAATCTCCGAAAGAAGTTATTATATCCTCCAGGTACTGAAGAGATTGTAGAACTACCTGACAAATACAGTCAACCACAAATGATGCCAAAGCAAAAGTTACTCTTTATGAACTAGGAAATAAGGTTGAAGGAAGTGTTATACTTGGGTGGAAGGTCGTATACTCTCAGCATCTAAGGAAATTTTCGTGTTCGTTCTATACATTTTGTAGGTAAGTTTTAGTACTAGAAAAGCCCTACTAATTTTATAGTTTTTATCGTGTAAGATGCATTAAAAAATCCCTACCCTTGTTATTTCATACTTGCTATAACTCTAACTGGCAATGGGCATGGCAAATCGCTCGAAGAACAGGATAGGGAAGAAAGGTTGAATAGAGACCACGAACTAGAAGACGCAGCCTACGGCCTTCCACTAGATGAAATGCCGAAATCGTGAGAGTCGCGACCATCCAGTGGATGCGGATGGCAAGCTGTCATTCAGTATGGCATTCTAAGAGAGAGGCATATGTTCAGCAGTGGACGTCTTCTGGCTGATGATGATGATAAAAACAGTAGCATATAAATTTATTAGGGCACGAGACAGTCTTTTATCTAAGAATAGAGACATAAACTTTAAATAGAAAAACAAACCACTGCGTTTTTTCGACAACGGAGTTAAGGCGAGGTTTTACCACTTTTAAGCAACACTTATTAGACCTTGGTTTATAGTATTAAAGTCGGATTTAATTGAGCAAAACCAAAGCGCTTACACACAGTCATGCGTTTCGCAACTTCTATTTTTGAGGTATTTCTCATACTTTTCGAAAGTATAGCTGTAATGTAAAATGTACTTTTGCGGTTTTCTTTATAATTATGAAATCAGTATATTAAGATATCGCAGACATAATTTAATAAATAGTTATTTGAATGAAACGACTCGCTTGGCACTGACTGAAAGACTGCCTAATGCGGTTGAAACTATAGTCGGAATGACCGGCTTAATCTTATGTGAGTAATTCCCGTGTAATATAAATAAAATGTGTGAAAACCATGTCAGTTTCTGTAATAAAATACAATGGAAATCCTATCCCAATAAATGAACTTACTTAATTTGTTCATATAGTAGCAACCGTTGATTAAGTTTTCCTAAATTAAGCTAAACGACCGTGGTCTAACCGCGACATTTGTACCACTATGTGTATTCTAAATTTCTAGGGCAATATCTGGCTTCAATAACACTTGCACCATTAACTCTCCTGCGTTGCGTTCGCAATAGACATCAGGCTTAGTACCATACACCTAATGACTTTTCAAAGCAACTTTACACCCTAACTCGACTGAATAAAGTCCAGAATAGATGCATAATGTTTCAGTTTACCAAATTCGCGTTCTACACAAAAAGTTATAACAGCTCAAATGATTGCAAAGGAAACTAAACATTATGAAGTTGTGCCAAGGTGGGATGTTGGAAAGCGATGAGGTGTGTCGATTTATTCTATTTCATATGGGTCCAAATTGCCGACAGTTAGGTTAACTGTTGCTCACAGTGCTTTCTATCTGCTATTGTGCTGCCCACTGATATATTGCAGAACAGATTAAGGCAAAAAGCTTGATGCCATGAATTAAGGCTACATTTCCTCATGTGCAGTCAACGAGCTTTGCAAACATCGGTGTACGATTTTTTTTAACAAGGAAGTCAAAAAGTTAGAAGCACAATAAAAATTGTCTATGTTTTAATTACCACCTGAATGTTAAGAGTTATGTAGCGTAGATACTAACTTTTTCTCATCTATAAAAATCATCATCGTAAGCCAACATCAGCCCACACACACACACACCATCATCATCAGCCATTAAACGTCCACTGCTGAACAAAGGCCTCCCTCTTAGAGAGGTGTACCCATAATCACCACCAAATGTGCCTTTATTATCTAAACAAAATACAAGCTTACACTAATACTACAAAAACAGAAAGACATTTTTTTTAAACTCTCTTGCGCTTGACCGCCAACTCGCCTGATGCAGTCTACAGTGGAGCACGCTTGCCGAGAAGAAACCGATTCACTCGTGATTTCAAGACACCCAGATGTAACTATCGTGGAACACAAACTAATAAATGGCGACGGCTATAACGGTAATAACGGCTTAGTTTAAATAATGAATCACGCTCACGTTAGTTTCTATAGTAACAGAGACTGCCCATAGACCGTTGTAGGTGTAAAACAATTCAAATGCACAAGCCATGAAGCATCCTATCTGGAACAAAGTTATTCGCCAGATAATTAAACTCACCGACATAGCTCAGCATATTAAGAACCTGAAGTGGCAGTGGGCCGGTCAGATCTGACGCAGAACCGATAATCATTGGAGATATAGACATAATACATTCTAGAGTGGAGACCATGAATCTGCAAACGTAGCGTGGGGTGCTATGAGACTCGTTGGAGTGACGATATACGTAAGGCGGCTGGCAGAGGCTGGAAGAGAAAAGCCGAAGAGTGGACTGAGTGGCGTGCCTTGGGAGTGGCATATGTCCAGTCGTAAACTAGTATAGGCTGATTATGATGATGATGAACTGCTAACTTCCGTATTAAAAAGTCCAGTCATTGCCATCTTGCGTTTTTAAAAGGTCCAATCAGTGCCACATTTCGTATTCAATAAGATACTAGCACATTAATAACATAGTAGTTTTCACCATCCTGAAAGCACTTATCCGTATTTATGTCCATGAAAGATAACACCTCACATCGATACGACCATCAAAGAACACTTCGATCTGGACGTCCCATAGATAGGACCATTCAAAAGTATCAATTCACATAAATTTATGTAGCGATATCTCGTTTATAGCATCGGTAGCCGCTGCGATACCAATAAACCTCTCTTGTTTTATGCTTTAAGTTTACGGGCTATAATTTATAAAAATAAATAAAATAGGTACAGCTTTATGCAGGGCATAAAGCGTCTTTTGAAAGCAATTCCCGCTAAATTATATTGTAGTTGCTATTTTTTTTTTTCAAGCGTGACGAGGTCAAACTCCTTAAGTTTATATAAATTAACATACCCCTTTCCTTTATTTGCAAGCGATAGATAAGAAAATCTACTCGCATGCTAAATATGTATACACTTGCCTTTATAAGTTGTTTCATAGTTTCGTTTTCTTTTGCGTCTTGAAATACAAAGAAATGTAGGTAAAAAGTAGGAGACGGAAAAACTTTATATGGTTTCTAGAGCACCCTACGAAGATTAATAACTACTACATCGTAATTTCTCAAAAAAAATATTACGTTGCTATAGCAGATCCTGGCAAATCATTAAAGAATCTTGTTTGCTCGATTAAACGACATCTGTAATTAACCAACCCGGTAAATTTTTATATGAGTGGCTGCGTGACATTTGTTATTGGGGGCTACCGTGGTTGGGATGGCGCGTTGAAAATTGTTCAAGTGTGGCTAGCAACTCTAATTAAGTACTTCAACAATGTATCAGAAATATAATTGAAATACTGGTGAATTAGATAACTTAAAGATATCATATTACATCGTAATTTCTCAAAAAAAATATTACGTTGCTATAGCAGATCCTGGCAAATCATTAAAGAATCTTGTTTGCTCGATTAAACGACATCTGTAATTAACCAACCCGGTAAATTTTTATATGAGTGGCTGCGTGACATTTGTTATTGGGGGCTACCGTGGTTGGGATGGCGCGTTGAAAATTGTTCAAGTGTGGCTAGCAACTCTAATTAAGTACTTCAACAATGTATCAGAAATATAATTGAAATACTGGTGAATTAGATAACTTAAAGATATCATATCTTGCAGCCGCAAGCTTTTTACAGCAAAACCACTATTTGCTTAGTTAGCCTATTAGTAAAGAAATGGAGAGTACAAGCAGCGTTGCGTCAAACAAGCGACCGGGAGAATAAAAAAAAACTTTTTTTGTAATATCTTGGTTTACGCTTGGTTTATTATCGTGTCTCATTTTCTAGAGCTTTGAACAATCAAGGCGTAGCACGAATTCCCAATTTGAAGTGGAAATGGGCAGCCCACATCGCTCTAAGAACCAATAACCGATAGGGAAGAAAAGAAAGATCCAATGAACTGGAAGACGCAGCATAGGTAGGCCTCTCACTGAATGTACCGACGACATGAGAATCGCGGGCATAAAGTGGATGCATATCCATCGTCCGTCGGCTGTCGTTCAGTGTGGAATTCTAAGAGGGAGTTCTATGTTCAGCAGTTGATGTCTCCTGACGGATGATGATAATGAAGGCAAGGCGAAGATGGGATGCAGCATGGAAAAGCAACGGGACAGTTTTGAATCTACGATAAACCGAGAAGAGAATAAATACAAGTACAAGTATCAACAAAGTATCAGTATCGTGGTGTTACCATAGGCGACGGTGACTGCTTACCATTAGGCAGCCAGTCTGCTTGTTTGCTACCTATGGCATTCAAAAAAAGTGTCCACGCACGCCGCAAGCTTACACACCGCAACGCTGCCTCGAAGCGGCCTTGGCACTCCAGTCAGTTTTGCGTCTAAAATATTATCAAGATACAAAATATAAAACAGATCGGGCCGCTCCATGTTCCTGCACCATAATAGGGAATATGCATGTGTTTTTTTTATATTTTTAATCAACTGTTAATATCGTTATATCATAGTAAAAAATATAATTACAGTTGGAAATGCTCAAATTAATTTTTAAAAAAATATTAAAAACGTCGAATAAATTTGAGCTGTGTGAACGCCGCAATTTTTCGCGGGCTTTGGGTGACGTCATAAGCCACGCTCTGTGTTTATTTACTATAGAAAATACAGTTATTTCACACAGATTTTCAGTTTTATAGATATTCCGACCATGGAAGAAGCTAAAAAAACCGGACAAGTAAAAGTAGGACTCGTGCTCAGAGGGTTCCGTTGGACGGAAACGTTTAGAGAGCACGAGTCCAAAAAAAAAACTAATTGAAGTTGAAATATTGAAAGACAAACTTAACTTTGTAGTTGACAATAAGGTTCTTCCATACATAACAACTACAAAATGTAAGTTTGTAATTCTAAACCAATATTTTTTTAGGATATAACTTCAAATTAACAACTTTCAGATTTATTACTTTATATGTGCTGTAAGATCTTGCCTCTTGCCAAAATTAATGATTCTAGGTCAACGGGAAGTACCCTATAGGTTTTGATTCCCCTGTAAAATCGCAAAATATGCGACATAAACGTTCATATCTTTTGATTGCGTTGACTTACAACTTAAATTTTTTTACAGCCGAAAGAAACCGTAGACCCAAGTATTTAGTATAAATTTTAACTTGATACCTTTACGCGTTCTTGAGAAAAAGGGTCTTGGCAGACGGACAGACACACAGACGGACAGACAGACGGACAGACAGACGGACAACGAAGTGATCCTATAAGGGTTCCGTTTTTTCCTTTTGAGGTACGGAACCCTAAAAACAATTTTATTGGTATTGTCTTGTGCCAAAGTGTACAAACACTACTAGAAATACACCCGATAAGTGTTTTTCCCCCATTCCAAGAGATGCGAAAATACGTAAACAATGGTGTAAGGTTATGAGAAGAGATGAAATATCTCCAACATCATGTTTGCATTGTTGTGTAATTCATTTTAATGTAAATATGTTATATTTTGATACCATGGTGTGATTTAGTCAGAAGTGTGTTTTGTTCCTATTTAATATTATGCACTCTGTACCAGTGCCGGTTTTAGCACTACCAGCGCCCTAGGCGAGACTTCTACGGTGCCTACTTTGACAAAACCAGTCTCAGTCATCGTCCTAAAGATTCCTAGTTTCACGAGAATGCTAAAATTACACTATCTAATGGAAAACAATTACAGAAACTCAACATAAAACTATTTTTCTATCAAACACACTAAAATTGTATGAATATCGACGCCGATAAAGAAGATGTTGTGGCTTTTGACGTCACGTTTCGTTTCGACCAATGGTGAAGCGTTTCGCAAATTTGAATTTCCCTCTTATATTTTGCACTTTTTATTTAATATTTTAAGCAGTTATAATGCAACTAAATAAAAAAATATTTTATAGAATATAAAGTCAGAACAATAAAGATTCGGAAAAAAATTGTTTCAACGATATTTAAACCACATGCATATTCCCTATTATATATAAATTGCCATACCCTAATTGGGTCATTATGTCTATATAAGTTTTAGCTATTTAGCATAATGTGCAATAAATTATTTGACTTTGACTTTTGACTTTATAAATGATTCATAGTACCTAAATATTTATGACTTTAATATACATATACACAGAAGGTACGTGGAAACAAAAAGTGATAAACTGTATGTTTTGCAACACTCAGCAGAGAATATGTCTAACATTATCACTTCCCAGCGTCGTTTGTTTAGAGTTACTTCCGTTTTGCAACAAACACCCACCCTGGCTATGCACGAGTACCTACTAAGCATCGTCTGCAACAAGCTACAACACTTTTTGCTTAGTGTAAGAGGCAGTGGAAATGCTTAGTAGGACTCGCGCTGGTCCTTGCGCAAGTGAAGCTTCGTTTCGCCACCCTACTCGCGCGACTCTCACTGCGCGTCGTTCGTCTCGTTCGAACACTCGCTCGCAAGTTATGCGCGTCGCCATGCCGGTGCGAGTCTTTGCGCAAGCTACTGCACATGGTCTGCAACAAAAAAAAATACTTGTCATCATTGCTGCATAAAGCCACCAATAATAATTAGTTTTTTTGTGATTATATGGAAATATTAATAAAAAGTTACAGACAACGCAAAACCACTGGAATTAAAAGCATTAACTTTAGCGCAAGTGTTTTTTATCTATCGTAGGGGAGCATTAAGAAAGGATTTTTGAAAATTATATTTACAGGCGAAGCCAAAGGCCAATCGATACACGTACGAAGTCGCGGGTATTTAACTAGTATTAAAATAAATACCCATAATTTTGATCAATAACTTTCAATGTTTGCCAAATAATTTTATCAACACCAAAATGATCTCATTTTTTGCAAAGTCAAAGAAAATAAATTAAGCTGATAAAACCAGTGATATTAACCCCATAAACCGTTATAAAACCGTTAATAACGTTTTTAATAATGGAAAAACTGATTAAAATCGTTCCACGTAAACAAGCGCGAAAAATACGAGCCAAATCCGAGTTCGGAGCTTAAATTAAACCGCGAATATCACAAACGGCCGTGTTCGGATGAAACAGGGCCGGACGCAGGGCGACGTGTTATACCTACTTGTTCAGTATGTATGAGATAAAAAGTAAAGAAATTGTAATCATATTTTGTGCTTAAAATTAGGAAAATAATAACATGGAGATACTGTTCAATAAGCATGTTGTGACAGAGTCGGAGTTAGCAGATTATCCACCTAAGTGAAACAAGCTAATAAAATAGAATTGAATAAAACAATAAGCTCTATTTTGTGCGTCTGTAGGTATACATGGTTACACGAAATAGTAGTACTACACCGATAAGAGATCATTGTACTCATTATGAACAACTTAAAAATGGAACCAAAACTGAAATATAAAAAAAAGTAGTAGCCTTAAAAGATCGAGCACATTAGGACGGGCCGCATCTGCCGGTCGCGGTCGCCGGTCGCGGTCGCTAAGATCGGAATAGTACTTTTAGACTTCGTTTAGTGTTAATGATATGTTTCTGAGGAATAGTTGTTTTTTTCGTGATATCAGGGATCGTCCTTAAGTAAAAGTTGTGCATAAAGATGAATTACAATGACCTCCTTTCAGCTTAATACCATCGTCCCGTGAAACCTCGTATTGACCAAAATCTCACCTCTGCGCTGCGATGCTCCGCCTCGGATGACTGTAAGTTGCTATTTGGAAATAATATTTTGTATTTCAGCCTGCAATGTGGACTGCTTAATTTGCTGCTTAAATGCTCCTGAAATTTGTTCCTCTGCAGCAACAAAGCAACATGTTGCATAGAGATATTCGCACGGCCGAAGAGCGACATAGAAAACGTTTTATCCCGCAAAAAAATATGGTTCCGGGGGGACCCGGGTAAAACCGTTGCGCGTAGCTAGTCAATACAATACATATAAATAATAAAATAGTAGAGATAAAAAATCTGCAATTGTAATTGCGAGATATCAACAAAAAAAAAATCACACACTTCGTCTTAAAATAAGCAGCGTTAAGACAGTTTTTAGAATTCTTGTCTGTTTGTTTGTTTGCGCACGCACATCTCCTAAACCACTGGACGGATTTCAATGCGGTTTTCACTAATATGCTAAGCTATGACCAGATTGAAGTACAGGCTATGTTATGTCGCGGGCAACAGCTATTTCAAAATAAAACAACGTATCGCACACGAACGAGTGGTACGATCGTCATTCGTTTGGTGGTCAAATAGATCTAAAGATACAGCGGGTACATTTTAATAAAATGGGGCTGACGACCCTTCCGTGAATACGTACTTTCATAAGCAAAACGGTGCGATATTACGGACGGCACCGCATAATAAGCTGTTTACATAAATCTGTATACCGATGAATGTATAATGTAATCAGCGATAATAGCATAATCTTGTGCTAACTTCTGCTGCCTTTAATGAAGAAGTCAATTAAATATGAATTCATTGCCACTCAGCGTGGTAATTCAACATACATCTTCTGGTTGAACTTGCTTCATCATAGAACGCATGATCGCTTAAAATGAGGCGAGTTGGAGGTCAAGTGCAAGCTTTTTGCAAAATAAAATAAAAACTCGATTTGTTGCTAACTGGCAAGTACTTAGTAGTGGGCTTGAGCATTTGGATTGTCTTTAGACCTTCAACGGTCTATGGGCAGTCTAACTGTATTTGTAGTTTTAGTTTTAGCTTGTATTTTGTTTAGTTAATAAAGGCGCTAGCCCAGGAAAAACAAAAAAAAAGTACTTAGTTGGCTTGGACATTGGTATTAACTTTAGACCTTCAACCGTCTATGAATGGTGCAATTGTATTTTTTTTTTAAATTGGATAAGAAGGGTAGGGTAATTAGTGTTAGCATAGATAAATATATAGTAAGCATCTTCATTTAGCTAGCCAAAAAAATATATAAGATTTTGATGTTTATAGTTATGGCAAACAGCAACAAATTCATATTTTGGTTATAAATAGTTAAGTGTACAATTAAATTAAATGTAATTTTGGAAACATGATTGGTGAAATGAAACATTATTAGTGATTGGTTTTCTCGATAGAATAATTCGGCGTAAACAGGCTTTCTAAAATACTTTTTAAGATTTTTCTCCGCGTCTGGAAATTCTTAAAAATGTATTTATTCATATTCTAATGGTCATTTGCATAATGGAATTTAATGTAAATTTGTTTTATTTTAAATTAAAATAGTTCTTGAGTAATTTGAAGTTTTAAGCATTTGGTGCTTCCGTAATTTAGTTCTGAGGCAGGTGCCGATTCGTGCGTATATCTTCCTGCAGGCGTAGATAGCATATTTTTGTCACTGTTTCGCGCAGAGGCAAAACTTGAATTTGAGCTGACGACATCATCATCATCAGCCAGAAGACGTGCAATGCTGAACATAGGCCTCTCCCTTTAACCTCCACACTGAACGACAGCCTGCTTTTTTCATCCACTGGATGCCAGCGACTCTCACTATGTCGTCGGTCCATCTAGTGGGAGGCTGACGACATATCGACTCTTAAATACCATTTATTATCGTTTACTGAGCTTTAATATGCTATAATTTAATCCAAGTCCACACGTAACTAAAGAACGTCGTTTTCCGAACCAGGAAATTATTAATAATTAAAAATACATAAATAACTTAATGGATAATTGGATAATTACAATGCCGTACTTACCCCCATAATTCAATTAAGGTATTAATTTATTAAATGTAAGCGAGAGGTAAACATAATTAAAAACGCCAGAAACAGCGGCCGCGTATTTTCTGTTATACCGGCTGTCCACTCTCGCCGTTACAAAGCGAATAGAAAAGTGCAGACCAATTTCCGCGCAGAAGCCGAATGATGCCCTTCGCACTTTTTCAACTTTTTTATTGGATAACAATCTTGTGCTTGACTACCACCCTGCCTCGCTATGATGCGGTCTACGATGAGCACGCTTGCCTAGAAGAAACCTATTCACTCACAACTTAAAGAAACCCAGACTGTAAGTAAATGTTTTGGAAAAAAAACACTAATTGGGCATTTGAAAAAACCCAATTGCGCATTTGAAAAAACCCGATTGCGCATTTGTTTATAGAATAACAATCAAATGTTTTTAAACTATTTTTATTGCATTAAAAAATAAACGTTATCTTTGGATCTCCTTTGCCACAATATAAACTATCCAAGTGAAAGTTGCTTTAAAATATTTTCAATATTTATTAAAGAAATGCTCTATCGATTTTTTTTTTTCTAATTAATTTTTTCCTAAGAAATGTTATAAATATGCGAATGAGATAGCTGTACCAAGAACCGGGCTCATGAATTATATTGTTCAAGTGTCAAGTGATGTTGACAGGCGTACATACCTAATACTATTTTAAATGTCAAAAATTACGACTGCGATTTTTCAAGATCAAGTGAAAGAAGAACAAAACCCCCGCTTTTCTCGCCGGAATCACCCGCACTTTTCATTCAGCTCGTGACCACGGCCATTGTAACATGGTCGAAACGTCGAGCGAAATGTACCTATTTTTACCTAAATAAAATAATACGTGATAAGTCCCGATAAACATTTAAAACATGTGTTCAGTTTGCGAAAATTTAAAAATTACTATACCTAATATTACTGGGAAATCGATCAGTTAATTACAATGCAAGATAAATACTCTACTTTCACAATATTAATAATAATATATGAACTTTCCCGCGCTACTCTACATATTGCTCTAGTGCACTTACCTACATCGTTACATCGGGTAGACTTTATATATTTTGGGGTTTTCCTGTGCAAAAATGAAAATTTGCGCGCGCCTTGATAACTTGGCCGGTTTATATAGCGGCTAAGATTATACTCCGTGGCTGTTTATACATAGCGAGAGTGTACTGCTGGGTTTACATTTGCGGTTAATTAAAATTAATCGGCAGTTAAAGTCGTTCGATAATTATTTTATGGTTATATTCGGTGGTTCTAAAACAGGCGATCGGGAAAAACGGGAATGTAATTGGTTATTATACAGAAATGAGTTAGCTGTGTTCAAATACTGCCTGAATGGGCTCTAAAGATAAAGTAAATAAACAAGTTGAAAAAAAAAAAAACAAGATACGTCTTCAAGACAATACACGGTATACACCTACATCAAAGATTTTTTTATATACTACGTATTGTACAAACTATAAAGTAGAAAATATTTTTTTAAACCGTAAATCCTCCATTACACGGAACGGTGGTACAAAAAAATATATTATTCTATATACGGGGTGTAAGGGGAACACTCTCGAAGTCAAAAGAAGGTAATTGTACTCATCATTATGAACAACTTTTACTATGGGACCAGCCCGGAAATCGCGAAAAAAATATCAGCTGTTCTATAGAAAACGGTCATTGACTCTCGACAAAATGTATGGAACAGCTGTTTTTTTTTTCCGCAATTTCAGGGTTGGTCCCATACTAAAAGTGGTTCATAATGATGAGTACAATTACCTTCTTTTGGCTTCGAGAGTGTTCCCCTTACACCCTGTATATAAAAGGCAATATGTGTATGTAGGTACGTATGTTCCCAAATACAAACATATATATGGACTCCGAAACAGCTGGGCCGATTTTGACGGGACTTCTACTGGCAGATAGCTGATGATATAAAGTGTGATCCACACGGGTAAGACCGCGGGGTGCAGCTAGTAACATTTAAATGTGAAAACAGGTAATAATTTGCCTCTGCTTGATACCTTTACACGATTAAACGGCTGAACAAATCATGATAAATTTTTCAAAAAGTAGGGTATTTGGAAAATGTGGTGTAACTGCAAAGTCGCTGGCTATACTTAAATACTTTCGGTTCTTTCTTACCTATACTTACAAAAAAAATACGTTTATTGTAACAGCTAAATATATTAACACTGGCATTAATTAAATAAACTAATCAGGTACCTACCTACCTTTTAAAATGCTTCGAGTGTGTGAAGAACATCACAATAGCCAGTTTTTTTTTTTAATTCGTAGTAAAATTATTCCTAACTTACCTTCTTAAAATATCATTAAACTAATTAATAGAACCCCTTCCCTTTGAACGAAGCGGAAAACGTAGCGAATCCAAATTAATTACGAAAATTAATTTTCGAAGAGCGGAAACCCTGTTAGAAATGAATTGGTAACTTGATTCTTTAAGTGGATGAAAATAACAGAAGCTGGAAAATATCAAATGACTTATTTTACTAATTCGCCCGGCACACGCTACAGATAACCTGCGCAAAAAAGTACACTGAAAAAATCCTGCCTTTCCTGACGAGTCTTGCCTTCCAAAATCGATTCCTTCCAAAATATGACCTTTTGCGTGTGTGATAACAGCATGCATATGTTATAATAATACCTAGGTGGAATTCCGCAGATGACGGCAGACCGCAGACGGCAACGGCAGACGGCCGCACGGCAGTGGCAGGCGTATCGCACCTATTCCTGGAGCCAAGGTCTTAGAATACTGCTTCGGTTTCCCCTGTCGTAAAAGCCGACTAAAAGGCTTGTGGGTGTCAGATTTGGGGATCTGACCTCCCATTCAGCAAGCCCAGGGAAGACAACGACGCGACCCACGCCACCCACCCACCACCCACGCCGTTGTAAGGAAAGGAACGGAAATAGCCTGAGCATTTCCCGGGAGCGTTGCTTCAGGCAGTATCAGTCATTCAGGCAGGAGGATACCGGTGCGTTCCTATGGAGATCCCGGTGCCCTCCGTCTGGCACAGAGGTCGGCCACCGAGGGGGTTTTAGTGGGTGCAATCTCACATAACCCGGCTCACCCCAATGCAGCTAAGTATCTTTTTAATATTTCCCGTCCACACCACCCGTTTTTCAAAAAAAAGGCGTATCGCAGCAGTTTACAGATAAATGTCAGAATCGTTTCATACAAATGAATACTGTACAGTAATGCCGTCTACCGCCCCGGCACATGCCGTCGCTGTCTGCCGTTGCCGTTGGCGGCCTGCTGCACACTTTCGCATTTATAATATTAATATGATATTTTTACGTCAATATATAGGTTATGTTTGAGGAAAGTACTATGCATTATGCAACCCTAACAACAGCTGACGACATATGAGCATTTATGGACTTACGTATGCTCACAATTTCCCGTTCATCTATAAATCTCTCTGTTGGCTGCCGCTTCAGTATTGTATTATCAAAAAAAAACTTGCTGTGAGTATATAGTTAAATTGGTTTTTAAACACTGTTTACATTCATCATCATCATCATCAGCCAGAAGACGTCAACAGCTGAACATAGGCCTCCCCCTTTAACCTCCACACTGAACGACAGCCTGCCTTTTGCATCCGCTGGATGCCCGCGACTCTCACAATGTCGTCGGTCTATCTAGTGGGATGCCTCCCTACCAGTACCTCCCGTCTTCCGAAGCAATTGTTTACATTGCATTTAACATTTTAATTGCAAGCCGCTTTACCAAGGAGTAATTTTAATTGCTCTTACACGAAAAGCTGTAGTATCTCAATGTTTCTAAAAGAAACCACAAAATGTGCTTATACTATCCGTTACTCAAAAGTTGTCTAACAAAATTTAATTATTCACACTACGCTTCTACGGTCGTAGCTCTACGGCTACGAGCGTAGTAACATACATTGTAAGAAGCAGTATGGAGTGTGAGATTTATTCCACAAATCCTTAATATGTGAGAAAGAATGGAATAGGCCAAAGTTTCCAGATATCTCTATTTTAGTATCGTGGCCACGTAAGGTAAGATATTGGCCTCCAGGTGTGCGCTTTACTTCTTTCAGCTGTAAGTAAAACAGAGCTGCGTGATTAAAAGAAAGCTTTCGGTACCTCTCATCTAATCTTGACGTTTTATGAGCAAAGAATCATGCCACATATATATACGTATGTAAACTGTCAAAGTTAATACTTGATTGACATAATCCTCAGATGCTTTGCCTTATTTTTTTACCTCCGAATGAAAGCTCTAATGCCACAATCTAACTATTGTTGACGGACTTGATAGTGTTATGAGGTTATAATTTAAATAATTTTTTATATCGTAAAATAAAGCTTGTAAAATAGTTTGATAGTTTGCTTATAGCGACATAGGCGAATAGCTACTTAGTCCAAATGTTTGCTTGAAATGACATTTAGACACAACGCGAATAAGGCACACTGCATTTTAGGTACGCAGGGAGCAAACGATCTCTTCTAGTTTTGTGGGTTCATTTTGCGTCATTTATTGGTCACGATATTATTATATAATTGTGATACAATTCACATACAAGTAAAATGCCATGTATGTCATATCCTATTCATGTCGTTTCATATCGTCATAGCGCCCATACTGTTTTTACTCTTGAGCTTTTGCTCACTTCGTAGCAACAGTTGCACTCAGTGCGCGCTACGAGCCGCTCGCTGGCTACGAAACGCGCATGTTTATAAAACTCGGAAGTTTCATACAAAAATCCAAACTTTACACTAATTTATTTCTGTATTATAGCTTTTGTATTACCATGAAAAAATTATAGTGCTTACAATATCGGAGTTAAACTACGTATTTTACTCTTGAATTACATTTTAAATAGGTATTTACAAAAAATCCAAAACCTTTGTGAAATGGAATCAAAAGGCGTCGAGAGCATTATCACACACACTATAATCATGATTTTCTGAAAGTTAAATATGAGGCGTTTCTGGACTGTTTGTTACTTATTCAACACATATATAAAAGGTAGGATACATTAGTTTTACGTGGAGAAAAGTAAGAGTTTATGTTTTGGCAGATTTAAGCGGTAAACTTATCGAACTAGAAAGTAATCGGTCTACAGAGTCATCGGACGGTGGGTCATCGTCGAATATTAAGCAAACTGAAAAGACTATCCAATGAAGTTGCATGTAGTTGTAGTCAACAAACATGATCCAGTTTTATTTTAGAGAACAGAGTATATGTCGTATTTCTAGTGTAATTTTTTGTTACAGATTTAATTACTTTTTGTTTCAGGTTAGATTAATTTTTCTCTTTTATGTAATTAATATTTAAATTCAGGTTAGGTTCAATAGTTTATCCCAAAATCCTTATTGTACTCGAAACGACGTAGAAGCGGAATTACACTAGAAAATCGACATATACAAATTAAAAATGGACTTCCGCAAAGTAACGCCCGATTCAATCAACTAACAGAAGTTAATCTAATTTGGTCTGCAACAATAGTTAAGTCATGTCACAGACTAGCTGTTCCGTCTAACTGGCAAGCAAGCATCTGTTGTCATTTGTTTTTTATTGGGTAAAAGGCTTTCAATTCACTGGCAGTGGCTGCCATCAGGCGAGGTGGTAGTTTGCCATCTCGCCTGATGTTAAGTGATGATGCAGTCTACGATGAAGCACGCTTGCCTAAAAGAAACTGAATTAAGATGGTTTGATTTACCTATGGCGGGAAATACAAATTTTTAACAGTTTTTTGGTCCTAGTAGCCAGGCCAGGTAATTATTTTTAAATAACACAGTGTTTGCGCAAAATGTTGGCTGTTCTTTACATTATAATGTACAGTTATTTAACAGTAACGCACCATAATACTTACATTTGTGAATAAACCGTTTGAAACAGCAAAAATTTGTTTATTCACAAATGTAAGTAATAATGGGCATTAGAGATAAATAGCTTTATATGATTTTGTAAAGAATAATAATCAATCTGCGCAAACATCATGGTTGTTTATAATAATTACCCGGCCTAGCTACAAGGACAAGAAAACTGTTTGAAATTTGAATTTCCCGCCATTTGTGCAACGAACCACCTTAAAACATGCTGACAAAGGAACATAATATCCATGGCATTTTGTGCTATCTGACGCTTTACACATTATGACATGTAGACCATTTGTACCACTCGTGATTTAAAGACATTCTTATTTTAAATATTGAGGAACTCACATTCACACAGCGCATTCCACTAGCGCTTCACACAATAAAAGCGGATTCAAAGCGCTTCGATAATTAATAAATTTGATCTTTTCTTTATCTATTTAAGTATCAATCTGCCTCCGCGTCGTCGGCCTAACAGTCCCAGCGTTGAAACAGCGTGGTGAATCAGTTACTCTCATCTGTGACTACGACCTAGAAGGTGGCAGACTGTACTCCGTCAAGTGGTACCGGGACACTGAAGAGTTCTACCGGTATATGCCGCGACTGAGGCCGCCTCAGCATGCTCATCAGTTGGACGGAGTTAAAGTTGATGTGAGTAATTTTACAAGCGTTTATTTATTTTGCTCTGTTAGTATGTGCGGGACAAGTCTTGCAACTGAATTTTAGACCAGTTATGCGCTACCGTTTAAACTGAATTTTGACATACTTATGTAAGTTCAGTGACAATGCAATGTTATGGTACAGACTATTGAGCTGGTCTGATGATTGAGACAAAAGGTGGCCGTAGGAACTTCTAAACGAATCGACGTAACCCGGTCGAATTTGGGTTCGTTGGATTTGTCTTCTCAAGCACTGAGCGAACGCTAAAAGCTAGTTTTTTTTTTTTATAATAATATTACAATTTACAATAGGTTATAAAAATAATAACCAAAATGTTTCAACAAGGCACTATTACTAAGCCTACATACACTGTCTGCTCACTGGCCCTACCTTTTAACGGATGTATCCTTTGAACCCTAATAGATAGCCAGTTGAAATTTTCACAGCATAAATGTAACGAGACGGTGAATTGACTTCAAAAAGTAAAAACTAAAGGGAGATCCCCATACAACAAACGTATTTTTGTCTCTGCTCTAGTGCAAAAACAGTAATATGTACAAACAAAGTCAAACTTGGCACATTGTAAATAAACACTGGTCAAATGCGAGTCGAACGCGCGCTATAGATACCGGAACTAATAGAAAAACACATTTCTGTGTGTGGCTGTGGAGTGGAACCCTCGCTGCGAGAGTTCGACTCGCACCTGGCCGGTCTTTATTTACCGCGATTTTGTTAGCTTTACTTGTATCTATCTATTTACGTATACAAATCTTGGAAGTCAATTTTAACCTTTTCTAATTATAGACATCTTGTACCTATCAATCCTGCTTAAACACTCCAAAATTTATTTTCATTCGACGTTAAATCCGCTCTGAGATTATTTTATTCTCGACTTGCATCTTATACAGTAAACAATACGTCTCTGCACGAAAGCTCTGACTAGTTTTATGGGAAGGTAAAGTGTTCATGAATACATAAGCTACAGACAACGGCGTAAGTTTGGACCGGAGCCTTCATTGCTTGAAGATGGTCGTATGTTATCAACTTCATTACAGTAAAGTTGTTACAAGTTAGGGCTTTGTGGCTTCGAGTCTAGTTGATTGAGATAACGTAGGCCTTATGCCCTTATCATAACTTCCTGTTACCCGCTAGGATGTATTTAGTTTACGTATCGATTGAACATCTTGTAGTTCTATTGTTCTACATAACAAAGGGTAGGTATATCATAAAGCAGGCCGCACACTGAACAAATGTTTGTGCAACGAAAATGGGTTGACAGTAAAACTTTTTAAGTTTTTTTTTTTCTTTTTACTCTTTCGGAAACCCTTTCAAAACGTTGTTTCTAAAGTGACCGAAGCAATTGTTTCACCTCGTTATATCACTTTCAAACCAAACTCGAGCACATTAATACTCGAAAATACATACAATACTTATGTTTAGGAAAAAAACATAAGTACCTACATACTAAAGTTATGTTAATACAATGAGGCGACATGTTTCTTAACGTCGTCGTTGGCGCCAAAACTAAATACATATTAATACAGAATGTACACAAACAGCAACTATAAAAAAGGAACTAAAGTTAGATAATTACCATCAGTCACAATTAGATTTACCTGAGGAAGTTACTTTATTTTATTTATTTACTCCCAGTTAGAGAAATCCACCGCCCGCCGCGTCCACCTTCGAGAGCTGACCCTGAAGTCAAGAGGACTGTACCGGTGTGAGGTATCAGAAGAGGCGCCTTCCTTCCACTCTGCACAGGCTGAATCTTATATGGAGGTTTATTGTAAGTAGGTCAGATTTTAATCCACATAGACCTTAGTTACTTGCATAAAGTTGGCTGAGGGGCCGTCCATTAATCACGTGATGTTTTATTAGAATTTTAGCATTTTATAACCCCCCCCCCCCCTACCCTTTGGTGATTGATACGTGGTGAGGTTTAAGACTAACCCCCCGCCCCCATCCAAAATCACGTGTATTTTTTAGCACCTACAAAGAATCTTATTTTTTTTAAATATTATCTTTAAATACAGTTATTAAGTATAATCTAATTTTATTCTGAAATTAAGGACCATGACAAATTGTGAAGACAGAATGGTTGCAGGTTGTTTTTGATTGGCAAGGTCACACTACGCGCCGCTTTTCGGTTTAGAAATCGCGCGTTTGACGAAAAAATTAATACCCGTGATATCTAACTACAAATGTGATATTTCGTGATTTTTGCTAAACCCCCTCCCCCCCTTTCAAGCCTCACGTGATTAATGGACGGTCCCTAACCTACAACACCTTACGGCTAGCTGTTTAAAGCAATCCAGTTTGGGTAAAAAATGTTGCGCAACCGCAAACCGTATCTGGGCGCTTTAAGGTTCACGCTTGCGTGATTTTCCAAACTGTTCCGTTTTAAAGTTAATTTGACTCCACGTTGGTAGTTCGCCGTAAGTCTCCAGAACACACCTGCATTGTATACGATTAAGAGAAAGTATGTAGGGCATCGCTGCATCGTAAACCGATTCGAACGTATAGATTCTCCTCTGGCTTATCTGTACCTACTTAGGTACATAACTTTTCTTCATACATACCGGGTGCCTTTTATGCCTGGGCCACACACATCGCGATAATATTCGGGCGATAAACTTCGTCTTCGGTCTACGGCGAAGCTGCGTGGCCACATAATGCGCGATGTAAAGTTTATCGCGATGTAAGAGCGATGTATAAACGCAGACAAAATGGACGCCGCGGTTGCTCTATGTTTTATAGCAGCAAATAATTGGTTAATAAACAATGGGTTCCATAAAATCGGCTCAGACTCGTAATTGGCAATAAATTCTAAAATTTTATCGTTACTACAATCCATGTTTCGCTTGAGCTATATTATGCACTGCAGTTTAACTTACACATCCGCTACGCACGATGGCTGGCAGCCGACTGAAGTGTGGCCACGCAAGCGAAGTTCATCGCGATAAAACGCTTTGATCTGCAAGAATTTACCGACAGCGGAGCGATGTCCTCGCAGCTGCACCGAAGTATACGCAAATACTTGGCTACACACATCGGGATAACACGAATCTTCGAGTTATCGCGATGTGTGCGGCCTAGGCATTACTGAAACGGTAAAATTAGGTGTCCTGTAATCAGGTACAAGGAATAGAAACCTATCGCCTTTGATTATGGATACCTACAGATCAATACTCAAAGCCTATCGCACAGTTGTGTTACAATTACCTTCAGCTTTTGAAATCTGCTTAGTCTGTGGAATTCGCCTGAGTGGGTGTTCCCCGATAGTTACAATCTAGGTGTCTTCAAGTCGAGAGTGAATCGGTTTCTTCTAGGCTAGCGTGCTCCATCGTAGGCCGCATCATCGCTTAACATCAGGCGAGTTGGCGGCCAAGCAAAAGCCTATTTATATTATTTTTTTAAATTGTATAAAAAATTGCCAAGAGCGTGTCGAGACACTCATATGGTAGAAGTTCCGTAGCCAAACACATATTATAATTGTGGTCACATTTATTGTCAAAGATACTTATTTATGGTTAAATTATGTATCTACATTTTCAGAGTAGGTAAGTTGAAAATCACGGAAATAATAAGCAACAAAAAATGTATCTAAATCAAGTTAAGTGTAGCTCTTAACCCTCCGCTGTAGCAAAGGGTTCAAAGAGTGGGTTTCGGCGATTATGGTGTGATCAGATTTAACGCCCATCGTGATACACCCTACGTCGGTACTTCCATTTCAACGTCAAACGGCTATCCGCCCGAAATTCAATTCTGCTAACAAAATTGAAACATAAAAGTAACGGCTCATAATTTTCGTATACGCACCATTATTTCTCTTTATGACGGAAGAACCTCAAAAACGTACAAAATAACAAACATTTATCACCGTTATTATGATTTTTAAACGAATAAGTTAGGAAACGTGTGAGAAATGTTTGTATGGAGGCTAGATTCTGTAAGCGCGAAGAACTTAGATGTTATTATGTAGGTACCTATTTCGTTTTTTTTTTTTGTCCCTATCTGCTTTTGTCTTCTATGGTATAAATATCGGTTATTAGTATAAAGCAGGACATTATTTTTCGTAATTTTTTTTTACCCTATCTGCTTTTGTATTCTGTGGTATAAATTTCGGTTTTTAGTTTAAAGCTGGATCTATCAAACTACACCCACTGAGGCACTGACGTCTTATAGTAGCGGTAGATTCAGGTAGAGTGGATGAAAGGGTGAAAATATATCTGCTCTCTACTACTAATTAACTACTAATTAACTAATTAATTAACGGTGGATTAATTAAGAAATTATTTCTTAGTTAATCCGCCGTAAATTACATATTCTGTGAAAATTTCAATTGGCTATCTATTACGGTTCGAAATAAATAAAATAAATATTCGGGACATTTTTGCACACACTGTCATCTAACCCCAAACTAAGCAAAGCTTGTGATATGGCTGCCAGAGACTGATATACATACATATTATATAGTTTTTAAATACATACTTAAATAGATATTAAAACCCAGATATAGAACAAACACAAATGTTCATCACACAAATGTTTGTCCTAGGTGGGAATCGAACCCACGCCCCCAAGCTCAGAAGGCAGGTTCACTACCAACTGTACCAACGGGCTATCAAAGAAAGATACAGCCGTTAAAACGTAGAAAGGACAGACAGATTTACGGACAGACAGACAGCATAGGATCGATCGAGTGTTCTTCCTTCCTCACTGGAGGAGATGTATGGATACCGACCTTCGAGGTAGTACCTCCTTGTCGGGGCTGGACTCTGAGAAACACCGCCCTCAGGGAGATTGGAGGGGTGAGTTTCCAACCTGGCATAGTGAAACCAGGTGGCGTCTCGAGCATCCTCGTGCAGGATCATGATAGTGGTCCAATGGTGATGTCTGGTAGTTGTTACGTCTGATACTTAGTTGGTTTCATGGCCTCATTCTGGGCTGCTGCCTTCATCCTCTTCTGGTCCAGCCAAGAGGAGCTCACGCGGGAGAGCACGCCAGGTACGTACGTCAGGGGGGCGTGTGTGGAGCGGCGCAATGTTGTCTGCGCGGTCAAACATGTTAGGCGCGAGTCGGACAACGAACTCCCCCACCGATTCGATCTTCACGTCCCGAGCGATTACGTCATTGCGTACGTACCAGCCGGCTCCCGTGGCTATTCTCAAGGAAACGTTTTGAACCACCTGGGTGCGTTTTCGTTGGCTGGCCGAGCATAGGGCATATGACAGCATAGGCTTAGTAATAGGGTCCCGTTTTTACCCTTAACCTTACCTTAAAGAGTGCTCATGTAGTATTTTAATGACTTTCAGTTTTTCCTCGGGAAAGCCCTCGCATCACGGGCCACGAGCGCTCCTACGAGTTGCAAGATCAACTCGACGTCAACTGTTCTTCTGCCAAGTCCTTCCCTGCACCTGACCTGCAATGGGTCATTGATGGACAAAAGGTGAGCCACCCTATACCTAGGTACCTACTGAGTGAACAGGATGCGTACCTATATAGGTACCCACTTGTTAGCCCTGGTACGGGAGCATTAGAATACGGCACCAATTATTATCCCTGCCTGTTATAAAACGGTAGGGTTTACTAAAGGGACCTCTGGGCTCGGCATGGTCGAAAGCGAGGGGTTTGAGCATCTACCCAAGAGAACCCCCCGAAGAGGACAACAACGTTGTGTGACCGGACTGACGTTGTCGTCGGCGGATGAGCCGAGACAACAAGCAGTTGATTTGGGAGGAGCCGTAGCGCAGTGCTTCCATGTAGGTATGCCTCTGGAGATCTCTTAGCCCTTTTTATCAAGGAGGTAGGTAGGTATGGTTGGTACCAAGGCTTGTCACCGGGGAGAAGTTTTAGTGGGTTTTTTTTCATCCATAGGCATAGGTACCTACTTGACGTGTTGTTGAATAAATAATATAGTAACTTGTCTTGACGATTGCGAACTGGCATTAAAGTGCCGCTGTTGAAACACCTTCGTCAGGCGTCGTGGGCAGATTTTTTTATACGTATACCTACCACAGAAGACATAATAGACACCTATACCTACCTGAGGATGGTAAAGTACCTAGGTACCTACTTAGTATACATAATTATACCTACACCCTTTGACATGGTAGGTATATGATCAGAGTAGGTATAGGTATAAAAGGTGCTAGGTAGCCAGCCGAGCACTACAGCCATGTGTAAAACTAGAGACTTTGCAATCATCTTACGTGTGGCTAAATTTAATATCTGTCGATTAGTGCCTCGAGTTGCCATGCAGTTTCCACATTAACAGGGCTCCGTAAAATATAATTTATGGGTTCGTTTTCCAAAATGATAATTCAAGATCTGCCCATTTTTCTATTAGATGGCACGAAAAGGCGACACCATTCCATAGTTGATATTCTGAAACTCCGTACGAAGAGCTTTGATTCCACTTTTATTAAGCGAACTGCTAGACTGTGAAATGCTCTGGTTCCTGAAAGTTATATACCTACCATCTGGGTGTAGTCAAGTCGCGAATGAATCGGGTTCTTTTAAGCAAACGTGCTCTGTCGTAGACCGCATCATCGCTTAACATCAAACGAAGTGGCGGTCAAGTGCAAGCATATATAATCCAAGAAAAACCCTTTTCTTGCACAGGTAACGGACAGATCGTGGCTGATAGCGTACGGGGCGAAGCCCGCACCGCAGGGGCTGCTAGTGTCGACCCTCGGGCTCCGAGCGCCGGCTAAGACGAGGATGAAGCTGCGATGCGTCGCCAGCATCGGGTCACATAGACGTGAACGGACTGTTGTAGTGGGTAGGTTAACTTTCACTGTCAGATTTATTATAAAGCCAGTCTACGCCTATGGGCGGCAAGCTTCGGCGGCTGCGAATAGCATTTTTTCTTGGAAAGAAGTAGATAAGTTTAGTTGGTAATTTAAGTTATTTTTAACTGATACAGATCGAATTAACAATGAGTGGGTATACCTACCTACTATAGCTATAGCAGTGGTTCCTAATTAGTGGTACCTCTTGATGCAACTTCGCGTACCCCTAGGGGTAGGTACGCGAAGTTGCATCAAGAGGTAGGCGCGACAATTTCTCTTAGTCAGGAGGACTAAGAGAAATTCTATGAAAGACGTCACACCACACCGTATGCAGTCCATTTTGTAGTCCGTCTGCAGTCCAACTGACTGCATTTCATACTTTACTGAACCTCACAAACAGAGTCTGCATCGGACCGGACTGCATTTAGTATGCTTGAGCCGAGCTCGAGGGGTACCTACCTACGCGAGTTTGAGGTCTTTCTTGAAGTGGTACGCAAGAAAAACTAATTGGGAACCACTGTACTATTAGTATGGACTAGCTATCTATGGTATTGACTTAAGCCCGTTGCAGACCTTGCGAAGTACAAGTAGCAAGTACGTACCTATACTACGCATCGTCTGCAACGTTTTGCTTAGTGCAAATGGCAGTGGAAGTGCTTAGTAGCACTCGCACTGGTCCTTGCGCAAGTGAAGCTTGTTTCCCCGCGCTACTTGCGCGACGCCTACTGCGCATCGCTCGTCTCGTCCCAGCACTCGTGCGAGTACGTACTCGCTTGCGAGTTGTGCGCGTGACCGCGCGAGTGACTATTTACGTTTGAACGCCTACTTGTACTTGCTAGCTACTTCGCATGGTCTGCAACGGGCTTTAGATTAGGTATTTAAATTAATTTATTCATTCTACACTAGCTGCACCCCGCGGCATCACCTGCTAGTCCACCTGCACCGTAAGGCATAAATTAACACGATAATAGTGGAAATCTGTTCAATATAAAACAACTAAATTGATCTCGATTAAATTGGGCAAGAAATGGCACAGGTACAATATCAGCTAAGTCACTATTTACCTAAATACTTATCCCGGGAAATGCGGGAATGAAAAATCGCAGTGCCTCAGCAAGTTCCCAAATAAATACAAATACAAGAAACTACGCTAAAAACAGAAACTAGAATAATCTTGTTTGGTTTCAGAAACTAACTACGCAGCCTGGGAGAGACCTATCAGTTTGCTAATATTAATTAACATTGTTTGTGTTAAAATATTGTGATTCAAGCTATACGAATAAATTTTTAAAAGTATTTATTGATTTGTATATTATTTCTTCTGTACCTAACTACCACTATTTTTATTAATTTTGTGCCTACAATTAAACAATTTACCTAATACACTGTTATCAATCAAAATTCTTACAGCTATCAGAGTAGGTTATAATTATTATAATCTTTTAAACTTATCAAAAGTAAACAGTTACTAGTTGTGGTTTTATTTCATTTTAATCTCTTAACAACTTATAAAACAAAGGATACATTATAAATAAACTAGTAGATATTACATAGTATGTATAAATTTAAGAATAAGGTGCTTCCGAAGCCACAAAGTTATTTTTTGCAGTACATAATATTGTAAACAGGCTATAATGTTGTTTGTTTAAAAATATTAGGCTTAGGGAGAAAAACAATTAAATTTAATACGTTCAATTAAATTTGAAAGTTCTGAGATATAAGAGTTTAGTTTGTGGTTGGAATATGAAGGGATGCTCTGTCCTTCTCCCGCAAAATGAATGTCAATGTGGAGTTAGTATGGCGTAATTACTAGCGACGTCATTTGTTAGAAAAGTGCTCTCTCTGTCTAGCAAGACATTATAGTACACATATCTTTCTTTATTTTGAACATATTTTAATTTTGTATCCTTTTTTTCGGCTCTATTTTTGGTCAGCTTTTTTATATGATAATTATAAAAAAACAGTCCAATAGCCTATAATAGGATGCATACATCGAGTTCAGAAGAAATCAATTAAACAGATTATCTGTCTGCGTAGTCTTTTTGGATTAGTCAAGTCATAAATAAGTTTCAAATGTAGTTGCATTACAAAAAATAACTTCCTAAGGGCGGCACCTATAAAACAGGAAATATCTCGAAGTCTATCATACAATAAAATACGCAACTACCTAATATAATACATATACCATTTTAAATAAGTTGCTCATTTTGAAGCCATAAGCTTCTTGCTTCTTGCTTTTTCTTAATGGAATAAAGTATGCCAAATCTATATCACAACATTTATTATCTAGAATTCATACAGCTTAGATTTTTCTATTACATTAACAATATTTTTTTTATTTAAGTTTATTCAAAATACATAATCAGTGTTGGTATGTTGTAACAAGAATTATAATTTAACACAAATATTTAGGGAAGAAACTCAAATCACACTAATATAAATGCGAAAATTTGTCTTTAAAAAAAAAGGTATGTATTCGTCCGTCAACTCGCCTGATGTTAAGCGATGATGCGGTCTAAGATGGAGCATGCTTGCTTAAGAGCCTCTTATACCAAATTTGACGGTTTTAAATCATATTTTTTCAGGTAAATTACAATGTTTGAGCTGGAAAAAAATACATGTCACAGATATATCTGTGTTGGAGTCTGTGATTTGGTTCAAAACACAATAGAACAAACTTTCCTCGATCAAAAAAAAACTGAAACAAAGTCGATTCAGTTTATTTTTTTCGTTTTATGCTCTAATGAAAGCTCGTAACAACCTGGAAATTACATGTACACAAAGGCAATTTTATTCAAAAAAAAAAATATTTGGATAGAATTTTGATAGTGAATAGTTTCGTTTTTTAGTGAAATTAAAACCGTAAAAAGATCGCGAGGATTTTCGCGCGCGGCCGCTCAGCTTTCCGCCGCGGTTCAGTGCCGCGCCAGGCGTCATCGAGGTTGGACCTATGTTCGTTTTTATCGTTGCACTCCCCTCGCAGGCATCCTGACTAGCGTGGCAATATACATCGTCGCTATAAGTTGGCGGGGGCTGAGGGAGCGTTTTGTTGCCTACGCGACTCGGATAGCCGGCCGTTAAAAGAAACCGATTCACTCATGATTTGGAGACACCCAGATTGTAACTATTTGGGAATACCTAATCAGCCCATTCCACAGACTAGCAGTTAGCACAATAAAAGTGGATTAAAGCACTTTGTACGGGTTTTCGGAATATCAACCATGAAGCAGTTTCGCCTTTCCGTGCCCACTTCAACCACAGTCACATCACTGCCAGCAGTTCGATAGAAAAATGGGCATGAGGGAAGCAGATCCGAAACACTCCAAAATATATTTGATAAAAAAGTTGTGTGTGTATTAGACCATACTCAACTCTATAACGGTTGAATGGATTTGAATGAAATTTGGTACCTTATGCATAGACTACGTTTTATACTGCACAAGTTTAACAGTCCCTGTGAATAGCAGGTGGAACCATGGGAGGCTGCATAATAACTTATGACTTACTAGCTTCCACCCACGGCTTCGCCCGCGTTGTTCTAGAGAAATATTATGGAGTTCTCTGCAAAGTACTTCTATTTTAGGACGCTATTGAATACGCTATAAGTGTTTCATCCTGGATATTGATGGCCGGTACATGGTGCTTTATGAGCAGGAGGACTAAATTATTATTGAGAACGTTTTTGTAGATCACTTGTGCTTGACACTCGCCCTCACGGGCCGCTTGCGGCCCAGCGAAGCGCGCGACCTAGAAAGTAAATTTTTTGTACATCACTTGTGATTGACACTTACCTTCGTGGGCTTGACTTATGACTTATGAATGACTTACATATTTTGAGTTGCTTGACTAAATAAATGTGAAGTTAACAATACTGTATGTGCATAATTAAATAGAAATAATCGTTGATACAACAAAGCCTAAATAATTGAGATATGACATTGTGAAACTCATCATATATGACTACAAAACAACTGAATACAAAAGCACTGCATAAACTAAATTAGTTTTCATATAAAAATAAAAAGTATGATTCGGCAAACCAAACATGTACACACCCTGGCCGTTACTAAAATATGGAGGTCTATGCCTAAATTAGTCAAATAAATACATATTATTGCTCAGTTAAGATGACGATAAGCGTTTTGAGAATAAACTGCCTAAATCAAGAATAGATTATAAATGTACAAGGCTGGGACGCATCAATGGTCACAGCATATTTCTGGACTTAGGCACAGTGCTTCATAATAACATTTAAATATGACAATAATTGCAAAATTACATTATTATCAGACAAATTCGGGTCGCTAAAGATCTACATCAATTTCTTAACCTTCCTGTCCAAAGTCTTCCATGAACTTCTTCAGCCTAACCATATCTTCATCGTTGACAGTAGGTTTGGACGTCGCTAAAGATCGTAGCATATCGTGCATAGTGACTGGTGGTTCTCCAAGTTTATCACTTGGTACTTCCATCCATGTCATTTCCATAGCTCCAGGGTCACCGGGTGAGCATGGAGTCAGCAGATCATGAACTATGGTATCAGGGTCGGTCGGACTTGGTCCAGATATCTTCTTGAAATGTGTAGCTGATTGCACTTTACGTACAGGCTGCATCAGAGCATCACGAACAACAATACTTATATCAGCTCCAGAGTAACCATCTGTCTTAGAAGCGAGTGTCTTCAAATCTTGCTCTGACAACATGTGCCGGGTGTTTCCCAAGTATAGTTTGAACATGTCTAATCGGGCATGCTCTTCTGGTAGAGGTATGTAAATACGCTTCTCAAATCGCCTTCTAATAGCAGAATCAAGGACCCATGGAATATTCGTAGCTCCAAGAACCAATATACCGTCCATATCTTTGCCAACACCTTGCATTTGTACCAGGAACTCTGTTTTAATTCTGCGAGCAGATTCAGACTCATTGTCAGAACGGGACGAGCATAGTGAGTCTATTTCATCAATGAAAATGATGCTCGGTTTGTGTTCACGGGCAAGCTCAAACAGATTCCTTACTAATTTCTCAGATTCACCCAACCATTTTGAAACGAGATCAGAAGAAGACACTGAGAAGAATGTCGAGTTGTTTGCCTCGGTAGCCACAGCTTTGGCTAAGAATGATTTACCAGTACCAGGGGGGCCGAATAGCAAGATACCCTTCCATGGAATTCTCTTGCCCGTAAACAAATGTGGGAATTTTATTGGTAGAATGACAGCTTCTTTCAGTGCTTCTTTAGCCAGTTCTAAGCCAGCTACGTCACTCCATTTCACTTGAGGCTTTTCGATAATACATGCACCCTCTAACTTGTCTTGAAGCTTTTTCTTTTCAGGGTCATCAGAATCACTTCCACTGTCACTCTTTTTGTCCTTGTCTTTCCCTCTCGAATTAGATTCTCCATCTTTTATAGGCTTTTTCTTGTCTTTCTTCAAATATTCTTTAAGTTTTTCAGCTCTGTCTAAATACTGCAGACACTTGGTGCGGATACTTTCTTTAGCTCTTTCACCTTGGGCTTCGTATTTGACAGCATGTAGGAAGTATTCCACTCCATGTTCATAGAGACGTAACGCTTCTTCGTAGTTCTTGTTCTTATCTTCTTCGGTGGCTTTAGTGACAAGGTCAATAGCCTTTTGCAGGGTGTTTGTTGATGTCATTTTTCACACCTGTAAATATTACATAGCATCAATAATGTGCTTATAGCATTCATCATCATAACTGTTGGACTTTTAGCCTACCCCTGAAAGGGTGATTGGGCCATATCCACCACGATAGCCCAGTGCGGGTTGGTGGATTCACATATGCCATTGAATTCCTTCTCCGTACGTATGCAGGTACGTATGCATATATATTCCTCACAATGTTTTCCTTCACTGAAAAGCCAGTTGTATGAAAATCCATACATAACCTCCAAAGAGCTCATTGGTACGGGCCCGGGGTTCGAACCCATGACCTCACGCTTTCAAGTCTAGCAGTCTCCCAAATGGGCTACCACTGCTACCAGTCATTAGCATTACTTAAATCTATTTAATTTGTTAATGGTTTAAAACGAAAATTTATATCGGGTCAGCATTCAAGGATTTCGAAACTAAAATTGGACTCATCATCATCATTGTCAGGCTCTTATGTTCCCACTGCTGAGACACCGCCTTCTCTCAGAGGGAGAAGATGGGTCCTAATCCACCATGCTGGCCCAGTTCGTGCTGGTCAATGTCATGTGTCTTTAAACTTTTGAGCTTCTTGAACATGATGTCTTCCTTCACCGTTCTTGAGCGATGGCATCGGAACTTATTTTATTTACATAATTTATTTTTTTAAGTGCTAAATGTGCAGGGCCAAGGATAATAAGGGTGTCGTCAGAATATAAAGAGCACATGCTACCGATCGGACACCATTGCTCTAGAGCAAAAGTAAACAACTATTAGGAGGCTTCTCAAACTTTTTGACGAAAAAGTAATGAATACAGGATTACTGGATTTGGACTGAAATACTGGACTGGCTCTGATTCTGATTCAATCAAATACAAAGATCTATAGAAAATTCAATTTCTTTTTTTTTAAATGGAAAATAATGGCTTAAAGTTTTGGGATAACTCAATATATCATTGTTTTACTTCCACAAAACTACAAAAGTAGTTTTTCGTAATTGTCTCAGAGGGAGTTTTGATTTCCTCAAATTACTGACACAAAATAAACAATTTTAATGTTCTGGTTTACATATTTTATATTCATTATGACAAATTACATCTTAATTTTTTCTTTTTATGCCCAAAAATCCAGATAGGTACCTAAAATAAACGATTGCATATTATAATTTGGTTCAAGGAAATCTGTGCATATTATGTTTGTTGCAAAACTAACTGAGACATTGTTATAACATCATCATAATCAGCCTATCTTAGTCTACTGCAGAACATAAGCCTCTCCCAAGGTACACCATTCAGACCCATCTTTGACTTTCGCTTGCAGCCACTGCTGGCTGCCTTACATACATTATCACTCTATCTATTTTCAGGGCAATACATAGGATTTAAATTTGTGTAGGTATTAAAAATATATATAAGACGTCTTTATCGTGAATTTTGTACCTAGTTGGCTCAAAATCATGTGTTTATAATTCAATGATTTAAAGCGATTATTATGATTGATGTACAGTGGCCATCATACACGTGATTGTGTGAACCCATCGTTGAAAACAAGGAGGAAAAATGACTCACAATATTGTATTGTATGGCATTGAGTAAGTATTGAATATGTCAAGACAGGTATCAACAATCCATACTAAAATAGAATGTGTTGGAGATAAAATATAGGTTCCTATGGATAATCAAAGACGTAGAAGTAATGAACTATCTCGATTTGGGGCGAGTGTTATGCTGTTTCTGGTTTATTTCGTCAATGACAAACAGGCAACGCAGCTATGAGATCATAAGTATTCGAAAGATGCAAGTTTTAGTGAACAAGCGGACAAATGGGCACTTACCATGAATAGGAGGACTCCGAAATGCAAATAGCTTAAGATATTTTTTGATTTTAGCAATAAATGAACACGAAATACGCTGATATCGGAAATATTCCAACAAAAACTTTTTGTGGATTTCACTTTTCAGATCGGATCGAGCGTATAAACTGTCAACTGTCAACAGACAGGAGTGTCAGGCAGGCAGGTGTCTGTCAGTGTCATTACATTAACGTTCCGAATCACACCAACAGATTATGTGTTGTCTCTTTTGTTTTAGAATAATCAATATTCAACCTATGTATCGTGAACTGATCACCGAGCATATTTTTATTTCGCGTTAAATAATACCGTTTATGAAGCTGCCACGAAACGGACATTGGCAGAAATTGTGACTATATAGTCGCAGAGGCCATTAAACCAAGAAGTCAAGTCAGCGAAATCTAATAAGGATGTTGGCTTTAATTCGGAACGCGTTAGATTGAGGTAAAAATTGACTGACACAAATCGCTGGCTCACTATTACAAGTCCCCCCTTTATAATACTACTCTTTGATTACAAGATTCTATGTTATTTTCTTACACGTTCTGTGAATTAAATTTAAAATTTTTGGGTTTCATAAATATTGACTTAGCAGGGTTTATGCTTGAGTGAAAATATCTCTCTCAAGCTTAAACCCTGCTAAGTCAATATTTATGAAACTTAATTTTTTTAAATTGAAATTATAGAACGTGTAAGAAAATAACATAGAACCTTGTAATAGTGAGCCAGCGAAATGTCTAAATTTGGTCTAAATCAAAAATCTAAATCTCGGCTAAAGCTTCTCACGGCTTGTACATTTTGCCAAAGGTGTGTATCTTTGTTCTGAAATAACTATAATCCGGTCCTTTGTGGTATGGTATAAATAATCCCAGCTTGAGACAGAAAAGTTGAGAGGAAAAGCATTTTTATAAGCAAATTATATATCAAGATCTAAATACATACTGATACACCTAAGGCCTGACACAGTCAAAGTAGTTTTCAACTACTTACACTTGGCACAGTTTATCTTTTGAATTGCCAAAGCTGAGGAGCCCTTCCATATTTTTTGTTATTCTTTCTCATAGTATGTACCTAATAAAAACTTAAACAAAAATAACACCATGTGAGCTATGGGCAAAAGACTAGCCTGTCAACTATTTTTTTTAAACGAGAATGTTTATAACCAAATTTTAATATGATTTTCTTCGCAATAACAACTTACAAACATTACACACAAAAAAACTATCTTAGGCCTAACCTATGCACTAGCACTTAAAGTTTCTTTGTACAGTTTAAACTTCCCGACAAACTTTTTAACTTGATCTTTCGGGTAAGGTTTCATTGCCAGGCAGGTTGGTATATTTTCTGGTTGCTCAATCCAAAGTTTGTGTTCAATGGAGTTCTCTTTTAACTTCTCAGCTACTTTTTTGAGGGAAGCTTCATTGGGTACCTGTAAAAATAAAATTAATATTGTTTCAATAAAGCTAGATGATTTCAGTAGAATTCTAAGTCCATAAGGTAAAATTAGTGGCGGCCTTAGGTAAATTTTCAATGGTGCAAGATATCAAATTAGCGCCTTTCCAAGCACTATGATAGAGCTCTCTCTATGCAGTAGCTAACTTGTGGTAAGGTTTACATAGACACAGAGAGGAACATACATTTTTTTACATCCTTATATTTCAGCATCTTAAACAGACTGACCATGTATGTATTAATTACAATTTATTAATTTGTACAATGGTCTTACTGCAACTAAAATGCTATTAAAGTTGGAGTAACACGGATGAGAATAATATTAACATAAATAAACCGGCCAAGTGCGAGTCAACCTGCCAAGTGCCATGCTATTTGAAAAGGACTATAGTTGGCCGGTGGTTGGGTGTTTTCGGTGCCCCTTACATGACGGAGTACGGACACCCCAAGCGGGACGTCAACACCCCAAGCGGGACGTCAGTGCAGGACTTATCGCCCCCATCTCGAATAAGAATAAGAATGACGGAGTCAGTGGGGTCGCACCACTCGCAGCTCGCACTGTCTTAGGCCCACCACTTGGTATAATCGTTGCCGCAATTTTGCCAATGTCTCGTGATGGGTCAAGGAAATATAATTATATTCTGAAGGTTAAGGTCAGGTAACAATGTAAATTCAATTTCACAGATGAGCAGGAGAATCTTCTTGATGCCTCTAACCCACTACAAAGGATACACAACATTTTCACTACAAACACTACAGCAGGCCTTACACTGACCATGAACAAATTATTTTTCCATCATTTTTATTCCATTTGAAAAAGTCAAACTTATCCATATTCTAGCTTTGTCGCGTCTACGCACGGATAAAAACGGTGGAAAGATAATTTGTCCATGGCCCGTACTAGGTCTACACTGCAGGTCTATATCTCCACCTGCAGGAGATATTATATGTAATTATTTTCTAGTACTATGTATCTACAATTTCTTTTTAACAGACAAGTGCCTTATTTAAGTAAACAAATACAAGTTGACACCATATTACGTATATATGTTTATCTATGATATTACTAAATTAGCTCCTTTGACGATGACCGATTGCTCTTAGACCGTTGATGGTGTAAACACAATCCAAATGCAACTTACTTCCAAAACCACTTTGTGCATGTTATCCAAATCACTTAAATAATGAGTTGTATGTTCATCCTCTCTGTATATATGTAAAACAGCAGTAGAAGCGTGGCATGCCTGAGCTACTACAGCACCGATTGTCCATCCTAACTCCTTGAGAAGATCGCCGCGAAGCAGAACATATTGCACGATAGTATTAGACATTTTGTACAGAATTAGCAACTATTAGAACTTTTGTGTTTCAGTCACTATATTCATTTGAGATATTATCACTCTGCTAGTTATTTGTGATTATTGATTAATTATACATAAATTGATAAATTTAACGAATTATTCAACTTTTAATGTATGTAACATTCAAATAAAAATGAATTTTTTGTTTTTTGACTGGTGACTGCTGCTGATAGACCTGACACTGACATAACAGAGTGAAGTGACACAGTCGCCCGGCCCGACAGCAGTGTAGCCAGGTCAAAATTTCGTAAAACGAGAGGTGTACCAATGAAAAATTGGGAGATGTATGAAGACCAAATTCATAAGATTATTATATTAATAGCCATTTAGCGTGGTAGTTCCGCCAGCATGCTGCTTTTATTTTGTTTATAGAGGCACCTGCCTTATAAAAATATGCGAAAGTGTTTGTTTGGTATCATGAACGTAGTTTATGGTTTGTATGTTCCTTTTTCACACAGCAACAGATCGACCAAATTTTGATTCAGATATGATCTGGCAACCCTATGTAAGTGTCAAAGTCAAATGAATCAACAAAAAAAAATTGAATCTTAAATTTTGAAATTGCCGAAGTCCAAATCGAAGCGAAGGAAATAGAAGCTAACAACAAGCTTAACTCCTAATTATTGTTTGTAGACCTAGAAACAAAAGTGAATTAGCTGCTACATTTCACACTTTTTGAAGATCATGGCTTCGGGTCTCGAAAATTATGTGAATCAAACTGTGTCTGTGATAACTTCGGACGGCAGGAACTTTATCGGCACCTTGAAAGGATTTGATCAGACAATAAACATTATTTTGGACGAGTCTCACGAAAGAGTGTTCTCATCATCAACAGGAGTCGCGCAAGTCGTGCTCGGACTTCACATTATAAGAGGAGATAATGTCGCAATTGTTGGACAAATAGATGAATCTATCGACAGCAGATTAGACCTTGGTAATATTAAAGCTGAACCGCTAGGAGCTATTGCACATTAGTTGTAGGTAATAAATGTATTTTTAGTACAAGCAAACGTTTTACTTCAATTAATATCCTCTTAATAACTTTTAGGTTATCTACTGCTAAGTGAAACAATAAGCATTGTCAAAAAGAAACATTGTCTCAGAATGTATCTCAAAACAATTCGCATGGGATGTAAGAAAATAAAAATCGTATTAGCATTTAAACTCATTATTTACAGACAGCATATTATTTACAACTCATATTTACATAAATATCTCTGAAATAAAACTAAGTAAAGCATTCATTACATACAACATTTCATGACACATATTTAAAGTAAGCATATATTTCAATAGTGAACTTTGGTAACATAAATGTTTGCAGCTGCAATAATTGTGTTTTGATAAACGTATGGATTTCCACATTTGTGGTGATTGGGAAAAGACTGTGGGCCTTTCATATCGCCCTTTCCTTACTTTCAGGGAATTAAGGCTAAATGACCGCACCACATATCAATTTCTATCATGAAATTTCAATTCATTAAAGTTTCTGGGTTTAAACATAGAAATAGTATACAGAAGTATCAGAAAGAGAATCAATCCAAATTAAAAAGCATCCCACATGCTATTTAATTTAGATTGCACCTTTTCCTTTCTAGCAGGCATGGCTAATACGACAAATACTTAAAAATGGTATATTTTAATGGTACTTATTGTGATTTTATGAAAGAGATTGTCAGACCGAAATTCGAGTTTACATGTGCATTCCAGGAGCCTTGCGGCTCGAATTAGCGCTGGAACAGCGCAGTTCTAATAATCACACAAACATGAACCATAATGCACTGAGATATGGTTTGCGGTCGTGCAACTTTTCTCATCACCTAAACAAAATCCTGAAACAGGTTAACTAAACGCGGGCTCGAATTACAGCTGAAACTGCGCAGTTCGGAAAATCACGCGAACATGAACCTTAATGTGCTGAGATACGGGTTGCAGTCACACAACTTTTCTCATCACCTAAACAGAATCGTTTAAAACAGATAGCCGTAAGACCCCAGCTTAAGTATAACTTTCTTTCCTAAATGCTTATCAGGTTTTTTGAAAATTCAACTAACTACAACAAAGAGCAACATAACTTTTTACTTTAACCCATTTAGTCAGTTTCCACACGATGTGTGTAATCTGAAATAGGGCCTCAAGAACAAATAAAATAATGGTATACATACCCATAAGATCTAATGAACCATTCTAAAATAGATTAAATTTTTCGTTTGTTCCTAATTTAAAACCTTTTACAGGCTAGTCAGCTAATTTTTCAATTACATAATGTGCTATAAAGCAATCATGGTGCATAAATGATCAAATTTTGTCATTTGAAATAAAAAATTATACAATTACAAGAATATAACAAATTAAAATACATATCTATTTTCTATACAGTTAACAAACTGTAGAATTTATAAAGTAATTTGTAGATAATTTATCTAGTCTAACATTTCTGTCACATTATATGCAATGTCTAGCATAACATAACATTCTTGTGCTGCATCAGTGCAATATTTTGTTCCCCCGTGTACAGCTTGTTGATAATTAGGAAAAACCAGTATTATTGGAAGCCTGATTCACCAAAACTATCTCCTGCGGCCTGGAATATAAATTCAACATGTATTATATTATGTATCTTTTAGATTAAAACTAATTTTTACATGACAGAACTCATCAGAGAGAAGTTGCCAGATTATTTTATAGTGCTTTTCATGAAAGAAGTCCCCTAGACTCATCTAGACTGTAATCACATATCAATCACTAGCAGTATCATTTCTCAAGCAGCACTTAACAACTTACTAATACGCCGCGTGACCAAAATGCTGGCGTGTTTCTGGCTCAACGCATAAGCTTTGCTATTCAGCGTGGTAATGCCGCCAGCATGCTGGGTACGCTGCAACTGGTAGTGGGCTTGAGCGTTTGGATTGTCTTTAGACCTTCAACGGTCTATCGGCAGTCTAACTGTATTTGTAGTGTTAGTATTATCTTGTATTTTGTTTAGTTAATAAAGGCACTTGCCCTAAAAAAACAACTTTAGGCATCGTACATGACTCTTCAACAATGGCAAATTAATAAAAGTCTCACTAGTGTCCAAACATAGAAACAACACCTGACAACTACAAAATGGAAATTTAGATCCGCTGTTTGCCGCGGGACTTCTTTTATGAAAAGCACTCTAGTATAGATATGCATATCGAGCATTTATCCAAAAGAGGGCAACTCTTATGAATAAAATGCTGGATAAGCTACAGAAGAGGTAACTCTATAAGGTGAAACAATCAAAGGGGATACGGAACAGATTAGTTTATCGAGTATTTACTCATAAGAGGCTAAGCAGAGGGCACTATCTAAATGCTGTACTGGTTCAACTTTTAGTTTCTAGTACCTTTCCATCTAGGTAATAGTTCTAATCCATATTAATTAAAATTGATAGTAAGACGATACTTTATACTTTTAAGCTACAATCATTAATGCAACAGTATTACATAAATAAATTTACTCTTGATATTTCAGACAAATTGACCACACATAGTTACTCATACCCCGGCTGTACACTCGGCGAGAGATAATTATTTTGTGACTCATCCCAGTTTTGTACATAATTACGAATTTAAAATCTATTTGAGACTGTCTCGGTGCAACGTTGCTAGACTTGCTAGTCTATCAGTTTTTTATCAGATAAATTTCGCAGAGTAGATTGGAACTGCAAGATATATTTTCCTCCTGTCCATTTTTCTATCAGACGGCCAGGACAGGCGGGGAAATAGTTAATATTAATGGCGTGTCATGGTTGGTATTCCGAAAACCCATATAAAGCACTTTGATTCCACCTTTATTATGCAAACTGCTAGACAGGAATGCGCTGCCCGAATGGGTATTCCCCGATAGTTACAATCTGGATTTTATCAAGTCAAGAGTGTATCGATTTCTTCTAGGCAAGCATGTTCATCATAGACCGCATCATCGCTTAACATCAGGCGAGATGGCTTTAAGCGCAAGCCTATTAACAAATAAAAAATAATAATTAGAATTTGGTCCAGGCTTACAGATTTTAACCTAGTTCTGTTTAAAAAGATTTCAGCACCATATTGGCATCAGTCCAACTCGAGCCATTCAATATTCTATCTATGAAATTTTACTCCATACTGCACTGCATGCTTATCAGCAAAGGCAACAGCAACTCAGAACAAGTAGGTGAACTGCTTGTGGTTTGTGGTTAATTCACTATCACTATGTATATACATATAATATTTATATATACATCAGGTTGCTGGTCATCTCAAATATGATGTGACCTTTGGATAAATCCTAAAATGGATAGTAACGCTATCGTAAACTTACCGAGCTATAGTCTCAGAGTGTCTTGTCGAAAATATACAGCCAGGGTTAGATTTTTGTAATAGTATGATTATTATATGAGATATGGTCAACTCTACGAGATCTAATTACGATTTTATAAAGCTCATGTACCTCACATACCAGAACACAAGCTTAAAAACTCAAGCTAACTATTCATCATCCCTCTTAATAATTTTAAGATCTACTCCTTCACTGTAAATAATAATTAGGAAAACATAAGACTCATTATTTCAGTAGTTGGCTAATCAACTGTTCTGAAAATAGCCACAGAATACGTCACAGTGGGACAATTTTGGGATTCAAACTAACCATCTTGACTATTAAGTTGGATAAATGGAGGAATAAAAAATTTCACGGGATGCTATCAGTTTTAGTCAGAAAATGCAATGGGGTCTATCCTTTAACTCTTTAGATAACTTAGTCACATTACGTGTCTAGCTATGTTTCTTCAGTATTACAGTATGACACAGTTACCGTATTGCAGTATCCTAAGTCTTGTAGTTATTAGATTATTAATATAAATTATTAATATAAAGCAAGGAAGAGACTAAGAGGAAAGACAATAGCGAAACATCTGACAAGATTATGCCTTCGTTTGCTTTGTAGAAGTGTAAATACAAAACAAAAAACCGCTATTTATTTTTGTAACAAATGTACTGCACATGGTTATAATTAGGTGTTGAAGTATATGTCTGACGGTTTTGACTCGTTTTTACTGAGCAAGTTCAATGGTTATGGCTCGTCCATTCATATTATTATGGTTGAATTACCTGGGAATTTACACCTACCCTCATAAAATATCTTGTCATATTCTCACCTTTGCATCTTTTCCTTATACTTCTGTGTATTATATGTCCGGAAGAACTGCTTTCCGTATTCGAATGTGGCTATCATAATGGCGCAAGCAGGCGCTACTTTGAATATTCGAGGCAAAAGACCTGTAAATAACCCTTTCACACCATGGTTCTTGTAGATATTTTTAGCTATCGATTTCATATTTGACGCTCTTTGCTGCACTTTGCCATCTGAAAACAGAATTAACTTGGGTAACTGTGATCAAAGATATTAAAATAAAGTCCGTAGAGCGCCCGGAAGAAACATGGGCAATGCGGGCTGTTGAAGCAGGGTATCGTCATAGATAAATATACTATACTAGAGGTATCGTCTATTTCACTCGTTGTTACATGCACCTCTGTCTTTCTTCGCATCTCGTTGTCATGTGCACTAATTGAATGGGAGCCACTATCGTATTTTCTATAGCTGAGAACAGCTCTTTTAATAGCTCACTGGGCTTTTATTCACTAACTACAAACACAAGTTAACCTTTAAAAATTTGCCCTTTATTCCCTAGGGAATAAAGGCCAACTTTTACCCGTTACCTTAACTCGCCACGTTATGTGCAATGTGCATGTTTTAGTTAGTGAATACAGGCCCTGAGCAACCTAGAAATTGTGGACCGCTCTAACTTTAAGTGTCTGCATTTCAGCATCATGTCATGACAGGAAGAAAGTATCAGTTAAATACTTTCATATTAAGTCTTAGCAGAAAAGATGACGAGAAGACTAAGTAGTTTCCCGAAAGATGCCGAGCTCTACTTTATTTTTCTCTTAGCCTCTCTCAAAAAAAATGCCTAGTTTGAGCGTCTGTCCTAGGTATGTATTTGTTACAGTCCAAGTGATTAATTAGCTATACATAATCACTAACCTGTGTAAATTTCCTTTTCTCCTAATTCTATTTGCTGATGCGTTTTGACGACATCAAATGGCAATGTTATGAATGCTGCAATCTGAAAAAGAATAACATTAAGTAAGATCAAAATCAATGTAAGTATGTGCATTATACTAGCATGACGTATTCTGTGAGGTAAGATAGAATTTACCTATAATCTTATAATTGATTTTAGGTCTCCACTCTCCAGCCATTATATCAGTATTTTTGAACTTTTAATGATTTGCTTTTTCGGAGTTGTGTTAGTCTGTCTCTAAGTTACTTCTTGTAACCTTAACATTTGACGAATTTCGAAGTGCAAGTTGTTGGTCGATGTCAAACACAGAATAGAAAAAAAATTACAAAGGCTATACGGTTTTTGTTTTGACTCTATAATAAAGTACTTGTACAATAGAAAATTTGTACAATTTTACAATACTTTTTTTAATTTAAACTTTTTTAATAAAACGAAATTAAAACCCAATAGCACCTATGGGCATAAAGACCAATCAACACCTCACACATCAAAATTGGTCAAGCCGTTTAGGCTAAAGGAGGTTATATAGATTCAAAATTAAAATAAAAAAAACAATTACAGACATTACCTCCCTTCTTAGGCAGTCGGGTAAAAAAGTCAGTTTGGCAAAATGAATATAATTACAGATATATTAAGTAGTTTCCAAAAAATATTGCTTGGACGTTATGCATGAAAATGACTGAAAGCTCTTCAAACTGAAGCAATATATTTTGCAAAAATAAGTGGATACTTACACTTCCAGCCACAGATCCACAGAAGAAATTGAACATAAACGTGTTTCTTTCCGAATCAGGCTTATCAAATGCTTTTTTTGTTGTTTCAAACATCGTCCAGTATATTCCTGAAAGTTTTAAAGTAATGACAATTAATGTGGTAAATTTTTTTTTATTGTTTGCGGGAGTTTATATTCAAATCAATTTCTTAAACCAGTTACCAGTGTATTTTCGGTTTAGTTGAGGTCCCAAGTATTCAACTTATAGCTGAATCCATACCAAGCAGTTTTTATTTTTTGTTTAAATTAGAACGGCTGTCAAGGCATTTTTGTAAGAAGTTGTAGCCAGTTGCACCCATATGAACCAAACGTCAGTCATTCGAAATCAGTTAGCAACTGTGATGCGGACAAAGAACTTTGAGACCTAACCCAAAAAGGTAAGTTCAAAGTTCTTTGGATGCGGAGTTCGACGCGTTGATCTAAATAAGAATGTTCAATCAAGGTTCACTCATAATGCCTGGCGACAGATTTTCTTTTTCATTTCCGTTCTATTTAATTATCTTTTCTGTGATACCAAGGCTTTCTCAAAAAGATACAGTGTCCAGGCAGCCAGGAAGCCCAGTCTTAGTGGAAGTAAATGGAGAAAACTACTGAGCAGCAGTACATAGTGTGTGGTAAAATTATAGGTACCTGAAAATGGAACATCTCTTAGTAAAGTTGATCCCAATCCACGGAACAGACCTAAGTAACCTTCATACTTCATCGCTTGCCGCAAAGCTAACATCATTTCTGAAAATAGAAAAAACAATAGTAGTGTACACATTTTTTTTTGTTAACAGCGCACAAAATGTTATAGACAAATAACCAACAGACATGACAGATTATTAGTCTTTGAGATTTAATGCATAAAGGGATTCGAAGATTTTTGTATGGAAGGAGGCCTCCGTCAGCCGCCGTCTTGTTTTTTTTTTACGAAAATGCTATGGCAGTCTTAAACCTACACGTATATCGTTAGACGGCAACTGGATGATCAAAAAAATTTAATGGCATTTTGTCGTAATATAGCCGGTTAAAAAGAAATATTGATTTTTTTGATTAATCTATAACCTTGACTTTTAATTTTTAAACAGTAATTTAATTTCACTAATATAAAAAAAACAAGATTATGGAGCTATCACAAAAATCAATATAAAATCTTTTTAACCTGTGATGTTAGTACAAAATGGTATTTATTATTTACATATTTTGATAACCTAGTTAATAACCCTCTATTGATTAACATGTGGTGGTCAACTGCAAGCCTATCTCTACATAGTATAAATTTAAGTCGATTTCCGCGTCTGTCTGTCTGTATGCTAACTCTTCCTTGACCACGCAACGGATTTTGATGCGGTTTTCACCATCAGTTAGATACATTTTCAAGGAAGGTTTATATATATATAGCTAGCGACCCGCCCCGGCTTCGCACGTAAATTACACCCGTGCCAGGCCGGGTCGGCGGGTCGCTAGTTCATTTATTAAAAAAATCTGGGAGATAATTTGCATGTACCTGAATAGGTTAACTTCTTAGATTGCATCTTCGTCCGGATTAGCTCAAGTGGGCTTACTATAGTAACTGCTGTGGTTCTGGCTGTGGCACCGGCTATCATTGGAATCCATATTGGCTGGTGTGCTAAAATGTTCAAATATAAGGTTTTAGACACTTAGGTTTTTGTTTTGTTGGGTTTTTTTGACATTGGTGTAAATTCTGATGTTCTCTAAACTAAACTAAAATTGACAGCTCTAAAACTGTTGGCATCCTTCTCTCACATATTAAAATGAAAAGAGAGGCAGATAATTTTAGTACTGTCAGATTGGTTTAGTTTTGTGTGTTGTATGACAGAATCGACGCTACTGTGTGATTATAGGCACATTAGCATATGTTGCTAACCTATCATCAAATAAATTAATCAATAGATTTGGTTGTACATTTTCTAACATCTTTAGCACTATCATTATAGCCAACTTTACTTCTCATGTTGAAATTGTGGTATGTATTGTCAGATTAAACTAAGTGTAGATATTTATAGAACTAAAAAGATAAGATTATTGCCATCATCAGTAAAGAATCTCAGTAGGTCACTAAGATTTATCTTGGAAATTTCTTAATATTATATTTTCTTAAAATATTTTATTTTGGGTTTCATTTCAAGTTATCTTTTTATCTATACAATTATACCTAATTTACTATCAATCTTGTTGTCAAGGTTTTACAGTAAACAGATCTGTTGACATGATAATGTTGGTTGTTATTCTTGCCAAGATTGAACTTTATTCCTTTGGTGGATCAAAGGGTTTCTCAAAGTGGTGCTGCATACCCGTATTGAATTTCTGAGATACCAGTGCAACCTTTTCAAAAGTAAATAACACTGCTAGTCTATCTGTTTTTTACTAAATAAATTTCAGTGTTTCAGATCTGCATGAATCCTGCCCATTTTTCTATCAGACTGCCACGGGCACAAAAAGGGAACACCATTGCATGGTTGATTTTCTGAAAACCTGTACAAAGCTCTTTGGATTCCACAAGACCACATACAAGACATTGACGTTTGCACAATAAAAGTATTGTGCAAATATCAAAGTCTTGAGCTATCATTGCATCCAGAATACGCTGCCTAAATGGCTGTTCCCTGGTAGTTACAATGCAGATCTGGGTGGGTGTCTTCAAGTCGCAAGTGAATCAGTTTCTTCTAGGCAGGAGTAAAGTACTCCATCGTATCCCTCATCTTCGCTTAACATCAGGCGAAATGGGGGTCAAATGAAAGCCTATTATTCAATAATAATAAAAATACTTAAGTTGTCTATAAGTTCATCCATTTTGAATAGGTAAAAAAGATAAAGCAATCAGCAAACGGGCAATAAATAATTATGGATTGGTATCTACTTTGATAGATAGCAAAATTATTTGTAATATTTTTAGCACCAGATGCAAGTTGTTATTATGGCATGCGGTATGGCGCAATTATCCCACGCCGCTGCCGCAATCAGCTAGCACTCATTGAAATGCAGGCGCTTGGTAAGCTTTCAGTACCGCATATACCGAGCTTGCTAATACTGTACTGCTGCTGCACCGACAAGTCAGGAAAGGGCCTAACACTTCAGTATTGCAATCCAATGCAGCTAGCATTTTGGGAACAATGCTTGCAGACAACAGTTTATAATTTTTAGATTGGTGTATTACAGTTATATAATTATTAACAGGACATTTACCGTGATAAGGTTGTGGTTGTCATATAAATGAAGAGAATGACTGTGATAGTTTAAAACAGTGTTTAGATTAGTGTAGTTTTATATGTATATTGATTTTAATTCGTAATTTTGTATGGTTCCAAATATGTATAATTTTCTAATAAAGATTGATTATAATCAAATACTCACTGGTCATAGTAAATTTGTTGTAGGTTGTCTTCATTTTATATCGAAGTTGTTCATAGGAAACAAAGTATATCACAGTACAAGGAAGCGCTAACACTAATGTGGGACTTAGACCAGACCATAACGCTGGAACCCCTTCTATTTTCGCTATTTTATAAAATGCATCCTGAAAAGATTAATGTAATAATATAATTTTTACCAGACTGCCGAAAAAGGAGTGTTATGTTCTTTACCTTGTATTACATATTTATGTTTGTCTGTTTGCGATAGTCTTGTCTCAATGTACAAAGTGTCATATTATAAGGGTATCTTTTGTGGTCAGGTTTTTATTTTCTTGTAATAATATCACTTCAGTTATGTGATTATTAAATGGATATTTGTCTATGATAAGGTTGTGTTGTGTTGGAAACTTAAACATGATAAATATCCCAGTAATGATCCTATAATTGAAGAGTACTTCTGTAACAGTTTAAAAGAATATAATATTACTTGTTAAGTAAACAAGATGATTGTTTGTTTTTTTAATTCCATTTAGATCTACATGATCTTTTTATCATGAGTTTTTTGGTGGTAGTTTGCCAGATTAATGTTATTTGTAGCTTGGAAAGCAAACAATAAGTGAATCTGTACAATTGGTATAATTCATAAGAAAAAAACTTCTGTTTACATATATCGACTGTCAGTAGATAAGGCAAGTAGTTTTAAATTCAGAAATGTGAGAGATATAATCATCATCTTCAGCTGCAACAGCCCACAACTGGACCACTTTTACTTCTCTCGAGATATGGCAAGGCAGGGACTAAGTAAGTGATGTAGTAAGGAGTAAGAATACTTACAAATGTACCGTGGAAATGTACCCGTCTTGGAATCCATGCGCTTTCTCCGCAGGGGCAAAGGTGTTCCATCAGCCCATTGCAGTACAAATAACATTTATTCGAAAGCAATGCTTTTTGCTGCGCTTGCAGTCTAATCTTAACCACATCGAGTGGAGTCACTGAAAATCACCATTTACTGATGTAATAAACGTTTTTAAAACGACATACAAGCTGAATTGCCGTGAAAATAAACACTTACTAAACAGTGAGGTTATAAGGGCACCGGAACAAGCTGATGCCATTTGTTGGAATGGAGTAATTCGGAATTGGGGATCATCTTCACGTATCATTTTGTCTGGCTGTAATAGTGCTAGTTTATTTTACAAATGAAGAAACTCATAAAATTCATCCGGTCCTATGTTTTTCTTCTAGAACTGACATAAGAAAAGTGACAAGCTCAAATCAAACTGTCAAACTTGACAACAACAAAAACCCACAGATCTACTACCTATAGATTTTCAATGAGCGTGGCTAGCTCAGTGCCTCTCGCTTCAACAAGGTGTGTTGCCACATTAAAATTATTTGCTATAAGTTAGGGTAATTTACCTACTATGATGGGTAGTGAATCTTCAATGAGTAATTTTGGAAACAATACTACCTTTTAAATATTTATTGTTTATACAATATCTGCTGTAACCCGCGGTACTACCTGCAATTTTCTGGGAAGAAAAGCACGTTGTCTGTCCTCATGACACACCCTATCGTCCTGACAAATTTACATAAGGTTGACTTAGCCATTTCCTCGTAAAAAACAGACAGAAGTTACGTTAGTTTTTATTATAATTATTTGTTAGGATTAGAATATAATATTATACTAGAAAAAAGGTTGTGAAGTAACCATAGCATGATGGCAGGGCACTTTGTAGTGCTTGGCTTGCCTAACTACAACCTTCAAGATGAACTCGTAAGTAGGAAGTACCTTACAGTGTGTTATAATAATAACTAGCTGGTGTCCGCGACTTCGTTTGCATGGAGTTAAAAAATTTAAGAAATCTAGGTAAAAGGGATGGAAGGATAATCTAAAAAATACTAAGCAACAAAACAAATTAATAAATTATGATTAAAATCTCTCCGCCTAAAGATAGGACACCTTTAAACGGCTGTATCTTTCGAACCGTAATAGATAGCCAGTTGAAATTTTTACAGAATATGTAAAGTTACGGCGGATTAACTAAGAAATAAAAATAAATTCCAAATCTAAAGGGGACCCTATTACTAAGCCTAAATTGTGTGTCTGTCTGTCCGTCTATTTGTCTGTCTGTCCATCCTAAATTTAAACGGCTGTATCTTTCGAACCGTAATAGATAATCAGTTAGAATTTTTATGAATATGTAATATTACGGTGGATTAATTAAAAATAATAAAAAAACTCAAAAAGTTAAAACGGAAGGGGGGTATTTTTGGATTTGTTCTAGTGTAAAAAAGGTTATCCGTACAAGCGTCAAATTTTGCGGATTATAGTGAACATAAGTAAAACAACAATTAATATACACTGGCCAAGTGCGAGTCAGTGACAAATTTCTGTTTAGCACCATGCTAAGCAACGTCGGGCGCGGTCGGTACTTGGATGGGTGACAGCCTGGGCGTGATGTTGTCTTTTTGCACAACTTTTTGTATTTTGTGATTGTAAAGAACCCTCAGCGCCCGAGCCTGACTCGCGCTTGGACAGTTAATTTTTTTCATGAATGGTATTATGTATAACATTCCAAATAATTAGATAAATAGATAAAACTCTTTAATTAAATAATTAATATCTCTTCTGACAATGGATCTGGCATTGAAATGTTTCGAAAAAAATCTACCATGTCTTGCTGGCACCCAACTTTCACGACCGCGTAGCACATTCATTTCATTCGTAAGACAGGATCAGTTGGAAACCTGCAGAACGAATAATTTATGTTAGATGCGGTGGGTAATTTTTTTCATAAACTGGCAACATTCATCATGTATCTTCTAAGTGAATAATTTGATAAAATTCATAGAATTAGACCACAAATCGACCCAAAAACGGACTAATTATGAAAATACGTTTACGAATTGATATCCTGAATGTCTTTAGGTGATCGTTACAAGCGTTATTATGTTTACTTACTTGTGAAATAATATTTCATCGTTTTGTCTCTCACTGCGCTTCTTGCAGCCCAAAATGCTACACCCAAGCATTGTAGAACCATTTTTACAGTTATTACTCAGAGAAAAGACGCACAAAACACATTGAATCACCAAAAAAGGCAATAAATAATATTCAGACCCGTTTTGATTGGGACTAAAACCGTCAGATTTTGACATTTTTGGTGCAAAAAAGAGGCCACGCCGATAAGGACAAAAAAGTCTATCTATGTCCTTTTTGTACATGTGCTGAGCCATATCAATTTGTCTCTTTCACTGAAATATATTGCCGATCTGGTTGTGTATATCTGTGCAAAAACCAAATTGGGTTTTTTCGTTAATAATTTTATTGTCTATGGCCTAATCTTTGGTCATATTATTAACATAGAGTAGTACATATATATTATGGTGTAAAGTGCGCTCTTAAATTTGTCGTCCCTTACTGGCTTCGTTTGTCTGCCCCATAGCTCATTCAGGGCAGACAAACCGGTCGCGAAAATTTTGTTTTCGGTATTTTTGTGCTTGTGCTATATTAAATTCATTTTGGACGTTATTACCTGCTGGTTTCTAGTGAGTTCTTGTAAATCTGACCTTTGCTGTTGGTGAATTGCTGTATTTTAGGCTGTAACAGCCGCACTGAACAACAACATGACAATATAACCTTTCACACATATATTGATTTTCAAATCCATTACTGAATAGGGATATTGACAAAATTTTACAAAGGCCTTAAAATTAAAGAATATGGTCCATATTTACTAGAAAATATTTTTTTATCTTCATTAGTGTACGTAGTAAATAATTATAAGCTGTTTTTATTTCTAATTTTATATGATGCACCAAAAGGCGCCAAAACGACGATCGCCATTTTGTGACGTCAATTATTAGTACTATGACAGAAAAAAAGTCAAGTTCTGGGTGAGTACTGACTTGCATTCGAGATATTTTTTGTTAAAATTTTCATGACCGTGGATACAATGTCCTTTAGTCGTGATATTAAACAGTTTACATTGTATTAATAGCGTCAAACAAGTAGTCATAGTCACAGTCAGAGTCAAGCTAAGTAAGTCATGGTCAAGTCAAACTCATGCCCCTGTAAAGTGGTGAAGACTTTACAAGAGGCTCCTATGGAGTTTTGGAAACAACACGTTTCACCTCGTTATATCACTTTCCCACATTCAAGCACGTTTACGAGTACTTATTGAATAATAATTCACCATTTAGTACACATTAGTACTCGAAAATACACATGTTTAGGAAAATAATCTAACGAGCCGACATGTATTGTTTTTTCCCACCTTGGCGTCAAAACTCCCGCGTTCCAGAGATACGTCTGGGTGTGACTACATCATTCATAATAATATTATGAATGATGTAGTCACACGTATAACGTCATCATCAGTGTGAAGAAAAGAAAGATCTGAAGATTACGAGATTTTTTATTATTGAAGCCACATTCAGTAGTTAATAACAATATAATTCGTGTAATGGACGACTGTGTAACAATTTTATGTGCACTTACTAACCTCTAAGACAGTCTTATCAAAAAATTTGAATTTACAAAATAAAATAATTAATAGCAATACATATTTGTTTTATTTATTTCGTGCTTTCATACAACAAAGGATATAATTATATTATTAATCCAAAAGGATGTTAGATCCTGGATAGTATTTTTGTCATAGGCTTGATCATAATGTGTGAACAACTCCATTATTTTCAAAGTTTTAGATAACTACACAAAAGTAAAAAATTTTTAAATTCGATACAAACATTTGTAATAATCATTAAATAAACATTTGTTTGTCTCGCTAATGGTATTATCTTCTTTTGTAAAACATTTAAAAGATTTTTCCGTGTATGGGCATTTTATTTCTATAACTATGGTTTTATCACAGATTCCATCATGAGGTGCAGCAATGTAGGGCTATTGTCGTGATATTATCAACCCACACTGTTCTATTTTCTTGCCTAGTTGCTTAGAGACACATTTTTTTTACTTCTTCCAAACTTCTTCTTCTAAAGCACGTCCCCTTTTCATAGCTTTCCATTGTCTCTGGTGTCCTAGCTCCCATAATAGTCGCTACTAATGTTCCATCCACAGTTTTGCATCTGCTGACACTATACCTCCGCTAGGAGTAATAGTGTTCCGTGCACTATACATATGCAATAGAACCAGTTAGATGTTCTCCCGTATCATACCTCATTTCATGCCACAAATTACTTTCATGTTGACCTCGTGTATCTTCTTCAAGTTTTGCAATCACGGTAACTGTATTTATTAATTAAATAATGTAATGACAGTTTTTGCAAATCTGGAACCTGAAAATTTGGATGATGTTTTAGTATTAGGCAAGAATTAATATTTCTAGTACCAGCTTCTTTTACAAATTCCGTAAATAACAAATTTCCCGATGTGTTCTGTGAGCGAGTAGGGACTGCTTTTGAAAGTTCTTTGGTAGTTATACATTTTAAAGTTGTCCCTACTTGGGCCAATGTAGATTTCTTCCAATAGCACTCTACAGAAGTACTAGATGGTTCTTCACTTCTTCGGTGAACCCACATCAGGAATGCAACAGCATGCTTACATGCACCCTGGGATCCAGCACAATCATGACACTGTACACTCATTACTTTTCCCTCCTTCTCATCCACTGTCATAGTTGCTGCATAGGATTTTGACCGTTCTCGATGTTCTGGACAAACTTTGCACTTTAGTGTACACACATTCGAGTCTCGTTGCAACTGTACATATCCAATCGCATCATCGCCGTAAGACTGCCTTGACGATCTGCAAAAAAAACATATATTTAGTACATATTAATAGAGGTCATACATGTAAGGAAATAGCCATTATAACCTGAAATATGATGCAAATATTTTACTGGAAACTTAAACTAAAAACACATTGCCAATGCACAGTTGAGGTTTTAATTCTTGTCTAAACAAATACTTACGCAGTTGTCTTGATATTTCGAAATTCAGCTGCATTAAAATCTGAGTTTGATGCGAAAAAGCTTGCTACCATTACGGCATCGATATTGGGCAAATTTGCACTATCTGCTTTCGCGTACCTTGCTTCCATGGTTGCAAATGAAGTAAATACTTAGTAGATAGAAAGAAATAGATCTTCGTTCAAATAATATCAAGATTATGAAGTATTTCAACTATAGTAAACTGCAAAAAGTAGTATAATATACTGTTTCTGTTTGCTTTGTTTTGTTATGGTCGTGCTGTCATAACCAGATTGACGTCACGCACTGTGATTGGATTTTCAAGTCACGTGACACATAGATAAAAAATCGTGATTTTTAAATCTAAATAATTAAATTTAGGAGTTATTATTATTATTGAAAAAATATTGAAAAAATCTCTTAATATAAAACCTTTCAATATAGCTAGGTTTCATATTTTATTTCCACCAGTGTCAAATACCCTATTGCCTTGCATGAATTACTTGTTGTTGATTATCTTTCGTGTTAGGTCAGATTTAGTCGAATTTAAACCATATTTTATAGGCAAAATTACAAATACCAAACATTATTGCTATCTCATAGCTATACGCTAGCAGCGTCTCCATACCGTTCTCTCTTTACGGGCCAAATAGATTTGTTGGATTGAAGATTGAAAATTTGAAAGAAACTGGCAGCACAATTTCAGTCAGAAAAATCACTGCCACATGGATGGAGGGCGTTACTAATTTTTTTTTAGAAAATTAGAAAACCAAATTGTTTTACACGAAAATAGCAGTGCATTCTTCTACTAACTAACGCGCATCAGGTAGTAGAAATAAATAATTGAAAATGTTTTCCGCCGTGCCGAGATCGTTAATGTAAGTAGCTTTTTATTTTGGGAGTTTACATAACCTGACAGCTGTTTTTGTGTCGAATCTATAGATTTTCACTGAATTGGAGCCGTAACTCCGTCTTCAAAATTTTACTACGAAATCCCTAGTTGAAGTTCTTCTATCATGTATCGGTAATTTTAGCTTATTTCAGTGATAAATATTGGTAAAATGGTGCGCGAAAATCGGTTGAGGAACGATTTGCATTTGTTTTTGCATCTTTTCGTTTTCTCGGCAAGTCTGATGCCGTGCAGATATATTCTCAAGGTTTTCATGACTTAAAATTTGTTAGTCACCTAGTGATAAGGTCAAAATTCGTACAGCGTTTATTTTTAATTTACAACAATGTGCTAACTGCTGTGGTGCTGATGTACCTACCTATTGTTTTTGATGAAACCGCACTACTTTTTCCTCTGGTATCCAAGTTGAAATTTTAGGTCTTGTATTTGTTAACCTCTGCATATCTTTTTTATGGACTAAATTATTAGCCTGAGCGTGTTAACGGTCAACGGGGCTAGGGCCTTAGTAATAGGTTACTAAGTTTGTCTGTTACCTTAAATGGGCTGTATTTTTATGTTTACCGTGGTTTGGTATTGGACCTTTTTTTTGCCAACCATGAAATTGATAATAACCCTGAATGAGGATTGGAAGATAATAAATATGTTGTACCTACATACATATTTAATGCCTACAAGTATGTTAAAATAAGATTGAAGCATCGATAAGGAGTTCATGAATAGAAATTATTTTAACTAGACTACGTCCAAGTATTTATTGAATAAAATTATTTTCTTTTATAATTTTTCCCTGAAGTATAACAGGAACCTGCTTCAGCCTTACGTTCAAAAACCTAGCAAAAGTGATCAGAATTTGTGGTTTTCATTCAGCTTTTTAAAATGTTATAGCAGCTGTCAGAGCAAGTCTAGATGTATTTTTAATACAAAGTTAACAACACACATATAAACAAATGAAACATGTATTTTCGGGGATTAATAGTAGGTAACTTATGTCACCTATAACCTGTATGATAATCGAAAGTATACTCTATCTCCATACTAAGTGTCTTCCAAATCCTTTCAGCCATTAAAGAGTTGAGGGCAGACACATGCAAACTTTTGCATTAAAAATATTTGCGTGATATGATTTTCCAAAGAAAATTCCATTTACAATGTCAGTAAATAACATTACACCTAGTTCTATTTATAATGCAGCTCTTCTCAGAGTTGGCACATTCTCACATGTAATAATGGGTTTTGTTAAAACGCTGGGCAAAAAATACTTCTTGAATACTTTTGTTTACCAACAAGACAGTAATATGCATAACTACCCTTTCTATTTATTAAGGTTCCGTAACCATAGGGTAAAAATAGGACCTATTACTTAGCCTATGATGTCTGTCTGTCTGTCCGCCTGTCTGTTCTACCTATTAACGGCTGTCAAATTGGCTTTCGAATAGAGCATCCGGGTTTTTGTCACGAGTTTTTTTTTTTCATCTGGTATCCCTTGTGGTACCATACTTTCTAGTGCTTGGCAGTCTAGCTACCCACAAGTTGGACAATCTGTCAGCAAGCACCTAACAGTGTGTTCCGGCAGCTTCAATGTGAGGGCCAAGTCCCATTCCAGGCTAAGTGTGTTTACCATCTTCAACCACACCATCACATAACATAAGATGAACTGTAGTCAAACGCCTAGACTGTCAACCTTAAAAAGTTTAAGTACAAAGTAAAGTATAAATTGGGCCAAGTACTTGGTCTGATCACTACTCGGGATAATAGTATTTGGTCAAACTTTTATAGCTGTGACAGATGCAATAAAATTTTAAAAGGTTTTTTTTTTTATATTTACATAGTGTATCAGTTACTGTAGCTACTATGTTACGTTTTATAGCCTAGCAATTTCGGATTCAAATCAGAATTTATTCGGTTTTCATACCGCTTAGCGCTTTTTACAGCTATTTCAGCTGCCAGAATTAAGAAGCGGACCAAGTATAGAAGTTAGTGAGTTTAGTATTTTATAGGCCTAATGCTAGTTAAAAAAAGATTAGAAAGGTAAAAAAGGTGAATTGTAAGTTTATTTTACTCTTGAACTTGAAAAGCAACATGTAATCATATCTTCTCTATCTCTTCTCTACATACTATAAATTAAAGTCGCTTTCCGGGTCTGTCTGTATAACCACTAACTCCTCCTAAACCGCGCAACAGATTTTGATGCGGTTTGGTAGCTAGTTTTTTACGGTTTATATTATAACTAGCGGTCCGCCCTGCCTTCGCACGAGTAATATTGAAGTTTTAGTAAGGATCCCTAATTTTTTTGAAAATATATTATAGCCTATGTCACCCGGGGATAGTGTAAGTTCCCAATAGTGGAAGAATTTTTCAAATCGTTTCAGTAGTTTCGGAGCCTATTCAATGCAAACAAACAAACAATCAAATCTTTCCTCTTTATAATATTAGTATAGACTAGCCACCCGCCCTGGCTTCGCACCTAAACTCAAACCTGTGCGAAGCGGGCAGGTCGTTAGTTGCCAACTAAATGTAGGTACCATTATTAAAATTAGCAGTATTCCCGTATTTTCCGAAAAAAAAGCCGTGTCCTCCCTCATAGTAACTTATCTTTGTAACTTGTAGCCTCATAAGGCTACTCGTTTACTTTGTTACTTCGTTCTGAAATTTAATCACGCTTAGTTCAGCCATTTACTCGCGTAAAGTTGCGAAGTGATAACGTAAAATGATTTTATTTATTAATATTAATATGCAAAAAAATCTGCTTATGAATACCGGTGCTAACGATTTGTTGCGTTTTAGTTTTGTCGTGAACCCGTGCCAAAAAATATCGCAACCGCGGAGCCGGCGCGGCCAACGCCCTTTCCTATTTAGAGTGATTACTTGACTAACATTATCAGTATTAAAATTAGTCACTTACACAACACTGTTATACATAAACAAATTAGAGTGCTTTTCATGTAAGAAGTCCCGCGGCGGAACTAAATTTCCATGTTGTAGTTGCCAGGTGTTGTTACTGTGTTTGGACGCTAGTGAGTTTTTTTGAGTGGTGTACGATGCCTAAAGTTGGTAAAAGTGCTACTCGAAAAATTTTACTGATAGTGATTGATACGCGATGACAGTGACGTGTCTGGAGGACTTCTTTCATGAAAAGCTCTTCAGTTTCAGATTGCCTTTACATGCAGGATCCATTTTGTACTTAGCTACAAAGTAATCTTATCTATCATAGCATATGATATCGAGGCTATCGTAGTTTCTAATTTTAATTTATAAATTTATTTCTGAAAAGTTTGTACATGGAGTAATCGTGGGATTATTTCCACTAATCTTACGTCTACGTTTGCGTCTACTATCTACCTACTACGATTAGTTATTTTCAGCTTTTTGCTTTCCGAATAGTGTATAATAAAATAATAAAATAAACCCCTACCCACGAGGCCACTTTGCGCTTTTACATCAGTTTTACTACAACTCGCGTCGAAACTCCTATACCTACATTAGTTCCCATGTCACCGCGCCGCTCTGCGCCTCCAAAGCAGTTTCACCATGTCGCGTACGCAAAAGTTTCTCTTGAACTCTTGGAGAAGACGATTGAACCCGGCGGTGTGTATGCAGCGCCGCCCTAGTGACCAGGGTAGAGCGAGATTTTCTTTCAGCGCGTTTCTTTTTTGATAACTATAGTACAGGAATCAATTCCGGGATAAAAAGTATACCATGTGCTAGACACTAAACTTAGATAGCCGATAGCTGAGGTCTAGTTAGTGAACCTGCCTTCTGCGTTTGGGGGCATGGGTTTGATTCCTACCTATAGGACTAACATTCATGTGATGAATATTTGTGTTTGTTCTATAATTAAAAAAGTATGTATATGTATGTATAAGTCTCTGGTAGCCATATTACAAGCTTTGCTTAGTTTGGGGTCAAATGACCGTGTGTGCAAGTATCCAAAAAAATATATATATACTTGCTAAAAAACGCAAGTGCGCCTCGCCGTCTGCCATGTCGCCTTGCATGCCCCCTTGCATGCCCCGAGATGCGAAGCGCCATTGCTATCCAAGTATAAAAAAATCTCACGATTTTTTTTTCATGTTTGTATTTTGACGCCCCTTGCTATCTGGCGCCTAAAGCGATCGCTCCTCTTGCTCTACCGCAGTGACTGACGCTGTGTGTATGTAGATATGTATAGAAATTGTGCTTTTATCAAAGAGCCCGAAGTCGCAGTAAAATTTCCATGGATGCAAATTCGGTAAGGGAAATAAAGTATTTTTTTCTCATAATATCTAGATTTATGAAGTGATCTTACCCGACTCTCTAAAAATTCGCTAATGTTATAGGAGTCTGAAATAGTTTCATGGGTGCAAATTCGTCAAGAGTTTCGACGCGCGTCGTCTGTAACGGCGCAGTGCGAATAATCTCTGCTCGCACCTTTGGGCTCAGTCAAGTACCGGCTTGAAAGCAATGTATCCCTGATTTTTAGCTTCATAGTCTAGATCATCGACGCAAAATTGTATCGGGTATCGTTCCTCTTGGCCTTTCTAAGATAATTTATATCTTCATTGCTCTCGGCCCATCACTTGGGGAGGCGCACCACATGTTCCCTAATCTCATTTTACTAAATAATTTAGAGACCACTAGTTCTTTACATATAATTATTAGGTACTTTACTACAAGTGGCAATGCAGGAAAACTACCATTTGTAGGTTTGACTAGATTGCTAATAAGCTTGCAGCAGGGCACGTGGTTAGGCGTGGTGACACAAGTGGAATAGAGCCTGACAGTGGTTACCAATAGCGGATAAGCGTTCCGTAGGCAGACAACCAGCCCCATGGGTCGATGACATCAGGCCCATCGCAGGTATACGTGGATGAGATTAGCCTGAGACAGGGATCAATGGCACAAGGGAGAGGAGGCCTATACCCAGCAGTGGTTTGATACAGGCTGACAATGATGATGAATGATGATTCAATTATTATTGCGTTAATACCATAATAAACTGCGTTTTCAAGAGGTAACGAAACGGTAAACTTAGCCACCGCTGACATTGAGTATCATCAAGGTATCGATTACCGTTGTGCACGTCCGACCGATATCTAACACTCGAGTTGGTGCATTTATAACCATAATTCATTTTATCCATTCGCAATTACCGAATATTTCGTAATATTTCCGTGTATTTCGTAATTTATGGCCTTGGCTGCATTTTTAGAGTTCCGTACCCAAAGCGTGCAAACGGGACCCTATTACTAAGCTTACGATGTCTGTCTGTCCTACCTTTTAACGGTTCTGTATCTTTCGAACCGTAATAGATAGCCAGTTGAAATTTTCACAGAATATGTAATGTTGTGGCGGATTAACTAACAAAAAATTACAAAGTCAAAAATAAAAACTAAAGGGACACAAACGTAAGAAACAAACGTATTTTTTTACGTGTTTTTGTATTTGCTCTAATGTAAGAACGGTAATACGTACAAGTGTCAAATTTGGCATGATTGTAGTACACACTCTAAAGTATAACAAAATAAATAATGGCAAGGTGTGAGTCGGTGACAAAATTTCTGTTCATTACCAAGTTAAGCAACGTAAGGCGCGGTCGGTATTTGATGGGTGACCGTCTGGGAGTGATTTTGTTTCTTTGCACTACTTTTTTTATTTAGTGGTAGTACGGAATCCTCAGCGCGGGAGCCCGACTCACATTTGGCCGATTTATTTTGTTATAGGGAAATTTGTATCCTTGTTTCCGGAATAAAAATGGCACATATACAATTCTGCTGCTAAATCTCATATTTTTAAGAAGTAAACGTTTTTGTTATGGATAGTCATTTAAAGTCGACATAAAGACGTCATGCCAAAGATAACTCATCTTTTCAAGACTGCCATTTACTAAATTAGGTGGTCTACACAAGCATAGCCTCGGCTGAACAATTCTTAGTTCAAATGTTCCACAAATGAGTTGCTTTTGTAAGTCAAATATCTACGATTATGTTATGGTTCCAACACCGTGGCAGTAAAATATTCACGAAGTGTATAAAACGCCATGATTTTGTCAGCTTTTTTAGCTTTTGAATAATGAATGTGAACTCAAAGGTAAACCACATAAAGACGACAATAAAAACAAGTTGTTGACATTCTAAAGGCAGAGAATACGAATACAGTAATTTTTTTTCTACCCGACATTGATTATCCCCCGTTGGATTTTTCTGTTACATTAATTATATAGAAAAGCATTTAAAAACTTTAGTTTGTAGAAAGTTAGTTTAGAAAGTAGAAAATTATTTCATTTACTACGTAGGTCTACGCTGATACAGATTAAAGCAGTATTTCCAACGCTACATTGATTCATTTTCCTGAGGCCTTATCTGTTTCCAGTCTTGCCAACTAATCCAATTTAACAATTTGATATCATGCGTTGTCCAGTCAGTCCAGTTAAAACAAAAGTAGAGCTGTACATCACTACCGATTTGAGTCACATCCATCTATAGATACTACGATTACGCGTCTAATAGCTTCGGCATTGGCAATGACCTTGTATAGGTTTGGATTGGATAACTTCGTGATAGCGAACAGATTACCGTACCTAGTTGTTTTGTTTTGGTTTAGATTCAACGATGATGAACTGAGAAAACATACATAAATATGCGTGTTAGAAATTAAGTAAGTAGGTAAATGTGAGTATACAGCTATAGGTATTATTTTATCCCTTTGAATAAACAAGAATCTAAATAGTACGCCACGGGGCCTTTAAAATCATCATCAACAGGATCCCTTAGTCTAAACTTCGGATTTCCGTTCGCTTCCAGTCTTGCCAACTGCCTTACGTGTTATCTCGACTCTAGAACACGTTTACCCAACATTTATCGATTTTGTGGTAGATATGACCGGCCCATTGCTACTTCAGCTTGCTAATCTGTCGGTAACTCTATTTCTCTGGCGAATCTTCGTTCCGGATATTGTCTTTCGTGATACGCCGAGCAGCCAGCAAGGGCGCATAATATCATAGTACATAGCAATGGCGTATGGTATGCTATTAGTTAGTATTGTTTCATAACCGTTCTATACAGTAATAACACCCACAGGATGACCAATGACGCTCTTCCTATTATTTACTATATTACTATGAGTACTTCTATTCGGAACTGCATAGGAAGGTCATAGAATACTAGGTACACTTCGTTGCTATATGTCTGGCTTTTATCACTCAGCAAAATACTGATCAAGGAATCATCTGATTCATCAGAATTACGAGCATTATTTCAAGCCACGTTCACGGACAGTTAATAGCAAAACTGTATAATTGCACGCATGAAAAATTACTTTGGAACTAGTGGAATAAATTCGCGGAACGTAACTTGTTGACGTAATGCGGACATGAGATTCAGCATATAGGTGACTAAAATAAACGTGAGCTATTTTTAAAAACCATTCGTTTCTGATACTAATATGAAAGTCACAGGTAAGCTAGCCATTGCTAGTGATGGAATGCTTTGAGATATAGTAACAAAACGAGGAATCATGTGATGTGGAATTTCAAGAGAAGCGACGAGGAATTAAGTTGGAATTGGAACAAATACCTACAGCAAACTACTCGAAGTAGCTCGTCACGAGCTCGCGTATTGACATTTTCATTATAATGACACACCTACCTGAGCGAGCAGCTTACATAACCGTTGCCAAGTTCAAGAACATTTTTACTTGTATCTTTGAATTTTAAATGAGTTGTATCTTAATTTAAGATTTTGGTCGGCACATATGCATAATGAATGAAGTTCACTAGGTGATTTTCAAATACAGTGTTAATTTTGAAATGTATCCAACTGTTCCAATATTGCTATCGGATTTTTTTCTATAGACTTTTCGAGGATCGAACTTGCACCGGACCGAGTAAGCGCCAAGGGAATAGCTTAGGTAATCTCAACAGTGGGCTAAGTGATACTGTGGATGATGGTTATAAAAAAATATGCAGTCTTGGCTATATGCATGTGTAGGTCATATTTAACTATAGATGCGGAACGACTTAGTAAATTAGTATTTACGCGTCATATAGGTCGCGGTGTCAAATAAAGAGCATTTCCTTAGTGCTAATTTCCTTTTTCACGTTTTTCCTTAAAATCAATTTCCTTGTCACAGATGCTGCACAAACGCTCTAAGCTCAAATCGAGCGCTAGCGTACGCGCTGACGAAATGCTCAGCGCTGGATCATGGGATCCAGAACCGGGACTACCACGAGGTGACCGGCAACATCATCTGCCCCAACATGGTGCGGGGCATCGACCATTTGAGGGACCCTAGACTTAATAAGGTGAGTGAGTAAGAAAATTGTTAATTGATAAGAAAATGGTCACAGCAGCTAAGAAGAACACGGATATAGTGAAGGATAAAATGAAAATACAATTTACGGATTAACTTTACTACAGGTTTAAAAAAAATATAGAATAGGTCTACGTTTGGTCACCAACTCGCCTGATGGTAAGCGACGGTGGTGTGGCCGAGGATGGAACACGTTGATCTAGGAGAAATCTATTCACTCTAGCCTTGAAGATGTCTAGATTGTAGTTGTTCGATCGTAGTTCTGTTATTTTATTGTAGTTGTTATAATTATGATGTCAGACACGCCACTACCGACACAGAAAAGAGAAGTAAATAGAACGGAAATGAGAAGGTAAATCTGTCGCCAGGCATTGTGACAGAACCTTGCTTGAAGATTCTTATTTATGTTAACGCGTCGAACTCCGCATCCAAAGAACTTGGACCTTACCTTTTTGGGTTAGGTCCATAGGGTTTTGATGACTGAGGTTTCGTTTATATGGGTGCAACTGGCTACAACAAATTTCTTGACAGCCGATCAAATTTAAACAAAAAAATATATTTTCTGTTACTACCGATACTACCAAACTACCAGCCCGCTGGTAGACCGACATCACAAGAGCTAGTGGAAAGCAGTGTACGAAACTAGCACAAGAACGGAACAGATTGCGCGCGCCAAAGAAAATATCTATTCGTCAGTAGTGGGTGGAAAATAGTCGATGAAAATGCCTCGTTATTTTAATATTGAACATAATCTGTAGGCTGTAGTGTTGTGTCGATGGAAAATTTCGATATTCAGTGTATAAGTAACTGTTCTGTAGTGTAAAATAGGTCGTCAACTGACCCAGTTCTGTGTATAAACAACCTCGCGACTATTAAGTTTACTGAAATCTATGCCGTAAGTGGCGTATGTGTGCCGGTACTTATTGCTTATACATTCCTATAATCATGGCATTAGGACCAGTGTCGTAGCTAGGTATCCAAAGGCCCTAGTGCAAAAACAAATTGGGGGCCCTATCTAAACTGGTTAGGTTTTATCAAGTAAAAATATAAATATTTATGAATACTTTAAAGGTTTGCACCTTAATAAATTGACATGGCCGATGCCCGATAGGGTCGAAAGGTTCTCGAATGGAGACCACGGACAGGTAAGCGCAGCGTAAGAAGTCCACTCACAAGATGGACAGACGACCTAAAAGAGACCGCAGGGAAATGCTGGATGCAGGCCGCTTCCAACCGGCCCTTTTGGAGATCGATGGCGGACAATGGACGTCCTATGGCTGAAATTATGAAGATGGCATGACCTTAAAAAGATATTCGTCATCATCAGCCAGAAGACGTCCACTGCTGAACATAGGCCTGCCCCTTTAACTTCCACACTGAACGATGGCCTGCCATCTGCATCCACTGGATTCCCGTGATTCCAGTGGAAGGCCTACCTACGCTGCGTCTTCCGGGTCGTGGTCGTGCATGAAACGTTCACCAAGTGAAGCTTGGTGAAGTTCTACCTAGCAGTGGGTAGGAGTGTCAAAAGAAAGAGTTTAAGATAGTATAAGTTAAGATTTAATCAAGCAAGAATGAATTTACAGGAGACTGAGGGTCGTGTGAACTCGGAAGGTGATGGCGATAAAAAAACGTGTTGGTCCCTTGTTTTGAGACTTAGCTTGAAGAGCTGGGGCGCCGATCGCCGCGTGGCTCGACGCGGCTCGTGGCACGTAGGATGTCCAGCAGGCAGCGCAGCGACGAGACGGCTTCGTGAGTTTTTTTCAGGCGTGACCGGAGTGCGGTCTGCGCGTAGTAGTTCCAGAAGTTTGTGCGTGGCCGGAGTACGACCGACGTAGTAGAAGGGAAGTAGACGTAGCGTCACGACAGCGTGGCGACTCGTACGTGGTCGGAGAATTGGCGTAGAGGGTAGGAGCCTGAAATGCGTCGAAGAAACTACGCATGAGGATCAGTACTGAAGAGCCGCACGGCCACGTCGTGTGAGACCCCGAAGATAACGGCAGATCGGACTAGGCCCCGCCTCACATGACGTGGTACCGGCGTTAAAACACAGTTTTTGATCGGAAGGATCCAAGATTACAGAATGCTTTAAGAGCTTAGAACACAATTATATTAGAATGTAAGTACGGCGCGCGTCCACATCCGCAGATAGTACGGATATGAAACGCACTTGCACTGCGTTTTAGAACACAGGTGGCCTGATGATAATTCAATTGACAAATAACGATTAGCATTATTTGTCGAGACAGATTTCACAATTAACACATTTAAAAGCAGAATTATCTCTGAAAACTTACCCGATCTTGAGTACGGGCTAACAAAGTTAATTTATAGGTTTAAAGATATGAGCGACTTTCTCACTGGAGTACATCTGCACGTATGACCCAGTTTTTATTTCGAGTCCTATATATAGGCTATTCCTTCTAGAAAGAATACGATATTTATATACCCGAATCTTTAAAACTGAGTTTATAATTTTCGTGGGTTTAGACAATGTTTTTGTGGTTAAGAAAATGAAACTGACTGACATTACGTCAATCACCTTCATTCTGTCAACAATGTTTATGTCATAGTAGTGACCTTTTTTATTCGTTAAGTTTGGCTTCTAGCGTATGTGCCATTTGCCATGAATTTGGGAGTAGGTAACGATCATGGAACGTTACATACCCCCTTTTTCAGTTAAGAATTTTTGCTCAAGAAAATTCGCTGACCTCTCTAGCATCCTAGTTATAATTTACACCTTCCCCGTCCAGGGTTGAGTCTAATATGTTAACATTAAGTAGGCTCGAGTGTAAAATTAATGTAATCAGGATGCCATGGTCTGAAGTTCCCAATAAGACTTGTGGCGTACTGTGAAGAGTCCGGTATCGCTGTATAAATGCTTTAGTGGCACCTATACAGACGGCAAGAATACCGGTGGGTTCTCCATTTTGCTGTTAAGAATGTTAGATACAATACTTAAAAGCAGCAAAATAAAAGAAAAGCTAACAAAATAAGGAACTATTTTGCTAGTTAGTACGTCAAAGAGAGTAAGTAGTGGTATACTAGTTTAGGACCAAGAGATTGTAGGTAGCGATTGTAGTCTAGGTGACTTTTGATAAGTTATCAATGTATCGATCGAGTTAAATCAAGGTAACTATAAGTGTTTAGTTTGCTATAGCTATATTGACGACTGACTTGAATTACCTAGTATACAAAAGGTTATTTTAATTAATATTCGTGTTTTGGGCTTTTTTATGGAGTTCACGAGTACCGCTCCTAGCAATTTAGAGGCTTTTTTTTTAAAGAGTTTGCAATAACCGCTCTTAGTGTGAAGGCTTTCAGTTTTAGAGTACACTAACCGCCCTATTTCTGATATTTAATAGACATACATAAATAGATATTATACGATATATGTAAATAAAAATATTTCTAAGTTTTTTTTTTTCAAGTCAGGTATTTTTTTAATTTTTAGATGTTAATATCAAGTTTTAGATGCAAGATTAATTAGTTTTTCTTCAGAGGGAAGCTATAGTGGTAAAATATTTTTTAGTTTTTAGTAAAGTTGAAGGTATTTATTTTTCTTTTAAAAGTTTTATAGTGAAAGATGGTTCTGCGAGTCATTTTAACGAGTGATATTGTCAGGTACGAGTAAATTTTAAGTATGCTAACTAAGTATGCGATAAAAATTATAAGTGGGGTAAGCCATTTTATATTCCTACGCCAAAAAGAGTTTAGATTTTAGTTTTTAGAGAGATATCCGTCAAAGAGAGTTTTGATCTGGATTTTTAGAGAGATATCGGGTGAGTTTCCGTGAGAGCAAGTTTTACATATACAAGTTAGATGTTCCGAGTGTAGGTTGGGTGGTAAGTTTTTGGTAAATAAGTTTGAGTTTAATGTACAAGTGAGTTTAAGATAGTGCGAGTATAAGAGTACTGAAAGATTTTAATTCTACTATAATAAAAAAAATTCGAGTAAAAAAATATTATAGTGCGTTTAAGACGCGGACAGAAGGCGTTACTTCTGTAGGTGTTACCTTTGTCTACCTTAGTCGCCTCTTACGACATGCATGGAGACTACAGCTGGGTATTCTAACAATAAGCTCCCGCACCAGCACAGGGCGGTTTTTACCATACAACCTACAGACGGACACAAGGTTACAGAGAAAGAGCCGTGAATATACCACGCCAGAGAGATCAACACTTTTTTATCAACCTTCCTGCTTAATACCTGGGCGCCACTGAAACGTTCACCAAGTGAAGCTTGGTGAAGTTCTACCTAGCAGTGGGTAGGAGTTTCAAAAGAAAGAGTTTAAGATAGTATAAGTTAAGATTTAATCAAGCAAGAATGAATTTACAGGAGACTGAGGGTCGTGTGAACTCGGAAGGTGATGGCGATAAAAAAACGTGTTGGTCCCTTGTTTTGAGACTTAGCTTGAAGAGCTGGGGCGCCGATCGCCGCGTGGCTCGACGCGGCTCGTGGCACGTAGGATGTCCAGCAGGCAGCGCAGCGACGAGACGGCTTCGTGAGTTTTTTTCAGGCGTGACCGGAGTGCGGTCTGCGCGTAGTAGTTCCAGAAGTTTGTGCGTGGCCGGAGTACGACCGACGTAGTAGAAGGGAAGTAGACGTAGCGTCACGACAGCGTGGCGACTCGTACGTGGTCGGAGAATTGGCGTAGAGGGTAGGAGCCTGAAATGCGTCGAAGAAACTACGCATGAGGATCAGTACTGAAGAGCCGCACGGCCACGTCGTGTGAGACCCCGAAGATAACGGCAGATCGGACTAGGCCCCGCCTCACATGACGTGGTACCGGCGTTAAAACACAGTTTTTGATCGGAAGGATCCAAGATTACAGAATGCTTTAAGAGCTTAGAACACAATTATATTAGAATGTAAGTACGGCGCGCGTCCACATCCGCAGATAGTACGGATATGAAACGCACTTGCACTGCGTTTTAGAACACAGGTGGCCTGATGATAATTCAATTGACAAATAACGATTAGCATTATTTGTCGAGACAGATTTCACAATTAACACATTTAAAAGCAGAATTATCTCTGAAAACTTACCCGATCTTGAGTACGGGCTAACAAAGTTAATTTATAGGTTTAAAGATATGAGCGACTTTCTCACTGGAGTACATCTGCACGTATGACCCAGTTTTTATTTCGAGTCCTATATATAGGCTATTCCTTCTAGAAAGAATACGATATTTATATACCCGAATCTTTAAAACTGAGTTTATAATTTTCGTGGGTTTAGACAATGTTTTTGTGGTTAAGAAAATGAAACTGACTGACATTACGTCAATCACCTTCATTCTGTCAACAATGTTTATGTCATAGTAGTGACCTTTTTTATTCGTTAAGTTTGGCTTCTAGCGTATGTGCCATTTGCCATGAATTTGGGAGTAGGTAACGATCATGGAACGTTACATGCACGACCTAGTTCCCTCCTGCCCATTTTTCTATCGGACTGCCCGAGCGGGCACGAAAAATCATCACCGCTTTATGGTTGATATTCCGAAAACCCATACGAAGAGCTTTGATTCCACATTTATTGTGCGAACTGCTAGTCTGTGGAATGCGCTGCCTGAATGGGTGTTCCCGGATGGTTACAATCTGGGTGTCTTCAAATCACGATTGAATCGGTTTCTTCTAGGCAAGCGTGTTCCAACGTAGACCGCATCATCGCTTGACATCAGGCGAGATGGTGGTCAAACGCAAGCCTATTATTTATATTAAAAAAAAAAGCAAGCTGCACGTTTCAGTATTGTAGGTACTAGGTATCTTTTGATTGATTTGACGGGATATTTGCCGTGGTAAGGTTGTGGAATGAGCTCCCGATATTTCGGCGCTGTTACATGCACCATGTTCACGGTCCACAACCTTATCACTGTAAATATCCCGTATAAATAATTATATAACTTTATTACACCTGTGCTGGCGGTATAGTTACTGGTTACTTCATTAATTATTTAGATTTTTTCCTCCACGTTCCACGAATGAGACGTTTATGATACACCTAGCTCCGAACTGGTTCAAAAGGTTAAAATAGATATTTTATTGCGTCATAATCGGAGCCCACGTTAGAATTTCATCAATATATTTTAATCAGGTTTTATACTTACTTCCTAGGTGAATCTAGTTGCATCACAATTAGGTAAGTTTCACAGGACATGTTGGGTTAATCCCCGTACGCCACAGTCACACAGTCCAAAAACTACTTATAAAAAGTCCCAGTATGCCACGATACCTTATAACAATCGAGGTGTAATCAAAAATAAAAGTGACTTCACTTTGAAATGTAAAAAAATTCAACTACGAAGCGATAATCTGACGGACCAGTGCTTCCATGCTTAGAGATTCCTCGACATAATAAAGAAGAGGCATGAGAAGAGGTTTACGAATGTTGTACATACAACGTATTTTTTTTTGCATCAAATTAAGATCCTGACGTCTGATAGAAGACGACCATTTTGTCTTATTAACCAAACCTAGGGTAGGGTTGGTTAGTCAAGGTTGACTTCGAAGTCGTCGTCGAAATCGGTTAGACGACTGACAAAAGATCATTAACCATTCAAACTTACCCTATATTAAGTTCTATCGATCACCCATTGACGTCCAAACGTGCATATCTGATGAGCTGTCCTATTTGTAATTGAGACGACATTGAAGCGGAAATACACTTCAGATTCAGAAGCAGTTTTGAAGATGTACTTCCTCAAAATACGCCCTGATTCAATCAACTATCTAATAAACTACTCTTTGCAGGGTCTCGCATTCACACTAGAAGAGCGGCAAGCGCTGGGCCTCCATGGCCTTCTAGCTGCCAAGTTCAAAACCCAAGAAGAACAGCTGGAAATCTGTCGGATATCAATCGACAGATACGCGGACAATCTCAATAAGTACCTCTACCTCGTCGAGTTACAGGTGACTAACCATGATAAAGGTACCGTTCATTCAATGAGTATGTCTTTATAGGTGTTAGCTGGTTGAGGCTGGTTGGTGACGTAGACTCTTACGGGTGTTTTTGAAAGGGTACATACATTTGATTTTTTTATTGTGTATGTTGTGTATACGTTTTCATTTAGGCGACCTTCGCAGCGACAATTCCATCGTGAGTTTGTCGCGTCGCAACGTGCGCAGACCTTACAACAATAATTTGCATAGACTGTAGGTACTAGAGAGATGAACGAAACTGTCGCGACGACAAAAATGACCCATGTGTGCTTGGCCTACCTAAGACGGATTTTGTCATTAGAATACCCTTTCAGAAACACCCGATAGTTGTTTTATTTAAACTTTAATTTAATGCCGCTTACTTTTAATATAATATTCGATTATTTTCTTATTCGATTATTGAGTTTTCAGCTCAACAGAATGCATAATGAACATCTGTGTCTCTCGTCTATCTGTAATATTATTTTATGGCTCAGTGATCAGTTTGATCGGCATAAGGTAGCTATTCGATTTACAGTGAAACTAACTAATCCATAGCGTTGAATGGTAGAGAGACACCAGATTATTTTTTTAATAAAACTGATAGCCGCATTATTTTAACTTTCTTTGGCCACAATGAGAATTTTCAGTTCTTCTATTCGCACTGTAGAGAGTTTACAGATAAGTTAGAGCCATCATAGAACATTTTTCACTGATACGTTTTTCACAATCAAACTGGAATCAAAATACTTTTTTATAATAGCACTAGCTGCGCCCCGCGATTTCACCCGCGTAGAGATGACGATGATGATGAAAAGTAGCCTATGTCACTCTCCAGCCCTTGAAACCAATGCAAAAAATCAGGTTGATCCGTTGCTCTGTTGCTGCGTGAAAGAGGAACAAACAAACCAACAAACTTTTCGCATTTATAATATTAGTGCATGCTCAGGTGGTGGTAAATATGTACATGTTGACCACAATAAATGATCTAACACAAAAATAACAATGTCTGACATAAATGGCCGTGTAAACTTGACATGTCAACGAGGGCGCATTCAGAATCACGCCAACTAACGACCCCAACAGCGCAAAAGAGAACCAACGCAGCAAAAATACTTTTTTTTCCTGTTGGAAGCCGGCCGTGAATTAAAAAACGCTCGATTGGTATTTAACCATAGCCAAAGAGATTGATTACAACGTATAATCTCATGTGTTTTTCCATATTACCGTGTAGGCATTACCGATATAAACCATAGAATTAGGTATGTATTTCTTCAGTTAAAGTATTCATGTGATTATCCGTAAATGCGATAATACTGTGGCGGATAGTATGATAATCATGTAATTTTATGTGTCGTGTAACCTTGCTTGTTAATGAGTGCCAGCATGAGTCTAATTAACTCATTGATGCATCATTCATTGAAATGTTACTGGAAAGGATGTTGATTGTTGTGAAAAGTTATGTCTCTTTGCTTTCACATTTACTTTTCGATGTTTGCATACGAGTTTTAAAGCGCAGGTAGACCTGAGCTTTTATTACAAATGAAATAGCGTACGCTGTTTTTTTATTTTTACGAGTATAGCTTCATCTGAATTTATCATTCTCGAGATTGCTTAAATTTACGTGAATGATCAGTAGGTACATCTGCGCCTTTAATAACATTACGGACTTTTAATTTCACCCTTAACTACTGATGTACGAATGACATTCGACGACTAAATCGTTTTTCGTTCTAAACTTCGTTTTGCGCTGGCGTTTTGACCTCGTCGTTTTTGAATTTCCTAACCGCCAGTTAAGAGCGAGTGCGTGGTGTACCTACTTCTAAACATGTGAATTTGAGAACCTGACGTATGATATTCGTATGGTCAGTGTCAGTGTAACTTTTTTTACCTATTGTTTACGTTTTGTTTGTAAATAATGAATTATTAAGCGATGTTATACACCTTGTCGATTTACATTTTGATAAAGAGATTGCGTTTAAGATCATTCCTATATATAGTTTATAAAAAATATTATAATTATAGCACTTATATCTTGGGGAAATAAGCCTCCCGAATCAAACCAAAAAAATAATTGAAAATCGAAATATTTTCAATAACATGAAAGATTGTGATAAAATGTGTATCAACTGGAAACAGTGTAGAACTGTTGAACTGCTACGGCGTTGAGTTTATATCCCAGGCTCGAGAATTTTAAGTCTACTTATTCGAAGAGAAATCATTATCGCGGTTTTCTGCTCAGTTGCAATTTTCTCAGTTTTTTTTACATTTTCGGTGATAAAAAGTTTCGGCTGTTAGACCCGTGTCTCAAATTCAATAAAAATTTATTAATTTCGATCAGTTTGATTATACTATTATTAAAAAAAAATTAAAACATAAAATTAGGGATTTGTTATAAATAATAATTAATACTAAACGCTAACACACACCTTTCACCATTTCACCATTATTGCTTGTTCGCCAGTGCGTGCACCATTGAGCAATGGTTCATGTATGTAGTCAAACCTATTCGCAAATACTTCCTTACAAAATTTCATCAACATTAAACTGTTTTGTTGTAAAATGTAACAAAACGACAGAGGATTAAAGTAAGAATCACTTTCGCTTTTAATATAAGACAAGCGAGCAACAAGTGGAGTAAAGTTGTGACAGAGTGCTAACTTAGACAAGGTAATCAGAGCATTGGTCGTCCAGCTGCAAAATGGGTCGATGTTTGTCACCATCGGGGTCGAACCTGGACTCGATTAGTACAGCACCGAGGCAGATGGATGGCAAGACAGAGGCTTATACCCACCAATGGAAAAGGGAAGCCATTGATAATGATGATGATAAAATGTTAAAATATGACCCAGTAGTATTAGCGATCTAATTACCTATGAGAAATACCTACAGCCTTTTTTCAAATTATTGCAGGACAGAAATGAGAAGTTGTTCTTCAGACTGTTATCGGAGAACGTTGAGAAGTACCTCCCCATTGTCTACACTCCCACTGTAGGGCTGGCGTGCCAGAGGTTCGGCCTCATCTACAGGCGCCCTAGAGGCCTCTTCATCACCATCAATGATAAAGGACATATATTCAATATTCTTAAGAATTGGTAAGTGCACTTAAAAAAACATGCTTTTAGATTATTTTTATATGTAGCGCATGGCAACCGTTTTATCATTTCGTTAGTGAAACCACAAATTGTAGCAAAGTCGTATTATAAACTGACTATGTATTATGTATTTAGAAACTGACGTGACGTTTTTACATATTTCTTATTCACGTAAGATTATGTACGGACTACCTGAAACTATAGTTCGAGTAACCGGCAAAATTTTACGTGAATAATTCCCGTATAATAATGAACAAAATTTAGCGATGTCGTTTAAACTTCGTTACATTGTTAGTTAGCTAGTTAGTTATAAGTTAAGCTAATGTAAAATGTGTAAACTGACAGCCGATTGCAGATGTGACTACTTGAAACTACAGTCCAAGTAACCGGCTGAATCTTACGTGAATAATTCCCGTATAATAATGAACAAAATTTAGCGATGTCGTTTAAACTTCATTACATTGTTAGATAGCTAGTTAGTTACAAGTGAAGCTAATGTAAAACGTGTAAAAAGACAGCCGATTGCAGATGTGACTACTTGAAACTACAGTCCAAGTAACCGGCTGAATCTTACGTGATTAATTCCCGTATAATATATTATAAACAAAACATAGCGATGTCTTTTCACGTGTTATGTAAACTGTAACTCACTCAAAGGGTCGTGCTTATGAAACAATGCTTCATGATTACCATGAGTAATGGCATCTATCTTATCGCTTATTAAATAAATCTCCATTACAAGAATGGTATAACACTTCATGGACGTAAAATACGATAGAGCAATTATTTATAGATTCAAGATTAGAGATTTAGTATAGAATTATGCGGCGTGGAGTGATCCATCCATTTCAAGACATGCCACAAACTAAGTAAGTGAAAAATTAGGTGCATTCGTGGTTTCTATCATAAAGATCTGTGGACCCTTTAAGGCGAGGTTTCCCTCTTTTAAGCAACGCTTATTACTACAGATGACATTCTAATATATTATATTTTGTATTAAAGTCGCATAGAGTGGAGTAAAACCATGGCTCCTACTCACTCACAGTCGTGCATTCTATTTTTGAAGTTTTTCTCATATTTTTCGAAAAGTATAGCTGTAATATAAAATTTATTTTTACGATTCCCTCCATAAATATGAAATCTGTATATTTAGATTTCGTAAACATCATTTAGTAAGTAGGTATTTGAATAAATCCAAAAAAATAAACAATACGCAAATCAGTGTTACTTTAACTATTTTTTCCATCGTGAGTAATGTACTTAATCGTGTTTCGGTCTTTAAGGTTTCCTAGATATAACATTCAATTTTGATGAGACCATTTTATTTTTAATATTAAGCTAGCTATTGAAGTGGAGATACTTAAAGTAGAATGATCAAAATTGCAAAAAGTGGGAAAAGAGGGCCTTAAATAACACTTTGTATAACTGATAGCGAATCAACCATTGTGTTCTATTCATAGGCCGGAACCCGATGTGAGAGCCATATGTTTTACCGACGGGGAGAGAATCTTGGGTCTTGGCGACCTCGGCGCTTATGGCATGGGCATTCCTGTCGGCAAACTGTCGCTTTACACCGGTCTGGCGGGCATTAAGCCGCATCAGTGTCTGCCCATCACTCTGGACGTGGGGACAGATAATACGGTAATAACCTATAATACTTTTGTCTCGTGTAATTTTGTTGAAGTTCAGACATTTATATCTGACTAGCAACGCACCCACGCTTCGCACGGGTATAAGTTATTTTTTACACCTTGGGTTACATTATTGAAGTTTTATTAAGGACCCCTATTTTTTTTGAAAATATAATATAGCCTATGTCACCCGGGGATAGTGTAGCTTCCCAACAGTGAAAGAATTTTTCAAATCGGTTCTGTAGTTCGGAGCCTATTCAAAGCAAACAAACATACAATTTTTTTTTAAATATAATAGTAGACAAAAAAGCGACGGTCCACCTGATGGTAAGTAGTCACCGACGCCTATGGACACCTACAATACCACAACTTACAGGCGTGGCAGAAACAATCGATCAAATCGAACAGTGCGCGACTTCCACGCATCTATAATATGAGGATGGCTTTTTTGGCGATGGCGTCCGGTTCGATAGTAAAACCGCGATGGAGGGATGAGGTCAAAGAGTTCATCAGACCATTCCCCATTATTCCAAGATCGGGTAACCACCCGATACACCTTTTACTGTGAGAACCGCTAGACTGAAATGCGCTGCCCAAATGGGCGTACCTCGATAGTTACAACTTGTCTTCAAGGTACGTGTCTTCAAGAAGTCGCGAGTAAATCGGTTTCTTCAGTTTGCTCCATTGTAGACTGCATCATCGTGCGACGTGGCGGTAAAGCACAAGCCTATTCAATTAGAAAAAATAAACCTTTTCACATACTAATTTTACAAATCAATCATTTTAAAATGACCATTGTTGCACGTTAGACTGATGTATACTCTTCTGCAGGAACTGTTAGAAGACCCGCTGTACATCGGCGTGAGACGGAAGCGAGCGCGAGGCAAGGAGTATGACGAATTCATCGACGAATTCATGGAGGCATGCGTCATGAGATACGGACAGAACACTTTGCTTCAGGTATGTTTTTTACACTATTCGGAAAACAAACAACTGAAACTAACTAATTATACTAGGTAGATAGTATAGCCATAAAAAGTTTTCGCTTATTAAATCGAAAGATGTTTACAATTCAGATCTCAAGACAGATGTAAAAAATAATAGCTAAACAGTTATTACTATATACATACATATATTGATATATATGAAAAGAATGCATATCAGCCCAACGAGGTTTATAATAGTAGTAAAAAAATTGGTTTATGAACTAGTTTTGAAAAACGTGGTACATGCTTACTGTTTGAAGAAATTCCTTTTAGCGGAAGAATTTACTTTTCGATTTTCACTAACTGATAATAATTATGATGATGATCCCGAAAAAACCACATCCTTTAAAACAGCAGGCGAAACAGCGGTGCGTAGCTAGTATGTTCATAAAACCATGTAATATAATATGATGGCTCCTTGATAAAACAAAGTATTTGGTTTCATAAAATGTCAATTAGGTTTATACTATATTCGATACTAAAAGCATTACGGTACAATTTCTAAAGTAAACCTTTTATCGATAGCTATTAGTTTTCCGATGTCGTTCCGCCCATATAATAGGCATGTGTCCTAATATTTCATTTATTAGGCGTAGTGAAATATATAACTAAATACATTACACATACTGTAAAAATAAATTAAGTTGGCTCATGAATCTCTGAGATGTGAGCGTTTAAAGTTTTTGATGGGGATAGAGAGCGGAAGCTCTGTCTCTTTCTCGCAGAGCGTGTGATTTGTACGGTGCGCGAACGGCATGACGTCATCACGTGCTATAGTGCGCTCTCTGTCTAGCATGCAATTAAAATACTCATAGCGTATTTATTTTTAAACAAATTATATTTTGTTTTCGTTGATGGTCTCTATTTATGATCAGCTTTTCATACCACTGGCTTTTCGGTGAAGGAAAATATCGCGAGGAAACCTGCATACGTACGGAAAGAAATTCAATGGCGTATGTGAATCCACCAACCCGCAACGGGGCCAGCGTGGTGGATATGGCCCAATCACCCTTTCGGGGGTAGGCTAACAGTCCAGCTGGACTGTTTAAAAAAAGGCTGATTATGATGATGATGGTAAATAGGGATTCATAGATAGATTAAACAAAATTAGGACATGCCTATTGTCCTAACAATAGGCAATCTGAATATCGTTAGAGATTCATTTTTCTTGTCTGTATACAATATAAGGTGGCAATTAATACAACGCAGTGTTTGGCTGATAAGTTATCTTATCAAGAAATCACTGAGGACTTGCGTCAATAAAAACAGTCACTATGCGATTTCAGATATCATTTGTGTCTCACGTGAATTTTGTCACAAACGAAATCTGATTCATTATTTTGGCGAAAACGTCGTTAACAAAGATTACGGCTTACAAAATTGATAATACGGATTTAGCGAACCAAAATACAAGTATATCGTCTGGAAATCGGAAAGATAAGCATCCGTAGCTTTCCGTACCAATGTTTTAAGCAACTGTATGGTGATATGAAATGACTAAAATATGGCACGGGAACCATTATTGGCAAATACCACAAATATACGAGAACGCGACATTGAACTTCCTCGGAGATAGGGTTACCATCCGTCCGGATTTGTCCGGACATGTTTGGACTTTTATACTTTTGTACGTTCTTTGTCCGGTTTTGTAATCTGTCCGGTTTTTTAGCTTTGGCATATTACATCTAATTCGAGTATTAAAACACACATAATTATATAAAATTAGTCTTTAATCTTGATTAACGTCTCTCTAAATTAGTTCACTGCTCTCTAAACACAAAATAATAAATCTTTACTAACCGTTGAACCAACTTCAAAAAAAGGAGCATTTTTTTAAAATATTTGTTACTTTAGAACTCTCTAGGAAATATATTTTTTTATTGTAAATATATTTAATATAAATTTTATCAAAATCGTTTCAGTAGTTTGGCTTTTAAAATAAAAATAACTGGGAAATTCTGTTACTTGAATGCAATCTTGGATGGTATTATGGTCATCCATGCAACCGAAATTTTGCGTATTTTACTAGTTATGTGAATGTATAAAAATTAACCAACTTACTAAAATGCCCGGTCTTTTATTGAAATATCCGGCTAGGTCAGGACTTTTAAAATTTTGATATGGTAACCCCTTCTCGGAGATAAGGCCTTAGCGTCTGTTGTAATGTATTACCAATACCTACCTCATAACCTCGTAACCCTCTATATTCTAGTCTGGTATAATAGTCATCATCATCATTATCAGTTTTTAATAGTCCACTGCTGGAGTTTTAGCCTACCCTCGAAAGGGTGATTGGGCCATATCCATTGGGTATAATAGTCCAAGAGTTAAATACAGTCTTGCAGTTGAAAAACCATTCAAACATTCGGAACATTCTAAATATCACCTTATTCATGGGCAATGACCTGTTCGTTGTTTTCTATTTATAAACACGATCGATTATGAAATAGGTGTCATAATATTGTTGAGACGCCAAGGAATTCGTGACGCTAGGTCTGACCCACCTGGCTGACTGAGTACACTACAATGCATGGATATTGTAACAGCATGTATATTGAAGTCTTATCCGTACTATTTTAAAGTTCTAAATTATAGGTAGCGCTGTACTGATATGGTCTAGCTTGACGTTTTAATAAAATAAATCCTAGTCGGTTTATAAACGACGGATTTCTGAGTAAACAAACAAAAAAAAAAACGAGTTGAGAACCCCCTTCCTTGTCCTTTTTTGAAGGACACTACTACTAGTTTTCTACGAAAACTAGAAAATTGCGAACAACGTACAAAAATGTTCATTTCCAAATTAATTACATGAAACCTTATAATATAAGCATCACGCAGATAAAAGGTTATTCCGAGAGCTTGTGTGGACCCTGCACTAGGTCAGACTGCATCGCAGGAGCCATTCCAGTTTCAATTACTACATAGTACGGTCCGCAAACAAAATGCAGGGTGCAGCTATATATGTCATATCAATCAACACTATCAGTGATATAGGCACACGATATCGTATCGACTATCTACTCGCAATAATAATTAACGTCAACATAATGCGTCTAACACATTTTGGTCATGAAGTTTCGTTCACGATTGTTCATTAGTTTATCTAAGAATTACCCTGAAACGTCGTTAAAATAGCACTACATACGCAAGTATTTCACAATAAAGGATCGATCACATTTGGACGGACCGATAAATTTTATATGGAAATGCGCCCCCCGCCGCTCCCCGGCATAATGTGCGTTACTTCATATAAAATGTATGGAAGCGATTTTTGCGATGCGCCCCGGCCCACTGCGGCCCGTCTGTGCTCGATCCGAAGGCAAACCGGCAAACAGGTTCAGTTACAAAGCATAAAATATTATGCATAAACTTTAAACAAATCACAATAATCTTTAGAGATGATTGCTGTTTATTATCAGTGTGGTAAAATGGAGAATTGGGTGTTACCATAAATATTGCAAAATGAGGTTATTTTTCATACCCGTTCGGAAATTTCATTCTACATCTTCGAAAAATAAGAACAGAGCTATTAGTTGAACACTTGTTTTAGGAGGAAGAAAAATATCGGCCTTTAATATCGTTGACAAGCACTATACATTTAATTTCTCCACAGTTCGAAGACTTTGCCTTGAACAATGCGATGCGGCTTCTTGACAAGTACCGGAACAAGTATTGCACATTCAACGATGACATCCAGGGAACGGCCAGCGTCGCCGTCGCGGGGCTCATGGCAGCCGTCAGAATCACCAAGAGGAAGCTCAGCGAGAACATCTACATGTTCCTTGGAGCTGGATCTGTGAGTTATCACCACAGGAAATAGGCCTGTGTCCTAATAATGCTAACAGACGAGACGTACTTGGTTGACGAACCGCCGTCCAACAAACGGGAGAGAAAGAGAAAATTTTCTCTTTCCCTCCCGTTGGTTGTTCGTCAGCCAAGTACGTCTCTTACTACTGAGAGAGTAACTTTCGCTTTTATAATATTATATACTAGCGGCACGCCCCGGCTTTGCACGGGACATAGACATATAGCCTATGTCACCCGGGGATAGTGTAGCTTCCCAACAGTGAAAGAATTTTTCAAAATGGTTTAGTTAGTTTCGGAGCCTATTCAATGCAAACAAACAAACAATCAAATCTTTCTTCTTTATAATATAATATATACATATTAGATGATATATATCATATCATATTATATAGATAATGACGTATTTTTGGCGTTATTTAGAGTGGGTGTGATGCTACATAGTGTGTATCATTGTACGGACAACAAGGTGAACCAACCAAAGTCAAGTAATTTCGACGTTATAGAGTTATATTATAGTTATATAGAGTTTACACTGTATTTATTATAATAAGTAGGCAAATTAAATGTTCTGGAGTGGAGACCACGAACCGGACGACGCAGCGTAGGGAGGCCTCCCACTAGATGGACCGACGACATTGTGAGAGTCGCGGGCATCCAGTGGATGCAAAAGGCAGGCTGTCGTTCAGTGTGGAGGTTAAAGGGGGAGGCCTATGTTCAGCAGTGGACGTCTTCTGGCTGATGATGATGATGAAATTAAATGTTTTCTAAGTTTTTGGCAATATATTTGTATTTATATGATTATTTACGGGATATTTACCGTGGTAAGGTTGTAGAATGAGCTCCCGATATTATTGATATCAATATCGGGAGCTCATTACACAACTTTACCACGGTAAATGTCCCGTAAATAATCATATAAATACAAATATATTGCCAAATATATTAGGGCACTATACTATAATCATATAACTTTAGTAAACAACCGTGATAGTTTAAAACAGTGTTTTATATTTGTACTAGCGACCCGCCCGGCCGGCTTCGCACGGGTGTAATTTACGTGCGAAGCCGGGGCGGGTCGCTAGTTGTATATATAAACCTTCTTTGAAAATGTATCTAAATGATGGTGAAAACCGCATCAAAATCCGTTGCGTGGTTTAGGATGAGTTAGCGGCCATACAGACAGACAGACAGACGCGGAAAGCAACTTCAATTTATACTATGTAGAGATTTGTTTCGTTGACAGGCATCCAACGGCATCGGTCAGCTGGTTTGCTCGGCCATGGTAAACGAGGGCCTCACAGAGCAACAAGCGCGCGACAGAGTCTATATGTTCGACATCGACGGCCTACTGACTACCAAGCGGCAGGGCGGGGTGCCGGAACATGCGAAGGCTTTCGGCAAAGACTGCGAGCCCGAGAAGGACTTTGCGGCGGCTGTAGCGAAAATCAAGCCCAGCTGTCTTATTGGTGAGTACTATAACCAATAGGCTATCGGACATCTCATCATCAGCCATTACAGGTCCACTGCTGAACAAAGGCCTCCCTCTTAGAGAGGGGTGTTGCCGTAATCCCCACGCTTGGCAGGCAGCATTTCTGTGGTTTTGGCGCCAACGTGGAAAAAAAACATGTCGGCTAGTTGGATTATTTTCCTAAACTTGTGTATTTTCGAGTGTTAATGTGTAGTAAATGGTGAATTATTATTTACTAGCGGTCCGCCACAGCTTCGTACGGGTATAGATTATAGCCTATGTCACCCGGGGATAGTGTAGCTTCCCGTCAGTGAAATAATTTTTCATATCGGTTCAGTAGTTTCGGAGCCTATTCAATGCAAACAAACAAACAAACAATCAAATATTTCCTCTTTATAATATTAGTATAGATTAAGTGCTTATAAACGTGTTCGAGTGTAGGAAAGTGATATAACGAGGTGAAACATGTCTTTTCGTGTTGTTTCCAAAACGGAGGAGCCTCTTGTGAATCTCCACCACTTTACAGGGGCATGAGTTTGACTTGACTGTGACTTACTTTGCTTGATTCTACTGTGACTATGACTTGTTTGACGCTTTTAATACTGTGTAAAGTATTGTGTGTAAATACTGTTGTTTAATATTACGACTAAAGGACATTGAATCCAAGGTCATGAAAATTATAACAAAAAAAAATACATTTCTGGTCAACGTTTGATTTGCCATCTATTTCCTCTATCATAATAGTCAACGTCTCTATAATAAGGCCATCTATTAATGATTTTTATTAATTCTTTGAATCATCAGAATATCCCCCCATTGTACCGCGCGAGATCCAAGCCGAGGAAAATAGAAAGTAAATATTTTTCATAAGTGATTTTTTTAACTACTGGTATGTCACTTTGACAGTGACTTTTCGTGATATTTCTTTATTTACATAAAATATCTAAGATTTGTGAACGGAGTATAATTATGTAGATATTAGTTCTCCCCTTCAACTTTACATCTCGTCAATTCAGTCAATCTGAACAAGAAAATGTTTTGAATTTCAGGTTGTTCTACCGTCGGCGGTGCGTTTACTACCGCCGTATTGAAGCAAATGGCTCAGAACACCGACAGGCCTGTCATCTTCGCTCTCTCCAATCCCACCAGCAAGGCCGAATGTACCGCGCAAGACGCTTACGACCATACCGAGGTAAGGACCTATTTGTTAGTAAACAGCTGACCCGACAAACGTTTCCTATCCAAATTCCATAAAATAAAAATAAAATAAATAAATATTTGGGACATTTTTGCACACACGGTCATCTTACCCCAAACTAAGCAAAGCTTGTGATATGGCTGCCACAGACTGATATACATACATATATAGTTTTTAAATACATACTTAACACCCAGATATAGAACAAACACAAATGTTCATCACATAAATGTTTGTCCTAGGTGGGAATTGAACCCACGCCCCCAAGCTCAGCAGGTAGGTTTACTACCAACTAGACCAACGGGCTATCATACAAAAAGCACTTTCAGTTTTTCCCCAAGTTTTAGCCGTGGTAGCCTATTTGAGAGACCGCTAGACTTAAAAGCGTGAGATCGCGAGTTCAAATCCCGGGCCCCGTACCAATGAGCTCTTTGGAGTTTTATGTACGGATTTTCATACCACTGGCTTTTCGGTGAAGGGAAACATCGTGAGGAAACCTGCATACGTACGGAGAAGGAATTCAATGGCGTATGTGAATCCATCAACACGCAACTGGGCCAGCGTGGTGGATATGGCCTACACCCTTTCGGGGGTAGGCTTAAAGTCTAGCAGTGGACTGTTAAAAGATTGATTATGATGATACACACACATAAATATTTAACATTTATTATATTACTAGCTAACCTGACAGACATTGTCCTGTCTCAGAACTGTCAAACACGCAAAGTTAAAATTGTAAATCTTATTTTTTTACACCTTGGGTTACATTATTGGAGTTTTAGTAAGGATCCCTATTTTTTTGGAAAATATAATATAGCATATGTTACTCGGGGATAGTGTTGCTTCCCAACAGTGAAAGAATTTTTCAAATCGGTTCAGTAGTTTTGGAGCCTATTCAATGCAAACAAACAATCAAATCTTTCCTCTTTATAATACCAATAGTAGGCCGAAGCCGGCATATATAGCCTATGTCAACCGGGGCTAGTGCAGCATCCCTACAGTGAAAGAATTTTTCAAATCGGTTCAGTAGTTTCGGAGCCTATTCAATGCAAATAAACAAACAAACAATCAAATCTTTCCTCTTTATAATATTAGTATAGATAAAAAATAATTTATTATGCAACTCTATGGACAATGGGGTCCGTGACTTTCTTATACTTATTTAACTACAATATTATTAACTTAAACAAATTTACTTATATTTATTATAGTATGATTAAAATAAATATGCGAATAGATGCGAATAGCGAGAGACCGGGAAGAGTGGCATAAACAAAGGGAGGCCTATACCCAGCAGTGGGTCACACAAGGCTGATGATGATGATGATGATGATTAAGAATACCGTGTGAAAATGAACACGGTCACACTTATAAAGTGGTAAAGTAAATACTAGAACAAAGTGGTTTTATCTTCAAGCGCTCACATAATAATATGCAAGATAAATGAAATAATCCATCATTGTTAATCACAGCCTTGAATGATAGCCATATCAAATGATAAGTATTGATATCTGTATTATATGCACTAGGGTTTCTATGGAGTTCCTTATTTCATCATCATCGTTCGTTATCATGTTCCCACTGCTGGGAAAAGGCATTCTCCCAGAGAGAGGATGGGCCCTGATCCTTCGACCACATTAAGACGAATGGACGGGCCTTAACCATTGAATTTGCTCAGTAAAAACGAGTCAAAACCGTCGGACATATACTTCAACAACTAATTATAACCATGTACAGTAATTTGTTACAAAAATATATAGCGGTTTTTTGTTTACACTTCGGGAAAGCACATGAAGGCATAATTTTGTCAGATGTTTCGTTATCATGCAACAATAACATATACATCATCAACACAACACATTTTTTTTTGTTGTCATTTTATGGTGTGGAAACAAAGAGTTAAACAACCAATCAATCATGTAACAATAGACTCGTGTCGCACTTCCTACGGCTAGAGTCCAACTGAAACGAAGTGAGCGCCGGCGCTAATTTTGTAATCTTCAAAAATGCGCTTCTTCTGGGCCCGTCTGTTCATTTTATTTTGGTCGAAGCCCTAATCCACCATGTTGGCCCAGTGCATGTTGGTGAATGTCATGTCTTTGAACTTACCAGTTTCCTCACGATGTTTCTCTTCGCCATTTTTGAGGCACCATTTATATGCAGTTTTCGATGGCATCGAAAACTGCTTAGTAAAAATATTTTCGTTTAATATTTCACTAAAGCATATCGGGTACCTGCTATTAGTCGTACGTTCAAAAACCTAGAACCTGATCAGAATTCGCGGTTTCCATTTAGCTTTTTACAAGATGAGTTATTGTGGTAATGTTAATGTTATTTTGTTTTATTATATTCGGAAAACTAACAGCTACTAAAAAAACATTATTTATATGATTATATATTTCACTTTCACAAGGCTAATTAAAAGTTTTCACTTATAAGAACTGTATTTGTCCATGGTTGGTATACAAAATTTATCAAAAAAAAAAGTAATATTTATGTAAGTAATAGTTATGTGTAATTGTTCCAGGGTCGTGTGGTATTCGCGTCCGGCTCTCCATTCCCCCCAGTAGAGTACAACGGCAAGACTTACCTCACGGGGCAAGGAAACAATGCATACATCTTCCCCGGAGTAGCGCTCGGAGTCATAGCCACCGCCACGCACCACATACCGGAGAATATGTTCCTGACTGCCGCTAGTGTAAGTAAACTAATTTTTTAATGCCATAGCTGGCAAACAAGCAGACGGCCGCCTGATGGTAAGCAGTCACCGTCGCCTATGGATACTTGTAACACCAGATGCATTACAAATACGTTGCTGACCCTTAAGGACTCTACTTGCCTTTTGAAGAACCCCATGTTGTAGCTTCTTGGAAACACCACGTTAGGTATTTCATTCCACATTTTGCAGGTGTTAAATTCACATATTACCCCTTATAGGTACCAAATTGTGTGATCTTTGTTCCCATTGGCTATCTCATGGTTACAATAGGCTTGTGTCCTAATGTTTCATTTTTTACAAAATAACAAGCTTAGCCAAGGATATAATAAAATACATTACACACACTGAAAAAGTAATTTAAATTGGCTGATAAATTTCCGAGATAAATAAATTAGTATAATGTATAATATTATCCCTCTTTATAATATTAGTATAGATATCTATATTTGGGTTCTTTGACCAGTGTGTGTTACCAGTGATGACATATGGTACTGAGAGGTGGTTCTTAACTGTTGGCCTCTTGGAAAAACTCAGAGTCACACAGCGGGCAATTGAGAGATATTCGCCAAAGAAGCAGAGTCACCGACATAGCTGTTAAAATTTGCAAGTTGAAGTGGCAATGGGCATTGGGCAGGCCACATCGCTCGAATAACCGATGGGGAAGAAAGGTTCTTGAGTGGAGACCACGAATCGGAAGACCCGTAGGCTTAGGTAGGCCTCCCACTAGATGGACCCTCGACATTGTGAGTCGCCGGCATCCAGTGGATGCAAAAGGCAGGCTGTAAGTGTGGAGGTTAAAGGAAAAAGTCCTATGTTCAGCAGTGGACGTCTCCTGGCTGATGATGATGATGATGATGAATCGCCTTTCTAACTTAACCATCATCGTTTAACAGCGGCGGCCAAGCGCAAGCCTATTTATAATAAATAATAATAACTTGACCTTTATACCTACCTAGCTACCTACCTTGACGGCTGGCATGGGTCAGTGGTAGTGCGTATGCCTTATGAGCCGGTGGTCTCGGGCTCGATTCCCGACCGGGCAGATGCTGGAATAATGATATTAAATATCTGCTTTGGATCTAGGTTTAAGTGTCTTGTGTGTTTTATCTTGACCATCGCTTAACATGATATGGCGCGCTAAAGAGTAAATCTACAAATCAGTATTAGAAAACTGGTAACACTAGTGTCTTAACGTTACCGGTGAGTTTTGGCGCTTAAGTGAAAAAAAACATAAGTGATGTGAACATGAATTTGTGTGATGTTTCCAAAATTCCACAGAAGCCTCTAGTAAAGTTTCCACCACTTTATTAGACCATGACTTGGACTTGACCGTGACCTACTTTGCTTGATTCTGACCATGACTTGTTTAACGTTATTTAATACCTTGTATTAAACTTGTTCACTATTCCGACTGTAGGATTCTGTACCCATAAACAAGAAATAATAAAAAAAAAAAAAACCGGTTCAATAGATTTAGCGCGGTTTACGTTACTTAATTTCATTAATTTCGTAGACAGTATTCTCTGCACCTATAGTATATGTCAAGTCCTTAGATCAGGTACATGTATTTGTCAAAGGCCAAGTCTTATTGCTAAAAGTGATCTTTTTCAGATTACCTGGATGAAGAAAGCAAAGTAAAAGTAAATACTTTATTTTATGTAAAAGAAACTTCACTGTACTATGGCTTAAGACTAGCTCTATTTCACAGATTGCTTTTCGCGTTTGCGTTTATTGGTTCAATATATAGACAATTTTTACAACTTTTAATTATTTATGTTAGTCGCCTTGCGGCACGGCTCTGGGTGCTGATAGTTTTTTAATTCTATCTGATATGACGTATTTAAGAGCTTTGGGGGCCACCTTTATCGGATCTCTGTACCCTTCCTCTTTCGAGAGTCTTCTGTAACGCTTAAACTCGGGAAGCGAAGACATCTGGTTAATTCTATTCATGAGCTCACTGAGTGGCTTGCGGATTCCTCTAGAAGGGGGTGGTGGCCTAAAATCCCTCTTAGGGGCAGCAATATAGTTAATGTGTTCCATTCGTTTCTTCCATTCGGACTCACTCCAACCTCGCTTTCTCTTGACTTCTTTCGCGTCGCCTTTTTTGTGTATAGCTATCGTGCAGTTGGCCAGTTTGGAGTAACATGTAGCGTTGGACGATTCGATCAGCCTGTCTATGCGCTCTAAGCGTTCGATAGTGAACCGAGTCCTATACAGACGCTTTAGTATAATAAGGCGGCGCAAATAAGGCTTGGCGGCGTCGTTCACTCGATCAGACATTTGAGCTCTCAAAGCGGATTCCCTGATACCATGGAGGTTATACGCTGGCATGCCCTCTCCCGCGTACATAAAGCTCTTCCTGGGTACACTCAGAAGGTTCAGTCTCTTGGAGATTTTGTAGGGGAATGTGTTTGTCGGAGGGTCAAATTTCTGGATAGCCATTTTGTGAATCTGCTATGGGTTTATTATAGGGGTTGGGTGGCGGGTTTCTGCTCAGGTTTGGTTACATGGTTTCGATATTTTTTTCGTTATTTTGTATCCATTTTTCCAGTTTGATGTTTTGATGGATGACTGGAGTCGATTTGAGTGAAGTGACATTGATCGTGACGTGTTGTTTGAAATTGGAAGTTTTTATAACAGGTTCAACAAGTTTGAGTTTTATCAAACTTTTTTTTTCAGTTAACCTCTCTCGATGAACCTTGTCATTCTTGTAATGAAAACTTTAGCAAAAAGGCTTGGACCAAAATGAAATGAATGGACGGGCCCAAAAGTAGCGCATTTTTGTAGATTACAAAATGTGCGCCGGCGCTCATTTCTTTTCAGTCGGTCTCTAGCCGTGAGAAGTGCAACACGAAATTATTTTCACATTATAACGAAACATCTGACAAAATTGTGCCTCCGTGTGCTTTCCCGAAGTGTAAATACACAACAAAAAACCGTTATCAATTTTTTGTAACAAATGTACTGTACATGGTTATAATTCGGTGTTGAATTATATATGTCCGACGGTTTGACTCGTTTTTACTGAGCAAATTCAATGTTTATGAACTTTCCATTCATTTTATTTTGGTTAAATCAAAAAGGTTGAAAACTCACCCATTATTTTATTTCTTGCAGTTTTTTTGTACAGTTTGCTAAGGGGTGTACTTTACAAACATAACTCTGTACTAGAGACCAATGAAAGAGAAAGATACTATGTATAATTGTTTTCTGTGATATACTAAACTAGTTTCTGCTTGCGCTTCGCCCGCGCTGTTCGAGAGAAAATAATGGAGTTGTTTAAAGGGGGTTCAAAAATCCTTTCGTAATTGAATGATCAGATTAGGCATGATGACTAATATTTTTTTAATACCCCATAAAAAAGCTGATCATAAATAGAGCATATCAACGAAAACAAAATAAAAATTAGTTCAACAATAAATGAGATAGAAGCATTTTAACTTCATGCTAGACAGAGAGCGCACTATACTGAGCCGTGACGTCACGCCTCAGGCACTACAATTGTTATACTAACACACACTTTGCAAAAAAGGGATAGAGCATCCCCTCTCTATCCCCACCTAAAATTTTAAACACTCATATCACAGAGATTTATCAGCCAATATAAATTATTTTTTCAGTATGTGTAATGTATTTAGTTATATTCATGGCTAAGCCGGTTATTTGTAATAAATAAAACATTAGGACACATGCCTATTGAGTGCTGACTAGCTGCGATGCGCGTTGCGATTTCACCTATGGACATTAGAAACCGTACTTTTTCCGGGATAAAAAGTACCATAAGAGTCACTCTCCGGTCCTACTCTATCTTTACTCGCCTATGTGGAAAGGGTGTACTATCATCATGTACATCTAGTGAGAGGCCTACCCTGCGTCTTCCTGTTCGCGGTCTCCACTCAAGAATCTTTCTTCATCATCGGTTATCGGTTCTTCGAGCGGCGTTGCCTGCCCATTGCCACTTCAACTTTAACAGCTATTTGCAAATTTTAACAGCTATGACTCTGGTTCTTTGGCAAATATCCACGTTTCGGATTCTATCGCGCAAAGAAACTCCGAGCATAGCACTCTGCATTGCCCGCTGTGTGACTCTGAGTTTTTCCAAAAGGCTAACAGTTGAGGACCATGTCGCAGTACCATTATGTCATCACTGGCAACATACACTGGTCAAAGACCCTTGTCTTTAGGCACTGAGGTATCTTGGACGGGAAAAGGGTCTATAGAACCCATTATTATGAACAACTTTTACTATGGGACAGACGGACGGACAGACAGACAGACAGACATCGTAGGCTTAGTAATAGGGTCCCGTTTTTACCCTTTGGGTAAGGAGCCCTAAAAATCACGTCGATCCGTTTTTTTGTTAAATCAACATCGAAATAAACAAACACAGTTTCACATCTATAAAGTATGATTAAGAGATTTGACAACAGAAACTTAGCTTAATTTTTTAATTTAGATTTATGAGAGTTTTCTTTTATTTCAGACCCTGGCTAAATACGTGAGTGAAGATGACCTAAACCACGGTCGCATCTACCCTTCTCTGTCTGAACTTGGCGAAGTGTCTCTTTCTATTGCTATTGAAGTCGCCAAGATGGCATACGACGAAGGTGAGTTAATATTTACTTCAATTTTGTTTTGAGCTTTAGCTTAACCTTCATAAAATGATCCTCATGTATCATTCTTTAATCTTGATACAAAAATCGAAAGCCCTCTAAACAAATTTGTAGACGGAACGTAGTACGGTAATTTGTAGAACCCTTTCATACGTTATCTGACTGCAGCGCTTACGGAAGTTCGAGACAATCTTTAGCACGCTCAAATTACGGCGCCATCTAAGTTTATATCGTTTTAGCCAAATTTACGAACAATGCTTTAATGTTCCGCTATTGTCTTTCCTCTTAGTCTATCTTCCTTGGTATTATCAAGGAAGATAGTATTAAATACCATTGGTATTGTGTATAAATCTTCTTACACACAATACGCGCGTCGGAGCACTTTTCGCTTACGCCGACATGCGGTGCGTAACGCATTTGGGGGGTTAAATTTTAATACTAAATAAGGCATTGGTGCAGGGCCAAGGATTGAACCGGGTGTCGTCGGATTATAAAGCGTGCATGCTCCGGCTAGGCTGCCATCTCTCACGGCCATCAGTATTTCTGCTAAATATCTTAAACCTACCGTAATAATCCTGATCCTATTAACACTTACCACTAAGTCCTTACCACTAATAGGCTCGAAGAGTAGGTCATTTTGTTTTTAGGGTTTCGTACCCAAAGGGTAAAAACGGGACCCTATTACTAAGCTTACGATGCCTGTCTGTCCGACTGTCCATCTGTCCTACCTATTAACGGCTGTATCTTTTGATCCGTAATAGATAGCCAGTAGACATTTTCATAGAATATGTAATGTTACGGTAATAAAAAACTCAAAAAGAAAAAACTAAATGGGGGTCCCAATACAACAAACGTATTTTTTTACGTATTTTTGTATCAGCTGTAATGTAAAAAATACGGTATTACATCCAAGCGCCAAACTTGGCATGATTATAGTACACACTCTAAACCTAAAGTATAACAACAAATAATAAATAACGGCCAAGCGCGAGTCTGTGTCAAATATCTGTTCACCGGTCTCGTACGATCACAGAAGTGAAGCAACGTCGGGCGCGGCCATAACAAGCGTGCTCCACCGTAGACCGCATCATCGCTTAACATCAGGCGATAAAAAATAAAAAAAGTTGGATGGGTGACCGCCTGCCTGGGCGTTGATGGGATGTTGTCTTTTTGCACAATTTTTTTTGTACTTTAGTAGCTAATACGTTTTGTGGCGGAACCCTCAGTGCGCGAGCCCGACTCGCATTTGGCCGGTTTTATTTATTTAACTATGCTCCACCCTGGCTTCATACCATCGAGATACAATTCCTATAGAGTCTCAATCTCTCAGTGATAAGAGTCAATAAACGTCTGAGCGTCATTGTACATTCATTGTATCAATTATATACTTTACAATGCCATATTTGCTCTAGTTTAGACGTTATGTCACTTGCATAGTGTTCAACGCTAGTTGTCCGCTATGTCATCGTAGCTCTGGCATCGCGCGGCTTTGTAGTCGGATCGCGGTTACCTTGTAACTAACCAAAAAGTCGGCGCAATTCATAGCGCTGAGTTTTGGTTCGGTTTTTATTTGGCACGATTGTGACTAATATATTGCACAACGTCTTACCACGGTAAATATCTCGTAAATAATCATATAACTTTAGTGAACAACCGTGATAGTTTAAAACAGTGTTTTATATTGATTGATTGGTTGATTGATTAACTCTTTATTGTTTACATAATTAAGTTTGATACAGAGTACAAAAAAAAACTAGTATAACAACAGTAACTGTTATATTATATTTTGTATCTCGATGCATCATACACTAGAAATGTGGAGCCGAAATTTCAGTATTAAAAAAGTTTTTCTACATTAACATACTTAGATAGCCCTTTGGTCGAGTTGGTAGTGAACCTGCCTTCTGAGCTTGGGGGCGTGGGTTCGATTCCCACCTAGGACAAACATTTGTGTGATGAACATTTGTGTTTGTTCTATATCTGGGTGTTAATATCTTTTTAAGTATGTATTTAAACCTATATATGTATATATATCAGTCTCTGGCAGCCATATCACAAGCTTTGCTTAGTTTGGGGTCAGATGACTGTGTGTGCAAAAATGTCCCGAATATTTATTTATTTTTATACTCTAATAACCCTCTTTCCTTTCCCTATTTCCCAGGAAACCTCGCTTCCGTTTACCCCATGCCTACGGACCTGACCAAGCATATCAAATCATGTCGATTCCAATTTAACTATCGCAACAGCCTACCTCCTAAGATCGTTTGGCCTGAGCCAGAATTTAAACCTAATCCGAAGAAAGTCATGGGATGGCCTACTGTTACTAATATGTAACACAATGGTTAATTGTGTTGCTCTTGAAGTGGAATTATGCATGTGGTTATGGTAACATTATTTTTTCGTTTTTATTCACTTTATTTTTATTAATTTATCTGAAATTGCCACTTTTTCTTTAGGCCTTATCAATCTATATATATATTATTTATATATATTATTTATATTACAAGGGAATTACTCACGTAAGATTAAGCCGATCACGCCGACTATCTCTACATAGTATAAATTAAAGTCGCTTTCCGCGTCTTTCTGTCTGTATGTCTGTATGGCCGCTAACTCCTCCTAAGCCACGCAACGGATTTTGATGCGGTTTTCACTATCAGTTAGGTACATTTTCACGGAAGGTTTATATATATAACTAGCGACCCGCCCCGGCTTCGCACGTAAATTACATCCGTGCGAAGCCGGGCGGGCGGGTCGCTAGTAGTATATATAATATTATAAATGGTGTAGCTAACACCATTTTATATACATATAAAAAAATGGTGTTAGTTACACCATGGCCGTAGGCCTCGCCCTTTTACCTCCACACTGAACGACAGCCTGTCGTGCGTTGCCGTGGATGGCGTGTTATTCTATTGCCCTAACTAATATAACCCAAATTATTTTCAGGTCTCGCGTCCGTGTACCCTCAACCAAAAGACTTGGCGAGCCACGTACAAAACCAAATGTACAATTTCCACTACGAGAGCGCTTTGCCTAACACATGGGAATGGCAACCCGAAGAGAAATTCAACGTCAGACCGATAGAACCAGTACCGAAAAACATTTAATCAGTATTTTCGTTTATTTTTATTTACAACTCTGGTACGTAAACAAGCACTACTTTATAGAGTAGGAAAGTTATACCTACTCTTATTTTGTATACAGGCCCCTTTTCGATTATAAGTCAGCATGTCGGATGATCACCGCTCCCAAAATTGTTCCTTTAAATGGAAATAGTTAATACAAAAGGCGTTAAATAACTGCGGTGCAAATATTTGTCCTCAAATGATAATTCGAAGGAATTAAACTTTTCATTGGGAGACTTCTGTTTTCATGAGAAAATACGATTGGCATTTCCCAAGAGGGGCACGGTTGCTAATTTTTAACCGACTTCAAAAAAGGTCAAATATTCTCGATTTGGTTGTATTTATTTATGTTTGTTATCTCAGAATTCTGACATTTATAAACCGATTTGGTATACTTTCAGATTGGCCCCATAGAAATTTCATCAAAATCAGTTCAGTAACTTGATTTTTAAATCGAAATAACTGAAAAAACGTCATACAATTCAACGAAATTGCGTATTAACTCAATTTTGAAGTCGGTTTTTTTTTATTGAATTTAATTTCAAAAAAGTGCTAAAGTGACCGATAATTTGGGCCCTCTACGGATCGTTTCAGTTGGTCAGATTAGTTGTTTGGAGTGGCATGATCAATAAGTAAAGCTCAGAATACTGTGTGAAAACAGTTTTACAAAAAGTAATTCAACATCTTAAAGCGTCTTATTGTGGGCCAAAATACAATAATTACAAAGTATTTACCTGTATTAGCAATGTATTAATGTAGTCTAATATTCTGTGACGTCACGACTTAAGGTCCAGTCACTTTGCAATGAAAAATAATGTATTGAGTAATCTAATAGGCATGTGTCCTATTTTTTTACAACTTAAAAAAAGCTGATCATAGTTATCCATCTATTTATGATCAGCTTTATTATAAGACAATAAGAAAATCAGAAACTAAATATGCTACGTACACAGCCATAGAACTCAATCAGGATAGACCTCGCAAGTTCACGTACTTTGCGTGTGTTTCCTGCCTTAAGTTGGATCAATGCTCCAACATAATTCATTTCGTTCACCGTCTTGGCAGTAAGGTAGACGTTAATACAAAAATGTCACAATTCTTCGAAAGCAGTAGACCGTGCAAATAAACTATCACTACATTGATCTTGTGACATCAGGGGCCTTACGGCTACCTCTTAACGCGGGCTCGAAACACCGCAGGGCGTAAAATCATGCGAACGTGAACCTTAACGCGAAGAGATACGGTTTGCGGTCGCGCAACTTTTCACATCACCTGCAAGTACCAATCTTTATTTGTCGTCAGATTTGACAGTTGAGATCGTCGAATTCGATAAAATGCCATTTGATCAGTACTCGCTACGATCGATTGTATGGCATTTATCGATTTTTGACGATCGATAAAATAAAGAACGGTACTTATAAGGGATCCAGGAAGGGGGGGGGGGGGTTCATGGGGGTCATAACACCTCCCCTGGGCTGGGTCCAGGACCTAGCAGATGCCTTATTATAGATGTCTTATCGTGATTCGGATTGTGATCGTGATTGCGTGCCATCTCACTTACGCACGTGGTGTGAGTAAGTAGGTGCGAACGGGACGGCATGCAATCTCGATCACAATCAAACTTCTATAATAAGGCCGCTGGACCACTAATTAATATAAAAAAAATATTATAACTTCTTGTGACTTGACCACGACTATATGACCCCCCCCCCCCCCCCGGCACCATAGCTGAAGCTTAAAACAGGTAGTCGTAAAGCCCCAGTAGATACAAAAACCATGAACTTGAAGTTCTGTGACTGTAATCACAGGAAATTTATGGCGTTTAATGTAATTACTACTACTTATCTATGAATAGTTGATCTAATTGTAGTCTTTCATGTCATTAACATGTATCGTATGTGTTGTATCTAGCGGGTAGGAAGCATTTTAACATATATCAAGTTCTATTTGCGCGTATTCGATGTAAGAAACAAATATAATGGTGGCCTTTTAATAATTTGATTTTACTATATTCGTTCAATGATTGCTGCATTGGTTATTGCTTCGAACAAAATTAAATGAATGGACGGGCCCAGAAGGAGCGCACTTTTGAAGATTACAAAATGAGCGCCCGCGCTTACTTCGTTACAGTCTGTCTCTAGCCGTATGTAGTGCGACACGAGACTATTGTTACATGATAACAAAACATCTGACAAAATTATGTCTTCGTGTGCTTTCCCGAAGTGTAAAAACACAACAACAAACCACTATCTATTTTTTGTAACAAATGTACTGTACATGGTTATAATTAGGTATTGAAGTGTATGTCCGACGATTTTGACTCGTTTTTACTGAGCAAGTTCAATGGTTATGGCCTGTCCATTAATTTTATTTTGGACGAAGGGTTATTGGTGATTGAATTAAACTGTTTTCATGCTATTAAAATAAAATTTTATTATTTTAGTATTGCAAGTTTACTGTTCAAAAAAGATTTAATATCACACAGTTGTTAACCGTTTTCATATAGACAGACAAACTGTCTTAATTTGATGTAACTTGGTTTTTGTTTAATTTGGCAATATCTAGTTACATTGGCAATATCTGTATAGGTTTTATTACAATTTTATTCGCATTTATGATATGAGCAAGTCGTTATAATATTTAGATATTGCCAATTTGAATGTACACACTAGATATCATTAAAATACGACTAGTGGTTTCGGAAAAAATCTAGTGTTTGTATGAAAACAGTCGAAATCATGGCTAATAACTAAATCGGACTTCAATTATAGTATTTTATAATTGACGTGAATTGAATTTTATAAATTGCTTCGCCTTATTGGGGAAATATGATATAAAAATCAATGGCAAAACACTAGCTTCTACTGAGCTTCAGAAGTGCTATTTAATAAACTCTAGTGATATATTGCAAGGTAATTGTGTACGTGAATCTGCTTGGTTACCATTTTCGTAATAGCAGTTAAAAGATAATTTCTTCCTCTATATATTATAGAGAAAAAAATACATTATTGTTAACCATGTCTATGATGAAAATTATGTTTTAATGGTTGCGTAAACAATAACCTGTAAACATATAGGTAAGTACATATTAAGGTATTTATATTAACTAGGGCAAGTGCTTTTATTAACTAAACAAAATACAGGCTAACACTATCACCACAACAGTTAGACTGCCCATAGACCGTTGAAGGTCTAAAGACAATACAAATGCTCAAGCCCACTATCAGTTGGCAGGGTACTCAGCATACAGACGGCATTACCATGCTGAATGACAAAAAGCGGTTCTGAAACTCGATGAGCTAGTGTTTCATTGATTTTTGTATGTAAAACTTTCCCCCTTAACTTTATGTGCAAATAATTTTATTCTCATCATTTTCTATTTACTATTACTATTAAATGAACTATTGTTATCATTGATATATTGAACTGTTTTAGCGGAATGAAATTGTATCATGGTGTGTTTTTTTTTGTTGCTTCTTGTATACTTACGAATAAAAATAGTAATGTAAGTCTAGTCACCGCACGCAGCATTTCATATACTTAACTCAGGTCAAGCCTATTTATGCATTTTACATCAATTTAATGTTAAGAATCTACGGAAAAGTATGTAACACATAAAATTAAAGACATATAAGTGTTGTACGTTAGATTGGATAGAATTAGTTGTGAACGCTAAAATGAAAGTACCAGCGACTTGAGTTGTTTGAAAAACTGTCGGATTTTAATTTTGATAATGTGTCGTATTTCTTTCTCAAAATATAAATTACGTAACCATAGTATTTTAAATTATGTTTATACCTCTTATCAACAGTAAATATTGAAGTCGTAAAATTATGTTAAATAATTCATTGCACTTGACTAAGATTTTTGTTTAGTATTATTTTGAGTTCAGTATTGTAATAATAGTGAGACGAATTCGCTGTGCGAAGAAAAACGTGTTTATTTTAAGTAGTTTTTTTGCAGTTTACATTATTTATTTGTTTAACATAATTTATGGTTGTATCGTGTGATACTACTTATGTGATTTTGTTGCTGTGACAATAACATGTATATAAAAAAATAACTGCTTGTACAAAGCAGTTTTTTACTAAAACACGTTTGGGTGATGTTGTTTTTGTTGTAATTCGTCAATTCGCATGCAATAATATTAGTTATTGATTGTTGTAATGAGGATTTTATTGTTTAATTGTACAGTCAATTTTTTTTTCTCATAGCCAACTCAATTTTGAAATGCGTGAGATTAATCTGTGTACATTTGGTTGAATTGTTACAACAAAAGGATATACTTAGATGTTATTAATAAATATGTTTAAAATATGGATTAGTTTTTGTTATCCAACACTCCCTGACGAGTCCGAAATACCGAAATCCGTCGAAGGACAAAAGTCGCGGATGTCGGAAACCGTATCATGCGACTCAAGTGGCGCTAGGAGGGGAACGTGGCTAGAAGTGGTGATGGCAGGTGGAGTAGAGCCCTGACAGAGTGGTTACCAATAGCGGATAAGCGTTCCGTAGGCAGACAACCAGCCCGATGGGTCGATGACATCAGACCCATCGCAGGTCACACGTGCATGAGATTGGCCCGAGACGGATCAATGGCGCAAGGGAGAGAAGGCATGTACCCAGCAGTGGGTGTGATCGTGTGCGCATCAGTGATACAGACTGACAATGATAATGATGACTCCCTACAGCCTGCAAATACAAGACTAACCACTAGACCCCGACTGATCGGGCGTTTCCTCGTGGCTTAACTAGGTTGCCAAACTAGTTGGATGCAAGCATCGAGATACAATTCCTATAGAGTCACAATCTCTCAGTAAAAACAGTCAAAAAACGTCCGAGCGTCGTTGTACATACATTGTATCAATTATATTTGGAGCAACTAATTTAGACGTTATGTCGCTCGGATAGTGTTTAACCACAGAAGAGAAAAACTTCTCTTTTCTGTGTGTTTAACGTTAGTTCTCCGCCATGTCATCGTAGCTCTGGCATCGCGCGGCATTGTAGTCGGATCGCGGTTACCTTGTAACTAACCAAAAAGTCTGCGCAATTTGCATTTCGGCATGCGCCGAGTTTTGGTTCGGGCATTTTTTTTGGCACGATTGTGACTTTCTCGTCTTACCTACTGCGTCACAGAGAAATAACGAGTATAGTCTAGTAAAATATAAGTGTAGGAAGAACTCTTAGTTTAATTGAAAACCATTTTTTTACTTAGAAAGTTTGAAAGAATGTTGCTATATAAAACAATTTGAAATATAAAGGCAGTCGGTCCGTTGGTCATTAAATAAACCAGCTAAGTGCGAGTGCCCAACTCACGCCTTTACATTACGTCATATTCTGTGAAAATTTCAACTGGCTATCGGTTTACGTTTCGAAAGATACAGGACAAACGGACGGACACACATAATTATAATATTATATATAAATATTGACAAGTGCGAGTCGATGACAAACTTCTGTTCATTAGGTACCTACCAAGTTATACCTACCGAGCGTCACTAGCAAAATATTAACAGTGTGACGGCGTACTATTTTGGAAGACGTTTAGTATAAAAATGGCGGTTTTTTAATTTATAATTGTTGTTTTTTGTGGTGGTATGGGACCCCCTGCGCGAGCCCGACTTGCACTTGGCCGGTTTATGTTCCTAAAACGTCAATATTTCCTACTATAATATTATTTTATTTGTTTGTTACCTTCCTGCAACAATAATTATCAATAGTTATCTTTACGTACATAGGTAAGTAATAGCAAATTTAGCTTATTTAGGTAGTTACAGTTTTTATTATCTGAATAAAATGGCCATGAAATACGGACAGACAAGACGGGAGCTTCGTTTTGCAACGGAACCTTAGACCGTTAAATTTCTACTTTTCCTATGATTCAAATGTTGGATAGACAAACCGATAAAAGAGTCACATAAAATAATTATGTAGGCATGCTGTCTTTCAGTGTGGAAATTAAAAGGCCTCCAAGTTGATTCAGCAGTGGACGTCTTCAGGCTGATGATGACGATGAAGAAAAAATTATTGTCATAGGAAATATTGTAGTATTGGTAATTTGGTAGGTATTGTACAATGAGTGCATAAAACAATTTATTTTAGCCAAAACGATTATCCACCAACCCGCACTGGGCCAGCGTGGTGGATATGGCCCAATCACCCTTTCGGGGGTAGGCTAAAAGTCCAGCAGCGGACTGTTAAAAGGCTGATTATGATGTTGATGATGATGAGACGATTATCAGCCCGAGTCAAAGTACAGATCGGATATGTGGAGGATAAAATTGAAGTACAACGTCCTAGCCACAACATAGATAACTTATCTATAGGTACGTAGCAGTATTTCAACGGATCAACGCTTATGAAACACATTTTTTGCTTGGCTCCCAATTTCATTTCGGATATCGTAAGTTATGTCGTAACTACAGATGGCGCACTAGTTCGTGTTACTTGATCAGTTATTTATTATACAAAAAACTGGCAGCCTGAAAGTGAAAATGAGAAAAATTATGCGATATTAGGCATAAGACACGGGCGCTCTCTTTAAAAGTAATTTCAAACTCAGTGTGCTTATAACTTGGTAGATACGTTTAGCAAAAAACATTAGGTATAATCAGCTAGGTTTTCAGATTTATTCGCGCACTATAAAGATTTTTTTATTATTGATAGGCTAGGCGTTTGACCTCAGTTCACCGATGTTAAATTACGGCGTAGTCGAAGATGGTAAACAAGCCTAGCCTGGTATGACAGAAGACATAATTAATAGACACTGGTATGAGGACTGGCTCTCTCTCTCACCCTTTCTCTTATTTTTAACTACCTTAGGTATAAATAGGGCTGTTAATAGTCTTTAGGGTCGGTAACGTATCTGTGATGCCTGGTGTTGCCATAGACGCTGGTGATAGCTTACCATCAATCAGGCTTCCATCTACTACCATCGTTTTTTATGGAACAGCTTGATCCTATAGTATAACAGTTGTTCATAATGCCTCATACCTGCAAAATGTGCAATAAGCTACCTTCTACGGTGTTTCCGAGAAGCTACAACATGGGGTTCTTCAAAAGACGAGTTAATCCAGTTCTAAAGGGTCGGCAACGTATTTGTGATGCCTCTGGTGTAACAAGTATCCATGGGCGACGGTGACTGCTTACCATCAGGCAGCCCGTCTGCTTGTTTGCCACCTAAGGCTTAAAAAAACATGGAATCTATGGACTTAGTTTCGGCTTAGTGCACCCTTGCCGCGTAACCCAGTATAGGCCAAGTTTTGACTATTCCATAGGTACCTACGTATAAACAAATAATAGATGTTGGTAGGTCTGAAACTTTGACGTCAACTGCTGTATAATAACCGACGCAACAGCTGTGAGAGCCTTGGCACCACACATCTTGTTAGTCAGGGTTAGTCATAAATACAACTTACAAAGCTAATCCTAGAGTTAGCAAGCTTGGGCTGTATTTATTAGACCCTACGCCTAAGTTCATAATTATTAAGGGGGTACGTACATAAATCCTACAGAATGGACTATCATCGTCACCTTTTTCAAATCAATATTATTAACTACATATAAAAGGTTTATAGGTAGGTAGGTACGTTATGAGTTGCCTTTTTGGTAAAGTCAAAGAAAGTATGCTTGCTGCAATAAAAGTAATTATGTCTAATTTTCCGGCCATGTCCGGACTTTTAGAGCTTTGTCCGGCTTTGTAATTTGTCCGGTTTTTTAGCTTGATATAACGATAGTACCTACTTAGGTAATAAAACATACATAGGTAATTAAACATTATAAACTAAGTCTTTAATCTATGTTAACGACTCCCTAAAAACATAACAAAAATCTTCTTTTAAAAATTAATCAACATACTAATAAAATATGTCCGTACTTTTATTGAAATATCCAGCCTTGTCAGAATGTGGATATGGTAACCCTCATAGTGCCGAGGTGTGGATACGTGGATAGGTACATATGCCTAGTTAAGTAGGTACGTATAGCGTGGTTTCTAGCCAATAAACAGCGATGCACTTCACAAACTGTCGACTAACACAATATCCGGTGCACGCGGCTTCCAGATGTTCTGTGTATCGCTTCCACAGTTCGGAGTTCGGACGCAGCTATTGATATAGGTAGATAGATACCATTCGCAAACTTGCTTGACTTTCGTCGACGGTGTGTTGGTAACTAGCTCATGTATGCTATACAGTCTACCTTTGCATCTTTAGGGATTATTACCTACACCTTGATAGTGGAACTCTGCAATAGCTACCTACCAGTATAACACCAAAATTTAAAAAAAATGTTATTAGATGAGTTAAGCATATAATTAAGGCTGACTAAAGAACATTATAAAAATAGGATGAGACGTCGTAGGATGAGTACGGAACAGTTTCTATTGCACAACTAGTTGGTCCACGGGTACCTACTACCTGGAACAACCCGTAGGTGTACGTAAACTCTACTACTTCAGGTTGTTTTGTTTTATCTAGTTACTAGCGGTTCGCCCCAGCTTCGCACGGGTATAGATTAATAGCCTGTCACCCGCGGATAGAGTAGCTTCCCGTCAACGAAAGAATTTTTGAAATCGGTTCAGTAGTTTCGGAGCCTATTCAATGCAAACAAACAAACAAACAATCAAATCTTTCCTCTTTATAATATTAGTATAGATAATGTGTGTTCTTTTTTGTTTTTCATAATTTCAAACTGTAACTATTTATTCTAAAACAATTTCCGATCTACAAAGATTCATTTTAGGTGCAAAATAGTATTGGCTACCTATTTTGCAGCTACACTTGCTAAAGAGTCTGCACTGCAATTTTAAATAAGTACCTATGAAACCTTGTGACTATACTTATACCCGTGCTATATAAAGACACGCTAGAAATTACCAACACGTTAAAATTGGTCAGCCGGGAAAATTAATTAAAAATAACCAAGAACTTAAATGCATGAGAAAATTTTGTAGCCTTTCTTTTCCCCTTTTTTGGCGTTGCTAATGGATGCTAGGGTAAAAAATATGTCAGAAACATTCACACCAGCTTTTTTTATTGTTTTATAAGTGAATGATAATTATCATCTTTGCAGGTAATACCTAATTTTTGAGTCAGCTGAGACACGCAAAAAAAATTACTGGAAAATGCCGCAAACAAGCTACTTTTTGCTCGGTCTGCGGTCTTGCTTTCTCTCTATTACCTACACATTTTCAGCAAACAGGTTGACTAGCATCTAAAATAAGTTTAGTGTGGTGTAAGGCAACATGAAGGTAATTTGTAAATTACCTCCATGTTGCCTACCAAAGTTTACATTTCGTACGTGTGAATACCAAGTCAGTACTACTGTGTCAGTTCCTACTTTGTGTTTGTCCCAGGGGTAAACATTTATTTACTTCATGGAGACCAGGGGCCTTACGGACAACTTTTATTGCGGCACCAAACGAATGTTAAATCCGCTCAGTTGGAAAACCACGCGAACGTGTACAGATACAGTATACGATACAGATACGGTGCCGCAATAGCAGTTGTCCGTAAGGCCCCAGCTCTAATAAAACCTTTACCTAAGTAGGTACCCTAGTGTAAGTACCTTATTCTCTACTAGCTGCGCCCCGCGGTTTCACCCGCCGGGATTACTCCTTATAACATCAGCTATCTGGTAGTGAAAGTCCCGTCAAAATCGGTCTAGCCGTTAATTTACATGGTTTGATTTAAGCTTTTTCATGTTGATATTTTATTATTATGGCGTAGATACTTAGATATACAAAAACTTGTTTTTTTTTTGTTGGATTTTTGTTAAATGAAACGTAAAAGAATTGCAATATTATTAATATTTTTAAGGCCGTTTGGCATCGCGGAATATGAGTCGGTTTTACTGCCAAGGCGTGCCAATAGACGTTTCACATCATAAGTGTGAATCAAATTACCTACTGTCTTAAAGATCTTGTTGTCCCATTTTACGCGAAATAAGAATTTCATAGAAATGAGCAATACTTTCTAGGTGAGCTATCTCTATCTCTACATCTCTACAGAGTATAAATTAAAGTCGCTTTCCGCGTCTGTCTGTCTGTATGTCTGTATGGCCGCTAACTCCTCCTAAACCACGCAACGGATTTTGATGCGGTTTTCACCATCAGTTAGATACATTTTTAAGGAAGGTTTATATATATAACTAGCGACCCAACCCAGCTTCGCACGTAAATTACACCCGTGCGAAGCCGGGCGGGCGGGTCGCTAGTAGTAAATAAGTATATAGGTTACTTAATTACTATTAAGTAACCTATATACCATTTGGTAGAAAGTATTGCTCATTTCTATGAAATTCTTATTTCGCGTAAAATGGGACAACAAGATCTTTAAGACAGTAGGTAATTTGATTCACACTTATGATGTGAAACGTCTATTGGCACGCCTTGGCAGTAAAACCGACTCATATTCCGCGATGCCAAACGGCCTTAAAAATATTAATAATATTGCAATTCTTTTACGTTTCATTTAACAAAAATCCAACAAAAAAAAAACAAGTTTTTGTATATCTAAGTATCTACGCCATAATAATAAAATATCAACATGAAAAAGCTTAAATCAAACCATGTAAATTAACGGCTAGACCGATTTTGACGGGACTTTCACTACCAGATAGCTGATGTTATAAGGAGTAATCCCGGCGGGTGAAACCGCGGGGCGCAGCTAGTAGAGAATAAGGTACCTGAGTACTTTGTTACAGCGGTAATTGATTACTTTACACTAAGGTACCTACTCAGGTAAAGGTTTTATTAGAGCTGGGGCCTTACGGACAACTGCTATTGCGGCACCGTATCTGTATCGTATACTGTACCTGGGCGCGTTAAAGTACACGTTCGCGTGGTTTTCCAACTGAGCGGATTTAACATTCGTTTGGTGCCGCAATAAAAGTTGTCCGTATGGTCTCCATGAAGTAAATAACTGTTTACCTCTGGGACAAACACAAAGTAGGAACTGACACAGTAGTACTGACTTGGTATTCACACGTACGAAATGTAAACTTTGGTAGGCAACAAAAGAAATGATGAGCTACGCTGAACGTCACATTATCAATAGATGTCGATGTATCAATCCCGTATCCAATACAATGTAACATAACACAACCCAACGCACCGCAAAACACCGCAACGAACCGCAACGCATCACCACGCTACGCAACGCAACACAAAATAATACAATACGTACTGGGTTTGAGTTACCGGGCTTGAGCATTTCGATTGTCTTTAGACCTTCAACGGTCTGGGCAGTAAAAATGTTTTAGTGTTAGTTAGCTTGTATTTTGTTTAGTTAATAAAGGAACTTTCCAATAAAAATTATACCTATTAATAAATAGTTCATTTCAATGACATAGGTAACATTCCATCTTATTAATATTATTATCAATTAGTAAAAAAAACAGATCGGGTTTCAGTATACCTACTAGGGGTTAACTATCAGACATTAAAAGTTACATTAATATGTTATATTTATTCATACACTATTGGAATTTATTTTTAAAAGTCTTTATCACGCTTGATTCTTATATTTTTCAAAATTAAGTCAACTATTTATTTTTGAGTGATGCAGATGTACATTGGAAAAGTAATAAGCTATAATAATCACTAAAGTAACTTAGGCTAGCCTAACCTTAGCATGTGAGCTGTTATTCTTATGCCTTTCCAGTATTTTTTGGCACGGACTCCATTGACGCGAGCACGGTACAACGGAAAACATCTGCCGCTGCGTGCGACATATGAAAACGTGTTTTTTTACCACAGCGGTTTTTCTGGCTTCCACCCATCCAATATGCCTGTCCCCATATAATTGTACCATTTTGTTTGCTGCAACAAAAGTACTGGTGTTTCACGATTTGAAGCTTTGTTTCTTGGTGTTACAGCCGAGTTTGAGGTGGAAAGTGGCTGTCCAGTTAGTGTTGGTGAAATGTGCAAGTGTTAAATGGCCGTGTCGTCGAAAACTGCTAACGGCACTGCTGGTAAGTACGCCCATAGGACACAAAGGTAGTTTATGGTGTCACCTGTACTAAAAGTCGAGAACATTGTGTGTGGCATAATGGTATAGTGCACTGGGAGGTTTTATCAGTAATCTTGAACAAATAGGTTACGACTTGGTTTCTATAACAAATAATGCTCTACCTCTTGAATGTGTTAACTATAAAACAATACTTCTTACACCTTATTATATTGGTCGCACATTGTCGAAGATGGAAAATCACTGACCGTCATTAAAAACTCGGTGAGGCAATAACCATTTATAATTTGTGCATATCTACATTATTTGTAAGTATGCAATAAAGTGATAAAATAAAATAACATTGCAAATCTTTAATGTTTTTCTTTAGCAAAAATAAATTACAAATGTTTGTCGATCTTCTTCCATAATAATCAAATATAAACATGAAAAATGCTTTATAATCAAATCATAAAAACTGTTTTAAAATTTTGCAAAGTTATTCTAAACATTGTATACCTAATCTTTGTTTAAATTCCTTCTCAGTGATTTTTTTTTGTCTACAAAAAAGTTGAAAATTTGTAAAAAACAGCTCTGACGGTAGATTGGGCTCTTAAAGGTGGAAAATATTAGGTGGTTTGATAAAATTATGTTGGTGTGGTAAGCATAATTATGTACAGATTCTTGATACCTCAGATAACTTTAGTAAACGCATATTACCCATACTACAAGTCTTAGTGATAGCAGTTTTTGTAAAAAACTTAAATCAAAACAAAAATGTTGGAAGAGGTAGTGAATTTTTACTATTCGTAGCCATGCCCCAAAAGAGCAATTCAAAGCTCACATTTTATAGCCCATTATTATCATAACTCTACCTTTATGATAATGAAACTATCCAATTAGAAACTATAACTGCTTATGCGTTCGTCACGAGACCGCCGTATAACGTAACTTACACCGCGAGCATTTATTGAAATGTTCGTGACCACGCCACGCAAACGAGAAAAGAAGGGCTTTTTACATGTTGTAGGACATTTATGGATGCAAAAGACAGGCTGTCGTTCAGTGTGGAGGTTAAAGGGGGAGGCCTATGTTCAGCAGTGGACGTCTTCTGGCTGATGATGAGGACATTTATTAGCTTTTTTCAGATTATTATTATCATCTATGACAAACTGATATGCAACAGGTTTATTGAAATAAGAATATAAGTAAATTTGCGATAGTATGTTGTTTTATTTTTGCCCACGTCACATGTTAAGAGGTTGTTGCTAAATGCAGTCGTTGAAAGAATGCGTCTGACAGTTGTCATAACAATGTAAAAAGCTGAATGAAATCGTCGCTTACCAACAGGCGAGTTGGTGGTCAAACGCGGACTTATCCGCGTTAACTTTTAAAAACTTTAAAAAAAAAAATTGACATATTTGTTTTTATAAATAAGCTCAGGCTTGCATTTGACCACCATCTCGCCTGATGGTGGTACCTTTTTAATCATAACATTGTGGGTAGCCAATATACTATAGTAAAATGTTTTCATAAAAAGTTTTTTTTTTTTTTTTTTTTAACGATATTATTGCAGCGGTCAAACGAATTCTTTCAGCGGCCCAACTGTAGTGTGGATGTATTATACTATATATTATATTATATTATGCGACGGAGGTGCAGGAAGTATTTACCTAGTTTTACTCAAACAAAACATCCGGTACAAAAATCAGCGTAAATATTTTTTTCCATTTTCATGGAAATGCCAGCAGCGTAGTACCTTGGGGCAAGTTAACTTATATTATATTAATACAGTCACCGGCTGACCAGCCTACTGCGTGACAGCGGAAGAGTTATGAAGTCAGTGACCTAACTTATTTTATTTACTGATTTAGTACACTATAGAAAAATAGAGAACTGAATTACTACTACTCTACTGGAGTCTGAATTCGCCGAAAAGTTATATACGGGTCTCTTCAAATCGAGAGCACACAGGTTCCTTCTAGGACCTGGGGCTTTACGGACAACTGCTATAGCAGCACCTAATCCGTTCAGTTGGAAAATCACGCAACCGCAAACCGTATCTGGGCGCGATAAGGTTCACGTTCGCGTGATTTTCCAACTGAGCGGATTAGGTGCCGCAATAGCAGTTGTCCGTAAGGCCCCTGGTATCGTGCTCCGTTCTAGTCAAAGTCATGATGAGGGACAAACGCAAGCCGTCCATAAATAAAAAATAAAAAGCCAAGTGCATGTCGGGCTCGTGCAATGACGATTCTGTACCACCACAAAAAACAATAAGGTTGTCCAATTAACCAAATTACCAGCTATTTTAACGCCTTTCAAAATTGTCGAAGCAATTGCTACGCATTTTGCTACAGGCGCTCGAGTATAACACAATTATAACTTGGTAATGTACAGAAATTTGTCACCGACTCGCACTTGGCCATTATTCATTATTTGTTGTTATACTTTAAAGTGCGTACTATAATCATGCCAAGTTTGACGCTTATATGTATTATCGTTTTTACATTAGAGCTAATACGAAAATACGAAAAAAATACGTTTGTTTTATAAGGACCCCGGTTTCGTTTTTACTTTTTTATTATTTCTTAGTTAATCCGCCGTTACATTACATATTCCGTAAAAAAATGAAGTGGAAAGATACAGCCGTTAATAGGTAGGACTGACAGACGGTCAGACATACAGTCAAACATCGTAGGCTTAGTAAATTTATGCTTTAGGCATTAATAAACTGAAAATATATATTGAAAATAATTTTCAACGAATCATTTTCTTCAATTCACAGCACTTTATATTCTTAGATACTTGTCACTGATTTTTCGTACAACATTTTACGAAAAACTAGGCACTTAATAAAGCCTTAAACTGTAAGCGGTTAAGAGACAAGATAAGGCGTAAATTTGAAAATAAAATGGTTTAAGTCACTTGTTATCATGTATTTTGTGCTATTTCAATATTTACAGTACCTTAAATAATCAATGACCAAGCTCTACAACTTTTGGCTTAGGTATTTAGAAATATGAGTGTGGCACACGAAAATGAAAACCAACACGACCGTGCACTGACCTCAAGCTAAAAATATGAAACACGCGAAGGTAAAACAACGTGTACAGTGCGAATTTATCTGTCGTGTTGAATGAGGGAGCCACCATCGACTATGCCAAACGAAACTGACAGCCGTCTGTAGAATATTTTTAGGTCTACCAGTTAGCCAACTCTTTAAATAAGTTGGTCGGTCTGTGCCTTGAATTGTAGATTACAACTAATCTAACTTTGTGTCCTGTCTGATTCACGCTAATGGTTCCTCGTAATTTCATGGAATAAGGTATTGCAGACTAATTACGTAGCCAGGCTTAGGTGAAATTAGCTTAAAAGCCAAGACCCACGAAGACAGCGAGGTTTTAACCAACAAATAGAATAAGTCAAATAAAATAAGGACGACATTCTAGCTTCGACCAAAATAAAATGAATGGACGGGCCCTAACCATTGAACTTGCTCAGTAAAAACGAGTCAAAACCGTCGGACATATACTCCAAGACCTAATTACAAAAATGTACAGTATATTTGTTACAAAAAATAGATACCGGTTTTATTTGTGTATTTACACTTCGGGAAAGCATACAAATGCATAATTTTGTCAGATGTTTCGTTATCCCGTACCAGTAGACTCGTGTTGCACTTCCTACAGCTAGAGACCGACTGAAACGAAGTGATTGCCTGCGCTCATTTTGTAATCTTCAAAAATGCGCTTCTACTGGGCCCGTCCATTCATTTTATTTTTGTCAAAGCATTCAAGTTTACGTTTTTAAATAACAATCTTTGTTCTGGATACACTCCATGTCACATAATATGACATAGGTACATTGGTATGTACATACAACACTTAACCATCAACACTCGGTGCAGTTTTGGCGAGTCAAGTTTGGTCTAGATTAACAGGCACTAGGTGGACAATAAAAACAACAAATCTTGGTAAATATTAAGCCTAATAAACGTGACCTTACTTTTAGAATCTTCGAATCAGCCCGTTTTCGCGGAAATTAACGTTTTACGGCACGCTTCCTAACTACCTAGTAACACAATCTAGTTAGTGGTCAACTAAATAATTAACTCCTAAATTCTTTGTATTTTTTTTATTTTTTTCATAAATAATAGGCTTGCGTTTGACCACCATCACGCCTGATGTTAAGCGATGATGCGGTCAACGTTGGAGCACGCTTGCTTAGAAGGAACCGATTCACTCGTGATTTGAAAACGCCCAGATTGTAACCATCAGGGAACACCCATTCAGGCAGCGAATTCCACAGACTAGCAGTTCGCATAATAAATGTGGAATCAAAGCGCTTCGTACGGGTTTTCGGAATATCAACCATAAAGCCTTGTCTTATAAATATAGTTGTTTGAGACAAACGCCTAAAATATCCGTCCCCAGTACTCATAGGAAGGTTGAGACGAGAAAATTTAGAAGCTATCTTCAGACCTTATAAATGCAACATGAACAATAATAATGATAAGAATAGATAAAAAGTAAAAAGAATAACTTGCGCAAGATAGAGAAGAGTGCCATCTTTGGGTATCGGAGACCAAGACACATTTTGGGTCGCTGCGTCAGTAAAAAATAAGTACCTAGTAAAACAAGCTTTTATTTAAAATGGTTATTTATGCCATTGGTGACAAACAAAGAGATGGAGACTGGCTGATGGTAAGTATTCACCGTCTATGGATACTTGTAACACCAGAGGTATCACCACTACATTGCCTACCCTATGAATCTATTAACTCGCTTTTGAAGAACCCAATGTTGTAGCTTCTCAGAAACACCGCGGAAGGTAGCCCATTCCATATTTTGCAAGTGTGAGGCAAGAACGATCGCGTGAATCGCACAGTCTGTGATTTCCACTGATCTATGAATGTGGATGAGCTTTCAGGCGGTGGCGGTTAGTGCGATGGTAAAACCGCGACGCCGGTATCAGATCAAACAGTTCTTCCGGACACTCCTCGTTGTAAATGCGATAAAAGATACAGAGAGATCCAAAGTCTCTGCGCATGTTGAGTGTTCGGTGAGTTTGAGATCGTTGACAATAAATTTTTTCAGCTCTTCGCTGTGATGCATCAAAAGACTCAAGTTGATACTTGTACCTATGCCCCGTTCCAATGATGGGAGCATTACTCCAAGCAGTTTGCACACATTTACTACAAGCATTTTGGTCGCACGTCGCATTAACTAGGCGCTCTGAAAGACTTTTGAAAATTAGGTAAGCTTCCCGAGCGTCTAAAGTTTCGACCCCAAACGGCTAAAATATGAAACCACTGCTGAGGTTAGCATTTTTGCGCCGCTTGTGTTGCACTGCCGAATTGGCAGCCTTACCTTGCGTCTCAGGAAGATGCGAGGCGTCAAAGTATTGACACAACTCGAGTCAATATCAGTTGAGTTCACATTATTATGTTACATTATGTAACTAGTATATACGGGGTGTAAGGGGAATACTCTCGAAGCCAAAAAAAAGGTAATTGTACTCATCATTATGAACAACTTTTACTATGGGACCAGCCCTGAAATCGCGAAAAAAATATCAGCTGTTCTATAGAAAATGAGAACAATTACCTTCTTTTGGCTTACTCCCTGTATACCATATACCTTCCTTTTTAGGCAGTCGGGTAGCAAGCGGCAATAAATGTGCAGATTGCTATTTATTATACGAGCCATTAGATATTTGGTAAGGTAATGTTCATAAAACAAATCAGGAGCTAAGCCATTTTAGCTGGGAATTTCAACGGAGCCGTTGTTTTACGGTTCAATGAGTACGTGCCTATATTTAAGGTTTTATACACACTGTTTTAAGCCGAGCGCTCGTAAGACTCGCAATAAAATTCTATATTTACGTTTTTGATGGAAATATTAAACGTGCCATGTGAAGTAATGTTAGGGATGATAGCTTAGTGGTAGGCGCGTTCGGATTCTAAGCCACGGGACGGGGGTTCAAAGCACAAAAATTATCTTTTACTGGCTTTATTTACTAAACAAAACACAAGCTAACAATACAAAATCAGTTAGACCACTAAAGGTTTAAATATGAACAAAAGCTCAAGCCCACTACCAGTTGGCAGCGTACCCAACATGCTGGCGGCATTACCAAGCTGAATGGTAGTGCTTATACGTTGAGCCAGATACACGCCAACATTATGGTCACGCGTCGCATTAACCAGGCGCTCTAAAAGATTTTTGAAAACGAGGTGAGCTTCCGGTCCCCAAGGGCCCCCAATTTTCGACCCCAAACGGCTCAAATATGTAACCACTGCCAGAGTTAGCATATTTGTACTGCTCCGCTGAATTGGCCGCAATTATTTTGAGCTGCCGGTGAAGGAAAACATAGTGAAAAAACCATAGCATATAATATCGTATAGTAGTCACAGGTCAATGGACTTATCTACAAAAGTATTGTCCGACCTGTACTTCTTTATGGTAGCGAGACATGGCCTGCCTTGCAGCGTCATGTCCAACAACTTCGCGTCACCGAAATGAAGATGCTGCGGTGGATGTGCGGCGTTACGCGTACGGATCGTATTCGTAACGAGCATATCCGTGGCAGCCTCGGAGTACGGGACGTAGCGGATAAGCCTCAGGAAAGTCGCCTGCGGTGGATGCGCCATGTTCTCCGCAAACCGGCAGAGTACGTCGGCAATCAACTCAACCTTGTGCTCTCTGGAACAAGACGTCGTGGCTGGCTAAAGCTACGATGGCTTGACGTCGTAAGAGATGACATGAGAGCCAATAAACTCAACAAGAATGACGCTAACGAACGTGCGAAGTGGAGGAGTCGCAGTAGGAAAGCGGACCCCGGTCCGTGCCGGGACACATGCTAAGCAGAAGAAGAGTAGTCACAGGTCACGTGATTAAGTAATAAGTAAAGTGAAGTTGTTTTGTGCTCGCTACACTCCTTCTATTTCCGAATCGTATAGAAATAGCCTTAAACGAATTCTACCAAAACGTTATTCTCGTTCTATTTTAATTCAAAACGTCGCCACAACGCGACTTTAAATTACTCCATTGAGTTTCAAAACCGAACAAATCCAGTCCATCAATACTTGTCACTGGCAAACTTATTAGCATTTACTAGTGTCATTAGTGAGACCTTTTGAGAAAGTGAGTTTTCAAAAGGTTAGGAAAGGAGTGACGCGTCAGTGCTACGCGGTCTCTACGAGAGCGCGGACGCTACGACGTAGACCCGCTACGCTGCTACGCTGAGATTACATCGCGTGAGCCAACTTCGATCGTTACAACATCGTGTTGTAATTAACAACTTTCGTGTGTTAGTTTGTTTTTAGTTGTTTAAATTTTTAGTGGTTGCAACACTGGATCTTTGAGTGACTATTGTGACTGAATAGTGTCGATAACTGACGGTAACCTATTTAATGCCTCGTCATAAAAGGGAGGTGAGTAATGACTTCCGTATTTAGTTTAATTAGTTAAAACTCGCTTTTATTACGCTCATGGTGGAGATGAGGATGGATTTATGAATCTAGGTCACAGCGCTGTAAATTTGAACGGTGCGAGTTGAATCACTCTGGATTTTTATGTTCATTGATCACAATTTCATTTTCTATTTTTAGATTCTGTTATTAATTAACTTTAACGTTTCAATTTCAATTCTTTATTTTTACCTCTTGACATTGTCTCAATGTTCTTAGGTCAATTAAACAGATTTATGCAGCTATACAACGGCTTTGTATACAGTACTAAAAGAATAATAACTAAAATGTTTTTATAAATAATCAGGTAAGTTGGGGCTATATAGGGGCTTTGTCAGAGATTATAACTAAGAATATGTATAATAAGCTAAATAACGTTCTATAAGAAATCCAACTGCTTTTTTTATAACAATAAGCTAAGTAGTTTAGGTATTTAGTGTTTTAAGTCGTATTTTGTCACTAAAAAAAAACCATTGCAAAATTATTCATAAAAGTTTATGTAAATACGTGAATTCAACTTTATAAAATAGGGTATCGTTAGTAGGATAGTTTGGTTAAAAACTTATTTTTTTATATGAAACTTCTATTGGCGCGCCTTGGCGCTAAAACCAACTTGTATGGCGTGACGGCAAAAATTATTACGCACTGTTATGCCGTCATGTTACACATATGCCGGGCGTCCTGTGACGGCCAACTATATTTAAAATTGTTGTGTATTTTTCAGATTTCAAATTTAGAAATTAATGCTAATTTTAAATATAGATTTATATGTGTATTATATCTTTCAATAATCAAGTCCTATAGTCTAATATTATTATTTTGAAATATAACAAATCCAAAAATCCCTTTGTATAACAAGTACCTTACACAATTAAACAGCGAAACGAATGATGGTAAAATTTGAAAATTAAGTTTTCAAATGTTCAATATTAATGTTCATTACAAAAATTCCAAGAAAAAAAGTGTATTTTTACAGCAAAAAAAAACATACCTAATAAGAAGTGAATGAAATTCTAAATACGGGATTCATGTTCTAATTTTCTTCCTTAAGAGGTGAAATATTTTCTTTAAACTTAAATGATCCTTTTGAGTCCCCCTAATTGATGAAAGTTTTATTTATTTATTGAATAATAGACTCGCTTTCAACCGCCAACTCGCTTGATTTTAAGCGATGATGTGGCTTACGATAAAAACACATTAATATCGTTTTAAAATCAGCGAAGGTATTGTGTTACGCAACATCTAGAGACAAAAAATGCATTCACAATTTTTAACATAATTGGTTTTGACATTTAGTATAGAAAAACAGTCACAATAAGTTGTTACAACTTCGTAAAAAAAAGAGCTCCGTATACAGAATTGCAAATTACAGAATTGACAATCTTTTTTTAGTCTTCGAGAAAAACAAAAAGGAAAGAAATTGAAAATCTTTAGCACCACAAGGAACAGATAATTATAATATATTATTACGTGCCTGCCAGCGATCCTGTCAAAATCCATCATCTCTTTGTGAGAATGTAGCTCAAATACAGCTCTAGATAGCATGATACTATACGTACATTTCAGTATGCAAAATATATTTCAATAGAGCAAGAAATTATTCATGCATTTGGCACCGTTACATACACGCTCATATATTTTGTTTGTGCATTCAAAGGAAATAAATGTCGCATTTATTTAAGCGAAACATTACTCCTGAAATATTGAAGGAGGCTCAAAAGGCCATTGAGGCTTTGATATGTAAAGGCAGGAAGTAAAGGGTTTAGACTTTGGTAATATAGTTTGGATCTGTCTTAAACTCGAGCTAGTACCGATAAAATTATGCCAAAAACTGAAGAGGGCGAGGAACAGAAACACGTATTGCACACACTGACATATTCTAACTATTTTACAAACGCACTCTTCAATATTGAGCGGCACAAAACTGCATACGATGTGCACATACAAATGATGACCTATTAAAAAATATGATTAGATAGCCATCATGATCATATGAGTGATGGTGGCGGGGTAATAGAAAGAAGAAAGAAAGAAAGAAAGAAAATAAATGTTATTCGACACCTTTACAAAAACTTATATCTAAAGGATACAATCAGTGTCGGGTCCGTCTCGGCATTAATGCTAAAAGTCAAGGACTATCAGCGCTGGTTTTCAGACGAACCCTTGAGCATTGTGCGCTTTACAATCTGATGGCGCCCGGTTCGATCCTTGGTCCTTTATCAATGACTTATTTAGTACTTAAGTAAATTATGTGCAGTTTCGATGCCATCGCGCAACAACGCTAAAGGAAAACATCGTGAGAAAACCGGTATGTCTAAGAATCTCAAAAGTTCATAGACATAATTATGACATTTACCAACATGCACTGGGTCTTGGTGGATTTAAGGCCCATCATCTCTCTCTGAGAGTAGGCCCGTGTCCCAATAGTAGAAACAACACACACACATGAGTACATAATGTATTTTGATATAAAGAAATCTACTTCCACTTTGTTATTGTTACAATATAAGATGACGACACTATCCAGTGACTATCCTTGAACTTACATGAATCTATCGACACCTCATTTATCAAAATGGGCATTAAGACTGAAGGTTGGAACATAAAAGAGCATACATGCATGCTAGCTACAATACCTTTTGGCTTTACGTCATCGGGTAAAAACTACAAAACAGCCAACTTGTGAAATCGATAGTAATTAATCAACCCACCTTATGTAGACCGATTACATTAAAGCGTGCTTTTTATTGGTGCAAAAGGTACTAAGTCGACAGGAGGTCGTTGTACTCATAATTATGAAGGTTTTTTCTTATAGGACTAATTTTTTTTTTTATTATAGATAGCCTTGCGCTTTACTGCTATATAGTAGACGCGATGACCGCAAAGTAAATTTTGGCGCTCAACAATAAAAAACACCACTCATCACGACTCTGTGCAACCTCGTGCCAATTGGGTAGCTGCATGGTCCTCAAGGATCAGTTTCTACAACGTAAGACTAGCTATATTTGGGACCAAACCCTAACTTAAATTACATAGAACAGCTGTTCTATAGAAAAAATTAATTACCTAGACGAAATGTATGAAACAGCTGATACTATATTCAACGATCTCATTGTTGGTCCTATATTAAAACTCGTTCATAATACTTACAATTGCCTCTGTTCTGTGTATTATATTTGCTAACTATGCTGTGTTGCTAGTCGCCAACTCTATAGTTAGTACATCATGCGTAGTAAATTACTAACCCAAATACCTAGCCCAGCGACGACTTAGGCTCACGAACTACCGAGGTTAAATCCACACGATTACAGGTAAATTTATGTAAATGTAAAAAAAATACACTCACTGGCTACACAAATAATCATATTTTATTTTTCGTGAAATTTTAGGACTCTTTTATTTAGGTATACTCACTAGCACGGTTTTTACTCGTTGTAATGAAATAAATGCTGATACAGTATTATTATTATTTAAGTTCGTTGCAGACGATGTGTGTACTCGCGCGAGTATAACTTGCAAGAGTCCTGCGCATCGCCTGCGACAAGCTACAATACATATTACTTAGAGTTAGTGGCAGTGGAAGTTGCTTAGTAATCTCGCTCTAAACTAAAAGTGTCGTAGCTCCTTGCAGGCAATGCGCAGTACTTGTACTTTACTCGCGCGAGTTTACTGGGCGTCGTCTGCAACGGGCTTTAGTTTATTTTTCTTTATTATCCAACTACCTAAAAAGGTGAAGGTAAAGCAAGTCTACTTACTAGTATTACCAGCATGCTGGGTACACTGCAAAGTAAGTATTAGAGGACTTGAGTATTTTAATTATTTTCAGGACTTCATCATAGGTATCTTCATAATAGGTAGGCCAGGTACTTAATATAGCTTTCCTGTATCTACTTTGTTTATTTAGTAAAAAACTTTTGAAGTGTAAACTTCTTTCGCCATGTTTTAAATCTTTATCGGGTCTTATCACGTATTATTTAATATAGGTAAAAAATATGTACCTTTCGCTCGACGTTCGCCATGTTAAGCAATTTTTGGTTGGAGCAAAACATATGGGTTACGTCACCGTCATGCTAGCCGCGTCGACATGCTAATGTGACGTAAAGTTTTCAGTACTGTCGGCAGTCCCCATGACTGCCTTTTTTAAACTAACAAACAAACAAACAAACATTTGTTTGTTTGACATTGATTTTCTAAAACTATAAATGAAACAATCCATTACGGTCGCTGTCTGCAGTTAATGTGCCCAAAGAGCTAGCAATAATAAAAATTGTTATTTATGTAAGAAACTTGTTAAAAAACTACCAATGGGTACATAAAACAGATCTATTCGTACGCACGGTTTCTGTCCCGTCACACTCAATCTTTTGCCATCTCTATTATTTTCAATTCAATTTGTCATGCGTTTATATAGTTCAAATAATGTCGATCGAGGCAGAATGGGCCCCAGATGTTTTAGCATAACATTGAAGAGAAAGCCGGTGCGCAGCTGGTTTATAAAGCTGTATGAAAAGGGTAAAACTACTCGCATTTGAATAGCTATAATTCAGTGCGCTGTCTGTCCCACATCATAGACCCAAACCAATAATATTGCTGATCAATAGCCGACATGTTCTCGACCCAACAACTTGAAAGATACATTATAATTCGTGGTCTAAGGGAAAGTTATTTTTGTATTTGATCTATTTTTTTAACAATTGATTGAGCAGGTGAGTGATGTTCTTGTCTCGAGCACATCGCTCGCTTGATGGTAAGCACCATGCTTGCATATAATAGTTCAGTGTGACCGAAATTAGGTTAAGAGCCTCTTATACCAAATTTGACGGTTTTAAATCAATTTTATTCAGTTAAATTACAATATTTGAGCTGGAAAAAAATACGTCACAGATACATCTGTGTTAGAGTTTATGATTTGGTTCAAAACACGATAGAATAAACTTTCCCCGATCAAAAAAAATCTGAAACAAAGTCGACTTAGTTTATTTTTTTTCATTTTATGCTCTAATGAAAGCTCTTAACAACCTGGAAATTGCATGTACTGAAAGGCAATTTTATGCAATTTTTTTTTATTTGGATAGATTTTTGATAGTGAATAGTGTCATTTTTTAGTGAAATTAAAAGCGTAAAAAGGACGCGAGAATTTCGGCGCCAGGCGTCATCGAGGTCGGACCTATGCTCGTTTTTGTCATTGCACTCCCCCCGCGGGCGTCCTGACTCTAAGCATGGCAATATACATCGTCGCTATAACTTGGCGGGGGCTGAGGGAGCGTTTTGTTGCCTACGCGACTCGGATAACCGCCCGTTAAAACTCAGCGCAGTTTCTGAGAAGTTTTATCTAAATCGGGTTTTTGTTGATAGGCTTGCGTTTGTTCACAGGGCCTTTATTTATAAATGTTGTCTTAATGATTTTGATAGCTTAACCATACCCAATCTGCCAATAATCTGCCAATTTCAGCTAATTCCAATATAATTTTTTTTAAAGAGGGCAATTATCTTTATCAACTTAAGCCTTAACTTAAGCCGTCGTTCCCACAGAAAAGAGTAGTTTATTTTTTAATTTCTGTGGTCGTTCTGAAAATTTTAATTAGGCATGTGACCGTATTCAGTCTTCCATAAGCTCTTTGCCGTATTCAGACTTTTGGTCACGTTTTAAAAACAAATGTTGACAGTTTGGATATTCTAAAGATGTCAAAATCTGATAATACAAAATAAATTGACATTGTGAGAGTCACGGGCATCCAGTGGATGCAAAAGGCAGGCTGTCGTTCAGTGTGGAGGTTAAAGGGGGAGGCCTATGTTCAGCAGTGGACGTCTTCTGGCTGATGATGATGATGATGAAAATAAATTGTTATGAATAAGGCCCCTGATGCTAAGCAAACACTTGGACTAGATGGAGCGTGCAGCACGCTTACCTAAGCGTGCTGCACGCTTATGTAAGAAGTAACTAGTTTACTCTCGATTTGAAGACGCCATATTGCGATCTTTGGGGAACAGAGTTCTACGCCCATAAGTTCCACAAAGTGTTTGTCTTTATCTGTAACAAATATTTTTTTATTTATTTAGACTAGTGCCTTTTTTAATTAAACAAAATACAAGCTAACATAAAAATAATTTTACTATCACTAGTATTTTTTTTTAAATTTATTTATTCGTTATCCGAAAATACGACAATACCCAATCAAAATATTTTTGTTTGAGTAAAATTAATAACCAAAATTCAATCCGTTGCTTATATTAAAACTCCATCTTGTAAAGTTATTTCCAAGTAAAGAAGCGTATTCTTTTTTAATTAAAGGCTCTCATAATGATCGAATAAAAAGTTGATCAAGATTGAATTTCTACTGAAAAACTTTGAAGATAATTGCGTTTCCCTTTAATTTTTCTCCAGCGAAGAATCTTTATTCAAGATAATATACTTTTGACAAGTTTATGTTGCATGTAATGATAAAATGTAGGTATAAAATACTAACCTAGAAAACATTGTACTCAAGGTAGACGATTTTAGAGGAGAGACCATAAAACAACAAAATTGCAAATTATGAAACTCACATACTGATCTTAGGTAGCATGTGTCCATATTTGTTAGGGCCCATAATGATCCAGATATGGATTGGCAACTTTTTGTTTATTTAGTTTGACCTAATCTCACCTTATGTTAGGTAATTCTCTCGTGTCCATTTTTATATCGCACTGGCAGAGTGGGCAGGAAAAGACACCGCTTCATGGTTCATATAAAAAAAAAACCGCACAAAGTGCTTTGATTCCACTTTTATTGAGAAGTGATAGTCTGTGGAATGCGCTGCCTGAATAGATGTTCTCCTATAATTACAATCTGGATGTCTTCGAATCACGAGTGTATCAGTTTTTTCTAAATTAGCGTGCTCCATCGTAGACCACATCATATCGCTTAAAATCAGGCGAGGTGGTGGTCAAAGGCAAGCCTCTACCAAACTCTTAGATTTATTGAACTTGTGTCTGATTTTAATCAACTGATTAAGTACCATTGTAAATGCCACTCACGGTCACCCATCCAAAGACTAACCGATCTTCGGTGACCCTTTTAGGAATGTCTACGCCACAAGCACCAGGTGTTTAAAGTTGCATGTAATAATAGCATTTAGAAATGAAAATATGAACGTTGTGTCGTATATTACAAAGGGTCTCGAGAATGAGCCATTCCAGACCTTTGATGTTCACTTAACGCTATGATATTTAAGATAATTACATCATTTAGCAATCTCTAATGTGCTACTTCGTGTCAAGTGTTCGGTTAAGTACGATCTAGCTACTAAGCTTCCAAGAATGAAAATTGCTGCAATATACACACACCTTTACACCACTTTCATAAGTAGGAAGGGATATAATTATGTACTTTCAGTCTCCAAACGTGTTTTTATTTTTAGTTTAGCACTTCTTAGGTATCAGTGAAGATTCCAAAATGTATTTAGATTTTTTCAGTGGTCTTTTTTGTCTGTAAAATCTAACATAACTTTTGTGCATTTCTATTTTAGTGGAAAAAAATAATGAATTCTCAGAGACAAAAACTGGCTGCCTGCTCATCAAAAAAACGCCAAGCCCTTAAAGTAAAATTTTCGTCAAAGTGGTTTCCACAAATAATAGATACATTAAATACCATATTACTTTATAATACTTTAGTAATGTAGGTAGGCACTGAAAACACATCACGCGTAAATTAAAGCTCTCTTGGTAGCAAGAATGGTGTCTTTGGATTGGTCTTTTATAGTAACGTTAAAAGTAGCAAAAGGATTGTAAAAGTTGCAATTCCAGTCGATAAGTGCTTGTAGCGTATAGTAGCCAACGTCGTTAACACGTTCACAATGTCAGTGGTATAGTTTTATCACAAATCAAAGCAGACACGGCGACAATATGAGAGAATATGGATGCAATGTGGACTCCGTGGAACATGACCGGTTAGTGACTCGCATACAAAGGAGCCGCTACTATGTAAGTCACACTGTGGTGTAAAGTTTGATTATTATGGGCCATAAAATGTCCACGTATTTTTCCCATTATATATCAATGTAGAGTTGTGCGTTATCTGAGTTAATGCTGTCATAATATTTATGCCATCATTATTAGCCAAAGGCATAGGAAAATTTCAAAATTTATCAGATTATTTTCACCCACAGTACCTATAGTTAGTTCGGCTAACGGGTAGACACCCATCCACCGTCTACCCGTGAACATGGTGCATGTAGCTGCGCCAAAATATCCGGAGCTCATTCCACAACCTTACACGGTAAATATCGCGTAAATAATCATATAATTTGAGTTACATATTATCGTTAAAAAGACAATTTAAAATCATTAATCCAGAGATTATTAAAATTATTCGGTTGATAATAGTTTAATAGAGCTCAATTTAGCGCCGCAATCCTCTACATTAATTATCTAAGTATAACCTTCATTATCAGATTATCTACGTTTAGTATCTGGGGATTTGAAACTAATTCAGCCTATTTTGGATATAAGCATCCTGTGATTACGTTAGGTAATAAATATGTTTGAAATTATTCCCTAAGCAGTATTCATTTAATCCTTTTTGGCTATATTAGATTAGGGAATAGGTATCTGTATTGGTGACGGTAGGTTTGCGAGTTTTACAGCAGGTAATATCTCAGGGTGACGAGTGCAGTGCAGAGCCACGCAGATTTTTTTTCAATGGTTACCAGGTGATTGACCACAACTCATTTGATGTTAAGAGTCCACGCTTCGTGCGCCTTCTATCTCGCTCACGTAATACCAAAATTTTAAAAATATCAAATGATTGAATGTACTTATGTGAAATTCAATTAGAATAAATAAAAACAAACCGAGTAAGTGCTAGTCGTGACTAGCGCACCAAGAGTTCCGTACCACTACACAATAATCCGACTCGCGCTTGGCCGGTTTTTATTATTTGTTGTTTTACTTTAGAGTGTGTACTATAATCATACCAAGTTTCACGCTTGTACATTATATTAACATTTTTAAACTAGACCAAATACAAAAATACGTTTGTCGTATGAAGCGTTCGTTTAGTTACTTTTTGACTTAATTTTTGTTAATCTGTTGTAACATCATATAATTATATTCTGTGAAAATTTCATGTGTCTATCTATTACGGTTCGAAAGATACAGCCGTTCGCCGATAGGACGAACAGACAGACAGCGTAGGTAGTAATAGGGTCCCGTTTACTACCTTTGGTACGGAATCTTTAAATTAACATCAAAATTTTCATTTTGATTCTAACAAGTTGTTATACAAACTGAATAGAATAAAATCTTGTACTAGAATTTATTTTTAAGTAGGTAAAGAATTAGTGAACTTGAAATGTATTTTTTTTATTCGTCCTGCAAAAGTTTCACTCCGTAAATTCATCGCTACATACAATCATTTTATGTCTTCATAATTTTTTAAATACGCGTGCCAGGTGAAATGCGTACGAAGCATAGAAGATTAAATAAAGTGACGGTGCGGTCAAAGATAGTAAACACGCCTATCCTGGAATGGTGATGGCTTTCAAGTGACGGTGTAGAACTGATAAAATTTCTCAATTATGGGTGGCACTGACCTGTTATGGGCAGGCTCACTTACCATCAGGCAAATGAAAGGACCTTCTTGACACACAGTTGTTTAAAAAAGTAGTAACTATCACAATATAAAGGTTAAAGTTAAAAAATAATAATAAGTGAGTCAGTCAGGGTCCTGATGCGCGGCGCGTTAAGTTACCTCTGAAAATTTGACCTCTATTTCCTAAGGAATAATGGTTTTTAGATTACGCGCGTGTTTGAAGTTAAAACAGTTATTCTTACTTTTATGTTTCGTTTACACTGGTTTTAATCCGTTCTTTAAAAAAAACAAAAACAATTTCATTTCGCTATTTATTTTCAGTATGCTGAAAAACACTCTAAAAAGTGCAATAAAAGGAAACGTTTACAGCAAAAATGTTTTTCATTCATATTTAAACATCGTGTTTTGTGGTGTCGGACGCAAAATTTCATGCATAATGAATGTGACAGTTATAAAATAGTTTCATTCAAATATAAAAGCGGTAATAACTGTATTGCATTGTATAAAATGACATATATCATTCGTTGAGGGAATGGTCGAATGCTTGCGTGGCAATACGTTAAATTAATTGGTCTGAAGGGATCGATTACAGCACGGTGTGAGTGGCGGCCGGAGGTTACGTTCTCAGATTCGAACACGATTCGAGCATTGTTCGAATGCCTTTACCGCATCGTTGATTGTTGCTGATCTTCAATGGGATGCCTTTGAAGACGCGCCGTATTCAGGAATTGTATTCCTGCTCTTTACTGATAATCTGATTGAACACCAACAGCCAGCGCAGACTGACAGGTTGAAGCAGATTTGTTACAGAGTTAATCATCACCATAATAAGCCTATACTATTACACTGCTGGACATATGCCTCTACCAACGCACGCCTCTCAATCCGATCTGTAGAGTTGGCATTCACGAATTCTGTCGGATGCCTTGGGACCGCGAAAGTAGCACGAGTTACTCCTTATAACATCAGCTATCTGCCAGTGAACGATGAAAACAACGCAACCTCCTTGACTTACATGACAATTTTTTTGATGAGGTAAGTCTAGGTGATGCAAGTCTAGGGTTAATGGGTTATTAGCAGCGTTTTACCTGAAATAAAACGCATATTAAAATACTTACCTAACTGGAAGCTTTTATATAGAGAGTGCATTTCCGTTTCCGTCGAATAGTACAGCGTTTACGTTCTTTTTAAAGCCTTCTAGCCTAAATTCGCTAGGTGGCGCCACCGCAGCTGCGCGCCATTTTGTCTTCTTGTAAATGTCGCGCGCTCTTTGGAATCATTGGCTCAGTTTCCACCAGGCAGAAATTAAAGGGAAAGCTTCCAGTTAGGTAAGTATTTTAATATGCGTTTTATTTCAGGTAAAACGCTGCTATTAAATAACTTGACCGTAACTGGAAGCTTTTATATAGAGATCCTGTTTGTTTTCGCCTGGTGGCGCCACCTAACAGAAGAGCTTTAATTTATTTAAAATCTAACGCCAATGTGAGCTATAATGATCTTATTTGTGTTATGAAAAGAAAATCTGGTATACAAAAATATTATCTTTCTTCATTATTATAATTAATTTACAATTTGTAACAATATTCTAGTAATGTTTCAAATTAATCAAAAATTTAATCAAGGCAGTTAGTTTCTTTAATTTATTGGTTCAAATAAATGTGTCACGTTTTGTGAGACATCGTTTTGTAATACTTCGCGTCTGTAAAATTTATGGAAAGTATTTTCAGATCGCCAATTACCCCGTGCCAGTATTTCATCGATCGAAGAATTTTCTATCCAGCTCTTAGAGGCAACTGCTGACCGGACACTTCCAGGAGAGGCTTCAATGCCAGCTTCTTTGAAAATAGTCTTTACCCATCCTGCTATCACTGTACGTGAAGAGGGTTTAGCACTTCCTCTAACTGTAATAAAGAGATTTACCGATTTTGCAGCAAATCGTCTTTCTTTTAATAGTGATATAGTTTTGTCAATCCAAAAGGTAGGGTTGAGGTTACGATTACTTGGATTGGAAATGAATTTCCAACTCGATTGTCTGTAGTTGACAGTATCTGTTTTTGAACCGAATTCTGGGAAAAATATTGTAGTATCGTCTATTTTTCTAAAATGATCAGGATCCACTCTTAACAATGTCAAGTCATGTATACGTCTTCCAGAGCATAGTAACAACAAAGTCGCTGTGTGACGTGATGTCTGAAATAAGTTTTCTGTGTCTATTGTGTAACTGGCTAAAAATTTGCTTAATTTATCTACGTTCCAAATAGGCGGTTTAGCGTTCTTTGGATTGTTCAGAGCTATAGATTTGAGTATATGTTTAACAAGAACGTGTGAGCTCAACTGACTCGATGACTCAGAATTACATAAGGTCGAAACTACTGATTTGTGTAAGAGTATAGTATTGTGCGATAATTTATTAACCAAAAATAAATCTGCCAAAAATTGTGCTAGTTGAGAACCAGTAGGATTTTTAGGGTTAATTTCTTTATTTTTACACCATAAAATCCAACGTTTCCAAGCTACTTCGTAAGTTCTCAAGATAGATTTACGCCAAGAATTTTTGAGTAAGGATAGCTGTTCAGTGTTCCATGTTTCTATCGCCTCTGTCCACCCCCACATTTCCATACTTCGAGATGGATGTGTTGGACTTGGGGTGGAGGCTGTCCCGTTGACGTGTCGATCAGACGGTTCTTTAGATTGTTCAGTATGAACGGAGCTTCGAGCGCTCGAGTTTTCAAATCTGATCGCCAGAATACCTTTTCCCAACGCGGGACTACTAACAGGTATATGCCTGTTGACTGATTCAAGTGAGTCAGTACTTTCGGGACAAGAAATGGTGGCGGGAACACCCAAGCCAGTGGGTAGTTCCATGGAATACTGAAAGCATCGTGGAATAAAGCTTGACGATCTCTCAAATCTCGGGACACATAATTGTGTACTACATGAGCTGTCTTCGAAGCAAATAAGTCTATCACTGGAGTTCCCCATTTCACAAACACCATTTCCACACAGGCTGGTAGCAGGTGCCACTCTGGGGCCTGACGATGACGCGATAGGTGATCGGCATCCTTGTTGTATTTGCCCGGGATATGGTGTATGCTGAAGTGTATTTGATAGTGATCTAGTAATGTCAGAATTTGGTGGGTTATGTTTGTAAGAGAAATTGATTTCGTACCTCCTTCTTTCCGTAACTGAGCGACTGCTGTCTTGTTGTCGCATTGTATCAGGACTGAGCTGCCTTGGAGCGAGTGAACATTGTCCTGGATAGCGTGTAGTATAGCCAACATCTCTTTTTGATTGGAATGTAGGTATTGTTCTTCGAGAGACCATTTGCCATTGAGAGTTTGGTCGTTTAGCTGTGCTCCCCATGCTAGATCCGAAGCATCGGTTGCTAAAAAATGTACTGGAGGTGGGTGATGTAACAGTGTTGATAACTGGCAGTTCTGAGCCCACCAGCTCAACTCGTTGCAGACACCTTGTGTCAGTGGGTAGGTTTTCAGTGACATTTTTGGCAGTGCGTTCAGAAACATTAACATTTGCCGGTGATTGAGTCGACCTCGTGGAACTACAAAACTGGCAAAATTTAGGAGCCCTATAATTTTTTGCATTTCATTTACGGTGGCTTTTCTTTGTTGGAGTATGTAACTTACTTTTTCTTTTATGTCTCTTATCTTTTCGTTTGGCAAGGTTTTCAGATTGTCCCAAGGTCTCTAAAGTATCCCCAAGTAAGTTATGGTTTTCTGAGGGGACAGAACGGATTTTGCAAAGTTTATCTGCCACCCTAACCTCTGTAACGTCTTGATCGTGAGATTGACGTGATTGAGAAGCATGCTCGCGTTTTGATGTACGATTAAGTAATCGTCTAAGTAAACAAGAATTCTTATGTGCCATTTTTCTCGTAATATTTGAGCTACCCAATTCGTGAGTATTGCAAAAACGTTTGGGGCCGTACTCAAGCCGAATGGTAGGCATGTCATCTGTAGCAACTCTTGGTCGTAAATGAGTCGCAAGAAACTTCTTTGAGATTTCCTTATTTTTAAATGAAAATAGGCTTGGGATAAATCTATTTTGCACATCCAGTCCTGTGGTTGAAGGAAGTTTGGTATTGTGTGCATGTTTATCAAATGAAACGGTTTGGTCAGCACATACTCGTTCAGCACATTGAGATTGAATATAGGACGGGCTGCTCCGTCGCGTTTTGGCACCAGAAACAGAGGGGAAATAAAACTTGGCGTGCGTGGTGCTGCTTCTAGAATCTTTTGAGATTTCATTTTTTGCACAATTGCCGTCATCTCCTCTGATACAGGGGTTTGATAAGAGCTTCTGATTAAGTTTGGATATATAAGAGGGGGTTTTCGAAAAAACGGTATGCGATACCCTCGAATTAATTTTAAAATTATTTCTGTTGCTCCCATTTCCTTCCATTGCTGGTAATAGTGCGCTAACTGACCTGCTCGAAACCGTTTCGAGTCATTGTTTTTTATTGTAACTTTGGCCACCTCTGGAAGCTCCGCGAGCGTTTCCACGGCCTCTATTACTTCCATGGCCAGGCCGCGAGCCTCTGTTCTGAAATAACCCTCGGTCACTATGCTCGTTGAAATGACCTGATTGAAATGCTTGGCCTTGAGGAGGGTAGTTTGCCATGTTATGTTCACCCCGCGAGGGTGGATTGTTGTAAGAATGCGTGTGCATTTTACATTGATTGCTTGTTGCAATACTAAAGCAGGGAGTTCCACGCGATGGAACTGTTGCTTTTAGTGCACCTCTCCCCCGCGAGGGGCGGTGGTTAGGCTGATTAGCTCGTACTTGCGAGGGACCCTTTGTTTTTAGGGGCCAAAAAGATTTACGGACCCCGCCAAACTTTTCCAGCTTTGATGTGAAAGGTTCCGAATCAAAGATATGTGACGCTGATGGCGGAATTCTATTTAATGATGCTTTAACTAGAGGATCACAAACTTGTCTAATAATACCCTCGCGACGCATCTCAATGCTTTCAGCCCTATGGCCGCAAACTAATTGCAAAAGATCAGACGAGGTTTTGAAAAAATCGCCTTTCAAAAACAAATCGTCAATTTTGGCGCCTAGATTGTCAACATTAACATCAGTATTTTTTGCCCAAGAGAGAAGGTTACGAATGCTTTCTTGTAATGAAACTTTTTGTTTTAATATGCAAAATGTTATAGCAGCATAGGATTTATCCGCATTAGCGAGGTGTCGTAAGGTGTCATATGCTTTTACCTCTTCGTTTGTTTCTAGGTCTGTGAAACCTGGAGCATGGTTGTAAAGCTTTTGGGTGTCAGCATATCTTACGTCAGACCACGTGGTGCTGCCAAGACGCTGAACATCAGACAGCATTTTCAAAAACTCCTGTGGGGTTTTAGGAATAGATGGTTCCTTTAACTTCGTTTCTATTTCGAAAGCAAATGTCCTACCATCTTGATTTTCTTGCCCAAGATCGAGTTGTTCGTAAAACTCATTTTCAGGGTAGATGGATACACTATCACCTATGTCATCAGTTCTATTTGAATTGTTAACAAATTCTTTGAGCTCACCCATTTCCTTCAATAGTAGGTCCATCTTGGGGTCGGAACGCTTAGCCCGCTTATTTTTCTTATGCTTGCGTCGCCGCCGGGACCTTCGGCGTTCATCTGCTGATGAAGACGAGCTTGAGGAGTCGCTACTGCTGGTAGAGCTGCTTCGGTTCCGTTTATACGCCTCTCCTCTAGGGCCAGCTACGGCACGTGGCTCGGAAGCGGAGGAGTTTTCACTCATCTTACCTACAAATCGAACGGCAAAAACCGTTAAAGAAAAAATATTAATCGCACTTTAGAACAATTATTTAAAGTAGCTAACTTGTAAAGTTGTTTAACTATGCAACAAATGTAGGACAGCTATGGTCGCTGCAGATATGTTGCTTCGACGAAAATTGAAACGCCAATGATTCCAAAGAGCGCGCGACATTTACAAGAAGACAAAATGGCGCGCAGCTGCGGTGGCGCCACCTAGCGAATTTAGGCTAGAAGGCTTTAAAAAGAACGTAAACGCTGTACTATTCGACGGAAACGGAAATGCACTCTCTATATAAAAGCTTCCAGTTACGGTCAAGTTATTTAATACTGGGCAAACGTGCTTCATCTTTGAAAGCTTTTCGGAAAAAATAAACTAATTTGTCAATGTACTTCAATTCTTGTTCTTTGTAGGGAAAATTATGGTGCACAAAAAATATATGGTGATTCGATTGCTACCAAACTTACATAGGGTCACTCGTTGGGCTAATCTGAAGATTGCCTAAAAGTTTCATCAAAAATTGGTCCAGCCGTTTTGGAGTCCAGGAACATACATACATACTCACATCGTCTTTATATACATATATATATATATATGGATAGATATATATTGGCCATATATATTGGCCGGCCCTTTTGGAGATCGATGGGGGAGGCCTATGTCCAGCAGTGGACGTCATGTCGTGGGGGATGATAATATGAGGGTTAAAAATTAACCATGGCTCAACCATAACTACGGCTGGAAATTCTTGAACATGCGTTATTGTTTTTGTCCCCGTCGCACTTATATCTTTCTGAATTAGAGGAACAGTGACCACTAATATCACAGGTCCTGAAATGATCCCCAGGACAGTTGGAGTTGCAAAAGGGAAAACAGGAGAATGAAACGGTTTCTTCTAGGCAAGCGTGCTCCACCGTAGACCGCATCATCACTTTACATCAGGTGAATTGGTGGACAAACGCAAGCCTAATATAAAAATATAAAAAAATACCTCACAAATCCTAACATCTAGTAGTTGTACTAGTAGTACAACTTGGTAGTGTCGTGGGGTATTAACTTTATTTTTCCTGATGCATCTTACAACAGAAATAGATTTAATTTGCTGTTTTTTTCTGATTAGGGTTATTGACTCTTCACCCGGGTATGTCCTAAAACTGCGACCAGAACCACTGGAGGATGGGCAGCAGCATCCTATTAGTAAACAGTGAACGTACTGCGATTCCACATAAGATGGACAGACGACCTAAAAGAGACCGCTGGGAAACGCTGGAAGCAGGCCGCTTCCAACCGGCCCTTTTGGAGATCGATGGGGAGGCCTATGTCCAGTGGATGTCCTACGGCTGAAATGGTGATGATGTACTGCGATCTCCAAGCCACCTGCCAAGCACGGGGATTATGGAAATACCCTTATCTGAGAGCGAGGTCTTTGTTCAGCAGTGGACGTTTACAGGCTGATGATGTGTATTGACTCTTCTCGTGCTTAAATTGTGAATTAAACACTCGTTTGGCGTCAGTATTTGTCAGTGAGAATTACACCAATTTCGTACCAATTAATGATCCGCAGAATGTTTGTACAACTTGAACAACATTCAAGATAATTAAGCAAGACTCGTGTTTCGTGATTTCGTACAGACTGCGCCTTCGGATGTTATTGTTTATTTTGTCTGTTCGTTCAAATTGAAAGTTATGTGGGATATTACAATAACAGCGAAGTTATTATAGATGATCTTATTGGAATTTCTGAGGTTACTTTTGGATAGCATTTTGTTGTTTCATTGGTAACAAATATTGGGTTTAAGGATACTTTAAAAGCAATATCTATAATAACTCAGTGACGACGGGTGGAGTAGATTTCTTACGGGCTGGTGGACCCGCGAAAATGAGTGTAACCAGGAAGTTGAGTTTCGAGATTAGCGTTAAAAAGGGACAATAGAAGAACGAGGGAAGAGGCTTATGCCTTGCAGGCGAGGAATAGGTGCTGCGCATCGGGGAAACGCGATTGGACAATTTTGAATTTACGGTAATCTGGGAAAAGTTGAGTTTTCTACATAATCAGATCATTTTATTATCAGAAACAAGTTCTATAAATTGAATAGTATAATTAAAAGCTAAATATGTCAGAACTATATTAATAGGTATATAATATTACAATGTCACTCATTCGATCACATACAATGTCAACTCTGAAATAAATTACACTACGCGTAAATGCGTATTTTTCTACGGTCGCTTGGAAGCTGCGATGTTGCTTCTACTCTTTAATCGCCGTCGGGGCCTAAAAACTGACACCATGACACGTCAGTGAATCCAAACTTGTATAAAAATAACTCAATACAAATGTGCTAACCTTATCGAAACTAGAAGTATGCCTAATGATTGTCATTGAATTAATACTAAATGGGCGCAGAGCAGTGTTAAGTACCCACTTCAATATTCTCGCAAGAGTTTGTACATTGATGGCATGCAACCAAGTTACGAGCCACGTAATTGACAGCAAACGGACGGCTACACCGCAACGCCTTTAAAAACTTCCACCAACTTACTTAATAAGCTCTGAACAAGTTTTTGCGCGAAATAAATTTTATGCCGACACACGTCCAAGTTGGTGTCGCGGCGGGTTGAGTTTCGACCGCGTTTTGTAATTCGAGTTCTGTTAACACGTTGGTTTACTTGACGAGTTTAATAAAAAGAAAGATATGAAACATAAGAAGAGTTATAGACTGTTTGTACAGAGTAAATTCGTAGATGAGTACGTAGATCAATATATTAAGAAAATAAGCTGGTTACCTGCATTATTCTGGTTTACAGAATTTTTCTGGAAAATAAATACGCGAAATGCAAAATTCTATACGGTTCTGATGTAAACTATCTGTTTTATTTATGTTACACGGGAATTACTCACGTAAGATTAAGCCGGTTACTCCGACTATAGTTTCAACCGCATAACAACAAACAACAACATAAAACAACTACAAAACATAAATAACAACAACATAAATAAAACAACAACATAAACATAAACACAAACAAAATGACATAAATAAAAAAAACATAAATAAAATGTGTGAAAACCACGTCAGTTTCAATAATAAACTATCTGTGTTGGTAAAGGTCATTCACCATCATCATCATCAGCTAGAAAACGTCCACTGCTGAATATAGGCCTCCCTCTTTAACCTCCACACTGAACGACAGCCTGCCTTTTGCATCCACTGGATGCCAGCGACTCTCACAATGTCATCGGTCTATCTAGTGAGAGGCCTACCTACGCTGCGTCTTCCGGTTCATGGTCTCCACTCAAGAACCTTTCTTCCTCATGGGTTATCGGTTCTTCGAGTGATGTGGACTGCCCATTGCCACTTAAACTAGCAAATTTTAACAGCTATGTCGGTGACTCTGGTTCTTTGGCGAATATCCACATTTCAGATTTTAACGCGCAAAAAAACTCCAAGCATAGCTTTCTCCAGGTCAAAAAGGTCGTTCATCAAGGTATTTGAAAAAGCTAACTGCAAAAGCGCTAACATCTACAGCCAAGAGATGAAAGTAGCTTTATTCGGACACATGTAAAGAGGATTCCTTTATGAATTCCCACGGTTGATCCTCGAGGGCAGAATTTTGGCAAAGAAAAGCGACCAGCAGACTTAATACGGGCCGTGGACATATTGTCATTCCACCGTTTTTATCAACGCCTAGTCTCAACAAAGCTAGATAATGGATATTTATTCTTGCGGGATAAAAACGGTGGAAAGACAATTTGTCCATGGCCCGTGGCCCGTGGTAGACCTGCTGGACGACGTAAATTGCTAGATGATGTTCAGAAATGAACTGCATTTAGTTACCAACATCTGAAGACACCATGGGATCGCAAAAAGTTTTGCATACTGACCTCCACACTTCAATATGAAGACGGCATTTTATGATGATTATTCATCATCATTATCATCATTTTAGCCATAGGATGTCCATTGCTAGACATAGGCCTCCCTCATCGATCTTCAAAAGGGCCGGTTGGAAGCAGCCTGCATCCAGCGTTTCCCTGCAGTGTCTTTTAGGTCGTCTGTCCATCTTGTGAGTGGACGTCCTATAATGGTTTTTACAGTTTTCATTGTGATTAATTTTACCATAGGATCAACCCTGACATTGCGAAAAAAGAACTGTCTCATAGAATAATTCAATACTCTCAATGAAAATGTATGAAACAGATAATATTTTTAGGCGGTGTCAGGGTTGATCCTATAGTAAAAGTTGTTCATAATCATAAGTACAATAACCTACCTTTGCCTTTTGGCTTGGTACGACCACCACCTTTCCATGTAACCCTGAACATCTGAAAATTTTCGAATCCAATCATTTTAACTAAAATTGGTGAAAAATGAAGAAACTTAAGCGATTATAGCTATAAATATCCCCAAGAGAGTTTATTAAAGTAATAGAGAGCAAGAAAATCCAATTGGAGGTATTTTTAATATTTCATTGTAATAAAAGCTCAACCTTGTTTAAACCACTTGAGACAAGCCGAAGAGAAAATAAATTCTCTTTGTTTATGTTGCGTTGGCTAGTTCAACAAAAACCTACATTTTTAATCCTTTGGGACTATAGGATTGAAATTCATTATTAAGTAAGTACTGGTTCAGTTTTTAAGGTAACTAAAATGATTTATTATATTATAAGCATGTATAATTATTACTTTTATTAACGCTACAGTTCTATACTTTAATTTATAGTTATCGCCAGCTTTAAACAATTTTGGCCATTTGGCGACGTAAAATTTTGAGTAGTATATGCTATGTATACCTTTTAGTACCTGAAAAATGCTAAGAAAACTAAATGCATATTGTATTAACTGTCACCTGCAACTTATGATTAAAATTATTTACCTCAATTGACCCCCCTTAATTCAATGTTATTGCAAAATGCTCTCTCAAAGGAATATACACCTCTTTATTGAATGTGCCTGCAAAATTTCAAGTTCATAGATGAAGTAGTTTTTGAGATTTTGCCACGAGCTAGTAAATGAAAGAGAGATAGTGGCAAATTGCTTTATGACGATAAATAACTATCAAAATACCAAGGACGTTAAGGCTTATAACGTTTTTGCAAAATACCTATTCGTAAAAGTTTTATATTTCTTTTCGAACATTGCCAATAGCTGCAATCTGACAGATCTGATACACGCGTTGCCTTTTGGATTAGCTATCGCAAAATACAAATTTAAGCTAATTTAACCCAAAAAAGAAGCCACCTAATGTTCTTACGATACCCAATGCAATTCAAATAAATCAGTCAACACGAACCCTGGATTTCTCCAAAGTTCTCCAGCTCTAGTTAGTGTTATAGACAAGAAAGAGGCCAGCAGCTAGTGTCTGGAGCGGACTGGATTGAGAACAAACACCGAAGTTGTTCACAACACGTGTGCTCGGAACCACCGACTTTGTAGTGAGAGAGCTGGTCGTCAATGATACTTATATGTACAAAAATTGGGCTTACCAGGGCCCCGATTCTACTAAAACAATTATTGTTTTTAAATTGTAATTGTATTTTTTTTATGAATATGCTCAAAATTTTCCGTTTAAAAAAAAACTACTTTAAGTGTCATAAGTGTAAATTTTAGCAATTTTGACACTTATGACACTTAGAGTATTAAAAACATTAATAACTGTCTATTTTGAGGCAATTCATAAAAATACAAAAAAAATACTAATACAATTTAAAAACAATTGTTTTATTAGAATCAGGGCCCAGGTAGGTTGCTTATTAGTTCCAAAAAAAGTCGATAACATACTATTGTGATTATATAACAAAAGTAGTCAACATTTAATTCTCCCTAAAATATAGCTCTTCTGTTTAGCTGTAATCTATTAGACAACGACATCAAGACTTATTGTAAGTTTAGTCATACTAGAAACGTTACAGAAAAACGCAAGCACAAAATTAGGTATTTTTATTAAAACTGAAAAAAACTACAGTATACTACCATCGCCGGCTCTCCTACTATAAATGCAATGCACACGTGTATCTGTGTCGGAGCTTTCTGAAGCTGAGGCTTATCCTAGTTTATAGGTGATAGCAAAAAATAGAGGCTTTGCCTCGTGAAAAGAGATACTGAAACTTCCTTTATGGTATTATCGTTCTTATGGTGTAGGTGTTTAATTTTTTTTTATGAACGTTGACAATTCAAATTCATATTATTTATTTGTCATTTATTTGACATTGTGGGCTATTTTTGTATAATAAGCTATGTAGTTTAGTTATTTAGTGAAAGTTGAAGTAGGGCCAATGTGATAGATTACATTTGCCACTTCAACAATAACTCTAAATTCACCAAAAAAAAAAAAAAAATTAGAACTGCACAATTTCTTTTTTTTTTTCAATTAAATATTCATATTTATTTTAATCACGAAAATATTTTTTTGTTTAAATTGGAACGGCTATCAAGGCATTTTTGTTTTGTTTATATCACTCGGGACCCGGGTATGTCCTAAAACTGCGACCACAACCACCGGAGGATGGGCAGCAGCGTCCTATTAGTACACGGTGAACGTACTGCGATCTCCAAGCCGCCTGCCAAGCGTGGGGATTATGGCAACACCCTTCTCTAAGAAGGAGGCCTTTGTCCAGCAGTGGACGTTTAGTGGCTACTGATGTGTGTGTGATCATGCCAATTTAGTTTTGTCATTGTCACTCTCATTAGGACTGACATAAGTTTGACGGGGACAAATAATATCGCCTGCTTGCAAGAATAGCCGGCCAGTTGCCGTTATCAAACCACGAGGACGCCCTAGTAGCCTGAATGGCCGGGCAAGCCGTTGCGTGTCTTTGAATATTATTAATGGATTCCAAATTGCCCCGGCGCACTTCCGCACCACACGTGTCAATGGTGTCACTTTGGCAAATGGATTGAATTTAATATTGAAACCGGTGGAAAAACTGCAGAGTCATTTGTGCGAAGGCGTCCTTTACACACTTTAGGGTTCATGTGTGTACTCGTATGTTAGTTTTTAGGGTTCCGTACCCAAAGGGTAAAAACGGGACCCTATTACTAAGCCTACGATGTCTGTCTGTCTGTCTGACTGTCCGTCCGTCCGTCCGTCCGTCTGCTGTATCTTTTGAACCGTAATAGATAGCCAGTAGAAATTTTTACAGAATATGTAACGCTACGTCGGATTAACTAACAAATAATAAAAGTAAAAACGAAAGGGGTCCCCATACAACAAACGTATTTATTTAACGTATTTTTTGTATTTAGTTCTAATGTATAAACGACTAGCGGCCCGCCCCAGCATCGCACGGGTATATATTATAGCCAATGTTACCCGGGGATAGTGTAGCTTCCCGTCAGTGAAAGAATATTTCAAATCGGTTCAGTAGTTTCGGAGCCTATTCAATGCAAACAAACAATCAAATCTTTCTTCTTTATAATGTTAGTATAGATAATAGGTACAAACGTCAAACTTGGCATGACTAAAGTACACACTCTAAAGTATAACAATAAATAATAGCCAAGTACGAGTCAGTGGCAAATTAGAGCGCATGTAGCAAAATAATTAACTGTGGACGCGTAGCAATTGCTTCGACTATTTTAGAAGGCATTATAATAACTAGTAATCGGTTACTTGGACAGCCTTATTGTATTTTGTGGTGGTACGGAACCCTCAGTGCCTGACTCGCACTTGGCCGGTTTATTCTTGTACATAACGATGTGCCTAAATGTGTGTGGTATGGCTTGAATCACACTATGTGTATGTATGTTTCCCGTCAACTCTTTAATAGTTGAACTAGTTTTGTTGAGTTACGGGGTTAGATTTCAAACAAAGTATTATTTTTAAGGCTTTATGATGATAAAACTAATGGATCCTGTAGGAAAGCAGGTAACACCGCCGTGTAGTGATAGTATTAGTAGATTATTTACCAAGGGGATAAAGTAGTGTTATTAATTAGCTGTTGAATTGCACGCATAGTTGCACATAAACTTTCGCGCGAGACCGAATACCACGAATGTTTTACAAGCTTTTATTTATTTAACTTGCCTGTTAGTTTGGGTCGAATCTTGCAACCGAATTTTAAAACAGTTATTCCAACCGATTGAGCTGAAATATTGCATACACGTTTAGTTTGGATGACAATGCATGGTTAACTAAATGACGTCATTCTAAATCCAATATGGTGGACTTGGTGAATGATATGTGTATCAGTATGTGTTTCAGTGTGGAGGTTAAAGGGGGAGGCCTATGTTCAGCAGTGGACGTCTTCTGGCTGATGATGATGATGATGATGTGTATCAAATGAAAAGGTTTGCTTCGAAGAATACGAAAAATAATAATAAATATTCGGGATTTTTTTGCAAGCACGGTTATCTAGCCCCAAACTAAGCAAAGCTTGTAATATGGTTGCTAGAATTTAATATACATACATATATATTTTTAAATAAATAAATACACAATAACATCCAGATTTAGAACAAACATAAATGTTCATCACATGAATGTTTGTCCTAGGTAGGAATCGAATTCACCCCAAGCTCAAAACACAGGTTCGCTACTAACTGAACCAACGGGGCTATCTAAAAATGATATAACGTCACATTAAATTCAATTTGGCGGATGCCCCAACATGTTGGACAACATTTTCTTGTCTACCATCATGATATGGGTATCAAATGAAAGGGTTTACTGAGAAGAATACGAAAAGCTTGTTTAAGAAAAGTTATTAGTTAAAAAGTTATTTATTATCAATTTTATTTTAATTTCCACAAACTATTTAGCTTGTTGAACAATTTGGGGTTTGTGTCCCGGATTTTCAGTAGAATTATGCTTATACTTGAAACTCAGACTAAATAACGCCACTATTTGCAAAACCACACATTGAATTATTCTGTCAATATAAAGCTCGTAGATTTCATTAATTTTCAATTTCTATCACGAATTCAATTTAGTTTGAAGTATTTGACGTGCATAATACAGTATTACAAACATAGAAAAGGTTTTGTAGCAGTATGCCAAAGTAAGCTACCAAATATCTTAAAGGTTTACTAGTACCAAGTACATAAGTAATAGACAAGTTGAAGTACTACTAAAGTTTAGCATTCATTGTGTAAGCATCCTTTAACCTTTATCGATACCTCATTTGAGCATCGAGGGTGTAGGAACACATAGACACAATAGACTTGTGTCCTACACTATAGCACGTTATGACGCCAAGCCGTGCGCGCGCCATACAATTGTTATACCAACACACAACACACGCGTTGCGTGAGACGGATAGAGCATCCGCTCTCTATCCCCATAAAAAACTTTAAACGCTTATAGCACAGAAATTTATCAGCCAATATAAATATTTTTTTTCAGTATGTGTAATGTATTTAATTATATCCTTCGCTAAGCCCACTTTTAGTAATAAATGAAACGTTAGAACACAAGCCTATTATACATACAACCTATCTATAATAATATAACCTATATAATCGTCTTTTTGGCTTCGCCAATGTCGGGTATAAATAGCAGAGGTAGCCAAAAATAGAAAATTAAAATTGTGTCCTTACAATGTGGTGTAGGTACCGCAGCAGAAAGTTGGAAATAAGCAATTATATTCAAAAGTCAGTCGGTCGCCATTTGATCGAATTTCCTGAACTAATTTCATTTTCAGAGCCAACTTAACTTCGTTGAGGAAATTATTGAACGCAATTTTGTTTATAAATGACAATTTAAGAAGTTTGAATCAAACTTCTAAGTAGGTAATTAAGTAAGGACTAGAAGATTAATTTGAAAACGTTACTTTGATTAAGAACCAGTATAGTGAATTGGTATGTATAGAAAAATTTATTGGACATTGAGGCCTATTCTGTCATACCACTCACTAAACTAAACCAATCTGACAGAACTAAAATTATCTGACTCTCTTTTCATTTTAAAATGTGAGAGAAGGATGGCAACAATTTTAGAGCTGTCAAATTTAGTTTAGTTTAGTTTAGAGTGCATCAGAATCGATGCCATTATCTCCCCCAATTTTTAGGGTTCGGTAACCCGACGAGGACCTTTAAAAATTAATTCTGCCCGCCCGTCTGTCTGTCTGTCTGCCTGTCTGTCCGTCTATCCTGAATTTTTAGAACCTTCTAACTTCTATAGTCATTTATTGGATGATAGGCTTGCGTTTGTTGCGCTCGCCAGTTGAGTACGCTTACCTATCTTATTTTTTACACTCGTTCATCTGACCCCAAAATAAGCAAAACTTGTGATATGGCTGCCAGAGACTGATATATATACAATTATACATATATATTTTTAAATACATACTTAAATAGATATAGAACAAACACAAATGTTCATCACATAAATGCTTGTCCTAGATGGGAATCGAACACAGAAGGCAGGTTCACTACCAACTGGACCAACGGGTTATCTAGAAAAAAAGATTTACTCGGGATTTCATACATTCCTATACAGGGTTACGCTAAAATGGTCTAGCCGAAAGGGGCCGTTATACCTATCATTATGAACAATTTTTAATACTGGGACCAGCCCTGAGATAGCGAAAAAAATCATTTTGTTCTATAAATTTTTGTCGTTACCGTTTTCTGTAGACCAGCTGATTTCTTTTTCGCGATTTCACGGTTGGTTTTATTGAAAAATGGTTCATAATAACCAACGTTCTTAATGAATCCTTTTCGGTTTAGTACACCCTTTTCGCGTAATCTAGTATAATTGCTCCTTAAACTAAAACTTACGTACTCTCTTGAAAAACGAGTGATTGTTTCATGCAGGTAAATCTAGTTTATGACTTGCGTAGATCCGAATAATGATAAATGTGTTCCAGAAGATCCTCCTTCACCCTTAGGTAGATCCAGGCACGTTGCCAAGTGCACTGAGCCTTTGTCGCTACGATCTGAAATAATGCCACGAGTAAAACACGGTATTAAATTGTATACGACGTATTTGTACGAGGCAACGTTGCCAGGTTGAGGTTTTTTGCGACTTTACGGAGAAAAACAATAATTTTGGAAACATAAAATAATAATTAAAATGTAAAACTAATTGAAATTTATATTTTAACTTAAAAAAATTAACTAACTAAAATAGTCAATCAGCAGCCGGCTGAGAGAATGCGTCAAACAGTTATTGTAATAACACTGTAAAAATCTAAATGAAAACAGCATCTTTTTAACCAACTTCGGGAAAAGAGGAAGGTTCTCATGCAGCCCGTAGTTTTTTTTTACGTAACCAGTACGTGTACCTGGATTACGCCGTCACCTGTAAACCAATTTACGTGTTTCTTTTTTATCATATAGAACTATGTAAAGACCAACAAACCAACTAAACAACTATCTATCTTTCTTTCATTTTTCTATCTTTCTGGGAACTATCTTTTATCTTATGGTCTTTTTTAAAGTTTTTTTTTATTTATCTATGGGATGTAAGGGAAACACTCTCGAAGCCAAAAGAAGGTAATTGTACTCATCATTATGAACAACTTTTACTATGGGACCAGCCCTGAAATCGCGAAAAAAAAATCAGCTGCTCCATACACCTTGTCGAGTGTCAATGACCGTTTTCTATAGAACAGCTGATATTTTTTTCCCGATTTCAGGGCTGGTCCCGTAGTAAAAGTTGTTCATAATGATGAGTACAATTACCTTCTTTTGGCTACGAGAGTGGTCACCTTACACCCCGTATAAAGAGGTAGTCCCACAATAAAATAAATAAATTAGCTCAGTCGTTTTTGGACGGCCACACTTGAATGGAATACAGTAGTGAAGCGTGTCGTCTTCGTTACGTAGTAATAATAGCAATGTTCTGTGGGAAATGTTTAAATAACCAAAATCTTGGCAACATTGGCACGAAGAAAACACGAACGGGCCTAAATCCGACCCAGCGACAAGCATTGTTTTTATTATAATGCAAATTACTTTTGTTCATTCACGAGAACGCACCTTCCTGAATTTCCAGGGGCTTCATTCGAGTGCCATTAATCAAAGAAATTCCCTTGGATTGGATCCCGTTTATATTGAAACATTATTTTATTCTAAAAGGCAGGATTTCAATGTCAAATATATTTCGGGAGGACATGAATTGAAAAGATGCGAATACGAGCAAAACCGTAATGGGTTTCATGTGATCACATAAATGTATTTATTAGCAGTTCTCGCAATTTTACTTGCGATTTATCAGTTTTTAGGGTTCCGTACCCAAAGGGTAAAAAGGAGACCCTATTACTAAGCCTATGATGTCTGTCTGTCCACCTGTCCTACCTATTAACGGCTGTATGTTTCGAACCGTAATAGAAGCCAGTTGAAATTTTCACCACTTTGCCAACTACAAAGTTTAGTTTGTCATTAAATATATTTTTTTAACCTTTTTTCGTCAAGACTCGTTTCCCGGGATGGATCTAAATACATATTTACTAAGTTTTTAGGGAACCCTCAGGGTGCGAGTCCTACTCACACTTGTCCGGTTTTTTTAAATAAAGAGTTATCTATATATCTATCATAGTATTTATTGTCTGTCGCTGTAGTGGTCCTGTATGGGCGGATTTACCTGTAAGTAAACAAGTACGTACTTTTAACTAAGTATACATTGTCCGGACAACGCTCTCTGTAAACAAAGTCCTGCCGTCGCCAAACATTGACATGCATAGGTCAGCTTTAAATTAAAATTGCTTTTCGATTTCAATTCAAACTCTTTTTTTGTCTTCTATCGCATGAATTCAGCAGTTATATCGATATGAATGAAATCACGTAGCAAATAAAAGCGGTGTTCGTTGAAAATTACAATTGAAGTTGAACACAAAGGAATTGTAGGTTAACATCATCATCATTTCAGCCAAGTGGGCTGAAGAGCAAGAGTCAATTTCAGTGGGAACATCATGATGTTCCCACTGTTGGGAAATAGGCCTTCTCTCAGAGAGAGTGAAGAAGGGCCGTAATCCACCATGCTGACCGAGTGCATTTTAGTAAATTTCATGTCTTAGAACTTTTTAGGTTCTAGGACATACTGGTTACCTCATGATTCTTCAAGGAAAACCTTCATCGTTTTTGAAGCGATAGCATCGAAACTGTACATAAGTTATTAAGGTAATAAATAAGTCATTGGTGCAGGGCCGAGAATCGAACTGGGTGCCGTCAGATTGTAAAGCGCACATGCTACCGCTATGCCACCATCGCTCATCAATTGCTTGTAGGTAGTTAGCAATAAATATGTTATCAGTCGGTTCAAACCCTAAGTATCATCGCATCGTCGCTTTACATCAGGCGAGTAGGCGGTCAAAAGCAAGCCTATTAATAGACAAAAAAAAATTACGTTGTACTTTTACTTACTTCCGTATTTTTTCAGAGAAGAAATAATCTGGTTGATTTATGGTTTAATCTTGGTCTATATGAAAATTAAAAATTGACAATTAATAATTAATAGCTATTTGTTATAATTCAAGATCCACTTTCCCTTAACAGTCTTACCTCTTCTACAAAGTGAATGTACCTATAACTTTTTTCATTACAGAAGAAAAGTTTCGAGGTCCATTCAGAACGCGCTTGAAAGAAGCTTCTCAAGTACTGAGTCAACGCCACCCTAAGAATTCTTACCTTATTTTTTACGCTATCTCCGACTTTATACGCTTCCGTCATGTCTAACGACGCCGATATACCTAGCACAAAAAGTATCTTGGAAAAATATTTTAATATTTCTCTCGACGTTTGGGAATAAGTACGGGTTGGATGTGAATGTAGGAATTATTTTGCGGTGGCAGACTAGGCAACATTCAAAGCGAACGCGGGTTCTCCTTCAGAGCAATTTCAATCTTAGTGCTCTTTTAATACCATACAAACAAAGAGACGCCTCAACGCGCGATGGCAGAGAGCACACTTGCAAACTTTTATGTTTTGTATTGTATATCAAATTATAAATAAATCAATAAGACTTCAACCAAAATAAAATGAATGGACGGGCCATAACCATTGAACTTGCTCAGTAAAAACGAGTCAAAACCGTCGGACATAATTATACTTCAACACCTAATTATAACCATGTACAGAACATTTGTTACAAAAAAATTATAGCGGTTTTTTGTTGTGTTTGTACACTTCAGGAAAGCACACGAAGGCATAATTTTGTCAGATGTTTCGTTATCATGGTAGCAATAGTCTTGTGTCGCACTTACTACGGCTAGAGACCGACTGATACGAAGTGAGCACTGGCGCTAATTTTGTAATCTTCAAAAATGCGCTCCTTCTGGGCCTGTCCATTAATTTATTTTGGTCAAAGCAATAAGATTGAAATTGCTTTAAAGCAGGGCAGCCACTTCCACGCTCCATCCTATAATAGTGTATTGCGCTTTGCGTGCTACTTCAGTTACACCTACGAGGGAAGTGTAAGTAAAACAAATAAATAAACAGATAAGAGTAGGACAGTGAATCCACGATTTGATAGCGTTGTTATACGGTTCTTGTTAGCCTGCCTTGTTTGGTAAGTTCATAGTATCTTCCGGTGTATAGGGTCAAATCCTTAAACTCATGTAGACCCTTTAACATGCAAATTTTGCCTAAATAAACTGGACACCTTTAAAATATTCCTCCTTCCTGTATAGAACCCCACGTAAACACAAATGTTTGTTGTTAAGAACGCACTCGGACAAAAGGAATCTCCTATCAAAGACAGTCCCAAGTCCTCGCGCATGTTGACATGGACTAAAGACTACAGCAATCCTAAACAAACACTTGTCTAACGACTTATGGATTTCTCATTGTCGAGGTTTCAGTTTGTGAGGTCAGACGTGACTGACGTGAGAAGAAGATTGCGTGAACGCGATAAATGCTTTTGCGTGTAGCAGCAAATTATTTTTGTGATGTTAATTATTGTAGAAACGTGTAGGCGTTAATATTTTAGGAGAATAAAATAAGCTTTTTGTATATAAATTATAACACGGGAATTACTCACGTATGAAAAAAAACCCGAATGCGGTTGAAACTATAGTATGAGTAACCGGCTTAATAATACGTGAGTAATTCCCGTGTCAAATAAATAAAATGTGTGAAAACCACATAGAGATACAATTCCTATTGTATCTCGATTGTATATATTGTATTTCGATGGAAAACCACGTCAGTTTCCATAATAATAAGCTTTATTTAACACAAGTATTTTCGTATTGTTCTCAGCACACCCTTACATTTGATGCTCATATCATGATGTGTTTCAGTGAAATAATACCAAGCAAGTGAAATACTTAAGAATTTACAATCAGTAATTTTATTTCACTTACTTATTATTATGTCCTCTTTCTCTTAAAAGCATCAATCCCCAGGTTTTCCCAAACCCTTAATTACCGCGCCGAGATACGGTTTGCGGTCGTGAAACTTTTCTCATCACTTAAACAGGATCGCTCTGAGACTGTACCAAAAGTAACAAGGCTTGTAGAGATTATTTGTATGGTTTTCAATCGAATGCCCTCGGCTGTTTCAGTTTTTCGCGTGCGAGTTAATCTCTGGAACTTATACCACCTGACCTGCAAGCGCTCGAGCCAAATACAAAAGGCTAGGCTATACAAACAGCGACAGCGTTTACTGGAGTGAACGAAAACAATAAAAATCGGTCAAGTGCGAGTCGGACTTGCGCACTGACGATTCCGTACTACTATAAAATAGAATAAACTAGCCAAGTGCATGTCGGGCTCGCGCACTGAGGGTTCCGTACCATAAAATACAAAAAGCAGTGCAAAAAGACAACATCACGCCCACTCGATCAACCTTCCAAGTACCGACCGCGCCCTACCTTGCTTAACTTGGCGGTGAACAGAATTTGTCACCTACTCGCACATGACCATTATTTATTATTTTACTTTAGATTGTGTACTTATAATCATGCCAAGTTTGACACTTGTACGTATTACCGTTTTTTTAATGCCATAGGTGGCAAACAAGCAGAAGGGCCGCCTGATGGTAAGCAGTGACCGTCGCCTATGGACGTCGTTTTACATTAGAGCAAATACAATACGTTAACGGCCTCTTATACCAAATTTGAGGGTTTTAAATCAATTTTATTCAGTTAAATTACAATATTTGAGCTGGAAAAAAATACATGTCACAGATACATCTGTAAACACAGAGAGAGAGAGAGAGAGGGAGAGAGAGAGTTTATGATTTGGTTCAAAACACGATAGAATAAACTTTCCTTGATCAAAAAAAGATCTGAAACAAAGTCGATTTAGTTTATTTTTTCATTTTATGCTCTAATGACAGCTCGTAACAACCTGAAAAGTAAAGTAAGGTAAATCTATTCAACATTTTTTGGTATCGATAGATTTTTGATAGAGAATAGTTTCGTTTTTTACTGAAATTAAAAGCATAAAAAGGTCGCGAGAATTTGCGCGCGCCGCGCTCAGTACCGCGCCAGGCGTCATGGAGATCGGAACTATGTTCGTTTTTGTCGTTGCACTTCCCCCGCGGGCTTCCTGACTCTTGCGTGGCAAAATACATCGTCGCTATAACTTGGCGGGGGCTGAGGGAGCGTTTTGTTGCTTGCGCGACTCGGATAACAGACCGTTAAACATTTGTAGTCTCCTTTTAATTTTTTTGTTCATTTTTATTTTTTTTATTCGCCGTAACATTACATATTGTGTGAAATTTTCAACTAGCTATTTATTACGGTTCAAAACAATGTTTGAAAGGGGTAAGACGGACATACAGTACAGACAAACATAATAATTATAGCGTAGGTAGGCTTAACTGTTTGGGTAGGTACAGAACCCAAAAACATATCAAAAGAATGGCCATAACATCACGTCATTTTTTTATATCTTCTTAGTAATGAACGATCTTGTTCTCTGTGTTCAAATTAAACACACAAAAGATTATTTATATAAAATGTAAATTAGAAGAAACCGCTCGCGAAAATTCATATCAATTTCAAAGTTGTATTCGTAATACAGACAGGACCTGTAAGAATCCTGTTTTTGTAAAAAATGTTTCAAGCGAAATAGCGAAACGTATGTACTCATATACCTAGGTATATATTATGATACTGTTACCATATTAGCCTACGGAGGCGTAACTTCAAAGACGCGTACTTACCATTATTACGATTGGTGCTTACATAATAAATTTTCACAAAAAAATATTTAAACAACTTCATCATCATCATCATCATCATCAGCCAGAAGACGTCCACTGCTGAACATAGGCCTCCCCCTTTAACCTCCACACTGAACGACAGCCTGCCTTTTGCATCCACTGGATGCCCGCGACTCTCACAATGTCGTCGGTCCATCTAGTGGGAGGCCTCCCTACGCTGCGTCTTCCGGTTCGTGGTCTCCACTCCAGAACCTTTCTTCCCCATCGGTTATATAAGCCTACGGAGGCGTAACTTCTAAGACGCGTACTTACCATTATTACAATTGGTGCTTACATAATAAATTTTCACCTAAAAATATTTAAACAACTTCACAGGAAGTTTAATCATCATCATCAGCCAGAAGACGTACACTGAACATAGGCCTCTCCCTTAGAACGCCACACTGAACGAGAGCCCGCCATCTGCATCCACTGGATGTCCTGGACTCACGATGTCGTCGGTCTATCTAGTGAGAGGCCTACGCTGCGTCTTCTGGTTCGTGGTCTCCACTTAAGAGCTTTTCAGCCCCAGGAGGTCTAAGGGAGAGGCCTATGTTCAGCAGTGGACGTCTTCTGCCTGTTGATGACGATGATGACTAATAAATGGAGATGGCTCAGTAAATTATGACTTTTGTCTTAGAGAAACACGGAAGGGAGTCGCCAAACACTTACCTCGATGCCAAACACGGGTATTCCCCTTTGTACATATCCACGCGGCCATGCACGTGCAGTATTAGATGCGTGTATATTGAAACGTTCACCAAGTGAAGCTTGGTGAAGTTCTACCTAGCAGTGGGTAGGAGTTTCAAAAGAAAGAGTTTAAGATAGTATAAGTTAAGATTTAATAAAGTAAGAATGAATTTACAGGAGACTGAGGGTCGTGTGAACTCGGAAGGTGATGGCGATAAAAAAAACGTGTTGGTCCCTTGTTTTGAGACTTAGCTTGAAGAGCTGGGGCGCCGATCGCCGCGTGGCTCGACGCGGCTCGTGGCACGTAGGATGTCAGCAGGCAGCGCAGCGACGAGAGGCTTCGTGAGCTTTTCAGGCGTGACCGGAGTGCGGTCTGCGCGTAGTAGTTCCAGAAGTTTGTGCGTGGCCGGAGTACGACCGACGTAGTAGAAGGGAAGTAGACGTAGCGTCACGACAGCGTGGCGACTCGTACGTGGTCGGAGAATTGGCGTAGAGGGTAGGAGCCTGAAATGCGTCGAAGAAACTACGCATGAGGATCAGTACTGAAGAGCCGCTCGGCCACGTCGTGTGAGATCCCGAAGATAACGGCAGATCGGACTAGGCCCCGCCTCACATGACGTGGTACCGGCGTTAAAACACAGTTTTTGATCGGAAGGATCCAAGATTACAGAATGCTTTAAGAGCTTAGAACACAATTATATTAGAATGTAAGTACGGCGCGCGTCCACATCCGCAGATAGTACGGATATGAAACGCACTTGCACTGCGTTTTAGAACACAGGTGGCCTGATGATAATTCAATTGACAAATAACGATTAGCATTATTTGTCGAGACAGATTTCACAATTAACACATTTAAAAGGCAGAATTATCTCTGGAAACTTACCCGATCTTGAGTACGGGCTAACAAAGTTAATTTATAGGTTTAAAGATATGAGCGACTTTCTCACTGGAGTACATCTGCACGTATGACCCAGTTTTTATTTCGGGTCCTATATATAGGCTATTCCTTCTAGAAAGAATACGATATTTACATACCCGAATCTATAAAACTGCAGTTTATAATTTTCGTGGGTTTAGACAATGTTTTTGTGGTTAAGAAAATGAAACTGACTGACATTACGTCAATCACCTTCATTCTGTCAACAATGTTTATGTCATAGAAGTGACCTTTTTTATTCGTTAAGTTTGGCTTCTAGCGTATGTGCCATTTGCCATGAATTTGGGAGTAGGTAACGATCATGGAACGTTACAATATAATATGTGTTGTGTTGCTCTATTTATAAATGGGTATGCGTTTGTAGCGATAGAACGAAGGTTTGAGCGCGTGCGTCAATTCCTCCGCAAAAAACAACAGAATTGTTTTGTATCGGTTGTTTAGGTTGAAAACGAATGGCGTCTCCCTCCAGATCACCCGCAACTCAGTGGCTCAGAAAAAAATTATAAAAGTGTTATACCTACAATTTCCCTTTTAACACATACACCCTTCTTGGTCATCCAATTGATCATCTCATTTGCAGTTGTGTGCCGCTCAATACTGAAGTATGCGTTTGTAGAACTAGTAAGAATATGTCAGTGTGTGTAATACGTGTTTACCTCGCCCACTTCCTTTTTTTCTTGACTTGACTTATTTTGGTACTAGCTTGACCTTAATGCAAATCTAATAAAATTTATGTCATGAAATGATCAAACCGCATGTTGAAGAAGGCGTTTGTGAACTATATCATAAATCTTCGACCAAAATAAAATGAATGGACGGGCCATAACCATTGAACTTGTTGTTCAGTAAAAACGAGTCAAAACCGTCGGACATATAATTCAACACCTAATGATAACCATGTATAGTACAATTGTTACAAAAAAAATGATAGCGGTTTTTTGTTGTGTATTTACACTTCGGAAGAGCACACGAAAGCATCATTTTGTCAGATGTTTCGTTATCATGTAACAATAGTCTCATGTTGTACTTCCTACGGCTAGAGACCAACTGAAACGAAGAGAGCGCGTGCGCTCATTTTGTAATCTTCAAAAATGCGCTTCTTCTGGGCTCGTCCATTCATTTTATTTTGGTCGAAGTCATAGATAACATAAAATAGTAACCCGTAAAGTAATTACGCCACGTACTTTATGCTGTACGGCGGCTTTACATTAAATTTTCCGCTGACACTGTACTCGTACCCGACGCTGAATGCAATTTCAAAGGGCTTGCAATACGCATGAAGTAGCGGATCCAGTGCCAGCTCATTGTAATAAAATGAATGGAGAAGTCTCCAGCTCATGATTAGAATACAGATAAAATCTTTTGGAGCAGGACCAGGAATTTGATACTTGTCAGCAGAGAAGTTACGATAATGCTTTGAGAAAAATATGTGATTAAAATTTTATATAAATAGAAGATCGTGTTTTAGTTAAACTAAAACAAGATCTTGTCTTGTTTTTTTAAAGCTATGTGAATTTTTAATAAAATAGTGGTGACTGCTTACCATCAGACAGCCCATCTGATTGTCTTTCATCTACGGTATCGAAATATTAATAAATCGTTGTGGTTTCAACACTACATCACTAGAGTCTGGCTAATAAAATTAGAGACTGAAAGCGCGCCAACATTAGAAAAAATTGCATTGCAGCCCCAAAATCAGTATGTAATGCAAACATTACTGTTACAATAAAAATTAATCATTTTCAACTATCAAGTGGGTATCAAATTTTTGGGGTTCCAATGCTTATATTTTTGCAGCGCTTTTTCAGTCTTTACTTTCATTAGCCAGGCTACTATTGCTAATTATTGTAACAAAATTACTATTTTTTTATTCATATAAACCTTAATAATACATTGTCTCCTATTGATTGGAATTATCTTTTATTTTGTATTTAGTTCTACTAATTTATTCTTTATTCTTTCTGAACCTATTTTTCCAAACAATAAAATATTTCGTATGTTATATTTGCCTTTTATCCAAAGACTTCTCTTGAACACACGAACAGATACATTTCGCTGCATACAATTACATGCAATCGATCACTAATAAACACATTACCACTCAACAACACACAAGTTTTGGAAAAGAAGCCGAGACGCGAACTTTCCAAGTTGGCGCCAAAAAAAAAGTAAAACACAATGTCATTATGACAGTAACGTCATGCGTCAACAACAATGTCAGGCGTGTCAGATACGTCACTTCATTACGTGCGAAATGAGCGCAGCCGGGTGCGGAGGGTTTAATCGTCATTAGTGTCTTATTTCCGCAATAATAATACCCTCCTGATAATGACAGTACGTCGAAACGCGGAATTGACGTGAAGGATTTACGCACGCCGCCGAAATACGAGCCGTACTTTGCGCCTATTTCAATGTTACCATCAGTTTTGTTGAAACAGGACATGGATCATCACTATGAAACATTACATTCATTGACTATGAACTGAATTCTAAACTCAGAATAAGAGCTATTCTAAACGAATGCTGAAACTTCAAACTTCCTGTCGCCTTTGCGGTGGTGGGCTGGTGGCATTTTCACATTGACAGGTGATTCGTGATACAAAATTAAAGACGCCTCTCAGCAACTGTTAAAAATAAGCTAACTTTCTGTACATTTTCCGATGACTCCGTAATACTTAGTCATATGGTATTATTATCTCAAGATAGAAAGGTATTTTTCTACAATATCTACGGGATTACTATATTTAAAATGATTATCAATATCTAATGAAATAATTTTAGTCTCTTATCACATAAGTAAGGAAAACCAGTCGTGTTTCGGAACATATTTCTCAAAAACTATGTTTTTAATAAATAAAAAAATACATTCCATTAACAACAAAATTACGGGGGAAAAACTTCGAATGTGTTGCACATAGGAAAAAAATTATAGTTTGACTAATGTTTTCTAATATTTTACTAGAATCTATAAAGCTTAAATTGTGCACAATAAGGTTAAACATATTACAATGGTAAATTCCTTCTCATTGGCTGTTCATGTTTTTACATTCAACAAACACAATCGAAACATAGTTATTTTTACTCACCTAGGGTATAAAATTAAACGAGCTCTAAGCCAGCAGCTATTGGCAAACTCAAAACCTCTAGAATTAAATTTCAAATACGTAAGCACTTCGACTGTTCGTTCTACTCGTATTTACCAAATGAATTTTTTATTCATTCTGATGGAAATATTTCAACCAGCACTCCACTGTTTGCTCTCTCTTATTTCTCGTGTCCAGATTCGTGACCAAACCGCATGGTCGGCTTAGTGGGTCGATGTATTTATTTGGCAATACGTGTCACTTGCGCGATAGAAAGCCTATGTGACAGGTCAGTTAAATCTCGTTATAAATTTTCATAAATAATTATAAGAATAATGAGAGCTTTTCAGAGCGACGGTAAAAATTAGAAATAGCTACATACACTAAACTAGGAGTTTTGGCGCCAACGTGGAACAAAACATGTCGGCTCGTTGTAATATTTTCCTAAACTAGTGTATTTTCGAGTGTTTATGTGTAATAATAGTGGATTATAATTTATTAAGTGCTTGCGAACATGCTCGATTCTGGGAAAGTGATATAACGAGGTGAAACATGTATTTTAGTGTTGTTTCTAAAACTTCATAGGAGCCTCTTATAAATCTTCACCACTTTACAGGGGCATGAGTTTGACTTGACTGTGACTTACTTTGCTTGACTCTGACTGTGACTATGACTTGTTTGACGCTATTTAAACTATGTAAACTTGTTTAATATTACGACTGAAGGACTATGTATCCACGATCATGAAAAAACCGAACATATGCACTAAACTCCACTATCTTCTAAATTATCTAAATACATACCCGAAAGTGAGACAAGTTAATAGTGATGAAAATGTCCCGGCACTAAATGTAAGTAAAACAAAATAGACTTGATCCGTTTGGAATTATAATGAATACTGGTTCATCTTTTAGGTACTCTGAAGATTCTATAGACATTTATCTGACTACTTAATCCTCAGCGAGCGTTAAGTACTGTAGAACAATGCGAACGAGTAAGTATTTCAACTTGAAAAGCGTATTACGTTATGATAATCTCGTGTCGAGATTAGTTGACATTTTCACGTAGGTATTGTATTATTGTTTGAAGATCATGAAAAATTAAAAAAAAAAACGAACACAGCTCACCAATTTTGGCGGCCAACGGGATGGTGGCCGTAGCTTAGCAGATAGCGCTCGGGGCGTACTATACCCGTTAGCGCAGGATCGAATTCTAACGCTGTTTTTTTTTAAATTATATATAATATTTTCATGAAAACTTTTATTTGTACTTTTTAGTGATACTTAGTTACTGTAAAAAAGACACTGCTAGCTGCCTTACGTATATTTCACTCTATCGAATCTCAGGGCGTCCTATTCGCTATGAAACGATAATCCTAAGATCAGATGGCGTGTCTTGGGGTGGTCTAAAATAGGCTGACTATGATGTTAAAAATGTCATTGTTATTATAAGACAAAATTAATTGTAGAGAAAAATAATAATCGTTGATATGATCGTTGGTATGGTTTCATTTAGAGTTACATGTTAATGTAACACTAAAATAAATCATTGGATTCTTTGAATCTTTGCTTTTGTACAAAAATAATTATAATTTTTAGAAAAAAAAAGAACCGACTTCATGACTATACATACCTACATTTACAAACTGAATATTACGACTGAAATACTTTGTATCCATGGTCTTGAAAAATTTAATGAAAAACAAGTCGCCATTTTTTTTTTTTTTTTTTTTTTTTTTTATATTGACTTGTAATGTTGGCCTTTTGGCCTCTACAGATGGACCGGACTAAACCCGGTCGCCATGGAGACACTTTGTTTTTTGAAGTTCTGTTGTAGGAACAGTTCCTCTATGTTTGCTGTTCAGTTGACAGCATCGCTAGTGGACACAGATATCTAGTGGAGAACAAAGTATGAAATTCGCCAAGAAATAACTGTAGTTCCAATTTTGCCCACTTTAACAGCTAAGTTGGTGGCACTGTGCAATGTACATTGAATTCGTTGCTTATCGTCATTTTTTTGTAGTTATTGTAGATTTTTCAAAAAGCGCTGATTCAATGTTGATAAAAAAATTATGGGACCACCTATGAAAACTAAGTAACCAACCAAAAAAAGAATCATCAAAAACAATTCTAAATTGGCGGAGTAATCGCGTAACAAACATACATAAAAAAAACATACAGTCGAATTGATAACCGCCTCTTTTTGGAAGTCGGTTAAAAAGGCGGCCATTTTGAAAATATTACAATAATGGGTATTGCATATAACTGTATTGTCACCGGAACTAAAAGATGTATGCGAAATTTCAGCAAAATCGATTAAGGGTTTTATTAAATCAGCTTGCAAGATTTGACCTAAGCAAACTAACAAACATTGCAAGTTAAATAAAAAGTAGCTATAGTTGTGTTACCTTTCGCGGTGTATCCGAGAAACTTGAACATGGAGTTTACCAAAAGGCGAGTTAATAGATTCTTAAAGGTTCGGCAACGTATTTCTGAATGCCTTCGGTGTTACAAGGCGTCCATAGGCGAAGGTGACTGCTTACTATTTGGCAGCCCATCAGTTTGTTAGACCAAAGGCATAACAAAAAAAAAACTATTAAGCGTGTTTACTCATGTACCTATGTGTTTTTCTGACTATTCTAAAATAATTCCAAACAACATCAAACGTCATGTTTATGAGGAAGCCGACCATACCTAACATAAAATATTTTTCTTCTATCGAACGTCCGATTTTACCAGAAAAGGATATCTTGTTCCTAAACGCTGATAAAATAAAAACATCGCGTTTCAACAATCAAGAAGCATACTTGATACTTTGCGTCGTTTACGTACAATACGACCAACATAATCAATGGAGCTTGAATAGAGGCGCCACTATCGTGTTTTTTACGAAACATCCCCGTATAATTATTTAGTTCCTCTATTTAGCTGCCTTCACAAATAAATTGGTTGCATTGTAATCTTAATATATATAAATCTCGTGTCACAATGTTTGTCCTCAATGGACTCCTAAACCACTTAACCGATTATAATAAAATTCGCACACCATGTGCAGTTCGATCCAACTTGAGACATAGGATAGTTTAAATAATTATATAACTAGCGACCCGCCCCGGCTTCGCACGTAAATTACACCCGTGCGAAGCCGGGCGGGCGGGTCGCTAGTGGGTATCTAAAAGCGGCTTTGATTAAATAATACTAGCTAGACGAATAGAAATTTCGGTATTCGATACGGAAACGAATATGTATACGTATATATTATAATTATATGTATAAACGGATACATCCGACAGAACGACCAACTTATTTGTAAAGTACTTAGAATGAGAAAGCTACCTTCGTTTTTAGGGTTCCGTATCCAAAGGATGTAAACGGGACCCTATTACTAAGCCAACGCTGTCTATCTGTCCGTCTGTCCTACCTTTTAACGGCTGTATCTTTCGAACCATAAAAGATAGCCAGTTGAAATTTTCTCAGAATAAATGTAATGTTACGGCGGATTACCTAAGAAATAATAATAAAGTCAATAAGTAAAAAGTAGCCCCCATGGGGTCCCTATACAACAATTTTTTTTGACGTATTTTTTATTTGCTCTCATATAAAAACTGGCCAAGTGCGAGTCGGGCTCGCGCACTGAGGGTTTATTTCAGAATAAAAGAGACAGCTATTTGTAGAAGAATTTTACATCAATTATTTCGCCAACGCTACAGTTAAGTTGATCAGTAAATTCCGTTTGAAATATCCTTTCACCAATACCCAAAACCGTACAAGTGAGAATAGGTAGGTACTATAAAATTTAGAATACTGAGTGAAATATGGAGTTTCGTAGTCATACCTAGCCAAGCCAATTTATGTTTCAAAGAGGGATCGTTAACAAAGGCTAGTCAAGTGTAAGCTAGAAGGATGCCAGTTGACGCAATATACGGCATCTACATTCCACTATGAAATATGATCCTTACTGGTGAATAAACGTTAACGGTTTACCATTTTTGACAGTTTTAAATCAATTTTATTTAGTTAAATTACTATATTTGAACTGGAAAAAAATACATATCACAGATACATCTGTGTTTGAGTTAATGAGTTGGTTCAAAACACGATAGAATAAACTTTCCTCGATCAAAAAAAAAAAAAACGGTTTAGTAATTTTTTTTTCGTTTTATGCTCTAATGAAAGCTCGTAAAAACCTGGAAATTGCATGTACTGAAAGGCAATCCTATTAATTTTTTTTTGGTTTGGATAGATTTTTGATAGTTAATAGATTAGTTTTTTTTGTAAAATTAAAAGCGTAAAAAGGTCGCGAGAACTTTCGCGCGCCGCGCTCAGTACCGCGCCAGGCGTCATCGAGGTCGGACCTAAGTTTGTTTTTGTCGTTGTACTCCCCCCGCGGGCGTCCTGACTCTTGCGTGGCAAAATACATCGTCGCTATAACTTGGCGAGGGCTGAGGGAGCGTTTTGTTGCCTACGGGACTCGGATAACCAGCCGTTAAAGAAGAAGCCGCATGGCTCGACTCGACTAAGTATTTGAATCAGTTGTTTTAAAAAGTTTTGACCGTTTTGTCAAAGACAGTTTTATTCCAATCCACATTCCAATCCGTCATTATTCAACTTAGTAGGTCATAACCGATTCATTTAATACTTTAGTATTGAAACGAAAAAAGTATATCTTTTATACCATTCCCCCTCTAAAAAACTTATTTTATTCACTGAAAACAGTGAATAAAAAGTATTTTAATCACTATTTTGGTTTTTAACACAGCAATATATTCGCCCTCCATCTCAATGCTATACAACCTCTGTATAAAAAAAATTATCTATACAAACCCCTTAAATCTCTCTTTTTCTCGTAGTCATGGTATTAGTATAGTATGCAACGCTTGAATAAAACGGATTTATATCGAAGGCCATGAATCACTCGCGTTGCTTAGGGTTTTAACACTTGAATCAATCATCATGAATCAATCCCTACGGTTGTGATTCAGTCGTCAGAAACTTTCACTTGCTCGTGATTCATCTACGGCCCTCGTTTTAAATACGTCCTTTATTCACTTATAATAAAATTATAATTCATGCATAATATACTAATCTGTGACTTCAGTAGTTTTTTTTTAATCGAATAATCGGTTTATGTTTGACTGCCTGTGTTGACTGCCTTTCTAGTCTATAGGTCAGATAAAACAGCTTGAAAACAGCTACACTACGTGAAATAAAACTGACATGCTAGTTATTTTAAAATTGTTAGCATGACGGCAAACAAAATGAAAGCGAACGTGCTAAAAGGTTTCACTCTGATGGGAAGCAGTATTTTATGATGAAATCAAAACTAAAGTTTCAGTTAGTTTGGCGTGAAATAAAGTAGGTACATTTACATTTTACTGACTGGGTGGCCCACCGGATTAGCAAGTTGAAATAGCAGTGGGCAGGGCAGGGCTCATATCACGCAGAACAGATGGCCGATGGGACCGAAAGGTTCTGGAATGGAGACCACGGGCCGGTAAGCGCAGCGTAGGACATCCACCCACAAGATGGACATACGACCTAAAAGAGACGCAGGGAAACGCTGGATACAGGCCGCTTCCATCCGGCCTTTTTGGAGATCGATGGCGGAGGCCTATGTCCAGCAGTGGACGTCCTATGGCTGAAATGATGATGATGATGTGTAAAAAAGGTGTTCGTTGTAGGTAAGACTACGAGTACGTGTAGGTACTGCTTATAGGTACCATAAACAACATTTTTGTCTCTATGCTCGTTTCGTTATTGCACCAAGTTGAAGAGTGGTTGTTTTTAATATTTAGCACAGTATAAGAAACATACACTATGCTATTATTAGAAAAAAACAATCACAATAAAAGATCTATTATTATTTTCTACTGTAACAATAGCGTTATTACTCGCTCTATTTAATTCAAAAATATTTATTACAAGATGAACTCAAGTTAATTATTCTGCTTAGTACCAAAATAATACTTATTTTCGAGCATTCGCAACATAACAAGTTCACTGGCTTTTCGCAGCGGTAGACAATCCAACCTCACACCACCCCTTTTATTCTAATTGTAGTTAATTAAATTTTCATAAAGCAGATGTTTTGTTTGTACTGAGAATTTTATTAGAATCTAATGACTCAAGTAAAGTAATAATAAGGCAAAGAGATGATATCATAGGAATAAGATAAGCTTACGTTTTAAATGTCTATTGTAATTTATTGCCCATTATTTTACTCATAACACCAACGACAGCCAACACAGCACAGAAAAATCCGTACAAATCCGTATCCGTTTCTAATCCGTACGGCCAAAGTTTGGAACAACCTGCCAGCTTCCCTGTTACCTGAGAGATATAACCTGGGCCTTTTCAAGGCCAGAGTGAATAGGTATCTTCTAAGTCTGCGTGCTTCATCTTCGACCACATCGTCGCTTACCAACGGGCGAGTTGGTGGTCAAACGCGGAATTATCAGCGTTAAAAAAAAAAAAGTTTTTGTTTAAATTAGAACGGCTGTCAAGACATTTTTGTAAGGTTGTAGCCAGTTGCACGCATATAAACGAAACGTCAGTCATTCGAAATCAGTTAGCAACTGTGATGCGGACAAAGAACTTTGAGACCTAACCCAAAAAGGTAAGGTCCAAGTTCTTTGGATGCGGACTTCGGCGCGTTGATCTAAATAAGAATGTTCAATCAAGGTTCACTCGTAATGCCTGGCGACAGATTTTTCTTCTTATTTCCGTTCTATTTACTTCTCTTTTCTGTGAACCAACCCCACGCAGCCGACCAACCACCAACAACTCAATCCACCAAACAAGCAAAAATTTACTTGAAAAAATAAAAAACATCTGATAGTAAGCTATTTGAACACACGCTTAGAACATGTGTTCAAATCGCAAAAGCTTAAAAGTCACTTTCATTAGATACGCCTGGTAGATGTACATACAAATTATTTTTTTAAATTATTAGATCTACGTGTATCCATGATGGTAAGCGACGGTGTAGCCGAGGAAAAATGTATGTATGGAAATATTACGGATCTATTGATGGATTGGTATATATTCGCCTACTATCTCGCTCCCGTGCATAGTGCTAGTAAGTAGGCGAGAGTAAGATAGCATGCCATCCAATGTCACCAGACTTACACAATAAGGTTTCAGGTTCTAACTTACGAGTAAGTACTGCCTATTTTTTTTTTTTTTTCTTACCCATATTTACAAATGTAGAGTATCAGTGTGGGAGATTTTTCAGAAGTATGCCGTAACAGAAGCTCTCTCACACAGACGGTTTCTTAGTTAATTAACTCGATTCTGCCATTGTTTTCACGTTCTAGCTCTATCTGCATACGCTTACAGCTTTCTGCCAAATGGCCTTAATTTTTCTGTTTTCTACTCGATTATACGAATACTTAGCTTGCGGAATTGGTTACAATTTATGGATGATTAAAATTAAATGAAGTTTGCCTATTTTGCTTTTTACCTCTTTTTAATATTTTCCTCTGTGAGGATTTTGGCGTTGCAATTCTTGTGCATTTGCCAGTGTCAAGTATTAAAATATTATCAAAATTCATAAAATATTGTCAAACAAGTAATTGTCACAGACAAAGTTTAGAAAAGTAAATCACGGTCAAGTCAAAGTCATGACCACAGACTAGGTAAAGCTACTAGACTTTCTATGATATAATCATAGAAAGTCTTTGGTCATGACTAGTGAAGTGGTGGAAGTTTTACAACAGGCTTCTATTGAGTTTTGGAAACATCACGAAAATACGTTTCACCGCGTTACATAACTTTCCTATACTCCAGTAGGTACGTCCACAAACACATAATAAATAATAAGCCACCATTACACATTACAAATTTTATACACAAGTTTAGGAAAATAGTACACTGAGGCGACATGCTTTTCTCACGTTGGCGCCAAAACTCCTTTTTTCCTTTCCTCATGAGAGAATTTTGTGCATTTGGCAGTGTACACACACCAACACAGTTTCGCATTAATAATGTTAGTATGATGATACACAGCTGTGAATGACGCATGTGTCTGTATTTAATTAAAACATCACATTTTCGTCATACTTAAATTCTGTATTTGAACCCAAAACACAGACTGGGAACATGCAAACAATTTTCAGCAGTTTATTCATACTGCGGGCTACAAACCAGTTTTACATTTCAACAAAATCATTCCATTTGCCTTAATGTCAACATGGAAATTGTATGGCTTCAAAGTGTTGTTTGCAGTATTGTGAAAGGTTTTTGAAATTTGTTTTCATGTTGTTTCGTGTGATTGAACCCTTTTTAGGTACTCAGGACGAAACGAAGAAAGTTATGCGTTTAGGGTAGGAGGTAGTTAGTGTTTTTTTTTTGTTTAGGTTTTTGGTCTGTCTAAAGAGGCCTTTTGACCATGTCTTTATTTAATACTAGTAGGCTGCCCCGAATTTGCACGGGCGAAGCCGGGATATATAGCCTATGTCAACCGGGGATAGTGCAGCATCCCAACAGTGAAATAATTTTTCAAATCGGTTCAGTAGTTTTGGAGCCTATTCAATGCAAACAAACAAACAATCAAATCTTTCCTCTTTATAATATTAGTATAGATAGATAAATAAGGCACAGTCAGAGTCAAGCAAAGTAATTCACGGTCATGTCAAACTCATGCCCCAATAAAGGTGGAGGCTACGAGAGGCTTCTATGGAGTTTTGGAAACATCACGAAAACACATATTTCGCCTCTTTATATTACTACCCACACTCGAGTACGTTCACGAACACTTAATAAAAAATAGTCCACCATATTATTACACAATAACACTCATACGAGCCGACATGTATTTTTCACGTTAATGGCCCAAAAACTCCGAGTTTGTTTGTGTCTGTATTAATATGTTACCATTTTACGGATAAACCAATTAGCATAATATGTTTTTTTACCGATCCCCGACACAAAAAGAGAGGCGTTATAAGTTTAACGTATGGATCAGTGTGTTCGTATATATCTGTTTCTGTGGCATTGTAGCTCCCAAACTGCTGAACCGTTTTTGTGTTAGGTTTTTTAGTTTGAAAAGTGACTTAATCAAGATGGTTCCTAGCTATGATTGAAGAAAATTTGTGCAGCTGTTTGAAGATTATCAGCTTATTTATCAGGAGTTTAAAAACAATTTATACTTTGAAACTAGATTTCATTGCGGTGGTTCTTAAAATCAAACTAGAGAGAGGTGTTGCCATAATCCCCACGTATGACAGGTGGCTTGGAAATCGCAGGACGTTCACCGTGTGAGTGTGATGTAGTTCTTAAATAGAGTAATATGTTTTCGGCACAAATAGAAAACGGTACATTTATGCACACACGGTCATCTGACCCCAAACTAAGCAAAGCTTGTACTATGGCTGCCAGGGACTCATATACATACATTTTTATTTTTAAATACATACTTGAATAGATATAGAACAAACACCCTACCTAACAACATGGGGTTCACTACCAACTGGGCTATCAAAAACCATAGTTACCAAAATAATTTCATAGAAAGATAAGATAAAGTTTTGGACTCGCACGAGAGCAAGATACTCGTAAGTACCAATGTATCAAGTATATTATAATCTACAAAAACATCTAAATATCCAAACAGTTCTAACTAGGTACTTATATTTATATACACACAAAATAACAATATCTACTTATAAGAGTTTGCCAGTCTGCACTTTTACCGATTAAAACACAAACATTCCAGCGCAAGAACCATTTCACCAGACTCCTGGCCCATTTTCCGTGCGTTCTTAATCTACTGGCATCCCATTGTAGACTGTGCCTGTGCCCTAGAAACTTGGAGAGTGGAAACGAACGCGCAAATGTAGATCGGGACATTGCGCATTGTCGCTGCTTTTGTAATTTCTAAAATGAAAATAGCGCGATACATGAGGAACATAAGGCACTCTCAGCGCAGCGTAGGACGTCCACCCACGAGATGGGTAGACGACCTAAAAGAGCACTGCAGGGAAACGCTGGATGCAGGCTGCTTCCAACGGGCCTTTTGGAGATCGATGGGGGAGCAGTGGACGTCTTAAGGCTGAAATGATGATGATAAGGCACTCTTAAAAGATAGGTTACAGTCATAATCATACCACTTCGAGCAACTATCCCATAAATAAAATAATGCAGTCCCGAATATTTAAGTGATTTTTAATTTTTAAAAACGTTAAGTTGCGCGACTGGTATTGTAGCACGCCTTTAGCTGCACCTTTTTTATTAAATAAAAGTCTTGCGCTTGGCCGCCAACTTGATTGATGTTAAGCGATGATGCGTTCTACGATGTAGCACGCTTATCTAGAAGAAACCAAATCACTCTCGATTTGAAGCTGCCTGAATGGAACACCCATTCAGGCAGCGAATTTCACAGACTAGCAGTTCACACAATAAAAGTGGAATCAAAGCGCTTCGTACAGATTTTCGGAATATCAACCATATAGCGGTGTAAAATTTTCGTGCTCGCTCTGGCAGTCCGATAGAAAAATGGACAGGAGGGAATTAAATCATGCGGATCTATGAAAATTATTCATAAATGGACATTTGTAAGGATTGATTTTTCAAATTTTTTATTTAGATCTATTTTTGCTATTAACTTGCTTGATGGAAAGCCACGGTATGGCTGACGAAGGAGTACGTCAATTTAGAAAAAAAAACCGTCTAGCCTTGGAGATGCCTATTGCAGTTCTCAGGAAACAAGAGGTCTACAGGAGTTCCATTTTAGGGCAGTAGGTACGCATTATATAATTATGCGGAACAAAATCGTTGCGTACACATTTTTGGAAAGTCCACGGAATTTCAGTACGGATGGTAGAGTACGGTCCATCTACTTGTCATGTAAACTACTTCATCTGTGTGTAGATCTTACAATGTCAACAATCACACTTTATTATACTCCATACAATGTGTAAAATAAACACTTTCACTAAAGCCATTTAATTTGGAGTCGCAAAGGCGCTCGCAACGTTCAAGCGAACAAAAATCTCGACTCAAATAAACCAAATCTTACTTTTCCCAATTTTTTTAAACTTCCTACTTAAGCTTGTTTACCAATCCCGGAGTTACTAATTCCGTCTAACTTCCATACTGTGCCGAACAAAGAATCCGGCAACTCAAACCCATTTCGAGAAAAGTAAAAGAATCAAAGTTGTTTACTTAATTTGGAGAACAAACGACATAAAATAAATAAACGAAACAAATAAAGTGGTTTGGCACTTCGGAGGTTACATAGAGTAATAAAATGTAAATAGCAGAAGTGTTAAAAGGAGTCGCGGTGAAACTTTAGCTCACGCGAACTTAGCACTCGATAGCGTCCCTCGGAGTCGGGGTGTGGTGCAAGGGTTAGGATAAAGCGAATTAAATGTTTCTCGAAATGATTTAATGGGCTGATTGGCGTGCCTTAGAGTAGACCTTCTAATATTATAACCTCAATCGCTTCAAGCGAAGAGTGAATAGAGTCCTCAAAGATAGGCAACGCACCGCCAATGCCCCGGGTATTGTAGGTGTTCATAGGCGACGGTGACTACTTACCATCAGGTGGCCCGTCGATTGTTTGTCTACTATTATATAAAAAATAAAATAAAAACTTGTGAATTTATGAAGATTATTTAAATTGTTGTTCGCGAGAGAACCAAACCAAAGAACCAATAAAAAAAATAGACTTACCTTTAACCACCATCGCGCTTGATGTTAAGCGATGATGCGGACTACGTCGGAGCACGCTTGCCTAGAAGAAACCGATTCACTCCTGATTTGAAGACACCCAGACACAAAGCACAGCGTATTAGCATCGAAATGAAGCGTTTCAAAAAGGGTGTCTACAACTACCTCTCCAGGTTGGCAAAGCACTGTCAACACCGCTAGTGTTGCAGGTTGCATAAGCAGCAGTTTCTGCTTAACATTAGGTGGGCCGCAAGCATGTTTTCCGATTAAAAAAAATGAAGTGGCAATGGGCCGGTCATATCAGTCGTAGAACCGATAACCGTTGCGGTAGAAGTGTTCTAGAGTAGAGACCACGAACCGGCAAACGTAGCGTAAGATGCCCTGAGATTCGGTTAAAGTAACGATATTCGTAAGACAGCTGGGAGTGAAAAGCCAAAGATCGGGCTGAGTGGTGTTCTTTATAAGAGGCCTGTATCCAGCTTCGGACGAATTATACGCTAATTTATGATGATGATTAAAATTGTAACAAAGAGTTTTTTTTTTTTTTATGTCGTGTAATTCAAACAGTAGCCTCATAATTATATCAGTAGCATCGGGTATACTTGTTTTTTCGTGTTTTATGTTATGTACCTACCTAGATGGTTACCTATTTTTAGGAAAAATTTAAGAGTATTTACCTAAGTACGTATATCATATTTTAGTCAATTAGTAGAACATCGTGTTGTTTAGGCTGCGTTTAAAGATAGTCAAATATAGTTTATGCAATTTGGGATTAAACTTTTATAATTTGGGCCAAACCAAAACGATTCCCTTTACCGAGAAAATCCGCCACAAATGGTTTCTGCAAGAAATATAAGCATTTCAGTTGTGTTAAGGCTAAAATTATGAGTATTGTACTAATAAAAGCTCATTACACAGTTTCCTTTTTATTACGTCGATAACTTTACGAGCATTTCTTTTATTATGATTTCTTTTTACGACGCATTATATTTTGTATTAAATGTTACGTTTATCATTACACTTATAAGTAGTTTTTTTAATGAGGCAAGTGCCTTTATTAACTTAAAAAAATGCAAGCTAACACTACAAAAACAGTTAGACTGCCCATAGACCGTTGAAGGTCTAAAGACAATCCAAATGCTCAAGCCCGTTATCAGTTGGCAGCGTACCGAGCATGCTGGCGGCATTACTGCGCTGAATGGCAATGCTTATGCGTTTAACCAGAAACACGCCAGCATTTTGGTCACCAGGCGCTCTGAAAGTAGTTGGTTTCATAAATAAATAATTTGTGTATATATTATTTTGTACGTTCAATCCAAAATCGACACTAAGGCAGTCTTTTTTTTCAGGGTTCCGTACCTAAACAGTGGCAAGGAGACCCTATTACTAAGCCAACGTTGCCTGCCTGTAGGACAGAGGTCCTACTTATTAACAGATGTATCTTTTGAACCGTTATTCGGGGGATTAAAAAAGAAAACACATTTCTGGGTGTGGAACCTTCGGGTGTGAGTTTGATTCTCACTTAGCCGCTGTTTAACTAAATACAGAATGGGCAAGAAGCAGGCGGCTCATCTGATTGTAAGTATTGACAGTCATCTTTGCTGCTTATAGACGGCGGTGTAACGTGGAATCATACGTATTTTTTTGCAATTTTGAGTTATAAGAACAGAAACTAGCTCACTTTTCTTTCTTTCTTTTTTCACGCAGTGACTCCCAACATTTTACATTTCAACCCTTCAAAAACCTATGCTGTAATGCACTGCGCTAGGTAATATTTCGTCTTTGGACTAGGTTTTTTAAATGTTTTTTTTTTATTCTCCACGGAATCCTGGGTCCGTGCCCTTTGTCAACTTTTACAATATATTTTTTAACTATATCTGATATTACATAAAACTAATGACTATACACTTAAATGACGTTAGAAAGCCTATAATATAGACAGAATATGAATATTTCATCATATCGACATTATTACCTTGGTACATAATATTTCGATGACCATAAAATATTCAACATTAATAACTTTCATACTTCATATCTCGTACGAAATAAATTATTTATACCGTGTAGCATTATAGATAACCACTCTGGGGAGTGACTGGGAGTATCAGTATTGATAATCAACATAACATAATATAATAGCCTACTTAATACGTAAACAATACATACATTCTAAGAAGTAGAAGTGTATTGGATATTGAACATCATTCATCATCATCAGCCAGAAGACGCCCACTGCTGAACAAAGGCTTCCCCTTTAAACCTTCACACTGAACGATAGCCTGACATCTGCATCCACTGGATGCCCGCGACTCTCTCGATGTCGTCGTTATATCTAATGGGAAGCCTATCTACGCTGCGTCTTCCGGTTTGTGGTCTCCACTCAAAAATCTTTTTCTCCATCGGTTATCGGTACTTCGAGCGATATGGCCTGCCCATTGCCACTTCAACTTGCAAATTTTAATAGCGTCCAATAGTTTAAATGACTGTTTCTTTGGCGAATATCCACGTTACGGATTCTATCACTCAAATAAACTCCAAGCATAGCTCCCTCTATTGCCCGCTGTGTGACTGAGTGTGTATACAAGATACTTAGCTTGTTTATCTTTTTACAAAGTATTGTCTGCATGTAATTAATAGGGAAATATATAATAGAAATTTTCTATCGGACTGCCAGAGCGGGCACGAAAAATCGTCACCGCTTTATGGTTGATATTCTGAAAACCCGTACGAAGCGCTTTGATTCCACATTTATTATGCGAACTACTAGTCTGTGGAATGCACTGCCTGAATGAGTGTTCCCCGATGGTTACAATCTGGGTGTCTTCATATCACGAGTGAATCGGTTTCTTCTAGCATCGGCAAGCGTGCTCCAACGTAGACCGCATCATCGCTTAAAATCAAGCGTGATGGTGGTCAAACGCAAGCCTATTATTTATAAAATATATATATATATATATAGGGATGTCATGCGCATGGTATGTTGACGTGCGAGCTGACACTTGATGCCTCGCTATTGTGTCCAATTTACTCAGCTTAACAGCCTGAACTGTTAATTGCAAAGTGGTTTACTAGCACTTTCAACCGATAAAATGCGTGTTCTCTTTTTGGTTCAAAAATAGTAAAAAAAAAAATATTTGAATAGCAATGCAAAAAATTTAACCAAAATAAACGTCAGCATTGTGGTCACCAGTAAATAAAGTATTTCTTATTTAATATAATTTTATCATGTAATTTTTTTTTTTTACTTTTACTTTCCCACTGCTAGGTAAAGCTGTCCCCCATTTCTTTCCATAGATCTCGGTCTTCCGCCACATCTTGCCAGCCTCTACGGAATGAGTCAAGATCGTCACGCCAGCGTTTTTAGGCCTTCCTTGACTGCGTCGTCCATCAGGCACCCACTGTGTGACGATCCTGGCCCACCGGTCGAGAGGCATACGCGCCACATGTCCGCCCAATTCTATTTTAATCTGGCGGCTTTTAGGCCAACGTCGACCATACCTGTTGTGGAACGCAGTGCGCTGTTGCGGACTCTGTCCATTCTTTTGATGCACGCTGCGTTCCAACTTAAAATCAGTTTGTGCTTAGTAAGTGAGTTAGGATCAAATACATCATCATCATCAGCCAGAAGACGTCCACTGCTGAACATAGGCCTCCCCCTTTAACCTCCACACTGAACGACAGACTAGCTTTTGCATCCACTGGATGCCCGTGACTCTCACAATGTCGTTGGTCCATCTAGTGGGAGGCCTCCCTACGCTGCGTCTTCCGGTTCGTGGTCTCCACTCCAGAACCTTTATTCCCCATCGGTTATTGGTTCTTCGAGTGATGTGGCCTGCCCATTGCCACTTCAACTTGAAAATCTTAACAGCTATGTCGGTGACTCTGGTTCTTTGGCGAATATCCACGTTTCGGATTTTATCGCGCAAATAAACTCCGAGCATAGCTCTCTCCACTGCCCACTGTGTGCCTCTGAGTTTTTCTAAAAAGCCAATAGTTAAGGACCACTTCTCAGTTCCATATGTCATCACTGGCAACACACACTGGTCAAAGACCCTCGTCTTGAGGCACTGTGGTATCTTGGACGAGAAGATGTCACGCAATTTCCCGAACGCTGCCCATCCGAGTTGGATTCTTCGGGCGACCTCTTTGCCTAAGTTGGACTTACCTAACTGAACAATCTGTCCAAGATAGGTGTAATGGTTAACAACTTCGAGAGTATCGAATATGCTTAACACCGATAAAAAGAAAACTCACAATAATTTCAGCCGTATTTCATAAAACTGATCAACATTTAAACATAAAATATTGAGTCATTTTCCTTGTCTGTCACAGGGATAATCTACTTAACTTCTGAGAAACAGTGCGATTCTCCGAGTTGTAACGAATGCCAGACAAACACCAGTAACATAATTACGGACAAAATATGGCAATATTCACAAATGTCTCATTTCCCGGAGGAAACTAATCGGATTGTTCATTGGAAATAACAATGTTATTCCGTTCTCTGATAATTGTAATCAGATAGACTCAATATTTGCTGTTTGTTGCATTTATTTTGTACGTATCATCGGTTTGGTGAACAATATTTCAAGATAGGTGACTGCAATTACCTCTTATACCTTTTCTCTTAATATCGTGTCTGCAATTATTTTTGAAAGGCTAAAGATTTATACGCGTTGATTTAGTTTTATACTCGTATAGATTTTTATAATTATTAATTTTTTACGCGGATAACTCTGCCTTTGATCACCAATTCGCCTGTTGGTAAGCGACGATGTGGTCGAAGATGAAGCACGCATTTTTTTTAATGCCATCGTTGGCAAACAAGCAGACGGTCTGCCTGATGGTAAGCAGTCACCGTCGCCTATGGATACTTGTAACACCAGAGGCATCACAAGTTGAATCACAAAAAGTTGAATACAATGCTGTTAATATGTTTATTAAGGTGGTTCGATTCACAAATGGCGGGAAATTCAAATTTCAAACAGTTTTCTTGTCCTTGTAGCTAGGCCGGGTAATTATTGTAAACAACCATGATGTTTGCGCAGATTGATTATTATTCTTTACAAAATCATGTAACGCTATTTATCTCTAATGCCCATTATTACTTACATTTGTGCATAATCAAATTTTTGCTGTTTCAAACGGTTTATTCACAAATTTAAGTAATATGGTGCGTTACTGTTAAATAATTGTACATTATAATGTAAAGAACAGCCAACATTTTGCGCAAACACTGTGTTATTTAAAAATAATTACCTGGCCTGGCTACTAGGACCAAAAAACTGTTTAAAATTTAATTTCCCGCCATAGGTGAATCGAACCACCTTAAATACATTGCAAAGAATGTAATATTAATTAATTGCGAAGCAAGTCTTCAGAGAGTTTAATTAGAAATTACCATTCATTACAATTTCACTAGTATTTAGTTCAATTAAATCCCGAGTTCCATGTGACTAGCTAACAGGTATAAGATAAGCTTTACAGTTTGCTTTGACTATTTCAGCGGAACTATGCAGTGGGGTGAGTGGGGCACTGGCGCAGTGGGAAGGTCGAAATTATATTCACTAGTTGAGTAACACCCTAGTACGTTACTAAGGGTTTGAGGAAATAACACTGATATAATACTCGGGAATGTGTAAGCAAACTTGTCTTTACATCTTAAGACCCGTATAAAAAAATGCAATTTGGTAAATTAAGAACGGGAACATAATCACGGTCTCCTAATTCTTCAGGTGACACAAAAAATAGGTTTGGACTTGTTCCGTTTCCCTAGATGTAAAACTCTTAGATCAAGTACCTGTCTAGATCCTGCCAAGAGCCGGGAAAACAGAGAAAAAAATATAAGCCAACTGTTGGCTTATAAGACCTTTTTCACTGATCAGTGTCAGGCGAGGTGTCACGCTATGAACATCATAATCATAAAATAATAAAATATAAAATAAGTCATGCTATCAAATTATGCCGAACTTACAAAGATCGCACTAAAAAAGTAACCTATTATCGGTAAGTAACATTATTTCGGATTAGTTCCTACAAAATAAGACGTTGAAATTGTAATAAATAAATTAAATTATTAGTCGTTTAGGAACTCAACTTTTCCATAATTGAACAAAAAATATCGATTCCAACGAAAAATTACTGGGACAATTTTCCGATATTTGAAGTTCGAGAAACATGGCAGCCATGTCGTTTTTGGGGTTCCGTACCATAAAATAAAACCCTTGTAGAATCTGTTTGTTGAGTCAAATTTTCTCAAAAAAGAGGTAATGATATCAAGTTAAAAATAATATTGATAATTGCAGAATACCAATCAACATCAGCTTCGTAGCTGGTGAATAAAATATATTTTTTAGGTTTCCATAACAATAGGGTAAAGTAGGGGGAACCTAATACGGTCTACGATGGAGCACGCTTGCCTAGAAGAAACCGATTCACTCTCGATTTGAAGACACCCAGATTGTAACTGACGGGAAAAACCCATTCAGGCAGCGAATTCCACGGACTAGCAGTTTGCACAATAAATGTGGAATCAAAGCGTCACAAGTATCACAAAAACATACAAACATTCTGGGTTTACAATAGTTACCTAAATGGTTTTAACAAGAGCCGCGAGAAACTTATGTCCTAGATAAAACCTAAGCTACTTTTTTCGCGACAAAACTAATATCGAAGTAGGATATAAGAAAACCTTATCTGGATTGAAAAGACGGTTTAGTTACTCAAACTACTCACTTCTGTACTCAGAAATTGAATTTGTCTTTGGACGATCAATAAAGTTTCGTGCAAAAAAATCAACGATGGGCTTGTTGATGTGTTTATAGAAATTAATTAGCTAGTATAAATAGAAAAAAAAACCGGCCAAGTGTGAGTAGGGATTGCGCACTGAGGGTTCCGTACCACCACAAAATTCAATAACGAAATAACCAGTTATAACTGGTGATGAGAAAAAACTTGTCGCCGAATCGCACTTAGCCATTATTATTTATTTGTTGTTATACTTTAGAGGTTGTACTATAATCATGCCAAGTTTGACGCTTGTAAGTATTACCGTTTTCACATTAGAGCTAATACAATAATACGTTTGTTGTATGGGAACCCCCCTTTCCTTTTTATTTATTAACTTTTTTATTATTTCTTATTTAATCCGCCGTAACATTACATATTCCATCAGAATCACTTGAGAGCCAATTCCCATTCCAGGCCAAGCGTGTTTACCAGCTTCGACATCACCGTCATTTAGGATATAGGTACTTACACGTCAATTGAGCTGTTGTTAAACGCCAGCAAGCAGCTAGCCAGTCTACTAAGTTATGCAAAGGGTGGCTTAAGCTGAAAGAGGTCCATAGTACCTATTATCATGAACAACTTTTACTAACGCGACAGAAATCGCGAAAAAAATATCAGCTGTTCTATAGAAAACTGCCATTCTCACTCGACAAAATATATGGAACATGATATTTTTGTCGTGATTTCAGGGTTGGTCCCAGAGTAAAAGTTTTTCATAATGGTGGGTACTTAATGGACCCATTTCGGCTTAGTACGCCCTTTCCGCATCATAATCATAATCAGCCTTTTTAACAGTCCACTGCTGGACTTTTAGCCTACCCCCGAAAGGGTGATTGGGCCATATCCACCACGCTGGCCCAGTGCGGATTGGTGGATTCACATATGCCATTGAATTCCTTCTCCGTACGTATGCAGGTTTCCTCACGATGTTTCCGCATAACCCTGTGTATATACTACGTTATTACCTTTTCCAAAACTATAACAGAGAGAAGCCGGAAACAAAATCTGTTAAAAATTGATACGATATACTTCCCATTCTCTGGACACCGAAATAGAAATCGATTTGAAAGCTAAAAGTGGATATCTGTGGTAGGGGCTCTGTTACGCCTGAATGGAGTTTCGCACCCCCAGTTATAGATGGACCTAAATAACCACCACCACATAGTGACCACAAAATTTTACACTTTACTGCATCAAACATAGGTTTCTATTTCCAATGGGACCATGTGGACTATTAACAATTTTATGAGTGACGGTATAGCAGGAATAAAGGCTTTCTACTGCCTATACAACTAACGTCACCAAACTAAAACTTGAAAACGGTAACATAACAATACGTATTATGGTAATAGTGGGGACAATAAACATGAGTAGTCATTGGAAACAGTTGGGCATAATGTACCAATTATCATGCAGTTTTGAAAATCTAAACAAATCAAAATCTGTTTATTTGCGAGAGTATTGGCTGACAGTTTAGATTAAATATACAATGTGTGTCACAAATATTCAATATTTATTATGGTGTACGAATCTTTTGTTGTAACCCACCTTGTTGTTTACTTGTTGCGGCGTGTCTTTTAATTAATTGCCTCTTGCCCATTTTTCTATAGGACTGCCAGAGCGGGCATAAAAAATCGACACCGCTTTATGGTTGACTAGCTGAGTCCCGCGGTTTCACCCGCGTAGTAATAAAAAATAGTGATGATGATGATGAAAAGTAGCCTGTCACTTTCTGGCTCTTGAGATATACCCATGCATAAAATCAGGTCGATCCGTTGTTCCGTTGTAGCGTGAAAGAGGAACAAACATCCATACATCTATACAAACTTTCGCGTTTATTATATTAGTAGGATATTCTGAAAACCCGTACGAAGCGCTTTGATTCCACATTTATTGTGCGAACTCATAGTCAGTGGAATTCGCTGCCTGAATAGGTGTTCCCTGTTAGTTACAGTCTGTCTTCAAGTCGAGAGTGAATCGGTTTCTTCTAGGCAAGCGTGCTCCATCGCAGACCGCATCATCGCTTAACATCAGGCGAAATAACGGCCAAGCGTAAGCCTATCTATTATAAAAAAAACACATAAATAACACTCGGCAATAAAGTACACATTAAGACTATAAAAGTTTAAATTCCACTATCTGGTTATTTATTGTAAATTGTGATAGGCATAGAGTAGGTATACATTTTTACTACACACACATCTTATCATAATTATTATCTTTGTTCCGGAATGAACAACTTATGTTTCCGTCGTTATTGTCTGTCCTTTCCAGCCACGTCTATATTTAGGGTATAGAGTATGACGTTCTCGGACAAACATACACTATTATCAGAATGATTTATGCTTTCTTAGTTTTCGTAAATACAGACATGACAAAACCTTTTTAGTAAATATTCTGAATTTACTCGCTTGTTGGTATGCGACTGGGGTCAAAGCATGCACACCGAAAAGATTACTGGATTAGAGTATGAAGATACCTGAGCTATTCACTCAAACCTTGGTAATACCTAAAATATATCGCTCAGGCAAAACTGAAGCTTTCAAAAATCTTACAGAGCGCCTTGACCAAAATGCTGGCGTGTTTCTGGCTCAACGCATAAGCATATTAAGCATTGCCATTCAACGTGGTAATGCCGCCAGCATGCTGGTTACGCTGCCAACTGGTATAGTGGGCTTGAGCATTTGGATTGTCTTTCGACTTTCAACGGTCTGTGGACAGTCTAACTGTATTTTTAGTTTTAGGTTGTATTTTGTTTAGTTAATAAAGGCACTTGCCCAGTAAAAAAGAAGCCGTGTTGTGCAATATCGCGGCAGTACGGATTAGATAAGTCCCAAAAAAAAAACTGAATAAAAAAAAAAAAAAAAAAACAGAACCAAAACGATTAGTACGTGCTAGAAGCATGCAGCAAAAGACTCTGTCCACAAGGTAAAGCCAGAACCGTGCCATGCCAATACCCAGTACTGCATTATTTATCATCGGTCCATTTACTAGATTTATTACCTAAAATGTATGAATTATAGTCGGTGCAGCTGAACGTTTTATATGCTAATCGAATAAGTACAAAGCCCTGCCTTCCACGGTCCGATGAAAGGGGATGCAAAAACGTATACCGTCCACAAATGAAATGGATTTAAAGGGTTTTTGTACACGTTTACGTCTTTATTTTTTGGTGTATTACCATAAGTATTCTGTGGTTTGCTGACTCTCTGTGGTTTCGGTATTGTCGGAGATGACAAATACTGCTCAAGGCTTTCGCAAGTTATGTAATTATTTTTTAGCACGGTTTCATCAGTATCATTTGTAACTAACAAACTAAGTAAACAAATAGAAACCAAATGTGTGGTATCAAACTGATCAAATTGATCCGACGGAGCCAGGAGGTGGTTAGTTTTTTTATAGCTTCCAGTAAACCCCTCCCGATCGGGTTCCTTTGTTTAACAAGTATCATAACCGTCTTTTTTTGTTATCTTAACAAGTGACACCAGAATTTCTGGTGTCACTTACACGTACATAATTCTCCTTATAAATGCATAATTACATACCAAGAATGCCTAACTAGCCAGCCTACACGTAACAAGCACTTAAAATGTCAACGATAAAACAAAATGTCCCTAATTTGAATTTCATATAAATTTTAACTACGAACAATCCCTCTTTCATTTAATTACTGCTTAATAAACTAAGAATGGTCACTATCAAGGTTCGTGTAATAACATAGGTAGTTTTGTTATCTTTGCACGCAATTGCCACCCCTTGGTTTTCAGTATAGGAGTGTTTTAGGAGTGATTTTCGGAGAGTGCGTGCCTGTAATGTAACTCTGGAACAAGTGAATTCGACTGTCTACGTGTGGAGGTGGCATAATGATGTTTGTACACGCAATAGTAACATTCAATTGGAGCTTAGACAAGATTTAGTTCCAGTTGTTTAAGTGATACTAGATTCACTTTTACCTGTAATGTTCTAGATCTCGCATTTCCGGGATAAAATGTCCTCATGAAACAAGCAAACGAACCCTAACGAAGCACTTTTCTTCCACTTTATTGTGCGAACTGCTGGTCTGTGGAATGCACTTCCTGAATGGGTGTTCCCTGATAGTTACAATCTGGGTGTCTTCACATCACGAGTGAATCGGTTTCTTCTAGGAAAGCGTGCTCCACCGTAGACCGCATCATCGCTTAACATCAGGCGAGTTGGCGGTCAAGCGCAAGCCTATTATTTATAAAAAAAACATTTTTTTTTATTCGTTTGTAAGTGTTTTCAATCCTTTCATGCACAGAACAACAGAGGTGTGATAGGTTGTGCCCGCCACCATAATTATTGACTAGAGGAAAGGCAGGCTGCCCGACTTCGTTCAGCCGTCTCTCAGTCACGCACTCCGAGTGTCCACAACAAATTGTATTTTTGTCTCTTTCTAACAACAAATATAGCTTAAAAAGTCTTTCATATTCTTTCCCTTATTTCACAACATGCACAAATACATGCGTAGGTAAGCTATGCTATATTATGGTATATGCTGCGTTTAGTCAGTTTTTAAAGCCGTGTTGTTCACCTATAACGTCTCTATTATTATACCTTACTGCCTGTATCGCCGTGGTAGCCCATTTGGGAGACCGCTAGACTTGAAAGCGTGAGGTCACGTGTTCAACCCCCGGGCCCGTACCAATGAGCTCTTTGGAGTTTATGTACGGATTTTCATACCACTGGCTTTTCGGTGCAGGAAAACATCGCGAGGAAACCTGCATACGAACGGAGAAGAAATTCAATGGCGTATGTGAATCCACCAACCCGCACTGGGCCAGCGTGGTGGATATGTATTAGGCCTAATCTTAGGCCTAATCACCCTTTCGGGGGTAGGCTAAAAGTCTAGCAGTGGACTGTTAAAAGGCTGATTATGATGATGATGATGATGACTGCCTGTCTTTTCTTCTAATCTTTCTGAATAAATACAGTGCGGGTTTGTACAAGAAAAAAGTTAATAAGTAATTTCCTAGGCAAGTGTGCTACATCATCACTTCCCATCAGGTGAGATTGTGGTCAAACGCATGCCTGGCCTGCCTAGTCCATTCCCATTGTAAAAAAGTCATGTACGTTTGATCCAACTATTGATTAGACTTCACTTAAGTCCCGGGCACCGACAGGAAGAGAGGTCGAGTGTTTTTGGTGTCCCAGATTTCTGGGTCAAAGTCATGATCCGATAGTAACTTGGCATGGCAAGTTGTTGTTGCGGAAGATCGTGAAAGAGATGGATGCAAGCATTGGATCTTTGCCAGTTAGGTAAAGCCGACGTAGAATGGTCACCAAAATAGTGTTTGTATCTATCTGTATTTGTCTTACCGTCGAAGAGTAGCGAGAAGGAAGCTTGGTTAAAAACTAGAAGCGAGTCATCGAGCAATGAAAAGCGAGTGTTTTATTTAGATTAGTTGGGAAATTAGTCTCACCGAAAAATACTTGCTAGTATTGTATAGTATAGCCAAAGCAAGTGTCGCTAAGCAACAAATATGATAGGTAGTTAAAAATCTGTTCTACGATGTTAAACAATTACTAATTACAAAAAACTACTTATTGCCACAGAAAATTAGTCATTGTCACCACCAATATCATGTTTCCACTGGTGAGACACAGGCCTTCTCTCTCATAGAGAGAGAGAGATAAAGAGAGAAATAACACGTCTTTTATAATCCCTACTGGTTTTTTATTTTATAATATTTAGTACATTTAATGTAATTTCTAGTCTAGAGCGTTTCAAGACACGCATACGGTAGAGTATTGTAGATTGGTTGCTATACAAAACATCGAACGAACGAAGCTCTGTGGACTTAGCCAACAGACAGACGGACTAACAGAATGAACTTTTAAAGGTTCTTGTAGTACGTGACGTTCTTGGGTCTACGGAACCCTAAAAAACCTGTTGAGGTATCTAGATTTTGCGTAATTTGGATGGCACGTTGTATAAGAAATAGTAAATAGCCAGTCGCTTGTTCATCAGCAGTGGAACAAACGCCTCGTAGATAAAACAGATTTGTTGCTAACTCATTGTATAATATACCAAGAATATAGAGGAAAGATAATGTGTAAGAGAACAAAAGGTCTCGATGATTAAATTGCAAATTAGCTTACTAATTAAGCCTTTGGAATACACTTGGGAGTTCCCTTCTCGAAATTAATAGCTTCTTTAGGTCTAGAGGTATTCGTATTTCTCAAACGTAAGTAATATAAAATTGGTTAACTCCTTACAAAAACGTTTCGAGCGTTTTCATAGAGCTCTCAACATTTTATTTAGCGTACAATTTTGAATAATCAGCCTTTTTACGATTCCAACGGCTAAGCAAAATTATAAATTAGAATAATTTTAGCCTTAATTTGCAGGTAGAGAGAAAAATAAACCGAATTAGCTTTGCTGTTGGCATCACGAAACGGTCGGAAAAGGACCGCTTTTGAGATAAGTACACATTTGTGAAAAGCAACATGTTTAATTACTTGTAAACTCGGTTTACATTAAATTTGCTCTGTCAGCTGCAATTACATTGTGAGTTAAATGAAAAGCACGAATTCTGATCACTTTCACTAGATTTTCGCACGCAAGACTGTAGTCACCGCGTTACCAACTGAGTCGTAGGCCTATAAACGTATTACCATAAGACCTGTAAGTGCGAGCGAGATAGACAGATATGACATGTGGGTGCGAGCGAGATAGACATACAATTGATTTATGACCTGACGACTCAGATGGTAATGCGTTTACTATAGCAAGAAAAGGAAAATGTCACAGTAAAATGTTTTTATTCGGCTTTTTGAAATTATATTGCAGCAGCGGGGCAAATTAGACTAAGTTAAATTAATTAATTGATCGTTTATTTTATCTCGGCTTATTACTTGGATGTGAGCAAACTCGCATAGCTAGCTTATTGTAGTTTAAGTAGGTAAACACTAATTATGTAAACAAACATAAATTTTCACAAAAAAATCATTTACTAAAAGTATGTTTGTTGGCCAGACGTAATGATGGGAGGTGTACAGCAGTAACCGCGTGGTGACCGAGACCAGGGGTCTTACGGCCAACTCCTTACACGGTCACAAACTAACGTTAAAACCGCGCAGTTCGGAAAATCATGTGAACGTGAACCTTAACGCGCCCAGATACGGTTTTCGGTCGTGCAACATTTTTTCATCACCTAAACTGGATTGCTTTAAACAGCTAGCCGTAAGGTATGGTTGGCGAAACCCGGGCCGACTGAGGTCGACCGATGAGGTGGACCGACGATATCAAAACAATAATCGTTATCATTAGTTATGTTCAGATTTCTCAGCAGTGGACGTTTTCTAGCTGATCATGATGAATTTTATTAAAACACTGAAAAAAAAATTGTGCGCCGAGTCCCTCCGCGCGGAAGAAGAGAAACTCTTGCTCTGTCTCTTTCTATTCCCGCTCCCGAGCGTTGAATGTTTAACGCAACAGTGCACTCATACCCCCTCCATGATAGCGTTAAACGTTTAACGCAACCTTGTTGGAAGTAGCATGTTCTGCCATCTATGCAAATATTAGTGAACTAATAAACTATGAGAAGGATGTACAATTTCAAAATTTCCTCATTGATGGCATCTAAAACTCTCGCTCTGTCTCTTTCTATTCTCCCCCATGGTAGCGTTAAACGTTTAACACCACATTGTTGCAAGTCGCATAAGAAGTTTCACTTCAAATTTTTTTTTAAAATCAAATCAAATGAAAGTAACCCTTTTTGTTTTTATTTATAAAGCATGCGCAAAGTTCACCCTACGCATTTACAACGGGGTTAGATTGAAAAGGAAAATGTGTTTTTGACGCACTAATTGGGTGCTAAAGTAAATATTTGAAAAGGTGAGCGTTAAATGTAAGCTTTTAACTTTGCAATTATGTCAATTATGACGGCCAAGCGCAGCGGACGAGTTGTTAGTAGTAGCTGTTACGGCCAAGACGAGCTGACGAGGCGGGGCGGTGGCGGGGCGCTGGAGTGACGTAACGTAGTAATTGTAACTGTTGTGTAGATAGGTAATTATACAGTACAGCGGGCGTGTCGTCAGCGATACGCTAGTTATTTCGGTACCGTCCCACAGCCCACGCTGTTTTTTTGAGCATAATAATATATTCAACTAGCAACCCGCCCGCCCGGCTTCGCACGGGTGTAATTTACGTGCGAAGCCAGGGTAGGTCACTTGTTATACATATAAACCTTCCTCTTGAATCACTCTATCTACTAAAAAAAAACTGTTTCAAAATCCGTTGCGTAGTTTTAAAGATTTAAGCATACATAGGGACGGACGGACAGCGACAGCGACTTTGTTTTATACTATGTAGTGATAGTGATTATGCCAAATAAGCGTGAGACAAAAACAACTGCAAACGCGTTATTAAAAGTAAAAAAATACAGGGTTACATCAGAGCGGTGGTATTAAGCCGAACGAAGGTCCTGAAATCGCGAAAAAAAACTGCTCATATAAAAATTTCCATCCCTCAAAAAAAATAGAACAGTTAATACTTTTTTCTCGGCTCCAGGACTGTCTCAAGGTACCAATGACCTCTTTCTGGTTAGTATCGCCATTACGTGTAACCCAGTAGTTTGTTTTCGTGACACATGCACAAAGTAAGACAAAATGCTTTGGTCTTCAGTCGAAGCTTTCGTTTCGTTTTTTCTATATCTGGATCTAATTCTTTCGAAGAGCCTGAGGCGACTCTTTTGTTGTCTAGACGGTTCTTTATCTCCTTAAAGGACTTCGGCATTTTATTTTGACTAGAAAGTTAAAATATAAAATAGGCTGTGATTATTTTAAGCTTACACTTAAACAAAATGATGTACTTTTATTTATTTGTCGTTTTTCTTGCTCGACGTCACCTTGCTGGGTACGCTGCTAACTGGTAGTGGGATTAAGCACTTGGACTCTCTTGAGACCTTCAACTGCCTGTGGACTAATTATTTAATTATCGGTTCCCTGATTTTTAAGGTTCCGTATCCAAAGGGTAAAAACGGGACCCTATTGCTAAGCCTATGCTGTCTGTCCGTCTATATCTTTTGAACCGTAATAAATATCCAGTTGCAAGTTTTACAAAATATGTAATATTACGGCGGATTAACTAACAAATAATAAAAAAAGTCAAGGGGGTCCTCATACAATAAACGTATTTTTAACGTATTTTTGTATTAGCTCTAATGTAAAAACGGTAATACGTACAAGCGTCAAACTTGGCATGATTATAGAACACACTAAAGTATAATAAAAAAATTAAAAATGGCAAAGTTGTTTAAAAAAAAAAAAAATATTAAAGTGCGAATAGATGAAAAAAAATCCTTGTTGGAACGTCGACCTTATCATGTCACCGAATCAAAATGCCATGTTTTACTAATTTTGAAGTCGGTTTTTTCAATTGAAAATTTATTTTATTTTGTGGTGGCACAGAACCCTCAGTGCACCCTACTTGTACTTGGCCGATATATTTCTATAATAATATACTACCTACTGATACTATCTACTGATAGGAAGACACAGCGTATGGAGGCCTCCCACTAGATGGACCGACGACATTGTGAGAGTCGCGGGCATCCAGTGGATGCAAAAGACAGGTTGTCGTTCAGTGTGGAGGTTAAAAGGGGAGGCCTATGATCAGCAGTGGACGAGTCTGGCTGATGATGAAGATGATGATGACTACCTACTGATGATGATAATGATTATATTAAGCCAATTATAGAGCTTTCTTACTTATATATTTTGACTACAATATGTCAAGCGTGGGGATTATGGCAACACCCCTCTTTAAGAGGGAGGCCTTTGTCCAGTAGTGGACGTTTGATGGCTGCTGCTGATGATGATGATGTCTAACACGAAAAACTAATTACTGGTAGTGACAAAGTATTGTTATTAAAACTGAACACTTCAGAGCTTTGTTTGCCGATATAAAGTGAATTGATTTCCATTTACATGTAAAGCTCGTTTGGCCTCGATTACATTGTTTTACGACGTGTATTACAGTTTCAATTATCCGGGAAAGCATTGCTATGCCAACAAGTTTTTTTTACAGGTAAGTACTAGGTTTGGTTACGTGGGTACGTATTTATCTACTTGTGGTCCTAATTTAGGACAAAGAATGAGAGAACGAAATATTTTATATGTTTTTTTTTTATAATAGTGTTTATAATTAATAATAAATAAATTACCGAATAGTACAACCGAACTAAAATATAGTAAATTCAAACAGATATTAAAGCATTTCTTTGAACCCATGAACATACTTCAATGAAGTTCACGGAATCCTCATTTTTGTAAGTTTAGTCAGTTTTATGTGTGTGGTTGAGTTTTTGAGTTGTAAAATTATTGTTGTAATTTTTTAGTTTTTAGTATATTTGTTTTATAAGTTATCCGATTTTATTTAACTCTTATTTATAACATATTCTTTGTAAAATTGACTTGCCTATAACGTTAAATGTTTTTATAGCCAATTTTATGGCAAAAAAAAACTGACTTGCTTGACCTTGAGCTTGGTCGCCATCTCGCCTGATGTAAAGTGACGATGCGGTCTACGATGGAGCACGCTTGCCCAGAAGAAACCGATTCATTCCATTTATACATGAATCAAATGATCAAAAAAGTGAATTGTTCACGAGAGTTTTTATTATGATGATACTCAAGGATTCTTTAAAGAAATTAACACATAACAATATGCATTTTTACTTTGCTTTCATAAATGCGATGATTATTATTAGAACGAGGCTATAATTACAAAATGTTGCGAAACCAGAAACACAATAAATATTTGCTGTAGCTATTTTGATAAATTTTGTCCATGGAAACAAAATCAAAATGTATTAATTATGTAAAATAGCCATAACCATTATTATAGAAACTTTTTATAACACAAAAGAATTTATAAACCTAATAATTGGCCAGCTTTCGGTTAATTTATGTTTCAGAATTAATTGTAAGAAAAAAGCCCTCATTTCCATTTGACTTTACCCTTTTAGCCATTTGTTTTATTTAACGGTGTCGTTTTAATGAAATCTGTGGATAGGTAGGTACAAAAAGAAAAAAAAAACATTTAAAAACAAGCTTTTCTTTCTTGTTTGTGTTCTTCACAGCAAGCCCTTTCATTTTCATTGTATACACCATCACATCACACATCATCAGCCATTAAATGTCCACTGCTGAACAAGGCCTCCCTCTTAGAGAGGGGTGTTGCCATAATCCCCACGCTTGGCAGGCGGCTTGGAGTTCGCAGTATGTTCACCGTGTACTAACAGGACGCTGCTGCCCATCCTCCGGTGGTTCTGGTCGCAGTTTTAGGACATACCCGGGGTGCATATGTATACTCCATATTATGATTTAAATAAGAAAATGTTTTCTGCCATCTTGAGGCATCCGCCATATTGAATTTAGTGTGACGTCATTTTATTTTTCATATTCTCAGTAAACCCTTTCATTTCATATCCATATTATGAGGGTGCATAAAAATAACTGGTCCCCCATCATTGGGAGTCCGCCATATTGGATTTGGAATAACTTCATGTAGCTTAACATACATTATCATCCAAACGAAACGTGTATGCTTAATTTCAGCTTAATCAAATGGGGATAATCAATATCAACAATCAGTAATCAATACTAACTAAGCAAGTTAAATAAAAGCTTGTAATAAGTTACAAAACTAACTAAATTGTGATCTGGATAAATACGACTACAACCACTTTGATGCGTCATTGCAATGGAATTTTTCTCAACTTATCCACGATTCAATTTTCACTTCATCCAGTAAAACGAGAAACGAAACCACTTTACAACAACAAAAGGGCACAAATAAAAGGGTAGAAAAAATTCCAAAATTCCATTATTATTTGTAGCATTGTTCGTTGTGATATGAAGTGATTTACCAAATTTCCTCAATCATTAAGGCTTTCATGCCGATGGTAATTTGTAGGCTGGGCAGTGAAGCGGTGGGAATGTTGGTCGCCACACGCAATCTGAAAAGAGAAATTTATTATTTTTTAAGCATCGCCATTGCCCTGATAACAATTGGACCCACTGGCCGTTCAGAATAATACGAGAGCGTAATTAAGTGCCTATAACAGCTGGACAATGACTGTTATTTGGAGTAATCATGTTGAGGTTTCGGTCTATTTTATTCCTATGCTTATGATTTATGTTGCTGAGGATTGTTAATCGGAGTGTTATTAAATTCGCTTTGGGTTGGCCAAATAAAAGGTTTTATACAAGCTTTCCATGCAATTCCTCTTTCCCTTACTTAATTTTCCTTATTTGCATTGTAAAATTATATGAGATTTATTTACTACATAGTCCTAGGCATGTTGTCACTGAATCGTTATTTTTTCTTCTTTCCTCATGAAAGGATTTTGGCGTCGTGCATCTTGTGCATTTTCCATTGTCAAGTATTAACATTTTTAAAGATATATTAAATATCATAACCATAGTCAAGCAAAGTTGGTCATGGAAAAGTCTAAGTCAAGCCTTAGTGAATTGGTAGAGCCATTTGGAATTTCCTTCGTGGCTTCTGCGGTGTTGCCGCAAGTTTAGCCAAGTGAAGACTTTACTATCAGTTTTATCGCTCAAATAGAAGCCGTCATCTTTATGGATGTTTCAGCCCAGCGTGAACAGATGAACACATACTAATGGGTTTCATCTGAGTTTGATGTTCCTTTAGCCTAAAATGAACACTGTCTTTTGAAGTGTGCTTGTAATATTTTTTCTAGATATTATAGACTTTTCCATTAGTCAGTTACTTCCATTCAATTAACCTAATATCTAGATGTTCAATATAACTATAAATTTCCGAGAACCTTTTCTATAACCTAACACTCAATTTAACTCCTTGCCTATTGAAAAAACATAGAGTCGCGCAGCGGCCAATGGAAAGACCTATGCTCGGAGTTTCTTTGCGTGATATAATCCAGAACGAGAATATTCACCTAAGAACCACAGTCACCCACATAGCTGTTCAGATTTGCACGTTGAAGTGGTAATGGGCAGGCCACATCGCTCGAAGAACCGATAACCGATGGGTAAGAAAGGTCCTTGAGTGAAGATCACGAACCGGAAGACGCAGCGTAGGTAAAGTTCACACTAGATGGACCAATGACATTGTGAGAGTCACAGGTATCCAGTGGATGTAGATGGCAGGCTATAGTTCAGTGTAGAGTTCTACGGAGATAGAGGCCGTATATAGGTAGAGGTCTGTGTTCAGCAGGACGTCTTCTGGCTGATGATGAACACTCAATTCTTAGAATGTTAACTTTCCTACGTACGTGTTGTTCATTGACCGTCCAACGGTGCTATTGACCGGCATTCTACTGCAGGCGTATACTTTTTCTATCAATCACCAAGTACAAAATATCACCTATCACCACTTACTTCATGTCAACAAAGAAAATTATAGTGTTTCAATACTTGTTTGTGTATTTGATTGATGTCCGACAAAATGGTATATGTGATCGTTTGTTATTTATCCATTAAAATAAACGGTTATAGCTCTTGAATATTTATTACTATCAATATAATGCGAAATTCGTTATTTTTCTGGATTGTTAGTGCCGGTTTGTAACTCGTTTAAAAAGACAAAAGTATCAGCTATTTCGTACTGAGTTACAACGAGGCACCTACATAGCAAAAATTCACAATAGTTTTTAATTGAAAATAACTTCTATATTAGTAAGGGTTGAAACAAAACTTGCCAAATCAATCGGAGATAGAATTTATTCATCTTTTCTCAATCTTCTCTACATAGTATAAATTAAAGTCACTTTCTGCGTCTGTCTGTCTGTCTGTCTGGTATGGCCACTAACTATTCCTAAACCATGCAATGGATTTTGATGCAGTTTACACTATCAGTTAGATAATTTTTCACTGAAGGTTTAGAAGCCTTCGGCGAAGCCGGGCGGGCGGGTCACTAGTCTATACTTCTATACTAATATTATAAAGAGGAAATTTTTGTTTGTTTGTTTCTTTGTTTGTTTGTTTGCATTGAATAGGCTCCGAAACTTCTGAACCGATTTGAAAAATTCTTTCACTGTTGGGATGCTGCACTATCCCCGGTTGACATAGGCTATATATCCCGGCTTCGCCCGTGCGAAGCAGGGGCGGCCTACTAGTATTTTATAAGTTGAAAAACTACATAGCCTCAGGAAATGAATTTTTTTTGGGACCACCTTGATAGGATGCATAAAGCATTCCGATGGGGAAGAAAGGTTCTTGAGTGGACACCACGAACCGGAAGATGCAGCGTAGGTAGGTCTCACCACGACATTGGACCGACGACATTGTGAGAGTCGCGGGCATCCATTGGTTGCAGATGGCAGGCTTTTGTTTAGTGTGAAGGTTATATGGGGAGGCCTATGTTCAGCAGTGGACGTCTTCTGGCTGATGATGATGATGATGATGACCTCGAGAGCTACTTCTACATAATAAACAAAGATACACGAAAATTGCTCCATCAATATAGAAATCAGTGTACATCTACATACGTAATAATTAGATTTTTTTGAAAAAAAAAGAACCGACTGACTAAACCTACATTTACAAACTGACACTAAAAAGTAGAAAATATTGTTTAATATTACGACTGAAATTCTTTGTATCCATGGTCATGAAATATTTAACGAAAAACAACAGAACAGGCCCGGTCGCCATGGAGACAATTCTTTGTTTTTTTGAAGTTCTGTTGTAGGAACAGTTCCTCTATGTTTGCTGTTCAGTTGACAGCGTCGCTAGTGGAGAACAAAGTATGAAATTCACCAAGAAATAACTGTAGTTCCAATTTTGCCCACCTTAACAGCTAAGTTGGTGGCACTGTACAATGTTTACATTGTACATTGAATTCGTTACTTATTGTCATGTTTTTGTACATTTTTCAACCTTACCTATGAAATATGACCTTACAACCAAAAAAATAATCATCAAAAACAATTCTAAATTGGCGGAGTAATCGCGTAACAAACATACATTAAAAAAAAAAACAGTCGAATTGATAACCGCCTCTTTTTGGAAGTCGGTTAAAAATAATATAATGAGGACCGAATTGAGGTACAGTTAATATTGATTCTTAACAGGTGTTGCCTTGATTATGTTTTTTTTGGCAAGACTATTAATGTTCTTTAGAAAAATAAACAAGCGATAAACGTAATTTAAATTGTTTCAGGAACAGAGTTGAGGCGATGTCGGGTTGCCATGGCACGCCGCGCTAGTGCAATGGAGGTAAATAAGTTAAGATACGTCCGCAACATTATTGAAGTAATTTTAGTATATCAGCTTGCGTCGGATGCTTAGTAACAAACGCAGCCCTACCAACATTTTTGAATGTATCTGGAAAACGACATGTACACAACAAATATACATTTGTGAAATATAAAATGAGTATTTTGTTTTACAATACGGGAATTAATTACGTAAGATTAAACCGTTTACTAATGACTATAGTTTAAACCGTATTCGGCAGACTTGAGTTACCTGATTAATCTTACGTGAGTAATTCCCGGTGTAAACATGAGTAAAACTACGTTAGATTTCATAATAAAAGTTTTGATTTGTGTATTTGGGCTACGAAACGCTCGTTTTCATAATATGTAAATGAATATCACACATACACACATCATCAGCCAGTAAACGTCCACTGCTGAACAAAGGCCTCCGGGTAATTCCCGTTTAATAAAACCAAAATGTGTTAACACCACGTTAGTTTCTTCAATAAACGTTCAGATGTGTGTTTTGGGCTACGAAATGCGCTTTTCGCATTAAATGCAACTTTATGATTGATAAAACCTACAGATGCAAATATTATGAAGACAAGTATCACATACACGCTGACGTCTATGCCTTATCTTTTGTATAAAACTACATCGTATCCTCTATCGTGTGCTCCTTGTCTCAGTTATACTACCCTGTTTCATGTAGGGCTCGAAACAACAAGCTCTCCAGAGCATAAAATTTATTTTATTTTTCGTTTTTCAATGTTTCGAAACGCCGTCGCTGAAGCGGCGGTTATTACGCCTCTCTTTGTTTCTCGACTTTCGCGAGTGCCCACTTTGAAAACTTGGAAATATTTTGTTTCTATTATTACCAGCTGAACTCACCAGTTTTTCCCTATGCTTACCAGATTTCCCGTATATCCGGTATAAAGTATTCTATGTCAATCTCATAAGTTACACTATTTTCTAGCTAAATATCATCAAAACCGCCTGTTAGCCATTTGGTTATGTAATAGGTGACGAAAACGGGCAGAGAGACAAAGTTAATTCCGCAACAATAACCAGAGTGATTTATGATTGTACCTATTATTTTGCGGCTCTTCACCGCTGAAATATAGTAATCCAAAGCCCAAAATATCTTTATGTAAAACTTCAATCTCGAGCCTTAATGGTGGCTGAACACGAAGGCAACCGGAACTTTGTCTAATTTGATCGCGTTGACTAAGCATGTCGTACCCTGCACGTCAAAGGGTTTATCTAGACAAGACAATTTTAAATCGTAGCTCTATACGTCCGATTTTTAAACTTACGTAAACGTATGGTTATTTAACCACACTGATATTATAACTGGAAAAGTTTGTAAATGTCTGTGTATGTATGTTTGTCTACGCAATATCTTAAAGGCTGAACATAACATACATTTCGTCGGACTGCCAGAGTGGGATATTCCGAAAGCCCGTACGAAGTGCTTTGATTCCACTTTTATTGCGTGAACTGCTAGTCTGTGGAATGTACTGCCTGGTGTTCCCCGATAGTTACAATCTGGGTGTTTTCAAATCAAGAGTATCGGTTTCTTCTGGGCAAGCGTATTCCATCGTAGACTGCATCATCGCTTAACATCAGGCGAGTTGGAGTTCAAACGCAAGCCAATTATAAAACCAATAAATAAAAAAACTACAAAAGTTTTAACTGACATGGAAAAAGCACAGAGTCTGTCTTGACATAGGCTTTTTAACCCAGTGGATGAAACTGAAAAAGAAAACCAGGTTAGGTATACTTGGTTTTCTTTTTCGGTTGACATAATAAAAATAATTACTTAAATAATCCAGTAGGGCTTAAGATTACAAAAGGTCACAAAGGACTTTAAATGCAGACTGTATCAGAAGAAATCCTCATTAGAACTTGATATTAAAAAAGTTTTTAATCCCATCGTGAAAGTTCAACGCGTAATTTTGTCTTGAGGAATGTTCCCCACTTTTTATTCACTCAAGTTTAGTAGAGTCAGGTCTCATCACCCTGTATTTAAAGCAGGCAAGTAGATCTGGCGACTTGCCAGGATATAAGGTTCAGGGTATAACGAAAATATTGGCAAATCATTATTAACCATAAAAACGTCTTAGCAAGAAAAAAACTAATTAAAAAGAGAACATACATAAAAATCCTAAAAAACTTTCTCAAGAAAAATATATAATCACCCTCGTATGTATTTGTATTGTATGATTACGGATCAAATAAATATAAAATAGTTTTTTCTGACATTCTGTATTATTTTTCTAGATTTTATTCTTATTTTATCTGGTCGCGTAACCACGAATGTTGAAGATATGGGCTTATACGTTTTACGTGGCGAGAAGCATGTTGTTGCCCGTAATCTTTTTATTCTGGTGTTCTAGGAAATACGGTGTTGAATTTATTTTGTTAGTCATTGTCTAAGGATAGATAACATGGAAGAAAGATTTTTCTTTGCACAAAAAATAAAAGAAGACACCATGGTAAAACATAAAGTAGGCTATAATTATATTATTTTCCCATTATCCCAAGGCTTTCTTATTTTTTTAACTGCAAATGACTACCGATAAAAATGCCAACAATTTTCCAAACACTTTGGTAAAAGGTATCCATAGCAAAATATTGTCTGATCAAAGCATTTCCGTGCTCAGTGGGAACAGAGACTGACCTAAAAGCAATTAAGCTCTTAGGTCGGTCTTTGTTCACAGCAGGAATGCGAACAACTATAACTTTTTTGTTTGATTTTATTTCTACACGTGATTGTGTTATTATGACTTTGATATCTTTGTTGTGTTTTTTTAGTTGGTGGTAAAATTTGACGTTTTCCCATAGAATCTTGAATGTTGGTTGTTCACTAAAGTTATATGACTATTTACGGGATATTTACCCGTATAAGGTTGTGTAAATATCGGGAGCTCATTACACAACCTTACCACGGTAAATATCCCGTAAATAATCATGTAACTTTAATATTCTAGGGTTCCATACATTTTGTTGAGTGTGACTGATTTTTTTTCCATGGAACAGCGTTTTTTTTCACGATTTCTTGGTCGGTCTCGTAGTAAAAGTTGTTCATTGTAATGAGTAAAGTGACACCTTTTCTGCGTAACCCTGAATTTATGTAAAAAAAACATCGATTTGTTGCTCTATTGCAGCGTTAAAGAGGAACAAACAAACACATTTTCGCATTTATGGTATTAGTATGATTACTTTCAACATTTTCAAACAATCAAAAAGTTGCAAAGCACGACAAACTACTCGACAAATTACCGCCCACTTAAAATGCAATTTCACTAAGTAATAAAATTTGCGAAACTCATCAAATAACTAAATATTAAAGTCGGTCCCGTCTCCAATCATAACTCGAGAGGCAGATGTACCGAAACTTACTAAAAAGTTAGTTAGACCAAAACGAAATTGCCACGAGAGGATTCCCACCGATTTGAAATTCAGAATTACGACACTTACACACTTTATTACCAAGTTTTGCATGGAGTTGGATCAAGTGTTGGGATTTAATGAAGCTTAAAAAAACTTGACTGAGATTAGCGTAATTTACTTGATTATTCAACGTTACTTTTTCAGACGCAATTTCATTAAAAGTTTGCAGAACGCTCTACGAAAATTGATAGTTAAATGCCAAGCTGTTCGGGTTTACACATTAATATACCTTCATCATCGTCATCATTTAGCCTATCATGTTTTCACTGCTGAGAGAGAAAGAAAATGAGAGAGAGAGAGAGAGAGAGAGCATGGATCCTTATCTACCATGCTGGCCCAGTGCATGTTGGTGAATATTATATCTTTGAACTTTTGAGTTTCTTGCACAAAATGCATAATTATTTCCGCACTGTGTTTTCATCCACCGCTTTTGAGCAATGGCACTGAAGCTGTGCAGAATTTATTTAAGTACTGAATGAGCCATTGTCTGAGGATCGAACCAGGCGTCGTTAGATTTTATAGCGCACATGCTTCTGCTCTGCCACCGTCGCTTTATAAAATTATTATATATATATTGATAATTAAAAAAGATTAATGATTTTTTGATTAAATTGTTCTATGCCTTAGAATTTCCATGTGAAATGTTTGGACAGTCAAAAAACCTTTGTCAATGATCCGGTTAAGCGCACATTGATTGTTCTAAGTTAACGGAGTTATAGACGTTTTCCAGATCGTTGTGCACGATCGCATCCTAGATTCGATCTTGTATCGGTAAAAATAGTTTTAAAAAAAAAACCTCTGCATCGTGTTTATTATTATAAGCCTTGTATTGTACTTTATTGGGTAAGTACAAAAAGAGATTTCTTCAACTCATAACTCGTAAGATTGCCACTTGTGGCACTAGCTAGTAAGTGTTTTCTATCTGTTTGTAACTTTTATTTCTGGTGTAAAGAGTTTCTATCTATCTATCTAAAAACTAAACTTAACTACGTCAAAATTTGATTACACCTTGTCGAAAAACCTTCCAAGGATGAGTAGGACCTATCCAAATTTACTTAATCAAAGAGATTGGAATTTAAACAGACAAACCTCCTTTAACCAAGCTTGGACTTCATTGCATCGCAAATATCCCGAAATCGGTTATCATTAAACAAAAGCTCAAATATTGACCCTGGTTATATGACTGCGATTGTTATATATATTAGTGTGCAAATTTAATTTCATGTAGGTCGTTGAATGCTTTATTTATTAAGCGTGGGTTGGTGCAATACAGTTAAAAGTGCAAACATTGGATACAATAACAATCATCTACGGTGGCGATTAATATCGTGTTTGTTCTATTATTAACTTAGCTTTGATTTGGTAGATTTTCGTGATTATTACACATTGAAATTATAAACGAATAAAGTAAATTTTTAGGGAAAAAACAAGAACCGACTTCAAAAATCTAATCTAATCTAATCATTACTATACTTACATATACAAACTTAAACTAAAAATAAAAAATAATATTAAAATTAAATCAAAGCAATGAGCATATTGAGCATTAAAGGACAATCAACGAAATTATTGATAATTTATATAAATACCTCCTTAACTATTTACAATTTATAATCAGTTATTTTTGGAGTCGGTTAAAAATAACGTTACTAACTTAATGTAAAATACACGACAAGTCTTTAATTTCGTTAACTTAGTTTTGTTAAGTACATATTTTTGTATTCTGATCTTGTGGGTACTAAGTAAAAAGTTGTTGTTAACTAAATCATCATCATCATCATCATCATCATCAAAGTTAATCATCGGCATCTATCTTTAGGAGACTATAGTAATTTTTAAACTTTCGCGTTTTGAACACATCTTTTAAATGTTTATCGGGACTTATCACGCATCATTTTATTTAGGTAAAAATAGGTACCTTTCGCTTGACGTTACGACTATGTTAAAATGGCCGTGGTCACTAGCTTACTGCTGAGGTACCTATTTTTACCTAAATAAAATAATGCGTAATAAGTCTCATTAAACATTGATTAAAAATAGTTCATAAACGGTGTATATTATTAGAGTAACACAAAAAACAGCTCCTTTCTTGATGTCGGTTGAAAAGAAACCTTATCAACTAACTAGCGGTCCACCCCAGCTTCGCACGGGTATAGATTATAGCCTATGTCACCCGGGGATAGGTAGTGTAGCTTCCCGTCAGTGAAAGAATTTTTCAAATCGGTTCAGTAGTTTCGGAGCCTATTCAATGCAAACAAACAAACAAACAAACAATCAAATCTTTCCTCTTTATAATATTAGTATAGATAAACGAAAAACAAGCAAGTCAGTTGCATACTTCAAGAAAAAAATGCAGCAGAGAATTTTTCGTGTCGCTCCAAACTTAATTTGTAAAATGTAGCACCCACAGAACAAGGCATCCGTCGCCGCAGATAAGTTTGAAATACACTATCTCGGTCTGAAGTTTGAGACGCCCCGAGACGTTAAAACGTTCAACTTGCATATAAATAACAACTGCATAAAAGATACAAGGGAGAATTTCCTGTAGCGCTATTTGAAACCGCGTTCAAAATGCACTGGATAAAATGAAAACCTGTGCCTGAGCTATATGAGTGCAGGGAAACAGGGTGGAACAGAACTGATATACTAAAATGAAAGGAGGTTCTTGTACACAGTATAATTAATGGCTTTGATTGTTCAAGTCGTTAAATTCAGTAGTTCGATACATTATCTTATGAAGCTGTTTATTTTCGAGATCTCAGAGTTGGTCCCACGGTTAAATTTTTATGAGTAAAATAACACATTTAAATAAATTTATTATAACAATGATACATTTCGGAGAGTGTGCATCGGATCTTCATGATCTAATTCCCTCCTGCCCATTTTTCTATCGGACTGCCAGAGCGGGCACAAAAAACCGACACTTCTTTATGGTTTTACGAAAACCCGAACGAAGCGCTTTGATTCCACTTTTATTGTGCGAACTGCTTGTCTGTGGAATGCGCTGCCTGAATGGGTGTTCCCCGATAGTTACAATCTGGGTGTCTTCAAATCATGAGTGAATCGGTTTCATCTAGGCAAGGGTGCTCCACCGTAGACCGCATCATCGCTTAACATCAGGCGAGTTGGCGGTCAAGCGCAAGCCTATTATTTATTAAAAAAACACCCCTTCGGCTTCGTAAAGTTCTGTTTCACCAGTATATTTTTGGTGTGTTGTTGAAATATTATGCTGTGTGGGTAGTAATAAAGCTTGTAAAAGCAGGTGGTTGCAATGCCGGCAAATAAACTGTGTACATCTTGGATGAGAGTTGCACAGATATTGCTATTGCAGCCAACGTTCGCAGTTGTGAGTTATATTTTTATATCAGTAGTAGTACTAACGAGTAAATTAAATTATAAAAAAAACATACCCGACTGCAATGTGCAAATATTAGGTAACTGAAAAGTAACAGCGGGTTAGTAGATACAAAGCTCTTTCATACCGCTTTATCTCGTAAACTTCAGAATATTTCATAGTAGTGTTATATTTATGAAATGTGCTGAGTGAGTATAACGATGGTTATATTGACTTATTTATCAAAGTTTACTTACTATTATTTTCCCCCTCTTTTTTTCCACAAACGCCATCTTAAATTCTTATACTCTATGTCACTCCGACTGTTAAAACCATTCAAATGACACCTCACATATCGAAATTCTTTAAGGCGTTTAGGCTATAGAGCATACCAAAGGAACCATAGTACTTACATATATATAATACATACATACACTCGAAAAACTTAACCTTCCTTCTTGCGCAGTTGGGTAAAAAGAGCTCCATTTTGCAAATTACGAAGGAATACTATAACTCTGAGTACAATAATATCTATTTTATTCTTAATGCGAGAAAAGTCATCCACTCAAATCGGTCACTTGAAAGCATGCTCCAAGCATTCAAATATTACCCATGTTGGCTTCAAGATCTTTTTCATTCTTTCTTGCGCCAACGTGCGACTAGTTCTCTTGTCACTTTTCCCAGGAACGGTTCTCGTAATTATTTTCCTGAGAATGGCTGTGGAGGCTCTTTTACTAAGGATGGTTCTCGTGAGCCTTCGTTCGTAAGAACGGTTGTCTTCTCACCTTTCCCGGGAACGGTTCTCGTAACTCTTCGGTTTTGTTCCTGATAACGGTTCTAGTCACACTTTTCTCCATAATACACTATGTTAGCGCAAGAATTAACGAAAACTGCGAATAGGTGGTAGTAGGAACAATACAGCCAACGTTTGGACGCATGCTGAGATTCGAATACTTCTACGAATAGTCTTAATTAGGACAACTATGTAATAAGCTGCTTCTCGTATTTTTTTTATCTAGTCGAGAAAATTGCCACCAAGAAGTTTCCAGTTAATTTTACTTAGGAATGCTAGATAAAAACACTGCACTGCAGTGCATGAATTTAATGAGCTCTTAACTTTAGTTACTTTGATGATGCATTCGCAGTACGAAATAAATTTACTAATAGCAGTATTTCAAGGAGTACAGCTTAAGAATTAAAATTATTTAGTTAAAATGCATCATAACATACTTATACGAATTTATCTCAATGACTTACACCTTGTCTGAGACGTGGTCCTTAACTGTTTGTTGGCCTTTTAGAAAAACTCAGAGTCACACAGCGGGCAATGGAGAGAGCTATCCTCGGAGTTTCTTTGCGCGATAGAATCCGAATTTGCCAAAGAACCGAATCCGAATTTGCCAAAGATATAGCTGTTAAAATTTTCAAGTTGAAGTGGCAATGGGCAGGCCACATCGCTCGAAGAACCGATAACCGATGGGGAAGAAAGGTTCTGGAGTTACGACCATGAACCTGAAGATGCAGCGTAGGTACGCCTCCCACTAGATGGACTGACGACATTGTGAGAGTCAGTGGATGACCAGAATCCAGGGACAGAGCACTAAGCAGCGTTTTCGCTCACGCATTTGATGTTTGTTGGGTTTCCGTACCCAAAGGGTAAAAAACAATCCCCTATTACTGAACCTACTTTGTCTGTCCACCTGTCCGTCCTACCTTAAAACGGCTGTATCTTTCGAACCATAATACATACAGCCAGTTGTTATTTTCACAGAATATGTAATGTTACGGCGGATAAACTATAATAAAAAATAATAAAAACGTCAAAAAGTAAAAACGAAAGGGGTACTACAACAAACATATTTTTTTTTGTTTTATTTTTGTAATTCTTCTAATGTAAAAATGGTAATACGTACAAGCGTCTAACTTGGTACGATTATAGTACACACTCTAAAGTATAACGTATAATGTCCAAGTGTGAGTCGGTTACAAATTTCTATTCATTACCAAGTTAATAAGCAACGTATTTTGCTACTTAGATGACCTTATCAGTCGTCTCACCGAATTGAAATGCCTTATTTTACTAATTTTGAATTCGGTTTTGTTATTTTGCTGTATATTTAGTGTTTATTTATGAGTTTATTATATCTCTTTTAATTCTATTTGGTGGAAAAGTCTTGAGTTGTCTATTAGCGTATGGTCAAAGACTTGGAGACATTATTTACTGCTATCGTAGTATGTATCAATTTATAATTAAGATTCCACTCTCAGAAATACACTACGGAACCGTATAACATTGTGATATCTTAAATCTCAAGTCCCAAAAGCTTTTACAAGAATGTTGTAATCTCTACCTCTGCGCTTATCATCCGCTTCGTAACAGCAAGTCTTGTAGGAATTTAATCCTCAAACGTGGATAGTGGCCGTATTTTTGTCCGGAACCCCACTTATCTCGACCATCGGGGAGGCAAAGTTAAATGAGGAAGAAAATCTATGGGTTGTTTAGTCGAATCCGGGTCTAGCGCTAATTCCCGAACTACTTAATCTCGTTCCACAAGTTAACCGGAGCCAGATTAAGATCGAGTTCGGATCGTTCGGCCTCCGAACGTACGGATGGGACGGCCATCGATTAATTGAATAGGTATTTGCGAAGCTACGATATAATTTGAATTTTATTTACTTCTCTCTTCTCCCGAGTTTAGTGCGAATACGTCCCGATTTTATTTCGTTGAGTGCTTTTAGAGATGGATTATTTTGAAAACGGTTATTTTGCTGCAATGTTATCGGCCGTTTTTATTACGTTATTTTGAATAATGGAAGATTAATGGAAGGTTCGGATAAAATAGTTTTTATTGCTGTTTGTTTCATGCAATAAAATGTATATAAATATGTATTATGTATATAATGTTTTATCATGTGTACGAAATGTGTGGTGTGAACAATAAGAATTTATCTATCTATAAATTATTACTACAGAACGACATTTATTTGACGATTATTAATTACTTTAAAGTAAGTATTCCATTCTTTTAAATGAAAAAAAAAAAAATTCGCGATAGGATGTTAATGTTCAAGCAAGTGTATGATTAGGAAGTTCAGGTTTATATTGATGATTTATTATGTTCGTAAAAATTGCTGAGTATACATACTTACGGTTGAACGTAACGAGCCTCGCCGGACAGCTCGTTTAATTTTGATGAATCGTATTTAATAAATTATTTTTGGGAGTACCTACCTACCGACAATTATGATTCAGTTTTTGAAGAAAAAATTAACTGAAGAAATAATAAATTGGGATTTGAAAAAACAGTTACCTGTTTTTTATTAGAAATTCGTATTGTTCATTTTAAATCTACTTACCAAGTTATATCAAACCATATGAGTAGTTTCCAAAAACATTCATTAGTAAGTTTGTATGAAAAGTATAAAAATAAGCCGATGTCTGAAGCACCGCCGTAAAGTCCCATTTCTAAATAATACCGTAACACTGGTTTAACCAGGAAGCTACTTTTTTTCTTTGCATAATCGAATACCAGATATCACCTACCTGTTTGTTTGCAGTCATTACTCATACATTGTTGCTGTAAACTTCAGATTTAACGATGCACCGTCTCACAGTTTCACGGCTCTTCTTACTGCTTATTAACATTTACCTGTACTAGGATTAAAGTAAAACTTTTATGATGCAAGCGTTTTGTATCAGGTTCAGGTATGTACCGCTTTCTAACCACTTGCATTTGCGGCCCCTCACGACGCTCTAACACCGGAGCACATACTGTCAGTTGTCACTTTCATACGGCTGATTTTTTTAAACCATAGACTTTGAATTCTGGCAGGATTGCTTTATCAAAATTTGTACCTTAGTTCAAGTAGAACAGGATAGAAATAGTTCCATATGCGTAGTTGTTCAAGAAAAAACAGGATATGGCGATTTTGTTAACACCGTGCGCGACGGGTTGGTTACTGTAGTGTCCAGCACTGTCCAGAGTCATCTATGCGTGGGTACTGTAGTCAGCAGAACCATATTTGTTTGTAACCACAACAGCTGTGCTCAGTAGTGTTGAGATATTGACCAGTAAAAGTGCACTAAACTGACGTTTATGTGACGTAATCTCAATTTTGTACAATGCTATGGATTAACATCACGTCGCACTGTTCAGCTCAGTGGGCTTACTCTTGACACTCGATTTCATCGTAATTTGGGATTGGGATCGAAAACATGCAATTTTGGTACTCTTGAATTCTAAACTAGCGCACGATTGGAACCGATAATGGTGGCATTTTATGGAACTAAATAAAATCGACTAAACTCGACTCTTTAGGTACTCTTGCCGCGATTGAAGAGTACAAAATGGCATGTTTTCGATCCCAATCCCTAATTACGATTGAAATCGAGTGTCAAGAGTAAGCCCACAGGTCAGTCTAAAGCCTTTAAACGGAGTTAGTAGCTTGTTTGTTCGAGTACTACCTACTTAAATTTCATAATGTGAACATAATTATTCTACAAAGTGAACGCGCAATTATAACTTTGTACAGAAAAAAACGATAAACGTTTTACACTCACAGTTTTCCACTAGGATTTTGTGTGTTAAAAATCTGCCTGGCCAGGAATCGAGCCCCGAACCTCCTGTTCAAGAGGCAGACGTGCTACTGCCTACCACAGAGCTAAACCGGTCGATGACCAACATTAACATTACTAGCGCAAGTAGGTATCAGCTATTAAGCTATTGAGCACGTATCCAAGGAGCTTTATTCTACTTCTTCAATGCGATGACCTAAATACAAAGTAGAAATCATCTGCACGAGGTTTTATGTTGATTATTAGTTAGAGCAGAAGAAAAACATTGCCATAAAACATTATAAAATATTTTCTGTATAAACAACGGACTTGTTTGTCGAAAGAAATGAGGAAAATTAAAACAGCACTTCGTTGTTTTCCCACTACGACGATAAATATTCAATATTGTGCGGTATTGCTGCAGCAGCTATATTTCACTCGCGGTTGTTTGTAACGCCATCTCATTTGGTTAAGCATTTTTGAATGCGAGTAAAAGGTTTAATTAATCATTTTATTAAAGAAACTGACCCATCAGTTTGCACTATTCTTAGTTATCTCTTTTTAACCGACTTCAGGAGGAGGTTATCAATACGCCTATATGTTTTTTTGTATGTGTATTACGCGATTACTCCGCCAATTAAGAATTGATAATGATGGTTATCTTTTTTTGGTAGTTCATACCTCAAAGGTGATAAATATAAATGTTACCGAAGTTGATTTAGCACTTTTTGAGAAATCAACAATAACAAAAAATAAATACCTTTAGTTTTTAGGGTTCCGTACCCAAAGTGTAAAAACAGGACCCTTTTACTAAGCCTACGATGTCTGTCTGTCCGTCTGTCTGATGACTGCATCTTTCGAACCGTAATAGATAGCCTGTTGAAATTTTTACAAAATATGTAACGTTAAGGCGGATTAACTAAGATATATATAAAAAAGTCAAAAAGTAAATACAAAAGGAGGGTCCCCATATAACAAGCGTATTTTTTTAATGTATTTTTGTATTAGCTCTAATGTAAAAACAGTAAAACGCACAAGCCTCATACTTGGCATGATTATAGTATACACTGTAAAATATAACAAAAAATTATAAATAATGGCAAATGCAAGTTGGTGACAAGTTTCTGTTCAATACTAAGTTATAACTGGTAATTTCGTTATTAAATTTTGTGGTGCTACGGAACCCTAAGTGCGCGAGCCCAACTCGCACTTGGCCGGTTTATTTACGAATAATTATTAATTTTGTTTGATTTAACCTCACAGGCCTTTTAAGCCTAAATCACGGCTGGTTTTTATGTTAAAAAAGTACTTTGATAAATTGAGTTTGATCCGTTTTCGAATTGTTTTACGTGATCTGGATGGTTGAACTGGATGAACTACGTAACTCGTAATACAAGAGTCTAAAACTTTTATTCAAGGTTTGGCCAGTTGAAACATATTTTGTACTAATTGAGAAACTAAACTCATCATTGTGAAACTTTGTGTTAAAAATCTTCTTCATAATGTGTGTATATATGTTCTCTATGGACTCCAAAACGGCTGAACCGAATTTGACGGGACTTTCACTGACTTATAGCTGATGTTATAAGGAGTAATCCACGTGTGTGACCGCACGACTCAGCTAGAGCTAAGTAAAAATTGTTTGATATATCATTAGTGTAATTCGTAAAGTTATATGATTATTTACGGGATCTTTACCGTGGTAAGGTTGTGGAATGAGCTCCCGATATTTCGGCGCAGTTACATGCACCATGTTCACGGGAAGACATAACAACACATAACTTATGACTTTAGTGAACAACCGTGATAGTTTAAAACAGTGTTTTAGTGTAATTCGTGTTTTACTAATTTATTTTATTTTATTTTATTTTATTGAGATAGGTTCGGTTACAGGCTTTAGATTTCACATGTAAATATCAGCACACACAGCATAACATTTTAAACCTAAAGTCCGATTAAAACCGCACACAGCTTATAATATATAAAACATTTACACAAAATGTTAAATAGAACAGTAATAGTTAATAGTTTTTTTTATTTTAGTTGAAATAAATAGAATGAAATGTTTTAATTGAAATAAATAGAATGAAAACAAAATTAGGTATAGAAAACTGTGCAACTTCCAAATTAAAGTACAAAATCTCACAATAGTGAACGGGAACAAGTGAAAACTTACTTACAAAGGAGCGATGGAGTTAGTGCTTACTGGCTGCATCATCGATTCTCTTTTGTTTGCCTTTTACGCTCCGAAACAATGTTGCAGTGCTAAATTTAATAAAAGGCAGCCTTGAAATCTGCCAGTGAAATGTCTGCCATGACTACAACTTTGTTACAAGCAGTTTCATTTTGTATTCCTTGATAGCAGACTGGCATAATTATACTGCTGTATGCTATGATATATGATCTTGATAACTTTGAGTTATACGATTTAAAATAAAGCATGATTTATTATTATAGAAACTGATGTGGTTTTCACACATTTTTATTTATATTACACGGGAATTACTCACACAAAAACAAAACATGAAAAACATGATACAACACAAACAAAACACGAAACATGATAAAACATGAAGAACATGATTTCTTAACTCAGCACTACCATGTTAGGCGTTTTACGTTATATTTGGCATGGATCAGCCAAGTACCAGCTTCAGCTTGAGTTGCTGGAGTCTATTGAGAAACGTACCAAGAAGCTCATCAGCAAATAATCCTTAGTTCAGACTAAGCTTCTTAGTCGCAGAGATGACAGTCTATCGCTTTTTTTTGCATTTACGGCAAAAGGAGGGTTATGTATGTATGTACCTATTTAAGTATGTTCATGTGTTCTCTGTAAACTCCTGATCTACTTATCCTATTTTGACCAAGGAGGTGTCTATCGACGCGTCTTAATACTCCTCGTGTCATAGGTTATAATACGTCGTTACGATAAACCAATATGGCGGATTTTATGACCTACTTCCGCAATTACATTTTCTTAATATTAAAAAAAAAAAAAAAAAAAAAAAAGTAAATATTTTTTCATCAATAATATTTGTTAAACATACCACTACACCCAAAAAGATGATGCCTATTGCAACACAGTTTTCAACTATTGCAAAAAGCAGAGTTACAATGTTTTGTATTGTTACCTATTTGTGTTTGTAATAATTATTGTAATTTGTAATAATTGTATTGTTTCGAGTTTAGTATTGCGTAACAATAATGATAATTATTTTAGTATTATTGTTATTAGACCGCAGGGCCCCGATTCTACTAAAGAAATTGTTTTTAAATTGTAATTGTTTCAATTTTATTTTTTAAATCATTGCCTAAAAATTGACAGTGTGATTTTTTATACTAAGTATAATATTTAGGTTGTGGTATTTTTCTAGTACAAAAAAATATTTAAAACCGTCAATTTTGAGGCAATTATTTAATAATCGCTAATAATTAGAATTTTTAGAAAAAAAAGAACCGACTTCTTGGCTATACCTACATTTACAAACTGACACTAAAAAGTAGAAAATATTGTTTAATATTACGACTGAAATACTTTGTATCCATGGTCGAGAAAAAATTAACACAAAACAACAGGGCCCGGTCGCCATGGAGACACTTCTTTGTTTTTTTGAAGTTCTGTTGTAGGAACAGTTCCTCTATATTTGCTGTTCAATTGACAGCATCGCTAGTGGAGAGCAAAGTATGAAATTCACCGCAAGAAATAACTGTAGTTCCAATTTTGCCCACCTTAACAGCGAAGTTGGTGGCACTGTACAATGTTTACATTGTACATTGAATTCGTTACTTATTTTCATGTTTTCAAAAAGCGCTGAATCAATGTCAATAAAAAAATTATGGGACCACCTATGAGATAAGACCTACCAACCAAACCAAGAAACATCAAAAACAATTCTAAATTGGCGGAGTAATCGCGTAACAAACATACATTTAAAAAAAAACATACAGTCGAATTGATAACCGCCTCTTTTTGGAAGTCGGTTAAAAATAATAATGAAACTATTACAATTTAAAAACATTTTTTTTAGTAGACTCGGGGCCCAGGTGAGTTGTCGGTCAAACGCAAGCATAAAATTGGATAAAAAAATAAGTATTTAGTAAGTCAGAAAATAGCTTCCATTACTAAATGCAAAAAGCTAAGACTTCGCTTTACCTTTAGTCTAAAAATGAAGTGAATTCTGTCACAAAGATTTTTTTACAGCTCCACACTTCATAAATTGACACGGTAGGTACTATTCTTGACTGTGGCTTTCGCCAACCCCTTTCAAGTCATGCTCGCTCATTAACTCACTCCTAATGACGTGCTCGGTGTCTCACGACTCATGCCTCACCCTTCACGGCAACTATATTAAATCATGGCGATGACTTAATGTTGTTTGGTTTTCATTAAGGCAGTGCGTTTAGACCACTTTCAGTAGCTTTAGCTTGCGGATGTAACCGAGGTTTTAAAGGTTAATGGTTATGTTGGAATGCGGTGTATTGTGTAAGTAAATAAGAAAGCATTTATGTCGAGTTACATAACGGTATGGGTGGCAATTCTACACAACTCGATATTGTTTCTATCACCATTATCATCAGCACGTTAATAAGAGTAGATGACAGAAATATTATTTACTGGCAGCACCGCGAGATTTTACTCGCTATTGGGAGTTTTGGCGCCAACGTGGAAAAAACATGTCGGCTCGTTGGATTATTTACTCAAACTTGTGTATTTTCGTGTGTTAATGTATACTAAATGGTGAATTATTATTCATTATGTGCTCGTAAACGTGTTCGAGTGTGGGCAAGTGATATAACGAGGTGAAACGTGTATTTTCGTGTTGTTTCCAAAACTCCATAGGAGCCTCTATTAAAATCTCCACCACTTTACAGGGGCATGAGTTTGACTTGACCGTGACTTACTTAGCTTGACTCTGACTGTGACTTGTTTGACGCTATTAAGACTAAGTAAACTGTATAATATTACGACTAAAGGACATTGAATCCACGGTCATGAAAATTTTAACAAAAAAAAATACTCGCTTTTGGGAGTTTTTGCGCCAACGTGGAAAAAAACATGTCGGCTCGTTGGATTATTTTCCTAAACTTGTGTATTTTCGAGTGTTAATGTGTAGTCAATGGTGAATTATTATTTATTAAGTGCTCTTAAACGGGCTCGAGTGTGGGCAAGGTGATATAACGAGGTGAAACATGTCTTTTCGTGTTGTTTCCAAAACTACATAAGAGCCTCTTGTAAATCTTCACCACTTTACAGGGGCATGAGTTTGACTTGACCGTGACTTTGCTTGACTCTGATTGTTCTTTTCGTAAAAGAGCTCTGCGCAAAACTGCTATTCAGACAGATACCTACCTTCTCTTTGTTTAATGGCTACTATTTTTTCGCGAAAACGATCAGTTTTCTCTAATGTTACTACCGTAATTCCTGTGGGATGTTCACCGAGATTACATCTGGTAATTTCAGTGGTTCCTAGCTAGATCTCTAATCCAATAAAGGTGAACTCGGATACAAAACACGGTGTTTAATCTCTTAAAGGCAATTCATTTGAGAAAAACATCAGTTCCAGTAGGTACGATGTAAGCTTCAGAATTACCACAGACTACAAAAATAACTTTATAAAAAATTCTAAATAAGCAGGCCAAGTGCGAGTGGGGCTCGCACACTGAGGGTTCCGTACCACCGCAAAGTAAAGTCTTGAAGTTATTGCGTTACGTTACGAACAGAAATTTGTCACCTGATCCACACTTGGCCAGTGTTTATGATTTATCCTTTTACTTTAGATTGTGTACTATAATTTTAAATCATAAACAAATTTGATTCTTGTACGTAACTACGTATTACCGTTTTTAGGGTTCCGCACCCAAAATTTTATAAACAGAACCCTAGTACTAAGCCTATTACGCTCTTTCTCTCTCTGTATATCTGTTTGTCTGTCCTACCTACCATATAACGACTTTATTTTTCGAACCGTAATAGATATCCACTTGACACGCTGTGGGGGTATGAATATGGAATGGACGAATTAGGAAGTGGACGAATCAAGAATTTGTACAATGACAACTTAGGAAAGGACGCGTTTGGAATGGACGAATCAGTCCGTTAATAACTTGTGCTTGGACCTAGTTTCCAGTGTTGCTCAGCTTGCTCTCAGAGTTGTCTCATTATCTTGGATTTACTCGTAATTACTCGGAACACAATTAACAGCGCTGGTACACAGACAGTGGTGAGAGACTACCGCGTATAATGACTATTTCATTTCCCCCGGAATTTCAGTACTCAGTGTTCCTAATTAAATGCAAGCTCCATGTTAATGCAGTTTTTTATGCGGGAGTAGTGAAAATTAAATACTTTACTAATAAAGCTTTTGCTTTGGATTGTAAAAAAATCGGGTTGGCAACTATATAAGTAGAGCTACAGTACGCCCCCAAGAGAAAGCGTTTGACAGCTTCAATAACATGATACAAATTTCAATGAACACTTTTTCTTTTAATATTTTACTCTAGTATCCTACCAGCGTTCTTACGTTCAAAAAGTAAAAGTGATGAGTATTTACTGTTTTTGTTCAACTTTTTACAATGTTAGGGCAACTGTCAGACGCATTCTTTCAGCGCGTGTTCTTTGAGCGCATTTTTTTAGCTTGTACCTTTTTGTGGAAATTATGCCATTAGGACTTTTTCCATCCAACAAAATTAAACTCTTATCCCTAAATAATAATAAACATGTAGATTTAGATCTATTAGAATATATTTAGATTTATTTGTAAGGCATATTAGTACTGCCAAAAAACTAGTCCAAGAAGAAGAAATATTTGAAATAAATTCCACTTGCAAAAAAATCCGATCCGTTTAATGACATTCACAATTTTAGGAATTATTGAATACCTACTTGTTACTATTTTAGTAGTATAGTTCGTAAAGTTAAAGCAATTATACAATTTTTTTTACCTTATTTATATAAGGATTTTCTTATTTTTTTGATATACAGTAGTTTTTTAAAATGTTTATCGGGACTTATCACGTTTTATTAATTTACCGATACAGTCAGTGTTGTGTGACGTAGTGACAACCCTGCGAATTTTTAAGATCAAGTGAGGGTAGAAGAACAAAACACCCGCAGTTTTCAGTCAGCTCGTGACCACGGCCATTGCAACATTGTCGAAACGTCGAGTGTAAGGTACATATTTTTACCTAAATTAAATAATACCTGATAAGTCCCGATAAACATTTAAAACATGTGTTCAAATCGCGAAAGTTAAAAAAATTACTACAGTAGTTTTTATCTCAAAAACTACTGAACTTCTGACTTAAAAATTGCGCAACCGGTATGGTAGTAAACTACATAGCTATTAAAATTTGCAAGTTGAAGTGGCAATGGGCAGGCCACATCGTTCGGAGATCCGGTAACCAATGGGGAAGAAAGGTTCTTGAGTAGAGACCATGAACCAGAAGACGCAACGTAGCTAGGCCTCCCACTAGATCAGGGGTTTCCAACATACGGCCCGCGGGCCACAATGCAGCCCGCCAAGATTCCTGATCCGGCCCACGAATGAGTCAAAAGTTGGATAAATTTTAATTTTTTTTAGACGTAATTTTGTAAAGAACGGATATTCACATCTATATCATCTATATCAGTGTGCCTGTGCATGCAGTTACAAGTGAAACTTGCTGTGAATTCTATTCTACCAAAAGATTATAATTATATCCTTTCTACCATTTTACTTTGTAACTATGGCGGGCCATGAGATGTTTTGTAACTGAGCAAATCAAGAATAACTTCAAACAAGTCTTGATTTGCTCAGTTACAAAACATCTCATGGCCCGCCATAGTTACAAAGTTAATAAATCCGGCCCGCCACAAAATTTAGTTGGACACCACTGCACTAGATGAACCACAGGAAAAAAAAAATTACAATGAACCGACGACATCGTGAAAGTCGCGGGGATCCAGTGGATGCGGATGGTGAGCTGTCGTTCTGTGTGGCAGTTAAAGGAGGAGGCATATATTCAGCAGTGAACATCTAGCTGACGATGATGGTAGCTAGGTGGAAGTGGGATCAGATAGGGATGGGCGCGGAACAGGAGTTGATCGGAGAGACAGACGGGAACGTGATGGAAGTTGGACGGGAGTGGTAAGAAGCGTGATAAAATTGATGTGTAGAACTCATTACACGAACAAAGCTGTGGGCAGAATCTAGTAAGCAATAAGCAAAGAAAAGAAAAAGAAAGAAACTAAGGTATAAATACTACAACAAAATAAACGACAAAAAACAGTACAACTACACGTGTACTCAGTAAAGAGACGAATCAAACTTTCGAAGTTAATCTGAGAATCTTTTGAACAGATTTATTAATAGCGGGCTTCTTAAAGCTCTTTGGTAAATTACAATAAAAATAACCTTTCAAAGAAAGCCCAAATGCTTCCGGGTTTTATTTTTATTGTGAAAGGTTAATAAAGGTGGCGAATCAAGGTGGATTCTATTAATAGACGTTTGTAAATAGCTTTTTAACCGTATACTTTTTATACAGTCAAAAAAAATATTATTTTGATGAATTTGTGTCAAAGGTCTTAATTTTACATTGCTTCTTAAAGAAATGTATCTATCAAAGAATGATGTCATACTTATACTACGATACTAGTTGCGTCCCACGGTTTTACCCGCGTAGTGATGAAAAATGGTGAAGATGGTGATAGCTTATGTCACTCTCTGGCTCTTGAACTATATCCATGCAAAAAATCAGGTCGATCCGTTGCTCCGTTGCAGTGTGAAAGAGGAACAAACATCCATACATCTATACATACAAACTTTCGCGTTTATAATATTAAGTAGGATATATCTATGGTATCTATCTACTACTCACAAATTGGTTCTAAAAGGCATACCTACATTCCTACTAATAAAAACAGTTAACTCAGTAGTTACTTTAAAAAAATTGCGTCTCTGAATGTCACCACCATTGGAATATATTGGCGACGTCTTGCAAAATGTATGAGGCAATCATTCATTCACACGCTCAACCTAAACGATATCAAATTTATTTGTGAACATAATACCAGTTATCTGTCAATTTTGAAAATGAGGCAAACATAATTTGACTAGAAAACATTGAATAATAATAGTATATTCTCTTCCTTGTTCGAGGTTTTGAAGGGGTAGGGGCCACTAAAGAGTTAGGACCGAACTGGTATCTAGTTTTCTTACAAGCTTGTTAGTATACGGGGTGTAATGGGAGCACTCTCGAAGCCAAAAGAAGGTAATTGTACTCATCATTATGAACACCTTTTACTATGAGACCAACCCTAAATCGCGGAAAAAAAATCAGCTGTTCCATACATTTTGTCGAGTGTCAATGACCGTTTTCTATAGAACAGCTGACATTTTTTTCGCAATTTCAGGGCTGGTCCCGTAGTAAAAGTTGTTCATAATGATGAGTACAATTACCTTCTTTTGGCTTCGAGAGTGTTCCCCTTACACCCCGTATAGGTCAAATCTTGCAACTGAATTTTTAAAAAAAGTTATCGTCAATCGATTAAGCTTAATATTTGCTTACACGTTTAGTTTGGATGACAATGCATAATAAGCTAAGTGACGTCATTCTAAATCCAATATGGCAGACACCCAAAGATGGCGGATTAGTTATTTTTATGCTCCCCCATAATCGGGAACTCAAAAATACGCCACATACCACACAACGAGTCAGATAAACGTGTTTTTAGTTTTAAAACAATGTTAGTTTTAATTTATACTTGTCCATAATAACAGTAAGAATGTATGAAGGGTTCCGAAAACTAAACAGCAAAGTTGTTCGCTGTACCAGTTGCCCTCCAGCCGACCGCCAACACTCATATCACGCAAGTTCATAAATACGTCTGACGTCATTTCCATACTCGCTCAGATAGGGCTGTTAATGGGCATAATAAATGGATCATTTTGGTAGTTCTCGTGCTATAAAGTCTGATCCAGGACCGGCATTATCTATGGCGCGTTGTAATGTTCCACGTTATGAGCTCGGTTTACCATAATGTGTTTGTATATGGACTTATAATTGATGTCATTTAAAGCCACTTTGGTAATGCGAGTCTTTGGACAATTATTTTAGAATGTGCTGATGGGGTTGTATTTCTTCTTGAGCTTCCTCCTAATGTCTGTTGATGCTTTTGTTCACCCAGGTATCTTTACTTTTATTCAGATTTTTCGTAACGAAGCAGTTTACGAGCATACACTTTGTGCATCTTCTATCTCGCTTGCGCATATGAAGATTTTTGAAGGTATAAAATAGTTGAATGTACTTACGTAAAATTTAAGCAGAATGCATTAACATTACAAATGTACAGTGAAACTGATTTTGAAACTAGCAAATTTCAAAAATAAAAACTAAAATAAACTACTACACTGTGCTAGAATTATTTTTTAAGTATGTAAACTAGCTTGAATCAAAATGAAAATTTTAATTATATTATTCATAGGTACGTACATATATTATGTTTTTTTTAAGTCAGTCTAAATTAATTCATTAGAATGTTGTGTACAAAATCAAAATTCGAAAAGTTGAGTCATATATTCACGACAGCGAGGTTTAGCTCTGAATATTCAAATCCCTTGACGCGTGACACGTGGACTCACACACTTGGAAAGTAAAATACGCATTCCATAAATATGTTAAAAGTTAAGCTAAGAGCGAGACTACAATAATGCTCTGCTTAGTGTTCTGCGACACATCCTTTTACAAGCTTTTATTTCACTTGCCCTGTTAGTATGTATGTATGTGTGGGACAAATCTTGTAACTGAATAATACACCAGTAATTTACTATCCCCAACCGATTCAGCTGAAATTTTGCAAATACCTTTAGCTCTGGTGATAATACAATGTGCAATACCCAATCATACTAATATTATAAATGCGTTTATTTCTTGGTTTGTTTGTTCCTCTTTCACGCCGCAACGGAACAACGGAACGACCTGATTTTTTGCATGGGTATAGTTCAAGAGCCAGAGAGTGACATAGGCTACTTTTCATCATCATCATCATCATCACCATTTGTCCTCACTACGGGGGTGAAACCGCGGGGCGCAGCTAGTATTGTAATATTTTCAAAAAGACCGCCAAAATAAAAATGTATATTTAATTTTGTTTCTGTTTTCTCTTTTTCCGAAATCGGTTAGGAGGAAATGATTCTAATCCAGCTTGCAAGATTTGACCTAAGCAAACTAAGAAACATTTTAAAATTATTTTATTGTTTTGAGAGCCTCTTATACCAAATTTGACGGTTTTAAATCAATTTTATTCAGTTAAATTACAATATTTGAGCTGGAAAAAAATATATGTCACAGATACATCTGTGTTAGAGTTTATGATTTGGTTCAAAACACGATAGAATAAACTTTCCTCGATCAAAAAAAAATCTGAAACAATGTCGACTTAGTTTATTTTTTTCATTTTATGCTCTTATGAAAGCTCGTAACAACTTGGAAATTGCATGTACTGAAAGGCAATATCAGCATTTTTTTATTTGGATAGATTTTTGATAGTGAATAGTGTCGTTTTTTAGTGAAATTAAAAGCGTAAAAAGGACGCGAGAATTTTGGCGCACCGCGTTCAGTGCCGCGCCAGGCGTCATCGAGGTTGGACCTATGCTCGTTTTTGTCGTTGCACTCCCCCCGCGGGCGTCCTGACTCTAGCATTGTAAAATACATCGTCGCTATAACTTGGCGGGGGCTGAGGGAGCGTTTTGTTGCCTACGCGCCTCGGATAACCTCCCGTTGGACTTCAAGTCTAATGGGGCAACACCATCGAGCAAAACGAAATGGGGCAAGATAATTAAAAGTTTGCTAAATTTTAGTTTTTTATTATGGATGCCAAATAACAAATTGCAGTACGATTCTACGTTAAAAGCAATGTTTAAAAAATATTAATCTGATGCGACTCACATGGTAACAAAAGCAAAATACTGAAAGCAATATTTTAAACGTAGTCACGAGTACGCTCGGCAGGTTTAAGCGAGGGGATTACCGGTGGATTTGATAACCTGTTTAGTATTTAGCAGCTTATTTTGCGTTTTTGTTATGCTCTATTAATTTGTCGTTTACTTATTACATTGTTAATAAAACGCCATTATTTGTGCAGTTGAATAATTGTATTTCTAGGGCTTTTTTGCTTTCGAGAGGTCTGTGTTCAGCAGAGGCTGATTATGTTGATGATTGTTATGCATTTTAAATTCAAAGTCTAGTATCGTAATTCATAATTCTGGCCCTACATTAATGGCTGTAATTAGCATTTTCGCTTTACAATCTGAAGGCACCCACCCAGTTCGATGCTCGGCCCTGCACCAGTAAATAATTATTTGGTGCCTAAATAAATTACGTGCAGTTTCGATGTCATTATTACAAAACAATGAACTAGGACGTCATGAAGAACCCGGTATGTCCAAGAAGCTGAAAAGCTCATTATGATAACATTAACCATTAACCTTTTTATAAGATTCATCAATATGTATTGGGCTAGCATAGTGGATTAGGGGCCCATCCTCTCTTTCTGAGAGCCGGCTTGTGTCCCAGCAGAATTTGAAAGGTTGATAATGCACGTGTAATAATAGTGTATTTTTACGATTACCTGTATTGTCCCACTGCTGGGCAAAAGTCCATTCCTTCCACTGGTCTCTGTCCTGGGCCAGCATCGACCAATCTTTTTTGAGGCTTCTGAGCTCGTTGCTCCATCGAATCTAGGGTCGACTATTCGGTGGCACCCACTCCGTGGTGACCTTCGCCCACTTGTCCGGGTTGATTCGGCTTGCATGGCCTACCCTCCGTTTGAGCCTGGCAGATTTAATTCCTACGTCTATAACGTCTTTTACGGAACTTGGATTATTTGTGTACGTTGTATAGTGTTTAAGTGTAGGCAAGTGATGTAACGAGGAAAACATGTCTTTTCATGTTATATAAATTTTTTTTAAAAGCCCCTTTATAAGTCTCCACTACTTCTACGATATGATTTGGACTCGATCGTTACTTACGTTGTTTGACTTTGACTGAGCAAATGGACAAGACGTTCGAACCCAATACCCTCCTCTTCGTGATTTTTTAAAATAAAATGAGCAACATGAGACAAAAAATAACCCAATTGCCCAAAAATATCAATCTTACTAAACTAAACTTTGCAAAACACACGTCAATCAAAACAGTCTAAAGTCTCTCTAAACCAAACTTTTGCATAAACCTTTTCCGATATTTCTCGAAGACATTCTAAAATAATAAAAATTCCGCGCCCCGTTTCCGCACTAAAGCGGGAAGTACATTAAGGGGCATTAGTTGTGTAACAAAGGGCGTATGACAAAGTGCTTTAAGGCGGCGGCACAATAGGTGTCGCGTCCGAAGACGACACGATGTGTTCTCGGCTTAACGACTTAATGCATCTTCTCGTTTTTTCAGCGACTTTGAAACTGCAATAAAATGAAGGATATCGATTATACTGCAATGAAACTATAGCATTTTTCAGTTATAAAGTGTACAAGGTCATACGAAATGGTAGTACTAAGCCAAAAAACCGGACAAGTACGAGTAGGACTCGTGCTCTGAGAGTTGCGTTGGATGGAACCCTCAGAGCGCGTGATCCTATAAGCCTAAGGGTTTTGTTTTTTCCTTTTGAGGTACGGAACCCTAAAAAAGGTCATTATATTCATAATTAAGTACAAATTTTACAATAGAACCACTGAAATCCTTAAATTCCGGCCTAAAAGTTACACTAACTCTAATAGAGGTATTATTTTCAGCCTAGCTTCGATGAAAGCTTGTTTTCCCAGCATTACCTGACCTTTTTTGTTTGATTTTCTATCTCAGAAGACATCAAAAATAGCTTCTGGATAAGTTTGGGAATTATTCAAATGTATCCTGGGACGGAGTGCTTACGGAACCCTTCTTAGTTTTGTGACTTGGGTTCCGTAGATAAACTACTAGGGTAGTAATAAATTCGTCTACCTCACGGTTGTCACAGAGATATCTGTGGGGTATTGGCTTTCGTATGTTCTAGACCTAAATATTTCACGCCGCCAAAGGACATCTTGTGTGTCTAAAATGATATGTGATATGATAATGGAATATCAAGTCCTATTTTTGTTACTATACCTACTTATACTACACTGTATAGGAATAGAGTCATATCTTTGTTTCATTATTATAAACCTCACATTAGACAGACTATGGGATATGGTAAAATGGTGTGGCCGGTGCGAACACATCTAATCTAATTCAGGGTTGATGCCTTTATGTAGTTGAACTCAACCAGCAGGTGGCCTTGTCACCCTTTTTTGCATGTCAATTAGTTCGTTCACTGGTATTTACTACTATTACAAATTTCTTAGTGTGCGTAAAAATTTGTAAGTTAGCCGTACTTACAGTTTTTACGTTAAGCAGTTTAGCGGTATAGTGATTTTTCTTAAATGTATAATGGAGACAATTGTACACGAACGATAATTTTCATAAGAACAATAATTAAGAACAAGGCCTATCTCCCTTGTTTATCTGATCTGAGATATAAACCATAGAAATATAAAAAATCCTTTCAAAGACCAAATGCGTGTCAGCAAGATCAGTTTAAACGTGGGCGTATATTGTAATAGTACGCGAGCCTATAATGGTATATTATGCAATTAGTGAATAAAAGCCGGATTTAAAGCGAAGGCCAGAGATGAATAAGCAAGCGAAGGATTCTAACGACTGAATCACGACCGTAGGGAGTAATTCATGATGATAGATTCTGGTGTTAGAATCTTGAGCAACGCGAGTCATTCATGGCCCTCGCTATAAATCCATTTTATTAAAGAGTTGCATACTATACTTTATACCATGACTGCGAGAAAAGCAAAGATTTAAGGAGTTTGTAGTATTTTATAGAGTATTTTTTGCGTAAGGAGGTTGTATAGGTTGTATAGGAGGTTGGAGGTTGTTGTATAGCATTGAGATGGAGGTCAAATATAATGGTTGCTTTTTAGAGGAGGAATGGTATAAAGTTACAATTGTAAGAACCACTACATATTATATACGCTGGTAGCAGCTGCAGGGCAGTTCGTCCGGTGTTTAGTGGTTCAACCATTTTTTTTCTGTCTTCAAATCAAATTCGTTTATTTGACACCAAATAATTTTTCGTAAGTGTGTGTATGTAATTGTGTGGGGGTGTAAGTGTGTATAGTGTGAGGTTGCTGTGTATGCGTGCGTGCGTGCATGCATGCTTACATGTGTGTGCGTTTGTGTGTACATACGCAAATATTATTAAACTTAGCAATAGAAACCTAATATAATTTTCAGTTTGCTTGTAGTCATGCATTTCTAGCCAAGTGAAAAAAATTTTCTTAATTTCTACTTTGCTATGCTTATTGTACTAGTTTCTTGTACCTATAATAAAACGCGCGGGCACGCACCTGCAATTTGTAGACGCCTCGTTAACCTACTGTAAAAAATAACTACCAAGAAAATTGTTACTAGCTTAGTTTCCGTTGATAACTTTGCACATTACTTACCATACAAACAAAGCCGTCGACTTGAAAACAAAGCTGGCTTTCACCTACATCCAAGTTTTGGGCCTCACCTAGTTTCCCAAACTTCTGCATGCTTTTATGTTATACTTGTATGTAACAATGTATGGTAGATTTTAAGTTCATCATCATCATTATCAGCCTCATCATCATGATCATCAGATCAAGAAGACTACCACTGCTGAACATAGGCCTCCCCCTTTAACCTCCACACTTAACGACAGCCTGCCTTTTGCATCCACTGGATGCCAGCAACTCTCACTATGTCGTCGGTCCATCTAGTGGGAGGCCTACCTACGCTGCGTCTTCCGGTTCGTGGTCTCCACCCAAGAACCTTTCTTCCCCATCGGTTATCGGTTCTTCGAGCGATGTGGCCTGCCCATTGCCACTTCAACTTACAAATTTTATCAGCTTATCATGTTCCAACTCTGGGACACACCCCTTCCCTCACAGAGAGAGGGTGGGCCCTAATATATCATGGTGGCCCAGTGCATGTTGGTGAATGTCATACATCTTTAAACTTTTGAGGTTCTTGGACGTACTGGTTTCCTCACGATGTTTTCCTTTATCGTCGTTGAGCGATGGCATCAAACTGCACATAATTTATTATAGTATAATGTAATTGACTTCAACTAATTGTAATGACTGTGTTTGTGTTCGTATAATTTAACCTATTTTTATTTTTGGCTTTTATTGTGATTCATAATGTTTTTGAACTTTAATTAATTAATGTCATTGGTGTTTTACAGTTTTAATTAATAATAATAAATAAATAATTTACTAAGTCATTGGTGCAGGGCCGAGGATAGAATTGGGTGCCGTCAGATTGCAAAGAGCACATGCTACCGCCTGGCCATGGGAAGTCGGCTAAAATGACTGCAATTGGTGTAAAATTTATCACTAATCACATAATTTTTCACATCTAAATGCGTAAGTAGTTCCATTTTACAAGCGTTTATTTAACATGCAATGTATGTGTGTATGTATGAATGTATGTAACTATCTATGTCCGGGTGAAATCTTGCGACTCAATTTTGAAGTAGATATCTTCAACCGATTGAGCTGAAATTTGGCATACTTATGTAAGTTCTTATGTAAGTTACTCAGCGGGCAATGGAGAGAGCTATGCTCGGAGTTTCTTTGCGCGATAAAATCCGAAACGTGGATATTCGCCAACGAACCAGAGTCACCGACATAGCTGTTAAAATTTGCAAGTTGAAGTGGCAATGGGCAGGCCACATCGCTCGAAGAACCGATAACCGATGGAGAAGAAAGGTTCTGGAGTGGAGACAATGTATTTTTTTTTACTTTTTAGTTTATGTTTACGTAACTAAAAATTAAAAAATTATATATAAAAAAGAGATTGAAATCCCTCATCATAACTTTTGCTGAAGGGAACAATAAAACAAATGGTCATCTGTGCATATATTTTTGTTTAATGATGATTTTTTCAAAAAGCATTAAATTAATTTCGACAAAATCTATATGGGACTACTTTGAAATATGACGGACTACTCTGAAATATGACCTATCAAACAAAAAAAAAGAATCGTCAAAATCAATTCATAATTGGCGGAGTAATCACGTAACAAACATTTAAAAAAAACATACAGTCGAATTGATGACCTCCTCCTTTCGTTGGTTAAAAAATCACACGGTTAAGTTCATTAACTCAAGAAAACCTAGAAGTGTTTCCATTGTTTCAAATAAAAAAAAAAAAACATTTATCCAAAATTTTCGCAAATAGTTCTGGAATTTCACCCACTTTTACTTGAAAAGTGGAACCTCCAAGTTTTCTCATTATCTTCCGAGACATTAACTTTTCAAAAGTAAAACATTGAAGTTGAATCAAAATACTTGTCCTACTTGTGTATTCCATTAAACTGTCTGTTGAAGACTTTTAACGATTACTACCTACAAATAAAAAATAAAACCTATCTGGCAATTTTAAATAATGCCGGTATGCAATAAAGTTTTGGTGCCAACGTGAAAAAAAAATAGGGCCGCTCGTTGTATTATTTTCCTAAACTTATGTATTTTCGAGTGTTATTGTGTAATAATAGTAGATTATTAATTATCAAGTGCTCGATAATGTGCTCGAGCGTAGTCAAGTCATAATTATAACGAGGCGAAACACATATTGTGACTTTGACTGTGACAATGACTTGATTGACGTTATTTAATACTATGCAAACTTGTTTAATAAATATAAATAAAATTGTTATTGCGTCTGAAGGACTCTGTAGCCATGGTCATGAAAAAATTTATGTATTACATACTAGTAGGTATAAGAATATATTTTTATCTAGTTTATACTATGTACTAAAAATTTTACTTGGCGAAGTAACATGACGCTGTTTCCAAATTCAGTTTCTCGTCTTTTCCTTTTGTCTTTAAATACAAAGTGGCAATTTCCACATCAAAACAAAGACCTTTTTATTCAAAAGAACGCAGTGGCCCTTCAAGGTAATAAAATACGACAATTAATCTGGACAAAGTTGGCGACACTGGGTCTGCGAGACGCATTATTATCCTTTTGAAAGGCGAGAAAAAATTGCAGCAATTTATCCACTGTTTTAAATAAAAAGTTAATTAATTAATTGAAAAGATTTAGTTGACAGATTGTTTTTTAGCGTGAATAAATAGGCGCCAACTTAACATAAAACGTTTATTCTGTGCCTGACAGTTTCAATAATTTTGGGTAAAAGGTAAACCTCTTTTTAAATTTAGTCAATTTGGACCAAACGGCTGCTTCTAATTAACTTAAATTAGTTTCAATTTAGAGTAATTGTTTTTTTACGCCCATCCATTTTTACAAATTGGCTTTTTACCGACGGCTGGCACTGCGAGGCATGAACAAACTTTCGTGATTCTATAGATTAAAAAAACCGTCTGAATACACTTAAATAAATGGCTATACATTGAAATTTAAATGACCTCTTACCTTTTGTTTACTCATCATTATTGTATTTATGATCCATGAAAAGAAGGTCTGCTATTTCAGGAGTGGCACATGCCTTTGCACAGCCCAGTTGTCACTTCATTGCAATAAACACAGAAATCTGGAAACAATTTTTTTAACAATCTTTTAAATAAAATAGAAAAAGCATTACAATTGTAATTTTGTGTGTCCGTTTCATAAGCAATTCACATAAATAACACGAATTTAATATCTTAAACATATTATCTAAATCAAAACCACATAATTTTATCGGATTCCCAGAGGTAATACACGTAGATTGGGGAGTTATGATTTCATGCTGCTGGTAACATAGCGTCGATGACGTAGGCTTGTGTCAACCACAAGGCTACGTCATCGACGTTTGTGACGTTTGTGATTCGGAATAGAATACCTGGCGGAGTATATAATTTTGCAATGATTGTATTGAACTGTCACCAAGAAGTCTCTATTCAACTAAACTCATTGTTTACCAATGTTTAGTTTTCGATATTTACACGTTATTCTTTTTTACAAGAATTTTAGTAATTTTTCGTCTATTTATTATTTTTCCATATCATTTAAAAATAAAATAAATTAAGCAGCATATCTTCAGAGTTTTCAAACCCACATCAATTTATCTCCTCAAGATAATTTATCTTAAAAAAAAGCCCTTCAAAACAATACATCGTGATAAATTATCATTCAAGCTGCTTTTAAATTCTTAAAAGTCAAGGGTATATCGTAGCTATTATTATGTAGGGCGGTGTCCACACGACAGGGGTCCCCGCCATATGTCGTCTCACGCTTAACGAAGATTTAGTGGGCCAACAACATTGCATGTGGACATCGCCTTATCTATATAGCTGTGAAAACAGGCCTTAATTTTGGTAACAGCAGTCAAGATAACAGTCAGTCGTCAGTTAGATGAAAATTTCCGGAACGTTTTCTTCGGTCATCAATTAAGTCCTTAATAGTGGATAAGTTTCAGGTAGTTACTTTAAATCAGTTTTTGTGTTTCATATTTTCATTAAATAAATTAACATGAAAACTTCTTCAAACTACGTACTATCTGAAAAAAAAACAGACAAGTAGGACTCACGCTCTGAGGGTTCTGTTGGATTGAACCATAAGAGCGCGAGTCCAAACAAAAAAATACAACAAAAAAGTTGAAATATTGAAAGACAAACTTAACTTTGTAGTGGACAATAAGTTTCTTCCATACATTCCAACTACAAAATTTAAGTTTGTAATAGGAAAACAATTATTATAAAATTATATAACTTCAAATTTATGACTTTCGGGTTTATTCCTTTGTATGTGTTGTAAGACCTTGCCTCTTTCCAAATTTCATGATTCTAAGTCAACGGGAAGTACCCTATAGGTTTTGATTCCCCTGTGAAATTGCAAAGCATGCGACATAAACGGTCATATCTTTTGATCGCGTAAACTTGCAAGTTTGTTTTTTTCACAGCTAAAAGGAACCGTAGATTTGAGTATTTATATATATATATATATCATCTTTATAATTATCTTTACGCGTTCTTGAGAAAATGGGTCTTGACAGACGGACAGACGGACGACAAAGTGATCCTATAAGGGTTCATTTTTTTTTCCTTTTGAGGTACGGAACCCTAAAATGCTAAAATTATAATATACTAGTAGTAGAAGCCGGGATATATAGCCTATGTCAACCGGGGATAGTGCAGCATCCCATCAGTGAAAGAATTTTTCAAATCGGTTCAGTAGTTTCGGAGCCTATTCAATGCAAACACACAAACAAACAAACAATCAAATCTTTCCTCTTTATAATATTAGTATAGATCACACGGTCAGTTATTTTCTTCCAACAAGTTAAAATAAATACTTATAGAGGAAAAAAATAGTGACGCTACGCTATTTGTAGAACTAGCTACGAACTGTAGCAAACGCGCTACGCCGTAGCAGATTCATTGTGACATTTCTTGCGATGCCAACATTTTAGTGCAAAAGTTAGTAAAGTAGCTTATTAGGGTACATTTTGAACTCTTCGTGTTTTAAAGGGCAAATCAAGCTTCTCAGTTCTAGTTATTTATCTTATGACAGCAGTTTCGCGAATTTATTATGGAAAGAAATAGAAAACCAGTTTTATTGTCTTGGTTTTAGTGCTTCCTTTCCTCTCGGATTGGTTTTTAAAGGTGCTTACAACGCCACAAAAGAGACTTACTGCGTCAGGAAACACGATGACACGCAATTTATTCGACCTTCGTCCCTTGCCTCAAAACAACGACTATTTCTCGGTTTTTTATTGCCATCATAAAATAGAGTCTTCAAGTAAAGGTTCACCTGCACTGTGCTTATAGAGAGTAGAGTCATTTATTGAAGACGTCGAGAGCCGACAAAAAGCCTGAGTATAAAGAAATAGCCGAACAAGCATTAAACGAATTGTGAAGCTTAATATTATTTCACATGCGTGAATTTTACATAAAAAAATTCTGTGACTAAAGTATTTTCTTTTTTAGGGTTCCGTACCCAAATAAATGAGACCCTATTACTAATCCTATGCTGTCTGTCTCTCCTACCTTCTAATGGCTGTATCTTTCAAACCATAATAAATTAAATAGCTTGTCAAAATTTTCACAGAATTTGTGTAATGTTACGGCGAATTACTTACTCAATTAATTAATTACTCAAACAAAATAATGTCAAAAAGTTAAATTTTATGAGCTTTATGCAACAAAAAGTTTAGTAAATATTGGCCAAGTACGAGTCTGTGACATATTTCACAGAAATTAAGCAACGTTGGGCACGGTCGGTACTCCTATGGATGACCGCCAGGGCGTACCACATATTATGTGGTGGTACGGAACCCTCAGTGTGCGAGCCCGATTCGCACTTGGCTGGTTATATTTGTTTTTTAGCTTAAACTCTCAGTCGTGCCAAAACCTAAAAGCAATATTTTAGTGTCAATTGTAACATCTTTGATATATTTTTCGAAAAACCGATAGTGAAATTAAGGTTTGAGATACTAGTAACTTGTTTTTCTATGTGAAAAGATCTTGTTTTTTGCGCCCTACAAACGCTACCAGTTGAAAGTTCTATCGAGTCATAAATCTAGTTTGGCGCGACAAAACCTATTATCCCTTGCGTTTTATAGCCAAGTTGTTTTGTCAATGGAGATGGGTCGTAAGGTCGTAACACGACTGATATTGAGCTGATCTAAGAGTTTACACAAAGTTCACAAGTTTCTATTTCTTTTTAAAGATTATTATACTAATTTTCTGGTAACTTATCGTAGTACAACTTCTTTGATGCTAAGTGATTGCGTAGTTGAAGATGTGTAAAACCATGTCTAGATTGCTAATTGCTAACTCATTGTAATAATATTATGTACAGTATAGGAAATTTGTGCAAACTGTATGAAAGACTAGCTGACCTGACAGACGTTGTCCAACACGCAAAGTTAAAATTGTAAATCTTATTTTGAGTTTTAGTAAGGATCCCTCTTTTTTTAAAATATAATATAGCCTGTGTTACCCGGGGATAGTATAACTTCCCAACGGTGAAAGAATTTTTCAAATCGGTTCAGTAGTTTTGGAGCCTATTCAATGCAAACAAACAAAGAATCAAATCTTTCCTCTTTATAATATTAGTATAGATAATAAAATAATGTAGATATCTAATTCTGATTTGTAACCATAACCCCAAACCAAACTAACCTAGGCATCTTCAAGGTCAGACTGAATAAGTACCTCTTACGTTTACGTGCTCCATCTTCGGCTACAACATCGCTTTCTATGAGGTGAGTTGGAGGCCAATCTTAGACTTAGACAAGTCATGGTCTGATCATCATTATTTCAGCCATAAGACGTCCACTGCTGGATATGCCTCCCGCATCGACCGGCCCAAAAGGGCCGGTTGGAAGCGGTCTGCTTCCAGCGTTCTGCGGTCTCTTTTAGGTCGTCTATTCATCATGTGGGTGGACGTTCTACGCTGCGCTTACCTAACCACCAACCATTGTCTAGTGCTTTTTGCTGGTGGTGTTTGCTAACTATTGTCTGGTGGCAACCAATTGATTGTTGGCAAAATTTCACTGACCTATTTCAATTTTGTGTTTTGTCAAGTTTGTGTAGTACATCGGTTGTGGCACACACCACATAAATCTTGGCGGATATTGTCAAAATAAACAGGGGTTAAGCAGCTTACGTGGAATAACAAGCAGTTGAACAGATATGTAGGTTTGTTTAACAAGAGAAGTGGAATATCATGACTAACCTACACGGTACACGGTTTAGTAAGTAGTTTGCGATTTGTAGAAGTTATGTTACGATATAAACTTGGGAGACAATTTACACTTTAAAAGAGAATTTGAATTTACTTGCCTTTGTTTAATGCAGGTTTGCATTTAGGAGACAAAGTTTCTTGCATCTTTTACCCCATATCTACTTTAATGTTTTTTAAACTTAAAAAAATATCTAATGTACTCGTAACTAATGTAAAACCCAAGCAGTACTAATGCACAAAAATTGCAAATAGTTTAGTAAAATTTTAATTTAAATTCTGACAAGTTTCCTTACGTAAAAGTTATTGAAAAATTTAATTTAATAAGCCTTAACAGATTTTTTGAAACTTCACTATCTCAAAACTTGTCTGTCTAGTTACTTATTTAATTGAAACAAAAAAAACTGATGTACTATACATTAGTTTTTTATTATTTTTATTTTTTGTTTAAAAAAAGAAGTACAATCTAGTGTAAGTACTATACCTTAGTTTTTTTTGTTTCAATTAAATAACACACTAGACATCCAAGTTTCGAGATAGTGAAGTTTAAAAAAATATTTTAAGGCTGTGTTTTGTTTCTTTTTTGTTAAACCATAGTTAATAACCTAATTTCATATTTTTGAAGTTATACTTCTTATGCGACTTTCAACAAGGTTGCGTTAAACGTTTAACGCCACCATGGAGGGGGAATTTTTCTCTCTCGTATGGTTGCGAAATGCGTATCCTTTTTTCGCGCTGTGACTAGCAGATCCGGTAGTGTATGGTGTCGCTAATGGATTGAGAAGCTTAAGGAGTTAGGTTCGAATCTCGAGAAAAGCATGTTTTTAAATTGTTATTATAATATATTGATATTTTTGCCCTAGTTATAATTTTAGGGTTCCTTGTTGAAGTATAACTTCTTCCGCGCGGAGCCACGCACAATTTTTTTTAAATTAAGCGTCTAGCTTTACAGAATTTACTTAACGTTTCTTCTCTCAAACATGGTATTTATTGAGTTCAGTATTTAAAGAACGTTCGACTCTTTTACGGAACGGACGTTTTTTCACTATTTTATTTTAGCATCGACCACTGTGTGAAGAGCAGTTGCTTACGTTCACATTTCACTTTCGTTCATAAACATCTATGTTGCTTGCCGCTGTAGTCCCTATCCACTATGCAATATTGATTTTTATTGATACTATACGGGAAATAAATGCACGCTGATCTTAAAAAAGACCACCGAAGCGATAGAAACTATAGTCGAAGTTACTTTAGATAGCCCGTTGGTCTAGTGGTAGTGAACCTGCCTTCTGAGCTTGGGGTCGTGGGTTCAATTCCCAACTAGGACAAACATTTATGTGATAAACATTTGTGTTTGTTCTATATCTGGTTGTTAATATCTATTTAAGTATGTATTTAAAACTATATATGTATGTATATCAGTCTCTGCCCCATATCACAAGCTATGCTTAGTTTGGGGTCAGATGACCATGTGTGCCAAAATGTCCCGAATATTTATTATTATTTTATTATTACTGGGTGAATTTTGCGTGAGTAATTCCCTGTATTATCATGATCTTTTTGATATCATTATTATTTCTAAACATCAGGCGAGTTGGCGGCCAAACGCAAGCCTACTATAAAAAACAGCCTGTCTTGCTCTTGCTGGGGCACAGGGACACAGAGAAAGAGGATGGGTCCTAATCTACCATGCTAGCCCAGTGCAACTCATGTCTTTGAACTTTTGAGGGTTTTGGTTACATACCGATTGCCTCACGATGTTTTCCTTTATCGCTTTTGAGCAATGACATTAAAACTGAACATAATGTACTAAACTAATCATCAGACGAGTTTCGAACCGGTTGTCGTTAGATTTTAAAACGAACATTCTACCGCTTGGCCCCATATAATTTAAACAGAATATGTGAAAAACTAAACCGAGAGATGAACGAAAGTCACCGACATAGCGCAGCGTAGGACGTCCACCCACAAGATGGACAGACGACCTAAAAGAGACCGCAGGGAAACGCTGGATGCATGCCGCTTCCAACCGGCCCTTTTGGAGATCGATGGGGGAGGCATATGTCCAGCAGTGGACGTCCTATGACTGAATGATGATGATGTGAAAAACATGTCAGTTTGCATATTAAAACGTACTATCTTTTGATAGTATCACCACTCTTAATAGACATGATTTCTTATAAAACGTAAATGTTTCGTCTTCACATCCGTTTTATGTATGACGAGATTTCACTCGAATTAGTTTACGGGAGCTTTACTGGCACTAAACTGGCCAAAGTTGGTTCGCTGCCGTTAATGTTTTATGATCCAACTTAGAATAGCTATTCTAGACTCTAACCGTGTGAGTTGAAGTGTGATACGAAGGTCGTAAGCGATGTTGAATATCGTATTTATATGGCCGTCAAACGTGTAAGTGTATGGTGATTATTTATTCAGCGTCTCAACGTTCTTGCTTGTGAATGTTTTCTAAAGCTTTTTTGTCTTCTTTCCGAGAGAAAGTACTAAATTTACCGTGTTTGTTGGTGCTCATTTTTAGGAATCTTCGTTAGAGACTTTTTGTCTTTAGAGATAATTTTTTTTATTTGATTTTTTGGTTTAACTTCTATGGATCTTATTTCCATTGGAAAATTTTAATAATAACCAAACCAATCTTTGATATGTATATTTAATTATATAAACAACCTGATATCGGAGATAATACAATGTAAAGCAAAACAAGGCAAAGCAAATCAAAATAAAAAGTTAGACGGTATCGCACGCGCACACACACATGAAAAACACCGCCAAATGTGGTTGTAAGTATAGTCAGAGTAACCGATTTATCATACGTGAGTAATTCCCGTGTAATATAAACCAAAACAGATAAGCTATATCACATAGTGAATTAGAATAGAACGATGTAATTATTTTACATAGTAGAGTTCAGAAAGATTGGCTATTTAATCCTCACAAAAACTTTACTTTGTAGCAATACTTCCTTAATACTCAATATTCTTCGAATACTCGAGAAACCGAGTCTAAACCCTATTTCCGTTACAAAATATTTTCTACCCGAACCACATCGAAAAGTTTCAACTACCCTCAATAAATCCTTCCCCATGCACTTGTCCGTAATATGTTATCTAGAACTAAACATCAGCCGTAAACAAATTTATGTTCAACTCGCACAAATCATCTCGGTAGAGCAGCTAACTTATGCAATAAAAGGGGGCAATATGGCGCCCACATGGAACGGCCAAATGATGATAACGTATGGCCGAATCGGTTGTGGCTAGCTCGTAAATTTGGCATAGATTTACCTCCTTACCAATGGCTTAGACTTATGAAATTGTTTGCTAACTTCTTAGATTAATTTTATGCAGTGAAAATAAGAACAGGAATCAATAACTTTAGTTTAGAAAAGCCGCCCGAATTTATTGTTAAAACTTCATTACGAAAATTGAGCCAGGCCAGAAGCAAGTCTAGTGTTTGGATATGACAAAAATTAAAGGTTTTTTGCAAGATGTTATCTATTGGCACACATATCATTTTCAACCGACTGAAAGAATTTGGATCTCAATTTCACTGTTTTTTGTGCGTGTTTAATTGTGAACGGATTTTTTTTTATTGAATAGGCTCTTTTAGTATCTAGATTTAAAGTTCTTTTAAATTTGAAGAAAATATATATGTATATATAAATATATTCCATCTTGAGTTTGTAAAAATTCGGGAGAAAGGTCGTTTATTGAATTTTACCTACGTCCTGAGTAGCATTTTTGCTGTTGTAAAAATGAATATATAATTATATATTGTCTCACCTAAAAATATTACAAAATAAGTAGTTTCTTTTTAAGTTAATTAACATTTCGAACACAGGTTTTATTGCGAACAGATTTTCGATTTATTAAACAAGTATACATTGAATTTGTTTTAAAACTCCTGATTAAAGAGCTGATAAACTTCAAACGGATGAACAGATTTTCATGAAACATAGCTAAGAATACTCAAGAATAAGTCACTTTTCAAACAAACAAAAAAACTATGCTAGGACAAGTAATCGGAACCTGAATAAAATTTTGCAACTTACCGACTTTTGCTATTTTCTAAATACTACTCTAGATCACACATCCAAAAAACAACCAGTTCATCTGCTTAGGCTTTGTAATCTCCTAGAACCATGCAGTGCGTCATAAACACTATAGATTTCACAATCATGTTATTTGTAAGCAAACAACATCACACGACATTTCTCTCCGTCCCGATATTCAATCTTCATCAAACGAAGAACTTTATCGCCAACATTCCTCTTCCATTACATCAAGCGTTGGCCAAAGTTATCCCAAGGTCTCAGAATAAAGTATGCAGTACATGTAAGTAATGTAATAGCAAGCGAAAGAACAATAATACTCGCTAGAGCGGATGAAAATCTTATTACCTCGGCCGGGGAAAGAATACTGATTAGCACGCGAAAGAGAATAACTGGGGGTGATTAACTAAAAGTAGTTTTGTTTGAGGGATTACGTTGGTTGGTTACTTTTATATTGATATTAAAGTGTTTTTATGAACTGCCACCTATTCATAGATTGTAATTCTAGAATTATGCCCAATAATTGGTCCAAAATACCACAGTGCCTAAAGACAAGGGTTTTTTTTGTTAAAATTTTCATGACCGTGGATTCAATGTCCTTTAGTCGTAATATTAAACATGTTTACATAGTATTAAAAGCGTCAAACAAGTCATTGTCAAAGTAGAATCAAGCAAAGTAAGTCACAGTCAAGTCAAACTCATGTAAAGTGGTGGAGATTTACAAGAGGCTCTTATGGAGTTTTGGAAACAACATGAAAATACATGTTTCACCTCGTTAAATCAATTTCCCACACTCGAACACGCTTACGAGCACTTAATAAATAATAATTCATCATTTACTACACATTAACACTCGAAAATACACAAGTTTAGAAAAATAATCCAACGAACTGACATGTTGACCCACGTTGGCGCCAAAACTACTCAAGGGTCTTTAACCAGTGTGTGTTGCCAGTGATGACATTATGGTAGTCCACTGTCAAAGTTCTAGTGGCAAGGTTTTCCCGCTTTTAAGCAACGCTAATTACTACAGGTGACCGTAAGGCTTGGTTTATTATTTTAAAGTCGCATTTAGTGGAGCAAAATCATGGCGCTTACACACAGTCGTGCGTTCGCTACTTTTATTTTTGAGGATTTTCTTATGTTTTTCGAAAAGTATAGCTGTAATGAAAAATTTTACTTTGTGGCTTCCTTCATATATATACATATTATTTATATAATCAAGATATCGCATAATTTATAATTTAATAAATAGTTATTTGAAATCCAAAAAGGGGAGAAAAGCGCAAATCAGTGTTACTTTCATATCTTTTTTCTATCGAGTGAAATGTCCTTAATCATGTTTTGGTCTTTGGGTTCTCTAGATAATACATTCAATTTTAATATGACATCATTTTTATAATTTTAAGCTTACCATGGAAGTAGACACACTTAAACTTCAATGACCAAAATTGCTAATACTCGGAAAAGAGGGCCAAGTCACCTGTAGACTTCCAATATAGCCCAAGTTCTAAGATTATTTTGGTTTTATGGTTTCTCGAAAACTTGAGATATGCTATGAATACCAACACGCCAATACAAAAGTTGCTCAAAGTACGTGCGGGACGTCTGTTGTTTTTCCATCAAGCTCCAGCGCTAGCACGGGGATTATCATCGCAACTCGCTTCGAAGTTGATCGAATTCGCGCAAAGTTTCAAACACCGCCGTACTGTAGGCATACCCGACTGCGTGGATTACTGCAGTTGGGTAAAGCCATATTATTATTTTTACCAAGTAGACGAATAGAATTCTAAAGGTGTATCTCTAGACAACGAATGTATTCGAGGATATTATCTTATTTTATTTATATTACACGGGAATGACCGCAGGGAGACCGCCTAATGCGGTTGAAACTATAGTCGGAGTGACCGGCTTAATCTTACGTGAGTAATTCCCGTGTAATAAAATGTGTGAAAACCACGTCAGTTTCTATAATAAAATATCATCTTATAACTAACTTACTAATATTATAAAGAAACTCTCTGTCCGGTTGTTCGCTTTTCGCGAATAAACGGCTAGGCCGAACTTAACGAAATATGGCAGGAAGATAGAGTGCATCATGAGGGCGGACATACCTAGTATACTATTCCCAAAAAAAAAAACGGAAAATCATGGATAACACCGCGGGATTCAACTAGTTGTAATATACTGTCCTATTCAACTATAAAGTTATATATATACAACTTTTATTATGGGACCAAATTTAAAAAAAAACAGTTGCGCCCTAAAAAGATGTTAATAACAACACTCAACGAAATTTATTAAATAAGTGATTATTTTTCATTCGGATCGGGAATATTGACCTCTAGAGCCCACGGGATTGGTTGTGTAAATGCACATTTTTTTATTTCATATTAAAATTGCTTGCGTTTGAGCCCGGAACTTTTCCACGTCTACGCTCTTTTAGATCAATATTTTTTCCGGTATATATTTTTTTACTATCTACCGCCATCAAAATTCTATCTATATCTACATCATACATTGTAGGCTTAGATAGTGTTTCTATATCTGCTAATTGTTTTTTTTCGGTAACTATACTAAGTCACTACAGGTGATGTAAAGCAGTTGTTGTCTCATAATAAATTTATTTTATTTTGTGCAGCACTTTAGCGAATATCATTTAAGAAAAGTTGTAGAGTCAATCGAAGTTCACGTAAAGTTCCGTATCTTACTCCAGCTCAGTGTTATTGTATAGCTGTGCGTGGAGTGAGTCAGCTTCGTAAGTGATTGTCAATTCCCGGAAGTTAGGATAGAGTTTCGTGAATTCAACTTTGGAGATATTCCAGTAAAGCATTTTACGTAGATAGGAATTACTTGAGGCAACCTGACGTCTTTAAGTCGCTAGTCGATCGGTTTCTTTAAGGCACAGAATAGAGAAGTAAAAGAAATATTATTTTCTGTGCTTTGGGGCATCGCTTAGCATCAGATGACGTGACATTCAAAGGCGAACACAAACTTATATTTAAATAAAATACAATTTTTATTATGCTTTAAATTTTTATTTAAATGTTAATATTTTTATTTTGGCGGCCGTTTTGAAAATATTACAATATTGGGTAGAATAAATAAAATTTCAACAAAATTGATTACAAAGAACTGGTTTTAATTCCACCAACTATATAAGAAACATTGCAAGTTAGACAAAAGCTTGTATAAAAAAGAAACAATTTTACCCAGCACAAAACATAAAATACCATTTCAGAAATATTCATAAAATTTTTATACTTGTGCTTCGAGTATGACACCTTGCAAATTTAATTAACAATAACTAGGCTATAAACAGCAATTATGTATAACAATAACATTTTGTGTGATTTTTGGTCGTGAAAAAAAAAACAGGTTTAGTTATCTCACGTTTTCAGATTATAATTGCAAATATAACTGTTATCAATTTATATAAAAAATCTATCAGAAATGCAGACTGAGCTTCGGACAAAATTGACAAGAAGGTGCAAGTTAGTTAGGTAAGTCAACCTTTGACCACTATTTCATCTTAACCTTAAAACATCGATCCAAAACACTGTCAAGGAATTTCTGTGCCGCATAAACTATTTCTGTGTTATGTAAGTCATAACAACGGAATACCTTCACATAACGTTAAACCTACACGTGTAGGACCCTAATTCTGTATGAAACCACGTAAACGTGTTATAAATACGGTAGCCATGGTTACAAAATTCAAACGCGTCGAATGAATCAAACTCGTCTTCCGATTGAATACTACTAACGTTCTCTTAATTAACGCGCACGAAACGCGCTAGTTTGCTCTACGTATTTTGACCGTTCACAACGAACACATTGCCGATTCCACGCATATAACGAAATGCGGCCACGTTACGGGTTTATGTGGTCATAGCGACTAAGGACACAGAGTCAATTTTTCAATGATATTTTCATATTATGACGTCTATGGCAAGCGTTTATGGCAAGGAATCTGTTGTGACACATAGAATAAAGGCTTTGTGTATCTTTTATGAGTCAGGTAAAATATACCTACCTATAGAGCTATAATTTACTTATAGTGGGTAGAGTAATGCGTTTATATACGACCTTATCTCTACTTATCAAGCTTCTGTTTATTCCATTGTGTTGTTATTAACCCTCGAGAGAGTAATGGTTTTCATTCAATTCAGTGGAAATACAGACAAATAGAAGCGATCGGTACTTATAAAGGCAAATGCGTCACTCTACCTTTAATGAAATGTTAAAGGGTAAATTCTGCGTAGTACCTAAAAAAGGAAATAAGTACTCCTTAAAGTAAAAAAAGTTGATTAGATTTTTTCCGTTGTTGTCATTTTATGAAAAAGATTTTAAATAAAATTACGCATTGATTACGACTAAAATAGCTTTTCGCACCGAACTTAGACATCGCGACCCCTATATCGTTGCAACTACTTGACTGATTTTGCTCATATTTTAACTTTAAATTATACTAAATTGAACTGGTTCTCGAATGGATACCATGGACCGGTAAGCGCAGCGTAGGACGTCCACCCACAAGATGGACAGACGATCTAAAAGAGACCGCTGGGAAACGCTGGATGCAGGCCGTTTCCAATCGGTCCTTTTGGAGATCGATGGGGGAGGCCTATATCCAGCAGTGGACGTCCTATGGCTGAAATGATGATGATGATGATGAGCTATATGCCCAAAAAAACCATGAAGATTGGACCAACGACACGCAAACTATCGTCGAACAAATAATTATACAAAGGTATATAGAAACGCCGATTTGTCCCATTATAATCTGAGACCTCTCTTCGCTCAGTCAACTAGTTGCTCTCCCCAAACTGAGGCCTTGCAACCCTTAGGTATATCTTCGCAGCCCTTCGACTGATTTTGGTCATATTTACCAACGATATTCATCATCATAAACAGCCTTTTAACAGTCCACTGCTGGACTTTTAGCCTACTCCCGAAAAGGTGATTGGGCCATATCCACCACGCTGGCCCAGTGCGGGTTGGTGGATTCACATACGCCATTGAATTCCTTCTCCGTACGTTTCTACGAACTTAAAAATTGTATTGAAAAGAAATACTTGCTCACAGAATTTCAAGTCGATCGATTCAACGGTACTCAAGTTTTTTTAATTAGTAATAGGCTTGCGTTTGTGCGCCAACTCGCCTGATGTTAAGTGATGATACGGTCTACGTTGGAGCACGTTTTGCTTAGAAGAAACCGATTCACTCGTGATTTGAAGAAACTCAGATTGAAGTAATCGTCGGACATATTAAAAACTAGCGGTCCGCCCCAGCTTCGCACGGGTATAGATTATAGCCTATGTCACCCGGAGATAGTGTAGCTTCCCGTCAGTGAAAGAATTTTTCAAATCGGTTCAGTAGTTTCGGAGCCTATTCAATGCAAACAAACAAACAAACAAACAATCAAATCTTTCCTCTTTATAATATTAGTATAGACATACAATAGAAACGCTGACATGTCCCATTAGAATCTGTGACCTCTCTGCGCTCAGTCAAATATAACTGATGGAGTCCAGCATTATTTACTGGGTTGAATGCATGGCCAAATCCAGTAATCTCATACTAATTCAAATACAAGACAAGAACACACGACACGAAGACAAGAGTGAAATAGGCACCCCATGGGCAAGCGTGCCCCATCTTAGACCGCATCGTCGCTTACCATCAGGTGTTGTGGTGGTGTTGGGTTGAGTTGTGGTCAAATGCTAGCCCATTTCATCATTAAAAAAAACTTACCATAGTTAATATTATAAATGCGAAAGTTTGTTTGTTCGTTCCTCTTTTACGCATCAACATAATAGCTGATCCACGTGATTTCTTTTAACATAGTTGAAAGGCCAATGGCATAGGATACTTTTTATCTCGGAAAATTTACGGTTTCTGAAGGAATGTCCACGTGAGTAAAACCACTATGCGCAGTTAGTATAGGTAATACGACTTCATCATCATCAGCCTAGAGTGACCCACTGTTGGGTATAGGTCTCCCTTTGTTTATGGTACTCTCCCCGGTCTCTTGCTATTCGCATCCACTCGTTCCCGACTGTATTTTTGATGTCGTCAGTCCACCTCATCCTCATACTAAAACCACTTAATAGATAACAACTGTTGTAAAAACTCCTAACAAACTTTTCAAGTGTAGAAGCTAAAATAAGAAACCGACGCGCGAGTAATTGCATTCTTGCATGCCGGAAGTCACTTTACTCAAGAACCCGTAAGACTTATCCTCACAAACATGTGGCTGAACTTTTCCTTTGCGATTGACGCTAGATGCGAGTATTTATTCAGTAGAAATTCTTGGACTGGCTACTTGTTTTTAATTACACAGTTGGCGCAATCACACCTGAAAGCGCAGTGTTACCCACTTCTATAAGTGCGCGTATATCTTAGTTAGAAAGCCGTTATTCTACCTCACTGCGCCCACATGTAGCCCCTAGATCTAATACCCGTCAATTGCTCAGGAAGGGTCTAATGGTGATTAAATAAGGGTCCAATACTCAGACGCAAATTTGATTACACTATTTATTGTAAGGGACGTAGGGATTTGTTTGGATGGGATGATTTTGTAGCAGGTTCAGGATTGTTCTGTAAACATAATAATATGTTATACGAAGATTTTGTGGTTGGAACATAAATTTTTTATCTACTAGGATTATAAATAAATAATACATGTTTAACACAAATGTCTTTTAATAGAGAGTTATCTTACCCTAGGTTTATTTATCTTCTCAAAGACAAAAGGTTTTAATAATTTGTGAATAGTTTCTTTACTTACTTTTACTTTTACGCATCCCTTTTTACACCCTGTACTTTTCTATAAAATACCGATATTACAGAACCGTAGCTCAACGACCTGATTTAGAGCGATTGCCTCTTTCCAAGTTGGAGCAAATCGACACACATAAACATAATACTTGACTATCTCTACCCGACTACCGGAGGCACGTCAATTCCCAGTTTTATTTACAATCGACGACAGAAAAACGTAAGCACGACTAGCCACAGGATGTAGATATTATTGAATTTTTGGCAACAATCTGTATAGCGCCTGAAATATTACTCAAATGTCACCGATTTTGTTGCGGAATGACTTTAGCTCTGTGCTATTTACGGAAAAGTAAACTAAATAAGCTAGAACGATATACACCAGCGAGCGTCCATCTTACGTAGAGGTAAGCAATTAAATTAATTTAAAAGTTTTACTTGAGGTCTCAGTTTTGTTTTGTGGTTCCTTCTACTAATAAAGTGAAAAAACTACAGATAAGTCACAAAAAATACTTAAGGTTTTTGAACTAGATTACCTATTCTTGATTGTTTTTCAACTAGTTTTTTGTTACTATCATTTTTATAAAACCGTACCACCTCCGATAAAACACCTGTCCGGTAGCATATTACTGCTAGTGGCGTGATCGGTGTCGTAGAGTGTAAATAAGTTTGCCGGACTTTTGCTCGGCTGGAGTTAACAAATAGAGGCTATCTCTTCGCAACGACAGCGATTTGGGGTATCTACTGTTTTAGAAAGTGTTTTGGGTGTTTGTCGCTCGAGAGGAAAAGTTTCATGCATAACTAGGCTTTTGTCTTGCGGAAAATACACAGTTTATCGCTTTTTGCGGCGTGAATTTTTAGTGATTATAATGTTTCGTATGTTAGTAGATTAAGAGTTTATTTGTTAGATATAGATACAGACTTAGTTCTCAACAAAGCAAAGCGTGCTCTAGCGTAGACAGCATCATCACCATCAGGCTAACTAATCGTTCTAATTAAACGGTTGCATTTTGTAATTATGACGCTTAAATAAAACCACTGCAGAATAAACATTTTAAATCAATAACTCAGCATGATATACAAACATATACAAATCTAGATTCATTATCTGGCAGCATCCAATCCTGCATCCCGCGAGATTATAATATCGATGAACACACCACGCCACGCGCCGCCACGAGTCACTGGAGGCCGATGCCGCAGTTAATTGAGATGGAATGTCATCGGTCGACGATATCCATTAGCATTTAATCAATTAAATTAAGATTTATTACACTTATATCTGCGTTTGATTACGTATTAGGTATTTATTTTTTTCATCTGGCAAGTGCTATTAACTAAACAAAATACAAGCTAACACTTAAAAATCGCCCAAGTGCAAATGCAAGCTAACACTACAAATACAGTTACACGGCTGTAAAAGTTGAAGATCTAATCCAAATGCTAACTATCAGTTGGCAGCGTACCCAGCATGCTGCACACCCTATCATTGCCGTCGTCACAGTCATGTTTCACATTTGCCGAGTGTCCCGTGACGTGACGAACTATATATTTCGGTGAAGGAAAACATCATGAGGAAACCTGCATACGTACGGAGAAGGAATTCAATGGCGTATGTGAATCCATCAACGCGCACTGGGCCAGCGTGGTGGATATGGCCCAATCACCCTTTCGGGGGTAGGCTAAAATTCCAGCAGTGGACTGTTAAAAAGGCTGATTATGATGTCTAACTATCTATACGTAAGTAGCTAATTAAGGTAACATAAGCATAACACCATATTATTATCAGAGATGCTACGGCCGACAGAGTCTACACCAGAAACAAACAAGTTACTACGTAACTAGCTATATAGCAAGTATAGTATATCCTCAGATCAGACAAATAATGTAGATATGCATTAGCACAATTATCGTTCATGTTCAAATGTCTCCTAATCTTTCACTGTGCTGCTATACCACTTAACACTGTAAGAATGGCAATACTTATCAATTTTTCAGGCACATTAAGAGACTTGCAGTGTCATCAATAAACTAATTAATAGTCCACATGCAAAAAATGGCAACTACGTCATCTGCAGGGTGAGTTAAGCTAGTGGCATCTAGCCTCATTTAGGCCAGATGAGTTCGCACCCGCCACGCCACCTTACCTCTCTCGTCTCGATTCTCCCTTATTTATTTGTTTTCAGGGTTATATCCCACAAGCATATTTCAACCATTATTCACCACTGATAGTATAATCTTATATTTTAGAAAAAGAAATAGTTTTCCAAACATCTCTTTACTTTCAGAATATTATCCTTTGTGAAGTTTACATTGTATAATTATAATTTTTAGAAAAAAATAGAGCAGACTTCATGACTATACATACCTACATTTACAAACTGAAACTAAATAGTAGAAAATATTGTTTAATATTACGACTGAAATACTTTGTATCCATGGTCATGAACGAAAAACAACAGGGCCCGGTCGCCATTGAGACACTTTGTTTTTTTGAAGTTATGTTGTAGGAAAAGTTCCTCTATGTTTGCTGTTCAGTTGACAGCGTCGCTAGTGGAGAACAAATTATGAAATTCACCAAGAAATAACTGTAGTTCCAATTTTGTCCACTTTAACAGCTAAGTTGGTGGCACTGTACAATGTACATTGAATTCGTTGCTTATCGTCATGTTTTTGTAGATTTTTCAAAAAGCGCTGAATCAATGTCAATAAAAAAATTATGGGACCACCTATGAGATATGACCTACCAATCAAAAAAAGAATCATCAAAAACAATTCTAAATTGGCGGAGTAATCGCGTTACATACAAAAAAAAACATACAGTCGAATTGATAACAGCCTCTTTTTGGAAGTCGGTTAAAAAGTACGAAAACGTTTGGAATTTCTAAGTTCTTTCAATGAAATAAGCCTCTATCGATAGATATGCTATTACTGTGAAACACCTTTGTAACAACAACTTTGCACGTTTTTCGTAGACGCCTATATAGTTAGCAGTCCTTCTAAAATTTAAATTTTCCAGTAAAAATGCACCCAGCTAAAGCTCATTTATATTTTCTCGACCTTAATTTACAGCCCGATTTTAATCTCATGCAAAATAAGTTTTTCAACGGAAACCTATTTAAAACAAGCTACAAAGTAAGAGCGCTGGTTTAAAAATAAAGGACAATCTCTCACTAGGGGTAAAGGCAAGAAATTAAACACACCTTTTGGACAGACTGCGTTCCTTCCACAAAATCAGATTTTAAATGATCAGCCTTTAGGTTGTTATTTTAAGTTGCTTTAAGATTTAATTTGTTTAAAAAAACCACCATAGTTCATCGAGGTGGACATTCCATTCTCACATCGTGAACTTTGGTAAAGTCCGCACGCAGCGTTTCCAAAATTCCTTCCTACTACAAACTGCACAGGAATGGAATGCGCTTCCTGTCTCGGTGTTCCCTACAAGGTATAACCTGGGTCTCTTCAAGACAAGAGTGAATAGGCACCTCATGGGCAAGCGTGCCCCATCTTAGACTGCATCGTCACTTACCATCAGGTGAGTTGTGGTCTAAAGCTAGCCCATTTCACAATTTAAAAAAAAGAAGTGTAAAAATATTTCCTTTTCTTGTCGTTAAATGGTATATTTATAATTTATTTTAAAAAAACTCACTTTTGGTTTATCCCATAGGCATGTTGAAGTTAGAGCCTTTCTTACTAAAACAAGTCTGTGTTTTTGCGTCAAATTGCGTCAAGAGCTTCGTGTAACGCCTAGTCACAACTTTAAACAGGTAAACTTTTTAACGTAATTTTTTAACTTAACTTTGTCACGACTACGACTGCTCAAATAAATAGGCCAAGTGCGAGTCGGGCACACGCACTGATAGTTCTATACCACGACAAAATACAAAAAGTAGTGCAAAAAGACAACATCACGCCTTGGCGGTTATCCATCCAAGTGCCGACCGCGCCCGACGTTGATTAACTCGGTGGTGAATGAAAAAAAAAAAAACACCGACTCGCACTTGGCCATTATTCATTCAATGCATTTACTTTACAGTGTGTACGATAATCATGCTAAGAAGACAGACGGACAGATATACAGACAGACAGCGTAGGCTTATATAGGAACCTGTTTACACCCTTTGGGTACGGAACCCTAAGAAGTCGTTAAGTTAATGTTTTTAGGGTTCTGTACCCTGTACTGGTTAATTCAAACTGTACTTCTTAATTCAAACATAACTGCAAACGGCCTTACTTACAAAAGTTACTTAAACAATGCTTAAAATTGCTCTGTCTCGTTTTCACGACACGTGTGTCTCTAATAAAACACGCATTGTATTATGGAACATAGAATATAATATTAGGCATTTTTTCTTCTTTTGACAAAACTGATCAAATTTATTATCGCCGTTAACTTGATAAGCAGATAATATTATGCAATTAACTGCACCCCGAGATTTCACCCGCGAGGATTATTACTAATATACCATCAGCTATCTGCCAGTGAAAGTCCGGTCTAAATCGGTCCAACCGTTTCGAAGTCCATAGGGAACATACATACACATATTGCCTATATATACCTATATAAAAATATAACTAGATAGATGCTATAAATATAGAGTAGTTTACTCCGACGCGGCGTTATTTTTTGGGCATTTGAGTGTTGTTATTTTTATGTAGTTGTAGAAATATAGCATTTACTTTGGTACCATCATCATGTGTCCTCTATGATCCAGTGCTGAGTATATCATCATCGTCATTATCAGCTTATCATGTTTCCACTGCTGAGAAACAGGTCTTCTCTTAGAGAGAGAGCGAAAGAGAGAGAGAGAGAGGATGGGCCATAATCCACCATGCTGGCCCAGTGCATTTGTATATGCCTCTCACTTATCATGTTATTTGCCATGGTCGTGTGCAAATCGAGTCTTAGTTCGACCTGCAGAAAATAATAGCCAGCTATCTCGCAGTTAAAGTGGAGCAGAGGACCAATAAATCAACTAGTTAAAACGTTATTCAAGATGATATATGATACTAAAGAAACATTTGCGGTTTGTAAAATGAAAGTCCTGGCTTTGGGGATTAAAATTTGGCAAGAATTATGACGAATTTTGTGTTTCGCGGTCGCACTTATCTTCAATCTTCATGGACTCTTTGATTTAGTATACGGTGATTAAACGTTATAACCAGAATTAAACGGTACTTATTGCATACAATTTTCGACATTTATTCCCAAGTTCTCCCCTCGCAGAGTTTTCGTAGGCTTGTAAATAATGCAAGCTGAATTAGGAACACTTCCCACTAACCCATTTTGCTGAAATGATGCATACACCTTTAGTTCTGGTGACAATGCAATATGCGATACCTAATATTTCAATATTTTTATAATGGCCCCACCACAAAATGGCGAAAAGTGTATTTTTGGTGTATTTATTGTCTGTGTTGATATGGGTATCAAATGAAGGGGCTTGAAGAGAAGAAATCGATAAAGTGACATCACACTAAATTCAATATGGCCGCCGCTACACGATAGCAGATTACATTTTCTTTGCTAAAGCTAAAAGCTTGTGATTTTTTTTTTTACGATTAACTTATTTTACAACGATGATAGCCCAGTGGTTAGCGCGCTTGACTTCTGCAGGCGTAGGATCAAATTCCAACAATGAGCTTGATAACATCGTGAGAAAACGATAGCACGGTGAAGTAGTTATCTAATGCTGAGACGTCGAGGTTCGACCCTCAAGTTGAAAATCTGTTGCCTAGCTACCTTCCAAGCTAGGTGTATTTATCATTATTCGATCGCACCAATAATTAACGCCAGGTGAGTTATGGTCAAAAGCATAGCCTATCATCAGTAAAAATCGTATATAATTTAATATCTGGTGACATCCTAAATCATAATATATCAAAACGGCAATTTTTCCTACGATTTATAATTGACAAAAAAATCATCTTACTTTATTTTGATGTTGACTGATATAATAATTATGGTAATTATATTGTGGCAATTTGGGGCTTTAGGACCATGGGGGCAGCTCTCGAATGGTCAACGTTTGGTGGAGACGACTTGTGAACGGAATGCTGGCGCCAAATTTGGTCAAAAAATTTGCATTGCCATTCAATGTGACAATGCTACCAACATACTAGCCACTTTTACTTTCACCAAGGGGCTTTTAGATTTTTTAAATAAATATATGATTATGATCAAATGCCGTAACACAAGCTCAATAGTTCAGTACAAGCAATCATACAAACCGTTGCCAAGATATGACACAATGGACTCATTTTTCTTTATTTTCTTCAAAACAATAGTTTTACTATCGCAATACTCCAAGCCCTCCAGGGCATTAGTGGAAGATCATTTCTAGGTAGTTTTAAGACAATGTTATACTAGGGAGCAGTTTTATCAAACCCGACATCGAGCTTGGCGCTGAACATTGATAAAATATATTTGCCAACCACGGAATACATTTGGCATCATTTCACTTGAATGTTTTACTTAAGTGACACGATGTGATAGACCTAATTAAGTTTTCGTCTACAAGTTTTTTTCTCAGTGCTATTGAATATTACGGTATCTGGTCCAGAAAATTCCTTATAATGGTTTTAGACATATTTGCTAAAGCTGTTCGTTATAGAAATGCTGAATAGATGCTTTTGATCAGACTGTTAGTTTTATTAAGATGTTAAAAAGAGTGGTGTGACTTAAACCATTATCGACTACGCCAGAATTATAGTCTGAACCATCAGTGCGTGAACCCGACTCACACTTGGCCGGTTTATTTCATGATATTTTCTTTCACCAGCAGTTCATTATTGGGATTTTAACCCACACCTGCTGCGTGGAAGTCAAACGCGCCAACCACTGAGGTATATTATCACTGCACAGTTCAGTTAAATTTCATGTTAAATTATTATTTGTTAACATAAATTAATTATTATAAATAATTTACTAGCTTTTATTATTGAAACTGACGTGGTTTTCACACATTTTATTTATGTTATATTAAACTATAGTCGGAGTAACCGGCTTAATCTTACGTGAGTAATTCCCGTGTAACATAAATAAAATTTACTAGCTGTTGCTGCTTCGTAAACTTTTAAATAAAATGTTAACCTCCATTTACCCCCCATAGTTCTACCCTTTCTTAGCGGAATTTCATAATCTTAGGAATCATAGAAAACGGTCATTGACACTTGTCTTGTCAAAATGTATGGAACAGCTGATATCTTTTTCGCGATTTCAGGGTTGGTCTCATAGGAAAAGTTGTTCATAATGTTGATTGCTATGATCTCCTTTCGGCTTAGTACAGTCTTTTCAGTTTCTGAAGCATTTCCTTCGGGATGACTTATCCTCAAATACCTGAAGATTTTCAAAGATTTGAGTTAAAGCTGCAATAGGAGCAGGTACCCTCAAGTTCGCGGGTGGGTTCCAAACTTTAATAACGTCGTATTTAAATCCACCATTTAACTTTGTCCCGGGTAAGTCTAAGGATTTATAGCAAGACTGTCCCACTGACGCTGCCATTTTAAATCAGGGTTTACAGTTTGTATTTAATTAATGTAGTCTATTAAAGAATAAGGTATGTTAGGAAGAGCATGTTAAAATATAATAAACTAGCTGCGCCCCGCGGTTTTACCCGCGTAGTGATGAAAATGGTGATGACAATGACGATAAAAAGTAGCCTATGTGTTAATTCAGGACATAAGCTACCTATATTCTAAATTTCATTCAAACCGGTCCAGCTATTTCAGCGTGAAGGAGTAACAAACATACACACATTCACACACACAAACTTTCGCATTTATAATATTAGTGTGAAGTGTGATAGTGTGATTTCCTGACGACTTAAAGAGTGATGAAAATGAACGTAGTTTTGCAAAAAAAGGGTGAAACTAATAAGTTAAAAGTGCTACTATTTAGTAGAACATTTTCTTAGAGATCAAAATTTATAAAAACAGATTGGACCGCTCCATATAAAATTGTCATACCATTATTTAATGACCGTATATTTTTCGCGATTTCAGTGTTTGTCGCAAAGTAAAAGTTGTTAATAGTAATGAGGACAAAGATATCCTTGAATTCTATTTCTTACTTAATATTATAAACGCGAAAGTTTGTATGTATGGATGTACAGATGTATGGATGTATAGATGTTTGTTCCTCTTTCACGCTGCAACGGAACAACGGATCAACCTGATTTTTGGCATGGGTATAGTTCAAGAGCCAGAGAGTGACATAAGCTGCTTTTCATCATCATTATCATCATTTTTCATCACTACGCGGGTGAAACCGCGGGGCGCAACTAGTATGCCCATATTGTCATCGCCCGGGTGAGGTAATCCCCACGCTTGGCAACACCCCTCTCTAAGAAGGAGGCCTTTGTTCAGCAGTGGACGTTTGCTGGGCGATGATGATGAAATAATATGCACTACTACTTGAATTCATTGCTTTTAACCACAAATGTTAACAGGGTATGGTAAAAACTTTATTTCGTATACAAAACACAAAATTTAGCCCTTACCACCCTTGCTGTACATAAATAAGTCAACAAAATGGTGGTAGGTATATAGGTATACACGCTCACGTACGCAAATGGATGTTGCTCTACGCGAACCAACTAAAACACCATCAAGTGTAGCGCTTAGATTAAAATAAAATAAAACTTAAATTCTACCGCAGCTGTTCTGAATTTCAAGCACGCTCGTGAGTTGTGCCACATCCAGAAAGTTTGTTTAGAACTAACTCGTCCCGGTAAAAACGGACAAGATAGAATATTTTTCAGCGATGTTTCATGTGGGGTACCGTAAAGACTAAGTTACAGGAAAGGGATGTATTCACTTGGATATACTGATGAAGCGGGAAGATCTAAATAATTTCAACTATCTTTTCTATCACTTGAAGTGAACTTACGGTCTTATATTATTATAATCTAAGATTTTAAGTGTTAGCTAAGTGAATTATGTTGTCAATTTCTCGTTGGCGGAAATTGTTACGCGCAAAAACGACAACGCTTATGCCGCGCCGGCAACCAGAGCCATTTCTTTTGCTTATTTATAACACTTTCTATCTGGATGTTTTCAAGTTGAGAGTGAATAGGTTTCTTCTAGGCAAGCGTGCTCCATCGTAGACTAACATCGCTTAACATCAGGCGAGTTGGCGGCCAAGCGCAAGCCTATTTATAATTATGATTTTAAAAAAACTTTCGAAGAAGAAAAAATAATCACTTAGTAAGAATTTAAGGATACCGATTGGGCATTATCTTAAAATAACATTGCAAATGGTATAAAGCAATGTTCGTATTGATATTTTATAGGATTGTCATGATTTCAAACTTATTTCAATTGTTTCTTTGTGATTTCTTGGTTTTAAACCTTTTGATATCTAATTTGACTAACAGTCTTTTTTATATAAAATGGCGGTCAGAAACGAGTTGACTCGGGAGTCTCGGCAATAGTGAAAATAGTGGGGGTAGGAAGAAGATAATGTGGTAGGATGTTGGAAAGGGGGACTTTAGTCTGGCTTGAGCGTTCATAGCGAAAGCATATTGGTCTGCAAACTGTAATAAGTAGGAATAAAGAATAAGAATATGAATAAAGTTATATAAAAGTGAGAATTGGATTATGATTTACCACAATTCGGAAGTGGAACAAAAACCCACAAAATGAAAATGGAGCGAGCCAGTCACGACCGGCGTATATGAAAAACTTATTATAGAACGCGATGACCATCAATACCACAGATACTCGTTTTCAAGACACGTAAATGTGTGATAGAAGACAACATGAGTGATAAAAGAGATTGAGTCAAGTGGGCCGGAGCCCGCAACAGCCGTTTCCGTGCCTATGGCATCTGCCTGCCAGGCCGTCACCGCAGCCCGAGCGGCCGCCGGCGGCGGGTGCCAAGATTCACAGTGGACGAAAAGGAAGACAAAACGGAAGAATGGCGACATGTAGCTGCGTGCCATGAAGCAGCTGCTAGAGGTTCTTCCTAGGGCCTACAGTGGCGGGGGCCAGCCTGCAGTGTCGCAGGCGTCACCAAGGAGCATCAGCATAATGGCCAGGTGTGTTTGTTTCTGCTTGCCATTATGGCTAAATGAAATATGCTTATTTTTTATCTTACCTAATTCAAGATAAAATAGAAAATGTAGAAATGAATAACCTCAAAATATGTTCATTCGTTGATCACTGATGTAAGCACATCATGGGAAATTTATCAAGTTTACTATCGTACCTAGTTCAGATTCCGATAGATACCCGATTTAGCTGTTCAAAATGTAAAGACAAAAACTAAATTGTCTTGACCCATGCTTTACTATCTAATTCACATAATTTTAGTAACCAATCTAATTATACATAGGGAAAAAAATGTAGACGTACACATTTTTAATTCGATAAATTACTTCCGCGTCGTGTTTGCGGGTAGACTGAGAAAGAGAGATTAAAATGTGCAACTCTAATATTTTAAATGATTATTATTCATTTGAATCACAATATAAGTCATTGCTCTGATGTAGGTTCTTCAAAATGATCATGAATAGTTATGCATATTACTCATTTCGCACAGGTAGATGAAATAAGTATTTGATAAATTCTTATTTTGTCCTATCACACTTTCAGTTCTGCGTAAGTACAGTGCGTCAGTTTATTTTTGAGTGATTACAGTGAAATTTGGTTTAGACGTTTTGTTTTCAATATTGCTATTTGCTTGTTAACATTTGATTTTGATAAAAAATATTGCACACGTATAGATCACAATGCATCTATGGTAATGACCATGTTTTGAAATACATAAGTGCAGGTTGTATTGCAGACAACCTAATGACGAGTAGATACGTATTCCTTGTAGAGTGTGTATGCTTGATTCTCACGGAAACGATCATTAACAACAGTTTACTTATAGCATAGCCGTTATAAGTGCTTAATAAAGCGTACCTTAATCATTATCGGACAGTGTTAGTAATGTTAAGCCGTTAGTTTCAAACTTTTTGGGATTGTTTTTCCAAGTACATACCTTCAAAATGACTTTAGCACTACTAGCGTTTTAAATATTACGTGCACTTGTAGTAAGTACTACAATAATTATGTGATGATAATAAGACAAACTCGTTATTATGTGACTGGTATATCAGATATTTTATAATTTTACTTTTGACATCAAAGTACAGTGACATCGTAAGATCGACAATACACATAGCTGTCAAATCTACTTATACAAAAACAAACTTAATGATTATTAGTTGTTGCCTAATAGTTCAGTATTTTAAATATAAGTAAGATGTATGATTCACAGCTAGGGGTGAAGATTTTACGCTTTAAACGAATATTTATCTAGTTTTTGGGTATGGTAGGACCAAACGTGCTAATTGAAAGATGGTGACAAAATGCACCACATCAATAACCTGTTTTGTCATGCAGTAATTCACTTAAGGTTAGAATGATACCAGACTCTGATATAAATGATTTGTGCAGTAATCATGTCGTATTAAGTTGTCGTTGCTTCAAAATCTCTTGCTGAGTGCTTGTAATAACCAGGAAGCAGTTCTGATATTCTCAATGCTACTACGACTGCCGCTAGTAGGTAGTTGTAACATTTGAAGTGATATATTAACAATCTTTTTGATAGCAGAAATTGTTTTAATCTTTTAATAGAACCGTAGCTTTTGATGACATCGATCGTTTTTATGGCACCGATTGTTTTTATGGAATCGATAGTTTTATGGAACAGATAATTTTTATTGAACAGATGAGAAATTAAATATACTAACGACAAATGGATGAATTTCTGAAACATAGTCAAAGTTAATGTATGATCCATTGTGCAATGGCTATAAATATGCTGCACTCCAGAAGAAAGACTGAAGTTAATGACATGTTAATTTTTTAACTCATATGGCAAAATTGTTGTTACCAGAACGAAACAGATATATTTTTACAGGACGGCAAAATTTCAGGGTTTTACATATTTTTTTTATATGTAAAAGTCTCCAAAGGTTAGATACTATTTGACAGGCAGCCTTGTACGCTTTGTAAATCACGTGACGGATTCTATGCTCTTTATTATTCTGTGGCCGCACTGCATCAAATATGTTTAGTACTTAGGTTACCATTATATTTTTATGAACATATTTCATCTAAATAGTATTTAAATTTGTGCTTGTTCTAATAAAAAGTTTCTTGAGTAGTTTAATTACATAACAAACAATAACTGGCCAAGAGTGTAAAGACACGCATATGGTAGGATTCCAGCCAGCCAGTCAGCCATGTTCCAAGCAGTTCATTTCGATTGATAAATAAATTTCAAAAAATAAAATAAAATATGTTCATTTTACGAAAAGGTCAATACGAAAAGTTCAATGATCATTGGGCTAGAACGTCTTGTTTAATACAGTATTATGGCTATAGCTCGAAAAGTTGTAATCACAAAATGTTCAAAAAAATAATAATTGAATGATCATTCTACCAGTAGTTAAGGCAAGTTGCAAGTTTCTATATCTAAAAGTTATGAAATGCAGCTGAGAGGAGACCAACTGTATGCCACTTGGCAGGTCATATTTCACAAAGGATACCCTGGTTAAAAAAAAGTGATCTATGAAACCCTACCTTAATTTTAAAAGACCTTTTTAACAATACCTTAAAAAGAGGGGTATTACAATAAAACTAAAACTATAGTTTCCGAACGGTATCAACGCGATTGTTTGTAGTCATACCTACGTTTCTGCAGGTTTTCTATTACCAATGAATTTTCATGAGACTTTGAAGCTAAATACATAAATGTTACTGAGTGCTATATGTGCTCTGATTTGACTACTATAGTTTTAGCCAGTTGTGCCACGATTTGACTAATTAAGTGGTAGCCGTGTGTACATGATTTGAATACTTACCTATTAGCCATGTTGCCATGATTTGTCTACTTACGTATTAGTTATTTGTGACATGATTTGAATACTTACCTATTAGCCATGTTGCCATGATTTGTCTACTTACGTATTAGTTATTTGTGACATGATTTGAATACTTACCTATTATCCATGTTGCCATGGTTTGACTACTTACGTATTAGTTATTTGTGACATGATTTGAATACTTACCTATTATCCATGTTGCCATGGTTTGACTACTTACGTATTAGTTATTTGTGACATGATTTGAATACTTACCTATTATCCATGTTGCCATGGTTTGACTACTTACGTATTAGTTATTTGTGACATGATTTGAATACTTACCTATTATCCATGTTGCCATGGTTTGACTACTTACGTATTAGTTATTTGTGACATGATTTGAATACTTAACTATTATCCATGTTGCCATGATTTGACTACTTACGTGTTAGTTATTTGTGACATGATTTAAATACTTACCTATTAGCCATGTTGCCATGATTTGACTACTTACGTATTAGTTATTTGTGACATGATTTGAATACTTACCTATTAGCCATGTTGCCATGATTTGACTACTTAAGTTTTGACTTTGAGTACTCTGATTCACTACCTACGTTTTATCTATGTGTGCCCGATTGAACTATGTATGTTTTATGATGAATTTGGCCATGTGTGCCACGATTGGACTATGTATGTTCAATGAAGAATTTATCCATGCGTGCCACGATTGAACAGCTTGTGCTATGATATAATTATAGAAACTATAAAGCTATTAGATTGTTAGCAAATCCTAAGTACGGAAAACGATGTAGAACTCTTTTCTAAAATCTTGGCGTACTAACATCCATATCCGTATATATTTTGGAAATTGTGACATTTGTCCGATCAAATCTACAAACATACAAATGACGTGGCAATATAATAAATATAATTTTTGATAACAAAGAGAGTTTGTTAACAGTTAAGCACAGACTACACGAGTCCACGAAAAATCCTAATGTGATTGGCCAGCAATTGTATAAATGACAGACGATATACATAATGTTACAGCCCAATTTTAACTATTTTATGTCATCGTTTCCTGCATTTATATAAATGATAGACTATAGTGAATTAGTCTAATACATTTTTATTTTTTTGTGAACAGACAATTCATACATGTTAACTGTTTTATACAAGCTATAATAATTGTATGCTTTTATGTTAATAAACAATATCATATTATATGATGAATTTGGCCATATGTGCCACGATTTGACTATGTATGTTCAAAGACGAATTTGGCCATGTGTGCCACGATTGGACTATGTATGTTCAAAGATGAATTTGGCCATGTGTGCCACGATTGGGCACACTGAATAAAGACTTTGGCTATGTGTGCCGAGATTCAAATATAAAAGAAAAAACAAAGAAAATAAAATTTTTATTGTGACCGACTAAGTAAAAAAAAACACATATCAATCAACATGTACGTTCAATGACTACTTTGACTGACTATGCGACGACTGAACTATGTTTGGCGAATTTATGCAATCACTGGATGATTTAGTGGGTATGTGCTCGCTGGATGCTAAGCGAATCCTTAGTCGTCGGATTAATGTTAAAATTTATTATAATGCTGAATTGAGTTAAACTTAGTTAATATCTTCGACTTTAAATATAGAATTGAACTCTACAAAAGTTATCAGCTAATTATGGGAAAAATATTTTCTATTTTGACTGTTTATTTTTGAATGTAATCTGCCGGAGGCAATGTATGCATTTCAGTGTGGTGTGACAATGGAGTCTGTCTAAGATGCTGGCAATCGGCCAGATACGCCACTTAGGCTGCTGCAGCGAGAAAAGAACGACAAATAAAAATAGGTCGTATTCTTCACCCAGTTCCAGGTATGAAACTGCAACACCTCCTAGATCCAAGAAGGTGGCAAGTAAACTTTGCTATGCACCAAGAAAGTTACAGGGGAAGATTGATGTCGACCTTGAATTGTTATTAAATCTTTAGAAATACGTAATTCTAGTAAAAATAGCTCTGAAAAGATCAAAATAATAAAATTAGTATAAAATGTGTAATTGTGTAAAATATTTTAGTTATCATAAAAGCTTAAACGTCATTATTACCATAGAAAATGTAATTTAAGTAAAATGCATAAAATAGCATATCTGTATTTGATTAGGTAAAAATATGTTTACATGTCAATTATTATAAATATATAGATTAGAATTTATTGTGCGAACTTTCTAAGGTTTATGGGTGTCATGATTAATACATTAGTACATAAATAATTAGAGTTGAATAAACCTGAGCAATTAATGAGATAAGTATAAATATAATCTTGTTAAATTGTATATATTGTATACTTTTAGCTGAGTAAAATTAATGTTATACTAATATAAGTAATTGTAAATATGCAGTTGATTTGTGTAGATGTTAAGTTCAATGTAAATGTTTGTACAAAATGTGTAACAAAAGGGAAAATGGACATTTATTATACTACAAATTTATTTATTTGTATGTGTATGCCGGGAGGCATCACGTTGTCGGATGGCCGAGTGTCATGATTTCAAACTTATTTCAATTGTTTCTTTGTGATTTCTTGGTTTTAAACCTTTTGATATCTAATTTGACTAACAGTCTTTTTTATATAAAATGGCGGTCAGAAACGAGTTGACTCGGGAGTCTCGGCAATAGTGAAAATAGTGGGGGTAGGAAGAAGATAATGTGGTAGGATGTTGGAAAGGGGGACTTTAGTCTGGCTTGAGCGTTCATAGCGAAAGCATATTGGTCTGCAAACTGTAATAAGTAGGAATAAAGAATAAGAATATGAATAAAGTTATATAAAAGTGAGAATTGGATTATGATTTACCACAGGATGGTCAATAATACTCGAAAAACAATACTTTTCGATATATTCCGCCAAAATAAAATGTTTGGAATGTTATTACAAGAATGCGCAGTCATTATTTTTTCAATTCTACGTTTCGTATTTTAATATTTTCAAAAGTAAAAAATGTGAGAAGAACTCGGCCTTAAGGTAGTACGTTTCAGTATTGAAACATTTATTTTGGCCTATTAGCTAGGCTGGTAATTATTTTAAAATGACAAAGTGTTTGCGCAAATCGTTTGTTGTTTTTTACATTATCATGTACAGCTATTTAACAGTGACCACATTAAAGTTATATGATTATTTACGGGATATTTACCGTGGTAGAGAGAGGTTACGTGGTAAGAGGGTAGATCGTTATGTATGCACCTAACTTTTTAACTGTTCGACCAACCACCCGTATTCTTCAGTCTTCCCGTGAACATGGTGCATGTAACTGCGCCGAAATATCGGGAGCTCATTCCACAACCTTACCATGGTAAATATCCCGTAAATAATCATATAACTTTAGTGAACAACCGTGATAGTTTAAAACAGTAACCACATAACTTACATTTGCCAATAAACTGTTTGAAACAGCAAACATTTGTTTATTGACAAATGTAAGTAATAATGTGCATCAGAGATAAATAGCTTTAAATGATTTTGTAAAGAAAAATAATAAATTTGCGCAAATATCATGATCGTTTACAATACCCAGCCTAGCTACAAGGCCAAAAAAACTGTTTGAAATTTGAATTTACCGCCATAGGTGAAACGTACCACCATAATTGACGTTTCTAAGTAAGACTGTCAATGACTAAATCTAACGGAAATGTAATCTAAATCGAACAAAAAAGGTAGTCTAAACTACTTACTCCTGTAAAATCCCCGCAGATTCGTTTTTCCAGTAAAAACACCTACATTCTTTCTTGCTACCAGTATTTCATATACGTTTGTCCCATATTGGCATTAACACTTTTTGTTCGCCATTCATAAATATTACTGCAAACTGCAATGTAAAAATGTGCCTCACTAAACTATCGTCACTGTATTTTATATTGAAAAATGTGTTTTTGTATTGGATACAATTTTTTGTAGGTACTGTTAATTGTGATCTGAGAGATTTTTAGAGCGATGGTGGGGAAGCGGTAGCATGTGCGCTTTACAATCTGACAGCACCCGGTTCCATCCTCGGCCCTGCAACTTAATTATGTGCTATTTCGATGCCGTCGCTAAAAACGGTGAAGGAAAATATTGTGAGGCAGGCAGTTTATCCACAAGGTCGCATCGAAACATCAGACGGATCATCAAGCTTCAAACTACTTATTAATCTGTGGAAATTTATCACAGCTTAGTAAGTACTTGGTAAGAATTTGCTGTGATACGTCCGGCCTTCATACATGTTTACGACTCTCCCTTATTACGTTGCACGTTGGCAAATACCGTACGCAGTAATTCCACGTGCACTGTCGCGAAATACTGTAGTAGGTACATTAAAATTACACGTGCCAACAAACTGTCAGTTATTTAGAAAATGTTATCTGGGAGGCAAGGCGCCAAGAAAGCAATAAGTTCTTTGCAGCTGGTACTTTGAAACAATTTTGTATCACAATTTTTCTACCTTTACGAACACTGAAAGCACTTTAGCTTTGTACCTATAGATCTAAGAAGTTAAAACTGCTCGCTTCTTCTTACCCCTATATCTTCTTATATATATAAAAGAAATTCTTGTTAGTTACACTATTTATAACTCAAGAACGGCTGATCCAAGAGGTAGCTTAGAATCAGGAGACAGACACAGTCTACTTTTCATCAGCATCATCACCATTTTTCACCACTACGTGGGTGAAACCGCGCAGCTAGTTCTATATTTTTTTTGCTTAGTATTACCGTTCCGTGTATCCTTTTGTTTATCAATGATGATGATGATGATGGTACGAATTAAAATTATACAAGGTAAAAATATTTTATTTAAGTACCTATCAAGCAAATAATTAAAACTTCTGCGGGCAATTTAAGAATGAAGTAGGTACTTAAATTTTTCCTTCAAGCGAACTAAAATTGCATATTCATAGCCTAACAAGCAAATTTTGATTGCATATTCATGACTGACTTTTTGATTGATTTTTTACTAGATTAACTTAATAAAACGAAAATTATTCTATGGAAAAATTAAATTAGTCTCGAGTATTCGTGCAGTCGTTGTAAAATTCATAAAATGCTAATTGTTACTCGTAGGGTATTATAAAATTAAATCAATGTACTGTTCTGATTTTAAATTAATTCTAGCGCATACCAGTGTACGACGTCAATTAGGTCAGATGTAAAGAAAATTACCCTTAATTTGGCCCATTACTTAACTGCATAAAAAAGCTAAGTGGATGTCATTCACATTGCGTACAGTTATCTTTACATAGTAAAAATTATAATCGCTTTCCGCGTCTGTCTGTCTGTATGTCTGTATGGCCATTAACTCCTCCTAAACCACGCAACGGATTTTGATGCGGTTTTCACCATTAGTTAGATACATTTTCACGGAAGGTTTATATATATAACTAGCTATCCGCCCCAGCTTCGCACGTAAATTACACCCATGCGAATCCGGGCGGGCGGGTCGCTAGCTAAATTATATTACATAAACCTTCCGTGAAAAATTATCTAACTGATGGTGAAAACCGCATCAAAATCCGTTGCGTGGTTTAGATGGAGTTCGCGTCCATACAGACAGACAGACGCGGAAAGTGACTTTAATTTATACTATCTGGTATTACTTACATGCGAATAAGCGCTCTAGAAACTAGATCCAACACTTTAAAAAAGTTATAAATATACTGTATTAGGCACATGAAATAAAAAGATCGAAATATATTCACAATATAGGCCATATTATTTATACAGACATATATAACCCCTTTTTCTGAAACATGGTACTTAATACTTTAAGCTGATAGAAAAAAACAAGTATCACGGATTTGCGCTTTTCTTTCAGTTTTTTGGAAATCATTTAAACATCTATTTACTTAATGATACCCACAATGATACTGATCCCCAAGACGCCTGCCAAGCGTGGGGATTATGGCAACACCCCTCTAAGAGGGAGGCCTTGTTCAGTAGTGTACATATAATAACTGATGATGTTGTTGTTGTTGTTACTTAAAATGATGTCTACGATATCTTAATATACAGATTTAATAATGATGGAGGGAAAGTACATTTTACAATACAGTTATTGATAATACACATAATACTTAGCGAAAAATATGAGAAAACCTCAGAAGTAGCGAAACGCACGCTACTATAATAATTATAGTTATATGATTATTTACGGGATATTTACCGTGGTAAGGTTGTGGAATGAGCTCCGGATACAGAACAACCGTAGTGAACAACCGTGATAGTTTAAAACAGTGTTTTATAATAATTATATTATAATAAGCCTTATGGTCATCTATATAACTATATAGCCTAAAAGTGGGAAAATCTCGCCTTAAGTGGTTTAGCAGTATAGTAAAAAAAGTATGAAACATGGAGACACGAACAATATTTATTGTATTATAGCATATTTTCCTTGTTTGTCTGATATGAGAGTATACTATGCAAGATTGAGCATTTGGATTGTCTTTAGACCTTCAACGGTCTATGGGCAGTCTAACTGTATTTGTAGTTTTAGTTTTAGCTTGTATTTTGTTTAGTTAATAAAGGCGCTTGCAAGATTAAAACTGACTAACGTTATTCAAACTGCTAAGTTGTACACCCATAGAACTTATCCTTTTAGCAGGAGCAAACAGCCAAAAGGGTACTTCGAAACTGAGTAACACCTCACAATTCATATCCTAACACACATTTCCTTTTAATTCACATTGAATAAAGCTAAAAATAAACAAAGCGAGTGAAGGGTAGGCCTGTCTAGCTAAAACGGGAAATTATACAAAGTGTAAGGGGAGCACTCTTGAAGCCAAAAGAAGTAATTGCACTCATCATTATGAACCACTTTTAGTATGGGACCAACCCTAAAATCGCGAGAGAAAAAAATCAGCTGTTCTATACACTTTGTCGAGTGTCAATGACCGTTTTTTATAGAACAGCTGATATTTTTTTCGCGATTTCAGGGTTGGTCCCATAGTAAAAGTTGTTCATAATGAAGAGTACAATTACCTTCTTTTGGCTTCGAGAGTTCCCCTTACACCCGTATACTTACTTTGCGACCAACATTTTATTTGCCGACTGGATTTGACATGACGTCTTATTTTGTATGTAACAAAGCTTCTAATAAACTTATTCGTCTTCTTTAGAACACTAACGGAATATTACAATCAGCGTCAATTTAAGAACGAAAATTATCTTAACATGGTCATTTGATAAAATATATATTATTACATTCTGATGAGCCAGCCAGCGACCGAATTCCAACTTACAATGTTCGTGTAAAAATATGTAATTATGGCATCTCCAACAAAAAAAAATTACTATGACTGTGACTATGACTTTTTTGGCGATATACATTTAATACAACTTGATAATATTTGAATATTTGACACTGGCAAATGCATAACACGTGTGAAGCCAAAATTCTCTTAAGAGAAGAGAATAAAGAAAAGTTAAAAGTAGTTGTTCGCCCCAAACTGTGACCCCTGTATCTCCGAAATTACTTAACTGATTTCGCTCATATTAAATTATAAAAATATATTGGAATGAACTACTTGCTTACAAAATTTCATAAAGATCGGATTAACGATACACAAGTTATCTTTGATCAAATATACATCCGTACATAGAAACACCGACTTGTCCCATTAGAATCTGAGACCTTTATTCGCTCGGTTAAAAACAACACTTTAGTTGCATTATGTACCACTTTCATTCAGTCTTCGCCACAGGAATAAGCTTTCCATACGGTTTACATACAATATTTTTCATTTCTCTCTTGGACGCGGACAAAGAGAATGTTAATGCAATTTAGTAACATTGTATTGCCGGAGCTTACAAATGCTTTAATGCTTACGGAAGGTGTCATATAAGTGAGCATTTTAATTTTGAAAAAGGTTTTAATGGCGTTTGCCTTACGGAAAACTGTGGCTAACCTCCGCTACGCAAAATTCTGTTTTACAAACTTTGAGTAGATAATAGATATGGGAATGATTGAGAGTATTTTTGGCTTCAAGGAGACTTTAAGCATTGATTTTATACTATGCCCTTATACATGGCTCTTTAGGACGATCGTGCTAAGCCGATAATTGTAAAAAACTGATATTGTTATTATAAAAAAAAAACATACACACTCGAAAAATATATTAGTTTCCAAAAATCTTGCGACTAATCTAAATTATAGAAAAACTAATGCTAATGCTTTTTTTATGGATTTCGGACCGGACAATGATGGACATGACATTACAATACCTAATAAAAGAAGTGCAATAAGTAACTCAATTTAGTTTAGAAGCATTTTCATTCCGCTTGGTTTTAAGGTAAACGAATATAGTTTGATGAGGCTGTATGGCCTTAAAACCTCTAGTCTATCAGGTGGATGAAAAAAAATAAGATAGTTTGAAGTTATCGCTAACGTTTGTCGGGTCAGCATTAATTATTTCCTAATTACATGATTAAGAAGCAATCATTGTGGACGCGTGTACAATGGAATGTTAATTTTGGATTAGATCAGCTATACAGTCAGGCATAGTCACGTCTATTGTGCTGTATACAAGCGACATGTGTGCGTCGAATAATTAGTGCAGGTACATGAATCCACATATACAGATATCTGTGAAGATAAGATGCGTATAAATTGCATTACACCACAGTGTTGTTTATTAATTAGACGTTCCATTGATCTTATATGAATCTCGTTGAGTTTACCCCGCGACCCATGAATCTTCTGAACCCAATTTCGCACATATCTATACTTAAAAAATTTATTGTAATAAAATACTTGCCTACAAAGTTTCATGAACATCGGATCAACGATACGCAAGTTATTATCGAACAAGCTATGCATAGAAATGCCGACTTGGCCCATTAGAATCTGAGACATAGCTTCACTCAGTCAACTATTTAAATGTTATAGACCAGTGGTTCCCAATTACTGGTATGCGTACCCCCAGGGGTATGCGAAGTTGCATCAAGGAGTACGCGACGCGCGGCAATATCTTGATGAATTTTATCAGTATCAGTACCACTGTTTAATTTTTTATTTATCATTCCTGCAGTAAAGGCTGGTGTGGACCAAATCCAGGTGCAGTCCGGTCTGGTGCAGACGCACTTTGTGAGGACCAGTAAAGTACACAATTCTATGAAAGACGCCACGCCGTATGGAGTCAGTTTGTAGTCCGTTTGCATCCAACTGACTGGATACAACGTGACGTCTTTCCGTCTTTCATACATTACTGGTCCACACAAACTGAACCGGACCGGACTGCAAATGGATTTGGTGTGCTTGAGCTGAGCTTGAATTTGTGGTCTTTCTTGAAGTGGTACGCAAGAAAAACTAATTGGGAACCACTGTTATAGACAAACAAAATTCTAGAAAAATCTAGAAGTACATGTGATACCGATGACAATCTAATAAACCTGATCTAATAATGGAGCCAGGAGGTTGCGAGTTCTATATGTATGGGAGGTGTATATTAGAACTTTTAATGGACAAGTATGTTTTTTAGTTTTTTTAACTATAATAATTTATTGTGTCGATAGGCGCTATAAAGTACTATAGTTAAAACTTGTGAGTTACTGGTTCTATTTAATTAATCTCTATTCTGGCTCAGTTTCATAACGTATTCTATTTGTATTGTTTCAGTTGTCAGCAACAGTGCTGGTGCTGCTTCACCTTTCTATGCATGTCGTGGATGAAGGGCATGCTGTCAATCCAAGTGAGTACATAGTTACCATGACCCTTGAACTACCAACTGCTAGGCGTTAGCTCTTCTATTTGCTGTGCAGTTTTTGTTGATCCCTTGTCAGTTATATTAATCTAGTATTGTTTTTTTGATGACGCTTGAATACCTCACCTTATCCACTAACTCTAGCTTGAACTTGACCGCTACTAGCCTGGGCCATAATCGTCATCCTCAGCCTTCCTTTTCCCACTGATGGTTATAGGCCTCTCTCTTGATATGCCATCTGCCTCGTTGCGCGGGGGTTTTGCTAGTCAGGCTTTTTTAAGACCCCATATGTGCCGACGCTGCAAACACGAGTCTTCGTGCCCACACCTTCCCTCGGGCAGTCGTCCTCCGGGCCAAAATAAGTCCACACCGCTCGTAAAGCGGTCTTTAGTCATTTTGTTAACTGATAATTTGAGTTCAAATTCAACTCTCAATGATAACAATGTTGTCGACCCATTTCGAAGCTAGATGACGAAAACTCAGCTTACTTGCTTCGGCCACCATTTTATCACCTTACTCTACCTAATGTTGCGCTTATTCTAGGTCATCACATGGTTTTATTACCATACTGTACGCATTCCGGTGTAGCTCTAATACATCTACGAGTTTCTATAGTAATCATAATTATAAGTCTCTAAAGATAAGAAGAAACTTACTTTCCAAGACACACAAATCCAAAACATCAACATTATACATAGCCAATATTGCCGTAGTTAACAAGAAAGTAACTTTTAAGAGAAAAATTAAATTCCATATACGGCGGATTTGCCAAGTCACTGTCTGGCGGGAGATGGAGCAATAGCGTTTTTTAGTGTCGGGCCAAGACCCTTAGGTAGAAAAGTAAGTACTTTGCTGGCGACGCGATGGGACACTTACTTAAGTGTCCCTTGTAAGGACATGTAATGCTAATATCATCAGATAACGGTTCCCAGTTTACGTCTGAAGAGTGTTGGCTTGAGGCAGATAAGTGCCTTTTTATGTCGCAGTTCTTACGACTGAATAAATATTTCTATTCGGTCCCCTCTTTTCCTGTTATCAGAAATATCGACTTGTATTTTTATTGTCGCGTAAATACTTAAGAAGGGTGTTCTACCGTTCCGCCATCGTTTGTGGGCTTCCTGTGGGTAAACACTGGGGATGTTAGAGTAAACAGTTTTTGTGTTGGGAAAGTTGGGATGCGGGAAACATGATAATGCTCGTGTTATGGTATTGTGGTAACATTTTCCATGTCGTTTTCTTGCAAAACGTTTCTCTTTTATTACTAACACATTTTATATGCGACGATAACTCCACGATATTACTTATAATGATAGTGATTCTGTATCATCATAATAGGCTAGTTGACTGGTGTTTTATTTATTACAATCTAGCTGCGCCCCGTGGTTTTACCCGCAAGCAAAAATCGTCACGTCGTGAAGTTTTCTGAAATTTTCAGCAGTGCACGGTTTATGGCTGATGATGATGACAGATAATTTATTTGCACAAAACACGAGTACCTATATCATACACACTTTTAAAAACACTTGCTTAATGGATGTTTAAACAATATTAGTTACTCTGTATCATGTTTTGTATAGTACAAATAGAAAATTCAAAAAATATCCTTAATATTAGGTATATTTAGGATATTTATTAGGTATAAAACGATTAAATAGTTGAAACAATGACAATAATTAAAATATAATGTTACCAGCTGAATCCTACGGTGTTAAGCGTGATTATCCAGTTTTTTTTCTGAATTTTCAAAAGGGAAACGTAGGTACTCTATGTCCGTCCTTATTAGAAAGAAAGAAAATAAATTTTATTCGACACCTTTACAAAAAACTTATATCTAGAGGTTACAATCAGTGTCGAATGGGTCCGTCTCGGCATAAATGCTGAAAGTCAAGGACTATCAGCGCCGGTTTTCAGACGAACCCTTGAGTTTACACTTACATTACACTTAACACAAATTTACATATATATTTTTAATTATCTATATGCAATTTAAACAAATAAGACATAGGAAACAGAAAAAAAAGTAGGACACAAAATAAGTATACTAAATTTACGGTACTAAAATATATGGAAAAAGAACAGGAAATATGCATAACAACAAGACAGAGTATTTAATAACAATAATAATAATGACAGCAGGAACGAAACATTTATTGAAATAAAAAATGGACCAAAGGGAAAAAAATTAATAAATACATAAAACTATACTAACTAAACAGCATAACCACAGAAAATATATAAATATATTTTACATACACCTACCTTCCCACATCACATGCAACACCAGTAGGTGTTACTTCTAAATGTAAGACAAATCAGCATTTACCACACCATGCTGACGCTGTTGTTCAATAAGGATTTTTTTAAGGTGTAACCGAAAAGTAGTCAGCGATTTCAAGTGTTTGATGGGTGGAGGTATGTTATTATGTACACTATCACCTGCCAATGCCAAATTCCGTTAAGATCGGCGTCTGATTTGTGTGGGCGGCGGGTGTCTTTACGATTTACCTATTAGTCATATTATATTGCCGGATATAGTTCTGATTTGGACCTAGAATAATCGAGGAACGTCGTAAGCGAAGTAGTCAGAAGCCCGGCGGGACCATTTTGATCTTTCGGGAAACCGGGAAGAAATTTTTTCTCGGCCATTTGTACGCTATAAGGCTAAGGCACTACTTGTATCTAGTGGACGTTGGACCGACGACTTTCTTGTGCCAGTTACCTGTCTCAAGCCAAAAAAACTCTAGTAGTTAATTTTACTAAAACATAATACAATTATATTTCCTCTAAAAGATACCTGAAAAGATATCCCAACGTCAACAAAGTTTAGGTAATAATAAAATACGATTTGCTTCATTTGTAAGATGAAATTATTTACACTACCTATTTACACTAAGATAATATCGAAGCCTTGTTATAGCAATCCAAACAATGAAATCTACATCGAATCAATATTATACATCATTTAGAAACAGCACACACCCCTATTGTCACCAATAAGCAAACAATTTCATTTTCCGAATAGTCAGGGAGACACGGTAGATTTTAGTCACTTCCAAACTTACCCAAAAATTTAACAGTGAATCGACAAGGACCATTTAAAATCTCAAAATACTTTTACAAGTAACCGAATTTATGGAAAATTAACATAATAACATGAAAAATATCTAGACATTACATTTTTCAAGTTTCATGTCTATAGATTTTAACATTATTTGTTATTATACTACTAATGGAAATCTGTTAAGTGCTGTTTTGACCCAACACAAACTATTGTTTAAACTCCATTATAGTTAAAAAAAAATAGTTACAATTATTTGTTAAAAGAATTAAAACCTGATTGCGATACTTTTGGCGGACTATATTTTGCAAACAGACATCAGTTGAGGCATTAAAATATACATACATACACGTTACAAACTCTTCTTTTTAACATGTTTTTATTAGATTGGTATGTATGTATGTTTGTTTGTATGTAACCGAATCTTTGAACGTGATTTTCAGCCCCTTCTAAACGTCGAATTAAATTGAAATTTTGCACACTAATCAAGGACCAACGACAATACAATAATTTAAATAGTTTGTCCCATTATCTTTACCAGGCTCTTGATGATTAGCGATTTTTAAGTGTTTTTTATTTTTTGAACTATTTATTTATTGTTTTTCTTCAGGTGAAATTTACATGTAGTAAAATCCTCCAGTGCAATCTTACTCAAGTAATATTAAAAGTAATAAAAATTTACACTATCGCTCAGCCTAATCCATTTACATATAAATTAATCTTAATCTGCAAATGTTTGACTACAATTTACGCTTGAATAATGCGAGGTGAACGCTTACATACGAAAATTAATTCAGTTTGTAGGGGTGTGGCTTTATGTCAGAGCAGGAAAAGTTTTTATATCACAAGTACCTACATTTTATATGTCAAGTGATGTTCCACACTTGATATCCCCGTTGGTCCAGTTGGTAGTGAACCTGCCTTCTGCGCTGGGGGGCGTGGGTTCGATTCCCACCAAGAAAAAAACATGTATGTGATGAACAGTTGCGTTTGTTCTATATCTGGGTGTTTCAATATTTATTTAAGTATGTTTTAAATGTTTTTCGGGACTTATCACGTATTATTCCCGATAAACGACCCTGACGACCCCGACCATATGTTTCCCGACGTTTTTCGATTTTGTATTTTTGTATTAGTCCCGATAAACATTTAAAACAAGTGTTCGAATCGCGAAAGTAAATGACTGGATGTACCGTTTAAATGTCATAGGCAATTTAAAAAATGGTCGTCCAGCAGGATTCGAAACTGCACCCATCCGGGTTTACGTCTCGAGCGCTCTTTCCGCTAAGCTAGAAGGTTGCTTTCCAGTCGGCCTCAAAATTTTTAACTGTCTCTGCAACCAATTTAAGCGACATGTAAGGCAAAAAAGATCGCGGGAATGGCAAAGTGTGCGATTTAAAATATGGCAGACCATTGTAATTTGATTCGCGGTAATATTTGAAGCCGAAATTATCTTGGGAAACTCCTCCGTTGCTTTGACAAGTGTAAGCTATCTATGGTCAATATTATCATCATCATCATCATCATTTCAGCCATAGAACGTCCACTGCTGGACATAAGCCTCCCCCATCGATCTCCAAAAGGGCCGGTTGGAAGCGGCCTGCATCCAGCGTTTCCCTGCGGTCTCTTTTAGGTCGTCTGTCCATGTTGTGGGTTGTGGATCTTACCGGTCCATGGTCTCTATTCGAGAACCTGTCAGCCCCATTGGTCAATATTTTACACATACACAGTTAAAATTCCACGGAATTTATTCCATGTAGAATTCCTTCTTGCAATACAATATTTTCTTGTTTCTAAATGAGAGCATCTCAGACAGCCAGAGAAAGTTCAACATTTTTATTACTAGAGAGCTATTAAATGTAGAACTGTATCTAGGACATAGCGAGAGATACTAGCAGTATTTCTACCGCGGCGTGAGGTTAACCACACGTGAGGATTACAGGGTGAGATTATGTGCGGACACCGCTTTTATTACCTGCCAGGTAGAATGTAAACCCTAGGTATACTCAACCTGTGGTTTCAGGGGTAAAATTATATTTAGAAAAGAATTTCAGAGAGCTCAAGTATAATTATATATTTATTATAGGGCCACCAAGAGGGCTAGGCCGGTCTAGCCGAGTTTGGGGTCCACTGCAAACACAATGTACGCAATAGTTGTTTTTTAACTAACTCTATGCATATTATTTGCAGACATGTAAACTTTTTGGAAAAAAAAACTTTAAAAAAATTACTTAAGAAAATACTAGAAAAAAGAGTGTTTGCTACCAGTTCACTAAGTTTAATGCAACAAGGATTCACCAATTCTCAAAGTGATGAACGCAGTGTGATGTGTGATGCCGTACGGGATGCCTAGAAGCATGGTACTAACCATTAAGTAAATTAAGTAAGTGATGAGGGAATGGTGGTGGTGGTGATAGTAGAAATAGGGGGGGGGGGGTAAATCGAGGTAGATAAGTAGGGGTAGCTATAAATAATAATCTCTTCTCTTCTTCTCTATCTCTTCTCTACATAGTATAAATTAAAGTCGCTTTCCGCGTCTGTCTGTCTGTCTGTATGGCCGCTAACTCCTCCTAAACCACGCAACGGATTTTGAAGCGGTTTTCGCCATCAGTTAGATACATTTTCAAGGAAGGTTTATATGTATAACTAGCGACCCGCCCCGGCTTCGCACGTAAACTACGCCCGTGCGAAGCCGGGCGGGCGGGTCGCTAGTAATATATAAATAAATATTGGGGACATTTTTGCAAACACGGTTATCTGACCCCAAACTAAGCATAGCTTGTACTATGGCTGCCAGAGACTGATATTTTTAAATACATGCTTAAATAGATACTATCACCCAGATATAGAATAAACACAAATGTTCATCACATGACTGTTTGTCCTATTTAGGAATCGAACCCACACCTCGTAGCGCAGTTTCACTACCAACTGGGCCACCGGAGCAGTCAGCTGGTAGGATGATGTTCATTCCTGGTATAAATAATAATTATAATAAATAAGAGTTTATCTATCTATCAAGTGATCTCCTTATTTTGACTTGAAAAAAGTGGTAGTAAAGACTCTAAAACTCAAAGTAGACAAACAATCTGATGATTGAGTGCACAAATGATACCAAATATTGATTTGAAAGAAAGAAAGAAAATAAATTTTATTTATATTACACGGGAATTACTCACGTAAGATTAAGCCAGTTACTCCGACTATAGTTTCAACCGCATTAGACGGTCTTTTTCAACGTGACGCGCGTGTCTGCGTCTCGCTTTGCACTACGGGCCGCCGCGCGGCGCGCACGTGATGACATTGGCTGCTTGTCGGGTGCGGGGGTGGGCTGCGTAGAGAAATATGTTGCGCCCGCGCACAAAAAAAAAAAATATGTGAAAACCACGTCAGTTTCAATAATAAAAAGAAAATAAACTTCATTCGTAATCATTACTTAAGACTAAAACTAGTATAGCAATATAAGTTATAGTTCTAACAGGAAAATTAACTCTACCATCAGTGAATTCATCATAATTAAACTTTTAAGTAATACGTACCCATAAAGTTTCACTGAAACTAAACAGGAAAAATGCATCTAAAATGGGTTGGCTGCATTTCTCGTTGAAAGACAAAACTTTTAGTAGTACGAGAAACGTTTCAGCTTTTGAACAGGTTAATGTTCATCACGAGAACAAGGCTGGTGGTATACTAGTAGAGAAAAAAAATGCTTTTTGTGCGGAAAGTTCTGTGTTCCCATTTGTTTGCACGGTTTTTTGGGAATTGCAAACTTTGTTAGCACGACTCCCTTTTGTGCGCCATGCAGATTCGGTTACAGAAACCGCAGGTAACAAAGACAGCATTACGCTGCAGTTGACTTGTGCTTTTATTGCTTTTGTTTTATCTTTTGTAGTCAACTTATAATAAAGTTTTAATAGGCTTTTTGAATCGTAACCACGGGTCATTGCACAAGTATTGGAGAAGGCTCAGAGCTATGATTGGCGGATAGGAATAATACTCAGCAGTTTTTTCTTTTTCTTTTTACAGGTTATGAAATTATTTCAAGTTTGATACACATATTCAAACGACCTAAAACGAAGGTTCACTGTTTTTTGTGAATGTTGCGCTATAACTCTCACCTATATAATCCGTCAAAGACTTTCCTTAACTAGACATTAAATTTACTGCAAGGTGAACTAGCTATTGCAAACTGATTCTTTTTACGCAATAGGCTAATCTCAAGAGGTTTATCTATTAAAATTTTAAAGCCACGTGGAAATATAAGGAATTATTCCCGTTTATTGAACTTCCCGTCAAGTTTTTTTCTAAAACTTAATAATTAAGTATATTTTTTAACTTAATAACTAAGTATTAGGTTCTGGAGTGGAGACCACGTACCGGAAGACGCAGCGTAGGTAGGCCTCCCACTAGATGGACCGACGACATTGTGAGGGTCCCGGTCATCCAGTGGATGCAAAAGGCAGACTGTCGTTCAGAGTGGAGGTTAAAAGGGGAGGCCTATGTTCAGCAGTGGACGTTTTCTGGCTGATGATGAAGTATATTTATCCAATGGGCGTTTACAAATGAAAGCGTTCTCGAAAAGTTTTTCGTATCTGACGAATTTACGTCCCCAAGCGAGTAAATCTATTTCGAATAAAAATCTACGAAAAAAGCTTTCCCAACAAGAATTTTCAGCAAATAATCGCCGAAAATGGCAATAATATCAAAATTCTGGTTCAACAAAGAAAATCATTACACACGTATTATTTACGGCAGGAAAATAAAGCAATATACCGTGTAGGGCTCGACCGATATAAGCGTATGATGCCGTCCGCCTTGAATAATGTATGAAGGGATGGACCGGAGGCGACATGGAACTGTGAGACAGAGATTTGGCTTCCTACCAAGTCGTTAACGAGACAGACTGGCTAAACTGCTATAGGCAAAGTCGAAGTACCTACACATGGTTCGGTGTTCAATCAACACGTTTTAGTGTAGCTATTTGTGAATGATTTACAATGCCAATAATTTTACATTTGTTTTTAAGATCTTCCCGCAGAGCTTCAACATGAAGCCTTTTAAAAAGGGTGTCTATACTACCTCTCTGGGCTGGAAAAGATCGTTAACACCAGTGTTGCAGGTGTCCAAAAGCAGCGGTTTCTGCTTACCATCAAGTGAACTGCAAGCTTGTTTGCCGCTCATATAAAATTATAAAATCATCATAATCATTTCAGCCATAGGACGTCCACTGCTGGACATAGGCCTCCCCCATCGATCTCCAAAAGGGCCGGTTGGAAGCGGCCTGCATCCAGCGTTTCCCTGCGGTCTCTTTTAGGTCGTCTGTCCATCTTGTGGGTGGACGTCCTACGCTGCGCTTACCAGAAAAATAATTAGTTAAAATACTAATGATATAATAAATATGACTAATGATATCATTTATTATATACTAAATTAAAACCCCCATATTAATAAAAACGTGGAATATCCATGGAATAGTTAGTCCGTCTTATGTCTATGTTCTATGTTATGTCTATCAGAAATGAGGACATCCGTAGACGAACGAAAGTCACCGACATAGCCCACCGGATTAGCAAGTTGAAATGGCAGTGGGCAGGGCACAAATCACGCAGAGCAGATGGCCGATGGGGCCGAAAGGTTCTGGAATGGAGACCACGGACTGGTAAGCGCAACGTAGGACGTCCACCCACAAGATGGACAGACGACCTAAAAGAGACCGCTGGGAAACTCTGGATTTGGAGATCGACGGGGGAGGCCTATGTCCAGCAGTGGACGTCCTATGGCTGAAATGATGATGATGATGATGATGTCTATGTTAGTACACGGTAACAATTACCTACTCCAAAGTTGCTACATGGTTATCGATGGGGGGGGGGAGAGGGGATTTAATTTGGTACGGTTTGGTGGGGTTCCCCCTACTTACAGCTTGACTCAAACTGACCCGCAGAAAATACAAATTTTCATGACATGTAAAGCATAATTGATTAGTGATTTGAAATATAAATATAATCGTATAGTTTTTTCATCCAGAAAATCAATTTTAAGAGCTCTTTTGAATTCTGCCGTAGGTATGAGATGGAATATTAACAAAGATGCAGCACTGCCAGAACTTTACTTGCTCCGGAAGTACAGATAACCCTGACAATAAACATACCAGGTGAAGTTATGGAGTAATAGAATATTTAGTGCTTTTTGAACTAATTGAGGGTTGACCGCTGGGAGCATAAGTCGAAGTTCATGTTGCTATATTGAAGCCAACCCTGTACAGAACGGTGAAGTATCGGTAAAAGTTTTTGTAGCTATAGGTAATGGTTATTGTCTTTTTATTTTATACTAACCTCATCAAAGAGATCTTTTAAATTTTTTTATGAGTCACATGTTAGTATTCGTTTATTACATTAGTTTAGTTTTATATTTTATATCTTACACCCAATCCCTGACTAATAGTCGTATTTTTATTTCCCTCAAAGTATTTAAATCATATAGAAATGCCCGGAATCCTGAGTTTTTTTTTGTGCCATAGTCACAAGACAATAACGAGCTGACTCAACTTGAAGAACGCTTATAGCTACGCAAAACCTTGCTTAAGAGTCCGGATTACGCCATAGATAATATAGATATTGCGCTCGCGTTTTTTACAATACGAAAAATAACGGAATTTTCATAAATCTTTTGTATATTATTACAAAAGTCAAGCCATATTTATGTTATTTTTTTATTTCGGATAGGTCCTATTTTTTTTTTCTCTCGTCAGAATTTACTTCAGTGAGCCAGTTTCAAACGTCCACAAAATGTTTTACTAACCCGATGATGATGATGATGTTGTGACGAAAATTTGGATGAACCAACCTATGTCCTATATGTTACTTTGTTAGGTTTCTCGTCTTCTGCTATTTTCTCCAACTGTCTTTTGATTTATGGACACAAAAAGTAATCAAGGTAAACGTAACTCAAGTCGCGAAGATGAGAAAACAAATTGGATCATGTTAGAACCGTCTGGCTTTTATTGATTTTATCCAATACCAATAAAATGGATACTTGGATAGGTAAGAACTTAATTACAAGACCTTGTCCCTGGTAAGAGCTATTTATTAGAAGAGGGTAATTACCTACCTTCTTTGGACTATTCACTTGAGACAGAATAAGTAGTTTTATTAACGGTCACTATTTGGGCCAAGGCGCCTGTTCGTCACTATCTAACAAAACGATTTGATTTTTTGTGCATGTTTCTGGAAATGTATTAAATGATATATATATATATATATATATATATGCCCAGATAGTTTCAGCTTGATTTCTAAGCAGCGAGAAAAATTATACTATAATTTTAATTAATAAAAATTAACAATATTATGGCTTTAATAGCTTTACCTAGTCTGTGACTCTAATCCACCATTCTGGCCCTGTGCATGTTGGTAAATGTCATTATGTTTTTGAACTTTTGAGGTTTTTATACATACCTGTTTCTTCACCATGTTTTCCTTCACAGCTAGGTATCGAACTGGGTGCCATCAGATTGTAAAGCATACATGCAACCGCTTGGCCACCATCGCTCCTAAATAATATAAAACACATAAACTGCCTATAATATTGTGTCAGGAAATGTTCTGAATTAAAATTATTTTATTTAACAATGGTTTAATTGGATAGCCCTTTGGTCCAGTTGGTAGTGAACCTACCTTCTGAGCTTGGGGGCGTTGGTTCGATTCCCACCTAGGACAAACATTTATGTGATGAACATTTGTGTTTGTTTTATACCTATCTGGGGTTATTAATATCTATTTAAGTATGTATTTAAATCTATATATGTACTAGCTGCCCCCCGCGGTTTGTCACGCGTAGTGATGAAAAATGGCGATGATAATGAAAAGTAGCTTATGTCACTCTCTGGCTCTTGAACTATACCCATATATATAAATCAGGTCGATCCGTTGTTCCGTTGCAGCATGAAAGAGGAACAAACATCCATACATCTATACTTACAAACTTTCGCGTTTATAATATTAAGTAGGATGTATATCAGTCTCTGGCGGCCATATTACAAGCTTTGCTTAGTTTGGGGTCAGATGACCGTGTGTGCAAAAATGTCCCGAATATTGATAAAACAAAATATATTTTTTTACATTATTTGCTTTTTTTTCGTGTAACTTTTAGTAGTTAGTAGCATTCTCTATTTTATTGCGGTATAAGTGTGGACATACGGGCTTGCAAAGCTCAATCATATTCGTTCTCTGGATTTTTCTTTATTGCAAGCGGTGCCATAGCGGCTCTTTCTCTTGAGCATGCCTATCTTAGCGCGACATCTAAGACGAACAATTAATCAGACCACGAGAAAATAATAGCACAGTTATGCGCTCAATTTATTACAGCTTTGCAGTCTCCCTGAGCAATTCTCATTTCTCTTTGTTTAATATTACAAAAGGGTTTAAAACATTTTTTTCCTGGTTATATTCAGCATTTGTTTTTGTAATTTAAGCCTGGTTTTGTTTTCGGGAATTGCAGGAGACTCGGTTCTACCAGGCTGGTAATGTAAATTTTTCTTTCGCTTTTTTGTCCTTTGATGGGCGCCCTACGAGGACAAATTCTGGTATAAAAAAAAGGGAAATTAATGTTATTAGTAATATTATTGTTGTCTTGTAAGAATTTTATTTATAATTTTTTGATTCATTTTTGATGTATCTTGTTAATTACTTCACTGCAATATCTATCTGAGAAATCTCGACAGATTCCAATGTGACCAAATTATCGCGATATTTACAATGTTTTTGATTGTATGATATGCAACTGAATGACGAGACAAGCATGTCGCTCGGCTGATAGTAAGCACCACATTTGCCAATAATAGTTAAGTGTCAGAACTTTAACAGTTTAAAACCCTGGCAATGCACTACATTTCTCACCCTGAACTATTAGATGTTAAAAATCTTGTTATACCTAATATTACTTCGTAATAAGGTGACTTTTATTGCTTCTGAAAACAAAGTGATCTAAGTCCTTTTTTCTATATTTACACGTCTCTGGTAAACCATTCCAGCAGTTATTCAATTTTCACAATTAGCTTGTCTATCGCACACATAAAACACAGGTGGTACCTAGCCTTAAAGCGAAACCTAGAGTTAATATCTCTAGAACTGCACTGCGATAACTATTAACCCCCATTTGGCGCAGCTTACGAAACAGTTACTTAATTGTTATTGTAACTTGCGGTTGAAAGGAGACTTTGGTGAGTCTGTCATTTGCGTAGTTTAATTCAAGGAATTTGACAGTATAACGTACATTTGTATATATATATATTATTATACTGACAATAATATACATTTGCACGCTGTAACGGGCAAGGAGATAAGATATGTCTCCATTCTTACGACCATGTATGCTACTTTATACGTATGTATACCTACCATGTTCTGACAAATAAATATTTTGAATTTGAATTTGAACGTTTTCTATCAAGGAACAGCTTTTGTACTGTGGAGGTGAAAAAAAGAGTTTTGTTATAAGGCATTTGCCCTTATTTACTAAACAAAATACTGGCTAAAACTAGTTATATAACTTACATAAGATATTAATCATTTTGTTCAGCTCACTCAACTTCTCTACAATAAATAACTTATCAGACTACTTTTATAAATGCGAAAGTAACTATCTTTTATTGTTTTACTCTCCTCTCTCTCTGTCTCTTTGACTCTTTGTCTTTCTGTCTGTAACGTCTTCACAAGTAAACGGTTGACCCAATGTCAACGAAAACTGGGAAAAGGTATCATATAATATTAGAAATCATTTTTTTGTTACGAAAAATGCGAGAAAACTATCAAAATAGCGCAAGAAGCGTCACAATAATTTTCAAAATACAATAAAAGATAAAACTAGTTCTGACTATCGTTTCACACAATGTTTGTTAACACAGTTCACCGATTAACTTTACTTTCATCTACAACCGGTGTCACAAATAGAAGCTAACTGGCAAACGCCAGTGCTAAACAACTCTAACTGCACTGCGCTTAACCGTTAACCTAAAAGCCTGCGGTGCCACTAATGTATCTTCAATTTGGTCTGAAATCTTTGACACGTCTTTCCAGGTTGCATAATGCTCTTCAAGTAGTATGTTCTGCTTTAAACAGATTGTTAGAAGCACCTTGCGTTTGTGTGAACACTCCCGTAATAGTATTCAAGTAGCGGCAACATGTCGGTCTTAGCAAAGCTATTACTGCCACCAAGTTTATAAAACTTGACAGTGTTCGTTTAATAAATTAATTATTTCTTAAAACAGTTTTATTTCAATTAACTTAAATAATTGAATAATTGGCCGTGTGAATTGAAAGTTTAGCGTGTACAGGAACTAATTGTGTGTATCTGGGTTTGTTTTGTATATTATGTTTGACATTCGCATCGATTTTGTTATACAACTCACTAAACTAAATCAATTTGTTAGCCTAAAATTAAATGCATCTCTTTACATTACAATAAGTGGAAAGAGGATGTGAAGAGAGTGTGTACTATTACCAAGTTTGACGCTTGTACGTTATATAAATTTACATTAGAGCTAATAAAAAAATATGTAAAATACATAAAACCCCCCTTCCGGTTTTTACTTTTTGACTTTTTTATTATTTCTTAGTTAATCCGCCGTAATATTACATAATCTGTAAAAAAATAAACTGACTACCTATTACGGTTCGAAAGATACAGCCGTTTAAAGGTAGGCTGTACAGACGGACAGACGGACAGACGGACAGACGGACAGACGGACGGACAGAACGAATTTGTAAGGGTTCCTTGTCAAGCTACGGAACTCTAAAAAGTGCCAGCGTTGAAAACGGAAATTAATTTAAAATGATCACAGCCTTTGAAATCAAGAAAAGCTACGAAATTTTCGTCCCCACAAAATATTTCTGACAGTTTAATAGGCGGGAAAGAAAAATAAAAGCATTTTCCCGATTGGAATAAAACACTCAAATTGTGTCATTCAAGCTAATTGTTAGCTTTCACTAGCAAATTGCCGAAACAATTGAATAGCAATCCTTAAAACAGAGCAGAAAAAATGCGTAAAATACCTACTTAAAGTGGCACTGTAATGAAAGAGAGTTTCGTATTTTGGTCTAAAATAGGTACTCTCCACTTTACTGGCAATAAAAAAGAACTAAAAGTAGGGATAAGCATCATTAACGAATTCAAATGTCTTGCGAGATTATTTTACAGCTGAGCTTCGCATTAACTAATAGGAGTACATCGATTAAGAGCTTTTTTACGATTTAATTTAATGAAATGACCGAACTGACATTTTGTTTTAGCGTGAAAAAATTGAATAAGATGATAACCTGTTTTTATGCCTAATTTCATAATGGAATGATGTTTTGTCTGGTGTTGTGTCTTTATGTCTTCAACTTGGGTTTACGTTGCATCAATTTGCGCGGTTAGAACAGATAGTACCAAATTCACATTTTTGTTATAAATAGTTGAGGATATAAATAAGTTTAATATAATATTCTTCTTCTTCTTTTCTACCGAATCTGATCGGCTCTGATACCGAATGTCTTTGCGGTGTGAACCCTCAGACAATGCCACACTTGATGGACTGTGCAGCGTGTCCTACAACTTGCACACTAGACGACCTGAATGAAGCTACGGAGGGGGCCATTGGGGTGGCTAAATTTTGGTCTAAAAACTTAATTTAAAAACAAAATAATAATCTACGAAACATCGACTCGAAAGAAGTAGAAGAAGAATATAATATTAGAAACATGGATGGTGAAAACTTTCCCGATAGTATAATTCGGCAAAAATAAGCCTTCTCTAACACGTTTTCAGTTTTTTCTCCGAATTTAGAAGTTTTGTTAATCCATTTTATCATTATTATGTTACAATGTAATGTAAATTTGTTTTATTTCAATTTGAAACGGTTCTTGACTAATCTGAATTATAAATTTGTCACTTGACTCGTTCGTATCTCTTCCTGCAAGCGTAGGATGAATATATTTATTACTGTTTCGAGGCAAAACTTGGATTTGAGTTGATGACGTGGTTCACTTTGTCGATTGAGTTACGAATCTAGTAGGCTTGATAAACTATAGACACTAACCCTCATATTCAAAGACGTAATAAAGATCACTCGAATTCTCACGTAACCCTCAAGTAATGTTTTTTATAGGCCAAAACACCACTTGAGGGTGACGTTTGTATTTGAAGTACCTTTATTTACGTCTATGAATTAATATGAGGGTAACGACATTGTTGATGTATCTTCTTTTTTTTATAAGTAATAGGTTTTGGTTTGACTACCTACCATCACGCCTGATGCTAAGCGATGATGCGGTCTACGTTGGAGCACGCTTGCCTAGAAGAAACTGATTCACTCGTGATTTGAAGACACCTAGATCTAATTTTTATACAACTTTAACCCACCAAAACATGAAGTTTCCGAAATCTCGCTCATTAAAACTGAACCGTATCAAGGATTGTAACTATTTACATATACCAAGATTTCGCGTAAATCCTTAGCTATTAACTTCGCAAGTTCCAGGATGGTCCCACAGTTATTTAATACATATTTTTGTCTTATTTGTGACATTTGTAAACTAGCGTCACATAATTAAAGAAACGCCGTTAACTAAACTAATAATAATAATGAGGATTTTCGCATTTCATGCATTTAAAAAAAAACAATGAATGAATGTCTTTTTTAAATGTGAAATTAGTTGGATAGTAAAAAATAGTGGTCTGCCGGTCAAACTTCTGTGAATATTTGACATTGAAATATGTCTAATTGTGTTGAAAAATTATAAAATCTACATAATCCAGCGCGTAACAAAATTTTATGATAATATTAAAATTAGAACTTAATAAATATTATATTGAAAACCAATTGGGTAGTATACATTCTCTTTTTGTTTAATCCGGAATATAATCAACCGAGGGTCTACATAACTGTCTAAAATGTAGAACCAATATAATTTTGTAACATTCTTTAGATACTGGACCTTCCAAATGTTATTACATAAAAGGCACCCTCGTATCACAAAAGTATGGATGGAACGCTTCCAGAGATATTGTAAAAAGTTTCGACATTTCTAGAGGCGATGAACCCAATTAGGAACTTAAGGGTCTCTTACGCTCGTGAGCCAGTGGGCCGTAAAATTTACAACACCCTGAGTTGGGTATAATAATATGTCAATGGGTAGCAAATATGCGTGTCTATCGGCCTCAAGGGTAGGTAGATAATGTTTGGTCAAAAGGGGAGTAAAGCATTACATTTTAAAAAAAGCTGGCAAAAAACGGTTAATAATAAACTAATCGCACCTCACGGCTTTACCTGCATATCAGACAAATAAAGACAATATGGATAAAGTGGAGTGGCAGATGCAAACGCATTAGACCTAAATCAGATTTGATGGTTTTTGTCACCCTACAGATGGCCTTGTCGCCCTTTTTTGCATGTGGATTTGGTGATACTGCAAGTTACTTAAGGGGCCTGTATACCCGCTGCAACTCTCGCTCGCACATTTTCACATTATTGAAGATATAAAATCAATGAGTGTGAATTTCCAAAAAGTAACAAAATCATGTCATGTGTCTATTATAACATTACAAACAAAGAAATTGTCAATTTGTTTTTTTTTTTTTTTTTTTTTTTTTTAATTTGACGCAGTAAAATGGTAACAAGTGATTTTTATTTCTCGTGTCATGTTATTCAATGTTGTTATATAAACATTTCTATGTTTGTAATGTTACGATAGACACCAAGACATGATTTTGTTACTTTTTGAAAATTCACACTCATTGATTTTATATCTTCAATAATGTGAAAATGTGCGAACGAGACAGCTGCAGACGGTATACAGAACCCTTAATGTGCGTGAAAAACGAGTGAGTGTCACGTAATTAGAGTTTTTGTGGTTCTTGAATGGAGGCCACCGACCAGTAAGCGCAGCGTAGGACGTTCACCCACAAGATGGACGGACGAACAAAAACAGACCGCAGGGAAACGCTGGATGCAGGCCGCTCACAACTAGCCTTTTTGGAGATCAATGGGGAGGCCTATGTCCAGCAGTGGACGTCCTATGGCTGAAATTATGAAGATGAATTACAGTTCTTGCGTTAAGTGGCTTAGAGGTGTAGTGAAAAAAGTGTACGAAACACGGAGACGTGTGAACAAGATCTATAATAATTTTCTAAGGTCTTCCTTGTTTGTTAGATCTGAGAGATATAATCTTAGATATGAGCACCTTAAAAATTTCCGATTTTACGGAGTTGAGTGCAAACAAACATACGCATTACACACAAACTTCCTCATTTATAAAAATTGTGTGATTAATTAAGTAATGTGATGTGTAAACACGCAAAATCAGGCTTTAAGATAAGTGATGCTGTTGTTTATTTTATTACTAGTAAACTCTACTCAAAATCAGTTCCAAAGTATAACGAAAACATAAAAGTAATGATACTCCTGCAGGTCGAAAAAACCGGTATAATCGACCGACAGACTGAATTATGAATTAAATATGAGTATATCGCAGACTCATGTCATGTCTGTGTCATACAGGAATGAGTGACAAGCCTTTGTGCAAGCTCGTGCAAGCTTTGTCGTCAGATTGATTCTATTTTTATCGAGAAATGATGAAGCAGAATCAAATACACGACTATCATTAATAAAAGGGGTTCATTATTCGCATCATTATGAACAAATTTTACTATGGGACCAACCCTGAAATCGCGAACAAAATATCAGCTGGCAGCAACTACTTAGCTATACTCAAAAGCAAAATATTAGGTAGCTATGTTATAAGCCTCTTATTCTGTGTATGAAAAGAGCATAAAACCTTCCCAAATGTTCATGGAGTCAACAATACCGCTTTGTTTAGCGCCCATAAAAATAAAATACTGATACATACCGCCACCTTTACAAACAAATGAATGCAAAATTTTGTTACCCCTCTCTCTCACAAACAATGTAAATTATGCAATAGGTGTCCATTATATACTTTATCTGCGAGACACTACTGGGACCCACCAGATATAGAGACTAGAAAAGACTGGAGTTAAGCCAACCATTTATATCAGGATTATGCAAGACTATCTCTTTTTAATTTTTATTTAAAACTAGCTGCGATACCTGCTACTTCGTACGCGTAGAGCTTGACATTTAGCCTCGCTACTACGACCCGCTCCAGAAACACAAAATTTCATCCAAATCGGTCCAGTCACCGTTTGAACCTTCCTTGAACTTCCACAAATATTTAATTATCAAAATCAGCTAAGTAAATCGGCCCAGCCGTTCTCGAGTTTTAGCGAGACAAACGAACAGTGATTGTTTTATATAATTATATATAGATTTGCCTGACATGCTACTTTTGTGCATCTTATAAAATTCTAATTTGTGTAGCTTAGAGCTACGTATTAGTGTGTATGGATTTTTGTTACAAATAAAATATTGTCTATTGTCTATATTTTTTTATAAACAATATTTTTGCCTTTGACCGTCAGTCAACTCGCGGATGATAATTTGAATAAGAAAATTTTACATAATTAGGAAAAGACAGAACTTGATTAAAACACTGTTTTAAACTATCATGGTTGTTTACTAAAGTTATATGATTATTTACGGGATATTTACGGTGGTAACGTTGTGGAATGAGCTCCCGATATTTCCACCACCACCACCACCATGGTAAATGTCTCGTAAATAATCATATATCTTTAGAACTTGATTAAAATCTAAAGCACTACATCATTATTAAAAGACAAAACCAAGAAACAAATCGTCTTTTTATATTACCCGCTTAATTTCATCGTGATATTTTATTTAATAGTATCGTTTAATTTGAGCACCGTTTTCAAGAAAACGACAATCCCCAAAAGGGCACTCGCCCATGGCATCCAGGCGTAGCGACATCCCTAAACGTCAGACTGATGAATGGCCAAATGGTCCCTAATTGAATATTAAATGTGGCTGTCTACATCCAACCTCCGACCAGACAGCATGACAGGGGTTAACAGGTCACGAAACGTTGGAACTTACGGATTACTTAGTCCACACCACTAAGCCGCTACATTATGGAATATATTTTTAGCATCGCCAGCTGTCATATTTTATGAAATAATAAAGCCTGAGTGGATGTTTTCATCTATATTAAATTATGACTCTCGTAAAGACACGGCTGTAGCTCGCATTTTTCTCCCGTTGCTAAGAGCAACACATAAAACCACAATGCATAAAACAAGTCCCACGTAATCTGCTAAATGTATAGCACTCTTTTAAAAATATTAATCTACTGGTTGCTGCATCCACTATCCTAAAGGAACCGTATTTTTTGCGATAAAAAGTATGTATTAATCCAGGGTGTAAGCTAACTTCATACCAAGTTATATACTAATCAGTTTCGCCTGTACAGTGTACACAAGTGTACACAATACATTTACAAACAAACGTTTGCATTTATTGTGATTGAAAATTGTGTGTTCCAGTAACATTAAGTGCTTGAAAGCCAGATAAAATCAAATTGTTTGCCTGTAAAAACATTAAGTAACGTCTTTCGATTGTATTTAGCCCTTCAACCGTCTATGGGCAGTCTGACTGTATTTGTAGTTTTACTCGTAGTTTTAGCTTGTATTTTGTTTAGTTAATAAAGGCAGGTGAAAAAAATAAAAAAATTTTTAAAAACATATTTCAGATAATAATAATTAAGAAACAAATTTAGATAAATTTAGAATATAACAGTTTTTCTAATTGTGTAGTTAAGAATATGTAGTAGGTATTTTGTAAACAAATTCATGTCAATTTATGTTCCAAGACCAAGTTAAACAACGCAAAATGCGGCGAATTAGTTTGCTTCCATTATAATTGTTGTCGTGACATTTGAGTGCTCCTAAGATATCTGCAACTTTACTAATGAGATATTTAACTTGTAACATTGTTCTCTACCAAAGATAGTGAAAGTTCGATGTCATTTAGGTTTTTTAATCAGACAAGTGTCTTTATTTACTAAAGATACAAGCTAACTGACAATAAAAACTTAAGCAAATCAGCCTAATAAACAAGCAAAATCTGGATTGCACATAGACCATTGAAATTCTGAAGACAATTGAAATGCTCAAAGTGCTCAAACCCACTCCTAACCAGTTGGTAGCGTATGGTAGTGCTTGTACGGGGATTATAATGGTAACTTGTTGCATTAACGAGGCACTTTGAAAGATTTTTGAAAATAACATGAGGTCAAAAAACAACCACGGACGGTATGAGAATTTCAAAAAGGGCGTCTACTACTATCTCTTTAGGCTGGCAAAGCACGGTCAACACCGTTAGTGTTGCATGTGTCCAGAGGCGGCAGTTTCTGTTCTGTTTACCATCACGTGAACAGCATGCTTGTTTGCTGCTCTTTTTATTAAAAAAATGCTTTCTGTAGCCATGGAAATGAGTAAAAAATTATTCATTTCATCATCATCATCATCATCAACCATTCTCCACCCACTGCTGGGTATAGGTCTCCTCTTCAGCACGCCATCTTTTTTGGTCCTGTGCTAGCCTTGTCCACTGCTTTCCTCCTGTCCTAACAATGTCGTCCGACCAGCGGGCTGGTGAATTTCATCATAATCATCCCTTATTATAATTTACTACAGAGCAAAGGTCTTCTTGCCAGCCTCTGTCCTCCTGTCACGTCCATCCATGATCTTTTCACTTTATTGCTTTTATTGATTTACCGCTTTTGATTTTTGGATCATTTCATCAGTATGTATGCAGTATCCTTCAATATGCGCTGCTTGAATGGGTGTTCCCCGATGCTTATAATCTGGGTGTCTTCAAATCTGCTTCAAATCGAGATTTTGGTCAAAAGCAAGCCTATTATTTATATAAAAAAATATTATATAGAATAGGGTACAACAACAATGCTAGGAATTCTGAATTCGATTCAGTCAAACCTTCATCAAAGAAGACTTAGCGTGATGATAGTAATTCAAGTTAAAGTATTTACAGAGTCGGCTTCAGCAATAAATATCCCAATCTAAAGCACGAGCGTCGTTTATGGCCAAACTTTGCGCGTTTGTTGGCCGCAGACAATGCCACCCTTAAGGGCACAAATTCAACATTATCACAGCCCAAGCCGAGGCTAAAACAATGTGAAGGTGGTCTTGCATTAATTATTTACGTGCTCTCCTACACTTGACTAACTTAGGTGAGCAACTGCTTATTTGGGATATTACTCAAAGGTAGTCAAGGCGTTCAAACTGTGAGTAAATTGGTTGCAAATACGTTTCTGGGTTCTTGTTCAATTTTGTGTACCGACAGTTTTAACTTTGTTAAATTACGATTACGAATTTTGACAGATTTGGTATTGATAAAGGTAAAGCTGTCTAAAAACCGTAATGACAAGATTTTGTGAATAAGGATCCAGTATCGACGAAACCAACGCTATTGCATTATGATCAAAGCTGTGTAATAGTAATAAAGCCCTATGATTGGGGGGAGTCCAAACAGCCTAAAGTTTTTGGCGGCGTACAAGTGGCCGGTGGAAAATACCGACTCTTCTGAGCGTAGCGTAGTTGTCCTGCCACGCTTCCACCGGCGTCACACCTCGCCAGAGTGCTCGCAGATTCGGTCCGTATAACCGCAAGGTTGGAAGGACCATGGGAGGAGGAGGGTTCGTGTTCTAAGCTGTAGTAAATGAAATACAATTTTGAATTTAGTGTAAACCGAAATAAGTTGAATTTTCTATGGCCTTTTGTGAGCCAAAACGCTGCCATCGTCACCCTGAGTCCCGATTCGGTAATTGGTAATGTTCTTTGGATTACCTTAAGAAGTTTTTTTTTTTTTTTGTGGAGGAAATATTAGAAAGATACTTAGCTGCATTTAAGTGTAGCCGGATTATATGAGATTGCACCCACTAAAACCACCTCGATGGTCGACCTCTGTGCCAGACAGAGAGCATCGGGATCTCCATAAGAACGCATTGAACGCAAGAGTGATGCTTTATCCTAGGAGGATAAAGGCCTGCGCCTAGCATGGGCTGCAGATAAATTGTCTTTCCACCGTTTTTATCTCGCGAGAAAAAGACAAACGTATCCATATTCTCGCTTTGTCGCGTCTAGGCGTGGATAAAAACGATGGAAAGACAATTTATCCACAGCCCATGCTAGGCTTGCAGAGAAATGCTAAGAGCATTTCCGCTACTATCATATACAATAGCGTAGGCGCTGTTGTCTTCCTTGGGCTCGTTTGATTTCCCATTCAATGAATTCTTGAACTCCGAATTCAATTCAATTCTTTGGGGATCTGACCTTTAGGCCTATGGACCTAACCTTATACCTACTTATTTAGTAACCTACACCACAGAATTATTGAACAATGTTTAAATAAAGTTGTTTGTTCAGTTTTACTTGTATTTTTTAAATTTATTTATGCACACAAACAGTGACACAACAAAAAAGTGTTAAAAATATATCCAGCTAATGGTTCTAAGTGGGATGCCTATGTTCAGCAGTAGACGTCTTTTGGCTGCTGATGATAATGATGATATCTAACTTATATTAATATATGTGGAACCAGTCCACGACCACAATAAAATAAATGGACGGGCCCAGACGGAGCGCATTTTTGAAGATTACAAAACGACGGTCTCTAGCAGTAGGAAGTGCGACACAAGATTATTGTTACAAGATAACGAAACATCTGACAAAAATAATGCCTTCGTGTGCTCCAAACTCGTACTGCTGTACCAAAGTAAAACATCAGGCGTCATTTTTCACTTGTGAGAACAATTCACCAATCTATTTTGTCATAAAATGTAAATTAATTTCATCAAACATCGATAAGTAGTTCCCATTTTGTTTTATTCACGTGACATATCTATTGTCTATCTAAGGCGACAAACAGTTCGAGAGCAATAGACAAACACAGGTGTTCTCTTTTACTCACATTGTTATTATATTTACTATCTATTTTTTTCAACAAATGTAATGTACCTACATGATTATAATGTGTTGAAGTATAAATGTCCGACGGTTTTGACTCGTTTTTACTGAGCAAGTTTAATGGTTATGGCCCGTCCATTCATTTTATTTTGGTCGAACGCACCAGCACTATTTATCACTGATTACTTAAGTACTCATAATCAACTGAAATTATGTAGTAGCTACTCATATTAATTTTAAAGTGTAACTGCTTTCCTGAAATAATAAAGTGAATAAAAAGTAATAGTACCTACTTATACAGTTTGCAAACAGCTATACCTGATACGAACACAATCAAAACCAAACCAACACTCACGTATTATCACAATCGAAATAGTTTGCAAACTAACTAAAGCCATGGCAAAACTGTTGAGATTTACCTCTTCTAATCCTGCCCATAAAGTAGCTGCAAGAAGATTAGTGATCTAAGTTTGTAAGGATTCCGGTCCATGACGGCAGTATACATTACTTACTAGTAATGGAAACCACAAACACGAAAGCATTGCTTTGTCTATTGCACACAGGCACACAATAATATAGTACTTACCTAGCTATAGAATGGTAGAGTATAGGGGCCTTACGGCTACCTGTTTTAAACGATTCTGTTTAGGTTATGAGAAAAGTTGCGCGATCGCCAACCATATCTCGGCGCGGTAATGTTCACGTTCGCGTGATTTTCCGAACTGCGCTAATTAGAGCCCGCGTTAAGAGTTAGCCATAAGGCCCAAGCCCTGTCGCAAGAAGTTTACTGCCTGCTCGCACGACTCTCCCTTCCTCTCGTCTTTTACACACATTGCTGGCTACGCATTCGGCATTGTATAGAATACCTAGGCAAAGTATAAAATAAATAATATTTCATCCATTTCCTGAACGTTTTAGGCATTCTATACATTTCCTAGGCGTTGTATAGAATACCGGATTATACACATTGCCGGTAACATATATAAATTTTATTTTAATTATTTAACCGTTGTTTCTCTCGCACTTTGGGTTTCTTGACAGTATAGGTACTGTGCATACTTTAGCGACTTTGTGTTTGCGATAACTTTAGTGATATTCAAATACAGTCGAGAACAAAATAAACTTATAGCAGGTTTTGCGTAGAATGGGTGCAAGTGAGTATGTAATGTACGGATCGCGTTAGTGGTAGCCTTAGATTCTACAACATTGATGTACATTTCACACATCATGTTTTCAATAAAAGTTAACAACCTACAACATTACGAATAGTTACAGCTAATAAATATGTGTTGTATACCTTGTAAGATCCACTAGAAAAAGTCTAAATAAAATTAATGGAAAATTAAAATAATTACACCTATCTTATGATAATAGTAAAATTATTTAATTTAATGGTAGACAAACAAGCGACGGGCCACGTGATGGTAAGCAGTCACCGCCGCGTATGGACACCTATTCAGTCTTTGTTTGGCAATTGAGGTCATATTTTGGAGGAAAAACCGAAGGTGGTAAGCCATTCCACATCTTACACGTGCATGGTAGAAACAATTAATCAAGTCGAACAGTGCGAGACTTCAACGCATTTATAATGTGTGGATGGCTTTTTTGCACTAATTTGATTTGTTGACGCTGGTTTACTCGTAAACAGAAACTTTTCCGCTAATTTAATATGAATGAATAATACGAATTACCTACATGAATATAATTTCAAATTTTCTGAACAAGACTCGCAGGTAACTTAATTTAGTCTTAATTAATTATTGTCGAGATTTTGCTCTCTAGTAACTTAGTAGAATCATAGGTAGAATTAAGTAAATTAACCTACATTTTCAAGCTAATGACTGAGAAGTTGTCTTTGATAATTTAATTACTCAGAAGTCAAACTTCACCAGGGTAAGTTACAGAAGTAACCAATAATAATTAAAATTATACAGATTACAAGCCACGAAACTTTATTTCTTGCCTTAATATGGTTTCACACATTCTTTACTGAACCATTCCACTATATCTTGAGCCGCGTAGTTATCTGGAACAACTGGAGCATCAGCGAAAGGCTTGGCAGTCGTAGTTGGAGCACCACCATCACCTGACAGTCCTTTTGAAGATGGATATGAGAAAGATAATGTCGGCTGTTTGTAGTCTTGATCATACCTCACTTCTCCGTTAGCGTTCCAGGTCAGTCGTTGCACTTGGTTCTGCCACCTCACAACCACGGATGGGTAAGGATCTCCACTTTGTAAAGATCTGAAGACGCAAGGATAATGCAGTGGCTCTCTCTCTTTCACATTGGTATTTACGTTGGGTACAACATCTGTCTCACTCGACGCAACTCTTGCGTCACACCACTGAATAATTAAAAGTAATAGAGGAAAGAATCTCATCTTGTCACGTCGAAATTGTACACGTAAATGAAGCTAGTCGGTTCCAATTCACCTTTAGATAAAACTGGATGGGAAAAGGTCAAGTCGTGTTTGTGCGAGATAAACAAACTACCGACTCGAATCTGTTGTTTGCGAATAGCTAATTTTGTTTTATTTTCTGAGTGAATTAAGATTACACTGTATGTGGTCATCAATTTATTTTTAACCGACTTCAGGAAGAGGTCATCAATTCGACTATTTTTTTGTTGTATATTTGTTACACGGTTACTCCGCCAATTATGAATTGATTTTGATGATTCTTTTTTTGTTTGGTAGGCCTTACCTCAAAAATGGTCCTATATAAATTAGTCCTATATAATTAGTGTTAGTTTCGTGAAAAAAACGAAAAATCATTTATTATATACTAACTTGGATGTCGGGTCTAGTACATCCTGGAAAAAACAGACTTTCTACACAATAAGATCTCGTAACTTCTACCTTCGTACCTACTTTTAACCAACATCGAATGAGAGATAGATTGTCTACCATTAAAAGTAATCAGTCATTACTTTTTTTCTTTACAAAATTTTAAACGATGCTACAAAAAAAAAGAAACTCATCTATAAAAATTGTTAAACCAACTATACCCTTAATGGTACTTCAGTTACAAGAGCCTTGAATTATAAAATTTGAATTTCAGATTCTGTGGAAGCATGCCAGCTAAAAGAAATTGCCGCAACCCAGCAAAAGGACTAATTAAACCAGACAAATAATTAGAGTAATTGTTTGAGACGTCTGTCGTACACAAAGGATAATTTTGCTTCACGTTAGAAAGCTTGCTTTGTTCTGCATGGTGCCCACAGAGCTTTGGGAGATGTCACGTGGTGGGTGAAATATGTGCATGTTAATTCACTTCAAAAGACGAAGAGCTAAGAGCTCATTCAAGTTGTGAATCACACTAATATTATAAATGTGAAAGTTTGTTGGTTTGTTTGTTATTCTTTCACGCAATAGAGCAACGGATCAACCTGATTTTTTGCATGGGTATAGTTCGAGGGCTGGAAAGTGACGCAGGCTACTTTTCATAATCATCACCATTTTTTATAAGTGTTGAATGAAGTCGTAACTTAGACAATCGATAGGTTCTGAGTCGGTTTGATTGAGTCTTCTGAGTCGGTTTTACCCTACTCAGTAGCGGAACTCAGTACTTATAATAGAATTCTGAGCACAAATTATTGCGGATAAATAAAACAGTCCTATAACGCAGTATAAAAAAAAAATTAAGTAGCTTTTAGTAGGATTTGGGGGAGACCTTTGCCAAGCAGTGGAACAATAGAGGTTAACAATAAAAATAAAAAAGTTGCTACATGGCATGTTTTATTTGGTCAAATTTTATTTTAATGCTAGCCTTATTATGTTCTTGTTTTTGTAAGTTTGTTTTGTATGAAATAACTAAAACTATTATGAAACTTGCATCTGAAATAAAATTGTTTTCCACATATTTATTTTCTTTCTTTAATCTTATTTTTTTACAATATTTACCTGTAAACATATTAAAATATCATCATTATTATCATTTAAGTACTGCTAAGCACAGGCCTCTTGTTTAATACGCCATTACTAGCGATCTCCCGGTGAGCTCATTTATTTTTCGTCTTGCGCTGACGCATTATTCCTCCATTTGTCTCACGGTTTTATTTAAGCTAATAGGAAGTCAAAATCGAGAAGTCTGTGTTTGTAAAGATTAACTTTCAGTTACTTCTTTACTCATTACTGAAGTATTATATCTTCTAGTAGCTCAAAAATAATTATATAGACAACTCAAAATCCGTTGCGTGGTTTAGGAGGAGTTAGCGGCCATACAGACAGACAGACGCGGAAAGCGACTTTAATTTATACTATGTATAGATAAAGGATTGTATGTTTAATCACAAGGGAAATTATGCTAGAAAACAAATTATCATCCATATAATTGTTTAGTCCAAAATTATAGTTTTTCATGTACTGTAAATATGTGTTTCTGTTGAAAATAAAAATAATTACATTTCCCTTGAAGAGTAATAAGGTTAATGTACGTCCGAGTGGCACAACTTTGTTTGCTACGAACTTTGTTACCTCTTTCGATATATCTATGTAAATTCGCCTCAAAGACTGTTCAAGCTCTTTATCGATAGTCAAATTCGATAAAATGCCATAGAATCGATCATAGCGAGTACTGATTAAATGTCATTTTATCGAATTTGACGATCTCAACAGCTGTCAAATTTGATGATAGATAAAGAACGGTTCTTGCACTGCAGAGTCGTTATTATCGTATCCGTTACCTATTCGTATATCGTAATAAATAATTTACCCAAAATCCGTACAAAGTTGAATTAGAAGGAGATAATTCCTCGATAGCAGCTCGGCACGGTCGTTAGTTGGAGTGAGCTGGCTTCCGGAAATTGGAACCGCTTCGCCGGACACCGGCCGGACCGGACGGGGAGATAACCGCTCGGCACGATTCACTCTAAAGCTACACTAAAATTTAAGATTAATATTAATATATTTTTATCTATACATATAATAAAACAATATATTATATAATAATATAAATCGTTATAATTTTTGCGCGGTAATTCCGCCAGCATGCTGGGTACGCTGCCGACTGGTAATTGGCTTGAACCACAGAACAAAATTGTTTTGTTTAAATAAGAACGACTTTCATGGCTTTTTTGTAAGAAATTTGTTGTAGCCAGTTGTACCCATATAAACGAAACGTCAGTCATTCGAAATCAGTTAGCAACTGTGATGAACCTAATGTTCAAGCCACAGAAAAGAGAAGAAAAATCTGTTACCAGGCATTATAAGTGAATCTTGATTGAACATTCTTATTTAGATCAACGCGTTTAACTCTGCATCACAGTTACTAACTGATTTCGAATGACTGATGTTTCGTTTACATGGGTGTAACTGGCTACAACAAATTTCTTAAAAAAATGCCTTGACAGCCGTTCTAATTTAAACGTTTTTTTTCTTTTCTGTAGATGATGTAATGTGATGTGACACAAAACACTTAACTGAGTGATATTATATTATTTATAATGAATTAACCGAAGAGCGCAACGTACTGAGTTTGAGCCAAGAGAGCGAACGAGACAGCATTAGGTATTTAGGACAAAGAACTTGGACCTTATCTTAGGATGACAATACTAAACACTGCGGTTTTAAGAATGGCGATTTTACTCACGGCTCGTCATCGTGGATCAATTTACGTGTAAGACAGTTGTGCAAAAAGAAGTATAATATACGGAGGACAGTTGTGTCATGAAACAGTGACGCCTAAACTTGCGATCGACGCCTGGTTTATGGCAAGCCGATAAAAAATTTAAACATTGCAACAAGCCTAGAGCCAGCGCGGCGCAAGTACAATTCTTTATTCGATAAAATTCCATAGTATTGACCACAGCGAGTACTGATCAAATGGAGGTAAACGAATTAGTCGATCTCAACTGTCAAATTTAACGATCGATAAAGAACGGTACTTGCACTGCAGGTTCGTCAATTTTATAAACTGCGGTATTGCAGTGATACACTGGTGAGCTTTACCGGCAACCCGTTACCGTCCGCCGATCACAAATGTCTGTGTACGAAACCAACCACCATCTTAACTGCAATTTCGTACCGAGGAAGCCATTATTTTTCTTTATAATATATGCAAATCATTTGATCTCAACCGCAGTTATTACACTTACAAATGCTCAAGAGGAAAAGCCTCGATATGATTTCCTCAGAAACGCGTAACTATTTGCCATTATCAAAGGCATTCCGCTTCCGCAAATACATGGCCATTGATGTATAACATTGGTAGATATCGGTACAGCGATATCATTTTCGTGACTTCTATTGTGTACGATCCTATATCCATTCCTCGTATTAATGCTGACATATTTTGATTTGTTTGCACGTTTTCGTTATTTTTCCTTCTTTTTGGTAGGTAGGGGCAAAATTCATTGTATTATTTGCAAAAGAAAATACTGTTTGTCTAGACGTTCTCTTGGGCATTGGGAAAAGAAAGGCTAGTAGAAAAAGTTCAAAAATATTGATAAATTTATATCGACTACCTACTAATGTCAGTCAGAGTTTCGCTTAACATGGATCTGGAAAAGTTTGGAGGCAAATTGAAATTTTTGTATTTGTTTTGTTTACTAAATAAATATTCGGGACATTTTTGCACACACGGTCATCTGACCCCAAACTAAGCAAAGCTTGTGATATGGCTGCCAGAGACTGATATATATACATACATAGGTTTAAATACATACTTAAATAGATATTAACACCCAGATATAGAACAAACACAAATGTTCATCACACAAATGTTTGTCCTAGGTGGGAATCGAACCCACGCCCCCAAGCTCAGAAGGCAGGTTCACTACCAACTCGACCAACGGGCTATCCTATATGGTTTGTATTATCGAGTTTAATATCACAATATAATTTTTATATTAACTACAATTAAAAACTAATAACTAACTTGAAATCATTTCTAAAAACAAACTATAATTTTTTTTTTATTGTTTTTTATTTTTTACTAGCTGTTGCCCGCGACTTCGTACGCGTAGATTTTCATACAATATTTCAACCCCCTTTTGCCCCCCTTAATTCAGCCCTTTCGCAAAATCCTCTCTAGGCGGACCTCTACACCCCGAAAGTAATCTACTCCCATGTCTCATCCTTAATCCGTCTTTTCCAAAAAATATATATGTTACCGGCAATGTGTATAATTCAGGTATTCTATACAATTCCTAGGCGAGATGTGAGAGAGAGAGAGAGAGTATGAGTGTCTGTAGGTGAGTGCGAGTGCGAGTGTGAGTGTGTGTGTGAGTGTGTGTGTGGGGGTAAGTGTGAGTGTGGGTGTGTTTGTGGGCGTGAGTGTGCGAGTGGGCTTGAGTGTGAGAGTGGGCATAAGTGTGAGCGTGCGTCTGGGCGAGCGTCAGACCGTGCGCGTGTGTGTGTGTGTGTGTGTGTGTGTGTGTGTGTGTGTGTGTGTGTGTATTTGTGAGTGTGTGTGTGTATTTGTGAGTGTGTGTTTATCAACACCTTGCTTTTATCAAAACCTTACTTTAAAATTTATTAGACCCATCTCGTTTCTAAGCCATGCTTATAAGCTGTTTTGGAGGGTCATCACGCCTCCCGCCCGCGTCGCAAGAAGTTTACTTCCTGCTCGCACGTCTCCCCCTTCCCTGCTCTCGTATTTTACACACATTGCCGGCTGAGCATTCGGCATTGTATAGAATACCTAGGCAAAGTATAAAATAAATAATATTTCATGCATTGCCTGAACTTTTTAGGCATTCTATACATTGCCTAGGCATTGTATAGAATACCGGATTATACACATTGCCGGTAACATATATACAGTATTTATTTATTTTAAATTATTAACCTTAATACCAAATTTCATATCCCTAAGATCAAAAACAAAGGACTTTCATACAAACTTTCAACCTCCATTTGCCCCCCTTAATTCGGCCCTTTCGCAATATCCTTTCTTAGCGGACCTCTACACCCCATAAGGAATCTACCTGCCAAATTTCAGCTTCGTAGGTCAAGTAGTTTTCGAGATTTCGTGTTTAATGAGTGAATGAGTGAGTGAATGAGTAGATGAATTTCGCTTTTATATATATGTATAGATATATAGATTTTCTAGAACTTTCTCGAACATTCTATATCGATTATAATAGTTTGCAGTCATTTTAGAATTTTTTAGATCATTCCAGAAATTTCTAGAACTTTCTCGAACATTCCAAATCGATTACAATAGTTTGTACTCATTTTAGAATTATGTCGATCATACCAAAATTTCTAGAACTTTCTCGAACATTATAAATATAGTAGGTATTTCCTTTCTAAAGGATGTCTTCAGATAGGCTATCTAAGTACCTACTCAACGTACACTACAAAGTGCGCTGCAAATCAGTCGCCAGCTTAAGATGAGCCGTACGTTCAAAGCTTCCCGTACATTCCGGAGGTCAAGTTATTTGAACCTAATACTGAGGGTTGTGATGTGTGTAATTTCTGAACTTCGAAATCAACGACCTTGAAATTTTTACGGGACGTTATTTAATATACCTCCTTTCTAACAAAAAAAGAATTAATGAAATCGGACTACGCAGTAATGAATTACAACTAAGTTCACATTTTGACTTTCATCCCCTCTCCCAAGGGAACCATGCAAAATTTCGGGATAAAAGGTATCCTATAACCTACCTCGTAGTATGAACTCAAATTATGCTAAGTTTCATTTGAATCCATTGAGTAGTTTCGGCGTGATGCGCAGCCCAGATACAGACAGACAGACAGACAAAAATGAAAAAAATTACAGTTTTGACTTCAGTATCGATTACAGAGTGCCGTAAATTTATTTTTTTCAAAATATCTTCAATGTACAGAATTGGACCTGTTACAGTTTTATTATAAGTATAGATTAACTACAATTAAAAACTAATAACTAACTTGAAATCATTTCTAAAAACAAACTATAATTTTTTTTTAATTGTTTTTTATTTTTTATTAAAGTCGTCCGCGGGTAAGTTTCCAAGAAAGCTAGCGACATTACGACGTTGATCGGCTAATCTTACTCTTTGGCTGAGGTAATCGCCAGCTCTTTGGTCACCTCTTTGGTCATCTTCGGTTTATCGCTTCCAGCCTTTACCAGCTGATTTACGTATATCGTCACTCCATCGAGCCTCAGGGCGTCCTACACTACATTTGCCGATTCGCATTCTCAATTTCAACAGTTATCGATTCTGTGACAGATATGATCAGCCCACTGACACTTCAGCTTGCTCCCACCGTTCCATAAATAACATTAGCCTGCAACTGACTAGGATTTTCTTATTTATTTATTTAATAGTAGGCTTGCGTTTGACCTCCAACTCACCTGATGTTAAGCGATGATGAGGTCTACGGTGAAGCACGCTTCAGCACGAAACCGATTCAGCCGTGATTTGAAGACAGCAACAGAGCAATGATTCGACGTGATTTTTTGCGTAGAGTTGGAGGGCTGGAGGTTGACATAAGATACTTATTTATCCCGAAAAAAATATCGTTCCCGAGGCTTTGTTCACGCTGGTGGAATCGTTTTATCAGCTAGTTTTTAATAAACGCTCAAAAATATTTTCTGATCCTAATTCAGATAGGTGTAGATTTTCATTCATACTACTGAGCCTCTTATACCAAATTTATCGGCATTAAATCAATTTTATTCAGTTAAATTACTATATTCGAGCTGGAAAAAAATACATGTCATGTCAGATACATCTGAGTTAGAGTTTATGATTTGGTTCAAAACACGATAGAATAAACTTTCCTCGATCAAAAAAAATCTGAAACAAAGTCGACTTAGTTTATTTTTTTCATTTTATGCTCTAATGAAAGCTCGTAACAACCTGGAAATTGCACGTACTGAAAGGCAATTTTATTCAACATTTTTTTATTTCGATAGATTTTTGATAGTAAATAGTGTCGTTTTTTAGTGAAATTAAAAGCGTAAAAAGGACGCGAGAATTTTGGCGCGCCGCGTTCAGTGCCGCGCCAGGCGTCATCGAGGTCGGCTCTATGCTCGTTTTTGTCGTTGCACTCCCCCCGCGGGCGTCCTGACTGTAGCATGGCAAAATACATCGTCGCTATAACTTGGCGGGGGCTGAGGGAGCGTTTTGTAGCTTACGCGACTCGGATAACCGCCCGTTAACAATTTGTAACTTTAAGGTAAAATTAAGCTTACAAAGATAACTATAAAGAAAAATTAAATCTTAGTCTCTTGATTTCTTTCATTATATCTCAATTCAGCTTAACAACCTTAGATGTGATAACTTTGTAACAGTTAAATTGTTAGGACAGATTCTAATAAAAGTTTTGTAGTTAGGACTTGGTAAAATATGTGGTATCCTTAACTATTTTCTTGAATGACCTTGAGTGGATCTACATTAAAAGGCAAGGTGTGTGTGTGTATGTATGTACGTACGTATGTATGTATCAACCTTTTTTGGGTTTATATTTTCTATTAAAAAAAACAAGCTTCTGTGTCTATGTGTCTATACATTGCATTGAATACATGTGGAATACATTGACATAATAATATTACATCAGAGCAAGGATTTTATACTTCCTTGCATCAGAGAGAAAAAAATTGCTATCTACTTCAAAGGAGGTTGTTGTCGCTGCCAACGCGGTTGTTTCACGGAGGTATATAACGCGGGTGAAACCACGGGCGTGAATAGCTGGGAAAGGTCCTTATAAATTTTTAGACGAAGAAGATGTTACTTCAGCTGGATTCTGACTGACTATCAAAACAATGCCGTTTACTGTAGAAAGTCTAATAAAAGAACTAGGAAACAGTGTCGCTTTTCACCACAACATTTGGTGCTAAATCGCGCGCGGCCAATATTCTCGCAAAGGTGTTACCAACACTTTGAACACGTATATTCAAAGGAGATGAGACGCAAATATAGCGCAGTTTCCCGTATCGAACGTCTAGTTTCAGTTTAAATTGGAATAGTTCAATTCAAAGAGTAATTCGCTAACTAGAGTTAACTTACCTAATGAAAATTGCTCTTGATAGGATCTTGTGGTAATAGTTTATTCAATTTGCGGTGAAGAGATGAATGAAGAGCGTTTAGTGATTAGTTTAGTTGATTTAGATTATTATTGTAAATTTTTATAAAATGGGTTTAAATGTGTCTATGATTGAATAAATCACTACATAGTATAAAACAAAGTCGCTGTCGCTGTCTGTCCGTCCCTATGTATGCTTAAATCTTTAAAACTACGCAACGGATTTTGAAGCGGTTTTTTAATAGATAGAGTGATTCAAAAGGAAGGTTTATATGTATAACTAGCGACCCGCCCCGGCTTCGCACGTAAATTACACCCGTGCGAAGCCGGGCGGGCGGGTCGCTAGTTTTTAATAAAATTTTGAAATTATGTTTCGACTAAATTTCCATTCAAACGCTTATTTTGCAGCAAAAGTTTTGATGTGGACTGTCAATATCTTGGTTTAAACTGCCATCACAGAAACATTAGAACAAAGAAGTATTTCACCATAATCAGCCTTTTAACAGTCCACTGCTGGACTTTTAGCCTACCCCCGAAAGGGTGATTGGGCCATATCCACCACGCTGGCCTTGTGCGGGTTGGTGGATATATGTATTTGTAAGGAGGCATCATAATCATAATCATACCTGTACCAACGTTAATATTATGTACCTACTCTTAAATAAAACTACTTTATTGTTGGAAAGATAACGCAACCGTGTCATTTCTGTTATAGCTTTCTCATCGTGTGGGGTCGATTTAAAAGCCTAACAGTTTTTTAGTTTAAGGTTGTACATGTACCTAGTGTCTTTAAGTGGGGCATTGTTTTTTTCTAAAAAAAGATCTGTCATATATACACGTCTCTAGCAAACAATTGAAACAAAACCACTACAACAACAATACAAATAGTTGTTGATATTCGGCTTTGCTTCGATAATATAATAATAAACTTGACAACGGGGGCATTTATTTACACCCGTTATAAACCAGTAAAAAAATCAATACATTAGCCACTGTTTATTATAATTTAATTCCTGCAGCCATTAAAATTGGCTCATAATTAGGCTAACCAGTCTGATATATGCCCGATAATGCCTCCGGGTGGCAAAGCCGCTTTCAATTCAATGACCATTTCCCAAATAGCTGCAACGTAACGGGCGGTGATCTGGTAGAGTAGGTATTATGCACAACTGTACCCACGATACATAGTATTGGCATTGTTAAAAAATATGATGAAAGGATAATTTTAGCGCTTAAATTTTTTGACAACTTTGATTTGCCTGAAATCTGAAAGTATGTGTTTTTTATTTCATTTTATTGTTGTACGGCTGGTTAAAAACTTATGAGCTCTAATAAAATGAATGAAAAATTAGTGGGAATTTTTTTCTGGGTGTCTTCAAATCACGAGTGAATCGGTTCCTTCTAGGCAAGCGTGCTCCAACGTAGACCGCATCATTGCTTAACATCAGGCGTGATGGTGGTCAAACGCAAGCCTATTCTTTATAAAAAAAAAACTACCTTCTTATTACCTTCTTATTGTTCTTTTATTACATGATAAAAAAAGGTACACGCAAATTGGTTTACAAATGCCGGTGTAATCGCTGTACATATAAAAAAAAAACGCGTCGAATATTATAACGGCCCAAATTGCCAACCTTCTTCCTTTTTCGAAGTTGGTTAAAATATTATTACAAAATTTTGTTTAATTGATGGTGTTATTTTTATTTAAATGTTTTTATTCCGGTGGCGGCTATAAAAAAATGGCTATTGATAATAATATTGCTTATTGCGTATTTTATTATCACGGTTACGAGGAACTGATTCTAATTCAGCTTGGAAGATTTTACCTAAACAAACTAACAAACATTGCAAGTTAAATAAAAGCTCGTAAAAAGGTATAATTTTTAAGTTCTGGCGAGTAAAAATATCCGTGAAAGAAAGAAAAGAAAATGAGGCATTTGTGAAATAAGTTCAATTGTCCATGTCATAAAATTTTGCAGTGATTAATTAGTTTCTTAGCATAATAAACATGTAAAAAAATGTTAAGATCGTACCAAACGAATTTTTATTACCATTTAGCGCTAACAACTCTTCAAGATAATTTCGACTAACAAGCAACTCTAGACAAACATAGCCCGTTTATCCGTATGAACAATAGTCTACATAATTACCTCCTACCCAGAGGGAGCAATCGATTCGAGAGAATAATTCACCACCTACCACCGTGAATTACCCCAATTTACGTGGAACGATTTGCGGCACACGCTCCTGTACTTTTCTAATTATTAGGGCTTTCTTTTCTCGAAGGATTTACGGTTAATTGTGTTAAGCGAAAGATTTACTAATACCTACTCGTACTTTTAATATTGGAGAGTGTGTTTCTTTCAAGAACTTGACTATTTAATTTGTAGTTCTAATCTATCGGGTCTCTACTCATTCGGGTCACTTTGTGCACTTTTTTGGGTTTTGGCCAAGTTTGGGGTCTATGAAACCCAATTGCTTTTAATTGTTTTATTGGGAAAGTGCCTTTATTAATCGCTGTGGAATTCGCTACCTGAATGGTTATTCTTCGATAGTTACTATCTTGGTGTCATCAACTCGTTAGTGAATTGGTTTCTTCTAGACAAGGGTTGGATCGACGACATTGTGGGATTCGCGGGCATCCAGTGGATGCAGATGGCAGGCTTTCGTTCAGTGTGAAGGTAAAAGGGGGAGGCCTATATGTACAGCAGTGGACGTTTTCTGGCTGATGATGATGATGAGATAAGGATTCTCTAATGTGGACCGCCTCATTGCTTAACATCAAAGGACGTGTCAGTGTAGCGCAAGCCTATTATTTAATTAAAAAGTTAATTAAACCAAATACAAGATAATTAACATTAAATACCTAAATTACTTAGCCTATTATACCGACAACATTTGGATTTAGTATGCTAAGAAAATATAACCTATACCAATTCCACTCACCAAACAATACTCGTTTTATGCCAATACTCGGAAACACCGTGGAACACCCTTTTACACGTCTGCCATCTCTACTATTGAAGTTTTCCAGCTTCAGCACCGATTTCTGCACCCAAGCATCTAAGAGTTGGCTTACCTCGGAAGTTTGCCATTGGTTGAAGACTGCCACGTTACAAATTCATAATTTAACAGCAAAGGAAAATGATCTTAAACTTTATTGAAACAAAGCTTGTTTTTATCAGACCTAAAAATATAAGGTTTCTTAATCCTATCCCTATTATTTTTATGTATGTGCACCTATTTCTGTGTCATTTGTAAGCCGATTAACGTGTTTCTTTTTATTATGTAGAGGAAGCTCTCGAGATGACGCACAAAAAGTTCACCAACTATGCAGTTACTCATAATATTATGCTCAGTAGTTTATTAACCAACTCCAGTGATGTGGATACTTATGTTCGCCCAAACAATAATTGCTGTCTCATTGATCGTGCGTCCATCTTGTGGGTAGACGTCCTACGCTGAGCTTACCGGTCCGTAGTCTCTATTCAAGGACCTTTCTGCCACATCGACCATCTGTTCTGTTTGCTATGAGCCCTGCCCACTGCCACTTCAACTTGCTAATCCAGTGGGCTATGTTGGTAACTTACGTTGAATGCGGACTTGCTTTACTCTGGATGCAGGCCGCTACCAACCAGCCCTTTTGGAGATCGATGTGGGAGGTTTATGTCCAGCAGTGGACGTGCTATGGCTGAAGTGATTATGATTATGAACAATAATTTTATCATCATCGTCAGCCAGAAGACGTCCACTGCTGAACATAGGCCTCCGCCTTTAACCTCCACACTGAACGACAGCCTTCCTTTTGCATTCACTGGATGCCAGCGACTTCATCGTCGAACAATAATTTGCCTATTGCTAGTGCAATATCTTTTTTTTTTTAAGATTACTTTTGACCACCATCACGCCTGATGTTAAGCGATGTCTACGTTGGAGCACGCTTGTCTAGAAGAAACCGATTCACTCATGATTTGAACACACCCAGATTGTAACCATCGGGGAACACCCATTCAGGCAGTGCATTCCACAGACTATTTTGTTCGAGCCCCTACACGATTTAATGTGGTTTTTAATAAGTACTTGTTGTTCGTCAGGTTGTTCGTGCGTCCGGTTCACGTCGACGTACGGTAAGGAGCGTGGCACGTTCAGCAGCCCCGACTACCCGCGGCCCTACCCCGCGCGGCTCGACTGTCTGCTCTACACCTTCCTCGCGGCGCCGCACGAGATCGTCGAGCTCGTCTTCACCGACTTCGACATCTATAAGGAGCATCTCGAGTGAGTACTTGTTATCTATTCGGGGTGCTTTTGTGAGGAACATAAATCGATTTGAATTCGGACGATTTTGTACGCAAACAGAAGAAAATGTCTGTCCAAAACTTTAGGCCGGGTAAGTTGTACTCAAAGTACTTATACATACTCCTATAAGGACCAGGGACCTTATCGTGTAATTCTGGTGGCAATGGTGTTTGTCTGCCGTCATGCTCACGCAGTTGCTGCTCGGCTTTAGATAATTTAAAAGCAGTATTTTTATTATCCACTAATTAACCCTACAGACGTTGTCCTAACCAAATTTCAATATTTTTTTAGAATGTTGTGGTCTTGTTGTTTGAGTTGGTTCATACAAAAATCCCATAGAAAAAACTTTGTTTTTCTAAATTTTAAAATGTTTCTTGTAATTTTTCTAACTTTTATTTTCTTAAAAACCTTAAGGATTATTACGAACATTAAAAAAAGCCAGCCATATCGGCTCAGCCGTCCTTAAGTGATGCGCTTACCAACGAAAAGCATTTTATTGTATTTACTAGGTTACGTGTAAAGGGTTTAATATGCCGAAAGAGGGTCATAGCTCTCATCCTTATAAACAACTTTTCCATAGAAAACGGTCATTCACACTCGAGAAAATGTATGGGACTGCTAACATTTTTTTCGCTATTTAAGAATTGGTCACATAGTAAAAGTTGTTCATAATGATGGGTACTATGGACCTCTTTCGGCTTATTACATAGTTTCCACATAACCCAGTATATTATAGAGCTAGCATTTTGTCTACTAAAATACCTTTCAAATCGAAAACATTTTTATAAAGTGAATCAATTTACCGAATAATTGAGTGACCAAACCAGATTAGATATTTTTTCCAGTCTTCTAATTCAAAATTAGACATTTGTAAGAAAAAACAACTACTTTATTAATATTGAAAGTTACTAATTCACAGAATCAATTGGCAAGTTCATCGATAACTTACAGAATCAAGTAACTGTCAAAACTTGGATTTCAATCCGGGGGATTGAGATGACTATCCATTAAGATATTGAAATTCGTCGAATATTGTAGCGAAATCACCGAAAACTTTGTCAAAGGTCAATTCTTCATAACGAATGACACCAACTTTAGTATTTCAAAAATAAACTTTGAATAACAATGACGAAGCTTTCTGATTTACCTACCTAATAAATTAAGAATTGAACTATTTTGTCATAATATTGACTAGCAAAATTTTCGTAATATTATGATGTAGTCTAAAAATTTACAAACTTTGAATTCTAAGTGCTGAAACTTTAGTGTTCATTTTAAGACGTGCTCCATTGAGAATCTGATCAATTAGTATTGATTTTAGTATATGCTATTGTATATATATTTTGTTCAACGTGGATATTCGCCAAAGAACCAGAGTCACCGACATAGCTGTTAAAAATTGCAAGTTGAAATGGCAATGGGCAGGCCACATCGCTCGAAGAACCGATAACCGATGGGGAAGAAAGGTTCTTGAGTGGAGACCACGAACCGGAAGACGCAGCGTAGGTAGGCCTCCCACTAGATGGACCGACGACATAGTGAGAGTCGCTGGCATCCAGTGGATGCAAAAGGTAGGTTGTCGTTCAGTGTGGAGGTTAAAGGGGGAGGCCTATGTTCAGCAGTGGACGTCTTCTGGCTGATGATGATGATGATGACAATGATCTGCAAATAGGTTTTCCGAGGATGTAAAGTTGAGACGTCGAACTTAGCACGCTGGCTTATCAATCAAGCGTTCTACGATACGGAAAAAGATTGTATGGCTTAATTCAAACCGATACAGGGATTCGTGGATACAAATCCCTACAAAGGTGACATCAGATTCTATCTACTCTGGTTTTTATTGAAATATTTTATTTTTTCTGAAATTATAATTTATTGTATGACTATTGAGTATATAGATATTAATACACTTTCGTATTTATAAATTTTATGTGATTTACGCTTGAATTTGATAATGACACAAATATTATGAATGTGAAACATTTTGAATTTAATGCTCCTTCATTTGATACCCATATTAACGGGGTCCATCTTATGGCAGCGGTTATTTTGAAAATATTATAATATTGCATGTTGTATCGTCACCAGAACTAAAAGAGTTCGCAAAATTTTAGCAAAATCGGTTTGGAGGAATTAGTTCTAATTCAGCTTGCAAGATTTGACCTAAAAAACAAATATTGCAATATAAAAACTTTTAACTAAATTATTAATGCTTTTTAATTCATTTCACACCACTGCATTGAATGAAATAAATCAGCAACAGTACATGAATCCCAGGAGGTTCGTACATTTAATAATGTGTGACCAGTGAATTAAAACACAATTAACTGCGCAATAAATTCAATTTAATTTGATCAGTATTAAAATAATAATAGAAATTAATGTTAACAAATTTTCGAAGCCAGAGATTATTCAACAGAACAGAACATAGTAATAGAACAGAAATAGTTTAGTCATAGTTATTGTTATTTCATCTTCATTTTGATTTGTTTGGTTTTCTCAGGCCAGACAATGTACTGCAGAAACGGACGTAGTCGATGAAAGTGTTGCCGTCTTTCTGGATGATAGGTGCTTCATCTAAGGCGTAGTCAGCTTCTTTTTCAGTAAACTTGTCGCCCCAAGTCATAAGGTCATGACGAATTCTAAAATTGATACAATTATTATCATATTTTTTTTGTGGGCAAGTGTCTTTAAAACCTTAACACAAGTATACAATAAAAAAAAACTTCATATAAAAGCTGATCAGATTTTCTTAAATCATAGCTAAAAACACTCCCGATCAAGTCATTCTTCAAGCTAAAATAAAACTAAATCAAAATCAGTTCAGCCATTTGGGAGTTACGATGCCACAGATAGACACAAAGACATACATACATACATACGAGTACATGTTTACGAGTACGAGTTTTTTAAGTGTTAATAGTTTTTTTATTTGTGGTAAGTTTACACATTTAACGCTTAACTGGCTAGCTACCACCCTCAATTGCAAAATCATCATTGATATGTAGGTATGTGGTGCCAATATGTCCAAGAACATCATAACTTCAAATACATTAAATTACAATCACCAACATGCACTGGACTAGCATGGTGGACTAGGGCAATCCTCTGTCTCTCTGAGAAAGTCTAAGTCCCAGCAGTGGAAACAATAGATATACTGAAAAAATTATGATGACCTAACGTTCCAGCAGCCTCAATTGAGAGACAGTTTCAATTCCAAACTAGGATAAAAATCCATGATAAATCCATGATCAACCATACCGTAACTTAACATTAGGTAAGTTATGATCAAACGCTTAAATCAACCATAGTAAAATGTAGTACTATTTACGAACTACGTATAAGGTCCCTCATTAAAAAGACTTCTTTATTTGCAAATTGATGTAAGGATTGCCTCAACCGACACACAAATAAATAAAAAATGATTTATTGAAAAATATTAAAATAAACTTTAATAGCACAAACCAAACTCAGTCATCACTAGTTAACTTTTTTAACGCATAGTTATTTCTTACTTTACATTCATTTTACTTATCAAAATATAATTATTTCTTAGCCTCATAAAATGGCTTAAGGATGGAATCGCGCGTGGAATACTAATGTACTGTCGAGTCAGAAGGTTTATCGAACAGAATTATTTAAACATTCAATTTATCTTTTATAATGGCTTGGACACGGCCCGATTTATTTTCAGAGTTAATGATGGTAATCAGTCAGGTGTCGGCGACATAGATTCAATTTATTATACTACAACAAGCTTTATGGTTACTGTTAATTAAAATCTGAATTTAATGCAAATAAGTGGAGCTAAAGATGTAATACAAATTACTAGAAAAGGGACCACAGCAAAAACTCGCCAAAAAAATTGGCCACGAATAAAAATGTTGTCATTGTTATTTCGATCTAGTTCCACCTGAATATATTCAGCGTGCACACGCCTTAAAAAATAGAAGTATTACTGCAAATGTATTATTGACATGTATTGTGTCTATTTACGTTTCAACGTCTTTTTTTATCTAAGAGAAAGCCTGTGTTCCAGCAGTGGAAACATGATAAGCTGAAGACAATGCCTATGCAACCACAATATAACCACTTGACTGCTCCTCCTTTACCTCGTGCGATGACAAGGTACAAAATTTTAAGCATAATCTTTTTTCGAGCGGGCCAATCCTAGGCTTTGGACTACATAATATGACTTTGGTTGAAAGAAATAATGATCTGTAAAATCTCATTTCATAATAAACTATTTGCTGACATTTCAAAATCTATACTTGCTATTCGAGCAGTATACGACATGTCTACTATAGAGCAACTGTAATTAATTGATATCAGACGACTTTTCTAATAAGTCACTTTTAACTATCCAACTTCATCTGTGCAACATACCGGTTGTGTGGTGTGACGTGAGAATTGCGGGTAGTTAAACATTTTGACGTTGACATAAACTTATTTCAAGTTAAAGTAATTTTCCCCTGAACCTATTGAAAATGATTGATCCGATGCCGTAATTGTTATATTAATTTGTTAATTGTGTTTAGTATTAATTATTTGTTAATATACCTTTAAATATTACAAGCATATAATAAGTAAAGGTATATTTTATCCAGGATAATCTCCAACCCACTGATTTGGCACGCATGGAATCATAACATTATTTAATTTAAATCCTGAATTTGTCTACAAATTAGATTTACTGCTGAAATATTTCATAAGTAAAAATGTTTCCTTACAATTGTCAATTCTCCCCATAAGATATTTCACGGCATTTTTGTGCGCGTAAATTTACCTGAAAATGTGTCTAGATAACAGATTTATTAGGGACCAATGACTTATCTTGAAGGCTGAAATACTCTCAGTTAGATACAAGGAAAACGCTGAGTATTTTGCGAATTGGAATAGGTTGCTACGTTAATAATTACCCCGAAAGGAACACGCCTTAATTTATTATTTTCCTTCGTAAAAGAACAAAAACTTACTAAGAGCTGTACTTTTTAAGAATCTAGTGAATATAATTATGTCCGCCTATATTTAGATTCCGATTGTAGCAAAAATACGCTAGATATTGAATTATGGTTTAGTTAGAAGATGAATTTTTTAAAATTATCATCTTGTTTTAAAAACATTTTACAATTTTGATATGACTATAAAACGTCTACAGTGTCTAAACGTCGTCAGTGGATGCAAAAGGCAGGCTGTCGTTCAGTGTGGAGGTTAAAGGGGGAGGCCTATGTTCAGCAGTGGACGTCCTCTGGCTGATGATGATGATGATAAAATATCTGTAAAATGTAACCAGAGTTGCTACTTAAATTAGAAAACTATCACTAAGTTCGGAAGTGGACAAACTTGACCGGGAGGATTAAAACATGTGGTAACGAATACGTAGTACATACATTTATATATCGGTGGTTTACAACCATATGTGCAAATGAGTAACGCTACAAATCGTGGCCAACACATCTTCCTAGAGATAAACATTTGTTAATTATGATTGTATTAAATTTTCTGTGACATGACGTGCTTATTCGGACAGCAACATATCTTATGGTGATTTAAAGCTGTTTTGGGAGCCATCCAAAATTTGCAAAGCTATGTAAATGAAACATTAGAGGAAACATTAAGCATGCACTAATTGGATGCTTTATTTTTGGTACAGAAGAATTCCGAGATTTGCAAGATAGGTTATATAACCATGAAAATGTTTGAGTAAATTTAGAATATAGAATACTCTGTTCAGTGATATGTTAAATTTGAATATTACAAAAAGGAGTAAGTTGTAAATTTTGTAAAATAAAAATAAAATTAATATATCCTTGATTATTAATTTTTTTTACTTGAAAATATATAATATTGGTTTTAGCATAATGTAATATCACCAAAACTAGAGGAGTATGCAAAATTTCAGCAAAATTTGTTAGAAAAACTATTTCTTATTCAGTTTGCAAGATTAGAACTATACAAACAAACATTTAAGCAACATAAAAGCTTGTATAAAAGATATATACGCACGGCCTATAAACCATATTAATTTTACGAGAGAAAAGAGGCATACGCATACACTAAGCAGTTCTAGTTTAGCGATACAATAATAACATCGTCATTAGCAACTTCAGATATATTAAACTTAAACGCAATATGAAACAAGCATCAGTAGGCAGCCGCCGGATTACGAGTTGCTCCGTTCTTAGTTTGAAAGCCACTAATCGCAACTTACACACGAGGATCTGAATTAATTAATATACTCGCATTACAAATTAATTATTAATAGCGACAGGGATGCTGAAGGATTTCATCGCTTACATAGACATGTTGGAAGCTTTACCTAAGTATTGAATTAATTGATTCCGTTGAAAACTGTTTCTTTATATAATTGCTAGTGTATTTTTGCTTTAACATCGCATTAGGTACAATAAGCTATTTGAATTCCGTTAAAAATTTGCAGTGAATGATGTTAGACAAATTTATATAGCTTTGAATTTTCACATGTTGTGAACTACCATTTATTATTGAATCAAGCAATCGATGCAACATGCACTCGCATGATTATAATTACTTAAACTACAACTATCACGTTATTTTTTTAAATATATTATAATCTTTTGTTAATGGAAAAGGTAGTCTTGCAAAAGCGGCTCACGACCATTTTATAACTATTTTGGGTTTCTTGTGCCTGTTAACTTTTTTCATTCATTTCTCTTCTATTCTATTGAATACTTATACTTGGTGTACTAACATAACGTTGTTAACGTTGTTTGCCATAGCATGATGTGGCAACAAAACAATTAATATAATAAAATAAGCAACTCTTTTGAACTTTTGAGGTTCTCAGACATGCCGGTTTTCTCACAATGTTTTCTTCGAAACTACGCATAATTCATTTTTAGATACTAATAAAATCATTGGTGCAGGTCCAAGGATCGAACCAGGTGCCGTCAGATATTAAAGTACACATACTACCGCTTGACCACCATCGCTCCAAAATATATACTTTTTACAAATTGATATGACAGCCAACGGCCACTAGACCATTTTGTCACTGACCAATACCGTAGCAAGGCATGACAGTAAATCCACGGTGTTCTAGTGGGTCTGGGATTTTATTCGTGTTTAGTGCGTTTATAAGCTGATCCAGTGTATATGATCGAGTAGCAAGTACTTTAAGGTCCAGTTATTTATTTACCTTTCCTCTGAGATGTAACCCGTGTTGTCCTTGTCCCAGCGCGATAGAGCTGCCACAAGAGTCTCTTCAGAGTCCAGCTCTAGAGTTCTGTAGCCAAGGAGATTGACAAAGCCGTCGAAGTCTAAAGGATTTGGAGCCTATAATAAATAAAATATGGTAGTTATAATAATATAGATTAGGAGCACTTCGAGATTTAAAATTCTACAGAAGCGTGATTTTTCTGAGAAGAAAAAGTAAGCTGCATATGTAAGTGTATGCAGCCAGCGTGTGAGTTGACAAGTTATATGATATTAATAAAAAAGAACTAAAACTACTATACATGTTAAAAACACAACAAATAAAAAAAGACAAGTATACCTATATATTATCACCACACAAAACTTAAAGTCACACAAAATCTTAAGATACAATGTTTTAACCAGTGCGTACCTGTCGTGACTTCAGAAAGAAAGAAATAATGAAAGAAAGAAAGATATAAAGAAAGAAAGAAAGAAAGAAAGGAAGAAAGAAAGAAAGGAAGAAAGAAAGAAAGAAAGAAAGAAAGAAAGAAAGAAAGAAAGAAAGAAAGAAAGAAAGAAAGAAAGAAAGAAAGAAAGAAAGTAAGAAAGAAAGAAAGAAAGAAAGAAAGAAAGAAAGAAAGAAAGAAAGAAAGAAAGAAAGAAAGAAAGAAAGAAAGAAAGAAAGAAAGTAAGAAAGAAAGCAATAGAGAAAAGAAAAATATTTTTATATTAACACTAGCGACCCACTCGCCCGGCTTCGCACGGGTATAATTAACGTGCAAAGCCGGGGCGGGTCGCTTGTTATAGATATAAACCTTCCTTGGAAATGTATCTAACTGATGGTGAAAACCGCATCAAAATCTGTTGCGTGGTTTAGGAGGAGTTAGCGGCCATACAGACATACATACAGACAGACAGACAGACGCGGAACGCGACTTCAATTTATACTATGTAGAGATAGAGATAGAGATAGAGAAGAGATAACGAGTTAAATACAACAAAATAATATTTCTGTCACAAACCGGTGCCAACTCAGCGTTGTGGTGCAAAAAAAAGTGCCGGTCTTCCATTGGAACCGACAGGTGACGCCAAGCACGTCATACAGCAGGTGTTGGTTGCTAACGCTTTGCTTATGGTATTGAAACGTAGACACTTACAGAGAGTTAGAGCTGTCCACAAGTTCAAGGTCCCTCAGCGAGCTATGGAGAGTGCTATGCTTGGCGTTTCTCTAAGAGATCGAGTTCGAATGAAGTTTTTCACCAGAGAACCAAAGTCACCAACATAGCTCAGCGTATTTGCAAGTTGAAGTGGCAGGTCATATCTGTCGCAGAACTGATAATCGTTGGAGCGATGGGTTCTAAAGTGGACCACTGAATCGACAATCGTAGCGTGGGACGCTCTGAGACTCGATGGCGTGACTATTTAAGTAAGTCAGCTGGCAGTGGCTGGAAGCAAAAAGCCGAAGATCGGCCCGGCATGCATTGGGAGGGGTATATCACCAGCAGTGGACTAATCCAGGCTGAATATAATGATGATGATAACACAAAATTCATCAAAATCTGTTCTGCCATTACTGAGTTGAATTAAAAGGAGCGTACTACATACCTATATACTTTTCGCATAACAATTTTCAAAATAATTACAAATATTAACACATTCCATACTATTTTATATTTGAAAAAATTTGTTATTATGAGAACACATAAAAGTTAAAGAATATTATCAGTAAACTTGTTATTTCCTTAACTTCTACTAGTTGAGAATCTCTAATTTTAAGAGCTCTTTTTTCTCCTAACGAACTTTTGCGGTTACGTGAGTTTTCTCAGACGAGTAAACGGATGATCTTAAATTAAGTTTTTAGCTCGGTGGAGATATAACAGTTTATTGGTCTCGTAAAATGGTTGATGTTTAAGAGAAATTTGCTTTTACACCATTAAATAGATGAGTGTTATTTTTTGATAGAGACGAAGAGTAAAGTAACTTTAAAAGATTTTTATCCACAATTTTGCAGCATTCTTCTTTATTTCACCACTAGGTACATAATTCTTTATAAGTTCCACCAGACAATGATCATACAAAAGTTTATTATGAAACCGTATTCTTTATCTTAGCTTCATCATTTCAGCTTTAAGACATCTACTGCTAGACATAGGTATCCCCCATCAATCACCATAAGGGTCAGTTGGAAGCGGCCTGCATCCAGTGTTTACCTACAGTCTCCTTTAGGTCTTCTATCCGTCTTGTAGGTGGACGTCCTACGCTGCGTTCACCGGTCTATGGTCTCCATTAGAGAACTTTTTGGCCCCATCGGTCATCTGTTCTATGCGCGTGCTATTTGCCTTGCCCTCTGCCACTTCAACTTGCTAATCCAGTGGGCTATGCCGGTAACTTTCGTTCGTCTACGGATCTCCTCATTCCATTAGCTTATCACACCAATATTATAAATGCCAAAGTTTGTATGTGAGTGTGTGTTCTGTTTGTTCAAAACAGAAACTTATCTGTTTAAATTGTTAAGATATTTTTTTATATAAATAATAGGCTTGCGCTTGGCCGCCATCTCGCCTAGTGTTAAGCGGCGATGCGGTCTACGATGTAGCACGCTTGCCTAGAAGAAACCGATTCACTCTCGACTTGAAGACACCCAGATTGTAACTAACGCGGAAAACCCATTCAGGCAGCGTAACATCTGAATGGATTTTAGTGAAATTTGCCATGGAAGTAACTTATAACCTGGATTAACATATTGGCTATTTTATATTCCGGATAAAACTATGGTTCTTTTCAGATAGCTATAGAATGCTGCTAGTAAAAAAAATATGTAATCGCAGACGCAAAAACCGCTCATACCTAGGACGGAGTGCGGACGCGAGCGCTTACCTTCAAAGCAATTTCAACCCTCAGTGCGTAACCCCAGCTCGCACTTGGCCAGTTTGTTTCTAATGGCCATTTATGTACTGTTATTAATATAAATACATTTAATTTTAAATTAAAATGATTCTTGAGTAATCTGGAGTTTTATCATTTGTCGCTTGAATTCGAGTGCCGATTTGTGCGTGTCTCTTTTTGTATAATTATTATTATGTAGATCGCATACATTTGTCACTGCTTTTCCCAGTGGCGAAACTTGGATTTGAGCTGACGACGTGGTATTGACTCTTAAGAGCAAGTCTGACACTTACCATTAGACGAGCGTCTTACTCGTCTCGTCACTTAGCTGCATAAAAAGCATGTAATTATAGCATACTGGCTACAGTTACTACTACAAGTCCAATATCACAAGCAAGCCATAAATTCAAAACGCATGGCGAATTAGCCAGCTGGCACCGAGTTGACACCCGTGTGATAGGTTTAACGGTGGAACCATATTGTATTGATAAATGTTATTTACAGTGATAAACTATCTTATGATATTTACATCAGCAGCCATTAAAAATCCACTGCTGGACAAAGGCCACCCTCTTTAAGAGGGGTGTTGCCACAATCCCCACGCTTGGCAGTCGGCTTGGGGATCGCAGTACGCTCACCGTGTACTAATAGGACGCTGCTGCCCATCCTCCGGTGGTTCTGGTTGCAGTTTTAGGACATACCCGGGTCCATTGTGTCACAAGATCTTTAATTTGTTTTCCTTGCCCAATTATGTCCTCACATTTTAGCTCAACATTTCCTCAACTACTCGACTGTTCCTTTTTAGGTCAACATATGCTCCAAAATGTATTTATATGATATTTATTTGCTTGTAATTGTATTACTCCGTCAATTAATATTTCTTAATAATTATAATAAAACCGACTAAAAATGAGTAAGCGTTCTATCAAAATTATTGCTGTTGCTGAACAACAAATTATAAGTATTATAAGAGCTGTCACAAAAACTACTTAGTTAATGTTATTAAAATTTTTGTGAAACTATCTTGAAAGATATATTATTATGATTATTCACGGGATATTTACTGTGGTAAGGTTGTTGTCTTCCCGTGAACATGGTGCATGCAACTGCACCGAAATATCGGGAGCTCATTCCACAACCTTACCACGGTAAATATTCCGTAAATAATCATATAACTTTAGTGAACAACCGTGATAGTTTAAAACAGTGTTTTATCTTGAAAGCATTTTCTACTTATTAAAAAAATCAGTTCAAACACATAACAGTTCTAATACAAAATATAAAAAATCTTAAATATTAATTTTGAGACGCTCGCTGGTACATTATGTCACAATGAAGTTTTGTTTTTTGTACTTATTACAACTTGCATATAAACATTGTACTTTTTGACGTTGAAACAGTTACCCACCCATTCACATTTTGAAACTAATATTAATAATTTTGTAGCTTATATCAAACAATTCTTGGTATTAGCTTTGGTTCCACTAGCCCCACTCAAAAGTCCGGACTAAACCCTTGAAAGACAGACCGACTTGAGAACCTTTGTTTCGACCTGAAGTCGGTTAAAAATGTATCAAAACAGAAATTTATTTGTTTAAATTGTTAAGATAATATTGACACTTTTTGTAAATTCACCCTCAGTGATTTTACATTCCATACATTCCGTGAGTCGCTGGCATCCAGTGGATGCAATAGGCAGGCTGCCTTTCAGTGGGGAGGTTATAGGGGGAGGCCTATGTTCGGCAGTGGACGTCTTCTGACTGATGATGATGATGATGCTAATTTTACATCTTCGATAATGTGAAAATGCAATTCTCTCATTAGTAAAGTTATATGATTATTTACGGGATATTTACCGTGGTAAGGTTGTGGAATGAGCTCCCGTTTTTTTGGGCGCAGTTACATGCACCATGTTCACGGGAAGACTGAACTGACTGGCTGACTGACTCTCATTAGTATCTCAAAGCACGTACCTCTGCCATCATGTTCCGAACCACCTGCTCATCCACTTTGTCACCAAGACTGACCAGGGTGGCACGAAGGTCGTTGCAGTCGATGCATCCGTCGCCATCCATATCAAATAGAAGAAAAGCCTAAAAAAACGTATCTTAAGTGGGCACATGGGCAGCGTTTTGTCCACACAAATGTATTCTCGAGTTTTCTCCCTGGATAATACCACTAGAACTGTAATTTTTTAAAATAAAATTTATATCCTCTCTTGTCATGCTTATATCATTTATTTTTTCTTATAAGTCTACTATAAGAAATATGAGGCTTTAGATATCCCAAAAATTTATTTTTTTACCGCCATGTTCAGACGTCTATCAAACAAATTTGACTAGCTTATAAAACAAAAATAAATGACAAAAGCATAGTTCAATCCTTTTCACAACTATTAATTTAAAAAATAATAAAATCGGCCTAGTTTTGAATGAGGAAACAGAAAAATACGAGACGATGATTTTGTCTAATTTTCGTAGGTCTAATCGATCCGAGCTGCAGTTGTCTCTATTTCGCTCTACTAGGAGAGGCTTGAGGTCAGGAGACAGCAATAGATTTGCTAAATACCTATTCATAAAATTTCTTGGCCGTGGTATGCCCTCTTAAGCCCGTATGCGATGCGCAGTAAACTTGTCGCACGAGTGCTGCGCGTCTCAGCGAACGAGCTGTAGCACTTTTTGCTTAGAGCAAGACTACTGAGCATGAGTTGTGGCTTGTTGCAGGTAGTGCGCGATGACCACAGTTCTGATCTGCTTGTGTGTGCCTGTGTATGTCTGGTCTTTTTAAGCATATTAAAACTAAGATTGATTCTGAAACCAGGAACAAAAGAAAAGATAAATCCATTTTGAATATAAAGCCACTAAAAATCCCCACGTGTTGCAGATACATTAATCTTTCTCGCGTGTTCGAAACCTAAACAAAGTTCTGACATGACACATGGAGCTTAAGCACGAACAAAAAAAGAGTTCCTTCATGGACTATGAAAGCCCAATTATGACATTCACGCATTGTTCAATACACCTAATCGCATTATAGATATAAAATTAGTTTGAATACAACTAAACTAATCGGATATTTATAGCTATTTATCGTCATAGTGTAACCATCAGAATGAGGTTGCATTCCGAATCTCGCTAACAAGAACCAACACGTCAGCAAAAATAAAATTTCGTGGTGTTACCGCTTCTCATTAGCACAAATGGCGTTGATTCGGAACGAGTACTCAGTTTGTCTTTCTATTTTCTAAGTAATAAAATTGCAGATGTAGTTTACTAACAATTTAGTACTATGTATTTTTGTACACAATGCGTTTACAATTTTACTGTTTACAATGCGACTGTACTGTGGAGGTATATTCTTTTCGGAAACGTCTGATATGGTTTTTTAAAAACTAAAAAATACTTTATATTGTGATAATTCTCGCCAGTGAGAAGTTGATATAGAATAAGATTTATATTTATAGCTGAGTCACATTACACAGTCAGAAATTAAAAATTAATGTGTTACCGAAGAAAAGAGGCGTCTATAAAGAACTCTAAAATTATGAAGTTTGCAGCTCACCTCTTTTAGCTCGAAGATTTTATTTTCATCCATCTCAGCTTGAACATTAGGAGGTATGCAGAGAGCATCTCTAGCCCTGGAAGCGGAACGGGACCGCGGCTGTCGTGGGATTGTTATTTCCGTTCCGTTTTCCGCTATCCCGCCACTGAAATAAAAGTAATCAGTAGCGTTTGAATTCTTTTGGCGTATTCAGATAAGACTGCAATGAACACTGATTTGATCTCTGCGTGGAAATAGAAAGGATTTGAGGATTGTTTCAGATTAAACATTTCAAGACTGGCTGGGTATCCTATCGAAGGTGCGACGTTACTTCACGCCGGAACAGTTGCTTTCACTGTACCAAGCACAAGTTCGGTCGTGTATAGAATAATTGCTATCACCTTTGGGATGGATCAGCTAAGTACCAGCTTGGTACGTTGGAATCTATTGAGAAACGTGCCAAGAATCTCAACAGCACCAAAAGTAGTTGAGACTAAACTTCATAGTCTTAAGCATCGCCGAAAATATATTTTTTACACCAACTTCAAAAAATCACAAAACTACTTTATAAATTAATATGCCATTACAAAGAACAAAATAAAATTTTTACACGGATTTTGAAGTGTTTGTGCTTTTTTAAGTCATTATTTTTTTCAACATAATTTAATTTTGAATTTGTAGTGAAACATTTATGATAGTGGAATATTTAAAACCTTCTTTAGTTCTGTTCGGGCGAACTACTTTTATTTATTTATAGATACGATTACATCCATGCATGAATACCTCCTTGTTTTGACTCGAACAAACGCCTGAGCAACAGACAAAACAAAAGTATTGTAGTTACAGTTATTTGTTATCGCGAAATTCGTAGGCACTCGAGTATGTTCCATATTATTTGACATGTGGGCTTACTCTTGACACTCGATTTCAATCGAATTTGGGATTGGGATCGAAAACATGGCATTTTGGTACTCTTGAATTCTAAACTAGCGCACGATTGGAACCGATAATGGTGGAATTTTATGGAACTAAATAAAATCGACTCAACTCGACGCTTTCGGTACTCTTGACGCGATTGAAGAGTACCAAATGGCATGTTTTCGATCCCAATCCCAAATTACGATTGAAATCGAGTGTCAAGAGTAAGCCCACTGGTTTAAAAATTACTGAGCCCTAGTTAATGAAATTTTTGTGGCACCACCTCGAGCATTAATATCTACCTTATAAAAAAAGATTCACGCAAATTGGTTTGGTACCCAGATGAATCGATGTACATACATAAAAAAGGAACGAATTGAGAACATTCCTTCTTTAAAAATATCTGTTAAAAAGATCTAAATTGCAATCAATTTAGCAAGAGCTTTTGTACACAATCTTTATATTTTAATGTACCAAATAAAACTAAAACTACACAAATAAAATAAAACTACTAACAGAGTAGTATTACTAAAACTCCCCAGCGTAAATAAATTTCTCTAATTCCCACATTAACGAACTATAATAAAAGTGAGCAAACTTTTTCTACTTACAGATATTTTAGCGTTGCTTCAGTATCCAATAAAACAGTTTACAACCAAGGAGAATCGATTTAGGCTTAGCGAAAATGAAATCGCCAAAGTTTGAAATGAGCTACGAAAATGTTAGAATTTAAATTTTGATTTAGAATAGTCTATTTTCTTGTACGGAATCTGAATTCTTGAAATCTAATATCCGCTATTTCTGCTGACAGCGTTTCAATGAGCAATGAGTATTTTGACATTCTAAATTAATTATTAAGCTTGAAATTTGTTCTTCAATTGTATTGGATTTAAATACTGCGCGATCCAAGAGATCTCTGTAATTTAATTTTGTAATCAAAGGGTTTCCGTTAGTTCAAAGCATCGAATATCAATAGACGGTTGCAAAAATAACAACAAACTAAGTACCTACAACAAACAATACTAAGTTAACAAGGAGTTTACTTTTAAGAGCTTCTCTCAGTAAGATAATGTAAGCCATGATAACATGAAAACATACTCAAAACGGTAAAAAGCCTTTCAAGCTTTCGTGATTTGAACATTGGGACTTATCGTGCATTATGTTATTTAGGTAAAAATAGGCGAAAGGTACCTACCTATTTTTACCCAAAGAAAAAAATGCTCTGTAAGTCCAGATAAACATTTAAAACATGTAAAAAGCCTGTTGGCTATCCAAGTCAAATAAAATAAATGTCTCTTCTCTTAGCCCGAGCTGTCTATTTCGCATTTTCATTTTTTTGGAATTACAAGTTTTTCGATTTCTTCAGCCGTCCTATAAAATAACAACACGAAAATTCGTCATCATCATCAGCCAGAAAACGTCAACTGCTGAACATAGGCCTCCCACTTTAACCTCTAAACTGAATGATAGCCTGCTTTCTGCATCCACTGATGCCTGCGACTCGCACAATGTCGTCGGTCCATCTAGTGGGAGGGCCTACCTACGTTGCGTCTTCTGGTTCGTGGTCTCCACTCAAGAACCTTTCTTCCCCATCGGTTACCAGGTTCTTCGAACGATGGCCTGCTCATTGCCACGTCAACTTGCAAATTTTAATTGCTTTGTTGGTGACCCTGGTTCTTTGGAGAATATAAACGTTCTAGATACTATCGCGCAAAGAAACTCGTCGAAAGCGTGATTTTCAAAAAGGCAACAGTTAAGGACCACATCTTAGTACACACACAATTCTCAATACGAAAATTAGTTTATAACCATTTGCAATGTTATTCCAAAGATAATAAATACCCAATCATTTTTTTTTATACTCAGACAGTGATTGTTTTAAATTTTCAAAAAAATTTAAAACTTACTGTATAAGTAGCTCTGTCTGGTGAGCTGTTATTGGTGGCAGTCTTAGTAATCAACATTTACTGAGAAGTTCTGGATAACTTACTCTCCACTGGCTACAGATTGCAGTAGATTCTCTTTGAATTGCCTAATCTCATTACGAGCATCTTCGACTTCAAGGCGGTTGCTGCTGCGACGGCGCTCGCTTCTGGATTTACTCTGAGAAAACATGAAAGAACCTTAAAAGAAACGCAGAACAGACGAACCTAAATAGTTAATTATCCCGTTGATTTTTTACGGGTAAAATAGGGAATTTCACCTACATTTCAGATATTATAAAAAGATTTTTAAAAATGTATAAAATACGTGCATAAATATTATATACCATTGGTATTGTGTATAAATCTTCTTACACACAATACGCACGTCGGAGCACTTTTCGCTTACGCCGACATGCGGTGCGTAACGCATTTGAGGGGTTAATGGAGACGCACCCATCCATTTTTTTTGGTCACTTACAAAACTAGTATGCAATGTCGCGACTATATAATTATGTCCACATACTTTAGCTATAAGTGAAAGTCTTGCACTGTTAGATTTAATTGACTATTTCTGCCACGGACCTGCAAGTTGTGGAACGAAGTATAATTTGGGCTGCTACATACAAAGCGTAAAAATTCTCAGAGTTCAGCAACGTGTTGACAATAGCTTGGGTATTGTTTATAGGCGGGTGTGATCCCTTGCCACAATTTATGTTTATAAAAAAAAAATGGTCTACGTTTGGCCACTTACTCACCTGATGTCAAGCGACGGTGAAACCAATGACGGAACACGTTGATCTAGAAGAAGTCTATACACTCCAGCCTTGAATTAAATTATTGTAGTTCTGAGGAAACAAGGAGGACGGCAGGGAGTTCCATTCTTGGGCAGTACGTATCTTAAGCTTAAAAAGTATATTTTTTGAAGTGAAACTTCCAATGTTGCATTAAACGTTTAACGCTACCATGGAGAATAGAAAGAGACAGAGTGAGAGTTTTAGATGCCATCTATGAGGAAATTTTGAAACTTGTACATCCTTCCCATAGTTTATTAGTTCAATAATATTTGTATAGATGGTAGAACATGCGACTTCCAACAAGTTTAACGCTATCATGGAGGGGGTATGAAAGCACTGTTGCGTTAAACGTTCAACATTCCTGGGGAGGGGAAATAGAAAGAGAAAGAGCTAGAGTTTCACTTCTTCCGCGCGGAGGGACTCCACGCACATTTTTTTATTCTCATGACATCATAATAATTATGCTGCTGACTGACATTCATCGCCAAATTAATACTTTGTTTAATATAGATCAGAAACATGATGCGAACCTTTTTTGTAAATTGTGTTATAATATTTCTATTTTAAATACTCTATAAATCTATAAAAGCATCGCATGTGTAATGTCATACACTCACGATTTTAAATAGTTTTCGTAGTGTGTGTAAAAATACTTTTGTAACTACAGTGGTAATTAAATTTCGTAATAAAATAAAATAACATAAAATTGTATTGTATTATTTTATTACGAAACATTCGCAATAACAAAGTTTAAAAACGAAGCCGTTTTCTTTTAAAAAATCGCTTGCCTGATAAATAATAATTCTTCCAGGAAAATGTATCGCTAGAACTTTCTGTGAAATAAATTCAAACTCTCAACAAGTAATTTTCCGGTTTGAGTTCACCGCAAACTTTATGAATTTCGGAATGTATTAGTGGAGTATTTTTGGTCAAGATTTGAATAGGTTTATTTTTGTGTCCGTGAATAAAAAATACAGAAATGAAACAAATATTTTATTGTGTTTATCAATTTGAACGTTTTAAATTCTTATTAAATGTTAATGTGGTAACTTAAATTAATAACCATATAAATATAATTACCAAAACTTAAATATTTTTTTTTTTGTTAAATATTGTTATTCTTATAAGCAGTTAACAAAAAGTAAAAAAAAAAACACAATACTTTAATAAAAATCAACAACACTGTCACTACATTTATTTCGATAAGATGTAAGCTTGGTTTAAACATTTAGAGTTGAGCATAAAATACGGAGTATTCAGTATACTCTGGTAACACTTGGCCAAAAAAGTACCAGAGCCGGAACGAAAATACATTTCCCTTGAAAATTTATGGGAGATACTTAAAGAGTTAATTTATTGGCAACACGATAACAAGATGTTTAAGTGCAGCCTGCCCATGTCCATTTAGAAATGAAGTTAGTAAAAAGTATTAAGCGAAGGCTTTTTTTACAATGAAAAAGTGGACTTAGAAAATTTTTATTCATGAATCCTGAACAAATCTTCATTGCGTAGACCATAGTTTCTATTTTAGTAAACTACTGTACATTTTACTGTATTTTTATATATATTCGGAATCTGCTCAATATATTTTAATACTGAATTTAGTAAGATTTTTGATTTTTTGGAATACATACATGGAACATCAGTAAAACAAGACTGATAGGTCTTGTTTGATTGATGTTCCGTAGGCGTACTAAGTGGTTTTTGATTTGACTAGCTTGTGACACTAAAGATAATACAAGGCTTCTAAATATACGATTTTCATCAAAATCGGTCTAGACGTTCAGGAATAAAGGAAAGGTATATTAAGAAACTCACATAGACACATACATTCTACATGAGCCCTAAAATATATAAAACTAATTTTTTGGGTAGTCAAGTAAAAACACAACGTATATTTACAATATTTTTACAAATATACGTGTCTGTTTTTCGTTGTTAGTTTTTATACAGTACAGTTTTTGGACGTGTAAGTATAGCGTTTATTTAATTACTTCAAGACTGATTGACATACATTTTGAGCCTTATATTGTAGAGCCAATTTATTGAAATTGGGTACGGGCCCTTAAAAGGCACGTTGCTAAGTCTCTGAAAGTCAATTATAACATAACTTGAAGCTTTATTCACTTACTTGAACCTGTCAAGGACTTCACAGTTTCTACAAAGGGAAATTGGATACGCTATTATAAACGTACCTTTTTCTCAGAATCAGTGTTTTCGCCCTCCATAATTTTGGTTGCACAACTTTCACCTGCGTAATGTTTTTCGCGACTGGACTCCAGCAATTCTAGCTCACATTAAAGATATTATTCATATTAATTAACTTTGCATACTCGGTCGAGATAATTATTTATTTCTAGAGCGGATGCACGCAGATTTCAAGATTGCCGGGGCGTATACGCCACAACTAATTAATCTTTAGGCTGAAACTGCTTCTTGTGAAGTTATGCTGCGGTGCTACGTATAATTACTGATGCGTCTTGCACACGGTGCAAGTAGCCTGCTCGGCTTAGAATAAAGCTGCAAGTGCGAAGCAGCATGCACTTACGTGCATCGATCTTCTCAATTTGCACAGGTTAAGCTAGGTCTCCTGCGTCCAAAATATAAAAAAACAAATTACCAAAACATGTTTAGTTCATCTGGTTTATTATGGTTATCCGTTCGTGATTCGGATTGTGATCACAATCGCGTGCCATCTTGCTCACGCGCGTGTTGCGAGTAAGTGAATGTAACGGGATAGAACGCGATCGTAATCACAATCAGAATCACGAACGAACTCCATTATCATCCTGTTATTAGCTAAACATGTTTTGCTTTAGAATTGATATCTGCACACCTGATGATGATGATGATGCAATTTTTTAGAGTAATCACATTTAATGCGATTTCTCTTATTCTGTTCGATGGTAATGGTTTATTCAGAAAAGTAATTTTCAAAGATTTACAAAATATATATTTTTTCAGATTGTATCCCATTAATGCTTGTGTTGAATAAATTTCAGTTATAATATTTGTAATTTGAAAACAATACATTAATTTTTCAGGTAAAGTTTATGGTTGGTTTATGTAACTAAATCTGCCAGTATCCGTTTAACTACTAAGATTTCCAGGTCAGCGAATTGCTTGTGCTCCGTTTACGTGTTTCCACTTGCCTGAAACTGAAAGGGTGGAATGGCTGCCTTAGCAGGAATCTTACTACCGTTTGTTTCAAGGACTTAATTGAATGATACCGTAACTTGGCGCGTATCGTGTGACTCTTATCACTTTAGTCTCTGAGCAGTTTATTGAAATTAATTTTCTATGATAACAGACGAGGGATGAAAATGCTCTCCCACCATTATTGTCATCAACATTGTTTAAGAGCGTGGTCTTTTAGGCGAAGTTTCATATAGCCTTCATAGTCTTTTACCATGGATTTCACTTCTCTAGGTGACATGACATGTTCCTTCTTTTATATTTGGTCTAAGTAAGTTTCGTTAGATCGGTTGGCCCTCCTTGGTCATCATTGCTTTGTCTTTTCTTCTACTTTTCCTTTCCGTCTTAAACTAGCACATAACTTTTACACAACGTTCACATAAAATTTGAAATATACACTTACTAGTTTCACTTAGTCAAGCCACCTTAAAATCATTCATTTCTGATGTGGCAAAAGGTGGCCAAACATCTTACCAATTTTAGTTTTTATATTAGTTGCATGCTAATAAAAAGCAAGATTAGTATTGAATCGTATCTCTAAAGGCGTAAGAGCATTCTTATAAACTAAAATTTGTAGTAGTTTAGATAAATTTAATTCGGGTAAGTCGAGAAATTGCGGGATTGCACTTAACCATTCCTTTGGCATCGGAAGACCTCAATTTATATTTGTAGGTACGATTGAGTGTTCGACGAGTTTGCTTTTTCTCTGAATTGGAGATAGTGCAGGGTTAAGTTGATAGGTTTCTACCTCAACAAATTGCATTCGTTATGTGGGTTTCTGAAAATACTGCGTTAAATGCGGAACTATATCTGTACATTATGGAATAGTTTTTTTGAAATAGGCTCCAAAGTTTTTAGCATTCCTTATTTCACACATTAAATTATAACACTGATAAAGAAATAACAAAGGAGGTAAGGGCTCGTTTATACATACGCAGGACGTGAAAGCTCGTCTTGCGCTTAATTCAAACGTATGGCCTTTTAAATTAAAGCATTTGGCTGTGCCCGCAAACGTCTCGCACTTCTGTAAACAAGGTTTTGCTGTATTTCTATCCCTCCATCTCTGTATGTTTGTTATATTTCCACGACTAATGGCTGATCTGATCTTTATAAGATTTAACTCAGAACTCAGAAATTGTATGCATCCTGAGAAAGAAAAAGAAAAATATTGTCTATGTCTAGGCAAATTGTTGGACAGCCAGAATCTCGCGCGTAAAACACAAGTATCAATTAACTAATTCAAGAAAGTAAAATAATAATATTTAATGCCAAAAAATATGCACCACAAAAAGTTAAGTATCAGACTGCGAAAGTAATTGCAGCTAGATGGCTTTAAGCATTAAAGGAGATTACGTCATCCAATTGGTACACAATATTCAATTGGAACGTGATAGCTAACCAAATGATACAAAATGCCAAGAACGACGCGCATTATCTCCGTAAAAACAAATAACGACACTTTTTCGAGGTAGCCGAATGAGTTTAGCAAATGACGTCATAAAACTAAATGACAAGATTAAATTATTCGCCTCCATTTTCCATGGTGACGATATTCGCTATTTATAAAAAAAAACGGTGTATTCGCTCCCTTTTTTTTCGGAATTCGGAAAGAACTTATTGACAGATTGGGTTAGCATTTGACCACTGGTTTCCTGGAAAGTGATTGTGTGGAGATTGACAAGCTTGTCAATGAGGTTACTATTCACTTCTGTCTTGTAGATATGCTGGCAAATTGCCGACAACACTGCTAGTGTTGTAGATAAATGTCCATAGGCGGCAATTTCTGTTTTCCATCAGCCATTAGGTAGATTGCATAATAGTTGGCTTCTCTTTTTACCCAACTTTGCAGGAAGGGGGGTGGGTGTTGTTGTTTTTTTTGAGTTTATGTATGCATGTATGTATGATAGTTTCTTTAGCACGCCCTACAGCCGAAACAGATTGATTTCGATATGTGAGGTGTCATTGGAATCGTTGTGGTTTTAGTAGTGGAAGTGACATAAGGTACAAGAAATCAAGATGGCTTCCGTATTTAATTTTTTTGAGGACAATAGTAAATAACCTTTGCTAAATAGGTCAAGATTATCATCATTATGTAGAGTTCACTCAGCAGATTTCAAAAATATATAACACTACTGTTAATAATAGTCAGTAGTTTACAAGATAAAGCGTATGAAAAAGCTTTGTATCTAATACGAGTATAGTTATAGATAGGTACGCAGCGCGCCGCTGTTACTTTTCAGTTACATGCTATTTAAAGAAAGCAGCCGGGTATTTTTTTTAATAATTTAATTTACTTGTTATAAAAATAAATAAATAAAAAAGGTACCCAATGTTACTTATCCTCTATTAGTTATCCTATATTTTGTATAGATATATAGTTCCAAATAAAAAAATAGACAGCCATGGAGATTGCTGACAGAAGTGAAAACTTTACGTCACATTAGCATGTAGATGCGGTTAGCATGTCGGTGATACGAACGCACAAGTTTTATCCCTACCAAAAATCTCTCAACTCAACGCAGCTAAGAAAGATTACACTTCAAATAGGTTTTTCACAAAGTTCTCTCTCAAAAACCGAAATAATAATATGGTAAATGCTTAATTATTCTGTACACATATAAAAGTACAATTGTATATTTTTTGTTAAATACTTTTACACAGTACTTACAGAACTATTGAGTTCTCAGCTCATTTCCATTTAATTCGAAAGCCTCCGCATAATCGATACATTCGAATACCAAGTTTGAAAGTCTGCCGTATCATTTAGCTTAATTGTGCCAGTAACTATCGTTCCGAGGCCTACCATTTCGGCAGCTCTACCCTATCCACCACCATTATTTGCTGAACCACGTCACTTTTACACACGTCTTAGATTCAGAAGAGCGTATGCAGATCAAGCGATGCTGGTGGTGTTATTCCGTTTCGGGACGGAATCGTTTCCCCGCTCATTATCGTTAACAAAAGGATTGTATTCGATTTACATTTCATCGGTGGGCTCTGGGGTATCGTGCTTGTTGGCACCGATTTAACTTAACTTATGTGAATTGAACAGATGTATTCCAATAGCATTTTTGTAGGCCTTCATTTGGTTGTAAGATTTTTGTTTAGAGCCCATTGCTTTTGACTGCATTTTATTGGCAGCTATTTACCTACTTTGATTACAGTTATTACTGTGATTTATTACTATAAGAACCACTTACAGGGCCGATTTAAATATCGATTTAACGAAATTCAAATGTCAAATCTTATGGAACGCTTAATAAAATCTAGATTTAAATCTTGTACCTTAGATTAACTTTTGAGAAATCATAAAACTATGTCGTAAATGTTAGTTGTATTTAGCTGGGTCGTTTTTAGGGTTCCGTATACAAAAGGTATAAACAGGACACTATTTACTTAGCCTACGCTGTCTGTCTGTCCGTCCGTCCTACCTTTTAACAGCTGTATCTTTCGAACCGTAATAGATAGCTAGTTAAAATGTTTACAGAATATGGTAATGTTACGGCAGATTATATTATATAAGAAACTAGCGACCCGCCCGCCCGGCTTCGCACGGGTGTAATTTACGCGCGAAGCCGGGGCGGGTTGCTAGTTATATATATAAACCTTCCTTGAAAATGTATCTAACTAATGGTGAAAACCGCATCAAAATCCGTTGCGTGGTTTAGGAGGAGTTAGCGGCCATACAGACATACAGACAGACAGACAGACAGACGGGGAAAGCGACTTCAATTTATACTATGTAGAGAAGAGAAGAGGTAATAATTGAGTCAACAAGTAAAAACTAAAGGGATAATTAACTTATTTAAACATATTTTTATAATACCACTAATGTAAAAACGGCAATACGTACAAGTGTCAAACTTGGCATGTATATAATACACACTCTAAAGTAAAACAAATACATCTTACTAATAATATAAAAGCGAAAGTTTGTATGTATGGATATACATCCATACATACAAACTAAACAAACAGAAATAAGAGGAACAAACATCCATACATCTGTATAGATGTATGGATGTTTGTTCCTCTTTAACACTGCACCGGAAAAACGGATCAACCTGATTTTTGCATGGGTAAGTTCAAGAGACAGAGAGTGACATATGATACTTTTCATCATCATCATCATCACTACGCGGGTGAAACCGTGGGGCGTAGCTAGTAATAAATAATGGCCAAATACGAGTCGATGACAAATTTCTGTTCACCAACAAGTTAATAGCAGGCGCGGTTTATACTTGGAAAGGTGACCGCCTGGTCGTGAAGTTGTCTTTTTGCACTACGTTTAAATTTGTATTTTGTGGCACAAAACCCTCTGGTTTATTTAACAGTCTTTATTTTGTAAAATAAGCTGCTGATGAAAGCTTACCATTTTGCCATTATTCGAGAATCGTGTTTGCAGTAGGATTACGCATTTTAATTATACAGAGGTTCATTCAAATATCACGTAAGAGGGAACGTAAACGGTGGCACTTATTGAAACCCGCATAATTAAAGATTGGGTAGATTTCCGGCACGAGTATGTTTGGACAAGCACATCCCTATAAGCAAGTAATATGTTGATATTCAAGATTATCTTTGTTTACTTCTGTTAGGTATTATAGCAATTATTACTATTTGATTTATATATTCGCACGTTATTATAGCATTTTGGTTATTTCTTTAAGTACAAAAATGTATTAATGGTTTTTTTTTTTTTTTGCCTAATTGAAAGAGGATTTAATGATTTCAAAGCCAACTAGATGTATCAACGCCAATCAGGAACGTCGGCCAATCACAGCCCACCGTGGTCTGGTGGCGTGATCGGGCGATGTTGACAGGAGGCTTGGTTGAGCAGCCCAAGGAACATTGAGCAGCCAAAGAGAGAGGAAGCGTAAAATGGTTTTACGAATAAGCGTTAATTATGGAATGTAATGGAAAAGGATATCAATGGGAAAGTGCTAAAAGCTTTATGGATAATATAATATACTGTAAAGTTGCTGAAAGAACTATGGATTTTACTTCCCCCTGACCTAACCCTTTACTTCATTTCTAAAAAAACGCCCAAGTGCGACTCAGGCTCACGCACTGAGGGTTCAGTACCACCACAAAGTACAAGAAGTTGCGCAAAAAGACAACATCATGCCCAGGCGGTCACCCATCCAAGTGCCGACCGCTCCTTACGTTCATACTTGGTAATGAACAGAAATTTGTCACCATTACAATCATGCCAAGTTTGACACTTGTACATATTACCGTTTTTACATTACATTTACATTAAAATACGTTTATTGCATTAAAATCCATTCAGTAGTTTTTGCGTGAAAGAGGCACAAACATCCATACATCCATACATACAAACTTTCACGTTTATAATACTAGCTGAAACTTGCTACTTTGTACGCGTAGAGCTCGGCCTTCGGCCTCGGTCTACAACCCGTTATAGCCTATGTGTTATTCTAATGTATAAGCTATATTATCGTAAACTTTCATTAAAATCCATTCGGTAGTTTTACGTGAAAGAGGAACAAACATCCATACATACAAACTTTTGCGTTTATAATATTAGTAGGATTACGTAAATGGAAAAACTCGTACTTGACACTCTGATGTCGTAGAGTGAGTAAACTTTTTTTATGAGATGCAATTGCAATTCACACCAGAGCAAACATTCATATATTACTGGTAAAGTACTTCGAGCGTGCTACAGCAACGTATTTTGTGTCGTTTATTCCCGATTTTCTCCAGAGATTACTATGATAGTGTCTGGCTGCGCTAGTTAAAATAATAAAAAAGTCAAAAAGCTGCAGTGAACCGCGGGCGAGCAAGTTTTCTCTCGTCTACGCTGTAGCTACTTCACCAAAGAATTTAGTAATAATATTATTATGTTTCTGGCTCTCAGAAACTGTAAGTTTATGATACATTTTATTTTTAATAACCCTAAAGGTATTTAGTTTATATTATGTGTTTACTTTCATACTATGGTCAGAAATTTAGTAGTAATAATAGTAAAGTATTTTTAATTAACGGTTTTCCGGTTTCTTTTGTCTCAGTCAAGTGATGTTTATTTTAGAATATTTAACCACCATACATGCAAAATACTCCATCCCGGACCCTCAATCAGGGCAGATCTGATTTCTGTCAGTTAGGTTAGAAGCCAAGGCGGGTCTGTTAGGGTCGCGAAATGTTGTTTTGTGTAGAAAATACCGATAGTAGGTCCCTCACGCAGTTTGTGGATATTTTGGTTGAACAATACCTCTGTTTTTGTTTGTTTTGTTTCCGTATGTATGGAATAAACAAGCATACTTGCTTTGTGTCGTCGAATAAAAAACATTGTCCACTTGTACGTTTTGTTTTGATGAACGGTGCGGACTGATATTATTAGTTAAATTATTGTGTTATTCTGAACCTCACTTTTTGTACAGCCAATAATAAGTATAATGAACAAAGCTCATTAATAACAAATCAATAAAATTATATATAAACTTCATTGTCCTAAATAAAAATTCAACATCATTTTAGTATAGTTATAAAATGAATAAAAGCTAAAATTATTATCTGAACAAATGTATAAAGAGAAAATTATGCGGCTTTCAATAAATATTTGCAACTTTATAAATAGTTAGGCAATACGCTATACTTGTTGATTTTAGTAATATGGGCAATATTATGATATGATGACAAACCTTTTAAGGCAGGTTTGTATTTATCTCCACCGTCCAATTTTTCCTTCGGAAAAGCCGTGAAAGCGGCCTTGTATGGAACATCCCGTACTAAAAATCATTCCAGGTAGGATGGCTATCAGTGTGGCCCAAGTTTTTCACTGATATTGATAGTTTCAGTAATTTTTTTAACCTAACCACAATTTCAGCACAAACCCCATAACAAAACATAAAAATAAAACTGTTGCAGGTTCCATAAAAATAAAGTAGGAAGATTCAATCTCAATGGCACAACTTTAAAAATAAAAACCAAACAAATCTAAAAGATTATATACCGGAGAGAACAGCGACCAGAATGCGTGGCAATGGCATCGATTCTGATGTACTCTAAACTAAACTAAACTAAATTTGACAGCCCTAAAATTGTTGCCATCCTTCTCTCACATATTGAAATGAAAAGAGAGGCAGATAATTTTAGTCCTGTCCAATTGGTTTAGTTTGAGTGGTATGACAGAATCGACGCCATTGCTAAGTTGTTACTCAAACGTAAAAAAAAACAAAATGTCCTTGTGCATTATTTCAGTGTCGTTGTTTCAGTTAGTTAAACTTACAAACATCAACAGCGCAAGCTTAGATAGTTCAACACCCGCAGTCAAACATCCCCAAGCTAACCGTTAAAACAACAAACTCTGAGCTAAACTCGTTTATTCTTTGCTATCGAGGGATGCACAAATTTGAAATTAAATTAATATTTCAAACTTGAGGGTCATCGCTAGCTGCTGTTACCTAGACAGGGTAAAATAGCGACGAGTGAAAGCCGACTTCATTTTTGCCCGAAGTATTTACGGCCCGCAGGGGGCGCGGCGGTAGCGGAGTGTTAGTCTTTTGCAACTACCCGCATAGCGATACTCGTATGCATAGTAAAATATCTTCTCATAAAGTTAAAAGGTGTCTCGAAATACTTTCCTTTATAAAAATCTATCTAAATACTTAGTTTGAAAATCATCTCTTCATATTTGCATAACTCTTCAAGTTCTTAAAGATTGAAAAGGTTTGAAGAAGAAAAATAAAATATTATATGCAAACTTACACACCCTCTGGCGAATATTAAAAGTTCTTTCTACTTTAAATATAATAAATTGCTCAATTTCACACTCACAATAAGATTTTAGATGAAAAGCATTTTTATTCTGTGGAGTAAACGGGGTGTTAAAAAATCTTTTTTCTTATTTAAGATTTTAATTTCAAAACATTAACTTTAAGTCAGTTTAGATATTGGAAAAAACTTTCACAGACGCCTTTTCTGTTCTACTTTTTTATGACATAGGTGGCAAATAAGCTAACGGGCCGCCTGATGGTAAGCGATCACCGTCACTTATGGATACCTGTGACACCATCACAGATACGTTGCTTACCCTTAAAGACTCTATTAACAGCCTTTTTGAAGAACCCGATGCTATAGTTTGCAAGTGTAAGGCAAAAAAAACACGTAAAACACAGTGGCGTCGATACTGTCATACACTCACTAAAGTAAACCAATCTGACAGGACTAAAATTATCTGCCTCTCTTTTCATTTTAATATGTGAGAAAAGGATGGTAACAATTTTAGAGCTGTCTCATTTAGTTTAGTTTAGTTTAGAGTGTATCAAAATAGATGCCAGTGTGCGATTTCAACAAATATATGATATATTGATTGAAGTATCTGCGGCCGGAGGTTCGCGATTATAAATGAAACACCCGTTCTTAGATATGGTCCGTTTAATACTGGCGATGCAATCGCACCGCACAGGCTCGACAACAATACAATGCACGAGTACATACATATCATTGATGAACTTTCAGGATAAACTTAGATAATTTCAAGCAAAATCTTAGCAACATAATATTTTCTACTTTTGATTTGTGCTCAATCAGCATGTTAAAACAAAGACGATTATAACAACAAACAACCCGTAGGTACACGTCAACATTTTGAGTCGTTGATGAACCGCACCGAAAGGTATTTGTTGTAACATGTCCCATACATCACTTATCGTGTTTGTCTAGGACACTCGAAGTTTAATTTTCGATCATTACCTACATCGCCACAAAAGTGAGCGATGTCATGTGCCTTGTTATCTTCAAGCCTCAGCTTTGTCATCAAAAAGTATAGGCCCATAACTCTGTCTGGGTCAAATATTACGTCCACATGAAGTTTTGCCTATTTGGCCCGCTAAGCTACTTTCGTTTTACGAGTATGGCCACTTCGGATGGCAATGCTAGCTCACATGAGAATGCAATATACCTTAGCAAATCTCCGATAAGGAAAGCTTTCTTATTTTCTCTTTGCTTTGTAAATATTTTATTCAGTAAGGAATAAGGATTTTGGATTGGGGGAAATTATATTCAATCACGTCTACTGAGATTTTACGTAGTTTGTAGTCAGTACAGATATGGATAAAAGTAAGCTTATAGCTGCCATAAACTGTACCTATGATTAACACATGCATGTGTGTGTTGTATTCTAACTGACTATTAAATTTGACGTTGGATCCTTGGAGACCGAAACTGACGGAGACTCAGATCTCTTAAAAGAAAACTATCAGAGTGTCTGGTTGTAAGAGTGTCTAAATACGTACGGAATCAAAATTACAAATGATTGAAATAAGCTTTAACTACAAGACTACCTACAAGTATTGCAATTTATTGTGGTAATGTCACCAACATACCAGGTACGCTGCCGACTGGTAATGGGCTTGAACATTTGGCATAACTTTAGTTAGACCTTTATCTACTACTCTTATCTACTCTTTACGGTTTCCTAGATAGAACATTCAATGTTTTTTGTTATAGACTTAGTAGATGAGGATTTTTTTTGAGTTTGTGTTTCGTTTTGTTAATAAAGTTAAACTTGCATTTCAACACTAGCAAAACATTGTTGCTACCACACTATTTAATTGAATATGATTGCAACAACTTTACAATCATACGTAACTTTTAATCAAATGTGCTGAGTGTATCCTGTACAGTCTTAGTCGGAGCTATGGTCTTGGAACAGGTGAAAACGACCACGTTTCTCGGTTTTGAGATCGATTCAAGCCTAACCATGTATATGGGAGAACCATGTTGACAGGTTACGCGGAAAGATCGGAAGTGCATGCTTCGCATTGCGGCGAGTGGCTCGAGTCGTGTCGGAGGACGTGGCCCGCATCTGCTACTTTTCCACAGTGCACTCACTAATACAGTATGGTGCGGAACTGTGGGAAAGATGCGCAGAGTGGGAGATGGTTTTCCGACTCCAAAAACGCGCCATGCGAGCAATTGTGGGAGTAGACCAGGAGACCCACGCAAAACCATATTTCAAGAGCTTAGGAATTATTACGTTGCCATCAATAATTATATTGCAGGTGGCAACATACGTCAGAATAAACCTAAGCTCTTACGAGTTGCGTGGTAAGTGCCATAAATACTTCACAAGCACTGCTGGTCATCTCGCCGGCATCAGGCGAACGCTGACCAAGTCGGACAAGCATACTCATGTCATGGGCCCCAACATGTACAACCACCTCCCAGAACATGTCACTGCAGCTCTAGCCTGCAATGTTGTAAATCACACTTACAACGTTGGCTTGTTGAGCAAGCATTCTACAATTATCATGAGTTTTACAAATTTTTATGTTAATTTTTACTTACTAAGTAGTATTTTAAATTATTTATTATTGTATTATTTTACTATTATTTTATAATTGGACGTGTATATTGGCTTTATAAATAAAATGACTATGACTATGATTGTAGTAATTTTTTAACTTTTGCGATTTGAATACATGTTTTATATGACGATGTTTATAATCACGAGTTGACCAGCTCGTGACCACGGCCATTGTAACATGGTTGAAACGTCGAGCGAAAGGTACATATTTTTACCTAAATTAAATAATACGTGATAAGTCCCGATAGACATTTCAAACATGTATGATTGTAAAGTTATATGATTATTTACGGGATATTCACCGTGGTAAGGCTCTTCCCGGTGTCTTCCCGTGAACATGGTGCATGTAACTGCGCCGAAATATCGGGATCTCATTCCACAATCTTACCACGGTAAATATCCCGTAAATAATCATATAACTTTAGTGAACAACCGTGATAGTTTAAAAAAGTGTTTTATGTATGATTGTACCTACCTGGTCATCTCAGGATCTTTTCTCGCAGTGACACGTGAATTTTTTAACAAGCACAATAAATCTGTCACCCACAACGCCGACCCGTAATGAGATACCGTGAATATAAATATACGGGCACCTGCGATTTTTTAAATAAATGACGCAATTTTGACGAGGTCATTGGAGTGGAGCTCAGCCCTTATGATGAGTTGTCTAAAAAGCGTGCTAATAGATTGCATCGTCAGTCAACATCAGATGGGGTACTGGGGTAGAATGAAAGGCTCCAAAATTAGAATTTATCAGGGTTTCACTATTTTATGAATATATTCACTTTCATGATATTAACACGACGATACATGACACACACATGACGATACGATACACGTGATAAAATCGCATTTTTTGTATCTAGATTTGTTATTAGAATGTACGGTGTATAATATAACTATCAAATTATTCTATACTAGTAACGCGGGGTGCGTTACTTATGTACTTCGTACTTGTGCTTCGCATGGGTGTAAGTCTTATTTTTTACACCTTGGGTTACATTATTGGAGTTTTAGTAAGGATCCCTATTTTTTATGTATAATAATATAGCCTATGTCACCCGGAAATAAAGTAGCTTCAAAACAGTGAAAGAATTTTTGAAATCGGTTCAGTAGTTTCGGAGCCTATTCAATGCAAACAAACAATCAAATCTTTTCTCTTTATAATTAGTATAGATTGCACTCCCGCCTTCTACCTTCTGTATGAATCCTCTCCATCCTAAATGTAAACAAAAAACTACACTGTGTTCAAGGAAATCTACAGGTTCCATCTTATTGGATACATTAAAATGATCCATGCATATAATAATTGCTACTGATACTGCTACAAACAACCGTTCCAACTAAACCAACAAAACACAGAGAAATTTGTACCGCAATATGATCGCAATAATAATATTCAGTTTATGTAAATCACGGCACTGACTGCTAATATCCGGAGAATAAATAATGTTGGGAGCGCCTTCCGCAAATCCTTTTCTTCAGTTTCATAATGGCGGATCTTGGGATCTACTATGATGAAATAAGAAAAAAATATATGTAAATGTGAGTCGAAGTGTTTCTAAAAACGAATTAGAAAATGTTTCTGCTTTATATGTTTGCATTTTGTTTTTTGAGCTTGTCTTCTCACTGCTGGGTCAAGGCTATTTTCTTCCACGCACCCATATTTGGCCAATCATGGTAAAAAGCGCGATTATTGTTACGCCTCGTTCGAGGCCGACCAAGGGGTCGTCGGTCGTCTGTAGCTATATTACTAGTACAAATTAATTAGAGAACTTTCTGTATCTAATAAGATACATAGGATATCTTCCCTGGACTTGCTGGATGGGGAGGTCATATCCCCAAATCTGACCACCTACAAACACAAAAGCCCCCTTTTAGTCGACTTTTACGACAGAACAAGTACCTAAACCTACATTGAAAGACACCTCACACATTAAAATCCGTCAATCTGCTTAGGCTATAACAGGTTATTTATCTCTTCTCTATCTTTATCACTACATAGTTAATACGTAGTGAATTAAAGACGCTTTCCGCGTCTGTCTGTCTGTATGTCTGTATGTATGGCCGCTAACTCCTCCTAAACCACGCAACGGATTTTGATGCGGTTTTCACCATCAGTTAGACACATTTTCACGGAAGGTTTATATATATAACTAGCGACCCGCCCCGGCTTCGCAAGTAAATTACACCCGTGCGAAGCCGGGGGGGCGGGTCGCTAGTAGAAACATAAATACATAAGCTCGAAAACTTAGAGGCATGTCTCCATGAACTCTATGTTTTAGTAATTGAAATTTGCGTAGACATTCATCAAGCAAATCAGAAATTTTCTATGGAAGGTAATTTATTTAAAAAATAAACAATTATTTTAGGCATCGCGTTTTGAAGGTAGTGCCCATAAGATCGTTGGCCACAGAGTCCCAGACAGAATGAAGAATGTCGGTGAAATATTGATTCTCCATTCCGCCCTTTGTCTATCGCTTTCGTTGATAATTTTATAAATCTTCTCAGTCTCACGAATTGATGTTCGTTCCAGTTTAACGATTTTTGGGGCCAACAATTTTGTCATTTCGATCATCTTTCCAGTTGACAAGATAAATTAGCCCTCAGTTCCGTAAACAAAACAAAAAAGTTTACTGCATTGAAAAATTAATCTGAGTAAGATATGGTTTTGTTGTTTTGCTGTCGGACATTTCCACCAAAAGATTGAGTTCCTTGACAGTCAAAGTAAAGTCAAAGTTAAAGTCATTTAAAGTAAAAGAAATCTCTAAAAAGATGATGCAATCTAACCGTATCGCATGGTATTGCAAAAGTTCAAACTTAGAAGGCTACCACGATCTATTCAGGAGATATTTTATTGAGGACTGCAGAGTTGCCGTGTTTCGTCATAAATCAAAATGGTTAAAATTCTCATTAATTATGGTTTTATTCTGATTATCCAGATAGTGAATAAAATGTTATGATTTCTGAATTAAACTAGATTTTATTTATATTACACGGGAATTACTCACGTAAGATTAAGCCGGCTACTCCTACTATAGTTTCATCCGCATTAGACGGTCTTTTTCAAGGTTAATGCTCGCGCGCAGCTGCGTCTCGCTTTGCACTAACACTGCACCGTCTAATGCGGTTGAAACTATAGTCGGAGTAACCGGTTTAATCTTGCGTGAGTAATTCCCGTGTAATTTAAATAAAATGTGTGAAAACCACGTCAGTTTCAATAATAAACTACATTTTTTTACGACGCCCGGGCATCTGGTCATTTTAAGTTACGAGTTTATGTGTCTTACTAAATAGTTTAGAGAGAGAAAGAGAGAGTTGGAGAGCTTCCCCCCCCCGCACTTTTGCTTACCTTTATTTTAAAATACCTATTCAATGACACCATGTGGGGGTAGGGTGGTGGGAGTGCAGTCCTACCTTTCTCCTAGCTCAAGCTACAACTAAACGAATGATCATCATCATCAGCACCAAGACCCAACTTTATTTTATCATACTTTTAAAATTAAGTGGTAATAAATTATGAAGGACGGAAATACCGACAAATAGATGAATAGACAAATAGACAGTTGGATGAACAGAACTAACTTATAAGATGTCCTACGGAAGCCTAAAATGAAACAACTTTTGGTCTCTCCTTAATTACAATAGCAAATGTGACGTCATTCACACCACATGAATTTCCTAGCATGTAGGAATAAGCTGGAGTCGCATTACCTAGTCTTATTAGGTCACATCTAGATGTGACACGGTAACCCTCTCTTTGAAATATGCATGACCGTAATTTCACTTACAATCTCAACCTGCATTGAATAGGGTTGCTGCATTGCATCTGCATTGTAACTTTCATGCAAACGTGATTCAGGAGAAAACTTATTAAAATGATGTACCTAAGTTATGATATTTACATTACATAAAATCTCACAGTCACATTGGATATCTATGTTTCTATCTGTTAACTTATCACTAGCATAATGCTGAACTGATACTGGTTAAAATTGCTCAGAAAATGGGCATATTTTCTAGCTGTTGTAAGTTCGCAACAATAAAAAATGTGTGTGCGTTTTAGGCCACCTGAAGACCTCTGCCGTGCATATCTTAGCGGGTATTGTTAAAAATAAATTACCAGGATATAATATTTTGAAGATATTCTGCGTGACGTAATTACATCACTGTTGTCAATGATCATCCGACAGCAAATGGATAGTAGTAACTAGCTATTCAAATACATTACATAACCCACCAGATTAGTAATTTGAAGTGGCAGTGCAAATGGCCGATGGGGCCGTAAGGTTCTCGAATGGAGACAACGGACCGGTAAGCGCAGCGTAGGATGTCAACCAACAAGATGAACAGACGACCTAAAAGAGACCGCAGGGAAACGCTGGACGCAGGCCGCTTCCAACCGGCCCTTTTGGAGTTCGATGGGGGAGGCTTTTGTCCAGCAGTGGACGTCCTATGGCTACTATTCTAGCTCTCTCTCTCTATGTTGCTGAAAGAGCAAGCCATACTTAAATTTTCGATTAAAATAAGGATGTCTTTCAGTTTGTGGTAGCCCCTCATGGTCACGCTTAATCTGTCAGCTTCGTAGAGTGCTCTATCGTAGACCGCATTGTTGTTTAACATCAGGTAAGTAGACGGCCAAACGGAAGCATATTATTAAAAAATGCAGTCTTTAAAACAAAGCAAGGGTCGCTCAAGATTCCTGTTTGCATCCAGTACTGCGCAAAAGTTGATCTGTTTGTACCTCTTTATTAAAACTATCACTGTAATAAAGATTAAAACAGAAGGCAGCCCTAATTGTATATGATTAATGTTGCATTAGTGGTCATGGTAATGGCTTTGCAGTTGCGCTTGTATATGCGTAAATAATCCGTATACGTGCATGTACATGTATTGAACGTGGGTATTGGTGAATGGGCTAACGCAGGTATGGTTTATGAGCTCTCGGTGGTTTGGCGCACTATTTATGAATTTTCGGGGTTAATAAATACGAAGTACCGACACTGATGTTGTTAATAGCTGGATAAAATTTACCTTTTGGGACTCAGGTTTTAATACGCTTAAATTAGCTACATCATCATTTCAGCCGTAGGACGTCCACTGCTGGACATAGGCCTCCCCCCATCGATCTCCAAAAGGGCCGGTTGGAAGCGGCCTGCATCCAGCGTTTCCCTGCGGTCTCTATTAGGTTGTCTGTCCATCTTGTGGGTGGACGTCCTACGCTGCGCTTACCGGTCCATGGTCTCCATTCCAGAACCTTTCGGCCCCATCGCCCATCTGTTCTGCGTAATATGTGCCCTGCCCACTGCCATTTCAACTTACTAATCCGGTGGGCTATGTCGGTGACTTTAGTTCGTCTACGGTAATTAGCTTCATATTCACCTGTAATTCTGCAAACAAGCTTTTGAAGTCGATTAAACTACTTCTTATTGTCGTATCGATGCGAAACTTTGCATGTATGTTAATGTAATGACAATACAATAATTTGGTACTTACTATCGAATTCATCTGATGAATGAAACCAGGAGGTGGTTAGTAAGACTCTTCAATAGCTTCTAGTAAAGCCGTAGAGTTTGGGCTTATTTGGTTTGTTCTATTGAGTTCCACACATTAGACTCAGCGCGAAGGCTTGATGATGGAGCCGGGAGGTGGATAACTAAACTCTTCAATGATGCAAATCATACTGACAGAGCCATCTAGCGGAAAAGACGCTATCATGCCTCATGCACAACAAGCTGTCGATCTGTCCTGTCTCTCCTCATCGCCTCGTGCGTGTCACTTGGAGCGTGTTTATTATATTTAGTTTTATACGTACAGCAAACTATAGCCGCTTAGGAAATATCGATAGCAATAAAGTGCTTTCTACAGGAGAGTTTATCGCAGAGTTCCATCGTACTTGCCGTGAAAAATTACCACGTTGAAATCACTCTAGGAAGAGAGCCAGCGTCGTTATGATACTTGAACTTAGTGTATAGCTCAAGGGTATCTTTATGGAGAATCGCAACATTACCAGCCTTTATAAGTGATTGTGTGTGATGAAATGTGATACTGAGACGTCATCTTTAACTTGTTGGGCTTTTGGATAAACTCAAGAGTCGCACAGCACAGCGAGCAATAGAGAGAGCTAAGTATGCCACTGAGGTAGTATGTACTATGTATAGAGCTATGCCACTGAGGTAGTATGTACTGAGGTAGTATGTACTGAGGTAATATGTACTACCCCAACGTTAGTTGACCCCGTTGAAGTACTGTATCCAAAAACTTAATTCAAACTGAAATAAATTAATCGTGAAACATTGAATCGAAAGAAGACATTTCTAGGATAACTTTACATTTAAAACTTCATTGAACCACATTAGCTTCAGTCGTTTTACCAAGCACATTTCAAATCGGCTAATTCTCACCCACGCCAGGATTTCCAGGTCATAAGGTAGTAATAAAATACCGGCTGGCTTTGTGTTCCGTTTCCAAAGACAATTCCAGCTGAATCGGCTGCAATTCCACACTCATGCGTTTTATGTTAATGATTGAACATACGGGGAGTGAAACATCTGCTGAGGCTGGGAATATGACTGCATTATACATATTATAATGGAAGTTGAAGTAGCAGTGGGTAGGGCACATATCACGCAGAACGGATAGCCGATGGGGCCGAAATGTTCTGGAATGGAGACCACTGACCGGTAAGCGTAGGACGTCCAGCCATAAGATGGACCGACGATTTAAAAGAGACTGCCCGAAACGTTGGATGCAGGCCGCTTCCAACCGGCACTTTTGGAAATCCATTGGGGTGGCCTATTTCCAGCAGTGGACATCCTATGGCTGAAATGGTGATGATGATACATATTATTATAGTGGTGGATTCCTCGCAAAGTACGAGTGTTCCCCGATAGTTACTGGGTGCCTCCTAGTTGCGAGTGTATCGGTTTCCGTAGACCGCATCATCACTTAACAACACACAAGGTGTCGGGCAAACGCAAGCCTTTATACAGTAAAAAAAAAACAGAACAAATATAAACTATCGCACTACTCAAAAACTATATAATTATGTATTTGCACTACTCTTATGGTTTGTCTTTAGCATCGTACAAGTGGCATGATGCAACTAATTACATACTCCAAATGTTTTAATTTGTATAACATTACCCAGTAAAGCAAGTATTGCAAATGCTTTATTGTAATTAGGTATGCGACAGTAACCAGCCCGCTGGACAGAGACGTGCTACGAAGTAATTTAGTCATGTTCCGGTACGATGTGCAGTGTGCACGATAGTTCTATCCTCAAAGCAAGTATAACAACTATTATCATTAAAAACCCGACTTCAAAAAGTAATAGAACGTCCACTGCTACACATAGACGACGCATCGATCTCCAAAATAAATAAAAAACTGGCCGGTTGAAAGCGGCCTGCATCCAGCGTTTCTCTGCTGTTTATTTAAGGTTGTTTGTCCATCTTGTGGGTGGACGTCGTGCACTTACCAGTCCTTGGTCTCCATTCGAGAACCTTTCGGCCCCATCGGCTACCTGTTATGCGTGCTAAGTGTCCTGCCCACTGCCTCTTCAACTTGCTAATCCGGTAACTTTCGTTCGTCTATGACTTCAAAATGCAGTGTATGATATTCCAGACATGAAGACAAATCTGGCGCAAGGATGGTCCTTAGGAAGGATGCGCTACAAAGTAACATAATCAAATATTTCCTTGCGGCACATCGGCCATTTTTGCATTCCTGCTTTCGTTCGTACGTTAGCTGTCAAAAACTTTAATCATCCCTAGTCTCAGAAGAATAACAGAGCATTATTCTGAGTCCCTAGTGAATAATGCCATTCTGAGTCATCAACGTGCCGCCCATCACGTGACCTTGTTTACTCTAACAACAAACCAAAAAATAAATTATGTAGAATATCTAAGTATGTCAACTTAAAATTATTGCTGCCTAGTTCAAAATTTAAATAATAAAACAATCATAGCTGTAGAATGTCTGTTTTATAGGCCAGCGTTTGAGTCGCAGGAAAAAAAATAGGTTTTCCGTTGAAATTTGAGTCGTGGCTTTAACCTGCTTAAACTGGGTGCCGTTGGGATGTGCTCCAGCAGCTACTTCTACACTGTCAGGCCCATACCATCATGCGACGGCTCAGCCGACCTCTCCAGTGCGTGAGGCACTTCCGCCAGCTGCCTACCCCTGTTGCGGGCGCTGTCAAGCGACTTGGTTTAATCTGACATATACCTCAACAATGTTTTAAATATTTATTGGGACTTATCGCCCATTAATTTATTTTCGATCATGTTACAATTGGCCTGGTCATAGGCTAACTGAAAACTGCGGGTAAGTTCAGAAAGAAAAGCGGGTGTTGTGTTCTTCTAAATTCCCTCGATCTTGAAAAATCGTAGGGTTGTCACTAGTACACACAACACTGTCTGTGTCGGTAGATGGCTCAGTAGGTATCTACACCGTGGTATAGTAGTGTGAATAGTGTGAACATGTTGAAAATAGCGGCAACACACACAGAAATACTGTTTTAAACGATCACGATTGTTCACTAATGTTATAATATGATTATTTACAGGATATTTACCGTGGTAAGGTTTGGAATGAGCTCCCGATATTTCGGTGCAGTTACATGCACCATGTTCACGGGAAGACACTTACCATGGTAAATTGCCCTTAAATAATCATTAACTTTAACACAGAAATTTTTGCTCTGCGGATTGATGTTTTATTTAAATGCAACTCATCGCTACGGTTTCATTTTTATTTATTCTGCTGTAGTATGAGCAGTTGAGCAGTTAACGTGTTGTAGTTCTATATGCATGAGATTTTAAAGTCCAACGCCCACTGTAAAGTCGCGGCGAGGCGCGAGCATATAAACGGCGTAGAAAATTCAAGCCTTCCTGGTTTACCGTATACGTAATAATAATAATGTGTAATTTTATATATTTTTTTTATTATTTATATAAAAAAAAAATATTAAGATAAACAATAAATAACGTGAATAATGTGTAATATAAAGCCATCCAATTTAAGCCCAATGTTTGCTAAACGTATTTTGTTAGATTTTTGGTGCAGGAGCTTTAATTATATCGGTTTTTTGATAGAAGATGCCGGTCTTAATAAAGTATAAATTTGAACTTGTGGTAAACTAGCAAGAGTTTTTTTTACGCTTGTACGCCTGTGAATCGCCTGGACTTTGCAGTGGTGGTTAGTACTTTAGGCTCGTTATGTTGAGTCTTTGTGTCATTTCAAAATGGCATTGCGTATACAACTCTGAGCCAATTAGTGCAATGAACCTGGATAAGAAATTATAGGAAAATGAACCTGGATTCCAGTCAGATTAAACTTATTAACAATACGTTAAGAATTATTGTAACGTAACAATTGTTGAAAAAATATTGCCATTAAAATAATTTAGTTTCATAAAGTGACCAAAGTTTACTTCAGACTACAGTATTATAAAAAGTATTTTTTTTAAAACAAGTTATTATTTAAATTATTATTTGTTTTTATTTTGGTAGCCATTAAAAATTCTTCAAGCGAAGAGTGAATAGAGTCCTCAAAGGTAGGCAACGCACCGCCAATGCCCGGGGTATAGTAGGTGTCCATAGGCAACGGTGACTACTTACCATCAGGTTGCCCGTCGCTATTATATAAAAAATAAAAAACTAAATTAGTTATTGTGTAATGACAGGACTAAAATTATCGGCGACTCCTTTCATTTCAATACGTTAGAAAAGTATGGCAACAATTTTTTAGCTGTCAAATTTAGTTCAGAATAGAGAATGGTACAACAGAATCGACGTCATTGTCACAGAAAAGAGAAGTTTTTTTCTTTTCTGTGCAAATTGTATTGTCTCCAGAATTAAACGTGTATGCAAAATTTCAGCAAAATCAGTTAGAGGAACTGGATCTAATTCAGCTTGCGAGATTTGACTTAAACAAACTAACAAGCATTGCTAGTGAAACAAAAGCTTGTACAAAATCTAGGTAGGTATTTTTTATACCCCTGAGTAAGACAAGGTGAAAAAAACTAAACTATTTCTGTCTGATTTTGTGATAAATTTAATCCTAATGTGCTGTGATGAATCAAATCAAATACAACCCCAAACTTATCACCACAACACAGTGACCACTTCAATTCAAATGCATCTACGAAGCTTTCATTAAATCGTTTGGTCGGACGAAATGCGATGCCACTATCTCTTGTGAGAGTTTGATTCCGGTTTAGTTTCAGACTATACTGAATTCGGTATTTATAACCGTGATAATATAAACTTTGACTGTTTCACCCTTAGGATTGGTTGCATCATAGTAGTAAAGTAATGTAGAAGACTTATTAGGAACCATAGATTTAATTATATCTGGGGTTCTTTGTTATTTGGTCTTTTTACCCGACTGCGCCAACAAACAAATGAGTTTTATTACTTTTGTTACATTTAAAAACAAAGTATAGAAACACGGCTACGTTATCAATACAACCCCGATTTCAATGTCGAATGTCAGAACGTACCACACCTTTGTTAGGAATAATCGTTCCGAATATAAAACAATTCAGCCAAAAAGATAATCTAGATTTTGTCGTTGTCATAACTCATATTTTTATTGTAGGCATAGGCTCGCTTGCGCAGTAAAATTTTTTTGTTTCATAGAAATATCTCGAAGAATTCCATAGTGAGTTACCCGGGATATTAGTTTTCTTGTCTCATGTGTAATTTATTTCATGTAATACGTACCATTCGTGCTTTCTTGGATATAAACTGGGTTATAAATTACGTAAACGCGTTAGTGGTTTTGAAATACATGACCTGCCTTTTAAATCTTTATTTGTATCACTTACACTGTGAATATTTATGTGAGTAATATGTTTCACTGGTTTTATGTGTTTATGATAGAAATGTATTGCTGATATTTTGCAAGAATATTGTTTTATGTGCGGTAAAATGTAAATTATTGTTTCGAACATTTTTGATTAATGATGGGGTGTGCCAGCAGATGTCTTACACGTCTCATCACAGATGTAGTGCCTTTATAGTTTTAAGAGGTTGTTACACTTTTTCACCAAATGTACAACCGTATTAATATCATCATCATCATCAGCCGGAAGACGTCCACTGCTGAACATAGGCCTCCCCCTTTAACCTCCACACTGAACGACAGCCTGCCTTTTGCATGCACTGGATGCCAGCAACTCTCGCAATGTCGTCGGTCCATCTAGTGGGAGGCCTACCTACGTATTAATATATCGTCAAGTGTATCGTATAAATGCGTATATCGTCAAGGTGAATTCGCTTTGGTGTTTCCATGAAGAATTTAACAGAATGTTTAACATAACGAGTGTTCAAGTCAAGGGTCAATAGGTTATTACTCGGCAAACGTGCTCCATCTTCGACCGAAACATCGCTTTCCATCAGGCGAGATCGCGGTCAAACGTTAGCCTAGTCCGCTGTAAAAAAAAAACATCTTTGACCACAAGATTCAAGATCACGCTCATAAGATGTCGATCGTAGCTAGACGTAGAAAGTAGCATTGCTAGTCAATTATAAAAAAATACCAATATTTGAAGTGAAAACTTCTTTATCCGCGTTGAGCGATTTTTGGTAGGGACAAAACTTATGGTTTCGCGTCACCAACATGCTAATATGACGTATTAATTTTCACTTCCCACGGCAGTCCCTATGACTCAAGGACGTTTCATAGGGTATACAACGTCCTTGCTATGACTGCATATATTTTTTATTTATTTACTACGCCTCTCCAAACTTATTTGTCTACAAACTTATTACGTTCACCCTCAGATTAGAAAAACAAAGGAGTACAATTATCGTTTGTGTTCAAATGTCTTCGTTTTTCGGCCACTTTTTTCACTTTACAGGTAAACTACTTAGAGCAAAAACTGTAAGTACGTCACACTTACTCGTACGTTACTCATTCTTCACGCTCAATAAGAAACTTGTAGTGACACCAATAAACTAGCCATTACTCCACATGCATTCACATTCTAGGTAGGCAACACACTAACAATGCCTCGGGTATTGTAGGTGTCTACAGGTAGCGGTGACCACTTATCATCAGGTGGCTAGAAGCTTGTTTGCCACTTATTTTATAAAAAAATGCAAAAGAGAGCGGCAAGGTTGTATGCAGGGTAAGTTCGACTAAAGGTATCAAACTTTATTTGGGCCAGATACGTTCGCAACCACCACGCCACCTATTACTATTACATGCATGACAATGGTCCATATGGCAATAGTCTTATTTTGTGACAGTTTTCTAAAAGTCCTAAATAAAAAAGTTAAATAGAGTGTTTCCTTCAAAGAGTAGTATAATAAAGGGAGTTTCCTTTCTTATAATTATTAAATAAATACATCTGGAACCTGAAAGAAAAATCCTGAAATAGCAGTAAGATCCCTCACAACCATAACCCGTTGTTTGTCTGATCTGAAGGTCCACACAGCAAGTTATTTTACAATTTGGGGCATCTGAATGAACAATGCCCGGATTCAAATTCCTTTCAGAAGTCGATCAAAAATAAAGTTCCACAAAGATTCCGTCGCCGGTTCCAATCACTAGGAGGCGTCATAAACTTTATCTTTCGTTCGATCGCCGCAAGTAACTACTCACAGCGTCAAAAGGGTCAATTTACTGAACTTTCAATAAAGATCTCATTGATTTCAATAGGCCATAATACCCATCCCTAATACCCTGACTTTATCGTGGGTCTCTTTCATATTTCCCTAAATTTATACGGGTTCGCCTTTTGCGGCTCCCTGACAGTTCTTTTCGCATATTCCGATTGGATTGAATTTATTCGCCTCAACCTACGCCGATATTGGACCGCTCCGCTTTTAATATTCAACCGTATCGGATTCTCAAAATAATGGAATCGCTTTAAGTGTAGTTTCCGGAGAAAAACTGGCTAGATTACTCGTACAGATTGGATTGCTCAACAAATACAAGAGTGCCTAATGGACGGTACAGTCAATCTTCTTAGCTGTATTGAGAAACTGATCTCGGCTTCTTTGGTAACGGATATTTCTACCCAACTGCGCAAGAAGGAGAGTTATGTTTTTCGAGTGTATATTTGTATGCATGAGGTTTTTTAGGCATGCCCTAAAAAAACTAAACAGCTTAATGGATTCGAATTAGAGGGCAAATAATTGTTTTTCAGTTACAAAAATTGTCAAAAACTAAATTGAACATTGAGATTATAATAATTACTAGCTGTTGCCCGCGATTTCGTACGCATAGACTTTCATCTTAAGTTTCAACCCCCTTTTGGTCCCTTTAATTCAGCCCCTAGGCAAAATACATTTTAGCGCACCTCTACACCCGATTAGGAATCAACTTACCAAATTCCAGCTTTGTAATTACAAAACCTTCAATTAAAAATTCAAGCCACATTTTACTCCCTTAATCCGCCCTTTTAACTTACTGTGGTTTTATTTATTTCAAAACATTAACCTGAATACCAAACTACACTTTCCCAACATACAAAGGACTTACATACAAACTTTCAACCTCCATTTTCCCCCCTTAACACGGCCCTTTCGCAAAATCCTTTCTTAGCAAACCTCTACACCCAATAAGGAATCTACGTGCCAAATTTCAGCTTCGTAGGTCAAGTAGTTTTTAAGATTTCGTGATGAGTGAGTAAGTCCCACACTGATGAATAATATACCCCAAAAGACAAAGCATGATTTAAATCCTAAAAATTATAAAAGCATACTTAAAAAAATGTTTTCTCATAAGAGTAACCGATAAAGAGCTTTATGTATGCTTGTATGGTAGGACACATGTAGTGTGTATGTGACTATTTGGTGGTATTTATTATTTATTGGTTATTTATGACGTCTTTTAGCTGATGATGATGATATTAATATGTGTATGATTGTGTATGTGTATATAATTATGTATACTTGTATGTGTGAGTATATATGTGTATATACTTGCATAATTTATATATATGCATTTGTGTGTGTATATGTATATATATATGTGTGAGTTTGTGTACTATTGTATAATGAATGTTTAAACTTTTATATTTAGTATTTTATTCTAAGAGTTCGCCTGTATTATTCGTAAATTTCTTGTCTAAGTTAAGTTAATTAGTTTCAGATAACAACATCCTGTATGGGTGTTGTTTTCGCAAGTCGACTAGGACTGGAACCGGTTTCGGATGAGTGAATAGCGTCCGAGTTCGAATCGTACGCAACTTCATAGGTATATTTATGTTACATTCAGCTTAAACTACGATGATATATATATATATATATATATTTAAATTTTTGATAGTTATAGTGGTTTAGCGATGACAAACAGCTGCTTCCTCGATCTATAAATATTTTAGTAAATTATTATGTATGCAACGTTTTATATGTACCTTCTATTTTATTTTTTATTTTGTGAGCGCGCGGTGAATGTGAGCACCATGTCAAACCAACTGTGGTTTTTTGGTGCAACAATATGCAACAAACTGTATTATTTGTGTAAAGTAAATAAATTAAAAAAAAAAAAAAAAAAAAAAAAAGTGAGTGAGTGAGTGAATTTCGTTTTTATATATATATATTTTATGCACTATAAATTATTAACCATTGATTCAAAACTTCTTGTTTCATTATAAAAAAATAACAAAAGGGGGAGAACATTTCTACTTACCTATGTTTGAAATTTTTCCTATAAGCCTTTTACTTTAACGTTCATCTCTTTTCCCCTTTGTCATGAAAAACGGAGTTTCTCGAATACTGTGGAATCTTTCAGAAAATTCTACTCTCTTGATTGGCTTGTATTTACTATATTGTATCCAATACCTTATTTTATTCTACTAACCCTACTAAAAACACACGCGCATGTTATAAATTTAAAATTTTAATGAATATTTTTATTGTTTTGTATGTTGTGTTCTTTTTTTTTCTCTTTTTGGCTTTATATATATTGATAAATTTATATAATAATTCTAAATTATATTTTGTATTTTGCATGATTTAGGTAACTCTTTGCTTTGGCATAATTGTACTGATATAATAAGAGAAGCCACTGGCACCCGACACACAATCCCAGACTAGTTCGGGAGCCTATGGAAAATCACGTTATGTATAACTAAATTTATGTCAAAATAAATTACTTTGTTTGTTTGTTTATTTGTTTGTTTATTAACTTTCTTCTTAGTCGTGCACTCTTGGCAGAGTGGTCGTGATTGCGGTGATGGTACAGCAAGGCTCCTCGCTGTCGTCTTCGTCTCTTCCTAGGACTGCCGCTCGTCTCGCAATGTTTCTCCATTTCTGGCGGCTGGTTGCATTGCGAGTACACTGCACCATGGTAGACTGCGTGGCATTTTTGATGGAGTCTGTCCAGCGAGTTGGTGACCGACCAGGACTACGCTTGCCTTTTACTGGGCCCTGTACCACAAGCCTCTCTATCGAGTTCATATTTCTGGAGATATGCCCAAAGAACTTCAGTTATTAACTTTATGTACGTTTAAAAAAATTGTCTAGCCTTTTCGTGCATACTCTGGCAGTCAGATAAAAAAAAAGTTCACCGAAATATTTCGTGTTAAAAATTATGTTAAACCTAAATGTAAACTTTCGTCATCTGATTTTCCGAAAACTGGATTCGCGAACACGTTTCCATCGTGCCAAAATTTGAATCGAGTTTCACCTGATTCAATATTCTTGAAACTTGGCAACTTTACATGTTAGATGACACTGATGTAACATGATACATGATAACATGAAGGCTCAAACTGATTCCCAAGTTAATACCGGAAACTTAGTGTACATTAGTCGAAAACCGGAAATGAATTATAATTAACAATACCGGAAACAAATAACCGCTACACCTAAAATGAATAATTTGCATATAAACTCCCACCGGAAATGAATAATTTACAATTTATTCGTACAAGTTATACAAGTTATTCGTTTTCAGTAATATCAAGTGACATAAGCTGCTTATGACATTAATTTTATTAAGTCGGGAGTGAATCGGTTTCTTTTGGGCAAGTGTGCTACATCGTAGACCGCATCAGCGTTTAAAATCGGCGAGGTGACGGTCTAACGCAAGCTCAATATGAATATTTTCTTAAATGCGGCATATCTTTATTGTTTATCATAATCATCATCATCCAGAATACAGCTACTGCTGAGCATTAACCTCCTCTTTAGAACTCCACACTGCCACCTGCATCCACTTCATGCTAGCAACTCTCACGATGTCGTCGGTCCATCTAGTTGGAGGCCTACCTACGCTACGTCTTCCGGGTCATGGTCTCCACTCAAGAACCTTTTCCTTATCGGTCATCGGTTCTTCGAGCGATATGGCCTGCCCATTGCTACTACAACTTGCAATATTTTAATAGCTATGTTTGTGACTCTGGTCTTCGGAAGAATATCCTTGTTCCGGAATCTATCACGCAAAGAAATTCCGAGCATAAAGCTCTCGAGCTCTCTCTCTAATGTCCGCTGTGCGACTCTGAGTTTTTCCAAAAGATCAGCAGTTAATTTATCCATTGCCATGTTATAGTTATCTTTATCATTGCTGAAGCCAATTTTATTACAAAATTGGATACCTCTTCGCTTTTGTACATGGCGCATCTAAATTGTGCATGTTAAAAAGAATGCTTGTATCATTACATACGTGCATCCTGCTTTCGAACGTGTGAAAGTTTTAACTTACAAAGGTTACTTGCATTGTGTGTAAGATGTATTAGCTATTGGTGTAATAGAAGTACAATTAACATGATAATAAAAATAACTTTGATGTAAACTTACTGTAAAATTATCATAATAAAAATGATAATGTAAGCTTTTACATCGATAATGAGTACTTTTACAAATCGCTAATAACATAAATTGTTAACCTTTTTAATCAAGACGAGCTAAAGTTGGTCCTAGCATTTCTTATTTGCTCAAACAGCTACATTTACAGTGTAAAATGTTGAACGAATACCTCGAATTATGATTACTTTCGCTAGGTTTTTGAACGTAAGACTGTTGCCGATACCCGATTTACTTTTGTGAAATAATAAAAGTGTTTTTATATAAATAGAATAGATGTACGTTTGGCCACCAACTCACCTGGTGGTAAGCAATGGTGCGTCCGAGGATGAAACACTACAATCTAGAAGAAATCTATTATTATTGAATATATAATAGCTTTTATTCAGGGATTACAATAGTTGGATGTTGTGGGATGTGTTTGTGTTTTTGTTCAGGGTGTTAATTTTATTGCAAATGTAAATAAATGTGTGGACCAAGTTTAGTAATATCAAACCCTCGCAAAGTAACTATCTCCTTGAAATTGATGCAATTTAATTCTAATATAATGCTACTATAATGCACGAGATACTATGCTCGGGGTTTCTCTACGAGATCGAATCAGAAATGAAGAGATCCGTAGACGAATGAAAGTAACCAACATAGCCCACCGGATTAGCAAGTTGAAGTGGCAGTGGGCAGGGCACATATCACGCAGAACAGATGGCCGATGAAGCCTGGCAAGCCTGGGAAGTTTCTGGCATGGAGACCACGGACCGTTAAGCGCAGCTTAGGACGTCCACACACAAGATGGACAGACGACCTAAATGAGACCGCAGGGAAACGCTATGGATGCAGGCCGCTTCCAACTGGCCCTTTTGGAGATCAATGTGGGGGAAGCTTATGTCCAGCAATGGGCGTCCTATGGCTGAAATGATGATGATGAATAAACACGAGATAGTGGCTGGAGCACTAGTCCTATTACCACTGAGCACTAGTGCCTCCTACCTGTAAATTGTACCTGTAATAGATTACCGCATAACTCTGGACCAGTTCCGCACCACTGCGGGCCCGTGATAGCGTAGATGACGTATGACCGCGTTTAGCGAATCCCAACGTCTAGTTATTACCTACCGTCATTCCGGTGCGATTTGAATTTATACGCGACGGTGTGCCAACCGACATCCGGCGACTACGTGAATGTAATACTGCGGTATGTTCGACAAGCAACTTGCACCCATTTTGCAGGTGAGGATTTTGGGACGAAAATTCGTGACTTGTTTCTCAATTTTGATGTCTGATTTCTTGATTTTATTTTGAGACAATTAATTATGTAGATAGACTAGCTGTTGCACGCGACTTCGTACGCGCAGACTTTTATATAAACGTTCAACCTCCATTTATCTTCCTTGGTTAGACCCTTTTGCAAAATCCTTTCTTAGAAGACTTTTATACCCCATACGAAATCTAATTGCCAAATTTCAGTTTCGTAGGTAAAGTAATTTTCGAAATTTAGCTGTGTCCTGCGGTTTCAACCACATGGATTAGTCCTTATAACATCAGCTAACTGCCAGTGAAAGTTCCGTCAAAATCAGCCCAGCCGTTTTGCAGTCCTTAAGAAATATTATTACTAGCTGATACCCGTTACTACGGAGGAAGAAAGGTTCTGGAGTGAAGACCACGAACCGGAAGACGCAGCGTAGAGAGGCCTCCCACTAGATGGACCGACGACATTGTGAGAGTCGCGGGCATCCAGTGGATGCAAAAGGCAGGCTGTCGTTCAGTGTGGAGGTTAAAGGGAGAGGCCTATGTTCAGCAGTGGACGTCTTCTGGCTGATGATGATGATGATGACCCACACCCGCTCGTAGGGCTCGGCCTTTAGCCGTATGAAATATACATTACGAACTATTCTCATACCTACACAGCTACTTATCTCTACATAGTATAAATTGAAGTCGCTTTCCGCGTCTGTATGTCTGTCTGTATGGCCGCTAACTCCTCCTAAACCACGCAACGGATTTTGATGCGGGTTTCACCATCAGTTAGATACATTTTAAAGAAAGGTTTATATATATTACTAGCGACCCACCTCGGCTTTGCACGTAAATTACACCCGTGCGAAGCCGGGCGGGCGGGTCGCTAGTTCTTTATATAAAAAATTATAAAAAATGGTCGAGTCGTTTCGGAGAAGTGCGACCACAAACATCGTGACACGAGATTTTTATGTTAGATTTAGTAGATACTTCGATAGATAAATCGAAACTCTTTATTGTGCATATCAGAAATAAAAATTACACAAAGACAGAAAACTGAGGAGCTAGAGGCAGTTGGAGCCTTATTGCTAAAAAGCGTTCTCTTCCAGGCAACCACTGATAGGAAGAATTTACGTTATCATTATGGACGGGGAATGTTATAGACATTTTGTATTGATTATGTAGATTATTCTGGAAATTATTTCATCAAATCGAAACTATGGGGAGTTAGACTCTATCGTACAATTGAAAAATAACCAGTGTTATGTTATGGGAGTTTATTGTTAATATGGACATTTTCACTGCTTCCATTTACTCTCTGTCGAGATTATCCCCAGCGAATCAAAATAAAGCGACATCGATGAAATCAGGAAATTAAATCTTTCACGCTTTAATAAGCTTCGTTGCAAAATTAATCTTTGTTCATTTCGATAATAAATGTTTTATCAATAACGCTACTTGTTTTTATTATCAGCCACGGTCTGACTGAAAATTCGAATTGTTTCGAATAAATTTTTAAACAACTGAACTGAACTTTATGCTATTAGATCTAGTAACTATCAAATCTAGTAGCTATCAAGGCTATGTGTAAAATTTATATATTTATAGTTTTAATTTATCTAGTAACTAGATAATGAAAACTAAGAGGTATATACCTATACCTACATATATATGAGATGACTGTTTAACTTATCAACTTTTTTTAATTTCTGACATGAGACCCCTTTACTAGAACCAGACCGATTAAGTTTACGAAATTCTCGGCAAAAAAATCATTTAGTCCCAACAGAATATATGAAACAGCATTTGCAACAGATCAAAAATTTATTGTTCTGACTAATTACCAATGACCCTGTATATATAGGATGTTAGTTTTAGCTTTTACCTATACATGTGCGTCAGTTTTAGTCTTGGTTTTAGCGGATCATTTAGGTCATCATAGCCAGTGATTTAAGCAAGTAAGCGCCTAGCTCGTTAACTCAATGCGTATTATCAAAACAACGCAACTGGCCTGAAATAACCGTAGCAAACCCCAACGTTACACCCAAAACGGAACCTTTGAAACATTGATTAATATTAATGATTTCCTTTGGGAACTAATTTGAGTGGATAATGGATCTTTTGTACGCTATCTGATGAAAAAGTAATTTATCGCAACCCTCGGCTACCGACAAATTAGAATGTGAAAAGTGGGAGCGTGTTTCTATTAATCATCGTTTGTAAGAAAGTCTAGAATATTTCGGTTTACCGCAAGATTGATTTTCCTAAGCTGGCATGTGTAAAATATTGAGTGTTTAATAATGAATTTAATGATCGCTTCTTATGCGTATTTTTCATTACCTATTATTATTTTAAATAATCTATCCCAATATATATTCTATATTTTTTTTAGAGAGAAAATAGATGTAATTGAGTTATATTTCAAAAACTGTATACTGGAACAAAACATTTGATAAATTTCATTTTCATTTTGAATAACCTATCCAAAGATATGCCACTTGAGGTAGTGCAATAAAATTTATTTTTCCATCTTTATCTTAAAAGTATCTATCAAAATCTTCAATTATTAAAATCGGTTGCGAGTTAAAGCTGTACCTAAGTAGAAACATACAAAACATACAAGTTGTACAGTACCTCCCTCCCTTCTTTTTTGCTTTGCATCATGGCGTGCAGTCTACGTTAATTTTATTATCTTGATAAACAAATTATAATTTAATAGTCAGTTGAAATTATCAATTGTATTTTAAAACGTATAAAGAAAAATTTGTCTTCACATTCAAGTAAAGAAACCAAATCAAAAAGACATACACAATAGTAAATGCTATGCGGCTAATCGATTTGGCAATTTTCTTAATAGAAATACAATCAGTTTTATTACTTAAGTAAAATGGAGAACCACAATAAACTAAAAGTCAAAAAGCAAATTTAAAGAAAGTTAGCGAACCAGTAGAAAACGTCACTAAATATAAGTAAAATCAGCAAAATGAACAGAATATAATATATAGTTGGCATTCTCAGAACTCTCCAATGCGATGGGTTTCTCTATACCTTTTTCTATTTGAGAACAAGCTTAAAAGAAATAAAAAAATATTTTTAAGAGCGACGTTAATTAAAAAAAACTATAGAATACTTTTACGTTTGCCCACCTACTCACCTGATGGAAAGTGTTGTTGTGGCCGAAGATGGAGCACGTAATCCTAAAAGGTAGTTATTCACTCAGGCCTTGAAGACACCCGGTAAAAGTTTCCAGGAAACAAGGCGGTTCACATTAAGAAGGTGGAGGCAAACCTGGTAGTTCAAGCTGGTGGCATGATATACGTAGAGATGGTTTTTATGTGTTCATGTCCTTGATTTGAGATGCTTTTTTGACTTGAAAAAAATGTTAAACAAAAAGTGTCAAAAAGTAAAAATTTAATTCATTTCAGTTTTTGAACGACGCTAAACATTATTTTTTTAATAGAACAAGCATATATATATAAAACTTAGTTTGGCGTTAAAGATAGAGTTAATTAATTTATTTGACAAAATAATTATAGAGCTATAAATACTTACGGTTGCAAAAAATATTTTACTTTTTTCTTCGCATAATCATTTCAACATGTCATTCTAACTTAAAAGACTGCCCACTCCTTTAAAAATATTTGAATTTAAAAGGATCCTTAAAAAGACAGTGCTCAGCTGAAGAAAGGCTCTCATCGTTAATGAAGGAATTCCGTTTTATTATACCGAAGTGGTCGCTGTCACATCCATCTTGGCTATAAGAGTCCTTATAGAAATTGATAAGACAAAAATACAGAAAAAAATATACTTTTAGAGGTAAGTACTTTTTTAAACATCCTCTGTAATGAAAGTCTTTTAGGGCCCTTCTTCTTGTAAGCTTCACTAGATGCCACAATTTTATTAGATGTATAATCTATCTATATATATATAAATGAATCCCTGTTTACCTTGGTCAAGCCAACTTGAGAACGACTATACCGATTTCATTCATCTTTTTTTTCTAAAGTTTTCTAATTCTTTGTAGAAGGTTCTTATGGAAAGAAAACTTAAGAAAATTGCGCAGAAAATAAGAAAGTTTCAGAAAACTCAACGATGATTTTAAATCGCGGGTGAAACCGCAGGGCGCAGCTAGTTACTAATAAAATATGCGCCACACTGTAAAACATCGCTATTTTGGTAAATAAGCTGTACTAGATATAGATCAACGCTGTGACATAAAAAAATTACAAATGATAGTTCGATTAGCCTGAGATGACACAAAAAATTACACAGGATAGTTCACTTAAACTCTACTTAAAAGTTAAGTAATGCTTAAATTTGGTGTCAACTTCTCATTGACGGAAATTTTCACAGGTGAAAACAAGACAGCGCAATTTTAAGCTTTGCTTAACCTAAGTAACGTTTATAAGTAGTCGTAGCCGAGATTCTTTAAGGGTCAGCAACGTATCTGTGATGCCCTTGGTGTTACAGGTATCTATAGGCGACGGTGATTACTTACCATCAGGCGGCCCGTTAGTTTGTTTGCCACATATGACATAAAATAAATAAAAATCAACCATTAAAATCTAGCAAGTGCTGGCGAGTCATCGCTTTCTCTACGTGACTGTCTACACTCGTCGTACGAATAGTTTAACTGAACCTAACTTAGCTCTTAGTGAACCTCGTACAAATAGACTATTTAGCTTTGAACAGTTTCTAAATCATCGCTCAGTTTGTTTATAACCAACATTTTGACAATGCTATTTTCGCGACCTGAAATGAAGTTTTCAGTTCAAAATTACCCTGATGTTAATTAAAACTACTAAACCCAAAGTTGTGAGCCATCAACAGAATTCAAAATTTCGTACTTTTGTATTATACCTAATTATATTTAACAGAAAGTAAGGAAGTTGGAACTCTATAACGTTATTAATTTACACTCACGTATTATGAAAGCTCACGTGATTTTTTGAAAACTCAGAGTCACACAGCGGGCAATGGAGAGAGCTATGCTTGGAGTTTCTTTGCGCGATAAAATCCGAAACGTGGATATTCGCCAAAGAACTAGAGTCACCGACATAGCTGTTGAAATTTGCAAGTTGAAGTGGCAATGGGCAGGCCACATCGCTCGAAGAACCGATAACCGATGGGGAAGAAAGGTTCTGGAGTAGAGACCACGAACCGGAAGACGCAGCGTAGGGAGGCCTCCCACTAGATGGACCGACGACATTGTGAGAGTCGCGGGCATCCAGTGGATGCAAAAGGCAGGCTGTCGTTCAGTGTGGAGGTTAAAGGGGGAGGCCTATGTTCAGCAGTGGACGTCTTCTGGCTGATGATGATGATGACGTGATTTTTTTGCTGAAATGGATATATAATAATAATCAAAAAAAAACTCAATACTCAATATTTTATTGCAAATTATCAAATTCACATTAAGATCTTAGGTAGCATGTTTAATATAATGTTTGATATGATACGAATTAAATACATCAACAAAGTCTGGTTTACGAAGATTAGATAATCATATAAAACCAAAAATATGCTATACATGGTTTTAGACCCGAAAACTAATTCAGATTTTTCTATTAAAGGTACATTTCTATCAGTGACAGCTTCAATGCTTGCTCAAGGCCTTAATTGGAATTAGTAGCGGCTAGATGACATCACCCGGGGATGACCCGGGTATATCCTAAAACTGCGATCAGAACCACCGGAGGATGGGCAGCAGCGTCCTGTTAGTACACGGTGAACATACTGCGATCCCCAAGCCGCCTGCCAAGCGTGGGGATTATGGCAACACCCCTCTGTAAGAGGGAGGCCTTGTTCAGCAGTGGACATTCAATGGCTGATGATGTAAGATGACATCAGACCTTATTTTGTATCACATCTATTATACAGAAACTGTGATTATTGTAGCTAATTGTCTACGCCATTGATATAATTCAGGCTTAGATGCCTTCAGTAATCGCGAAGAAAAACACATCGAAAGTTGGCAAAGTTTATATAATTATAAGGATCTCTACGTTTATAGTTAACAACTGTAGAAAATTTAAATTGTTAGTTTTAATCCAGCTTATTAAAACAAACTTCGATTAAATGAAGATTGACGATCTATAACATGGAACGCACTCTGAGGTGTTTTGACGCGCACGCTGGCCCACCTAACTAGTTCGAAATTTGTCCACACTTTTATTCATGGTCATATTTTTCTAGACTTTTTTTGGATGTGACCTTCTTAATCATATTATCTTTCATCAATGATCTATGCATAACAAGTTTGCAAGGTTCAGAAGTGGGTCACCCAAAATGTCGCTGATAGAACATGGACAACCTATCGTTGTTTGTGCCAAACCGGCAGCCCTATTTTTAATCAACGGCCTCACCAAGCTTTGATTAGAGAACCGCTTGCCTGGTAACCCTGGTAAGCCAGCACTTTTATTGGAATCGAAATATTGGATGTTTGTTTACGCGTTGTAATACGTAAAAGCAGTTGTAGGGCTGTATGACGGTCAATATTGACTGTAAATAATAGCAAGGATTTGTTTATGATGTTTCTTAACGATTACAATAACTTTTTTTTTCCACGAAAACTGTAGATTCTTGCCTCAATATGCTGATAGATCAAATCCTAATAATGGTGAAGAAAAAACTTTGTGAGGAACCATTCTGGTAAGGTATTTTATAATGCTCGGCTGGCTTGCTAACCCTCACGTTGAAAATCTATCCCAAGCACATAACCGTGTGATTCTTCCCGCAGTTTTACCCAAGAGCCAGTTTTTAGTCTAGGCTAGTCGTGTTGACTATTAAGATAGTCAAAACCTGGTGTGGTCTAAGGACCATATTGGCACTTAAAATCTATTCTATATATCCATCACTTTCAAGCCAATCAGACAATTCATCGGATCAATTAACCTCAAAAATATATTATATTGTGACATACTTATTTATTTATTATTTATTTTATTGTCGGAGGCCTTCAATGGATCTAAAAATACATCAAGGCTACGTGAACAGGAAGTGATTTGCTTGATAAATTTGTTTATCCCCCCTTCTCAAGAATGCATGTAATCTGGCACTTCCTAGCAATCCTGCTGAAATTCTAAACGATTTACTTCCAGTGGCATTGTTTCATTTTCTGTCAACGTTCTCCCGAATATTTACGCAAATTCCGAGTGACAAAGCGATCCTTGCAGATAAAGGTGCTTAAAATCTTATTAAGTGACGTTGTCTACGGGCTTTAGCGCGTTGGCACAATGGGTACTTGTATATGTGAGTTTTAAAAAGGATTACGGAATGTGACTGAAGAGTTATGCAGAGGTGGCCAGATTTGGTAAAATAACGTAACCGTTACGAGCTTGTTTTTACCCGACTGCACAAGAAGAAGTTGTGTTTTTCGTTGTATGTATGGTACTCGTATGTATGTATGATGGTTTCTTTGGCACGCCCTACAGCCTTAACATTTGGATCGTTTTGATAGTAGGAATGACAAAGAATAAAATTTAAAATGGCATCCTCGTAAAAAAAAATGTGCGAGGAGTCCCTCCGCGCGGAAGAGGTTATACTTCAACAAGGAACCTTAAAATTATAACTAGTTCAAAAATATCAACAATTTAAAACATGCTTTTCTCGAGATTCGAACCTAGCTCCTTAGGCTTCTCATTCCATTAGCGACACCATTACACTACCGGATCTGCTAGTCGCAGTGCGAAAAAAGCATACGCATTTCGCAACCAGACGAGAGAGAAAAATTCCCCCTCCATGGTAGCGTTAAACGTTTAACGCAACCTTGTTGCAAGTCGCATAAAAAGTATAACTTCAAAAAGGAGGAATATAGTAAGTAAGCTTTACAAAATAGGTCAATATTCCATCATTATGTAAAACTCCCAAAAATATTTAACACTACTATGAATTAATACTCGATAGATAAAGCGGTATGAAAGAATTTTGTATCTAATACGAGTATAGATATAGATAGGTACGCAGCGCGCCGCTGTTACTTTTCAGTTACTTACCTACTATTTATACAACCCAGTCAGGGTTATTTATATTTTTTTCATAATTTAATGTTTATTTGAGGTATTATTATTTGTTGGTAGTTGTTCGCTTCAAAACTAGCAACCCTTATATCTTCATAATTCCTGAATTGATTTCGCTCACATATAAACTTAAAAATCGTATTGAATATTAAGTTTAAAAAAGGATTAGGTTTGTTCTGAGTTGTAAGATAGTGAATAGGTATTTCCTAGGCAAGGTATTTGCTACATCATCGTTTCCCATCAGATGAGGTTGTGGTCATACGCATGTCTAAATAGTTGGAATAAATTACCTTAAACTAAGTAAACAATGGAGAGAGCTATGCTCGGAGTTTCTTTGCGCGATAAAATCCAAAACGTGGATATTCGCCAAAAAACCAGAGTCACCGACATAGCTGTTAAAATTTGCAAGTTGAAGTGGCAATGGGCAGGCCACATCGCTCGAAGAACCGATAACCGATGGGGAAGAAAGGTTCTTGAGTGGAGACCACGAACCGGAAGACGCAGCGTAGGTAGGCCTCCCACTAGATAGACCGACGACATAGTGAGAGTCGCTGGCATCCAGTGGATGCAAAAGGCAGGCTGTCATTCAGTGTGGAGGTTAAAGGGGGAGGCTTATGTTCAGCAGTGGACGTCTTCTGGCTGATGATGACGAAGTAAACAAAAATAAATACTAGGTAACTTACGTAATAGCAAAACAGTATTTGCAACCAAAGGTCCACAGTCCACATTAATATGCGGATTCCAGGCATGCAATGTTGTGTAAATACAGTAGGTTTGGATTTAGTGTTTACACCACCTTGCTGAATTTGTACGTGATAGCACTTACATTTGTAGCATACACGTCCGTGGAATCTATTTAGTCTCTTTGATATCGGATTCACTGGGCAAAGGACTGTATGCATTGGCTAACTGCTTGCATAGTATTTGCCAGAATTTAACTGCCCTAGTTCAAAAAAACAGACGCGCCACTCTCAAATAATATAAAAATGTGGGAGAAATCTTAAAGACTTCGCTGGCTCGGTCACGTGGAAAGAATGGGAGAAGATCGAGCTAAACGAGCGTACCTGAGTTAACTAAATGGTTGACGACCGTTCGGGCGCCCTCGATACAGCTGAAGAGATCTAGTGGAAAGGACTAACACCAGGACAGGGCAAAAAGATTTGACGTCTTTTTGTATCGGAGGCTAGGAATCACTTTGGGTCGATGCGTTACCCTAGTAAGTTATGCTAAGTAGTTAAGCTACATCCAATCTACGTCAAAAAATAATATACCAAAGTGGAATAGGGCTTGTTCAAACTCCAGGCTACGCCTAAAAGCCCGTAGGAAATTGCGCTGTTTTTATATTTAACAGTAGGATTGCGCTAGCCCGCCAAGTCGTCTGATTTTAAGCGATGTGCGGTCTACAGTGGAGCACATTTGCCTAGAAAAAACCGATTCACTTATGATTTGAAGACATCCAGATAGTAACTATCGGGAACACTCGTTCAAACAGCGCTAGTCTGTACTAGCAGTTCACACAAGTGGCCGAGAAGCAGTGACGTTTTAGGAGGAAGACTGAGTCCCTTGTGAAGGCAAAGCTACAAAGCCTTGAACATCGGCGTAAGGTTGCTAGTCTAGGTTTTTATCGGGTACATTCAGGAGAGTGTGATTTGTAAGGTTCCATGGCGGGTGCGAACGGATCAGGTCTAAATCAGGCTAGATACCTTATGTAGAACTTACCCTGCAGACAACCTTGCCGCTATTTTATATTGTGGACTATTAGTTAGTTCATTGGTGTCGCTGCAAATTTCTTAGTGTGCGTGTAAAATAGTTAGTGTACCGTGCTTAATGTTTTTGTATTAATTGGTTTATCGGTATAGTGAAACCCGGAGACATTTAAACACGAAACATTTTTATTGTCCTAAGGCTCTCTTCTTTGTCTGTTCCCAGGCAAAGTCCATGCTAGAATCGTGTGTCCTTGTTTGATTTACCCGCTTCAATAATACAAGAAACGTCTACATCGATAGCAATCTAAGATTTTACAGGTGAATTATTGACTAGGCACGAGTCAGCTACCGGTGAATAGTAAATCAAAGGCATTTCCGTGTAGATCATTCCGCTTCCGGCTTTAGTATATCAATGTTAGTTTGCGTCCGGTTTAATCAAGCTAGCCAATAAAGGGAAGCTTGTGCTCATCATTATCATTATAATCAGTCTATCATGTTTCCATTTCTGGGACACAAACCTTTTCTCACATAGAGAGAGAGAGGATGGACTCATCCACCATGCTGGCCGATTGCATGTTAGGGTATATCATGTCTTTAAACTTTTGATGTTCTAGGACATACCGGTTTCCTCACGATGTTTTCCTTCACCGTTTTTGAGCGATGGCATCGACACTGCACATAATTTATTCAGGTCAAGGAACATTATTACTCCTAGCGGAGATTCAGGTACTAAATAAGTAGATGCAGGGCGTAGAGGGGTAATACTGAATCTATGATGCAGGGCCAAAGTCAAAATGACGTTAAAATGGCGGCCGGACGGATGGTCGGTTGATGTTGCCAGTTGACGTTTATATAATTTTTCCGATAATAATATTTATTTTCATATTAATAAATAAAGACGCAAACACACGGATTAATATTTATTTACAAAAAATAAATAAGCGAATATTAAAATGTAAATTATCGATAATTACGTTCTTTAGGACATCACTAACTTGTTAGTCGTCGAGCTGTCAAAAAAACCATTAATAAAATCATAAAATGGACAAAGTATAAGTGACATTTACTAACAAACACCGTCGTAATAAGACTTCAATATGAAGTCTGACCAAGGACCCTGGACATATTTTATTTTTGCATTTTTCGTCAAGACACAAATTTTGGAAATTTATGTACATGACCATTCTTCATTCTAAAATATTGGTACTTTATGAACAAAACTCACAGTTTTAGGCACCTAAGCTTTAAGGTAGACTTTCGAGCTACGCGGTTTGCATTATTATTCTAAGAAGATTACATTAATTACGATCAAAATTATACAAGCTACCACTATCCCAACGCATCGACAGTTACAATTCTAGTTAAAGCCAAGGAAACTTTAATTTTAAAGATTACACATTACGCAAATAAAACTAGCGCTCGTAAACCGTACGTACTCAATAATTGTACAAGCACAATAATACTGGGGTTTGAACAAGAACATAAATTTACATTACCTTGGTAGCTTTTCTTGTCCTAAATGGGTAAGTCTCGGTTAACTGCTAAATTGAAATATAATTACGTTCACAGTTCTGTAAGAATGCGTCTGAATACGTATAGTGTACTGCTACATTCCGTGGTTTAAGAATTGTAAACTTTTCCGGGTTGAAAAGTATCCTTTTTTTTTATCTATTACTAGGCTTGCGTTTGACCGCCAACTCGCCTGATGTAAAGCGACGATGGGGTCTACGATGGAGCACGCTTGCCTAGAAGAAACCGATTCACTCTTGCTTTGAAGACACCCAGATTGTAACTATGGGGGAATACCCATTCAGGCAGCGGATTCCACAGACTAGCAGTACGAATTATAAAAGTGGAATCAAAGCGCTTCGTACGGGTTTTCGGAATGTTAACCATAAAGCGATACAGATACAGTAACTGCTCTGGCTCTTATACTTTACCCATGCAAAAAATAATGTCCGAAGCTCTGTTGATACATAAAGGAGAAACAGCAATTCAAAAGGTTGTCAACAAGTTAACAGCTAGTTTACTATAATAACGCAAAAATACTTCCAAACACGAATAGCTATTAGTTTTGGCTGAGCAGTTTTCTCCTTTTTTTCTTAAAAATAACATGTCAAGTGAAGACGTCCCAGCAAGACGCGTGATTGATGGGGCTGATCCCTTTGGACTGCTCCGATCGCTGATCAATCACCAGCCGAGCTGATATTGCAGAGGTCAGGCATTGTTTGGCTATAGGGCTACTTAGCGGTACATAGGTATCTACCTTTATACTTCCGTCTTTAAAAGAAACTTTGATAACTGATAATTTTAAAGCTAAAGCCAAACGTAGCATTTAATAAAAAAAATTGTGCGTGGAGTTCCTCCGCGCGGAAGAAGTTATACTTCAACAAGGAACCCTAAAATTATAACTAGGGCAAAAATATCAACAGTTTAAAAACATGCTTTTCTCGAGATTCGAACCTAGCTACTTAGGCTTCTCAATCCATTAGCGACACCATTACACTACCGGATCTGCTAGTCGCAGAACGAAAAAAGGATACGCATTTCGCAACCAGACGAGAGAGAAAAATTCCCCCTCCATGGTAGCGTTAAACGTTTAACGCAACCTTGTTGCAAGTCGCATAAAAAGTATAACTTCAATAAAATATGGTTGATATTCTAGGCGTGGGACCACAGCTCACCTGATGATAAGTGGCATATAGCCAAAGATGGTAAACAAGTAAACTTACGTTAAATCTGTTAAGAAATTAACAGATTTTTTAATCATTTTTTTATCACATCACAATGGCTGAAGTCAGCACGGAGCTAATATAAACCGGAGGATTTTCAATAACAAAAATTCATTGGGCAGGCATATTTCATTCAATAGATTAAATCAAAATCTGAGTCACGTAAACAATGCGCAATGCTTGGAACAAAAATCAAGTGCAGTGTTGAAATATAAATGAAACACTTTGAATAACTTTCGTTTTTTATGGCATGTCTTTTACATTATTTTAAGTCCTGACGTTTCGGACACTACATTTTCCGTAGTCACAGGTAAACAGATGACGGCTGTCTGTAGAAATGTTATCAAAATATTCATAAGTACCGCTAACTATGCTTTACCAAAACATTTCCTATGTACCTATGCAGTAGTCGCCCCCCCCCCACCACACCCCCGCACCAGCTGTTTTGCAGGTCTGCACCGGGCTTGAGATTTGATGACTGGATCCCAAGCAGGTGGCTTGCCAACCAACCTCTATTTTTTATGTTTTTTATTTTATTATTCCAATAGCACCGTGTAGCATCCTTGTTTATACAATTTCTCCTTAGCGAGGATTTTAGGGACGATCAAAACTAACGTAGTGGTTGGGGTTGTCAAAAGCACTATCGTGAAAACTTATGAAATAATTACGTTTTTAAATGTTTGCTAGCATTAACAATTCAATACAAAAATAAGAATACTTCCAGAGCAATGTTAACGACAACAACTTAGTCATACTTGTACACGTAGCTCCTGAAAGCTCAATAAGATTTACAAAGAGTGCTGTTAGCGTCGACGTCGTTCGTAGAGTATCTAGAATAGGTATTTCGGTAGGTATTTGCTCTTAAAGTGAGGATGAACGATGCAACTGGGAAATCTGTTCAACAAGCTCCAGCTTTAAATGTGTAGAGGATGGCTTAAAGTTTAATGTCGTTATCGTTACGTCACAAGGTTTACCCCTTTTAACTTAACTCTTTAAAACTTTTTAACCTTTCAAAGTGCACGTTAAGTCGTGATTATATTTAGGGGATTTCACTCACTATTAAAATTTGTTAAGTGTTATTATTCACAATCATTTTTATTATCAATAAATAATTAAACATAAATATTTGTTATAAAATTAAACTAAATTAAATTTATATAATAGATAATGGCATTGATTCTGATGTCCTCTAAAATAAACTAAAATAAATTTGACAGCTCTAACATTGTTACCATCCTTTTCCCACATATTAAAATGAAAAGAGAGGCAGATAATCTTAGTCCTGTCAGATTGGTTTAGTTTAGTGAGTGGTATGACAGAATCGACGCTAATCTATTAAAAAAGATTATATATATATTATTTTAATTTCCGTGGTTATATTTTAATATTATTTCAGATTATTCGTCTTATATAAATATCAAATTATATTAACTATAAGTTAGTATAATGTGACCATAACAAAATTAAGTAATAAATATATATATTAAGGTAAAATACGATTTTATGATATGTTAATTTAAGATATAAATACACACAGTACACAGTACACACTGACATAGTTACATACAACCTCTTCCGTCTCTAAAAGTATTTTGATTAAAATATCAAGTAATTAATCAAATAAAAAAAAACTCAGAGTCACACAGCGGGCAATGGAGAGAGCTATGCTCGGAGTTTCTTTGCGCGATAATATCCGAAACGTGGATATTCGCCAAAGAACCAGAGTCACCGACATAGCTGTTAAAATTTGCAAGTTGATGTGGCAATGGGCAGGCCACATCGCTCGAAGAACCGATAACCGATGGGGAAGAAAGGTTCTGTAGTGGAGACCACGAACTGGAAGTCGCAGCGTTGCTTGGTTAGTCGGTTTGTTTGTTCCTCTTTCACGCAGCAACAGAGCATCGTATTAACCTGTTTTTTAATGGTTATATTTCAAGGATAGGAGAGTGACATAGGCTATCATCATCATCATAATCACCATCACTAAGCGAGTGAAATCGCGGAGCGCAGCTAGTACAAAATACTTCACATCATCAGCCATTAAATGTCCACTGTTGAACAAAGCCTCCCTCTTAGAGAGGGATGTTGCTATAATCCCCACGCTTGGCAGGCGGCTTGGGGATCGCAATACGTTCACCGTGTACTAACAGGACGCTGCTGCCCATCCTCTGGTGGTTCCCGTGGTTTGGTGGGACCCGGGTATGTCCTAAAACTGCGACCAGAATAATATACTTACGCATCTTTAATTGTAATTTTTTGATACGACTGTAACTGACCTATTTTAACCAGTTAGTTAATAAACCCCAGCTCATTCCTCTTTTACAGTCGCTTAGCCCTTTTACTATTTAAATAAAAGCAACGGAATGATAATGAGGACAGTTCAGATAAGGCGCCATTCTTCTAAAGATGAGGAATCGTGATAGACTCCCCAAACTCCCGAAAACTCCCTATTAAAGCTTTGGGTAGCAAAAAATGTGCGTATAATTACGTACCTCTCTTCCTGCCCTTTATGTAAGAACGTCATATTCTTATCTTAATGGCGGCTCGTTTTAGCCTCTTGGGATTCGTTTTGAGTGATATAGATGTTTTTGTGGTAATAAAATTGTTTAAAGGTGAGATTTTCCTATTACGCTTTCATGTTGATGGTTTAAGGGCTGAGCCATGGAGATAAAATATATATTTTATTTTTTCTTTATTTAAGACCAACAGGAAAGCACAAGACGGACATACGACCTAAAAGAGACTGCAAGGAAACGCTTCCTACCGGCCTTTTTTGGAGATCGATGGGTAGGCCTATTTCCAGCTGTGGACGTCCTATGGCTGAAATGATGATGATGAGCAGCAAAATTATATCATATATACAATAATATTTAATAATTAGATGTTTAAAAGTACAGCTATTAACAGGTTTATATTAGTGGTAGTAACAATATCGTAGAAAATCACTAACTATGAAAAACACATTATATTGCAAATTAAGCGCTAAAAAACAAAGCTTCATAAATAAAAAATTGATACCTCTTTATGTTTCTGAGAAAACGGTGTTGGCAGACAGACAGACATACATACAGACAGACGGACGGACGAACGGGACATACAGACAGACAAAGTGATCCTATAAAGAAATAAATAAAATAATAAGGGTTCTGTTTTTTTCTTTTGCGGTACGGAACTCTAAAAATGCTTTGCACTAACTTTTATCTAAATTGTTACAAATTTAACAAACATCTTAAACATTTACATTTAAAAAACTTTCGTGTTTATAATATTAGTAAATATTTTATTACCAGCTATTAATAACTATTATAAATGTATGTACTTATGGTTTGAAATATCATCCACAATAAGGCATTGTTAAAGCACTTTTAGTTCCCCTACAAAAGTTGAAATTCCAACTTTACTCTCGAAGTTACAATAATAGTCGTTACACAAAATGTAACCGCCTAAAATGTGACGGATCCCGACGTTTCTGCTACTGGCCCGGAAAATGGTTCACGCTATAAAGACTACAAGCACAGTGTAAGCGGTACAGAATCTTATGGCAAATGGGGTCCTACAAAGGTAGTGTAGAAGTTGCCAACGTATCGGCGATAGTTCCGCCGTGACAGATTATCTAGACGAAGGCAATGAAAACTTTTTTAAATAACATTTAACTAAATTACTTCTAGTTGACTCGGTTGATGGCAATAATGAAGTAAACTCATTAGTAGTTGTTATGACTGCAACTATCTAGTATGTACAATAATTATCATCATCCTCATCAGTCAGAAGACGTCCACTTGACTGATGAACATAGGCCTCCCCTTTTATCCTCCACACTGAACGACAGCCTGCCTTTTGCATCCGCTGGATGCCCGCGACTCACAATAATTATAGCCCGTCGGATTCAGTTAGTGATACATAACCAAACACCAACAATGGAACTACCACAACCTAACCACCTGCGGCAACGGAACTATTCTTTGAAATTGCAAAAAAGAAAGTGGCAACACAAAACAGAACTACCTACGGGAGAGTTTTGGCGCCAACGTGGAGAAAAACATGTCGGCTCGTTGTATTAATTTCTTAAACTTGTGTATTTTCGAGTGTTAATGTGTACTAATGGTGGATTATTATTTATTAAGTGCTCGTGAACGTGCTTGAGTGTGGGTAAGTGATATAACAAGGTGAAAAATGCCTTTTCGTTTTGTTTCCAAAACTCCATAGAAGCCTGTTGTAAAGCCTCCACCACTTTACTGGGGCATGAGTTTGACTTGATCGTGACTTAATTTGGTTGACTCTGACTGTGACTAAGACTTGTTTGACGTTATAAAACTATGTCAACATGTTAAACATGTTTAATTTTACGACTGAAGCACTCTGTATCCAAGGTCATGAAAACAATTAACAAAAAATAAACTACCTACGGGAAACAACGGAAAAAATTATTTACGCAATGTGTACAAAATAACCAGGATTAATTCCCTAATTATCCACCAGAAAACCAATCCAATTGAAAACCTGCTTTTGGAAAACGATTGAAAAATGCGTTTTTTAACATAGTTAACTTAAGACTGTGCGTTCGACAAAATTCAGCTTCATCCACGGAGTTTCGACGCTGCATTAACTTCGCTATAAAGACTACGAGTAATTCCTTTATTATCTAACAATAGGCACTCAAGTGCTTGTCGTCTCCGCGTTATTAAAATATTTATGGAGCAAGCTTTCCGGCTCTTTCATTCGCCTCGTCTTTTGCTAGACTTTTCGGAGCCGAAGAAAAGGCAAGTGCATAATTTAGTTGGTTAGCCCTAATCCTGTGTTAAGGGCGACCAGCCAACTATTATGGAGTTGCGAACAATAGAGGTTTTCCTTTATATGTGGGATAACGTCGTAGTGTACTGCAATAAATTGTATCACGCCAAAAATATTCTTGTCACGTTCCAGTTTGATTCCGGTTTATGACTTTGATAATGTTATAAATCAGAGTCTAACATAATTGAAGTCCATCTTGATATACAGGATAACCCGGAAAGGGTGTACTATGGTACTAATCTTGAAATCGTAAAAAATATCATCATCATTATTACACTGAACGACAGCCTGCCATCGGCTTCCAATGGGTGCCCGCAACTCGCACGATGTCACCGGTATATATTGTGGGAGGCCTACCTACGCTGCGTCTTCCATTTCGAGGTCTCATTTCAAGAACCTTTCATCCCCATCGGTTATTCGAGCTATGTGGCCTGCCCATTGCCACTTCAACATGTAAATTTTAATAGCTATGTTGGTGCCTCTGGTTCTTCGGCGAATAATGCGTTCTAGATTCTATTGCGCAAATGAACTCCGAGCATAGCTCTTTCCATTGCCCGTTATGTGACTCCGAGTTTTCCCAAAAGCCTAGTGGTTAAGGACCACGTCTCAGTACCATTTATGTAATCACTGTCAACACACACTCTGAAAAAAATACCTGCTGTTACAATTTGTCGAGAGTGAATAACCATTTTATATGGAACAGCAGATATATTTTTCACGATTTCAAGGTTGGTCCCATAGTAAAAGTTGTTCATGTTGATGATGATGAGTAGGTATAACGGACTCCTTTTTGCATTGTGCACCTCTTCCGCGTAACCTTGTATAAAATTTATGATGCAAAAATAAAAATGCAGTGTAAATGCAAAAGCTTATTTTATTATTCTCTTTGACCAAATTACTGCAGATATTTTAGCTACAATTCAAACACTTTAGAGTATCGCAGGCAGGCACAATATTTAAGCTCATGGTTGGTCAGATTTGTGGATCTGACCTCCCGTTCATGCGAGTCCAGGGAAAACAACGGTGCGGTGAGGCCCGCGCCATTGTAGAGAGGAGGGGAAATACTCTGAGCATTTCTCAGACAAAGTTTTTGGGGGTACCGGTGCGTTCGTATAAAAAACCTGGGGGCGTACCACAATCTCAAAGGCATTCTTATATTAATCTTACGTTGAGGTTGGTCTCGTTCTCCTGGATAATAGGAGCAAGACAAAATTCAATGTAATATTAAAATAAGAATATTTTTGTGGTTGTTACTGGTGTTTTCAGCCCGATACCGACGCACAAAAACAAAAGCACAGACGCAGACCACCAAAGGGGTATTAGTAATTGCAACGTAATAGAACTTAGTTTGATAAATCAAGCGTTACTTTGCGGAAGTCCATCTTCAAAACTGTTAATGCGGAAATACACTAGAGATTCATCAAATAAATAGTTTTGTAACAAAACATGCAGTTATACCATTACAACAAGGTTATCTTTAGATGATTTACGAAAAACAAGTCAGGTTGAAACTCCTCTATGGAAGTGTTTTTAAGAAGCTTGCGCTTGACTTCTATCTCGCTTGTTGATAAGCGATGATGCGGTATACGATGGAGCACGCTTGCCTCGAAGAAACTATTTCCCTCTTGACTTGAAGACACCCAGTAAACATAATTTTGGTACGGGAAATAACACACCATAACATAAAATTTTATGGTGCTCATCATCCTTGGTAACAGGTACCTGCTATCCTATACCAGGCTACCTGTTAGACTATTTATGCTCCAGCCTGTCTACACACAATATTCGAAGACCGCTGCTTGCGAATTCACAAGTCAACCCATATCTTGCGTGAATCCGCATTTCATGCAATATGCAACGCCGAAACAACGCGTATTCTCAAACCACTCGATATACAGACCGCATGAATAGTACTCGATATACACGACTGCACGGAAGTTCTGGACATGCCTGAGCAAATAGAGTGACTACGCCTAAGCGTCTATAACTATAGTGTAATGTTAATAACATCCATGCTGGCCGTATAATAGAGTATCATGTTTAAAAGCTAGGGGCAAAAAGTGGTGTTAGAATAGTGATAGTGTTAACATAATAGGCTACCAAACAGAAGGTTTGATTTGACAAAATAACAGGCTGAATATGATGATGATTGTTTGATTGGCTAATAAAGTTCCGTAATAGAAGCGCCTAAAGTTTTTGGTCGTCTTGGAAAGGGATGTTCTGTCCCTTTCCCGCAAAGCAAGTGTCAGTATATAATTTGTTTATGCCGTAAGTGACATCATTTGCGTGTATTTTATGGTCTCTGTCTACCAAATCACTAAAATTCTTATAACTTCCTTAATTTTGAAAAAAAAAAAATTGTATTCGGCGTTGGCCTCTCTTTTTGGTCGGCTTGTTATAAGACAATAAAAAAAACAATCCGGTAACCTAATATGTAAATGATTGTGTATTAAGCGTACACTCCTAAATTAAGTTCGCTTATCCGGACCATTTCGCATAACGTCATGGTAATAGTACGACACAATAGCAAAAAAACTGTATAGCAAACTAACCGACCCGTGAACGTGCATTACTGATATTGCTATTGAATTCTCAATTGGTGTGCTTTGTTATTTGTTAATATGGAACGTTAAATATATTAAGCCTTAAATTCAGATAAATCTATGTACGTATATCCTGATAATATTAATTCAATAGCTTTTTCTCATTCAAATGCAATGTTTGTTTTTGTATTGTCAATTAGACACGAAGAAAAAGACGTGTCCTTGGTCAGCATCAGTCACGTTACAGTGTCTTCCACTTCACAGTCGTAATGTCAGCTCATGTGTGTCCTCAGCCAAATAGTGCCGCGGTACATTAATATGCATCAAGTGCAAACTATCGTCGGCCACGAGTAGAGCGAGTACTGCAAACACGAATGTGTCGGCCGATTTTCGATAGGGGACATCCCCGCTATCAGTGAAGCTATTTGTATCGGTGGGAACACGAGAGAGCAAGTCTAGCACTTACTGTGTTTGTGTTAAGTGTAATTTAAGTGTAATGTAAGTGTAAACTCAAGGTTTCGTCTGAAAACCGGCGCTGATAGTCCTTGACTTTTAGCATTAATGCCGAGACGGACCCATTCGACACTGATTGTATCATTTAGATATTATAAGTTTTTGTAAAGGTGTAGTTATATTTTTTTTTACTTGATATTTTTGAATTGCGTAATACTGTAGTGTGTAAAGTGGAATGTAAGGTAGAACAAAATTACTAATACACACACACACACACATAAACTTGTCCATTCATGATATTAGTGTTCTAGATAATTTGCTTGTTTTTTCATCGAACTTAAGAACTTTTGAATTTAGATACTGAATACTCAAAGCAGCTCTTCTATATAAACATTATCAAAGCAAATTACTTAGGAAACCCAATCTTACCATTATAAGTTCTTCACGAGCCTAATTAGGGTTGAAGCTAAGTACCGAGTACTAATTTAGTTTGACATGCTGAAGTTTTGCATGGATTCATCTGAGAAACACTTGAGAAGCCGCTGGTGCCTGATTAATACGACAGCTCAAAGCAACGATCGGAGTATAGGTTCTAACTTACCGAAGAGAAATCGATTCACTCGTGGCTTATAGATGCCCAGATTGTAACTATCGGAGAACACCCACTCAGGTTATAATTTGTACTATGACTTAGTACCACCATTGCGGGTAACACCTCTAACATTAGGACGGGCCGCAGCGGGCCGGGGCGCATTGAAAAAAAGAGCTTTCATACATTTTATATGGAAATCTGACCCATTATAATAATACGACCCCGGTATAATGTGCGTTATTTCATATAAAATTTATAAAAGCGATTTTTGCGCTGCGCCCCGGCCCGCTGCGGCCCGTCCTAATGTGCTCGATCCTTTATAATACACAACTAGCTGCAGATGATTTAAATGTAACGTTTTTTTTTATACTATAACATGTTAGAAGAATTCTATGGTACACCGAGCGGTATACAAAAAAAAGGATGTGTCTATGGAATCGAGAAAAAAATAGAAGAAGCATATACGACGGAGGGGACTTTTTGGTTGGAAGGGCAAGGCCGTGGTGTTTAAAAGCATGGTTGTTAGCTTGTCCGTGTTTTTATGTTTGAATTGTGGTTATTGGCTTGGTTTTGGTTACTCAAAATAACCAGTTAACTAAATACGAGCGAATGTAGTTTAAATAACTTCACACTAATTTAATAGTTAACATACACCAATGTTTGTATTTCATCATCATCATAATCAGTCTATATTAGTCTACTGCAGGACAAAGGCCTCTAACAATGCACGCCACTCAGCCCGATCTTTGGCTTTTTGCTTCCAGCCACTGCCAGCTGCCTTACGTATATTGTCACTCCATCGAGTCTCAGGGCATCCCACACTTCGTTTGCTTATTCACAGTCTCCAATCCAGAACCCGTCTACTACTCCAACGTTATCTATTCTGCGATAGATATGTTCGGCCCACTGCCACTTCAACTTGCTAATACTCTGAGCTATGACAGTGACTTTGGTTCTCAGGCGAATAACTTCATTCCGGATATAATTATGTTCTCTCTAAAAGATCGTCCCTTAGAGAAAACATATTATATAGCTCTCTCCATAACTCGCTGAGCGACCTTGGCCTTGTGGACCGCTCCAACTGTAAGTGTCCACAATTCAGCACCGTAAATCATGACGGATAGAACGCACTGATTAGAGACTTTCGCCTTAATTAAGACTTTATGGAATAGGTGACGACAAGATTTGACATAGTTTCTCGAACACTGCCCAACCTAACTGTATTCTTCTCTTGACCTCACTCTCATTTTTACCTAGTTCAAGCGTCTACCGTAAACATACTTGATTTAACTAGTTAAATGTTTATATTATGTAACTATCACTTACTTCATCAAAACCCCAGAATCACGCGTATTCTCTAATGAAGTGGCTCTAATAGCTCCGAAACCGGTCGATCGTCTAAACCGATAAAACATCATCGTGAGTGCAAGCCGGTGTTATAATAATTTATAACTATCACTTATTAAATACTCGTGTTATGGGGGCGTCAAGCAAGACTTTGAAAATGCCTTTTTAGCAAAACGACTTTCATTTATTTATTACGCATCCCTCTGTTTCTGAATCTGTTTGTTTATTTTTCACAACGAATCATTATGAATTTTTGTAAGTAGTTTCCATTACATTGATAATATGGACATAAATCTTACAAAGTTGGAAATCGTGGTTGTAATCGCTAGTCAGTGACGTTTCACAAATCTATGTAGTCTCAATTATAAACATGCAGCTTAGAATTCCATCGACGGGAACACGAAACAGAATAGCAAATGTAGCATGATTGGATAATTAGAGGGAAATGGTAATCAGACGATTATTCAGCTTTGAAAAGCCAACAGCGACTTCAATCGGGAACAAGGTCTTTTCCATAAAAAAATTTTGCTAAACGTAAAACTGAAATGCGATGTATGAATCATATAATTATCGTGGTTGGGACTTTCTCTATCTCTATCTCTTCTCTACATAGTATAAATTAAAATCGCTTTCCGCGTCTGTCTGTCTGTCTGTATGGCCGCTAACTCCTCCTAAACCACGCAAAGGATTAGATGCGGTTTTCACCATCAGATAGATACGTTTTCACGGAAGGTTTATATATATAACTAGCGACCCGCCCCGGCTTCGGACGTAAATTACACCCGTGCGAAGCCGGGTGGGTGGGTCGCTAGTGCTGTTATAAAGCATTAGATGGAGGGTCACAAAGAAAATCACAATGAAATTAAACCACGTTTAGATGTATCTATGCTTCTATGCATAATATATCTACATATAGCTAACAACTAAAGAAAATATTTAAAATGTTAATAAATTAACACATTTATTAATAAATCCATAACGTTGGATAGATACTGAGGCATTTTGATGCGTTCTCATTCTGGCTCTAGTTAGGCCAAATTGCTCATCTTTTTCGTACCCCATTTTGGCTGTGGCCTACACACCTAGTCTTTTATTACATAAATGTACCACATAGATATCCATACAAAGCTTTATTAATGTGGTTTTAATTCTATAATATGTAGATTACCTTAAAAACTGTTCTTCAGTAATAATAATTACAAAAGCAAGACGCTTTACTAAATACAGTTTATCTATGAGAACAGCTTAAATATTGACGGAAATCTCCATATTATTTTTTACCATGAAAATTTGGAATTTAAATCCTGTTAAAGCTAAGTTTAATTGTTCCGGTTTGGATATTTTCCCAGATTTTGGTTTATAAATTCATTTAACCTTTCAACCCGCTTTTGACCCACTTAAATCGTCCCTGCTATATAATAGCAGACCTACACAAGACCTCATAACTAAATCAGCTGCCAAATTTCAGCTTCGTAGTTCAAGTAGTTTTTGAGATTTCGTGATGAGTCAGTCAGTCAGTGTGAATGAGTGGTATTGCGCTTTTATATAATTTTTTATGATCGGAATTCGAAGATCAGTCACCTAAGCTTCCAAGGCTCATGCCCAATTATTATTAGTTGCTTTTCTTTTACCAGTCATGTTCAATCGATTACGGCTACCGTATTTTTCTCCAGGGAGAAAAAGAGTAAAACAAATCGTTTTCCAGAAACTTTTTTCCCTGGATTGTGTTTTTATGCCCTCCGCATCCATCAGCCAAAACTGTTTCAGTTTCTTTTGACGTTTTGTCGCAATACGAGTAAAGTTTCCGTGTTGATATTTATTAGTTTTTATATGGGACTTTCTTGGTTTTATTTGAATAAAACGAGTAAGAAATATTGTTTTAAACTATCACGGTTATTCAATAGAGTTATGAATGATTATTTACAAAATATCATATCACAACCTTACCACGGTAAATATCCCGTAAATAATCATATAACTTTACAAAAATATGGTTCTCTTAAGTTGTGCTAATTTACATTGCGCTTTCAAACCACAATATTATACTCGTAATAGCAAACGTAGCTCTTTATATTTTCTCCTTTTCTCTTGACTCAGCGATATAATATACCGTGATACCGTATTTTTTATACTAAATTACTAGCTAACTTTGTGTCAAAACAAGCATATGGCAGGGTTCGTAGCCAAAACCACAATTGAGATCACATTCGTAGTTCGGAATTTGTAAATTATAGAATATTTCGAACTTACGTAGCTCTTTGGTTTTAACCAAATTTCAACGACATAGCATCCAGTGATAACAAAAACTTTTTGAAGTTTAACCAAAGAAGAAACCACTTGGGACACATTATTTGTTAAGAGTCTAAAATAAAAATTTCAATTCAGTAGTGTTCCGAGAGATCAACTTTCTATAATTTATTTATTATTCACTACTGGCCGCCGAGTAATATCACGGGTTATGCTATTTTCGCTACTGATAGTGTTACAAGATAAAAAACATATAGTACGACTGGTTGTGCCAAAGGGTAGTGTCATGGTGGAGAATGGTTTAAAACTAAGAAAAAACGAAAACTGAATAAAAATACTTGCAATTTCACAGAATGTTAGTTAGCAATACATTCTGTGATACCGTCCACTAGATGGACCGACGACATTGTGAGAGTTGCGGGCATCCAGTGGATGCAAAAGGCAGGCTATCTTCAGTGTGGAGGCTAAAGGGGGAGGCCTATGTTCAGCAGTGGACGTCTTCCGGCTGATGATGATGATGATGGTTAGCAAAAGGCAGAATTTGAATTAATTTATTCAATGTTTCAGCAAGAAAAGCTGTCACGTTTTGTATACGTATTTACGTGTTCGTTTCACTAAAAGTATAATGGCGTACCCACTACACTACCGTTGTCCTCATTTGGAGCGCGAAGAGGTTAGTTGCAAACGTCGCGTTTCGTTTGCAGAGCTCTCTATTACTAAGAATTTTAAAATAAACATTGCGTTTTTCTCAGTGAATTTGTCATATTTCAGTCAGCGCCACACTTTAAAATTACTTAGTAAGTTTATCTATATCTATACTATAATATTATACCTAAAGAAGAAAAATTTGAAGATGAGTTTGTTTGTTTGCATTGAGCTCCGAAACTACTGAACCGATTTGAAAAATAATTTTACTGTTGGGAAGCTACACTATCCCCGGGTAACATAGGCTATATTATATTTTCCAAAAAAAATAGGGATCATTACTATAATCTAATAATGTAACCCAAGGTGTAAAAAAATAAAAGGAGCGCACTTGTGTGTGATTTAAATCTCAGAGGAAACTAAAACAGCAAATGCAAAAGCAATCTAAAATTTGTGTATGATTTTTGTCGAAAATACGGTTTGTTGGTCTGAGAATTGTGCAAGCAATTGCATTTCATCATCATCATCATCATCAGCCAGAAGACGTCCACTGCTGAACATAGGCCTCCCCCTTTAACCTCCACACTGAACGACAGCCTGCCTTTTGCATCCACTGGATGCCAGCGACTCTCACTATGTCGTCGGTCCATCTAGTGGGAGGCCTACCTACGCTGCGTCTTCCGGTTCGTGGTCTCCACTCAAGAACCTTTCTTCCCCATCGGTTATCGGTTCTTCGATCTTCGATGTGGCCTGCCCATTGCCGCTTCAACTTGCAAATTTTAACAGCTATGTCGGTGACTCTGGTTCTTTGGCGAATATCCACGTTTCGGATTTTATCGCGCAAAGAAACTCCGAGCATAGCTCTCTCCATTGCCCGCTGAGTGACTCTGAATTTTTCCAAAAGGCCAACAGTTAAGGACCACGTCTCAGTACCATATGTCATCACTGGCAACACACACTGGTCAAAAACCCTCGTCTTGAGGCACTGTGGTATCTTGGACGAGAAGATGTCATGCAAATTCCCGAACGCTGCCCATCCGAGTTGGATTCTTCAGGCGACCTCTTTGCTTAAGTTGGACTTACCTAACTGAACAATCTGTCCAAGATAGGTGTAATGGTCAACAACTTCTAGAGTATCGTTCCCAACGACTATCGGCACGGGTTCAACATGGACATTCGACATGATTTTTGTCTTGTCCATGTTCATTTTAAGACCCACCTGTTGGGAAAGGCTACTGAGGTCGCTGAGCATGGTATTTAGGTCCTCCAGGGACTCTGCCATGATGACTATATCATCGGCAAAACGAAGGTGAGTGATGTATTCGCCGTTGATGTTGATGCCTAATCCGTTCCAGTCCAAGAGCTTGAAAACCTCCTCCAATGCGTTTGTGAACAGTTTCGGAGAGATAACATCTCCCTGTCTCACGCCTTTCTGCAATTGGATTGGTTCCGTGCTCTCGTCCTGTAATCGGATCGACATGGTGGCGTTTCTATACAAACACTTCAACACTTCAATTGCATTTGAATTATTCAAAATGCAGCGTGTATTTTTAAAAACGACACAAATGACTTCATTATAGCAAAATTTGCATAACGATACCCTCATTTGGGGTGTAAAAGCGTCACAGTTTTACAGTATCATCCCAGATTTGCAATTCATACCGCGTAGCACCAGCCAGCCGGTTTGAACACTAGTCTGTTCAGACTATGCTTTTGTATTAAGTACCTACTTCATTGCTTGTACCGCTATGTCAGGCCAGTTATCCTTGTACATGCGCTATTGTTTCTGTCCCCGTCGCACTTACGTTAAACCGAATAAGAGTGACTGTGACGAAACGAATTATTCACATCACATCATCAGCCGCAGACGTAGCGTAGGTAGGTCATCCACTAGGTGGACCGACGACATTGTGAGAGTCGCGGGCATCCAGTGGATGCAGATGGCAGGCTTTCATTCTGCGTGGAGGTTAAAGGGGGAGGCCTATGTTCAGCAGTGGACGTCTTCTGGCTGATGATGATCATCATCATCAGCCAGTTTTCCACACAACACCCCTCTCTAAAAAGAGAGGGGTGTTGCCATAATCCCCACGCTTAGCAGGTGGCTTAGGGATCACAATACGTTCACCATGTACTAATAGGACGCTGCTGCCATTACTCCTGAGGTACAGCAACCCTGTATTTTTTACCTAAGTACATATTAATGTCTTGAGGTTGCTATTGAACGCAACTATAAAGTACGGACTTATGAAATGACCTGAACAACTATATGTTAGTTTTGACAAGTACATAATATGTTTAGTACAGGCCAGAATGAACCGTGCAACATTGTGATAACATAAGCGTCGTCTTGTGGAAGCAACTTTTGGATAATTGAATATTAATAAATCAAAATACAGCAAATTCCCCCAATCAACATCTTTTATTCAAAAGGCAACTCATGATCCTACAATACATTTAAAACGAGAAAGAGCTTTCTAAAGCAACACAAGAACATTTTGGAGAATGTGCACAAGAGCTGTCAACCAATTTCTGCCATAGGTCATCGAGGCGGACATTCCATCCTTACGTCGTGAACTTTGGTAAAGTCCGCATGCAGCATTTCCAAAATTCCTTCCTATTACGAACTGCACAGGAATTGAATGCGCTTCCTGCCGCGGTGTTCCCTATAAGGTACAACCTGGGTCCCTTCAAGACAAGAGTGAATAGGCACCTCATGGGCAAGCGTGCCCCGTCTTAGACTGCGTCGTCACTTACCATCAGGTGAGTTGTGGTCAAACGCTAGCCCATTTCATCAATAATATAATGAATAAAGTTAATTTTAAGAAAAAAAAATACATAAATGACTTCAATACTATTGTACTTATTGTACAAACTTAAATTTTCAGTTATAACAGAGATTGAAAATACTCATCTAAACTTTTACTGAAGGGAACTATACACGAAAACGTCATCTGTGTAATTTTTTTTACTCAAAAAGCTCTATATAAATTTCGATAAATTGGATGGTACCATACAAATTAAAATTTATATGATACCACCCACCTCAGAAGTATGACCTAACTAAACAAAAAAATATCATCAAAATCAATTCTTTTAGCAGAGTAATCGCGTAACAAACACAAAAAAAAAACAGACGAATTGAGAACCTCCTCTTTTCTTGAAGTCAGTTAAAAAGAAGCCATAGTTAACGACATATTGCGAAAATTCTCTTATCCAATAAAAACTACACTTAGATTTTGTATGTAGGTCAAAAGGATACGGAAATTGCGCTATTTTGGTAGTTCCACCCGTTCTCGCTTTCAACTGATATATATCAACAGGATGATTTATGATATTGAGTTAGAAAACTAGAAGAGAATTGATTTGAACGGATTGTTTACTCTGAAAGAAAAATATTATTATTTGCATTGAGGATATTGCTTTTATAAACGAGCGTATGTTATGGCGAAAGCCAAAGGTCGGGCTGAGTGGAGTGCCTTGAGATAGGCCTCCTACAATGGACTGATGTGTGCTGATGATGATGGTGTGTGTTGCAACCATAGAGCAACAAGCATACTTCGTGCATCGTGTGCATGATTATAATATGTCCTGCCCATTTTTTATTAGACTGCTGAGTGCACGAAAAGGGCACCGCTTTATGGTTGACATTTTGAAAACCCGTATGAAGTGCTTTGATTCCACTTTCATTGTGCGAACCACTAGTCTATGGAATGCGCTACCTGAATGGTTGTTGCCCAATAGTTACAGTCTATATCTTCAAATCGCAATTAAATCGGTTTATTCTAAGCAAGTGTATGCTAGACCAACAGGAAAGGAAAACGCAAGCCTATTATAAAAAAAATTACAAGCAACTCGATTGTTACAAACTTTAATTTAACTTGCAATGTTTGTTAGTTTGTGTAGATCAAATCTCGCAAGCTGAATTAAATCTAGTTCCTTCTAACCAATTTTGCTGTTTACTCGTAGTTCTGGTGACAATGAAATATAAACCCAGTATTGTAATATTTAAAAAATGGCCGCCAAAATAAAAATTAAAACATTTAAATAAAAATGAATACCAACATGTAAATAAAATCTTGTTTTTTTTTTTTTTTTTTTTTTTTATAACCTTATTTTTATTCTTGTCTGAAGATGATTTCCTTTGCGCACAATGTTTTGTGTCAAAAAACGAATTATCTTCTCACCAAACTGTAGTAAGTACTTCGATCTTTCGTTCGTCAACTCTGTTGTTTTGAATGTTGAATGGTGTTAAGTTCTCAAAGAACTGCCTCTATTCACGAAGTCGAAAATTCTATAGCTCTTACCTTTCAAAGAACCAAATTGGTTTCTCTCTTTCAAAGAGTGTCAATCAGAAATATTTACAACAGAAGTTGTGTAAACCAAACGTAACCTGTATTTTCGGAGTAAAAGCAAGGGAACTGGATTCCTTCCACGGCTTTTCTATATGGAACATGTCATTTCTGTACGATTGAGTTAGGCTAGGGTGGGCTTAAAAAAGGCCTGTCACGAGCAATAGGAGCGATGGCTGGGCAAGATGCGGCTTCAACGAGACGATCTTTACTTTCGTATTTATTTTTATTGTATAGACGAATCTTTGTTCAAGGTTTTTGAGGAAATAGCTGTAGGCAATAAAGTAAGAGGTTTTCTAAAGGTCTGATCTTGGGATACGGATGTGGTTTTCGAGATATCAAGATTGAGAAAAAATTCAAAGCTATAAAAGGTTTCAGTATGTTATCGTAACACATGTCAGTAGATTATTTAGGTGGAGATTTACAATTAATTAAAGGAGACTTTTCCAAGAAGTAACACATGACAAATACATTTTAGTCAAATAAAAATCAATGAATAAAAAATGCGAATCATAAATTTGCAACCAGCGCATAGGCTGCAACTCTTATGATGAGCTATTTAGATGGCGCAGTTTTTTTTATTTATTTTATAAATGCGTAAGTTTGTGTGTAAGTGTGTTTTTTATTACAAAAAGAGCGGCAAACAGACTAGCGATTTGCCTGATGGTTAGCGGTAATCGCCGCCTATGTGCCTGTAACACTAACGTGTGTTTGTCCGCACTCAACTCCGTAATAGCTGAAAGGATTTGTATTAAATTTGATATAGAGAGAGCTACACCCGATATACCCTGAATACCCTACCTTTGATATACCCTGGATTACTCTTAAGCTACTTACTACATACAGTAATCTTAAAGAAGTACATAGTTCTTTCAAGATAGTGGGTTCCAATACAAGGATATTGCTAGCTTATTCTACAGATAATGTAACAGTGAATGCTCTGATAAACCTATAGAATTTTTTCGATGAATATCTTTTTGACCTTATCCCTCTATCCCGTTTTACTACCGAACTGGCCGCCATCGCAAGAAATGCCATCCGTACATTATAATTACTTAAAAGTTACGCACTGTTCAATTTAATGGATTATTGTTGCCATGTACCGATACCAAGTTGTGGAATGGGTTACCACCTTCGGTTTTTCCGCCGAAGTATAATTTGGACTATTGCAAACGAAGGGTGAATAGAGTCCTTAAAGTTAGGCAATGCACTGACATTGCTCGGGTACTGTGATGGTGACCATTTACCATCAAATGGTAAATGGTCACCGCCACCCATATACCTACAGTACCCCGGGCAATGGTAAATGGAATTGCCCGTCGTTTATTCTATTTAAAAAACTTGTTTCATAAATTCACCTGCTGTTGTTCTATCTATCTATTTATGTAAAAATGAATCCGTATTTACCTGGGTCAAGCCACAACTTGAGAACGACTATACCGATTTCATTCATATTTTTTTTCTATACATTTCTAATACTTAGCTCTACGCGTACTAAGTAGCGGGTTCCAGTTAGTTAATAAATATTCGGGACATTTTTGCGCACACAATCATATGACCCCAAACTAAGCAAAGCTTGTGATATGGCTGCCAGAGACTGATATACAATATATATATACATATATATTTTTATATACATACTTAAATAGACTACACATATTGAGATTAGCTACTCTCATTTACAAAATGATTCTAGGATTGAAATCCAAAAATAACAAGGACGCATCATAAATAAACTCCCCCGTATTTACGCCAGTTAATCCCGCGTTCCGTGTAAAATATCCGGCGTGACAGTGGCGAGCATGCGTGCAAGATTGATGCAGGAGATGGATGGATAAGATCCTATCTCGAGGATATTATGAGAAACTCGGTCACTGCGGTGGATGGGTGGAATGTAGTTTATCGGTTGACTATTTGCGAGTGTGATTTCAGATTGTAACTGGGAGCTAATAAGTTTTAGGAATGGATCTCCACAAAGTAGAGTGGCTTTAGCAATTGCGTCTAATAAGATGAGCTGTTTCAATTTATCTTTTGGCCACTCACAACCACATGTTTTTTTATAAATTTCACGCAAAAAGTGATTTAAGGACCTTTATCAGGACTAGAGTTTTATCTATATAGATTTTGATATATTTTACTAATACTATGCCAATTAGTATAATTTATTGAGAATAAAAATGATGACATTTAATGGCACAAAATTAAAATTAAATTCATAAAAATTTAATTTAATGCCAATATAACAATAGCCTTACTAGTTTAAAATAAAATTATTTAAAAAAACATTGCATTACAAGCTCAAAAAATCGTTTATTTCTAAGCAAAATCCTTTATATTCTTTCATTTGGTACTCATAAATCATGACGGTAACTATATCTGGATCATTATCGATAGATCCAAGGCTAAGATCCATAATGGATCTATTCTAGTTGCAAATCCGTCTAGGAAAGAATTTGTCTAGCTAGTTTATAATCTGTCCAGATGCTACGGATGCCTATATACTTCTTTTTTCTACGGTTACAGACTACCTATAAAAACTAAGCTTCAAGCCCTTCGGCTAAAGATAAATGCAGTATTTCAAAGAAGCGCCATAGCTGCACTTATTGAAAGCCCGGCAGAACACACCATCTCAATTTTACGATATAACGTTCCTAACTCTGTTTTATGGCGCCTTTATTTTCAAGACAAGGCTTTATTAAGCGCTCCTCGGCAATTTATAAGTAACATTTTTAAAATGTGCTTCGTGAGTGAAATTTTTTATATATTTTCTTTGTGCTTTTAACTTATGTCGTCGCAAATTGAACATTTTGAAATTTTTAAAGTATGCTTTACAGTCATGGCATGACATGCATGCATGGAATAGCACGTTTTGATAGTTTAGATTCGAGCTTGAGTTCCAGTTATAACAAAAGACTAAGAAAGAGGGTAGATTGTGTTGTCTGCACCTTTGAAATATTAGAGCGATCCGTATTCTTCAGTCTTCCCGTGAACATGGAGCACGTAACTGCGCTGAAATATCGGGAGTTTCATCCACAACCTTACCACGGTAAATATTCTATAAATATAGCATGACTGTTGAGTATGCTGACAAAAATTAAAAATAACAAGGAGGCACAAGTCGGGTGACATAAATTTCAGCAAGTCAACTAGTATTGCGACTTTCACAGTGTATTTAAATAATTCTTACACAGATATTTATCACGATACACAAAGCGTGAGTTTGCCTACTTTTAACGTCTGTGCCCTGCTTTAAGTAGGATCAACGCCCCAACTAGCAAGCCGTATAATTTAATTCAATCTTGGCAGTAGCACGTCTGATGTCAATACAATATAAGCTATATTATAGCCCCATAGTTAACTGTCCCGCTGGCGACATGTGTGAAAGTTCACGGCTAAAGTCGCTCTAATAGTAGAATCTGCGATTTGGATTACCTTGTGTGCAAACAGCCTTACACGTAAGTTTTCATCATAAAAATAAGTATGTTTTTTATAAGTTTTTTATTATTATTTATTAATGATAGGCTTGCGTTTGATCGTCAACTTGCCTGATGTTAAGCGATGATGCGGTCTACGATGGAGCACGCTTACTTAGAAGAAACCGATTCAATCGTGATTTGAAGAGATTGTAAATATCGGGAAATACCCGCATTCAGGCAGCGCATTCCACAGACTAAGCATGTCGCACAATAAATGTGGAATCTAAGGGCTTCGTATGAGTTTTCGGAATATCGACCATAAATCGGTGGCAATTTTCGTGCCCGCTCTGGCAGTCCGATAGAAAAATGAGCAGGAGGGAATTAGATCATGCAGATCCAATCCACAGAAATGTGTGTGTGTAATCATGTTTATCAAAATTCAACTCCATAACGGCTTCACGGATTTGATGTGAAAGTAGGTCATAACCTGGATTGACACGCTACTTTTTATCTTATAAAATAAACAGTTCCTGTATGCATGTGGGTGAAACCGGGTGGCGCTGCTTGTATCTACATAATGTTCTTATATCGGCTGATATGAAGTCGTTTAATTTTTTATCGTTTATCGACCTTAATATTTTACGATACAAAGCTTATTTACATAATCAACATTTTAAAAACCTTATGTGCAATTTATTTAACGTTTAATACCTAATTACCTATTAGAACGATGTGCCAAGGAAGGCAATTAGTCATTAGTTATCATTCATTGAACGGCGCAACGTAACGCCTGGTTCAACCAATTAAATTGATAGTATTTTTTTTGTCAATAAAAGATTTCGTATTTATTAGTAAGTTAGCATTGCGTAAGATTTTGTTTCATTATCATCATTTCAGCCATAGGACGCCCACTGCTGGATATATGCCATCGATCTCCAAAAGGGCCGGTTGGAAGCAGCCTGCATCCAGTGTTCCCCTGCGGTCTCTTTTAGGTCGTCTGTCCATCTTGTGAGTGGACGACCTACGCTGCGTTTACCAGTCCGTGTTCTCCATTCTAGAACCTTTCGGCCCCATCGGCTTCTGTTCTACGTGATATGTGCCCTGCCCACTGCCACTTCAACTTGGTGATCTGGTGGGCTATGTTGGTATCTTTCGTTCGTCTACGAATCTCCTCATTTCTGATTCGATGTCGTAGAGAAACTCCGAGCATAGCCCTCTCCATAGCTCGTTGTACAACTTTGAGCTTGTTTATTAGCCCCGTAGTGAGAGACTACGTTTCAGTGCAGTATGTCATAACTGGTAACACACACTGGTCGAAGACTTTAAGGCACTGAAGTATTTTGGTTATCTATCCATACATATACATACAATATTATAAAGAGGAAAGATTTGTATGTATTTTTGTAACGAATTGGCTCAAAAAGTACTGGACCGATTTAAAAAATTCTTTCAGCACTTGAATGCTACATTATCACTGATTAATATAAGCTATTTTAATAGGCTATAATAACTATACCCGTGTGGAACGGGGCGGACCGCTAATAACATAATATATTCTAACATAATAAATAAATTAAGGCTAACACCAAACTTTCTACAAAGAGAAGTTTTCTTCTATGCATAAAAATATAGAAGCTAAAACTAAGCTTATTTTTTTTTTGTTTCAGCTGCATCCGTGGGGATTACTTGAAGGTGTACTGGGACGTCCAAGGCCCAGGGCCTCCTGACGCTATCAGTGAGCGCTCTGCCTGGGCAAGAACTCTATGTGGTGGCAGAGCTGATGCGCCTTCCGCTCTGTACTCGCCAGGGCCAGCGTTGGTGCTGGAGTTCCACACTGGTGATAGACAGAATAACGCGACTGGATTCCTGGGGACTTACAGCTTCATTGACAAACGTGAGTAAAGTAATAAGAAATATTCTTAGCAGCATTTTTTTGCGATCGTATGTTCAATTATCAGTGAATTAACCCAACTCAAATTTTATTGAAATAATCGTATTCGTCGTTTTTATGAAAGTCATCGTTAGGAAAATTTATATTATCATACTTACCTACTAGCTTTTGTGTGATAATAACGTAAAATATGTCTGTGGAATTCGCTGCCTGAGTGGGTGTTCCCTGATAGTTACAATCTCGGTGTCTTCAAGTCGAGAGTGAATAGGTTTCTTCTAGGCAAGTGTGCCCCATCGTAGGCCGCATCATCGCTTAACATCAGACGAGTTGGTGGCCAAGCGCAAGCCTATTTATAGTTTAAAAAAAACCCTGCCGATCTTCGATAACGTTTGCTTGGCTTAACTGCAGCACAGCACAGCAAAAATAATCTGAAATGATGACAAAGAGATTAAAATGTTGTCTTCGTCTTTTTCATAGGTACTGTGTTTATTTTTATTTTGTTCATTCCTGACATGTTGCGTTGCTTTCAAGCTTATTATTATTTAATAAATAAATACATTCAAGTGCTATACTTATATTGTGACAAAATTTACTGATTTGGCATGAAAATGGGTTAACAATGCTAAGCACATTTTTAAAAATCTTTCAGAGCGCCTGGTTAATGCGACGCGTGACCAAAATGCTGGCGCGTTTCTGGCTCAACGCATAAGAATTGCCATTCAGCGTGGTAATGCCGCCAGCATGCTGGGTACGCTGCCAACTGGTAGTGCGCTTGAGCATTTGGATTGTCTTTAGACATTCAATGGTATATGGGCAGTCTAACTGTTTTTGTAGTGTTAGTGTTAGCTTGTATTTTGTTTTATTAATAAAGACACTTGCCCATTAAAAAATTAAGCTTAACATCATAGTACTGATGCTAGTTTTAAAACAACTCAACTTAAAACCAAACTAGGCTTTTCTCCAACCTTTATTAACCCTCTTGTCAAGTGCACTCTCGGCCTGTCCTCTGTCGTTGTTATTAAGTGTTGGACGGCACTTGTGCTTGACGAGTACTGTTGAGATCTTGTTCTACTTAATTTATTGACAGGCGCTTCATCTATGTACACAAATGTTCCATACGTATTTCACGTATATTAGTGCTTGTATCATGTAGCGAGAGTTTGTCAAGATAACTATTAAGGCCGGGTTGTAGTGCATTGTCCGATGCGAGCTCGTTTCTAACCGCAGTCAATAATTAGGCACTGTGTCATATTAGTACGCATTTAATTTAAAAAAAACCGGAGGATCGGCAGCAGCGTCTTATTAGTATACGGTGAACGTACTGCGATCCCCAAGCTGCCTGCCAAGCGTGGGAATTATGGCTACACGCCTCTCTAAGAGGGATGCCTTTGTCCAGCAGTGGACGTTTAATGGCTGCTGATTTGAATTGTAAAGAAGCAGTTACTCAAAGTCACTCGTGTCAAACTTCAATTTCTGAGCGATTATAATAATATCATATTTCTAGAAAAGTAAAAAATAAAATCAACTCTGTTCTTAGCATATTTTTATAAATAAATAAAATTGTGTATAGTTAACTTTCTACATAGTTTCACGGTGGAATCCCTTAGAAGTATATACGTCTAAAATATTATATTATATTTTTAATGAAAAAATATTAAGCTAATCATCCTAAATTACGTTTCTATTATTGGGTATAATATTTAATTTTACTAATGTTTTTGTTAATACGTGATAAGTCCCGATAAACATTTAAAACAACCTAAATCTTATATATAAATAGATTTACAATTTTAAAAAAAACTTCTAAACAACCTGGCCTATACCTTAACCTTCATTATGTCATTGTGTCAAAAAATAGATACTAGTTAGGTAAGATAGAGAAAAATAAGCGATAGTTTAGAAAATCTTCATCTATACTAATATTATAAGGAGGAAAGATTTGATTGTTTGTTAGCATTGAATAGGCTACGAAACTACTGAACCGATTTGAAAAATTCTTTCACTGTTGGGAAGCTATACTATCCCCGGGTGACATAGGCTATATTATAACTATACCCGTGCGAAGCCGGGGCGGGCCGCTAGTAAATAAAGTAACTGTGCCATCGCAATTAAAGTAGAATAATAACTGCCCCAAGTTACGAATAGACTTTGTACGGCATCATTCAAATTTTTGCTCTCGGTAATTTATTGATCCAAAATAAATATTTGCACAATTGTAATGTGGCAACATAAGCTCTCGATAAAATCGTTGATCAAATAAGCTAGCTGTTAAGGCCAGTTGTAATACTTTTAAATCTTTTTTGACATATTCCGTGCATCTACATTTAAAAATGTATTAAAATTTTACATACATTTATCACGTTCGTTCATAGAGTACCTACTGCTCGCACTTTTGGGATGGATCAGCCAAATATCAGCTTGAGTCGTTGAAATCCATTCATACCCGTGCCAAGAAGCTCATCAGCAATGAATCCCTAGTTTAGACTAAGCTTCTTAGCCTTGAACGTCAGTGCAAAGTTGCTAGTCTTCGGATTATTATCGGTTATACATTTATGAGAGAGCATCGGATCTGCATGATCAAATTATTTTTTATTTCATTTTTCTATTGGACGGCGAGGGTGGGAATGGGCACAAAAAACGACACCGTGGGTGTTCCTCGATAGTTACAATCTGGTTGTCAAGTCACAAGTGAATTGGTTTCTTCTAGGCAAGCGCTGGACTGAACTAGACTGTAATGTAATATCTATTAAAGTATTTATTTAAAAATAGTCTCTGGCAGCCGTAGTACAAGCTTTGCTTAGTTTGGGGTCAGATGACCGTATGTGCAAAAATGTCCCGAATATATATATTTATTGATTTATTTATGTTTCTTTCCATTCTAGTTAAATTATAAAAAGCGCAATAATTTGCGTTACAACGTTAAATTCATCACAACGTGGCGTGACCTTGTGTTACAGTCATACTTTTTGTCTGCTAAATATAATCCTATACAATAATCCTAGTTCTAATATAGCCTGATGATCGATTATGGTAATTGTGCTCACATCGCACTACAACCTGGCCTTAAGGATTTAACATGCGCCAATGACCTTGACCAAACGATGCACACTTATTATAAGCGCCATCTAGCGTCCAACGTCCGTACTTCTTGCGTGCAAAGCTAACTTAAGTATAGACTATTTATACAGAACAGAATTCTGACGAAGATAATAACTTTACCTACTATGTTGCTCCCTCCTTGAGTAAAAGTGGTTGCTCCTCGTAACTTTATGATAACTGATCCTATGTGCAAGATTTTTGGTAGAAAGATAGATTAACACATATTTTTACGTGGCTTTGTCTCGGATGAATTAAGTACAATTAATATAGTAAAGCGGGGTCGCTTTAGCTAATTATCAATAGTTAAAAGAAGTCGCCTTCAGGACGTCTAGGTACATTCCGTAGGAATTCATACTCACCCATATCCCCATCTTATATAGGGACGATTCACACCTAACGGCGCGCGTTGGGGCCATCGGTGTAAATCATTCCTTATCGAAAGCATTATTACAGTAACCGGCACACAACTTGAGCCATGACCTCGAGTGCGCAATAGACGATTTTAAGGTATCGTTGGTGGAAAGAGAGGTGCGCGGGGGCATTCCGACGGCACGCATCCACGCGATTGGCCGATGCGTGAACGACATGCGCGAACTTACCCCCACTACGTCAACTTTGGCTCAAGTTGTTTGCCGGCCACTGTATTAGCCGTACAACAATCATTCATATTCCCTTTTCCCCCTGTTAAACATAGATACAAGTTCTTTTTGGAAAACAAGCAATATATTATATGCTAGCTGCGTCTCATGATTTCATCCGATATCAGGGGCCTTACGTACAACTGCTAATAGCGGCAGCTAATCCGCTCAGTTGGAAAATCACGCGACCGCAAACCGTATCTGGGCGCGATAAGGTTCACGTTGTGATTTCATTTTTGTGATTCAAAGTGAGCGGATTAGGTGCCGCAATTAGCTGTTGTCCGTAAGGCCCCAGGAACCTGTATTTTCGGGACAAAAAGTAAGTTGTTTTAAACCAGACTTCCAGAGTAACAGCTATTTCCATACAAAGTTTCATCAAATTCATTCAGCTGCTACGAAGTTAAGTAACGTGGAACAAACATACACACAAAATTTCGCATTTATAATATTAGTGTGTTGATAGTGTGATAGAAGCAGGGCTGGTCAAGCCACGGCCTGCTAGACGGAGAAACGTATTTGAGGTACCAATTAAAACTAGGGTTGCCATACGTCCGGAATTTTTCGGGCTTGTCCGGGAATTTAAGCTTTTGTCCGGAATGCGGTGATAATTCATATCATTCATATATATATTATATTCATATGGCATAATATTACAAGCCTTGCTTAATTTAGGGTCAGATGACCGTGTGTGCAAAACGTCCCTAATATTTATTTATTAATAAAAATGCGAGTACATGGAATGGCGTTATACAAAAAAAACTAAGCAAAAAAGCGCTACAGGTTTTAATCTGAATGCTTTGGTCTATCGTCAAGCCAGAAAAAGAGGATAGTTAATTCAGTGATTACGATACAAGGTATAGATAAAAAGCAAGAAACAGTTCGTAAGTATTGAAACAGTTTAATGTCTATAAAGTAAAAACACAAAACAGATTACAAAATAAAATAACTAGGGAGCTACTCGATACTTCTACCACAAAATAGAAATAGACTAAACACTTTATGAAATAAACTGCTGAGCTTCAGCCATTGTTATAACAACAACATGATACAATATAATTACACAAAATAGTTTAATGTCTATCATGTAAAAATACAAAACTTATTACTAAAACGAAATAAGTATTTAGTTTAGACTCAATACTCACCATCACAATTTACAAAAAACTTTGTATTGCACATAAGTATGTAAATTTTGAAGAAAACCCTATTTGTTTTTCTCCGAATAAATTTAAACATTGTATGTATATCGCATCCAAATCCGCTGTGTCTTGATATTTCTTTATTTTTTTCAAAGAAGTAACAAATATCCACTATGCTTCTGCCAATAACCTTCCGTTCCAGTTCTTCTGGTTCTTTTTGTACTTCAACTGTAAAATCCGGCATATTTAATAGACGTCGCTGCTCCTAGAACGAAATAACAAATAATTACTTTACTAACATATTACCCATAAATACATTTAGGCATATAAAAATAAAATATAATTGTGCACTTAGTTACATAACATCTTATTTGAAATAATAATTATATTCTGAAACAAAAAAAGGTACTGAAAAATTGTTAATGATCACCTGTTCATTCGAAGGCAACATTGTTTCTATTTCTGTTGTTTCCAGATGTTCGTCCAGGGAGTCTAGGTATCTGTAGAAAAAAATATAGAAATAAATAAGTTTTCCATATAAGAAATTATGATGCATTACAATTCTAACTCGCATTTCTCCTTCTCAATGCGTTATCTTCTTCTCTACATAGTGTAAATTAAAGTGGCTTTCCGCGTCTGTCTGTCTGTCTGTATGTCAGTATGGCTGCTAACTCCTCCTAAACCACGCAACGGATTTTGATGCGGTTTTCACCATCAGTTAGATACATTTTCACGGAAGGTTTATATATATAACTAGCGACCCGCCCCGACTGCGCACGTAAATTACACCCGTGCGAAGCCAGGCGGGCGGGTCGCTAGCTCGCTAGTATATAATATACGCAAAATTTTGAATTACAAATGAATTATTTAAAACCAATGTGTGTAACTTAAAAATACAGGATTTTAATCGCTTCACCTCTTTAATACGTCCTATTAGGAAATAAAACCGGCCAAGTGTGAGTTGGGCACTGAGAGTTCCGTACCACCACATAACTTGTTAGCTACTAAAGTACAAAAAAAAAATAGTGCAAAAAGACAACATCCCATCAACGCCCAGGCGGTCACCCATCCAAATACCGGCCGCGCCCAACATTGCTTCACTTTGGTGAAAGTACGAAAACTGGTGGTGAACAGAAATTTGGCACCGACCCGCACTTGGACATTATTTTTGGTATACTTTAGAGTGATTACTATAATTATGTCAAGTTTGAAGCTTGTACGTATTACCGTTTTTACATTAGAGCTAATACAAAAATACGTTTGTTGTATGGGGTGGGGACCCCCATTTCATTTTTACTTTTTGACTTTTTTATTATTTGTAAGTAAATCCGCCGTAACATTACATATTCTTTGAAAATTTCAACAGGCTATCTATTACGGTTCGAAAGATACAACCGTTAATAGGTAGGACAGACAGACAGACATCGTAGGCTTAGTAATAGGGCCCCGGTTTTACCATGTGGTTACGGAACCCTAAAAAGCATAATTTGACATATAGAATTCAAAAGAACTTGGTGGGTCGTATAATGTAAGACGCGGGCCGTGGATTGGACAGCTCTGGTATTCTATAATAATTTTAGTCTATTCACACTTTAGGTACGTACAACGTTGTACGAATGTTTGTATGTAATTATGTGTGTTGTTGTTTACTCGAATTCGCTATTTGGATAAAATTTGGTAAAGAAAGTAACAAAATACCTACCGTACCATACCGTACACAGTAGGTACATATGACTTACAGTAGGCACTACGTACGTAGTACCTACTGTAATACTGTACTGTTTGACTTTATACCTAACTATCGGTCCGCCCCAGCTTCGCACGGGTATAGACTATAGCCTATGTCACCCGGGGATAGTGTAGCTTCCCGTCAGTGAAAGAATTTTTCAAATCGGTTCAGTAGTTTCGGAGCCTATTCAATGCAAACAAACAAACAAACAATCAAATCTTTCCTCTTTATAATATTAGTATAGATATAGATAGTAAAGATTTTTTTTAATATTAAAATTTTTATTACTTAAAAAAACAGAAAATTAATTAAAACTTAAAATATAAACTAAAACTTAAAATAACTAAATAAAAGTATAGATAGTATAGATTATATTTCTTAGTACCATTATTTAGGTAGGTAGGTATATTATTCTTTGGAAATTTCAACTGGCTATCTACCTATCACGATTCGAAAGCTAAAAGGTAGGACAGACAGACAGACATACATACAGACAGACAGACAGCGTAGAATAAGTCCGGGTCCCGTTTACACACTTTGGTTACGGAACCCTAAAAACGAGTAAGTAAGTACGGTTATTTAATTATTATGTATTGTGTTTTAATATAATATTATGATAGGTATGTACTCACCACGCCGCCAGTTGAGTTTCAATTTTTTCTGAGTTTGCCGTTTTTGTTGTTTCACCATTTCAAAAGTATTTTCTACACAGAGACAGTCTATGATGATAAACACAAAAACACTAACACATAAATTACACTTATTTCACTGAAGAGGTCCAGCTTCCTTTCAAATTTCAGCTTAAATATAAGCTAATAACTAAATACAAACAGTTTCATTCAAAACACTAGAAAAAGAATAAAAAATTTCAAAAAATATTTTTTGTAACGGCGCGCGTGGTCTGCACGTCGCAAAGCGCAGAAACAGACTGGCGAACCCCCGTCTCGTGCGGCCGCGGGTGTTTTTTGGTCACGTGGGTTAGGTATCTCCTGCGCGTCTATTTTTAATATTACTAAACATACGTACCAGGGGCCTAAAAAAATAATTTAAAAATTAAATATTCATGTTTTCGAATTTCCTATGTTCAGGTGAAAGAATCAACTGGAACGCATTTGTGGTTATCGCGATAACTCGGGCTATGGTGATGAAATAGACTTTAGAATAATATTTTTTATACAAAATGTAGCAAGTAAAAAAACCTTCTGTGCTAACATAATTAATCAAGTTGAATTTCCCTCATGAGCGATATTTTTTTCAAGTCGCTAGAATATGTAGTTTGTCCTATATCATTGGTTAAAAATACCGATTTGGCAAATGTTAACCTCTTAAATAAACAACCACAAACTCGGTTAAATGATCTCCGGATTACTCAGTAAACGTAAATAACAATGATATTGGCTAAATAGTTCGTACAAGCGAATATTTGAAATTATGGACCGCGATGATTTCGCCTTTGGCCAGTAATTTGAGGCTAAACACGCAGGTATATAGAGAGAACAACATAATAGAGGATTATGGATGCATTGGTTGCAATTTTGGCTACAAAAAACAACCCGTGCGATTATCACTACCACACTGTTCATTTAGGTATCAAACATTGAAGGATGGGTCAATATTACAAAGACTCAGGTATTTATGACAAAAATGTATATCGTTCCTGCACTCTACGTACCAACTTGTCATTTGCTGAAGTGCGTCACAATGTGTGTGATGGTTGCCATAACTTTGTAAAAATCTGAACGATTCTGCTTTCGTGTTATATATATTTCGTGTGTGTATTATTATTACTTTTAATAGTTTTTTGAACGTAAGATTGTAGTCTTCTGGCTGATGATGATGATGATGATGATGAAGATTGTAGTGTTTAATATTTTACTGTAATACATTGGCTACCAATGTATTACAGTAAAATATTAAAATAATATGTTTTTTTACAATGATATTGCCACTGTCAGATTTATTCTCTCAGCGGCCGTTGTACTGTAGTCTCACAGAAACCATTAAATTATCTGGCATAAAACGTTAGGCTATGTTTTAATCCAGAGTATAAGCTAACTTCACACCAAATTTCATTCAAATCCTTTCAAGTTCGTTATGGGTTCTGTGTAACCACGGGTGATGCTAATTTATATTATACGAGATTTACTTGCGTAAAATTAAGTTGGTTACTCTGAATGCGGTTAAAACTATAGTCGAAACTTATGCGAGTTTAAACTACTACGTTTTAAACTATCACGGTGGTTCACTACCTCGTGTATCACTACTTAAACATGGTGCATATAACTGCACTGTCCACTGCTGCAGGAAGAATAAGTCTTCCCATGAATATGGTGCATGTAACTGCACCGAAATATCGGGGGCTCATTCCACAACCTTACCACGGTAAATATCCCGTAAATAATCATAGAACTTTACGCGAGTAATTCCCATTATAATATAAATAAATACTGTAAAATTTTTGTTATCAAATTTTATTATAGAAATTGACGTGGTTTTCACCCATTTAGTTGATACGGGTATTACTTACGTAAGATTGGACCGGTTATTTTGACTATAGTTTCAACCGCATTCGGCAGTGTTTTTTAGAGGTGAGTGCGAACGTGATTCCGTCCCGCTTTGCACTGAAAAAGACCACCAAATGTGGTTGAAACTATAGTCAAAATAACCAGCTTAATTTTACGTAGGTAATTTCCGTTTCAACATCATCATCAGCAAGTAACATCCACTGCTGAACTAAGGCTTCCCTAAGAAGGGTGTTGCCATAATCCCTACGCTTGGCATGTGGCTTGGGGATAGCAGTACGTTCACCGTGTAGTAATAGGACGCTGCTGCCCGTCCTGCGGTGGTTCTGGTCGCAGTTTTAGGACATAATCCGTTTCATTATCATCATCATAATCAGCCTTTCAACAGTCCACTGCTGGTCTTTTAGCCTACCCTCGAAAGGATGATTGGGCCATATCCACCACGCTGGCCCAGTGCGGATTGGTGGATTCATATACGCCATTGAATTTCTTCTCCGTACGTATGCAGGTTTCCTCACGATGTTTTCCTTCACCGAAAAGCCAGTGGTATGGAAATCCGTACATAAACTCCAAAGAGCTCATTGGTACGGGCCTGGGGTTTGAACCCGCGACCTCATGCTTTCAAGTCTAGCGACTTCCCAAATGGGCTACCACGGCTTAATATAAGCAAATAATTTTCATAGTTCATAATATTATATCGTAAGTATGAATTCAATTATCCCATCACAAACAGCCAGTTTCATGGAAGAATCACAATAGTTACTAGTAAATAGAGCATCAAAGGAAATAGGCTATCATTTATCCACTAACCTCGACCTATTACTACTAAGATTACACCCCTTTCAGAGGGTAATGGCTTCTGAGGTTTACGCCACAAAGGCTGTCAGCTCGACACTTTAAATGCCACATAAGCTAAAGCAGCGATAGAGAATAGGATCTATTCTACCGTTACCAAAACGATTCAGACCCAATCAGACCTTAGTCGAAGTTAATAAAGGATCAAGGGGTACCTAATTACCTTCAGGTACCGTAGGTAGTGAAAGATAAATAGTAATAGTAATAGTTTATTGATCAAAAAATTTAAAGACAACAATATTGTTTACAAGCAATCGAACTGGACATAATAATAACATTTAAATTTAAATTTACAATGTTGTTTGTGTGTGGAACTGGCTGGCACCCGTACTAGTAATTAAACTGTGCTACAGGTACCAGCGTCCTCCGTTTGAACACTAATTAGCTTTAGTTACAATTAAACATAAAAAATGACATATATTACATAATTAGGTCACTTAACATTTTTTTTTTCCGAATACATTTTTTTTTTTTTTTTTTTTTATAGTTAAGAGGTTTAACAAATTTAAGTATGTAAATAATCAATGATTATAAATTATTTCAGGTATAATTTTTTAAATTTCCTACTAAATATTATAAAATAAAATAAAATAAGCATGCAGTATAGTAACTTAATGTCGACGTGAATAAGATGTGTGTATGTGTGTGTGTGTGTGTAACTGTTAACTATGTTAGGTTATAGCACAGATCTTTAACATCGTAGACATCGTGAGCACATCGAGTTGTATGAAACCTAATGTGCCGCATTATTTCTACCCACAATGACGTCACGAGATCAATTTAGTGGTACTTTACCTCTATCGTACATAAACTTGTGTAATGTACGGATATTGACAAACCAAAAATGGCTAAAATTATCCTTTCGTAATTAATTATTTACAATGCTAAATTTATGATTATTTACGGGATATTTACCGCAATAAGGTTGTGGAATGAGCTCCCGATATTTCGCCGCAGTTACATGCACCATGTTCACGGGAAGACTGAAGAATGCGGGTGGTAAGTCGACAGTTAAAAAGTGCAGACAAACCGGGAGCTCATTCCACAACCTTACCACGGTAAATATCCCGTAAATAATCATATAACTTTAGTAAACAACCGTTATAGTTTAAAACAGTATTTTATTTACGATGCATCATTATGCTGTGAGTCTGAAAGAAATGAGCAATCATCGCATGTATTAAAATTTGATGCAATATCATCAAAATCAGGACTGTCCCAGAATCAAGACAGGTGGCAACCCCGGGTATAACGCTTTGTCTAAAATGCGATCGCTACGAGTAGTTTCAGGTTAAGATACGTATTACCTATGCACATAGATATAAAGGTTAAAACAGACAAAACCAATAATGCAGCTTGTTGATGGGGGACGTGGAAAATATCACGCGGCACAAACAAGAAAGAAAGAGTCACAAACTAATTAGTGATACGTGGTGTACGATGGCGTATCTGTTTATCTACTATATAAAGCCACGTATTCATTGGGAAACAATCTTCTTAATATATAAGATTCAAAGTTCTGACTGATCACTGAAATATCAACGCACAGCCTAAACCGCTGGTCCTAGAGACATGGAATTTGGAGGTTGTATTCATAAAAGAGTGTGAGCTCTAGCTAGCAAGCTAGCTAGCTGAGCGCTAGCACTAAGAAAGAGAAAGTGAAGAGTTCCATTATGCGTTCATTTACAGTTGCCCAAATAAGAAAATTTCGGGAAATTTTACTGCAAAAATATGTGGACAACTAACACCCATACCCAAAAAAGTAATTTCAATAAATTCATAATTTAAATAATCTGCAAGGCTGAGAATATAATCTAGGACCTCTCCTGTTCCTGGTGGGAACTAGGCAGTCCTGCTACCACTGATCCATATTGGTCGGCAATAAGTAATGGAATGAAGCACTTACACAGTGTATACCTAAAATATTGCTCCTTTGATTACATGAGTTCTATTATTTTTCTTGAGAACTACGCGGGCGAAGACGCGGGAAGTAGCAAGTCACTTATAAACACTGTTTCAGAAACAAAATCTACGTGTTTCTTGTACAATATATCGGTCACTACGTGTTCATCGGCAATTTCCTATGTTCCCCGCTTGCGATGGGGAACACAGAAATAAATCATTTTCGCAACAGATTTATACGAGTGTGAACGTATGTTTCACTTGTTTAGATTACCTTCCTCTTTGGGCGACATATTGTAAAGAGCTGATGATGTGGACGGCACAGTTTCCGAAACATTATTCCTGGTAGTGGTACATTACGTAGATGTTCTACGTAATGTTTCAAAAACTGTGGATCCGAAACATTGTTGCTCAATGAATACATGGCTTAAACAACAACACGTTTTGTGTCGAGGCTAGGTATGGGTTATCTATAATGGCATGTACAATAAAGAAGGTTATCTGTCTTAACTAGAGTACTGTAATGTAGAGTTAAAGATACGCAGTAGAATAAAATTAACTGCAATGGATACGAAACTCGCCGTGATGTTAATCTGGAATTGTGGAGCTAATAAACATGTGGTGTATTTATTTTCAACCGATTTCAAATCGACTGTTTTTGGTATTTTTTACGTGATAATTATATCTTCGCTGATTATAAACTACTTTTAGTTATTATTTTTAGCACGTTTTTTTTATGGAAACTGACTTGGTTTATTTTACACATTTTGTTTATTTTACACGGGATTTACTCACGTGTGATTAAACCGGTTATTCCGACTATAGTCTCAACCACATTTGGCGGTCTTTTTCAAGGTGAATGCGCGCGCGTGACTCCGTCTCGCTGAGCACAAAGCGCGCACGTGAATAAAATATCAGCTGTTCCATACATTTTGTCAAGTGTCAATGACCGTTTTCTATGTATCAGCTGATATGTTTTATTATTGAAACTGACGTGGTTTCCACACATTTTATTTATATTACACGGGAATTAGGGATTTACGGCACGGAGTAACCAGCTTAATCTTACGTGAGTAATTCCCGTGTAATATAAATAAAAAGCTGATATATTTTTCACGATTTCATAGTTGGTGCCCTTGGTGCCATAGTAAAAGTTGTTCATAATTATGGGTTTATGGACCCTTTTTGGCTTAGTACACCCTTTCCGCGTAACCCACTATAAGCTTCATAGACTATGGATGCAAAGAAATCGTAAAGATATGAAAATTTTAAGATATAACTCTTTGGAATATTTAAAGACATTCTTTTAAATTTTATAAGACGTTTTTTGAATTTCATAATTTTAAGGTGTGCTTAAAGCGTTTTTGATGCGATTGAAGTATTCTTTTCTGAGTTTAAAAACGCAATGATATGGTAAAAAAAAGTTGACAAGACTTTTGTAACATTATTACCGCGCATGCCGCATGTTTTTATCTGCGTTTATTTCATAGAAATTGGTGACTAATATTGTAACCAAAACCATTTTTCTTTCGGATCTGCTTGATTTAATTCCCTGCTGCGCATTTTTCATCAGCACATCAGCCTGCCAGAGCGGGCACGAAAAATTGGCACCGCTTTACGATTGATATTCCGAAAACCCGTACGAAGCGCTTTGATTCCACTTTTATTGTGTGCACTACTAGTATGTGGAATGCGCAGTCTGAATGGGTGTTTCCTGTTAGTTATAATCTAGGTGTCTTCAAATCACGAGTGAATCGGTTTCTTCTAGGCAAGCATCAAGCATATACCTACTCCATTGTAGACCGCATAGTTAGCGGCCAAGACTACATATTATTAATTAATGTCATACTAATATTATAAATGCGAAAAGTTTGTTGGTTTGTTTGTTCTTCTTTCACTTTTGCATGGGTATATTTCAAGGGCTGGAGAGTGACATAGGCTAGTTTTCATCACCATCATCACCATCACTATTTTTCATCACTACGCGGGTGAAACCGCGGGGCGCAGCTAGTATATTATACATACATACTTTGTTTAAATACATAAAAGACATTGAAGAAATACATAAAGCTAACTATCATGAACATGTCTTGCTTGTCTAGTCACTTCTCAGTATAAACTATCACTTAGTTCCTGCTCAGTAAGATGGGATATAAAATACGTTAACTGGAGGAAATTTAGTGTTCTCGAGGGAGGAAAGAGTGCAAGCCAAGAAGAGTGAAAATTTATCCTTGTGCATATAAGTAGGTACCTAGTACATTTTAAATACTGCAGTGAAGAGCAGCTAGAAGTATACTACCTAAACTTGAAAGCCTTTTGGATCTATTTTATTGACCTACTCTTTTTAAGACGACGTTAACTCTAAAAAATATGGTATTTTTTTCACTAGTTCTTTTACGTTTTAATGCGTTTGGGGTGTGATAAATGTTGCGTTTGTAAGTCTGTTAACGTCTTTTTAGCCCACTTCGAAAAAAAAGGAGGGTTCTCAATTCGAGCCGGTTTAAAAAAAAAACGTGTACGTCGATTACACCGGTATATGTAAACCAATTTGAGTGCTTCTTTTTTTTATCATATAGATAAAATAAATTAAATATAAATAAATATTTCGGGACATTTTTGCACACACATTTTTGGTCATCTGACCTTAGACATCGTTAAAAGATAGGACAGACAGACAGACGGACAGACGGACGGGCAGACATACAGACAGCATACGCTTAGTAATAGGGTCCTTTTTCCACCCTTTGGGTATGGATCCCTAAAAAATCAATCAATCTATTCAATATCATAAAGAGGAAAGATTTGAATGTATGTTTGTTCTATACAATAATACAATAAAATAATAAAAAGAGGAAAGTTTTGTATGTTTTGACGGATTTTAAAAATTCTTTCCTCATTTGAATGCTACATTATCACTGATTAATATAGGCTATATAACTATACCCGTGTGGAGCCGGGGCGGACCGCTAGTTTAATAATAAAATCCTGGAAACGTAGCCCTTGTTAAACTTTTAAACCTATAGTATCTTGCAAGTGTAATCATTAATGTAACAATCTGTTTCAATGTAGCAATAAATGTTACGCTGTCTGATCCGTTGTTACCAACAATGTAATTTGAGAGTTTCGCGTGGTTTCGCTTCTATTCCGACGTCGAAATAATAAAATTGATAGACCGAGTTTTGGTCGAGTTTGATTTACGATCTCATAACAATTTTACAGTTTAGGAGAGAGTGATTCTTTTTCCGAAATTATTCCCTATTCGGAAAAATATTAAAGGCGTTTACATTTGTACAATAATAATAAAAGTTAAGACGATATAAGTGAAAACCCTTGACGGAAGCTTTTCTGACATTAAGTTTTTTTAAATTAAAATTAATCCGTAAGAAAATGTGTTTTAGACGATAAGCAGACAAACTTTTTTCTCAAAAATTTGGTATAGCTGAAAGGTCATCGTGAATCCAAGATTTATTCCCCAGAGATACACTTTCCCCGTAGAGACACTTTTAATAAAACTACGCTTTTATTCTTGTAAGATACACTTTTTTAAAATCCTACCAATTGTTCCTCATAGGTACACTTTTCGGTACTATTGTGCACAAAATATAATTATTCTCCAGATATACCTACACATTCCACGTAGATAGCTAATGATATTAAATAATCGACATTTATTAAGATCAAGATACCATATATTAACATAAAACAATAACACAAGGTTTTGTTTATTTATTTTTTAACTTGGTGAGAATTGAATTGCAATGCAATCCGCATTTCATACTTTTCAAGAAATATGAGAAAAACCTCAAAAAGAGAAGTTTGGCAAGCGCTGTACAAGCCTGCCACAAGACTTGACATTTCTTCTTTATTTTGTTTGCATTTTTATTCATTGGTATATTATTTATTAGTTATCTTTAGTATCTTTAGTAGTATATTTAAGAACCCATGTCCCACAAGGACATGGGTTCTTAAATATACTAGGAACAATATGGACAAATACTCGCTCAGTGAGATAAAAGATAGAAAATCTGGCAAGAAGAACTCGCTGCTACAACCAATATACTACAGACTTTCCATGGCAAAAAGATTACCAATTCACATGGGTCGAGTATTGTATAACAAGTTGCCAGAGGATATCAAATCCACTACCAGTAATTCAATTTTTATTAATAAAGTGAAGCGGCTTCTACTAGAGAGAACACTGTACAGCATAAAAGAATACATGTGTAATGACTTTTGTTGATCTGTACCTACCTGTTATATTTGATTATTATTTTAAATGTTAGTTTGTCCTATACAATGCCCTTTTACAGCAAATTATATTTTTTGTGAAATGACGAGACATATTGTAAGCAATATTATGTATTATTTATTCTAGAATAGGTATAACTAATGTTAGTTTCGATATGTCAATAAATTATTCTGATTCTGATTCTGATTCATGAAGTATCAGCTTTATTTATATCTTTTATTAAGTCACCTATAGAAACCTTTATCTCAGAACACAATTATATTTATCAAGGTCTCTAAAAAAAGTTAATATTTTATCCAAAAAACGACACTTCGCGGTTTTTGAAGTAACATAATCGAAGTAATAACTATCTTTAATTAACTCATCTAGAAACCTATATCTCAGAACACAATCATATTTATCAAGGTCTCAAAAAAATAAGAATAAATCTTTTACCACACAAACTACACTTAGCGGTTTTCAAAGAAACACAGAGCTCTCTTTATTTATGTGCTTGATAATTTGAAAAGTTAGGTGGCTATTACACTGTGTCAGAAGTATGCCTGCAACATCGTTTTATTTTGCGCAACTTACGCCTTTTTCAGTGTTCAGAACTTTCCCAAGGAACTGGTAGAGTTAAGGTATTACTTTCTACAACTATTAATTTCAACAGCTATTAATTTCTACAGACAATCTCATAATTAAATTTAAGTTATAAAATAAGTGTTTTTCGATTGCTTTTTCTGCCATAAGCAGCAAACAAGCAGACGGGCTGTCTGATGGTAAGCAGTCACCGTAGCCTATGGATATTGTAACACTAGAAGCAACACAAATACGATACCGACCCTAAGACTCCATTAACTCGCCTTTTGAAAAACCCGATGTTGTAGCTTCTAGGAAATACCGCGGAAGGAAGTTAATTCTACATTTTGCAGGTGTGAGGCAAGCAATATCGTGTAAATTGCACAGTGTGTGATTTCCATTGATATATGATACTTGTATGTAGATGAGGCGGTGGCAGCTAGTGAGATGATAAAACCACGACGCCAGCGCCGGCAAGAATCACCGGTTGTTTTACTGACACAAGTTTTGCTAAATATTTACTTATTTTTCTGATCTGAACAATACAGTAGGGTGTATTATAGGTGCTAGTATTGTTGGTGTCGATAGACAGCAGTTACCGCTTATCATCAGGCAGACCACATGTATGTTTGATAGCCTCAGTAGTCCGATGATCTGTAACAATGGACTACTTAGATATTTTTTTTTGCACACACGGTCATCTGACCCCTGTATGGCTACCTGAGACTGGTAGAGATACATACATTTACATATACATTATTAAATACATACTTAAATAGATATTAACACCCAGATATATAATAAACACAAATGTTCATCACATGAATGTTTGTCCTAAGTGGGAATCGAACCCACGCCCCCAAGTGCAGAAGGCAGGTTCACTCAACTAGACCAACGGGCAATCGGATACATAATGAATCTTGAAGGAGATGAATTAATCTCACCAGTCCGATCATTGGACTAGCTAGATAATTGAACTACTGAAACTAGGCCAAATGACCGCTCTTGTAACAAAGAAATTTAATAACTTTAATTGCCACAAAAAGAAATAGATACAACCGACGGTCTCATTGCTAAAAGATATAAGAGATAACCTTATATTTGAGATAACCTTTCGACGAGTAAAATGAAGATTGTTTATGGAGTAGAGACTATATTATGGTTACGATAAACGTAATAGTGATCAAACTTCACTTGTGAAGTTCATCTATACTAATATTATATAGAGGAAAGATTTGATTGTTTGTTTGTTTGTTTGTTTGTTTGCATTGATTAGGCTCCGAAACTACTGAACTGATTTGAAAAATTCTTTCACTGTTGGGAAGCTACACTATCCCCGGGTGACATAGGCTTTAATCTATACCCGTGCGAAGCAGGGGCGGACCGCTAGTTTGGTTATAAATTGCAAGTTCAAAATTGAGTGTCGATAAATTATTAAGCCCAAAGTCAACGATGAGAAAAATGTTGCTGGTCTATCGGTTTTTTATCGCATACATTTCGGAGAGTGTGCATTGGATCTGAATGATCTAATTCCCTCCTGCCTAATTTTCTCTTGGACTGCCAGATGAGAGAGAGCACGAAAAATCGACACCGCTTTTTGGTTGATGTTCCGAAAACCCGTACAAAGTGCTTTGATTACACTTTTATTGTGCGAACTGCTAGTCTGTGGAAGGCGCTGCCTGAATGGGTGTTTTCCACCAGTTACAATCTGGGTGTCTTCAAATCGCGAGTGAATTGGTTTCTTCTAGGCGCTTGCCTAGAAGAAACCAATTCACTCGCTCTATCATAGACCACATCATCGCTTAACATCAGGCGAGTTGGCAGCCATACGCAAGCCTATTATTAAATAATAATAAAAATATATGTAAAAATCAACGGTAAGCAACATCTATTAAAACGCGCTCCCTGGAATGTAACCTTTGTAGAATTTCACCAGGCATTTGAAATCACCAACTTTATTCATAGTGATGGGTGAAAGGAATCGTTTAACTTTAAACCGATTTGCAGTACGGTAACGAACGTGTTTCCAGCTAATTCACGATCATTCAAGAAAAGTTCAATGATTTTTTTTTAAAGTTGAATCGTAAATGTAAAACTTATGTTTAACTGTCTAAATATTGATGAACCTGAAATAGCTAATAATGATAATGTAAAGAATAATCCTCGATTAGCGCAAATACCGTAATGATTTACAATAATTATCCAGCTTAGCTACCAAAAACTGTTTGAAATTAAATTTTCTGACATGAGTGAATCATCACCCATCATGTTAGTTAAGTTAAGGTTCCATACCCAAAGAGAGTTAACGGGACCTTATTATTAAGCTAACGCTGTCTGCCAGTCCTTTCTTTTAACGGCTGTATCTTTCGAACCATAATAATTATTATAGATAGCCAGATGAAATTTTCACAGAATAAGTTATGTTCACGTCATCAGCCTGTAAACGTCCACTGCTGAACAAAGGCCTTCCTCGTAAAGAAGGGTGTTGCCATAATCCCCACGCTTGGCAGGCGGCTTGGAGATCGCAGTATGTTCACCGTGTACTAATAGGACGCTGCTGCCCATCCTACGGTGGCTCTGGTCGCAGTTTTAGGACATACCCGGGTCCTTAAGGGAATAAGTTATGTTACGGCGAATTAACTAAGAAATAATAGTAAAGTCTAAAATTAAAAACTAAAGGAGAATATCCATGCAATAAACTTTTTTTTAACTTATTTTTGTAGTTGATCTAGTGTTAAAACGGTAATACGTAAAAGAAGCCTTGGCATGATTATAGTACACACTCTAAATAAATAAATACTGGCTAAGTGCGAACCAGTGACAAATTTCTATTTACCACCTTTTCTCGTACGATCATAGAAGTTTAGCAATGTCGAGCGCAGTTGGTATTGGGTGACCACCTGGGCGTGATGTTATCTTTTTGCACTACTTTTTTGAACTTTAGTAGTTAGTAAATTTATGTTATGGTACGGAACCATCAGTGCGCGACCCCGAATTGCACTTGGTTGGGTTTATTATAACCTATATTTTTAGCGACAAATATAGTACAAATTAACTACTCAAGTTTTCTAAGCATCGGAACATGATGGTTTGTAAATCTATATGATAATCAAAACAATCAGACGAACTGTGTATGAAAGTTGTAATGCAATGCGCAATGCATATGAATTGTCCTAGATAGTGTTGCAGGAAATGGTCCTAGTAATTCGCAGGTGTAGGATCGTTATGTCCACTCTATTCTAAATAGCTTTTGTTACTCCCTGAACTGCTGCTGTATTGTTTGCAGATGGTGCATCTATAATTTCAAACATATAACGGCCTTACTTATAAACGTTACTTAATAGTTAAGCAATGCTTAAAATTACTGTCAACTTGTGAACGGAAGTTGTCTCAGGTGAAAACGAGACGGACCTATTTTAAGCTTTGCTTATCTTAAGTAACATTTATAAGTTTTGCCGCAAAGGATTAGGAACAACAAGAATAAGCTTAAACAGCAATACTTATTGATGTAGCGGTAGGTACATTATCTGCTTTATCCAGTGTCCAAAAACTGCGATTCAGGTTATTTCGGAGAGTGTGCAGATCTTCATGATATAATTCTTTCTTGCCCATTTTTCTGTCAGACTGCCAGAGTGGGCACTAAACACGACACCACTTCATGGTTGATAAGGCAAGCGTTCTCCATCTAAGACCGCATCATCGCTTAACATGAGACGGGGAGGCGTCCAAACGCAAGCATGAAATTCCAACATGACGTACGCTTAATGGCGATCAGTATTGAACTATACAATAGAAAAAAAAAACAGTTTTTTTAATCGAAAAAGCTCTCCCGGATATAGTAATTCTTCCATGGCGGGATCTAGATAGCTTAGCCTAAACCTCACAAATAAAAGGATCTCATTTGTAAGGACCCAATCACCCAATTCCAAATTAAGTTAGCATGAACTTAACTGTACCATCTTAATTCTTTATTTGAAAGCTGCGAGTCAATATTCATCACCAAACCGCCCGGTAAAGGCCCGCATACGTGACACAGTCAAATTTGTTCTAATAAACGCTATCCTATCTCAGTTTAACCAAGACTTATGTCTTAGACCGAACAACTATGCGACCCACTTTACTGCGAGTTTATCTATGCACTTCCTAAACTGTTTGCCATTGAACTGTATTCTTTATTGCTTTGACATAAGATGAAGGGTATTAGGAGGCAGTTCATACAACTAGTTTTGGCAAAGCTTCCAAGTCAAGTTAGACAAATGTTTGCTCAGGACTTTCCCCACCTGTGTCCGTGCTATACGTTACTGTCTGAAGATTCCGCAGAGAAACAGTGACAATGATCGAATGTATGATACATTTGACCGGTCCCTTAGCAGTTGAGGGTGAAGAATTCGTTCGCTACAAACTTTAGACGTGTGACAAAGATGATTATGTTTTGGAATTTGAAACTTTGATTTTTCTTTCTGTTTACTTACCTTTTGTTATAATCATTAACTATTGTGTAACCCACTACTGAGTTGAGTATAGGTCTTCTCTTCAGCGCGCCATTTTTTCCGGTCCTGTAACGGTCTCGATAACAGCTTTCCTGCCGCCTCAAGAGTCCTCCCATTTTTTTACGAAATAGCAACGGAAACTGGAAAATTTTCAGCGTCCTGATTCTAGAAATTTCCAATTATTACCTTGTTTAACTACTAATTATTACTTATTGAAAAAACTCTCGGAGGAAAAGTTTGAGAGTGGTTTAATTTGAGTTAATGATATTTAAAAAAAAAAACTTTAATTTGATGGTTTACTTGTTTTATATTCATCTTGACAATTACTTAATTTTTTCGTTTAATGTCCGAAAATCCAGATACCTAAAATTGAATGATGCGTTTTGTAATAGGGATCTTAACAATGTCGTAACCAACGAGCTTGTGATCTTCCCAGTGGTTGCTTCGTACCACGAACACCTCTCTGTGGTGAATATGGTCCATTGTCGCCCTCTCTTTTGATCAAGACAAGTGTCAAGTGTATCTTCATTTGAGTCTCGTGATCCGTCTTACCATGTTTTCTTACCTATATGTTGGGATCGTTCTTATTTCACTGGACCCGGACGGTTAGATCTGATATTAAAATTTCAGTTCTATAATTAGTCTGGCGAGCTCACCGAAAATTAAAATAATATAATTAAAAATAATAAGAAAAAAAAATACTTCTCTTTTCTTTGGGCGAGTTAGTGGATAAACGTAGATCTACTATAAAAAAAATGCAGCAGTGAGTCATTAGTTTTTTTTTTAATTTTTTTCTTGTTCGCAATCGTTATAGACAACCAACCCATGGGCATTAGTTTATGATACAGTTTCTAGCTATGAAGTTACAGGGATGTAAAATCCTAGCTGTATGTGTACCGAAAATGACACTCAAAATATTCTTATAAAATCTTAAAAATTAAAAATAATTAAAAGTATCAAAATAACTTTCATTTTGACTAGTATATTTTTAAATGAGTTTTTTACGGCAACTTTATGAGTTAATGCAAAGTTTTTCGATAATTAATACATTCGTTCAAACGTCGTCCTGTCCAAACTTGTCAGACAAAAGAAAGAAAAAATATGTTGGCAGAGTTATGGTTCATACGAAAATTCCATAGAAAAATAGCACATTAAGTTTTTCCCAAATTTTACAATTTTTGGACAATTTCTCTTTCTCTAAAAACCTTGTTCGAACATGGAAAAAAAATCGCCAAATTTGGTCCAGGTTTTCTCAAGTAATGCGCTTGCCAATGAACAGCATTTAACTTGTTCAGATAACTAAACTTATTAATTAAATATGACAGGTGGACATCACATACCTTTTCATATGCATAATACACAAAAACCCACCAGACCACCCAATTAATAGAAGGTCCCGGCCCACCAAATTTTATTCAAACAGCTTAGATTTTACATAAGAGCATTCAACCATTTCGTATCTTCAAAAATGTTGAAATGCGCAAGATAAAGGAGTCACAAAGCATGAACTGTTAATAAAAGTACTTCAAAGATAAGCACATATGAGTATAAATAATCACATGGCAACCCTGTATTTGTGCCCTCTCCACAGTGACCTTCCTACTTAGTTTTTTTTGCCACAGACTTAGTAATAAATCTCACAAAATACGCTACAAACATACCCGCGTAAGGCGTGGCAAAATCCGTATAACTCGTCGAGGGGGAGAATAGGGTAGAGTGTTCGTTCCGCTCCTTGAAATTTGTAGATACACTTGGCAACACTTTTTTCTAACTCAAGAGATATTTCAATCAAAATATTCTGAATCAAACCAGACTTTGTTCTATGACTCTTCAAATCTCTCAAGCATCCTTTTCGCCTTTATGCACCATGAAAACCTTAGATTTTTTACCTTCACGCAACTTAAGACCATGGATACTGTTTGAAGTTATCCGGCAGAAGTAGACAAGGTCACTTGAGAGATATATTCAAAGATTCATTCACGTTCTGGGTGGTTTGATCTGGGTGTCTTCAAATGACGAGTGAATCGGTTTCTTCTAGGCAAGCGTTCTCCAACGTAGACCGCATCATCGCTTAACATCAGGCGTGATGGTGGTCAAACTCAAGCCAATTTTTTTATTTTTTTTTTTAATTATTAAACGCAGAAATGAAGACAAAATTACAAAGTGTTCATCACTTTACTAGGGCACGACTTGGATTTTACCTTGACTTACTTTATTTAACTCTGTGTTTGACGATATTTAATAATAGGTACCTTCTTGAAATAATCTCAATACTTGGCACTGGCAAATGCACAAATTCAAATTCAAAATATTTATTTGTCAAGACGTGTACTCCAAATCCTCGCAAGAGAAAAGTAGAAGAATTACGAGTCAGAGCGTTACGAGTTACGCAATGATAGTGTTCCGTTTTCCGTAGCCAAAGTCTTATAATTTTATTGTTGTCTAAACCATAGTTCAGAAATTGCTGGTTACAGAAAAAATCGAAAGATCGCAGCTGGATTTATCGAAATTTTAGACGTGCATCATACCAACAAACATAACATACATCATTTTTATGGTTTAGTCAAAAAGAAAAGTACCTGAGAAACATTCTTTTTCAAGAAATTTTTACGAAAAGATCTTTTGAGCTAGAAGCTAGAACGTCTTGAATTTATTACAGTTTTATCGCTATAACTCAAAAAGTATTAATCAGAAAATGTTCAAACGGAATTTTAAACGGTTTCTTGTAGGACTACGGTACCCTAAAAAGGGGTCATTATGAGTAATCAACGTGTTGCATGCACACTATGAGCTTAAGATAAGATCATTGCATGCACATCACCAAAATGGAGAATGCTTGGTTCCCTAAAGTTCTGTAGTAACTTGTTGTTCTGTTATTGTTGTACTTGTTTGTATTGTAGTTATTCTGTGGGTTAACGCAGCTAGTCAAATCGAGAGCATGCATTTCTTCATACGGTAAGACTTGTAAAATACATCAGACGTACGACAAAGGCGCGCGCTCTAGAATTTTAATAAATTCTACCACGCTAAAGCTTTTAGTCTCGCTAATCCTATTACCAGACTATAAAGTAGCATCTGTTCAACTTAGAGCTCTGTATTAGCGGTAATGAGCGTCTTAATCTGCTTATTCAAAACTCGGGACAGTTCTCTTAGTGATTTTGATTGAGTTTCTTTGTGTTTACCTAAATAGATTTGTATTAAAGCGAGAAACCGAAGTGCGATATTAGGTTACACTGGTTAAAACTAGGTGCAAGCCAAACAATATTTACTTATTTATATTATAGGAGGGTCGGGCATATAGCAATACAAATGGGTGATAGTCTGATGGAGTTACTCACCTCTTGTGCTTTATAGTATAACTAGCTGCATCCCGTGATTTCACCTACGCGAATTACTCATTATAACATCAGCTATCTGCCAGTGAAAGTCCCATCGATATCGGTCCAGCCGTTTTCGAGCTCATAGGGAACGTATATACACACATCGCTTTTTATATATATTATAACACTATCTGCGCCCTGCTGTTTCACCCTCGGGGATTACCCCTTATAACATCAGCTGTCTGCCAGTGATATTTAGTCTCATCAAAATCCATTCAGCCGTTTCGGAGTATATAGGGAACATACATACAAACACACATCGCCTTTTTATAATTATGTAGAAAATAGATAAGATTTATGTTATGCACAGTTAACTAATTACTCCTTTTAATGGTTGAGAGGCATTTAATTAAAGCTCATAATTTCAGCCATAGGACGTCCACTGCTCGACATAGGCGTCCTCCATCGATCTCCAAAAGGGCCGGTTGGTAGCGGCCTGTATCCAGCGTTTCCATGCGGTCTCCTTTAGATTGTCCGTCCATCTTGTGGGTGGACGTCCTACGCTGCTTGATCAGAACTCACCTGATATAAAGCGATGTTGAGATCGAAGATGGTAGGTAAACATGTCTGACCTAGAATGAGAACTATATAGCTCTGAAGTGATGCTGCCGGAACTCACCGTTACATTAGGCTAATAGCCAGCTAGGCACTAGCAGATGCCTTGCCGTTTATCCCATGGTTTCTTCACGACGTTTCCCTTAACCAACAGCTGTTGCTCATTTTCCTTCTAAGTTGGTTACACTCTTATCTCACAGTGACGAGCGCAGTGCATTTTTGTTCAATGCGATAAGAATAGGATCGGTCTAGCACCATTTTGTGACGTCAAGATGGTAATATTCAGTAATCTTGGTACAATTTACCAAAAAAAATCAATAAAAAAAACGTGTATCCTTACTTAATCTTTACTATATATTATAAAGAGGAAAGATTTGTTTGCATTGAATAGGCTCCGAAACTACTGAACCGATTTGAAAAATTCTTTCACTTTTGGGAAGCTACACTATCCCCGGGTGACATAGGCTATACTTAATATATATATACCCGTGCGAAGCCGGGGCGAGCCGCTAGTATTAATATAAAAGCGAAAGTAACTCTGTCTCTCTGTCTGGATGTTTGTTCGCTTTTCACGACTTAACGGCTACGAAATTTGGCAGGGTGACAGTGTACATTATAAGGACAGACATAGGGTTACTTTTCCCTCCAGAAAATGCGGATAAACTGGAAAATCACGGGTAACACCACGGGTCTCGGCTACATTTTATTATAAATGTCATGATATTTTTGTATTTTTTTACATTTCATTACCTAAACAAGCAAACTAACATACAAACATTACAAGTTAAATAAAAGCTAGTAAAAATAAAAGCTATACCTACTTAAACTGTATCATCGAAAAGGATGACACTGAAATCCGGAATGCAAGACGCCCCGCAAATTCTTCCGTTTCCTGATATAATATTCTCTCTGGAACCGCAGTCGGAGCGTTCTCAGGTGGTTTTAATATGCATGACCGACAGTTGCCGATAAGCCGGCCTCGCGGAGCCTGACCTGATCCTATTTGATCGTCTTCCGACCGTCTCACTCCGGAGATTTTCGCAGATTTACACCAGATTTTCTTTTGTTAATGTTAGGGAAATCCGGGTGAAGTCTTTTTGAGTGCTTGGCCTTGCTGGATAATTGAATTTTGCAATGTTTGGAAAGTTTAATTCAAGGTTGCTATAGTGAAGTTCTCTATGCCGAAGAACACACTTAACGACAGACTGAGAAACGGAACGGCAAGAATAATGCACGCATTGAGGATGCTTTGTTGACTGAAATAAAAGTGGCAGGACACCTCGCTCGTGCTACGGATGGTAAATGGAGCATGCGAATTGTTCACTGGCATCCGAGAGGTAGCGCGCGGCCATTAGAAAAAGAAGGCTAGAAGAAGAAGGCGCGATTACATAGCTGAGGTGGCATGTGCAAATTGCGGGCTTATTAAGATGTCAGCTCGTGATCGCAATCACATTCCATCTCACTCACGCACGTGGTGCGGGTAAGTAGATTTGAATGAAATCGCGATCATAATCCGAATCATGAACAGACAATAGACATCTATAATAATCTCGCTGGACTCGAGTAGCCTAAGACCGCAGCACGTGGCCTTTCTTGAAGGAGACCTTCTCCTACATTTGGGTGCCCAAATAAATATAATTGTATTGTTGGATGTTTAAGACGAAGATAATAGGGAGCGGTTTTTATCACGCCACAACTGCCAACACCGTGCCTATTTTAGTCTCTGACATCTGAATCCCACTCTTTTGCGCTGAAGACACCGAGTTGTGCGGACGTTACCCAGTCTACCTTGGGGCCATACTTAATAATCGATTCGATTTAAAAATGTGATCTGGAATTAGTTATTTCATATTGTAAATTACATATGAGTTAAAATAGAATTATGTTTCTTTAAAATGGATTTCGCTTCTGATTTCTAACAGTATATTTAAGTTATGTAGGTACTTGAAGTAGGGTAAATAAATACTATTTTATTGATTGTGAAGGTTGGTAAGTTTTATCTAAGCAAATTGTTGAACAAAGTAATATTGAGATACCATTAGATCGAATTAACGAACACGCTCCTTCCCCCTGTTAAATAATTATTTTTAAACTTAACACCAGCTAAAAATAATAGAAGTCTGGAGCCAAAACTAAAAGATAAAAGTGTTTATTTAGTCGGAACTCTAACTTATGTAGTACTAAAATATTCTATATAACAACAACATAAACATAACATGAAAAACACGATGACGATGAGGAGGATTTTGTCATAGATAACATAAAAAAATACTTCAAGGAAGTAGGTACCTCGCTTGACCTTACTAACATTTCATATCTGTTAATAAACATTTCTGACATTATCATCGTGTGGGTTAAATAGTTATCACCTAATAGAATGAATACGTTTGCAAGTTGCCTAAATCACCTAAAATATAAAATAAAATAAATTTTATTTATACGCAAAAATGTAATAACCAATTAAATATAGACACTCATCAAAACAATGTTGTAAATTTGACGGTTAATTTAACTTCTTCAATTACTTTGTGGAGCTGCTGTAGGGTTCAAGTTTGTCTTCATACCTTCAAGCTGGAAAAAAGTCACAGAAAAACTAATTATGTGATAGAATTACAAAAAAATATACAAGGTTATAAATGATTATTAAGGTTATATGGTTTTTATAAAACAGTGTTTTAATATACAAGGTGTTCTCTTACATTAGGCATTTTTTGTAAGCTAATATTTCCCAGAAATTAGCACCGGGGATAGTCGAGCAATCAGGTTCAAATATTCGCAATGTATTGTCTTTTATTGCTCCATAAATATACTGTATTGCTATACGTCACCAAAATCAATTAATTAAATTTATTGCCTAGTTTATTAAGGTTGCTCCATATTGGTGACGGTATCTCTATCAACAAAATACTACATTTGACTTTGCAGAAAACTATTTGATATGACGTGACGTCATAATGACCCAAAGTTAAGCCATTTTGTATTGCCCTTTGATACAATAAATGGTATTTGAGGATATTAATTTTTCATATTATGCTCCGCTTTAATTGTACTTTTGGGTAGGGATTTTTCTTATTAATTCCTTCTTTCTGCGATTGACTGGGCCGTGAGCAGAAGAAATGCATGTGTGGTGGTCATTGTATGAGTTAAGTTCTAGTGACCTCTCTATCTCAAACGGCCTTTCTTGTAAACGTTACTTAAGTTAAGCAAAGCTTAAAAATGCTCTTTCTCGTTTTCACCTGTGACAATTTCTGTCAACAAGAAGTTGACAGTAATTTTAAGCATTGCCTCTAGTATAGTATATTTCTCTATGGCATTGCTTAACTTATAAGTAAGGTCGATTATCTCTTTAGTCTATTTTTATGGTTACTAGCGGGCTGTGTACTTTTAGTCTAGCTTGTTGGTACGCTAGGTAGGGTTTTTTAACAACAAGGCAACGCTTTATTTAAATAAAGTTACTCACCGCATTCTTAAACATGTCCAATACTTCGTTAGCTTTTCCAGGTGCGCTTTTAATGATATCTTCTATATTTTTCTGAATATTCTTAGCAAAATCTTCGGCCTTTGTTGACTCAGGAGCATCACGTTTTACAAATGCATGCACCTGTTGGAAATGAAACTTGAAGCTGCGTACACCAGCCACAGATATCTTTTGCACAGGTTTGTATAACTTTTGAAGATAAAAAACTAATAATCAAATGCCCATTCTTTCTTTTAATACTGTCTCTGTAATTTTTATCTTCAAAAAGTTAGATAGCGTGTGAATATGATAGTGACTGAAGAGCGTGGCCATAATCAGTTTAAATTGAATCTTTGTATTACTGAAATGTATTTTATTATCTTCTGAATTCGTGATCTAATATCTGTAAGAACCTAAAACTTATGTTTTAAAACATGTGTTCAAATCGCGAAGGTTTAAAAATTACTACCTAAAACTTAATTCCAGCATAAACAATTTACGTTCCTTTTTTTAAACTTTCCTAAACTTTTTTTAAATTTATGTTCAAACTTAAAACTTAAACTTAAAAAGAGTTACAAAAAAGTTTGTGATCTAAGATAATGAAGTTTCGTTTCGAGTTTCGATACATCAGATTATCTGCAGGTACCAACATTTTTGGTATTGGTATTTTTAAAGGCCATGTGGCCTGTGGAGTAGCTGTCGTGCCGGAGTAGGAGACCGGAGTGGATCCCGACAGTTGCTCCCAGGGGGGACCGGGGGCCCTTCCGTCCCCCACGCCCACCAGTCGCTACTCTGTTTTCATAAGCTGCTTATAGTTCCACTTATGCTCTTGCACTTTTTGCCCTTCGGTTTTTTTTTTGTCGGAAGTGATTCATCATTCTTTAAATTCAAATTTTTTAATGGCCAGAAAACATAAGAAGAACGTTTCTTCAGCGGCTTCGGACTCCATTTATCGAGTGGACTTTTGTAACATCCGGGGTATTCACGCTAACCTAAATGAGGTTCACCATCACCTTGAATCTGTGAAACCCGCCCTGCTCTTCTTGACGGAGACTCAGATATCGAATCCTGCCGAAACGTCCTACCTTTTATACCCTGGGTACAAACTCGAGCATACCTTTATGCGTCGTGCCGGGGTATGCGTTTACGTTCGGGAAGATGTTTGCTGTCGTCGTCTCTCTGGCCTCGAAGACTGTGACCTGTCCACTCTATGGCTTCGCACTGACTTTGGGGGTCAAACCCGTATCTACGCGTGCCTCTACAGGTCACATAGCGGGGACGTGGAGACAACTCGTTTATTCGAGCACATTGCCAGAGGAGCTGACAAAGCTTTAGAACAGCACACTTCCGCAGAGTTAGTGGTTCTTGGAGACTGCAATGCCCACCATTCTGAGTGGCTCGGCTCTAAAACCACTAATCACGCGGGTCGTGCTGCATCTGATTTTGCCTTGGCTCACGGCCTCTCTCAACTTGTCACTGGAATTACTAGAATTCCTGATGTTGAGAGCCATGATCCTTCTTTGCTGGACCTTTTCATGACCTCACGCCCTGACCATTACCAGGTTTCGGTCGAAGCGCCACTCGGTCGCTCCGATCACTGTCTCATCCATACCTCAGCGCCATTCTTTAATCGCGCTCGTACCGTTCCTTCTGGTAAGCGCAATGTTTGGCACTATCGGTCAGCGGACTGGGACGGATTGCGTGAGTTCTACGCATCCTACCCCTGGAGGCGGATTTGTTTTTCTTCAGACGATGTTGACTCTTGTGCTGACTCTGTCGCTGATGTCGTGCTTCAAGGAATGGAATGTTTCATTCCAAGTTCTGTCGTGCGTGTCGGTGGGCGGAGTCGCCCATGGTTTAACAAATCCTGTGCGGAAGCTTCAAGCCTGAAGCGAACTGCCTTTAAATCATGGTCCAAAGCACATGCTAGTCATAACTCTGACACCTCCGTCTTGAAGAAAAAACTTAATGCTGCCTCCAGGTCCAGCAAAAGGATTATTGCCGAAGCCAAGGCAGCCCATATCAGCAGAATTGGCGACAGACTTGCTTCATATCCAACTGGAAGTCGAGCCTTTTGGTCTTTAGCCAAGGCTGCTGAAGGCAACTTCTGTCAGTCCTCTCTACCAGCCCTGCGAAGGCCGGATGACACATTGGCCCATAGCGCAAAGGAGAAAGCCGATATCCTTGGTTCTCTCTTTGCCTCGAACTCGACTCTCGACGACGGGGGCGCCACATCACCCAACATTCCGCGGTGTGCGAGTTCCATGCCAGAAGTACGTTTCTCTCAGAGATCAGTACGGAAGGAACTCATGTCCCTTGATGTGCGTAAGTCGAGTGGGCCAGATGGCATTCCGGCTATCGTCCTTAAAACCTGTGCTCCTGAGTTGACTCCGGTCCTAACGCGTCTTTTCCTTCTTTCGTATTCAACTGGATGTGTGCCGTCATCATGGAGGACTGCCCTAGTCCATCCGATTCCTAAAAAAGGAGATCGGTCTGATCCAACTAATTACAGGCCCATTGCTATTACCTCCCTACTCTGTAAGGTGATGGAGCGTGTGGTAAACACCCAGCTCCTCGGATACCTGGAGGAACACCAGCTCATCAGTGACCGCCAGTACGGTTTCCGTCACGGCCGATCAGCTGGTGATCTTTTGGTATACCTCACTCACCGCTGGGCTGAAGCCGTTGAGAGTAGAGGGGAGGCGCTTGCAGTTAGTTTGGATATAGCCAAAGCCTTTGATCGGGTCTGGCACAGGGCACTCTTATCCAAGCTACCATCTTACGGCCTTCCTGAGGGGTTATGCACTTGGGTCGCCAGCTTCCTATCTGATCGGAGTATTAAGGTCGTTGTCGACGGTTCCTGCTCCGACAGAATGCCGATCAACGCTGGCGTCCCACAGGGTTCTGTGTTATCGCCAACGCTCTTCCTTCTCCACATCAATGAGATGTTGCTTTCGAGCAATATGCATTGTTATGCGGACGATAGCACGGGCGATGCACAGTATACCGGTCGTGCTAACATCCCTCATGCCGTAGTTGAAGAAAGTAGGAATAAACTTCTGTCTGAAGTCGAGACCTCTCTTGAGCAGGTCTCGGTCTGGGGTGAACTGAACCTGGTTCAATTTAACCCAACAAAGACACAAGTTTGCGCGTTCACCGCTAAAAAAGCCCCATTTGTTGTAGCTCCTTACTTTCAAAACACTCCCCTCAAGGTTTCAGAAAGCATTGGAATCCTTGGAGTCGACATTTCTACGAATGTACAGTTCCGCGGTCATATCGCAAGTAAGGCCAAGCTCGCATCTAAGAAACTTGGTGTGCTCAATAAGGCGAAGCGGTACTTCACGTCGAGACAAAGACTCTTGCTTTATAAAGCGCAAGTCCGACCTCACATGGAGTACTGCTCCCATCTTTGGAACGGAGCACCCAAGTATCAGCTTGACCCACTTGATGCATTACAGCGTAGAGCTGTCAGAATTGTCGACGATTCCAAGCTCACTGAACACCTAGAGGCGCTCAGCATGCGCAGAGACGTTGGGTCTCTCTGTATCTTTTATCGCATTTACAACGGGGAGTGTTCTGAAGAACTATTTGATCTGATGCCGGCGTCGCGGTTTTACCATCGCACTAGCCGCCACCGCCTGAAGGCTCATCCACACATAATAGATCAGTGGAAATCGCACACTGTGCGTTTCACACGATCCTTCTTGCCTCATACCTGCAAAATGTGGAATGAGCTACCTTCTACGGTGTTTCCGAGAGGCTACAACATGGGGTTCTTCAAAAGGCGAGTTAATCGAGTTCTTAAGGGTCGGCAACGTATTTGTGATGCCTCGGGTGTTACAAGTATCCATAGGCGACGGTGACTGCTTTCCATCAGGCAGCCCGTCTGCTTGTTTGCCACCTATGGCATAAAAAAAAAAAAAAAAAAAATGTAATTTTTTAGCTTCGTTATAAATTGAAAAACTCTTGGCTTAGCTCTTAGATAGTTCTTGCCCGCAACTTCGTACGTATAGACTTTCATGTAAACTTTCAACCTTCGTATGCCCAATATTATGGTTTGATAAAAACAGGCGAATTCAGAATTAATTATTATTACTGTTTAGTTGTGGTGGAAATAAATATGGCAACACCCCTCTCTAAGAGGGAGGCCTTGTTCAGCAGTGGACATTTAATGGCTGATGATGTGTGTGGTGGAAAATATATGTTATGGGTTGAAAACAAACGATGCCAAAAATCTTCTTAATTTCACAAGGGGCTCTAATTAATAATTAATAATGTGAATTAATAATTATATTTCACTGTTGCTTATTGTGAATATTTAGTGAAAGGATTAGGATAACTTACGCTGATTATGCAGACAACCAGAAATAAAATCACGGTCTTGTTCATCTTGAAGTATGTTCAGATCTTTCCACGTATTATCTAGATGACAGCAACTATGTAACTGAAGGCTGAACAAACCATCTCAATTAATTATATCTTTGTTTAAAACATTAATGGGTATGAATCTTATCAAATGAACTCCAGTGACCCATCATTGCCCTAAAACAAAGCAAGTACCTTGAATACGAATTATTCGAATATTTCCGTTAGATATACCGACGACATCGTGAGAGTCAATCAGTATGGAATTCTATGGGGGAGACCTATGTTCTCCTGCTAGCTAGCTGTGGACGTCCTTCTGGCTGATAAAGATTATGACATCCTTTGTAAAATAAGATCTTTAAAGGCTAACCCAACGTCTAATTTTCACACAACTTTGACCTGGCAAAACTCAAAAGCAGTAAAGTATTTTTCATTACTAATACTCGGAAAGTAGGTCTGAAGTTGCCTGTGGAGCGGGTTGAAAGTAATACATTTCATCCCTAGGGAGAATCACTTTCATCTGACAGTGACAGTTGACAACTGACAGACACTCAAATTATTTAAAAAAAAACTAGTTCAATTTTCACATTTGTATTTAACCATGTTCCAACTTTTTTTTCTCCTCAGAGGGTTATGGTCCCGCACTTCTCGTCCATAAATCCCAGTGTCAGGATGTTAAAAAAAATGGCGGGAATTTCATCTTCATTGTAGAGGTTTGTTCATACTTCCGTATAGCAGATTTGTATTTACACAATGAGTTCATCTGAATCCGATATGGATTTAGCGCCTAATTTCATAAGAGAAGAGGCTAAAGCAGGAGTGGAAAACCTTTTTAGTTTCCTTGTATTCGTAATGAAAAGCAGTGTTTACCTCAGGGTTAAAAACTTATTTAGTCCCTCGAACTATTGGCGCCCGAGCGTAGCGAGGACTAAATAACCCCGTCCCGGGACTAAATAAGTTACTTTCACCCCTAGGGTAACAATGTACTATTTTGTTTTATTCTTATAGAACATGACATGATATCAATTAGGTAAAAATGAATTTAGAACAGCATTTTTTTATTAACCGTTACAGTAATATGAAACTAATAAAATCATACTATAATTATAAATGCGAAAGTGCGTTTATTAGTCGGTTTGTTTGTTCCTCTTTCACGCAGCAACAAAGTAACAGATTGACCGGATTTTTGCATGGGTATATTTCAAGGGCCAGAGAGTGACATGGGCAACTTTTCACCATCATCACCATTTTTCATCACTACGCGGGTGAAACCGCAACTAGTATCATATGAAACAAAAAACGCTTATACTCTTCGAGTTTTTCCAGGTCTAAAATGTGTGAAAATTTGTCACTGAGTTAGACTTCAATGATGTCATAGTTAATTTATACGTTTATAAGTTTCTTTTTTTACGGGGCAAGTGCCTTTATTAACTAAACAAAATACAAGCTAATACTAACACTACAAATACATTTAGACTGCCCACAGACCGTTGAAGGTCTAAAGACAATTCAAATGATAAAGCCCACTATCAGTTGGCAGCGTTACTTGCATTTTACTTGCTTTACTTTTGTGCTATAATATCACTTTGAGACAAAGGGTAAAAGAAGAGTTAAGTAAGTTTAAGAATACCTAATTTGACAACATTCACAAATTTTATTTACATTACAGGGGAATTACTCACGTAAGATTAAGGCGGTCACCAAGCGACCTCTCGCGTCTCGCTTGGCACAACGCCAAGCAAGACACGAGCGTGCATTCACCTTCAAAAAGGCTGCCTAATGCAGTTGAAACTATAGTTGGAGTGACCGGCTTAATCTTACGTAATTCCCGTGTAATATAAATAAAATGTGTGAAAACCACGTCAGTTTCTATAATAAAACATTCACTAACTTGGCAAACGTGGAAATGTTTAGGAAGAATGCAACTAAAATAAATTGTGTAAGTTGATTAATATGAACGACAGTAAAAATCTATTTATTAAACTACGAAATACTCATAATAAAATCTCATTTAAAATTCCATTCTAAATAGAATACTAGTTGAACTATTTGTCAGTAGATAGTGAAGCAGTCTGTTGATTGCTTCTTCTTCAGTCTTCTGGATCTCAAGCCTTGTCCTCCTTAGGCTTCAAGTCGCTGAACTGCAATAAAATAAGAGATGTCAGTACCAAAAACCGCGAAAAACGGGATGAATAGAAACAATGGAGGCGTGAATATAGACTAATCCAAGAAAGGTTTCTTTCCGACAATTTCTAAAATCTGAAATGCACCAAATTCCAGCCGTCGTACCAGCCAATCTTTATTCAAACAATATTTGCGTTTGATTTCTTTGGCGCTGAACACTAAGAGGTTCCAAATTCAAAAAGTGCGCGGCAAAGATAATTGTGGCGCACTTATAAATAGGATTCAAAACTCATTACTGCCTGCTAAAAGTTTCTTATAGAAAACACCACCTTTGGGTGCACTTAAAGGCTAACCAAGTCGCCCTTTTCGAATAGATGGGATGAAAAATATATTTGCTTGAATAACAACAACAATTCAACATTATAAACCAAACACAAAAATTCTAAATGACTTTATTCGCAAATTAATATTTTAAGAATAGTCTCTTTAAAAATGAGTCATTTACGAAATAAGACTTGTTAAGAATAAGTATCTTAAAGAATAAGTAGTTTTAAGAATAAGACTAGTTAAGAATAAGTCTTTTTAAGAATGTGTCTTTGTACGAATGTGGTATATCCAGAATAGGGCATATTGCGAACAGGGGCCTTATATACGGACAACTGCTATTGCGGCACCTAATCCGCTCAGTTGGGAAATCACGCGACCGCAAACCGTATCTGGGTGCGATAAGGTTCACGTTCGCGTGATTTTCCAAATGAGCGGATTAGATGCCGTAATAGCTGTTGTCCGTAAGGCCCCAGGTCCTCATAAGACTATTGCGAATAAGTCCAATGTTGACTAAACCTCAAAAACTAAATTAAGATCGTTAATAGTATAATCTTTATACTATCTATTGGCAACAAAAGCCTATAATGTATATAGTTCATAAGTTCTCTAATTTCAGGCAAAGTGCCCATAATGTTGGCCGCGTTACCTCGCTGGATTGCGATGATAACTATCTCTAAATACAGGCCAGCATTTTGGTCATGTTACCTAAAATAATAAAAATTTGGTCACGTTAACTTGTAGGTTTCGGTTGTTTGTTTTATATCAACAACCTACAAACCATGTTAGAGGCTCTTAAGTGACTATGACTATGACTCAGCCAATAAAAATTTTCTGAAGAATTGAGTATTATTTGCATTGAGTATAAAACTTTCGAACCTTCAGTGTGTTTAACTGACTTTAGGATACTTTTTTAAGTATGTAAACCGATTGCTCTGCTATTTTCTGAACCAATTTACGTGATTCTTTATTAACGTAGGAGGAACCTTAGAGGCAGTCCCAAAGTCACTTAGCCTCTGTAGTTGTTAACCAAATTCAATAATACATAATATTATGACTTCGTTTGAGCGCCTATTGATATTACAATATCAGTAATTCTGTTCGAGAGCGCTTACTAATTTTAAAGTCACGATAATTAGTCATTCTATACTTACGGCCTTATTAACACTGTCCATCATATCGTTAAAACCTTTCTTTACTGCGTCGGGGTCTAGCGACTTGGTTACTTGGTCTTTTATCCCTTGGAATGCATCGCTGAACTGTTTGTTAAGTTTTTCCAATGCGTTTTCATCCTTAGGCGCTTCTGGAGCATCTCGTTTGACAAAAGCATGTACCTGTTAAAACAATAATTATGAAATACACATTTAAGTAGGTAAGTACATCGTTACTTTAACAGAAAACAGATAATCGTTTATTCTCTAACATCAGGTGTAAGGTGATTAAATAAAATCTAGCCTATCAGTGCTAAAAACAATTACACCCTATTCACACATTTTGTTTTTGATCACTCAGATATTCCGACTAATAAGTTTCATTTGCATTCGTTGACCTCTTAATATCCGGGTTTATCAAACGTGAATAATCCCCGTAAACAATACAGTCAGTAATTGGTATTATTCTCTTTTACAAGAATATCGGGGAATTCCCGACGGGATTCCTGTAAATAACCAATATCAAATATTGATCTTAAAATATGTCTATTCAATCAAATATTTATATTTACTTACAGATATAAGACATACAGCCAAAAGTATGATCAGAGTTTTGTCCATCTTGAAATATGTTCAGATCTGTTACGTTGTCTCAAGTCAACTGCAAGTCACTAACTGAGTGCCAATTGCATCCGCTTTATCTTGATGGACAGTAACTGTCAGCTTATCAAATGACCCTCCGTTCCCAGTAAAGACCACCACTTAACTTTCACATCCTAATCCCTTGTCGGCTCAAAAGATTCCAATTACCCCTTTACCATACCCAAGTTTGAAGTGCTGAGTTATTGTGCCAAAGTACAATAATGGCAACGTGTTTTGAAAGGAGATACTACAGCAAATTAATAAATGAGTTTGCAATGATCACTTAGTGATGGAACTGTAAATACAGTATGAGTCTTATGAGTGAATAGTCAGAAAATAAAACAAAAGTTTGTATATTTAGATAATAATCACGTATACATAATTTAGGGACTGATTGCAGTAATGTGAGCTACCGCTTACCACTGACAAATTTATTTTATCATTTTATTTTAAGCCAGTCCCGGCTTGGTAAAAGTTCCCGGCTGCAGGGCAAAGGCGTCTCCTGAACCTCCTTCTTTTCTCTACTGCTTCTAACTTTTGGACCCAGGGGCCTCACGTCTTCCTAATAACATGGGCTTGAAACAGCGCTAGCACGGTGCGAAAAATTACGCGAACGTGAACCTTAACGCGCCTAGATACGGTTTGCAATCGCGCAACTTTTCCCAATGACTTAAAAAATCGCTTAGAACAGGTAGCCGTCAGGCCCTGATTCTAATTTGAGAACATCTTCTGGGGATGCCGGGTGGTATAACGATCTATAGATCTCACTGTGTAGTGAAATTAACCCACTCTCTATTATTAAAAAGGTAATACTCGTAAATAACAATGTCGTCGGTCCACCTACGCTGCGTCTTCCGGTTCGTGGTCTCCACTCCAGAACCTTTCTTCCCCATCGGTTATCGGTTCTTCGAGCGATGTGGCCTGCCCATTGCCACTTCAAAATCCAGTGGATGCAAAAGGCAGGCTGTCGTTCAGTGTGGAGGTTAAAGAGGGAGGCCTATGTTCAGCAGTGGAAGTCTTCTGGCTGATGATGATGATGACTCGTAAATAAGCATCACAAAACTGCATAGAATCTAATTCTGTTTAACAAATCACGTAAGTCATAATGTACCCAAATCTAGAGTCACATAAAATTTCACATATAACCTAGCAGTTCCAAAATTTTACAGGCTCTTACTTAACTTCAATTGTTAGTATGTATAAATCTTGCGAGCCTAATTTGACCTACTATCCGGCGTTCATTTGAGTTGAAATTTGGTACACCTATGTAACTTGGACAATGCTTGGACTTTGACAATACTCATACTCATACTCTTTATTCGTAACACAAGTTACATGTCATAGTGTAATTAGCTAATTGCAATAACAATTTATCAATAATAATAATTATACACCATACTGTCAATAGTAAATAATACAAAACATCAAGTTATTGATAACTAGCGGTCCGCCCCAGCTTCGCACGGGTATAGATTATATAGCCTATGTCACCCGGGATAGTGTAGTTTCCCGTCAATGAAAGAATTTTTCAAATCGGTTCAGTAGTTTTGGAGCCTATTCAATGCAAACAAACAAACAATCAAATCTTTCCTCTTTATAATATTAGTATAGTTTACCAATTATGGTCAATAAAAGAGTCAAAAATAATCTAATAATAATATAAAAATAAAAGTATTAATAATTTAATTGGTGCATTACGCAACAATATGGTACCATGGAGCTTTTCTGATGGAGTTGGAAGGTGGTCATAGGAAGCCATACTGCCAACAAAATTATGACTTCTGTACTGTATAGAAATATGAATGTGTAACTACTGCGACATAAGATCAAAATGGCTCAATTATAAGATAACACAAAGAGATAACCTGATGACGGTATGAAGCCTCCTCGGCAATTGGCTAGTTGTAAAGTTATTTTACAACTAGTAAGCGACCCGAGTATGTATAATATTAGGTTCTTAAATTCATATGAAATTGGCGTTTTGTATGGAAAAAGATTTTTTTTTTTAATTATTTTATAGTACCATTGTTATCTATGTACTTTCGCCATTTTATCGGTAGTTCATAGATTAATTTGCTGAAAAAATTGTGGGAGCGAGAATCAATAAAAAAAAATAAGGCGGTTTTGAAAGCCTCGTCGCAATTGAATTTTTTTCCTTACAAGAAGTTGTCCAAATTCCGGAAAAAGTGGTAATCTGGTGAAGAAAAGTTCGGGAAGTACGGTGGATGTCGGAGACATTGCAATCGCAGCTCCTCTAATTTAGTGACCATCTGTTGAGCAGTGTGTGGTCTAGCGTTGTTCTGAACCAGCAGTGGGCTGGAGCAATTGACCAGTATCTGTTGTTTAACGGCTAGCTTGCTTTAGCTAGATCTGCCGTAAGGACCAAAACTACGACCAAAACCACCGGAGGATGGGCAGCAGTGTCATATTAGTATACGGTGAACGCACTACGATGCCAAAGCCCCCTGCCAAACGTGAGGATTAGGGCAACAGAATCTCTAAAAGGGAGGACTTTGTTTGAGTTGAGGCCTTGTCTAACAGTGGACGTTTAATGGCTGATGATAATGATGGTGACGATGAAATTAATTTTACACATCATGTAGTGATATTCTGTATTTCATATTTTTAGAGAACCTATATGAAATGAGAAAATTCTACAGTCGAAAAACTCCAAATTGCAAAACCATACAATTTAGACGACCTTTGCTCTGTTTCGAACTGTATTTATTTAGGACGGGCGTCTTATTATGAACCTAACATAAATAAAACTTTCCAAGATTAATATTCCGCTGTAGAGAGAATTTTTAATATTTACCTAAGCTATGGGCTTTTTGGTTTAGAACTCCGATGGCTTTACGGTTCTCCTTACTAATATAAATGATAGTGTGTTTGTTTGTACTTCCTTCACGAAGTAATAGATTAACACAATGACGTAATTTTTTGCTAAACCAAAGCCGGATATAAGATTTTTTTACACTGTAATTATTTGGAATTGTTTTTTTTTTCTATTTGTAGGGATATAATTTAGATTGGTTTCATAGAAATTTCATCAAAATCGGTTCAGTAGTTTGGTTAATAAGTCAAAATAACTGGGGAAAATATGGGGCCCTTTTGTTTTTACTTTTTGTAATTTTTATTATTTCTTAGTTAATCTGCCGTAACATTACATATTCTGTGAAAATTTCAACTGGCTACCTAATACGGTTCGAAAGATACAATCCTTAGTAGGTAGGTAGGTACGGAACCCTTAAACTAGTTAAACCTGAAAAATCAATTAATCACAGTAAATATTTATAGATGGAATGTTTTTTTAAGTTACTGAAATAAATTACATTTCTTCTGTGTGCAGGTTTTTCCTCACGATATTTTCCTTCCCTGAAAAGCCAGTATTTTTTTCAAAATACTGACTTTTTTTTTTTATCAATCACTCACTACACTAGATATTCATAATTAATGTAAGAAACAGTTTCAAATTATTTTTCTTTTATCTTCCTCAATTTGCCTTCTAACTAAGGTAAATGAATAATTCAGAAGCACGTGGGATTTCTATTTTATTGATTTCACAGTTTTTGTTAATAAAATAACGAGTAACATTATAATCAATCTTAGAGGATTTAAAACGAGAGGTCTGGGTCCGGACGCTTGGTGGTAGCCGTTAGGTCTTCAAACTGTAAACAAAATAAGTTTTTTAAAGAAGATTTTGGTCTTATCATAATTATTTTATTTACTAAATATCCATTTAACATTTTAATGGGGTATCTCGTTGGGTTCAGTAGTTCTTATGGCCACCTTCCATCATCATCGTCAGACTTTAAATGAAGAATCAAGACCATTCCAAAGATCCCAAACTTGATGGGGTTATCTTGTAGCGTTCCTTAGTTGACCACCTTCATGTGTTCATCAAAGTTCATTGAGCGAAGGTGGCCAGGTGTTAGAATGTGCGCTTTTCAATAAATAAATTAGGTACAGTTTCGATGCAATCGCTAAACAACGGTGAAAGAAAACATCGTGAGGAAAGCGGTATGTCCAAGAACCTTAAAAGCTCAAAAACATTATGAAATGTATCAACATGCACTGGGCCAGCATGGTGGTATAGGGCTGATCTTCTCTCTCTCTCTCTCTCTCTCTCTCTCTCTCTATCTTCTTTTTCGGTCTCTGAGAGAAAGCCTGTGTCCAGTGGGAACATGATAAGCTGATGATGATAAAGTTCATAAAATATTTACGATCATAAAATTTCAAACATAATTGAGTCATGGGATTTTTACCGCTTTTGAAAACCTGTTAATCGAATCTCCAAGAACATTGAAAACAGGTTTAAGTTGATTTTCGTTGACATCGCCCACTGCCATTGCTAAGCTCTGGTCTAAGCAATGTTTGAAGTGGTCCATGTTCTTCTGGAAGGATGCCAGAACGTCTGGCTGCGCTACAGGCGGTGCATCTCTTCGGACGAAGGCATTTGTCTGTTGAACAAAGAGTAGGTATTAAGGCTTTAATAATGTTATCGTATAAAAATATAAGTCATAAAGAAGACAAAAGAAAAGGAACAAAAACCGACTTCAAGTCTAGACCTACGTGTTCAAACTTAAACTAAAACGTAGAAAAATTACAGCTAAAACAGAGATTTATAGTCCTCATCAAAACTTTTGCCCACAAACTAAAACGTCATATATTCGTAGATATTTTTTCTTTATTATGGTTCCATACCCAAAGGGTAAAAACGGGACTCTATTACTAAGCCTACGATGTCTGTCTGTATGTCTGTCCGTCCTTCCGTCTGTCTGTCTTTCCTACCTTTAAACGGCTGTATCTTTCGAACCGTAACAGATAAAATAGCCAGTAGAAATTTTCACAGAATATGTAATGTTACGGTGGATTAACTGAGAAAGTATACCCCATACAACAAACATATTTTTAATGTATTTTTGTATTAGCTCTAATGTAAAAATGGTAATAATTACAAGCGTCAAATTTGGCATGATTATAGTACACACTCTAAAGTACAACAACAAATAATAAATAATGGCCAAGTTTGAGTCGGTGGCAAGTTTCTGTTCGTTACCAAGTTATAATTGGTAATCTAGCTATTGAATTTTGAGGTGGTACGGAGCCCTCAGTGTGCGAGCCCGACTCGCACTTGGCCGGTTTTTAGGGGGAAATCTTCCCTAGATGAGAAAGCTGCATTAGGGTGTAGCCAGGTTATCTGGGATTATACCCCACTTAACATCCCCCCCGGCGAACAGCCTTAGACCTACCGAACAAAAAAGAATCATCAAAATCTATTCATAATTGGCGGAGTAAACAAACATACAAAAAAAACATACAGTCGAATTGATAACCTCCTACTTTCGTCGTTTAAAACAAGGTATTTAATTATAGATAAGCATGTGACAAAACAGTCTTTATTTTCAATATTATCGTTAAAATAATTAAAAGAGATTCAGCAGGGCTGAAGAGATCAGCCGATTTAAATACTTTATACACAGGAAGATTGTTTATTATTCACTTCTTCCTTACAGCGTTTTAATTCCTATGTAATAAACTTGAAGTGGCAATGTAATAATTAATCTGCTTGTCTTGTTTTCGAGCGAGTTCAACATTTTAAAGAGCGAAATAAACAAAACGCTTAATACATACTTCAAGGCTACTAGGGAAGTTTATTACGCTTCAGCAATTTGACTCTTACTTTATTAAAGCAATCACCCTGAATTAATAAAACCTTGAACTGTTTCAAGGTCGAAATTTCCGCTCCATCAATCAATTCCCAATAGATACGAGCTTCGATTAAAAATTTCCTTTTTAGCTGGCCTCTCGAGAGTAGCTCCAAGTATGGTCAGCTCTAATAGCTACAACCAATCTACTAGATTGACTTTTAGTGAACATTTCGGTGGCCCTCTTATAATTTTTCGTATAATTTGGCATTTTAAACTAGAAAGCATAATATATATATAATTCTGCTGATGATGATGATAATGAGATATTACTTGCCAAAATTTTAGAATAATTCTAAGGTAATAAAAATTTACATACGTTCACAATTGCCAACAGAACACAAAACGCAGTACTCTTCAACATGACTTCTTTATAACGTTTAACAAAGATAGATGATCTCGAACTGATCAATGGCCATTGAAGACTTAGTACCTATACATTTATAGACAAGTTTCTTGGACGTACATCATCGTTTGACGTAAGGAAGGATGTGCAGGTAAACTAGTGTTTACTCCGCTTATTAGCATGTCAAGTAAGACAAACCTACAGGTTGATTTATGGTCAGAGATATTGTGTAATAATGTTTGCTCTGGGCAAACAATTGATCAAATTCACTGCGATATCTTGTAATGTGATAGATTTTATGTTATACTAGCTGCGCCCCGCGGTTTCACCCGTGCTATATATATTATATCCTTGAAGCAACCTCTATGGTAGTGACAGCAATCTCCTTTGAGGTTGCAATCTCGAAGGAGGAGCTGTAACTAAAAAAAAACAAGAAGAAAAAGTTGTCTAAGACAAAGGACTTATGTTTTTTTTTCTATGACGTAATAATATGTCATTGTATAGACTTAAATTTTTGCCGTCCCATACAAAATGTATGAGACAATTAGTTTTCTTCTTTTCTTCATATATATTTTTTTTCGTGATTTTATTTTGATATGTTAATACATAGTACTTATTCTGTTATTCGGGTGAAGAAGAATCCAACAAATGAAAAATCATAAAAATATTTAGTTATAAATGGTGTAACATACACTATTTTTATTTTATTTATATAGATTAGAGACTCTTAAGGCAACAATAAAAACTCTTTGGATAAACATTAAATTTGTAGGTAAACTCTATGCTTTCCATCACCGTAAATACCGACGCGTCGCTGCTCGTAGGAAGCGGGCTGAAAGTAATTGATTGATTGAACTACAAATCTTTCTTGCACGTAAAATCCGGCTCAAATATCGCGATGCTAAATAAACATCCTGTATTGTCGTTTGACGGTTATTGATGTTCGAAGTTCATATTGCATTTACCTTTTATTAGTCACAAACCGATTGTGTTACCACAGAACAAAACAGAATGATTGTGTTACCTATTACCAGATCTGACTATAACAATCTATATCTATCTATACTAATATTATAAAGAGGAAAGATTTGATTGTTTGTTTGTTTGTTTGCATTGAATAGGCTCTGAAACTACTGAACCGATTTGAAAAATTATTTCACTGTTGGGAAGCTACACTATAACCGGGTAACATAGGCTATACAATATATTCAAAAAAATAGGGAACTTTACTAAAACTCCAATACTGTAACCCAAGGCGTAAAAGAATAAGATTTACAATTTTAATTTTGCGTGTTTGACAGTTCTAAGACAGGACAACGTCTGTCAGGTCAGCTAGACTAAAAATATAAATAGAAATATGTATGTTTAAAAAAAAAAAAAGGAAATTCACCTACTCACTCACTTACTCATCACGAAATCTTAATATCTATTTGACTTGCGAAGCTATAATTTGGCAGGTAGAAGTCCGCTAAGAAAGGATTATTCGAAAGGGCCGAATTAAGAAGGGTATGGTGAGGAAATGGGGATTGAACATTTATATAAAACTACGCGTACAAAGTCGCGGGCAACAGCTAGTGTTTAATAACTAACAATTCTGGTTTAGCTGTTTGAGAAACTGATCTGTTGTTAGTTTCGGTTCATTAAAATGGTCAATTGTTTCTAGACGACCATGCGGAAACGATGTGCATCTCGGCGCGAAGGGCAAACTTCAATACTATCCTAAATGTATTTGCTAATAGCGTTATAATAAATTTGTAAATGCTAATTGCTAAAATTCAAACATCGTGAAGAAACCTGCATACGTACGAAGAAGGAATTCAATGGCGTATGTGAATCCACCAATCCGCACTGGGCCAGCGTGGTGGATATGGCCCAATCACCCTCTCGGGGTAGGCTAAAAGTCCAACCGTTGACTGTTAAAAAGGCTGATTATGATGATGATGATGATAACATGTATTTGAATGACGTCATCGTCACCAAAATGCAGTTTTATTATACGACAAATTGTATGTTATATAATTATATTATCATAATTGTATGTATACCTATTAGATTGGTCGCAGATCGGACAAACAAGGGAGATAAGGGGAGATAAGTCATATTGTAGTCTAATTAACTAACGTCATATTTTTGCAACTTCAAAATTGATGCCAAAATGTTCGTAATTCGTAAATAAAAATGTGAATTTTATTATTAAATCCCATTTTTAATTTTATGTTTTAATAATTTGCCGATTTTTTTCTTCTGTCCAACAAGGAATCTGAGGTAGAAAGATTACAGTTGTTTTCAGAAAAATAACAGTCTAATATTTAGTCTGACGAAACCGGAATCTGGCTTAAGAGAACCAAATCGTGGCGGGTGCCAACGCGTCTAGCCTAAATCAGGCTAAAAAATTTGAGAAATATGATTAAATATGTATAGTAATATAATGTATTCCAAATTTCTTATTGTACTTAAAGCGACGTAGAAGCGGAAATACACTAGAGATTTGTTAGAAAAACAGTTTTGACTTAATAATAGCTCTGTAAACAATATTGTTAGTAACATATTACTGCAATTTCCGGAGACTCCGTCTGCAGAGCAATTTTAAAGTTTACGCAAATAAATTTGCGGCTAGTATATACTAATATTATAAAGAGGAAAGATTTGATTGTTTGTTTGTATGTTTGTTTGTTTGCATTGAATAGGCTTCGAAACTACTGAAACTATTTGAAGAATTCTTTCACTGTTGGGAAGCTACACTATCCCCGGGTGACATAGGCTATATTATTATTTTTTTATATAGGGATCCTTACTATACTCCAATATTGTAACCCAAGGTGTAAAAAAATAAGATTTATAATTTTAACTTTGCGTGTTTACAGTTCTAAGACAGGACAACGTTTGTCAGGTCAGCTAGTTACTATCACTACATAGTATAAAACAAAGTCGCTGTCGCTGTCTGTCCGTCCCTATCTATGCGTAAATCTTTAAAACTACGCAACGGATTTTGAAACGGTTTTTTAAAAATAGATACAGTGATTCAAGAGGAAGGTTTATATGTATAACTAGCGACCCTCTCCGGCTTCGCACGTAAATTACACCCGTGCGAAGCCGGGCGGGCGGGTCGCTAGTATAAAATAAAAGTTATCAAGTTTGTTTGAACTTCGTGATAGCTTGCAAATGATAAACTTGACCTCTCGTTTCTGCTCGCACAAATGTTCATCAGCAATAGATATCTCTTCTCTACATTATATAAAATTAAAGCAGCTTTCCGCGTCTGTCTGTCTGTATAATCGCTTACTCGGACCAAAACCATGCAACGGATTTTGATCCGGTTTTCACCATCAGTTAGATAATTTTTCACGGAAGGTTTGTATATATAATTAGCGACACACCGTTGTCATAAATCGAGAAAATATGCCAAATTTATAAAAATGCACAGGTCTAGACAGAGCAGCTACGATAAGCAAAGTGGGTTCATTATAGACATCGCTTTGAATATTTTTTTATTAACAGACCAACCCTAAAATTGAGAAAAAATGGGAACCTAAAATAAAATAACAAAATAATTATTAAGTACTTGATATTCAATTTATTAATGGTGGTGCTACAATTACCTATGAATACACAATTTTAGTAGGTACATTATATTCTGACAAATTCATTTTTAAATATATTTTATCATTTTAAAATACTTCATTTTGCTTACATACCATTTTAGTACATAGAATGTTGTATCGCATAGTACTTTCTGGAATTCAATAGGTATGTATTTTTATACCACTACGATAACACAGTCTTAAACTTAAAGGTTAGTATTAAGTTAGTAATTTCGGCTGCACAATTAAAATTATTATTTTTCTATGATTACAATGACCATTGCTCACTGGTTTTACGTTGCTCCGTCTAAGAAGTTATTAGCCCACGCAATAAGCTTCGTCTCCTGGTTCTTAAACTGGGACTTCTGGAATGGTAGTTTTATCAAGACTTTGTGGATAGTATTCAAATGTATCTAAATGAGATGGCATGAAGGTCAGAACGACCTCGTCCGTCTTCGGTTCAACGCTCCCGGAATCAAATGCGGCATTACACATATATATCTGCAAAAATTCAAAACCTTGTTGTTGTTAGAGGAAAGCACAAGAAAGACCAAGAGAGGTGGAGCGAAGTAGGACAGAGAGAAAGGCTTAGAAAAATGAAGAACAGCCATGATGACTAGTATTTTTTTTTACCTCATTAAAAAGCTGATCACAAATAGAGCCCATCAAAGAAAACAAAATCAAAATAAGTTCAAAAATAAATAATTTATAAGTATTTTAATTTCATGCTCGACACTGGAGCGCACTATGCTGAGTTGCTTCGAGCGTGCCATACAAATGCTATACTAACACACGCTTTGCGAGAAAGGGACATAGTATCCCCTGTCTATCCCCACCTAAAACTTCCCAGAGATGTATCAGCCAATTTTTTTTTTCATTATGTGTAATGTATTTAATTTCCTTGCATGACATATTTTTTCTAGTTACTTTGATTTAAAAAGCAAACTACTAAAACGATTTTGATGAAATTTCTATGGGACCAATCTGAAAGTGTATCCTTTTTTTAAGAATTTTCCATAACAGTTTATAAATGACGGAGTTCTGAGGTAATAAACATTTTATGTCCTCTTTTTAAGTCGGTAAAAAAAACAAAGAAATGTGTAGATAAGAAAGAAAACGGGTTCAAAGGAGTCGAGGAAACGTTAACATCCGCGAAAACACCCAGTTTTTCACACTCTAGGGGCGTTACGGCTACCTATTTTAAGCGATTCTCTTTAGGTAATGAAAAAACTAGCGCGACTGCAAACCGTATCTCCGCGCGTTTAGCTTCATGTTTGTGTAATTTTCCGAACTGCGCTGTTTTAGCGCTAATTCGAGCCCGCGTTAAGCCGTATTAGCCGTAAGACCCCTGGGCTGTTTCACCCCTTTTTTGTGACGGGGTGGAAATCTTTGGCTGTTTCACCCTACTTACCATGTAGTTCATACATCCCTTCACACATTCTCCAGTTGCAAACTTCGTATAGTCCCGATCTGTTGGATCCAAGTTGTTTAGGAGAGGGCTGTCCATAATTTGGTCCATTTGAGTCTTCAACGTTTCCATTTCGAATTGAATGTCATCTGATGTCAATTCTGGAGACTCAACCACTGATACAGAGTCAGGTTGTGCATATTCCACGTCTGGCGTGGATGATGGTTCAACCGATGGTACAGGGTCAGCTACGGTCTGTAAGGAAAGTATTACTTGGTTGAGATATCTATACTATCTATACTAATATTATAAAGAGGAAAGATTTGATTGTTTGTTTGTTTGTTTGCATTGAATAGGCTACAAAACTACTGAACCGATTTGAAAAATTCTTTCACTGACGGGAAGCTACACTATCCCCGGGTGACATAGGCTATAATCTATACTCGTGCGAAGCTGGGGCGGAACGCTAGTTTTTGTATAAACAGAGGGCTTAACAGGCAAGCGGTCAGGCTGATGGTAAGCGGTAATCACTGCCTATGGACCTGCCATGGTGCCATGGCCATATGGCCAATTGTGAACCAATTTATTTTCTATCCATCATCATTATCAGCCTATCATGTCACAGACCTTCTACTCAGAGAGAGAGGGTTGGTTATTTTGTCGTAATAATACATTACTAGCTGACCTGACAGACTTGTCCTGTCTTAGAACTGTCAAACACGCAACGTTAAAATTGTAAATCTTTTTTTTTTATTACACCTGGGGTTACATTATTGGAGTTTTCGTAAGGATTCCTATTTTTTTTTAAATATAATAAATAGCCTATGTTACCCGGGGATAGTGTAGCTTCCCAACAGTGAAAGAATTTTTGAAATCGGTTCAGCAGTTTTGGCGCCTATTCAATGCAAACAAACGAACAAACAAACAATCAAATCTTTCCTCTTTATAAAATTAGTATGGATAATAAAAGGAGCTTAATAAGATAAATTAAAGAAAAATACTCACAAGGTAAAGAAGACAAGTAAAACACAAAAACGTAAATGCAGACATGTTTGCTGAGCAAAAACAATTTCTGAAGTAATAGATGAACATCACGCCCCACATATATAAACGTGGAAAATCGTTTCACCTTAAAAAAATACAGAAAAGTCACGTATTAATAGTAATTAATAAGCTGGGGAACGTGGAAAATATTACATTGTATGTTTATTTGAAAATATTCTTTTCAATATTCGTTCCCCTCCAGCGAAACATCGACTTTATCTCAAATAGTGCAATAAGTTCGTAACTAATTAGATACAGAACATTTTCATTTTATGCATGTTTTGTAAATTGCTTTAAGGGTTGTTTAAATACAATTTTTTGTAAAGACCAACAAGCACATAAGTTATGTTTTTATCTTACTAATATTACAAATACAAAAATTTGTGTGTAAGTGTGTAAGAATGCTCTTACAGAGTTTAAACACACTCACAAACTTTCGCATTCATAACAATAGTCTTCTATAATAATAATATTATAATATTATTTAGCCCATTTGGCTAGACTTGAAAGCGTGAGATCGCGGGTTCAAACCCCGGGCCCGTACCAATGAGCTCTTTGGAGCTTATGTACGGATTTTCATACCACTGGCTTTTCGGTGAAGAAAAACATCGTGAGGAAACCTGCATAAACCTGCATGCGTAAGGGGAAGGAATTCAATGGCGTATTTGAATCCACCAATCCGCACTAGGCCAGCATGGTGGATATGGCCCAATCACCTTTTCGAGGGTAGGCTAAAAGTCCAGCAGTGGACTGTTAAAAGGCTGATTACGAAGAGGAAAGAATTGATTATTTGTTTGTTTGTTTGTTTGCATTGAATAGGCTCCGAAGCTACTGAACCGATTTGAAAAACTCTTCCACTGTTGGGAAGCTACACTATTCCCGGATGACATAGGCTATATCATATTATCAAAAAAATAGGGATCCTCACTAAAACTCCAATAATGTAACCCGAGGTGTATAAAAATTACCTAAAATATTCTTTACATCGCGTGCGCTGCGAAAATTATTGATGATAGAATAAAATAATGTATCGTCGACTTTGCAGAACACATCATTATTTACAAAAAGTGTCGCAAAAGCATATGTCTAACTATTATAGTTAGGCTACAATAAGGTTTATAGGTATATAAAATAAAAATTACACCTGTGCGAAGCCGGGGTGCGTTGCTAGTCTATACTAATATTATAAAGAGGAAAGATTTGATTGTTTGTTTGTTTGTTTGTTTGCATTGAATAGGTTCCGAAACTACTGAACCGATTTGAAAAATTCTTTCACTGACGGGAAGCTACACTATCCTCGGGTGACACAGGCTATATAATCTATACCCGTGCGAAGCTGGGGCGGACCGCTAGTATGTTATAAATTAGTAACTATGACTATTAAGAAACACGACAATAAACAAAAATATCAAAACATGCGTTAGATAAACAGTATAAGTAAGTAAATAACACACCCATTACCAGACCTCTTATCTTGGAAATGACTTTGCTAGAGGACACACATCCTATTGATGCAGAAGAAGGTTCGGTTCATAAACAACACTCGAGTATTTTTCCAATTTCATCATTTCAGATTATAAATAAATAAATAATCTGGGTGTCTTCAAGTCGAGAGTGAATCGGTTTTTTCTAGGCAAGCGTGCTCCATCGTAGACCGCATCGTCGCTTAACATCAGGCGAGATGGCGAGCGCAAGTCTAACTACTATAAAAAAAAAAAAACACACAAGGTCATCTGACTCCAAACTAAGCAAAGCTTGTGATATGGCTGCCAGAGACTGATATACATACATATATAGTTTATTTAAATACATACTTAAATAGATATTAACAACTCATCATGTTATCTTGTCAACTTATCATGCTTATTGCTTATCATGTTCCCACGGCTGGGACTCTGACCTTCTCTCAAAGAGAAAGGCTGGGCCCTAATCTACCATGCTGGCATGTTGGTAAATGTCATATATATCTTTGAACTTGTTTTATTTTCTTAGACATACTGGTTTCGCCACGATGATTTTCTTTCACCGTGTTTGAGCAATGGCATCGAAAATGTACATCGATACTAATATTATAAAGAGGAAAGATTTGATTGTTTGTTTGTCTGTTTGTTTGTATTGAATAGGCTCCGAAACTACTGAACCGATTTGAAAAATTCTTTCACTGTTGGGAAGCTACACTATCCCGGGTGACATAGGCTATTATTATATACCCGTGCTAAGCTGGGGCGGACCGCTAGTTATTTTAATTACTTACTAGCAACGCACCCCGGCTTCGCACGAGTGTAAGTCTTATTTTTTACACCTTCGGTTACATTATTAGAGTTTGAGTAAGGATCTCTATTATTTTTGAAAATATAATATAACCAATGTCACTCGGGGATAGTGTAGCTTCCCATCAAATGATTCCCATGAAAGATTTTTTCAAATCGGTTCAGTAGTTTCGGAGCCTATTCAATGCAAACAAACAAACAATCAAATCTTTCCTCTTTATAATAATTATAGTATATAGTATAGATGTACCAAATAAGTAATTAGTGCATGGCTGAGGAACGAACCGGGTGCCGTCAGATTGTAAAGGTTAATTGTACATGGACGTCTTTTTAGGGTTAGGCTGTGGGTCGATAAAGGCTGAAATGTTGATGATGATGAATTATTAATTACAACATTCTAAAAATAAGTGGGTAAGTATACAATAGTACCACTACTATCGTCCCAGAGGCCAGTGATAGCGCACGTTCCATTACTAAAATTATAGTCTCATAATAATTCAGCACGGTAACTATTTACTTAGGACACGAAAGTGTTGTAACGCTCTTATCGTAGAATAGGAAAGAAAGAAACCTACAAACCTAAACAAAGAGAGATTAAATAAATAAAAAAAACGTATGACTTGTGAGAGTCATTTGGTCGTGGTTCTTGTCCACAACTGATCAAACTCAATATTTAGTTTAATTTAAAATCCAAAAAAATTACGATTGTAAATTATTAATTCAAAAAACCAAATAGCATCTATAAACACTGAAATCGTGCAGATATCGCCCGTCATGCAGATATTCATGCTTCCTAGGGCTCAACTTAAGTCGGTAAATAATAAACGTAGAGTTTTTCTCTATTGTGTCGAATCAGTGTGGAATGTATTTATTTGTTATCATTTCTCTCACGTTGCGTATTTTGACAGCACTTTGCATACTTTTGGCAATATTTTGTTTTCTTTTGCGAAAACTTTAATCGTATTGAATTAAAGTCGAGAATAAAATAAACTCAGAGCGGGTTTCACGTAACATGCGCCTATAATGCAAACAATGCGTTAATACGAGCAAATTGGCCCTATAACTCACTTCAAGTCAAAATTGAATGAAGTTGTTAAAACGACTGCTTTAAATACATAAGTAATGACATTTAATTTTGATGTCTGTTTGTAATTCTCTATCTGTGCGTTTTTATTCTGTTCCTTATCTTTTCACAGCGTGAAGAGGCCAGCCCCTATTATGAGAGACGCGGGAAAAAATAATTTGTACGTCTGAATGTGGGTGTTTTGTGTATTTTTGTGTAGGAGGGAAAATGTGACTAAAGGTGGAGGAATGAAACTGGAACGCTACTTATTTTCCAAGGTATTATACTAAGAAATCGCTACTTACGTGGGCTGATGTGAAAGGGCAAAATTAAGCCGATCATGGAACAAATATATACTTATGTATAGCTATAAGGTTCCTGAAAAAAACTTCGCACAAGATAACAACCGAAAATTTGTTGATACAGCTTGAATTTTAAGCAACTTTGATCTGTTAAAACTTAAAAAGTTTGATTGTTGATTTTATTTTGTTCACACTTAATATAGGAGATGCCCAAACTAAACAAAAGAACTAAAATAAATTAAGTTTTTGACAAACATTTTCTGCAATGTGAAACTAGTTTATTTTGTCTAACACGTTATACTGTGTTTGTACACACAAATAATGTAAAAATGCACAAATGGAGGATTTAATTCTAAATTATTTCTACCAGCTCCAACTGCAATTGCCTGAGGGCCTCAAACTAGGCTAAGCCTGTATCTTTAGGTCCCAAAAGGATATAATATTAATCAGAAATACCGCACGCGCTTACACTTTAAAGAAATAAATTATAAACACAAAATAGAGAATGAAAATGTAAAAACAATTAATGAATAGACTACAGAAAAGGTTTTTTTTGTTTTTTTAAATTAGAACGCCTGTCAATGCATTTTTGTAAGAAATTTGTTGTAGCCAGTTGTACCCATATAAACGAATTATGATGTCATATACATAGACGTCATATATTATGACGTCAGTCATTCGAAATCAGTTAGCAACTGTGATGCGGACAAAGAACTTTGAGACCTAACCCAAAAAGGTAAGGTCCAAGTTCTTTGGATGCGGAGTTCGATGCGTTGACATAAATAAGAATGCTCAATCAAGGTTTTGTCATAGTGTCTGGTGACAGATTTTCTTCTCATTTCCGTTCTATTTAAATAGACTAAATCAATATTAATAACTTAAATGACCTAAAGCAAAAAGATACATGATTTATTAGAAACCTAGCTCCTAAAACCAAATCATATTGTTTTCTGTGTCTAAGTCCAGTGGTTGTCTATAATAATATTATAAAGAAGAACGATTTGATTGTTTGTTTGTTTGTTTGTTTCCATTGAATAGGCTCCGAAACTAATGAAATGATTTGAAAAATTATTTCACTGTTGGGAAGCTACACTATTCCCGGGTGACATAGGCTATATTATATTTTCAAAAAAAATGGGATCTTTTATTAAAACTCTAATAATGTAACCCAAGGTGTAAAAAAAATAAGACTTACACTCGTGCGAAGTTGTTAGTGCGTTGCTAGTGTGATATAAAGGCGTTTATCAAATGGGAGGATTTAAATGGTGGTTTTATAGAGTGATTTAGCCAGAATGTAGTTTATTCTAATTTAAACCAAGCTAGATTCTTTTTTGGCTGACAGGCTTGGCGTTTGATTTCAGTAACCTGAAGTAAAAAAAATCCTAAATATGTAATGAACTAGTAAGGCCCTGTTGTTTCATCCGGCACCCTGCATGAACCATAATTTTTCCGGGATAAAAAACTAATCTGGCACTGATGTTTAAGATCTATAGATCAAACAACAACAACAACTGCCAATACGCTACACCACCAGTACATTTTTCCTTTATCCCTTTGACTTTGTATCTCTAGTATTTCCATACAAGTATCACGTTCTATCAATTTCAACGACACTGTATTCTATTCTAGAACAAAGACAGTTACGCAAACTCGGTTACTTTTCCTGAAGAATGCTCCATCGGAATTCCAAAGAGTTTTCGTTCAAGAAAATTGAATATTCATGTGGCTCAATCCACCGCGAGGAAGCATGCTTCAAATCTTGTAGAGTGTATACAGAAATTGTTGTGTGTAACCCTAGAAATATATGAATAATATCATACTAATACTAATATTATAAATAATATGTAAGTTTGTGTGTATGTGCTATTTTTGCCCGCACCCTTCATACCAAATGAACGGCTATAAATATAATTTTGGTATGGAGGTAGCTTTTAATAGACTTCTTTTATCTCGGAAAAGTTCATTGGTCCTTTACTATAGCGGGTAAACTGCAGGGCGCTGCTTGTAGTTTTTATACTGGGTTGCGTGGAAAGGGTTACTAATCTTTAAGGGGGCTATATATATTACGCATCATTATGGACGCAACTTTTACTACGGCAGCTACTCTGAAATCAGGAAAAAAAATCATCTATTCCATACATTTTGTCGAGTGTCAATGACAGTTTTCTATGAAACAGCTGATTTTTTTTCGCGATTTTAAGGTTCGTTCCTTAGTAAAAGTTGCTCATAATGACGGGTACTATGGACTCGTTTCAGCGTAGTACACCCTTTCCACGTAACCCAGTATTAGAATGAGGTCTCAGATTCTAATGAGACAATTAAGCCGGCGATGCGTTTCCATATATGTTTGTATAGTAAATTTGTTCGACGATTTTGTAAGCTAATTCATTCTTACTAATATTATAAAAGCGAAAGTAACTCTGTCTCTCTCTCTCTGTCTCTGTCTGGATGTTTGTCGCGTTTTCACGGCTAAACGGCTGAACGAATCTTAGTAAAATTTGATAAATAGTTGCTGTATATCACAGAGATGGACATAGAATACATTTTTGACGAATTTTTTATAATTTTTTGAAATTCTGGAAAATAAACGAAAATAATAGGACATTTTGGCACTCATAGAATGCATCACAGAATAGAACGTAGTAGTTAAGGTCAGTTGCGTTTCACAATGCGATGTTGCCACTTCGTGTTGAGAGTTAGGCGGGATGCGGACGCGGGCCGAACCGCGCTGTGCGACGTTGCCGGGGCTGTACCGACTGTTGATTTTATGCATGGGTATAGTTCATGTGCCGGAGAGTGACATAGGCTACTTTTCATCATCATAATCGTCATAATTTTTCATCACTACGCGGGTGAAACCGCGGGGCGCAGCTAGTTACAATATTTTTTTTTTAATTCAAACATGGTCAATGTCGGTTAAGGCATTGCGTAGATATATATGTCGCAAGGTTTCAGTTCGGGTCAAGCTATTAGTAATTAATACCACCTTTAGCGTATGTCTTTCACGTCTAGATTCTGTAATCCTCTGCAAGGTTCCCCACATCACGTCCATCCTACCCGCGCTGATGACGACTAATGATCGAGCGTATCACGGTATCCGCCGGCTTATTGAATACGTGGCCACGTTGCTTAAGAAGCGCCATTAACTCTAGTTAGTCTGTCGGATACTGCGGTGAGGTTGCGGTAATTTTTTTTTTTCAATTATGGCTACAGACATATTTGTCTATTTAGTAAGTGTCATAATTATTATTTACTAGCTGCACCTCGTGGTTTTACCCACGTAGTGATGAAAAATGGTGATGACGATGATGAAAAGTAGCCTATGTCACTCTCTGGCTCCTGAAATATACCCATGCAAAAAATCAGGTCGATCCGTTGTTCCGTTGCAGTGTGAAAGAGGAACAAACATCTATACATCCATATAATGTAACAAATGTGTAACAATATGGGTTCCATACCTGAAATAAATACATTTTATTTATTATTATTTATTTATTATTTATATACATCCATACATATAAACTTTCGCGGTTATAATATTAGTAGGAAGTAATTCGATACTTACAAATTTTAGGGCACATTGCCAAACAAGTCATAGTCACAGTAAAAGTCACGTTGAAGTCTTACCCCAGTGGTGAAGACTGTACTAGACTTACTTCTATGGAGTTCTGAAAACAACACAAAAATACACGTTAAACCTCAATATACCCATTTTTACCGACTTCAAAAAGGAGGAGGTTATTAATTCGTATGGAAAACCAGATGCTTGTAGGTAGTTTAAATCTAGTCTGCAGAGAGTATAACACGTCATTGACATAAAAAATATAAAGCAACTAATCAAATCCAAACTAATCAGATGCTGAATGGTTACCTAATTATTAAAGGCTAAATATTACAAACACAACCATTTATCTCGTAAACACTCTCCTCGCACGTTTGCACACTAATTATCTCAATAATATCGCAATTAACATCGGAATCGCAATAAAATAAATATTGAATATTGAATGGATGCAATTACTGAGTCCGATGTAAGAGTGCTTCGGATTTCCGATTCCGATTCTCAATTAACAGTTCACGTACAGATGTCCTGTTTTATTATAATTAAGTTGCATATTGACTTTGTACCTTACACAGAAAACCCAGAACGATAAGTCAACTTACAGTTTCCTCTCTGCCGAGGTATGCCTTGCGTGCTTGAAAATAATGAACTAGTTCATCCCACTGTATGCAGTCTTTCTTTAATTGTGTGTAATATTATTAATAGCTTTTTGTGCGATTATATAAATCCCAAATCTGAAGGTATAAAATTAGCAAAGTGTTCTGCTACCAAGATTTGTTTTTTTTGTTCCTCGTACAAAAACAAGACAGTTTTTTTTTAATTATTATAAATAGACTTGCGCTTGGCCGCCAACTCGCCTGTTGTTAAGCGACGATGCGGCCTACGATGGAGCATGCTTGTCTAGAAGAAACCTATTCACTCTCGACTTGAAGACACTCAGGTTGTTTAGTCATTAGCGTTTAAAAATCTTGGAGTAGTAGTAATAAATGCCGACTAATCGCACCATGTCTGAAATTAATTCAATAATCATTCGTGTTAAAATGTATCCATGTTTCATACTTTTTTTTCACTACGTACCGCTAAACCGTGTAACGCAAAAACTGTGTTCTCTTACAAATTTTTCACGCACACTAAGAAACTTGTAGCAACACCAAGGAACTAACAAATAGTCGTGGATAAAAAGAGCGGCAAGGTCGTCTTCTGGGTAAGTTCAACTAAAAGAACCAAGCCTGATTTAGGCCAGATGCATTTGCACCCGCCATGTTATAAGTGTTACCAAGTTAGTTTGTGGGTACTGGAAAAACAACTAGGTAGACCATGACAGAAGCTTCCGGGCGAGCTAGAAAACTCAAATACCAGAACGATTTAAATAAAAGATAAAATAAACTTACAAGAAAAGAAACAACACAAACATAACCTATTGAATCTATCGAACAGAAGTCTCGAACAAGATTCTTGAATGTCACCAAATTGAATGATACTGTACCTTCTTTCAGAGCTCTACATCTACTTGCTAGTATCAGTAGGTTTCGTTTAGTTGTATTGGGACAAAAGTTGCAAGTTTATACACGGCTACACGGTACGGTGGTAATAAGCCAAAAAGAGATCTCTGTTCTTGTCATTAGGTACAAACAACTTTTATTATACTCTTATTGGTCTAACCCTGCGCTGTCTGAATGGGTGTTCCCCGATAGATACAATCTGGGTGTCTTCAAATCACGAGTGAATCGGTTTCTTCTAGGCAAGCGTGCTCCACCGCAGACCGCATCATCCCTTAACATCAGGCGAGTTGGCGGTCAAGCGCAAGCCTATTATTTATAAAAATAAAAACCCTGAAATAGCGTCTTAGTCTTGAACATCGACGTAAAGTTGCTAGTCTATCGGTTTTTTATCGGATACATTTCGAAGAGTGTGCATCGGATCTGCACGATCTAATTCCCCCTGCCCATTTTTCTATCGGACTGCCAGAGCGGGCACTAAAAATCGTCACCGCTTTATGGTTAATATTCCGAAAACCCGTACGAAGCGCTTTGATTCCACATTTATTATGCGAATTGCTAGTCTGTGGATTGCGATGCCTGAATGGATTTTCCCCGATGGTTACAATCTGGGTGTCTTCAAATCACGAGTGAATCGGTTTTTTCTAGGCTAGCGTGCTCCAACGTAGACCGCATCATCGCTTAACATCAGGCGTGATGGTGTTCAAACGCAAGCCAATATTTTTATTTTTTTAAACGCAAAAAAAAAATCATTGGTTTCATATATTTCGTTGAGTGCTCATAGCAAATAGAAATATACAATTTGCTCTGAGGTTAAGGTGAATTGTGTAAATATCATTTTCTATGGAGCAGTTGATATTTTGATACGATTTCAGAGTTGGTTAGTACAATAACCTTCTTTCGGCTTACTATTTCCGTTCCATGTGGCCCTGTGTTTATTATTACAGGCAAAATCTGATTCTGAGGCTGGTAACTTCAGTGAAAAAAATGAATAGACCAGAAACGATAACAACTTAACGTAATTGGAGCGGAAAATCGACTAATACCTTCCGCTATAAGATACTAAACAAATTTGATCTCTATTTATTTACAAGATGAAATTAAGTAGGAATATGAAGTATTAAGAGTTGAATTACTACCACAGATTTATCATGTTAGGTATATAATGTCCCAGATATATATATATCATGTTAGACACAAAAAAATGCATACAATTTCTCACCCCTCGCGTGAAGCGTGCAGGTGTGTTTACATTTCATTACCCCAAGCACTTCTATACCAAACACTATACCAACCTATCTCAGGTTAGAATTTCCGAACGGAGAAGAGTATTTTTTTATTTTATTTATAACTAGCAGCCCGCCCCTGCTTCGCACGGGTATAAATTATAGCCTATGTCACCCGGGGATAGTGTAGCTTCCCAAAAGTGAAAGAATTTTTCAAATTGGTTCAGTAGTTTCGGAGCCTATTCAATGCAAACAAACAAACAAACAATCAAATCTTTCCTCTTTATAATATTAGTATAGATTTAACAGTCTTGCGTTTGACAGCCATCTCACCTGATGTTAAGCGAAAATGCGGTCTGCGATGAAGCTCGCTTGCCTAGATCAAACCGTTCGCGTAAAAAGAGACGCCCTAATTGGCAATAAATCAATACTCAGATAGTCTTGACTTGAGTAACTGCAATCAACCGAACCTTCGGCTGCCAAACTTCGGAACGCCAAATTTTTCTCAGCTTTTCGTTTGGCAACATAGCAAACGTCAACGGGTGGTATATTGAAAAACTAATGAAAAACTCCCAGTTCGCGCAAAACTAAAGCGCTTCGCGCGAGCTGAGCCAGTTTTTAACAACGACAACGCCTTGGCGTTATTGAAAAACTATTTTATGAAAAGAGGAATTTTCTAGAAAGGCAAGTGTCTTTTGAGTACTGATTGTTTATTTGCATACAATGGACGCGGCTCGCAAAATGAACCAGTTTTACTTCTGGTATATTTTTTTCTGTTATTTACATTGTTTAATATTATTTTTCTGTACATTTTTGTCTAGAAATAAATCGTTCTGAATTTTTATTTGTTACTAAATCTCTGCTCTAGATAGTATAAATTAAAGTCTCTTTCCGCGTCTGTCTATATGTCTGCATGGCCGCTAACTCCTCCTAAAGTGGGATGGGAAAACCACGCAACGGATTATGATGCAGTTTCACCATCAGTTAGATACATTTTCACGGAAGGTTTATATATATAACTAGTGACCCGCCCCGGCTTCGCACGTAAATTACACCCGTGCGAAGCCGGGCGGGCGGGTCGCTAGTTCTAGATAAAATATTTTCATCCGTTATTCAAGCACCTAATAAAATGTAACCAGTACAAATACAAGTCAACAGTCATAGAGACTTATTAAACTCACTTCTGGAACTGGCTTACATTTCCAGCGCAAGTAGAGCTCAAGACACTGACATCGTAGCGTACTCTAAAGTCCCTACATGCTCTACAATAGGCGCCTCGTAGAGAGAGCACTTACCGCTTGCTTTGTATGAATCAAAACCTCTCCATTGCTCTCCACGGACGATTGGAGCCGACTTTGAAACATAATATACGCCTTGTGTTAGTGTATCAAATACTTTGTGTGTAGAGTACTTTGTTTTCCAATTGATAAACATAAGTATATTTTAGGTTACATAAAGCTTTAAAAAAAACATTGAGTGAGAATAAAATAAACCGGCCAAGTGTAAGTCGGGCTCACGTATCGAGGGTTACGTACCACAACAAAATAAAAAAGTTGTGCAAAAAGACAACATCACGGCCAGGTGGTCACCCATCACAATACCAACCGCGCCCGACGTTTCTTAACTTGGTGGTGAACAGAACCAAAACAACAACAAAATCGCCGTAACATTACATAGTATAATTATTATTCTGCGAAAATTTCAACTGGTTATCTTTACGGTTCGAAAGATAGGACAGACGGACGGACAGACAGCGTAGGCTTAGTAATAGGGTCCCGTTTATACCCTTTGGGTACAGTACCCAAAAACTATTAGATATTGCGTGTATTTTAAATTATTTTCATTCTTGGCATGGTCGCAAGGATTTTAATAAAAAAATCCCATCTACGCAGTAGTGGCTAACTATGACCAGGAATCATGCATTATAAATATATTGCAATATATACCAAACGTTGAGTCCAATCTATATGTCTAATAATCGTAAGCCTGCCAAAGCAGATTTCGTCTAGTCACTGCCTTTTCATAAAACGGCCAAGAATGACCAAAGTGAAAAACTTAAAAATGTCTTCCAAGATTTTTAGACATCACAGAGGCAATTTGATCATTTGTCAAAGTGAGTTATTTTGCACCTTCATTGGAAGAAACGGAAAATTTGAAAAAATACTTGACTTACTTCTACAGGGCAATTTTTAATACTTATAACAAAAACAACTTTTGTTGTAGACTTATCTCAAAACCAAAAAAATTATACTTTAGTTTGTATGATTTCTTTAGCTTTATATTTTGAAGGTGCAAGAGTAGGCTATGTGTGTGTGTGTACTGCGTGTAGTTTACTTGGATGTTTTTTTTTTCTAGTTATTTTGATTTAATAACCAAACGACAACCGATTTTGTGAAATTTCTATGGGAATCTGAAAGTATAATCCTTTCAAATAAAAACATAATTTTCAAATTGGTTCATTAATGATTCAGTTCTGAACAAACATTAAAAAAACATACAACCAAATTGAGACCTTCTTCCTTTTTTGAAGTCGGTTAAAAATAAGCTGTCCATGTGTCAGTGTACCTACTCCGTGGATTTTTTATCTGGAATGTTGTAGCACCACATGTCCAAAACAGTCGTTGAACATTCCTGAACTTTTATATTACAAACTTGCGGAAACAGTTTTTATGGGTTGGCTATGTCTAGCTATTTTAACTGGAGGTATGGCTGCTTGTGCAACGGTGTACGAGATACTGCTAGCTATATTGAGCAGTAAATTATTATTGTACAATGCAGATAGCTGGTTGTGTATCACTGTGTTATGTTATGTTATGACAGAATCAGTCAAATCCAAAAGCTTTGGGTAATTTCAGAACATCATTTTAGAGTCCGGTATCCAAAGGGTAAAACGTGACCCTATTACTAATTACAATTAAACTATTTTCTACTACACTTTTTATTTACAATCCAAAATTTAACAAAACTGTTCGAAACTTCGATATGAAAAAAAAATTGCTTGAAAATTACCTGACAAATTCGGGCATAACAGAGAGCTGTGACCCAAATATTAATCAAATTAGGTAAACGCTGCGTGAGTTAGGTCCACTTTAACTTTACGATGCCTAACCTACATCAGGTTAATAAAGCGGCTCGTTCATTAGAGCTCGATCACGCCCTTGGGAGTCACGGGACCAACACATTCGCGATCATACGCGAGAATAATTATAGATCATCATCAGCCACAGATGATAGATGATAGATGTGTTGCCAGTGATGACATATGCTACTGAGACGTGGTCCTTAACTGTTGGCCTTTTGGAAAAACTCAGAGTCACTCAGCGGGCAATGGAGAGAGCTTTGCTCGGAGTTTCTTTGCGCGATAAAATCCGAAACATGGATATTCGCCAAAGAACCAGAGTCACCGACATAGCTGTTAAAATGCAAGTTGAAGTGGCAATGGGCAGGCCACATCGCTCGAAGAACCGATAACCGATGGGGAAGAAAGGTTCTGGAGTGGAGACCACGAACCGGAAGATGCAGCGTAGGGAGGCCTCCCGCTAGATGGACCGACGACATTGTAAGAGTCGCGGGCATCCAGTGGATGCAAAAGGCAGGCTGTCGTTCAGTGTGGAGGTTAAAGGGGGAGGCCTATGTTCAGCAGTGGACGTCTTCTGGCTGATGATGATCAGCCACAATCTACTGCTGATAGACCTCTTTTCCACGCACCACTACACCCGGTTCTCAGTTTACACGACTGCCTTAAATAATTTGTTTCAATTTTGTGTATATGGATATTTTCCGAAAAAAAAAAAAAAAACCGGCCAAGTGCGAGTCAGGCTCGTGCATTGAGGTTTCCATACCCCCGAAAAATACAATAATTATAAATTAAAAAAGCGACTTCAGAATTAGTAATATATGGAATTTAGACTCCGTGAAAGACATAATAAGGTCATCCAAGTCATCGAATTTCCAGTTAAAACTTGGCAGTGAACAGAAATTAGTCACCGACTTGCACTTGGCTATTGTTTATATGTTGTTATATTTTAGAGTGTGTACTATAATCATGTCAAGTTTAACGTTTGTACACGTTTCAAAATTAGAGCAAATAAAAAATTACTATTAAAAAGTTTTTTATACCATAGTTCGAGGAAAATATAGGAAACGTGGTTCTGTACTAACCAATTCGTATTCTCCGCAATAAAACAAGTCTACACAAAACTACGTCTACTGCAATCGTTATCGATCGAGTAATCTATTTTGAATAACCGATAGGTAAGGAAACGATTCCAAGAAATCACTTTGACTTCCACAACATTCGCTAGAGGCGCTATATTATTGAAATATATGACTGATATGTTTGTACTAAATAAAAATAAAACTGAATGCCTAAAAATACTCTATTTTGCAGAAAATACAAATCCTTTAACAACATTGAAAAAACAGAACTCTATAAGAAGTGCTTTTTGAATAAGCTTCTGTTACATGTCTAATCCGCTTGGAAACCTTTGGAAGTTTGAAAGGAAAATTCAAGGAAACGATGATGGAAATATTTATGTACCATACGAAGGCTTAGGCGATTTGTGTGAAACTTTTTATTCATGTATGCTGTGTGTTGTAGAAATGAAACTCAAATAGATTTTGTTACTAACCAGGTAACTATTACTCGTATTAATTGTTCCAGACTGAACTTGAAGGCTGATACATCAAATACCGGGTGTCTTTTTTAAGACCAAAACGGAAAAAATATGTAGCGTGTAGGAATTAGATACTGTACAGATTTTTAAATTTTTACGCTTATATTGTATAAATTTGCAGGTCCAGTCATTCTATTACAATAAAAAAAAAAAAACTAATGAAAGTAAAGTCGTATATCGGCTTAACTCTTTAAATAATTGTTTTCACCAGGGTACGAAAATGGTAAAAAAACTGTTTGAAAGCTGTCTATTTTGGTTATCGATATCAGTTCGTTTAAAACGCGAAACGCGATTGTAAAATAAAGAACTAGATCTAAATTCATCGGTTAGTTCCGCGAGACCTATCCACTGTTGCCACCACGTTGTTGTCAATAACACCGCGCACCGCAAGCCATCATGCTCTTTTCTCCGCTGCCACTGCTGCGCCAACTGAACCAAATTAAGCCAATACTGAACCGGTTTATCGATAGAAAACTTTCCCAATTGGTCTTGCCGCATTATAAGAATAAACGAAACTGAAACGATGATATTATATACTAACACGTTGTCCGTGGATAAAACCGTAACGAGGATATTCACCGAAAAACCACAGTCACCGACGTAGCTGCTATGATTTGCAGTTGAAGTAGCAATGGGCAGGCTACTTCGCTCGAAGAACTGATAACCGATGGGGAAGAAAAGTATTTGAGACTACGAACCAGAAGACGCAGCGTAGGTAGGCCTCTTACTAGATGGACCGACGACATCGTGAGAGACACGGGCATCCAGTAGATGTATATGGCAGGCTGTCGTTCAGTGTGGCGTGCGAAAGGTAAGGCCTATGTTCAGCAGTGGACGTCTTATGGCTGATGATGCGGACGGGTGAATATATATTTATGCCGCTATGCCTCGTAACTTTTGGACCATGGGGTCTATGTACCAAAAAGTTTTTTAAGCATATTCGCCATTAGTCGACTAGTCGACGCAGCTGGTGATAAGAGAGTTGGCTCATTCCTCGCACAGAGAATTTCTTTGGCAATTCAAAGCTGCAATGCAGCTAGTGTTTTTAGTACTTTATCACAAGGCAGCTTCCTCATTTAGGTGTATTAATTAAGGCTTTTTGTTTGATTCGTTTAATTATAACATTTGTAGTTGAAAATTAAACGAATTAAAAATCGAACTAAACCCTTAACCGGTTTTTTTGTGTTTTTTATCATCATCATCATCATTTCAGTCATAAGACGTTCACTGCTGGATATAGGCCTCCCACATCTATCTCCAAAAGGGCCGGTTGGAAGCAGCCTGCATCCAGCGTTTCCCTGCGGTCTCTTTTAGGTCGTCTGTCCATCTTGTGGGTGGACGTCTTACGCTGCGCTTACCAGTTTGTGGTCTCCATTCTAGAATCTTTTGGCCCCATCGGCCATCTGTTCTGTGTGATTTATGTGCCCTGCCCGCTGCCACTTCAACTTGCTAATCCGGTGGGCTATGTCGGTGACTTTCGTTCGTCTACGGATGTCCTCATTTCAGATTCGATCTCGTAGAGAAACCCCGAGCATAGCCCTCTCCGTAGCTCTTTGTGCGAGTTTGAGCTTGCTGATAAGGCCCATAGTGAGAGACCACGTTTCACTGCCGGTGTTCACGGTGTTGTTATATTTTTGTAAAAATGTTTTTATTATTCACAAAAATATTTACGTTGTCCTCAGGTTTGTTTGACACTGATGGGGTCAGGGTGCCGGGAACGGAGTGTGACTTCCAGTTTAGCCGGTCCGGCAGCCGGCCGACAAACGGACGCCTCTACAGTCCACGCTACCCGTCCATTTACCCCAACAACGTGCGGTGTTCCTACCATTTTCACGCACGGTATGTATTGAAAAGTGTTCACATGAACAGGTACTTCGTAGCACATTAAGGCATTCGAGTATCTCACAAAGACCAACAAGACCATCAGGCGAGTTGGTGTTCAAAGGCAGACTTATCCACGATAAAAAAAGGACGGTCACCCATCCAAATACCGACCGAGAAATTTGTCACCGACTCACACTTTGCCATTATTTATTGTTATACTTTGGAGTGTGTTCTTAGTCATGCCAAGTTTGACGCTTGTACGTATTATTGTTTTTACATTAGAGCAAATAATAAAATACGTAAAAAGTACATTTGTTGTATAAGGACCCCATTTAGTTTTTTTTTTACTTTATTATTATTTATTAGTTAATCTGCCGTAATATTACATATTCTGTGAAAATTTCAACTGGCTATCTATTACAGTTAGAAAAATACAGCCGTTAAAAGGTATTACGGAATGACAGACAGACAGACAGCTTTGTAATAGGGTCCCGTTTACACCCTTTAGGTACAGAACCCTAAAAAGCATCGCTAAATGCCATTCCATAAAAATTATCTGCGAATACTGCAACCTGACTCGGTCTGCTCTTTATTTGATGGACTCACCCTAGTAATACAATGTACAAACAAAATGTACCGAAAATTATGTAGGCGGGCTTTTGCAATGTGATGCGACCCGTGATAATGACTGTCGTTGACCTTTTGGCCGTCGTTTGTTTTTATTAATTAGTAGGCACACCATTACCGCCTTACTGCCTTCTTTTTTCCAAACTGAAAATTATACGTTTTACTTTTCAGGCCTCATGAGCGCGTGAAAGTAGTATTCGAAGAAATTTCTCTGCAGAAAGGTGACATAAGGTAAGCACTATTCCCACTTCTGCTTACCTAGTAATAACCTATTAACCCTAGACTTGAACACTCCAAGATTGTAATGCTGCGGAAACACAGACAGGGGAAGGCGTTCCATTGTTTTGCTGTTCTAATTAAGAAAGAGGAGTCAATACGCTTCGTGCGAATAAATGTCATTTCGACCAAGTAAGGGTGACACTTTGCCGTTAGTCTGGACGTCCGGTAATGGAAAGGTGATGGAAGAATAAGTTTGTGAAGTTCCGTTGCACACTCTCCGTGAAAAATCCTATAAAATACCGACAAGCTTGCGACTTTACGCACTATATTACACTTCGCACGATTGTCATCGCCTTGCATGGTAAGTTGATTGGTTCGCATGTCATATATTAGCTAGAGAGGTCGACGCAAATCTCCTACACGCTGGACGGACCTTATTAAGACAGCAACTAAGTCTACCATAACAGAGTGTTCACGTAATGCGACGAACCGAGTAAAATGGAGAAGCATTGCAAAATCAGTGATCGCCGGCGAGAAGACCGACGACGTTGAAGACCCACCGTGTACCACCGTCTTACTAACCACGACCACTCTGCCAAGAGTGTCCGACTAAGAAGAAGAAGAAATAAGCAACTTTGTCTTGCTAGACAGACAGACTAGGTACTTACGAATGACGTCTATTATAAGTACGCCATACAAACTCACTGCACGGGAATGGGACAAAACATCTTTTCCTAATCTGACCAAAAACTTGAAATACTTATATCTCAGACCTTTTTTAGCCGATTTAAATAATTTCTTCGATATAGTTTTTGACTTAGCTTATTATTTTAAGTCAAACACCTGTCCAGTAGCATGTTATAGTCTAGTTCAAACTAGATAGGTCGCTACCTAGTTCATTTCCTTTATTCGTACATTCGTATCGTTAATATATTCATTCACCTAGTTAGGTCTATCTAATTCCTTCTGTCTCATGCAGGAAAGTCCGGTGGAGTTAAATTAACCGAAACTATACTCGCACTAATGTTATCATTGGCCCAACTGTATTAATTAAGACAAATATCTCCGGGAATGTTCCGTGTTCTCTCTGCTTAATTAGTTAACTATTGAAGACGTAATGCAAGATAGTTAATATGAAACTGTAGTTTGCTCGACAAAGAGTTTAGGAGGTCTTGAATCTCAAGTACCTACTTACCTACTAATATTTTGGTAGGTTAAATACCGTCTTTCGTAGCAAGGTACAAACATTCAGTTAAATATTCTTTTGTGTTTTGCTTGACGTACGCACACACATACCTGTCATGAACGAGTTAATTTCTAATAATATTTTTTTGTATTACTACGCTTGCGTTTGACCGCCAACTCGCCTGATATTAAGCAATGATGCGGTCTATGACGGAGCACGCTTGCCTCGAAAAAACCGATTCACTCGTGATTTGAAGACACCCAAATTGAAACTAACATACTTTTAAAAACGAGCTTTTTTCGAAATGCGAACTTTTTGTTTGCGATTCATGTCCGGATAAAAATGTGGTTATTGAAAAATTCAATGATTTAGCTCCCAATATAAAATCATTAGACAGGTGTTCGCTCCGACTCCTGGGTTCACCGATATTAGATGAGTCCTTTTCACCTTTTGTTGAGGAAAAAATTCAAAATTTTATGGGTTCTTCCGACAGGTTACTAAAAATTAACGCCCATATGGCGTTTACAATTATCAGATACTGTTTGTTTGTTCCTAAATTTATGTACACTTTACGATGTAGTCCACTGTGGAAACACGGTGAGCTCCTTTCGAGCTTAGACAATGTCGTAAAGGAAACTCTAATATCGGTTTTGAATGTTGATTTGAGTGACAGGACATGGTCACAAGCCTCACTACCTGTAAGGTTAGGAGGCTTAGGGGTCCGCCAAATTTCAAGTGTTGCGTTACCGGCATTCTTGTCCTCATTTCATAGTACTCATAAATTAATAGAAAAAATCCTTGCACTCTCTTTAGGCCCTTCCGAAGTAGTTGTATCTCATTCGAAAGAGGCAATGAATGCTTGGAGGCTTGCTTGTCCAAATACCGATTTTCCCAGGAAGTTGTCTTCCCAGAGACTGTGGGATCGGCCGATCTGCGAACTAGCACGGAAATCGCTACTAGATACGTGTCCTAGTGTTGCAGATCGCGCTCGTATTCTTGCTGTCTCTGTTTGGGAATCGGGACTTTGGTTGCAAGCTATGCCCTCTTTTAACACGGGTAGCCTTTTAGATCCAACCGCATTTCGTCTAGCTGTCAGCTTACGCTTGGGTGCAAGGTGCTGTGAGGCCCATCGCTGTCAGTGTGGTACTGCTGTTGACCAGCTCGGTCATCATGGTCTCTCTTGCTCGAGAAGCGCTGGTCGTATTGGCCGACACGCTAGCCTGAACGACATCATACGCAGGGCTCTTTCCACCGCCAATGTCGCAGCTGTGCTCGAACCGAGTGGTCTTGCGCGCGACGATGGAAGGAGGCCTGACGGTATGACACTTGTGCCCTGGAGGTTGGGGCGGCCCCTTGTATGGGACGCAACTTGTGTCGATACTTTGGCGCCGTCACATCTTCCTGAGACACAGGGTAGGGCTGGCGCGGCTGCCAATTCGGCAGAGCAGCACAAGCGACGCAAATATGCTAACCTCGGCAGTGGTTATATATTTGAGGCGTTTGGGGTCGAGACATTGGGCCCTTGGGGACCGGGAGCTCACCTCATTTTCAAAAATCTTTCAGAGCGCCTGGTTAATGCGACGCGTGACCAAAATGCTGGCGTGTTTCTGGCTCAACGTATAAGCATTGCCATTCAACGTGGTAATGCCGCCAGCATGCTGGGTACGCTGCCAACTGGTAGTGGGCTTGAGCATTTAGATTGTCTTTAGACCTTCAACGGTCTATGGGCAGTCTAACTGTATTTGTAGTTTTAGTTATAGCTTGTATTATGTTTAGTTAATAAAGGCACTTGCCCAGAAAAAAAACTTAAGCTTTTAGGTGTCGGCCATATTGTATTTAGGTTACGTCATTTTATTTCGGTTTCCAGACCACAGCGTCACATAACACCTGTGGTCAGACCTAGCCTACCAATTATAAAAAAAATACTTGTTTTTATATTTTTTTGTTCATTTACTTTTTCAGATTGCTGATCCGAGTAAAGCTGTATTTATAGCGACAGTGTGTATAAATTTTATTAAGTTATAAGATATTCTTCTCAGTAAACCCTTTCATTTGATACCCACATTATGGGAGTGCATAAAAATAACTGGTACACTATGTTTTTGGGAGTCCACCATATTGGATTTAGAATGATTTCACTTAGCTAACCATGTGTTGTTAAGTAGGTACTTAAATGTGATGGATAACTGGTCTAAAAATCAAATGCAACATTTGTCCTACACATGTAATACATACTACCAGGGCAACTTAAATAAAAGCCTGTACAAATACTTTACGTATATAGTAGTAATGAAATAAATAGAGCTTCTACAATAACTTTCTGCACGATTAACTGGTTTTAAAGTTTTAAAACAAAAACTAAGCCACGTACGCTATGCAAACTAAAACATACATTTCCTAAAATTCAATGAAACTGCTGTAAATTGTGCCCTAAAGCGGCGCACTTATGCATTATACTGTTAATTAACCAGCTAGGTATAGATGCCTGAACGTTTATGGTTACGCTAGACTAGTTAACGATGGATTAATTTCAAATTAGTGACCTTAGTTTAATCGAGGTAAAAATTTTAGGTTCAAATTTGAATGAGTTTTTTCTGCCATCGAATAAAGAGACGAGCAAGCCTTTCATTGATGGTAAGCGGTAATGTATAGGTATAACAGTGCACGGTACCTACTCGTAGGCGCTTAGATCTTTATCTTTCCTATTTTGAGGATTTTGCCATTGTACATGTTGTGCGATTACAAGTGTCAAGTATTTATAAACAAGTCATAATCACAGTAAAAGTGAAGCAACAAAGTCACTATTAAGTTCGATTCATGCCTCATTTATTCATGAAGTTGTGGAGGCATTACTAGGAGCTTCTGTGGAGTTTTGGAAACAACATAAAAAGACGCGTTTCACCGCTGTAAATCATTTTCCCACATTTGAGCAACGTCAAAACTTAATAATCCACCATTATTACAGACTAACCACCAATGCTCCGGGTATTGTAGGTGTCTATAGGTGGCGGTGACTACTTACCATCAGGTGGCCCGTCGCAACAAAAGGACCCATTGCATTCCTAATAACTTTTTCATATAAGAACATCCAGCTGTCTAATTCTTCATAGTACGTACCTCTATATTAAATTTGTTCATCATGCATAGCCTTCTTACCAAAGGACGCTGACATGTGACCGTCCAATAAAAAGGCATAGTCCATCCTTAAAGTAAACTGTTAGCGTCCATATTTCAAAAATAAAAGGTAATATTGGCACCGTAAAATCTTCCGACCGATGTAACACTGCAATTTCCTACCGCTTTCAGTTTTATAGTGCACCATAACATTGTAGGTGGGGATTTTATGGCACTCTTTATGCGAAGTCCGGGTGTGATGCCATTCAATATTTCGAATATTGGAACGATCACGATGTTGTGACGGTTTTATTGGTTTGGCTCAAGCGATGGGATATATTTTTTGTCAATCGACATTAAAAGTGTCTTATAAAAATTATTAATTTAAAAAAGTCTTTTTGATATCAAGCTTTTAGTATTGTTCTCAGCAAACCTTTCGTTTAATTTGATACCCATATCATGATGGTGGATAATAAAATTGTGTCCGCCATCGTGGGGTGTCCGCCATATTGGATTTTGAATGACGTCATTTACCCATACATTGTCATCCAAACTAAACATCATCATCATCATCAGCCAGAAGACGTCCACTGCTGAACATAGGCCTCCCCCTTTAACCTCCACACTGAAAGACAGCCTGCCTTTTGCATCCACTGGATGCCCGCGACTCAATTTTTATTTTAACGTAGATTTTTTTTTCTTATATTTTGGGCGCCTTAGCATTTGCTCAGGAGAGAAATATAGCTATCCCATATTGAGCTGTTCACCAATTCCTCCGCTTGATGAAGAGCACTGAGTTTTCCTTAGGAACGCATAGGTATCCTCTTAGCAAGTTGCCTGAGGCATAATAGTCTCGGTAAATGCTCAGAAGATTTCCCTGCTCAGAGCATTTCCACTGCTTTCTTCAATAACAGCGCGCCGATTTCTTTCCTGGGTTCGTTTGATCGCCAAATCGGTCAGATTGGGTGTTTTCTTTTTTTTTAACATAAGACGTGATGTTAAGTGATGTTTTTGTTCCAAACACCAATGTTCTTGAGTGGAGACCACGACCCGGAAGACGCAGCGTAGGTAGGCCTCCCACTAGATGGACCGACGACATTGTGAGAGTCGCGGGCATCCATTGGGTGCAGATGGCAGGCTTTCATTCAGTGTGGAGGTTAAAGGGGCATGCCTATGTTCAGCAGTGGGCCTCTTCTGGCTGATTATGATAATACACCTACTGAATTACCCTTTATAATCATGTACGATTCACCGAAAGTTATTCGCTATTTATGCGACGCGGCGGTTGTTTATCAGACCGATTAGATTCCACTTTAGTTTCGTATAACTCACTTACCGTAAACAGATTATCAGAAATTAAGCCCGAAGTTTAGCATTATCGAGAATAGTCTGTTTTGTAATTGAGAATCGTGAATTTTGAACTGATTACTTAAACATAACAAAAAGGAAACCTTAATAAAACTAAAGAAACCTTTAGTTGAGAAATGTTATTACAATGTTAGTGTTTTTATAAATAATAAATTTTAGTTATGGCGGCAGTAGGTAAAATTGTTTATTTTGTAATTATAGACATGTTTATCTGTGAATTAATTAGATCAATAACATGATATTTTGTAAGTAAATTATTGAAATTGTTTCAACTATATAATTTAATTCATTTTATATAGTATATTATATTGACGGTATTTTTATGCCATCTCTCTAGATTTGTACGCCTACTAGGCAAAACAAGATACAAAGTGACTAATATTTTAGCCCTATTATTGTGCATGCGTATTTATAAGCACCTCAGTCAAGCACGCCATAGTACCTACTCATAACTTTCCAACTTTACCTACTCTTCTATTCGTGATACACAATATCCTTCCTAAAACCCTAAGCTCGCTTTCCGACAAGAGACAACGCCCTAAGCTTAGGATTGTCCTTCATATTACACGTTACCTTCGGCTGACCAGCCTAATGGGTATCAAAAGGTACAGTATCTTATTACGACGGCACAGAATAAATAACATGAGATTAGATGTAGGTATTGTGTATGTCGAGAAAAGAACGAATCCACCCCATAAGGGCTTTTCTACACAGGGTTACGCGGATAGCATGAGCTAAGCCGAAAGGGGTCAGTTATACTCATTATTATGAACAAATTTACTATGAGACCAACCCTGAAATCGCGAAAAAAAATATCTGCTGTTCCATACATGAATCGGTTTCTTCTAGGCAAGCCTGCAAATACAAAATCATTTATTCGGGCATAGTTTATGCAGGCGAGAAGGTTGCCCAGGGGCAAGCCAAACTATTATCAAAAAAAAATAAAAAATTGTCGAGCCAATGACCGTTTTCTATAAAGCACCAATTTTTTTTTGCGATTTCAGTCTTTCTGTCTTTGTAAAAGTTAGGTTTACTACTGGCTGGTTCATCATCATTTCAGCCATAGGACGTCCACTGCTGGAGATAGGCCTCCCCCATCGATCTCCAAAAGAGCCGGAAGCGGCCCTGGTATTAGCTGTACTGGCTGGTTGAATGGAGATAATATATTGAGCCATATTTTTTTTTTAATCATCATCTTCATCAGCCAGAAGACGTCCACTGCTGAACATAGGCCTCCCCCTTTAACCTTCACATTTTAACTACAGCCTGCCTTTTGCATCCACTGGATGCCCGCGACTCTCACAATGTCGTCGGTCCACCTAGTGGGAGGCCTCCCTACGCTGCGTCTTCCGGTTCGCTTCGGATTTTTTTTTTAATATGTTTTGCCAATTTTTCTTAGTTTCTTTTCTGTTTTAAAGTACCCTATAGACATAGGGTACTTTTCTCTCCAGAAAATGCAGAAAAGTGGAAATCGTGGGTAACACCGCGGGATTCAGCTAGTTTTCCATTAATAAATATTTCTAAGGTAGTTTTTTTTTAATGCTGAGAGTTTTTTTTTTACCACAGCTCATCTGATAAGTGATGGTGTGATCAAACGTTCTGAACTATAAGCCTGTAACCGTAATTGGATCTCGCGTTATATGCTTAGCAAATCACGTAGAGTTACAAAAGTTTTGCATAGATACAGTCTTTGGAACAATTTAGGTTTATTCCACCAATAGAGAGTCTAATTTTGGCGACCCATCTCAAAATCCCTCTGAATAGTGACTGTCGTATACCTCCGTACCCTGCAACGTTATTACACGACCTAGATTCTGAACTAACAAAGTAAACACAATTTACAGTTGCTTGCGGCGGGCGGACATCATCAAAGTGTTTGACGGACGGGACGCCAACTCGCCTGCGATCGCTATGCTGTGTAATGAACTTACAGGTACGAAATGAACTAGAAATAAATTATTTTATGTTCTGTTCTGCTCTGTTCTGTTCTGTTCTATTCTGCTCTTCTCTGTTCTGCTCTGATCTGATATGATCTGATCTGATCTGTGGGCTTACTCTTGACACTCGATTTCAATCGTAATTTGGGATTGGGATCGAAAACATGCCATTTGGTACTCTTCAATCGCGTTAAGAGTACTGAAAGCGTCGAGTTGAGTCGATTTTATTTAGGTCCATAAAATTCCACCATTATCGGTTCCAATCGTGCGCTAGTTTAGAATTCAAGAGTACCAAAATGGCATGTTTTCGATGCCAATCCCAAATTCGATTGAAATCGAGTGTCAAGAGTATAGCCCACTGATCTTATCTGATCTTATCCGTCCTGTTCCGTGCAGTTCCGTTTTTTATAATATTATTTTATTTTACCTCTAAAACAAACAGCTGCTACCAACACAGTAGATATTATGAGATAAATTGTTACAAAGCAGCGAAAAAAGTTTTTCACTAATACAAACTTAAATTGCGTAAATGCCCCGTTGCAACACATACTTGGGCCTGGATAGATAAACATATTATGAACAGTAGGTAAGACAGTTGATAAGTAGTATTGAAAATAATTAGTAGTAGAGTTAGATTAACAAAGAGAAAAAATAATAAATAACCAAATTATGATTGTAAAACCTCATACAAATTCAGTGATTATTTTAGTCGTTTTGCTATTTTATTTTTAGTATTAGCAAATTTATTTTTTGTTGTGTCAAAGGATTGTTTAGAGTTATGGCCTCATAAAATCTATGCTTATAATTACTTTGGTTCATTCTGGCGCGTGAACGTGCGCGAACACGAGGCAAGCGCGTGACGGAAATCCGTCTCCTAGAAGTTGAAACAGTAGAACAAACAGTAGAACCAGCAGGTGGTAATGACCCCTTGTAAACTGACCTTTGAAAATTGGCTTAAAATCCAAATGAAAAAACTCATTTTTAAAACTTAGCATCTTAGATTATGCATAATTATCTCATCGTCAAAGCTTAGCACTCAAGTTTGACTCAAATTAAGTAGGTTCCTAATTTGTTATTTAATGAAGGTATTTAAACATGCCTACATTATTTAATACATTATATCTATTGTTTTGTCAACACGTTACACGTGGATTATTTATCGAAGCAGATTATGAATAACTGAACTTCAAATAATTATTGCGTAATCATTAATTTAATTATCTGCTCTACCGGCCATATGTTTTTAATTATTTGTTATAACCGGATATATTTAGCAAATGCTGAATATCCAATTATACTTAGCTGTTTATTTGCATGTTAATTCGGAAAATCTACAAAAGCGACGTGTTTACGTATGTATGTTCCCTATGGTCTCCGAAACGGCTGTCTTGGTTTTCATAAAATTTCAGGCATCAATCAGGCAATCTTCAGATTAGCTCAGCGTACATAATATGATCCTGTGAAGTTTGATATTTTATTTTTGGTGTTTAAATATTTTGCCCCAAAAAAAAATAAGAACAATAATTTAAACTTGATATATTACATCATTAATCATTAAAAGTGTTTTAGCATCCCCCGTCGACCCTGTTACGTAAATTCTTTCCATCCAATGGTAGCCTGGAAGAGATCGCTTTTAGCGCTAAGGCTGCCACTAGCTCGTAAGTGTTTTCTGTCTATAGTAATTTTTAAACTTTCGCGATTTGAACACATATACGCGATTTAAGCGAAAGGTACATATTTTTACCTAAATTAAATAATACGTTCTGTCTGTTTGTAATTTTTATTTCTGGTGTACACATAATAAAGAGTTTCTATCAATCTATCTATAATAGAAAAAAAAATGTCTTCTAAGTCAAAGGAGGTTGCTGTCGGTACCAAGGACGTGGCTTCAAGGATGTATATAACGCGGGTGAAACCACAGGGCACTGCTAGTACACAATAAACAGCAGAAAAATACGTGTTCATATTAGCTAGCTTACGTGTAAATTGGGAAAATGTATGATAAACACCGGAAAAATACGTGCTACCCTCCGATTTTCATTCAGATACTCGTACTCTGAAAATACCCCGAGATTGCTTGGCCACTGAAATTTTACAGTCGAGTAAACCTCACTTCAAAGGGGTGTGAATAATTTGGCGGTCAGACACTTTCTACCGATACCGAGGTACGGGAGTCAGTGGGACCGCACTTAGGCTCCCACCGAAGGTGTGTGAATTACCTATTGACAATATTTTGGCAACAGTTTCTTGAATAAGTATAAGACATGCGTATTTTGCATATTCAGCTAAATCCTTGTTCTAAGGGTGACCCATGCTACACGGAAGGGAGAATCAGAGCGTTTCAAACTGGTAAATGTTTTTCTGTGTTTCTTTGCGATAACCTCTATTTATAAATACGATTTTTTTACATCGTACTAAGTTAATGTTTGACTGCGATCTCAGCGGATGGAAAGCGATGGTGCAGTTAAAGATGGAGTATGTTAATCCTAGATTTGAACACTGAAATTTTGAGTACGCTTCATCATTCACACTTTGCTATACGTAGGTAAAATAGGCACAGAGGATCTATTTGTCTCTGAAGTTGGCTGCAAGGCTGCGCAGTAGCTATTTTTATGTCGCAAGGGATGTGCTACTTGCGCAATGGTTCGCAAGAGCCTAACTTCAGAGACATAAAGATTCGCTGTTCCAACTGTAAGACAGTAATGTCCATGGTAGCGTCGCTTTTACTTTGACAGAAAGGATGCCTGTTCCAAGCGACTCCCTTCTATGTTGATCTAAGGGTAAAACCAGAGGTAGATATTTTGTAAGAACATTCGTTCGGGATGTCAAATAATCTGCGTTTGGGCAACCTTAAAACTCTGATACTTTGACCAGCCCAATCAGCCAGGCCAGATTTAGGCTCATCAGTATGACGCAGTTTGATGTTTCTTTATTGTCTTATTAGCTGCACCCTACGGTTTCATCTGCGTACCTACCACTTTCCCAAAGAACTTTAAAATTTTCCGGGATCTAAAGCACTCTTATCTACATTTATACCAAAAATCACACACATCGTTGTACTCTTGCTGCGTAAAAGAGGTACAAACAAACGAACACACTTTCACGTTTATAATATCAGTGTGATTAGAATAATATGTAAGTGCTTCTAGAGAGCTTATAATTAACTAGCGGTCCGCCCCGGCTCCGCACGGGTATAGTTATATAGCCTATTAAAATAATCTATATTAATCAGTGATAATGTAGCATTCAAATGGTGAAAGAATTTTTAAAATCGGTTCAGTACTTTTTGAGGCAATTTGTTACAAACATACTTACATACAAATCTTTCCTCTTTATAATATTAGTAGGTATAGATGAGAATGAACGATCGAAATTTGGTATCAGTTCGCGATAGACGCTCATGAGCTAATCCGAAAAAGCTTTGAATTATCGCTTAGAAAATCTAATAATAAATAATTAGAGATCTATAAGAACTGTCTACTGCAATGGTATGAAAAGTCTCAATAACAAAATATTACAAAACATTCATGCCAAGATTTAAATTTATTTCCAACCCATTTCACCGAATAAAATAAGTTTCAATGCCGAGTTCGTAAACAATTTTACACCAGGACCCGAACACTGCCAGCAAAGAACGATTTGCAACATTTCAACAGTTTACTTTTACACCTACGAAATATCACGGCGAGGAATTGAACGTCACAGTGCCTTGCTTCTATTTTATGAGAATTTTTAATATGAACGAAGGTGTGAGAGAGAAAAACGAGTACTTATACAATTTTTGAGTATGTCGTAGCGGAACTGCATTTGAAATATTACTACTAGCTACGCTTCACGGTTTTACCTGTGTGGACATTTCTTTAGTACGTAATGGTATATTTTTTTTTCGGAATAATAATTATATTATCATTATTCGGCCCTCTATCTGCAAAGTTAATGCGATTCGTTGATTTCTTGCTGCTTAAAATAAATAAACAAACATGCTTTCGTATTTATAAAATTAGTAAGTATGGTAGCTGAAAATGTCCCTTTTATTTGTTTTGTTGTTCAGGACAAAGGAAATGTTTTCGCTTGCTACAACCTTCCCTAGAAAATCGTAAAAAGGTTAAGTAATAATGTCGTTGCTTTATCTATACTAATATTATATAGAGGAAAGATTTGATTGTTTGTTTGTTTGTTTGCATTGAATAGGATCCGAAACTACTGAACCGATTTGAAAAAATATTTCACTGTTGGGATGATGCACTATCCCCGGTTGACATAGGCTATATATCCGGCCGGTATATATAGGGGCGGCCTACTAGTCAATAATAATTGAGAACATGTCATGGTTCGTTTAAATTGCAATATCTATAGGGTTAACTTTAAATTGATGATTTTATGTTGTTGTTTCTAGCTTATCGAATCTCTCTGCTGGGAAAGGCCTTCTCTCGACTTTTACAGTTTTGACGGTCTTGAATTGACTCTTGCAAGTCCCTGTCATAAGCGTGAAGTTCGTCGCGTTATCTACCAGATGACCTTCCCCTCAAGAGTTAGAACTCCACTTAGTAGTGATTTTTCTCATTTGACAAGAGGCTGGCTGTTCGTGACTTTATAATACTAATACACTAATAATAAAATGCGAAAAGTTTGATGGTTTGTTTGTTCCCCTGTCACGCAGCAACAGCAACGGATCGACTTGCTTTTTTCAGGGGTATAGTTTAAGGGCTGGAGAGTGACATATGTAGTTTTCATCATCATCATCGCCATTTTTCATCACTACGCGGGTGAAACCGCGGGGCGCAGCTGATATTTTTATAAATTATAATAAATTTACTTGTGAGATGTAATCATTTAATAAAGTTCTTACCTATTAGATCCATTAAGTTTAACTTCAAGCACGTGCTTTATGATTTGCAATTTAACAAATACCTTTGAAATTAAATTAAAATTGCTGGTAAGTAATGGCCGTTCAACCCTGTAGTCAGTGCTACTTTGACGCGGCATTATTCATTCAAAAAGGGGAACGGTCGACATGGAAGCCACGTGACGGCCTCAATGCCATTCGAATAGAATAGAAAATAAAAATACATACTCGATACGATCGATGCTTCTTTTTACACGAACGACGGTGGAAACGTGTAAATGATTTTGCTTTAGAGCGTTGAGAAATGTATGTCATGTATGACATATCACACTAGTAGTTTTTTTTTTTTTGTTTTATTAGACAGTTTACATAGTCTTAATAGCGTTAAACAAGTCATAGTCACAGTCAGAGTCAAGCTAAGTAAGTCACGGTCAAATCAAACTCATGCCCCTGTAAAGTGGTGAAGACTTTACAAGAGGCTCCTATGGAGTTTCGGAAACAACACGAAAAGACACGTTTCACCTCGTTATATCACTTGTCCACACTCAAGCACATAAAGAATAACATTTCACCTTTTAATACACATTAACACTCGAAAATACACAAGTTTAGGAAAATAATCCAACGAGCCGACATGTTTTTTTTCCACGTTGACGCCAAAACTCCCACACTAGTAGGTACATTGATTGGGTGGAGCTGTTAAAACTCACCACGAAGATAAGTTAGCACTAGGGTGAAAAGGCCTGTAAAATTGAGTAGGATAAGAAAAGCTATGATGATGATGAAGTGGTAGTAGGTAGTGTTTACTAAGATTTAAGTATTACCTACTTAGTTAAAAAATAAAGCTGTGTGCAGGAATTTTTTCACTCACGTGTGTTATAAAAAGGATTTACGTGAAATATTTTAGCAGGTAATGAAAAAACGTGATTTCCTAGAAGGTGTATAAAGGTGCTAAAAGCCGAGAGCAGCGGTTTACATATTTTCATAATAGGATTTAAAATATTATGACGCAGAGTGTAAAATATTCCTACCAAAGTCCGCTTCTTTGGTGTGGGATTTGCCTCAAATACAACCCAATGGAAATTCGTAATGTAGATAGATCATCGTGATCAGGTCTATAATCCTTCTCTGCAGAGTATGGGCTTCCATTTGAATGGTAAATGACCGAATTCATTCGTATCTTGCTGTTATTGGTGTCGTCAAATCTGAACTTTAGCGTAAATAATACATCAGTACCTACCTGGGCCCTTACGGACAACAGCTATTGCGGCACCTAATCCGCTCAGTTGGAAAATCACGCGAACGTGAACCTTATCGCGCCCAGATACGGTTTGCGGTCGCGTGATTTTCCAACTGAGCGGATTAGGTGCTGCAATTAGCTGTTGTCCGTAAGGCCCCAGATCTCATCATCCAATTTCCGCCATAGGTCATCGAGGTCCTTAGATCGTGAATTTTGGTACAGTCCACCAACACCAAGTAATGGAATGCACTCCAAGGTTTGTTTTATGATGCTAGACTCACCTGATGGAAAGTTACGATGTGGTCTAAGCATCTTAGACCGCATCGTAACGGTTATACGGTATACGGTTTGTTTAAAATATTTTTTTTATCATAAACTATTTTTAAATGCTTGTTTTGTAGTTTTTTATTATAAATTATCAATGTTTTATGTCATGTACCAGGACCATCCTAAACCTAATGGTTTTGTCAATAACGTAGCTAATACTTTTCCCAAATCTTATTTTCATAACAAATAGCAATAGGATGGCGAGAAAAAAATTAAAAAATTTTAGAAATTATTTTTATTACGGAAAATACAAACAAAAATAATACTTTAGGGATAGATTTATGATAAATCTAATTATTATTGATAATTTCTGTTAGGTAGGTACTCATTAATAATAGTTCTCTACACTATTCTAAATGATCTAATCAAAATTGTCTTATTCAGTTTTTGACATCAACCTATCTTGGCAATCATTATCAAACTGCAAAGAAAAAAATTAATTTATGGATCGGTTTGGAATCAGTCCTAGTAGCATTTTATTCCCAAATCCCAAATTTTATTATCAAATCCTAGTTCTATGCTTTAGAATTTTTTAAGCTTAAGGCGATAAGGTCACCTATTATACTGCCGGTTTTTGTACTAGTTTTAAGTTACTTTGTATATTTTTTTCTTGGCGTATTATAAACTGCTAATATGGTATTGTATTGTATATTCCTATTCTAATTTAAACGCACTGAGTCGACCTTTAGTGATGACCTAGATCATTAAATCAGTATTTTTATCCTCGACCACACCTTCATTATATAGGAAAGGCTGACAAAATAATGGAAAGCCTATTTATGTTAGTTTTAGGTCAATTTTATTATATTTTGATGATAGGTACCTACCTCCCTACTTATAGTTAAAATTATATAATTATTATGTTTACAGTTTTACGCGATCTACCAAACCAATAGAAGAGCAAACTGTTTTGTCATATTACAGGGTACGAGGTGCTGTCAACAGGCCCAGCGCTACTCCTGCAGTTCACAGCTAACTCTGCGTCTCCCGGGCAAGGGTTTGCGGCTACATTCACTTTTCAGCCACCGCCAGACTCCACTGCAGCCGGTTAGTTGCTTCGCTTACATTATAAATCTACCTTTACTGTCGTTACATACTTCACAAAATTTATGTTTAGCGTCACCCGTGTGGCATTTACGAACTTTTGTTGTAAATCTATTTTGAAGCGCCATCTCTGAAAATACGTCAGAACTACGACGAAAACCTAACACGTGAAAAGTTAACCAACCGTCAGTTTTCCGCCAGCTGTTTTCTTTAGTATGAAAACCATCGTCTTGGGTATGATTACAATGTTTTGAAGTTAACATACTGGATGGCGCTAAGATAAATAATCAAAACAGTTCATGATAATTTTGCAGGTTTTCTGGGTGGCAATAAAATTATATTCCTTACTAGTAATAGAAAAGCGAAAGTAACTCTGTCTCTTTGTCTCAAATCTTAACGAAGTTTGACAGGATAATGTACCTACCTATAATTTTGCTATATTGACAGATATAGGGATATAGGGTAGTTTTTCCCCCCAGAAACAGCGGAACAACTGGAAAATCGCGGGTAACACCACGCGAGATGCAGCTAGTAAATATATACGTGAATAATTGTTTGTTTCAGATTCAGATCGCCTACTGAAGCTTAGTTTTGGCAAAGCTTTCGAGTCTCTCGGGCCTGAAGTCAGCGCCACAAGTAAGTACATATACCTACCTAGATAGATAGTAGGTAGGTAAACCAACCTACCTACGCCTACTAGTTCGTAGTAATATAAACTGAGTGTTCCCCCGAAGGCGCATTTATCAAGTTGCTGCGATGGTTCCTGCAAGTACATATCGGAAAACTTATTTACTATGGCGGGAGTTAGCCGAGCCAAGTTACTGATGGAAACTAAGCGAAATATACAAAGTCGCAACATACCTACCTACTTATTTACTCAGATTAGTCTTGTGGGAAGCTATCGTCAACTAGTTACGGCGTTCATCGTTAAATGCAACGTTAATGTGTAGGACTGTAGGTACTAGGTACTTCAATATAATTATTGCCTACTCTACCTAGGCAAGTATCATGACAAGTATGTTATGTGTGTGTGTTTTTTTTTTAAATTAAGTATCTAAAAATTTGTTTTTTCCATAAATAAAAATTTGTCTATTGTCTATGAAAAAAAAACCTAAATAAGTACAAACACTAGAACAGAAGTATTCAGTTTTACCTTTTACTTATGGTAAAAATGTGGTCAAGTGTTAAGAAGAAAATATAAAGCTGCTAAAATTTAAACAGTAACTTGTTCCAATAGATAAGCGCTATACTACATAGTTAGGGTTGCACAGAACGGTTCTAAGCCGGAACCGGATGGAGATCAATAGGTATAGTCATCATTATGAACTGAGCGCTGTGGGACTTATCCCGAAAAATATTATGTACATTATCAGCTTTTCCTTACATTTCTTCAAATTTAAATTACACGATACTTTTCCATGCAACAGCTGTTATTCTTTATTTCAAGGTCGGGTTTATAGTAAGTAAAGCCGAAAGAAGGTCATTATGATCAACTGATCATAATGACCTTCTTTCGGCTTATTTGCCACCGTTCAGTGTAACTCAGCTTACATGAAAACTGACGTGGTTTTCACACATTTTATTTATATTACACGGGAATTACTCACGTAAGATTAAGCCGGTCACTCCGACTAAAGTTTCAACCGCATTAGGCAGTCTTTTTCAAGGTGAATGCACGCGCGCGGCTGCGTCTCGCTTGGCACTTGGTGGAGTGACCGGCTTAATCTTACGTGAGTAATTCCCGTGTAATAGGTATAAATAAAACCAGCTTACATGGTTTCCAAAGCATCTTCACCTAAGTAGGTAGATACAAACTTGAAACTTGTAGGCAAATCTGTGTTCCCACAACGCTCTACTTCCGCTGTGACAGTGAACTATATTACCTACGGGAAGAAAGAATAAAACATGATTCTGAATAATTGATCAAACAAGTTGCAGCCGTAACCTCGGTGATATATTCAAAGTTAAAATGTATCCGCGCACTGTTTCGGACCTTAGAGACCGAAAGCATCCGAAAGTTTTGACTTTTGTTTTTATTAAAGCCAGCCCACTACAGACGATGAACTTCTGGCACAGAATAAATAGTACCTGCTACAGTACAGAGGATTACTCTAAGAAGTAATAACAGACGTGTGGATCTGGTTGACTTCAACCGCCGTCTGGCCAACGGTAGAGAAAGAAAAAAAACTCTTTCTCTTTACTTTTTAATTTTTTCTTTTCGGTCAACCAAATCCACACGTCTGTTAGAACTATAAAAGTGCTAACAGACTTGTGGATTTGGTTGACGGACCGCCGTCCAACCGGGAGATAAAGAGTGAGAATACCATATTTCCCTCTCTTTCTCTCCCGTTAGTCAGACGGCAGTTGAGGTCAACCAAATCAAACGTCTGCATATTTTCAACTTAAAAAAAGGTTTGTGTGAATTTCAAAAAACCGAGTTGCTATTATGGAAAACACTAAAATGTATTGCAACTTACATTTTTGTTATCTAAATGATCTGTAATTTTCAAAATGAATCTTAATCAAATATATTAAGGTATATTTGAATAATAATAAGGTATATTTGAATAATAATAAGGTATATTTGAATGAAATTTGAATAATTTATAATAGGTTTAGGTACATTGCATTCGAACAATTATTTATTAGGTACTACTAATTATTTGCTGCATTTTTTATTGCAAACGTTTTAAAGCAATTTTCTTGTTGATTTGTTTTATTTTGGTCGATATTTTTTTCAAGTTATAAAACGCGTTATGTTATATAATAATAATTATATTAAACCTCTGACAGATATAAAAAAATATATTAAATAAAGTTTCAAAAAAATCTAGCGACCAATATACCGCCGTCTGTAGTGACTCTTAGTGGAAGTCCGCTTGAAACTGACGCTACATTTTTACCAACTTTTCATTGTTTCGTTGATGAAGTTAAAGCCATGAAGTTACGAGCAAACCTAAAGAGAACAATTTGATGAAACTTTTACGTAGCTTCTAGTCATGAATAAGTCAGGTCAATTATTTCAATTTACTTGTTCCATTTATTTAACGAAGTCGTTTTTACAATTTTCTTATTAAAGAATATCTAACACTGAATAAAGCTCCATTTAGGGCGTGAAAATATCCAGTCAAAATACCTTTTGCCTCTAATTTTATTATTTTCGCTACACAGCTTCAACACACTCTTGTACCATTTTTTTTTTTGCCAATTTTATGTATGCCAATTCAAAATTTTACAACCAGAATGATTTGAATCTATCCGAGTAAGCCCAAATCCACTGAACTGCGTTTTTTTTAAAATATATAGTTGCGTTTGACCGCCAATGTGATGCGGTCTACGATGGCAGCGCGGTGGTTTTGTATATGTTTTTTTTTTGCTTTCATAAATTTTCTCAGGAATTTTCAATAAGTAGACCTTTGCTTTTATGGTAAAGATTTCATTGTCTATACCCAGCTTATAACTACCAGGCCGCCTGAAGACTTCTGTAAACATTACTGACTCTCAAACACACTCTTTATTCATGCACCTAGCACCAAAGTTAGGCATAGAGACGTATACCTACTCGTATTGCACCAGGCCGTGGTTTTCGTATGCAGAGCGCAACCCATCCCATAAATATCGCCGGCGCTAAAATACCTAGGTACTTACCTATGTAGACCTCTAAGGTTGAAAAGAGGCCAAGGATTTCCAGACCTCGGCACAGAATACTAGCATTTACTATACAGGCAGGCCACAATGCAGCGTGAATATTTCATAGAAATGCTTTCGGCATTGCAACTGAACTTTGTCATACGTAATGCTGTGAATTGTGAAAATGTAATTTCGTCGTAGTGTGGTATTGAATAGTGAATATAGCTCAGTTTTGGGCGTGAAATAGGTATTCAGTAAAATTATTTCTTGCCACTAATGTTACAATTTTTGCTATACAGCTCTACCACACTATAAATCCAAAAATCTATATTTCCATTTGACTTTTACCTGACTTTGCAAAAAGGAGGGTTATGTTTTTCGAGAGTATTTTTTTATGCCATACGTGGCAAACAAGCAGACGGGCTACCTGATAAGTAAGCCTGTAAGCAGTCACCGAATACATACCGAATACCGCCTATGGATACTTGTAACACCAGAGGCATCACAAATACGTTGCCGACCCTTTAGAACTCGATTAACTCGCTTTTTGAAGAACCCCATGTTGTAGCTTCTCGGAAACACCGTAGAAGGAGTATGTAGAAATATTGTATGTATGATAGTTACGGCTTAATGGATTCGGAAACGTGAGGTGTCATGCAATTTAAAAAAAAAATTGCGAACTTATGTCGTTGAACAAAAGTTGTTTATATTGACGTATTGAAGATCTTAAGAAGATGCTAACAGATTACCAGTAAGTGTATATATTGCTTGAAATCATTGAAAGTACGAAGCAGGTAATATACTAATTCATAGTAAAAAGCCAAATTTATCTTTTCTATACGCTTTTAGTGGTAGGAACAAAGTACAACGCCAATATATTATTAGCTTTACCTTTCCAACAATAGTCAGGTCGTATGTCAAGATTCCGTCGAAGAGTCCAGTCCCAGGATACAGCTATACCTAGGATAGTTAGGCTACACAGAGTTAATTTATCTGGGTAGAATGTTTTTATTTATTTCCTCCTGAAAGGATTTTGGCGTCACACATTTTGTGCATTTGCCAGTGTTAAATATTAAAATATTTTCATGTTTTATTAGATATCATCAACAAGTCATAGTCACAGTCAAAGTCCGCAAAAGGAATTCACGGTCAAGAAAATGCTTGCCCTAGTAAGCATAGTAAGCAAGTAGGCTAGGCTTTACTAGAGATTTCTATGGAGTTTTGGAAACATCACGAGAAAAACAATTTTCACCGCGTCATAACACCTACTTCCCACAGTCGATTTCATTTAAGAATTTTTAATAAATATTAATCCGCTATTAAATACTTAAGATTAGGAAAATAATACTTACCTACATGTTTTTTTAACGTTGGCACCAAAACTCAGGTAGGAAGTGACTCTACGTTTCCATCGCTAGAAAATGCTAGACATGTTACAGGCTAAACTGGCAGATTTATAGATCTAGTGGAATAGTCCGTATTTCTTCTTTGTTGTCATACCAATAATGAAAAGTTACGTTTGTTTCCTGGAATGAAAATATTCGTGCACTCTACTACAGTCCCGCCGCTGAGAGAATGCGTTAAGTTTTTGCAATTTTAATGCAACTGTCACGAGCGTTTTTCAGCAGCCGCACTTTAAAGAGAGTAGGAAGACGGTAGAACTTATTTAGAGACGAAGTTACCGTAGTATTTTTGTTTTTTTTTTGTGTTTGGAAAATGTTAATGTCAAAAAGACAAAATGTCATAATGACAATATTAAAAAACAGATAAAATTATCGATTTATTGCTTAAGTCACATGGCTTAAGTGTATTTTATGGACCATAGATAAAATAAACAATATTTCAAAACCTGTTTCTGAAATAAAAAGCAATAAAGTGACACCGCGCCTTTTCATCGTCGCTATTTTGTAAATATCATCCAATTTGCGTAAGAGGACATTTTAAGATCCATTTTAAGGCGGCTATACTGTTACAGAAATGGTATGTGGTACCTACATATTATAGACGAGCTTTATGAGCAAGAGTACCTTAGAAAAATCCATTGAGAATATATCAAGATAGATACAAGACGCGTTATAGCAGCAATCATTGTTTTTTTTAAACAAGCTTTTAGCCTTAGCAGTTTTTAAAACACCGTTTTAAACTATCACGGTTGTTCACTAAAGTTATATGATTACTAGCGACCCGCCCGCCCGGCTTCGCATGGGTGTAATTTACGTGCGAAACCGGGGCGGGTCGCTAGTTATAATATATATAAACCTTCCTTGAAAATGTATCTAACTGATGGTGAAAACCGCATTAAAATCCGTTGCGTGGTTTAGGAGGAGTTAGCGGCCATACAGACACACAGACACGGAAAGCGACTTCAATTTATAATATGTAGAGATTTACGGGATATTTATCGTGGTAAGATTGTGGAATGAGCTTCCGATATTTCGGCGCAGTTACACGCACCATGTTCACGGGAAGCCGAAATATCGGGAGCTCATTCCACAACCTTACCACGATAAATATCCCGTAAATAATCATAATATAACTTTAGCAGTTTTTATTTATTAAACACTATTTACTTACATCAATGCCCATTTAACATTATTTTAACTGAGTATCTTGTTGCGTTCAGTAGTTTCTGTGGCAACCTCCCGTCACCATCATCAGACCTTGAATGTCACCTATGGGTATATTATAATTATTACCTACTCATCAAAGGAGTGCAAACTTTTTTGAAGTGAAAACTTCATTAGTGATTTTTGGTACGGCAAAAAAATATGGGTTCGGGTCATCGACATGCTAACGTGACCGCATCACTAACATGCTAATTGTAGCCAATTTGTATAATACACGTTAATTATCCTAATAGGTTATCATGATAGGTTGTCGTGGTAGCCCATTCGGGAGAACGCTAGACTCGAAAGCGTGAAGTCGCGGGTTCAAACCCTGGGCCCGTACCAATGAGCTCTTTGGAGCTTATGTACGGATTTTCATACCACTGGCTTTTCGGTGAAGGAAAACATCGTGAGGAAACCTGCATACGTACGGAGAAGAAATTCGATGACGTATGTGAATCCATCAATCCGCACTGGGCCAGCGTGGTGGATATGGCCCAATCACCCTTTCGGGGGTAGCCTTAAAGTCCAGCAGTGGACTGTTAAAAAGGCTGACTATGATGATGATGACGCTAATTATAAAAATATTAACGTGAGTATGGAGTGCTCAATTATTTATAGTCAGACAAAATTCCATCCCTCAGAAAAAACAAATAAATGGAAGCGATATACTTACAGTTTCCCCTTTATCACATACAGCCCTCCTTCGTCGTCCATTTGATTGCATTTAGAGAATATCGTTTGCAGTTCAATGTTGAAGTATGCGTTTGTAGAACTAGTAAGAACATGTCAGTGTATGCAATACGTGTTTACCTCACCCCATTCAGTTTTTGAAAGACTTTTTGCGGTATTAGGCAGATCCAAACTATATAGGTGCCTATCAAAGTTCTAAACACATATTTCCATAAAATTACGACCTGAAATCATTCAACCAGGATAACGAAATGATTTCAAATTCATTCGCTTTCATTCTGAAACAAAAGGAATGGGAAGCAAACATAATGGCAGAGGAGGCAGAGTTCGCGGTAACTAACCAGCAAAAACTGGAACTCCAGCAATCAGTTCCTCGCTTCGTTGATTATTTGTAGTTAGAATGTTGGCTGCTGTATTAGTTTTTAACTACGAGAATTTCACAGGCATATACTGGTTAGAACGTCCGACGCCAATTTGTATTTGAAAAAAATAACATTTACACACTTTTTAGTTTCTAAATATAAGTCTGGTGCCAAAATACCGCAATCTTGATCTATTTAATACACCTGTTTTTTTGTACCTTTATAACTAAAAAATACCATAGTAGATGTAATCAAGTTCCAAGAGACCATGCCGTAAGGATAATGTCCATAAGGATAAAAGTAATATTATCATAAAGGCACAAAACGATGGTCCATAAATAACTTTATCCAAAATTCCAATTATCGAAAGCCCTGAATAAAGATATTTTCACAAAACTGCATAAGAATACCAATTCATTGTAGGTCCAACTATGCATCTATCTGTTGAAATGTGCCATCAGATTCCTATGTCCGGAGCCAGCTTAGTTTGAAGCTCAATTTTCCAAGCTGCAAGGCGCTGCAGATTGAATTGCACGTTTCTACAACAATATAAGCAACAGTACCTAGATACGACTAAGAGCGTGTTCGATGTACGTAAGTACATTTCCATCGCATCGAAACGTTGAGAGAAATTTTAAACTTCCGTTCTCAAAAGAGCTGCAAGTTACAACCCAGGAGATTGTAGTGTATACTATAATAACAAAAACTTCTAAATAAAGCCTTTCTCGGTATTGGTGACAAAAGCTGGTCGTTGTAAATTCTTGCGTATAATAGAAACGCCACACGGGACTGTATTGTACCTACTTAACTTGTGTTGTGACTAACCAGCAGTTGCATTTTTTTTTAATACAAACAATGTAGAATTATGAATGTTAAACCTGATTTAATCAAGAATCACTAACCAGTTAGTAACTTCTGATGGCCAAACTGAACAGAAAGACCTGCATCAGTTTGGCCTGACTACAAGTATACCATGTACGCGTCATTTCAAAATCTCTCCAAGCCGGCCGCCAAACGCACATTGCACGTAGACTTTGAGATTGTAATATTCACACATGACATAGATTTAGATCAGATTAGTGGGAATTGAAGGCAATATGTACTTTAAAGTCCTATCAATAAGACTTAAAATTGCTTTATTCTCCCACATTAATCCAATGCTCGACATAGAAAAGAGAAGTAAAAAATAATTTTATAAAAATATATATTCTGCGGCGTCACCCAAGGTACACCACTTAACCTGATCATCTGCTTTTCCTGAGTACGTCATCGTTTTCATCAAGCTTTTGAGTATGTTAGTTATTACGTAAATATCGATATGAATGTTTTTCTCTATATCGATGTCAGTACATAAATAGGGGTCGTAATTTTTGTAATATAAAAGAAAGTTTATAGTTACTGTTGTTGAATAAACGCTATGTTGCGAATAAGCAGTCGATTGGCAAGCTCTCAGTAGTGAATGGTGATGCCAAGTTGCTTAACTTGGTTGTCAGCAGTTCTAAGCCTGTCTAGATCTCTAGATATTGAGACAAATCTTAATTGTGTCTGAGGAAACGTATTTTATGTCGAGACACAACTCGGCATTTAAATAAAGATCCTGTTGGATCGAAAATTTTACATTTTTTTAATGGATTAGTGTGACAACTAGTGCATAAATACTTTAAGATACCTACATCAGTAATTGTAACCTCATGGATTGAGACAACCAAAATAAACGCAATGATTAACAAAAACGTGGGATCTAGTTCAAAAATAAAAGTCACAAGGTCCCGAAGTCATTATTATTCTATCTAAACGCAACTGAATACCAATATTCATTTGCCTAATAGTTGTTGTTTTAGTGGTTTAGTATTTTGCAAACCATCAATGTAAAGCGAACAAAATTCGGGGTTAATACACCGCGTAAGTACAAAAGCGCGAGAGCGTGCACGCGGCGCTGACTGTGTGTGCGTGCGAAAGTCGTTCGTTGATCTCTAGCAACAGCTGTATATATTTATTGCATTACATTGCGAATGTTAATAAATAAAATTAAAATATTATTTTCTGTAATAACAGTTGTATTGAGCTTTCCAAAGCTAATTTTGAAAAATGCAAAAAAATACATCTCAACCAAACCAAAACCGAACCAAAATCAGTAATCGGAGAAGGATAGCGTATGTGAATCTACCAACTAACAACTGGGCCAGCGTGGTGGATATGGCCCAATCGCCCTTTATGCCTAAATTCAGGTTCGGATATTTTTGAGCGCTGACCCGATTTATATCGCCAATTTTATTTAGTTTTGCTTGCCTACGAGTCCTAACATGTTATTTATTAAGTAACTTCACTACAACATCCTTGCTTACCAGTCCGGGTATTTTTTCATTTTTCTAAAGTATCAACGCAATTAACCTGTTCTTTGATGAAAGTTTCCGAGGAATAAACTGTGCTAACAAGAACTCTTTCATAGCCAGGTTACAAAAGAAAAGTTGAGAAAAGTTCGCAGCTGTAAAATGGAACAAAATTCTTTTCCCGTGAAACTTTGATTGGAACAGGCTTTGGTGAATTAAACACCTAGTATCAATTTAATCTCTTTGGACATACTTATACTCGTACCCGCCATTTTACGCAGGATACACATCCTGCGTAAAATGGCGGGTACAAACTGGATGCAAAGAACTGCCGACCGAATTCAGTGGCGTGTATTAGGATTGTGCAATCAAAATGAATTCCTATGTACGTTGGTCACCTCATAACTTGACAATGACTTTACCGATTTCCGATTTTATCTTTTTTTTTGTTTTCTAATACTTTGTAGAATGTTCTAACAGAAATATTTAAAAAATTGCCCACGAAATTGGATTTTTTTTTATAAAACTTAACAATAATTTTTACTCACGGGTTCAACTACGAGGCGCACCTAGTAATTAATAATAATACTAAATAATATATTTTTTTTACAAAAAACTTACAACGGACTTCACGGAAACGTCGGAGATTTTATCTCCTTATTTTCCGATTAGAAGTGGAATATTTAATTCAAATTTAAATGAGCACATCCTCGAGATTTAGTTTTATTTTCAACCATCAATAATCGGATTGTTTCATAATCGGAGATGTCGCGTAACATAAACACTAATAAATTATTATTGAACTTAAAAAAAAAAACTTTTGTATTCTCAGTTCCCTTTCATTTGGTTTAATTATCATGGGGGTGCATAAAAAATAACTGGCCCGCCATATTTGGAAGTCCGCCATATTGGATTTTGAACGACGTCACTTGGAAAAACTATTTTATTTCATTTCATTTATATAAGGTACTTACGTAAGATTAAGCCAGTTACTCCGACTATCGTTTCAACCGCATTTGGCGGTTTGGCGGCTATTTCATTTCATTTTCAAGATGTTAAATAATAAAATAAAATAGCTAGTAAAAAAAACAGTCGAATTAAAAACCATCCTCTGTGAAGTCTATTGAAAAAATCCTAAAAGCCGGATCTTCATTTCATAAAATTGCCAACTTTTTTAAACACCTGCTGGTGAGTGGGGACAAACATCTAAATCAGTGCCAACAAAATTTCCACAAAAGATAGTTGGAAACAGAATTTTCCAACCATGTCGGAAACAGTAAATACATAGGTACTCGTGCCTATCGATATCAAAGTGTACTGCCCACTTGCCCATAACAACTATTTGCGGTTCAGATAATTAGTAGAACTAACTCGTATTACTGTAAATGCTAAATCGGATAACCTAATTTCATTAAATTAGAAATCTCTACCACCATCCTGGTTTTGAACATTTATACTCATACATATTACGTACATTACATGGTACATTTGGTCGAGTGTGATTTGTGAATGACCGTTTTCAATGGAATAGCTGACATTTTTTCGTGATTTGCTCCCATAGTAAAAGTTGTTCATAAAGATGGGTACTATGGACCACTTTCGACTTAGTACACCCTTTCTGCGTAATCCAGTATAGATTATTATAGAAACTACGCCCCCCGCCGCTACTAGCTGCGCTCGCACTCATCTGCGTTATAACCGGAATAAAAGTAGCCTAAGTTACTCCTTAACATCAGATATCTACCAGTGAAAATCGGTCCAGCTGTTTTGGAGTGCATAGGGAACATAAGCACATACCTGTATACACACAGCGATTTTTATATATTGAACATAATAATTATTTCAAACTGGCCAAGCCTGAATTTAGAATAAACTAGTTTGAACTAGAACATTATTTTTTGACTTGGTAGCAAATGAATTAATACAAAGAAATTTATCGAAACATAACAAATTCCTAAGTGGGTAACAATAAAAGCAGCATGCAGACTTAAGTAAGTACCTACGTAGTTGGAAAATGAAATAGCATTCATAGAAACTTTACGTCCATACATACACACAGTAACAGTGGCACGAGTTACTTTGTTTACTGCCCTGCCTAGTTCAAAGAGCATTCGTGCAGAAGGCGACTCCAGTATCGGATTCTGGAGAACTCAAGTAGCGTTGCTTCGTGACTCTCACAATACGCAAAGACATGACGCCAGTTGCCGCAATTTGTTGAATTATGAACCCTTTACAACAATTCATACAGCAGAATTTTACATACGCATAATGTATTTATATGAGAAACTACAAACGTGTCGAGCGGCGCCGTGATTCGAAGTTTGTCGTTTAAATTTTTGCTGTATGTTAATCAACTATATTCGTTTGAAATTTGTTTAGCTCTGATAACCTCCCTGTAATACAATAATAATATATGCTAAAAACTGCCATTACATTGTAAAATGATGCATAAAAATGTTTTTTTTATAAACTCACACTGTAATATATATTGGTTACCAGCTACAGTGTTACCTTCAAAAACCTTCAGAATTCACGGCTTTCATGTTTTTTTTACAATCCATTGCAGCTCTAAAACTTAGACCATTACGTTTCACGATATATATAGATTTCTCATTTAAACTAGTAGGTAGCAGTTTCGCTACTATGTTATTGCGGTGGAGGTATCTACCCGCGCGAATGACACACCTCGCGTCGTTCTCTACCCGATACTTTTTTGTTTCATGTACGAAGTTCCATTTAAGCGAACTGCGAAAGTCACTACACCTGACACTACTGGAGTTGTTGAAAATCAGATACTTGAGTCGCCTTAGGTACGAGCGGCCTAAGTGAGCAGAAGTTAAAATGTAAACCAGTGGTGTGTTTGTTTTGTTCATTTGCTTTAATATACTGCTTACAAATGTTATGAAAGGAAGCTATGTTTACAGAGAAAACTTGCTTACAGTGTGCTTATTTAATACTTGCTATTAAAAGATGAACCACTACTGCCTACACCGTCTGTTTGCTATCTGACGATCATTGAAAGCAGTAATGAAGTGAAAAACAAAAGCCACTTTCTGTTAGCGTTCACGCCTACGCAAAGATGAAATTGTATGAAAATGACATTAGCTTGAGATAATTTCTCTCTAGCTAATGTCATTGTCAATGTCATTTTCATACAATTTCAACTTACCGCAGGTGTGAACGCTAACAGAAAGTGGCTCTTGTCTAGACCCCCAAATACCGAATTCGCTAAGACTATATTTTTTTCTGACATCAGACTAGTTAACTTTTGACCGTGAGCTCATTTGATGAAAAGGGATGATGCGATCAATGATAAAGCACGTTTGTTTAATAATTACCTTGTTCCCTTCGACTTGAACACTCTAATATTGGATTCTGTGGAAACACAGATTTACCCTCATATTCATAGACGTAATAAAGGTCACTCCAATCCTCACGTCGCCCTCTAGTGACATTTTTTATATGCCAAAACACCACTTGAGGGCGAGGTGAGGATTCAAGGTAACTTTATTTAAGTCTATGAATATTAGGGCTAGATTTTTACATTTCTACAGTTGAAGAAGCACATATTAAATCCATGCAGTTATAATTGTAGCTATTTTGACGGTGTAAGTAGGTATCTAAGAGTAGGTATCCTTAGTAAATTACAAGGGTAAAATAACAGTTAAGTAATTTTTCTGAACACCATTACCTCCCCACCACCTCACCTTTTCCATAATATTAACCAAAATACGCATAATGAATTTAGAACTTTTAGATTTAAAGAAAATATTCATATTTTCATGGTATTTCCTTTGTGACCTTATTCCTTCATCCATCCCATTTCATCACCAAACATTCAATTTCAGCAATGAAAACAATTGCCCCGATCGATTTGCCAAACAAACAGTTGACCGACCTCGCTAAAAGCTTGGAACCAAATAAAATGGCCGAGTTCGCAATTGGCTTCTACTTGCAGTATTGGTTTACCTGCCATCAATAAATGAACGCTACGACCTGTGACTGCAGTTTGATGCTTACATTTTTTAGTGGAACAGTTTTCTACACTCCCCTGTACCATTAGGGACCGTGTTATATAGGTACCCCTTATAAACCTGAGATGTTGAGTCACGAAAAGTCTCTAAATAACATTTATTTTCTTTGCATACGATTGAAGTCGGTTGTACACATGATTTCAAGCATCCAAGTCTTCTATGTGCAGTGTTGTTGAATCTGTTTTGACACATTTTTTTTTACTTTGTCCATGATATGGAACCAATTTGCTTATACCTTATACTAAAAGAGTGTCATGAAATTCTTATAGCTTTATAGACTCATCCACGACAAAAAAAGATTGATAAAAATAATATACACGTTTATTAACTCCTTGAGTTGTTCTTCGTCGATTTAAAATTTGGTATACCATCACGAAATGTAGACACAACGTTAAACGCTCGTCTTTAACGATGAGATAATGATTCCCGACACCTTAATCACGCAAGAGAAGCCGTGGAGAGCTGCTAGTTCCTGATATCTAGGCCATGCGGCAGACAGGCTAAATAATTTAAATCACAGAGGCCGGGATTAAACGGCAACTGACAAGTTTTACGGTGACCTGTGGTCAGACTGGTGGCGAACATAATGTGGATGAGTACTCTACTTAAAGAAGAAAGTCTATAGTGTGTTAGGCCTCCAACATGGCTTTTCAAGTATTTTTGTTGACGAAAAACACGATAGCGCTCAATTATAAACTCCACTAGTGATCAACCATTTCTAGGCTGACCAGATTTCACTATTCCTTTGATCATTATGTAGTTTGGATTTGCCTTAAACTAGAGCTAGTATCAAAAAAAGTCTGCCAAAAACTGAATTTGATAAGGTAAACGCGTATTACACACACTGACACATTCTTGCATGCATTCACCTTGAAAAAGACTGCCTAATGCAGTTGAAACTATAGTCGGAGTGACTGGCTTAATCTCACGTGAGTAATTCTCGTGTAATATAAATAAAAAAGGCTAACTAGTTTAGGTATTTAGTGTTAGTAAGTTTATATTTCGTGTAGTTAATAAAGGATTTTGCCCTTCAAAAAAGTCGTTTTTTTATCGTATCTGCAAGTTATCCACCAAGTAATTGGTGTTAATATTAATATACCAAATAAGCACTGACAATTAAACAATGTAAATGTAAATTGTGTCAAGTTTCATATAATTTACAAATTTAATGTACATTTCACCACTTCATTAAATAGGTATTAATGCGAAACAAAGCAAAATGAGTTCAATTTTAAATGAAGCTCAAAATGTGAAATATTTTTCTTTGAAAACGTTTTCCGATGCGATAGAAGTTCCGACAATCAGCCTTAATACAATAAACGGCGTGGATTTCCAGCATCTGGTTTTTCTCATTTCATAACCCTGGATTTCCTAGTATTAAATTATGCAATTTCATTTTGCTAACGATTTCTGAAATGCATTGTTTCGTCAAAATGTACCTCTTCACCTTCTAGGAGTATTCCAAGATTTGACAACAAAAAAGTTATAAATACATGACATAACATAAGCATAGCATAATCAGCCTTTTAATAGTCAGCTAAACTTAGGCCTACCCCCAAAAGGGCGATTGGGCCATATCCACCATACTGGCCCAGTTGTGGATTAGATTCACATACACCATTGAATTTCTTCTCCGTACGTATGCAGGTTTCCTCACGATGTTTTCCTTCACCGAAAAGCCTGTGGTATGAAAATGATATGAATGAATACATGGATGAATGAATAAATGTAGTTCTACTTTAGAAAACAAAAATAAGGTACCTACTACAGTACTCCTTCACTATTCTTTAGAAGATGAGATCGAAGAGCAACGAGTTACGAGCAAACGTAGAAATCTACGAACGAAGTGCAAGTGTATTTGTATCGAAAATGATACGAAAAGTATGTAAGTGATTACAAAGAAAAACAAAATTATAGCTTAAAAGACTAAAAAAAAGCACCCTAAACATGAGGGTTTTACTGGTTAGCTATTCACGAGTTCCACGATCCTACTCCCAAGCTCCATCATCACACCTTCGTCACCAATGGACTCGTTATAGCAAACCAAATAAGCACTGAATTCAAGAGGTCGATGAGTACGGGAAAGGGTTCCTAAAAGTTCCTAATGAATCCAAAATTTACTTATTTTGTACAAATAATTTGAGGAAGACTGAAGTTGAGTGAAGATTGTCAGTTGATTATCGTAGCCGTTAACTGTCATATATTTCAATAAAGATCATGGTAGGTAGGAAAATTAAGGAGCGGGTGTACCTTAGTGTAGGTAAAAGCTTAAACATCGCGAGGTCTCACTTCGGGGGAACTACTAGTTTTAACATAGTTACAAGTGAAGCCAATATAAGCGTGTTAAAAATAAAAACATTTACCTATTCGTACTATATAGAGTGGAAACAACATTTTCACATAGAGGGCTAGAGTTGGTATTTTATTTTACGGCAAGATTCAGTTAGAGGCTGCTAAAAGCGCGAGAGATGAAACTATAAAGTGACATTTTTACAATGTTAGTAACAAAGTTCCTAAGTGGTCACAACGATGGACACCTACGTACCTTAACTAACTAAAGGAGATACATCTAAGATCAGAAAAACAAGGGAGATATACCTTGTGTTAATTAATTGTTGTGGTAAATTTTTTTAAGATTGACATTGAATGTAACCTGAATTGTATAATTCTGTTTATTTTTTGTTTTTATTGTAATTAATTATGGAACTTGTGTCTGATAATAAGAATTATTTGATTTAAGTAGTACAATTAACGTTCATATTCAAATGTCTCTGTGATGCACCAACTTTTTCGAGTTCCAATGATAACCGTAGCAAAAGACTAAAAAAGAGGGTCGATCGTTTTGTCTGCACCTAGATTTGAAATTGAGCCAACCAGGTTCCTTCTTCAGTTGAACATGGAACATGGTGCATGTAACTGCGTCAAAATCTGGAGCTCCATTCACAATCTTATCACAGTAAATATCGCGTTAATAATCATAAAAATGTAGAGAGTGACCGTGATAGTTTAGGTATGTTTGTAATGTTACGATAGAAACCAAGACATGATTTTGTTACTTTTTGGAAATTCACACTCATTGATTTTATATCTTCAATAATGTAAAAATGTGCGAGCGAGAGAGCTGCAGACGGGAACATTCCCCTTAAAACAGTGTTTTATGTTAAAAATTATCTAGAAATTAGGAATATCCATAAAAAATTAGTCACAACAAACTTGGCATTTGTCAACAGAATTCTAATAGCCAATTAAGCATCCTCGGTGCAACGTTGTATTATTTAGCGTCGTGGCGCTGCCTGTCGCAGTTAAGATACTAGTTAGTACATTCTACATAATAATTTGGTCACATTTGTACAGAAACTTTGTGTCTCATATTTCCACGACGCCGTTAAAGCAACTTAATACTTTGACAGTGGGCTTATGTAGGATGTCTCTAAACCTCCAACTGGGTAATCCATTTATTTTCTTATGAAGTGAGACCGGCCCAATAGAACTTTTTCAATTATCATCATCATCATTCTCTTCCTTCATCGTCCCCGTCCCTCGCCTCCCCCACCGATCTCTAAAAGGGCCGGTTGGAAGCGGCCTGCATCCAGCGTTTCCCAACTTTTTCAATGGTACCACAGAATACATAAATGGTACTAGCTCAGTGGTAAACACAAGCATAATATAAAGTCCACGAGCATGAACTTAGCCACACGCCGACTTCGTTGCTAAGTGTACTTAAGAGCGATACGATGTAGAAGACAAATGGCGCTAGTTACATGTTTTTTTCTAAATACGTAAGTACATCTGGGTCGCAAATTTTTGGATGAGCAAATCCTTATACTACGTCTTTGAAAGTAGGATAATAATTTATTTAGATTACAAAATGCGAAATCAAAAAATTAAGGGTAGAACAAATGAAGGGAAGGGCAAATAAAGGTTTGAAGGATTATATGAGGTCGTATGTTTTTGAAGAGCATCGAATTTGAAAAGTTAATGGCAAACAAATCATCTTTATCGACTGAGTGCTCGCGTATTCAGCCAACCGAAATGAGATGAGAACCTGCTAAACCGGGCTAGACCTATTCACAATAATCGTTTTATATTTTCATCTCATTCTGTTCAACCGCTTCAGTAATAACATTGAGAAATATTAATTGTACATCAGAACTATTGAAGGCGCACCTAAATGTCTCCATTCATTTTATTATATAATTATGCAGATCAAAATCAAATACTCATTAGAAAGGTCACTCACAAAAAAACTATGAGTTCTAAATTTGTCAAAAATCTATCAAATTAATAATATTCTAGCGTTTATCTGACTCAACGTATAAGCTGCCATCAGCTGTAGAGAGCCTGAGAATTTGGATTCTTTTGAGACCTTCGATGATCTATGGGTAGGCTATTTTTTATTATTATTACTAAAATACAGTATACTTAATTTTTTTACCTAGTAAAAACACTGGCCAGTTAAAAATAAATTAACGAAAAAGTGTCAATAAAAATATAAGGTATACATCAAAATATATTTTCCTTAGGACCCGGGTATGTCCTAAAACTGCGACCAGAACCACCAGAAGATGGGCAGCAGCGTTCTGTTAGTACACAGTGAAAGTACTGCGATCTCCAAGCCGCCTGCCAAGCGTGGGGATTATGGCAACACCCCTTTCTAAGAGGGAGGCCTTGTTCAGCAGTGGACATTTAATGGCTGATGATGTGATGTGATATTTTCCTTATTATCAGGTTTATTTTATTTTATTTGTACCATGACTACTTCTGGGACAGACTTTTTTGCATATTTTGATGAGGAGTTAGTATTTTTTGTTTGGATTTTTAGGTATTATGCAAAGTGAGTTTTTGATGAGCGATTAAATAATATCCATAATTGAGTTACGAACATCCATCCATCCAACAAACTTTCGCATTTAATATTATGAGTGGGGTGTTTTATGGCAGTCTCTGCAACTCTATTATTTACAGTTTACAGCGTAGAGCGGCCTGCGGCGGTTTGCACTTCGTTTGTAAAAGAGTTGTTATATTTTTTTACATATTGGGCTTTACTACATTTTGGGTGTAAATAAATGTTTTAATGAAACAGAGATAAATTTGAACGTGTAATTGTTTAGGGAATTGCGCAGAACTACCTATATTTTAACTAGATAAGCCCGCGGTATTTTTACAAGCTTTTTGGGTCAAATCTTGCAACTGAATATTAAACAGTTATCTCCAACCTATTGAGCTGAAATTATGAAAGAAAGAAAGAAAAAATATATATTGCGCACAACATAATACAATATCAACATTACAAAACAAAAACAACAAAGTAATAATAATACACAATCTTTTAATTTGGATGCAGCAAAAGCTGCTAGTTTTGCTTAGCTGACCATGCGTTGTCATGCATGATCAGCTAAGTGGCGTCATTCTAAATCTAATATGGCGGAATTTCAAAGATGGCGGACCAGTTTGTTTTATTTGCCCTCATAGGCTTCGACCAAAATAAAATGAATATCCATAGGACGGGCACAGGAGAAGAGCATTTTTGAAGAATACAAAATGAGCGCCGGCTCTCATTTCGTTTCAGTCGGTCTCTAGCCGTAGAAAGTGCAACAAGTGTCTATTGTTACATGTTAACGGAACGTCTGATAAAATTATGCATTCATAGGCTTTCAAAGGCTTTGTAAATGCACAAATAAAACCGCTTTTTTGTAACAAATATAATGTACATTTTTATAATAAGGTGTTGAAGTATAATTATGTCCGATGGTTATGACTTGTTTTTATTGAGCAAGTTCAATGGTTTGGGCCCGTCCATTCATTTTATTTTGGTCGAATATTGGTATCAAATGAAAGGGTTTGCTGAGAATCATCATCATACTATCGGGGTAACCGGCTTAATCTTACGTGAGTAATTCCCGTGTAATATCAATTAAATCATCATCATCATAATCAGCCCTGAGTGACCCACTGCTGGGTATAGGCCTCCCTTTGTTTATGCCACTCTCCCCGGTCTCTCGCTATTCGTACCCACTCGTTCCTGAAAGTATTTTTGATGTCGCCAGTCCACCTCATCTTTGGTCGGCCTGGGTTCCGCCAACCTAGTCTCGTCCACCACGCTTGCTGAGAATAGGAAAAATAAAATATCGTCACACCAAATTCCTCTGTGATGGATTCCCCTGCGGCCCGTCAGCTCGCTTGCCACCTATGGTTTTATTTATATATTTTTTATTGTAAATATTAAGTCTTGCGATTGATCATCACCTCACTTCATAATATCCACATCATAACACGTCACATGTGCCCAATAAGTATGCACACTATGTTTTTTTATTTTTATTGATATAACGGTAACAAGATTAAGTCCGTTCACTCATTCATAAACCAAATTAAAATAAATTGACATAATGTTAACAAGATTAAGTGCGTTCACTCATCAAACCAAAAACTATGAACACAAAGTAGGTACCTACACAAACGCGATATCTGTCATGCTACATTTCAAATACTGGTAGAGGTACCCACAATAAGCTCGATACGGATAATTTATTTACAATGTGCAGTAAAGCCACCCACCCCTGACGCGGTTTTCAGTTCATTTGCCTATTTCACTCTATTAAACTGTCGCACTACTAATTTTACTGTCCAGACTATGCATACATATACCTACGAAAATCTGACTTCTAAACATAAATTGTTTTTTGTGTTTGAAACTGAATATTGCAAACAAATCATAGTATAATTTTGTCACATGGCAAAATTGGCTTTATATGTAGATAGATAGAAATTATTTATTGTGTACACCAGAAATAAAAATTACAAACAGACAGAAAACACTTACGAGCTAGTGCCACAAGTGGCAGCCTCATCGCTAAAAGCGATCTCTTCCATTGGATGGAAAGAATTTACGTAACAGGATCGACGGGGGATGGATATTAATATTTTATTCTAAGTTTTTGCTCCAGATATTTAGTATTGACCACTTTTTTGTAAGCGCTTTGTTGTTTCGCAGCGTAGGTAGGCCTCCCACTAGATGGACCGACGACATTGTGAGAGTCGCGGGCATCCAGTGGATGCATAAGGCAGGCTGTCGTTCAGTGTGGAGGTTAAAGGGGGAGGCCTATGTTCAGCAGTGGACGTCTTCTGGCTGATGATGATGATGATGACTTTTTTGTATTTGGTTATTTAAAACAAACAAAGTGACAAAATTGTTTACTGACTACATTCAGTGTTGTCATCTAATATTTCATTTATTAAAATTTTCATCAACAACCCTCCAGCAAAATTTAAAATTAGAACTCCAATCTTAACTTTCAATGCATCTTAAATTTAACGCATAAACCTCACTAAAACCCCGAGTTGCCATATCAAAAACCATTACCCGAAATTTCAGGAGCAATACTTAATGAGGGAGTGTAACACCACTCATAATTCAACGAAAGTTATTCTGGCTCGTAAACAAAAACTTGAGTGATCTTATTTATCTTCCGCATCTGCCAGCATGTAAAACTGAGTTTTTGGCATGAAATTTCGTTTTATATGTATTTGTTTATTGATCAATATTATTTATTCGCATTCCTACTCTATAATTTTTATGTGAGAAACTATAGGAGTGTATTTGAAAACTTTTATTGGTACCAAATAGTAACTAAGTAAAAAAATCATAATTTAAAAAACATGTCAATAACAATTTACCTAAAAATAACAACGCGACAAAATAAGAAGGATAAGTTTTTTATCTGCACCTTATTGAACACAAATCACAACTCTATGTTTTAACAAAAGCGCTAAAAGTAATAAAAAATTATAGTTACATTTTAATGAATTTAATTTTTAGGAATATTAGTGTTCGTCGCACTCATCTTTATAACGGCTTAACGGATTTCGATAAAATTTTGAGCAGAGATAGCTTGATATAGAAAACCTATTTTAATCCTGAAAGTGTCAATGTACAATAAGTGTGTGCCGAAAATTTAAGAATCGCAAAAAAAAGCAAACATATTTTTTTATTTTAAATTAACATAATCAACAATTTAAGACCAAAGTTAATATAATGCTAAGTAACTTCATTTCTTATGCTCAGAACTTTTAATTAAACTAAAACACACACATACAGCTTGTAAATTAAAATTCAAGGCTTCAACTTTCCTACTACGTAAGTCAACAAGTCTCATTTCACCACACACACCGTTATAAATTCACATAAAACTAACAATATTCCTGCACATGTTTTAAAAATACAGCGTAGGCTACACTGCGCAGTGGTCCATTTCTCACGTTGTCGGGGCTGAGCTCAGTTGCTCGTCGCTGCTCCGAGCTTCACTGTCGAGTGTGCCCTCGACCTTACCCTAAGCTGTTCGACATAGTTCCGCTAAAACCCTTTCAACTTTCGCGACTAATGATGACGTCATCGTGTTAAAGCTGAACTAGTGAAGTGTGAAAATGTTCTGAGATTTTCAAGAGCGATGATCAAGAAAACTTGCCAAGGATTGTTTCTAAGCTTCGTGTCTATCTCCTTCTGCTGTCAGATAACTGAAACCATCGCTAAAGGCGCGAGTCGGTTTATCGGTGAGTTGTTGCAATATTTTTTTTAGGTACAAACTTAATTCTAAAACATTGAAAAACATAACAAAACTAAATTTCTTGCCAGTAACACCTGCTAATAACTATGAGCAGTGTATTCAATTATTTTAGACCTGCAACGGTCTATGGGCAGTAACTGTTTTTAACCCTCGACGCAAACAGAGGGTTGTTACAAGTTTAGCATGTGTTGTATAATTGTGTTTCTGTATGTGGCATCTTAGCTCCTAAATGGCTTAACCGATTGTGATTTAGTTTTTTTTTTTTGTTTGTTTTAAGGGTGACTTGATAGACACTACTCTTAAATATGATAAAAAAAATCTGTTCAGCTGTTTAAACACTATCAGCTCTTTTATCGGGAGTTTATTTTATTTTATTTTAGTTTATACCTTGTCATATAATAGGCCAAGTAGTTTAGTGTTTACTGTAAATTTGCTAATATATTATACTAGCCAAATATTTAATTGTTATATTATTTTTCTATGTATTTCTTGTGCCAAAATAACGTAGGTGACTAAGGCTGGTCACCGAGGGGGTTTTAGTGGGTATAATCCTACATAACCTGGTTGCACCCCAATGCAGCCGGGTGTCTTAGGAAGATTTCCCACTCGAAAAAAAAAAAAAAAAAAAAAGGTGACATTAAAGTTATAGACGGTTTTTAGAGCGTATATTATCATTAGGTTAAACATCTATACAACTTGTCAAACTTTGACAAAGGTTTTGAGTTTGAGTCTGTATTCAATTTTTTGAACGTAATACATATAGATTGTTAAAGCTATTGCGGAATCGTACACGAGGCGCTTATAAGGATCAGTTAACTCGTGGTTTTATTTTGTCAATAGTAAATATTACCCGTCTAACTTTTTATTTAGCTATCTGCATGGCATTTTAATGACAACTATCAAAGATAATCTAGTATTTTGTAATAAATAACACCAATACCACTGGATATGAGAGTATAAAACATTATAAAGAATATATTCAAATGTTTTAATGAAAAATATTTTTATTTAAAGATATTGAAAAATATTTTATTAATTCACTAAATTTATCAATGTTTTATAACACAAAAGCTATTCACGAGGACTAATCAATGTCATTTTTAGTCAAATTAATTTGATTATAGATTTAATCAATTTTCGGCGTTACTTAAAAACGATACATAAAAAATATGCTTATAGGTAGTTGCTGTCTCGCTTACGCGTGTGACTATTTCGACCGAGGGACAACTTTAAGCATTGTTTAATTTAAATAACGATTTAAAGCCGTAGTAGCCTATTTGGGAGATCACTAGACTTGAAAGCGTGAGGTCGCGGGTTCAAACCCGGGCCCGTACCAATGAGCTCTTTGGAGCTTATGTACAGATTTTCATACCACTGGCTTTTCGGTGAAGGAAAACATCGTGAGGAAACCTGCATACGTACGGAGAAGGAATTCAATGGCGTATGTGAATCCACCAATCCGCACTAGGCCAGCGTGGTGGATATGGCCCAATCACCCTTTCGGGGGTAGGCTAAAAGTCCAGCAGTGGACTGTTAAAAGGCTGACACTATGATGATGATGATAAACGATTTTAAGGCCGTGCCACCGTACCATTCTAATTTTTAGAAATATTGACCCCTCAATATTAGTCACGGAACCACAAAACAAATGAAAGCTTTGAACTTGGCTTCACAGTCATAAGCTTTTCAGTTTATCTACGAAGCTGAGCCAACCTAATAAATAAATAAACAATATATTGGCCGTATTCGTAATCCCCTAAGTGGAAGATCTTAGTTAATTGAGAAAATCTGACGCATAAATTCCGTATTTACGTATCGTAAGTTACGTCTAACATAGCATTAAGAGATAACTTTCACGTTTTGTAAATGGTGCCACTTTTTTCCCGACTGCTTCAGAACGAAAGAAGTTATTTTCGAGTGTTTACACAGTAGCAGCTATCACAATCGTCATCTAAAATTTTTGATTAAATTAAGGACCATATAGTCCAAACGGTTTGGTTCCATTTTGGACTACTAGATGACGCTATATTCGTCTTTATAATCCAGAGTGTAGAAGGCTCCATTTTATGGTGATATGTATGAACCTACTTTTAGTAAACTCCATTGAACGTTTTACCCGTAAGTACCAGCGGCAATAAAAGAATTCAGCTTAAACAGATCGGTAGCATTGATTCACGAATTTAATTAGAAACGTTACTTAAGTTAAACAATACTTAAAATTTCTTTATCTCATTATAATGAAATTTTTCGTAAACAAGAAGTTTACGGCAATTTTAAGCATTGCTTAACTTAAGTAACGTTTCTAAGACTGAACACTAAACATAACAAAAAAAAACAATTCAGAAAAAAGCTCATACCTAAACCGCTGGACATATTTTGATCAAACAGCTGTGAACCACCGCAATAAAAATTGCTCTCAAACAAAAATCCCAGATTCAAATCAGTCCTAAATTAGATTTCTTGATTAATCTCGAAGAATAATAACGAAACAGCTTGATAGGTGATAAATAAGCATAATATTGCAGAGGCTTTACCTGTTGCTTAAAACTTATAATGGAACTCAATATTGTTGTTTACAAGTAAAATACTTTCTGATTTACGTCTGATACAACTTACCTACTTCCCTTAAAATACATTTTGTTTATTTTATAACTAAAAATATTCATGATTTCAGCTTACCATGTTCCCCCTGCTGGGACACAGGCCTCCTCTCAGAGAGAGAGGATGGACCGTAATCCAGCCAGTCCAGTTCATGTTGATGAATGTCATATGTCTTTGAACTTTTTGAAGTTCTTGGACATACCGGTTTCCTTACGATGTTTTCCTTCATCGTTTTTATCATGGCATCGAAACTGCACATAATTTATTTCGGGTACTAAATGGGTCAGAGCAAGCATTCTATAGTTATAATGAATTTAAAATAATTTGTTTAATTATTATTGAAACTGACGTGATTTTCACACATTTTATTTATATTACACGGGAATTACAGCCGCGCGCGCGCATTCACCTTGTAAAAGACCGTCTAATGCGGTTAAAACTATAGTCAGAGTAACTTACTCTTACGTGAGTAATTCCCGTGTAATATAAATAAAAATTTGTTTAATTGTTTGTGTACTAAATGTAGAAGTATTTTATATACTGTTTTTTATAGATATGAAAACTGGCTACTTAACTAAAAACAAACGAACATACTACGCTTTAAATGAAGTAAAAATATTTCAAGTAGAAAATTTATACTTTACAAAGAATATTTTATGAATTAGATTTTTTTCTATGTACCTACTTCTTTATCTGGCAATTAATATAGATTTTTTTGGTGTGTAATAAAGTTTGTTTATACTCAAAAACGTCTGAAATATTTGAGATGATGCGTAGGCAGGTATAATCTAATCAATGAGCAGAATGTTTAGCCCCACAGATTGTCAAACTTTTAAACGGGCCTGTCAGTTTCGAAAGCTATTTTGTTAAAGCCTATTAATTATCGTCGAGAGACAATTTTGGGACTTTATCTCTGCCCCTTTGAACCAAATTTGTATATTTAAAAGGGTATATTTAGCATATTTTGCTGTACGGCGCATTGGGTGTCGGCATATTATTCTATTTAGACTGTAGGTAGGTACAGCCGCACCTAGCTCGTTGAGATATATCTCGGTAGATAATTATGCATTATTACTAACTGTTGCCCGCGACATCGTACGCGTAGACTTTTATATAAGCTTTCTTCCTCTTTTGTCCTCCTTTATTCGGCCCTTGCGCAAAATCCTTTCTTAGCAGACTTCTACACCCCATAAGGATTTTACCTGCCAAATTTTAGCTTCGTTTTCGAGATTTCGTGATGAGTGAGTGAATAAGTGAGTAGGTGAATTTCGCTTTTATATATATTATATAGAAGATCTACAACTAGAAAAGGCGATCTGAACATTGCGTGCCAATATGATTGGTACTTGAAAAATGTTCGTCATCGGTCGTAATGCTACTTCATCGCATGAAGCGTACCTATAGCACTATCTATAATATACTGTAGCTGTAAACATAGTTAGGGTGTTAAAGGATATCACCCATTTACTCACTCACTGACTCATCACGAAATCTCGACACATACAAACTAATTGACCTAAAAAGCTGAATTTGGCTCATAGATTTCTAGAGGTTATGGTAGGGAGGTCCGCTAATAAGCTAAGGATTTTGCGAAAGTGTTGAATTAAGGGGGGCAAAAACAGGTCAAAGATTTTATGAAAATTTACGCGTACGAAGTCACAGGCATCAGCTAGTGTATTATATGAGCCTATTTATACTTGTTCTCAAGAATGTTGCGACACGCAACGACCGTGTACCATCAAAGTCTGCAAGCAATTGACATCACACTGGTGCTCAATATACTTTAAGCACCACTAAGTTAGTTTGATGCCATTAGAAAAGTTCTTACATCATGTCTTTACTATTTATGTCAATTAGTTTTTTTTCTCAGACCGCCTACTTTTGCATAACTTTTACATCTATTTGCTCCATCGTAGACCGGATCCTCACTATGCTATTTTTACGTAGGCATGCCTTTTTGCGGTGATATTTTAATGAAATGCACAGTCCACTTTTAAAATAATTTCACCTCTTGCTAACAGCTGCACTATACTGCCTACAAAATTTTTATGCACGAAATAAAATTTACATAAAAGCATAAACTGTGACGTAACCGAGAGCGGAAAGTGATTTTATGCGCGTTTGAAACCCAATAAATAAAGTTAATATGGTTATATGTTTGGCTGCGGCTCGGCGGCTTAACTTCTGGCTGGGCGATACGAGAGAAGCTCCTACCAGTGGCTAATGTATGAGGACAGAGTACTGAAAGTTCCTTATTTCCTGAGAGTTCTATCATCAGCCAGAAGACGTCCACTGCTGAACAGAGACCTCCCCTTTAGAACGCCACACTAAACGACATCCTGCTAACTGCATCAACTGGATGCCCATGACACTCACGATATCGTTGGTTCATCTTGTGTGAGGCATACCTACACTGCGTCTTCTGGTTCATGGTCTCAAGAAACATTCTTCCACATCAGTTACCGGTTGTTCGAGCGATGTTGCCTGCCCAATTATCACAGTTCTATGTCTAGATATTGTCAAGGTCAGAGTGAAAGTTTCTTCTTAGTTCGCGTGCTAAATTTCCGACCACATCGTCGCTTGTCCACCGGTGAGATGGTGGTCAAACGCGGACCTATACGCGGAAACAAAATATTTTATAAATTTTTGATGATGCGGTAAATCACTTTTGAAACTAGACTCCGACTCTCCGTATATATATTGTAGTCTTTGACTCCGACTGGCATTAGAAAAGCCTGTTGTATAGATGTCCAATTGACCGTATCCTGTCTGTACCTAATAAAATTTTATTTACACATAAACTTATTGTGACTCGGGAACGAGACTATTTCAGCAATTTTTATCGCGCTAAAGTACATTTCAGGCCGTTGCACGTTGACTATAGAAAAACTTGTTTTTTTATTAATATTTCTTTCTTTACATCCTCGTCCATACCATCGCTTGCCATCAGACGAGTTGGTGGCTAAACGTAGCATAATGTGTTAAAAAAAATTACACATTTTTTCTATGGTCCAACCAATGGAAACCAATTGTCAAAATTGTTTTACCTACCAAGTTTGGTGTTGTCATCTAAAGATTTTTAGCTTTCACCGTGTTTTATGCGTCAATATACGCTGATTTGCCTACCTGTACCTTATTTGGTGTGAGAAATCTCCAAAGGTACTAACATCAAGCTTTATCCCGATTTGTATAGGTTTAGACTCACTAACATTTTGTCGATCGGAGTTTGACGGAGGGTACTTGAGATATGTATTGGAACATACCGGTGACCCAGTAATTTACTTGAGGCTCATAGGAAAATGGCCTAAATTCTTTCCCCCACAGTGACGACATCCACCCCGCGCTCTGCACCGTTGTCTTCTCTTAGAAGGGTGAGAAAAGTCCAAAATCAGTCCACGCTACCTTCCGTGGTGTTTCCGAGAAGCTACAACATGGGAGTCCCATGTTGTAGCTTCTCGGAAAAAAGGCGAGTTAAGTCTTAAAGGGTCGGCAAAGTATTCGTGATGTCTCTAGTGTAACAAGTATTCATAGGCATCGGTGACTGCTTACCATCAGACACGTCGTCTGTTTTTTTGCCACCAATGGCATAAGAAAAACCAAAAACCTGAATTTGGTTGACTCGTGTCAGGCAGAAAATACTGAAGTCGTATCCCTGACTCCAGGATTGCCCCTCGGGTTCACCTGCTTGAATTCACTCAGAAACGATACCTTTTTCCGGGATAAAAAGTAAAAACGATCTTATGACATTCTCCGGCCCTCTCACTATGCAAAAAATCAGGCCGAACCATCTTGGCAGTCTGTTGATGCGTGAAAGAGAAACAAGCAAACAGCCACACTTACATATTTTTAATATTGGTAATAAACAAGGGCACATGTCATGTTCTATGCTTGGAATGCTCTGCCTGAATGTTCCCGATAGTTACAAACTGGGTGTCTTCAAGTCGCGAGTGAAAAAGTTCCTTCTAGGCAAGCCTGCTCCATCGTAGACCGCATTCTCAATTATGTCAGTATGTTATGTTTACGTATGATATTTTTGGTCTTTGTCAATCGTTTCTGGTCTCACTTGTTAGCCTTACAAAAATGCTAAAGATTCCCTACTGCTAAAAACTGTATCTAGTGTGTACGTCGGCTGGCAGACCACGATATGACTCCCAATCCGGGTGTTTGCGGTATCTTTACATTATTTAAAATGCGGCGTAACTTTGTGCCTATGTCAGTCCGGTCGTTGCCTTAAAATAACTTAAAAGCTACAAAGCCTAAAATTTACGCTTACGTTTCATGAGTTTTATTTCATGGAGGTTGATTTTTTTCTTTTTCTGTAGCTTTCTTTTTTTTTATGTCGCTGGATTGTATTTTCTCTACACATATGCAATAGCGCTTACGAACAGGCGCGGCAGGTCAAACGTGAACAAAACAAAAGCAGCTTACCTCACTGCAAAATGTTCTCGACTTTAGAAACGACATACAGAGCATACAGCATAGATTTCATTTCAATAATTACTCCTGAAGCTTGAACTTTAAATATCATAATTTCACTAAACACAAGTTCAACCACTGAAAAGAAAATAACTTAATTTATATCTATGAGTGCAACAATTCATGTTTCATGCCAATTTTTTTTTTTTTACGCGCATAAGTCCGCGTTTGACCTTCAACTCGCTTGTTGGTAAGCGACGATGTGGTCGAAGATGAAACATGCAGACTTGAAGATTTACTTGAATATTTTTTGCAGTGAGCTAACATATAAAATCATTGATTGTAATAATATTTTAAAAATCAGCTCTTTTGACAAATTCAAGCCAATTTCATGAGCAAAACTGCTATTGACAAATAGATAAAAAAACTTTTATAATACTTCCGGGCTGATACTGCTTTCCATCAGGGCACCCGTGTTTGTTTATTGCGTTATTATATAAACGACACTCAGCATTGCACCGGATAGCGGATTTTTATTTCATTCTGTATGAAATCATGGACCAGGAAGTAGAGATATCCAGTTATGCGCCATAGAATTTGAAACGCTTATTTTTTACACGGCATTTTGAATTTGAAATCTTCTGACCTGGATCTTTGTCTTTTGTTTCGCCAGTTTTCCCGCAATTTTTTTGGATAATTGAATTTAGATTTTAGAAAAGCTGTGCAAATTGCATTTTTACTAGCTTTTAAGCCCTGTTGGTATGTACCTATGTATGGGTTTAGGTATTTTGTAGTTTCTTACATAAGTTCGGTGTAACGTTAAGGTGCCATTGAACAGGGCCCCGATTCTACTAAAGCAATTGTTTTTAATTTGTAATTGTTTTAATTTAAAAAAAAAAATGAATTACCTCAAAATATAAATTTTCTATTTTTTTTAATACTTTATTTAAGTGTCATACGTACATTACATAAGTGTCAATTTTGGGGCAATTGCCCAATTAAAACAATTGGTTTAGTAGAATAGGGGCCCTGGTTTGATGATGGAGAGAGAAGGTGGCCATAGAAACTCCTAAATGAAACAACGTTACCCCGTCGAGTTTAGGTTTGTTGATTTGTCTTCTCAAGCACTTTGGTCCTAAATACTAAATTCAATATGGCGGACGCCCCAAGATGACTGACAAAATGTTCTTATCTTCCATCATCACGGTCATCATCATCATCATTTCAGCCATAGGACGTCCACTGCTGGACATAGTCCTCCCCCATCGATCACCAAAAGGCCGGTTGGAAGCGGCCTGCATCCAGGATTGCATCATCATCGTAGCATCATCATGGGTATGGGTATGGGTATCAAAATGAAAGGGTTTGCTGAGAAGTATACGAAAGTATTTTTAAATAAAATAAAGTTTAGTTACCACAACACAACAATAGTCTCTAACAATATTACAGAATCTGAGAAGAATACGCCAGTTGAATATTTTTGTTGTATTCCGTCTCTCCGTTTGCATCTTTCGTTAGCAATTACGAGGAACAAACACCAAATGATTTCCAGTTGACCTGGAATTTCAGTTTGGTCGCATGCAGAGAATCTGCAGCTATAAATACCAAACAGCAGTTGCCAAAACTAGCTTTAAACTGTGACACTCGATTAAGGGCAGTCGCGCGAAACAACTACTATTTTATTCAGAGTTGCCAGTGTCGGTATACTTATGATGATTAGAAAGAAAGAAAGAAAATAAATTTTATTCGACACCTTTACAAAAACTTATATCTAAAGGATTCAATCAGTGTCGAATGGGTCCGTCTCGGCATTAATGTCTTATATCTATATCTTTCTCTCTGTCTGTCTGTGGCATCGTAACTCCCAAACGGCTGAACCGATTTTGGTTTCGGTTTATTTTTGTTTGAAAGGTGACTTGATCTAGAGTGTTCATTAAAATCTGTTCAGTCATTTGAAGATTACCTGCTCTTCCGGTTTTTTTATTAATTTGCTATTTCTAATTGTATATAATTTATAAGTAACATAACATCACACAATATTTCAATGAGACATCTCATAATTATAAGCAGACCTAGATTAGGTCTGTGGTAATAATGCCGGCCATACACGGGCAGCTTAAGCAGTTAGCCAGTGATCAACATACACGAACCGATCGTGCAGTCAAAGTCAACTGCTTGAAGCTGCATGTCATTGACAAACTGCTATAGATGATACAGACTGCTGCAGCAGTTGGTTTCAATTTTTCAACTGACAGCTTGAGCAGTCAGTGTCTGCCTGGTGACTGTTTGACCGCACGATGGAATTTCACCGTGCTGCCGACCGCCCGAAGCAGTCGCAACTACTCGTTGAGTTTTGGCGCTAACGTGGAAAAAAACACATCGGCTCGTTATATTATTTTCCTAAACTTGTGTATTTTCGAGTGTTAATGTGCTAAATGGTGAATTATTATTCAATAAGTGCTCTTAAACGTGCTCGAGTGTGGACAAGTGATATAACGAGGTGAAACGTGTCTTTTCGTGTTGTTTCCAAAACTCCATAGGAGCTTGTTGTAAAGTCTCCTCCACTTTACTGGGGCATGAGTTTGACTTGAACGTGACTTACGATACTCAGCTTGACTCAGACTTCTTTAACGCTTACTATGTAAACTGTTTAATATTAACTAAAGGATATTGAATCAAAGGTCATGAAAATTTTTAAAAAAACTCCTCTTTCGGTGCCATGTATGTATGTGTGTACGTAGAAGACTGTAGTTTGCTATGCAGTCGCAGCTTCAAGAAATATAGTTACCAATTTGATTAACATGACAAGGTTACCTAGCATTTTAAAAGAGACAACTGATATAAATACTTTTTTTTTTTGTAGTTTAAATAACATAACCACATCACGCAACACTACCTATGAACAACTAATTTTATTAAATAATTTATCTGAATGTATGGATTACTGATTATTTATTATATTTAAAAAAATACTAGCGAAATGTTAGGCTGCGTCTACACCATACGTAAAATGAACATAACCGTACTGCTCATCATATTGCTCTTGTGAACATGACTAGGCGAAAATGGCATTCACTGCGAGCTTGTAAACTATAAATAAAGTATTGATAACGCTCAAAATTGGCAGCCCACTGCACGTTGTATGAACTTTCCTCTTTAGTGCCCAATTATTCAGAGCTGTATGTACTTGGTTCATTGTAATTTTGTCAAACACGAAGTATTGTAACACAAAACTCACTGAAGAAACTTTTTGAAGAGCTTTGGCGCCAACGTGAGAAAAACATCTCGCCTCGGTGCATTATTTCCCTAAACTGTATTCGAGTGTTAATGTGTAATAAGTGTAGATTATTACTTATTAGGTGCTCTAGTATAGGCTAATGACATAATGAGGTGAAACTTTCCAAAAAAAATTAAATAACTTGTTTTGTCGAGTTGTTTTCAAAACTCCATAAAAGCCTTACTACTCCACCACTTTATTACTAAGGCATGACTGAGACTTGACCGTGTCTTACTTTGCTTGACTGTGACTTGAAATATAATTAAATATATGAAATAGAATAGACTAGAAGTCTAGTCACAGTCGAGTAATAGAGAATTTTGAAGTCTGGAGCCAAACATAAGAAGCAACTTTTTCTTATTTTCGAGAAAATAAGAAAAAGTATCCATGGAACAATTTTCCATCCTAGATTACCCAGTTCTGGAATAGGTTTTCTTTGGACCAGTAGTTCTTAGGCGAGCATGATTCGCTTCAATCTTAGCAGAGTGACTTGCATGACTTGCAGAAATAATTAAAGCGGTAAACTCGTTTATCATACTTTTTATACAGAATTTTACAAATGAACTATTTGATATAAAGTATTATTATGCCAATTTTGTTGCTTTAAAGTTTTAAATGCAATGCTACAAAGACTTCTGAAGAAACACATAATGGACAATTTTGATCTATACCATGAATCTAATGTTTAATTACACCCAAATTTACATTTAAGTATTTCGTCTTACCTAGAAGCAGTGGCACCTAAGTAGGTATTACGTCTTAACTCTACGTAAGACTAACTACTTAGATTTCACAGAGTCCTACCTCTGCCTCTATATATATAAATATTTAGTTTGTATATTTAGTGTCTACCTCTGTTTCACTTTTACCTTATAACACGAGACTATAGAAGAGTTGCAATGCTGGCTGTTGGTGCAGCATTGTCAGATAACTTATGCATCCTGATTCACTTTACTTACAGTGTTTTGTTATTTACTGTGTTTTACGTAATGAGTAACATATTACTAACAGCCGCACTCAGAGACGTTACTTAAGTTAAGGAATACTTAAAATTGCTTTGTCTCGTTTTCATGTGTGACAATTTCCGTCAACGAGAAGTTGACAGAGCAATTTTAAGTATTCCTTAACTAAAGTAACGTTTCAGAGTGCTGCTGTTAGAAACCTTAGTTAAGTTAATCTATACCTGCTCTGTTAACTTTTCGTAGACACAAATAGTCACGTACGAAAACGAAGCAGAATAATTCAGTGAAAACACGCTTAACTAACAATTTTATTATAAGTAAGGCTGTTGATACCCTGTTCACAAAACCGCGCCGAATGCACCGAAAAAGCTATCCTAGGTCTCCCTTACTGATGACACGCAGTATCCACGAATAGTGGTATTTACTTTACCTGCACCTACAGACCTAACTAAGCTCATTCAGAGGTACCCGTAAATAATTTTGATTACTACATTCCCAACGCAGAGGCATGCTGGAAATTACTACATACTCAGACTTACACAGTGGACAAAGCAAAGGGTTGACGGGCTGAAATGATAATTACACTGACATTAAGAGGTGCCGCGAGCTTCGTCACTTGATTATTATTTCAGTACAACCCTGACACACAATTTTCATAAAGCTTTAATTACAGTTAGAGAGACGCGGAAGCGAGCAGCCTCTTCAAATATTCAGGCTTCGTGTTTGAGAAGCATATAACAGGTTGTATCAACACACATCGCAATAGTTGTACATTAAGCTCGTATCGTATCAGTTGAGAAACAACTTCGTTAGTGTTATGAACTAATGAATGGAACCAATATGATGTTGGAAACAAGTTTGCACGGCAAAATGTATCTACGTATAGTCAAGATAAATTAGCGCTGGAGTTCACAATGTGACAAGAATTTTATTAGATGGTCTTAATAAAGTTTGATTCTGCTCGTCAAACAGTAAATTAAAAAACAAAATATGGATTACTATCAAAACTGTATTTGAATTTTGTTGCAGGCTTATGATAAAATACCACGGACTGGTAAGCGCAGAGTAGGACGTCCACCCACAAGATGGACAGAGGACCTAAAAAAGACCGCAGGCAAACGCTAGATGCAGGCCGCTTCCAACCGGCCCTTTTGGAGATCGATGGGGGAGGCATATGTCCAGCAATGGACGTCCTATGGCTGAAATGATGATGATGATGAAATCAGATTTCTGATCTAAAACCTAGGCTTTTGGTAAAGAACCGGAAGAAGACAAACATAAACCTGAGAAAACACAGTTGTTTTATTAAAAACCTAGACTGGACCCGTGAGTGCTAGCCGTCTATTAGTTTAAATTATGAATCACGCTCACGTTAGTTTCTATGGTCATAAATAAATCAATAAGAGACAAAAAACAATTATTTGTTTGTTATAAATTTATATACATTTAGCACATCTCAATTGGTTCACCACTGGTGGTTGCATCAAGAAATGTTAAAAATAATTTGAAATAGAAAATTAAACTCTTTGTTACTATTGCTTCTATTTGCTTATTCAGAAAAATACTCGGTAATTTTTAGGATTCAGGCTTCGATAAAAAAATAAACTTTTCGTAGGATTCAAATGAGACGTATTTGTTATATTATCTATACTTAATATAATTATTTTTATCATAAACCTTAACAAGTTTTTATTTGATATAAAAACTGGATTTTCATAACATTATTAAAGGACTTAAGGAAGGTTTTTTCATTTTCCAGTTCTTGAAAAAAAGCCTTTGATTACAAACCTGATTTATCATAAACTTGCGAAATATCGAATTCCATAGAATTTGGCAACTCTTTGTATAGTTTTTTTTTTTAAATTATAACTTAGTTTCCAGTATAAACTATTGATAGGCGAAATCTTGTTTTGCAATGCGATGCTTTCAATGCCTGTTTTGTGATCAGAGCCTCAATTATTCCCCTTAGTGCTGGCTAACAGGCGTATGCCTAAATGCTTTCAGTCCGGATCAATCTCCGAACATTTCACTTGTCTAGTGCAAAACAATGTCAGTTAGTTCACCTGGATGCCAATCTACAAAACAAATATTTGCGCGCCCGCTCTGGACCTTTGCTGCATCGTCTCTTGTTTTGTCCTGTAATAGCTGTACTCTCTATATAATCTATATATACATACTAGCAACCCGCCCGCCCGGCTTCGCACGGGTGTAATTTACGTGCGAAACTGGGGCGGGTCGCTAGTTATATATATAAACCTTCCGTGAAAATTTATCTAACTGAAGGTGAAAATCTCATCAAAATCCGTTGCGTGGTTTAGGAGCAGTTAGCGGCCATACAGACAGACAGACGCGGAAAACGACTTTAATTTATACTATGTGGAGATTATACATGCTATATTATAATATCAGGCTAAAGGTACTTGTCTGTTGTCTTTATTCTATAGAATCACCGGATTCGGAGATTGTTTTGGAATTTTTAAATTGGATGGCTAAACCTTGGTCCCATGACACCTGTTAGATACGGAACGCCGCTTTTCCTTTCTATAGGAGTATGTCTTTACCGCTTCTTTTTTCACTTGTTAGGTATTTATTTATGTTAAAGGTCCTTCAGTAAACGTAATTGAAACATTACTCATCATCATCATTTCAGCCATAGGACGTCCACTGCTGGACATAGGCCTCCCCCTACGATCTCCAAAAGGGTTGGAAGCGGCCTGCATCTAGCGTTTCCCTGCGGTCTCTTTTAGTACGTCAGTCCATCTTGTGGGTGGACGTCCTACGCTTACAGATCCGTGGTCTACATTCGAGAACCTTTTGGCCCTATCGGCCTTCTGTTCTGCGTGCTATTTGCCCTACCCACTGCCACTTCAACTTGCTAATCCGGTGGGCTATGTCGGTAACCTTCGTTCGTCTACGAATCTGCTTATTACTAAACAAACATTACTAAACTTTCCAAAAATATATATCATCGCCAAGAGTGTTTTAGACATACCATTCTCGAATCCTCGGAATTTTATAAAGGTCGCGTTTCGATCCACCACAAATAGATAGGCAATACGAATCCCACTTGAACTTCGGAATATTTTCGACAACAATCCGACTTTCAAACAAGATCCTCTTAAAGGGAATTATTCAACGTTTCTCTATACATAAAACAGCAAAGTAAGCACGCTTCTTTATCCACGAAAAATATCAATTTTATCCCGTTTTATTGTACTCAAAGAGTAGACAAAATCCAATCATAAAAATAGGCCATCGGGTTTTACAATCCAAAAGGGAAATGGTTCACAAAGCAACAAAAGGTGACATTGGCACATTTTTGTAAATAGACTGCTGGTGGGACTTTTCCATAAGAAAATGACGGACTAAATATTGAAATTAAACACTTTCACGTGTGTGTGTGTGTGTGTGTGGGGGTGATCTTTTTGTGTGTAATAATAGCGATATCCTAAGAAATAATGATGGGTTAAAATTAAATGTAGCAAAGTAATGATGTCGGAAATTTAGAATACTAGGCTAAACTTATAATGAGGGGAAAACTCAAGATATTCTGAATTTGACTTATGCGTACCATTTTACCGCTATTTAAAACACCTATAATTACGTACATGAACTTAGGGTCCCTTTAGGGTATATATAAAATCCTTGGAACTTAGGCGTCCGCCATATTAAACTTAGTGTGATGCCATTTTGTTTGCCCATTCAGTGGGGTGCATAAAAAATAACTGGTCCGCAATCTTCGGGAATACCTATGTCATATTGGATTTAGAATGACGTCACTTAGCTAACGATGCATTGGCGTCAATTCTGTCATACCACTCACTAAACTAAACTAATCTTACAGGACTAAAATTATCTGCCTCTCTTTTCATTTTAATATGTGAGAAAAGGATGGTAACAATATTAGAGCTGTCAAATTTAGTTTACTTTAGTTTAGTTTAGAGTAGGTACATCAGAATCGATGCCATTGTCATCTAAACTAAACGTGTATAATAAATTCCAGCGCAATCGGTTGTGGATGACTGGCCTAAAATTCAGTTGCAAGATCTGTCCCACACATACATATAGGGCAAGTTAAATAAAAGCTAGTTCTCTATCCTGTCTTTTCCAAATCGCCAAGGAGAATACTTGTTTAGCTAATTACTCTCACAAAGCCCTTGCTTACCGGCTGACAAAAGATTTTGTACAAAAGGATAAAATATTCACAGCCAATATTCATTGAATCTCTCACGAACGCTCACATACGAGACACAAAGGTAATCCCACAGTTCATTAATTCATTGTTAATTGATGCGTTTAAATATTCCATACCGTCATTAAGTACAAAACCACTGTAACTGCCTAGTCTGATATTCACCTACTAGCTTCGTGAATTTAAATGCCATTGGAGATTGACATCCAAAAAGACTCAAAGGTAGTCGCCAATAAAATAAAACAATCGAAGGTTGCACAATAAAACAACCAATTAACACCCAACTTACATCTAAAACTGGCCCAATATTGCCTTTATTGAGCCACAAAGCCCCGTACGACCAACAGAAACTATTTATAAGTAGCCGTAAAGGCAGGTCGTTACTACAGCCACAAATCCACCCCTGTCTTTTGCATCGAACTCTATTTCAAAGACAAAAGGAACTGACGTCGTATGATTCACTAGAACTGACTGAAACCTGACGCAATCAACTACAGTCGTGTGAAATGTAAAGACTGGTATCTTGCAAACAAATTTCGTATACTGCTTTTGCTTTTCAAGCTGGTTTTCTTTTGCGACATAGTGATATGACATAGTCGTAAATCTTTGGTGGGATGTAACAACACGAGATATTTGAATTTTGTAACGCAATGTTTTCAGATTTGTTTGAAAGGTTGAACGTTCGGTGAATGTGGAAACAATCTCGGATTCATCACAGATTGCATTTTTATTTATTTCATAAAAAAATGCAATGAAATAGTCCCAGCTGACTCGATAGGTGGCGATATACCGCAACATTCTAGCACATACCGATAGGTATAACCCATTGGGTAGGCTTCCATAAAACTACAACTTTTGAAATTTAAGAAAGTGATGCCACCGTGCTAATCTAAATCTAGAACAGCTGATTTAGAAGGGTTATCATTGTTTTAACGTTTTCTATGACGTGTGGCGCAATAAAATAGTGATGTTTACCGGAAGAAGAATAGTACCACTAAACGCGCTTTGGATACGAAATATTGTAAAGAAGAAAGTCTTTTAAAAAATCACAGTGCTCATAGCTTTCAACAAGGTGGAATTCAGTACGGCTTACTTCAACATTACCCAAGGACCGATGTTTTATATCTCTAGACGTTTCAGGTGGCAAATAATAGCAAATGTATGTGAGGAAATCTCTAGTCTTTTCCAGAAATGTCGCTTTCTTCGTCATTTGTTAGAGTCCATAGTTTACTGGGGTCCCGTTTAGGGGCGGCAGCCTTTAGTTATGCATGGGCCCCGACCGACGGCGGCGGGGTCCAGACCTTTGTTAATTATGACAGTGGTCGCACTCCACTCGAAATTGGATATTTACAGCTGAATATATTATTTTATGCACATCTGCTGTCTGATTTAATAAGGTGTTGACTTAATATGAAGAAATATTGATGCTTTTAGGCTGACCTTTTTGCTTTCGTTCATAATACCTTTTGATAGTGGAGTTCTAAAGTTTTGTGAGGAATAGATAAGCAATCTGTAAATTTGACTCCATAATACTTCAATTAGTTTAGTTTTTATTGTTGTTGTTAAGCAATCTGTTGAGTCTATTACATAAGAAGGTTGATCTGTATTTACTCTTATTTTACCCTAAGACCACTTTAAAAGAAGTGCATGTAGAGTTTACGTATGTACTTGGTATAGGATGTGATTTTCTTTATTTTACAATAACTTCTAAACACATGATATAGAATTCTCATTCTTCTCTGATGACCTAACTAAACTTTCAAGTTTAACTTTCTATTGTACTAAGCTATTCAAGAACCTCAAAAGTTCAGACATACGTTTTCACAAATATGCACTAAGCACTGAGCCAATATTGTGAGTTATGGCCCATCCTCTCTCTCTCTCTCTCTCTGCGAGAAGGTCTGTCTCCCAACAGTGGGAACATAATAGGCTGATAATGATGATAATGAAGAAGCTATTCAAACTATATTTTTTGTATTTGTTACCATTACCTCCCTTTGAACATTTCTACATTATTTGTAAGTGCGCAAGTATTAAATACATAAATAAGCATATTCCTTAATACAACTTAATCTTGCCATTTTTAATTTCCACCAGTATAATACAATACCTCATTTCATGCCATCACGTGAAAGAACTTGACAGTCTTGATTAAAATTTAACCAGATTGCGAGCAGAAAAGGCGGTTACCACAAAGGCTAGACAGATAAATCCAGGTTCACTTTATAAAATCTGTTAAGACTTACTTTATAGTAAGTACTAGATACATATTTAAACCAAGAGTAGAGTATACGGAGGCGTCTCAAAGTGAATCTATTTGATATTCCGGAGATGGCGTTTTAAAACCCCGATTCGAGCTATATGTTTGTGCGTTTTCCGAGGCCAAATCTACCTGCAATGGTTTTTGGGGATGAACTAAATGGATTATATGGCACTAATGCAGGAAAGTGAAACTTATCATGCAATTTTGTTTAGCTGCTTAAAAGACTATTTTGTCTTGTGATTCAGATATTCTTTGATTGAATTAGGTTATTTTTAAGTTTATTTTTGACATGTAATAATATACATGTCATAAATGAGCATTTGGATTGTCTTTAGACCTTCAACGGTCTATGGGCAGTCTAACTGTATTTGTATTAGCTTGTATTTTGTTTAGTTAATAAAGGCACTTGCCTTTAGGTCAAAAACTATTTGTTTAATTTATAATATACTGTACCTATTGCAAACGAAATAATTGACATAAGATCTATTCAATTCTAGGAACTAGAAAAAAAACTGTAATGTAGGTAGTAAATGTTTTAAATGTTTATCGGGACTTATCAATATGTAAATTTCGCTCGACGTTTCGACCATGTTACAACTGCTGGTCAGCTCGTGGCCACGGCCATTGTAACATGGTCGAAACGTCGAGCAAAAGGTACATAATTCTGACTTAAATTAGATAATACTTGATAAGTCCCGATAAACATTTAAAACATGTGTTCAAATCGCGAAAGTTTAAAAATCACTAGGTAGTAAATGTTATGGTTTTATTAAATTGATTTAATTATACAATTTCAGCAATATTTTTATATTGACAAGTTTTTAGTTAGAATAATACTAAATATTAATTTCCATATTTCTACACAGCACCTAGCAAGGAGTGATTAAATGTATACGGCCCTCTATGGTAGGTACTTTGTGTATGTACCTATAATATATTTACAACAAAAAAAACTAATCACGTTCCTAATAGAATCTCTGGTGTAATTCCTGCTGCTATACGTATTCCCAGTTCTATTATTCTTTGTCACAAAATTTATGCAGAATAATTACAGCACAATTTATGCAGAATAATTACAAGCCGTGGTAGCCCATTTGGGAGATCGCTAGACTTGAAAGCGTGAGGTCGCGGGTTCAAACCCCGGGCCCGTACCAATGAGCTCTTTGGAGTTTATGTACGGATTTCCATACCACTGGCTTTTCGGTGAAGGAAAACATCGTGAGCAAACCTGCATACGTACGGAGAAGAAATTCAATGGCGTATATGAATCCACCAATCCGCACTGGGCCAGCGTGGTGGATATGGCCCAATCATCCTTTGGAGGGTAGGCTAAAAGTCCAGCAGTGGACTGTTAAAAGGCTGATTATGATGATGATGAATTTACAACACAAACTCTTTTAGAATATAGGATTCGAGTAACATTTCTGCATCTAACGCAAAAAAGAACCCACGCCCTCATGAACGGCCCATTCTTCCGATTCCTGATAAAATCACCCACATTGGTCCAATATGTGTTACATTACAATGATAAGCCAAAATAAACTTGTTCTAAGTATCCGTTTAGCTAAAATTAGCTCCTGTTGTAATGCAACACAATAAAAAGGCTTCCAAAGTTGGGAAAGCTTCGCGTGTCTTCGCATCTTTGCAGCCTCCATTTTATATTTAACTAGCTCTTGGCCGTATACGATTTTTCTCATTTTCTCCGCTCCCAAGTTTTCCATTGTCTTTCCGCAGGCTATTAGACTTGGTTTTCTTTGAAAAGTCAATAATGGTTTGAAAACATAATTGCTGAATGCTGTGTTCGAAACTATGACTGATATTGTTAATGGGAATGTGTTTTTTTTTACATCGGACTAGGCTAACGTTTAACATATTGCCCTTTCTTTCTCTCCTGTTGGTCAGACAGCGGTTGAGGTCAAACAAATCCACAAGTACTATACGCTGTTCTTTTAAATGTGATAATTAACAAATAATTAATACTGACCAAGTGGGAGTCGGTGGCAAACTTATGGTCACCAAAGTTAAGCAACGTCAGGCGCGGTAAGTAGGCATGTCATTTTGTACTACTTTGTTGTACTTTAGTGGTTAACAATTTATGTGATGGTACGGAACCCTCATTGCGCGAGCCTGAACCGCACTTGACCGGTTTATTTTTTAATATTAGGTATGTTCAATTTATTTAAAAAAAATACAAAAACAATAGGTATATCACCTGAAACAGGCAACTCTGTCGAATTCTTCTATTTTCTTACCGTAAACTGAAAATACCCATCAATCAGCCAGATCCGTATCATGATAGAGCATCGACAAAGGAGAACACACCAATTTATCAAAGTAACTACCGGGCTACAATTTTCCGCGTCGCTGAACTTCGTCAAACACGTACGAAACTTCCAAGAATAAGCTTGTACAGACATCACAAACTTCTTGTGCAGAAACGTTCCTTAGAAACGCTCCTTCCACATACTAAACTCTAATGAGGTTAAACTGTTAAATTAGCCCCCAAATTCGACCCAAGCTTACTACGAGAATTAAATTCGAGAATCATAAGTCAAAACGAACATTTTGCTAAATCTTTGCAGTGAAAAACTCGACGCAACTTGAAATTTTGGTCACAATTCGAGGGAAATGTTTTAAAGTTTAACAGGGTTTGGTTTCGAGCTCGTTTGCGCCAATTGTACGTACCAGAGACTGTGGTCGGGCGGAATTAGGTTTTGTTGAATGGTAGCCAAAATGCCATGTGTGGAACAACATTTATTTATTACTACTGAATTTTTAACTGCTACGAATATCTGTTTAGCTAATAAAAAAGCTCTCCGACCAAAAGTTTTTCATATTTTCATCATTTTTGAAGATAAAAAGTTGTCTCGAAATTAAAGAATCGACTAGGCATTATCTTCAAAATAATACCGCAAATTTAAAGCAATTACTCAAAAGAACATAAATATATCGGTTTAGTATAACTTAGTTACGAATATGGTTTTTTTAATTATGATAATCTCTACATAGTATAAATTGAAGTAGCTTTCCGCGTCTGTCTGTCTGTCTGTATGACCGCTAAGTCCTCTTAAACTACGCAACGGATTTTGATGCGATTTTCACCATCCTTTTTTTTTTTTTTTTTATATTCTTTATTTTATTTGAAGGAGTTTTGTCGATATTCGACCATACCACTCCCGTAAGTCTAATAACATGATTGAATACACATATTTTTTAAATTACTTACTATAACACCATCAGTTAGATACATTTTCACGGAAGGTTTATATATATATATAACTAACGACCCGCCCGGGTCGCTAGTCTATATAGTTATAAAAGCTAAATTCATCTACTCACTCACTCACTCATCACGAAATCTCAAAAACTACTTGACCTACGTAGCTGAAGTTTGGCAGGTAGATTCCTTATGGAGTATAGAGGTCCACTAAGAAAGGATTTTGCTAAGAGCTGAATTAAGGGGGGCAAACAGGGGTTGAAATATTATATGAAAATCTCCGCGTACGAAGTCGCGGGCAACTAGTTACAAATATAATTATTAAAAATAATTGCTTTAAAACGTTAATAATGGTTATTTGAAAGATAATGCCAAATCGGGTATAAAAAATTCGTAGTTAGTGATGATATGAAAGAAGCTTCCACTTCAAAAAGTAAATATGTATCAGATTGCGTATATGTAAGGATGTCTGGCTGGCCCTATTGTCACTGTTTATCAAAAATCTTATATATACCCTAAAGGGACCGTGTTTATAGACCGGTGAAGGCCTCTAATATGGTTAGGTGGCTGTTGTTCCACAATGGTCCCATTATGACCCACTGTAGTTGTAGAGTGAATTGTACGAAAAACTCCAAATGAATAACAGAAATGGGTTTTTTTCCGATTTTTGTTCATTCATAAAATAACCTCAAAATGTGGCGTAATGCTCTCACGAGACTCATTTTGACATGAACCGTAAAATGTACTCATGTTCAACATTCGGTTAGTCGAAAACTTTGTTGCTTTATATTTACAGAACAGGATTTCTACGAGTATTACAAAACAGCTGAAATAAAACCTCAAAAATAACAAGCTTTTTACGTTGATAGGTGTAAAAACCTTGCTACGAATAATTATATGAATAAAAACTGCTTTGCAACTATTTATTTTCTAGACAATATTTCATAATTTACAATACTATTCTATACACAATTTATGACGTGATGACATGATGATATAAAAAACTAAACACGTCGTGATCTTGTGGTAAAGTACTAAGAATATTGGCTGCCATTTGCGAAGCATTGAATAGCCAAAGCAATTATCTCTGCGAGAAATTCAAACACAAATTTCATTTTATTTACTACCCATAATTATACAGTGAACCTATTTTTTTAATTTCGAACCGTAAGGACAACATAGAATCGGTACTTATAATCTGTGTAAGTACGATTTCAAGGTACGGGAAAAAGAGGACGAAAAAGTATAGTACATAAAATAAATAATAAATATTCGGGACATTTATGCACACACGGTCACCTGACCCCAAACTAAGCAAAGCATGTAATATCGGTGCCAGAGACTGATATACATACATATATATTTTTAAATAAATACTTTAATAAATATTAACACCCAGATATTAAAAAACACAAATGTTCATCACATAAATGTTTGTCCTAGGTGGGAATCGAACCAAAACCCCCAAGCGCAGAAGGTAGGTAGCTACCAACTAGACCAACGGGCTATCCCATTGAGTAAAATACATTGTAATATTGTGAACTGACTTGCAAGAGCAACAAAGCGGGTAACATTAAACTTGCGCTTCATAGACCAGCCTCTTGTAATTAGCGAGCTATAAGGGTTGACCACCCTGATGAAACTATAAACTCTATCGTGCCAACCACTCTAATTTAGGTACATGTTGCTATTAGATAGTGCACCAGACGACAGCTCTGGTGGCCCAGATGGTAATGAACCTGCTTTCTGTGCTTGGGGGCGTGGGTTCGATTCCCACCTAAGACAAACATTCATGACTGTGATGAACACTTGTCTTGTATTTGTTTTATATTTGGGTGTTATACATACCGACTTAAATATCTGTTTAAAATATACATGTATACATATGTATATCAATCTCTGGCAGCCGTAGCACAAGTCAGATGACGTGTGTGCTAAAATATCCCAAATATTGTATCATATATATTTACTAACTGCGCCCCGCGGTTCCACCCGCGTAGTGATGAAAATGATGAAAAGTAGCCTATGTCACTCTCTGGCTCTTGAACTATACCCATATATATAAATCAGGTCGATCCATTGTTCCGTTGCAGCGTGAAAGAGGAACAAACATCCATACATCTATACATACAAACTTTCGCGTTTATAATATTAGTAAGATAGGATTTACCAGTGAAGTGTTTTTAAACAAACCAATACCTAACGTTGATTGATGTAAACACCTGTTAATATGTAGCTGCAAGGTACATCAGAAAACTTTTGTTAGATACATTATGTATTTTCAAATATAAAAAGTACCAATTCAAAATTATTAATTTCACATGACGTGATATTAATACAATCGCCTGAGGGCTTCAAACTAGGCTAAGCCTGTATCTTGAGGTCCAAAAAGGATATAACACTAACGGAAAAAAAAATGAAATGGAAAGAAAGAAAATATTAAAAACAATTGAACAATGATAGACAGACTTACATGACCTATGACATACCTAGGGTACCCAAGATACAAGCTTAGCCTAGTTTGGGGCCCACGGATTTTTTTTATTTGGGTTTCTCATATTGTGTATATCTATTGTAAATTTTTATGTGCTCTTTTTTGGAAATAAATTTATAATCATTACCTACAGCAAATAAATACAATAGGTATATGAGAAACCTAGCTCCTAAACCAATTCATATTGTGTTCTGTGTCTGAATCCAGTGGCTGTTGGGGGGTGGGTATGTTTGTGCGATATGAATATTTGGTGATATGAATTTAGCTACATATACCTGACTAGTTAATAAATGACTACGTTCATGATCATCATCAGCCAGAAGCCGTCCAATGCTGAACATAGGCCTCCTTCTTTAACCTCCACACTGAACGACAGCCTGCCTTTTGCATCCGCTGGATGCCGGCGACTCTCACAATGTCGTCGGTCCATCTAGTGGAAGACCTACCTACGACTACTACAACTGTAGTGACTACGTTATTAAGTAAATAAGTCACAAATTCTAGCAAGAAATAAGGGGCTAAGTGGTAAGGCAAAACTGATCCGTTTTAAGCAACATGATTTTAAAGGCTATACTTGTGACCTTAATCGTAAAATTGAACTATGCATTTTGTAATACGGCTACTCTTACAGAAAAAAAATCGAATTCAAAGGACTCTGAACAATAAAGAATTTTAAGCCACATGCAAAGAACGCCCTTCAAACAAACTCAGTAAAGGTTTCATAAAATACGGATTACGTCCAAAATTTGTCATTAAATTTTCAAGATTGGGTTACTGTTGGAAACAATTAAGTATGAATGGAATTCAAGTAAACCCAACAAAAAGAAGGGCAGTCATTAAAATATCTTGGGTGCTCTACAAACTTGTCTTTCTGTCTACAAAATATTAAAAAAACTTAAAAGCTTCTAGCACTAAGGTTTAAATTAGTTGTAAACCTGAAACTATAAGCCACAGTGATCCAATTCGAAAGTTGCTCGACGAAGCGCTCTCCCGTCGCAATTAACAAGTGGTTATGAATAACTGAAGGGTGCTGAAGACTGTCGACAGCATAATGAAACTGTAATCTGTCGTGTCTGTTTCAGGACGGGTCGTTTAATAGTAATAATGTTTACTGTAGCGTTTGAGTTAATTAGTTAGTTCATTTGCCTCAAAACGTAATAACGTATCGCTAAATATGACAAATTCATATATTTTAACATGCAAGTGCTTATAATAGCTAAAATAAAAATAAAATAAATATTTATATAAATATTTTGCTGCATTTCACATGGTCACTTACCTATCTAATAAATAACATAAGAGACCTTTTTTTTAGAATCCTTGTAAAAAAGCAATCTGTCTTTTGAAGACTAGGCTTTATTTTGAACTTGTCTTGTGTGGGATGCGCCCATTGACGAATCCAGTATTATTTATTCATATCATCATCATAATTATCATAATTATTTGTTTAGTATTGAGGTAGGTATTCTCCTTTTAGACCTCCTTGGAGGCCTTCTTAACATTAAAATATTTGCTAATTTATTCATTTGGGTTACATTTTGGGGTCTTATTTCTTCTTCCACTGTAGACACAGATAGTTTATAGAATAGTGTTATTTTGTTATTTTTTGTCAATCGTATTATTTTTAGAGCGTGGATAATTATATAATTTATCGTATTTCTGGAAAAGTACCTACTAACTAGGTAAAAGTACGCACCTGAATTATTTTAGCAGAACTTTACGACTCGTTTGGTTCCATTTCATAATGAAATGCTCCCCAATGATGTCTAGGTGTGTCGACTGGTAGATATTTATAGCACTGCAAAGTACTACGTCTAAATTCGACCTCTGACCGATCTAATTTAAATCCCACTGCAACGTAACGTCTTTCGAAAATTTAGTGCAAGTGAATAAATGGCATAGTAAAATTTGGTATCACTGAGTGTAAAATTTTGGGTCACTATTGGTGCGTTTGATATGCAGATGCGTTGTTGCGCTGTTTTTAGTGCAATTATTATCATCATCATCAGCCAGAAGACATCCACTGCTGAACATAGGCCTCTCCCTGGACCTCCACACTGGACGACAGCCTGCCATCTGCATGCACTAGATGCCTACGCCTCTCACGATGTTGTCGGTACATCTAGAGAGAGGGCTACCGACGCTGCGTCTTCCGGTTCGTGGTCTCCACTCAAGAATCTTTCTTCCCCATTGGTTATCGGTTCTTCGAGCGATGTGGCCATTGCCGCTTCAACTTGCAAATTTTAATAGCTATGTCGGTGACTCTGGTTCTTTGGCGAATGTCCTCGTTTCGGTTTCTATCGCGCAAAGAAACTATCCGAGCGTAATAGCTCTCTCCATTGCCCGCTGTGTGATTCTCGAGTTTTTCCAAAAAGCCTACAGTGCTATGATGTTAGTGTATGCATAATTTATAATGGTCTTAGCAGATCAATATAAATTATCTATGTTGAATCCAGTGTAATAATTTTAATTTGTGTCGCAAGCCAGCCTTAGACTCTAGGCAGAATGTTAGGTATGTTTGAACGCCTTATATATTTGGGAAACATTGCTAAGATACTACTTTATATGCCTTCCAGTGAAGAAAAGCTCTATCCTATTATTATAACATTATCTCAAACCCCGCAGGTTAGAAAAACTTGTTCATTTATGTTTTTGCTTGATTTCCGTGACCCAGAGTTTTAATTAAAGTATCTACCTACCTACCTATTCACAGTACAAAACTTTTATACAGATAATTAATAATTTTTTAACAAAAAGAATCTACTGAATTCACGGAAAATTCGATAAACCAAAATCGATAATATCGAAAATCGTTAATTTCGTTTCGTTTAAATCATTGATTTTCGATAATTTCAGAAATGGTGTTATGATCAAATCATAAACAATATAAACGTCATGACATTTTCTTTAGGAAATCTTCCACTTCATTGAAACACTTCACCAACCACTTCCTCAACTTAATAGGTACAAAAACGCCTGTATGCGAGATCTACCACTTCTCCTGGAACAGAATTAAAAATTAGAGCAGCCTATGAACAAAGTTATTTCTAAGCAGCTCGAGCCTAGACTGAGGTAATTTAAGCTAAAAATTAAGGCTAATAACGTATATCAAATAGCTAAGTATAACTCGAATGGATCTAATGTAGGTACCCATCAACCCAATGTGTAATAATTTATAGCAACAAGGTTGCTGTTCATACCCTGGAAGTTTCCAAGAAATTTACTTTCTCTCATGTTTACATTACTTACTGGGTATACAAACTACGCTCAGACGAGCAGTAAACTCGTAGGAGAACATCTATTTCATCCTATGGGTTATATTCCGCTCGGATCGTCTGTCGAAATCGCGGGCGTATTTTGCATGTTGCTCTACCAATTGAAAAGGAAAGGTTTGTTTCGCTCCCGGGTTCTGTAAAGTTAAAACTTGCAAAAATCCTACTAATGTTATAAATGCAAAAGTGTATTTGTTGGGTCCCGTAGCCCCAACCCCTTATAAATTCGTTCTGTCCATCCATCTATCTGTCTGTCTGTCCGGCCGTCCTAATTCATTAGAAGCTTCTATAGTTGTTAAGGCTAGTGCTTGAAATTTTACACAATATTTTTTTTGTATAGATCTCAATTTTAAAAGTATAAAAAATATATAATTTTTTCGCTTTATTTAACTCGAGGAGGTAAAGCGAAAAAAAAATCATCTCCATTTCACATGTACCAGAGCCACCCCGGTTACCAATACTTCGACCAAATAAATTTGGTCGAAGGTTGGATATTGTTTAATAGATCTTTTAAAATTAAAGGATACAAGGATATATTAGGTTTGATACATCACTTTTTTACTAAGTTTATATTTTGTGAAATATGGCCCGCCAAAATGGCAAAAATTATGCTCCCCCAACATTTCTAAATTATTAGACATATAAACTTGTTACTTGCCATGCTGATAGATCATATTAAAAACCTTAGTTCAAAATTATTTTATATATTTTCTGATAATAACTTTTTGAGATAATTATGGCTATAAAACTGTAATAAATTCAAGACGTTCTCACTTTAACGTCATTGAAATTGTCTTAAGGTGGAACATTTCACCTATGGCAGGAAATTCAAATTTCAAACAGTTTTCTTGTCCTTGTAGCTAGGCCGGGTAATTATTGTCAACGATCATGATGTTTGCGAAAATTTATTATTATTGTTTACAAACTCATGTAAAGCTATTTATCTCTAATGCACATTATTACTTACATATTATGTCAATAAACTAATTTTTGCTGTTTCAAAATGTTTATTGACAAATGTAAGTAATGTAGTGCGTTACTGTTAAATAGCCGTATATTATAATGTAAAGAACATCCAATTATTTTCGCAAACACTGCGTCATTTTAAAATAATTATCCGGCCTAGCTACAAGGATAAAAAAAACTGTTGGAAATTTGAATTTCCCGCCATAGGTGACACCACAGTGAAACGTAGACATAGACATCATTTATTTGAGGCAAAAAATATAAAAATATGAATATTTCTCAATAGTTTTCTTTTCGAAACCATAAAAAGCATATGGTATGTTGGTATGATTCATCTCTACAATTTGGTCACAAAGATCGGAATCTTAGAATAACTAGGTAATCATATTCTAAGATCGGAATGCTACCTTAAACACAGAAAATAACATTTTTTTCTTTTAGATTTTTCCCTTTCCTTTTCTGTGATGTTAACTAATTTAGATACTTTTATGTCAAGTGAATTTTATAGAATACAAAGAAACATGATATTAAGGTATTGAATAAAATTGTTTCTTCCAGTATAATATTTCAATGGACATAATAATTCTGAAAGCAAAAGAAAAAATGTTAGGTAGCTACTCCAAAACTGAAGCAAACAGCGAGAAATTTCGAAGTATTTACATTCTCTAAAGTTTTGGAACCCTAAAATCTACACTAGCATGTGGACGCGAAAGCGGATTCTCTTATAAATATTTGATCCAGTTGCCGAGGGATATTTGCCTTCGTGAGCTTAGAGCACCTCCAGGCAATAACGTTGTTCCTGAAGGTACTGCTATGGCTAATAGAATTTTTATTCAATAGCCTCAAGCTTACAGCTGAATACGCACGTTTTATGTAACAAACAACTCTCTTATAAAGAAAGCCAAGTATCTACATTTATTTGCAAGCAATCCCCCGATATTTCGGCGCAGTAACATGCACCATGTTCTCGGAAATATCGGGAGCTCATTCCACAATCTTACCATGGTAAATATCCCGTAAATAATCACGTAACTTCAATCCTCTGTTATTTTAAAGTGCATGCTCTATCGTAGACCGCATCCTCGCTTAAATATGGCATTTAAAAAAAACAGGCGAGGTGGCAGTCAAACTCAAGACTATTATTATTATTATTAGATATATTACTAGCTTTTTCCCGCGACTTCGTACGCGTAGACTTTCATATTATTATAAACTTTCAACCCCTTTTTTTCATCCTTAATTCGGCCCTTTCGCAAAATCCTTTCTTAGCGGACCTCTACTAACCGAACCTTTACTATACGGAATCTACCTGCCTCAGCTTCGAATCAGCTTTAAGTCAAGTAGTTTTCGAGCTTTCGTGATGCTGAGTGAATGAGTGAGTGACTGAGTGAATTTCGCTTTTATATAATTACTAGCGGTCCGCCCTAGCTTCGCACGGGTATAGATTATATAGCCTATGTCACCCGGGGATAGTGTAGCTTCCCGTCAGTGAAAGAATTTTTCAAATCGGTTCAGTAGTTTCGGAGCCTATTCAATGCAAACAAACAAACAAACAAACAATCAAATCTTTCCTCTTTATAATATTAGTATAGATATAGATTTCTGGAGTGCACAATAAAGTGTTCCTATAAAGATTACTTCCACTGGAGCTAATCTTCATTGCACATTGTGACCTTCCAGAAAAAAAAAGAATACTTACTTTGACTTTTAATGTGCACTGAACTTCAATAAAAGCGTTAGATGCGGAAAGTTTAACGGATAAACATTCCGCTGAGGCATTACAACCGGCCAGGCTGAACAAAGCACGTAAGCGAGGTAAGCAACGACCCATGCCCAACTGCCTTGATATGCCTTCGGGTCAAGTTATATGTTCCGTTTTAAAATTTTAACACCCTCCCTCACCTGCAGCTTCAAGCAAACCGTAAGCAAGTTTCTTTCACATTGTTACTAAAGCCATTGGCACACTGAACGCTCAGAATTATCAATTATAAGAACGACTTCAAAAATTAGTAAGCGCTAAAACAAAATTATTAATATTGCCAAAACAATAGGTGCTCGAACAAAATTATTCGTAAGATTAAAAATACTGAGCCAAAAATTAAATTTGCGGAACCAACAGACAGACAGTCTCGACAGTGTAGCTACTGGACACAATAAAAAAAAACCCGACAAGTGTAAGTAGGACTCGAACCCTGAGGGTTCCGTACAAACTTAATGAATATAATTATGTAGATCCATCCCGGGAATCGAACGAACGAACGACTCATATCAAAAAAAGGTTAAAAAGATTGAAATATTGAATGACAAACTTAACTTTGTAGTTGGCAAACAGATGCTTAGGTCACCTTCGCCTGCATGTGTCTCGCGTTCGTTCGCTGAGAATTACGCTCCTGCCATGTATTTTTGCGCGCGTCACTCTCAAGTGTCAAGTCTCAGTGTGTCAAGGCTTTATGTACGAGTAGGTATGCTTATGGTTTAGGTAGGTCTGCTACGTAGGTACTACAACTTTGTATGTGCAAACAAATTAATTATTAACAGGAAACGCGGAGCTTTTCGTGCTCAAACGAACTCAGCCTGTGATATTTGCATGAAATTATCTGTAAAGCATGCCATTTACATATTCCGGAGCCGAAAAGATTCGCCAAGAATTTTTCGGGTGTTTTTCTCGTTTTCGGACGTATTGTAACGAAGTAAGATATGGAATTTTTGCATGTTAAGGAAAGACAAGATCTTAAATTAAGCTACCGAAAATTACATAAATATTTATGTACAATAGCAGCTAGAAATGTAGTTTTTATTTTTATAAATAATAGGTTAACGTTTGACCACCATCTCGCCTGATGTTAAGCAATGATGCGGTCTAAGTTGGAGCACCGATTCACTCGTGATTTGAAGACACCCAGATTGTAACCATCGGGGAACACCCATTCGCAAACTAGCAGTTGGCACAATAAATGTGTTCAAAGTTAATCTAGTCTAGCATTATATTACCCTACCTGTTTATTTTGTGGTTAGGTATATCTAGGTTTCTAATTAGGTTACGGGCGTAGAGCGTCTAGATTGAATCAAGTTTTCATTAGGTCTGTATCTAAGCTGTACGTAGTTAGGAAAGTAGGTAGGTATAGTAAGAGTTAGGTTCCAATATTTTCATAAACTTTTTTTGCGAATAGGTCTGTCTTGTCTCCCTACCGGCCTGATGGTAATCGGCGACAGAAGGACTAAAGAAAGACGGAAGACAGCATAGTGTTTTATTTCTTAGCATTGTCAATTAATATTAAACCAAGCTCGATAATTTTTAAGGTTCCGTACCCAAAGGATAAATACTGGACCCTATTACTAAGCCTGCGCTGTCTGTCCGTCTGTCCTACCTTTTAACGACTGTATTTTGGAACCGTATAGATAGCCAGTTGAGATATAGGCGCGGTAGTGCTGTATTTTGTAACCGTATAAATAGGTATAGCCAGTTGAGATAGGGCGCGTTCGTTACTTGGACGGATGACCGCCTGGCCGTGATGTTGTCTTAATGCACTACTTTTTGTGTTTTGTGGTGGTACGGAACCCTCAATACGCGAGCTTGACTCGCACTTGGCCGGTTTTTTTTTTCATAACATCAGTCAAGTTGGCGGTCTATAACGCAAGTAATTTATTTTATAAAAAAAAATGTTTAAAATGATTTGACTGAGTTTTAGCCCTATTGTTTCTATCCCCGTCGCACACATAGTCAATCCGAATGAGAGAGACAGGACAAAAACTAATATCGCAGGTACCTCCTGGAAAACCCACAGAAAAGGCCAGGCATTATGACGGAACCTTGATTGAACATTCTTATTTATGTCTACGCGTCGAACTCCGCATCCAAAGAACTTGGACCTTACGTTTTTGGGTTAGGTCTCAATTGTGATGCGGTCAAAGAGACCGCATCACAGTTGCTAACTGATTTCGAAAGACTGACGTTTCGTTTATATGGGTGCAAATGGCTACATCTCGTATAAAAATAATAATAAAATAAATATTCGGGACATTTTTGCACACACGGTCATCTGACCCCAAACTAAGCATAAAAATAATAAGTGATATGGCTGCCAGAGACTGATATACTTAGTACATACATATTTTATATTTTTAAATACATACTTAACTAGAAAAGATAATTAACACCCAGATATAGAACAAACACAAATGTTCATCACACATAAATGTTTGTCCTAGGTGGGAATCGAACTCACGCCCCCAAGCGCAGAGGCAGAAGGCATGTTTACTACCAACTGGACCAACGGGCTATCTGTAAATGCCTTGACAGACGTTCTAATTAAAAAAAAAAAACTCTATTCTGTGGGAAAAACTTTCCCTGTTACATACTAGATCTGTAATCTGTGTAGAGCACGGTAGCAGTAGGTCCACAAAAGGCGCCCCTTTCGGATACAAGTGACATGCCCTGTCGGGTCGAGGGTTGCACAGGGGTGTCAACTGTGTTATCGCAACGTTTTGTAGTGTACTGAATAATAAGGCCTCAAGTAGCTGTGAAATGTTTACTAAAGAAGGCGCTATCATCTCTGTAGATAATAATATGCTGGGGCCTTTGCGTAACTAGGGAAATGATGGTTAGATATTAATAGATATGTAGCACAAAGTTAAGGTAAGGTAGTCAGTTTAGAGTGAAACTTCAATTTGTGTTTATAAAAGACTAGCGGTCCGCCCCAGCTTCGCACGGGTATAGATTATAGCCTATGTCACCCGGGGATAGTGCAGCATCCCAACAGTGAAAGAATTTTTCAAATCGGTTCAGTAGTTTCGGAGCCTATTCAATGCAAACAAACAAACAATCAAATCTTTCCTCTTTATAATATTAGTATAGATAGATATAGATATATACATAGTATATATGTTTACATGTATATACATATATGGTATAGAAAATACTTGAAGTTTTGGCGTGAACGTGATAAAATCATATCGCCAGATTATCCCTATTTTACAAAACTTGTCCTTTTTAGGGTTCCGTACCGAAAGGGTAAAAATAGGAATCTATTACTAAGCCTACGATGTCTGTCTGTCCGTCTGTCTGTCCTACCTTTAAACGGATGTATCTTTCGAACCATAATAGATAGCCAGTTGAAATTTTCACAGAATATGTACCTACCTAACGTTACGGCGGATTAACTAACAAATAATAAAAAAGTTAAAGTTGCATGAGTACCTACAAGGGTTACCATCCGTCCGGATTTGTCCGAACATGTTCGAACTTTTAGACCTTTGTCCAGCTATGTAATATTACAGGTAGATATAATATGTCCGGCTTTTTAGCTTGGGCCATGTAATGCCACTGCTGTGTTACCATACTGTAACGACGTGCGCAGCTTTTGAATTTTGTGACTAAAACGTCCGGACTTTTTTATTAAAATAATTATCCGGCTTTAGGTTAAGACTTTTCAAATTTTGATATGATATTCATGAGTATAAACCAGTGGATGAAGTTCGAACATTCACGTGTGTACGACCAAAATACGTATAGAAAGAAAGAAATAAAATAAATTTTATTCGACGTCTTTACAAAAACTTATATCTAAAGGTTGTAGGTAGATATTGAATTCTCGACCTAAAATTTTCAATTTCGAATTTCAAAATGTGTACCTACCATGGAATTCGATACGTATTTTACTCACGTGAATATTCATAGGTAGGTAATTCGCCCACAGATATTTAACGAAGTTTCCGAAGTCAGTTCAGAGAATATAGACCCGATATAAATGACCTATCTCCGTAGCTTGAACGTTTTCTCGGATGAATAGCAGGAAAGCGTTAGGGTACCTACCTATAGGTACCTATTGTCGGAAATGGAAAAGCAAATATCCAGGTAGGTATGTCTCCGACTCCGTACAGGATGCCTCACTCATCTACTTGAAAATAAGCACTTATTACTTAGGTACATTATACTTACGTACTGGCCTCTACTTTGCTCAAAGCATTGGAATGCTACGTGGTAATGGTGCCAGCATTTTGGGAACAATTCCCACTGGTTGTGGTTTAATAATATTTTTTGACGTGATAACGTCTTATAAATCGATGAACGCCGGCTGCACGCACAAAAAAGCACGACTCTTTGTCACGTTCCGCCTGAGCCGAGCGTGCAAGCTAAAGCGCGGAACAAGCGATAGAGAGGCACGATCGGCCTAAGCGTTTTCAGGTAAAATTATCGTCCGTAAACCGACTTCATAGACAACCCATTTTTGTGGTTACTTAGGATTCGATTTGTTTTTCTCTATACATAATTATTTTTTGTTATTAATTTGTCAGGCGTCTCGGCTTGTTTTCCATCTAAGTACGTAGTAGGTAACTAGGTACCTATTGCATAAAAACGCTTAGGTGCCTACATAGTTACAAGGCTAAATGACTAGTGCAAAAGTAGGTACGTATAACGTGCATATTTAAGTACCTAGGCATCAACTCTGATTTAGGCCACATGCGTTCGCACCCGCCACACCACTTTACCATATCTCCCTTGTTTGTCTGATCTGAGATTGTGCGTGTCTTTGTCTGCAAAGTTATATGATTATTTACGGGATATTTACCGTGGTAAGGTTGTGGAATGAGCATGATGGTGCATGTAACTGCGCCGAAATATCGGGAGCTCATTCCACAACCTTACCACGGTAAATATCCCGTAAATAATCATATAAGTTTAGTTATATGTGAAACTTTATTTATTTTATACTACACCTTAGTTGAATTACTCCTTATAACATCAGCCATCTACCAGTGAGTCCCCGTCAAAATTGGTCCAACCGTTTTGGAGTCCATAGGGAACATAAACATATATACATACATACCTACATTCACACATCGTCTTTGATATAGGTATAAGAAGATATTTAAACTAGTCAAAAAAAATATTGAAATTAGTTAACATCATAATCAAGACGTACCTACCTAACTAACTCCCTTACTTCTACCTGTTTGAAGTTCGTCGGGAAGTTAAACGAACTTGTTAGTGATAGCTGGCTCTCAATTTAGTTTATCTCGCGTTTCCGTTTCGACTGGAGCAAAGAATATTTCAGAATTCAACAGAACCATTTCTGTGGAAATACCTAAGTAGATAAAATTCACTTATCTTATCAGTCGGAGATGCCTAGGTTGAAATTGTACCTATCATGATTGATTTCGGACGATTGTAACAAAGAATTATTCAAAACGACCCCATTCCTCATAGTACTTAATTACTTACTAATTCTACTTAGAAGCAATACCATGCAATATTATGTAATAAACAGACCTATTTTTACAAGCCTTTAGTTAACTTATGCCTTGTCAGTATGGGTCAAATGTTGCAACTGAATTTTAAAACAGTTATCCCCAACCGATTGAGCTGAAATTTTCCATACACGTTTAGTTTGGATGACAATGCATGATTAGCTAAATGACGTCATTCTAAACCCAATATGGCCGACTCGCAAAGATGGCGAATCAGTTATTTTTTATGCACCCCCATGACATGGGTATCAAATTAAAGGGTTTGCTGCGAAGAATACGAAAAATAAAATGACGTCACACTTGACGTCATTCAATATGGCGGACTAAATTTCTTATCTACCGTCATGATAAAGTCATCATCATTTCAGCCGTAAGACGTCCACTGCTGGACATAGACCTCCCCATCGATCTCCAAAAGAACCGGTTGGAAGCGGCCTGCATCCAGTGTTTCCCTGCGGTCTCTTTTAGGTCATCTGTCTATCTTGTGGTGGAGGTCCTACGCAGCGCTTACCGGTCCGTGGTCTCCATTCGAAAACCTTTCAGCCCCATCGGCCATCTGTTCTGCTTGCTATCTGCCCTGCCCGCTGCCACCACAACTTGCTAATCCGGTGGGCTATGTCGGTAATTTTCGTTCTTCTACGGATCTCCTCATTTCTGATTCATGATTATGTCATATAATACAAATCTAGCAAATAATTATACTAAGGCATATCTCCCTTGTTTGTCTGATCTGAGCGAACAACTAACACCTTGACGTAGAACCAATTTTTAAATCCGTTATTAAACTATGGTAGTTCGCCATAATCGCCATCGCCATAGAGACGTGGTAGCCCATTTGGGAGACCGCTGAGCCGTGACCGCTGACCGCTGTGTGTGTGGTAGCCTATTTGAGAGACCGCTAGACTTGAAAGCGTGAGGTCGCGGGTTCAAATCCCGGGCCCCGTACCAATGAGCTCTTTGGAGCTTATGTACGGATTTTCATACCACTAGCTTTTCGGTGAAGGAAGAAAACATCGTGAGGAAACCTGCATACTTACGGAGAAGTAATTCAATGGCGTATGTGAATCCACCAATCCGCACTGGGCCAGCGTGGTGGTGGATATGGCCCAATCACCCTTTCGGGAGTAGGCTAAAAGTCCAGCAGTGGACTGTTAAAAGGCTGATTATGAGTTCGCATTAAACTGTATTCTCGTGACTCCTATCTTAACCTCTCGACCGATTTTGCTCCTAATAGTACTTAAAAATTGTATTTGCATGAACGATTTGCCTACCATGGTATCGTATAACATACAAAAGCAAATTTGTCCCCGTACACACAGAGACCGTTCGCTCGTCAATTATCTGCCCAACCGAGAATCTAACCTCAGGCAGCTCAGACGACAGACACTCACCCACTAAGCCATACAGGTCCACCGATATCATTTATTCAATCACAAGGATGATCTTCAAATTAGAAAGAAAAATAAATCTATTTGAAACTGGAAAATGCCAGAATGAATTTATTATTGCAATAACATTAATCAAACAACATTCTTATTCTAGTTTACTATGTATTAGTCTAGTGTATAAGTATAAACAGATGGATGTAAATTTTAAAAACATAGGAACAATGTCAACATCTTCGACCACATCGCTTACCAACAGGCGAGTTGGTGGTCAAAAGCGGACTTAACCGCGTAATAAAAAAATAAATAAAAAAAAACAATATTATGTTAATCTGAATACAAAATTAAGTACCTTGGGTGTCTCCCCCTTAAGACTAAAATGTTTACCAGGTTGTGTAAAAAAACATAAAATTAACATGATAAAAACAACACCCAAAGCCGGACGTTCTACCGGAAAACAAGGCTCAAATAGCTGCCAAAAAGCTGGGCATCTTACCGAAGGACGGTACTTCACGTCGGAACAGTTGCTTTCACTGTACCAAGTACATAAGTTCGGTCGTGCATGGAGTACTGCTCTCATCATTGGGACGGATCAACTAAGTACCAGCTTGGGGCATTGGAGTCTATTGAGAAACGTGCCAAGAGGCTCATCAGCAACGAATCTCTGGTTCAGACTAAGCTTAGTCTTGAGCATCGGCGCAAAGTTGCTAGTGTATAGGTTTTTAGTCGGATACATTTCGGAGTGTGCATCGGATCTGCATGATTTAATTCCCTCCTGCCCATTTTTCTATCGGACTGCCAGAGTGGGCACGAAAAATTGTCACCGCTTTATGGTTGATATTCTGAACACCCGTCCGAAGCGAAGCGCTTTGATTCCAATCTTATTGTGCGAACTGCTAGTCTGTGGAATTCGATGCCTGAATAGTTCCCCGATAGTTACAATCTGGGTGTCTTCAAATCAAGAGAGTGAATCAAGCGTGCTCCATCGTAGACCGCATCATCGCTTAACAACAGGCGAGTTGTGCGTCCAAGTGCAAGCTTATTATTTAATAATAATAATAAAAAATACGTTACACACCCTAAGCTAGACATCAGACACCCCAAGCGGGACGTCACACACTCTAAGCGACGTCAGACGCCCCAAGCTAGACATCAGACACCCCAAGCTAGACATCAGGCACCCCAAGCTAGACATCAGACACCCCAAGCGGGACGTCACACACTCTAAGCGACGTCAGACACCCCAAACTAGATTTCAGACTCCCCAAGTGAGACGTCAGTTCAGGACTTATCGTTTCTACCTTGAATAATAATAAAACATAACATTATAAACGAGTAGGTATAAGTTAAATTTTGCCACATTGTTTCAATTATTACAGGACTAGAGCTGCTGGTTTTACCCATTATTTAAAGTATCATTTGAATTCTAATCTACTTCATTATTTTTTTTGTTATATTGTAAATAGGTTACATAGACACATAATTATATTTGCATTTACAATATTTAATATGAGGGTAAATACTTATAGACGGGCAAAAAACATGCTTAATTTCGACTCGGCTCAACAATCACAGCAAATGTTTTTGTATCACATAACATACATTCGTTTATACATTTATCGAGCCAGGATTTGTGTACATGTCTTGTATGCTCTGGCACTTTATTTCTCAACTTCTGCATTTGTTTAAAACCTATGACCTTATCATTATGGACAACATAATCTACATACACTGATCGGATAGATTTAACAACGGTACCACCGTAAGCGATCCAATGCCTTTCAAAATTTATTCTTTCTTCTTCAGGTATACTTATAAAATCTGGGTAGAACCCTAATCTTTTATCTTTGAAAACATCTGGTAGAGGATCTTTTGGGCCTGATTCAAACTCTAATTCTGAGTCTTTGCTGGTACTTGCTTCAAGATCATCGTTTACATCTGGTGTGGAGTCACAACTGTGTTTTCTTTTTCTTTTTGATTTATGTTTTTGTTTTGGACTTTCTTCGATTTTCATCTCATTGTCACTTTTGTTTTCTGATGAATTCGATTTGTTCAATTCATCTCTAAACTTTCTACTCTTATCTTCTTTACTTGGTGCCTCTTCTACATTGTCACTAGTTCTAACATGTTGTCTTTTTCTTCTTTCATCATCAGTTTTGTTTTCTGAAGAATTTGTTCTGTTCATTTCTTCTTTAATCTTTCTTTTTTTATTGTTTTTACTTGAAGACTCTTCTACATCTTCACTAGTTTTATGACCCATGCTGCCATCTAAAGCGTCTTCTTCAAACTTTCGTTTCTTTTCTTTTTTTGTTGATTTCTCTATTACATCTTTATTTGTTCTATCATTTTTGCAACCATCTGCCAACTCTTCTTCTTTCAAGTTTCTTTTCCTATCTTTTTTTCTTAATTTCTCTTCTATGTCATCACTTGTTCCATACACATCAGATTCGACAGACAAAGGCATCTTGCTTTTGTCTGATGAATTTGATGTATTCAAACTGGATGTTCCAGACCGCCCTTTCGTTTTGTCTTTTTTTGTAAAGAAACTGTCTATTTTATTAACTTTACTTGGACTATCTTTATTCTTTTTCGGGGATTGGTCTGCTTCAGAAGCAGTGGCCGCAAGTTTGTTTAGTAAGGAAACATCAGTTTTTTCTTTGGATGTCTTGTATAGATGTTTTAACTCGTCCAAGTTGGTTGCAGTTTCCCAATCTTTGTCGTTTCTAATTCTGGTGACTCTTGGGAAGCGCACTGATATACCATCGGCTGTGTGAAGATTTGCTTTTGTTAGCTCTGTGCCTGAAATATTGGTAAAATAAAATATTTTATCTCAGTATAGTATAATGGGTAGAAAGTAAACTCAGTTAAAGCTACAGGAAACATACTTCATGAATTTTTAAGGTGGTACGTTTCACTTATGGCGGGAAATTCAAATTTCAAAGTTTTCTTGTCCTTGTAGCTAGGCCTTATAATCAATCATTGTAAACGATCATGATGTTTGCGCAAATTGATTATTATTCTTTACAAGATCATATAAAGCTATTTATGCAGACTATTACTTACATTTGTCAATAAATTAATTTTTGCAGTTTAAAACGGTTTATTGACAAATGTAGGTAATATGGACATATGGTGCGTTACTGATAAATAGCTGTACATGATAATGTAAACAACAACCAATGATTTGCGCAAACACTGTTACATTTCAAAATAATTACCTGGCCTAGATACATGGACAAAAAACAATGAATATTAAAGGACAATCAACGACATTATTAATACATATATACCTTTTTTTATATTTACAATTTATAATCAGTTATTTTTGGAGTTGGTGCCAGCCAAAGCAAAAATAACCTTAAAAGATACCATAGAGACTATTCATTGTTTTTTTGAAGTTCTGTTCTAAAAACAGTTCCTCTATGTTTGCTGTTCAGTTGACAGGGTCGCTAGTGGATAACAAAGTATGAAATTCACCTACAAATAACTGTGGTTCCAATTTTGCCCATCTTAACGGCTAAGTTGGTGGCACTGTACAATTTTCATTATACATTGAATTCGTTGGTTATTGTCATGTTTTTGTAGATTTTTCAAAAAGCGCTGAATCAATGTCGATAAAATGTATATGGAACCACCTATGAGATATGAACTACCAAACAAAAAATAAACATCAAAAACAATTCTAAATTGGCAGAGTAATCGCGTAACAAACATACAACAAAAAAATTTAAAACATTCAGTCGAATTGATAACCTCCTCCTTTTTGAAGTCGTTTAAAAAGGAATTTTGATTTTATATCTATTGACGAGGCTTACCCTTACCAAGGATCCATATAAGGGTTATCTTCCTTGGTCTTACGCAGTCAAAGTAGTGGGCATTATAAAACAAATACCTACCAGTGATTTCCCAAACAGGTTGCTTCTTAGGATCTGCAGCTATAAAATCTGGCACCATGCCTTTATTGCAATCCAACCACGAAGGCACCTTATTATAGTCTTGAGATATCTTCACCATGAGCGGTGACAGCTCTTTCTGCAACCTGGAAAGAAATAAAATAATTTTTTTTAGTTTAGTAGCTCGCCCTGAAGTGTGACTTCAGGACCCCTATATCTCTGTAATTCCTGGACCAATCTTGCTCAATCGAACTTAATGGAATAGCATGGGGTACTTCAAAAGGCGAGTTAATAGAGTCCTAAAGGGTCAGCAACGTATTTGTGATGCCTGTGGTGTTACAAGTATCCATAGGAGACGGTGACTGCTTACCATCAGGCGGATCGTCTGCTTGTTTGTCGCCTATGGCATAAAAAAGGGAATAAACTACTTTATAACAATATTTCGTGAAGATTGGATCATCGATATGCACGTTTTCATCGAACAAATATATAATCATAAAACGTCTACTTGGCCTACTAGAAACTGAGACCTCTCTTCGCACGGTCAAAATAAGAAGCATAAATAGAGCAATCAGCAATCACAACCTTTTAATGGTACATTACAAATACGGCTGGTAAAGACTTGACGGATGAATGTGAAAATGGGCAGAATGAGCCACAATCAATGTCATAATACCCACGCTTGGCAGGTGGCTTGGTGATCACAGTACGTTCACCTTGTACTAATAGGAAACTGCTGCCCATCCTATGGTGGTCCTGGTCGCAGTTTTAGGACATACCCGGGCTTGCTATACAATTTGCCTCTGTTACTTGTCTGTGATGTCATAAGGACATCACAAACATCATCAGCAGCCATTAAACGTCCACTGTTGGACAAAGGCCTCCCTCTTAGACAGGGGTTTTGCCATAATCCCCACGCTTGGCAGGCGGCTTGGGAATCATCATCATCATCATCAGCCAGAAGACGTCCACTGCTGAACATAGGCCTCCCCCTTTAACCTCCACACTGAACGACAGCCTGCCTTTTGCATCCACTGGATGCCAGCGACTGTCACTATGTCGTCGTGTTGGGAATCATAAGGGTGTCATAAGAACATTCAACGTCAATAGAGCGTTTCCAGTCAAGTTTTTTTTTAAATAATAATGTTCTAGAGTTACACCAGCAACATTCATATTTTTTATGCAGTCCAAACATCGTTTAACATCAGGCGTGATGGTGGTCAAACGCAAGACATTAACTTTTTTTTTTATATAAAAAAATGCAGTACATTGCGAGTGATCAGCTGTGTGGACACAACTGCGTTGGTAAACGAGCGTGCGTTGTCTAGCGCCGCATTCGTCTAGTCCACGTAATTGTGTGTATAACAGAACTTTTTTAATATAATAAAAAAATCACTAACCTTTCCAGCGTGCTGTCATCGTGACCTGTGTGTACTTTGGTGACGGTCGCCCATTTGTTTTTTCGCTTGTCTAGACAGCCCATGAGAAATACTGACATCATGCCTCCTTTCTTGCCCGTACCTGGAAATAGCAAGTTTGTTAATTAGAACTTGTTCACGTTTAGTAAAAAATTGGAATGCAATTCTGGATGGTTCAAGACTGATTCTTACAAATATTTTTTACTAGGGTTGCGTTTGAACACCCCCACGCCTTATGCTTTGTTTTTTTTAAATTATAAATAGACTTGCGCTTGGCCGCCAACTCGCCTGTTATGTTAAGAGATGATGCGGTCTACGATGAAGCACACTTGCCCATAGGAATCCGAATAACGACTTGACGTGCGACTTGATGGCGTCCGGATTGTACCTATTGGGGTACTATTGGGACATGCAGGCAGAGCATTCGACAGTCTAGCATAGTTCGCATAATAAAAGTGGAATCAAAGCGCTTCCTACGGGTTCTTCCTCTTCCTAGGCTTTCAACCATGATACTGTGTTGCCTTTTCGTGCCTGGCCGTTCGATAGAAAAATGGGCAATCTCACCTGATGGGAAGCTACTATGTGGTCGAAGATGTAATAATATACTTGCCTATAAAATATCTATAAATTTTTTCTTGAACAACCCCAGATTTTACCTGTTTGGAAAGACAGACGCAGGTAAGCAGTTCCACACCTCTGCTGTTCATGTCAAAAAAGTTGATTGGAAATAAGTCTGAATGGAATTCTCACAATAAGAATGACTTCTTGTTGTTTGCCTGGTACTGTGATGACAGTATTAGGACGTGCAAATCTTGTGCACAGTCGCCGTAGTGTTTCAGCCGGGGATTAGATAATGCAAATCAAATTCCCTCCTACCTGACTGCCTCTAAGACTAACTTTGCACCGATCTTCAAGGCTAAGAACCTTAATCAGAACTAGTTTGTTGCTGATGACTTCTAATAGTATCTTATTTGAGATGGTGGCGATGAGTCCTGCGTTAAAGGCTCACTTGGAAGATATTGTGCATTTCCCTGGCCAGTACCAACCCAGCTCCTTGAATCGGGTAGTAATACCAATATAATTTCTCTTTTACTCAATAACTAACTGTCTTAGTAGAAATAACTCAAAATAAATAAGGTTCACATACCAAACCATGCTCCAAGAACTACCAGATCGGCAGTATCAGCCATCGCCCCATCAAAGAGGTAGTCCTTCTTTACTTTCAGCCAGTGCCTTTTGCCGGGTTCATATTTGGACTCCAGGTCTTTGAGTACTAAGCCTTCTAGACCAAGCTGTAAGACCTGGAATTAATAAAAGAACATGTTTATGAAATTGTATTAAACATACAAAACAAATTGTTCAACCCTTATTGTGACTCTCTCGACCCCTATATCTTCACTATGTATCTTGACTTTTGTTTATTTTTGAACTTAAAAATAGTATTTGCATATAACCAACTAACTTGCATTATTTTTTTTATATGAAGGTTTAAGATCAGAATAACAGTACTCAAGTTATAGTAGAACAAAATCTGCAAACACATATGAAACAAATGCCAATTTGTTACCGAGTAGCTATATAGAGCTATATAATATATAGCTATATTACACTATCTACACTTATTCCATTTTTTTTTTAATAACTAGTTGACCCGGTACATGTTGACCTGTCCAAATTACAATATGTATATATATTTTTTTTAATCCCTTTTTTAGAGCAATCTGTCTTTTGAAGACTATAAGCTTTATTTTGAACTGTTGTCTGTGACGCGTCTTGTGTGGAATACGCACATTGATGCATCAATCCTCATAATTGTTCTTATTTTATTAAATTACAATTACAATAAATTTGTTTGGGTTATAGTTTTGAGTTCATACAAAAACCCTATAGAAAAAACACTTAGTTTAATCCAAATTTTGCAATTTACGGCCAAATTTTCTAATTTTTCTTTCCCTTAAAATTTTATTTGGGTAATTATGAACAAATAAAGAAGTTTGCCTTTTCATTCATATAGATGTTACCGGCAATGTGTATAATTCATACATTGCCTGGACGCCCCAGGTATTATATATATTGCCTAGGCATTGTATAGATTACTTGAAATATATACAATGCCGGTAGCATATACATTACCTAGGTAAAGTATGTAATGGACAATAACATTCATAAGATTTCATACATTGCCTGGACACCCCAGGAATTCTGTACATTGCCTAGGCATTGTATAGGTATGGTAACATAGATACAAAGAATGGCTTGCCCTTAACCACTTGTGTAGTTCTGCTGACTACAGTAACCACGCATAGATGGCTCTGGCCAGCGCTGGAAACTACAGTTACCAACCCGTCACGCATGGTGGTGACAAAATCTCCTTATCCTGTTTTTTCTTGAACAACTATGCATATGAAACTATTTCTCTCTTATTCTACTTGAACTAAGGTACAAATTTTGATGGGGCAATCCTGCCAGAGGTCTATGGTTTAAAAAAAAACGGCAGTTTGAAAGTGACAGGCTGTGCTCCGACTGCTCCGGTGTCAGAGCGCCATGAGGGGCCGCAAATAAATAAATAAATAATAAATATTCGGGACATTTTTTCACACACGGTCATCTGACCCCAAACTAAGCAAAGCTTGTGATATGGCTGCTAGAGACTGATATACATTCATATATAAATGCATAAATGTTTATGCACCCCTTACTTTGCCTGATTTTAAATGATGATGCCATCTAAGATAGAACATGCTTGTTTAGATAAAACCAATTCATACACATAGCACATAGGTGGCTTTGGCTTAATATCACCATTCCATGCTATCTTCTATATATTTTACGTACCTTAGCAATCATTTTAGCCAAATCTGCAGGTTTTTCGATCAACTGTTGCTCAGAAAACATAATATGGTTAGTTACTTCTACCATATTATCATACAGAAACTGTCTCCTTTTTCTTATCGGCATATCTATCAACACCTTTCCATTGTAATACAAACAGTCAAAAATATACAAACACACTTGTGCATCTTTAAACTCAGACTGTTTGTGGATACCTAACGTACCAAACGGCAAAGGTTTGCCAGTGTTAACGTCAACCATTAACACCTCTGCATCTAATATCAAATCCGTACCTTTTGGGAATGCTTTGGGCAGGTAGTCTCTGAAATGGTTGACTTTGTGTGGCATAACAGGTTTGAGCGCACGGGAGAAATATTTGAACTCGTTGCCTTTTTTGTGTACTTGGACGCGTTCACCGTCATACTTGATTTCTGAGAGCATGCCATTTGGACATTTTTTCATGGCCATTTCAACGGATTTGCAAGCTTCTGCTAGCATTGGCAAGACGGGCGTCATGAGTGATATTTTTGCATGAACGCTGTCCTGTGTCGCATCTTTATGTTTAATGCCACTACTTTGAGACAGAATGCGGTTTAAAACCATGTTGAGATCCCGGGAAGTTTGAAATGCTGTGTACGCATCAGGGTGGACACCTTCTAGTATGTGTTTTGGACCAGCGTTAATCCGTAAATCACCTTTGATTAATCTGATAAGCATTTTCATGTCGTCTAGCGTACATTTCTTAACAATTTTCTTGAAATGGTATATTTGTTCCTCTTCCTTAGTCAACTTTGATAATTCTTGAAGGAATTCCTCTACTTTATGTATTGTTAGTGTACTTTCTTGAGCTGGTTCAATAGCTCTAGATTTTGCAAAGAATTTTTGAATCGTGTCAGCAATGTCGCCTTGTTCCAAATGCGTTAGCATATCATCATGGTCAGTATTAAGAATCTTTGAAAATAATTTTACAAGCTGCTTACTTTTCAAATTGTAGACTCTCTTTGTAACTTGGGGTAACAGCAACTTGCACCACAAAGCTAGATCACCTTTAAAAGAGTCACCAGTCCCTTTTCTAAAGAAATTATTAACTTTTGCTGTCTTCTCGGTATACGCATCTACTTTTGCTATTTTCTTACACAGTGAGAAAAATGTGGAAAACTTATTATCATCAGTTTCTAACTCAGTCTTAGATTCAGATGGCTTTTCTGGTGCTGATGAAGCCTTAGGGATGGATTCGTTTTTCAAAACTTTTGCGGTGTATTTTCCACTATTTTTTTCAGCATACAATTTCTCCGTTTCGTTTAGTTTTTTCAGTATAAATTCCTGATCTTCTTTGCTGATATTTTCCCAATTGCCAATATCGTCGATGGAGTCCACTCGTTTTGTGGCAGGTCTCTGTTTTAAGAGGCCGTTCATGAAACACTGTACATGATGCCATGATTTCATGGTCTGGTTCTCGCCATAAGGACTGGCTACGAGCTTCGCGATGCGTAGTTCGCCGCCAGGGCAGTTACCTTTACATCCTTTACATGACGCTCGACCTCCTTTGGCCCGGTCAACGTAAAATGGTGTTAAGTCCGTCATGCTTTAGCTACGTTATCATTGGTTATCCCTGAATATGATAATTAAGTTAGCACACGTCCAAATAATAATTACCATGTGGCCAAAACAAACAAGCAAGAATTTTACTCCATTTTCGTCCAATTTCCATGATAGATGACACAAACACAACACAACACAAATATTTTAGTTTTTGAAATTGACATTCAAATGATGTCAATGACGTAAAACAAAACGTGTTTTTTTTTCATCGTGAAAGCTAATGCTTTTAATATCATACCGCCTGATCTTACGACACGAATTTTACAGACGTAATAAAGTAGATTTTACCGAAACTTTATGGAGTTTTCAGGAAACTATGTAATCAGGAGAATTTTGTGGGAGTTTTGTAACCAACACAATAAGTTTCGTATCACTTCACTGTCGCATTGACGCATTCCTCTGAAATTTATACAACGTTACGAAGGCTAATTATCTATTATTATTATTATTAAGTACACAATACACATGAACACTCGAAAACACTCAACCTCATAAAAAAATACAATGAGATGAAATATTATTTTTTACGTTGGCGCCGGAACTTGACATTAACCAAGATTGAAAAAGAGTGATGGGAAAAAAATAGCAAAAGCTTTTAGAATATTATTACATTATTTAATTCGTTACCAAATTATATTTTTTTTATGATGATTACTAGTCATAACTTTCTAAACTGGGGAAGCAAGATGCTAATAGATTTTTATAAGCAATTAATTCATGAGAAAGTAAGTAGATATTTATTGTTGTACATCTGAGCTATGTATGAAAACTAACAATCGAGTTACTTCATAATAGAGTATTGACGTATTCCTGGACGCATGCGCGAAACTCGATAGAATGTAAACTTGATATTATGATATTCGTATCATACATTAGTACAAAGCTGTTGTAAAGCATTATCTACACTGTGATATAGCATATAACACAATTATGTAGATCTTGCTAAAATAGATGAAGATGCTGATTGGGTGCTGTTATAAATATATTATGTTTGTCTCTCTTTATCATTACAAGAGAAAATGAAACGATAACTGAAATTCTGGTATTGACCACGTTCAATAGTAGCTTTCAGACGTGTGGATTTGATTGACGGACGCCGTCCAACCAACGGATGAGAAAGAGTGAGAATAACATAGTTCCCTCTCTTTCTCTCCCGTTGGTCAGACGGCGATTGAGGTCAACCAAATCCACGCGTCTATAAGGGCTGTGATGGAAAGAATACTCTTATAATAATTACAGATTAAAACTTACTAGCAAATTAAGAATGTCAACATTTCTATTAATTTGACTTTACTTATTAACCCTAAAATTTAATTTGCTATTACAATTTGATCAAGCTAACTTTTAATTTTTTTTCCAGCATCATCGTGTCATCAAGAATTCAGCAGCGATACAACAAAACATGGCACTCTTACGTCGCCTCACTATCCATCGCCCTATCCACCAAACACTCACTGCCACTACGAGTTTTTCGGAAGAGGAAAAGAGCGAGTTAGATTAATATTTCAAGACTTCTATTTGTATAAATCACCAGATGGAGCTTTAGAGTAAGTAACACAAATTTAGAGCAAAAAATAATTCCGAATCTAACTTTAGGATAATTTAAGAAACGAGAAGTTTATCTTATTCACAAAAAAAAAATACGTACGAAACGAATTACGTTTTGAATGATATTTATGTATTTTCTCAACCTCCTACACCAAGGGCCTCACGGCCAACTGCTAACGCGGTATCAAACTAACGTTAAATCAGCTCAGTTTGAAAATCATGCACCCGCAAACTGTATCCTGTATTTACCATGTAAGACCTCACTGACGCCTAGTATGTCAACCATTAAAAACAACAATTATGTTGGTCGCTCAATCACACAGTTTAGATTTTACAATAACTGTCAAGTAACTCACGCTTTCTATGTGTTTTCAGCTGCACAAATGTGGACTCACTCCAAGCATTCGTTAATGTAGATGGGCGTTTAGAAAAGGTGGAGACGTTTTGTGGTATTAACCTTCCAAAACCAGTCATGTCGAATGGACCAAAGCTGATGCTGGAGTTCAGGGGCACGAAATCTTCAAGATATTCTAGGGGATTCAAAATATCATATTCATTTGTAGAAAGTAAGTAAATGACGTACCTACCTACCATGTAGGTACTTATTAAATTTCTGTATTAGAATATACCAAAATTTTGTAATTTCATGCCAAATAACTTTAATTTGCTTTCAATAATTCAACTTAAATTAATAGGTAGAATGTTGTTATATCGATCTGGCAGAAGAATTAGTCGGGCAAATCCAAAATATCCGAATATTGTGGACAAATTTGAGTTTTTGTGTATAAATGTTTTAGCAATTATACTGTAATAAAATTAATAAATTTGATGCTACACATGATAATAATACTTCCTCTATCTATGATATTATTATGTACTTAGATGAAGAATTCAGTGATATTGTTTTCCAGATTTCGGGATTTCATCAGGGAGACAACTCAAAGAGTTCCCATGCGCTTTTGTGTATAATAGTAGTGAATCGCGCAATGGCACCTTTGCGTCTCCCAATTCACCAGGCCCCTACCCACGAGACACCGAGTGTACATACTTCTTTCACGGTAGCGAGACTGAGAAAGTGCATCTGCATTTCACGAATTTCGATGTTGAGGGTGTTTTGCCGTAAGTATTTTATGAGATAAATTTTCGTTTGACTCCTGCAGAGCTGGTGAAATTAGGATTTCAAATGCATGGGAAACTAATTTTCTACCATTGGCACTGACAAAATCATCAGGCACTGATTCTTAGAGTTTTATTAAAAAAAACTCAATAAGATTCTTGGAGCCATCAAAACTACTTCCATCGACGATAATATTAACGTTATTATATACCTACTTGTCTTATCAGACTGATTTACCTTTTTTGTGAGCATAAAAAGTAAGAAATTACTTTCGGGCGTATGTATGTACCTACGTATTTATGCGTGTGTAGAAATGTCTTAACATTATCTCCTGTATATAATATTATCATCTCCTGTATATAATATTATCATCTCCTGTACCTAAGCAAGGTGTCGTAAAGTTGTATTTAACTCTGAATTTCGACGTTTCAGATGTGAGGCTGTATCAGCAAGCGACTACGTCGAATTTTCAAACTATATGACTGAAGACAATAGGTACGGCCGGTACTGCGGTCAGATGAAGGAATTTCATGTGGAGTCTGAGAGGAACTTCTTCAAAGTCACATTCAGGTCCAACGACAGATTAGATGGCACCGGGTTCAAGGCCATCTATCAATATTTAGAAGGGGCTGATGAATATCAGTCTCCCCCGATGCAAGATAGTTCGAATTCATTGTGTGAGTAACAATTCTTATTTATCAACTTTGAAATAACTTCATAATTGAAGGCACTTAAATGCGAAAGTTTTGAGTGTGTGTAAGCAGATCCCACTCAACTGCATAATGCTATTAGATAAAATCTGGTATGCACATGGGCTACTTTTTATTCTGTAAAAATTATTAATACTTGTAGATTTTACGGTGAAACCATAGTGCTGCTAGTAAAAGACACCGTAATATTACCAACAAAACACATGAACAATACAAGTGTTTAATTTTTCAAACTGTTATGTGTAATATTCATGTGTTGGTTGTTTTAAAAATGTTTTGGGTATGGATTCTCCAGTCCAGCCATCAATATAGGATTAGGATCCAAAAAAAAACGATCATGTCAATGTAGTTTAAAATTTAACTTGCTATTAAAACTCAACTAGGCACCATTGCTTACGGTAAGTACTACGGTAAAAATAAAACAATCGTGTGTTGCTCTTGCTAATTTTCAAATCTACCAAAACATAATATTGTGGTAGAGATAAGGTAAATAAATAATGGTTAGGTAACTATATCTATGTAAATGGGGGTTAAGTAATGTTGCTAAGTGGCCTGACAGATCCCAAAGGCTTGCAAAGTCGCGATTGCATAGTTGAATGCAACGATTTTTTATTTAATCGAAGTTTGAATGTAAAACCATCATGTTGCCCCTGATAATGTTTTTATCTGCCATGTTTTTATCTACATAATTTTTTATCATATTAATATTTTAATATTAATTTGTTACTAAATCGGGTTCTGTACAACTAGAAATTAACGTATATCATACGAAATTAACGCAAAGGTAACACGTCCTATTTTAACCGACTTCAATAAGTCTCAATTCAGTTTTTTTATGTTTGTTACCTCAGAACTCCGTTATATATGAACCAATTTGGTTATTTTTTTAAATTTATATGATTTAAGTACCTACTTTCAGATAGATTTCATAGAATTTTCACCAAACTCGGTTCAGTTGTTTGGCTTTTAAATATAACAACTGAAAAAAAAAAACTGGAAAATTCGGTTTGTTGGATGACAACATTGTAATAATAATTAATATGTCATTAGAGTACTTACAATCGAAATTGCGTAATATTGTACTATATATATATATATATATCGTCACAAGAAAGGCAGAATTACCGAAGCGCCAAAATAGGCATATTGAGTTATATAGATATTCGGAATCAGTGTTTTTCAGCCTGGGTCCCATAGCGATACGAGCACTATTTTGGCGTTTCAGTAAAAGGAAAAAAGGGTTTTTTTCAACAACCAGAGTCCTTAAACGACACTTTTTTGGCATTTTATTCGTGCCTGTCACCTAAGTAATTTTGTTTTCCTGCAATAAATTACAAGTGAATTTTAAGTGAATTTGGCTTCCGGCAATTTAAATGCTAATATTTTAGAGTTATAAGTAATTTTGATAGCTATAAATATTTGAATCAAATGGCGGTTAAGAAATTTTGCTTTACTGTAAATTAAAGTCATTTTTACTTAAGCGCCACTATATCACAAACCAGCAGTCCATTTATTATGGTTTGTACTTCTGGACATAGAAAATGACAAATTAATAAAAGTTTACCTTGACGCCATCGAAATTCTTGTGCTGGGAAAAAAGTTATGAATTTAAAACGAAAAAAAAAAAACTTAAAACGGCTTTTTCTCGAAATGGTCATTTGGAGCTTCAGTAAATTTGCCTTTCCTGCGACGATATATATATAATATTTGAAATTGGTTTTAAATTGATAATTTGTTGTTACAGATCTAATTGGACATTTCTTCAAGCTGTTAACCTTCGCGGTCATTTTGCTACATCATTAACTCTCTCATTGAAATAAAGTGATATTAGAATAATGATACTAAAATCTAGTTTAAATCCTGTATATTTTGTATGATAGCATGTGCCATACACTGTAAGTAATTAAATTACGTAGATCTAATGCAATGTTTTCTATAAAAAGGCAGTTTTTTTTCTCTTTCGAAACTAAGCAGTAACTAATACAATGCGAGTCACAATAAAATTTAATTAATAAGGGCACGTCGTATGAAAAAATAAAAACATTTTTATTTATGTCTCAAGTTTATTTACCTGTGTATCAAATCAACTACCTTTAATTTAAGTAGATAAGTAACTAACAAAAAAATATGCTTGAACAGAACATGATTGTTAGGGTTCCGTATTGGGTCCAGATTACTAAGTCTACATTTTGTCTGTCTGTCCATCCATCCGTCCTACCATGGCTGTATCTTTCGAACCCTATTGGACAGTCAGTTGAAATTTTCACAGAATATGTTGTAATGTTACGGCGGATTAATTATGAAATATTTATAAAGTCAAAAACTAAAAACTAAAGAGGGTCCCATAAAACAAACGTTTCTAACGTACCTACCTTCTTTTGTATTTGCTTTATATAATGATAGAATGGTAATACGTACAAGCGTCATGGCATAATAATAATTTATAGTAGGTACACTACGAATAATAAAAACTAGCCAAGTGCGAGTTGGTGACAAATTTCTGTTCAACACCCGGTTCTTGTACGATCACCGAAGTTAAGCAACGTTGGGCGCAGCCGATACTTGAATGGGTGACCGCCTGAGCGTTGATGGGATGTTGTCTTTTTGCACTACTTTTTGTACTTTAGTAGCTAACAAGTTATGTGGTTGTATGAAACCCTCAGTGTGCGAACCCAACTCGCACTTAGCTGGTTTGTTAAATTGATCCCAAAAGTTCTGTAGTATGTAGGTACCTACTATCTACACAAATAACATATTTGCAAAAAATCACCATGTTTTTGTCGTGCATAATTTAATGCTGGCATTTCTTCCTGCCCGTTCGTCTGTCTGTCTTCGTATCCGTTACGTAATCCGGAAAAAGGATAATAATGTATACACGCTTGCTTCACTGCTCGTTTCTCGCGGCCCGAGGGTTGCGTTGAGAAGCATAGCACCTTAGTCAGTTATCAATATGTGGCAATAAATGCTAAGTGAGCACTGTGAGCATCACTAGTACCGCTATCCGCTATTTACTCCCCGACAGGTGTCAGCTACGTTTCTAACTTCACATCACTAGTCACACCGCACCGCCCACCCTGCACCCTCCCCCCTCTCTCGGTAAACGTCAAAATCAAGTTGTTCGCCGCTCTCTGTGTTGCCGGTTGGTTGTCAATAGATGTTCGCGAAGCCCGCGAAAACTTTTGTTAGATACGAAAGTTTTGCCACTGAATTTCCGCAAAAAACAGTGATTTGTGTGAGAACTAATTATTATTTACGTTGTGTTGGATAGTGAATGTGAATGTCGTCAGTAAAGACGCAGGTGTTGCATTCCTAGGGTACGCCGACGCAGACTCCGTCCGGCACTACACGGTGCTAAGCAGGTGGACGGTTCACTACCCTAATCAATGTAAGTTTCGATTTTTTTATCTTAATTCATCATGTTAAAGGAAAAAGTAAGTTAATACCTACTACGAGATCCGTAGATCCCTTTGTGTTGTAGGTAAAAAGTTTGTTAAAGTTAAGTTTAGTAAAGTCATTTTAGAACTAGGCACCCGGAGTGCGATAGCTTTTGAATATCGAAGATACAGATTTGCGATGTTTGTTATATCCTACAAAAGGGTTCTTACAAATAAAAGTACCATAGAATACTAGCTTGTTCTGTTAGAACTAGTTTTTATTAGGGACTGATCAAAATTTGCAAAGCATAAAAAGTAGCTAGTAACCCTACAACCAAAATAAAATGAATAGATGGGCCTAGAATATGCACAACACACCCCAAGCGGGATGTCAGTGCAGGACTTATCGCCCCCATCTCGGATAAGAATGGGCCCAGAAGATGCGCATTTTTTAAGATTCCAAAATGAGCGCCGGCGCTCACTTCGTTTCAGTCGGTCTCTAGTCGTAGGAAGTGCAACACGAGACAATTGTTACATGATAACGAAACATTTGACAAAATTATGCCTTCCTGTGCTTTCCCGAAGTGTAAAAACACAACAAAAAACCGCTATCTATTTTTTGTAACAAATGTACTGTTTAGACATGGTTATAATTAGGTGTTGAAGTATATGTCCGACGGTTTTGACTTGTTTTTACTGAGCAAGTTCAATGGTTATGGCCCGTCCATTAATTTAATTTTGGTCGTAGTAATAACTATGGGCCTAGAGGCCTAATGTCAGACTTTTAAGCTGCCCGAAGGCCTCTGACGCTGATAAACGGTTGTTATAGGGCACAACCAGGAACCCATAATAGTAGGAAGTTATTTTACCAATTTTAATTCTTAATTCAAATATTACAAAATATAACCATTCTATACCTATCTAACAGCAAAAGAGGTAAAGTACTTATTACAGTGTCCATTATTTTTCGAATGAAAAAATTAATGCAGACTACCCTCTAATATTATAATTATTTATTAGGACATACTAGGTATTACTTGCTCGAAATCTATGTTCGGTGTTTCTCTGAGGGACCATATCCGGAATGAAGGAATTAGGGCTCATCCTCTCTGAGTCCCAGCAGTAGGAAAATGATATGTAGGTTAAAATGATGATGATTTATGTAAAAAAAAACAAGAAGTGAGAGAACAGTGATTTAGATTAGTAATTTGTTTAGCTTGTTTGCAAATACCTAATTTGCAAACAAACATGATCAATTGCTTGGTATGTTGTGTTTATATATTCATTGTTCTGTCTAGTGAGGCCAGTGATCTCATTTCTTTTCCTAGTTAATTTCATATCACTCACTAAACTAAACCAATCTGACAGGACTACAATTATCTGCCTCTCTTTTCATTTTAATATGTGAGAGAAGGATGGCAACAGTTTTAGAGCTGTCAAATTTAGTTTAGTTTAGAGTAGGTACATCAGAATCAAAGCCATTATGTACATTTAATAAAACTGTTTTTGGTATATAGGTACAATAAGAAATTTTGGATTATTACACCGGTCGGCATGGTTTTTGTGTCTGGCATGTGAAGTTTTGGTTTCTCCTATGTTACAAATAAAGGAAAAAATATTTTTTCTTATCAAAGTTTGCTTTTGCAGCAGATAGCAATTTTTCGACATCGAGACAAAATACTGTTTTTTTTTATTAAGATTTACAATGCTTTTGCTGAACATCAAAGAATTTTTAACTGACTTCATAAAAGGAGGAAGTTTATCTATTCGGCCCGTATTTGATTCAAAAATTGTGATAAAATTAAACAATTGTAATAATTTGCTATCGGATTAATCAAAGTGCTACCATCTGTTGCTCATAAATAGGTAGGTACATATTCTCATATCGATGTAAATTAGACAAAAGCAAACTTTAAAATCCGAGATCGAATCCGAAATGAGGAGATCCGTAGACGAACGAAAGTCACCGACATAGCCCACCGGATTAGCAAGTTGAAGTGGCAGTGGGCAGGGCACATATCACGCAGAACAGATGGCCGATGGGGCCGAAAGGTTCTGGAATGAAGACCACGGACCGGTTAGCGCAGCGTAGGACGTCCACCCACAAGATGGACAGACGACCTAAAATAGGGAAACGCTGGATGCAGGCCGCTTCCAACCGGCCCTTTTGGAGATCGATGGGGGAGGCCTATGTCCAGCAGTGGACGTCCTATGGCTGAAATGATGATGATGATGATGAAACCTTAAAAGCTAAAAATAGAAAAATAAGTGATTTTTGATGTCTAGAATCAGAATTCAAGCATTAGAACAGAAACCAAAAAAAATATTTTTGCCGACTGATGTTATTTTTTTGTTTACCGCTGCCTACGGCTATCTGAATAAAGTGAAGGTGAATAAGGATGGGGGGTTATGAGGTCTCTTACTATAGGCCTCATAAAAAAACTCAAATACTCACAACGAGCTATGGAGAGGGCTATGCTCGGGGTTCTGTACGACGGGTGTGCTTTACGAGATCAAATCAGAAATGAGGAGATCCGTAGATGAACGAAAGTTACTGACAGCCCACTGGATTAGCAAGCTGAAGTGGCAGTGAGTAGGGCACATAGCACGCAGATCAGATGGCTGATGGGGCCGAAAGTTTCTCAAATGGAGACCATGGGCTAATAAGCGCAGCGTAGGACGTCCACCACAAGATAGACAGACGACCTAAAAGAGACCACAGGGAAACTTTGGATGGAAGCCGCTTCCGACCGGCCCTTTTGGAGATCGATGGGGGAGGCCTATGTTTTTACTATTATGTCTTCTGTGCCTATGTCCAGCAGTGGACGTCTTATGGCTGTAATGATGATGATGATGACGAGTAAAACAAAAATAAATAATCTTAGATTCCTAAAGAGATTCGCCAAAGAAACAGTTTGGAAGATGTACCTACTTTCGCAAAGTAACGTTTGATTCAATCAACCATAAAGGTAAGTTGTATTCAATAATCTAATAGGCAAAGACACAGGTCGGTAAGTGGACATGTAGAAGGTAGAATTAGTATGCAACCTACTCAGATCAGACTCACAAGGGAGATAAGGTGGCGTGGCGGGTGCAAACGCATCTGGCCTAAATCAGACCACCCGTCAGTCAACCAGCAGGCGACCTCGTCGCCCTTTTTTTGCATGTGGCCTTTTTTGTGTTTTGAAAGTTATATAGTGTGCGTGAAAAATTACTAAGTGAGCCATAGGTTCTTACATTTTTTATAGGCTTTTTAAATAGGATTTTTTGGTAGACTTGCGTTTGACCACCATCTTGCCTGATGTTAAGCGATGATGCGGTCACCGTTGCACGCTTGCCTAGAAGAAACCGTACAGTGCGTAACCGTTTTTGCGGTTTAACGGTATTGTGGAAAAAAAGTATGACGAATGGAGACACACACGAACAGCACGATAATTGTACTAAGGCATATCTCCCTTGTTTGTTTGATCTTAGTTCTAAGGTGGATGAGATTACCGTCGTGATAAAAAGAATGGTGTTCTGAAGAAAGGACCTAAGTCCAGCACTGGATCGATTATGATATGGTCAAAAATAATGATGATGTATGCATCTATACACTGTCACGTTGTATAATATATGCTTACTGTGTATACATGTATAAGTACGCATGTGATTATGAATTCGTTTTTACCGCTTAGAAATTGGATACGCGTTGTTTGCTGAATGTGCGCTTTGTTTGGTTTTGTATGGAGCTTTCACAATTATTGCTAAAACTGACCGGAAAATATTCAAACTTTGTTTGCAAAGAAACTGGAGAAATAGGTTTCTGCGGCGCTTTTGTGGGTATAATAGAATTTGAAGTCAGGTTACCAAAACAGAGGTGTTTGTGAAAACAATAAATTGAGAGTTCAAAAATAACATTATCTAGATTTAACATTTGGATAATTATTATGACCATGCTACCTTGCATCAATTGACCACATACAATGTTCAAATTTAAAATAGGTACCACGCGTAAGGCCGTGTTTTGGACCCAAGCGGGTAGCGGGGCGGTAGTGAGAGCAGACGGCGCGACTGCTTGATTTGTATGGAGCCATCTAGTATAAGTCTATATTGTAGTAGTAGAAGGAAAACTAACGGAAAAAAGTCATTTTATTGACATCATATTCTCATACATTTAAAATTAAATAAATGAGGAACTCATCTTTAGTTGTTCTGTTGATACATAAAGAAAATTTAAGTAATGATAAAATAAAAATAAAACAATAAATAAATTCAAAACAAAAAGCGAACTTAATTTTTGTTGATCAATAAACAAGAATCACATGGAAAACAGTACAATGAAGTTTTAAAAATATTGTTGACTAGCGGTCCGCCCCAGCTTCGCACGGGTATAGATTATAGCCTATGTCACCCGGGAATAGCGTAGCTTCCCGTCAGTGAAATAATTTTTCAAATCGGTTCAGTAGTTTCGGAGCCTATTCAATGCAAACAAACAAACAAACAAACAAACAATCAAATCTTTCCTCTTTATATATTAGTATAGAAGTATAGATATAGATAACACTATAGGTCACCACCACATAGATGTCTAAAACGGTTCCATTTTATAAATGCCACTTATATTCGCCGCCCCACTTTCGCCACCGCCTACCGCTGTCGCCCGCTGTTATCAGCGGCCGAAAATGCGGCCTTAAAAACTTATGACGTCTAATCATACAAGTCCATTAGTAGAACGTGAAAAATAAGTTCAACTTCTTTTAACATCGGTAAATTGAGAAAATAATGCGAAGTTCGTGTAAGTATCACTGCGGTATCGTAATTATTATACTTTAGATAGCTTTATTGCGTAGAAGGCATCGGTTCAATCCTCCAGTAGTCGTTAAAACGGTAACTCCTCCTGTAATACAAATAGAGATAAGTGAAAATATTTGTGGTAAAAGCAAAATAAAATAAAAGACGCCCACATAACCTATTTGAAACAATGTTAATTATAATATACGAAAGTAACTATATACGCATTTGTGAGGCTTCCATCCAAATCGTCATTGCTTCCATAATTTTCTTTCAGTTACCAGAATGCTGCAAGTTCCCTATCCATTCCCTGATGGTTCGTGTCATTTTAATTTGAACGTCTTGTTCTCCAAATGACTTTTCTGATATTCACATTCTCAACTTACCCTAAACATCTACTTCCTTGACCCTTATACGTTACTTGGCATTTTTCACTGGGACAGCTGCAATAACATTGTATAAAGCTGAATAAAAACACTTTCTCTTAATATTTCACAAAGTATATCGGATCCACTCTTGAATCCGTCTACCCCAACGATTGTCAGTTCTTCTACAAATATGGTCATAGCCCATTGCCAGAGCGGAGACCGCGTATCGGCAAACGTAGATTAGGTGATCTGCAGCCAGGTGGAGTGACGACCTGCGAAAGGCGGTGGCAAGTGGATGCAAAAAGCAGAAGATCGTGCCATGTGTTTTGGGAGATCTACGTCCAGCAGTGGATGAACATTAAATAGGCTGATGATGTCGACTACCTGCTACAGTCTTAAGTATAAAAACCTTGCGAAAGTAATAAGAATTCGTGGTTTTCATTCTGCTTATTACAATGTAATTGCAGCTGTCAGAGCAAATAAATGCTTGGGCCGAGTTAACTTTCTCGAACGTGCAGTTACAATGAGTTAAGGTTTGAGCCAGTTTATAATGCTGTCATCGCTATTCCAACAGTTGATTTCTGCAGATCATTAACGAATACAAAATTTACTACCTATTTAGTTCCAAGATCGTGCAATATTGCAATCTCATTGTTTAATCTAGGCTTAAAGTGATCAAACCTGCTTCGGAATGCAACTAAGGCCTTGCACCGCCAGTCTTTGTAGGTGGAAGGATCTAATTTATCTCGCGTGACAGGTTTGAGAATTCATGACTTAATGCATTGTGCATAGGACACACGAATCATGAGGTTGGGGAATGACAGATAGGGTAATTACTTAAAATCACGAAGTCGCTAGCCGGCTCGTCTTGGAGATAATGTATGTTGCAAGAAATTAGAGGCTCCCCGGTTTTCCACTTACCGTATGTGCCTTTGGTCTTGTGTAACGTTAATTTGCCTTGTTTGTTCAGCAGGAACTTTGTCCGTTCGCAGGCAACGCTCACCGGCAACAGCTATCTCTTTCGCACCTTTAAAAAAAACCATCTTCGAAAATGTTGATAACGTGCGAAAGAGATAGCTGTAGCCCGTGAGCGCAGCCTTAAAATACTGTTTTTAGAACTAATATTTTACTATACAGGGCTACAGGAAAGTGTGTTTACTAAGCCGTAAGGGGTCCATAATACCCATGAACAACTTTTACTATAATAATCCTCCAGTGGTCGAATTGGACTTACTCACGAATTGGAACGCATTTCCCTTCAAACCTTGGGAACTTTTAACCGACTGTCCAAGAAGGAAGGTAATGTTTTTGGGTTGTATGAAGTATGTTTCTGGGTTCCTGTGGTACCTCCTGTAGCCTAAACGGTTTTACCGATTTTGACAAGTGAGGTGTCATTGGATTCCTTTACGAAACGAAACGGTGATTACATGAACCGGAACGGCATTCCGGTGCGTTCCGGTCCATTTCGAGCACTGTTTAACATAAACCCCGAAGTTGTAAAAATATATCGGCTGTTCCAAAAAAAAAAAACTACAATTTACACTCAAAAAAATTTATGGAACGGCTGATTTTTATCGTTATTTCGGGGTTCATAGAAAATGTTGTTCATAATGATGAAAGAGTAACCCCAAAAGTAAAACAAAATACAAGCTTACACTATACACATAAAATACTTAGCCTAATGAACAAAAGATAATTGGATTACCATTAGCATAGACCATTGGAGGTCTAGAGGTAATATAAGCTTGCCTACCATCAGTTAGCAACATGCTGGTGGCATTACCCGAGAACATTTCTAGATATCTAACTCCAAATGCATTGCAGTTTTAATCCCCATTCCCTTTCATAGCCTACTAGGTGTCGTTAAAACAAACTGTCCATACAATCATTCAAGCATTGCCTGTACAAACAAGCTTAATCTGTCCATTAAGAATCGATACGAAATTAAACTGAACGTTAGCCTAAATAATGGTTTGCGTAGAAATCTAACAAGACACGACTCCTGACTCCGATTGTACGGCGAATTTTGTGAATATGTTAGTAGCTTAGAATCTTGTCGAAGTAATAAGGTTGTATTACAAGGGAGTAAAAAGTATATTTCGGTGATGGCGCTATTTTGAATTCTGTGCATAGCAAATGAATCAAGATAGTCGTCGTTCGAGGAAACATAATATAATTTTAGGGCCGAGTCATACACTCTACTCAAAGATAATATCGTCGCTACTTATCACCCCCCTCTATGAGAAAAAGTAAGTCTCCATGACGTTCCTATTTTGCTAGAATTTGACTCGTTTTATTTATATTATGCATAAGACTGGCTGAATAGACAAAATGTCTGGAGCCAAATCTTAAAAGAAAAATATATAAATAGCCGGCACGCGCGCCGTTTATCTAAACGGCCAGTAACTTTTACTTACAACATTTTCGTTATTTTTTTTTGGACCGAAACACTACTTCATGTTCCTAATTCAAAACTCATCATTGCCCGCTATGAAAGTATAATATTTTAGAAAGAACCTACTTTAAAGGCACATTTCTAAGGAACCAATCGTAGTTTTTTGAATAACTGGGATTAAAATGATATAAATCATCTCTTTCATCATCATTTAGGTGGTGTTTAACCGCCTAAATATTGAACCTCATCGTTAGTTGCTCGAAGTTGTTTGGAATTTGGTCGTTACCAAGTAAATTGAAATAATATTATCTAAAGTAGTCCAAGAAGCTTCGCATATTGATGAATGACGGTATCATTCCGAATTATAAAAGTTCTTGCTAAGGGTTAAATAAACTTGATCAGTATTAAAATATCGGTATCGAGACACAGTGCTTAACTGCAATACAATTTCATGTAGATTGTTTACAATAAATCCTAAGCCCAAAGGACAAGGCATGTGCTTGTTGGTGGGAGCGGCTTACCTTTGCTGACGAGGTCGGCTAATGTCTAGACCTCTAGGGTCTTATAGTTCGTGAATGATGAAATTTATTTCGAAAATACCACCTGATTAACTGTTACGAGTTTGTTTTGTTAGAGCTGCGCTAGTAACAAGTAAATTAAATTATAAATAAAACCGGCCAAGTGCGAGTCAGGGTCGCCCCCTGAGGGTTCCACCACATAATTTGTTAACTAGTACTGTATTTTTCATCGAAGACTACAGTCAACGAAATTTACTAAAGTACAAAAAGTAGTGCAAAAAGATATCACGCCCAGGCGGTCACCCATCCAATTACCGGCCGCGCCCGACGTTGCTTAACTTCGGTGATCCTACGAGAACCGGTGGTGAACAGAAATTTGTAACCGACTCGCACTTGGCCAGTATTTATTATTAGTTTTTTTTTTACTATGGAGTGCATGTGTACTATAATGAAGCCAAATTTGACGCTTGTACGTATTATCGTTTTTACATTAGAGCTAATACAGAAAAACGTTAAAAGAATACGTTTGTTCTATGGGGTTCCCTTTCGTTATTAATTTGACTTTTTTATTATTTGTTTCCGCCGTAATATTACCTACATATTTTGTGAAAATTTCAACTGGCTATCTATTACGGTTCGAAAGATACAGCCGTTGATAGGTAGGAAGACGGACAGACAGATGCACACACATACGTCATCGCTAATGATGACGTAAGATACATTTTCGCGCTTTAAAAAAAATATAAAAAACTTTATTAACTGATTTTTATAAAATACATTTTTATAAATATTCGGTACATTTTTGCACACAGTGTCATCTGACCCCAAACTAAGCACAGCTTGTGATATGGCTGCCAGAGACTGACAACATACATATATAGTTTTAAATAGATACTTAAATAGATATTAACAACCATATATAGAACAAACACAAATGTTCATCACATAAATGTTTGTCCTAGGTGGGAATCGAACCCACGCCCCCAAGCTCAGAAGGTAGGTCCACTTCCAACTCGACCAACGGGCTATCGATGTATAATTTGCAAGTTGAAGTGGCAATGGGCAGGCCACATCGCTCGAAGAACCAATAACCGATGGAGAAGATGAAGCGTAGGTAGGCCTCCCACTAGATGGACCGACGACATAGTGAGAGTCGCTGGCATCCAGTGGATGCAAAAGGCAGGCTGTCGTTCAGTGTGGAGGTTAAAGGGGAAGGCCTATGTTCAGCAGTGGACGTCTTCTGGCTGATGATGATGATGATAATATACAGGTGTTTGGCCTCTCCTGTTAAGTTTTGACAACCTGTGTTTGGAGCGACCGCAAACTTTTAACAGTCCAGTGCTGGGCATCCCTACTTAGCTCGGTCTTTAGCTTTTTTTTCCAGTCAAATGTCTATTTTGTCTTTGTAAATATTTATTACTAGCGGTCCGCCCCAGCTTCGCACGGGTATAGATTATAGCCTATGTCACCTGGGGATAGTGTAGCTTCCCGTCAGTGAAAGAATTTTTCAAATCGGTTCAGTAGTTTCGGAGCCTATTCAATGCAAACAAACAAACAAACAATCAAATCTTTCCTCTTTATAATATTAGTATAGATATAGTATAGAAGTATAGATAATATCACATCGTAGACGTAATAGTGATTATGTACTAAAAGTAAGTACATATTAATATAAGTACGTAGGTATATAGGGTACAGGAAATATGTTTGTCTCTAACACGTTTAAACAACTGACAGTCAGGACATATTGCACTTAACATTTACAACAAACTCTTGCGAATCACACCTCTAAGCTCAAGCATTGTCTGTTAGCGTGAAACTTGTCATTTATGCCATAATATTTTGCCGTGGTGTTTCGTGACTAGAACTTCGTTATTATCCGGTATTAGCGATGATGTAATATCAGTTTTCGCGCTTATAGACAAATATGGCCAATGCTTGGTATTGCAGTTATCATTTTCGTCTTTATTCGGGTATAATTGTACTACTTGGTCGTAGATAATTTACGTAAGTTTTGGTCTTGGAATCAGAAAGGGATCACTTGATTAGGGTTACGTATATATACATACATATATATACATAGTCGCGGGCATCCAGTGGATGCAAAAGACAGGCTGTCGTTCAGTGTGGAGGCTAAAGGGGGAGGCCTATGTTCAGCAGTGGACGTCTTCTGGCTGATGATGATGATGATGATGATATATACTATCCAGAAGACGTGTATATATATACTACTCGGAAGACGCAGCGTAAGTAGGCCTCCCACTAGACGGACCGAGGACATTGTGAGAGTCGCGGGCATCCAGTGGATGCAGATGGCAGGCTTTCCTTCAGTGTGGAGGTTAAAGGGGGAGACCTATGTTCAGCAGTGGACGCGTCTTCTGGCTGATGATAATGATATACTATAGCAGAAAATACATGTATAGAAATTTCACATTAATATAATAATCTCAAAATGCAAAATTTCGCTTTTATTCGCATAATAATCATTAAAATAACTAACAATCTGATTGAATCAGGTGTTACTTTGCGGAAGTCCATGCTCGAATACACTAGAGAATTACACTAGAGATTCGTCAGAAAAAACAGTTTTGAACTAAAAATCTGTTACAAAAATTTGTTAAAAGATTTGTTGAGCCATAACCACGGCACAGTGGCTTCCACAGAAAAGCAAAAGACCTCTCGGACGGGCCAGACGGAGATTGAGTGGATTCCTACTTGAAGGACTGGACTCAGATTATCCAAAACAGAAAGGAATAGAAGGAGGGAAGCCTTTGTCCTTCAGTGGGATGATGCAGGCTAATATAACAATGAAAAGTTAAAAGGGAACATGATGAAAATTGTTTCTACGTTTTCTTTGCCTTCGGTAATGACAATGTATGACAACATTATAGAAACAGTGTTAAACATTATAGATACTGAAATATCTTTCATTATCTATACTGTTGACTGGGCTTTAGAATTAAACCTTACTCCTCCTCTTTAATCTTACGTGAGTAATTCCCGTGTAAAATAAATAAAATGGGCTTTAGAAGCTCTTTATAGCGGCATTTGAAAATCTAAGATACCAACAAAGTGTTGCTACTTAAATTTGTATAACGTCAACAGGAGTTTCTTGCTGTACCACTTTTAGTCGTTGCTTATGGAAATGAGCTTATCCTTGTATAATTAAGGTAGCTCCCTATCTTTAATGCGTATAAATTCTTTTTCCGTCTGTCTTCGTTCACAAGTTTTGCCAAGTTAGATGATGATAAAACGATGATGCATGAATATTACTAAGAATATGAGAGCCATAACCATAACTCAATACTCGACCTTAAGCAACCAATGACAAATACTCATTAACTTTTTGTGTTTGATCAAACTTGAACAGGTCATGTTTTCTTTATTTGTTGAAGCAAATAATCACGAACATACGAATTAATAACAGGTTTCTGCAAAATATACAAGTTGAAATCGAACATTAATATAGCATTGTTAAATTTATTATTATTTCTTGTAATGTAATAATTTCTTAGATTTTTAAAAATCATTGGGGGCACTTGTATAATTGTTCGTATATAATTTCTATAGACATACGTCATCTAGTTAACATACATGTGACTATGTCACCTACATAGGTGACTACGGACAAAGTGTTCGATACGTCAGGAATGAAAATAAATGTAAAATACAGGCAATTAAATACTTGTAAGTGTTTCAATTTCTTATAATTATTGTCTTTATGTAACCGCAATCTAAGTATTGATGACGCCATCTATAATTTTTGCTACGTGCAAGTAATTCAGCTAGAAACAAGTCCCAACTCACCTTATAAAGACCGCCGAATGCAGTTGATACTATAGTCGGAAATGTCGGAATAACCCCCTTAAATTAAAAAAAAACCCCTAAAAAATAATACCCTTAAAATATAACAAAATGTGTGTAAACCACTTGAGTTTCCATAATAAAATATTTGATAACATCCGCTGATTTGCCTAAAAGTGATTCCTATAGATTTCTGCCGTCAATTTCATCGTAACGTGCATTTAACTATCGAGCCCAGATCCATAGGTATTGTATTGATCTATAAAACATTCGGAATGTTTAGTCAGAATCACGAGATAGTTGTTGACCTCAACACGCAGCGAGGACGTGAAGTGACTTGATCGCTTTAAATTAAGGCATTACTTTTACTCCAGCGTTTTTATTTTATCCTGCAAGGCGTCGGTAAAACTTAAAACAAGAGTCGTGTTATTAAAACCAGTCATTAACGAGTATCGGTTGCGGTGTCATTATTTGAAGTGTCAATTAGTTCAAAGAAAAGATAATAATTGTAATCCTGTTTTGCTAAGGATCGTCAAACGTTGAACATCCATACCTGCTGTCCACAAATGGGAAAATATTACCACAAGCACAGAATACATATTAGTACAAGCCCCAATGCAAGGGCAAACCAGATAGAGTGGGTATCTATAGGTAGTTTTTTCCGTGATATACAATCGCATCTGACGATCAGAGGCTGAACAAAAATCTTGCTTAATATTGCTTGCTGCTCCGCCACATCTATAAACCAAATTCATACAATCATGTTGTTTCAGATACAATAAAATGGCTATCGTTAAACTACCGTATTTTTTTGCTTGAAAATGTATTTTTTCAGTTTAGTAAACCTTTTAGAGCACCTCAATAGTGTACAAAACGATGCAAAATAAAAATTAAACTCGTGTAAACCTATACATTTCAGAGTTATAATTAGTTCGTTGGTCACGCAGAGTGAATTTCAAGGCTGTATTTCAATTTTTATTTCATTAATATTTATTATAGTTCTGATCTTGTGCTTTTAGGATTTTCCTTAGGGGAGTTCCTAAAAATATTTCCCCTTAGTTGCCACTGTCGTCAAGCTAAGCATGCGGATTGGCGACCGAAAACTAAATCCTTATACTTATCTTGGTTCAATTATGAATATAATAATATCTTCGAACAAGTTATATCAAAGGCTTATTCGAGGCAGGTAGGTCGCATGACACCTCAGTGATTTTTCGTGACTGAATTGCCCTTGCCTGTCACTGTCACTTGGTAATGTTATTGATGTCTTGACAAATGAATTAATTGCACATAACATCGATTAGTAAAGGGTTCACCTTCGCATTCAAATCCGTCTTTTTGGCCGCAGTGGCACATTTATAACGTTTCGTCTTAACAGGTTTTGTATGAATTGTTCGTTTTTGTTAGCAAAGAAAATATAATGATCTTCGATTAAGCTTGGATCGAATGTAAGGATTGAATGCTTTACAACACGATTGTGACGTCTACTTGTAAAAACGCCACATCAAAGACATTTCAAATCGAGAAAAAAATATTACAGACGGACTTGTCAATTCCACTATTATGCCGCATGTTTTTTCTTGCAATGATTCACGAGCCCGTTTCGCGCAAGTAATCTTTTTGCTGAGAAATAGTCGCTGCGCTGACTGTTTGATGGTGTTTTATTATTTTGATTATTTTCTTAGTGTTTCTCTTCTATCGGAGGTTGGACATTATCACGACAATATCCACTTAGAGACTGCAGCTCTGAAACGCGAGGAATAATAGAACCAATTTAGAAGCTTCAGCTTCAACTTCTTCTAGGAACTATGAGCGTCTCCGGCCATCATTAATATATTACTAAAGGTCCCATAAAGAGCTTCGAATAGCATTTTACATTTTAATTGATCGCAAAACCATCTCAAGTAATTTTTTGTCCACAGAAGCTTGTCATGAATCGTGACGCAGCGTCGTGTCTCAAGTCATCGTTTGTCTCTCTTCTTTCATCGCATGCGTTAAATGTCCTGTCCTTTTCTGGACCGTATCCGGACCGTGCATGTATCTTGATTGGGACATCAACCTGTTTACGTACGTGTCCATTCGAGAGGTTTATGGCTTGTATATTCTAACCCACTTGCCTCCCCAGTTAAATAAGACAAAAAATAAGGGATTGTGCATTCGTTTTGAAAGAGCTTATGTTGCAATGCTGTGGGAATGCTCTGGTCATTTTGTGGGTAATTAATGTGTTCTATCTATTCTGAAGTTCCCACCCTTAGTGGGCTCATTGTTCTTCATACGTTTTTTACAATTACGTAATTAAGTAGTTATACATTTGTATCTAAGCATCTGGAGCAATTACCGTTACAAAATACGCGTTAAACTTTTGTGCATTTAAAAATCAAGTTTAAGTTTTTGGTAGTGTAAATTTTTTTCATGACGTTTAAAAATCACGTGCGTAAAATTAGACACGTTATATTTTCGACGTCACGTCATATTTATAAAAAAAATACGAACCGAATTGAGAACTTCCCTCCCGAAGTCGGTTAAAATTAGTACCTACATAGGTATATTGAATTTCACGTTACAAAGATTATCTTACTTATTTATTTGCTATAATTTTTGCAGACAATATCAAAGTTAACACTTACTCACTTAATTTTTCATATAACATGGCGAGATTGGCACCGGCTCTCAATAAATTAAGTACCTAATCAAATCAAACCGCCATTATTCCAACTTCATTCCAACTCGATTGATAAACGTCCACAGTCGTCGGATTCCAAGCTTGTTGTCTCGCCCAATGTCTTCATTTAGTTTAATTACGGTCAAAAACCCGAGTGAATCTTTCAATTAACAATAACAAATGAGGTTCACAGTTCGGCAGACGTGAACGAGTTGGAGTTATGCCTCGGCTGTATTGTCATGGAGTTGAAAAGTAGATAAATACAGTATTGAAACTCAAGCGTGTCCAAATTAATCACCTTTTCATTACCGGACATCCAGACAAACGGCAAAGCGACCCCCTTACATGGTCGACATGCTATTCATTCGCACCAAGCGGTTTGCCACCTCTTTCTTAATTAGAACGGCAAAACATTGGAATGTCTTCCCTCTGTCTGTTTCTGCAGTGCTGCAGAAACAGACAGAGGGAAGACTCATTAGAATTTTGCAAATGTTCAATTCCGGGGTTAATCGGGTATTTCTAGGCAAACGTGTTCCATCTTCGGCTGCATCATCGCTTCCCATCAGGCGAGACCGCGGTCAAACGTAAGACAAGTCCGATGTAAAAAAAAAGATAAAAAACCTAAAATCTTGACTGTCTTGGGCCATTCACCTTAAAATTAATTATCCTAAAGGTAAAGACTACACCAAACTAAAACTAGATCTTAAACTTAAGGTCCAGACTTGTTATGATAGTTCTGGTTATAAGTTTTCTGAACACCGTGAAGGCTGGAAATACTCACAAGTCAATTCTTTGAAACAGTACACTAAAGAAAAATAATCTACCTAAAATCTCGACTGTCTTGGGCCATTCATCTTATTTTCTTTTAGCTTTATTAACGAGTAAAAAAACATCAGAAAGATCTTGAACCAAAGCTCCAGATTTGTTATGATAGTTCTGGGTATCAGTTTTCTGAACACCTTGAAGGCTGATAGGAAATAATATTTAATACGTTGAATTATTTCAAGTCTTGTAAGAATAATGCAGATTTCGAGCTTATTCACTGTTTAGTGTGGTTCACATAGTGTAGAGTTGACAGGGCGCGTGGTGGTTTCGTATAGAATTACCTTTTTTCAATCAGGTTTTATTGGAAAGGTATCTGTTTTCTACAATGTGCAGTTTTCAAGGTGTCGCATTGCGAACGTTTTGATGAATGCGTCAATGCAATGTAAAGGAGGGAAAATGTTTGTTGTTCTTTAGTAAAATTTATTTGTAATGATTATTGCAAGTGAACTTTTTTATCCATAACTATGTCGCCAGCCAGTTTTACTGTCTAGTTTGATTGAACTTTCATTCTCTCAAGTTTTTTTACCTGTATCAAATCGAATTTCCTGTGTCTTCTCAGACCGCAAGGTTCTATCTTGCGGCTTCTTTGAATGCGCCCGCGCACCGTATCGTGCCTTCCTCCCACTTCACCCTACGTTCCTCTGGAACCTGGACTGACGGAACCACGGCCGGTCGTCTTTTGTTTGTTAAATGCGCTACAAAACCAACATGCTCTGAATACAGCTTGGTCATGTTGACTTTTTTACCTTAACTTCGTGTCAGCTGGGAATATAAACTTTGTATTGGAGAAATAACTTTTATGAATTATGTGCCTTTTAAGTACAAAAGAGAGAATATGAAGCCATATGAAATGGGTCAATAACTTTTGAAACAATGTTATAAGGCCTAAAGTCTACTTCATTTTAAAAGGTTGTTGCAGCAACTCTTATGTTTACTTATGGTAGGACAGTTTCAGCCATAGTGCAAGCAGAATTTGCTGAACTCAACTTTATTACACGAAGCAAATATAAAAATTTCTACGCAAAATGGGAAACGAGATCTTTAAAATGTTATCTCAAAGAAATATATATCTGTCACAAAAGTATTACAATCATTTTATTGAGTCCATTCAACCCTTTTAGTGTGAATTCAACCAGCTTTGGCAATCGTGAAGATAAAAGATTTTTATTTTTTTAAATGTTTACCGCTGCACTTAACAAGTCTGGTCAAAAAAGGCATTGGAGCGGATAATCGATAGTAAACAAAAATATGGTTTGTTAGGAAATCTAGGGTATTGACTCATTTGTAGTCGTATTTAGATTTGAAATTATAGTGGCCAATAGTCGAAATTGATTGCATGAAAACTTTTTTACTCTCTCTCGCAGCTATATATTATTTTCATTAAAGTGATTTTTTGGGTTTTTACAATACTGTAGATGTGATATTGATATTTTCAACATTGTGATGAGGTCGGTTTTTCTTGTCTTTTCTTTACATTTTCCTCTGTTTTTAATATCACCCTTAGATACCGGACACTCCTTTATGTTTTTAGCAATTAACCAAAACAATTTGATTGTCAATTTAGTCATCAGTTGTCGCAATAACCCATTATAAAAGACTGAAATAGTCGTAAAAAGTGGTCCAGTTAATATAACTGATAAATCGACATTAAATGCTTGTGTCCATAAAATTAACGTTAACATTTTGGTTGGCCATAAATTATTCATAGGCTTGTCCGTACTTTGTTTGTTGCCCGTCTATAAAACTAGTTAACTCCCGTTTTTTATTCGAAATAGTACCTATAGTTATTTATTTTAGACTTTTTGATTTTAGATTACTTCTACGTTAATTTTGTTAGTAACTTTCTTACTAGCCCCTATTTATACTCACTGCTTTCTATCTTGTCTTCGAGCAACTATGCTCGTTAAGGTTTGCTTGGAAGATATCGCTTATAGTGATAAGGCCGCTAAATGATTCACTAGTTTTAGTTGTTTTTGTTCATGCATGTAATTTATGGTGTGAACAAAATGAGTTATCTATCTATCTAGCTCGATGTGTCTTGTGAAACTGTATTAATCGAATGAATTTTTGTAAGTAAAGGTACTTATGACTAAACAATAAAAGCGTGGGTTGTGCGTGTAATAAAAAAAATATTACTATGACTGCGTTGTTTCGTAATTGATTTATCTGTATGCAAAATCACTTTAATCTTTGCCATTTCGAATTTTAATCGTTCATCTCAATGGATTCATCTCCAATTAATCAACTACGTTATCCAATGTCTAAACACCTGCAGCAGCGTAGTTTCTCCAACAGAAATGGAAGATGACAACATAACGTATGGCTTAGCTTTCACAACCACACCTAGTCGCTGTGTCATAAGCGTAAATGCTGGACATTATTTAATACTAAAGTAATTGCTGAGATCCCTATCATTATTGCCGTGGCTCCCGGCATGGACCTAATCTTGGTTGAATTTTTTGGTCGTGTAAAAAGTTGGGGAGCCGTGGGAAATGAGCTTTCGTGGCTTATTATCTTTTGGATATCTCCATCCAGGTTTTGATTGCTTTCATCTTGCATACCTTTCTTATTTCTTCTAAGTGGTCTTATTCTTTTGTCTCGCATGCCTTCCTTCTCTTTGCTAGTGGATAGTGGACTTAGGTATTTAGTTGATTATTGTGTGATGGGCGCAAATTATTTTTAATATGTAACTTAAAACGAGTAACGAGTTTTTCTTGTTATTTGCGATGTGCTTTCTTAGCACATCATCAGTTCGGGTGGTTAGAGGTTAATTAAAGCTTACAACTTTACATCCAAGGGTTTTCACAATGCAGTGTCGCAGATTTCGAAACATTTATTGTTACGTTAGGGTGCGATGGGCAGCACCAATCGCACTTTTCATTTAGTTAAATACATGGATAAAACTGACAACATTTTGATATTCCTTGAAGAGATCGATATCCGATATGCGTCACGGATTCAATTCTGCGGATGTGGTCTGTTATTCTCTACATTATATGTGGTTACTCGCACTTCTCTGGCTAGTAAGTAAACCGGTTTTAAGACAACAGAAGTTTTTGTCTCACTTTATCTCGTCCCATTTGTTTGCGATCGCTGGAGGTTATGGCCATTAGTGGCTGGGGCTGGCTGCAGACTATTTGATGTACACGATATGATCGTGGAGACTGGGTGCGGTTTTTACGAATCTAGATTTTGGCTCGGCCTTGTGATTTCGAGGAATATCTCTGGCAAAAGGTGCTTTTTAATGCTGGCGGTAACATTAACATTTTATCGCGCCATCTCGTTGGTTGCTTAACATTATTAGCAAGGTATCTTTAATGGGTTTCGTGATGGGATTATAATGACATAGATTTTAGATTTCCATTTTAGTATCTCCAGTGCCTTTTTATATTTTGCTTACTTAATGATTATCGAAAGAACTATGGTTATTTCTACCTTTATTACCATAGGATTTATTAACAAGGTAATGAGGCATATTCTGTCATACCACTCACTAAACTAAACCTATCTGACAGGACTAAAATTATCTGCCTCTCTTTTCATTTTAATATGTGAGAGTAATGGCATCGATTCTGGTGTTCTCTAAACTAAACTAATTTTTGACATCTCTAAAGTTATTGCCATTCTTTCTCACGTATTGAAATGAAAAGAGAGGCGGATAATTTTGGTCCTGTCAGATTGGTTTAGTTTAGTGAGTAGTATGACAGAATCGATGCCACTGTCTCATCACAATATTCACAATACACCAATAACAAACTATTTGTTATCAGCAATCGTTAATCGTTGATGATGTCGTCGATCGAGTCCAGGGCAATATGTAGGTAATTTTTTATTGATAAATATTCTCGCGCTCGCCATTACGCTGATGTTTAGCGATGATGTGGTCTACGATACGATGGAGCACGCTTGCCTAGAAGAAACCGATTCACGCGTGACTTGACATTCAGATTGTAACTATTGGGGAACACCTATTCAGGCAGCGCATTCCACAGTCTAGCGGTTCCCACATTAAAAGTGGAAACTAAGCGCGTCGTTCAGGTTTTCAGAATATCAAACATAAAACGGTGTTGGACTTTTGTGCCCTGCACGCCCTGACCGTCCGATAGAAAGAGAAACATGGACAGCAGAAAATTAGGTCATGTACATATCGGCGCAGGCCCGGACAGAATCGTGCCTAAGGATAAACCATATATGTATTGCAAAGGATTGAAAAGAGCTAAACAAAGTGATAAATATGATTAGCTCAATTAATATATTGGCGCTGCGCCGTGCCGCTTGTCAAATAGGCTATTAAAACACAATTCCCTCTCCCATTACAACTGTGTCTTTATAACATAAATAGCCTCTTAACCACAGTTCACATGTTCCATATTCAGATCTCACGTTTGCAGTTCCATTAAACGGAGTAGTGTTCTCATCTGAACTCATATCCATCAATCTTCCTTGCAACAATAGCGTTCCGTTTTACGCTCTATGCGTTGCAAATTTTCTAACCAAATTATATACACTTGTAACACTTATAAAAAGGCTTTTAGTATTGATGCCTGTATGACTTTCGGTTTTATTGTTGTTTATACAGTGTCGTAACGTAAATGGTGTGTGAAAGCTTGTTGATACGACTGGATGAATATGGCTAGATAGTAGCTGTTCGGTAACTTTAATGAAACTATCATGGTTTTGTTCGTTCTCTCTCAGATGTTAGAAGCTAAAACGATTGAGTGTTTTGCATAATTGCACGTATTATTTGTCGCGTTAAAGTGATTTGTATATAAAACCGGCACAACTAATAAGATTCCACTATATTCTGGTCTGTGCAGATTCATCGTATGACATCATATTTTGTAACTTCTCTGTTGAAAACAAAAATGACAAGGAAGGAAAGTAAATAGTCTCGGCGCTATCTCTTTAGCACAAAAAATCCTACTTGCCAGTTATTAGCTTTGAAAACGTGCAAAAGTGTTAATAGAAAACTTCACTGTATTATTTTAGCAGAGTTGACAGTGCCATTTGAAGCATTGTTTAACTTACAGTAACGCGTATTAAGATTAACCTATTAATTAACATACATCAGCTACTAAAGCTAATAGAATACATTTGAATAGAAGCGGTGTCTTTGTCTAGATCTCACACGGACTGCGTGTAACGGAACGGAAAGGCTAAGTAGTGGTAACTGGCAAGGAACGTCACAAACGTGCGAAAATCTAAAGAACGCGACGTTGTTTCGTACGTGAGAATGCAAAATTATGTTTATCAGACCGAATAACTTAGTGAGGCTTGTTTGTCTTATGTCAAGGCTCAACTTGGGGATAATAATACTTTGAAATTAAACACATTTAACGAATTTTATCACGTGTATTTTACATTATTTTAATTCCTGATGCTTCGAATACTTTGCAGTGTCCCTGGTCACAGGTATGATATACTAGATGACAGATGTTTATAGAATTAAGTACATACAAGTACTGCCTATGGATGATTTTTAATCAAAACGTTCCTTATGTACGCAGTAGTCGCTTACGGCGTTCAGAGGTCTTGCAGTTCTTCACCGTGCTTGAGATTTTATTTATTTGGTTATATCCCAAGCAGGTGGTACCTGCCAATCTTATTCTCTATTAAATTTTAATATTATATTTTATTTCAATGGCCTTGCTAATAGCATCCTTGATATGTACCGGTTATAATTGGCGAGCATTTGAGGATTATCAAAACGGTAGTGCTTGGGGTTCTCGAAGGCATGCTCAAAAATTGCAGAAAACCTAAGAAATCATGATAATAATAGTCATGAATACGTAACAGTTAATAATTACACAGTTGGTACCATTCTTAAATATATACTGGCCTAGGTATATTATACATAATGATTTAACCTTTATGCACCTGTCTAGACAACAAGATTCACCCTTGACATTTGATAACTTTTCAACTGATCAAATAAAACTTTAAATATTTAATTGATGCGATTTTTACGAATTCAGTGAACAGTAATTTGTTAAAGATTTGGTTGAACTTTATCTAGAAGTGCCACTCAAAAAAACTCGAAGAAAATGGAAATCATGTCTTACGTGATTTGATAAATAGACATCAATATTATATTTTTCTCCAGAGTCACCGAGATAGCTGTTAAAATTTGCAAGTTGAAGTGGCAATGGGCAGGCCACATCGCTTCAAAAACCTATAGGGAAGATAGGTTCAGAGTGGAGACCACGAACCAGAAAATGCAACGTATGTAGTCCTTCCACTAGATGGTCCGACGACATTGTGAGAGTCGCGGGCATCTAGTGAATGCGGATGGCGAGCTGTCGTTCCGTGTGTAGTTTTCTGGCTGATGATGATCATATTTTTCTTACAGCCTCTATCGATGATATCTTTGATTGTAACATAAAATATCAATTTCGCTTTCCGGCTCCCCACGTCGCCAATAGAGATGTTATTAAACATCATTTACCTACATTGTTGAGTGCGGGTAATGATACGCTTGTCTCTAAATTACTGTTTCGAATTGTTTCGATCGATGATTATGTAAGATTACAATTACTGATGGTATGACCGTTTCGAGTGATATAACTTCCATAGTGGACACTGGACCCAGAAGGTAATTCATCATGAGGTTTTTATTGAAACAGCAACAACAACAATTCAATTTCTACTTATAAATCAAACACAAAATAGATAGTATAGAACGAATGACAGATGAAAATGTTAGTCGTATGATAGAGAGTATGCAACGAAGCTCTATAGATAGTTCAAACGATCTTTAACCATCTTTCAACTAAAAAATTACCAAATAGCTATCCTGGACAGAAAAAATAATCACAAAAGTTGTGAATGCAGTAAGATTAACCCGGCCTGTTCTCGTCGTGGTCGGTCTGATCCACCAGAATTTAAGATTGTCATCATTATTAAATACTTAGCCATTTCCCGCGGTTTCACCCGCGTGGACATTCCACCAGGAACCGTACATATTATTTGGATAAAAAGTCACTCCTGTTACTTTTCGGCCCTCCATCTATGCAAAAAATGCTGCGTAAGAGTAACAAACAAACTGGTATGTATTAGCTGACCAAGATCGTGAAGCAGGAGCGACAATTAAACGCGTGCTTGGCAGTAAGTAAAACATTTTATTTCTCAATAGTGGTACGTCGACCAAACCGCGAGACCTACCCACATTATCGGAAAATACATAAAAACTACACAAATCAACAAGCACATTCTCATAATATATATATATATATCTATACATATTGTTAATATGAATGTGATAGTATATCCATCGATATATTATGTACTATATCCAGAACCTTTTCGATTCCAAAGTCTGCAGTTTCTGTGCGTGAACATTTTCAATAATGCACTATATTTGCCTTTTTACCGCAGCTATACAGTGAATAATAACGAACGCTTTTCCCTACATAAAAAAAAAAACAGTAACAGATCTATCAGCTGATTCCGTGCTGCCAGTTCAGCCCCATTCTCCGCCAATAGCTTGCCTCCGTTGACGGCAACAATCTGATTCCCTCACCCTGCAACTGTGAACTTATCGCTTCCGCCTAGAACCCTAGCTGGGCTTTATTTAACAGTTCGTATACATATTCCAGTAGCAAATGTAAATCACTTGTCTGTCGCTCACGCTCCCGGACATAGCAAAGGTTTTAAATGCAATGTCTATTTGAGTTAATTTCAGTTCTATGCTTAATTTACTACTGTTAAAGCCGGAAAGCGGTCAACACATATTTTCTATTGTTAGTGCCGTGAAATTATAATTTTAGTTATTAAAATTAAATTTTAAGGTAGCTTTTTTCAGGTTATCATTAAACTAACCTCACTTAGTAAAATTGTAATTTCACGGCATTGACAATTTATCTGTGACATATCATACACAAAAGTTTGTAACAATCTGAGTCAAGTGGATTAAAACAAAGATCGGGTCAGCTTTCAAAAATAACCGAACTAAGACTCAAATCAAACCATATCTGTGTATTTATAGTTTACATTTAATGTTACATACTTGAATTGGACATTATTATAGCGTAATAAGACTCTAATTAGTTTATTGATATTTTGTACTTGTATCTCAATTTAAATAGGAACACTCAAGACATCTTGAAATTTGTCCTAGAATCAACGTCCATGTCGTCCTTGTCTTGGTAAATCAATGCACAAAAATTCAAAAACGAGGCCTCAGAACTCCTTTATTTAGAAACAGATTTGGAAAGTTATTTTTTTATTTGAAAGGATATATTTTCAGATTGTTTCCATAGAAGTTTCATTAAAACTGGTTAATTATTTTGGTTTTTAAATCAATATGACTGGAAAATTTGTTTAGATGGATGACATAATATAATGGTACATACATCAGAATCGACGTCACTGTCATCCAAGTACCTAAACGAAATTACGTATTTTACTAATTTTAAAGTGGGTTTTTATTATAGCCATTTATTTTTATTTTTTTATTTTTAGCTGACCTGACAGACGTTGTCCTGTCTCATAACTGTCAAACACGCATAGTTAATATTGTAAACCTTATTTTTTTACACCTTGGGTTACATTATTGGAGTATTAGTAAGAACCTCTATTTAAAAAAAAAAAAAATATAACCTATGTTACCAGGGGAAAGTGTAGCTTCCCAACAGTGAAAGAATTTTTCAAATCGGTTCAGTAGTTTTGGTGCCTATTCACACAAACAATCAAATCTTTCACTTTAAAATATTAGTGTAGATTTATTGCCATCAAAAAAGTGCCTTACAAATCCCACGCAATGCTTAAATCGTCCAAAATAGAGGTTAAGGCCATGTAAGTATGCAAAACGTGTGCAAAAGTCTTCAATGGTTTTTTTAATCCTACCTACACAGCTGTTGGCGTTAGGTCAGATACCCCTAAAAACAAGTCAGACACTATACTGTCTGAAGCTAAACTAGGGAAACATAAAAGGGCTAGAGCAATACAGAATGTAATAGCACACCTTATCTGAAACAAAAGAGCCGACGTGCTTTTACCTTGTTTTGGTGCGTTTACGTACCGTATTTATATCCGATAACTTGAAACTATGGCTACGGATTGAGGTAAATGTCCATTTGTGATTCGACGGTCTTTGCCAATGTTGGTTTTGTATAGAACTCGGGTAAATATCATCATCATCATCATCATCATTTCAGCCATAGGACGTCCACTGCTGGACATAGGCCTCCTCCATCGATCTCCAAAAGGGCCGGTTGGAAGCGGCCTGCATCCAGCGTTTCCCTGCGGTCTCTTTTAGGTCGTCTGTCCATCTTGTGGGTGGACGTCCTACGCTGCGGTTACCGATCCATGCTCTCCATTCCAGAACCTTTTGGCCCCATCTTAAATATACTCATCAATAATTATCTCAAATAAACTTATCAATAATTTAGGTATGTAAGTATAATAGTACTATAGAAGAGATAAGTTGACAGATAACACTGTTTTAAACTATCACGGTTGTTCACTAAAGTTAAATGATTATTAACGGGATATTTACCGTGGTAAGGTAACCACGGTAAATATCCCGTTAATAATCATTTAACTTAAGTTGACAGATTATGCTGCAATTTCTTGCTTCTACTGAATGCGCTTTTGTTTGTCTTTTATGTTTTTATGCCATAGGTACAATACAAGCAAACCGGCTGCCTGATGGTAAGCAGTCACCGTCGCCTATGGATACTTGTAACATCAGAGGCGTCACAAATACATTACAGAACCTTTAAGACTCGATTAACTCGCCTTTTGAAGAATCCAATGTTGTAGCTTCTCGGAAACACCGTGGAAGGTTTTGTGCTTTGGTTTATTCCGCCGTCGCGTTATGTTGGAATTTCGATCATTATTTTGAAAACCTACTTCGATATAAAATCGTAACTGCTGTACTAAGTAGTCAAATACACACATTTAGGCAAGGTAAGTATGAAAATCCATATCTATCGTCTTTACCAGGCCGAATTAATTACTATGAAAACTCGTAACTTGTGTGCTATTATAAAACTGTTCCGACTTTTTACTCCGAAACATGGCAACCAAGAAGATAACTTTTCAAAGATTTTATATACTAACTAAACAAAATACAAGCTAAAACTAAAACTACAAATACAGTTAGACTGCCCACAGACCGTTGAAGGTCTAAAGAAAATCCAAATGCTCAAGCCCACTACTTCAGTAAGTTTGAAAAAATATTGTTGTTTATCATCGAATCTGGAATTTACTGTCGTTGATTGTATTTGACATAATGAGTTCCGAGCGAAGATAGTGAGCGTAGTGAAAATATTTTGATGCTACCTGAAATAACGAAAAGTCCATCTTAATTTTCTAAAATTGTACATTTAACTGTGTTTTCCTTCGATCGAATAAACCGGTATTTTCAACAAAAAAGTTATTCATAGCCTCTGATACAAGCATTAACCGCAACTGAGCTTTTATAGACTTACGTTTGCTGGCCTCGGCTACGCCTCAGCTGATATTTACCTTCGTATATTTGATTGTTGCTGGCCGCTACTGTAATATACTATTTTCCATTATATTTATGTATATTGAACACTGTATTTTTGTTTCAGGTAAGTTAAGCGGTTCCCCATAATATGCCGACCAGAATTCATAATTTTGGCTACTTTTGGTAAGTTATTTGATATTTCTTTTTCTTCCATGTTTTCATTTGTTAAACTACTTTGTTGACGAGAATAATGACTTTCTGCTATGGAAACTGATTTGGTTTTAATACGTTTTTGGTTGTTTACCAAAAACGTATTAAAACGGCTGTCAAGGCATTTTTGTAAGAAATTTGTTGTAGCCAGTTGCACCCATATAAACGAAACGTGTCATTCGAAATAAGTTAGCAACTCTGATGCGGAGTTCGACGCATTGATCTAAATAAGAATGTTCAATCAAAGTTCACTCATAATGCCTGGTAACAGATTTTCTTTCTTATTTCCGTGCTATTTTACTTCTCTTTTCTGTGGGTGTATCCGACGTACTTTTGTTCTTTGTATCTGATTCAATTCTAGTACGGACTTAATAAAACGTAATTACGGACTTAATAAATATTCCCGTATTATTAAAACAAAAAGTAAAAAAAAAAACCGGCCAAGTGCGAGTTGGGCTCGCGCACTGGGAGTTCCGTACCACCATAAAGTACAATAACTATAAATAAAAAATTAAAAAAACTTCAAAATTAGTAGAATATGGTGGCATTTCGATTCGATCGAATGATGAGGTCATCTAATTTATCAAAATACGTTGCTTAACTTGGTAATGAACAGAAATTTGTCACCGAATCGCACTTGGCCATTATTATTTTGTTGTTATACTTTAGAGTGTGTACTATAATCATGCTAAGTTTGACGCTTGTACGAATTACCGTTTTTACATTAGAGATAATACAAAAATACTTTAAAAAATACGCTTGTTGTATACCCCTTTTCATTTTTACTTTTTAATTATTTCTTAGTTAATCCGCCGTAACATTACATAATCTGTGAAAATTGCAACTGGCTATCTATTACGGTTCGAAAGACATATCCATTAAATGGTAGGACAGTCGGATGGAGAAACGGACAGACAGACAGGCATCGTAGGCTTAGTAATGTTTTTACCCCTTGGGTACGTAACCCTAAAAACTACTATTTTGATCATTGATTGATTATTAGAATATCACAATAAAAGCATATATATCGATAAGAGCTATGGTGGATGAGCTACTAGCATGTGCGCTTCACAATCTGACGGCACCCGGTTCGAACCTCTGCCCTGCACCAATGACTGATGAAACCACTTTATAAAACCGGTATGTCCAGGAACTTCAAAAATTCAAAGACATATACAGGACCGAGGCAGATGGCATAGCAAGAGAGAGGCCTATACCCAGCAGTGGGATAAGAAAGGCTGTGGATGATGATGATGATGATGATATATGAGATTTTACCAACATGCATTAGGGCAGCATGGTGTATTAGGGTCCATCCACTCTCTCTCTGAGAGAAGGCCTGAGTCTTAGCAGTGGAAACATAATAGGCTGAAAAGATGATGATGACTTAAATTGTTGATCAATTGATAGGAAGTACATAACTGGCAAAACGGAACTGTCAATTGAATTCTTCCCACAATGCTAACAAAATGTTCAACGTATTGACCTCGACATTGGATCTGCCTCGCTTTGCACATTCGTCCATGCAACATAATATCACGGTGACACTGTTAGCAGTAACGGAACTTCTAACAGTTTGCTGACGCAATATCCTTAACTATAATGAACACAAAACTGCAACCAAGGGATAATGTTACTTCATAACAACATCCATTAGGCGCATTGCGAACGATAATTTAAAAGTAGCGCTAGAGGGACAAGATATAAGCAAATGTCAGGTTTCTGAAGACGATGTTGCAGACGGAGTGAAGTGAAAGAAGACGAGGAATAGCTGACCTCAACTCCATACGGGAAGTCTGGAAGAAGCTACATCGTACATACATATAGCTAGGAAGTTAAGAAAGACAGAACCAATAACTAAAACATGTTGTTTGTGATTTTTTGTCGAAATTGTTGTTTTTAAACCCCCGATAAAAGAGAGTAATTTTCAAACGACTTGAATTTTATGAATCATAGCTAAGAACAATCGATCGAATCACCTTTTAAACGAACAAAAAAACTAAATCAAAATTGGTTCAGCCGTTTGGAAGCTACGATGCTACAGACAGACACATAGATACACAAATACACACGTTAAACTTATAACACCCATATTTTTGCGTCGTGGTTAAAAATTAGTATTGAAGTGGAGATGAGACTTTTACTGCTTTTAGCCATATGCGATAACACGAATAAAGCAGGCAATACACGAGCCTGTCGACACGTGTTTTGGCAAGCATGTCACGTCACATTCTATGATACAATCGTGTGCAGACGCTGATAACATCGTGTAGACATTTCCTTTTCTGTATTTGCTACATTTTTTATTCAGCAGTAGCTGCGAATGTCAAGTGTAAAAAAGTTTTAGTGCACGTATATCTTTACAATTTGTTACTCACAATCTGAAGTTGACTGGTTTATTGAAATAACTTCACATACAATAAACTTTGTTTTCCAACAGTAATCTCATCTGTATGCTGTTTATGATGCGCGAAGTGCTCAAGAAAACCAGTGTCATGGTTTAAGTGTGGAACATCCAAAAATGCATGTCAATATTTGGAAATTTTAAAGAACACTTCAGGCAATAACTCATTTCTCACGTTCTTCACGTTCATGTATTGCAGGTGGTACGGTAAAACAAACTGGAGAACTGACAATTATAACAAATGAAAATATGATGGTTTACCGTGGTAAGGGTATGAAATGAGCGGTATTTCGGCGCAGTTACATGCACCATGTTTACGGGAAGACTGATATCCCGTAAATAATCATATAACTTTAGTGAACAACCGTGATAGTTTAAAACAGTCCTTTTTGATTCGTGCGATTTTGTGTAAAAATTCAGAACAAAATAATAAATAGTTTATTACTGGTCATATCGTAGGTCAAACTTTTGGAAAATTAAACAATATAAAATATTATTTTTATATCAACGTTACGAGTAATATTTTGAAATCTAATACCTTTTTCACACCTAAATCTACTTTTGACAACAGCTCACGATTATATAAAAAATAAAAAACTATGACCTAAGCAATGTAGAAGAGTTGTGACGTGTGTCCTTAGCTTTTATATGTAGAAGCTTAACCATGAACACGTTTTTAATTTTCGTTAATTGATCAATCTGATATAATGCAGATGCATTTGTATGCCGAAGTGGCAGCATATCGTCACGGTACGGCTACCGGGTCACCGCCCGTGAACTCTACATCCTCTCTACCTGGTGCACTGGCTTTATGTTTAGCTTATTTAGGGCGTGAATCGTTTTCTTTTGAAAGAGAAATTATAAATTTTAAATATATTTCTTTGATGACGTCATTAAACTAATTGACAATTACCTATATTAATTACGAGCTCTGTCTCGATGGGATTTTTCATCAGCAACAGTAACCAACTGTTTAATTTTTGCGTTCACCTGACCAGATAAGGTAATCCAATTTCTCATTAATTATATACAAACTTTTATGCCCTACTTGGGTTAAGTTCTTAAGTGATGAACTTCCACACAACGATGATACAACTAACTTTTATTAACTGAAGTCTAAGTACCAACTTCCAAGTTTCTAACTTCAAACATGACTTAATTCCATTCAAACTTTCATTCCCTATTAATGCTTTCGGGCATGAATTTTAATAATTCCTGTTTTAGTGCGCTCCTACGTTATGGAAAACGTGTGTAAAACTTAATTTTTCTAGACCCAGTAGTTTAGGCTCAACGTTTGACTGTAAGTGAATAACTTTTAAAGATCATCTTTCTCTTTCTGTAGGCAACTCTCCTTATGTTCTGCTTCATTAGAATATCAATATTGTATTTGCTTATTCCAATAGTTTTATGCTATCCAAACTAAGTTATAGTTTTAGTATATATGTTTATCTATGGCAATAGCAATGCTGCAAAATAATTTTAAAATAAATTTAAATGTATTTAAGGTTGCGCTATTATGTCAGTGCGTATAGTGAATCTTAGTATCGATACAAACAGCTTAGTTTTTCGATACTAACTTAGATTAATTATGTGTATGAAGTATGAAATAAATAAATAAAATAAAAAAAATAAAAAAATTGACTCACCTCTTTCTTAACCACCAGGTTCTTTTTAAAACGCTTTTTTGGTTCATTAGGACATTCATAGATAAAATAGTAGAAATAATACAAATTTATTTTGGCATTGATATAGCATTTCAAACAGTGTTGATGAATAGTCCCTTGTTTTTTGATCCCTGTTTAACAGGTTCAGAATAAACTGATGTTAGTAGCTATACCTACTTATAAGACGTATTTGTGCTTGTATCACTTGTGTGGAAATCCTGATATTTCGGTACACTAAGTGCACCGTGGTCTTGGACTAACCATGCTTGTAGTTTGAAAACGTGTTTTCTACATTTTCAGTTGCCGTTCTGAGTAGAACGTAAGCTTTATTGCTTATTGTTTTAAATATGAAGCTTTGATTTACGGCCCATTTTAAGGAAAGTACAATATGTCGTTGAGACTTCGAGATAGCGGAAACGAGCAAGAGCTTCAGCCTAGTCATATTTTGTACAAATATTAAGAGATACTCACTGGTAAATACTTTTTAATAACAAATCACGTACTCATTGTTAACGTGCACTATTTAATAATGTACTTAATTAATTATTAGAAACTAGCTGCGTCCGCGGTTTCACCCGCGTTATATTGAAGTCGGATTTTTGAATGGATAATTATTGTATTTTGTGGTGGTACGGAACTCTCTGTGCGCGAGCTCGACTCGAATCTGGCCGAATATGTATAACTTCTTGTATTCAATACTTACCATCTGCACTATGGGTTTGTACACCCTTACTGCGTAACCCTGTATAACACTGGAATTACTCACGTAACCTTACATGATTAAGTCGGGTTTTCCGACTAAAGTTTACAATTTGTTTCCTGTTCTTCTGTTTCATCAAACGTAATGGTATGTTTTAGATTTGATACATGGATTAAGGATATCCGCCTTCTGATTATGAAGATGATTGCCTTTTTACTTTTGTTATGTCCATAATGGTTTCATCACTTTTTGTTTCCCCATCAAATACGCTAACATGGTAATCACGTATTTGCGTGCTCGAATTATCACCCAATTATCTCTTGCATCGTTATCGTGCGAAATTACCCTCTCATTTGCTGACGATGGTGAAACGTGCGCGCGCGACCTTTGACACCAAAACCAAGATGGCCACCTAGCTGTCAAATCAAAAGCTCTTACTTTCCTTATCGACTAACGAATCTGATTTACCGTTCTGTATCGCTTTGGGAGACTCATTGTCCGTCCTACTAATGCCATTGTGAAATCTATTTTTAAAGAATTAACACTTTTGGTTGCCACTTTGCTTACTCTCTTGAATTTGGCATTGATTGTATAACTTGTTTGTTTTGTTTGTTAGATAATAGCTGCACTCTTCCCACTATTGTTCCAGACTATTTTAATAAAGATAAAGATAAAGTTAAACCATGTTATTTGAAGCCATAAACGCTAAGTAGCGTGACTAATTCCACAGCGTTTAAACTTTAAATCGTGTACAAAACTTCGAGAAATTCAATTGAGATGATTTCGTTGCATACACATGGTTCTATGCGGCCATCGAAATGTTACTTGATTTTACGATGTTACGATTCATTCATATTGATTTAAGCTGCTATTTCTTTCGTTTTGCGTTGTGCAAGACTTTTACGCACTGAAGCAACATAACACAATATTCAAAGGTGCAAAAGGTTATCATTGTTGTTTCCTCTCAAAACAAAAATTCGTTTGTTTTCTTAGTATTTGATGCTGATGTGAACCAAGTCTACGGTAAAGAGCCTATTGAGATACTTTAATGTGAGAATTGCGAGATCTTTAAGCTCATTACCTAGATTTCCTGTAAAACTAGACTCAGCTATTTTACAATCAATGGGGCACCGAGAAATGCACGCAACCGTATTAACGTGAATAACAGTACTGACGTTCGAATTTGTATTAAACAGTACTCGTATTTCATTTCGTTGATTTTGCTTTCACAATTGTAATCGATTATCTCTGCAGTTTAACAAAATAATTCACCAAACATATTCAGTTTAAGCTCGTTTACATTTACAAGACACTTGACTGGTAGATAGTCAGTGCTATCGTGTACGCTGTCTCGTGCTATTTGGCTCCAAGAAGTAGGACTGGCTTTCTATTTTGCACTAGTGGTAGTGGCTGTGTAGCCATTTCTCTTGATAAAGCTCCTTACCGTTTTATATGGAACGCCTCTGATAGTTCTATGTCGATTCAATAACGACAGACCTGAGGTTGAATTTTACCTACTATTTTCAAATTATTTTCAATTCAATTAGTTTTTCCTTAAAACAACTCGTAAAAATAATTTGTCAAGATTGACAAATAATTATTAAATCGTTTGAAAGGAGAGTAGCATTTAAGGAGCCCAATGGTTTTAGGCTGTGCGTTGTCTGTCAGTGAATGCATCAAGGATTTGTATTAAGTTGATATAATTAAGTTGATTGTATTAAGTGAATGCATCAAGGATTTGTATTGAGTTGATTTTTTTACTTTCGCGATTTGAACACAATATGTTTTAAACATGTTTTATTTTTACCTAAATTTACCGAGACAAAAGAAGAATCCATTCTTGGAATTCAAATTCAAATATTTATTTATTGACAAAAAAATTATACATAAACAACCAACAAGTTCTGTTGACCTAAAGAAAACCTCACTTACCCATACGACTATACATATTATGCCAGTCAGAGTCCTCCCTTTTAATTACCTATCTAAGGAAATAATACAGGTAATGCTGTGAGCATGAAACCTCTCCAGACAAACAATTACTAAAAACTTAGAAACTCGCATTACCACACATTACTCTTCCAAATTATTATTTCGTCTGTATCTGAAGCTACTGGGAAAGAAACCGGTTACCCAACAAAATGCAAAAAAGATAGCCGCACCGATTACACGTCCGGTTAAACATTTCTTTCGGTTATTATAAACTTGAGGTCGACATCTGTCTGCGTTTTGACGGGACCTACTTATGAACTAGTGGATGCTAGTGGTTTGGTCAGTAATTTTGTTTCTCGTTTCGCTTGCCTCTATTAGAGTCGGTATGTTAAGTGCGTGCGTTTTGTAGTTCTTTTCGATGTGGTCGTAAAATGTGTTCGAATTTAATGCGTGATTGGAGAAAATATTTTCGGCAATACTAATGGTTATTAGCGTTATATGCTACATAGTATTATGGTCGTGATTAGATTAGCGAGTTATGCCTTCATCCTTACATATCTTAGGTAGTCTTAGGTAGTTGATAGCCCGTTGGTCGAGTTGGTAGTGAACCTGCCTTCTGAGCTTGGGGGCGTGGGTTCGATTCCCACCTAGGACAAACATTTGTGTGATGAACATTTGTGTTTGTTCTATATCTGGGTGTTAATATCTATTTAAGTATGTATTTAAACCTATATATGTAAATATATCAGTCTCTGGCAACCATATCACAAGCTTTGCTTAGTTTGGGGTCACATGACCGTGTGTGCAAAAATGTCCCGAATATTTATTATTATTATTATTATTATTATAGTCTAATACCACAAATTTAGCTCAGAGAACTTCCTCAAAATGAACATAATAATATATGACCCTATTACATTACTTGGATGAGGTTATAAATGAATAATAACCTAGAATAGTAATCTAGAACACAATAGATGTGATAAAAAGCGATAAACGAATCGATATAATCTTGAAAGCTGTTGCGTGTTAAATCTAATTGAATTTATCATTTCACATCAACAATGCAATAGTTCCACATTGACGACAACGGGAATTACAGATAAAATAAATATGATCGTAGCAGTATTATGAAACAATCTATTTAGTTCTCATGTTTTTCCGTTAAGGATAATAAATAAAGCTCGATGTTGCTTACGCAGAACATCACAGATATAAAAGACCAAGTAACTGGACTAGCAGTCCTTACGAAGAATACAGCTGATTTTCTATAATTCAATGATTTTTTCTTCCCGAGAACAGTATACAATTTTTTTAAGATTTAATAAAAATTATGATGGGCTATATAAAACTAGCTCACCGGTTTTACTCGCTATCTTACAGGATCTGTATATCTGAAATTATTATTATTTTTTGAGAAAAAAGTAGCCTATATGTTATTACCATGGAATAAATTACCTCTTTATCAAATTTCGGAGTTGAGTGCACACAAACATAATTATGCACTTATATTATAAACTTTCGCGTTCATAATATTAATGTGATTTTGATTTCATCATTGTCGATTTAAAACACAACCTGCAAATTTAAGGCCTGCCAAAACTTTTTATTCCTTAAATCTCAGAATGAAATATCTGGCCATAAGCGTGTCCCGACAAAGTCAAGCGTAGCGTAGTGGCATATTGACTAAGAATATTTGCGTTCTGTGGTTTTTTGATGTCGGGTTTTCTTAATAAAAATAGAGATTCGAAGGCTTAGAGAATCAGGATGGACGAACAGAGGCGGAGAAACATAATGAAATTATAAGGGTTATTTCTAATACCTACTACTGATCACAAATATGACCATTGCGTGTGTAACATTATACCTCTGTGCTTCAATATGTTCGATTTAATGCTGCAACAAAGTTATATAAATATGGAGTTGGGCAAAAGTAAGCGGCCTGCTTAACTTTGCGATCCGTGTAAAAGTGACTTGCTCGAGGCTTATAATTTTAGATATTACCATTTACAATGTTTAACCAATGTATCAGGGCTGCGGTTTTGAAGATTCAGTATGTTATTACTAGGGCACCTCAAAGACGCATGACTTGCCTTGTGGCAAAAACTGTACACTTCACCTCCAAATTACATTGTCCCCGCTAGAGCTCCCCCCAGGCCATAAAAAAAACCATGGTCCACTTGGAAAACCCTGAACCGACTCCGGGCCCAAGTGGGCTGAAGTCGGGATAACAATATATGAAGGGCTCTGATACCGAATGTCTTTGTGGTGTGAACCCTCAGACAAAGTCACACTTGATGTACTATGCGTATTCTATACAACCTGCACACTAGGCGACCTGAATGAAGGCACGAAGACTGCCATTGGAGTGGCCTAATTGTGGTCTTAAAACTTAATCTAAATTATTTACGAAACATCGACTCGTAAGAAGAAGTGCGTTATTTGTACCCCATAAAAGTCTAAATCAATCTAATGCAGACTTCTGAATAATCAAATAACAAAATATTTATTGTGTTACTAGAATCACGATCGCTGCTTTTAGTCTTGTGAGATGCTATCGCTTGGTTTATTTTGCAATCTCATACGTATCTTGATCTTGTTTCTGTTTGATCAAAGGATTTGACGTCGATTTACTTTCTCCCTTTTCCTCTTCCGTATGTTATGAAACTATATTCATCCTGTTATTTAAACTTAATTGTCCATTATTATCAGAATTACTTAGTTCCTTACCTTTCAATATGTTAATTGCGAGTATCTGGTGATTTTTTCATTTCCTTTTGTTTCTTAGCGAGTTGTAATACTTGTACAGTACTTATGATTATTCCCCAACGTAGTTTTCAAAAGAAAACGTTTTAAGACTTAGATATCGCAAATAATACAAGCCCTAAATACGATTACTAAAATCGTGTGACTTACTAAGACAACTGCCGCCTCAAGCGACAAGTTTCTAGGAAGATCTACGAGATTAGGCCGCTCTAATACATCGGGAATTTAACCGCCACTAAGCTGTACTGCATTTATTTACCTAATACAGCATGAGAACTTTGTAAATTTGTATTTTGTAACGGTAATTGGCGATTGTTTAGCATTATTAGAATTCAATTTCGTGATATTTACACAGGCGTTGGGCAAGTTTCACTGGAGGCTGCCGCGCTGTAGCCTCATTATCTATTTAGAAATGCCAGAAAAACTTCAAATGTATACTATGTATATAGAATATACTGATGAATTTACATAAAACTTATTTCTTCGCTTTCAACTATTGCACTTAGAATGCTTTTATCTATATATTTAATATAAAGGAATGTGTATATGTATGTTCCTATAGACTCCGAAACGGCTGGACTGATTTCGACGGGAGTTCCACTGGCAGATAGCTGATGTTATAAGGAGCAATCCCGGGTGAAACCACGGGGTACAGCTAGTTATTTCATAAAACTAGAATAAACTACAATCTTTCTTTACAATATAAACCTTTAAGAGGGCTGATTCTGTCCAATCAAAACTTTGATTAATAACTTTTAACGGCATTATCTTATCATCGTAAATCATGTTCTGTTATGCACTCATAAATATGCATTTCCCCTATTCCCACGGTACCGATTAAATCACCGTTAATATTATCCACATTACATACCTGATAGCGAAATAGAATATTTATGATATCATTTACAATTGCGTCATGATGGCTTCACTCGTATGTTTTAATTAAGTTAATATTCTATGCACGATCCGATCAAAAGTGCTTTGTTTAAAATGTATTCTGCGGCGGTGTTAAGTGAGTGTTCTTTTTTAAGTTTATCATAAGTTGCAACACATATATGAATTGTACTTATACTGTTTTGTTGTAATTGACTGATGTTTCTTTGATTTTTGTTATTAGCGTTTCTTATTGCTACTACGGCCAAGTATTTTATTTGTTTTTCTTTTCTAAAACAAGCCTAGCAAGTTTTATTATCTTAAACTAATACTTCACTTCCACTACAGCATATTTTGCTTATAATTTGACACTACTCCTGATTATCCTACATGCTCTCTGGATCGCTAATAAATATTCAGCATTTCTCTAACCAGTGTTACATTACCAGCCTAGCACTGAGTTGGTTGGTTTCCGTTAGATGTTAAGAGTAAATCACATTAATGCCTTTCCTACGCGCAGCTGTCATAAGCTTGCAAGTCTTGCTGTACAGTACAAGCAGTGCACGTAGTAAACAATCTTAATATACTACCAATCAAACTGATTTCGTTATCATCATCTCCAACATCTAGGTCTTCTTTTTGTTTATACCGGTCTCTCGCTAGTCGCATTCCCTCGTTCCAACAGTTCTTTTGATGTTGTCGGTCGACCTCATCCTCGTCTGACCTAGTCTGGGTCGTGGTTACTGTTGTACACCAACTCCCATCACTACGTCTGGCCATGTGTCCTGCAAATTGATTTAACCTAGTTAGTGGTAACTGTGCTTCTCAATAATCTTAAAAACTATTTATTTTTCTTGAGCTTCATGTTTATCGTGTCTAAGGGCTGTTGGTATAGCACGTTTTCATATCCACTTCACTTTATCAACTGCTACTTCTACATTTACTCTCACCTTACACATATTACTACGCTCTTTCATACTGTCCATCCATATCATATTAGGTCTCCCTGTCCTAGCGCAATCGCTTACCTTAAACATACTGTGCCCTAGGGCTCTTTTACTTTTGTGATTATATTCTGTTCTACCACAACTGTATTGCGGTGCGCGCGTGTGTGTGTGTGTGTGTGTGTGTGTGTGTGTGTGTGTGTGTATGTGTGTGTGTGTGTGTGTGTGTGCGCGTGTGTGCGTGTGGTGATTCTTTGAAAGTTAGTGTACTGTCAGGAATTCTCGTATTCTGCTTGCTACGAGTATGTAACACGTTGCGTAATTATGTGGATAATCCGTTTCCGTCTGGCGGCTCTTGTAAAGTTTTCGATGCACCTGGTTAGCTGCAAATTCTATGATTTTATTTTAGATTTTCATGCATGTAATGGTCGTATTGCATCTAGTTGCAAAAACGCCCTATAACCATCACTTACACCTGTAAGTGATGGTAATAGGGCGTTTTTGTGCCATCCGCAAGGTGTCATATTATATCCAGTTGTGTAAGTTAATAAACGGTTTCACATTACCTTCCGCTTAGAATTTAAGTTTATCAGCTAAAAAATCAACACCACTATTCAAATATTTGTAATGTTTGAAGATAAAATAAATTAATAAAAACATTTTCTGACTTGGAGTTTCCGTAATTGAAAGTAAGGAATGTAGAATCCTAGTCAAAGCTTTGAGCATGCAAATAGATATCAAATGACCATTAGAAACAGCGCAGCAGGTAAACAGTGCCGTGCCGACGACAGCGGGTGAAACACGATACTCCGTATGCTTCGTTCGTCCTGCACCATAAATTATACTTGTGCTGGGCTTGCGGTCCCATACCGAGCCGCCAGCACGTCAAGCACATGTTAGGAGTGATAAGTGAAAGTACTACTAATATATCGTATGTTCTAACTTCTAATAGTAGGTACCCTTCTAATATGTCTAGCAAAGTATTTATTACATACGTCAAACAGAAGAAAAAGATTTTTCCTGTCTACAGTTCACTTGACTGTAAGTAATTAATCCTTTGCATAATCTTTCTTTTAGATCTGTTGAAATCTACAAGTTATGTGCGTCCATCTTTGAAATACCGCAAATACGCTACCCACGTACTCAATAAAAATATCATCATTGATTTTATCTCTTTTATCATTCGGATCTTAAAGAAGCTTCGGTTCCCAGTTCCAACTACTTTAAAGTCTTGTAACTGGCTTCCACTGCCCACTTTGAACTTTAAAGCTCGCCCATTCACGCGGTGCTTTTCAAACGCCGCAGTTGATGCTAAACTGGTCGACGTGCAAATGTTATTAATTATAGCTTTAACGTAGGTGGATTTTCGTATTCAGATTCATAGGAAATTAATAGTCAATCTTGGGGCGAGCCTGCGGGAAAGCGCATCAGGGAATAAAACAAGCCTGCGTTTGTATGTACTCTTCTAGGTATCGCATCTACAGAGCAATGTGTTCTTCCTGATAGTTTTTGCATTATAGTCACCGTATGGTGTCATTCTTGATCGCATCGTCTAATAGATGATGCATGGTCGTGTGATTTTTGCACTTATGGAACGCTTTGCTTAAGACTTAACCGACAGTTCTTTCAGCAATCTAGTAGAATGAAAGTTGCTTAACTTTAGAATATTTGTATATTGTTGTTGCTTTGCAATTTTTATTACTTTGCCTGGGGATGTTTGTTGAAGTTTAAATTATGGGAAGAATATTGTTAATACTTACACTTTCGTTTAGTTTGACCATCACAGTACCACTTGTTGCTAATTTCAATATATTATAGAACTTGCCCTTTACATGTATTCGTTTGAGTTTTACTCGGATATAAATTATAGCTTGAGTATAGAACGGGCATATTATGTTTATGATTACACCCACTTAAAGCGATTAGAGAGCAAAGAATTTAGTAATTAAGTCCTCTCGACTCATTGGAGCTGTGATTCCAAGGAAGCCAGCCATGTACGGTTATACAGGAAATAAGAGGCAAGATAGGTATGCCGGGTATGTGAGCCATTGTGTCCAGAGAACCGTCCGGGAAATGCCATAATGACGATTTGAAGATTCTAATACATCTCAACTATAGCAGACAGTGGTTATTGCAAACAGCTAAATAATTAGATGTAGGAGCTTTTGTGGTGAGTAGTTTTGTGAAAAAAAAAATAGATAACAGAAGGGATACATTCAATGTAAACGTATAATAGATACAGAAAGGTTGGTAAAAGCAAATAGATTCAGAGAGATTCGAAGACACGTCTGACGTTTGACGTCTATTGCAATGTCTATCGTTGCCATCAAAAGTGACAAAACATAAATCCCTCACAAGATAGGCCACAAATCACAACGGAATGCATATCACTTCCTCACATATAACTTACATATGCTCAGATAGGGCGGCCTAAGCAAATCAAATCATCCAAGATCTACCGTGGCGAAGTCACGTCGACAATCCGTCACATTCCAAGGTTCCAAAGACGTGAGTTGAGACCGGCCGCGTTTTCAAAATCACTCGCTCGTGACGCGAGCTTTCTGTATATTCTCTTGTGTGTATTGTATAGTGTGGACATTCGAAGATGCTTTATTCGACTACGATGATTGAAAAAGCGTATGAATTGCCAATTATCTTCACTTTTGTGTCATCACTAAACAACGTTTAGCTTGATTGCAAGTTATGTGTATTGAGTTTTAAGTTTTTTATTGACATTGCAGTATCTTCTTACCCATATATCTCAAGTTACAATATTACTTTTGTTTTTCAAGCGCCTTTATTAAATAAACAAAATACAAGCTAAAACTAACACTACAAATACAGTTAGACTGCCCATAGACCGTTGAAGGTCTAAAGACAATCCAAATGCTCAAGCCCACTACCAGTTGGCAGCGTACCCAGCATGCTGGCAGCATTACCACGTTGAATAGCAATGTTTATGCGTTGAGCCAGAAACACGCCAGCATTTTGGTCATGCGTCGCATTAACCAGGCGCTCTGAAAGATTTTTGAAAATGAGGAGAGCTCCCGGGCCCCAAGGGCCCAATGTCTCGACCCCAAACGCCTCAAATATGTAACCACTGCCGAGGTTAGCATATTTGCGTCGCTTGTGCTGCTCTGCCGAATTGGCCGCGTCAGCCCTACCCTGTGTCTCAGGAAGATGTGACGGCGCCAAAGTATCGACACAAGTTGCGTCCCATACAAAAGGCCGCCCCAACCTCCAGGGCACAAGTTTCATACCGTCAGGCCTCCTTCCATCGTCACGCGCAAGGCCACTCGGTTCGAGCACAGCTGTGACATTGGCGGTGGAAAGAGCCCTGCGTATGATGTCGTTCAAGCTAGCGTGTCGCCCAATACGACCAGCGCTTCTCGAGCAAGAGAGACCAGTGACCGAGCTGGTCAACAGCAGTACCACACTGACAGCGATGGGCCTCACAGCAGCTTGCACTCAAATTACTTAATTGGTAACTATTTTCCTCTATTTCACTAACCTCTTGCCCTTATAAGTAAATAGCCTAGTAATAAACTTACATAATTACCCAAACGTTTTCGTAAAATACGTTTGAATTGAAGTAAAGCATCGCGTGTCGGCCACGGTAAAGCACAAAAGCAAATTATGTTTACACTCGCTTTCGAAATCACGAAGTTTTGCTCTCGAGACCACGCTTGTGCTTACATTATGAATTGCTTCACGGTATATGTTAAGTAATTTATTTCATAGACTGACGTTAAGCTATTATAAGACGAAATGCTGATTTGCAAATTAATTGTTACATGCATGTCTTTTGCAACAGATCTTAACTCTGCAATTGATGTAGAATGCACATTAACAATGATGGTTAATTAGGAAAATAACGGGTCATATTTCAAAGAGCAAGCAAGTTAAGTACAAAGTTGACACTATTTAGTTCTACCAAACGGTCTTATGGAATCTGAAGATGACTTAAATTTTCTAATAGATAATTTTTAAGCAAAATAAATACATATGTTTTCAAATTTATCTTCATGGCCAATGTAACACAGTTATTGATTAGGATGTAACTTACCGAACTGATTGATTTATCACGCTAGATAAATATTATACTTTTGACTAATAGTTGCTATTGTTGGCACTCGCCTGTTCCGTTGACAAAATAACCACGAATAAACGCACCATTCATCATTTGTCATCCAGATAGCATCGACGGAAAACGACATCAAGACGCATAGCTGAAGCAGAAACGCAAACCCGATGCGTAATCCAACAACCAATGCCCATGCATCTTGTTTGTACATTTCATTTTATCAATAAAATGAATCACATTGTGTCCTTTAAGCAAAAGCACCGCGAAAGATTTTTATTATGCCAGATATAAATGCTATAAACATACAATACATTGCGATGCGCTAATCTATCCGACACAGACCGCGTTGTCTCTAGGCTCTTGTATTTGTGGAGTAACCTTTACAATAAATTAAAACGGAACCTATATAGCATTACATGTTTAGCTCAAATTGATTTTTAATTCAATAGGTATAAGGTCTTGTTTTAAATGGTTGAGAAATAACTGATGAGTCTTCGATATGCGCATGCAGCTTTCCGTTAGATGCTCACCTGCGCCCGCGCTTCTCTAGTTATGCTAATGGCGAACGCTTGCTCTCAGTCTGGTATTAAAGCACTGGGAAACTTTGAAATAGGTTCACTGGATGATTTATTGCATGTAAGTAGGTGTGTCGACGATTGCTGTATCCAAAGTTGTAAAAACAGCAAACTACTTATTGCATTGCCTTTTTCGCTTGTATTGCGTTTTTCTTAGACATTATCGTTTTCAATTTTACCTTTACGTAAGTATATGGGTAAATTAAGATGTAGGTACAATTACAGAAAACACTGTTTTAAACTATCACGGTTGTTCACTAAACCACCACCACCACCACCATCATTCCACAACTTTACCACGGTAAAATCTTATTTCAGAACATCAATTTCTTGTTTTATTGATTGTTGCTGATAGCACTGATACTAAAATATTAGTTCCCTTGCTAGTTCCTAACCATTTTATATCTTTGTACAAATATATGAAAATCCCGCTGCGCACACGGACGTGGGTGGACGCGAAACTTTAGCGGAAATCGATTCCCTCAGACGTGTTCGAATCGAATTCCCGACATCGGGGTTAAGTGTGCGCGTATCGAATAAGATGTTCCCTTGCTTAGTTTACAGTTTTACACGACGCGACTAGACCGTATACGTTTATGGGAACAGGTTTATGTATGACTCATTCGAAGATGTAATTTAACGGTCTCGATTATTTTAATCGATGTTAGCGGTGAATAGGTCGCCGTTTAATCACACTTTCTCACATCATATCGTTACTATGTTACCAATCATCTAATTAGCAGCTCTAGACTGAGAGGTTGGGGTCGTTAAATAATTACCTGCAAATGAATCGAGTAAAAAACTAATTACAATTCATTCGAGTATTGAAAGCGTGGTTGCACCATTGACGATTGAAGTGGCAAATTGATGTCAGTAATGAACGAGAGTTCGACAGAGAATTCATTACATTTCACAAAGAGAGCTATTGTGCTATTTGGATTACAGTAGCCATTCGTGCAATCGTGAGATGTCTTAATGGGGCTGCCTAACGTTTATTGTCGTATTCGTAGTATCATCATTCGCATCGACTCGTGAAATTGATCATCGACGCACAATACGCATCGGTGACGTAACTTTTTACATGCGGTTTTGTTTCGAGATCAGCAAAGTTGATTTATTCGTAGTGCTACAAATGTTAGTGGTGTTATTGTTGTCCATATGATGTATGGGTTCGTCTTTCGATTATGTTACGGGGAAAGTTGTGGTCCAAATTCTGTCATACAATTTATCATGCTCTACTTCATTGCCGAAACATAGGTTTACAATAACAAACCTCAAACTTTATTTTTCCTTTGTAACCTTTATGTTGTGCTTTGTACTTATGTTGTGAACTTATCTGCGTTCTGTTCTTATCTTTAATACTTTTCAACAGTAATTTGATTAGCGGTGTCGTCATGTTTGTAAATTTACCGTTTTGGGCCCGCTAGCTAGTATTCGATTCATAGGCGAAGCGTGCGTCTATCGAAATTAATTCGTTCGCTCTTAATTTGAAATTCAAATTCAATTTTGTTACAGTTTGGATCATTGAACCTTTTTCAAAGTGGCGTATAATGCAGCAACATTATTATCGGAAACGTGAAGTATCATTGCTGTTCTGTGTCACGTATTTATCTATATAATGGCCACACAATATCGTGGTTTTTGCAACGGTTGCATTCTTTGAGGAAGCTATTAGCAATGCTGCAGCTTTTTATCCAACACTTAAACTGTTACGATGCTTTATAGATCGAGGCGTGGCCAGTTTTTTATGTCAATTCAGAGGCTGTTTACGATGTATCATGTCAGGAATGCTCGGGAATGGGTTTCAGAGAAAAGGTTGCTTCAACTAGTGAAGCCCATACATAAGTCGATTTACAAGTCTAATGCTAGTTTAAGCTACATATTTGCTGTTGAAGAAAGTATTGGTTCCAGTTATACGTCAACTTTATAAAGTTCAGCAAAACTAAAAAAAAGTTAAACAAATTCGGTGCTGGTCTGATTTATATGATAAAATGACTATATTGTCGATTCTGTTCGATTAATGAACTAATCCATAAACCAATCCGGCAGGATTAAAAATATCTAAGTCTGTTTTCATTTCAGTAAGTACCTAAGAAAAGAATGACATTTAAACGGAAATGTTACATACATACAAATTTTACTTTTAAATAAAATGAAAGGCTTGCGCTTGACCGCCTGATGATTGTCTGATGTTAAGCGATGTACATATATATCATTACTAGCTGCGCCCCGCGGTTTCACCCGCGTAGTGATGAAAAATTGTGATGATGATGATGAAAAGTAGCCTTTATCACTCTGCAGCCCTTGAACTATACCCATACAAAAATCAGGTCAGTCCGTTACTCTGTTGCTGCATGAAAGGGGAACAAACAAACCAACAAACTTTTCACATTTTTAATATTACTATGATTCTTGTATAGCTTTACTACGACTTACAAAACGTTTGATGACTAAAACCATAGTTTAGTTATAATATTGTGTTGTGATACAAGGTCAAATATATAAGTTTAGTAAATGTACTCTTCTTCGACCGATTATACTCACATTAGTGCCAGCCATTTACATAATTAGTTAAAGAATTGTGTTTGTGTCATTAACATACATTTTAATAAGTACATCAAAATTACTTTGATCTTTTTGTTTGAAATCGATTCAGCGATTCAAATTGAAACATGAAAACCATCAAAATATAATTAAAAATACAGTATCATAGCAAATTTTCTTAATCGACATTGACCCCAGTTTCAGTTGACCACAATCTATGACCCAATCATGTAACGGGGCATCGGGACCTAGAACTTGTATAATTATTCAAATTGGTTCATGCTCATCAAGACACGGCTGTCCGCGGTCTGCGGCAGGTAGTCTTCCATCAACGTGACTAGTCGGTTGTCGTGTCGCGGCCCACCCAGCCGCGCTAACAGTATTTTACTCATTGGGTTGCCCATTTCCTTTGCCTGTATTAAACTATTAACTGTATAGGCATCTGTGGTTTGACTTGGAGAAGGGAGAGGAAAAGCTCTGGGCATAATTGTGACAACGGATTTAAGTGTTGTGTTTAGTGATTTGTTTGAAGTTTTCGTAATTGTGACTGTGACATTTTAGTTGTATATCAGCAGTATTGGATTTTATTTTAAGGTAAGTTGTTGAACATTCATAAATGTAGTGGCAAGTGACAATTATTTTGTAACAAACAGAAGAACAACAGTGATTGATAATAAAAATGTATCGCATTTGACCTTACGTTCGTTTTCATAAAACACTAGCTGCGCCCCGCGGTTTCTGCGTTATATCCGGGATAAAAGTGGCCTTGTTACTTCTTATAACATCAGCTATCTATCAGTGACAGTTCCGTCAAATCGGTCAAGCCGTTTTGGAGTCCATAGGGAATATACACATATCGGTTTTAATATGTATAATACTAGATTAATGTAACGTGTATCATGACTTAAATCGTTCTATAAGTCTCCCTAACTATCGTACGCTTTAAAATAAAATGTTCTTCTCCGTCTGTATGTGCCAGAACCTTATTTAGTTCAGGCTCGTGAGCGAGATGATCCGATATGATTTCTAAAGTTTACCGGTTAGTAGCCCAGGAACCATCCCTATCATTTATCTTACATTGTTGTGTTCGTAGGTAAATGCGGTTTCATGTTCGATGACCTTTGACAGTGTAGGAATCTCGGAATGCTTGTAATAGTATCAATTTATGTCGTCACGTGAATTGTGAACACGTGCATTGCATTATATCTGTGCACCTAACCTAAGTATGAAAAAGTAGTTATTACTATTCAGTAGATTACCACTTTGTGTAAGTGAAAATGAAATCTGTATTATTTAGTTTAAAGTCCACATAAACTTTTCACAAGCATTTCATACACCTGGGTTTAGTAAGCATTTCACTTTATCTCAAGATTTGCGAGTGCTGATTTTGCTATAAACGGTATCACACCTTAATCCAAGTTTAGCTGAATGCGTAGTTAACGCAAGTTTATCTTGTCACTCGACTTTATGTTTATCCACCTTTCTGCAGTCTGTCTCAAATGAACAATTCTTAATGTAATCTATAGCAGTATTGAAGTCAAGTTTTCTAACTCGCTTTACAGCTCCGGTGATCTGTTGGATGTTATGTTTTATATTAAGTCAGTCAGAGCCCAGCTACAGGAAGTTAAGTAGGTAGACGTATTTAAAACGATTGCTTACAGTTGGTTTGGTAGAGTACGGTAGAGCCCTTTAAGACCGGTCGTGACGCCCCCATTCCTTTTCGTGGAAGGAGTGAGCGAGAATGAAAACTTGACTGATTTGCTTTAATCAATTCTGTGGTTAATGGTTGTAACATGTAGCATTTTGCGAATGTTTGCTTTACTATTCAGTCAAGTAATGTTAATGACTCAGAAATCTCAGAATGCATTTATCTCTACTATAAATTCTTATATAGCTTTAAAAATTCTGTGTCCATACACTATAAATACAAATTTATTATTTATAAGTCTATGTTCACTTTTAATCTTATCCTTATACCTTGTTATGTTAGCTTGCATTATGGAATTTCATTTCACCTTTCATATCTGAACCCATTCCAAAACTTTGTCATATATTCATTCATCACCATATTTAGTAAACACACACGGGTGCGGCACACATTTTGTATCAACATAATGTTTGTAAACACCATTGTAACTGTATTAGAAACGACACATACATTTTTTAAATGTTAATAATAGCATTGTGTCGAGTTCATTCACGTCGAATTGGAATAGCCCCGGTAATGTTAAATGCGGATTGCTGTTTATCTAAATTATTCCTGTTACTTTAGTTCCACGGCACGTTTTAGCCACTATCGTTACGTATTTATATGAAACTGCTGATGACACTGTGACAAGGATGTGCAATATCTTGGCAGTCGCAATGTCTTGCTTGGCATGTTGTCCTTGCATTCCGTTTGCAAGTATTACCATTGTTATTTAACACTACATTCCATAGACAGGTGTGTATAATCTATTTTGTATTGAAACATTTTGACGTTTATTGTTGTAATATTTGGCAATAAGTTTTTGTATTAAAATTCGAAAACGATATTTTTGGTGGATCATATTTTGCAAACATTAAACGTAATCAAAAATAGGATGTTCCAAACATATCTTTTCAGTGAGTCACATAAAGAGTTGCTATATTTTTTTTTCGTCTTACTTTACATTTAGCCATCTTGTATTTATGATGACGTCACCTAACCATAAACCATCCCTAAACTTAAAGGAATCTATCGATACCTCATTTATCGAAATCGGTTAAGACATTAATGCTGTAGGTGAAAATATACATACAAAAAGTGCGACCAACTTATCTGTACAGTTGAGTGAGAGAGCTACCTCCGTAATTTCTGAACAAGAATGATATTGTTCCGCGGAAAAAGTTAGTTCCATTATCTTGTCAAATGTATCGATAAGCTGGTTGCTCTGTACAAGTTATACACAACAGATAATCTGATTTTCGCTTTGCGTCGTCGGGTAAACATACTTGTACAAGTACGCCGCCTTGCAAACGAATTTGCCATGAAGTATTTTATATCAGGCCTATTACCATTTACTTTTATAGTAGTGTTAGATAAAATCTCTTTTATTTCTCAATTGACGTCATTTTGCGATTTGTCTCGTTAATTATTCAAGTTAACAGTAAACTTCATCATTGAGCCAATCACATTTTACCATCGCAAACCAATTAACTATGATCTTCGACAGAAACGTCTATCAACACCATCTCCGGCGAAGTTGATTGAAAAAGGTTATACCGCGCTTTGAAACTGCGCAAGATTCTTGTACGTTATAGAAATAATACTTAGCTTTAATGTGTTAGGTTTAAAGTTGAATATTGTGTGTTGGTTTTTACGGTGGGTAGGCTTTAGCTGCAGAACCAACAAGCTGAGCTCGTCTGCTCTTGTGCCATTGACCCAGTGAGGCTTTTTGTGCGTGTATCCAAGTGTAACGGTTCGGCACACTTGTTTTATTGATATTCCGGGTTATGGTCACCGTTTCTATGGATTTGTGAATGCATTGACGAATAGCTTTTGAATATTTGTTTAAGTTCTGTAAAAACTTAGTGCCTTTATTTCTACCTCTTTCTCTCTCCCTCTCATTTCTCTACTTACTTTTCTAAATTGTTTGTCTACGTTTATAAATTCCATCTTACCAATTTGTTTATCTCCATCTGTTAGTTAAATTGGTGATCAGGAAATTTGGGAGTCAATATTTTGTTAGTAATCTTAAACGATTTCAGATAAGACCTTTTTTCTTGCATTATCTAAAATCATTATGTGGCTATTCCCAAAATTTGTTGACTATCATTTTAGGTACACACTTAAGTATATCCCATCAACATTATCGATATTTATCAACTCACCGATTTCGTTTCCCTATTATTTTAAGTCTTTTTATACAGTTACCTATTTGAAAATATCAACATATTTGTAATTCAAATTAGAAATTCCATTAAGCTGTAACTGTTTTAAGTCTTCTATAAAATGTGTTGTGTTTATATAATTAGGCATATTAAATTAAATATTGATTTTATTACCCGATTAGTTATAATTTATGAAATATTCGTTAATGTATTTCACCGTGACATCATTACAATACGTATTATGCCCACCAAAATAGTGATGTTATTCAAAAGGTACATTATTTTAATAGAAAACTATTGTGTTAGATGTAAATTTAATATTTTCTGTCTTTAGTTAATTTTTATTTGAATAAGATTATTTAATTTGAATTATGTACACATGATAATATTATTAACATATACTGTTTATATAAGTTTATATACATCGATGTAGAAAGTGTACTGGAGGAATTTGACTTGTAACTATGGAGTTATTAATAAAGAATTGTAATTGTAATTGTAATTGTATTCACGGGGTCGGGTTGTTAGCTTGGGTGTTTCCCAATAGTTACCATCTCTGTATCTTCAAGTCGCGCCTAGCGTGTTGCCATAACTAGTGACCATAATACTGCTGCTGCTGCTTTTCGTCTCGAACTGAGACGTCTCAACTGATTTTTCTCATATTTAAACTTGAAAATTGTATTTGCTTTAAATATGAACATAATATAATCAATTTAAAAGGGCAAGTGCCTTGTTTAACAAAACAATATACAAGCTAACACAAACAATACAAAAACAGGCTGCCCATAGACCGTTGAAAGTCATAAGACAATCCAATGAAAAAAAAAATACAACCCCTTACATATTTTTCTCACTTTAGTTAGGTACCTTAGTTAATATTAAAACACTGTTTTAAACTATCACGGTTGTGTCTTCCCGTGAACATGGTGCATGTAACTACGCCAAACATCCGGGAGCTCATTCCACAACTTTACCTCGGTAAATATCCCGTAAATAATCATATAATTTTATAGTTTAAATTATTGTTTATCTACAATAAAACAAATATTTACTAACATTAAGTCTCTAGTTATTCAATTTGAATGTTTCTCGAAGAAAAACGCATTAATCATTAACTCCAAGTAAATGAGATGAATCATCCTCCTCAATGCACAATTCTTTAATTATACTTTGACGTGTATGATAGCGATTAGGTGAGTCGTGATAATATTTTTAATTATGGGTTTAAATTACGTGATTGATTTATTGCACGTTTGCTGTGCAAGGGTCAGAGGTGCCTCATTGAAAATCAACTCGCTTGTGTTTTTGACCCGACTGCGCAAGAAGGAGGGTTATGTTTTTCGAGTGTATATATTTATGATAGTTTCTTTGGCACCTATAGCCTACAGCCTAAACGGCTTAATGGGTTTCGACATGTGAGGTGTAATCTGTATCGTTTTATTAGTGGGAGTGACATAAGATAGGAATTCAAGATGGCGTCCGCAAAAAAATAGAAGGGAAAAATATAAACAATCAAATCTTTCCTCTTTATAATATTAGTATAGATTTACGGGATATTTACCGTGGTTGAATCTTCCCGTGAACATGGTGCATGTAACTGCGCCGAAATATCAGGAGCTCATTCCGCAACCTTACCACAGTAAATATCCCGTTAATAATCATAAATAAATTTATTGAACAACCGTGATAGTTTTTAATTTTTTTTTATAATCAACTTCTTATTTTTCATTGTTTGTTTTACACAAAACATAATTGTTTTAATGGTAATTTGTTAGTCACGTAAAACTGAGATTACGACAACACGATCCAGACCTCAAAACGGAAGTTTTGAGGTAACATTGTTATTATGCAGTTATTTGAACACGTCTCAGATTGAGGTAGACTGAGATTATTTCCTGTAAAAGCACGGGACTGTAATTGCTCAATTTGCTTTATTTTTTACTGTTAGTTAACTTTTGAGGACGTAAAGCAAGAATATAAATTTAAAATTCATTCCCTTTGATGTCAGCATTGTCCAAATTAGGTTGTATCTTTATTGGTAAGTTGATAGTGCATATAAAAACAAAATTTAGCGTCATTTCATTGTAAAGAAGCTACAAATTCCACTGCAACTATTTTGAAATTCAAATATTTCTTATCAATTCTGTGTAGAGCCGTAACAAAAGTAGTTATGCAATGCCAGTTTTGGTGTTGTGAGTGGTCAAAATGTACCAATGGCAGATTTTCATACACGCTAAGAAGAATTTAACTCGATAGTTTATTCAAATCAAGTATCGATTTATATCAACCGGCATCTATTGTCGTAGAAATATTAGTGATAGCACTCAACCTTGGATAGAACGAAATAAGGTGTACAATACTGTGCAAAGTAATTCAAATGTAAAAACGATCTTACATGTCCGTCGCAGACGTGATCGGCAAATGAAAAAGATATCCTTATTTTCAGAATAATGGTCTATGGAAATGGTCTGCCATTTCTCATTGTGGGCCTGTTGAAAAAGACACAGTAAAAAAGTTTTGCAATGCCAACGATGTATCAGTTCTAGTAAAGCTATTTATTGCTAAACATTAAAATTATTACCATTAAAAGTTTTTATGGAAATGTAGTAACCACATAAATTTGACGTGGATTTAGTTTTAAATTCAAACGCCTTAGCTGCGTTAGCATCTATTGTCATTTCTATTGCTGCTTTCATGTAGAATTGCAGTAATGCGTGATAAATCATTTTTAATTATTATTGAAGTAATAGGCTGTAAAAATCAAATGCTTACGCAAAATAATTCCAACGTCTGCAATCTGCGTTGTATGTGAATTGTGTTTTGCAAATATGAACCACTTTTTTTTTACATCGTACTATTTGAAAACTTTTAGCACATTTTTTTTATTCCATATGCATATTCTATGTAAATAGCCAGTATTTTCTAATTTATGACCTTTCTATTACAACGGTTTATCGTTTTATATAGGGGAAAAAAAAAGTTTTTTTGTTGTTGTAATCTGACTCGTTTATTGTCCACAGATCCAAAGATGGCGTTGCGGTTATGAGATTAAAACTGCTGCCAATTAAGGTGAGTTTAGAATATAAATGTACTATTTGTGCTACAAGGGCATATTGAGTCTATACGAAGCGGTGAATTGACTATGAAATGGTATGGGAAGGGTGTGGCTTCCAAAGGTGTCGGTTTGCCCACGCTTCTTTGGACAGTCATTAAATTATTTTGTCACACTGTTTAGTCAATGATTTAAGACCAGACTATATTCCACATAAGGGAAGCATTGAAAGAGATTTGTGCGTCTTAAAACTATTACCGACGCTCATTGCATGCAATGTGGTTTGATCGTAACTTAACGATTGTATGACCATAATAACAGTAAATAGCGAACTTCAAACGCAATGAATTCGCGATCTTCGCCTAGTTTCATCACACTTCCATCTGAGTTTGATTTATTCGCCTATTAGATCATGCAATATAATTTATATTGCAAAATGTAATAGGCCTTGTCAACCACCATATTGCTTACGAGTACCTACCTAATATTTGCCCTACCTAACGCTGTTGGTGCTTACTCGCATTCAAATCAGTGCTAAAGCTACGCGTTCCTCATATCTTCAGTCACAATCATCTAGTTCTATCTGAGATTTTCTGAGACAGGTCCATTTGGAAGTGATCACAGTGCTCCAATCTGCACCATTATCAGCTTCTGTGATCTTGTTGCTACATTTCTATCTAGCTTTCAAGTAGTTTCAACTGAGATGTTTCGTGTCTCGCTAGTCGCAACGGGCTACCTTTGTGCTGGGTCTATTTAGCAACTGATGTCATTGCGCAACTCATTTCGTTTTTATACCATCACTATTAACTCCCGAACTTATACTTACTTAATTGTTTGTTTTGAAGTTTGTAATAAATTTTGCAACACATCACACACATCATCAGCCATTAAATGTCCACTGCTGAACAAGGCCTCCCTCTTAGAGAGGGGTGTTGCCATAATCCCCACGCTTGGCAGGCGGCTTGGAGATCACAGTACGTTCACCGTGTACTAACGACGCTGCTGCCCAAATTTGCAAGCTTTTTGTTAATTTTAAAAACGATTTTAGACGTTTTTTTACGCCTTTTTTAATGTTAAAACTATTATAAAGCATTTTTTTAACACTTATTGTACCAAAAATCTTTCTTTAAGTAATAATATCAAAGCCAGCAGGCCCTGAATGGCATCATGTTTACTTAGAAACGGGTAGGCAACGCCACAATTCCCTTGGCCGTCCTAGTTATTTGTGGGAGGTGTTACAAATTCTGCCCCCGGGCCGTTTCGCTAACAATACACCTTGTACCGTAGTGTGTTTTGTATAAATTGGTTACGCCAGTTAGGGCTTACGTACACTGAATAACCAATACGTGGCGTCAATGTTTTGCATCAAAATTCAAAAGTGTTAGTAACTGTTAAGGATTAGTCATTGCCGAAGAATGGGCTTTGTTAAAAAAAAATACAGTAGAACTGCAAGATTCAACATTCGACATTCGAACTTTATTTAGCCAAAAGAGTTCGGTTATCTTCGTTCACTGTTTTGAGATGGATATATAGGAGTCACTGCGACAGAAATAATATCCATTGCTCTAGAAATTCTAGTCGCCATATTCAGCTAAAGCGTACTTGGAAGTTGTTTTTACGAGACTTTGTAATGGGCATAATAAAATACATTTTATTGACTGCACGTCTGTTCATTATCGAATTATATAGTTTAACTTTATTCTTAAGTTCTTGGCCGGAATTCTATACTGAAATGGGAGCCATAAAATTCTTCACATTTCTTTCTGCTACATCTACTTACCAGTATCACTGCTGACATATTAAGCTTGAAAATAAAATCCCTCATTGACTACCAAATTATAGACCACACGGCTAACCATGGTACTTACTCTCAAATCACATTAGGCAAATCGTTCAATGGTACAACGATTGAACGTAATGATCAGTCTGTTTGTAATCGCATTTGACAATAGCAGTAGGTAGTAACTAGTCGTAAGATTTTGAATACATTTGATGAAGCCTTAGTTAGTTTTTGAAGGTCTTAAAAGATTAAGGGTTCATTAGAGTGTGATGTTAATTTCATAAATATACTCCTTGTTGTAATTTAAGGTGTATGTATTCATACTATGTTGTAGTGTCAGTAAGTTTTTCATTTCTTAATGATTTTTCGTAGATTTATTTATATTAAGACGATTTACAGACAACATTTAGAACATATTTTATTTCACTAAATTTCCGTAATTCTATTTCTTGTATACGTCAAAAACAAAACCGCTATATCTCCGATCAATCCAACCTCGTTGCCGACAGTAACTTCCCGTGTGTTCACTTCTGGTTTTAACGGTACTAAAGTTCCACCACAGTACTCAAGACAGTTAAAAATCTTTGCGTCATGTTTTATTTATTATGACTGAACATTCTTGTGAAGAAGAGTCAAATTTTAAGTGCATTATTTACGCTGTGTTTTTTTTTTGTTACAGTTACTCACCATATAATCACTAAAATGAATGTGAAGGTTTCAGAAAAATATTCAATCATCAAAAGTAGGTTACACACTGATTTCAATTATTCGTCATATTTTTTTTTCATATTCGCATTGATCGAGGTCAGCTATCTCGTAACTTACCTCACTGTTCACAGTTCTATGGTGGTTTGAAGTGATAATGCCGTACCAGTTACCTCATTGGCTCGGTTCGGGAGAGCAAGACAAATATAATTGGCCCGATAAAATTGGATGGCGCGAATTGATTGCGTTTTATATTCGTGAGATAAATTGTGAGGCACGTTAACAGTTGCGTGCTCTTGCTTCAGTAATATGATCGTGTTCTGAAATTGACCAAGTAGCAAAGGTTAAACGTGAGATTTCGTCACTTGTTGTTATACATTTTCCGTATTGGATTAATTTTAAAGTGAAAGGACTATAGATGACAGATTGGCTTGTAAATTCGTACCTACCTACATATTAACCGTTTCAACTTCAAGTTTAATTCTTATTTTTTGTCGATCGTCGTTAGACCTATCACAGGTATCTAGCAATATGTATGAGTGTGCTAGTATATCCGCTTGCCCGTGATTCACAACCATACCTTTGCCCGCGTCAGCCTCTACTACCATCAATCCTGTCTACCGCTCTACATCTTCGCTAATAGTAGCATTCATATTATATTGTCTGTTCTTTATAAATGCTTGTTTACATTTTTAGCTTTAGATCGTATTGTTTTTGTTTTGAGATAAACAGACGGCTCTTGAGGATGGAAGCCTTGTTAAAGTGTATTTAATGTGTCTATATATTGAACACTAATATCAAAATTTTAATTTTAATTCTCGACCGTTGCTAGAGTAACTGGTGGCCAATTTGTGTGTCCTCTGAATAGCTTGTATGTGCGTACAACATTTCAATGTGCAAAGAAGTTTGATTTTATGTTATATTAAAAAAGAGGCACAATGGTTTTAAATTGACAAAAAATAATCGACATTGCCCGTTAGTGTCCTGTGATTTTCTCATAACAGTTATATAATAAGCCTTGACCATCTCGTAATGTTTTTTTCCTAAAGAAGACGCGCTGGCGTCCATAAATGCTTTTGTACAATACCGGCCACTGCAGTATACTATTTATTTGTGGGCCTCCAATATTTACCGAAAGTTTTTCTGATATTATTGTAAGTTATGCGTATTTTAAATATTTTAACTAGTTGTATGGAAAATACAGCTAAACGTCACTAATGACTGTCATTCAATTATTTTTTGTATACGAATGTTACAACAGTTCAATTTAAACATTATGTTTTCCTGAGTGTTACCTATTTTGAAACTGTAAATATTTAGCGCAAATATGACTATAAGAGAAGTGACAAATAATTGTATTTGTGTTAATAAAGTTCTTTAAACCTAAGATATTATTGCAAAACGTATGCTATTAAATTGATAAGGTATAAGATGAACTTGAATAATAGAGGGAAGAATATGTTTATTTACATTATTCATTTATGCGTAGTTGAAATATGGCATCAATAACATTATGGTAAAAGCTTTATAATGTAAATCTCTGATTTTATGACTAAACCGTTCTATCAAACAGTCAACCTACTTTCACAGTTTCAATAGAGTAAGAGTCCAAAATCTATTTACTCAAATGACTTCTTTTAGTTTAGTACATTTTAATCGATTGTGCAAATGTTTTATGGTAATAGCTTACCGTAGACTTAATAGTTTGTCCCGTTAGCCACCTTTGATTTGAGATGAGCCGTTATTATGCTTAATCTCGAAGGTTTTAATTGATACAATGTTTTGATGCCATATTGACTATAAGAATTTAAAGTTTTTTGTTGCTGTGGGTGGTGGCTGGGTGTTAAATTATTATTTTCTAGATGTTGATTATTGATATTGTGTGATTTATTGTTAAACGAATCGATTAACTTACAATAGGTATATATAGGTATAGGTATTAGCTGATGTTTTGGTTTAAATATTCTCTGTTCTAGCGTATGTTTGTGTCATTCTTGTATTCAAAGGTCAAACGAAGGATATTGTAACTATAAAGAAATTTGCTGTTTATACGTATACATGTGCAAAATTGTTTACGTAATTATTGCTTTTAACGTGTTGCGTGTAAAATTGCTCTCATTTTGGGTAATTGTGTAATCGAATGGACAAGTTTTATATATCATGCTTTCACTACACTGTAAGTATTACAGTTACTTCAGGTTTATCTTTAGCTGGATTGAAATGCACTTATTATACGGTAGCTGTAGTTTGCAAATTAGCAGCGCCCGTATTGAATATTAATGCAAGAGCTTAGTGGTATTTTCTAATCAGATCTTGCCAGTCACCTACTGTTGGGATTACTGCAGCAGAAAACCATTATACATTTTGCTTGTTTGATATAATACAAATACTGGTCAAAGATATTTAATTTTGTCATGCTTTAATCGAACGTACCAAAACAATTCAGACCTAAGTTGTAAATTTGTCCATTTTACGGGTCATATTTTAATTGCATGTGAGTCTGACGAAGCTGTCTGACGACTGGCCTGTCCCAAATTTGACCCAACCTGTTCTGCGAGCACAACCATCACCGCTACTTGGGTTTTGACTTGCCATATTTGGTACACGTGTTTTCTTTCTATATTTGCTTTTTGAATCATGAATGACTTTTTTGTTCGGTAAATTTTAATAATATTGCGGCGGGACGCTTACGGAATTAATAATACGCTGCATTATTCCTGGAAGTTTATTGCTTTGAGGAATGGTGGTGCATCATGTTTGATGATTATCCGTGTAACTCTGTCGATTGCAAAAATAAATAAGGTCATTGCCTTCGATGTTCTTCAGTTATTTAATCCGCCCATCATCTACATTTATTGGAGACTTATCGCATCTTTTTGTTCTTTAACATTGAATCTATGCGAAGAGTTCATTTTAAGACGCGTTGATCCCATATCGATTCCTGCATTGTGATTTGACAAAGTGAATTTCTTTATCAGGCAATATGCCGTCGATGGCGATTTTATCGCTGTTCCTAATACCATCGGTGATTCGCGATAAAGCGATACGTAAACGATCCCGATTGTCTGGTACCGTTGGAGGGTCTATCGCTAAATTATCGCTCACGATTCGCTACTGACGCCGTTCTACCATTACGGTATTGGCTGGAATAACTATAGTTTAAAAGGATCGGAATATCTCCAACGGGATTCAGGATTAGATTACTCAATGTGAGCAGGTTTTGTATTTGCTCTAGTTTAACTGTGCCAATGATACAATATCCATAACCATAGTTTCTATTTCTGTTTTCAAACAATTGCATTAGAACGGATAAAGGGATTTTAGCATCGACATTGCTTTAACTTCGAATTTATGTCTCTAAAACCATCTAATACAACATACATTTATTCCCCCTCCCCAACAAAGATCATAATCTCAGTCTGTAAATCTCTTACCATTGTTATCATACCACACGCCATAGATTACTGTAACGGCATGATAAAAATTCTCGTTTACGTTTGTCGCGACTTCAGCACACACTATCTGGACTCCCCTTAGACCATAAATCTTTGAAGCTAATGGATTTCCTATGTTACGTGTCGCTATAACAGGCTTCTTGTACGCTATAACAATGTTTGTGTCTTGTAGTGGGCGTGTGCCTCAAATTGGCTAATAGTTAAACTGTATAAGCCATGAGCTATTAAAGCCCGCCTAAGAAAAAGCTCCTTGACTTCTTCACCTTTAAAACTTGATTGTTATTCAAATATTCATTATAAATACTGAAAACATAGTAAAAGTAAAATTTGTTTTTGGACTTACTAGTATTTTTTTTTACATTTTGACATCGACTTCATACAATGACTTGTTATAAAATTTCAGTTTGTTGTTACCTAAATTAATAATCTTACATTAGATTGGTAGTTGGCAAATAAACAATTACTTTTGTGTCTCAATGTCTAACCCAAATAAAGGTTATGTAAAAGAAAGATAATTGTCTAAAATTAAATTAGAAATGCTTGATTTAATTCTGTTTTTGGTCGTTTTGACGTTTCGATTGCAATCTGTTGCGATAAAGCATTGCAATTTTTGGCCATGTCTTGACGCCGTGACATTCTTGTCTCGAAAAGAATTTTAATCACGATTTTAGTACCAATTGTGTAATAGAGATCGAAGTGATATCGTCGCTTTTCTGACTGGTCAGCCTTGAATAGGACCAATTAAATTGTAAATTGTTTGACATTTTTACGTTTTCGTGTTATCTCAAACTGGTGTAGGACGCCGAGACGCCGTTGAAGTCTTTTGTATGCAAATTGTTCTCTGAATGAAAAAAAATCGAAATTAGTTAAAAAAACCTTTTCCCACCCATTCCCACCTCTCGCGCCCCGTTACTGCAAACCGCTCCAAAGTAATAGTTATTCAAAAATCGTACGTCTTTATGGCCCTCCCTGTAGTATTTTCTGTACTTGTTTTGACTCCGAACAATTGAATAGAAAATTCTTAACTGAAAATTGCATCTATAGACAGGGTCTGATCACGGTGAGTTGTTGTCACGACTAATATATCGCCTGCGGCGTCAATATAGTTGTAGTTTGCATAAGTGTTTGAGATGCAGAATTAGAACTGTGGCCTTTTTAGGCACCGAATGGCGCCGGGCGCTCGTCAGAAATGGTGTTGGCACGAACCAAGTCCAAGAAATAAATCGAAAGTTAAATAGGCTCTACTTGATTTACAAGCCTCAATTTGTGATATAGTAGTTGTGACTGTGACTGAAGATAAATGTGAAATAGATTTTGCATTGACTGCTTCCAATTAAAAGATTGTTTGGTAATTGTTCCCATACCCAACATTCATTGGCAAAACTTCAAGTCAACGAAATTAAACCATTCCTTTTGTTTCCAGTGCCTTTGCTTTCAATACTTTAATATAGTAGCAAACTGGCAAGTTCATACTCGTGAAAAAAAAACAACTTTTTACTCCATTCAAGTCAATATTAGAACAGGAAGGTTGGGCAGGTGCGTGGAGTGGAGCGTCAGAGCGTCAGGTAGATTTATGTTCCCATTGTATTGTCCTTTATGGGTATTTTATATGAATTGATTTAAAAATAAAAAAAATTGCATTGTGATGTGAGCTTGGTACTGTGGGGCTGCTTTGGTTGATAATGGACATTTTATAAAGCAAATCATTTTGAGTTAACAATAATTCACTAAAAATACGTGTACACCTGGATCAAGTTACTAATTGACAAGTTACTGGGGTAGAGCCACACAACAACTTGGTTTTGTAGCAGATGACAATTTTTCTGTTTTATTTGCATTGTCGATTCAAGCATCTCTAATCTAAAGACTAATTTAAAATAACTGTAACTAACAAACATCAGAGACTTCAAATTGTAGAGTCAACAACACACTATTATGTGACTATCTTGTAATTCTTGTAGTGCATAGGCATTTAAGTCTAAAACATGCAACCTTTACTAAAAGGCTTTCCGTGTTGCATTGCATGGGCATGTGATATAGATTGGGCTATTGCCACGCCTGCCATAGCATATTTGCGATCGTATTTAGGTACAATAGTATACATATTATAGACTAAATAGGCTTGTTCATGTCCTATAAGGCTATATTGTTCGTCGCTTATCGTAACTCGGGCAAAGTTGTTTGAAGTCGGCCGAGAAATTATGTCGTGAGAAAGGTTATGAACGTAACGTAAACACAAAACGAGTTTATCTAAACAATAGGAATACTACTGCGAAAATCTTTTAATGATTTTCAACAGTTTTATTGTTATAAAGCTTGATGCATATCTCAAGAGTATTTTTTTTACGTCTGCATGGCAAACGACTCGCTGCTTGTAATCTCCCTTTGAAATCTTTTACTTAGTTAATATTTGCACCAAATATAAATAAATAAAGACGCAGAAAGTTTGTTTCCTGGCAGAGTTGTTGTCGGTCGAAGAATAATGTTATCAAGTTATGACCGCTCGTAATATCACGCATGCCTTGAGATCACGAATCGTAAAGTATATTAAGTGGGTTAACATAACTCATCTTCGCTTTCGGGCTCACACGCCATGTAAACACGTGATGTCTGATTTAATATTGTGAGAAATAACAGTTATTTGAGATTGCAGGATATACATATTTTCAAAAATGTATATAATATATAATGATATATTTCTGTAGTAAAGTCAGTAGAGTCATCCTTTACAAGTTTGGCATCATCTTCACCGCTGTCATTTTTATCAGCCTGATGATAAGTTTATTTCCAGACCTGCTTTTAGAATTGTATATTACTAGTGTTTGTGCCACCTTATGCCATCCTTTGTTTATCTTCTTTTATAGTATCATTAGCATATGAAAATATCCAATAGTCCACTAAATAGTGTGAAGAGAGATAAAATCAACTGAATAGATATGGTCGATCGAATGGCTGCTGGTTTACTGTGCTTAACCTTTCCGACTCCACTCCACCTGCATTATCAAGCTATCCGCTATCCAATTATTCTGCCAGAGCGATATCAGCTACATTATCACTGCATCGTTTATATTCTAATTAATACAATAGGATTAAATTTGAATGATTAATAGTTGGTTGTATATATAATATTTCAAACAGTGGATGTGAGCCTTGGGTCTGTGAGAACGCCAAATATATTATTATAAATAATCAATAAACACTAGCTGCGCCCCGCGGTTTCACCAGCGTGGATTACTCCTTATAACATTAACTATTTGCCAGTGAAAGACCCGTCAAAATCGGTCCAGTCGTTTTAGAGTCCATGAGGAACAAACATACATACACACATTGTTTTTTATATGTAAGAAGAAGAAAAAAAGATTCTAGTGCCGGAACTACAAAAATATTATTATTGTGGAGATGTTTGATGTTAAATAAGTACTTTCTCATCTGTATAATGTTCTATCCAAATATTACGTTTAGGGTTCCCAGCCCTCCTTATTGACGTACAATATGTGCGCAATAGTCTATGTGCAAGAGGCACATTGTTCGACAACCTTATAGATTTGGCAAGCTTAATCCGTAGCACAGTTAGGTACGTTTCGCGCGTATGTAAAGTGCGCTTATCTGTTCACAGATATCGTGTCTTGCTTTGCATATCGTGTCGGATATCTCAAGGGTTAATCAAATATCTAATGAATCAATTTGCGATCGCAGATCTGTTCCTGGTGCTTGTGCTTGGACCGCTCGTGCTTTCTATTGTGTCATGGTATTGGGAATTAGTTTTTATTTATGCTTAATGTGGGTGGTTGTATATTGTTCTGCTCCTTAGGTGGATATCAGTTTCCAGATTTCAATCGCCTAGAATATTTCAGTTACTCTATAATTCCTATATACTCTATATGGATTGAAAAAAAAAAAACACGTAGGTATGTTTGTTTCCCACAAACACGTATAGAAACATTCTTTAGGGTTTTGCACTACTCCAATGTTACAAATTCTGTAATCAAGACATTGAACACTGCCAAGTTTTCTAATGCAACTATGTTAAACACTGTTTAAACAATCATGCTCGTTCAAGTAATATGATTTTTAAAGGGATATTTACCGTAAAAAGGTTTTGGATGGTCGAAGGTCTTGGTATTTTATAAAAGGTTGGTAGAGTGACTCGTTCATCATTGGAATTAATCATTTGCTTTCCATATCTTCTAAACGGTCAATATTTTCTCCGTTCATAGCAACACTTTTATTTACGACTTGAAGTTGAAACTGGCTATCTACTGGACGCCCACTCCAAGCTTTTCTATAAATTACGCTTCGTTACGCTAAGTCGACTGGTAGACAGGTGGTCCAAGGGCTTACCATTGGTGTGAATACAATATTCAAGATTTATACGATTTCAATAGATTTGAATGACGATATAGGAAATTGTATTCACAACTTATGCCCACAAAATATATGTTACGGAACATGCAAGCTTTCTTTACAATTTGAAGAAATATCTCGTCAAACTCTATTATTTTATAGATTTTTTCTGCAATTATCAAAAAGTAAAAGTTTCAACATTTAGTATCAAACAGGATACTACTCTATTGATAGAACAACATATATTTTATTCTATTCACATCATGTCATAAAGATAAATCATTTGATGCAATGGCAGCGTTGGTATGGTAGCCCCCAGACCAGTCCGCCCGGTTGACGAAGAAGGAAATCATTCCTAGAGGAACTTATTTAAATGAGTTCCACTTAAGTGTTTACGTTCATTTTTTCTCTGTTGTGTCGATGTGTTTTGATGTTAAGATAAATATTGTTGTTTATGTCATTTATTGCTTTAAGATGACTAGTAAAGCATTACTTTCAAACTTTAAATTACAGCATGTCACTTTTTATCGCTCTCCTTCTACGGAATAACATTCATCAATCGTAGGTCTAATTGGAACTTTAACGCACATTTATGAGTAAATGCTGTGAACCCTATGTCTAACTTACAAACCTTAAGGTGTTTCACGTCGTTAATTAATGAACATTTTCAGTTATAACCAATAACTACTCCATAATTGGAACAATTTTCAGTGAAGGCTTTTCGGTGAAGGAAAACATCGTGAGGAAACCTGCATACGTACGAAGAAGGAATTCAATGGCGTATGTGAATCCACCACCAATCAGCACTGGGCCAGCGTGATGGATATGGCCCAATGACCCTTTCGGGGTAGGCTAAAAGTCCAGCAAGTGGACTGTTAAAAGGCTGATTATGATGAATTGAAACAATAATAACACTCGGTCCTGTGTTTAGTTGTGAAGTAGTGATTTAGTTTCATCACAATATTACATTTTTTCCGATTGAGTAGTTGCTCATTCACAATACGCTTAACCCAATCGTTTCCAGTAATCGATTACAATTGTAAAGTGTATGTCACAATTTAAACCTTTTTTATAACTTTTTATTCGCATATGAACGTTGAACAATCGGTTACGATCGATTTCGTAATACTTAATGTTTTACTGGTTTTTGTTGCCATATTCAATGGGAGTAAGTAATACCTACTTGAGTATTAACGATGTAACTGTAAGCAAAGAATGGCAAATGTTATCAGTTTATCTTCTCTTTCTGGAGATCTAAATAAAGTTTATCAACAAGCATTGGTCACTATCCCGCATCGCTATACAGAATGATATTATGATGATGTCTGATTTAGAGAAAAAATTACAATCACAAGCTCGATTTTTTCCTCGATTTTAGTCAATCACAAGCTTGAGTCTACTTTAGATTTAAGTCAATTACAAACTCAATTCTTATATTAGATTTAAATAAATGACAATCTTGATTCTATATTAGATTTTAGTCAATCACAAACTTGATTTTATATTAGACTAGCAGCGCCCCATGGTTTCACCCGCGTAGTCATGAAAAATTGTGAAGATGATGATGATGATGATGAAGAAAGTAGAAAAAAGTAGCCTGTCACTCTCCGGCTCTTGAACTATACCCATGCAGAAAATCAGGTTGATCCGTTGCTCTGTTGCTGCGTGAAAGAGGAACAAACTAACCAACAAACTAACAAACCAACAAACTTTTCGCTTTCATAATATTAGTATGGTTTTAGTCAATCACAACTTGATTCCATTTTAAGATTTTCAAAATTTCTCTATCAATGAAAAAAAAAACGACCTTACGGCGACCCTTTTGTTTTCAACATAATAAACATAACATTACATAACATTAGCGACATAAGTACGTTGCTGGGAGTTAAAAAAATCTACCGGGTTATGTAGAACGGCAGTACCAAGCCGAAAAAAGTTAACTGTACCCACTCACCATTATGAAAAACTTTTTACTATGGGGCCAACCCTGAAACCATTTCGTTGCGTGTGCATGACATGTTTCTTTGGTTCTTGCGAGCACTTTTTTGGGATTTCAGTGTTGTTTCCTTAGAAACTGTTGTCCTTAATGATGAGTATGAGTACAATGACCTATCAGCATGATACTACCGTTCCATGTAACATTGTAGATTTAATTTTAAGTAAAATTTCAAAGAATTTAACATTTAAAACATCTAAGCGTACTGTGTTCCCAAGTACTTTGTGGCGAAATGACTTCAAATTTATTACACGGTGTTTGTGGTTATTTCTATGCCTTAGGCGTAGGATTTCTCACGGGATACTAAAAGCACTAGAGTTCTTGGTTTTGCGCTTAGAGATACAATTGATGGCTTATTCAATGGGTATGAATTATTGAATTATGATAAGGTATACGGGCGTTGGCCATTTGAAAGGTCGCCTTTGAGTCTGCTGCCCTTCCGGACGTGAATTGGTTGACTTTGGTTTTATATTCAGAATGCTAGTAGACGGATAGATTCTTGAATTCATCTTTTCTTAAAACCAATATTGAAACCCGATGAAAATATATATTTCGTTGAGTTAATTCAAAGCTAAAAAGTTATGCTAATGGTCATTTTAATAATAATGTGGACTTGCTGAATATGCATTGCTATGTCGATACGATATTCCTAACGTAAGATGATTTATACAGTCCAATCCTTATTCGGAAACGATTCTACGTCTAAGGTTCTCAATCATTGAACCTGAATGTTTTGAAATTTTATTTACAATCAAGTACATACCAGTCCACAACATATAAACGACAAAGGTCGAGAGTCGCTCAGCGGGCAATGGAGAGAACTATGCTGGAAGTTTCTTTGCGCAACAAAATTCGGAACGAGGATATTCAAGAACCACAGTCACCGACATAGCTGCTACGATATGCAAGTTGAAGTAGCAATGAGCAGGCCACGTCGCGCCAAGAACCGATAGCCCATGAGGAAGAAAGTTCTTGAGTAGAGACCACGAACCGGAAGACGCAACGTAGGCCTCCCAATAGATGGACCGACGACACCGTGAGGGTCGCAGGCATCCAGTGGATGCAGATGGCAGGGAGTCGTTTAGTGTGGCGTTCAAAGGGGGAAGCCTACGTTCAGCAGTGGACGTCTTGATCTTGATGAAGGCAAGCCACAGCTCGATCTTTGGCTTTTCTTTTCCATCGAGTCGTAGGACGTCGAGCTACGTTTGCCGATTTTTGGTCTCATCTCTAGAACACCTTTCTGTACGCCAGCACTATTAGAAGAAGTTACGTATTCAGTACCTTTCGATGCTATTTTATCATCAAGGCTCAAAATTCTCTTGCAAACCACAGGTTGAGAATTCATGTCTTAGATTCTAAGCTGGGCTTGGTTCAGTATTGTCTAGAAGCTTATTATCATAGCGTCTTCTCGAAAGCTCTGTATTGGTTTATGCGGACGATTTGCATTTGTAATTTGCTCAACGATTGCTTCGCTACAGTTTCTATGTGTGTTATTTTAAGCGGAAATAATGATATATGGTATTCTATATTCGAAGTAAACTTTCTTTTGTTTGTTTGCTTGCTAACTTGTTTTAGTTTTACAATACAATATTATTAGTACAGCTAATTATGATTATTAATAAAATATTCATCGTGGTAAGGTTGTGGATGGAGCTCCCGATATTTCGGCGCAGTTACATGCACCACGGGAAGACTAAGGTGCATGACGCATGTTACTGCGCCGAAATATCGGGACTTCTGTGTAAATATTGTTATTTTTTTTTAAATTATTATCGGAATTCGCAATATGACTGCTAATAAATAATGTTTTATGTGATTTAAAGTTTATGAATCAGTTGTTAAAATATCGTAAATATTATTTTTAATTGTTTATTACCAATGCAATGAATGTGCTTTAATGCAGTCAGTTTAAAAAGCAATAGAAATGTGATAATGGAGCTTATTTTAACAGTTTTCGATTTCCTGTTTGTCATACATAATACCTAGTATAGTATATTCATCTATGCTAATACTGCTTATTTTAGGAACGATGTCTACGTACGTCTAGGTAAGTTAATTATATTTCCAAATATGTATATTTCTGTAATTTTAGTAAATAATTTTTAAAACTGCTAATGTTAGGAGCTATTAACTCCATAAATTAGTGTGTAGCTATGATATAAACTGTGTTATAAATTTCATAGTATTATTTAGTTTATTTAGTTTGAAGCGGGTGGTAATAAGTTTGCTAGGGATCCGTCTACCATTACGATGCGTGGTAAGTCTAGCGGCTATACTCGTAATTTTCACCCGATGACCCAAAACAAAAAGGAGGGTATTATCTCTATCGTGTATGTATTGTGTATGTTGTCACAAACTCTTAAAACAATTAGATAAATGAAGTGTCGATAGATTCAGGTTCAGACTTTGTCAACACAACAAAAGAAAATTTTACTTCTATTTTTTTTTATTAATATTACAAAAATATACTTAATAACAAACTTTTGCGCAATATTTTCAGGAGATCCTTTCATTTGATACCCATATCATGATGGTAGATAAGAACATTTTGTCCGATATATTGAATTTATCATCTAGGACCAAAGTGATTGGGAAAACAAATCCAACGAACCCAAACTTGACGGAGCTACGTCGTTTTAGTTTACGAGTTTCTATGGCCACCTTCTGTATCAATCATCAGACCAGCTCGATGTTACCATAACATTGCATTTTCACAGACCTTGCATAATTATGTCATATTTCAGCTCAATCGGTTGCGGATAACTGGTCCGAATTTCAGTTGCAAGATTTGTCCAATACATACGAACGTACATACTAACTGACAATACGAGTTGAATAAACGATTGTAAATACGGACTGAATTGATATTTTACCCTTCTGAATTCGGTTAATTAGGCGTCTAATAGATGCTTACTGTGACTTTAACACTACATCACTATAAAATTACCTACTTTAATATATTTACCTACACACATTTAATTTACACCATAAATTAATAGGATGTTAGTCAATGTAGCAACCGGACGCGTGCTAAATACCTTGTTAATAATCTAAATGTATCTGTCATTCATACAAAAACTTACATAATTACCAACTATTTTGCTGCTATTTTCAAATTGCGGTTAATTTACGCAAGATTCAGTTCCATGAACTATTTTTATTTTATTTATATTACACGGGAATTACTCACATAAGATTAAGCCAGTCACTCCTATAGTTTCAACCGCATTAGGCGGTCTTTTATTTAATATTTCTATTCTAAATTCATTAGTGTGAAATTCATTAGGATAAGTAGTATACAGATGAATCGTTTGTTTCAATCAAAGCAATTGAATGGAATAAGCGAGAGAAAGGGCGGAATGCTTTGCATTAACATTCTCTATCAAGTTTGATTTATAATAGAGATTTAATGAAAGGACGTTCTTTAAATATTTGCAACGATTGGAATCTCTTACTCCACTTTGTAAAAGTATAAATTGTTACTCATTTGCAGTTACGTTACTTTATTTACCATACGTATGTACTAGCTTTTATCTGCGATTTCGCCCGTGTTTCGTGTGTTTTGATATCTATGATGTGTTTTGAGACGAGGTGAATATTTTTATCAATGAAAAAAAAAATGGGTTCCGTAGTTCCAGAGTTCTACAAACATACATATTTATCTCCCTAAAATATTAGAATTAAATTAGAGTGAATCTGGAAGACAAAGAGATGCATAAACTTCTTCTATTTATCTCATTATGACGTATTTTCGTATTCATAAATAGTAAAAAGTTCATAAGTCACAGTGAAATAATTTGTGGACCATGAAAGCGTGAAGTCGAAAGTGACCATCCACTCGAACAGTTTATTAGTTCCAGTGACATCCACCTTCTTAATGTTGGCTTTCTAATTACTTGACCGCTCTGTAGATCTCCATTATCAACTTAAAAGTTTGCAATGAGTATAGAGATTTGAGAACACTTTACCCATTTTGGTAGTGTATGAAAAAAATACAATACAAATATTGCAACTTTCTTCTAGCCTGTCCCGAATCCGATAATACTAAATGTTTATATAAGCTAGTATAATAAAGCCTAAAACAATAGTATAGTGATTTGTTTGTACTTGCACTGGCTTACAAGGTGATGTCGACGCTAAGCGACAAAAATCTTTAATAAATAAATTTTTAAAACTTAGTATTTGCATAAAATATTCAAGAATACTTCGAACTTGAAACGTCGTTATTGTGTTACATAGAAGATTAACATTTATCATATTGAAAACGAAATCTGGAAACTCATCTCAACAAATTGATACTTCTCAGTTCTGTCTTGTCATCTTTTAGCCCAGATACACATGCACACAGTACAATTCAATGCGTCGTAATAAAAGGAATACTATGGTCCCATGTCCATCAAAGTAATGAGACATGGTGTTTGAAAATATTTCAGTTTTCAGACTCGTAACTTGCCCACACGTCTCAAAAGTCAAAGCATTTCTATACTAATATTATAAAGAGTTAAGATTTGATTGTTTGTTTGTTTGTTTGTTTGCATTGAATAGGCTCCGAAACTACTGAATCGATTTGAAAAATTCTTTCACTGACGGGAAGCTACACTATCCCCGGGTGACATCTCTACATAGTATAAATTGAAGTCACTTTCCGCGTCTGTCTGTCTGTATGTCGGTATGGCCGCTAACTCCTCCTAAACCACGCAACGGATTTTGATGCGGTTTTCACCATCAGCTAGATGCATTTTCAAGGAAGGTTTATATATATAACTAGCGTCCCGCCCCGGCTTCGCACGTAAATTACACCCGTGCGAAGCCGGGCGGGCGGGTCGCTAGTAGGCTATAATCTATACCCGTGCGAAGCAGGGGCGGACCGCTATGCTTAAATAAAGAAACAAGTTTTTGTTAATAATGGTGCTCATAGTTTATATTTAAAGTTTTTATTTTGGCTGCCTTTTTAAAGTATTACGATATTGGGTATATATAGATTGTATTGTCACTAAAACAAAGGGTGTATGCAAAAGTTCAGCAAAATCGGTTAGGAAAAACTGGTTGGTATCTACTAATTCAGCTCATAAGATTTGACCTAAAAACTAACAAACATTGCAATTCTAAAAATAAAAAGCTTATAATAGAATCACGTCACAAGTCGACACCAGACCTTACACCGTTTACATAAACGTCATACGCAAATTCAATTCAGCTGATTTACAAACAAAAATTACGTTACGCTTCTCACTTGCTTTATCTCACGCACTCCGACCTCGATCCCCAAACACGGCTCAACCGCATAATCGCTCAAAAACAAAGCAAAAACACGGCAAAAAAGCCGTTTCACCGTAATTGAGGCGGGTCGAATTATCCGGCGAATTTCGGTCGTTTTGCCGCAAATGTGGTTCTGACTTACCGCGTGCCTTTCGCAACTGTTGACATTATCATTTTCGTGTCTGGCCAAAAGTTTATTGTCTGACCTCGCGTATTAGGCTCCGGGCAGGGGTGTCTGTCGTTTGGTATCTTTTCTTTGTCTTCTTAGGAAGTTACTTTCTTAGCATGGTGATAGGAAACTTTCTAGTGCTTGGCTGCATGGCTAGCTAAACCCTAATGATGTGTTCCGGTAGCCTTTCTTGAGAGCCAGTTCCCATCCCAGGTTAGGCATGTTTACGAGCTGTAGTCAAACGCATAGTCTGTCAACCATAAAAAAAAGTTTTTTTTCTAAATATTTTTTATAAATGCATAAATATACGGGATATTTTTGCACACATTTTCATCTCACCCCAGACTAAACAAAGCATTATAATGGCTGCCAGAGACTGATATTCAAACATATTTTCAAATACATACTTAAATAGATACGTCCACTGCTGGACATAGGCCTCCCCCATCGACCCCAAAAAAGCGTTTAAAGCGGCCTGCATCCAGCGTTTTCCTGCGGTCACTTTTAGATCGTCTTTCCATCTTGTGGGTGGACGTGCTACGCTAAGCTTACTGATCCGTGGTCTCCATTCGAGTACCTTTCGGTCCCATCAGTCATCTGTATTTGATTGCTTGTGCTTCTTGTTATAATATTGTCGATGAATTTATCAGAGAAGTAACGACAAAGAACCCTGTGGTAATGTTAAAATTCCGGGAAACATTGTACGTGTCATCTCTAATAATCCAGGCAAATGTTTTTTCTTCGGCTTTTTCAAAATGGTAACCCTAACTCGAGACATTGTTGCGTTGTTGATAGTTTTTGTGTGAAACGAAATCGAGTTGCAAATGGGCCGTGATTGAAATACGCTTTTTATTTCACTTTCATCGGACTTCTGACCGATTCAGAGGCCGAAAAAGTAGCAAAAAACAGTGCTTCTATATATTTGACATTTTGAACTGTGGTCTTATTTTATACTTTGTTATGCAGTAACATCTCTAGCAGAAGTAGAAACAAAGGCATACAATTTGTAAAATAAAGTGCCTTATTACCTCAAACTTTAAATCTACAGATGTAACTAAACTCATCAAAAGAAACATTATCAGTGAAGCATTAATTTATTTGATGTTTGTTTGGTTTTTAGGGTTCCGTACACAAAGAGTGTAAACGGGGCCTTATCACTAATCCTACGCTGTCTGTCTGCCCTACCTTTTCACGGCTGTATCTTTTGAATCGTATAATAATAGCCCGTTGAAATTTTCACAGAATATAATTATATTGTTACGGCAGATGAACGAAGAAATAATAATAAAGTCTATTAAAGTTAAAACTAAAGAGTGCATACCATAAAACAAACATTTTTTGAAGTATTTTTATATATGCGTTTTTGTATAATACGTACAAGTAAGCGTCAAACATGGCATGACTATACTATAGTAAACACTAAAATTAAATTAAAACAACAAATAATAAATATTGGCCAAGTGCGTGTCGGTCCCACAATTCTGTTCACCACCAAGAGAAGCAACGTCGGGCGTAGTTGCTACTTTTTATGAGTGACCTGGGCGTGATGTAGTGTTTTTGCACCACTTTTTGTATTTTGTGGTGGTATGGAACCCTCAGTGCGCGAGCCCGACTCGCCCTTGGCCTATTTATTTTTGTAAGCAGTGACTTACAAATCACCTGCACCAGCTCATTATTATTCTTTATAACCCTCAATCAAATTGCATAAAAGTGAACGTTTCAACTCCTAAGGTAATGAAAGGCAGAAACAACATTATATCGTCGTCCCAAAATGGGCACAGGCCACTTACGGTTTCATTAGAAAAAGATCCTTATCTAGGGCCATTATCGTTGACTACGAAAATGGCTATCGCATCTAAAGCGGAGAAATCGAAAGTTGGGTGACAAACAATTTGCATTTCTGGACTGTTATATGAAATGTTTTATGTTAATAATTATTATAATGGCTCATTTTTTACCGGCAAAGAAAAGGAGAGGTTCTCAAGTCGTCGCGTACTTATACCTAATCGAAATTTTTAATGTATTACCACAGAAGACATATTATTTTACCATACACAACTTTACAGAGTAGTCCGATTTCGATGTTTTTTTTAAGGTTTTCTACTTAAAAATTATGGAACCTTCAGTGCGCGAGCCCACTTGCACTTGGCCAGTTTTTATACAATCATACTGATTTTTGTTTAGTTTGCCAGAAATCAAACTAATGGCAATAGACGAATTGCACCTTAAGACGCGGTACAATCGCAAAACTTACCAAAAGAAGTGTTTTTAAACGCTTTGTGTGACGTGACAAAATTAGCTGATCAGATAAAAAAAATACTACAAGTAGAAAAAACCCCTTGGTAATAATCTTAACCGAATAATTTTTTTAAAAATTGTCTAGACTCTTAAAAAAACATATTACAAATTGCACAATAAAAATAGCTTCTGAATTGAAGAACTCTGAATTTTCAGCGACAACAACATATTTTTTTGTACGAATTGTATAGCCAGACTAGTCTTTTAAAACTTTGACCAGTTAATTGTTGAAATTCATTTATATAGTTTGATAAATTAAATAAAAACCCTCAAAATAATATAAACACAAGCACAAAGTCATCATCATCATCAAATATGGTGATATACGATTTACGACTTTAAACAAAGCCGTTTTAGATAGCAAATAGATCATGGCGTGAGCGGGTGAAAAACGAATTTGAAATCGTGATCAGACCGCGCCTTAATAAGTAGTAAAATATGGAGTCGAGACATAAATATTATAGGGTTCCGTAGATTCAAAATGTTTGAATAAGGCTCGTTCGACTTGTAAATGTTGTAGAGATGTATCATCACAACATAATGCCTACTTTTTATGACATAATTGGACAGAAAACACTTTGTACGCTAGTTTTACGGGACATAATATATCTCACTAACAATACACATTATAAAAAAGAGTGGTACAAGACCTTATCTTAAATTTAAAAACCGATATCATAAGTATACAAGAATATAGCGGAAAAAAAACTCATAGTTAGTTGATGTTTGTATGGGAGTTACTCTTATAAAGTAAACGTATAACTTTTTTGTGTTCCGTTCTGTGTCTACAATATCAAAATATGAAATTTCATGTCAGTACTTTAGTTAACAGATGTTGATGTTATAATTCTGTGAAAGACTGGGACGGAAGGGAACAACGATCGTATAAGAGATCCTTGTTTTAATACGGAACCCTAATAAAATTAAAATAAATAAATGAGCATTACTAAAAAGCTTTCAACCGTCTCTGCATTACTAAAGAGTCTAGTTGAGAAGTGCAATGAAACGAATAATGAGCTGTCACTAAAACATAACAGATTGAGATATCGTGTTGATAGCTTGATAGATGGACTGGCGAAAGTAGTTCTAAGCTAAGTAGTATGTCTAGGCATCGACTTACGATTTGAATTTACTCACTTACCTATTAGGGTCCGCCAGTCACCATCAAGATCAGAAAGATGTCGAATTTCCGTCACGTCATGAGGAATGATCCACAAATTGCTCCGGTTCATCATCCAGAGGAAGATCGTTGGAGAAAGAAGTGCCGGCAGGAGGCACTCCTGGTTGAAAACCTGCAGAAGCGGTTTGGCACTCAACTTTACTCTTCGGTGCGGCAGGCTCCAAAAAAAGAATTGCCAACCTCCGAGCGGAATGTCCAGTACGAAGGCACTTAGGAGCAAAACTTAAAAAAGTAAGCCTACCAGGGTGATGCATAAACTCAATGTGAGATCTAGCCTCCAATACTTATAGATGCACTGTGCAGTGCAGGCTGCACATTGGAAGGTCTGGAGCTGCTCGAGCGCCTTTGGAAAAATCTAGTGGAGACAATTTGAATTTGACTAAAAATATTTGAACGATATCTAAAACTGTGATATATAAACTTGTGGAAGTGTAATTTGATTACTTAAATCATATCTAAACAAAATACAAGCTAACTAAATAAATAACTATACATTTTGACAAAAAGCAGTTGGATAACTCATAGAATGATCTGTCTTGATAATCTGAGTTACAAATACCAATTTAATAAAGAACCAATTAATACAATTCATTTAAAGTACCAGGATATGAAGCCAGTTCTGCTTCAGGACATTAATCAGGAAGACTCCGTGAAAATAGTTTCGTTGATTCCTATTAATCTATAGTTTCCTGTCGTAGGCGAAGTTATTTGCACATTTTATTACATAGAACATTTTATCGTTTCTAGTTGCGTTATCAAGTTATAGGCGTTCTAGTGGCAATCTATTCCTTCAGTATCGGATGAGTAAACTGCTTTCCGTGATGTCTGCTGAGTTTGTTTCCTTAACTCTGCCTACTTATTTATTACTTGATATGCATGAAACATCAAAAGTTAATATACCGTGATCTTCTGAACTTCTAGAATTTATGTTGCTTGCAGTTGATGCTTAGCATTTACCGAATTTTATAGATTTCCTTACATAATATAACATTTTAATTTAAGTACTTGTCAGATAATTTTGGTCGTAAATAAGTCCTTAATAGACTTTATTCCCAACTTATAAAATACCAGGAAACTCAGTCGGCAAAGCTCTATGAATTTAAGCAATTAGAATAGCAATATAGCGTATGTGTGAAGGTTTAACGGTGTGCTATTAGAGGGGTATTATTAATTCTCTCACTTGCATTAAACCTAAACGCAAGAATCATAAGTTGATTGAATTCCTGTACGTACCTGTTGAACGAATATTTCCTGTACGTTGCATACTTTGTTTTGTACTAAAAACCAATTTTGAAGATAAGTCTGGACTTGAATAGATATGTCGTAAAGTTGTTATATTCTGTAATCATTTAGGCGTCTATTCCAACTGCTATTCATCACAATTTGCAAAAAAAAATATTTCACGAGCTAACTCGTAACATCGAGGCCTCAGCGTTCGATCCCAGAACTGATTTTATATATCCTTCCTTGAATTCTTCTGATTTACTTAGAGCTGTCGTACGGTCACTTTGCCCTGAATTTATGATGCTTATTTGCTGGTGATGGAAAACGGGTGTACGAGAGTTATTACACCGGTTCTGACTAGTTATTTATTATTAATGACCTACAGGCTTTAATGCTTGGGAAACTAAATGTATATTAACTTGTGATGAGACTTCCGCACAACGCGGCTCTGCCCATTTATTACAAGTTCGACATGCAGCCATTGTAGAAGTAATCTTTGAGTTTGCTGGATCGTAATCTATGATAGATGAGGTTACGCATCTCATATTCTTATGAACGATTTATAGTGGAATTCCATTTGAGATCATTAAAAGGATTTTTTGAAATGTCATCATCATCATCAGCCAGAAAACGTCCACTGCTGAACATAGGCATCCCCCTTTAACCTCCACACTGAACGACAACCTGCCTTTTGCACCCACTGTATGCTAGCGACTCTCACAATGTTGTCGGTTCATCTAGTGTGAGGCCTACCTACCCTGCATCTTCATGTTCGTGGTCTCCACTCAGGAACCTTTCTTCCCCATCCTCTATCAATATCTAAAAGTTATCATATTTAAGTATTTAATGGCGTAGATTTTTACAGCTTATCAATCAGAGTTAATATAAACATCTCACTAAAGAATAAACGTTCTCTAACAGTAGTAAACCAAATTTCCTTAAGCAACTGAATGACTCACCATAATTTTCACCCAACAATGGAAACCAGTTAAAGCGTGCATTCAAAAGGCACTACTACTGCTTCGTGACGTTGCTGGTCCGTTAACGGGGTCCTAGGGACCTTGTCTAGGTCTGTTGAACTTTTGAAGATCTGTCTTGTATTCTGAGAGTACTAAAACGTTATATTTCTTTGAACTCATTTTAGAGTAGTTTAGTATAGAATTGTAGATCTCTTAGACGTTTTCATTGAGCTTTATTTTATCGTTGACAGGCTAGGGGTTTGACCACAACTTTTTACAGATTTTAACTGATGGTATGGTCGAAAATAGTAAACATGCCCAGCCTGGAAAGGGAATTGGCTCTCAAGTGATACTACCATAACTAAAATAAATAAAATATAAATAAATATTTCGGGACATTTTTCACACACGGTCATCTGACCTCAAACTAAGCAAAGCTTGTGATATGGCTGCCAGAGACTGATATACATACATAATTATATAGTTTTAAATACATACTTAAATAGATATTAAGAACCAGATATAGAACAAACACAAATGCCGGAACACACCGTTATGTGCGTGGCGACATATTTTTGACTTAAGGATGGTAGCTAGTAAGTCGGGCAATAGAAAGTGCCGTACCACCATGCACCTATGGTTTCCTGACGATGTTCAACTCAAGCTCATTGTTGCGATTTGAATCCACACCCTTCGGATTGAAATTCGAACGCGTCAACCACTGAACTATCATCGCTACAAAAATGCTTAATGTTAATTCAATTGAATGCTCCTTATAATCTATAAACTAAAGTATCAGAGTGTGTAATCTCCAGGAGACCAGAAGGGCATAATGAGCTTGGTATTAAGTAAAGACATGTCACTACATAAATAACTTTCTCAAAGGTCAGTAAGATTTACAGCAACCCATTGCGTGTCACTTTCCCATATTGTGTACGTAAGAACCAATAATTTATGCATTTTGTGGATAATATTGTATTAAATTCAATATCTTTCTGCATCATTGCACTTAACCTCTTGTTTGTGTTCGAGCATGTTAGTTTCCTCTCTGTGGTCTGTGACCAGTTTTCAAATGTCAATACGGGAAGCGGCAAGTCGACCCTAGACGTGGGATATTCACATTTCTCCTGTAATCACGTTGCAGCCAACGCGAAATTTCTCACTAACCATGCCATTTTGTGAGAAAATTGCAAAATAAATTCTAATCTGAGTGAACTTTTGCGTGATTTGTAGGTTGGGCTCATTAAAGCTGACGATGAGGCGATTGCTATTTATTTTCTTGTCAAGTCAATAGAAACCAGAATCTATAATGAAATGACAACACAGTATTGCTTGGCTCGCTGCTCAGTGCGAACTTTATTGAAACCTGTCGCCTTTAAGAGGTCTTTGCTCTTTTAAAGGTCATTTTTAGATACGATCTGATAAATAGGTTTTCATGTTGCTATTTTCGGGTTGACTGAGTTTAGAAACTTTTAATCGACATAAAAATAGAGTCACTATCGACCAATATGTAGCTCCAATGTTTTAGCGTTTTACAACCTAATCAGGTAGTAGGTAAAAGAACTTGTCCAGTACAGATTCACTCCACCTTAGACAACTTAGGACACAATGTCGACAAGAAAGATGACACAAAATCATCAGAGACTGATGTGTGGTGACTGGTGAGATGACATGACCCTCATTCATGAGTACGACAAAAGTATTGGATAAAAACTTGCTCAGCAACAATCAATTCCAACTACCAAATATATAATTGTACAGCATTAAAACTACAGTCAAGCTTGTAAAAAACTACTTTCCGCTGTAACCAAGTAAAGGACAAGAGAATGGTGCGATAAAATTCCTTCTGAAGCAAATGTCATTCGACTTGTGAAATCCAATAAATAGTAAAAACTGGTGTTGCTTTTTATTTTTGACTGTGCAATTTATAATTTTATAATTGTTTTGGTTTGAGAGATACTTTAGGTACTTTATGTAATTTATTTGGTCCTGCATACTAAGTAATGTTAATTTGTGTTATATATGATGCAGATGCTGGTTTGCGTTGAACGAAAATCCACTTACTGATAGTATTATAGTATTATATTAGTTAACCTGCCTTCTGAGCTTGGGGGCGTGGGTTCGATTCCCACCTAGGACAAACATTCATGTGATGAATATTTGTGTTTGTTCTATATCTGGTTGTTAATATCTATTTAAGTATGTATTTAAAAAACTATATATGTATGTATATCAGTCTCTGGCAGCCATATCACAAGCTTTGCTTAGTTTGGGGTCAGATGACCGTGTGTGCAAAAATGACCCAAATATTTATTTATTTATTTATTATAGTGGTATTTCGTACAAGAATCAGTTCATTGATAATATTAACCGAAAAACTAATAAAGAATTTGCAATTTATTTCAATGATAACCAAAAATAATTATCTTGCAAAGCCTCAAGTGTTACTTTAAATGCTAATGAATATCATTCCTGCACCTGTAATGAGTTTCCAGCACTAGTAATCTTTCACTCTATAATTATCGCCTGTTAATCCACATCGCCTGGACTTTACGAGCACCTCGAGGGTTGTATATTTTATTCATTTAATATAATCGTGTCCTAATAACTACGGCGGGTGCGTGATAGCGCTCGTAAACTGTCTTTCAATTATAGGTGGCTGATGACATTAAAACTTTTGTTGTTTCTAAGTGATCTCTGCTTTCTTTTCAATATTTATTGAATTGACGATTAGGTCTAATATGAAACACGCTGACATAGAATATCATCATCATCAGCTAAAAGACGTCTACTGCTAAACACAGGCCTCCCCCTTAAACCTCCACACTAAACGACAGCTCGCCATCCGCATCCTCTGGATGCCCGCGACTCTCACAATGTCATCAGTCCATCTAGTGGGAGGCCTACCTACGCTGCGTCTTCGGGTTCGTAGTCTTCACGCAAGTACCTTTCTTCCCCAGCGGTTCTTCGAACGATGTGGTCCATAACCACATTAATTTTAACTTAGAATATACTGACATTTAAAGACCTATTTTGCTTGCAAGAATATACAAACCGTTCACAGTTATTATACCTGTGATATTTGTTGCTGTCTCTGTCCGTTCAGTTGGCTTCAATTCCTGTCAGAGCAAGACTTGCTGCAGCTAAAGGTAAAATAACTATCAAAAGTGTATTTTAACTTTCCATAAAATCGAAGAATCCTAACACTTGTCAACGATTGTGTTTACATTCTAATTTCTATGGTATACTTAGTTAAATAAATAAGCTGTTTCTTTTATTTGAAAAGGTATCCAATTGTCTATTCAATATACTTATGTCATCGTCATCATTTCAGCCATAGGACGTCCACTGCTAGATATAAGCTTCCCATCGATCTCCGAAAGGGCCGTTTGCAAGTGTCCTGCATCCATTTCCCTGCGGTCTCTTTTAGGTCATCTGTCCATATTTATATCACTACAACTTTTTTAACCCGGTTAAGGTATATTATTTGTTCATTGAACACTCAACTATTATGCAATAAAACCTGTAACACCTCCCAATCTTCATACTAAACGAATTGAATACCTTCATGCATTATGAATCCAACGATATTTGTTCAACCTGTTCATGTTTGCTTGGCCGAATTACAACTGAGTCACTCCCATCGCCCACGCTTGAGCGAAAGCTGATAGTACTGAGAAATTGTCTACTTATGAATAAACCACTACCTGAAATTGAGAATCAAGACGTAATAGAAACGCTCCTCCGGAGGTCGGGAAATTTTAACACTTTCCATACAAAACAATGTGTGCTAGTGTAATTTGAAATAATTTAACCTAATTTAATTTAAACATTTGAAATAGTTACTATTATAATTTGTAACTCGATTAAAACAAACCATACATGTTAAACAAGCTTATTTTACACTGAAAAAATTGTTTCTCAAATAAGTAAATTATATAAAATTTGTATTGCTTATTTAAATAAACTTCTAAGATTTCCAGATCTCAATGGTCTCATTTTTTTATTTCAAATATCACTATACCTAATCAACTTTACTTATCTTAACGCAAAACTGTAAGTAAGGCACACTTACTCATTCTTGAAACACTGAAAAAAACTTCATAGGTGAGACTGCAGTAAAGTTGCGCAACTGCGCCTAAATGACTTAAATGAATGTAAGTGACGATGCAAACCAACTATTTACAAACTCGGATGAGTGCTAGTTCCTTCAAAACTACTGAGTACTGGATTACACTTCGATGTTCGTAATGTAGTCAAGAAAATCTAAGGAGAAGTAAACCTAGTGATTAAGTAAGACGAAATATCGCAATTCTACGTGAATTATTGCATTCTAGCCCTTCATTGTACTCAGAAGCGAGGGAGCGGTTGGAACGTAAAACCACAGTTTGAGGTTACCGTGTCATCGACACTGAAGTAGGCAAAGTCTACGGCAAAGTTGGCAAATATGAAACGCATTGTAAATCTCCGTTACTATGATTGGAAATGTGTAAATTAGCGTCAAAATAAATTATTGTTTCTAAGTTTATAAACTCGCAACACGTTTATGCGTAATTTATTTGATTTACAACAATATGCATCTTTAATGTCAAGAACGTTTAAATATACATATTTCAATGCACTCTAGAAATAAACAATCATTTCCAAGCATCGATTTCCAAGCGTTTTGTGTCCCATTACTAAGCACACGAAATGGCAATTCTACAGTCAGTCTTCTTCTGTTCTAGGTTTACTCGGTCGACTTAAATCCAAAGATCTCTTATTCTTTTTTCGAGATGTCCATTGTTAACTAACAATAAACTAGATTCACCGACAAATAAAAATTGAACAAAAAAATCTGTTCTACGCATTGAATGATTATTGATGTGACATTTCGATATAAATCGATTTCGTATACAGTTGCAATGATTTCGAAAGATAGTCATTTGTATGTCATTCTTGGTAGTCATTTGGGAGATCCATATACAGAAAAGTGGGTAAAGTAGATAAGTATCTTAATGTATCTGCATTGAAAAGCTATTTTTTTATACTAATTCGAGATGATTCAATGAAATCTATCATGATACTGGAACTTAACATTGACAAAAATAATACAACGTAAACACACAATAGAGTATTAAAATTAATAAAACTTATGAATTATAGATGAATTTAAAATTTATTATCTACAAAAACATGTATTAAAGAAAACATTTCAAGGTTTGTTATGATTAACGTGTTAAGTGTTACGAACGTTTTAACACGTAATAAAACTATCAACTAAAATCATAATTTCATAATTGGTGTTGGAAATAAAATGTTTTATGACTAATCAATTAACTTTTGACAGCAAACATAATTGTAGTTAGCACGATCCGTTCACTGCGTGATGGATTTGAAAGAACGGAGAAATAAAAAATAATATTTAAAATTCTGGTAAAAATAGCAAGGTATAAACATATACAAAGCTACTAAAGTTTACATAAAGTTTTCCGGAAACCACAATTTACCAAATAATAAGTTACTTTTTGTATGCTTACTTGTTGCTTAGAATGATAATTTTCTTGTAAACATCAGACGATGTTCAATGGACGGACCCGAAACCCGATCTAAAAATTGATCGAACGGAATGCGTGACGAGAAGCTAGTCTGACAGCGATAAACAGTGAAACGATAGAATGGAAATCTCTAAAACAAGTTCAATAACGAAAAACATTATGATTCGGTGCGACATCAAACTGGTTCAAACACCATTAACATCTTTCAAAGCAACAACACCAACAAAGTAAGTAACGTTTGTTTTACCAGCACTTAAACCAGAACTTAACAGTCGTATCAAGGTTTATCTGTAACCCTTCGGCCATTAAACTAAATCGATTAATTTTGTGACGCAAGTGTTCCACCATTCTATCAAAATCGTTGTCCAATAGCCAATAGTGAGTCATGTAGACTTGCTCTCACGCCCACCGTTGCCCACGCACCTCTGACAACGTTGACATTATAAAGGGTTGCTTTATTTTACATCTTGTTACATAAAAATGACTGGATCCTGCTGAGTACGAACCGGCTCCAAAAAGATCTTTCGTAATTTCTTGTGAAATTATTACTTGGTCCGTTATTTTCATAAATATGTTTGGGACCCAAGGATGGGTTTGACATTCACAAGCACGTATCTATTCAAGCTATAATCGACTTTCTACTTTTTTGGTTTCTGTTTTACATTTTTTTAACAGTTATATTCAAATGTCATTGCTTTTTTCTACTTTCGACTCCTTTCTAATAGATAGGAAATTTTTCCGACTACTATCCATGAAACTAAATGTAGCTCAGCTTCATTCTATTGTTTGAACACAATGTTCGACCACCTCAGTCTATACTTCCTTATTCATTCGATCAATTGTTCAATTTCAGTGCGATTCATTTGATTGCTAATTATCGGCAAACAAATATTTAATCAGTTGCTAATTGCTGAGTATGTCCCATTGTTTCCAGGGGCGATTCTTTCTCACAATTGCTATTGTGGTAGAACAATGTTGGGAGCTGACCTCAAGGATCATGATGCAACGCCTTTTATCTGCACACGTTTGTGCTGAGGAAGCGATCTCATCTGTTCGGAACCCTGACTCGGTTAGCTAATTAGAAACAAAAGAATACCTTAGGAGCTTGAAATGCCTGTTGTTAACTAAGTTCCCTTCTTGAATAATAATGTATCGTTAATGTCATGCAGACGGCAAGTCTATTCGTGATCTCAAATTTAGAATTTTTGTTTCGTATTATTTCGGTCGTGACTAAAAGTTTTTGGCTTATGCCATTTGCACTTTCATTGTATCAGTATGCCACCAATACGTGCACTGTGGTCCAATTTATATTACAAAACGATTCAAAGTAGTTAGGTGAATGGCAGGCAGTATTGCACCTATGAGCAGGAACCTATTTTCAACCATACACTTTACCAACCAACTTGCGTGTCGTTAGAAGTTTTTTGACGCGTGGGCGTCGTAATTGATTTTAAAACATATATTTTAACATTATGTAATCCACGACCAATTAAAGTAATGTTGTCCGATTGCAGCAATTTATTTTGGAGATAATTACCGTATTAATTATGCTGTTTTAGTTAGGAGAATGAATTTTGGTTGTGTAAGTCATCTACTAATTTGGAGACTATTTCATAATTTTGATGCGTATGCCAAATTTCTTCAGAGCATCAGGTCAAGAGCTTAATGGCCAATATTACGCTTAGTGTGTAAAAACTCTGTTCCAGGAAATACTTACCAAACATTTAAATAATAACAATTTTAAACAAAAAAGGCAGTTCCTGTTTCTCATCCTATAGATGTGTTCTCCTATCTACATCTACTAGTTGTTCATCTCAATAGCCCAATTTTTTTTAATCCTATACTCATACTGTCCAATAGATTTATATTTCATTTTATACACACACCATAATTGTATTTTGTAGTCAACAGGGCCTCTTGGTCTTGGCTTCGGCCCCACCAATGCCTCTCAAAGGTCCGGGCTAGATACGTGAATAGGTTTAATATTAAATAATATCTATTTCCCGAATCTTAACGTTATCTCGAAGGACTAAAAACTAACGTTATATTTAATCTGTTACACTCGACACAAAAATTTACTGTTATTTTTTTGTTGCAGATAAACAAGTGGAACACTCAAATGGAGTAATGCAAACACTTGGGTGTTACAATTTCTGCGTGAGTACAACTTTTATGTAACACCTAGTTACACGTTAATAGTTTAACGTCATCACGTGATATGGGTTGGAATCGTTAATAGTTAAGCAGTGAGGACAAGACTGGTCTTGTGGTAATAGATTTAATAACTGGTGGTTGTTAGTTGATTAATAGTGGGCTTTAGCAAAAAGAGGATTTGCCGGTTTAGAAAAGGTGGGTGTACACGTACATGGTTTTTATGAGATTCAATACTATGTTATTACTGAAAGCGCATTGGAATAGCTTCTATAACATGATTTTGTATCGTGATTTGTGATATACACGAGTGTAGATTATAGAGATGGGCGGACGGCCGAAGAAAGTATAGATGTACTGCGTGACAGATGACATCATTATTAGGGAAGGGGTAAATTTAGATAGGACAGGAGATAAATTCGTATGAAACAGCATAAATTATTGTTAAGATGCAAAATAAGTTAGAAAACAACAGGGTGACGTGATTAGCAATTAATCTAACCCGTCTTGAGTTCAGATAACGGTGATAGTTAAACGCGTCAAAAGTTAATCTTACGCATTATTGCTATTGCTATTATATGTTTGGTATTTTAGCATAATACTTTTTGTACAGATAAATAAATAGTAACGTAAACAAACACAAAATAATATAACCAAGCATATCCTAACTCAAGTTCGTCGAAGAACTATGAGTGACTATGACTAGTAGGAAATTAGGCTAGATATTAGTAAAGCTCTTTAAAAATTCCGCAATCATAGGTACGTACTTAATATATTAATTGATCAACTATTTAATGATGGCTTAACTTATGACTCTACAACTCAATTAATCCCGCTCCTACTACCGGTTCCATTTACGAAATACTCGATACTTTATCGACATGTTTTATTTCGTACAAGGAAATGAACATGATCAGTTTTTACCAACTTTATGACGTTGTTTCTTTGGACTTGTGATTCGTCGGTGGTGTTCTTGTGAGTGAACATGGTGATAATTTTATGGTAAAAGAAATACTGATAAGTGAACATGAAAGAGTGTACGTTTTTGAAGGGAAAGTAGTTGTTTTACCATATTTAATTCATTGAACAGTGTGTTAGTTACTGTTATATATATTATCGTTATTTGGTCCATATCGTGTGCCTTCTTTATTTGTTTTAGAATAATGTTAGTCTGTTTTACTATTTCTGCATTCAGATTATTCAGCTTACAACTGCTGCAATGTATTAACCATCAGAGACCTCATAAACAATGATAAAATCATTATTATTTTAAAGTAATTTCATTTCACTATACACGGTCAAGCAAAGTTTTGATACCTATCTAATGAAATAAAACATTGCAACATTTGCAACCTGTACTTGGAAAAACATAAATTCTGTTTAAATTTCGAAATTCGTCTTGAAAGGAAACGCGCGCACCTGTCGTCCATATAGGTGGGCTGCGCGGGTGCTCCACAGGTGGCAAACGAGGGACAGCTTCAATAAAGTTGGTGTTTCTCGTGAAAACAAAGGGTTGGTTTATTAGCATGATTTTCTACGGGGTCATAAAATGTATGGGTTTTTGTTTTTATACATCCTGTTGGTTTGAAATGTTACTATTTTAGTTTTGAGTCAACGTTTTTGATCATAATTAGGTTCAGAGCCGCTATTTTTTTTCCCCCCTGAGAGGATTTTAGCTTCGCATTTCTTGTGCATTTGTCAATCGCAAGTTTTGAAATATTTTCAAGTTTAATTAAATATAGTTAAACAAGCTATAGTTACAATCAGAGTCAAGCAAAGTAAGTTACGGTCAAGTCAAACTCATGCCCCAGTAAAGTTGTGGAGGCTTTACAAAAAGATTCACTGGAGTTTAGAAATAAAACGAAAATACACGTTTCACCTCGCTATATTACTTGTCTACACTCGAGCACGTCAACGAGCATTTAATAAATAATAATACACCATTATTACACATGAACACATGAAAATACATTACACATTAACATTCTAAAATACACAAGTTTAGGAAAATAATATAACGAGCTGACATGTTTTTTTTCCACGTTGACGCCAAAACTACAAGCAACCTATATTTACACACATTTATAACTGAAACGATAATTTCTTCTTAGAGTGATGGATAACCAGTTCGCTCCAAAATACTGATAATATAACTATTTATCAAATGCGAGTTCGACGTTACTTGCCTAAAAGTTGGAAGTCTTACATAAAACATAAGCGATTGTACCGTACACCACCGTCGACAATCAAAATTCTCTAATAGGCAATCCAATCCACTCTTAAAGTTTCCAATCCATTCAATAAATTGACATCGATTCCAGCAAGAAATCGGCATATTTTACATCTGACAGGACTTGGTCGCCTTATTCGGCCTTTAGAGTTTCGTCACAGTTGATTTTAGACCGCATTCCTCGCTCCGAATCTAGCGTCAGAATGTCTACAATCCCTTCGAGTTAATATTGGCGTTAATTTATGGAATTTGACTCTATGTTTGTTGTCAAATTATTGTTTACAATTGTGAGTTATAGTTTTTGTAAAGAATTTTGATCTGTACATATATTATGTTAATTAAGTTATGTCCTAAGACTCGACTGATAGTAATCAGTTTACAAATCCCTCGAATAACTTGATATTGCCGTCGAGTCAACTTAACGTTATTCATTTGTTTCTTTGTACAAATATCGTCAAATCAAATTGTTAACGTTTGCGCCTGACAGTAGCAATTTCTTAACACAATGAAACAGAATATTTGCTAAGAAATCGTATACTACCTGATACTGGCGCGTATGTAACCAAAGTCTCCACACGAGTATCTTTTACCTTCGAAACTGATATAAAGCGATTTGTCATACAAATCGATTGTGAATAAGCTGACATGAGACTTATGATATTATTAAAGTCATAAGCTACTTTGACACCATTTAATTCCTCATATTATAGAAGTTTCTTCGTCCAATAAGTGACACATGGCTAAAACATCTTTATGTGAAAATCATTGTGTTCTTAATAAAAAAAATATGTGAAGAATAATGAATAGAAGGTATAAAATCCTCATATAACTATTTAAAAAATCATTCAAAGACATTCGTTAGCATCTTGCGTGCAGCGAAGCTAGCACGCAAATTTCTCACGGTGGCAGATGGCAAAAATTAAAATAGCCACTGTAATGACATTAAAATACATTTATTTTCTTATTTTATTGGGCTCCTATACGAGTGGCGTGTCTGAATATTTGCATTAACTACTTAGAGATCATGGGGCGAGATTATACGTTGGAAAGAAGTCATGAGCATAATGTTGAAAATACTCATAGCGTAGCTCTATCTACAACAATTTTGCTCATGAGCTCTATACAAGTTAATTCTGAAATCATCAGCTTTTATTATTCCGAAAAAGTGACCCTTGTTAGCGACCGGCGGGTGCAGGCTGTTTAATTAACCACAAAAAGTGTTTATTGTGAAAAAACCATGTTCCTTTTTTTTATTAGATTGATATTTTAAATTAGTGACGCGCCGTGTCAGTCGTCCTTCGCCAGCCTCCTGCTCGCCCATTAAGGCTGCACTCTACCGAGGAGGCTGGTGTAGGACTACTGGCTTTATCGCTGCGTGGCCAACAGCCCTAAACTTTAGATTTGCCTAAGATAGGCAACCGCGCTCCATCATAGGCCGCATCATCGCCTAACATCAGGCGAGTTGGCGACCAAGCGCAAGCTAATACTAATATTATAAAGTCTTCAATCAAATCTCAATCAAATCTTTCCTAGATTTGATTGTTTGTGTGTTTGTTTGCATTGAATAGGCTCCGAAACTACTGAGCCGATTTGAAAAATTTTTTCACTGACGGGAAGCTACACTATCCCCGGGTAACATATATGCTATAATATTATATACCCGTGCGAAGCTGGGGCGGACCGCTAGTTTATAATAAAAATAAAGTTTTTCTTTAATTAAGAACAGAAAGTTCCACCTTTTCAACGGTGTTTATATAATATTGAAAGTATTCCAAATATCACATGATTATGTACGATTTGCCCTCATTCCTCTAACCTTATCAGGGTCATCAAAACATCTCCATTTTCGCAACCGTTATAGTGAATTCCATACAAGAGTGACAAATTCTTCTACCGCCACATTATTCGCAACATGCTAAGTGTTGTCCATATTCGTGAGTCTATCGATATCGAGGTCAAGAGTATTAGCACTATCGATACCTGCCTATCCAACTTCCTCTAGAAAGCTTAGACAAACAATCGAGGCAAACACAAGTCCCGGCCACTAATGAAGACATCGACAATTAATGATTCGAAACGGACAATACACTATCATTTATTTGTTGAGATTACATCATGAGCTTTTAATATATATCGTGATTATAAACCGTATGTAAGTGTTTATAAGGTTCTTCGTTAAAGCTACTCTCAAGTATATGATTAGAGAATATCGAGCCGCTGAAATGAACTCATGTACGCGGCAAGATCTTAGGGATTCTAATCGTAAAATAACAGTATGGCGATCGGGCCTCTGCTTGAAGTAAGGCTTTATTCTTTGCCTAGGTCCTATTTTGGGGCCTGACTACATTGGCGTTGATAAGCATAATTTGAATGGTCGCTATTAAAGTGTAACTTAATTTGCTAAGAAGAATTTGAGGCGGCCCAGTGATTTATTCGTTAAACTGTAAAGGTAAAGGTATTTACTATAGTTTGTAGACTAATTTTCATCTGATTTTTAACGACTAAGTATGTTATATTTATTTTCCAACTGTATGTAAAAAACTTCAAATGTGTCCATAATTTTATTTGTATACTTTGAGTGATTTCGTAAGTAAAAGTTTGGTTGCTACTTTTCTCTAATCTTTAATGAAATCCGTTTTTTCTGTTGTGTCCTAATAAATAGTGGCTATATTTCATGCGTATAAAATACTAGCTGTTGCCCGCGACTTCGTACGCGTAGACTTTCATAGAAACTTTCAACCCCCTTTTGTCCTCCTTAATTCAGCCTTTTCGCAAAATCCTTTCTAGTGACTTCTACACCCCACAAGAAATCTACCTGCTAAATTTCAGATTCGTAGGTCAAGTAGTTCTCGAGATTTAGTGATAAGTGAGTGAATGAAAGAGAAGGTGAATTTAGCTTATATATATATAGAAGACTAGCTACGCCCCGCGGTTTCACCCGCGTAGCGATGCAAAATGGTGATGATGATGAAAAGTATGTCACTCTCTGACTCTTGAACTATACCCATGCAAAAAATCAGGTCGATCCGTTGTTCCGTTGAAGCGTGAAAGAGGAACAAACATCCATACATCTATACATCCATACATACAAACTTTCGCGTTTATAATATTAGTAGGATTATATATATTACATAAAAAATAAATAAATAAATATTTGGGAGTCATTTTTGCACACACGGCCATCTGACCCCAAACTAAGCAAAGCTTGTGATATGGCTGCCAGAGACTGATATACATACATATATAGTTTTAAATACATACTTAAATAGATAGTAACACCCAGATATAGAACAAACACAAATGTTCATCACATAAATGTTTGTCCTAGGTGGGAATCGAACCCACGCCCTCAGGCTCAGAAGGTAGGTTCACTACCAACTGGACCAACGGGCTATCAAATCATGACTTAGTTTATTAGATCTATAGTCTTATCTACAACTAGTTCTACTTCTGTATAAATCGTTAAGTAAACGTGGAAAACAATTAACGGAAAATAACGAACAGGAGATACAAGTTGTAGATACATGGTTGATACGTATCTTTCTTTCGATCAGCTGTCAACCGGCGTTATCGATTCTCAGTCGATAATATTCCTTGCATTTGTGTTGCCAGAAGGTACACTTGACAAGTGACTGTCGATGTAGATATTACATAATAATTTTTAGAAAAATAAAAACCGACTGCATGACTATACCTACATGTACAAACTGAAACTAAAAAGTAGAAAATATTGTTTAATATTACGACTGAAATACTTTTAACGAAAAACAACGGGGCCCGGTCGCCATGGAGACACTTATTTGTTTTTTTGAAGTTCTGTTCTAGGAACAGTTCCTCTGTTTGCTGTTCAGTTGACAGCGTCGCTAGTGGAGAACAAAGTATGAATTTCACCAAGAAATAACTGTAGTTCCAATTTTGCCCACCTTAACAGCTAAGTTGGTGGCACTATACAATGTACATTGAATTCGTTGCTTATTGTCATGTTTTTATAGATTTTCCAAAAAGCCAATGTCGATAAAATTTATATGTGACCACCTATGAGATATGACCTACCAACCAAAAAAAGAATCATCAAAAACAATTCTAAATTGGCGGAGTAGTCGCGTAACATACATACAAAAAAAAAAACATACAGTCGAATTGATAACCTCCTCCTTTTGGAAGTTGGTTAAAAATAAGACACTCGTTGGGTACAGAATGAGTTTCTAAAACATATTGCGATTTATATTCCTAGATGTACTTATCGATAACATGAGCTCATATCTATTTGTATGTGTCAATAATTTATTGAAGTTTCTAAGGCGCTAAATTAAATCGTGATAACGACATAGTAATTTTGTGTAACTATCAAAGTAGACATACACAACGTGTGCGAGAAGTAGATAAAATCATAACAGACAGGCAATTTTATTGACAAAATTAAACTGTTTTTAATTACTCTGTAATGAAGCTGTTGCGTATGTTAAAGTGTAATTACACATATTATTATTAATTGCCTCATAAAATGCTTGTGAGTGTGGTTGTCTATTCGATGTAAATTCTAGAACCATCTAACCTAATTTACAAGATTGTCTTGCTAGGTTTGTAACTAATGTACAACAAGCTGCATTCGATTGTAAAATCTCTACATAGTATAAATTAAAGTCACTTTCCGCGTCTGTCTGTATGTATGTCTGTATGGCCGCTAACTCCTCCTAAACCACGCAACGGATTTTGATGCGGTTTTCACCATTAGTTAGATACATTTTCAAGGAAGGTTTATATATATAACTAGCGATCCGCCCCGGCTTTACACGTAAATTACACCCGTGCGAAGCCGGGCAGGCGGGTTGCTATAGTGTCTTATAAAAAGAAGGAAAAATATATCGTTATTATAGCTGGCAGTGAAAAGCAGCAGTAAAATTCCATTAATAAATAATACACGATACTTATCCATCCTCTTTTAGATCAAAGGCTTAGATAATGAGGTGAAAGACTTACCAGAGTATTCTACCAGTCATGATTTACGGTGCTAAAACGTGGACACTTACAGTTGGAGCTGTCCATAAGGTTGAGGTAGCTCAGCGAGCTACAGAAAAATCTATGTTCGGTGTTTATCTAAGGGATCGTATCCTGAACGTAGTTTTTCACTGCATCGACATAACACAGCGTATTAGCGAGTGGCAGTTTGCTAGTCTTATATTTCGCAGAACCGCAAACCGTTCGGGTAGAAGTGTTCTAGATTGGAGACCACGAATCGACAAAAGTACCGTAGAACGCCCTGAGACTCGGTGGAGTGACGAAATACGTAAGGCTGCTGGCAGTGTGTCAGGATGCAAAAAGTCGAAGATCAGGGTAAGTGACGTGCCCAGGAAGAGGCCTATGTCCAGTAGAAGACAAAGATAGGCTGATGATGATGATGGCTTATTTATCCAACCGCAATCTCATTAGCATTCAAACTGTTGAATCGTCGTAGTTTAATACTAGTAATATATTTTATTCGGCTCGTTATGTTTACCGGTTGCACTACATAAACCTATTGTATTTGTAGTACCAATCTAGTATTTCCTTATTGACTTACTAATTGGCATGTTTATATTGTCATAAATAAGCACCATCGCGCATCGTTGTGATTGACTGAAAGCTTTAAGTGGATCCAGATATGATGTACCTATACTTTTTTTATTAAAACCACTGGTTTGATGCTATTTCTACAAAGACGCGATATTACAAATGACTTAGTTTAAAGCTATGAGGTGAATCGAAATGTAGTTAATTTATGATTTTGTGGTCGATAAAAGAGGTTTAACAAACGGAAAAATCCATGAAAATCACCACGGTAAGAAGGGTGAGGCAGGCCAAAAATAGCAAACAGACCTGTCAAAAGCGAAGCTAATGTCGTGTCTAACAAAAAGTCGAAAAAGCTGCCTGAAAGTCACTGCATGGACAGGAGCCACTCTTATAAATAATAAATAATCAAAAAAAAGACCGACACAAAAGGCCATATTACTTTGTAAGCCAAGTTACCTTCTTTTGCATCTAACATTGCGTTTGCAAAGCGAAATAACTCGAGTTTGTCCTTTTAGGAGGACGTTAGACGATACCATCGTAAGGTGGAGTTATTTAAAACCTTTAGTTGCCGCGTAGGTGAATGCCATGGGAACAGTAAAACAATAAATTTACAATTGAGTAGGCTCGTTCATGATAAATTAATCCTAGCACAGCCCGCTAATACACATTAGTTTTAATACAATATTTCATCATGTTTTACAAGACTAAATGCACCTGAATTTATCACCTTTTCATTGTAATAAGAGAGTTATTGCCTCATTAATATTGATGATATCGCGCGCGAAACATCTGGCTCTAAATGACTGCTTTAAAAAACATAAATAAACGATTGTTATATGCGATATTTTGTAAGGCTAGCTATATTTTACTTGTCGCTCTTCGGGCAGTATCTATGTAGAAAACTGGTTACAGAAAATTATACATGTCGCTTTGCATCCGGTGCTGGTCTTCGCAATAATTTATAGCATCTGCTTTCTAAACCCTATGGTTAGTGTTGCTTTACATTATTTAATTCAGTTCTTGGTGTTCGATTGGGTATAATCTCTTAGGGCGAAGATCCTCGATATAGGAAGTGCTCGAGATATTCCGCAGTCACATTAAGCTTAACTATTTGTACTACTTTCAGTACAACTACGTCGATAGTTCAGTAAAGTGTTCCTATTACTTAAGATGAAAAAAATAAATCAATGAAGTACTTACTGTTTAAAAAAAAAGATAGATTGAAGAATGTTTTGATGAATCTATGTTTTTATTTTCCATTCTATTTGTTACCGTGGTTAATTTTTTTTGTCATACATATTTGCTTGTTTATTATGTGTAAATGTATTGTATTCTTTGTGAAATTATTACTACTTAGTTATATTTTTTTTACGATTTGTTGTTGTGTTCCTTATAGAGTTTGACTTAATCTTTAATTATAATCGATCTGATACACCGAAAGTTGTATAACTACATATAAAATATTATTTATGTGCATATTAATTAGTGTCTCGAAATGTATTTTGAATATGCATGATTGAGTTTGTAAACTTTTCCGTGTACTAAATAAAGCTTCAAAGTTATATTCGGAAATAATGGCTCACTAAAACCAACTTCACCCACTTGAATAATTAAGGTACTGTTTTTAATAACGCGTAACGTTTCTAATAACGCGTAGTGTTTCTAATAACGCGTAATCCTAAATACCAAAACTAATTTCCAGTCTATTTCCTGGCATTAAATAAACATTAAATTCTAAATTGCTCAACTGTACCGAATTTAATTACGAAATGAGCTCTAACTCTAGCTCTCTTATCGGTGGGCAGTACGGCATTCTTCAGTTACAACAAAATTACAAGACATTGAGAGAGCAGTAATGTCGGAAGCTAAAGTTGCGTTTTCCTCAATGGTTCTTTTAACTAACCTATTGAACACTTCTATTAATTTTCAGATTCTCCTTTTGTCGTTAACATACTGCAGTTGGTCCCAGTTGCTTCACATAAGGTCGCAAGTCACTTGATCGTATACAAATGTTTGAATGTATTTGCGACTAATCTAAGCGTTGGTGACGCCATCTGTAATTTTTGCGACCTGCAAGTAACTACTCAGCTAGAACCTTTATAGGCTCCAAAGTTGACTGAAAGATGACGACTTTTTTGCTGCCTCTTCAAATATAAACGAATAATTTTGAACACGACTCTTATTCACGAATTTAGTCAGTAAAGTTATGGTTATCAAAACGTAATTGTTTGTTGCATAGTCGAGTTCACTAAGCTATTTTAAGTTCGAAGCGTAACTAGAAATGCAGCTTAAGAAAATCTTACAGCTACCTGTTCCATGGATAATGAGTGCACTAACTGGAGCGGGAACTATTAGGTAGCTGCGAGTTGGCATGCTATAGCTTTATGCCTGGGAATGCACTAGGCGCTAGGTAATGTATTTAGGGTTTCGCAGTCCTACAAGGAACAATCGTTTATACAATCTATAGGCAACGAAAGCCATAGTTCATACGATCTCTAATTGCAGGTAACGTGCCCAAAATGCTGGCTGCGTTGCCTTGTTGAATCGCAAAGCTAAATTTCTGCTCAAAATATGGGCCAGCATTTTTGTAACGGAAAGAATGTTTCAGTGTCCCCGACATATTATGATATTTAGTTTGTATACTTTATATCTTTACTAGCTGGTGTCTGCGACTTTGGAAGCGTAGAATTTAATTTAAACTGTAGCCTTTTGACTCTCTTATATTGTTCTGTTCAGCCGTTTGAAGATAATCAGCACTTTTATCTGTACTTTTTTTAAATTTTTATTTGTGTATTATCTAGATTTAGGTAGTTTTTCATGTATTGGAGTATGCTAGAAGTGAGCGTTAGTGACCGTGGCGGCTGCGTCGTATTGCCAATTGCATGGCTACTCTAATAGTAATTAAACTTTACATTCTCGCTAATCTTAGCTCACAGCACCATAATCAGCACAGTTCTCCACCGCATTACGTTCTCGCCGCGCCCATCTAAACACACTACAGACTCTTCTGCGAATTAAAGCTGTCTTTACCGTTTTACATTCAGCCTGATCCTGAACTTAATATGTACTTACAGGTAAAATGTTAATGGATTATTTCCTTATGCAGCCTGCTAGCTAGCGGCTGCATGAGAAACCGCCTTTGCCTCACTATCAGAGGATACGAGTTTGACAGGACAATTGCACGCCCTTAATATTCATGGGATCTGTCAATTATTTTCTCCAGCATCATTGGATCGATTGAATTTAAAAACGATACTATGTGATGGGCTTCATTAGATTGAAAGGAATGCTAGCCTTGCTTTCTTGTATCATGTCATGCCATGACATTGTTTATGATGATAAACTTAGATACAATACGACGTTCGTTCCTCTTGAGGTCTAGGACGTGTTCTTACCTTACTTTACTGCAGTGGATCCAATTAAATGTAATTTGATACACACTTGTTTATAACGCTGCAATGAGCGGGTTGTTAACCTGCCAACGACGTGCTGTGTCTCGGTCTTTGTCCTAAGAAATTCTAGTACCACTTTACCGTTAGTCTGTAAAATCATAAAAACTATAAATTTATAACTACTTCGCATAAATTATGCGTCGTTTAAAACCGTACTTGTCATTAAGTACCAACTTCAATGAAACCAATAAATTCAAAACGAATACTTACAATAAATTTCGAAGTTACGTGTGAAACTACGAGGCTTTGTGTCAACGCGCTTCCTTTCTCATTAATCTCAAGCATCCTGGTTAAAGGAACCTATTACCTCTTTACCTTGGCCAGTCATTACATCCCCTTTGACATTTGCCATCGTTTAGCATACATATATAAACAATCTTAGTTATCTGCTTCAGAATCACTAACTACTCTAAACGCAGCTTTACGTTTATGTCCAGAAGGTTCTGTATCTTGATATTCACCTGCTATAAGATTGCTTTCTCGAGTATCTTCTGAAACATTTTCTGACAGATTGTTATCCAATACCCATAAAGAAGGTATGCTAAAACGCTCGTAGAGTTGTGAACAAGATGTGTTATTCACGTGAACTACAAAGTTATTGCTTTTAAACATGATGGTTCTATCATATTATTTACATTTAAGTCTGTAATCTGAGCTATATAACAGATCAAAGAATTTTAAGTTTTATGACGGTTTGCATTTAACTTTATTGATGTCGTATCTTTTAATGGAAATGATTTTATTTGTATACTCGTACTTTCAGTTCCTTTCATAGAGTTGTTTGAAGATATAATTTCCTACATAATTTCTTTTTACAATGTTGCTGCTTTCCGTATCCTGGGATCTTTGAATAATATCCTAAGCAAATCTTTTGCAGTTGTAATATATTCAGCCAATATAAGTAAACAGTGCAAAAGAAACATAGCAAGCTAGATTTATCCTCGGTTTCGGTGGCGCAGTCCCGATAGGATCTCGATCGCATCTCACTCGCGTGCCGATGGCATCTCGATCCCGGCCTGTAATGAGACGCCAGGTGATTCAAACGTGGGAGTGTCTAGTCTGCAGGAAGCTGGATATGCGTGATACAATGCTAATATGTACGGCTACGGCTACCTATCTGATTCGTAATGCTTCTCGTTTATATTAATGATTCCAAAAGAAACATGGTACGGTTTTTATTAAGCTTTATTTATTTCGTTTTCATTAGCTGACATTTTATATTAGCAAAAAGGGTAATAAACTTTGAAGCCGGTTCTATTTCAGACTGGTCTGTTAGTGTAGTATTTTAGTTGTTTTTATTATGTCACCATAAACTTTGAATTACTATTTTTTCTATATTGTTGGTAAGTAAGTATTAAAAGCTTTAATTCGCAAACCAGTTTAGATTCTCGATGTAATAAAACGCGATATCATATAATTGTGAAAACGAGAATATCATTCCAGGTATACGTTTTTTATCATCGTGTCTTTTCCATCACACGCAAAGTTGTAATACAAGTACTTACTTATCATTTGTTCACCTTGACTGTAGCATTTTCTAAAAAAAAAAACATTTCACGCTATTGGGCCATCTCTCGTCCGGTCCATATTCTCCTGCATTATTAACAAATTCTCATAAATCACCTGCGAGAACATGTTTACATCAGTCACCGAATCAGTCACGTTCCACCATCCTGACCTGGTGATCTTTCAGTTACGTAACCATGCAAATGGTGAAGATGCACCTTTATGTAAACACTTTCACATTTCCATTTAATAGTTGTTCTATTACATCTAATAGATTTAATACTGGGAAATTACGGGAAATCGTGACGGAATTTAATTTATCTGTTATTTATGGATTTCAGTTTTGTTAACTCTGATTTCTGTTAATATATACTGTTGTAACATTCGAACTGTACTATCAAATATTGTGTTTGATGGAGAAGGAAGATACGTCGAATATTTACTCGTATTTCATTTGCTTACATTATAATTAAGAGATGAAATGCAAACAATATTTTTAACTAGAGACTGCAATGAGTGATGATATTGTATCCATCTTATGCTTGCCATCAATATAATCGCATGGAATAAAGACGTAGTAATCAGTTTCTATTTGAGCTTAAATATGCGTAAATAGCTTTTAAACATCAAGGCATGCAGTTTGTCGCTTATAATAACGGTATCAAGATTGTAATGAAACTTCTCGATAGTACTCCGTCAATGACTCTAGTATTTATTGATGCTCTTAACTTATTGTCTGCCCTTTTCTATCTCGCGGGTATATCGCAAACTTTGCCAACATTTCAACTCGATGCCTCAAAAAAGTTGCTCGACTGCTGTAAGGTTATGACGAAACCGCGCAGGAGTTAATAAATAGGAACTGAAATCATGTCATGTTACGGCTGTTCAAAATAAAACCTTATTCTCACGCTCGTTAGTCGTAAATTTTAAATATTATAATTCAAAGGTTCTTTACACCTGTCGCATAAAGATCAAACAACGAATCTGCAGTGCAAGTACCGTTCTTTATCGATCATCAAATTTGACAGTTGAGATTGTTAAATTCGATAAAATGCCATTTGATCAGTACTTACTATGATCGATTCTGTGGCATTTTAACGAATTTGACGACCGATAAAGAACGGTACACGCACTGCTGGTCGGTGATTTTATTTTCACTTCACAAAGGTCTTAAATCGCTTGATAAGTTCTCCCCTTAGGGCGTTGTTTAGTTTAATTAGATTATAGATAGAACTAAATACCACGACTCGACTGGTTTCTGCATTCGACACTTTAGTTTCCAATATCACGACTTAATGGACTTTTTACTGCATTTGACAGTTACTTTAGAACTGCTAGGTAATCTAACCTTTTACCTTTTAATGCTGTTGCAAGGCATTCAAATCTTAAGATCATCTGAGGTTTCTATAAATGTTCGTGATGGGAATTCTATCTGCTGGCAGTGCTTACAGCTACAGTCATTGAAATTTATTGAATTGTAAAATGACAGTGTCCCAGCACAATTGAAGAAAAAAAACATAGACCTGTCTTTGCGTACCTAATACATTTACGTGACCCATATCGCTAATATTGACGTCGTATTCACTGGTTTTTAGATTTCCGTTAGTTCCGTACCCAAAGGGTGGAAAGGGGACCCTATTACCAAGCTTGTACGCTGTCTGTCTGTACGTTCGCCCGTCTGCTCTAACTTCTAACGGTTCTATCTTTCGAACCGTAATAGACAGCCAGTTGAATTTTTTACAGAATATGTCATGTTACGTTTGATTAACCAAGAAATAATAATAGTCAAAAAGTAAAAACTGAAGGGAGGGTTGCCATACAGCATACGTTTTTAAACATATTTTGTACTTAATCTGGTGTAAAAACGGTATTACGTACTGGCGTGAAACTTGGCATGATTATAGTACACACTCTAAACAACAAATAATAAGTACTGGCCTTGTGCGAGTCGCTGACAAATTTCTATTCACCACCGGTTCTCATACGATCATCGAAGTGAAGGCGTGGTTGATACTTGGATGGGTGACCGTCTGTGCGTTGATAGGATGTTGTCTTTTTGCACTACTTTTTTTTACGGAGCTAAAAAGTTATGTGATGGTACGGGACCCTCAGTGCGCGAGCCGACTCGCACATGGCCATTTTTATTCTCATTCTGGGTCAGTTAAGTTCTAGTTATTTTGATTATAGGAAGCTTGAAACCCGTTTTTGATACTTGTGTAATTGTTTTGTTGAAATTTGTTTATTTTTAATTTTAATTTTAATTTTTATTCAGGAAACATACAGTGATATATAACTAATTTAAAAAGAAATTATGATAACTTAGCACTATTAACACGTTTCCGCATATACAAATCTAATTAACAGCTTGTTTACGCTAAAAAATTACTATAGGTTAAGGTAAGTATATAAGTATAAAATATAAAAAGTATAAAATATAGTAGTTTAAGTGCTAGATAAGTAATGTCATAACATAACCTATAAACGAGACAGTTCAAAATTCGCACCAAACCAGTTCTTGAAGACTATAGCTTTAAATTTGTGTGGAGATGTATTAAATAGATCAAATTCAGGAAAATCATTCAGTTTGTTAACACAGTTTGCTGATCTTATGAAAAAAGAGTTTTGCCTGTAGTTTGTAGAACTATGAGGGATATGGAGACTAATAGGATGTCTTACAGAAGACCTTGTAGGGACTTTCAGATTTATCATAGAAAGAAGATGAGGAGAATCGATCTGAGATTGTGCTATTTTCATTAACAATACAATGTCGGCTATTTTCCGTCTCTCATAGAGAGGAAGTATATGATGTCTGCGACATCTTGATTCATAATTTCTGTCGTGTTTCTTGCATTTAAATTGTAGGTACCGCATAAAATTTCTTTGAATTGATTCAAGCCTATTAATATATTTTTCATATTGTGGATTCCAAATCTGTGAACAATACTCGAGGATGCTACGCACGTATGAGCAATCACATTTCAAATGACTTTATCTTATATGCACTGTGATGGGATTTTTTGTTTACGAATAGCTCTCGACCAACACCGACAGTGCGAAATCATGAAAAGCTATCACAGTTTCAAGCTATATTCCCCCCAAATTGAGAACTTTCCATACAATGTATTCTCATTCACGCACGAGTTATTGGAGCATAATAGATTTCAAGCGCGTGTGGGCTATTACAATAAAGCATCGATCATCTGAACCTGCGCCGGCGCAACAATCATCGCCGTTAGCAAAGTAAATCGAGGGGTGGACGCGGAAATAGAACGAATGATGCGATTGCATTGATATAACGGTCGCTCCTTTGGTAGCTTTTGATATCGGATTTATGGTTAAAGGGTTGAAGCTTTTGTGCGAGTTTGAAAAATGAAATTGAAATTTGTGATTGTTATTTTTTAGTACAAGTTTGTCTAGGAGAGCCATCTTTTGGAGAGAATGCTTATTTATCTACGGTTTTAAATACTTACGGGATTTGTACCGCGATAGCATTTGATCTGGTGAATAGCCATAACAGTTTGAAACATCATCTTTGTTATGTCTTTTTTTAGGTACACTAATAATTTTAATCGAATGCATTTCTCAAACTAATTTAAAGTTAAGTGTAAGTAAAAAAAATTTAGAAAAGCTATGTTGAAACAGCAGGAACATAAATATATATAGGCCTAGAATAATAAATATAAGACCGGAAAACAAATATACCTACTGTTAATTAACACTTTCTCAACAAAGAATGTCCATCGTCGTTTATTTCAATGTAAAATTATCAACCCAATGCTAATTAGACACTTTCTTTTGTTTTTAACAATTATTTCAAAGAATATTTAACTGTTAATTAAGTTATGAAATATTTATTAAAGTGCTTACTTAATTTCACTTTTATGGAATGGGCAAAGATTTGGTTACTTATGCCTTAGGTCTTTTAAAGAGAGAGAAACTTAATTTTGACAGAAGAAATGTCAATAATGTAGTGATAGGTATGCATTGGTGGTAATAAATTCCAACTGTGCATTCTGTTTTTGTGCCGTATGTTGTCATTACTTTTCATTAAATGACCTCCATGGATAAGAAAGATACATAAATAATCTGACTTAAGATTCTCCGTTCCATTTAATTCTGCATTCTTATGAATATTCATCCCAACTTTGTATCATAGGAACAAGGCACTGCGGCCCGTTAAACAATGGGCGATGGGTAATAGTAATTGCACAGCATTACAATGGAAATACCGAACTTAAATTATAGTTTTCCACGCTTGCCTTTTGTGTAAATCGCTCGGAGCTGTTGAAGAAAGCTTACCTTTTGTAACAGTTTTAGTGTTAATTTCTTAAAGATGAACACTTTTGTCACAAATAATCTTAGGCTCTAAGAGTCTATGCTGCAATTGAATTTAAAGTACTAGAAATCGAGAGTTTTACTGATGCTAAATATATCTGATAATAGCAACCGTGTGTAGTAGAGGATAAACAGTAGGAAAGCGAACCCGGCTCGAGCCAGGATACACGCTAGGTAGAAAGAAAGAGGTACTAATAACAAACTCACTATATGGTGACCAAGCGATGGTAGCACGTGTGCTTTACAATCTAACGGCAACTCAGATCCTTGGCCCTGCTCTGCACTAATGACTTACTTTGATGCGACGAGAATTACGATGCCATTGCTTAAAAACGTTGACGTTAAACATCGTGAAGAAACTGGTATGTCTAAGAACCTCAAAAGTTCAAAGAACATGACATTCACCTATATGCACTGGGCCAGCATGGTGGATTAAGGCCCATCCTCTTTCAGGCGGAGAGAGAGAGAGAAAGAGTAGGCGTATGTCCTATCAGTGGAATCATTATAGGCCGATAATGATAAATGCACTAAAGCAATACTAAAATTGTAGGTAAGTGATATTCTAAAGTTAGTTTGCAATGAAGTTGTGTAAAGTTTAAATATCTTAAACGAGCTATGTTTCGCAAATAGTTGTAAGTTTGCATGAGAGGCTTGCAGCTAAGCTAAATAAGTCATTGGCATAAAATGCAGAAAGCTGAAAGTTATTTCTTTACAACCATGCTGTTATTTGAAATAAAATAAAATAAAAACAAAATAAAATTATTTCTTTACAAGCATGTGTAACAAAAAGAACAATTTACTAAAGAATGTGGAATTCGCTTTTCAAGACTTTCAGCATCTAGGAGAATTCTCTGAACTTAGTTCAAATATGGGTATTGAAAACCAATAGAAATGCCTTTACAAGTAAAGAGATCATCTACAGTTCATAGAAATGAAGCAAATAATAGGATTAAAACTGAGGAGTGACTGTGGAAGTGGAACACTATTCGTAATTCTTCGTAATGCTATTACAGGATTATTGGTAGGTACGCTTGTAATCAAGGTTTGTCTGAAGTAATCGATGTATTCGTAACAGATACTTATAGTGGATATGGTTAAGGCTTTTTGTCATATTCTAATTCATAATTAAAATAATCGTATAACCGTTACATTGCGACATTCACATCGTTGCTTTCTAAATAAAATTATGTTTATTATTATCAATAAAATTCTATTGCTAACAAAATGTACAAGTGCACGGACCGTTCTGTTCGTGTAAACGTATTTAGATGACTTATTATCATCGACCAAGGAACAACAGGAAGCTATTATTAAATTCCCAAGCTTGTTAAATCGAAATACCTTTACAATACATCTTCAAGGCGTGCCCGCGAAGGTTTTAATACATAAAATACTTCTAATTTTATGTCGTACGCTCGCCGGGGGGCCGCAAACTCAACGATTTACTCAAATGGTAAACCCTTTCGCATGCAAATGTGAACCGTGACATATTAATGCTACGTGGCAACACGCTGTTACTCACCATAATTGTATTCTAGCAATGTATCGATTAGATAGCATATTCTATATATTCTAGACTCATGATTCTCTGACTTGTTAGAACTTAGCGGTATCTTCACGTTGCATTATCTTATTTATTGGATACTCCGCCCACTGATCGGAGGCGAGTTTACTTTTAACGTTTTCTTATGATTTACTGCGCTCAAGAGATAATGTCTATCGTTAATACTGAGACTACTTTTTGCCATAAAATACGCGGAGTTTTAACTCTAGGTTGTACAACTTGTACACGTAGTTAGGACGTAATCTATGAGCGGGCTCCTTCAAGTAATTAGACTTAATCTGTGCCAGTATTCAAAGCATCACTTCTGTTGTGTAATCTTTCTTACCATTCGATCCAAAATACAGTCTGCTTTTATATGTGTTGTCTACTACTATTTGTATTTCTGTTGCTTAGGTTGGAAAATTTATTTAAGGAATTGCCAAGCTCCACTTCCATTTACGATTATGGTTTAATCTACAATAATATTGCCCTATTCGCGTTAAGATATTCCTACTGAGAATGTTTGCTTTCTTATTTATATCGAAATTTATGGACTGTATTTATTCTTCTGTACCAGTTATAGAATTTCAATGTATTTAAATTGCATTACTGGTATTAGATAAATGGATTTGGCGTGCTAAAGCTTTTCGAGGCGTCTGTTATTAATATCTGCTTATTCTTTGTAAATACTATTCCCTCTTTTAATGTAGTTTTGATTATTTTATTTATAAATTTTATTTTATGATAAGGTTTTGTTCCTTTCTTAGAAATGCTAATTGTTCTTTTCTTTCAACAAATCAATTTTGTTACATAAACTATAAAAAAGTTATGACAAAAAATAATTTTCAATTTGCTTTTGTTACAGTGAGATGGCGCGGTGGAGAGCGCTGATCCAGCATGGAAGGTCACCAATATGGCTTCTACTGTTTGCTGCACTGCATATGGCTAGAGCGACACCTGGTAAGATGATAGTTATAAGAAAATAGAACATAAAATCACCAAAATATGCAAATCATACAAAGGTAAAAATAATACTTAGGTATCGTCATAAACAAGGGTTGTCCCAAATTTAATTGTATGCTATTGGTTATCAAGAGACTTAGTACCAATTTTTTTTTTAACAACTGTCATTTTACTTTGTATGTTCCATCAGTTACCTATACTAATATTATAAAGAGGAGAGATTTTATTGTATGTTTGTTTGCATTGAATAGACTCCGAAACTACTGAACCGATTTGAAAAAAATCTCTCACTGTTGGGAAGCTACACTATCTTTGGGTGATATAGGCATTTTTTTTTTAATAGAGGTCCTTACTAAAACTTCAATAATGTAACCCAAAGTAAAGAAATAAGACTGACACCCGTGCGAAGCTGGGGTGCGTTGCTAGTTGTTTTATAAAACATTGATTCAAAGTTCAAATTGACTGTATTACGGTTTCAGAATTATGTAATCTTATAATTATTGTCAACTATCTGATGGAACATTTCTAGTGTAATCTTGTCTATATTCATTACATTATATTTTTGGACAAACTTCAAAATAATGTATGTAAAATATCTAAAACATGGTAAGTAGTTAATAATTTACAATATTTGCATTGAAATGGGAGATAATGTGATTCTAAGTTATCGCTGTACTTTGAAGTTAATACCATATTGAAATCACCTACATGATTTCGTTTCCATAGTATGTAGTAATTCTAATTGAATGAATGATGCAGTGGATTCATTTTCATTCGACATAAAATGCTGTTTATAATGCTAACACAATAGACTATTGATTTGTTTGTCAGCACAATCGGTGACTTTATCTCTTTACCGTTGCATCACTCAAATTGCTTTCTTGTTAGCTTGTCGGTTTTGTTTGTTCATTGTTTTTATTGATGAAACATCTAATTCAATTGTTTCATTCATTCCAATCACATGTACGACTGTGTACATTAAAATGAAAACGGCAGTTACAAAATACTACAGTCCATATTTCTCGTAAATCATTTCAAGTATTGACAGTTACGTTATCTATTTAATTAATGACATAGATTAACAGATATGATACTTATCTTATACATGTTCAAACTAATGATCTCCCGCGCAAACTATGAACGGGAATCCAATATATTTTCCAAAACAAGACTAGAACTATGCTTTCTAATTGGAACATGAACATGTAAGGCTGGTTACTTGTTTTTGCCTTTAAAATGTGAGCTTATTAAGTATATGGGCACTAATTAGTCCTGGTTTTTTATCTGAATGGTGGAGTGTAATGTTCAGTACGCCCACTGTTTTCACAAATAACTTAATCATTGATTTTCTCAGGCGCACCTACTCTGCGGAATTCGGTTATCCTGTACTAACAGCCGATAATTAGAATACTGTTTGAATTCAAGTCCTGCATTGCTATCAGTAATAAATTATTATTCACTATCTGTTATTTTATCTGTGACATATTTGATGTTGATAATAAACTGTAAATCTGTTCAAATTGTTAATTTCAGTAGTTGACATTTAATGAAGTTGTTTATCAGGGATATTTTTTCTAAGGATTTGTTTACGTTTTATGGCTTTTCAGTAGCTCTAAGACTTTATGATTTTAGCCTAACTACATACTATAGTAACCGCTAAATTAACTTTTTTAAAGTTAAATTTATAGTAAGCCCAATTGAAACCTAAATAGCTGTCCAATACCTTACAACGCTGAAAGTTCTTTACTACAACCACGCGCCTCAGAGACAGCACTAAAACCTCTCAGGTGATTCCAATGGATTATGATCATTCCTTACTAGTTTTACGACTGCACTTACACTTATCCCTTACAATTCCGTTATTTATAATTTCCCCAATGCTCATCAACAAAAGTTTCACGGCGTATTTTATTTATAATCATACTTATAGGGTGCCGTTAACTCCCTTGGACAATTATGTTTTTATATTTTTTATAGCTTCAATACCTTCGAATAATTAAATAAGATTTGGAGTTTCAACACTGACAGGCTGTATTATAGAGAATGTTGTTATCTCTGATGATAGATAGGCTATAAATTAAAGAATGAGGTATAAATTATATTTTGTGTCTTAGTTTAATAGATGGTAGTTAAAACTGTCATAAAACGTTAACAGAATAATTACCTTCTTCTAGCTAGTATAATATTAGAAGGGATTTGTCCCAAAATAGTTTAAGTACTTACAAAATACAAAACAAAAGCCGTGAAACTGTGTAAAAAATATAAGTGTACCATGTCTGAGAATCTGGCCAAACTCTTTGACCATAAGTTTGACGCTGTCCGCTATATAAGATTTTCATTTCACTCTCACTAAACAATTTTGTCTGCATTATTTATTCGAAAGCGAATATAAATATTGGCAGTACTTTAATTAGTCTCACAAACCTTAACGAAGCAAAACGGAGTCAGCACCTGTCTTTTACCTTATTTATGGACTCTGTGCAGAACAATTCTTACTTTAACTGCTGCATTTGTATAGATTACGCCTATAACTAGTAGCGTTTTATTTAAATTGGCTGGATGAATGGCTTCCTCTATTTCTTGACTTTCGTATTCTCTATATTCAGTATTACTGTCGATTTTAACTCTTTCTTTTAATTGATGTCTTTGCATTAAGTGCTTGGTAAAATAACGAAGGCGTTATGAGTTTATTATGCGTCAGTATGTTCTTTTCTGAGCCATTACGGTATTATTATATTAAACCTTAAGGTTTAATAAACCTTCATTATTAATTCTATGTAAATTTTTAAATTATTTAATTATACACTTGTTGTATTATGTTGTATCGTAATTCATTCTGTCGATCAATATAAAAATGTAAATCATCTGTTTTAATTTTCAGGCCCATGTGAAGTGGAAACAGGACAGTCCAGTATTATAGTAGATATCGAAGAAAGTAGAGGAAACCGTAAGTATATTTTATGTTTTTTTTTTATGCTATAATGTTTGTCTTAAAATGACTACCCTGAGAAGTAATTGAGAGACGAAAGCAGCAGCCTGTGGCTGCATGGAAGCGAAACGCGGAAAATCTGGCTGAATGGCGAGCAAAAGCTTGTAATAGCTTTACGTAGTCTGTGGTGGCAAGCCTTGGGAAATGCTTATTGTCCAGCAGAGGACTAAGATAAGTTGATTGTATGATGAATAATTGAGAGGACAAAATGTGGTAAGGAATACTGAGGACGTGACGAACATACTGAAATAAAATAGGTTATTGGCCAGATTTGCATACATAACTTATTCAAATAATATTTATATTAATTAATTAATTATTTAATTAGATAATAGAAATAAAATAAAATAATGCTAAAATAGTAAAATAAATCAAAAATACCTCAGTGCCTTAAGACGAAAGGCTTCGACCAGTGTGTGTTACCAGTGATGACATACGGCACTGAAACGTGGTCTCTCACTATGGGCCTCATAAGCAAGCTCAAAGTCGCACAACGAGCTATGGAGAGGGCTATGCTCGGGGTTTCTCCACGAGATCGAATTCGAAATGAGGAGATCCGTAGACGAACGAAAGTCACCGACATAGCCCACCGGATTAGCAAGTTGAAGTGGCTGTGGGCAGGGCACATATCACGCAGAACAGATGACCAATGGGGCCGAAAGGTTCTGGAATGGAGACCACGGACAGGTAAGCGCAGCGTAGGACGTCCACAAGATGGACAGACGACCTAAAAGAGGGAAACGCTGCATGCAGGCCGCTTCCAACCGGCGCTTTTGGAGATCGATGGGTGAGGCCTATGTCCAGCAGTGGACGTCCTATTGCTGTAATGATGAGTAAAATAAATGAAAATTTTAATAATTATTTAGTTTGTTATGTTCATATTTCATTTTCTTATTCCTTAGAAGTAAACCAAAGCACCATCCCAGCCGAGCTGCCAATAGTCGGCGACCCAGACGTTGACGTGGTTCTGTCTACTGTCTTCCCGAAGGGCCCTACGCTGTTCCAGCTCGATGGAAAGCGCTTGCAGCTATTGCAGCCTTTGGATAGGGATGAGGATAACCTGTCGCATATGGTTTTTCAGGTGAGAGTGAAAACTGCCAGCTATGAAAGCTTTTAGATTATGCTTTAAGGCGGCTTTTCTCCCGCTCGCACTTTTTTACATTATTGAAGATTTATTATAAGTATAGAAATGATATAAAATCACTGGATTGCGTTCAGGAGACGCGTCGGAGCGCACTCAGAGTGTAACTTCGCCGTTCATCATTGTGCAAACAACCGTGACACAATTGGGCCGTTCCGAGCATTTTAGCGTACTCGGTTGTACCTCGGTTGTAGGAACGCCATCTGAGTAAAAACTACCGGAAAATTATTTACTAAATCGAATAAAAGTTTAATACCTAGCTTTAATTCTGTTTCTGAAAGCGGTCAAACCATGTCACGCCAGAACTTTTATAAAGACCAACTGGACCATTCTATTAAACACTATCGCCAAGCATCAGCTCATTAGACCAATTACGCCCCATTATAAACGATCCGTGGCTATCATTTGACAATCTCATCTATCGCCAAAACAGGTGGAACAGACTAACGAGCCACCATCGTACTTTCTCAACCAAACTGACAGCTACCTGTACACAATTTTTAATTCTCGTATTTGACTAACTTTACAGATAAGTTGGTCTTACTTTAAACTTGTTTATATAATAAGCTTTATTAGTTTTAAAAATACTTTAAAAACAAGCTTTTTCGTATTCTTCTCAGCAAACCCTTTCGTTTGATACCCATATTATGATGGTAGGTAAGAACATTTTGTCCGCCATCTCGGGGCGTCCGCCATATTGAATTTATCATCTAAAACCAAAGTGCTTGGGAAGACAAATCCAACGAACCCAAACTCGACGAGGTTACGTCGTTTCGCTTAGGAGTTCCTATGGCTATCTTTTGTTTCCATCATCAGACCAGCTCGATGGTACCATAACATTGCATTGTCACCGAAATTACATAAGTATGCCAAATTTCAGCTCAATCGGTTGAAGATATTTGCTTCAAAATTGACTTGCAAGATTCCACCCGAACAAACATACATTGGTACTTTGCAAGTTAAATAAAAGCTACTAAAAACTAGCCTCGAGCGATTACTGATCAACCAATTTGTTTATGTGTAGTTAGCTAAATGGCAGAACAAAAAAACATCTTAACAGGCATGTCACTTTTGTCAAGTATGTTAGTGGCTTGGCTTTCAACTATCGGTACCAATTAGTTGGTTAATCAGTTTAATTAACACAGTAACTAATCCCACATCAATTTTACAGCTGGTGTGTCAAGTGAAAGCGACAAAGAAGCGACGGACTATACCCGTGATAGTGAGAGTTTCGGATATCAACGACAATGCGCCGGTCTTTCAGGGTACCCCGTATGAGTCCAGCATCACTGAGGTAAGAATCTTTACTAAAATTATTATTTTAAAACAAGCTTTTCGTATTCTTCTTAGCAAAACCTTTCATTTGCTACGCATATCAAGGGGATGTATGAAAAATAACTGGTCACTGGTCACTGGCCACCTTTGGGATTCCGCCATATTGGATTTAGAATGACGTCATTTTCTGTCACTAATCTAAACCAATCTGACAGGACTAAAATTATCTGCTTCTCTTTTCATTTTAATATGTGAGAGAAGGATGGCAACAACTTTAGAGCTGTCTAATTTAGTTCTAATTAGTTAGTTCTAATTTTATTAAGCATTGAACTATTTATAATATTTTTAACCCCCGCTGCAAACAAAGAGATGTTATAAGTTTAACGTGTGTATCTGTGTCTGTCTGTGGTATCGTAGCACCCAAACGGCTGAACCGATTTTGATTAAAAAAATATATATATAAGAGATAGGCTTGCGCTTGGCCGCCATCTCGCCTGATGTTAAGCGACGATGCGGTCTACGATGGAGCACGCTTGCCTAGAAGAAAGCGATTCACTCTCGATTTGTTTGTTTTATTGGTGACTTGATCAGGTGTCTTCTTAGCTATGATTCAAGAATATATGTTCAGCCATATGAAGGTTATCATCTCTTTTAGCAGGGCTTTAAAAATGCTTGTTTGTCTACAGTAGTCTTCTTATAAGAATTTAAGTAAGTAAAGATGCTCTTGACTCGAACTATCTCGCAAACAAGATCATCATCATCATCATCATAATCAGCCTTTTTAACAGTCCACTGCTGGACTTTTAGCCTATCCTCGAAAGCAAACAAGATACATTTGTATTATTGAATTCAGGTGATTGCCGCTAAATTGTGGGATAAGCTATCAGCTAAACTGAAAATTTTAACAATTTTCGTGAAAACTTACAAGGATGCCTTGCAAAAAGTAGCAAAAAACACACGTCATCAGGCGAGTTAGTTTGTCTGTGTGTAAATAACAAAATGTTTATTTGTGGATGCTTTTTTCTTTATATCAGGGTCACATAGATAGGTGGTAGTCGATTTTTAGGGTTCCGTACCCAAAGGGTAAAAACGGGATCCTATTATTAAGCCTACGATGTCTGTCTGTACGGAACTCTAAAAATTGATAAATACCCACAACCAATTCTTAACTTTTGAACCCTTGAAGAGATATGTTTAAACATAGGTTAGAACCAGAAATGAAACCTACATTGAAATAAAACACATTCCAACTGGTTTGACATTTGTGGGATTACAAAAAAACTACAGATTTTTTTAAACTGGTATACGAACCATACGTACCATACCTTATCATCAGGCGAAGAGGCGGTTTAGCGGAAACCAATTATCCAATAAATAAATAAAAACACACTATATTATTAATGCTTCTCCTATCTATTGTGGGTAAAAATATAACATTTGCTTATTGACACTTGTAGCCTTCATCATATTTAAGGTTCTTCTAACCACCTATGTTACTAATGTTTTTCTATCCGTATAGGAGCAAGCAGTCTTAACATACAAGTTCAAAAGCATTTATCCATTTTAATATCAATGCTCAAGTTCTACATTATTTAACTGCATTTCCATTTTATTACAGCTTGCACCAATCGGCACAACAGTCTTCGACAAGATTCGCGCTGTGGACATCGATGCCGGTGTCAATGGCCTCTCTGAATACTACGTAGTACCTGGAGACAATAGTACCCTGGAAGAGCAGAATGCATTAGACGGCTATGGGTACTTTTCCATACCGCAGCCACATCAAGGGATAGTCACAGTCAACAGGACGTTGGATTATGAACGCACGCAGAAGTTTCTAGTCACTATTGTTGCTTCGGTAAGTTCATAAAAGTCCTACATTGTACCAAGAAGATAGTATGTTGGTAGAACCGAAAACTGTAGTCGGATACTTTTCTATACCGCTGCCTCATCAAAAGATAGTCACAGTCAACAAAAAGTTTGGACTACGAACGCATACAGAAGTTTCTGAGTCACTTCTATTGCTTTCATAAATTTGTTAAAGTTCTACAAATTACCTGGAGAGAACAGTACCCTGGATAAGCAGAATTCATTAGTCAGCTATGAGTATTTTTCTATACTTCTGCCGCATAAAGTAGATACGTTGGATGATGAACGCATGCATGAGTTTCTAGTCCCTATTAATGCATCGGTAAATGCCAAGCATAATACCAGGAGCAATTTAATGCCGTGAAAGATTCAATTATCTTTTACTAGGAAATAGTGGGGTATAGGGAAAATATATTTTATATATCTTATATTTTTTTTGCGGGATTGGTTGTCACTTCTTCTTCTTTCGAGTCGATGTTCCGCAAAATACAATTCTATTGTCAAATCAAGTTTCTAGACCAGAACTTTGCCACCCCAATGGCACTCTCCGTGGCTTCATTCAGGTCGTTTTGTGTGCAAGTTGTAGGACACGCTGCACAGTTGTCACCAACACAGTTGGTTGTCACTGAAAAACAATATGTCGAGCTTAGAATGACGAATATGCCCACCGCGACGCAACGATAGATCAAACATAATTAGTAGTAGACATTGTTTTTTTAAACCCACTTTAAAGGAACTGATAATTTTTTTAAGGCTGAAGCATGGCTTAGAACTAACGACCATGTCACCTCTGAAACGAAATAAACCTAATTAAAATCGGTTCGCACACACAAGATAATCAGGGGAGACAAAAAAATTACACTTAATACTGTAGCAAACTGTCGATGCCTTAACTAAAATTTCGAACAAGAGGGTTCTTCAAATTATTACGATAATAAATACTTGTTACAGAATACTCTTTGTAATAAATTGTGTTTCATCAGGACCGTGCGCGTGACACTAAAAGGCGGCTATCCAGTACCACCACCCTCACTGTGAATGTACTCGACGATGACGATCAGGATCCGTCTTTTATCTACAAGGGATGCAGTCTGCATGAGGGAGCTTGCTTCAACCCGGAGTATTCTAGCTATGTAAGTCACAATATCAACATCTATATACATACTATTACATACATAATAACATCTTGCAACAAAAAATAATCTGTTTTTGCATTTCGTAACATATTTTTTTTCAATCAGCCGTTCTCAAAGGTATCTGTAAATAGTTGAAATTATGCTTTATGTGAGCTCTTGCCACAAATGACTCATAAGTAATACTCATATGATATAAATTCAACCTTAACGTTATCAAGGTTTACCACAAGGAAGTGAAGTGGGACCCGTGCCATACATTGTGTCAAAAATAATAGTATACTTTTATTCCCTACGTTCCCATGAACTCTTGTGTACACTGTACATATGAAAAATAACACGTTTACATAAAATTTTCAGGTAAACAGCGGCGTCCTAGCCGGAATTTTAACCATTGAACCTGAGAAAATCCAAGCCGTCGATATGGATACGCTGGACGCACGAATCCGATATAGCATAGAGAGTGGCGAACCAGACACCTGGGCGACGTACTTCGCAATAGATCCCAATAACGGCGCAGTGAGGCAACTGCTGCCCGTCGACACAAATATAGCTAAGAAATTTCAGCTAGTTGTCAAGGTAAGCAAGCACTTTTAACGCTAGTGTAATGCATTTAGGCAAGTTGTCTTATCATGATTTTACCAATACTTAGTGGTTTTTTAGTGGACATGCACTGGGCCAGCATGGTGGATTAGGGCCCATCCTCTCTTTCTGAGAGGTCTGTGTCCAAACTGTGGGGGAATATGATAGGCTGAAATGATGATGATGATGATGATGATTTAGTGGATTGTATACAGCAAAATTACCAGGCTCGCCGCGAAATAAAATGCAACATCCTGAGATCGCGAAAAAATATCGACTGTTCCGTACATTTTGTCGAGTGTGACTTGACTTGAGTGTGAATGACTTCTTTCTATGGAACAGCTGATTTTTTACACATAAGCCAATGATTTATTAGATTCACAAACATCCTTGCATCTCACTAAATGGAGTACTTAAAATGTTATATTAGGAGCGAACTGTGGAAATAAGCGCAAACGAAATCACTGGAGACAACTACTATTATTGAAGTAAAATATAAACCAATGGTATAAAAATTATATCAAAAAATATTTAAATTCCAGGCTGAAGAAGTCACTGAAGCGAAGCGTTTCACAACAGCGAAACTGATCATCACTGTCCGTCCGGTAGACGCGAACCTGCCTGTCGTCAACGCAACGGCAGATGAAGGTGAAGTCGAAGAAAACTCGCCCAAGGGAACCAAGATTTTGGATGCAACGGGACTGCCGATAAGACTTACGGTTTCTGATGCTGATTTGGTAAGTTAGACCTTGTGAATGATTATTATAAAAAAATACGAGGGTTAAATGAAAGAAAAGTTGCTTATGCCCATGCCACCGTTAATGGACTGCAGATTAGGCTGACGGTTTCTGTTGCTGTCTTCGTAAGTATTGTGACCTTGTATGGTTGATCAAAACTGCATTTGTGAATTCAACTTCGGACAATGTTAAAGTAGTAGGAGACTGGCTTTTTTCATGAGCTTGGTTGGAATTAACTTTACATTGGCCAAGTCTAAGCTAGTGGCCTTCAAAGACTAATAAAGAAGGGGTTTGAACTCTTTTATCATAGTAAGTAAATGCATAGGTGCTTAATCATATTCTTCTCTTATGTTTTCAGGGTCCAGGGGATCCAATTCCAAAGTATACGTTTGAGTTAACGACGAATTTCTTCGACATTGATAATAATGGCTATTTGGTGGTCAGCAACGAGAGGCTGGACCGAGACCCACCGAACCCGGGCAAGTTTAGATTTCAGGTGAGTTGGTAATCATTACCAAACTATTATCATCAGTGCGGAAACTTGAACACTTGCAGTTGAAGTAGTCTACAAGTTCAAGATCGCTTAGCGAGCTGCGTTAGGCACTTTTCTAAAGAACCTTATCTGGGACGAAGTTATTAGCCAAAGAACCAAAGTCACCGACATTCATATCTGTCGCAAAACCGATAACTGTTGGGGTAGACATGTTCTGGAATGGAGACCACAAATGGGCAAACGTCCTGAAACTCGATGAAGTGCCAATATACGCAAGACAGCTGGCTGTGGTTGGCAGCGACAAGCTGAAGATCGGGCTGATCTGCATCTTGAGGGGCCTATATCCAGCAGTGGAATAATATAGATTGATTATGATGGTGGTACAATGTCATCCTGGATTTGGCCGTCAGTTTATGGGTCTTTCCTATAAGATGGTAAAACTCGGCTGATGATTTTGACAAAATGTGACTGAAATGGAAAAGGTGAGACGACAGCCAGGTGGTAAGAAGGCAGGACAGACCAACTGACCAATAAAGAATAGGTAAAAATTTCTTTAAATATCTGGTTCAGTCAGTCTCTAATAATCTGTTTCTGCGTGTTTGTTTCAGGTGGTAGGTCGCGAGGCGAATGGCGGAGCTGCGTCGGCGCCGTTTTCCTTGGCCGTTCGACTGTTAGACCAGAATGACAATGCGCCTGTTATTCCGAAGACTCAGCCCATCATCGTCCCGGCTAGCTTGGAGCCTACACCTGTGCATAAGGTAACCTTAAGACCACTCGTGCACAAAGATTCTCGACGCATTGTATTAATTTACTAGCTGCATATTTCCAGGACAAAAAGTCTCCTACGTCGCTCTCCCTTCGGCTCTTGAAATATCTCTATTTTAACAATCACGTCGATCCATTGCTCTGTTGCTGCGTGAAAGAGAAACGAACAACACACGTTTACATTTATATACGAGCATATGGCTTGCCTGATTGTAAGCGCCACCCACAACAGTGACAAAAAACCTTCAACAATTCCGATTAGCTGTTAAATCTTATTATGCTTTGTGACGTTATACTCTCGACTTAACTTAATATAATGTAATTTGGATGACAATATAGTATTTTGGTATCATTGAACTGATCTGATTATGAAGGATGAAACGAACAGATGGGGAAGAGAGGTTCTTGAGTGGAGACTACGAACCGGAAGACGCAGCGCAGGTAGGCCTACTAGATGGACCGATGACATTGTGAGAGTCGCTGGCATCCAGTGGATGCAAAAGTCAGGCTGTCGTTCAGTGTGGAGGTTAAAGGGGTAGGCTTATGTTCAGCAGTGGACGTCTTCTGGCTGATAATGATGATGAAGGAGGTTGATAGTGGAACTCTTCAATGGTGAATCACACTGACAGACCCATCTAGCGGGAAAGACGCCAACCATCATGCCGCATACGCCGAGCGACGCGGTATCGACGACATTTCATCTCACCTCCGTGTGCGCGCGCGTTGATATTCTGTTTCCCTCTTTAGCTATAATATTATAAGGTTTAATTTGTAAAAATTTGCTTTTGTAATAACTCAAGTGTTATTTCAGGTGGAAGCGATAGACATCGACGAGGGTGAGAATGCACGTATATCCTACAGCATCTATCACGTGTCTAACAACGGCGGCAACAAATTTAACATTGACCCTATCACTGGAGTTATATGTAAGCACACTGTCTAACACTTTTCTCATCAAGTTGGTCAACGAACTTCTTGATTAATAAGGATCAAAATATTTCAAAGTCCAATAGGTTGTTCAATATTTTAGCTACAAACGAGATTAAAAAAAAAACTACTTATGCTGAAAAGAGCTTATATCATTTAAAATGCTGAACAGATTTTGATTAAGCTTTTCAAATTAAAACATAACCTAATTCAAATCTATCCAGACGTTTTGGAGAAAAATGTTAATTAAATAGATAAATAATATTCGGGACATTTTTGCACACACGGTCAACTGACCCTAAACTAAGCAAAGCTTGTGATATGGCTGCCAGAGACTGATATATATATGCTGAACAGATTTTGATTAAGCTTTTCAAATTAAAACATAACCTAATTCAAATCTATCCAGACGTTTTGGAGAAAAATGTTAATTAAATAGATAAATAATATTCGGGACATTTTTGCACACACGGTCAACTGACCCTAAACTAAGCAAAGCTTGTGATATGGCTGCCAGAGACTGATATATATATATATATACATGTATAGTTTTAAATATATACTTAAATAGATACTAACAACCAGATATAGAACAAAGACAAATGTTCATCACACAAATGTTTGTCCTAGGTGGGAATCGAACCCAAGCCCCTAAGCTCAGAAGGTAGGTTCACTACCAACTGGACCTGGCTATTTAAATGCCAGCATAATAAATAATTATATTGTCACGTTTTTTTACTATAGCTACATTGTCGTCTATAGTTAATAAGGTGTCAAACATGTTTTACCGACTACTACCTTCAGTCTTTTAAATAATTTTTATTTTTTCTTGTGATATTCTGAACTAATTACACCTGTATTCTTGGGTAAAAGTGTGTTTTATCTCGTTATTAGCTTATGTAACGTTTGTCAATATCACAAAATGCTTAAAGGTTGATTTCCGTACATCGCGACTGATTCGACAAGTCAAGATTCCGCACTTCGAAAATGTATGGCGCCTCTACCGAGGTCTCGACTGACGTCTCCATACATTTTCAAAACGCATCAGCCACGTGCGTTAAACGCATGCATCAGCCGCGCGCAGTTGCAAACGGCCGCGATGCACGGAAGTTAACCTTGATAGTCAATATGCATTAGCATGACGAATTTATTATTAAATCATCGGTTGATGTTGAATATCAAACTTTAGAGTAATCTTTGAGTGTAACCATAAAACAATGGAACATTTCTATATCTATTTATATCGTAAAGGGCATGTTTAAATTTTATTATTCTGTCAATTGTTATTGTTTGCATGGTTGTGAATAACGAGTTTGTGTTTGCACGATTTGCGTTTTTATAGTTTAAGATTGATTTTATTTTATTGCACCTAGTAATTCTGTGGTCCGTAAGAAGAGGTCATCCGTTAAAAAAAAAATGTTTAAGAGTTGATACGTCGTTAACTTGGGTTGCGTTGCATTGATTTGCACTGTTATAGCAAACAGCACCTAATTCATATTATGGTTATAAATAATAAAGGATGTAAATAAGTTTAATGTAATTGTAGAAACATAATCGGTGAAAGTTTTCTTGATAGAACGGTTCGGCGTAAAGAGGCCTTCTAAAATAAGTTTTTAGTTTTTTCTCCGAATCTAGAAATTTTTGACAAGTCGTTTTTTTCATATTCTATTAGTCATTTATGTAATGTATTTTAATGTAAATGCGTTTTATTTAAAATTAAAGTTGTTCGTGAGTAATCTGGAGTTTATGTCCAACTTGTGAGTGGACGTCCTACGCTGCCCTTACCGGTCTGTGGTCTCTATTCCAGAATCTTTCGGCCCCATCGGCCATCTGATCTGCCCACTGCCACTAAAAGAGACCGCAGGGAAACGCTGGATGCAGGCCGCTACCAACCGGCCCTTTTGGAGATCGATGGGGGAAGCCTATGTCCAGCAGTGGACGTCTTTTGGCTGAAATGATTACGATGTTGAATCTGGAGTTTTCTCTTTTCTGAGATCGTGTCATTGCTATTTAGTACTGAGGCGGGTGCCGCTGACTCATATCTCTTCCTGCAGGCTGATATCGCATATATTTGTCACTGTTTCGCGTAGTGGCCAAACTTGGATTTGAGATGAAGACGTATCAACTCTTATGTCCTATGTAGATTATTCCCAATGTTATCTTTTGAGTATTGTCCGTTATAAAATTCACACTCGCATCATTTTGAAAAACTATAGGGGGGGACGACGACGACGACACAGATAGAAATACCAAACTCGATTGCGCGCGCAACTCGTGTAGTAAAAAAAATCCAATTCTGGAAGGCCTAAGTAAAAGTGCGAAAGCGAGGTCTATACATTGCATTTTCTTTTTCTTTTATCTTCAGCCAGTACCGGTCGTCTTCAAGCGGGTGAACAATACAGTGTTACAGTTCGAGCATCCGACGCAAAAGGCCTCAGTTCTCAAGGAATAGTTGAACTGTCTGTCGCCCCCGGACCTAATACTAGACCACCTCAGTTCTCATCCAGAGATTACTTCGCACCCGTGTCTGAAGGGGCGGCTATTAACTCTACTGTCACCACTGTCACTGTAAGTATTGTTAGTGATGACATTAAGTATTGTGACCAATGTCACTAAAGATTTGTGCCAAGGACGCTCCATCCTCGATCCATCAGTGGATGCGCCACTAAGTAACATAATCAAGGATTTATTTATATTACACGGGAATTACTCACGTAAGATTAAGCCGGTTACTCCGACTATAGTTTCAACCGCATTAGACGGTCTTTTTCAAGGTGATTGCGCGCGCGCGGCTGCTTCTCGCTTTGCATTACGGGTCGCCGCGCGGCGCGCACGTGATGACACCGGCTGCTTGTCGGGTGCGGGGGTGGGGGTGCGTAGAGAAATATGTTGCGCCGGCGCCATAATCAAGGATCTTGTTGCGGCACATCGGCCATGTTTGTATACCTGCCAAGCGGTTTATTAGCCGTTAAAACCAATAAATTAATATTCCCAGTGAACGACGCCATTTTGAGTCGCACATCACGTGACCTTGATTCCCATCAACTACTATTGCGATTCTTTGATTTGTTTTAAATGTAGTTAGCATGCTTAGGGCTTCTGTTCTAAGGAATAATTGAACTTTTCGTCCGTCCGGACCTAATCCTAGACTGCGTTAGTTCGCTTCCTGAGATTGCAAAGCCCAGACTGGTCTTCATACAGCCATTTTGGTATTCATGAAAGCAGAGGCCATTCCCAGAAAAGTTACGTAGGACCGCAGGACATTGTAATGTGTGCTGTTTTCCTAATTTTAAAGTCGGTTTTTTAAATTGATATTTTTTTTTTTTTTTTTGTTTTTTTTTTATTAAGAACTCCTGTAAATGGTCCATCTTGTTAAGTTACTGCGCAACTTCTCTGCGTTTCGAGAAGAATTCAGCAAAATAAATATCTTGTTATTTTAATTTCCAGGCTAAAGACCCTGAAAACGAGCCAGTAACATACTCCATAGCGTCTGGTAATGATCTTCGTCAGTTTGGTATCGGCGCTACTACCGGCATCATCACCGTCATCCGGAGCTTGGATAGAGAAGTGCTCACCAGGTACCAATTGGTAAGTAGGTATTCTATCATTTCAAAATGTTATCAATCGACTTCAAAAACCTTTTTTCACGTGTTCTCTATCATTGTTTCATTTCCTCGCAATTAAAATGAAAAGCCAAGTGTATAAATAGTGCATAAAAACCATATTACCCTTGACTTAAATATCCGCCATCGCTTTTGGCTCGAGCTGCTAAACGTCTCGGCTAAAATGATTTGTTTTATGCACTCGTTGTCATCATCATCATCATCAGCCAGAAGACGTCCACTGCTGAACATAGGCCTCCCCCTTTAACCTCCACACTGAACGATAGCCTGCCTTTTGCATCCACTGGATGCCCGCGACTCTCACAATGTCGTTGGTTCATGTAGTGGGATCACTCGTTGTACAATTTAGTAATTTATCTATGACCTACTCTGTGTACATCAATACAATTATCTAAACGTTAAATACAAAAACAAAAATATAACTAAATGTCACAATAATGACAGGTGAAGACAGCATGCATTAATAATGAGCTAAAAAGTAAATAATCATAGTTAAAATGGTTAAGCATAAACAAAACTGAGATATAAAACAAATAAATTAAAACTAACAGGCAAAGTTTATCAAAATTAAAAATTAAAAAGTCAAGTAATAAATGCTCAATTATAGCAAAATTTACCAATATTTAATGATCAATTATAAATTATCCCCAAGCTGGCTGCCAAGCGTGGGGATTATGGCAACACCCCTCTCTAAGAGGGAGGCCTTGTTCAGCAGTGGACATTCAATGGCTGATGATGTGATGATGTGAAACCAATATTTCAGAAATCATGGCCCGATCATTCAAATCCACGGGCTGATTCTAGCTGGGCCGATACAATCTTGCCTCGAAACCTTGGAATGATCAGAATTTACATTTTTGCTTTTCGTTCCTCTTAATTAACATAACAAAAATTAAGCCTCGCAATCCAGCGGGGCAATAAATATCTGGGACATTTTTGCACACACGGTCATCTGACCCCAAACTAAGCAAAGCTTGTAATATGGCTGCCAGAAACTGATATACGTACATATATATTTTTAAATACATACTTAAATAGATATTAACACCCAGACATAGAACAAACACAAATGTTCATCACACAAATGTTTGTCCTAGATGGGAATCGAACCCACGCCCCCAAGCACAGAAGATAGGTTCACTACCAACTGAGCCACCGGGGCAATGCTGCCAGCATTCTGGGAACCCTGCCGCATGGTGGCGATTTGTTCGCCTAGGATTTTATTTTTATTTTTTGTATAATTCTATTATATTTATAGTTGTACATAGTAGTTTTATCGATAAAATGTATAAATAGATTATCTTTAGGCGTCTGCTAATATATTGATAGGTATAATACACTTTTTTAGAACGTATTACGATATATGTATTAACATAACTTACTTTACCAATTTTTAAAAGAGAATTTAAAACCCTAACAATAACGACGCATTTTCCAGATGGTCCGAGCCGAAGACCCAGGGAGGCTGTCGAGTACAGCGACGGTCAACATCAAAGTGACAGACATCAACGACAATAATCCCAAGTTCGACGAGGATTCTTACCTTTTCAACGTGAAAGAAGGTAAATGCTTTTTAAACAAATGTAACAATATATTTTTTTATTAATAGGCTTGCGTTTGACCTCCAACTCGCCTGATGTAAAGCGATGATGCGGTCTACGGTGGAGCATACTTGCCTAGAAGAAACCGATTCACTCGTGATTTGAAGACACCCAGATTGTAACTATTGGGGAACCCATTCAGGCAGCGCATTTCACAGATATCATCATCATCATAATCAGCCTTTTAACAGTCCACTGCTGGACTTTTAGCCTACCCTCGAAAGGGTGATTGGGCCATATCCACCACGCTGGTCCAGTGCGGATTGGTGGATTCACATACGCCATTGAATTTCTTCTCCGTACGTATGCAGGTTTCCTCACGATGTTTTCCTTCACCGAAAAGCCAGTGGTATGAAAATCCGTAGATAAACTCCAAAGAACTCATTGGTACGGACCCGGGGTTTGAAGCCGCGACCTTACGCTTTCAAGTCTAGCGATCTCCCAAATGGGCTACCACGGCTCACTATATTTCACAGATATGCTTACTGGTAAATTATTTGGAATATTATTGCGCAATAGTCTTTGGTGGATGGAAGGGGATACAGTACACAGCAATTAGTCTCCAATACACTACAGCAACTAGCGAAATAGGGATAGATCAGTTTAGACAGTGACCAATAGCCGCGCTCCGTTATTTTTAGGAGTTCGGCTGGTTTGTGTAGGCTGGCAAATGCACAATACACCCCAAGTAGAATGTCAGTTTGAATTAGATGTAAGGGGTATAATAATATGCAAAAAATTTATACATGTCATTTTCGACCAAAATAAAATGAATGGACGGGCCCAGAACAAGCGCATTTTTTAAGATTACAAAATGAGCGCCGGCGCTCACTTCGTTGCAGTTGGTCTCTAGCCGTAGGAAGTGCGACACGAGTCTGTTGTTACATGATTACGAAACATCTGACAAAATTAGGCCTTCGTGTGCTTTCTCGAAGTTAATAACACAACAAAAAACCGCTATAATTTTTTTGTAACTGTATTTGGTTATTATTAGGTGTTAAAAAAACATAAAACATAATTTATTGGTAAACACTTATGTACAAAAAAAAAATTAGTGGTTCTGCCTTTGCTTTAGTGAAAACACTGTGTTGCAAAGGCAGCGTCTTCCAAAGGTACAATTATAAATAGTTTTACAATAATCTGTTCATTATGAAAAATATACACATAAATACAAATGTAGTAGTGCAAGACAATCGATAGAAATTTATATGAATAATAAAATGTTGAAGTATATGTTCGACGGTTTTGACTCGTTTTTACTAAACAAGTTCAATGGTAATTGCCATTAACTCCTGTCCATTAATTTTATTTTGGTCGAAGCATTCATCTAGAACTAGCGGCTTTGGCTATGCGTATACTGTCAGAGAATGAATCTAAAATGATATTAAGTAGATTTTCTTTCCCACAGGTGTAGCAAACGAATTCGTAGGCTACGTCCACGCCACGGATTTGGATGAAGGAATGAACGCAATGATTAGCTACAGCATCCCGACTCACCTGCCCTTCACTATTGACAACAGCACTGGAATGATCAACACTAATACTAAACTGGACTATGAACATACCAAGGTATGGGAAAATGAACTATAATTACAACTGAAATAGGGTTATGTATTTACAAGACTGACTCCTTACATCTGCTATAACTCCATCCAATATCACTTGGCTTGATTACCACTAGAAGGTTTAAGTATGGCATAATTTTTTTTGGTCCCCATAGTTGTACAGTAATGACAGTCACATTGACTACCTTTTTTTTAATTTATTTTTTAGTAAATAATACCGCGCTTGCGCTTGCGCTTGCGCTTGACCGCCAAGTCGCACGCTTGCCCAGAAGAAACCGATTCACTCGTGATTTGAAGACACCCAGATTGTAACTATCGGGGAACATCCATTCAGGCAGCGCATTCCACAGACTGCAGTTCGCATAATAAAAGTGGAATCAAAGCGCTTCGTTCGGGGTTTCGGAATACCAACCATAAAGCGGTGTCGATTTTTTGCGCCCGTTCTGGCAGTCCGATAGAAAAATGGGCAGGAGGGAATTAGAGCATGAAGCTCCGATGCACACTCCGAAATATAATTATGTCCTTTGGGCTTAGTACTACCGTTTCGTAAAATAATGTAAAATACGTACCATATTTTTTACATTTCCAGTAACCATTGATAAGATTGGGCCATTGTGATTAAACAAAAAAAAAACTAACTAAGCAAAAGTGCCTACAAAACTATTTTCAAAAGTTGTTTGCTTTTTCCAGGATTACGCTTTCGTAGTGACGGCGACAGATGGCGCGATCGACAAGCGACTCGGCACCGCGTCCGTGACTGTTCAAGTTCAGGACATTCCCGACGAAGCGCCAGTCTTCAGACAAGCTCTATACTCCGTACATGTACCTGAAAATGTGCCTAATTACCCTGTGGTTAAGGTTCAGGTTAGTATACACCAAATTGACAGCTTCCAGAATAGTGTATGTGTAATATCCTACAAAGCTTTATCAGACGGATTTTACACTTCGTTATCTGCTTACAAAATAACCATTTTCAAATTTAAACAAGGCGGCTATGCAACAAAAAACTGGCTGCGTAAGTGTAATAGTCAGTCGGTTTTTGCTGTAAGTGGTTAGTTTTTGCCCGGACAAACTAAACAATTGAATTATAAATGTTACATGTCTTAGTAGTTAGTTTTTGCCCAGACAAACCAAACAACCGAACTATAAGTGTGAAAAGTGGTTAGTTTTTGTAGTTTTTGCCCGGACAAACTAAACAACCGAATTATAAATATGACAAGCAGTTAGAAAAACATATTAATTAGAAAGTGTTATTATTCAGTAGAAAGTTTTAAAAGTTTTTAACGATAAAACATTATATAACAGATCAGGCCGCTCCATATTTCTGCACCATATATATAAATTGTCATACCCTAATTGGGTCATTATGTTAGTTAGTATTAAGTTTTCACCTATTTAGCATAATGTGCAATAAATGATTTGACTTTGACTTTGACTTTAGTTTTTGCCCGGACAAACCAAACAACCGAACTATAAGTGTGACAAGTGTTCGGACAAACAATCTAATTACAACGTGGTTTTCGGTTGCTGGTATAAGATTCATTATTTAATTCTTATTATATTTGCATCTCATTCCAGGCCGAGGACCCAGATTCAATTCCAGAGATAACGTACACCATCCTGATGGGCGATATGGATCTGTTCTCGATAGATCGGAAGTCCGGTCTCATCAGAACTCTACATCCGTTGGACAGAGAGGTGATGGCTCGGCACGAGATCATTGTGGGGACTGAAGAGAATAATGACGAGGGGCCTGACTCTACGACTACTGTAGAGATTCTTGTAGATGTAAGTAGAACTTGACTGCTAAATGTATTAGCATTTGAAGGGTCCACTGCAATAATGATGAATGTCCTTTATCTTTAGATTTAAGATAATTGGGTTTTAAATGTATGTCCTAAAACTGCGACCAGAACCACCGGAGGATGGGCAGCAGCGTCCTGTTAGTACACGGTGAACGTACTGCGATCCTCAAGCCGCAAAGCGTGGGGATTATGGCAACACCCCCCTAAGGGAGAGGCCTTTGTCCAGCAGTGGACGTTTAATGGCTGCTGATGTGTGTGTATGTGTGCTTTGTCCCTTTCCCGCAAAGTGAGGTGTCAGTATGGTTTGTTTGGAAAATGTTTCTGTTTTTCATACATTCTTTGCACTATACCGCTTAACCCGTCGAATGTGTTACGAACCGTATGTCGGCGTAAGCGAAAACTGCTCAGACGTGCGTATTGTGTGTAAGAAGATTTATACACAATACCAATAGTATATAATAATTATTATGCGTATATTTTATACTTAAAAAAAAAAAAAAAAAATATTATTATCTGAAATGTAGGTGAAATTCCCCATTTTAGCCATAAAAAAAACTTCTTAGCCCACATTCAAAGGAAGCAATAAACGTTCTAAATAACATTTTGTGTTTACAGGACAAAAACGACAATGCGCCTATATTCACCTCTGCGATTCGTCCCGTCACAATAGAAGACTCCTCGTCAATCGGCAGCCTTGTACAAACTGTGACTGCTTCAGACAATGATTCTACAGCACCTAACAACAGGGTGCGGTACAAACTAGTTGGGCGAGGGAAGGCTTCAATATACTTCCACGTGGAGCCCGATACGGGAGCTGTCAGGGTTCGAGACGACTTGAGGAAGGAGACTGATAGTGAATATACGGTATGTTTTTTTAATGCCATAGGTGGCAAACAAGCAGACGGGCTGCCTGATGGTAAGCAGTCACCGTCGCCTATGGATACTGGACACCAGAACATCACATCAACAAGAAGGCATAACAAATACGTTGCCGACCCTTTAGAACACGATTAACTCGCCTTTTGAAGAACCCCATGTTGTAGCTTCTCGGAAACACCGTAGAAGGTAGCTCATTCCACATTTTGCAAGTATGAGGCAAGAAGGATCGTGTGAATCGTACAGTGTGCGATTTCCACTGATCTATGATGTATGGATGATGTTATTTTGTTCTATGATAATACAAGTAAGCGATGGTGGACGAGAGGTAGCATGTAAGCTTTACAATCTGACGACACCTGGTTCGATCCTTGGCCCAGCACAAATGACTAGTACTTATATACATTTTATGCAGTTTCGATGCCATTGCTCAAAAATAGTGAAAGAAAACATCGTGTGGAAACCAGTATGTCTAATAACCTCAAAAAGTTCAAAGACATGATTTCACTTACCGCTATATGATTCTTTGTTTCTGTTTACAATCCTTCCAGTTAGTTAGGTATCATCAGAGTCGATTGTCTATTTACAATCCTTGGAGTTAGGTATTGTCTGAGTCGATTTTCCAGTCGAGATGCCTGAAAGTATGTGGGTATTGAATCCCATTGTTATAAAGAATCAAAAGAATCGTCACATGCAAAAAATATCATCATCATCATTTCAGCCATAGGACGTCCACTGCTGGACATAGGCATCCCCCATCGATTTCCAAAAGGGCCAATTGGAAGCGGCAAAAAATATACTATTCCGTAACTGACCAACAGTCTTGCCACTGTGAACACTGACATTGAATTCACAACCGTAGCGTTGTTGATAGGTTCTAGGCCTGTTGTGTCTGTGTTGTTTTTTGTGTTGTGTAGTGAGCCAAGTTTGTAATGTTAACAAAGCCATTATGATTCCCAGGTGGATGTGCAAGCCTATGACCAGGGCGACCCTGTGATGTCTTCAGTCACCAGCCTCACCATCTATGTTAGCCATTCAGCCAAAGTACCTCCAGATGTAAGTTTCTTTACTATAATTCCATTTTTATTTTATTTTTATAAATAGTAGGCTTGCGTCTGACCACCATCACGCCTGATGTTAAGCGATGATGCGGTCTACGTTGGAGCACGCTTGCCTAGCAAACATCCTGAGATTTTAGCATAAAATAATAATTCATATTATCGAAATAAAATAAAAAGTAGCTTCAGGCGCACGCAGCTGACCTCGTTGTGGGTCAATAGACGCCTGACATAAGTGTGTCGGAGTCTAAGTATTCCGTCCGCTGTGAACGGCTTCGGGCGGGGCGTCTGGCGACCAGGCCTGTGGTGGCCGGCCCCTGGAGTGATGAGGGTTAACCTTCGCGGGTAGGAGTGTTCCTTTCCAAAGGCGTGGTCGACGAACCGTGGTCCCGTCGCGTCGTAACAATATTTTTAGAGCCTGTCTTCTTGATGGTTATCCTCGGTGGTGGCTGAGTCAAACCCAGGCTAGTAATGAATAAGAATAATTAACCTACTGTACACATTTACATATAAAAAAAAAATGGCTTGCGTTTGACCACCATCTCGCCTGATATTAAGCGATGGTGCGGTCTACGTTGGAGCACGCTTGCTTAGAAGAAACCGATTCACTCGTGATTTAAAGACACCCTGATTGTAACCATCGGAGAACACCCATTCAGGCAGCGCATTCCACAGACTAGCAGTTCGCAAAATAAATGTGGAATCAAAGCCCTTCGTACGAGGTTCCGGAATATCAACCATAAACCGGTGATGATTAATTATCTAGATATCTGCCGACGATGTAGATTGCTGGATCAGCGCTTGGTCGAATTCCATCGCTTTGTCTGATGACCCACAAGGTGTTGCCACTGCTTGCAAGAAGCTCACTGCCGACCGTGCAGAACTAGGCATGTTCAGTTCGAACATAGCTTTTATGGTTTAAACTACCTCCCAAATGTCATCCAAATCCGCTCAGGCGTGATGGTGTTGGTATAGGTGTTGAGTGTAAACAAATATGCCAAAACGCTTACTCACTAAATCTAACACGCATTTATTATATTGGTGTGATTAACAGTCCCCTAAAACTGTCAATGTTGAATACTAATGTGTATTTCTCATTCTATGATTGACAATCAGTATGATCTAGAAGCCCAATTGCCCAAATCACCCTTTTGGGGGTAGGCTAAAAGTCCAGCAGACTGTTAAAAGGCTGATTATGATGATGATGATTATGATCTAGAAGTCCCGGGTTTTAATTCCCTTTTGGGTAGATGTTTGAATGGTGAATTTAAATATATGTTTTGAGTTTCAGGCTCAAGTGTTTTTCATCATGCCTTTGTGTGTATTCCATGGCATTCCCAACAGGTAATCCTTATTATAAATTTCCAGGTCGGTCTTGGCTTTGCTGATACAGTTTACACGGAGCACATCGCAGAAAACTCTCAGAACGGTACTTTGGTCAGAATCCTGCCTCTATTGAACAAGAGAGAGCATTCGCCAGATACTCCACTCAAATGTCGCCTTACTGAGACTTCACAACAAGGTAAACATATTTGCTTCACCCTCTTACAAACTGAGTTACTAATCCTAGCGTCAGAGTTCCACCTATGGCTGCGTTGTTACATTTAGGACAATGCTTATAAGAGTCACGCAACACCAACCCGACTAAAAGCAAAGCATTTAAATGTGAACTTTATATTATGACCCACACAGCCTGCATAAACAAGGCATAGGTTGATGTCGCTTGGGATAAAAAAAAAAAAGTTTTGGTTAGTTTAGGTTTGGGAGTAAAAAATCATAGAACCCTTATCGCACCATCCAAAGACCCGCTACAGAGTAGCCCACACTAGTTAGTGGTACAATTTTCTTTTTTTAATTGGAATTGAGAATGGCTAAACCTTTGGCTAAATAGTTTTTTTTTGCTGTACCGAAAAATATTTTCCATAAAAAACAAAAACGCCTTGAAAATTGGGGAATAAAATGTACGCGCGTTTTCTCTATGGGGTTTTTTGTATGAACTTGAGACTCGATTTGGAAGGACCATCTGTCGGGTTGGCTAGTACTTTACATACCTGGATATTTCATTTACATGTATCATGTATATTTATATTTGCATCATGTCTTTCTTACACCATCGCGTTCAATAGCTATAATTTTAACCAAACTTCTGTCTTACCCAGGAGTATTCTACGTAAAGCTAACCGAAGACCGCGACTGCGCCATCTACCTAAACACCAGCTCATTGGACTACGAAACCCTATCCGAATACTCGCTAGAAGTCCAACTGGAGTCCATACAAGGGCTCATAAACCCTGAAAACAACATGGCTGTGGTGAAAATCCACGTGACTGATGCAAACGATAATGCGCCAGTGTTTGTATTTAGTGAACAGTCGTGGATTGGAAGCGCTAAGGGGAAGTACTTCGCGATTGTCACCAAGGATATGCTGTTGGGAACCAATGTTTTGCAGGTTAAGGTAAGCTGAAAAAAGTGTTAAATTAATTTATTTATGTATTGATATTGAGGTACATAAAACAGGATACAGTCATAATAAAAACTAAATAAAGTGTGTTGACAATTGTGAACTAAACCATATCCCAAAACATGCGTACTCATCATGGTTATTAAAAAACAGTAAGATATATTTTTATTAATTTAAAATTTAATTTTAATATTCAACTGCTCGGTAACTCATAACTGTAGTTGTCATTCCGTAAATATCCTCACTATAGTGAATAAAAGTTAAGTTACGAGCCTTTGTGGCAATCAGACATTAAGGGACTCACATTTTTCATGTTCCTCTATCAAATGTCTTTTTTACCTGATTTGACAGTGTAGGTCAAATCTCGCTATGCTAGGAGCTATGCTCGATGTTTCTCTGAGGGTTCGTATCCAGAACGAAGTTATCGCCTGAGAACTAAAGTCACCGATATAGCTCAGCTTATTAGCAAGCTGAAGTGGTAGTGGACCTGTCGTATCTGTCGTAGAACCGATAAATATTGAGGACATGTTCTAAAGTGGAAACCACGAATCGGCAAACTTAGCGAAACCGAAAAGCCTCGAAATCGGGCTAAGTTGGCGGCCAAGCGCAAGCCTATTTATAATAAAAAAAGAAAGAAAAAAAAGTGCCTTGGGAGAGGCCTATGTCCAGCAGTAGACTAGATGATGATGATGATGATGATGATGATGACAGTGTAGGTAATAGTCTTATATACAGCGTTACGGAACGGTGGTGTTATAAGGCCGAAAAGTCATTGTACTCATCAATATGAACCACTTTTACTATGGGACCACCTGATATCGCAAATATCAGGTATTTTCGTTGTATCACACATTTTGTCGTGTTTCAATGTAATTTTTCTATGGAGTAACTGATTTTTTCTACCAAATTTCAGAGTTGGTCCCCCAGTAAAAGTTGTTCATAAAAGCAAGTACAATGACCTTTAATGCAAACAAGGTATATAATTGTTATCCAAATCAGACAAATATTTCTGAAAAAATCTTGTTCTGAAGTATCTCTCAAACGGGCTTCAATGAAAAACACGAGTCGCAAGACGAAGCTTTACCAAATAATAAAATAATTTCAATAAATTTTAGAAAATATTATACCTCCCATTTTACAGGCTAAAGACAAAGACAGCGGCGACTTTGGCAAACTAGAATACCAAAAGAACTCTTGGACCAAAGCCGCTGAAGAATACTTCACTCTGGACGCCGACACGGGGGTGATAAGCAACATTAAAACGTTTGAAAATGTTCCTAGTGAAGCCTTGCCCTTTAAGTTCAGTGTGACTGTACGGGACAACCCTAACTCCACGCAGGATTATAATATTGCTAGGGCTTCGGTCGTGGTGAGTAAAGAATAGTTTATTCATAGTGCCTTTGATTTTCGAACCAGTAGATAAATTGTGATTATAAATAAATAAATATTCTGGACATTTTTGCACACACGGTTATCTGACCCCAATCTAAGCAAAGCTTGTGATATGGCTGCCAGAGACTGATATACATACATATATAGTTTTAAATACATACTTAAATAGATATTAACAATCAGATATAGAACAAACACTAATGTTCATCACATAAATGTTTGTCCTAGGCGGGAATCGAACCCACGCCCCCAAGCTCAGAAGTTAGGTTCACTACCAACTGGACCCGGGCTTTCTAAATAAGTAATAATAATAAGTGGAGTTATAAACTCAGATTCTCAGTCTTGAGCATCGACGTAAAGTTGCAAGTATATCGGTTTTTTATCGGATACATTTCGGAGAGTGTGCATCGGATCTGCACGATCTAATTCCCTCTTGCCCATTTTTCTATTGGACTGCCAGAGCGGGCACGAAAAGTCTCCACCGCTTTATGGTTGATATTTCGAAAGTACGAAGCGCTTTCATTCCGCTTGTATTGTGCGAACAGCCAGTCTGTGGAATACGCTAACTGAATTGGTATTCCCTGATAGTAACAATCTGGGTGTCGTCAAATCACGAGGGAATCGGTTTGTTCTCGGCAAGCGTGTTCATTTCATTGTTCATTGTTAACATTCATTACTTTCTTCTACATTTCTAGATAAATCTCCTCCAAAAAGACAATCAACTCGTCCTAGAGATATCAGACCTCAACCCGGACGCGATGCGCCGTCGCTCCCGAAGTCTCCTCACAGCCATAGAAGAAAAGAGCGGGCTTATCGCTGGCATCGAGAAACTAACAACAAGACATTACCTCGGAGAAAACGGGACGTTGGAGAGTGATGCGAGAGGGACTGACGTTTGGCTGTATCTGCTTGATCCTAGTTCGGGACAAATTCTGACTAGGGAATCGAAGGTGGTCAAGAAGTAAGTATGAAATAAGTAAAATAAGTTTTAACCTCAGATCAAGCAAACAAGGTCTCCCTTTTTCTGATTTTCCTATTTTTACCCGACTGAACAAGAAGAACTTCTTACCACTGCCTTTTCGGTGAAAGAAAACATCGTGAGGAAACCTGCATACGTACGGAGAAGGAATTCAATGGCGTATGTGAATCCACCAATCCGCACTGTGCCAGCGTGGTGGATATGGCTCAATCACCCTTTCGGGGGTAGGCTAAAAGTCCAGCAGTGGACTGTTAAAAGGCTGACTATGATGATGATATGATGAACAAGAAGAAGGGTTATGTTTTTAGAGTGTATGTATGTATGCATGTATGTCTGTACGTATGATGGTTTCTTTACAACCTAAACAGCTTAATGGATTTCGACATGCGAGGTGTCATTTGATTGGTTTTAATAATGAGAGTGACATAGGGTACAATAATTTAAGATGCCGTCAGCAAAAAAGAGAAAAATAGTAAGTAAACTTTGCTTGATACGTCAATATTACATCATGACGTTGAAGCTCACTGAGCAGATTATAAAATATACTAGTACTAGTATAACACTACTATGAAACGTTCAGTAGTTTACGAGATACAGAGCTCTGTATTTACTACAAGTAAGTACAAGTAGATAGCATAGTCAACTGTACACTATACACTCTCACTCACACATTCTCTCTCTCTCACACACACACACGCGCACACACACACACACACACACACACACACACACACACACACGCACACACACACACACACACACACACACACGCACACACACACATGCTAAGTCAAAGATGTTCTATCCAAGAGAAATAGAAGAGCAGGGACTCCTAATACAGTTTTTTTTTGTCTAAATGGAATTCCTGGTCACTTATAAACAATTGTTCTATTCTATTCTATAGTAAGTAGGTATAGACAGCGCGCCGCTATCACTTTTCAGTTACCTACTATTTATACAATGCAGTCGGGTTATATTTCTTTTCATAATTTTAGTCACTTGTTTAAGTTTTAGAATAAGAGGCCAATGGGCGTCAGATTTGTAGTTTGGACTTATATTATTGCTACCAATCGATGGTTTAATGAGTGACAACCAACCGAGTACACTTTTAAGGGTCGATATGTCGTCAGCTCAAATTCAAGTTTTACCTCTGCGCGAAACAGGGACAAAAATATGCTATCTACGCCTGCAGGAAGATATACGCACGAATCGGCACCAGACTCTAGAACTAAATTACGAAAGCGACATATGCTAAAAACTTCAAATTACTCAAGAAATATTTTAATTTTAAATAAAACGAATTTACAATAAATTATATTATACAAATGACCATTAGGATATGAATAAATAAATTGCTGCGAACTTCCAGACGCGGGGAAAAAGCTTAAAACGTGTTTTAGAAAGCCTGTTTTCGCCGAATTATTCTATCGAGATAAGTTTCACCAATCATGTTCCCAAAATTACATTTACTTGTATACTAACTATTTATGACGAAAATATGAATTTGTTGCTGTTTGCCATAACCACGTAAATTGATGCAACGCTACCCAAGTTCACGACACAAACTCTTAACCGACTTTTAAAAAAAGGAGGAAGTTCTTAATGCGTTCCGTATTTTTTACACACATACACATCATCAGCTATTAAATGTCCACTGCTGAACAAGGCCTCCCTCTTAGAGAGAGGTGTTGCCATAATCCCCACGCTTGACAGGCGGCTTGGGGATCGCAGTACGTTCACCGTGTACTAACAGGACGCTGCTGCCCATCCTCCGGTGGTTCTGGTCGCAGTTTTAGGACATACCCGGGTCCCACATTTTTTACACGACATTTTACAATTTTCCAGAGCGATAGACAGCGGGGTACACAAAGCAGTTGCCGCGCGTCTCCAATCCCCGGTCAGTGAAGTACGAGCTCCGCTGATCCCAGTGGAACCTCCGAGAAAGCCGCACATAGCCGCTGCACCGCTAACTAACGCGCTCCCGGCGGCGCTGATAGCGCTAGCCGCAGTCGTGTTAGTTGTGGCAGTAGCGGCTGTCATCTACATCTGTGCTTCGTGGAACAGGTAAGATAGCCCGTTGGTACAGTTGGTAGTGAGCCTGCCTTCTGAGCTTGGGGGCGTGGGTTCGATTCCCACCTAGGACAAACATTTATGTGATAAACATGTACAAGTATCCGACGGCGACGGTGACTGCTTACCATCAGACAGCCCGTCTGCTTCATTGCCACATATGGCATAAAAAAAACGACTTCGCCATCTTTGGGAGTCCGCCATATTGGATTTAGAAAGACGTCACTTAGCTAGCCATGCATAATTATTGTCAGCAACTACATCCACCACACGTGTATATGCAAAATTTCAGCTCAATCGGTTGGGGATAATTCAGTTACAAGATTAGGCAAGTTAAATAAAAGTTTGTGATAAAAAAGAAACTGATGTTTTAATGCATCTTTTTTAAATAGTGGTATATTATAAGCGATAACCAGCACATATTCTTGTTTTTAATCACCCATTCGGGTTAGGCTAAAAGTCCTCCAGTGGACTGTTAAAAGGCTGATTATGATGATGATGATGAATCTTGTTTTAATCAGATACAAAAAGCACAAAGAGCAAGCGACACAGCAGTACGGAACCCTCAGCGTGAGTATGCCACCAAGACCGCCCTCTGGTTACGAGTCCAGTGAAGACGAACCCGCGCCGAGATACGAGACGCAGGTATTAAATTAAACTGATTTTATGTAGCGTTTTCAATCTCTGTGCTCTTTTTCCTCGTCATGACAAATTTTTAAACCCCGACGCAAGAGGGGTGTTACAATTTTTACTTTTGTATCTGTGTACTTAAAGACAAGGGTTTTTAACAAGAGTGTATTGCTAGTAATGACAATGGTACTGAGACGTGCTCCTTAACTGCTGACCTTTTGGAAAAACTCGAGAGTTACACAGCGGCCAACGGTGAGAGCTCGTAGTTTCTTTGCGCGATAAAATTAGGAACGCGGATACTCGCTGAAAAACCACAGTCACCGACGTAGCTGCTCAGATTTGCAAGTTGAAGTGGCAATGGGCAGGCCACGTCGCTCGAAGAACCAATAACCGACGAGGAAGAAAGGTTCTCGAGTGGAGACCACAAACCAGAAGATGTACCTAGGCCTCCCACTAGATGGACATCCGATATTTTGAGAGTCGCGGGTATCCAGTGGTTGCAGATTTCAGGCTGTCGTTCAGTATGGCCATCTAAGGGGCCTCCATCTTCAAACTGCTGAACATGTTTTTTTTAATAAGTTTTTTTTAGATAAGGTCTCTCGATAAAGTCCTCTTTCAAACGGAAAAAACTAAATCAAAATAGGTCAATCTGTTTGGGAGCTAGTAGTGTAGAAATCTAAGGGCGTTTTAGATTTCCACTACAACGTCGGTCACATAGCGTTTTCATCCCCTTCCGGGGCACGATTGGGTGGATGATCAAAGCCTTTTTCGACCATCCCGAATCCAGAGGCCTCCCTTTTAGTAGCCACTTACTACAGGCAGTGGATACCGGTGCCATATTCTATTGCCCCAGCACCAATGCTAGGATCACGCTTGCCTAGCAGAAATAGATTTTCCAAACTACAACCTCACCTCTTTTGTGTCTTCAGGTGCTGAACATGGCGGTGGATGATGCAGATCTGCAACTCGACTTCAGTTCCAACAACCATGCTTTTAACATACACAGTGTTGATTATCTGACAAAAAACGGTGAGAAAGAAAAGTCCATAATCGTATGATGCAAAGTAAATAAACAAAAGAATGATCTGTAAATAATGGCCACCATTTTATTTATATTACACGGGAATTACTCACGTAAGATTATAAGGGCCACCAGTTAAAATAAGAATAGCTATTCTGAGTTCCGCCGTATTATCTGTAATAAATTGAGCTTTACCTTTTAGTATTTTCGTTTGAAAGTAACCGAGCTCGGTTATTTTAAAGATGATCTTGAAACGGATCCAATTAAGATAGAAAGAAAGAAAATACATTTTATTCGACATTGCTTCAATTTTTTTAGATCTAAAGGTTACAATCAGTGTCGAATGGGTTTGTCTCGACCAATGTCCAATAGGGTGTCTCGATCAGTGTTGGATTTTTTTACTGGGGCAAGTGCCTTTAATAACTTAACAAATTAAAAGCTAATACTAACACTACAAATACAGTTAGACTGCCCATAGACCGTTGAAGGTCTAAAGAGAATCCAAATGTTCAAGCCCATTATCAGGTGCAGCGAACCCAGCATGCTGGCGGCATTACCACGCTGAATTGCACTGCTTATGCGTTGAGCCAGAAACACGCCAGCATTTGGTCACGCATCGCACTAACCAGGCGCTCTGAAAGATTTTTTAAAATGAGGTGAACTCCCGATCCCCAAGGGCCCAATGTCTCGACCCCAAACGCCTCAAATATGTAACCACTGCCGAGGTTAGCATGTTTGCGTCGCTTGTGCTGCTCTGCTGAATTGGCAGCCGCACCAGCCCTAGCCCCTAGTGATGGATGGATATGGGTCGATGGATCTTATTTTAAGTTGGTTAAAAATTATATCCCGTTTTTAGGTGAGCGCAGTCCCACCGTCTCTGAAACAGCAACAACTCTCCGAGCGTCAAGCGTCAACGATAACGGAACACTGAACAATTTCCACAACTTTGATAACCACAACAACGCAAACATTGCTCGCAACACACAAACTCTCAACAGACGGATACCTAACAACCACGCATTGAATAACGCGCTGGGGACGTTACCGAGAGTCAACAATAACAACATTGGTGGTGGGTTGTTGGCTGCCACTTTGGGGAGGAAAATCAACGGGAACAACCATAAGAAAAAAGCGACGCATCCGATTATGGCATACGATGAGATACCAGGGTTGCATAGGTACGTATTACTTTATTTTTTAGTAAATTGTTACTGATCAGAATACCTTAACTATGTTTTTTTAGAGGTAGGCCTCCTGGTGGTAAGTTTTCATTCGCCCCTATGCTGCCGTCCGATTACTAAAAGACCGTTATGTGACACTGTGGCCATATCACTTAACGGTCTTTTAGTAATCGGACGGCAGTATGAGCATCTGTAACACAAGGAGCACTACGGGTACGTTGCCTACTCCAAGGGATTTTATCATCAGCCAGAAGACGTCCACTGCTTAACATAGGCCTCCCCCACATACTAGGTAAAGCTACTACGTAGCCCAGACTTGTAGTTACGATTATTTTCAATGGAAACAATTCAGTCAAATGTCTGAGGAGCGGGGTGAGGGATTGGCAATTTTTGTTTCCAAAACTCCATTGAAGCCTCTTGTAAAGCCTCCACCACTTTACTGGGGCATGAGATTGACTTTACCGTGACTTACTTTGCTTGACTGTGACTATGACGCTATTTAAGAATATGTAAACTTGATTAATATTACGACCGAAAGATTCTGCATCCATGGTCATGAACAAAAACTAACAATAGCTAGCAGTTGCAGTTTACAATATTTTCTTTAGTAATTTTATTTTTTCTTCCGCAGGGCGTCGGAAAACGATAACGTAACATTCGGTAAACGGAACTTTACCGGTTACAATTACGATCAATCTCCAGTTGAGACCACTACGGAACTATAAACTAAACTGGATTTAAAAAGTGATAACAAACTAATAGTCTGAAGTAAGTGAATGTGAAGTGAATAAACTGCATGTTAAAGTGTTAAAAAGACTAAGTGAAAATATCCATCCAATACTGGGACTAAATCTAGCATAATACTTGTGTTCAACGAATTAATGCATTTTCTTATAAGAAATCTTGCGACTGAGATAAAATGCTCCAATATTGTTATTTTTATGTGAATTTTATGGATTTTTGTATATCTACTTAGCAAAGGCTAGTCTTTTGTATTAATTGAATGTGAATAATAATATTATAAATGTAAATAACTATTATTATTGTTATAATAATGGAGAGTTATGTATATTTTGAAGGCGCGAAGACAATATAATTTTACGAAAATGTATGGACGGCGATTATTGTCGGAAATGTTATCACAATATTGCCGTAACATGTTAAGATATTTAAAAAAAATACAGATCAATGGCAAGGCAAGTATTTCAGTGACATTAATTGACGTTGCCGTCTAAAGAAAAAGTACCAGACGTTCATTATATTTTTTTATTACGGCTGTAAATTTTTGCTGCTTAGTTAATAATAAATAAAAAATCTTTATAAATGCTAACTACAGGGTTTTTTTTTATTAAAGTACTTAAAATACTATGAATTAAATGAGTAGTAATAATTATCTACAAAATGTAAATAAATGTAGTTATTATTTGTAAAGATATCACTTGTTTTAAATTACTGCGTACTTTTCCTTTGGGCATGGGCATTCCATTCGAGCATGAAATTCTAGAAATCCAGGCAATATTGCAGTAACATGTTTCCGTAAAATGATTGCCGTTATGTACCTTATGGTACCTGAGATATAAACAGGTGCGAGACAGATATTTTTTATCCTGAGATATAAACAGGTATGAATTTGCAATTTTCTTGCCAGTTTATGGCCTGAAGTGTTGAATGGTATGCATGATATAAAAGTTTGTATATTCCATGTTATTTTTTATACTATTCAATCATAAAACCATAATTGTTGTTATGAGTGAAAATTACCAACACCTTGCGTATTTTGTTGAGGGAACAATGAATATATTTTGTATGAATTTTGTGCCAGTTACTTTAACGTAATTGTAAGTTTGAAATTATAAATGTTTTACAATTAGTGAATCTAATATTGCTCAGTTTTACATTACCAATGTTTCATCGCGTGGCTCCTAAAGTTCGTTTGTGCCAAACTAACAAAATTGAATTTTCGATTATTTTATATTTATTGTATTGGCTAAGTTTGTAAAAAGTTACCTTCTGTACGGTTTTTGTAAATTTTGTAAAGTAATATATAACGTCATAATAAGAAAATATTTGTATAATTTTATAATTAGGTCGTTATGAATAATTTTTGAAATAAAAATATTTTTATTACGTAGCTTGTGTTTTAATTGATAGTAATTTTTAATGGAGGGTGCGTTTCCTTTAGGCCTAAACCATTTCAGTAAACGCTAGGTTTATAACATTGTACTTAATTTGGTAATTTTTGAACTGGAAGAGGTGTCTTTTTCATGGCTTACGTAGTATTTCTTCTTTTCTTTCATTCAATCGATCTAACTTTGTAACTTTGAAACCTTTGGATTCGATCTTCTGCCTATTCAACATTTTAATAAGTAAATAGCAAAAAAAAAAAATTAAACAAGCTTTTAGCTTGAGCAAAGAAAATATGATCCGCCATCTTGGAGCGGTAGCCATATTGAATTTAGTGTGGTGTAACTCACTTTATCGATTTCTACTTTTCAAGCGCTTTCATTTCATCGGTTAGGAGAAAGTGGTTCTAATTCAACTTGCAAGATTTGACATAAACAAACAAAATAACATACAAACATTGCAAGTTAAATTAAAGCTTGTAAAAATATTAGTAAGTTGGTACATTATAATCGTTTTTACGCTTATCTCCCAAAAAAACTAAGCAAATAGCTTTTTCTATCTTTTTCAACGAAATTGACCATCCAAAGGATCCTAATATCTTTAGAAAAACGTTTCAAAATCCCGGTTCAATTTCACCCCTACTTAGTTTTCAACTAAGCAGGCCCCTAATCTGGCACCTCACGGTCCTTCCTTCAAACGCGTATTAAAACGCCCTAGTATCTACATAAAAGGGTCTAAAAGGTATCAAGGTACGGTCCACGGCACCCAAAACCATTTTCAATGTTCGTGTCAAATTGAATTTTAATGATCAAACAGAGTCTTCCGTTTAAAATCGCACAAAGCAAAAGGAAACTTTGTTTAGTTGAATGTAGTGGAAAGAAAAGAGGGATTTAGTGAATAATTCAAATGGGTTTTATTTGATCTACCCTACAAAATATTTGCCGATGGTTCTTTTCGGAATTTCAAAGTACCTACGACATTTTAAAATTGCACCTATACTCATATTATCCACCAATATACGAAGGTAACTTAATTCACCAATCCTCACTGGGCCAGCGTGGTCGATATGGCGCAATCACCCTTTCGGGGGTAGGCTAAAATACCCAGCAGTGGACTGTTAAAAGGCTGATTATGATGATGATGACTCATATTAACCATTCATTCTTATTATTTTACCATTCAAGGTTTCTTTATTGTTTTTCATGACTCTAGAAATAAGTAGGAATTTGTAGACTATAAAGGAATTTAATATTTATTCGAGGAAATTTTGGAAAAAAGTGATTCAACATTGCTAACGTAATCACCAATCAGGCCCCTCCCCATGTCAATCATCAAAAATAAGCAATGCAAAGACCCCCTTTGGGGGCGAACGTAATACTAGAATGGCCCAATATACCTATACAAAGAGTGCTGTCGTGGAAAAAACTTATTACCTATACCTCTAGGTAGTTTAAAAAACACTGGACAAGTACATTATTATATATTTAGTTAGTAAGTCTCGTGCTCTGAGGATTCCGTTGGAAGGAACCCTCAGAAAGGGTTTTTACCTAGGAAGGTATATTGACAAACTCTTAGGAAAGATGGCCAAGATAGACTGGGATCAGGGAGCAAGATCAGCTGGTTGGATCAGATGGGGCTGGTTGGCAAGCTCAAATCAAACTTGTGATAGCCTTTTTAAGGCCCATAATTGTAAAGTAAAACTGCTATGGCCAAGCAAAGGCCATAATGTAAACAAATAGGTACTCACAATTTTTAAAGGGAATTTCAATAAAAGCGATCTTTACGCAAACGAGAAGCCCGCATAAGGGAAATCCGGGCAAAAGGGCACGAAAATAGCCAGTATTTTTAAATTAATCTTCGCGCATAGCCGTTTCCTTTACAACCCCTTTGAAGGCAATAAGTTCTGAAAAATAGAGATGTTGCCAGTTCTACTTTAGTCGGAAATCGTCGTTTACGAGTAGCGAGAATGTTTACCTCACATGATGACATGATTTTTTTTTAATGTACTTCTCTTTTCTGTGGCTTACCTATTGGTATGCGTTTGGAGTAGGTAAGAGGTTGAGAGGTTCTTTTAATGCAATTTACCATTAAATATATTGGTTCGTTGTGGTTATTCCCAGGTATGTTTCTTCGAAATCTGAGAGACCTTTTCCGAAATTGTCGTAGGTAATTTTTTAATTTTACTTGTCATATTTTTTCGTCTCTGTATTATTATGTTCACCCTTAACCGGTTTTTGCTGATAACCGAACTTAAAAACTGTATTGCAATGAGCTAATTAAAAATTCCGTGAAAATCGTATACAGTAGGTAGGTACCTACATAAGCAATTGTTGTCAAAAAAGTGTAAATTCATAAACAGCTAACAAACACCGGTCTATTCCCTTTGACCAATGGTTCCCAATTAGTGGTACGCGTACCCCCAGGGGTACGCGAAATTGCATCAAGGGGTACACGACGCGCGGCAATATCTTGACTTAGATAATTTTATTAGTATCCCGGTACCAGTAATAAATCTTCTTATATATAAAAATAAATTGCTGTTCGTTAGTCTTGCTAAAACTCAAGAATGGATGGACCGATTTGGCTAATTTTGATCATTAAATATTTGTGGAAGTTCAGGGAAGGTTTAAACGGTGAGTAAACGGTTAGACCGATTTGAATGAAATTTTGTGTTCCTGGAGCGGATCTTAGTAGCGAGGCCCAAGGGCGAGCTCTACGCGTACGAAGTAGCGGGTATCAGCTAGTTTTTTATATATCATTCCTGCAATACAACTGGAGCGGACCAAATCCAGTTTGTGAGGACCAGTAAAGTATAAAATTCTATGAAAGATCTCACACCGTATGAAGTCCATTTGTAGTCCGTCTGCATCCAACGGACCGCATACAGCGTTCGTGACGTCTTTCCGTATTTCCGTATTTCGTTCTGACAAACCGACTCTGCACTGGACCGGACTGAACCTAAATGGATTTGGTGTTTTTTTTTTCTTAAATAAGAATAGGTTTGCGGTTGGCCGCCAACTCGCCTAATGTTAAGCGATGATGCGGCCTACGATGGAGCACGCTTGCCTAGAAGAAACCTATTCACTCTCGACTTGAAGACACCCAGATTGTAACTATAGGGGAACACCCACTCAGGCAGCGAATTCCACAGACTATATAGCAGTTCAAAAAGTTGTGCTTGAGCCGATCTCGCGTACCTACGCGAGATTGTGGTCTTTCTTGAAGTGGTACGCAAGATTAACTAATTGGGAACCACTGCCGTAGACAATAGCTTCGCTCGGTCAGTTACAGTAAAAAAAATGTCCGGACATGAAAAACATCTCTACCGCAAATATTTTCATCGCATACCTGTTCTCACCAAGCAATCTCGTTGTACGTACATTTTTAAATTTAATATCTCTTTGTACCGTCCCCGAGAGCGTTACAAGCGAAATTACTGAAACGTCGAATAATATAAAATTCTACGCAACTCGCCTAATGGTGGAACATCGACTCTTTCATGCCTTTGGTATTTTACATAAGTCGTAAAGCTGGTACTGTACTGAATAGGTGATGCTTATTACGTTTTGGAGTGATGAGCATAATGCCTTCAAGACGCTTTAGATTGAGAAAGGCATTGGAGTATGATTGTGACTTCTTGACGACTTCATCTTGTCATGTCATTAGAATACAGAAGTCAAAGGCCTATACCTACTTCTGATAGTAGGTTTCTTAAGGTACGTTAAGGCTATAAGTACCATATATACTAGAAAGAAAGAAAGAAAAAAAGTTTATTTGTGACCACATTAGGTTTTTTTAAATACCTAAAAGACACAGGTTATAATTCTTGTTATAAGTCTTCCATTGGAGCAGATTGGTGATGTCTCGGTACTAGGTATGTATAGTTGCCATAGATACATTTTAATCTTTTGAACATTTCATTTGAAAACATAATCTAGGTAGATCTGATCTGGTCACTGATTTATTATAAAGACGTAAAAGTTAGTAGCATTGTAAGTTTGTTTGAAGGAGGTAATATCAGAAAATAATCATTCTATTTAAAAAATATGAAAGCTACACTATACCTGAGTTCCATGTTTTATAATGATGAAATGTAGTTTTTCATGGTAAATAACCATATTTTTCTCCAAGAAAATTAAATTAAGAATTAGGACCGGTTAGAGATAAGAAAGTGAATACAAAGCTAGACAAAAATGTCTTAGTTTGCGACCACAATAAAGGATATAAAATAACATTATGTTTAAACTAATGAAAAATTACGACTATTCCCGATTGCCACCACCATCTTCACCGCCACTGGTGGCAATCGAGAAGAAAAATCCCAGTCGCTGCAACTGGTGGCAACCAAGATTTTTTTCGTTCCAATTGTCACCAGTAGTGGCAATCGAGAATAAGTTCTAAAGTTAGATATTTAGGTTAGCGCATAAAACTTCACACAATTACAGTTTTGGCATAGATTTTAATTTATAAGTACCTAAACAAATTTTTAGATACATAAAACAGCAACAGAACAACGGATCGACCTGATTTTTTTGAATGGGTATAGTTCAAGGATTGGAGAGTGACATGGCTTTTTTTCATCATCATCATCACCATCACCATCACCATTTTTCATCACTACGCGGGTGAAACCGCGGGGCACAGCTAGTAATAATCTATGATGTAACACTTATGTTATCTTTTGTGAAATAAATAATTTTGTATTGTTTTTGTATTAGACATTCAAGTATAAACGGTTTGTTTTTCTACTAAGTACAAATAATGAATAGGTATTCTATTAATTTTCTTTTATTGCAACTGCTTCAGTCACGATACAAAAAGTAAAACACGATTAATAGTTACTCGTCATTTTTACTATTGTAATTTTTAGTTTATTCAGCTGAAGTGACTGCCTAGCTTTTTAATTACATAAGCATTGTTGATTGCATTGAATCAAGAATTACGTTTTTTTATTCATAATTTTATCTATGATTGACTGCTATACAAACATGTTATCATCGCTAAAACATATTATTTACATAAGTATGTAAATAAAAAAATGAATAAAAGCAAAAAAAGATTGCTAAGTGTTACTTTGTTTTCAAGACGTGACTACAAAGTAGACGTTATGTTTATCCTATGCTTATTAGTTTTCTGCATTGCAGGCAGTGGTCCAGTGAATGGCGGAGATTCTCCGGAACGTTCCAGTATTGATGGTAAGTAGTGGGCCTTTTATAGGTGGCTAGCTGTTGCAATTATTAGCGGACCTTTACAACTTGCTATCAGCTTCGTAGGTATATCAAGTAGTTTTTGATATTTCGTTATGAGTCAGTGAGTTAGTAACTGATTGAGTGAGTGGTATTTCGCTTTTATTTATACAGGGTTACGCGAAGAGGGTCTACGCCGAAAGGGTCCATCACACTCATCATTATGAACAACGTTTACTCATAACTATGGGACCAAACCTGGAATCGCGAAAAAAATATCAGCTGTACCAATAAGTACATTTTGTCGAGTTGACCGTTTTCTATGGAACATATTTTTCTCGCGATTTCAGAGTTACTTTGCACCCATAATATTTTTTTATTATTATAATGGATACTATGGACTCTTTTCGGCTTAGTATACCCTTTCCTCATAAACCAGTATAGATTATAAACTAACTAATTGCACCCTGCAGTGTCACCTGCGTGGACCTTCTTTTGTTAATTTTTTTCCCAACGTCAGCGATTTGTCTCCTGAAGCGCAGTATACTGTTTTGTATGCAATCTATCAGCTTAACACTAAAATACTGCCATCATTCGTGCCTAGTCAAATTTGCCATCATTCGCTGGCAAACCCTGAGTACCCGACTTTTGCTTTTTTTCTACTAAGTTTGGCCACAATCCTAATGATACATAATCCCATGAATTTTCACTTTAGCTTTAGCAAGGTTACCACGATAAATTTTTTTTTTAATTTTTTTTTTTAACTTTAACACGTTGATATAGAGTTTGCGGTCGCGTTACTGGTTGCAGTTACCTTAATTAAGGCCCAGTAGCTCCTTCAGGCGTTTTCGGTGTTTTTAACGTACCATCCACCTACTCTAGTTTTTCTAACGTGCCCCATACCGTGACTGTTCACCATAGGTTTCCTTATATCGCTTATGGCATGGAACACCCACAGACACATATTACTCTCAAATCTGGATCGGATATTCATATTGGGTAATCTTATATTATCCATACTTAATATTATATTATAACGAGGAAAGATTTTATTGTTTGTTTGTTTGCATTGAATAGGCACCAAAACTACTGAACCGATGTGAAAAAATATTTCACTGTTGGTACACTATCCCCGGGTGACATAGGCTATTATATATCTATACTCGTGCGAAGCCGGAGCGAGCCGCTAGTCTATACTAATATTATAAAGAGGAAAAATTTGATTGTTTGTTTGTTTGTTTGCATTGAATAGGCTCCGAAACTACTGAACCGATTTGAAAAATTCTTTCACTGACGGGAAGCTACACTATCCCCGGGTGACATAGGCTATAATCTATACCCGTGCAAAGCTGGGGCGGACCGCTAGTACTACCGCCTGTTCGATCGAGAATCGAACTCTGGAGCTGTGTAGACGGCACATGCACTGCTAACTAGATTATCTGCCGATTACCTTGATTCCTTAACAAACCTTTGATTTCAGATTCATCCCTATCAAGAAGATCGTGGCATAAAGAACCAACATCGAGCAGTTCATCCTCTTCATCCTCTTCTTCATCATCATCATCATCAGATTCTAGTTCTGCTGATGATTCCAGTTGCGAATGCTGCAATGGTAATGTAATCTGTACTTTTTTGTTGACTTGGGAGAAATATTCACAAGATGTCCGGCGAGATATCAGTGATTATCAGTGATTATACCCACTAAAACAGCATCAGTAACGCACCAGAAGTAACGTAATATGTACTATTCAGAATATTTCTAAAATTCATATATTTGATTACTAGACTACATCACTACATCGACTTCATCATCCTAATGCCCTACGTGAGTCTACCGTTATGTAGGCCTCTTCAAGAACGTAACACAGCACAATCTTTGGCTTTTAGTAAGAAGATATGTACTCTTAGAGGAAAAACGCCATCTTCAACATGACATCTCTTCACGCTTGCTCGAAAATGTTACTATATTAGAATAAAATCGAGCACATAGCAGCGCCGCTGACTTCAAAGACTGTATTACAGCTGCTACATTGAATTATCGTAAAACTAGATTTCGGGTCAGTGCTAGAAAATATCCGAACCAAGAACACTACTAAAATTTTATTGTAGTAACCATTTATTTATTTGGATACAAATCAATCTTAAAAAAATATAATAGAATAAATTGTAATGTTGAATATTAATTTACAGGAAACCCTTGTAGTAAAAATGCTACTTTCACAACATGTCCAAACCCTTGCCCGGCCACTTGCCGTAATCCTGCTGGTACTCCATACTGCCACAAGAAATGCCGGAAAAACGGCTGCGAATGTAAACCTGGATACGTTGAATCGGAACATGATGGAAGATGCATTCTTCCTAAAGACTGTCCAGGTGAGTTATAAAAGAAATCATAACTTCAATATAATTCGCATATTCAAGCTTACTATAAAATAATAATTAGGGAAATTCTAAGTGAAATTCTAGTACTTTGTGTAACTACATACCTACCTAAGTTAAAGAGGATGTACCTAAGGCAAACGGAAATTTTGGTATCTGACTAAAGTCAGTACCTCAGCACACGCAGAGATGATGGGTCTCTTTTGTATCTTTTAACGCATTTACCAGGGGTGTTCTGAAGAACTGTTCAGTCTGATGCCGGCGTTTCGGTTTTATCACGCACTAACCGCCACCGCCCGAAAGCTCATCCGCATATCATAGATCTGTGGATATCGCCTACTGTGCATTTTACTCGATTTTAACTTTTGCAGACTACCTCCGCTGCGGTGGCGATCGCAACTCCATCTTTAAACCATGTCCCAACCCTTGTCAACCAACCTGCCGGTTTCCTGACGGAATAAAGCCTTGCAACAAGATATGTCCGAAAGAGGGCTGTCAATGCAAGAAAGGATACTTTTTTAATGAAAACACTAGAAGATGTGTTCTTTGGCAGGACTGTCCTCGTAAGTTTGTTTTGATATATCACTGAAGTAACGAAAAACCAAAATATGGAACTCCCTGCCATTTAATTTTTTTTCTGAGAACTTCACTCTAGTCTACATGCCTGGATTGTAATTTTTTTTCTTTGCTGTTTAAGAGAAACCCCTAGTCACATCGCTCCATCAACGCACTCTTCCACATTTTTTATTTATTTATATTTAAAGGAATTTGTCTCTCTGCGACCACATCGCCTTGTAAGACAAAACGAAACAAAAAACCTTCGACCAAAATAAATTGAATGGACAGGTCATAACTATTGAACAAGCTCAGTAAAAACGAGTCAAAACCGTTGGAAATATACTTCAACACCTAATTATAACCATGCACATTGAATTCGTTGTGCACAGTACATTTGTTACAATAAACTGATAGCGGGCTTTTGTTGTGCATTTACACTTCGGAAAAGCACACAAAGGCATAATTTTGTGAGATGTTTCGTTATCATGTAACAATAGTCGCGTGTTGCACTTCCTACGGCTAGAGACCGACTGAAACGAAGTGACCGCCGGCGTCATTTTGTAATTTTCAAAACTGCGCTTCTTCTGGGCCCGTCCATTCATTATATTTTGGTCGAAGCAAAAAACCATGAAACCAAAACAAATTACAATCTTATAATTTTAGGCCTATTTCTACCAATTTATACAGTTTTTTTGCATTAACGGATTCAGGGCTGGCTAGAATTGAATTACGACATCTATTACTCAAGTTCTATTAACACATTGTTTCCTGTGTTCTTCCACATTCTTTGTGACATTTTCTGTGATCCGTGTAGCACTGTAACTACTGATAACTTGTGCAGACTACCCTCCATGCGGTGGTGATCGCAACTCCACCTATAAAACGTGCCCCAACCCTTGTCAACCAACCTGCCGGTTTCCTAATGGAAACCAACAAGACCAACAAGCCTTATTGTCATCTTGTTTCAAGGCCTTGCAACAAGATGTGTCCGAAAGAGGGCAGTTAATGCAATAAAGGATACTTCTATAATGAAAACACTGGAAAGTGTGTCCTTTGGAAGGACTTTCCTCGTAATGTAAGTTTGTTGATGTATCAGTAAAGTAACGCAAACTAATGAATGGAACTCCTTGCACGCCTAGATTGTCTCATTTTTTCCTTTAGTGTTAAAAAGAGATCATCCACATTCATCCACATTCTTTCAGATCCGTGTACCACTGTATCTACTGTTATCTTTTGCAGACCAACTGCATTGCGATCGCAACTCTACCTACAAAACGTGTCCCGACCCTTGTCAACCATCCTGCCGATTCCCTGCCGGAACAAAACCTTGCAACAAGCCATGCCCGAGAGAAGGTTGTCAATGCAAGAAGGGATACTTTTTCAATGAAAAAACTGGAAAATGTGTCCTTTGGCAGGACTGTCCTGGTAAGTTTGAATTGATTTCTCACTGAATACAAGTATAATTAAAATAAATTATAAAAAAAATTAAGCCTTTTTTAAAACAAGCTTTTTGTATTCTTCTCAGTAAATTTAAAGGGTCATTTGATACCCATATCATGGTGGTAGATAAAAAAATTGGTCTAGCTCTTGGAGCGTCCGCCATATTGAATTTAGTGTGAAGTCATTTTACTTTTCATATTCTACCCACAAAACCCTTTTATTTGATATCCATATCATGGGGGTGCATAAAATATATTTGGTCCGCCATCTTTGGGAGTCCAACATATTGGATTTAGAATGACTTCGGTTACCTAACTTACCATGCACTGTCATTCAAACTAAACCTGTATGCAAAATTTCAGCTCAACCGGTTGGGGATAACTGTTCTAAAATTTAGTTGCAAGATTTGTCCCACACATACATCCATACTAACAGAGCAAAAAGCTTGTAAAAACTAATGACTTTTGAAGACGATTTGCAAGAATGTAATAATTTAGAATCCTCTTATTCTTTTTAAAAGCATCAGCTTGTACTGACTGTCTTTATTTTTTACTTTATTTTTCAGACTACCTCCGTTGCAATGGCGATCGCAATGTTACCTTCACAACTTGTCTCAAGCCTTGTCCCCTAACCTGCTTGTACCCTGGAGGTACAGGACCCTGCATCGATATCTGCTTAGGTCAGGGTTGTGAATGCAAGAAAGGATACTACTTGACGAAAGATGGGAAATGTGTGCTGTTCCCGGATTGTCCTTGTGAGTACAGACATAAATCATTATTTGTGTTACAAGGGGACAAAGTAATATTTTATTCCTCGAGGGCGTTATTTTGATTTCAGAGCGTAGCGAGGAATTCAATATACGCCACCCGAGATAAAAATATTCCGGCCCCAAGTGATACACACTTTTTTTCATTACTAACCATGAGAAAAAGAATTAGTTTATCCAATCTATTACTAATCTATCAGAAGCACGAACGCGGACCAATCAGAAACGAGAAAACTCAAATCCCCATAGGAACATACTTGAATTTGGTTCCCTCTATCCTTTAAAGTCAATAATTGTCGTTTTGTGAATAGGTGTGATGAAAAAAAAATAGTTCAATGGCATCATTATTGGCTTGTATACTCTACGAGGGATGATTTATGTAGCGTCCGAAATACATCTGCGCTTGGGCATAATAAGCATATCCGGGAGCCACATTTGCGGACACAATTGCTGCCGCGGTACATAGCCTGTTAACATAATTAGACAATTATGTCATTGTAGTTAGTATTTGTAGTGGTAACCACAGAAAATAGAAGTAAATTGAACAGAAATGAGAAGGAAAATATGTTACCAGGCATATGACTGAACCTTGATTGAACATTCTTATTTAGATCAACGCGTTGAACTCCGCATCACAGTTGCTAATTACCTACTGATTTCCAATGACTGGCGTTTCGTTTATATGGGTGCAACTGGCTACAACAAATTTCTTACAAAAATGCCATCACAGCCGTTTTAGTTTAAACAAAAAAAATCTTTTCTGTGGTGGTAATGCCTAGTGCCCACTCTTTTGCCCTAACTGGCAGTTCCCACAAGAGAACAAGATACAGTTTAAAGTATAACGTTCGTTTCTTTTATCGTCTTATAATCGATAGAAAGAACAAATGTTTTTAACTTGTTATACTGATAGTCATGTTAAAAAACTTATATTGACGCAGCGACCCACAATGTGTATTGGACTTCGATACTGAAAGACGCTACTTTTCTCTATCTTGCGCAAATTCGTGCAAATCTTGAACGTCCAGGTTCTCAAAATCTTTCATCTATACCTGTGACGCAATTTAAAAACTTTATGCTAAATTATTTTTAATATTTTGCGATTATAACTTTCTGAGTTAACTGTCATAAATTCGATACGTTCTAGCTCAAAGGTCATTGGCCATTTCGTAAAATGATCTTAACAAAGAATGTTTCCCTAGTAGTTTGTGACATATCTCTGAAATTTGGCTGTCCTCCGAACTTTGTCCATTAGAATTTTTCTATGACCACCAATTTGAACTATTAGATCTTTCATGTGACCACAATTTTTGACACGCTCTTTTCCCAGTATTTAATTGTTTTATTTTGTTATCTAACTAGCTTAACAATTATGTTAAACTTTCTTCAGTTTTTAGACGTTTCTTACAAGTTTTTGCGGGTCAAAATTGTGTGAAAATTGGGCGTTTCACTCTAATATCTTTTTTTTTCAAGGGGCTAAACACTGCACAGCAAACGAAGTCTTCGTACCCTGTGCCTTCGACTGTCTATCCAACTACTGCCCTAGAGATGACAATCAAGCCCAAGTCGTTTGCTCCCGTCCCTTCCCATGTAGGAGCGGCTGTGCCTGCAAAGCGAACTACCTCAGAAGCCGTGAAGATGGCAGGTGTATTCCAGCTTCTAAGTGCCGTAAGTACTTTATCGTGTAAGGAAATGCTTGTTTGGATTGGTTTAGTGGCTGTTTACAAATATTGAATTTCATTAATACAATGCTTCTTTATTATACACCAAAATACAAATCAAACATCAAACAAAATATGTGACAGAAATAAAATTAAAATAAATATCGCCTCAAGCGATTCCTTCCAGGCAATCTTTGGATGGAAAAAACTAAGAAATTGAGTCAGTGTTCCACATTATATACCATTTAACTACACAAAATATATTTTTTAAGCAAAGCTACACACATAAAATAAATAAATAATAAATACATCCTAATACGTTCCAATTAACATGAAGCAAGTCATAAACGTGATTCTTGAAAATAGGAAGAGATTTCGTATTTTTTTGTAATTCATATAGATGTAAAAGTTTATCTGTTTTTTTTTTAACACTTAAACTTATCTAAGCAAGCAAGTGAAATGAGCATCATAAGAACGGACTCAGAATGAAAAATCCAAAAAAACAAAAAAAAAATCGATTCGACATTCCCTCTTGTCTATTTTTCTATCGCATTGCCAGAGTGGGGCACGAACAATTTACATTTCTTTCTGGTTGATATTCAGAAAACTCGTACAAAGCGCTTTGATTCCACTTTTATTGTGCGAACTGTGAGTCTGTGGAATGCGCTGTCTGAATGGGTGTTCCCCGATAGATGCAATCTTTGTGCCTTCAAATCGCGAATTAATCGGTTTCTTCTAGGCAAGCGTGCACCACCGTAGATCACATCATCTAAGCGAGATGACTTGACGGTCAATCGAAAGCCTATTATTAAAAAATCACACATTCACAAACAAATAGTGACTAGGTCTATGGCTAGCGAGAATTATGTGCTCGACCACATACGCCTCAAATTTGTGACCACTGCTGAGGTTAGCATATTTACGTCGCTTGTGCTGCTCTGCCGAATTGGCCCTACCTTTGCCTAACATGGGATAATGTGGACTATATAATTATCCCTATCTTGAATTTAATAAAAATAGCGATAATATATGCGAGACACTTCATTTGCTTTGATAATGCAACTACCACGCTATCCCCATCGTGTATAATTATGTGTCACAACTTGAAAACTCTACTAGATCTAGTCAAACCAGCCCAAAGGAACACAGACATAATGGAACAAAGGGAAGTTTAATTTGGTTTGTTTCCTGCAAGGTTTATGTGTTTGATAAGAGTTATGTGATACGAATAACTTATGGGAAAGGATGTTATCATCAAAAGATAACCTCGTTAAAGTTTACTTTACGGTCATCCGGTATTCAGCCATTTCGTTTTAACAATTTTATTATATAATTGTTTTGGTGTTAAAAACTAACTGCATTTATTAACTGACTTCAGCTGGTTCTCAATTCAGTCCATTTTTAACGTCTATTACGACAATATGTATTGTGTGGACCAATATTCGTGAATCTATTTTTTTGTTTTTTTTATTGGCTTTGGTTTCTGCTTACCATCAGCCACATGCTAGTTTGCAGCTCTTTTTTTATAACAAATAAAATTCTTTCAAAGTGTTATTTTTATTAAACTTTTGACTCAGTCGTTTTTGTACCAGCTTTAATAATTCGAATAATTTTGTTCAACCACCTGTGGCCGCAACATTATAGATATTAACTAACATTCTAGCAGAACATTGCTAATTTGGACTCTACGCAATTAAAGAAAAGCTGGGCTTTGTCGTCTTGAATTGAGTTATGTTACGACTTATTACTTACTATTAAGGCCATTGCAGTCCATGCGTAGTACAAGTAGCAAGTCCAAATTGCAAGTGCCTACTACGCATCGTCTGAAACGGAGTGATTAGTGAACGCCTTTACTTAAGGCGCTTGCAGACGATGCGTAGTACAAGTAACAAGTAGAAGTAGCAAGTACAAGTAAGCTTTCAAACTACAGTAGCCATTAAGCTATATAAGTAGCCATTCGTGCGGTGCCGCCACAACTCGCGTGCGCGTACGTACTCGCACGAGTGTTCGAACGAGACAAACGATGCGCAGTGGACGTCGCGCGAGTAGCGCGGGGAAACGAAGTTTCACTTGGCGCCAAGGACCAGCGCGAAGTGCTACAAAGCACTTTCACTGTCATTTTCACTAACCACACCGTTGTAGACGATGCGTAGTAGGCACTTGCTACTTCTACTTGCTACTTGTACTACGCATGATCTGCAAGTGCCTTTAGGTAAATTATGCGTATCTTCACTTGCCGGTCCCAACAGGTCCCAACATAATATCAAAGCTGGTTGTTTACAGTCAGCAAAATGCTGTGTTAGGGCCGGGTTAATGTGACAAATGACAATGTACCTACTTACATTTTAAATAATGTTTTGTTTTAAATTTTGTTGTCACAAAATAAATAATACTTTCTAACTGAACGATTTCGTAATTCTTGAGATTGTATGAGTTAAACTTATCCGTGCCTACCAAAGATATATTAAAATCTTTAGATATCGGATCTAGGTTCAAAAAGGTCTGAACGAAAGGTACCCAAAATCGGAGTAACAACTAGTACTGTGTATCTGTGTATACACCGATACACAGTAGTAATCTGTGTATTTAGAATTGATACAATTTGTTGTAAGCTAAATTAGACATTGTTAGTGCACCATAAGATCGAAATTTCTAAATGTACTTATACAGGGTTACGCCAAAAAGGTGTACTAAGCCCAAAGGGGATCACTGTACTCATTGCTATGAACAAATTTTATTATGGTAGAGACCCTGAAATCGCAAAAAAAGCTGCTGCTCCATAGAAAAAAGACATTCACACTGCAAAATGTATGGATCAGCTGATATTTTTAGGCAATTTCAGGATCGGCCCCATAGTAAAAGTTGTTCATAATGATGAGTAAATGACCTCTTTTCAGCTTAGTAGGTACACAATATCTGTGTAACTCTAAATAAGAACGCGGCGTATTTTGTTCTTGAATTTTTCACTAGATGCTACATGCTTGTGCTTGTTCTGTAGGTATCTACTACTTTTTTCTCAAAACTTGTTCATTACCTCCAGCTCCAGTACACTGTAAGAGACCAAATGAAGTATGGAACAGCTGTCCCCCTCCATGCCTGAACGAGAGCTGCCCTCACATCAGCACCCTGCAGCTGTGCGACCCGCGAAGCAAAACTTGCCGCCCGCGATGTGTCTGCAGACGCGGCTTCCGCAGAAATGCATTCGGTTTCTGCGTACCTGAAGCAGAATGCCGTGAGTACACGAGATTTTATTAACTGACGAAACGAGGAGTTTTTTTTAATGTTTATGAAGCAATTATTCTGCCAATTATGAATTAATTTTGATGATTTTTTTGTTTGTAGGTAATAACTACCCCTACCACCCCTTCACATAAATTTTATCAAAATTGAATAAGCGCTTTTTTTAATCATCATCATCATCATCATCAGCCAGAAGACGTCCACTGCTGAACATAGGCCTCCCCCTTTAACCTCCACACTGAACGACAGACTGCCTTTTGCATCCACTGGATGCCCGCGACTCTCACAATGTCGTCGGTCCATCTAGTTTTTTAATCAAAAATATCCAAAAACGAATACACAGAAATTACGTTTTGGTTTGTTGGGTCCCCCAGAAAAAGTTTTTTCATGAAGACTTTCAAAATCTGTTTTAACTGCCATTTTTTACTTTTTAGCTTAAGTTTGTACAGGCATAGTCCTAAAGTCAGTATTTTTTTTCTACAACGAATTATTTTATTGTTAACATACTTAATTTGTTTTTAATGAGGGCTCTGGACGTGTTTACAGGAGTGCAGGAGAGGTATGACAACTCCTAGCACGGGCCGTAGACAAATTGCCTTTTTACCATTTTTATCCTACAAGACAGAGACAAACGTATCCACTATCCATATTGTAGTTTTGTTGACCATTAAATTAATCTTGAGTTGGAAAAAAAAAGCGTCACGCTGGGTTTTTCATTCAATTTAAGATGCTTCTGGCTTCTAACTTAATAAAGATCTGTAAATATTGCCAAGTTTTACAGTAGCTTTACAAAAAACTATAAAATTCAATTTTTCCCGTTGCATTTGGTTTAAATTGTGATGACAATTTTATCTGCTCGAAATTCTAGTTGGGCTTCTAATATGCTACGATAAAGGCGCTTGCTGATGTTATAGTTCTTTTCAGTACAGTAAAGTTATTGTAGATGTTATTAGCATTATATCTAAACTAGCGACCCGCCCGCCCGGCTTCGCACGGGTTTAATTTACGTGCGAAGCCGGGGCGGATCGCTAGTTATATATAAAAACCTTCCTTGAAAATGTATCTAACTGATGGTGAAAACCGCATCAAAATCCGTTGCGTGGTTTAGGAGGAGTTAGCGGCCATACAGACATACAGACAGACAGACAGACTCGGAAAGCAACTTCAATTTATACTATGTAGAGTTAGAGAAGATAGAGATGAACAATCCGTAAAGTATAAAACAAAATATTCGTAAAATTTTAAATTAAAGAAGTACTACGAAATCAAATTAAGAGATAAGAACCTCATCAAATGAAAAACGTTTTTCTACAACTGTTAAAGGAATTCCTGTAGATAAAGAAAGGTACCACCTAGGTATAAGTGCCTATATTGAATCTACGATCTACGAAACAGAAAAGTCGAGATAAATTCAAGTACCTATCTCTTTTGGAATGAAATCTACTAGATGAAGTCCTCGACAAAGCGTTTGAAGAAATTGTAAAAGACATCCAACTGATTAAAACCAAGAGTGGAGTTTTGCGGTTCAGATTTTGGAAGGAGAATTTTGTGCTGTTGGATTTTATACTCAGAAAGCTATAGTCAATTCGACTTTCGAAAGGCGGCTAACGTAAAGTGCATGGGCGCAGAATATACTTAACTAAAGCATTGACGACACCACTAGTGTTGCAGGTATCCTCAAGACCGCATACTTTTTATGAAAAAACTTATTCGCAGACTAAATCTAGCGGAATCTGAAGAGATGTTTCAACCGGCTAGTTCAACTTGCAAGATTTGACCTAAACAAACAAACATACAAACTCTGCAAGTTAAGTAAAACCTTGTAAAAATAAGGTTGAGTGGGTATTTACATTTATCTGTAATAATTAATATTATTACAGATAATATATACTATGGCACTATGAGCCTCATAAGCAAGCTCAAAGTCGCACAACGAGCTATGGAGAGGGCTATGTTCGGGGTTTCTCTACGAGATCAAATCAGAAATGAGGAGATCCGTAGACGAACGAAAATTACCGACATAACCCACCAGATTAGCAAGTTGAAGTGGCAGTAGGCAGGGCACATATCACGCGGAACAGATGAGCAATGGGGCCAAAAGGTTCTGGAATAAAGACCACGGACTGGTAAGCGCAGCGTAGGACGTCCACCCACAAGATGGACAGACGACCTAAAAGAGACCGCTGGGAAACGCTGGATGCAGACCGCTTCTTACCGGCCCTTTTGGAGATCGTTGGAGGAGGTCTCTTAAGGCTGAAATAATGATGATGACGATGAATTAATATTTTCTTGGACATTTTCCTCACAATGTTCTCCTTCATCGTTTTTGAGCGATGATGGCATTGAAACTGCATATAACTTTTATAAGTATTTGCAAATCCTAAATAAGTCATGAGTGCAGGTCTGAGGATCGAACGGGGTGCCGTCAGATTGTAAAACGTAAAGCGGCTCGGCTGCCAGCGCTCAACGCTGTACAGTGTATAAATATAGTTACCTTAAATTTGTGCAAAGTGGTGTTATAAAAGTACGGTGTTTACACCCACGCTGAGGTTATAAGGTAACGAGATGTTAATTTTGTGGTTTGCGTCGCTGCTAATGGGTGGTTTTTGTGTGGAATATCGAAACAGTTATGGATTTCTAACAGGTAAAATATTTAAAGGTAATTTTGCAAAATCCATTCGTGTTTTATGTTGTAGATATATAATTTTGTTATTAGTCTTTAGTTATATCATCATAATGAGCCAGTAGACGTCAACTGCTGAACATAAATCTCCCTCTTAACTCCATACTGAACCACATTCTGCCATCTGCATTCACTGGATGCTCGCGACTCTCACGATGTAGTCGGTTCATCTAGTGAGAGACCTACACTACGTTTCCCGGTTCGTGGTCTCCACTCAAGAACCATTCTTCCCCATCGGTTATCGGTTTTTCGATCAATGTGGCCTGCTCAAATCCTCATTGCCAATTCACCTTGCAAATTTTGATAGCTATATTGGTGACTTTAGTCATATACGGCTTTAGAAACATTACCGTTAATTAATGCTTAAAATAGCTCAGTCAACTTCTGGCTGATAGAAATTGCGACACGCGCAAACGATTCGAAACAATTATAAAAAAAAGATCTTAATTTACGTTTTACAGAAAGGCCGTCAGTTCTTATTCATAGTTTCATTAATTCACTATTCTCATATACGGCCTGGCTTAGAAACGTTAATTAAATTAATGGATGCTTGAATTGCCGTCTCGTTTCCGCGCGTGACCATTTCTGTTAACGAAAAGGTGATATAGCAATATTAAGCATTAAAGTTTCTAAGTTACCGCTCAAGGTTATCACTATCAATCTCATGACGTATCAGATGAAAAAAAGCAATGTAGAAGAAATCTCGACCGCGTCAGAATAAAGACCCAAACCTTTGAGAGTTAAAGTGGGTTTTTCTGAATGTTTGTTTTATTATGGAAACTCACGTAGTTTTGCACGTTTATGGTAATCACTCACGAAACACGGATATTCCGACTATAGTTTTAACCGCATTCGGCGGTAAAATATGTCTGTTTTTGCTGGATTTTAATTACACGGTTTTCACAATAATAATTGTTTATGTGACTATGATTCTGTGAAACATGTGTTTCTGACATCAGTAAAAAAATCTATATTTAAAACAATCCAATCGACAAATCGATTTCTTCTAGGCAAACATGTTCTGTCGTAGACAGCATCTTCATTTAACAGGTGAGATTGAGGTAAAGCGCAAGTCTTTAATAATAAAAAAGCTGTCTTCATTCAAGGCTAGGTGTATTTACAAATATACACCCAAATCGTCACTTACCATTTTAGGTAAGCTGTGGGGAAACCCCTAGACTGTGTTTGCTGTGAACTATACCAAAAAGTATTTTGGTGGTTCAACTGACGTATTTTTACCTACGATGGAACGGAAAAGGTGTTTGCTTAAGAGGTCGTGTGTTTGTATAATATAATATATTCGTTTCTTTCAAAACAACAGAACTGATTTAAATGCAGCTATTTCGATTGAAAGCAAATTTTTCACCGGTATTTTAGCTATGTTTGATCGAAATCTGTCAGAAGCTTAAAATTATGAGCTAAATTCCAAATTAATTGTTATTTTTGAAGATATTTTTTTTGGCGCGTTAAGCGATTTTTGGGTAGTAGATCTGTGTGATCGTATTACCGATATGATATGACGTGTTTTAAATTTGAGACTGAGTTTCAAATTTTCACTTCTATCGCCAATCCTGCCTATTTAAAAAAAAAGTGAGTCTAACGCTTAGTTTTTAGTAACAGGTTTATCAACGGCTTATCATATTTTTACTATGTGAGCCCACGAAAGTAGATCTATCATAATTATTTGAACATAAAGTTTTCTACTGACTAATTGAGTACAAAGTCTTCAGCTGCAGTTTATTTTTAAATATAAAAGCTAGATAAGAATTTCATCTCATTTTATCAAAGGGAAAATCGTGATTTTATTCACGCCCGTAAAGTGTAGAAAGATTGTCTTCCCAGCGCTTATTTTAAAACTTCAGTGTCTTCCTGCCTTTTCAATTCTGTCCAATTTACATTGAATATTTCAGCGTCAACAATACCTATTTGCGAAACACAGCAAAATAAAATACTATCGAGGTTGCAAGATCGTGTGTCCACCGCAGACTTGTGAAAGCATCTACACTTTATATAGATAGAAGCCGGATATACACATACGAAAAAATTATGTTGCGTTACAAGATATGCAACAATTTTGTAAGCAAGTGCGTGCCAGTAACAAACATCATACTTACCCTATGTTCGCCAAACATGTTCGTGGCGATTCAATTTGTTTGTTCAGTATGGACAGTTTTTGAAGAAATTTGATAAACGTTAAGTAACAACATGTTATACAATAAGGCCACGTCACAGTACAAAGGCCACAATAAGACCAATCCCCAAGCCCCCTGCCAAGCGTGGGAATTATGGCAGCACCCCTCTCAAGGAAGGCCTTTGTCCAACAGTGGACGTTTACGGAGTTTAAGGAGCCATGGCTATTGATACTGAAACTGTAAGAAGATGGAGGTTATAATATTATCGTACTCGAGTCAAACTGTGTTCGTTTCGCTAATTTGCGTCCACATCTGATCCAAATGTTCGTGTTCTCGATGTTTGTGTTTGTATGTGTGTACCCGGCTTTAAACAAACATCTCTTGCGAATGGGGATGCGATTGCGTTGCCGGTTACTTGAGAGATTCTAGTGGAACTTGAATTCCGGATGAAAAATTACCAATTATAGCGGCTATAACTCTAGACAACGGCCATTTATATTTAAGGTTATCATTGTACTCATCATTATAAATAACTTTTACTATGTGACCAACCATGGAATCGCAAAAAAAAAAAAAAACAATTGTTTCATAGAGAAATGTCATTAATACTCAAAGAAGTGTATGGAACAGCTGTTTTTTTTGCGATTTCAGGGTTGATCTCGTAATTAAAGATGTTTATAACAATGATATCCTTCAATATGTTCATCGCCTAAAAGAGCACCCCGTATAGTAAGTTTAATTTAACTGTATCGCAAAAGCTATAATTTTCAAGGACGCTTTTGTGGAAGATTATTTTGGTAGACCATTTTTCGTAAGAGCACATACGAATAATACAAAATATTATGATCTTAGAGCTCTACATAAATCCAGTTATAATAAAAGTAGACATTACAAGATACCCAAGTCAAATTTTAAATATACGAAAGGAGTCGTATTTACTAGTGCGTTAAAATTTGGGACTCGAGGGTCAGTTGAAGCCACTTCACGCTCAGTTATACTGGAAATATAAACCTGTACTTAGCCATTGTATTCATGAATTCATATTCTATAGTTTCTGTAAATTCGTGATAGCGTCATTACATTTTTTTACCTAATAAATGTAAAGTAAATATTATATTATTTGGTCATCGTTTTGGCTTGAGAAATGTGCATTTATTTAATGACGTTTCACGATAACTTTTAATGCTTAGTAATTGTTTTATTTACTGAAAGTTGTGTATCTATTTGGAAGTTTTATTAATCACTTTTTGCTCTTTGGATTCATTCATTAATGCATATGCATATTCGTTGTGGTTGAGGTAACGTCCAGGTGGTTTGCTCAAAGACAAAGCGCACGAGTGCGAACCTAGTTGCACACTGCCTTTGTTGATGAATATTCAGTATTTAGTAGATGGCTCCAATTTTTCTAGTACAACATCTGAGACGGAAATTTTTGTATTGGCTTTAACTTGATATCTTCATCTATGCCTCTGCTTAAATTTTTATGACATCACGTATTTTCATATGACAAATGTTTGACTGCCTTTGTATGACTGGAGCAATGTCAAATCATACATTTTATGGCGTTAGCTCATAACGATTTGAACGGTAACAAAACCAGCAATAAAATTTAGTAACATTCCAGCTCCTTCTCTAATATGCGGATACAATGAAAAACCTTCAAAATGCAGAGTGATTTGTCCCCCACAAACATGTGACAGTATTTTTACCACGTACAATTGCGAGGGAAAAAACTTTTGCGAACCTGGCTGCGACTGCCTTGATGGGTACCTGAGAAATGTGAATGAAGACTGCGTCCCTAGTGAAGAATGCTTTGTGGGTCAGTTTTGATTAAACATGAGGATTTTGGATTTTTCTTTTCTTTCTTTGACTCTTTTCTTTTCTCTCTGTTCTTTTTTCTTTACCAACGTTAAGGGTGTCTTAAAATGCGATTGAACACAACGTTCCTGGTGAAGATTGCTTTTTGGGTCAGTTTTGACTGAACACATTTTCCAACTTCTTTCTTTTCTTCCTGCTTTTGTTTCGTTACTCCCTTTTCTTTTTCAACGTGTGATAACATTTTTAGTCTTTAAGACCACTGACACGATCTCTTAGTTAGAGCATTTTTGTTCTATTTGATTTTTCTGCGTCTCTGACCAGATTAGATAAAGCGAGAGAAAGTTCATTGCTAAGCAATGAACTTTAACAATGAACTTCCTTTTGATGTCTATGGTGTCGTCAGGGTTATTTTCATACAAAGGTATTGGTAAAAAATCAGAAACCATTCGTTCAATTTCGATGGACATTGTTGAATAGTTTTCATTGTTTGAATTGGCAATAGTTTTTTTTTTCATCTATATTCCTCGCTAAAAAGCCCGATAAACAACAGTCGTGTTTTGTCAGGTCTTCAAAAAGCAAACCGTATTAGAAATTTATAGTTACAATTAAAAATACTTAACAAGTTTCATCAAAATCAGCAATTAGTTTCCGAAAAAATAACTAGTACTAATATGAAAAGTACAAAAATTGCTTTAACCTCACGTGAAGAGGTTATGGAAGGTTTCCAAAGCATAGTAATAATTAAGTACAATTCATAACTCTGGTCTGTAACTGCAAGCATTGCGCTTACCATCAGAATGACTTGCTCGTCGGCACAAAATTATGTTAAAGGTTGTCTTTTATCTGCTGTCTAAGGGTATTTTCTTTGGATGGACTGATAGTTCTGAAGCTGGAGCAGTTGACTAGATCTGCGAAGGAAGTGTAAGTTTACATTTGCAAAACTAATGTACATTCTTTATTTCTGCAGAGCCTAAATGCAATGTACCAGTCAAATGCCGACAAACTTGCGCAGTGCCAAACCCACCAGGATGCCCGAACACCCCATCGGAAACTAACGAAGATGGCTGCAAATGCCGGCGAGGCTTTGTGTTGACTACACCAGGTGGCAAGTGCATCCCAATTGAAAACTGTCCGAGTAAGTTTGTCTCGGATTTCACAAAAGCAGTCTATGATTTGCCAAATTAACAGGAGTCACAATAAAATTTGGAAGATATCTGAAGCTATAATAATTTTCATGCCACTTATACAGGATTACACGGAACGGTGTGCTGAGCCGAAAATATGTTATTGTATTCATCATTATGAAATTTTTACCATTGAAAGCACTCCACAGTCGTAGTCAACTGCTCCATACATTTCATTGTATGTTTGATGTCCCCTTTCTGTGGATCAGCAAATTTCAGGTGTGTTCCCATTGTAAAAGTTGCCAATAATGATTAGCATAAGATGACCTCTTTTTGCTTAGCACACACGTTCCGTGAAACCCTGTATAACTATTGTGTAAGAAATTCCTTAGAAATTATCCCTATGTTATCTTAGCATGTACAAAATGTTTTATTTTTTATTTAACAACATATTTTCTATATTGGTGTTCAACAATGTTTTAGCTAATCTCGGCTGCAACGGCGACCCCAACGCTGTAATAAAAAAAAATCCAAAACCTTGTCCGTCTACTTGTGATGCTCCCAACGCATTCCCTTGCAAGAAGGCGGGAAAACCTGTAGGATGTGAGTGCAAACCAGGATTCATACTCTCTGCGCCCGATGGAATATGCATTCGGCCCGATAATTGTGAATGTGAGTATATTTTATTTTATTTTATTGGATCGCCGTCAACGGTTTGTTAAAATAACATATTTTTGTTTTGTAGTTTAGCAGTTGTTAGTTGTCCATATAAAATAAAATTTTGTATACAAGTAAAAAGTCTAGAACGAAACTGAAATAGTTTTTTTTGTTATAAAAAATAAGCTTGCGTTCGACCACCATCTCGCCTGATGTTAAGCGATGATGTGGTCTACGTTGGAGCACGCTTGCCTAGAAGAAACAGATTCACTCGTGATTTGAAGACACCCAGATTGTAACTATCCGGGAAACCCTAATCAGGCAGCGCATTCCACAGACTAGCAGTTCGCACAATAAATGTGGAATCAAAGCGCTTCGTATGGAATATCAACCATAAAGTGGTGACTGTTTTTCGTTCCCACTCTGGCAGTCCGATAGAAAAATGGGCAGGAGGGAATTAGATCGTGCAGATCCGATGCACACTCTCCGAAATGTAGTCGAACTAAGAAGAAGTTTTTTATTATCACTAAAAAACATTTTCACTCGTTTATATGAGTTTTTGTCAGTGTTTTAGTGCTATATGTGCGCATATCTATATACGTAATGAAAGTACCATTATATTCAAAGAAGAAAGAAAAAACATTGTCGTGTTTTAATTTTCAGGCTTTGCTGAAGGGCTCTTCTTTTTTAGCACACCATTTTTTCTGGTTTTGTGTACTTTTTACGATTTCAGGGTTGTTCATATAGTGATAGTTGTTCATAATGATAAGTACTAATGTAGTATGGACCCTTTCGGCTTATTACATTCTTTCCGCGTAACCCAGTAAAAGGGATTTGTTAACCCATACCATCGCACTGCTAAACGATAACCACACATCAACTGATCCGTAACACCAAAGATTAACATTAATGTATTTCGTTTTTCAGATGGAAATCCATGCGGTCCAAATGGAACCTTCGTGCCTTGTAGATACACTTGCCCGAATTCCTTCTGCCCTAAAAATGACAGCCGGGATAAACTCATCTGCAAACCACCTCCGCCTTCAGACTGTTTCTCTGGCTGCATTTGTAAACTGAACCATAGGCTACTGAGTTGGGACAATCAGATATGCATTAGATCTGATCACTGCCGTAAGTATGATTTGCAGATATAACAGTACAGTGAAAATTATGCCGACTTCATCTTTGTCAACTACCATAATTTTTAACAGGCGATTCACGCATAATATGCTAATACGGTTGACCCAGTCATGGTATTTTTTTACTGTGGTACAATTGACCGGACCACGACAGAAATTTTTCTTCCGTTGAACAGTGACTGGACTACGTTTTTTATATAATTATGTGTATAATATTTTATTTTGGCCTGGTCACCCGAACCACGTAAATATGTATATCTAAAAAACGAAAATATCACCATAATGATCAATTTAAAAACCCGAGTTTTAAAATTAGTAAAAACGCAAATTAAAAACCAAACAACTAAACAAGAAAAATATGCGACTTAAAAAAAATGGTTTTAGGTATAAATGAAGGAGTTCTGAGGTAACAAACAAAACAAAATTTCAACAAAATCGGTTCAGTAGTTTGATTTTTAAATTAAAATAACTGGTAAATTATGTTATCTAAGTAAACGATATTGCGTATTTACTAACTTTTGTATCGGTTTTTTCAAATTGTTAATTATTTTAGTTCTTGAAATTTGACCTTTTCGTAAATAAGGTACAACTGCAAAACACTGATTTCGAAACTTCTTCCATTTTTCAACAACTGCAATACACAGATTTTTGAACTTCTTTCATTTTTCAAACAACTGCATACACAGATTTTTGAACTTCTTCAATTTTTCAAACAACTGCATACACTGATATTTGAACTTTTTCCATTTTTCAACAACAACAATACACTGATTTTGGAACTTCTTCAATTTTCAGCTCGAGTGAAGTGCACCCGCCGTCACGAGCACTGGAATTCATGCCCTGAAGAGTGCAACTCGGGTTACTGCAAGGATGTTGACAAGCCTCGAGGTCCTTGTAATACATTAGTACTGAACTGCAATCCTCAGTGCGTCTGCGATGACGGTTACTTCAGAAACCCGAAAACCGAACTCTGTGTGTCTGCCGAAGAATGCAGGGAAATAAATGATTGTAAAGATGATTAAAATGTTATTTAAGTTTTGGTGATCAAACTTTTAGGAAGCTTTCGTAGTAAATATGTTTTAGGTAATTTTTAGATTTTCAAAGTTTGTGCATTCGTTTTAAACAAATAAAAATTTTATTTGTGTGATTGGTGTTCCTTAATTTATTTCGTATCTCTAATTAGTCGTATAATTTTTAAAGGTTTAGCCTAGTGAAAGACATAATGTATATTTGGATTAAATCAACTAAGACTGGTAGAATATTTTATACAGATGACGCTTGCAAAGCGTGTTGCCTTTTCTTTGACCATAAAACTGTGTTGTTTTTTGGATGCTAACAAAAAGGTAAATAAATTTAGCTTATAGCAAAAAAACAGTAAAATAATAATGTTCATTCAGATTTTTTACAATGTTATTGTAGCTGTCAAACGCATTCTCTCAGCAGCTGGTATTGGAAGTTGGTTGTATCATTTATGTGTAATAAACCGTACAAGTGTGAGTCACCTGAGGGTTCCGTACCACCACAAAATACAAGAAAAATAATTAATAAAAAAACCGACTTAAAAATTAGTAAAATATGGCATTTCGATTCAGTGAAAGAAATGATAAGGTCATCCAAGTAACCGAATTACCAGTTATATCTAGTTAATGAACAGAAAGTTGTCACCGGCTCGCACTTAGCCATTATTTATTATTTGTTGTTATACTTTAGAGCGTGTACTATAATCACGCCAATTATGATGCTTGATCATTTCACCGTTATTACATTAAACAATGGAGCAATTGTAAAAAAAAAAACAGTTAAAAATATGTTTGTTACGATATAGATAAGAGTGTTGAAATTTTCAACTTATCTATTATGGTTCGAAAGATACAGCCGTTTAAAGGTAGGACGGACCGACGGACAAACGGACGGACGGAGAAACAGACAGACAGACTGCGTAGGCTTAGTAATGGGGTCCCGTTTTTACGCTTTGGGTAAAGAACCCTAAAAAGTACCAACGTAGAAGATTTTTTGTTAAATCGAAGAACGGACGTCACTCTGAATCTTTAAGGAAAGTATTTTACAAATCGGAGTTTTACTTCCGACCAGCCTGTATTCCAAAACTTCTCTTAATTCGATTAAACTTATTTGTTTTGTTTCTGAGAATTTACAAGAGTAAGAAAATCGTGTCGATTTCGCGAAACTCGAAGTTCCCCGTTGCTTAACTACCTACTTTGGAATCTGTTATTTGTGTTGAATTTTAGGGGCTCTTATCCAGAAGGTGTCATCGGGGCACTATAATATATTACCATGCCTTAGGCCCTATTACGTAATGCTAGGTGGTGTTTTAATGATTTAGGTAATACTGTTTTCTAGCTGTGCCCGTGATTACACCCGCGACTTAAAATCTGAAATTTCGCAATTTTATGAGCAATTTTCTTAATTTTTCTGTCCGTAAGGACCTCCTACAAAGTATTTGAAAACTAAAAAAAAAAAAAAAAAATTGGTATAGCCGTTATCATGTTGTGGCGTGACCAAGGTAAATAGGAATTCATCTTCTAATATATAAAAATCTCATGTCGTGGTGTTTGTGGTTGCACTCCTTCAAAACGGCACGACTGTTTTTTTTTTGTATATTTGGTAGCTATGGGAAAAGGTCGTAAAGTACATTTCATACCGCTAAAGGCCGAGCCCTACGAGCGGGTCATAGTAGCGAGGCCGAAGGCCGAGTACTACGCGTACGAAGTAGCGGGTATCAGCTAGTTAATATAAAAATATATATAGGTAGGTACATAAAAATAATTTGACATGGGAATTAAGTCGGGTAATTCAACTATGGTTTCAACTACATTCGGCGGTCGCGCGCGGGAACTCACATAGAAAAACAAAAAAACTGTTTTTTTTTTTAAATAAATTTTAGGCTTGTATTTGACCACTATCACGCCTGATGTTAAGCGATGATGATGAAGCGGTCTACGTTGGAGCACGCTTGCCTAGAAGAAACCGATTCACTCGTGATTTGAAGACACCCAGATTGTAACCACGGGGAACACCCAACTACTGGTTATAAACTATCACGGTTGTTCAGTCCCGCATTCTTCAGTCTTCCCGTGAACATGGTGCATGTAACTGCGTCAAAATATCGGGAGCTCATTCCACAACCTTACCACGGTAAATATCCCGCAAATAATCATAATTATAACTTCACCTTGAAATAGGCCGTCAAACAGCTTAAAGCAAAAAATTAAATAATGCGTAAGTCACGTCAGTTTCCATAATAAATAATAGAGTACTCTTGGAATAGTTATTAAGGTGGTTCGTTGCACAAATGGCGGGAAATTCAAATTTCAAACAGTTTTCTTGTCCTTGTAGCTAGGCCGGGTAATTATTGTAAACAACCATGATGTTTGCGCAGATTGATTATTATTCTTTACAAAATCATGTGAAGCTATTTATCTCTAATGCCCATTATTACTTACATTTGTGAATAAACAAATTTTTGCTGTTTCAAACGGTTTATTCACAAATGTAAGTAGTATGGTGCGGTACTGTTAAATAATTGTACATTATAATGTAAAGAACAGCCAACATTTTGCGCAAACACTGTGTTATTTAAAAATAATTATCTGGCCTGGCTACTAGGACCAAAAAACTGTTTAAAATTTAAATTTCCCGCCATAGGTGAATCGAACCACCTTAACTACGTCTTTTATGTTTTTTGAGACCATAATTTAAAAAACAGTAGATAGAACACAAATTGCTTCGAACCATGACATGTTTTAGTATTATTACTACTTTCACGTCCATTTCTTCTCGTCCAAGATACCACAGTGCCTCAAGACGAAGGTCTTTGACCAGTGTGTGTTGCCAGTGATGACATATGGTACTGAGACGTGGTCCTTAACTGTTGGCCTTTTGGAAAAACTCAGAGTCACACAGCGGGCAATGGAGAGAGCTATGCTCGGAGTTTCTTTGCGCGATAAAATCCGAAACGTGGATATTCGCCAAAGAACCAGAGTCACCGACATAGCTGTTAAAATTTGCAAGTTGAAGTGGCAATGGGCAGGCCACATCGCTCGAAGAACCGATAACCGATGGGGAAGAAAGGTTCTGCAGTGGAGACTACGAACCGGAAGACGCAGCGTAGGGAAGCCTCCCACTAGATGGACCGACGACATTGTGTGTGCGGGCATCCAGTGGATGCAAAAGGCAGGCTGTCGTTCAGTGTGGAGGTTAAAGGGGGAGGCCTATGTTCAGCAGTGGACGTCTTCTGGCTGATGATGATGATGATGACTACTTTCACGTAGCGTATTATTACTATTTTCACGTTACGTACATACTATGTAATACGTTTTGTTAAAATCCGAAATAATTGAAATAATTGCAGAAAATTTCAACGCAACATTTTCCAATGACACCTCTCTACCTCGCTCAACAAAATAACTCAAACAATGTTATAAAAGTTCCGCGCCAACTGTTGAAAACTTTGCCGGATACGGGGCAAAATTGATATTTTAATATTCCTCTGTTAGTCCCAGGAATGGTTGCAAAGGGTTCATTCTGGCGATCATTATAGTATACTAAATGAAGTATTTATTTTAAACTTTATTATCGTCTCTTCTCTTCTCTACATAAAATAAAAGTCGCTTTCTACGTCTGTCTGTCTGTCTGACCGTTAACTCCTTCTAAACCACGCAATGGATTTTGATGCGATTTTAACCATCAGTTAAATAATTTTTCACGGAAGGTTTATACAGAGTGTAAGGGGAACACTCTCGAAGCCAAAAGAAGGTAATTGTACTCATCATTATGAACAACTTTTACTACGGGACCAACCCTGAAATCGCAAAATTATCTGCTGTTCCATACATTTTGTCGAGTGTCAATGACCGTTTTCTATAGAACAGCTGATATTTTTTTCGCGATTTCAGGGCATAAGTACATAAGTACATAACTAGCGACCCTTGTCAGTTGTATTGTCTTTTGTTATTTATAATTTACTAGCTGACCTGACAGACGCTGTCCTGTCTTAGCTATGAAAATGTTCAAAAATAAAAATAAAACTGCTGCCTGGTAAATTCACATGCAATTCACACGTGTGATTCACATTCAACTAGCGCACGAACTGTCAATAGCGATATGTTAAAATCGTCGATAAGATTTCTGAATTTTTCTAAATTTATGTGCAATTTTCTTAATTTTTATTTCCGTAAGAAAAGGACGAGCGTGATAGCTTTAGTAAGGAACGGGCTCGTCAATAAATCACTAGCTCATATTCCTTTGTGATAAAGTTGCAAATAGCACCAACAGCTTCAATAGGAAACTTGGAAGGACCTAACTAATCTATTAAGTTATGACTGCCTGTAATAGCTGAGTAGGCAATTGAGTAAGTAGTAGTTCCGATAACTTGTGTAATTAATGGAGTATTGTTGTTGGAAGCTTTGCAAAATTTAGTTCATTAATTTATTGATCCTGCAGCTTTGATATTAGGTAGGTTGCAACAGAATTTTGCATGTTGACCGTGCGTAAGTACTTGCCTATCTAGAATTGACTATAGGTACATAGCTAAATTAAACCGATATGTTTTGAGATACAATATATAATATGAAATCAAAATCGTGCCAAAAAAATCTGAACCAAAACTCGGCGCACGCTATGAATTGCGCAAACTTTTTTGTTAGTTACAAGGTAACCGCGATCCGACTACAACGCCGCCCGATGCCAGAGCTACGATGACATAGCGGACAACTAATGTTGAACACTATGCGACCGACATAACCTCTAAATTGGAGTAAATGTGGCATTGTGAAGTATATAATTGATACAATGTATGTACAATGCTCGGACGTTTTTGACTGTTGTCATTGAGAGATTGTGACTCTATAGGAATTGTATCTTGAATAATCTCGATGCCGTGCAGGTTTGATATTAAGTAGGTTGCAATACTCATAGTTTGTTTTTGCATATTGACCGTGCGTACTTTCCTATCTAGATTTTACTATATTATACTTACCTACGTAACTTAAATCGATATGTTCAAGAACCTCAAAACTACAGAAACATAAAAAGTTATATGATTATTTACGGGATATATACCGTGGTAAGGTTGTGGAATGAGCTCCCGATATTTCGGCACAGTTACATGCACCGTGTTCACGGGCAGACTGAAGAATGCGGGTGGTTGGTTGAACAGTTAAAAAGTTAGGAGCAGACAACGATTTACCCTCTTTCTTAGCTTTTTTTTTTGTTTGTCTTTTTCAAAAACATGTCATTCACCAACTTGCACTTGACCAGCAAGATGGATTAGAGCCCATCCTCTCTCTCTGAGAGAAGGCCTGTGCCCCAGCAGTGGGAACAGATAAGCTGATAACGATGATGATGAATAGATTTGCGCTTGACCGCTATCTCACTGTTATTATGTGATATACGATACTAGGAGCACACTTGCTTAGAAGAAACCGATTCACACGAATTAAAGACACCCAGTTTGTATCTATAGGGAACACCTATTCAGGCAGATGCACTCCACAAACTAATCCTTTGCACAATAAAAGTGGAATCAAAGGTCTTCGTATTGGTTTTCGGGATAAAAACCACACATTTGACTTTTTATTATTAAACGGTGAGGTTTGGCACATATTTTATTGTACCGTTTGCAAACTTAGATCTGACAAAAAATATATTATTTGGAGTTATGAATAGTTTTAGTTTGCTGTATATGAAGAAACTTGTAATTTATTAAAGGTAACTTTATGTTTTCGTTAGGGAAAAATTAAAGTCGATTAACAAAGAGGCTGTCACCACTGCGGTTGAGGTAATGTTTATGAATCACAGGCCATGGTCTCTGTTACTGTTATTTACAACAGTAAATAGAGACGAGTCAACAATTGGCATCAAGTAATATTGAATATGCATAGGCATCATTATGCGATGAGTGGAACAAAGATGTATCAGTGTGTCATTAATTATTCATGCTTTATTTTATAGTTAACAGGCTGGGCATTTGATTTTTTTTTGTTTAAATTAGAACGCCCGTCAAGGTATTTTTGTAAGAAATTTGTTGTAGCCCGTTGCACCCATATAAACGAAACGTCAGTCATTCGAAATCAGTTAGCAACTGTGATGCAGAGTTTGAAGCGATGATCTAAACAATAATGTTCAATCAAGGTTCACTCATATGTCTGGTAACGGATCTTCCTTCTCATTATCTTTCTATTTACTTTTCTGTGGTTATTCCAGGGTCTACAATTTTGTTTTGTCCTTTGAGAAAGGAAGACTAATTATTACTAGACTGGTATTCTTTACGTCATTGGTTTTGTCTCATGCGGATTGATAAACTTGACAAAAGAAAGACAGAAACAATATCGCATGCAAACATCGATAAAATACCACATGCAAATCACAAGAATTCGAACTGCAATTGCCATTCAAACGTACTCATTATATCCTAAAGCTTAATCTCTCAAGCAGCAATTTTATTCTATACTTTTCTTGAGTATGTTTGCGTACGTACGAAGAAGAAAGTGCTTAGTATTTTTGCGAGACGATAAATCAATCCAGCGAGGCGGAAACATTCAGGGAACATTCCTGGAACTTTTTGTGAGGGTCTATGTTCTATAAAGATAGTTTCTGTGGCAAAACGCCGGGAAATTCGAAGGAAGTGTGAATAATAGTCTTAAAAATCTATGCAATGATTTTTTGAAGAATAAGCATTTAGGTTTTGTTTGTCTCGTAGAAAAATATGCTGTTTGGCTGAAAAATTATACCTGAAACAACCAGGGTATACAATTTAATGTGAAACCAGAACCATCATCACTATCAGCCTACCATGTTCCCACTGCTGGGCAGAAGCCTTCTCTCAGAGAGAGAGGGAAGGCCTTGCACTAACATGCACTACGCTGGCCCCGTTCATATTGGTGATAGTTAAACTTTTTTTGAGTCTTTTGTTGAGCAATGGTATCGAAACTGCACCTAATGACTGACCTACTTGTAAGTCAAGTTGGTGATCAGGGATCGAACCGGATGCCGTCAGTTTGTAAACCACACATACTACCGATGGCCAACGTCACTTACTCTCCGAAAAATTATAATGTTTATTTGAAAAGGCCACCCATGGTTTCTTATCAGAAGACATCGTAATTTATCGAATTTTTAAGAGCAAATATGTAGAGAAGTATTACAAAAGTAATTTAATTTAATTTAAGACCAATCGCCGTCGGTATGACCTATCGTCGCCTTGCAGCTAAAATCTGTTGCAAAAAGGCAGCGCCTCAATTGGCAAACCTTTTTCAACCAGTGCAGTTAGGTTTTGGCTCGAGAGGTGGCTGTGAAGCCGCTGTCCATTCAGTGCGGACATTTTTAAAGCAAAATTGTGGAGATGTGCTGCTGAAGGTGGATGTGAAGAATGCCTTCAATTCGGTGGATAGAGGAGTCCTATTGACGCAAGCTAAAGAAAAACTTCCAGATTTGTATAATTTTATTTGGCAATGTTACAGTTCTTCAACAAAATTAACATATCTCGGCAACGAAATTTTATCTGCTGTTGGCTGCCAGCAAGGGGATCCTCTTGGACCTGCGATATTCAGCCTAGCAATTCATCCCATCATCAAACGTCTTCAATCAAAACTAAATGTTTGGTATCTTGATGATGGGACTTTTGGTGGTGACTTTAACGATGTTTATGACGATCTTTTATTTTTAGTAGAAGAGTTTCGTGCTATTGGTCTTGATTTAAACTTTTCAAAATGTGAACTTTATATTTTCGACGATTGTCCTTCAAAAGATTTGGTTATACAAAAATTTATTGATTTGGCCCCAAATATAAAAATTCTTGACAAATGCTCCCTTCGTTTATTGGGCTCTCCTATTCTTGACGAATCGTTTCCTTCTTTTTTCGAGGAAAAAATTCAAAATTTCTTACAATCTTCAGACCGATTATCCAAAATTAATACACACATGGCTTTTACTATTATAAAATTTTGTCTTTTTGTTCCCAAATTCACCTACATTTTACGTTGTTGTCAGCTCTGGAAACATACTCAGCTTCTTCAAAGCTTAGACAGCATCGTAAAAAATACTTTGGCATCTATTTTGAACATTAATTTGGAAGGGCGGGTTTGGTTGCAGGCTTCACTTCCAGTGCGATTGGGGGGCCTCGGCGTACGGTCTATTTCTGGTGTAGCTCTCCCCGCATTCTTGTCATCTGTCCATAGTACTCAAAATTTAACACAAAAAATTCTTGCGGCTTCTTTAGACTATGTGGAAATAATTTACTTGAACGAGGCCAAGAATGCGTGGAATTTGGCCTGTCCAAACACCGATTTCCCAAAAACCACGTCTTCTCAGCGGCTGTGGGATGGGCCGATCTGTGAGGTAGTACGGAAGAATCTTTTAAATACGTGCTTAAACTCCGCAGATCGTGCCCGTTTGTTAGCCATTGGTGAGTGGGAATCGGGTTTGTGGCTACAGGCTCTCCCATCGCCCAACACTGGCACTTTAATAGATTCGACGTCTTTCCGTATTGCAGCTTCCCTTCGCTTGGGCGCATCGTGCAGTGCTCCGCACCGCTGCCAGTGTGGCACTGCTGTCGACCAGCTTGGTCACCACGGTTTGTCTTGCAGCAGAAGTGCGGGAAGAATTCCTCGCCACTCCAGCCTTAATGATATCATCCGTCGAGCTTTTACCACCGCTAACTGTGCGGCCATTTTAGAACCAAGTGGTCTCATGCGTGACGATGGTAAAAGACCTGACGGAATGACCCTCATTCCTTGGAAGATGGGACGACCTTTGGTGTGGGATGCTACTTGCGTGGACACCCTTGCACCGTCTCATCTTCCGGGAACTCAGAAAAGGGCTGGTGTGGCGGCTGAATCAGCGGAGAGCCTCAAAAGGCGCAAATATAGTACCCTAGATAGCGGATATATATTTGAGCCTTTTGGGGTTGAGACGCTTGGACCGTGGGGACCAGGAGCCCATCGAATATTTAAAGACCTATCAGGGCGACTGGTCGAAGCTACTCGTGACCAAAATGCTGGCCTTTATTTTGCCCAAAGAATAAGCATTGCCATACAACGTGGCAATGCTGCCAGCATTTTGGGCACGCTGCCCACCGGTAGCGGATTGTTAGATTAGTTTTAGTTTTAGATTCATTTTAGTTTTAGATTAGTTTTAGTTATAAATTTAAATTTAAGATAGTTTTTATTTTACTTGTAATTTAATTTATTGATTCTGAAGCTTTGATAAAATGTAAAACGTATTTATTTGGACTTTTTCTATGATAAATTACGTTGTTACTTAGTTAAATTATTACTAGAATTAATCCATTACAAGAAATAAAAGACTGGCAAAAGCCCAATAGTTTTTATTGGATTGGGTCATATTTCAACTAGGTTATCGATATAAATAACAATAGATACCGATCGTATTATTTGATTTCTATCTGGAAAACTAATTTTAGCTTAAACCTTTTAAGGGTCCTTCAGACTACGCTGAAAATCGCATTATTATACTTTTCCCTGCTCTCCCCTTGCCTCGCCTGCCGCATGAGCGTCAAGCTTTTCTATTATAGCGCCACTCAAAATTTCGAACATTGGCAGTTCAAAATCCTGCGCGGAAATGAACTGTGCGGGGGGGGGGGGGTGAGATAAAACCCATTTTCTGTTAGCGTTAACGCCTGCGGAAATATGAAATTGTATGAAAATTAAATTGACAATGATATTAACTTGAGAGATGTTATCTCAAGCTAATGTGGATAGCCCGTTGGTCTAGTTGGTAGTGAACCTGCCTTCTGAGCTTGGGGGCGTGGGTTCGATTCCCACCTAGGACAAACATTTGTGTGATGAACATTTGTGTTTGTTCTATATCTGGGTGTTAATATCTATTTAAGTATGTATTTAAACCTATATATGTATATATATCAGTCTCTGGCAGCCATATCACAAGCTTTGCTTAGTTTGGGGTCAGATGACCGTGTGTGCAAAAATGTCCCGAATATTTATTTATTATTATTAATGTCATTTTCATAATGACATTGACAATGACGTTAGCTTGAGAGATGTTATCTCAAGCTAATGTCATTTTCATACAATTTCATTTTTCCGCAGGCGTTAATGCTAACAGAAAATAGGTCTTGTCTAACCCCCCTGGTGACCCCATAGATTTAATAATATTTAGAAAAATGCGAGGACTGTGCATCATCTAGATTTATTAGATGTTAAATCTCTTTATGCCCCACTAGCGACCCGCCCACCCGGCTTCGCACGGGTGTAATTTACGTGCGAAGCCGGGGCGGGTCGCTAGTTATGCATATAAACCTTCCTCTTGAATCACTCTATCTATTAAAGAAAACCGCTTCAAAATCCGTTGCGTAGTTTTAAAGATTTAAGCATACATAAGGACGGACAGACAGCGACAGCGACTTTATTTTATACTATGTAGTGATAGTGATAATTTAACTGATAACATTCCCTTTAAATCCCAGTAATGTTTGCACACTACTGCTTGGCAAACGAAGAATTGGTAAAGGTGTGGTACTTGCTCAGACAGACTCAGCAAGAGAGTCTAACCACTAGTACATAAAAAAATAACCCTGTATAAATAGTTTCCATTAATTACCTTTATAGCATACTCTGAAGAGTTTTAGTGATACTGAAAATACATATTTTATTCCCACCAAATAAACTTTTGACAGCTCCAATTCGCCTCCGAAAATCGGCGTACAATATTATGTGTCTAATTTATCTTATTAGCTCTGTATTGACTTGCGATTGCCATTCTAACTAAATAATTGGACAGGATTGATGTTATTCCAGCCGTAATTGTTTGGGTTTTGTTTGCTCACACTTTTCTTGTTTGTTTGGGCCGAGTTCGGATGGGCAAGTTTTTCTATTTACCTTTTTACTGATAGATAGGAGTTTGGCCGTGACAGGTGATGAGAGTAACAGTAAAAGTAGTAAAAATATATATATTTTGTCAAATTGTTGTGATGGCAAAGATGTTAGGGATCTAGTGTAAGAAGGTGTAGTCAAACAAATGGCGTCCTTCTTAATTATATTTATTCGTTTCTCTCTCTTACACTATACATATATAATTAACTAACTCATTCATATATTTTAAGCTTCTATTTACTCTTTCATACTTATACTTATCTCGCATCTAGTCATCTCATTCACTCTGTCGTTACGTTCCATTCTATCCGTGCACTCTTTCTAACCTACTTATTAACATTAATTCCATCTCATTTTTACGCTTTACTGGCATCATGCTAAACATGTTGCTTACACTAGTACTTGCTAAAAGTTTCAGAGATAATGATATATTCTTTATCTCATTGGTGAAAAAAAGCAGCAAGCCTGGAAAAAACTTTGTTCTAATAATAATATCGACCGGATAGGTCGATAAAATTGCACATAAAACAGCGAAGAAAATAGAAAAACAACATTTTATTACATCTGAAAACTTATCACGAAAATAATAAGCACCTTAGTATTTCCAAAACCGAAATAAAATAAACATTCAAAGAACAACACTCAATTTTATTACACAAAAACACTCCGATCGCACTTCTACTTTTATTGTCGTCCAAACAGGTCACCAGCATCCAAGATCGCCAAAACGAAAATACTCCAGAAATCCTCCCATCAATGAGATTCCTCACTGCCCCAAACTACGTGTTTTCGTCATAAAAATGTTCCTGAAAAAAGGTAGTGCCTTCATAAACGAGAAAAGAATTCCTTGTCGGTAATTAGAAAATTGTTTGTTCAACAATGCTGATAAGGAAGGTCGACGCAATTAGAGTGAGCACGGTCAGCTATACAGAAGTCGGCAAAATTTAAAAACTTGGAAAACACTGTATAAATTTAATTTGGGGAAACACGTACAGCTAATTGAGCCTCTGGCTTGGGAATTGAGATTGTCCTAATTTTTACGTGCATTAGCGCTGGGAATAGTGTATATTTGCGTAAATTTTATTGTGGATTACTATCGCGGCCGGCAAAATTACTTTTAATGCATGTACTTGCAAAATGAGGACTGAAGTGAAACTCATATAATATACAGGGTTATAATTAAGGTACGGTTAATAAAGTAGGGCCAATTTAATAGATCACATTTCGACATCCTTCTGTCAGTCTGAGCAAAGTAAAGTCAAAGTAAATCGTAAAATTGCCTTCTTTTGTCATTATTACAATAAATAATTATGTATTTTTAACTGAAAAAAAGTTAAACGATTGTGCAGTTCTAAGTTTGAAAAGTAAAAATAATATTATTACTAGTTTACGTTGTTGAATTTTGTTGAAGTGTTAAATGTGATCTATTGTTAATATAAATATCTATTGTTCCTACTTTACCTAGAATTTTTTTTGTGTATTTTTTTATTAATTGCAATTTGTGTAAAAAGTTAGATTAATGACAATATAAATTATTTTTTATGGTTATTGTACTCATACTTATAAATAACAAATGAAAGGGGATCAACTATAAAATCACAAAAAATATCAGCTGTTCCATAATTATACGGTGTGTAAAGGGAACACTCGAAGCCAAAAGCAGGTAATTGTACTCATCATTATGAACAACTTTTACTATGGGACCAGCCCAAAAATCGCGAAAAAAATATCAACTGTTATAGCCTAGCCTATAGAAAACGGTCATTGACACTCGACAAAATGTATGGAACAGCTGGTTTTTTTTTCGTGATTTCAGGGTTGGTTCCATACTAAAAGTGGTTCATACTGATGAGTACAATTACCTTCTTTTGACTCCGAGAGTGTTCCACTTACACCTACATTTCATTGAATTTGAATGTCTTTTTCTTTCATCAGCATATTCAGCATCAGCCTTTTACTGTCCACTGCTGGACATAAGCTTCTTCTAATGCACGCTACTGCTATTTTACGATGAAATAGTTCCATTTCAGAGTTAGCTCCATCCTAAAAGTTGTTTATAATAATGAGTATAAGGACCTCCTTTCGGGGTTGTACCACCGTTTTTATGAAACCCAGTATAACCAATGTCCCATTGCCACCATGGTTCATAATATTACTTTTCTAACACAACCAGGTTCTTTTCGACAATAACCAAACAATTTTATCGACCATGTGTAAAAATATTACCCTCGGGTTTCTGCATGTAAGTATGTGTATCGCTCGTAATTTTCCAATCATGTTATTCAAACCGCGTACATACCACATACTCCACTATTAATTGAGTTACCTAACTTTAGCATTCTCGCATAATATTAAAGGTTTTCCTCAATACAAATGAGAATTATATTGAAGAGGCAAATACAAAGAATTCAACAGGAAAATCAGAGGAGACTCTTTTGATTTAGCTTTTTGCGATATTTCTATTATGCAATGAATTAAAATACCTTATACTAGCTCTCTACGAGTTTGGCCGTATTTTCTTAAGCAGCTAACTGTTCCAAATTTAACTTTAAGATCAGCTTTTTACAATGTTATGGCAACTGTCAGAGGGATTCTTTCAGCGGCCATACTTTAATTAGGTATGTGAATGTTAAGTATACTCACAACAATCAGTTGACAACAAGCATTTTTGTAAGCCATCGTGATACACGAAACCCGGTTTACAATCGCAGCTGTTGTAGCGACAACCAGAGAAGCAGGTCTTATTCAATTCCATGTAGTCTGAACAACTGTTGCCGCAGTGGTTGCCACAACCGCTTGTCGCGTTCTTGTCACCTGCGCAACCGTTAGCTAAAAGAAGAGAATCTGATGTGAATAACTTATCAAATCGCACCAGGGAATGGTGAAGAGATCGAACTCGAGCATTTTGCTCTTTGCTGAGATGTTTTTTGCAGGGTTGTTGGGCTCTGGGGGAATCTGCTCAGAGAAAGTAAAGGGCGAGTGTCCACCCCATGCATTGCGACCAGGCGACATCTCATCTCATCTCAATCTCTCTCCCTCGTGTGGACCATTGGGTCCAGTGGTTACCTGAGTCACCTGATGATGCCGATTGTTTCTCTTCGTTCTCTTCTTCCGGGTTAGCCAGGAGAAGGTCTCGAGGGTAAAAGTGAACAACTTATTTTTCTGACAAGGACTTACTTAGACTTTAGGACTTATTTTTCTGATTATGGTTGAATACTATCGTTCACTATAAAGATATATTATATAATTAATTACTATAACTGGTTTCTAGAAAGTTTGTTGTAAATAATTCTGGTTTGAAATACTAAAAATACACGCTTATATCACTTGTTATATAACGAAACAAATGACAGAGCCATCTAGTGGAAAGACGCCGAGCATCGTGCCATAGCATTGTCAGTATCATCATAGACAAAATTCCTTTTGTCTATGGTATCATTCACGCTTTTGAACTGTTCCACTTCCCGATCCTCATCAGGGTAATTCGATGGTATGAAATTATTGTATTGCCATCCGAACTATCTAGGCAAAATCGACTTATTAGATTCTTTTACATTGTCTGTTAGTTAATTATTATAAGTGAAGTTATGAGCGTGTAAAATTATAGGCACTACTTTGCCACCTTTGCAATACTTTTTCTTAGGGTTTTAACTTAACTTCCCATTATGCAATTGTTTAGTAATAGGTAACAAAATTTATTGCACCTCATAAAAATCATGTTGCAACATTGTTCATTTCCAATGTTGTTGAATGGACTGGTATGTGTCCCGGATTTAAAGGAAATGTTTTCAGTGATATATAACATATAAAAATAAATAAATGTTTTCAGTGATATATTCATAACATAATGAAATTTTAACAGCTGCTAATATCTCAGGGTGACGAGCACAATGTTATGCTATGGTACAGGTTTTGAAGCGTTGAATATCAACATTTTGGATAGGGGAACCCCCTATCCAAAATGCTAGGAAACCAAACTATTAATACAAAAACATAGTGAATGTTGTTGTCAGTAGAAATTTAATTAGTTATAAAAATCTGGCTATTGTTTTTTTCTTAAAACCCCCTCTTAAATCAACTCCTGGGTACGCCTATGGCACTTATGGCGGTAAGTATGCAGCGAGCGAGGTTATACGCCGAAAAAAATTCATATTACCCATCATCCCAAACAAATGAGATCAACCTTGAAATCACTAAAAAATATCGGCTATTCCATAGAAGACGGTCATTCACACTCGACAAAATGTATGGAATAGGTGATATTTTTTTCACAATTTCAGGGTTATGAATATAACGGACTCCTTTCGTCTTAGCACACCCTTTCCATATAAACTTGTCGAAACAATAAGTACTTACGACACTCTGCCTTAGGTATGCACTTTTCATCAGCATTTCTGACTAGCCCGTCGTTGCAAACACATTCCGGCCTGCAGATGGCCGTGGCACCTCCGCAGGGTATTGGGTGACCGAGATCTTCGCAAGTCTTCGGTCCGCAGTACGCGCATTCCACGGACATCTCGTCATCTTTGCAGGTTAACGTCGATCGCTTCACCACTGGAAGGTATATGCACAATCTGAATGTATATTTTTGTACAGAGTTCATTATCAGCCTATCATGTACTGCTGGCACACAGACCTTCTCTAAGAAAGAAAATAATGGCACCTCATCCACCACGCTGGCCCAGGACATGTTGGTGAATATCTTAATATGTCTATGAAATTTTGAGATTCTTGGACATACCGGTTTCCTCGCAATGTTATCCTTTATCGTTGTTTTACGGTGGCATCAAGAATGAATATAATTTATTTAAGTACTAAATAAGTTATTGGTGCAGGGCTGAGGACCGTACCGGATGCCGTCAAATTGTAAACCGCACAGTGCTACCGCTCGGCCACCATCGCTCTAAAAGAACTAGTTGCTCTGAAAATTATTTGACTTATGAAACTGTAGGTAGATTTCCCTACGGGATGGTAGAGGTCCTTATTAAATAGGATAAAGTCCTACAAGTTTAATATATCCTACATAAAATAAAACAAGAATTACTTATTAAAATCTCTGCTGAATAAAATTACTAGCCGCCATACAATCAACATAAATTTATACTTAATATCAGAAGTAAGAATAATGAAGCATCAAAACACCGTATAAAGCGCTTTGGTTACACTTTCATTGTGTGAACCACTATATACTAAATTCAACTTTGCATTTCGCTACCCGTGAAGTATACCCTCATACTAATAGATACAATCTGGGTGTCTTCAAGTTGTGAGTGAATTGGTTTCTTCTAGGTAAAAGTGCTTCATCTTAGACCGTATCTTCGCTTAATATCGGGTGAAATGGTTTTTAAACGCAACTCTATTCACGAAATAATAACAGTAAGGGCAACCTAAGTGCGGTGTCACGAAAAAGTGCGGAAACTATATTTACAATTGAAAAAAATACGCAATTCAAACTTACCAGAACTTTGTACGAGTAACGCATAAAAATACCACACGGATATTACGGCCAATAAAACTTTCTCCATATTTCCAAACACAGAACAACCAACGACGCGTCCTTTATTGTGACGGGATAACTACTCACTAACTATTTAGCAATGGTAGAGAGCTACTTTAAAATGAATCACAGTGAAAAGTGAATCACTAAGTGAGCGTTTACAAGAACATTTCGCCAGTGTCAACGCTATTTGTATTTCCCTTGACTGCTCATACATTCATTAAAATTTTAAGAGCAAGAGCTACTTCTTGAATGTTTATTAACTTCCAGGCATCTCGGTCCTCTGCTGGAGTTTTCAGCTCCCTAGTTTATTTGGTCTAAATTGTTCGCCTTGGTATTCCCGGTTCTCTCTTACCTTTACCTTTATGATGTTAAACAAGATGGCAAAACATCTTGCCTTTTCTGGTCTTTCAACCCCCCAGTAGAGTTCTTATCATTACAAACTCGACTGCCCAAAAGAGGAATTTGTTTTAGGAGTATGTTAACAAGTACAAGTATGTTTGTCTGTTTCTATAGGACAACTTAAACTGCTTTATAGATTTGAAGTGCGAAAAATTATAAGAATTGGATTAAGATAAAAAAAAAAAACACAATACTAAAATTTCGTAAAAAATAATGACATGAATATTGAAAAAAAAAACTTGAAATTTATTTTAGGTAGGTAGAGATAAGAAGTTAATCTGTGTTCAGAAGTTGGCTTTGGAGACAGGTAGGAGTTCACTGGTTCTAACTGTCTCAGAATAAGTTCGATTTGTTCCCAGAAATTTACTTTAAGGACAGAAAGGAATTAAAATAAAGGGTTTATCACCAACGATTAAGAGCACAGTCAGTATTTTCATTTTATCAAACATTAGCGGTCCGCCCCGGCTCCACACGGGTATAGTTATATAGCCTATTAAAATATCCTATATTAATCAGTGATAATTTACCATTTTTAAAATCGGTCCAGAACTTTTTGAGCCAATTCGTTACAAACATACTTACATCTATTATTTAATCTTTCCTCTTTATAATATTGTATAGATATACATTTTATCCTGTCTTTCAATAGCTTTATTGGTATTTTTTTGTTTTTGTTTTTTTAGACCGCCATTAAAAATAAATTAAAGTTGAAAGTCGGAAAAAACAAATTTTGTCTTTCCGCTATATCGCACTGTAAATAGTAGTTTGTGGAAACGTTCACAAAACAATATTATCCAAGAGTTCTTAGCTAAAGTAAATTTCAAGAATGAAGCGATAGAAATTATAGTCACAATGCAATTAAAGGATGAAATTACTTTGTAATTAAGATCTAATTGGAGTCGTCCGTTATTTTGCGCACGAATTGGCATTGGTCGATACGATCTTCCCTTTGGCAATTTGTTTCTATTGTTGTGTTTGTTTTGTTATTTTAGCAGCTAAGTTTTTTTCTTCAATCCTTTTGGTAGGATTTTCGCGTTGCACTAATTGTGCATTTGCCAGTGTCAAGTATTAAAATATTATCTTTAATTAAATAAAGTCAAACAAGTCATAGTCAAGAAATAATAATCAAGTCAAATTCATGCCCCAGTAAAGTGCTAGAGGCTTTAGAAGAGGCTTCTATGGAGTTTTGGAAATAACTCGGAAATACATGTTTTGCCTAGTTATGTATATCAATTGCCCACACTAATTGAGCACATTCACGAACTTTTAATAAATATCTATCCACCATTATTACACATTAATATTATACTGGAAAATACACAAGTTTAGGAAAATAATACAACAAGCAGACATGTTTTTTTTTACGTTGGCGCCAAAACCCCGCAGTTCTCTATAGTCTGTCTATTATGTCAATCGCTTTTCAACGCTGTCAACTATATATGAGCTGTGAAAAATAGATAAACAGAATGGACAGACTATAAGTACTAACAAATTTGAATTTATGGTAAAACCAAGGACCTTGTATATACCCTAAAGGGAACCAAGGTCCTTGGGTAAAACACAGAAAAGAGAAGTAAAAAAATAATAATATTTTCTGTGGTAAGATACGACATTAATATTTAAGGCTTTATTATTTATATGCGCTGGTGTAATTATTCATTTAATGAATGATATGGGTATAGGGTATATATAACGTCCTTGCATTCAATGGATCTATCTGTTTGTAACCTCTTTACGACTAAACGTTTGCACTAAAAACAGATCCGAATCAAAAAAGCGTAAAACTGTTACTAAAGTGTCATTCACTAATCTCGCCAAAAAAATCACAGAACCTGTACCAAACGTGCGATTCATAAACTCAAAACAAAACTTCAAATCCATTCAAAATCAATAAATTCAAAAATGTAGAACCAAGACATCAAAATCCAATTCGCCAAGTCAAAGTGTGAAATCTTTCCAATAGTGCACAAAGCTTCAAAGAGGAAGACGTGAGGCTTTGAGTCACACCTCTTCGCTCTATTTGTTTCGCTCCTCTCACCCGCTGTCGGATTTGCCTCGCAATCCGCTTAGAATAAAACTTGCGCTGCCCCACAGTTTTATCCACAATTTTCTTCTTTCTCCACCTGCAATTTGTGGAATGATGGTGTTTCCGAGTAACTATAACATGGGGATCTTCAAAAGGGCTGCTAATAGATTATTTAAGGGTCGGCAACGTATCTCTGATGCTCCTGGTGTTGCAAGTATCCATAGGCGACCGTGATCGCTTACCATCAGACGGCCTGTCTGCTTGTTTGCCACCTATGGCATAAAAATAATAACAAAAAGAAAAACATATATCCAAGTTAGAAAGTTTCGTCTTGCGACTATCGAGCAAAAGCTTATAAGTTTTATCCTGGTAAAGCGTTTAAAAAAAAAACTAGAAGTAGATAGCGATGACAGCTTAGTGGTTGGCGCGTTCAAATTATAATCCGAAGGTTGCCAGTTCAAATTCCAACAATGAACTTGAGCTGTTGGTGCAGAGAAACATCATGAGGGGACCATAGCATGATGGTAAGGTACTTTCTAATGCCCGGCTGGTTAGCTATCACTCTCAGGTTGAAAATCTAATGCCGCAAGCACTTAACGGTGTGTTTCGGCAGCTTTAATTGAGAGCAAGATCCGATTCTAGGCTACGTGTTTACCATCTACCGCTACTTAACATCAGGTGAGCTGTGGTCGAACGCCAAGTCATTCAAATATAAAAAACAGGGTTGCACGGAACAGTGTTACTAAACTGAAATGAGATCACTATGAACAACTTTTACTACCTACAATATAGAGCTAGCTCTGAAATCGCGAAAAAAAATACCACTCACTGAACTAAACCAATCTGACAGGACTAAAATTAAAGTTATATGATTATTTACGGGATATTTACCATGGTAAGGTTGTGGAATGAGCTCCCGATATTTCGGCGCAGTTACATGCACCATGTTCACAGGAAGACATGAACATGGAACATGAACATGGTGCATGTAACTGCATAATCATATAACTTTAGTGAACAACCGTGATAGTTTAAAACAGGACTAAAATTATCTGCGTTTCTTTTCATTTTAATACGTGGGAGAAGGATGGCAACAAGTTTAGAGCTGTCAAATTTAGTTTAGTTTAGTTTAGAGTGCATCAGAATCGATGTCAATGACATCCTTTCAGCTTAGCACCACACATGCGAGTAATCCAGTATACACTATTTCCTTGACGAATAAAAACAAAACCAGCCGCTTAGTCATGGGGAAAGGCCACAAACAGACAGAAACACAGTTACTTCCGCATTTGTAACATTTATTCAATTTTTCCTTGACAGTTTATGCTGAGAAGTTTTTCTCGATTTGTTGGCACTTTTGCATAATGCCCAATTTATTTTATTAAATTAAATACCACATTTTTTTATATACAATAGAGTTATGAGATAAGCAGGTCGTTTACCTGACGGTAACGCCATCAGTCTGCTCATAAAAGTGCCTTATATTAATATTTATGGTCTTGTATGGGTCGACATCGTGAGGGTCGATGTGATGCAGATGATGCAGATGGCAGGCTGTCGTTCAGTGTGGAAGTCTAAGGCCTATGTTTAGCAGTGGATGTGGTTCAGTGGCAGTGGCTGATGATGATGATTATACTGGGTTACGCAGAAACTGCTTATAGGGTGTAACTGAGCCGAAAGTGGTCCGTTATTTAACTCATCATTATGAACTTCTGGCTGTTGCACTTTTTATATACCTACACACTAGATCACAAGACTAGGTGGCATTGGGATACTTTGTGTCGGTCCTGTGATTAGGTTCAAAATGAATCACAGAACCGACACAAAGTACTGGTTCACAGGCTCTGATTGGTCCTCTACCTTCATAATTATGTTTATTTTTAATTGATCAGGAACCTTTGATTAGGTGTAACTAACAATGTAGAATCCGATATTATGAGTTTTTTTTCTATTACTTATCACAAACTATGCTCAAACAGCACGCTAAAATAGCATGGGCTTCGGAATAACGCTTCTGAATTATTGTTATGCTTTTCACAGGGTCACTTATTATGGTCGCAAACTATTTGGAAATGACGCTTAGACACAATGAAAAGACGTATGCTATTACAGAAAAAAAAAAATCAAGAACTTTAATTTTGTTTTCGGGGTGTCGTTGAGAATTTTAAGGCTGAACGTTCGAATATAATTATGCTTAAGCCCATGAGAATATTAAAAAAACGTGATTTTCCACACTGCGCTGTTTCAATGCTATTTCAAACCCGCGTTAAGAGGTAAGGTCCCTGAAAAACAAAGTAACATTTTCTAAATTACTATAAAAACGGTTTTCACTCACGATTATGTCTATTTTGTTTTGCGAGTTTTAATAAAGTAAATTTTTATGTAATTTTTTTTACCTGTGCACGTGCCTTTGTTAACTAAACAAAATACAAACTAAATCTACAAATACAGTTAGACTGCCTATAGACTGTTGAAGGTCTAATGTTAATTAATTTGACACCTAAGACTTTATCTATTTCATGTTTTATTATCTACCCATTTGGCTTCATTGGATTGTAATTTATGCAGCAGCTTCAAACTTCCATGACAAAACACGCAAAATAAATTGTCTCGTGGAAGGATCTTCCCAACTATCTACATCTCGACAGCCATACGTTTAGTTTATCTTCCATCAAACCGCAACGTTTTCTTGTTTACTTTGTTCCCTCTCAATCAAAATGTAACTCTAGATTGTCGCTGTGACAAATTTGGGAAAACTCAATTTTGTTCCTTGTAATCTGTTTAAAAGTTATTCGGAGTTTTTAGTTAAAATGGAACAATTGAAATGTTATTTCAACTACGATAGAATATCAGTTGAGTAAGAGAAAAATCCCTATTTTGCTTGCTATAGAAAAATACGTTTTTTTTTAATAAGTTAAGGTTAAACTGAGTTAATTTATAAGTAAGGAACAACAACAAATTTTTAAGAATAAATTTGCATTTTGACTTATTTCTTACACTTAATATTAATTTTAGTGTCCTTAATATTTTTTATTATAAACTAGCGGTCCGCCCCAGCTTCGCACGGGTATAGATTATAGCCTATGTTACCCGGGGATAGTGTAGATTCCCAACAGTGAAAGAATTTTTCAAATCGGTTCAGTAGTTTCGGAGCCTATTCAATGCAAACAAACAAACAAACAATCAAATCTTTCCTCTTTATAATATTAGTATAGATAATAGGCTTGCGTTTGACCACCATCTATCTATCCTGATGTTAAGCGATGATGCGGTCTACCTTGGAGCATGCTTGCCTAGAAGAAACCGATTCACTTGTGATTTGAAGACACCCAGATTGTAACCATCGGGGAACACCCATTCAGGCAGCGCATTCCACAGACTATCAGTTCGCACAATAAATGTGGAATCAAAGCGCTTCATTCGGGTTTTCGGAATATCAACCATAAAGCGGTGACAATTTTTCGTGCCCGCTCTGGCAGTCCGATAGAAAAATGGGCAGGAGGGACTTAGATCGATCCGATGCACACTCTCCGAAATATATCCGATAAAAAACCGATAAACTAGCAACTTTACGTCGATGCGCAAGACTAAGAAGCTTAGACTGAACTAAGGATTCGTTGTCTCAAACTGTATCAATGATAATACAAAATTATTTATTTTGTCATTGCAGCTAATGCAGTAAAAAACATACATGCCAATGTATTGAAAACCAGTTGTAACATGTTTACGACTACGAATTAGCCTTTATTGTTGATACTTATTATGGCCATAATTTCTGTCTCTCTATTAAAAAACTCAATTAGTTTCTTCGTGCAGAAAAATATGAAAAAGTCGTACTTGCAAATTTAATATTTTATATTTCTAGTACCATTAAAATGCAACTTGAATTCCGCGGAGGTCTAACGAGGCAATTACCGGTATAATTGTGGCGTGGAGTGCAGTCGGATTATTAGGAACCTCGTTTTCTGCTGCAAACCCACTTTGCATGGGGTAGTGCGTATTTAAAAATGCAAGGTTCGTTACTGCCGAAATTTAATACGAGATGTAGTTATGTTTTTTATTTCTGCTAAAACATTGTTAGTTATAAAGTTCAGACACTGTTCAGTCACAGTGCCTGAAAACTTGTCTCTATAACCAATGTGTCCTGCCCACCATGACCTATGGTGCTGAGACATGGAGGCTCACGGAGAAGACTGTGCACAGGATAGCCGTCATCAAATAGCCGGATAGCTTGGCATCAAATTGCAGGACTGTATCCGAAACACTGAGATACGACGTCACACCAAAACTGCAGACGTCGTAGAAAGGGTGAAGGAATTTAAGTAGAACTGGGCAGGTCACATGGCCAGACGTAATGATGGGCGATGGTGTACAGCAGTAATCGCGTGGTGGCCGAGACTAGGTTGGCGGAACCCAGGCCGACCGAGGATGAGGTGGACTGACGATATCAAAAATACTGTCGGGAACGAGTGGATGCGAATAGCGAGAGACCGAGGAGAGTGGCATAAACAAAAGGGGGCCTATACCCAGCAGTGGGTCACTCAGGGCTGATGATGATGATGATATATAAGGTAGGTAAAAGAACTAATTATGAGTTTGCAAGTTACTTTCCAGAAATTTATATAAAGACAAGAATCATTCTAGTAGCATATTTATTAATTCTGCTATAGATACTGTTGATTTTTGTTACTTGAAAACCCCATACCCATACCCACTCACCAAACCCATAAAACTGTAATAAGCGTTGACTTACAAAGTTGACGGGGCAAATGAACTTTTCCAATGGTACCTAATGGTGCTGACATGCAAGGGCGGATCCAGCTTTGGTGCCAGGGGGGGGGGGGGGGGGGGGTGTCACATAGTCGTGGTCAAGTCACAAGAAGTTATAATTAAATTTTGTTATTAATTAGTGGTCCACCTAGGTCCTAGACCCAGTCCAGGGGAAGGTCATGACCCCCATAACTTCCCCCCTGGATCCGCCCTTGCTGACAAGACATTCTCTACCTGCATACTGCATTCCGCACCGCTCCGCGCGCAATTGTTGCATGTCATATATTCTTGAGAACAAACATTAGGAACTTTTGTACATTTTACGTATACGTATAAGCTACAATGCAACGTAGTTATTTCAAAAATACGTTAATAAAATACGTTTGTTGTATGGGGACCCACCTTTTGTTTTTACTTTTTGACTTTTTTATTAATTCTCAGTTAATCCGCCGTAACATTACATATTTTCTGAAAATTTCAACTGGCTATCTATTACGGTTGGAAAGATACAGTCGTTTAAAAGTAGGACAGACAGACAGGCAGACATCGTAGGCTTAGTAATAAGGTCCCGTTTTTACCCTTTGGGTATGGAACCCTAAAAACTAAAAAAACATGGAGACATTTGAACATGAACGATAACCTGTACTAAGGCATTATCTCTATTGTTTGTCTGACCTGAGGTTCAATCGGACTCATCATCATCATCGTCATCATCATCAGCCAGAAGACGTCCACTGTTGAACATAGGCCTTCTCCTTTAACCTCCACACTGAATGAAAGCCTGCCATCTGCATTCACTGGATGCCCGCGACTCCCACAATCGGAGAATTTTTATTAAATTCTGTCTGAAATCTGACATTAAAAGCGCAGTTTACAGTCAATTAAAGCCCACAGTCTTTGTTAGTAAGACACTTCCAATAAACTTTGCTCTCATAATTTTTAACTCATTAATTAGTGAGGTTTAAACTTAGTGGGAGTAAGGCGTCAACATTTTCTAGCCAGCAAAAGTTTAACTGAAGTTACCAGCCACTATTTTTTATGTAAAGTTATTAAAAAGTTCTGTGGAGTTGCAAGTCTCGATGGACTGTCCCAACTTCTGCAGTTTTTTCTTATTTATTTTCTCACTTTACCAGTCTACTTCAGATTTTTCTATTTTGTTAGATCATTTAAAAAAATATGTTGGTTAGGCAGGCTAGGCAGCGAAATAATAATTATGTTACTGAGGTTAGATTCTTACCTGTTTTGCTTTAAGTTACAAAAATAATTATGGTTTCTAATGTTACGTTTATCCTTTGTGAGTTAGTCTAAAACATCTTCATCATAATTTCAGCCGTAGGACGTACACAGCTGGACATAGGCCTCCCCATCGATCTTCAAAAGAGCCGGTTGGAAGCGGCCTGCATCCAACGTTTCCCTGCGGTCTCTTTTAGGTCGAAAACATCATCATCATCATCAGCCAGAAGACGTCCACTGCTGAACATAGGCCTCCCCCTTTAACCTCCACACTGAACGACAGCCTGCCTTTTGCATCCACTGGATGCCAGCGATAGGTCGAAAACATAATTTTCATTAAATATTCATTAGGTTTTGTCCTAAAAGTTTTTCTTTTGTAAACAGTCTAAGTAAATTCTTAATGTGCTTTATCTTCCGTTTTTAATTAAAAGTAAAAACAAAAGTCATTCCGTCAGGTATTTTATAATGTATGTTTAGGACAGCTACCGACGTACCGTCTTCTTCAAATATTTGTTTGAATGTTACCTTTGATAATTAGAAATACTGTGACTGCTTTGAATTCAAGATTAGGAAGTCTACAAGGTTTTTGAATGATCAAAAATGATCCCTAATTCCTATTTGTACTTGATACGATAAAGCGGAAATACAATAGAGATTCATTTTATTTATGTTACACGGGAATTACTCACGTAAGATTAAGCCGGTTTGCACTCAAAGCAAACGCAAAGCGAGACGCAGCCGCGCGCGCGCATTCACCTTGAAAAAGGCCGTCTAATGCGGTTGAAACTATAGTCGGAGTAACCGGCTTAATCTTACAACAAAATTTTACAACAATCTTAACATAAATAAAATGTGTGAAAACCATGTCAGTTTCAATAATACAATAGAGATTCGTATAAGAAACAGTTTCAAAGTAACAAAGAACCACATTTGTCCAGATGTAAGTTTTTTATATATATATAGGTAAGTTCATTTGGTTCATTTATCGCAATTTGTCTTATCGACTCTCAATTCCTAATGACTCAAACATTTTCGAAAACATTTACAGTAGAGGGGGAAATAACTTAGGTTGAATTTCTACGAAATTCCACTTTCATGAACAAGTGAAGCTTGGTGGTCCAGATACCTACACGGTACTCTATTTTATAAGTGTTCAGACACGCATAAATGTGTCAATCATTTTAACATGTCGACTAGGTTATGACCACATTTTGCTGAAACAAAAATATCCATCTGACTCACTGACCCAGTAGCATAATAGTATTTAGTTTCAAGTGATGTTTCCACAGTCAGAAAATATTATCTAATGAGAGGATAAATTAAATTATTAATTAATAATAGCATAGTAAAACTAAGTTTGTTTTCGTCACTCTTTAAGCAATCAGGTAATATATTTAAAAAAATTATAGCCATTGCATGAGCGTCACTACTATGCATTTCTAGTCTTGATTTGGTATTTCTAATTTATGCTTAAACAGGGGTATAAGCTATACTACCGTACCAAGATTCATTTACATCAGCTAAGCTGTTACGGAGTTAAGTGTGGACAAACAAACACAAACATTCGCGTTTACATTATTAGTGTGATTGCTAGTTTGTGTAGATGGCACTTCCGTGTGTCTTGAACCACAGAATGCAAATACGCTAAGAACAAAGTTTGATCACGACTCACTTGTTTTAAACTTATTCCAACTTCAAAGTACGTCGTGTGAATTAGGAAGCCAAGCCCAAACTTTACTACACCGTATTTTAGTGCAACTTACACCTTAGTTAGTTTATAGGGGTAGGCAACACTAATTTAGACCCAAGGCTGCCATCATTTTGGAATTAGGGAGTTCAAGAGAATGATAAGGTACAGAAAAGACCTCTTCAGACTATGAATATGAGTAGGTAATTATACATAGCTTTGCCATCCGTCTGCTCCATAATTACAATAATAATATATGATAACACAATGCATTGCTAAGTGTAAACGATACGAGTGCTATTGTGCTATGAAGCTATACCATAAGCCTTGAGGGTTTGTAGTACCTTAGGCAGATTGCTAGAAAACCAACAGGCAATCTCTAAAAGCTCATAGTCATAGTAATGACACGCTTTACGGTTGAAATTCCGAAAACCCGTACGAAGCGCTTTGATTCCACTTTTATTATGCGAACTTTATATTTTTTGTCTGTGGAATGTGCTGCCTGAATAGGTGTTCCACGATAGTTACAATCTGGGGGTCTAGACAAGAGCCACTTTCTGTTAGCGTTTACGCCTGCGGAAAAATGAAATTGTATGAAAATGACATTGACAATGACATTTTAGCTTAAGAGATGTTATCTTAAGCTAATGTCATTTTCGTACAACTTCATCTTTCCGCAGGCGTTAACGCTAACAGAAAGTGGGTCTTGTCTCCCTCCTGGGTGTCTTCAAATCACGAACGAATCGGTTTCTACTAGGCAAGCGTGCTCCACCGTAGACCGCATCATCGCTTTACATCAGGCGAGTTGGCGGTAAAACAAACGCAAGCCTAATATTTTATTTTAACGTGTTCGAGAGGGTTTGAGCTCAAAATTTCGTTTTTTTTCGTTTTTTTGGGTATCTCAGCTTCTTCACACCACAGCTCAGTTAATGACGAATGCGATGGATACAACGTATCTAACTGGTCGTGGTGATCCCAGCCAGTTCTTTGAGTTCTCTGACCAGGACAAAACTAAGAGTAGCCAGGTGACCGAATGGGGATGAAGCTATCGATAAAAACAATTTTGGATGCTATGATGTAACAATTAATAGCATAGTCAGAAAAAACCTTAATGATTATCTCAAAAATCCTCCCAATGACAGTGAGATACGAGAACATCCAAAATGACCCAAAACAAGAATTTTACACACATTTTTACAAACGACAGTCCCGTCATTAAAATAATAACGGTTATATTTCACAAGTTAACACCTAAAGGAGACAACAAAAGAACTCCCCGGGGATATTGTTTCGCGAGATTTTTTGTGGACACACGTACAAACAACTGGTCCATTAGCGAAATCATTTTCCTCTTAATGTGTCCACGGGGGCGAAAATATGGTACTACCATATGCGGTACGGATGTTGAGAGTTACTGGAATGGAATATGGATATTAGTTTGATAGGGGACTGTCATTCCGTGGCTCAATTTCGAGTTTTTTTTTTGTTAAAATTTTCATGACCGTGGATTCAATGTTCTTTAGTCGTAATATTAAACATTTTACTTAGTAACATAGTATTAATAGCGTCAAACAAGTCATAGTCACAGTCAGAGTCAAGCAAAGTAAGTCACGGTCAAGTCAAACTCATGCCCCTGTAAAGTGGTGGAGACTTTACAAGAAGCTCCTACAGAGTGTTGGAAACAACACGAAAAGACATGTTTCACCTCGTATATCACTTGTCCACACTTGAGCACGTTTACAAGCACTTAATGAATAATAATTCACCATTTAGTACACATTAACACTCGAAAATACACAAGTTCAGGAAAATTATCCAACGAGCCGACATGTTTTTTTTTCACGTTGGCGCCAAAACTCCCTCTATTTCCAGAATGACATCACATTGTAGAGTCAACTTAGGTATACCCTTAATATAACTGCATTACAAAATACCTATTAAATGAAGGGAGTGCAACGAAAACATTGTGTTTATTCTAAAAAAAAATATTTTATTATTTAGTTTTAAAATTGAGTTCGATACCAAATCTGTGCAGTTTTATGCACTTACTTTTTTTAACTATAGAAGGTAGAAGGTTTAAAGGTTTGGGATGGGTGGAGAGACGGCCATAACAAACAGCCAGATGGAGAGCCAAACAGACGGACATAATGGACTTAAGGAAACCTTGTAGTACTACGAAAATCCAAAAAGATAATTAAAATATGTTTTTTCTGAAACATTGCGTCAAAATATAAGTGGTTGGCCTAGCAAACAAATAAAAAAAACAGGTGACAATGGCTCGTACAAGGACGTTTTACCTATTGACATTAGGGTATATTTAAGGGCTTGTACAATGTACACTGAGCCCTACGTATGAGCCAATCATAGGACACCACTTGGAAATGTCATTTGGGAGTTTTGGCGCCAACGTGAAAAAACATTTTTTTTCCTATATCTGAATATTTTACTAACACAAAATAATTTTTTTTATACTATAGTTTTTTTTTTTATATTCGTCTTAACAATTACAGCTTTATTTTTTCACTTTCATGCCCGAAAATATAGATACCTAAATTTTACGATTGCATTTTGTAATATGGCCATCTGGATACAATTCTTATAGAGTCACAATCTCTCAGTGAAAACAGTCAAAAAACATCCGAGAGTCATTTTACATACATTTTATCGATTATATACATTCATAATGCCACATTTATTCCAATTTATGCCGCTCTATGTCGTTCACATACCGTTCAACGTTAGTTGTCCGCTATGTCATCGTCGCTCTAGCATCGCGCGGCGTTGTAGTCAGATCGAGGTTACCTTGTAACTAACTAAAAAGTCTGCGCAATTCGTAACGTGCGCCGAATTTCGGTTCCGAATTTTTTTGGTACGATTTTGACTCTATAATATGCATTGTATCTCGATGATTATAGCTCTTAAATTAAAAATATAGAGCCACAAAATGCGCCCCTTCACCACAATTTTCCGTCGCTTCCAGTCCAATTCTACGATTATCCACCCCGCGTCGGGGTAACATCATAACACTAATGGATTTCTCTCAAGAAATTGCCAAGTGATAGCCAAGATTTCGACATTACTGTCGCGCAACTGGGGAGATTGCAACTTTTTCACGCCACGCGTTCATTTTATTACTGTCACATAAAGAAAACCGATAAAAGAGCCATCAAAATATCGTATTCGTTGTTACGGTTATGACTTATGTTCGTACATCTGGAGGTGGTTGAATGTGTAAGCTCAATTTGGTGACAATGAAGCCGGGGTGAGTTGCGGTGTACTGGATGAAATGTAAATGACAATCATATTTATCATATTTTACTAAGGTTATTATTTATATCACACGGGAATTACTCACGTAAGATTAAGCCGGTCACTTTGACTATAGTTTACGTGAGTAATTCCCGTGTAACACAAATAAAATGTTACTAAAGAAACTGACATGGTTTTCACACGCTTGGCAGCCCCAAGCGAGACGCAGCCGCGCGCGTGTATATTCACCTTGAAAAAGACTGCCTAATGCGGTTGAAACTATACTCGGAGTGACCGGCTTAATCTTACGTGACGTTACGTGACGTCCGAGTAATTCCCGTCTAATATAAATAAAAATAAATAAAATGTGTGAAAACCAGTTCAGTTTTTATAATAAAAATGCTTAGGTTTCTTCTTTTATTTGCTCCTGTTTCCTAAAATATGTAAACAAATCTTGGTTGTCGATTCCTACTTCTATTTCCTTTCAACGTATCGTATAATGTCACGTTTAACATAGTAGAAAAATAGAAACACAATGTCACACACGCGCAATGTCACACTCGCACAATGTCTCACACTGGTTTTCTTTGTCGTATCGACTGGAAACTGTGAAAGTGCATGTAATCCGAATGACAGTACAGTAATTTGTTGCCATCGAACTGATCTGATGGTGGAGCAAGGAGGTGTAAATAAGGTGTGTAAATAAATAGTTTCCTGGTTGAAACTATAGTCGGAGTAACCGGCTTAATCTTACGTGTGTAATTCCCGTGTATTATAAATAAAATGTCTAAGTTTCATATTTCAAAAATAACTTCCGTATCACAGATCTACTGCCTATTCCGTATGGTTCAACACTATGACAACATATCCATTGACACGATTAGCATAAAACCAAGCCACGAGTTGATATAATAGATGATTATGATTAATGTTTATGACTGAATGTAATAAATTATTTTTATTTAAAAAAACCTATGTTATTTAGAATATTTTGAACTCAGTGACGTGTAACTATTGGGTATAATATAAATAAACGAGTATGATGGCATAGCAACATCATCATCATCAGCCAGATGACTGAACATAGGCCTCCCCCCCTTTAACCTCCACACTGAACGACGGCCTGCCTTTTGTATCCACTGGATGCCAGCGACTCACAATGTCGTCGGTCCATCTAGTGGGAGGCCTAACTATGTTGCGTCTTCCGGTTTGTGGTCTCCACTGAAGAACCTTTCTTCCCATCGTTTATCGATTCTTCCACCGATGTGGCCTGCCCATTGCCACTTCAACTTGCAAATTTTAACAGCTATGTCGGTGGCTCTGGTTCTTTGGCGAACATGGATATAGCAACAGGGATTGTACAAATGTATATCTTTAAATTCTATATTGTGTATATAAAAGGCGTTGTGTGTACGTATGTTCCCTATGGATTTCCTGGAAATGTTCCCTACGGATTCCTTCTTAAAACGTAGTTATAAACCTGCAAAATGTGGAATGAGCTACCTTCTACGGTGTTTCCGAGAAGCTACAACATGGGGTTCTTAGGCGAGTTAATCGAGTTCTAAAAAGTCGGCAACGTATTTGTGATGCCTCTGGTGTTACAAGTGTCCATAGGTGACGGTGACTGCTTACCATCAGGCAGCCCGTCTGCTTGTTTGCCACCTATGGCATTAATTTAAAAAAAAAAAATCTAAACAAAGCTCCTGCTTTCGCAACGTACTCTGATTTATCTAAAAATCCTTGTGCTAAAATGTGTGGTCAAATTATCATCAATAAATTGGTGAAACAGAGCAGTTCAGTGAGCTGTAAGATTTAAACTAAAAACCAATATTTGCAGTACTTACCCTGTCACCAAACACCATGTTTACCGAACTTTTTACTGGAAGTTGTTCTGCTATATTGTGGCTGTGTTTACATCCCCCATCCCGTATGTTTGCGTTTCCAAATGTTTCCATAAATATAGTAAGGATTCCGGTACTCGTTCTTGTTAGAACAGCTCTTTAGCACAGAAAATAGTTTTAAAAAAATATATTTTTTCTGCTCTTTAGGGACGTATTTTGTTCTTAATAAACTCTTTTTTTCCCCCCAACACAAGCCGGGGACATTGTCAAGCTGAACATGTTGCTTACGCAGTTTTCTGTTTTTTAAACATTTAATTGGCCAATTTAGATAGCCATAATATGGTTGTCACTGACATAGCTGTTATGCAAGTTGAAGTGGCAATGGGCAGGCCACATCGCTCGAAGAACCGATAACCGATGGGGAAGAAAGGTTTTTGAGTGGGACCACGAACCGGAAGACGCAGACGTAGGTAGGCTTCCCACTAGATGGACCGACAAATAAATATTTTAAATTTGAATTTTGAATTTGACAACATTGTGAGAGTCGCTGGCATCCAGTGGATACAAAAGACAGGCTGTCGTTCAGTGTGGAGGTTAAAGGGCCTATGTTCAGCAGTGGACGTCTTCTAGCTGATGATGATGAAACTATTTAGTTGTCAATTTGCGAGTCGACGACATTGTCAGCGCGGTTCGTACTTCTATCGTTTAGACGATTAGTGTAACCGGACTACAAAATAAGATATAAAGCAAGGAAACCGCAAAAATCAGTCATTAAGGACATAATCATCTTGGAGCTAACATCGACTAGTGTACAGTAATCAAAATGACGTCACACCTCACGTCTATTATTATTTTTGTTGCTATGGCGGTGGTTGTCTATTCAACGCCAGTGGATAAGGATCAACCGGCATTCTGTGAGTAAACTTCATTTGTTTTAAGAACTTCTCCAACTTGTAGTTTTAAGTATGATCTCCGATTTGTCGTTTTAAGCATGCTCTCTAACTTGTCGTTTTCAATTTTCTCTACAATTTACATCTTCTCAAGTAGATAGGAACTTATAGGCTTGGGATCACAGAAAAGAAAAAAATAATTGTTTAAATTAGAACGGCTGTCAAGGCATTTTTGTTAGATTTTTTTTTGTAGCCAGTTGCACCCATATTAACGAAACGTCAGTTATTTGAAATCAGTTAGCAGCTGTGATGCGGACAAAGAACTTTGAGACGTAACCCAAAAAGGTAAGGTCCAAGTTCGTTGGATGCGGAGTTCGATGCGTTGACATATATGAGAATGTTCAAGCAAAACTCTGTCATAATGCCTGGCGACAGATTTTCCTTCTCATTTCCGTTCTATTTACTTCTCTTTTCTGTGGTTGGCTCATTACCTAACTAAAGTAGAATTTTTTTTAAAGTTATATCAGTCAGTTAAATTGGTCTTAATATATATTTTTTTAACAATTTCGTACCAGTTGTACAGTCTTAATTTTGTATTATTAGTGGGTCAGTATTTTTTTCATAAAAACAATTTTATTTTAACCAACTAGTTTATAGATACTAAGAATTTGTAGCACAGATGATCTTTGAAGTATACGAGTACCAGCTAAAATCTTACGTTCAAAAACCTAATAAAAGTGATTAAAAATATACTATCTTCATTCATCTTTTTAGAATCAAATGCAGATGTTTGAGATAAAAATTCTTAGACCGAGTACCTTCTTATAGGTAGTAGGTACTAAGGAACTTCGTCGGTCAACTAGACGAGGTATAACAGGTTTTACTAGAGGTGCAAATGTGACGCCTTAGAAGCGTATTTTTCCATAGGTTGCAAACAAGCTGACAGGCTGCCTGATGGTAAGCAGTCACCGTCGCACATGGATACGTGTAACACCAAAGCCATCACAATTACGCTATAACTACGCTACGCTATGGTTTTTGTATAGATATTATACAGAACTTAATCAAAATAGATACCGCGAATTTAACAACTTTCATAGTTGACTAGCGGTCCGCCCCAGCTCCACACGGGTATAGTTATATAGCCTATTAAAATAGCCTATAATGTGATAACGCAGCATTCAAATGGAAGAATTTTTAAAATCGGTCCAGTACTTTTTGAGCCAATATGTTACAAACATACATACAAATCTTTGCTCTTTATAATATTGTATGTATATGTATAGATTAAATCTGGTGTTACTTTGCGGAAGTTCATCTTCAAAACTGTTTTGACGTATCTCTAGTATATTTCCGCTTCAACTTCGTATTCAGTACCTACAATAAAGAATTTGGGACCAATTATTTTTTTGTACTGAAATTTGTTAATGATGCAAATTTATCCCAACCTAAAACAAAAATTAGTTTCATAATAGAGAAAATTAACATCGCTGCTTTTCATGAATACCGTCACAATCCAAAATTTTCATATTTCTTGTTTTTAACACAGCGCAATCCAAAATAGTCCATATTTTATGGTGAATAAAACTCATAATCATATCGGAAAAAATGACAAGATGGCGCAATAATATGTCATTATGTCATTGGTTAATTTTTGACGCCATTTTTGTACAACAGTCCACGATCGCTAGATACTACGAGTCCTTTCAAGCAAAAACACATAACGTTTCCTGAATAATATCATATCTCTAAATAATTTAGGGATAATTAAGTAATATTATCTATAATACTATTCCATTTTGAGTTGTATGAATATTCACGAAATAATCCAAATTATTTTAGTTTTTTCTTTTGATGTTAAGTGCAATATTTAGTGTTACTACGGTCATCACGCAAGAGTAAGTACGACAAAAATACTTATTTTGTTTTATGTGTTTATTCAAGATAAAACGAATAAAAATATCTTATGGAATAATGAGATGTGATGATATTCCATAAAAATAAAACGCAAAATGTACAACTGTAAGCAAGATAAGTCATTTTTCACTATAAATCATACGCAATTTTGAAGTTCCTCCAATTTTTTTACTTTAGATATAGCTATAATTTATTTAATATGATAATAATAATCAGTGTTCAGTTAAGTGTTTATAGTTCGTGTAAGTGTGTATGTTAATATATAATATTTTTTATGCCTTGGAGAGATCTATGTCTAGCATTGGAGACTATAGTCTAAAATGATGACGGCCATGTTTATTAAGCACGGCCAATAAAAGTAGTGTTGTTTTATTTTTAGGGTTATTATTGTATTTATGTTTGTCCGTTTCTTTATTCTACCTTACATTTTAAACGCCTAAACCAATGTAGATGATTTTCTCTCAAAATTGTAGTCTTTATTATTTAATTTTTCAATTACCTTTTATTTACCAATTAGGTATTACTTACTCTTTATAAAGTTTATATTATACTACACAAGGACCAGTGTTTAGTCAAATGGTTAATTCAGTAAAAACTTATTTTTCTTACAGTTCCCAATCCTCGTACTCTTCAAATATTCCGAAACATGAATATGAATGTCAATATTAATGATTGTATTTACCATCATCAGCCAGAAGACGTCCACTGCTGAACATAGGCCTCCCCTTTTAACCTCCACACTGAACGACAGCCTTTCTTTTGCATCAACTGGATGCCAGTGACTCTCACAATGTCGTCGGTCCATCTAGTGGGAGGCCTACCCACGATGCGTCTTCCAGTTTGTGGTCTCCACTCAAGAACCTTTCTTCCCCATCGATTATCGGTTCTTCGAGCGATGTGGCCTGCCCATTGATACTTCAACTTGCAAACTTGCAAATTTTAACAGAAATGTCGGTGACTTTAGTTTTTTGGCGAATATCCACGTTTCGGATTTTATCGCGCAAAGAAACTCCGAGCATAGCTCTCTTCATTGCCCGCTGTATGACTCTGAGTTTTATATTAGTGGTAGTTATTTGAAAATGATCAAATAGTCAGAAGTTTTTGAGAGATATTTATCCCCTACATCCTCAGGCAACATCAAAATATGGATTCATCGAACGCCAGTAAAGATTTTGTTCTGACTGTTAAGATCCGGATTATGAAGAGACCAATACAGGAAGTACTTACTGTTCTCTTTATTCAAGGAATCATAAAAGTTGTAGGGTTCTTTGAACGATAATTACAGGAAAATATTTTGATATAAAAACATTGGCGACATGCATAGGTTTTTTTCCAAGAACGTAGAAAAAATAACAATGAAGCTAGGAGACATAAAGAATTTAAAATCAGAAACAGAAAACGCGTATAATTATTGTTTTTCGTATAAAACATCATCCGAAGACACGGCGTTCAAAATAGTAATCTATACTAATATTATAAATAGGAAAGATTTGATTGTTTGTTTGTTTGCATTGAATAAGCTCCAAAACGACTGAACCGATTTGAAAAATTATTTACTGTTGAGATGTTACGCTACCCCCGGGTGACATATTATGCTATATAATTATTATCTATACCCGTGCGTAGCCGGTGCGGCCCGCTAGTAATAGATAAATTTGTAAAACAAGTAACACCATAAATGATTTATTAATGTCGTTGCAAACCAGGCATACAGATAAAAGTTATCAGTGTGTGAAAGGAAGAAAAAGGGATTGCTTGATCTTATAAGGAAAAATATTGTTCCAAGATTATACAAGCAGTTTTTTTGAGAATTACTAGTTATTCTACTTACCCACCTGATAAGAACTAATTAGTTACAAACTACGCAGCAGTCTGCGTAGTCACAAATTGAAAATAGTAAAGAATAGGTTTGTTAGTTTTTTTTAAGTATTATGGTTCCTACATGTATAAGACGGATTATGCGGTAGACACGAAATTATTTTTAATATGTAGTTAATTTTATTTATTCTGGTTCCTACTACCAAAGAAAGATTAGTCACAAATATTTTTTTAGAAGAAGATAACAGATAATAAGATTGTTGTATTTTTTATGTATGGTCTACTTGTTACCTAAATTGTTTATTCACCATAATTTCAGCCGTAGGACGTCTACTGTTGGACACAGGCCTCCCATCGATTTCCGAAAGGGTTGGTTGGAAGCAGCCTGCATCCAAAGTTTTCTTGTTGTCTTTTTTAAGACTTTAAATGTCTTTTTAATTGTTTTTTAATTCTAGGATATTATATTAAGCGTTAGTTATGCCACGTAGATAATGCATAAATTATTTTTAATGAGCTGTTACACTTTGGACTAAATATTTTATGAAGAAATTAATGTTTTTATTAATTTTATATCTATTTTTGTATGACTGCGTCTATGCAGTTAGTGTGTATTAATTATTTGTTTGGTTATCTTTATTTTTTTAGCTTAATGCACCAATATCACAACCAAAAATGTGTCACTCTTTAGATAAATTTGGTCTAATGATTTTGACATAAAATCAGAAAGTAGAGGAGTATAGCGAAATAGTTTTTGCCAATACTGTCTTTATTTTGATTGTGTTACTATTCAGAAAATCATTAATATATTGTAGAACATTATTACCAATTATGATATTATTCAAGAAAAAATTTAAACTACACTAGTGTTTCAACATGACTTATGCTCCTATTCATAATAATATAGCGAAAGTAATATTGTCATAAGTCGAAGACCTCGCAGTTTTTAAATAATTTGATATTGTTTTTGAGCCCAAACACCTAAAAGTCACAATTTTAATAATACCTTGATTAACATCCTATTGAATTTTCTATTCTATGTTTAATTATTCTCAAGGAATAAAAAGTTATGGAAATAAATATTTTGTTAAATTTTCAAACGGCTCTCCTGTAAAATTAGCTTTTTTGAGTTGTGTGGTTATTCATGCAAAGCAGCGACATGTAACTTAAAAATCTTTCATACAAATGAAACCTAGCTTGTAACAAAAAATACCTTTAAATGACCAAATTTCCACATTTTCAGCCTGCCCCCAGAATGAAGAATACTACAAATGCTCACAGATCCACTGCTACAAAGACTGCAAACATCTAATTTACCCTCCGGCCTGTCCTTCAGTATCGTCTGATTGTTATAACCCAGCTTGCGAGTGCGTAAGTGGTTATCTGAGAGATGGAAAGGGAATCTGTGTCCCTGAAAAACAATGCAGTAAGTAACTAATGCTGGTTTCTCTACCCTACCTTCTCATGTCAAATTATTGGTAACAATCTGGGTATCTTTAAATCACGGGTGAATCGGTTTCTTCTAGGCAAGAGCCTAGAAGCTCTAAACCCTGCGCCAGGGAAATAGAAAAAGGCAACGGTACCCCCTGCCTGTAGCAAAAAGCTACTAAAACAGGATCTTTGGGCGCGTGCCCAGGGAGAGAGCGACAACGTTGTGTGACAAACGTTGTCATTGGCGGAAGAGCTGAGACTACACGGTTGTCTCGGAAAGAGCCGCAGCACAGTGCTGAGGACTCCAATGCGTTCCTCTGGAGATCCCGGAGCCCTCTTATCAAGCACTAAGGCTGGTCACCGGGAGAGTTTTAGTGGGTATAATCCCATATAACCTATTGCACCCCAATGCAGCAGGGTATCTTTGGAAAATTTTCCCCTTGAAATAAAGGCAAGATTGCTCCATCATCTCTTATAGCATCAGGCGAGTTGGTCAAAACGATGAATGTATAACGAAAGGAGATAATTTTACTCATTGTTATAATCTTTTACTATTACGACCAACGTTGAAATCGCGAAAAAAACAACTGTTTACTAATATTTCGTCGAGGTCATAATTGTATATTAATTTTTTCTATGGTAGAGATAATATTTTTCATGATTACAATTTGGTCTTATGATAAAAAAAAAACCATAATGATGACTTCTTTCACCTTAGTACCGCCGTTTCGTGAAGCACAATATAAAGTAAAGTAAAGTAAAGTAAAGTAAAGTAAAGTAAAGTAAATATTTATTTCTGAAGCGGTTTAACATTATCATAATTAAATTGTATACATAGCCACAAATAATCTAAACCAGGTAATATTGAATTAGCAGTGGGCCCCAAACTCGGCTAGGCCGGTATCTTGGTGACCCGAAAAAGATTTGCCAATTTTAACCTAACGCGCGCGCTTAGGAGTTACAAATACAACTAAAATACTTAAATTAAAACTAAAGTAGGTAGATTAAGTATAGTAGACAATATAACTCAATGCCTAAAACAAATCCGAGGTGCCAAGCACGAAATGCCACTAGTTTCGAGTATCATCATCATAATCAGCCTATCATGTTCCCAATGCTAAAACACAGGCATTTTCTTATATAGAGAAAGGATATATAGGCTCTAATCTACCATGCTGGCCCAGTGCACGTTGCGGTGAATGTCATATATCTTTTAGAGGCCAAGTTTATTCAAACCACTATATTGTCTTTAAGACCAAGTAGCCAGTTTACTCCATAAGTAGTGCGGTTTCAGCCTATCCATAGAATTAGAGGGCCTATTCTTACTATCGTTTTCTTTTTGTTACAGGTAACCAAAAGGAAAAACTTCCTATGGGGCGATATTAACATTTAGCAAGAAACACATTTTTTTTCAGAAAACTGGATTGACAGAATACTGCATAAACCATTAAAAATGTGAAAATATGCTAATAAATGTTATTTTTATTGAGCATACGTATCAATATATTTATATATATTTTCAGATTTTAATAAAATATATAATAAATATTTTTGTGTTTTTATTTTCGTCAGCCATCATCGTCGTCAACCAGAAGATATCTGCTGGTGAACATTGGCCTCCCCCTTAGAAGTCCACATTAAACGGCAGCCTGCCTTATGTTATGCATCCACTGGATGCCCGCAACTCTCACGATGTCTACGGTCCATCTAGTGGAAGGCCTACCTACGCTGCGTCTTCCATTTAGAAACAAAAAAAGAAAGAAAGAAAATAAATTTCATTCGACACCTTTACAAAAAACTTATATCTAGAGGATACAATCAGTGTCGAATGGGTCCGTCTCGGCATAAATACTGAAAGTCAAGGACTATCAGCGCCGGTTTTCAGACGAACCCTTGAGTCATTTCATGGTCTCCACTCAAGACCTTTTTTTCTATCGGTTATCGGTTCTTCGAACGATTTGTCCTGCTCATTGCCACTTCAATTTACATATTTTATTAATTATGTGGGAACGCCAACCATAGATTGCTGCTTGATAATAATATATTAAAACCTAGAAAAAATATTAAAGTATCTTTATATCTATTTTGGAAATTGACGTGGTTTTCACTCATTTTGTTTATATTACACGCGAATTACTCACTTATGATTAAACTTCTAGCGGTTCGTCGCAAGCTTAAGGTGGTAGATCAACCGGAGTGGTCATCGTCAGCCGAAGATTTGTGGGCTACTAAGGGTACTAAGGGTCTATTAATAAGGGTACTGGCCATATTACAGTACACTTTTGAACTATTTACTTATGTAGTGAAAATCTAGGTAACACCTTTCATGCTCAGCTTTCTAACTTTACAGATAAATTAATTGTAAAATCATGTCGAAATGTTTTTTTTTCTTCATAATTGGTGATTTTAACTTTAGTAACATTCAAAGGCCACCTGACAGTAATACCATTCCAGAAAAGACTGGAATCTTAGGAGAAACTCAAATAAACTTCCGCTTCGGCTTTTTCGGCTTGCGACTTGACACAGTTTAACTTTTGTCAATATACTAGCAATAGAATCTTGGACTTAGTATTACGTAACAATAACTTATAAGTATATGCGATGAGTCATTAGTACCGAAAAATCCCCATCACAAGTCACAGAATATAATCTTAAGCATGTTGACCTCCAAATCGTTAGAGGTTAACTCTCAAATTAAATACTTCTATATAAACTTGGAAATTACGTTAGCATCATATCTTTCTTAAACGAGGTGAACTGAGATGAATCTTTGTCGAAAATGCCACTGAAATACGTCACTAACGAATTCTACACACTCGTCCATGACATTACAAAAAAGTGTAATATCCTATAAGTTATTTAAGACGGCTACTACTTTGCCATCATGGTACAATTCTCGTTTAAAGAAAGTTCTCCAAGAAAAATATAAATTCTTACATAAATTCCATAAGTATGGCAACACCTCAGATAATTAATATTACGACCGAAAGACTCTGCATCCATGGCCATGAAAAACAGACAGCAAAATTTTAGAAACTTTTATGTTATGCTACATTATATTTACAGATACATATTTACAGACGATAAAGAGACCGCAGGGAAACGCTGGATGCAGGCCGCTTCCAACCGGCTCTTTTAGAGATCGATGGGGGAGGCCTATGTCCAGCAGTGGACATCCTATGGCTGAAATGATGATGATGATGATGAAGATATTTAATAAAGGCACTTGCCACAATAAATAAAAACAAATGAAAAAAAATATTGGTCGTTTATAAAATTGGAAAAAAAAAACGGTTCTAATACACTCCCTTCAAACTCTCTTCATCTCTTTCATATGATATGAAAAAAATATTATCCGGATTTGCATCCATAACTTATATACAAATAAGTACCTATTGTGCATATGAAGTTGCAGATTCTGGTAAGGAATTAATTACCTAGTCTGTGGAAATATCATCGCATTCACTCACTGACTGATTCTTCACAAAACCTACTTGACCTACGAAATTGGTATATGGATTTCGTATGATTGTAGAGGTTCGGTAAGAAAGGATTTTGTTCAAGAGATAAAAACGGGATAAAAACACATGCGTACGAAGTCGCGGGAAACAATGATAAAATCTCGATCAATTAAAAGACTTCAGTATCTGTGAAATCCCCATTTAATAGGTAATCTATTAAATAAGTTTCTTCCAGCGAAATTTTTATTATCTCGCTGGTTTCTTATCAAGTTAGGTTAAGAGTTCGTGTAAATATTAATAATTAGTACCTAAAATATTAACGTCAGAGAAGTGTTATATTATATATATAGGTTTATTAATGGATACTCACTAGATATAAAACAAGGAAACCACGAAAACCGGTCATTAAGGACAGAATCATCTTGGAGCTAATATCGACTGTGTACAGTAATCAAAATGACGTCATGCCCCATGTTTGTTATTATTTTTGTTGCTATGGCGGTGGTTGTATATTCAACGCCTATTGATAAGGATCGACCGGCATTCTGTAAGTAAACTTAATTTATTTTAGGCGTGTTTTCTGTTTTTTTTTTTTTAGTTTACGGCAGCTGCATAACATTGTCACATCACATCACATCATCAGCTATTAAATGTCCACTGCTGAACAAGGCCTCCCTCTTAGAGAGGGGTGTTGCCCTTGGAGAGGGGTGTTGCCCTTAGAGAGGGGTGTTGCCCTTAGATAGGGGTGTTGCCTAAATTGCTTTAAATATTTCCGTAGTCCAAAAAAAAAGGGAGGAGGGTCTCTAGGCGCATACTTCTAGCTAGGATGGGCGGCATTCAAAAAACTGGACGACATCCTCAAGTCACGCCATATGCCACAATGTCTGAAAACTCGCCACTGCAACCAATGTGTTCTGCCCACCATATTATTATATATATTATTATTATATTATTACTATCGCGGGTCGAACCTGGACTAGATTAGCACAGGACCGAGGCAGATGGCATAGCAAGAGAGAGGCCTATACCCAGCAGTGGGATAAAGAAGGCTGTGGATGATGATGATGATTTCCGTAGAATTATTGGTAACAGTTGCACGGGCCATATTTTTATTATAAATACATAGTTATATAAAGAAAACAATTAGAGCCAACTAGCATAACGGTACAAAGTATTTTTAGTATACCAGCGACGTTCAATAATCTAACAAAAGTGATTAAAAATATACGATTTTCATTCTGTTTTTACAATTAAATGCAGCTGTGGAAAAAATATCTATGACCGAGTAGTCACCTGCCAAGCGTGGGGATTATGGCAACACGCCTCTCTAAGGGACATTTAATGGCTGATGATGTATCCACATTTTTCACGTTCGTCCATTAATGTTTCTGCTGTAATGGACTAGGTAAATTTAATTATGTTTATATTATAATTCTTGTGTACGTGTCTTTGTAACGTAACTCCTCCTAAACGTCTGGACCGATTTGGATGAAATTTTGTGTATATATTTCAATGGGTTCTTCCTGGATGGTTTGAAAACATAATTGGACTCGGTAGGTATGTTTAATTTAAAATATCATGTTTAACGTGGCGCTGCTTTTCCTGGCAGTACGACGTCTGCCGGGTCCGCTAGTTTAAAATAAGTTTTTGTGCTAAATTTCCACTCTATTTTTAGCCTGCCCCCTGAATGAAAAATACTACAAATGCTCATTAATCCTCTGCTACACAAACTGCGAACAGCTAACACAGTATCGGCCCTGTCCTATAGTATTGGCTAATTGTTATAAGCCAGCTTGCGAATGCGTGGATGGTTATCTGAGAAATGGAAAGGGAATCTGTATCCCTGAAAATCAATGCAGTAAGTAACTATCACTTGTTTCTCTACCCTATCATCATGTAACATAACGTGGTGTAGCCATCGGAAGGCTAAGTGGTGCAGTGCACCGGGGTCCTCAGGCTCAGGGGGCCCTAGGGCCCTGACCTGCAAACCTTAAACTTAGCTTGCGAAAATTTCTCCCACATTCAGAATATAAATAAAAGCTATAAATAATAGTTTTTTTCTTACTTTCTATATTATATTATTATTTTTATCTGTAATAGTGTTATTGATAAGTAGCATATAATATCCAAGATTCTTATAATTATGTTTTTACTTGATAAAACCTAACCAGTTTAGATAGAGCCCCCATTTTTTAAAGTGAAACTTCTTATGTGACTTCCAACAATGTTGCGTTAACGCAACATCGTTGGAAGTTTAACGCTACCATGGAGGGGAAATAGAAAGAGACAGAGCTTTAGATGCCATCTATGAGGAAATTTTGAATCGTGTATATCCTTCTCATAGTTTATTAGTTTACTAATATTTGCATAGATGGCAGAACATGCGACTTCCAACAAGGTTGCGTTAAACGTTTAACGCTATCATGGAGGAGGTAAGAAAGCACAACGCTCCTGGGGAGGGGGAATAGAAAGAGACAGAGCGAGAGTTTCACTTCTTCGGCGCGGAGGACTCCACGCACAATTTTTTTTTTGCACTAGGGCCCTAGCTTACCTAGCTACGCCACTGTTTTGGTATTGATTCTAAGTAGTTCTAGGTATTTATAAGTTTTTAGGGTTTCATACCCAAAGGGTAAACGGGACCCCATTAATAAACCTACGCTGTCTGTGTTTGTTCGTCCGTCTGTCCTTCATTTAAAAACGGCTGTATCTTTCGAACCGTAATAAATAGCAAGTTGAAATTTTCACCGAATATGTAATGTTACAGCGGATTAACCAATAAAATAAAAAAGTGAAAACTAAAGAGGTTCCTTATGAAATAAACATTTTTTTAAACGTATTTTTGTATTTGCTCTAGTGTTAAAGGGTAATACGCACAATACGTACAATGTACCTACATGCGTCAAACTTGGCATGATAAGAGCACAAATTTTAAATTAAAACAACTAAATAATAAATGCTGGCCAAGTGCGAGTCGGTGGCAAATTTCTGTTCACCAAAGTTAAGCGACGTAAGGTGCGGTCGGTGGATGGGTGACCCTGGGTGTGATGTAATTTTGCATTACTACACTTTTTGATAGTGTAATAATTTATGTGGTGGTACGGAACCTTCAATGTATAATCCCGACTCACACTTGGCTGGTTTATTTTACTGTAGTTATATTTTTTTTATTTTTTTTATTTTTTTTTGTTTTTTTAATAACAATTAATCATTATCATCAATAAATAATATCGGTTTATTCCCAGAAGTTCCGTGAAAGTAGTTCCGTAACGAAGCTATTGAAACTTCTTTTCTATAAATAGTTCTGTCAACGTTACTTCTGAAAATGTTCATCAGCGTAAACGGTTCGTGGTCTCCATCGGCCATCTGTTCTGCGTGCTATGTACCCTGCCCACTGCCACTTCAACTTACAAATCCGGTGGGCTATGTTGATAACTTTCGCTCGTCTGCGGATCTCCTCATTTCCGATTCGATCTCGTAGAGAAACACCGAGCATAGCCCTCTCCATAGCTCGTTGTGCGACTTTAAGCTTGTTTATGAGGCCCACAGTGAGAGACCACGTTTCAATGCCGTATGTCATTGATGATTAACCATACATACAGCAATTCAACAATTTAACGACCGGCAGTATTCGAAGCTGCCATCCGGGTATACGCCCCGGGCGCTCTAACTAATAAGCCCTCCAATTTCTACTAATTGTGACTCCTAATTATTGTTAGATGTTTAAAACAACATTCAATATTCGTTTACCGTTTCGTGTTTTCGAACCACTATATTGTTTTAAGACCGAGTGGCCAATTTACTCCTTAGGTAGTGCGGTTTCGACCTATCCATTGAAATATAGGGCCTACCAATATATTTTTTTTGTTACAGGTAACCCAACGGATGAAGCGACAAAACACACCCTTTTCAAAAAACAGAATTGGAAATATATTGAAAGAAACATTTAATATTTGAAAAAATGCTAATACAATGTTTATCGATCACACGAATAAATAAGTAATACATTTCGAATATTTTTTACTGGTTCCAACACGTATTATATTTTCGGTTTTATTTTACGATTTAGTTAATTTGAAAGATATATTATGTAAATCTCAGTCAAATTACAACTAAACTAATAACTATTCAAATAACCCCCACCCCTGACCGTTCCCGGTGCAAAGGTACCCAAAACACTCGCTGCGTTACCGCGTTGGATAGCAATGTCCAACCTTTGCACCAGGAACGAGCCGGAGCGGGAGTCACCACACTTTTCCTTGAGCCTGTGCCCTATCTCCGAAATGAGCTTCTTGGCCTCAGTCCCCCAACAACCCATGGTCTCCACGGCAACGGGCACAAAATTGTAAAGCGGCTCCAACGCTGCGTACTTTTCCCTCTCTTTATCAGCGGCATATTCCGCCGCTGCTGACGGTGAGCGGACGGTGCGACTCAGGTGGCTGGCGGCGACAGTGCTGACGCAAGTAGCATCCCATTCGTTATAAAATACTAGAACATGTGATTAATTAATATGCAAAGTGAAACGTGAAACACCGCCAAGCCTAAAAATAGATTGTTGAGAATAGGAGATTACATACGATTGAACTATTTATATAAGTAGGTTTATCATAAAACGTATGTAACCTTTTTTATGAGTTTGGCATTGAAGGTATTTTTTTAAATGAGTTTGGCATTTAAGGAATTCACCATAATTATATCATTAGTTGTTTGTTATATTATGGAGTTGACTATCATGTTTTATAATGTAACCAAATTATTTTACTCATATTCATTAAAAGACTGATATAAGCAAATTTAGTATCATCATCATCAGCCCTTCACTGTCCACAGCTGATATAGGCCTATCCAAATGCACGCCACTGAGCTCGGTCGGCAGTTTTCTGCGTATAGTCTTTACCCGCCGTTTTACGCAGATTATCACTCCACCTGGCCGCAGGGTGTCCTACACTACGTTTGACTTAACGTGGTCATGAGCTTATGGAAAGGTGATACGAGCTGTTTGCCCCTTTTGTTGCTGCCACTTTTGGTAACTTTGGTTCTGTGTATGTTCCGAATTTTAACGCGAAAAGAAACTCTAGGCATAGCACACTAAACGACTTTTAATTTGTGGACCAAACCGTGAGTGCCCATGTTTTGGCACCGTAGATCATAATGGGTAGCATATATTATTATGTACACTTGTAAAGTACTTTTGCATTGAGGCTACTTAAAATTTTGAATTTAGTCTGATGTCGTATTATATTTCTGTTTTTTTTTTTTTTACTGTACTTTTGTACGTATTTAAGTAGGAATCATAAATATAGGAATTCAGTTGCATAAGTTGGTTATGGAAGATTTAGGTGGTTAGACAACTTTAGACTATTTTGACGGTAAAGTAAAATGTTCACCTGTATAAGTAGGTACGTATGTATAAGCTTTTCAAACAATAATTTACAATTCTGTCGGTTGCCTGACCAGTCACGCTTCCGTTTCTGAAATAATAATGGCCGCAAACAAAGAACAAACTTTTTTCAAACCGCATACGAGTTCTGCGCCAATTTTGAGGGTTTCCGCTGGCCTCTCGAATTTTCACAATTTTTCATGTTGGTTATTAAGTAAGTACAATGGAGGATCCAACTTCCTAGAATTGGAAAATTTTGATAGAATAAAAAAAAAAACGATGCTGAGGTTAAATTTTGTGAATTAAAATGAATAACCAAGTGCTTAGGGTTTGAGCCGCGTGGAATGAGCCCTGAATTACATCAATCTTTCTTTACAAAACCGAAAAAACTATCATGTACACTCACTTACTCATTCATGACACTAATTTCATAGTAGCGCTATATATTTTTGAAATCTGCTGTAGTGGCTATTTAAAAATCCAAAACCATTTTTTGTTGCTAATTTGGATTTTTTTCTTTATCAAAGAATAAACTTTTTATTAGTTGCTTTTGGTTTATTCGGCAATAAGCCAAAGAGCACTGGCATAGAATTAGTTTTGCGTTCATCGCTTCAAATGTCTGTGTGCATTGAGTATGTTGGTAAAACAGCGCAGCAACGCTTTTGAATGTGCCATCCAAAAAAAAAAACAGTCATCTAATTCTTGAATTATGCATGTATTGTTACAAAAATAAGTATTCGCTCCGATTCAGTCCGGTAGGTAAATGTATTATAGTTTTTTGTTAGCAGTGTTTTTGCTAACTCTACTCTGTTAATTCTTGGACCTCGTTGTGAATAAATTGGATACCTACTTAAATATAAACATTTATATTTTGGAGCTTGTGGGATTTTGGGTCCGTTTGGGAACAAGCCTGCCAAAGAAACCATCATACATACATACATACACATAAGTCATAAGTAATTTATTGATAAAATGTCAATTTACACGTCAAATAACAAATGTTCACTTAAAGTGAGAAAAATTACAATAATAATTACTTAATTGATTAAATCTTAATATATATAAATCTCGTGTCACAATGTTTGTCCTCAATGGACTCCTAAACCACTTAACCGATTATAATAAAATTCGCACACCATGTGCAGTTCGATCCAACTTGAGATATAGGATAGTTTAAATAATTATATAAGCGACCCGCCCCGGCTTCGCACGTAAATTATACCCGTGCGAAGCCGGGCGGGCGGGTCGCTAGTTAGACTATATAATTGCATTACAAAAATAATAAAACACACAAGCACACACTCACTAACACACACATGAAAAAAAAACCCTCCTTCTTGAGCAATCGGGTAAAAAACTTGTTTACGGACCAATATTTAGCAGGTTTGAAATAAATAATTTGGCAACATTTAAACGGTTGATTTGTAGTGTCCGAAACTGTTCATTTGTGAATGAGCCCTTTAAATATTTCGCTATAATAACAGTTGAAGGCGACGAGATATTCAGATTGTTTCATGAATAGGGAAGTGTTTGCGCGGATTTGGCGTTGTTTTGAAACGCGTCTATTTCGCTATAACGAGCCTGTTTGCCATAACGTGGCTATACCCCAGGAACAGCGAAGCTCTTAGGGATTGTCCAGCCTTTTCAAATGTAAATGCAACAATTTGGTGAATTCGTGATTAATTATTATATAAGTGAAAGTATATCTGTTTGTTAGTTTGTTTATATTTCACGCAGCGACAGAGCTAATGATCGACGTGATTCATTGCAAAGAGGATTCATTGAAGTGACGTGATATATTTTTTAAAGAAAAATGTACAGCTCCTCAGATGATGTACGGAAAATGTACGATTCTGAAACCGGAGGATGGACGGAAGGATGCGATTAGTTGGTAAATAAAATTAATGCGAAAATTATACTACTTTGCGTAGGCTACAATTGTTAATATGTACATAGATAGAATAAACCTGTGTCCAAAATTATTTTATAACATCCCCCCTCTAAAAAGTTTATTTTATTCACTGAAAATAGTGAATAAAACGCACTTTTATCCATTATTTTGGTTTTCTAATTTAGAACACACCAATAATTACACAATATACCTCCATCTCAATGCTATACAACCTTCTTGCGCAAAAAATACTCGTTAAAAACTTATTAAATCTTTATTTTTCTCGTAGGCATGGTATAAAGTATAGTATGCAACTTTTAAATAAAACAGATTTATATCGAGGCCCCTGAATCACTCAAGTCACTCAGGATCTTAACACTTGAATCACGAACGTAGTGAATGATTCAATAATCACGAATCACTCCCTACGGTCGTGATTCAGGCGTTAGAATCCTTCACTTGCTCGTGGTTCATCTATGGCCCTTGCTTTAAATCCGTCATTTATTCACTACATAGCATAATCTCTACATAGTATAAATTGAAGTCGCTTTCCGCGTCTGTCTGTCTGTATGGCCGCTAACTCCTCTTAAACCACGCAACGGATTTTGATGCGGTTTTCACCATCAGTTAGATACATTTTCAAGGAAGGTTTATATATATAACTAGTGATCCGCCCCGGCTTCGCACGTAAATTACACCCGTGCGAAGCCGGGCGGGCGGGTCGCTAGTATACTATAATTTTAACTTAAAAAAAATCTGATTATAAATTAAAATAAAATTATATAATTTTATATACATATAATATTATAATGAAACTTATATTCTTATAATATGTGAAGATACTAGAGTATCGGCTAATTAATAATTCTACAAAGCCAACTGTTAAAAAATTATTTTGAATCATTCACCAGAATTCATATCACGGTGTTCTCATTCAGCTTCATTTTGTATGTATGTCGAATAAAATTGCACGTGCAAAGTACTGTACAACACAAGGTTGAAAATACCAGCGATCTACCCTAAAAACAACACAATTCCACTATTGTATTTAGATAGGCCTATCGGTCTATTATAATAGGACCGCAGTTGTTTTGAATCGTTTGGGCTACGAACAGTAAGAGATCTCTTTGTAAAATATCGTTCACTTATAAACCAATTTTAATGCTTCAAAACATGTTACTATTTAAATTTTTTTGTGATGAAAATTATGTTGATAAAATATATTTATTAATTCGAATTATTATAAAGCTAGTAAAAGTGATCACAATTTACTGTTTTTGTATAGCTTTCTACAATGTTATTGCAGCTGTCAGACGCGTTCTCTCAGCTGGACTGTAAAAACTAACCTTAAAGTAAGCTAAAAAGTTAGGTAGTATAAATAATAATATGCGTACAGAAAACAAATAAAATTAATTCTCGCGTTTAATGCGATCCAAAAAATTAAAAGAGATCAATGGTCAATGATCAATCAATATTGGTCTGAACTAGATAAAGAAATAATTTCCAAATGTTTTTTTTTCACTAGATAATTTTGTCTTGCTCTCTCATTGTCCAGAAACCGAGACAGATATCAATGTAAGATTATTATAAGAATGTTTTTGAAGTTGTGCTAGCCCCCTATGCAATTTTAAGGCCGTCCCAAAGCAGGAAACTTTATGGGACTGAAATAAGACCAATGACGGTTGTCCTTACTGGTATTGGTAAAATGAAGCTCGTAGCTGGTTCATTTGCATAAGCAAAGGTGAATTTAACAAACAATAGAAGAGTCTGCACAATTATACTACGATTTGAAGTGTTGGAACAAGTTTCACGAGAGTTCAGGGATTTATAACACGTAAGGTTTTGAATAGTTTATCTTTATCTTGAATATGATATTCTAAGTGTTTTTTTAATCCTTACGCAAAATAGGGGTTGTATAAAGTTTTGCGTGTTTATCTATGTGTCCGTTTGTGGCATCTTAATAGTTACCCAAAGGCTTGTAACCGATTTTTTCCCTAGTAATTTTGGGACACTGGACATTTTGAGACAATTTAGGAAGCTGGTCAGTTTGGTACTTTTGTCATTTTTGGACAGTCGTCATAGTGGACCCCTTGTAATTCTGGGAATTTTTAAAAATATCCTGTATATTTTGAGACTGGATGATTTGAGAAGCTGGTCTGGTTGTTAAATTAGACGGTTTTATACTCCCTTCAATGTAGCCCTAAGCCTAAATTTCAAACTTAAATTTTTTGTTATAAAATAGACAGTGATGAAGACCGATGAAATATACTGAAAACCTTTTTTTTAATATATAATAGGCTAGCGTTTGACCACCATCACGCTTGATATTAAGCGATGATGCGGTCTACGTTGGAGCACGCTTGCCTAGAAGGAACCGATTCACTCGTGACTTCTATCATTTTAACCTTTTTATTTGACTTCCATGGTAATGTTTTTCGAGTGTATGTATGACATATTGGTTAAGTTTGTACGGAACCGTCAGTGCCCGCGTCTGACTCACATTTGACTGGTGTTTTTTCTATTTGTCGCCATTACGTGTGGTAAATTTAAAGATCATTAACCACAAGCTGCGCCGCAGTTTCTCCCGTGTATATAGACATTCCCTCAGGAATTGTACATTTTCCAGGATAAAAAGTGTCTCTGTGCATAAAATCAGGTTGATCAGTTTCACCATTGTTGCTTGAAAGAGGAAAACACAAACAAATACTTTCACATTTTTTATATTAGTATGGTAGTATTTTTTAATTGGCTTGCGTTTGACCACCATCTCGTCTGATGTTAAGCGATGATGCGGTATACGTTGGAGCACGCTTGTCTAGAAGAAACCGATTCAAAACAGAATCCCTCCAGTCTTACGTTTGGAATAGAAAATGAATAAGTAGTGTTTGTCTCCACACGAGACATAATGCATTTGTTTATGTCAACATAGCTACCTCAAAGAATTTATTACTCAACTGTTCTACGTTGAAGTATTGTTTGCTACAAAGCACATTTTAATACAAAATAGCTATTTACTTAGCCTATTATACAAAAAACCGGCCAAGTGCGAGTCGGGCTCGCGCACTTAAGGTTCCGTACCAAAGGTAGGATAGACAGACAGACAACGTAGGCTTAGTAATGTTTACAACCTTTGGGTAAGGAACCCTAAAAGCAGTCGCAAAGCTCATAGATAGTTGAAAGTGTACAGATAGTCCAAAGGGTACGAAGTCGTACACTTTGGATATCCTTAGTCCAGATAGTCGTACGAAGCGCTTTGATTCCACATTTATTATGCGAGCTGCTAGTCTGTGGAATTCGCTGCCTGAGTGGGTGTTCCCCGATAGTTACAATCTGGGTGTCTTCAAGTCGAGAGTGAATAGGTTTCTTCTAGGCAAGTGTGCTCCATCGTAGGCCGCATCATCGCTTAACATCAGGCGAGTTGGTACCCAAGCGCAAGCCTATTTATAATAAAAAATAAACAAGGGTCTGCCATCTGGTAGCGTACCAGCATGCCGTTGAGCTTGAAAAACTCCAGCATTTAGGTCACTTGTCTCATTAAAGTAAGATGTAACGGCCAAAGTATCGACAGAAGTCGCGTCCCACACAAGGGCCGACCCAATTATAATACTTGTACTATGTTGCACTACAAACGTCATCGTCACCTAACATCATCCTATGATAATTCAGTAGATGGCGCGTTTAAATTCGAAGTCATTGGGCGTGAATTTAAATGAAATGAATGGAGCGATGCAGGGAAATAATCCTGAGGAAAACATAGCATGGTGGTAATGCATTATCTGACTAGCTACCCCACTCTCAAGAAGGAAATGTGCTGTCAAGAATTTTAAGGTGTCTTTTGGGAGGCTCATCTCTGTGAGTCACATTGCAGTTTTCGTGGGGTTATCATCTTCGAACACACTGTAACTTAAAATCAATTGAGCTGTAGAGACAAACATAGCCTGTGAGCTATAAAAAATATTCAAATAATTTATTTCACATAACGAGGTCACAATTTCAATTAGGGTATTAAATTAAGTTACGTGTGTATTGCCAGTGATGACATATGGTACTGAGACGTGGTCCTTAACTGTTGGCCTTTTGGAAAAACTCAGAGTCACTCAGCGGGCAATGGAGAAAGCTATGCTCGGAGTTTCTTTGCGCGATAAAATCCGAAACGTGGATATTTGCCAAAGAACCAGAGTCACCGACGTAGCTGTTAAAATTTGCAAGTTGAAGTGGCAATGGGCAGGCCACATCGCTCGAAGAACCGATAACCGATGGGGAAGAAAGGTTCTTGAGTAGAGACCACGAACCGGAAGACGCAGCGTAGGTAGGCCTCCCACTAGATGGACCGACGACATAGTGAGAGTCGCTGGCATCCAGTGGATGCAAAAGGCAGGCTGTCGTTCAGTGTGGAGGTTAAAGGGGGAGGCCTATGTTCAGCAGTGGACGTCTTCTCGCTGATGATGATGATGATGATTAAGTTACGATAATAAAGATATGTTCGCCATAAGAAAAATCAGATCACTGCTAGAGATAGGTATCTCCCAAGGCATGCTATTAACCTCGGTCGTCAGTAATACGATTCCTTTCCAGTTGTTTTACGTAAGCATATCGTAATTTCATCGAGTCGCAGGTTACGATTGCTGATTTGCGGTCTCCACTCCAGAACATTAAGCTCACCGGTTATCGGTTCTGCGGCAGCTATGCCTGGCCCAGTGCAACTTGCTATATAGTGCGAACTATATAGATACGCTAAAATGATGGAAAAGTGATGGTGGAACAAAAACTTCAGTGCGCGAGCCCAACTCGCACTTGGCCGATTATTTATTCTCTCCATTAAAAACATTTCCGGTGTAACTAATGAAAATTTAGTCGTTAACAGAGACTTTATAATGAAAAGTGACGGACTGGAGCTTCTTAGAAATTGGGCTTGGATCCACTAGGTTATTTTAAATTTTTATGAAAATTTGATTTACCATAGCACTAAAATTACACGTTTCTTTCTATATAAAAAAACCTAATAAAGTTATTATTATCGAATTATATTTTGCAAATGCTGAACAAAAATTATGTTTCAAATCTAACTTTTATTTTAAAAGATTTTATTCAGTAATATGCCACATAAAGGGTATGATCAATATTATTTTATCGCCAATTTACATGATGTGTCTATGTATGATGACGTCAATCACCCAGTGACCATCCTTGAATCTACACAAATCTATCGACACTCATTCATCAAAATTGGTTGAGCCGTCACACAAATATACAAACACGCTTAACTACAATAACCTCTTTTTATTTATATTACACGGAAATTACTCACGTATGATTAAGCCGGTTACTCCGAATATAGTTTCAACCGCATTAGACGGTCTTTTTCAAGGAGAATGCGCGCGCGCGGCTGCGTCTCGCTTTGCACTCATCATGCGTACAAAGCGAGAATAAAATGTGTGAAAACCATGTCAGTTTCAATAATACAATAACCTCATTTGACTTTACGTCAAAGGGTAAAAAAAATACACTGATTAATTAATCACTTTTGAAACTGACCAAACTCGAACATATATTGCTGGCTTTATGGCGTAATAGTTTTCAAAATATTTTGTTAGTCGATGGTGAAGGAAAACATTCTTAAGAAAATAGTAACCAAGAACCTGAACAGTTCAAAGACTAAAGACATTCTCCAACATACACTGTGCCAGCATGGTGGATTAGGACCCATCCTCTCTCTCTCTCTCTCTCTCTTTCACCCTCTCTTTGATCTCTGATTTCCTGTCCCAGCAGTGGGAACATGGTAGGCTGATAAAAATGAATTAATGTCTGAAAATTTTAAAATAGTCAAAATAAATGCGGGCTTACGTACCTAACAACGTAGATGGACCGACCAAGTGTCAAAAGAGCTCGCGACGAACATATCTGACATGATGTACCAAACTGGGGACCGTCAGAGATGAAATCAGATTTGTCGCCATATAACAGAAAATTGGGTACATCACGATGCTCAGCAGTAAGCATAGGAAATATGGAGGAGGAAAACGATTGCACGAAAGGAGAAAGAAAAGTCACTTGAAGTCGGTTAAAAAGAACAGTATTGCAAATTATTATAACACCGGCTTGCACTCACGTAGTTTCCAGTAGTTATTGTTAGTAAGGCCAAATACTACAGCCACGGTAAAGGCGTGGTAACTATTCATTATCTTCATTTCAGCCATAGAACGTCCACTGCTGGACATAGGCCTCCCCCATCGATCTTTAAAAGGGCCGGTTGGAAGCGGCCTGCATCCAGCGTTTCCCTGCGGTCTCTTTTAGGTCGTCTGCCCATCTTCAGGGTGGACGTCCTACGCTGTAGTAAGTATTGACCCTTACTAATTTTATTATTCTGTAAGTCAGACTGAGTGAAAAGTATACTTTTCAATTCTGGAGACAGGCAAGCGGAAGTTCCCGGAACATTTTAGGTGAATATTCAAATTAGCTTTCTGCTTTTGCTTTTCCATTAATTGGATTATTCGATTCCGATAAAATGGATTTTATCCTCATTACGCTTTTATCCAGTAAAATCACAATAATATCAAAATATGATATTTTCACATATAAAAATTTGACATAATTATGAAATTTTACATTGAAATATAAAATTTTGAACATAATTTATGCCTTTGGTAAACATAATTTATTTGAACAAAACACGAGTTAATCACACACATTTAAAACACATGTACAATAGTTGTTAAAACAATACTAGTAACTTTTATCACGTTTTGCCTATTAGGCGTACAAATATAGAAAGTTATGGCGGTCAAGCGCAAGCCTATTATCTATATTTAAAAAAAAGTTATTTTTTATGTAGCGTTTTAATTAAATGAGACCCTCATAATTATTTTTTTGTTAAGTTAAACTAAATTAATTGGGTTCTTTCCTTGAGAGCGTACAGATATAGAAAGTATATGGCGGTAAAGCGCAAGCTTATTTTTTATTTTATTTTTTTAATTAATAAAAGCGTGTAATTTTTTTTGACTCAAATTAAATAGTCCAAACAATGTCAATAATTAAAACATCATTCATCATCTTCATCATCATCAGCCAGAAGACGTCCACTTCTGAACATAGGCCTCCCCCATTAACTTCCACACTGAAAACATCATTGTTATAATCTAATTAATGAGTGATGATGTGTTTGCTTTTATTGCTTGAGATTGGCGCATAATTAATTATAATTATTTATCTAGCTCTTTGAGATATGCATTGTAGTAACTATTCTTTCTATTTAAAAACGCCACGGACAATTAGCAAAAGAGCTCAAAACTTTTTAAGCGGTAAACATTATTTTTTTCAATAATTGGCTTGCGTTTGGCTATCAACTCCCCTAAAGCGATGATGCGGTCTACGATGGAGCTCGCTTACACAGAAGAAAACCCACATTGTAAGCATAGCTAAGAACAATTGCAATGAAACCAGCTTTGAAATAACATTTATAATATAGCCGTTGTGGAGAAAAATGGTAACACACAACCTTTTGTCCCAAACATGTATACCTTTTCTGTCCCGTGTGAGTGAAAATAACAGATATTACACGATACTATAAAGATCAAAACCTTTGCCAAACAAAAGGCTAAGAGCCTGAGAAAGCAGTACTTAGGTAAAAACTGATTTGCTTTATGTAGTTGTAATGTCTGTTTCACATTGCTAAATTTAGTCTGCGAGTAAAATGTATTTAAATTTCTTACATAATTATTTAAGTTTAATTCAGCATTAACGCTCTCAACAATCCTAACAGTGTGTACTTAGTAACTTACACAAACAGTAATTTCATAGCTGAATAGAATTTCATTTGCGAGAGTGATGTCTTCGTGTACTTTGTATTAAAACTACATTGTTTCAAACTGGAAAATGGTAAGTGCTCAGAATTTAATATATACAAATGGTTATTTTACGAGCATTCTACTTGAGCGCCTCTCGTTCTAGATTAAATTGATGAGCGAATCTCTGCAGTTTTGAAACAGTGTCTTCGTTTTGTTTCCGTCCTTGTGAGTAAAACGACGAAAAAGAGTACCCTTAATGTTTATTATTGTACTGGATGGTAAGGTAATTATTAAAAACTATTCTCGGTCTAAGAATTTATTTGCTCTGACAGCTGCAACGACATTGTAAAAAGCTAAAAAATATTTTTTTAAAACGTAAATTTATTTATTACATAAGTTATTAACTTAATTAAACATTATTAAATATTAACTAAAATTAAACTAGACCTGTATACTAAATTCGGAAGAATAATTGTAAAACTGGATTAATAGAAACGACAAAGACGAATAGAGACAAATCTTCGAAAAAATATCGTTTATTTTCCAAATTAACGAAATAAAAAAATACTTGTTTTCCTCTTTTTGTAGTTTCGTTCACAAAGGGTGTCAACGGGACCCTATAACTAAACCTACGCTGTCTGTCTGTCCTACCTTTTAATGATTGTATTTTTTTAACCATAATAGATAGTTAAAATTTTCACAGAATTTTAATGTTCGGTGTATTTTAACTTAAAAAGTAACAAATACCCTTTATTTTCCATACACAAAAACGGTTTTAACCAATTATGAAAGCTATGTAAGTGTGGTATGAAAATTTAAGTATGTGAATATAAATTTAGGTGTAAAAAATATATTTAAGTACTCGATGTACGTTCAGATTTCGCTCCTTAGTAGGACATTTACAGTCTTTACACAGTGTAAAAAGACAAGTCAAGTTCGAAACTTCTGAAAGTCCCTTTAGAACTGTCATGATTAAGACTTAAGAAAAGTCCAATGTAGGACCCGAGAACTTTTTTAATAATATCCACTTTTTGTTACCTCAGCACCGGCATAAATTTGGGAAGGACATGGCCGGTTTAAAAAAGGGCGAATAGGTAAATTTATGTGCTCCCGGAGTTTTACAATAGGTAAAAAGGTAAAATTTGTAGGCGGGCGCAATGGTGCACAAAAACGGACATACCTGGTGAAGAAGTTGGAACAAAGCCAAAAATTTTGGTATCGTGTAACCAATTTTTTCTAAACATAATCTGCTACTAAAAATGTTTGGTTAAAGTCTAAAAACTAACGCAGCAAAAATGAAAAAAAAGTGAACTTTTTATAAAATAACTAGTAGGCCGCCCCTGCTTCGCACGGGCAAAGCCGGGATATATAGCCTATGTCAACCGGGGATAGTGCAGCATCCCAACAGTGAAAGAATTTTTCAAATCGGTTCAGTAGTTTCGGAGCCTATTCAATGCAAACAAACAAACAATCAAATCTTTCCTCTTTATAATATTAGTATAGATTATCAATATGAAAAACCAACTTCAAAATTAGTCAAATACGCAATTTCGTTAATGTGTCATCCAAGTAAATAATTTTCCAGTTATTTTGATTTAAAAACCAAACTACTGAACAGTTCTGAGGTAACAAAATATTATATAAAAAACAACCAAACTGAGAACCCTCTCTTTTTCAAGTCGTATAAAATAATACATAATTTTTTTTTGTAGGTGGATAGTGGAACTGTGCAGTAGCTAAACATGAATAAAACGGATTAACTTTCATGATATGAAAGGACGGTTTTTAATATACTTTCTTATTATTTAAAGGTTTGCTTTTGACAGCTATTTAAGATCTTTAATGAAGTTATTGAGTTAAAAACACATTAATCTTGGTAAAACCAAGATTATTAAATTCACGACAAAAAAGTCCCGAGTATTCTTCGCCGCAGTTGGGTAAAAATTTACTCAAAGACGATATTATTAGTGCTGATATGTTTTTTTTTGGATACAGTAATTTGGTTTAACTTGGTTACGAGCTACGGATATTAGAGATAGCACGTTTTAGAAGTACAGTGTAGAATTCATATGGTTTTGGACTGGAGTTGTAAGATAAATCGTTCTTTAGAGATAAGAGTGAATCGAGCTTTCACCTAGGGCAAAATGTAGGATACATAGTATTTTTTAAATTTATTTATTTCAGTGAAAAACATACATAATTTATTAGAGTTAGAAATAACACTGTTAAGCTGCTAGCAGGCAGAAATTGACTCTAATTAATTATATTTCACTATGAACAAGTGCGAATCAAGACTGGGCCGGTCATGTCAGTCAAATGTCAAAGGATCGTTGGGCGAAAACCACAGCACAATGGCTTCCATAGGATGGCAAACGACCTCCCGGACGGCTCAGATGGAGATGGAGGGACGAACTGGACTCCTACTGGACTCAAATTGCCCAAAACAGAAAGAAATGGAAGGAGAGAGGGGAGGCTTTTGCCTTGCAGTGGGAGCAGAGCAGAGCAGGCTAATATAATAATGTACGAGTACATAACATTATAGACATAATTTAGAAAATTAGATAATATATTTAGTAACAAAAAGTTATTATATAATTTTGCTTCCAACAAATGCACAGATTATCTTAATAGTTAGTATAATAGTTTTAGACTATTTATGGATTGCAATTTTTTAAAGCGCTATCTTGAATGGAATTGTACATTTTTGTAGCATCATTTAACTAGTGACTTTAAGAAAGTATATTAGAAGTACTTACTTGGTTATTGTAACTTAGTTAGAGAAACTTGCCTTTAATGACGCCTACGCCCAGAAAGAGCTCTTGAAGCGATGCCAAGCGTACCGAACAAGATTCGGGAAATCTATGTTTGATAATGATGAATTTCCTCCCAATATGCCAAACTTTGCACCGAATAAATCAACCTATTATGGCTACGTTGGCGTCTTTAGAACTAATAACTCCATCTACTTTTGCTTAATATACTAATAGAATAATAGTATGCTTAACATGATGTAGCTGCGCCTAATTTTCAACTTAATACCTTTCTTGTTTTATTTTGCCATCTCAGGTAACTTTCATAACGTATCGACAAAGACATGATGTTTAAAAAATATTTTGCGGAATATTTTTTGGCGTTTTCATTTATTTACTTTAGCCAACTTTATTATACAAACGGGTATAGATTATAGCCAATGTCACCCGGGGATAGTGTAGCTTCCCAACAGTGAAAGAATTTTTCAAATCGGTTTAGTAGTTTCGGAGCCTATTCAATGCAAACAAACAATCAAATCTTTCCTCTTTATAATATTAGTATAGATATGTACATCCCTACATTATGGTAGGTATGGTATAACTAATGCGCAATTATTATACATTATTTCAAGCATTTTGTACCTAGACTGACCTCGAAATAATCAAATAAAACAACAAGTTTATATTTAAAAAAGGGATCAGTGCAGACAATAATGTTTAAACCGCTCTGGCCAGATTTTAATCAAACAAATTAGAACTACCGGAATAATACTGATTTTCATATAAAATATACCATAATCCAAACAAACCATTTCATTAATTGATTTAGCTGTTTTGGAGAAAAGTCCCCAAACTGCAAAAAAGCGGTAGGCAAAGCACCGCCAATGCCCCGGGTATTGTAGGAGTCCATAGGCAACGGTGACTACTTACCATCAGATGAACTGTCGCTTGTTTGTCTACATAAAAAAAGTGGTAGCAGACTTTCAAGCGTAAGCCTACTTAAACAACCTCTTATGTATGTACGTGCATTTAGAGAAATGCATATAAATAAATAAATAAATATTCGGGACATTTTTGCACACAAGGTCATCTGACCCCAAACTAAGCAAAGCTTGTGATATGGCTGCCAGAGACTGATATACATACACACATATATAGTTTTATATACATACTTAAATCGATAGTAACACACAGATATAGAACAAACACAAATGTTCATCACATAAATGTTTGTCCTATAGGTGGAAATCGAACCCACGCCCTCAGGGTCAAAAGGTAGGTTCACTACCAACTGGACCAACGGGCTATCTATCTATATGCATTATACTTGAACCTTCTCTATTCCGTCGTGGGTAAAAAGCATTACTTTCAAGTGTTGGTTGGCCAATGTATGAAAATTAGGCGCTGCTTTACGGCTTAAGTGCAGAACAACTAATAACACAAGCCAGAATCGGCCACTAAACGAAATCACGCCGCGCTACCAGCGAAATTGCAACATTTACCGTCATTCCGCGAATTTCGTATAAAATGCAAATGACCCCGCTGAGGTGTGACTATTATAACACAATGGCCGTTTTGGATCGGGGTCCTCATGTAATGACGTCATTACGCCCCCTCTTTCTACTCGCTTTTTTAAAGAGTAGGAAATAATTTTTGAAGTGAAGGGAACCGTTATTTAAGGTCAGATGTGGGGCGCAGTTTATCTTGGGAATGAGGGGCTGGATTTTTGGAAATCTTTTAGATTGAAGATATAGTACATTACTTACTTTACGCGGGGTTAAACGAACAGATTATTAATGATGGTGGCATTTGATCCACTTGAGTTTAAAATCTGTAGATTTCCCCAAGTTATGTATTACTATACTATGTATTACTTACTGCGCGCCGCGGTTTCACCCGCGTAGTGATGAAAAATGTTGAAGATGATGATGAAAAGCCTGTTACTCTCTGGCTTTTGAACTATACCCATGCAAAAAATCAAGTCGATCCGTTGTTCCGTTGCAGCGTGAAAGAGGAACAAACATCTATACATACAAACTTTCACGTTTATAATATTAAGTAAGTAGGATAGAGTTTATCACTCATTACATTTAGCTTACTAAGAAATTCCATAACTAAAAAAAAATACGTTTTTTTTTACATTTCATAATCTCCTTAGATGAAGCTTTCTGAAAAAGCTGGCATACTACTAGTTTTTATCTAATTTTTTACAATTTGTACATTTGTCGTAGCCATAAAACATAATAAAAATTGTTACAATTACCGATAATTGCCGCGAAAAATTACTATTACAACAAAAAATTAATCCATTTTGTTTGCATCTATAATTATATTTAAAAAAAACCCTATTTACCTTGGTCACGCCATATGTAACTTGAGAACGATTTTACCGATTTCATTTATCTTCTTTTTTTTCTTTAAAATTTTCTTATACTTTGTAGGAGGTTCTTACGGAAAGAAAAATTAAGAAAATTTCGTAGAATATACGAAAATATCGGAAAACTTAACGACGATTTTAACCCGCGGGTGAAACCGCGGGGTGCAGCTAGTATTAGTATTTTTCGAGTTTTTTTAGTAAAGAAGTATAAACAATCGCATTGAAACTCTACATATTCCTTCAGATATAGACATCATTAATACAATAACAAACAAATATAAACCTAAAAACTAAAAAGGAAATTATACATTTTATTATAGAAACTGACGTGCGTGTTTTCACACATTTTATTTATCGAGACGCAGCCACGCATTTCACCGTGCATTCACCTTGAAAAAGACCGCCTAATGCGGTTGAAACTATAGTCGGAGTGATCGGCTTAATCTTACGTGAGTAATTTTCGTGTAATATGAAATAATAAATGTAATTTTTTTATGTCACAGGCCACCTCAGCTTGATAACGTTTCCGGCATCTTTTAATTGCGTTTACCCAAATTTACCAATAAAAACCATTACGAATTTACAATTTTACGCTTACATGCTATTTTTGTCTTGTTGTGTATCCAACAAAATCCTGATGGAACGAAAGCCGCGGCATCTGAAATTAATCCCAACAAACAGGAAATATATCTGGTACACTTAGGGTTTTCTATTTCCGTAACCGCAAACAACTGGGAAAGGTCTCTGGGTGGTTTTGGAATGGAATGGAATAGTTTTATCAATAAGTTTAGTTCTTTATTGACACCAAAAAGAGCAAAATTGTTCCGTGTTCCGTTGCCAGTGGATGAAAAACGAAAGGATAATCCAAAGTTGAGTATTTTTATGATAGAAATGGCAAACACGTAGAGGAGGTGCCTGATGGTAAGCAGTAACCGTCGCCTATCATCATTATCATCAGCCTTTCATTTTCCTAGTGCTGGGATACAGGCCTTCTCTCAGGAAGGGAGGATGGGCCCTAATCCAATATCTGGCCCAGTGCATGTTGGTGAATATCATGTGTCTTTGAACTTTTAATGTTCTTGGACATACCGGTTTCCTCACGATGTTTTTCTTCACCATTTTTGACCGATGGTATAGAAACTGCACATAATTTATTTAGGTACTAAATACGTCATTGGTGACGGGCTGAGGATCGAACCGAGTGATAATGATAATGATAATAACATGTCAAACATTTCAAAAATAAACCTTATACTAATCATATTATTAAAAATAATATTAATATTAATACAATGTCAGTAAATAATTAGGCATTTTTTATTTATTCTAGTTTTGGGATGAATTCCTCTACGCTATACGGCGCCATATCGGTCAGAAAAACCTTAAGTTTCTTCTTGAATAAATAAAGCGACTTGGCGTCCCTTATGGATTTCGGTAAGGCGTTAAATACTTTTATGCCAACTATTCGGGTACATTTGTGGGACTTGGTTAGCCTTTGTAAGGGCGTAATCAAGGTATCCTTATTCCTAGTTAATTTTTCGTTAACATCACCGAGCCTCACAAAGGACGCCAAGTTTTTATAAACATATATACCAGTATGGTATAAGTATAAGTGCCGTTAGATTGTAAAGCGCACGTTTTACCACTCGCCATCATCGCTATTAACTCGCTTTTTGAAGCTCTATGTTGAGCGTACAGGAAAAACCACGGAATCTATTCCACTGTATTCCCGAGAAGTTACGACATAACATAATTCCAAAAATTTACAAGTGTAAGGCAAAGAAATATTTTTAAACGACGCTGAATGCGTTGGAAATTGTGTTTGAATTTTAATTTTTGTCAAAGCGATTGAGCATTCATAGATAAAAGCTCATTCTATTGATCAAAACACAAAGCTTTTACTATTTCAGGAAAGGAATAATCTTTTTAGTTTCAGTTCTGAAAAAGCTTCCTAACAAAGGACCAAAAACGAGAGCAATGGTTTACAAATATACAAAGAGAACACATATACGTAGGCATGGCTTGAGCTTGTTGAAATCTTTTGCCCGTAAATATACCTAGACATTTTTGCTCCGAAATAGAACCGTTTGGATAAACTTGTACCCTTACCCAAACGACATATCTTATTAATTCCCTACCTTCACCTTCCTAAATCTACGACATATCCACCAAAGTTCTCACGCCATATTACGGTAATATTTCACCAGTTTATAAGTTTCACTCTACGCACATGGTGTCTACGAGTGGATAATAAATAAAGCTAGTAAACTAGTCAGTTCTCATTATATTATAACATTTTCACGGCATTTTAATAAAACTTCATTTTTATTGTGGTTGATAGCTACTCTTTTTGCCCAAACAGATCTGTTTAAAACATCTCTTTGATCAATTTATCCACCCAATAGAAAAAAAGTTGCCACCCACGTTGTCTGAAATTAGAGATGAACTATGGCTTGCGTTGCTTATAGATCGATTTTTTTCTTACTGAAAGATTGCTTCGCTTGACCGCTATGTCAGTGGCGATGCGGTCTACGATGGGGCAAGCTTGCTTAAGAGAAACCGATTTACTCACGACTTAAAGGTTTCCAGATTATTACTATCGGGGAACACCCATAGGCAGGGCATTTCTCAGTCTAGTGATTCGCAAAAAGTAGAATCAAAGCACTTCGTACGGGTTTTCGGAATATCAACCATGAAACGGTGACGACTTTTCGTACCCGCTCTGACGGTCCGATAGAAAAATGGGCAGGAGGGATTTACTGGTATAGAAAAACAACTATACCAGTTAACTATGGTTTATCGGTGTGTAATGAAAAAATATACGATGACAAACAAAACTTAAAAACTATATTAATTTGGAAATCATTTACCTAATTCCCTCCTGCCCATTTTTTTATCGGACCGTCGGGGCGGGTACGAAAAGTCGTCACCGTTTCATGGTTGATATTCCAAAAACCCGTACGAAGTGCTTTGATTCTACTTTCATTTTGCGAATCTACAATATAACTGGTATAGTTGTTTTTCTATACCAGTTAACTATGGTTTATCGGTGTGTAATGAAAAAATATACAATGACAAACAAAACTTAAAAACTAAACTATTCGTAATTTGGAGATCATTTACCTAATTCCCTCCTGCTCATAGTAAGTATGAATCAAAATATAATGATAAATAAGCATTTAGCTTTTAAGCAGTTTGGTATGCAGTTTTTTTTTTTTTTTTTTTTTTTATAATTGTTTGTTGGTGGGTATGGTGAGCTAGTCTGCTGGTCTGTGGAAAGCGCTGCTTAAATGGGTGTTCTCCGAAAATTACAATTTAAGTGTCTTCAAATCACGATTGAATCGTGTAGGCAAGAGTGCTTCATCATAGACCTTGTCATCGCCAAGTTGGCGGTGCAAATCAAATGCAAGCCTATTACTAGATTTAATATAAAAAAAACTTGGGATTGTTCACATTTCTGACAGCTCGACGCTGTAATGCATTTTAGGACTCAAGATGATAATAATAGTTGCATCACGATTGACAGTGCTCTTTAACATGAATTGATGTAATAAAGACAAGGTAACTACACGGTACACTATTTGAATCTTCTGCATCGCCTCGTGTGAAAACAGACAAAGCATTCTTACTAATATATATGAAAGTCCCAACTGCTGAGCAGATATATCAGCGAGAGAGTGTCGGCCGTATATCACTTGATACTGTTAATTAAAGTGGACACAGTGTGTTCGTTGTGTACGTGTTGAAATTAGACTGAGGCTGTACTCACATATAGGGTCAAAGGCAACTAATAACCTCCTAAGGGTCCTTTGATACATTAAGACTAACATCTTTTGATAAAAAAGATTTCAAATTCGGGAAAAAAAAATGTTGACCTCTTTTATCCCCGACGTTTTTTTGTTATTAGTTTAACATGTGCATTCATCTGTGTTATGTGTCTGTATAGGCGTTGAGGAAGTTTGAGGAGTGACCTTGATATTTTACAAAACATCTCCAGATCTATAACATTTAATCTTTCGCGATTTAAACACATTTTTAAAATGGTTTTTGGGATTTACCGTGCATTATAAAATACCCGCTCTTCTCGCTGGAATCTCACGCAGTTTTTAATCAGCTCGTGACCACGGCCATTTTAAAATGGTTGAAACGTCAAACGAAAGTTAACAATTTTTATCTAAATAAAATAAAGCGCAATAAGTCTTGATAAACATTTACAACATTTCCACATCCAACACTTTTCAGAGCAGATCACCGACCACTTTGTTAGCTCACTGTGAAACTTGTTGCAACACATTTTAGCCTTTCCCTGAGAAGTTCCCGAAAGTTGGTAATTTGTTCTGCCTCTTACACAGACTACAGAATTAGACAGATGTACAACGTCAAGTCTGGAAAATTACAAATTATAGCTTTAAAACCGGTTTAAATCATTACCTCTATTTAAATTCAATTAACGATAGACAATGAATTAAAAAAATGCTAGCGTTTTTACCTGACTACGCAAGAAAGAGGGACGCAGAAACCTGCATACGTACGGAGAAGGAATTCAATGGCGTATGTGAATCCACCAATCCGCACTGGGCCAGCGTGGTGGATATGGCCCCATCACCCTTTCGGGGGTAGGCTAAAAGTCCAGCAGTGGACTGTTAAAAGGCTGATTATGATAATGATGAGTATAAATATCGTTATTGATAAAAAAATATCTTTATTTTTTGTATTTTTTTTTTCTCTTTACTGTTAAACCGCTTAACGCAAAAACTGTAAGTACGGCTCACTTACTAATATTTCAGACACACTAAGAAACTTGCGACTTGAACTTGAAACTTTCTTTGTGCGATAGAATCCGAAACGTAGATATTCGCCAAAGAACCAGAGTCACCGACATATCTATTAAAATTTGCAAGTGACAATGGGCAGGCCACATCTCTTGAAGAACCGATAACCGATGGGGAAGAAAGGTTCTTGAGTCGAGACCACGAACCGGAAGACGCAGCGTAGGTAGGCCTCCCACTAGATGGATCGACGATATTGTGAGAGTTGCTGGCACCCAGTGGATGCAAAAGGCAGGCTGTCGTTCAGTGTGGAGGTTAACTCATGAGTAATCTCCTTCGTCACATAGAGCTTGCGTGAGGCGTCTGAGTCGCTGAGGTAAGTGTGACCATTTTTGAAATATAACGACAGCGGAGTTAAAATTACGTATGATTATCTTTGACGCACACTACAATATGATTATTTCTTTAGGGTTAACGCAAAAACTGTAAGTGCCGCACACTTACTAATATTACACACTAAAAACTTGCAGCAATACTAATAAACTAACCAATAGTCCACTTGCTAAAATGGGCAGCAAGATCGTCTGCAGAGTAAGTTCGACTAAAGAAACCAGATCCCGACTCATTTAGACTGGATGCGTTCGCTCACGCTACGACACCTTACAATATCTCCCTTGCTTTAATGATTTGAGGATGACATTGTATATTTGCCTCTCTGTAATATTTTGTATCTCTATTTCTCGCTAACTACCAGTTAACTGTTGCAGTTCATTCTGAATGCGGTTTGGGTTCGCTTCGAGTAAATGAATAATTAGTTTAATTAAAATAAATGGTTAAACGGTCGTCCATTTGCGGATTTATTTTCTATTCTATTTGGCACCAACGTAAATTATATTAAATACAAAAATATGTTGTTTGGTTTTGCTATTTCTAGTTTTTGCGGTCAAAACCTAAAGACATAGATTATGATACTAAGAGACTGACAGTAAAACAAGATTTTGTTACGTTTTCGGGGATGATAAAGAGTTTTCAATCAATAAGGTCACCACCCACACGGTTTTTTTCTATTGTTTAATGGAACGGAAATGAAAAGAAAAATCTGTTACCAGGATTTATGAGTGAACCTTGATTGAACATTCTTATTAAGATCAATGCGTCGAACTCTGCATCACAGTTGCTAACAGATTGCGAATGACTGACGTTTCGTTTATATGGGTGCAACTGGATACGACAAATTTCTAACAAAAATGTCTTGACATCCGTTCTTATTTCAACAAAAAAACTATCATCATTGGTGGGAAAGGCAATATCATTTCAAAATAACCTACGCATTGCTAAACTTCCTTTTTTAAAGTTTTTTTTTATGAAACCTTGTCAGTTTCCATAATTATTGCATAATATTATTATTATTTTTCAGTTTTTTTTTCCATTACGCTTAGATTCGAGATGTTCGCATCTACGTGATATGAATTTAACGTGCTTTTCAGCTTTCTATTAACCAATTTCTGCTAATTGGAACAATTAGAACGAACAAAACGTCCCTCAGCTTAAATAATTGAAAGATCTAATAAAGGTTGCCTAATTAAAACAATTAATTTTAGGTAACAGTAATAAAGGGCTACCGACATTCCTTCTGTTCCATACGGGTAATGGTGGTATTTAGCATAATTAAATAATTAACTAACTTTATTGCATTTTTAAAAACCCTGACAAGTTTATTTACAGTTTTTGCTATGCATTTTAAATTTTAGAAAGGTATTCTATTACTAGCTGCGCTTCGTGGTTTCACCTGCGTAGTGATGAAAAATGGTGATGGTGATGATGATTAAAAGTAGCCACAAGTATGCCACTTTCCGACCTTTGAACTATACACATGCAAAAAATCAGGTTGATCCGTTGATCTGTAGCTACAGAGCTTCTTTTTTTTTAATGATGAAATGGGCTAGCTTTTGACCACAACTCACCTGATGGTAAGTGACGATGCAGTCTAAGATGGAGCACGCTTGCCCATGAGGTGCCTATTCACTCTTGTCTTGAAGAGACCCAGGTTGTACTTTGTAGGGAACACTGAGGCAGGAAGCGCATTCCATTCCTGTGCAGTTCGTATTAAGAAGGAATTTTGGAAACGCTGCGTGTGGACTTTACCAAAGTTCATGACGTAAGGATGGAATGTCCGTCTCGTCCGTCTGTCTCGTTTGTCCTCAACCTCCTCCTCCTCCTCAGATTGGTTACTCTTTACTGAGTGATCAGCTGCGTGAAAGAGAAACCAACAAACAAACACACTCTGTGGAATTCGCTGCCTGAATGGGTGTTCCGCGATGGTTAAAATCTGGGTGTCTTCAAATCACGAGTGAATCGGTTCCATCTAGGCAAGCGTGTTCCAACGTGACCGCATCATCGCTTAACATCAGGCGTGATGGTGGTCAAACGCAAGCCTATTATTTATATAAAAAAAACACATTTATAATATTAGTATGATTTCTATGTCACTACTTCAGTTCAGACAAACACGGGAAATATGGTTAGGTGACGTGGCGGGTGCGAACGTATCTGGCCTAAATTATGCTTGATTCTTTTAGTCGAACTTTCCCTGCAGATGACCTTGTTGCCTTTTATTTCTGTGTTAGACAGTTAGAATATTTTTGTCCAAACAGTTCGATCATCGAACTACTAGTCGGACAGAATGGAATAAACGACTTTCTCGAGAATTAGTTAGTGTACTGTAGTTATGTCGTCATTGTTTGAAATATTGGTGTCGCTACAAGTTCCTTAGTGTGAGTGAAAAATTAATGTGTGCCGTACTAAAAGTTTAGGTGTATAGTAGTGAAAAAAAAATTGAAAATGGAGATATTTGAACACGAAAGGTAATTGTACTAAGGCATATCTTACTTACCACCCCTACTAGATGGACTGACGACATAGTGAGAGTCGCTGGCATCCAGTGGATGCAAAAGGCAGGCTGTCGTTCAGTGTGGAGGTTAAAGGGGGAGGCCTATGTTCAGCAGTGGATGTCTCCTGGCTGATGATGATGATATCTTACATGTTTGTCTGGTCCGAGGTTATTGAGATGGATTAATTAAATTGATGGAACATAAGCGTGCGAATGTAAAATAATAAAATAAATAAATATTTGGGACAATTTTGCACACAAGGCCATCTGACCCCAAACTAAGCAAAGCTTGTGATATGGCTGCCAGAGACTGATATACATACATATATAGTTTTAAATACATACTTAAATAGATAGTAACACCCAGATATAGAACAAACACAAATGTTCATCACATACATGTTTGTCCTAGGTGGGAATCGAACCCACGCCCTCAGGCTCAGAAGGTAGGTTCACTACCAACTGGACCAACGGGCTATCGATGTGTTGTGTGCACTGAGGCATATGATGATAGATTAGAACATTCTATCCGCCATCTTGGGGCGTCCGCCATATTGAATTTATCATCTAGGACCAAGGTGCTTGGGAAGACAAACCAAACAAATCCAAACTCGCCGCGGTTACGTCGAGTTCCTATGGCCACCTTCTGTCTCCATCATCAGAACAGCTCGATGGTACCATAAAATTGTATTGTCACCAAACTGTTGTTGTACATAAACATGCTAAATTACAGCTCAATCGGTTTGAGATAACTGGGGCCTTACGGACAACAGCTAATTGCGGCACCTAATCCGCTCAGTTGGAAAATCACGCGAACGTGAACCTTATCGCGCCCAGATACGGTTTGCGTTCGCGTGATTTTCCAACTGAGCGGATTAGGTGCCGCAATTAGCTGTTGTCCGTAAGGCCCCTGGTCTAAAATTCAGTTGCAAGATTTATCCCACACATATGAACGAACATACTAACAGGGCAGGTTAAATATAAGCTTGTAAAAAGGCAGAAAGTCCTAAGTGGTAATACGAGACTCGAAAATGGTTTTCTCAAAATATTCGATTCGCGAATTCTCTTCGACTCAATTTACTGTAGTTTCGATTGTTTCTGATATTACAAAAGTAACGAACTCTAGATTGGTAATTCACACCAAATAACAGTACAAAGCAATTATTATTGTAATAAAACAGAATAAAACTGAAATTTGATCGTTAATGAATTGGAAACAAGAGATGGATCATTGACAAACAAATTATTTACATTGTAAACTGAACTTTTTGAACTTCTTGTACCCAATAATCTATATCTATCCTATATAATATTATAATATATAATAATAATAGACCCGTCATTACATTGAAAAAAAGTGTTATAATAATATTATAAAGAGGAAAGATTTGTATGTATGTTTGTAAAGAGTTGGCTCAAAAAGTACTGGGCCGATTTAAAAAATTCTTTCAGCATTTGAATGCTACATTATCACTGATTAATATAAGCTATTTTAATAGGCTATATAACGATACCCGTGCGGAGCCGGAGTGGATCGCTAGTTAATCTATATCTACACTAATATTATAAAGATTCGATTGTTTGTTTGTTTGCATTGAATAGGCTCCGAAACTACTGAACCGATTTGAACAATTATTTCACTGTTGGGAAGCTACACTATCCCCGGGCTACTAACATATGCTATAATTTTTTTTAAAATATAACTCCAATAATGTAACCAAAGGTGTAAAAAAATAAGATTTACAATTTAACTTTACGTGTTTGACAGTTCTGAGACAGGACAGCCTCTGTCAGGTCACCTAGTAACAAATATTTTAAAAAAAAACTACTTTAAAATTAGTAAGATCTTGAGCAAAATTATTGAAAAATGAAAAAGCGCTCGAACAATATTATGCGTACTACTAGAACGGGTAAAAAACTACTGGACCGGTGAAATCGGTAAAAATGTCGGTATAATTACCGGTGTTCCGCGATAGTTACAATCTGGGTGTATTCAAATCGCGAGTGAATCGGTTTCTTCTAGCGTACTCTACCGTATACCGCATCATCGCAGTTCGCGGTCAAACGCAAGCCTATATTTTTTTTATGGGCTGGCAACTGCCACAGTATGCCATAATGTTTTTTATCGGATACATTTCGGAGAGTGTGCTACAGATCTGCATGATTTGATTCCCTCCTGTCCATTTTTCTATCGGACTGCCAGAGTGGGCACGAAGAATCGACACCGCTTTATGGTTGATATTCCGAGAACCCGTACGAAGCGCATTGATTCCACATTTATTGTGCGAACTGCTAGTCTGTGGAATGCGCTGCCTGAATGGGTGTTCCCCGATAGTTACAATGTGGGTGTCTTCAAGTCAAGAGTGAATAGGTTACTTCTAGGCAAGCGTGCTCCATCGTAGGCCGCATCATCGCTTAACATAAGGCGAGTTGGTGGACAAGCGCAAGCCTATTTACAATAAAAATAAATGATATTTTAAATAAGTCTATTTGAAATGTCCTTCAAATCCTTGGAATCTTCTCCAAATAAATAAAAAATCTGACAAAAAAGTTACAAATGGCAAATAGTGCTAAATGTGAAAAATCCACTGGCCAGGTGTATACTCGTATTTATATAACAATTTGTTTGTAATCACCAAAGTGAGCTATAAGGCGATGAGACTGCCCATTAAGACTATCATGTTGACCATTATGATTTTTTAGATGACCTGTTTGGTTTAGTGGAAGCACATTTGCTTCATGAGCTGGAATGTTTTATGTAGTTTTATATCGCATTTATCTTAACACCGTAACAGTTTGGTTTAATTTAATAACTAAATGACTTTATAAAAACATTAATAAAAATAAAAATATTACTTTCTAATAACTAACATTTCGATATTTTTTTCGGACGTTTCTTTGCAAACACTTCCATTTGATACATTTATCATGATGGTAGATAAAAAAAAATGTTCACTATTTTTGGTTGAGTGTCTGACATATTGAATTTAGTGTGATTTCATTTTATTTTTCTTATTTTTCTCAGCAAACTTAACATTTGATACATTTGATAATAAAGATGGTAGATATAAAAAACTGCCATCTTAGGGCATGGTGGAAACCACTACTAAATTTTGTGTGACGTCATTTTATTTTAAGTATTCTTCTCGGCAAATCTTTTCTATTCATACCCATATCGTGTGGTGCGTAAAAATAACTAGTCTGCCATCTTTGTGAATCCGCCATATTAGATGTAGAATGACGTTATTTAGCTAACCATGCATTTCGCTTGGTGTATAATAAAATGATACTTTATTGTATTGTCATCCAAACTTAACGTGTATGCAAAATTTCAGCTCAATCGATTGGGGATAACTGTTTAAAATTCAGTTGCAAGATTGGACCCATACCTACTAACAAGGCAAGTTAGAAAAATAAACTTACAATTTGTATTCAGTACTGAAACACGTATAACATAAAAGGAAGTTAAGATCCGTTAAAAGTCAATTGCCACACTTCATTCAGAATAGCTCAGTATACTCGTATCTCTGAGCAACCTCGCAGTTTGAGAAATCAACACAACCGAGCCGATCGTCCATTCCAACTGAATATTTCAGCAGGTGATCCTCGTTTCATATCATTCATCCAAGATATTACAGTAAAATAGTTTATTTATTCGCACGAAACGATGGCCGAAAGTGTGTCATAAATCGTGATTGTGGCGCAGATACTGAATAATAAATGTTACTCGTAAATCTCGTATGAAAACCGAATAAATCTAACGGGTACCTAGGTAGTCAGGTTAACCACTGACGGCCGGTTACCGGTTACTGCCAGCTATTCGCAATATACGACAATTATTGTTATCTACACGACAGATAAACCCGTTTGACTACTAAGTCCACAGAAAAGAAAACATTTTGTGACGAAAACGATGTACGGTTAAGGATAGACTCGACATTAGGACGGGCCGCAGCGGGCCGGTTCGCATGAAATGTGTGAAAGCGATTTTCGCGATGCGATCCAGCCCGTTGCAGCCCGTTCTCAAATACTCGATCCTATAACGTCATTAGTTAACATGACAAACAGATTATTAATAAAAAAACAAGCTTTTAAGCGTCCTCCATATTGAATTTAGTGTGATGTCATTTTATTTTACGTATTTATCTCAGCAAACCCTTTCATTTGATACCCATGTCATAGGGTTACATAATAGTAACTGATCCGCCATCTTTGGGAATCCGCCATATATAATTACGAAAACAAAAAGTGCTTGGGAAGAGAAATCCAACGAACCCAAATTCGATAGGGTTACGTCGTTTCGTTAAGGAGTTCTTATGGCTACCATCATTTCTGTCTCCATCATCAGACTAGCTTGATGGCACCATAACATTGCATTGTCACCGAACTTACATAAGTGTGTCAAATTTCAGCTCAATTTGCTGAGGATAACTGGTCTAAAATTCAGTTGCATAGTTTGTCCCACACATACAAACGAACGTACTAACAGGGCAAGTTAAATAAAAGCTTGTAATAAAGCAGTAATCTAGTATTTCACGTATCATGCACTATCCATAGTATGTTTTTTTTTCAATAATGTCACATGGCTTGCTCGTAAAAGTGGCTGTAGAATATATAACGTTGCGTAAAACGAACTTCGAGTTTGCAATTCTGTACGTATTTTTTATATTTGTTTTTGGTATAAAAGGTAATGCAACTGCGGGCAATGGAGAGAACTATGCTCGGAGTTTCTTTGAGTGATAGAATCCGGCACGAAGATATTATTCACCGAAGCACCAGAGTCACCGACATAGCTATTAAATTTTGCAAGTTGAAATGACAATGAGAAGGCTACTTCGCTCGAAGAACTGTAAACCGATGGGGAAGAAAGGTTCTTGAGTGGAGACCTCGAACCGGAAGAGACAGCGTAGGTAAAACTCCCGCTAGATGCAGATGAGATGAAATGAGAGTTCAGTTTAGAGTTCTAAGGGGGAGGCAGCAGTGTTCAGTAGTGGACCTCTTCTGGCTGTTGATGATGATAAAAGATATTAATTTAGAATAATGATAAGATAATGTATCAAATATTGTAAGCTCAAACCGATTCATCTATCTCATCATCATCATCAGCCTTGAGTGACCCACTGCTGGGTACAGGCCTCTCTTTGTTTATGCCACTCTCCCCGGTCTCTCGCTATTCGATTAATTTATGGAACAGCTGATGTTGTTTGACATACTTTGGATACGGAACCAGAAAAATGTAATAGATTATGATGGGTAGCTACGTAGCTACAATATGAATTCAAATATGACAACTTCAGATTTAGCTATCATTTATTATAATAAAGTACTGAGTAAGTAAATTTTTCATTACTTTTTTTGTTTTATTAACTACACAAAGAGTGTCAAGGAATAATGTACTTAATGTAAATTATCTATTACCTTTGCACTACCTCTATATGTTTGTTACCTTTACACGATGAAATTCCTCAAACGATCTTGATAAAATTCAGCCAAGAGGTAGAGCGCAAAAACGGACACAGAACAATCTTCATCTAAAATGCGAGAAACAATGAGAATATATTTTTTTTGGGAAAACCGCAAGACGCAGCTAATACAGCATAAATATTTCTTCGCGTGACGTATTTGTTAACCATTTCATTCTTTATTTTATACAACTCCCATGATAGTTTGATTCGGTAACATTTTGTAAAAATATACTTCAAATATAAAATTTGAGCCTGCACTCGAAATATGTAAAGCAAACCAAACCATGCCACATAAAGTCTCATGAGACGTGAAGGAAATCAATTGATAAAGTTTGTACAGACCGCCCAATTTATCTACACAGTTCGCCAAATTATGACACTAAAACTTTTCTACGCATGGTTGTTACTTTAGTTCCAAAACTACGATGGTGACTCCCTCATTTAACTTTACAGGTAAATTGGTCGTACTGTATACACGGTGTTCCCTGCAGAGCAATATGTTTTCATTTGCCTGTCGCTTCTAGGAGTGTGACTGCCACACCGGGATACAAACTGAAAGTTACAGGGTATGACAGTATTCAAACTTGAAGAGTGAAGACTCGTGGTATATTACACGGTTGAGCTATTAATCATTTGCCATTTAATCAATGAGGGCCGCCAATTCGCTTTATTCCATTAAAAAATAAGCTTAATATTTTTCTGACTGATATGGCGCCGTATAGCGTAGAAGAATTTATTATTAGACTGGAGTAAATAATTAATGCCAAGTTATAATTAGAATTTCATTTTATTATTATTATTTTGTTTTAAAAATTAATATTTTTATGATTTATTTTTAAATAAAATCTTCACATCATCAGCCATTAAAGGTCCACTCACTGGTGCTGAACAGGGCAAAACTGGTGCTCAACTACGTAGGGCACGTGGCTAGGCGTGGTGACGGCAGGTGTGACCCCGACAGAGTTACCAATAGCGGATAAGCGTTCCGTAGGCAGACAACCAGCCCGATGGGTCGATGACATCAGGCCCATCGCAGGTCATACGTGGATGAGATTAGCCCGAGACAGGGATCAATGGCGCAAGGGAGAGGAGGCCTATACCCAGCAGTGGGTTGATACAGGCTGACAATGATGAATGATGATGATGTTGCTGAACAAAAGCCTCCTTCTTAGAGAGAGGTGTTGCCATAATCTATACGCGTGGCAGGCGGCTTGGGGAGTAAGATATAAGCTATAATGGGATGAATAGGCATTAAATCTTATCATGATAAACCTAAGCTGTGGTGTTCTATTATGTTTTCTGTGGCTGTGGTCCTTCTGTCAGTAAATGTACGAGAGACGTAGATTCAAAGAGGTTGATATTGCAATCCGTGAAGTGGATTTCCTGTTCGAGGAGGAAATTAAGTATTGGTTGGATCTGATTTGACACATTTTTTATTCTTTTCCTCGCTGATAAATCCCGGTTTCTCGCTAAATGAGTTTGCAATTAAAGATTGGGGCCACGAATCGGCAGACGTAATGTTGAGTGATTGCAAAAAGTGGTTTATCAATCATATATTTTACGATCATCAATCCACACCTAGAAATATTTAAAAGATACTTATAAATTAACTTCAAGTTCTACATTAGTAAAAATCTTTTAAATTAGCTAATCTGGTGGGCTATGTCGGTAACTTTCGTTCGTCTACGAGGTGTAAGATATTAATTTAAAAGGTAAATCTTTTAAATTAATTCCTCACAACGAGCTATGGAGAGGGCTAGTGGTTTCTATAAGAGATCGAATCAGAATTGAAGAGATCCGTAGACGTACGAAAGTTACCCGACATAGCCCACTGGACTAGCAAGTTGAAGTGGCAGTGGGCATAGTACATAGCATGCGGAATAGATGGCCGATGGGGCCGAAAGATTCTCGAATGGAAACCACTGACTGGTAAGCGCAGCGTAGGACGTCCAACCACAAGATGGACAGATGACCTACAGGAGACCACGGGAAAACGCTGATGCAGGCTGCTTCCAATCGGTCCTGATGGAGATCGATGGTGGAGGCCTATGTTCAGCAGTGGACGTCTTATGTCTGAAACTGATGATGATGAATACCATAGTTTTTTTAATCCTAAAAGCCTCCGGTATGATTTTATACTAAAACGAAATAAACAATCCCATAGAAAAAATCCTTTTTCGCATACTGCCGTTAGAGTCAAAATAAATCGTTTCTACTTAACTGTACCTAACCTACATAAATCCATTAGGTCATGACGCAAATATAATGCGGTAACATTTGGGTTTAACGGCTTATAAGGTTTCCACCTAAGCACTTTAAACTACGGGAGAAAACATCTCGCTTCCATGGAACTCCGTAGTAAAAATTCAATTTTATCCAAAGTCTCTACTCACAAAATATGAACTTGCGAGTGCCATTTTCACCCGATGCTTTTAGGCATTCATAAAGGTAACCAAAATATATGCGTGCGAAAGTAACAAAATGTAAAATTTACGCGTTACCTTGTCGGTTTAGTGTGAATGTAAGCGTATTTATACTCTGTCCTGAGTTCGTCCGGTGTAACGGCCAGTCTAGCGCGAAAGCCTCCAGGAGTGGTCGTCTACGCCGTAGCTTCGTAGCTTCGTAGCATCGTAGATCGCGCTACATTCGCAAGTAGAACTGAATTGAAAAAACTTCTTAATCATCTATCCATTGGTGAATATTAGTTGAACTTTGTGCTATTCAGATGGTTGGTGATTTTTCGCTTTTTTCATTGTGAACAAGTAAGTAACTAGTTTTTTTCAGTCATAATTAAATATTTTTCTTTGACAACAATTTCAATAAGTACCTAGTGAGTGTGTTAAGATTGAGTGGCTAGTCCAAATGCCAGAGTTTTTAAGCTGTACAAAGGCCTCTGTCGTTGCTTACAGTTGTTGTTATAAAACAAACAACTGGGACATAACATTTAATGATAATACCTACACTTACTATATTAAATTCAATACTAAGGTATTAACGTTAGTAGACAGTAATTTTATATCTTAAAAAAACATCTAATGCGCGAGCGAGAAACCCCTCCTGGCATGCTGCTCCCAGTATTCTGACCCTTAATTATATCGCTTTTTTATGTTTTGTTAAGATATAAAATGACAGTCTACTTTTGAAAAATATATTTGGTTCTTTTACTAGGTTAATAATATAAAAAATTTAATACAAATTTTTGTTTTATTAATATATGTAATATATTAATATAATATATGTATTTTAATATTTTTTAGTGATAAGTATAAGTGGGAAAAACTGTTTATTGTCTATCCTATTTTTTGTCATCATCATCATCATCAGCCAGAAGACGTCCACTGCTGAACATAGGCCTCCCCCTTTAACCTCCACACTGAACGACAGCCTGCCTTTTGCATCCACTGGATGCCCGCGACTCTCACAATGTAGTCGGTCCATCTAGTGGGAGGCCTCCCTACGCTGCGTCTTCCGGTTCGTGGTCTCCACTCCAGAACCTTTCTTCACCATCATTCATCATTATTTTTTGTAGTCATAATAAAAATACGACTCCGATATATTACATTTAACTGCTAGTCTTTTAGAAACACTCAGAGTTGTACAGCAGGCATTGGCGAGAGCTATGCTTGAAGTTTTTTGCGCGATAAAATCGATATTCACCGAAGAACAACAATCACCGACATAGCTGCTCAGATTTGCAAGTTGAAGTGGCAATGGGCAGGCCTCAATGCTCGAAGAACCGATAACCGAAGGGAAGAAAAGTTTTTGAGTGGAGACCACGAAACGGAAGACGCAGCGTAGGTAGGCCGACCTACTAGGTGGACCGACTACATCGATGAGAGTTGCGAACATCCAGTGGATGCAGATGGCAGGCTATCGTTTAGTGTGGAAATCTAAGGCGGGGGCATAATGTACAGCAGTGGACGTCTTCTGGCTGATGATGATGATTCATTACATTTGGTAATCTGATGATGGATCTGGGAGGTAGAAAGTAGATAGTAGATATTTTCAATGGCTTACTATACTTACAAGTAAACTATTCGAGTTCAGTCTCATTTAATTTGTATTAATGAATCACATTAGGCTGATTTTTGAGTTTTTTAATAAATAAAAATTACTACATTAAGGCGAGGTTTTCCCAATTTTAGGTAACACTTGTTACGTTGCAGACCATAGGGGTTAATATATTGTATTATATTCTCATTTAACTGGAGCACAATCGTGGCGCTTACACACGTCATGCGTTTTGCTATTTATATTTTTGACGGTTTTCAATTATTTTTCAAAGAGTATATATGTATAGGTGCCATGTAAAATGTACCTTCACACATCCTTCTATAATTATGAATTCTGTATACTATAGACATCTTTAAATATAAAAAAATAAATTTTATCATTTTCAATAAATATTTAAGTGTTTAAAATAACAGGGAGAAAAGATCAAATCAATTTTACTTTTAATAAAAAAAAAAAAACTATCAATTAAAATGTCCTCAATCGTGTTTCGATCTTCAAAGTTCCCTATATAAAACATTTAACTTTGATACCCCATAAATGACACCATTTTTATAATTTTAAGATAACTACTGAAGTAGATAAACTAAAACTAAAATTACCAGAATTGCTAAAAGTGGGAAATCAGGGTCTTAAATGCGAAATAGCTAGCAGTCGCAGGTAAACCACTGACCACAGCTTCATATCTTTCTAGAATCTCTTTTCATCTGTGAGATAAAAGACACATGAGGCAACGTATTTATGTCCGAATGTCACCATCGATTACGTTGTTATGCCCAGATAGGGATGTAAGATGAAAGGAAAGCATTTACGACTTGGACAAGTATCATTAATTAAGTTACTTTGTAACGTTGTACGTATAGAGTACGTACGTGGTATTCGTACTAGGAATAGATGTGGATATTTTTACAATCTTTTATTTAACTTGCAATGTTTGTATATTTGTTTATTTAGGTCAAATCTTGCAAGCTTAATTAGAATCACTTCCTCCTATCCTACAGAGTAAATTACATTGGTTCAGTTCCAATGACAATGCATTTTTATAGTAAGCATGACCTGGATCCGTGGTAGCCCATTTGAGAGACCGCTAGACTTGATAGCGTGAGTTCGCGGGTTCAAACCCCGGGCCCGTATCGATAAGCTCTTTGGAGATTATGTACGGATTATCATGCCACTGGCTTTTCGGTGAAGGAAAACATCGTGAGGAAACCTGCATACGTACAGAGAAGAAATTTCAATGGCGTATGTGAATCCACCAATCCGCACTGGGCCAGCGTGGTGGATATGGCCCGATCACCCTTTCGGGGGTAGGCTAAAAGTCCAGCAGTGGACTGTTAAAAGGCTGATTATGATGATGATGATGACCTGGATCAACATCCAGGATAAGATCTATATATAGGAACTCTTCCACGGTCAACATCACAGACGCAAAATTTTGTTTCGTTTCGAACTTTATTATGATGGCCGGTTTTAAGATTTACCATGACATGGTTGCTGCACTCAGGTTTGGGTCGTGACTAGGTAACTTTTCAATGGTTAGAAGCACAGACATGAAATGTTATATACGCATTCAATTATGATACCCCGTTCTAAGTGCCAGTTTAGAATATTTAAATGAAAGCATGCTCCTAAAAGGCCGAAAGGTTCTGGAATGGAGACCATGGACCGGTAAGCGCAGCGTATGACGTCCACCCACAAGATGGACAGACGACCTAAAAGAGACCGCAGAGAAACGATGGATGCAGGCCGCTTCCAACCGGCCCTTTTGGAGATCGATGGGGGAGGCCTATGTCCAGCAGTGGACGTCCTATGGCTGAAATGTTGATGATGATATGCATTAGTTTTTACTTTTTGACTTTATTATTACATTACATATACTGTGAAAATTTCAACTAGCTATATATCACGGTTCGAAAGATACAGCTGTTATAGGTAGGACGAACAAAGACAGACAGCGTAGGCGTAGTAATAGGGTCCTGTTTACACCCTTTAGGTACAGAACCCCTTAAAATGCGAAAATGTCATTAACTTAATTTAATTTATAGAGTTAGTTTTAAAAATTTGGATGGATAAACGGACGACCAGACAGAAAGAATTTGTAAGGGTACCTAGTAAAGAAGCTGCCTGCATTACCCAACTGATTCAAGTGTGAGATATATTGTGTCCATTATCTACACAACCAAAACCTATGCTGCTCGTATGTTTTAGTTGGAGCTACAGAGTAAGTACAAACCTAAATTACTGTTACAAACAGCACATTAGAAATGTAAAGCACGTGCACAATACAAATCGGCATCATTAGTACCCAACCATTAAACCAAAGTTTGTTTGCACAAAGCGTTAGGATCCACAAAACTGATCCATTTATAAAATATTGCCGAGTCACGATGAAATTAGGCGCACCCTGTAACGTTATTAATGACTTTCCGATACTGCCTCAGCTCAGTCCCGAATTTAATAACCTACCCTCAATTTTAGAAATCGACATCTTTTTTTATTATCCGCATTTTTCTCATATTTTTCGTTTCCTCTGAGTCCTCTTTGATCGGACTTAATTTTTGAATTCGATTTGTTGGGGTAATTAAGTTCATTTCCCGGCAAGGTAATAAGACACTTTTGGGCTTTCTTGATTATTAGGTACCGCTTTTAAAAAAAAAACACGCGCTTCTTTTAGCCTCCTGATTATTTATGAGGACAAAACAAATGCTAAATTACAAGATAAAAATATTACTTACTAATATTAGTTAGTAAAGGGCACGGACCCAGGAGTCCGTGGAGAATAAAAAAAAATAAAAAATAATTGTTAGTTATTTAAGAGCCTATTAATAAAAAGGATAGCTATTGTCTAAGACTTCGTACGCGTAGGTTTTCATAATAAACTTTTACCCCCCTTCCCCCCTTTGTTTCAGCTCTTTCGATAAATTCTTTATTAGTAGAGCTTTTCACCTAATATGATATCATCATCATCATCATCATCATTTCACCCATAGGACGTCCACTGCTCGACATAGGCCTCCCTCATCGGTGTCGAAAAGGACCGGTAGGAAGCGGCCTGTATCCAGCGTTTCCCTGCGGTCTCTTTTTAGGTCATCTGTCCATCTTGTGGGTGGACGTCCTACGCTGCGCTTACCGGTCCATGGTTTCCATTCTAGAACCATGAAATATACCTGTCAAATTTCAGGTTCATAGGGCAAGTAGTTTGATAGTAGATTTGGTGACGATTTAGTCAGTCAGTGGTATTTTGTATTATAATACTGATACCCATATTTTTCTTATTGCAGTGATAAGGTCGCTACTAGACAAACACTAGTTTAAAGATGATAAATAAAATATCGCAATAAACACTTACAAACACGAAATGGACACAATTACCACCAGTCAGTTACCATCTGTTCTCGATTTTTCCGGACAATATTAAGTGTTCGTGAACGTGCTCGAGTGTGGTTAAGTGATATAACGAAGTGATACATGTAATTTCGAGTTATTTCTTAAACTACATAGAAGCCTCTCGTAATTTCGAGTTATTCCTTAAACTACATAGAAGCCTCTCGTAAAGCCTCCATCAGTTTACTGCGGACTTAACCGTGTCTTAATTTCCTTGACTACTGTGACTATGACTTGTTTGACACTGTTTAATACTATATAACTTAGTTAATATTAAGACTGAAGGACTTTGTATCCATGATCATCAAAAAAAACAAAACAAAAATTGTTACCAAACGGTTCCAAATTACACAATATTTATTTTAAAAAACATACATAACTCATTAAGCAATCACGTAAAACAGTTAACACATACATATCGCTAAACGACGCGATTGAAAAACACGAAGGTCTAAGCACTTTCTGTGGTTACCGGTGCCGCCGTTGATGAAGATGAAGGTTCTGCAGCAACATCATCTCCAGCAGCAGCTGGGTTCATCAAAGCTAATAACGCCACCACAACACCAGCGATGGACATGATGCTGAAGTACTTGGCCATGATGACTGTACTAGAAAAGAACACGATTGTTGATTGATTCAGTTGTTACTTTGTGGAATTCCATCTTCAAACTGTTTTAAACTTGTATCTAGTCTATATCCGCATTATAAATAGTCAGAAAAAAATAGTCGTTAATTATTCAGTCCTTATTTTTTAATTATTGACATTGCTTTTTAATAACTAGTAAACATCCTTACTAATATTACAAAAGCAAAAGTAGCTCTGTCTCTCTGTCTGAGTGTTTGTTCGCTTTTCACGACTAAACGGCTAAATCGATCGAAACGAAATTTGGCAGGATGATAGTGTACATCATAAGGGAAGATATAGAGTACTTTTCCTTCCAGGAAATGCGGAAAAACTTGAAAATCGCGGGTATCGCCGCGGGATTCAGCTAGTCATCATACTAATATTATAAATGCGAAAGTGTGTTTGTTTGTATTTTTGACGATTTTTCTCCTGCTATTTTCCAGTTTTCCGCACTTTTTGAAGGAAAAATACCCTATGTCCGCTCTTATGATACTATCATCCTGCCAAATTTCGTTAAAATTGGCTAAGCAGTTTAGTTGTGAAAAGCAAACAAACATTCAGACAGAGAGACTTTTACTTATGTAATACTAGCTGAATCCCGCGGTGCTACCCGCAATTTTCCAATTTTACCGCATTTGCTAGGAGAATAAGTACCCTATCTCCGTCCATATGATGTACACTATCATCCTGTCAAAATTAGTTAAGATCGGCTTAGCGGTTTAGTCGTAAAAAGCGAACAAACATCCAGACACAGAGACAGAGTTACTTTCGCTTTTATAGTATTATTTATTAGTAAGGATGAACTAAAACTAAAAAAAAATGATAATAATTTTAAATGAAACTACTCTAAAACCTAATCTATTTATTTTTTCTAAAAATGGTGGAAGGAAAAATGGGCAGTATTCCAACGTGGTAACATTGCCACGTTGAATGGAAATGCTAAAAGTTACATAAATATTATACTACTTTTAAAATTAAAAATAACAGAATAATAATATGTAATAACATACTTACTAATAAAAATGTAGCAGAAGAAATGTCGGAATTGAACGTCTAAATTCGTAATGAAAATTACGATATTTCCATTTCCTTTTATAGAAGTCGAACAAGCTGAGTACACAGCTAAGAAATTTTAACAGAGTAATCAAAACTAACAAAAGGAACACCTGTGTGACAAAATTACCTACCAACACATACACACTGTATATACTAATAGGAATAAAGGGTTGTCACAAAAGCTAATTATTTTATTAATAGATAAGTTTGACTGCCCTGGTGGTCCAGTTGGTAGTGATCCAGTCTTCTGCGCTTAGGTTCTATTCCCACCTAGAACAAACATTCATGTGATGAACATTTGTGTTAGTTCTTTTTCTTGCAGCCACGACACAGAGGACCGTCCGTGGTTCCCAGTTTATCATCATCATAATCATCAGCCAGAAAACGTCCGCTGCTGAACATCGGTTTTCCTCTTTTACCTCCATACTGAACGACATCCTGCCTTTTGCATCCACTGATTCCAGCGAATCTCACAATGTCGTCGGTCCATCTAGTGGGAGGCCTACCTACGCTGCGTCTTCCGGTTCGTGGTCTACACTCAAGATTCTTTCTTCCTTATCGGTTATCCCAGTTTATATAAGTGGCTATACAAGTTGCAATGCCCGGTTATAAGTCCTAACCGGTAATCTACACTTGTTTGTTTGGAAATTGTAACATAACATCTGTGCATTCGCCACTTTTAGTGAATAACGTAATCAAACCTCACATATTGATATTGACACTTCGGTCCAATGTAAGTTAATATCTTACTATCTATTTACAAGTTTTTATTTAACTTGCCCTGTTAGTTAGCATGTTTGTTTGTAGGCATATTATGTAGGACAAATGTTGCAATTGAATTTTAGACCAGTTTAACCGATTGAGCTGTTCTGCATACTTATGTTTAGTGACAATCAAAGACAAATAATATTACCACTTGACTACTCATCCTTTACCCCACACGAGCCAAAGGTCTAACATGTCAACCTAAACTAGTTCGAGCGGGGCCAATCCTAGGCGTGAATTGAATGAATGATTTTTGATTTTGGCGGGGCTAATCACAAGCGTCGAGTCGCGTCGAGTCTCCAATCAAACTACCCCCCGCGACCGCCGTGGCATCATTTTGCAAATGGGAATTTTGACTACATGCGCGATCAAGTGGTTATATTATTATATTTGGTGACAATGCAATGTTATGGTACCATCGAGCTTGTCTGACGATGGAGACAGAAGTTGGCCATAGGAACTCCTAAACGTAACAAAAACGTACTAAACGTAACGAAGCAACCCTGAGCTGAGACCTAATAACTGTTCTGGAAAACATTGTAAAAACGCACACTGTTTCTAAGAAAGGATTTGTTTGTTTTTTGAAGCCTAAACCTAGGAAATACGAGTCTGTGTTTATAGTGTGAGACTTCGGGCTTTTTATTAGTGCTACCATAGAGAAATATACCTACATAGATTCTTTCTGGCATACATAATACATTCGTAGATGTAAAGAGACGGCATGGTTAAAATATTTATAGTTTTAAATTTCTGTCTCAGTGATATCCTAGGTCTTCAATTATAAATAGCACGAATTGCTCTTTTTTGCAATACAAAAATTGTATCTACGTCCGCGGCTGATCCCCATAATAATATTTCATACGACATCATGCTTTGGAAGTATCCAAAGTATACAAGCCTAGCAGTCGCCACATCTGCTAATTTTCTTATTTGACGAACTGCATGAGCAGCCGACTTTGGACTACAATGTATATTCGCGCTAACACAAAACTGAAAAATTATCAAACAACTACGACATAATAATAATGTAGTGATAACCCTTTTAAATATACATACAAAAACAGACCATCATCAGTGTAGGCACCGCGAGCTAACCTTTACATGTCCGCTGTCTTTCTTAAGTTAGATCAATGCTCCAACTATCACGCCTCATAATAGAGTATTTGACTGTATTCAAAATAATGATTCGTGATGGTATAAATCTAGAAGTTTTTATTTTATTTTATATAATTTATACACAATAAAACTACAAACTCCTGACTCCTCGTCTTGACTCCTGATTTTAAGGAAAATACAAAATAAAAATATTATTTTTTTGATCCTGTGACTTGACCACAAACGCTCTATTTAGGTCGAATGTCCGTATGCTTGCTTGCTTGCATGCTTGCTTGCGACCTCACTGAAATTACGTAAAGAGGGCGTTTACGCGGTAGTACAAATATTTAAATTTTGATTGTCCATTTCTAATACAAATACTGAAAAATATAAGGATTAAATCACAAGATAATATTGTGATCAATTTGTGATAGTTTTTACATTATTATAATTAAGAGAATAAGAGATCTCAGAGAGAGAGAGAGAGAGAGAGAGAGAGAAAGAGAGAGAGTATGGACCCTAATCCACCGTGCTGCCCTAGTGCTTTGTCTTTGAACTTATGTGGTTCTTGGACATACCGGTTTCCTCATGATGTTTTCCTTAACCGTTTTTGGGTGATGTGATGGCATGGAAACTGCACATAATTTATTTAAGTACTAAATAAGTCATTGGTGCAGAGTCGAGGGTGGAATCCAGTGCCATCACATTGTAAAGTGCACATGCTACCGGTCGACCACCGTCGCTCTAAATAATAATCCACACTCGAAAATACGTGAGTTTAATAAAATAATACTATGAGGTGACATATGTGTTTCCCACGTTGGCACCAAAACTCCCGCATTCATGGTATAATAATATAATTATTATAAAATTCTCGTGACGTTATAGGTAAAAAATGCGACATGGTGGGTTTTTTACATCTGGATGTAATAGCGGTGTCTATCGCGATAAAAGTTTGTGTCGACCAAATTATATAATTATGTAAAACATCTGCCACAAAAAGACAAAATATTCCATGATTCACTACTCTAAAGCTGGGTTTAGATTTGTGTAATGTATGATGAAATATAACGCGAATAGTTTGGAGGGTACACGAACTTAACGGGAAACATGCATGTATCCGTGATCCAATAAAAGAAGGTCTAATATTCCGGAAGTGACACAAGCCTACGTCACTGTCCAGTTGCCACGGCATTGCAACAAACAGAAATTGAGAAACAAATCTGCTAATAATCTTAAAAAAAAATACATATAGCACTTCAATGTGCATTTTGTTTATCCGCTTAAGCGGAGCTTTTAATATATCAAATATCGATGACGTAGACTTGTGTCACCCACGTGACCTTTGCGTCTCAGAATGTCATACCTGGCGGAGTATATTATTACACTATAGGCACTGAGTTTCCGCAAACATGCCTAATAGATAGGTCGTAAAAAAACCGTTGGTAGCGTTGGTATGGTATGGTAGACTTGTACCTATATGAAAAGAAGATTTAATTTCTTGTGAACACTCCAACTGTAAAACATTTCCAAGCATGAACCGCTACATACGAGAAGTTAAATCGATGCAATTTATCATTCAGTTCACAGGAATTTCTGTGAACTAAATAGGTACTAATTTATAGGTATAGTACTATAAAGGTTATAGTACTATAAAGTCCCACCAACCCGCACTGGGCCAGCTTGGTGGATATGGCCCAATCACCCTTTCGGGGTAGGCTAAAAGTCCAGCAGTGGACTGTTAAAAGGCTGATTATGATGATGATGATGATGACTATAAAGTCAGCATAATTATAAGTGACCAATATAAAAACTTTACCCGATACTCACCTACTAGTGCGATTGTTCGTCAGTCCACACGAAACAACCGTCCAGAACGACATCCAAACAAGCTCTGCGAGTGCCTTTGTAACCGCGCTAAAAACTAGCAGTCGATGGATCAGCGCAAACACTGCCCCGAGCGTAACTGTATTGTTCGTTCGCGGTCGCAGAACTCGCGTTACATTACATGATAGATTACATAACACGTTCACTAATCTAGACCTGGCTTAATAAACATCAATACAAATTAGTATTCAATAAATTCAGTAAATTTTCTGGTAATTATTAGTCGATAATAAGTAGATAATAATATGTATAAACAGGCAATATTATTAATAGAGAAATTTGGGCGTGTATGTTTGTTTCCACTTATGGAGCCGCTAAGCGCACGGCTATCTAACACACGCATTTCAATGTTTTTGAAGATAAAAAAATACTGAGTAAAATTTAGAAAAACCCTGTTGGGCATTATGTTTAGAATAACACCATCATCGCTTAACATCAGGCGAGTTGGCAGTCAAAATGGCTTATTCCTAACGTAAAAAAAACTTTGCAAAAGAAATTTTCGTATTGATTATCTATACTAATATTATAAAGAAGAAAGATTTAATTGATTGTTTGTTTGTTTGCATTGAATAGGCTCCGAAACTACTGAACCGATTTGAAAAATTCTTTCACTGTTGGGAAGCTACACTATCCCCGAGAGACATAGGTTATAATCTACTCGTGCGAAGGTGGGGCGCACTGCTAGTACCTAATAATGGTAGAAATGATATAAAATATCTCCTCCGCCATTCTAATAATAGTTGATCTAAAAACTTATAAAATAGTTTTACTCTAACTCTAACCGCCACCCTATAAATTATTATCAACACGAAAATTGACTTATGCCATTTACAATGTTCAATATGCCTAATTGGGTTTAAAAAACAAAAATAAAGTTGAACACGTGCGAATGATAGCTATGTCCTTTTTATTTAAAATTTGATATTAGGCTTGCGTTTGACTGCCAAATCGGCGATGATGCGGTTTACGATGGAGCACGCTTACCATTGAGCGTCCCTAACTTTAACTTCATAACAGCTGTCTAGGTTTGAATGAAGTTTGGTATATTTACAATATTTCTTTATTATGCACCAAAAGTACAAATGAAACTTAAACTATCTTGGTATGGTTGCTTATAAGTTTTTTTTCATCTCAGAAAAAGGTACGATTCGGTTATGATAGAGGGTAAAACCGCTGTGTGCAGCTAGTGTCATATAACCTTGATTGGGTACTCATTTTTCAACATCTGTGTATACATTGAAGTCAAAATTAAATTTACAGGATCAAAGATAATAATACAACAACCGGGTAAGTGCGAGTCAGACTCGCGCACCGAGGGTTCCGTACCACCACACAATAATAAGTCCGACTTACATTTGACCGCGGTAGCCCATTTGGGAGACCGCTAGACTTGAAAGCGTGTTCAAAACCCAGGCCCGTACCAATGAGCTCTTTGGAGCTTATGTACTGATTTTCATACAACTGGCTTCTCGGTGAAGGAAACCTGCATACGTACAGAGAGGGAATTCAACGGCGTATGTGAATCCACTAATCCGGACTGGGCCAGCGTGGTGGATATGGCCCAATCACCCTTTCGGAGTAGGCTAAACACGAAGCTATGTAGTCATATCTTTATGAGTCAATCAATTAGAGAATGAGCGAGTAGTAATACGCCTTTCTATACAATAAATATTTTTTTCATTTCATTATAAATAAACAGATGAAAAGTTTTCCACTTTCAACTAGGCCGAATTTTCATTACCAAGTTAATTCGAGACATCAAAAAAAAATATCTATAAGAAGTTGACGGCTGCATTACATTTTATCTTCTTTAATATAAAGCTAAGTCATGTGAGAAATAATTTTCCGCATCAGTCGTTTCATACACCCAAGATTATGCCTCTTAGATGAACGTCGCGTCCGTACTTCATGGCTTTAGAAGTTAGCTGTATTAGTGGGTAGGGTAGAGGGCTTTAGACCACTATCCTTAAGGTGGTTTGTTTCACAATTGGCAGGAAATTCAAATTTCAAACAGTATTCTAATCCTTTTAGCTAGGCCGGGTAATTATTGTAAACGATCATGATTTTTGCGCAAATTGATTATTATTTTTTACAAAATCATGTGAAGCTATTTATCTCTAATGCACATTATTACTTAGATTTGTGAAGAAACAAATATTTGCTGTTTCAAAACGGTTTATTCACAAATATAAGTAATATGGTGCGTTACTGTTAAATAGTTGTACATTATAATAATGGCACACCCAGTATTTTGTACTGCATAACCTGGTTGGACCACTGTTTCTACCTACCTGTTACCTACCTGTTATAGGATTTAAGTAATAAAACTGTACTTACATGATTCATTTCACCTCTATATTTCACTTTATATTATATTATTACAGTTACAATTATTATAGTGGACAATTAACTTCTTCAACAACTAAATTAACGTGAAGCCACGAAGTACGAAACAGAACAGAGAGCTAGTGGTCTGACTCTTCATCGTTTTATACCATTCCTTATCGCCATCATGCCCAGACGGCGCGAACGCCGATGCCTGCGATTGGCTATTCAAACAAGCAATCACATGCACCGGCGGCGCCACTGTCTGCGTCTATGACTGGCAGTCTCAAAATTACCCGCGAGTCAGATCACGTAGCCGGTTGTTGTTCCAATATCAATTGAGAGATAATACTAAATATAATTAAACTAAAGAATTCTAAAGCTTAAATATAAGTATTGTTAACAGTCGGCCATCCAATATCATAGTATGTCCTCATACTATATTGTATCTATAAATTAATCATCATTTTATTATCATAATATATACCGTTAATAATCAATATTTAACTTAACCATACATACCTACTCTGCTTAATTTATACATGACATGTGTAAAGAGATAATTATTTCAACCTAATTTAACTAATTATTTATTCACTAAGTTATAATATATATTATGTCTAAATTTATACATTTGAGAAAATTATCAAAAATTATTTATTAAGAGCTTATATCATCTAATTTTAAGTTCTTTACCACGAGGGGAAAAATATTTTACATGGAATACAAAAACATAGAGCCAGAAGAACCAGCGGTGCCATTTACTAGAATAGATTAATTATAATCTTCCATTAACAAATTAAGTTATTTTACTTAGATAAGATATTTTTATTTTATTAAGAGTCAGTTACATGAACATTTACACAGCTATAAAAACATGAGTAAAAGATTACATAAAGTTATAAAGAATGGAAGTTTTTATATTAATTAACATTTAAAAATTATAGCCAATTCTTAAGGTGTTATAACACTTTATAACACCTTATTGATATTCATATATAAGATCAGGTTCGAGTATGCAGTGGCGACACTAGGCTCTAGGCCCGTGTCGTGGGAACCTCATTGAATTAACGTAATTGCGTTAAGTTTAATATGTTTAGTTCAAATAAATGGGTGTAAATTTAAAATAAATAAAAGCAATGGATGTACATAGTAAATCAATAGTTCATATGCTATTATGAGATGGGTGAGGGTGTGATGAAACTTGGGTGTGAACTTGGTGAAATACATGATTGATTGGAAATTAGGTACTAATTAAAGTTTAAGTTATACAATAAATCACACATTCTCGACGGATAGAATCCGCGTGCTATTCATAGAGCTAAAGTATGATCAGATACGACAGACAAAGTCCGCGTGACTGATATGTACGACAAATCTGTGAACGACGGGTAAATTCCGCGTTCCACAAAATATTATTATGGTTATGTATACTCAGATACGACGGGTAGATTCCGCGTGGCTGATATACAAGACAATTTAATGAACGACGGGTAAATTCCGCGTTTCACAAAATATTATTAAGGTTATGTATACTCAGATACGACGGGTAGATTCCGCGTGGCTGATATACAAGACAATTTAATGAACGACGGGTAAATTCCGCGTTCCACAAAATATTATTAAGGTTATGTATACTCAGATACGACGGGTAGATTCCGCGTGGCTGATATACAAGACAATTTAATGAACGACGGGTAAATTCCGCGTTCCACAATATATTATTAAGGTTATTTATACTCAGATACGACGGGTAGATTCCGCGTGGCTGAAATACAAGGTAAATTAATGAACGACGGGTAAATTCCGCGTTCCACAATATATTATTAAGGTTATGTATACTCAGATACGACGGGTAGATTCCGCGTGGCTGAAATACAAGGTAAATTAATGAATTAACGACGGGCATTGTTCGCGTTCAATAAAATATTAATAAAGGTTGTGTACATACGACGGATAGCTTCCGCGCAACTGATATACATGGTAAATAAATAAACGACGAGCTGTATATGCGTTCCATAAATTAAAATGGTCTATCTATACTATATAGTTGAATAGGCTCCGAAAATACTGAACCGATTTGAAAAATTCTTTCACTGTTAGGAAGCTACACTATCCCCAGGTAATATATGCTATATTATATTTTCAAAAAAATAGGGATCCTTATAATGTAAACCAAGGTGTAAAAAAATAAGATTTACAATTTTAACTTTGCGTCTTCAAACAATAAGACAGGTCAACGTCTGTCAGGTCAGCTAGTGATCAGATAAGATAAACAGAGACCGCGTGATATTTAGATTTTATGCTTTAAATTTTATTTGTAGTAGATATCACGAATTTGTACGGACTTTAAACATAACCCAGGGGGTATTTTACAGTAATTTTTATTTATGAATACTATGCATTCATTAATATGAAATTTATGAATATTATGAGTACTCCGAATCTGAAAAGTGACAATTTGTAACATAACAGTTATAAAGCGGTTATTAAAAGGCAGTATCCTATTCACTGTTGCTAGAGGAGTCAGGCAGCCTGTCAAATGCTAACCATGGTTCAGTTTTGTCACTTGATATTACTAAAGAGTCTGAAGTCTGAACAGACGCAACCGAACCTCGGTTGCCTTTGGGTAAGTGGCGTATCTTGAATTTGATGCCTATCAAAGTCGTATACCCCAGTACTGGACTTGTGTATTTTTTTTTTTTACAGGCTTAAGAAAACCATTTTGTGAACCCATCAATTAATACCAAATGGTAAATATACCCCCCCCTTGTGCTGCGGACAAATGAGCTAACGTGGGCAGCACTGACTGTATCAAAAAGGATCTCAGCTTTTTCTCTAGAATGTGACATACCAGATTTCTTACCACCTACTTATGACAGTATGCGTGTCATCCAACTGGACCACCAGACCAAGTGCAATGAGGAGATCCTTTGGCAAGGTAAATGCTGTAAACGGACTAGTGTTCGCCACAAGGTGTCCTTCCATCATCATCATCATCAACATCGTCGTCATCATCAGATTCGGTATCTTGGAAGAAAAGATGCCACGAAATTTCCCCAACGCTGTCAATCCGAGTTGAATTCTTCGGGCGACCTCTTTGCCTAAGTTGGACTTACCTAACTGAACAATCTGTCCAAGATAGGTGTAATGGTCAACAACTTCGAGAGTATTGTTCCCAATGACTACCGGCACGGGTAAATCATTGGACATGATTTTTGACTTGTCCATGTTCATTTAGAGAACCACCTGTTGGGAAAGGCTACTGAGGTCGCTGAGCATCGTATCGATCGTATTGAGATCCTCCAGCGACTATGCCATGATGACTATATCATCGGCAAAACGAAGGTGAGTGATGTATTCGCCATTGATGTTGATGCCGAATCCGTTCCAGTCTAAGAGCTTGAAAACATCCTCCAATGCGTTTGTGAACAGTTTCGGAGAGATAACATCTCCCTGTCTCACACCTTTCTGCAATTAGATTGGTTCTGTGCTCTCGTTTCGTAATCGGATCAACATGGTGGCTTTTCTATACAAACACTTCAGCACTTCGATATAGGAACCCATAACCGATATGGCAACGCTGGAGGTACTGCAAAACTGCCCAGGTCTCGATTGAATCAAAGGCTTTCTCATAGTTCACAAACGCTAGACATAAAGGCCGATTATACTCCTCAGGCCTCTTCTGTATAATCTGGCGGAGGGTGTGTATGTGGTTGTTCTGTGAAAGTCTGGCCTATTAATAATAGGACAGGTACGTATAACTGCATCCGGAACTATAAAGAGGTCCAACTTTGCACCTACATCATCGATAACAACTTTTACTATCTGCCTTCCTATGCAATGTACGACAGAATTGCCAAAATCATTCGTAAAAAATCAAGATCATCAGCTGTACAATCCAAGCCAATTAATTATTTTGGACTTCAAACGAATGTATCATCGAACATTCACTCCCAAACTCATATTACGATTGAATTGCACAACCATTCACAAAGGTAGTCTTGGAATACATTTGATTGGGCTCAGACGCATCGATGGGTTTTGGCGTAATCGGTGGCAAACATTCAGAGGAAGGCATGAACTTGCTATCACTACTTATGTGCGTTATTTTTTTGTCAGATGTTTCGTTTCTAGGCATGAAAAAACAATTTTCAGTGTCGTGGCCAACTCTACTGCACTTAATAATACAATATACATCTTTTTACAGGCTGCGTGCATTGCGAGACAGTATGACCTTCCTTCTCACAATTAAAACAGTAAGCAGGACTATGCAAAAAGTTAGATTGACGCACAGGTTGCCCTATTAACCGATCAGCGTTTATTTTGATGCTACGAGCATTACGGCAAGTAAGGCAATAGTTTATTGGGGTCGTTGAATTGCGTTGCTTCAGCACCAAGTTGAACAGACCGATTGTCAATACCATGCAGCAAACAGTCTACGGCCTGTCTATCCGCTATACCACACCTATTAGTAAGAACCAGTTTCTGGTAGAAGTATTCTTCTAGCGAGTCAGTGAACTGGGCTCTCTTAGCTATCATGTCTCTAACCATTTAACTTTTTTTTTTTTTTTTTACTTCATGGTTTTAAATGTTTTTATAATTAAACCTAGGTTTTTTTAAAAGACTAACAGAGGTGTTGTTAGCCTGATAAAGTCATGTATACAATATTGGTGTATACAATTTCTTGGACTGTGATGAATAAAGAACTTTTAAAATCAAAAACCAATCTAAACATTTGGTTATAATTATCTTTGGATGGGAAAGCAGTTGAAAGTTTATCCTGCCACTCGACTCATGAAAGCAGGACAAATGGAAGACCTTCGTACCACCTTTAAGATGTGCCATTTAGTTTTGGCAATGCAAAAATGGGCAATTTGCTTGTCTTTCCAACTATATAAATGGTCGCACACTCGTTAACCTTATATTAGACTTGTGTTTGACCACCATCACGCCTGATGTTAAGCAATGATGCGGTCTACGTTGGAGTACGCTTGCCTAGAAGGAACCGATTCACTCGTGATTTGAAGACGCCCAGATTGTAACCATCGGGGAACACCCATTCAGCCAGCGAATTCCACAGACTAGCAGTTCGCATAATAAATGTGGAATCAAAGCGCTTCGTACGGGTTTTCGGAATATCAACCATAAGGCGGTGACGACTTTTCGTGCCCGCTCTGGCAGTCCGATAGAAAAATGGGCAGGAGGGAATTAGATCGTGCAGATCAGATGCACACTCTCCGAAATGTGTCCGATAAAAAAACCGATAGACTAGCAACCTTATGAAGCCAACATAGCCATCCAACGTTCCTGTTTTGATGGGTCAAACTCGGCAATCGTGTTGTGTGGTGTATGTCGTGTTGTGCGTGTTGTGTTGTGTATGGTAATTTTCCGAAACTATTGTTTGAAATGAATTTAAGAATAGCTGCAAGTTCAGTCAGGTATGAATTACTATTATACGTAGCGGACTCACCACTGGCGATTCATGTTGGTGTCTCACGTGACTCTCAGCTTGATTGCCGGAACAGGGCTCGACGTGAGGCGCAGCTCTGCTGCGCGAGCGGTGCACAGCCCGGTCGCAGGAACAGGGCTCGACGTGAGGCACAGCTCTGCTGCGCGAGCGGTGCACATCCCGGTCGCAGGAACAGGGCTCGATGTGAGGCGCAGCTCTGCTGCGCGAGCGGTGTACAGCCCGGTCACAGGAACAGGGCTCGACGTGAGGCGCAGCTCTGCTGCGCGAGCGGTGTACAGCCCGGTCACAGGAACAGGGCTCGACGTGAGGCGCAGCTCTGCTGCGCGAGCGGTGCACAGCCCGGTCGCAGGAACAGGGCACGACGTGAGGCGCAGCTCTGCTGCGCGAGCGGTGCACAGCCCGGTCGCAGGAACAGGGCTCGACGTGAGGCACAGCTCTGCTGCGCGAGCGGTGCACATCCCGGTCGCAGGAACAGGGCTCGATGTGAGGCGCAGCTCTGCTGCGCGAGCGGTGTACAGCCCGGTCACAGGAACAGGGCTCGACGTGAGGCGCAGCTCTGCTGCGCGAGCGGTGTACAGCCCGGTCGCAGGAACAGGGCACGACGTGAGGCGCAGCTCTGCTGCGCGAGCGGTGCACAGCCCGGTCGCAGGAACAGGGCTCAACGTGAGGCACAGCTCTGCTGCGCGAGCGGTGCACATCCCGGTCGCAGGAACAGGGCTCGATGTGAGGCGCAGCTCTGCTGCGCGAGCGGTGTACAGCCCGGTCACAGGAACAGGGCTCGACGTGAGGCGCAGCTCTGCTGCGCGAGCGGTGCACAGCCCGGTCGCAGGAACAGGGCTCGACGTGAGGCACAGCTCTGCTGCGCGTTCGGTGCACAGCTTGCTTTCCATTGAGGTGTTCAGCTTGCAGCGCCCAATCACGTGTTCGCTCTAATGTCCGGTAATAGAGGTCGGCGGTTCTTACGCCCTCTAGAGTTTCGAGTTTTCCTGAAATTGAGATTATTCGCGCAAAGTCACTGAGCAAAAACTGAGGCCTAAATTAAGATCAGATTGGCTAGAATTGTAAGTAGCTGCAGTAGCACTGGTAATAGCACTGGTAGTAGTACTGGTAGTAGTAGTGGTAGTAGTAGTGGTAGTAGTACTGGTAGTAGTACTGGTAGTAGCACTGGTAGGAACTAGGAGTACTGGTAGTAGCACTGGTAGTAATACTGGTAATAGCACTAGTAGTAGCAATGGTAGTAGTACTGGTAGTAGTACTGGTAGTAGTACTGGTAGTAGTACTGGTAGTAGAACTGGCAGTAGAATTGATAGTAGTCCTGGTAGTAGTACTGGTAGTAGCGCAGATAATTTGACAAACGCTAACTAGGATGACAAAACTATTTATTAACACAGCCAATAATAAATTTTCACTCTTGAATCCCAGTCAGCAAGCATGTATTCATAAAGAAATGAAATGATTAAAAAAAAAGAATTACTTGAACAAGCTTTTACGAATCCTTCTCAGCAAAAACTTTAATTTTATACCCATATCAAGATGGTAGATAACATTTTGTTCGCCATCTTGGGGCGTTCGCCATGTTGAATTTATCACCTAGGACCAAAGGTGCCTGGGAAGACCAACCTAATGAACCCAAACTCAACGGGGTTCGATCGTTTAGGAGTTTCTATGGCCACCTTCTATTTCCATCATTAGACCAGCTCGATGGTAGGTTAGGTACCATAGCATTGCATTCTCACCAAACTTACACAAATAAGTAATTGGTATGCCAAAATGTTAGCTCAATCGGTTGAGGTTAACTGGTCTAAAAATCAGTTGCAAGATTTCTCCTAACTATACGAACGTACATACATACTATCGATAGGGCAAATTGAATAAAGCTTGTAAAAAAACTGCAGTATTGGTAGTCTCCAAATTGGCTATCAGAAAGCAACTTTCATCAAATTTATCCATTATAGCATAACCCCACCCAGCATTCTCTCAATTCTGAGTATGGACCAATGAATACTTACAAAAAAAAAAATATATATAAAAATAAAATATTGATATTTTATTTTTATACTTTATTATATTTATACTTTATATTTTACTTTGGTATCAATTTTATCATTTGCATGCAACTCCAATAGTGTCGCTAATAGCGAATGAACCCAATCGGAGGGTAGCCGATTGAATTCATCCAAAAACTGACTATAATATTAATCTGGAATTAAGCCAGCATCACTAGATAGTCTCGATCTAGGTCGACCAGTAAGTACTAACAAGAATCCCAGATCAATTTTCGTTTTTGAATGCAAATGAATAGGTTAACACACTTCTAATTAAACAAATTGGCTACACAGCATCATGTATATTATTAGTTTTAATTATTATTATTTTTATTACAGGGCGTTTTTAGTTCATCCCGTTTCTGAAATAATGGCACACCCAGTATTTTGTACTGCATAACCTGGTTGGACCACTGTTTCTACCTACCTGTTACCTACCTGTTATAGGATTTAAGTAATAAAACTGTACTTACATGATTCATTTCACCTCTATATTTCACTTTATATTATATTATTACAGTTACAATTATTATAGTGGACAATTAACTTCTTCAACAACTAAATTAACGTGAAGCCACGAAGTACGAAACAGAACAGAGAGCTAGTGGTCTGACTCTTCATCGTTTTATACCATTCCTTATCGCCATCATGCCCAGACGGCGCGAACGCCGATGCCTGCGATTGGCTATTCAAACAAGCAATCACATGCACCGGCGGCGCCACTGTCTGCGTCTATGACTGGCAGTCTCAAAATTACCCGCGAGTCAGATCACGTAGCCGGTTGTTGTTCCAATATCAATTGAGAGATAATACTAAATATAATTAAACTAAAGAATTCTAAAGCTTAAATATAAGTATTGTTAACAATAATGTTAAAAACAGCCAACATTTTACGCAAACACTGTGTTATTTAAAAATAATTACCTGGACTGGCTACTAGGTCCAAAAAACTGTTTAAAATTTGAATTTCCCGCCATAGGTGAATCGTACCACCTTAACACACTTTTCTACCAAAGTGTTTCTGGCTTAAGGCATAAGCATTGCCATTCAGCGTGGTAATGCCACCAGCATGCTGGGTATGCTGCCAACTGATAGTTGGCTTCAGCATTTGTATTGTCTTTAGACCTTCAATGTTCTATGGGCAGTCTAACTGTTTTTGTGGTGTTAGTGTTAGCTTATATTTTTTTAGTTAACAAAGGCACTTGCCTTAGTTAAAAATTTAATTGAAAAAACTATACATACCCACCAATTGCTGACCAATGGATGTGAATACAATTTTATTGCTTTGGAAAAACATGTTTTATATCTATGAAATAAGTTTTATTTTTTATTTGGGCTTACAATATCTTTTGCCGTAGCTTATTACAAATTAGTTATCAATTTTAATAAGTTACCATTAAGACATGTCAGAGGCTTTTGTGCGGCAAAAACTCTGATAATAAATGATTGTCTACTCAGCCTAAACTAACTTACTTTTAAAAAACTTTTACTAATTTACTTTTCTTTAAAAATCGTTTATGTAAGAGCCATTAAACTTTGAACTTTATGACTTTACTTAATAACCATAAATTTAATAGAATGTATAATGTCTAGAAAGATATTCGAAAAACCTTGCAAATAAACCTAGATTTTTTGGATTTTCCAGAGAGTCTCTCAAATTTCTTGTGGGTTTTCCTTAAGCCCTACTTTAAAGTTCATTCGTGCGAGATGGGAAGATTGATTAAAGCCATTAGATAGTGCGTGACCTCGCTTGGAGGATGTGCTCTTCAATTAACGGCATGGTTTCTTAAAGGCCTTCTCTGCATCAGGCGTAAATCTTGTGGCTTCAGTGACGGGAACGGTTCACTAAGAAACGAGGAAAAATGTTCAAAGATTTTTTACAAACTTTTATTTAATTTGGCTTGTTAGTATGGGTCAAATTTTGCAACAAAACAGTTGTTCGCAGGTTTTCCCCAACCGATTGAACTGAAATTTTGCATTCAAGTTTAGTTCGGATGACAATGCATTAGTTAAATGACGTCATTCTAAATTCAATATGATTTTGATGATCTATTTAATGAATTGTATGGGTTGTTTTGTTGCCTGAAATAAATTAATTTGAATTTGAATTTGAATATGATGGACTTCCAAAGATGGCGGTAATTTTTTATGCACACCCATGATATGGGTATCAAATGAAATGAGTTGCAGAGAAAAATACGAAAACTAAAATAACATCACACAAAATTCAAAATGGCGGATGCCCTAAGATGGCGAACAAACTTTTCTTATCCACTATAATGACATGGTTAGGTATCAAATGGAAGATTTTGCTGAGAAGAATACGAAAAAAAGCTTTCTCAACCCCAAATAGCACAAACATGTACATCCTGTCAAGATATCCATATTTGAGCCGTTTGAGGTACTCAGCTTTAGTCAGTTTGTTGCAGGAAGATGAGACACTGCTAGTGTGTCGACACATTGACATTGTAGCATACAAACTAGAAGTGGCACCCCATCTAAATAATAATTTGATTCCACTTTTATTGTGCGAACTGCTAGTCTGTGGAATGCGCTGCCTGAATGGGTGTTCCCCGATAGATACAATCTGGGTGTCTTCAAATCACGAGTGAATCGGTTTCTTCTAGGCAAGCGTGCTCCACCGTAGACCGCATCATCGCTTAACATCAGGCGAGTTGGCGGTCAAGCGTAAGCCTATTATTTACATAAAAAAGGTACTTTTAAAAACTACAACAAAATTAACTAAAAAAAATGGTGCGTGAAGTCCATCCGCGCGGAAGAAGTTAAACTTCAAGCTGCAGGCTCGTTGTGTAATTTGGAACATACTATCTGTGGAGAAAATCAATGCAGCTGTCATTGTCAAAGTGACAGCTTATATTTCTTAAATAATCAGTTTCTCATTTCTATTCCTTTCAATCGTGCTTTGAGTCAAGTGACAGTCCCTCCGAGTGGAAGAAGTGAAACTCTCGCTCAGTCTCTTTCTATCCCCCCTCCATGGTAGTGTTAAACGTTTAACGCAACCTTGTTTGCAAGTCGCATAAGAAGTATAACTTAAAAAAAACACATTACAAGAATACAAATAAACAATACCTACTTTTAGAACAATCGCATCAAAGTTTTTAGCACTCAAAGTCGAACCTATTTGACTTGGACTATAACAATACAGTATTTTGACCTAACATAACACCAATAATAAACATTGTTCAATACGGTTACTTGGCTCGGGACTTCACAAGACGCTGTACAAGGAAGGTGGGAGATTTTCCTTTGACTATTCGACTGCGGGCCGAACGGAAGCCTTTGGTAACTTGGCGTCAGTAGCTAATAAATCCCAGTTGAAAGGACTTTAGTAGGGATGGACGGAATGAAACGAATCATTCAAATGATATGTATGGTGTGGGATTTGTATGAATCAAACTATATGTTTGTTGTCGATGGACTATACCCAGCAGAGGTCGCTTTTAGCGATGTTGCTGCTTATCTGTTACCTGGGTATTTAGAAAATTCTATATCATCATCATCATCAACCAGAAGACGTCCACTGCTGAACATAGACCTCCCCCTTTAACCTTAACCTTAACCTTAACCAACAGTTAAGGACCACGTCTCAGTACCATACGTAAATTCTATATGCCTATTACTTTTTTTGAAGGTATCTTTATTTAGGACATTGAAACGGCTACAAGCGGCTGCCTTAGAAATATTCGAATAAAATAAAACAGGTTTTTTATTAAAATATAATGAAAATTTTGAGTGAGTGTATTTTTAAACCTTGACGCAAAATAGGGGTGTTAAGTTGAATAAGTTGTTAAGCATATGTATCTGTGTGGCTGTTTGTGGCATCGTAGCTCCTAAACAGCTAAACCAATTTTGATTTAGTTTATTTGTTCGAAAGGTACCTTGATCAAGTGAGTATGCTATGTGTGTGTGTAGCTATGAGTCAAGAAAATCTGTTCAGCTGTTTGTAAATAAGCAATTATTTACAGATTTTTAAAATTAAAATTATAATAATATACCTGTAATTATATTGTGACTTATTCGAATATTTAATTAGTAGTTGCAATAAAATCGGTTTAAACATATTACATAGCATTAAGAAAGAGGGTTATTCAGAATGTCGATATAAAAAAGGGTATTTCTATTTGACTCGATAGATGGCGATATAACTTTTAGCACAATGATGACCCATTGACTTTGGTGTGTATCGGTTTTAGCACTTGCGGGAAACTACGGAAAACTATCCTCTGACATTGCGAAAAAACTGGTGCCAATGTGCAGATCTAAATCAAACAGCTGAGTTAGTTTTGTCTATGTTTAAAAAATTAATAAAGCGCCATCTAATTAAGCTTACCGGAATAAGGCCCTGTAAAGAGATCGATTGTTATAATTCAATACGGTTCATCCCTAATCTATCCCTATATTTGAACTCGTGAGTGGTGAGCCCCAGAGTTATTGTTCCAAAGTTAGCCCGATAAGATGGCCCATTCGTGGTAAACATAACAATTGGAGAAGTTTTCAAGTGGGTTTCATTTGTGGAATTTGCATTTTAATGGGGTGGTTTGTCAGTTATTTCAATGTGAGTGTTTTTGATTCGAATGAGATAATTAATAACTCGAGAATATTTAAGATGGCTTTGCCATTTAAAATGTTACGCAATTCTTTTTTTATTAGCAGGTTCTATTATAAACATATATTTAGGCATAATTCAAGAAAACAAGGTCTAGCGCTCTTGGAGTTGACACTCAATTACGTCACTGTCCAGTTGCCACTCTATTGCAACAAACACAGATATTAGGAAACAAATTAGCTAATAATCTATTAAATAAAATACTTAAAGCATCTCAATTGTCATTTGTTTTGTCCGCTCAAGCAAAGCAATTCAAGTTAACCACAAATTTAGATTATTTATATCAAAACCACATTGATTTGTGGATTCCCACAGGTAATAATTATACGGAGATTGGGGAGATAAAATTTCACGCTATTGGTAATACAGAAAATCAGCTGTATCGTCATCTCTCTCGAACTTGTTGTAAATTACTTATTCTGGTCTTTCTTTTGCATTGATGACCTTAGTGGGTGTCACCCACGTGACACTTTTTCTCGGAGCGCTATACCTGGCGGATATATTATTATACCATGTATTTAGGCACCTAGTTGATGTTTGACTAGTATAAACTGCAAGACATCCAAAAAATCCACTACAACCTTGTCTAAATTGAAATTAAATATTTTAATCGCATGTATTTATCTGTAACTATGGACACCGGTATAGTTATCCTCAATTATTTCTATTATGATGACTCTTAATTATTGTATCCTAAAAATTTCCTAATATGATCCTTAATGTGGCTCTCTAGGCCAAATTCAGTTTTAAAGACCCGATCGCAAACAGTGCAGTAGAAATGGCCAGAAGAATAGACATGATGACAAATATTTATTTATTCCAAATAATCGGCTTAGCAAATAATATAACTAAATACATTACACATACTGAAAAAATAATTTAAATGGACTGATAAATCTCTGAGATATGAGTGTTTAAAGTTTTAGGTGGGGATAGAGAGGGGATGCTCTATCCCTTTCTCGCAAAGCGTGAATTAGTATAGCATTTGTATGGCGCTCCTGAGCCGTGACGTCACGGCTCAGTATAGTGCGCTCTTTGTCTAGCATGAAATTAAAATGCTTATATCTTATTTATTTTTGAACAAATATTAATTTTGTTTTCGTTGATGTGCTCTATTTATGATCAGCTTTTTTATGAGGCAATAAAAAAATATTAGTCATCATGCCTATTATAGGTATAGTTATTGGAGGGCTAACCGATGGAGAAGCCAATATGTTTTTCGGCCTACTAGAGGTACCATCATCATCATCATCATCAGCCAGAAGACGTCCACTGCTGAACATAGACCTCCCCCTTTAACCTCCACACTGAACGACAGCCTGCCTTTTGCATCCACTGGATGCCCGCGACTCCACCATCAGCACCACCAGAGGTACCATCGATGTTTTAATTGTAGTTAGGCAACTCCAAGATAAAAGTATGGACAATCATCGGCCGCTCTAAATGTGTTTTATTTATGTGCAAAGATAATGTAAAAAAATAATACACGCGATGCCGCTGAGTTATGAGTGAGTGAGTGAGTGAGTGAGTATGAGATAAGCCTGATAGTTGCCATCATGATCCTTGAAAACAAGGTCTAGCGCTCCGGGAGTTGTCCCGAAATGACATCACTGTCCAGTTGCCACTTTATTGTAACAAACACAGATATTGGGAAACAAATTTGGTGAAAATCTATTAATTATCTATTAAATAAAATACAAAAAATCATTTGGTTTGTCCTACCAAGCAAAGAAATTCAAGTTAAGCACGAATTCAATTATTAATCACAATATTTATCAAAACCACATTGATTTATTGGATTCCCACAGGTAATATACGGAAATTGAGGAGTTAGAATGTCACGCTACTAGAGTCCGCCATTGATTCGTGTACTGTCATCTTAACTTGTTGTAAGTTACTTATTCTGCTCTTGCTTATGCACGTGTACGTGTATCCATGACATTGATGACATCATTGCGGGACACCTACGTGAAATTTTTTCTCGGATCGCTATACCTGGAGGAGTATATTATTATACCATGGTTGCCATAACGTTGTAAAAGTTGAACGAAAACAGTAACATGGCAGCCATACTGCAGTAAAATATAAAAATAAACTTTTTACTTTGCAGCTGTCAGTGCAAATAAACGAATAGAAATAGTGCTTCATAGAAAATTCTTGGACTAGCAAAACACTAACTCACTGCACTAAATTGCAGCACTAACTCGTGTAATGTAATGCCCGCTTAAGAATTTAAAAAATTATATACTCTTTTCAGAATGTATTTTATACAGTAATTTTTAAACTTTCGCGATTTGAACACCATGTTTTAAATGTTTATCGGGACTTATCACGTATTATTTAATATAGATAAAAAATATGTACCTTTAGCTCGACGTTTCGACCATGTTACAATGGCCGTGGTCACGAGCTGACTGAAAACTGCGGGTGAGTCCGGCGAGAAGAGCGGGTGTTTTGTTCTCCTACCCTCACTTGATCTTGAAAAATCGCAGGGCGTACATATTTTTTACCTATATTAAATAATACGTGATAAGTCCCGATAAACATTAAATACATGTATTTTATATGTTTACTGTCGCCTGTTACTGTCATCGAGAAAGAAAAGCAAGTGCCGGGGACAGAAACATTGTCAGAGCGTTAGAATTGCTGTTGTAATCTGAAAACACCTCCACTCCAGGCCATAAATAATACAAGAAAATTACCTGTCATCGCCCTAGAAATTCTATTACAAGATTGGAAGAGGAATACGTAAGAGCACTTACCCACGTAGCTTAGGAAGCGCAAACGTAGGTAGCTAGATTGAATTTGAATATTAACACTTTAATCTATTTGTTCCAGATAGTCATGCAGCTAACGGGTTGCAGGAGTATGAAGGTAAGAAACATGCGTGTCAAAAAACCTTCCTTTTTTACAATTTTTTTTCTTTCTCTTGAGATGATTTTGGTGGCGCACTTCTTATGCATTTGCCAGCGTTAAGTATTGTAATATTTTCAAGTTTAATTAAATATAGTCATGTTTGGTTTCGTAATAAAAATTATGTATAATGATGAGTTTAAACAGTCCCTTTCGGTTTAGTACCGCCATTCCATGTAACCTTGATTTTTCACGATTCCAGGATCCGATTAGTTCCATAGTAAAAACTAATAGTTTGTTCATAAGGATGAGGAAAATGACCTCGTTTCGGTTTAGTAATACGCTCTCGTGTAATTCTTTGGATTTTTTCATCATGTTTTTTTTTTTTTTTTTTTTTTTTTTTAATATACGAGTAAGTAATCAGTGTGATAGAAGTAAATAATTCACTTGATCAGTGATGTAAACCATTTTAGCTTGGTCAGTAAAAAGAATTCTAAAAATAATACATTTTTGTTAAGGCAGCTTCTGTGAGCTTGCTAAAATAAATAAGTAAACTAATATTTATAATCATTAAAAAAAGCTTAAACCAAGACATAAGCCAAAAAGCCAAGCCATATTTAGACAGCTAGTTTATAAGAAAAATCTCTTATGATTCTATTACGCTTCGAAGTATATATTTTTTTTAAATATAATTATGTGTATAAATAGGCTTGCGCTTGACCGCCAACTCGCCTGATGTTAAGCGATGATACGGTCTACGGTGGAGCACGCTTGCCTAGAAGAAACCGATTCACTCGTGATTGCTCAGAAAGTTCAAAAGCTCTCGCTTAACTTGAGCGTTTGCCATTTATTACTATTTAGGTCACCCCATTCATAATTTAAGATCAATTTTAAGCTAACTTCATTTATTAAAGACCTTTTAATATCTTAAGATATCTTCAGCTATATAACGCTTATTTTCTAAGCTTAAAGTCTCAAGACTCAGCGAACGTCATTGTGCTAAAGTTCTATTGAAACACCAACAAAGTTAAAAAGTTCCGTCTTCGCAGTAGTCCGATAAATGAGGGCTTAGCTGCTTTCAGCTTCCAATCCTAATTTAAAACGTAATTTTAACATTAAGTGCTTTGGTACAGTGTGTTCTTTGCTTTTGGCGTGAGTTAATAATTATTTTGTTGACGAAATAGCTTTAGGTAGCAAGACTTTTGTATATATTTTTTTCTTATTTTATTCTTGTAAAAATTTGGTGGCAAATAGCAAAAAGTAATGATTGACTTTTTTACAAATACTATTCTACTATATCCTTACGAATCTACTATTTCCAAAACACAGCTTATTTCTGCAGCAAATTAGGGTTTAATAGCAAATAAAAAGCTGTTTTACAAGCTTTTATTTAACCTACAATGTATGTACGTATGTAACTATGTTTGTTCGGGTGGAATCTTGTAACTCAATTTTGAAGCAGTTCTCTTTAAACGATTTAGCTGACTTACATAAATGTAAGTTCAGTGAGAATACAATGTTATGGCACCTTTGAGCTGGTCTGATGATGGATACAGAAGGTAGCCATAGAGACTTCTAAACGAATCGACGACTTTGGGTTCATTGGATTTGTCTTGACAAGCACGTTGAGTCCTAGATGATAAATCTCAAACCTCTGGCAGCCATATCACAAGCTTTGCTTAGTTTGGGGTCAGATGACCGTGTGTGCAAAAATGTCCCGAATATTTATTTATTTTTATTTATTTATTTATTTAAAAGTTATTAAGTTTTAAGACTTATTAAGTATAGTATAATAAATAAAATTGATAAAAGGCTTTTATTTGTTCTTTATACTAATTTTAAACAGAACCTTATAAACTCTGTTAGTGTGATAGTAGATATTTGCTTAAATTATATTAGTTTATTAATTATTATTATCTTCTATTAAATCGGTATAAGGAGCGCCCGTAGCGGTAAAAGCCTCCAATATTTTCCATTCTTCTCTATTTCTGGCAGTTTAGGACTAAAGTTTACTCGCGAGTTTTACTATATCGTCGTGCCATCTTTGAAAAGGTCTGCTTATGCCTGCGTAGTACTCATGAAGATTAAAACCCAATAAATATGTTTTTAAATTGAAAGGAAGGCTTGAGCTTGACCGCAATATGAATTTTTTGTATACCAAAAAATATATAGATAAGAAAAACAAACGCATCATCATAATTATGTTTTAAGGAAACCTATTTTATAAAAGTTAAAAGCATAAATAAACATCACTAGACTCTCTAGATCTTAATACTAAGTAGGTCGTAGAGCTTTTCTAACTAAATACAGCAGAAAATTCTTCTCCTCACTTTCCTGAAGACATCGTTACGTTATTAAATAGCGGCGTTCAAAACTTCATCGCCGGAACGTCGCTGTCTCCATCAACAGTTTATTTCGGAGTTTTCGCCAAATTTCACGAGTGCGTGACTTGTTTCAAAATATGTTTTTGTTTTGTTACGTAGAAGGAAAAGATTAAACTTCGTATATTTGATTATGTTATATACCTACTCGTAGAAACGAGGTGAAATTATTAAGTCGGGGTTTAGCCGCTCTTGATACTTTTGGCTTTACAAAAAGTAGGTATCTAATGTCTTGAGTTTCTTTGCGCGATAAAATCCGAAACGTGGATATTCGCCAAAAAACCAGAGTCACCGACATAGCTGTTAAAATTTGCAAGTTGAAGTGGCAATGGGCAGGTCACATCGCTCGAAGTACCGATAACCGATGGGGAAGAAAGGTTCTGGAGTGGAGACCACGAACCGGAAGACGCAGCGTAGAGACGTCTCCCACTAGATGGACCGACGGCATTGTGAGAGTCGCGGGCATCCAGTGGATGCAAAAGGAAGGCTGTCGTTCGGTGTGGAGGTTAAAGGGGGAGACCTATGTTCAGCAGTGGACGTCTTCTAGCTGATGATGATGATGATGATCTAATGTCTTAAGATTTTTACTGATTGAAGTATTATAATATTCAATATTTAGGTACTTCAATTTTTACCCGACTGCTCAGCAGGTAATGGTTTTCGGTTTATGAGAGTTCAGTTTCTATATAATAATTTCATGTAACTAAGGGCCAGAATACAAGGTAAAGCATGTATAATTTTTTTCAACCCTTAATTTAGTTCATGAGGACTCATAATTACCAACATTTTAAATCGCCATATTTCGTGCAGCGGCTAGTTTTCCTCCCGTCTCAGATTTCAGTAAGATGTAGTGACGCAAGCGACGAAATGAGGATGTGCGCGTGCGCCTCGTATTTGATACGTAATCACGATCAGTGAGTCCCAGGTACTCATACTGATAGTGATAACGACCCATTGCACTTTTTTGTATAGAAGCATTTTTTTTACATCTTTGAAAGTATAAAAACATTAAGCATTTTTTTATAGTTATTACATTTGAAGAAAATTAAAAATGCCATTGTTTGGGACATTTTTGCACACATGGTCACCTGACCCGAAGCTAAGCAAAGCTTATGATATGGCTGCCAGAGACTGACAGACTTACATATATATTTTTAAATACATACTTAAATAGATATTAGCACCCAGATATAGAACAAACACGAATGTTCATCACATAGATGTTTGCCCTAGGTGGGAATCGAACCCACACCCCCAAGCGCAGAAGGCAGGTTCACTACCAGCTTGATGAACGGGCTATCAAATACAATATGTTATGTAATCTATACTAATATTAAAAAGAGGAAAGATTTGATTGTTTGTTTGTTTGCATTGAATAGGCTCCGAAACCCCTGAACTGATTTGAAAAAACATTTCACTGTTGGGAAGCTACAGTATCCCCGGGTAACAAAGGCTATATTATATTTTCAAAAAAATAGAGATCTTTACTAAAACTCCAATAATGTAACCCAAGGTGTAAAAAAATAAGATTTACAATTATAACTTTGCATGTTTGACAGTTCTAAGACAGGACAACGTCAGCTAGTATGTGATAAACTAGAACATTATAACAAAAAAATTTAAATAATTTCAATAGCTTGCGAAAACCACGCATATAAAAATCAATGAGTCCCCAGGATCACGTTACCCGAGGCACGTTACTAAAATACCTCATAAATCACTGCTAAAATACTTTCAAAGTAGAACTACCCGTAATTTGTACGTTTATTCGTCTACAAAGTAAATTTTTAACATCCAATAAAAACGTGAAATATGAAATAGCTGAACCATTCCACTCGCACCACTTACCTTTAGTAAATACTAAAAGTTTTCACTGGAGTTAATAAATATTAGAGTGTAGTACCAAAGCCTGTGGTAGAAATATCGGGACAAAATAAAGTTAGACAGACGAAAAATTATAAAATGCTGGCAACACCCCGTGGATCTCCAGTTTTTTTCGGCAGAAAAAGAAAATTATACATTGAGCCAAAGTTTAAGTTACCTCCATTTCAAATTACGTCCAAATTAGTTCAGCCGTTATGGAGTTGAGTGCGAACGAATATACACACTGACACACAAAAAATTTGCATTTATAATTATTAGTTTTCGACATAAACACATTGAGGCCTATTCTGTCATACCACTCACTAATTTAAACCAATCTGACAGGACTAAAATTATCTGCCTCTCTTTTCATTTTAATACGCGAGAGAAGGATGGCAACAAGTTTCGAGCTGTCTAATTTAGTTTAGTTTAGAGTGCATCAGAATCGATGCCAATGTCATAGTTAAGTTTAGATTTAGCACGTTAGTAACACGTTACTTGTAAGTAGGTAATTCAAAGTTTTAATACCATTCTCCCTCTAAAAAGCTTATTTTATTCAATGAAAACATTAAATAAAAAGCAGTGTTAGAAATTACAGCACACCAATATTCGACCTTCATCTCAATGCTTTTTTTTTTCATACCTTGTTTATAATCGGATCGGTACTATAGCCAGACATGAATAAGTACATAAGTGCATACAGATAGTAAATAATACAAGTAAATACTCATTACTATTATCAACACTGTCCTATGTAGAAATAACACATAAAATTATTGTAATTTATTTATTTTTTTCCAAATATTTTCATCTTTATAATATTAGTACCTATAGATTTGAATTTATTTATTTTTTGATAAAATAATTTAAATATAGCATGTATTTATTCAAATGCTATACAACCTCCTCAATGCTATACAACCTCCTTGCGCAAAAGATACTCGATACAAACTCCTTAAACCTTTTTTTTCTCGTAGACATGGTAGTCATGGTACAAAGTATAGTATGCAATTTTTTAATAAAACGGATTTATATCGAGGGCATGGAGGCCATTACTCGTGTCACTCAGGATTCTAAATCTTGAATCACTCCCTACAGCCATGATTCAGTCGTTATAATCCTTCACTTGCTCGTGATTCATCTATGGCTCTCGCTTTAAATCCGTCCTTTATTCACTAATTGCATAATTTTGATTTACTTTTGTTAAAGTTGATTTTCTAGCACAGTTTTATGAACTGCAATTTGGTTTTTTATGCCATAGCAATATGGCATAAAAAAAGTATGGTATGGTATGTTTTATGGCAAACAAGCAGACAGGCTGATCATATTGATGGTTAGCAATCTGATTGCCTTTAGATACCAGTAACACCAGATGCATCAAAAATATATATTTATATGCAACAACCTTTTGACCCTGTTAAGTCGTCTTTTGAAGAAGACAATGTTGTAGCTATTCGGCAATATGAAAAACCCCGGTAATCTACCTGTTTTAACCACATTTTCAGATGTAAGCGACAAAAATGATCATGTAACTCGCACAGTTTTTAATTTATTGCCATTACTTTCTCTAATATTGAAATTAATAGACGCAGCATTGAATGGCCACTTTCGAAAATTGGGACGTCCTAGTTTAATCTCAACACATGGCAACACTAATCTCGGCCCATTTACTTAAACCAACCACGTCTCCGATATATAGCTAGCATTCGAAGTAAACTTGAGAGTATTTATTCACAGAAACTTTAGTTTCGCTAACTTTTAAAGTACTCTCGCGTTCAGTTCGCGTAACAAAGGTAGTTGGCAAGTCGCGTCTAACAAACGACTATCTGGTTTAGGGTTGGTGAAAACTGGCTTACAAGTCAGTTAGGGTATTTTCTTATTGTAATACTTGATTGACTGAAGAGCAATAGTGGCCGGGCGGTAGCATGTGCGCTTTATAATCTGAAGGTATCCGGTTCGATCCTGGCCTTGACTTATTTAGTACCTTATTATATTATGTGCTGTTACGATGCCATCGCTCAACAACAGTGAAGGAAAAACATCGTGAGGAAAATGGTATTTCCAAGAACCTCAAAAGTTCAAAGACATAATGACATTAACCAACATGCACTGAGTCAGCATGGTGGATTAGTCCATCCTCTCACTCTCTCTCTCTGAAAGAAGGCCTGTGTCCTAGCAGTAGGAACATTATAGGCTGATGATGATACTTAATTAGTGCGAAAAAAAAAAAAAAAACAAATACACGATAATTAAGGTTTATAGACATTTATTCTCATATAAGATGTTACATCACTTCCATGAGAACACTGCTAACAATAAATTTATAGTTTACATACGCAACGGTGATACCGAAGACCGAAGGAAAGTTGTATTTATAATTGTGAACAACTTTTACAATAAGAACAAAACTGAAATGGCTGTTCCATTGTAACAGAACCAAGTTCATCGTTCATAAATAAATAATTAAATAAATAGATGTTTCGTTTAAAATTCTAACACATTATTAATTTGTACATGGTGCATGGCAAATACCTAAATCACGCGAATCTAAAAAACCAAGGAAAAATAAAAACAAAGTTTTGCAATGAAAAGAGGGTCAGGAATTAAAATAAAGACTGAGTATCAAATGCTGTCTCATATTATAAAGGATTTTGATAACTACATGATAATAAAATAGGATTAATAGTATCCTTACTCCATGCCTAGCTAAATGGAGAACAGGGATTCTTTTAGTTAACCTTCAGTACAGCAAGTTATGCACATTGTCCGATGTTTGCATTGAGTCAGGCGTTAAGAAAGAATGCTTTAAAACAACTTTACTACTATAAATTAGTTCTAAATATTATAAAAATAAAACCCGGAATTTTCTACATCTAAGGTAATACTTTTGTATCGAACTAATCGGAAATATCAGCGAAATTCATCTCATAAACAAAATCACTAAAGACAAATGGTTCAACACTTAATTGCTTGACTGGGGTTTTCTAGATTTAGTTTGTTAGACTGCAAATAAGTACCTACATCAACCGGTAATTTTATTGGTTATCTAAAACAAATACGCGCACGAATAATAATAAGTTGGAGGTAGGTAGAAAATTAGAAGAGATCAGACGACAAATTTCTCGGAAAATTCATGTTGGAGAGGGAAGGCTTTGTGCTGGGCTGCCAGGTGATACGGAGGGGCATTCGTTCTCAGGGATCGGTCGAGAGCGGACGAGTACTTTGGATAGGTAAATTCAGTGACTTGTGTTCATATATTTGCTCAATCGTTTTAAAATTAAAATTGATTTTATTTTATAAAATTTTAGTGCCTGGACTAGCCTAGATTTGTAGATGGTTACGCGTCTACGAATTTCGGTGTCGTTCGAGTACCTTTGTATGTCCGCGATTTAAATTCACGCGTGTTTTAATTTTATAAGGAGTTATTCGACAGTCAATTTGTACTACCAAATAACTCTGAAATAATTTAACGTTTTAGGATCTTTTTGTGGGTAAATAGTGATTTAGTGTGAATTTATGTGAGCATCGGTTCCATTCTCATGTTGCATGTCTGGGAACGGAACCGTATTTGATTATAGAGTCATTTAACTCGTTTTGGATTATAGTGTTGATTCGGATCCTTTTTCCGTTAAAAGTTTGGGTATGCGCTTGGACGTATTCACCCATTGGGATGGTGGTCATACCCCTAGTGGTAGACTAGTGCCACCGTCCCGGCTTTTGCGGGGGAATGGATTTGAAACGATACCTTTATCGCGAGGGGAAGGCTAGAAGGAGGAGAGGGCTTAGAGAACACAACGAATTAAATACGTTTTAGGATCTTTTTGTGGGTAAATAGTGATTTAGTGTGAATTTATGTGAGCATCGGTTCCATTCTCATGTTGCATGTCTGGGAACGGAACCGTATTTGATTATAGAGTCATTTAACTCGTTTTGGATTATAGTGTTGGTTCGGATCCTTCTTTCGTTAAAAAGTTTGGGTTTGCGCTTGGCCGTATACACCCATTGGGATGGTGGTCATACCCCTAGTGGTAGACTAGTGCCACCGTCCCGGCTTTTGCGGGGGAATGGATTTGAAACGATACTTTTATCGCGAAGGGAGGGCTTAGGGAACACAACATCTGCAGTTTAAGGAATGGTGGTTCCCAAAGCAACCAAATTCCGGCGTAAAGTCACTCTCCGAGTGGTGTTGCGTTTTTTCCCGTGGGTTTTAAATGTCGGTGGATTGTGACGCCACCGGGGTCGATGTGCTCACTCCGTTGTGGGTTTTTGGCCTTCGTCACCTTCGGGGGTATACTCCTTTTCCTATGGCGATGGGACGATCTACCTGGAGCTGCGGGAAGGTACTTTATGCATTGTGTCACCATCGTATCTGGATTCAGAGTTGCTTCAGTTGTCCCGGGCGGAGTGGGGCGATGTCTGTGGAAGCCGGCGCGAGGACCAATTGTAAGCCTTATAATTATTTTGATATTTGATATTATTTACTTGCATAGAGTAATTGTTAACCGACTTCTAAAAAAGAGGAGGTTATAGTTCGAATGGATAAATGTTCCTAATCGAATTGAAGACAATGTAGTCATTTTATTATTTGATATTATTTACTTACATAAAGTAATTGTTAACCGACTTCTAAAAAAGAGGAGGTTATAGTTCGAATGGATAAATGTTCCTAATCGAATTGAAGACAATGTAGTCATTTTATTATTTGATATTATTTACTTACATAAAGTAATTGTTAACCGACTTCTAAAAAAGAGGAGGTTATAGTTCGAATGGATAAATGTTCCTAATTGAATTACAGACGATAGTCATTGCTATTTTCTTATATTAACATAAAGTAAATTCAGTTGCAAAGGTCAACTTGTTTTATAAATAAAGGTTCGAATGGACAAAGAGGTTCCGTAACTAATTATTAAAGTCATTTAACTGCTTTGAGCTGATTGTGCTGGGCTGCCAGGTCATACAGGTTCTATCAAGAGAAAATATAGTTCTCAGAACCGAGACGATGACGAAAGAAGTTGATTTGTCTCTTCGAGTTGAAAGTCAATATAATGGGCTTACTTCAACATCACACTTTATTATGGCTTCCATAGAAGGAACCTTAGGCTAAGTATAGCTGAAATATACATGGAGCGATTGTCTCTGGGTTACCCCTTTAGTTATAAAAAACAACAAAGGGCGCCTTTTACTAATGTCACTGAATTTAGTGATACTGGCCTAATTAATATAATCTCACTTGAAGGAAGGTCCTGTTTGAGATGGCCAATTTGAAGAGATAACGGGAAAAGTTATTAACTTCATTACACTAAGAATGTGTATGACTTGATTGTATAGTTCATCAGTATTCGGTAAATTATTCCGAAATCTGCATCATCAAAATTATGATAAAGTTATGCAGTCACATAAGAATAAGATAACATTATTCAGGATGATCTTCTGTTTCAGGTTTAGGTAGGGTTGGGCGTGTGCCTAAAGAGTACCTTGATTTCCTAATCTTGGGAACTCATTATTTGACCCTTTTGCTGGGGTTCGCTGGGGTTGCTAAAAGATTATGCCCTCTTGTCCCACCTTTTGTTAGACACACAGACTGACTCCGAATTTTGACTATTAGAGTTCTTTATTTAAACGAGTATTTATACTCGTATGGGGGAGGTGATGACCAGTAAGGATGACGAAATCAATCGATCGACGCGGAGGAGGGGCGCCGATCCTTAGCCCCATACGAGTTTGTTTCAATTAATATATACGATTACATAAAATACTAACCAAAAGTTCACTTAACAAATATCTTAGCGATATGCTTAGTATCCGCATTTAATATACACATAATCTATTTTACTTCTATTTCTAATATTATCTACTTACCTTCGTTTTAGGTCATTTTCCACAACATTCTTACATCTTCATTAATTTATTCAGTAGTACGGATATTGTAAACCTAATAACATTTTAATCATAATATTAGATTAGGACCTCGTCACACAGCTCATACCTATTCGTATACTTGGGTTCTATGATCGCAAAGTAGGGTTCTTCCACTAGACAATCACCTGGCCAAAACGAAACTTGTAGGTAAATATTAAAGACGCGAGTAGGTAGGCATACATTAGATAAAGTAACTTGTTCTGTGTTAGTAGGACTTTTACGATTCTAGATTTCTCGATCGGAAGTAGCAGTTATACTGTAATACTTTAAAGATACGAATAACATAATAGTCATACTCCAATATAGGTTTAATATACGAAACTAATGTTTAGGCAATTAAATAATAAAAACAATCAGTTAAATAAAATAAAAGATATAGACGTAGATAGAGGGGGGGGTTTTTACACCATGGGAAAAAGTTCATGCGTACTGAACGAAATTTATGGAACAGCAAATTTTTTGTAAGGGTTGAATTAAGGGGGGATTAAAGTTTATATTAAATTCCAGGCGTACAAAGTTGAAGGCCAAATATACTTTATTAGACATAATTTTTCTATAGCAAAAAACACAATATAACATAGTAAGTATAACTATTATTCAATTAAAATAATACTAAACTAAAACTTAGTATTTTTTTGCTGCAAGTGAGTAAGATGTAAACGACCGTTTTCTGGTCTTTCGTGGTCTCAACAGCTAGTGAGTAGATACTCCCAAAACGAATTCCTTAAATTTTTGTTAAACTATTACAGCTGTTATGTATATATGTCAGAAACTTGGCTGTGAATAGTAACTTTGTAAATATCGATCACAAAATACTATATACTGAATTCAAACGACCAAGTACGAGTAAAAATAAGGCAAAAATTCTAAAAAGCAAAACACGCTGACAAAGCAATCCAACCCTGATTCGCTACTGTTAAATGACAAGGAAAGACGAACCTACCAACTTTTGTTATGCTAATATCTGCCCCCGAGTCATGACAAATTCTGATGCATTCCCCTACACCTGGCCGGGAACGCCGTGACGAATGTGACCCTACCCTAAAAACTTTGCATCTATATTTTACACTAATGGACTTTTCCGGGTTGCCGCGGGTTTTTTGCTCTTTTATCAAGCTATTTAGACGTCAGCTCTGAGTTTCGCAGTTACCGGGATAAAGAGCACGGATAAATGGCGAGGTGAAGCTAATTTATGCGAAGCATTTTTAAGGGAGGTATTAAGGCCCTCTTTTCCCACTTTTAGCAATGTTGGTCATTCTAGTTTTAGTTTAGCTACTTCCATGGTTAGCTTATGATTATAAAAATTGTGTGATATCAATTTTAATGTTTTATATAACTGTAAAGACCGAAACACGAGTAAAGACATTTCGCTCCATATAAAAATATGTATGAAACTAACAGTGAATTGTGCTTTTCTCACTGTTTTTTTTTAATTTATTCTACTACCTATCTGATATAATTATCAAAAAATTAGGTCAGGGGGTCGATTTTTGAATCGCTCGTATGATATTTCGCACGAAAATATGAAAGATAAATGATAAATGAAAGATTTTCTATTGATAGAAAGCAAATTCTAATGGTTCAATCCACTCATTGCGTTAGCGAGTAATAAGATTATTAAAAAAGTTAATAGTGAAAAAATACATTTTGAAACGAGTTTTTCGCCTTAGTATTTTAAATTTATTAAATATCCATTTAACATATCGTTTTAAGGGGTATCTTTTTGTATTCAGTAGTTCCTATAGCCACCTTCCTTCATCATCATCAGACCTAGAATATCGCCTAGGGCTAGTACTCGTCAAGACAATTCCAAAGAGCCCAAACACGATGGAGTTATCTTGTTGCATTCATTAGTTCCTATGACCATTGACCACCTTCCGACTTTTTCATCAGAAAAGCACCATGGTACCATATTAATGCATTACCATCCAAGTTACATAGGTGTACCAAATTTCAACCCAATTGAACACCGGAAAGTGGGTCAAATTAGGCTTGCAAGATTTGTACTTAACATACAAACAAAAATTTACTTAATCCATACAAACATGTGAAGCTAAAGAAAAGCTTATAAAAACGCGTCTTTTGTTTAGGGTTTAATTCGAAAGTCAGTCATTTCGCATGATATTTTCGTGTGAAATATCATACGAGCGATCCAAAAATTGAGCCCCTGATTGAAATTCCAACATTCTATTCCATTCTGCCTTTGATTCAAACGTATGATGCGAAAAAACTTGGATATTATTCAAGTTGGCGGATTCATCAAAGAGAATGGAATAGCATCAGAAAGATTCTTTATTTTTACCTCTCTTCTACTCAATTTGCTTTTAGCTAATGGACGGCTAATAGGAATATCAATTTTAGTTGTTTTGTTTTTGTCTATTTCATAGGCAAAATATTCTCTTAAGGAATTCGAATTGTTTTTGGAACTATTTTCAGTATTTTGTAGCAGCTACATAAAGAGTCCAAAATCTTTGTCGGGTGATATGATGAAATCATCCCGGGTGTGGTCCTAAAACTGTGACCAGTAAGATGAGATAATTCTTTATGAAAAAAAAACAAGGACAACATATACAATACATTACAAAAAAACTATTATACAGGCTTTTAACAGGCGGCCTTACCGCTTAAAGCGATTACTTCCAGGCAACCAGTACTTATCACCGAAGGATGGGCAGCAGCTTCCCATTAGTACAAGGTGAACGTACTGCGACTTCCCAAGTCAACTGCTAAGCGTGGGAGGGAGGCCCACAGAAAAGAGTTTTTTTTTCTCTTCTGTGGGGAGGCCTTTGTTCAGCAGTGGATGTTTACTAGCTGATGATGTGTGAAGTGATGATGAAAACAAATATACGTATATGAGAAAATAACGGGACCCTTTTCACGGATACAAAATTAAATTGCACCATTAAAGCTACAAAAGGACAGTTTAAATGCATCGTATTTTATACGTACTTTAGTAGATTAGCATAAGCAATTTGGTTCATTTAAACAAACTAATGTAAATTGAGCGAATTATTTTAAAATTAAATGAAAATTACTTGATAAAGACGTGTCCTTGAAGAGTATTTGGATTATTATACTCCAGAATAAGTACTAATAACTGATTTTTCGCCCATCAGCGAGTTAATTGGTTTCTTCTAAGCAATCGTGGCAAGCGTGCGCATCGTAGACTTCATCATCGTTTCACATCAGTTGAAGAAGAGGCCAAGTGCAAGCCTACGATTATCATACTAATGTTATGTTGAAATGTGTTTGTTTGTTGATTGTCGCTATGTTCGTGTATTTTGTTACTCTTTTACTCAGCAACAGAGTAACTTATTGACGTGATTTTTACAAAGACATAGTTGGAAAGCTAAAGAATATCATAATATCATTAAGATACAATTCCTACTCTCAGTTAAAACAGTCAAAAACGTCCGGCGTCATTGTAAATACATTTTATCAATTATACAGCGTGTAAGGGAAACACCCTCGAACGTTTGGTCCCATAGTAAAAGTTGTTCATAATGATGAGAAAAATTACCTTCTTTTGGATTCGAGAGTGTTGCCCTTACACCCTGGATACTTCACAATGCCACATTTACTCCAATTTAGACGGTATGTCGATTGTTCAACATTAGTTGTCCGCTATGTCATCGTAGCTCTGGCATCGTGCGGCGTTGCAGTCAGATCGCGGTTACCTTGTGACTAACCAAAAAGTCTGCGCAATTCGTAGCGTGCACCGAGTTTTGGTTCGGACATTTTTTGACACAACTGTGACTCAATATGTATATTATCTCGATGCATAATATGGTATTTTTTCCCAGATAAATTTAGGTACGTTTCCTCAGGTAATGTTTGGGAAAATGAAACTGCGGGGCACATCTTGTTGTGTGCTTAATAAATTCACTGCTTTTCGCCAGACTCGTGGCCTAGTTTCTATATTGTGTTACATCCTAAACGCGACGGCAAGGCAGCCCTATTTGTAGCGACACCCGACTCCACCTCGACTCTAATCCTCTTACCCTAATATGAGATGTGAAGCCTTTTCGGATAGACTGAATAGTACGTGGTCGCGAATAAGCAGTTGACGACAGAAATTTATTGACGAATTAAGTGAAGGTCTGAAAGTATACGGGACCTGATAGGCGTTATGATGCTTATTAGTGTATATTTATTGAACGAATAGCTGACCTGACAGACGTTGTATTGTCTTAGAACTGTCAAACACACAAAGTTAAAATTGTAAATCTAATTTGTTTACACCATGGGTTACATTATTGGAGTTTTAGTAAGGATCCCTATTTAAAAAAATAATAATATAGCCTATGTTACCCGGTTATAGTGTAGCTTCCCAACAGTGAAAGAATTTTTCAAATCGGGTCAGTAGTTTTGGAGCCTATTCAATGCAAACAAACAAACAAACAATCAAATCTTTCCTCTTTATAATATTGCTAGCGGTCCGCCCCAGCTTCGCACGGGTATAGATTATAGCCTATGTCACCCGTGGATAGCGTAGCTTCCCGTCGGTGAAAGAATTTTTCAAATCGGTTCAGTAGTTTCGGAGCCTATTCAATGCAAACAAACAAACAATCAAATCTTTCCTCTTTATAATATTAGTATAGACTAGCGGTCCATCCCAGCTTCGCACGGGTATAGATTATAGCCTATGTCACCCGGTGATAGTGTAGCTTCGCGTCAGTGAAAGAATTTTTCAAATCGGTTCAGTAGTTTCGGAGCCTATTCAATGCAATTTTTTTTTTTTTATTTGCAATTTATTGCAAGATTTGATTGTTTGATTGTTTGTACAAACAAACAATCAAACAATCAAATCTTTCCTCTTTATAATATTAGTATAGATAGATATAGATTATTAGTATTAGTATAGAAGTATAGATAATATACGTACCATTAATTCAAATTTACACTCATAAGTTCATTATTATTTTTTAATTTCTTTTATTTATCATCATCATTTCAGCCGTAGGACGTCCACTGCTGGACATATGCCTCTCCCATCGATCTCCAGAAGGGCCGGTTGAGAGCGGCCTGCATCTAGCGTTTTCCTGCGTTCTTTTAGGTTTTCCGTCCATCTTGTGAGTAAACGTTCTACGCTGTGCTTAGCGGTTTGCAAGTTGAAGTGGCACATAGAACGCAGAACAGATGGCCGATAGGGTGGAATGGTTCTCGAATGGAGACCACAGAGTTAAATTATTACAACTTAATTACCAATTACTATTCTAGCAATATTTCCTCAAGTGCCAAGGTTTATACGTTATAACTATCAGCCATTGTGCGTGTTTGTCTAATTAAAAGCCCTCTACAGCTACAACAGAGCGAGTAATATAACGGCGGTGCCTCAGGTAATCACCGGCGTAAGATTTACACAGCAATTTACAATTCAGTTAACAATTTGTCAACAGGGCTCTCCTGTCATCATCATTCCTGAGAATTCAATTTCGAACACTTTCAAAATTTCTGTGACAGAGATGTGGTACAGTTCCGGCAAAATATACCGGGTTTTTAATAAAGGGTATGATAGTTCAAAAGGGTCATATAATTGTGAACAACTTTTACTATGGGAGTATACCTTTGAAATGGCTCAGAAAACCATTAACACTCGGCGAAATGTATGAAACAGCTGATAATATATGTTTCCGCAACTTTCAGGGTATTTATTATAAAGATATAGATTTTTTAAATGTATCAAACGTATTCTATAAAAAGATTGATTTTGAAATTGAAGTACGAAAAGTATGAAATTCCATACATACTATCTGATCTTAAAGTAAAAATAGTACCACTAATAGTAATAGTGATGAGCTCCTTCCAGGTTAGCATACACTTTTAAAATAACCCTGTATATTCAGGATGCTGATTATGAAGCTCTGGTGCACTATCGATAAAATACGAGGAGATATTATTCATGATAATTTGTGTCTGGAAAGACAGCGACAAATTTGAATTCTGCCGGCAAATTGCGCCTGAAAATAACAGAAATATTAGTGACATTTTTGTTAAGAAACATTTTCTTAAACACTGTTTTAAACTATCACGGTTGTTCACTAAAATTATATGATTATTTGTGGCAATGGGTAGGCTACATCGCTCGAAGAACCGATAACCGAAGGGGAAGAAAGGTTCTGGAGTGGAGACCACGAACCGGAAGACGCAGCGTAGGGAGGCCTCCCACTAGATGGACCGACGACATTGTGAGAGTCGCGGGCATCTAGTGGATGCAAAAGGCAGGCTGTCGTTCAGTGTGGAGGTTAAAGGGGGAGGCCTATGTTCAGCAATGGACGTCTTCTGGTTGATGATGATGATGATTTACGGGATATTTTCCGTCCGTGTTTTTTCTTAAAGGTCAGTTTAGGCATTCCTAAATATGGCCGGATTTTGTTCGTTTATTTACCAAACAAAATGTCTAATCCCTATTGCAAACGTTGTTTACTTATTTAATTTCGACAATCCTTGACGAGTCTTCCGGTATCGGGCCACTAAGAATAATTGCTATAAAGCTTGGGTAATTTGTCTGATAATTGAAATGTTTGTTTATGGTTTAATCGGGTAAAGCAATTGGATTAGATTGGATTTTTAAAGTAATATTTCGATAGTTAAAAATTTAAAGTTGCTGAAAATTGCTGGAAGAGACCGGCGAGAGTGGCATAAACAAGAGGAGGCCTATACCCAGCAGTGTGTTCAGTGCTAATAATGATGATGATGATGTATATAACTAAATAGATAGGTTTAGTAGCAGCGCTATTGCACGCCATTGAAAGAAAGATATAGAATAGAAAAATCCAAATGAATAACACGTATATTTTTTATTTGCTACCGTTACTTTTAAAAGTTTATCAAAATGGTATGTAATTATTGGTAAAACTAAAATTAATCTAAAATTAAAATTAACCTAACACTAAAATTAATCTAAAACTATAACTAATCTAATTATTGGTAAAAATAAATACGCTCGGTACTTTGTCAAAGCAATAAAATAAAAAGACAACTAAAAATTTAACGGAGTGCCTTTTATAAAACCTTTCTAATTATCCTTATTCAGCGTTTTAATTTGTCAGAAAAACAATTCAACTTTTTGTCCCCGACACCATATTTTGTTTGCACAACGAATTAATCTACTTCCTACCGAGACTTAATCTTGTCGACGTCACCCTTCCGGGTAAATGTATACCCGAATTATCCAAGCTCTTGGTTAAATACAAAATTAGGGGCTCTTGTCAATAAAGTTTCAACTTTGTCCCCAGTTTCTGGGGCGCAGACAAACAAACATACGTGTGTTAAGAAATCCTCGCACGCAAAGGTCACGGATTCGTTGTTGATCCTTATTCTAGTCATATTTCGTCCCTCGGACTAACAATGTGTTGGTTAGACCCTTCGGAGCCCTGCTTAAGGGACTTTGAAGGGTTGCGGACTCTTTTTGAAGGGGATAAGACTCAGTAAGTTGATGAAGTATTGAAGTGAAACCACGGGAACGTTTTGAAAAGAATTTTGTCAACGTTGAATTTTGTATATAAAAACGTTATAAGTTTATGTAGTGAAGATCTTAGTTACTTACATAGATCTTAACTTAGTAAAAAAAAAAAAAACAGAAAAATAAAAGTAGGACTCGCACTTCGAGGGTTCCGTTGGATGGACCAACGGAAAAGCGCGCACACAAAAAATATATCAAAAAAGTAGAAATATCCAAAGACAGACTCAACTTTGTAGTGCACAATAAGGTGCTTCCATACATACCAACTACAAAATGCAAGTTTGTAATTGCAAAACATTGTTTTATATATTATTATGATATAACATTAAATTAACAACTTTCGAATTTTTTCCTTGATAAGTGCTGTAAAACCTTGCCTGTTGCTAAAATTCATGATTCTAAGTCAACAGGTAGTAGGTACCCTGTAGGTTTTGATTCCCATGTGAAATCGCAAAATATGCGACATAAACGGTCATATCTTTTGATCGCATTGACTTACAAGTTTGATTTTCTCACAGCTGAAAGAAACTATAGTTTTCAGTATTTGATATAAATTTCAACTTGATACCTTTTGCGTTCCTGAGAAAAAGCGTCTTGAAAGACGGACGGACGGACAACAAAGTGATCCTATAAAGGTTTTATTTTTCCCTTTGAGATACGGAACCCTAAAAACATAAAAATACGCTTATAAGATTCTACAAACAAAGAACTCCAAAGCCTGGTTTTACTAGAAGCTATTACAAATATTTACCTTCCATCTTCCGCCTCCATCATCATATCCTTGTTACCAAGTGTAATGAAGAGACTGGTTAAATCAAACCAAATGATCCGAAACTGGAGGGGTTATCTACTAGCCATTAAAGAGTGTCACTAGTCATCTTGGCTTCATCATCAAATCAGTTTCATCATCATCATCATTTCAGCCATAGGACGTCCATTGCTGAACATAGTCCTCCCCAATCTCCAAAAGGGCCGGTTGGAAGCGGTCTGCATCCAGCGTTTCCCTGCGGTCTCTTTTAGGTTGTCTGTCCATTTTGTGGGTGGACGTCCAACGATCAGATCAGTTTGATGGTACTCGGGTCGATCTACCTCCGACTCCTCATCACTCAACATCGCGGCGCGACTCCTGTTGTCAGATCAGTTTGATGGTACTAAATTATTATATTGTCACCACGATCGGGATAATTGGTAAGTTTCAAATCGATATGACAGTTAGAAGTACTTAAGTTAAAATAAGAGGAGGCCCTGTGTTTAGCAGTGGATGGCTTCTGGTTGATGAATTGAATTCCAAGATTTATTTACAAAGTTAGTAACTTACAAATGAAGCTAATATAAGCGTGTATAAAATACAGCTCAAATTGAGAAACCATATTATTTTTTTATGTTTCAAAAATACTAGACCTATTTTCAAAAGATCCAAAGCTTTACAACACTTCTCTATCTATTAATAGAAAAATAAAACCCTATTTACCTTTGTCACGCCATAACTTGAGAACGAGTATACCGAATTCATTTCAATTAACTTTTCTCATACTTTTTAGAAGGTTTTTAGGGAAAGAAAAATTAAGAAAATTGCGCAGAAAATGGGAAAATTTCAGAAACTTTAACGGTGATTTTAACTCGCGGGTGAAACCACAGCGCGCAGATTGCTTGCAATAAAAATCTCGGTACAAAAGAATGACTAGGTATAACGTTTTTATTCAATTGTATTCGACTACGATAAAGGCATCAAACATTAGATATAATGTCAACCGATAGAAATAACGAAGCGCGTGACTGGAAATACCATTATTTTGAAGGGTCCGCTATCGGAATACCAACGCGCGAACTTTTAACAGGGCACATCAATACGCGAAAAACACAAGGAAATCCATCTTTGGTTCAACTGAAGGTAGTTGCCCGAACTTGTGTGAAGTTCTGAGAGTATTTAGTAGTTTCTTATCCCTTGTTCTCTGTAACAAGTGTGAGTAGTTTAGCTCGGGCCCAGTGATTTGCCCTGACTTTCCTTTTGGAGTTCACCGTTCTGTCCCTAATGCGATCCGTCAAGATATGGTTTTCCTCTATGTTGGTGGAATGTACTCGTCGCTAGTTATAGCTCTTTATGTTTGTTATGTTGGCTATATTTTAGGAACAGGCGAAACGGAAGGGTTTCTTTTTTATATTTGCAGAATATTTTTGTATATGATGAAGTGCTCCGGAATCCGTTTCCTATTCAGAATATGAAGGGATGTATGAAAGGGTTCTATGGTGTATGATTTGTGATTTCCTCGTATTGAAATGGAATAATGTTATGGAATTGACAAATGTTACAGTTGGCAACTAGCGGTCTCTCCACAAAAAAAATATCAATGACATTGGACCTTTGGGGACCGGGAGCTCACCTATTTTTTTTAACTGAAACCAAAAAAAAAGGGCATTTAATTTTTTTTTATGTTTGTTACCTCAGCATTTCGTCATTTATAAACCAAACAAATTATATTTTTATTTGACAGCATCCTTACTAATATTATAAAAGCGAAAGTAACTCTCTGAAGAAAAGTCTCTCTGTCTCTCTGTCTGGATGTTTGTTCGCTTTTCACGACTAAACCGCTAAGCCGATCTTAACGAATTTTGGCAGGATGATAGTGTACATTATATGGACGGACATAGGGTACTTATTCTCCCAGAAAATACGGGAAAATTGGAAAATCGCGGGTAGCACCGCGGGATTCAGCTAGTAATATATAGTTTTAAATTGATCCCACAGATATTGTATCAAAATCGGTTTAGTTGTATAATTTGTTTAAATTAAAGTAACTGGATAAAAATGCTATCCAAGTAAATAAAACTGCATATAAATTTACTAATTATGAAGTTGGTTTGAAAATTTATAATTATATCTAAAATCATTGCATGGAGGCAAACTGGCTAGTTTTATTGTTTTGTTTTATCGAGTTCCATACCAAGAATCCTAATATCCACCTCCCGGCTCCATCATCAGTCCCTGGTCACCAATCGTATCCCTCGATTTTAGGCTCTTTTGGTTTGTTTAAACGAGTTACAAAAACGTGTTAATAATTCCCTAATAGCGTAATAAAAGGAAAAAAAACATTACTGGACCGATGTTGGCCGACCGGTAGCATATGCGCTTTACAATCTGACGGCACCCGGTTTGATCCTACTTATTTAGTACTCAAATAAATTATGTGCAGTTTCGATTCCATCGCTCAAAAACGGTGAATGAAAACACCGTGAAGAAACCGGTATATGCAAGAAACTCAAAAGTTCAAAGACATAGTCACATTCACCAACATGCACTGCGCTAGCATGGTGGATTAGAGTCCATCCTCTCTCTGTGACAGAAGGCCTGTGTCCCAGCAGTGGGAACATAATAGGCTTACAAAGATGATGATTACTGTTGATTTAATTGCATTATCATCATAATCAGCCCACTTTAGTCCGCTGCTGGAAATTAGCTCCCCAAGATAGGTACCCCACTCAGCTTATTATTCATTCTTCGCTTTCAGCCACTGCCTCAGTACATTGAGTAACAGACAAATGACATCATTAAAATTCTGATTAAGTACCAATTGAATGGAAATTCTTGCTTGTTTGGCCTTGAACACACTCACTTATTGCCACTTGAACAAATATAGACTTTGTCTACTTTGTCGTTATAGGAATCGATAGTCCAATGCCGCCGAGAAACATTTGACACGGCTAAGGCCTCGTTCAGAGAGAACGAGCGGAAGCGGGCGCGGGTGGCGGTTCAGCAACTAAATGGCCACGGTCCGCCACGCGAGCTATGTAGCGTTTCGTCAAACAAACATCATGAAGTCGATGTCGAAAGACTACAAAAAAAAGTTATTACTAAGAATAGTTTGTGCTATGAAATTTGCTAGGCTAGGTTAAAATAAAATTATAAATAAACTAAACCTTTTTAAAACAAGCTTTTAGGCGTCCGCCATATTTAATTTAGTGTGACGTAATTTTATGTGTCGTATTTTTCTCAGCAAACCCTTGCTTTTGATACATAATTATTATTATATCATGGAGGTGCATAAAAATAACTTATCCGCCATCTTTGGGAGTCTGACATATTGGATTTAGACTTAACTAACCATGCACTGTCATCTAAACTAAACGTGTATGTAAGTTTCAGCTCCATCAGTTAGGGATAACTGTTCAAAAATTCAGTTGCAAGATTTAAATTTTTGGGATGTTTCAAATAGTAGACGTGAGCAAAATTTCGTTGCATGACTGTAGTGCTGCGACGCGCGACTTCGCGTGAAGTGGCAAAAAATAACGAGATTTATCCCCTAATTTTTCATTCATAGAGTTGGAATTTTTTATTACCACCGCCAAGATATATATATATATAAAAGAAACATTAAAAACTGTTCAGTGTTCATAAGTGGCGAATATATCGTGTAACGTACGCAAAATATTGCAGTTGAATTGGGAACCTCCTCTTTTTTGAAGTATTTTGAAAATTGTCACAATCACTTTACTACGGTTTCTTACGTTTAATATTTCGCGCCCATCGTTGTCGCTACCACCCCTGCTCCTCACTATAGACGATGCCTAAGGGCTAACACATTACTACACTTAGCGAAGCCTTGTAGGTGCTTGTTCTAGGTATTTGTGTTAGTAAAGTAGTTATATGTTTACCCCATTCAAAGATTTGTGACTTTACTTACCTTACATAGTAGTTTTAGGTTCAAAAACTAAAACTACAAGTAAAGTAAAACACAAATTTCAGGACAAGTACGTACTCACTACTGTTTTGCGAACCCACGGAGCGATGTAATGAAATGAAATTGAAATTAAAATTTATTGATAACAAAAATCTTCTTAAATTAAAATACATGGTGTCATTACATATTAATATTCCTTGTGGAAGTGCATTGGTACCCAAACTAGGAAATCCTGTGAGATGGCATACCAATACCCTCCGCCGAACAGAGGTCATGGTCATGTGACGATTACACATTAGCTATTGTACAAAGAAACAAAAAGAAAAAAAAGAATGCAATAACTGTCAAGATGTTAGTAGGTCTGAGTTAGACATTGCCACGCAGTTATACCCCGTATGGAGTTAGACTATTGCGACATGCGATAGTAGCTAGGTAGTGAGCATCTGAGCTTTACAATCTGACGGCACCCGGTTCGTTCACCAATGATTTAGCTATCATCGTAATTTTAGCCATATGACTTCCACTGCTGGACAGAAGCCTCCCCTACCTGCATCCAGGGTTTCCCTGTGGTATCTTTTAGGTCGTCTGTCGATCTTGTGGGTGGACGTAGGACAAACAGTCCAACTAGGCAAGTCCATCTTCAAGAAAGAGTTCAATCGGCGAATTCAACTCGGCTGGGTTGTGTCTCTTTTCGTCCAAAATACCTCAGTGCCTTGAGAAGAAAGTCTTCGACCAGTGTGTTTTTTTTTTTTTTTTTTTTTATAGAATAAGTGGCAAACAAGCTACGGGCCACCTGATGGTAAGTGGTCACCGCTGCCTATAGACACCTACAATACCCGGGGCATTGTCAGTGCGTTGCCTACCTTTGAGGACTCTATTCACCCTTCGTTTGTGTGTTGCCAGAGATGACATATGGCACTGAAACGTGGTCTCTCACTATGGGCCTCATAAGCAACCACAAAGTCACACAACGAGTAATAGAGACTTATTTAGTACTTAAACAAATTTATGTGCAGTTTCGACTTAAAAATCCGTGTAAAAATATTATTTTGTTCTTTGTAATGGCATGTTAACTTAGAAAGTTTGTGTTTTTTTACCGACTTCAAAAAGGAGGAGGTTATCAATTCTATTGTATTTTTTTTGAGATAATTGGTTTTAAAGATAGAATAATTTTCTTTATCCTCTAGATCGATTGACAAATTTAAACAAAATTGTTAGTGACAAAATTATTACTATCGCGGGTCGAAGCTGGACTCGATTAGCACAGGACCGAGGCAGATGGCAGAGCAAGAGAGAGGCCTATACCCAGCAGTGGGATAAGGAAGGCTGTGGATGATGATGATGATGATGAAACAAAATTGGATCTCAATCTTGTTCAATCAAGTAATCTTGTCTCCAGTTTCCTCGAACTCGTTGAACTGTCATACCGTAATACTGTGGATGATGATGATGATGAAACAAAATTGGATCTCAATCTTGTTCAATCAAGTAATCTTGTCTCCAGTTTCCTCGAACTCGTTGAACTGTCATTTAACGCGCTTCAGCATCACCTAAGTGAGATATTATGTACACACCTCACCGTTGCTAAATTACCGTCCTTGATATGGCAACGGCTTAATTAAATCAATTAATTAATATACACGTATGTAGGTAATATCAATTTCCTGAGAGTTGATAACGAACCAAATATTACGAATAAGCTGTTATGAGTGGCTTTTGCATGTGACTTCACTTGGAGGAATGTAGACTGTATTGGATTTCATTTGCAGTCTTATTTTGAACGATAACCCTGCGATTTTTCAAGATCAAGTGAGGGTAGAAGATCAAAACACCCGCTCTTCTTGTCGGAATCACCCACAGTTTCAGTCAGCTCGTGACTACGGCCATTGTAACATGGTCGAAACGTCAAGCGAAAGGTACAAATTTTTACCTAAATAAAATAATGCGTGATAAGGCCTGATAAACATTTGAACGATAAATAACATAAATAACATTTTTCTTCTGGTACAACAAAAGACACTGTCTACTTAGTTATCTAATATTATTTCGTACATATTTGAGCAAACCACATGTCAAAGAGTCTAACAAGTTTAAAATAAACTTAATTAATTTAAAAAATAACCCTCGACAAAAACCTTTTGGCAAAACCTGAGAGTCCCACAGCGGGCAATGGAGAGAGCTATATTCGGAGTTCCTTTGCGCGATAGAATCCGAAACGTGGATTTTTGCCAAAGAACCAGAGTCGTAGCTGCTAAAATTTGCAAGTTGAAGTGGCAATAGGCAGGCCACATCGCTCGAAGAACCGATAACCGATAGCGAAAAAAGATTCTTAAGTGGAGACCATGAACCGGAAGACGCAGCGTAGGTAGGCCTCCCACTAGATGGACCGATGACATTGTGAGAGTCGCTGGCATCCAGTGGATGCAGGATGGCAGTTTGTCGTTCAGAGTGGAGGGCCGATATTCAGCAGTGGACGTCTTTAGGCTATTGATGATATTGATAAATTAAAAAAATACTTTTTTAAACAAGCTGCTACGTATTCTTCTCAGCAACCCCTTTAATTTGATACCCATATCATGATGGTAGCTAATAAAAAAAAATCCGCCATCTTGGGCAGATCGTCATAATATTGAATTCATCATGAATTACAGTATAGTATATAATTATTATGACGAGCTCTATATATACTATACTATATAATCTATACTAATATATAAAGAGGAAAGATTTGATTGTTTGTTTGTTTTTTTGTTTGCATTGAATAGGCTCCGAAACTACTGAACCTATTTGAAAAATTCTTTCACCGTCGGGAAGCTACACTATCCCCGGGTGACATAGGCTATAATCTATACCCGTGCAAAGCTGGTGCGGACCGCTAGGTAGTTATAAAGTAGATATTTGTACGCTGTAACAGGCAAGACCATGACATACGTCTCCATTATTGCGAACATGTATACTACTTTATATGTATGTTTACCAACCATGTTCTGGCAAATAAATAATTTTAATTAGAATTTGAGAATAGAAACAGAAAAATAATAATTGATAAATCATTTTTCATGTAGGCCCGTTTTTCCTAATAGATAGAGCGATAGAAAAGCCAAACATGAATATGACTACGCAAATAATGTCTAATAGATTGCGGTAGTCTCTTTTTTGCACTCGTTTTTCCATAAAAGCGTTTATAATAGTGTTGGCTAAACCCTAATACAGTCGAGATACGATAGAACCAACACATTACAGTCTTGGAATATTGTGTTTACAATTTTCAGCGTGGGTTTAACGTCGACTAATGTCACCGGGTGTTTTATATCCCGGCGTAATGTGATAAGACACGTTGAAGGCTTAAGTTGAAATGAAGGGATTCAGGCGTATTACGGTATGAAGATTATGGTTGGTTGTAATTGCAGAATGAATGCGGTGTATCATAAGTTGACGGGAGATATTGGGTTATCCGCCGTGATGGGAACTTAGGCTTCATAATCACGTATTGCTTTTTGGTTTGTCCTAAAGAAAATACCTAAAAAAGATCAACATTATAACTCTTGTAATGTAAGCATGATTAAATCTACGCCCGTAAGGAGAAGGAAAAAAACTCAAATAAATACATAAATAGAAATATAAATACATAAGAATATACATTGTAGTTCACACTCTAAAGCAGGGGTTCCCAAACTTATTTTGTCTACTGCCCACTTTGAGAATAAATATTTTTGTAGCGCCATTTTTCCATTTTTCCAAAATGGGGGCGCTTTAAAAGAGAGAAATATCAAACCGAGTTTGAGCAATCTCTTAACTAATATTAGTTGATGTTTACAAGTTGTAGTTGAGAGTCGAGAGCTCATGCAGTCGGTGTCCCTCCCAAGCCTCTACACAACGCCCCCATTTTTTTTCTGGGTCTCTTACCGCCCCCCTTTAGGCCTGCAGCGCAAAAGCTGCTCTAAAGTATAACAACAAATAATAAATAATGGCCAAGTGCGAGTCGGTGACAAATTTCTGTTCATCACCAAGTTATTATACTCGAGCGCCTTAAGCAAACTGCGTAGCAAATTACTCCGACGATTGGAAGGCGTTATAATAACTGGTAATTCGGTTACTTGGACAACCTTATTATATTTTGTGGTGATACGGAACCCTCAGTGCACGAGCCCGACTCGCACTTTACCTTTACATATTTAAGCTAGTGCCACATGTAAAAAAATTCTACCGATCAATCTAATTATTAATTTACAATTTTTGTAAATGCGATTGCCAAATTTGCCAATGCATCCTTCAAATATAATATGAAAGAGAATGAAATGTTACAAAATTGACTATGCTTACCTCCTTACCTCCTTAGGAATTACCTCAACAATTTCTAAGATTCTAAGACAATAAATCTTTTTTTCAGACCTCAACGGCCCTTATCCTGGTTCTCCACTTATCTCTTCATACAGTTGACGAAGGGCTTGCCATAAATCCAAGTAAGTTTCGTACCCTTACTTTGTAGCTTGAGAGGGCCATGCTTAACAATAGCTTCAGGGCTGCCATCCCAACTACTCCCTGGACACTCTAGAATTCAAAAGTTGGAAAAGACCTTCAAAGTGGTGTCAAAGAGTTAAATAAAAAGATTAGGGTGTTATTTTATTTACTTTATCTTCTCTACACATAAAAGTAAAAACTTTTTTTTAGGAATTAACGTACAAACAAAACTGCTGATTATAAAAATACACAATTTTAACCAATATTGCTCAAACAATGCTAGATGAATAATTAAAAGGGATTTTGCAAAATTCCACCTCGAAGTCTGAATGTAAAAAACACGTTATTCGTTAAAAGTGTTTAATTTAAATATAATGAAGTGCCATTATTTAGATATGATCAGGTCTCATGTAAGGTTAGTTTTCATTAAAAGACACTGGTGTCAATTATGTTGTACCATTATCTAAACTAAACTTGTCAGCTCTAAAATTGTTGTCAACCTTTTCTGACGTATTGAAATGAAAAGAGACGGTGATAATTTTAGTCCTGGCAGATTGGTTTAGTTTAGAGAATGGTAAAACAGAATTGACACCATTGGCAAACTGTTGCCATCCTTTTCTCACATATTGAAATTAAAAGAGACGTAGACAATTTTAGTCCTGCCAGATTGGTTTAATTTAGTAAGAGGTATGACAGAATCGACGCCTTTGTGTAATTGTATATATGTTTTGGCCCAGCCTGGACAGATAATGGCATCGATTTTGATGTACTCTAAACTAAACTAAATTTAACAGCTCTAAAATTGTTGCGATATTTCTCTCACATATTAAAATGAAAAAAAGAGGCAGTTAATATTAGCTCTGTCAGATTGGTATAGTTTAGTTTAGTGGTATGACAGAATCGACGCCACTATCACCTCGACTGTTTATTTCTGAACTTGCCGTTTGCAGGGTCTGTAATGAACAATGCTGTTTACTAAGGACTTCGTACTTATTTCATTTACGAGTCATAAGTTTCTAGGGACCATTGACATTTTGTTTATCACGCATCAGTGATCAGAAGTCAACTTAGATCATAGACTCCAATACTCTGCGATAGTTTAACGACTGCTCTCCTCAGACAAACAACCTGACCACTGAACGCCCTTCAAAGTAAAAGTCACTCCACTCAGTTGGAAAAGTCAATAGCGGTCACTCTAAAGATGCCTAACATACTCCAAACATTCTTAAAGTTTCTTGATCTGTTAAGAACGGCTAGATAAGTAATTTTACGGGGGCTACTACAAGAGTTTTTAAAAGCTTAGTACTTATTGTATATTTTACGAACTCGATTTGTTTGCTTGTGAGTTTTTAACCGCACTTCAAAAAAGGAGGGGTTCTAAATATATTTTTAAGTACCTTACCTTACCTTAGACCTCCGCAATTTATGAACTGATTTTTTTTGGCAAGTGCCTTTCTTAACTAAACAAAATACAAACTAATAATAACAATACAAATCAATAAAAAACATATTTTTTTTTATTTTATTTGAAAAGATATAGGTACTTTCAGATTGGTCCCATAGAAATTTCACCAAATCGGTTCATTAAATCAAAATCAAAATAACTGGAAAATTCGGTTACTTGGATGAAAATATTAGTAGATATAATTTATTTTGAGCATATTAAGCATGTGTGTTGTGTGTTGCCAGTGATGACATATGGTACAATACAACAATAAAATACAATGACTCTTTATTAAAATACCACAAAACAAGAATAACATAAACATTACAATAAAAATATTATCTAGGCTTTCAACAAGCGGCCTTATCGCTTAAAGCGATCTCTTCCAGGCAACCGTGCTGGTACTGAGACGTGGTCCTTAACTGTTGGCCTTTTGGAAAAACTCAGTGTCACACAGCGGGCAATGGAGAGAGCTATGCTCGGAGTTTCATTGCGCGATAGAATCCGGAACGTGGATATTCGCCAAAGAACCAGAGTCACCGACATAGCTTCTTATTCTTCTTATTCGAGATGGGGGCGATATGTCCTGCACTGACGTCCCGCTTGGGGTGTACTAACTCTGGTTTCCCTTCAACACGTATAAATCTTTCGCCTTTTACTGACATAGCTGTTAAAATTTGCAAGTTGAAGTGGCAACAGGCCAGATCACTCGAAAAACCAATAAACGAAGGGGAAGAAAGGTTCTGGAGTGGAGACCACGAACCGGAAGACGCAGCGTAGGTAGTCCTCCCACTAGATGGACCGACGACATTGTGAGAGTCGCGGGCATCTAGTGGATGCAAAAGGCAGACTTCCGTTCAGTGTGAAGGTTAAAGGGGGAGGCCTATGTTCAGCAGTGGACGTCTTCTGGCTGACGATGAAGCATGAAGAGAGGATAAGGCAAATAATGTATTTAACTAAACACAAGTAATGTTAAAAGATAAAGTTGAAATACGCGCTCGTGTATTGCTACTGCATACCTAAACCGTTACACGCAACATTAACAACGCAAACTTTTAGTACTTTTCTAAGCTATAAGATGGCAGCCCTAAGTGTGGCTATTATTTTGTTTATAGCCAACATTATTTGCTACTTTGTTGTAGTAGTAACGGACCAAGTTGTGGAGTTTAGTTGCAGGTGTTGGTGTGAGAATAGCGGAAGTTTTACAAGTGCACGTCTAGTTTGTATGTCAGTAGCACGTTGGTAAATAGTTCCGTACCTAGCCATTTGTGTATCTGTAGGTTACATAATGTACGGTAGAACAAAGATCGAAATTAACAAAGTTGGTGTAATTCTGTTATAGTTTTCTTTCTTTTCTAAAAACTTTCGGTTAGAGATGTTAGCAATAGTAAAAAAAAATAGTCTCGTGGGTCTTGCCTTCAGGAATAAAAATAATCCTTACTAATATTATTAAAGCGAATGTAACTCTGTCTCTGTCTGGATGTTTGTTCGCTTTTCACGACTGAACGGCTTATCCGATCTTAACGAAATTTGGCATGGAGATAGTGAGCATCATGTAAACGGACACACATCACACATCATCAGCCATTAAATGTCCACTGCTGAACAAGGCCTCCCTCTTAGAGAGGAGTGTTGCCATAATCCCCACGCTTGGCAGGCGGCTTGGAGATCGCAGTACGTTCACCGTGTACTAACAGGACGCTGCTGCCCATCCTCCGGTGGTTCTGGTCGCAGTTTTAGGACATACCCGGGTCCACGTTAATGTAACCGGACAACTAGACTTAATCAAGGACTCGAAACATGTAAGCAAAAACAAGATAAAAAAATACTTAATTACTCTACAGGAAATAGACACTGAGGAACTGATACGGATCGTAAGCTAAAAATTCATACCGGCCTACATACACAAATATACTAGATACTTACATAGAACATAGATACAAACAATAACATATCTATACTAATATTATAAAGAGGAAACATTTGATTGTTTGTTAGTTTGTTTGTTTGTTTGCATTGAATAGGCTCCGAAACTACTGAACCGATTTGAAAAATTCTTTCACTGCCGGGAAGCTACACTATCCCCGGGTGACATAGGCTATAATCTATACCCGTGCGAAGCTGGGGCGGACCACTAGTTAATTATAATTTTGCATGCATAATCTATAATAAATTTAAATAAATAATAATCAAACATCATCTCTACATCTCTACATGGTATAAATTGAAGTCGCTTTCCACGTCTGTCTATCTGTATGTCTGTATGGCCGCTAACTCCTCCTAAACCATGCAACGGATTTTGATGCGGTTTTCACCATCAGTTAGATACATTTTCAAGGAAGGTTTATATATATAACTAGCGACCCGCCCCGGCTTCGCACGTAAATTACACCCGTGCGAAGCCGGGCGGGCGGGTCGCTCTATAATTAATGGCTTTATAATTCTACTTCAAATAATTTAATATCCTAAATTGTATTATTAGCATTATGTAACTTGTCCCTTGAAGAGCACTAGTTATCGCAACACAGGGAATCCTATAGCGACAACTAGCGACTGCTCATTGTAATAATGGCATGTTAATTTTAATCATATTGCAATAAGTTTTGTAACCCTAATTTTATTTTATTTTTAACGAAATATTATACCTACTTAATATTAATGGTTGCAAATAAAAATTTATTATTATTATTTCTCATCCTATGGATCTGTTATCCCTCCCACCCACAAGTTGTTCACCTCAATAGCCCAGTTTATTGAATCCTTAATAGCATCAGTAGTCCATTTACCAACATCATCCCAATCCGCATATAAAAGCCTATCAGTGTTGGCTTTGGCCCTTTGATGCCTTATAAAAGACCGGGCTAGACCCGAGAACCCTATAAAGATAAAGATAAATAACAATAATCTTTATTTCTAAAACGTTTTACAGTACTTAAGCATAACTAACATAATTTAATATGTATACTTAACTGTGGGCTCCAAACTAGGCTAAGTCTATGCTAATGAGTCTGTTGATTTTCTACATAGACATTTAACCGTTTAAATCAACTCTAATAAGGTAAGATAACTCCACCAAATATTATTCTGGTATAACACAAGCTTATATTCAATTTTAACCGAAAAACGTCTTGAATATCTCATTTGACACCGTGGGAGATTACCGAAAACTCTCGAAGTAGGTAGCAGAAGACTTTTACATAAAATATTCATCAGGACCAAAGCTACGGATCGCGTGTTACACTTTTCGATGTTGACTTGCGGTGTTATGGTATTTTGTGGTAACAAATTGAATGTACAACCAGAAAAAGCCATAGTTTTGTTTCTAGCTTGACTTTTAGTTTGTTTTGTACAAGTTTGTATTGTTTGTTTGTTTGCATGACATGTATCTTGGCGATCTTTTTTGCGGCACACTTGCAATATGTGGAATGAGCTCCTTCCTGCGGCATTTCCGATTAACTATAACATCGGGTTCTTCAAAAAGGCTGTTGATAGAGTCTTTAAGGGTCGGCAACGAATCTGTGATGCCTCTGGTAATACTTGATTGCTTATCATCAAGCGACTCGATAGCTTATTTACCAACTATGGCATATAAAATATGGTAGATGCAATAATTTAATAAGTATTGAAAACATCTTAATTAATTAAAATCTGTACTTATAGTTGCGTTTGCTGGTTTCTGTATTTATGCTAATGCTAAAGCTAAATTAGATTATTTTATGCTTTACGCCTAAATGCTCGAGGTACCTATGGTTAGCAGAACTAGGCTCCGTACACATTTCAAATTCAGATGGGTGGATTCTACTCTCTTAGTTATTGTCTTTATTTCTATCTCATTGGGATTACCTTTTTCCATGTTGCATATTTTGACAGTCCTGTGCAATATTCCCGGATGGAACCGGGTATGTCCTAAAACTGCGACCAGAACCACCGTAGGATGGGCAGCAGCGTCCTGTTAGTACACGGTGAACGTACTGCGATCTCCAAGCCGCCTGCCAAGCGTGGGGATTATGGCAACACCCCTCTCTAAGAGGGAGGCCTTGTTCAGCAGTGGACATTTAATGGCTGATGGTGTGTGGTGTGTGTGGTGTGTGCAATATTCATATACTTACTAAAACTTTAGCGCTATTGAGTTAAGGTCTAAAATAAACCCAAAATGGTATATGCATGGAAAGCGTGCGGATGCATTTGTGAAGTGAACTATACGACAGTCATAATTATAACCTTATAGAAATCACGAAGAAATCTCAAACTATGTACATAAAAAAAAATCTCAAGTACCTACTTAACTTATGTTTTTTAACCGCACCTACATAAGAAATAGCAATATAAATCCTACTCCAATGCTGTGGTAGGGTGTTATTCAATTTATTTATTTTTATTATGCCACAGAGAGGTAATTAAGTCAAAGAATGACTCTTTTGTGATCATCCCCCTTTTAGCGTAAAATTGTTTTACGATGCGAGTAAAAAGACAACAATGCCTTCCCCTGTTGTTGACGTGTATTTGGATTTTAATAAATTGATTTCCATTCAGAATTCTATTATCTACATGAGAGTGAATGTCGGTCATTTGGATGCATAATCAAAAGGGGAAAACTGTCAAGCGCATATCGTGATTTGCTCATGGTTCCGTAACTATGTCAAATACAATTTTTTTAAATATGTTTTCTTTATTAATAATTTTCTATTCGTTTCATCATTAGTCTCTAAATAAAATGACCGATATTCAGACGTATAGACCAACACGGTGAAACTTTAAAGGATCCGTAGTTTTTTTTTAGGGATCCATCCCCAAAGGGTAAAAACGGAACCCTATTACTAAGCCTGCGATGTCTGTTTGTCTGTCTGTCTGTCTGTCCTATCTTTCGAACCGTCATAGATGGCCAGTTGAAATTTTTACAGAATATGTAACGTTACTGCGAATTAACTAAGAAATATTAAAAAAAGTCAAAAAGTAGTAAACCCGCCACGAACGAGTCGGGCTCGCGCACTGAGGGATCCGGACCACTACGAAATTCAATAAAGAAATTACCAGTTCTAACTTGGTAATGAATAGTAACTTGTCACCGACTCGCACTTAGTCATTATTTATTATTTGTTGTTATACTTTAGAGTGTGCACTCTAAAGCACCCACTAAAGCAACATTTGCTATAGGGTATAGCAAATTTGACGTTTGTACTTATTACAGTTTTTACATTAGATACGTGAGTTATGCAAAAATACGTATGAAAATAAATCCGTTTATTGTATGGGAGCCCTTACGTTTTAACTTTTAGTCAAATTTTCAATATATTTTTCGATATTCTTAATTCTCAATAAATATCAACTCGAAAATGACTATACTATTTGCAATATTATTATAAAGATAATGCCCAATCGGTTTTATAAAATTCTTACTCAGTGATTTTTCATCTTAAAACATGTTCATATACGATACGAATACGAATTGATATGAATATACGAAAGATAATAGCTTGGACTGGTGAACACAAGCTTAAAAGTAAAATGTTAATTATGTTTAACATACATTATTTATACTTCTATACTAATATTATAAATGCGAAAAGTTTGTTGGTTTGTTAGTTTGTTTGTTCCTCTTTCACGCAGCAACAGAGCAACGGGTCGACCTGATTTTTTGCACGGGTATAGTTCAAGGGCCGGAGAGTGACATAGGCAACTTTTCATCATCATCATTATCACCATTTTTTATCACTACGCAGGTGAAACCGCGGGGCGCAGCTAGAAGGTTATAATATATCTATACCCGTGCGAAGCCGGGGCGAGCCGCTAGTATGTAATAATACGAATTATGTTGTCGTATCGCACTTTAGGTTAAACTCAATAATATTCATAACAAGGTATGTATTTATTGAGGCCTTGGGCTTAATTGCATAATTAAAATAGATTTGCCGTCCACGTCGAAGGTTTGACTGAAAACCTAGTTGGCCCATATTATGAAAACATGGTTATGGCCGCATTAATTTGAAATCATTACCTATACGAGGAACATGACATGTTCCTCGTATAATGATATCAATGACATTGTCATGATACGTATTTAATAAGTATTATTATCACGGTATTATAGTCGGAGTAACCGGCTTAATCTTACGTGAGTAATTCCCGTGTGATATAAATAAAAAGGTACAAGTTACCAAACACCGCTAATAAATAATTTAACAGACGCATACAAAATAGACATTTAGATTGTAGTATCCTGTTTTTAGAGTAGCGTTGTTATTAGAGTACACAATAAATAACGTTAGGTACCTAAAATACTGAGACCTTATTTGAACACCTGAAATTCATTTGACACTGGAATATTTATTATCTTAGTATCAAACGAGGCTTAGTTTCGTCTTTATAACTGTTTTGGCATGCAGTATTCGGGTTTTTTGTTTATATTTTATTAAATAGGCACTTTTTGGGTTTTTCAACATGACGCGTTTCAAAAAGAGTGTCTACAACTACCTCTCTAGGTTGGCAAAGCACCGCCAACATCGCTATTGCTGCACGTGTCCATAAGCTTATCAAGTGTTTCTTAAGTGTGTGTTATTAAGTGTTTCTGCTTATCATAAGGCGGGCCACATGCTTGTTAGCCTATTTTTATATATAAAACTATATTGTCAGGTTGTTCGTGCGTCCGGTTCACGTCGACGTACGGCAAGGAGCGCGGCACGTTCAGCAGCCCCGACTACCCGCGGCCCTACCCCGCGCGGCTCGACTGTCTGCTCTACACCTTCCTCGCGGCGCCGCACGAGATCGTCGAGCTCGTCTTCACCGACTTCGACATCTACAAGGAGCATCTCGAGTGAGTAGAAACTAGTAAGGTCACAAAATAAGTAATATTACTTTAAGTACGGAGTGCCTGCTCAGGTTTAAAGCTAAAATGACTTACTTTAGATTAGGTTTGCAAGATATAGCTTATGGTCAGCTTTGGGCATTGGAATCTATTGAGAACCCATTGAACCCAGCATTGAATCCTTAGTTCGGACTAAGCTTCTTAATCTTGAGCACCGGTGCAAAGTTTGTTACTAACTATTGCGTATTCCTAATGGACCACCCAAACCATCCACCTGGGTGGTCGGTTAGGAAAACTTGTTCTTAGCTGACCACCAGCTTTCCACCTGGTTAGCCGGTTATGAAAATTTGTTCTGCTAGTCTGTCGGTTTTTTATTGGATACATTTCGGAAAGTGTGCATTAGATCTGCATAATCTAATTCCTTCCTGCCCATTTTTCTATCGAACTGCTAGAGTGGGCACGAAAACTGTTCACCACTTTAAAGTTATTACGTTATTACCAGTTTTTCCTATAACTATCTATCATACCCTCTCCTTTTAACACAGTCATAGGACGCAAATTGCCCACTACGTGACAAATATTTGTGTCACATGCAAATGTTTTTTACAAACTTTCGGTATTTGGGAACGGGCAGCGTTTTTTGTCACCCTTCGAGGGACACGGGCGAAGGCGAAAGAAATATTAATGTGAAATGTGGATGTCAGGAATTCTTTTTCGGCTTTATTTTGTTTTGAAGTAACAAAGATCGTCAAAGTCGCTTGTAAATTTAGATATAATATTTTGATAGCTGGTCGTATATTTGACCTCAGTAATTGTAGATCTATACAAATTATAACGAAACGATACGAAATAAATATACTTTTAATAAGCGATCAACACTAAAATTGCAAAAATAATGCTGTTTCATTGATTCCGTTAAGTTTAAATTATGTTTTTCTGTGGAACAGTGTTTTACGCGTTTTAGAGTTGGTCCTATAGTAAAAAGTTCTTTATAATAATGGGTATAATTGCCTCCTTTAGGCTTAGTATCTCAATTTCGTGTAACCTTATATAGAGCTTCAAGACTGAATAGGTGACCTAGTTTCTTAACATAATATATTATACTTATGTCTAAGGTTTCGATTCAACTTTTTGAGAGTCAAAAGAGTCACCCCATAAACAATATAGGTCACAAAATCAACCCTAACCCTTTAGAACTTAAGCCTATACAAAACCGGTCGTATAATTCGACAATCGCGTATTCAGGGATTCCTTACAGCCAAATGAGCATTATTGCGAACAATATTGCTGTCTTGAACCGTTTACATTGGCAACTTTATCGCTACGAATGTGACGAAAATGTAAATGGGTCTTTATTTCCCCTTGAGAGGCAATTCTGCGAGATATCGTCAAGTTAAAGGTCAATAATATTCTACGGTGCTCTCCTTTTGCTGTGAAATAGGTACTAAAGATTTTAAAGTTCTGTCAGCATTTTGTGTCTTGAATTGGTGAGTTTATAGCTGTTGAACCGTTAAATGTGGAACGGGTTTATTTTCATGTCTTGATGAACAATTCACAAATTTTATTATAATGCTTAATGGTTTATTTGGCTTCCTTCTTATTGGTTGGTGAGTATCTATTTCAATTCAGCTAAGGCAACAATTCTTTATTTCGACATCTTTTTACTTTCATCTTTCTCTTCTTTCTCTATCTAGATTTTTCTCTCTGTTTTTGTTTCCTTATTGTTTTTTATAAAAATATTCTGAAAACAATTAGTTGTTATCAAATACAATATAATTATCTAAGTTTTTACTGCACTGCACTTTTAGTTTTTATTTTGCCCCAGTAGCACAGCTTGAATAATTGTTTCTAATCAAATACCAATGAGAGTTCATAGGTATTTGATATCACATCAACTTGAATCCAAGTTTTGCCTCAGCGCGAAACAGAGACAAAAGTATGCGATTTCACTAAGTACGCAGAAAAAGATTCGCACGAGACCACGCGCGCCGCAAAAGTCTGATTACTCAAGTTTTATTTTGTAAATCAAATTTACATTAACTTATATTATATACATATCAATAAGAATATGGACAAACTAAAGTCATTTGATTATTTACGGGATATTTACCGTGCTAAGGTTGTGGAATGAGCTCCCGATGTCTTCCCGTGAACATGGTGCATGTAACTACGCCGAAATATCGGGAGCTCATTCCACAACCTTACCACGGTAAATATCCCGTAAATAATCATATAATTTTAGTGAACAACCGTGATAGTTTAAAACAGTATGAAAAAACTAGTTGTGTAAAACTTTCTTGTATTCGAAATAACAGCTAAATACGTGTTTTAGAAGGCCGGAGGCCTTACGCCCAACTCTTTACGCGGTCCTAAACTAACGTTAAATCCGCGCAGTTTGGAAAATCCCGCGAACGATCTTAACGCACCCAGATACGGTTTGCGGTCACGCAAAATTATTTTATCACCTAAACTGGATTAAGTACTTTAAACAGCTAGGCGTAAAGCCACGCTTATCGCAAAAAACTACTAAAAAAAAATTAACTAATCATTATTTCTATAATAAACCCAACAATGTTTTTAAAATCACACTAAACTCATTTATGTTCTTGAATATTTCTCACCAGAATATGAATTTGGTACTGTTTGCTATAACTTGACGACATATTAACTATTAAACAACGGATAATAAGACAGAACCATGTATGGTACAAACTGTGTTCTTTGCCGTTCCTTAGTTTTTATTCGTTGGTCATAAATATGTTAGGACCTTGTTTTTTTTATTGTCCCTGTGGAAAGACAGTTCTTACGGTTCTAAATCCCGTAATGGGGTCTAAAAGTAAGTTTGCATGCGGTCACATTTGTAGAACCCATCCTTTGCTTACAAACTATCTTTTGTTTGGTCGTCGTTTGTCTCTGTCGCAGGGACGCTATTGCGGCCCATAAATATAGCACCTTCACGTGAAAGTAAGTGGAAATAGTTCAGGGTGTTTGGGACGGGTAGATAAAGCTATGATTTAACTTAATTGTCATTTGTGCCGTATTAAACATATTAAATTTGAATGTTTGCTATGCATTGTATACAAAATGGATTTTGACAAAAAATCTAGTAACTAAGTAAACATCAAATTGCCTAATTGTGATTGTAATTGCTTTACTTAAGGTGTAATTTAAATAGCCCACCAGATTCGCAAGGAATCGGCAGCGGGCAGGGCACATGGCACGCATAACAGATGGCTGATAGGGCTTAAAGTTTCTCAAATGGAGACCACTGACCGGTAAGCGCAGCGTAGGACGTCTAACTGCAAGATGGACAGACGACTTAAAAAAACCTCAGGGAAACGCCGATGCTGGCCGCTTCCAACCGGCACTTTTGGAGATTGACAAGGGAGGACTATGTCCAGCAGTGGACATCATATGGCTAAAATAATGACGATGATGAATTTAAATAGCTTTTTCATAATGCAAAATTATCTGTCTGATCTGTGCCATAAAATCCTTTGTCAACTTTTCGTTACGATAAGTATAATATATGGAAACGAAACAAATAACATTTTGGATAGCTGTTCGATGGGATGCAATAGGGTTACGTTAAATATAACCACTAAAACCCCATCGGTGGCTGGCTACTGTGAATGACAGAGGACACCAAAATCTCTATGGGAATAAAAACATAATATTATAACGAAATATTCCTGGGACACTGCTTCCTCCTATCCTATATCCTTCCCATAACAATGCGGACCACACCGCTTCTTTGTTTTTCCTGAACTCGTTTGAATAGATTCTCAGATCCCCAAATCTGACTACCCACAAATCGCCTCTTTTTAGTTTGCTTCTACGACAGGAATACTGCTGAATACTGTATTCTAAGGGGTCGATGCTGTATCCAAATGCTCTAGGGATAAGTAATAATAATAGGTATGGCCTACCACTTTCGTTTTTTTCGCTAAAATATGACCTCAATTACTTCAAACGAAGGATGAATAGAATTCGCAAAGGTAGGCAACGCATCGTCAATACTTCGGGTATTTTAGTTATAGGTGTCCATAGACAGTGAATTACATCAAAACAAGTTTTAAGTTACATAAAAAAGAAGTTATATTGGACCAATTTAAATAAGACCAAAAATTTATACCTCTCTGCTGAATTTTGACTCATAAAACATCAAAACAATTTGCCATCCAAATTTTATTAACACAGCTGCTGGCACCTGCCAAATAAACCGATTTCCAATTTGTCAAGACATTTCGGTACCAATTTTATCACAAAGCGTTTTCCATGCGACAGTACCCATCATAATATTTCATGCATGAATGCCGTAAGCAGGCGTACAGTCGCGCACAAAACTGTAGTATTCTATAACACGATATAGCCTTATACAATAAAACGTGTTATTTGTTAGTAACGCACGATTAATCGTTACGTGACGTCATTGCTCGTGCGTGATGTGTGCCAGGCTTTGATGGAAATGGCGTATTATGGGATTATCTGTGGCATAATAGTACCAGGAGATTGACGAATCTCGTAGGAGTTTCCCCATGAATATTTTCCTTGTTTGTACGCTGATCTGGGGAATAAATCTTTATGATATTTTTCCGAACATTTTTGGTTGAGACATCAATCACGTAGTTGCCAGAAATGAGGTCGTTTGAGACCGATTATGCTTAATTTAGATTTTACCTGCCATAAAAAATCAAATGCTTACAGTAACATAAATGCAAAAGTTTGTGGGTAGGCGTGTGAATATGTTTTTAAGGTTCCGTACCCCAAAAGGATAAAACGGAACCCTTATAGGATCACTTCGTTGTCCTTCTGTCTGTCCGTCTGTCAAGACCCGTTTTCTAAAGAACGCGTAATAGTATCAAGTTGAAATTCAAAGTTTAATTTTTAAGTTAAAGTTAGTTGAAGTTTTTAATCTTTAGGTGTAAGTCTACGGTTTCTTTTGGCTGTAAAAAATATAAAATTGTAAGTCAACGCAATCAAAAGATGTGAACGTTTATGTCGCATATTTTGCAATTTCACAGGGGAATCAATACCTATAGGGTACTTCCCATTGACCTAGGATCATTAATATTGGCAAGAGGCAAAGTCTTACAGCAGATATGAAGGAATAAATCTGAAAGTTGTTAATTTGAAGTTATATCATATAAAAAATATTGTTTTATAATTATTATCTTACATTTTGTAATTGTTATGTATGGATGAACCTTATAGTCAACTACAAGGTTAAGTTTGTCTTTCAATATTTCAACTGAGGGTTTCGTCCAACGGAACGCTCAGAGCACGAGTCCTACTCGTACTTGTCCAGTTTTTTTGCCACTTCCTTCTATAACATCTACACGATTTGAATGAAAAATTTGTATCATCATCAACCAGAAGACACTCAAGATCAATATTTATCCCCGAATATTTCTACTGTATCACCAGTCACCCAGTATTATGTAGGATCTAAAGCAGTTTGTTGCTGGAAGCGTAAAGCTGAGGATCAGCTTGATTGGCGTGCCTTGGGAGTGGTCCAACGGTGAACTAACATTGATAACGTCAAATATCACCATTGTAAAATGTCAAATAGCAACATTGTAAACTGAAAAACTCTTTGAAAGTAGTTGGCCGAGCGAATGGAGTTGACCACGAAATTACTCTAGCTACGTGCAAAAAATACGACATGCTGGATTTTTGTACTATTTGACATGCTCGCGGATTTATCCCAAAAAAGATATGTAAAATCTTTCTAAGAAATAAATGATCAAAGAAAACTTTGCGCCGTGTAAAATTAGAAGAATTCTATGAAATACTCATACATTGTATTTTACGCAGAAAAACTCCCAAACCTTTGTAAGTATCAACATACAAATAAAGCTTGTGAAAATTATTTCTAAAAATGTTACAAAACTGTTTTAGCAAAAATTTCGCTCATGAACATACATTCTCAAATGATAAAAAAACCTGTTCGCGCAGAATTCATCTTCCTTCTCATATTCGTTTTTCTTTTCTAAAATCATCGTAATTTCAGTAGCTTATCCAAGATTAAATGTGCTGAAACATTGATCGCTATTTTGGCAGATAAATTGACTCTACGTGGTGCCTTTCCAGGGGATTGGCCCGAACAAAGGCTTGATATTCTGTTTTGACAGTCTGAAAAGGTGTGAAAAGGCATTGAAGTGTTTGCCAATCACTTTTTGCTTCACTACTACGAATTGTGTACAGTTAAATGAATGGAACTTAGTTGCAATGTGATATAAACTATGTGCATGAGCGGTAGCTTGTGCGCTTTACAAACTGACGGGACCCTGTTCAATTCTTGGCCCGGCACGATGTTTTGATTCACCGTTTTTGAGCGATGGCATAAAACTGCACAAATCATTTATTTAGGTACTAAATAAGTCATATTGGTGCAGGGCCGATATCAATTCTTTTGAAAACGTCATTAAGGCCCGAAGATAGAACCGGGAGCTGTTAGATTGTAAAGCACACATGATGCCGGTCATTAAAAGTACCCATAGGTAAGTTTTTATATTTTTTTATTTTATTTTGTATTTCTGCTATTTTCAACAATAGACATCGTTTTTTTTTTGCATTATAAATTTTTCTTGCGCATTCGGCATTAATAATTATTAATTGAGTCTTCTGAATATGTAAATCTGCTAGAACGTAATTTTTATATTTGAATTAAATCCACATTTCAGTAAATGCTATAGACCATTCAAAAATTTAGCGACCGGCAGGATTTCAACTTGCGCTATCTGGATTACGTACCGATCGCTCTTTCCGCTGAGTGAAAATTAAGATTTGACCTCACTATACGTAAAATACATATTTAAATAGAGCATAATTAATGGCTCCACGAACTAAGATCAACTTAATATCGTATATATCTTAACTCATAATAATCGTATCAGACTATTCCACTCATGTCTCTGAAGTCCCAAGTAGTAATAAGCCTTTCTTTTTACAGAGCACTCATCTTGCCTTTCCAAGTAGTACGTTAGTAGTAGGTACTAAGTCAAAAAGCCTTGTGTCCCTTCGCCAAGCTAAAAGCAAAAATCTCTTTTGTTACTTACAGACACGGTTTATACACAGGCCTTTTAGTACAATGCACACAAGATTAGACAGAAATATTATGCTAGTCAAAAGGGGGTTATTGTACACGTCATTAGATAAAAAGTATTTTTAATGCCTTACCTGCAACACCAGGGGCATTACAGATACGTTGCCGACCCTTAAAAACGATTAACAGCCCTTTTGAAACCCCATGTTATAGTTACTCGGAAACGCCACATAATTATCTGTACAATACGATTGTGTTGTTCTGATACCAACCTTATTATAGAAAAATACAGCTGTTTTATAAGTGAGACTACGACGCCAGGTTTGCCTTTTGTTTGATTGAAAAATTCGGCCGTCTAGAAGTGGTAACCACAAGAACTATAGCTTAACACTTCCATACTAGAGCTTAGGTTTTTATTAAAATTTTAAAGTTGTTCTTTCTACCCTCCTTTGGCTTAGCATAACAGTTCTGTGTAACTTAAATGTATAAAGGCCTTTAGTACAGACTATAGACTTTAAAGTACCAGGGTAGCGCGAGTCTGGGTTCAATTTGGCTTACATTCTCTAAAAGCTAATGCTATAACATCGACGGGAACGGCTTTTATCTAGTCGTGTACGGAAATAAAAGGCAACGCGTTACGGCCGGTTCTCGGGGTGGCAACACTGGAATGGATGTTTCGAAAATAGATGCGACTATTAATTTAAACTTTCATGTTGCGTACACCGTGTGAAGCAAATGATTTTAAATAGTAACTTGTCATATTTCAATCGAATTCATCATCAGCCAGAAGACGTCCACTGCTGAACATAGGCCTCCCCCTTTAACCTCCACACTGAACGACAGCCTGCTTTTTGCATCCACTGGATGCCCGCGACTCTCACAATGTCGTCGGTGCATCTAGTGAGAGGCCTCCCTACGCTGCGTCTTCCGGTTCGTGGTCTCCACTCCAGAACCTTTCTTCCCCATCGGTTATCGGTTCTTCGAGCGATGTGGCCTGCCCATTGCCACTTCAACTTGCAAATTTTAACAGCTATGTCGGTGACTCTGGTTCTTTGGCGAATATCCACGTTTCGGATAATTATCGAAACTAATTATATTAATACGAAACTATTTATGTTCAATCGAATTACTTGTTATCAATTGATACTGGCGAAATACACAAGATGTAAGGATACGAATTTTTAAGTAATATGTGTAAGGATATAAGTAAAGCTGAGGACCTAACATCAAAACAAACCTCGGTTTATTTTATTATATCCTTGCGTTTGACCAGCTCGCCTGATATTAAGCGATGATGCGGTTTACGATGGAGAACGCTTGCATAGAAGAAACCGATTCACTCGTGATTTGAAGACACCCAGATTGTAACTTTTTTATATAGTATAGATCTTTGGCCACCAACTCGTATTATGTGACGGTGTGGCCGAGGATGTAACTCGTTGATCTTGAAGAAATCTATTCACTCTAGCCTAATTAACAACTACTAGGGGGGTCAACTACTACTTGTAACTATCGGGCAACACCCATTCAGGCAGCGCATTATACTAGCATATTAAACTAGCAGTTTGCCCTATGGAAGTGGAATTAAAACGCTTCGTACGGGTTTTTAGAATATCAACCATAAAGTGGTGACAATTTTTCGTGCCCACTCTGACAGTCCGATAGAAAAAGGTGGTAAGATGAGATGAGGGGATTGTAGGTTTTTAGTCCGCAAAACAAAGAACTGTTGGTCTCCAGAGTGCGGTTAACAAAAGCGTGGTCAGCATCCGTACTCCGAGCATTAGCTGAGCCATTCACAACGCGAGGTTTAAAACACATTGGTAGCATAACCTAAGCCCTCTTCAGACTAATACAGGGTAAAAGACAATGACAATTTATATTATCTTAGGTAAAAGATCTTTAATCAAAATATAGTTTAAAACTCGAGCTAGTACCAAAAAAAGTCTGCCAAAAACTGTAGAGGGCGAGGTAAATACGTATTACACACACTGACATATTTTTACTAATTCTACAAACGCACACTTCAATATTGAGCGGCATACAACTGCAAACGAGATAATCAAATGTCATCAAGTGGACGACCAAGGGAGCGACGAATTGCAAACCCGTTTTAATTATTATTTTTTGATTGTATAGGCTATATTTCAAAAGTGGACCTATTTAAATTAAATAAAAACTACATAATATATCTCTATAAGCTTGGAAAATTAGAGGATGAATTTCGTTTATTAAGCTTCATCGTTCGATAGTTGCTTTTTTGTGTGAAGTTGATGTAGTCTATTATTGTGATAATTAATGATGTAATATTTTAATGCACGTTCACAAACAAAATTTCCACGCAATGTTCATATAAATAGCTAATAACTTGATGGGAAAGACAAATCTATAAAATAAGAGCATTTAATTGCACCCAGTTAAACACGTCTGTACTCAGTAGTTCAATCAACAGTCCAATTGATTGAACTACTGATATGTTTTTAGTCTCACTATAGCACTGTAGCGCTATATATTATTGTTATATACTTTTGAGGTAAAATCAATTTTGATTTCATAGCTCTTTCACAATTTTCATTGCCCACCCTGCGATATAGCTCGTTTAGATTTAGCATTGGCGTTCACGCTTAGCGATACGGTAAGCTTTTATTGAGAGACAGGCGAGAAGTTAGCTTTAAAACGACACATTGTGGCGTCATCTGAAGAGGCCAAAAACCAGAATTTGTGCATATTATTTTAATTTTATCATCCGGGAGTCGTTGTAAAAACTGGACAAATAAACAAGACCAGTGTTTACGTTAGCCACGCAATGCTAATTTGTTTCTTTTTGTTTGATGGATTAAAACTTTTTGCTGGATTCCGGGCTTGTTTGTGTGAAAGTACAAAAAATAAAAGTGGAAGTGTGCATTTTCACTTTATTTCATACCAACAGAGGCAGAAAAAAAAATAAAAAAAAAATAGCTTAAGGCCATAAATTGGGTACCATGTTACGATGGGTTACAGTTCAGATCAGATAAACAAGGGAGATATGGTAAGGTGGCGCAGTGGGTGTGAACGCATCAGGCCTAAATCAGGCTTGATGCCATTAGTCAAACTCACCCTGCAGACAACCTTGCCGCCCATTTATTCATCATCATCATAGTCAGCATTTTAACATTCCACTACTGAACTTTTAGCCTACCCCCGAAAAGGGGCGAATTGGTGGATTCACATACGCCATTGGATTCCTTCTCCGTACGTGTGCAGGTTTATTCACGATGTTTTCCTTCACCGAAAAGCCAGTTGTATCAAAATCCGTACAAAAGCTCCAAAGAGCTCATTGGTACGGGCCCGGGGTTTGAACCAGCGACCTCACACTTTCAGGTCTAGTGGTCTCCCAAATGGGCTACCACGACTTGCAAGGTCTGCAAGTTTCTTAATTAGGGTGAACATTTTCAAAATGTGCTGTACAGTTAAAATACCTACAGTTTTTGCATTATGAGATTTAGCTTGTTTCTATTATGGTTTAGCGGTGTAGTGAAAAAAATTGGTAAAACACGGTACATGAATGACAATTGCATTGACGCACATCTCACTTATTTGTCCAGAGGTTCCAGAGGTTTGTCTCATCTAAAAGCTCGATTCGACTCCAGCAGACTGGGTTACACGTTCACCATTTTTTTACAACACTCGCTTACCCAGTGACCATCCCTCTACTACGTGAATCTTACGAAACCTCATTAGTTAAAACCTTAAAAAAGTGCTCAGGCTGAAGGTGGAAACAAGCATATATACATGCTAACTACAATAATCACCTTTCAGTTCGTGGCTTCGTTTTTTTATGCCATAGGTGGCAAACAAGCAGACAGACGGCCTGATGGTACGCAGTCACCGTCGCCTATGTATACTTTGAACACCAGAGGTATCACAAATACGTTGCTGACCCATTAAGACTCTATTAGTACCAATTCACATCGAAGAAAGGTTTCGCGGAAAGTAGCTCATACTACATTTCCATATTTTTTTATCCGACACGTTGGGTAAAAAATACTTTTAAAGTAGGTTCATATACTTTCAAAATGTTATTTGCAGAAGAAAGATGCAATTTATGTTTTATGACACTCTAAAACAAAATATATTTTAGAGTGGCAACATCCGTCATGTCATCAATCAACACGTTCGGAACGCACCTGTGCCCTTATAATTTATGCATCTACCCTCGTATATCTGTACAAACAACAAGATATTTTTAGATTCTTGACTCAGTAATATTGTAGTGAAATGTATGACAGTTTCGAATTTTATAAAAAGAGTGAGTGATATATTTTCTCGTCATCATCAGCATTTCAGCCATAGGACGTCCACTACTGGACATAAGCCTCCTGCATCTATCTCCAAAGGGGCCGGTTGGAAGCGGCCTGCATCCAGCGTTTTCCTGCGGTCTTTTTAGGTCGTCTGTCCATCTTGTGTGTGGACGTCCTACGCAGCGCTTACCGGTCCATGGTCTCTATTCCAGAACCTTTCGGCCTCATCGGCCATCTGTTCTGCGTGATATTTGCCTTGCCTATTGCCACTTAAACTTGCTGATCCGGTGGGCTATGTCGGTGACTTTAGTTTGTCTACGGATCTCCTAGTTTTTGATTCGATCTCGTAGAGAAACCCCGAGCATAGGCCTCTCCATAGCTCGTTGTGCGACATAGAGCTTGTTTATAAGGCCCATAGTGAGAGACTACGTTTCAGTGCCATTTGTCATCACTGGTAACACACACTGGTTGAAGACTTATCGGATATGAAATAACTGGGCATAAAATGGCATAAAGAAATTGAACATAGCTGACAAGCGCAGTCAAAACCAACCAACCAATCACCACCAATCAGACCAATCAGGTTAAATTCTGAACAGTTGTGGGCAAACGTGACGCTAACCATCAGGCAAATGACTTGCTCACCTTGCACTTAATTGCATTACAAAAAGGTACAAGCTATACCCCATTTGTAAAAAGTTTCTACCCACTAATCCTATTACGATTGAATAAGGCACTTGTCGTAAACAATTTGCGAAAATTGACATTGACTTTTCGAGTAATAACTTGGTAAGACAGTTTGTAATATTTGAACTGTAATAACTTAGTTCTAGATAAGTTCTAATTGACAATAATTAACATCATCATCATCAGCCAGTAAACGTCCCTTGATAACCACATGCCTCTCTCTTAGAGAGGGAAGTTGCCATACTCCTCACGCTTAACAGGCGGCTTCGGTATCGCAGTATATTCAACGTTTACTAGGTCGCTGCTTCCCATTATCCGATGGTTCTGCTCACATTTTAAGTACGTACCCGGGTCCATAATTAACATACCTACTTTTAAATAACATCGTTAAAATTAGACTGTTTCCAAATGTTTTTGAAACAGTTATACCCGGGCTAGGACCATTAATGTCGCATTGCTCGTTGCCAACAAATTATAGCCGAAAAAGAATACTGCGGCGGACGTTGTTCGTGGGATTTCACAATTTTTACTATTCCACAGCAGTATGCAGTATGTAGATCCTTTCTATATCGTAGACAGAACCATACCTTCTACAGAACGATGAACGAGAAAATGGGTGAGTCACATGTGTGTTGAATCTTAAACTCTAGCCTCTAGCGAGTTGAGATACCTACTATGCTAGCGCATAAAACCTCGCACATGTTGGCACTCTTTTTTACCCGCATGACCAAGAAGGTGGGTAATGTTTTCAGGCGTATGTATGTTTTGTATTATAATTTATTATTTCATGTTTCTGTACTGGGTAACGCGGAAAGGGTGCACTAAGCCAAAGGAGTATCGGGACATTTTTGCACACACGGTCATCTGACCCCAAATTAAACAAAGTCCATAGTATCAATCTTCAAGCTAACAGTAAATACCCTAACTACATAGCCTCTTACACACACACGCACACACCACACACACACACACACACACACACACACACACACACACAAACAAACAGTTTTAACAGTTGAATTACCTGTAGACCGTTGAAGGTCTAAAAACATCCAAATGCCACTACGTATGCCTACCAGGTCAGTATGCTAGCATACTGGCGGCATTTTCATGCTGAATGGCAATGTTTATGCGTTGTACCAGAAAATCGTCAAAAAATCTTGCCTAGAAAATTCTTGTCAATATTTATTTGGAAATTAGTCGCAAGCTGCTTCCTATTGACTACTATTTAATATCACAAATCAAAAAATCGTATACTCACAGCCGTTGATGTGTCATTCACAGACTCGCATAAGGAAAAATCTTGCTCCAAAAATGATTAAGTAGCAAAGAATCTCCTCTTATATAAAAAGATATTATCAGCTCAAAGCACCGGGGAAATGAAGTACAAGAGACCGAAAATACGACCCAGTGGTCAAATCCAATTTGCACAGTCTTGAAACATTACAGCAATGTCACCAAACCGCTTCGTGTTACTCTGAAACAAATTTCACATAATATTCAGGTTATCCGAGTCGCGTAGGTAACAAAACGCTCCCTCAGCCCCCGCCAAGTTAGAGTGACGATGTATTTTGCCGCGCAAGAGTCACGAGGCCTGCGGGGGGAGTGCAATGACAAAAACGAACATAGGTCCGACCTCGATAACGCCTGGTGCGGTACTGAGTGTAGCGCGCGCAAATTCTCACGGTCTTGTTACGGTTTTAATTTCACTAAAAAACGAAACTATTCACAATCAAAAAAAAAATACAAAGAAAAAAGTTGAATAGGATTGCTTTTCAGTACATGCAATTTCCAGATTGTAACGAGCTTTCATTAGAGCATAAAATGAAAAAAAAAAAAAACTAAATCGACTTTATTTCAGATTTTTTTTTGATCAAGGAAAGTTTATTCTATCGTATTTTGAACCAAAGTTTAAACTCAAACACAGATGTATCTGTGACATGTAATTTTTTCCTGCTCAAATATTGTAATTTAACTGAATAAAATTTATTTAAAACCATCAAATTTGGTCTTTAAGTATCCCTAATTTTTTCAGTAGGAAGTTTTTGATAGATATATGTATACAGATGGTATTATGTACCTTTAAAGTTATGCAAAAATGGTGTAGTAAGGCGAAAAGGATCCATAATACCATCATAATGAGAACAATTTTTACTATGGGACCAACAAAGAAATGGCGAAAAAAAATTTCAGCTGTACCATCCATTTTGTCGAGTGTAAATGACAGTTTTTTATGGATCTTCTGTTTTTTGCGATTTCAGGGATGGTCCTACCGTAAAAAGTGTGCTCATAATGATGGTATTTGGCTTAATACACCCTTTCCGCGTAACCTTGTATGGATAGATACATTTTGGATGACGTGGTATCGAATATAAACTCTTAGTGAGAATTATCTGAGCCTTCTTTTCGGCAAGTTTCACTAGATGTCCGGGTAAAGAAAATACAAAACTTAGGCTTAAAGTATTTCTTTATTGCCAATACCATAGAGCTTGTTTCGGTTGTATTGCAATGTATCGAGTCAACTTTTTTTTAAATTCATGATAAGCTTGTCATTGGCCACATCATCTTTAAAATAAACTCCCTAAAAAGCTTTTACTGCGCTTAATTGTGGCCGTTCATCTCAAAAGGCAGACTGTAGTATGCTGGGTTGCGCGTAAAGAGTGTACTAAGCCGTAAGGGGTCCATAATACCCATAAATACAAACAAATTTTACTATGAGAGCAACTCTGCAATCACGAAAAATATCAGCTGTTCCATAAAAAACGGTCATTCATACTCGACAAAATGTACGGAACAGCAGATTTTTTTGCGATATCTGGGTTGGTCTTTTAGTAAAAGTTGATCATAATAATGGGACCCCTTTCAGCTTAGTACACCTTTTCCGCGTAACCCTGTATAATAAGCTAATATACTGAAGGGTCACAACCCCGACCATTACAAAAACGAAGCCAGAAAAGCCATCAGCTATTCAGTACATACACTAAAAACTTACTAAGTTTTTAACTTGTAAGAAACTCAGATACTGTATTAACCATGCACGTGCTAGCTTCTAAATGCATGTTTGCGAATGTTTAAAAAAGATCCTTTTATACTTCTCTTTATTCAGTGTTCCCCCAGTTTACAGCTGTACTAACGGCTTGTCGGATAGCAGCTATTAATTTAAATGCTCTACTGTCTTTTTTCCCTGTATGTTTCCATTTTGGTAATAGTTTACCATAAAGTCTTAACAACAACAACTTCAGCTTAAGTTGATGACATCATTAATTTAAAGACTTTATGCTAAACTATTTTTGATTGTTTTTACTACGCAGAAAATGTAATAACAGTAACGGTAAAAAAATGCGAAAACCACAAAGGCGTTCAACAAGCGAGATTAAAAAAGGACATTTTATTCTGTAATGGGTCAACCATGAGAAAAACTGTAATGGTTTGAAGAAAAAAAATGGCAAGTAAAATTATAAGCGTTCTTTCTGTTGCTTATTTTTTATTTAAGTGATATTAACATCATGTGTTTAAAACTAAGACGAAATAAAAACCTCAAAACTAAAAAACATTACAAGCACCGCCCACGGTTTCATCCGCTAACTTCAAAAAACCCTGCTTTTTTCAGAGTAAAAAGTCAATGTAAGCTATAAGCATTATAAAATATTTCATTCAAATTCACTATGAAAATGAATGGGAAAATTCACAGTAAATTTACGTACAGACAAAATTCGGATTTAATAATATTAGTGTGATTGAAAATAAATACTTATAACAGATTTTATTGAGTGTATTTAATTTTATTTAAAAGGGACACAAAACAACATAGTCTCTAGTTAAAATTTACTTATAATTTTGCATAACATATTATTAAAGTTTTGAATTGAAAAATATCTAACAATATACTTAAGCATTATTATTTTAATTCTGACGTTTCGAACACTTTGAACACTAGGATTTTAAACTTAGCCTTGTTTGATTTAAATCCTAATTAAGTATTATAAAAGCGAAGTAATTCTGTCTCTGTCAGTTTGTTTGTTTGCTTTTCACAACTAGATGGCTCAGCCGATCTTAACAAAATTTAGCAGGGTAATAGTGTACATCATAAGAACGAAGATAGGGTACTTTTTTCCCCAGAAAATGCGGAGCACTGTCAAATTGCGGGTAACACCACGGGATTCAGTTAGTATGTATTAATAGCGAAAACCTAAGCAATATTATTAGTGTGATGATTGGGGTTGCTTAAGATTGACATGTGAATATACTATGAAAATTGCTCCAAAGGCAACGAGGCGAGTTTATTTTCGTGGTTATTTCTAACGCAACATTTCTCGGACCTTTTCCGCAACACAATGGATTCAATCTAATAATTGCGTGAGCAGTTTTATTACTTCCGCGAAGCCCATCATCAAAGTAAGAGTACGTAACAGTTACTTATACTCGGTCCAAGCTTTATCTCTGTCACCTGCAAATATGTTGTAAAATGTGTATGAAAAATTTTCTTTAAATTTTTCGTTGGAGCTATACCTACCAGCTACAATCTTACGTTCAAAAACTTTGCACCAGTTTTTCCGCGTTTCATGAACAACTGCAGCTATTAAAGCTAGAAAACTAGGGCCAAAAATAATAAGTTTAAATAAAAGTAAATTAATTTCCAATCTAATAATTATCTTTCTGCTACAAATTTAGCTAAATTCTAACTGATTGGTCTTAATTTACGATATAAAAAATTTATTAAAAAATTACTAAGTGCTCTAACAAAATTATAGATATTGCCAGATCAACTTGTACCCGAATAAAAATTATTCGTTATATTGTTCTCCGATTGTTACAATCTGGGTGTCTTCAAGTCGCGAGTAAATTGGTTTCTGCTAGGCAAACATCGTAGACCATATTTTAACTTTACATCAGACAAGATGGCGCTCAAACAAATGACTATTATAAAAAAAAAATACTAACCTATAACTGAATGTTCGCTACCCCAGATCCGATTTTGCTCGGATTCAAATTAAAAATTGTATTAGATTGGACTATTTGTCTACAAAATTTCATGAAGAAAATAGATCAACGACAAGCAAGTTATTGTCGACCATATATGCAAACTCGTAAACATAATCTATACTATCTATATCTATACTAATATTATAAAGAGGAAAGATTTGATTGTTTGTTTGTTAGTTTGCATTGAATAGGCTCCGAAACTACTGAACTGATTTGAAAAATTATTTCACCGTTGGGAAGCTACACTATCCCCGGGCGACATAGGCGATAATCTATACCCATGCAAAGCTGGGGCGGACCGCTAGTATATTATATTATTCAAACTCCGATCTATTCTCGTAGACTCTGAAACTTTTGCTTTGTTCAGTCAATTATAGAACTAAAAGTCCTGAGAAAAATTACACCAAACTGGTGTTAGACATAGAAGTTTACGATGTAGAAGTCTACAAATTTTACGACGACGTAGAAGTAGAAGTATGTAGAAGTCTACGAGCCCTAGGATGTAGAGAAGTTTTCGGCGTAGGTCGTAGAAGATAATGCCTGATGGATTTCGGATTGTTTGAGTTTGGTATCTGTTTCTACGCTGACATCATTGCGTGAGAAAATTCAATATCATTCTGGCCCTTTATTGGAAAACTTGCCAAACGCTCTTCAAGCCCTTCGGCTCAGAAACTACTAGTTTAGTGTACTTTAGTGAGAAAATATGAAAACTTTCTACTTATTTCTTGTGATACAATGTAGAAGTGTTGGAACTAAGTTTCGAGAGCTTAGTTGAGTTAGTTTGGTTGGATATTATCTGAAAATGGCATCAAATCCGACGTACCATTTTCTAAACTAAACCAAATTTGATAGCAGTTTAATTATTTGATATAGGGCTGAGGATCGAACCAGGTGCCGTCAGATTGTAAAACGCACATGCTACCACCTGGCCATCATGACACACTTTTCACTATCGTTTCCTTCGCTCTTCGTTTGAAGCAATTGAATTGAATCGATTTAGTCTTCTATTTTAATGTCAGTTCAAAATAATTTGTAGCAGTTTGGAAGACTTTTAACGAAGTGACCAACGAACCTCCTTTCTAAGTAAAGAGATCTTAGGATATCACACACTGGCAGTTAAGAACAATATACTTTTCATAAATTGAATCAATTTAGTGTTCTATTTTAATGTTGGTTCAAAATAATTTGTAGCAATTTGCAAGACTTCTAACGAAGTGACAAACTAACCTTCTTTCTAAATAAAGAAGTGGTCTTAGGATATCACATACTGGCAGTTAAGACTAATAAACTTTTGATACGGGCCTTATTACCCTCTTCGAGGTCCTTAAGCTCTTAAAAAGATCTTGGACGGTCGTAAACGCCTAAATATACTATCAGGAAATGTCATTAGCAATGTAATCCTTATCGCACGGACTTAGGGTTCATTTCAGTGAGAAATGGTGGAGTAGGAAAGAATATCTTACTCCAAGGGTTTCATTAATTAAGGGCGACGACACTGCTTGCCGTACCTTCGCAACGCATCAGCGCAACTCGTTAATCTGTGATACACACAGTTTATACACTTATACAGCCGTAATACTTGACATTAAGGATATAGTTACGTAGGGAACTACGTAATTAATTAAGCTTAAGGTGGCAATTTAGCGCGTAATTTTCATCAAACTCGCACCAAAACATGAAAGTATAAATTTTTAACCGACTTAAGGTGTTAATTTGTTTTTTTTTTATGTAAGTACATTCGACTGGATGCCCGTGACTCTCACGATGTCGTCGGTCCACCTAGTGGGAGGCCTACCTACGCTGCGTCTTCCAGTTCATGGTCTCCACTCAAGAATCTTTCTTCCCCATCGGTTATTGGTTATTCGAGCGATGTGGCCAACCAACATCCAACTGTGGTTGTGTGTGGTTGTTCCAACATGGTTGTGGCATCCAACTCGTATGAGCAGCGTTCGGGAAAATGCGTAAAATCTTCTCGTCCAAGATACCACAGTGCCTAAAGACAAGGGTCTTTGACCAGTGTGTGTTGTCAGTGATGACATAAATGATACTGAGACGTGATCTTCAACTGTTGGCCTTTTGGAAATACTTAGAGCCACACAACGGACAATAGAGAGAGCTATGCGCGGAGTTTCTTTGCGCGATACTTAGAATCCGGAACGTAGGAATTCACCAAAGAACTAGAATCAACGACATAACTATTAAAATTTGCAAGTTGAAGTGGCAATGGGCAATGGTGGCAACGGCTCGAAGAGTTTATACTTGTTATGGAATAATTTAACCTATTATGTATATAATACATCTAGTAACAATTTAAATTATTGTAATTGTACCCATACAGCTTGGACAAACCAAACACCTGTGTAACATAATATTACGCACACATGCTTAAATTTACCATTCGCGGAATAACGTCACATTTCACCCTTGGGTGTTTTAAACGAAAATTCCATCCATAAAGTATAAACTGTGCGAAATATTCATCTAACTCGCAACTTTGTCATTACTGCACTGAGCAAACTTTTAAAAGCCTGGTTAATAATTAAATTTCTTACTACTTAAGCGTGGAGTATTTAACGCAGTAATTTTCATAACTTTGTATCGCTGTTAAAAACCTAATAGTTAAAACGTACCTATTTTAATCGTGTTAAATTGGGACAGGCTGTTTCCATGCGAACGTTTAAAAAGTAAAAATTTTTTTTTTTCTAATAATTAGAAACATGGCCAATTATCAACTGGTACTTTGGATAAACTTGTACTTTGGTTTTTGGTTTGTACGATGAAATTGAAGTCTTTAAATAACACCTATTTTCTTATATTTTCCGAGAAAGAGAAAAACCAATCTACTCGTAAAATGTCTTATTTTGTTAAGAAAAAACTCTTTCAAAATATTATTTGTGAGCTTTGTCTATTTAGTAAGTTATTGAAGCTGAAATTGCTAACTCGGCTGTAGGAGTAATAATGACAAGGTTATAATTATTTTGTATAACAAGAAAAAAGAGTAAGTGCGATCTTTTTAGAGATTGTTTGACTTTACCGTAAGATAAAACAAAATAATATAAGTTTTTTTTTATGGACAATATGTTTTTTCAATAAAAATTACAAATCAAATAAAAAGAATCTTAAATATTTTATAACCTAAACAAAATAGCTACTAATTAAAATTTTAATTACAAACTAAAATAAATATAACAATAACTAATATAAAAATAAATCTTTTTAGTCAAATAACCCGCCCTTAACTGTATCCGGTGCAAAGGTGCCCATAACACTATCAGCATTGCCACGCTTAATGGCTATGGCCAACCTTTGCACAAGGTACGAGCCGGAGCGAGGGTCATTATTTTTCTCCCTATATAGATCACATGAACAAGGTAAACAGATTCATTGCAATGAAACTATTGTCACATCTCTTATAACTTTTATCCATTATCTCTTTCATATGGTGCATGTAAATGCGCCGAAATATCGGGAGCTCATTCCACTACCTTAGCACGGTAAATATTCCGTAAATAATCATATAACTTTAAGTATTTTTAAATAAACGATTTCATATCAGTTTATAGAGAAAAAGCTAAACTGTACAGTTTAAGGCACAATATTTATGAAACGATCCGCAAATAAAACGATCTGTATTTTTAAAACCTTTTTAAGAACATTGTTATTTTCAAAACACCCTGTCTATCTCCGTGGATACTAGCTTTCAACCCTTCCAACTCAAAAATAAATCTTCAATTTGTTACATTTACTAAAATGTCACAAATCCACCGTTCGCAAAAAAAAATATGGAACCACCTAGCACGCAACAAGCATTCTAATTGAATACCAAATTGGTAGGGATGTCAAAAAAGAGCCAAAAACGCCGGAAAAAATCTCATTTGGCTCGGACGCGAGATTAAAGTTCGTACCGTTCTGTCCGACATGAAATTTCTGGTTACGATGTCACGTATGTTTTTGTTTAGGTTCTAATTAACTTTCTCAGATCGTGCAAACGATTTGCAAGATCAGCTTGATTATATTTTGAGTTTGATGAACTTGTACTTTGTACAAATCATTTGGTACCATAAAATATGGTTTATGTTAAATTAGCCCAAAGCCATAATGTTTATGATGACGATATGATACTTTTTCTAAACTTACCGACTAGGCCAATTCTGATGCAATTAGGCAAATAGGGTTCATTTTCTGAAGAAACAAGGGATATTTTGATCCGGGAAAATGTGAAAAAGCAATAAAATTTAAGTAAAACTGTAGGGTGTGTTCATTTAAAACTTTTTGATTGTGGTCAGTTTCTTCTAGGTAAGTAAAAACGCAAGGAAGTCGAAGTGAAAAGTCGCAAGGCTAAGTAAGCAAGAAAATATTCACAAAATGTCTTGAAATCGATATTAATACTTTTTCTTCTCATTACATTTAGGGGTCTTCACACTTGAGCTGCTGAAAGGCTCAGTCGACAAGGTTCGGTGTGTTGAGAATCATGAAGAAATTAAGCCTGCCGGCACAACCTGTCGACACCGTGTCGGCAGGTGTGTAGAGCCTTTTATGAAAATCAAAAATAGTATGCAATAGAGGTATTTTCGTGTCCCTTTGTTCATTTTCGTATGGCAATTGTTCGCTCTAAGCCATTTCCTATCTCCACAATTGATTCTATTTTCCAGAGGATTTAACTCACCGACTTTTGTTTCGGTTTCAGCTTGAAATTGATTTCGTTAACTTACCTGCGGTCTCTGGTTTCCATTTCGAACTTTGTGCAAATATTTTGAGGTGCCTAATTGGGAAACTGGAACCAAACTAGAGGGAAGAAAATGATAGACTTGGTATCAAGGGTATTCGGAAATTCATTGCAGAGTTTGGTTTGTTCTGTTAAAATAATGAACTGGTTATTTTAAGTCAAAATGAACAGGGCTTTGGGCAGTGTATTTTGATGAAGGAGCAAAGTTATTTCTGGCGAGAGAATCATTAACCTCGTTCATGAAGATTTTCCCACTACATTAAATAGGTTTATTTTATTGTAAGCTTGTTACACTAACTAATCGTATTTAAAATATCAATAAAGATTTTGTAAGAACGCTAAGTGTGTCTTCAGGCTGCTAGTGAATCGGGTTCGTCTAAGCAGGCATGTTACATCGTAAACTGCTCGGACTCGATGGTGGTTGTAAAATACAATCATAACTTAGTTAAGAAATAAATACTCAATTAAATAAAAACCTAAACACATGACTATGTTATTTCACAATTCTTCGCTAACTAATCCGGTCCAGCTGTAGAGGCCAAAAAGCCAACATTACAAGTCAATATATAAAAAAAAAAAAACAAAAAAAAAAAACATAATTACAATGTGATGTTGTTTTTTTCCCTAAAAATTAACTTTATTTAGTATTCTCATGTATACCTAGTTGTATGCAATCTGGTCGCCATCTTGTATTTCAGATGACGTCATATACCCAGTGACTATCCCTGGAATAAGAGGAATCTATCGACATTTCATTCATCAAAATCTGTTGAGGCATTTATGCTGTAATTGGAAACATACATAAATAGGTACATTAAACATCAAGGAGTGTCATGCTTACCTTTACTTCTGCCTTCTTTGTTAATTTCTGGCTTTGCATTGTCAATAAAAAATTAATGATTTCTGATTTGTCTTATTATTCACTGTTGTACAATGTTATCGTTGTTGGTCACAACTAACACATTTCAACTTCCGATTAAAAACAGATTGGGCGTGTCACCGGCAGTAACTTTGCGGAATTCATTAAAACTATTGTTGCGGCATGTTGGTTCCGAATTGGAACAGGACACTGGAATATTCCAACTGTTACTGCATTTGAATTTTGCAATTAATAAGCAGAAACTTCTTGTTTATAATCAAGAGTATTACAGATACCGACAAATAACTTGACTGCCCAATAACTATTATGTCTTCTGTGGCAATAGTCGATGTCTAGGTTTCTTTGATGGATAAAAGAGGGTATGATGACCGTCCGATTTTTTGACCATCTATACTTGCGCGATCGATTATAGTCTGTGCTCTGTTACACACAGACAGTGTAAAATAAGTATCAAATAACGATTAATATAAAAACATGACTTCCAAAAAATATAAAATAGGACAAAGAAACCCGAAGTGTTCTAATGATTAATGGAAGTTACAAAAGTTTTTGAAATTACTATGAATGCGAACATAATAAATATCCTAACAATTTTTCCCAATTTTGTTTTATTTTATTTGAAAATTTGTTGTTTTTTTATTGTTTACTGTTGTATTTTGTTACTATGCACAACTTAAAAAACAGAAAAATTAACGAAAACTAAAATATATAACTAAAAAATAAAACTTAAAATAACTAAATACAAACTAAAAACTTAAACTAAAAGACAATTTGTGGAGGGAATGGTCCCCAGAATGCTGGCAGCATTACCACGTTGAATGGCAATGCTCAATTTATCGTCTATAAGTCCATGTATGACCATCAATAAATTATGCTTTGTTCCATTATTATCATCTAACTGCACCCTATGGTTTAACCCGCATGAACATATTGAAAATTCTCTCAAGAAACTGCTTTTTCCGAGATGACATTTTTTATGTCACTTTCTCATCCTGTGACTATTTCTGTGCAAAAAATTTGATCGGTCCGTTGTTCTGTTGCTGCATGAGAGAAGAACAAACAAATCAGCAGATCAATAAACGAACACACTTTTGCATATTCTATAATATTGGTATGATACGGGGCTATTATTAACGTCTATAAATAGCAGACGCTTGTACGTATAACCGTTTTTACATTAGAGATAAAACAAAATACGTTTACATCTACGGGAATGTACTATCTGCATAGATGGAAGGGCACTGTTTTTTTAAATGCCATAGTTGCCAAACAGGCAGACGGGCTGCCTGATGGTAATCAGTCACCGTCTCCTACGGATACTTGTAACACCAGAGGCATCACAAATACGTTGCCAAACTGCTTCTTTATTGGATGGACCACAAATTATCGACAGTTGTTAGTTTTAGATTATTTTCTGTAAAGAATTCAGCAGGAATAAACGTAAGTGGCTGCACCCAATTCATTATCATTTAGCCCATGTAATCTAAAAACTGTTATTTTTGCTCAGCCTCATTTATATTAAAAGGTTATGACGAACATCATGAGTTCCAAACCAACACTGAGTACACATTGGGTATTTTAATAAATAACATGACCACTTTGCCTTTCCCTACGTTTCCTTTTTCGTGGTCCATAGAATTCTGCTAAATGTATATCATTTATCTAGTAGTTTTCCACTCGAGCGAAGGCACTGCCTTTGGCTTTTAATTAATTTGGACCACTTGTCATTGTTACGTTTGACCTCTCTACCACAGCGTAATGAACGCAGTATGGAAACTCGGAAATGCGATCTAGTTTCAGATGTCAGGCAACGCATCTGCGTATATGAGTACAGCTGTTGTACTATTGGCATTCGCCAATTTGTGCTGCTTTGTTGCATTTAGTGTTGATTCACCTCAAATTGACTTAACTATTTTTGACTTATTTCCAGTGTGTTTGATGTCTACAAGTGTTAATCCTACATATTTACTTGCTGAGTTCTTCGATTTCTCTTCTGAATTTTTAGTTAACACGTATTTTTCCATGTTTGTCATCATGATTCACAATACTTGCCGTACTAATTACAGCATCAAAATATGTTCAGCAGTTTAGTTATAAAAAGATAACAAACAGACAAAGAGTGGGATAAGGTAATTTTATCATGCTGGAGTAGCCTATCTAATTTTTCTAAGACCTGTGATCTTTTGCTTTGGCCTATCTCATCATCATCATCATCATTATCAGCATCAGCCAGAAGACGTCCACTGCTGAACATAGGCTTCCGCCTAAAAACTCCACACTGAACGACAGCCTGCTATTTGCATCTACTGGATGCTCGCAACTCTCACGATGTCGTCGGTCTATCTAGTGGGAGGCCTACCTTCACTGCGTCTTCTGGTTTGTGGTCTCAAGAAACTTTCTTCTCCATCGGTTATAATTTTTTCGAGCGATATGGCCTGCAGATTGCCATTTCTACTCGTAAATTTTAATAAATATATCGGTGACTATATTTCTTCGGTGCCTACCCTCGTTTCGGATTCTATCGCCCTAATCCATAATCTAGTCGACATTAATCTAGAATTACATAATTCTTTTTTTACAGCTGCACTCGAGGTGATTACCTTAAGGTGTACTCTGAAGGCGGAATCCATGGTCCTGGTCCTCCTGGAGTGAACCAGTACTCCGCTTGGTCTCGAGTCCTTTGCGGAAACCGTGCAGACGCCCCACCAGCCTTGTACTCACATGGGCCTCTGCTGATGCTGGAACTTCACACGGCTGGGAAGGATACCAATGCCACTGGCTTCGTGGGAACGTACAGGTTTATTGACAGACGTGAGTGTCTATTATGGTTTAGTAACTTCTAGTCATTAAGATCATCGTCATCATCATCATAGTCAGCCTTTTAACAGTCCACTGCTGGACTTTTAGTCTACCCCCGAAAGGGTGGTTGGGTCATATCCACCACGCTGGCCCAGTGCGGATTGGTGGATTCACATACGCCACTGAATTCCTTCTCCGTACGTATGCAGATTCCTTCACGACGTTTTCCTTCACTGAGAAGCCAGTGGTATGAAAATCTGTACATAAGCTTCAGAGAGCTCATTGGTACGGGCCCGGGGTTTGAACCCGTGACCTCACGCTTTCAAGTCATTAAGATATTGTTGTGCAAAGAGTCTTGTAGTGCTCATCTGGCTTTATACTTCAACATCATGATTGGAGATCCAGTCTGTCTATTATTGGTCATAAACCAATCTTGCTTATTTCCATATTTTAACCGACTTCAAAAAATGAAGGGCTCAATTAAGTTGTATATTTTTTAAATATTTGTTACCTTAGATCTCTGTCATTTGTAAACACATTTGGAAATTTTTATTTTTATTTGAAAGGGTATACTTTCAGATTGTCTCCATAGAAATTTTATCATATCAGTTTTTTATAGGTTTGCGTTTGTTCACAATAAGACTTAGCACGCTTACCTAGAAGAACCTATGATTATAGTACGCAATTTAAAGTAAAACAACAAATTATGAACACCAGCCAAGTGAGAGTCAGGTGCGCGTTCAAAATCCCGAACTAAATGAAAAAAAAAAAAAATTTGACGTGTTATATGTAACCATGTTTTTTTTCACTATATATACCGCTAAATTGCTTAAAGGAAAATTTGTGAGTAGGACTCACTCATTTTCACACATACAAAAAAAAAATACTATAGCGCCACCAATGAACTGACTATTAGTAGTATAAATAATTAATTTTAAGACAAATAACAAAAACCTACAAGACTATAATACCAACATAGTTAAAACAGAGATTGAAAGTACTTATCAAAACTTTGCTGAAGGGAAACGTCACAAACCAAAACGTCATCTGTGTATATATTTTTGGTTTTAGTACATTTTTTTAAAAACCCTTGATCATAGTTTATATGGACCATAAGGTATGACCTACCAAACAAAAAAAAAATCATCAAAATCAATTCATAATTGGCGGAGTAATCATGTAACAAACATTAAAAAAAACATACCTCTTTTCAACGGTTAAAAGGGGCATCAACGTCGTCTACTAGGTGAGTATGACTAAATGTATCAAGCCTAAATTAGGCCACGTATTCGCACCCGCCACGCCACCTTACCATATCTCCCATGTTAGTCTGATCTGAGAGAGCCGCTGTCTCATTTATTCCGTTCCTACCTTGACCACTGTACCAGGAAATAGAAATTCATCAAGCAGTAATATGCTCCTTGCAGTGAGCTCGTAAATAATTTGACGACTACCGGGCAACTGCAGAGTGTTTTACGTCGGTTTTGACGAAACCAATTTCCAGAGGTGGGTAACATAAAGGTCTTTTGTTGTGGCGAAGCACTGCCTCTTCATTTATTTATGAACTCGACTTCACAGGAGATGGTACAAGATTTATAAGGCCTTGTCTGTTGGGAGCATACAAAGAAAATACGGAAATTGTACTGGTACAAAAGTGTATGAAATGCGCTGCTTAATGAGAGAAACGTTTTGAAAGGCGTCGATGTTTGTCTTAAGGTCCAGAATACCGTGTGCAGCGATCTCTTATGCGCATTTGATGTTTTATATAGTAACAAAATTACTCTCTTTTAAAAAATGTGCTTTGGTCATTTTACCACGTTAATATCTAAGAATATTTGTAAAAATGTTCTTTTCTTTTTTTTTTTGTAATGATCAGAATAAACGGAGAAATCTGTTTCCAATTTTTGTGGTCATAATACAAATATTAAAACAAAATTTTGTTCTAAATATTTACTTCGCAAAAAGTATTTTTCAAAAGTAATTATTGGCCAAGTGCGTATCGCAATCGAGCATTGAGGGTTCCGAACCACCACAAAATACAAAAAGTAGTGCAAAAAATATCATCACGCCCAGGCGGTTACTTTTCCAAGTACCGACCGCACCCTACGTTGCTTAACTTGATAATAAAAATGTATTACTAACTCACACAATTATTTATATTTTTTTATTATACTCTAGAAGGTGTACTATAATCATGCCAAGTTTGACGGTTGTATTACAGTTTTTAAATTAGAGAAATACAAAAATACCTATATTGTATAGGGACTCTCTATTATTTTTACTTTTTGACTCTTATTTTTTCTTTCTTTTTTGTAAATTGGCCGTATCGTTACATACGAAGTGAAAATTTAAACTGGATATATATTATGGTTCAAAAGATACAGCCGCTTATAGATAGGTGGACCGATGGACAGACGGACGGAGAAACAGACAGACAGACAGCGTAGGCTTAGTAATACCCTTTTTTACTCTTTGGGTACGGAACCCTAAAAACACTAGTAAAAAAACAATGAAATGTGCGAAAGAGATAGCGGCGAGCCATATTCTAATAAAATGATACACAATTCATTTATTTCTTGCGTGAGTAGAACGAATATTTACATTGTGATCCTATTGATATTTTTTTTGTTTTATAGTTGTTTTGTGGCACTGGTCACGTCAAAGTGGATGTTATCTAACTAATTTCAAAGGTCAAGGTCTAGTTATTCAGTGTAAATAGGGACCTCGTTTATAAATAGTAGATTTAGACTGAAAAGCTGTCACGAGTCGTACTAAATTCAAAACTAAGTACATAGCCTGCAGTCATGAACCTAAATCTAAGAGTCCGAGCGTTTATTTGCTTTAAACTAAACCATGGAGAGCCAGCCAATCGTAAACAATCTTGGTTTAAAGGATTAAGTGAAGACCACTATACCAGATCAATGGAACACTGGGGTCTTAAGTACTAACCACGCAGCGACCCAAAATAAGCTTAGCAAATCCCTGTTTTAAAACGGGACGATATATTTTATCGTACTTATTTTTAGTACAGAAAAGAACTCTACTAGAAAAACGAGTACATAAATCAGATACAATATTTTGTTTGAGTAGCATTTTTTTTGACCGAGCGCTTAGATATCTCAAATTCTAATGGGACAAGTCGGCGTTTGTATGTATGTTTGTATATTTGCTAGACGATAAATTGCGTATCGTTGATCTTCATGACATTTGTAGCCAACTATTACAAAATGAAATAGTATAATTAATTTTAATAAATAATATTTTGCGGTGGTACGGAACCCTCAGTGCGCAAGCCCAACTCGCACTTGGCTGGTTTATTACTTTTTAGGGTTCTGTACCCAAAGGGTAAAAACGGGACCCTATTACTAAGGAAACGATGTCTGTCTGTCTGTACGTATATCCTACCTTTAAACGGGTGTATCTTTTGAACAGTAATAGATGGCCAGTTTAAATTTTCACACAATGTGTAACGTTACGGCGAATTAACTAAGAAATAATAATAAAGTCAAAAAATAAAATCGAACGGGGGTCCTAATCCAACTAACGTATTTTTTTACGTATTTTCGTAATTGCTCTAATGTAGGTAACTTAAAATTTTTATTTCAATATAATTTTAAAGTTTGTTTATGGGAAAAATCGGTCGAGGGGTTGAGAAGATAATAGATTGCGAGCTAACATTTCGGAGCGACCAACTAGTTATTGGCCGAGAGAAAAGAGATCTCAGATTCTAATGGGACATGTTAGCGTTTCTATATGTTATTTGTAGTTGCTTACAACATTCTATGAAGAACGGATCAATGAAACGCAAGTTATTTTCGAACAAATATACAAAATACCTAAAAACAACGACTTGTCCAATTAGAATCTGAGAATTCTCTTCGTTTGGTCAGTAAGCATAATCTTATTCAACCATAATAACTTAAACAAAATATTAATAACTTCATTGCTTTGTAGATGAAATTGCTGCAGAAAACACTTTTCATCTCTTTGATTAATATTTTGAATTACAATTTGTTTCATTTGTGATGAAGTGAATATTTTTTGACAAATTCAGTTTATCATATTAAAACCAATTTTATCCTTATTGGCTTTAGGTTAGCTTTTTGCATGAACAAATGTGTTAATAACAGTAGGTGGCATGGTTTAATCCGCAAATCTGTAACAGGAAAAAATAGAATCAGGATAAAGCAGAATTGTATTCTAATATTTGCCAAGTGCCCTTCCCGAGGGCACTTAATTGGACATTAATTCGATGAGACAATGACGTAGGGCCGTGGCCGAGGCGAAAGGTTAATAAAAAATAATGACTATGGCTTAAGTATTGGGAATAATTAAAGGCTACTGATGCTTTTAGGCTACTTTGATGGAGTAAATAACCGTAATCTTACAGCCAGTTAATTTGGATTTTTGTTTAACCAGTTGATTTTGATGCTAGTCGAAATAAAACTTTAGAAATCGGATACATTTCGGAGAGTGTGCATCAGATCTGCATGATTTAATTCCCACCTGCTCATTTTTCTAAGGACTGCAAGGGCGGGCACGAAAAATTGACATCGTTTTATGGTTGATATTCCGAAAACCCGTACGAAGCGCTTTGATTCCACATTTATTGTGTGTACTGCTAGTCTGTGGAATTCGCTGCCATGGGTGTTCCCCGTCAGTTACAATCTGGGTGTCACAGTCGAGAGTGAATCGGTTACTTCTATGCAAGCGTACTTCATCATAGACCGCATCGTCGCTTAACATCAGGTGAGATGGCGGCCAAGCGCAAGATAACCTATTATAAAAAAAAACATGCCCTTTGTAGTATGCTCAGATCTGACAAACATCCCAAATGGCTGATCTAATATAGCTTTTGTTTGTTTGTTTGATAGGTGACTTAATCCATAGTGTTTTTTGCTATGATTTATTTGACGATTACCAGCTCTTTTACATATAGAGTTAGAAATAACAATTTATACTTGTTTAAACTATCATTATTCAGCAAGGATGATGATGTATGATGTTATGGTAATAAAATTAAAATAGCACAAATCTCGTAAAAACTCGAATTGACAAACCCAATAAATGCAAAGGAAACGTCTAACAATACCAAAACTTCGGTGAAATAATCACGTACCGAAGTTGTCCAAAGCCAGTTGAAACTTTTAATTTCTTCTCCTTTAGATGCGGAACTTCTCAACTTCCTATAGATACTTGCAACTCGAGGCGTTCGATTTTGTGACGAAAAGCACGTATCCTGAAACTTGTGAAAACAGCTGCTTTCTTAAAATTTTCTTTTGTCACTCATGTCACGTAGATAAAATATTATATCGACACTTGTCTTACGTAAATGGATTGGTGCTTTTAAAATTGAAAACAACTTCAGTTAGGTACTTTCTTTGGCTATCTTATTGTATTTTAAACCCCCCCGATGCAAAAAGAGGGGTTATATAAGTTTAACGTGGGTAACTGTCTGTGTGTCTGTGGCGTCATAAATCCCAAATGGCTGAACCAATTCACTTATTTTATTTAATGAACAGCAACATGATGTACGTCATTGCATTACTTGATGGAGACAAGGCATAAGATGTTTTATTTATTCTAAAAGTTACTTGATCAAGAGTTTTCTTTAAAGTTTTGAGTTTTTTGGTTCATGAATATCTGTTGAGCCATTTGAAGATTATAACCTTTTTTATTGAGGCTTTAAAATTAGAACAATTTATAGTTATGTAACAATTTGTTTGCTTGAACAGGAAATTTCGAGACGAATGGAGTTCGAGTGCCGGACAGTTGCGATTACGTGTTCAATTCTCAACCGAGCCGGCCCTTCCACGGTCGGTTGTATAGTCCCCGATATCCGTCTAGCTACCCAAGCAACGTGAGATGCACTTATCATTTCAATGGCAGGTAAGATTCACAATAAGAAAGTTCCATTTCCAAAAATCGCAACAAGCTTGCACTAAAACCTAGTGAATATTTTGTCAACTATCTTCGTGAATGAAAACTTTTCCTTCCATTTGAAAATTTGTTTTTGCATGCGGCTGTCTGATCAACAGCGTGACAATGTGGTGACTGGTGCTCTATCACATTTATTTATAGCGTTCTATAAATAAATGTGAATGAATGTAAATTAGTACGTATTGTAAATTGCGTTTCCGAGAGAATTAGGCGCAGCAATGTGTCCCAAGAAGTTCAAAGTCGCTCAGCGAACTGTGGAAAGAGTTATGCTTGGAGTTTATGCGTCAAAATTTAGTACAAAGTGATCCAATGTAGAACCTAAGTTATCGACACAGCTCAAAAGATTAGTAAGTGAAGTGGCAGTGGGCTGGCCACATTGCCCAAAGAACCAATAACCGATAGGGAGACGAGTTCTAGACTGGAGACCACGTTTATGGAAATGCTGTGTAGGACACCCTGTGGCCATGAGGAGTGACAACCTACGTAAAGCGGCGAGTATAACTGGATGTAAAAAACTGCCGACCGAGCTCAGAGGCGTGCATAAGGAGATGTCTGTCTATGTCCAGCAGTGGACAGTTATTGATGATGAGGATGATACAAAGTACGTGTAGTAAACTTGTGAAGTGTAACTTGATAACAATGTATTTTGTCAAGCTCAGATTTAAAGTATCAATGCAGGATGCAGCAAAGCTGACGGCTCCATCTTTGCCTTATCACCTCTCGTATTATTGATTTTCCTTTCGTCATAGAAGAAAGTTCTTAATTTGATATACTTGAAGTAGCATATTGTGAATGAAGGTATCATAAATAATAAAAAGAAGGTGGAATGAGGCCGACGATGTTGATGATTGAGATGTGATCCTTACAATGATTTGTAATAAAAATCTAATTGCCCAATAAAAAATGGATTTATGCAGTCAAGCAGAAAGTCTAATAAATTCCGCTCGTAACCTGTGTTCCCCCGGATAATTCAAATAACTAAGGCTCAAGATATTTCTGATGCTGTTACATCCTTTGACTGCTAATTTCTTTATTTATTGCCAAGTCTTAGTTTTAAGTAGGATTTATTGAGCATCCGGCCACGTTCAAATTGATTAAAACTTTTACAGCAGTTTGTTCTTTGAATAATTTAACTGAAAATAAACTTAGATTTATTTTATTTCTACCAACAGTGTTATACATAATAATGAAGTTTCAATTTTTAGGGTTCCGTACCCAAAGGGTAAATCGGGACCCTATTACTAAGCCTATGATGTCTGTCTGTTTGTGTCTGTCCGTCTGTCCTACCTATTAACGGCTTTATCTTTCGAACCGTAACAGATAGCCAGTTGAAATTTTCACAGAATATGTAATGTTACGGCGGATTAACTAACACATAATAAAAAGTCAAAAAGTTGAAATGAAAGGGGAGTTCCCATACAACAAACGTATAATTTTTTACGTATTTTTTGTATTAGCTCTAATGTAAAAGCGTCAAACTTGGCAAGATTACAGTACAACAGTTATTGTAACAAAAATACTGAATAATGACCAAGTGCAAGTTGGTGATTTTTTTTATTCATCACCTAGTTATAACTGGTAAAATTCCTTTTATTACCTCCTTATCATTTCACCGAATGAAAATGCCATATAATACGAATTTATTTTGAAGTCGGTTTTTTCAAATTAATAAGTATAGTATTTTGTGGTGGTACGGAACCCTCATTTCGCGAGCCTGACTTGCACTTGGATGTTTATTGTAAATTTACAAAATTATAATATTTTTTTCTTCATCAGATTATTTTGGCGTCGAACATCTTGTGCATTTGCCGTAAAGTTTTAAAATTTAATATCGTCAAACAAGGCATAGTTACAGCCAGAGTTATGCAAAGTGAAGTGGTGGAGACTTGTCATTTTCTTTATCTATGTCTTCTAGATCTTCAACTTTTTTCAATGATTTGTCTTGTATTGCTAAATTGAGTTATAATGTAAGAGCCGAAAATGGCGAAACTTATACATACTTTCCTATATTTAAGTCCTTCAAGAGATGAATTTTCAAAAACGTTTATACAGCTCACTTTTATTTGCAAACAGAAGTGTAAGTACAAAGGTTTCTAACTACAAAAATGACGAACTTCCATACAAACTGCCATACCTTACTCTTTTAGGGATGAATAAAAAAAATGTGTTAATTTTCTTGAGTGTATAAATCGATTTATGAACCCCAATAAAAGGGCCGATAATCTTAAAACGGCTGAACAGATTTTTTTTATATCATTGCTAAGAACATTCTCACACAGAAACCGCATACGCAATACATCGCAGAAAATATTTTTATTTTCAATTTAAATTAGAAAGGCTGTCAAGGAATTTTTGTTAGAAATTTGTTGTAGCCAATTTCACCCATATAAACGAAACGTCAGTCATTCGAAATCATTTAGCAACTGTGATGCGGACAAAGAACTTTAAGACCTAACCCTAAAAGGTAAGGTCCAAGTTCTTTGGATGCGGAGTTCAACGCATTGACATAAATAAGAATGTTCAATCAAGGTTCTGTCATAATACCTGGCGACAGATTTTTCTTCTCATTTCCGTTCTATTTACTTCTCTTTACTTTGCTCGCGATCAAGTCACTTTTCAAACAACAGCAAAAAAACTGACACAAAATCGGTTGAGCCGTTTGGAAGCTACGATGTTACAGACAGACACACAGATAAACACGTTAAACTTGTAACACCCCTCTTTTTGAGTCAGGGGGTTAAAACCATTTGCAGACTTTCCATTATTATAACCAGACTAGTAGACATCAGAGTAGTAGATATCATAACATAAAATCGAGTGTACCACTTCATAAAATGAGAATGTTATTGTTCCAGACAACGCGAGAGGATAAAACTCGTTTTCCAAGAGTCGTTTCTTCAAAAAGGTGATGAGAGGTAACTATTTACGTTTTATTTTATGACATAAAGTTTATATTCTAGCTTGATGTACTTTAATCGAATCACATAACATTAAGATTATGAATGCGAAAGTTTGTATGTACCTAAGGGTGTATTTAAGACTGTGTCTATACGCAATCTGTTTATCCATTTATTAACTGATGTTACTTAACATACTGATGTTACTGAACCTATTCAATTCAATTCATTTAATCCCTTTCAAGTAGGCATACAATGATACACTTTTGAAACGTCACAAAAAAAACACAAAGCTAAAACCTAAAACACGAAGTAATTTACAAAAACAATACATTTGATAGAAATCCCAATACATCCTCACAACAAGGTGTTCCCAAGTGTCAGTGGTAGAAAGCTACCAAACTTGTTTGGTAGGTTTACACCATTCAATTTTATAACATTAATAATTAAAATAATAAAATAAAATCTTCTTTAACACAGTTAAAGAGTAGTAAAAATGTAAAATTATGTTAAATTGTATAAAATGTCCTACTGATGTTCAGTATGGATTTGAATAGAATTTGGTATGGAGGTAGCTTGTATTCTGGATAAACATATTGGCATCAATTCTGATGTACTCTAAACTAAACTAAACTAAATTTGACAGTTCTAAAATTCCATCCTTGTCTCACACATTAAAATGAAACGAGAGGCAGATAATTTTAGTCCTGTCAGATTGGTTTAGTTTAGTGAGTGGTATGACAGAATCGACGCCATTGAACATGTAAGCTACTTTATCCCGGGAAGATAAACCGTTCTAGTTAGATAACCGCAGTTTGCTGCTTGTATCTCATATTATTTATTCGTTATCATACGTCATAATACCAAGGACAACAAAGTTGTCAGTTCCGTAGCACTATTATTTTGGTTTCTGTGTTTTCATTCAGTTTAAGGTCTTATTCGACACTCCTAGCGCCATCTGAACGATGACTTGGAACTATCGAAAGCGTCTACGCAGTTTTCTCAGTGATTGTAAATCCTCTCTAGTGTTATGGGTCTTTGATAATACGTAACTTTAATTAAGGCTGATTTAACCAGCTCTACGGGAGACCCACGTGGGTCACCCATACGGGCTCCCAAAGTGCAGACATACGTGGATTGTTCCGTATGGGACTTGTCTCCGCGTAAATCCCGTCTCCCTTAGTACACAGCTGTGAAGCCAGCGCAAATGCTTGTAAAGACTTTCACTCCTACCCCTTATCGGATCAGATCGCCCGTAGAAAAAACACCTTTTATGCAGCAGCAGCATCAACTTATCATGTCCCCACTCCCACCATCAGAGAGAGAGAGAGAGAGGATGGGCTCTAATCCACAATGCTCACCGAGTGCATGTTTAAGATGTTTTTTTATTTTATTTTTTACTTTTGAGATTTCTGATCATATGGGTTTCTTTAAATGTTTACTTTCACCGTTTTTAAGTGACGACATTGAAAACTGCTCAAAATTTATTAAGGTACTAAAATTAAGTCATTTGTGCAGGGCCGAAGATCGAACCGGGTACTGATAGATTGTAAAGCGCACATGCTGCCGCTCGGCCACTATCGCTCCACGAACCATATTTAATGCCGTTTTAAAGATCAAAATAGCATACAGAAACATCAGAGAGAGAGAGAGAGAGATACAGTCTCGATAAGATTATATATCTGGGAGCATTATGTCCCTTTATAGCAGATACAGCCAATGCAATATGGCTGAATACGCTGTCAAGTGACGTCATATTTGATGATACTTATTGCGATTTTCTGAAGGAATGAGACAGAGCTCGGATTTGGACCGAAATACGATCTCACGTGCACAGTGTAGCTAAGATATAAGTTTTGTCTATATATAGTAAAGCATTCACGTTTCATAAGTGTCTGTCACAGTGGACCAAAGGAAAGTCAAACCGACGTGTTATCTTATAGTACTAACAGATGTGTGGATTTGGTTGACGGACCGCCGTCCGACCAAAGGGGAAGGAAAACAAATTTCACAAATACTAACTAAAATCTGAACTGGATTGTAATTCAAACCTTAAATAAGGGTTTAAAAATGAGAAATATAACTAAGAAATACCGAGACGAACGTGATGAAAGTACCCAGCACCCCTAAGAGAGTATAACAGTTATCTAAAAAAGAGTCTAAAAATTTGCTTAACAAATTGTTGTTAGTGCGTTAACACCAAGATATCTATAATTTTAAAAATAATAAAAAAAAAAAAAAAAAAATTATAATGTGGATGTAAACGGATCTTTATAAGCGATGTAAAGTTCTATGTAAATACAGATTATTTAAATTTAACCTTAAAATAAAATAGAGAAAATGTTTTATTCTGTGACTTACCCAACTTTCTCGATATCGCCCATAAAGGATCAACCCAGATCAAAGGATTACTATAGCTGCAATATTTTTGGTACAATAAAATATTTTTCGTTCAGCAATTTTTCCTGAATTTTTTATTTAAACCCGGTTCCAGTCAGTGTTTTCAAACAATGAAAATACATTATATGTTACGAATGTTAATGTTATCAAATGCATTTTTAATCAGACAGACTATAAAACTAATAGTAATATTATACACACTAAAGTTTGTGTTTGCTTTTGGTTGTCTCCAATGAACTCGTAACGACTCTGACTCGAATTAAATTTCGCTTGTATGCCTTTATGCCACATTACATACGATACATTGCATTGCATTACATTGCATGTACATAAGCTCATTTCTATCCCGATTAAAATTACAGTTCTTATAGGAAAGCTCGCACAGCTGGTAACAATTTGAAAATGTGTTGTAAAATCGCCACTAAACTTCATAACATCTAAACGGACTAAAATTAAATTTAGCATGAATACCTCTATGCCACATTACTTACGATAATGGTTGCCTGGAAGAGATTGCTTTTAGCTAAAAGGCCACCCTTGTGGCACTAGTTCTAGCACACTAATTGTTATCTATCTGTTTGTAATATTTATTTCTGGTGTACACAATAAAGAGTTTCTATGTATCTAATACATTGCATTGCATTACATTGCATTCAATTACACAAATAGGTTAATTTTTAACCCAAATAAAATAACAGTTCTTAAAGGAACCGCAGGCCCAGCTGGTATCAACAACAAAATGTATTGTAAACAGTAAAATAAATCCGAATATTGTATACTAGCAGTCCGCCCCAGCTTCGCACGGGTATCGATTATAGCCTATGTCACCCGGGGATAGTGTAGCTTCCCAACAGTGAAAGAATTTTTCAAATCGGTTCAGTAATTTCGGAGCCTATTCAATGCAAACAAACAAACAAACAATCAAATCTTTCCTCTTTATAATATTACTAGTAGGCCGCCCCTGCTTCGCACGGGCGAAGCAGTAATCTCTCAAATTGTTTCTCTTAAATTGCCCATTTTCATACACATGAATAAATTAATCAACTTTAATACTGTCCAACTGTCATCACGAAGTCACATTCTCGTAAAAATTCTGAACTGCATCTATGATATTCCACTTATGATTTTTATTGAAATTAGTTTGACTTTTTTTATTGCAGTTGCCTGAACCGCGCAGACATAATAAAAGTGTTCGATGGAAGGACGTCGGCGTCGCCCGTGCTCGCTATGCTATGTAATGAGATTGTAGGTAAGTGGTATTGCAAGTACTTCTTCACTCGTAGGTATACAAGTCATAGTCAAGATTGTTATTTTTCAAAAGTACTCGTATATCAAACTAGCAACGCACCCCAAGCTTCGCACGTGTGTAAGTCTTATTTTTTTACACCTTGTGTTACATTATTGGAGTTTTAGTAAGGATCCCTATTTTTTCTGAAAATATAATATAGCTTATGTCACCCGGGAATAGTGTCGCTTCCCAACAGTGAAAGAATTTTTCAAATCGGTTCAGTAGTTTCGGAGCCTATTCAATGCAAACAAACAAACAATCAAATCTTTCCTCTTTATAATAAAAACGTAATGGATTTTATCACGTGTATTTTACATTACCAATTTTTTCTTGATGTTCGAACACTTCGCTCCACCTGTTCATTCTGTAAAGACGGAAACTGCTGTGTTCAAGCTTTCTTATTTAATCCGCCGTAACATTACATACCTATTCTGTGAAAATTTCCACTAGGTATCAATTACGGTTCGAAAGATGCAGCCGTTAAAATGTAAGACGGACGGACGGACGGATGGATAGACAGACAGACAACGTAGGCTCTGTAATAAGGACCCGTTTTCACGTTTACGTTACCCCAAAAAATAAAAATAACCACATTTTCCTCCCCAGGTTACGAAATCCTATCAACTGGTCCAGACCTTCTAGTGCAGTTCACAAGTAACTCCGACAACCCTGGACAGGGGTTCAAAGCCAGCTACCAGTTCCAAATAGAGGACGAAACAAGCGCAGGTTTAGTAAGCATTCGTTGTAATAGCAATGCTGTGTCATGTTCTATTGTATCCTTCACGACCTGGGGCCTTACGGACAACTGCTATTGCGGCATCAAACTAACGTTAAATCCGCTCAGTTAGAAAATCACGCGAGCGCAAACCGTATCTGGGCGCGTTAAGGTTCACGTTCGCGTGATTTTCCAACTGAGCAGATTTAACGTTAGTTTGGTGCCGTAATACCAGTTTTCCGTAAGGCCCCTGGACTGGAAGACAAGTCTGGTTTGCCTCCAACAAAAAATCGTGGAAACTTTTTCACTATCGCTAGAATAATGACAACACATTTTTTTATTAAAACACTTTACCAATTATGTTATTAATTATATTCGAGTTACGATTTTTCTGATTTTGCAGAGTAGAATATCCGATTGCCTCTGTCTGATAATACAATTTCATTACAATGAGTTTAATTTAGTCGTGAAAAGACTCGCGCCGCGATATAGTAGTTGTCATGAAGAAAAGTAATTGGAAAAGAATCAAGTGAATAATTTAATAGGATCTTTTAAAAGCGCTCCAATAAAAGAGAAAATTATATCAATAAACTTGTAATTTGATAAAGCTTGTTTGAACGTTTTAAATACTAACTTTAGGCACGAAGTTATGTTTGAGTATCTACTAAAATAGATTCTCTATACTAAAGTGCGATGCTGGCTTATTAAAAATATGTAGGCAAAGCTACCATAGCTTTCTGCATTAAAAAAGAAACATTTAAATTTTAAATTTAATTCCTTTGTAATAAAGCTTAGTTTTCCACTCCAACAGATGCTGAGGTTAATAAAAAATCAAGCACCACCGAGGCAATATCCGGCTTAGGACCCGCTGTAAGCGCCGCTAGTAAGTACTGAAATAGTTTCTTTGCATTGGTCCAGTGCACGGTCAAAATATCAATCCAGTTGGGGAACTCGATATTACTTAAAGCTTGATTGCAATGTCTGTTTGTACTTATTAAGATCGAGCAATCCGCGAAGACGCTTCCCATATTTTTTCTTAGCATTAAGAGTACTATGATGTTTACTATTATGCGAAATCTGTAACTGCACATTTATTATCCGTTTGCATCCAAACTAAGATAAATCAACTAGTTATGAACAGAAAGCTTTTCTACAGCTGTATGAAGGTAGAGATAGAATAGACGAAGACACTCCATATCTTAAGACCCATATCTTTAAGATCTATATTATTATTTTAGATTACCCTTTTAGTTTTGTTTTCCAGCTATATCTATTAAGTTTTGAGAAATAAATAAATTTGCTTTATCTCAGTCTACTGAATCATGCAATTCTAAAATCCAGTAAAACAAAAATTCAAGAACTCAACACTCACCGCCCAATCAATTTCCAGCTAAAACCTGCTTTGAGTGCCCATGGTACCTAAGTTACTTTGAATTGATCCAGTGTACGCACAGCTCCTGTGTGTTAAGACTATGGGATAATAATATAATTATCACTAAGGCATAATTTCCAGAATTGGATATATGTGAATGCAGCACAAAATCAAGAATTAATTTATTGATACTTAAAATGTACTCGAAATTTTCGCAAAGGACTAGAATAGTACAAATTTTGATTAAAAACACTTTCCTTTAAAATTGTAGTTATTTCATAAAATAATTGTATATTTTGATGTTCATTCGGAACTGTTGAACTGAATAATCGAATTCTCTCGTTAAACTGGTCACGCGCGGATCGGGTGATGAGACCCAATGAAATTGAAAAGGGGTGTGAGATGTCACACCTAGAACGTGGCAAGGAATTGATAAATTTTGTTATTTAAAATTAAATTAATGTTTTAAGCTCAGAATAGAAAAACAAGGGAGATAATTACGGTAAGGTGACGTGATGGGTGCGAACGCATCAGGTTTAAATCAGGCTTTTGTTGAACACAACTTGTAGATGATTTTGCGGTCTTTTTTATGTGGATTAATACTTAATTCGTTGGTATCGCTGTGCGTGAAATATGAGCGTATCACCTCACTTAGTATTTACGTTAATAGCAATAGTTTTCACGTTAAGTGGTTTAGTGGAAATTGAAAAAAGCTGACGTAATTCGGAGGCATTTAAACATGAACAATGATTGTACTGAGGCATATCTCCCTTGTTTTTCCAACCTGAGTTTCTGAGTCACACGGGCAATAGGCATTTGACATTGTTCACACTTTTTTCGCGTTTTCAATGTAGATCACATAGTAAAAGTTGATCATAATGATGAGTACGAAGACCTTCTTTCTGCGTAACTATTATGTATTACCGCCGGTTTATGTACCCCTATCTTCTTTGTCCTTACTGCCAAATTTATACAATTATCTACACACAATTGTATCTACTAACTTAAGTTAATTTCTAAGCTATTATTTAACTTGCAATGTTTGTATGTGGGTTTGTTCAGGGTCAAATATTGCAAGCTGAATAAGAAACATTTCCTCTTATCCTACGGAGTTGGATTTTTACATGTTGGTTCACTTCCGATGCCAATGTATTTTTATGATAAGCATGACCTGAATCGACATACAGTATTAGCTCTAGATAGAGGAACTCTTTAACGGTCAACAGCACAGACATGAAATTTTGTGTTCGTCATTTGATACACATAATTATGATGGTAGATAATAGTGTCTGCCATCGTGGGGTATCCTCCATATTGAGTTAAATGTGACGTCATTTAATTTTTCGCTTGCTGAGAAGCAAACCGTTTAATTTGATACCTATATTAAAATAGAGGTGCATAAAAATTACGATTGGATCAAAATTATTGCTAAAGTAGCAACGCACCCCGGCTTCGTGCAAGTCTTATTTTTTAACATTATTGGGTTACATTACTAGAGTTTTAGTAAAAATATCAATTATCTTATGTCACCCGGTGATGGTGTAGCTTCCTAACAGTGAAAGAATTTTTCAAATCAGTTCAGTAGTTTCGGAGCCTATTCAATGCAAACAAACAAACATTATAGTACCCCAGATTCCCCCCCCCCCCCCAAGACGGACGCTTTTGTTCAGCAGTGGACGTTTACTGACTGACAATGATGATGTGTCGTGATGATAAAAAATTACTAGTCCGTCATCTTTGGGAGACCACCATATTGGATTTTAAATGACGTCATTTAGCTAACCACGTATTGTTATCCAAATTAAACGTGTTAAATTACGTGTATGCAAAATTTCAGCTCAATCAGTTGAAGATAACTAATTGAAAATACAGTTTCATGATTTATCCCATACCATAGATAAATATACTATACTAGAGCCAAACATACATACATACTAACAGGGCAAGTTAATTAAAAGCTTGTAAACATTCATAGGTATTTCGTAATGAAAGTAGCTACTCGTAGTTCCCAACCAAATCTTCGCATGCAAAACGGCCTAAACCTATATTGAACCGTCCGATAAGCGTATATTGAAACGGCTCATCCTTTCCAGCGTCGTCCTGCCATCAAGTATTCAGAAGCGATAAGAGCAAGAGCGGGAAACTGTCGTCACCTCTTCACCCTGCCCCTTACCCTCAGAAAACGCAATGTCACTACGACTTCTTAGCTCGGGGCCGGGAGCGGATCAGGCTGGTCTTTGAAGATTTCAGCTTGCAGCGAATGAGTGATAGTATTATCGAGTAAGTGATTCCTTTATCTAGGTCGGCCGTACTAAAGTGCTGAATTTAGATTGGATTGAGTTCGGCCTTTCCGTTTGTTGCGATCATTGTGACCCAATCAGTGGCTTACATTTGTTTTGGATATCAAATCAATTTTGGTATCGTATAAAATCAAATCATTATATTGTTCTCAATTCATTTCGCAAATGTAATTGTATTTAACCAATTTTTTTTCCTAAAGATTTTTATTACAATACCAGTTTATATGACAACTAGTAGGCTGCCCCTGCTTCGCACGGGCGAAGCCGGGATATATAGCCTATGTCAACCGGGGATAGTGCAGCATCCCAACAGTGAAAGAATTTTTCAAATCGGTTCAGTAGTTTCGGAGCCTATTCAATGCAAACAAACAAACAAACAAACAATCAAATTTTTCCTCTTTATAATATTAGTATAGATATAAAATCAATGAGTGTGAATTTCCAATAGTAACAAAATCATGTCTTGGTGTCTATCGTAACATTACAAACAAAGAAATTGTCAAATTTGATATATTTTAATTTGACACAGTAAAATGGTAACAAGTGATTTTTATTTCTCGTGTCATGTTATTCCGTCAAATTACAAGATATCGAAACAAACATTTCTATGTTTGTAATGTTACGATAGACACCAAGACATGATTTTGTTACTTTTTGGAAATTTACACTCATTGATTTTATATCTTCAATAATGTGAAAATGTGCGAGCGAGAGAGCTGCAGGCGGGAACAGTCCCCTTTTGGTTACCTCAGTTCTTCGTTATTCATGTACCGATTTGGAAAAATATTATATATACTTTCAGATTGGTCCCATAAATTCCTACAAAATCGTTTTAGTAGTTTGGCTTTTAATTAAAATTAACTGGAAATTTCGATTACTTGGATGACATCTACTTGGTTTATCCGTTACCGGGTAGAGCGCGAACAAACTTTCGCTTGTATAATATTAGTGTGAAGTGTGATTAAAATACTTTTCTACATAAAACTAAGTAATTATACTATTTTTTTTTTCACAAATTGTTGTTTGAATCCAAAGTTTTAGACTGTAGCCGGTGTCCGATATATTTCAGTAGAATATTAAAATATGTATTTTTTTCCTAGCTTTTTTAAATATTGTTGCAGTTGTATTGCTGTATTGCAGCAGCAAATGAGCAAATGGAAATAATATAGTTGAGATTTTCCACTCCAGTCAGTTGAGAAAGCGTGTGACTCCAATAAATGAAATTAACGTTCGCAACACAAAGCACTTTACACAAAATGCAGACAAGAGGCTTTCTTTTGGCTCAATGAACGTGAAATTTAAAAACAGCGACATCGCATCGTAATAAACGAGGCGGGACGGTTCTTAAAATTCACCGAATAACCAAATCCCTCTATTACAGTTGCGAGAGCATGGACTCGCTAGACGTATTCGTTTACGTAGACGGTCGTCTTGAGAAGATGGCCTCGTTCTGCGGAAGTGAGCTACCCAAGCCAATAATGTCAAATGGTCCGAAGCTATCGCTCGAGTTTCGTGGACTCTACTCCTCAAGACATAGTAGGGGCTTCAAGATATCATATTCTTTTGTGGAAGGTGAGTTCGCATTATTCTGATTTATGATCATCACATTGTTGAATTTCACGGAATAGAAATGTGTGGCACCCTTGAGTATACAATTTGGGTATTGAATGAAGTTGTCTGTTGATTTACTCGCAGGTCGTTTGTCTGCGACCTAATGTCTGTTTTTGTCTGTGTTACAAATTATTTGTTCCTTTGTGCTTTATGCCTTGTTATTGAAATAATTTATGAAGACTTTCGTTTTGAATGTCAGACAATACAACTTTTAATGTGTCTTTAACGAAGATCTCACTTCAAGAAGATTGGACTTTAATGTCTGGCATAGCCTAGACTTGGTTCAAAGTATAAGCCTTGGCCATCTTAAAAGGATGATTGATTGATTAACTCTTTATTGTTCACACCATTACATTTGATATAGATAGGAAGATAGGCAACGTTTTCTGTTTTACAGTTATTTATGAATATTACCCCAATAATTTACGTTAACATCTTCGCGATGTTTGAGAGGGTAGTATACACGCCTTGGTGGCAACTGAACATTTATGAACTCACGTATGCTGGCTCATGTGTATATTATCCTTAAATGATAATAGAGCCTGCGCCGCTGCAGTAATGTATTATTGTATGAGCCTCTGAACATTATACTCAAGACTAACAAACAAGTATTTAGAAGACAAATCAATTATGGAATAAATTGATCCGCTCCGCACTTTGTTGCCATACCCGTTATGTGATAGCATTTGTGCAATAAAATATTGAGTACCAATAATTTATTGCACAATATTCTGAAATTCACATACAGATCTTAGGTAGCATGTTAAGGTTAGGTATCACAAAATGGGTATGGCAACAAAATGCGGAGCGGTTCAATTTATTACATAATTGATTTGTCTTCTATATACTTGTTTGGTTTGTTAGTCTATATTAACATTTTGCGAGCAATAATGTGTTTTAGGGTTTTGGCAAATTTCATTTCATTTCCTATGACTTTTATCTGTACTGATAGTTTCATTATTATATTATGGTGGCCATTGGATTTGGGCCAGAGCTATGCATTGCAAGTTTTTAGGTTGGTAATATTAATTTATGTTTATAATTATACTTTATTCGTTAGTTTCGGTTATCAGCTATTTTCCTGAATATTAAAGTCTGTTGATAAAATCCCTTGGTACAAAATGTTCAATTTACTGTTTGATGTTTTCAGTGAGTTAATCTCTTAACAAATTAGGGACAACTTAGAAAGTTAAAATTATCAACAGTCTCAAAAGTTTCTTAAAATTCTTTCATTACTTAAGGGACTGAGAGTAAAGTTTGATCTTAATTGATATTAATCTAGTTTACAAAGTAAAATACCTTCGTACCATCATCTAGATTAGTGGCTTCTACTTTGTATGATGAATTGTAGTTTTAACCTTTAAGGAATACGCTTTAAGCTTCTCCTTGCATTTAACGATACCATTTATGATATGAATATAATTTTCTGGAAAATGGCCCGTTAAACGTTTTCTGGATTACTTTGAGCTTACAAAGACATTTTACGCAGAACACTTTTGCTGGGCTAAGGAAAATACTTTCATGTACATTAAAAAACACAAGTGTTTTTATTAAAAACTACACCACAAAATTATGTGGGTAACGCACTAAAGGAATCTAAAATAAATCACAAGCAAATTATGTCTTTACGCGTTTTTACCCGATGCAAAAAGAGGGCATGGTGCTTAAAGTGTGTATTTGTATGTTTCCACCTACAACCTAAACGTTTCAACCAACTTTTTTTGTCAGGTTTGTCTTTTGACCACAGCTTTGACATAAATACAAGACTACATGTAATGTAGATGTAAAAAAATAATTGAATGCACTCTCTATAATCGTTACGTATCATTGATTAGCTATTTTTAAATGGCCAAAAAAATTATGAATAGTTTTTGTGCAGGTGTACCAGTTTGCAAAATATGCTTCGCCAAAAAACTTTTGTCATCTTTTTAATGTTTTCAAAGGAAGAAACTTGGGGTTTATTTTTCCTTTGTTAAATATTTGTATTTGGAGAGCAAAGTAGTAGTTTTGTGTAAGCACTAAATATCCATAAAGAGTATTCAATTATCATAATTATACAGAGTGTGCAATTAAATTGCATCCATAAATTACTTGCTAACTAAAGTTTCTTCTATTTCAGATTATGGTATCTCAACGGGTAGTCAACTATTAGAATTTCCATGTGCCTTCGTATACAATAGCAGTGAGAGAGCCCGCGGGGTCGTGACGTCACCGAACTTCCCCGGCCTCTACCCACGGGACACGGAATGCAATTACTTCTTCTATGGGAATGATAACGAGAGAGTACATTTACATTTCACGCATTTCGACGTCGAGGGTGTGGTCCCGTAAGTGATTTATTCAGTCCTCAGAGTGAAGCAATGACTTCTAAGCCCATAGATACGGTTACTATAGGAAGAAAAGTTTTAGACTATACATTAGCGGCATGGCACATAACTCTACGTCCATCGATATCACACAAGTAGATATTGATGACATTATGACATTTATATGTCCCAATTTTTTTTTGCCAATGATCACCGACCAATTTCATCACCGTCACCGATATTGCTTAGCGTATTAGCAAGCTGAAGTGCCAGTCGGTTATATCTGTCTGTAGAACTGATAACCGTTTAAGTTGGCGTGTTTTAGATAGAAGAGCATAAATCGTCAAACGCAGTGTAGTAGCGATGTCCTAAGATTCGATGGAGTGGCGATATTTGTTCGTGAATGGCGTTTCTTGGGAGAACCTATGTGCAGCGTTGGACTAAAATAGCCTGAAGATGACGTAAATGATGATGACATGACCCTAAGTGGACCAATCATTATTTAGCGCAAAACTCTCACGCATCAGGCAGTTTCTTAGAATTTTCGTATTGCGTTTTAATTTATTTGATGTGAAGTCTACCAGATAGTATGTCGATGGAGAGAAGGGTGACTCAATTCTAAATGGCAGGGCGGTATTTTCGTCCGTAAGGTTTCGAGTGTGCTCTGTGGATGATTTATGATATGATTTGATTTTCGCTCGTCAGAAATATTGTTCGGTAATCAAAACATTTTTATTTTCTTTTATAAAAGAAAAAAAAAACCTTCATTGAATATGATTGTTTTTAAATCTAGAGTAAACTGGTTCTGTTTACGCAAGCGATGGGTTATACTAGGATGTCTATTTAGCAATAGACATGATGGTGGTCAAACGCAGTAAAAAAATAAGGCTGCAAATTAAGAGATCATTGTAAAAGTAATCAAAACATTTTTATTTTCTTTTATAAAAGAAAAAAAAAACCTTCATTGAGTATGATTGTTTTTAAATCTAGAGTAAACTGGTTCTGTTTACGCAAGCGATGGGTTATACTAGGATGTCTATTTAGCAATAGACATGATGGTGGTCAAACGCAGTAAAAAAACAAGGCTGCAAATTAAGAGATCATTGTAAAAGTTTGTGTAATACAGGATAATAACTTACTCGTAAAATGAATTTAGCTCTTGTAAAATTACTTTATTAGTATAAAGTGAGGCACATCCATAAGTCTTAAAAAGAAAACTACTTTAGGGAAGATTTTTATAACTAGTAAGACGAGTTTTATAACTCAAGAGCAAATGAAGTGGTTTATGGGTTCATGAAAAACTACTAAAGTTTGGATGGAAAAGAAATAGACATAAAAATATGCTTAATGGACTTTTTACAGGCATAACTTTTAAATAAAATTTGCCAATAAAATTTTCAACTTGCTTTACTGGCGTAACAGTACTCCCTTGACTATTATTTCTTTGTTTTTATTAGTTTGACGTCCATTAATGCCCAGAATACGAGACAGTATCTCGATCGCGCTTTTAATGTTGTTACAAACTTTTATTTAATTTGCGCTGTTAGTATTTATGTGTATGACAAATCTTGCAACTGAATTTAATATCACCAATTTGAATCCACCAATGACCACCACCAATGAACCACCAACGAATTTAATATACCTGTTATCCTGAACCGATTGAGCTGAAATGTTGCATACACGTTTAGTTTGGATAACAATGCATTGTTAGCTAATTGACGTTATTCTAAAACCAATATGACAGACTCCCCAAGATGGCGGACCAGTAATTTTTTATGCACGCATAATATGGGTATCATATAAAAGGATTTAGTGAGGAAAAGCAGAAAAGTTACGACAACTAAATTCAATAAGGCTGATGCTAAAAGGTTGTTTTGAAAAAGAATTATTAAAATAAAATATTTCTTTTAGTTAATGATATCTACACAAAAGCTTACTAACAATATAAACCTAAACATCTTAGCTTATTATTCAAATCAGTTACTGCCCATAGACCGTTGAGATCTAGAGACAATTTAAATGCTCAAATTCTCACCATCTGGCAACGTACCCAGCATGCTGGTGGTATTACCAGGCTGAATGTCAATGCTTATTCACTGAGCCAGAAACTAAAAACGATAGACATTAAAAGATTTTTGATAATATGGTGAGGTGACATCTATGTATGTATATGTAATTTTTTTATATTAATATTCGGTACATTTTTGCACACACGTTCATCTGACCTCAAACTTAACAAAGCTTGTAATATGGCTGCAAGAGACTGATATACATACATATAAATTTTTAAATACATAGTTACTTAAATAGATATGAACCCCCAGATAATTATAGAAAAAACACAAATGTTCTTCACATGAATATTTGGCCTAGGAATCGAAACCACGCCCTCAAGTGCAGAAGGCAGATTCACTACCAACTGGGCCAACGGGACTATCAAATTAATGGTAACTACAGTATTTATTAGTACTAAAAATCAAAACATTTTCAGATGCGAAGCCGTATCAGCCAGTGACTACATCCAGTTCTCAAGTCAGATGGTAGACACCCAAAGCCACAGATACTGCGGTCAGCTCAAAGAGTTACAAGTCACTTCCGACAAGAACTTCATCAGACTAACTTTCAAGTCGAACGACAGACTAGACGGCACGGGATTCAAAGCGGATTACATTTTTCTTAGGGACTCCGAAATGCATAGCATTACAATGCCAGAGACCGAAGACAATGGTGAGATCTCATTTAGTTTTAATGTCTTTGTGGCTTACATTTCTTCTCATTTTATTTTGATGTCATTTATAAGAATACTGTTCGACGTACGTATACCTATTTTTATCCGAAGACATAAAACCAAAAAGACGGTATTGCGTTTAACGTGTACGTGTGTTATCATATGCCAGCAAAACACCTAACTTTATGAATTTTGTAACGTCATGTAACAAAATTAGAGAGTTATGAGGTGCTTCTAAGTTCAAGGATGGTCACTGAGAAGGTTAAACAAGATGACAAAATAGAAACAGACCAGGGGAGGGGGCTGAATGAATCTATACTTATAAACGCTAAATACAACTCGCTCTTTGACTGAATCATCACGAAATCGAAAACTACTTGATCAACGAAGCTAATATTTGGCAGGCTGTTTTCTTATGTAGAGTATAGCTAAGATTTTGCGAAAGGGTGGTATTAAGGGGGGGAGAGGTAAAAGGGCTGAAAGATAATATGAAAATCTATGCATACAAAATCGCAAGCAACAGCTAGTTCTAGTATTTTTTAATTGATATTTTTTAAAGGAAATCTTAGTTACAAAATTAATCAAGAATTAGTAAGAACAATAGATAAATAACACTATAAAAACAGAGTCACACGAAAATTCACAATAACAAGAAAGCTACGTTTGTTAAATACAGAGGAAACAATAATAAGAGATCAAATTAGAATAATTTATATTTCTAGTACAAATAACGTCTACATTTCTAGGACGCTAACGTTATCGTTAACAATACGAAATTATGCCAGTCTTCATTAATTATAATTACACATTTTGCTATTGTTTCAGGGTCGGCGTATCATACATCAAAATTCACTGTGACGTTTTTGTGTTATGTTATACTAATTATCATCAGATAGTCAATAATAAGCACGAGGGAACTTTGTACTAAAAGAGAATTTATTTGTGAATTAAATTATTTACGTTAATTTTGGCCTTGTTTTATTGGAAATGTACCTGTTAGAAAAAAAACTTTTGTAAAATATCAGCTGTTTCATAGAAAATGATTATTTACACGTCTTGACAAAAAGTATGGAACAGCTGATAATTTTTGGCGATTTCAGTGTTTGTCCTATAGTAAAAGTTGTTCATAATGATTGAAGGTTTAGCCTTTGGCTTAGCATACCCTTTCCTTATAATCCTGTGTACAAGCTATTTTAAGAAGAAAAAACAACACTTAAAAATTTAAGTTCCTGTCTTCGAGCGCCTTTTATCGATCAACTGTGGGATGCTTCCAAGAGTATTAATTCAGTGGAAGTACTTACTGCGCTCTATAATGAAGTCTGTAGCTCGCCGGTTTTGTTGGTGCGCGTGGTAGTAGCGCATCGCATCATCCATGATAGCAAACATAAATAGGAACCTAATAGGTATATAATACTATAATATCACAAATGTGAAAGTGTGTTTGCTTGTTCCTCTTTCGCGCAGAACGGATCGACGTGATGTTATGCATAGAGTATTTGGAATGCTAGAAAGTGGCATTTTAACTTGAAAAATATTAAGGTTCCTGAATTAATGTCAAACAGCGAGGCGCAGCTATCTATACTAATATTATAAGGAGGAAAGATTTGATTGTTTGTTTGTTTGTTTGCATTGAATAGGCTCCGAAACTACTGAAACGATTTGAAAAATTCATTGTTGGGATGCTGCACTATCCCCGGTTGACATAGGCTATATATTCCGGCTTCGCCCGTGCGAAGCAGGGGCGGCCTACTAGTTGTCATATAAACGGGTATTGTAATAAAAATCTTTAGGGAAAAAATTGGTTAAATACAATTACATTTGCAGCCATAGCATCCAAACTAGGCGTAGCAGCACCTGTATTTTGGCAACGGGTTAGAAATCGCTGGTTACGTAGGCGGCCGAAGTGACTACAGCGTTGAGATTTCGACATGTGGCGTACATGGATCTATATTTTTTTAGATCTTTGAGTTTAACTAGCTAGGACTATTTGTCTACTTATTTGAATGCTTATTTTAGTACAGTTGAAGTCAAAACTCTTTACACCTGACTTGGACGTATTGTTTGGATCACCATTTCATGAAATTTAGTTTATCACACATAAACTTTTACATTTATAAACAATGTTAGAGTAACTACCATTATAATAGTTTCTTTGATAAAATTTCACGGTTGAATTTGCCGAAATTACAACGCCGCATCCAAGATAGGAAAATGGTATTATTAGGAAAATTGAATGGGATTTCGCAAGCCTCTTTGAAGTTAGTAATCATGGAACTCAGTGAGTCAGGCCGAAACTTAGTCGTTTCCGGCGGAGATCATTGTAACGAGAAATTCTTGCACTACTGTAGCATGTAATTTGCTTCGAAATTAATGGTTTGTTTCTAACTAAGGCGACATTTTCTGTAGCGAAATACAAAAAGGTACTAAGTTCGTTGTGACTACTACTTTGGGTTAGAACTTAGGGTTGCACACAGACATTTACAGGATACCGCAAGCACGTCAACTTGTATGAAAATTCAGCGTTCCGCATTTTTTACCTACCATGACGTCACGAAAACAATTTAGTGGTAATAATTATTGTTCAGTGCCTAAAGACAAGGGTCTTTGTCCAGTTTGTGTTGCCAGTGATGACATATGGTCCTGAGACGTGGTCCTTAACTGTTGGCCTTTAGGAAAAACTAAGAGTCACACAGCGGGCAATGGAGGGAGCTATGCTCGGAGTTTCTTTGTGCGATAAAATCAGAAACGTGGACATTCACCAAAGAACCAGAGTCACCGACATAGCTGTTAAAATTTGCAAGTTGAAGTGGCAATAGGCAGACCACATCGCTCGAAAAACCGATAACCGATGGGGAAGAAAGGTTCTTGAGTGGAGACCACGAACCGGAAGACGCAGCGTAGGTAACTGATGGACTAGATGGACCGACGACTTAGTGAGAGTCGCTGGCATCCAGTGGATGCAAAAGGCAGGTAGTCGTTAAGTGTGGAGGTTAAAGGGGGAGGCCTATGTTCAGCAGTGGACGTCTTCTGGCTGATGATGATGAATTATTGCTCGCCAGAGAACCAAATTCACCCACATAGCTCAGCGTACTAGCAAGCTGAAGTGGTCCGGTCATATCTGTCGCAGAACTGATAACTGTTGGGGTAGACATGTTTTCGAGCGGAGACCACGAATCATAAAGCGTAGTGTAGGATGCCCTGAGACCCGTAGGAGTGGCGATTTACGTAAGACGCCTGGCAGTGGATGAAAGAGAAAAGCCGAGGATCGGGCCGAGTGGCGTGTCTTGGGAGAGACCTTGGTCTAGCTGTGGACTAGTATAGGCTGATTGTTGTTTATCACTGTTGGATTTCCTATTTTTAAATTGTCTATAACTTTTTAATAATTCAGTGGGAGTTATTTTTATTTTTTTTATTTTATTTATTTCAAATTAGCACCGCACAAAAACGACTTACACTAATGACATTAATAACACTTCAAAAACACAATATCATAACAAATGTCACAAGATTACCTACAATAAACAAAATAACAATAATTAAAGAGATTAAATACATTCAGTCAGATAATAGTCAAATAAAATTAAATAAATGTCAAACATACAATTTCAGATCAATAATCAAATAAATGTCAACACATACAATGTCAGATTAAAATTAGATAAATGTCAATATTCATACAATTTCAGATTAAAATTCAATAAAGTAATTAAATAAAAATTATATAAATATTATATATTATGTGACAGCGAGTTCGCAATGCTTTTCGACGTCATCTCACAATAGCTCAAACACTGTGCAACAATGTCTCTCCAAGCGCCGTCAAATACATCACATTCTGGAGTGGTGTCAACGAGCGCATTGAGTGTGGCAAGGGATCGCGGTATCGGAGACATCTCATGAGCTACCGTCCTACACCACGGTACAGCAAACAGCTTATGTTTCCGGCACCGAAAGTAGTTGTCGGGAGTGTATAGACGACAGAGCTGCTCACTGAGATCTGGCGCATCAACTTTACCGCGTATAACCTTGCACATCATCATTAGCTGGTCGTGGGATCTTCTCACTTGTAAAGAGTTGTACCCTAGGGAACCGAGCAGAAATTCAGTAGGATACATAAACGGGTAGTACCCATACCTCCGTTTAATATCATTCGCACAGCCAACTGCTTTTGAAGTGTTTTAACAGTTTACAAAGGCACAATGTGTAATTTTTTAGTCAAGACGCATTAGGTATTAATATTTTATCGTGACTGTGTTTATCTATGGCATCGTAACTCAGAAGCTGTACCAATCTTGATTTAGGTAAATATTTTTTTTTGTTTAAAAGGTGACTGATCCTTATTGTTTTAATTAATATTAAAAATTCAAGAACATTTGCTTAGCCAAGCTCGAAGTTTAAAAAAAATGTTTGAACTATAAAATGATGCCAAGAAGTTTAAAAATAAATCCGAACACAAACAGTAGTCCAAACAGCGTAAGTATTGGAAGAAAGTTGATAAACAAGTCACGTTTGAACTGAAATCAAACTTTGGGTTTTAGAAACCCAAAACCTCGATGAAAACTGAATACCTATTGGAGTAAGCTCTTATATACTCGCTTTTGGCAAGAAAGTACTAGAGGATTAATAGTTTGAATGGCACTTAGATATTGAAATGACTTATTTTGTTACTTCTAATAGCAATAAATAATCAACAAGACAATGTAATGTATGTGAAATGGCAATAATTTACACTATGGAAGTAGCTACAGGTCAGAAAGGAAGACAGGCGGTAGATCAAAGTTACAGAATGATGGTTGCGTAAGTAATGAAATGCAACCACTGGGCAGACCACTGGCTAACTGGTTGGATGACATCGCTGAAGCGGTATAAAGAAGGGAACAGCACAGGATCAGAAAAAATTGGCGCGCTGAGAAGGAGACCAGTACCATCAGTACCAGGAGACCAGTAGTGGTGAAGAGGTTAGTTGTGGGTTAAAAAATTTGGATTATGATGAAGTAACCTATACAAACAAAAAGTGAGCATACAGAGCTAGACGTAAATTCTATGCCAAGCCGAAATTAAGTCATAGTACTTTTTTGTTGAGCAAATTTTTGCATTGGACCAATCCTACGGCCACGGACTGCCCCGGTGGCTCAGTTGGTAGTGAACCTATCTTCTGTGCTTGGGGGCGTGGGTTCGATTCCCATCTAGGACAAACATTTGTGTGATGAACATTTGTGTTTGTTCTATGTCTGGGTGTTAATATCTATTTAAGTATATGTATTTACAAATATATATGTACGTATATCAGTTTCTGGCAGCCATATTACAAGCTTTGCTTAGTTTGGGGTCAGATGACCGTGTGTGCAAAAATGTCCCAGATATTTTTATTTTTTTTATTTTTTTATTACGGACTATTTTATAAATTAATTTGTCCAGTGTTGATGTCAGTGTTTTTTTTCTCTATGTTACACCATATTTTTTATAATAATTCATGGTTGGTGCCGTAGAGTTATTTTGTAACTATGAGTACTTACAATAATTATCTTTCGGCTTAGCATATAAGTACCCTTATTACAAGTTTTGTCCTGTGTAGCTAAGCTATGTATGGATACATTGCTGGTCTGAAAGCTATTCCATATTTTTCTGCATTTGAGTGAACTACCTATACTGCCTATTTTAGTTCCTCCGCGTATCCATTGCAGGCACTTTACTAAAATCTATAAAACAATAAGTAAATAAAATAAAAAAACCAAAACTATCAAAACTTGTACTAAGGGTACGGTTCTCAAACAATATAATTATTGTTAGGTTATGGTTAAGATAAGGGAATACACGCACTTTCTATGGTGCGGAACTAAGTGCAAATGTGTCAAAATTCAATAGGAACTTTATATAGGAAGAGGGCGACATAAAAAGTGCATGAACTGCGTGGAAGATGATAATCGTGAGTCGAGAGTAAAATATGAGGAGATCACAGTTCATAGAGCGATGTGGAGAAATGTGGTGCTTTAAGGTTGAATACTAACCCGAAACCCGAACGAAGCGCTTTGATTCCACTTTTATTGTGCGAACTGCTAGTCTGTGGAATGCGCTGCCGGAATGGGTGTTCCCCGATAGTTACAATCAGTCTTCAAATCACGAGTGAATCGGTTTCTTCTAGGCAAGCGTGCTACACTGTAGACCGCATCATCGCTTAACATCAGTTGGCGGTCAAGCGCAAGCCTAATATTTATTTGTTTTAAAAAAACTGGCTGTGCCAACCTCACGTTATGGTTGTACTTATCTAGTAGGATGGCAGAAAGATGATAACTATTATAACTTCTTTATTCAACTTAAGAAACTGTGACGCTAACATGATGGTAAGCGTCACGTTTGGCCATAACAGTTCAGTGCTATCCATAATTTAGAACTACAAACCCCGGCGTGGCAATGCATTGTGCTTATTGCCATGAGATTTTTGTGTAAATTATCTTATGCTTAGTAATTTTTGCATATTACTGCTTGGCTGGAGCGATGGTAACCGACCGGTAGCATGTGCGCTTTATATTCAGACGGCACCTGGCTCGATACTTGGCCCTGCACTGATGACTTATTAAGTGCATAAATTATGTGCAGTTTCGATGCCAGCGCTCAACAATGGTGAAGGAAAAAATCGCGAAGAAATCACAGACACAACACAGACGGAACAGTACAAGAGCCTCATAAAGTTTAAAGACATAATGACATTCACCTACTACTGCACTGGAACATCATGGCAGATTAGGGCCTATCCCTCTCTGAGAGAAGACCTGTGTCCCAGCAGTGGAAACACGATAAGATGATGATACAGATGACTGCTTGGCTTGAATAACTGGAAAAGGTGGCGTTCTTCCCCAGGCAGACTCTGTACTACAAAAAACCTAATAAAAGTTAAGTAAACCTTCGTAAGTAAATACGTACTGTCTTTTTGTATAAAAATGTTATTCATTAATCATGAACAAAACCATCAAAGAAGCGAAAACGAGAGCAAAATCATAATATTTTTCTTGGACAGCTTCCTAAAATTACAGGGATTCTTTCTTCAGAAGATTGTTGGAAAAACTTTGTTTCAGCATGCCCTTAATTTGTAATTCGCTATGTAGCTACATATTTTGAGGTTTTATTTACTGAGTGTTATATTAATGTATTGTTAAATGGACGTTTAGTTGATTTAGAGTGTAATATTCTGTATTCCTGAACTGAACCATCATAGTAATCAGTTTTTTATATCGGACCAGACTAACGTTTCCATCTTACCTGATGGAGTGATCTTTATGATGCAGTGGAGTATAAAGCATGTTTTTTTAAATATTAGATAGGTTTGCGCTTGGCCGCCATCTCGCCTGATGTTAAGCGACGACGCGGTCTACGATGGAGCATGCTTGCCTAGAAGAAACCGATTCACTCTCTACTTGAAGACACCCAGATTGTAACTGACGGGGAAAACCCTACCCTATTTACCTTAGAGTCAAATATGCCCAGCAGCGATTTCACGTAGCGGCAAGCCTCCGCCACTCCTCGTTTGTTTAAAACTTTAGTTAATGAGTTACATTTTTGAACCTTCTGCTAACCGAAAGAGGTGACTTTTGCACGCCCGCTTGTATATCACTACGCTGCTTTGACTCCCCAGTCAGGGGGCTCCTAAAAGTGCAAGCTGTCTCGTTATATTGCCAATTGGGTACTATTAAATAAATACATTGCATATTATGGTATAAAGCTATTCTCTTGTTGATAATTTATATAGATTTCATCGTAACAATTGAAAAATAAAAATAAACGTTATGACGCTTATCTGTTGGCTTTGTTGGAAATTCCCTGCTAAAACCTCGTGTGTAACCTTAGTTCCCTAAATTGGTAAGTCGTCTTAAGACCCACAATCATGAATTTTACACAGATCCCTCACATTTGTCGTTAGTATGCGCATATCTCCAGGCTATTTAGAACTAAAACACCCGCTCTGGGAGTCTTTACACTATCTTGAATGGACTTTCAAAGTTTACATCTAATTAGCGAAGACCGGACAGCCTAGGCGATGGTTGCTGGACTGAGATGTAAATTTGGGCTTTGTACTTGCTTAAATTTGCAACGGCTAGCAGTTATGTTAATGTATATTTATTCAGTGTTTGTCTTTGTTATTTGACAGGGTCTTAGGCTGAATTTCTATTGAATTTTAGATGTAAATAGACCTAACTAGTAATTACTACATAGCAAGACGTAGCCAGAAAAGCCCCCACCCCCGTATAAAGGTAGATAAACCCTTGTCTTAAGTACTCCCACACCGAACAAAACCCTTGCTACGCACTTGCTAGCGCTTATTAAAGAGTTTGATATAGCAACAGTAAGAATACATTAGTTATCTCTTTGAGGCAATAGGTCCCCATTTCTAAACGAAATTCATGATTAGATAAATTAATGAAATATGTTTTTCATGTCATTTCAGTAGTAATAAGTACAAATTGTATTTTTTTATCCCGTTTAAAAAGCTGATAATATTCTAACGGCTGAAAAGATTTTCTTGAATCATTAGCTAAGAACATGGTCGATTAAGTCACTTTTCAAACAAAACGATCGGTTAGTCGACGTGGGACTTACAATAGTGAACTTTTTGCTTCGGCTTACCACTGAAACGGTACCATTCATAAAAAAAACATTGGTTGGTCTTTTTGTATACGTCATCACTGTGTCATCATCATAATCAGCCAAAAGACATCCACTGCTAAACATAAGCCTCCTTTAGAACGCCACACTGAAGGACAGCCTGCCATCTGCATCCGTTGGATGCCCACGACTCTCATGATGTCGTTGGTCCACCTAGTACCTCATGTATATAATGTGTATACGTCAATGCCATCATAACTTCCACAATTATGGCACATTGATGTAGAGAACATTAAAATCAATGACAAAGCAAAAACAATGGTAACGCCTCCAAACGTCTCAGTTTCCTATGTAAGTTAAAGTGTTCAATTCGACCCCAATTTTATCGAGACAAAAGCGTTTTCTAGTTTGCGTCAGTTTGCGGTTGTAATCCGCTTTATATCGGAGGGCTATTCAGTGACCCGTGACTTCGATAGCTCGTGCAAATGTTTGTTCGAATGCAGTGAATGTGTACAAAGGTCGCACTGTAACGTTTAGTTAGATAACTGCGTGTGAAGTTCGCTTTGAAAATGTTGCTTACAACGTTTGTCTAACGAATACGACCTGTGTCCACGTAAGTGCTTACATTCAGAGGTTACGTCCAGCCGCACCTAGATTACAACTTTGCCGTTTATAACCAATTAAGGTTGTGAAATACAACCTTAACTCAGCAGATTCAAGCGTTTGAGCGTATACCTCGGTTGCAACTAAACAATGCAATCGAGGTGTACGCATACATATTGGGCCTTGGGGACCGGAGATCACCTCATTTTCAAAAGTCTTTCAAAACGCCTGGTTAATGTGAAACGTGACCAAAATGTAGTCTTGTTTCTGGCTCAACGCATAAGTATTGCGTCTTTGAATCCTTGTTGCGAACATTATGTCATAAATGGTCGTATCTTTTGATTGTGTTGACTCAAGAAACTTGAAATATTTACTCCTCAAGGGACCGTAAACCTTACGTATTTCAACTTGGTACTGACCTGAACGCGATCCCGAGAAAAACTGTTTTGATACATGGACAGACAAACAGATATACAACAAAGTTATCTTATAAAGGGCCGATTTGAGACTTTATCACTTATGTATTTCAGTGATTAAAACGTAGTTGGCAACAAATAAAGTTTTTTCTTTCAAACGACAGGGAAGTGATGCATAAATGTATGGAGAGCAATACTTTCGTTTTCTGTCGAAACTAACACAATACCTAGGTCGATGGCCGGTTTTCTCTGTGCCTATGGAATAGACTATAGTACTGTATTACCTAACCAGCTTGTGTAAGACACATGCTCACTCTACTTGACGATTCAAGAACAAAAACGTGTACAGAAACCGAAAAAGTCTGTTACATTGGTATTCAAATAGACAACCCTTTGGGTTTAAGCAACTTACCACTACATCAGCTTAGAAAGCGGTGTCCTAAGCCCTTCTGTTAGTTCCGATAGCTAGGTCTCTGTGAATAAATAACGATGGCTCAGGGCTTAGACGGCTTTACTACGTTGATATTGCGTAAATGATAATATCTACCTGAAGTTTAATGATAAGTTTTAATCTATAATATTAACGCTATTGAATTTGAATTGACAGTGGGCAGGGCACATAGCACGCAGAACAGATGGCCGATGGGACTGAAAGATTCTCTAATGGAGACCATGGACCGGTTAGCGCAGCGTAGGACGTCCACCCATAAGATAGACAGACGACCTAAAAGAGACCGCAGGGAAACGCTGGATGCAGGCTTCCAACCGGCCCTTTTGGAGATTGATGAGGGAGGCCTTTGTCTGGCAGTGGACGTCCTATAGCTGAAATGATGATGATGATGATGATTCACGCTATTTACATTAGACGTGGTAAGCAGTTTTTTTATTATTATCGGCCTATCACGTTCTTGCTGCTAAGGAGAGCAGCTCCTGCTAGGCCTTCTCTCAGATAGAGAGAGAGAGAGAGAGAGAGAGAAGATGGGCCCTAATTTACCGTGCTGGCCCAGGGCATGCTATAAATATCATAAACGTCTTTGATACCGGACATACCGGTTTCCTCACGATGTTTTCCTTCACCGTTATTGAGCGATGGCAAAGAAACTGCACATAGTCCACTAAAATACAAAATATTTCATCGGTGCAGGGCTGAGGATCGAACCAGTCGCCGTCAGATTATAAAGCACACATCCTACTGTTCAGCCACCATCGCTCTTTCAATAAATTATTATAGTTCAAAAACTCGCTTATGTGACTCGTTTATACTAATCAATGGTGCCCAAACTTGAAGGGTTTCCTAGTAGCCATTGAAAAGATGGCACTAACTACATTTTGGCTCACATCATCATACCAGTCCGATTCATAATGGTACTAAACTATTGTTTTTCCGTCCGGAATCTATATATACAGAATCTGTGACTTATAATTTATTTTATTTTACGAGAATGAGTAAAAAGTTAAGAAAAAAGTATGTTGTAATTTATAAATTGATAATTATTATATCTATGGATGAAAAATATAGGGTTTATTGCCAGCATTTATCAAATACAAAGAAACCAAATAGCAACATGTATAACTTATCGATAAAACATAATACATAGGTACAGAGCAAGTAAGAAAAATAAAATTAGTTTATTCATCATCAGCCAGAAGACGTCCACTGCTGAACATAGGCCTCCACCTTTAACCTCCACACTGAACGGCAGCCTGCCTTTTGCATCCACTGGATGCCAGCGACTCTCACTATGTCGTCGGTCCATCTAGTGGGAGGCCTACCTACGCTGCGTCTTCCGGTTCGTGGTCTCCACTCAAGAACCTTTCTTCCCCATCGGTTATCGGTTCTTCGAGCGATGTGGCCTGCCCATTGCCACTTCAACTTGCAAATTTTAACAGCTATGTCGGTGACTCTGGTTCTTTGGTTAAAATTAGTTTATTAAATCGCCACTATTCAAAGACTTGTAACTAACTAAATAAGTATTGTTACTAATCAAATCAGTTAGTTACAAATGAAGCTTATATAAGCGAGCCAAAAATTATTATTACACCGACAAAATTCATTTAAAAACGGATAGAATTCGTCAATTTCATTACTTACGCAACGCGTATCGCAGTTGAAGCTTCGAAACAATTTTCTTTTTCCTTGTTTATTTTCCATTTTACCATGAAAGGGAAATGTATACATTACAACATTGCTTTAGGAGTAAACACGATAACAGAGTTGTGCGATACCAGGTCACCGACTAACACAAATTAATTGCGAAGAGACTTTTTAGGACAGAGTCAACAGTTTTGACCCATAGTGTAATTATGGCCAAAATTAGAACAATTATTATTGTTTTCATTAAGTATAAAATTAACATTAAAAACTCTCTACTAATTCTTTTAGTGTGTGTTGCCCGGAAGAAATCGTTTCAGGCGATAAAACCACCTATTATCAGTATAATAGGCGACTTTGTCGCCTGAAAATGTGGTTTCTTTTCTTTTGTGCCAGTACGCATGTTTGAATGGTGTAACTTTATGTTTAATCTATATTTTCAGTAGGTAATAAAAAAAAGCATTGTATTGAAGGGCTGTGTCCCACCAGAGAACATGATAGAATGAAATGATTATGATCACACTAATATTATAAATGCTAATGCTTGTGTGTGAGTGTCTATGTTTGTAAAACCAAAGATAGACACAAAGACAGACTTACATTGACACCAAACATAATATAACACTCCTCGTTTTTACGTCGAGAGTTAAAAGGACGCTGGGTACATCCCAAATATCCCTACTCTGTTTAAAAATTTACTCTGTTTTTGTTTTACATGTAACTAGGTAGATAAAAGCAATGGTTAACTGCCGTTCACAATAGTTCTGGTTTAAAAACTGAAAATAGAATAGCAGCTTGCTCATAATAATATAATAAATAATATTGTTAATATATAATATTGTTGCTTATATGCAACCGTGCTTACTGTGAACTTTGCTTGTAAATTAAATAGGTACCTATACTTAAATGTTATACAGCATTTATGCTTTTCTGCTCAAAAATGATCCTGGTGCGATAGGTTCATTACCCGTAAGTGATTTAACGTATTTAATATGTGATGTATTTTACTTCATGGTTTTAAATGTTTTTATAATTAAACCTAGGTTTTTAAAAGACTAACAGAGGTGTTGCTAGCGTGATAAAGTCATTTATACAATATTGGTGTATACAATTTCTTGGATTGTGTCTAGTTTGTACGTTTTTTTTTGTAATTGTTTTATGTCAAATAAAGAACTTTTAAAATCAATCATCAATGGTTAACTGTCCTTTGCATGTGTGTACTCAGAAGGCGTCAAAATATAAATAATTACGAAGAATCAGCAGCATTTCACCACCCGAGCTGATGAATAACGTCAGTCTTCCAAATAGACTAAGAAAAAGAGAGACATAGACCTTCAGCGGTCTAAGGGTAGTCGAACTGTTTTAATAGTGTTGGTGTATTCGCTTGTATTATGTTTAGTTAAAAAATGAGCTTTGAAAAAATTGAAGATAATAGATGATTAAAAATGATGATTTAGCCATGAGCGCACTTGTATTACGGACGCTACGCAAATCGCTTCTAATAGATGAATACAGATAGATGATGGTGATGATTTTGTAGTCACAAAAATTGCGGGTCACTCGACATTTAACAAAACTTACTAATTATATGATTATTTACGGGATATTTACCGTGGTAAGGTTGTGGAATGAGCTCCCACGGTAAATATCCCGTAAATAATCATATAACTTTAGTGAACAACCGTGATAGTTTAAAACAGTGTTAAAACTTACTAATGTTCTTTCAATTCTTAATTTTTTTATTTTGTATTCCAAACACCACCTTCAAAACACTCCCAGAACTTCCGAAGTAACTTGTATTTTAGCATTAATTTAACTAATTAAATCACAGCAACTCTGTGCAGTCCTCTAATGGACCTGCACACCTGATATACTAAAGTACTAAGTATAATGGGGGATGCATACTGCATTAGTTGTTGTTTACTTTGGCAAGTGCAGTATTGCGTTGTAAATTTACCGTTAAAAGTGTTAACTAATAATAGAATAATATTTTAATTTGCATGCTTTTATAGTTTTAGAAAACTGCAGTTTAATCAACACCTTTTGTTTAAAAATAACAGAGCAAAGAAACGAGCAGGTCACTTGTCTGGAGGTAAGCACTACCTTGTCAATGTCAAAGATAGTAAAATCAGTTAAAAATTGCGTGACACCACACTGCATACGTCATCTTCGGGTATAAACTGTGATATATAATATTCCTTAAATTAAACTGTTAGACTTGTGTGTGTGCGTGTGTTTTAGACTTAAATTTAACTAAATAAGCCTTAGTTAACAAAAAGAGAAAAAAAAAGAGAAAAGAAACTGGGTTGGGAAATACATTTAATTTTAAGGCCTGCAGGATGTACTAAACCTCAATTTTATCTGTGAGCCATCTCAATGATAACCAGATCAGTTACCTATCTCTGTACAGAAATGGTTCTAATAAAATAAGGAAAATATTTCAATGTTTACCTAACCTCAATTTTCCTATTACCCAGCAGCCACACTATGCTCTTCGCATTGCTGCGATTATTCGCTAGGCAGCCATACACCACAAGCGCAGCTAAGCTGCCATACCTAAGGCTCGCATCTCAGATGACGTAGCATCCATAGAGAGGTCATTCCATCCACTTTAGCTCTCCTGAGTGAAAAATGTGACTGCAACTTTGGCTCTCAATTTAACTCATAGCCAAAAGTGCAGATGTGCTTCGGACGCTTCATACATTTCTCTTTTAATAGAATACAGGTCAATGATGACGACAATATGGAACAAAACTCAACAATGTCACACTATAGCAATTGTGACACTATTGTATCTTTACTAAAGCCAGATCCGTAATCCAGCTTTACCAAGCACTCGATCACAATCGATTACAGCTATTCGATGTTTGCACAATACTCGATTGCATTGAAGTGCTTGCAGGTGTCTCAATCGATTCTAGCTTTCAATCGGGATCGCGTTGGCATACACTAGTCATTGGCCGTAGCTTTGACATATCGATGTTTGAAGTTTATTTATTTATCACTTGAGCTTTTAGCTTCAGAGTTAGGCTCTCCGCATACAGACGCACTAGTACGCGTTTTGTTGCATGCGTTTACGTGATCTTTGTTTTTTCTTGTCTTGTGTTTTGAGATCAAAATATTTCTTTCAACAACTCTAAAGTTCTTGCTTATGCAAAAACTTAAAATCACTCAACGAAGAATTTAGGCTAATAAAATTGAAAATGGCATTACCACTGTCTCTGTCACTCCCGTGTCTATCTCAGTGATTGTGACAAGTGCCATATAAAATGTATAAGTTCCATTGAATCGCATGTTTAGTTTTAAATTATCACGAAAACCAGTCGTTATTTCGTGAGGAAATCCGAATTACAACCAGAGTTAGACCACTCCGATCCAATATCAATATAGCTCAGATGGCTACTAAATATAAAACAATGCAAGCTCCTACCAGCATTAAAAACTATTTGGAGCGTGTGTATTCCACCACCAACACTTCAATTAAAAGAAATACCACTTTTTAAATTAACATAGTTACTTACGTTTCAATTTGAATTAAAAAGTAACTTAAATAAAAAACAATATACCATGAAACAAATGGTATCAAATATATTTTAGGTACCTAATATGAATTTTTGCGCGATTTTTATCTTTTTAACTTTGTCTCTACGCGATTATTGTGTTTAGGCAGTAAGTGACGAATAGTAACCTAAATCATTAATTTATAGATTTCTCACATTTCAAAATGTAAAAAAGTCCCTACACTCAACTGGTATGTTTTTCCCAGTTTTATCCTTATAAAACTAGAAGAACCCAGTATTTCATACTTGAAAATAAATCTAAGTGCAAAAACAAAGCTCATACTCATATTTTGGTAAGCAATCTACAATTTTCATCATTCACACAAACAGAACTTCTAAAATCGAACAATACAAACCACCAGTTGAATTAAAACCTTCCAGGAAAATGCTACCGTACACCTGTCTCATTAATCAATCACAAAACAACCAGCACAAGAGGCCGGGGAAAAGTAAACATGAGAAAAAAAATTGTCTGTTTTTATTTGGTTCATTTAACAATTGCCAGAACAGTGGGAAAAATATGGTGCCCGGAAGGTAACTGATTCTTATTTTCCGCCCGAATTAATCTTGAGATCAGTTGTTTCTTTATAGCGTCAATACCAAAAAAAGGTTGAAGGGAAATGTTTGTGTTCTTTTTGTGAAGAATGGAACAAATGTTACAGATTTGTAATGGGAATAATTTCATTAGATTTTTTTCTGGAGATTTATGTTTGGTTATTTTTAGTAAAGAACTTATTAGTTATACCCATTTCAAGTTTTTTTTTTATATAGCACTGACTTGAGGTCACTGGTGTCCCCCTAAACGCTATAAAGTAAACTGGTTGAGGTCACCACGGTGACCCACACGGAGTTTAATGTGTTAAAGATCTAGCAGCTGCATAAATATTATAAAAACTATACGGAGACGTTTTATTTTAATAAATTACTTGAGTATCTATATTGGCTACCAGCAACAATTTAACGTTCAAAACCAAAGCAAAACTGATCAGAATTTTTCGGTTTTCATCAATCGTTACAATAAGCTTGACTTTGTTTTTATTTATTACTTCATAAAAAGCTGATTATAATTATATTATAGAACCCATCAAAGACAACAGAATAAAAAAATTGTTCAAAAATAAATCGATTTCTTGGTAGACAGAGAGTGCATATAGCACATTATGACGTCAAGCCGTGCGCGCGCCATACAAATGCTACACTAACACACTCTTTGTGGAAGAGGGACAGGGCATCCACTCTCTATACATACATAAAGCAAAAAAAAATATACAAATTTCAGACTGATTGCTTCATTATAGTGTTTTTTTCATTACCGATAGCATAGGCTTAGAAAAGGATATAATTAAATACATTACAAGTCCTACTGAAAAACATAAATAAAATGGCTAATAAACTAAGATTTAAGCAGACACCACCAAACACTTTAAATGCTTAAATCTCACTTTATTAGCCAATTTATTACTACGTACCTAACTATTAAAAAATCTAATTTTGAAAAAAAAAAAAAAAAAAAAAAAATTGGTAGCCTAAAACTATGGTGTAAAAGTATGAATTGGCAAGTATAATAACATTATGACATAATTTATGACTATACCTTCTCATATGCATTTTTAATAAAATATGCAGTGCTGTTTAGTCAAGGTACTTATATAATTTAATTTAATTAGATATATAAACCTTTCATACTTCCTCATTTTATGTAAGCCTTCATTATGATATTCAATGCAAAATTAATGCGAGGCATAAATATAAAGAGGTGATTATGAACCCTAACGATCCTATTAAATTTAATGTACCTAGGTACCTTATCCATGTTCTAAATGAAGAAATAGCTGCTAAAGGCGTGGATAGACGAGCATTAATTGGAGTATAGAATACAGAGCATTCGCTGCTTAAAATTTACCGAATTGAACTAGAGAGAGTTAAGCATTTTTATAAGTTTTTATTTAACTTATGTATGTGTATAAAATCTTTAAAACCCTGTTAGTATGTATGTGTAGGACAAAATGTTGCAACTTAATTTAAGACCAGTTATTGTCAAACGATTGATCTGAAGTTTTTTTTTACGAAATAATTTTATTTTGATAGTTTTCATTTAAGTTTGAGTGAAATATTTGTCACTTGAATTCGCAAATATTTCAAATGCTCAAAGAATGTGCTGTTTTTAAATGTTGGTGAGCTGAAAAACGAAAACATTTACCTGAATACCTGAATGTACTGTTTTGTTCTTTTTGCATCTTTTTTATGCAGAATGACGAAAGAAGCAAATCGCTCGTCTGATGGTGAGCGTGTCGCTCTCCCATGGTAGCTTAGTGTCATCCAGAATTTAGAATTTCAAGAGTTCAATACCTTTAGCGGCAATACACTGCATTCGTCACTTTGAGATATTAGAAGTTAAATCTCTTTATGCCTGGCACTTTCACTGGAAACATTGCCTTTCTATTTTTAACACAGTAATTTGCACACTACTGGTACTTCGCCAGGCGGACTCTGCAAATCATCACTTTTGTGAAGGAACTGATGGTCCAGGATGGATGGTTTCCGAGATATCGCCCAACCAAGTTTGACAGCTGTCATCCGAAATGTAGTTCTCGACGAGATCTATTACTTTTGTGAAGGAACTGGTGGTCCAGGATGGACAGTTTCCGAAATATCGCCCAACCAATTGATACCACAACACAATTGATACAATTGAACCATTTGATATCTGTCACACTGACATCTGTCAACGCCCACATTTACTCTCTAAGAGAGAGGGCTAAGTCAGTCTTCTTTCCTTTTAGGAAATAACATTTTAAAAAGTACTCTGTACGGATACGATTCGAAAACGTTTTTTTTTTCTTGTATCCACGGATACCGGTATCAGCGGGTAAAATTGAAAAAAAAATTTTTTTTTGGAAGGAAACATCACGGTATCGGTGGATCCAACTCGCCCGGATCCGTGGCTAATCAAACCAATACCGGGATCTTTGGATACAAACCCGTTCTACGGAATTAACACAATACATGTCACTATTATTTGCCTAACTACAGCATTCGTCAGAATGCTCTTTACACGCGAATTCTGTCTATCCTGTCTCTATACATACCAATATTTCACGAATATTAACAGCGTTAATTTCACGGCGCGCAGTTTCGGGGATGATTCTTATCTCAGGCGAATAATCTTGTTTTAATATTAAGAAAATTCGGAACGCTGCGAAAAATTCTAAGAGGTCAAAGTATAAAAGTTGGCAGCTTAGTCTATAATTTGCTTACCACCGAATTGTCTGGAAATTCTGGTCGACCATTGCAAATGTAGAGATGTGAACGAACAAGTTTTGGCCGGATTCCTTTTATTCGAACAAAAGTAATAAAAAGTTCTACCTAATAAGTCATAATAATTATCTTACACGTTTTTTCTACAACTTTAATGGTATTTATTACTGGGGATACCCGCTTTTGGCGGGTTTTTGGCGATTTTCTTGAAGTGTCTGTTAAATGCGTCAAATTCTTCGCGTTGTCTTTTGCAGGATCTACTAATATACTTCGTCTAGCTAGATTTTTATTTAGAGGTACTTAAGGCTCAAAGTTTTTTTTGTAGACATGACCGGCCACTCTGCTTTGCATGGCGGTTGAAGCAGTTTATGTTAAAGCCAACAATGATCTGGTAAGTCGGTATGGTGCTGGTGGTGATGGTCTGGTCTAGTCTGGTAGTGATTCTATTTAAGTTATTAAATTTTCAGTAATGCTTAACTTCGGACGCAAAAAAAGGGGTGTAGTAAATTTAACGTGTGTATCTGTATGTCTGTGCATCTGTGCATTTGTGTGTTGGAAGTGTTTTTAGCTATGATTTATTAAAATCTGTTCCGCCGTTTAAATATTACCAGGTCTTTAGTCGGGGATTAAAAAAAATACATTTTGTTCTTGTTAATTCTCATTTTAACGTAATTGGATTTTAGTATTTACTAGCTGCACTCCACGGTGGACATTCTCTCAGGAAACATACACTTTCCGGATTAAAAAGTGTAACATGTCACTTCACCCCTCTATCTCTTTGCGAAAAATCTCGTCAATCCGTTGTCCAAACATACTTTCGCATTTATATGCCGGATAGATGCACCATCCCTTCACTGGCCCGTATATATAAACTTGCCGTTCATTACTAAGTTTCCTAAGTCTGTTGTAGTATACGGATGTAGGGGAAAAACTTTTATATGCGGGCTAAACACAAAACGTGAGCACTCATAACTACTTTAGTTCTAATTGACTTGTTCTCTGTATGGCTCAAAGTTTGTGGATGATTACGGAGAAGCATTAAACTGGATACGATTAAAGGCCGATCTAAACTTCACTAATCACAGGCATTTAGTTACGCGATAGAAGCAGATATCATGCTTGAAAGATTATAATTTCTCCAGAGGACAGGATATAATGAGGAGATATTAAAATGTGGATTTCGACATATTTTTAGCTGACGGAGCAAAGTACAAGAGGTGGTGCCTATTGTGTATAATATACAGGGTGTAAGGGGAACACTCTCGAGCCAAAAGAGGGTAATTGTCTCATCATTATGAACCACTTTTAGTATGGGACCAACACTGAAATCGCGAAAAAAAATTTCTGCTCTTCCATACATTTTGTCGAGTGTCAATGACCGTTTTCTATAGAACAGCTGATATTTTTTCGCGATTTCAGGGCTGGTCACATAGTAAAAGTTGTTCATAATGATGAGTACAATTACCTTCTTTTGGCTTCGAGTGTTATTCTTACACCCTGTATTATAGTATGACTGTATGCTTATATGTTAGGAACATAATATATACAGCCTAAGTCAATAGATGAGGTTTCAATAGGCTCTTCTAAGGTCAAAAAAGTGTTAAGGCTGTGGAACGCAGCCTTAAAGATTAAACTTTAAAATAAACCCTTTCAGCGCCTCTTTTCGCCTTGAGAATAAATAATTTCCTTAATGACTAGAAAAGGGACAAAAAACAAACATTATAAATATCAAATTGCCAAAAGCCCTTTGCGTTATCTGGTTTATTACACGAGGTGAATTTAAACAGCTTTTGATAATAGCTCCATAAATACTTTGTACACTAACATCAAAAAGGCATTAATCCTTTTAAACAGCAATTAATAGGGAAAATGTTGTCGTCATAAAATATCGTCCAGACCATTATTTACTTATTAGTAAAATTACAACGTAGTGAATATTTTGGGTCACTTTAGTACTTAATAAAGTAATAATTCTCTGGTTAATTGAAATCGTGCTGGTGGAAGTTTTATTGTTAAAGTTGAAAAATGTGGATAATTGTTTGCAGCAACAATGCAATATTCTACGTCTTCTATAAATCCTTTCCATCCTAAGGCTGCCTGGAAGAGATCGCTTTTGGCGATAAGGCCGCCAGTTGTTACACTAGTTTTTTAAAGAGTTTTTTGTCCTCTCTAACTAATTTAATAGTGTAAACAATAAATAGTTAATCAATCAATCAATCAATGCATTTCCCCACGTAAAAAAAAAGCTGTTTTCTCGTAGTTTACCTAATGTTCGCTAGTTGGCGAAAATGTCAAACGGCAATAACTACTTAAAACTAGCTGCACCCCGCGGTTTCCCCCGCGGGGATTGCTTCTTATAACATCAGCTATCTGCCAGTGAGAGTCCCGTCGCAATCGGTCGTTTACCTGACTCCATAGGGAATATAAATACATAAACACGTCGTCTATATATAGACTCGCTGACACGACAACCACAATTTTTTTTGTCCTTGTAGCTAGGCTAGGTAAATTTAAAAAAAATTGGTAATAATGCCCAATGATCTACACGGATATTAGTTATACAACCCTTGTTTACAAACATCTTGAACAATGATTGATATCTCGTTTTATTATCATGGATACAGAATACTACTTTGTTTGTTGATGTTGAATTCTCATCAATTCATATCGACGGGCACCGAGGGCTTACGACAACCCTTACAAAAAAAAAAAAACACGACTGATTGAATGAATAAGTAAGCATTTGGTGGAATGAATTTTCCCGATGCTTTTGTTGGCTTTTTTTCATACTTCGTTGTTAATCAATGAATGTCATAAGCATGTATATTTTTTCCAATTTGTTGCGATATAAAATTGAAAAGAAGATAGATAGAAACTCTTTATTGTGTACACCAGAAATAAAAATTAAAAACAGAATGAAAACACTTACAAGCTAGTCCCACAAGTGGCAGCCTTATCGCTAAAAGCGATCTCTTCCAGTCAACCATTGGATGGAAAGAAAAGAAGATTTGTTGTCTCTTTTCTATAACATGTGTATAGGACAGTAACCGAAGAATTACTGAAATAATTTAAATAATAAAAAAGGTGAGCAACGTTCTGTAAAGTTATTTATTATTATTTTGATAGCAAGACATATTTTGGTAAAATAAAAATATAAAAAACAGCAATTCGCCACCGTAGTGAAACGCCAATATGACCGATTGAAGTCACGAATATGAAAAGAAGTTTTAATCATAAGCAGAAACCATCGCTATTAAGCGCATGGTGTTTGGTGCGAATTCGCTGAAGTTAAATAAAAAAAATCGGGACATTTTTTTGCACACACGGTCATCTGACCCCAAACTAAGCAAAGCTTGTGATATGGCTGCCAGAGACTGATATACATGCATATATAGGTTTAAATACATACTTAATTAGATATTAACAACCAGATATAGAACAAACACAAATGTTCATTACATAAATGTTTGTCCTAGGTGGGAATCGAACCCACGCCCCCAAGCTCAGAAGGCAGGTTCACTACCAACTGGACCAACGGGCTATCATTGGTCAGTTGGTCGGAAAGAAATGAATTATATTTAAATAAAACCGACTTCCTAAAAACACAACACACAAACATTGTGCCATAAATTATCAAATTTAGATTTAAAAAAAAGCATAATTTATTTTGTAGTCGTGCTCACCCGACTTCAAAATCCAAGTATAAATCGTAGTACATAATATAAGTCAATGTATAAATATTATTTTGTTCTTTGTAGTGGCACAATAACTGTGTTTTGTGGTTTTTTGAAGTAGGTTTTGTAAATAGATAATTTATTTTAGATTTTGTAGTGAAACAAAACGACCTATTTACACGTTTATGTATGAATAGTAACCTCCGTGTTTTGACTCGAACAAAGCGCCTTAACAAAACTATTGTAGTTACAGTTTGTAAATTGTAGCGAAATTAGTAGGCGCTCGGGCAAAATTTATCCATATTATTCAAGCTGGTTTAAAAACTACTAAGCATATGCCTAACTAATGAAATTTTTGTAGGACTACTTCGAGAGTTTCCTCTACATGATAAAATAAACATGCTAATTGGTTTACAGATAACGTAATCGACGTACATACATAAAAAAACGGGCCGAACTGAGAATTTCCCCCTTTTTTGAAGTCAGTTAAAAATTAAGCTTAATTAAAACGTCATATTTTTAAAGCTATACCTCAAATCATAATTAAACAACTGACCTAAACCGTCCGTATGTAAAGTTTAATTTCCTGCAGCCCCTTTGAGCATTCCTTCCTACGTGTTTATGTATTTATATTCAATTTCCTTTGTCTTTGTTATATGATTCAACTCGGCTAGTTCTATTCTTTGTTCCTCGTAAAGTATTTCCACTTGGGTATTGAAGTTAGCGAAATGAAGGAAGAAAAGTTTTCATACTGTTTACAAAACTGAAATGGCAATAGTTTCTTCATCGCTACGATGTTGGTCGAGTTTTGTTGTTGTAGCAACAAATTAGTGGTGGTTTATTTTGCTAATTAGACATTGAATGAATTTTTTTTATAGCTTTTTTGTCCAGTTTGCAGTGAACCTGCCTTCTGAGCTTGGGGGCGTGGGTTTGATTCCCACCTAGGACAAACATTTATGTGATGAACATTAATTGTTAGTTCTATATCTGGTTGTTAATATCTAATATTATATATTTAAGTATGTATTTAAAACGATATATGTATATATATCAGTCTCTGGCAGCCATATCACAAGCTTTGCTTAGTTTGGGGTCAGATGACCGTGTGTGCAAAAATGTCCCCAATTTATACATTATATTATAATGTTTCAAGCCTATCTGCTTTTCTCGTTTGAACAAGATTATGAGATGAGCAATTTTTTTTTATTTGGACGTTTGCTCTCTTGGCGTACGAGTCGGTTTGACTGCCAAGGCGTGCCAATAGAATTAGTTGTTTCGCATCAAATAAGGTAATAGAAAAAAACTTTTATTTTTTAACAAACCTGTAGCTCTTTGTTTAAATTATTAAATATCCATCCATATATCATATTGTAATGACATATCTGGGGCCTTACGGACAACTGCTATAGCGGCACCTAATCCGCTCAGTTGGAAAATCACGCGACCGCAAACCGTATCTGGGCGCGATAAGGTTCAAGTTCGCGTGATTTGCCAACTGAGCAGATTAGGTGCCGCTATAGCAGTTGTCCGTAAGGCCCTGTTGCATTTAGTAGTTCCTATGGCCACCTTCTATCATCATCATCATCATTATCATCTTCATCATCATCAGACCTTGAATATCACCTAGGGGTATTAGTACTCATCAAGACCGTTCCAAAAAGAGCAAATACTATGCTGCTAAATACTATGCTATGTTATCTTGCGTTCATTAATGTCTATGACCATATTCTGACTCCATCAAAAAAGCTCTATGGTACCATATTAATGCATTGTCATCAAAGTAAAAAAAAATTTTTTTTGTTTAAATTTTTTGTTACAGTTTTAATTAACCTTTTTTTCATGATAGGAAATTATTTATTTATGTTTTCTTTTACGTTATTTTTTTTTTCAGGTTAGTTTAAAATTAGCATCACAAATACCTATCTAAAGAGAAAAATAATTTATCCCAAAATTCTTATTGTAATCGAAGCGACGCAGAAGCGGTATTACACTAGAGATTCGTCATATACAAATAACACATGTACTTCAGAAAAGTGACGCCTGATTCAATCAACTATAATTAAGTGTACCAAATTTCAATTGAATGCCGGAAAGTGTGTCAAATAAGACTTACAAGATTTGTACTTAATATACATAGATATATGCAAATACGTAAAGTTAAATAGAAGTTTGTAAAAATATCAGCCCGATCCCTTATTAATATATAATTATATATTTTGATACAAAAGCCACTTAGTTATGCGCGTGCTATACTTAAGGGCTAGAAATAAGCATAACAGTCAGTACGCATTAGCTATTTACACTATACTAAATTGTTTACGATGTATCTATAACCACAGCTTTACCTTACCTCTGACTAATAAACAGAGAGTTAAGTACAACCTGGCGTAAGTAAAACAGCTCTACCTACAAGAAAAAATCGTCCTTACATCCCACGAAACTTGTTATAATATTTCGCGAACGGTCCGGGTCGACTAAATTATTCATCGCACGACCCACCGCCGGCCGTGTCGTGTCGCATTCGACTTTACTATTCCCTCGTGTACGATACTTACGGAATAATGTATTACGTTCCGCAGTAATGCTCGCGGACAGAGATTATTGTCGAATTTAATTCTAGGAGAACGAATTAAGTAGTGCCCGTTCGTATTGTAGAGATTTTTAGTATAATGCCGCTGCCAGCAACAGCATTTATAAAACTGTTTTAAACTATCACGGTTGTTCACTAAAGTTAAATGATTATTAGCGGGATATTTACCGTGGTAAGGTTGTGGAATGAGCTCTCGATATTTCGGCGCAGTTACATGCACCATGTTCACGGGAAGACTGAAGAATGCGGGTGTTTGGTCGAACAGTTTAAAAGTTAGGTACAGACATAACGATCTACCCTCTTTCTTAGTCTTTTGCTACGGTTATCACTACGGTTATCGGGAGCTCATACCACAACCTTACCACGGTAAATATCCCGTTAATAATCATTTAACTTTAGTATTTATAAACATCATCATCATCAGCCAGAAGACGTCCACTGCTGAACATAGGCCTCCTCTATCCACATTGGACGACAGCCTGCCATCTGCATACACTGGATGCCCGAGACTCTCACAATGTCGTCGGTCCATCTAGTAAGAAGCCTACCTACGCTGCGTCTTCCAGCTCGTGGTCTACACTCAAGGATCTGTCTTCCTCATCGGTTATCGGTTCTTCGAACGATGTGGCCTGACCATTGCCACTTCAACTTGCAAATTTTAATAGCTTTGTCAGTGACTTCTTTGGTTACTGTGGTTCTTTGGCGGATTGTCGGATTCTTTTGCGTAAAGAAACTCCGAGCATAGCATTGACCGTTGTGTGACTCTTAGTTGTTCCAAAAGGCCAGCAGTTATTGTTAATGACACTGTTAACACATTGTTAATAGGAAAATAACATAGGATACTAAACTTGTATCCCAGAAAGAAAATTATGGTTCCTCTATCCAAGCAGGTGAAACCGCGGGGAGGAGCTACTATACGGGGTTACGCATATAGACTGTACTAAACCGAAATGAGGTCGTTGTTCTCATCATTATGGACAACTTTTACCAACCCTGTAATGACGAAAAAAGTATCAATAACATTCTACAGGCTTAGTAGTGTATATGCGTAAAGATAATAAATAAAGATAAAGATTATTTATTTGCACAAAGCACGAGTAAATCAACCACACATTTAAAAACGCATGCACAATAGTTGGGTTAAAATGTTAGTCACTTTGTACCATGTTTTGCCTAGTTTGTAGGCGTACAAATCTAGAGAGATGCTATAAAAATACCGTAACAATTATTTATATAAAAAGTATTAATTAAATTAACTGTCGCAATAATTTCAAAAGTTCAGATATGATGTTATTAATTTAAATAGTTAACACATAGACATTACTATAATTGTACGATAAACGAATTTATCCACTGCAGTCATTAGTAAACTTTATCATTTATAAAATCACTAATTGCAATGAATAAATGAATTATGAATTAATTTAACCCTGTATTATGTCCAACGTCGTCTGATCAACTCGTATAGCTTGTAAATTGTGGTTTTGATATCAATTCCGCTCGCAATCCTATCGGTTACCCGCATCGCCGCAGCATCGGATCTTGGTTAGCTTGATTTGATAACGGGTTACCAGATTAGATACGGGTGAAACAGCTACAAATTATACAGAGGGCCAGTCAAGAGTCTATGCTTCGTGCGTTCTCTATCTCGCTCGCGCATCTCATAATTTTTACAAACTTTTATTTAACCTGCCCTGTTAGTATCTATGTGTGTTTACAAGCAATACGAAGTATGTAGCTTTTATTTAACTTGCCCTGTTAGTATCTATGTGTGTTTACAAGCAATACGAAGTGTGTAGCGTTTGTTTAACTTGCCTTGTTAGTATCTATGTGTGTTTACAAGCAATACGAAGTGTGTAGCGTTTGTTTAACTTGCCCTGCTAGTATTTATGTGTGTTTACAAGCAATACGAAGTGTGTAGCTTTTATTTAACTTTCTCTGTTAGTATCTATGTGTGTTTACAAGCAATACGAAGTGTGTAGCTTTTATTTAGCTTGCCTTGTTAGTATCTATGTGTGTTTACAAGCAATATAAAGTGTGTAGCTTTTATTTAACCTGCCCTGTTAGTATTTATGTGTGTTTACAAGCAATACGAAGTGTGTAGCTTTTATTTAACTTGCCCTGTTAGTATCTATGTGTGTTTACAAGCAATATAAAGTGTGTACCTTTTATTTAACTTGCCCTGTTAGTATCTATGTGTGTTTACAAGCAATACAAAGTGTGTAGCTTTTATTTAACTTGCCCTGTTAGTATCTATGTATGTGACAAATCTTGCAACTGAATTTTAGACCAGTTATTGACCTGAAATGTTGCATACACGTTTAGCTTAGATGACAATGCATGGTTAGCTAAATGACGTCATTCAAAATCCAATATGGCGGACTCCCAAACATGGCGGACTAGTTATTTTTTATGCACATTGATGATTGGGTATCAAATCTAAAGGGTTTTCTAAGAATACGAAAAATTTAATGACGTCACACTAAATTCAATATGGTGGACACCCCACGATGGCGGCCGCAATCATGGCGTCATTTCTATTAATAGTATTTTATTTTACAATAGAGCACTTTATAAATTAATATTTTTCTGTAACAATATTGTCACCCTTAAATGAAAAGCACTTCAAAGTTACAAAATAATAATTATTGTCGAATATTTTACAATCGAAAACTTTCAAAAGCAGTCCTTTGTCAATTCAAGAACTGTATAAATAAAAGAACAGATATTTGTTTTCTGTTTTTTGGGCATATTTCCTTTGACGTAGCATCAGGACCGTCATCAGGACGAATCCTAATATTATAAGAGTACCTCTGTCTCTCCGTCTGCATGTTTGTTCGCTTTTCACAACTAAACTCCTAAGCCGATCTTAACAAAATTTAGCAGGATGATAGTGTGCATCATAAGGGCGGACATAGGATACTTTTCCTTCCACAAAATGCGGAAAAATGGAAAATCGAGGGTAACATCGCGGAATTCAGCTAGCTCTGAATAAAACTTTATTTACATTACACTTGGTTGTGGTTGGAATGGTATTTTTTATTTTATTTAACTCTCAAAAAAACAGTATACAACAAAATATTAAACTACAGAAGTACACAGAAAATGAAGCTAGTTGAAATACCAGCATCGTTGACCATAGATTCATAAATTGGCCTACTAAGGCAAAGACGATTTGTTTTATTGTATTTGGTCTAAGGTCTGTTTTTTTGTCAAGTTCGCAAAGATCAAGCAGGAGACTAATGGTGTATTGAGCCATAGAGAAATATACTATACTAGCGACCCGCCCGCCCGGCTTCGCACGGGTGTAATTTACGTGCGAAGCCGGGGCGGGTCGCTAGTTATATAATTATTTAAACTATCCTATCTCTCAAGTTGGATCGAACTGCACATGGTGTGCGAATTTTATTATAATCGGTTAAGTGGTTTAGGAGTCCATTGAGGACAAACATTGTGACACGAGATTTATATATATTAAGACTAGAGATTGAACGGATGGATTTCTGCCGTACGACTACGTCACACAGCAAAAATAGACCATTTATATAGCAAATTGACTATATTATACAAGACAATCGAAGACTATAGAAGACAATCGCATACGCCAAAGTTAACTAAGTAGCTTCCGATTTTTGCTGCTTGGTGACATGACGCCATGTCGAATGATTTCTACAACGGTACGTAAAAGACCTGCTCTGTAGGCAAAGTACGAATTTTTGCTACGTTAAAAACGTATTGAATTTCATACAGATTTTGAATTTTGAAATTGAAATTTTTATGTTATTTGGTACCTACGTATTTTAACGTATAAATTTCACACAAAATTCAATTTAAATTATGTATATCATTATACATATAACACTAAAAACTTTATTCACACCAATACACTGCAGTGTAGTTACACTAAAATGTAGTATAAAAGCTTCTCAGAAAAATAATAAAGTTATGAAGTAGGTACTGCCTTAAATCTGGCCCCGTTTCAGGTCCTATTTGTCAAGTTTACTTATCGAAATAAACTTTGGCGTTTTTCCACTTCCATAAACAAGGGTTACCGATTAATTTAAACGCGACCCTCGACGAAAGTTTTTCGTAATAACTCCTAAGTTAGGTAACTGTCGTTTTTTTTATTATTCACAATACTGTATTTAATGGTGTTAGTTGTAGCTGCTTATTCAATTCAAGCAATTTATTCAACAACAGTGGCAATGACGGAAGGTAAAAAAAATTAAGATCATCCAAAAAATAAGGAAAACACACACTGTGTTTAGTAAAGAAAATTTTTGCTGGAAAGAAACTGAATGTTTTCGTCTATAAACACTGACACAGTGCGAGTCAAACCCAGGCACCGAGAGACTAGCGCACCGAGGATTCCACAACCAAATAGTTGGCTAAGAGCGTATCAAATCAAGACTCGAGACACGCATATGGTTTCATTTTTCGTAGCCAAAGTCATATAATTGTAGTCACAATCATCATAGTTTATAAATTGGTGGTCACAAAAAAATATCCACTGTCCTTCGTTCTTTGTTTTTTTTATCTGGTTTTATCAGTTTTACAGCAAAGCAAATACAAAAATACGTTAAAAAAATCGTTTGTTGTATGGGGAGGCCCTTCTCCCGTTATGTTTTATTTTTTTTATTTTATTATTATTTCTTAGTTAATACACCATAACGTTACATAATATTCTGTGAAAATTTTACTTGCTATCTACGGTTCAAAAGATACATCCGTTAAAAGGTAGGACAGACAGATAGATAGTGAAGGCATAATAGGGACACCTTTTGGGTACGGAACCCTTAAATGTAATCGACCTAGTAAAATAGTCAGTGGCTCATCTCTAATATTTATTTGTAATCGAATTAGAAAGTTCTAGTACAAATATTTTGTGAAAAAAGAAAAAAATAAATTTACTGAAGTGCAGCGACTTGACTGTGACCCACTTTCTTCAGTTGATTGTGACTACGACTTGTTTGAAGATATCTTCTATTACTTGATGTATTTATGAAGCACATAAGTACTTAATTTTTTATTATTATTGACATCGACTCAATAGAAAAAATGTGTAGAGCCAAACCTTAATATAAAAAATCATCTGACCATTTGAAACTTTGGCGTTGTTACGGTCCGGTCATTTTGCTATAGCATTATGCAACCAAAACGTTCTGCAAGATTATTATTGTGCTTTGTGCTGTCCCAAAATTAAATCGAATTATGAAAATGCTTCGACACCTCTAGTTATAAAATTCATAAAAATAAAAAATAAAAACAAAAATATAAATGACTAACAAAAACTCCAGATCGAACATTAACGTCGGGAATTCCCAATTGTAAAATCGAGTCGGAACCAGGTCGGGACTAATTCCGTAAGGTCATTATGTCCGGACCGTTTGTGTCATTAAACAGCAGCGCTAACGACCTCCTGTGGTACGATTCAATTTCGAGCGGGACTAACGAGTGGTTATATCTTACAGAGACACCTTTTAAAGCCTACAACTTAACCACTTAACTCTTGGATCATTTAAATAGTTTGGATGAACAGCTTTTTTCCCCTTCCTTGGTGGTAATACTAACAAAATAGTGTTACTATCGTTTTGTTTACCTATTAACACACCTAACCCTGTAGAAAGCAGTCTGTCAAAACCGACCACGATATAATTCTGTGTAAAAGACGAGCAATTAGGCCCGGGTTGTGATATATCACAGCGGACATGTAACATGTTGCTATGACGGCCTCTTCTAATGGCTACGAATGGCGGGCTAACTTTTCAAATACAAATTGTCGACTCGTCTATAACGAGCAAAATACAGACCTTATCAGGACTTGGCAAAAAAAACACAGTTTGTTATGAGAGCTTTTCAGAGTGACGGTTTTAAAACATGAATAGTTCTAGGTGACTCGATAGATGGCGTTATACCACAGTTATCTTACACTATTATAACCCGTCCAATTCGGTTAGGCATCGGCCTGTGTAAAACTGCGAAACTATCATTTGACATTGCGAAGAAAGTAGCACCACCGCATTTACCTAAATTCAGTGCATGTGATTCGGATAGGTTAGCGTTGTTTTTATGTGTTAATATACTGTGGTGGGTGACATAATAGTAATTATTTATTATGAATATTAGCGCCATCTATTAAAGTTTTCCAGAAGAAGGGCCCTGAAAAGCTTTCATTTACGAATTTCAGGCCCAACCAAGTAAAAGTTTTTTTGGCTGATTGTATTATTTTCCTAAACTAAACTAACTAACTAAACTAACTAAAGCAAAACTCAAAGAGTTTTTATATGAACATCAAAAAAGTGAAGAGCTTTTAACGAACGACACCAGCGCAATTTAAACATGATTTAAACTAGTCAATATTACATACATACATATTACATAATTCTACATTGCATTCTGCTATAATCTTATAGTTTTATTAGTAGTTTATTTATTTAATGTTTTATGTTTAGGTTTTGAGTAGGTATTTACAAAATTGCTTTCGTGTTTGTATGTGTATATCATTGGTAATATAGTATTTTAGCAACGCACACCTGCTGCCTGATGTGCGTGACGTCACCTGTCGGTTCCAACGGAAGACCAGCGCTGGTTGTTTACAACCAGCATCACGCTGAGTTGGGATCGGCTTGTGACAGAAACTATTACTTTGTTGTTTTAATTTTATTCATAATGTTTATATACTTTGTTTCTGTCATAAATAAATATTTTTTTCTTTCTTTCTTTCTTTCTAAACTTGTAAACTATTTTACGAATATTGATTATATAATTATGGCCCTTATAACTGCGCTAGAGTATGGAAAAGTCATATAAAGAGGTGAATAATGCATTTTCGTTTTGTTTTTTGAACTGCATAGAAGTTTCTAGTAAAGTCTTCACCACTTTACTGTGGCATAACTAGACTTGACCGCGACTTACATTGCTTGAATCTTGACTGTGACTATGACTTGTCTAACTATATTTAATTAAAAATATTTCTATATTTGAAATGTGCAAACGCATAAGAAGCGCGATGCCACAATCCTAAGAAAAGTACTTGTCAAAATTTTACCTACATTAGGTATTTCTTATTCCTTCCCATCTTTCTTCTTAATATATATAAATCTCGTGTCACAATGTTTGTCGTCAATGGACTCCTAAACCACTTAACCGATTATAATAAAATTCGCACACCATGTGCAGTTCGATCCAACTTGAGAGATAGGATAGTTTAAATAATTATATAACTAGCGACCCGCCCCGGCTTCGCACGTAAATTACACCCGTGCGAAGCCGGGCGGGCGGGTCGCTAGTTTTTTTATAAAAACAAGTATTTTTTAAGTTTACTGGGAGCTCGCTCACCTCATTTTCAATAATCTTTCAGAGCGTCTGGTTAATGCGACGCGTGACCGAAATGCTTGCGTGTTTCTGGCTCAACGCATAAGCATGGCCATTCAGCGTGGTAATGCCGCCAGCATGCTGGGGACGCTGTCAACTGGTAGAGGGCTTGAGCATTTGGATTGTTTTTAGACCTTCAACGATATATTGGCACTAACTGTATTTATGGTGTTAGTCATCATAATCAGCCTTTTAACAGTCCACTGCTGGACTTTTAGCCTACCCCCCAAAAAGGGTGATTGGGCCATATCCACCACGCTGGCCCAGTGAGGATTGGTGGATTCACATACGCCATTGAATTCCTTCTCCGTACGTATGCAGGTTTCCCCACGATGTTTTCTTTCACCAAAAAGCCAGTGGTATGAAAATACGAATATAAGCTCCAAAAAGAGCTCATTGGTACGGGCCCGGGGTTTGAACCAGCGACCTCAACAACGCTTTCAAGTCTAGCGGTCTCCCAAATGGGCTACCACGGCTCTCAATGGTGTTATGGTGTTAGAATTAGCTTGTGTTTTGTTTAGTCCCCCACACTTGGGGCAAGGCACTTGCCCCAGACATGGTATTTTTCTAAGTAGGTTTGATAATACTTCAATTTCTCTCTGCTCGATTCTCATAAAATTCACCCCAGTTCTCGTTAATAATTTTAAGTATTAAGTGAGAATTGAAGTCTTGCCAAAAGGGGGTTAAGTGAGCCGGATACAATAACGTCCCATGAGATTGGTTTGTCTGGACCTTTTGCATTATGAATCACTTGACCTTGCGAACGAGGGTTCTTTGTACAAGCTTCTGAATAAATTATTCTACGAGATCTGTTTTTTAAAGTAAGTCCCAGTTTGTGGTAAACGAAGTGTCTGACGGTATTTTTGTAGGTATATATATTATATAACGGTAAGAGGTTGCAAAATTCGTGTGCTTTTTATCTGTATACAAGTTTCCCTGCTTTCTTTATTATATACATTAGGCAATATTTTGTTTTTTAGGTATCTTCAAAAATGTTGAATACGAATAAAAGATGTAACTCTCACCAGGAACGGGCTCCTAATACTTTTGCCCCGGGAAATTGTGTTTAAATTGAAAATTCGCGAATACAACGACAACCACAAAAACAGTAAAAAAAAAACAAATAAAAATGTGAATAATAAAAAACCTTAAATAGCCTATGAATAATTGTAGCAGTTTTTCTTCGTGAAACGAAACGGCATAATGACGAGAAATTACTCTAATTTGTCTTTACGTTTGTACGTGTCTTTAGTCTGATAATATTATTTCAGCGTGCATCTCAAAGATTTGGACAGGTCCATGCATAAATTAATAATGTTATAAGATTACTTGTCTTAGACAATATGTTTACCTATTGAAAATATTATTTTACCCTAATCAAAATCATACCGTACATCTTTTACTATCTCTACAAAAAAGGCCACTTGGTCATAGTAGAAAGCTTGGCTTGAAAATAATACTTGCTAGGCTAGGCTAGGCTAGGCTATGCTTTTAATTTGCGAGGAAAAAAAAGTGATATTGTATCTATTAAGTAATTATTTCGCACAAAAATTAAGCCTCGCAATCCAGCGGGGCAATGCTGCCAGCATTCTGGGAACCCTGCCGCATGGTGGCGATTTGTTCGCCTAGGATTTTATTTTTATTTTTTGTATATATTATATTTTTAGTTGTACATAGTAGTTTTATCGATAAGTTGTATAAATAGATTATCTTTAGGCGTCTGCTAATATTTTGTTATATTAAATAGTTTGGTCCTTATTTATATTACATTTTAATAATTATCTCTTACTTTTGTTTAAACATTGTTATATTTTTATTCGACAAAAGTTATATTTGGGTATTCAGTAATACCCTGATCTATAGGTATTACTTAACACCTTGGCAAACTTCCTATATGAAATCTGAAATTTATGCAAATAATTTGGAATGGCGGTTTTCAGGGCTCTCTTTTCCCACTATTAGCAATTTTGACCATTCTAGTTATTATTTGTCTACTTCCATGGTACGCTTCTCAGAGCTATTTTTATTTGCTTTGAAGGGTAAGCTTAAATTTATAAAAGCGATGTTATATCAAAATGTAATGTTCATCTAGGAAAACGTAAACGTGGAAACAAGATCAAAAATATTTCACTCGATAGAAGAAAAATAAAGAAACACTTTAAAAAAAACTTGAGCTTTTCTTCCTGTTTTTTTTTATTCATTCAAATACCTATCTACTGAACGATGTCTACTAAGTAAATCTAAATAATACAGATTTTACAATTATGGAAAGAACCGTAAATTCAAGAACCCTTCTCCCCATCAGCCATCTGATCTGCGTAATATGTGCCCTGTCCACTGCCACTTTAATTTGCTAATCCAGTGGGCTATGTCGGTGACTTTCGTTCGTCTACGGATTTCCTCATTATTTTTAAACCCCTAGTATATAGCCCTCTTATAGTTTTTTGTGCGACTTTGAGCTTAATTATGAGGCCTATGGTGAGAGACCACGTTTCAGTGCCGACTATTCTACATTAAAATTAAACACTTAACGAATTTTATCGCGTGTATTTTCCATTATTTTAATTCCTTAAGTTTAGAAAACTCTACAGTGTCCGTGGTTACAGGAAGACTAGATGAGAATGTTTATAGAAATCTACACTAATCTACACTAATATTATAAAGAGGTAAAGTTTGTAAGTTTGTAAGTTTGTTAGTTTGTTTGTTCTGTTTTAACTCCGAAACTACTGATCCGATTTTAAAAATTCTTTCACTAATAGAAAGCTACACTATCCCTGAGTGCCATAAGCTATGTTTTATAATGGTAAAAGTTAATTTTCTGCACTAAATAACCGTATTAGTAAAACATGTTGGAGAAAAATAAGCTGCTTGGCTTCTTTATCGGCGTACGCTGACCTAACGGTTTGAGATAATTAAATACAATGTTTCACAAAAATGTAGTTCTTAAGTAGTTTTACAAAAAAGTCCGCGATAGCATATATCTATCTTTTATAAGAACACCACAATAACGATAATAACCGGTTATTGTGTTCAGAATAAAAATTAAAATTAAAAGGTCATGTTTAGATGCAGTTTTGTAATCTAACCCATGAATCCTTACAAAAGTAAATGAATTCATTATTAGGAACATTTAATGTAGATAAAGTTCGCCGTTTACAGTATGTGGTTTAGTCGCACAGTTCATGAGATAATGTAAAATTAAAATAACGCGACCATAATAATCCGCGCAGCGCCTCCATACTGCACATAATAAGTAGGTGATATAATAAAATAACTGTTTATCGACACCATAAAAAAATATAACAAGAAGATAACATTAAATATGGGGGGAAAAACGGCCTTATCGCTATGAGCGACATCTTCCAGACTACCTTTAACAATGGTGTGCTGCGGTGGAGTGGTATCACAGGTATTTAATTATTAACCGACTTTAAAAAACGTTCTCAGTTAGGTGGGTTTTAGGATTCCGTACCCAAAGGGTGAAAACGGGACCATATTACTAACGCTGCCTGTCTGTCTGTCCTACCTTTTAACGGCTGTATTTTTCAAACCGTAATAGATAGCCAGTTGAAATTTTCACAGAGTATGTAACGTTACGGCGGATCAACTAAGAAATGTAATAACAGTAAAGTTTCATATAGTAAAAACGAAAGGAGGTCATTCTTAGTTCTTAGCTCTAATATAAAAACGGTAATACGTACAAGCGTCAAACTTGGCATGATTATAGTACATAGTACATAGTACTCTAAAGTGTAACAACAAATAATAATTAATGGCCAAGTGCGAGTCAATGACAAATTTCTGTTCATTAACAAGTTATACTCGAGCGTCACTGTAGCAAAGAATTAAATATGTGACTGCGTTGCAACTACTTCGACTATTTTGGAAGGCGTTAAGCCTGAACAATAACTGGTTGTATTTTGTGGTGGTAAAGAACCCTCAATGCGCGAGCCTGACTCGAAATGCGTATTTTAGTAATTTTGAAGTCGGTCTAATCCCTAATGTTTTTAGCTTTACATAGATAAAAACTATGGACAGATGCGGGACTATAGCTACGATATAAGGGCGCGATAGGAGTAGGTTGAATTACGGTATGGGAGTGGAGTGGAGCGGACGGCTACGGGACTAGATCGGAAAGAGTGGGACTGAAGTAGATAGGATTACGGAACGGATGCGGGGCTGGATTGCAAAAAGGTGGAAAGAGAGTAAATTGGATTACGGGACGGATGCCGAGTTGGATCGGAAAGGGCAGGCCTGTATTAGAGAAGATTATGGGACAAATTCAGGACTGGCGCCGTAAGGATGGGGCGGAAGAAGAGTAATTTTACGGGACGGATTCGGGCCTGGAGCGGAAAGAGCGGAACGGTAGTAGAGTGGATTTAGGGGCGAATGCAGAACTGGAGCAGAAAGGGTGGTACAGGAGTAGAGTGGATTACAGGATGGATGCGAGACTGAAACTAAAAAAACGGGAGGTAGTAAAGTAGATTTCAATACTACGCGAGCGAAGCCGCGGGCAACGGCTAGTGTGAAATAAAGTTATTATACCGCCAATAATTTGAAATCAAAACTTTATACTGTAAGAAATTAATCAGAAGTATTTTTAATGAATTTTATATAAAAAAAATATATTTTAATTTGTATATTTGTATATGTAACAATTAGGTAGTGATAGTTTTAGTTTTTAACTAAAACTACTACTATACTACTACTATACTATTTTACTGTGTATGATTATACTTTGTAATATTTTTCGTGTAAATAAATGTCGTTATCAGAAGACTGAATTCCAAGTATTTTAATTAGAATCAAGGGAAGCCTGCTATCTGCATCCACTGCATGGATGCCCGCGAGACTCTCACGATGTCGCCGGTCCATCAAGTGCGAGTTTAAATTATTAGGTATGGAGGTTATAATAAAATTTCAACCACTATAATTACGCAAGATAAATTAAAATGTTTCCTTATTTGGCAAATTTTAGTTAGAATCTATGAATAATTAAACCCTGATAAAATTAACACAAAGAATGCCTCATGAAATCGGGATGAACGTACGATATTCATCCGTTTTCATTAGCCAGGACCGCGGCCCTACTATAGATATGCGATTCAAAAATCTATAAGTACAACTTTTAAACTCGCTCATATAGTTTACGTTAAGGCCGTATATGAGCATTACTTACTTTACTTTAAAATTATGTTACTTTACACAATAATTAGCTAGGCATTGAATTGTGTAAATAAGGGGCCATTCAAGATTTTTTACAATTATTTACCTACCCCCCCCCCCTTCCCCTTGTCAGCAAAAGTAAGCAAACTTCTTCCCCTGCCCCATGCTTACGTAATCATTGGTAAATATATGCATTTTTCTTTTAATGTATTCTGTTTTTTTCATTGATTCGTGAGCAGCCAGTTAGCAAATAGGCTTAAGATAGAGGAATTTAACGCACATAATATTAATAAGTAAATAATAACTGATGACGTAATCATGATATCGACCCCCCCCACCCACCATGTCAACATAAATAAGCGAAGCAAAGACCCCCCGCCATAAATAGGTTCATAAATTTAGGAGTAGGTAATCAGTGTACAAAAATTGTACATAGTAGTATAATGAAAATCAGTCTGAAGGGTATTCACAAGTATATTTTCACTGATTTACTACACAGCACTTATCCGACAGCTTTTCGGCTACTAATCCACAGCTCGACTGTCCTGATGACCTTTTTTTTATATTGACTTGTATTGTTGGCCTTTTGGCCTCTACAGTTGGACCGGACTAGAGTCCTGATGACCACTGAACGACCCAATATATACTTTCTCCCCTCTACTTCAATTAGTGCCCTCTGCCCTCCGACTGCAATTGCTAACAACAAATGATAAATGACTTTGACGCTCCTAAATATTTATACATATTATTTACGACACAACACTTTATTGGACTAGATGGACCGACGACATATCACTACTCTCACGAGTCGCTGGCATCCAGTGGATGCAAAAGGCAGGCTGTCGTTCAGTGTGGAGGTTAAAGGGGGAGGCCTATGTTCAGCAGTGGACGTCTTCTGGCTGATGATGATGATGATGACTTTATTGACAAAAATCACCATATTCGGCCATCCGGCTGCGTGCTAACTCCGAAGCACGGTTTATCACCTCAATAGGGACTTAAAATATTATCATACGAACCGAATTAAATAAATAACTAAATATTTTGGGATATTTTTCACACACGGTCATCTGACCCCAAAGTAAACAAAGGTTGTGATATGGCTGCCAGAGACTGATATACATACATATATAGTTTTAAATACATACCTAAATAGATATTAACAACCAGATATAGAACAAACACAAAATGTTCATCACATAAATATTTGTCCTAGGTGGGAATCGAACCCACGGCCCCAAGCTCAAAAAGTAGGTTCACTACCAACTGGACCAACGGGCTATCTTACTTTAATTGAGAATTAAAGTCGATGGACAGCTTGACCGAACTTTAGTATCTTATTGTATTTAAAAAACTTAGTAACCCCCACGTTGCTGAGAGATTAATAGCGTATTAAGCTTTTGTTTACTGAAAGTCATTATTCAATTAAATACCATGAGAACGGTGGTGGGTATCCAACCGTTCCACTGTTTATCAGGTTACTGAATACATTATTTTAAATTTATGTATCTTCTATAGGTACCTATAGATACTTACATAAAAACGAAACTTTTCTCATTTACTCACTGACTGTGTGACGCATCACGAAATTTTTAAAACTACTTAGCCGACGAAGCTTAAGATAGGAGGTCCTGGCCTTATGAAAGTCCGCTAAAAAGAATATAGCGAAAGGGTAAACGGGTTTTTTTAAAGTCTACGCGTACGAAGTCGTGGGCAACAGCTAGTTAGGTATAATATTATACCTGCATCTATGAACAAGGTATGCCTATTGTTACACCTGGATCTGTATTACGCAGCTCTATTTGGGCGTATAAAGTAGCTATCAGACGAGACGGACTTGGTTGACGGACTGCCATCTAACCAACGGGAGAGTAAGAGACAATTTATTCTTTCCCTCCCGTTGGTTGAAGGCGGTCCGTCAACCAAATCCACGCGTCTGTTAGCACTATTAGGTTAATACACTAAATAAACAGCAAACGTAGGGTAATTCAAACGTAATATAGCGTAGGTAAAACGTCTTAATACGAACTATACAGGAATGGAATGCGCTGCCTGCCTCGGTGTTCCCTACAGGTTCAACCTGGGTCTCTTCAAGACAAGAGTGAATAAGCACCTCATGGGCAAGCGTGCCCCATCTTAGACAGCATCGTTACTTATCATCAGGTGAATTGTGGCCAAACGCTAGCTTAAAAAAAAAGTAGCAAAATATAAGTCAAACATAACGTAGCGTATGTCGAGCGTTACGTAGCGTAGGTTGAACGTAGCATAGCGTAGGTCTAACGTAGAATAGCGTTAGTCGAATATAGCGTAGCGTAAGTCATCGTAACGTAGCGTTTTTGATGTTTTTACAGTGTCGATGCCATTCTGACAAGACTTGTGTCCGCGTCGACATTTCCGATCGAACTGAGTTGGGAAAATGTAACGACAAGCACCCAAATGCCATACTTTCCTTAATTCCATATTGAAACTCTAAATTAAGGAAGATATAATACCTCTATTATGGCGCAGCCAGCACCTAAAGTGACATGTTAAGACGTAATCTAGAATAAAACTTGCCACTCGTCCAACATTCAAAACAATGTACGGCGTAGAGCCGCTCAGCATGCGCAGAGACGTTGGGTCTCTTTGTATCTATTATCGCATTTACAACGGGGAGTGTTCTGAAGAACTGTTTGATCTGATGCCGGCGTCGCGGTTTTACCATCGCACTAGCCGCCACCGCCTGAAAGCTCATCCACACATCATAGATCAGTGGAAATCGCACACTGTGCGATTCACACGATCCTTCTTGCCTCATACCTGCAAAATGTGGAATGAGCTACCTTCTACGGTGTTTCCGAGAAGCTACAACATGGGGTTTTTCAAAAGGCGTGTTAATCAAGTTCTAAAGGGTCGGCAACGTATTTGTGATGCCTCTGGTGTTACAAGTATCCATAGGCGATGGTGACTGCTTACCATCAGGCAGCCCGTCTGCTTGTTTGCAAACTATGGCATTAAAAAAAAATTGTGTGGCCATTCGCGTGGCGTGGGGTGGCATGAACAGACGTGTCACTCTCTATTAGGTCTAATAATGTACTAAACAAAGGCAAACGTAACGTAGGGCAAACCTAGTATAAGGTAGTCGGTAAAGGTAGCATAGGACACCCTAAAAAACCATGAAGTGATGATATGCAGTAAAGCAAAAAGCTAAAAATTTGGCTGAATGTTGCCTTGGGAGAGCTAGCCTAGGGATCATGATGAGGCTAATAATACTTAATTTTAAGTACTGCACGGGTACGGCCCTCCACTCCCAGAGCACATGGTTTGAGCCTCCACTAAAAATATATACAATGGGTGAAGTGGAGTACTTAGTACTATTATCATAGACGATAAAGACTAAAGTGTTATTATCCTTGGTACAACATACATTTTGATAGAACCAACAGAGAATCTATTTTGAATAGTGCCATCTATTGGTTTTTGTTTGCGCTGGCAATCTTTGTAGATCATAGTACGTACGCCTAATTGTTTGACATAGAGTGGTAGGAAAGGTTTTGCACCTCACTCGTTTTGAAATTATTTTCAGGATTGGTTTTCATAGTGTCGAGTTAATACCAGCGTCTTGGGATAGATATCGCTTTCGTCAAAATAACAGTAAATGTTTAATACGGACTGATCACATCAAAAATCATTAAAAAAACAATAAAATGTTTGAGTAGTTTCATTACATATGAAAACTTTGTTATATGTATTATTTTTGTATTAAAAATTTTAGGTAAGTCACTTTAATAAATTATTAAAATCTTTTACAATAAGTACCTATACTGCCTTGCATTGGAAATTCTGACACGTAAAGTTTCTATTCTAAGACTTAACCACGAATTACAACTTAACTGGATCCAACTGGATCAACATGAAAATTAGTTTAAGAGATCAAGTAGGGTGTGTCAGATCTGCATAATCTAATTCTCTTCTGCCTATTTTTTTATTGGATGGCCAGGGTGGGCACTAAAAGGCAATACCGTTTCATAGTAAAGTTGATATTCCAAAATCCCGAACGAAGTGCTTTGATTCTACTTATATTATGCTAACCGCCAGACAGTGGAATACGCTGCCTGAATGGGTATTTTCCGATAGTTACAATCTGGGTGTCCGCAAGTCGTGAGTGCATCGGTTTCTTCTAGGCAAGCGTGCTCCATCGTAGATGGCATCATCATCGTCTTAACATCAGGCGAGGTGGCGGTCAAACTCAAACCTTGCTCATTAAAGCCTATTCAGTAAAAAAACAGCTTAAAATAGACAAACAAGCTGACCAGCAGACGTTGTCCTGTCTTAGAACTGTCAAACACGCAAAATTAAAATTGTAAATCTTATTTTTTTACGCCTTGGGTTACATTATTGGAGTTTTAGTAAGGATCCCTTTTTTAAAATATAAACCCTATGTTACCCGGGGATAGTGTAGCTTCGCAACAGTGAAAGAATTTTTCAAATCGGTTCGTTAGTTTCGTAGCCTATTCAATGCAAACAAACAATCAAATCCTTCCCCTTTATAATATTAGTATAGAAGTATAGATAGATAATAATTACTGTGCGAAAGAGAGAGCGCGTACAGTGTACAAAATAATTAATTGAAGCATAGTTCCACATGCTCCACGCCAATGTCTGTGACTTCATCTCGTAGGTCTCGCACAAAGAAATCCACCACTGGCAGACGTTGGGCAGAATCTGACTCGATTGTAATCACGCTGGAGCGTGCTGCACCAGTCGGCGTCGACTGAAAACATTTTTTTAATTAGATTACAAATAGAGCGCACAAGTCGTTTTTTTAAAATTATTATAACCCTTGGAGCGAACAGCGAAGCAAAGGTCCGCATGCGACAAGCGGGCGGCAAGCGGCTGGGCGCAGGTCGAACGTCATCTGTTTTTTTCATTCTGCCACGCGTGCCAAATTCGACTGACTACATAAATAGGTTTGCGCTTGGTTTAACTTTATAATAAGGCCTTGAGTTCTTATCGAACTTTAATTTACACGTTTATCATAATTTCAGTAGGACGACATAAGCCTCCCCATCAATCTCCAAAAGGGTCTGTTGGAAGCGGCCTGCATCCAGCGTTTCCCTGCGGTATCTTTTAGGTCGTCTGTCTATCTTGCGGGTGGACTTCCTACGCTGCGCTTATCGGTCCGTGGTCTCCATTCAAGAACTTTTCGGCCATCGGCCATCTGTTTTGCGTGCTATGTGCCCTGCCCACTGCCACTATAACTTGATAATCCACTTACACACTTTACATATTAATTTAATTTTTAGGGTTCCGTACCTCAAAAGGAAAAAAACGGAACCCTTATAGATTCACTTCGTTGTCCGTCTGTCCGTCTGTCAATACCCTTTTTCTCAAGAACGCGTAAAGGTATCAAGTTGAAAAAATAAAAGTTGTAAGTAAACGCAATCAAAAGATATGAACTGTTTAAATGTCGCATATTTTGCGATTTCACAGGGGGATCAAAACCTATAGGGTACTTCCCGTTGACCTAGAATCATTAATTTTGGTAAGAGGCAAGGTCTTACAGCACATATAAAGGAATAAATCTGAAAGTTGTTAATTTGAAGTTAAAAAAAATGTTCACCCGACTGTCACGGAAGAAGATATTTTGTGTGTTGTTTCCTCACAGAGAAAAACTTAAAAAATCTTACCATGCATTCGTCTGATATCGATGGTACGTGGTATACAAATGGCGTGAACTCTTTTGGTGTTGGACCAAACGTGATATCATTCCAGGATAGCATCAGTAGTGAGTGATTTTCGTCGGTGGTGTTATATGGCGCTGAGTTCTTGCAATGGTACCGTATTGTTTGGGTGGCTGATCTTGATTGCTCTTGAATCCATGATAACTGGGTAGGAGCTAGCTGGAAATTAAAATATTATTATTATCTTCAATATCCTACTAATGGGCCCAGAGGATCACACAGTAGGTGCCTGAAAACGGACGAAGGAGCCAAGGTGGGCCTAAAAAACGCTGGCGCGATGACCTCGACACGTTCCAGATACAGTGGTCAAGTCTGGCGGGTGATCACGCTGTCTGGAAAGAAATGAGGGAGACCTTTGCCCAGGAGTGGGACAGTATAGGTTAATTTAAAAAAAAAAACTTACTAATATTATAAATGCGAAAGTTTGTATGTATGGATGTATGGATGTTTGTTCCTCTTTCACGCAAAAACTACCAAACGGATTTTAATGAAAGTTTACAACAATATAGCTTATACATACATTAGAATAACACATAGGCTATAACGGGTCGTAGTAGCGAGGCCCAAAGCAGAGCTCTACGCGTACGAAGTAGCGGGTTTCAGCTAGTAATATTATAAATTCGAAAAGTTTGTTGGTTTGTTTGTTCCTCTTTCACGCAGCAAGAGAGCAACGGATCGACTTGATTTTTTGCATGGGTATGGTTCAAGAGCTGGAGAGTGACATAGGTTACTTTTCATCATCGTCATCATCACCATTTTTTATCACTACGCGGGTGAACCGTGGGGCGCAGCTAGGCTTTTAATAAGTCGACCACATAAATAAAAGCTTATGTTTTTTTAATATTAACTTATTCATATTTTTCTTCTACAAACACGTGATCTATCTTCGGCCTCACCATCGCATCGCTTACCATCAGGCGAATTGGTGGTCGAAAGTAAATATATTTCCTATAATAAACACGATTTATCATACAGCAGCCATCAAACATCCACTGCTGGACAAAGGCCTCCCTCTTAAAGAGGGGTGTTGCCATAATCCCCACGCTTGGCAGGCGGCTTGGGGATCGCAGTAAGTTCACCGTGTACTAATAGGATGCTGCTGCCCATCCTCCGGTGGTTCTGGTCGCAGTTTTAGGACATACCTAGGTCCACGATTATATGTAGTACTAAATATTCATTATTAAAAAGAATGACCATACCGGTTTTTTTTTGCAAACACTGTTTTTTTTAATGTAATAATAGGCTTGCTTTTATGTGTGTTTAGTTTTCATTTGCAGCGGTTTGAATTGCTTTTGGCAGTACAGTTTTAATACATTAAAATATACTAACACACACACACACACACACTTTAACCATACTTCATGGTTTGTTTTAATAATAACCAGTTAATATTAATAATTATCAATTTATTACACTAACCGTAACATGTAGGTATATAATTTATGAATATATTAAAATTAAACATAAGAAAGCAAGTACTTACGTTATATATGTCCTTTAAAGTGACTTCTTTGTTGCTTAACCAGAATGATTTTTTTTCTGAAACTCCTGTTGGAACTTTGCGCTTATATGGCGGTATACATGTCCATATTACATCTTTGCCTTTGTCGTCTTTGGTAACTTTACACGTAACAATCATATCTCCAGGTCCCATATAGAATTTTTCTAGAATAACAATCACAGAAATTATGATTTAAAACAATGAATTAGGTTAAAAATGTTCTAAAAAGATATGTTTCATTATAAAAGAGAAATTACTACATATATAATTATGTTTTGATAAGATAAAAATATAAAATAGATATAATCTGATCATTTTGAGCCTTTGTATTGTCTTTCTATAGATATAGAGGTGGCTATATGATGTCTGTTTTTATAGTAGTTTGCCACTAAAAAAACAATTTGTCAGAATGAATGACGTCATGATTATGAAAACAAACACATATTTAATTAAACTTCATCATCATCAACCATTATCCACCCACTGCTGGCTATAGGTATCCTCTTCAGCGCGTTATTTTTTCCGGTCCTGTGCTAGTCCACTGCTTTCCTGCTGCTTTAGCGATATCGTCCGACCAGAGGGCGGGTGGTCTCGCCCGGTGGTCTCTTTTTTGTTTCGCGTTTCCACCATTCTGTGACTGCTTTAATCCATCTTCCCTTTTGACCAAGTGACCCGCCCCTTTCATGAAACTATTTGTTTACATAATAATATTTTTTAGAAAAAAAAAGACTTCATAAACCTACATTTACAAACTGAAACTAAAAAGTAGTTTGTCGCTATTGAACACTTTGTAAAATTGTTTAATATTACGACTGCATTACTTTGTATCCATGGTCATGAAAAAATTTACGAAAAACAAAAGGCCCGGTCGTCATGGAGACACTTCTTTGTTTTTTGAAGTTCTGTTCTAGGAACAGTTCCTAACGTTTTTGCCTTTAAAATTAAAATCATAATGTGATATAGTTTCATATTACACAACACGAATAAATAAATAAATGCAGTAATAACAAAATAAAAGCATTTACTCTCTTGGCTCTATAACTATTAGTAATTTAATTTTATATTTTTAGGTAAATGAATACATTGGATTTTATTTAGTTCTCACTGTTAAAATATAATATAATAAAATAAAACATAGTTGAAATTCAACAATTACCTGTTAAAATTGTTTCTTTCATATTTTTGCAAACCTCCTTAGCAGGATTATATTGACTTCCATATTTTCCTTCTGATTCCATGTCATCAAATTCTTTGCTACTCTCTAATAATTAGTAAACAAGATTTGGATTATATTAAACGATTTAGATAATATTACTATACATTTATTTACCCAAAAAATATTTAAAACAATTATTAAATTATGTACCTAGCTAAATACAATTTAAAATAAAAAAAACCAGTTAACTGCGAGTCGGGCTTGCGCACTGTGGTTTCATACCACCACAGAGTACAACAAGGTTGTACAAGTAACAGAATTACCAGTTATTATACCGCCTTCCAGAATTGTCGAAGCAATAGCTATGCAGTTAATTACTTTGCTACAGGCGTTCGAGTATAACCATTATAACTTGGTAATGAACAGAAATTTGTCACCAACTCGCACTTGGCCTTTATTTATTCTTTATTGTTATACTTTAGAGTATGTACTATAATCTTGCCAAGTTTGACGCTTGTACGTATTATCGTTTTTACATTAGAGCTTATACAAAAATACGTTAAAAAATACGTTTGTTGTATTCCCTTTCGTTTTTACTTATTGACTTTTTTATTATTTTGTTTGTTTATTTGCCGAAACATTACATATTCTATGAAAATTTCAATTGGCTATCTATTACGGCTCGAAAAATACAGCCGTTAATAGGTAGGACGGACTAACGGACAGACGGACAGACAGACAGTCATCGTAGGGTAAGGTAATAGAGTCCCATTTTTACCCTCTGGGTACGGAACCCTAAAAATAAATTCAAAGTCATAAAACATCACTAATCTAAAATCCCCTCGGTGGAGGGAAAAGTGTCCAGAATGCTGGCAGAATTGCCACGCTGGATGGCAATGCTAATTTTGTTATTTTTTTCATATACCTGTGATAGTTTTTCTACAACATTTTAAAGCAAAAACAACTTCTTTAGGCACTTTAGGGACGTCTGGCACTTTTGGGATGGGGAAAAGGCACTGAGCTCGCGTGACCGTCACGTTTACATACTCGTTTGGGTGAAGTTGGCTCAAGTCGACTAAGGAAGCTACTCGTAGATAGATAGTGGATGTTCCCCGATGGTTACAATCTGGGCGTCTTCAAATCAGGAGTGAATCGGTTCCTTCTAGGCAAGCGTGCTCCAACGTAGATCACATCATCGCTTAACATCAGGCGTGATGGTGGTCAAACGCAAGCCTATTATTTATATTAAAAAAAATAAAAAAATAGAGCGATTTTAGACGAGCCGAAAACCGTTCTCAATATCGTTGGAGTAAAGTCGGATTTTATTAAATTTAATAATAGTCTTGCTTGTTTTAATAATTAATACATATTACCTGGTAACGGAATGCAAGAACAAGACCCTGAAACTCCAGGGAGACCTCGTGGACCCATGGGGCCATCTGAACCCTGAAAAAAAAAAACATTTATAAAACGTAGTTCTTCGCGATAGCGTTTTTATTATATAATATCTGAGATCCGGTTTTTTATCGGATACATTTCGGAGAGTGTGCATCGGATCTGCACGATCTAATTCCCTCCTGCCCATTTTTCTATCGGGACTGCCAGAGCAGGCACGATAAATCGTCCGCTGTATGGTTGATATTCCGAAAACCCGTACGAAGCGCTTTGGTCCCACATTTATTATGCGAATTGCTAGTCTGTGGAATTCGCTGCCTGAATGCGTGTTCCCCGATGGTTACAATCTGAGTGTCTTCAAATCACGAGTGAATCGTGCGGACGGAGCGTGCTCCAACGTAGACCGCATCATCGCTTAACACCAGCCGTGATGGTGGTCAAACGCAAGCCAATTATTAATTTTTAAAAAAAACCCGTGGTTTTACTCAAGCGGGTTACTTCTTATAACATCAGCTATCTGCCAGTGAAAGCCCCGTCAAAATCATTCCATCCGTTTGGAGTCCTTAGCAAGTATTACATTACATAATTATTATACTTTACAAGTAAAATACTGTAATGTAATCCGATGACAATACAATAATTTGTATCATCGAACTGATCTGAAGATGAAGCCAGTAGGTGAATAGTATTTATTTTTTTGGATTCTGCAATTATACCACACTGGCAGAGCCATCTAGCGGGAAAGACGGCAACCATCGAAAACCGAGAACGGCTCACCACAAAGCATAATATAATTATTATTATCATGTAAATATTCGGAAAAAATAATAACCTTTTCTCCTGGGTTTCCTTTCTCGCCGTCTGAACCATTTGAACCATCAGGGCCCTGAAAACAATTTGCTGAATCATTATAATGGTAGATTATAGGCGAAGCATCGCACAGATTGCATCTCCATGCATCCATGTTTTTGTGTTTAAATTGCATAAGACTGAGTATATTCTGTGATGAGTGTGTGATGTTACGGGAAGTGTATTTTGGGAGTGGCAATGTGGAAGTGGGAATAAAGAGACACACCTATAATATTTTGTATTTATAATACTAGCAACAGCCCATGGTGTCACACGCCATGCTATTTGAAAATGAATATAAATTTGTGATCGTCGCTACAAAATATGACCGTATATTTTTTTGGATAAAAAGTATCCCATTTCTCAAACCAGGGTATAAGCAATTAAGCAATCTTAAACCAAATCCGCTTTGCTATTACGGAGCTATATGGAAACAGCCAGAACAACACACAAACCATCGTATTTATAATATTTGTGCGATAAATCGTATTCGGTATACTTATAAGTAGCTACAATAAAATTTACCTGTGTTCCTTTATCGCCTTTTGGGCCTGCTTCACCTGGTCGTCCTAAACTTCCCTACAAAACAGAATAAAGTTACTAAATGTATGTGAACCAATCAACCGTCACTGAAATAACTGCAATGTATGTGTATGGTATAAGTAAAAATGTTATAGTCTATCCTCTATGCACACCCCGTCTTCTACGTCTTCTATAATTCCTTTCCATCCTAAGGTTGCCTTGAAGAGATCACTTTTAGCGATAAGGCAGCCAGTTTTTACACTAGTTTTTTAAGAGTTTTTTGTCCCCTGTATCTAATTTAATGGTGTAAATAATAAAGATTAATCAATCAATCAATTAAGCACACATCATCAGCCAATAAACGTCCACTGCTGAACATTGGCCTTCTTCTTCTTTGGCCTTCCTCCTTCTTCCATAATCCCCATGCACGCTTGCCAGGTCAGGGAGGCCTATGTCCAGCCGGACGTCCTTTGGCTGAAATTATGATGAATCGTTCTGTTAGTGGAGCATGATAAAATACCTTTTGGTAAACATTTTTATTTCACATCACATCACATCACAAAAGGCCTCCCCCTTGGAGAGAGGTGTTGCCATAATCTCTACACTTGGCAGGCGGCTTGGGGATCGCAGTACGTTCACCGTGTACTAATAAGACGCTGCTGCCCATCTGCCGGTGGTTCTGGTCGCAGTTTTAGGACATACCCGGGTCCAATTGGGTCCGGGTGCAAAAAATAATTTTAATTATCGTTATTGCAATCAATCAATATTTGGCTTCGACCAAAATAAAATAAATGGACGGGCCCAGAAGAAGCGCATTTTTGAAGATTACAAAATGTGCGCCGGCGCTCACTTCGTATCAGTCGGTCTCTCGCCGTAGGAAGTGCGACACGCGTCTATTGTTACATGATAATGAAACATCGTGACAAAATTATGCCTTCGTGTGCTTTCCCAAAGTGTAAATACACATCGAAAAACCGCTATACATTATTTGTAACAAAATTTACTGTACATAGTTATAATTAAGTGTTGAAGTATAATATGTCCGACGGTTTTGACTCATTTTTACTGAGCAAGTTCAATGGTTATGGCCTGTCCATTCATTTGATTTTGGTCGAAGGTATTTGAATAAGAACAGTAAGTCTCGATTTGGATATTTTCATATTTTTGTAAAATGTATCATATTCACAACCAAGGGTAAACTAAATATGTGACGGTCAAATCCAATTTACGCCCTTGTGAAGTGGTGGAGACTAGTAAAGGCTTAGTTGTTGCTTCGTTGTTGTGGTGGTGTGGAAAAAGCACACAAATATACGTTCACACAAGAATAAACACAATTAGTAAACAAGAATATAAGGCAGGGCGCAAATCATGGACAATTTTGTGTCTTGTATCCGACACAAGACACAAAAGTGTCCACAGCAACTGGACACACAGTTTGCGCAGAGAGTGGCTGATTTCATACTATTTATATAGAAATCAAATATTCATTGGTAGCTTGTATCCGACACAAGACACAAAAGTGTCTACAGCAACTGGACACACAGTCTGCCCAGAGAGTGGCTGATTACATACTGTTTATAATTATAGAAATCAAATATTCATTGGTACAAGCTACCAATGAATATTTGATTTCTATATAAACAGTATGTAATCAGCCACTCTCTGCGCAGACTTTGTGTCCAGCTTCCACTTGATTGTCTACGTTTGCGCGCTACAAAAACGTGCATAAAATGTGTTCTCGCCTCTTCTTATTTCAATATAATATAAATATTTTGAATATTCGCGGGGGGCGAGTTTGGAGGTTCAACCTTGGCGGTTGGGGGTTATTACGCAAGCTTTTTATAGCCCGTTGGTCTAGTTGGTAGTGACCCTGCCTTCTGAGCTTGGGGGCGTGGGTTCGATTCCCACCTAGGACAAACATTTATGTGATGAACATTTGTGTTTGTTCTATATTTAAGTATGTATTTAAAACTATATATGTATGTGTATCAGTCTCTGGCAGCCATATCACAAGCTTTGCTTAGTTTGGGGTCAGATGACCGTGTGTGAAAAAAAATAAAAAAATGTCCCGAATATTTATTTTTATGAATATAGTGACTTTTTAGATAATATTAAGATTAATACTATTGTATAGCAAATTTTTAACACAATATTATTTTGTATACTGCCTGCCTTGTAATTCCTATAATGATCAATAAATCTATGTCTGTGTCTAGCAATTCAATGATTTTCTTCTAATTTTTTGCTTGAATTGGACAGTGTCCTTTCTTGGTAAAGTATGTTTCTTATAGGTACCAACCTTTTCTCCTTTTGGACCTGGCATTCCCTTTGGTCCCTGCAATCCATCGGGTCCAAGTGGTCCCTAAAAGAAAATGCACTTATTTCAGTCATAAGAAAACCCCGAAAAAGTATTGGCAAAATAATTTGTCATCATAAATAAACATGCAGTTAAAAGGATAAAAGTTAATTTATTTGTATTTATTAAAACGAATGTTTTTTTTGTTGGTTACCAGGTTTAGGTGATTGCGAAAAGTTGCGCGACCGCAAACCGTATCTCAGCGCGTTAAGGTTAAAATTTGCGTGATTTTCCGATATCACCTAATTAATCTGAATCGTTGACGGTTCAAGCACTGTCATGATATATAAATCCCTGTTTCATGCGGTTAGTGCATGAAACAGTGATATACTCGTGAGATTCAACAACTAGAAATGAGATTCTAAACAATTAACATGGACGAACAGACAGATAGAATGAAATTATAAGGGTTCTTTGTAATACTCATCATCATCATCATCAGCAGCCATTTAACGTCCACTGCTGGACAAAGGCCTCCCTCCTAAAGAGGGGTGTTGCCATAATCCCCACGTTTGGATTTGTAGTACTACGGAACCCTGAACCAGAAAAGATTATTTTTTAGTACCTCTATTTACATCGCTACTTATTTACTTAGTAAACTATTTGATTTAAAAGCATTACAATTATATAATGGAAGTTGAATTTAAAACAAAGTCATATTTACAGGAATCCCAGTAATCCCATTGGGTCCTCGTTCACCCTTTTCACCAGGCATGCCCTGTAAATAAGCAAAAATGTTGTATTTTAATTATTTTTTATTTCATGTGTAAAAATAAGGCAAACCGCACACCATACATACTTTTTTAATTTGTGCCCTAAAATAACGCTTTTATTTAAATTTATTTATAAATAAGCTTGCGTTTGACCGCCAACTCGCCTGATGTTAAGCGATGATGCGGTCTACGGTGGAGCACGCGCTATTCCATAATATCATGATTTTCACACAACACAATGTTTCCACTGAACATTCTTGGGGTTCATTCAGTTTAGTGTGTCGTTTGTTTCAACATAGATGTGGCATGTTTTTTTGAGCGATCTGCTTATTAATTAAAAAGATTATTACTATGAAAACGAAGGTTGTAAAAAATATTATTGCCGATTTTTTTATAATTATATCTCTTACCTGATCGCCTTTTGGTCCCGACTTTAACAAGTCTACCACTTTTCCTCCCTAAAATAAAATAAAAAACTTGTTTGTTACAACTTTTAAGAATATAATGGTAGTTACAGTAATAGAGAAAAAAAAACTTACTACTGACATCGAACACGTTTCTGTAATTAAAAAAAAGTGTAAATATTTTTATATTTTTTTATTTAATGTTGATATCTTTTCATACTACATAATCGGTATTATGCATTTTGTTTACAAATACTGGGTGTAAGGGGAACACTCTCGAAGCCAAAAGAAGGTAATTGTACTCATCATTATGAACAACTTTTACTATGGGACAAGCTATTTCATCGCAAAAAAAATATTTGCTGTTCTATAAAAAACGGTCATTGACACTCGACAAAATGTATGGAACAGCTGTTTTTTTTTCGTGATTTCAGGATTGGTCCCATAGTAAAAGTTGTTCATAATGATGAGCACAATTACCTTCTTTTGGCTTCGAGAGTGTTCCCCTTACACCCTGTATACAAGTTATAATGTTGTGACAGAAACGTCGGACGCACAAACTGATGCTATAAAGTAGTTGGTATTTGTTATACCACTGAATCTTGTAAATTGGAAAAGTCTCAAAAACTTACCCAGCGTTTTCGTGCATGTTTTGTCTTCAAACTTAGCTTTTGTGTCCTGAAAAAAATGTACGACAGTTTATTTTGCTGTTAAATTTTGGCGGAAATAAGAAAAATACATGAACAAATATATTTGTTTGAGTATTTTTGCTGTGTCCTGCAAAATATTTTCAACAAGTTGAGTTTTGAAAGAAATATCAAAACTATTTTTGTAAAACTTGGGCTTATATTTCGGATTAATGCTTCGAAAAATTATATTCAAGGTAAGCGGAGCGTTGGTCGTCCAGCTGCAAGATGGGTCGACGATATTACTACTATCGCAGGTCGAACCTGGACTCCATTAGCACAGGACTGAGGCAGATGGCATAGCAAGAGAGGGGCCTATACACAGCAGTATAATAAGGAAGGCTGTGGATGATGATGATGATGAATTTTAAGTTAATTTTGAGTCAAAAAGCGCAAGAGAAGGTAGGTTAAAGCGTCGCACTGGTGTGCATTCGCTGTGTCAAGTATTAAATTATTATCAAGTTTGATGATATGTTATAAAGGTTGCCTAGAAGAAATCACTTTAGGCGATAAGGCCGCCCATTATACTGCCGTATATTTGTTTTCTATGTTAGTTTAAGTTTCATTTGTATTTTCGGTGTGTAATAAAGTAATATTGTATTGTATTGTATTGTTGTCAAATAAGTCAGTAACAGAGTAGAGAGTCACACACTAGAGTCAAGCAAAGTAAAGTCACGGTCAAGTCAAAGTCATGCTCTAGTAAAGTGGTGGACACTTTACAAGAGGCTTTTATGAAGCTTTGGAAACAAAACGAAAACATGTTTCACAGCGTTATATCACTTGCCCATACTCAAACACGCCCAATAATAATCCACACTCAAAAATACAAAAGTTTTATAAAATAATAACAATGAGACGATAATATACGATAATATGTTTACGTTGTCACCAAAAACGTCGTCTTTGGGATTATCCATGGTTATCGCTTTTTTGATAGCAATAAAAATATTTCAAAAATCACAAAAAAACACACTTACCACATCTACTTGAGCAGCTGAAAATAAACATAAAACTGTATAAGAATTATTATCTATACTAATATTATAAAGAAGAAAGATTTGATTGTTTGTTTGTTTGTTTTCATTGAATATGGGGCGGCCTACTAGTGTATAATATTAGGGTTCCGCGGTAATTCAATATTAATAAAGGAAATATACAGAATTTAACTAAGTTCTTACGAAACATCCTAATTAACACCGCTTTGTATTTTATTCAGCCTGCAACAAATTGCTATACAAGGCTATTTTATATCTATAAAAAAATTCATGCAGGCACCTCGCTATAATTATCATAATAATTAATAAATTTTTATTATACGAGATTTACTCACGCAAGATTAAACCTGTTACTGTTACTATAATTTCAATCTCATTCGGCGATCTAGAGTCGATTCATAAGCTTTGACTGAGCCCTCGTGTTTCTTTTTATTCTTGGTATGTGTACTAAAAACAACCCTGTACACTAGTATTTCTTAGTGCAAGGGCTGCCGTTTAATCACGGTTGATTGATTAATTATGTCATTATTCCATTCCGGCATTTGTTTAAAAGCTTAAACTTAATTGCGCTAGTAAATATAGGTCATAATTATAATTATATTATGTCAGTATTATAATGTCAGATGTCTACAAATTATTATATTTAAATTTATTATGTTTACTTTGGATTCAACAATAATCATAAATACTATAAGCAGTTCGATCCGAGTTAAGCATGTTTTGATGAGCATTTAAATATTTCCTTTCATAATATCTATATTTAGTCACAAGTTCATGGTTTTAAATCAACGAGGCTGTGATTTTAATCTGTTTTTCAGTCAAGGATTGTGTGATTTATTTTCAGTATTCGTTTAAATTTAATTTATTCGTTTAAATGCTTTTACATTTTCGCCATAATACTTACATATACCAAAAAGCAGCGCGTTGGACAAAAACGCAAACAACCAAAGTTTAACCATGGCTCGTGTCGACCGTAGCAAAATATCACTTTAGACTCAAATGAAGTTAAGTATAATATATGTAATTTAACAGCTTAACATGAAATGTTCTGGAAATCCCTAATTAAAACATTTTTCCTTTATAATATCATAAATATGCGTGGATAAAGACAGCTTGTTTCACAACTGATGAGATCATGATCCGACATGCTAACAAAATATGAAAACGTAGTATAGGTATTGTAAACACAAGTACCTATACAGGTTTATTGATAATTTTGTAACAACCTCTCTTATATCAAAAATCACCAACAATTTTGGTTCCATAACTTTTACAAACCTCAAAACAAAATCCATTTTTTTAACACGCCCGTACCCTAAACCAATAGTTGCAACCCATTTCACCATTGAAACATGATGATAGGAAAATTTTATTTATATTATAATAATTCGGAGAAAACAGACCTTTAAAACATGTTTTTATTTTATTTCTCTAATTCTAGAATTCTTGTAAATTTAAGTTTTTTCGCAGTTTAATGACCGTGTAATGTTATTAAGAGTTAATTAGTTTTATTATAAATTAAAATATTTCTTGAGTTATGTCTTGTTTAAGTTTTATCATTTGTAGGTTACGTTTTTTATTTTTGAAGCGGCGCCGACTCGTGAGTATCTCTTACTGCAGGCATAGATTGCGTATAATTGACATTGTTTTGCAGAGGCAAAATTTGGATTAGAGCCCATGACTTGGTATCAAGTTTCGACTCATAAGATGGCGCGCCGCTTTTTTTACTCATTCAAAAGCGCGTAATGCCATTTAGAGTTTTAATTTTAATATTTAATTTTTTGTGCTAAAATCAAACATTAAGGATTTGATAAAAAATCATGAAACCTAAAATTGTTAGGTAATCTGAGGAAAAATGTAGAATAATATTTGTGACAAATTTATATAACATCATTATTATAAGACAATACTATAGGTATTCTCATAAATAAACTGATTTTGATTTAATTTGAAGCTGCCTGCGAGAAGTTGTTAACAAATTATCGATAACCCTGTAACCCTGTATAAATTTAAGGATAAGTGCATAATTAAATATGATAAGTTATTTTTAGTTAAAATATGACGTGATTATTAACAGTTATTAATATATTTTTCCTGTAAATGTGCTTACCTATAATTGCAATTCTATAACTACCAATATAGTTAGTTATAAATTGAATATTTGTTAAAATGACGTACATTTGGTTATCTTGTGTATTAATTATATACTTACTGGTTTCTTCATGTAAGTATGAATCAGTTTTTTTGCAAACCTATCTAAACGGAAATTGCCATTGTTTGTTGTTCGCAAAACTCTATAGAAGCCTCTAGTTAAGTCTCCAGCACTAAAGCATGACTTGGACTTGACCGTGACTTACTTTGCTTTACTCTGACTATGACTTGTTTGACGATATTAATTTAATAAAACTTGAAAATATTTAAATTCTTTGCACAAGACGTGTTACGCCAAAATCTAATTTTTTTTATTTGATATTTGGCTCAGTGATATAACGTAGTATAAGTAAAAAATTGTTGGTTTGGCTATATCGCTCGTACATTTTAACTAGTTCTAGTATTTTTACTATTCCTCATAGTTTCGGATATGGCCAATTGGCCATCCACGCCATTAGAAAATTCACCATGATGTTCTAACCTGCGCGCTCCATTATCTTATCTACGTCGGTTGAGCATGCAAGAATATTATCTACGAAGCATTTATGGAACATAATAATTATGTATAAATAAAATTTTCAGGCACTGCAGATATACCCGAGTTAAAAAAATCCTTGAGTAAGTACAGAAGTTAACACTCGCATCTCATTTAAGTTTTACTTAATTCTGCTTCCATCGCTCCTGGCACTGGCAGAATTACCCGGTGCAATAAAACCGGACAACGAGTCCAAAAAACTAGCTGAAGGTGAAATATTGAACTAAATATTGAAAAAAATAGTCGACAGTAAGATTCTTCCATACCTAACAACTACAAAATGTAAGTTTGTAATTCTAAAACAATATGTTTTATTTATGATATAACATCAAATTAACAACTTTCAGATTTATTCCTTTGTAATTATTTGCTGTAAGACCTTGTCTCTTGCCAAAATTAATGGTTCTAGGTCAACCTAGGACAAGTTACATTTTGTAGTTGTTATGTATGGTTTTTTGTTGTTGTTTTTTTGTTTGGCCTCTCGCTCTGAGGGTTCCAGCCAACGGAACCCTCAAAGCGCGAGTACTACTCGTAGTTTTCTTTTTTTAAACACTTGTAATGCCTTATAATCAAGGCGTAATGAATTAAAATTAGTTTTGGTATGGATTAGTAAATATACTGCGTATTATTGATTAAAAAAATTCTACTAAGCCATTGAGAACTATTTTAAATAATACTAAATAACATTATTATTATCTATAGCCGTGGTTATGTTAAGCTGCGTTTACTTACCTACTTAATTTTGGTTTTGTTTCAGGCTTGTGTAAATTAACACCAGTAAGTGTTTGAAAATTTCTTTATATTATGTACCTATTAGTGCAATTTTACAACCACTGCGGGGCCTACGCCGAAAACGAGTAACGAGTTCGGGGTAGTTTAAGTGCAAGTTTTATTGTTTTCTTCAATTTACGTACCGATTTAGTTTAAAAATGAAGGAAATTCTCAATTTTACTAAGAATATTTTATTGACTCTGATGCTATGTCACTATCCCTTATAGGTTATATCCGAAAGTACCTATGTCACTTTGTGCATCTATAGCCGATTTCAATCACGAGACCTGTTAAAATTTTATTATAGATTGGTTTTATATTCATCTAGCGACCCGCCCGCCCGGCTTTGCACGGGTGTAATTTACGTGCGAATCCGGGGCGGGTCGCTAGTTATATATATAAACCTTCCTTGAAAATGTATCTAACTGATGGTGAAAACCGCATCAAAATCCGTTGCGTGGTTTAGGAGAAGTTAGCAGCCATACAGACATACAGACAGACAGACGCGGAAAGCGACTTCCATTTATAATGTAGAGAAGAAGAGCAGAAGAAGTGATAAAGTTTAATTTCCAATCTATTTATCAAAATCTGATCATGAGCTATGTAGGTAAGTCGGTTTGTCATGAAATTCCCTAGCGATGATAGTTTCCATTGACCTGGGGCCTTACGGCCCACTGCTTACGCAGTATCAAACTAACGCTAAAACCGCGCCGTTTGGAAAATCACGGTAATGTGAACCTTAACGCACCCAGTTACGGTTTGCGGTCGCGCAACATTTTTTCATCACCTAAATTGAACTGGACTGGGTGATTTAAACAGCTAGCCGTAAGGCCCCTGGGCTCGTACCGGCACCTCTTTAATGCGATTCAATTTAGGCGACTGCGAAAAGATATGCGACTGCAAACTGAATCTCAGCGCGTAAAAGCTCACGTTCACGTAATTTCTCTTGGTCTAAATTGAATCGCATTTAAGAGCTCACAGTATGGTCCCTGGTTAAGTTACCAGCTATCAAAGTTACCAGAAACTTCTCGCAAACTGCTAACTCTTCTCTACATTCTCTACACAATGACATGACATTTTTATTTTTACAGGGAAAAGACATCAATTTCATAAAACAAGGTGAACATGTAAGTAATTTTAAATTAATAACAAAAGTAATAAAATAATTTATTGAACCAAATTTTTTAGAGCATAATTATAGCAGGAAATTAAACATCACACTTATATTAACAAGATAAGGGTCACAAAATTGAAACCCGACTGAGAAAAGTAAAGAATGAATGAGGATAAGTAATTAAAAAAAAAAAATGATGATAATTTTTATTTTAATATAATATAATATTTTTTTTATTTTTTTTATATCCTAAGAAGTATGAAATGTGTCATCACGCGAGGGTAGGGTCATAAAATTCGACATATTGGATACTAGTTGAACCCGCAGTGTTAACCACGATTTTCCAATTTTTCCTCATTTTTTGAGGGAAAAGTACCCTATGCCCGTCTTCATGATGCTCACTATATCCCTGCCAAATTTCATTTAGATCGGCTAAGCCGTTTAGTCGTGAAAGCGAACAAACATCCAGATAGAGAGACAGAGTTACATTCGCTTTTATAATATTAGTAAGGATTGAGTGAAAACTTAAATCCACAGAAAAGAGAACTAAACAAAAAAAAATATATTTTCTGTGATTAAATCCTATAGCACTTGGGGTGTTCAGAATCGTAACAACACATCAATGTCGTTAAGAGCCTCTTATACCAAATTTGACGGTTTTAAATCAATTTTATTCAGTTAAATTACAATATTTGAGCTGGAAAAAAAATACATGTCATAGATACATTTGCGTTTGAGTTTATGATTTGGTTCAAAACACGATGGAATAAACTTTCCTCGATCAAAAGAAAATCTGAAACAAAGTCTAGTTCGTTAATTTTTTTTCGTTTTATGCTCTAATGAAAGTTCGTAACAACCTGGAAATTGCATGTACTGAAAGGCAATTTTATTCAACATTTTTATACATGGATAGAATTTTGATAGTGAATAGTTTCGTTTTTTAGTGAAATTAAAACCGTAAGAAGGTTGCGAGAATTTGCGCGCACCACGTTCAGTACCGCGCCAGGCGTCATCGAGGTCGGACCTATGTTCGTTTTTATAGTTGCACTCCCCCCGCGGGCGTCCTGACTCTTGCGTGGCAAAATTTTATAAATTAAATTAAAGAATTAGAGTTCACGAAAGAGTTTTGAAATTTAGTAGGTAATCTATTTTAATAATCTTTGCTTTTTAAAGTTAAAAATCAATTTCCATTATTTCAGGGCGACAAAGGAATTAAAGGCGCACCTGGTGAACGTGGAATAACAGGAAATGTCGTAAGTAGATAATATATTTCTTTAGAAGTCCATCTTACCTAATAATAAAAAGGCTTAGGTATGTTTGCTTGTTTTTATTTCACGCAGCAACAGAGCAACGTATATCAACCTGATTTTTTTGCAGAGTAATTATACTCTCTATGTGAGTATCCATCTCCAATCAAAAAATCACATACATTCTTACAAAAAAGTACGTAGTGTTTTTATCCATTTTGAATTTCTATAAGTTGGTAAGACAGCCCTTAATTAGTATTCCAAAAATTTGCGCGATCTGTCAATCTGTTTGTTTACAGCCAGCCGGTTAACCCGAGACGCGACAGCGTAAAGATGCATTCAGTCTCTAGCTAGACAGATTAGTGAACACAAATTTGTCGATGGACCGATCAATCGCGCGGCAATTTTTTTCGAATGGTTGCCATTTGCTTACGCACTACTTAACTGGTTATGGCGCGTCAGTCCTGTTTTACTTACGCAGACATGCACTGCGTAAGGCACTTCAGAGGAATCAGTCCATCTCAGTAGTGCTCAAAATAGATAAAAACACTTAGCGTGGGAAATTTAAATAAGAATTTCCGGTAACTTTTTTTTCAGAGTAGTATCTCAATTATGCTTTTACTCTTCAATCCACGCGGTATTTAAATCTTATCTCAATCAATACTTTTTCTAATTTTAGGGTATACAAGGCATCTCAGGAAGAAATGGCTCAAGGGGACCCAAAGGCATTGCAATCTCGGTATTTCAGTTTTTTACGAGGCTTTTTAACTATTATAAGTACGTACATAAAACGGCGGGAATAAACAAACTTTATTTTTCAGGGCGATGATGGTGACAGGGGTCTAACTGGCTCGAAAGGAGTTAAAGGAGATCAGGTTAGAGAAGGAAATATTTTACATATAAATCGTATAGAATTACATCGCACTCTTAACAAAACAACGACCGAACACGATTTTTTTCCAAAATGACTTTCAGTAAAGTATCGACTTAAAAGAACAAGCTTTATAAACTAGACGAAAATAAACACCTATTCTAGCAATACGGTTTATAATTTTTTGAGTCTGTTTTCGTCCCTAACCCCGTGAGTTGTAAAAGACCTTACTGACGTGTGGATTTGGTTGACGGACCGCCGTCCAACCAACGCAACGGGAGAGAAAGAATGAGAAAAGAGTAAGAATAACATACTTCCATCTCTTTCTCTTACTCTCCCTTTGGTCAGACGGTGGTTGAGGTCAACGCCACACGACGTATGTTAGCACTTTATCTCAACTACTGCTGAAGCGTGTAATTCATAAGTATTTAGTCATGATTGTTTTAAAGATTGCATCAGTATGTGACTCATCACTTCGTAGAATATAGACTTTTATAGATACGATGATAAAAAAATTAAAAAAATTAACTTTACTCTGAAATAAATAAATAATAAACAATGGTGAAAGAAAAATTCGAACGAACTACCCTCGGTAGATTTTCTGTAGATTTAGAACTGCAGAATTGAAGAACACAACTTGACATAATACGCAGTTTTACTAGATTCAGCTTAAAATAAAACTACTTGGAAAACATTCTTACAAAAAAAAACCAATGACCTGTGGGACATCTTGAAATGATTACATAACTAAAAATGTAATCACAAAATGTTCAAAATAATTTTGAATAAAGGTGTTAAAGATAACCTATTGGCAAAGGACGTTCATCTGTCTAATAGTATAGAGTTTCAGGGGAAGAACCAAATTTTGCCTCTTTGGCGAGCCATATTTCGCAAATAACACCTGATAAAAGGTGATGTCCGATTATTGGACTAAGTAATGAGAATAGTGATTGTGGCCATGTATGAAACTTGAACATCATTTTGAAGGACCTTTTCAACCATAATCCACACAAGCGAGTGCAGTGAATTAGTGAAAATCATATTATCAATGTATCATGTACCAGAGCTACTCCTTAAATACAAAATGTAACTTTAATACTTTAAAACTGACATTTAAACTTAAACAATAATTGCGCAAAAATTCATGCACTAACCTTAATAACTATAAAATGTAGAATTTTGAAGGTCCTAAAGAATTAGAACGGATGGACAGACAGAACGAACTAAAAAATTTCATTTTAATACTACGAAATCCTTATAGAATATAGAGTTAAACTTTTAGCAATTTTTTTATATTTTAATGAATGCTATTATTGAATGGGTTACTTGTAAATCAATCTAGTTTTGGCTTATTAAATTCGTCTCAACGATTTTATTTAACTAAATTATTCAATGTAAAAGTTTTTTTTTGAGTATTTTTTTACTTAGAAATTAAATAATCTAAATTTATTCCATTTTAGGGGTTCCCAGGGACAAATGGTCTACCAGGCATTATTAAAGGACCAAAAGGCGACAAGGTAACAATACATTCATGATCTTTCAAGCTAATAACTACTAAACAGCATTCACTATAACAAAATTTACAAGTAAGTACAGCACGTGCAAATTATGTGGAAGGTGTGAAGTTTTAACTGAGAAAATCATATATTATACTTATACATAGGATTACAAGGATTATAGGATTTGCAAGTTGAAGTGGCAATGGGCAGGCCACATCGCTCGAAGAACCGATAACCGATGGGGAAGAAAGGTTCTTGAGTGGAGACCACGAACCGGAAGACGCAGCGTAGGTAGGCCTCCCGCTAGATGGACCGACGACATAGTGAGAGTCGCTGGCATCCAGTGGATGCAAAAGGCAGGCTGTCGCTCAGTGTGGAGGTTAAAGGGGGAGGCCTATGTTCAGCAGTGGACGTCTTCTGGCTGATGATGATGATGATGATAGGATTACACAGAACTAAACAGAAAAGAAGTTTATGTACTCATCATTATGTTTTTTTTTTTTTACAATTGGACTAACCCTGAAACACAAACCAGCTTTTCTATATACAGGTTGAATTTTTCAAGTGAGCGTGGATGGCTAACTAGGTATGAGAAATTGCTAAAATTACTCAGAGGAGTCTTGGGCCTGATTTTGATAAAAACTAAAACTGCATCATTGGATTTAGAACAATCAATATTTTTAACCATACGTCGAATCCGTTGATGTAAAAAACACTGTATTACACCATTCGATAAAGTCGCTAATAAGAATCGAATTCTGGAGAGTAATGACATACTGCAAACTTAACGCTTAAGCAAATTTTTAAAATACTTATTTAACCGGTTTCCGATTCAAAAATCTAATTATGTTGTGTTGATTTTAATCAAAATTAGGCCGGAGACTTCTTTGAGAACTTTTCGCTATTCCCCATAGTTCAAATTTGACCATCCACGCCCACTTCAAAAATTCAACCTTCATACAATGACTGTTGCACATCAATGCCTGTATAATATAATGGATCCTTCTTATGGAATAGCTGACTGATGATAGTTCATCATCATCATCATCATCATCAGCCAGAAGACGTCCACTGCTGAACATAGGCCTCCCCCTTTAACCTCCACACTGAACGACAGCCTGCCTTTTGCATCCACTGGATGCCCGCGACTCTCACAATGTCGTCGGTCCATCTAGTGGGAGGCCTCCCTACGCTGCGTCTTCCGGTTCGTGGTCTCCACTCCAGAACCTTTCTTCCCCATCGGTTATCGGTTCTTCGAGCGATGTGGCCTGCCCATTGCCACTTCAACTTGCAAATTTTAACAGCTATGTCGGTGACTCTGGTTCTTTGGATGATAGTTATGACTTATTAAATAAATTCAAAGTAAGATAGATATCCGATAGAGATATAGAAAGATAGAGATAGGGACCCGGGCATGTCCTAAAATTGTGACCAGATTCACCGAATGATGGACAGCAGCATCCTATTAGTACACTGTGAACGTACTGTGATCCCCAAGTCACCTGCCAAGCGTGGGGATTATGGCAACACCCCTCTTTATGAGGGAGGCCTGTGTCCAGCAGTGGACGTTTAATGGCTGCTGATGTGATGTGAAGATAGATATTTTCCATTCTAGTTCAAGCAGTTATTTTTATTCCTTCCAGCATATTTCTATTTAAGTTTTCACTGTTGTGTAAATACACCATTTAAAGAAATTAGTTTTGAACATCATTACTTACAATATTATTGTATACAAATATTAATTTTAAGGGTATTCCTGGAGCAATAGGCCCCTCTGGAGCTCCGGGCATCAATGGTTCTTGTTCGTGCTCCGAAGGTAAGCCAATTTTTCACAAATAATGTAAAATATAATTTATCCACGGACGCGAGTGCCTCCTTCAAATCAATTTCATTAGGTGGTACGTTTCACATATGGCAGGAAATTCAAATTTCTAACAGTTTTCTTGTCCTAAACCTAGGTCGGGTAATTATTGTAAACGATCATGAAGTTTGCGCAATTTTTTTTATTTAATTTTTTTCAAAGTCATTTAAATCTATTTATCTCCAATCTCTAATGCACATTGTTGCTTACATTTTGTCAATAAACTAATTTTTGCTGTTTAAAACGGTTTATTGACAAATGTTAGTATTATGGTACGTTACTGTTAAATAGCTGTACATGTTATGTTAAGAACAACCAACGATTTGTGCAAACACTGTGTCATTTAAAAAAAATATTTAATACCTGAGCTAGCTACAAGGATAAAAAATCTGTTTGAAATTTGAATTTCCCGCCATAGGTGAAACGCTTTTTAACACTAAAAAGAATATTAAAACAAAAAAAGTTAATTGTAAAACCATTGCGAACAGCGTTTATGAGACAAACCCTGAAATCGTGAAAATAATCAGCCTATCATGATTTCAGGATTGGCCCCATGGTAAAAAATTATCATAATGACAATTATCAATGAGCCTCTTTCAGCTCACTATACCATTTTAGAATAACCTGACTTATGATAGATATAGCATTGACGCGAAATAGTTGATCCTAATGTTTCCAATTTATTTTGTTTAGAGGCAGCAACATCGGACCGTACCAAATCAATTAAAGGGACATGCAAAGATTGGCCATCGGTTGTAACCAGTAAGTTGTCAGTATTTTAAATAAATATTGTATCTAGAATATAAGAAAAATACTCCAATGAAAGCCCTCCCTGAATACAACCCAAAAAAACCAGATCCACTGATTGAAAAAAATAATCTTAATCCAAGGCTTCTACACTTCGTAAAGTTTGGGTCTTGGAACAGATTTAATCGAAATCATGACTAGCATGTTCCGTTTTGCTTGAGGTTAAAAAAAACACGAAACAATGTACCTAATACTTTATTGATGGAACGAATAATGACGTTCCTCGCGTTATATATCACAGCACAGACTATAATCTAACTATCTTGCAAAGTATGCGAAACAATGTCAATGATGGAATCACATAAAAAAAATCTTTTCTGTAGATGATATAAATAGTAACGTTTCATCCTACGTAACAACAGAAGACTGTAATAAAGTTATTCATCTTTCAAATAACAAAATCACGTCATCCTGACAAATTCGGGAGCTGCCTTTAAGCAACCAATTTAAGCGTTGGTGACGTCACCTATATAAATAATTCTTGCAACCCGTAACAACTCAACTAGGACTTTTCCAGGCCCCAAAGCCTAAGTCTCATCTTTATTCGACCCATTCCCATATTTTGAAATGCTTTTTCAGAAAATTACACTCTGGTATTATCGAAAGACAAATCCGTTAAAAACGTCAAATGTATCGTACGCAAAGATGCGTCTGCGTTAACCTGCATACCACTAAAAACCGGCGAATTGAAAAATTATACATTGAAGAACATATCAAAGGGAATTTGGTTAAGCAAAATAGGCTTAACATTAGATGAACTATATGGAGTAAGTGATGCAGTTTTTGTTTTTACAAGCTTTATACTTTTATCTAACTAATAATGTAATCAACTCTTAGAATTTGACTAACCTATTTCTAACTGTGTACATTTGAAACTTTGCAAGCATTATGTAATTTGGTTGGCAATACAATAATGTGGTGTTATCAAACTGGGGCCTTACGGACAACAGTTAATTGCGGCATCTAGTCCGCTCAGTTGGAAAATCACGCGACCGCAAGCCGTATCTGGGCGCGATAAGGTTCACGTTCACGTGATTTTCCAACTGAGCGGATTAGGTGCTGCAATTAGCAGTTGTCCGTAAGGCCCCTGGTCTGATTAGAATCAAGAAGTGGAACTCTTCAATGGCGTGAATGATATTGACAGAGCCATCTAGCGGCAAGATACCAAACATCATGCGATGCGCGGTGCATGGTATAAATTTGGCGTCTTTCCACAAGATGGCTCTGTCATTTGTTTGGCTATTTAACGAGTTACAAAACCGGGTATTTTAGCTTTGTAAGTTATGTACAGGGTTACACAGAAATGGAGTACTAAGCCGAAAAGGATCAGTTATAGTTATACTCATCATTATGAACAACTTATTAAGAGAGTTTTATGAGTTTTTTTTTTACAGTTAGATCGTGAAATAATTACTTTGATTCATAAGAAGTCAAGTTCAGCGTTTCAAACAATAAGATATCATTGCTACAACTCCATCCCTTTTTCGAGGGATAATGTCGACAAGTCATTACTATTGCTCACTTGGAACGATAACACGATTGGTCCAATGCCAACGTCTACAAAGCCTTATTTCTATTCTGTAGAGAATGATGGCTGTTCTGTAAGTATACATTTATAAAATGAAGTTTTTTTTAACTCCCTATAAAATACCTGATAATATTCAAACTGTTTAACAGATTTTATACTATGCTGAACATAGGCCTCCCCCTTTACCTTTTTGAATCCACTGGATGCCAGCGACTCTCACAATATCGTCGGTCCATCTAGTGGGAGGCCTACCTACGCTGCGTCTTCCGGTTCGTGGTCTCCACTCAAGAACCTTTCTTTCCCATCGGTTATCGGTTCTTCAAGCGATGTGGCCTGCCTATTGCCACTTCAACTTGCAAATTTTAACAGCTATGTCGGTGACTCTGGTTCTATGGCGAATATCCACGTTTCGGATTCTATCGTGCAAAGAAACTCCGAGCATAGCTCTCTTCATTGCCCGTTGTGTTACTCTGAGTTTTTCCAAACGGCCAACAGTTAAGGACCACGTCTCAGTACCATATGTCATCACTGGCAACACACACTGGTCAAAGACCCTTGTATTTAGGCACTGTGGTATCTTGGACGAGAAGATGTCACGTAATTTCCCGAACTACTGAACCGATTTGAAAAATTCTTTCACTGACGGAAAGCTACACTATCCCCGGGTGACATAGGCTATAATCTATACCCGTGCGAAGCTGGGGCGGACCGCTAGTATAAAATACACAGATTAAACTTATAGCACCCCTCTTTTTACCAAGCTCCACTGGATTAGCAAATTCAAGTGGTGGGTCAGGGGCAGGGCGGCCACATAGCGCACAGTACGATGGCTGATGAGCCAGAAACGTTCTCAAATGGAGACCGCGGACCGGTAAGCGCAGCATAGGACTTCTACCCTCAAGACGTTCAGACGACCTAGAATAGACCGCAGGGAAATTCTGGATATAGGCCACTTTCAACCGACCCTTTTGGAGATCAATGGTGGAGGCTTTTGTCCAGCAGTTGGCGTCCTATGGCTATGATGATGACCCCTTTTTTGCGTCAAGGGTTAAAATTAGTACATAGGGCACTGCAGCACATGCATCAACAGAGGTACTCAGTAGCGGCGTTAGGGTAAGTCCTGGTTGGGCGACCACCCAGGGCGCCAGATATAAAGAGGCCATAGCATTAAAAAAAAAACTATTCATTGCCTTTTTTTCGGTTTGAATGGGCAGATTGGGGGCGTGCCGTAGAAATCTCGCCCAGGGCGGTGGTATTGCTAAAACCGGCACTGGAGGTAGGTACCTACCTATTTATGGACGAACGTGAATTTGTGACCCAAGTCCTAGTCCATAAAATATTCCCATCTGCTGCCAAGGCTTGCTTAATAGTTTTTTAATCGTTGGGGGGTATTAACTTAAATAATATTTACATGAAATAATTATGTTGAAATGTTGTTCACATTTTATTAAAAGTTATCAAGCAACCAACCAAACACTACCAACCACGCTAAACACTAAGAAAAGAAGTAACATTCAGTTTTAATTAATTTCAGAATAATACTAAAGACACCTGGAGCTACACGGACATCAGACTCGTTTCTGTCTCGCCTCGAAGAGTGCCTGTCATTGATTTTTTTATTCGAGACGTCGAAAATGAAAAAAAATTAACACAAGAGATTAAGATTGAACATATTAAGCTTTGTTTTGAATAACTTAATAGTGTTTATTTATTTATTTGTTTATTTTGCCAGTGTAAACAAATTACATGAGATTTTTAAAACTACATGTCGGTACAAAGACCCTGTTAGGGCGCTGCAATTTCACTTATTATAACATATTATTAAATTATAATAATAACTATAAAACAAATGCTTTTCTATTAATAAAAACAAAATAAAACTATAAGCTAAATATTTAATTATCTATTGCTAAATTACTATTTTCTATCTACTTTACAGTGTTATTAGCGAAAGCATTCACGATAATATTCTGGAAAAAATATTACGATGTAAATAATATTTGCTATGTACTAAATTTTACTGAGAAATGCCATCTAGTTGATGGTTCTTGTACTACTGTGGCAGATTATGTTTGAAACGTTTTGGTTTTGAAGACGTGGCATGTATTATTTAGTTCACACAAAACAGAATAGATGTCGCCAATACTTTTTTCCTTTGTAATTGCCATGAACACACATTCTGTGAACATTTTGTTTTAGATTTACAATTTAAATTGTTTTAGAAACTGCATGCTCGAACATAATTATCTGCTCCTCTAATTATATAGGTATAATAGGTAGAATTATAAAACTAGTGGGTACTTACCCACTAGTTTTATACTTTCCCAACAAAAACACTGAATTGCTCGCGCTGAAAATTTAAATGAAAAGTAGATAAGTAGGTAGTGCAATAAGTAAGTAGGTACCTATATTCTTAGCTCGTATATTATTATCTTGTGAGCGATGGTGGCCGAGTGGTAGGATGTGTGATTTTACAATCCGTCAGATTGTAAAATCACACATCCTACCACTACACCCGGTTCAACGACTTAATTATGAAATTCACCAACATGCAACTGAGCCAATATGGTGGATTAGGGCCCATTTTCTCTCTCTGAGAAAAGGCCTGTAACCCAGCAGCGGGAACTTGATAGGCTGATAATGTATACAGTTATTGAAAAATAAGACGTGTAAGTACGTTAGTTTAATGACTATACTAACTAGCTTACAAGGTAAGTATATAGATTCAAAGTCAACATTTTCCATGTTAGATTTACAACGGCAGTCGCCAGTGGTACAAAGTTTACGCGCGACGGCGACCAAAGTTATCGTGATCAGTTAGATTCTACGTCACTCGGGACCTCGGCTATTGCGAAGCGGACTCAGGGAAACGAAGAACTTTTCTTTTACCTTCAGGTAACTCCCTTTTCCTTCTTACAGGCGGTGTTCCCAAGTTCAAGGTCACTGTATGTGGTGATCTGTAGGAAGAGCTTGGTGTTTGTTTGAGATTTTTTATCATCCAAAACGAAGTTATTCACAAGATACAATTCGAAATCCAACAGTCCGCTGTATATATTTTTTTGTTATAGGTAGCAAGACTTAATTTCTCAGACACATTGTTTTCACTTAGCCCCAATTTTAAAACCCTAGGTACGCTCACATGTTTGGCTGTTCCAGAACATACGACACTCGTGTTTCAAATGCAATCTGCAATTTCAGTTGTAAGGGAAATACTACGCAAACTAAACGACCACAAACTGTAGTGCCTACTGCGAAAGTTTGTTTAGAGCACTGTACCTAAAGTGCGCCCACTGAAAGAATGTTTCTGACAGTTGCTATAATAATGTAGCTGACATCAAATTCCGATCATTTTACTAGCTTTTTTAATTTAAGATTGTAGCTAGTGTACATTGGCTATATACCACAGTAAAATATTAAAATATAATTGTTTTCATTCTGAATTTTACAATGTCATTGCAGCTGTCAGACGCATTCTCGCAGACTGTAAGTACGTTGAATAAAAAAACGTTTAAAAACAGCTTTCCATCGTTCCAAGTCTTGCTTGATTTGTTAGCCTTAAATTCTTAATTCCTTATGAAGTTACTTAATGGCTCCTCGTTACTTGCGGTTCATTTAACTTGGACGTTAAAAACAACTTTAGAAAACACTTTATCTTAAAGCAGCACGAAGTTTTAAGTTCTCTCCTTTTTAGCTTTGCTATTTCAATACCAGACTTATGTTATATTTAAACGATTCGGTTTTGACATAATTTTGGTAGTATATGTTACTTAATCAAGTGAAAACAGCTAACGAATTTGGGTGAAGTTTTGAATGTAGACTGAAATAGGTTTTGTTTTAAACCGACTTTAGGCGTGGCACTCTGGGCATACCTCATCATCTTCACCATCAATATCAGCCTATCATGTTCCCGCTGCTAAGGCACAGGCCTTCACTCAGAGAGAGAGAGAGAGAGAGAGAGGATGGGGCCCTATCCACGATGCTGGCCCAGTTCATGTTGGTGAATGTCATAATTATGTCTTTAAACTTTCTAGGTTCTCACACATACCGGTTTCTATACAAGGTTTTCTTTACTGAGTGATGTCATCGAAACTGTCATTGAAACATAAGTCATTGGTGCAGAGTTGAAGATCGAACCGGGTGCCGTCAGATTGTAAATTGCACATGCTACCGCACGGCCAATATCACTCACAACTTCACAAAAAAATTGTGCGTAACAATAAAACACTATTAGCAGAACATTTCGAGTGGGACGCGTCTTTGTGGATTGAACTGTAATAGTGATGAAATCCCTAAGTAAAAGTGGTGTAAAAGTTTATTTCGATCACGTACAGAACGAGAATGGGCAACATATGAGCACGCGTTGGCAATGCGGTCACGGATATGGCAGAAGGCACAGGTGAAAATACCCTTCCAGAAGCAGAAAACACGGTGGGGATTTGTGTCCGATCACCTATGATTATTATTTTTCTTGATATTATTTTGGTAAAATATATTTTTGTTATCGTGTACCATTATTTATGTAAGTATATTACGATTCGAGCAAGTCGCGTGCTTGGTGGTAAGCCTTGAGTTATTAACTTTAGCAGTTTAAAATTTTGCGCAGCAAAACACAGCGTCTCCCTGAGATATTAGATGTGATATCTCTTTATGCCCAGTATTATCATTGGATACATTGCCTTTCAATCCATAATACAATACAATGTTTGCACTGGCAGTGAAACAACTGGCAAATGAAAGGTACTTCTCCAAGCAGATTCTGCACAAAGTCCTACCACTATGTAGAACTCAAATAGGTAGTATGCTACTCTTCTTTTCCCAGTTTTAGGAATTTTGGTTATAGATACTATATTTAAATTGCCTACTTCAGTGGTTAGCTTAAAATTATAAAAATGGTGTCATATCAAAATTGAATGTTTTATCTACGGAACTGTAAAGACCGGAACACGAATAAAGACATTTCACTCGATAGAAGAAAAAAAACACTGATATGCGCTTTTGTCCCTGTTTTTTTGGGTTCATTGAAATGCCTATTTACTAAATTATGTCTACAATGTCTTAATATAATTATAGATTTCATAATTATGGAGGGAACCGTAAAGGTATATTTTACAATTACAACAATGTTACAAAAATAAAATTGAACGATGCGTTTTGTATTAAGACGCTCTTTTCCGACTTTTAGCAATTATGCTCATTCTAGATTAAGTGTGCATACCTCCATGGTAAGCTTAAAATTATAAAAATGGTGTCATAACAAAATTGAATGTTTTATCTAGGAAACCCATGAGACCGAAACACGATTACGCACATTTCACTCGATAGAAAAAAATTATCAAAGTAGCACTGATTTGCGCTTTTATCCCTGTTTTTTTTTTAATTCATTCAATTACCTATTTATTAAATTATGTCTGCGATATCTTGATATATAGATTTCATAATTATTAAGGAAACCGGTGAGGTATATTTTACATTACAGCTATACTTTTCGAAAAATATGAGAAAAACCCTAAAAATAGAAGTAGCGAAACGCACGACTGTGTGTAAGCGCCATGATTTTGCTCCGCTAAATGCGACTTTAATACAATAAACCAAGGATTATGGTCATCTGTAGTAATAAGCGTTGCTTAAAAGTGGGAATACCTCGCCTTAAGACCCTTAAAATAACGCAGGTATGCCCAGAACCTGCACCGCCTATCAACCTAACCAGTTAGCCATAGCAGTATAAAGTAGTAAGGTAGGTGCTGCTGAGTCGTTCTCTGAATTTAATTTGAAACAAACTCAGAATACAATTATAATATGACAAAATACAGAGACGTGTGGTTCCAACTACATACGTTATTTTCACACATGACAAAGCATCGTCAGATTCTATACACGTAATACTGTCTCTTTATATTGACATTTTATATCTGAACCCTCTGTATCTTCCTTCAGTATATTTATTATATTTATGACTTCTCGATAGCTATATCAGCAATTGATGCTGAGCTATTTTTTATTACGGAAACATGGCTGGCGGCTGGAATCTTGGACGAAGAAGTGATACCTCGAGGATACTCTTTACTTCGTAAAGACCGGCCTGGAACAGGCGTAGGTGGAGGAGCGGCGATCGTGGTGGCCCCCAAATACCAGCTACGCGAGATCCAGCCTCCTCGGGAGGTGGATCAAACCGGTTACGAACTTATTTGTGCAGGTGTTTATTGTGGTAATAATTTAATAACCGTAGCTGTCTGCATGTACATACCGCCAAAAACGCATGTAGATGTTTATGTTAGAATGTTTGATGCCTTAGAGGCTGTATGTATTGAGTATGATTGTGTACTAGTATGTGGAGATTTTAATTTTAATTCTTGTACAGTGGAAGTACGTGCTAGGTATGAATATCTCTTGTCATTCTGTGAGCTTAGACAGGTCAATACTATAAAAAATAAAACGGATCAGATCTTGGATCTGGTGCTGGTCAGTTCAGGGCTATGTGATGTGTCGGTGCATAGAAAAGTTGATTGGCAGAAGCAGTCTGACGGTTATCATCCCCCACTGGCAATTGAACTGCGACTACAGTTACACAGTGCGCACAGTGCTAGAGCACAGTCGGGTCAGCCGGGAGATGATCAAAGAGTGTGGAATTTTAAAAAAGCTGATTTTATTCACCTTTACCATAGTATATATGAGATTGATTGGGATCCTTTATACAGTATAGAAGACCCACAACTAGCTGTCGATCACTTTTACGAAATTATTAATGATTGCATAAATAGGTTTGTTCCAACAAGATCTACTGTAGTGAAACAGTCTAGATATGTTTATCCTGAGTGGTACTCGGCGAAAACCATACGTCATATCAGAAAGAAAGCCCAGTATCATCGGCGTTATAAAGCGAAAAATACACCAGCTAGCCGTACACTCTTCATGGAATGGCGAGCAAGAGTGAAACTTAATCTCAAGGAAGACTTTGCAATTTACAAAGACCGCATGGAGAAAGACTTCATGCGAGATCCATCCACGTTTTGGGGCTATGTGGCCTCAAAAAGATCTAAAGGCAAAGCTTCCAAGAAAGTATTACTTGATGGTCAAGCGGTAGCAGATGAGCAAGCTGCAAATCATTTTGCCGCATACTTTCATAATGTTTATTCGCCGCAGCCAGCCAAACTAAATGTTAATGAGGTAGGGGCATTGGGTAGCGGAAGTGGCCGCATACACATTTCCACGATATCGTATGAAGACGTGGAGCTGGCAGTGAGGTCCCTGAAGCCTAAGAGATCGGTAGGCCCTGATGGCATCCCTCCGTATGTCGTGAAGGATTGTGGAGCGCGGCTGATCAAACCAATGCACCATGTTTTTAGGCTTTGCTATGAAAGTGCATTTTATCCAGATGTATGGAAGCTGTCGCGTGTTGTCCCGGTACCGAAAAATTCAGGATCCGAAGTAAGCGACTATAGACCTGTGGCGGTGTTGTCAGTGTTCGGTAAATTGTTTGAGTCAATTCTACAGTGTCAGATAAGCAGGCAGGTGGAGAGTCAATTGGCTAATGCTCAGCACGGTTTTCGGGCTGGTCGTTCAACTGTAACGAATTTACTCTCTTTTTGGTCATACACCGTGGAGGCAGTAGATTCTGGAGTGCAGGTAGATGCAGCATATTTTGACTTCCGGAAGGCATTTGACACTGTAGACAATGACGTACTTTTGCAAAAACTTTCTAGAGTTGGATTTACACCGCACTTGCTCAAATTTTTCTGTGAGTATTTACGTAATCGCCGGCAGTATGTACAATACAAAGGACATATTTCTGAACCGTACGAAACGTACTCAGGAGTGAGCCAAGGTAGTAATTTAGGCCCATTGGAGTTTTTGATAATGATAAACGATTTACCGGAGATCGTCAGCACAGCCTGTTGTTTGTTATTTGCTGATGATCTGAAACTGTTCATGAGGATTCGTGACAGCGGAGACAGCTTACTTTTTCAGAAGGATATCGACAGTTTGCTTCGTTGGAGTGAATGCAATAAGCTTTTCTTCAACGTGAGCAAATGCTCTGTGATTACGTTTACCAAAGCTAAAACCCCCTTAATAGTGCAGTACAGTCTCGGGGATATCGTCTTACCAAGAACGGACACAGTGAGGGATCTCGGGGTTCTTTTAAGCGGTGACTTAACTTTTAAATTGCACATCCAAAAAATATGTGCTCAAGCTTTTAGAACCCTGGGATTCGTAATGCGTCAGGCTCGTCATTTGAATAGCATTCCAGCTATTAAGGCCCTCTACAATGCATTTGTCCGGAGCAAGATGGAGAGTAATGCGATAATCTGGAACCCTTACGAGGACAAATACATTGGTATGGTCGAAAAGCTGCAAAGAAAATTTTTAAGGTGGCTTTATCACAAGCGGTACGGGTATTACGTCGGATTCCCTTTTTTGTATCCCAGTGATTTTGTCATTGGGATGCTGGACTACAATACCCTGGAGGAACGACGAGCGTTGTCCCTGATACTGTACATATGGCGGATTATAACTGGCCGTATGAGTGTTCCGTCTGTGCTCGAGCGGTTAAGTTTGGCGGTCCCTACCAAATATTTGGCAGCTCGGCAGCGCAACTTGTTCCGGGTTCCCTGGTGCAGAACGGAGTACGGTAGGCTGGCACCGGTGCCGAGAGCACTGAACACGCTCAATGCCCTGCTGGCCCAGCGCTTGGATATAGATTTGTTTCATTGTACGGAGGCAGAAGTTCGCAGAGTGACAATGGATGTTTATAATAATATTAAGGATCAAATACAGAACCCTCTTAAATAAGGACTGTAAGTGTTATAAATAGTAGATATTTTTATTTTTTGTTGTCTGTTTCATTTGTTATTATTATGTATAATTTTAATTTTTATTTTAGAGGCATATTTAATTTTATTTTTCTACTTTTTAATAGATTTTAAGGTGTTTTTTTTTAATATATCCATGGGTGGGTGAATTGGGGCCCCCTGTAACTGCCCACCTAATTGTATGTTAAATAAATAAATAAATAAATAAATAAATAAATAAATAAATTTACTTTTATGGGAGAAAATTTACAACTCTTGTTCTGTCAATAAGGATTTATTTCTCTATACTGTTCGATTGAATAAAACTAAATGAAGTGTTATTAAAATTAGATGAAAATAGAACAATTTAGTGAAACAGATTCGTAACTCCCGACTTTAACCTTATAATATTTGGACCTGTAGTCCATAGCTATAGTCGCTTACTTTTGTGCATATTTTGGTATCCTGTTTTTTTTTTTTTTTCATCGGCCAGAACACTGGTGAACTTAGACCTCCCCCTTTAACCTCCACACTGAACGACAGCCTGCCTTTTTCATCCACTGGATGCCAGCGACTCTCACTATTTCATCGGTCCATCTAGTGGGAGGCCTACCTACGCTGCTTCAGTATTTTTGCTGTGACGTTTTTCATAAAAATGATTTCATTATATTTCAAACTAATTGACCCAAAATAGCGTGTGTGCGCTAAAATTACGCGCGTGCCTTTGGCATTGCGTCAATATTGTGCAAAAACCACGAAACATGGCAAAAAACCACTTAATCCGCTCACTCACTCATTAAAAATTAATCAAAACTAAATACAGCAGGAATTGGTCTGCCAGCTCTTTTTTTATGGAAGAACCAAACAATTAATAAAAAGCCAGAAAAATTTAAACAAGCCTAGTGTAACGTTCCATGATCGTTACCTACTCCCAAATTCATGGCAAATGGCACATACGCTAGAAGCCAAACTTAACGAATAAAAAAGGTCACTACTATGACATAAACATTGTTGACAGAATGAAGGTGATTGACGTAATGTCAGTCAGTTTCATTCCGCTATGCAAAAAACAACATTGTTCTAAGACAAAGGAAATTGTGTAAAAAACTACATTTTAAAAAGATTCGGGTATATAAATATCGAATTCTTTCTAGAAGGAATAGGCTATATATAGGACTCGAAATAAAAACTGGGTCATACGCGCAGTTGACTCCAGTGAAAAAGTCGCTCAGAACTTAACCTTATATCTTACAATCAACTTGTTAGCCCGTCTTCAATCGGGTAAGTTATTTCGTGAGATGCCTTTTAAATGTGTTAATTGTGAAATCTGTCTCGACAAATAATGCTAATCGTTATTTGTCAATTGAATTATCATCAGGCCACCTGTGTTCTATAACGCAGTGCAAGTGCGTTTCATATCCGTACTATCTGCGGATGTGGACACGCGCCGTACTTACATTATAATATAATTGTGTTCTAAGCTCTTAAAGCATTCTGTAATCTTGGATCCTTCCGATCAAAAACTGTGTTTTAACGCCGGTACCACGTCATGTGAGGCGGGGCCTACTCCGATCTGCCGTTATCTTCGGGATCTCACACGACGTGGCCGTGCGGCTCTTGAGTACTGATCCTCATGCGTAGTTTCTTCGACGCATTTCAGGCTCCTACCCTCTACGCCAATTCTCCGACCACGTACGAGTCGCCACGCTGTCGTGACGCTACGTCTACTTCCCTTCTACTACGTCGGTCGTACTCCGGCCACGCACAAACTTCTGGAACTACTACGCGCAGACCGCACTCCGGTCACGCCTGAAAAGCTCACGAAGCCTCTCGTCGCTGCGCTGCCTGCTGACATCCTACGTGCCACGAGCCGCGTCGAGCCACGCGGCGATCGGCGCCCCAGCTCTTCAAGCTAAGTCTCAAAACAAGGGACCAACACGTTTTTTTATCGCCATCACCTTCCGAGTTCACACGACCCTCAGTCTCCTGTAAATTCATTCTTACTTTATTAAATCTTAACTTATACTATCTTAAACTCTTTCTTTTGAAACTCCTACCCACTGCTAGGTAGAACTTCACCAAGCTTCACTTGGTGAACGTTTCAGTGGCGCCCAGGTATTAAGCAGGAAGGTGGATAAAAAAGTGTTGATCTCTCTGGCGTGGTATATTCACGGCTCTTTCTCTGTAACCTTGTGTCCGTCTGTAGGTTGTATGGTAAAAACCGCCCTGTGCTGGTGCGGGAGCATTTGTTAGAATACCCAGCTGTAGTCTCCATGCATGTCGTAAGAGGCGACTAAGGAAGACAAAGGTTACACCTACAGAAGTAACGCCTTCTGTCCGCGTCTTAAACGCACTATAATATTTTTTTACTCGATTTTTTTTTATTATAGTAGAATTAAAATCTTTCAGTACTTTTATACTCGCACTATCTTAAAATCTTGTTCTTTAAACTCAAACTTATTTACCAAAACTTACCACCCAACCTACACTCGGAACATCTAACTTGTATATGTAAAACTTGCTCTCACGGAAACTCACCCGATATCTCTCTAAAAATCCAGATCAAAACTCTCTTTGACGGATATCTCTCTAAAAACTAAAATCTAAACTCTTTTTGACGTAGGTATATAAAATGGCGTACCCCATATATAACTATTTGTCCTTACAAAAAGCCGAACTTGCATATGAGGTCGCCCTTCGTGGTGGTTCCTCGGATGACTCTGTGCAAGACTTACGGAAACAAATAATGAAACTAGCAAAAGACTTGCCCGCAGAAGCAATATTAGAATCACATTTAGACACGGATACAGACCTAAAAGAACTAAAAGATTCAGTTATAAAATCATATAACAATTTAACCTCGCTAAAAACAAAATATGAGAAAAACCTATACCAGAGAACAGAAGTTCTACTAAATCATATTCAACATAGACTATCTAGGATAAATGCATCGGATAAAGAACTTCACAAAACATGCTCAGTAAATATAGCATCACAATTAAAAGACCTTGACCAACTAAGACCCTATTCAGAAACAGTACAGGTATCAAATCCTACCAACAAAGGCGATGCTCCTTCAGAGCCAAAAGTAGTCTCGGTGACTTGTGAGAAGGGATTGCATTCAGAAATTTACAAACTTAAATATAACGGAAAAACTTGCGTAAGAGCTTTTATACAAAAAATTGAAGAATTCGTAAAGTCTCGCGGAATAACTTTTGAAAAAATTATATCATTCTCATACGAGATATTTACTGACGAGGCACTCCACTGGTATCGCAATGTAAAGGACAGTATCACCACCTGGAATGACTTAACTAAATTACTAAAAGCGGACTTCAGCCATAGTGACTATGACTATAGGTTACTTAACGAGATACGCTCGCGAACACAAGGGGAACTTGAGAACATTTCAATTTATATCGCGATAATGCATGGCATGTTTTCCAGACTTACCGAACCACTTACTGAAAGCAGTCAACTAGAAATACTGTTACACAATGTTAGACCGATTTACGCTAGTACATTAGCGGCTTCACCGCACATAGACACTATTGAAGCTCTTAAAGCGCTATGTAGAAACTACGAAAACATACAATCTCGCTTAACTCAATTCCGTGAGCCACCACAGGTCACATCTCAAACTTTAGCACCGGAATTTGCATACACTAAACCAGGTAGCTCAGGAACTTACCAAAACCGAACTTCAACATTTAATAAAGGACAACAAAATACAAGGTATACTAATAACTACAGGAATTTTAATAGGGTGTCAGCTGTCACTCAACAATCAGTACAAAACAGATACCCATTCGCATGTCCTAGGTGTAGGTCAAACACTCATGAACTTCTCTATTGCAAAGAACCAAGAAAGATCATTTGTTTCAAATGCGGCAAGAAGGACTTCCGCTCTCCGGAATGTCCAGATTGCAACACCAACAATAGTTATAATACTCAAAAAAACTAATAGGAAAGGATTGTAGAGCCCGTGTAAAGACAAACCACACGAATCAGCCAGACTGGGTCGACTGGTTAAAAACGGTATCAAAATTCTTTTCCTGCTACACAGTCTCTTCAATCCGTACTAAACCAAACACTGCACGACCGTATGTGTCAGTTAAAATAAACACCCACGATATAGTAGGCCTTCTAGATACAGGATCTAGCATCTCGATCTTAGGAAATAACTCGCACAAAAAAATTCTAGATCTACACTACCAAACTTACAATGCTAAGCCCACACAACTTATAGCAGCGGGAGGTCAAGAGATGACAACCCTAGGCGTCATACAACTACCAATTACTTTTCAAAATCAATGTCACATTTTAGCGGTTCATATTGTCCCGGAAGTACAGAATGAATTGATACTAGGCATGGATTTTTGGAAACTTTTCGGATTGTTTCCAAAATATCTTGAGAGTATAGTACTACAACGCCCAGATGAAATGCAACTAGCCAACGTTAAGCTTGACGATAAACATCTCAGTTCATATGACCATCTTTCCGCTGATCAAAAAATAACCGCAGATGCTATAATTACACAATTTCGTGCTATCTCATATGAGGAAAAAGGATTAGGTAAAACAACTTTAATAACCCACGCTATAGACACCGGAGACGTTACTCCTATACGACAAAGGTACTATAGAATGTCCCCTGTAAAACAAAAAATTCTTAGTGAGCAAATAGATGAGATGCTAGCAGACGACGTTGTTGAACTATGTGAGAGCCCATGGTCTTCTCCAGTACTACTGACCCCTAAAAAGAACGGTGAAATGCGTTTCTGTCTTGATAGTAGGAAACTTAATGCGGTAACAAAAAAAGATGCTTATAGTCTACCATACATCACAGAAATCTTAGATAACCTAAGGGACTCTAAATACCTATCAAGTATAGATTTATTTAAAAGTTTTTGGCAAATTATGATTAGACCAGAGGACCGCTGTAAGACTGCGTTCTACATCCCGACACGAGGAACTTACCAATTTAAGCGAATGGCTTTCGGATTAACAAATGCTCCAGCAACTCAACAGAGACTGGTTGACTCATTGTTCTACGGGCCAGAATTCGAGAATAGGGTATTCGTCTTCGTGGATGACGTTATTATCGTAGCACCCTCATATAAACAGCATATCTCCCTACTTACCAAAGTCCTCGATAAACTAAAAAATGCAGGTCTTACCATAAACTTTGGAAAAAGCAAATTTTTTAGGGAAAAACTAAAATATCTCGGATACATTGTAGATTCAGAAGGTCTACATGCCGACCCTGAAAAGGTTGAATCTATTGTAAACTATCCATGCCCCACGAATAAGAAGGAGGTTCGTAGATTCTTGGGCACAGCTTCCTGGTACCGTAGGTTCATACCAAACTTCAGCTCCTTAGCAGCACCTCTTAATAAATTGACTTCGCAAGGCAAGAAGGTACCTCCCTTTACTTGGACGGAAGAAGCCAATATATCCTTTCAAAAACTCAAGGACTGCTTAATTTCATCACCAGTCTTGTCTTGTCCGGACTATACACAGCCGTTCCAAATTCATACTGACGCTTCGGATACTGGAACCGGTTCTGTACTCACACAACTCCTCGCTGGAGAGGAGAAGGTCATAGCCTATATGAGTAAATCACTCTCTGCCCAAGAGCGTAACTACAGCACTACAGAAAGGGAAGCGTTGGCTGTTCTACAAGCTATAGAACACTGGCGTTGTTACTTAGATAACGGACTAAAATTCATAATATATACTGATCATTCATCTCTCAAGTGGTTTCTAAACCTGAATAACCCAACTGGTAGACTAGCCAGATGGGGTGTGCGACTCTCAGCATTTAATTTTGAAATAAAACACAGGCGTGGCAAGGATAATATTGTACCAGATTTCTTATCGCGTGCATATCCGGTTTCTGCTATCTCGAGCACAGACCAAGCTATTCCTGTAACATCAGACCCTTGGTATCTCAATATCTACAACGGCTGTCAGGTGTCCCCTACATCTTATCTCAATTACAAGGTAACAAACAACAAATTATATCGATACATAAAAGACCTAAACCCATTAATACGGGAATTTGAATGGAAAGAGGTCGTTCCTAGCGAATCTAGGCGGGACATCATAATAGAAAACCATTCAGACCCTAAAGCGGCGCACTTAGGTATTTTCAAAACCAACAGACGAATAATGCAAAAATATTTCTGGCCGGCTATGATAAAAGATATCACAAACTTTGTAAACAACTGCGATGATTGTATCTCCCATAAACATGCAAATCATAGTACTCTAGGTTTTATGGGCCGTCCTAAAAACTGCAACCGTCCCTTTTCCATGATATCTACGGACCTCATTGGTCCCCTTCCGATGTCATCCAAGCAAAACACCATGATCCTAGTAGTAACATGTTGCTTCTCAAAGTATTGTCTGTTATTTCCTATACGCCGAGCAACGGCAGAAGTAATTACACGAATAATGGAGGAGCGTGTCTTTCTAGTACACGGAGTACCTACCACTGTCATAATGGATAACGGAAAACAATTCATAAGTCAAAAACTACAGCAACTATATTCGAAATATAAAGTTCCTAATGTTCGATACACCCCAAAGTATACCCCACAGGTCAACTCAGTAGAACGCTACAATAAAACAATCATGATAGCTGTTTCAACATTTATCGAAGACGACCACCGGGCCTGGGATGTAAACCTACCAAAAATACAATTCGCACTAAATACAGCGGTTAGTGAGGTTACAGGCTATACACCATCATTCCTGGTATTCGGTAGGGAATTAGTAACATGTGGTTCTCATTACGTTGACCCTGATCTTACTGACAAATTAATATTCTCACCTAGAGATGAATACGCAGAAAATGTAGACAACTTAAGGAAAATCTTCGATCAAGTGCAAAGCTCTCTCATCAAATCACATTCTAGAAACTCAAGACTTTACAACCTACGCCGTAAGAACGTTGAATTTAATGCAGGTGACATCATATGGAAAAAAACATATTATCAAAGTGACAAGGACAAACGGTTCTCAAAGAAACTAGCACCGAAATTTATTAAATGTACTATTAAAACAAAATTATCACCTCTAGTATACGAACTTACGGACATGCAGGGTAAAAATATAGGCTCTTGGCATGTCAAAGACTTCAAAATAACAAACTATACATCCTAACTACATACAAAAAAAAATAATAAACAATAAAATTAAAAAAAAAAAAATGAAAAATAAAAACAAAAAAAAAAAAAAACCCGTCAACTTTACTAAATACTAAAAATAAATATTTTACCACTATAGCTTCCCTCTGAAGAAAATCTAATTAATCTTGCATCTAAAACTTGATATTAACATCTAAAAATTAAAAAATACCTGACTTGAAAAAAAAAAAACTTAGAAATATTTTTATTTACATATATCGTATAATATCTATTTATGTATGTCTATTAAATATCAGAAATAGGGCGGTTAGTGTACTCTAAAACTGAAAGCCTTCACACTAAGAGCGGTTATTGCAAACTCTTTGAAAAAAAAGCCTCTAAATTGCTAGGAGCGGTACTCGTGAACTCCATAAAAAAAGCCCAAAACACGAATATGAATTAAAATAATCTTTTGTATACTAGGTAATTCAAGTCAGTCGTCAATATAGCTATAGCAAACTAAACACTTATAGTTACCTTGATTTAACTCGATCGATACATTGATAACTTATCAAAAGTCACCTAGACTACAATCGCTACCTACAATCTCTTGGTCCTAAACTAGTACACCACTACTTACTCTCTTTGACGTACTAACTAGCAAAATAGTTCCTTATTTTGTTAGCTTTTCTTTTATTTTGCTGCTTTTAAGTATTGTATCTAACATTCTTAACAGCAAAATGGAGAACCCACCGGTATTCTTGCCGTCTGTATAGGTGCCACTAAAGCATTTATACAGCGATACCGGACTCTTCACAGTACGCCACAAGTCTTATTGGGAACTTCAGACCATGGCATCCTGATTAAATTAATTTTACACTCGAGCCTACTTAATGTTAACATATTAGACTCAACCCTGGACGGGGAAGGTGTAAATTATAACTAGGATGCTAGAGAGGTCAGCGAATTTTCTTGAGCAAAAATTCTTAACTGAAAAAGGGGGTATGTAACGTTCCATGATCGTTACCTACTCCCAAATTCATGGCAAATGGCACATACGCTAGAAGCCAAACTTAACGAATAAAAAAGGTCACTACTATGACATAAACATTGTTGACAGAATGAAGGTGATTGACGTAATGTCAGTCAGTTTCATTCCGCTATGCAAAAAACAACATTGTTCTAAGACAAAGGAAATTGTGTAAAAAACTACATTTTAAAAAGATTCGGGTATATAAATATCGAATTCTTTCTAGAAGGAATAGGCTATATATAGGACTCGAAATAAAAACTGGGTCATACGCGCAGTTGACTCCAGTGAAAAAGTCGCTCAGAACTTAACCTTATATCTTACAATCAACTTGTTAGCCCGTCTTCAATCGGGTAAGTTATTTCGTGAGATGCCTTTTAAATGTGTTAATTGTGAAATCTGTCTCGACAAATAATGCTAATCGTTATTTGTCAATTGAATTATCATCAGGCCACCTGTGTTCTATAACGCAGTGCAAGTGCGTTTCATATCCGTACTATCTGCGGATGTGGACGCGCGCCGTACTTACATTATAATATAATTGTGTTCTAAGCTCTTAAAGCATTCTGTAATCTTGGATCCTTCCGATCAAAAACTGTGTTTTAACGCCGGTACCACGTCATGTGAGGCGGGGCCTACTCCGATCTGCCGTTATCTTCGGGATCTCACACGACGTGGCCGTGCGGCTCTTGAGTACTGATCCTCATGCGTAGTTTCTTCGACGCATTTCAGGCTCCTACCCTCTACGCCAATTCTCCGACCACGTACGAGTCGCCACGCTGTCGTGACGCTACGTCTACTTCCCTTCTACTACGTCGGTCGTACTCCGGCCACGCACAAACTTCTGGAACTACTACGCGCAGACCGCACTCCGGTCACGCCTGAAAAGCTCACGAAGCCTCTCGTCGCTGCGCTGCCTGCTGACATCCTACGTGCCACGAGCCGCGTCGAGCCACGCGGCGATCGGCGCCCCAGCTCTTCAAGCTAAGTCTCAAAACAAGGGACCAACACGTTTTTTTATCGCCATCACCTTCCGAGTTCACACGACCCTCAGTCTCCTGTAAATTCATTCTTACTTTATTAAATCTTAACTTATACTATCTTAAACTCTTTCTTTTGAAACTCCTACCCACTGCTAGGTAGAACTTCACCAAGCTTCACTTGGTGAACGTTTCACTAGCTTGCTTATTTCTGTTGTCGAGAGCCAAACTTGCCGTGTTTTGGTGATAACATATAAAACTGTGCTAAACAATGGCAAAAGTTGTGGCGATTTAAAAAAAACTTGAATTAGATAACTTCCTCGTGTACAAAACATTTAAAATGTACAACCAAGGCACTCCTACACGTATTATACCAACTTTAATAGGTTCACTAACCGCTAGACCACTACTGTATTATAACGTCAGAATAACTCTGATAAAGAGTTGGTACGTGTGCCAAATCACCATTGCTACTGCGAAATATCAAACTACTCAAAATAATGATATCGTTTGTACAAAGATATCAATGATAGAAATGTTTATTATGTTATATTTTGTAGGCAATGTGGGTGGTGAAGTGGTGACTATGCAGGAAAATGATAATTTCGAGTACTTTTGACTTTATATTTTATTTGGCTGGAGGTAGGTATTTAAACAAATAAATAGTAAGGCAATGCGCATCGTGCGTGGATGCGGTGCATTGACGACTGCCTACAAAACCAGGCGACCCTCTACCTCACCACGCATCCCGCGCGTCCCCTTTCATAATTTATACAAGAGTACATACATTATTATGTATATAGTGGATATTCGCCAAAGAACCAGAGTCACCGACATAGCTGTTAAAATTTAGAAGCTGAAGTAGCAATGGACTGGCCACATCGCTCGAAGAACCGATAACCAAGGGGGAAGGAAGGTTCTGGAGTGGAGACCACGAACCGGAAGACGCAGCGTAGGGTGGCCTCCCACTAGATGGACCGACGACATTGTGAGAGTCGCGGGCATCCAGTGGATGCAAAAGGCAGGCTGTCGTTCAGTGTGGAGGTTAAAGAGGGAGGCCTATGTTCAGCAGTGGACGTCTTCTGGCTGATGATGATGACATACATAATTATGACCATAGGTGGCGCGTCGGTAACAGGCAATAATGAGAGCTTTTGCAAAGGAGAACTAAATATAAAATACCTAAGATTTGTGTATAACTCTATTTTTGTGAATAAATGAAATTTCATTTGTCAAACAATATGGTTCAGTAGAAGCGTAAAACTTTAGCCCCAAACTACAAGAGGTCCCTAGGACTTACAGGTCTTCCCTACATATAATAAAAAGTTTTGATTATCTTAATACAGAACTTTTTAGTCAACTTTGTGACATGACTTTGTATGCTCGTACCTTTAGGTATGTGTTCCTAAACGTGCTAACAGACGTGAGGATTTGGTAGACGGACCGCCACGCTGTCCAACCAACGGGAGAGAAAGAGTGAGACTAAAATATTTCCTTCTTTTTCCGTCCCGTTGGTCACACGGCAGTTAAAGTCAACCAAATCTACGTCTTTTAGCACTATAAAATCTTGAAAGTGTGTCAGCATTCCACTGAGCTTTCGACAAACAAAAGAAAGCCAAACAACTGGTCGTTAATATTTCAGGGTTTAAACATGGCCTCATAATTATTATGGAGACAATGTTGTTAACTTTCATAAAATACGTCTCACGGACATTTGGAGTCATGGGCCTCTATTCTAATACAACGCTCAAGCAAATTGAAAAACAATGGCCCGCATTCTGTTATACGGCAACCTCACTTGAAATTCAGGGACCTTACGCCCCTTGTACTCGTACCGACTTGTTACGCGGTCCCAAACTAGCGTTAAAACCGCGTAGTTCCGAAAATCACGCGAACGTGAACCTTAACGCGCCCAGATACGGGTTTTGGTAGCGCAACATTTTTTCATCACCCAAACTGGATTTCTTTAAACAGCTAGGCGTAAGGCCCCTGATCCGAATTCAGGTTACGCGATTTACTACCTTTAACTATAGTTATATACATCACCACTAAGCATCGTAAAAGTTTACCTTATCGTTCATAAACAGCATTGCTTGAAATGCTCGATCCTTATCCCTATTACTTGAAGATAGTACCTACTTATGTTCCCTGACTTGAAGCTTGTAACATAGTAAAAAAAAAATCGTTACACAAAGTAGGTCTACGTTTGTCTACCAACTGATGAAAAAAGATGTTGAGGCTGAAGAGTCTGTTGTGTCCGAACGGTGTTGTGTTCTTGTTTCAAACCTGTTCTGGATCCAGTCAGCTATAACAGCTGACGGTATCGACTTCACGAACCAATGAAACCAATCAGAATACAGCACTACAGTCATGCATGAAATACTTGAGGAACCTCAAATTATTGCGGTTTATCTGCGGTTTACTTATTAAGAAAAGAGAACGTCTAAGGTTTATGAGTCTACGGGAACAATTCACCGTTTGTATATGTATTGACGATAACTTGTGTATCTTAGTTTCTATTTGATAGCCCGTTGGTCGAGTTGGTAGTGAACCTGCCTTCTGAGCTTGGGGGCGTGGGTTCGATTCCCACCTAGGACAAACATTTGTGTGATGAACATTTGTGTTTGTTCTATATCTGGGTGTTAATATCTATTTAAGTATGTATTTAAACCTATATATGTATATATATCAGTCTCTGGCAGCCATATCACAAGCTTTGCTTAGTTTGGGGTCAGATGACCGTGTGTGAAAAATGTCCCGAAATATTTATTATTTATTTATTTATTTATTTTGATGTTATATTATTTTGTGAGCCAGTACATTCTTTTTTTGTTGGAATATGAGAAAAATTGGTCAGGGCGTTGTGAAGATTTTATGTCATGAACAGGGTACAGTTTGCATACAACTTGTTCAACAAAATAAACAAACAAAAATTGTGCGAGTGTGACATTGTGCAAGTGAAAAATTAAGATCTTGACGTTATGCAAACGTGACATTTTACGCCGAGAGGGAAAAAAACACTACAATAGTTTAGTTCAAGTATTTTGTTGTAACTAGTCCTAGAATCAAATTTAAACTCTAAAAACGGCGAGTCGGGGATGAGTTTTGTCTTCTAGAATACGGGCCTAGCTGGTAAATTGTGAGGGATTTACATGGATTTACACAAATCGAGTGAAATTACAGTAATCCCGGGCGAGATCTGATTCTAAAACGACGTTGATTGATGAGACGCCCGCAGGTTTTTGGCTAGGGTTGAATTGCTCCAGAGTTTCTATTGATCATCCCTTTATAAAGAAACAGGATCAATATAGACGTATATATAATGCCTATTTTTTTTGATGCAGACTAATTATAAAATAAATTTCTATCTATAGCTATCAGCTTACGCTTAAGTGCAAGGTGCTGTAAGTCCCATCGCTGTCAGTGGGGTACTGCAGTTGACCAACTTGGTCACCATGATCTCTATTGATTGAGAAGCGCTGGTTGAATTGGCCGACACACCAGTCTGAATGACATCATACGCAGGGCTTTTTCCACTGTCAATATCGCAGCTGTGCTTGAACTGTCTTGCATGTAACGATAGAAAGAGGCCTGAAGGTATGACACTTGTTTCCTGGAAATTGCGGCCCCTAGTACGGGACACAACTTGTGTCGATACTTTGGAGCTTTCACATCTTTTTGAGACACAAGGTTCGGCTGCCAATTCTACAGTGTAGCACAAACGGCGCAAATATGCTAACCTTGGAAGTGGTTACATATTTTAGCCGCTTGGGGTCAAGACATTGGGTCTTGGAGACCGAGAGCTCATCTTATTTTCAAAAATCTTTCAGAGTGTCTGGTTAATGTGACGCATGACCAAATGCTGGCGTGCTTTTGGCTCATCGCATAAGCATTGCCATTCAGCATGGTAATGCCACCAGCATGCTGGGTACACTGCCAACTGATGATGGGCTCGAGCATTTGGATTATTTTTAGACCTTCAACGGTCTATGGGCGGTCTATCTGCTATTGTAGTGTTAGTTTTAGCTTTTATTTTGTTTAGTTATATACACATGCCCAGAAAATATATCTGATAAATACATTTGAATGGGTGTTCTCCGATAGTTACAATATTGTGTTCGGGCATTAATCGGTTTCTTCTATGCAATCGTGCTCCGTTGTAGACCATATAATCGCTTAACATCAGGTGAGTTAGCGGTCAAGCGCAAGTTTAAGAAAAACTTTCCTCTCCTTACATTACTCGTAAATTGTAAAGTACAATAACTATTTACCCGGGTTATAAAACGCAAAAACACTGACCTACCGTTTCATTAGGATTCATCTCTCATCAAGCAAGCCGGGTTTTAGATAAATGTTGCCATTATTCACACAAATGCGTCCTGCTGTCGGGTGTCTAGAGCCAGCGAATTTACTGGTTGCACAGATTTTGTCTCTCTGAGTTCTGAATATTTACTGACGCCAACCATTTTTAACACACTTTTATGACATATTTTTTTCGCTTTTTTTTTGCACCCCGCGGTTTCACCCTCGTAGTGATGAAAAATGGTGAAGATACTAATGAAAAGCCTATGTCCGTTTCCTGGTTCTAAGCTCCACAAATTTTCAGCCCAATCGGTTCAGCCGTTCTTGAGTTATAAATTGTATAACTAACACGACTTTCTTTTATTTATATAGATTATTTTGATTAGCTTCACTTGTAACTAAGGAACTATGTATTCAAAAGGATGCCTCTAAAATGGTATTGTTTTTCGTTTATTGGTCTCCATAATACGGGCCTTGAGCTTATTGTCAGCTGCAGAAATGTCCAGTTCTCTTTTTTTTGTTTTTTTTTTTTAGTTCATTATTATGGATAATAAATTTTTCTTTATCTTGGCTCTTATGTAAAAAAAAACCTTAGAAGCCAAATTTAACCCAATTTCATTTGTCGTTACAAATTGTCGTTGACGAATAGTTGTTGTTGTTGTTTGGTCGTTGTCTATTGTTATTGCAAATAGTTACAACATTGTATATGTATATTGTATAGTTATATGTTTTTTTGTTATTAGTATTATTTATTTGTGTAATACATGAAAACATATATTTAAACAAACTATAGACTACAATAATTGTATATAATAATATTATATTACGATTATTTTAAATGTTTAGATACCGAGCTGACCATCTCCTTTGTAACATGGTCGCAACTTCACGTACATAAAGAGTAAAAATACGAACTGAATTGCGAATCTCCTTCTTCTGAAATCAGTTAAAAATAGAGGCAAAACATAAAAAAAACCAACAACACATTCATCCAAAAACCGTTTAAATAGTAAATTAAAATTCCCCTTGTCATTAAAATTATTTACTGAGATCACTTTTTTCCAACTTAAACATTTAACATCACTGTGTATTCCGCACACTACAAGTCCCGAGACTTAACTTACTTAGATTCTACACACTGTGTACTACTTTAAACCAACTTTAAAACGCGATTTTTTAAATCTTCTTAAACTTTAAACCCTTTGTTTTAAGCTCAATCTTGAGTGTCACGTTCTCAAAAACTGTAGCAACATGATTTGTTTTCATAAGTGCAAATTCTCTTTTCTGAAGTAATTTACCGCTTTACTTAACAACATGACCGTGTTTCGTGGTTGGAAATTATTTTTTCTTTCAAAAATGTGTACTTTGTGTGGTTTCCGTGATTTAAAAGAGATGGGTTGGCATACATTTTGTGAGGTCTTGGAGTTTCTCAATAATTTGTACCTCGTAGCAGAAAACTAAATGACTTGTATGTATTGTATGCATCATAAACTGTTCGTAGCACCAAGCTACGTCGTTTTATGTAGCGTCGTAGACTGCTCGTAGCAGATAGCTACATAACTTTATATTTTAATGCGTCATGAACTTCGAGTAGCATCAAGCTACGTGATTTTATGTACCGTCGTAGACTGCTCGTAGCAGATAGATACACAACTTAACGCGTCATGAACTGCTAGTAGCACCAAGCTACGTGGTTTTATGTGCCGCCGTAGACTGCTCGTAGCAGATAGCTACATAACTTTATATTTTAATGCGTCATGAACTTCGAGTAGCATCAAGCTACGTGATTTTATGTACCGTCGTAGACTGCTCGTAGCAGATAGATACACAACTTAACGCGTCATGAACTGCTAGTAGCACCAAGCTACGTGGTTTTATGTGCCGTCGTAGACTGCTCGTAGCAGATAGCTACATAACTTTATATTTTAATGCGTCATGAACTTCGAGTAGCATCAAGCTACGTGATTTTATGTACCGTCGTAGACTGCTCGTAGCAGATAGATACACAACTTAACGCGTCATGAACTGCTAGTAGCACCAAGCTACGTGGTTTTATGTGCCTTCGTAGACTGCTCGTAGCAGATAGCTACATAACTTTATATTTTTTGCGTTATGAACTGCAGCTGCTACAATGACTGTTTTAAAAAGGGGGAAGACGCGTGACATCCAAACATTGTACCAAATAAATATAGCTCTGTTTCGGCTCGAGGCAGCGGCAACGTTGACATCTACACTGTAAACGTCAACTTCACCGCACCGTTAGACACTACACTAGACCATAGAAGTGTCATTTAAAGAAAATTAAATTAAATGTTTTTAAGTATTTACGAGTAATGCCGTTAAACTTGTTTTATGCCTTCGAACTGTTGTTGCACCTTGTGAAAACGCAGGAAGTAAATTTTGCTGCTTTATTTAAACACATTTTTGGCAAGTAATTCACGTGCTATCAAAACGATAGTTCGATTGTGACTGAAGTCTATTAGGCCCGTGAGCCTAATTTGTGCGGTCCACGTCAAGAAGTTCGTCCCGTATCTTCTCCCTATTTACTTACATCAATGAGGTGCTAGTAACATCAAGCTACGTACTTTTATGTGCCGTCGTAGACTGCTCGTAGCAGATAGCTATACATAGCTTTTACATTTTAAATACATTCCACAATACTACTCTAAGGTTATACATAAGAAATGCGCCTCTAAAATGCTTCAATTTAAAATCCTAGCAATGTTATAAATTTAACTCTGTAAAATAGCAAATGTGTGTAATGTACTGTTAGAATCCAACATATTTTGACTATATACAAGCTGCTATATATCTAAAGTGTTATTTAATTCGTGTTCCAAATCGACGGCAAGAGGCACGATGGCGGCAACAGTTTCCGAACTATGGTCGGAGCAATTTGCCAATTGTCTCAAAGCTTACAATATGGTGCAAACTTCGCCTAAACATTGCTCCAATTCGAACTTTTAGTATAAAGGAAGTCATGTATTCATGTATTAATTGCTATTCACTTATATAGTATCAATGTTGACAAGACCTATAATTTTGATTAATGTCACTTCACATTAATGTTATAAATGTATAATATATACCTAAGTAAGACAAAAATAGAAAAGATTAAAGATTTATCAAATCGTCTGGTTGAAGCGTCTCGTGACCAGAATGCTGGCCGATATCTTGCACAGCGTATAAGCATTGCAATTCAACGCGGCAATGCAGCCAGCATTTTGGGTACGATGCCTGCTGGCAGCAGATTATTAGATTAATCTAGTTTTATATATTAGTATTAGTTTGTATTTTTTCAAGTAGTTTTTAGTTGTTTTTATTTATTAGATACTAGTTATGCATATGAGTTATAATTATTATTATGTTTTGAGATAATAAAACTGAAATCTCTCAGTAAGACAAAACAAAAATATTATAATGTACAGAAAAACTAATTAAAGCCTAAATAAAAAAAAAACTGATCTATTAAACTGCTACCAGTGGGAATTGTTCCCAATATACTGGCCCCATTACCACGTTTTATGGCAATTCTCACTCATTGAGCAAAATAGAGGTTGCATTTTGGTCAAGAGATGCATTGAAACGAAGTGGCGACAATTCTTAAAAAAAAAAACTATCGTAGGACTGCACGTCAGAAGTGAAAACTTAAGTAGTATTTCACCTATTTCATAAGAGATGGCGCTGTATTCAAACATTACATGTGACGATCATGCGAGTTCATAGTGCTTTGTCCTTCCCAAAAAGTGCCCAGCGTGCCTAAAAAGTTAAATTGCCTCCCAATACCACGTGCCTTGTTTTCGACCCTGGAGAATGGGGGTACCTACTTACTATAATTGCGGCTTTTGAGGTCTTCTATGAATTTAGCCGCCACGCCAGTCTGAAATCTTCCACGGAATTTGAGTCAACCCGTCGGGTCTTTCCGCTATACGAGGCCGGATTGCTCAAGAACGGCCGTGCAGTTGCCGGTGGTAAAGTACCGTGGCATTCTACCTGCACTCCTTGTGCAAGATTTGATATGAATTGATTGATTTGATTTTCATGTATGTGTTGTAATATTTTCATTATTACTATATTTTTTTTATGCCATAGGTGGCAAACAAGCAGACGGGCTGCCTGATGGAAAGCGGTCACCGTCGCCTATGGATACTTGTAACACCCGAGTCATCACAAATACGTTGCCGACCCTTTAGAACTCGATTAACTCGCCTTTTGAAGAACCCCATGTTGTAGCTTCTTGGAAACACCGAAGAAGGTAGCTCATTCCACATTTTCATTATTTGAATCAAAATGAAAATTTCACTAAACATTTTGTGTTGTTTTTTGTGTTATTCGTTCTGCTTAGATTTCATATAAGTACATTCATTTATTTTATATCTACGTGTTTGATATGCGTACACTATACAGAGGACGCTCTCTGCATAAAAAGTTCTTGCATAAAATTATGCAAGAAAGTAGTGTGACTCAAATTTTTTCCTAAAATAACATAAAATTACCTAAATTTCAATAAAACAAAATATAATAAACAATAAAATAATTCATTAAACAGTCGAACATAACTACTGTAGATTATTAATTTTAAAATACCTTTTCTACGTATTTAATAGTGCTGAGAATTTTCATAAAATTGCAAACAAAACAAACGCAAAATTTAAATTGCTGAGCCCCAAGCAGAGTGTTTGTTCGACATCATATTTATAAAGACCTAAGCAAAGTTACTTAAGTAAAAGTAATTAAAGAAGTTCTGTTAAACTCGTAAATAAGCAAACAAATTAATATTCTAAACTAACCAAGCAGTCATTTTCATAAATATTAAGATAATAAATTAATAAAACAATTTTATATCGGTGACTGAAAATATAAATAAAATGTGGTCTCCTCAGTATTTTGATAGCCCGTTGGTCCAGTTGGTAGTGAACCGGCCTTCTGCGTTTGGGGGCGTGGGTTCGATTTCCACCTAGGACAAACATTTATGGGATGAACATTTGTGTTTGTTCTATATCTGGGTGTTAGTATCTATTTAAGTTTGTATTTATAAAAAAATATGTATGTATATCAGTCTCAGGCAGCCGTATCACAAGCTTTGCTAAGATTGGAGTCAGATGATGCAAAAATGTCCCGAATATTTATTTAGTATTTATATTAACTTGAAAGTAATTTTTATATCGAAGTATGTGTATTTTTTGTGTGTAAATAGAATATAAAGATGGTTTTAGCACGATAAAGATGACTCTAATTGTGTATTTAAATAATCTATACCTACACCTGGTTGGTCGGAAATCGAACCCGGGACATTGACTCATAAGACAGACGCGCTACCACTGAGCCATACCGGTCGTCGAGTCAAACGGTCTATAAGCGAGGTGTTATTTTAGACGACGGATATGTTCGATTATTTCATAATACTCATCATTATAAATAACAAATAATAAAATAATTATTCCCACTAGATGGACCGACGACATTGTGAGAGTCGCGGGCATCCAGTGGATGCAAAAAGCAGGCTGTCGTTCAGTGTGGAGGTTAAAGGGAGAGGCCTATGTTCAGCAGTGGACGTCTTCTGGCTGATGATGATGATGATCATTATAAATAACTTTTACCATAGGACAATACTGAAATCGTGAAAAAAAAACAGCTCTTCCATACATGTAATTGATATGAACAGCTGTTTTTTTTCGTGATTTCAGGGTTGGTCTCATAGTAAAAAAAATCATAATATATTGATGAGTATAATGGCCTTACCTAACCCTTTCGGCTTAATATAGTCTTTACACGTACAGTATAGATTTTTCAGAAATATCAACTAACTAATTCACGTCGTTTAAATTTCTAATTTAGCTTGTACGTGTAGTAAATTTCGTACGTAAGGTAAATTACGTAAAGCGTGTACAGAATCTGACATTAAATAATTAACTTCCTGTATTTGTCTTGTAAGACCTTCCCAATTACGGGGAGGCATTACTAAACTTGTAGTTTGTAGTTAATTAAGTGATGATTATCAAGAAACAGGTACACTGTTACATAGTACAACCTCATCTGAAAATTAATTTAATCCTAGATACATGTTTTTCACAAGAAACAAATAAAAACATCGAATTCTTACAATTGTATCGTAGTCCTTAGAACATTTTTTTAATAAATTAAACCACATGGTAATAATACTTGAGCTAGTACTACGCATCGTCTGCTATTGCGGTACTAAGTAAGCAACTTCTACCATTGGTACTAAGCAAAAAGTTTAACCTATAGTTCGTTTCAAACGACGCGCAGTTAAGTGGGCACACGGGCAGCGTTTTGTCCATACAAACGTATTCTCGTGTTTCCTCCCTGAATAATACCGCTAGAACTGTAATTTTTTTAAATAAAATTTTTCTCCCCCATTGTCATGCTTCTATCATTTATTTTTTCTTATAAGTTAACTACTATAAGAAATATGAGCCATGAAATATACCAAAAAAAATTTTTTTTTACTGCCATGTTCAGACGTCTTCCAAACAAATTTTACCAGTTTATAAAACAAAAATAAATGATAAAAGCATAGTTCAATCTTTTTCATATCTTTTAATTTAAAAAATAATGAAAACGGCTTAGTTTTGACTGAGGAAACAGAAGAATACGAGACGATGATTTTGTCTACTTTTCGTAGGTATAATCGATCCGAGCTGCAGTTGTCCCTATTGCGCTCCACTGGGAGAGGCTTGAGGGCAGGGGACAGCAATAGATTTGCTAAATACCTATTCATCAAATTTCTTGGCCGTGGTATGCCCTCTTAACTGATGCGAGTAATACTTGCGCAAGTATTGTGCATCATCTGCAAAATACTTTACATTAGGTGACGAGGTTTTGAGGACATTCTAAAGTCAGCCGGGAGGTGGAATTCATGCCATGGAACTCGTTAAAACTAACCAAATGAGCTGAAACTGGACTGGTTTTATCAGTTCCACTATGCATCTCCTAGTTCCATCGTCAGATAACTATAACTAGATATTATGTCACCAGGATGAATAGATGCTTGCTCGCAATATTATAAATACAGGTACTTAGTTATTTTTAAAGGTGTAGGTTAATATTATTGAAGTTAAATATCGACATAAATATAGTTTTTCCATACTTGATACCCGAGCCATAATGTATACCTAATTATTTAAAAAAATATTTATATATGACTAATCTCAAGCGTGATTCCGCTTCTACGTGGCTACGAGTACTATAAGGATTTTGGACAAATTATTGTTCTCTATAGATATTTGTGATGCAAATTTTAACTTAACCTGAAATAAAATATTAATTACATAAAAGAGAAAAATTTACCTCACTTGAAACAAAAATTAATTAAATCTGTAACAAAAAAATCGTTATAATAATTTCATCATCATCATCATTTCAGCCATAAAACGTCTATTGCTGGACATAGGCCTCCCCCATCGATCTCCAAAAGGGCCGGTTGGAAGAGGCCTGCATCCAGCGTTTCCCTGTGGTCTTTTTTAGGTCGTCTGTCCATCTTGTGGGTGGACGTCCTACACTGCGCTTACCGGTCCGTAGTCTCCATTCCAGAACCTTTCGGGACTAATGATATTAATTTTAAATAAAACATTGAAACTTTCAGAAATTAAAACTATACGCGGAGTTACACTATAGTTCGTCATATATGAATAAAAATGGACTTCCGCTAAGTGACGCCTTATTCAATCAACTATTTAATACACAGATTTAATAGATTTTTTTTTTTTTGTTCGTTGGTATCAAATTATTGTATTGTTGCCAGGATTACATTATACATAAAAAGTTTCGTATCGATTCGACAACTATAAGGAATTTAAAATTGACTTCTAACATTTGTCTACATTGCTAGTAAGTTACAAGATTAGCTAATATAAAGCGTGTGTATAAGTTGACGACTCTTAATTTTTAAAAGCAAAATACCACGCACTAAACGACGTAAGTAATTCCCATATAATATGTATTTTAAAAAAACTTACTCATTCGATGACTCGTCACAAAATCACGATAACAAGATGACCTACAAAGTTGAAATCTGGCCAATAGATTTCTTAAGGGCTGCAAAAATCCACTAAGAAAAGATTTGTGAAAGATCCGAATTAAGGGAGGCAAATGTAGTTTGAAAGTTTATAATGTTTACGTAAAAGTTTATGCGTACGAAATCGCAAGGAACAGCTTGTAAATATATACTGATGAATTTTAAGGGTAGAAAAATGGAAATGAATATATATGATTTTTTTGTAGGGCTTTTAAGTTTTAATAAAACGGAACTTTTGCATTTCTTAAGGTGGCAATGCATGTCTATTAACTTGATGACTAAGCTCGCCACGAATAACGTCGCAAGTTAACTCGAGGCATCCCATTAAAAGTTCACAACGACGAAGAAAGCACAAACTTAATTATGTCTAGGGAAAATTTACTAGGCACCACTAATTTACTTGGAAATTTTCTCTCTTAGAACATCTGTGTATCCACCTTGGCTTAAAATATGTTACTGACATAGCCACAAACTCGGTAAAGCTGCTACGGACATAGCTTCTAAACTTATCTTGTTAGCACGTATATTAGCTTTTTTCTTACCAGTTTTATTGTTTTTCAATGGGCAAGTGCCTTTATTAACTAAAAAAAATACAAGCTAAAACTAAAACTACAAATACAGTTAGACTGCCCACAGACCATTGAAGGTCTAAAGACAATCCAAATGCTCAAGCCAACTACCAGTTGGCAGCGTACCCAGCATGCTGGCGGCATTACCACGTTGAATGGCAATTAAATTGGCTTTTTTCTTAACTTGTAAGAAGATATATTTCCCTCGCACGTCTTTTGCATTTGCCAGTGTCAAGTATTGAAACGATTTTAAGTTTTATTTACTTACGTCAAACAAGTCATAGTCACAATAAGAGTCAAGCAAAGTCAAGTCCAAGTCACGCCGTAGTTAAGTGGTGGAGATTTTTCTAAAGGTATCTAAGGAGTTTTGTAAACAAAATGAAAAGACATGTTTCGCCTCAATATATAACTTTTCTATACTCGAGGACGTTCACGGATATTTAATAAACAATAATCCACAATTGTTGTACATTAACACTCGATAGTACACAAATTTAAGAAAATGATACTGTAAATACACTTTTTTACAGGTTAGCGTAAAAAAATCCATTAATTTTCAATAATTATTTTAGTCATGTTTTACAAATTTCCAGAATCTTAAATAGAAAAAATATTTACCCAAAGGTAAAGGCAGAGGCAGATTCATAAAATTGTCAGTCCAGTCCATGATCTGGGTACGAGTTTTTTCCCTATGTACCGAAGTTATTTCTGGCGTAAACAATAATAGAATTATCTATCTATGCTTCGACTAAAATAAAATGAATGGACGGGCCTGGTAAAAGCGCTTTTTTTATTACAAAATAAGCGCCGGCTTTCACTTCGTTTCAGTTGGTCTCTATAGCCGTAGGAAGTGCAACACGAGTATATTGTTACGAGATAACGAAACATCTGTCAAAATTATGCATTCGTATATTATATGCTTTACCGAAGTGTAAATATACAAATAAAACAGGTATCTATATTTTGTACAAATATACTGTATTTTTTTATAATTAGGTGTTGAAGTATATGTCCAACGGTTTTGACTCGTTTTTACTGAACAAGTTCAATGGTTAGGGCCCGTGTATTCATTTTGTTTTGGTCGAAATATCTATGAGCCGATGAAGTTTTTATTGTCCGAGAAAGTCTTTATTGTCGCCAAGACTTATTCAGGTTTTCTTAAGCAAATATATTACGGAAACAACACATCTAAAAGACTACGTTTTTGAAAAAGTACCAACTATCAAAAGTCCTACTTTCTTTTGCGTTACGTAACCAATTCATAAAAATGACTCGAATGGAGCCACCTAAGTGTTCTAAATGGGTAAAATTTGTCAAGAAGTTAAGACGTAAGTTATGGTATCCATTGCTGGGACTCGAGCGTAGGCCTCACTTATCAAAGCTTAACAAAGATTTATACTGTGACATGTCTTATTTCTTAGCGTTATGAGGTGTGCTTACTCACTCACATTTTAAAGATTTTCCGAGCGAAAATTAATGTTGGCATTTATGACGTTTTAAGTTTCGTTTCGACGTTTAAACACGTTTAAACATAGAACTATACATTTGTCACACTTTAATTATAAGTGCGAAAGTTTGTGTGTGTGTGTAAATATGTGTATTTTTGTCCGCACTCCACGCCGTAACAGCTGAATTGATTTGTATAAATATGTATATTCAAGCTGTTTCCCGTTACTTGGTACGTGTAGATTTTTGTTTTATATTATAAACTTTAAAATCCCTTTTTTTCCTTTATTTCGTCTCTTTTGTAAAATCCTTTCTTAGCGGATCTCTACAGCCCATAAGCAAATACCACCAAAATATTATTTATCTACGATTTAGGAATTGAAGAAAGTTTTGTCTTTATTCGTACTGCATCTGATGTAAAATTTTCCTGAAAACAACAACGTTTATTTATTACTAAATATAAATACAGAACTAGAAGCATAAATTTTAAACCAACCCGGAAATACACGCAGACATCTGTGCGATGCACAATTTCTTTACAACATGTCGTCCCACGAGACCACATTTACAGTAAATGAACTCAAACCCGTGCAAAATAGAACAGTTTTTTTTAATGCAAATGTAAGATAAGACGAGCAAGTCGCTTGCCTGATGGTGGGCGTCACACTTGTATTTGAACTTCAACAGTTTAAAATCATAAGCGGCAATGCACTGTTCTTGAAACACTGAGATAGCAATGTTTGCACACAACTAGATCACTTTTACTTGGTATAGATGGAAATATGAAATATGAAAAGATCTGCAGAAATTGGAAGTTCAATTGGCAAGAACTTGCGTAAGCCAGGGAAGAGGGCCGTCTTTTAAAATCGGAGGCCAAGACACATTTTGAGTCACTGCGTCAGGCAATTGTCAGTCTTGGCAATTGGAAAACATGTTGTAATTCCCGAAGTAATCTTTACAAAAGAGTTTTACCACACAAAAAAGAAATTACACACACTTGCCTAAAAATTTAGAGGTAAAAGTACTGTGAAGATATAGGCGATAGATGATAGAATATGGTATTAAAGGATCTTTAATAGTGATCGACTGGCTAGCTAGCACTCTCAAACTGATATCTCCAAGCACCTCATGTGTGCACTTTGACAGTGTTACTTGAAAGCTAGTTCCCACTCCTGGCTAACTAATCTTAAGCCTCGCTTAACAAACTTGTTCTTAACCGTGCATAGAATGCAGCCTACCATTTATGCATTATTTGTAAGTGTGCAATAAAGTTTTTAGTTAACTAAATAAAAACAAAAACTTGTCATTTTCTACTATTACCACTATTTTCATTAGAGGCGATAAAGCCGGTACATGTGTCTCGTTTCGTTATGATAACAATGTTAGCTACTTTTATTTCTTATGTGCAAAATAAAGAAGTTTTATTTATCCATCTACCATCTTAGACTGGTTTAATTTAAGGTTCGAGTGAAAAAATTGAGGTATTTCTAAAATGTCGTCTATTCGTACATTTAGTCCATACTGAAAATAAACTGTACCTACATGTAAGGACTAGCACTTTCCTCTGGTAACTTAAGCTATTTATTTCCGCCAACATTGATATCTCAACCGCTGTTGTCTTGAATTTCCGGAGTCTTGCAAACAAACAGGACCTCACTTATCGGGACTTAAACATTTTATTTGTTGCAAGACTTGGAAGTAATGCTGTGTGTATATATATTAGGTTTTTATTTGTCAAGGCATTTTTGTAAGAATTTTGTTGTAGTCAGTTGCACCCATATAAAAAAAAACGTCAATCATTCGAAATCAGTTAGCATCTGTGATGCGGACATAGAACTTTGAGACCCAACCCAAAAAGGTAAGGTCCAAGTTCTTTGGATGTGGAGTTCGACGCGTTGACATAAATAAGAATGTTCAATCAAGGTTCTGTCATAATGCCTAGCGACAGATTTTCCTTCTCATTTTCGTTCTATTTACTTCTCTTTTCTGTGGCTGAGAAGTTAAATTTTTTAACTACGAGTTTAACTGTTGACGATAACATTATTCTTTTCAAAAGTTTTACCAACATAATATTGCGAGAAATAAAAAAAAATTGTAAGAGTAGTAATTTCTAAACTTTCGCGATTTGAACACATGTTTTAAATGTTTATCGGGACTTATCACGTATTATTTAATATAGGTAATAAATATGTACCTTTCGCTCGACGTTTCGACCATGTTACAATGGCCGTGGTCACGAGCTGACTGAAAACTGCGGGTGAGTCCGGCGAGAAGAGCGGGTGTTTTGTTCTCCTACCCTCACTTGATCTTGAAAAACGTGATAAGTCCCGATAAACATTTAAAACATTAGTAAGAGTTTCTATAAACCTTTAAGCCCAACGTTTAACCTTAACCTAACCTAGGTTGTCCTTAAGTCTGTTTAAAGTTCCGTAGGTAGTACAGCAGATAACCCTTATACGTTTGTTCTGTCCATTCATCTGTCTGTCAGTTCGTTTTCCATGCATGAAACTAAAAAAAAAGTGTTTGTGTGTATCCGTTGTGAGATATGGCCCGCCAACGGTGTATACCCCCTCGCCTATCGCCTACCTACATTTCTAAATTATTGGACATAGAAACTTACCATGCTGATGGGCTATCATAAAAACCTTTATTCAAAGTTGCTCCGAACATTTTGTGTTCACAACTTTTTGAATTCTAGCAATAAAACTGTAATAAATTCAAGACGTTCTAGCTCAAAGATCTTTACTGAAGTGACCTTTGAGATAACAAACAATGTTTTCCAAGTATTTTTCTCTTGGACTAAACCATAAAAAGTGTATGTTATGTCGGGATGATACATCTCTGAAATTTGGCTACGTACAGAGGTTCATTCGTTCGATTTTTTCTATAACCACTAATTTTTGGGCAATGGGCAATGGTTTGTGGCAATGGGCAGGCCACATCGCTCGAAGAACCGATAACCGATGGGGAAGAAAGATTCTTGAGTGGAGACCACGAACCGGAAGACGCAGCGTAGGTAGGCCTCCCACTAGATGGACCGACGACATAGTGAGAGTCGCTGGCATCCAGTGGATGCAAAAGGCAGGCTGTCGTTCAGTGTGGAGGTTAAAGGGGGAGGCCTATGTTCAGCAGTGGACATATTCTGGCTGATGATGATGATGACAAATTTTTGAACTATGAATATGGCTACAATTATTTATGACTTTGGCTGCAGAAATCTACCATATGAGTGTCTCGACATGCACTTGGCTTTATGGTTTTCGTGTTTCGATGGTTTAGTTTCTTGTGAGTATAAAAAGCTCATAAAGATTGATTGAGTATTAAAGTGGGTTTCCTAGATGTAATGACGCTGCCATTATTAAAGCAACCTCAATTTATCATTAAACTAGCGGTCCGCCCCAGCTTCGCACGGGTATAGATTATAGCCTATGTCACCCGGGGATAGTGTAGCTTCCCGTCAGTGAAAGAATTTTTCAAATCGGTTCAGTAGTTTCGGAGCCTATTCAATGCAAACAAACAAACAAACAATCAAATCTTTCCTCTTTATAATATTAGTATAGATATAGATGACGCAACTAATATGTGCAGCTTGGCAAAAAGAGAGTTCTAAACACTACTACAAAAAGAAGTTCTAAATACTAGTAATCCTGTAGTACATCTGAGGAAAATGCTTGGATGGAATTCTTCTACTGAAGTTTTCCACTACCTATGTTACCAGAACTCTACTATGTTTAAGAACACAGCCCACAAACACCATTATCTAAAAAAATATAAATAAATTAAAAAAAACCATATAAAATCAAGCTTTTAGGCGTCCGCCATATTGGATTTAGAATGACGTCACACAGCTAACCATGCATTGTCATCCAAACTAAAGGTGTATGCCAAATGAGACAATTTCTTTTGTTTGAAAAATAGGCCCACCACAAACTAAATCCGTATAGTAATGAAACTCATGTCGATTTGTTCCTCATAATCTCTAAATTTAGTGGTAATATTAGCTATATCCGATCAAACCGGAATATTGACAAAAGCCGATTACTATGGTCACTGTTGTAAAATATGGTCTATTTATTTTTGTATAAAAATTCCTAAGCATGCATCCTTTTTCGTATTAAAAACGTACCGGTGTGAAAAAAAGTGACTTTATAAGGGAAATGAATGAATTGTGGCAAAAATCACATATATTATTCTGTATATTATTATTCCGGTTTCATTTTCACCTTGTCTTTCGTCCGAATGGTACAAAAAAAAAAACTATGAATTTTATAGTGTTATACCCATCAATATACGGTAAATTCGGTGAGCCTAGAAAAAATTGTCTTATTTCAGCTCAATCGGTTGAAGATATCGGCTTCAAAATTGAGTTGCAAGATTCCACCCGAACAAATATAGTTACATACATACATACAATGCAAGTTAAATAAAAGCTTATGAAAATAATCACCTTTTCTTAGAACTATATATTATACAAAAGCATAAGAAACATCATTAAATTGTTACATTTCGATCGCCATGTGGCAGTACCACCATCTCTGTCAAAACACCATTGTGAAAAGGAAACGTTATCAACGGATGGCAACAAGTGAATTTCGCTAAAATAAACGCTTCCATTGTTCCGATCCCGAATTCATTAAGGTATATCTTGTTTTCACACCATTAAGCTTTAGTTTTATGGTGCCCAAGATTTGTGTTAATGTGACCACGAAAATGGCTCTTTTTGGGTCATTGAAAGTCAAGATTGTGCCCTTTTTCCATCTAGGTACAAATTGGGGTAAAGTTTGAAGGCATTGTTACAAGATTGGTGTCATTAGTTTAAAAGTCAAAAAAGTGTTACTCACTACAAAGAAAAAAAATGCAAAAGACAAGACCAACACAAGTGCACAAAACACACACGCACATACACACACACACAAATCAACTTTTTGCCACAGCTGACAAACAAGCTAATTAGCTAATGCTACTGATGGTAAGCAATCATAGTGGCATACAAGACGAGGGTTATCTTGCTGACTTTTAAGTTACTTGGAAATGCCAACGGAGCTCACTCACTACTTTTACTCTAAAAATATTATGTTCGAATCGCAAGAGCCAAATTGTCAGGTGAATAAATACGTGAAAACTATAACCTCGTTCGCTTGTGATACAATCCATGTTTGTGTGATGTTTTATATGCTACATAAATATAAATGTGCTTAATTTTGTTAATTAGCTTTTTTATACACTTATTGAAGCTTAGCCCTTTAGCGCTAGTTTGCAATATATGTTTCTAGTAGTGATTTTTCACGACATTGTTACTACCATTATAGACCTATTAATGGCTGTACTTTATAATAATTAAAACTACTGTATATATTTTTGTGCTGTTGGTCCTAAATAAAGATAAAATAAAATAAAATAAAAAATCCACAGCTATACTCGGGTCGTCAAAATAAAAAATAATAACACTGTGAACAGTTGAATAAAACGAATTCACTGTGATAAAACACTGTCATTGTAAGAAGAAATAGCGTATCAGCCCTACGAAAAATTTAGTGTGACGTGCTTTTATTTTTCGTATTCTTCTTATGCCTGGGCCACACACATCGCGATAATATCCGGGCGATAAACTTCGTCTTCAGTCTACGGCGAAGCTGCGCGGCCACATCATACGCGATGTAAAGTTTATCGCGATGTACGAGCGATGTATAAACGCAAAAGACAAAATGGACGCCGCGGAAGCTCTATATTTTATGGCAGCAAAAAAATTTTTGTGTGGCCAGTTTCGTTTGGGTTCCATAAAATCGGCTCAGACTGGTAATTGGCAATAAATACTAAAATTCTATCGTTACTCCAATCCATGTTTCGCTTCAGCTATATTATGCACTGCAGTTTAACTTACACGTCCGCTACGCACGATGGCTGGCGGCCGACTGAAATGCAAGCGAAGTTCATCGCGATAAAACGCTTTGATCTGCGAGAATTTACCGAGAGCGGAGTGAAATCCTCGCTACTACGTACGAAGCACCGAAGTATACGCGAATACTTGGCTACACACATCGCGATAACGCGAATCTTCGGGTTATCGCGATGTGTGCGGTCTAGGCATTAGCAAACCCTTTCATTTGATACCCATATCATTAGTGCATAAAATAACTGGTCTTTCATTATTGGGAGTCCGCCATATTGGATTTAGAATGACGTCATTTAGTTGACCATGCATTGGCATCCGAACTGGGGCCTTACAGGCAACTGCTATTGCGGCACCAAACTGATGTTAAATCCGCTAAGTTGGAAAATCACGCGAACGTGAACTTTAACGCGCCCTGATACGGTTTGCGGTCGTGTGATTTCCCAACTGAGTGGATTTAACGTTAATTTGGTGCCGCAATAGAAGTTCTCCGTAAGGCCCCAGAACGTGAAAAAACAAAAATTCAGCTCAATCGGTTCGGAATAACCGGTCTTAAATTCAGCTGCAAGATTTGTCCCACACATACAGTATTAGAACAGGGCATGTAAAATAAAAGCTTGTAAAAACAAAATACGGTCTATCTGTGCTTAATTTGGGTCTATGAAAACCTTTTTAAATCGGTAGCCGACTGAAACTAAATCCGCCCGCCTTGTCACGCGTCGATTCAATTGGGGCGGGCGCCCATCAGTCACAGTTTTTCTTCTGAAGAAGTGACACACTCCGGCAAAATGTTTAGTTTGGTGAAAATGTGGTTTTAGTTATGTTTTGTAAATTTTGAGAGAGAGAAAGAGTTGTTAGAGTCTTGTCTTGACCCTACGAGTAAATCATACTCACTTATAATTAAATTTACCCGATTAATTTAAACTTTGATTGAAGTAACTGTCCACCTTAACCACATTGTAAGCCCGGAGGCAACTTAATTTCATGGATCAACAGTTTTCCCCGTTCCTACAGAAACAAGCGAAAGTTTTACGACTGGTCGTACACAAGGTTACACAAGATTGCGATTGAGACTCGTAGCTTGGCGTATGCGTTATACTTGTGTCGCCTAGGTGCCGAAATTTATCTAAGCAACTGGTGTGGCTTTGCACTGGTATGAAGAGTGGGTTCGATTCCGGCCAGACAGATGTCAAAACTAAGAATTTACATATTTACTCCAGGTCAGACCCAGGCGTTAGTTGTCCGTTTCTTTGAGCGAGCTCTTTGGCATCCTCGATACAGGGATTTCTAGTCATCGTTTCATTGTATTATGACATGACATCTCAAAAACCCTAAAGAAGCCTTTGATTTAATTTTCATTGTACAAAACGCCAGACTGTCAAATGTACTTCTTCCACAGTGGGTGTCCTCGATGATTACAATGTTTTCAAGTCACGGGTAAATCGATTTTTCTAAGAAATCATGCTCTATCGTAGACCTCATCGTCGCATAACATCAAGCGAAAAGACGCTCTATACGTAAGTCTATTTAAAAAAAGTGTTTTAGTAGTCGCATTCGTGTATGAAATTTGGTGGGATAGTCGCGACGCTACTCAAGTCGCCGCTGAGTATCCAACGGTTTGATCGCCTTGTGTACGAATGGCATCAACCTCGTGATCCAGTGGCCGTATTATTTAATCCTTCTGGTACCTACCTGATCCAAAAACGTCAAACAAATCAGGAAAGTTTTAATATTTGGAAATGGGTAGCGGCTATAACTATTTTAGGTTGCTAATAGGGTGATGTTGGATGAATATAATTATTGAGGTCAATGACCCTTTTTTATAAAGTTTTATAAATTTGAAATACAATTGCGTTTGACCGCTAACTCGCCTGATGTTAAGACATGATGTGGTCTACGATAAAGCACGTTTGCCTAGAATAAACCGATTCACTCGTAATATGAAGACACCCAGGTTGTAAAACAACTCCTGACCACCAATACCGCGTTTAAAAATGTTTTTTTTTTTTTTTTTTCATAAAATATTTATTCTATGTAGCCAAGTGGGTTAATACCCACTTGGCTACATAGTTATCTCTTCTCTTCTCTATCTCTTCTCTACATAGTATAAATTAAAGTCGCTTTCTGTGTCTGTCTGTATGTATGTATGTCTGTATAATACAAATGTACATTTATGTTTACTACAACAGTGAAGGACCAGCCCATTGGAAGTTTTTTAATGATGCGGACTCAGTGGTGCGATAATACGGCGCACCAGTGTAAATCCAGTTGCTTGCCGACTTCGTTGGTGAGCGGCTGTTTTCCTTGAGCGCGATGCGACGTAGTTAGTAAATTTTTTAACAGATGACGCAAATTTTTCATTTCGTACTCTGGGACGCAAATGTTCATAATTATCTTGATACCTATACGTCTATGCAAATCTGTCTTGAGTAATTTTTTTCTTTCCTCTTAAGAGGATTGGCGTCGCATTTTTTGTGCATTTGCCAGTGTTCAGTATTGAAATATTTTCAAGTTGTACTACATAACGTCAAGCAAGATATAGTCACAGTTAGAGTCAGGCAAAGTAAGCCACGGTTAAGTCAATAATTCATGTAATGCCGCCAGCATGCTGGGTACGCTGCCAACTGGTAGTGGGCTTGAGCATTTGGATTGTCTTTAGACCTTCAACGGTCTATGGGCAGTCTAACTGTATTTGTAGTTTTAGTTTTAGCTTGTATTTTGTTTAGTTAATAAAGGCGCTAGCCCAGGAAAAAAAATAATTCATGTCCTAGTAAAGTGGTGCAGATTTTACTATAGGCTAGGAGTAGCCTAGGAGTTTTGGAAACAATACAAAAATACATGTTTTATTTCATTATATCACTTACCTACACTTCAGCACGTTTGCGAACCACGCATATATTTAGAAAATACACAAGTTTAGGAAAATAACAACAGACGAAAAAGGAAATAATAATAATGAGGCGACATGTTATTTTCAAGTTGACGCCAAAATTCCCTAGGTACATTGCTCATATCTCAACTTTCTCTACCACAGAGTCGTAAATTAAGTTACAGAAGTTCCAGCTAATTACATCTCGTCCTGTCCAGTTGCAAGCGTTGACTCTGCCATTAACCGTTAACTTGTAGTTCGATCGCTTAATTTTGTCAGTGCTTTCTGTCACTGTGGGTAGTTGCGCAGCTTCCGCGCTGTCTTATCTGGATGTTCAATGCTCTTAACTACTCTCAGTTAGAGAGCTAGCTAGAATACTAACAAATAGAGAAGGCACAGTTGCAGTCTACGCTACGCTAGTCATAGATAGCTAGCAATCTGAGCCTAGCTACGCTATCTATCTGCTGAATAGCTACTTATCTGTCTTATTTAGTTATCTATTTAGGCATCTACTAGATAACTGGCTACCTATCTTATTTAGCCAGCTATTTATGTTATTATAGCAAACTGATTAGCTATCTAATACTGCAGGCTAAGCTAGCTATCTAGTTAGTTTAGCCTACTGTATTAGTTAATATGTTACTTTGGGCGAGGCAATCTTTGAAAATTACAGACGCCGTAGCCAAGAAAGGGTTCTTATTTTTCGCCCATTACTGAGCAAGCTAATCTCATGAAGACCATACCGCATCATTTAATTTATTCATAATATGATTGCGTTTGACCGGCACCTTGCTGATGTTAAGCGATGATGCGGTCTGCGATGGAGCACGCTTGTCTAGAAGAAACCAATTCACTTACGATTTGAAGACACCCTGGTTGTAAATATTGGGAAACACCCTTTCAGGCAGCGCATTTCACAGTCTAGCAGTTCGCACAATAAAAGTGGAATCAAAGCGCTTCGTACGGGTTTTTGTAATATCAACCATAAAGCGGTGTCAAAGCTGTAGGTGATATTTCGTACCTAATAAAACTAATAAAACAAAGGGCAGGAGGGAACTAGATCAAGCACACTCACCACAATGTGTCCGATAAAAAACTGATAGACTAGCAATTTTGCGCCGATGCTCAAGACCAAAAAGCTTAGTCTGAACTAAGGATTTGTTGCTGATGAGCCTTTTCCATATTTTACTGTCATAATTTTGCCCCAGTATAGTAGTGGATACTTTTTACGATTGGATACCAAATTGGTGCCAAAATTAAAAAAGTGTTCTGAAAAATCTGACACTAGTACTGATTCAGCATACACGATTCAAGCAACGATAGGGAAGAATGGTTCTTGAGCGGAGACCACGAAACGGAACTAATTGTACTATTATGTACTCGGAATGTAGCGTAGGTAATAGTATACCTACGCTACATTACGCGGTGGCTATAGAGTCACCGCGTTACCAACTGAGTCGTTAGGGCCATAACCATCATACCATAAGACCTTTAAGTGCGAGCGAGACAGACAGACAATTGATTTATGACCTGACGACTCCGATGGTAATGCGTTTACTATAGGTAGGCCTGCCACTAGTTGGATCGACGACATCGTGAGAGTCGCGGGCATCCAGTAGATGCAGATGGCAGGCTGTCGTTAAGTGTGGAGGTCTAAAGGGGAGGCCTATGTTCAGCAGTGTACGTCTTCTGGCAGATGATGATGATTCATGAAACTGCAAAAAAAATCTGCCCAGTTGAAAAGTCTATCGTTTTCAATAAAGAGATAAATTCATGAACCTATTATAGAAGTATGTGATCACACGGGTCGACACCCAACAAAGATCCCTTCTTATCTATGACATGTCCCTTATCTAGTAAAAACCGCATGAATATTTAAACGTAGTCAGAGGAGGCGCGATTTCACGCGTGGACTGACTTCGGCTACGTAGTGTGTGGGATGCTACTACAAAGTTGAATTTTGCGACTAAAAGCTATTTCTTTCAATGTCACATCCTTGAATTGGGTCCATATTCATATTTTTCGTTACAATGGGTGCCACTTTGATAAATTAGAAATGGTGACAGAATTGGTATAGCAAAGCTGTGGAAAACCATAACGGCGAAATTTAAGAATAAGGTCCCTGGATTGGATCGAAGATTTGTGGAAGGCGACTGGCAGAAACATAGTTGTGTAATTGAAAAGTCTAGTAATAGACGTTGACTTTTCTATAGTTATTAGTTCTCTGTACTTAATATTTTTTTTTATTATTTATCTTATAAAGCCTCATTACAGCTGCAAAATTATTGACAAGGCTATTTTACAGCCGATTGTGTACCTATATTGTATAATTGTGTCATAATAATTTTAAATTGTGATTTATAACCTGTAAATGACGTCGTCAAGTGTATATATTAGCTATACCTAAGACCCGAAATAAATGTTCTTTTTTTTTTACTATTCAAACTAACGTGGTTTTCACACATTTTATTTATATTACACGGGAAATACTCATGTAAGATTTACTCGGTTACTCCGACTATAGTTTCAACCGAAACTCGCGTTTCTTACGTGAGTACCTAATTCCCGTGTAATATAAATAAAATGCGTTTTTTTTTTGTTCGTGTGTTTCTGGATATCTTTGCCAATTAAGAGCTGACTCTGCGTCTCTGCTCTGTCGCTCAGTAATGTAAATAAGTATTTGTCTCCCAGCTGACAGTAACACCCTCAAACCGCAAGACGCTTCGCACGAAGGGAAACGAGAAACGAGGAAAGGGTCGCAGGTGTGGAGGTCGTGCGGTTGACTTGACGGGATACTATATTAATAATTTTGCGAGATACGCACGTTTGCGCTTGTCGCTAACTCGGAAATTTCGCGGTAGGAAGTGCTACCAAATTCCTAGGACCACGTTCTTAAAGAAATAAAATGTTGTAATTTTTCCATCGACTTACAATTCCTATAGAATCACAATATCTGAGTGAAAACAGTCAAAAAAACGTCCGAGTGTCACTGTCATACATTATATCTATTATATAGTTCACAATGCCACATTTACTCCAATTTAGACGTTATGTCGCTTGCATAGTGTTTACGTTATTTATCCGCTATATCATCGTAGCTCTAGCATCGCACGGCGTTGTAGTCGGATCTTACGGTTACCTTGTAACTAACCAAATAGTCTGAGAAATTTTTAGCGTGCGCCGAGTTTTGGTTCGGAATTTTTTTTTGCACGATTGTGATTATGTATTGTATTTCGATGAATATAATTATGACATAAACATAGAACAATATTAACATGAAAAATCATGTTAATAAAACTAAAATTAAGGTACAAAATGATTAGCTTAAACTTTTTGGAAATATTTAAATCACATTTCAAAAAGCATGCGAGTCAGGTTCCGTACACTCGTTTGTTACCCCAGTGACATCAATGTGACGTGATGCGGCTAAATCAACGTGGATAAAAGTGATTGGACAACCGCTACCGAAAATCTATTCAACTGTGTCGTTTTTACTGTGCAGCAAACTATTTTAAACAAATCTGATGGAAAAACTAATAGAAACTATAGTTACTATAAATTTCAAAAATACTTTTTAAAAACACCCTTTTTTGTTTTCGGCCATATTGAATTTAGGTGACGTCATTTAATTTGTCGTATTTTTTTTCAGGAAACCATTCATCATCCATTCATTTTGGTACCCATATTTATTATGGGAGTGTATAAAAAATAACTGGTCCGCCATCTTTTGGAGTCCGCCATATTGGATTTAGAATCACTTCACTTACCTAGCCATGCATTTTTATTCAAATTAAATGTGTATGCAAAATTTTAGCTAAATTCGTTCAGGAATACTGGTCTAAAATTCAGTTGCAAGAGATACACACAAACATACTATAAAAGGGCAAGTTAAGAGCCTCTTATACCAAAGACGGTTTTAAATCAATTTTTTTCAGTTAAATTACAATATTTGAGCTGGAAAAAAATACATGTCACAGATACAACTTTCCTCGATAAAAAAAATCTGAAACAAAGCCGACTTAATTTTTTTTTTTTTTTTTTTTTTTTTTGCTCTAATGAATGCTCATAACAACCTGGAAATTGTATGTACTGAAAGGCAATTTTATACAACATTCTTTTATTTGGAGATTGCTTTATTTGTAAAATCTTAGAACCACTGATATTTTAATGTAAGAAGCCGCAAGCACGTCAAAATGTTTGAAAACACTCACATTTAGTACATCGCGAGAGTAATTTGAGGCCTATTCTGTCATACCACTCACTAAACTAAACCAATCTGACAGGAATAAAATTATCAAGGAGAGAAGGATGGCAACAATTTTAGAGCTGTCAAATTTAGTTTAGTTTAGAGTGCATCGGAATCGATGCCATTTAGTAGCAGTTAAATCCACCGGATTAGCAAGTTGAAGTGGCAGTGGGCAGGAGACATAATCAATGATTATGTCTCCTGCCCATGATTATTCACATCACACACATCATCAGCCATTAAATGTCCACTGCTGAACAAGGCCTCCCTCTTAGAGAGGGGTGTTGCCATAATCCCCACGCTTGGCAGGCGGCTTGGAGATCGCAGTACGTTCACCGTGTACTAACAGGACGCTGCTGCCCATCCTCCGGTGGTTCTGGTCGCAGTTTTAGGACATACCCGGGTCCGGGCCCATGATTATTAATCATGCAGAACAGATGGCCGATGGGGTCGAAAGTTTCTTGAATGGAGACCACGGACCGGTAAGCGCAGCGTAGGACGTTCACCTACAAGATGGACAGACGACCTAAAAGAGACCGCAGGGAACCGCTGGATGCAGGCCACTTCCAACCGGCCCTTTTGGAGATCAATGAGGGAGGCCTATGTCCAGCAGTGGACTCCTATGGCTGAAATGATGAGTTAAATCCATTCGAATGGCCAACTGCTTTCAAAGGGTTTATACAGTTTACTATGGCGCATTTCGACATTTTTAATTTTGGCGTCTAACGTACTACTGCTAAGATGACAAAATATACTTAGAGCATTGATCCAACTAAACACGGGAAACAGACACGCAAAGTAGGTGACCTCGCGGCATCTAACTTGCTATAAATATGTGCGTACCTATAACGTATAATGAAAAACCTTGTTCCATGAAAATCCGCTCTTAATTTTAGTACAACAAAGGCACACAAGCTTGAGTGCCTCTATGGACTCTTTCCCGCATTTTTATCATTATATCAAACAGTCTATTGAAAATGTAAACGTTTTTCTCATAAAGGAAATCTCACGAGCATTCTACGCTAAAAATACAAAGATTCTTTATCACAAATGTCGGTTTTGTTTAAAACGATAAAAAAATCTACATTTCTTTATACTATCTAGTAGGCCTATGGGCCGATAGACAAATTTTATGCTTTTTGTAGGTAGGTGTTTATTTGACCTACCTGCGGTCGAATGGGAGGATGAGGGAATGCGAGTCTAAACAACATTCGACTATCTAAATAAAATTATTACTTGCAAACAGCAATAGTTGATCGAGTGAAGCGAGGTCTTAGAGGCTACTGGATCAAATCGACGTTTGTATGTTTTTAATTTTGTACGTTTGTATATTTGTTCGATAAGAACCGGCAGCTTTAATTCCATCTGTACAATAATTTTTTACATCGATTTTTGCAATATCAGTAAAAAAATTGCAGAAACATTGGACAGATGTGAAAACTTAGATTTCAGTGTGGGACAACATGTCACTTAGCATGTCGGTAACGCAAACCAGTTTTGGTCTTATCGAAAATCACTCAACGTAGCTAAAGAAGTTTTATCTTCAAAAATTATTATTGTACCCTCATACACAATGACCGAAGTTGTGATCTATTTTAAAGGACTTTTTTTTTTTGAAAACTTTTACTTTTCAAGATGTCAATCAAGTGCACTTTGATTGGAAGATCAAGACCCTTAATCACACTACAAAAAATAATTTCTTGTAGATAAAAAAGGTCAATGAAGTTATGTTAGCCTTTTTTATTATTGTAACAAAAATTAATACAGTAACTTAATTTTAACTCATTCTCTTTATTACTCTTCTGATAACGAATATATTAGGTGTATGAAGCGGAGTCAGGTTTAATTTTGAGATAAATATCGTTTGTGTTCAGCACAATGATGAAATATTCATGAAGACAATGTAATTTGTTACCGATATACCCTATGGTTAGGGTGACCAAATGCAAGAAAACTGATAAAGCACTTAGCCACTTAGCTGTAGTACAAAAGTTCTCATAGAAAAAAAAAAGCGCTCGGTATGTGGGTCATTGGTGACTCAAAATGCGGGTGGTAAATATCTCTTTGCCTCTCTAGGGAGGTAAAGTAATTTTAAAATCTAACCAGTTCCATGTCAAAAAATACGATTGAGCTTACTTCTTTCTTTTTTCGGCCTAGTTCCGTACCATGTCAAAACTTTTTACTCTGTGAAATTAATTTAGAAACTTTGTAAAACCTCTGTGGTGTGAACCTGGTGCTTTTATTAATTTGGTAAAAAAAATAAACCGTATGAGCAGAGGTTTTTTGTGTCTTACCTTACACTAGTGATAGGTAGATTATTTAACATGCGAGTAGGTGATCTTTTTCACCCTAAAACTATAATCGGCTTTCTCGCTTCACTCGTTGGTCGCCAAAATATATCATGTGTAAAAAGTTCACTTACATCGCTTGTGTAACAATCTACTAATCATACTTTGTGTATGTGCCTGTAGGTTTTATTTTTATTTTCATAATTAATAGAATCTTAATGCGAATAATAAATAATTTGAGTAATAATAGATTTATAATACAAATAATAATAATCAAAACCTATTTATTGCATGCATTCATTTTCTTACTTATAACTCAAGCGCAGCAGACATAATTTGCCCTCTTTCGATTTGGAAAAAAATCGTATAGGTAATAGAAATTATATTTTTGTGTACCTATTTGTTTATCGTGGTTTTTAGTTATTTCACCGAAATAAATTTGAAGCAGATGCCAGTTCAGAAAATATTTATTCGTCCTACAAAAAAATAACACATAGCCAGCCTACGAGTGAGCGCTCTGACATAATTTTGCCATATTGATATGCAACGGTGGCAGGCAAATGAGTTTTTAACACACTATAAAAACTGGGGTTTATTATGTGTCTGTATTAATAAAGTACTTTATACCAACATAAATAATACATACAACATAATCATCAGTTTCTTGTTTTAAACAATTTCAGCCCCAATCTTCATCATTCGTCATATTTCTTACACTTATTCACTTAATTACGCATTCCCACTCTCATTCCCACATTCAAACACACATTCACTACATACCGCTCCTCTCCTCACACACGTTTAGACATTACTGCAAGCCCAACTCTTCTGAGGCTGGTGCTATGCAGTGAAGTTTAACTTACACACGCAGAAAACACATTACACAACACTCTACACAATACCTAAGTGTTCCAATGCCAGGAATTTAGCATGGGTAACTTTATAATATTTAAATACTTATTCAGTTAAATTAACTTTGTTTTTCATATTTTCTTTGTTACAAATTCTTTAGTAAACACGAAAGAGACTAGATCCTGCAACACAGGCTTCGCCTAGTGTAGGGTCTAGGGCGCAACAGGTAGTTTTTATAATCTAGACTAAGTTAAAAATATATATTATTTAAGTAAACATTTTTGTAATATGTAAGTCTTACTGAATAAACTAAACTAAACTAAAAAAAAAAAAAAAAAAAAAACGCACATTACCCATTGTTTATTGAATAGTTCACCCTTTAAAGGCACTCAAAACTTCTCAGGAGCATTCTCGCCATCGACTTACATAGTAAGGACAGGCTGAACAAACTTTCTTAATGGTACCAACTCAATGGCGCTAACAAGACAAGTATATAACGTACATGTCGTACATACGATTACATTAATGCATAATTTACCCTTTTTAGGCACTGGGGCTTCTAAAGAGCATTCTCGTAAGAAAGTTTGTTGTATGTTGTATGTCCCTTTAGTTATAATTTTTTAACTTCATTATTGTTTTTTAGGTATTTCGGCGTAATAATAACATTATTCTGTGAAGATTTCAATTGGCTATCTATTACGGTTCGAAAGATACAGCCGTTAAAAGGTTTCTTATCATTGGAACAATCTGCCGGCTTCCTTGTTTCCTGAAAGATATAATCTGGGCATTTTCAAGGCCAGAGTGAATAGGTAGGAATCTTCTAAGTCTGCGAGGTTAATATTCGACCACATCGTCGCTAACCAACAGGCGAGTTAGTGGTCAACGCGGTCTTATCAGCGAGAAAAAAAAGAATGCACAGACAGACGGACAGACAGACAAAGTATGCTTAGTAATAGGGTCCCGTTTAAACTCTTTGGGTACGGAACCCTAAAAAAGTAAAAAATTACACGATAAAAGGATTCTAACGAGCATTACTGTTAAAGCGAATCAATAATTTGCATTAAACTTTTAGCCTCGTACAAGGTCAAGTTTCAAAAAGTTCAGGTCAAATTTAAATTTAAGCGCGTCTAGCGACAGATTTTTTCCCGAAATGATATTGCTGCTTGTAATTATAGTCCCTTAAAAAGGTTTTTCATCTAATTTATCCAAAATACTTAAACAATTTACATCCTTTGATCTCTTTATTTTGAAAAGTTATCTACGTTGACATTGGAATATACCTTCGTCCTAGACCCTCGAATATTCAAAATGCTATTTTCTTAGATGAATAATGGAGATATTGTAATATAACCCTATTTCAGAATAGTTAAGAAGTATTGGGCGTGTGAGTGAGTTGCAATTTACGTGTTTAAGCCAATTTTTGTTAGTAATTTTATAGCCGATTCAAAAAAGGAGGAGGTTCTCAATTATGTATGGTTGTTACGCGATTACTCCGCTAATTATGAATTGATTTTGATGATCTTTTTGTTTTGTAGGTCATACTTCAGAGGTGGCCTCATACAAATTTTATTGAAATTGATTCAATAAAATACGAGTGAATCGGTTCCTTCTAGGCAAGCGTGCTCCAACGTAGACCGGATCATCGCTTAACATCAGGCGTGATGGTGGTCAAACACAAGCCTATTTTTTAAATTAAAAAAAAAAAAAAAAAACAGCGGTTTAGAAAAAAAAACAACTTATGTTCAAAAGTGGCTCTGCCCGCTTTCCTGGCCTCGGTTCATAGTAATCAACATTTGATAAAAAAATATCTTACTAACAGCGTCGAAAATTTTGACATATCATACATGAACGAGGCCATGGACGCGTGGCGAGTAACGTGCCCTAACTCTGATTTCCCTTTGACTCCATCTTCGCAGCGGCTCTGGGATGGACCGATCTGTGAGCAAGTGCGGAAGCAACTTTTTAATACGTGCTTGAGTTCTGCAGATCGTGCCCGTCTCTTGGCCGTCGCCGAATGGGAATCAGGTTTGTGGCTTCAGGTCCTTCCATCGCCCAATACTGGAACGTTGCTAGACTCTTCTAGTTTTAGGATCGCGACTTCCCTTCGCTTGGGTGCGTCGTGTTGTGCTCCACACCGCTGCCAGTGTGGTGTTGTTGTCGACCAGCTCGGCCACCACGGGCTTTCCTGCGTGAGAAGTGCAGGTAGGATTCCCCGCCATGCCAGCCTAAACGACATCATCCGTCGGGCTTTTACCACTGCTAACTGCGCGGCCGTATTCGAGCCGAGCGGTCTTGTACGTAGCGATGGTAAAAGACCGGACGGCATGACTTTGATTCCTTGGAAGATGGGGCGGCCTTTAGTATGGGACGCTACTTGCGTTGATACCCTTGCGCCGTCTCATCTTCCCGGTACGCAAAACAAGGCTGGAGCGGCGGCTGAATCCGCAGAGGGCCTCAAAAGGCGCAAATATAGTAGCCTAGATAGTGGGTATATGTTTGAGCCTTTTGGGGTCGAAACTTTGGGTCCGTGGGGGTCGGGTGCCAAAAACATTTTCAAAGATTTATCCAAACGTCTGGTCGAAGCATCTCGCGACCAAAATGCTGGTCGGTATCTTGCGCAACGTATAAGCATTGCAATACAACGCGGCAATGCGGCCAGCATTTTGGGAACGATGCCAACGGGCAGCGGTTTATTAGATTAGTTTAGTTTAATATAATATATTTTTATTTAGCGTATTTAATTTAATTTAGTTTAGTATTAGGTTTTAATTTTGTAAGTAGTTTTAGGTTTTATTTTTGTTTCTATTCTAATATGTGTAATTTACTTGTTTACTGAATAAAAGTATTTTATATTAACAACTAGAACTGTACAAAATAAATATACAAAGACACCTTTTTTTAAGATAGTATTTTTTTTACTCATTACAATCCTTTTCTTATTCTAGACGTAGTAATAAAGTAATAAAGCTATTTAAAATATTCAAAAAATCATGTGCTGATTTAAATGCCACTTGTATAGAATTATTATATTTTATTCACAAAAAGTTCCGCGACAGGAGTTTTGAAACTATTGAGACTTTTTTCTCACCTGTCCCGTGGAACAAAGTATAAAATTAATTAAATTATTTTATATTCCTACTAGCTCCGTACATTCATAATGAAAGTATGACTGTATTTCACATAAATGTTATTTATTCAACTGAAATAGAAATATTGCCTAGCAACAATCAAAAACCATCAAAACCAGATTCCTGGCGCATTATCTTTACCTTAACTACCGCTCTGAAATACGGACTGAATTGGGCTTTTTAGACTTTAGGTTTACGAAATTGCGATCGACGTTTCTCAACTCATATCGACTTGCTGGTTTTTGTACTCACCTCGCCACAACAAGTTTTATTTATTTATTTAGAGAAGCGGATGACATCTTGAGGCACCGCTAGTCTTCTTCTTTATTCTTATATTTACAAAAGGCGATATTGTGTGTATGTTTGTACTCCAGAACGGCTGAGCCGACGGGACTTTCACTGACATACAGGTGATTCTTATTCTTATTCGAAATGGGGGCGATAAGTCTTGCACTGACGTTCCGCTAGGGGTGTATTATGCATTTCTCCCTACCAGCACCTACTCGAGCCAACCCAACTCCTTGAAATACCGGAGTGAGGCTCTGGGGTGCTGGCACAGTTGCTCCAGTGGTGTAGATAGTAGTGTAAGTAATGATGATGAAAAGCAGTCTAGCTGTTGCGGCGACGCGGATGAAAGAGGCAACGGTGCCCCATGCAACCCGGCAGCGATTCCAGTTTCTTCTGTGGCTTCAAATGCCACAGCACATGCTCTACAGTTTTGTTCTCTTTCATGCAGCCACGACACAGTGGACTGTCCGTGGCTCCTAGCTTATACAAATGACTATTCAAGTTGCAATGACCGGTTATAAGGTCTACTATCAGGCGAAGGTACATACAGGTGATGTTATAAGGCGTAATCCGCGCAGGTGAATGTAAACATTTAATCATGTAGCAAAATCAATTATCACTGGAAATTTTACTGTTTGATAACAGTAGACCTTCGCCTGATAGTAGACCTTATAACCGGTCATTGCAACTTGAATAGTCATTTGTATAAGCTAGGAGCCACGAACAGTCCACTGTGTCGTGGCTGCATGAAAGAGAACAAAACTGTAGAGCATGTGCTGTGGCATTTGAAGCCACAGAAGAAACTGGAATCGCTGCCGGGTTGCATGGGGCACCGTAGCCTCTTTCATCCGCGTCGCCGCAACAGCTAGACTGCTTTTCATCATCATTACTTACACTACTATCTACACCACTGGAGCAACTGTGCCAGCACCCCAGAGCCTCACTCCGGTATTTCAAGGAGTTGGGTTGGCTCGAGTAGGTGGTGGTAAATGCTTTGACAGCCGTTCTAATTACAAAAAAAAAACTGTGCATCAGCACAGTTTTTTTTTTTGTAATTAGAACGGCTGTCAAAGCATATTTTGTGAGAAATTTGTTGTAGCCAGTTGCACCCACAGAAAAGAGAAGTAAATAGAACGGAAATGAGAAGGAAAATCTGTCGCCAGGTATTATGACAGAGTTTTGCTTGAACATTCTCATTTATGTCAACGCATCGAACTCCGCATCCAAAGAACTTGGACCTTACCTTTTTGGGTTACGTCTCAAGTTCTTTGTCCCCATCACAGCTGCTAACTGATTTCAAATAACTGACGTTTCGTTAATATGGGTGCAACTGGCTACAAAAAATATCTTACAAAAATGCCTTGACAGCCGTTTCTAATTTAAACAATTACTTTTTTCTTTTCTGTGGTTGCACCCATATAAACGAAACGTCAGTCATTCGAAATCAGTTAGCAACTGTGATGCGGACAAAGAACTTTGAGACCTAAACCAAAAAGGTAAGGTCCAGTTCTCCAGGCAGAGTTCGACGCGTTGACATAAATAAGAATGTTCAATCAAGGTTCTGTCATAATGCCTGGTAACAGATTTTCCTTCTCATTTCCGTTCTCTTTACTTCTATTTTCTGTGATTATCAGCACATAAATGGATAAAATACTTGTGTATAAAAGCTGTGAGCAACATTTTCTCTGTACTACAAATGTATAAAGTGTTTAATGTCAGGTAAAACATTTTAAACAGGCTGCTAAATATTCAAAAACATAATTACGAAAAAACTATTTCGATAAGCTGGGTTGGCTATAGGTTGTTTATTTAAAAACTTGGATGCTAATTAAAACTAATGGAGTCAATTGAATACGATGAAAGCAAAAAAAAACTTATCCCTTACTAAAATAGGTTGCTTAAAATATAGATAAGTATCAAATAACAAGGTAGGTCAAGCTAAATTTACTCAAAATTATCTACGTAGACATTAAAGAACCCGTTAGTTACGCTATTCCGCTCATCCTGCCTCTGCCAGATTTGTTGGCAAGCACTGCCAAGGCCGATTTTATTAGACATGAGATGGAAGTCTTTGAGTTAGCGCAGAACAGTTGGTTGCGTTGCCTATTGAGCTAACTTGGATTATTTCGGTCTGTCTCCTGGTTATCGTTTAACATACGACGAGTTGGCGGCCAAACGAAGGCCTATCTATACTAATATTATAAAGAGGAAAGATTTGATTGTCTGTTTGTTTGTTTATTTGCATTGAATAGGCTCCGAAACTACTGAACCGATTTGAAAAATTATTACACTGTTGGGAAGCTACACTATCCCCGGGTGACATAGGCTATATCTATACCCGTGGGAAGCAGGGCGGGCCGCTAGTTATTGAATAAAAATAAATAATAAAAAAGACCCCATTACCTAGTGGTACAAAGGCAGGACAGAAGGGTTTTAGTAGATGCAATTCTATATAATCTGGCTGTACTCCAACACGGTACAAGACATCTTCAAAAGATTTCCCACCGTTATTAAAAAAGGTATTGTTAACAGAGCAATAATTAGGCTTAAAAGAAATCTAAACAAAACGGCTTAGCAATTAAAACGAGATACTCGTGTTGCGTTGCCACTTTAACCGAGTAGCGCAATTCCCACATAGCTCAATATCATCACACCAAGATCTCGCCAATTTGGCGAGAGCCCATTATATACCGGATATTGCCCCCACTACTTGAACTTTACTGAAAGGAAGCTCGTACTTCTTTTCACGCCGATGATGTTACGTTATTGCGGGTAAAGATTTTTTCGTCCATTGTCCGTAGATAGATTGATGGAGTATTTACAGGCAACATTTTGCCAGAATGTAGCGCCTACTGATATAATTTTGCTTAAGATTTTGAAGAAGATAATTATTTGGTGCAAAGTATTGCGCACAGTTTTGTTTTGTAGGAATTTATCATAGAGCTATAGGAAGACACTGAATTCATTATGACAGATGTAAAAATATCTGACGCGTAATGTTCCGAATGTATAGCCTAATTTAGCAAGTGCGCTTACCATAAGGAGTGCGCTCCGTTTTATATTTTTTAGGCGATTTTTTTTCACTCCCTATTATTTTTAACCAACTTTAAAATAGGAAGAGGTTCACATTTTGTCAGCATGTTTTTTTTAATATGTTTGTTATGCTAACTCTGCCAAATTATGAATTGATTTTGTTGATTATTTTTGTGTTTGGTAGGTCATAGGTAGTCAGGTAGTCCGATATAAATTTTATTGAAACTGAATTAGAGCTCTTTGACAAAATCAACAAAAAATAAATACACAGATGAAGTTTTGGTTTGTGGTTCCCTTCAACAAAAGTTTTTATGAGGACTTTCAATCTCTGTTTTAACTGTAATTTTTCTACTTCTTGGTTTATGTTTGTACTATGTAGGTAGTCTTGGAGTAAGTTTTTTTTTCTTTCAAAAATATATTAGAAGAGTAGAAGACCATTGTTGTTTCTTAGATTGTAAATGAAAAAGTTTACATAAACAATATGAAATACGCATCAAATTGAGAATATTTCAGCGTGTAAGATCCTCGCATTTGTGGAGACATGAACGTGTTTTCCTTACACCGAATCAAAACTCGTTAGTAGCAAAAAGTATAAAAACGTATCTGTTATTTCAGTATTCGCTACATAATGCTGGATAACGATCGCCCAGGGAAAACCAGACAGAAGTTTCATTACAGAAGAGATAGCGTTATATCAGCAGTAAATATCAAATTTATGGATCTATACCGCAGATAGAAAAACCATACTTTAACCTGGATTCATAAATACAGCATATTGCACGTATAAACGTCAAAATAGATTTCGTTGAGCGTTTAATGATAAATGAAGGTCCGCAAATAGGACCGAATACCGTTTAAATGAAATCAAATAATAATTTGGATACGAAGAAATTTTATTACTACATAATTGGAAAAAAATATTCTAATAATTATTATCTCAGTCAACTTCTGGAGCCTGTTCTACCTGTGTAGTTACAATTTTTTTATAGTAAATCTAACGTATAAAACAACACTTCAAAAATATATTTACTTTCAAGTTTTAATTAAATTAAAAATATATTTTTTTAGTAAATTAAAAATATTTTTTAAAAGCAAGCAAGTTTTATTTTTGATATTCTTATCAAAAAAAATCATTTATTTCATACCCATATCGTAGGGTTGCATGAAAATACCTAGTGTGCCATCTTTGGGAGGAGTCCGCTATATTGAGTTTAGAATCAGTTAGCTAACCATGCATTGTCATTCAAATTAAACGTTTATGCAAAATTTCAGCTCAAACGGTTGGGGATATCTGTTTTGAAATTCAATTGCAAGATTTGACCCATGTAATACAATTATGTATACTAATGAGAAAAGTTAAGTAAAAGCTTTAGAAACAACAAGCAAACTTAGTTAAATAATTATGCCTTGTTGTCTAAAACATCATTCATTACTTTCTTCATTACACCGTTTATTGTAATGTTGTAAACAACTTTTCTTACTTTAACCCAAAATTAAAAAATAAATAATTATTAATTATTTTTTCTATTAATAATTTTATTAAAAACTTTAGTTGTTATACCTATTAGTTCAACTTGTTTTATTATATCTTGAAATGTGTGAGGTGAGACATCACTAAAAGCGGTTACCTTCTAATACGGGCAAATTGCTACAAGTAATCGCTTAGTACCGGTTAAATACCGCTTTCAGTCCACATAAAATACTTATACATAATTTATTTTCAAGAAATTATTACGTATCCGCTTGGGAAATTCAAGCTACAAATAAAAATAGATCTTTCCCAACCAACGGAGTGATGGGGAAATGAAATCTTTGTCGGACATGAATTGTAGGGTGCGAAATTTATTGTTTAACGCGAGCTGTAATACTCGTTTTATGCGAAGGGTTTTTTGTTGAAAGGTACTGCTTAGAAAAGATGATCTACAAGCACTTGGCATAAGCAGAATTTAAGATTGTGTTTATCAAAAAGTCAAACTTTCTTCACAAGATGCGCGGTAAGCGGGATGCTTGCTGAACATTTGGTCAGCAAGTGCGACTTTTTTAACGCGAAAGTATTTAATAGGAAGAAGTTGCGAGGGAGTATGTTGTAAGTTAGTTGCGATAGACATTAACAAATCTCAAAACGTAGGAACATTGCAAGCAACGGGGTGCACTTTGGTAATAATCGGGGTTAGACAAACATTTTGATCGTCTATAATTGTTCATATCACGTGGTCAAACACTTTGCGGGAACAATGAAAAGCCCAGATATTCTTGTAAAAAAACTTAACGCAAAGTCCAACACAATTTCATACAAACAAACTTGTGCAATAGAAACAATTTCCTTTGTATCCAATACGTATTCTCAACTTGGCGGAACAAAGAGGAAGTTTTTGAGAATTCGTTCTAAAAGAAAACTGTTAAATTTCCGGCGTGTACTTTACAGTATAACTGAAATATTCTTGCAGGATACGTACAGTACAGTGTCTTACAAAAATGTTGATCACCGTTCGTTCGTTTGTTTAATACACTTTCCTCCTCTTTAATTCGTATTCCTCATATCTGAGGGTCGTGACCACCACCTTCCATCAATCTCTCTCTCTCTGATGATATCTTTCCATCGTCTTCTATCCTCAGCAACATGAAGTGCATCGTAGACTGGGGTGTCGTAGATTGATGTAGCCTGCCTATTGCCACTTCAACTTGCAAATCTGAGCAGCTATGTTAGTGACTGTGGTTCTTTGGCGAATATCTTCGTTTAGATTACATTGCGTAGAGAAACTCTGAGCATAGCTCTCTCCACGTAGAAGCTTTAGAGATGTAGTGCTGGAGAAGAATGTTCACGGTATAGTTGACTGAATTTCGAACGAACGTCTCGATACTCCAAGAACTTGGCATCAAGCAGCGCTTATATTCCACAGTACAGTCTCGGATACTAGCCTTCTTCGGACACGTTTCAAGACGAGATTATCAGTCAATAGAACGCACTAGACCGCGCGGGAAATCACCCATGCGATGGACTGACCAGATCAAGTCTGCAGTGGGTGGTTCCTTAAACGAGTGCAGCAGAATGATCTCCAGCAGAGAGAGATGGTGAGACATCGTGAAGCGCATTCTATCTTTTTTTTTTTTATAAATAATAAGCTTGCGTTTGACCACCATCACGCCTGATGTGGTCTACGTTGGAGCATGCTTGCCTAGAAGAAACCGATTCACTCGTGATTTGAAGACACCCAGATTGTAACCATCGGGGAACACCCATTCAGGCAATGTGGAATGCGCATTCCACAGACTAGCAGTACGCACAATAAATCTGGAATCAAAGCGCTTCGTACGTATCTGCCCCGTCTAATACTACTACATGACGACGACGACTGCTCTGCCAAGAGCGAAACGACTAAAAAGGAGAAGAAGCTCTCTCCATTGGCCGCTGTGTTGTATATTTCTAATTTACACCAAAAATAATGTTAGTAGCTCATTCACGAACTGAGATCATTGAACTCAAAATATACGAGGCGAGAACCACTAAAACATTGTTGGCACAAAAATTTGTTCAACGCTCGTTTCACTTGAAACATAATGTCTGTTAAATTCATAGCCCCATTTCTGATACAAAAGGGAACTCAACAAGGGTCACCAAGATACTGCAGTGTACTGTGAGTCAGAGAAGTAGCTTAATGTGACGTATCAAAGACTATAAATTATAATACCCGATTTTGTTTTGAGAGAAGGTATATTATATCTTCTCTTTAAACAAAATCGGGTTAGTTACATCCAAAGACGTCGTTCTTATACTACGTCTTATATATGGTTACACCATTTATAACTCAAGGCTGGACCGATTTTCAAGATCTTTTATTTATTGTTTTTTTTTTTTACCCCGATTGTATTAATTTTTAAGAAGATTTATTTTCTTCGTTTTTCCAGGTTTTTCCCTTACATTTTTGTATGGAACGGCAAGAATTGAAGTCTATACATTGACATATTACATCATAGAAAAAAAGAGGTTGTCATCTAAGTCAAAGGAGGTTCCTGTCGCTACCGAGGAGGCGGATTTGTACGTCCACATTGTGAGCCTGCAGTTAATCGGTCGGCTTTTTAGTAAAAGCTAAAAACCTAAACTCCGGGATGGAAGTGTTAGAGGGCATAACGTCGTAGAGTAGCATTTAGTGAAAGTGTAGCACACCTTTTGACACCCTTAGACTCCCCACTCCAATGTTGCCCCTTCCACCCTGGAACTTAGGTTAGCTGGCTCTTGCGGTGTCCACCCCAGACGGCCGGTTAAGGCAAGCCAGGGGTCAGGGTCTCATTTAGCCCCATGAAATCGGGGTGCACGCGGTGTCACCTTTTATCAACCCCTCGCCACAAAGCTTCCCTGCATTTTTGTTTTAATAATAATTATTATTTTAAATCATTTTTTGTTATGGTTTACAAAAGATTATTTAAAATTATAGGCTGGTGCCTTTTTTGCCATGGGTGGCAAACAAGCAGACGGGCTGCTGATGATGGTAAGCAATCACCGTCACCTATGGATACTCGTAACACTAGAGGCGTCACAAATACGTTGCCAACCCTTTAGGACTCGATTAACTCGCCTTTTGAAGAACCCCATGTTGTAGCTTCTCAGACACCGTAGAAGGTAGCTCATTACACATTTTGCAGGTATGAGGCAAGAAAGATCGAGTGAATCACACAGTGTGCGATTTCCACTGATCTATGATGTGGGGATGAGCTTTCAGGCTGTAGTGGTTAGTGCGATGGTAATACCGCGACGCCGGCATCAGATCAGAAACAGTTCTTCAGAACACTTCCCGTCGTAAATGTGATAAAAGATACAGAGAGACACAAAGCTTCGCCAGCATTATTTGTAAACCTTAACTACTGTTACGATGTTTTGCAAAAAAATGTCCCAAGGATGATTACTTGGATATTTTCCTCTAAGCCAAGCGTTTTCCAGATTAAATGTTGCGTGTAATTTAACGACTTCACCGGCGGGACAACATTTTCTTTAGGATTAAAATATAGCACTTGATCTGTAGGCTTTTTTTGTAGGGCCATTTTCATATACATTTTTAACCGACTTCAAAAGAGGAGAAAAGTTCTCAACTCGGTCCCGTTTTAAGTTTGATATTGAAATAATAGTTCCCGCCTGACTTCATAATCCGTGTAAAAATATAATTTTGTTCTTTGTAGCGGCATAACTTAGAATGTTTGTGTTTTGTGTTTTTTTGTAATCGTTTTTTTAAAAGATAATTTATATTTTCAATACTACAATTACGAGAATAAAATTTAGACACTAAAAGTGTAAATTTTCTTCAGGATAAAAGCCTAGTTTATCCATATGTAAATCTAATTGTGATTCAAATTGGGGGTGATAAGATCTGCACTGACATCCCGCTTGGGGTTATTGTGCATTTGCCCCTGCCAGCCTACACAAACCAGCCGAGCTCTCTAAAATAATGAAGCACGGCTTTGAGTCGCCGATTAAACTGCTCTACCACTATTTTGCCAGGTGTTGTGGTATTGGAGACTTGTTGTTGTTAAGTTTCTTTAAAGAATCTCAACCTTAATCGTATATCTTCTGTGGCCTTGCAATGCAGTAGTATATGCTCCACGGTCTCGTTTTCCTGTAGACAGCCTCGGCACAGAGGGCTGTCTGTGGCTCCAATTTTGTTTAAGTGATAGTTTAGGTCACAGTGACCTGTGATAGTACCTATCATCAGACGAAGGCCCGACCTGTTAACATGAATAGTTTGTTAGTCACTCTCTTATCTATCTCAGCTATACGTATATAAGCTAGCGAAGTATTTTTACTTATTCTGTATAAGTATGTTCGCGCTTTAGACCAAACAAACAAGGGAGATTCGGTAGGGTCCGCCCTTGATTGCCTAATCTGAGATTTGACCTTTAATTTTTAATGTTGCAACCAACATTTTAAACTAGCGTTATAAAAAAAAATTATGCCGATAATTTTTTAAATTGTCGTAGATGACTATTAATAAAAAAACGATCATTACCTAGCTTAATTGTTCTCAAAAGCTACACTAACCTTTGAAGTCAATACAGTTTTAACTAGTTACATATTTTAATCCGGAAGACGCAGCGTAGGGAGGCCTCCCACTAGATGGACCGACGACATTGTGAGAGTCGCGGGCATCCAGTGGATGCAAAAGGCAGGCTGTCGTTCAGTGTGGAGGTTAAAGGGGGAGGCCTATGTTCAGCAATGGACGTCTTCTGGCTGATGATGATGCTGATGATGATATTTTAATCCATTCAGTGTTTTTTTATAATTCCATCATCATCATCATCATCAGCCAGAAGACGTCCACTGCTGAACATAGGCCTCCCCCTTTAACCTCCACACTGAACGACAGCCTGCCTTTTGCATCCACTGGATGCCCGCGACTCTCACAATGTCGTCGGTCCATCTAGTGGGAGGCCTCCCTACACTGCGTCTTCCGGTTCGTGGTCTCCACTCCAGAACCTTTCTTCCCCATCGGTTATCGGTTCTTCGAGCGATGTGGCCTGCCCATTGCCACTTCAACTTGCAAATTTTAACAGCTATGTCGGTGACTCTGGTTCTTTGGCGAATATCCACGTTTCGGATTTTATCGCGCAAAGAAACTCCGAGCATAGCTCTCTCCATTGCCCGCTGTGTGACTCTGAGTTTTTCCAAAAGGCCAACAGTTAAGGACCACGTCTCAGTACCATATGTCATCACTGGCAACACACACTGGTCAAAGACCTTCGTCTTGAGGCACTGTGGTATCTTGGACGAGAAGATGTCACGCAATTTCCCGAACGCTGCCCATCCGAGTTGGATAATTCCATGCATCATGAAAACTATTTTGTACTCGAAACATAAAACACAAAGCAAAAGCGGCTTGACGTGGTGTTTAATTTTCCACGCATACAGTCATTTGATGCCTTTACATTCAGAAACAAAAGCGTGCTAGTTGATACGTTGTTATGTAGAACATCACACCCACACCATGACAATCACAGCGTACCTAATTAAGCAAAACAATATATAAAGCTTTTTATGACTTACTAGGTGCGCCCCGCGGTTTCACCCGGGATAAAAGTAGGCAGAGTTACTCCTTAATTATAACATCAGCTTTCTGCTAGTGAAAGATGACCTTGAAGCAACCTTCCTGTTAGCAACAGTCACCTCCTTTGATTTTTTTGATAGCAACAGCAACCTCTTTTTACTTAGAAGACTTTTTTTGTATGATGTAATAATTATGTCAATTTATAGACTTCAGTTCGTGTTCTTTGTTCGTGTTCTTGTTTTTTGTAGGGAAAACATTAAAACACCAATAAAATTATCTGTTGTGTCGATCGCTACCAAATTTCACAGAATCACTCGCTGGGCTAAGAAGATTGCATGAAAATTTCGTCAAACTCGGTCCAGTTATTTCGAAGTCCATAGGAAACATTCATACACACATCTTCTTATATTATAAAAATAGAAAGTGAAGCTTTTATGTGTCATGCCAATGTCATGCATATATATATTAGTATAAGCGATGGTATAAGCAAAGATTTCCTGTAGTATAAGCATGATACCTACTACCCAAAGGGACGGAACGCTTCAAACAGAAAAAACGAGCAGAGCGAGAGGTACCACGTTTAGCCATTTGTCCCTTTCTAGTGTTGACATAATCACTGATACAAATTCCTCATTAATTTTCATACTTTTTATTTTTTTATACAGAATAGATCTACGTTTGGCCACCAACTCGCTTGATGGTAAGCAACGGTGTGGCCGAGTATGGAACACGTTGATCTAGAAGAAATCTATTCACTCTAGCCTTGAAGATGCCTAGATTGTACTTTTCAGGAAACAAGGAGGATGGCAGGGAGTTCCATTCTTGGACAGTACAGTATCATAAAAGATGACCCAAATCGTGGTGTTCGAATTTTTGGAATTTCCACGTGGAAGGGGTGATAGTTTGCAGTCCTTCTACTTGTCCTGTAGTAAAAGGGGGAGGGTGGAATAAGGTCATGAAGCTTTTGCTCACACTCATCGAAATATATCCGGTAGAAAATAGACAGACAAGCTACTTTACGGCGGTGCTCGAGGCTTTGTAATTTATTGGCGACTAGCTTGCTGTCACCAAGCAGCCTCATAGCACCCGTCGAATAGGTGGCAGCAGTACTCAACACACGTATATACTTATTTATTTCTTATTTTATATCACTACAATAATAAACGGATGCACCCTAAATAATCACGGGAGTTTTCTTTTAGATATGTTTCAGAAATAAAAATTAACTATTTAAAAATGATGCTGTTCAAATTACGTACTACCCAAAATAATATCAAATTTACGGTTACAATATTTTTCCAACAGTGGCAACACCACACATTAATACGTGTTCATGAACGTCATTGTATATAAGACATGTAGTGTGAAAGGGACAAATGGCTAAACGTGGTACCTCTCGCTCTGCTCGTTTTTTCTGTTTGAAGCTTTCCGTCCCTTTGGGTAGTAGGTATCATGAGTATAAGTATGACATCTTTGGTGTCATGATTTGTCATGATTTGTCTTTTTGTAGTGTAGATGGTGATTGAGATGGAGAAAGAGAGAGAGTGAGAGAGTGTATTTTATAACTTTTTATGTGATTTTAGCACCAGACCCAATATCCAAAATAGGGAAAGGACATGTAGCAGATTGATAGCCCCGTTGGTCCAGTTGGTTGTGAATCTGCCTTCTGCTCAGTTTGGGCACAGAAAACATAGTTTTGGGTCAAATGACAATGTGTGCAAAAATGTCCCGAATATTTATTTTATAGGTAAACATCAATTCACTCGTCAAAGGTGTCAGTTCGATTCCGTCCACCACAGGGCACGATCCTTCGCCCCCATTTGCTAATCTTACATAGAAATAATACTTAAAAATAGATGTGAGGATAGCTGATTTCATTTATTTAGTATTTATGAAGCTACAAAGCTATAATACATAATCTGCAATGGTTTAACTGGCATGTTCATAAAGTCATGTTGAATTGAAACCTGGCTTCGCTCCAATAGGGTGTTGGCGAAATTCTGAATAACACAATTATTGTATTAAAAATATAAAAGTTAATTTTATTACTATTTTATCTTTGTTTGGAAAGAAAATTTGATGAGAAAAAAGACAATAATACTTGCTTTTTTCATTGGGCAAAAACTCTCCCTAATATTCTAATATTGCAATACTAATATTCTGTTTTTATTTTCTGTTTCTGTTTGACTGACAAAATGCCGAATGATCAGAGATTATAACCTGGAATAGGAATAAACGCCCTATCCGCAACTTTACAAATTTATACTTACATAAAGAATTGTCTAATATTCATTCAACTCCATCCAAGTTTTTTGTAAACCGTAAAATAATACTGATCATAGATTTCAAAAATAGGTTTGTAGCTGAAAGCCTATATTGGTACAGTGAAATATTACTAGTTGTCTGCCCTCAACTTTCTGTCTCATTAGAATTTAAGACCTCATTTCAGCCATAGGATACTCCACGCCATCGATCTCCAAAAGGGCCGGTTAGAAGCGGCCTGCATGCAGTGTTTCCCTGCGGTCTCTTTTAGGTCGTCTGTCCATCGTGTAGGTGGACGTAACGTCCTATGCTGCACTTACCGGTCTATGGTCTTCATTCCAGAACTTTTCTGTCCCATCGGCCATCTATTATGTGTGCTATGTACTACCCACTGCCACTTTAACTTGTTAATCTAGTGGGCTATTTTGCTCGGACAAAACAAAATGTTTTACTATAGTTTTCTTCTTCTCTTTCTTCTTCAATATTATTGCAGCTGTCAGTGTTAAAAACGTACCCTACATCAGTCTTGCGCAGCTACTTACGTATGATTAACATCAGTTTTTCTGCATTCAGCTAAATAATACATTGTTTCCGTGCTAAAAACCGCAATTTATGAGCAAGAACGGGGTCATGCCGCAGTCACAGAGAAATGTAATTAGTGGATGGTTGCTTCATAGATTACATTACCCTGATTACAGTTGCTCCTTTACTAAAACAGCTGAAATGAAAGAGGCTAGGTAGAAATTCTGAGTATATTTCTACCGAAATTAATTTTGTAGAGAAAACCTTATTTTGTGATGCATAGAGTATTTATCTACTCTACAATGCATAAACTTTTGTTAAAATCATTTGTAAATTTTGTTATATCAATGGAAAGTAGATAAGAATTACGGGGCTCAACGTCTACGAATATCTATTCCGCACATTTTAAATATTTTTGAAGAAAAAAAATAGTGAGAAGAAAAAAACCGATTGGGCACAATATATTTTGAATTTGACAATATAAAATAACATTGCAAATGGTATACTACAATTTTCGTGTTGATTTTTAGAGGATGGATGAGGACATCGATAAAACTCGAAAAAAATAGATAATATAGATATATTTATTCCGTCATATAAAACATATGAACATAAATTAAAAACATTGTAATATTGATTCTAAAAGAATGCCCATGAACGTTGTATTTTATTTTATGAATATATGCAAAAGAGATCGTTTTGGTCGGAAAACACACATAACTCGATCTTCATCGAACTTCCAAATTCGTATGCAACGATTTGATTCCATATTCATGACGCGCATTGCCCAAAATAAACCCTGCGTCTTCCTTCGTTCCAGAGTACTCATTATAGGCATCTTTAAGGCAAGAGTGAAGAGATTTCTTCTATATCGATGACCTCCATCGTAGGCTACATCGACGCTTACCATCAGGCAAGTTGCTGGCAAAACGTGGATCTATCTCCGTTATTCAGAGTAACACATACGATGAACAATACGAAATTGAACATACAATACACACAACTTCTTTTGATTCCGGTGAAATTTGAGAAAACTGGAAATACCATGAAAATTACAAAATAAAATTAAATATTATCATTAAAAGTCTATATTACTACACCTTCCTTGCGTGAGTATATATAATCAAATTACTGCTCACTCATCACGAAATTGCACAAATTACTCAAACTACGAAGCTGAAATTGGGTAGATAAATACATTTCTTATAGTGTAGATGTCTGCTATAAAAATAAATCTGTTGCTACATTTTGCGTAAAAACCGATATGTTAAGGGCTAAAAGGGGGCTAACATTTTATATGAAAACTAGCTGTTGCCCGACCCCCTTTTAACTTTCAACCCCCCCATTTGCCCCCATTAATTCTACTTTTTCGCAAAATACTTTCTTAAAAGATCTCTACCCATTATACGAAAATTTCAGCTTGGTAGGTCAAGTAGTTTTTGAGATTTCGTGATGAGAGTGCATCACGAAAACTCAAAAACTACTTGACTTACTTGAGTAGATGAATTTCGCTTTTATATTTATAGATACGTGTACAAAGCTGTGGGCATTAGCTAGTTTGTAAGATAAGTACTAAATAGCTACAAAATTTAGGTACATTTTAGATTCTCACATCAAATTCTAGTATGTTTGCTTCACTTCTGTGAAATAGAGCTCCTATATCTTGAGAGTTTACAAAGTATTTCATAACTAACGCTCTAGGGCACATAAATCATATATTAGAACCTCTAAAGGTAAATCATAATTTATTGTGCAATCTTGATACTTCTGTACGTGCAGCTCTTAAATTAAACAGATAGGTGTAGTGTTCTTTCAAAGATTCTTAGAAGTCGAAATAGCTTGAAAAGGTTAGCTTTTGCAATCATTTTATACATTTCAGCGGTTCTGAATTTGAATAGCATTTACTCGTACTGTTTTATGAGAAGAAATAAATCCTTCATTAGCTAAGTAAAATTCTTTTTGAATTTTACTTAGCAAATGAAGGATTTATTTCTTGTATGAGTAAATGTACATGACAATGCAGTATAATGCTGGCCACATAATCCTACATGCCATCGCGTCAAATGGCGTACAGTACAAATTCAATGTGTCATTTAACTGCCTATCGGGACTTATTGCGCTTAACATTGTTGTTAAAAACAACTAAACTGCTGCCAGCAAGCATCGTACTCAAAATGCTGGCCACATTGCCGTGTTGGATTGCAATGCGAAAGATACCGGATAGCATTTTGGTCACGATTTTTTTTTGTTTATTATTATAAATCACCCGTGAAATAAATGGCATACTGCTACAAAATATAACCTAAACCCACTGCTACAAAATATAACCTAACCATAATGCTTAACCTAAAATAATATTAAAAATGTAATAACAATGCCTTTTTCTCAATTTCAATTTGAAGTGTTACAAAAAACAGGCTAATTTTCCTTTATTTATTGATATTGGATCTTGTAATCAATTCTTGAAAAGTAATAAAAGATTTCCATATAAACGATTGCTTCAGTAGAAATAACATCTTTTGTAAGTGGCAGACGATTTACGTGTTTACGAAATTGGTTTTCTCCATGTTTTTTTGTGGTTTAATTTAGCAAGTAATCAAAACACCCATTGAAAAAGTAATATTTCAAAATGAATAACAATCTTCATTGAAAAGTCGATCGTAGTCAAATGAACATAAGTATGTAGGATAATTTAATTTCTAACTCACACAACCAGTAGAAGCTGCAAAATGTTGGATATTTTTGCAGGATATGAAGCCTCCATTTGCATATTTGAAACGTTTATGTTCCGTACATAACAGAGGAGTAATTCTTGTTTATCCTATGCAGTTTGGAGCTTGCACTCGTTTTTAGCAGGATAATGGTTGTAGTAAAAGAAAAAATTTGAAATAAAATCCTGAGCAAAAAATTCTATGGAATTAAATAATAACACGTTCTTTGCGGATGACGTCTTTTAGATCTCTCACGTGACTTGCCTCTCACTGTGGCTTGTTACCAGCAGAGATGAACCTTGGATGACGAAAACCATACTCGCGTAAGGTGCACACAAAAGTGCAGTTATGAAGCTTATGTGACTGCATCCAGACCGAATGAAAGTTTTTTAAATCCCTCCCGCAATGATGTCATCATCATCATTAGCGAGAAGACGTCCATTGCTGAACATAGACAACCCCCTTTAACCTCTACACAGAACGATAGCCTGCCATCTGCATGTACTGGATGCCCACGACTCCCACAATGTCGTCGGTCCATCTACCTACGTTGCATCTTCTGGTTCGTGGTCTCCACTCAAGAACCTTTCTTCCCCATCTGTTATCGGTTCTATGAGCAATTTGGCTTGCCCATTGCCACTTCAACTTGCAAATTTTAATTAGCTATGTCGGTGACTTTGGTTTTTTGGCGAATATCCACGTTCCGGATTCTATCGCGCAAAGAAACTCCGAGCATAGCTCTCTCCATTGCCCGTTGTGTGACTCTGAGTATTTCCAAAAGGCTAACAGTTAAGGACCACTTCTCAGAACCATAATTTCATCACTGGTAACACACACTGGTCAAAGATGTACTGCAATGATGTACCTAATGTTTATTTTATATTTGTTCTAAATGATTGTGATAGTGAACTTTAATAATTACTTGAAAGTAAACTTTAACGCGTCGAGATACGGTTTGCGGTCACGTAACTTTTCGCAGTAACCTAAATTGAATCACGTTAAGGAGGTGACGGTACGAGCCCTGTATTATGGTCACGTCCAAATTCTGTCAGTCTCCCCAACAAATCCTTTGTTCACTATTTAGTAACAAGAGAAGCTAGTAAGAGCGTTCATAAAATTCTATTAAACTAAATTAGTTAACCAATAACATTATGTATTTTAAGCCTATAATTTCTAGCATTAGAACACTGAATTTTCTAATTAGTACACCGAACTCTATAATTTGGCTGTTGGTTATCACCGCACAATATACGTTTTATCAAACAACTAACTAAACTGTTGGTTTGCAACTGCCGACCGAGCTAAGTGGCGTGCAATACGAAAGGCTTATGTCCAGCAGTGAAGAATAAAAGGCTGATGATGATCATCAGGATGATGATACATCCTAATTAGTATAAGGTATTATAAAAGATTGCTTCTTCTACTAAAGTAGAGTAATTTCCTTCTTTCAAAATTTTCAACATGATTTTGTATCTTAATTACATTATATATATGATGATTACATGATGGATTTTTGCTTTAGATTTATCAAAAAACGTCCGAAATAAACACATTCACCTTAACGTGAAAAAATCCTTAACAATGGCGCAGCATCAGTTATGATGGGTTCACGAGACACTGTGAATAGGATCTCGAGATAGACCCTTTTGTCGGTTCCGTTTTCAATGTAACAGATTTATTATGTACGCAACCTGAAATCAGTATAAAAAGATGCAGTAAATCATGTTCACATTAGTCCTAACGCCATCTGCGTTTGCAAACTGCCTATAGTAAACGTATTACCATCTGAGTCGTCAGATCATAAATCAATTTTAAAAAAAGTCTGTCTATCTTGCTTGCACCCACAAGTCATATATGTCTATCTCGCTCGCACCTACAGGTCTTATGGTATGACGTTTATGGCCCTACGACTCAGTTGGTAACGCGGTGACTATAGTCAAACTGTCGAGACCATCGAAGGTAAACAAAATAGTCATAAAAATTGTTGGTGTGCCACATGACAGAAGTGAAAAACTTCATCAAGGTTAACTATATTCTCTCTCGCTCATTTAGTCGACTCGAGCCGACTTTACCCGAACGAGCGTTACATAGCCGAGCGTGACGGCTCAGTTTCATGCAATACCGACAAATAAAGTGCTCAACGTGCGTAGAAGTTTTTACTTTGAAAAATAAATTCTCATTCACATTTCTACAGGTCACGGTTACACGGGACGATGAAACTAAACCGAAAGTACGTAATTTCACTCATTATTATTAACAACTTTAACGGGACTAACCTCAAATCAGATATACAAGGAAGACAGGTATGGTGGCGTGGCTGGTGCGAACGGATCTGGCCTAAATCGGGCGTGATGTCTTTTGTCAAATTCACCCAGCAGACGACCTTGTCGCCTTCGCAGATTTTAAATCGATTTTAATGATTCTATTTAATAAAAAATTCTAAACATTTCTAAGGGTGAAAAATTAGGGGATATAGCCTTTTTACAGCATTCCTGTGAGGTTGGTTTTTTTGTTTTATAAAATTTACTTTATATTTTTTTATGCCATAGGTGGCAAACAAGCAGATGGACCGCCTGATGATAAGCAGTCGCCGTCGCCTATGGATACTTGTAACACCAGAGGCATCACAACTATGGAATAGTTTAGCCTTTTTCTGGTCCTAAACAACTGATGAACGTACGGCTTCTGTCTGCTGAAGTAATTTTAAAACCAGCTGCTTTCAAGTGACTAGTTCCATTGGCTAGACTGTGAAACGTCTTTGTTTAAACTTGAGCTTCTGTTTTTACTGTGTTGCACCTTCATATTACAATGTGACGGGAAAATGTCGCTCTCAAAGGATTGCGAGGATTTGAGTTCAAATGAAGCGGAGGTAATGTGAAAATCATTCGGAGAAGATTTACGAGGTTTTATTTCTTTTTTGTTGATATCTCATTTTATGTTGCTAATTTATTTCTTTTTTATGATTCGCATAATGTATAATTAGGCAAGCAATACGAGTATTCTTTCAAGGTATTATGTGTACTTGCAATTTTGCGAATAAAAAATGATTAGCTCCTAGTCGCAGCGTAAAAGTGGCGAGGAAAAGCCAACTTTTCCCTGTTCACGGAAGGTTCAAACTTGCACTTACTTGAGTTAATGATATGTTTTTTAGTAGGTACTTAAATGGAGAAAATTAAAATTGTATTAAATTGGAATGTTTGTGCTATTTGTTATTTGATGGGAAAAATGAAGAAAAATTGCAAAGAGGACACAGAATAGTAAAAATGCTTACCTACAATACATAGACACAATTGGCAACATAAAAAAAAACTAAACCAAAAATATAATAGATATGTTTCTGTATGATAAAATAACAATGTGTTTTAGTATGTACAACATAACAAAACAAAAAACAAATCCAAAATTGACCGACGTATGTCCTGTGACTAGTTATGAGTGCCTAGTAAAAGAATAAAATAAAACAATATAGGTTTTTTTGTGTTTTAATTTTGAACGTCTTCTTTACTTACGTTAACGTTTTCTCTTCTTACGGTTTTAATTAATCACCAGTTTCAGCATTGATCAATAATGTATAATTATATAATGTACTAGCGGTCCGCCCCAGCTTCGCACGGGTATAGATTATAGCCTATGTCACCCGGGGATAGTGTAGCTTCCCGTCAGTGAAATAATTTTTCAAATCGGTTCAGTAGTTTCGGAGCCTATTCAATGCAAACAAACAAACAATCAAATCTTTCCTCTTTATAATATTAGTATAGACTACGTACAATTTCTTTGAGTTTCAGCTTTAATTATTTTTTTTACCTTTACTGTCCCCCTGCTGGGCAAATGTCTTGCACTAACTTCCACAAATCTCGGTCCTCCGCCACCTCTTACCAACCTCTCCGGAATGAGTCAAGATCGTCACCTTATCGTCCTGGATCGTCCTGGTTGGGATGCATAGTATGCATAGTGCATACGCGCCACATGTACGCGCTATTTTCACATCATTACAATTAAAAAAAACTAGTTCCCATAAAATAAAATTCTCCAGATTATTCCATTCCACTCCAGGTGTGAATTTCAGATGCAATTGCAGAGTCCTGAATTTGCAGGAGTGGTGCAGTAACGAGGTTATAGCAATTTGTTGCATTTAATGACTGCTGTTGACACCTACAGAGTAGCCCTTACTACGGTTTGTCAAATTGTTCAATTTCTACGTAAAATTCATTTAATATATTTTTTTGCGTTTTCGGACGCAATGTTTTTCCACGTTTTTTATTATTAAGGCCGCGTTTACCGGCTGTAACTACCTCTTTCGCCCATTTTTATAATTTCTGAAGATAAAAATTACTGATTGAGAAATAAATACATCAACGATATAGTATAGTATGAAATCTTTGAAATAAATAAAGTTTGGGTGGCGAAACGGATTATTATGATAACGGTTTTTTCTGTTAAAGATAGTGGTATCTTTAGAATAACATTTTAAATTGTATAAAACAATTAATAGAGTTGATATTTTGTAGGATGGGAGTTAAATAAAAAATTATAAATAAGTTTTTTCGATGTCTTCAGCCAAAAAAACAAAAATTAAGTAAAATTATAAAATAAAACAAAATAGGTAATATTTCAAGTTCCGGTACAAATTCATGTGAAAGTTTAGATGCTGACCAAAATTGATTTCTATAACTTTAATGTCAGAAGTTTGATTGGTAGTAGGGGCATTTGGCTATGTAAAACAATATTGTTTTTCGTCCAATTTTACGAAAATGAAGTTGCAAATCGAAAGGTTTTATAATACCTCGATTGTTAACGTCGAAACGAGGTTATGTGATACTTCAATAAATGGTTACACGCCGGGATAAAAGTTTGTGTACCCTTTTTATTGATGAACTATCGGTCCGCCCCAGCTTCGCACGGGTATAGATTATAGCCTATGTCACCCGGGGATGGTGTAGCTTCCCAACAGTGAAAGAATTTTTCAAATCGGTTCAGTAGTTTCGGAGCCTATTCAATGCAAACAAACAATCAATCAAATCTTTCCTCTTTATAATATTTGTATAGATATAGATAAACGGGACAAAGCTAGACTATGAATGTTTGTCTCTTCTCTCAGTATAAAAATAGTAGTGATTCCTCGCGTATGGTCTGCAGCCAAATTAAAAATGCAAGGCGTTACAAAACTGCGGGTTTCTTTGAAGAAAAGAATATTAGACGTAGATACGTACAATGCTTGATATTTGAATAAGACAAAGTATTAGAAATGCCGCTAGCATGCTAGGTACGCTCCTAACTGGTTTCAACGGTATATGGACAATTCAACTGTTAGGCTTCCGTACCTACCCAGAAGGTAAAAACAGGACTCTATTACTAAGTCAACGATGTCTGTCTGTCTGTCCGTCTGTCCGTATGTCCGTCTGTCCGTATGTCCGTCTGTCCGTCTGTCCGTCTGTCCGTCTGTCCGTCTGTCCGTCTGTCCGTCTGTCCGTCTGTCCGTCTGTCCGTCTGTCCGTCTGTCCGTCTGTCCGTCTGTCCGTCTGTCCGTCTGTCCGTCTGTCCGTCTGTCCGTCTGTCCGTCTGTCCGTCTGTCCGTCTGTCCGTCTGTCCGTCTGTCCGTCTGTCCGTCTGTCCGTCTGTCCGTCTTTCCGTCTGTCCGTCTGTCCGTCTGTCCGTCTGTCCGTCTGTCCGTCTGTCCGTCTGTCCGTCTGTCCGTCTGTCCGTCTGTCCGTCTGTCCGTCTGTCCGTCTGTCCGTCTGTCCGTCTGTCCGTCTGTCCGTCTGTCCGTCTGTCCGTCTGTCCATCTGTCCGTCTGTCCGTCTGTCCGTCTGTCCGTCTGTCCGTCTGTCCGTCTGTCCGTCTGTCCGTCTGTCCGTCTGTTCGTCTGTTCGTCTGTCCGTCTGTCCGAGACAAATGTCATAAATACAAAATTCCCATGTTGATAGCTCAAAATAGCATCTTTCACCAGGGATGCATAGTGGTTTTGACAGCTAATGTACTGCTTAACAGGTATGCATGCCGATGTTCCATCAGAAGATCTTATATTATGGTGGGTACTTTGAGGCGCATCCGATCAATTCATATATACAGTGGACGTGCTCCATCGTCCTTTATGCTAGCAACTCTTTGACAGTTGCCAATCCCATAAATTTCAACCTAAGCCTCCTTCGTTCTCTTCGACAATAAATGCCAACACATCCACAAACATTTGAGTACATCAAATCACGTCAAATCATATGGGTGACTTGATAATGCAAACGGGGCCACTATGGGGCATCTCATACGTCATTATTGCAACGTCAGCACAGTGACGTAGGACGCATTAGAGCTCCACTGATGTGATTAATGTCACCACGAGCCGGGAATTGATAGATGGAAATTCTGGTGCGCAGTTCGAGTTGGGTTGGGTTACGACTCTTCAGTCCGTCACTGGTTTAAGTGTACTTATTCAAAACAATTGAAATAGAGCTATCATTAGAAATGCCACTAAGATTTGAAGAAGTGACACAGTTCTGTTTGACACAGTTCTGTTTGGAGTGTTCAAGTCTAGGGTTAATAGGTTATTACTGGGCAAACGTGCTCTATCTTCGACCGCATCATCGCTTTCCATCAGGCGAGATCGCGGTCAAACGTTAGCCTATTCCGAAGTAAAAAAAAGTCTGATTTTTTAAATAATTAAATCTTGCATCTATACATTTCTACATAGGATAGATTAAAGTGACTTTCCGCGTATATCTGTCTGTATGTCTGTATAACCGTTAAATCCTAAACCACGTAACGGATTTTGATACAGCTTTAGATTAGATTAAATTTATTAGATTAGACTTGTAAATTAGCTGTATGTTACAAGGTCGTCATTACATTGCTTAACAATGATCGCTAGTAAAAATAGATCCCTTCCTACTCTCGCAGTTCCCGATTCATTCCTACCAAACTTTACTCTCGCAGAGGTAGAAAAGAGCTACTGAGTTACTTTTTGCCTTTCCAATGATACTGGGACTCCAACAAAAATGAGTCAAGAGAGTCATATTTATATTAAAGGGGATTTATCATATAAATGTTATACTCACACAAAAACAAACTTTTATTCTAATTGTTTAATAGCTTTTCTTTTATGAATGAGTAACCACATCCTCGTCATCATAATCTGCCCTGAATGACCCACTGTATAGGCTTTTCTTTGTTTACGCCACTCTCCCCGGTCTCTTGCTAGTCGCATACACTCGATTCCGATAGTTCCTTTGATGTCGTTGGTCCACCTCATCCTCGGTCGGTCTGGGTTCCGCTGACCTTGTCTCAGCCACCATGTGGTTAATACTATTACAGTAGTACCGTTATAGTATTATTATACTATTATTATTATGTAAATATAATTATATTAATATTATTATATATTATATAATAGAGTCGCGGGCATCCAGTGGTTGCAAAAGGCAGGCAGTCGTTCAGTGTGGAGGTTAAAGGGGGAAGCCTATGTTCAGCAGTGGACGTCTTCTGGCTGATGATGATGATTATTATATATTATTACTCTATAAAAACTAAGAAAGTGCATTTCGCTCATCATAACATCAGGCGAGTTGGCGGCCATGCGCAAGCCTATTTAAAATTAAAAAAAAAACATGTGGCGATTGGAATTATAACAAGCATTCTAATGAAATTCTAATGAATCTACAAAGAGTTGTCCTGCTATGAATGCATAATCCGGCTGGTGTATTTAATGATCTAATCTAAGACATAAGATAAAAATTGCAAAAACCAAAAAAAAAAAAAAAAAAAAAAATGAGGCACCGCAGCGTTGGCTATTAACAGCTGTTTTGGCATACTTCAACGTCAATAATATTTACGACACAAACACACACAAACAAATGTTCCCTTCTGAACCCCGTATCATTCCACCGAACAGTATTTTTATTGTAGGTCTCCTCATACGGCTACATCGTACAGTTTGTTGAATCGTTCGTCCTGCCTCGGCGACCCCATATATCTCGATTGGCACCACGATTAATGGCCAGATCGCACTAGGATATGCTGCGTAGAATATCACTATACTTTTTATGTCAAAAATATTCAAAACAATGCTCAAAAATATCAGTACCAAAATTAGATAAACAGCGCACTTACTATTAAGGTTATGCATTTTTTGTCATTAAATCATAATAGGTCATTAAATAATAAAAGCCGTGGTAGCCCATTTGGGAGACCGCTAGACTTGAAAGCGGTCGCGGGTTCAAACCCCGGGCTCGTACTAATGAGCTCTTTGAAGCTATGTACGGATTTTCATACCACTGGCTTTTCGGGGAAGGAAAACATCGTGAGGAAACCTGCATACGTTCGGAGAAGGAATTTAATGGCGTATGTGAATCCACCAATCTGCACTGGGATCTAGCGTGGTGGATATGGCCCAATCACCCTTTCGGGGGTAGGCTAAAAGTACAGCAGTGGACTATTAAAAGGCTGATTGTGATGATGATGAAATCATAATAGGTTTGTTTCTTGCGTTTGACCACTATCTTGCTTGATATTGAGCCATAATGTAGTCTAAAATAGAGCACGCGTGCCTAGAAGAAAACGATTCACTCGCGATTTGAAGACACCTAGAATGTAACTATCAAGGAACGTATTCTGAACGCTTATTCTTTACGCGAGTTAATTTTTAATTCTGTTTTGAACGCAACTTTCCTTCTAAGCACCAAAATTAACATGAAACCGTTGAATAAGGTAAGTTAAAACTTTGAAACGTGGTTGTAATGATTCTGGAAAGAGGTTGTATTATTTTTGAAGAGAGATCATAACATTTTGTGTGATCCCTCGGACAAAGATAACGTTAAGATGAGGCGATGTTGTTGACGTACATTGTTTTTATGTGGTATTAAAAAACTGTGGTTTCAATTCTCTGGATACTTAAAAGATTTTTATTTTTTTTAATTTTTCCAAACCTAACAATTCCAACTTAAATGCGCTTGAATCACAATCTTAGATAGGAAGTGAGGAATAGTGAGATCTCACCTTTATAAATCCGTAAGCTTATGTTACTCTATCAGCTCTATCTGATAGGACGGGTCTTCTCAATCATGATTGGTAAAAAGTGACGGTCAAACTACGGACTTTGGGATATAGTAAGTTATTGTTTGATTTGGAACCATTTTATCTTCTTTTGTTTCCATTCCTTGGTCAAATTACGCTAGATTATTATAACCGACCTGATACAAATAACCGATTTAAATAATTACACAAAAATTATAAATTCAAAAGGTATACACACAAACTGTGTAAGTTTCTTGTATGTTTGGGACTCAAATTTGTAAAGGATTAACGGATTTGGATCAAATTTATTAAGCAGGTAGCTTATATGCAAGATTAATACGGTCAAGTGTAACAGGTGTGGACTATTTCCGGAATTGGAAATAAAATATTTTTTATCTCATTCTTCTATACTAATATTATAAAGAGGAAAGATTTGATTGTTTGTTTGTGTTTGTTTGCATTAATAGGCTCCGAAACTACTGAACCGATTTGAAAAATTCTTTCACTGTTGGGAATCTACACTATCCCCAGGTGACATCCTACTTAATAATATAATTATTATAAACGTGAAAGCTTGTATGTAGATGTATGGATGTTTGTTCCTCTTTCACGCTGCAACGAAACAACGGATTGACCTAATTTTTTGCATGGGTATAGTTCAAGAGCCAGAGAGTGACATAGGCTACTTTTCATCATCTTCATCATCACCATTTTTCATAACTACACGGGTGCAATCGCGAGGCGCAGCTAGTAGACTATATATCTAAACCCGTGCGAAGACGGGGTGGGCCGCTAGTACATTATACATTTATTCTTCTAACACCAGAATTTTTTACTTTGAAACTCATATTATTCTGTTTTAAAGGGACTTTAGTAATAAAAATATCCTGAAAAAAAATCGTCAATAAGGTTTTCAGGGAAACAGCCTTTCTATTCCTCAATCAAAACATGCTGCCGATTGAACATGTTGGATTTGCTGCAAAAATGTGATATTGGGGAAAGTATGACAAGTATTTTGAAACAAAAAAAAAATGAAATGATTTATTATAATTGAACTACATTGTGACAATCAGAAATATACCAATTTACCTATTGTACCTACATATTAATTTACCTAAGTACATATTTTTCAAATTATGCATAATAAAATAATAATTATGTACGTATATCAGTTTCTGGCAGCCATATTACAAGCTTTGCTTAGTTTGGGGTCAGATGACCGTGTGTGCAAAAATGTCCCGAATATTTATTTATTTATTTAATATGCTGGTTTCTGATACAAGGTTTTTACTATGTATGTAGTCTACCACTATTAGATTTTTTTAATTGAAACCAAGTTCCATTGGCTATATTTTATTTTCAGCTATATTTTAGCAAAATCTGTCTAGCTGTTAAAAATTATAGGCCCTTTTCCAAATTGGTCATGAAGTTTTTAATTTTAATTTATACTTTATCCCATGGTTTTTCTTAGTTTTAGCTAGTGACATGTATTTCTGTGACCGGCGACGTGGCGTCGGTTTAGTTCAAGAAACTCATTACACCGAACTCCAGATCCAATGTTCTTCAGATATTTATGCCGCAGTGAAAAGAAGAAAATGAGTCACTATTTTAATTACCCTAGTTTTTATTTAATTGTAATTTAAAATTATGTTCATCATCATCAGCTAGTAAAAGTCCACTGCTGAACAAATGCCTCCTTCTTAGACAGGGGTGTTGCCATAATCCCCATGTTTTGCAGGCAGCTTGGGGATCACAGTACGTTCACTGTGTACTAATAGGACGCTGCTGTCCGTCCTCCGGTTAAATTTAGTTATTGATTTGAAACATCTATTAGCGCACCTTGACAGTAAAACCTACTCGTATGCCATGATGGCAAGCAATATGATACTCTCGACCCATCATGTTATCTGCCGGGGGGCGTATCCGCTAACTTTTTATGCAATAGATTAATTTAAATATAATGAGCGATATCACTTTGATTGTACTATTTCGTTTAATTTAAGTAATCCATTACCCATTAAAAGTTTATGGATGGCAAAAGACTGAAATAACTATATACGACTTAAGTGTATACATTATCAAAAAAATAAACTACTCAACACAGCATGTAAATAGTGATATTTTCTAATAAAATAAATAAAATAAAAAAATAAAATAATAAGTACCTATTGCTTAAAATATTACAGCATTTTTTTTAATGCTATACAATTGCACTGAGAACAAAAAGCCACGCTTTTGTAGAAAGCAAACATATAACCATGGACATTAAGCAAAATGATTGGCAGATTTTTCTGAAAGATGAAGATTTAAAAAAAAATCATTTGTCTGATATCAGATTTTTAATCAATCATTAATCTGCATTAATAAGTTATCTAGGTGTTAAATTTCAAACAATATTTTTAAAAATATTGAAAACTTGACTTAATTTTTGTGGTAAGAATAACCATAAATATAAAAGCGTAGACAACGCGTAACGCGTATAGCTTTGGAACTACCCCTTTTATGTCAAGTGACTAATACTCTATGACTACTTGGCGTTTATTATTAAGAATGTTCCAAAAGCCAGTTGTCATTCCGAAAAAATGTCTAGTCATTTCATAAAAAACCAGCGGTATGCAACTTGTCTGCAACATACAAGCATGTCATTATTCGACGCTTCCCTCCTATTGTGATCTTTGTGTCGAAAATGCGAGAATGTTTTGAATATAATATGAATTTCCGGAGTTCCGTGCGGGTCTAATCTCTGACGCATACATCTTTTTCATTCAATACGAATGAACGTGAGCAAATTAGGATTTCTGTTGTTACGGAAAGATTTATAATGGGCATAGAAATTGTTAACATGCAGACATGTACATAGGATGAAAATAAATCGGGTACCATCGGTAAAATACACTTTTTAGGGTTCCGTACCTCAAAACGAAAAAAAACAGAACCTTTATAGGAACCCTTGTCCGTCTGTCCTTCAGTCCGAATAGAAAATATTTTAGTAATTTAATAAGAATCATTACGTTCACGACCCATATACTTACTGAAATACTGTACAAATTCTTTTGAGTAATTAAATAATTTCAAGATGTCGAGATATTTTGCACCACATTCTACATCAAATATTAACATAGCGTTGTCCTATAATAATATAAATTACCTATAACTAGCTAAATACATAACATAAAATCTTAGTTAAAATTTAATTACAATACATTTTTTATTCATCTTATTAAAATTACAATAAATCTCATCTTCTCACTGTTTTAAACTATCACGGTTATTCACTAAAGTTATATGATTATTTACGAGATATTTACCGTGGTAAGGTTGTGGAATGAGCTCCCGATATTTCGGCGCAGTTACATGCACCATGTTCACGGGAAGACTGAAGAATGCGGGTGGTTGATCAAACAGTTAAAAAGTTAGGTGCGGACAACGATCTGCCCTCTTTCTTAGTCTCTTGCTACGGTTATCACTGGAAATTGAACTCGAACCTAAGTCCCGACAAAACACACTCACTGTATCACTGCGTATAGTTATGTAAAAACATTTTGAACACGAACTTTTATTTTTCATTTCTTCTCGCCTATTACGATCCATTTTGTTTGGATGGGGCAGCTAGTTCGGGCAACAGTCATTTGCAGGATTCCACTGCCTCGCACTCGCTGTCGTAGGGATGCAACTTTTTTGCGAATGATGGCATGAAAATCGTCTGTGCGCGTTTCAGCGAACATCTCAGATGCACTGCAGAATCGAGAAAGTCGCTTCAGCATCCTAAATATGTCATTGTATTGAACACATAGACAGCTCAGTGAGTGTAAACACACTATTTGAGCTGCCAGCGCTCTACGCGGATTAAACAATCCAGAGGCTACTCGAGTAGCCATTATGCCTTAAAATGAGTGATTTTCACTTCTCGCGAGCAGCGAGCAAACCTAAGTGCAATCATATTTCCCCAAACTGCCAGTGCCCTACGTTTCCTTTCAATGTCTGAGTAAATTTTGAAGTCATCATTATAACCTTAATTTTTAGACAATTTTTGCCCGTCATGGAGTCTGTTCATATTTTTTTTTGTCGTGTTTGATTTCAATGCTAGACAATGGCATTATTTACATTCAGTTAGTGTAAGTTGTTGCAAACTTTTCTATTGCACTCATTGGAATAAAACATAAACTTTAAGTTGTTAACAATGCAAATTAGATACAAGCAAGTGCAATACAAGTGATCACGTTCCAGTGGGGATTGAAACTTGTGTCGGTATGAGATAGATCCTTAGGCACGCTCCATCGCTCGGCAACGTTCTAAACCATTTCTGATATTGTTTAATGGAATACTAGCTGCACCCCATGGTTTCTCCTGTATTGTGAACTAGCCTTTTTCAGTATATCTTTCAGTTTTTTTAGTATAGCTTTCTACAAGTGAAAGAATAGAATGTGGCCTAAAAATTATAACCTCAAACAAAAAACTGATCATAAATAGAGCCAACGAACACAAAATAAAAATTTGTTTAAAAATAAATAAGTTAAAAGTATTTTGTTTTCAATGCTAGAAAAAGTATGCACTATATCAAGTTATGACGTCATGCCATGCGCGCGCCATACAAATGCTATACATAACATGCTTTTCGAGAAACGGACAGCGCATCCACTCTATATTCTTTTTTTAAATGATGAAAATGGGCTAGCGTTTGACCATGAATCACCTGATGGTAAGTGACGAAATTCCCCCCAAAAAATTTAACGCTTATATCTTAGAAATGTATCAGCCAATTTAAATTATTTTAAATAGTTTCAGTATGTGAGTATGTTTAATTATATCCTTTACTAAGCTTCGTTATTTGTAATCAATGAAATACTAGGACATAAGCGTATTATAGTTAAGTTCACTTAATATAGTGTAAAATGAGTAACCCTATAAAGTCTATAGCTATGGAATAGGATGGTTTAGCATGGGAAACCGCTAGGTACTTTTAATAACATTATAAAGACGAGATTTATAACGAAAGCCATAATAAAACAAAGGTCAGACTGTCGTCAAGGCTATGTCCCTAATTCTAAGATAAGAATTTAACGCATTTCATAGTATAATTTATTCCTTTCGCATAAGACATGAATGACTGCTAAAAGTTTATTAATGGACATTCTGAAGGTGGACGGTTGCTCTCCTGAAAATCGTGTTCAGAATTTATAATATCTCGGCCTGAGTCACAGATAAATTAATAGTAGATTCCTTGAAGGTTTAGAAATGTGGTTGCATTTGCTACGATACCTACTTAGTTTTTGATTTCATTTTATTTTCTTCTTTTTGCAAAGATAGGGATATTTTGCTTAGTCTACTTGGAGTCCACACCCTTGACAGTTATTCAACCGCTAAGCAGTAGTGTGCAAATTTAACCATAATTAAACTCTGATTGACGGGCACTATTTTTTGAAATTGATGGGCATACATTTTTAGCGGGACAAATATCTCTATTAACTTAACAAAATACAAGGTAATACTAACACTACAAATACAATTAGACAGGCCATAGACCGTCGAAAGTCTAAAGACAATCCAAAAGCTCAAGCTCACTATCAGTTGGCAGCGTACTCAGCATGCTGTCGGCAATACCACGATGAATGGCAATGCCGCATAAAGAGATTGAATGTCTAATGAATCTCAAGGTGGCGAACGCTGTGCAGTACCGTACAGAGTTTTGTAAGGTTGAACTAATGGGCTCCCATACTCTGACATCATCCAACATGAGATTCCTTGCCATAAACACGTGACGTTTAACATGAAAATTTGTTTGAAAAATGGATATGCCCTTAGTTATGTCCACCTATACTATTAGCGCGGCCACGTTACGTTGTCTGGTAGAATTAGCAATGACGTTAGTAAAGCGCTCGTTTTTAAAAGGCCCTAACTCCGCATAAAACCACAAACCATGCCAATAACACGCCACAATCGTGTTATAGCACAATAACCATAGTTACAAATAACACAATACTATGGTTACAAAATATATACGCGTCAAACGAATCAAACGTGTCCTCCGATTGCATACAAAATTATCTTGCCAACGCGCACGAAATGCGCTAGCTTGCAATGTATTTAGTTATATCGTTATTCGCTAAGCCTGTTGTATAAAAATGAATCCCTATTTAATATAATTATAACATTATTTAATTATAATATATAAAAAATAATATCCATAAATCCTTACATATCCATAAATAAATCTATATAATTATTTATAAATAATATATATATATAATATAAATGAATCCCAATTTACCTTGGTCACGGCATAACTTCAGAACGACTTTTGCGATTTATTTCATCTGTTTTTTTAGCTTTCTAATACAGTGTAGGTTCTTACGGAAAAATCAGAAAATTGCGCATAAATTAAACATAAGAACACTAACCTATTATGAGAATTTGTGAAGTTATACAATTTTTATAGTGCCTGTGACGTTTCGCTCACTCACTGGATTTGACGTCTCTCGGATACGAGCGCTCACAACGGATATGAAGATTCTCCTCGTGTGTTAGCTATTTCAAACAGTTTTCCAATTTGAAATGACATTTAAAGGGAATGTATTATGCTCTGAGCGTTTTAGGCGTTAGAAGTTTTAATTTATGTTAAGAATATTGTTCTAGCAATGTTTACTAACTTAGAAGCTAGACTTGAATACGAATTAGCCACAGAATTTAAGTGTATCTACACGTAACGTTGGACACAACTTTTTGTCATCAAATGTAAAAAGGTCATCATCATCATCATCATCATCATTTCTGCTGCTCTGTACTGCTGGACATAGGCCTCCCCCATCGATCTCCAAAAGGGCCGGTTGGAAGCGGCTGCATCCAGCGTTTCCCTGAGGTCTCTTTTAGGTCGTCTGTCCATCTTGTGGGTGGACATCCTACGCTGCACTTACCTGTCCGTGGTCTCCGTTCCATAACCTTTCGGCCCCATCGACCATCTGTTCTGCGTGATATGTGTCCTGCCCACTGCCACTTTAATTTGCTAATCCGGTGGGCTATGTTGGTGACTTTCGTTCGGATCTCCTCATTTCGGATTCGATAACTAATAAAAAAATATTTAAACATAATTTTCATCATCATCATCATCTTTTTAGCCTATCATATTCCCACTGTTGGGACTCACGCCTACTCTCAGAGTGGGAAAGGATGGGCCTTAATACACCATGCCAGCCCAGTGCATGTTGGTAAATGTCATTATGTCTATGAACTTTTGAGGTTCTTGGTCATATCGATGTTTTCTTCCAACATTTTTGAGCGATGGCATCGGAACTGCATAATTATAATTTATTTAGGTACTACCTAAATATGTCGTTGGTGCAGGGCCGAGGTTCGAACCGGTTGCCGTCAGATTGTAAAGCGCACATGATACCGGTCGGTCGCCATCACTCTACGTAACGTTACGTATTTTAATGACATGTAGGCAATAATCTTTGTTTAAGGGTTTTAGAACTCATAGTTTTATTATATTGTACTAGCTTAATCCCACGGTGCTACCCGCGATTTTCTTTTTTTTCTCGCATTTTCTGGGAGAATAAGTACCCTATGCCCGTCCATATTGTACACTATCATCCAGCCAAAATTCGTTAAGATCGGCTTAGCGGTTTAGTCGTGAAAAGCGAACAAACATCCAGACAGAGAGACAGAGTTAATTTAGCTTTTATTTTATTTAGGATTTAATTTTATTGTATTTTGAGTAATAAACTTACTATAAAGTCTTGCAACCTACTGTAGGGTCATACATCTTCCTGTAGAGTCATACAACCTACAAGTTTTATAACCTTAGTAAGTTGGACCTCAGGAAGATGTATGACTCTGCAGTCAGAGTCATACATCTTGCTATAGAGTCAAATAATCTATTATCCCGTCAATCTATTTAATTAAACTCTCATGCAAAGTACATAAATATTAATAATTCAGATGTCTACAAATGCTTTAGTCAATCCTTGATACCAATCAAAACTACTGAAATTTCGTAATTATTTGCGATTAGTACGGCAATTTCATGCGGATACAGTGTCGGAGAGCTAATTATAACTTTACAAAATTGCTTTAGGCCAAGGCGAAATAAGGCGATAAATAAACAAACAGTCGAGTCGACCCACGTTTCGAAGTTTATATAACGAAATTAAAAGCTTCCTGTAATGGCGACGACAGTTAGAAAATTCGCGAACATAGAGACGTTTGCAAATAGGAGTATGTTTTTGATGAAATTGTTTTTTGGTCTATTCCACTTTGTGTCAGAGATATAGCTTTATCAAGATTGACACCTGCCAAACTGACATCTTAACAACAGCTAGAAAACTGGTGCCCGCGACTACGTACACGTAGAATCTATTCCACTTTGTGTTCCAGATATAGTTTTATCAAGATTGACACCTGTCAAACAGATATCTTGACACCGCGGGCAAACAGCTAGCAGTTGTCCGCAACTTCGTACACGTAGAATATCATGTTTCATCTTTTGACCTCTTTAGACCCCATTAATTTTACTTTTTCTCAAAATACTTTCTTAGCGGACCTCTACACTCCGTTAAGGATAGATATACCTGCTGCTTCGTAGGCGGAAAAATCTCAGTCAGTAACTGAACAAAGTGGTATTTATCTTTTATATTTCTATATAATAGTATTTATTAGTTACCCTGGAGGTGTTAATGCTAGTATAGAAATCGTACCGGGTTTCCGCGATACAGGACTAGCCTAGTGTGGAACTCACCAATTATCTTCCTTAGCATAATTTAAGCTCCTAGTTTATATGTAGTGTTGTAATTTGCCTTATGTTTATGTAAATAAATATTTTATTATTGAAACTGACGTGGTTTTCACACATTTATATTCTATAGTCGGAGTAACCGGCTTAATCTTACGTGAGTAATTCCCGTGTAACATAAATAAAATAAATAAATATTCTTTTCATTTTCATTTCGTATTTTTTTTTCAATATATTATTTTTATTTGAACGTTGTTAAACCAGTTTTAAATTTCAAAATTACTTCCTACAAAATATGACGTAATTTGCCGGAACCGGATATTAAATTGCAAAGGACATCATACGTCGTTTCATTTCATGTCATGTCAACATCAAAGTTAGATAAATCATTAATTAAATTATGTTGTTATGAGTATAAGTACCCAGGTAAAAATATGTTTTTTTTTTTACATAATATTATTATGTAGTCTTGGACTCGTCTAACGTTTGACCGTAATCTCAACTGATGGAAAGCGATGATGCGATAGTAAAAACCTAACAACGCTAGAGTTTAACACTAAATAGATAGCCGTCGAGCCGTTGGTCGAGTTGGTAGTGAACCTGCCTTCTGAGCTTGGGGGCGTGGGTTCGATTCCCACCTAGGACAAACATTTGTGTGATGAACATTTTGTGTTTGTTCTATATCTGGGTGTTAATATCTATTTAAGTATGTATTTAAACCTATATATGTATATATATCAGTCTCTGGCAGCCATATCACAAGCTTTGCTTAGTTTGGGGTCAGATGACCGTGTGTGCAAAAATGTCCCGAATATTTATTTATTTTATTTTATTTAATATAAATAATTATAGATATTTTGTGATAAAAAGAGTTCAAGTTCATGAATAAAGTTAATCTGACAACTTAAAATGTGCTTTCATAATTATTAAGCAACTAAGAGCTATATAAAATATTAAAATGTAGTACACGGCTACGATGAACTTTCGTTAAAAATTAAGTAAATATTTAAACATATAACAAGTTGGTAGAACTGACTCCTACCTACTAATATCAGTAATCTAATTATCATAAAAAATATTTAAACTTCTCAGGCTAAGCCAATAAATTAAAAGTAGGAGCAAAATGTAACTTAAATTCAACTAATAAATAATTACTTACTCGCAGCTTTTTTTCAGTGTCATGTACCACACGTCGTTCACATTATAGACACAGATAGTGGTTTACGGCGAGTTTATTTTGTTCTCGCGTTTTTTCAATCACCTTTGTTTAAATGTTACTGATTTTTCATCGTATAATTGATTCGGATATGCCTACAAACTTTTTTACCGTGTCATATTTCAATCAAAATACGCACGTTGCTCATTGTGTCATAACTGTGCTGAATATGCTGGTAACGGGAGGTTTTCTGTAAGCCAATTAAAATATTTTTTCATAAAAATGCGATAGATGGCGTTGACAAAACATGGATTGAATATTTTGGAAAACCACAGACGAAGAAAGGTCACTTAAAAAAACTTGTTTTTCCCATAGACACAATATCAGATCTGTCTGTCTGTCAGACAATATGTGTTCACTACTCACGTTTGTCTGACACCGTCTGCTTGGTTTGTAATTTTATTTTTTTGTGGTTATTGTTATTGCTCTGTTATTGTTTTTTGGTTATTTAAATAAATGAGAATCGTGTCTCATCGCTCAATCGCGCCATCTGTTGATGGTTGCAGAACTATGTTCCTCCAGCTGTCAGAACGTTCCATTTTGTCTTTGCTTTTGCGAATACTTTAGTGCTCTTTGAAGTCTAGAATAAAATAAACATGACCAGTTTTAACAGAAAGCGTGCAGTTACGTCTGTAATGTGAATGATACGTAAGGGTTATAGGGGTCAACGCCTAGCCGTCCATTTATAAGCCATAGAAAAAACAGATACAATTTGCTATTCACGCCAGAGGCGCCGAAAGTTCTAGACCTTGTGATGATTAGGCACTTGTGCCAGTCTGGTTGGTTTATTATCTAATGGAACAATCCAGTACTACTGAGTTGGAACGAATATTCGTTACAGTTTTAGTATCGTAGGTTTCAAGGGTAACTTCGTATCAAACTAAGGTCATGAATGGGTTTGCCGGTAGAATCTTGATACAGATGGCGCTCTCATAGCTCGTATATTTTTTTATACGGGGATTTTGTATTTGAAATATTTTCTTTCATCGATCTCAGTAGATGTATTTGCAGCTTACAGTATAGTTTCCGACCGCACGGAATCTAAGTTCCAATTCCCAGAAGCCAGGTAATCGCCACCGAGACTTGTTCGCGTACGACAACTTGCACTGCCTCTGAATTTTGAACAAGCTTTGAGTTTTATTTATATTTTACGGGAATAAGTCATGTAACTTGCATAATCTTACGTAAAAAATGCCTTACAGTATGAAGAACAATGTGTGAAAACCACAAAAAAGAGGCGGTTTTTTTCTGTGAAGAAAACCACGTCAGTTTAAATAATACAGACTTCGTCAAATAGAACGCTTATTAGCTTAGGGCGTATTTTGCCATAGCCCTGAATTGGTTCTTGAACGCTCGGTAATCTTTTGGGACCGTCTATACCGAGCGTGCCAATACCGTACCGTATCGCTGCTGCACTGACAAGTCAGGAAAGGGTTTAAATTTTGAATATGAGCAATAAAAATTGGACACAAATGAATTTCCAAGTTCACAAAAATATTCGATTACGACCCGTTACTGCAGCCTCATTTACAGCTCTATTTACAACAAGGCACTTAATTTAGCTTATACCGAGTTAAAGCTACGAAATTCGATTCATGTAACTCACTTAGGTAAAGTCATGCGTAATCTCCACATAGTTAACCAACTTGTTTACTTAGGAAGCCAGCGGATAAGTAAATAGTGTTGAAAACAAACAGGCCGTTCGCTTTCTCAGAACCTTGTTTGTTTTCTAAGAAGCTTAAGTTTCGTTGAATTGTTACGTGTTTTTTACAGACTGATCTTTGTTTTTATCAGAAAACGGGAGAGCTAAACTATAGATAGAAAACTATTTATTGTTCACACCAGAAAAGACACAAAGGAAGACTTTAAACTATTGTAATAACTGACGCTCTTATCGCTATAAGCGATCTCTTTCAGGCAACCTTCGCATAGAGAGGAGACACAATGAGATACATCATCATCACCAGCTTTTTATTGTCCACTGCTGGACATAGGTCTCTCCTAATGCACGCCACTGAGATCTGTAGGCAGTTCTTTGCATCCAGTTTTTAACCGCCGTTTTACGTAGGTCGTCACTCTAGCTGGCCGCAGGGAGTCCTGCACTTCGTTCGCTTACAGATAGTCTCAAAAATAAAATAAAAAAACACTATACTGGTATACTTTATTTCTAGTGTGGTTCACTTTATTTCTGTACTCATTATCCGCTTCTTCTCCTCTGTGCCATTGAATGTCTTGGGTTAATCTCATCCACGCATGGCCCACGTGCCATTGTGTTTGTGCTTGGGCTAATTTTATCCACGGGTCCGCAATGAGTCTGATGCAGTCGACCCATCGGGCTGGTTATCTGCCGACCAAACGTTTGCCCGCCATAGGGGACATCTTGTTCCATAACCACTTTTTCAGGGCACTACTCCATACTGCCATATACACACCTAGCCACGTGGACTCTAATTCTGTATGCTGTAAACGTGTTATGTCACGATAACCATGGTGACAAGCACAGAAAATAGAAGTAAATAGAACGGAAATGAGAATAAAAATTTGTCGCCAGGTATTATGATAGAATTGAACATTCTTATTTATGTCAACGCGTCGAACTCCGCATCCAAAGAACTTGGACCTTACGTTTTTGGGTTAGGTCTCAAAGTTATTTGTCCGCATCACAGTTGCTAACTGATTTCGAATGACTGACGTTTCATTTTTTTGACCCGGGTATGTCCTAAAACTGCGACCAGAACCACCGGAGGATGGGCAGCAGCGTCCTGTTAGTACACGGTGAACGTACTGCGATCTCCAAGCTGCCTGCCAAGCGTGGGGATTATGGCAACACCCCTCTCTAAGAGGGAGGCCTTGCTCAGCAGTGGACATTTAATGGCTGATGATGTGTGATGTGTGTGTGACGTTTCATTTATATGGGTGCAACTGGCTACTACAAATTTCTGACAAAAATGCCTTGACAGCCGTTCTAAATTTAACAAAAAAATTATATTTTCTGTGGTGACAAATAATGCGATAACTGTGGTTACAAAATGAAACTATTCAAACGCACCTTTTGATTGGATAATACATTCTCTTAACAAACGCTCACCAGCATGCAAAGTTACATAGCACACCAACCATTTCACTTTCAACTCACACGTGCTGAATCTAGAAACAACTAGCACAACCGGAATCCGCGAGGATCAACCAAGGCTTAATCTCAATTACCACAACAGAAACACAAACAGTAAATATCCACGTAAAGAGCAAGGTACCGACTCACCGCAACGCAGGATTCCGACGTCGTTCATCATCCCCCGCATCACCCGGAACCGATTAGTATTCCCATCCAGTACACATAAATTAAGATGAATTTTGCACAGTTCTACACGCTTCCTCGTTATGGCTTAGGAAAAGGAAACCACACACTGAGTCAACTAAAGGGTCTTGTACACACACGTTTTATACACAAGTCTTATAAAATATGTCTTCTACACACGTCTTAACAAACGTTTTCTACACAAACCTTATGCAAACTTGTTATAGTTATAGAAATCTGAAACACATGTCTTATAAAAACATCTTATTCTTATACACACGACATAATTATACAAATGTCTCATATGCACGTCTTTTACAAACGTCTTATATTCATCGATCTAAATTTACTACATTAACTTCTTTGCTTATATTCAAGTATTATACAAAAGTCACACTTCTTATATAAACGCAAGCCTTGTTTCGAACAAAAATTACTCAAGTTGTATGATTATTTACGGGATATTTACCGTGGTAAGGTTGTGGAATGAGCTCCCGATATTTCGGCGCAGTTACATGCACCATGTTAGTATAAATAAATTATAACTTTAGTAAACAACCGTGATCATTTAAAAAAATACTCATTTTAAACAAAATGACATAAAACACGAGTTTTGTGTCAAAGTCAACAAGTTTCGATAATTATTATTCTATAGAAAGAAAACAATACAATTGACCAAACAGTTTTCTTTTACATTCACATAGATTTAGAACTGTTTAAGCCGAGAACTACACAATACACAATACACATTGTTTAACGTACCTAAACATTGTTATTGGCGTTGTTGACATGTACTACAATAACAATTCTTCTGAAGAAGTTTTAAAAAAAATTATTGATGGCGATAGCATAAGTACCTAGTAGATATAGTATAGTGTGAAATCATTGACGTAGTTAAGTATTTTTTTATTCAAGAATACGTAGTATGAAATCTTTGCTTTTCATCTCGGTTTTTTGTTTCGGAAAATCTCAAATGTAATTTTAGCTAAGTTAATGCCACGTTGACATAATTAAGACAATAAAATTTTCAATTCAATTCTTAGTTTGTGGCTATTGTGAAGATGTCTTACAACTCCGTCAATGTAACGTCTGCCAATCTTATTAACATTTATTTACACCAAAATTAAATGACACTTAAATCCCGACTGAACTTGTATCACAAATCTTAAACTCATTCAATCCTTCAACTTGTACCTCATTCTGGTCAACAAATGTGCTAGTATGTTCTCGGAAACCGTACAGTAATGTGAATATACCATCGTTAAATTAACTGCCATTACCAGAGCTGGGTACATAAAACATTAAAGAGACCCATTCAGGAGGTCACGGAAAAGGCCTCCCTTTTATGACACAAGTTCTTCGGATAAAAGCCTTGATATATGTTTCGTAGAACCCCGATTACACTCCAACAAATGGTGAAAAAATGGAGTATGATAAAGGGAAATGACGGAAATGGCCGTGTGACTTCACACGGTTAGTTTTGTTTGGGAATTTGTGAAGTCTGGATTTGACGTTTCTCTGCTGGAAAAGTTTAACGCTTTTTATAAGATTTTTTGCTGACGATTGTCTAGTTTCCATATTTTTTGTCAGACTAACAGTAACTTATGTTTGATATTCCGAAAACCCGTACGAAGCGCTTTTTTTCCACTTTTATTATGCGTACTGCTAGTCAGTGGAATGCGCTGCCTAAATGGGTGTTCCCCCATAGTTACAATCTGGGTGTCTTCAAATCACAAGTGAATCGGTTTCTTCTAGGCAAGCGTGCTCCATCGTAGACCGCATCATCGCTTTACATCAGGCGAGTTGGCGGTCAAACACAAGCCTATTATTAGAAGAAAAAAAAATTGTGTTACTCTGTCAGTTCTCGGAATGTACCATACTTTGTAGCCATAGGTCAGAGGTTTATTCTTAAAAGGGTAGCCAAAAACTAACGGAGGCATAGATCGCAAAAAAGTTTTTTTTTAATTCAAATTGTTAAGAGGAGAAAATTACTTACCTGATGGGAAACATCATATTTGCAATTAAATGTTAGCAAAATAATGGACAAGAGATAACAAATAAGTTATTTTTAGAAGAAAAAAAATTACTCCAAGGCTAAACCTACAATTTTATTTGTATATGACGAATTTCTAGCGTAATTCCGCTTCTACGTCGCTTCGAGTACAATAAAGTTTTTTTTTGTCTAAGTGGCTGAATTACCATTTATTATAACACTTCCAAATTTTGTCGGAGTAATTGCTATCAGTTTGCTACAGGCGCTCGAGTATAACACAATTATAACTTGGTAACGAACAGAAATTTGTTACTGACTCGCACTTGGCCATTATTTATTATTTGTTGTTATACTATAGCGTGTGTACTATAATCATGCCAAGTTTGACATTTGTATGTATTACCGTTTTTACATTAGAGCAATTACAAAAAATACCTACGTAAAAATACGTTTGTTGTATACCCCTTGAATTTTAAATGTTTGACTTTTTATTATTTCTTGGCTAATTCACCGTAACATTACAGTCATATTCTTTGAAAATTTCAACTGTTTAACTATTACGGTTCGAAAGATACAGTCGTTTTAAGGTAGGACAGGTGGACAGACAGACAGACATCGTACGCTTAGTAATTGGGTCCCGTTTTTATCCTTTGGATACGGAACCCTAAAAAGGTAACACGCCTATTGCCTATTAAGAAGCAGAAAAGTCAATGCCCGTGCAAAGTACTCCGTAAGAATATTTCGTCAGATTTCCCAATAAATTCAGTGTTTTAGGCGTAAGCATCTCGTGTCGACTTTTAGCCTTTACTCAAGGATTTTAATTAAGCTAACTTTTCAATAGCCAAACGGCTTTCAGTATTAAATTGAAAATGAATAGCTCGAACCATTTTCACTATCGTAATGTTGGGAAAATATGGAGCCCAGATCAATAGCGGCCGTTTTTTGATACAAGCTTTTTCTCCGGCTCTTCTTAGGTGATCTACAGAATATTTTAGAAACAACTTAGTTTTTTTTTAAATAGTATATAGGCTTGCGCTTGGCCGCCATCTCGCCTGATGTTAAGCGACGATGCGGTCTACGATGGAGCACGCTTGCCTAGAAGAAACCGATTCACTCTCGACTTGAAGACACCCAGATTGTAACTGACGGGGAAAACCCATTCAGGCAGCGAATTCCACAGACTAGCAGTTCGCACAATAAATGTGGAATCATAGCGCTTCGTACGGGTTCTCGGAATATCAACCGATGTCGATTTGTGTGCCCGCCCTGGCGGTCCGATAGAAAAAAGGGCAGGAGGGAATTAAATCATGCAGATCTGATGCATACTCTCCGAAATGTATCCGATAAAAAACCGATAGACTAGCAACTTTACGCCGATGCTCTTGTTTATCATATATATGTTTATTGTGTGTAGGCATTATCTTTTTCCATAAGTAACTGAGAGTTTAATTTATAGTTTTATGTGTGGTTAGAGTTCAAGTTGAATTTAGGCTACCTCAAATTGAACATCAGTCGTCCAGCACCTAATGGTGTGCTTCGGCAATATCATTTGAAAGCCAGGTTCCATACAAGGCTGCATTCCAGGACATAAAGTTATTGAACATTTCGAAATCTTTATATAAATAAAGATTGATTATATAGAGAAAGATATTGTTTGAAAGACCAAAATTTAATTATAAAATTGTGTTTTTTTTTATCAGCACAACAACCTTTTTAGGGTTCCGTACCCAAAGGCCCATCTGTCCGTCATACTTTACATGTCTGTATCTTTCTTGAGGGTTAACTAGGAAATAATAAAAAGTCAAAAATAAAAAAATTAAGAGACATCCCCATACAACAACCGTATTTTTATAATTTCTCTAATGTAATAACGGTAATATAAATAATATATAATCACAATTTAACGTGTTTTATGGGTCTATAATTACGGATATGGACATAAAAAAGTGGAAACAACTAAAGCGAAGTGGAGGTTTTAGGAGAAAAGATCTTGCAAAATATATAATTATAATTTTAAGAAAAAAAACTGACTTCATGTCTACTTTTACAAACTAAAACTAAAATGTAGAAAATATTGATTAATATTACGTCATGAAAAATTTAACGAAAAACAACAGGGCCCGGTCGCCATGGAGACACTTCTTTATATTTTTAAAGTTCTGTTGTAGGAACAGTTCCTCTATGTTTGCTGTTCAGTTGACAGCGTCGCTAGTGGAGAACAAAGTATGAAATTCACCAAGAAATAACTGTAGTTCCAATTTTGCCCACCTTAACAGCTAAGTTGGTGGCAGTGTACAATGTACATTTAATTCGTTGCTTATCGTCATGTTTTTGTAGATTTTTCAAAAAGCGATAAAAAAAATATGGGACCACGTATGAGATATGACCTACCAAGCAAAAAAAGAATCATCAAAAATAATTCTAAATTGGCGGAGTAATCGTGTAACATACATACAAAAAAAAACATACAGTCGAATTGATAACCTCCTCTTTTTAGAAGTCGGTTAAAAAGGTAATACATACAAATGTCAAACTTGGCATGATTATAGTACACATTCTAAAGTATAACAACAAATAATAAATAATGGCCAAGTGCGAGTCGGTGACAAATTTCTCTTCATTGCCAAGTTATAACTTGTAATTCGGTTACTTGGTTTCCTTATAATTTTTTTCACCAAATTGAAATTGCGTATTCTAAAAAATATATTTCATTGAAATAATAACATACTGACAGACACCGCCTTCTAAAATATAAAGATATACAGAATCGTGGGAGGTTCTTCGTGACAAGAATTGACTTTGCAGGATTTGCTTAGATTGAAACATGACTAGCCCGTGAATTGTTGACTTTAGCACAACAGAAGTGAAAAAGGTTTTAGAAATAATATTTATAGTACAGTATCATACTTCAGTTGTGATTTGTTTTTAACTTTTTACGACCTGTGGTTTCATCTGTAATTTTCCAGCTTGAAGTTATATACATTTATTCGTAAAGAAAATTTTCGAACAAAGTTTTAAAGCCCGCTTTATTACTTTAACTAGCTGCGCTCCGCGGTTCCACTCCACTCCACGGCTCCACGCTCCGGCCCTTGAACTATACCCATGCAAAAAATCAGGTCGATTCGTTGCTCTGTTCCTGTGTGAAAGAGAAACAAACTAACAAACAAACACATTTTTGCATTTATAATATTAATATGATTAACAACGTAATCGGTCGGCCAAAAATTAATTAGATTACTCATTTACAATTGAATCGGTGCGAAAATAAATACCAGAAAAAACACTTTTCAATAAAATATTATGTCAAAAAGAGAAGATCTAACCCCCTATTTACTTACATCAATGGATCTAACTAACTATTTAGAAGTTCACGTTAAAATAAACGATCTGGAAATAACCCAGACATCTTATTTCCTCGCCTGATATTTTCTCATTTTTATCCGAACTTTAATCAGAGAAGTTTGTTGAAGTATTTCTGTTGCAATTAGTACGATGGGATCAACCGGCGGAACTGCCATTATCTTCGTCCGTTCACCATCTTTGAACTTCTTCGAGCAGTATCATCTAAACAATAAATAAAGGAGCAAAGTTTTTACCATCAAAGACAAAAGCATATAGCCAGTAGTCACCACCAACCAGAGGTCAGTAGTAGAGATTAGAACAAATTTACTCAAAATAAAAAACTGAGTACCTAGTACCTACCTATATATTTATTCGCCCGAAATGGTGACTACGCTATACCTATAATATCTTATCTTATAAGCAAGTGTACTCTATCGTAGACCATAGAGAGACGGAAGTCAAAATATGCTATTAATTTTAACCGACTTTAAAAAGGAAGGGGATCTCTATTCGGTTGTATCAAAAAAAGTTTGTTACCTCAGAACTTCGAAATTTATAAACCGATTAAAGAATATTTGAAAGGAAATACTTCCAGATTGGTCCCACAGAAATTTCAGCAAAATCGATTTAGTAGTTTGGTTTTGAGTTTATAATAACTAGTTTTTTGTCAATTAAACTAAATTGGATATTTAGGTTCTAATTTTGATGTCAGTTTTTAAATTTATAATTATTAAAAAGTATTGGGTTCACTCATAAATGTTGGTATTTGAAGTAACAAGTTTACGTACTGCATAATTTTTTACAGATAAAAGTTATACTTGTGCTTTGTTCGCAACAAAGTAGTTAATGAATGGAACCGATACAAGTCAAAAGGCAGACAATAGTCTTCAATTTCGAGGTGATTTGTGTCTAAAATAAACGGATAAGACGGAAAGTATAGTTGAAAGTTTAGTTTACCTATTTTAGTTTATGTTTTGCGTCTCGCTATCTTTGATTTTAAGGATTCCTTAAAGGTTCCTACACACTATGCCGGCGAAAAGCCGCCGCCTAGATTTTGCCATGATACGACGACTTTTTTGTGTGCGTTATTGCGTTATGGCAGCCAAAACAGACCCACGGCCAAGACAGCAGGAAGCCAAGCGGACTGTGCCGCTAGCATAGTGTGTATAAATAAATAAATAAAGTGTGTCTAGTTCCATGGTTCGTTTAAAATTATAAGAATGGCTTTATATTAAAATTGAATATTTTATCTAGGAACCCCCAAAGACCAAAACACAATTAAGGACATTTCGCTTGGTAGAAAAAATATATGAAAGTAACACTGATTTGAGCTTTCCTCCCTGTTTTTTTTGGATTCATTCGAATACCTATTTATTAAATCATGTGTACGATATCTTAATATACAGATTTCAAAATTATGGAGGAAACCGCAAAAAAAATTATTTCACATTAAAGCTATATACTTTTCAAAAAATATGAGAAAAACCTCAAAAATAGAAGTAGCGAAACCCACGACTCTGTGTAAGCGCCATAGTTTTGCTCCAGTAAATGCGACTTTAATAAATAAAAAAAAAACCTTATGGTCATCTGTATTATTAAGCGTTGCTTAAAAGTGGTAAAATCTGGCCTTAAAAAAAGTGGAATAAAAGAAATTGTAGATGAATCTTTTTAATATTATAAAAAACATGTTTGGGTCGGTATAAAATATTTGTTAAACATTTTGTATATTTCTTTTTATGAATGTATCTTAGATTTTCCGGAAACACTTTCAGTCATTTTATATCTTCAGAAATGTTGAAATACGTGCGTGAGATAGTGAACGAACATTGCAACAGACATAGAAATGATATACTATTTTGTTTAGTTTTTTAATTTTTTTATATTGTGAAAACTGACGGTCTAAAAAAGCGAGTAATTCATGAACAATATTTTTTCTTTCGAGTAATAATTGTTTTAACAATCAGCTCGTCTAATAAACTGATAAAATCGACACTGAAATTAAAGCATTAACACGTTGAATTGCAATACTCACCTCTAAGCAAAGTAGAGCATTTCGGTTACGCGTTGTTTCGACCAGACATGAAAGTGAATTGATCTTCTAAGTCTACGTGTTTCATCTTCAAACTCATCATCGCTTACCAATAGGTGAGTTGGTGGTCAAACGCGGACTTATCCGAGATTAAAAAAACCTTTCAAGCCCTGTATTTTACCTACTGTGCGTATTAAAGTAAATCCATTGTTATCGCATCATCAGATTTCTTACTTCCACCAATAAGTTTCTTGTCCAACTTGAAACATATTATCATGATAAACAAGAACCTGATGACAGCTAAATTGCTCCACTACTTACGCTGGCCCCATTTCCCCCAACTTTGGTATATTCCGACATAAATAAGGATTATATCTCTTAATAAAACTACTGAATTCCTAGGCTAGGACCCGATGTCAAAAATATTCTACAGTCAATTAATGATTGACATCATTTGATAGTTTGATGCATTAGCATTTTCCTTGACGAAAAGGTATGTCTTAATTAAATAAGAGGGGCCTTTCTTTTTGGGTCCACCAAAAATTTTCATAAAATCATAAAACAGCTGCCAACTGGTTGAGCTTTTGGAATGTAACCTCTGAAAAAACTAATGGAAGTGTTATACCTAACAGTTTCCCCTTTAGCACTTACACCCCCCTTGGTTGGTCCATTTGATGACATTTTGATCATCTGGTTTGTAGTTGTTTGCCGCTCAATATTGAAGTGTGCGTTTGTAGAACTAGTAAAAATATGCCAGCGTGTGCAATACGTGTATACTTCACCCCTTCAATTGTTGGCAGAGTTTTTTCTGTACTAGCTCAATTTAATTCAATTCAAAATCTATTCACTCTGTATATTCCATGTTCTTAGAGGTCAGCTTTTACATTAATTACGTATCATTATTTTCTAGGCGAATGTTATCATCATAATCGTTCATAATTTTAACATTAATATCTTAGGTAGCTACCCACTTTTTTTTTACCTACCCACATTAAAATAATAAAACAGCTCGAGTTTAAGGCAAATCCAAACTATATTATGATTAAAGATCTAGATCTTCAACTGTCTATGGGTAATTCAACTGTTTTTTTTTTCATACGTACTAGGATAAACAGTTTAGGTATTATTATTAGTTAATTTGTATTTTTATCTGACTTCAGGGGATGTTATAAGTTTTTAATGTATGTACACTGCTTAATACGCAATTTGTGAACATTACGTCATTATTTTTTTTATATGTGGAAAAAAGCTCTCAAGTTTGTTCCACAAATTTTTATTGACGTTGGCTAAGTGGTTTTACCAGCTTCAATAATACGAATAATTTTATTCAAGCGCCTGTTAAGGTGGTTCGATTCGCAAATGGCGGGAAATTCAAATTTCAAACAGTTTTCTTGTCCTTGTAGCTAGGCCGGGTAATTATTGTAAACGATAATGATGTTTGCGCAAATTGATTATTATTCTTTACAAAATTATGTAAAGCTATTTATCTCTAATGCACATTATTACTTACATTTGTGAATAAACTAATTTATGCTCTTTCAAACGGTTTATTCACAAATGTAAGTAATATGGTGCGTTACTGTTAAATAATTGTACATTATAATTTAAAAAACAGCCAATATTTTGCGCACACTGTGTTATTTAAAAATAATTACCTAGCCTGGCTTCTAGGTCCAAAAAATGCTTAAAATTTGAATTTCCCGCCATAGGTGAATCGTACCACCTTAACTTGGAAATATTAAAACATTTTGTTCGAACTCTTACTAATTTTTAAGTCGACTTTATATTGATAATTATGTTAAGATAGGCCCGGTCCGTGCATTTAGTTGACCTGACTGCAATAACATTGTAAAATTTGGACGAAAACATTTTCTTTCACTGAAGTATATCAAGTTACTACCTGCAATGGTAGCTAGCGTTTTTTCCGTCGAAGTACTCAAAAGTAACGGTTAGCAAAGAAACTCAAAAATAAACAAAAAGGATGAGATCCTAGACTACACCTAAAGTTACTATTTTCGCTAAAGTGTCGCGCACAATACGGGTTGCAAACCGTTGAGCTTTGCCATTCAATTTATTCGAGGGGTCAGCGTTTAAGTAAAATTTATACGAAAGCCTTTTATGTTCCACTCTAGAGCACTTTAAACGCCATGAGGTATGTGCGGTCTAGATGATTATTTTATTCGTATTCACATTTTACCGCTTTTTACTCAAGTAGGCACTCAAACGCTTTTGAAGAGCGTTTTCCTGGTCTAGAGATTTGTATTTTTTTCTGGATTAATTACTTTAGGGTAGACATTAAATTCTTTGGACAATATTTACCAATATTTGGTATATGTGATTTAATATTCTTTTTGTACGGAGTCAGTATTATAAAACACGCGTTGTTGGAATAAATATTAATCTGTATCACCAAAAAAACATAGTAAGAAACCAGTAACCAGACAACATAAATGAAACCAGAATTGTTTTTTTTTTAATATAACTAATTTTGTTTCATCTATTAAATTTTGATTAGTATATAATGTATAGACAATAACAATTCAATAAAATATACTGTAGATGATTAAAGATAGCTTTCAGAGTGACGCGGTGCGATTTAAAAATTCAGGATTGTTCCATTAATCCCTACCAACGTAGGTATCCCCCCCAGGGGGAAGAGTGGATTTTTTCCACATATCTATACTTGTACTAATGGAAATTCTTTTCCATTTATCCCTACCGATTTGTGTGTCAATAATAGAAAGTGTCTATAAGAAAATATTTGTATTACCTTTTTAGTGAGTTATATTGTGGGCAATCATGTTTTTTTTTTTACATAATAGCTTGTTTTTAACTTAGCGCATCTTTATCAAACTAGCAGCTAGCTAGAATGTTAAGTAAGAGAACATAATTGTTACCTCGAAGGCTCTCAAATCAATGCGGCTTGTAATCCTCTAATACTTAGGTAATGTAAATTTGCTTACGAGCCAAAAGCCAGAATCAGGAATAAAAAAAGATCCCTACTTCAACTACAACATCTTAAACTGATAAAAAGTACCGTACAGTACAGTACATTACAATAAAAGTGACCGGTAAAAAACTTTGAAATCTGGATTGCGAAAAGTCGAATTCAGGTCTATTTGACGGGCCGATGGGGAGAAAAATAAGCAGCAGGTTCAAATCCTCTCGTATTCCTGTACGAAATATGTGGAGATTTCGAACTGCTACAGTGTGAGCATACCAAAAATGTAATTTTATCCACCACGCTTTTTTTACCGATAAAAAAGGAGATGTTCTCTAATCAACGTGTATATATATTTTTTGTTCAAGATGTTTGCCGGACACTATAGGACTTAAATAGCGAACGCGCTACGTCTTTTTGGTCCAATGAAAGCATTTCAATTGAAACAAAAAGTTTTTAATTCCTCATCAACTCGTATTTATCATCATAAACGTTCATAAAGAACGACTCTAAAAGCAATAAATAAAAATGAATTGTTAATGATACACAGATGAGTCATTATATTTTTCAGCGATTGATCTGGAAAATTTAATAACCGGTCTTTCCTTTTCAACTTTTCCGTATTTATTTAACTTTTTCCGTATTTGAATAACCCTTTGGCTTAACTGTGTTTTTTTTTTCAAATGACAGGAAAGCTAGCTTCAGCCAAAGTTACGGGGTGGTTGATTGGAAGTTTGGTTTGTTAGGAGTTAAACTATAAGCTTGTAGTATTTTTTAAACTTTCTCGATTTGAACACATGTTTTAAATGTTTATCGGGACTTATCACGTATTTTTTAATTTAGGGTAAAACATATGTACCTTTTGCTCGACGTTTCGACCATGTTACAATGGCCGTGGTCGCGAGCTGACTGAAAACTGCGGGTGAGTTCGGCGAGAAGAGCGGGTGTTTTGTTCTCCTACCCTCACTTGATCTTGAAAAATCGCAGGCCAGTATAAGACTATAATCGACTAGTAATTCGCCCCGGACTTTAAGCTCGCGACCCGTAAATCTTCGCAACCCCTCGATCGATTTTGCCCATATTTAGAATTATATTGAAATTACCTACTTGCTTACAAATTTTCATGAAGATCGGTTCAAACCATGCTGAGAGATGCCGACTTGTCCCACTAGAAACTGAGACCTCTCTTCACTCGGTTAACTAGTTGTTTTTATTTATAGATGCCGTCGTCTGAAATGATGATGATGATGAGTCTTGTCACCTACGTCAGCAATTTGAGTCCTGGCCAGCAACACCGTATTCCGGACACGGTCAAAAGGACGCTATATTTGGCTCTTTGGCTTACCTTGAGACTGGACTTTTATTTTTACCGACTTCGAAAAAGTAGGAAGATCTCAATTCACTTTTTTTATGTTGTACTCAATCAGTTTTTTTATGTATGTACGTCAATTACGCTAGCATCTGTAAACCAATTTGCGTAATGCTTTTACAAAAATTTAATTAATTTTAGCGCAGTAGTTTTTAAGCCAGCTCGAATAATATGGATAAGTTTGCCCGTGGCTACCAATTTCGCTACAATATTACAAACTGTAACTACAATAGTTTTGTTCAGGCGCTTTCTTTGAGTCAAAACAAGGAGGTATTTATGCATGGATGTGTAAATAGGTCGTTATGTTATTTTACTACAAATTCTAAAATAAATTATTTGAAAAAAAAACTTACTTCAAAAAACCACAAAACACAAACATTGTGCCACTACAAAGAACAAAATAATATTTATACATGGATTTTGAAGTCGAGCGCGAACAACTACAAAATAAATTTTGAAAAATTTAAATCTAAATTTGATAATTGTTTCCGCCCGACTAAAAAATCCAAGTATAAAATATAATATTTTTTGTGTGGCAAGTGCCTTTATTAACTTAACAAAATACAAGATAATACTAACACTACAAATACAGTTAGACTGCCTAGCAGTTGGCAGCGCACCCAGCATGCTGGCGGCATAAAATATTATTTTGTTCTTTGTAGTGTTTGTTCTTATATAACAATATTACAATTGCCTGACCTGTAAACACAATGTTTATTAATAAATTACTTTGACTTTGACTTTGCACAATCTTTGTGTTTTGCAGTCAGTTTTTTTGGAGTCATTTTTTTAAGTTATTTTTTTGGTCAATGATTAAGTTTGGGGACTGTAGCCAACCTACCTACTGCGTGTGTGTGTGTGTGTGTGTGTGTTGTGTGTGTGTGGACGGCGCTCACGAATTTGAGTAGTATGTGATCTTGCCAAGAAGATTCGGATTGTCTTTAGACCTTCAACGGTCTATGGGCAGTCTAACTGTATTTGTAGTTTTAATTTTAGCTTGTATTTTGTTTAGTTAAGAAAAGGCACTTGCCCAGTTCAAGAAGATAAATTAACAAAATGAGTTTATTATTATTATTTATTAAATGGGTTTATTATATTCATATACCAGGTTCTTCTAAACGCTACTATCTGCCATCCACTACATTTTACTCAAAATAAAGTAGTTCGGTGACAGCAATTTACTTAGGGTCTCTCTAAAGATAGCTTCGAGAGGTGATACAGGAATGAATAGCTTGAAAGCAGGAATGAAAGCAGGAATGTTTCCGTAAAACCAGATCAAACGAACGGAACCGCAGATAGTTTCCGGTTGTGAAACTGAATGGTTCCTTCTAAGTGCTTTTAGACTACGTTGAATGAGGTTCAAGGAGGAATGAGGTTCACTTGACTGTGTTATGTGGTCAAATTTTCTTTTGTTATTTTCTCAATTATGTTATTTAATTTAACCATAATTTGAAGAACCCACAACCATTGTACCATGTACCATTCATCATCATCATCATAATTTCAGCCATAGGACGTAGCCACTGCTGGACATAGGCCTCCCCATCGATCTCCAAAAGGGCCGGTTGGAATCGGTCTGAATCCAGCGTTTCCCTGCGGTCTATTTTACGTCGTCTGTCCATCTTGTGGGTGGACGTCCTACGCTGCGCTTACCGGTTCATGGTCTCCATGTACCATTGGCGCACAAAAATTTAATGTGCAAAGCGGTTTGATTGGGTTTACCACAAAGGCAAATGCATAGCGGATATATTCGAATTTTAAGCTTTTTTTACGTGAGTAACACAATTAAAGTTTGAGAAAAGTACAAGGCGGCCACTGAGCTGTTATAGACTCACATATATGTTTGCCTCAGCTACACCTAGGCCCACATATTCAAGTCGTTTATAAATGCTTATGTTTACTACCGCTGCAGTAACACCCCGGTTACACCCCGATTCAGATGCGCGTCAACAAAAAAAAAGGTAGTATAGACTTTAAGAGTCGTTTTCATATTTTTAATATTACAGTAATAATCTGTAGGCTGAACTTATTTCAATGAAATATGGTATCGTCATACTTATTGTCGTATCTTATACCTACGCTTGATTAATACATAGGTTTTATATAATACTAGCTGCGCCCTGCGGATCACCCGCGAAGTGATGAAAATCGTGATGATGCTTATAAAAAGTGACATATGTCCGTCTCCTGGTTCTAAGCTACCTCCCCACCAATTTTCAGCCAAATCGGTTCAGCCGTTCTTGAGTTATAAATAGTGTAACTAACACGACTTTCTTTTATATATATAGATAGATATACTTTTATCCCGAAAAAATAACAGTTTATGTAGGAGTAAAGCGGGTAAAATACCATAGCGTTTTAATACTTATTCAATAGTTTTAAGTTGATCTCAAAATTTGTGTATCTCGTAAAAGTTATAAGTTGCAGGATTCAGGGAAAGTTCTCAAAACTTTCACTCTTGCTTATTAGTTAGTTTATGTGATCGGTTAGTGTCAATTTATATCGAAAAAGGAAAACAAATAAGTACGAAATTGATGGATCGAGTTTTCAGTTTAAAAGCAACTTATATGTATGCTTTTACTAACAGCAGTTCATGTTTGAAATATTCCGCTTTTACCCGAAAAATATTCAAAGTTGATAATTTTGTTCACCATTTGTCGCGATAGTATGTACGCTTTAAATGCTACTTAAGTGCCGTTTTATAAAATGAAATTATAATATTAGGTATCTGAATTGTCGAGCATAAAACGAAAAAAAAGCCGCGATTGTCAAGACGAGTATAAATCCAGTAACCGATAACATTAAAATTGTTTACGTCAATAATTTTACGAAATTCACTCAATTTTTTTTTCCCACATTCAAAAAAAAACTTTGTAAATTAGAGGTAATAAGTTATTGAATATTTCCAAAATTTGAAGCCATTATTTGCAATAAAAAATACATATTTCGGTTGTAATTTAATATGAAAGTTTAATTAAGTTATAATTCGGTTCATTACTGACTAAAGAATACCAACACATAGAACTTAAAAAACTAAACTAAATTACTAACTTGGTCTTGGAGTTTGATGCTTAGCATGGATCTCTCCTTGGCTCTCTGGGCTACTCTGATTTTGTGCATAACCTCATGTGTGAGCGTCCATGTTTTGGTACCATAAGTCATGGTGGTCAGAACACATTGGTTTTTACTGTAACATATTATTAAATTATTGAAGAATTAATTACAGTAATTGAATTTCCTACAGATCTTTTATATGTTGATGGAAAAGGAACGCCAAAATCCAGTTTTCGTTAAATTTTTCGTCAATAATATCACGTGGCTTGATTATACCGAGAAGTTTCCGAACAATAAATCTTCCAATGACACGTTTCCATTCTCAGCTCTTCATGAGACCTAACGGCAAACTGATTTGTTCGAAAGCGGCATAACTTGGGACAACTTAGAAACTGTTCTCGTCAGACCTGTAAAGCCTACATCTAAGTGGGTGCCTCCATTGCTCGGGTCAATGGGAGAACATTTTATAGTATTTTTAATAGCAGTATGGACATGGCAAGGTTCTAAATTTCACCTATTGTATTAAAAATGTTTTATTTTGGCTTATGGAGCATTACAAAACTAATAATTGAATCCACTGGCTCAGAACTAGTAAGATACTGAATCTAGGAAACCAGGGAGTGGTTTCTCCCAATTTTTCTAAAACAAAGACGTAAATGATATTTAGTATAAATATTAAGAAAAAAATTAAAGGTACAATAAAAAATCATTGAACGATTTAATAAATAAAATAAAAAAATTCGGTCATTTTTGCACACACGGTCAACAGACCCCAAACTAAGCAAAGCAATTACTAATAAAACAATTACTTAAATAAAACAATTTAATATCAAACAATATAGATTTCAGACACTAAATGAATAAAGTACTGACTAAACTTACTTCAACGTTTTACGTACTTTTGTTTTGTCTCATTTTGTTATGTCCGTACCTACATAATGTGTATTTTGTAAGTAGGTATCTGCTATACATTACACTAAATTTTATTGTATAGATAGTAATATAATTTTTTTACATTGTATCCAATATGGGTTAACTGCAATATTTTTTTTATATGATTATTATTTATTATAAAATAAATATTTACAAATGAAACACGCTGTTTATATCGTCACTGTGGGGCAGGGTGTCCGGAATTCTAGCAACATTATCCCGCCGGACCACAAGGCTTTATTTTTAAGCAAATTAAGCATTAGCTTTAGGGTCCCCGAGGCGAGGACCAACCTGGTCGAAATACGTTTACAAAATTATTTGGTGTCGGATGAACATCCATGAACCCAGGGTCACTACTACAGCCAATGCAAAAAAACTCAATCTATGTATATCCCCTTGGAGGTACAGTGACCTGTGGCCGGTCGCTGTAGCAAAGTCCGCATGCGGCAAGCGGCCGGGCGCAGGTCGATCGTCATCTGTCGTTCGATCCTTTTCTAATTTATACGAAAAATAAATCCATATTTACCTTGGTCACGCCATAACTTGAGAACGACTTTACCGATTTCATTCATCTTTTTTTTTAAGTTTACTATTACTCTGTAGAAGGTACTTACGGATAGAAAAATTAAGAAAATTGCCCAGAAAATTTGAAAATTTCAGAAACTTAACGACGATTTTAACTTCGTCCATTTGAAAGCTCTTCTAAGACAGGGCAACGTCCTTCGGGTCAGGTAGTTAATTATAAAACATCCAAATATTATAATTTGAATATGGATTTTTTTTTAATTGTATTGTGTTCTCGCCCTTTCTCAAGATTGTGTCCTGCACTTTAGTCAACCTAAAAATAGTCTGTGTCGCGCAAGTTTCGAGAGCCTAGTATTCGAATAAGAAAGTATCGAACAAGTTTCAGAGAGGGAATTCGAATATGGAATCGAAAGTGATCCCAAACTCACATAATGGGACTGTTATTAAAAAAGTTCAAGCTTCTGCGAAAACACGGCCGTAACTTTACTGTACCTACTATTTCACTTGTATCACAGATCTTTGTGAAGATAGACCCTGCGTGTTCACCTACTTTGAATGTTTGTGACATCTTAAATTGGTAAATGCTCTGACTAGGACGGTGCATAATTCAGTTCAATCTCCAACGTCTTGGCAGCTACACGTCAATACAAAAATTTCTAATTGCGCCATAGTAACTGTAAAAGCTCAATGCAATTAGAGTAATACTACAATAAAATATATCTTGTGACAGCATGTTAGGTACATAAATTTTTTCGTATAGTACAGCATAGTAGTACTACACAAAAAATATTGTATACAAATACAATACGTGGTTATGGGGCCAGCATTTTGGGAACAATTTCAAATGGTAGTAGTTTAATAGACTAGATAAGTAGTTAGGTTAGGTTAGGTCACTTGATGCATTACAGCGTAGAGCTGTCAGAATTGTCGACGATCCCAAGCTCACTGAACACCTAGAGCCTCTCAGCATGCGCAGAGACGTTGGGTCTCTTTGTATCTTTTATCGCATTTACAACGGGGAGTGTTCTGAAGAACTGTTTGATCTGATGCCGGCGTCGCGGTTTTACTATCGCACTAGCCGCCACCGCTTGAAGGCTCATCCACACATCATAGATCAGTGGAAATCGCACACTGTGCGATTCACACGATCCTTCTTGCCTCATACCTGCAAAATGTGGAATGAGCTACCTTCTACGGTGTTTCCGAGAAGCTACAACATGGGATTCTTCAAAAGGCGAGTTAATCGAATTCTAAAGGGTCGGCAACGTATTTGTGATGCCTCTGGTGTTACAAGTATCCATAGGCGACGGTGACTGCTTACCATCAGGCAGCCCGTCTGCTTGCTTGCCACCTATGACATAAAAAAAAGGTTTTTTCTGTAAATTATATTCAAAAATAAGACCTTATTAATACACAAAAATTACATAAAATACTTGATAATATACAAAAAATGCAACACCCTGAATTTTCATTCAACTTTATGTGTTTGCGGTGTCTATCTTGATAAAATTCTGTGATATCTATATACCTATTTCACTTCGCAGTAGTCTTTTATCGAAAAAAAGAAAACACAATGCGTGGCTGTTTTTACATTTGGGTCAAGTTAATGAATACTGAGGCCCCATTTAAATGAAAAAGGTAAGGAAAATGAAATGCTGCGTTTTTTCAAAGCTTCTGATGGAAATGATTGATCTTACTTTTCTAGGTAAGCGGTCCCGTTTTATGTGTCAGATTAATTAAAATGAATAAAGAAATCAAGTCGAAGCGATGGATAATAGCTCAGGGTTAGAGCGCTTACTTATATGTATCGCTTGAGAGCTAATTCACATTCCAGGTTAGGCCTGTTAGCCATTGTCAACTACACTGTCAGCAAGAATATAATGGCACGTAAAAAAGAAACGTTATGATTTCTTTTTTCTTTTATTTATATTAGAATTTGTTTAGCATAATTATTTTTATAGGACTAGAATGGATCTGTGGGGGATTGGTGGTCTCAAATTGCAATCGTCCTCTCACAGATTATGTGACTCACGATTTTTAATATTTTGTAAAAAAAAAATAGATTTTTGATCGTTGGAATTTCAATTTGTTAATAAAGGAATCTATACTAATATTATAAAGAGGAAAGATTTGATTGTTTGTTTGTTTGCATTGAATAGGCTCCGAAACTACTGAACCGATTTGAAAAATTCTTTCACTGTTGGTGTGCTACACCATCCCCGGGTGACATAGGCTATAATCTATACCCGTGCAAAGCTGGGGTGGACCGCTAGTATAATATAAAAATATACTGTCAGTTCAAGTAAAAAGTAGTACAAGCCTGTAAAGATGTATTTTAGGTTAATGGTTTTCTCATGTAAATCGAAATAGAGCCATAAACCACTAAAATACAAGTTCAAACTTCAACAAAGCCATATTATTTTCTCAACAAACGGAACAAATAAATTATTTCAAACTCAGTGGCACCAACATTATTTTCAAGACTAACGAGTAAATCCTTCGCAAAACAAGTGACAGTGCCAATTAAAACTTTCGCCAGTTAAATAAACCTTATTTAATGAGTTCTCACTTTTACCAATAACGAAAATTTGTTGTCTTTCTCATCACATAACAAGATGACAACCGAACTGATGGACCGGATGATGACCGGACTGTATTTTTTTACTCCTGACGCAAAAATCACTCATGCTTTTTCTGAAAGGGTCTCATATAACAAACGATTTTTTTAACGTTTTTCTATTGGCTTTAATGTAAAAACGATAATACTTACAAGCGTCATACTTGGCACTATTGTAGTACACACTCTGAAGTATAACATATTTTTTTTTAATAAAGACTAGTGCGAGGCGGTGACAAAATTCTGTTCATTACCAAGTTATATTATACTCGAGTGCCTGAAGCAAACTGCGTAGCAAATTAATCCGACAATTTTGGAAGGCGTTATAATAACTGGTAATTCGGTTACTTGGACAACCTTATTTTGTGGTGGTACGGATCCCTCAGTGCGCGAGCCTAACTCGCACTTGGCCGGTTTATTTGTTATGAATTGAATATGGACTATTATTTAATTGGTGATGCTACAAGTTTTTTGGTGTGCGTGAAAAATTTATAAGTGAGCCGTAATTACAATATTTCCATTGTGGTTTAGAAGTATATCTAATTAGTGAAAAAAAGTTTGACACATGGAGTTATTTGAACACGACGAATTGTGCTAAGGCATATTTCCCTTGTTAGTCTGATCTGAGGTTCGTATCATAATTTTTTAATATCAGAAACAAAAGTAAAACTATTGTTGTTTCGTAGTTTTCTTTCAGAACTTATGTTTCGCTGCATCATAGGCACGAAAGAGTTTTAAAAAGTTCTTGCTAATCTCATCAAAATTTTACAATTAAATTAAACGACCGGAAATTTAATGATGAGCAGTCATTTTAATCTAAATCCATCGCGAAACCAAACTCATCCATCAAGTTGAAGTTGATATCAATTAATCGAACTTCTGAAATGGATATTATTGATGTGATCACTGAATTCCGATTTCAATTTGTGAAGTTAAATGCTACGAAAAGTTTTAACTGAAAGATAATCAGCCCGCGTCGATGAAGATGGAACAAGTTGATTGATTAATACAAGTTTAAGTTTTACTTACTTTTAATTACACTATTAGCTTCACTAGTGACTCATTATCATCATTTCAGCCGTAAGAGGTCAACTGCTGGACATAATAGGCCCTCCCCATCTATCTCCAAAAGGTCTGATTGGAAGCGGCCTGCATCTAGCATTTTCTTTCGGTCTCTTTTAGGTCAGCTGCCCATTTTGGGAGTGGACGACCTACGCTGCGCTTACCGATCCGTGGTCTCCATTCGAGAATCTTTCAGCCCCATTGGCCATCTGTTCTGCTTGCCATACGCCCACACTTAAACTAACTAATACAGTGGACAGATAGACAGACATCGTAAGCTTAGTAATAGGGCCCTGTTTACACCCTTTGGGTACGGAAAGTACCTACGATAACAATTTAATTTTGAATAATTTTAGTAACTTTTTCATATTAAAATGTAGGTATTGCCTTTACAGTATTATAAGATAGAATAATATATATAAATCAAATATATACTAATATTATAAATGCGAAAAGTTCATTGGTTTGTTAGTTTGTTGGTTTGTTTGTTCCTCTTTCACGCAGAAACAGAGTAACGGATCGTCTTAATTTTTGCATGGGTACAAGGGCCGGAGAGTGACATAAGCGACTTCTCATCATCCATTCCTTCACATCATCATCAGCATCTTCCATTTTTCATCACTAGCTGGTGGAATCACGGGGTACAGCTAGTAATAGATAATTAAGATAGAGTAAATGAAAATTCACTTCATTTCACATTGCATAGCCTAAAATTTAATCAAACTGCTAACCCGAGCATTGGAAATGAAAGGGCGTAAACCGCTCATTTAAAAATGATCGACCCTTCATGACCTCTCAGCAATTATAAAGCAAAAAATCAAGCTTTCATTAAGCGTACCTTTGTTAAAGGTAAAAAAATCGTGATTAAAATTTGAAATTAGAACGAGCGTTTTGTGTTACCGGATCGGCGGGAAATAAAGCCTTATTTTTTTAGCTGCGCGCATGTACTTAATTATCATGCTTATTCAATCCTTTGCAATAGAACCTTTTCCTAATTAATTTAGGATTGTCCAATAATGTGAATTTAGTTTCACGCTTAAAAAACCGACATCGTTTTATGGTTGATATTCCGAGAACCCGTACGAAGCGCTATGATTCCACATTTATTGTGCGAACTGCTAGTCTGTGGAATTCGCTGCCTGAATGGGTTTTCCCCGTCAGTTACAATCTGGGTGTCTTCAAGTCGAGAGTGAATCGGTTTCTTCTAGGCAAGCGTGTTCCATCGTAGACCGCATCGTCGCTTAACATCAGGCGAGATGGCGGCCAAGCGCAAGCCTATATACAATTTTTTTTAAAACCTTTTTCTTTGGTGAGAATTGGTCTTTCTAAAACTTCTCACATGCTGAAAGATTCTCACATGGAGACCACGAACTGGTAAACATAGCGTATGATATCCACCCTCAAGATGAGCAAACGACTTAAAAAGACCCCAGAAAAAAGCTGGAAACATGCCGCTTCCAACCGGCCCTTTTGGAAATCGATGGGGGAGGCCTATGTCAAGCAGTGAACGTCCTATGCCTGAAAAGACGACGATGATGAAATTTGTAGGTAATTAATTCGTAATGTTACATTAACGACATTACAAAATAGATATTCGTAAATTAGTTAAAGTTTTGGTAAAATATTGTTAATAGTTCTCATTATTGAAGACACTACATCAGATCTGATAGCTTTGTTAACTTCTCTAAGTTTCATGCACTTTTCACTTAGTAGCAGAACACCACTGACTTAGCTATTAATCAAGACTTTAATAACTGCAACATCTGGCGTCCATGGTTTTAAACTTAAGCGGGCTCTGAGGCTTTTACTGCTTCAACTGCTTCATCTTAATGACATTAGGATAATGAAATAGTCCTTGGAGTGGGAAGGAACCTACTTCCTTTCTATACACTACATATATTATTAGGTTTATAATTTGCATAGAACTTGCAGCTGCTTACTGCTTTTTAAGCAGTCATGTGCCGAAGAAGGAAGCTGAAAAATATTCCGCCGTCTAAAGCCATTTTTAGGATCCATACCTCAAAAATAAAAACGAAACCCTTATAGGATCACTTTGTTGTAGGTACGTCTGTCTGTCTGTCAAGATCAAAACCTATAGGGTACTTCCCGTTGACCTAGAATAATGAAATTTGGCATGAAGGTCTTACAACAACATAAACGAAAAAACCGAAAGTTGTTAATTTGAAGGAATATAACATTAAAGAATGATTTTTTACAAACTTAAATTTTGTAGTTGGTATGTATGGCAGCAGTAGTTTTCCAACTACAAAGTTAAGATTTTCAATCAATATTTCAATATTTTTGAACTTTTTTCATCGAGACTCGATTTACGGCATGGATGAATCTAAATACATATTTATTAAGTTTGTTTGCAGCCTCAGGGTGGGATTCCTACTCACACTAAACTTGTTCGGTTTTGTTTAGACTTGCATCCATTCGTTATTTAAGAGCATAGCAATTGTCGGTGGAGTAACTTCCAAGCTTGACAATCTTCTGTGTGTTCATCTCTCTTATTATTAGGATCGCTTTTGATGTAAAAAAACAGTGAAGGAAAACACCATGAGGAACCCAGTATGTCCAAGAACCTCAAAAGTTCAGACATACTACATTAACCAACAGTACTAGGCTAACATGGTGGATTAGGGCCCATCGTCTCTCTCTGAGAGAAATCTCAAGTCCCAGCAGTGGGAACATGATATGCTGAAGGATCAATTCACATAAAGATGACAAGATGGCAGAGCCACCTGTTGGCTACGCGCATCCACCTATCTTCGCATAATATGACTTATTATGTACCGGTTTATTGTTTTAATTTAACAAAAACTTCTCACAGGCATCTGTACGTCATACAATTTATCTACACCATAAATAAACATATTTTTTTTCCAAAAATATTTTAAAAAAAACTTGTCAAATAATAGTTTATAAAAAACGATTTCCCACCGTCACCCTTTGTGTGTGGGGGGGGAGGCTTAAATGACTTATTAAAAAATTCGGTCTGTAACTAGCCCAAAAACCTTGATAATTCTATCTGGAAACTTGTAACTCTAGATTTTTATCCACCTTCATTGAATAGCAGAAGTTTAACGTAATCAATTTACTTCTTCCAAAGAACATAAAATTTTATGTCTACTCCAGTTACAGAGTTCCCCAAAATCCATCAGTTGACAACTTCTGTTTTTGGATAGAATGGATGAATAAAACAATGGACACGCTATCGATCAGAAGTTCTAATTTACACTTCTTAAGCTTAGGGTATTTTCGGTCAATAACTGGTTGTTATCAGTTATTGTACATTTATATTGTAATACAAATATTCGTAAAGCAATTAACGCATTAGAAAGAGATTGACAGTCCTTTTTTGTACATATAAATAAAGTAGCTTACCGTGATTATCAAATCAACCTCAAGCATCAAGCCCAGTTCTCAAGAATACAAACAGACTAAAGATATTACAAAACAAATGTCTAACCTGTCCGTCAGACAAGCAGACGAAATTTAATATAAATAGAAAAACTAGCATCAGGCTCCGTGACGAGCCTGATGTGAAACCACTTTACTATCGCAGTGGCAGTAAAAGCAAAAGTGTATGCCAATGCCAATATATAACACTTTAACGAGTATATTAAGTACTAGCGGTCCGCCCCAGCTTCGCACGGGTATAGTTTATAGCCTATGTTACCCGGAGATAGTGTAGCTTCCCGTCAGTGAAAGAATTTTTCAAATCGGTTCAGTAGTTTCGGAGCCTATTCAATGCAAACAAACAAACAATCAAATCTTTCCTTATTATAATATTAGTATAGACTACAGTATATCAATACTTGGTATTATTTAAATTGCAAGTTAGTTGAATACGTTAACCTAACTTACCATAACTAACAACCAACTAACTAACTTGTAACTTTTCACTTGTAACTTGTAACTTTTCATATCCAATAGTTTATTCATCCATGGACAAAATTGATGCCATCATTACAAAGAAGATAATATCCGCTTTCTTTGAGGAAAGAAAACTTTTTCATTAGGTAACTGAATAATATACGAGCTATTACGTAAGCTTTATTATTTATTTTGTTTACTTTAGATGTGATTGGAAAATTGGCTAAGAATTCGAAATGGCCTAACAGTGCTACTAAGCTGAAAAAATATTACTTATCAAAATCTAGTGTTCCAAAAAAACACACTCAATGGGCAGCTAATATTGTTTCACGATTTCAAGGTTAGTGTTATTGTAAAAGTTCGTAATGACGAGTACAATGATCTCCTTTCAACTTAGTAACACCGTTAGTGTAACATTGATTCGTATAAAAACCTAAACTAAAGTTTAAATTTTCCAATAACTTCGAAAATCGTTTTTCCAGATTCAGTAATATATACCTATAAATCTTTCAGAGCGCCTGGTTAATGCGACGTGTGACCTAAATGCTGGCGTGTTTCTGGCTCAACGCATAAGCATTGCCATTCAACGTGGTAATGCCGCCAGCATGCTGGGTACGCTACCAACTGGTAGTGGGCTTGAGCATTCGGATTGTCTTTAGACCTTCAACGGGCTATGGGCAGTCTAACTGTATTTGTAGTTTTAGTTTTAGCTTGTATTTTGTTTAGATAATATACAAAATTGGTGCTGATGTCCCAAATCCCTTAAACAACTTTAAGTTATATTTCAAATGAATTATAAATTGTTGTGTCTTAAAATAGTATAAATTGTACTATTTATTTTATTGTCTTGTATATTTATTTCAAACCAATCATAATTTTTATTATAAAAACAGACGTGGTTTTCACACATAAAAAAATCTATTATAAATTGTCTTGTCTTAAAAAAAAATCAATGCGAAATTAAGTCTTAGTATCCGCCATATTCATTGTAGCGTGACGTCATTATAGCTTATGATATGAGTAGTATTAAAACACGTCGATGGATAGGTACTTATTGGTCAAAATCGTTCAGGTTTTATTTTTATTTTGAGTATTTATTTAGATTAGAGGGAAACACATGAACATATAGACCATACATAATATATATACATTCAAACATACATACATAAATACATAATATAGACTCTCAAACTCATAACCCTCCTTTTGCCGTAGTCTGGTAAAAAGCGACAAAACACAGCGTTACAATTCCGAGGTTCTACACTTCTATTAAAAGGGTGAGCTAACAGTAAATATCAGTAGGTATATTATCCTTGTTATTTCCTTTATGCTTTATCTCAAAAATACACACAAACTGCGGACCCGCATTAATTTGAGCGTAACGAGCAAAAACTAACGTCCCGCCCAAGGGCAGTCTCATTTCATTTTCAACGCTATAATAACACGGTATAAAGGGGTAGTGGAGCAAGAAATAATAACTTTGCAACCTTGGCCCTGATTCCCGTGACGTACCCCAGTAACTAATGACCCTGGCTTACACAGCTTGTTAATAATTGAAAAACTAGTGGGAGTGAAAGGGGGATGTATGTAATGAGTTTTGCTAAAAACATTATACTGCCGAGACCAAGGATTTCGTAATGGTACTGGATAAGAAACAAGGTTATGTGATGTAACACGTTAGCACATGCTAGCAAGGCACAGCTAATGTACCACTTGGCAAGAATGGAAACAAAGCTGGACCCTTATTCTATAACTGCCACCGCCTGAAAGCTCATTCACATAATCTATATATATAAAAGCGAAATTCATCTACTCACTCAACTCCTATTCATATTCATTTATTCCTCAAATTGGTACACCACTGTACACTTTTGAACGTCAGAACAACATTAACACATTTTAGAGACAATTATTAAAACATATTTTGTAGGTACAAATCAACACTGACAATAATATTAGTCATAGGTTCAACACTCGGTAGTTATAACATTCGATAGTTTTAACCACAGAAAAGAGAAGTAAATAGAACGGAAATGAGAAGGAAAATCTGTCGCCAGGTATTTTGACAGAATCTTGCTTGAACATTCTCATGTATGTCAACGCATCGAACTCCGCATCCAAAGAACTTGGATTGACTGATGGACTTACCTTTTTGGGTTACTCTCAAAGTTCTTTGTCCGCATCACAGCTGCTAACTGATTTCAAATAACTGACGTTTCGTTAATATGGGTGCAACTGGCTACAAAAAAAATCTTACAAAAATGCCTTGACAGACAATATTTTTTTTCTTTTCTGTGGTTTTAACTCACTCATTAAACACGAAATCTCGAAAACCACTTAAACTACGAAGCTGAAATTTGGCAGGTAGATTTCTTATGAGGTGTAGAGGTCCGCTAAGGATTTTACGAAAGGGCCGAATTAAGGATGTCAAAAGGGGGTTGAAAGTTTATATGAAAATCTACGCGTACGAAGTCGCGGGCAACAGCCAGTCATAGATAAGTGGATTTCTTTTTCTTACTCTGGACTAACGATGACCGCGATCTCGCCTGGTGGAAAGCTATGATTCGATCGAAGATAGAGCACGTTTGCTTAGTAATAATCTATCAACCCTAGACTTGAACACTCCAAGATTGTAATGCAGCGGAAAACAGATAGAGGCAAGGCGTTCCATTGTTTTGCTGTTCTAATTAAGAAAGAGGAGGCAAAACGCTTGGTGCGATCAAATTGAATTTTGACCAAGTAAGGGTGACTCTTTGCTGTTTGTGTGGACGTCCGGTAATGAAAAGGTGAAAAAATCACACATTGGAATTCAAGCGATCTTTCTTCCCTCACCTGCAAAATGTGGAATGAGTTACCTTCCGTGGTGTTTCCGAGAAGCTACAAGATGGGGGTTCTTCAAAAGGCGAGTTAATAGATTCTTACAGGGTCCACACAATGTAATTGTGATGCCTCTGGTGTTACAAATATTCAAAAGCGACGGTAACTGTTTACTATCAGGCGGGCTGCCTGTTGGTAAACAGTTACCGTCTGCAAGTTTTCCGACCATAGCATCAAAAAAAAGATAACGCCCAATATGTTGAAAATTTACGAAAGAGATTTTTTTTTTTTCCTGGGCTAGCGTCTTTATTAACTAAACAAAATACAAGCTAAAACTATAACTACAAATATAGTTAGACTGCCCATAAACCGTTGAAGGTCTAAAGACAATCCAAATGCTCAAGCCCACTACCAGTTGGCAGCGTACCCAGCATGCTGGCGGCATTACCACGTTGAATGGCAATGCTTATGCGTTGAGCCAGAAACACGCCAGCATTTTGGTCACGCGTCGCATTAACCAGGCGCTCTGAAAGATTTTTGAAAATGATAGCTCTGACCTAGAGAGAACTTAAGAAACACATACGTATATTTATTTTTAGTGTAATAATCGTAAATATTTGTGATGAAAAAGCTAATAATTTTCTGTTACAATAACGTTTAATGTTTTCAACATGCTACGTTGGACTTTTAATAATGTTTTACTACTGGAATCACAGCCCCGTTGTGGAGTTATAAAACAAACAATTTGATGTAGAACGTTTCCAATTTATTGTTACAACATGTCTACAAGAGTTACTGGTTATGCTTTTGGAATAATTTATTTCTAGTGAAGATGCGTGTATAATTTGTGTTATGCTTAAGGAGATTTTATGAAATCGAATAACTGCACCGTGCTGTTTCACTAAGCGCCGGGTGAACATTTCCTCAAATTAAACCGGACAAGTACAAGTAGGACTCGTGCTAGGGTTCCGTTGGACGGAACCCTCAGAGCGCGAGTCCAAAAAAAAAACTAACTGAAGATGAAATATTGAAAGACAAACTTAACTTTGTAGTTGACAATAAGGTTCTTCCATACATAACAAAGACAAAATGTAAGTTTGTAATTGTAAAACAATATTTTTATATGATATAACTTCAAATTAACAACTTTCAAATTTATTCCTTTATATGTGCTGTATGTAAGACCTTGCCTCTTGCCAAAATTAATAATTCTAGGTCAACGGGAAGTACCCTATAGGTTTTGATTCCCCTGTGAAATCGCAAAATATGCGACATAAATGTTCATATCTTTTGATTGCGTTGACTTACAACTTTTATTTTTTTACAGCCGAAGCAAACCGTAGACTCAAGTATTTAGTATAAATTCCAACTTGATACCTATACGCGTTCTTGAGAAAAAGGGTCTTGACAGACGGACGGACGGACAACGAAGTGATCCTATAAGGGTTCCGTTTTTTCATTTTGAGGTACGGAACCCTAAAAACATTAAAATTTCCGGTATAAAAAGCATTGTAACTCTCCATGTTCTGACAGGTAATGTAGATAAAATAATTGACATAAATAAGATCGAGACGAGGAACTTAAAGAACCCAACAAAAAAAAGTACTAATTCGTATGTTTTTTCTTTATTTAATTAATTTAGCTATAAAATAAGCGATTCAACAAACTAACGCAGATATATTTTTTGACTTTGAACATAAATAAATAAAAACAGATTTGTATATCGCAAGGACATGAGATACAATATTTAAATTTTTACCAACCTGTGTCACTGTATGTACCTACTTCATATGTATGTTTTTATAAATTAATTTTAAATAATAGGCTTGCGTTTGATCGCCAACTTGCCTGATGTTAAGCAATGATGCGGTCTACGATGACTTAGAAGAAACCGATTCACTCGTGATTTGTAGACACCCCAATTGTAACTATCGGGGAACACCCATTCAGGCAGCCCATTCCACAGATTAGCAGTACGCATAATAAAAGTAGAATCAAAGCACTTCGTACGGGTGTTTTCGGAATATTAACCATAAAGCGGTGTCGATTTTTCGTGCCTACTCTGGCAGTCTGATAGAAAAATGGGCAGAAGGGAATTGAAACTATGTGTACCTACCATGTTCTGAGAAAACGATTTCATTTGATCTCTTACCATGTCAATAAATAAATAAATAATGTGATATGATGTAAAATGTAAATAAATAACAAAAAAATATAAATAATGAGTAAATAAATAAAATAATGATTACTCGGAATATAGATATAATGAACGATATTTAATTTTTGAAATAATTCCCGTCGATTCGTTGCTCTATTGCTGCTTGAGATAGGAACAAACAAACACACTTTCGCATATATTGTATTAATATGAATATTATCTCCTTGATTGGATTTTGCAAAATATCAATCTTTTACAGATATCACCTAACAAGACCGCCAAGGTATAATATTATTTGGTTTTTGAATTTGAATTTGAATCTGCTGCATCGAGCATGCTTAGCGTAATTTGTGAAGGTCATACACTATTCTACCAATGTTTCTTACCTAGAACTGGGTAGTAGACTTGTTTCACAATTCAGATCTTCGGTCACAAGCTCGTTCGTTATCGAAGCCACATCACCTGAATTTGAATTAAATTGGATTCACTTTGCTATTTCGAAACACGTTCCACCTTATTCAACTGTGACGATTCATCGAATATAGTACAAAAACTATTTTGGAATTTTTACTAGTTGGTTTACTTCAACATTCAGAAACTGGAATGCTTTGCCACCGTCCATGTTTCCTGAAAAACTATAACCTCCTTCAAGGATAGAGTGAATAAGACACTGTTTTAAACTATCACGGTTGTTCACTAAAGTTATATGATTATTTACAGGATATTTGACGAGTTTTTGAGTCTTCCCGTGAACATGGTGCATGTAACTGCGCCGAAATATCGGGAGCTCATTCCACAACCTTACCACGGTAAATATCCCGTAAATAATCATATAACTTTAGGGTGAATAAGTACTTTCTAGGTCTTCGTGCTCCATCTTCGGCCACAACATCGCTTAGCATCAGATGAGTTGGTGGTGAAACCTAAACTTGTTCAATATATAAAAATAAAAAAACTCACCCGCCTTACGTGTAACGTTACATCTAAGTATTTAATGTAGTATATTGGCTACCAGCTACAATTTACGTTCAAAAAGCTTGTAAAAGTGATCAGAATTGACTATTTCCGTTCTGCTTATTAATATGTTATGTAAACTGTATCATCATCATCATCATCATCATCAGCCAGAAGACGTCCACTGCTGAACATAGGCCTCCCCCTTTAACCTCCACACTGAACGACAGCCTGCCTTTTGCATCCACTGGATGCCAGCGACTCTCACTATGTCGTCGGTCCATCTAGTGGGAGGCCTACCTACGCTGCGTCTTCCGATTCGTGGTCTCCACTCAAGAACCTTTCTTCCCCATCGGTTATCGGTTCTTCGAGCGATGTGGCCTGCCCATTGCCACTTCAACTTGCAAATTTGAACAGCTATGTCGGTGACTCTGGTTCTTTGGCGAATATCCACGTTTCGGATTTTATCGCGCAAAGAAACTCCGAGCATAGCTCTTTCCATTGCCCGCTGAGAAACCGCTGTAAACTGTATGTAACTGTGTATATGTTATCTAACTATTTATGTATTAGTTTTCTTCTATATTATCTTAGAGATAGACTGAAGATGTAAGCTGACGATGATATTACTGTGAGTAAAACTATTTTTTTCCCACATACTTTTATCCTGCTAACATTTTAGCAGTAAGTAAGTAAGTCTTATGCGATTTTCCGTAGCATTTCCTTTTCATATCAGGCATTACTGGCACGGGGCCAAGGGTACTGATAGCGAAGAGCTACGCAAGCAACCGCTTTGTTTTCCTCATTTTGCTGTTTTTGTAATGAAATTTATGACACGCTAGGTTTTTGCGAGTTTCACGTGTTCATAACGCAACATACCTATTATTTTTTTCTTTTTTAGACTTAATATTAAAAAGTAAGAAATTTCCAAAAAAAATAAAAATATTTAAGATGTCGACTTTAACAAGGGCTCATGGCCCGTATTGTGGTGGCCAAGTGACGGTGTACTCAAATAATTTTTTTAAAGTGGAGGCATCCATTTTTTTTTTTTTGTTTTTCCTAGATTATTAATTTATATTAATATTAGGTACATTTAGATTGACCGACGACATAGTGAGGCGCTGGCATCCAGTGGATGCAAAAGGCAGGCTGTCGTTCAGTGTGGAGGTTAAAGGGGGAGGCCTATGTTCAGCAGTGGACGTCTTCTGGCTGATGATGATGATGATGATGCCATTTAGATTGGTTAATTTATTAAAATTACTACATTTCACTAGTTATTAATTGCTTACCTATTTAGTAGCAATACTACATGTACAATGCGTTTATTTTCACATTTATATTACAATCATCATCAGCCTGTCTTGTCATGTTCCCACTGTAGGGTCTCAGGCCTTTCTCAAGACAAAATTGAAAAATATTGCATATAGCGAATATATACTTAACTCTAATGTTTTTGCGGTTTGAAAATAAAGGATTTTAATTATCTATCGGGATTGAAAAGATTTTTATCGCGTATTAAAACTGCGAGGAACTTCTTGCTTGATTTTTTGTTCTTTTTTCTTGGTTGAATTTTGTCGACGTCGCGCGTTTTGTGCATTCGCCAGTGTCACGTATTGAAATATAATTTTTTTCATGAAATATTGTCCTACAAGTTATAGCCTAAGACAGAGTTTTCTAAGTGGTTTTATGCTCATTTTATCTTAAGCGGTGTTAAAATAAAGCTACTTGTTTAATGTTCAAAACATTTATTTCCTGCTGACACAATTTCTACTAACCCTAACTTTACCGGCGGTAAAGCTTTGGATAAAATATTGTTAACACTAAATAAAAACCATTATTTTGACACAGAATTAGAAATATTTAAAACATTCACTAAAATAATAATAAAACATAAAAAATTATTTAGAAACAATTGAGGCGTATAAAAAGTTATTTGATTTTTAATTGAATTTAAAAATAATTTTAAGTTAAGCAATTTGGTACAAAAAAGGTAAAGATTTGACTTTGATGGTGATATAAAATATATAAGTAATGATACATTATATAAAACAAATTAAAAAAAAATATCTACACGCATAGAACAGGGGTCTTATGGCTACATCTTAACGCGAGCTCGAAACAGCGCTGAAACAGCGCAGTTCGGAAAATCACGCGAACGAGAATCTTAACGCGCCGAGACACAGTTTGTGGTCGTGCAACTTTTGCATCACCTATTTAGGTGATGCAAAAGTTGCAGATTCTGTTTAAACAGAATCGGTTAAGACAGGTAGCTGTAAGGTCGCAGATATCGGCAAACAATTTGAAAAATTACTTTGATTTATATTTTACAGTCTCATTGGCGGACCGAAAAGGGGTAGGACGGGATTTTGTCAGCGCAAGTTGACGCGATTGTTTGGCAAGTCAGCAGTACAAGTACCGTTCTTTATCGATCGTCAAATTCGTTAAAATGCCTAAAAATATGATAACAGAATCGATTATAGTGAGTTCTGATCATATGGCATTTTTTTTTTAATTTGACGATCTCAACTGTTTGACGATCCATAAAGAACGGTAGTTGCACAGCTATTCAGAAAAACAAAGTAAATATGCCTTAGTAGCGTTATCATTCGAGCTCAAATAAATGTCTCCGTGTTTCACACACCTTTTTCAATTAACCGCTAAACCAAAGGCATCAAGCCTGATTTAGGTCAGATGTATTCGCACTCGTCACGCCACTTTTCCATATCTCCCATGTATTGTCAGATCAGAGACATGCACAAACTGACAAAAAGCCCCACCTGATGTTTGCCGGCCACTAAAATTAGCTATAACACATAATTATATGAAAAACAGGGTTAAGTATGCGTAGTTAACGATTAAAAACTTATGAACCAAATTATAAAACGAAAACTTTAATCAACTAGCCCATTGATACAAGATTTGGTCAGAAACTTACAGCAAACAGTATAATAGAGATTTTTTATAAAATTACATTAAAAGTTATCTTTTTACAAATTTGATAAATCCTATTACATTTTATGCATCTTAGTCTTACTTACAAGAAATTGAGACGCTTAAGGCACAGCAAAATTACAACTAAAGGCCGGTTTCCACTGAAGACAATTAAGTTGATACAATATTAAATCCAAGATGGACATACGATCAAAAAGAGACCGCAGGGAAACGCTGGATGCAGGCCGCTTCCAACCGGCCCTTTTGGAGATCGATCGGGGAGGCCTATGTCCAGCAGTGGACGTCCTATGGCTGAAATGATGATGATGATGATGATGAATATTAAATCAAAATTTTATTTACTGTATTATCTTAAATTGACTTCAATAAATTCCGGCACAGATTACAATTAATTTATAACTATAGTAGACACTCTTGGTAACAATTTCTTATTATACTTTCTTGCAAATTGTGATATGTACAAAAATATTTTCCATCTTTACTATCTAACGCTTATTGCTATTTCAAATGTAATGGAATCAATAAACTGCCCGTGATTTAAATGCAAATTGTGATGAAATAAATACTACAAATAAATTATAAACAGAATTCTTAAAATTAAAACATTTATATGACCAATAAAGAACCACACAATAACCTCTAGCCACACTGCAAAATATACTTCTTTTGCACTGTTGTAAGTACGCGAGTTCTTACACAATATGTTATGAAAAATCAGCGATTGCAGTACAACTATCGGCGAATTAATAACTTAGCACTCGAGAATAACCGAAATTGGCACAACTTCACTATTTAAAATAGTCTTAAAATCGGTTCCAACACTAGAACCGATACTCCTCAAATCAGGCACTCGTGTTATCCCTTCTCTGTCTTTCGAGTTGTTTTCTGTGGCTGTGACGTTTTCGCGCAATTATTGCCACTAGAAGTATCACAATAGTCAACGCTACAGCTATGCCTATCCACCAGTAAGTGTTATACGATGCTTCTTTGGGATTTACACTTTCTGTTTTATCCCCAGACGCCACAGGATTCTTTATTTCTAACACACCTACCGTCGAAGTTTCAACACTAAGCCTGGAGTTCGAGTTCGAGTCATCACCCACATCAATAACGTTCTCCATCAAGTCTTCGTGTGTCTCAACCGTTGCTGGTTCTTTTTCCACGTTCTCAGCTGAGTTCGGAATCTCATTTTCTTCTGGTACTTCACTGACTACAGGTTCAACGTAATCGTCCGATTGATCCTTTTCAGGCGAAGGATCAAGTTGGTTGTCTAGATATTCGTCTAAGAGTCTGTAGTAATCAGTTAGGCCAGTGTATTCGAGGCCGTTTTCCTTTTTAGCAAGTAAGTCACTGACCATTTCTGGCCAGATCGATCCGTACCCTTGCATCATCGCTTCGCTGTAATAAAAATATAAGTTTTATAAAGTCCATACATATTCCGTGTATTTATGACCAACAAAAAGTTAAGAACCATTTAAACTTATTCTGTTTGTGACTTACTTGAGACGCCCGTTGTTTTCTGCTACATGTTTCACTAAATCGGATTCATCAGATGAAAGCTCTTCAGCATACGATTGGTAGACTTGATACTTTAATATAAGACCCATAAATTTTCTGCAAGAAAAAAAAACATTTATATTAATGTTCGGTTAGAATGATTTTTAGTTGAAGTAATTCAAAATAGAAAACAATATTCTACCTACCCGATGTAAGGTTTATTGAAAACTATATAAGAATCCGCTAAAAAGTCGACGTTGGAATTCTCTATCATAGAAAAGTTTTTCCGGAATTCACCCCAACTGTCCGGTATTTTTGAATATGGTATTTTACCGCTCAAAACTCTTAGCCTCCATTCGTCAGCTGCTAAATAGAAGTTCAATCTGAAACACAAAAAAAAATAACAATTACGAACACATGATTTTTTTTATGAGATGAAAATCTCTTATCTTTATCATAGAGTCAAGTATTTTTGTCTATGCCATTATTATTGAATTTAATGTGGTAATTTTTATTCTAAGAAGCTTATTAAATAATCGTTAGATTTGGTTTCCCAACGTTTGCTTTGACGTCGGTCGCTGATGTCATATTCATATTTTTTTTATGTTATTTTACATTTTCACCATCTGAACACACGCAAAAATCTTTGTGTGATCAGTTGATGAAACAATAAATGTATTTATTTCGCGTTTCACTAATTGATTACACATGTGTGATGAGTTAGTGAATAACCCGTCAAATCATCCAAATTAAATTATTAATTAAGTTAAATAATATGAATCAAATAATACAAATTAAGTCAAATTATGAACTAAAAACAAAATTACAGTTAATGTGCCTAATATTATCATGGTCTTTAAAGTATATATCTCTATATATCTTATTTTATTCGCTTTCCGCGTCTGTCAGTCTGTCTGTATGTCTGTATGGCCGCTAACTCTTCTTAAATCACGCAACGGATTTTGATGCGGTTTTCACCATCAGTTAGATACATTCACGGAAGGTTTATATATATATAACTAGCGACCCGCCCCGGCTTCACACGTAAATTACACCCGAGTGAAGCCGGGCGGGCGGATCGCTAGTTAAGTATAAAGTAAGTATTATGTATCCAAATTTTGTATATTTATAGTAACTTAAATAACATTCTATAACACCACAAAAAAGACAAAAATAATACATGAAACAAGGACACAAAATAAATATAGGTACCTAATTAAACCTAAATAGTAAGAAAACTAACTAAACACATACCAAATAGAAAATTTTCATGTCTTAACTTTTTATTGTCTACCGTATTATATTATTGCGTTCTATAAATCAGCTCGGTATTATAATAATATACACTACGTTCTATAAAGCACCATAAGCAAAGCGGGAGTTCGTAATATATTGTATGCGCATAAATCGCTACGCGTGCGACGGACGTCAGCGTGGAAATCGTGTACCTCAGTTGACATCAACTTACTTTGGTAAATCTCTCAATGCCATTATCAGTTGTAAAACAAGCCGGTGGTAGTTCGGATTGTAGTTGAACAACTCTAACGGGAATAATCCTGCTCGGTCCAAAGCATGAGGAGTCAAGGCCAATAATGAAGCAAACCCTGGTATCGCTTCATATATTGCTGAAAAAAAAACATACATTTATTACTGCCTCTCGTAATTGTGCCTTACGGGTAGATTTTTTTTTTGTGTGATTCATCGTTATTTTTAATAAATATTTAATTATACCTAAAAATTACAAGTAAAATAAAAACTATCTTAAATTTAAATTTATAACTAAAAAACTAATCTAAAACTAAAATTAATCTAAATCTAAAACTAATCTAACAATTCGCTACCGGTGGGCAGTGTTCCCAAAATGCTGGCTGCATTGCCACGTTGTATGGCAATGCTTATTCTTTGGGCAAAATATAGGCCAGCATTTTGGTCACGAGTAGCTTCGACCAGTCGCCCTGATAAGTCTTTAAATATTCGATGGGCTCCTGGTCCCCACGGTCCAAGAGTCTCAACCCCAAAAAGCTCAATCAATCGCAAAAGGTAATCGCTGTACATATACAAACAATAAAAATATATATTAAAAAAACATATATTTATACGAGCCGCATTGAGACCCTTCCTCCTTTTTCAAATTCGGTTAAATAGGCAGTCATGGGGACTGCCGACAGTTGAGATTAGCATGTCAGACACGCAGTCACATTAGCATTTCGGTGACGCAATCCCATAAGTTTTGACCCTACCAAAAATACCTTAACGCGGTTAAATTATTTTTCACTTCAAAAAGAAAAGACTTTCGAGTATGTAAATTCTTACCAGAATATCTTGGAGCTTCTCTTAGAAGGTAGGTGTTGTTACTGTGTAAATTTATGATTTCGTTGTATTTTATCTTCATAACAGCTTCGTGAGCCTCTATAAAATTCCCTATGCTGACATCTTTACAAGTAACAGCTCTTATTTTATTCGGTTTGCACCAGTCCACCAGTACTGTCGGGCAAGTGTTGTTGAAAACGGATTCAGTCCAAAAATCTTTCTCTATGTCTCCTAAATCAAGAGATTGTATTAATTTCTCTGCTTCTTTAAATGCTTTGATGCCACCAAGCCCCTAAAACAAATATGCAACGTTTACGGTATTCAGTATATAAAAATGCATTTAACAAGCGTGAAAATAAATATTTTTATAATGACATTGGAAAAACACGTCTTCAATATCATAACATCATACACAAAATAGTTTTTAGACCGTACGAAGCGCTTTGATTCCACATTTATTGTGCGAACTGCTAGTCTGTGGAATTCGCTGCTTGAATGGGTTTTTTCCCCGTCAGTTACAATCTGGGTGTCTTCAAGTCGAGAGTGAATCGGTTTCTTCTAGGCAAGCGTGCTCCATCGTAGACCGCATCGTTGCTTAACATTAGGCGATATGGCGGCCAAGCGCAAGCCTACTACTATAAAAAAGAGGTTTTAATAGTGATAATGATTTTATTTCTTGACTGGTGTTGTTATATCAGAGTGCAAATAATAATATGCAATTAGAATATGCTTGAACAAAAACTTCTTTTTTACCTCATATTCACCATAACTAAAATTGTACCATAAATAAAGTTATTCAATTTAACATATACGTTTCTATAGAGAACATAACATAAAATAATCATACCTTTAATTCAAGATTGGCATGGACTTTTTGATATATCCCAGCATGTTTTGGAAGCAGACTTTCTATTAGATTAGACCAATCATCTCCAACCAGTGACCCTGCAAGATTGATGTTTTTCATGTTTTATTATTTTAAAATAAAACCGGCCAAGTGCGAGTTGGGCTCGTGCACTGAGGGTTACGTACCACCACATAACTTGTTAGCTACTAAAGTACTTTTTTTTGCATAAAGACAACATCCCATCAACGCCAAGGCGATCACCCATCCAAATACCAGCCGCGCCTGACGTTGCTTCAATTCGTTGATCGTACAAAAACCGGTGGTGAACAGAAATTTGATACCGACTCGCACTTGGCCATTATTTATTGTTATACTTTAGAATGTGTATATAATCATGACAACTTTGACGTTTGTACGTATTACCGTTTACATTAGAGCGAATACAAAAATGCGTTAAAAAAATACGTTTGTTGTATGGGGACCCACCATTCGTTTTTACTTCTTGACTTTTTTATTACTTGTTAGTTAATCCGCCGTGCCATTATGTGAAAATGAGTCCCGTATTTATCCTTTGGGTACGGAACCATAAAAATGTGTCGCTCAAACTCTTGAGTAGTCTAACTAGTCCTTGGACAAGAATTATTTACAACAATGTAAATAGCTTTGTCTGGCAATCTGCCTTATGTAGACGTGGGAATGAGAGAATGTAACTTTACTTTCCAAGTAACTTTAACTAAATTAACTTTCGCACTTTACATGTAGCAATTTATTTAGCTTTTTGCCGCCAGCTTCACTGGTTACAATTGTAACTTTACTTTTCGTATCTTAGAAGTAATACGAATAAAGTTTAGAGAATGCAATTTTGAACTGTATAATCTTCATCTTAGGTATGATTGTACTCTATTTTACCAACTGCATTAAGTACTGAAGTTTGTCTTAACGGCTTCTTTCATTGCTTTTTGTTTTCAACACTTATCTGTTTTAAAAATAAAACAGAGCTCTAACAATTCTCTTGTGGGCTACAAATTGTTTTGAAAGTTTCATCAAATCAGTTACGACATCTATTAGAAACATAAATTAAGTCATGATAATTTGATCTATTCTTAAAACAGCTGTCAATTTCTCGCTGGTGGATATTTTCACGTGCAAAAACGAAACAACAAATTTTAGTGCACGTTTCTAAGTAAGGCCGTTAGTCACATACCTTATGGGCTATTAAGAGTAACTCTCCGTTTTAATGAACAGAATAGTAGTATTGTCATTAATTAACACATGTTTATGCAAATATGTGACCAGGCGAGCAATTACCATAACATAACAGAATTCACTGAAGTCTTTCATGAATGTAACTTAGAATTTTTAACTCGAATTCAATGTTAAAAAAATCTCTTTATGCCCAATAATTTCAACATTAATTCAGTTAATCTTATAGCTTTAGTTTAATTTCAGTTTAATATAATCTATGTCAGATGTCCAATGCATATTTTTTAAAAACACGAATACTTACTCAATACATAAGCAGGTAAGGGTTTTCCAACAAAATCAGCTCCTTTGAGTCTCAGTGCAACGTATTTGTGTAGCTTCACGTACAAAGGTTTTACGCTATCCCAGAGCTCTCTTGCTTTTAAAAGGCCACCTTCGTATTCTCCCAGGCTGTCCCAGTACTCTTCTAAGTTGCTGTAATCTAGAAATATATGTAAAAAAATGCTGCGATTAACACCTGATATATAACAAAAGAGTTACATTATATATGACTCGATTAGCACAGGACCGAGGCAGATAGCATAGCAAGAGAGAGGTCTATACCCAGCAGTGGGATATGGAAGGACATGATGATGATAAATTATTATTATTATGATGATGATGATATAACAAAAGGTGAAGGGGATAAAGTTGGGCTGACCGAGGACATAAAAAACCTGTTGGTAACGAATGGGTGTGACTTGTGAGAGACTGGAGAGAAAGATCTAAACAAAGGGAGGCCTAAACCCAGCAGTGGGTCATTCAAGGTTGATGATGATATATTAGATGTTTAGTAGTTTGGAGCAAATTCGTAAGACAGTGATTGCTAATAAAGAGCCATATTTTGCCTGGTTATTTTTATTTCGATGTGTCCCTTTCGTTTGGGTGTTTATCTACGAGCTCTTTCGAGCCAGAGCAATCTTTTACGTACATTTTCAACATTTTTAAACATCAAATATCACTGAGTCGAAACAAAATGAACGATTTGACACTATCTTTAGAATGACATTGCGAATGAATGAAAACAATTCTTACGTTGATATTTTAAGGAATAAAAGAGATTTTAAAAAAATACCTAAAAATAGTTGAGTTCGTCTTTGAAAATAAGCGTTAAATTTGCTTTAGAACGTGTTTAATCTTATTCTATAGATGATCCAATAATGGTGTGTCCAACCGTTTTTTTTAAATCTCCAATGTCAAAAATGTTTAACAGCTGTGGCGGGTGCATGCTTTTAAAGACAAATAAGGTTCAAAATGCTCTAACTAGTCTAAGTGGTCGTCCTCTTAAGGTTTTATACGAGCATAATAATATGATAACAAAAATGTGAATACGAATTTTGATCAAATTATTTATGCAAAAAACGTACTTATGAAAATTTCCCATAAATTTATATTATTTTTAACAAGACACAGCAATAAGTTCTCCGCTGTTGAATTCATGCTATACCAATAAAGTGTTAACATCATTCGTTCCACAAAAGGATCGTTTTACAACCTTTGTAGGATAGCTTTATCACTCGCTATAAAATACATTATTACACGTTTCCTGAAGTCATCTGAAGATCTGAACGATAAAGTCTTTACAGCGTTATTAACAGAGATATTATAATCTATGCGAATCTTCAATTTTCTTCCAATAAACCACTTTACAGAGTTTTGAGGGTTTTCACTCATATAAATTGGAATGATTACATTTTGAACATACTTGTGCTGTTGTATCTGTAAGATCATTATGACTTTAAGGATGCCAAATTGCTGGAATCCATAAAATTATGATTGTATATTTAATTTTTTATACCATAGATGGCAAACAAGCTGACGGGCCGCCTGATGATAAGCGATCAGTGTCGCCTTAGGATATTTGTAACACCAGGGGCATCACAGACACGCTCCCGACCTTTGAAGACTCTATTAACAGCCCTTTTTAAAGACCCCATGTTATAATTACTCGAAAATGTTGCTGGAAGGAGCTAATTCCACATTTTAAATTTTATTTAATAATAGGCTTGCGTTTATCCGCCAACTCGCCTGATCTAAAGCGATGATGCAGTCCACGGTGGACCACGCTTGCTTAGAAGAAACCGATTTACTCGTGATTTGAAGACACCCAGATTGTAACTATCGGGGAATACCCATTCAGGCAGCGCATTCCACAGACTAGCAGTTCGCATAATAAAAGTGGAATCAAAGCGCGTTGTACGAGTTATATACGGATTAAGTACATATTGTTGGTATTGCGGGTATTGCAGGTATATATTTTCTTCGTTATCAGTCCACTGCTAGACACAAGTTTGAAGATTCATGGTCTCCACTACGGATGAATTTCCTAATCGAATGAAATCAATATACGAGTATAAAACGAAAGCTATTGGTGAAACCAACTGAGTTAACAGGATTAAAACTTCGTACCGTATCGTAAAGTAGTTCTCCGCTAGTTGAAAAATGAAAGTTTCAATTCCGTTGAAAAGCCAAACTTTCCACTACTTGAAGAAACAAACGAGATCGACTACAATTTCTGGTTTGGGTATCATTCGCAGGAAACTTATCGAAGTATGAAAATGGGCAAATTGGACTAAATAAGGTAGAAAATTGGATGCCGTAGCCACCGAACGTTAACAATAAGCGAAATAAAATGAGGGAATGTTTTACGAAGAAATATAAAATTTACTGTGTATTAACCGCGGAAATCAAGCGAGCTGAAATTCTGGAATTTATTGATGTGACTGGTCCAACGTTATACCGTAGTTTAGCCTGATTTACATTACACGGCGATCCGTTAAAGCACATACGATACTATAAATAGATAATATGTGATCCTTGAACCGTGTCAGATAGCGCAAAATATTCAACTATAAACCGAAACAAACAATAATACCGTGCATGAAAGCCACAAATAGCAAACACGGCTTGCACTCTTTTAAAATTGCTAGTTTTTCATTACATTGATATATCATGTACTGGCCGTAACGTAGAGTGGTATCACTCACTCATTTGGTGATCATCATAAAATCTTGACCTACGATGCTAAATATTATGCAGTAAAATCCTTACGGAGTGTAGAAGTCCGTTAAAAAAGATTTTGCGCAAGGGCAAAACGTAGTCGAATGTCAAAAACAAAATCAAAAAAAATCAAATCAAATCAAATTCTGCGCGTAAGAAGTCATAGACAACAGCTAGTAGATATAACTTAAAAATCTGACTACGAAAGAAGGTGGAAACGTGTTTAAGCAAATCACAAAACTTAAATGGAGATTGAACACTTGGTCAAAAAGAACGACGGACGGTGGACCAAAGGAGTTACAGAGTGAAGGCCGTGGAACGGAAAGCGACCACCGGACAGACCACCTGCTAGGTGCTAAACTGTGGTAATTGTAACCGATGGCAGTAATTTTGTACTATGCCAGATGTCCCGCTAACTCAATAAATCAAGAAGTGGTACAAGGATAAAGACAACAGTAAAACGTTTCAGATTTTTGCTGAACAAGGAAAAATTGCCAACCTTCATTAATAAAAAATAATAATATTCGGGAAATTTTTGCACACACGGTCATCTGACCCCAAACTAACCAAAGCTTGTAATATATGTAATAAATAATAAATAAATGGCTGCCAGGGACTGATATACATACATGCATATTTTTAAATACATACATACGTTTAAATACAGACGTTTGACGAATTTTATAAATGTATTATTATATAAGTTAAGTTAATTTAATTTATATGGATTCATTAACTACATTAATTGTAATTTTTCTTTTTAATTTATTATGACTGACTTTTTATGTTTCTTTTTAACTATTTGATTCGTGTATGTACCTACTTATTTATTATTTGATTAGTATAATTTTAATTTATTTTATAATACGATTTGACATGTAAAATAACATTTTATGAATAAATATGAATATGAATACTTAATACATATTAACACACAGATATAGAATAAACACAAATGTTCATCACATAAATATTTGTCCTAGGTGGGAATGGAACCCACGCCCCCAAGCGCAGAAGGCAGGTTCACTGCCACCAACGGGCTATAATGGAGACTGAAGAAGCACTGAGAGAAGAAGGAGTTATCTGTCTTAATAAATTATTTACCATTGTGCTTAGTAGAGTTCCTCAGCAGTGGCAGTATGGTCTCCAAGTAATCCGTCAGATTCGGTAAGTTCCTTTCCCAAGATGTCTTCATACGAACAAGAGTTTCCTCATCTTGTTGCCTGGCCAAATTGTAGTGTAACTCTGTGAAAATTTAAAAATTCATAAAATTCTCACAAAAATACTATTTACTCGTCCGTTTAAGTTGTGAGAGTCGCGGGCATCCAGTGGATGCAGATGGCAGGCTGTCGTTCAGTGTGGAGGTTAAAGGGGGAGGCCTATGTTTAGCAGTGGACGTCTTCTGGCTGATGATGTTGATGATGATGATGTCTGTTTAAAATGTTTTAGGTTTTTGCTACCGCTAACAACATAGCACATAGTATAAAAAAAAGTGTTTTTGTTAGTAAATAATGAGTAAGTATGATGAATTTGCTATAATCTTCTATGCATACAGGGTATATATAGCTCCATCCAGGTTAAGAAGGACTGCAAAACCTTCTAGGTAGCCTGCCTCTCTGCCTAGCGGAGAGCACTGAGATCTCCATAGGAACGCATCGGTATACAATGTTATACCTAAGTTTTTTTAATAATAGCTTCTTCTTCTTCTTTCGAGTCGATGTTCCGCAAAATACAATTCTATTGTCAAATCAAGTTTCTAGACCAGAACTTTGCCACCCCAATGGCATTCTCCGTGGCTTCATTCAGGTCGTCTTGTGTGTAAGTTGTAGGACACGCTGCACAGTCCATCAAGTGTGTCATTGTTTGAGGGTTCACACCACAAAGACATTCGGTGTCAGAGCCCTAATAGCATTTATATAAATTATATAAATAATAGCTGGCAAGTGCCTTCGTTATCTAAACAAAATACAAGCTAAACGCTAAGTAACTAAAATAATTGCTTATTTATCGCGAGTGTCTCATCCTAGAGTCAGTGTCTTTGGATGCTAGAAGGCCAGATAAAGTTAATTTCCACCATTCGTTTGGACCCTTTCAATAAAATTTACCCGCAAGTACTTATCACATATGAGACAATTTTATTCGTAAACATCCCGTATTCCTGAAGTTAAAATATGGTCTTGCGGATTGTGGGGATATTCTTAAAAGTTGATTACATTCAGAGCACGAGAAGTTCAAGAGTTACCTGAAAACTTTTTCCCTTTTTGCGAAGCGCAATGCTTCCACCTACTTCCGCAATGTTATTCTTAAAAATACAAATTGCTCCCACTAGAAGTCAGAAATTAACTTTTTACACGGCTATTCGTCTTCGCGTTGAAGTTATTAAAAGTTCGAGTCACTTTCCGAAATTCGTAACGACTTTGGAATTCATTTTCCGTAGACACTGATCGCGTGGGTTTGTTTTGACTAATTTTTTGTTTTAATTCCTTTACTTTTTTAATTACATACCATTCTGAAGCAAAGCTTATTATTACGTTGATATATTTTTTTCCTGCAACAATCTTTTATTTCCCGTGAGAATATAGAACCTACAATTACTGAATAACTGAAGTACTACTTACAAAGAATACAGAGTGAATAGGTATCTTCTAAGTCTGCGTGCTTCATCTTCGACCACATCGTCGCTTACCAACAGGCGAGTTGGTGGTCAAACGCGGGCTTATCAGCGTTAAAAAAAAAAACAACCTTAAAATACGTATTTTAAATAAAATAGAGTGACACAATCAGTCGTGCCGCCTAATAGTAGGTGTTCACCGGCACCTATTAACAACTACAGTGCCACAAGCGTTGCCGGTGCGTTGTCTTCACTGGAATATGTACCACCAAAGTACTTTATTCATTTTTACAAAATCAAATGTTAAAACAAAGTTTTGAACTATACAACAAGTTTTCCAAGAAGGTTGCCTCAATATTTTCTTCCACGAACATACAGTTTCGTACGTAAACTAGCCAAAAAGTGTAGTGAAATTCGAAAGTTCGAGAGTAAAAATACGCGCAATTTATCTTGGCAGGAACTTTGCAAATGTGCAAGAGAGAAACAGCACCACGGTCTAGCTAAAGAGTGAATGAAATGCAGACTAATTTCAAAGTATATGTTGGTAAAACAGTTTTTTCTTACCTCGGAGAGTGCAGTTGGTTTGCGAGCCACAGTCATAGTTTGTCGCAAATCGGATTTTGTGCAACGCTGTGTCTCCAAATGTCACTAACTGCAACAAGGATTGAAAATACTTCATGAGTCACCTTGTGACGTAATGTACCTAAATATATAACCTACAAACTCGTCGTAATATTAAACAAGTTAACATATTACCATAGAGAAATATATTACTAATAGCGTCAAACAAGTCATAGTCACAATCAGATTTAGTCACAGTCAGGTACATAAAATTATTTAGACCTCACGCACGGGTGAGGTATAAAGAACCTCCTGCATGACCCGCATTTGAGGTCCACACACACACTGCTAAGAGAAATTCAGACCGAAATAACGTGTTAAATTTTCAGATTATAAAAAGCAATGTTCATACTAACCCTAATCCACTGATTCATATCCAGCATTGTGTCTCCAGGCTGCATCAAGAGTTTGACCTTTCTCCTCAGCACGACGTCATCAGAAGATAGCTTGTGCGTATTCAGAGCACTCTTTATGTCCGTGGTCTGCTGGCGGACAAACATCCCGTACGATTTGTCTCTTTCCAACTGTGGGAAAAAACGTATGTTAGAGCAAACATATAAATAAGTCTATTAATATCTACTAGCGACCCGCCCGCCCGGCTTCGCACGGGTGTAATTTACGTGCGAAGCCGGGGCGGGTAGCTAATTATATATATACCTATAAACCTTCCGTGAAAATGTATCTAACTGATGGTGAAACTTTTGCGTCTCGGGATACCTACCATACCTGGAGGAGTATAACATTAGGTATACAATGCCCTACATTTTCGTGACATAACATATTTAAATACAAAGTGCTACAAGCATAAAATAAAGAAGATTTATGTTTTAAACTAAACCGTGACTAATTCCTTTTATACAGACAGTAGTGTAGAATTACAAACTATAAATGCGCTAAATAAAGCAAACCGTTGATTGTCGAAATGTTCTTTCATTCAATCAGGAACTGAAAGTTAAAAAACAAAACAAGAGCTGTTTATAAAACTGCTTGGATTTCGTAGTGGTAGGTTTCGGTATACGTTTGTGTTGTCAGATGTTTGAAATCTCAGTTTAAGAGTTGAGTTTTCCTTTTTTTCTCTTAGGTAAGTATCATTACCACTTATCAGAGCTCAAATAAATTAATCAGTTCAAAATTTCATACATCATTTACGTGAGCTAGGCGGGTAAAATGTTCCTATTCGCCTTCACTTATCCTGTTTAGGAGCAATTGGAAAAAATATATACTTGTCCTGCATAGAATCCAGTTAGGAAACTTTTATCCGCTTGCACCTACGTCAATGTACGAGTATAAAATTTCTAGTTGCCCCCACAAATACTAAGTGAATCAACATACTAAGTGGAAGCAGGTGGGAAGATAAGAATTCTTACTTGCTTCCACGCATCTTGGGAACTCGGAGCAAATAGAAAATATTTTCTATTTACTAATAGGAACTTTTTAACCGCCTAGCTCACGTATGATGTATGAAATTTTGAACTGAATAATTAAGTTGATCTTCGATAAGTGGTGAATAGTACTTAAAAGAAGAAAAATAAAACTCAACTCTCAAACTGATATTTCAAACATTACAAACTGATAACACAAATGTGGTATACATTTGTGTTATCAGTTTGTAATGTTTGTAATGAAACCTACCACTACGAAATCCAATCAGTTTTATAAACCGCTCTTGTTTGGTTTTTAGGGCAAATAAAAAATATTTTCTATTTGCCCTAAGCTTCGGAAGAGATGGGCAGCGACAAACCAAAATGGAGTGTCCAAAGAACTAAGCATAAAACCTTCCACTCACTTTAAGTAACAATCCCTTGCTATCTCCCACAAGCTCGCTCCAAGTGGCCACAGCCCGTTGTTCGCAGGAGTCCACATAATCTAGTTCCACCAGGTCTACTAGCGAGATAAGCCATCGCCTATCGTCGCCACTGGTCGACGTTCCGCAGAAAAGAAGGCACGTCAGAAGAGCAGAGAAGTAGGAGAAGAGAGCTGGCGACTTCATTGTCAACCTGTAAAGAAAAAAAAGTCTTATTCAGACTTTGTTTTTTGTTGATCGGGAAATATACATAAAATTTTATTCTGATGAGGGATAGCAGGTAAAACAATGGGGCACAGCTAGTTCATAATATTTGACAATCAGCATAACATCCTTACTAATATTATAAAAGCGAATGTAACTGTCTGGATGTTTGTTCGCTTTTCACGACTAAATGGCTAAACCGATCTCAGCGAAATTTGGCAGCAAGATAATATGCATCAGACGGACATAGGGTACTACCGTGGTACTAACCATGGTAGCCCATTTGGGAGACCGCTAGACTTGATAGCGCGAGGTCCCGGGTTCAAACCCCGGGCCAGTACCAATGAGCTCTTTGGAGCTTATGTACGGATTTTCATACCACTGGCTTTTCGCTGAAGGAAAACATCGTGAGGAAACCTGCATGCGTACGGAGAATGAATTCAATGGCGTATGTGAATCCACCAATCCGCACTGGGCCAGCGTGGTGGATATGGCCCAATAACCCTTTCGGGGGTAGGCTAAAAGTCCAGCAGTGGACTGTTAAAAGGCTGATTATGATGAGGGTACTTCCTCCTCCCCCAAAAATGCGGAAAAATTGGAAAATCACGGGATTCAACTAGTGTTTTATATTTGCAGAAAAGGCAACTACAAAATAAGCATAAGGAAGAAAGTCACGTTAAACACATCCTCCCACTATTCTGGGATCCACATAAAAAGTATACAGCTTGTTTTATGACCTCTTACATACAACAATGTGTTATCTTTGATTCTCTACTGTTTCGTCACATCTTTTTGTAATAGGCATGTTTTTCAGTGTTGTAACTTTAGGTTTCCCTTGGGAAATCTATTTTCGCTGTAAGGGTATCCGAAATCCCATGTTGTTCAAGATATAAGTCCAGTTATATTACACGTAATTTTGGTTGTTCCATAAATTGGATTTTGATTAAAAAAACATTATCATATAAATTGCAGTATAATTTATTGTAGGAGTACAATACAATAAAACTTTATTCGCACAATTAAAAGACTTTACAAAAATTATACTTCACAAATAGATGCAATAGGCGTCTTATAACTTAAAGCAATCTCTTCCAGGCAACCTTTGGATGAGTAAATGAAGATAGTGAGATGCGTTTTCTATACTAATCTATACTTCTATATTATTAATATTATAAAGAGGAAAGATTTGATTGTTTGTTTGTTTGCATTGAATAGGCTCCGAAACTACTGAACCGATTTGAAAAATTATTTCACTGTTGGGAAGCTACACTGTCCCCGGGTAACATAGGTTATATTTTTTTTTAATAGGGATCTTTACAATAACTCCAATAATGTAACCCAAGGTGTAAAAGAATAAGATTTACAGTTTTAACTTTGCGTGTTTGACAGTTCTAAGGCAACGTTTCAACTTCAACGTCTTTCAGGTCAGCTAGTACTTAGTGAATAAATAGGTATAATCACAGATACCTTTTCTGTGGTATGATGGAGTCAAATTGTATAGTACGGAAATAGTGGAAATGTGGAAAGTGCTGTCTGAGAGGGTGTTCCCCAAAGTTACAAACTGGGTGAGTGTCTTCAAATCGCGAGTAAATTGGTTTCTACTAGGCAAGCGTGCTCCATCGTAGACCATAATCATCGCTTAATATCAAGCAAGGTGAAGGACAAAAAGACTTTCAAATAAAAATATGTGTAAAGTTCACAGATCTACTTACACAAATTCCTTCGTACAGATTATTTTCACCCAAAAAACCGAAAGAATCAAGTACCAATCACAATTTCCAATTGAGTTGTCTCACAAAGGCTAACAAGCAATAAAGTAATTCGTGTCGTCTGTCTCGACGCTTAAATTTTAATCATCCTCCGCAATCTATTTGAATGAGGAGCTCATTTCAAGACGGAGCTTATGAAGATCAGCGTACTGAGAACGATAGCTGTCAATCACAATCGAGACATTTTACTCCGCAGTCGCAGCGCCACAGTCATGAGATGAAATGTTGCTAACCTCTACTGTTTGAGATTCTCCATAATTTCAATTTAAAATCATTTTAGGATAAACAAAATACAAGCTAAAACTAAAACTACAAATACAGTTAGACTGCCCATAGACCGTTGAAGGTCTAAACAATCTAAATGCTCAAGCCCACTACCAGTTGGCAGCGTACCCAGCATGCTAGCGGCATTACCACGTTGAATGGCAATGCTTATGCGTTGAGCCAGAAACACGCCAGCACTTTGGTTACGCGTCGCATTAACGAGGCGCTCTGAAAGGGTTTTGAAAATGAGGTGAGCTCCCGGTCCCCAAGAACCCAAATTAGGATTTATTATTTTAGGATGAATTCTATATATAATTTTTTGTAAATAACATTAAAACAAAAAAAAATATTTTCATCGCACAAATAGTAGTTCAACTAATGGCCACGAAACTTCTCTCGTGAGACGGACTCTTTAAATACGATTGATTTGCAATCGTGAGTGAGAGCATAAGCAGAATGCAGGCTGCTGCAGTGTCCTCGTAATGCTTGTCACCAGAAACAAGCGGTAGCCCTAAGACAATGTTGATGCAACGAGTCTTCGGCGATTGATATTATGAGTACAACCACAATCATTCTTACAAGATCTGACTATATTTTGTAGAATGAACTTGGTGAAAATTACCTATCGGATAGGTAGGTGATTTGTTAAAAATAACAGGCTTTGTGAAGAATATTATGTTATTATTTAAATCGGCTTAATAAAGAAATTATTTAAATCGGCTTAAAAGGTTCTGAGTTAAAAGCATTAAAGTTTTTGTTCGGATTAGGAAGGGATACGCTGTCTCTTTGAGAGTCGCGGGCATCCAGTGGATGCAAAAGGCAGGCTGTCGTTCAGTGTGGAGGTTAAAGGGGGAGGCCTATGTTCAGCAGTGGACGTCTTCTGGCTGATGATGATGATGATGATGATGACGCTGTCTCTTTCCCACAAAGTGAGGGTTTGTATGGCGGCAACGACCTATATGTACTACTATGGTGGTATCAGTATCGTCTAAAAAAGTAAAAGTATCTTTCATACAGAGTGTATCCTCTAAAATCGTACATTTTTTGCGATAAAAAGTCCTATGTCACTGTCACTCTCTGGCCCTCCAACGATCCCTTTGCAAAAAATCACGTCGATCTGGCGTTTGTGAAAAAAGAACAAACAGACACACTTTCGCATTTATAATATCAAATATGATTGTGACGTATTATAGCATTTCATCCCGGATACTTCAATTATCTCCACAAACGGCTGCAACAAACGAATTAATGAAAGAAACGCCAAATTAAAGCCTTTCGCGCCATTCTCCCTTTATCCTCCTAAAAGGTCGTGATAATAAAAAGTAAAATTAAAGGCGAGCCATTCATAAAATGATTGTGCTTTCAGTCTTCTTCAAAAAGTTCTTTCGAGGGAGATATTAAAAGAACATCAAGATATGTAGGGCTGTGATTTCGCCGGGTTTCTTTAATGTATCGAAGTTCTCAATTCTCTTTGAACTCAATGTTCTTGAGGTAAAAGTGCCTTTATTAACGAAACAAAATAAAAGCTAACACTAACTATTAACAGTTAGATGCCCATAGACCATTGATAGTCTAAAGACAATCAAAATGCTCAAGCCCACCATCAATTGGGCAGCGTACCCAGCATGCTGGCGGAATTACCACGCTTAATGGCAATGCTTATGCGTTGAGCCAGAAACACGCCAGCATTTTGGTCATGCAATGGTCGCATTAACTAGACGCTGTGAGATTTCTGAAAATGAGTTTTTTTTTCTTCTTTATAATGGATGGGTCGTTGTTGACCTGGAGGGAAATTCTCCTGCAATTTTTAGCTACTTTACAAATAGAAAAAAAAATTACAATGAAGTACAAAATATACAGTAAACACTAAAATATATTTAAGTAAGAAATTAAGTCCAATAACAAAACGCTGTCTGAGTGAGAACTAGAACTTAGAAAGTAAGTGACGTAGGATAGGTACTTTTTATCCTGAAAAATTCACAGTTTCACTTGGTTGAAACCACGGGGCGCAATTAATCATAGTTAAAATAAAAAGAGAACTGCCAGCATTTCCCGAAACATTCAATTTGAAATTGTTCAACAAAAAAAATGTGGGGAAAAAAACCGGCGGCATTACTAATGGCACTTACCGGTCACGTGTTTTTAGGTATACTGATAATGTACTTTTTACCCTATTGGGACTTTTGGATGTTACTCTTATAACATACTAGCTGCACCCCGCGGTTTCACTCGCGAGGTTAATCTTTATAACATCAACTATCTGCCAGTGAAAGTCCCGTCAAAATCGGTTCAGCCGTCTATATACATACATACAAACAAACATACATACATACAGACTTACACACATCGCCTCTTATAATAATAATTATATAGATAGATAACATGATGGAAAGGTTATAAGAACCTCATTGTAGGTATAATTATTCTAAACTTGTGTATTTTACAAATGTTAATGTATAATAATGATGGATTATTATTTATTAAGGGTTCGTAAATGCGCTCATGTGTGTAAAGTTATCAAGTTAGTTATATAACATGGTGAAACATGTCTTTTCGTGTTGTTTCCAAAACTCCATAGAAGTCTCTAGTAAAGGCTCCACCACTTTATTAAGGCATGACTTTGACTTGGCTGTGACCTACTTTGGTTGACTCTGACTTGTTTGACTATATCCATTTAAACTTGAAAATCTCAATACTTGACAGAAGCAAATGCACAAGACGAGCGACGCCAAAATTTTCTCAATAGGAAAAAAATAAAATCACGCGGGAAATCGATATCATTTGACATTGACAAGTTTCGAAATGCACGAACAAAGACAAATCTTATAAAGAGATAACCGCAGCCCTAAACGGAGGAAATGCGAAAGATTTTTTATGCAAATTACAGAATGGCTGAGTTATGCTAAAGTACCTATAGAGGGAGAGTGTGGGGAGGCACTGAAATTAAATCATTTGTTTGTAAGAGTACTAGAGATTAGGTCGTTATTCGGATATTTTATTATTGCTTGTGGATGTGAAATTTTTAATATACTAGAGACCTGTAAAAGACTCCAATGGCTACGTACTATTTGGCAGAAGGCCTTGTATGGTTTGTAAATCACATGAGAGATTCCTTGCTCTTTGTAGTGCTAAAATAACTGACACCATGTATATCATGTAGATTTAATATTGTATGACGTACTTGCAACGTCCGAACGTGAGGGACTTTAGTTTGTAACATCACAATGTACCACGTTTGTTATATAAATAATTTTTCATTTCATTTCATTTTCATTTCACGAAAAGGACGAGTACGTTGTTTTAGTACGTAGAAGTTTAGTAGTATCATTCGGGACCGGCGGCCTTATTATAGTTTGATCGTGATCGAGATTGCATTCCGTCCCGTTCGCATCTATTTACTCGCACCACGTGCGTAAGTGAGATGGCACGCGATCGCGATCACGATCCGAATCATCCATAATAAGACATCTGCTCATCATCAAGAATGCTGATAGCATTCTTGGTTGATGCGACGCGTGACCAAAATGACTGCGATCCCGGGTATGTCCTAAAACTGCGACCAGAACCAGGATGGGCAGCAGCGTCCATTAGTACACGGTGAACATACTGCGATCCCCAAGCCGCCTGCCAAGCGTGGGGATTATGGCAACATCATCATCAGCCAGAAGACGTCCACTGCTGAACATAGGCAAGCTGTCGTCCAGTGTGGAGGTTAAAGGGGGAGACCTATAATTCTGGTAACACCCGTCTCAAGGGAGGCATTTGTTCAGCAGTAGACGTTTATTGGGTGATGGTATAGGTGTGTGATGTGACCAAAATACTGGTGTTTATCTGGCTCAACGTTTATAAGCATAGCAACTCTGAACTATCGGGTATCGGGTATCGGGTCAGATAACCGTGTGTGCAATAATAATAGTTTATAGAAAGAAAAAAAAACCGTATTCATGACTATACCTACATTTACAAACTGAAACTAAAAAGTAGAAAATATTGTTTAATATTACAACTGAAATACTTTGTATCGATGGTCATGAAAAATAAAACATGTAGTCGAATTGATAACCTCCTCTTTTTGGAAGTCGGTTAAAAATGGGCCTTTGTTTTAACTGTGCAGCTAGAATACTGGTAGTTTGCCAACTGGTAGTTTGCTTTGAGCATTTGGGTTATCGTTAGACCTTGTGAGAACTGTCTGTGAGTAATCCAACTGATTTTGTATGTTTAGTTAATAACTTTTAGTTCAGTTTCTTATATTTGCCAGTAAAAAATCGCCATATAAATCGTAGCCACCACTTGAGTAAAAAAAGTAATTACCAAAAACAAACATTTTATTTGCCATTATCGCTGTAAAGTATCAAATGAAAACTACGTACGTCATTTTCAATATTTTTTTAAATTTCTGATTAGGAATTCGTTTGACTCCACCTTGCTTGATGTTAAACGTTAGTGTAGTCTACGATAGAGCACGCATGCGACTTGAATACAATTTGATTTGTAATCATAAAACAAACCTGAAAAAACTTGAATTAATAAAGTCAGTGACATAAGGTGGTTCGTTGCACAAATGGCGGGAAATTCAAATTTCAAACAGTTTTCTTGTCCTTGTAGCTAGGCCGGGTAATTATTGTAAACAACCATGATGTTTGCGCAGATTGATTATTATTCTTTACAAAATCATGTAAAGCTATTTATCCCTAATGCCCATTATTACTTACATTTGTGAATAAACAAATTTTTGCTGTTTCAAACGGTTTATTCACAAATGTAAGTAATATGGTGCGTTACTGTTAAATAATTGTGCATTATAATGTAAAGAACAGCCAACATTTTGCGCAAACACTGTGTTATTTAAAAATAATTACCTGGCCTGGCTACTAGGACCAAAAAACTGTTTAAAATTTAAATTTCCCGCCATAGGTGAATCGAACCACCTTAACTTTGATAATGCCTCGTCTCAATGAATTATCCGATTGGTTACGTTCCTTTATTTCCTTTATGCGATTGCATAGATGAAGATGCCACGACGGTAAACAATTATTAAAATGACACTTCTTGACTCTATTCTGTTAGGTATACTCCACTTTCCGGCTAAAAAATATACTTTTACATCACTAATTCATACAAATAAGAATAGCTCGTAGTTCCACAGCGATGTTTGAGTAGGATACATCATGATGTTAATTCCACCGACGTTCAGTGTTTTGGTACACATGAAATATTTTAGGCAAATTAATTGAGCTAGCAACTTTGGATACCAAAATTTACGAGCTCTTGCTTTGATGTAATAGTCTCTGACGGTAAATCTCAGCCATAAATGTACAGTTTAAGTCAATGACGATTTAGGTATATTATATTTGGTTTAAATATATCTAATTCCCTCCAGCTCATTTTCTGCTACCCATGAAACCGCGTGACCTTAAAGGCGTGTAAGTAATAAGTAAGCGTGTTTACCTGTAAGGCGACACCGTTTCATGATTGCTATTCCCAAGCGCTTTGATTCCACTTCTAATGTACAAACCGCTAGACTTTGAAATACGCTGACAGAACGAGTGTTTCCCGATAGTTAGGATTTCTTCAACTCACAAGAATATCGGTCTCTTGAAAAAAAATACCTAAAAGGCTTACGTTTGATCGCCACCTCACCTGGTGTTAAACGATGATGCGGCAAGCTTGCTCTATTGTAGCCGGCATCATCGCTTTTGAGATTTCGTGATGAGTCAGTGTGTGAAAGAGTGAGTGGTATTTCGCTGTTAGTAAAAAATTATATTCCTTATCATCATCATCAAGCAGAAGACGTCCACTGCTGAACATAGGCCTCTGCCTTAGATTTCCACACTAAACGACAGCCTGCCATCTACATCCACTGGATGCCCGCAACTCTCACGATGTCCTAGTGGGAGGCCTACCTACGCTGCATCTTCCGGTTCGTAGTCTCCACTCAAGAACCTTTCTGCTCCATCAATTATCGGTTCAAGCGATGTGGCCTGTCCATTGCCACTTCTACTTGCAAATCTGAGCAGTTATGTCGGTGACTGGTTCTTTGGTGAATATCCACGTTCCGGATTCTATCGCGCAAAGAAACTCCGAGCATAGCTCTCCCCGTTGCCCGCTGTGCAACTCTGAGGTTGTCCAAACGGCCAGCAGTTACTTAAAGATCACGTCTCAGAACCATTTATGGCATGTCAAAATAACATTAATAAAGGTGTATTGTCAAAATAAACATTTGAATGCAATAAATGTAAAAATTAATATTTTATATACCTAAATAATTAATAACAATTATTTAACCAATACCAAGAACCAGAGTCACCGACATAGCTGTTAAAATTTGCAAGTTGAAATGGCCATGGGCAGGCCACATCGCTCGAAGAACCGATAACCGATGGGGAAGAAAGGGTCTTGAGTGGAGACCACGAACCGGAAGACGCAGCGTAGGTAGGCCTCCCACTAGATGGACCGACGACATAGTGAGAGTCGCTGGCATCCAGTGGATGCAAAAGGCAGGCTGTCGTTCAGTGTGGAGGTTAAAGGGGGAGGCCTATGTTCAGCAGTGAACGACTTATTGCTGATGATGATGATGATTTAACCAAGTTGCGTCTTGTAAATTTTATAAATAAATTTATTTCTCTTTGAAAAAGTCGTCAATTGTATAGAAAGTGTTTATCTATGTAAGTCCAATGAAACTTGGAATTATTAACAGTATTTGCATTTCAATTAGTAATAATGTAATTTATTTTATTTTACGAAAATGAGTTACTAATGAGTTAGTGCTGTTTTAATTAATACATGAAATTAAATTCTTTTTCATTTTTCATTTCAAGTTATTGAAAATAATAAAACCAGTGGCAAAAGTTAGTGAATTCGTAAGTCAATTCAAATTTATAGAGTACCTACTGCTTTTTGACCTTTTCGTAGTCGCTGGCCCTACCTTGATGGAATAATTTCCCCAGTTCCGAACCACCGGCTACGTCAAGACCCGCGACCCGTTTCAAAGCACCCTCGTCTCCTAGCGCCTTTTAAAACCTTATTTTCTTAGCAATAAGGCCATAATTGTGAACTGTCCTACCTGTTACACGGTACGTCAAATAACGAAGTCAGTTAAATTGAGTTCACAGTTACTCGATTCCATTTTGTCCCTATCATTTGACGTGACATTTCCATCGCCCGACTGCACGACTGAAAGGAATCTTTGTTTGAACTTGAAACGAAAATCAGTAGCAATTAAATTTAAAATTCAAAGTATTTATATTATCACACAAACAATATGTACCTAACAGTCCCAGATATGGACGTTACGTCTGGGATCATGGACATAATATTATTATGTCCATGATCCCACACAGACAGGTCACAGACGTTAGTCAATATAAGTCATATACTTTCAGACCTCTCAGTCATACCAACTTATATTAAATTAAGTTCCGCCGTCTTACACACGTAATCTTGGATTAATAGGTATCCAGGGCATTAACTATATCAGCATCAAACCCAAAAGTATAATACTAACTAACATGTTAAATTATAATAGCTGCACCCTGCGGTGTCACCCGTTATTCCACACGAACAGTTGACTTGTCTGATATAAAAGCATACATGTTAATTTAAGGTATACGCTGTCATACTAAATTTCATGCAAATCCGTTAAGCCGCTTCAGCGAGAAGAAACGGCAAACATCATGTCACACACACTCCCACACACACAAACTTTCGATGAGATGTGATGTCGTATTATAAATGTGATCAAAAGTATAAAGATTCAAGCATAATATAAGCATAGTAGGTAGTATCAAAAAAAAAAAAAAAAATGAAATATTATACAAAGATATATTACATAAATGGTATTATACCATTTAGAATCCCACCTCATCTGCACTATAAGCTAAAACAACCTCGCAATTATAAACACTGTAACACTTAATTAATTAATATATCAATAATAAAAAATAAATAAAAAACATGTATAAAGTTGTTTTAAATCTCTGCTAAATACAGTTTTAGAGCAAGTGACTTTATTAACTAAACAAAATGTATGCTAACACTAATCACCTAAACTAATAAAAATCCATTCTATTTTATTTCAATTAATTTACGCTTCACCTAAAATAAATAAATAGTAATACACGAAGAATTCAATGATAAATTATATTGTATAAATGCTTCTGACTAGATGCCACATCTAGGAGCGCTTTGATGGTTAAGTCCGTGTCATAACTTGTTTCTGTGTTCGGTTAGTCGACGAGTCTGGTCATAATGCAGCGAGGTATGCAGCAGAGGGTAGTTTGAGATTATGTCGTGTTTACAATGTGAGTTTTTTTTTTCTATTCTATTTAATATGCTCAATTATATATATATATTCCAGTATATAATTATTTAACTATTATTATTGAAACTTATTTCAGTGTTTCTGTGGATCTCCATCATAATATTACTCTAATGCGTAGACAGGAAGGGACTGATATCCTAAATACAGGGCAACCTAGTTAGGAGTTAGTGCTCAGCCATGTACCTAACCTACCTTGTCGTCGAATGTAGGTATTGCAAATTTATTAATTTAAAAAAACATACCCTCTTATAAATTTAAGAAACTTTTTTGTTTGGCAAAATTTCTAGTTAATTAAGATTTTAGTAGAACAATATATTCCGCCCCTTAAAAATGTATAAAAATATAATAACACATAACATAATAGACAGTCATGTATAATATAATAATACTAGGTATATAACGTTTATAATAAATAATCATTATCTACTTGCTATTTTAGATTTAAAAACAAAACAGATAACAAAATGTATCTAAACTTTATATTTTGGAGTAGGTATGTAAACATTTTCTTACCTACCCACTAACTCAAAATTTAATTTTTCTTATCTTTGTACCTATTTGATAAGTTTGTAAAAATTGAGCAAATAAACGTAATTTTTTTTTTTTTTTTTTTTTTTTTTTTTTTTATGTCTACGATCCCAGATGATTTTGTGAAGTATCAGAAATCTTTTCTTTTCGGATTCAATTCATTGTTGACAAGAGCTTATATTGTTATTATTTTAATATTGGTATTTTTTTTTTTTTTTTTTGTGTATTGTTTTTTTTTGTAATTTTTTCCCCTTTATTTCTTAAAATTCTTGGGTCTAGCCCGGACATTTGGTAGGCATTGGTGGGGCCGAAGCCAACACCAAGAGGCCCCGTTAAGTACAAAATTTACAATTATGGGTATAAAATGGAATATAAACTATTGTACAGTATTGGATTTAAAAAATCTATCTATGTTCCTGGTCTATGGTATGAAGTACGGCACCTGCAAATTATGCCTCATTTCAAGATATTTTGGCAGGTGATGACTTGCCACCCACTAAATGGGCCCTCCATAATGGCTGCCGCATATTGGCACCGGAAGGGCAACATAGGCGTGAGTGTGGTAAGGGTGTCGAGAGGTGTGCTGCACTTTCACTAAGAGCTACTCGCGGTGTTATGCCCTTTAACACTTCCACCCTGGAGCTTAGGTTCTTAGCTCTTGCGGTTTCCACCCCCAGACGGCCAGTTAAGGCAATTAAGGGGTCAGGGTCTCTGGGGTTTTAGACCCATGGAATCGAGGTACGCGGTGTCGCTACTCACCGACGGCTCGCCATAAAGCCGCCCCTGCGTATTTATTATTGTTATTAGTTTTTTGTTTGTTTTTTTTTTGTTGTTGTCATTGTTGTTATTTTATTTTGTATTGTTGTAGTGTGACATTGGCATCTACATAAGACGTGTAGAGCCAAAAAAAAATAATAGAAAATTGAAAATGATAGGCAAGAATTTAGTTATAATGTTTAAAGTAAATAAAAGCATATCCTCATATCCTCCCATCACAGAATAGATTTTTTTTTCGTTTACCTCCCACTTCTTGGACAGTCCTACGAGCGTAAATTAATATACGAGAAATAATAATCCTATCTTACAATGTGTATCCAAGTTGTCAAACCAGACTCCGACGCCACGGAAATCTTAAGAGATAGTTTATGTAATCGTTTTTAAAAGTTTTTTTAACGTTGATTGACATTATTGAATAAACATAAGAAAACCCAAATTTCTAAAATTTTGCTTCTTGCTCGCATATTAAGTATTTAAGGTTATAAGGTATTCTCTCTGCGGTAATTTTCTCACAACTTTGATAAAAAATATCATAATTTTTTTCTTCATTAAACGGCATTTTATTATGAAACTCATAAGATAACAAAATAATAAGTTTCGGTGAGTTCAAATGTGTGATAAGGCGCTTATGTGTAACTTTTTTTGAATGGCAATTGTCTGTATTAACTAAACATAATACAGGCTAACCCGTAACACTACAAAAAAAGACTCCATAGACCGTTAAAGGTCTAAATATAATCCATATTATATGCTCATGTCCACTATCAGTTGGCAGCGTGCCCAGCATGCTGGCGGCATTACTGCGTTGAATGGCAATGCTTATGCATTGAGCCAAAAACACGCCAGCATTTCGCAGCTCTGAAAGATTTATGAAAATAAGGTGGGCTCCCAAATCCCAAGGGCCAAAAGTCTCGACCTCAAACGGCTCAAATATGTAACTAATATGTTTCAAATATTAATAGATCAAAACATTTAAAATTCTATTCACACGTAAAAGCATAGCACGTTGTTATAACGCCTACCAAATCTCCAATCTCTTGAAATCTTTTTACTACGACCATTAATTTTGAGGTACGAACTTACAACATTTTTAGAGTACCTTATTTAAAAGGCACGAGAGATCATTTTCCCAACTTTTTGGCATATTCAGAAGGTAAACATTCTAGCTGCATTTATTTTTATGCGGTGTTTTTTATCATCGTAAGAACGTAAACGTTTACAATAAAGGTAAGAACTGTACACATTTTCCAGAGTGTTCCATTACTTATTCTTTCTATGGCTGACTTCCTCTCTGAACAATATGAGAGATTCTTTACGACAATGGCAGTGCAACTACGCTTTTATCATAATATTTTTATTCACAAACGTTTGCTGCTTACGTAAATTCTGGATTTACTATTGTTTCTTGCGTATATTGCGAAATATTAAGGTACGGTTGGTTTGTTCTGGATAATTATGCTTCTAATGCCGTTTATAAAACTATGGAATGAACGCCAATTAACACAACTGAACGCAAAAGAATTGAACTGGGTCCAAATTTTTTTTCACTCAACAGCTGCAATAACATTGTCATCGTCATTTCATCATTATCGGCCTATTGTTCCCACTGCTGGGATACAGGCCTTCTCTCAAAAAGAGAGAGAGAGAGAGAGAGAGAGAGAGAGGAAGAGAGGATAGGCCCTAATCCACCAAGCTGGCCCAGGGCATGTTGGTGAATGAACCTCTTTGAACCTCTGAGGTTCTTGGACATACGACGTTTTCATTCACCGTTTTTGAGCAATGGCACCGAAACTGCACATAATTTACCTAAGTACTAAACATGTCATTGGTGCAGGACCAAGGATCGAACCAGGTGCCGTCAGTTTGCAAAGCGCACATACCACCATAAGGCCACCATTGCTACACTTTAACAATAACATTGTAAAAAGCTGGGTAAAAATAATTATAAAAAAGGGTTGTCTGTAAAGTCAGTTTACGGACGATAATTTTACGTGATAACGCTTAAGCCGATCGTGCCTCTCTATCACTTGTTCCATGCTCTCACTTGCACGTGCGGCTCTGGTAGAACGTGACAACTTTTCGTGCGTGCAGCCGGCGTTTTTCAATTTATAAGACGTTATCACGTCAAAAATATATCGAGTATCTCCTACAGTCTTACGTTCAAAAATTTAACAAAGGTGATCAAAATCCGTTGTTTTCATTCTGTGTAATTCTGTTTATGAGTTTATCTATGTAAGTCTAACAAAACTTGAAATGAAAATCAGCATTCTCATAATAATAATGTTTTTTTAGTCCCATTCACGAATATTCCAAACCAAACATAGTGGGTGAGAATTAATCAAAGCGTGAAACTTTAATATATGCGCCAATGTAGACTCCAACCGCTAGAACTAACTTCTAAAGTAGTATTTAAACTTTTTAAATTCAACGTAGAGAGAGGTTTCCATAATATGAAGTTTCCTTTTAGGTGTTTCCAGTTATTCAGTCCTAGGAAGGAATTAAAACTATTATTGCTAAGTCGTTGTTCTGCAACAAAGGCTGGGTAACTAAGTACCTACCTATCGTGAAAATTGTACTTTTTTTTCTTTTTTCTTTTTTTTGCTTAGCATGCTTAGCTAGTGTCGAGTTCCACTATCCAACATGTTACCGAGTACCTCCCTGGTTTAAAATTTTTAGTAGGGATGGAGAGCGTTTGGGTTAGGTCTCAAAGTTCTTTGTCCGCATCACAGTTGTTAACTGATTTTGAATGACTGTTTCGTTTATATGGGTACAACTGGCTATAACAAATTTCTTACAAAAACGCCTTGACAGCCGTTCTAATTTAAACAAATAAAAATCTTTTCTATGCCTGGTTCAATAAACTATTACTATTTTTGCTGGATGCTTCAAAACTACCCGAAAGTATACTTATAATAAAGGTTTAGATCAGACAAGTTAAACGTTTCGAATCCAACCCTTCCGTGTGCGGAGCACACTGTACTCCGATCACGTATCACCTTCAATTACTTTCGTGTCGGTGCTAAATGAGGGGCTCGCAGCGTCTTAGTTTAAACGAAAGCCATTAGACGTGTGCAACGAGCTTTATTTTATGGTTTCACCGATAATTATCTATCGATTTTTAATGTTGATTGTTAGAGATAGATAACACTATAAGGTTAAAAAGTAAGGTAAGGTAAGTTAAGGTTAGAAGGGTTCTTCAGTGGAGACCACGAACAGGAAGACGCAGCCTAGGTAGCCCTCCAAATAGATGGGCCAACAACATTGTGAGAGTCACGGGCATCCAGTGGTGGCTTTCGTTCAGTGTGGAGATTAAAGGGTGAGGCCTATGTTCAGCAGTGGACTTCTTCTGGCTGATGATGATGATAAGGCTAACACCAATACTTGACATAGATAGAAAAGACTAATAAAAATGACTAACCAAAAACAACCACTACAACTAAAAGCAACAACTCCTATTCCTATTCATCTGCACGAGACGAGCAACTCGCACATTACTATAATCGTATATAATTCACAGTAATGCAACATTTTTAATATAAAAATATCGCTAAGTATAGAAATAACAAGAAAACGTTTGGGTATTATTTTTAGAATAATGTTGTATATGACATAATCAAAGATGTCAAACTTATACTACGTAATCAATGGACATAATGTTGATATCAATATGTCAACATATCTTTGGCAGAAGAGATCGAAAAAAAGTATTTCAAACAAAGAAATGTACGTAGTACAATAGGTCAATGATTTTAAAAGGTTTTTTCGTCCTTTATAAGACAATAAAGAACAGTACGACAGCCTTTTATACTGATTGTATGAGGTATGCTTCCCACCCCGTTTGTTTTCCGTACGCTTTTCTCACCGTATTCCCGTATCCCAATTACGCGAGCACGTATCTTGGATTAATTCCCGTATTATCTACAGCCGTCGTTTTGAGTAATCGAAGTATTACGGAATTCGACATAAATGAAATTGTTTTGTGATCTTTTTGTATGCGGATAAGGTATTCAAGCAAAAGTAGAGGCGAACTCGTATGAGAGTTAAAATTGTGTGTTTGAAGGAAATTAATGAGTGCCTATTGCGAGTTTTTCTAATTGCGGTTACTTACTCGATCACGTCAACTTTAATACTATTTGCATTAAATAATGCTCTATTTTTATGCAAATCGTAGTTAACGTTAAGGCCCTCTTTTCCGACTTTTAGTAATTTTATTCATTCTAGTTTAAGTGTGTCTACTTCCATGGTTAGCTTAAAATTATAAAAATGGTGTCATATCAAAATTGAATGTTCTATTTAGGAACTCCCAAAGACCGAAACACGATAAACGATATTTCGCTAGATAGAAAAAAAAAATGAATGTAAGTAACACTAATTTGCGCTTTTATTCCTGTTTTTTTTTTTTGATTCATTCAAATACCTATTTAGGTATTAAGTTACTAGCTGACCCGAAAGACGTTGTCCTAGACGTTGCTGAAGTTAAAATCGTCGTTAAGTTTCTGAAATTTTCCAATTTTCTGCTTAACTTTCTTATTTTTTCTTTTCGTAAGAACCTTCTACAAAGTCCTTCTCAAGTTATGGCGTGACCAAGGTATATGAGGATTCATTCGTATTTTATAATAGAAGATGTCTGCGATATATGATTATATAAAATTATTATTATAAAAAGTTTATTAGTTCAATATAACTTAGTGACTAAATACATACACTGAATTAACAGAGGATGCTGAAGTAAGTAACAAAATTAACGCTTACTACTAACAGTGTTTCATCGGTGTGCACTGAAACCCACACTAGGGTGACCTGTGTTGTGGGCTTCAGGCTCTTCCTTTGGCAAGGTACACAAAAATAAAAATAAAAAGCGAGCAGAAAATAACAATTAAATAGTTAAAGTTATTAACTAGATACTATTTACTAATTAGGTACTAGGTACTTGCATACTAAAATAATTGTGGATTAGGGACCAAATTTGTCTCGTGTGTGTATAGATTTCATAATTATGAAAGAAACCGCAAAGTTACATTTTACATTACAGCTATACTTTGTACTAAATAGCGAAACGCACGACTGTGTGTAAGCGCCATGATTTTGCTCTGATAAATGCGACTTTAATACAATAAACAAAGCCTTATGGTCATCTGTAGTAATAAGCGTTGCTTTAAAGTAGGAAAACCTGACCTTAACGCGATCGAATAAGGAAACGCCAATGGTGAAACTTACACTAGTCCCTCTGTTTCTAAAATGTAGGCACTGTTAGCAAACATTTATTAAGGTAATGTTTCCATGCAAATAACTTTGTTTATCAGCCGTTTACCCATTTAAATCGATCAATCATTTACTTTGAAAGGCTTTCAGAGAGCAAAACAGATCAGTAAACAGATCTACCTCCTCCCTTGTTTTGATAAATAACTAATTATTTTTAAACAAACCCGAAGAAAGATGTTACAATTATTTTCTATATTACTAAAAGAATCACACTAATGTTCTATATGTACCTATATAACTATGAGATTTGTGAATATAATTATATTATATACTAGCATTAAATTATATTATATTGCCCGCGACTTCGTACGCGTATACTTTCATATAATATTTCAACCCCCTTTTTCCCTCCTTCGTCTGTCTTTATCGGAAAAACAATTACACAGTAAGTATTTATTTATTTTAAACCAATAATCTGAATACTACATTCAATAATAAAATCAAATTAAATAATTTAAATTAAATTCATGTCCCTAACATCAAAAACAAAGGACTTTCATACAAACTTTCAACCTCCATTTTCCCCCCTTAATTAGGCTCTTTCGCAAAATCCTTTCTTAGCGAACCTTTAAACCCAATAAGGAATCGCTGCCAAATTTCAGCTTCGTAGATCAAGTAGTTTTTGAGATTTCGTGATTAATGCGTGAGTGAGTAGATGAGTAGATGAATTTCGCTTTTATATATACATACCAGCGGTCCGCCCCGGCTCCGCACGGGTATAGTTATATAGCCTATATTAATCAGTGACAATGTAGCATTCAAATGGTGAAAGAATTTTTAAAATCGGTCCAGTACTTCTTGAGCCAATTTGTTACAAACATACTTACATACAAATCTTTCAATTTTATAAAATTGTATAGATATAGATTATTAATTCAGGATTAGCTAAAGCTGCACATACCGTCGGCGGTCGGATATGTCTGTAAGCCGTGACTGACGAATAACGCGATCTAGTGAATTACCAATACATTCACACTAATCTATAAACGATTTTTTTTCTGTCGCTTTGACGCTCGATCGCATTCTGGCGATGATGTTTTCGAATTCAAAAAAGGATTAAGTCTCATGTTTAGCCAATTCGTTACAAACATACTTACATACAAATCTATCCTCTTTATAATATTAGTATAGAAGTATAGATAGATAGATAAATTATTAATTTACGCATTGTTTCCTATATAATAATAATAAATAATAAAATCATTTATTTCAGGCACTCCAATGACCCATAAAATAAAATACAAACTAACACTACAATAAAATAAAATGCTATCACGCTGTAAAGAGGCGATCATCTACTTAAACCTAAGTGTAAATCTAAAGTCTAAGAAGCACAATAGTGCTGGGTCATTTTTTGTTGCCATCCATGTGAACCGAGACCCAATGTTTAAACATTGGGCTCCTTAAATCGTCAGAGACAGCCTCGAGTATCCTGTTAGCGGAACGACGCAGGCGTTGCCAGAATGAAGCCACCCTGGTTCTGATTATGATATACATTTTCGCAGGATATTCAACGGCTAAAAGGTACAAAATAAATAACATGTTGTACACATTAAAGAGTCTCGTCTGTCTGAATGTGAATACGTGTTTGGGACTACTATACGGTCCACTGAACCCGTTAACTTTATCTCACACGTTTCAGTGCAAGAAACTTTAAATGTGCACGAAAGTCATGAAATAAAAGTTATGTTTATTAAAATACTAGTTATGATATAGTCGGAAAGTTTCTTTTTATCTCGTTTTAGTATGCTTAGTTACATTTATAATGTAATCGTTAAATAGTTTATGAGTATTAGGTAGAATAGTTTAATTGGGTATTTGGTTGAGATTAGCGTGCTCTCATATCAGACATATATATACAAACAAACTTACAAACAAACAAACAGACATATATATATACAAACAAACTTACAAACAAACAAACAGACATATATATATATATTTATTGCTGATATTGATTTATTATTATTTTGAGCTATTATTTGTGACATATTATATTAAATAATTAATTATAAATTTGCATGCCTGATGTAAGGTTCTTTTGGCTGTACAATCCTAATATAAGATCAATGTTACCCTTATACTAGCAAATAATGAATTGAATTTATTTTTTCCAGGCAAGCGTGCTCTATCGTAGACATCAGCTGAGATGGCGGATATAAATAAGCCTATTTTTTACATTTTTTAATTTTTTTTTAATTTATTTATTTCATATATATACACATAATTAATCTAAGTTAGTATCGAAAAACTAAGCTGTTTGTATCGATACTAAGATTCACTATACGCAACTATATATAATAGCGCAACCTTAAATAAATTGAAATATTGAATATTAAAAAAAAAAAAAAAAAACATACATGCAAGTGCCTTTAATAGCTAGCTAATACTAACACTACAAAAACAGACTGCGCATAGACCGTTGAAGGTTTTAAGACAATCCAAAAGGTCAAGCCGTTTTTTATTTAATAAAAAAAAATAGTGGATCGTAGACAAATTTTTTTAATACTCTGATCATCATCATCATCAGCCAGAAGACGTCCACTGCTGAACATAGGCCTCCCCCTTTAACCTCCACACTGAACGACAGCCTGCCTTTTGCATCCACTGATGCCGGCGACTCTCACTATGTCGTCGGTCCATCTAGTGGGAGGCCTACCTACGCTGCGTCTTCCGGTTTGTGGTCTCCACTCAAGAACCTTTCTTCCCCATCGGTTATCGGTTCTTCGAGCGATGTGGCCTGCCCATTGCCATTTCAACTTGCAAATTTTAACAGCTATGTCAGTGACTCTGGTTCTTTGGCGAATATCCACGTTTCGGATTTTATCGCGCAAAGAAACTCCGAGCATAGCTCTTTCCATACTCTGATACATAATATTTATTAGACAGTTATTCACGTTTGTATCGTTTTATACACAAAAAAAAATTACAGGCTCCATAGTAATTATATTTTCACAAATTAGAATGAACACAGACGGATATCGTTTTAATCATATCAGATTAGTTTAGTTTACAGAGTGGTACAAAAGAATTATCACTATAGTCGCACCGTTGCGTTAGTTTTAAAGATAAGCAATTTTTTTTAAGTCAATGAAGTTAAAAGTTAGTTATGCTCTATAGTCTACATTATATTGTAAAAAAAACCTCACGCCGTGGTACACTTTTATAACTGCCAGTTTTCTAATCCAGCTATAAACGGTTACCCGTATCCTTTTAAAGTTAAACTGAAAGTAAGTAACGGCCGTACTAACTAATCCCAGGCATTTTTCTCATTAAACCTAGCCCATATGGGATTTGTTTTGAAACTTGATAGACTTTTCTTTTAAAGGTTAATTAGTTTACTAAAAGTAGAACACTGATACTTCGATTACGAAAATTTTGTTCAGATTATGGATAATTTAGCAACTTGCCCGCTCACCCGGCTTCACACGGGTGTAATTTACGTGCGAAGCCTGGGCGGGTCGCTAGTTTTATAATTGTATAAACCTTCTGTGAAAATTTATCTAACTTATGAAGAAAACCGCATCAATATCCGTTGCGTGGTTTAGGGGGAATTAGCGGCCAGACAGACGCGGAAAGCGACTGTGTGTCGGATAAATTATACTATCGTATGTAGAGAAGAGATATGTATTTTCATCTTTACCTTATAAGGTCCAAAACACATGCACAGGGCACGATGTCGCGTTGTGCTACAATGCAACATCGAGGCACAACACGACGTCATCTCGTAAATCTATGACGTTTATTGCCAAGATGGTCGACTCAACATTGTATTGTGGTACGATGCATGGCACGACATTAAGTCGTGAAAACTGTGAATGCAATCCTGTATCGGCGCCCCGTTGCGCTTCTTTCTGCGTCTTCTTAAAGGTATGATTCCGGACTCGGCTACACGCAGCAGTGCTGCCGCAGCTACACTGCTCTCCATACATTCTCTATAGGTTTATATGATAATACATTCCGAGCTATACAGCAATGCTACGGCAGCAATGCAACCGCATTACATATAATCTCATATAAACCTATAGAGAATGTACGGGGACCAGTAGTTCTGCGGCAGCACTTTTGCGTGCTGCCAAGTTCGGAATCGTACCTTAATACTTGTAACAGCAACAGGAGTACACGTCTAGGGCCATCTATATTCCGAGATCGACTGAGGCAGTTGGCGTAGCGCCTAGGAGAATACTGCATACTTCCACTGAAACTTATTTGAAGATACCTCTCAATGTGGATGTGGCTTGAAATATTAACACAGGCATACTTTATAGGTTAATCATAAATATTAATCGTTATTAAATATTTATTTATGATATTTATCCTAGAAATTTACACTCAAGCTCATTATGAACGGGTGCAATTCAAATATTAGACAAATATTCATCAAACACTCATAAACAGGAATTCATTAACTCCGCCCTTTACTCAACAAACACGTGAGTTCATAATAAACCACCTTTGATCATAAAGGGTAAGCCACAGAGTAACGTTCAAAGTAAGATAGAATTTACTACCCAGAGATGTACTCTCAGTATGTTGGTTAACATAATATTCCAAACACATTGGGGTATTAAAACTGATGATAAACACTACTCTAAGCTGATTGCTAAACCGAACTACTCGTATTAGACGAAATTTAATATGCGATGCAAACACGTCGTCAATTCTAGAAGTATTTGGTTTACTCCGATGATGCTCCATCGAGTAGATGCCCCACAAAATAATATCAATCTACGATATCCTTGCGGCGCATCGGCCATATTTGGATACAAACCAAACTGTACGATACATTAACTGCATCGAAATAGATACAATACCTTTAGAGTCAGAATCTCTAATGAAAACAGTCGAAAATCGTCCAAGTGTCGTTGTACATACCTAGACATCAATTATATAGTTCACAATGCTACATTGACTTCAATTTAGACAATAAAAGACGTGTGTAATAAGTAGGTAAACTTTAAACATTTTAGGTGTTTGCTTTGTAATTGGTAATTTTGGTTAGGTCCGTTTGAAAACAAAACCTCTCAGTTTTATTCGTTAATACGAATACAAATTTTGTCCTCGTTCTTGTTTTCGTATAACGCATAAAACTGGGAGGTTTTGTTCTCAAACGGAACTAGCCAAAGTTACCAAATACAAAGCAAACACTTAAAATGTTTAAAGTACAGCTACATTAATAAAACACTGTCTTAAGATATCACGGTTGCAACGGTCGGACGGTTGGCCAGTGCATTCTTATTAATGAATAAAACTGAGAGGTTTTGTTCTTAATGTTACTAACCAAAATCACCAATGCAATAAATCGGAAGCGCGCAACGGCTCTATCGTTTGCGGTAACTGCGAACAGCTACGGGAAATGCGACTAGAATTTAGGAAAAATCTTAAACTCGGAAAAATTCAAATCTGTAAAAGTACGGTGGCGCGTGGCGCTTCCCAAGATGCATTTTATATAAATCTTCGTTGGGCCACTATGAAATATGCAAGTCTTACACGCTCCCATTTCCATTGGAGATTGCATTGGTATTAGCGTTAGGTACACGCTGTAAATCCTGTGGTTATGTCTCATAAATCATTGTTAGTTGAAGTCGATAGGACACTGGATCTAGACGGCTTGTTAGAGAAGTCAATAAAAGGAGTTATATTTTCGAATGGCTACTGCACCTTACGGTATAAAATCTAGATGTAAGCTGACCAAGTGGAAATTTAATTTCTCTACTATTACAATAAAGTCCCGAACCAGTAAACAAAACAGATTCATCTGCGTCGAGGCGTGAGACAAGGGGATATTGTCTCCCCGAAATTGTTCTCATCTGCAATGAAGGGTTTTTTAAGACGCTGGACTGGGCGGGGCGAGTTGTTAATATCAATAACGATTGCGCCTTTCACTTGCAATTTGCAGATGACATCATCATAATGGCTGAATCACTGGAAGACCTACAGAGGATGCTTGACGGCCTCACAAATTCTTCCCAAAGCATAGGTCTCTGTCTCATCTGTTCTTTAAAATTTGCGGACGAGTGTCATGCGTGAAAGCAAGACCTAAATTATACGTTTAAGCATGTTTATATGTATGTTTGTACTAAGTAAAGTAATGAATTTCTCATTAAATTTCATCCCGCGATATCAGAAATCCGAAACGTGGATATTCGCCAAAGAACCAGAGTCACCGACATAGCTGTTAAAATTTGCAAGTTGAAGTGGCAATGGGCAGGCCACATCGCTCGAAGAACCGATAACCGATGGGGAAGAAAGGTTCTGGAGTGGAGACCACGAACCGGAAGACGCAGCGTAGGGAGGCCTCCCACTAGATGGACCGACGACATTGTGAGAGTCGCGGGCATCCAGTGGATGCAAAAGGCAGGCTGTCGTTCAGTGTGGAGGTTAAAGGGGGAGGCCTATGTTCAGCAGTGGACGTCTTCTGGCTGATGATGATGATGATGATCATCATAATGGCTGAATCACTGGAAGACCTACAGAGGATGCTTGACGGCCTCACAAATTCTTCCCAAAGCATAGGTCTCTGTCTCATGGTCTTTAAAATTTGCGGACGAGTGTCATGCGTTAAAGCAAAACCAAAAATATACGTATAAGCATGTTTATATGTATGTTTGTACTAAGTAAAGTAATGAATTTCCCATTAAATTTCATCCCGCGATATCAGAATAGGGTGGGTCCATTTTACTTTTACTAGCTTTTTGAAAGTAAGAATGTACCAGTAGTTAAGTCACTGTAACAAGTTAAATATTAAAAGAATGCTGCTGTCAGATACATTCTAGTAGCAGCAGTCAGGCTGTAATGATAGTTACTCAGATTCTTTGACATTAATACAGCAAAAAACAACATATTTTTGTTTCTATAAGTGAAAACTTTTTATGGCTTGCGTTTACTGTCTACCTACCTACTATAATAAGTAAATTTCAGCTGTTTGTTTTCCGAATAGTCTATACTAATATTATAAAGAGGAAAGATTTGATTGTTTGTTTGTTTGCATTGAATAGGCTCCTAAACTACTAAACCTATTTGAAATATTCTTTCACTGTTGGGCAGCTACACTATCCCCGGGTGACATAGGCTACATTTTTTTTTTTTTAAATAGGGATCCTTACTAAAACTCCAATAATGTAAACCAAGGTGTAAAAAAAAATGATTTACACCCGTGCGAAGCCAAGGTGCGTTGCTAGTGTAAGATAAATAAATAAAATACATAAATTTTCTTTATCTTTCCTCATTTTACTTGCTTACCCAAAACGGTCGTCAGTAAGTGAACGTAAAACAACATTGATTGAGTACAACAAAACTCGTTGTTCAACCTAGCGCCCTTGTCAAAACAATGCTCCGAACTACGTCCAAAACATGAGGCGAAGGTAATTTCATCAGTAAATGTCGTGTACTAAACTTCGCGCTAACAAACAGTCTCCTTACCGAAAGAACCGACAAACTAACTTGTCAGAGTAAATTCAAACCACTGAGTTGTCGGAGTACCGACATTCGCGCTAATGAGTTACGAACAAACGGATCGGGTGGTATCGGAAATCCAAGATTGGATCTTCATTTTATTATGTAACTTAATTGGATTTCGATATCACCACACCAAGTTGAATGCACAGTGCGGTGAAGCAGTAATATTTTTTTAGGTGGCAATCAACACTGCCCGCCGCGCTGAAAGGTTTTTTTATGATTCGCAGAGCTACTCGCCAATAAAAGTACCTCAAATCCTCACCTGGAGATCTCAATTTGCTGACGTTTCCTTTGTTGGTCCTCCAGGCCATTATGCTTGGAATTGTTATGCATCTCTCAAGTGAAGAAGAGAAGAGAAGTGAGATATTACGGTCATAGATAACGTCATCAGATCGTAGCATCATTAAATATAGAGTCATAATCATGCCAAAAAAAACTGAACTAAATTCGCAGCACGTTACGAATTGCGCAGATTTTTTGGTTAGTTGCAAGGTAACCGCGATCCAACTACAATGTCGCGCGATGCCAGCTACGATGATATAGCGGACAACTAACGTTAAACGCTATGCAAGCGACATAGCGTTTAAATTGGAGTAAATGTGGCATCGTGAAGTAATTGACAATGACGTTTGGACGTTTTTTGACTGTTTCCACTGAGAGATTATGACTCTATAGGAATTGTATCTCGACGGATCGTAGGCATAAATTGTTGAGGTAGCCTTAATAAAAGACCCTTAAGACTTAATCACTCGCACGCCACTGGGTTCAGTTGGCAGTTCTTTGCGTCACTCGCCATTTTACTTTTACTAGATCGATGTTTTATATAATGCTAATAAACCAACACCAACGGATAAAACTTAGAAAAAACTAGTAAAAGTAGGTACCTAAATAAAAAAATATTCATGCGTTTTTAGTAATCCATTTAGCATTCTATTTCGATTTTGATAACAAAGAGAATGCTCAAAGGGATTAAAATGTCGATAACTATTTCGTTTGTTTGGTTGAAAACGAAAATATTTTTTTAGTGAGCAATGATTGTATAGTTTTCATAGAAAGTTTTATTATTTGTAGAATAAGGCGGGAAAATATTTAAGCTGTTCTCTAACGTAATATACTTATTAAGTGTTTTCTTAAAAAGATTCGGCGAGTTTTATTTGGAAACATTGTAATGATTTTAACCGAAATAAGCTTAGTATTCATAAGTTGATTATATTTAAACAATAATTAAGAACGTGCCGAAACTCATAACATCAAACTTATATTAGAAACTCATTATTTTTCGTTATAAAAGATTTATCTAAGTTAGATTACTTTTAATAACGAAATAATCTCACATTGTCTAGTTTATGGATTTGAGTCTAACCTTTTGTATTTTTACGAAGAAATCAGTCTATCTCAATTAACGAAATCTTTATTGCTTTAAAAATGAATATTATTAATATTAAAACCACTTTTGATAAAAATTAAATAATACTTTTTAAAAACATGCTTTTAGGCGTTGGCCAAATTGAATTTAGGGGACGTAATAAATAAAAAAAACTTTTTTTTTTTTTTTTTTTTTATATTATTTATTTTTTTGTATTCTTCTCAGTAAACTCATTTAATTGATACTCATATTATGGGAGTGCATAAAAGATAACTGGTCCGCCAAGTTTGAGAATCCGCCATATTGGATTGAGAATGACGTCATTTAGCTAACCATGCATTTTCATCGAAGCTAATAATAATAAATAAACATATAAAAACACAACAAAGTGGTTCTTTTATGGTAATACGTTTTTAAATAATCACTAATTAATCAAGTGAGTATTTTAATTTTTTTATGATTTTTAACCGACTTTCGTCCTTTTTTTTGTTAATGGACACCGATTACTCTGCCAGTTGTGAATTAACGTTTTCCTATTGATGATATCGCTAAATCATGTGTAGCCCAGTCGAATAAGTATTTTAGATTTACAAAAATTTTAAGCAGTAATTTTCCTTCGGAATTCGTTGTCGTGTTGTTGCATCCGCCATCTTGATTTAAAGGGTTATTTTTTGTTTCCAACCCCCATCTGATTTTAGCTATAACGGTGTTTGCTAATAAATCAAATTCTTGTCCAAATAAAACCTTATTATTCTTTTAAAATGCGGGATTTGGGTACTCACTTGTTGAATAAAAATTGCGAAAAAAATTATATGTCGGTATGAAACCAATGTTTGTTTCTGTTATATAATTTTTCATAGATGATTATACTTACATAGTTTGTAAAACTTAATAACAGCTTATAAAGAAGGTCCTACAGCCTTTCCTCGGGAATATTGCGTCGTCACGCAGAATAATGATGAAAGACCTTTATGAACTTCATTCACAGCACCCGATCCGATGCCCTGGGGCCTTACGGCAACCTGTTTTAAACGATTCTGTATAGACCATTGCGAAAAGTTACGCGATCGCAAACCGCATCTCTATATATCTGGACCTGGGCATGACCTAAAACTGCGACCAGAACCATTGGGAAGCGCCGTCCTATTAGTACACGGTGAACGTACTGCGATCCCAAAGTCGCCTACCAAGCGTGGCGATTATGGCAACACCCCTCTCTAAAAGGGAGGCCCTGGTTGATGATGTGATGTGAAATCGTATCTCCGTATCGCGTTAAGGTGCGTTTTCGTGATTTTCCGTACTGCGCTGTTTCAGCACTGTTTCGAGCCCGCGTTAAAAAATTGCCCTAAGGCCCCAGATTTGATCTTATGACTAGTTTGAAACAACAACGTTGTCACGTACGACCGCCTATAATTCCGAAAACCCGTACGAAGCGCTTTGATTACACTTTTATTATGCGAACTTTTTATTATGTTCCCCGGTAGTTACAATTTGGGTGTCTTCAAATCACGAGTGAATCGGTTTCTTCTAGACAAGCGTGCTCTACCGTAGACCGCATCATCGCTTTACATCAGGCGAGTTGGCGGTTAAACGCGAGCCTATTATTAAATAAAAAATTAAAAAAATACCCCACAACCTGTTGTAGACCGCAAACACGGCGGTTGTTGAGCGAGCGTTGTCGAATCTTCAAGACATGCGATCCTTCAATCGTATCGGTGGATCGAATCGGGTGCTGTGTGTGGGCCTTTATGAAGTTTCCACGGAGGTTATTTCCTTATTTTTGTTTTTTCACGCGTGGCCTATCCATCACGCGTATCAGAGCAGTTAACACGTTACACTTTGTTTGTTTTTGTTATAATAACAATTTAGCGTGAAAATTCTTAATTATATTTTTAGGTGATTGGTCGGTAAAGGAAAATGTAATGCAAATTTTTATTAATAGCAAAGTCCAAAGTACTGGCTTTTATTTCGCCCAGAAATTGAGCATTACCATTCATCGTGGCAATGCCGCACGCATTCTGGGGACCTTTTCCTCCACTAATGGTCTTTTAGTATAAGTTTTTATTTACTTAGTTACTTTAAGTTTTAGTTATTTCGTTAATTTTCTGCTTTTTAAGTTGAGCATAATAAAGGATTTGTAGTAGTCGAACAATGCTAATAGTTAAAATATCATGTTATTAATACCAAAGCTATAGGTCAAAAATTTATAATACGTTTCAAATAAATAAATTTAGTTAGTACAGTAAATAATTAAAATGAATAAACATATCAAACAGTTTTAGTGAACAATAAAAAGTTAACCAATAAATTAATCAATCAAAATTATTAATTTGATTGTGTTTAATCAACTATGCTATTATCTATTTTAAACCTCAAAAAAGGAGGAGGTTCTCAATTCGACTGTATGTTTTTTTATGTATGTTACGCGATTACTCCGCCAATTTTGAATTGATTTTGACTATTATTTTTTTTGTTCAGTAGGTCATACTTTAGAGGTAGTACCGTATAAATTTTATAAAAAAAGAATTAGCGCTTTTTGAAATATCATCAAAAACCTGTGTCAAAAACATATAATACACAGTTGGTGACGTTTTGGTTTGTGGAAGCAAAAGTTTTGATTAGGACATTCTCATTGTCATTTTTCTACTTTTTATTTAAGATTGTATATGTAGGTATTGTCTTGAAGTAGGTATTAAAAAAAAAAAAAGGTTTTATATTATATTATGTCATAGACTCGTATTCGTCTAACATATTAAAATGGTGGTCCCACAGTTTGAGTTGACTTTAAAATATCGCGCTGGAAGCTGCGCTTACCATGTCACCGGGAAATTTATTGTAGATCGAGGGACCACTCCCACTTACTAGGACATTCTCCTGGAACTAGCCAGTCTGTGTGGCTATAAGTTTGTTTCTTTTCTGACAACGATGATACGCTCCAAACTCCTCCAAACTGCTATCGGTCAATTAAATATTGAAGACGTGATTGGAAAAAACCCTAGAGTACTTTTAGGCCCAGGCCGTGCGCCGTAATGAAATACATAACAAAAAAGTGTTGTTTTTTTCTCTGTGCGCATTCTTGGCTTGTGTTGTGAACCAGTTTAGGGTTCAATTGCAATGCGGGACAGCTCTCATATTTACGCCGTGTTTTTTTTTTTGTCTTGTTCAATAGGAAAGTGTTTAACGCGATTTTTTACTGACTTCAAAAAAGGAGGGGGCTCCAATTTCAGTTGTATTTTTTTGTTTATTACCTCAGAACTCCGTCATTTAAGAACCGATTAGGAAAATATGTTTTTAATTAAATGGTTATACGTTCAAATTGGTTCCATGAAAAATTCATAATCAGTTTAGAAGTTTAACTTTAAAACCAAAATAACTGGAAAACTGACATTGCGTATTTTACTAATTTTGTGAAGTCGGTTTTTAAATTACAAGTGAAATAAAAACTATCTTAAATATAAATTTATGACTAAAATTAAAACTATTTTAACTAGCCGCTACCAGTGGGCAGCGTTTCAAAATGCTGGCAGCATTGTCACGTTGTATGGCAATGCTTAATGTTTGCGTAAAATAAAAACCAGCATTTTGGTTACGGGTTCCTCCAACCTCGCCCTGACAGGTCTTTAAATTGATAATTATTAATAACTTACTTCAGTTATTAGTATTGAGTGAGAGTTGAGTTAAGAAGCAAATAAAATAATGTTCAGGTTTAGTAAAAAAATAATGGAAAACGCCAAACAAAGTTTAAGTTAGGTACATACTTTCAATAGCACTTCAATATCCATTTGGCAGTATTTTTTTTCGTCAATAGTCACCGAGTTTCTCGCAATTTCATTCGATTTGCATTGAAATACGATTTTACAGTCGTTTAACATTCATGAGAGCTCTTTAGGGAGTCATGTGTACATGATTTCTATATTTTTTCACATACGACGTTAAACTTTGTAATCAAATATTTCATGGGAAACAGATAATTTAGGTTACGGCTCTGTTATTATTTTCAGCTACAATAACACTAAGGCAACATCGTGTGGCGTTTCATACAGAAAACATCATGATCGATCTCAATCACACACCAAAAAAAATTAAAAAAGTATCACTAAGAAGGCGGGGTCAAATATGGCCAATCTCACGTAATTAATGGATGATCCCCGGTATCAGGTATAATCAGGTCTTATGCTGGTTTCAGGTCCCGTGTGGGTCGCAAGTATCGCTCGGAACAATCCGCGTCACTGTGAAACGATGTTCTAGCGCCTCACGTACGCCTCCGCTACGATAACCCGAACGGACGACCCGCACGGGGCCCCGCTGGTCAGCTGTGAAACCAGCCTTAAAGCTCTCGTGAATGTGTTTTCAAACACAGCAGCAAAAAAAAACCGCTGGCGTTGTTTTATTATCTTGAAAACTTTTACTGAAGTTAGAATCCAAAATTAACCTGAAGCCACCGAACTTTCAACCTAATTCATATTACCTACCAACTGAGTTAACAAACTGGGTAAACTCTCCGTTTAAAGGTAAACTTGCACTAAAACGCACTGTGCAACGCGACTCGACACGATGATTAAATATTATTTCTTTATAAAGTAAAGTCTGAACATTTGAAATCGAGAAATTCGATAAAATGCCATAGTATCGACCATAGCGAGTACGGATCAAATTACATTTTATCGAATTTGTCGATTTCAACTATCAAATTTGTCAATCGATAAAGAACGGTACTCTGATTTATCCTTATGGCAACCTTAACGTTCCAGCTGCATGCGTTGAGACAGAGATGCAGCAAAATAAAATATTGACAACATAATGAACTCGATATGATGATACCTACCTACCTAAAGCAGAATTCAAACATTTCAGCTTCGCTGCTCCAAAATATATTTTTTCTTTTATATAAAATATCAGTGGAAAAATAAATAATTTTATATATAGGCTATATATAAAATTATTAGCCTAGAGATAAATTCCCTATCATTGTTTTTTTTTTACTTTTTTTTTAAGTTTATACTGTTTTTAGTGGGTTTTTTAATATAAATAAAAAGTTTTTCTTATTTAAATTATCTATTGCTTTTTTAAACAAATAAGAATAAGAATAAGATATATTTATTGCCAAAAAACAAAAACAATGAACATGTACTATAAGAAACATAAGGAGAAACAGTGTTTGGCAATAGGGGTAAGTAAATAAAATTATTATCTTAAGCATTGAAGATAAAAAAAACACACGCATACGTAGGTAGTTAGTTCTTTCAGAGTTATTGCGTGATCTATTTTCCTCGCGCTGGGGTAAAAATTTGTACGTTCCACTTGGCTGAAAAAAATATTTGCGTTCCGTGCCATCATCCATTCTATCGCCATGTTCAAGATACAACCAGAAACTCGCGCCAAATAGCAACTTTGCAGCCTAGTACCAAAAAAAATTGTTTATCGATTAAAATATTGAAAAGTGGGAATGAGAATACTGTGACTCGAGTAGGCTCTTAAAAATCAAACAGAAAAGCAGAATTAATAATTAAAGATAAATAATAGAATTTCTCGTTGTCGCGATGCGGCACTCATTTTGTCATAGTGCGGTCGCACCCTTACCCGAACTCCAAGCTATTTGTCATTCAAGCTACAAACATACCTGGTTGGCGAACTCGTATTCTTTCAAAAGAAAACTTTTCACCGACTTTTCGACGTGGATTGGCTTAGAGTGAAATTTTTCTCCCTATCCTATTGAGAAAATGAATGTTTGGTTTATAATAGATACTTTTGTACTTTGTTGTCATACTTCTTACTAATATTATAAATGGGAAAGTATATATTTGTTTGTTCCTCTTTCAGATTCTTTAATAAATTTTAATATTTACAAGTCATTAATAATAAGTTTTTGTTAGGTACATCATAGGTACTAATATAATTTTAATTTATATAATTATGTAATTTATTATATAAACTAATATATTATACTTTGTCATCAATTTACTCGGATCCTGAAGGAATATTAGCGCGGATAAAAAAGCGGGGCGCAGCTGAAGTACTTTTTATTTTATTTTTTATAGTAGATAGGCTTGCGCTTGGCCGCCATCTCGCCTGATGTTAAGCGACGATGCGGTCTACGATGGAGCACGCTTGCCTAGAAGTTATAAAAATATGGTCACGTACAATGTGTTTTAAATTTTTCACTCATTCCGAGATTGCATAGAAAAGGCCAAATATTGACCTGAAGGTAGTATTCAAAATTAATTATTACTTTTTTTGTATAACGACAATATCACCAGGTAAGTACGTAATTTTGGGTCTCTGCGGTGTTATTTATGTCACGCAGCCAATGTTACCAGTACGTTCATCAGACACGAAGCGATTTATTTTATAAACGTACAGGAGCCTTTCGCCCAACTCGTTACGCGGTCCCAAACTAACGTTAAAATCACGCTGTTTGGAAAATCACGCGAACTTGAACCTTAACGCGCCCAGATACGGTTTGCGGTCGCGCAAAAATTTTTCATCACCTTAACTAGATTGCTTTAAACAGCTAGGCGTAAGGCCCCAGGTGCGATTTTCATTTTACACATTTTTAATATCAGCCCACTGGCATTTTTTTTATAATAGCTTCTCACTTTTGTTATAATATCCAAATCTATAATGTAAACATTGCAGTAGGTACTACAAAATAAAAATGGAAAAGTTTGTACAAGAGTGCAATTTTTATTTCACTTATTGGGATAGGTATCAGCATTACAGTGGGCACTGTATTGGTGATATCCAAATCAGTAAAATTGGACCTTATAATATGAATACATACACCTGGATAAGGAGTAAGATGATATAGTTGAACACATCAGTTCTTATGCGTATACCTGTTTGTCATACAAAGTCGTGTAACAAAGTCTCTACTTACTAGTGTCTAGGCAAAATATTTGCACATCTTGGGCAAGCAAAGAAACAACGTTATGTTTGTTGTGTTATGTCTATTTTACTAACCTACGCGAACGAATAAACAACTCATGTAGTCTTCTGTACTGTAGATATTTATTTTCTCTACAAGTTAAAGTATTCAAAATTAGAATTATTTGTAAAAAATAATAATGAGAAAAACCATTTTTACGGACTTCACAACAGCACACAAGATTGTTTTTAGTGCGAGAATAATATTACATCCATTCGATAGCTAGGTCTACTGTAAAGACAGCACATTTTGTATAAAAGTCTAGAATATTTGCACTTAACTTCTTAAACATTATAATATCTTCAATACAGTTTAGATCAAGACAAAACAAAACGCAAAACAACTTCATAATAAAGATCTGGAATGTTCTACGAGCGGTTTATTTTAGTTAGTGGTTTTCCATTTCCGAGAATGTATGCATGCGAATGAGAGATATTATTGAGATGCCGGCATTCATACTAAGAAGGCGGTCGTATATCAAGGGCGGTTTACACGATGTAAGTTGCTGGGCAACCAGACGAGGCTCTTTGTGTACTGGAACGAAATATCCGGTTCGAACTGGACTTTTTTGAGTTAGAGAGAGCTGCTATGAAAGCTATGTGGGGTTTTATCTACTGCAAGATTGAACACATTTTAATTTTGTTATCGGTGATCGGTTCTATATAAGTTCAGCTTCTATTACCATTTATACAGGGTGTAAGGGGAACACTCTCGAAGCCAAAAGAAGGTAATTGTACTCGTCATTATGAACCACTTTTAGTATGGGACCAACCCTGAAATAGCGAAAAAAAATCAGCTGTTCCATACATTTTGTAACGAGTCGAGTGTCAATGACCGTTTTCTATAGAACAGCTGAATTTTTTTTCGCGATTTCAGGGCTGGTCCCATAGTAAAAGTTGTTCATAATGATGAGTAAAATTAAATACATTTGGCTTCGAGAGTGTTCCCCTTACACCCCGTATAAAATCTCAGCCCTACTACAACTATTATTTATTCCGTGGATCTACTTAGTTTCGTGTTGGAGGCATAAGTAGTGAGGGCCACAAACTTCCAAAACCGAGCCCCCTTTCATGTCTAATTAAAATATCTTGCATCAAATCAGTTCTGAAGTTCGTCCACCCGTAAAACTTTCAACTAATTAATTCCGGGACGGACTAAGGAGATATGGTCTGAGAGAATATTTCCCCAGGAGATTAGAAACTTTAAATTATGCACTAAGTTCATCCCATAGTTCACCGCAGCACCACAGCTTGTGTGAAGTAACTACGCAAAGATTATTATGATCTTAGTAAAAGGCACTAAGTTGTAAATTGTGGAAACTGCAAAAGGTGCTTAAGCTTGTTTGAAATTATGGTGCATTAAGTTACTTAATTGTGGCACAGTATCTTATAATCTTAATTTACACCTACAAACTTTTGGGGGTCAACATTAGTTACAAAATGTTGTACTTACCCACCATGAAATATGGTAATGTAAATGTTAAAAAACAACATATTTTTATATTTTTGGCAACTTTGCTTAGTTTGGGGTCAGATGACCGTGTGTGAAAAATGTCCCGATTATATTTATTTATTTATATTTAACTTAAATTTCACTAACGATTCACTTTAACAAGAAACTCTTTAAAATTTAATTAACAAACTTAATTTTCATTTTACAGTCATTATTAAATCACACCTAGGTCACACCAGAGATTGCAATCAAATAATATTTTAACGCCGATGCAAAAAGAGTGGTTCTATAAGAGTCTGTCTGTGGCATCATGACGCCTATAAACGGTTGAATCATTTTTCTATTTAGTTTCTTGTTTGCTTGAAAGGTGACTTGATTAAGAATATTCATAGCCATGATTTAAAAAAGTTTTTCAGCTATTTGAATAATAGTTATCAGCTTTTTGTAGTTTTTATTAATTTACACTTAACGTGCCACCATTTTGTATATATGGTGAAGTCATATAGTGACCATCCTTAAAATTTTGGGTTAAATCTATGTATTCATCATCATTATAAACCCATCATGTTCCCTTTGCTGTGACACAGGCCTTTGAAAGGACCGCGCTAATCCACCATGCTGGCCCAATGTATTTTTGTGCATGATATTATGTCTTTGATCTTGGAACACTGGACATTAAAGTTCTTGGACACTGGAAATACAGCAGGACCTCTTTAATCCGAACTCCAAAAATTTACTCCTCGTTCGGATTCGTGGAGCATTCGGATTACAGTACAGACGATTTATAAGGTATTTTTATGAAATAAAACTAATAATATTATGAAATTTCAAATGTATATTCATCTATAAACACAACCATATTTACCTATCTATAACATAATATAAAGTGGAGTATATAAAGGAGTGGGACGTTCGGATTACAGAGGTGTTCGGGTTAGAAGGAGTTCGGATAATTCGGATTATAAAGGTCCTGCTGTACCTAGTTTCCTCACGATGTTTTCCTTCGCCGTTTTTGAGCGCTGGCATCGAAATTGCACATAGTTTATTTTTAACCGACTTCCAAAAAGAGGCGGTTATCAATTCGACTGTATGGTTTTTTTTATGTATGTTTGTTACGCGATTACTCCGCCAATTTAGAATTGTTTTTGATGATTCTTTTTTGGGTTGGTAGGTCATTTATCTCATAGGTGGTCCCATAATTTTTTTATCGACATTGATTCAGCGCTTTTTGAAAAATCTACAAAATCATGAAAATAAGTAACGAATTCAATGTAAAATGTAAACATTGTACAGTGCCACCAACTTAGCTGTTAAGGTGGGCAAAATTGGAACTACAGTTATTTCTTGGTGAATTTCATACTTTGTTCTCCACTAGCGACGCTGTCAACTGAACAGCAAACATAGAGGAACTGTTTCTACAACAGAACTTCAAAAAAAAAACAAAGAAATGTGCCGGGCCCTGTTGTTTTTCGTTAAATTTTTCATGACCATGGATACAAAGTATTTCAGTCGTAATATTAAACAATATTTTATACTTTTTAGTGTCAGTTTGTAAACGTAGGTATAGTAATGAAGTCGGTTCTTTTTTTTTTTTAAAATTCTAATTATATTAAGTACTAAATAAGTCGTTGGTGGCCAAGAATCGAACCGTCAGATTGTGAAGCGCATATGCTACCGTTCGGCTACCATATCTTTTCGAATCGATATAATAAAAAAATAAAATTATCGAGGTCTTATTATTTTATCAAAGTCAGTTGAAGCTTACATATTAATCACAATCCCTTCCTTTCGGCTTTGCTTCGTCGCCTTGGGTGAATAATACGTAATTACGTTACCGTTTTGTCATGACTAATATTTCTCAGAAATAATAATGTCTAATAATAACTAATCCACGTCTATCCTTTTAGGTCCTAACAAAATTTGAGAAATTGAAGTTGTAGAGTGGAAATTGTAAAGCTGAGAAATTAAAGACCTAATTTAAACGTTGGATTTCTGGCTACGCTTTTATAATAGCCATCTATTTCTGAAGTAACAAACGTTTATAGCCCTTTCAATTAAGTACCTTAAAATGCTGGCGTGTTTCTGGCTCAACGCATAAGCATTGCAATTCAACGTGGTAATGCGGCCAACGGGTAGTGGGTTTGAGCATTTGGATTGTCTTTAGACCTTCAACGGTCTATGGGCAGTCTAAGTGTATTTGTAGTTTTAGTTTTAGCTTGTATTTTGTTTAGTTAATAAAGGCAATAAAAAAAGTACCTTAGGTGATTTATATTAGGACCTGTTGATATGTCGATTTGATTAAAATACTAGCACACCCCGTGGTCTCCCCTGATATCTTAAGGTTGAATTCCCTGTATCGCGGCCGATCGCAGCCGCGCGCGTCTAACGCGCGCGTACATCAACCGCGCATGTTAGATGCGTGCGCCACACGCGCGCGGCTGTGATCGGTCACGATGCATGAAAGTCAACCTTTAAAGAATCCATTAAATTTTTCCGGGGCAAGAGTAAGTGATACTCCAGGTTATAAGCTATAGGTACACCAGCATACCAAATTTTATTAACATCCTTGCAGCTGTTACGGAGTTGAGTGCGATACAAGCATGCATACAAACAAACATAGGCACCTACACACTTATACTCGAATTAGTCTGATAAGTTTCTTACAATCATAAGCATTAAAATATGCTGTTGCGTGTTTAAGACTAATGTATTTTCAAAGTGGCCTTTGAAAAGTATTCCGGTTCAGTTTAATTTTATTATCTTGGTTAAAACTAACTCTCATATCAAAATCAAATATTCAAGTCCACGTTTGAATATTCAATGCGTTTGATTGTTTATGCGATTGTGGTTGAAGATGAAGCACGCAGGCCTAGAAGATGAAAAGACAAGAAAGATTAGAAATCTGTTGACCATTAAGACTCCAAAAATTTAAGGTTTTACCTATAGAGACGTCACACTAATTAAAAAGTACTAAAAACTTGCCGATATTTTGCTATAGCTACCTACACAGAACCCATAAAATTGTACACCCTCACAGCCTTTTGTAGCCATCCCAGTATGAGTATTTTACTTTCTAAACACACAACATGGAATTATTGATTATTTTTCATATTACAAAGTCGCACATCGTACGTTTGCGTCGTTGCCAGACACAGGAAGGACTGAGTTCACTCAAGCTAACTAACTTGCATTTGTATCGATTTGCAAACATCTATAAAACGTATCTACCTCAGTTTATATATAATATCATTGACCTAGCAAACCATACTTTTATCAAAAAAAAATTTCAGTATAAAATATTTGTTTCAAATTAAATGAAACACAATTGTAGGTGTATCACAGTGTTCCTAACATTTTTTACAATGTCAATTCAATAAAAAGCACAACACGGGTCATAGCCCCCTTTGCAGTGACGTAATAGACAATAAATTTTCAGTCGTTGAATAATTTAAAGCGCTCCAGTTACCTGTAAGGGTAGTTTCACACGCTCTTTTTGAATGTTTCACAAGTCCCCACTTTGAGAGCACCCTTAGCTATAAATGATTCATGAAAAGACTAAGCCAGCGTTTGTCAATGTTACTTAAGCTGTCTTGTAGTGAACAAGGTCTTTTGTAAAATATTTTGCCAACTTGAATGCAAAAAAAATATTCAAGCAATGTATTATGAATTTTGAAATAGTCCGAAATAATCATTATTTGTCGAATATATGTAAACAAAAACAGTTATTTCATTGACGGATTATGAATTTAAAAAAAAGAATACAAATCATAAAACTAAATAAATGTTATGCAAAACTACGGATCCTATATTTATATAACCTTTCCATTTTTTTACTTGGATTATAAAAAACTAGCGACCCGCCCGCCCGGCTTCGCACGGGTGTAATTTACGTGCGAAGCCGGGGCGGGTCGCTAGTTATAAATATAAACCTTTCTTGAAAATGTATCTAACTGGTGGTGAAAACCGCATCAAAATCCGTTGTGTAGTTTAGGAGGAGATAGCGGCCATACAGACACACAGACAGACAGACGCGGAAAGCGACTTCAATTTATACTATGTAGAGAAGCATATCAATTTATTAAAAAATGAATCCCTATTTACCTTGGTCACGCCATGAGAACGACTTTACCGATTTCAATAATCTTTTTTAATAAGTTTTCTAATACTGTGTAGAAGGTTTTTACAGAAAGAAAAATTAAGATGATTGCTAAAAAAAAAAATAATTTCTGAATACTTAACGACGATTTTAGCTCACGCGTGAAACCGTGGGGCGCAGCTAGTACCTAATAAAGATTAAGGAACACTGGCTGGTTTACAAACGTTGAAATGACGTTCAGTGCTGAAAGCGTCGAAAGGGCCGACATTCAGCGGTGGAGTCCTTTATAAGGCTTTCAAAATATTTGTTGACCTTTTTAGGAGCCTTAGACAAAGAAACGTTTCCATTATATTTGTTCATACTATTTTGACCTCGTAAAGTAAGAATATCATGAAGTTACAGCTTTTTTAACAGCAAATTACGGTGGCATTATTTGAATGTAAAAGATTTTTTGTACTTAAATTAAATAAATTATCTATGCGGTGGAACGAGTAGTTTTGTTCTTCAACTGTGTGTTGTGTTTGAGTAGTTTAATTCTTTCACTGTTGGGAAGCTACACAATTACCGAGAGACATAGGCTATATTATATTTAAAAAAAATAGGGATCCTTACTAAAACTCCAATAATGTAACCCAAGGTGTAAAAAAATAAGACTTACACCCGTGCGAAGCCGGGATGCGTTGCTAGTTTCTATTATAAAGCTCAGTGTATCTCTCAATGTTGTCATCATATGTTTTCATTAGACACAGTTCGTTGTTTTTTTTTTTTTTTTAAATAAAATAACCGAATTAATTATTACCAGACTGTAAATTTCACACGCAAATCAATTATGGCAACATTAACAAAACTGCTCGCGGCCGTTTTATTTTGAATCACATCACACATCACATCAGCAGCCATTAAACGTCCACTGCTGGACAAAGGCCTCCCTCTTAAAGAGGGGTGTTGCCATAATCCCCACGCTTGGCAGGCGGCTTGGAGATCGCAGTAAGTTATTTTGAATATCGTTAGGTTATTTATAGTCCTGAAAAGTATATTTTACCAAGTGCCTAATAATACTTGTCTATTTTCGGAGAGAAAGTTTATGGCGTCATCATCATCGTCATCATCATTTCAGCCATAGGACGTCCCCTGCTGGACAAAGGCCTCCCCCATCGAACTCCAAAAGGGCCGGTTGGAAGCGGCCTGCATCCAACGTTTCCCTGCGTTCTCTTTTAGGTCGTCTGTCCATCTTGTGGGTGGACGTCCTACGCTGCGCTTAACGGTCCGTGGTCTCCTACCAGAACCTTTCGGCCCCATTGGCCATCTGGAGATCTTATGGAGTATATAGGTAAATGTAATTAGATTATTATTTAAACTGAATGGTCAAAAATATCGACTATATCGAAATAATAACACAAATAATAAAAAACTTCTTGAGTCCTCTATTTCACTCGCGCATTTGTTTAATTTTTACACAAAAATGATTGAAATATAGGTACGTACTTACTTCACATATACCGATATATATGCCGATAACCGATGGGGAAGAAAGGTTCTGGAGTGGAGACCACGAACCGGAAGACGCAGCGTAGGGAGGCCTCCCACTAGATGGACCGACGACATTGTGAGAGTCGCGGGCACCCAGTGGATGCAAAAGGCAGGCTGTCGTTCAGTGTGGAGGTTAAAGAGGGAGGCCTATGTTCAGCAGTGAACATCTTCTGGCTGATGATGATGATGATGATGACTTACTTCACATAAGCATTAGCTGATATGACTTGTTGGAAGTAGTGGTAATGTAAATGGACGACTTAAGAAGTAGAAAAGATTAGCGGAAACCGAGCCGACCGAAGATGAGGTAGACTGACGACATCAAAAGTACTGTCAGAAACGAGTGAATGCGACTAGCGAGAGACCGGGGAGAGTGGCATAAATAAAAGGAGGCCTATACCCATCAGTGGGTCATTCAGGACTGATGATGTTGATGATGAAGAAGTAGACAAGTTAGGAATTTGACAACTTTTGAAAAGGAAAAATTCGACCGGAAGGGTTTGATCTTCTAAATCTAGAATTTATCGACAACTTGGGAATCCTATAATACGACACTGGCTCAATAGACAGGAAGTGTACGATAAAGCCTAAAAATTAGGAAAGCTACACTAAGTATAGATCGATTTTGGCGCTAACGTAAAAAAACATGTGGCCTATATGGTATTATTTTCCTAAAAATAATACCATATAGGCGTATATAACCATATATAATAAAAGCGTATTTTCGGGTGTTAATGCGTAATAATGCTAGATTATAATAATTGTGTATAGTATTCGTGAACATGCTCGAGTGTAGGTAAGTGATATAATGAGGCAAAGCAAAACATGTATTTTCGTATTGTTTCCAAAACTCCATTGAAGCTTCTGATACTGCCTCCATTACTTTTATTTATTTATTTAATACTTTATTGCACACTTACAAATTAAGTAAACATGTACAATTGGAGGACTTAATGCTAAACATTTTCTACCAGTCCACCAGGTTGGAACAAATAGTACGTAGGCGTGCATCAAAAACACCTTTTTTATGAATAATAGGCTTGCGTTTGACCACCATCACGCCTGATGTTAAGCGATGATGCGGTCTACGTTGGAGCACGCTTGCCTAGAAGGAACCGATTCACTCGTGATTTGAAGACGCCCAGATTGTAACCATCGCGGAACACCCATTCAGGCAGCGAACTCCACAGACTAGCAGTTCGCATAATAAATGTGGAATTAAAGCGCTTCGTACGGGTTTTCGGAACATCAACCATAAAGCGGTGACGATTTTTCGACCTTACTTTACTAGGGCATGACTTTGACTTCACATCACACATCATCAGCCATTAAACGTCCACTGCTGGACAAAATTAAAGCCTCCTTCTTAGAGAGGGGTGTTGCCATAATCCTCACGCTTGGCAGGCGGCTTGACGATCGCAGTACGTTCACCGTGTAATAATAGGACGCTGCTGCTCATCCTCCGGTGGTTCTGGTCGCAGTTTTAGGAGATACCCGGGACTTTGACTTAATTTTGACTTACTATGCTAGATTGTGACTGTGACTATAACTTGATTGACGATATCTAATAAAACTTTAAAATATTTATATACTTGACACTGGCAAATGCACAAGACGTGCGACCCCAAAATCTTTACAAAAAGAAAAAATAAAAATTCAATAAGCTCAACACAGAAAGTTACTTGCTATCAAAGATCAATTGAGAAACCACAAAAATTATGTTCGTGCACGATTTACGGAATAATGTCTAAACTCGCTCGTTAAGCTTGCAAATACCTCTTGCATCTGTTTTGTGTCTTAAATTAATATTTACTCAGAGCATCGTATTGTTTGTGTGATGAGATCTCGACACTCATCGACAATTGATTGATTTGCGGCGACATCCGACGAGTCTGAGATCTCCTGATTGGTAGTCGATTGCGGAGATGAATATAGTTTATTCATCTACGCAATCGACTACCAACCGACTAGCAATAAACCGTGCAAGTGTAAGATTATTTAACTATACAGGTTCTAGTTCACATTATACTGGGCTTTTATTAAAATAGTAAATAGGCTTGCGTGTCGCCGCCATCTCGCCTGATGTTAAGCGACGATGGAGCACGCTTGCCTAGAAGAAACCGATTCACTCTCGACTTGAAGACACCCATATTGTAACCAACGGGGAAAACCCATTCAGGCAGCGAATAAACGCGGAAAACATGTAACTAAGTGAATAAATCGGCCAAGTGCGAGTCGGGCTCGCGCACTGAGGGTTCCGTACCACTAGAACAATTCAATAACGAAATTACCAGTTATAACTAGGTAATGAACATAAACTTTTCACTTGCCTGACTCGCACGAGGCCAATTTTATTATTTTTTGTTATACTTTAGTGTGTACTATAATCGTGTTAAGTTTGACGGTTGTAAGTATTACCGTTTTCACATTAGAGCTAATACAAAAATACGTTAAAAAAATAAGTTTGTTGTATGGGGTACCCCCCTTTCGTTTATAATTTTTTATAATTTGTTAGTCATTATCCGTTGTAACATTACATATTCTGCGAATATTTTAACCGGCTATCTATTACAGTTCGAAAGATACAGCCATTTAGACGTAAGACAGACAGACAGATGGACAGACATCGTAGGCTTAGTAATTGTGTCCCGTTTTTACCCTTTGGGTACGGAACCCTAAAAAGTTCCATAGTACCCATCATTATGAACAACTTATGATATGGGACCAACCCTAAGATCACGAAAAATTTTCAGCCGTTCCATACATTTTGTCGAGTGTGAACGACCGTTTTCTATGGAACAGTTGGTATTTTTTTCACATTTTCAGGCTCTAATAGTACTAGTCTACAGTGAGGAGTACTATGAACCCTTTTCGGCTTAGTAAACCCTTTCTGCGAAACCCAGTAGACATGAAACTGACACGATTTTAAGGGTTTGGCTCAAAGCTTATAGATCACAGTATAGATCCATCAAAACTTGAAAACTATTTTTTACTACTATTGTTTACCGATACAGTCAGGGTTGTGTGTCGTAGTGACAACCCTGCGATTTTTAAAGATCAAGTGAGGGTAGGAGAACAAAACACCCGCTCTTCTCGCTGGCCTCACCTGCAGAATTTTCAGTCAACTCGTGACCACGGCCATTGTAACATGGTCGAAACGTCGAGCGAAAGGTACATATTTTTTACCTAAATTAAATAATACGTGATAAGTCCCGATAAACATTTAAAACATTGTGTTCAAATCGCGAAAGTTTAAAAATAACAAAGTTTTACTTTTTTTATTTCCTGGGTAAGCGCCTTTATTAACTAAACAAAATACAAGCTAAAACTAAAACTACAAATACAGTTAGACTGCCAATAGACCGTTGAAGGTTCAAGTTTTACTAGTTTAAAAAAAAAAACTTAAGCCACACCTAACTAAAAAAAAATATTCGTTACGTCATGTCCTTGGTTAACATGCCTTGTCCAACGTTACGACAACGAACCAAATTTTGTAAACAAAAAAAAATTGCCAAGAGCGTATCAAGATACACATGTAGGTAGGGTTCCGTCGCCAAAGCCATTCATAGTTCAGATATAGTCACATTATAGGAAAATCCGAAGGAACGAAGCTAGATGCATGGTGTACTGCTCGCACTTTTGGAATGGATCAGCCAAGTACCAGTTTGAGGTGTTGGAGTCTATTGTAAAACGTGCCAAGAGACTCGAGATCAGCAACGAATTTCAAATTTAGACCAAGCTTTATCTTGAGCATCGGTGCAAAATTGCTAGTCTATCGGTTTTTTGTCGGATACATTTCGGAGTGTGCATCGGATCTGCGTGATTTAATTCCCGGATCCAGACCATTTTTCTATCGGACTGCCAGAGTGGACACGAAAAGGCGAAGCACTTTAATTCCACTTTTATTATGCCTAGTCTGTAGAATGCGCTGCCTGAATGGGTATTCCCAAATATTTACAGTCTGAGTGTCTTCAAATCGCGAGTAAATCGATTTCTTCTCGGCAAGCGTGCTCCATCGTAGACCGCAATAACGCTTAACACCAGGCGAAGTAGCGGTCAAACGCAAGCCTTTCACCACATTTTAGTTAAAGCTATTTCTTCATCTTAAATTGGATGCCGAGGCGTACTGATATTAAAATACTTTGCGTTAAATGATACATTCTTGGTAGGTATTTCATTTCAAAATTATAATTGAAAACTCAGAACTATACCTATTAAATGCAGGTGGATCTAGTTCTAGATTCTAGACATGATATTAGTTCATAGCTTGCAAGTTCTGATCTTGTTTCAAACTTTAATAACCATTCAACTTTGTTAATTTTGGAAATTTCTTAGTACCTAGTACAGTAGTCATTGGGGTAGACTGTTCTAGAGTGAAGACCACGAATCGGCATGCGTATTATAGGACACCCTGAAATACGATGGCGTAACAATATACGTAAAGTAGTTGGAAGGAACTTTAGACTGAGTTTACTCTATACTAAGTGTTGGAGTGTTCAAGTCTAGGGTTAATAGGTTATTACGGGGCAAACGTGCTCCACCTTCGGCCGCATCACCGCTTTCCATCAGGTGAGATCGCGGTCAAACGTTAGCCTAGTCGGATGTAAAAAAAATAATATATATTGCAGCCGTCCATGAAGTTAAATTTTTGAAATTGGTAAGTTCTTACAAAAAAAGCTAACACAAACACAGAAGTTTTTAAGAACTTCTGTGTTATATTTACAAGATCTGGTTTAATACAGACAGTAGGTAAAGAAATAAATTGAATACAAATTCAAACGCCAACTAAATTATCAATCCAAATTTCAAAAATCAGATAAAACTCCAACATTATGTCAAAAACCATTCGTAAATCTGGATTTTCCTTAGTTAATAGAAATACGTTCACGTCTAGGGACGTAATTGACCCGAATCAAATGGAATAAGGATGCCAAGTTAGCAATTTTTCTCCCCTCAAAAAAGTATTTTCCTCAAAATCTGGCACTGACGGAGTGCCTGAGTTATGCCCGATTTCATCATGAGTCTCCTAAATTTAGAGATCACTTAAGCGAGTTAAGGGGTTCTTTAAATATATTTTTGTTTTCCACTTACTGCACTTGATAATTGGTGCAAATTACAGGAATTGATCACTCTTAATTTTAACATGTTTTTGGTATCTTCACTTGTACCTTACAATCTATGTAAACAGGATCTTTACTTTTACTAGAGAATCAACACTGAGAGTCATGAGAAATATATCAGCTGCTTCATACATTTTCTCGAGTGCGAATGGCCATTTTCTATAGCACAGCAGATATTTTTTTCGCGATTTCAGATTTGGTCTCATAGAACAAGTTGTTTATTATGATGGATATTATAGACCTATTTCAGCTTAAACCCTGCACCCCCCCTTTCCGCGAAACCCTGCATATTGAAATCTTGGATCTTTTAAGTTAGACTGAGTGTGTAGGCATAACAGGCGAAGTGCGAGTCGGGCTCGCACACTGAAGTTGCGAAAAAACTTAATAAATATGTCATACATAGTATACATACACCTGAAAAACATTACCCTCCAGCAGTCGAGTAAAAAGATTGTAATGTCATAAGACAAACTTATATTTGATACCAATTGACATCAGTCTATATCACTGTCAATTTTCCAACGAGAAAATTTTAGTTTTCAATCACAGAGAAAGTGATTGAAGTTCAAATGAACTTGTTTTGGATTATTACATGTGCTGTGATGCCTTGCTTATTGCAAAAAATCATTATTCTAGGTGTGATTCTAGGCCAACGAAAATTACCCTATAGGTTATAATTTTTGAATTTGCGATCAAAATATGTGACATAAACGGCCGCATCTTTAATTGCGATGACGTAAACTTTTAATTTTATAAACCTTCCGTGAACCGCAGTATTTGATATTAATCTCAACTTGATACAATATGTAGGCCACGTTCCTGGAAAAAGAGTTTTGACACACAGACAAAACTAACAACAAAGTGACCTACAATGGTTCCCTTTTTTTCTCTTGAGTTACGGAACTCCAAAAATAGAGGCTTTTATGGAAACGGACGTAAGATAAGAGACTCAATATTTCATTATTCCTTGAAACAGCGGAAAAAGGCCGAATTTCGAGATACAATAATTATATTATGACGAATAAAATCTACTACTTTATATTTGATGAAACGCACAAATTAAATTTTGAAGGGACCTCGGCTCTCAATATCGGTAGCTTTATTGGGCACTTTCCCATTTCAGCAGCTTAATTTAAAGCCATAAATTAATTTTAATGTTTAATTATTTTTTTCATTAAAGCATCTAGTACAGCCCGTACATAATTTTATTAATTTTAGCGGTTTAAAATTTAGAAGTGTCTTGGTTTTGTTGCATAAAATTAATATTAAGGAGATGTTTAACAATGGGAATTGTTACAAAATAGATTTTTTATTTAATTTTATATTATTGAATCTAATATTCTACTGTTCCATACATTTCGATTTGCGAATTATATTTTTCTATCAGCAAGCAACAGTTGGGTTTCTTTGCGTTATCAAGGTCCATTGGCCTCATTATATGAATTGTTCATAACGGTGAGGTCAAAGACCTCCTTTCAGCAAAGTACCATCGTTCCATGTAACAGTGTAGATAGTGGCTTATGTTAAGGCCGCACTTACCTGCGAAGGCTGTCTCTTTCACACAAAAAAATATACAATAAAAAGACACTGAGTGAGAATAAGAAAAACACTTGGGCATTATTTTTAGAATTTTATTGCAAATGTTTTATTACCATTTTCGTGTTGGTATATTATCTCCTACCAGTATAAAAAAAACAACATAAAAATTCATTTAAAACGTTAGAAATATTATTATAAAAACAATGCACAATTTAATTTAATTCCTACTTGGTGCTTTTTTTTTTGTTTATATCGTTGAAATGTGCGAATAAGAAAGCACTGACTAGTAAGCGTGGCTTTAAAAGTTGCAGTTATCTTAGGGGTTCAGGAATTTTCAAGAGCAATAGATATGTTTTTTGATTCATGTTATGTGTCATTCTCAATGAGATAGAAATCAAAGAAACGATGGGACAAAAACAATGTCAAGTTTTCAACTCACCACTAAAATATCTGTAGGTACGTGATTCTCGCCTTAAAATACCTGTAAACAAAATAACAACACAATTATTATAATTCAGTCTTTTCTTTACAGAAAAAAAAACACGTTATCATGTTTGTTTATCTATAATTTGTTTGTTTATGTTTGTTTATCCTACCATAAAAATTCTACTGAAGGACTCATAAAGTCGGCTCACTACCACCCATACATTGTGGATTTTCCTTGGATATGTAAGAAACGTTTTTATTCAACGTTTCTGATCCATACAGCCAAGAAATGGAATATCTTGCTGGCTTCCTTGTTTCCTGAGAGTCTAGTTTATTCAAGGTTAGAGTGAATAGGTATCTTCTAAGTAGGTATGCATGCTTAATCTTCGGTCACATTGTAGCTTATAAGCTTACCAACAGCCAATGGGTGGTCAAATGCGGACGTATACGCGATTTAATAAAAAAATAATATTCGGGTAATGTTTTTTGTTAAGCGATGATGCGGCCTACGATGGAGCATGCTTGCCCAGAAGAAATCTATCCACTCTCGACTTGAAGACACCCTGATTGTAACTATCGGGGAACACCCACTCAGGCAGCGAATTCCACAGACTAGCATATTCGGGACATTTTTGCACACACGGTCATCTAACCCCAAAAGTAAGCAAAGCTTGTGATATTGCTGCCAGAGACTGATATAGATACAATATATAGTTTTATATACATACTTAGATATTAACAACCAGATATAAAACAGTCACATAAATGTTTGTCCTAGGTGGGAACCAAACCCACGCCCCCCAGCGCAGAAGGTAGGTTCACTACCAACTGGACCAACGGGCTATTATGAACATGCAAACATAAGCAAACTCTACACTGGCCCGCTGAGTAAGGGATAAGGAAAGAATGAATTAAGTAGAAATGTTGACGGTAGGTACGTGCTAATGACTCCTTTCCACTGTGCAAAAATAAAACCGTATGAATGAGGAAGTAGAAGATACGCAAAAAACATTGCGTTTCCAAAAACAAATGCTCAATTCGAAACACATACGAGGGATTCGAGGGGGTTGGAGAAACGCCCTAGTTTTGTTATGAAGTTGCAGTTTTCTTATAAACTCGTATATAAAGGTGTTTTTTTCTTCTCGGAAATACCGCAGAAAGTAGCTCATTCCACATTTTGCAGGTGTTTCTTTTCCAGAATAATCGTTGAAATAGGTCATGAGATATTTTTTTTGCGACATACTGAGAAGACCCTACCGCACGAAAGAGGACTTGTATATTTGAATTTGTTTTATGTGCAGGTTATGTTGATTTCACCAACATGCACTGGGCCAGCAGGGTGGATTAGGACCCATCTTTTCTCTGAGCTAGCAGTGAGAGATGATAGGCTGATTCTGATGATGGTAATTAAGAAGGTGGATTTTCCTCTAATAAGTACTAAACGATTTGATATTACTTTTCTCATCCGTACAGCCACCTCCATGCCGCCTTCGTTGTTTCCTAAGATATTATCATCATCAGTTTTTAACTGTCCACTCTGAACATAGATCTCTTCTAATGCACGTCATTGAGCTCGGCCAGCAATTCTTTCTTCTCTTCTTTGTTCCTGAGATATAATTTAGGTCCACTCAAGGCCAGAGTGAATATGTCTATATGAGTGAATATCTTCCAAGTTTCCATACTTCATCTTCAACTATATCGTTGCTTACCAACAGGCGAGTTTGTGTTTTTTTTTTATCTAAAATCATTTTGGCAGAACAACACCCATCCCTGTCTTTATTAAAAAAAACGTAATGACAACGGGTAAACTTTCATTAATTACGGAATTTTATGATACAGTACAGAGTTTATGGGTACAGGTGTGATAAACAGCTGTTAAAAACCACCATGACGAAATTTCTGAAAAAGAACCAGAAAACAGCAAATTTTGCACGCACTCCTGAGGTATGCTAGTGTATGTGATATTTAAGACCTAATCCGCAAGGAATCTGTCAGATAGAACTTTTTGTTATGCCACTTTCTACTTTGATTTGTCTTTGTTAAGCCCTTCAAAAGTCATTTGACACGGTCTGAATTCGACATGCTCTCTAAAAGCACGATCTTGATGATGCCATTGCTCTCAAGAACCACAGCTTAAAAATGATAGAGCAACAGTTTTATGGCAAGTATTAGAAGTAAAACTCAGTGATGGAGAGCCTGCAATCTTCTCCTACCCACAATTCATGTTGATAAATGTAGGTGAAGCCACGTAAATCTAGTTTGTGGGCCGTCGCACGTCGATAGTACGCAGACGACGTTATCTGACAAAATAAATATCTTTACAAAAATTTGAAATTTGGAAATTGTTTACTTATAACTGGTATAATAAAGCTTATTATAACAGGAAAATTAAAGCCTACTTGGGGTCCAGTCATCGTATTAATAAATGTCATTAATTAGAATAAACCGGCTAAGTGCGAGTCAGGCTCGTGCTCCGAGGGTTCCGTACAATAATTATCAACTTAAAAATCAACTTCAATATTATTATTTTTATAAATAATAGGCTTGCGTTTGACCACCATCACGCCTGATGTTAACCGATTAGTAAGATATTATGGAATTTCGATCCGGTGAAATGATAAAGAGGTCATCCAGGTAAGGAATTACAAGTTATAACTTGGTAAGGAACTAAAATTTGACACTAACTCATACTTGGCCATTATTTATTATTTGTTGTTATACTTTAGTGTGCACTATAATCATGCCAAGTTTGACGCGTGTACGTATTACAGTACTTGTACCTTAGAGCTAATATAAAAATACGTAAAAAATTCGTTTATTGTATGGGCTACAACTGGCTATCTATTACGGTTCGAAAGATATAGCCGTCAATTGGTAGGACAGACAGACAGAAAGACAGAAAGACAGACAGACGGACAGACATACAGACATCGTAAGCTTAGTAATAGGGTCCAGATTTTACACTTCGGGTACGGAACCCTAAAAACTAGCTACTAACTAACTAACTAACACTAAAGAAGAATACAGCAATGATTACTTGATTTAATTTTAGGTACCTACTTCTAAACTGGCCTTTTTTCAACAACAGAGCAAGTTAATATCTTAACAGAGACTATCCAACGGAGAGTTACGTATGCAAAACTACATAGTTCTAACGTTTCAGCAATTTGTTGTAAATAAAAAGCCAAATTCGCTTTTTAAGTCTTGCTTAACCACTTTGATTCTTATTGCCTGGAAGAAAGAGTTTATTGTCCAGCATAACCTTGTTTCACAGAAAATGTGAATTCTAGACTTCGGATAGATGACTTATTCTAAGAGCTGAGATAAACACGGGCTTTACAGAAAAGTTTTAAAGTCTTTTGTCGCCTTTACGGACTAAGTTCTGTGCTCCATGGACCGGTGGTAATATTTGCTCTGTGAAAAGTAATAACGTAGGCAAACTGGCTGTCTCAACGATGGTGGCTGTTGTTTATGGTATACTTTTTTATTTACTGTGCAGATAAAAAAATAATGCTTGCATAGAGTTTTTATGTAATTTTACAACATTTTGTGATTTTTGTAGTGCTTAGAAATTTTATGTAATCAAGTTTCACAACGGTTGGTTATAAATTATTAAGTAAAGTTTTATTGAGAATTTTCTTTTAATATTTGTTTGTTATTCGCACTTGGTTAATTTAGATTATTTAGGAGCTAAAAGAGCTTAGGTGCTCCTTTTCGCCTATGGCGGGAAATTCAAATTTCAAATAGTTTTCTTGTCCATATGGCTAGGCCGGGTAATTATTGTAAACGATCATAATATTTGCGCAAATAGATTATTATTCTTTAAAAAAATCATGTAAAGCTATTTTTCTCCAATGCACATTCAATTCAATAAACTAATGTTTGCTGTTTCAAACTTTTTATTGACAAATGTAAGTAATATGGTGTGTTAGTGTTAAATAAGTGTACATGATAATGTAAAGAACAACCAACAATTTGCGCAAACACTGTGTTATTTTAAAATAATTACACGGCTTACTAAGAATAAAAAACTGGTAACTACTAAAAAACTGGTAAATGGTAAACTGGTAATAAGACTAAAAAACTGTTGGAAATTCGAATTTCACGCCATAGGTGAATCTTACCACCTTAACTTAGTGCCCAGTTGCCACCAATAGACCAAATCCGGTATAATGATATACTTTAGTTAAATAATTCAAGATGATAGTTGACTGAATCAGGCGTACTTTGCGGAAGTTCAATTTGATTTTTATAACAATTTTTAGTGTATTTACTTATTGTACTCGAAGCGACATAGAAGCGAAATTACACGAGAGATTTGTCATCTATACTAATATTATAAAAAGGAAAGATTTGATTGTTTGTTTGTTTGTTTGCATTGAATAGGCTCCGAAACTACTGAACTGATTTGAAAAATTCTTTCACTGACGAGAAGCTACACTATCCCCGGGTGACATAGGCTATAATCTATACCCGTGCGAAGCTGGAGCGGATCGCTAGTATACAAATAAAAGATGATGATGAATGATACGTACGTATTTTGTGTTTGCAATAAAATGTTTATGTTTATTTTGAGATGAAGCTTATTAAAATGATAGTAACAAATTTCAAAACTAATACCAGTAGTTTTCGGATTGATGCTAAGTAGTAAAAAGCCAATCACGCTGCTTGAAAATGCTTCAATGGAACCGAAAAGTCCGTTTATCGCCAATACGGTCTCCCGGGAAAATTCACCCGGGTCAAGACCGGCCGGGCAGATTACCCGGGATTTACCCGGGAGTATCGAGTTTGCAACCTATAGTGTTACTTTGCTTCATGGGAACTATTGAATGTGAACTTTTGAAATTGGGTTAACTTTGTAGCTATAGCTTATTTTGCATGCATATACTAAAAAGAAAAACAAGAATCCCGACTGCATAATGAACTTGCTCATTGTCAGCCAATTGGTTCGATGGAATTGGAATAAAATATATGGTGAAAGAATCTTGAATCACATTTTATACAGGGTTATAAAGCATGCCCTTGCTTTATAACCCATGATTATGAACAACTTTTACAATGGACTAACCCTGAAATCGCGCAAAAATATCAACCGTTCCTTACGGTTATTTACACTTTTGACAAAATGTATAGAACAGCTATAACGAACGCCTTTCAGCTTAGTATCGCCTTTCCTTATAGCCCAGCGTTGGGTTTCTCTCCGGAAAAATAATGTTATAGCTTAAGATAGATTAATACATAGAAATTCTTTACTATGTGCATATTTTGTTCTTGAGGTGTCATCATCATCATCATCATCATCAGCCAGAAGACGTCCACACTGAACGACATCCTGCCTTTTGCATCCACTGGATGCCCGCGACTCGTACAATGTCGTCGGTCCATCTAGTGGGAGGCCTCCCTACGCTGCGTCTTCCGGTTCGTGGTCTCCACTCAAGAACCTTTTTTCCCCATCGGTTATCGGTTATTGATCGGTTGAGGTGTCAAAGCACCGTCAAATTTTTACTCAACTTTTGAGTATATTGCTTTTCATGAAATAAGTCCCCCAGACACGGCGCTGTCATTGCGTATTAATCAGCAAGGAAGAATTAGATGGATCCTTGCTATCAGCATCATTTATCAAGCCGAGCCGTGAGACTTCTTTCATGAAACACACTTTATAAAAACTTGAAGTATAGTTAACATTCTTGTCATCTTACTAGTTTTATCTGTGAGTTTTAGGTATATGGTATATCCATGGACATAATTATCACCAAATGAAAGAAAAAAAAACTTTTTGGCGACAAGACATGTCATAAATAAATAGACAGAACACCTCTACCGGCAAATGAACTAAACAGGTGACGCCAAATCCTCCCCGCACAGGAGAAGAAAAAAACTCTACTTTCAAAGCTTTTGGAAAGCCCCTACTCCAAAATTGTGTGAAAATTAAGCACTGTGTTATCCCCAAGTATTCATCGGCATTGCTGTATTTATATAATAATTTCATCCTCATTAATTTCAATATCTGCCAATTTTGTTAATGGAAAATGTTGCCTGAAACTCGATAAGGAGCTTTAAGAAACTTACTCAATGGCATTTCCTTTATTAATATTTATGAGATTTCATTACAACTTATTTCATTTGAAGCGAATTTGTTATTGCAAAAGATATTAAACTCTAGAAAGTTGAAATAAAACTCATACCTGTCTAGATGTTTTTTCTAATTTTCGGAAATACCTTTTTACCCAAAGACGCAAAGTGAAGATAGTAGATTTATAGTTAACGTTTATCCATTATTATACACATATTTATACCGGGCTATCTCTAGACGACAGACCAATTAAGAGATATAACTGTACTCATCATTATAAATAACTTTTACTTTGGGACTATGCTAAGCAAACAAATATTTATGTTTGGGACTAAGCACTGGTTTTTTATTATTAAATAAAAAAGCAGTAAAAAAACAGCAGTAAGTAGTAAAGTTTTTATAGGATTGCTTTTGACCACTACCTCGCCTTGCCCAGAAGAAACCGATTCATTAGCGATTTGAAGACACCCTGATTGTAACTATCGGGGAACACCCATTCAGGCAGCGCATTCCACAGACTAGCAGTTCGCACAATAAAGGTGGGATCAAATAGCTACGTACGAATTTTCGGAATATCAATCATGAAGTGGTGTCGCCTTTTCGTGTCCACTCTGACAGTCTGGTAGAAAAATGTCGATATCATAATAATGGCTGATATAGCGAAAAGTACAACGATAACCGTGAATATGTCCGTCACCTAGAGATATACCCTATTCCTGCCTACAGCCCAAAATGCCTGAACTATTTTTGATAAATAAAGTATCGATAGATACGTGTAAGTTCAAGGATGGTCGCTGGGTAGGTGGCATCATCATAATTACGAGACAGCCACATGTAAAGCGCGGATTAAATAAATTTGCTTGCACCTCTAATTTAAATTTTGTTAATACTTTATTTATGTTACATATATTTTAAATAGGTATTTCCAAATTAAAGTGAGGTTTGGTACAACTTTTTTTTGTTTAGGTGCACCATTTGTGAAATTTTATCCGCCAAAAATATCATTATCGAGTTTGTTACCTTTTACGCAAAAGATGTTTTTATTCAGACACGTAGTTTCGTATTGATTTATACAAGGTAGATACGGAACGATGAATATTAAGGGTATATGAGTCAGACGACTTTTTTCTTCTGTGGTAAAAGCGAATTTGTATTTTGTTTCCTAATTAACAATAACAAGGCAAACCGTCGCCTTGCCTTCTGTAGCGTTTTACGCAATGCGGTAGACACTACGCCGGTTTGTGTCTCCAGTATTAGAAACAAACTTTTTGGGTACTGTGAAAGTAAATAAATAATGTACCCACTACGTTTTTTAGACAAACAATCTAATTTAAAGAAAGGTGGCTATTTGCCAATGAACCAGAGTCACCGACATTGCTATTAAAATTTGCAAGTTGAAGAGGCAATGGGCAGGCCACATCTCTCGAAGAACAGATAACCAATGAGGAAGAATGGTTCTTGAATGTAGACTACAAACCGGAATACGCAGCGTAGATAGGCCTCCCAGATGAACTGATGACATTGTGAGAGTCGCCGGCATCCAGTAAATGCAAAAGGCAGGCTGTCGTTCAGTGTGGAGGTTAAAAGGGGAGGCCTATGTTAAGCAGTGGTCATCTTCTGGCTGATGATAAGAAATTAAAATTGTAAATTGATTAAATGGTTTGCTAAGAATCTGATTAGGAGCCTGTGATTGGCATAATATAAATTAATTTGTTTGGGTCGTTCGAAAATTCATCGATAAGCTACAATTTTACCAAGTCAGATGACAGTAGGTCAACTTATTATATTATGATAACCCGGAAATCCTTCCGGTTACATGGCAGAACCGAGTGTATTTATACCTGAAAACTATATACTATAAATTATACAACGGATTATTTTTTTAATGATTTTCTTTTTAATTAACTTAATTTAAAGTGGCATGGCATGATGATTAAGTAATTGTTACTCAAATTTTTTTGCGGACTCCTACTAACTTGCTGCCCAAAATTGTTTTACAGGTCCTTTTTGAATATATTGCTGATTATTTGAATAAAACCACTCAAAACAAAATTATTAAGGTTGGTAAGTGCTGTCTGAGTAATTAAATTTAGACAGTGGTCACCAGAATTCGGTTAACCCATAATATAATTAAGTTAGAAATTCCGATACATATTCCTGAAATATTTCACAAAGGAAACAATATTGCAAAACGCCTCGAGGAGAGCTCGGGCCAAGGAAGCAAACTGTATGTTCTTGAGAGTATAACATTCTCGTCCAAATTCTATTTACGATTTTATTATCCTACTTGTGGGTAAAATTTGTATCAAATTCAGAATCCATTTCACAATAACAAGAAATGTTTAACTTTTTAACCAAAACCGTGAATTAGGATTATTGAAGTTATACTTTTTATGCGACTTGCAACAAGGTTGCGTTATACGTTTAACGCTACCATGGAGGGGGATTTTTTTCTCTCTCGTATGGTTGTGAAATGCGTATCCTTTTTTCACGCTGCGACTAGCAGTCCCGGTAGTGTAATGGTGTCGCTAATGGATTGAGAAGCCTAAGGAGCTAGGTTCGAATGTCGAGAAAAGCATGTTTTTAAATTGTTGATATTTTTGCCCTAGTTACAATTATAGGGTTCCTTGTTGAAGTATAACTTCTTCCGCGCGGAGGGACTCCACGCACATTTTTTTTTTAATGTTTATGAAGCCCATGTGACTAATATGTTTAAACTCCTATCGTGCATGCGTTTTTAAGTATGCAAATAAAATATCTTACTTTTTATTCAAAAAAATAAATACGTTTAGTTAACAAAAGTCACCCGGTACACCTCCAATCATAACCTAACCTAACCTATTCCCAATATTTTATTTGTACAGGATCAATGAAAACAAAAACAATAAAAGCAACCTTTGTAAACAATGTATATGAGTTAATTTTCCTCATAATAGTAAAGTTATTTTTGGACGTAGGAAAAAGCTGACAGTTCGTGAAATAACAAAATACATACCTATGGTAACAAAAAATAATGGTTACAAGGTTAATATAATAAAAAAAATACAATAATTTCATTTAATCTACATTGAAAAATTATACTAAAAGACATTGCTTGCAAAATATTACTGTATCCTAAACGAGTATTTAGAAGACAAATCAATTATGGAATTAATTGATCCAATCCGCAATTTGTTGACATACCCAATTATACCTAAGATCTGTATGTGAATTAATTTCGCAATATGCAATAAACTATTGAGTATTCCTTTTTGCTCGCAGGGTAAAATTATGTCATATTTTACAATAGACTGTGAATTTTTATAAATTGTTTAGATAATTTAATTTAATTTATAATTGAATATATAATACAGCATTGAATAGCAACGTAGTCACAGTGTCGCTGTAGATTAGAATGGCGGAGCAATCATTTTATTCCAAGAACCAATGTGACAGCCATCCATAGATTTTTATTTTTATTAACCAGTTTCCCGACGTACGTTGTTCTGTCCTTTGTCCGATAAAGTTATGGTCCATACAAAAGTATCATAGTTATTAAGCACTATCTTTAAGTGTTTCTGGCTCAACGCATAAGCATTGCCATTCAACGTGGTAATGCCGCCAGCATGCTGGGTACGCTGCCAACTGGTAGTGGGCTTGAGCATTTGGATTGTATTTAGACCTTCAACGGTCTATGGGCAGTCTAGCTGTATTTGTAGTTTTAGTTTTAGCTTGTATTTTGTTTGTTTAATAAAGGTTTTCCTTTATTAACCACATTCAGTTTTTCCCAAATTTTACTAATATTTCTTTGCCTAAAAACTACGTTCAGTCTATTAAAAATATATTAAAAAATGCAAATCGGTCCAGCTGTTCTCAAGTGAACGCTTACCAAAGATAAGCATTTTTGTATAATAGTAATAATTAGTTATATTTAAGTTTTTTTATGTTGACATAAATTTCATATTGATACATCGAAATCAATAAAAAATATCAAATCATAAAATAAAAAAATAAATAGATTTATAGTTCCGTTATTTGGCCAACTACAAAAATTTGTTGGTTGGACTGTAGCTACATAGAAGTGGCATATTCAGATGGTCGAATACCGAGCGCTTGTTCATCGCTATTGTGTCAGCAACGCGACCATTCGCAATGAACTACTGCCGACCGTAGATCAAATTGTAGCAGACAAAGAATTCAAAATGTTTTGTGAGTATTGAGACAATTCAGTGGATTGGAGTAAGCCAGTTGAGAAATAAACTTACAATACTTAGAAACATCGCTACGCTAACAGAAACCATATTAACAAATCGATATTTAAAAAGTTGGTTACAAAATTGGTAAAATTGGGATGTTTAATTAGCACTGAACTTCAAAATAAACAGAATCGTAACGTATGCGAATCCACTCTCAACCAGATATTTCGTTCCACATAACTAAACTCACATAAAGCCTCGTTTATGGAGACGCGGAGCATTGCGTGGCGCGTTTCGCAGGGATCGTTGCGTGCGGTGAAACGCGAACCGCTTCTGCACAAAACTTAGGTCGGAATGCAAAACGATTCGGCAAGCATTATGCGTTCTGCTCAACGATAGCCTGTCATCTGCATCCACTGGGTGCCCGCAACTCCCACAATGTTACCAGTTCCTTCTAAGCCTAACCTTCGCTGCGTCTTCTGGTTCGAGGTCTCTACTCAAGAACCTTTCGTTTAGGGAGATACCCCGTAGCATATCTCCGTCGAATGTACTCTAATATATTTACTAAGCAACGCAAGTTGGCCAACATTTGGACACAAGATGCTTCGAACAAACATGTAAAAAAAACTATAATACGCTACTACTATATTTTGGTCTTCTTTTGAAGCTATCTGCGGATTCAGCCATTGCACCGGCCTTTTTTGCCTAGCGGGAATATGAGAAATAAATACAAGTAGCGTCCCACCCTAGAGGCGCCTCATTTTCCAAGGAATCAAGGTTCCATAGTAATCAAAATCTACTACGGTCATACCATTTAGTATTTTACCATCGCAAGTCCGACACCGCTCGACTCGAGTAGGGCCACGCAGTTAACAGTAGTAAAAGCCCGACGTAACAGCCCCCTTACAGTCGAGTTGCTGTGGTCCTTTTGTTAGATTCAATAGCAGAGTTGGCATAGCGTTCGCTAGCAATGTAAAGCAAGTATGATGTAAGTAACAATCAACTGTCAATAATTTCCATAGAATGAATTAATTGGCTGTATTGGTTGCTTTTGACGATACAATTCAAGAGATCATTAGTTGTTATGACAACGTGTAGTAAGTACCCATTGTTCTAACAAACAATTTACTAATTGTTTGTTAATTGTTGTTTTGATGTCATCCTATGGTAGGTTCGTATGTTTTGAGTCTATTCATAGAGTAGGAATCAGAATGGTTGTTGGCAATAATGTGAACGTTCTTTCTACTCTTTACACGCTAATATTAGCTTCACTTCGATTGTATTTTATGTTTGTCAATTCAGAACTTAATCCTCTATCTTCGTATTTTTTTGTTTAGCGTTATGGTCTAATGTTCATACAAAAATTCAATTAAAAATACACTAATTTGTTTTCGAATTTTCCAATTATCCGGGAAACTTTTCCAATTTTACTTTTCCTTAAAAAGTCAACTATTACGGACATTAAAAAAACGGTCCCACCGTTCTCTAGTGACGTACTTACCAACAAACAGCATTTAGTTTTTATTTATTATCATTATTTTTAGCCTATAATATTCCCACTGCTGGGACGGTGCCTTCTCACAGAGAGGGAGGATGGGTCCTAATCCAACATGCCCAGTATGTCCTGGTGAATTCCATTATGTCTTTGACCTTTTATGGTTATATCAGTTTACTTTTATTTAACTATACAAACCTTAAATCTTTCAATCTTTCGCAATTTGTCCTCAAAGGTAGGCAACGCACTGACAATGCCCCGGGTATTGTAGGTGTCTATAGGCAGCGGTGACCACTTACCATCAGGTGGCCCGTAGCTTGTTTTCCACTTATTCTATAAAAAAAAAAATTACACATGTTTTAAATGGTTATCGGGATTTATTGCGCATTATTTTATTCAGGTAAAATAAGTTGCTCTTTGACCATGTAACAAAATTACAATGACTGTGGCCAGGAGCTAACAAAAAAAAAACTAAACAAAGTTATAATACCTACTACCCAAATAAAATAAAACAATGCGCGATAAAACCCGATAAAAATTAAAACAACCGTTAAATATTTTCCAAATAGGTATAATAAGAACGTGAAGATTGTGCTTAGTTAAATCGTATGTACATTTTCATGAAATCGATTCAATCCAATTAGCATAATCTACATTCTACATGCCTAATGGATATAATACAATAATGGAAGGGCATTCAAGAGATCGTTAGCTAAGATAGTTAATTGTACTAACTGTTATCGGATTTTAGTATGCGTATAATACCGAGCTATTGCTAATTGCGCTTTCCATTTTAGGATTTATGAATAGAGATCTGAGAGTATTGTTACCTCAGATCAGACAAGCAAGAGAGATATGCTTTAGTAGAATAGACATGTGTCTTAATGTTTCGTTTATATAATTAGGAGGCTTAGCGAAGGATATAATAATTAAATACATTATACATACTGGAAAAAATATTTTAATTAGATGAGAAATTTCTGTGATATCAGCGTTTCAAGCTTTTGGTGGGGATAAGGAGCGGATTCTATGTCCTTCTCCCGCAAAGCATAATAATTATGTTAGTATAGGTACGGACAGACGTGCTCATTACTAGCACAAAAGCATGCTTTTATTGAGCAAGTGCTCATTAGTAGCACGTGTGTAATGTAATGAGCATGCTTATTTAGAGCGTGCTCAAAAATCAAACGACGTTTGATTTTCGAGCATGCTACCTGAGGCGCGGGTAGGGGGGGCGTGATCCGAGCACGTCTGAACATGTTTGCTCTTGCTTTGAGCATGCCTATTTAGGAGTATGCTTTAAAACAAGCATGCTTATTTCTGGCAAATGTGAACAGTTTGCAGAGCATGCTAATTTTAAGCAAGCTTATTAGCATGCTTTTTTTGAGCAAGTCTGTCAGTACCTTATATCATTTATATGGCGCGCGCACGGCTTGACGACATAACGTGATATAATGCGCTCTCTGTCTATCATGTAATTAAATTTTTTGTAACAATTTTTTTTTTTACAGATACTGACTTGGTTTTCACACAGTTTATTTATATTACACGGGAATTACTCACGTAAGATTAAGCCGGTCACTCCGACTATAGTTTCAACTGCATTAGACAGTCTTTTTCAAGGTGAATGCACGCGCGCGGCTGCGTCTCGCTTGGCACTGGCCAGCCGTGAAAAAGACTGTCTAATGCGGTTGAAACTATAGTCGGGTGGAATACAAATAAAACTTATTTATTATTCAACAAATTTTGTTTTCATTGATGAGCGAGATCGCTCTATTTATGATCAGCTTTTTTATGAGGTAATATTTATAGAACACTTTTCTATTCACAGATAGATCTGTGTTCCTATTATTGTTTGAATTCAAAAGCGTTCGTGTTTCTCTCACTTGCGTCACTGTCACAAACGCAAAAGCTGTAAGTGCCGCACACTTATAATTTTTTCTCAAAAACACTAATAAACCTTATTAGTCCATATAATGCAAATAAACGCGGCAGACCTTCACCAGTGTCAAGCCAGTTTTAGGCCAGAAAACGATTATGGCTGTGACCACGTTTTTATAAAATAATTAAATCCTATCCTACTAATATTATAAACGCGAAAGTTTGTATGTATGGATTTTTGTTCCTCTTTCACGCAAAAACTATCGAATGGATTTTAATGAAAGTTTACAATAATATAGCTTATACATTAAAATAACACATAGACTATAACGGGTTGTAGTAGCGAGGCCGAACGCCAAGCTCTTTGTGTACGAAGTATTGGGTTTCAGCTAGTTAGTGATAAATCAATTATGTCCTTTCCATTAGGAAAATATTCCCACATTTTATTCAGAAAACATGAGCTTTGAATGTCGTTTTAGAAATTTGCATTTCCGGACATGACTTCATACCGGACGAACTGCGGTTTTATTCAACTTTGTTCTATTGTGCGAAATAACGAAGTGTCCACCGCAATTCACGGAAGCTCTAATTGTCGTATACAATAAACGATGGAGTTTAAATGAAATTTAAAATCGGATATGATTTTTTACGATGAATGATAATGATGGCTAAAATAATAATACCAAGCATCAAGTTTGGCATTAATATAGTACACTATTTAAAGTATAACAACATATAATCAATAATGGCCAAGTACGTGTCACCACCAAGATAAGCAATGTCTTGCGCGGTCTGTGCTTCGATTCATGACCGCCTAGGCATGATGTTATTTTTTGCACTACTTTTTGTATTTCGTAGTGGTACAGAACCCTCAGCGTGTGATCCCGACTCTCACTTGGCCGGTTTATTTGTTTAGGTGTACTAATTGCTATGTGATCAACTAAAGTTTGGAGACGCTGAGCTGTACGCTGTACGTGAATAAAAAAGAAAAAAAGAAAAGAAAGAAAGAAAAAGAAAGAGAGAAAACATTTTCACCACGAGGGTTGCGCTAGGTCCGCCTATCGGGGAGGCAGGGATGCTAATATCTTCAAACGAAGTTCTTCGTGTAATTGTGATCGAATTTCACGTACAAGTAAGCTCGTTTAATCACTAATCATCTTGCGAATGTAAATTTTTAACTATTTAAACCTTTTTGTACATTCATTCATAAATTAGATCATATTCATTTTATTTTGTAACACTAACGTTAAATGGCTTCCAATGCGTAGAATATGTCAATCAAATGTGATAAGCACTCACCTAAATTCGTAATTATAAATCCAATTTTCTTCTACTTGTCACTTGACTCAGGTAAAAATTCAGACCCCAATATTGGTTGCCAGGCTTTTTATCGTAATTTTTCCACATAATTTATAAGCCAATTTTCTTTACAAAAAGTCTTGGCGTCGTAAACGGGCTCAGCGGGGTTTTCGCTTCGGTAAGTACACAGTCGTTTTCACTTTCACACGCCTTTAAGGCTAGGTTCCTATCACGACTGGTTCTAACAGTAGTCAAGCTCTCTGCAAAATTGTGAACCTCAATTATCACCTATTGCTTACAGAACTACCTATTGTCTATACTACAAATACCAACTCCAATAATGTAACCCAAGGTTTAAAAAAATAAGATTTACAATTTTAACTTTGCGTGTTTTACATATCTAAGACAGGACAACGTCTGTCTGGTCAGCTAGTCTATACTAATATTATAAAGAGGAAAGATTTGATTGTTTGTTTGTTTGTTTGTATTGAATAGGCTCCGAAACTACTGAACCGATTTGAAAAATTCTTTCACTGACGGGAAGCTACACTATCCCCGGGTGACATAGGCTATAATTTATACCCGTGCGAAGCTGGGGCGGAGCGCTAGTTATCTTATATTTTGTAAGTGCGCGGTGAATGTGAGCATCATGTCAAACCATCTGTGGTTTTTTGGTGCAACAATATAGTATTCAAAATTGTATTGGTATGTATTGTGTAAAGAAAAAAAAAGGTTGTTCAATAGTTTTGAACTGAAAACTTCTGAAAGCACTGAACTCGCGAGGTCGTCACGCTCAGATACATATTTACAGGTTGGGAGCTCATTCCACAACCTTACCACTGTAAATATACATATAAATATAATATATAAACTCCTGGAACAAGTCGAGGAGGTCAAGTACCTCGGTCATATGATCACATCAGACCTGTCAGACCACGCTGACATAGAGAGACAGAGGCGGGCTATAGCAGTGCGCGGTAACATGCTGGCAAGGCGATTTTCCCGCTGCAGCGACTCTGTCAAGGCCCAACTCTTCATCAGCTACTGCACCAGTGTGTACACCACAGAGTTGTGGACGAACTACACCAAGGCCGCCATGAGCGAGATGCGTGTGCAGTACAACGACGCATGGCGCGTGATGTTCCGGCTGCCGCGGTGGTGCAGCGCTAGCAGCATGTTCGCCGAGGGACGCGCGCCCTGCTGGCAGGCGCTGCTGCGGAGCCGGTCGGCCGCCGTGCGCACCGCCCTGCACCGCTCTGATAACGCACTGGTGGCTGCGGTACGAGAGTGGCACACCAGCCCGATACATCGCACGTGGAGGGCGTATCACACGCCCATCACTTAATTAATTACTATTTATTTTGTATTTATGCTAAGTTTATATTTTTAATTTTCTGTAATTTTTTAATTTTATATATGTATTCTAACAATGTAATAATGGATGCAAATCTGGCTAATAATAAACATTTCATAAATAACCATATAACTTTAGTGAACAACAGTGATAGTATAAAACAGTGTTATATTTACAAGTGTGTGTATATACTATGATGATGTTTTCACTACTGTCGGCAGTCCCCATGACTACCATATTTTTTTTTATCTTGTATGAATTCGCATTAAGAAGTACCGTGTCGATGGGAAACTGTATTTTATTATAATTCTATCACTACAATATAAGGAAATAGGCAAGATAGTTCAGAGTTGGGTTAGCAATTAGCGTAGTGACAAAACTTAGAAATTCTGAAGGCCTCCAACAAACTTATGTTTCAAATCTTATTAATTTATAAAAGTATAATAAAAGTAGTTTATTTAATATTTTTGTATCTAAATTAGTTTGTAATACTTTACCAATTACTGCATTAAAAAGAAACATGTTGTGTATACATATTTAGGAATATGGTTTAGTTTAAAAATTTGTAGTCTACTCTAAGTTTAGATTGTTTTGACCATATTTTGTTTTGTGTGCCAATAAACTAAATAAATAAATAAATTTATAGGTATTGCATATCCATTTAAAATTACGCTTACTTCGCTTAACATCAGGCGAAATGGAGGCCAAACGTAAATCTATTCTATAAAAATAAAATAAAAACTATACTGTCTCCTGTACTCCTGACATTCAAAATCCTAGTGAAGAAATATAACTGTGAGCGTTTTTTATTTTTATTTTATGGTAGCCTTGGTTTTGACCGCCACCTCAGTTGTGTTGTTAAGCGAAGATTATGGTCTACGATGGAGCACGCTTGCCTAGAAGAAACCGATGCCCTCGCGATTCGAAGACACCCAGATAGTAACTTCGGTTTTTTACCTCGCACTTTGCTTTTACTCTAACCTTTGGCACTGTCTCGCCATTACATCCGTGTAGTAAGTAACAGAGGCGATAAGTCTCATCGTGAGCTAGCACAAAATGTACGATCAACTTAATATGCTCACCACTAAGCGCATGATGACGTCATTATGCTACAGCATGCTTACGTCACTACCCACAGCCGTATACTGAAGGATGAATTGGGATACTGCCAAAGATCCACTTGGCCGAAACGTATATTGGAACGGAAGATATTCTACAAACATGGATAGTACGTGACAGCTTGATACAGATCTTAGTGATGATTTATTATTATGTGCAACCTAGAGTACCTATAAATTACTAGCTATGCTCCACGGCTTCACCCGCTATCATACATGAGTCGTATATTTTTAAATGTAAAAAACTAACATAAGGTCGTTGATAGAATCAGGCGTTACCACAGAAAAAAAAATGTTTAAATTAAAACTACTGTCAAGGTTTGCAGTAGCCAGTTGCACCCATATAAACGAAACGTCAGTCATTCGAAATCAGTTAGCAACTGTGATGCGGAGTTCAACGCGTTGATCCAAATAAGATTGTTCAATCAAGGCTCACTTAAAATGCCTGGTAACAGATGTTACTTCTCGCTTCCGTTCTATTTACTTCTCTTTTCTGTGGGCGTTACTTTGCGGAAGTCCACTTTCAGAACGATCTTCTTGATTCATATCTAAGAACTCTTTCGTTCAAGCCAGCATAATGAAATAATAACTAAATCAAAATCGGTTAGTTTTTTGGGAGCTACGATACCACAGACAGAAACACAGATACACAAATTAAGCTTATAACACCCCTCTGTTTGCGTTGGGTCTTAAAACAGCATGATACGTAGAAAGAAATACTCAGCGACTTAGAAATAGAGCAAGTAGGTGACTACTTGCTCTATTTCTAAGTCGGATAAGAGAGCGCTAAGTGGCATAAAAATCTAGCGGACGGCACTCGAGAGCTATAGAGCTATCAGTTAGCTAGTCGATTTGGACCATTGTTTTCAGCTCTTGTCTTTTTATCAGCCACACTACTATTGGTAAAGAAAAGTGCACAAAAAGTTTAGGACAAAAAAGTAAAAATTAAATTGTTTTTCACTGCTCCTGCAGTTACAGTATTTCAATAATCATGGTATGAAATTAGTATGATAACAAAATAAAACATGTTTTACTTCTATACTATAACTATAGTTTCGGTTTTCAGCGGATCAAAAATGTGTGAATTAAATATAATAATAATCAATAATAAATATTCGGGACATTTTTGCACACACGGTCATCTGAAGCTAAGCAAAGTCTGTGATATGGCTGCCAGAGACTGATATACATACATATATATTTTAAATACATACTTATATAGATATTAACACCCCGTTTTTTTTGGGACATTTTCTCACTCTCGGTCATCTGACCCCAAACTAAGCAAAGCTTGTGATATGGTTATATAGTTTTAAATACATACTTATATATAAATTAACATCCAGATATAGAACAAACACAAATGTTCATCATACAAATGTTTGTCCTAGGTGGGAATCGAACCCACGCTCCCAAGCGCAGAAAGCAGGTTCACTACCAACTGCACCAACGAGCAATCAAATTTGGGCACTGAGTTAAGCCATTAACTCACATATTAAAAAAATGCAAGAAAGGTACCTCGAATCCTCATTGCAAGTTTTGGCTCCTTTTGGTAAAGTTCCCTTTGTGGTCCTCCAAGCATATCCCTCATTTTCAGAATTTTAGCCATCTTTCAAGGATTTTCTAGTCCACCTCAAAGGAGGACAAAGCGAGTCATTACGTTATAGGGGACGTCATCAACTCTGTAGATTTTTTTTTATGTAAAATAATTGGCCATCAAGCGACGCGTCACCTGATGGTATAAGTGTTCACCGCTGCCTATAGACACCAACAATACCCAGGGTTTTGTCAATGCGTTGCCTACCTTTGAGAACTCTATTCACCCTTCGTTTGAAGCAGTCCAAATTATACTCCGGAGGAAAAACCGAAGGACATCCTTTATTGAAGGAAGCTTAACCTTATTTTATCGATAAAAAATGCCAACACATACACATCATCAGCCATTAAATGTCCACTGCTGAACAAGGCCTCCCTCTTGAAGAGGGATGTTGCCATAATCCCCACGCTTGGCAGGTGGCTTGGGGATCGCAGTACATTCACCGTGTATTAACAGGACGCTGCTGCCCATCCTTCGGTGGTTATGGTCGCAGTTTTAAGACATACCCGGGTATATATGCCAAAACACGACATAATAGAACCTTAAGGGTGAGGATAGGGGGAGGGAACGTCTATAAATATGGGGGTTAGCAACGATCTCTGTGAAGTATGGATGTAACAGTGTCGAACAAAGATTTATCTAGTTCTAGCTTCGACTTAGTCATCCAGAGTCCATTTATGAGACTAGGCTTTAAGTTAGGCAATCAATATCACCAGTCGCAGAAGTTGCTAATAACTTAAGTTTAGACAGCCTGTGAAGTATAGGTTTCAACCACAATACTTACTAGAAACTCTGCGTGTGTTGTTCTGATCAAACAAATTACTTACGCCGTAAGTACTTACAAATGTTAATTAAATTAAAACTGCTCTGTTAAGTTTTCTTTGGAGGAAATTGTGAGACAGGACAAATTTAACTTAACACACGCTTAATTGGCGTTTTAAGGAAGGTATAGGTTGGCAGAAAAATTTAGAAAATAATGAAAACGCCTCTGTCGCAAATAATTTCTACTCAGAAATAGCTTGTGTGAGGCACATCACATGGACACATCATTAGAAATCAAATAGGTTAGTAATTTTTTACCACGACGGAAAGGCGAAGGTGTATACATTTAGAGTGAGAAATTATTTGTTGGTTTGTGTGTTTTTGTGTGCTGTTCTCATTTATATCCAAAACGGCTAACCAATTTTAATTTAAGTTGTTAGGGTTCCGTACCTCAAAAGGAAAAAACGGAACCCTCATAGGATCTCTTTTTTGTCCGTCTGTCCGTCTGTCAAGACCCTTTTTTTCAGGAATGCGTATAGATATCAAATTGAAAATTACATCAAATACTCAAATCTACGGTTTCTTTCAGCTGTGTAAAAATTAAACTTGTAAGTCTACGCGATTAAAAGATATGACCGTTTTCAGATCAAAGTCAAAATTTTCAGACCTCTCCGTCCAAAGGCCTCTGAAATTGCTCAACGATTATTAACTGTGGACAAGAACCGGGAAGTGTATTCTCACCCATATATTATTATTCAGTTATAATTACACTTATAAGTTTGCCTATTGAAACATCCGACTCCGACGGTCTTCTACGACTACCGACTGATCTACTAAGACCGGTTAGTTGAACAACACCCCGAACTCTATTGTAAAAAGATCCCAAACCTATACTAAAATTAGAAAGGCCAAAACACGAGAGCTGACAAGTTAAAACAAATGAAGACGTGCAATGTTTTCATTTATAACCAACTGAAAAGAGCTCAATATTGCACAAACTTTTAAATGTTACCAGAAGACGCCAGAACACGAATACAGAAGGATTAACTTTAAATTGCAGCATGGCTATTGTACTTGCAACTTGCATGGAGGCCAGTAGCACAATGTCTCTTCAGGTATTGTTGTGGACTCAGATTCCGTATTTTTTATTCTCTTTTAGAGAGTAACAGTTTGCGCAAAAAACTCAACAGTTGGTTGTGTAACAGATACGAATTCAAGGATTTATGTTTTTTGATGAAGATTGCTGAACAAATTGTCTGTCAGTGTAAGGTGGCAAGTGATGACCTCATTTTATGTGTAACGTAGCATTCGCCCAGAATGTCATCAGAGTACGAATGTTTAGTCGCATTCTCGTAGCGAGCAAGATTTGTTTTTGTTTGATGTAGATTGCTGAGAAAATCATCTGTCAGTCCAAAGGTGGTAAAACCTGTACCTAACCATTTACGACTAATATAGCAAGAAATGTGATGTGCTCACGTTGGGCAATTAATATAACTGATATTGACTGATTGTGTTAAAATGTTATACATTACATTATCCAAGATTGTTAAAAGTCAATACCTTAACATTGCTGTTGTTGTTCCACATTGCACATAATAAATGATAGAGAAATATTGCACGTTATTTCACGTTTCAATCACAGTTGAATGGTTCTTTTTGATATTGAAAATAATATTATTGAAAACGTAGCTAAAGCCTTTTTGTGTTTTCCTAGCATTGGAAAAATTATTTACTATCCAAGAATTAAGAATTTTATTCGTATATCGGTGTCGAAATGGATATTGACATTTAGCGATGACCACCGACGTACATTCAAGAGCTAACGGAGTTGTTTCATCGGTGCTGAACGCAGCGACATGCGTTCTAGAAATTGTCAAACAAATAACAAATCAATTATATTAAAATAAAATAAAACACCCTACAAGGTTGATGCATTGGTACTGTTGTGCTAAATTTTTCGTTTGAATAATTTAGGCTATTTGTTTTTTTCTTCTTTATAATGGTGAAAAACTTGACACGGTATTTTGACATAAGTAACATGTTTTGCAAACGATACACCTTAAAGTTATATGATTATTTACGGGATATTTACCGTGGCAAGGTAAATAACCCGTCATATAACTTTATTGAACAACCGTGATAGTTTAAAACAGTGTTATACACCTTATATCTCATTTACATTTTAATATTCACATTTATTTATTTTCTTTCTTAATTTTTAAGTTTTTTACATCAATATATAGTAAAAAAAAATACATAAAAAACATTTTAATATTATTATATTTTCAATGGCTCGTACAAGAAAAAGTTACAAGTACAAGTAGAAGTTAAGTTTTTAGTGATTAAAATTATATTTTCTCAATGAACAACATTAATGTAAATCTAGACAATATTTGAATAGTGTTGCCACAAAAGTTTTTTTTAATATCAAGTTTTAAAAAAATGCAAAAGGAACGTGATTATTAAAAGACAAAAAAATAAACAGTATAACTTGGTTTAGAAATTAAGACATGTTGGTTCATCACAATCTTAGTTCGCAATGCTTAAAAGTATTCTAAAAAAATACTAACCTAAACTAAATTAACTAAACTTATAAAATAGATATAACAACATTTTATTGTGCTTCCGTTTTTGTTAAGTACTCGTAGATTGACTTTATTTCAACATCTATTGATATTTATTTGTTTAGCATTTCCAAGACACATATTTCAGTGCTAATTGTAAGGACATAACCCTACAAAAATTAACATACTAACCGCACTTCAATTATGTCTGTCACGAAGCCCCAACACACGTACGATTGTCGTTACAATCAAAAGTAATTGCCAGATCGTTACTCTACATGTAGGAACGTGTAGAAGGGCTTTTAGCCGTACTCCGATAATGGAATGCCAGCCACACACGTGCGGTACAAATAAACATCGAAAAACAAGGATTGTTTAACGAAATTTGTGTTTTCTGTGGAAGCGACGTGAACGAATTTATTTTATCGTTGTATTTAATGTTGTACTTGAAAAATCTAGGTAAGTAATGAAATTAACATGTGTGTATTTTTAAGTGCCAACTCGTTGGTTTTGTGCGTCTATAACGTCATAATTATTGTGTTACACTGTTTTCTAAGGTAGCTTGGCTTTGAAAACAGTGCAACAGTGCTGCAACTTGAAAGACCTAAAATAATTCCATTGGTTGTTAATTTTAACTACAAGGGTAAAGATACTTTGAGTTCTGTCAAATATAATTTAGTTAACAATCCAAACTTTACTACAGGGCTACGCGGAGAGGGTGTGTAAGCCAAATGGGTCCGTTATACTATCATTATAAACAACTTTTACAACGGGACCAATCCTGAAAATTAAAAATAAATATCAGATGTTTTATAAATTTTGTCGAGTGCGAATGATCGTTTTGTATGGAACAGCTGATATTTTTTTTCGTGATTTTAGGGTCGGTCCCATGTTAAAATTTGTTATTGTAATGATGAGCATAATGGAGCTCTTTTGACGTAACCCTGTATAACAGACTAGTTTTAAAGTTGTCACCTTTAAACAATGACGAACGTCGTCATTGTTTAAAAGTGTTCATCTTTGTTTACAAAAAAGTCAATTAAGAACTTTGAAAGTTCTTAATTGACTTTTTTGTGCAACTTTTTTGTGTTAATCAGAACAAATTTTACATTTGCTGATTCATGGTATTTACTGTAGAACTCATCTACCCTAACCATTATTGGTTCTGCGAGAAATATAACCGGCTCACTGCCACTGATTCACCTTGTAAATACGGTAGCTATATCGGTGACTGGTAATAAATATTCTAATAAGAAAGAGCTCAAACTAAAATATAAAACTAAACTAATCTAACGAATCATTACCGTGATTATTATTATTATCTCTTTATTTAATTTTATTCACGGGTCTAGCCCGGACCTTTGATAGGCATTGGTGGGGCCGAAACCAACACCAAGAGGCCCTGTTGAGTACAAAATACAATTACTATGGAATATGTATAAAATGGAATGTAAAACTATTGTACAGTTTAGGATAAAAAATAAAAAATCTGGACTATTGAGGTGAACAACTTGTGGATGGGTTAACATATCTATGGTATGAGGTACATCATCATCATCAGCCAGAAGACGTCCACTGCTGAACATAGGCCTCCCCCTTTAACCTCCACACTGAACGACAGCCTGCCTTTTGCATCCACTGGATGCCCGCGACTCTCACAATGTCGTCGGTCCATCTAGTGGGAGGCCTCCCTACGCTGCGTCTTCCGGTTCGTGGTCTCCACTCCAGAACCTTTCTTCCCCATTGGTTATCGGTTCTTCGAGCGATATGGCCTGCCCATTGCCACTTCAACTTGCAAATTTTAACAGCTATGTCGGTGGCTCTGGTTCTTTGGCGAATATGCACGTTTCGGATTTTATCGCGCAAAGAAACTCCGAGCATAGCTCTCTCCATTGCCCGCTGTGTGACTCTGAGTTTTTCCAAAAGGCCAACAGTTAAGGACCACGTTTCAGTACCATATGTCATCACTATGAATATGGTACAGGTATGAGGTACGGCACCTGCCAATTATGCCTCATTTCAAAATGCTAAAGCAGGTGGTGACTTGCCACCCACTAAATGGGCCCCCAATAATGGCTGCCGTATATTAGCACCGGAGAGGCAACATTGGCGTGGGTGGCTTAGGGTGTCGAGAGGTGTGCTACACTTTCACTGAGAGCTACTAGCGGCATTATGCCCTTTAACACTTCCACCCTGGAGCTTAGGTTCTTAGCTCTTGCGGTTTCCACCCCCAGACGGCCGGTTAAGGCAAGCCGGGGGTCAGGGTCTCTGGGGTTTTAGACCCATGGAATCTGGGTAAGCGGTGTCGCCACTCACCGACGCGGACGGCTCGCCATAAAGCCGCCCCTGCGTTATTATTATGTCTCTTTATTTCGATACTTTCACGGGTCTAGCTCGAACCTTTGAGAGGCATTGGGGGGGCCGAAGCCAACACCAAGAGGCCCTGTTGAATAAAAAATACAATTATGGGGTTTGTATAAAATAGAATATAAAACTATTGTACAATATGGGATAAAAAATCTGGGCTATTGAGGTGAACAACTTGTGGATAGGAAAACAGATCTATAGGATGAGATACGGCACCTGCCTAAACCTGTCTCATCTCAAAATAAATTTAGACAGGTGATGACTTGCCACCCACTAAATGGGCCCCCCATAATGGCGCCGCATCTTGGCACTGGAGGGGCAACATTGGCGTGGGTGGCTTAGGGTGTCGAGAGGTGTGCTGCACTTTCACTAAGAGCTACTCGCGGCGTTATGCCCTTTAACACTTCCACCCTGGAGCTTAGGTTCTTAGCTCTTGCGGTTTCCACCCCCAGACGGCCGGTTATTATTATTATTATATTATAGTATAAGTCAAGAAACAAGAAAAAATATCTTCTCATTTTCTATTCTTTTTTGATCAATCATAGAATCACAATTCAAATTGTAGGTACCTTACTGTATCTAAATCCCATTTATAAGCAAACCAATAGCTCACAGTGTCACACTGTCATTCCATTAATTAATTCCATAACCACTATTGTTTCCAAAGTTATAAGCTACAAATCCTAAAGCAAAGTCGTATAGACTAATATAGGCCCTGCGTAGACCAGGCTAGGCTTTGACACTCTTGATTAATGGATTTATTGCTAGACTATAGCTTAAATGCCTGGAGTATATAACCGCACATATGCTAAAGCCGAACGTTCACTAGTGAGAAAAGGAGGCTTCGCGGCGTACAAATTGCTGTGAACAAATTAATTCTATTCGGTCGCTACGAAAATTTAAATAGTTTCTTGATACTTGAGCTTAGAACAGTCTAGCCACGGCAAAGGCACGATGCGCTGTGTATTGTGTAACCGTGGCTTGACAATTTTAGGCCACTAAATGAGGTAAACAAAAATTAGTTCATATTCGCATGCCGGCGTCGCGGTTTTACCATCGCACTAGCCGCCACCGCCTGAAGGCTCATCCACACATCATAGATCAGTGGAAATCGCACACTGTGCGATTCACACGATCCTTCTTACCTCATACCTGCAAAATGTGGAATGAGCTACCTTCTACGGTGTTTCCGAGAAGCTACAACATGGGGTTCTTCAAAAGGTGAGTTAATCGAGTTCTAAAGGGTCGGCAACGTATTTGTGATGCCTCTGATGTTACAAGTATCCATAGGCGACGGTGACTGCTTACCATCAGGCAGCCCGTCTGCTTGTTTGCCACCTATGGCATTAAAAAAAACCGCAGTTGCTTGTATACAATGATTCCTCGTTTACTTGAGCTTAGAACCGTCTAGCCACGGCGAAGGCGTGCAAGTATGGCTAGACAATTTTAGGGTAAACATAAAAATGTTTTCTTTTCCAATTGTTCCTCGTTTACTTGAGCTTAGAACAGTAACAATTTTGCCGTGGCAAAGTCGTGATGCGGCGTGTAAGCGTGGCTAGACAATTTTAGGCCTAAGGTGAGTAAAAAAGAGTTTATATTTCCTCGATTGCTTGTATACAATGGTTCCTCGTTTACTTGGGCTTATAACAGTCTAGCCACAGCAAAAGCGTGTAAGTGTGGCTAGCCAAAAAAGAGTTCGTTTTCTCACAGTTGCTCGTATATAATTGTTCCTCGTTTACTTGAACTTAGAATAGTTTAGCCACGGCGGCGTGTAAATGCGGCTAGACAATTTTAGGCCTACAAAAGAGAGTACCTACACTTTTTAACGGCTGCTTGTACACAGCTGCAGTCAGCGTTGGGCCTTACTCTTGACGGGAAGACTCGGGTAGTTACTCAATTGATTTATTTTATCCTACTTCTAGGTCAGACCTATAAATAGTTCTTAATCTAGGGAAGAATCTTGGTTATATTCATTTATCATGGCTAATTTATATTGTAGCTAGAACTTATTGCTTTGCGTAGATACACTAAGCAATATAAACCTTGAAAGTAGATTTTTAAAGCAAATGATATATTTTTACTAAACCAAATACAACCTACCTCTTGAAGATAGCAAATGCACCAAACGTGCGAAACCAAAAACCCCAATAGGGAGAAAAAACTATTTTTAAATACCTACACTTCTTAGTACTACAGAAACCAATGTTGTTGATGAAACGGACAAATTTTGTTGTTCAAACGCGATGACGGATTCCGAGCCTTTTCGCTCGCACAGCTTACATTTTTAATCTGTCATCATCATAAAGTAGCGTCATATTGAAGTTAGGAGGTTAGAAGGCAAAACTAATTAGTGAAGGTGATATCCTTACTAATATATTAAAAGCAAAAGTAACTCTGTCTCTCTGTCTGGATGTTTGTTCGCTTTTCACGACTAAACCGCTAAGCTGAACTTAACGAATTTTAGCAGGATGATAGTGTACATTATATGGACGGACATAGGGTACTTACTTATTCTCCCAGGAAAATGCGGGAAAATTGGAAAATCGCGGGTAGCACCGTGGGATTCAGCTTGTTGTACCATATATTTTCTTTATGAAGAACCATATTTATGTAACAGAGGAGGGGCAGTGGAGGAGTTATCGTCGAACAAACATACATTTGTTTAAAAGCCGATTTGTCCCACTGAAAACTCTTAGACCACCACCACTAGATCCACTAGTTCGGTCCACTAGAAGAACTTACGACATTGGGAGAGTCGCGAGCATCCAGTGGATGCAGATGGCAGGCTTTCGTTCAGTGTGGAGGTTAAAAGGGGAGGCCTATGTTCAGCAGTGGACGTCTTCTGGCTGATGATGATGAAACTATTAGACCTCACTTCGTTCGGTAAATTGGGGTTTACTTGTTTTGAGGGATTGTCCACGCGGGTTGAACCACGTGTCGCAGCTAATCTAACAAGAATGCCAACAGCAAGACATTAGTGAGTTCAGTAGATAGCCATTAGTAATAACCTGGTTTGTACACGTAATCTCACTCCATTAAACTAAGTGAAACATACATTAAAGCCTGGAATAACGTTACTAATACTAGAATTTATGGTATTCAATGGAATCACATACCAAATTAATATTTATGATGAATTAATTTACAGCGGCGGAAATGCCGGGAAACCTTAAATGGAGGAAACTGGAGGAGGGAACCGAGGAGTCTCTCAGCGAAGGATACATAAGTATTTCTTTCATTTAGTTAGATGGACCATGGGACCATATGGTCCGGCTGCTCGAGGTTTGGTAAGAGTTGTCCAGACGCCTCGTAGATTTGACGGGTGATGATAGAGCTGGCCGGTGAATCAAAATGAAAATTTTACTAAACATTTCGTAATTTTATTTTCTTTATTATTTTTCTAACATTAAAATAATTGTATATCTTCAAAACTTTTGATTTTTTCGAGTGAGATAGAAGACGTATAGACTCTTTGAAACAAACCAAATGAACACATACTCTAGGAGTTTACTAGTAGCCATTGAAGAGTTCCACTATTTACCTCCTGGCTGCATCATCAAATCAGTTCGTTGGTATTTGTTGGTTGGTGGTTATTGTATCAGCTTTAGGCAATCTTAAAAGAAATATACTCCTAAATAAACCGAAATAAACTCCTAAATATATAAGACCGTTACCGTTTATGACCGTTAATAATATACCATAACTCTCATGCTTGGCAGGTGGCTTGGGAATCGCAGTACGTTCTCCGTATATGCAGTACGCTGCTGCCCATCCTCCGGTGGTTCTGGTCGCACTTTGAGGACATATCTGTGTCCACCTGATGAAGATGATGATGAAGAATGTATAAATATACCACTATTCTATGAAACAACAAAAAAAAAATTACTACCTGCCTATATCAACTCCATAAACCGTTTAGGAGAAAAAGGCCAAAGCCTGTGGAAAGCCAAGTATCAACTTGACATTTTGGCACCAAGGACAAAAACATAAAGTGCCTATTTCACTCCGTCAACAGTTTTGTTATTCAACGGACTTCAAAGAAAAAGTAGGAAAACCCATAAAGTATTTTCTTTACGGAACAAAAATAGGCAAAATGTTGTTTAAGGCATTCATATTGATTCCGGCCTTTTGTATTTTGTTTCAAAACAATGGAAATGCGAACAATAACATCAATTATCATCTTTTATCAAACAAATAACAAGCCATGATCTAAAAATAAATGACAATGCTTTGAGATTTTTCAAAATGGAGCTTTTTTACCTTATCATTATAAGTAATAAGCATTATAAAGGTACCCTAAGTGAAAAGAAGGTTAAAAGATTTTGTAAGAACGAGGTTCTAATTTCGGTCCATATTTTTATGTAGATATGTACCTACACCGATTAGTCCAGCATTTGTGAACCCTATGTGATTATTTTTATTATGTAGAGAATTCCATAAAAAGAAGTTTCACTCAGTAGTTTTTTAACCAGGTCCAATAATGCGAATAACTATATTTGGGCGCCTTACGCCTGAATGCGTATTCCCCAATAAATACAATCTAGGTGTCTTCAAATCGCGAGTGAATTGGTTGCTTCTAGACAAGCGTGATCCATCGTAGACCACATCAGGTGGGGTGGCGATCAAATGCAAGCATAATAATTATTTATTAATTTACTTTAATTTGATGCGAAAATAATTATGCAATAATATAGAATTGACTTCCAAGAATTGAATTATTTACATAGTTCCTTAGTTAGAACTGAAGCTGATAAAAGTTGATTTTAAGTCAATTTTTTCATAGCGATTTTTTTAATCTTTGAGTATTTACCCATGCTATATGCTAGCAGAATAACACCGCGCTTTCTGATTGCTGACAGATTAAATAGTAGTCTTTGAAGCTACAGGTCGTGTGTCTATTAATTTTTTTTAATTATGTCTCTGGGGCAATGACATAAATGTCACTGGGAATGACTACTGACAAATTTAATAATAGATACTATTTTTCGTTGTTCTATTTTATATTGTTCATTGGTTTTTGAAAATTTTGTCACTGAGGCAACGGCGTTATATGTCATTATGTCACTGGGGTAACTTGCTGACAGATTAAATTAATAATAGAGACTATGAACAGTAACTTCTAAGTTAATTAGATCATTGATTTTTGAAAATTATGTCACTAGAGCAGCAACCGTGACTTCATTGCCTTAGTAACTATAATTTATTATGTAGTTTAACAGTATGTAGTAAATATAATATTATCCGGATTTCAAGTTTCAAAAGTCAGAGATTTCAGTATGTTCCAGCTCGACAACTAATTACTTACTTGAAAAAGTATCTCACAAGCATATTTGCCTCATGTGAAAATTCCCACATGCCTCCTAACTATCAAGTTAATCAATTCAACAAAGGCAAATTACGCCAAAGCCAAAACCGCATTGCCAGAGATTTCAAAGCTCTTTTATTAAACTTAGAAACACTTACATAGCTATAGAGTGCACAGTTTGGCTTTTGTAAGTGCTCTCTACATTCGAATTACACACAACAAAAGACCTTATTAAGTATCTAAGTGTCTTTATAATTTTACTTACTCGTAATATAGGCACCTTGTATACTTAGTTCTATAGCTTGTATTTTTATCGCCCTTAAGATCTTATTAGTATGGATTAACTTTTTTTTTTAAGCCATAGTTGGATATCAAGCATTCGGGCCGCCTGATGGTAAGCAGCCACCGTCGCCTATGGATATTCGTAACACCAGAGGCATTACAAATACGTTGCCGACCCTTTAGGACTCTATTAACTCGCCTTTTGAAGAATCCCATTTTGTAGCTTCTCGGAAACACCGCGGAAGGTAGCTCATTCCGCATTTTGCCGGTATGAGGCAAAAAAGATCGTGTGAATTACACAGTGTGCGCTTTCCACTAATCTATTATCTGTGGATAAACTTTCAGGCGGTGGCGGCTAGTACGACGATAAAACCGCGACGCCGGCATCAGATCAAATAGTTCTTCAGAACACTCCCCGTTGAAATGCGATAACAGATACAGAGAGACCCAACCTCTCTGCGCGTGTTTAGTGGCGCTAGGTGTTTGGTGGCTCTAGGTTTCTCTCGCGCATTGCGAGTTTTGTCGGAACTTTGCTAGCTTTAGCAACCCATTTACGAAAATATTATGCAATTGAAATAAAGTCGAGAATATAATAAACAAAGGCAGTTTTGCGTAAAATGCGTCTGTTATAAAAAAAAACTACATTGATGGGTTTTCTAAGTGTCAATGCGAATAAACGAAGTGTTGAGGCGCAGTATCTCTTTATTTAAAAAAAATACGAAATTAAAACGTAACGAGCTATTTGTCTAACCTAAAAAAAAAAACAGTTTTAAAACTTCATTGTTTTATTGTATCCTTTTTGAATACTTAGAATCTTAGCTGATGTGAAATAAAAATTTGTTGTTTATCACACGACTGCAAATTTATTTACATTTCGTGCCAATGGAATCCATCGTTACGTTCAGGATTCAATACCAGTCACCGCGCCAAAATAACAACTTTGCGGCCAAGAAACAGCTATTCCTGTTTTACTCAAAAATACACTGATAATACCAATTTTTCAAATGTACAAGCCCATTTGACTGTTTCACTACTCGCCACTCATTTTTCCATGCTCTAATTTCTCTTGGACCTTCCGTGAAGTGGTTGTCTGTTATTGACAAGTGGAAATGCGTTTTATGGTCCATCTAGTACAGGCGTGATCACATTGCGAGCAAGACGACAGTTGGTAGCGATAAGTTGCTCTTATTACGTAGTGTCGAAACCAGATAGAAATTATCCTTGTGTCTCAAATAATGTTTAGCTTTATAATTTTACTAAGTTTGTTTTTAATATTAGCTCTGTTTAGAGCACCAGGTATAACGCATGCACTTTTGCAAATTTTTACATAGTACATACAAAAAAATCACAGAGTGTATAATATGTACAAAAATAATCAATGAAGCAAATCTTTAAAATATCATACAATGGGGACCGGGAGCTCACTTCATTTTCAAAAATATTTCAGAGCGCCTGTTTAATGCAACGCGTGACCAAAATGCTAGCGTGTTTCTGGCTTAACGCATAAGCATTGCCATTCAGCGTGGTAATCCCGCCACCATGCTGGGTACGCTGCCAACTAATAGATAGCCCGTTGGTCCAGCAGGTAGTGAACCTGCTTTCTGAGCTTAGGGGCGTGGGTTCGATTCCCACCTAGAACAAACATTTGTGTGATGAACATTTGTGTTTTTTCTATATCTGGGTGTTAAAATCTATTTAAGTATGTATTTAAACCTATATATGTATGTTTATCAGTCTCTGGCAGCCATATCACAAGCTTTGCTTAGTTTGGGGTCAGATGACCGTGTGTGCAAAAATGTACCAAATAAAAAAAAAAAACAAAAAAAAACTGGTAGTGGGCTTGAGCATTTGGATTGTCTTGAGACCTTCATCGGTCTATGGGCAGTCTAACTGTTTTTTTAGTGTTAGTATTAGCTTACATTTTGTTTAGTTAATAAAAACACTTGCCCTTGAAAAAAAATATTGTCATTATTATTGCAGTGTACGTTGTACGATATAAGCACTTGCATCACCACCATAAATACGAATCGGAAAGACACATAAATGTTCTTAAGTTTTCGCTTTAGACCTATCGGAAGGTTTCTCTTCATCAAGTCTTTCATTGACCAGTAGCTCTTTCAGCGGTGTTCGGTGCATTAGGCAACTCTAGGCCTTGGCAGTAAATACGTCAAAAGTCAATACGAAAATGTCAAATTGCGCCTTAGTAACCTGTAAAAACTCTTCGATCGTTGGGCGTGCGAATGAAGTTAAACTACAACTAAATTAGTCTCATGAGGTACAAAAAATTCGGCACTGAGTTTTGATATAATTTGACGTGCTCGTGGCATTGTGTGGCATTAAAATTGTAAGCCGCTTTATCAAAAAGCAGTAAACGAATAAAAAGCGTTTACATAGAATCGGCTTAAATCGAAATAGGTACGCAGTACGGACATGAAAGAAGCATTAATTCACCGCTTTTCCCTAATTTTCCCTTGTCGCATGTACCTGTAGATATGTATTTGTTTTAGCAGTATACACAATAATTAGCATCGTTGTCATCATCATCATCATTTCAGCCATAGGACGTCCACTACTGGACATAGGCCTTTCCAATTTGTTGCATAATTATAGGAACTCTCTTTATTATTTGACATCAATGACTGTTTTAAAAAGGGAGAAGACGCATGACATCCAAACATTGTACCCAATAAATATGGCTCTGTTTCGGCTTGAGTCAGCGGTAACGTTGACGTATACACTGTAAACGTGAACTTCACCGCTCCATTAGACACTATATTAGACCATAGAAGTGACATTTAAAGAAAATTAAGGTAATTGTTTTTAAGTATTTACATAGAGAAATATACTATTTACGAGTGAAAAGTAATGCCGTGAAACTTGTTTTTTATCTTGGAACTGTTGGTGCACCTTGTGAAAACGCAGAAAGTAATTTTTGGTGCTTTATTTCACACAATTTTGACAAGTAATTCATGTGCTATCAAAACGCCAGTTCGATTGTGACTGAAGTGGATTGTGCCCCGGAGCCTATATTGTGCGGTCCACGTCAAGAAGTTCGTCCCGTATCTTCCCTCTATTTACTTACATCAATGTTTGACATGTATATTTTTTACCCGACTGCGCAAATAGGCGAGTTATGTTTTTCGAGTGTATGTATGATGGTTTCTTTGGCACGCCTTACAGTCTAAACGTCATAATGGATTTCGACATATGAGGTGTCATTTGAATCGTTTTATTATAGTAAGTGACAGTAATAGTGGTTGTTTTGATAGGGTACAAAAATTCAAGAGAACGTCCGCGAATAAATGTTTGAAGGGAAACATAATGATGTAATTTTATTTTTTTATATAAATAGGCTTGCGCTTGGCCGCCAACTCGCCTGATGTTAAACGATGGTGCAGCCTACGATGGAGCACGCTTGCCTAGAAGAAACCTATTCATTCTCGACTTGAAGACACCCAGATTGTAACTATCGGGGAACACCCACTCAGGCAGCGAATTTCACAGACTAGCATTTTGCACAATAAATGTGGAATCAAAGCGCTTCGTACGGGTTCTCGGAATATCAACCATAAAGCAGTGTCGATTCTTCGTGCCCACTCTGGCATTCCGATAAAAAAATGGGCAGGAGGGAATCAAATCATGCAGATCTGTTAGCACACTCTCCGAAATGTATCCGATAAAAAACCGATAGACTAGCAACCTTGCGGTTATGCTCAAGACTAAGAAGCTTAGTCTGAACGAGGGATTCGTTGCTGACGAGACTCTTGGCACGTTTCTTAATAGACTCCAACGCCCCAAGCTGGTACCTAGCTGATCCATCCCAAAGGTGAGAGCAGTACTCCATGCATGACTGAACTAGTGCTATATTAACATTATTGTTGCTATATTGACCGATATTAACATCATTATGTAGAGCTCACTCAGCAGATTCAAAAAATATGTAACATGCTATGGAATACTCAGTAGTATAAAAGATGGAGCGGTATGAAAAAGCTCTGTATCTACTACGAGTATAGGTATAGATAGGTACGCAGCGTGCCGTAGTTTTGGGTTACATAATATTTAATTCTATTTACTAGTTTCCTTGTAGTGTGTGTTGTTGTTATACCTAATGTAACATAAGATGAATTTAATTTATATAAAATTTTAATTTTATTATAATATGTAAGAAAAATGAAACAGTTCTAATTCGTTTTTGTCTCACGAAACAATTTGACCTCAATTTAATTTATTTATTAATTTCATATTGTGTTAGTAAATCCGCCGTACATTACATATTCTGTGAACATTTCAGCTGTCTATGTATTACGGCTCAAAAGATAAAGCTGTTAAAAGAATATACAGACAGTCAGCGTAGTCATATAATATGGCTCCGTTGGCACCCTTTGAGCACGGAACCCTCAAAAGGTGCCTTTCAAATCCCACACACCGCATGAATGTAATCTATCTGTAAAGTTTAACGGAAGCTTCCAACGTATTTTGCAAACAAAATTGACAACCATTCGAAGAAAATTTTCAGTTTCATCATACCTATGTGCAAGTCTATAGGTAAGAAGAATCGTCGATCTGTGCGTTGGTGTGCATTTCAGTCTGGAAAAATGTACACAAAGTGACGGCAATCTATCTTATGATAATGGAGTCAATTTACGTCATCTGTCTGCTGTGCGTATGAGATAGTTGCTTAAATTTTTCCGTCGCGTTTTTCATCTTTGCTTGGTACTTGATAAAAACTTTTCAGACATCTTTTGTGTATTTTTTGCTAGTGGCTGTAGTTGAATAGTTTGTAATTCTTCCTCACACGGTGGGTAAATAAGAAAGAAAACTACATTGTCAGTTTTTAGAGAGGAAATGACATATTTCAACAGTACTTGATCTCAATTGTATTTTTTGTGGATGTTATGCGATAGTTCCTTTAACTGTAAACTGTTTTTTTATCCACATCGATACTTTTGATTTGTAAGTCGGTTAATTTTTCTCTAAAATGGCTTATGACTGCGGTATTTTTATTTAAAAGCGGGTTAAAAGGTTCTGTTTTATCAAAATATGGACTTCGGCAAAAAACTTATGAGCTCTTTACCAAATTGGAGGCATTTGTGTAAAAATAATTATTTGCAAGTGTCTTAAAAATAATATAAAAAAAAACTAAAACCGACTTCGACTCTATAAAAGTTAAAACAGATATTGAAAGTACTCGTCAAAACTTTTGAACCACTAACCAAAACGTCATTTGTGTAAGTATTTTTGGTTTATGTTGAATTTTTCAAAGAGCGCTCAATCAATTTTGATAAATTTATATGGGAACTCTGAGGTATGACCTACCTAACTAAAAAAAAGTATCATTAAAATCAATGCATAATTAGCGGAGTAATCGCGTAAAAAAACATACAGTCGAATTGATAACCTCCTAGAGTCACCTACCCTTTGAATTACAACCCTATACAGAAAGCACGGTTGTCCGTTAGATGGTAGAACGAAAAAACTATTAGCTGATACATTTTTTTACCGATAGAACATTTCACCAAAAAACGAATAAATGGTAGGCCGATCGGTAAAAAATCAAAAATAACAGGCTAAGATTTTCTTTTTCTTCCTTTTACGAGAGATAATTCTGCGTGATACGTTTCCATGCGGATCAATCGAATTTACATTGTAAATGCTCAAATTGTATCCGCAGATTTACAACGCGTCTGTAGCGTACCAGGAATTGGTTCTGGCGCCAAGACTGTCTGCCAGAATACCATTACGCATCCTACATTGCTGGTTCGATATACGTAGAGTTAGTTCCACCGAACACAAATCGAAACTGTGCAAGTTATTGTGCGGAGATCTTCGTTAACTTCGCGTGATATTTCATCGTATTATTGAAGCATTTTGAAGTTATTCACGCTCTTAACATTTAAATTGTTTATCTAAAAAAGATAAGTATACATATTATAGTGCTAACAGAAGTATAGTTTTGGTTGACCTCAACCACCGTCTGACCAATAGAAGAGAAAGAGAGGGAAATATATGTTTTTCTTACTCTTTCTCTCCCGTTGGTCAGGATGGCGGTCTGTCAACCAAATCCACACGTTTCTTAGCTACTTTAGTAATCATATTTATCAAACTTATCTAAATTAAAATAAATACAACCATTGGGGGTAGATAGTGTAACTCTTGATGGCTAAGCGTATTTTTAAACTATATGAATGTACGGGCCTATAATATATATTATAAGTACCATGGGCAAAAAATATTGATTGATGAATGTATTAATTAAATGCTTAAACCCCCTCGTAAGAGCTGGTTGAACAAATTTTCTTGAATTATAGTAAAGCTAATAGTGTTCTGAGCTTGTTTATGATTTTGAGAGTGTTCTCCATTATTTAAAAATATAGCTCCAGCAAAATAGTGGGAGCTACGATGTCACAAACAGACGCACAGATTCACACGTTAAACTTATGACACCCTTATTTGAAAGAAAGAAAGAAAGAAAAAGTTTATTTGTGACCAAATTAGGTTTTTTAAAAATAGCTCATAGACACAAGTTATAAGGTCACAAATCGGCCCCAACTCAGCATAATGCCGGCTGTTAACCAGCGCTGGTCTTCCGTTGGAGCCGTTAGGCGATGTCTCGGTACAAGCACACATACAGACAAAATAAAAATATAAATAAAATAATATTTTGTATCGTGGATTAAATAGTAGTATATTTTGAAACTGTACCAACATGAACAGAATTCCAATCGTTACCAGCAACCTTCAAAGGTAACTCTCTCGTTTCTTTACTGAGATTCAACCCCTATTTACCCCTATATTGAGAAAATCTTTCAAGAGGGCTTCAACGTGTAATCATTTTATATTGTAAGACACGTGTTTGCTTTTTATGAATATGACATACTCAATCGCTCGTTTCTTATTCACACGATTTACGAGTATTACTTAGGGATAAGTTTCATGATATAAAAAAAAACTATTCATTTCAAATAGCGATTAACTAAACCATATAAGCCACATTGCCAGACGGTGTCGAGTGGCCCAGACAAGGTTGGCAGAATCCAGACCGGCAGAGAATGAGGTGATCCGATGATATTAGAATTGCAGCAAGGCAATTGGCAAGGGACCAAGGTGAAAGGCATAAACAAAAAGATATATATGCCCAGCAGTGGGTCATCAAAGGCTGAGATAATTATGAAACCGTATATAAAAAAACAAAAACATTGCGAGGAAACCGGTATGTCCTTAAAAGTTTAAAGACATAATGACATTCACCAACATACACTGGGCCAGCATGGTGTTTTAGGGCCCACCTTCTTTCTGAGAGAAAGCCCCAGCAGTGGGAACCTAGTAGGATGATAATATTATCTTCTATAGAAACTAACATGATCGTGATGCATTATTTAATCTAATAGACGGCTAGCAGTTTGATAATGATGATGATAAAGCAAATGAAAAAAATATATAACAAAACATAATCATCATCATCATCATAGTCTGTTTTTTAACAGTCCACTGCTGGACTTTTAGCCTACCCCCGAAAGGGGGATTGGGCCATATCCACCACGCTTGCCCAGTGCGGATTGGTGGATTCACATACGCCATTGAATTCCTTCTCCGTACGTATGCAGGTTTCCTCACGATGTTTTCCTTCACCGAAAAGCCAGTGGTATGAAAATCCGTACATAAGCTTTAAAGAGCTCATTGGTACGGGCTCGGAGTTTGAACCCGCGATACGCTTTTAAGTCTAGCGGTCTCCCAAATGGGCTACCACGGCCGTAACAAAACATACCTCATATTAATATTAAGATCCACTTGGTTTTCTTTTACTTGTTGCCATGAGTCAAATCCTGCGTACTTATTTCAATAAATTCCCAGCTCTTTGTTCTCATCGGCTCGCCTCCTTACTGATAATTCGCACTCAACCTACATTTCGTGGTCGACTCCATTATTATACAACGTTCACGCGTCACTGACATTCGTTGGAATATCGTTTCTGATATTTAGACGAGAAATCAGGGAATTGTAATGCCGAATCTTTGTTGGTTTAATTCTTTTGTGAGCAAAATGCTCAAGTTATGATCAGGTATTCAAGTTATGCTACTATCAGAAGGTGATGCTAGCGAACCAAAACTCTATGCATATAAAAGCAAAAAAGTTATGTTTTCAATATTATGTATAAGGAATTAAAAAAAATTATATAATTTCTACCAATGCTGCAAAAAACCGTACAGTGGTAGGCTACGCAGTAGCTTTACCTAGTCTGTGGTACGTTGTTAGTGCTTTAGTTTAATTTTATTGCAAAATGTTGAAAATGAAATTAGAAATTTTGCTGATTTTCTGGTATTTAGCTCTGCTGGTATATATATATCACTGCAGTGACAAGCTTCTTCTCCTTTGGGCATTTTTTATGGAGACCGACCGACCCCACCAAAGTGTTGACAGGGTCTTATGTAGAGCATTCTTGACTACAAGATCCTTATTCATTCTTCATGTGTAAAAAATATGTGGATACTATGAATCTTATGTCCCATCGGGATGGTGGTGTGCCAACAGATTGCTCATCCTCTTTTATTCTCATGTGATTTTGAGGGACTGAGTCCCTTTCTTCTATCTATATTTTATAGGTCTTGATTTTTGGTAACTATGGTATATACTATTGGTATGAATGTGATTTACTGTTTTAAACTATCACGGTTGTTCACTACAGATACATGACTAAAAAAGAGGGTAGATCGTTTTGTCTTCATAACTTTGAGCTTTTTCACCAACCACCTTAGTCAGTTTTCCTGTGAATATGGTGCATGTAACTGCACCAAAATATCCATAACCCGCTACGGCAAATATCCCGGTGAATGTGACTTAACTGTTATTCAGTTCATCATCATCATCAGCCAGAAGACCTCCACTGCTGAACATAGGCCTCCCCTTTTAACTCCCACACTGAACGACAGCCTGCTTTTTGCATCCACTGGATGCCAGCGACTCTCACTATGTCGTCAGTCCATCTAGTGGGAGGCCTACCTACGCTGCATCTTCCGGTTCATGGTCTCCACTCAAGAACCTTTCTTCCCCATCGGTTATCGGTTCTTCGAGCGATGTGGCCTGCCCATTGCCACTTCAACTTGCAAATTTTAACAGCTATTAGCTTGTTATTCAGTCATAATCTAACAAAGTAGTATTTGGAATGTATTCTAGTATCTCATTCATTTAGATATTTGAAAAGACCACGGTCACTTAGAGTATAAAAGTCTTAAGTTTTTTACTAAGTATGTTCATAGAAAAATATGTTTTATTCAACTATCATGAATCAACCATCTATCTTCTGAAACATTTCACAGAAGAATACCACGAGAGCAAGTCACGTACTTGGCAATAAGAATCGCAGTTTTATAGTTTCAACCTTTCAGTCTTAAAAGATTGAGGGCATTGTCTACAGACTATACATTAGGGTCTTTGTCTAGCAGGGCGAGGACCGAAGCTCACAAGGTGCTATAGTGTTGCAGCGGAATTCTATTAATTAACTAACTGAGCCCACAGACGTCTTGTCAAAATTTCAATAAATCTTCTTGAGTTATCTTGACTTGAGTTCGTAAAAAACCATGTAGAAAAATGGCACCATTTTACTCGAATTTTCCAATTTCTTCAAATTTTTCTTGGTTGGAGCGGGTTTTTATTAATTAACCAAGCCGACAGACGCTGTCTTGTTCAAATGGAAAATTATTTCGGGAAACTTACCCAATTTTATAAGAACAAAAATAGTTTAGCCGTTTTCAAGTGATGCTCTTACTTATGAACATGTATGATCATTTTATCAATTTAAAAAACCGACTTAAAACGAGTAAATATGCTATTTATTTTACTTTTATGACATGTTTTTTATTTTATTAATATTGACGGACGGACGGAACAAAAATAAAAAGAATGACAACCGAATTGAGTTCTCTTCCTAATTTTCATGTTTCTTTCTTTCTTTTGATTCCATTTTTTTTAAATCAAAATAAATAGGTACTATCACATCATAAAGACCGTAAAAATGGTGTAAATTTCAAAATACCTATATACAATTTTGATCATCATAAACAGTTGAGTTTTTGCATTCGGTCGGTTGTCGGTTGTCGGTTTTGACCCTGAGCGAGACAGAATAGAATTAGTGAGGCATGGCGACAAGAAACTCACGACATCGCCTCTTCCGTGGCGTGACGAGATTTTTACAATCGACTCTCTCTGTTAACATTTTAAAAAGGGCTAGAAACTAGAAGGTATTTGACAACCGTCAGTTACTTATATTGTCGTGTTTTTAAACTGGTCTCAAAAAGAAGTCGCAATGAAATTTTAACCCAAACATCATCATCAATAGCAGCTTGTCTTCGTCTACATGATACAATTTAAATAGCATCAAAAATGTGACTAAATAAGCCTATTTAAGAACGACAGAAGCGATGTTTTTTTTTTTGCAAATTTGTTGTTGTTGCGACGAGGATGGCACGAGGAAAACGTCAAATGAATTGCAACAAAATGGCAATCGCAAAAATGCAACAAAGTCAAATTACTTATTAATATTAGTATTAAAACTGTACGATATGCATTGTATTACTTAGGCAAACTGTAGGCATTGGTTAGAATCGAATATTAAGTTGAATGGTGTGGCTTGGAAGAGGCATTTGTCCAACAGTGCACTGACGTGGGTTAATGATGACCTTTTTTTATAAAAGTCTTTGAAAAAACAATTTTAAGCATTTAAACTTTTTTACAGACTGCCTGATGTTAGGTTATGATGCAATCTAAGATAGAGTATGCTTACCTAGAAGAAATCGTTACACTCTTGATTTGAAGACACCCAGATTGTAACTATCGGGGAACACCAATTTAGGCAGCGCATTGCACAGACTAACAGTTTTCACACAATAAAAATGGAATCAAAGCACTTCGTACGGGTTTCCGAATATCAATCATGAAGCGGTGTCTCTTTTTTATCCCCACTGTGGCAGTCCAGTAAAAAATGGCGAGGAGGGAAGTAGACCATGAATATCTGATGCAAACTCTCCGAAATATTATTTAAACAATCTTATCGTATTTGCGTAATAACCTGATTATGTCATGCATTCGCGCTCATCCAAATTGCATGTCATCAAAGCTAAGCTAAAGCCAAAATTATCTACCAACATTATCATCCTTAACTTTACCTAAGTGATGCAGGACGTGGAAACTCTTCAACAGCCATCGTGGCATTTCCTACAGGATGTGCGAATACCCGCTACTAAAGACTGTTGTACCCACGGAGTATAAGGCGATGGAATGACCTTGACGCTTTTTTACAATGGTACAAATATATTTTTACTGCTTTAATTATTAAACAAAAAAAAACATACAGTCGAATTGATAACCACCTTTTTTATTTATATTACACGGGAATTACTCACGTAAGATTAAGCCGGTCACTCCAACTATAGTTTCAACCGCATTAGGCAGTCTTGATAATCTCCTTCTTTTTGAAGTCGGTTAAAATATAAGCTAACTAATACTAAATACCTAAACTACTTGGTCTCCAAAAGCTCAAGTCCACTATCAGTTGGCAGCTATCAGATGGCAAATCATCATCATCGACGTCTTTTCTTAACTCATGCATCTTGAACCTTGACTACCGAACACCGAACTCACAAACACATAACACACACATACACACTGAACACTATATATTTCACTGAATCGAAATGCCATATTTTACTAATTATGAAGTCGGTTTTTTTAAATGATAATTAAAATTTAAATGATATTATTGTATTTTGTAGTGGTACAAAACCTTTAGTGCACGAGCCCGACTCGCACTTGGCCGGTTTATTGACTTCCCCAAGACTACTGCAAAATTCAAAGAACGCGTGGTTTGGTTTGATTTGAGCCATTATTGAGCGTCTTTTGTAAGAGTTGATCATACTATTAGCTACGTTTGCGCGATACATGTGAGTTTTCTAGTATTATTATACCGTGGTTGTATCACTAATAGCTGTACCAACGGCTCACGACTTCCTTCTCGCGTTCGGTGTAATTTGTTCGAGATTAAAAGACATTAGAGGCGCAGCCAGTGTTTTCTTGGAGTAACTAAGCCACGGCATAATTAAGGGGTATGAAAGGGCTTGATTTGATAGCAAACTCAATTTTACTCAGCGAGTTCTGAGTTCTTGCTTGATGGAAACACCTGTTAGTTGTTTTCGTTTGACAGATCAAATTTTCAAAGCTAGCAAAATTTATCTTAAATTAAATTTATGTTTTCTAAGTATTCGGATAGACAAGAAATTCTAAAGTGATTGATTTGGTTTAAACGATTGTTTAATATATCTTTTACTTAGATATACATTTATCTACATCCTTACTTAACCCGTCGCAAAGGATGAACGCTAAAATGGGGAATTTCACCTATCTTTCAGATAATAAAAAAATTGGGCGTGGAGTCCCTCCGCGTGAAAGAAGTGAAACTCTCGCTCTGTCTCTTTCTATTCCCCCTCCCCAGGAGTGTTGAACGTTTAACGCAAGTGCTTTCATACCCCCTCCATGATAGCGTTAAACGTTTAACGCAACCTTGTTGGAAATCGCATGTTCTGCCAGCTATGCAAATATTAGTGAACTAATAAACTATGAGAAGGATGTACAAGTTTCAAAATTTCCACATAGATGGCATCTAAAACTCTCGCTCTGTCTCTTTCTATTCCCCCTCTATGGTAGCGTTAAACGTTAAACGCAACCATGTTGGAAGTCGCATAAGAAGTTTTACTTTAAAAAAAAAAGAGTATAAAATACGTGCATAAGTATTATATACCATTGATATTGTGCATAAATCTTCTAACACACAATACGCGCGTCGGAGCACTTTTCGCTTACGCCGACATACGGTGCGTAACGCATTTTGGGGGTTAAAAACGTTATAGCAAATTTAATCGTTGTTTAAATTAAATAACGTTTTTATGTGAAATTACAGTTAATATAAAAATAAAGTTAAACAGTGCTAAACAGTTTCAAGTAATTTAAGTCAAAAAATGTGTACCCGTTTTCAAACATAACCTTTTACACTGTATAAAACCGCAAAAGTATCATTTGAATACGGATCTAAAACTTGTGCTAAAGTTGTTAGCTAGAGATAATAAAGTAGACAGACATTTGGAAGTATTCCACAGTGTTCCTGCCAACTTGATGATTTACTGAAGTTAAAGTAAAATAAATTGGGTATTTTCTACTTTGTTTGATTATTCATTACCTCTATCTCATCTACCTAGTAAATGTTTGGTGAAATAATACTTTTAACAAGCTTTGATTTGACTTGCCTTGTAAGTTGGGTCAAATCTTGCAATTGAAGTTTAAAACACGGTCCGCCATATTAGATTTAAAATGACGTCACTTAGTTAACCATCCATTTTATAAGTATTATTTTTTATTGTAATGCATGGTTAACAAAGTGACCTCATTTTAAATTTAATATGGCGGACTGTGTTTTTTTTTTAAATCTTTATTTTAGAAATTTGTCGTTGCCGACAATGGCATTCTAATAAATAGCATACTATACAATATGTAACTAAATTTAAATAAGAAATTAAACTAATATTATAAGAGAACATACCTTAAAGTCTACTTAGCTAATACAGTAACCTGGCTCTATCCGATAATGGATAAGCCAGGATAATTATTGTATGGACTTATTGAGTCCCATACAAATAGAGTTGGTGACGAGGGTCTGATTTTAGAGCAGGATATGTATAGTGGAATTCTTCAATAGGTACCTACTTACTGGTACTTATATACCAGAGTTTGGGATCCCTTAGTAGCTTAGTAAATAAATAAAAAGCTTTACCCGACTTCACAATCCGTGTAAACTGTAAATTATTTTTTTTTCTTTTGAGTGGCATATCAACTTAAAATGTTTGTGTTTAGTGGTTTTTTGAAGTCTGTTTTTTTGGAAAAGATAATTTATTTTAGAATAGTTAGTGAAACACCTATGATAGTGGAATACTTAAAACCTTTAAATCTGAACGGGGCGAACTATACTAAATATATAACTATGTAATGTATATATACTATAATATACTGGGAATTTATTGATACGATTACACATCCATGCATGAATACCTCCTTGTAACAAACAAAACATAACTATTGTGTAGTGATTTGCCATTGCGAAATTCGTAGGCGCTCTAGCTATTATTTGAGCTGGTTTAAAAACTACTGATTTCTAATTAATGATTTTTGTGGGACCATTTCAAGGCTTTTTTTCTACATGATAGATAAAGAAACACGCAAATTGGTGTAAAGATCATCATCAAGTGGCGTCATCGCTGTACAAATCTGGATACAAAAAAAAATTACAAAAATACATTCGGGCTGAATTTAGAACCTTTCTCCCTTTTCGAAGTCAGTTAAAAATCATTGGCGGTACTTATAAATAATTTCATAGCATTTTCTACAGACATATGTCAGCTAGTTATTAATAAATTATGAAATCGCATCAAAATCAACGTCAACAAGAAAACATCTCAAGGTTTCCGTCGTCGATAATTCGGCAAGATCAGTGTTTCCGAACTGGAACACACGTAATGCTTTCGCACATTTTTTGAATGCTTGCCAAATAGGTCAGTGGCATAGTTAACAAAGTGTAGTAAATAAAAAAACCAAGGCGACAGCCGCTCCTATCCGATTCTTTTCGTGTTTTTTACGAAATTGTCTAGTTGACCACAGTGCAGGCTTTAAACGGTGCGGAAACATGATGGAATGCTGAGTAATTATTTACTATTTCATAGTATATTATGCAATTTGTGAATAAAGGACGGATTTAAAGCGAGGGCCATAGATGAATCACGAACAAGTGAATGATTCTAACGACTGAATCACGACCGTAGGAAGTGATTCGAGTGTTAGAATCCTGAGCAACGCGAATGATTCATCAGCCAGCCTCTATATAAGTTCATTTTATACAAGGATTGCGTACTATACTTTATACCATAACTCGAGAAAAAGAAAAAGTTAAGGAGTTTGTATCGAGTATTTTTTGCGCAAGGAGGTTATATAGCATTGACATAGAGGTCGAATATATTGGTGTGTTCTAAATTCAAACACAAAAATAGTGATTAAAAGTGCTTGTTATTCACTGATTTCAGTGAATAAAATAAGCTTTTAATGCAACTCTTTAATAAAACGTATTTATATCGAGGCCCATGAATCACTCGCGTCACTCATAATTATAACATTTGAATCACGATCATAGGGAGTCGTATAAATCCTCGTGATTCATCTATGGCCCACGCTTTAAATCCGTCTTTTATTCACTAATTGCATAAAATACTATTACAATTTGCAATGTTATTCCAAATAATTATAATATCAATTTTTTTTTATTTCAATCAGTGAGTTTATATCTTTTAAAATGTTGATCATGTGCGAAAGAGATAGTTGCACGCTTTTAGTTGCCCCTTAACTAACATACTGGTAAAAGTGATCAGGTGGGAAGAATATTCCACTTGTGTTTTCTGTGTCAGCCATTCGTTGATAAACAAGGAATACCGGCTGCTTTAAATAGATGTGGCGAAGCGATTTCCGCGCCATAAATAAGAGTGTTTATTTCAATGCCTCGAACTTGTCGATACGAATGTTTTGGAAACAAAATTGTAATAAAATCAAAACTTTCTTTGCTCTTTCTCGCCTTTTGAGGTAAAAACAAACCGATTTATCAAGAATTCAATCATAGCAAACGAAATAGTGGTGAAGACTACATATATAGGCAAATAACTTGAAAAACTACGTTATTTGGCTGCACAATGGTTGATTTTTAGGTCACTTTGGCGCACCAATCATGGTACGATGAGATTTCGTAGCTACCGTTGTAGCATAGTAGAAACAAAATAGCATGTTGACTCGAGGCCCGCAGGAGATTTAAATACCTACTCGTGCCCGAACTCGCAGAGTTGTCTTTATCTCTGAGTTTTATAGGTACCTTTGTATGTTATAATGAAACAACAATACGTAGATACAGATATACGGATTTTACGATTGTAAATAATTAGGTACATACTCTCAAATAAATCAATGTTTGCAGCGGGTATCTACGACCCGGTAAGAGTACCGATAATAATATTATTATTCAACAAACATCGGTATCGGCTATCTCCATTACTACGATAGTATATACTTACAATATATTAACATAACAATATTTATGTTAATATATTGTAAGTATATTTTTTTTAATATTAATCTGTATATTTAAAGAAATATATTGTTTTAAATATACAACTGTATATTTAAAAAATATGTTTTTAAATAATATACTTTTTGCACTATTGTATTTTGTGGTGGTACGGAACCCTCAGTCCACGAGCCTGCAATCGCACCTGTTCGGTTTATTATTTTATATAACCACGTACAGAGCTTATTCTGTCTAAATTTTATCTGAGAGACGCTCAGCGCAAAAGAGAATTAAATTTTGGCTCCCTCTCTTTTCATACGATCGTTTTCCAAGGTAAAGGTATCCATAACAAGTTAAATTACACGAACATGTGTTCGTCATTACCCTAACAGCTTTATTTACTTTAACCATAAAGAGATCCTGGAAGCTTTTATATAAGAAATTTTTCGCGAGAGCGAATTTTAGACGTAATTTCGCAGTAAATTACTCGGTTCTTAAACTTAAACGCTATGTTTACTCTTGCTTAAGCACAAAAATAGCAATTTAGATGTGTAATTGGTTAGACGAAATACTATCTGCAAACGATGTTATAGACAAAATGGTTTTGATAACACAAAAAGGTTTTCTAAAACGGAGTTATTTTCGAGCTCAGCAATTTCTTTATAAAACAAATGTGGAGATAAAAGTTCTCGTCACACATTTAGTGATTACAAAGATAGCTCAAGAATTATAAGGAACCCTAGCGGAAAAAAAAAAAAGCCTTAAAAAGGAAGCCTAGCGGAGGGCAACCGTAGCTTAGTGAACAGTGCTCTTCTTTCTAGCCCATTTTCCTATCGGATTGCCAGAGAGGGCACTAAAAATCGACAACGCTGAATGGTTGATATTCCGAAAACCCGTGAAGCGATTGATTTTTGATTCCATTTTATTGTGCGAACTGCTAGTCAATGGAATGTGCTGTCTAGTTCACATTTACTCGAGTATCAATAACCGTTTTCTATGGAACAGCCGTTTTTTTTTTTTCGCGTTTTCGTTTGATCCCGTCGTAAAAGTTGTTCATAATAATGAGCACATACAAACTAGCGTTGCCAAACGTCCCGTATTTGCCGGGACGTCCCGTATTAGAGGCATAATATTAAACGTCCCGCCGGGACAGACTCTGTCCCATATTTCAATTAATGCAGCCCGGATTTAATAAAGAGCGAATTAATGACCGTTATCAACTATGATTAAAAAAGAAAAGAAAGAAAGAAAACACTTATTTTGCGCAAAAAATACTACAACATTAACATTACAAAACAAAAACAACGACTTACTTATAACTGCATTTAATTTTTTAAATATGTGAAATCAAAGAAAGACACAACCTTTTTTAAAAGTTGGTAATAAACACATAAAAATAAGAGCGCAAAATACATGTTTTTTATTTGACCTGGGAAAATTTAATTGAGCATTTGTCCTTTACAGGATCAAAAAATCTGGCAACCCTCATACAAACCCTTCAGTATTATTACACCTTTTTTAAACACGTTGTATATCAGTATCTATTTAATTATTTATGTTTATTGACATCGACCAAGTCGACCAGAGGTTGAATTTATACGGGTGCGCACTAGACTTGTTAGCACCAATGAGTTGGTACTAGTTTAAAAGTTCATTCACTCCATCCTTACTACATAAGTCAATGCCATACAGTAATTAAAAAGTACATGCTTGCCAGCCCTAAAAATAAAGTAATTAAGCATAGCAAAGTCATAAAATCTTACGACTGTTCTCTTCCCAACTTATTTTAGTGTTGCCAGGTTCAAGCACTTAATAATGTATGTTATATCGGCTCCACTAAGAACCAGCTATACCTTCCCAACATAATATTCCCAACATAAAGGCCAGGCTAATAGCCTAATAAATAAAACAGAGGCCAGGATTATTTCCAAGGATAAACAAACGGACCAGGAATCATGGATTTGTGTGATATAAGAATTCTAGCTGCGGCACGTGGTTTCATCCGAGATTCTTCAGTTTTCCACAAAATTTCCTAAATAAATAAAAAGAGTAGGCTGTGTCCGTCCTTGTGATATACGCTACTTGCTTTCTAAAGTTCTTATAGCCTTTTATTTGTGAAAAGGTAACAAACACAGACCTACTTACATATTATAGATCAGTGATAACAAACAAAAGGCAAGGTGGCGGTCAGAAGCAAGCCCATTACTTAATTTCAATTAAAATAAATAACTGGCCAAGAGCGTGTCTCGACACGCATAATTATGGTAGGGTTCCGTTTTCCGTAGCTAAAGTCTTATAATTGTGGTCAAAATCATAGTTCAGAAATTGGAGAGTACAGAAAAAACGAAAGAAAATCGAAATTTCAGAGGTGCATCATACCAACATAACATATACTTTTTATGGTTTAGTCTAAAAGAAAACTAATTGAGAAACATTCTTTGTCAAGACAATTTCATGAAAAGGTCAATGACCTTTGAGCTAGAACGTCTTTAATTTATTACAGTTTTATCGCTATAACTCACTAAGTTATAATCAGAAATTTTTAGAAATAATTTTGAATTAAGGTTTTTAAAATTACCAATCAGCGTGGCAAGTTACAAGTGTATCTATGTCTAATATTTTAGAAATGCAGGCATATTTATGCCACTTTGGCGGGCCATATTTCACAAAATATACACTTCATAAAAAAGTGATGTCGTAAACTTTACATAGTCATAGTCCTTTATTGATTTTATTTTACTTTCATTTTAAAAGACCTATTCAACGACACTCACACAAGCAGGCAAGCAAGGGGGTGCAGTGTAAAAAAATCACCCCCTTTTCACTCATGTACAATAGCCACATCAAAAACGCAAAATTATATTTAAAAAAAAAATTTGATCTATATAAAAACTGTAATTGTGCGAAGTTTCATGCACTTACCTTAATAAATATAGAAGTTCATAAAAAAATCGGACGGATGGACTGACGGATAGACGGACAGACAGGCAGACAGACGGACAGAACGAATTTATAAGGGTTCCTTGTAGGACTACGGAACTCTAAAAAGGGCTTTTATTCCTACTTAGCAGAAAGCTTTTTTTATTTTAATTGCAGTTTGAAAATGTGCGAAAGATGAAAATAGCGCGACCTTAACACTGATTTGCTAACTGTAATTTAGTACGGAACACTGTCTATCCAATTACAAGAGTAGTTTATTGACCGGGCTTTCGGGATAGACAAGGCTATATTTTATGCAACCCCTCAGGGATAAAAAGGCTAATGCTAAAGAAGCTTGATAGCAAAAAGTTTCCTTCCAAAGTAGATTTCAAATCCATCTTCCATTCGTCGTTTAGGATAGTATTTAATATCTTCTGGTTTAGATACGCTAAGATAAGAGGGAGATTTTTTTTTATTCAACACTGAATAGACCAGATTCAGATTCAGATTTTTACTAGCCTTATAATAATGATTCGTTATATTATTACTAGGTAGGATACCGATGCGTTCCTATGGAGGTCCCGGTACCCTCCGTCTGCAACAGAGGTCGGCCACCGAGGGGGTTTTAGTGGGTGCAATCTCACATAACCCAGCTTCACCCCAATGAAGCTGGGTATCTTTAGAAGATTTCCCGCCCGTCAAAAAAAAAGGTAGGTCACCTTCACGGAGAAACCAATAAAAAAAAACTAGTGCTATATCAGACTTTTATCATTTATTCTAAAGCTAGATAAATGTCTATGATATAAGACAAAGATTAGGTTCTGTAATAAAATCCAATCATCTTTTTTTAATACTACCAATTTTAATAGCATCAAAACATTATAAACCTACGGAGTGAGCTTACTAAGTATAATGAGGAATCGTTAAAAATAACATTAAAAACAAAAATGAGCACTTTATTCTCCCTCTAAGTAAATGAAGCATTTAATCTTTTTTATTGCCTACTCAAGTAAATTATCCCAAACTAAGTTACTCTGATAAAATCTTGTAATCTATCTTTCCCCGTGGTTTGTTTGTCAATGGTCGATAATTGCGATGGAAACACTGAGCGGCACAATGAACACCTAAAATAAATAAGCGTCTCAAGAATCAAATAACACCTACTAAGGTGCATAGGGGCTATAGTAAGGAATCCCATCGGGTAATGTCTTAAAAGAAGCCCTACTCCATCGGGCTGGGTGTCGCCTCTCAGGTTGGGTTTCCGATTGCGACCGCGGCTCAACACATAGATGCCACGTTAGAAGGTTAGTGTCCATACAACCACATATTTCATTAAGATAGACAACGTTTTACTGAAGGCTAAATTGTAGCCGATATGTGGCGAGAAACTAATCCAAGAGAATTAAGGGCCGAATTAGAGTTATGCGTACAATATCAGCAGCGGTTGTTAGCCATTTGTAGCTATTAAACAATCATGAAGTGCATAGAGTCATGCAAGTAACTCATGCGGATTGGTAACTGTGGTCAGTATGGTCAAGATGTTATACGCCGCCTAACACATTAGGACAAAATAAGGTCCAAATTAGAGTTATGCGGATGTCGGAAGCTAACGTCAGCTATAGCTTCTAAACAATAATACAGAAATGCATAGAATCATGCAAGTAACGCTGATTAACACTCACGCAGGGATTGGTTATTGTTGTCAAAATCGTCAAGATGTTATACGCCGTCTAATCCAAAAGAACAGATAAGGGCCAAAGTAGAGTTATGTGGATGTCGGCTGCGGACGTCAGCTATAACTATTAAACAATAACACAAATGGATAGGATCCTGCAAGTAACGCTGATTAACACTCACGCAAGGATTGGTTATTGGTGTCAGTATTGCCAAGATGTTATACGCCGTCTAATCCAAAAGAACAAATAAGGGCCAAAGTAGAGTTATGCGGATGTCGGCTGCGGACGTCAGCTATAACTATTAAACAATAACACAAATGGATAGAATCATGCAAGTAAAGCTGATGAACACTCATGCAAGGATTGGATACTGTTGTCAGTATTGTCAAGATTTTATACGCCGTCTAATACAATAGGACAAAATAAGGTCCAAATTAGAGTTATGCGGACGTCAGCTACAGCTACCAAACAATAATAGAGAAATGCAAAGAATCATCCAGCGAACGCTGACGATCACTTACGCTGGGATTGGCTACTGTGCAGTATCATCAAGATGGTATACGCCATCTGAGGCTGACAGCCAGGATCTGGAAAATGCGCGGTCGAATCAGGTTTACTGTAAAATGGGCCTTAAAAAACCTAATTAGCAGAGAAAGCTCAAAAAGCGCACAAAATTGACGGCTACGCTTTCATACAACTCCATTAATCTACATTGACCCGCTCTACGAGTAGTTCAAACTGAACCTTACGGACAGGTAACAGATAAAAAAATATACATCGTACCAACTAGGTACAGTTTTTTGTAACTGATCTACACAGAAACTATCAATACGATCGATGAAGATTCGACAAAACAGACTTTAATTGACACTTCGCTACGGCCTAAAAATCAGCGCGAGGTGTGCCGTACTTGGGGGAGTTTCGGTAATGAGACACCGTTTGTCTTCTTTTAAAGGCTTCACCAAAATGCTCGTGAACTCACAGATCACAATGTCGTTAGGTGAGGAGTTAGGGCTGACAATTTGTTCATAAACTTTTTTGTTTTTGTTAATAATAATGTTTAATCTACTTATTTAGTTTTAGTAACTATTCATTTAGAAAACTATGACGGAAACAAACATGTTTGGAACTCAACTAAAACAACAGTCTATGGGCATTGGGCAGTCTAACTGTATTTGTAGTTTTAGTTTGTATTTTGTTTAGTTAATAAAGGCACTTGCCAAGTTAAAAAAAAATTATGAAAAAAATTAAAACATTAAAGATGTTTTAATTTTTTTCATAGTTGTGAGGAGAATTGTAAGGTTGTGGAATGAGCTCCCGATATTTCGGCGCAGTTACAAGCACCATGTTCACGGGAAGACTAAAATACTTTATAACAGGATCTTTAGTAGGAGGTTCCATTTAGCAAAAAAAATATTTCTCTCATTTTCTTTGAGTCTTATAACAAAACAAAACCAGCAAAGTGTAAAATGTGAATTGTACAAACACATTTAGGCAAGTATTTTTTTTAATCAGTCAAAGTATCCCGTCAATATTGCCCTACACATAAAACTTAATCATTGTTAGTGAAATAGAACATAGCCGATAACTATGAGCATAGAAATGCCTTCTAATCACAGATACGTAATTTTTTTCCACACAAACTCTATGATTCTACGTTTTTTCGATGATTCCCTAAAATAGAAGAAAGCAACCCTAGTCCAATGAAAACATCAATTTAGCGCTGGTGCTCGAGCTTTCAAGAGTCCCCGGGAACGAGTTGAAGCATTACTCTCATAAACGAGAATGTAAATTCGCGCATTTCGTAATATTATGCGTAATGATGGCCGGCTTTACTTCGAAGAGCGTAAATAATGAATCAGTAGAAAATCAGACCGGAATCTTCCCGGAAACGATTGGAGTGTCGGAGAATAATAGGAAACAAATTCTATTTTTGCTGCTTTTATTTACCTGAAAAAAAAAAAAAACAATTTAGATCTCTTCTTAGGTACAAATCCTTGATATCACAATGTTCAATTTACAGAGAGCGAAATCTGGGGGTAAGATTTATTTTTCTTTTTTTTATACTCTTTTTTTTTCTTAATTCGAATATGTTCGCTTTGACTACCAACTCGTTGGTAAACCTGTTGGTAAGTGACGATGTGGTCGAAGATGAAGCACGCAGACTTAGAAGATACCTATTCACTCTGGCCTTGAAAAGGCCCAGATTATATATCTCACGAAATAAGGCAGCCGGCAGGTTGTTCTAATCCTTGGCCGTACGGATTAGAAACGTAGAATCGAAATGTTTGGTACGTACCTATCCAAGAAAAACTCACAATATATGGTAGTGGGCTGATTTCCTACTTGTTCTGTATTATAAATGGGATGGTAGGATAAGGTCATGTAGCTCCGATGCACTGAGAAGATTGATATAACCAAGCTTTGTGTGATACTTATAACAAAATAAGAATGGGAACTTTATTGCAATAATTGTGCTGAGATAATTACCTATCAAAACTATCAAAAATATTGCAGTACCTAATGAACATGTCGCGTGAATAATTTCCACTAACCTTTCACAAGGTTGAACTATAGTTCAACTTTGTGAAATATATAAGTATATACTTGAATTTTGTGAACCTTTTATAAAAGGTTCACCAAATCCAAGTACCAGGAATGCATAAACCATGAAAAAGTTTTCCCCCTCGCGGCGCGACCGTGATTGAGCCATCGATATTTTTTTCTAATCTACACAACTAGTTGCGACTAAGGGAAAAGACAAGTCCAAACGGCTCAACTAATTGAGCCCCGCAGTAGTAGTTTTAAAGTTCAAAAATCTCAAATGTTTGATACAATTATATCGAATTTTTCGATCGATTTCAATAAAATTCTCGAATCATGCCAGGATCAGACAATAATTCTTAAACTTTTTAGCATAAAATTGGTAAGCCCATTTAACTTCTAGAGCTAAAAAGGTCACAATACCTAAGTATAAGTGTTCAATTTAGTTGAAAGGGTCTTTGTAAGTGCTAGCTCCTAGCTCCACCACTGAGTATTGCCTGTGGCTATACTAATTTGAAACACGGGTTCAGTATTTATAGACAATATAAAGTACGAATTCAGCAATAAGGTTTTGCATTCCATACAAAGGAATTATAATGGTGAGGTTTTTTAAGCATGAAATTTTGTCCCTGAACTGGTAAAGATGGGCTTGAGCATTTGGATTATCTCTAGACCTTAACGGTCTATGGGGAATTCAATATGTTTTTATGTATAACTAGCGGTCCGCCCAGCTTCGCACGGGTATAGATTATAGCCCATGTCATCCGGGGATAGTGTAGCTTCCCGTCAGTGAAAGAATTTTTCAAATCGATTCAGTAGTTTCGGAGCCTATTCAATGCAAACAAACAAACAAACAAATCTTTCCTCTTTATAATATTACTAGTAGGCCGCCCCTGCTTCGGACGGGCGAAGCCGGGATATATAGCCTATGTCAACCGGGGATAGTGCAGCATCCCAACAGTGACAGAATTTTTCAAATCGGTTCAGTAGTTTCGGAGCCTATTCAATGCAAACAAACAAACAAACAAACAATCAAATCTTTCCTCTTTATAATATTAGTACAGATAGTATAGACTAGCAATCCTCCCAGCATCGCACGGGTGTAATTTACGTGTATACGGGTGTAATAAGCGGATCGCTAATTATATAATAAACGTTCCGTGAAAAATTATCTAACTGATGGTGAAAACCGCATCAAAATCTGTTACGTGGTTTAGGAGGAGTTATCGGATATACAAACAGATAGACGCGGAAAGCTACTTTTTTATACTATGTAGAGATAAAGAAAATATAAATACACTGTTTTTTTGGCTAAATATTTCAAGTATCTATTTAGTATTGGTTAGCTACTATTCTGTATAATAAATAAATGCACTTGCAAGTTTTTCTTTCTTTATGAAAACAGAGGATCTCTGTTTCTTCTAGGTAAATGTACTCTATCGTAGACCACGTCTTAGCATCAGGCGAGGTATTCATGCGAATAAAATATGTCGAAATCTAGTAACAATGAGAATATTTCTAGAATTCGACAGTAGTAAAGCCGCAGACAAAACTAAATCAATCAGCATGAAATTGTATGATTATGCTATTCCACACGAGCGGTTCACTGGGTATTTTAATATAATTCGAAAAACAATATGACGAAATGATAATTGAACAAATTAAATTATTGATAATAAATTGTATGGTATAATGTGATTAAAGCGGCTAGAAAATATAATAAATAATTTAATTACAAACGTTACGTAGCAAATATGGAATTAATTACATTATACCCTGTCGTAGCGAATATGCCATATTATCCTTTGCAAAGTAAAATATTATTCACAGACTTGAACTGTTGTTTTAACCCAAAAACGGCAAAGCCACAAATGGAGGCTTAATTTTTTTTTTTTTTACGACAATTCAAAAATTTGACGGCCGGCGGGCCTCGAACCTGGGCAATTCGGGTTTAAGCCCGAAGCGCTCTAACCGTTAGGCTACGGTCGTTTTCATTCCAGACTATGTGTGTTTTTCTTATTTTTTATTGTGCAGCTCTATAGACTCCGGGGTCAGTGCTTTTTGTCAACATAATATATACAATTTGTTTTGTCAACTATTCCTTAAAAATAACATAAAACTAATGAGTTTATGTTGTGTTTACCATCTTCGACCATAGCCTCACTTAACATCAGGTGAGTTGTGGTCAAAGCCTGGCTTGTCAACCATAAAAAAAACCTTAATGCAACAATTTCATTCAAAGGCAGCCTCGAAAATTCTTACATCTCCGTACTAAGCCAGTAAGTCTCCGTGACAAAGTAAGTCTCACAATTTATACGTTCTTCATGAGACTTATATTTCTGAGTCCCTTTCCCATAACGCCGCTAAGTATACAGGGTGTAAACTTTAATATAGACAGTAAGTACCGACCTTAACCAACATGCATGATAACAGTTTAAAAATACGTTCCATGGATTTGATAGACATTTTGATTGGCATTGCGGATATTTACTAAACTTCAGTTACCATAAATATTGTGATTTTCTATCAAATACTGATGTTAGATGTTTCCATAAATAATGATTAAAAGCAAAGATAATATAACCACTTGCAACACGTGCATGTCATTATAATTCCCTTTTGCACGAGTAAGCCACGTCGGTCGCGGGAGCTATCAAATGGCGTCTTGTGATTGGAGACTCAAAAGTCATTCACTCTATTCGTGCCCAGAATTAGCCTGCTCATAAAAGAGTATGCTGAAAATTATGTACCATTTTCATCGCGCGGGGTAAAGGATGAGCAGACAAGTATTAAAAGTCTCTATGGGGCTAGCTAAGGTAAGAGTACAAGATACTTCAGATTAGATCGATACTGTAAATGTCAATATAAATCCATGAATTATCTTCTCAGAATGTTTTCATGTATAACTAGCATTATATAGATAGTATTTTCTCACTAGATGACACGACAGCACTGCACGGCACGACAAACTGCGGTGTCCACACCGATCGCTATACACTCTATATACCGTTTTTTCACTCAACGACACCGCACCGCACGACGTACATTTCACAAACGACTGTTTAATCCCAGACGCAAAAAGAGGGGTTTTATTATTTTAACGTGTGTATCTGTGTCAGTGGCATCGTAGCTCTTAAACGGCTGCGTCGTTTTTTTTTGGTTTGAAAGGTGACTTGATAAAAAGTGTTCTTTGCTATGGATAAAACACGTTTACTGTCCCAACTAAAGTTTCCGTACACCCTGTACACCGAATAAGTATATGGTTACAGCTTAACGTTAAGTTAACGTTAAGCGAAGTATTATGGGCCTGTAATAGGTCTAATCGATCTCTTGAAGCCAGATAACTTGTTTCATAGCCACTTTACTATGAAGGTTTAGGAAATCGTTCTCTTAGGGACAATTCCAGTCATTTTAGGGATCGGATGAGACATAAAAGTACTGCTATATTATGTTGATAGCTGCGACATAGGCCTCGCTAACTTGTCTTTTACTACTAGAACTTTACCTATATTAGGTTGTCTCGTTCGTAAATATAACAAGTTTTTTTTTAGTTATTCAACCGACATCGATATTATTGGTGGATCTTATATTACATGTCATGTAAGGCACGGTAGAATTTCAGTTGCTAATACCACTCGCGGTCACATTTCGGACTAAGGCGAGTTTAATAACACTTCGCATTTCAAAATATGTCAAGCCATTTACGCTAGCAGATAATAATTATACAACATGAAATAAACAAGCGAACATAATACAAAATATACATACACTCATCATTATCATCATTTCAGCCGTAGGACGTCCACTGCTGGACATAGGCCTCCCCCATCGATCTCCAAAAGGGCCGGTTGGCCTGCATCCAGCGTTTCTCTGTAATCTCTTTTAGGTCGTCTGTCCATCTTGTGAGTGGACGTCCTACGCTGCGCTTGCCGGTCCGTGGTCTCCATTCGAGAACCTTTCGGGCCATCTGTTCTGCGTGCTATGTGCCCTGCCCGCTGCCACTTCAACTTGGTACTTAATCCGGTACGGCACATTTTTCAATTACATACTAAACACATTGGCACGCAATTTTAGGACCTTACTTGATATTTTAGCTCTTGATTTCTGACCTTGTGGTTATTTAGCGACTCGCTCAGCGCTCGGTATTCCGTCTAGAGAAAGCACCTTTCATCCTGGTTTATGATCGGCATTACCATAAAGTTTACCTACATCGCGCAGGTTTACGGTCCACCGCGTATAACATTCACTTTTAGTGTACCGAAATATGTAATTTCTGGGCAAAGTGTGCCTATTTGCCACAAATTGCCTACATTATGCAATAGAACAACACTAGGGAGGCAACCTTTTTACTTCTTTGAATAAAAACAAACAGACAAGTACATGTCGTGACACGCGTATGGTAGAGTTCCGTTGCGTTTTTCGGCGAAACGTTCTATCGGTAAAAAATTGTTTCGGCAAATAATGTTTTCGTACTACCATCAAACAGTGAACCGTGCTTTCGGTGTACAATTGTATCGTTCAAAAGTGTTTCGACGAATTGTAGGAGAATCGCCATGTTAGGGACATAAAAATAATCATGAAGTCATTTTGTCTTCATGATTATTTATCTACACTAAAATTATAAAGAAGTAAAGTTTGTAAGTTTGTTTGTAAGAGATAAACTAGGTAACAACTGATCCGCTTTTAACAATAAAATTATTTCCCTAGTGTCTTATAAAAAATATCTTACAAGGATATAAATATCTTTGTAAGTTTTTTTTTTAGTTATAGTCAAGTTGGTAGAACTGTATTATTAAGATCGACAGACTAGGCGTTTGACAACAGCTCTCTGGAAGGTAGGTGGTGATGACATGGTACGGGAATTGACTCCTGTTGTCATAATAATGTTGAATGTGTTGAATACAATCGGAAAGTTTTGACACTTTTTGATTTCACTTAGAATACGGTATCGGTTAACTATAGCTGGTAAATTACTATAAGTTTGGTTAGTAAATCCTATTAAATTTTAATTGTAATTTTAGTCTGAGTGCTTGAATTTTTCCGATTTTCCGAAACGCTTGGGTGATTTCTATTGCCTTTTTAGGATTCTGTAGTAGGTACTACAAGGAACCCTTATAAGTTCGTTCTGCCCGTCCAATTTTTTTTGAAACTTCTATTGTTAAGTTATTAAGATAATTATTAAGTGCATGAAACTTTGCACAATTAAGTTTTGGAATATACCTCGATTTTAGTAAAAAAACACACATTTTAAGGATGGTCTTTTTTTTCGAGTCCTAAAGGGTCGGCAACGTATTTATGATGCCTCTGGTGTTACAAGTATGCATAGGCGACAGTGACTGCTTACCATCAGACAGCCCGTCTGCTTGTTTGCCATTTATGGCATAAAAAAAATAATGGAAGAAGGTTTCATTCAAGCCTTTTTTATCAAGTGTAGGTATCTTATGGCCCACCAAAATAGCAAAAAAAAAAACAATCTTGTATTTTGTTAAGTTAATAATAATAAATGCACTTAAAGAAGAGAAAAAAAACTAAAGCTTCGATTAGAATTTGAACTAAACGCAGTCTAACCGTAGCTTCTATACTGCCACTAAACTTCCCTAATCATAGGGTGTTTGTGTGGAGCTTCACTAATTACTTCGTATTTATAGTGTCACTGGCCTCTTTACTGGACTGATATTGCCTCAGGGATCGAGGTTATGAGAGAAAACACGAAAGGGTCTAGCTTTATTAGCAAGTAGACTAAAGGACGGTGGGTACTTGAACTTTTGTGCTTAGAGCGTTATTCTTACTTGTCTACTTTATTACGTGCAAAATTGGTAAGAGAAAAGTATTCTAAGGCCTAACGCCTACCGTTGTAATGGCGCAGCGTTGCGGCGTACAATCAGGTGGCCGTGCGAAAATGAACTCTTTCTACTTCACCGTATGTTCGTAATAGGCATGTGTTCTAATTATTTATTGCACCTCATAAATAGCTAATCATCAACGAAAACAAAATAAAAACGTATAACAAAAGTAAGTATTTTAATTTATTTTTCTTAACGCGCATTTGACCACCAACTCGCCTGTTGGTCAGTGGTTTGTTGGGTGGTCATGCTAGACAGAGAGTGCATTATAGAAAGCTATGACGTTAAACCTTCGGTTGCCGTACAAATGCTATAATAGCACAAGCTTTGCGGGACAGGAGCATCGACTCTCAATCCCCACCAAAAAAAAAAATCGCTTAAGTATATCAGAAATTATATCCTTTGCTAAGCCTGTTATTTGCAATATATGAAACATTAGGACGCTGGCCTACTTTTCTCTACGTTTCCGTGCCTCGATTGTCTGAAACTAAAAAATTAGGTACAAATTTTAACGTCAACGTAAACCGAAAATATATAAATTTTCCACAATCGGTTACGCGAGGCGACCCTATCTCAATTTCCCAGTCGGCGTTGAGTCTATGTCTAGATTCTAGTGCTATTAAGCTATATATCGAACCTAATGGCTCAGCCACATAATGCGTTATGGCAGCGCCGCGAAAAGAGATTTATCAACCTCCGACGCAAAAGGAGAGATGTTATCAGTTTAACGTGTGTAGGTATGTTTGTGTCTGCCTGTGGCATCGTAACTCCCACACGGCTGACAGATTTTGATTTAGTTATAATTTGTTTGAAAGATTTCAAAGATTGAGAGTGTTCTTAGCTTCATTAAAAACCCCCGATAAAAAAGCTGATAGTCTTTAAACAGCTGAACAGATTTTTTTGAATCATATAAATGCTCGAGCGGTGTTGGTGGGGAAGCGATGGCAGTCGGGCAGTAGCACGTGCGCTTTACAATCTGACGGCACCCGGTACGATCCTTGGCTTTGCTTTAATGAGTTATTTAGTACCTTAAATAAAATATGTGTAGTTTCGATGCTATCGCTCTAAAACTGTGAAGGAAACCGGTATGTCCAAAAATCTCAGAAGTTCAAAGACATATGACATTCGCCAACATGCACTGGGCCAGCATAGTGGTTTAGAGGCACTCCACTCACTCTCCGAGAGAAGGCCTGTGTCCCAGCAGTAGGAACACTGTGGGGCTGATAACGATGAATAATGATAACACCCATCTGTTTGCGTGGGGAACTAAAAAATTTAGATTGTTCATAGACCATCGAAATTCTAGAGACAATCAAAATGCTACTGCTATTTTTGCCCGTAAAAGCAATATCTCCCCCAGTCAAATATTTCCAAACTAAACTTATAAAAGTACTTGCATAAACAGAACGCATTTAACACTGCATAAAACCTGCATCTTTACGACCGCACCTATCACCAATGCTTGATGATTTGGATCAATATCCAACATCAATCGGGGAAGGAAACATCTATGGTTACATAAGTTATGACTGGGCGGATGCATAAATTGTACAACAGTGTGAGGCCGTGCTATAAAAACGTGCGATAAAACGGATCAGATGGATACGGACAGTGGCTTTGGATACATTGTAGAAAATCATTCATTTCAACAGTGGCACAAGAAAAAGAATTTTGTCGTTAAACGCTTTTTGCTAAGAGATTTTGATAAAAGAAGTGGTTGGATCAGGTTCATTATATCGAATAATCATCATTAGCACACCACCAGACTTAACTCACAGACCATTCGACTGGAGATTTGCGGCTTTCAGATTTTATCCACTATCAGCTAAGTCAATCTGTCCAATTACCTATCATTTCTTTTCACTAATAGTTGAACTAGTTTTAAAAACGTCTACTTTCTCGAACAAGTATTGTCTTCACGACTAATCGTTAAATTTTAATTCTCGCGGTTTGGGGCAAAGTGCTTTAGCCTGCCAGTGATTTATTTTTGCCAAGTGACAGCTGGTTAGATTTTTAATTGTCATTGTCGCTACGTGCTAAAAGGACGATCCTGAAAGATAATTATAAGGTGGTTTGATTCACCTATGGCGGGAAATTTTAATTTTAAACAGTTTTGTGGTCCTAGTAGCCAAAGACCTTGTTAATTACACTGAGTTAGTATGTACTACGTAGTACATGCTAACTCAGTGGTTAATTAAATTGTTTTTGGTGATAGCGGAATCTTTGTAGTTAAATTATTTTTAAAAGTACGAATTCTGAAAAGTAGTGTACGCGCATACAATTGAAAAAAAAACTGTGATACGTACACCTAGGCCTTATGACGTGTCTCGTCTATCGACCGCGCTTTTTGCACCACGGAGAGGAACATTGAAGATACTTACGAAGTCATTTGGTGTCACCTGCTAATTCTTGTGTGTCGTGAGATGTACTGCTGTCTCTTCACATATTGGACACGGGGCGAGTCTCTTTAATTAATAATGTAGCTCATACCCTGTTTAACTGTCTATTATGTCTTCTGTGGTGTAACCCTGTGGTGTAACCGCGGATTAGTACGGACTACGGGCCTTGTTCGAATCTCGAGTGCAGACGGTCATTCTGTCTGGAACAACTTTGAAGGTCAAATGCCTACCACAAGACATTTCTCTGCACTCGAATTTCACCCTGTTCAATTGCATAGTGGCTAGAGTTAGTCAGTGTCAAATATAACTCATAAACGTTCGCGATTTGAACATAGTCAGTGTGGTGTGTCGTAGTGACAACCCTGTGATTTTTCAAGATTACGTGAGGGTAGAAGAACAAAACACCCGGTATTCTCGCCGGACTCGCCCGCAGTTTTCAGTCAGCTCTTGACCACGGCCATTGTAACATGGTCGAAATGTCGAGCGAAAGGTACCTATTTTTACCCAAATAATATGAGGCGCGATAAACACCGATAAACATTTAAACCAAGTGTCAAATAATTATCTCAAACGTTCATAGTAACAATAAATGTTTTTCGAATAATTACCGTGGCTCTAATAGGTGGGTGGTATATTTTCTAAAATATCAATTTTGGATAAATTGCAAGGGAAAACATCATTAGCCCTCCCGCAATAAAAAAAATACTAAATACTCTTTAATTACGGTACCCGTATAAAAAGGATTAGGTCATCAATCTATAGATGTTTTGGAGTTTAGATATTTATTCGTTACGAGCTGCGACACGCAGTTAACACACACACATACGCACACACATACACACACGTTCTATGGAGAGAGCTATGTGCTTGGGGTTTCTCTAAGAGATCGAATCAGAAATGAGGAGATCCGTAGACGAACGAAAGTTACCGACATAGCCCACCGGATCAGCAAGTTGAAGTGGCAGTGGGCAGGGCACATAGCACGCAGAACAGATGGCCGATGGGGCCGAATGGTTCTCGAATGAAGACCACGGACCGGTAAGCGCAACGTAGGACGTCCACTCACAAGATGGACAGACGATCTAAAAGAGACCGCAGGGAAACGCTGGATGGAGGCCGCTTCCAACCGGCCCTTTTAGAGATCGATTGGGGAGGTCTATGCCCAGCAGTGGACGTCCTACGGCTGAAATAATGATGATGTTGATGATGAGATACAAATTATATTCATATTTTACATTTCATATCATATACGTGACTAATTAATAATAATTATAGGCAGACGACACTAGACAATGATCCTTAAAAAATATCTTTTAATACATTTTATAAATTTTGACGGTATTTCTAAAATGTGTTGATAGATAAACTCAAGACACTTTTTTGTGAATTTCGTACTAGATTTCAACATCCATATGCGATTTAAACATCTATCGCGCAGTAATTTATGTGTTTAACTCACGAAAGTTAAAAGGTTACTCATCCATGGAATTGAAAATAATGAATCAAATATTTTATCATTTCAATATCTGTGACGGAAAACAATATTAATATCACTGTAAAAATTTCGTGATAAAAGCTTTGAGTAATAAAGAACTGCATTTAGCACTGCTGATAGGGACAAGATTTTTCTTATTTTACGGATATTTTTGTGCTTTACGGGAACATTTTCACATTTTACGGGAGTGGCGGGCGTGTGAAATGCGACATGTTGTGCTTCGTTTACGTGTCAAGTTTATTTTCATTTTCGGTCCCTGACTGGCATGTAACCAAAGTTCACGTTAAAATTTTGACGTGTTTTATTGGCGTTCATAAATTAATTTTCGTGTGATAATAATTATCAATTTTTGTTGAGAACTTGTGGATACAATTAAATATTATGTTATTAGCATTTGTATTGTCTTTGGACCTTCAACGGTCTATGCAGTCTGTGTTAGCTAGTGTTATTTTCTATACTAATATTATAAGGAGGAAAAATTTAATTGTTTGTTTGTTTGCATTGGATAGACTCAGAAACTACTGAACCGATTTAAAAAAATCTTCCGCTGTTGGGAAACTACACTATCCCCGCGGGTGACATAGGCTATACAATATTTTCAAAAAAAATTGGGATCCTTACTAAAACTCCAACAATACCCGTGTGAAGCCAGGACGGATCGCTACTTAGTTAATAAAAGCACTTGCCCATTAAAAATAAACCAGTCAAGTGCCCCCCTTTAGTTTTTACTTTTTGACTTTTTTATTATGTAATCCGCCGTAACATTACATGTTCTGTGAAAATTTCAACTGGCTTTCAATTATGGTTCGAAAAATGCACCCCTTGATAGGTAGGACAGATGGACAGACATACAGACAGACATCGTAGGCTTAGTAATAGAGTCCCGTTTTTACCCTTTCGGTACGGTACCCAAAAACGATTATGTTAGATTTATTTAAAAATTTTATATACAGCTGTTTTATGCTATTTCAGTATTAGACCCATAGTAAAAGTTGTTCATAATGTTGAGTATAACGGACCCCTTTTTCACACTTACCTACTAAGAAACTCGCAGCGACACCAAAGTACTAACTATTAGTTCACATGCAGAATAAAGGGCGGCAAGGTGGTCTTCAGGGTGAGTTACTAAAGGCAACAAGCCTAATGCATTCGCACCGGCCACGCCAACCCTTCCATTCCCATGTTGATGTTTTTTTTAATAGGCTTGCGTTTGACCACCATCTCACCTGATTTGTTTGATCAGAGGTTTCTATTGTTGCTGTATTCATCTTCTTTATCTCTTCTCTACATCTCTACATCATTGACGATATAAAACGCAAGCTTGAGCTTCATCGGAACTGGAAGCGTACCAACTCGAGTGGGGCCTATGAATTATTCTCTAACCTAAGGGCGGACCTGAAAACCCGTGTCTCGAATGCGTATGACTCGTACATGGTCAGTATTGAGCAGAACATCCAAACAAATCCTCAAGAGTTTTGGCACCACGTTTCAAATTTGCGATCGAAAGGTGGATTTGAGCCTACCGTCGTTTTCAATGGTGAAACCTTGAAGGGCAAACGGGCTTCTGACGCTTTTGCTGATTTTTTCTCCAGCGTTTTTTTAACCGAATTACCTAAGCTAGATGCAGAAAGTACCTCAAACAGCGACCAGTCTTCGTCGAGTAATTATGTGCACATACCGGAGATTTCACCTTGGGATGTGGCTGCTGGGATACAAAATCTAAAATCTAGTAGCTCCATTGGGCCGGATAGCATACCTCCGTGGCTTCTTAAAGAAGGAAAGACACTTCTGACATATCCACTTTGTCATCTATTTAACCTTGCGCTACGGAATGGCGTCTATCCGCCCCAATGGAAGCTTTCGCGGGTCACTCCTATCCCGAAAAGCTCCAATAAAACGTCGGTAGAAGAATACCGACCTATAGCAATATTACCAACCGTGGCAAAAGTGTTCGAACATATACTCCATCTAAAGTTGTACAAGCAAATTGAGCCATATCTATGTGATGAGCAGCATGGGTTTAGAAGGAAAAGATCAGTTAACACTAACCTTTTGACACTAGTCGACTACATTTCCACCAGGCTCGATCATCGAGTACAAGTAGATGTACTATACTTTGACTTCCGGAAGGCGTTTGATAGAGTCAACAACGATATACTGCTGGAAAAGCTCAGTGCTCTGGGCTTTGCCCCAGGCCTTCTCAGATTTTTTGCTGATTACCTTCGCGATCGCCAGCAGTATGTTCGACTTGGCGTATACGATTCTCAACGCTATCATACGCGTTCCGGAGTGAGTCAGGGATCGATAATGGGGCCCCCACTCTTCAATTTCATGATCAACGATCTTCCCACAGTCATCAAGTATTCGAAGTGTCTCCTTTATGCCGATGACTTGAAACTGTACCGTGAAATAAAATCACCGGAGGACTGTTTATTGCTACAGAGAGACGTTGATTCGGTTTATAAATGGAGCGTGGAGAATAAGATGGAATTTAATTGCTCAAAATGTTGTCAGATGACTTTCGGTCGAATGCGATGCCCAATCGAATTTCACTACAAGCTAGACCAGAACGTGATATCACGTGCTACGTCGGTCAAAGATTTGGGTGTTTCATTCGACCGAGAGCTCACATTCCACGATCACATAGTCACGGTTGCTAAGGAGTCATACCAACGGCTTGGTTTTGTGTTGAGAAACTCTCGGGAATTCCACAATTTGGACGTTGTAAGACTCATCTTCAGTGCTCTGGTTCGGAGCAAGCTTGAGGCCAGTGCTTGCGTGTGGCATCCGCATGAAGACAAATACACCCTTTTGTTGGAGAAGGTTCAAAAAGCCTTCCTCAGATATTTATACAAGCGTTTGTATGGGTACTACCCATATATGTATCCGACAAAGTTTTTGCTCGGTTCCCTGGGGTACAACTCTCTGCAAGTCAGGCGATCCTATGACCAGCTTATAACTATGTGTAAGATCCTTCGAGGAAGAGTAGATGCGCCGGTTCTTAATGATCAGTTATGTCGACTTTTTGTTCCTGACCGGTATCTTCGAGCCAGGAAGCATAAGCTTTTTGCAGTTCCGCGTTATAAGACAGTTGCCCACGAACAATCCCCGATACCACGTTCACTTGCTGTGCTTAATAACCTCCTTGACGCTAAACAAGAGTGTGACGTGTTTGCGGATGACTGGAAGGTGATAATGTCGGAATGTTTGCGGTACTGTGAGATGATTGCGTGATTGGGTAGGTATGATAGGTCCTGTTATATTTTGTTTTATTTGTTTGTCTTAAGGTGTTTTAATTTTAATGCATGGTAACTTTTTATTGTAATGTGTTATTTAATTTTTAATTTTTGTGACTTTTCTTTTAATTTTTTATTTTTGACATTTTAGCATGATAATTATTTATTCTATAATGATAATTTATTTTGACTTTTAATTATTGTATAACGACCATTTATTTATTTTGTATATAATATTATCATCACCTTTTATATTGTTACTATCTATTGTGACAAAAATGTATTATTCGACATGTAATTAATTAATCTGGTAGGTATTTAAATTTTATAATTATGTAATATTGTCTGTCATTAGTGTAATTGGTTTTTGAACCGTGCTAGTTGAATAAATAAATACAAATACAAATACAAATACATAGTATAAATTAAAGTCACTTTCCGCGTCTGTCTGTCTGCTGTATGGCCGCTAACTCCTACAAAACCACGCAACGGATTTTGATGCGGTTTTCACCATCAGTTAGATAATTTTTCACGAAATGTTTATATATATAACTAGCGACCCGCCCCGACTTCGCACATAAATTATACCCGTGCGAAGCCGGGCGGGCGGGTCGCTAGTTTACATATAATTTAAAAGAGATCAGACAACAATCATAGTACTGCATCGAGATGCAATTCCTATTATTATTGTATTTGTATTGTATCCGAAACGTGGATATTCGCCAAAGAACCAGAGTCACCGATATAGCTGTTAAAATTTGCAAGTTGAAGTGGCAATGGGCAGTCCACATCGCTCGAAGAACCGATAACCGATGGGGAAGAAAGGTTCTTGAGTGGAGACCACGAACCGGAAGACGCAGCGTAGGTAGGCCTCCCACTAGATGGACCGACGACATAGTGAGAGTCGCTGGCATCCAGTGGATGCAAAAAGCAGGCTGTCGTTCAGTGTGGAGGTTAAAGGGGGAGGCCTATGTTCAGCAGTGGACGTCTTCTGGCTGATGATGATGATGATGATTGTATCTCGATTCTCGATGTAGAACTGTCAGATTAGTTTAGCAAGAGAATAGTACAATAGCATAGATGCTATACTGCGTTAGATGCCAATACGGTTTCAAGAAAAATGTGTTGCGTTTGACAGCTTCTCATATGAAGTTAAATTGAAGATAGTATTTTCTTACTCTGTAACAAAATGTGTTTACTCGAAAACAACCACAACTACAGTGTAGTTAAGTTTGGTTTTTGCAACACAGTCTTATGTCTAGCTAACAAGCAAAACATTTATACCTTATATATTCACATACTACTATACGTCCGCCTCCAAACTACATTGTCCCTGCCGAAGAGCTCCCCCCAGGCCATAAAGAACCATGGCCCACTTGGAAAACCCTGAACCGACTTCGGTCTCAAGTGGGCCGAAGTCAGGATAATATGGCAAAGTGGGGTTATATAAAGGGCTTTGACACCGAATGTCTTTGTGGTGTGAACCCTCAGACAATGGCACACTTGATGGACTGTGCAGCGTGTCCTACAACTTGCACACAAGACGACCTAAATGAAGCCACGGAGAGTGCCATTGGGGTGGCAAAGTTCTGGTCTAGAAACTTGATTTGAAAATAGAATTGTATTTTGCGGAACATCGACTCGAAAGAAGAAGATACTACTATAAAAAATAAATGATCTAAAAGAAATTAAAAATTATAAATAAAAACACGAATATTTATTTATTTAGCCGGGGATAGTGTTAGCTTCCCAACAGTGAAAGAATTTTTCAATCGGTTCAGTAGTTTCGGAGCCTATTCAATGCAAACAAACAAACAATCAAATCTTTCCTCTTTATAATTTTAGTATAGATAGTATAGATGAATAACACACACGGTGAAACGACTGATGCTTTGGTATAAATCCACACACATGTAAAATGTATGTACATGTAGATAATATGTTAACAGATAAGGGAAGAACAGCCGTCAAGCGTCATAAACTTTCGGAAGTTAATTCTGGTGATGCAGCCACAAGCAACAAACAGAACATAAAAGGGGAATGTACTTGAATTAAGTATGTGTGGTTTATGGACTCAGATCAGGCAAACAAGGGAGATATGGTAAGATGGCGTGGCGGGTGCGAATGTAGTCTAAATCAGGCTTGAATCGAACTCACCTAGCAGACGACCTTACCGCCGTTTTTTGGTATTGGTTAGGTAATAGTTCAATGGTGTCATTGCAAGTTTTTTAGGGTGCGTGAAAAATTGTATTGTAAGTTATTTGTAAGTGAGCCGTACTTATTTTTTTTGCGGTTTAACGGTATAGTAACACTGTTTTAAACTATCACGGTTGTTCACTAAAGTTATATGATTATTATCGGGAGCTCATTCCACAACCTTACCACGGTAAATATCCCGTAAGTAATCATATAACTTTAGTTAACGGTATAGTGTTTTTTTTGTATGAAACATTAACACATTTAAGCTGAACCGATTTGGAAAATTATTTCACTGTTGGAAAGCTACACTATCCCCGAGTGACATAGGCTATACTTTTTTTTTTTATAAGGATCCTTACTAATACACCAACAAAACCCGTGCGAACCCGGGGCGGACCGCTAGTCTATACTAATATTATAAAGAGGAAAGATTTGATTGATTGTTTGTTTGTTTGTTTGCATTGAATAGGCTCCGAAACTACTGAACCGATTTGAAAAATTATTTCACTGTTGGAATGCTGCTCTATCCCCGGTTGACATAGGCTATATATCCTGGCTTCGCCCGTGCGAAGCAGGGGCGGCCTACTAGTCAGATATAAATTAAGAAACTAAGTCCTTCTCCGAACGGTACATCCTATAAAACACTTCTAACCCACCACGTTTAACAAAAGCCGATCAAAAGTCGCACTTAGGCCTTTACCTGTGGGTGAAAGCTTTAACATACATTGTAGCACACCCACATATTGACTCAGTGCTTTTATTCCCACAAAATATTCACTGAACCGATATCTAAACGGGAACCTGAAGAATGTACGTGACGTGTAATGATTTGACTTTTATATATGCGGGAAAAGCCTGCAAATGTAAAAGGGATGAACAAAGGGATTTAAATATAGATGTATGGAACCTTTTTTAAGTGAATTTGAAGTGGTAAAGGGATGGTAAGTTAGTGCGTGCGTGAAAGGCGATTTTTGACATTAAAAGAAACGCTATTCTGATGAGGACGGCGAAATATTTATACTCAAAAGCTTCCCTTGAAATGGTTATTTGATGGCACTACATAGCGCTTAATAGTATATTTCTCTATGCTATCACTCAACGGCATAACAAGTTACTTGAAAATAGTTTTTTTTTTTAAATCCGTTTTTTTTTGCTTCGGTGGTAATACATAGGTTGAGGCGTTTAGTCTGTCGGTAATAACACACAAACATAATAATATATATATGACATAAAAACGAGTATGCCGTTTAACACACCGTAATACCCTCCTTTTTACTTTGCTTCGTTAGGTTATAATAAAATTATTGATTTCGAATTAAGCGCTCGTACAAAATTGTTCGTGTTATTACAGCTGGTTCATAAACTACTCCCTGAGCCAAACTTGATACCTCAACGCGTTCTTGAGAAAAAGGTTCTTGACAGACGGACAGACGGACAACAAAGTGATCCTATGAGGGATCCGTTTTTTTTCCTTTTGAGGTACGGAACCCTTTAAAGAGTCACGTAAACCAATTCACTAATGGCGGGGTAATCGGTGCAAATACATTAAAAAATATACGGACAAAATTGAGAACCTTCCTCTAGAAATCGGTTAAAATATCAACTTATAAGCTCTGTGTAAAATAATCACACAATAGCACAAAGAATACGGAACGTATGAATCAGCTTAAATCTAATATTTCGGAAAGATTCGGTATCAATCTTGATATATGTTAGGGAAAGGGAAACCAGATATCTGTATTGGCCAAATAAATCTCCGGGAAACCGCAAATAAAAATTATTTATTAAGGTCCTTATTCATAGATTCAGTAATGAACGATCAACTAAATCAATCATTCTAATGATGTTTGTACGTGCAATAGTTCCGCCGGAACTGTTCCGGGCAAATCTTGTATCAATAGCATCACAATACACAAAAAAAATCGGACAAGTACGAGTAGGACTAGTGCTCTGAGGGTTCCGTTGGACGGAACGCTCAGAGCGCGAGTCCAAAATTAAACGAACTGAAGTTGAAATATTGAAAGACAAACTTAACTTTGTAGTTGACAATAAGGTTGTTCGATACATTCTAACTACAAAATGTAAGTTTGTAATAGCAAAATAATTATTTTTAAAATATGATATAACTTCAAATTTGTGACTTTCGGATTTATTCCTATATTATGTGCTATGTGACCTTGCTTTTTGCCAAATTTCATGTTTCTAGGTTTTGATTCCCCTGTGAAATCGCAAAATATGCGACATAAACGTTGATATCTTTTGATTACGTTGACTTACAACTTTTATTTTTTTCAGCCTAAAGTAACCGTATACCCACGTATTTAGTATACATTTCAACTTGATACCTTTACGCTTCCTTGACAAAAAGGGTCTTGACAGAAAGGCAGACAGACAGACGGACAACGAAGTGATTCTATAAGGGTTCCGTTTTTTCCTTGTGAGATACGGAACCCTAAAAAACATCTTTTATTTGATAGATACTACAGTTCGGCGGTCACATCGCAAGCAAGGTCAAGCTTGTATTCAAGAAACTTGGTGTACTCAACAGGGCAAAGCGGTATTTCATGTCGAGTCAAAGGCTCTTGCTTTTAGAATTTTACTGAGCTTCAAAGAACTGATATTTATTCAAATACTATTAATGCCTACATAGAGATACACGGCGCCGTGCTGGCTTGCGGTTGACCACAAACTGTTGGCCATGTTGCATTTTAAGTACGCCCACGACCCACGGTTCACTACCTATACAAGTTTTACCTATGATTTGTCAGTATTTACCTGACGCAAAGCCAAAAGGAGGGCGTTATAGCTACAGTGTATGTATGTATGGTTGTATGTTTGTACCACAACCTTCAACCGATTTTGACAAAGGTACTATGGGTCTGACGTAGACTTGAAGTCTAAAAGTCTCAAAAAGAAAGGATAAGAAAACAATTTTGATAAATGTGGCGTCGATAGATTCCTATCGATAGATTCAAAGAATTGATCACTGGTGACATTGAAGTGAGGAGAATTTTTTGATCAGGTTTGTTTGCGATATATTAAGATCCACCAAAAATATCGTTTCATCTATTTCAAAGGAACAAACTTGTCTATTATTTAAACAGGATAAAATTGATTTTATGTCTTCATATGCAGACTATTCAGGGTGTCAGGAAAATAGGTCGAAGAATAGAAAGACTTATTTTCAAAGAAAATAAGTTTATTTCTTGAGAGTAACCAGGCTCCTTGTGGATAAGTTGAACTCCATCTTAGACCACTAAACACGAATAAAAAAAACAATTATAAGAGGTACCATGTGACTACCATGTGATTATTTGAAATTGCTATGCGGGAATTGTAATAAACACTGAATTCGTTGCCATAAGTACCAAGTCCTTTAGCAAAATTACTTTACACACAAATACATACGCCGTTTTTGTGTGGCGTTGTACTATTATCACTTGCTATAATCGTACAGTCAAATGTTATGTCTATTATGCGTGTTTTTTTTTTGTCGCAGCAACCCTTATTGCAATGGTAGAAGGTTCGAATATTGAAGTCAGTTTGCTTACAAAAAGGGAAGCCGGCTCTTTCCCATTTGACTGTATCTAATGTTATATACTTACGTTAAAATCAGCTTGGTTTGCGCACCCACTTGCGGTCCTGAGAACAAAAATAAAATTGAATGTTGAAATCATGCCGAAATTATTTACATGCTTTTTAGGAACTTTTTAGGGTTTCGTATCCCGACAAGAAACCCTTATAAATTTGTTCTGTCAGTCCTTATGTCTGTTTGTCCGATTTTTTTTAACCTTCTATAGTTATGAAGGCAAGAGCTTGAAATTCACAATTACAGTTTAAGTACAGATCTAAATTTAAAAATTATAACAAGGCTACAATTTTGCTTTTTAGGGTGGCTTATTTAGGTACCAGACCCACCCTTAAAAGAGAAACATGAGAAATGGGGATGTTTTTTTTTTCGCTGCACCCCCACGTGTGGGAGTTCGTTAAATAGGTATTTTAAAATGAAGGACAGGTTTCATACAAGACTTTTTTATCAAGTGTTTATTTTGTGAAATATAGCCCGCCAAAATGGCATAAAGTTGGTCCGTTGTACTACTCAATAAAACCTTTGTATTTTAATTTTAAAAGTAGTATGACAACCACAACCCTGGAATAAAAAAATGGACCAATAGCAATATTTGTTCACCGCCAAATTCATAATCCAGAAACAGGATACCAGAATTTTTATCACGGACAGAAAGTAACCGTTGACCTTATCATAAAAAATATTGTCACTTAATCTGCCTATTCCCGATAAAGTTGACGCCATCTCGTCTCGGCCCATCGTTATCTTTTTCACAACGCTCTTCACTTTTTGTATCGATAGAGAGACGGTAACTGGAAAAAAGCAGTATTTTTTCACGAGACGATTTCAAACACGGTATTTTTCTAGCTACTCCAACTGATCTATTAGTCGTTCGCTCAACTGTATTTCTGTACTTTTTAAGTCTGGTATCGACACCACCCTCGATATTTCAGTATGCAAATACACTTCACTCGTACAGCTCAAATTGCTGCAGCTGACAAAATCTTATAAGCGCTTTAACTATATCCATTGGATATGGAGGGATAATTTTCTTCGACACATGGTAAATTTATTGCATGATAATTTAGCGTAACTATGTTGGTTGTTGAATGATAGCCTAGGCGTTAGACCATAGCTGATGTTAAGAGACTATGTGGTCGAAGAGGGTATGGACATAAATTGGACATCTAAAGTACGGCCACTGAAAGAATGCGTCTAATAGTTGTCATAACATTGTAAAACGCTAAACGAAAACAGTAAATTCTGATCACTTTTACTAGATTTTTTAACTTAAGATTGGCTGGTAACCAGTATACTACAGTAAAATATTTATAGAAAATGTTTTCATTTAGGTTTTTACAGTATTTTTGCAGCTGTAAGTCGCAATATTTCAGCGGCTGGACTGTACCTAGGTTCTTGGCGAAATAAATGTTATCCTTACAAAATTAAATGCTATACAAAGGGTTATGAAAAAGAAGCCATTACAAACTTAAGCCTTGACTCGTAAAGAGACGGAAGTCTCCAGGGGTCGTGCGAGTTCTAGTAAAATATAATTTTATACAAAGCCTTGATGCCACCGAGGAAGAAATAATCGTAAACATTTAGAGAGCTAGCGTAAAACAGTTAAGTTCCCTCGTATCTGTCCCAAGACACGTCGCAAGTCTCTTACCATTTCTATAATCAAGTGTGTCGGAAGAAAACAAGAAAAGTTTTGGTTCCGTCGAAAACTTTCCGTCACATTTCACTGTAAGTAATTTTGTCGCAACGTTGAACTCTGTAATTTTGTGCAATCTTTTCATCAATGTATTTTTTTGGTGTCTTGTCCAGGATTCATGTCATACTTTAAACCGTACTTTTCTATAAAAAAATTTGCTCCACAAAATTAGTTCGTGATTTAAAAAACTTTAATGACGTTTTTTATAAAGTCCTATTTTTTTTTGTATAGTTTAAAAAACGCACTAATGTTAATCAATAAAACTAACCAAAGGAGCAAAGAGCCCAAACTGAATGGTGCTTACTGGTAACTATTGAAGAGTTTTCACTATCCAACTCCCGCCTCGATCATCAGGGGCCTTTACGACTACCTGTTTTCAGCGATTCTGTTTAAGTGATGACAAAAGTTGTGGGACCGCAAACCATATTTCGGTGCGTTAAGGTTCACGGTCACGTGATTTTCTGGACTGCTCAACTTCAGCGCTGTTTGAAGCCCGTGTTAAGAGCTAGCCGAAAGGCCTCTGACCTTTTTCATCAAGGTGTTATGTATGGAACTCGTTTTGAAACAAACCAAATGAGCGCAAACTTGAAGGATTCACTAGTAGCCACTGAATATTTATATCTATCCACCTCCAGACTGTGCAATCATCAGATCAGTGTGAATGTACAAAACTATTGTTTTGTAATCAGGATTACGTATACTTGCAAAGTTTCAAATAACTACAACTATAACTAGAAGAAGGTTAAAATCGATTTCCAAGTTTGTCAGAGGGCCTTATACGTTTTGTAAATAATGTGAAGGGTTCTATGCTCTTTATTGCTTGTGGTTGTGAAATTTTTAATATACTAGAGACCTGTAAAAGACTCCAAAGGCTACGTACTACTGTTTGACAGAAGGCTTTGTATGGTTTGTAAATCACGTGAGAGATTCCATACTCTTTATTGTGCTAAAATAACTGACACCTTGTATATCATGTAGATTTAATATTGTATGACGTACTTGCAACGTCCGTACGTGAGGGACTTTAGTTTGTAACATCACAATGTACCACGTTTGCTACAATAAATAATTTTTCATTTTCATTTCATTTCAAGATTTGTTTACAAAGTTCGTTAGTAGCAAATCATTAAATCTGCCAATCGAAATAGATTTTTCGGTCAAAAGTGTAAAATTCTAAGATGTTATCTTCCAAACGTTTGTGCCACACGAAAATGAAAGATTGCCTAAGCTATAAAATTGTTCAAACCAGCTGAGGGGAATCTGTGCCTTGTTTGCGTAAATCCCGGTTTTCCGGATCCCAGAGCGAATTTGTGTAATCAGTAACAGAAACACGAGTCGTAATAAAAAACGTCATACAGCAAACGCTGTTTACAAATGTTCTTCCTCCAGAGATATTTCGGACAAGGCAATTGTTTTATTCTTTGTTCACGAGAAATGACGTGTCTTTAGGTTTCTTATACAGATTATGGCAATTTTTAACAGACTTTAAGAGCGAGGATCTTAATTTGGTATTTTTTTGTATGTATACCAATTACTCCGACACTTGTGAACCAATTTACGTGATTGTTTTTGTTATTTAGAGGAAGTTTTCAAGGTGGTCCCTCAATTATTTCAGTAACATGGCTCAGTAATTTTTTGAATAGAGTTTAACTGGTGGTCAAACGCAAGCCTATTATATATAAAATAAATAAATAAATAATAACTTTCATTCAAAGATGAGTCAACTTAAAATACCAAACACAAAGCTTAAAAAACTAAAATACTCTAAAAAGAACGAAGGCCTGTAGATAAAACTTAAACGATTTCTAATTTCAGGCAAAGTACCCAAAATACTAGCCACGTTGCCTCGCCCGATTGTGGGGCTTCTGATCAAACTACAAGCCAGCATTTTGGTCACGTAAATAATCATTCAGTCTCCCTGACAAATCCTTTAAAGAATCTAAAAGCACTCTGCCCCTACGATTCAAAAATGTTTCTTCCCCGGCACAGCTCAAATAAGTAAGCTCTCTCATATCTTTCCTATAATAGTATAAAGAGGAAAGCTTTAATTGTTTGTTTGTGAGCATTGAATAGGCTCCAAAACTACTGACCAGTTTGAAAAACTATTTAACTGTTGGGAAGCTACACTATCCCCGGGTAGCATAGGCTATATTATATTTTTTTTAAATAGGGATCCTTACTAAAACTACAATAATGTAAAAAAATAAGATTTAAAATTTTACTTTGCGTGTTTGACAGTTCCAAGACAGGACAACGTCTGTCAGGTCAGCTAGTCTGGAATATTTGCGCAGTTTGAGGCATTCAGCCACGGTAGGCGCACCACCCGGCTGTTTATATGTCTAATAATACGAATATAATGTTCGAGTGCCTGTTCATTTGGTAATATCAATAATTTTGTTCGAGCACTTTCTCTTTTTATAAATTGATAATTATCTGTTTCAGCCAGCAACAAAAAGCTTTTTCAAAGAAACACACCCTCTATGTTTATTTTTAATTTATTCTCATTACGTATTTCTCTCATGTCTTACTTCAGAGAATTCATTATTCTTCCTTGAAGACAGTATTATTAAAGGTAAACATTTATATACTTATCTTTTTCAATATTATAATTTTATCCGGGTAAACACAAAACCATTTATGCGAAACTCGATCCACATTTTTTAGCTTAGATAGTTGCAGTAGATTTTAAAAAGAGTGATTAAAATTGTTCTGGAGTGAAGACCACGAACCGGAAGACGCAGCGTAGGGAGGCCTCCCACTAGATGGATCGACGACATTGTGAGAGTCGTGGGCATCCAGTAGATGCAAAAGGCAGGCTGCCGTTCAGTGTGGAGGTTAAAGGGGGAGGCCTTTGTTCAGCAGTGGACGTCTTCTGGCTGATGATGATGATGATTAAAATTGTAATTGTTATCATCATGATCAGCCTATTATGTCGACTTGGAAGCCGTGCCTTCATGGAGTTCGTGTGAGTGACCGTGAGATTGGTGGCGACGTGGTGAGCTCCGCGTGCTGGAGTATTCCCGACACACAGGAAGATTCGAGTGAGGAAGAGCTCCAGTGTGCGCCGGCGCAACATATTTCTCTACGCACCCCCACCCCCGCACCCGACAGGCAGCCGGTGTCATCACGTGCGCGCCGCTCGGCGGCCCGTAGTGCACAGCGAGACGCAGCCGCGCGCGCGCATTCACCTTGAAAAAGGCCGTCTAATGCGGTTGAAACTATAGTCGGAGTAACCGGCTTAATCTTACGTGAGTAATTCCCGTGTAACATAAATAAAAAGCCTATTATGTTCCTACTTCTGGGACACAGGTCTTGTATCAGAGAGATAGGATGGGCCCTAATCCACTATGCTGGCCCAGTGCATGTTGTTGTTCACGAGGCACTAAGTCGCGAACAGTATGAAAGTGAGGATTTTTTTTCTTGCTATTTAGGCCTACCTGTCACGCCAGTGACAGAGCAGTGTAAAAGTTAGAAGATCACGAAATCATCTTTTCTCTAGTCTTCAAAATGTTTAAAGTACGCGTAGAATTTCCTAAATACACGCTTTAATTACCGTTGTAACTGTAACACAATGTAATTAACACAAGGTATCTAATTAAGATGAGAGTACTAATAACGAGAGAATAGTGGTTAGAAAATGTTTACCGTTACAACCTAAGAGCGCAGTCAAAAGTTAATTGCGTACAAGGAAACTGAACAAAGAGTCTTAGATAAAATGGTCTTAAATATATTAACATAGGAGCAACTTGTAGAGTGCTCTACGTTTTAATTGCTTTAATAGCTAGACTGCTTTGGAGCGTTGATAGTTTGACTGTCTGTTTTGACTTCCACGCTACAGGATTGGCAACAAAATCCTAACAAATAATGTAAGCTACTGGTGAAGGAAACAACGTAACGAAACAACTACAAGGTGGGCTAAACTAATAAAGTTGAAATATGTGTCACTAAATTAAGTGCCTATTGACAGATGTATGTCGGCAGATTCTCTTAAAATCCAGCTTCTTTTCTAGGCTAGATGTGTTTACCATTTTCAACCATATCATTCATCATCAGCAGCCAGAAGACGTCCACAGCTGAATATAGGCCACCCCCTTAGAACTCCACACTAAACGACAGCCTGCCATCTGTATCCACTGGAGTGGGAGGACTACCTACGCTGTGTCTACTGATTCGTGGTCTCCACTCAAGAACCTTTCTTCCCCATCAGTTATCGGTTCTTTCCCATCAGTTATCGGTTCTTCGAGTGATGTAGCTTGCCTATTTCCACTTCAACTTGCAAATTTCAATAGCTATGTCGGTGACTGGTTCTTTGGTAAATATCCATGTTTCGGATTCTATCGCGCAAAGAAACTCTAAACATATCTCTCTGACGTTCCGTAACGATTAAATTGTAAGCATTTACGTGGACTTGTTTTTAAATGAATAAATAATGCCACGCACTGCACTCTTAAGTACATACAGTGGTTTCATGGTTTGCCCGATATTGTTTTTTCTGATTTTTTCAGGGTCGCTTGTAATTTGGTACACCACGAATCAATTACAACTCCACAGTCTGCGTTGAGCCTAAGCATAATTTTGTGATAAAACGATTTAGTATGACTTCGTCGTTATTAGTTTTAAGTCGAAATTTTTTTGCAGCAAAAAACCTTCTGAAGGATTTACCATTACTTAGAGCTAAAGCCTAAGCTGCCAATTTAGAAACGTCTCGAAAAGCGTTTTCATTATTCGAATTTCCTGCGTGTATTCCTTCTGTATTTCCTTTAAAGCTTATATCGAAGATCTTAAGTGTTACGGCATCTATTGAGATTCTATCACGTCTCGTGTGGCTACCGCGGCCTTAATGACGCCCTCGCTTCCACGTGGTTCGGATATGAAATACCAATTGCTGAGAAAATATAAGCAATAAGGGTATTTCTGTGTTATAATGGTGAGGGAAGTCGTAAAGGCAGCGGCTGTTGGTATTTTACCAACGTTTGGGGCCTAGCATAATCTTCAGGATATTGACATGAAACGTAGTTTGTGCTGTGAAATACCTGACGATGAACCTCAAAAACATAGTAAGCGTGTATGTTTGTATATTTCCACCTAAACTCTTATAAGATCCGTTATACAAAATGATTCGTTCAACTTAGTATCAGGATTTACGGGCATTAAACGAAAAAAATAAAGCCGTAATTGTCAAGATAAACATAAAACAAGGTAAACCATAACATTGAAGTTGTTTATTTTATGCCACTAATTTAACGAATTCTGCTCCCAAACTTTCCCTCCGAGAGTTTTACAAAAAACTACTTTTGTAAAATGGAAGTACATAATAAATTATTTTGAGTTTTTCCAATGTTTAGGCCGTTGTTGTTTCTATATCTATATCTATACTAATATTATAAAGAGGAAAGATTTCATTGTTTGTTTGTTTGTTTGCAGTGAATAGGCTCCGAAACTACTGAAACGATTTGAAAAATTCTTTCACTGTTGGGAAGCTACTCTACCCCCGGGTAATATAGGCTATATAATATTTAAAAAAAAATAGGAATCCTTACTAAAACTCCAATAATGTAACCCAAAGTGTAAAAATATTTTACAATATTAACTTTGCGTGTTTGACAGTTCTAAGACAGGACAACGTCTATCAGTTCAGCTAGTAAAAAATAAAGACCTATTTATTACAGGATTTGAATTTTTTATAGAACTTTCTATTTTATAGAATCAGAACGCCGAAAATCTAGTTTTGATTGCTTTTTTCGTCAAAAATGTTCTCTTCATAGCTTTAGCTAATTTGATAAATGTGGTGTCGATAGATTTGTATAGTTTATAGGTCCAAGGATGGTCACTGGGTAGGTGACGTTTATTACAAATACAAGATGGCGGTTTGTAAGCGGACGACATTTTTGTTACTCCACCTCCTCTTCTGACGTATCATTAAACAGGTGTTTAAAAATAGTGGTTTGGTCTTTTTAGGGTCCCGTACCTAAAGTGTTAACGTTATGAGGCAAGATCTATCACTGTTAGGAGAAAGGGATTATTTTCTTCCGCTCCTCTCTATTCGATGCTATGGTGGCACTGGCAAGTCTTTAGTGTGGGAGTCAAGCTCGTCCTGCCATAACTTTTTGGGCCTTCCAATAAGTCATAATGGCATGCGAAAGCCATTCGATAGTAGTTATATCCACTATGGAATGTTTGCCCACATGCCCACACCTCAACCAAAATTCTACTTACGTGGCCTAGTTGTATAAATAAAGCTTAACATACGTTTTTGCCGAATTCATCATCATTGTAAGCCCATGCCTGTCCACTGCTGGATATAAGCTTCTACCACGGAACGCCACTCAGCTCGATCTTCGGCCTCTCTCTTCCAGCCACTGCAAGCGGCCTTAGATATATCGTCACTCCATCAAGTCTCAGGGCATCCTACGTTTGCCAATTCGTGGTCTCTACCCTTGAACATGTCTACCCAACGGCCCCACTGCCACTGCTAATTCAGCTTACTAATACTCTGAGCTATGTCGGTGACTGGTTCTCTGGCGAATAACTTCGTTTGCTGAATAAATGCACTTGAAATACTAAGCTTACCAACATTTAGGGTTAGTTGAGCAAATTCCAGTTGAGCCGTTGATACTACGCACTGCTCAACTTGATGCAATTGGGCAATTTAGTTGAGCAGTGGGGGAGAAGCGGTAGGGTCACAAAAGCTTTACACGTGTCTCAAACTCAGTGAGGTAATGTTCTTTTTAACAAGCAAACATCTGAATTCCAGAGTCCGCAGGTCATCTTCAACTGGTTCAAGGCTTCAATTACCAATAGTTAGGAGGATACGCCTAGTTGATTCATTAATTAGAGTCTGCGTAGAACTTGATCGGCCTCGGAACATTAACTGATTACCCGGAGTAGTTATTGATCTGGTTATAAGAGGGAATGAAACGATCATGATCTTGGAATGAGGAATAATTGGCAAACTTTGTTGGTAACTTTTTGGCGATTGTGCGAGATTATTTTACCTTGTGTCAAAAGTACAATGTAATCTGCAATCCTCGGAAACTTTTGCCATAATTTAGAAATCGTTAGTGTTAATTAGATTCCTCAAACCTTTTTGGCAGTAATATATAACCTGGTTTATTAAAAAAAAACGAATCTAAAAAGCTCTGTTAATCATTATTCGCACGTTATTGCTGTCTATACTCACACACACGGCCTTACAACGTCGGGCCTGGCACACGATTTTGATTTAGTATTTTTTACTTTGGACTAGGCTAACATTTGACCGCAATCCTGCCTGATGGAAAGCGATGATGCGGTCGAAGATGGAGCATGTTTATTCAGTAATAACTTATTAACCCTAGACTTGAACACTCCAAGATTGTAATGCTGCGGAAACACAGACAAGGGCAAGTCGTTCCATTGTTTTGCTGTTCTAATTAAGAAAGGGGACTCAAAACGCTTGTTGTGAATAAATGGCATGTCGACCAAGTAAGGGTGACGCTTTGCCGTTGCTGTCTTAAGCGAGCTTGTTCTTGGCTATGATTCACGAAAATCTGTTCAACCGTTTGATTAGCAGTTGGTTACCAGAATCACCGACATAGCTGTTAAAATTTGCAAGTTGAAGTGGCAATGGGCAGGCCACATCGCTCGAAGAACCGATAACCGATGGGGAAGAAAGGTTCTGGAGTGGAGACCACGAACCAGAAGATGCAGCGTAGGGAGGCCTCCCACTAGATGGACCGACGACATTGTGAGAGTCGCGGGCATCCAGTGGATGCAAAAAGCAGGCTGTCGTTCAGTGTGGAGGTTAAAGGGGGAGGCCTATGTTCAGCAGTGGACGTCTTCTGGCTGATGATGATGATAATGATTTTGATTAGCAGCACTATTATCACTATCAACTTATACTTGTTTATAAATATTCAGCAAGCTAAAAATATAATTCATAAAGAAAATTAATAAATGCAATTTTGTCAATTTTAAAGCTAGTTTTAAGGTTGAATTCGAAGATTTGTTGTGGAGTTAGTATTTTATGTTATCCATTTTATAATTCAGCTACCCTAAAGACATAACTTAATAGCTTGATTACAGTCTTTTTGTGAAGGTTTTCGTTTAATCATTGTAATTGGTTCTTTGATGTAAAACGAGACGCATAGCTTAAACCATATTGAAAAAAAAAAGTAAAAGAGATTTTACTATATTATAAACGCTGTTATAATGGAGAAAATTTGTGTGTAAGGTTATATGCTCAGATCAGATAAAGGAGATAATGATAAGGTGGTTTGGCGGGTGCGAACACATCAGGTAAGAATCTGGATTATTATGATGATGATGATCAGGATCTTAATGCTTTAAGTCAACCTCACCTTGCAGACGACCTTGTTGCCTTTTTAGGATTCCGTACCCAAAGGGTAAAAACAGGTTTGGTTTTTACTTTTTGAGTTTTTTTATTATTTCTCAGTTAACCTGCCGTAGCATTGCATATTCTGTGAAAATTTCAACTGGCTATCTATTACGGTTCGAAAGATCAACCGTCCTACCTTCCGTCCGTTCCGTTTACGTTCCGTCTGTCCTACTTTTAAACGGCTGTATATTTCGAACCGTAATAGATAGCCAGTTGAAATGTTCTCCGAATATGTAATGTTATGGCGGATTAACTAAGAAATAATAAAAAAGTCAAAAAGAAAAATTCAAAACGAAAGGGACCCCATACAAGAAACGTATTTTTTAAATATATTTTTGTATTAGCTTTAATGTAAAAATGGAAATATGTTCATGTACAAGCGTCAAATTTAGCATGATTATAACCTTTTTAAAATATAACAACAAATAATAAATAATGGTCAAGTGCCTGTCGGTGACAAGTTTCTATTCATTACCAAGTTATTACTGGAAATTTCGTTATTGAATTGTGTGGTGGTACGGAACCCTCAGTGCGCGAGCCTGACTCGCTTGGCCGGTTTATTTTGCATGTGGACTCATTAGTTATTATTTTGTTGTTTCTGTTTTGTAATGTTGATGTTGTAGTGTTTTGTGCGCAAAATAAATGATTTCTTTTTTTTCTTATTAGTCTAACTGCAATTTTCTTAATGTGCGTGAAACATGAATAAGTGTGTGAATAAGTGTGCCATGCTTAATACAGTATTTTGCGTTCAGCAACTTAGCTGTATGGTAAAAAAGTGAGTGAAACATAAAGACATTTTACCACAAATAATTTTACTAAGGTATAATCCCTTGTTTGTCTTATATGAGTGTGTAGGACTGTATATTTGTACGCGACCAACTAGATATCAGCAAACCGGATTTCAATTATATTTGGTATGGAAGGTACACTGCTTTTTACCCGATTTAAAAATAGGGGGACGGTTCTCAATTTGACCCATAATTATTAAAATGTTTTATGTATGTACATCGATTACTCTGGATCTGTGAACCAATTTGCGTGTTTCTTTTTTATCATGTACTAGCGGTCCGCCCCTGCTTCGCACGGGTATATTATTTTTATAGCCTATGTCACCCGGGGATAGTGTAGCTTCCCGTCAGTGAAAGAATTTTTCAAATCGGTTCAGTAGTTTCGGAGCCTATTCAATGCAAACAAACAAACAAATAAACAATCAAATCTTTCCTCTTTATAATGTTAGTATAGATTAAAAACTCTCGAGGTAGTCCCATAAAAAAACCCATTAATTTTGGCTAGTAGTTTTTAAACCAGCTCGAATAATATGGATAATTTTGCTCGAGCGCCTACTAATTTCGCTACAATACTACAAACTATAACAACTATAGTTTTGTTTAGGCGCTTTGTTTGAGTCAAAACAAGGAGGTATTTATTGACATATATCATAGAAAAAAATCATCTAAGTCAAAATTGCTACCAGGATGTCGCATTGTTTTCATCTTTCACTGGCAGATAGCTGATGTTATAAGGAGTAACTTAGGCTACTATTATCCCGGATATTACGCCGGTGAAACCGCGGGGCACAGCTAGTATTAGTATAATCGTCAAATCAGTCAGTCAGTGAGTGCTATTATACTCATAGATAACAGGTAGAAAATATAATAAGCTTCATAGTGTACTAATAGGGGCTCCACTTGATACTTTGTCTACTTTGTAAGGTGTCGGTTGTTACTGAAGAGATTTATCGATGACACCAATTCTCTTGTTGATTTACGAGTTTGTTCCTGTTATGATGATATTTTTTCCTCGGATGAAAAAGTTTTTTTTTATTATGTTATAATTGAAATTCCATTTATACTTTAATATCATTTAAATTGGACAATTGAGATAGCTATATGACCGGAGTTTCTTTGCTCAAAGATAAAGATAAAGATTATTTATTTGCACAAAACACGAGTAAATCATACACACATTTAAAAACGCATGCACAATAGGATCTATTTTGCATTTTTAAATGTCGTCCGGCCATCCGACATGGGTTAAAATATTAGTCACTTTGTATCATGTTTTGCCTAGTTCGTAGGCGTACAAATCTATCAGATCAGATTCACAATTATATCAGAAACGAGGATATTTGCCGAAGAACCACACTGCTCAGATTTTCAAGTTGAAGTGGCAATGGGCAGATTGGGCAGGCCACATCGCTCGAAGAACTGATAACCGATGGGGAAAAACGATTCTTGATTTGAGACCATGAACCTGAAGACGCAGCGTAGGTAGAATGGACCGACGACATCGTGAGAGTTGCGTGCATGAAGTGGATGCAGATGGCAGAATGTCGTTCAGTGAGCACTGAGGAGGAGGCCTATTTCAGCAGAGGACGTCTTCTGACTGAAAATGATGATAATGAAAGCGAGGGGTGGAACTCTTTGCCAGAGTCTGTGTTCCCCGAAAAGTACAATAAGGGTGTCTTTAAATCCAGAGAAATCAGGTTTCTTCTAGGTAACCGTGCTCCATCCTTATTATTTGCATCAAGCATGATATGGAAAAATGCAAGCCTACCATTAAATAGAAAAGAAGTACTAGAACAGTAAACAAAAGTGGTATTCACAACTGGATGCTATACTTTTGCTTTCGGGGAAATCAACGTGTTTACTTTAACTATAAGTATAAAAAGTTAAATGTTTTTTTAGGGTTTCTAACTTATTATCTAATGGTCTAATTTACATAATAATGCTATTATTAGGCTATATCCCGTTTGGTAAAAGTATCTCATTAGATATTGAAATTTAATATGTAATTTAAAAAAAATGGTATAAATCTACCAAATTGAAGTCTGGTAGCTTCCCAACACGAGAACTTGACAACACCAATTCTAGTAAGTAATCGATTTTATAATTATTAAGTACAAGTATTCCTTTTTTCGTTTAGTTATAATTATAGAATATGTTCTTTCAATGTTTAATTTTGACCTTTCGAAACTGTACTTGTTTTTGTATCCAATTGAAATAAAGATACTGAACTGATACGTTTTGAATAAAAATTACTTGCGGTACTTGTATATAATTTTGTAATACCTGTGACCAACACTGCGAAGTGGATTCGAATCGTCGGAGAATTAATATAATGTAAAAACACACGCGATACTATCTATTCATTTGAAACTAGCAACATACCCCGGCGTCGCACGGGTGTTAGTCTTATTTTTTTACACCTTGGGTTACATTATTGGAGTTTTAGTAAGAATCCCTATTTTTTTTTAAATATATTATAGTCTATGTCACTCGAGAATAGTGTAGCTTCCCAACGGTGAATTTTTTTTTTAAATCGTTTCAAATCAAATTTTTCAAATCGGTAATCGGTGGTTCAGTATTTTCGGAGCCTATTCAATGCAAACAAACAATCAAATCTTTCATCTTTATAATATTAGTATAGATTAACACGTATTGAATAAATTACTTGCAGTACTTGTAAATAATTTCGACGTACCTGTAATGGACACTGCAGTGTTTGAAACGTTATGAATTAAAATAAAAGCGATAACTTCTATTAAATAGTTTAGATCGAAAATAGAAAAGCTGCTTCACTACGCAGTCTAATATAAATGCATAAAATGTATCTACTGTCCACTATTCTAACAAACAAATATTAACATAGTTAGCAAGCTTCGTAACACCTTAATATTCATGTAAACCCGTTTTAACAAGGATTTACTGTCAACGGGCTTGTTTAACTTTCATTTAACTCGGGGTTAAAACTTATTAAACAAGCGTTGCGAGAGATTAGACGTGGAATAACTAATAATCGGCCGATATTGGCTGTACTCTTCAATTATTCAGTTGAAAATGGCGAAAAGCTAACATCATTCAACAAAACGATGAGCAAGTTAATAGCACTATGGTACACATTCTCTACATCCCAGTAAGTAAAGCAAATTACATTTTAGAAACATAATACAAAAGCGTGTAATATGGCCATAAAAAGTGCCATAAATGTAATGAAAGTTAGATTAACGCAATTAGGGTTAATAAATGTAGCTACATTGTAACATTTTAACAAGGTTTTTAATTAAATTTGTGACCTGCTTTATATACGGAGTCGCGAGTAAAATAAAGCAAGCCTAAAAGCCCTCAAATGAGTTTCTATTCTACGTAGGTACGTATAAAGTGTCTAAAACAAATACCTAAAGCTAAAATAACACCCAGGCAACAAACTACGTGCGGTATTAGTTGCCTGCTAAACAAAAACTTAGGCGTAAAAACATAGTATCAAGTAGGTTAGGCTGTTATCAACGAAAACAAAATTAAAATTAGTTCATAAATAATAGTAATCATCATCATCAGCCAGAGGACGTCCACTGCTGAACATAGGCCTCCCCCTTTAACCGCCACACTGAACGACAGCCTGCCTTTTGCATCCACTGGAAAGCAAATAAGTAAATAAGTTTATAAGTATTGTAATTTCATGCTAGACAGAGAGCGCACTAAACTGAGTGTTGACATCATGCTTCAGGCGCGCCGTACAAATGCTACACACGCTTTGCGAGAAAAGGACAGAGTATTCTAATATAATTAAATTCATTTTTTATTATAATTGAATTAATTTTTTGAGTATGTGTAATGTATTTAGTTATATTCATCTGAGCCTGTTATTAGTAATAAATTAAAAATTACGACACATGCCTCTTTTAACGGGTTTTACCGCCTGTATAAAATGTAAACATTATTTTAATTTCTAACGTACGAACACTGCAGTGTCACTTTGTTCTTTTTTAAACGTAGAGAAAAGCATACACCAGAAATAAATATAATATATAAGAATACGTTAGACTCTAACGTATACTACGGTTAGAGGTACGGATTACTTTTTCTCCGCCTCTGAAATCTCCATCTATCATGTTTTATTATTCACAACCAACAAGGAGCTGAGCTTTTCATACAAAATCAACTGTTTTATTATAAAAATACTGTCCATAACATAAAAGAGGTAGTTTCCGAGAACCAAGTTCTTGGAATAGTCTTTACCCTTGGGCAATGCTATGACTAGAATAAAGTAACTGGATCTCGGAGCGTACAATTATTTCTGGGGAATACCTTTTTTAAGTATAATCTATTTCTTTTTTTTTTCTTTTTCTTTTCTTTTTGTTTGTGTTTTTTTGTTTTGTGTTTTGTAGTCTTTTTTTTTTTTAAATAAAATGTGTGAAAACCACGTCAGTTTCAATAGTAAAATCTTTTTGTTCTTCATAAAAGTTTATTCTGTATTTTGCGTGTGTTTTTATGTCACTTCAGTTTGTAATTTTTTTAGAGTTACAAAGAAACCTGATAAGTTCGTTCTGTCCATCTTTTTATCCGTCTGTCTGTCCGTCCGTCCTAAATCTTTGGAACTTTCTAACTTCTATGTACGTGCATGAAACTTCACATAATTGAAGTATTGATGTAGATCTCATTTTTTTTTAATACAATTTTGTTCTTAAGGGATAGTTTTGTTACATGTGATTATAATTTTTCGTTGCACCCGTTGTGGGGTATGGTTAAATAAGTATTTTAAAATTAAGGTAAGGTTTCCTAAATCATAAAAAATATACTTAACAAGTTTTGGCGGGTCAAGGCCGTGTGAAAATGAGAGAATATATTTGGCATTGTCGAATGGTTCCTGCCATACAGACTTCCAGCTCCCAGGCAACATCGAATCTCACTACTTCGAGGCGATTTACAGGGAGTCTCGGCACGTCGTCCTTTTTCTTACGTGCTACTGAATTCGTCGAATTCTCTATGTCGAGTCTCCTCATAGAACGCCTCGGTACGAGGTGAATGCCGAGGCTCACTGTTTTGTTGTAACATTTGCGTGGTTGCATTGTATAAATTCATCAACAAGTTTAAAGAATTGGAATTTTTTCATCAAATATCTGGAAATATTAAGGATTTTTGACTTGACTGACAAAAACAAGGAAATGTTTTAGGAGTCCCTGGCAGGTACTATAATAAAGACGAAATATTTTCCGACTCTCTTTGGAATTGTCTATATGGAACTACGTTAAAGCCGAAATTCTTCGTTAACAGTTCACCTGAGCGCGAAAGCACCTATCCTAACATAATTTTTTTGTCTTATTGGACCTTTGTCCATTTCATTCTGTATATCTTTCAAGACTATCTAGTTACACGGACACGTAGTGCCTTGACAATCGCTCCCAATTAATCGCTAACGATCGCCCCTCGTTGAAAGAAATCGAATACTTTGCTAGTCTGAACTAGTTTTGCTTTTACTACCTGAGTGGCGATTTTCACAAACGATATTCATCTTATGCGTCCTACAAATAGTGCTGAAATTCGGCGAACAAAAGTTCGGCATAGTAATAACGGTAGAATTCGCAACCGGTAGCAATAAGATATAAACTATTATAGTTTAAAAAAACACGCTAAGCTGTTGAAGTGTTCCACTATCCATAAGACTCACCTCAATAAGTTTAATGTCTGGGGAAATTTTGGGAATCAGGCTTTCGTTTGTGTGGAGTTCTAAAGGGGAGGCCAAAGATAATATAAATTGTCATTGGGGGAGACTTTGTTCAGCAGTGGACGTCTTCTGGCCTATGATGATGACTCTAGAACGTGTCCAACCAACGGCTATCGGTTTTAGCTTAAGAATATCATCATCATCATCAGCCAGAAGACGTCCACTGCTGAATATAGGCCTCCCCTTTTAACCTCCACACTGAACGACAGCCTGCCTTTTGCATCCACTAGATGCCCGCGACTCTCACAATGTCGTCGGTCCATCTAGTGGGAGGCCTCCCTACGCTGCGTCTTCCGGTTCGTGGTCTCTACTCCAGAACCTTTCTTACCCATCGGTTATCGGTTATTCGAGCGATGCGGCCTGCTCATTGCCACTTCAACTTGCAAATTTTAACAGCTATGTCGGTGACTCTGGTCCTTTGGCGAATATCCACGTTTCGGATTTTATCGCGCAAAGAAAATCCGAGCATAGCTCTCTCCATTGCTCGCTGTGTGACTCCGAGTTATTCCAAAAGGCCAATAATTAAGGACCACGTCTCAGTACCATATGTCATCACTAAATGACATTAGGAATATAAGTTCTTATTATTCTAGTGTAGTTTAGATTGTTTGTCCCATTTCGCTACGTTTTGTTACCTACGTGTGTACCATTATGTTTCTGCTTGGTATAATCTTTTTCTATTCGACAGCCAAATAAATATTTAGTACGAATAGCAATTTTTATCTTATTGGTATGGATTTTTTTGTGTATTGAAACAATTTGGAAATATTTTTGTAACACTAGTTTTTATTTGTGATTGCGATTTTGGACCGTTTTATATTATTCACAAAAAATGGGCAAAAGCTTATTTATGTATGCCTTAGATACCTGAATACAAGCTCATACAACGTTATACGGGGTGGTTGAACTAAGCCGAAAGAAGGCATTTTTGCTTATCATTGGGAACAATTTTTATTATGAGACTAAGATTGAAATCCCAAAACAAGCTGTTCTTTAGAAAAATTTCAATCGCATTTAAAGAAATGTATAGAACAGCAGCTATTTTGTGATTTCACTGTTGGTCCCATAAGAATAGTTGTTTAAAATAGTGAGTACAATAAACCTCCTTTCTACTTTGTACCACCTCTTCGTAGGTATAACAGTATCTCTACATTATCTCAAGGAAACCCTGAACGCATTTGAATGATTTCACCATACCACACAAGTAGCATAGTGTTATGTCTGAGTACATGATAACATGATAATAAACAATTTGAATTTGAGTAATCATCAGCTTGATGCTAGGTATAGGCCTTTTGCAGCTATAAAACAGATACCTTCTTGTAGGTACCATTTCCTGTGATGTACTCGTATTTGAAACACAAAGAATAAGCGGCCCTTTTGTACTTTAATGTCTACAACCTTGTATTTTATGGACTGTACAGAGCAGAGCTGATGAAAAACAGATGCTAGTTTATCTCAGATACGATTCTTTGAAGTGGATCTCGCAGTGCTCGCTAATGATTGAAACATCAAATGCTAGTACGATATGGTTTTTATTTTCTGTTTTTATTTGTTTTGCATTGGAATGATGAAAAGAAATATACTTTTGATGATAATAAAATGTATCTCAGGTGTAAAAACAGACAGACCTTAGATTAAATGACACATAAATTGAAGGACGGAGGGAGGGATGGAGGAAGGAAGGATAGAAGAGAGAAAGAAATAATGAAAACAAGAAGGATGTCAAATGTTTTTGGGTATCTAAGAATTAGCGTATTTTTTTTTATACGTATATACTAGTTGGGCAACAAAATAAAACAAATTTTATGATAAGGAAATGTCTACGCAGGTGAAACAACAAGTCGCATAAATAATGTCCAAGACTGCTACTATGGGCCAGGATCGTCGCACAGTGGGTGACCGATGGACGACGCAGTCAAGGAAGGCCCAAGAACCGCTAGCGTGTCGATCTTGACTCATTCCGGAGAGGTTGGCAAGAGATGGCCGAGGACCGAGATTTATGGAGGGAAATGGGGGAGACGTTTGCCCAGCAGTGGGCCAGTATAAAAAAACTGCTACTATACAAATTGTGGTTACTCAGCTGCATTCAACCATTTCATTATAACAATGATGTTACGTGTTTCGACCTAATTTTACAAAATCCATAAATAAATTTATCAAACGAGTGCGTTTCTTTCCTCGCCTATAATTCAACAGTAACTGTATCAAGCCGCATTCGACCCTATTTAAGTGAGTGTAACAAATCACACAATAAACTCACTCAGTTGAATGGATCATTAGTACTGTAGCTCTTTCTTTCTCTCACCAACAGATCACAAGGAGATTGATAAAATAATATCTGAACTTAAAACTAATTCTTCGCCAGGTGAAGATCAAATGACGGGAAAGATCTTAAAGAGCTGTAGAAGTACCCTCATTGCACCTATCACATTTATTTGTAACTTAAGTATTTCGTCAGGAGTGTTTCCGACACCGTTAAAAAGAGCCATTATAGTGCCAATATTTAAAGGAGGTAATGCTGATGAGCTCACAAATTACAGACCCATCTCACTATTGAGTGTGGTATCTAAAGTTCTGGAAAAAGTAGTGAAAAAAAGGGTCACGGCTTACTTAAATAAACACAATATACTTAGTGACAGTCAGTTTGGGTTTAGGCAGCACATGAACACAGAAGATGCTCTAATCAAAGCCGTTAACGTGATCAGTGGGCAACTTGACCGAGGGCACAAATGCATGGGTGTCTTCTTAGATCTGTCAAAAGCGTTTGACACAGTTTCAACTAGCATCTTGCTAACGGAACTTGAGATGATTGGAATAAGAGGAACCGCTCTGAGCTGGTTTGAAAGTTACCTCTTAGGAAGAACGCAAAAAGTGGTACTCAAAAAGTTAGAACTTAATTCAAGCTCGCTGCCAATGGAGTGTGGTGTTCCCCAGGGCAGCGTGCTGGGACCTATCCTGTTCCTCATCTACGTAAATAAGTTGCTGCGCATGAAGCTCGAAAATTGTGTTCCTGTGGCTTTTGCTGATGACACTTTGCTATTGTTCCATGGCGATAGTTGGAGGGACACCTTTAAATATTGTCAAGCTGGCCTAGATAAGACGTTAGAATGGATGGACTCGCGTGTGCTGACTGTTAATAAAAGCAAAACAAAGTATATTAGTTTCTCAATTAACGCTAGCGGTCAACCGCCAGAAAATCTCCAACTGATAGCTCATCAGAACGGTGCATGTAATTTAATTAGTACAGTTGGTTTGTGCCAGTGCCCTATACTTGAGCGGGTAAAATCTATCAAGTACCTAGGAGTAATAGTGGATCAGCACCTAAATTGGAAGGAACAGGCAATGAAGATACGAAATCGACTTAGAAGCCTTTCTCATTTCTTCTGGCAAGTGCGTAATATTGTCCAAGGAAATATTTTATGGAGTGTGTATTTTGCAATGGCACATTGTGTAATATCATATGGGATCTTAGCATGGGGAGGGGCTGCTAAATCAATATTGTCAGTAGCACAGCCGGCACAAAACACCATACTCAAAATTATCATGAGAAAGCCTCCGACTTACGATACCGAAACACTTTATCTAGAATCCGGGATTCTAAATATAAGGCAAACCTATACTAGCAAAGTAGCTTTGTACTATATGAAGAATGACCACCTGCATAAAAAACGTACTGCAGGACATAGCGTTCGTCAAAAGAATTTAGGCAAAATTATGTTAGAAAAATCCAGAACTGTTTTTGGCACTCGCTTTATTTCATGGATTGGACCACGCGTTTATAACACCTTACCTGTCGAAGTAAGAGGCTCGTTGCCTGATCACAAAAGAAAAAAGTTAATTAAAGCATGGCTGGTAGAATTAGGTTACATTAAGTTAGAAGAAAAGGTTTTTGCGTTATTGGAATAAATTTATAATCAAATATTATTTTTATAGAAGTAGGTACATAATTATAAAAATATTATTATAAAAATATTGTGTACAGTATGAATTATAACCTATATATTGAACTAAAAATGTATGTATAGTATTCAAATAAATAAATATATATATATAATATAATAAATAATATTATGTATATAATCATTATATCCTTGTAATAATATTATGTTAGAGTTATTTTTATCATATTTTCAAACTCGCATACAAACTCATTTTACCAATATCCTATTACATATTGTTATTTTTGGTGCAAATGTTTGCTCGGTTGTGTAGTGGGATAGGCGGACTGCAGTAGTTCTCGACACGGGTTATCCTAGTGAGGACTGCTTCGCAAAGCTTACTATTTAAGGCTCGTCTCTTTGCTATGTTAATTTACCACGTTAGATAAGGTGAAATATTTAAGTTAAAATATTGTATCTTTTAATTATTGTGCGTGTGTAAATAAATAAATAAAAAATAAATAAAGTTAGTGCTGGCAGTAGCTATTTAATCTATGACGCTGGTGAAGTGCTATTTTTTCTCTGGTAGAGGTCAGCTTACGTTAGCTAGAGGTATATATTATATTATGAAGATTTTAATACCATATTTACTTATAAGATGTCATCTAATATGTTCAATACCTCAAATCAAACAACTTTTGTTCTACGAGTTATCAATCGGTTGCCGGGAATAATTTTGTCGGGAGGGGGACTTTTAGGGTTCCGTACCTCAATAGGAAACGGAACCCTTATAGGATCACTTTGTTGTCTGTCTGTCCGTCTGTCAAGACCCTTTTTCTCAAGAATGCGTAGAGGTATCAAATTTAAATGTATATCAAATGCTCGAATCTACAGTTTCTTTCAGCTGTGAAAAAATCAAACTTGTAAGTCAACGCGATCAAAAGATTTTTATGACCATTTATATCGCATATTTTGCTATTTCACAAGGGAATCAAAACCTATAGGGTACTTCCCGTAAAGCTAGAATCATGAAATTTGGCAAGAGGCAAGGTCTCATAGCACATAATATAAAGGGAATAACCCGAAAGTTGTTAACTTGAAGTTATATAATAAATAAATTGATGTTTTGTAATTACAAACTTACATTTTGGAGTTAGTATGTATAGAAGAACTTTATTGTCAACTACAATTTGGTCTCGCGCTCTAAGAGTTCCGTCCAACGGAACCCTCAAAGTGTGAGTCCTACTCGTACTTGTCTGGTTTTTTTATCCCATCTTTACTTATAAGTTAGCATCCTCTTATGAAGCTTCAATACGTCAAATCAAACAACTTTTGTTCTACGAGTTATCAATCGTTTGTCGGGAATCATTTTGTCGGGGGTGAATGACTTTTTTGTATGCAACAGCTGACTTTTTTCGCTAATTTCGAAAAGTTGTAGAGCAAAAGTTGTTTTGATGTACTGAGGCCGACTGAAGCTAGCTGAGGGTGCTAACCAATGACAATAAAACCACTTAACTGCTCATCCTTTACCCCGCATAAGCCAAAGGTTCTAACATGTCAATATAAACTATTCCGAGCGGGGCCAATCCTAGGCACGAATTGAATGGATTCTCCAATCACAAGCATCGAGTCGCGTCGAGTCTCCAATCACAAGATGCCCCCCGTGACCGACGTGGCATCATTTTCCAAAAGGGAATTTTGACTACATGCGCGATCAAGTGGTTATATTATCTTTGGTGCTAACTGATTGCCAGTAGCCTACGTGACATGTCATAATTATGACTTTCACCAACATAAAACTCTCCCTCCCGTCCACGTAATAATATTCAATACTCAATATTTTATTGCAGACATATGTAGGTACATAGAGTTCTTAAATTAACATGTTTAATTATAAAGTAATAAATATGACCAAAGTAAGTAAGTTATAAGTAAGTAAGGTAAGGTAAGGTAGTAGTAGTAAGTAAGTTTATGTGATAAGTAATATTATCTTAGCTCCAGTCTATTTTCCCAACCATTAACGATTTAATTGTTTTCATAAACTAAGATTAAACAGGTTTCGTCTGAGCAAACGACATCTAACTTCGACTTTATTTTTGTTAAATATTTGGGGACGTGGAGTCAGAGAGCAAACCAAGATAATATAAGGCGTAACCCTAGTTAAATTTAAGGCGCCTTTTTAATTAACTCTGTAATACAAAATCTCACACTTCTTTCACACACATTTTGGTGTGAACAATAAAGTGTTATCTATCTATAATTTTTGTGAGTTTCTGAATTTTTAGGTAAAGTAAAATACAAAATACAAGATTTTGAAAAAAGTTACAGTTGCTATAAGTTTCATTTATATGACACGGTAATTACTCACGTAAGATTAAGCCGGTTACTCCGACTATAGTTTGCTGTTGTAGTTTGTTTGTTTGCTTTGTTAAAAGTTCATACTTTTTTCTGAAATTCAGAGCATATATAAACAGCATAATATTATAATCAACGCCTTTGTATAAAAAGTGGAAAATTTACGTCAATTTAAACTAAATTTACTTTAGAGAAGTGTTGGGTATTTTCTTAAAAAATATCTAGGCATGTTAAATACACCAATTTATTGGATGTAGACGTTTATTTTCATTGCAAAGCTGGTCTTAGACAATTTATTTTATCAAGGCTTAGTGTGATAATCTCTATTTGTTTTCAGGATTACCCAGTTTACATTAGGATATTGCTCCATTAAGGGAATGTCCGAGCAACCGCGAGGCGCATATATAAAAAAATTATATAGTTACAATTCAATACATAGATCAATTAACAGCATATCCTTAATAATGTGAAACAGCAAAATAAATCAAATAGCATTGCTTTTCGAGTTTTGGATTAGTTGCGTGAAAATCATACAGGGTGTAAGGGGAACACTCTCGAAACCAAAAGAAGGTAATTGTACTTATCATTATGAACCTTTTAGTATTATTTAGGGACCAAACCTGAAATCACGAAAAAAAAAAATCTGCTGTTTCATACATTTTGTCGAGTGTCAATGACCGTTTTCTATAGAACAGCTCATATTTTTTTCGCGATTTCAGGGTTGGTCCCATAGTAAAAGTTGTTCATAATGATGAGTACAATTACCTTCTTTTGGCTTCGAGAGTGTTCCCCTTACACCCCGTATAGACGTTGATGAGAATTGTGATTTTAATTACTTGGTTATAAGTTTGTTTTGTTGTTTTGTGACAATCAGTGTCAGTGATGACAGGTAAAAACTCAGTGTCGTACATCGGGTAATGGACAGAGCTATGCTCGGAGTTTCTTTGCACGAAAAAATCTGAAACGAGGTTATTCACCAAAGAACCAGAGTCACCGACTATTAAAATTTTCAAGTTGAAGTGGCAATGGGCAGGCCACATCGCTCAAAGAACCGATTACTGATGAGGAAAAAAGACCACGAATCGGAAGACGCAGCGTAGTTAGGCCTCCTACTAGATGGATCGATGACATAGTAAGAGTCACGGGTATCTAGTGGATGCAGATAGCAGCCTGTCATTCAGTAACGCGCTCTAGGGGAGGCCGATGTTCAGCAGTGGACGTCTTCTGGCTGATGATGATGGTGGTGATAATGCTTGTATTGTAGTCAAGTCAAAAGCGGTCAACTGATAACTGTGAGAATACTGTATAGATTTGTGTATCATCCCATTTTATTTAAAACTAGCGGTCCGCCCCTGCTTCGCACGGGTATAGATTATAGCCTATGTCACCCGGGGATATTGTAGCTTCCCGTCAGTGAAAGAATTTTTCAAATCGGTTCAGTAGTTTCGGAGCCTATTTAATGCAAACAAACAAACAAACAATCAAATCTTTCCTTTTTATAATATTAGTATAGACTAAGCATTTCGTATCCGATATCCAAAGAAGATCAAAACAAAGACTATAATAAACAATCTAGTTTCTTCTTACAAAATGTACTTCAAGCTATCAAGATGTTTCTTGATTGGTCGCAGTAATAAATAACGCTACATCTGCAAATCATTCGGTGTGGGCACAGAATAAATCATAGCTATAAAAGCCCTACATCAATGGGAGTGCGATGTTCAGTGCTAGGGCGGTAGCGGTTTGCGTGGACGCAAAAGTCTCCATAAAAGAAGTGATTTTTGCTAAAAGTACTTTTTGTTTTTAAAGGCTGGCAAATATAACACTAGACAGTCAGAAAAAAATGGATGGCGGAGTTTTAGCGTGAACGTAAAAAAATCATGCCACCTTAAGTCATTGTATAATTTTTTCAATAAGTTATATATTTTTGTGTTAATATTATCAATTTATTTAGTTCAAAAATAAATAAATAAATAAAATGTGTTAGTGAATATGTTTGATATAACTAGGTAAATCATGTTTTTCGTGATATTTGAAGAATTCTATAGAAGAATATCAAGTATCCATCAGTTTACTAGGGCATGATTTGGACTTAACCATAACTTACATTTCTCGACTATGACTGTGATTTCGCCTTGTTTGACGATATTTAATAAAACATAATTATAATTCAATATTTGGCGCATGGCAAATGCACAAGACGTGCGACGCCAAAATCCTCACAAGAGGAAAATTGTCTTTACAAAAGGTGGTGTGTGGAAATCTCGCACTGTGCGATTCACGCGATCTTTCTTGAATCCTGCAAAATGTGGAATGAGCTTTCCAATTCGCGGTATTTTCGAGCAGGGATTTGTCAAATCTCTTGCTCTAGATAGTGGCAAAGTGTTTTTCCATTATCTTCTATATCCTAACTAATATTAAAAAAGCGAAAGTAACTCTGTCTCTCTGTCTGGATGTTTGTTCGCTTTTCACGACTAAACCGCTAAGCCGATCTTAACTAATTTTGGCAGGATGATAGTGTACATCATATGGACGGACATAGGATACTTATTCTCCCAGAAAATGCGGGAAATTTGGAAAATCGCGGGTAGCACCGCGGGATTCAGCTAGTACCTATATAAAAATCAATTGCTGTTCGTTTGTTTCACTAAAACTCGAGAACGGCTGGGCCGATTTAGCTGATTTAGATCATTAAATATTTGTGAAAGTTCAGGGAAGGTTTATACGGTGAGTAACCGGCTGGACCGATTTGGATGAAATTTTGTGTTTCTGGAACGGGTCAGCTAGTATATATATAAAAATGAATCCCTATTTACCTTGGTCACGCTATTACTATGTAGAAGGTTCTTACAGAAATTAAGAAAATTGTGCAGAAAATTGGAAAATTACAGAAAACTTAACGACGATTTTAACTTCGCGCGTTTGACAGTTCTAATACAGGACAACGTCTGTCGGGTCAGCTAGTTTAAAATAAAAACAGTGTCTGTTTTTTCCAGAATTTGCTAATTATTTAATACTAGCGACCCGCCCGCCCGGCTTCGCACGGGTGTAATTTACGTGCGAAGCCGGGGCGGGTCGCTAGTTATATATATAAACTTTCCTTGAAAATCTGTCTAACTGATGGTGAAAACCGCATCAAAATCCGTTTGCGTGGTTTAGGAGGAGTTAGCGGCCATACAGACATACAGACAAACAGACGCGGACAGCGACTTCAATTTATACTATGTAGAGAAGAGAAGATAGAGAAGAGAAGAAAAATTACTATCCTTTTTCTTAGAAAAATATGAACACAAATTTTCATTACCCTGTACGAATAAAATCAATAACAAGGTTCAATTATTCACATATCTACCTATTTAATTTAAATATCTGAAAATCTCAACTCTCTAAATCAAATCAATAATCAAAAACGGATTCTCAGATCAAAGAGTCATTGGTTCACTTTCAGTAACTGTTTACCGATCAGCCTAACCAAATAAAGGGTAAAATCGGGTAGGTAAATATAGCAATTTCGAACAACATGTCAAATAGGTTGTAATTCGACTGGTAGTTACATGAATTTGACATGGGCGACTGTTTGTTAAGTTTTATTGTCCTTTTGAGTTATGAATACGTTGAACTCTTTGCACCGTGCAATTTAGACAAAACTAATCGTTTCTCGGCGATCTTCAAGCCATCAGGGTGCCTACCAGAACTAAGAAAGTTAAGGTGGTTCGATTCACCTATGGCGGGAAATTTAAATTTTAAACAGTTTTTTTGTCCTAGTAGCCAGGCCAGGTAATTATTTTTAAATAACACAGTGTTTGCGCAAAATGTTGGCTGTTCTTTAAATTATAATGTACAATTATTTAACAGTAACGTACCATATTACTTACAATTGTGAATAAACCGTTTGAAACAGCAAAAATTTGTTTATTCACAAATGTAAGTAATAATGGGCATTAGAGATAAATAGCTTTACATGATTTTGTAAAGAATAATAATCAATCTGCGCAAACAACATGGTTGTTTACAATAATTACCCGGTCTAGCTACAAGGGCAAGAAAACTGTTTGAAATTTGAATTTCCCGCCATTTGTGCAACGAACCACCTTAATGAAATACATACATATAGTCACGCCCCTTTCCTATTCGGGTAAGCGAAGACCACATAATTATTATCTCGTGAAATCGAGTTTTGGTCCTTTCTCTATTAGAAAATCGCAATAAATACAACCAAAATATGACGTTGCTTACAAACTTCTACTTGTACTCTCCATCCTTGGGATGAAGTAGAACTCTAATTTAATCTGTAATATAATTTGGTCCAATTGTCTGTCTGATATTACTGTAAATAGGTATAGGGCACAATTTTATGTACTGGCAAGTGCCTTTATTATCTAAACAGAATACAAGCTAACTACCTCTACAAAATTAGTTGGACTCCCCATAGCGTAGACCGTTGAAGGTCTAAAGACTACCAAACTATTTAGAACTTTACCGTTATTGCTATGCCACAAACCACAAATCAGACTATAGTTGTTCTAAGTTTTTTAGCTACGACAGCTGCAATACCATTTTTAAAAGCTGAATTAAACTTTTTATTTTAATATTTCGCTTCGGCTACCATAGCTACAATTTTACGTTCAAAAGCCCAGCGAAAGTGACTGGAATGTACAATTTTAATTGGCTTTTTAAAACCTGTGTTGCCAGAGGTGAAAAATAGAAAGGATAGTTCACCCGCTCTTTCTGTTACTACGTCCATACCCGGCTCAATTACACAGCCGTTTTGTATCAAAACAACGTCACAGTATAAGATCTAATCTCAAGCGATCACGTTACGAGTAATTCCTTTGAAAATTACACCGACACGCGATGTAGACCTTGATCTCTATTTAAAATGTTTTGTTTGTTGTCTTGTGTATCAATCTAAATCAGTGTCATTGTAGCATAAAGGTAATTATCAAGACAGGGTGATACGAACATCGCGTCGAATTTATCGATCTCAACTGTCAAATTTTACGATCGATAAAGAACGGTACTTGGACTGCTGGTCCCTCATCTTTAAGAGTCCGCCATATTAGAGTTAGAATGACGTCACTTAGCTAACCATGCATTGGCAACGATTCTGATGTACTCTAAACTAAATTAAGTTTGACAGCTCCAAAATTGTTGTCATCCTTCTCTCACATATTAAAATGAAAAGAGAGGCAGATAATTTTAGTCCTGTCAGATTGGTTTAGTTTAGTGAGTGGTATGAATTGACGCCAATAACGTCGATTCTGATCTACCATTCTCTAAACTAAACTAAATTTGACAGGTCTAAAACTATTGTCATCCTTTTCTGACGTACTGAAATGAAAAGACACGGTGATAATTTTAGTCCTGTCAGATTAGTTTAGTTTAAAAAATGGTACATCAGAATCGACCAAACTAAACGTCTTTCAGCTTAATCGGTTGGGATGGCTGTTTTAAAATTCAGTTCCAAGATTTAACCCAAACTAACAAGGCAAGTTAAATAAAAGCTTGTAAAAACCGATTGGACATTATCTCTAGAACAACATTGCAAATAGCATAAAGCAATTTTTGAGTTAATATTTCATAGGATGGCGGAGGACATGGAAAAATAAAAATAATAAACAAGTTTTTTCGTCGCAATCTATCTTTCCATTTTTATTGTTATTCTAAAGATAATGGTTAATTGTTTTTTTTAATGCTCAATTATTGATTTTTATACTTCAAATTGTTTGAAAAGTGCAAGAGATAGCTGTGTCTGGTAGCCTTAAAAGTAGTAAAAAATATTTGAACAGAAATCAAATAATCATGTAATATATCAGAACCGCTAAGAATTTTGCAAAACACAGATAAACCATAAAAACTACGCTCAGTAGTACTATTTAGGGTTCCGTACCTAAAGGGTAAAACGGGACCCTATTACTATCTGTCTGTCCTACCTTTAAACGGCTGTATCTTTCGAACCGTAATAGATATCCAGTTGTAATTTTCACAGAATATGTAATGTTACAGCGAATTAACCAGGAAATAAATAAATAAACCCTAAAATTAAAAAAACCAAGGGTGTCCCCATACACATGGCTGGAGTGACAGACACAAAATCAATGTCGTCGTTTATCTTTCCTCCTAATAGGATTTGGCGTCCCACGTCCTGTGCGTTTGCCAGGGTCAAATATTTAAATATTTCCAAGTTTAGTAAATATGTACAATGACTCTTGATTTGTACTCTAAACAGGCAATTCTGACGCATTTCACTAAGCCATAGCTCACCCCGCCACTCTCACGTCTATCTCAATTCGAAAGAAAGTGACAGGTAACTAATAATATCGATTGCACTAGAATAGCCCCGCAGTACCGCTTGTTTATCTGCTGATTGGCTGTTCCCAAAGACTTTCTAGTAGCTTTACTTAGTCTGTGGCTGTTACACTACCCCTCACTTATCAAATATCAGCTCTGGCGTTTATTTAAAAAAAAAACTGTACTACAAAATACCATTCCTGAAATCCGACGACTGGCGAAAAGGTTTGTTCAGAGACCATTTCAAAATTAATAGATTCTGGTGTTACCAACCGAAATCCATTACCCCGTACCACAGAACAAATAACAGTATGCCTCGAACAAAAGATTGTACTTACGGATAAAGTAAGCTTCAACTGCATAATTATTTAAAATACAGTATATCTATACTAATATTATAAAGAGGAAAGATGTGATTGTTTTTTTTTAACGCGGATAAGTCCGCGTTTGACCACCAACTCGCCTGTTGGTAAGCGACGATGTGGTCGAAAATGAATTATTTGAATAAGATCCGAAACTACCGAACCGATTTGAAACATTCTTTCACAGTTGGGAAGCTACACTATGCCCGGGTGGCATAGGCTATAATCTATACCCGTGCAAAGCTGGGGTGGACCGCTAGTTTAAAATAAAGATAATTTATTTGCACAAAACACGAGTAAAACATACACACATTAAAAAACGCGTGCACAATTAGATGTTCAAATTGAACTCGTTTAAAATTTAAAAAAAAAAAAAAACTAGACAAAACATAGCCATTAATTCAAATATCACTGGTTTTTATTAATCTAATTATTTAATGGAAATACATTTTCATAATCGCAAAATAAACAATAGTAACTACTGCAATCATAACTTTAGGATTTCATTACTAAGTGTTTTAGTTTATTCATTTTAAATATAGACACTAGTTTGTCCCTTATTAACTTGCCAAAATTTTGCGAAACACTTTTTCCGCACACGCCATTAATTGAGAAATTAAGCACATTACCGCTGATACTTGAAACTGGCCGAGTGTCCGAAAGTGTTACGTCATTACAATTCATAGCCCAGTCATAATTATGACTACAACGTCACTACTATGGCACCGAAATAAAAATAAAAACATCAAACACTATTAAAACTCAGTAGTAAACTGAGTCAAATATTTAAAAGATTGTACGCTCGCGTACTATAGACGGTCGAATTTTACGCAAGTTGGCGTGAATCCAAAGAGAGCCATAAAGCTAGACACGCATGTAGGGTGAAGTTACAGAGTTCCTCCCCTTTTGTTTGCGTCCTCTAACGGTCTTGCCCCAAAAAATGTCCGCATCATTAAAATAGGATGAGGGCAACACTGGATAACATTCCGCTTCCGCATCGCAGTCAGCGGTAAAGGAAACGTATGAGCGATATTACATGATTCGGCTCGCTGGGCATTGAAATTCATGTTATTCTAAGACCGCGTAAGCAATTTCTTTTTCGTATCCTGGAACGGTATCATGATTTAGATACAACTGCTGCTGGGTGCTGGAGCTAGCATATTTATTTTATTTACGGTGTCGCTAGCTGCGCCCCGCAGTTCTGTCGACAATATTACAGTTACGTCGTATTTATCCGTTTTTTAGGGTTCTGTAACCAAAGGGTAAAAATGGGACCCTATTACTGAGCCTACGATGTCAGTCCGTCCGTCTGTCCTACCTATTATCGGCTGTATCTTTCGGACCGTATTAGATAGCCAGTTGAAAATTTCACAGAATATACAATACTACGGCGGATTAACTAAGAAATACTAAAAAAAAGTCATACACCCTATAAAACAAAAGTTTTTTTAACGTATTTTTGTATTTGCTCTAATGTAAAAACGGTAATTCAACTCAAACAACTCAAACAAAGCGATACCGAACCGTACGCGCATATTTAACTTGAAAAAGACCGCTGAATGCGGTTGAAACTATAGTCGGAGTAACCGGCTCAATCAAACATAAGTAATTATTAGTCATATAAATAAAATGTACTGACCAAAAGACTAAAATAATAATGACTTCTACGACCACTCATTAACTGCGTCTAGCCAAACTCATTAGTCTAATCTAAGCGATAAAAGCACTCCAGAATCAGCCGACAATCACGCCCATATCTTTAACTGAAAGATTTCTTGGACAGACCTCAACCAGTTAGATCTTCAACTTTATCTCCTTGCGTTAAAGTTCAAAGTCATCGCCATTTGCTTTTGATTGCAAGAACATAGTTAATTTACGATGAAGGCTTAAGACTTATTTATCTCAAGAAGAAATGGATCTAAGTAGCATAGAAATAAATGCGTGGTCCTACAAAGAGATAAAATAAATTAGTTCCTTCAATCTCTCAGGTGGAAATGGCGGAATGGTTTGGACTGTCTATTGTTTCCATTAGATTCAATTAAGTCCAGATCCGCTTCATTTGGTACGAAGAGGTTTCCTTCTTAGATTTTTTCATTAATTGACTTAATTCTTTATTGTGTTACTTAGAAGAAAGTAAATAAAGTTCAGTAATTTCAGGCTGAAGTGAATTATGGAGCTGGTGATAGCTGACCTCAGCATTCACTTGCCGGTCCCAAAGGAAAACCGGCGCCGTTAGTTTACGAACAGCATCTTGCCGAGTTGGAGCTGGTTTGAAACGAAAACTATTACTGAATACGAGAAGATTAGTTAAATTTGTTTTTCTATATCGGAATACATTGTTTTATGACAATATGAACTAAAATGTGAGTTGTCTCGTTAGTGATTTAGAAAGATTATACGATTATCTACCAATCCTCATACTTAACTCAAAACACGTGATTTCGGAAATGTTCCGGTAATGAATTGGACCGACGATATTTTAGAAGGTTCTTACGCAAAGAAAAATTAAGAAAATTGCGCAGAACGTTGGAAATTTTCAGAAAACTTAACAGCGATTTTAACTTCGCGCGTTCGATAATTCGCGCTATAGCTACAACGTCAACGGGAGAACAACGTCTGTCGGGTCAGCTGGTACTCGATAAAAACAATGATCCATCTCTATAACATTTCAATTGTTTTCCATGACGTCCTGCTCTCTGATCATTACAAACAAAACCACTCGACCTAACCAGCACAAATATAAAGCTACTAGCTAAATCCCGGGGTGTTACCCGTGATTTTCCAGTTTTTCACATTTTCTGAAGGGAAATGTCCACTGTCCACACACGTATGTCCACTGTCCACACACGTATGTCCACTGTCCACACACGTATGTCCACCCTTATGATGTACACTATCATCCTGCCAAATATCGTTAAGATCGGTTTAGCTGTTTAGTCGTGAAAAGCGAACAAACATCCAGACAGAGAGACAGAGTTACTTTTGCTTTTATAATATTAGCATAAAAATGTGGTATCGTATATTCATACCTCAAATCTAGTTAAGTACAAAGTTTAAAAACCAAACTAGCAGACTGTATCTCATACACAGAGTGCAAGAGCACTTAAGGAAAAATATGTGCATTACTGCAGATACATGGAAGAGCGTTTTAGTGATTCTATTCTCAAAGTTTCTCCAACAGTTTCATATATTTTGCCCACTCACAGTTCCTGAATGTGCCGTATTAGACAAGAATAGTGAATGTTCAAGAAGTGCTTTTCAAAAGTTTTAACAGGAATGTTATTGTACGAGATTATATTTTACGTATGACATATTTTTCATTTTACTATTATACAAGTGAAAGTTTGTTTGTAAGAAAGCGGGGTTTATTATCACTTAACACTGTAGCTGTTAGTTAATTAAATGATAATAACTATTGATATTATGTTTTAGAGCTAATCTTTGGTAGTCTCAATCCCTGGGGGAAGGGCGCTGCATGCTGTTACACAGGCTTCGAGTCTAGTGCGGCGGTAGTGTAATAATTTTATTATGTATCAAAATACTAGTCCAATAAGATGTAACTTTTTGTATAATGTTTAAAGGAATAAATGATTTGATTTGATTTTGATTTGTTGAATGGATTTGTAGCCTTGATTGAAACTATTGTTATCACAATTGTCTGATTCATCCCTCTTTTCGCTCTCCCGTAAATTTTCCCTGATTAGCGCTAATTTCGACTGTCTGTTTCAGTAAGATTTCTGTATATCAACACGTCATCGGTCGAAAAGGTCCTATGCTACTCATTATACTACTTTTTTGCTACTTTATTGACACTAATGCATATTTTTATACTCCTTTTTATACTCCTGTGTTTATTAAAAACTATACCAATTTTTAACAAATTTTCACTATTGCAAATTTTTATACTGCGTTTAATACTCCTGTATTTACACCATGTTACTTTTTTATGCTACTGTGTTGACACTGTGCTAGTTTTTATACTACTTTTAAAGCTACTGAATTAACACTAAGCTACTTTTTGTACTGCATTTTATGCTACTGGATTGACACTATGCTACTTTGTATACCAACTGCTTTTAATGCTACTGAATTGACACTATCGTTACTTTATAATACTGATAATACTAGTGTACTTGACACTGTGCTAGTTTTTATACTACTTTTTATGCTACTGTATTGACACTATTATACATTTTATATTGCATTTTAAGCTACTGTATTGACACTATGCTACTTATTATACTGCATTTTATGTTACGCGATTTACATTATGCAAATTTTTAACGGCTGGTTATAGCAAATTTGACGGTTTTAAATCAATTTTATTCAGTTAAATTACAATATTTGAGCTGGAAAAAAATACATGTCACAGATACATCTGTGTTTGAGTTTATGATTTGGTTCAAAACACGATAGAATAAATTTGCCTCGATCAAAAAAAATCTGAAACAAAGTAGATTCCGTTTATTTTTTTCGTTTTATGCTCTAATGAAAGCTCGTAACAACCTGGAAATTGCATGTACAGAAAGGCAATTTTATTCAACACTTTTTTATTTGGAATAGAATTTTGATAGTGAATAGTTTCGTTTTTTAGTGAAATTAAAACCGTAAAAAGGTTGCGAGAATTTGCGCGCCCCGCATTCAGTGCCGCGCCAGGCGTCATCGAGGTCGGACCTATGTTCGTTTTTGTCGTTGCACTCCCTCCGCGGGCGTCCTGACTGTATCGTGGCAAAATACATCGTCGCTATAACTTGGCGGGGGCTGAGGGAGCGTTTTGTTGCCTACGCGACTCGGATAGCCGGCCGTTAACTTGGAATAATGATTATAGTAGAACAACAACTGGGCTCTAATACTAAACCCACCTCATTTTTGTGATCGTCGTATGAACCGTCGCAAAAGGGTGAAAATAATATATTACTAAAAGATCATTATTTTATTTTCTATGTTGACAGCGCGCGTAGATATTTTTAACTACCTCATTTACCAACTGGACTTGGTCAATGGTCATTGCCGATAAGGCTTTGATTAGACCTAGTAACTTTTATGAGTGAGCGTATAAATGTAAATTTCACAATATTATTTATTATTAAAATATGTCTGTGCTAACTGAAACGTGATTTATTTCTTTGGTTTTTTTTTTCCTCTCACATCGTAAACAAGAAGTATATACAAAGACAGTAGCAAACGTTGTTTCAAGGGGTGATGAGCGCAGTACAGAGAGATTAAACTTTTTTAAATGTAACCTTTTTCGTTTATACCATTAATGACTGGCTCATCTTGACGCTCATTATGACATGTATTGTAAATTATTTGTAATGTTTAGGTACAATTGGGTACAATTTTCAGCTAAAACTCGGCAACTTTTAAATAGTTTGTCAAGTGAAAAACTAAATTTTCAATTTAGTTACAGTACATTTCAGATTTTCTGGTAAAAATTACTGCAACCACTTTAAGGCTCAAACAATGACGTCGATTCTTTTATAATATTATCTAAGCTCAACTAAATTTGACAGCTCCAAAATTGTTGCCATCCTATTCTTACGTATGAAAATTAAATGAGACGCCGATGGTTTTAGTCTTTCCTGATTAGTTTAAATAAAGGTGTAACAGATGTGACGCCATCTCAATCTAAGTTGTTCCATGTGAACGCAGATGGCGTGTTTCGCTAGATTCGCTATGTCTGGTATCGACATTAGATAAGTACATTAGGCGGCCTGAGTACATAAAAAAAAAACAATTGTTCTACGACATTTAGAAATACGCGAAATATAAAAAAACAGACGTTCCATACAAAAAAATATTAACTTCCGACAAAATATATATGAAACAGCTGCTGATTTTTTTTTTTGCGAATTTTATTAAGTCGTTGAACAAAAGTTGTTTGTTTAGACGTAAGACGCCCCATTATGAGGATGCTAACTGATTACCAGTAACCCTGTTTATCAATGCAGTTTTAAAGGAAAACAAGCTACTTTATATTGTTAGTATTTCCTAAAGCTTTCATACTGTTTACATACAGTGTCATTAACATTTACGGTAGGGCGGACGAAATTAATCTAATATTCTGTAACCCGTGAATGTTTTATATGGATCGGAATAAATTATTCATGAAAATTCCTAAAATAGTTCTGTAATTATAGTTGTTTTAATCTATTTCGAACAATTATAATAATACTAGCGACCCGCCCGCCCGGCTTCGCACGGGTGTAATTTACGTGCAAAGCCGAGACGGGTCCCTAGTTATATATATAATCATCATCATACAGCAGCCATCAAACATCCACTGCTGGACAAAAACCTCCCTCTTAAAGAGGGGTGTTGCCATAATCCCCACGCTTGGCAGGCGGCTTGGGGATCGCAGTAAGTTCACCGTGTACTAATAGGATGCTGCTGCCTATCCTCCGGTGGTTCTGGTCGCAGTTTTAGGACATACCCGGGTCCTATATATATAAACCTTCCTTGAAAATTTATCTAACTGATGGTGAAAACCGTATCAAAATCCGTTGCGTGGTTTAGGAGGAGTTAGCGGCCATACAAACATACAGACAGACAGACAGACGCGGAAAGCGACTTTAGTTTATACTATGTAGAGAAGAGAAGAAGAGAAGAGATGTAAAGAAGTTATATTATTTTATTCACGCAAACACACATTCAATTTATTAAAAAGCAGAACTTCATTTAACCAGATTAGCGGGTAGTTTTATTTTCCAGTGATTTGTCAAGATTATTTAGAGCCAACTAAAGTGAAAACGATGAAAGAATGTGTCTTACAGCTGCCGTAAACTTAACGAAAATTGTAATTTCTGATCACTTTAATTAACTATTTGGTCGTAAGGTTGTTACTGGTTGCTAATAATATTACAGTAAAATATTAAAATATGGGATAGACGATAGAGGATAGCAAATGATCGTGATCACATAATCTGGACCACAATCCAAATCACGAACAGACATCCATAATAACCCCGATGTTAGCTAAACAAGCTAAACGTGTTTTGTTTATTTGTTTTGTTAGATTTTGGTTGCAAGCTTTGATGTGGACCTGCCTTAAACTCGAGCTAGTACCGAAAAAACTCTCCCAAAAACTAAAGAGGCGAGATAAATACGTATTGCACACACATATTCTTACAAGTTCTACAAACGCACACAACTGCAAATAATATATTCAAAGTGTAATCAAAAGGACGACCAAGGGGTGCTAAAGAGGAAACAGCAGGTAAGATGCTTCCATTTATTTTTTTAGATTCATCATAGTCAGCCCTTTAACAGTCCACTGCTGGACTTTTAGCCTACCCCGAAAGGGTGATTGGGCCATATCCACCACGCTGGCCCAGTGCGGATTGGTGGATTCACATACGCCATTGAATTCCTTCTCCGTACGTTGAACCCACGACCTCACGCTTTCTAGTCTAGCGGTCTCCCAAATGGGCTACCACGGCTTCCAATTTTTTAGATTATTAGAAACAATTGAAACGAAAACCTCCTTTTTGAATGTTTTTTTGAAAATATGAATTCAAATCCCATCTTTACCAAACCTCAAATTTCCGCGTCAGTGAAAATAATTCATCAGGTTAACAAGATTTGCCGCATCATAATTTGATCATTTTGCTCCAGTTCCTTTCCATAATTAGTCTACGAGTCTTCGAGCAACCTCGTTGAAATTAACACGAACGTAAAGATTTTACACGCAGGTGAATATTGTAATCTCCTTACACCTGTTGTTGGGGGTAATCATTTGTACCTGTTTAAACTAGATAAACAACGTAAACTGTGTAATATAATTAGTATATTACACTGTTTGAAACGATCACAACTGTTGACTACACAAAATCATCATCATTAGCCCAGAATGACCCACTTTTGGGTATAGGCCTCCCTTTGTTTATGCCACTCTTCCCGGTCTAGTCGCATCCACTCGTTCCTGACAGTACTTTTGATGTCGTCAGTCTACCTCGTTCTTCGTCGGCCCGGGTTCCGCTACCCTAGTCTCGGCCACTACGCGGTTACTGCTGAGCACCACCTCTACCTTACCTTTCTTCATCTGCAGGAAAACTACAGAAGATGAAAAAAAAATGGCCGGCACAGGACACTCGGCAGATGTAAAATATGACAGCATAAGATAAGAGAGCATAATAATATGACTTCACGGCCGTCACGGCAAACGAGTCGGTTTTACTGATAAGGCGCGCCAATATAATTATGTTTTACACCAAAATCCAAAAATAATAAATAATAGGGAGTGGGAGGGGTGACAGAATAGTAGTCAGACAGAGTGACGGAGTAGTAGTGTTTAAAATTAGTAACCTTACTTGTGCATTATTGTGCAAGGATAACCTACTAGCTTAGACACAGACGTGCGTTCCGCTACTTTTTTTAATTTTTTTTTTTATAAAAGTATTGCTGTAATTTAAAATGTACCTTTACGGTTCTCTCCATAAATATGAAATCTATATAATATTAAAATATTGTAGACCTTATTTAGTAAATACCTAGGTATTTAAATAAATTCAAAAAAGAAGGGAGAAATGCTCATATCAGCGTTATGCGAAATGTCGTTAGTCGTGTTTCGCTCTTTACGGTTTCCTAGATAAAACATAAAATTTTGATATAACATGATTTTTATAATTTTAAGCTAACCATGGAAGTAGACAAACTTAAACGACTAAAATTGCTAAAAGTGGGAAACGGCTTCCAAAATTTGTTTACATTGTTAGTTACAAGATAAAAGCTTTTTAAAAGTAACCTTCAAGAAATTTAGGTAGTTCCATAGTCATGAGAACCGACCCTTGTAAGCTTAACAAGGTTGTAGAAACAAGTAGAGTAAATCCCTACTCTATCTTAAGTACTGCTCCAGAAAATGGGATGGACCTACACAAGATAATTTTGGGAACATTGGCGTGGGCGCTCACTACGAAACCACCTTTATAAGTAGGTTATTATGTACAAATCATAATGTATACATCTTCTATATACATAAAACAAAGTTGTGTATGTAACACCATTTAAAACTCAAGAACAGCTGGACCGATTTTCATGATTTTTGATTTGTTGGATTCCTCTCTACCCGAATAGCAGAATAAGTATTAAAAAATCGGGTATTTCACAAAAAATATCGAAAAATTTAGAAAGAAAATTCATTTTCCCATGCATTTTAACTTATATGGAAAGACATGAATTTGACTTTCACTTTAGTCTATACAATTATAAATACATTGACATATTACATCATAGAAGAAAGGAAATTGTTATCTTAAGTCCAAGGAGGTTGCTCTCGTGACCAAAGAGGTTGCTTAAAGGAGGTATTTAACGGATATATAATGCGGGTGAAACCGCGGGGTGCGGCTAGTTGTATATAAAAGGCGATGTGTGTCTTCGACCAAAACAAAATGAATGGACGGGCCCAGAAGAAGCGCAGTTTTGAAGATTACAAAATGAGTGCCGGCGCTCACTTCGTTTCAATCGGTCTATAACCTTAGCAAGAGCAACACGCGACAATTTTTACATGATAACGAAACATCTGACAAAATTATGCCTTCGTGTGCTTTCCCGAAGTGTAAATGCACAACAAAAACCACTATCTAATTTTTGTAACAAATGTACTGTAGATGGTTATAATAAGGTGTATATGTCCAACGGTTTTTACTCGTTTTTACTGAGCAGTTTAATGGTTATGGCCCGTCCATTAATTTTATTTTGGTCAAAGCTCCAGTGGTTTATGCTGTGCGTTGTCTGTCAGTAAATTATAGTAAGTTTACTTTTTTAAGTAGACGACTTATCCAAACTATTGATCACCCGGTCAATAAAATCGTTCCAATGCCAAATGCGGTGCGAATCGTTGCATTACCCAACTTCAGACAGTGAACTGCCCTCTACCACAGATTAAGTATCAGTACACTCCATAACCGTAACAGTCTATGTTTTACGCGGCACATAATATATTATAAATAGAAATACTATAGAACTCATTCGTACGTGGGTTTCATTCAATAAAGTTAATAATAGCAGCTGAGCTTGCCGGTGATTAGATAATCGTAGTTGGATATATTGAGAGCATTATATTTCAGTGGGTATTACTTTTTAGGGTTCCGTAACTCAAAAGGAAAAAACGGAATCCTTATAGGATCACTTCGTCGTCCGTCTGTCCGTCTGTCCGTCTGTCAAGACCCATTTTCTCAAGAACGCGTAAAGGTATCAAGTCGAAATGAATATTAAATATACTTGAATATACCGTTTCTTTCAGCTGTAAAAAAATAAAAGTTGTAACTCAACGCAATCAAAAGATATTAACGTTTATGTCGCATATTTTGCGATTTCACAGGGGATTCAAAACCTATAGGGTCCTTCCCGTTGACCTAGAATCATTAATTTTGGCAAGAGGCAAGGTCTTACAGCACATATAAACGAATAAATCTAAAAGTTGTTAATTTGAAGTTATATCATATAAAAAATATTGTTTTACAATTACTAACTTACATTTTGTAGTTGTTATGTATCGAAGAACCTTATTGTCAACTACAAAGTTAAGTTTGTCTTTCAATATTTCAACTTCAGTTTTTTTTTTTTGACTCGTGCTCGTACTTGTCCGGTTTTTTTGTAATTCTTCATACACTTACTTAGCTTTTTTCTTCTTTTTGTATCAGTAAGATCGACGTTAGGAACAGAAAAAGTATTGAGAGCAAGATTGGCTAACGGACGAGTTTTTTTAAACTAGCATGAAATGGGCTATCGCTTGACCACAGCTCACCTAAAGTTTTTTTTTTAATAGTATCTAATAGCATGTATGTGCACATTCTCGCATGCACCCTCGAGAACTGGCTCCCACAAACTTAGGGTATCCTACTGTGGGAGCTAGGGCCTCACATAACTTAATTTATTCTATCGCATAATTTTGTAATAACTTTATCTTAAACTTCTAAATTATATCATGCATGAAAAAAAACATGTTAAGTGATTATGTAGTCTAAGATGGGGCACGCTTGCCCATGAGGTGCCTATTCACTTTTGTCTTGAAGAGACCCGGGTTGTACTTTATTTATCATAAAAAAAAATGTGCGATTTACAAAATGTGGAATGAGCTACCTTCCGCGGTGTTTCCGAGAAGCTAAAACATTGGGTCTTTCAAACAGCCATTTAATAAATTTTTAAAGAGTCAGCAACGTACTTAGTTTGTGATGCCTCTGGTGTTACAAGTATCTATAGGAAACAGCGACTGCTTACCATCAGACATCCTGTCTGCTTGTTTGCAACCTTTGGCTTTAAAAACATCTGAAAATAAATAAAGCCTATCACTAAAAAACAAAATTAAACTGTTTTGCACTTTCGGTTTTTTATCGGATACATTTCGGAGAGTGTGAATCAGATCTGCATGATTTAATTCCCTCCTGCCCATTTTTCTAACGGACTGCCATAGTGGGCACGAAGAATCGACACCGCTTTATGGTTGATATTCCAAGAACCCGTACGAAGCGTTGATTCCACATTTATTGTGCGAACTGCTAGTCTGTGGAATTCGCTGCCTGAGTGGGTGTTCCTCGATAGTTACAATCTGGGTGTCTTCAAGTCGAGAGTGAATAGGTTTCTTCTAGGCAAGCGTGCTCCATCGTAGGCCGCATCATCACTTAACATCAGGCGAGTTGACGGCCAAGCGCAAGCCTATTTATAATTTTTTAAAAAACTTGCTAGAAAGATTTGAATTTCCCGCCTTAGGTGAAACGTACCATAATGCCTAATCGTTCCCACTCAGTGATTTTTTTACATCCTTAAAGGTCAAAATTTGTGTCGTCAGGTCGCTTCTTAAGGTGGGTACTTTTAGGCCTATAGTGTGGTAGTAAACAAAACATTATGACCTCTATATCCTCGAGGCAGTGAGAGCTCTTCGCATTCTCCGCGAACTATCCCTGCCATTGGAATGCTCACAATGTGCGTCCACAACAAGGGGCTTCTATTCAAACTGTTATTGCTTTGTTTTCGTCCCATTATTCCTCTTATAGGAATTATTGAACAATAAAAAGTGATGCTTTTGACGAAAATCGTAAAAGCATTTTTTTAAAGAAGGAATTTAACAATATTTTCTGGATTGTGAGAAAGGATGAATATAGCACTTAAAAGTGTTTACTTGATACAGGGTTGCAACGATAGTACTATGCCTTAAGGAGGTCATTGCTTATTATTATGAACAAATTTTACAATGAAACCAACCTTGAAATAGCGAAAAAATATCAGCTATTCCATACATTCCTCCCACTAGATGGACCGACGACATTGTGAGAGTCGCGGACATCCAGTGAATGCAAAAGGCGGGCTGTCGTTCAGTATGGAGGTTAAAGGGGGAGGCCTATGTTCAGCAGTGGACGTCTTCTGGCTGATGATGATGATGATGATGATTCCATACATTTCGATGAATGTTAATGACATTTTATCTATGGAACAGCTGATATTTTTTTTAAATTTCAGGGTCAAGCCAGTATTAAAAGTTGAAAAAGGTAAGAATCTTAATTTTATGAAAATATATTTGGGTACAATCGGTATTACCAACGTACTTTTGAATAACAATGAGATAAAAAAATAGTATAATTAATATACTAATGATAATACAAATTAATGCCACAATGTTATTACAGTCAAGAGGTATTATGTCAATACTTCATTAGCGTTCTCGGTTATAATAACATATTAGCTAAATTAGAACACCCGTGAATTCGCTCAGAATTCCATAGAACATAAATAGCAGCATTTACTACATAAGTATTGAACGTATTTAATTTTTATGATCAGTCCTAAAACTGCGACCAGAACCACCGGAGAATGAGCAACAGCGTCCTAGTACACGGTGAACGTACTGCGATCCCCAAGCCGCCTACCAAGCGTGGGGATTATGGCAACACCCTTCCCTAAGCGGGAGGCCTTTGTTCAGCCGTGATATTTGTGTGTGTGAATTTAGTTTTGTGAAAAGTCTTGAGAGCTTGAGAGGTTTTCGGTATACTGATAATAACCTTGTCAATAATTTTAATTTACCGATCTAAGAGAAGTGTCAGATTTTAATCTAATGGGACAAGCCAACGCGCGGCGTATCTATGTATGTTTGAACATTTGTATGTTTGTATATTATTTTTTTCGACGATAACTGACGTATCGTTGATCCGATCTTTTATAATCATCTAGCGTCTCCGTTATACAAGGTAACACATGAAGGATACGACATTGAACATACACACAACTTATTTTGATTCCAGTGAAATATAAGAAAACTGGAAAGACTATGAAAATTACAAAAAAATTTAAATATTATTATTAAAAGTCTATATTACTGTAAACCAAATATTCATAAGTATATAATCAAATTACTGCTCACTCATCACGAAAACGCACAAATTACTCAATCTACGAAGCTGAAATAGGGAAGATAAATAAATTTATTTTGGTGTAAATGTCTACTATAAAAATAAATCTGTTGCTACATTTTGCGAAAAGACCGAAGTTACGAGTAGGTGCTAAAAGGGGGTTAACATTTTATATGAAAACTAGCTGGTGCCCGCGACTTCGTACGCGTAGACTTTCATATAAACTTTCAACCAACCTTTGTCATCCTTAATTCGGCCTTTTCGCAAAATCCTTTCTATGCGGACCTCTAAATTTCAGCTTCGTAGATCAAGTAGTTTTCGAGATTTTGTGATTAGTGAGTGAATGAGTGAGTGAGTGAATTTCGTTTTCTATACAATATTATAAAGAGGAAAGATTTGTATGTAAGTATGTTTGTAACGAATTGGCTCAAAAAGTACTGGCCCGATTTTAAAATTCTTTCACCATTTGAATGCTACATTATCACTGATTAATATAGGCTATTTTAATAGGCTATATAACTATACCCGTGCGGAGCCGGGGCGGACCGTTACTAATATATATTTTCAAGTTCAAATCTAGACAGAAAAGGTCGAGAGATTGAGAAGATATAGGGATCGCAAGATCTTAGTTCAAGGCGAACAACTATTTATAAACGAGTTAAAAACCGACAATAATAATTACGCTTACAAATTAAACAACAGCTTCATTCAGCTCGCATTTGTGATTAATTAGTCAAAGTGTCATTAATCAAAGTTATATCATTATTCCTGGTTAATAAACTGGAAACACTGTTTGTGGAGATAACAGTTGTTGTATTTCTTGATTTGAATAATCATAAATTTATATGATTATTTACGGGATATTTACCGTGGTAAGGTTGTGAAATGAGCTCCCGATATTTCGGCGCAGTTACATTCACCATGTTCACGGGAAGGCTACTTTTTTGATTAATAATTAATCAAAAAAGTAGTAAAAAAGTGTAACCAAAAAAGTGTAACCAAAATCGGCATTGGCGACATAATAATGTCGCCAATGCCGATTTTGGTTACAGCGACGGTTACGCCTTAATCTCTAGAAGTGTTGCTTGTAGCTAAGTCTTGCCACAAATAAGCTTTTTTTTTTTGTAATTAAATAATAGGCTTGCGATTGATCGCCAACTCGCCTGAAGTTAAGCGATGATGTGGTCTAAGATGGTGCACGCTTGCCTAAAAGAAACCGATTCACTCGTAATTTGAAGACACCAGATTGTAACTATCGAAGAACACTCATTGCTGCACGCCTTCCACAGACTAGCAGTTCGTACTATAAAAGTAGAATCAAAGAGCTTCGTACGGATTTTCAGAATAAAAAAAAGCTGTGTCGATTTTTCGAGCCTACTCTGGCAGTCTGATACTAAAATGGGCAGGAGGGAATTAGATCATACAGATACGATGCACATTCTCCGAAATGTATGCGATAAAAAACCGACGCACTAGCAACTTTGCGTCGATGCTCAAGATTTTGAAGCTTACCTCGCTTTATGTTAAGCGATAATACAGTGTATTTTGAGTTAGTACTTGTAATTTGTCGCAGAGACCTCGCGCGCGTTGTTTTGTTTTTATTAGCTAGCGAGTTGGTGACCAAATGCATCCTTGTTTATACGTGGTGAAAACTATAGTCCAGCCGCTGAGAGAATGCGTCTGACAGCTGCAATCTCATTGTAAAATCTGGATGAAAAAAATTCTTTTAATATTTTACTGTAGTATATTAGCTACCAGTTACAATCTTATGTTCACTTTTACTAGCTTAGTAAAAATGATTAGAATTTACTGTTTTCGTTTTAATTTTACAATATTATGGCAACTGTCATACACATTCTTTTAGCGGTCGCACTTTAATTGACATGTAATTTTTATTGGAATTGCTTTTCAATGTTTTTTTTATCGGTCAGAGTCGTGATTTCTTCAGCACCGCCTTAAATACTTTTCAAGCTACTTTTTATTCGAAAACCGCTGGGTAATCTATCAATGTTCCACTTTCAATTGAATACCTAACTTTAGTACCAAATACAGTCAAACTCAGACTCTTAATGACAGCTCACTCATCTTCAATCGACTTCAAAGTTGAGAAGAACGAATGATATTTTGATCACCATTCATTAATCAAACTATCTAAATGCAATCTACTGGGGCCAATTCGTCACAGAAATAAACACAGTATGGACCAACTTGGTTTTACCAATAGAGACGTCATACTCATTAAAAAAACACTAAAACATGGCAATATTTTACTAAAGCTAAACCTCGCCAACGTGGAAAAAAACATGTCGGCTCGTTGGATTATTTTCCTAAACTTGTCTATTTTCGAATATTAAATATAGTAAACGGTGAATTATTATTTATTAAGTGATCGTAAACGTGCTCGAGTGTGGATTAGTGATACTACGAGGTGAAACATGTCTTTTCGTGTTGTTTCTAAAATTCTATAGGAGCCTCTTGTAAAGTCTCCACCACTTTAGGGGGCATGAGTTTGACTTTACTTACTTTGCTTGACTGACTTGTTTGACGCTTTTAATATTATGTAAACATGATTAATATTACGACTAAAGGACATTGAATCCAAGGTCATGAATTTTTTTACAAAAAAAAAACTACCTACTTAAGACCCATAGAACTTTACAGACTTACAGTCTTTTATAGCCGTCCCAGTATCAGTATTTCACTTTCTAAACACATAACATGGCATTTTTCGTACTACAAAATTGTGCATCGTACGTTTGCAATGAAATATCTAATAGTCCACATGCAAAAATAGGACGGCAAGGTCGTCTACTGGGCGAGTTCGGCTAAAGGCCTGATTTAGGCCAGATGCGTTCGCACCCGCTACGCCACCTTACCATTCTCACTTCTCCTGTTTTGTTTGATTTGAGGTTTTAAACACTCGCTGAGACAAGCATGGCCAGCTAATCCGGCCATACATTTTTCAATATATAATTTCTTAATCCGTCGTAACATTACCATATTCTGTGAAAATTTCAACAGGCTATCCTTAACGGTTCGAAAGAAAGATAGGACAGACAGGCGGACAGCGTAGGCTTAGTAATACAGTCCCTTTTACACCCTTTGGGTACGGAACCCTCACAACTGAATTACGAAATTTCCTTTTTTGATGACAGTTAAAAATGCTGATCGATTTCTATTTCTAACAATGAATAGCATAGTTCCGCTTACCAGATCTGTAAAGAGTACGTTTATAACTCTCAATATAAAAAACCGACTTCAAAATTTGTAAGCAAAATTATTGCTTTTGCCAAATCAACTAAGGTAGCGGTAGGGTGTAAGGTAGTGACTTCTATTATCATGATTATTATTTATTGAATTGACAAATAATGAAATCTTGGCGCCTTTAATAGATAGCTGTTAATATACTCTTATTCTTGAATGTTAGCCAGTACCACCTTAAAAGCATTGTGTTTTGTGTGAAATAAATGATTTAGTGCTGGTGGGTAAATACCTGTGCGCCAATAACGTGACCACAGAATATCGAGCTTTTGAACGTGACTATTCAACGTATGCAAAGCGCTCTATCCACTAATCGGAACTTAGTGAATAGAGCGGTAGGCGCAAAAACCAGATGGCGCGAGTTCAAATACTAACCGGTGGCCCTAGCTTAGTGGATAGAGTAGTCGGGGCGTATACGATGGCGCGGGTTCGAATACTTACCAGCAGCCGTAGCTTAGTGGATAGAGTAGTCGAGGCGTATACGATGGCGCGGGTTCGAATACTTACCAGCAGCCGTAGCTTAGTGGATAGAGTAGTCGAGGCGTATACGATGGCGCGGGTTCGAATACTTACCAGCAGCCGTAGCTTAGTGGATAGAGTAGTCGAGGCGTATACGATGGCGCGGGTTCGAATACTTACCAGCAGCCGTAGCTTAGTGGATAGAGTACTCGGGGCGTATACGATGGCACGGGTTCGAATACTAACCGGCGGCCGTAGCTTAGTGGATAGAGTAGTCGAGGCGTATACGATGGCGCGGGTTCGAATACTTACCAGCAGCCGTAGCTTAGTGGATAGAGTAGTCGAGGCGTATACGATGGCGCGGGTTCGAATACTTACCAGCAGCCGTAGCTTAGTGGATAGAGTAGTCGAGGCGTATACGATGGCGCGGGTTCGAATACTTACCAGCAGCCGTAGCTTAGTGGATAGAGTAGTCGAGGCGTATACGATGGCGCGGGTTCGAATACTTACCAGCAGCCGTAGCTTAGTGGATAGAGTAGTCGAGGCGTATACGATGGCGCGGGTTCGAATACTTACCAGCAGCCGTAGCTTAGTGGATAGAGTAGTCGAGGCGTATACGATGGCGCGGGTTCGAATACTTACCAGCAGCCGTAGCTTAGTGGATAGAGTAGTCGAGGCGTATACGATGGCGCGGGTTCGAATACTTACCAGCAGCCGTAGCTTAGTGGATAGAGTAGTCGAGGCGTATACGATGGCGCGGGTTCGAATACTTACCAGCAGCCGTAGCTTAGTGGATAGAGTACTCGGGGCGTATACGATGGCGCGGGTTCGAATACTTACCAGCAGCCGTAGCTTAGTGGATAGAGTACTCGGGGCGTATACGATGGCGCGGGTTCGAATACTAACCGGCGGCCGTAGCTTAGTGGATAGAGTACTCGGGGCGTATACGATGGCGCGGGTTCGAATACTTACCAGCAGCCGTAGCTTAGTGGATAGAGTACTCGGGGCGTATACGATGGCGCGGGTTCGAATACTAACCGGCGGCCGTAGCTTAGTGGATAGAGAGTTCGAGGAGTATACGATGGCGTTGGTTTGAATACTTAATTACTTACAAGCAGCCCTAGCTTAGTGAATAGAGTGGTTGGGGCGTAAACTCGATGGCAAGGGTTTGAATACTAACCGGGTTCCGTAGCTTAGTGGATAGTATTCGGGGCGTATACGATGGTGCCGGTTGGAATACTAACCGGTGGTCGTAGCTTAGTAGATAGAGTGGTCGCAGCGTATACGATGGTACGGGTTCAAATAATAACCGGCAGCCGTAGCTTGGTGTATAGAAGGGTTGGGGCTTAGACGATGGCGCGGGTTCAAATACTAATGTACTATGTTCAAATACCTATACTAATTATGATTAATCAAAATCTATTCAGCAGTTTTTAAAGTTATGTGCGATTTCGAATCGATCAGGTTTTAAAATAAAAATGTATACTTGTGTTGATTCAAGATCGGAATTTAGATTTTCATTATATAGCTGGGCTGAAAACATACGAATAATAACTAAGTACAGTTAACTGCTACTTAATGTTCTGCCTAATAATCGTTTACAAAATTGAAACACTTATTAAAAATTTAACAACCGTTGATAAAGGCGTTCTCAGTAATTTCTGCCATGTCACTGACCCTTCGTAGAATCAATTGTCCTAGGTGAGTTTCGAGCATGCCACAGCAAATGCTAATGCGATAATAGTTAACAGACAACAAAAAAAAGTTATAGATATTTCTGGGTTTCGTACCCAAAGGGTAAAAACGGGGCCTAATTCCTAAGCCAACGTTATCTGTTTGTCCGTCTGTCTGACTGTCCTACCTTTAAACGCCTGTATCTTTCGAACCATAATAGATAGCCAGTTGAAATTTTCACAGAATATGTAGTGTTGTAGCAGATTAACTAACAAATAATAAAAAAGACAAAAAGTAAAAACAAAAGGGTCCCCATACAACTAACGTATTTTTTTATTCGCTCTAATGTAAACACGGTAATGCGTACAAACGTCAAACTTGGCATATAATAAGAAATAATGGCCAAGTATGAGTCGGTGATAAGTTTCTGTTCATTACCAAGTTATAAATGGTAATTTTTTTATTGAATTTTATGGTAGTACGGAACCCTCAGTGCGCGAGCCCGACTCGCGCTTGGCCGGTAAATTTTTGTATTGGTCAAGGAAAAAGTAATGGCACGTAAATGCACACACGCGCAAAACAAAAGCCTTAGCTTACCTCCCATGAAAAAAACGCAAACTGAAAGCGACGTCGTAGTTGGCGAAGTATAGGTACCACCGTTTTAAAATATGTTCGCACTGTATAGCGTCGCCTTGTTTGTCACCGCACGTAGGACAATGCGTCAAGGGCTAATTATTCACAGTGGAATACCGTTAATTAACGACGCACTCATGAGAGCTGTAAGCCTTTTTCAGCCTTGTTTGAAAGAACTTTTTGTTATGAAATGGCCTTTTTTGCTGGGTAAGAGTTCATTTGGAGCCTTATTGTGGCACCCAGGACGTTTGTAATGAATGCGACACAGTTTTGATGTTATCACACTGTTCTGTAATACCCATAGATAACGTGATGGAAATTAATTATTTGTCGTCGGAATTCAGAATACGGTAACGGCTAAATACAAATTAACCCGAGCAGAAAATGTTTTCCCGTTCATTTTAAAATACCTTTTCAATGCATTTGTCGCATTGGGGCGATTTTTTTTTTATCTCTCCTTTAAATGCTCGTGCTCCATCGTAGACCGCATCGTCGCTTAACATCAGGCGAGATAACGGCCAAGGGCAAGCCTATCTACTATAAAAAAAAATTAAAAAAAATGCTGCTATTAGTATTTATGATGACGTCACCCAGTGACCAACTCTGTACTTACAAAAAGTCGTTATTTACTACACTTATCGAAATCGGTTAAGTCGTTTGGTTTGGTGTGTGGTTTGGGGGTTTTTTTTGGGCTGAAAGTGGGAACATAATAGCATGCATAATTATACATTCAAGTTAAATACTAGATTATGCACTAAGGGAATAAAGCAGTGTCTTACGTCGCGGGCGGCATATCGAACCCTGAGCGTAACGAGGGACCCTAGAGTTCTCCCGAGCGTGGCGAAGGAGATATATAGAGTCCTGAGTGAAGCGAGGGGTTCAAGCTGCCCAAGACAAAGACAGGCTTTATTCCAGAGGAGGGTACTCTACTTTTCACACCTTCTGAGAGACAATAAAACAATATTATTAATAATCTCTAAAGCGTCTGTTTTGATAAACTCTGGAGTAGAATCACTATCGCTCGAGATTTTTAATCTACTATCTAATAAAGCATGAATATTGCAATAAAATTCACTGAAAATCACAGCACCAAACACCGTCTTTTGTTTCACATTCTTTGTAATCGCACTTTTTTTTGAGTTCTGCTTATGATGGCCAGTTCGATTTTCGAATAAACCTCTTTACGATGCCATATGGGCATTTTTTTACTTAGAGTTTTCCACGAGTTTCCACACGAATTAGGCGTTCCAAATTCAAATCACTTTATTCCCTAGGGAGTTTCATACAACTTTATATCCCTTAAAAGGTAATGCTTTACTTTACGTTGAGGTTGCATAATATGTAATTCGACATCGTCGAGCAGACAAAGGTATTTATTTACGTCAACGGGTAACTAACAACAGACAAGACAAGACACAGTTTTTATCTGTTTGCATTTAGGTGAGAAAAACATTTCTAACTATAATCACGATGAACAATATCTTTCCCCAAACAATCTTAGTATTTTTCGGGCCTGAACAATTTTTACTAAAATCCTCTGTTGACACATTTTCTTCTCATAATGGAAAACATTACCGCGTAACTATTCTGACACATTCCCGAAACATGCCATACCCATCACGTCGTGTTAGGAAATACCCATCATAAGTAAAGGGTTAGGGAAGTGTCAACACCTCGTTAAATGTAATTGAGGATTTGTGTGGCAGCGTGAAATGGTGACCACGCATTGACAGTGAGATATTAGTCCGAACCCAAAGTGTGTCTCGTCTCACAATCTGTCATAGGCACTTGGTTGTTTCTGGAGAAATAAAGGTTTCGTTTTTTACAAGCTGTTAGTGTGTGTGTCAAACACGCGCGTAACGCGGCGTCTAAAAGTTGGCCTTTATTCCTTAGGAAATAAAGTTAATTTTTTTTGAGGTTAACTTAACCCGCCGCGCTACGTGCATGTTAAAGTTACGGAATCAGGGCCCAGCACAGACATGAAATGTTTTCTTCTATTAAGAGCATTAAAATTTGCTCCTTTAAATATATATAATATATAATGGTAAAGTAATCTGCACATGTGAAAATAAATGTAATAGATTTGATTCAACAACGTTTTTACATAGGTAGTCTTAGTTTAAAATGATGGATCGAACACCGAAAAGACATAAAATTGTTCAGTGGAAAATCGTAATGGACATAATATGACATTGCATGAATGTTTCAAGCATATCAGCTTTTCTCGTTCAAACAAGATTGTGGGAAGAGCGATCTCTTTGCAAGCTTGCGAAAAGAAAACTGTGTTTATATGACTTACACTACTTTCTGTTATACATCGTGGTTTAAGATATTTATTTTCTCAGAAGAATTATTTACATTCTCTTTTTTAGAGAAAATACATGTGGGGTTAGTAAATAAAAATAACAAAGTTGAAACGGAATACTTACTTGGTAAATTGTTATGATTGTCATGGAACCTAAGTAGGTAATTCATTTTCATGTTGAATGTTTTATTTTGACGGAAAAATTTCGTTATTTTTATATTTTTTTTTTATATTTCGATCTTTGCTTTCGTATCGTAAAATTGCTTTATACTATCTATTTGCATTGTAATTCTAAATATAATGCCGAATGTGTTTTTTTAGACTCTCATATTAAGTATTTTTTATCGAGATAACTCTGGCCGGTACGCAAAGCCTTAAATAATTGAATTAGGTGAGTATAAAATTCTTAAACTAAATTAATTTAAACAGTAGGTCTGTGGCTGATACAAAAAGACATTGTTTGATAGGAGCTAGGTAGGAATGTCATACAGAAACATACAACTTAGATTTGCAAACAAGCAGACGGGCTGCCTAATGGTAAGCAGTCACCGTCCTCTATGGCACTATTTGTAACGCCAGAGGCATCACAAAAACGTTGCCGACCCTTTAAGACTCTCAAATTCCAATTCCTTTTTCTCTAATTTTCGCGACCGCACCTCACACTGGCGAAACCAGCCAGCGATTGACGTGAAACCGGTGCTCACGATGCGTTTGTACACCGTCAAGTTGGTGCCATTCGCACTTTTTCATAAGGCAAGTCTTTACATATACATGATACAGTAGAACATCAACTAATAAACGCCAAAAGAAGGGCATTGTACTCATCATTATGATCCCTTTTTGCTATGTGACCAACTCTGTCGCAATAAAAATATTACCTGTTCCATACATATCGTCGTATCCTTTTCTGTGTAACATTTTTTTTTAACAACTCCTATCATAAAAGTTGTACATAATGGCCTCCATTCGGCTACCCACCACCGTTTCCTATAACCCTGTATAATGGATAAAACATACAATTCTTATAATCCGAATTTCTGATTGATGCATAATTTAACGCAAAAATTTCATCATCTTTTGTCAATGGCAGTGTAAATTGCGGAGTATTGGAGGGTACGTTTTAATGAAAATGTACATCCCTTAATGGGAATCGCAGAGGTCGCAGATTCTCGAGGCTTCGTATCGATAAATTCCATTGCGTACGAAGAACCTTCTTGCTTCTGGCCAACATTTTGTATGTATTGAAAGATGAATATTTCTTACAAATATATTCTTCTTTCATTCGATTAAAATAATATACAGGTCAAGTGTAATGTGTATATTATGGAACGATTAATTCCTCTATACGACATAATTGATAAATTAATATATAAAAAGTATTCTTCTTATGCAGTTGTTATCGTGATTATGTTGTCGAAATGCAAAATACTTTTGTTTTCTGTTTTGTTTTATTTTATTTTACTACAACGCACCCCGGCTTTGCACGGGTGTATATATATTTTTTTACACCTTGGTTTATATTATTGGAGTTTTAGTAAGGATCCTATTTTTTTTTTGATAATATAATATAACCTATGTCACCCGGGGATAGTGCAGCATCCCTACAGTGAAAGAATTTTTCAAATCGGTTCAATAGTTTCGGAGCCTATTCAATGCAAACAAACAAACAAAGAATCAAATTATATATTACTAGCGGTCCGCCCCAGCTTCGCACGGGTATAAATTATAGCCTATATCACCCGGGGATAGTGTAGCTTCCCGTCAGTGAAAGAATTTTTCAAATCGGTTCAGTAGTTTCGGAGCCTATTCAATGCAAACAAACAAACAAACAATCAAATCTTTCCTCTTTATAATATTAGTATAGATAGTATAGACTAGCGGTAGCCCCAGCTTCGCACGGGTATAGCTTATAGCCTATGTCACCCGGGGATAGTGTAGCTTCCCGTCAATGAAAGAATTTTTCAAATCGGTTCAGTAGTTTCGGAGCCTATTCAATGCAAACAAACAAACAAACAAACAATCAAATCTTTCCTCTTTATAATATTAGTATATATTATTATAGTATAGATGACGATAATATAAAACGACAAAAGAGACTACGCACGGAAGCTGCATACTTCCGGCCTATAGTATATTACATTTTAGAAAATACGAGGTTGAGGTATAACATGTCATCCTAATCCGTTACAGAGTTGAGTGGAGTTAAACACACTGAAATACAAACTTTAATTCTTATAAAACGAGTTTATTGTTCGTAGTGTGAATATATTATATAGTTACTTAGTAGCGATTTAAATCCATTCTGTTTTATTTTTGACTGCACTGCATATTTCATAAGCCAGTTTTTATTTTGGCCATATTAAATACACTCGTATTACTAACCAACATTAATAACTGAAAGCTCATCTATCGCTAACCATGTTACCCAGAATCATTAGTTTGGCCCGCCAGCCAATTTGTTTTATTGATGCCTTGTTTATTCGTCTCTGCAGGATCAATTTTCGCAATTGCTCAAATAAAATGTCAACAACGCAGACATTTTGAAGAGAAATTGATGGTTTAATTAATTTTTCGCTGGGATGCTTCTGTCAACGGACTTTTGAAATCGTGAAACTAATAGCGCCTCGTGGCTGTCCTTGTTTTTTTTATTTTTATTTAGTAACTTTATCCAAACAAAATATTATTAATTTACGTACTTTATTTTATTTATTGGATAACCAAAGCGCTTTGATTAAATTTTTATTGTACGAAACGCTGCACTGAAATGCTCTGCCTGACTATGTTCCCAGTTTCAATCTGTGTGTCGTAAAGTGGCGAGCGAATCAAATTTCTTCTAAGGAAGCGTGCTCCATCGTGAACTGCATCATCGTTTAGCATCAGGCTAAGTAGCGGTCACGTAAACCTATTACTCTTGATCTGTTTAAAAAAGAAAACCAATAATAAGTAAGTTGTATTCCACCAGGCCTGGCGCACTACGCACTTTAGGTATGAAGCTACAAGTAGCCGACTTGTCGGACCTGCCGCGCCCGCTGCTACGCGATAGACAGAGATACCGCGACAAAAGTTACGCGATAGACAAAGAGGCAACTTCTAGGTTAATATAGCTGTAGGTAGTTAGCGCTCGCACGTCCTGAATTGCACTTTATTGTGTAGTAGCAAGAGTCACTAGTTATTTAAATGATTTTGCGGAGTGAATCTTCTGTGTAGTATAGCTGGCCATTAAACGTCGTCAGTGCCACTAATAGTTTGTAGAGTTATTTGGTCGTATCAGAGTACGTAGTATTGCGGTGTGGTGGAAAACATTGTATTAATAAAACAAGTGTTACTTTTAGAAACGTTTCTGCTGTAGTTTTAGGTTGCACATGGCGTTTTCATAAAAGCTGGCATAGTTAGTATAATTTTATTACTAAACCAGCCATGTTGCTGGCTTTAATGTAAACTATATTTTTATGTTGCATTAAAAAGTTGCGGCAAGTGGGTTGAGCATTTGCGTGCTGCTTTTAAGTATTTTTTTTTTTTAATACTTTGTTTTTAATTTATTCTTATCATTCTTATTTTTTGTGTGCACTGAGAAAGGCCATCGTATCATTGCGCAGATGAAGGCTATGCAACAATTTTTTAAAGCAAAGCCATTAGGGTTCTAATAAAATTGCTAAGGTATGTTACACGGGACGGTAACGTACTAAGCTGAAACGAGATCATCGTTCTATAATCATTATAAACCACTTTTATGTTAGCACTTCACATTTACGGAATAAGAGGAGAAGCAGCTGTGCAGCCTGCATAGCTGCGCCTCTATGATACTATAGCTGCGCCCCGCCGTTTCACCCGTAAATTTTTCTGTCGTCGTTAAGTTATCTAACATTTTCCAATTTTCTTAATTTTTCTTTCAGTAAGAACTTTCCACTTGGTGATACTTGGTGAAAACATTTAAGAAATGCAGAAAAAATTTAATGTAGTAATTAGTTCTTAAAACTTTAAAAAAATCGGTTAAATCGTTCTCATGTTATGGCGTGACCAAGGTAAAAAAGGATTAATTTTTATATAAATATAGATTAACCCTGAAATTTCGAAAAAATATCAGCTACATATTTCAATTTGTACCTATATGTCGAATTTCTAGTGTAATTTCGCTTCTACGTCGTTTCGAGTACAATAAGGATTTTGGTTTTTGATTCGATAGGAGTTTTTTTTTTTTTTCTATTTTCTCTATAGATAATTGTGATTCTAATTTGAACTTAACCTGTTTTTTTTTTTTTTTTTTCATATTTCTTTGGGTTTGAATGTGTTTTTCATAGAACTGCTAATTTTATTGTCGATTTCAGGATTGGTCTCATTGTAAAAGTTGTTCAGAATAATGAGTACAATGTCCTGCTTCCAGCTTAGTGCCGTCCCGTGTTACCCTGTATTGATCAACAATAGCTGAACACATAACCAAATTTTTGTTACGGTCTTATTTAAAATAACGTAAAAACAACCAAATCAGGGTCCCGAAAAATCCCACACAAGCGCGTAACGACGTGTTTGAATCCCCAATTTCCTCAAGCTTACTCGGAAAACCTTTTGAAAATCTTGTCGGTCAACAAAATCTTATAACAAGGATAATTTGATAAGATTTTTTCATTAAAATGCTACTTAATGCTACGAAAAATGTATAATAATAACTCTTATACAAATTCAAAAAGGAAATTGGTAGGAATAATTGCCAGCGTTCTTGGTACTTTACCACACGGACAACACCTTGTTTTTAGGGTTCCGTACCAAAAGGTAAAAATGGGACCCTATTACTAAGCCTACGATGTCTGTCTGTCCGTCTGTCTGTCTGTCCTACCTTTAAACGGCTGTATCTTTCGAACCCTAATAGATAACCAGTTGAAATTTTCACAGGATATGTAATGTTCTGGCGAATCAACTAAGAAATAAGTATTACAATAAAAAAGTCAAAAAGTAAAAAAATAAATGGGGACGCATACAACAAACGTATTTTTTTAACGTATTTTTGTATTAGCTCTAATGTAAAAACGGTAATATTTACAAGCATCAAACTTAGCAAAATTATAGTCATCATAATCAGCCTTTTAACAGTCCACTGCTGGACTTTTAGCCTACCCCCGAAAGGGTGATTGGACCATATCCACCACGCTGGCCCAGTGCAAGTTGGGTTAAAATTATAGTACACACTCTAAAGTATAACAACAAATAATAAATAATGGCCACGTGCAAGTCAGTGATAAGTTTCTGTTCATTACCAAGTTATAACTGGTAATTTCGTTATTGAATTTTGTGGTGGTACGGAACACTCGGTGCGCGAGCCCGACTCCTTTAAGTGTAATTATTATGTTTTTTTTTGTTTGCATCGCTTGATATACTTTTGTACCGAAATTAATTAAATGATATCGAGTGTAAAAGGCAATACTTGTTGCTTTTCAGAATTTCCAATGTTGTCTAATATCTAAGTTCATTTGGTGCCGGCATGTCCAATTGAATTGTAATAATTGGGGTTATATTCAGTGGAGAGTCGAAATATTGGAATATTATGGTAATACTCTAGCGTCATTAAGCTACTGATATGTGAGCATTTGCACTTGAATGACCCTTTAATGCGAAATCGATATCGGACTAGAGAATTTCTGTCTTTTCACCATAGAACAGGTGCTCAGTAATTTCTGGTGTCAACAATTATTTTCAGCCTACTAGATGGACTGACGACATTGTGAGAATCATGGGCATCCAACATATTATGCAGATGGCAGGCTGTCGTTCAGTGTGGCATTCTAAGGGGGAGGCCTATGTTCAGCAGTGGACGTCTTTTGGCTGATGACGATGAATGATACCTAATTCGATAAAAATAATGAAAATGTATTTATTAACAAATATGTCTAAATAGATTGAGATTCGCATAAAGTAAAACTTTCCTGAAATATTCAGGCCACCACACCTAATTAGGTCACTTCACCCGTACTGTTTTTTCTTGTTTATTTGTAACACTGTACAAATAAATACTGGAAACCTACATTTTTACGATACGCACAATATTTAGGTTAGTTGAGCTTTAAATAAAGATTGAACTAAATACACAATTTTAATCGGCCGAGATTTCGACACGGGTTAAATGCCCACGTCACGAAACAATATAGGTAGTTCAAAAATCTACTAAACCTAAATCACATCTAAATAACAGTCCATTTTTTCGCAGACCTGCAAAGTGCAAAGCAAAGTGTGGAAGTGGAATGTCTTTCCCCCGAAAGTCTTCCCGCCGAGTTTCAATATGGAGCGTTTCAAAAGGGGTGTCACTTTTGAGTATTTCATTACTTAGGTAAATGTATACTCAAAGGGTGTCTCGGAACCGGGTGGCGAAAATCTCCGCGCTTGAAAAACATCGTCAAAACCGTATAACATACATAAGCCACAGTTACCTCTTACCATTAAGCAGACCGAATGCCTTTTTGGCGCTATTTTAGAACAAAATATATTAAAATGTATTTACTTGACAAATCTACGCCGTCTGCCAAATGTATTAAGTAGCTACGTCGTATCGTATCGTGCATAATATATACTTGCGTGCTTAATGTTTAGTGTCATCATCATCATAAGTCCATAGCTGAACATAGGCGTCCCCTTTCGAACTCAACACTGTACGAAAGACTGCCATCTGCATCCACTGGATGCCCGCGAGCCATATAATGTACATTGCCTATTTATGTTTGATCCCAAGAATAACACTACGCAGCGACTACGCACTAACGCAGCCAACAAGCGACTGACTGTACACTAGTGCGCAGTATACTTGTTAGCACCAATAAGTGGCACCATTGGAATAGTTTATTTTCCCCACAGAAAAGAGAAGTAAATAGAACGGAAATGAGAAGGAAAATTTGTCGCCAGGTATTATGACAGAATCTTGCTTGAACATTCTCATTTATGTCAACACATCGAACTCCGCATCCAAAGAACTTGGACCTTACCTTTTTAGGTTACGTCTCAAAGTTCTTTGTCCGCATCACAGCTGCTAACTGATTTCAAATAACTGACGTTTCGTTTATATGGGTGCAACTGGCTACAAAAAAAAACTTACAAAAATGCCTTGACAGCCGTTCTAATTTAAACAATTTTTTTTTTCTGTGATTTTCCTTATCCCTACGAAATAAATCAATGGTTCAAAAGTACAATACTTAAATCAGTTAATCTGCAGATAATTAATCAGTTAATTCAGCAGACCAGCACAAGTGGTGCAAATAAGCTAATCTCAGCAGTGGTTACATAATATATTTCACACCTTATTTAAATCTTTCAGAGCACCTGGTTAATGCGACGTTTGACCAAAATGCTGGCGTGTTTCTGGCTTGACGTATAAGCTTTGCCATTCAGCGTGATAATGCCGCCAGCATGCTGGGTACGCATGACTAACTGATAGTGGGCTTGAGCATATTGTCTTTAGACCTTCAACGGTCTATGGGTCTAACTGTTTTGGTAGTGTTAGCTAGTAATTTGTTTAGTTATTAAAGGCACTAATTGTCCAGTAAAACCCGGTATGTACCCGGGTATGTCCTAAAACTGCGACCAGAACCACCGGAGGATGGGCAGCAGCGTCCTATTAGTACACGGTGAACGAACTGCGATCCCCAAGCCGCCTGCCAAGCGTGGGGATTATAGCAACACCCCTCTCGAGGGAGGCCTTTGTCCAACAGTGGACGTTTAATGGCTGCTGGTGTGGTGTGTCCAGTAAAAAAAAACTTAAGATACAGCAAGACACGATCATTGGTGCAGATAAAGTGTTGTTTGTCAATTCGGTATCGTTTAACGTGACTCCGCATCAGACTTACCCCGCAGGGGAAACAAAAGCCTGGATATCGGCACTTTTTACGAGCACATAATAAGGGGAGATTTACGATCCAGATTTGTAGGTAAATAAGGGTTTATACCTTGTAACAATAGTCTTAGCAGCATTGTTTTAGCCGTTTGATTTGCGAGCGTAGTTTATTGGAGGTCTCGGATTCTAGATTATCTTTTTTGGTAGTCGTTTGTTACCGGTGTAGGTCATAACTTATTGTTTACGTTGTTTTAGGACGTGATACAATTATCCAAGTAATAATAAACAACTTTTTTTATTTATAGAAGGTAAATAGTGTACTAAGGTGAAAGGAACTCGCCGTACTCATCATTATAAATAGCTGTTAATATATGCCCAACCCTGAAATCGCCAAAAAAATACATTTCGTTTGATGTCGTTTTGTCATGGACTGTGTCATAGAAAAATAATCTTTAAAACCGGTTCATAATTGATGTTGATATCGCATATCATCAACATCATCATCAGCCAGAAGACATCCACTGCTGAAAATAGGCCTCCCCCTTTAACCTCCATACTGAAAGACAGTCTGCCTCTTGCATCCACTGGATGCCCGCGACTCTCTCAATGTCGTCGGTTCATCTAGTGGGAGGCCTACCTATCACATATACTATACATACTTCTGGCTGATGATGATGATGATGAAACTAGACCTTCGACCAAAATAAAATGAATGGACGGGCCATAACCATTGAACTTGCTCAGTAAAAACGAGTCAAAACCGTCGGATATACCTATACTTCAACACCTAATTATAACTATGTACAATAAATTTGTTACAAAAAACAAATAGCGGTTTTTGTTGTGTTATTACACGTCTATTACACTTTGGAAAAGCATACGAAGACATAATTTTGTCAGATGTTTCGTTATCATGTAACAAAAGGCATGTGTCACACACATACATATACATAGAAGCAAAAAAAAAACAGGAGACTTAATCCTTTTTTGGATTCGAAAACATCATCGCCTGAATGCGATCGAGCGTCAAAGCGACAGAAAAAAAATCGTTTATAGATTAGAGTGAATGTATTGGTAATTCACTAGATCGCGTTGTTCGTCAGTCACGGCTTACAGACGTATCCGATGGTATGTGCAGCTTTAGCTAATCCTGAATTAATAATCTATATCTATACAATTTTATAAAGAGGAAAGATTTGTATGTAAGTATGTTTGTAACGAATTGGCTCAAAAACCGATCGACCGATTTTAAAAATTCTTTCACCATTTGAATGCTACATTATCACTGATTAATATAGGCTATTTTAATAAGCCATATAACTATACCCGTGCGGAGCCGGGGCGGACCGCTAGTAATACAAACAACGAGTTTTAAATCTAAATGTAAACACATACATAATCATAAGCAAATGTAAACATTATACGTACACAGTTGCAAAGCTGATCAATTTTCAATTCACAACATGTCTTTCTTCAAAGGCCCAGCAACGCTTCAATTAAATAATTTTTCGGCAAACTTTCTCCAAGAGCTTTCCCGTGAAATGTACAGAAACATTTCAGCCTTAACGAACTAAGATTCACAACAAATACCTACATTTCTCTGACTTCGTTAGTACGGTGATGGAACCCAAAGGTCTGCCAACAAGAGAGACCTTGCTTAAATCGGCTACAAAAAATACCGGACAAAATGAGATCTCCTTTTGAATTTGCATAAGCTGTTATCTGTTGCATAGTCAGAGAATTCAAAGGAGGTTTTCAGTTTCTGTAGCGCTTTTAAAAATTAATGAGATTTTGACGGTATGTAAATGCGTTTGTTTAACCTGCTAGCACAAAGTTCAACAACAATTTAAATGAAAAACGTTGAAAAGTCTAACCAAGACTATGCCAAAGAATGGAATGAATGTCTAGAAAAAATTGTGTGCATAAAAAGTCTATAAAAACCTCTTTTTGCACACCATTCTTACTTCGTTCTTTCATTTAGTGCAGATGTTTGTTGCATTGCTATAAACACGCTTAGGATATTTTCAATTACATAAAACCCCCCAAAACTGGGAGTTCTTGAGGCACTGCTTGTAGCCTTGCTTTGCTGCCTGTTGTAGCAATGCAAGTGTAAATTATTTTTTAAACCCCTGACACAGAATACATATAGGTACAGATGATTCAATCCGCAAAATTATTTAAATAAATAGCGACTATTGCTACTACACAATAAAGTACAATTAAGAACGTGCGAGCGCTAACTACCTACAGCTATATTAACCTAGGAGTTGCCTCTCTGTCTATCGCGTGACTCTTGTCGCGTTATCTCTGTCTATCGCACGGCAGGCATGGCAGATCCGACAAGTCAACTACTTGTAGCATAGTCATACTTGTGCGGAGTGCGGAGTGTGCCTGGCCTGCCCTTGATAAAGGAAATAATAATCTTCAAACGGCTGTACAGATTTTCTTGAAACATAGCTAAGAAAAATCTCGATCAAGTCATCTTCCAAAAAAAACTTATACAAAATCAGTTCGGCCGTTTGGAAGCTACAATGTTACAAACATATACGTTACAAATTTACGTTGTAAATTTATACCCGACTAGATAATTTTATTGTTATTATTAATATTTTATTGAAATACTTATTATTTAATTAAGGTAATGTAATTCTTATCATTTCATTGATGTAATTGGTGTAACCGTTTTAATAAAATAAAAAAATAAAAAACACTTTTCACTAATAAACACCCCTCGTTTTGCGTCTGGGGTTAAAAACAGAACACAAACTTTCATGAATGTAGTTGTTTTCTCGTTTATGATAGTCTATCAGCAAGTTAGAAAGCCGAGACCCCATGTCATCCTGTGAACAAAAAATGTATCTCTTGATCCGCCCTAGTAACTGGAACATATTGCTTTTTATTAGGTACTCCACAGCCCTTCAATTTATCAAACTCGTACCTTTCCGGATCATCTCGATAACCTCGGCTAGTGCGCTCTATTTCGACACCGTACACTGAATGATGACACACTACGAACTATAACCGTATCTCATCTCCGGACACGCAATTTACATTTCGGAGAGTATGCTACAGATCTGCATGATTTAATTCCCCCTGCCCATTTTTCTATCGGACTGCCAGAGTGGGCACGAAGAATCGATACCACTTTATGGTTGATATTCCGAGAACCCGTACGAAGCGCTTTGATTCCACATTTATTGTGCAAACTGCTAGTCTGTGGAATTCGCTGCCTGAGTGGGTGTTACAATCTGGGTGTCTTCAAGTCGAGAGTGAATAGGTTTCTTCTAGGCAAGCGTGCTCCATCGTAGGCCGCATCATCGCTTAACATCAGGCGAGTTAGCGGCCAAGCGCAAGCCAATTTATAATTTAAAAAAAAACAATGCGATTGACTTATTTCAAAACGAAATAGCAAATCATTTTGTTCTCTCAATAGGTACAGGAAAAAAAAACATAAAATCGGCAAGAATCGTATGTACAGTACAGCACTGTACAGAGTAATGTACATTAGTACAGTCTTTTAAACTAAAAGGCCCGTACTGTGCGCTCTTACGCGTGATTATATTTAGATGACTGTGGAAAATATTAACGCGTCAAGATACGGTTTGCAGTAGCGTAACTTTTCACAGTTAACTAAATTGAATAGTGTATAAGAGCTCACGGTACGGCCCTTGGTCTAGAAGACAAGCATACATTTATTATGTAAAAAATTCAGATGCTATTCAAACCAATTAATCGTTTTTATTTTACAAAACATCACGTCTGGTCAGCTCAAGAGTTGCATCTCTTGAGCAAAATGCTAGCCTCTACTTTTCTCAAAAAGTGAGCATTGCTAAACAACGTGGCAATGAGGCCAGCATTTTATGAACAATTCCCATCGGCAGCGGTTCAATAGATTAGTTATTTTTCTGTCCATAAACTAACATAAACATAAACTAACAATAAAATTATAATTTGTAAATCAATTTTACCTTTGTTGTTTATATAATGTCATCGTTTAAATAATCCAGATGACAATACGACAATTTGGTACCATCGAACTGATTTCATAATAGAGCCAGGTGTATAGTGGATCTCATCAAGTAAACCCGTCAAGTTTCTCCTTTGCTTTGTTTTAAAGAACGTTTATATAAAAAAAAACTACAATTATTTTAAACACTGTTTTAAACTATCACGGTTGTTCACTAAAGTTATATGATCCCCGTTACATCGTCCATCAGTCTTCCAATGAACATGGTGCATGTAACTGCGCCGAAATATCGGGAGCTCATTCCACAACCTTACTACGGTAAATATCTCGTAAATAATCATATAACTTTACAATTATTTTATTGGTGTAAAAATTTACTCGAATGAAGTTGATCTACTACTCTCATTTTCTACTATTCCGGCCACACACATCGATACATTAACCTAAATAAATATCTCGATATTATTGCGTGATATACTTGTGGAACCCTGCTGGAGTTTTATTAGACAACGGATATAGACTACTTTAGAAGAACTTTCAAAACTTTAACGCGTGTCCTAGATTCGGCTTCAGTAATATAAGATAACCGTTTTATGGTACCGCTAACGTTAATAGCTAGAAATGTTCTACTGATTGAAATGTGTGTTCGAATTTGTTGATTTACGAAATGGTTCTATTTTTGGGAATGTTTTTATAGGTTCCAAGCTCGATGACAGTTTGAAACAATACAAAGAATTAGAAAATAAATTCGATAGATCTTTAGGGTATTCCGGGCTCTTATGAAGCTACCGCGTTACTGCAGTGCGTCGAGCATGTTCGCTGAGGCAGGCTTTCCCGACTTCTTCGCTGTAATCAGAACCAGGGTGGCTTCATTCTGGCAACGCCTGCGTCGTTCCGCTAACAGGATACTCGAGGCTGTCTCTGACGATTTAAGGAGCCCAATGTTTAAACATTGGGTCTCGGTTCACATGGATGGCAACAAAAAATGACCCAGCACTATTGTGCTTCTTAGATTCTTAGACTTTAGATTTACACTTAGGTTTAAGTAGATGAGCGCCTCTTTACAGCGTGATATCATTTTATTTTATTTGTAGTGTTAGTTTGTATTTTATTTTATGGGTCATTGGAGTGCCTGAAATAAATGATTTTATTTTTATTTTATTATTTTATTTATTTTTAGATTGTAATCGCTTTTCTGATAGTAAGTTAAAAACCCCTTATTTAATTATTAACTTATATAATATTTAGATGGATTGTTATTTTAATTTTTATTGAAGAATCATGTTTCATCTTTCCCTTTTTAAGTTGCTCCAAGACAGTACTAATGAGAAAAGAACTTTTTAATCAAAATACAATGTTTGTGAGGTTAGCATGTAGCAAGTCTATTTATACATAATATACATATAACAGAAATATTAACCACTTACTCAATCACTGACAGGAATACTCATCAGGAAATCTCGGAACCGAGCTCCTTCACCTACGAAGCTGAAATCTGGCAGGTAGATTGGTGTAGAAGTCTGCTAAAAAGGTCATGGACAGCGAATAGTTAATTTGAATATGTCGAATTTCTAGTGTAATTCCGCTTCTACGTCGTTTCGAGTACAATAAGGATTTTGGGATAAACTATTTTTCTCTACAGATATTTGTGTTGCTAATTTGAACCTAACCTGAATTTAAATATTAATTACATAAAAGAGCAAAATTAACCTAAAACGCAAAGTAACAAAACCAAAACAAAGTAACGCCTGATTCAATTATCTAGCGAATAGTTACTATTTTGCCGGTCATAGATTGATCTTTTCTGTTACATTTTGATTAATATTCTACCACAAATTAGGTCAGAAAAGAGAAATAAATAAATATAATTTTATTTTGTAACATCAGCAACATTAATTAACGTAGCCAGGTGATAACTAAACATTGCAGAAAGCATTTCTTTTTTTCGTTAAAAAAAATCGTTCTATCATACAATTCATCAAGAAACTTATTACGCTGGAAAGCGCACGTGAAATCCAATATTGGTCTGACGACCGGTAAGCCCCCAAATTCGCAATAAGTAAAAACGTGATGTAGCTTGACAACGGTCATATTATATATAAATATTTTAGGTTAGTATACTTTAATGAATTATTTAAGGTTTATGGTACTTTAATGAATGAATCGGTTTCTTCTAGGCTCGGTGCTCCATCATAAACTACATGTTCCCTTAACATCAGGCGAGATAGAACATTATTTTAAACTATCACGGTTGTTCACCCGGTTGTTCGGTTGTTCGGGTTGTATCCCGTAAATAATCATATCAGGCGAGATGGTGGTCAACCGCAAGCAATCTTTTAATCAAGAAAAAAAATAAGTATTTTGTTTTGTTATGATTATAACTTAATATTAGTTTGTAAAACGTCCACCCACGACATGGAAAGACGACCTAAAAGAGACCGCAGGGAAACGCCTGAAGCAGGCCGCTTCCAACCGGCCCTTTTGGAGATCGATGGGGGAGGCCTATGTTCAGCAGTGGACGTCCTATGGCTAAAATGATGATGATGATGGTGATTAGTGTAGGTTATGAAAATCTTTTTGGTAACTTTAAGTTTTGTAAGCAACAGGTGTGTGGTAGTAGTTACTCAAAGTAATGTAATTTGTTCATGTGATAGATTAATATTAGGTATGGCACATCAAAGGCATGTCAAATTTCATCACCACATCATTTACCTCCCTGAGCAGACAGCTTATCTACGCCTTTTCAGCGAACTTACCTGAAAAAGAAAAATAATTATGAATTTCTAGGAAAATATTTGATAGAGTCACGCTACGAATTGCGCACACTTTTTGGTTAGTTACAAGGTAACCGCGATTCGACTACAACGCCGCGCGATGCCAGAGCTACGATGACATAGCGGACAACTAACATTGAACACTATACAAGCGACATAACGTCTAAATTGGAGTAAATGTGGCATTGTGAAGTATATAATTGATACAATGTATTTACAATGACGCTCGGACATTTTTTGACTGTTTTCACTGAGAGATTGTGACTCTATAAGAATTGTATCTAGATGGCTGGACACAAGCTTCTCCCCAGAAACGCCACTCAACGCAATTTTTGCTGAGCCTCATCGTATATCGTCACTCTCTACCTAGACTCAGTCTACACTTCGTTTTCCGATTCATGGTCTCCAGCTTAAAACATGAGATAATTACTTGCCCCCATCTAATCCCACCTGCTCTATCTCTTATCCTAATTAAATATGGCGGATTAGTTATCGACCTTTATTAAATTCAGGTCAACCCAAATATTTCCATCATATCGAAGCAAATTCTATACCTATTAATAATTTCAATTTGTATCTTAGCCATGGTCTCGTAAAGCAATTAGATATTTTGCTTATTTATATTAGAGAATTGTTTTAGAAGGGGAATCTAATAAACGCCCGTCATCTTTCAGCAATAAGAATATTTTCTCAGAGTTGATGATAAAATAATACGCAAGGTACACCTTGAAAATATTGATTGTTTGATGTAAGTATCTAACAATAGAATATTTTTTTTACAAACAATATATTTATTTACACTATGAATATTAGAAAAAAACTTATTTATTATATTATGTAGACACTTATATAGAAATTAAAATTCAAAATGAAACATGAAAAAGGAATAATCTAATTTAAAAAATATATTATAACGAACAATATTTGAAGAATGTACGTATTAATTTCTTTGGATTTTATTATTATTAATAATTAATACTTTGAAGTAATACGGTGAATAGTTATTTTTTATTTAATTTTGCTTGATAAATAATATTAATCAATATTCGCTTTACCAATAACCATCCTTTTATTATTGCACAGAAATAATATTAGTCACAAAATTAAATAACCCGCCTCTAACTGTTCCTGAAGCAAAGGTGCCCAAAATACTCGCTGCATTACCACGGTTGAATGGCAATGGCTAACATTTGCACCAGAAACAAGCCGGAGTGAGAGTGACCAGACTTTCTTTGAGCTTGCGGTGAATTAGGTATCATATTTTGCAAACTCTCTGTCTGTCCTATCTACGCAGATCTAGATTCCATTCCACGATCAATGATCAATGATCAGGATCTATGGCATCCAATCATGATCATTATATGACATCATAAATTATACATTTATAAGGCTTTATAAATTTTCTATTTATACTTGTTTCATATAGTCGCTGTAAATTTGATTTTTCTTAAAAATATACATTTTAATAAGTTATGTAGCTGCAATTATACAAAGTAATTGGAACCCCAAAGGATTTCGATAAGGAATATTCAGAATGCTGCTCGTAATCGATAAGCTTTCCGGGCACGACCCTTATATCTTCGCCATTATTCATGGGGAAATATGCCTATTTTTCCTTCCCCACCTCCGATATTAATTCCCTACCTCAGCCTATAAATAAATTAGGTCAACTATTCAATATTGACTTCCGCTTATACAACCTTATTATTTCTGTTACATAAAGCTTTATGTACCGAGACTGGGCAAATAGCTCATCCAATAGGCTCCATTTATATTAAGAGGCAATAATTCAGTGGCTAGACTAAGAAATATTATGTAGAACGGATAATGCTCAGAATAAGCGTTTGTGTTCTGTTTTAGGGATACGTACCCAAAGAGCGATTGTTGCCATGTTTCCAGATGTGGCACGTCCTCAGAGCTTGAAGCCTTTTTTAGAAATGTATATGCATAATAATTATACAATTTAAGTGAATGAAATCTACTAAAATATTTTTTTTTTATAATCTTTTTATTCTTTAATTTACTAAGTACAAGTAAAGGTAGTATAGGTAAAGGTATATCAAACGAAGAAAATAAAAAAGCTTTAATTATTACTTATTACTAACTATCACTAATATTATTAATAATCAAATATCAAAAACCAGATGTTGTCCGTGTGGTAAAGTGCCAAGAACGCTGGCGTCGTGAATTCCCGCGTTGAATTGCCAATGAAAATCTCTGCGCGAGGAATGTTGAGCTCTCTTATATCATCAGCGGTGTCGATTAATTGGTAGCCTGATATCAGTCAAACAAGAGAAAGGTATGGTGTTGTGGCGGTTCCGAACGCATCTAAACCAAATCAGGCTTGTTGCTTTTAGTCTATCTCACTCATCAGCCGACCTTGTCGCCCTTTTTGCATGTGAACTATTAGATAGTTCCTTGATGACATTGCAAGTTTCTTAGTGTGAAAAATAAGTAACTTGTTTTTTTTTTAAATAATAAATAGGCTTGAGTTTGGCCGCTAGCTCGCCTGATGTCAGACGATAATGTGGTGATGGAGCCCGCTACTGAGAGATTAGTATTTTTTTTGTGAGCTGTTTTTTTGCGGTACAGTGAAAAAAATTTATGAGAACCTTTCAGCCCCATCAGCCATCTGTTCTGCGTATTATGTGCCCTGCCCACTGCCACTAAAACTTGCTAATCAGGTGGGCTATGTCGTTAACTATCGTTCGTCTACGGATCTCGTCATTTCTGATTCGATCTCTTATAGAACACCCGAGCATAGCCTCTCCATAGCTCGTTGTACGACTTTGAGCTTGCTTATGAGGCCCATAGTGAGATGACCACGCTTCAGTGCTGTCATTGCTGGTAACACACATAATTGATCTTGCAGCAATCGATTAAGATCGAAATAATTATTATCACCCCGTCTGACCACAACTTCAGTTTGCCATAAAACGTGCCACTACCACGATAACAAAAAGTAAATCAAACTTGGCAAAGATTTCGGCACAAAAGAAATTCTCTTTGACGAGAAAGCGGGAAAAGTTTAATTTTGTTTATGTAAGAATAATTCTTGAGTATTTTATTTATTCGGGAATCCTTTCATCTTGTTTTCGTTGGTTACTGATTACCCATTTCATTGCTAAAGCTACTCCGGGTTCAGGAGTTAAATAGAAATTCTGGCTTGGACACAATGTTTAAGGTGAAAATCTGATTAATACTCTATGAATATAGTTCTAACTAGGCAGAGATAGTGCTCTATGAAATGACACCTAGTAGTATCTCCAGCATTTTGCTAGCTTTGACATATTCAATTAATAATCTCAAATACAATCAAATGTTTCAGTTACTTTTTTTATTACTTAGAGCTCTATGATTCCAAAGTATTAACCTATCCAAATTTTCATTGACAGATATAATAATAAAAAATAAGTACTTATAACCTACTAGCTGTGCCCGCGGTTTCATCCACGTAGATTATTCAATAAAACATCAGCTATCTGCCAGTGAAAATACCGTCAAATTTGGTCCGGCTGTTTGGAGTCCATAGATAACATATTACACACATACACACATTGCCTTTTATACATTAAAAGATTTAGAATTGTTTATAACCTTTATTTTGAATCTTTAAAGCCTTGTCGAATCTTTGTAAGTTTGTTTTTAAATAGATTAATGTAGGTAAACGTACTGTAATCTAGTTTGGTTCTCAAATGAAATGTAGTTTAAAGTAGTTAGTTTTTGTTTTTGTTTTAATAATAGGCTTGCGTTTTACTGCTAACTCACCTGATGTTAATCGATGATTAATTATTATAAGCGCTTACTTATTTTCAAGTAAGCGTGACCCTGTGAAGTTTGTTAGCGTTTGGATCATCAGTTTTTTTATTTCAATAATTTTCCCTATTAACAATAACAACAAGATATCTATACAAATATACGAAGAACAAGAAATCTATATACGTTGACATATTACATCATCTATGTCACAGGAGGTTGCTTAAAGGATTTATATAACGCGGATGAAACAGCGGAGCGCAGCTAGTTCTAAATTTAAATAAATAATAAATCCTAGTCATCATCATCAGCCAAAAGACATCCACTGCTGAACATAGGCTCCTTTAACCTCCACACTGAACGACAGCCTGCCTTAGCCTGTCACAGCGTAGGTAAGCCTTCCACCAGAAGGACCTACGACATTGTGAGAGTCGCCGGCATCCAGTGGATCTAAAATCTTAGTATGGAACAACAATTCAATTTATAAGATTCCAATCTTGTATTTTAATAAATAAATAATAAATATTCGGGACATTTTTGCACACACGGTCATCTGACCCCAAACTAAGCAAAGCTTGTGATATGGTTGCCAGAGACTGATAAACATACATATATAGGTTTAAATACATACTTAAATAGATATTAACACCCAGATATAGAACAAACACAAATGTTCATCACACAAATGTTTGTCCTAGGTGGGAATCGAAGCCACGCCCCCAAGCTCAGAAGGCAGGTTCACTACCAACTCGACCAACGGGCTATATCGGGGGTATTATGTTCACTCAGTCGATTACCAAATGCTTACTATACTGTGTACCTGTACCTACTAACATAATTGTTTATCAGTCTTTATAGAACCATAGAACTAATGCTGTATTAGCGTGATAATGATAGGCATTTTTCAGCTCCAAGAGATGATTCAGACTGAGTTATTAGCGAGCATTAGTGGTATTACAATCGACGCAAACACATCAGTAAATTAGTTTTATTACTTTATGTATTTTACTATTCAATTCCAGATAAAGCAGATAAAATTACAGATAAACTGCAAAAAATATTTGCTCTTGATTCACAATAACTCTTTCACTATTAAAGCTATTAGTCTAGTTTTTATAACGTATTTTTTTTCAAACACGGTCATCTGACCCCAAACTAAGTAAAGCTTGTGATGTGGGTGCCAGAGACTGATTATACATGCATATATAGCTATAAATACATATTTAAATAGATATTAACAACCAGATATAGAACAAACACAATTGTCCATCACATAAATGTTTGTCCTAGATGGGAATCGAACCTGGCGTAGGTTCGATTCCCATCTAGGACAAAGCTCTGAAGTTAAGTACACTGCCAACTGGACCAATATGGGCTATCTCACATAACTACGCGGTTGGCAACAGAGGTATGTATAGAACGTGAAAATGTGGGTCGAATTGTAGCCGAGGCTAGCATACGTAAGTGCGTAAATGCACAGCTACCGCCAAGTAAAAATAAATATACAAAAATATTTCGGAGTAATTTTGATATTTCATTAAACCGTTGCCAAGCCAAATTATGAAAAAGTTATTTATATGCTGTGGTTGGTTATTTGGGCCAATCGCAAGACAACTGTAATTAAAAAAATAGACAATTTAAAATTCTAATAAAAATAAATAATACTTTATTTATTTTTAATCCTGAAGTATGGAACAACACTACAATATCTAATCTTCTAATATATTTACCGAGCCATTTGCTTGATTAATTACAGTAACCTATCATCCTTTGAAGATATAAATTATGAGATAAAATTATTTCAAAACATTGCACTTGTTAACTATATGGACCAATGTGTTAGTTTTTTATCATTTTATCACGTAAATAAACATTTTCTAGACCGCTATCTAATCTGACCCCATTCTAGCGAGTCCGTTCCGGTACTTATTCGACCTTATCTCCACGCTGCGAATACATTGCAGCGTTGCAATATAGGATTATTTCTTCACTATTTTATAACACGGTATGTGAAGACAAACAAAAGATAATAAACAAGGAGTACTGAGTAAACGAAGCAGCGAGATGTGTCTGAAAAATATTTTGTTCAAACATTTGCTGTTGGGACGCTGGAGATTTGTCTACTGTTTGAACTGGAAAAGGTCGGGAAATAGAAAATGTCAGCGCAAAATGTGCGATCTTTTAATTGACCTTTTCCTTAATAAGTGCTCCTTAACGTTGACTTTTGAATGTATAAATTCACAATTGGAAAATAAGAAAACTTTTAACGAGCATTTTTTTAAATCAAAAACAGAGCTGTAATTACAATTATTAATAACAATCCAAGACATTTGAACTTTGTAAGAACACTTAATAAATAGAATAAACTTTACACAATAACTTAAATAAAAGTTCAAAAATAAAATTATACTTTCTTTGTTATTTATTTCAGTGTATTTTTTTACAGAAAAGTCGGTGACTTCTTCTACATTATCTCTACATAGTAAAAATTGAAGTCGCTTTCCGCGTCTGTCTGTGTGTCTGTATGTCTGTATGGCCGTTAACTCCTCCTAAACCACGCAACGGATTTTGATGCGGTTTTCACCATCAGTTAGATACATTTTCACAAAAGGTTTATATATATAACTAGCGACCCGCCCCGGCTTCACACGCAAATTACACCCGTGCGAAGCCGGGCGGGCGGGTCGCTAGTATAATATAAGCATGAATAAGAACGATCATTTAGAGCTCTAGTATAATGGTTCCTTGGTATGAACCACATACCTATATTAGGTTAGATGTCATGACCTTGCGTGTCTGATTACCGTTTTAATTTGGTTCAGTGTTCGGTCTGGCAGTAGCACGTCAGAAGTCAATATAAAAATGTCAAATTGCGCCATCTCTACAAACTTAGTATAAATTAAAGTCACTTTCCATGTCTGTCTGTCTGTATGGCCTCTAACTCCTCCTAAACAACGCAACGGATTTTGATGCGGTTTTCACGATCAGTTAGATACATTTTCACGGAAGGTATATAACTAACGACCCGCCCCGGCTTCGCACGTAAATTACACCAGTGCGAATCTGGACTTGCGGGTCGCTAGTAGTACTATAAAAACGTTCAGAAGCAGTTGACCGTGCGAATGGAATTAAACTACCACCAAATTACTCTCGCGACGTGCTAAAAATGCGCCACAATGGGGTTTGCGTTTCTAACTCTATAGATATATTCTGTGGTATGCACATAAATGCACAATGCACTTATTTATATCATACTGAAATGAAATGACTGCTTTACGTTACGATTATACAGATAAAAATATTTGAAAGATTGCTACTCCCGCTAATCAATAATATAGTTCACAAAACAAGCACAGCTGGGTGCTAACATAATTCCAAGAGCAAAAACTAAAAAAGGAGCACTGCAACACAAATGGCACATAATATTAAATAACCTCAAGGCATTTGGTCACGTTACAGCAAACCTTGCAGCGGGAACGGTCGAGAGCTTTCCAAAGCCCCTTCAATTTGTCATAACGGCGAGGGCTATTTGACTCGCCTTCTGGACGAGTGGTCGCTTTATGCGGCCCCACACTAACAGTTACAGTATTGCTACCGCTTTGTGAACTTTTACTTCGAAATTGGTGAAAAACTGGTGCTATTATTTAGATTCAGCCGTTCTTAAATATATTGTGAACCACATCAAGCGTTTTTCTATACGTTTTTCTCTGCCAGTCTGTCTCTGTAATTGTGAACTTTGAGGCGAAGATTGAGACATATGCATGCCAAATAGGAAAACTTTTCGATCAGCTCAACATATATGAATGCAGTGGTTTTGGTACGAGCTCCAATACGCTCCAGACGCATGCATTGCCGTCTACTAGATGTAAGACCGGGGTGTCAGGCGATACCGCACAGCTTCCCCCGCGACCTGCACCCGCGCTTGTACCGAAGTCCGCCGCATCTGCGCCGGCGCCGCAGCGTGCTCCACCACTTGGGGCAGTGCCTGCGCTGGCGCCGGTGCCGCCGGCTGCACTCGCGCCTGCGCTGGCGCCATCGCCACCTGCTGCACTCGCGCCTGCGTCGCCACCTGTGCTCGCGACCGCACCCCTTCGGGACCATGCTCCTCGACTATCACAACGTGCAAACATGACCCCGGCCAATCTCATCGAGTCGGGTCCTGTATTTAACAAACAATCGTTGGCGGTAACAAATGATAATTGGACAGAAGTTCGATATAAGAAATCACACCAGTCCATATCTCTGCGCTGCGTTGCGGGGCCAGCAGTGACGTCTCTTAAAGCGGCCGAGCCACGTAAACATATCCATCTATGGAATATGCTATCTGGAGTGGATGAAGTCAAAACATACTTGGGCGCCCTTTGCCCGCTAAGAACGGTCACTGTAGAACAGCTGAAGACTTCAAATAGTTACAACTCTTTTAAAATAGGAGTCCCAGAAGATTGCTTCGAGAAGTGTGTCTCGATAAATGTGTGGCCAGAAAACGCGCGGGTTAAGAAGTGGGTGAATTACAAAAAGCGCACCCCTATGACCTCGGAGAGTCAAACATTTCGCCGGGGGGTCGGCTCACAGTAAGCCGCGCACCGTGTTACCCGCATACGTATACGTTGGCATCTACTACCAAAACGTCAGAGGGTTGAAGACTAAGTTACCCACGTGGCGTGCCAGCATGCTAGTCGCGGATCATGTGCTGGTCGCTGCGACCGAGACTTTTCTCGACGGCTCAGTGGAAGATGCTGAGGTGACGCCGGATGGCTGGACACTGCTGCGCCGCGACCGCGTGACGCCATGCGGGGGCGTTCTGCTTGCTGCGAGACCGGAAGTCGCCGTATGCCGCCGGCAGGAACTGGAGTCGGAGCTCGCAGAAGACCTGTGGGCCTCCGTCACGTACCGCGGAATCTCTCTTGTTGTATGCGTCGTTTATATCAAGCCGAAAGCTACCGATGCCGTGTACATGAATTTATTTTGTAAAATAGAATCGTTCTTAGCTGCCTTGAAATGTAAATTTTTCATTTTAGGTGATCTAAATATGAATAGTGCCTCTAGTGATATTAAAAATTATTATTGTTATTTCTTGACTTGCTGTAACTTAATCGACTACAACGGCGTAATTAATTCTCACGGAGGTACTCTTGACGTAGTGTTGGCCCAGGAGTGCACTGAATTGGCGGCGCGGCCGGTATGCGTGCGCGCGGCCGCCGAGGGGTTCGTCCAGATCGAAGAGCGGTACCACCCCGCGCTCGAGATAGCTCTCACTCTCCGATCGCAAGACGATCGTGCCCGACTACAGCCGAGCAACATTGAGTCATCGCGCGATTGGAATTTCAAAAAGATAGATATCTCCCTTTTTCTCTCCTTGCTTGCAGAAACCTCATGGGCGTCTGTGCTCGAGTCTAATGACGTTTCAGTCGCGACTGAAGCTTTCTACCACATTATCTATCAATTGTTTGATTTGTCGGTCCCAAAAAAGAAAAGGCAGCGTGCACAATGCAATAGGTATCCCGTTTGGTTTAATGCAGACATTATAAAAGATATTCAGAGGAAAACTAGGCTGCACAGAGCTTGGTTGAGCACAAAATGTAACGCTACATATAGGACATTTTCGGAGTTACGGGCCAGTTTGAAAATTCGTATTTCCCAAGCGTACAAATCGCACATGACTCATATCGAAGAAAACTTGATACAGTGTCCACAAAAATTTTGGAGTCATGTACATAGACTTAGATCTAAGGGGGGTTTTGAGCCTTGTGTTTCTTATAAAGGTGACTTGTGTACTGGGGTGGAAGCTGCCGAGGCCTTCGCGGACTATTTCGCTAGTGTTTTTCTAGATGAATTGCCAGCACTGAATGACAACTCGTGTATGAGACTAGACTGTTCCGGCGGCAGTGGTTGCGTTAGTATACCAGCTATATTTCCCGAAGACATAGAGCGCGGTCTTAACAAATTAAAGATAGGTAGCTCACCAGGCCCCGATAACTTGCCTAACTTTATTCTAAAGACGGGTAAAAAACATCTTATTTCTCCACTTTACCATATTTTAAATATATCTCTTAAAAATGGGAAGTACCCTGACCAGTGGAAGTTATCCAGGGTGACCCCAATTCCTAAGAGTCGTAATAGAACTACGGTGGAAGAATACCGTCCAATAGCGATTCTAAGCGCGCCCGCTAAAGTTTTCGAGTACATCCTACATAAGGAAATATATAGACAGGTGAAACAACAAATAGGTGAAGAGCAGCACGGTTTCAGACCGGGTCGCTCCGTAAATACGAACTTGTTAGGCTTAGTTGATTATATATCCGATGCCATGGATCGTGGTTCTCAGGTCGACGTCATATATTTTGATTTTCAAAAAGCTTTTGATAAAATTGATAACGATATATTGTTAAAAAAGCTATGTGACCTCGGCTTTTCTCCCAGCCTCCTAAATTTCTTTGCGGACTTTATGAGAGACCGGCGGCAGTATGTTAAGCATGGTATCCACGTTTCGGGACCCTATCACACCAGATCTGGTGTAAGCCAGGGTTCCATCACTGGTCCGTTATTATTTAAAATGATGGTGCACGACCTACCTAAAGTGCTGACTTCTGCCAAATGTCTCTTGTATGCCGACGACCTTAAGCTTTTTCTCGAAATAAAATCTCCCCGTGACTGTCTTACCTTACAAGAGGACATAGATAGAATCTGTGCATGGGGCTCGAAAAACAAAATGACATTTAATGTGACCAAGTGTAATGTAATGACGTTTGACCGCAAAAGAAATCCCATCAATTATAATTATCATCTTGACAATCTATGTATAAATCGGGTAAATAGCATTAAGGATCTGGGAGTGACATTTGATCGTACCCTGAATTTCCATGATCACATCTGTGATCTCGCTAAAGAGGCCTATCGTCGTCTGGGCTTCGTATTACGAAATGCCAAAGATTTTAAAAATCCGTTAGTTATTAGAACATTGTACAACTCGTTAGTCAAAAGCAAGCTGGAGTCGAGCGCATGTGTCTGGAACCCGCACCACGTCACCTATGTGCGGATGCTTGAAAAGGTTTAAAAAGCTTTCTTAAGATCGCTGTATAAGAAGCTTCACGGTTATTACCCGTTCATGTACCCAACTAAATTCTTGCTCGGCCAGCTCGGCTACAACTCACTAGAAGTGAGAAGGATGTTGGATCAGCTTGCTACTTGCTGCAAGGTGCTCAGAGGATCGGTTGACTCCTTGCATCTGCACAATTTATTGTGCACTTTGTTTGTGCCAGATAAACCCGGGGTTCCGGCTAATAGGCGTGGAAAATTGCCCAAGTTTTTCCACGTGGCTCACAGCCGCACCATGGCGCGCTCCATGTCTCCGCTGATTCGCGCCCGCCGCCACTTCAATGCACTCCTTGCTACCAACACTGATTGTGATATTATTTGTGACAGTTGGAAAAATGTAACGAAAGCTTTTTTGACTTATTGTGAAAATTTAACTGATCAATGGGACAGGGGCAAAAAAGCCGATGACTATAATGACAATTTGTATGACATACTAATTTTATGTTGACATATTTTTACAGCAATTTGTTGTATTTATTATATTAGTAATTTTATATTATTATTCCTATTTTTACTAGGAAATCTATTTTAGTTTAACAGTATGTGAGATAAATGTTAGTGGAATTTGTCCGTTTTTATTCTCAATAAATAATTTGAATAGGAATCAACGCAAAAACCAAATCGCTAATGATGAATAAAGGCAAGCCTATTCATTACTTCTTTAAAAAATATATGAATAATTCTTATTAGACCGAGGCACAGTATGTAACTACCTGATCAAGCACCAACAGAACTTTGTCTCTATAGAGATAAGTTCAAAAAGTTATCTCTTAAGTTGGTCGGCCAAAACAAAACCTGGCCTAGTGTAGGTACAATCACGAAACAATCCCATCTTCTTTCGTGATTATAAAACATTATAAAATGAGTCAAAGGGTACTTGTCTCAGCATAATTATGATTAAACTGAATAAAACGTGTATTTTCTCACCTAATTGAATTATTGTTATTCTTAGAGAAAATAAAATCTTAAACCATAATAAGAATGGCTTAAAACATAAGTTTCCACGCCCCGACTTGATCGTTCAGTCAGTCTCTGATTCAGTTCTGTTTGAGTTTTGGTTTTGATGATCGCGTTCGAAGGTCGTTTTTGTTTCACCGAGTACTATGCAATCAACATACTATAATGGTACTAGCCCCATGATCAACATGTTATGTATATATTGCCTCTATTTTCGTATTCCACTTGACAGAATGTTTGATATTGCATTTTTTACAGTAAAAATATGAGAAACTTAAATGATAGCGAATAAAAAATATAAGGATCAAATCCTGACTTTTTTGCAGAAGCTTTGGTTCCAATAAACCTACATTTGAGTCAGTATCCTCAACAAGACTCGTTGTATCAGAATCAATCATTTATTGAGAGGAGTCGTCATCACACAGTCACACACGCAAACTTCATAAATAACTCGACGCGACACGCATGCGAATGAGTTCTACGTCCAAGTTACTGGAGACAGCGGAATATTATGACAAAGGCGTTGACCGGCAGAAACTTTTTAATGATGGGCGCGCAATGCTCTTATATAGACTAACGTTTTTTAAAGTTTTTTTGTGTATTTGATACACAGAAAAGAGGAGTAAATAGAACGGAAATGAAAAGTAATCTGTTACCAAGCATTAAGAGTGAACCTTGATTGAACATTCTTATTTAGATAAACGCGTTGAACTCCGCATCACAGCTGCTAAATGATTTCAAATGACTGATGCTTCGTTTATATGGGTGCAACTGGCTACAACAAATTTCTTACAAAAATTCCTTAATAGCCGTTAAAACATAAACCGTTTAAAAAAACTGTGGCTGTAACCTTCAGTCCTTATTCTGTGGCTGTCACCCTACACATGACACGGTCACAAAATAATGTCAACCTAAATAGTGAGAAATGTCGAATGACATAGTAACAAATTTTTATATGTCGAATTTCTAGTGTAATTCCGCTTCTACGTCGTGAATTTAAAATGGACTTCCGCAAAGTAACGCCTGATTCAATCAACTATAGTAACAAATGTCAAATGATATAGTGACATATGTCAAATGACATAGTGACAATTATCAAATTGACTGTTAGTTGTGAACCTCATTAACGGCTAAACGGTAGTAATGTTGACTTGTAATGGGCCGTTTGTTTAAATCCACAGACTAGGTAACTCTACTAAAAGTCTTAAACTTTGATTCATAGATTCATTGCTTTCTCCCTCTACGCTTTGTTTGGACCACTCTGTCACTGTCAGAGTTTTATTGTGCTCGTCGACGAAATCCTCGTCGTTTGTGGTGATCCTAACTATTTACATAACATCACATTGATGTAAAATAAGACTAGATAAACGGTCACGACGAAAATCACATCGCCGTGCACCAAATTGATGTTTACAATTTGCTGCTGTACAATATATTTGTATTGTTACTAACAACTACTAAAAAAAAATCAAAATCAGTATACATAAAACAAAATCGTAAAATTTATAACGTTAAACGTATTGAACTGAGCCAAAGATTTCTGGACGTTTTTTTGATGTGACCGATCTCGTCATTAACTAATCTTGACCACATAATTAGCATCCCATTATTAGAACCCGTCTATTCTCGTAGCTTACACCATGTCTCTGCAAACGGTCATTGGTTTCAAGTGTTCACGTTTGAAACCGGCAATTTGCGCCGCAGTGACGTAGGCAGAGCGTAAATAAACACTGCTTTTTGCTTTCTGTACTTTGGCACGAGTCATTTTAAGGGCAAGGTTTGAAGGTGTGAGTTTGGTACCTACTCTCTTGAATAAACTGACACTGAAGTAGACCTTATTTTTAGGGTCCGTAGTAAACAAGATGATGATCCAAATGATACAAAGAATGACTGCCAAACATGATGATAACTTTCATCTTAATCAGCCTTTTAACAGTTCACTGCTGGACTTTTAGCCTACCCCTGATAGGGTGATTGGGCCATGTCCACCACGCTGGCCCAGTGCGGGTTGATGGATTCACATACGCCATTGAATTCCTTCTCCGTACGTATGTGGGTTTCCTTCACCGAAAAGCCAGTGGTATGAAAATCTGTACATAAGCTCCATAGAGCTCATTGGTACGGGCCCGGAGCTTAAGCCAGCGACCTCACGCTTTCAATTCTAGCGGTCTCCCAAATGGGCTACTTTTTACTCCGTACATCAATATTAATATACCACCTTACAAAATTACACTGAATTTTTGGAAAAAATCTGTTTATTACAAAGCTTAGAAGTAATCGTTACCACAGCACTGTCTTGCGTGTTGATTTATTTTGCAAACAACCACCTTCTTTGCATGTCCCTGCCACTATAAAAACTGCACATCTATCTTCATTCTCTGACCCCATCAATCATTGTTCCCCAGTTAAGGTAGAAAAACTCGGTCACTAAGCATTTTTGCATTACCACCCCATGACGATCAATCTAAATTTCTGTACTGAGTCAATCTATCACTTTATATTTCCGTGCGATATACTCAACACTTTCGTTTAGTTCTTTGTTTAGGTTATGCTTGTGGTATCATTGGCATAATAGCACTTTTTTATTTCAAATGGAATTGGGATACGTGATCCGCATTCACGATGAGTGTCACGGGTATACAATGGATGCAGATTGCAGGCTGTGGTTGTGTGGAGATCAAAGGGGGAAGCCTATTTTCAGCGGTGGACGTCTTCAGGCTAATGATGATGATGATAGTCCACATGCAACATGAGTGATTATCGTGGCTCAATGGAAGCCCAATCCCCTAGTCAGCGTAGAACGAGGTTGCGTTACGACCTTAGCGTCTTCCACCCCCGATTGACTGAACTTGGTGGAGGATGGGAATGCATGGAGAAAAATGGCCTTTGCTTTGCAGTGGTACAGTAGATATCATAGTAATATTATAAATACGAAAGTGTGTTTGTTTGTTGGTTTGTTTGTTCCTCTTTCACGCAGCAACAGAGCAACGGATCGACTTAATTTTATGCATGGGTATAGTGGACCCGGGTATGTCCCAAAACTGCGACCAGAACCACCGGAGGATGGGAAGCAGCATCCTGTTAGTACACGGTGAACATACTGCGATCCCCAAGCCGCCTGCCAAGCGTGGGGATTATGGCAACACCCCTCCCTAAGAGGGAGGCCTTGTTCGGCAGTGGACATTTAATGGCTGATGATGTGTATAGTTCAAGGGTCGGAGAGTGACATAGGCTACTTTTCATCATTATCATCACCATCACCATTTTTCATCACTATGCTGGTGCAACCGCGGGACGCAGCTAGTATAAAATAAAGCAGTAGGTTGACTTTAAACAAATGCCCGAATCGAGTGACGTAATGAAACGAGCGCCTTTTTCCCCTCCCACTACGGTACCTCACGGTAGGTTCAAATTAAAGTGATAATAACGCGCATTAGCGCCACTGGGATTTGCCATGTGTGTGTGTGTCGTCAGCATAAAAGTACCGTACAAAATAATTAAACTTTTCTTAAAATCCGATAGTAGCCCTGGCTCTGTGACCGACAGTAAGCATTGAATTCAAGGACACCTCCGAATCAAACTACTGCTTTAGCTTATAATCTACTGTGGCAGTGGTACGAAATAGACTGAGAAAAATAAACCAGTTAAGTGCGAGTCTAGCTTGCGCACCGAGGGTTCCGTAACACCACAAGATACAAAAAAGTCGTCCAAGTAACCGAATTACCAGTTCAGGCTTAACGCCTTCCAAAATAGTCGAAGTAATTGCTACAAAGTCACATGTCATACTCGTTTTTAATTTTTGTCTTTTTTATTATTTCTTAGTTAATCCACTGTTAAGGTGTGTTCCCGCTAGGTGTGTGTGGTGTGTGCCGCGCTATGTGGGGACATACCTTAATATTACATATTCTGTAAAAAATTCAACTAGCTATCTATTATGGGTCGAAAGATACAGCCTTTAATAGGTAGGACAGACAGACAGACATCGTAAGTTTAGTAATAGTAGGGTCCCATTTTTACCCTTTGGGTACGGAATGCTAAAAATAGATATCTAAGTTTGCACCTATTCCATCATTCCATCGAAGGGTTACATCATCTATATTTACACTGTAATACCTGACCTTAAACCTCGGATTTATGATAATCCAGCACGTTTTTCACAAGCTCTTTCCGACTAAGGATTAGAGTTACGTTTGAGAAGTCTGAGCCTATGGCTTATGAGAACAACGTTCGATGTTGTTCTGGGAAGCCTTGACTTTATACTAATCATAGGCTAATTGAAAAATATACATGTGAGGATTTGTAATATAACTGATCATTCTGAGTATTTACTATTAAATGAGACATAATGATGCAACCTTGAAGATAGTTGCTAGTTGAATAACAGAAATGATAGGTACAGAAAAAGTCCCCGTTATTTTATTTATATTACACGGGAATTACTTACGTAAGATTAAGCCTGTCACTCCGACTATAGTTTCAACCGCATTAGGCAGTCTTTGGTGCCGAGCGAGATGCAGCTGCACGCATGAATTCACCTTGAAAAAAATGCTGTTGAAACTATAGTCGGAGTGACCGGCTTAATCTTACGTGAGTAATTCCCGTGTAATATAAATAAAATGTGTGAAAACCACGTCAGTTTCTATAATAAAGTCCCTGTTATGTTTATACTTTGATACCTCAACAGAAACAATTGCTTTGGCTCCACCGGTGGAGCCTGGTGGTGAACTGTGGATTCATTAGGAAAAAAATATATCTTTAGATGCACCGGTGGATTTAAGAGAAAAAGAAAATACCCATGGATCCACTGGTAGATTCAAGAGGAGAAAAACATTGCTTTGGCTCCACTGATGGAGCCGGGCGGTAGATCTAAGTGGAGGGAGCCCTGAAAACCATGATATCCACGCATTGTACTCTATTGCATATTGTTTTTTTTTAAGATTCTTACGTCTACCGGTTTTAAGTGATTCTGTTTAGGTGATATGAATAGTTGAGCGAACGCAAACCGTATCTCGACGCGTTTGCGGGATTTTCCGCCTGCTCTGTTTCAAAGATAAGTAGCCGTGAGGCTTCTGTAATCTCCATGGTTTTATGACTTTGGCAAATTATGCCTAAGGCAGGTAAATAAAGCACAAGTATGCATACAAAAAAAACTCTACTCATTATCATAATCATCTTTTACTCTGGGACCAGTATTCTCATACTGATACCATACCTTTGCAGTAATGTGTGTCGCCATCAAAACCACAAAATAAATAAAACAAACAAAATACAAACAATATATTTGAAGAACACTCTTGTTTCAAGCCCGCAGTGTAAATTTGTACACGCTCCTTGCTGAAAATCCTTTCTCAGAACTTGGAATCAATTTGTTAGATATATCAAATAGAAAATATAGTTTTATTGACTCGATTGAAGTGGAGAAAACTCAATCTGCGTGCTTCATTTTCGACCACATCGTGGCTTAACAACAAGCTAGTTAGAGATCAAACTAGGACTTATAAGCGACTAGTAGGCCGCCCCTGCTTCTCACGGGCGAAGCCGTGATATATAGCCTATGTCAACCGGGGATAGTGCAGCATCATCAGTGAAAGAATATTTCAAATCGGTTCAGTAGTTTCGGAGCCTATTCAATGCAAATAAACAAACAAACAATCAAATCTTTCCTCTTTATAATATTAGTATAGATATAGATTAAAAAAAATCTATTTAAAAATTGCCGTCAATTTTGATTATATCAAAGTTAATTTTACTGTAATTTTTTAACCGCTGCTATCGAAAGGCAGCAAAACTTGCGCTCGGTCACGACTGAGAAAAAAAAAACGATTTGCTGGCGCAAATAGTTTTTTTTTGTCGTGTTTCAATGTTATCCATTTTTTTAGGTAATAGCTTGGTCATGACTTAAGACTGCGCTGGGAGAGTAGTTCTTGCTGTGCTTAGGCATGATTGAAGGCGTATCTTGGAGTTCCCAATAGTTGCCGACCCATCGGCAGGCCTATATTAGATATCGTTGGATAGATGCCGTAGAGTCGACTTGCGCGAGCCCCAATTCCCGACTGGCGAGAGACACGAGACCGAGACCGATGACGTTCTCTTGTTTCGTAGACCAAGACCCAATTTGGGTCGCTGCGCCAGCGGATTAAGTGAGTATTTTTGCTTCGCGTCTTTGGGTAAAAATAAATAACATCTTGAACATAAACTTGTTATAAGTCACATGCCGTTTTATTGAGACTGATTGAATTCACGCGGTTCACGTCGGGTCGCGTATCACATGTTCGTATCGGCAATTCATCGGGAATGTTGATATTGAGCTCTCTATTGAACTTTGATATTACTCCATGATATAAGTAATATCACGAAACTGCAATATTACTTTTACAGGAAATAAGAGATTCTTCCCTATTATATGTCTATCAATATTATTATCGAAGTTTGCTAATAACTAGGTACTTTCAAGGCCGAGAACAGCCTTTAAATAAAACAACAAATAAGGTATATATATAAGGCATTGCGTGTTTCACAAAAATAATATTATAGAGACAAAATAATCCACGAAACAAACTACATACTATAGAAACTGACGTGGTTTTCATACATTTTATTTATATTACACGGGAATTACTCACGTAAGCTTAAGCTGGTCACTCGGACTATAGTTACGTGGGCGCCGCGCGGCGGTCCGTAGTGCCAAGTGAGACGCAGCCGCACGCGTGCATTCACCTTGAAAAAGACTGCCTAATGCGGTTGAAACTATAGTCGGAGTGACCGGCTTATTCTTACGTGAGTAATTCCCGTGTAATATAAATAAAGCTAAATACTTTTTTTAAATGACCGTATACTTATTAACTCCCTAATTTTATATTGCGCCACTTAATCACTCTAATGGTAATTTCTAGTAAAGTGCTGTACTAGACAGTAATGGCAAACTTTTACCATGGAACCAACCCTAAAATTGCGAACCCATACATTTTGTCGAGTTCAATGACCGTGTTCAATGGAATAGCTGATATTTTTTTCGCGATTTCAGAGTTGCTCCTAGTCAAAATTGTTCATAATAATGGATACTATGGAACTTTTTCGGCTTAGTACACCCATTCCGCTTAACCCAGTATTATTTATAATGCTGTTATAAAATAATATATTTAGAATCCGCTCAACAAGTAGGTATTAGACAATGTAAATTAAGTCATATAAAAAACGAGTATTTAATTTATGTCCCATAAATATTGTACTATTTTGTTTTTTTTTTACTAGCCTATGACACTCTGAAAAACAAGGATTTTAATAGCTATTTTGTTGACTCTGGGTCTTCGGGGAATATCCTCGTCGTTCCGTATTTTATTGCGCAAAGAAACTAGCATAGTTCTCTCCATTGCCCGCTGTGAGACTCTGAGTATTTCCAAAAGGACAGCAGCAGCGCCTTCAATTAAATCTAAAGCGTTTATGATAAATATTTCTTAAGCCACTCTTTAATCTTAAACGCCCAAACTTATTAAATATTGCTTAGATTTTCCTTACATTTGAAGCCTACGCTCAACTATAACCTCGCCAAATCTACACCCGGCTAAGCCTCCAAATCCCAGCTTTATATTTTTTTGTGACAGCCATTCGATATCGAAGAAACTTAGCCGATTTTTTCTTCCAAAGAAAATAAAGGATCAGGAATCGCGATTGACGTTAGGGACTACAGTCAGCATGTTATGTTTTTCCGCATTCTCCAGTTTCCATCTCCCATTTCTCCCAAACATGCTATTCACGGCTAAAGTAGTAAGTAGTAAAGCTTCCGGTCTGTTAGGACCGATTTTTAAATTATTCTGATCTCATTTTGAACAAATCTCAAAATCAAAATCATGTTTTACGATCGCACTAGCTGCCACCGCCTGAAAGCTCATCCATATATCATAGATCAGGGGAAATCGACAATGTGCGATTCACGCGATCTTTATTGCCTCACATCTGCAAAAGTGGAATTAGCTACCTTTCGCGGTTTTTGCTGCAACATGGGGTTCTTCAAAAGGCGAGTTGTTAAATTCTTAACAGGTCGGCAATATAGTTGTGATGCCTCTTGTGTTACAAGTATCCATAGGCAATGGTGAACAGGCAGCCCATCTGCTTGTATGCCACGTAAAGTTGGAAATGAGCTCGAGTTTAATACATCATTCTTTCCTATTTTTACTAAGTCAGATTCCAAACCAGCTAATTGTACACAACATTCTATATTCAAATAACAATAACATATAACATCGCCTCACAATTGCATTCATAAGAGACTCATCACTAGTTTGCGTCAGACGTTTTGACGAAACAATTGATTCGAAATCTAGTCCAAACAAATATAACTTAGGTCATGCAGTCAGAGCTCTACTTTCACCAACTCGTCTACTTTCACAACTTTATTTACTGCATTTACTATTCAACTGAACTCGGTTCAAGCAGCTCTGACAGCTGCAATAAGATTGTAAAAAGCTGAATGACTGCATTGTCAATAGGGAATTTACTACCCTCAAATTTTCATATTTCCGCCTCAGATGATTTTGCTACACGTAAAGTTTCACGGGATCCTATTACTAAGCCTATGGCTAGCTGTCTATAGGTAGCTCTGCTAACTCAAAAGGAAGTCATTGTAACAGGACCCTATTACTAAACCTATGGCCAGCTGCGTTTCATCCGCCGATTTTTATTTTCAGCCAGTATCTTTTTAATATAACATATATGACATAAAACCTCTGTGGGAAATTTGTATCTAAATAAATAAATAAAAGTGCATTAATGAAAAACTGTCCAACAATGAGATTTCATATAACGTTTCTGCACTGTTTTGGTTCTAAGCAAAAAATACGTCGTTTGTTTTGTAGTGATTAATTATAACATTACTACGTAGTTCAAAGAAAAAGTATTTAATTAATTGTGTACATAATCATCGCAATAACCTAAGAAATAATTACTAAGGCAAGTAGTAGCATTTGGTCTGATCGTTAACGAGCCAGTTGTTCCGCCGGGCTTAAATTCGTTTTGACGACACCGGGTTTTTTCGCCCAATTCCCTTTTTTACTCTGAACGAAAAACCGCACGAGAGCTCTCATTCAATTAAATTATATTCTATCTTACGTTTCACGTATTGTGAAAGGACAAAAAAAGCACTTTCTATTATTTTTTTGGTAATTATCAATTTCAAATACTAGATAATACGTAGCGTTCGGTTCCTGTTTAGAGAATGGTTCATCATCATTTCAGCCACTGCCGGACATAAGCCTCCCCCTTCGATCTCTAAAAGGGCCGGTTGGATGCGGCCTGCATCAAGCGTTTTTCTGCGGTCTCTTGTAGGTCCGTCTTTTGGGTGGACGTCCTACGCTGCGCTTACTGATCCATTCGAGAACCTTTCAGCTCCATCTGCATCTGCGTGTTGTGTGTCCTGCCTACTGCTAGTTCAACTTGCTAATCTGCGGCCTTATTACAGAAGTTTGATTGTGATCGAGATTGCATGCCGTCCCGTTCGCATCTAATTACTCGCACCACGTGCGTAAGTGAGATGGCACGTTGTCGCGATCACAATCCGAATTACGATAAGACATCGATAATAAGGCATCTGGTGGGCTATGTCAGTAACTTTCGTCGACAGACAGATCCTCGCCGATCCGACTGCTCCTAGCAATAGGAAATATTCAGTTTTTGATAGATAGATAGATAAACTCTTTATTGTTCACACCACACATTTCGTACACATGATAAAACAGCTTAAAAACTAGTGCAACAATCGGCGGCCTTATCGCTAAGAGCGATCTCTTCCAGGCAACAGGTTACCAGAGGCACACACACACACAGCGATCCCGCCGGCGGGATCGTAGACCCTCGGGATCTGTTAGAAGATCGGTTAGATTCTCTCCAAATAATCATTCAGTTCAACAAACCGCTAGGGTTCCAGGGCACACCCCTTCTGGGGTGCCTGGGCAAGTCTGATTCCCACTCCCGGCGACGGCCCAAGCCGAGGTTCGTACCTTCGAGGTGCCCTTGTGCTAGTCGCCCAAAAACTTAAACCACCAAGTTATGCCGAACGCACTCTGCGTTCGCTAACTAGTCCGGTCCATCTGTAGAGGCCAAAAGGCCAACATTACAAGTCAATATAAAAAAAAAAAAACAGACAGATCCTCATTTCTGAATATTATTATTTCTTTTCAAAGCATATTGTCAATCCTTCTAAGTGAGCAGCTTATGGATAAACCACACGCGTCGGATTTACAATGGTCAATTGATCACTCCAGTTTTCCAATTGCGTTTTTTTTTTCATATTTAAAATAAATGTTGAAATCTTGCGGAAGATATAGGTGGCTGGTGAACGCAGCCTAATAGAGAAACCAAAATCAGACACATGTGTGACATCAAACCCATATCTTGATTGCAGAGGACAGTGAGGAAAACGATTCAGACCCTTGTACCCTATTTTCTTTTAGTGATTTTCCCTAGCAATTAACATCAAGATTGAATTCCTTTGTGTGAGACAAAACCATGTACTAGCGAAATGACATGGCTTCGCCCCTTATTACACACCTCTAGCAATTAATTAGATACTAGATACGCTCCGCGGTTTCACACGAGAGTATTCTCTCAGGAACCGATTATAAGAAACGGGCATGCTAAGCTGAAATTGGTTCGTTATACTCATCATTATGAACGACTTTTACTATGGGAACAAACTTTAGCGAAAAAAAAACAGCTGTTTACATTTTGTCTAGTGTCAATGAGCATTTTCCATGAAACGCAAAAAAAAAATTCGCGATTTCACAGTTTGTTCCATAGTAAAAGATGCGGCCTTATTATAGAAGTTTGATCGTGATCGAGATTGCATGCCGTCCCGTTCGCATCTATTAACTCCCACCACGTGCGTAAGTGAGATGGCACGCGATCGCGATCGCGATTCGAATCATCCATAATAAGGCATCTGTTCATAATTATGAGTTTAGTGACCTTCTTTCGGCTTAGAATATTTTTTCCTTATAGCCTTGTACAAACACACACACACACACACACACACACACAAACTTTCACATTTAAAATTTAAGTGTGTTCAAAGAAGCAATATGCAGCCCGCAAAACGACTTCTACAAAGTCCCATTTTTTCTCAGCAATGGCCCATAAAAGCTCACTAAATATCAATTCCAAGCACTTCTAAACGGACATAATATATTTATCCAACCGCAGAATTTATGTATCAGAGAAAAAATCTCTTTACTTACAAACCTACAGACATGATCACAATTTGTTTTCTCGTCCCGACGTAATAAAGTTCGACCTCATTTGGTTACCCAATCATATAAATTGGGTACCAACATATTACAATATATGTAGTATGTAACATATATTATATTGTAAAGCCAGCATATACTTGGCTCGAAACCAGAGAAATGTTCTATTTAATTGTAAATTTTTATACAGTTTCGGTTAGTTTTATCTGCAATTTGCCAATGTCTTCAGCAAAGATTTCATACGATATAATTATAATCTAAGGTCTTCAATTTCCTGAGATAAAAATATGCTCATCTTATTTCTATAATTACAACCTGGCACTAAGTTTTATTTATTTTATTTTAATATTTATTCAGCTGTTATGATGAGAATTATTATTGTCGTCTTTTGCGGCACCTGTATAATTTTGTGTCGTAATTACACTAGCGCCACCTATAGTGGTATTATATTAATATATAAGTGAAGTTTTGACGTTTAACGTCTTGCATAGAGGGCGCTGGTATAGGACCGTTTAACCACCACCTAAAAAGTAGCATTAGAGGATATAACTGGTTAGAAGACGACGCTAGGCCCTGAATATGTCTAGAACTTAAACATAAGCTCGCGTTGACCGATATCTCGTTTAACATCAGGTAACGCGGCGGTTGAACAAAGATTATACATTACTGCGGCGGCCAGCAACAGAAGCATTTATGGACGAACGTGAAAATATGAACAACATACGTGAGTCCATAAACAAATACTCAGTTGCTGCCAAAGCTTGTATTTGTATAGTATTTTACTTACAAATTGCGTGGATGTTTACAAAAAAATACACAAATATATTGGGGCAATTTTCGCTATTCATTAAAAAGTTAGTAGCTACATTCGAGTGTTAATGTATAGTAAATTGTGAATTGTTATTATTATTTATTAAGTGCTCGTAAACGTGCTCGAGTGTGGATAGTGATATAATGAAGTGAAACATGTCTTTTCGTGTTGTTTCTAAAACACCGTAGGAGCCTCTTGTAAATCTCCACCAATTTACAGGGGCATGAGTTTGACTTGACCGTGACTTACTTTGCTTGACTCTGACTATGACTTGTTTGACGCTTTTAATACTATGTAAGCATGTTGAATATTATGACTAAAGGACATTGAATCCAGGATCATGAAAAAAAAATAAAAAATGTGTTCATGAATGTCATTGTATATCACTTGTATATAATACATGTAGTGCAAATGGCTAAAGATAGTACCTCTCGCTCTGCTCGTTTTTTCTGTTTGAAGCGTTCCGTCCCTTTGGGTGCTTTGGGTAGTATGTATCATGAAGACACCATAGGTAAATAACAGTTATTTTTTAACTGTAAATTCTAACATATATTATAAGCTCGATGCTTTCGCTTTGTTGTAGTGGAAAAACATAATCCAACCGCTTCGCACATTGAAATATCAAAAATCGACCCCCAATAACTTTAGCAACGATCGACGCCTAGTCCATTATTTGTAGACACATTAAATACCATGTTTGAGTACAAATATTTTTTGTTAATGTTACGTTTTAGTATATTGCTATTTTAGATTGACTATTTTATGCTCAGAAGTCCAATCAAGTTCAAAATCACACTAAATAAAAAAAAACTTTGCCATGCATAAATTTTTCAGTCTATCTTTATGAATATTGTCAAGGTTTTCTGTCTTTAGAATACAGGATGCCGCTAAACTCAATAAGCATAATATCGACGGCCGAAGACGGCAGAAATTTGATTCTGCTTCCTTTGGAATTCTGAAATGGAGATCTATATAGGGTTATAAGCTCGGGATGTACATAGGTACATAATAGCCGAAAGGACCTCATTGTACCACAGGACCAAACGTGAAATAGCGAAAAAAATACAGCTGTTCCACACATTTCGTTTGGTGAGAATAACTTTTTTACAAGCTTTTATATAACTTGCCTTGTATAGGACTATGAGTCAAATCTTGCAAACTTACGACCCTGTATGTAGTAAAATATAAATTAAATCTTTATTCAAATTTCGTTTCAGCAAAAACAAATACAAAAGTTTCATTAAAATTAAACGCAATTTGATAATTCAGATTGCGAGTGGTTCAGGAGCCCAATATTAATTATAGGTTTTAGAATATTTCATTAAGCAGATATTGTGCTCATTCAAGGTCACCATTTTGTCCAAATTTGCTTTTGGCACTCTAATATTCCCTAATATCACAATGTTCAGAAGGTCCCCAGTGGTTTGTAATTAAGTCATGCTCGTAGATAGTTTCACAGAATAATAACAGAGAGACAACATTTATAACAATTAAAAAAAAAAAAACTACATAAAACAAGTGATTTGGCATGAGTTTTTCCCCGTGAAAATGCAATAAAACTGATACAAGTATTTACATTTATAAATTAAAAAACCCCCAACAATAGTGCTGATGATCTTTAAACTGTTGAACTGATTTTCCTGAATCATAGGAACACACACTCTCGTAAGTTACCTTTCAAACAAAAATAAACTAAATCAAACTCGGTTCATACGTTTAGGAGATACAATTCTGCACACACGTTAAACTTATAACTACACACATCTGTATGCGTTTGGGGTTAAAAATTGGTAGTTGTTTCAATATTATTTTTGTACTACTCTTTACAGTATTAAAAGCTTTTTAAGATTAGATTTTTTGAGCCTTAACACAGTTTACTAATGTATTGTGTGTAGGAAGATTTAAATCTATCTGTTATATAATCTATAATTTCACATTAGGCTCTCAATTTCTAGAAAATTTTATTTTCTATGACAAGGTGACTACATTTGTTTGTTATTCAATAGCTTTGTTTTAGAGTAATTCTGCAATAACTAAACAAAATACAATCGATCTCTAACACTACAAAAACAGTTAGACTGCCCATAGATTGTTGAAGGTCTTTGTTAGTTCTCTGCGTACCAATTTACCGTGTGTACGGAGTTGTAAATCTATCTATTATAATAATCTGTAATATTCATTTTAGTTCTCAATTTCTAGACAATTTTATTTTCGACTATATATGTGGACTAAATTCACTTTGTTATTCAATAACTTTGTTTGTTCTCTACGTGCCAATTTAGCGTCCTGCTGTAACTCTTTTGATTATTATAACTTTATTAATTGAATAAGTTGGTTCACGCAATCGTTAAATTTTATTTGTTCTCTTTTATTCGTGTAGTTCAAATTTTCAAAAGAAAATAAAATAAAAATTGGGAAATTTTTGCACACGTTCACCTGACCCCAAACTAAGCAAAGCTTGTGATATGGCTGCCAGAGACTGATATACATACATATATAGTTTTAAATACATACTTAAATATAAACAGGAGAGATGGTGGTCAAACCAAGCCTATTATTTGCCATTGTGCATTTATTCTGTTTTAGATTAAGACATTAATTAGAGATCTATGGGTCAAGTTACCTGAATTAAACAAGTTTTATTTTTATTTTATTTTACTTATAAAAAAATGAGTAATAAAAATCTATAACTCATGAATAATGTGTCACGTTAATTCCTTGCAAATATTAGTTTCGTATCTCTATCCTTGCTTATGGGTCAAGTTACCCGAATTAACCGAGTTTTATTTTTATTTTATTTATTAAAAAAAAAAACTAGTAAAAAATCTATATCTCATAAAAAATGTGTCACGTTAATTCCTTGCAAATATTAGTTTCGTATATCTATCCCGTAGAGACTCCGTCGTCTGTTCCGTATGTTCTGTTTCGTAAGTCTCGTTGTCTGATAGTATAAGCAAGGATATTGCTTATACTATCAGACAACGAGATTTAGGGTTGGTTTCAGAATGTACTATTAAAGTACCTAGTTGCTAACCATCACATAAATTATGTGGAAGATAAAACTTTCGGTTATCTCACATCGCGTTTCATTATTCTTTTTTATCATCCGGATACTTACTTGGTTCTATATTACCTACTTAGGTAGTGAAATGGCAACGCCTCATTATTTCCTCTTTTTTTTTCTGTCAAACTCCCTAACCAACCAATACATTTTATTTGCAACTTAATCTCACATAAATTTATGTAAACTTTATTTGATGGTTAGTACTTTTTAATGATTGTGAAACGCAAGTCCAAGTGTTTAATTAATAGATAAGTTCTGATTAGGTTAACCAGAACGTTAACCGGACATTCTGAAACAAAGCCCTTGTTTCTAAACCCCGACATCATTTTAATAACATGTTATCTTGCAACCTTGAATAACTTTACCGAGGTAAATGACAATATTATATCACCGTTTAATCAAAACTTTAATGAGTTAGTCAACAAAAACTTCATATTAAACTCAAAACTACTTGTTGAATCCGAATTGCGTCGAAGTAATATTAATATTATCATTATATAAGCTCAGATCAGACAAGCAAGGGAGATATGGTATAGTAATGTGGCAGGTGCACACGCATCTGGCCACAGTCAAACCACAGAAAACAGTAGTCAAACTCACCCTGCAGACGACCTTACCGCCGTTTCTTGTATGTGGATTATTAATGTGTTAATTTGTTGTTTTATGATTTTCAAACTATCAATTCACAACATCTCTATTCACAATTATAGATAACATAAAAAGACTTAAATATAACTAATTACTAACTAATATACATTATTAAAAATCAAAAACAAGATGTTGTTTTTCCACTAGTAATTAGTTCATTGGTGTCGCTCAAGGTTTTTAGTGTTCGTGATTTTTTTTATTGAAAATTTCATAGAAAATGTGTTCTTAACTGTGAGGGAATTTTGATCAAAATTCTAGCAAATCTTAAATCAAATTATAATGTTTATACAAAATGAGTGAAAACTCCGTCAATTTCCATAGTAAAATTTATCAACTGAGCTACTAGTAGAAACTAGGTGAAATTCAGTAAGATTCTTTATTAAAAGTTCGTTTAATTACTAAATATTAGTTTCGTCTTTGTTATAATATTATAATAATAAATATTATTTAGTAACATCACCATAATTATTTTAAAAAAAGTTGGCTTCACAACACATTCTCTGACCTCGTCAATAATAATTGTTCAAGCTATATTTTGGCTGTCTCTCAGAGACTAGGTCATGACTGTCGTGACCCACGTTTATGGATAAGTCTCAATTATTCATCAATTTATGGCCAATACCCAAAATAGCTTATACCATTCATGATTCATGCCTTACGATTGCAAATGGCTATAAAAAGTCATTGATAAAAATTAACCATTCGATTTCTCAGAAACACTTTCAAAGATAATTTTGTGTTGGTATTTTTCTTGTGAAGTAACGTAGATAAATAAAGCAGATAATAGGTATCAGAAATACCAGAATGTAATTTTGATATGAAACATCTATTGAAGCGCCTTGGCAGTAAAACCGACTCGTATGCCGTGACGGCAAACGATATGACTCTATCTTATTCCATCATATTTCACATCTGCCAGGCGTCCCGTGCCAGCCAACTTTTTTTACCCGCTAATTCTCATATCCATTTTTTCAAAGTAACAGTGGCTTGGTTATTTAACTCACTCTATACAATGGTGTATGAGCTCCGATAAGTGGAAATAGAAATAGATAAGATATGCATTTGGGATTACATCGTTAACAACAGCGTGATAATACTTATCCCTGCTTCTGATATTATAGTCAGATAAATTATAGCAATACAATCGGCGCGTGCCTGCTATTAATAACAATGACATCACTTTGGACCAAATTTTTACTAAAACTGGCCACAGGCTGCAAGGGTGAGCGTGGAAAGAAACGTGCCTACATCGCCGCGAAATTCAATCAGCAGGAGCAACCCACGTGTATGCCTCTCTGAATAAAGCTAATGTTACGTGTCACACGTTGCCATGCGTATAGTAGTCTAGGGCTGGGTTTACCTAAATAGAGGAAAGTAGTAAAATATTTAAGTAAAACCATTGATGTTAAGTTTTTTTTAATTATTATCAATTTATTTCATTTATATACACAATATCTAATAATCTAAACAAAATTAATTAATTAATCTAAATTAGTATTGAAAAACTAAGCTGTTTGTAACGATACTAAGATTCACTATACGCACTGACATAATAATAGCGCAAACTTAGATGAATGTAAATATTAAAAAATACACCTAACGCTTACAACTAAGTACTTAGGTACCTGTATTAAAATTTCACAAGCAAGCACCTGTTCATCCCGGTATAATAAATCGGTAGGTTAAAGACACCAATAGGTAAGTAAATAGTAACAGTCATTGAGTAAAACCATTTTAATTTCTACAAAATATGAATAGACAAACTCTTTATAGCTGACAAAAATGACATACATGAGACCGAAAAGCTTAAAAGCTAGTGGAACTAGTGGCCTTGTCGATAGAAGCTATCTTTCCCAGGCTATCTTATAATGGAGATAATTCATAGAGGAAACAAGCGGGGTGTTCGATAATGAGGAAATTACCCGATAATTAAATAAATTATAGACATACTGACATTTAGCAACCATATACACGCTAATACTTAAATTACTTACACTACTTATGTATAGTAAATACATAATAATGTCAAATTCCTCATTAGACATTAAAAAAATATAACCTCGCAGTTGGTATACCTACAGAATTTAATATTTAATTTCAATCTAGTGGCCATTTTCTGGCCCAAATCAACTGATATCTTCAGTTCTAACTAAATCCAACAAGCGCAAGAAAGGGCTTCGCTAAAACATTGGTGTTTAATTTCATTACGACTGGGTACGACTTCCTTGACTTTTGCTTGATTAATTTATCGCCCTAAACGAAAACGGGCACAATTGGCGGAACGGAGCGTTGGTTGCATACAAAATTACAAATGACTAGGATTTCATATTAAATGAAGCTTGAAATTTTGTAATGTTAATACAAATTAATTTCCGAGTTAAATTGCCGAATTAGTGCGAAAATATTTAAAAAAATTGTACCATTTATGTGTTTAGTAATATCAAATATTTTGGGACAAAGATAACATAATGTTTTGATTATGCTCATCTGTCATTCTTTCACAGCATACCGTTAAAAATTTCCGCGTATGGGTGTGGAAGTAGTGAGTAATTGACTGTTCGAAATTGCTACTAACAATCATTTATATTATTTTTTTTATCACTTTTACATAAATGCTTTTGTGTTATTTTGGCGATCATTTTTAAAATATTAGAATATTGGGGATTGCATATTGAATAGTGACCAGAGCTGATATAGGTTTATCTCTTCTTCTCTTCTCTATCTCTACTCTCTACATAGTATAAATTAAAATTGCTATCCGCGTGTGTCTGTCTGTATGGCCGCTAACTCCTCCTAAACCACGCAACGGATTTTGATGCGGTTTTCACCATCAGTTAGATCAATTTTCACGCAAGGTTTATATATCTAATTAGCGACCCGCTCTGGCTTGCCCCGTAAATTACACCCGTGCGAAACCGGGCGTGTGGGTCGCTAGTAATATATAAAAATTGTTTTAAATGAATTTGCAATATTTGACCTAAACAAAAAAACTTTGCAAGTTACCAAAATACTGGGCTTTATATATTAAAAAAAGCTTGTTGTATAGCTTAGTGACTATTAAAACACCGGACAAGTACGAGTAGGACTCGTGCTCTGAGGGTTCTGTCAGATCGAATCCTCAGAGAGCGAGTCCAAACAAAAAAAAACAACAAAAAAGTTGAAATATTGAAAGACAAACTTAACTTTGTAGTGGACAATAAGGTTCTTCCATACATTCCAACTACATAATGTAGGTTTGTAATGATATAACTTCAAATTTATGACTTTCGGATTTATTCCTTTATATGTGATTTGAGACCTTGCTTCTTGCCAAATTTCATGATTCTAAGTCAACGGGAAGTACCCTATAGGTTTTGATTTGCTTCTGAAATCGCAAAATATGCGACATAAACGGTCATATCTTTTGATTGCGTAAACTTACAAGTTTGATTTTTTTCACTCCTGAAAGAAACCGTAGATTTGAGTATTTGATATAAATTTCAACTTGATATCTTTACGCGTTCTTGAGAAAAAGGGTCTTGACAGACGGACAACAAAGTGATCCTATGAGGGTTCCGTTTTTTTCCTTTTGAGGTACGGAACCCTAAAAACGGTATATAATTATCGACACAAAAAAACTGCAGTATTCGTAAAAAAACCTTATTTCAAAGACGTGGATACAACCAATTCATACATTTCCATGATGGTAAAAAATATAAGTATCCGCGGTCACAACGCGTTTCCGACGGTGTCTCCTGCCGGATGTAAATAAAAAGCTACGCATAAATCAACCAAAATACAGGGCTTTGAATAATAAATAGCCACTCTTTTGAATACAATCATAAGCAACATAATAATAGGTATTTTCCGAATGACGCCGAGCTTGGGTATCGTAATTTCTTTCTTCACGGTGTGGTTATCTTCGCACTTTCGTCTAGCTTTAATTTACGTCCGATACGAGTGAGCCAAGCACAAGGAAGCATTTTCTTTTTGGTATAGTAACCGGTTACCAAAGGCCACATACACACACCGATCCAGCGGGATCGAAAACTCCCAGGATCTGTCAGAAAATCGGTTAGATTCTCTCCAAATAATCAATCAGTTCAACTTACCTGCTAGGGCCTCATGGCACACCTCTTCTGGGGTGCCAGGGCAAGTCTGATTCCCTACTCTCGGCGATGTTCCAAGCCGAGGTACCTTTGTTGTACTGCGCTAGTTGCTCTAAAACAAGTTAGGCTCAACTCCATCTGCGTTTGCCATCCACCTGGTCTAATAGCTATGGCTACGTTTCCGACATCAACGGGTCCGCAGCGGGCGGCAATTACGAAGGGCGGAAATGAAAGCGGGGTGGCAGTGGATGCAGGGCAAAAGTAGTCATGGGAATACGGTAGATTGGGCGGCAGTGTATAAGGCTGTAGACGTGAAGCGGCAACGAAAGTGAGATGGTAGTAAGATGGTGACGAAAATTTAATACACATCCGTTTTATAGAACTCGAAGACATCAGGCATAGGTACAAAAGAAGCCTCACTGCCACTCCCGCCCCCGCTACCCGCTGACGTCAAAAACGTGGACTAACAAGAAGTTATTTGAATGAAATGTTAATTAAGACGAAATCGGGAGTAATTAGCAAACAGGAAACAATAGGCTCGTTATTCTCTAATTTTCTCACACAAATAATTTGACTATCTTTTTAAATTATTGCTAAACTTGTAAGAAAAGATTTATAATTTTAGAATGGCTAGATTATTTTGTAGACTTTAAATAATTTTTCAGAGTTTAAGAAGGAATTTAATTAACCAAAGAAGGAAGTGAGCTAAAATAATAATTATGTACATCTTTTTTGCTCATCATCAGCCAAAAGACGTCCACTGCTGAACATAGGCCTCCCCCTTTAACCTCCACACTGAACGACAACCTGCCTTTTGCATCCACTGGATGACAGCGACTCTCACAATGTCGTCGGTCCATCAACTGGGAGGCCTACCTACGCTTCTTTATTTTTTCACCAACAATTCTACAAGCGACCCTAATCATATTGCATAAGCATTGCCATTCAACGTGGTAATGCCGCCAGCATGCTGGGTACGCTGCCAACTGGTAGTGGGCTTGAGCATTTGGATTGTCTTTAGACCTCCAACGGTCTGTGGGCAGTCTAACTGTATTTGTAGTTTTAGTTTGTATTTTGTTTAGTTAATAAAGGCACTTGCCCTCTAATAAAAATCATATTTGATTATGTATGTTATAAGATTGTGCACCGATTTTAATGATTCCATATTTTTGTTAGGTTCTATCACAAGCTTTCGAATTTAAATTTAAAGACATGTATAAATTGATTTACACCTACAGTTTCCTTTTTAGTACTCACACACTTTTGCAGTTGTGTGCCGCTCAATATTGAAATGTGAAAGAAAGAAAAATATTTATTTATAAATAAAAATAAATAAAAAACATTTATATATATATTATATAAAAAAATATTTAATTAATAAAAAAAATATCTAATATTAAATATTTAAATAATTAATTTTTAAAAAAATATTAAATTTTATTAATTTTCATTTTTTTTTAATTTTATAATTAATTAAATATATATATTTTTTTTAATTATTAAATATTTTTATGTGCGTTTGTAGAACTAGTAAGAAAATGTCAGTGTGTGCAATACGTGTTTACCTCGCCCCTATCAGTTTTTGGCAAGCTTTTTTCGGTACTAGCTCGAGTTTAAGGCAAATCCAAACTATATTTATTGTCAAAGATCATAACGGTATTTTTAAATAATATGTATATGATTTAGTCGTATTTTGTGCAAATAAATATATCTTTATCATTGCGAAATAACGGTGGAAACATTTTTGTGGAAAAGAGTTCCAATAAGATGACGAACATTGCTCTCTTGTATCACAAACGTAGTGTCCATTGTTTTGTAATATCTATTTCTTGTGTCTTCGTAATGATGTTATTTGTTTACCCATAAGATTTCCTTTCCAAGAACCAGCATTACCATATTACCAATTATCTCAAAACATCAATCCCTTAAAAGGTGTTCTTTGAACGTAACTGAATCTTCAGTATCCATTCTCAAATAACACACGCAAACCTGTAAGTACTCTTCCACAGTATATTTTTTTTCAATGACAGCTGTTTTTAAAACATTATTGACACTTTTATAGTGACAAAGTTCTATAGCATCGTGTAATCTCAAATTACAGTTGATTAAATTGGTGTCCATTGACACGGACGCCTGCCCAGCACAAGCATTGTATGCAAATACCGATCGACCATCTTATCTGTGCTGTTGAATGCTGGAGCCACTATTGTTTTTTCAGACCAAAACTCTGTCAGTTGTAAAAAGAATATTTTAATTCCACCATTTTGTTAACTATATGGATAAGTTGATCCGTCTGTAAGAGATATCGGGAACGAATTGATCAAGTGAAATGAATATATTAATGGAACGGACGATCGTCTTTTAGCTGCGTATTTAACGGTAGAAAGCAATTTAATAAGTGCAATGATTTACGTAGTAAAATAGAAATTGATAGATACTAATAAACGTTTTATAAAATAATAATAATACAATTATTAGGCAACTTGTTTTTTTCACTTTGGCGCCAAAACCCCGTAGGTAATTAAACCTCTTTACACATTGAAATACTGTACCACAGACTAGATAAGCTACTGTTTAAAAATGTATTGTATTGTACACACGTAGGTACTACTTACGCAGCGCAGCGACCCAAAATGTATGTCTTCTCTATTTTGACCATGTTTCATGCTGCGAATTACTTTAGAGAAGGTTCAAGTACAAGTTTTGTCGAAGTGTGTTTTTTGAATAATGAACCTATTAAATACGATGTTTGAGAAAAGTCACAAAAATGTCTACTATTATTCAACCAGAAATCCTATTTCGATGACGTAACAATATTATTAAACATGCGTCAAATGAGATGACATTGACCTATGATAATTTTAGTAGATAATAAAAACATTTAAGTAAGGTCATTCAACTTAACCAACAGCTGATAAATAGTAATAATTTGAAGTAAATAAATAAACCAGCCAAGTGCGAGACGGGCTTGCGCACTGAGGGTTCCGTACCACTACAAAATTCAAAAAGACAACATTGCGCTCAGGCGTAGGCAGTCGGCCATCCAAGTATCGACCGAGGTTGCTATACTTGTTACCGACACCGACCGTTTGTCACTGACTCACACTTTGCCATGATTTATTATTTGTTAGAGATCTTAGATTAGATTGTGTACGTGTACTATAAAATTATACTAAATTTGACGCTTGCACGTATTACCGTTTTTACATAAGAGCTTATACAAAATACGCTTTGTATAAGCTCTTTTTTACTTTTTGACCGATGATGATGATTGATGATGATTAACGCGTTAGACAATAAATATATCTATTCATGAATTAATTCATTTAGATAGCCCGTTGGTCTAGTAGGTAGTGAACCTGACTTCTGAGCTTGGGGGCGTTGGTTCGATTCCCACCTAGGACAAACATTTTGTGTTTGTTCTATATCTAGTTGTTAATATCTGTTTAAGTTTGTATTTAAAACTATATACGAGTATATGTATATCAGTCTCTGGCCGCCATATCACAAGCTATATGCTTAGTTTGGGGTCGGATGACCGTGTGTGCAAAAAGTATTACTTATTTATTTGTATAGGCAAACTACAACAGACGGTGCTGCACATATTGGGAAGCAATGTTCGGAAACGTAATCCGACATTCGGATCACGGTCTCTAGATATTTAGCTCTATGTATACGAGACCGCTAGATAAGCAGACAGTATCATTGTTCAGACACAAGACCCCATATCAACATACTAACTTGTATATAACTTGCGACAGTTGAGACTAACTTTGTACAATGTAGAACTTTACTTCGATTCGATACAGCTAGATGACTCTATAGTCGGTCGAGTTGGTATACACAAAACTTCTGCGGTCTTGTTACTAGGGTTGCCAGATAACTTGGTCACACCGGGATTATCTCGGAATGCGAGCTTTGGTCCCGGGTCCCAGAATTGCCGAAAATTACCATATTACATGCACTAGACAATGGTTGAAATTTCGTGGCATGCTGGTCAATGGCCAACCCACACCGTATCAATATAAAGTCGAGTAGTCTATTATTATTTTGTTCTGTGACCGTGGCGTTCGTGTGGCCTTTCCCGTTCCCCAGACCTGGTGCATATATTTTTTTTTTCGTCAATTTCTTTCGTACATCGTCTAAAACAATAAACAAAAAAAAGCTTCTCAAGTTAGCATTCCGATCTTGGCGACCGCGACCGGCGGCATCGGCTGCGTCGCGCGACCCACTGCTTATCATGAATTTATATGGAGTGCTAAACAATGCAAGCGACCGCGTCGCGCGACGTGTGGGTCGCTTGACTCGTGTGTGTTTACTGCTTACATACGGCTTACATACATAATGTGAGTTGTAGACTTGCCGCTTGCGACGCTTGAGCAATTTTACTGTTTTTGTTGCGTTGACAACACTGCTCTGTCATAGCCAGCACGACAACAAAAAAATTTTGATAGTTGGTAGGTACCTACTCAGTTCCCACTAATACTCGGATGCTACTAGGTAGGGAGGTAAAAAAAGGTACCTTCACATACATGCATACATTAAAGTTAGTTCACCGTTATGCCATGACGGTTTTCTTTTTGCACAGACTCTACCTAATAAGATTGTTTATGTCCCGGTATTTCTGTCAGCAGATCTGGCAACCCTACTTGTGACTAAAATTATACGGTTTAACTAAATGCAGTTTGTGACCCAGGGAGTTCTAGTCTTCAGACTCATTGTTATTTATCAAAGAACAACTTTAAACAACCCACTTTAAAATTGCGAAAATATTTGCTGTTCTGTAGTAAAATGACATTCCCAGTCAGTGTGAGGTTCATAAATGATGATAAATGATGATAAATGATGCTATTTAAAGTTTTAGTTGTTAGTTAACATTTAAGTTTTCTTTAGTTTTCTGGTTTTTTTTTAGTAGTGCATAATAAAATATTCCATCCTAGCAAGGTTTTATTATTTAAATTATTTGTGCCTTGAATAAAACATAAACTTGTGCGTCGTTATGTGAGTACCTACTTAAGCATAAGCAAAGTAAGCATAATCCTAAAGAATGCCGAGTTCTATAAACAAAGATTATTTATTTACCTTCTTTACGTCCGATTTGCATAACTTACAAGATGTTTGTTTAAAATATTTAGAATGAAGGTTTTATGCTGAGTTTCCCTGACATCAAAATCCGTGTAAAAAAAATATTTTGTTCTTTGTAGTGGCATATCAACTTAGAATGGTTGCGTTTTGTGTTTTTTTGAAGTCGGGTTTTTTAAAAGATAATTTAATTTGGAATTTTTAATGAAACACCTATGATAGTGAAATGCTTAAAACTTTATCTAACTCTGTTCGGGGCGAATTACTAGTTAATTTATAGTTACGATTACACATCCATACATGAATACCTCCTTGTTTTGACTCGCACAAAAGACTAAACAAAGTATTGTAGTGATTAAAATTTGTTGTCGCGAAATTCGTAGGCGCTCTAGCAAAAAACATTATTTGAGATCAACTTCAAAATTTTGAAAGAGCGAAAATTACATAACGTGGCTCTACTATACCAAGGCAACTATATATACGCGTTATAATAAGGTCAGGAATCGCATCTAGTTTAAAAAAAATTCTAATGTGCCGAGACGCCGAGACGGACCCATACGACACTGATTGTAACCTTTAGATCAGGGGTGTCCAACATACGGCCCGCGGGCCACAATGCGGCCGCCAAGGTTCCTAATCCGGCCCGCAGTCAAAATTTGGGTAACATTTAACTTTTTTTAGACGAAATTTTGTAAAGAACGAATAAAAAAATAAAAAAAAAGATTTTTACGAACATTTGACTTGCAAATGTTCGTAAAATAGTGAACGCCGTTCTTAAAAAAATTACGTTGATCGATCACAAATCACAATACGACACAGCGAAAATGTGAACGACCATATCGGGAAGCTAATAAATCCAGCCCGCCACAAAATTTAGTTGGACACCCCTGCTTTAGATATAAGTTTTTGTAAAGGTGTCGAATAAAATTTATTTTCTTCTTTCTTAATGTGCATACTGTAGACATCTAAGTATCATCATAATTTCAGCGACCAGAATCACCGGAAAGTGGGCAGCTACGTCCTATTAAGTCACGGTGAACGTACTGTGATCTCCAAGCTGACTGCCAAACGTGGGGATTATAGCAACATCCCTCTCTAAGAGGGAGATCTTTGTTCAGCAGTGGACGTTTTCTGGCTGATGATGTGATGTCTGTCCGTCGCATTTCGTATCCCAACTTACTTGTCTCTCGTCTAAAACCTTTTCCATTGTACGACAATTTTATCATGCAACGAGAACCCGCAGCCATAAAACCTGTGCTAACATTGCCTCACTCGGAAGAACGCTTCGTGGACTAAAAAGTCAGTACATAAAGCTCACGCAACTGCCGTTAAACGCCTACTGATGAAGAGCTGTACGATGAATGCTATTTGGAAAATTAAAACAGCTATACATATTTTTGCTATATTTTCATTTGGCTTTAAGTCCGTTGCAGATCATTCGTAGTACAACTAGCAAGTACAAGTTGTAACTTGCAGACGATGCGTAGTAGGCGCTTGCAACTTGTACTTGCTACTTGTACTACGCATAGTCTGCAACGGTCGTCACCTATAACTAACGCGGTAAATAAATCTTGCAGTCGTTTTTATCCTACGTCTAATAACTGTCTTATCGATTTGATATCTATAACCATCATTGGGATAAAAGAAGTATTTGGTGGATGATTGAATAATTAATATGTACTTTACTTTGTCTTTTCTTTACACCGTAGACTGTCTATGGACAGTCCAACTGTGTTAGGTAGCTTGTATTTTGTTTACTTAATAAAGGCACTTACTTGCCAGTAAATGTTCTATCATTCTATCAATACAATAATTTTCAGGCGTACAAATTTTTCACTTGAAGACAGCATGCTGTCTTCGTGTATAGTGCGTAATAAGGCGATACATCCTTAACTTCAGTAGATGGCGCTACCTTTACCATATGTATTGTTTTATTCTTGGCAAAAAGTTGATATCACAGATACTGTTGTGCACTGTATCGGAAGCCCGTTGCGAGATAATGCAAATAACGTCGGCAAACACGGCCCGAATCTTTTATCTGAGGTGGACACTTGACGAAATTGTCTTGTAATCTTAGGTAGAGTTGTTTAGAAATTCTATTTTAATAAGTGCCTTAAGCCCCTATTGAAGTACTTAATTTTAAGCAGGGTTCAAATGAACTGGCTCTTTAGGGTATTTGGTATCAGGGTGCATAAAGGAGGTGCTGCAATTTGAAGTATTTTGAGCCATATTTGTCTTTACCTAAGTTTGATTATTTTTATTTCGATGTTTCCCATCGTTTGGATTTCCCAAAAACAACCTTAAAGTTAAAATAAAAAGGAATCAAAATTCTTTAGCGATAAATATGGCTCAAGAGGATATTTTTTTTTTTTTTTTTTTTACATCGGACTAGGCTAACGTTTGACCGCGATCTCGCCTGATGGAAAGCGATGATGCGGTTGAAGATGGAGCACGTTTGTCCAGTAGTAACCTATTAACATTAGACTAGAACACTCCAAGATTGTGTTTAAATGACCCCTGTTACTCCCGAATAGTTTAGCATCTAACCAAGCTGCGTGATTCTATATCCTTCCTTTTTGTATCCTTTACATATTATATGTTTTTTGTAATAAATGTTTTTTCTTTTTTTCTTTCTATATGAAAATAATTGTACTGCAACTCCATGTCTCAGTGGCATAAGTTGACAAAGTATAGTTCAGTTACTAAAGGTTACTTATTTGGTAACAAAAGTAGTGTAAACCCCGAGGAAAATTAAAAAAAACAGAACCCTTATAGTGTAAGGGTTCCGTTTTTTTTCCTTTTAGGTACGGAACCCTAAAAAGTATTTACCTTTGGCAAAACTTGGCAAAAGCAAACAAGATGTGTACTGAATTAATAAAGACGGAAAATTGCTCGGACCTTGAAAGAAACTCGCTTAAAGTAAATATTCACCAATGGATGAGCCATTAGCAGCATTAGCTTGTGCAACTACATAAACACAAATCCCTAAGGGGTTAGAACGCACTAGGATAAAAAATGATGCATGTTGTAACAACAAATAAAATAAAAAACAAATTTCACGAAACAGCAGTGCAATTACCGTTCTTATAGAATCGATTTTTGGAATCGGCATTTAATCGAATTTGTCGATTTCAACGATCAAATATGTTGATCGATAAATAACGGTTCTTGCACTGCAGGTATATGAATAATTTGAAAATGCAAAGCGCGGCATATTTTCTAAACATCTTATTCCAAACATCTTATCTTATACAATTAGTGATAATTTGGTACATTAATATTTTATATAGAGATTTTTATTTTTATTTGTATATAATAATTAGGTAGTGATAGTTTTAGTTTTTATATACTGTGTTTTGAATATGTTTTGTGTAAATTAGTGATACAGTAATTAGTTTACTCACAGATATATCTGTGAGTTTACTGGTGTTTAGACAAAGACACTTGTTTTGACAGTGACAGTGTCGTGTGTTGAAAATATGATGCATATACGCGCAGACAAACAACCGTTAAAAGTTAATTCTTTCAAACATATCAAACAAGTAGTTGTTTGTCAACACATCAAACATCAAACATGAAATAATTAGTTGATTGAATCAGGCGAATGAAATAATTTGACAAGCTAAATATTTTTTTTGTCAAACTTTACATAAGTGGGAAATAAGAGTTTAAAAACAAAGAAAAACATAATTTAGGTATTGCAAAACATAACTAGATACGTAACAACACAAAATAATGATATGGCTTTTGCGTTAACTGAAAAGGCAGCGCTTTCCAAGGGCGTATTACGTTTCACGCTCATTCGTCCCCACTAGGATTCTCTGTATCGGGAATGCCATACCCAGGGCAGTTATTTAAAATTCATCATTCAAACATTTACCCAGCTAAAATACCCGGTGGTTAAATAGTTTTTTTTTTTTTTTTTTTTACCTTTACTTGTACCTATTTATAACATCAAATTCAAATCATTTGAATCAGTTTCTACATGGTTATATTATTATGTCTTACAGTGCAGAATTAATTATGCATAAATTAAAATGCGTGTAGTATATAATCGTATGTATCTTACCTTATGTATTGTACCTTAGTTCATGTAAGAACTATTTTGTTCCTGTTGTGTGCTGCAATAAGAGATTAAATTTTAAATCCATTGCGCCGTAGTGCAGTCGTATCCTTTAACTGCCGTTTGCTGTTATCGCTTTAAGTGGCTCGTATAAAGTCGAGCACATTCGCTGAGTTACGACCAACTCGAGCCTCGAAGCAAATTTTACAATTTCGTACGAAACAGAAGTTTTTTATCGCCCTACTAATGATACCCTCAGTAGGTGACGTTTATCGCACGAATTCTCATAAAACTCAAATTAACGTAACATCGTGACCAACTCGTCTTTTTATCTGAATTAATTTCAAAGCCATGAATATTCATGAGCTCTAACACAAATGTTTGTCTCGCCAAATTAAATTTTTGTAATGGCTCTGAAATTCGAAACTAAAATAAATTGCTAATCTTAATTTAATTAGAGTGCTAAATTATTCGGTCAGCTTAACTTTGGCTTTGACCGACGACAGCATGGAGATAATGTTCCACGTTGAATATTAATGGAGTTAATTCCATTATCTCAAAGTGTTGGAGTGACATTCTGGTCCAGAAAATTGGAACTGAAACTGGAATTCTGGTTCACCAGAATGTCACTGAAAAAAGATAGAAATCTCGCCTGAAAACACTTATGATACATTCGGACATGGCCTCAAATGACTTAGTTGGACGGCACTACTCACGTTTGTTATTTATCCCAGTTGTGTTAGTTTGCAATTTTAAAATGCTGCTGTTCAAATTTTTCGTAACGACATTTTGACGACTGATTAAGTCAGATTTGCTATCATTTATCTTTTTTTTTTCTCCTTATAATCATGTTCCCACTGCTGGGACACAGGCCTTCTGTCAGAGAGAGATAATGGGCCATTATCCACCATGCTTGCCTAGTGCATGTTGGTGAATATTGAGGTTCTTGAACATACCGAGTTCCTCCCGATGTTTTTTTCTACACCGTTGAACCGTTGAACATCGAAACTGCATATAATTTATTGAGATACTAATAAAGTAACTATAGACGTACGTCATACGTGAGTAACTCTCGTTTTCAATTTGACGGCACCCGATACGATTAATAAATAATGTTTATTAAATAAGACATTGATGCAGTGCCGATAATCGTATCGGGTGCCGTCAAATTGCAAAGCGCACATGCTACCCCTTGGCCACCACTGCTCTTTGCCAAATTTGCTATAATAATGTTGTTAAAATCCATTATGACAAAATTCGAATAAGGCTCCTGTTCTACACAACATGATTAACGCTGGTTTCATAGCTGTGCGTGAGACCCGTGCGGGTCGCCCGTATGGGATCCCGGAGCGGAGACATAAATGTGAGGCGCTATCGTTTCACAGCGACGCAGATTGTTCCGTACGGAACTTCCCCGCGTAGGTCCCGTGTCCCGTAGTACGGGCAACCCGCATGGGTATCCCGCACAACTGTGAAACCAGCCTTAGGATTTGCTTAGAAATTTGATTTACTTAAATAGTAAATGTTTTTGCCACTGATCTGCTAGAACTAATAGAGTAAATAATAAAACAAAACAAAAAAACTGATCTACTATTCATTCTGCACCGGATTTATATCTAAATAACAGGTATATTATGTTTTAAATAGGTAGCCATTGTGACTTGAATAACCCTTGAACTGTACCTACATAAATTCATCCTTTTAGGTTCAATAGTCACACTAAATCTCAAAAGAATTTAGATAAAACGGCTCACACACAGCGAAAACCTCTGGTATTTTAAGCTTATCTTGTCAGTCTAGATTGTAATATAGTGACGGGGGAATTCTTATGGTGGAAAACTACACGATATAAGACTTCCTTTATCATGAATGTGAGTGAGGGTAGAGTAGAAAGCTTTGTGGGTAAGTGGGTAAAGAATATTAGTTGATTTTTTCCACAAAGCTTTCCTTTCGTCTTATCTCGCTTGTTCAATGTGTGCGTTGCGTCTGTGTACTTAGGAAATGTATGTAGGTAAAATTGCTACCGTAAAATTTGAAAATCGATAGCTTCTTCAGCGGCTTTTCCTCAAACATTGTGACCCGAAAATTTTCTTAGTACCAATTTTTTTTTTCTTTGCAAAGGTAGATATTATGTAGGAAACACAACGCTGCTATACTATCGTAACTTTTCTTTGCTTGTTTACTCTAAAAATCGATGTTTAAATCTGATTTTCAACAATTTCAAAAAAAAAACGGTTGTCTCTTTTATTATATATATTAAACAATATTTTCGCCGATTGTTAATCGATTTTAAATTTTTAATTGAATAGATTTAATTAAATTTGTTATTTAAATTCGAATAAAAGAAATATTAGGAGAGGCTGAAAAATTAGAGGAGGAATTCACTGGAAGTTCAAAAAATATTAGTTTAATTCCAGTGGAGTAGATTTTTGAATTTTCTTGTAAAATGTATTAGGCTAAGTATAATGAACGTAATAAAGGACATTCAAGTTCTTACTGCGAAAAACATCAAGTGCTCTGACAATAATATTAACATCATCATCATCAGCCAGAAGACGTCCACTGCTGAACATAGGCCTCCCCCTTTAACCTCCACACTGAACGACAGCGATAATATTAACATTTACCATCAAAAAGAACCACGTGGTGTGCCGTGTACGAAGGATTATATCGTTCTCCATCAGTGCCAGGACGTCCTGGATTCATCAGCGAGGAAAATCGAGGTAAGCCTGTTCATATTGTTTTTGGTTTGCCTAGTACGAGATTTTCAGTCTAATTAAAAAACGTTTGGGAAGACCTCCCATCCCCTGAAGCCCCTTCTTGCTTCAAATATATTTCTGGTTTTGTTTCTATTCTGAAATTCCTCACGTTATAAGAGCAATCCAGATATTCTGATTATACTAGTTTTAACAGATTTTACTTATATTTTTAGATGTATACAAATATACGTTTTTTTCTGTTTTGTATTTAGTGCACCCAATTGAACCCGGGTATGTCCTAAAACTGCGACCAGAACCACCGGAGGATGGGCAGCAGCGTCCTGTTAGTACAAGGTGAACGTACTGCGATCTCCAAGCCGCCTGCCAAGCGTAGGGATTATGGCAACACCCCTCTCTAAGAGGGAGGCCTTGTTCAGCAGTGGACATTTAATGGCTGATGGTGTGTGGTGTGTGCACCCAATTGACCTTAAAATACATGATATTTTTATAGATTTTGCGGTTGTTTTCAGCATTCAGATTAGCAATATTATACATGTTCACTTTATAGAAAGCTATAATGGCTCTACACTTTACGATCTCAGTACCAGGTGCGACATGGCAACCGTAAAAAGGTATTAATATTTTATTGCATTTCTCCCCTCTGTGTTCTGGTTGGAAATTCGGAATAAAGGTATAAGATTTCGAAATTAAGGAAGAATGAAATATTACCCGCATGGGCTCATTATGAAAATTGTAATTTATTCCGTTAATTAGAATCATTCTGTACATAATTTATAAGAAGTTCATATTAATATACTTAGGGTAGGTAGCATTTTATATACGTAAACTAATAAAATAAACATATAAACTAATAAAAAAAGTTATTAGCTGGTCGTGTTTTACGTATTTAAATAGCAGGAGTGAACTAACATTGAAAGTTATAACCTATCATTGTAGAAACATTGTTTTAAGTTCATTCCGGATTCATGATAGCCCGTTGGTCCAGTTTGTAGTGAACCTACCTTCTGAACTTGGGGGCGTGGGTTCAATTTCCACCTAAGACAAACATTTATGTGATGAACATTTGTGTTTGTTCTATATCTAGTTGTTAATATCTATTTAAGAGTGTACTTAAAATTATGTATGTATATCAGTCTCTGGCAGCCATATCACAAGCTTTGCTTAGTTTGGGGTCAGATGACCGTCTGTGAAAAATGATCCAAAATATTATTATTACTCGGTTCAACAATTTTTCGGCTAAATAGAGTTCTATGAGTATTAACGGGATAATTATACCGTGATTAGAGATGATGTGAATTGAGCTCTCGATATTAGTAAAAAAACCATTAATAATCATATAACTGTAGTGAGCAGTAGTGATAGTTTAAAATAGTGATTTATCGGTAATGTCTATTATTGTCTATGGCAATCACTTCAGGGTATACGGAAACGCCAAATCCAGTTGTCTCTTTCATCCTAGCTCAACCTATTCAACTGCATCTCCTCTGTCAACTTGTCCAACGGTTCGCAGACGACTAAAGCTACAGATTTAACTGCCAATCATTGTGAGGTCCTACAACCTAGGCATTTCTAAGGCAGGATCGCTAAAGAGATTGCCAAACGACGTATTTATGTCAAGGCGTATGACGGAATAATAATACATCATAGTATCTTCGCTCACGGCCTGCACGCCTTTACAATTTACTGTAATGTTCCTTTAATGAATGCAATTGCATTGCGTGTCGGTACTAAAATGTTTATGCACAACATTAAAATAATCATAAAACGAAACAATTCTTCAACAATGGATATAAATTTAGATAGACCGTTGGTCTAGTTGGTAGTTAACCTGCCTTCTGCGCATTTTTTTCCATTTATTTATCATTAAAGAAAAGAAAAGTGTACAAATAGGATATAGTAATGCTATAATTATGGAGTTTAAGTCTACGCCGATTTACTATATAATCTACACTATAATAATAATATTATAACGAGGTAAAGTTTGTAAGTTTGTAAGTTTATTTGTTCTGTTTTAACTCCAAAACTACAAAAATTCTTTCACTAATAGAAAGCTACACTATTTCTGAGTGCCATAGGCTATGTTTTATAACGATAAAAGTTAATATTCTACACTAAATAACCGTATTAGTAAAACATGCTGGAGAAAAATAAGCTAATTGGCTTCTTTATCGGCGTACGCTGACCTAACGGTTTGAGATAAGTAAATACAATGTTTGACAAAAATGTAGTTCTTAAGTAGTTTTACAAAAAAAGTCCGCGATAGCATATACCTAACTATTATAAGAAAACCACAATAACGATAATAACTGGTTATTGTGTTCAGAATAAAAATAAAAATTATAAGTTCATGTTTAGATGCAGTTTTGTAATCAAATTTTTGAATCTTTACAAAAATAAATGAATTCATTATTAGCAATGCGAATGCAGAACTGGACCGGAAAGGGTAGTACAGGACGGATGCGAGACTGAAACTAAAAAGACGGGAGGTAGTAGAGTATAGATTTCAATACAACGCGAGTGAAGCCGCAGGCAACAGCTAGTAATGTTATAATTTATCTAAGTACACACGCTTCGGGGCGTGGGTTCGATTCCCACCTAGGACAAAAATACGAATTTGATGAACATTTGTGTTTTTTCTATGTCTGAAGTAGTTAAAATTTACTTCCAAAATTTCATTACTATATTGTTAGTCAGATAGTTACAAATGAAGCCATAAAGCGTGTAAAAAGCGGCGAATATGGGGAAAAGTTGGCACGTGTACAATGTACCTACACATACACATATCGTCTGGACTCGAACGAAATCCCCTCGTACCACCATTGGGTCCGCCAAAGAGACTTAGAATCAAGTATTGTGCTGTCAAAGTAATTTTTTATGATGCTTGGACTCGTACAAAATGAAAATTTTATAATTAACTTAAATTATAAGGAAAAAGTTAAGTTTGAATATATGTACTTAACTTTTCATCCTCTTATCGTGGTAGTAACAAGGAGTTCTATATTTATTAAAACGCTTTATTCTAGTTTGATTTGTAGTAAAGTAAGCACTAACCACTTATGTAATTTTCTGCGATTTATTGTAAGTAGTAGTTGTAGAAAACAAATTGAATACGTGACCCCCCTTTCCAACAACTTTGAGTAACTAGGTGTCGTAGGTATCCAAAAATACACGTGAACAATGAAAGGACGTCACTCTGTCATACGTTTTGATGTCATTGTCGACCACAATACTTGAACATGCTTATTTTTGTACAAGTTACAGACTGATTTTTCTTAAGAAAAGGAATCATAGGTGACGTGTTGAGGTCAGGGTTTACTAGAATAATGTCAATTTTATTTACAGAACTTCTTGATAAAAATATAAAAACGGGGAAAACTGGACGGTAATTTTGTGTGGCTGTAACCTTTTATATTAGACTCTGGAAGTACTAAAATTATGTGCGACTCTTTTCTTCGGTTGTGAGAAAAAGGCAACTGAACTAAAATAGCGAAAAAACAGCTATGCCATAGAAAATGGTCACACTCGACAAAATGTATGGGACAGCTTATATTTCTTTCGCGATTTCAGGGTGGTCCTCTAATACGATTTGTTCATAACGATGACTATAACGGACCTCTTTCGGCTTAGTACATCTTTCTGCGTAACCCTGTAGATATCAAAGGCAGGTGATTGAATCAGGCGTTACTGCTTTTTTTTAAAGCGACGTAGGAGCGGAAATATCTAAACAGAGATTCGTCAGAAAAACAGTCCTGTAGATATCAATACCTGTTATATATTTGTTTTAGATAGTTTTATACTAATATAAGTGCTTTTAGTAACAAACTATTTTGTAGGACTTTCAACAAATAAACTACCAAAAAATTTCTGCAAGGACTTGCAGCAGCTAAGAGGTAACGCTACCAAAATTTCAGTTTGTCGTAATTGTTAGCACGTTAGGAAAAAGTCAAATTCTGCCATTTTTTTGCATTGCATTGATTTTTATGTTGTACCACCACCACGAACCTGTAAGTTGTGAAAAGGCTTACCACCTTCGGTTTTTCCTCCAACATATAACCTCAATCGCTTCAAGCGAAGAGTGAATAGAGTCCTCAAAGGTAGGCAACGCACCGCCAATGCCCGGGTATTGTAGGTGTCCATAGGCGACGGTGACCACTTAAGTACTATCAGGTGGCCCGTCGCTTGTTTGTCTAATATTATATTTTTATTTAAATTTGGTACCTACAATGATGTACAAGTAAATTTTAGTAGTTATTATTTCTGTAAAGTACTTAAGTGAAAATAAATTATTTGTATTTGTATTTGTTGAAGTTTTTTTATATTTTCGTCAAATTTCAATTTTTTTTTCCCTTGAAGCTTTTTTAATGTAAAAATGAATTATGAAAATCGGTTCAGCATCGGCGAAAATATCGCGTAGCAACAATAACAATAATCAACCAATAATAAAAAAACTATGATTATCCAATAATCGAATTGAGAACCTCCTGTTTTAAAGTCTGTTGGAAAGAACAGCTCATTGCTTGAACTTGAACTTAATAACAATGTATGCGACGTCACTATATGATTGTACTTTAAACAAAACTACTCAAGCCAGCAAAAAAGCCGTACCTCTTGTTATCCGTTTCTATTATCAAGTTCATTAACACAGACGTTGTAATAAGAATGAGCAAAGTAAAATAAACGCTGAAACTAAAAGACAGCACTAGATCTCTAGAATCCGCGCGACACAAAACAACACTAAACGTTTGGCTAATATTAAAACCTATTAAGATAGGTGACTGGAATGGAATTTGAAGCAACCACAAATTTGAAACCATTTGTAGTTAAAGCATTTACAAAGAAGACTTCAATCTAAACCTGTTGGATTGCTTGAACGATCTGCGCTAAAGGATTTCCGTTAATCAGTCTGAAACATACTAAACGGGATAATTTACCGTGATTAGTAGTACTCTTTGCAGCGATACTTATACTGTTACAATCTACATTCAAGTCTCAATCGCATTATATATATGCGCCATAGTAAATACACTTCTATGAATGCGCCGTAATCTCTACATAGTATAAATTAACATCTCTTTCCGCGTCTGTCTGTATGGCCGCTAACTCCTAAACCACGCAACGGATTTTGATACGGTTTTCACCATCAGTTAGATACATTTTCACGGAAGGTTTATTTATATATATAACTAGCGACCCGCCCCGGCTTCACACGTAAATTACACCCGTGCGAAACCGGGCGGGCGGGTCGCTAGTTGCTTATAAATCAAATCACGAGTGAATCGGTTTCTTCTAGGCAAGCGTGCTCCACCGTAGACCACATCATAGCTTAACATCAGGCGAGTTGGCGGTCAAGAACAAACATATTATTCATTTAAAAAAATGTATAGAAAGTGTAAATACGGGAAATTGGAATCAACAAGGTGTATCAATGACCTAACAAAGTTAGAACTAATAACTTACAAGGGTCGAAAACCCTCCACACATTACCTATTTAGTTGCTCATACAAATTTCATTAAAGCATAATTTTGTTGTCTCACTACACAACCCAGTGCAATTCACCCTATTGTGCTTGAACCCTAAACGTGTACTGGCGTAGGCTAAAGGTACAGTAACCAGTCTTAATAGCGGCATAGCTGACGTTACGCCACTATCCTGGAAACGTTTCAAGCTAAAATATTCCAAGCTGGGTTTATTAAAGATACGCTGCAAGAATACCTAGTTTCTTTGAATTTTTTCAAAATTTTCTTTGAGATAAAATCATGAAATATTTTTGATTGTCCAGCTGCGTGATAGGTAGATGATATTGTTAACGTTTCTGGTCAAAACTCAGGACCGAAGCAGATGGCATTGCAAGAAAGAGGCTTCTCGAGTAGTGAGTTCTCTGATACCTCTCTTCTGAAATGTGGATACTGTTAATAAATATGATGGGACGCGAAACGCAAAGCAACTACTGTCTGTCCAGTGGTCGTTTTCCTTTCCGGCTCCAATTTGCTGGTCAGCAGTGGTAGAGACTGGTGGCGCGCTGAAAAGCATCCTAAACTTATCAGTGGGTAGAACATTTTGTTTGTATTAGAATTAATTTAAGATTCCATAACATTTTTATTATGGAAACTGACGTGGTTTTCACACATTTTATTTATATTACACGGGAATTACTAACATAAGATTAAGAATAACGTAAGATGCGGTTGAAACTATATTCGGAGTAACCGGGTAATCAAACGTGAGTAATTCCCGTGTAATATAAATAAAATGGGTAGAACATTGTTAATGATGATGATAGACTTTTTAACTTTTTCCCACTCTAAAAACAATTTAGCCATTTAGGTTAAGCGAACCGTAACAATGTAAAATAAACATCCTACTTGGAATAAAATCACACGGGGATAAAATATTTCACACGAAACATTTAAGCCAGACTTCACTTCAATTCTCTTGTAATCAAAGATGCTTAACCACATACATTTGAGGCCCGTGTGAAAAAACAACACGGTAAAAATTGTTCCGAGAACGAGTAAATTTTACAATAGCAAAAAATTGCTTTTGGTAATTTGAAACCAAAAGGTTTTTACTGAGTAGTAGAACTATAGCAAATTGCTTAGTAATGACATTACTAAGCAATTTGCTTCTTACTAACACCTTTGAACGCGTAAGTTTGTGAGGAATATCAAAGGATGTTTCGTCAAGCAATATTAAGGCAGTTCTAATTCTAAGATTCCAGTTTTGTACGTCATACAATACAATACAATACAATATTACTTTATTACACACCGAAAATACAAATGAAACTTAAACTAACATAAAAAACAAATATACGGCAGTATAATGGGCGGCCTCACGTCAGGTAGATTTGTTATACCCATGGCTGGACGGGTCTTATAAGCAATTCGTCCAACTTGTTTTTAAGTCATAATATCGTTCAGTACGCATTTTATGAAGTACGCATTTCGTCCAGTACATAATTTTTTCCTTCAGTAGATATGTAATTTTAACAGTACAAATTTCGTCTAAAACAATTTTCGTCCAATATGGATTTCGTCCAATGCGCGTTTCGTCCAGTACGCATTTTTTTCGACATATAGACGCTGGCAAGGGAGATATAGTGGTATCCCATTTTAGAAGATTAAGTAAACATTCTACCAAACTAAGTAGCAATACATGACGCTTCCGAAAAACTACACGTAGTTTCAAGCATGCCTTTTATCAACATATGAATTTATTTTCACAGGTAGAGTAGGTAAGTCTGTGGAGCTTTGGAAATTCTGATGGAATTTTAACACAACTTATTTGAACACATTACGTTCGCCGTAAACTCCGCCTAACAACCTTAATATTAACTGAACGAATTTATTCATTAAAAGCGTCTCGGTTCCATATCGCGACTGCACATTTTGTGCGGAACATGTCACACTTTACTTTGATACAGTTACTCAACTTCGTTATTTTTAACGTGATTTTATTAGCTTCACTTATTAACTAAGTCTACTAACAAACGAACTAATAAAAACAATTCTTGTAAATTGATTTTTAACCTATTTCTAACTTTCGTGTCAATTTGAAACTGCAATAATTAAGTATACCAGCTATTGCCAGCTAACGTTTATTTTAACGTACGCTTATTAGATGTTCATATAAACTTTGAGCACCCCTGAATTCTAACCTACCGAATTTCAGCTTCGTAGGTCAAGTAATTTTTTTATTTTTTTTGCAGACTTAGTCAGTCAATGATGGAGCATTTCACTTTGGATAGTTATATAGATTCGGATGGCATACAATAATGTGGTATTATTGAACTGATCTGATGATGGAGCACAGGCCGGGAGGCGGATAGTGGAACTTTATTTCAATAATTCCCAGTAAACCCCTCGAGTTTGAGCTCTTTTGGTTTGTTTTAACGAGACTGATATAAAGAGTTCCACTATCAACCTCTCGCCTCCATCATCAAGTCTTCGCCACCAATTGTAATAATCTTATTTTATAAAAATAATATACTAAATTTTCCTTGCTCTATACATTTTTAGACATTTTAGTTCTATGTTAGAAATTTTGCATCACACAATGTAACAAAAATAACACCTACGTAGGTATTACTTCGCAAATTATGCTCTAATGATACCCATGCCCACCCATGATAATAATACCCATGCTAATTGACATTACGACAGTGTGAAGTTGTCACATAAATAGTCAAACTTCCTTGAACAGCCAAGTTATAGGTAAACGTTTATAATTTACTTATTAAAACAAAAAATCCGTACCTTTCTATCTTAGAAGAGAGGTACTAACTCGAAAAATAACTATAGCACACAGACAAAGACTTAGGAGTCTGCATGTTTTACCTTGGACCATAATTATCGTCGATTACCAACAGAAGCCTTATTCTCTATCACCCATGAGAATTCTAGCCATAAACGCGTGATGTCATGACATGAAAATGTAATGGAAATACTATGTGCCCTAGGTTTATAGAGACTTAGGGTACAAAGACTTAGGAACTTACATTACGTTGTATGATCGAATTAGCAGTCAAGTTTGCTAACGCGATGAGATTCGTAACACCCTCGTTTTGAATTGTCAAAATAAAGTGGAGAAAGCTAGTGTACTATGCGCGCGTTTGTGAAGAAAATGTAGTGTCCAATCGAAAGACGTGTAGGATTTGATTTAGTTAAATTTTGTAACCTTATTTACTGTGTTATTTGTATCGCATTTACAACGGGGAGTGTTCTGAAGAACTATTTGATCTGATGCCGGCGTCGCGGTTTTACCATCGCACTAGCCGCCACCGCCTGAAGGCTCATCCACACATAATAGATCAGTGGACATCGCATACTGTGCGTTTCACACGATCCTTCTTGCCTCATACCTGCAAAATGTGGAATGAGCTACCTTCTACGGTGTTTCCGAGAGGCTACAACATGGGGTTCTTCAAAAGGCGAGTTAATCGAGTTCTTAAGGGTCGGCAACGTATTTGTGATGCCTCGGGTGTTACAAGTATCCATAGGCGACGGTGACTGCTTTCCATCAGGCAGCCCGTCTGCTTGTTTGCCACCTATGGCATAAAAAAAATAAAAAAAAAAAAAACATGGTTACACTTTTACAGTGTGTTATTGACGTGCTAAGTAGTTTCATACAGAATTGGGGCCCAGGTGGTCAAAAGCAGAATTATGTGTGTTTAAAAAAAAATACAGCAAAATGATTGCTTTAATTTTCATAAATCACACAGAACACGCAACCGTATGTTTAAAGATGACTAACTGTATATTAGTAAACTGTAGACGTGTGCCGACTTTATTATTTAAACAACGTGACGTGAATTTACGATTTACATTTAGTATTATGAAGCATATAATTTTAGGCGCCGTTTTACTTTACGACTGATTAATTTGACAAGTAGGTACGAGAATTCTGGAGTCGCATATTTTTTACGACAAAAGTTTATTTTCTGCTGAACACCTGGATTCCTAAATTGAATGGAGGTACATTAATCTTGCAGTATTTTATTTGCGTTTTAGTGATATTAAATTAAACATACAATGTATAGTTAGTAAAACGTTAATAATAATATCACATAAACTTTTTATGTTTAAGTAATTTAATATCACTAAAACGCAACTAAAATACTGCAATATTAATTTACCTCCATTAAGTAAGTAGAAATATATTAAAAACTAAAAGCTAGTTACCAACTGCAAAAACTTTCTCTAACTTAGTACCCATTATTTTACGTTAGGTCCCATTAACTTGTCAATGCATATAAACACAGAAAAGAAAACAAGAATTGTTTAAATTAGAACGGCTGTCAAGGCATTTTTGTAAGATTTTTTTTGTAGCCAGTTGCACCCATATTAAAGAAACGTCAGTTATTTGAAATCAGTTAGCAGCTGTGATGCGGTCAAAGAACTTTGAGACGTAACCCAAAAAGGTAAGGTCCAAGTTCTTTGGATGCGGAGCTCGATGCGTTGACATACATGAGAATGTTCAAGCAAGATTCTGTCATAATACCTGGCGACAGATTTTCCTTCTCATTTCCGTTCTATTTACTTCTCTTTTCGTTGCATATAAATATGACAAGGTATTGAAAAATAAAACTGGAGACTATGACGGATATTCATCAATGACGAAATAAAGATATTCATGCATATTTTGACGAACGTTGCCTAGCAACCAAACTGCAAAAAAAAATATTTTCCAGGTGGCTTTGGCTTAAACTAGAAGGCAACCACAGAACATCTTGAAATGCCAATAAATTTTGTGTGTAAATTCTAACATAACCTCTGTGCGTTCGCCTCTTTTAGTGGAAAAACTTAATCAAACTTCTTCGAATATTAAAATATTGTTCGCACGAAGACACTAGAACGAAAAATTTTGAGGACAGGAATATTAGCCATCAATTCCTTTAAGGTCGAGACCTTAAAGTTAAATTTCAGTCGAAAAAGGTTCTTAGGTGCTTAAAATAATGGACACATTAAATACGATGTTTAAAAACTGATGAAAGAACTCACAAGAATAGACAAACTTGAGCCAGAGAATTATGCAAACATACACTATTGAAAATGTATTGCTTATTGGATATGAATAAGTAAAGATTTCGTACGTCAAGTCTTACTTGATCGAGTCCATTCTTATTCAGATGACGTAGATGCGGATCACCCTTTTTCTTTGTAACATGTAAATAGTGGAGGAAGCAACGATGTATTGTGAACCTTGGAATTTGATATTTATAACTGAGTCCCGTAAAGTCCCATTGGGTTTGTACCTGTACGTTAACTTTAGTTTCAGAATCTGCAAACTATACGTGTCGATACTCCCCTGACAATAGATTTGTTTTCACTGTGCAAACATTCCTTTCGAATCAATTATTTTAACCCCCTCCACAAAAAGGGGGTGTTATAAGTTAACCGTTTGTATCTGTGTGTCTGTATGTGGCATTAATGTAGCTCCCAAAAGGTTGAACTGTTTTTTTTATTATTATTTTTTGGTTGATAGATGACTTGTTCAAGGTTGTTATTAGCTATGAAAATAAGTGCAGTTAGTAATCGAGGTGTTTTTTTAAATTTTAACACATTAAAATTTATAACGATTAGCTTTAAAAAAGTCTTTTGCTCACAGTATCATACCACACTAAGACTATTTAGATTCAACTCTACGGATTTGAATGGGAATAATCAAATTCAACGAATTTTTATGAAATTTGATGTGACTTTGTGTTTGGTGGGTATCTTATAACCTGGATTATCATATTATACGATTTTTATCGGGTTTGGATTAAATCTATATTTATATATACAGTAGAATCTGGATATAACGACCTTCAAGGGACCGGCGATACTATGTCGTACTAACCGGATGACGCACAAAACGGCAGGATTATTTCTTGAGTACATTTATTATGAAACCTAATTTGAGTAAACAATATCGTCGCTAAAATAGGTTAGTCGTTATAAGCGAAGTCGTTATATATGAATTCTACTGTATATAAATGTATTCCTATTTGCCTTGGTTACGCCATAACTTGAGAACAACTTTACCGATTTCCATCATCTTTTTTTTCAAGTTTTTTAATACTTTGTAGAAGGTTCCTATGGAAAGCAAAATTAAGAAAATGGCGCAAATAATTGAAAATTTTCAGAAAACTTAACGACAATTTTGACCTACTGGTGAAACCGCGGGGCGCAGCTAGTTTTATTAATGACTAATTTCTATTGTAATTCCGCTTCTACGTCGTTTCGAGTACAATAAGGATTTTGGGATAAACTATTTTCCTCTATATATAGATATATATGATGCTTATTATCCTTATTGTACTCGAAACGACGTAGAAGCGGAATTACACTAGAAATTTGTCATATATAAATTAAAATGGATTTCCGCAAAGTAACGCCTGATTCAATCAACAAACTAATTTTAATTCCGGAAAACGAATCGTTCCTGTAGGATATCAGGTAAAACCGTGGGGCACAGCTTGTATATGATAAAAGTACTTACTATTTATATAATGGTTATGAATGCTTCAGTGGATGCTCACGGAAAAGCCGGTATTTAATCGAACCCCTGTTTTTGCGTTATGTATTTTTAATGAAAATGTTCCGCGCTCCAAGCATTAATAAAAATTCATTTCAAACGAAAACAAATGTACGACGGATATAATACGTAATGGTGGGGAACAGGATCAATTCTGTACGCAATAAGCTTCTTTACCTTTATATGGTTGCCTGGAAGAGATCGCTTTTAGCGATAAGGCCGCCAATTGTGGCCCTAGCTCTTAATTTTCTTTATCTGTAACTTTTATTTTGATGTGCACAGCACAATATAGAGTTTCCATCTATCTGTCTATCTATCATAATAATTATATTATCGTGTACTTATGTATATCAGTCTCTGGCAGCCATAGTATAAGTTTTGCTTAGTTTGGGGTCAGATGACCTATGTGCGAAAGTGTCCCGAATATTTTATTAATTATTGTTTTTTTTGGAGGAAAAAAATGGCCGCCAATTACGTTAGGAAAGATCTTGCATATAATTATCCTGCTACCTACGTTACAAAATTATCTAATACATAATTATATAAGAAAAAACCGTGTTTTTTTGGAGTCGTGCAATAACGTGTTAATGCTTAAAGTCCGATTTTCGTCAGTGTGTTCTTTTAATAATGAGCACATTAGATACCATGTTTTAGAAAAGCGTATCTTAAACGTATAGTTAACTCTACCACCAATGATAACAATGACATGGGTAGGATCCCCAAAACCCCCCTAACTCTTTTGGAAAATTGGCAGGTAATACCTACTGAGTTTCTCGCAAATCGACATAAATCTCGACCAATGGATATAATTTGTGAAGCTTTTTTATCGCAGTACATGAGTCAAGAAAAAAGACTTCGCGATTAAGAATTTGCATTAACCATTTAGGTAAACGAAAACGACGCGGATACGATGATACGATGCGATCTACGATGGAGCACGCTTGCCTAAAAAACCGAATTACTCGTGATTTGAAGACACCCAGATTGTAACTATCGGAGAACAACCATTCAGGCAGCGCATTTCTCAGACTAGCAGTGCGCACAATGAAAGTGGAATCAAAGCACTTGGTACGGGTTTTCGGAATATCAACCAAAACTTAGTTACTTATGTGAGAGCTTACCGTTTCTCCAGTTGATCTTTTTTCACTATTTCATCCCACCTTCCGCTTTTTAAAGCTAGTTCAAACAACAGTTCAGTTTTGATAGCAAAAGATCAAAGCCACCCTTCTTTATACCCAAATAAAGGGTGCGATAAAGATAGATTTGCTGAAATATATTTGAGCAGATGTGATTCGTGGTTTATTCATAGCATCAAATATTCATGAGATTCGGTCAAGTAAATTCAATAGGATATGTCTTCACAGCATATCTGTTTTGACGTCATAACCAGTATTGGCAATTGCAGTATTAGGTCCCATTTCTAGAGATCTCGGAGCCCTTTTGACAAGCTCTAAGGCTGGTCACCGAGGGGGTTTTAGTGGGTATAATCCCACATAACCTGGCTGCACCCCAATGCAGCCGGGTATCTTTGGAAGATTTCCCCATCGAAAAAAAAAAAAAAAAAAAAAGGGGCTTTTGGCTTTTCGCAATTGGCGCCTTTGCCATCTTTAATTCGTGTAAAGGTTATTTTAATACATATTATTTTAAGGTAGGGAAATAATGCGTAAAAAAAAAGTTATAAGAAGAATTTATTAATTAAGAAACTGAGGAGTGAAAAAGAAAAGAAGAAACAATGTTTACAGTTTTTTGTTATTTGATTATAAACAAAGTAAAATGGGGAGTAAATGATTGAAGAAGAATTGGTACTGATGCCGTGATGCGACAAATTGTTTGTAAGCAACTCTATTTTAAGTTTTCTTTTGTTTTTTAAGCCTTGTTGTTTTGTTTATGTTTAGTACGATAGTCAGTTGTCATGGGCGGAGTAGTTGAGACAACACGGTTGTCTCGGGAGCAGCCGTAGCGCCATGCTGAGGGCTCCGGTGAGTTCCTCAGGAGATCCCGGAGCCCTCTTGTCAAGAGAGCTCCCAGCTCCACTAAGCTGCACTAAGGCTGGTCACCAGGGGGGTTTTAGTGGGTATGCTCCACCGTAGACCACATCACAGCTTAACATCAGGCGAGTTGGTGGTCAAACGCAAGCCTACTATTAAATATATTAAAAAACACATAACCTGGCTGCACCCTAATGCAGCCAGGTATCTTAGGAAGATTTCCCCCTCGAAAACAAAAAAGGTAGTAGTTTTTTAGGATGTTTTTTTGTATTTGGTAAATGACAAAATTCTTAGGCTATGCTAACGCAACTTTGACAGTTGCCTATCCTATTCTACAGACAGGATATTTAAATGTATGTATTCACCTGATATGACCTAATTTGAGTACCTCGTGGCTAGGCCAAGTGATATATTATGACAGGAGTAAGGTAGTGACAGAGTGGAGGCCAACGAAAAGCAAAGCTTCGCATCCAGCCGCGAGATTGGTCGACAAAATTGCGGACCGAGGGAGAGGGCATAATAAGAGAGAAGACCCAGTAGTTTTATAGAAATGCCATTCACCTAATAATAGCTTCGAAACCGAACTAGAAGCTCCTCTTCACCGATTAATGCAAACGTAAAAATATACTTTACTTTTTGTACTTGTTTCTAATATTCACACAACTTTAACCCATAATAGAAGATTTTTTTAGACAATTTTTTTTTTCCATCTTTAAATTTATGGTTTAACCCGCAGACTTATACAGAATTATTTGTTTTAATCATAGTATGGTAACAAACAAAAAACAAAAGGCCAGTCAATATTCTTTTCAAGTTTTGGCAGGAGTTTTCATCTTGAAGCGAGAAATCAAGCGAGAAAATAAGAAATTTCATTGCAGTAGCACTTATAATCTGTGATCGATATATTAGCTACACTATGGCCGAGTTCAACTTGCAGCTCATATTTCATTGCTTGATTCGTTGCCAAAAGTGGGGAACGTGATCTTTTTCTACAATCTCGTACTATGAGCCTTATTTCTGCTGAAGACGTAAAAGTTATGTAGCCATTCCGACACAGATAAGACCCCTGAGACAGCTATAAAAAAACTGTAGCGCTGAATGGTCGTGCACTATTAACTTTTTTTTTTACAAAAAAGTCTTGCCAGTCTAGCTTATTGCTTGTGACGTTCGACATAAACTGGATTTATTTTAATTACTTGGTAAAAAAACAGACGATTATCTGACTCAACGTTGCCATTCAGCGAGGCAATGCTGCCAGCATGCTGGGTACGCTATCAACTAGTAGTAGGCTTGAGCATTTGGATTATCTCAAAACATGTGCGGAAAAAGACGATTCACATTGCTGCGTATCCAAATGGAGCACGTCGCGTTTGTCATTTGTTTCACACAGGCCATGCTACGTAGTTTACCATCGCAAATTGTGCTGTAAGTAACAGTCATACAGTTCACATTTAATAATCAAACGGAAACATCCTTAACCCGTCAAGCACAGAACTTTGGCTGGACCTTGACTTGGATACACGCTAAAGTTGCGTTCAATCTATATTCATTGAAGTTAGCAACAACAAGTAGATAATAGATATTATCTATGGAAGCCAGAATAAAGTGTAATTAAAACTATAACTGAGACCAATCAATATGTAACGTCAATCAAGCAGCAAGTTAGTTTTGCTTACCTACATAAAGGCCTGATCAAAGTGTGAAATTTCACTCAAGTCCCTACGTTAAATCTGTACTCTATTGTAAACCGCCTCTTATAGTCGCGCAACTCATCGGTAGAGTTGCTTTGTAGAGCCACCATCGTAACTTCCAAACAAACCTTACAGCCTCCCGTGGAACATTTTAGTACCTTCATTTGACCACCTCGACAGATATTCAGGTTTTTGATGAATAGTGGGATCCAGAGTCACTTCGCTCATAAACTATTTAAACGAAATTCGAAACGTTCATTGTTTCTAGCCGTTTGTAATACAGATATTAATTAAGTTTTAGTTTGAAATGTTTATTGTTAACATATTAAACCCTTGTTACTTATAGGTATAGTAAGCTTTAAAGTTGGTGTAGGAGGATTAAATTCCAAGCTGGCCGGAGAGGAGAATGTGTAAATAAAAGCACAAAATACATAGGCACAGAAAGCCGTCTCCATACAACGAGCATTAACAGGCGCACGCACACAAAGACGTGTCCGTAGACTCTCGCAATCTCGGATAAAGTCAGTCGAACGCCAGTCGCAAGTGACAATACACGTAATTATGGTTGTGTGTAACACTTGTCATAATTTCCAATGATTTTCCATTGTTATATAGCGAAAAACTTTATTTAAGAATGAGGCTTTAGTATACCTACTTTAAAATAATCGTGCCTTTCGTACACGACGAAATTAATTTTCAGTAATCAATGTATACTTTTATTTGATTGCCCCTTTTAATTAGAAATAACGGTGATCTAAAATAATATAATATTCATCATCATCATCATCAGCCAGAAGACGTCCACTGCTGAACATAGGCCTCCCCCTTTAACCTCCACACTGAACGACAGCCTGCCTTTTGCATCCACTGGATGCCCGCGACTTTTACAATGTCGTCGGTCCATCTAGTGGGAGGCCTCCCTACGCTGCGTCTTCCGGTTCGTGGTCTCCACTCCAGAACCTTTCTTCCCCATCGGTTATCGGTTCTTCGAGCGATGTACATAATATTATACCTAATAAATTGTTTTACTTGAAATTTTCAAATCCAAACTTTTCACAGATGTTTGTTGCTATGCCAGCCTTTGCGCTACGATTGTGAGTAGGTTATAAAATCAAGGTCAGCCGAAGCCTGCCTTCTGTACCTGTTTATTTTGTGGTTAAAGTCAGGTTTGGAATTCAAGATACTGACTCTTAGCACCTTCAAAGACACGTAAAGATTCACCTTTCAAGATTAACCTTTTGACCGTAACGAAATAAACTAGCAACGTTTCTGAAAGTCAGCAAATGTTACTGTCTGGTAGATCATAGTTTTATAAAAGCTTGGCAGAAATCTGATTGAGTTTTTTGCTGAAAATATTTGTCGAAATAATCCATGCGAGCTTATCTGTTTTATTTAATATTTTTTGCTTTGTAGGTTATATCAGATTTATGCCATTTTTTGTTTTGACTTTAATAAGTTTTTCGTTTCCTTTTTTGTAGATTAAAATTGAAAACAGCCAAGAAATTCTAGATGTCGTCTACAAATCCTAAATAGCCTATGATAGTAACTTTTAGACTTTTTTATTATTTTTTTAGTTAATCCGCCGTAACTTTACATATTCTGTGGAAATTTCAACTGGCTATCTATTACGGTTCGAAAGGTACAGCCGTTAAAATGTAGAACGGCAGGACGGACAGACGAAGAAACAGACAGCGTAGACTTAGTAATAGGGTCCCGATTATACCCTTTGGTTACGGAACCCTAGAAACAAACAAAAATCAATGCGTTTGAAACATCAAACGCATTGATTTTGTCTTATCGCAGACACCCGCAATTGGAGAATGGAAAAAGAAATGCTAGAATTAAACGAACCAAAGTTCAAAGCGTAGGCGTTTAATATCTTCGGAAGCGCTTTAGTGCTGAAAGGAGACAATTATCTCGAGTCTAGACTACATGCTCAGCTTAGATTATTCTCGGTGGATTGAGGGCAAAGTTTTGTTGTTTTATAGCAATTTGGATTAGTTTGCTGCATTCGGATATGTTTGAATTTGATTCAAGAATTATAGAGTTTATTGAGTGGCGAAATATTTATGTTCTAAAGTCAAACTAGTATTATTTGTCACAAGGCAATTTTTTTTCATGAGATAATTTTGACGTCGCATTTGCACTTGCCAGTATCAAGTATTGAAATTGTGAAGTCGCGGGCATCTTGTGGATGCAGATGGCAGGCTGTCGTTCAGTTTAGCGTGATAAGGGGGGGGGGCTATGTTCTGCAGTGGATGTCTTATAGCTGATGATGATGAAGTATTGCAATCATATCAAATTATATTCTCAGATCAAATAAAAATGCAGTGTCCCTACGGCGCACTGCCGAAGTGACGCCAAAATCGCTTCCAAAACTACGTTAATTCCCTATAAATACACGACCCACGCACACATACGCATTCAAAACTACGTGAATTTCTTGTCAGAACGTCGTACTGAAAACATTCGTTTTAAAAAGAAACAATGACTTCTTGCAGTGTTAAGAACTGTAAAAACAACACAAAAGTAAATAAGAAGAAGGATGGAATATTTCTACACTTAAGTATTTATATTATCACTTATTTTGATGAATTACACGACACGAACTTCGACTACGAACACATGTTTCAAAAAGTGGCTTCACTTTTCGTGTTCGCGGTAGTCCCTCTGTATTTAAGTCAGAGTCAAGACAAATGAGTCACGGTCTAGTATAAGTCATGCACTAGTAAAGTGGCGGAGACTACTTGAAGCTTCTACGGCGTTTTGGAAGGCATGTTTCACCTTGTTATATTACTTGATCACACTAGAGCACGTTCACGAAAATAAAATACCAAAAAAAGATTTGTGGTGTAAACAAATATAAATACAAATACAAATTAATTTATTGGGCATTATAAAAATTGACAAAATAATATATGAACCCATTGGCTCCGAACTAGTAATAAATACTGTGTTTCGGGAGCCAATGGCCTTTCGGGAAACAATCATCACCATTTTCTTTCACGCAGCAACAGAGCAACGGATCGACCTGATTTTTTGCATGAGTATAGTTCAAGGGCTGGAAAGTGATGTAGGCTAGATAGTAACATACTTTTCATCATCATCATCATCACCATTTTCATCACTAAGCGGGTGAAACTGCGGGGCGCAGCTTAAGCACATCGAACGTGATCTTGTTGAATTTTACTTCCGTTTCTATAAGGTTAAAAGAGTCTGTTCGAACAATCGTTTATTCTTTGAAAATGGACTACTAATCATACTAATATTGTAACCGCGAAAAGTTTGTTGGTTTGTTTATTCCTCTTTCACGCAGCAACAGAGCAACGGATCTACCTGATTTTTTGCATGAGTATAGTTCAAGGGCTGGAAAGTGACATAGGCTAGATAGTATCATACTTTTCATCATCATCATCATCATCACCATTTTCATCACTACGCTGGTGAAACTGCAGGGCGCAGCTACCTCAAAAACCTCCTAAATAAGGTTATTTACAATATTAGTATGATTAGAAGTCCATTTTCAAAAATTAAACGATTGTTCGAACAAACTCTTCTAACCTTAAAGAAACGGAAGTAAAATTCAACAGGATCACGTCCGATTTAACAAACGATGTGCTTAACACTAGTTCTCAAAGTTCATAAAGAGGAATTGTCGCTGGAACCGTCAACAACAACTGAAGATGGAAGTGTACTAAAACTGGAGACGTCAGGAAGCACTAAAGCTTAAAAACTTTCTAGACACGCTTGTGAGAGCTGTTAAAATTATTTCATGTTTCGAAACATATATTTATAAATCGATAGCTGTAGAAATGAAACGTGCATAATATCTTAACAGGGTTACACATAACAGGTGCACTTTTAAAACCGAAAGAAGCTCATTGCGCTCTTCATTGTGAAGAACTTTTTGCTATGGGACCAACCATGAAAAAAAACTATGCTGTGGTTTAATAAATTTCAACGATTATGGATAATGTAGTTTCGTGGGAAATCTGAGCAGCTATTGACTGTGGTTCTTCGGCGAATATCCACGTTCTGTATTTTTACGCGCGAAGAAACTCCGATCATATTCATTGCCCGCTGTGCAACTTACCTTATACATATACATAGGGTGTACCTATGCACACAGAAAAGAGAAGTAAATAGAACGGAAATGAGAAGGAAAATCTAATGACAGAACCTTGATTGAACATTTTTATTTATGTCAACGCGTCGAACTCCGTCCGCATCCTAACAACCTTACCTTACCTTTTTGGGTTAGGTCTCAAAGTTCTTTGTCCGCATCACAGTTGCTAACTGATTTCGAATGACTGACGTTTCGTTTTTATATGGGTGCAACAAATTTCTTACAAAATATGTCTTGACTGCCATTCTAATTAAAACAAAAAAATATTATTTTCTGTTCCTAATGGTATACAAAGTCCTTGGTGCCTATGCATGAGTTTTTTTTACAGATATTAAATGTATTACTCCTACTAACATGTAAATAAATGAATAAATGTATATTTCGTATTAGCTTGCGTATTGTAATCTCAATGGTATTGTATGGCAAATTTGACATAATTTATGTACTTCGTATAGCTTAAGGGCAGAATTTCAAAATTTCAATAGAAGCCTAATATGATCCATAAAACATTTGTCTCCATCTACAAAACTTATTTTTTAATCTAAAGTCTGTAACATCTGTCAAGAAAGCAATCCTGCATAAAATTCAAATGAATCCCAATGCAGTAAGTTACTAAAATTAATATTTGATTTGAATATTCTGTTCGAGGACGAAACTGAATAAAAATGGGATGAATAAGATTAACGTTGGTTAATTACCAGCTTTGAAAGACAATGTTCGCAGATTTTTTATTTAAATTCAGTCGAGTCTAATCTGCGATCATAAAGTTCTTTTTTATTTTTTGCATTCATCGAAGTCTTTTGCCAGGGCCAAACTTATTTACTGATGGGCAATATAGATTTTTTTATGCAAAGATTCTAGAAGTTCTAACATTAACACACACACACACAGAGAGAGAGAGAGAGAGACACACACACACACACATCAGGTTTCTACCATTTTTTACTACATTTGCCATTATTGCCATTCTGCGTGGTAATGTCGCCAGTATGCTGAGTTCACTGCCAATGCTGCCACCTAGTATGCAACGGGCTTGAGCATTGCCTTTTGACCTTCTACGGTCTATGGGTAAACAAACTATTATTTTTTGTATAATAGGTTTCTTTTTTTTTTGTTCTTCTTCTATTCTATTTCTAAGTTTTTAGTGAAAACTAGCTTGTTTTTAAAGGCTTGTCTTCTATCTACATGTTTGACTGTTAAAATCCAATTTTGTACTAAATCATAATTATAAATTAATAGTATAAATTTTATTGAAATCCGTACATTTTCTCGTATTTATCTATCTCGGGTAATCATCACTTTTACAGTTTCAAGGAGTTCCTTGAATTCAAAATATAATATAATTTAATATAGCGTACAATATTGGTAATACAATGAATAATATAGAATAAGTAATATAATATTAATAATTAATACAATTGTTAGTATACCATTTTTATTTTTTGTAATTAGTACTATTATTATAATTTTTTGACATGTAAATAATAATTACCAAATAAATGAATATGAATATGAATATGAATACTGTATAAAGCGATAAAATAACATCTAAAAATAAATACATAATATAAATAAATAAATATTTCGGGTCATTTTTGCACACACAGACATCTGACACCAAACAGAGCAAAGCTTCTGTAATGGCTGCCAGAGACTGATATACATACATACATAATTATATAGTTTTAAATACATACTTAAATAGATAATAACAACCAGATATAGAACAAACACAAATGTTCATCACAAAAATGTTTGTCATAGATGGGAATCGAACCCACGCCCCCAAGCTTAGCTTTAGGTTCACTACCAACTGGACCAACGGGCTATCTAATATGTATTGACATCTTGGTTACAGAAAAAAATGTATATTAAAGTTATATGATTATTTACGGGATATTTACCGTGGTAAGGTTGTGGAATAAGACTAAGAAAGAGGGTAAATCGTTATTTCTGCACCTAACTTTTTAACTGTTCGACCAGGCACCCGCATTTTACAGTCTTCCCGTGAACATGGTGCATGTAACTGCGCCAAAATATCGGGAGCTCATTCCACAACCTTATCACGGTAAATATCCCGTAAATAATCATATAACTTTAGTGAAAAACCGAGATAGTTTAAAAATGTATAATTATTTGCTCGTGTGTCGATTTTATTTCATGAAATATGCCATAATGTAAATACATAATGTATAATTATTTGCTCGTGTGTCGATTTTATTTCATGAAGTATGCCATAATGTAAAGACATAATGTATAATTTATTTGCTCGTGTGTCGATTTTATTTCATGAAGTATGCCATAATGTAAATACATAATGTATAATTATTTGCTCGTGTCGATTTTATTTCATGAAATATGGCATATTTCATGCCATAATGTAATCTTGATCTATAATCTAGCGATTATCTGCGACGACAAAAATATGTCTTGTGCATCAGCGGATGGCATCTCGATAGACATTGTGGACACAGAACGAAGTGAGAGCGTATTGGATTTCTATTTTTATATGATCTTCGCCGTTTGCGTACTGAATATGATATATTCGGGGATCTGCAGATCAAAATGTATTTTCCTTATCTGTTCATATGCGATACGCTTAACTGACGTAAACGACCTTGCAATATCATAATTCACGATTAGCAATAATGATATCAGAGTTATCAACATATCGATACATGATATCACCGAGTAGTCTTCAAAAGGATTTTCTGATATTTTTTTATTCCTACTTACCTTCTTTATATCAAAATCTAAGCCTATGCAATTATGCAACTGATACACCTACTAAGTTTAAATTTATTTTGTTTTATCTGCATTCTGTGTTGATTATAATTTTCACGGGGAAAAAATATTTTAGTAAGTAGCTATAATGTAAATTAAAAAAAACACTTTGTAATACCTTGTACAGCAGAATTAATTAACCATGAATTTATTTGAGGTCACGAAAATTCGACTGACGCAGTTGATTGCTTGCAAACTGACGAAGAAATAGTAAAAAAAACAACATATTTTTAAAGTACTATTATTTTTACTCTGGGGTTTATAATTATATTATTAAGTTGTTAATAGTGACAAGCCAAGTGATAATAAAGTGTCAAACATTGATTTGATCTATCACGGTTGTTTACTACAGTTATATGCTCATTTCCGGGATATCAGTTATTTATGATTATATCCATGAGAATTACGAATATCCCTGTATCTCGTATCCATATACCTAACTGTGGTGTTAAACCTTTTCTGGGGATTCTGCAAGACTAATTTTTTAAGCAGTTTATTTTATTATTATCTACCTATAGGTAGGTACAGTAAAAATTTTCTTAGCTCACTTTGAATTTTGATTTACTATGAAATACATAGGTATTGAGTACATAAGTATGGAATATTGCGATCAGTATTCCTACGCCTTTCTTTATATGACCTTTTCATTCACAAAAATGTGCTTAAAGCAAGGTAAATGAGGTAGTTACGAGTATCTTCATAATTATTTTATATTAAAAACTCGTTTGTTCACAAAATAAAAAACTTGTTTCTCAATTACTCTTCTGAGAGTTAATTGACTTAATTAAGGTAAGCATCTACTAGCTGTAACATTAAACTCAATCAGCGCAATTTCCTGAACCGGGCTAAACTTTAGCCCGAAAAGCCTTTTTGGCTTAAAATCTTGTTTAAAAGAAAAACAAAAGGAACCAATTCGCATTGCAGAAACCAACAAAACGAATTTCATCGAGGAAACCAACTTTCAAGCTAATAACGAATTAAAACTTCAGAGGTCGATTTGCTTTTTCATATCAAATTACCTACTTTGGAGGGAAAATCGTAATTCTAAACTCGAAACTTAGATGAGTTCTGTTCTGTTACCTACAAAGGATAAGGGTTGCCATTTTACTATAAGGAAATTTGAAATGCCTACTCTAAAAAGTCTTGTTATAGCCATATAACCTGTTAGTACTTAACGCCTTATATTCACACAACTTAGACCCAGCGGAACTTGAAACGATTTTCTTATGTTGATAGCCCTTATTCCACATGCCCAATTTTTTTTTTTTTTTTTTTATATACCTTTGGTTTTTTTTTGTTACCGCTGTGATCAGTTTCGAAAACTATTTCATTTTATTTCTTTTAGCCACAGATACCGGGATCAACGGGTATAATGAAATATTTTTTTTAAGAAAGGGATCCTGGTATCGGTGCTCCGGGATCCGTGGCTAATTCAGTCAGCTACCGGAAATCCGCAGATACAAATCTGATAGGTATAAATATAGGTACTTCAGTGAAATATTAAAAGAACAGGTTTTTATTCAGCCTTTTACAATGTTATTGCAGCTGTCACAGCAAATAAATCCTTGGACTGAGCATAGCTATCATTTACTTATCAATGAAATAAAATTAGTCAGTCGGTCACTCGATATAGATTAATGATAAGCACCTGTTGTCCAAATAGTTCTGATTCTTGAATAGGCAAATGTAGGTAAGGCTATTAACAAATTAAATGACAATTACAATACAATTATAAAAGGAGGTTATTAGGTTAAGGATACTTTTTTAGATCTACCTTCATTTAAAAATCATTCCTTTGCGTACAAGGAATGATTTGGTAATTTGAAAAAAATTTAGGTGAATAGGAAACTGCTTACTCTAGAAAATCTTACAATTACAATACAAATCAAAAAGGAGGTTAATGGTTATAGGATATTTTTTCAGATCTACCTTTTTTTGAAAATCATTTCTTTTCACATCATCAGCCATTGAATGTCCACTGCTGAACAAGGCCTCCCTCTTACAGAGGGATGTTGCCATAATCCCCACGCTTGGCAGGCGGCTTGGGGATCGCAGTATGTTCACCGTGTACTAACAGGACGCTGCTGCCCATCCTCCGGTGGTTCTGGTCGCAGTTTTAGGACATACCCGGGTCCCATTTCTTTTACGCAAGGTCATTTGAAAGAAATCTAGTTGAATAGGAAACTGCATCTGCATAGGTACTCTAGAAAACCTTATCTATAAGTTCTCTGCTCTTAACCGATAACAATATAACGACTGACTTAGAGATAAACTAATAGGTACCTACCTATATGTGCAAGCTACAGTGAACTTTACTCGAGATCGGGTCACGACTATGCCTTTGAACATTTACTCATTTGCAAATAACATGGCCACAGAAGATGCTAACATTCTACTGCAACTGTTAGGTAATAATTAATAACTAAAACAGCTCATTCATTTCAATAATTTACTTCCCAAACGTAATATGCTACTACCTAATTATATTCTTATTCGACTATATTTTTAACAAAAATTCCAAGACGTATCCGTCATAAAAGAGACGTCAAAATACTCACAGAAACAAAAAACGCCGGTAACTCGTATATCCAGTTGTACTAAGTTGTGACGAATCAAGGAGAAAACTTTAGAACTTTTATCACAATTTCACGAAACTGCAACACTAATTTGCGTCATTTTGGCACTGAACATCACTGTTTTAAGTTTTTTCGTATCGTAAGTTAGTAGTCGCGATTTTGGAACACTCGCACGTGGTTAGTACGTACGTTAATACCGCGCGGCGATTGCTCGCAGACTGACTCGCTGACTGAAGTTTGAATGAATCGCGTTCGAGTTTACATTGAGTCGGTGGAATGTCGGTCTTTCTGTAAGTAAATAAGTGGACGCGTGAATGCGTGACGGTCAAGCAGTTTAGTTTTTGCAGAGCCTTCTCACATTTAAAAAATACGGGCCGAATTGAGGCCCTCAGAGCAAATAAAAATACAGAGGGACTACCGCGGACACGAAAAGTGAAACTACTTTTTGAAACATGTGTGCGTAGTCGAAGTTCGTGTCGTGTAATTCATGAAAAAAAAGTGATAATATAAGTAATTAAGTGTGGAAATATTCCATCCTCCTTATTTACTTTTGTGTTGTTTTTAGAGTTCTTAACACTGCAAGAAGTCATTGTTTCTTTTTAAAACGGATGTTTTCAGTACGACGTTCTGACAAGAAATTCACGTAGTTTTGAATGCATATGTGTGCGTGAGTCGTGTATTTATTGGGAATTCACGTAGTTTTGGAAGCGATTTTGGCGTCACTTTGGCAGTGCGCCGTAGGGACTCTGTATTTTTATTTGCTCTGAGTTGAGACCATACATCTGTTAAGCAAAGAAAACTGGCTTTTTGGCGTTCTGATTCTATCAAATAGAAAGACCTATAGAAAATTCAATATCTGCAATAAATAGTTCACTTGGTAATAAGTTATAACTGGTAATTCCTTACTTGGATGACCTCCTTATCATTTCACTGAATCAAAATGCCATATTTTATTAATTTTGTAGTCGGTTTTTTAAATCGATAATTTCTGAATGTTGTGGTGGTATGGAACCCTCATTGCGCGAGCCCTACTCGCACTTGGTCGGTTTTATTTACTTACGGTAGGTTATCTCCAGAAATACAAGAATTCCAAAAAAATACTAATCTAGAGAGGTAATTTATAATACTTTCCGAGAAAATATTATTATATACCTAATACTAGCTGACCGACAAACGTTTTCCTGTTCAAATTTAATAGAAAAAAGTTCCTGAATATCCGGACGAAATTTTAAATTTTATTTTTCTTTTAAACCACCCCTTTTTAGAGGCGAACAAAACAATAAAATACTATTCAAATTAGTCAGGCCGTTTTTGAGTTTTAGTGAGACTAACGAACAGCAATTGACTTTTATACAAGAAAGAAGAAGATGTAAGATAGAAAAAAATAAGATTAGCAACCATAGAGTAACGTGTCTTTTAACTATATTATCTAAGGGTATACAACGTCCTTGCCTACAACATACCTAAAACTAGCTGCGCCCCGCGGTTTCACCCGCATAGTGAGGTGATGGTGATGATGATGATAATAATGAAAAGTAGCCTTTGTCACTCTCCGGCCATTGAACTATACCCATGCAAAAAATCAAGTTGATCGGTTCCTTTGTTGCTACGTGAAAGAGGACCAACAAACTAACAAACTTTTCGCATTTATAATATTAGTATAAGCCTATAATTTTTTCATTGCTATTACGATAACCACAGAAAAGAAAAAAATATGTGACGACAACACCGTCTACTATTTTATATTCTGTGGTATACAATGGCACATGGCACATAGTACATGTTACGTATGCTAACACCAGTAACAAAGGTCAAAAACTTTGAATACTTGCTTAATTCAAAACAACGTGCTATTTTTGTTAATTAGAACATAACCGGTCGGTACCGCTCTTAATGCATTAAATCAGGCAAATTTAAATATATTATAGTGGTTAGTAAGTAATTTACGAGTAGGAATTGTTAGTTTTAAAAGCTCCGATAAAAGAGCTTATAATATTTAAACGGCTGGACAGAATCTCTTGAATCATAGCTAAGAACTCTCGATCAATTCGCCTTAACAACAAATAAACCGACCAAGTGCGAGTCGGGCTCGCGCACTGAGGGTTCCGTACCACCACAAAATTTAATAACGAAATTAGCAGTTATAACATGGTAATGAACATAAACTTTTCACCGACTCGCACTTGGCCATTTTTTTATCATTTGTTGTTATATTTAAGAGTGTGTACTATAATCATGTTAAGTTAAACGCTTGTAAGTACTACCGTTTTTACAGAAAAAAACATTTAATTTTACATATAACTTTTTTTCTAGACGTGATAAGGTACTTGAAGTCACATATTTCTTCATTGCCTTTTTACCAGGTACAAATCGCGGTAGCCTATTTAGTAGACTGCTAGACTTGAAAGCGTGAAGTCGCGGGTTCAAATCCCGGGCCCGTACCAATGAGCTCTTTGGAGTTTATGTACTGAGTTACGGCTTTTCGGCCTAGGAAAATATCGCGAGGAAATCTGTGTAGGTGCGTACGAAGAAGAAATTCAATGACGTACCTATGTGGCCGCTACTGAGCCAGCGTGCTGGATAAATGGCCCTTTCGGGGGTTGACCAAAGTTCAGCAGTGGACTATTCAAAGGCTGATTAATCTATGCTATGCTTTGGACCCGGGTATGTCCTAAAACTGCGACCAGAACCACCGTAGGATGGGCAGCAGCGTCTTCTTAGTACACGGTGAACGTACTGCGATCCCCAAGCCGCCTGCCAAGCGTGGGGATTATGGCAACACCCCTCTCTAAGAGGGAGGCCTTTGTTCAGCAGTGGACGTTTAATGGCTGATGATGTGATGCTTTTTACCACGTGACTTTTTTACCGAAACGAAAAACTAGGCTGCGACAAGTACAGGGAGTGACTTATTCGATGTCACCCTAATATATATTATAGTACCTAGATACCAAATATTGCACGTCCGCTAGGATAAACTGTTGGATTTAAAACTTTATGTAACATCTTTGCAGTTAAACATTATTCTATAAGCGGAATAAGGCATAGTTTTAGGTATGTGGTATGAAATAATCACTACGAGTACTGTTTTCCATACAACATAATTCTGTATACAAGAAAAGAAAGAAAGAAAGAAAGAAAGAAAAAGTTTATTCATGATGGCATGTAAAACAAATAATTATAATAATTTTTAGAAAAAAAAGAACCGACTTCATGACTATGTCTAAATTGACAAACTGAAACTAAAAAAGAGAAAATATTGTTTAATATTACGACTGAAACCATGGTCATGAAAAATTTTACGAAAAACAACACACTTTTTTGTTTTTTTGAAGTTCTGTTCTAGGAACAGTTTCTCTATGTTTGCCACATGTTTGCTGTTCAGTTGACAGCGTCGCTAGTGGAGGACAAAGTATGAAATTCACCAAGAAATAACTGTAGTTCCCATTTTGCCCACCTTAACAGCTAAGTTGGTGGCACTGTACAATGTACATTGAATTCGTTGCTTATCGTCATATTTTTGTAGATTTTTCAAAGAGCGCTGAATCAATGTCGATTGAATTTTTATGGGACCACTCAGGAGATATGACCAACCAACCAAAAAAAGAATCATCAAAAACAATTCTAAATTGGCGGAGAAATCGCGTAACATGCATACAAAAAAAAACAGTCGAATTGATAACCTCCTCTTTTCGGAAGTCGGTTAAAAAGTGGGTAGATAGCAAAATTACATTTTCATAATTACTGTCATTAACAGCACTCAAAGCTTTAAAATACTTTCCACCTCATAATAAACCGTGTTACGACGAAATAAAATTCAAACTGCCACCTTAACTTTTATCGTCTTTTGTAGGTACCATTACAAGCAACGTCCGTTGGCTTTGTATAGGTGTTCTATAATGGCGGTGCTACACTCGAGGCATTAAATGGAATGGTGACGATGTAACGATCGTTTTCTATTGGCGTCTGACAATTGACAGCCGGAGTTTGAAGTCTACATCACTGGAACTGTCGATATAGCTACTAATAAAAGTTAAAAATTCACAGTAAACACCTGGAAGAAGGAATTAGATCTGGACGATCTAATGCCCTCCTCGCCATTTTTCTATCGGACTGCCAGATCGGGCACGAAAAATTTTCATCGCTTTATGGTCGACATTCTGAAAACCCGTACGAAGATTTGATTCCACATTTATTGTGCGAACTGTCAGTCTGTGGAATGAGGCCTGAAATTTGAGACTCGCTCGGTCAATTATAATTTTTTGCAAGATTTTATTTAACTTGCAAAGTATGTATGTTTGTTTGGGTGGAATCTTGCAACTCAATTTTGGATATAATTATATCAGATATATAGCCGATTGAGCTGAAATGTGGCATATTTATGTAAGTTCGGTGACAATGCAATGTTATGGTACCATCGACCTGGTCTGATGATGGAGACAGAAGGTGGCCATAGGAACTCCTAAACGAAACGACATAACCCCGTCGACGAGTTTGGGTTCATTGGATTTGTCTTCCCAAGTACTTTTGTCCTAGATGATAAATTCAAATCAACAAACAATTATTCATCTGTTATAAATTGTTGCAAAATCAGCCAAATTGTTTCAAAATCCCTTTAAATTGTTACTCGCTTCTTCGTCCAAACGCTTATTGTTTTATTATAAGGTGTTATACGTTTACTTATAACAAAACCGATCTGTACAATACGTTCTGGGTTTTGCCATTCTTTGCCAAAACATAGCCAAAACATATACATTCTTTGCACTGGAGACACGAGAGCAAGCAACTTACAGTTGTCCATGAGAAAAACACGCCGTGTGAAATGGGCATTTTGCAACTGACCTTTTCCAATAATATGGATATTGACCAAAAAGGGTTCAATGTCGCAGTCCTAACATCCCCCGACACCCACCCCACACGAATCCTGATTACGGACCTGTATCTGAGTCACAGAATCTATTAGAGTACATAATTATAGCCCCAGTGTAACGAAGCTGACTGTGAAAGCCAGACTGTCCATCAAGTAAGCATCTTCTCAGTATTCGAGCTCGGAAGACATTTAAAGGATTAAATTAACCATAATTCGACATTCATATACCGTCCTGAATTTAATCAGGGCTGCCCTAAAGAATTACGTGATCCGAGCCTCTAATGGACCAACTCTAATGCGGAAGTGATGTATTTCCTTGACGTTTTATTTGGAATACCTTTGAAAGAAATGTAAGCTGTATGCGACCAATTTCCTTTTTTCGGCCAATTTTCTTCAAGTCACTCAGTTCTGACAAACGGGCACGGTTCAAATATTACAGAATCAATTTTACATGCTAGCAAAAAAGCGCCTGGATAATGTTACGCGTGACCAAATTGCTGGCGTGTTTCTGGCTCAACGATAAGCATTGCCATTCAGCGCAGTAATGCCGCCAGCATGCTGGGTACTCTGCTAACTGGTAATGGGCTTGAGCATGCGGATTGTCTTTAGACTTTCAAAGGTGTATGGGCAGTTATTGTAGTGTTAGTGTTAGCTTATATTTTGTTTAGTTAATAAAGACACTAGTAAAAAAAAAATACTTGAAGTGTCTGATATAAATAGCTTCAACGTTTCTTTAGTAATAATATACCCAAACTAAAAATACTTATAATCAGAACTCTTTACCCACTTGGATACTACTTACCAATATTTAAAAAAAAAATGCTATAATATACGAAAATACATGCTTATGTGACTCGTTCAAACAGTGAATTTGATTCTACTTTTTCTTCCACTGTAATCCATAAATGGATTTGATTCTACTTTTTTCCTTTCACTATAATCCATCAATGGATTTGACTCTACTTTTTTTCCGCTCTAATCCGTCGATAGCACTACTAGTAAGTAGTGATTAGTGATTTTCCCCCTCTTCTGCACTACTGACCAGTAGGGCCGTAGGTAATATTTGGCTGGTTTAATCTTCATTTGCCAGCAAACTACAAAACTATTTTTTTAATACCCGAATTAGGTTTTTTTCAATATTAATTTGCTCTTCTTGCCAGAAACGCCTAGTAGAACTTTGGCACTTTGTGAGCGTATTCAAACTAAATTATCTAAAGGTACTTCCCGCGGATTTTCCAGGATTTTTCGAACAATGACTTTTTTTGAAAAGAACCTCCGGGTATATACGTACCACGCAGTAAATTGAACGTGTTCAAATCGCAGCTCAAACGAATTGGACTAACAAAGGCGGTTCTACCAAAAAACAATTCCAAAGCAATCAAATAATGGCCATTGACGCGTGAACGGAGACTTTTGTAAGGGTCGCTGCAGACTGGGCAACTTCCCCAGCCGCAAGGACGCCACAAATTAACTAATAATGTTTTTATGTTTTAATCGTAATTCATCTTTAGGGTTTCGTATCTACCCAAAAGGTGCCAACTGGAACCCTATTACTAAGCCAACGCTGGTTGTGCTACTTTTTAACATCATTTGAACCGTAATAGACAACTAGTTGCAATTTTCACAGAATATTTATTGTTAAGGTGGATTAACTTAAAATAATAATACAATCAAAAAGTATATGAACCGGCCAAGTGCAAATCGGGATCGCACACTGAGGGTTCTGAACCACCACATAAAATACAAAAAACTCAATATATGTATTAACAAAAAAAATTTTTTAGGGTTCCGTACCCAAAGGTAAAAACGGGACCCTATTACTAAGCCTACGATATCTGTCTTGAAATACCACCAAGTACTATTAATATTCTTATTTTATGTCGTCAAGTTATTTTTTTCGCTCGATTAATAATAACCCTTTTTTATTGTCTTATATAAAAACACTGACCACACAGATAGAGCCTATGACCGAAAACTAAATTGAATGTGTTGAAAATAAAGAAAATTATAGCAAAAAACGCGAGACCAAAATGCTGGCGTGTTTCTTGCCATTCAGCGTGGTAATGCCACCAGCATGCTGGGTACGCTGTCAACTGATAAACATTTGGATTGTCTTTAGACCTTCAACGGTATATGTTTTTGCAGTGTTAGCTTGCATTTTGTTTAGTAAATAAAGGAACATGCCCGTTAAAAAAAGGAAAATATAAGGATTTTTAATGTCTTGTTTACACAAGGAGCGCACCATGCTTATAAATGACGTCATTTGTAAGTACACCACATCATACAAACTCTTAACTGACACTCACTTTGCGGGAAAGGGACAGCGTCACTTCCAAATCTGGTTCAGTATAATTGTACGTATTACATATAATTATAATTTACTAGCTGCGCCCGCGGTTTGACCCGCGTAGTGGTGAAAAATAGTTATGATGAAAGTAGAAAGTAGAAGTAGTAGAAAGTAGCCTTTGTTACTCTCCGGTCCTTAAACTATACCCATGCGAAAAATCAGGTCGATCCGTTGCTCTGTTGCTACGTGAAAGAGGAACAAACACACCATTAAACTAACAAAACAACAAACTTTTCGCATTTATAATATTAAGTATGATACCAAAGATGTTACTTTTAACAAATTAAATAACCATCTGATCCATTTTTACACATTATTATAATAAGCCATATTATAATAATGTGTAAAAATAAGACCCTAAATGAGATGACTGAGATCCCAATTTTTCGACTAGGGTAAGGTTGCTTAAGTCGTACTACAACCTAATTCGACCCCGGCAATATCTCGCCTGATACTTATAAATAGCGCAATCTAGTATTGTCAAAATGAACTTTTCAGTCGAGTGATCAAACGTAAACAAATGGGCCGCCGGCTGTCTTCGTGAAGCATAAATATTCAAAAAGTAAGTTTTTTATATAGTATTTTTTAAATTTTTTGATTCATTTGTAAGCTTTTTATGGCAGGTTGTGATATTGATCTTTTTTCTTTATTTACATCAATTTGTCACACTTATGTGGCAATCGTTTAGGCGTATTTAAACGGTCGAATTTTTTGAGGTTATGTCAGTGTTTTAGTTTTAAACTTACAAGTCCCCGCTGCTTAAGTCGTACCTGTACAAAATTCCTTACTCATACAGGTACGACTTAGGAATTAAGAAAATTGCTTTTCAAATTTACGTTATTGTTTATCAGGTAAACAATAACGTAACGTGCTGTATGTTTTAGTTTTTAGTTGTTCATGTGATCTCCGATTATATTATTAAGTATTTTTCTTTATAATTTTTAATATGTTAACTAACATTTGTTTTCTAAAGGTGGTACGAATTAGGCGACTAGGTGCCTTAATCATACCGAAGCTATGTTTTAAAAAACGTTAAAATACCTATTTTCATTAAAGATATTCAAGTTTCTATGATTGTTAATTAAAAGCCAATTAAATAAAGATTCAGTAGATGTAAAAGATTTTGTTTTATTTCAATTGCAGTGAATATTACAGTGTAATTTCCTTAGGGGGTACGACTTAAGCAACCTTACCCTACATAGATGAAATCAACGACTGCGTCACCGCAGAAAAGGGAAAAACTTACAACATTCAATTTAGTATTTTTCAAAAACAAACTAGTTTCAGCGGATGATGGCTGGAAACGTTGTAGAAGTTAGTTGAACGCATAAGTTTCCCTTTGGAGCCAAGTTGAGAGAATTCTAGTTGAGATGTTATAGTCAGGAAATGAAAGTTAGGGCTGCTAAGTTTTCAGTGCGGGACTTAAGCGATAAGTATATATATTATGTAAGTCGCAAACTCTAGTTTCAGAGTTTTAGGCCATTCAAAAGCCTCTAACTTACAAAATATATAATTATTAACCGTTGCCTGCGACTTGGTACACGCTTGGAAATACATAATACAAACTTTGAACCCCCTTACTCCTTACTTCATCTCTGTCGTAAAATCCTATCTTAGCGTATGTCTAGACCCCATAAGGCATTTCCTTGCCAACAACTTTGTAGGTCAAGAAGTCAGTGAGTGAGTATTTCGCTTGTATATTTCAGAAGAATAACCAACGGGGACTTCGTCTGCTACACTGACGATATCGAAGACGTTGCCATCAGTTGATTCTTGCGTCGAGCGTCGGCTGCGTCACCGAAGACCATTAAGTAGTACAAACTTTGCAGATGGCCATCAAGCATCGGAACGCGGCAGTGATGGAGGCCCTGGGCCGAGAGGAGGCAATTGAAATGTAAAAGTAAACGTTCCGTGGTCCTTAACTGTTGGCCTTTTGGAAAAATTCAGAGTCACACAGCGGGCAATGGAGAGAGCTATGCTCGGAGTTTCTTTACGCGATAAAATCCGAAACGTGGATATTCGCCAAAGAACCAGAGTCACCGATATAGCTGTTAAAATTTGCAAGTTGAAGTGGCAATGGGCAGGCCACATCGCTCGAAGAACCGATAACCGATGAGGAAGAAAGGTTCTGTAGTGGAGACCACGAACCGGAAGACGCAGCGTAGGGAGGCCTCCCACTGGATGGACCGACGACATTGTGAGAATCGCGGGCATCCAGTTCGCGGTAGGCCTATGTTCAGCAGCGGACGTTTTCTGGCTGATGATGATGATGATGAAACTTTTCGAAGTAAGGGTTGTGTTTGCATCAAGCATTCATAGCTCACCATCGAAAGTACCTTCTTGCGACGGCTTTGTGTGTCGGGTCGCTTTTTTAGAATGGCTGGCACATGAGTTATACCAAGAATCCATCTTAGTCTATCTTCCTTGGTTATACTCGTGATCGGGTGCTGCTAGCGGGTCACTGGTCTGCTCGCGGTATATACACAAACTAGTAATAACAGGCCAATTTTTTTAAACATTACTTTAAGATCTTACTTACTTTCCTCTCCCAGTATTGTGTATTCATCATAATCATCATAATCAGCCTTTTAACAGTCCACTGCTGGACTTTTAGCCTACCCCGAAAGGGAGATTGGGCCATACACCACGCTGGCCCAGTGCGGGCTGGTAGATTCACATACGCCATTGATTTCCTTCTCCGTACGTATGCAGGTTTGCTCACGATGTTTTCTTTCACCGAAAAGCCAGTGGTATGAAAATCCGTACATAAGTTCCTTATTTTTCTTTCTTTCTTTTTTCTTATCTTAAGTATATACGTTATAGTATAATAACTCACGGACCCGTGTAACCGTGGAGTGGCTTATGAAATAAGTAAATAAAATTATGACCACTCATAACTTTTTACACACGTTATACACAGATTCACAAGTTAAGCTTATAAAACCCCCCTTTTTGCGTCGGGGGTTAAAAAAGTGTGAAAGAGATATCTCTAGCAGGAGCGCAGCCTTAAGGCAAAGCATGTAGCTAAATGAAACGTAGCTTAACTATAATGAACGAAATTCGTTCCAAAAAACATTTTTATAATTACAAGACAAAAGGAGGCAAACGTTTTAATTATTTGGTTTAATTAAAACCCCAATTAAGACTTTACTTAATGCTAATAATTTGGTAGAAAAAGTGGTGAAGGTAATTTAAGAATGCTTAATTAATTAAGGCGAAGTTAATCATTTGATGAATGGTAATCCTAGAAAAGTATTTTTTTTAAACGTAGGTATTGAATAAACACGGAATACAACGATGATGTAGCAACGACATTTGAACGAAACCTGGTGGCAAGTGGAGTAATGATTTACTAGTATAAGCAGGGGCCTTACGGTCAAAGCCTTACGCGGTCTCAAACTAACGTTAAAACCGCGCAGTTCGGAAAATCACACGAACGTGAACCTTAATGCCCACAGATACGGCTTGCGGTCGTGCAACATTTTTTCATCGCCTAAACTGGATTGCTTTAAACAGCTAACCGTAAGGCCTCAGGCCTGGCGCACTCCGCACTTTAGGTATGAAGCTAGAAGTACCGACTTTTTGGACCTCTGCGCGACAAGAGTTACGCGATAGACAGAGAGGCAACTTCCACGTTAATATAGCTGTGGGTAGTTGTACGTACACTCGTACGTCATGAATTGCACTTTATTGTGTAGTAGCAAGGAGTCGCTAATTATTTAAATGATTTTGCGGGGTGAATCTTCTGTATTTGTAGATACTAATATGTCTTCTGTGGTGTTAAACAGCCAGTTGTGGTGGTAAACAGTTGTGTTGTTAGGCAGCCGATATTCCAATACATTATACTCATACGTTCCATTTCATAGGTACGTCTTCGTAAAATGACGTACCTATGAAATGATACTGTTAACAATACTTATATTTAAGCTTTAGAATTCTTTAGTTTAATTATATTTAGTATTATCTCTCAATTGATATTGGAACAACAACCGGCTACGTGATCTGACTCGCGGGTAATTTTGAGACTGTCAGTCATAGACGTAGACAGTGGCGCCGCCGGTGCATGTGATTGCTTGTTTGAATAGCCAATCGCAGGCATCGGCGTTCGCGCCGTCTGGGCATGATGGCGATAAGGAATGGTATAAAACGATGAAGAGTCAGACCACTAGCCCTCTGTTCTGTTTCGTACTTCGTGGCTTCACGTTAATTTAGTTGTTGAAGAAGTTAATTGTCCACTATAATAATTGTAACTGTAATAATATAATATAAAGTGAAATATAGAGGTGAAATGAATCATGTAAGTACAGTTTTATTACTTAGATCCTATCCCTGCCAGTGTAAGTGTAGGTAGAAACAGTGGTCCAACCAGGTTATGCATTACAAAATACTGGGTGTGCCATTATTTCAGAAACGGGATGAACTAAAAACGCCCTGTAATAAAAATAATAATAATTAAGACTAATAATATACATGATGCTGTGCAGCCAATTTGTTTAATTAGAAGTGTGTTAACCTATTCATTTGCATTCAAAAACCAAAATTGATCTGGGATTCTTGTTAGTACTTACTGGTCGACCTAGATCGAGACTATCTAGTGATACTGGCTTAATTCCAGATTAATATTATAGTCAGTTGTTGGATGAATTCAATCGACTACCCTCCGATTGGGTTCATTCGCTATTAGCGACACTATTGGAGTTGCATGCAAATGATAAAATTGATACCAACGTTTGATATTTTATTTTTATATATATATTTTTTTTCTCCATCCTCGTACCTATAAATTTGATTTTGCATATCTTGTTCTTTTTTTTGTAAGTATTCATTGGTCCATACTCAGAATTGAGAGAATGCTGGGTGGGGTTATGCTATAATGGATAAATTTGATGAAAGTTGCTTTCTGATAGCCAATTTGGAGACTACCAATACTGCAGTTTTTTTACAAGCTTTTTTTCAATTTGCCCTATTGATAGTATGTATGTACGTTCGTATAGTTAGGAGAAATCTTGCAACTGATTTTTAGACCAGTTATCCTCAACCGATTGAGCTAACATTTTGGCATACCAATTACTTATTTGTGTAAGTTTCGTGAGAATGCAATGCTATGGAACCTGACCTACCATCGAGCTGGTCTAATGATGGAAATAGAAGGTGGCCATAGAAACTCCTAAACGAAACGATCGAACCCCGTTGAGTTGGGGTTCATTAGGTTGGTCTTCCCAGGCACCTTTGGTCCTAGGTGATAAATTCAATATGGCGAACGCCCCAAGATGGCGAACAAAATGTTATCTACCATCTTGATATGGGTATAAAATTAAAGTTTTTGCTGAGAAGGATTCGTAAAAGCTTGTTCAAGTAATTCTTTTTTTTTTAATCATTTCATTTCTTTATGAATACATGCTTGCTGACTGGGATTCAAGAGTGAATATTTATTATTGGCTGTGTTAATAAATAGTTTTGTCATCCTAGTTAGCATTTGTCAAACTATCTGCGCTACTACCAGTACTACTACCAGTACTACTATCAATTCCACTACCAGTACTACTACCAGTACTACTACCAGTACTACTACCATTGCTACTACTAGTGCTATTACCAGTATTACTACCAGTGCTACTACCAGTACTCCTAGTTCCTACCAGTACTACTACCACTACTACTACCAGTACTACTACCACTACTACTTCCAGTACTACTACCAGTGCTACTACCAGTACTACTACCAGTGCTATTACCAGTGCTACTGCAGCTACTTACAATTCTAGCCAATCTGATCTTAATTTAGGCCTCAGTTTTTGCTCAGTGACTTTGCGCGAATAATCTCAATTTCAGGAAAACTTGAAACTCTAGAGGGCGTACGAGCCGCCGACCCCTATCACCGGACATTAGAGCGAACACGTGATTGGGCGCTGCAAGCTGAACACCTCAATGGAAAGCAAGCTGTGCACCGAACGCGCAGCAGAGCTGTGCCTCACGTCGAGCCCTGTTCCTGCGACCGGGCTGTGCACCGCTCGCGCAGCAGAGCTGCGCCTCACGTCGAGCCCTGTTCCTGCGACCGGGCTGTACACCGCTCGCGCAGCAGAGCTGCGCCTCACATCGAGCCCTGTTCCTGCGACCGGGCTGTGCACCGCTCGCGCAGCAGAGCTGCGCCTCACGTCGAGCCCTGTTCCTGTGACCGGGCTGTACACCGCTCGCGTAGCAGAGCTGCGCCTCACATCGAGCCCTGTTCCTGCGACCGGGATGTGCACCGCTCGCGCAGCAGAGCTGTGCCTCACGTCGAGCCCTGTTCCTGCGACCAGGCTGTACACCGCTCGCGCAGCAGAGCTGCGCCTCACGTCAAGCCCTGTTCCTGCGACAGGGCTGTGCAACGCTCGCGCAGCAGAGCTGTGCCTCACGTTGAGCCCTGTTCCGGCAATCAAGCTGAGAGTCACGTGGGACACCAACATGAATCGCCAGTGGTGAGTCCGCTACGTATAATAGTAATTCATACCTGACTGAACTTGCAGCTATTCTTAAATTCGTTTCAAACAATAGTTTCGGAAAATTACCATACACAACACAACACGCATAATACGACATACACCACACAACACGATTGCCGAGTTTGACCCATCAAAACAGGAACGTTGGATGGCTATGTTGGCTTCATAAAGTTGCTAGTCTATCGGTTTTTTTTATCGGACACATTTCGGAGAGTGTGCATCGGATCTGCACGATCTAATTCCCTCCTGCCCATTTTTCTATCGGACTGCCAGAGCGGGCACGAAAAGTCGTCACCGCCTTATGGTTGATATTCCAAAAACCCGTACGAAGCGCTTTGATTCCACATTTATTATGCGAACTGCTAGTCTGTGGAATTCGCTGCCTGAATGGGTGTTCCCCGATGGTTACAATCTGGGCGTCTTCAAATCACGAGTGAATCGGTTCTTTCTAGGCAAGCGTACTCCAACGTAGACCGCATCATTGCTTAACATCAGGCGTGATGGTGGTCAAACGCAAGTCTAATATAAGGTTAACGAGTGTGCGACCATTTATATGGTTGGAAGGACAAGCAAATTGCCCATTTTTGCATTGCCAAAACTAAATGGCACATCTTAAAGGTGGTACGAAGGTCTTCCATTTGTCCTGCTTTCATGAGTCGAGTGGCAGGATAAACTTTCAACTGCTTTCCCATCCAAAGATAATTACATATAACCAAATGGTTAGATTGATTTTTGATTTTAAAAGTTCTTTATTCATCACAGTCAAAGAAATTGTATACACCAATATTGTATACATGACTTTATCAGGCTAACAACATCTGTTAGTCTTTTAAAAAACCTAGGTTTAATTATAAAAACATTTAAAACCATGAAGTAAAAAAAAAAAAGTTAAATGGTTAGAGACATGATAGCTAAGAGAGCCCAGTTCACTGACTCGTTAGAAGAATACTTCTACCAGAAACTGGTTCTTAGTAATAGGTGTGGTATAGCGGATAGACAGGCCGTAGACTGTTTGCTGCATGGTATTGACAATCGGTCTGTTCAACTTGGTGCTGAAGCAACGCAATTCAACGACCCCAATAAACTATTGCCTTACTTGCCGTAATGCTCGTAGCATCAAAACAAACGCTGACCGGTTAATAGGGCAACCTGTGCGTCAATCTAACTTTTTGCATAGTCCTGCCTACTGTTTTAATTGTGAGAAGGAGGGTCATACTGTCTCGCAATGCACACAGCCTGTAAAAAGATGTATATTGTATTAAGTGCAGTAGAGTTGGCCACGACACTGAAAATTGTTTTTTCATGCCTAGAAACGAAACATCTGACAAAAAGTAACGCACATAAGTAGTGATAGCAAGTTCATGCCTTCCTCTGAATGTTTGCCACCGATTACGCCAAAACCCATCGATGCGTCTGAGCCCAATCAAATGTATTCCAAGACTACCTTTGTGAATGGTTGTGCAATCCAATCGTAATGAGTTTGGGAGTGAATGTTCGATGATACGTTCGTTTGAAGTCCAAAATAATTAATTGGCTTGGATTGTATAGCTGATGATCTTGATTTTTTACGAGATTTTGGCAATTCTGTCGTACATTGCATGGGAAGGCAGATAGTAAAAGTTGTTATCGATGATGTAGGTGCAAAGTTGGACCTCTTTATAGTTCCTGATGCAGTTATACGTACCTGTCCTATTATTAATAGGCCAGACTTTCACAGAACAACCACATACACACCCTCCGCCAGATTATACAGAAGAGGCCTGAGGAGTATAATCGGCCTTTATGTCTAGCGTTTGTGAACTATGAGAAAGCCTTTGATTCAATCGAGACCTGGGCAGTTTTGCAGTACCTCCAGCATTGCCATATCGGTTATGGGTTCCTATATCGAAGTGCTGAAGTGTTTGTATAGAAAAGCCACCATGTTGATCCGATTACGAAACGAGAGCACAGAACCAATCTAATTGCAGAATGGTGTGAGACAGGGAGATGTTATCTCTCCGAAACTGTTCACAAACGCATTGTAGGATGTTTTCAAGCTCTTAGACTGGAACGGATTCGGCATCAACATCAATGGCGAATACATCACTCACCTTCGTTTTGCCGATGATATAGTCATCATGGCATAGTCGCTGGAGGATCTCAATACGATCGATACGATGCTCAGCGACCTCAGTAGCCTTTCCCAACAGGTGGTTCTCTAAATGAACATGGACAAGTCAAAAATCATGTCCAATGTTTTACCCGTGCCGGTAGTCATTGGGAACAATACTCTCGAAGTTGTTGACCATTACACCTATCTTGGACAGATTGTTCAGTTAGGTAAGTCCAACTTAGGCAAAGAGGTCACCCGAAGAATTCAACTCGGATTGACAGCGTTCGGGATATTGCGTGACACCTTTTCCTCCAAGATACCGAATCTGATGATGACGACGATGTTGATGATGATGTTTATGATGATAATGATGATGATGGAGAGACACCTTGTGGCGAACACTAGTCCGTTGACTGCATTTACCTTGCTAAAGGATCTCCTCATTGCACTTGGTCTGGTGGTCCAGTTGGATGACACGCGTACTGTCATAAGTAGATGGTAAGAAATCTGGTATGTTACATTCTAGAGAAAAGGCTGAGATCCTTTTTGATACAGTCAGTGCTGCCCACGTTAGCTCATTTGTCCGCAGCACAAGGGGGGGTATATTTACCATTTGGTATTAATTGATGCGTTCACAAAATGGTTTTCTTAATCCTATAAAAAAATAAAAAATACACATGTCCAGTACTGGGGTATACGACTTTGATAGGCATCAAATTCAAGATACGCCACTTACCCAAAGGCAACCGAGGGTCGGTTGCATCTGTTCAGACTTCAGACTCTTTAGTAATATCAAGTGACAAAACTGAACCATGGTTAGCATTTGACAGGCTGCCCGACTCCTCTAGCAACAGTGAATAGGATACTGCCTTTTAATAACCGCTTTATAACTGTTATGTTACAAATTGTCACTTTTCAGATTCGGAGTACTCATAATATTCATAAATTTCATATTAATAAATGCATAGTATTCATAAATAAAAATTACTGTAAAATACCCCCTAGGTTATGTTTAAAGTCCGTACAAATTCGTGATATCTACTACAAATAAAATTTAAAGCATAAAATCTAAATATCACGCGGTCTCTGTTTATCTTATCTGATCACTAGCTGACCTGACAGACGTTGACCTGTCTTAGTGTTTGAAGACGCAAAGTTAAAATTGTAAATCTTATTTTTTTTACACCTTGGGTTACATTATTGTAGTTTTAGTAAGGCTCCCTATTTTTTTGAAAATATAATATAGCATATATTACCCGGGGATAGTGTAGCTTCCTAACAGTGAAAGAATTTTTCAAATCGGTTCAGTAGTTTCGGAGCCTATTCAATGCAAACAAACAAACAAACAATCAAATCTTTTCTCTTTATAATATTATAGTATAGATAGACCATTTTAATTTATGGAACGCATATAAAGCTCGTCGTTTATTTATTTACCATTTATATACCAGTTGTTACCAATTATTTACCAGTTGCGCGGAACCTATCCGTCGTATGTACACAACCTTTATTACACAATTTTTATTGAACGCGGACAATGCCCGTCGTTAATTCATTAATTTACCTTGTATTTCAGCCACGCGGAATCTACCCGTCGTATCTGAGTATACATAACCTTAATAATTTATTGTGGAACGCGGAATTTACCCGTCGTTCATTAATTTACCTTGTATTTCAGCCACGCGGAATCTACCCGTCGTATCTGAGTATACATAACCTTAATAATATATTGTGGAACGCGGAATTTACCCGTCGTTCATTAAATTGTCTTGTATATCAGCCACGCGGAATCTACCCGTCGTATCTGAGTATACATAACCTTAATAATATATTGTGGAACGCGGAATTTACCCGTCGTTCATTAAATTGTCTTGTATATCAGCCACGCGGAATCTACCCGTCGTATCTGAGTATACATAACCTTAATAATATTTTGTGGAACGCGGAATTTACCCGTCGTTCACTGATTTGTCGTACAAATCAGTCACGCGGACTTTGTCTGTCGTATCTGATCATACTTTAGCTCTATGAATAGCACGCGGATTCTATCCGTCGAGAATGTGTGATTTATTGTATAACTTAAACTTTAATTAGTACCTAATTTCCAATCAATTAGGTATTTCACCAAGTTCACACCCAAGTTTCATTACACCCTCACCCATCTCATAATAGCATATGAACTATTGATTTACTATGTACATCCATTGCTTTTATTTATTTTAAATTTACACCCATTTATTTGAACTAAACATATTAAACTTAACGCAATAACGTTAATTCAATGAGGTTCCCACGACACGGGCCTAGAGCCTAGTGTCGCCACTGCATACTCGAACCTGATCTTATATATGAATATCAATAAGGTGTTATAACACCTTAAGAATTGGCTATAATTTTTAAATTTTAATTAATATAAAAACTTCCATTCTTTATAACTTTATGTAATCTTTTACTCATGTTTTTATAGCTGTGTAAATGTTCATGTAACTGACTATTAATAAAATAAAAATATCTTATCTTATCTAAGTAAAATAACTTAATTTGTTAATGGAAGATTATAATTAATCTATTCTAGTAAATGGCACCGCTGGTTCTTCTGGCTCTATATTTTTGTATTCCATGTAAAATATTTTCCCCCTCGTGGTAAAGAACTTAAAATTTGATGATATAAGCTCTTAATAAATAATTTTCTCAAATGTATAAATTTAGACATAAGATATATTATAACTTAGTGAATAAATAATTAGTTAAAATAGGTTGCAATAATTATCTCTTTACACATGTCATGTATAAATTAAGCAGAGTAGGTATGTATGGTTAAGTTAAATATTGATTATTAACGGTATTTATTATGATAATAAAATTATGATTAATTTATGGATACAATATAGTATGAGGACATACTATGATATTGGATGGCCGACTGTTAACAATACTTATATTTAAGCTTTAGAATTCTTTAGTTTAATTGTATTTAGTATTATCTCTCAATTGATATTGGAACAACAACCGGCTACGTGATCTGACTCGCGGGTAATTTTGAGACTGTCAGTCATAGACGTAGACAGTGGCGCCGCCGGTGCATGTGATTGCTTGTTTGAATAGCCAATCGCAGGCATCGGCGTTCGCGCCGTCTGGGCATGATGGCGATAAGGAATGGTATAAAACGATGAAGAGTCAGACCACTAGCCCTCTGTTCTGTTTCGTACTTCGTGGATTCACGTTAATTTAGTTGTTGAAGAAGTTAATTGTCCACTATAATAATTGTAACTGTAATAATATAATATAAAGTGAAATATAGAGGTGAAATGAATCATGTAAGTACAGTTTTATTACTTAGATCCTATCCCTGCCAGTGTAAGTGTAGGTAGAAACAGTGGTCCAACCAGGTTATGCATTACAAAATACTGGGTGTGCCATTAATACTTATTGTTAAACTACTAATAAAAACGTGCTCCATCGCTAACTATAAAAAAAAAAAAAGTCACGTCTTTGTAAATAGACGTACCTATTTTTTAGGTTTCCGTACCTCAAAAGGAAAAAACGGAACCCTTATAGGATCACTTCGTTGTCCGTCTGTTCGACTGTCTGTCCGTCTGTCTGTCCGTCTGTCAAGACCCTTTAATAAGATTTAAGATATTTCAGCGCAGTTACATGCACCATGTTCACGGGAAGACTGAACATGGTGCATGTAACTGCGCTGAAATATCGGTAGCTCATTCCACAACCTTACTACCGTAAATATCCTGTTAATAATCACTAAACTTCATTTTATTTGCGTTTTCCAAACAACATTAGGTAGGCGCGATATTAGAAAAAACACTGAAAGCCCTTGGGGTATCACATTTTTCCTAGCACTGTTTTCTTTCACGACGTACACTAAGCTATTATTAGTACCAACTGAGTTTCTATCGTGATTTATCTTGTTTACGATCTCTCGTTTATATTTTTTCCGCACCCCAAATATATAGGGAAGCCTCTAGGGCGTTTCGATTCGTAATATAAATGCGGTATAATTGGTGGTGAAATTACAGCCGGTACAATATCCCAAACAACGATTCCATGTTTAATGAGCCGTACTGTACAATACAATACGTGTGTTACCGGAAATGTGTTAAATTCGGTTTTCAATATAATGCCTAGATATAATATGCAATGCCTAAAATGACCGAGCATTGTATAAATTAAATAATATTTCAAAAATTTGCTCAGGTAGTATGTGTAACTTTAAGTTTAAACAATAGTAACTTTTAATTAGGCTTTCACTATTTGAACACTTGTTTTAAACTGTTATACTTACTTAGTAAGTAAGCTAGTACGTATATTATGGCATCTATCTGTGGCATCGTAGCTCCCAAACGGCTGAAACTATTTTGATTTAGTTTTTTTTGTTTGTTTACTTGGCAAGTCAGATGATGATGATGATGATGATGAAGATGTACAAAATTAAATTAAATTTTATTCTTTGCCTAGATTAGGGTGGAATTACATACAATACATAGGCATTATTTATAATGGCATCTTTTATTACGCTTCCGGTAACACTTGCACTGACTGTATAATGCACGTATGTCGCATTTACGTCTAGATGTTACGCTGGTAATACAGTGTCTGTCGTAAGCATGTAACTTTCATGAAATCACTTATGTTAATAATATTTTTCTTTATGCACGTATTTTTATTATGAGTGTGGCCGCCAAAAATTGTACAATAACATTCGTGAATTTGTAACACACGTGAATGAAGGTAACAATGTGAACTTTATCAAGCCTCTTATACATGTTGTAAAAGAAAAGTTTTTTTTGTATGTTTTTTATTCATTAAAAAGAGATTGTTTTCAGTCCCAAACCACATTCAAAAATTAATAAAACTAAACAATATTTGAAAATTCTTTGGAACGAAAAATTAACTTTGGAAATTACTCAATAATAAAAAATTACAAATAGAATTACAAATTATTCTCTTAGTAAGTACCTACAAAATTACAGACAATAATCAAAAAATAATCATATGATCAAAACCAAAATAAGCATGAAATAATAACGATCAAATCAATAATAATAAAAATATGCAAAGGTACAAGTAGGTAAGCTTGCGAACATCTAACAGGATTCAAAACAATTTGATCACTAACTAAATCTTTTAACAAAATTTGCTTTCCCGTGTGACTCCAATTTTTTTTTTACCACTCTTATTTGGGGAACAATTAATGTTGGTTTATAATTTGTTTTTAAAAACCATACAGAATAACTCAGGTTTCATCTACTTCTACACTTTCTATGAACCCAACATAATATTTCCAAGACTGTCTTTGGAAATATCTCACTGATATGCTCATTTCCTACACTATAATGTGTTTCTTCTTCGGTATCATCTAAGATTTCACGGTCTTTGTCAGTGTTTGTCATTATTTATCAGCCTTTTTAAGTGTATTTTGTTGGAATTTCCTAAACAAAAAAGACATGTTCTAAAAGCCTTATAATTTTATATTCTGTAGTGTATACTACGCTTAACAACCGTTCACGAATGTTACGTAACACATTAGTAACACACGGTATCATTCGTGAATCAAAACAACTGTGGACATAACTTAAAAAATATTTATTCGTGTAAGTTTTTAAGTTATAGCACACCACACAAATTGATTTGTTAAAGGAATAGTCCATCTATAAACCCAATTTAAAATAATATAGTAAATTTGCGTTCTAACCGTGAGTATTCTCACTTAAAAATAAGAAAAACTCTCGAGACAAAAGCGCCGACCACCTTGAAGACCACTTTCACAGAATACAAAAAAGCGATTTCTTCCCATATGTTGGCTAACCTAGAGATAGTGTTGCCATGACTAAGAAATATTTTAAGGGGCGGGAATGTAACTCTATTATCGTTGATAATTACGGTAACTTACGTGAAGTAACATTCGGGAAAAAAAGTGAGACATCGTAATTTCAATTACTTTTGCGTTTGTTTTTAACGTTATTTACTTAAATGATTAATTACATGTTAGCAAATTTATGGAATAATGTAGAATGCCAAAATTACCTGGTAAAAAACAATTGGGTATACATTTATGTGACTTCATAGTATGAGACATCTTAGTGGGACACATAATTTTTGTATGGAAACCAAAACTATGCATTTATAAAAAATAAAAAATGTGCTAGTTAGAGCCAACCAATATGAGCTTAAATTATTTATATGCAATAACATGATAGTGTGAGCCAGAATCCACTTCAACCATAGCATTAAATAAAATAATGGAATTATTAAGACTCGTCATATGAACGGGACAGATATTTTTTCCCAAATGTACAATTTTTGGCGGCCACACTCTTATATGGTTATTCCAATAAAATAAAAGCCATAAAAGTAGTACAATTCTGCAGTGGCATGCTACAGAAGTAGATAGATAGAAACTCTTTATTGTGTACACCAGAAATAAAAATTACAACAAGATAGAAAACACTTACGAGCTAGTGCCACAGGGGCGGCCTTATCGCTAAAAGCGATCTCTTCCAGGCAACCATTGAAGTATTCATGGACAAACATGAAAAAGTGGGCTAAGATCAGCTGAGTCCATAAATGCTCAATTGCCGCCAATGATTGCATTGTATTTTTTCTAAAACATTTCTCCTTTCGCGATTATATTCACCCAAAAATATACATAAATATTTTGGGGCAATTTTTGCCTTCCATAAAAATGTTGCCAAGTAATCAAACTTCAAAAAGGACAGACAAAAAAACATTAAGAAAACGCAAATGACTATCGCCTGTACTATAAGCCAATCACAGTGCACCCAGTCTTAACTATCTGGCAATATCAATACCAATTATTTTTTGGCAGAAAATTAATAAAATAAAATCTCTGTGTCACAGCAAGCTACTACTCTGTGCATTCATCACTTTTAGTGGAATAACGTAATCAAACCTCTTTGCATTTTTTTTTTTATAATAATTATTGTTCAGTCTTATTAGGAAAACCATAAAGTGGTCATCAATCTGAAAGTTAGGTTTTCGATAAGGATACTTTAAATTAAAACTAAGATGAATACATAAAACTACACTATAGACCACAGGCTGCCAAAAACTTTTTTTTTGTCTAATGCCAAAATGTCGGTGGCATTACCGTGTTGGATTGCATACTGATTCTTTACGCATAGTACCACAGAAATGTTTTTTTTTTTTTTGTTTAAATTAGAACAGCTGTCAAGGCATTATTGTAAGAAATTTGTTATGGCCAGTTGCACCCATATAAACGAAACGTCAGTAATTCAAAATCAGTTAGCAACTGTGATGCGGACAAAGAACTTTGAGACCTAACCCAAAAAGGTTAGGTCCAAGTTCTTTGGATGCGAAGTTCGACGCGTTGACATAAATAAGAATGTTCAATCAAGGTTCTGTCATAATGACTGGCGACAGATTTTCCTTCTCTTTTCCGTTCTATTTACTTCTCTTTTCTGTGGATGGTTCTGACCACAGAAAACAAAAAAAAAACCTTTTCTCTGGGACCGACCGATCAACATTTAATAACCAATATATGGGAAAAGATAATTAATATCGCAGGATAACGAACGTAGAGCAGTACCGTGTAACGTTTTGAACTGTTAAGAGCCTCTTATACCAAATTTGAGGGTTTTAAATCAATTTTATTCAGTTAAATTACAATATTTAAACTGGAAAAAAATACATGTCACAGATACATCTGTGTTAGAGTTTATGATTTGGTTCAAAACACGATAGAATAAACTTTCCTCGATCAAAAAAAAAACTGAAACAAAGTAGACTTAGTTTATTTTTTTCATTTTATGCTCTAATGAAAGCTCGTAACAACCTGGAAATTGCAGAATTTTGATAGTGAATAGTGTCGTTTTTTAGTGAAATTAAAAGCGTAAAAAGGACGCGAGAATTTTGGCGCGCCGCGTTCAGTGCCGCGCCAGGCGTCACCGAGGTCGGACCTATGCTCGTTTTTGTCGTTGCACTCCCCCGCGGGCGTCCTGACTCTAGCATGGCAATATACATCGTCGCTATAACTTGGCGTGGGCTGAGGGAGCGTTTTGTTGTCTACGCGACTAGGATAACCGCCCGTTAAGTTTGTAATTTTGGGCAGCACTGAACTGTTATGCAATAACTTAGCGTGTGTATCGTAGACTCATAAATTAACGGACAACTTGTCGACAGATTATAACAAGCGACCTCTCTGTGATTAACAAAGTTTAATTAAATTAAGCGACCTCGCGCCGGAACCCTAATTCGATACTCTAAATATCTTGATTCACGGAAATGATTTATGTCCATTTAATTCCGGAGACTGTCTTGAATTTTGTAGAGATTGGAGTTTGCTTGGACTCGATTAATAATCATCATCATCAGCCAGAAGACCTCCACTGCTGGACACTTCCTCCATCGATCTCCAAAAGGGTCGGTTTCCGGCGGTCTCTTTTAAGTCGTCTGTCCATCTTGTGGGTGGACGTCCTGCGCTGCGCTTACCAGTCCGTGGTCTCCATTGTGAATGGATTTAATTATTTGTAATACACACTGACACTAAATTTCTATAAAGTTAAAATTGTGTAAACCATAAAGTCCATAAACGTAATCTTTATTATACTTAGATTATATGAATAGATTTACTCTAACGACAATAAGGAATATCTTATCTTATCATTCGAGAACCTTTCGGCCCCATCGGCCACTGTTCTGCGTGATATGTGCCCTGCCCACTGCCACTTTAACTTGCTAATCCGGTGGGCTATGTTGGTAACTTTCGTTTGTCTACGGATCTCCTAATTTATGATTGGATCTCGTAGAGAAATACTTACCATACGTACCATACTACAGGTATCTGGCAGTAAAATGTGAAAATTTGAACGTTACAGAAAAATACTTGATAGGTAGGTGTGGGCCATTAAACAAATCGATATTAATGTTTCAATATACATGCGCCGTTGGGATTTGGAAGCTACAGCGAATTTTATTTTCCTGTGAATTAAATTAACAAGATTTATTAGTACGTAGAAAAGAAAGGAACACAAAAATGCTTTTGTATCAAGTCTCAAATGGTTTTCCTTTAAATTGTTAAAACGATCATTTGGCTTGATTACCTACAAAGAATTAGAACGATTCGCTGGAAAAAAATGCGTCCTTTATCACCGACACTTTCAAACTTAGTTGTCGATTTGAAACGGAACTAAAACTATGTTAGTGGTCTTTCGGCTGTCTTGAAAAGCATTCCTTCTTCTTCCTTCTCATGCCTGCCGCTGCGCAAAGCAACGCTGCATAGAGACGAGTAGAAAAACAAACCAGCTAAGTGCGAGTCGGGCTAGCGCACTGAAGGTTCCGTACCACCACAAAATTCAATAACGAAATTACCAGTTATAACTTGGTAATGAACAGAAACTTGTCACCAACTCGCACTTGGATTTTTTTTATTATTTGTTGTTTTACTTTAGAGTGTAATCATTGTAAGTTTGACGCTTGTAAGTATAACCGTTTTTGCATTAGAGCTAACACAAAAATAGGTACGTAAAAAATAATAATATTTTTTTTGTTTTGTTCTCCCCGGAGAGTGGCATAAACAAAGGGAGGCATATATCCACCAATGGGTCACTCAGGGCTAATGATGATGATGATGATGATGTTAGTCAATCCGCCGTAACATTACATAATCTGTGAAATTTTCAACTGGCTATATATTACGGTTCGAAACATACAGCCGTTAATAAGTAGGACAGACGGACGGACGGACAGACATCGCAGGCTTAGTTATAGGGTCCCGTTTTTACCCTTTGGATACGGAACCCTAAAAAGGGAAAATTGGAATGGTTTCCATTACACTTTCCGACATGCAACGACAGTAAAAACTTTGGCACAATTGAAATAATGTCGAGAATAAAATGAACTAAGCGGTTCTTCGTCTAACATGTCGTCCCAGTCATCTAACTTACTCTCACCTATTCTATGGTCTCGACATGCCCGCGATGACACTTAAGCACAGGCGAGCTAAGCTTAGCTTTAACTTAACTGAGCTTAGCTCAAATGTGGAATCTATTCATACTCCGGTTCACACCATGAACTTCAGAGCTAATCTAAGCAAACTAACTGATCTATGAGTACTCTATGAAGATCTCAGCGAACTCTGGCATTCTTCTCCCTGGTGAATGGCAGCCATCTGTAGTGTATGTTTTGTTGTTAACTTTGCTTGCGGTGTGGCTTCATATTTTTAAAGGGCACACCATAGCTGATCTCACTTGCACAGGTATCGTAAGCTTAGCTCAGGAAAGTCAGCTTAGCTGATCCTGCTTGTACAGCTAACGTGAGTTTAGCTCAGCAAAGTCAGCTTAGCTGATCCCGCTTTCACAACTAACGTGAGCTTAACTCAGCAAAGTCAACTTAGCTGATTTCGCTTGCATAGCTAACGTAAGCATAGCTCAGCAAAGTCAGCTTAGTTGATCCTGCTTGTACAGCTAACGTGAGTTTAGCTCAGCAAAGTCAGCTTAGCTCGCAATGGAGCCAACGCTTGGGGAGCCGACAACTCGCTCTGCACGAAACTGGCAACTAACGCGATAACTCAGCGAAGCCGCTTTCGCCTATTTTGCTCTCTCAGATCGCTCCGCTAGCCTCTTTCGCGGTCAAGCCTCAACTATGAAAATTATCGTTGCGATTTAAGCGGGCTCATTAATGGTCTCTCTCATTTTGCGGTCGAGCCCTGGCTTTAATAAAATACATTCATGAAATTTGCATACAAGAGATTTATTTTCATCAGACTCTGAAGAACACCGTAGTAACTATTGGGTAGGTATTTAATATGTTCTGCATGGGCTTTGAGTGGAACTCAATCTGGTGTGGGGCAGTGAGTTAGTTATAAGAATGTGCACTATTATTGATCTAGAGACGTGGCTCATATAATTTAACTATAAGGAGAGAAGGATGTGTTGGAATAGAGTTTCGATAAGCCGGCCAAGTGCGAGTCAGGCTCACGCACTGACGGTTCCGTACCAATACAAAATTTAATAACGAAATTACCAGTTATAACTGCATAATGAACAGAAGTCACTGACTCGCACTTCGCCAATATTAATTATTTGTGTTATACTTTAAAATGTTTACTATAATCATGCTAAGTTTGACATTTGTGCGTATTACCGTTTTTTACATTAAAGCTAATACAAAAATACGTAAAAAAACAGCTTTGTTGTATGGGGACCGTTTCGTTAGTTTTGGATTCGTTTTAACTTTTTGACTTCTTATTTAATCCACCGTTACATTACATATTCTATGAAAATTTCAACTAGCTTTCTATCATGGTTCGAAAGATACAGCTGTTTAAAGCTAGGATGGACAGACAGACAGACAGACAATGTAGGCTTAGTAATAGGGTCCCGTTTTTACCCTTTGGGTACGGAACCCTAAAATCAATCTGTTTCACTCTAACGTTTAGAGTGAATAGCCTTTTCTCTTTCTTACATATTGTTTAAAAAACAGTGTTACTGTTTATAAAAATTTGGTTTCGTCGATTTCACGTCTCAGAATAATTTAATAATGAAGATAAATAAATGAGCTACAATTTAAACAGTCAAATCACAGAAAAGAAAAAATTATTGTTTAAATTAGAACGGCTGTCAAGGCATTTTTGAAAGATTTTTTTGTAGCCATGTAAACGAAACGTCAGTTATTTGAAATCAGTTAGCAGCTGTGATGCAGACAAAGAACTTTGAGACGTAACCCAAAAAGGTAAGGTCCAAGTTCTTTGGATGCGGAGTTCGATGCGTTGACATATATGAGGATGTTCAAGCAAGATTCTGTCATAATACCTGGCGACAGATTTTCCTTCTCATTTCCGTTCTATTTACTTCTCTTTTCTGTGAGTCAAATGTATCTTTCATTTGTTTCCCAGAGCCAATAGAAATTGTTCTAATATCCTTTTTTTTCTTGCATTAAACATCTTTTTCTCTTATTATAAAAGGTGATTCATATGTACGTATGTATGTTCTGTTCCCTATTGACTCCAAAACGGCTGGACCGATTTTGTCGACTGATGATAAATAAGGAGTAGGTAATCCACGCGAGTAAAACCGCGTCGTGCAGCTAGTACTGAATATGTATCTAGATACATGCATATAGCGCCTAAAGCTCCGAAGCGTAAATTAATGCGTATTTATGAGCGTTTATATTTGAATACATAATTAATGAACTGTTTACGGGCGTACGTTTCAAAATTGTACTTGCAATCGTGTAAATAGATTAGTGATTACCTATGCATGATTATTTACTAGCTTTACTTGTAACTTAATTAACTATGTAAACAAACCTTGGAAGTGTATTTTAGCCTATTTCTCAATGTTTTGAAGATTTGAAACTTTGCGAGTATTATGCACGTAATATGACTTTTTATCCCGGAAAAATTTAAGGTTCTTCGGAGAATATCAACGCTGTAACTGCAGAGCACAGTTTCTTATTGTAACAAAACGGACGTGACGTTGCCTGCGAAACTATGAAATAACAACCAGCCAGCCGCCATGACACACCACCTCACGTCATGCCACTGTCAAGCTCGCCAAGCCTTTGAGGGGAGGGTATATAAGCGAGCCTGTGAGCCAACTATCTCTCTGTTCTTTTCGATTGCTGAATAAATGAAGTACTCGCCACTCTGCGTGTTTTATATGACATCCCGTTTACAATCCGAAGAGGGATAAAGAAGAAAAAATTAATACCTACGCACACTGCGGCTTCATGACGCTTGGCCTAAAATCGATCCTGATCCTCGAAGAAGACTGCATAATCCTGTCTATAACGGCGAAGTTACTGCTTGAGAAGAATCTACGGTGACGTTATTATGTACTGCAAGAAGGTCGACTCTGCCAAGCTAAAGCATTTGGCCTGATGAAAAACGAAGTAAAAAATGCAGAATATGTCGCCACAATCATGAAGATCTAACACCATCCACCCTGTTTTCTCATCATTCGACACCATATACTGAGCCAAGAAGCAAAAACGATATCGCGTGCTGACGCCTCCGTGGCATTTGAACACGGCGAACCCTACTTTCCGCCCGTGACCTATTACTACCCACTGCGTGCGAAAACTGTGACATCGAAGATTTCAAGATTCTATCTCGGGCCGCAAGACACGCGGCAAGACACTACTATCTACCTGCCTACCAGCCTGCTTGCCTGCGTGCCAATCTGCCTGTCTGCCTGCCAGCATGTGACCTGCATCTGTGTGGCGTGTAGCAGCTGGGCGAGGTCCTAACCTAACTAGGGCCTGAAGCAGCGGAGGCCAGCCTGCATCAGTTGGAGCTAGCGAGGAGCCTTAGCCTAATAGCCAGGTGCGTTCGTTTCTACTTGCCATTATGCTTATGAGATATACCTATTTTTGACCTTATTGCCACTAATTCAAGTTAGGATTAGAAAATTTACAAGTATATGACCTCAAAATATGACCATTAACTGATAGCATTGAGCCATACCATGCACATTTTCTAAGTAACTATCGTAACTAATTGCCTAGTTCCAATTCCGATAGATTTGATTGTACCTCCAGACGTGATTTAGACTGTACAAAAGAAAAGACGAAAACTAAATCATTGTCTTAGCCCGTGCTTTGCTTTCTTATTTGCATATTATTAGTGACTACTCATTCGACAAAGTCAAAACGAAACAAAAAAAATGTATTAGATGCACTCGAAAGTTCTCTACATAATTTTATTCCGTGATCATTAAAAAATAACTGCAATCACACTCCTTACGCACTTGCAGGCCCAATAATACGTGCTTATGAACATGTAAGATTTAGGTTAAACAGCCTTTACATATCATACATAGATTAGATACAACTATTCACTCCAGTTTAATCGATGCCGAGTTCGTCTAAAGATTTATAATTGATTTTTACACTTTTGATCAGAGAAACTGCGAAACCTGTAGGTAGATTAGAAAAATTACATTCTGGAAGTGCTAGCTTCGTTAGTTCATTACCTCATTTTATTTCTAAGTCGAGTCTGTGGGTAGGATGGAAAATAACTTTTATTGTCGTGTATGCGGGTAGACTGGATAATAATAATTTCACAGAACGTACCTTTAAAACAATTAACTTGTCGTAGAATCGGATCAGTGCTTAGATTTACTTCAAAATGAATCGTGAATGTTCGTTGACTCTTGGTGTTCCATCGCGTTATTCAGTATTTTGTATACAATGCTTCAATCTATCAGTGTGTGAAATTTTATAACCAAATTTGGTTTAGAATATTGCTGTTTGCTCGTTTATAAAATTTAATTTTAATGATAAAGAACGCACACCTTAACGCAAAGGGATATTGTATTTCCAGTACTGAGCATGATAAAACCACAGTTAAAATTGACATACATGGGGGTAGCTTATTTCAAATCTATGCCGAATCGATACTTGGTACCACGTCGTCAGCTCAAAGCCAAGTTTTGCCCCTGCACGAAACAGTGACAAATATGTGCGATCTGCGCCTGCATGAATTATTACGCAAGAGTCTGCGCACGCCCTAGAATAAAAAAATGCGAGCAACAAATAATATAACTGCAGATTATTAAGGAGCCATTTATGTTTAAAATAAAATTAATTTCCACTAAATTAAGTTTCGAGAAAAGTTTCACCAATCAATCATGTTTCCAGATTACATTAAACTTGTTTATGTCCTCAATTAAGTATTCATAACCAAAATATTAATTTGTTACTGTTAGACATACTTAACCGCGCAAATTGATGCAACGCAACTCAAGTATAAACTAATAATGAGTTGGTTGATTCTCACAAAAGTAATGGTTAGGTACTGATAGCAATAGTTTGCTGATAGCATAGGAGTAGCATTACCAGTTTAAAATTAATTTGGTGCTTAATTATGCAAGGTGTACCTACCTAGGTACCTTAATAAATCGCCTAACGCCGTCGTTTTAGTTTAGTTTTTGTTATGATGTACCTTTACAAAAATGAACTTAGTACTTACCATTCATTAGTTGCTGTGTATATTTTGATATTATGGTCAAGTTCCAAATAAGTAGTATCTTCGTATGAATTGTAGCGAGAGGAATTTGCTCTGATTTCGGGTATATCAGGTACAAACATTCTAGTTCTAATATGGTATTATACCTAACGTGACAACGCTGTATTGTGATGCAGTAAAGTACTTATGATTAAAATGATACCGAACTCTGATAAATTAGAGTATTGCGCAGTAGTAGTTATGTTTGTTTCAAATTATATTGCTGATAGTGCCGCTTATTCTGATAGTGATAGTAATTAATTTTTATAGTTTTGATAGTGCAAGTAGCTCGCATTGTTCTAATAACCCAGTAGTTTGACATTAGTTCTGTTTGTTTAAATTCTGTTGCTGATAGTGCCGATTGTTCTGATAGTGATAGTAATTAATTCTTATAGTTTTGATAGTGCGAGTAACTCTCAATGTTCTAATAACCAGTTGACCAGTGTTCTAGTAACCCAGTAGTTCCGATAATTCTGTAGTTCTAACTTTGCCAGTAGCAACTGCCAGTAGTTTTCATATCTTCGGTAATTATATTAAGAATAGTTTCGGTGGCTTCAATAGTTTAAGCAGCCTCGATAGCTTTGATGGTAACTATAGCTTTGATGGTAACTATAGCTTTGATGGTAATTATAACTTTGATGGTAATTATAACTTTGATGGTAACTATAACTTTGATGGTAACTATAGCTTTGATGGTAACTATAGCTTCGATGGTAACTATAGCTTTGATGGTAACTAAGGCTTTGAAGGCAGTTGTAGGTTTGATGGAACCGATGAATCACTGATAGTTGGAATATTTCCAGTAGCCCTTAATATTGCCACTAGCCCTTTGTAACGCCATCCCCGCCGAGCCGAGCCAAGCCTAGCCAAGCTTAGCCAAGCCCAGCCAAGCCTAGCCACCCAGGCCAAACCAAGCCAAGCCATGCCAAACCAGGCCAATCCGAGCCAAACTGAGCCAAGCCAGGCCAAGCCAGGCCAAACCGAGCCAAGCCAGGCCAAGCCAGGCCAAACCCAGCCAGCCAAGCCAGCCAAGCCAGCCAAGCCAGCCAAGCCAGCCAAGCCAGCCAAGCCAGCCAAGCCAGCCAAGCCAGCCAAGCCAGCCAAGCCAGCCAAGCCAGCCAAGCCAGCTAAGTCAGCCAAGCCAAGCCAAGCCAAGCTTTCGACTGATCTTCGAAATATACCGCTACAGCGGAAGCCCTTCAATGACAGCAAAGTCAGCTAAGTCAGCTGTTGATTGGCCGTGACGTCATTTCCGACTGGCCTACCATTTTTGTGATTAGGTAGGGGAGGTAAACCTCCATCATTTGGGTCCTCTGTCGATTATTATTTTAAGGTGCTCTAAGGAAGATAAGTCGAAACTCTGTCCGATAACTGAGAAATAAATTAAGTCGTTATCTTAGTAGTTAGTAGTTAGGCGTATTTATTTCTCTTCAGTTTCACCTTAATATTGCCCGTAGCCCTTATTCTTGCTAGTAGTGTAGTCAGCCTCACACTGAATACATTTATTAGAAACTAAACCTTGTTGTTTGTTCCCAATTGCGGGGGCAATTGTTGCAGGATGGTCGAGTGTAACAAAACGGACGTGACGTTGCCTGCGAAACTATGAAATAACAACCAGCCAGCCGCCATGACACACCACCTCACGTCATGCCACTGTCAAGCTCGCCAAGCCTTTGAGGGGAGGGTATATAAGCGAGCCTGTGAGCCAACTATCTCTCTGTTCTTTTCGATTGCTGAATAAATGAAGTACTCGCCACTCTGCGTGTTTTATATGACATCCCGTTTACATTATCTAAAAATGCTAAGCGTGTGTGTGCGCGCATGCGTGCGTGTGTGCGTGCGTGTGTTTGTATCGGTGTGTGTGTGTGTGTGCGCGTGTAAATGTGTATGTGTCCATTCGACTACATAACAGCTGAACGCATTTGGAACATTAACATTTTTGATAACAATTGGTATGGAAGTAGCTTATACACTGGATTAACACAGGCTACTTTTTATCCCGGAAAAATTAACGATCCTTATATGTACTAGGATAGAAAGTGAAACTACGAGGTGCTGCTATTTAATTGGCACTATCATAATATGAATTGCTATTTATTTACTTTATTCCCGAGAGAAAAATCTTTATTGAAATAACTGACCCTAAATAAATAAATCCCCGGATTTTATTAAAACAGTTGGGCAACTTAAATACAACGTTTAAAACTGTGATCCTCATTAACTCACAGTTAAATAACAAGCTCTGACCTAAGGTGCTTTTACAATGGCTACACAATAGATACTTAAATTGTATGATAGCTAGAAAAGTATTAAGCCCAAATAGTTTAATTTTTCTTTTTAATTTATCTCAGAAAAAAAACCTTTCATAATAAACTTAACTCTCTCTTCTAAAACACGTTTTTCTTTTATTTTTTCTGTCTTAATCTACAAGTTCGTATAATGTGAATTCGTTTTATTGAGTAATCTGGAATTTTATCATTTGTCGCTTAGGTACGTTATTTAGTTTTGAGACGGACGCCGACTCGTGCGTACTTATCTCTTCATGCAGGCCAACTGCAGACGTAGATCGCTTAAATTTGTCACTGTTTCGCGCAGTGAAAAATATTGGTTCGTTCGTGTGTTCTTCCTTCCTCACTGGAGGAGAGGTAGGGATACCGACCTTTGAGGTAGTCTTCTTGTCAGGGCTGGATTCTGAGGGACACCGCCCTCAGAGAGATTGGAGGGGCGAGTTTCCGACCCGGCATAGTGTGGCCGGGTGGCGTTTCGAGCACCCTCTCACAAAACTTGGATTTCAGTTACACTTACAGACGAGGTATCGAGTTTCGACTCTCACCAGTCCCGTGGACATTTGTACGAGAAAGACGTCAATATGCGAGGAATGGCGACGGATTGTGAAGCGAGTCACCACCCGAACTGAGGGTTTAGTGCGAGTTTTCCTTCAACGTGGACGTTAACTACGATTTGTATGAAAAAAGAGCAGTTCCATCTAAATGCGTTAGATGGTGCTGTTTTTATTTCATACTAGCGGCCCGCCCCGGCTTTGCACGGGTATAGATATATAGCCTATGTCACCCGATGATAGTGTGGCTCGAAACAGTGAAAGAATTTTTCAAATCGGTTCGGCTGTTTCGGAGCCAATTCAATGCAAACTAACAAACAATCAAATATTTCCTCTTTATAATATTACTAGCGGTCCGCCCCAGCTTCGCACGGGTATAGATTATAGCCTATATCACCCGGGGATAGTGTAGCTTCCCGTCAGTGAAAGAATTTTTCAAATCGGTTCAGTAGTTTCGGTGCCTATTCAATGCAAACAAACAAACAATCAAATATTTCCTCTTTATAATATTATTATATTATAAATCAAAATTATATAGTATAGACAAATCGTAGTTAACGTTGACGCGATCGAGTAAGTATACTCAATTGGAAAAACTCGCACTAGGCACTCTCATGTCCACGACGACTCTGCGAAGATTGCTTACGACTAAGAAGATACTGTAGGTAATTCGTAATGTGCAAAGGCTTATAACAGTTACAACGTATAAAGACTTACGTTAGGTGTGTAGACAATATTAATTCTTTATCAAAAGGCAAGCCTGACTGGTAGTCTAAATGCACCCTACCCGACGATCTTACAACGATTACTTTATAAGGGAACTCTGGACGAGTTATTTTACCAGCTCTTAACTTCACCATGAACTATTTACTGGCGTACAAACTTCTTCTAGGTGTTGTACTGTAAGTTTGCAGTTAACGAGCCATTAAATATAAGAATTATAGTCTTCTTTGAATCGCCTTTAATAGATTTTACATTAATATTTCTAGCTATAACTAATGTTTAGTTAAATTATGATAAACAATTTAAACTTTGGTCGACTATCAGCATTTGAACCTTCGACCTCAGGGGCTATGCTTCCGTTGCTGCAGTTAAATAATGTCGAAGGTTGAAGTTGATGTGTATAGGTAGAGCAACAGAAGCGTAGATTTAGCAGTTGCTGTTTTCAGGTCTTACTACGGTAGATATATAAGCTAAAGCAGTAGTCCTACTTTAAATAAACGCTCGAATCGAGTAACGTAATCAAAAGAGCGCCCCTTTCCCCGCCTGCTACAATACTTTACGGTATACGCTCAGAGAAATAGTATAGTCGCAACAATGTTTACAAATTCTGTGTCATCTTCTCGAACTTTTCGCTGACGGAAATGGTCATGTGTGAAAACAGAATAGATCAATTTTAAGCATTGCTTATAATCGTTCACCTGTCGTGAATTTGATTTCAGGATACGAGGTTTTGTACCACCAAATTACCTTCATAATTATCTGTTTATCAAGCCCACTGCAGGGCATAAGCCTCAATCTCTTATTTCAATTTAGTCTGTTTAACGCTACTCTTGTCCATTTATTTCCACAAAATGTGATAATATCATCACGCCACCGTTGGCCAACTTAACTAACAGAATTTTAATTATCACGTGTGTTAAAACGTGTTAAATTTCAGGACGGGTACATACTGACACTAGTTTGTCCTGTTCAGCGTTCATAAACGCAAAACTATACGAAAAGCAACATAATGGGTACAACCATTGATGTGTGCAACTATATCTTAGATACGTTACGTAGTTTAAAAAATTTACTCGTCTAACCTGGAAAATTTGGAAGTGGGGTTAGCCTTAATATAGCGCCACGCTGTATCCGAAACATTGAGATAAGACGTCGCACCAAGGCTGCAGACGTCGTTTTTTTTTTAAATATAGTACTAGACAAACAAGCGACGGGCCACCTGAAGGTAAGTAGTCACCGTCGTCTATGGACACCTACAATACCCGGGGCATTGGCGGTGCGTTGCCTACCTTTGTCGTATAAAGGATGACAAAACTTAAGTGGAATTGGTAGCGTAATGATGGGAGGTGGTGTAAGCAGTAACCGCGTGTTGGCCAAGACTAGGTTGGTAGAACCCGGGCCGACCGAGGATGAGGTGGACTAACGTGACGACATCATAAGTACGGTCGGAAACGAGTGGATGCAACTAGCGAGAGACCGGGGAGAGTGGCATAAACAAAGAGAAGGATATACCCAGCAGTGGGTGAAATCTCTAATCTAATATCTATATAATCTGTCTAATAAATATTGTTTTGCATCTAAGTTTTGTGTCGAATCAAAACATAACACACCCATAGTAAAAATCATTAGATGCGTCAAACATTTCTAACTGACCCAGATTCTAATATATTTACTACATATTCTAGGTAAAACCTCTTGGATCCCCAAGGATCCACAGTGCTAATTGCTGATTAGGTGAGGGAATAGGGGAGAAGGTCTGTACGTTAAAATTTGGCACATTCGTTAGTGAAATGGATGGTAAAATGCAACACATTTCACCAGTTTTGCTAGATATGTAGAGTCATGATTGCATTTAATATTATATTATATACGAAATTATGTGTGTGAGTGTGTATGTTTGTCCACCCTCATCTCCGTAAAAGCTGAAATGATTTTAATTAAATTGGTTTGAATGTAGCTTGTTACCTGGATACTTTTGTAAACCCACGATTCAACTCACATAAAAACCACTAGTAGTATTATTTCATCATAATTATATTTTGTAATCACCTATGTGTTTTGGTTCTAAAACCCTAAATGATGCGCGAATCTATGTAGGTATCTATAATATATATCTACTTATTCTACCTTCGTTCTTGCGTTACAAATAGGGGTTTGTCTCACCCTATAACAGGGTTACCAGGTAAACTAACTCTCCAAAACTGTGCTTCTAAGGATTCTCTATAAAGATACCTAGTAAAGTAGTGTTTGTGGTGTTACAGTGTTTACAGAATGTACCGAAGTTGGGGTAATTTTGAGTGTTACTGCAACAAATTGTATGTTTACCCGATCTGTTAAAAAATATCACATTAAATAGGTAACCAATACAATAACCAGCCCCAGTACCTATTTGTATAATTTTGCACCACACAACGGATTTTAGGGAAAAAAACATTCGTAAATGTAGCTCGGGTCAGAAGTTAATAACGCTCATATATTTGAATAAGAAATACATTTATGTAATGAATAGTCGATTATTATAATGCCAGAAAAATGTACTGTACTGGGCATGAGCACATATACATGCAGAAGATTTTCTGAGGTGCCATTTCGTAACTAACCGAAAAGCTTAATCGAAAACTATGACAAAACTCATTATTTAAGCAAATACCTAATTGTAAATCTGTCTCTCTCACCAAACTCCTGGTCCGGAAATGGGTGAAATCCTTCAAACTGACAACACTATTAAGTTTGACGAAGATGAAAATGAGCTTTCCCAGCGATCGTCTTACAAACAACTTGCCAGGACTTATCTCGGACTTACCTCTGTGTTTATAGTAACCTGACACGTCTGATGACTAAGTTTGTTTCATGGCCCAAAGCTGGTAACGAACCTAGTTTGTTTGTTAAGTTTTTTTTAGTAAGTTTCATTAATTAGACGGGTTTAACAGCCTGCAAATGATAACAGCTTCCGGGCTGTTAAGACCGATTTTTATATTGCACTGATCTCGTTTTGAAGGGGGTTTAGCCTAGAGACCGGGGAGAGTGGCATAAACGAAGCGAGGCCTATACCCCGCAGTGGTTCACTCAAGGCTGATGATGATGATGATGACTGATCTCGTTTTGAACAGATCTCAAAATCGAAGTCAGTGTGAACATCGTTAAAATGCATTTTAACGTCTGAATCGTTCTAAAATGGTGTTTAACTTAGTTAAAACTTTCTCCTCCAAATCAAACGGTTGACCAGCTAGAAACCGTTTTGAAGCTGTGGCCTGCGGTTTTATACATTAGGATCATTGCCCGATGTTCTAGTTTTCCATTATTTTTCGTGTTTTACCTTGTATCTGTTTTTATGATGCAGACTATTACTTCATCGCCAAATTTAAAATAATAGCAATAATAAAAAAATATAAAACAGACGTAAAGTATAATGTTTATTTACGTCTAATATTTTATCTTTTTGCTCTGGCAGTGACTATGATTTTTAAAAGCCAACACATGACTAGTGTGATATTGATGTGTTTTCATGACAGTCTAGTTTCTTGTAAAATTTCGTCCAGATTGGTTTAGGCATGAAAAGAGAAAATGCGACCTATATGGTTCCTTTCGAATTTATAATAGACATGAGTATTTTTTTTTTTAAATTAGGTACTCCATATAATTCTTATCTTATAAATAGAGCCCATCACACGTTTTGCGAGAGAGGGACAGAGCATCCGCACTCTATCTCCGCCAAAAAATTTAAATACTTATATCTCAGATTTCTTTTTTTTCAGTTTGTGTAATGTATTTAATTATATTCATCGTTAAGCCTGTTATTTGTAATAAATGAAACATTAGGACACAAACCTATTATAGTGTTAGTTACCTAACCAGTAAACAAAGTTTGGTAGTTAATTCGGACAACTAATTTCTGGTCCGTCCACAACTTTGGTATCTTGATTTATAATTAATGTCGGGACTAAGGGTAGGTACTTTAAGACACGTGAGAGGGCAACATTAATGGAGGAATTACTTACGTATATTTATTTTCTGAAACAAGCTATCAGTCTGGCTAGACATGCGTGCATTAAGAATATTAGGAACTATCTATAGACCCGATCTATGTGTGTGGGCCTATGTCCAGCAGTGGACGTCCTACGGCTGAATTGATGATGATGATGATGATAGCCCCGATTTTTCAGTTGGTATTTAACCTACCTTTTGCTCCTGGGGGCGTGGGTTCGATCCCCACCTAGGACAAACATTCATGTGATGAACATTTGTGTTTGTTCTATATCTGGGTGTCATTATCTATTTAAATCATCATCATTTCAGCCGTAGGACGTCCACTGCTGGACATAGGCCTCCCCTATCGATCTCGAAAAGGACTGGATGGAAGCGGCCTGCATCCAGCGTTTCCCTGCGAATCTATTTAAGTATGTATTTAAAAATATATATGTATGTATATCAGTATCTGGCAGCCATAGCACAAGCTTTGCTTAGTTTGGGGTCAGGTGACCGTGTGTGAAAACATGTCCCGATTTTTTTTAATTATTTGTCTGAACCAGGAACCCTTAAAAGGAACCTCCTTAAGAGCCCTCTCCCATTTTTTGAGTCAGCGTCACATGGGCAATTAAATTGTATTTGTTTTACTTGTATTTTATTAAGTTCATGAAGGCACTTCGCCATAAAATATTTATAAGAACGGAGACCTCCTACGAGATAGTCGTAGGAGTGAGTGGTTGAAATATTATAATAACACTTTCTTCTGAAGGTTGCCCTTTGTTGGAATTACACTTACCAAGAAATCTAATTTAAGACTGTTATATTTTGCGAATGGAACTGAATCTGTTAAACATTGAAAAATAAAATCAAAAGTGTTTGTTAATGTTTTATTTACCTTATCACTTACAAACCAACGATCTATTACTATAACTATTTATGTATTTTATCTAAGTTACAAACATTTTATAATCTACTACAGCATGGCAATTTTTTTGCTATGTAAACAATTTTTATTCAACTATGCTAGCAATTGACGACTTTTTTAAAAGTGAACGAAAATTTTATTTGAATAACTATGGACGCAATGTAACATTACAATATTGAAATAATTATGTAATTATGAATTAATTTATTAATAGGAATATTGTTAATTATTTTACTTTTACGTGAAATACGCTGACTTATAATTATTTATCTATTATCAATAAAATTGTTTATCTGTTTATCAATTTAAAAAAAACAAGGTATAATTTTACCATCTTCACGCTAATTTTCTTGGCTTGAATTACAAGCTTTAATTGAAACAATGTGATCTTTCATGGTTTACGAGGCCTTCTAGTAGCAATGACCTAATCGAATGGAAACTCATTTTTACGATTTCATCAAGGTGATTGTAGGGTGGCTAAGTATTGAGAAAATACGTAGAAAGGTTCAAGAAGTTAAGAAAACTTCAATAAATTAAACTGGCCAAGTGCGAGTTAGGCTCGCGCACTGATGGTTCCGCACCACCATAAAATTCAATAGCGAAATCACCAGTTATAACTTGGTAATGACCAGAAACTTGTCACCGACTCGCACTTGGCCATTTTTTTATACTGTATGTAGAGTCTGTACTATACATACATACATACATTATCAGCCATTAAATGTCCACTGCTGAACAAGGCCTCCCTCTTAGAGAGGGGTGTTGCCATAATCCCCACGCTTGGCAGCAGCGGCTTGGAGATCGCAGTACGTTCACCGTGTACTAACAGGACGCTGCTGCCCATCCTCCGGTGGTTCTGGTCGCAGTTTTAGGACATACCCGGGTCAGTACTATAATCATACCAAATTTGACGCTTGTACGTATTACCATTTTTACATTTAGAGCTAATACAAAAATACGTTAACAAAATACGTTTGTTGGTACCTTTCGTTTTTACTTTTTGACTTTTTTATTATTTCTCAGTTAATCCGTCTTACAGCCGTTTAAAGATAGGACAGACAGACAGACAGACAGACATACATACATACATACATCGTAGGCTTAGTATTAGGGTCCCGTTTTTACCCTATGGGTACGGGACCCTATCAAGTTTATATTTTAGTGAATGTTTTTGAAAAGATTACATAGAATAAATTAATAATAACTACAAGTTCTACTAAGGTCTGTGCGATAGTGGTAGGTCGTAATCCACAGAAATCCAATCACCGTCTGTAACGTCACGCTTCTGATAATGATTATTGGATGTCCACTGATCACCACTGATTGTGATCGCGATGTGATTGGGTCAGTTTGCGTGGGTCTTTACAATGATTGGCTAGCTATGTAAGTGGTAGACTTCAGCCCGACTACTTACATCTACCAATTCAATTTACGTAGAAACATTATAACGGCATTGTTAGAGACCTACACAAACAATACAAGCAAGGCTGGTTGAAATTGACGGGCTTTATTTCCATTGTTTCCCATGAATGGAACAAACAACATGACGTCACGCAATCTTTTCAATGAAACCTTTTAATTTCTACAGACGTTGAATGACGTGTCTTTGAAGAAATGGAAATACAACAAACAACAAGCTTGTGCATATAGCTTTATTTCATATAGCTTGTACAATACATGCTATTGAAAATTGATGAGAATAGAAATTAAAAGCATTTCTACACTATAATAACATTCTATTCTAAACTTTATAACTTGAGATTGATGTGTTGCATTATTGTAATAAATGTACCAAAACTTTATAAGACTATACAGTAAGAAATACTTAACAAACCATATAAAAAAATAGGATTAAGGTTCTGCAGACACTGAAAATGGGCGAGGAGCGATATGCGCAGTGAGTACAGCGAATGGTGGGCAGTGAGTGCGCTACGCATTAAAAGCGTATCGCTTGCTACGCCTTTAAAGCGTGTTTGTGCGCTACGCGTTGAAAATGTGTTTGTGGGTTAGGTTTTTACAGAATGTTGTGCGCTACGCGTGGAAAGTGTGTTTTATCTTACGCGTTAAAAAGTGTGTTGTGTGCTACGCGTTGAAAGCTTGTTGTCAGCTGTGCGTTGAAAGCGTGTTTGTGCGCTACGCGTTGAAAATGTGTTTGTGGGTTAGGTTTTTACAGAATGTTGTGCGCTACGCGTGGAAAGTGTGTTTTATCTTACGCGTTAAAAAGTGTGTTGTGCGCTACGCGTTGAAAGCTTGTTGTCAGCTATGCGTTGAAAGCGTGTTTGTCCGCTACGCTTTGAAAGCGTGTTTGTCCGACACTATGCGGCTATTATCAGAAATGCCATTATAATTATACACACAATAAACATTTGTTGTAATACTGTATTCAAACCGCACCGTTAGCGAGCCAAGTTGCTTTTGACCAGCCTTGTTAGCATGCTGTTCCCGCTCTGCTTCGTCCCTAACCCATTAATAGTATATCGTTGTTCATATTGTTCGTCATATTCGAATTACTTCTAGACCGCGTCTAGACCACGCCGCTTCTTACCCACTTTATATGACATGTGAGAACCATACAAGTCGTAGAAAGCACATAACAATAATTCTTTAAGCTTAGAAATTTTATGAGATACTTATACGTATCAAATATAAAACTTTAATCATACTCCTATCATGGTTTTATACCTTTAGCACCCCAAATCATAACGCATAATTACGTCCCGTACGTCGTATTCAAAAACCCTTGCCACTCTAAATTACGAATTTACGAATTTATTGTCAATCTATAAACGCAGATTTATATCAATTTGAAAACGTAACGTTTCTGTTAGTACCCTCGTAAAAATAGGCTTTTTATTCCAGTCTCAGTCAAATTATTAAGAACTAGCGACCCACCCGCCCGGCTTCGCTCGGGTGTAATTTACGTGCGAATCCGGGGCGGGTCGCTAGTTATATATATAAACCTTCATCTAAACTTGCGTGAGGATTCATTATAAATTATTCCAGGTTGTAGGTCGTAGACGACCGATAAAAACATAATCGTGAGTGCAAGCCGATATTATAATAATTTATATAAACTGTATCTAACTGGTGGTGAAAACCGCATCAAAATCTGTTGCGTGGTTTAGGAGGAGTTAGCGGCCATACAGACAAGCAGACAGACAAACGCGGAAAGCGACTTCAATTTATATTATGTAGAGATAGAGAAGGGAAGAAGAGAAGATGCATAATGTAGGTATTGTACAATACTATAGATAGATAGTTTACTATCGTTACTAGGTATCTACATATGTATATCGTAACTGTGTACGATGTAGCTTACTATTAGTGAAAGATTTTTCAAAAATCATTCTAGATTTTACCTCCTACTAACAAACATACAGAGTTGCATAGTCACAAACTTTACCTCTTATAATAGGTATTAGTGTATTTATAATGTCAAGATATTTTAAACGGACCTTGGATCCATTGGAACCATAGAAAAAAAAAAACTTCTCTTTTCTGTGACTGGATCAATGGTAAATTTAAAACTTCGCAGCGCTGAAAAATGCAAACTCCAGCTTCATAACAGATAAGCTTTTATAAATACTTAAATAAAGTTCATTGAAATCCATCTTATCTAGACGAAAACCTACACAAGATATTTTATATTGAAATCAAATTATCCGACGTGCTTATCTCGAATACCATTAAGAATTTAAATTCAAAAATCCTGCACACTTCTGTGCTTTCATAGACGTTCAATTTTCAAAGCGCAAATAATTTCTCAAAGGAAAATAGAAACAGAAATTACTTGCAAGAACTATGTTTGTTTACTTTTAGGAAGAAAACAGGTATCTTGAGAGAAGTAATAATGGAATGCCATTTCACGCTGTTTCTTCTTTGAAACAAACGAAAGGTGAAAGAGTATGTGATACGAGTAAAACATAAAACAGGTAAATACCGTTCACACTGTGTCGGTACTCCGTAGGTTTCGTTGTTTTAGTTGACATTGGAACTATACGTAAAACGGCTAACCCTTAAAATAAAGACCTATTCGCCGAACGTCTTATTCCTAAAAAGGCCTGTTTCAACGTGAGCGTACAGCGCACATAGCGTTAACTAATGTAACATTATGTCACTGACGTTACGGTCAGTCGATGATGAGTGGTTCAGTTCCTTCTAGGCAAGCGTGCTCCACCGTAGACCGCATCATCGCTTAACATCAGGCGAGGTAGGGGCCAAGCGCAACCCTTTAAAATAATCTTCTTTCTGTCATCCTTTAGTAAGTCCTGGCTCGAGAGTAATTTGTTATATTCGAAATGTTGTCATATAAATTAGAATTTACTTTTTTTAATTGTCCATAACATTTATATAGGTTGTTGGTTATAAATAGATACCTAACTAAAATCGTTTAAGTACTTGTTAAATTGGCCTACGGCCATAACAAATTATGTTCGTGAATCAATGTGTCCAGCCATAAATAGTTAGTACTTTGTTAACTAAACATATTCATCATCATCAACCAACTACTGTTGATTATACTTATATTTTCTCTTCACCGGCCATTTTTTCCGGTCCTGTGCCAGTCTCGTCCACTGCTTTCTGGGCGATCTCTTTCAAGAAAGCCCAGTGGTCACTTTCCATTCCGCAGCCGCCATTTTGTGATTGCTTTGTTCCACCGTCCTTCTTGCCTTTTACTAAGTCTCCCAGCCCATCTCTCACAACTAAACGCTTTACTTGTAATTAGTGACTTTTTCATTTCTTTATGTGCTGCCTAATTTGCTGACAGACAAAACAATATCCTTCTATGTAGTTAACTACTTAGTCATAGTAGATAGGTAGGTATAACTATACTCGTGCTTTGTGAGAAGCGTGGTCGGTTACCCTCACTATGATATTCATTAATTCCTCAGACATGCAGACTTAGTACCATAATACAAGAACAGCTATTGCGAGACATTACTGAGAGGATCAAATCTAAATTTGTTCATTCCTAGGGCACGTATTATGAAGTCTGGTTTATATCTACAGACATACATAGAGCTGCCTGTATAATGTTAATAAGATGTGGAAGCTAATCAAATACCAAATCATAAAATATGTATTATCAGATAGGTACAAATATCTAAATCAAAAGACGGAAATTAAATTGGAAAGAACTAAAATTAAAACCTACATACTTACTACCTACTACATAAAATTAATACTTAAAAAAATATCCAAAATCCCTTTGTAGAAGTAAAAATGCTCAGATTGCTGGTAGCATTGCTACGTTAAATGGCTATGCTTAGTTTTTGCCCATAGTTGGCACAAACATTCCTGTCAACAGTCGCCTCTATCAAAGGTTTGGCCAGGTCAAATAACTGACATGATACCTAGTTGTACCTACTAAGGATCTCTAAAAATTTAGAAGGTAAGTACTTGAACGAAGTAAACAAAAATAAACAACGATATTTTCAATTTTATTACGGAAACTGACGTGGTTTTCGCACAATTTTGCTTATATTACTTACACGGGAATTGCTCACGTATGATCCAACGAAAAATCCAACGTGAGTAATTGCCGTGTAATACAAACAAAACAATTTTCAGTTAATTTTTAAACCTATGAAAATCTAAATCATCATTTTATTAAAGCTATATGGAAATCTACCTACATCATTGAGTCATTGAATCATAATATTATGTCGTCTATACTATCTATACTAATATTATAAAGAGGAAAGATTTGATTGTTTGTTTGCATTGAATAGGCTCCGAAACTACTCAACCGATTTGAAAAATTCTTTCACTGACGGAAAACTACACTATCCCCGGGTGACATAGGCTATAATCTATACCCGTGCGAAGCTGGGGCGGGCTGCTAGTAATATTGTAAAGAGGAAAGATTTGATTGTTTGCATTGAAAAGGCTCAGAAACTACTGAACCGATTTGAAAAATTCTTTCACTGTTGGGAACCCACACTATCCCCGGGTGACATAGGCTATAATTATATTTTCAAAAAAAATAGCGATCCTTACAAAAACTCCAATAATACCCGTGCGAAGCCGGGGCGGACCGCTAGTTAACAATAAACATAGGCTTATACTCCACGTTTTTTTTTTATTTAACTTGCCCTGTTAGTTAGTATGTATCTATGTTAGTATATGTATGTGTCTGTGTGGGACAAATCTTTCAACTGAATTTTAGACCAATTTTCCTTCACTGTTGAGCTGAAAACTGGCTAAAATACTATGGTATTTTATCGAAAATCTGAACCCATACCAAGTCCCGATACAATAATTGTCGGTAATCCCGACTTAGTGTGAACTGCTTCGTACTCATAGGTATTACAATTGTATTCAAATGCGAATATTGGATATTGATTTTATGATAATGTACCTTTTTTTCTCACGGTAGACGTGCGTCAAAGCGAAGCTATTTTACAACTTTAGCTCACGCGGAAATTTTCGAAATACTTGATAGTTGTTTTTTTTTTGTTTGTTAATGATTTACAATAGGCATTCATGTTTAATGTTTTTTGCGCTTTCATTATTAGGCATAAAAACTAAGGTTAGATTCCGGACTGTTTATTTTTTAATTTAAATTTAATAATAGGCTTGGTCGCCCAGCTGCAAGATGGGTCGACGATAAAATTACTATCGCGGGTCAAACCTGGACTCGATTAGCACAGGACCGAGGCAGATGGCATAGCAAGAAAGAGGCCTATACCCAGCAGTGATATAAGGAAGGCTATGGATGATGATGATGATGATGATGATGAATAGGCTTGCGTTTGTTTGCTTCTGTTACACCTAATTGAAATGCTTTCTATTTCGAAAATTAAACTTTAAAATCAATGTAAGCTCCAATAATCACAAGTCTCTTTCATAAAAATGACTTCCAAGCGAGCTTTCAAATACATTTATTTAAAAAAAAATATGCGTCGACTAGATAACCTCCTTATTTTTTCGTATGATAAAAGATAAAAAGTCCAAATACGCCACCACATAAAGCAGCAGCTGCGTTGTCTAAGAATTACAGCCAATTATTGCCAAAAAAAACATTGGTAAATAGGTATTTTGAGGCTACTTGGTTATTTGTACACCTACACTGTGTACATCAATACAATTTATCAAAACTAAACAGAAATAAAAATATAACTAAATGTCACGATAATTACAGGTGAAGACAGCATGCAATAATATTGAGCGATAGAATAAAATAATTGCAGTTAGATTAGTTAAACATACACACAAATGAGATACAAAACGAAAAAATTAAATTTAAATTACCAAAGTTTTGTCAGGATTAAAAATTTAAATGTCAAGTAATAAATGTCAAAAAGAAAATAAAACATAATTAAAAACTGTTCAGATAGTCAGAGACCTCAGAGACAAATATAATAATCTTACCAGTTAATCGGTTATTACAAAATCTCATGAAATCCTGAACATAATAACAATTTAAACAACTAGCGACCCGCCCATGGCTTCGCACGGGTGTAATTTACGTGCCAAGCCGGGGCGGGTCGCTAGTTATGTATGTATAAACCTTCCGTGAAAAATTATCTAACTGATGGTGAAAACCGCATCAAAATCCGTTGCGTGGTTTAGGAGGAGTCAGTGGCCATACAGACATACAGACAGACAGACGCGGAAAGTGACTTTAATTTATACTATGTAGATAGATAGATATAAGATAGATAGATAGATAGACAGAAGAGATAGAGATGTGATAGACGCGTAATTTAGACATCTAAAATGTTTCCATGTTTATTGCACCCACGAAAAATAACACAATGGACTTTGGCTCAAGATTCCCAGACTACCTATCCCAATACATCATAATCAGTCTATTAACCAAATCTATAGCCAATGTAATAGTGCGGATCAAACTCGAAAGCCATAAATTCTGCTTTGTTCTAATTCTTGGAACTTCCTTGCAGTTTCCTTATTTACAAACATCTCACCACAATCCTCAAAGCCACAGTTTGGCCCACTTTCCTAATTTGACTCCTCATAACAGAACTGAATTGACTTCGTAAGATCTATGTGAAAACTTGGAAGGATATTGATGTCAAGGAATATCTAACACAGCAACAAAAATGCGCATACAAGTTAACATAACAAACAACTAGATTCAGCACGACCGTAATTGAAAGTGGTCTGTGTGTTGTTCTCTGTTTGACAGTCACCATCTTTGAGTAGGTATACAGGGTTATAGCGAAAGGGTATGTGTTATGCTGAAAGGAGTTCGTTATACTCATAATTAAGAACAACTTTTACTATGGAACCGATACTGAAATCATGAAAAAAACAGCTGTTCTGACACTGGCACAGCTGGTCGACTCCTATACATTTTATCGAGTGTCAATGACCGTTTTCTATGGTACAGCTGGTTTTTTCTCGCAATTTTAGGGTTGGTTCCATTAAAACTTGTTCATGACAATGATATCCTTTAGGCTTGTATATGACGAATTTCTAGTGTAATTCCGCTTCTACGCTTTAATAAAAATGGACTTCCGCAAAGTGACGCCTGATTCATTCAACTATCTATAATATTGAAATTTAGGCTTTCTGTGGTTTCTTTACCAATTATTACGATGACTTCTATCACCTAATGTACCTATTGGTTTCCAAACCCGTGACCAAATTGATCTAAATATACTAGTACATAATGTTATTATGTACTAAGTCTATGCGTGACTATAATATCATTGAAATCTAGATTCAATACAAGATGTTTTTAGGCTTTTTATTTACCTCCTAAGACAATGTTGCCGTCACCCGCATTTACATTTGCCAGTGACATTTATATATTTTCAAGTTTTATATCGTCAAGTCGTCATCATCATAATCAAGTCCAACTGATTCCTCAGTAAAGTGCTGGAGACTATTAAAAGATTCTTTGAAGTTTTGATAACGACACGTTTCACCTCATTTTATCACTTACACGTAATTAATAACACTTAATAAATAATATCCTACTAGGGGAGGCCTATGTTCAGCAGTGGACGTCCTGGCTGATGATGATGATGAAATAATATCCACCGTTTTACATGTAAATACTCGAAAATACAAGTTTAGGAAAGTGATACAATGAAGCAACATGATTTTTTTATTTTGGCGCTAAAACTCCATAAACATTAAATTTAATAATTCTGGTTTTGATTCACTGTGCATCTGCCGATGATGAATTTCATTATGTTTTGATCCACTGTGCATCTACCAATGATGAATGTCAGTACGTGGTTTTCTGTACCTACCATATATTTTGTGAATAATGGATATCAATCTATATGCATCCATAGCCAGCTTTGGCGCTAAGCCAACTGTCATATCTATCTTATGGATAAATATTGAATTCAGATGAATCCTAGGACATTAAAGCTAGTAGAAGTTTTTTTTTTAGGATTTTTTAACCGACTTCGAAAAAAGGGCTCTCAATTCGGACCGTATTTTTTTATTTTAGTCGGGTGGAAATGAATACAAAATAAATTTAGAAAAAATTAAATCTATGTTTGATAATCAAATATAGTTCCCGCCCGACTACAAAATACGTGTAAAAATATTAGTAGAATGTTTGTGTTTAGTGGGTTTTTAAAGCCGGTTTAAAAATAAACTACCTACCTAATAGCGATACATAATAAAATTATCGATGAGATGGATAGGATAGATTATGTGGTAGTGATAGAATATATATATATATTTATTTATTAAATGGACATAATTTTCCATCTCGGTAATATCTAGGGTAAATCAAGGAAGGAAGAAGTCTCTCTAAAGAGAGCTGAATTTCTTCACAGATACTAAATGCACAAACCGCGCAGAGCCAAAACATAAACTCAGTTATGAAAATATCATGAAAATATTGACCACAAAGAATATCAAAGAAAAAAAAAGTAATTTCATAAATGTCAATTCAACATTGTTTATTTTTCATGTGACTTTTTTAAATAGAATACTTTTCATTCGTAGTCATTTTACTTTAATTTGCTAGTGATTTTATCGGTATTAAAATGCAGTCTGTTGTCACGTTCGAGAAACCATTGCCGCATTTGAGTTTACCAGATTGGGATGCACGACTTTATGGACTACAGGTTGGATTTGAAAAATTTCAATAACGTTTTTAAATTATCCATGAACCCGACATGAGAGAGGGAACCAAATAATATAACCGCTAACGCTGAAGAGGTGGGACGTACTTCCATAGAGAATAATATTTATGAAACGGGTGCTACGCCGTAATGAAGTGAGACGCCTATAGAGACAAGCTTATACGCAACGAATTACATATACTTAGGTCGTTGCTTATACGCAAAGATTTTCTAAATGTCAAAGCTTATACGTTAGAGGATCATTGCGTTAGAGTAGTGTTAATAACGTAAGTACAAGTTTGATTTCGCATCCGTTTCATACATTCGAGAACTTGTATTGAAGTTGCGCAATACCTACTGTTTGCCACCCCATGGTGGCAAACAGTAGGGGTGGCAAACAGTAGGTATTGCGCAACAATTTGACAAAATAATGTTTAAAAAACCACGAGACAAGCAAGTCCTTCACCTGAAAGTAAGCGCCATGCTTTCTTATAATATACTAGCAGTCCGCCCCAGCTTCGCACGGGTATAGATTATAGCCTATGTCATCCTGGGATAGTGTAGCTTCCCGTCAGTAAAAGAATTTTTCAAATCAGTTCAGTAGTTTCGGAGCCTAATCAATGCAAACAAACAAACAATCAAATCTTTCCTCTGTATTTATATTAGTATAGATTATATTAGTATAGATGACAGCTGCACTTGTGACGACACCTATAAGTAGTAAGTAGTAGTTTTCCTAAACTTGTGAACTTTCAAGTTTAATTCAGGTTATTATTTATTATGTGTCCGTGATCGTGCTCAAATGTGAGCAAGTGATAATATAACGAGATGAAATGTGGCATGACTTTATTTTTCTCGACTCTGACTGCGACTAGTTATGACTTGTTTGAACATAATTATATAATATGAGTCGAAAATATTTCAATATTTAACACTGCCAAATGCACAAGACCTCCTCCATGCTGCAACCTCCGAAATCCTCTCAGGAAGAAAAAAAAATACTTATAGGTTGGCATCCGAAGAACTTTTGGTCTATACATGAGATCTTTTGAGATGAGTGAGGTAAATGCACCACAGCGTGGCAGGTCGCTTAGCGCAAAAATCTGCCAAAATTGCCCGGCTGCTTGCATTATATTTTATATGCACTGAACTGGAGCGGTAATAAGTTTTAGGCGCTCACGATGCAATCCACTTTGCCATAGCACATTGGCACAGCCAATATGCAATAATGTGCTTGCTTACCTAGCTGGCTTTAGTGCCATTAAGTATAGTAACTATTTGTCTAGCTCTTTCATCGTCTTCAGCTGCCCACACCAACACAGTGGGTAGGTACCTACTGGGTACGTTTTCACTTTCAGTAAAGTAAAGTAAAATTTTATTGCATTAAAACTGTGTACAATGGTGGAGTAAGTTAAGGTAGTCTCAACGCAGACGTGTAATATTTGAGTGTATTATACAGTCACTACCTACATACGCAATCATCACTTCTTCAAGTCTTACATACAGTGTTCTGTATTTTTTTCGAAAAACACTTTTTTTATAGTATTGTGCCGGCCGCCACATGATTTTTTAAAGTTGGCGCCAAAACTCTTCAACCTTTTTATTGGTGGCGAAAATCAGTAAACCTCATCATCATTATCCTCAGCTCATTCTACCCACTGCAGGGTAAAAGCCTCCTCCCGCTTTCGCCAATTTTCGCCAATATATATTTTCGCTAAATAGTAGGTACTTAGGTGTCATGAGTCATCACGCCATTGCTGGACTCGATTCACTCACCCTGGGTACGGGAATAGATCTCCCCTTTTTACCTCCACAGTGAACGACAGCCTGCCATCCGCATCCACTGGCCTCAACTCTCACAATGTCATCGGTCCATCTGGTGGTGTGATCTACGCTGCGTCTTCCGGCTCATGGTCTCCACTCAAGAACCTTATCTTCCCCGTTGGTTATCGGTTCTTCGAGCGATGTGGCCTGCCCAATCTGCCCATTACCACTTCAACTTGCAAATTTTAACAACTATAGTCAATTACAGATCACTCACTACAGATCGATGTCACTCGAATACGAAAATCTACACTCTAGCTTCATAGCTCACCCTGTTTCACGCTAAGCCGGTGGTCTTGGCAAATTACAAAAGTTTTATAGGTCCCTTTAGGTCTATATTACCAGCGCCGTTCTATCGTACGTGATCGAACCCGATTTACTTTGAATAATGGTTGTTTAACTTTTTAACTGATATTCATTGACTATGGGCGTTTACGAAAGGCTTTACTCTACGTGCAATCAATGTTTCGCTTGTAGTCTATCGCGTAGACGAAATTAGTTTGGTAATCGGGGTTGTTTTATTAATAGCAAAATAAGCGATTACGCGTTGCTATGAAGTTTTTGTAGGCATTTGAACTTGACTCAACCTAAGTGAAAAGGAATTTCTCAGTCAACAACAGTCAGTATTTAAAACTATGGATTTATACTAAACTATGGATAGCGCGGGTCTGCGCTCAAAAATATGTCAACTAAAACTGCACTGCCTAATCCATACAAAATATTAGGATAATCTGCGGATTTAGGTCACATTTTGTGTAAACGACAAAGGATTTAAATTAGTTTGTGGGTACATATTCGTAATCTTTTCAAATTTTGATAGAGGTAAACTTACCCAGGGTAGTTTTTTCGTGGCCTTTGTCGACCCAACAACATCCATGTGTTTGTAAAAACATATGGCAGTCAAGTTCTGTTATACGTGGAAATTCCAAAAAAATCGGTAGGAAACTATTTGGATTACATTCATGACCCGTACATCCCAATAATAGACCCTGCCGTCTAAAAACTACAATGTAGGCATCTTCAAGGTGGCAAACGTAGATCTACAGTTAATAATATACATATATACCTATGCGTACAATAAATAAAAAATATCCAGCATAGGCGTAGAGCAGCTTGTCGGTCCATTTTATCGCCTTTTTTGGAGAATGTAAACAAGACCTGTTGAGGGACTTGAGGGTGATCCCGTCAACCAATTTCCTCCATGTCATAAAGGCAGTCATTACATCCTTACGTCCTGAACTTTGGTAAAGTCCGCACGCAGCGTTTCCAAAATTCCTTTTTATTACGAACTGCAAAGAAATGCGCTCCCTGCCTCGGTGTTCCCGAAAACCTGGGTCTCTTTAAAACAAAAGTGAACAGGCACCTCAGGGGCAAGCCCATCTTAGACAACAACGTTACTTACCATCAGGTACGGGTTGTGGTCAAACGCTAGCCCATAAATTTCGCTTTTATTCTAATTCAAATATCGTCTGAGCTACATCTTGTTTTGCCTAGTTCACATCCTAAATACGAAAAAGTTTTAAATTCAAAAGCTCTCTAAAATCTACCTGTTAACATTTCGTATTCGCTGCTTTAAAATATAACCCGACAAAAAGTTGAAACTATAAATCTCGTCCGCCAACAATTTTCTGGTCGTTTAGTTCTCAACTGTAATCTTATTCGTTTTGCTTTTGGTTAAGCTTCAGAATACAAAAGCGCAGTTGCATTGTTCGCAACTGCTAATGAAATAAATTATGGAAAACACCCCACTGGATGACGGTACCTTTCAGGCGTTGTTTTTAAAGGGTCTTTTAAAATAAAAACGTTTCCTTTCAATGGCGTTTGAATTACAACAAAAATGCAATGACGCTTTTTATCTACTTAAATGTAGGTCTAAATACTAGGAAGCATTTAAAAGTTATCGTTTCTTCATTATTTGGAGCTCAATTCAGTTAATTTAGGGGAGCAAAAAACCAACGCCAGCAGAATCAACAATAAATGTAGTTGCGTCAGGCGTTAGTTATTAATCAATTCTAAATTAAAAATAATAATGTTAACAGGTACAATCAGATACAAGAAGAGCTGATGCTTTCGACCTCCGCCACAGCGCTCACCAGCTTCGCAACGAGACTAGAATCAAGACGGAATGGGACAGCTACCACAACAACAACCGACTTAGGGCTAGGTACGTCATCATTATCATCACGAAACAAGATCTGACCAGAATGTAATCGGTACATTTCCACTCGTATATAGCACTAATTCTCAAACTAGGTGTAGTAAACACCTGTATCTTGGGAATTAGTCCTTCCCGTTTATAAATAAATTTATTGTTTTGTATTAGTGAAAACGAAGTGTCGTCGTGTAACGTATTCGTTTACACATCTTACAGCCGTTATTTTTTTTAATACAATGAATGATTTTTATTTCCCGGTTCAATTCTACCCGGTCTTCTACGTCTTCTATAAATCCTTTCCATCCTAAGGCTGCCTGGAAGAGATCGCTTTTAGCGATAAGGCCGCCAGTTGTTACACTAGTTTTTTGTCCTCTGTATCAAATTTAATGGTGTGAACAATAAAGAGTTAATCACTGTTTTAAACTATCACGGTTGTGGAATGAGCTCCTGATATTTCGGCGTAGTTACATGAACTATGTAATGTGTCTTCCCGTGAACATGGTGCATGTAACTGCGCCGAAATATCGGGAGCTCATTCCACAACCTTACCACGGTAAATATTCCGTAAATAATCATATAACTTTAAGAGTTAATCAATAAATTAATCAATTATTGGTTAACATAATTTATTTATTATTCACAGAGTATACGAAATAGAACAATGGAAGTCGACTCTTCAAGAGCTCCTCGACCGCATCGAGCGAGAGATGTCTGCCCTTAAAGAAGAGAAGGCCTCCACAGAACGAGAGCTGGAGCAACTCAACATGCCGCTTCTTGTCTGCTCCGAATGTCTCTCTAACAGGGATGGACGGCGGAGCACCGAGCTGACCTATGATCTCGCTGATACTGAGCTGAAGAAGGTAAAACATTTTAGTTTTTATTAGCGACCCGCCCGCCCAGCTTCGCACGGGTGTAATTTACTTGCGAAGCCGGGGCGGGTCGTTAGTTATATATATATATAAACCTTCCGTGAAAAAGTTATATGATTATTTACAGGATATTTACCGTGGTAAGGTTGTGGAATGAGCTCCTGATATTTCGGCGCAGGCAACTTTAGTGAACAACCGTGATAGTTTAAAACAGTGTCTTCCGTGAAAATGTATCGAACTGATGGTGAAAACCGCATCAAAATCCATTGCGTGGTTTAGGAGGAGTTAGCGGCCATACAGACAGACAGACGCGGAGAGCGACTTTAATTTATACTATGTAGAGAAGAAGAGATAGAGATAGAAAAGAGACGAGATAGAGATGCATGGTTAGAGCTAAACTATAAGGCGAAAAGAGGTTATCGTTACAAGTCTAATATCATTCCAATTTACTTCAGGGACCGTAACCTCACTTATTTTAAGCCAGTTTATGTGATTGCGGAAAATCACGCGAACGTGAGATGGTGGCCGAGCGATAGCAATAGCGCTTTACAATCTGCCGGCAACCAGTTCGATCTTCGGCTCTGACTTGTTTATTAGGTAAATTAGTTTTTTTAAATTATGTGCAGTTCCGACGCCATCACTCAAAAACGGTGTAGAAAAACATCGTGAGGAAACTATAATATGTATGTCCACCCCAAAAATTCAAATACTGGTGACATTTACCGACATGCATTGGGCCAGCATGGTGGATTTAGAGCCTACCCTTTCTCTCTGAGAGAAGGCCTTTAGTAGGAATATGATAGGCTGATAATAATGATGGCAATGATGACGCGAACGTGCCCCGTGATACGACTTGCGGTCGCGCAAATTTTCGCAATCACCTAAACTGAATCGCATAAAACAGGTGACAGTAGGTACGTCCGCAGGACTGACAAGCTATTCAATCGATTTCTCCAGCTGAGATCGTTTGACCCTCGTTTACTCGGAGTCGTAAAGTCTAGATCAGTGGTTCTCAATGTGGGCTATATGAACAATTATTATACAAATTCATGGCAACAAGTTTGAATTCATCTATTTTCAACCGATTTCAAAAAGGTGTGAATATTATCTGTATTTTTGTTGTACGTAATCTTCGCCGATTGTGAACAGATTTTAACGTTTTATTTATTTACTAGCTGCGCCCCGCGGTTTCAACCCGCATAGTCATGAAAAATGGTGATGATGATGATAGAAAGTATTCTATGTCCGTCTCCTGGTTCTAAGCTACCTCCCAGCTAGTTAGCTAGTCAGCTAGTTAGCTTGGCTAGCTAGTTTATCTATCTATCTATCTATCTCCCCACCAGTTTTAAGTCAAATCGGTTCTGCTGTTCTTGAGTTATAAATAGTGTAACTAACACGACTTTCTTTTACATAGATTTAACAGGCTCAAGAAAATACTCCACATCTATGAGTGGAAAATTTGGGGATGAATCTTGTTTATTGAATTTAAAATTTACCGTGTTTTTTTTTTTGTTAAAATTTACTCAATCATGTTTAAGCCTCGTCCAGAGGTCTAGACATTTTTACGCTTTTCATACAAACTTATGTCTAGCCTTATTTTTGAAAAGTACTCGTCTAATTTTGTACGTTGAAAATAAATTTTCCGACAATATTTACTTTTTTGAAAACAAGAAAAATTCAATCAGAAGTTTATTAGGTATTTTAAATTAATTGACCAAGTGTTATCAAAATCGGATGAGTAGTTTTCTTATGATAATTATTATGTATTCTAAAAAATCCACAATACATGGTGTGACCAGCGGGGTTATAAGTCCTCCCTGCGAAATCTGTAATGGCCTTATTCATATTTCTGTTAGTAGGTACCTAGTTATCGCTATCGTGTCATCCCGCTCACGCACTTGGTGTAAGTTGGCGCCAAAGATAATTTATATTGTCATTGGTTGGCGCGAACAAGATGACAAAATAGCTATAACGAGTGCCAGCTTTTAAAATAACACCGCAAGCCAATACAGATCATTCTGAGTGTACCTACTATAATTATGCGAGTAATTGAGTTTAATATAAAACATGTGTTGGTGGTCTAATGCGGACTTATTCGCGTTAAAAAAACATACAATTTTTAGGTATGAAGGTAAGTACAGCAAAAAAGTTTGGAAACCTGTGATCTCCAGTCCTAGATTCAACTCCTATTTAAAAGTATGTTCAGAGTCCATTTACTGATTAGGTTCTGTCAAGAATAGCGAGACCTTCTAACCCAGACCTAACAATGTCCCTCTCATTAGAAACTTTTTGAATTCATTATTATTTTATCTCCCTAAGAGAATTATGTGGTTGAGCGAAGTTTCGGAGACCTAATTAGTCAAGTTAAATAGTTTTTGTAAATGCTCTTTCGCCTCTAAAACGGCTAATTTACTTTAGGCGTTAAAAAAATTGTAGACAATAAAATTTTCATTTTTAAGTGATTGTGATAGAGCTTTATTTTTAGATAGCTTACTAGTAATAATAATATCAAACAGACGGACAGACGGACAAAAAAGTGATCCTATAGGTAAGGGTTCCGTTTTTACCTTTTTAGGTAGGTACGGAACCATAAAAATAAAACAAAATCAATATTTTTTACTATGTCAACGGTACGAACCTATTGTTTGGTAAAAAAAAAACCTCTTCGAGTAAATTATTAATTTGGTTGTGGTTTTATCCTATTGGAACCATTATTTTTTCCTGGATAGTAGGAATACAATTTAATTGATGTTCCAGGATTTAAGTTACCTATACACAAAATTTTATCCAAATCTATTCAGCTATTACGGAGTTGATCGGCATCAAACAAAAGAAAGATTAATTTGGCTTTCGCATTGATAATGTAAAAAATCTTAGTGTGATGGTTGTTTTGACATTTATGGCATGTATCAAAATGAAGCCAAATTGTTTTGCCACTTTTACCCTAAGTATACCTTTTATAGAAGTTCAACTTCGTCCCGCATTAAGTACTTTGTGCCGCTGTTCCAAAAAAAAACTTGGTGTTCGTCTTATCATCGTAAAACGGGTAATCTTTCATCTCTCCATTCAGGAACTGTGCGTTACCGAAAGCAACAAGAAGTTGCTCATCGACCGCTGCCAATCAGCCTGGGAGAAGATCAATAAACTGGAAGTCGTAAAGTTCAAACTGCAGCTCGATCTCAACGATAAAAACGAATCCCTCCAAATCGACAAGGACATGCTCAGCCTGGACAAGGATTGCGCGAACATAACCTATAAAACCGACTCCCTGAAGACCCCGAAAAGGTAAGATTTATGTAACTTGTTTTCGTCTAGCATACTTTTATACTGCGCTTCAGATAACGGCTTCGAGAGTTGGGTGATCAGTTTTTTTATTAGCATTGAGCGATGAGCTATGTCGTTATCCTTTTTGTAAACGAAAAACATATTTACCTGGCTACGTTGCAAGTTTTGTTTTCCGTACGGCCCGAGCGCCACGCTGCGTACTCCAATATCCGTCTTTCTTTCAAAAAATTGCGATATGAAATAGCTAAAAATATAAAAGTCGCTTGCAACTTGGGTCAATTCTCAGGCAAGTCAAATAAATTCTTGACCTCGACTAAAAAAAATATAACTTTTTGCAACATTGTTTTCCAATAATTGATATATTACAAAAAATAACATATGACTTCATAGGAAGTAAAATTTTATTTTAATATTTTACTGTAGCATATTGGCTACCAGTTACAATCTTACCTTCAAAAAGCTAGTAAAACTAAGTAGCTTTTTACATTATTATGGCAACTTTTAGACGCATTCTTTTAGCGGCCGCACTTTAACCTGAATATAAAACACCAAAAAATACTAACCTCTTGTTTTTTCTGCACATAAACATTGTGGAATATTAAATTTGATAAGATTTTGAAACAGTTGTTCTTGTTTTCGTCGGCAAAGTTGTATTTACAGAGCCCAGTTAATATTACACGTCTCGCTTTAAAACAATTAAATTGTCGAAAGTTTACGGCACTCCCTTAAGCCTCATTGCACCTGGGGCAGGTTTAAAAGGAACACTCTAGCTTCAAGTTTCATAAATAAGACAAGATACGAGTTAGGCGTCTAAAAGCTGGTACAGGCTAACCATTGAGTTTTTTTCAGCTTAAATGTTAAGAATTTTCTTGAGCTACCGGATAATGAGACTGGGTTGAATATTTAATTCTTTGTTAGAAAAACTTTTGTGAAATTTGCCTCAAAAATATTTTTTTCTACTAATCTATTAAAGGTACTACGTTTTAAACTTTCACGTTGGCTTAATATATTTAAATTTGTATAGTATATTTAAATGGGGATATTTACATAGCGCAATTTTTCTTTTCCGATATTTTTGGCGCAGGTCCATTCACCAATCGTCATCAGCCATTAGTCTATATTAGTCCAGTGCTGGACAAACGGTCTCTCAAGGCACGCCATTCAGCCTGGTCTTCGGCTTTTCACCACTACTGCCAGCTACCTGGCGTCTATCGTCACTCCATATAGTCTCAGGGCGTCCCACACTACGTGTGCCGATTTATGGTCTCCACCGCAGAACACATCTACTTATAAAAATTATCGGCTGTTCCATACATTTTGTCAAGTGCGAATGACCGTTTTATTTGAAACAGCTGATATTTTTTTTCACAATTTCAGAGTTGCTCCTATAGTATTTTTTTTTTCATAATGACGGGTATTGAGGACTTAGTACACCCTTTCCGTATAACCCAGTATAGCTAGTGACGTTGTTCCTTGATCTGATTGCAGGATGATCACGGGCCAGCAGTGGTTAGACAAGTGCGAGGCCACGAAGAATATGGCGATAGACGAGCTAACAGACACTCTGCGTTTACGAGAGTCCCTCTTTGTTGCCAGAGGTAGAGCAAGAAACGCTTTGAGAGCGCAAACCGACGTGACAAACTACATGCTTAGGAGGAGGATTTACGATACGCAAAGGGCCAGGAATGAGTTGGATTGGCAGAAAATGAAGGTAACGGACAGTTTCAGTTCCATACCAGTTTCTGAAGAAGCCAAAATTCTGTTAAAATTGTATGCACCATGTTGACGGGAAGACCCCGTAAATAATCATATAACTTGACTTGGAGGCGTAATCTACTGTTTCACCTATCCATTTTTAATAGGTACCTCTTTTGACTACATTTTCGACAGTTATCTATAGTAGTTTAATAGTTGCCCTTGCCTATCATTAGGCAGGCACCTCCGAATCGGTGTCGTAACTTTAAGTGATGCCTAACGTCACTAGTTATCAACAAAAGTTTGGCGAAACGTATTTTTGCCCTAGGCAACTCCTAAATAAAGGCATCTTATTTAGGCGACTCCTAGGGTTAGTGAAAACGGGCATTAGCTGTATTGAAATGCAGACGGGGTGTATTGTGTATGATTGCACTTACCATAACACCAGCCAACCTTCTTGATGGGCTAGCTGACGAAATATACCGGATCCTTCAACCAAAATAAAATTAATGGACGGGCCATAACCATTGAACTGCTCAGTAAAATCGAGTCAAAATCGTCGGACATTTACTTCAACACCTAATTATAACTATTTACAGTACATTTGTTACAAAACATAGATAGCGGTTTTTCGTTATGTATCGAGTGTATTTACACTTCGGTAAAGCACACGAAGACATAGTTTTGTCACATGTTTCGTTATCATGTAACAATAGTCTTGTGTCGCACTTCCTACGGCTAGAGACCGACTGAAACGAAGTGAGAGTCGGCGTTCATTTTGTAATCTTCAAAAATGCGCTTCTTCTGGACCCGTCCATTCATTATATTTTGGTCGAAGCCTGTATCACGCGTTATGATGTAAGCGCATTTTGTCAATATCATAATATTGTGCTCAGCTGACTTCCCTACACTTTTTGTCGGCTTAACTTATGCCGACTATTTAGTCCTCTGTGCGCTAGAAACGTCATTTTATTGTTTTGTGGCTTAAAAATCTACCAATTTCGAGTATTCATTGTATCTCTGTTTTACTACTCATTAACCTAGTCTACCTGCACAATTCACCTATCACTTTTTATGATCACACATGACGGGTTAATTTGATACTCAATGAGTTGTTATCAGACATAAAACAACAACAATATTCCCATTAATTTATTGTTCTTATCAAACGTTTAATACGCACTGAATCTAGGTGTCATTTTCATTTTATGTTATTATGAGTTACAAACAGTGTATAAATTCATTGTTTTACGTAGGTACGTGAGTGAAATCATATTCAAGACATCTTCAAATCTCAAACTTTCATAAGATCTGTAATGTTTTTGTTTTCTTCAGAAATAAAATTAAGTAAATATATCAGCATCCCAATTTCACTATGATGGCAAAGATCTTTAAACTAAAAATCCCCAAAAAAACAGCAAGTAGTGCAAGTGTTTATAAATTACTTTACATACTTACAGTGGCGAATCATCGTTTATTTGAAAATCGTTGACACAATGATGGTACAGTTTTAATCGTAATTGAATCTATATTTTAACTAATTAAGCTTGTAATTTAGGCAACAACAGCGTAGACCTTGAACTAAGAAAAACTTAGCCATAATGCTAGAACATTTTATCTTTTCTGTTCGATAAAATTGCATCGTTCCTACGATGCGTTTCGTAGTTCCAACTGCACAACACGCCGTCACCACCATATGCCTCCTTCCTCTTAGATCAGCCTTCCTTGTTTACAGTTAGTCTTAGCCAGGGTCTTCCCCAAGAGTTTGTTGATGTCATCGCTGACAAAACACTGCTAAAATGTTTCGCATCTAGCAGGAAGGTCTCATGTCACAATGGTCTGCAGGTCTTGGATCCACCGGCCACTACGACAGCCAGTCATCGTACATGGTCTGCATACCCAGCTTGTTATTAATATTGGATATGTATACATAGTAAGGACGTTTGAGGCCTAGTTGTAGGTACCTAAGTATCATTAGACCGCGTCTTTATCGAACCAGCAGGGCGTTATTGGCAATGAAGCTGTGGTGAGAGAACTATGCCTTATTTTTTATGATATCTACCTAGCACCATCGCATCTAGTCGCTCCGATTTCATCCAAATTATATACAAAAAAACTACGCCGCTCGCCCTAGATTAATCGATAATGCTATAAACGATATTAAGCTTGTTTTGAATACTTACTCTAATCTCAAAAAAATTGTAGGGAACAACTTAACTAATATTATAAAAGCGAAAGTAACTATCTCTCTCTGTTCGTTTGCTTTTAACAAACGGCTAGGCTGATCTTAACGAAATTTCGCAGGAATATAGTGTGCATCATGATGACGGACGAAATTTTTTCCCCCCCAGAAATGCGGAAAACCTGGCAAATCGCGTGTAACAAAACAACGCGGGATTTAGCTAGTATTATACTTATCTCGTAGCACGTAACAATTGAGCAAACAGTATAGGTGCCATTTTGGCACAACCGTTACAACCGTACCTTTACTGAAAATGTATTCAGGGCTGCGAGAACTGATTTTTTTTCTTCTTCGTATTTCGTCAATTCACATTCCATCATCAAGTTTATCTATTCAAAAAGTACAATAAAGCCTTCAAGTAGTTTTTTTTTTTTATGCCATAGGTGGCAAATAAGCAGATGGGCTGCCTGATGGAATGCAGTCACCGTCGCCTTTGGATACTTGTAACACCCGAGGCATCACAAATACGTTGCCGACCCTTAAGTAGTTTATGATATACGAGCTTATTTCATAATAGGTATGACCCTTACTGATTTTGCATTCCGGTATTATTTAGATATTCAATGGTTTTCCACGAAATCCGCTCGAGTGTTTGAGAACTTTTCTTTTCGATATTTTCTTCTCAAATCTTTTAAACTTCTTATCTAGTTAGGATTTGGTGAGAATCGGATTTTTGTAGAAATTCAGATAAGTGGATTTCCAAACAAACACAGTTAAGCTTTTTTAAATTCGTTTATTTTACAGCTTTGGCTTTGACTGTTTTTGTAAGCAACTACTTCAGTTAATGGTTTTGCTAAACTATTACTAAATAATTCATTTTGAAAATAAATTCTTTGAAGATTATATGCTTTTAATAAATTATGGCTGCCAAATCGCAATTTTAAATTTGTTTAGCTTTTTAGGAGTGAACGAATCGGTTTCTGTTAGGTATTAACTATTATTAGGCTAAATAATGTTTCAGTGGAGTTTATAGTATCTATTTACTTTCGTATACTTGTATTTCTGAGCTTTGTTTCTCCTTGTACTAGCGGAAACGTTATTGTGTGGCGACTTGTCGCTTTTATTTCTCGCGAGCGTGGATCGGTCAAATTAACTTTTATTTTGGAGCTGTACTTGTTTTCCGTCTCTGGCTTAAATACAGCGAATGGAGTTTACAAATGTTCAGTTTTTTGTCTAAAATTCTGTTTTAGGTGAGAGGAAACAAAAATAGAGGAGCTGAAAATAGAGCTTTGTAGAACTTTTAGTATGTGCTTTGTAAATTTTTGTGACAAGTTTTTGCTTATCTTCTTTAATCATAATCATCCTTTCTTAGTTCTCTGCTGAACATAGCACTTTCTCAAGGTACGACAGTCAGCTGGGAATCGGGACCGTGTATTTTTATAGTTTAATTGCCATAGGAAGGGTTTCTATAAGACAAGTACTCTGACATGACCAAAATCAGGTAATTTAATTTACTTAGGTACATTGTATTTACATTGTAAAATTGGGCATACGGGTTGGCGACCGCAGATCGAAGCTTACCTCACTAGTGACACTGCTGACCGTTACCAGTCCCAAAGATTGCTGCGCATACCTTCATCAGCCGTTTCCCTTATAGTAGGTTCTTAATACAGACAGAGGATACCGATACTTACTGTATTTAAATGCCTCGGTGTTAGGGGCATATTTTTTAATTATGACGATCATTCCATTGCTTTTTAAATCCCAGTTGACAACTGTAACCCTACAAAGGGAAAGTACCTGTATTAATATGGGAACTGGGGCAATCACGAGAGTAGGCACTGCATGGTGTGTGTAAAGTTAGGTCTCTTGATGCACAACGCTGCGGTATGCTGTTTCAGACACATAGTCGTATGAAAAACATCTAGAATGGTTTCTTATTCCGTCGCAGTATGCGTCAGCAGTGCAAATGCTGACGCTGAGTTGGAACCGCTTCCCGCAGCTTTGTGCGTTACGATCAAGATACCAAAGATTAGAGCTTCTCAATGGCACGCTCCGTCATGTTGTCGATATAATTAACCTCTGAACCAGGTTTTCCCAGAACTACACCAGCCCACATACTCAACAAATAATATTAATATTTGGAGTAAAACATTTTCAGATGGAAGAAAACATGGACAAGCTTGCCGGTGAATTGAAGACGATGGGAGAGCAATTTGCTGATAAAGTAAATGCACTCAAAGTCGCTGAGACCCGTTTGGAGACCCGCGGCTATAGGCCTGGGATAGAACTGGCGTCTGACGAGGCTGATATAGGACTGAAGGAAGAAGTGAGGAACCTGAGGGAAACTATAAGGCAGCTGCAAGAGAAGCTTGATTGTTGCAAGTATGTATAATTATAATAGCTATGTCGGTGACTGGTTTTTGGCGAATATCAACATTTCGGATTCTAAGTATCGTGCAAAGAAACACCGAACACAGCTTTCGCCATTGCCCGCTGTGTGACTGAGTTTTTCCTAAAGGTCAACAGTTAAAGACCACGTCTCACCCTTGTTTGTCTGATATGCACGGAACGGTTGTATTCAGCCTAAAGGAAGTTATTGTACTGGTCATTATGAACAATTTTTACGGAACAACCCTGAAATGACGACTATTATAGTTATGCCGTAGAAAAATATCATTCTCACTCATAGAAACGTATGATATGACACAGCTAATACTTTTTTCACGATTTCAGGGTTGACCCTACAGTGACCCTCTTTTGGTTTAGTACCACCGTTCCATGTAACCCGGTTTATGACATAGCTTATCAAGACAGAAAAGTGAGCTGCCCAACAGCAAAAAATCAAATAAAGAATCAAGAATAAACAATCAACATTAAATAATTAAATTAAAGACGTAAACGCTGGAATATCCAGATACAATGCTGTTATTCTTACTTTCTAGGAATCATTTATGTTGTCCAATCAGTTTGTTTACTAAACCGTTCTAAATCGATTTGTCTAATGAAAATTGTCAGTACCATATTCATTCGTTCAGTAAGTGCATTAGCGCTAACAAAATTCATTGAACTAAAAGCGTCATGCAATAAATTCCGATGCTAGGATGTATTCAAGATTTATTTGGGGGTAAGTTCGAATTCTAAAAACCTACAGCAAGTAGTTCGTAATTATGACAAATGGACGTTTTAAACATATTACGTGATTGTAATGTCTTTAATAGTTTATAATGTATGCACACGCAAATTTTGACGAAGTATTAAAGTTCGTAGCTGATTTTCGGCAGCCGAAACATGGTAAACCCTGGGTAAACCTGATATGATACTTTTGAACTTTTTTAGGCGCGCTGGGCACATTATTTTTTTGTGTGTTTAATTAGACTGAGCCGTCACGCTCGGTTCGGCTCGAGTCAACTAAAGCAGCGAGAGAAATATACAACCTTGATGAAGTTTTCACTTCTGTCGTGTGGTCTTATGCATGGCCATACACACTTTTTTATTATTTAAAAAATGTGGATTAAAGTTGCAGAATATTTTAAAATACAATTTAATTTATAAATTTCATTTCAAAGGTTTGCATCAGATTTTGATTACGAGTATTTCATTCCTTTATTAATACTTGCTTGCCTTTTCGAGCAATACTTTATTTGCGTTTCATTTTGAGCGTATAGTGTCGTTATAGTGCTAACAGACGAGAAGTACTTGGTTGACGAACCGCCGTCCAAACAACGGGTGGGAAAGAGAAAAAAAATATCTTTCTCTCCCGTTGCTTGGACGGCGGTTCGTCAACCAAGTCCGTCTCATCTGTTAGCACTATAAGTTAACGCCTCGGGCCCCTACCCTAGTCCGTCCACATTTATGAAGTTAGTAAGCCAACAGTATCGCATCAAGGGGCTTATTTCGGTTAATGGACGATTAAGTCCAACCGAATGGACAATATACGTTTGAGTACAATAACATTGTCTGCCCGCATTCAGAGTTTCAACTATAATAACTGTGATTTACGACTTAATTAATGTAACAGCTAGAAACAACAATAGGTCTAGGGTTCGGACTGTCGAAAATAATACCCTCGTTTTATATTCGGGCAATTTTTCGTTTTTTATTCTTATTTTATTTGTGTTCCTAGCATCTTTTCACAATGAAATTAATTGCTTTTTCTTGAGCTTGCTGTGATGAAATAAAATTCTGTCATTTTTCAATTTATAGAATCATTTTATTTGACTTGCACAACAGTGAATTTCTTTCAAGCAAAAAGAAAAACATTACCTTTATCATCTTCATCATCAACCAGAATACGTCCACTGCTGTACAAAGGACAACCCCTTTAAACTTCACACTGAACGACAGCCTATCTATCTGCATCCACTGGATGCCCGCGACTCTCACAATGTTGTTGGGCCATCTAGTGAGAGGCCTACCTACGCTGCGTCTTCCGGTTCGTGGTCTCCACTCAAGAACCTCTCTTCTCCATCGGTTATCGGCTCTACGAGCGATGTGGCCTGCCCATTGCCATTTCAACTTGCAAATTTTAATAGCTATGTCGATGACTCTGGTTCTTTGACGAATATCCACGTTCCGGATTCTATCGCGCAAAGAGCATAGCACAGCTCTCTCCATTGCTCGTTGTGCGACTCTGATTTTTTCCAAAAGGACCACGTCTCCCGTACCATATGTCACCACTGGCAACACACACTGGTCAAAAACCCTTGTCTTTAAGCAATGTGGTATCTTGGACGAGAAGATGTCACCCAATTTTCCGAACGCTGCCCATCCGAGTTGGATTATTCGGGCAACGTCTTTGCCTAAGTTGGACTTACCTAACAGAACAATCGGTCCAAGATAGGTGTAATGGTAAACAACTTCGAGAGTATCGCCTAACCAGTACCTACGCACATACTTAATAAACTAAAATGCTATAACCATCCATCCATAACGAATTCAAGTATCAAAATAAAACGATGAAAAAGTATGGTTCAGAAATCTGAAAGATAAGAAATCATCCTTTTTTATCGTTTCAAATTAATCAGCGCCTTGACAGTGCTTTTTCGCTAAGCTACGTGATGTACTAACAAAATGTTACTTACCTTGGCCCGTTAGCAAGTTGCCACCTATAGAATAACAAAATTGTCAGCTTCACACACTTATTGCTTCCACCTCTTCCAGAGCGACTTACAATGCTTTGGAGGCGACCACCGTCAAGATCTCCATGGATCTTGCAGACAAGAATCAATCCATGGAGGTTGATACTAGGTCCCTGGAGATGAGAGCAGCCCTGGTACCCAAGAAAGCCCAGGGCACTGACAAGAACTTGATTCTAGCCAGTATGAAGGACGAAGTGCCGGAGGTTCAAGTTTAAAATGTATGAAACACAATTATGCATAAAGAAGAACAAATTTCACACAAAATTTCGTGTCCTAAGTCGGATGTGGAAATTGTCAATCTTTATTGTTAGTGTGCTTAGAAAACTTCATTGTGAAAAATAGTATTGATGTGGCTGTAAAACTTTAATGTTTTATTTTAGAAATTTAAAAGTCTGTAAATTGGAAGTAAACATTGATGAAAATTTAAATTAAGTGTTTTAGTTTAAAATTCAACTTGTAATGCAAAAAAACATACCTTGAATAAAACCTGCTTTGTGATTCATTGATACAGGTTCGCACCCTTTCATCGCTATAAATATTGATAACGCTGAGACAGATCTCGAAGATAGGTCTAGCCTGCACGTGAAATCGAAAAATACTTATTTAATTTCGCACTTTTCAAACTGTACGAGTTAAACTCATCAATATAGGTCGTAGGTAGCATTTGTTCCCAGTGTTACTACCAGCTTTACTACCAGTAGTAACATGGTATTTTTACCCGTGTTACTACTAGTAAATCTAGTAGTAGTAATCTACTAGTGTTCCGGCCTTTTTGGAGATCGATAGGGAGGCCTATGTCCAGCAGTGGACGTCCTATGGCTGAAATGATGATGATGATGATGACTACTAGTAGTGTAAGGCTGGTAGTAAAACGGGAAACGAACGGTAGGTACGTAGTTTAGGTCATATCATAATATAGATTAAACCACAAATTAGGTAGATATGGTACTATGTACCGACCCGGGTATGTCCTAAAACTGCGACCAGAACCACCGGAGGATGGGCAGCAGCGTCCTGTTAGTACACGATGAACGTACTGCGATCTCCAAGCCGCCTGCCGAGCGTGGGGATTATGGCAACACCCCTCTAAGAGGGAGGCCTTGTTCAGCAGTGGACATTTAATGGCTGATGATGTGATGTGATGTGATGTGATGGTACTCTGTAAGTAACCATAAACTTTATATAATTTGCTCCTGACCCGTGGTACAGCCGCTATGCCCGCTATGTCCAATAGGTTGTACCAAAGGAACGTAAGTGTACCTTAGGACCAAATGATTGTAGCATAGGAAAGTAAGTCTACCATAAGTCATAGTCCAACTGGTTGTACCACGGGGAATAAACTTAAAAATGGTCCAACAACTATGTTCAACTGGTTGTACCACGAGCACATAGGTCTACTCATAGTCCAACTGGTTGTACCAAGGAGAATATATTTTAAGAATGGTCCATCACAACTATGTTCAACTGTCTGAATACTAATAATGCTAAGAATTACGCTTACTATAAATATTTGGGTTACATGCACTCAACTAAGAGTAGGTATAGTTATTCCAAATTTTTCAATATGATGTAAAACATTATGCTAGTCGTAATTTCGATGTTATATGAACAAAATATGAACTATGTAGAGACAAAACACGCTGCGTGTAAGTAACATGAAGTAATAAATTATTTACAGGGTTAGGTACACATAACGGCAGTAGGTAAGCCGAAAAGTCATTGTACTCATTGTTATAATAAATTTTACTATGGGGTCAATCCTAAAATTGCAAAAAAAACAGCTGTTTGCAGGAAAAAATAATTATGGAGGAGCAAATCTTTGTTTTTTCTTTCAAACAAATCTTTTAGTATTGGTCATAGTAAAAGTTGTTCATAATGATGCCTGAAATGAACTCCTTTCGGTTTAGTACGACCGTTCCGTGTAACCTTCTATAGCACACATCATTAACATCTTTGAATAGTTTTCATGAAACCTTAAAAACCTGATAGCATCGTGTGAACCGAGCGAAAAAGGTAAAACGCAATTTACAATAATGGTCTATAAGACCCAAGACAATACATTTTGTGCTACTGCCTAGGCACCTAAGTACTGTAGGTGTCTGCTATCGGCCTGAATCGATACCTGAAGAGTCTGGAGACCTTTGAATGGCTCATCAGGTTGGGTGCTAAAAATATTACCTGCCTTTTTAGTACAAGGCAATCTTCGAAGCAATTTAGTGAAAGTCTAGCGCGCTATCACGTACTTAAGATACCTAAAGTCATCGGATTGTTTAACATGAAAAATATAATCAGTAAAAGTTGGAAATTTTTAAATAATTACTATTATGTAGTACGTGTCAGACTGAAATAATAGTATTTTTCTTAAACATGCTTGGAAATTCGATAGTTATTTGAAAAATGTTCTTCGAGATAAAACGAAATTGATGTACCGGACCAGTACACGCAAGCAGCTGTATGAAAATCCATAATTTATCCTTAATGTTTAGCAGGCCGAACTAATTACTATGAAAACTCATAGGTAACTGCGTTGCGTTACTTAAAAATGTCATAGAACAAACTTTTTACTCCAAAACATGACAACCACGGAGGTAATTTAGCAAAGATTTTATTTAAATTTCAATCTATGTAGCTTGCAAATAGCAGCTAATGGTTTTTAAAAAACAAATGAACAATTGGAACGTGAAAAATTATTGTTTTTTAACACAGATATACACAACTCTGTGTTTTTTAATATTGATTCTGGAGGGAATTTGCATTTGTTGATTTAATTTGACATACATATTGAGTTCCAGCCTGCGGTTCCAGCGAAGAAAGTGCACTCACTTTCTTAAAAGGAAAATATTTTGACAAAAAGTCTTTTATCACGTTGTCACTGGTTATCTGGTGTAGGGTAGTTCAGGTTACTTGTCTTCACAACAAATCATAACATTTCATCCGATAGCCCCAAGCTACGGATATTGCGTTTCACTACAGAATGTAAACACGCGTATGGGAGATTCTTTTGAACTTTAGGCGAATCTAAACAAGCAATAACGCCTAAAGCTGATCCCTTTTTAGTTTTCCTCGTATCTTTGTTACGGACGATTGAGGCACGTAGGTAACAGAGAGGCCAAATTTATCTGTAATGTTGAGTCGGAGCTACCATCGTTTTTCCTAACAAAAATAAAAGCCGCCTGTTGAACGTATTTAGTTTTCTTATTTGGCCAACTCTAGAAATAAGTCGGTCGAGCTGATGTTTTGTTCACGTGGACGGTCTTAGAAATCTGTAAAACCTTTTTGCTCGGGGTAAATTTTGAAAGAGAATAATTCCCATTTTGTTTACTTTATTGTTAGATTTAAATGGATTTACACGCGACTTTAAGTGAGCGGAAACTCGTGTCTTACCTTTTTGTGTCGTTGAAAGGAAGGCTCTACCGGAAGTACGTAGTCTAGTGAAAAACTTGCAAGAGTGGGATTAGTCATATCCACGCCTGCCTGACGCGAGAAGGGTCGAAAGTTAAAGATGCAATTTGAAGCTGTAAATTCACAGCTATAGTGTAGACCTAGTTTTAGATACTTATATAGAAGTCTGGTTCAAACAAACCAGTCAAACTTCGAACAAATAAACAGATAACATTGCACGCCGCAGATAATATTGCGTTTGTGTGGAGGTTAAAGGGGGAGGCCTATGTTCAGCAGTGGACGTCTTCTGGCGTATGATGATGATGATTGCACGCCGTACATGCACTACGAAAATAGTGGCATAATTGCATCGATTCATTGCAAAATTTATAGTCAATAGGTATATATACTGGCTATAGATTTCTTTATGGCACGTCATGTTTACGCATCGCTAGGTAACGAGTAACTGAACGCAAACTGCTGCACCGGCGCGGCGCGGCGGAGTTTTAGGCAAGCCACTTGGACGCTTGGTGCAATATAATTATGATAGAATTTCACTTAGGTAAGTTCGTTTAATCACACATTATTTGATCGAAGCAGTGAAGCGAGCAACGAATGACATAATTTCTATACCTAAGTACCTGCAACGTCACGTTTTCTTTCACCTCATGAAAAACTCAACATAATCTTGGTGGGTTTTTCATCGTGTGCAATCATTTCACTTTGAATTAGATTAGCCAGATTGACCTATACAGGGTTTCGCAGAAAGGGTGTACCTACTTAGCCAAAAGGTGGTCACTGTAATCATTACTAATGTCACATGTAATTACTATGAACAACTTTTATTACGGGGCCGAACCTGAAATCGCAAAAAAAATTACATTTGTTTCATAGAAAAGTTCCAGTCACATTTACCAATTATTATTATTATTTGAAACAGCTTTTTTCACCCTTTCTACGTAACCCTGTATACGCTGTCTCGCTGGGGACATAATCATCGCTGCTGAGAAAATAAGGAAAGCAGGATAACCTTTTTTTCTTAATCAAGAAACATAACATTAAAAAAATCCTTTCCTTATTTTCTCAGCAACTATATTTTTGACTCCGGAGAGAACGTATAGACCATAGATCTTAGCCATAGATCTATACCAGGCTAGATCCGGGTGTCTTCAAATCACGTGTGAATCGGGTTCTTCTAGGCCAGCGTGCTCCATCATAGATCGCGTCATCGCTTAACATCAGGCGAGTTGGCGGACGCAAGCCTATTATATAAAAAAAAACATATGACAAAAATCAGCGTGCCGCCTTTTTGTACCTACAATGACGTCACAAGATCAAAATGGTGTGGTAGTTTAACTCCATTCTCACGGCTAACTGCTTTTACAAATTACTAAGGTGTAAATTGATATTGTTTGTAGGCAGTGCCGGTTTTAGCACTACCAGCGCTCTGGGCGAGACTTCTACGGCATTCAAACCGAAAAAAGGCAAAGAATAGATTAGATAGAATAAGATGTATAAATTTTTATATACCTGCGGCGCCTTTATAGGCGCCCGTGGCGCCCCTTTTTATCTGGCGCCTTGGGCGATCGCTACACAAGGCCCTACCCTAACGCTGGTAATGCTTGTAGGATTGTTCAACTGGCCAGTAAAACAAATTGGAATATTTTTGTCCAAACAGATCATCGAACTACTAGTCGGACAGAATGGAATGAACGGTATTTATTACGTCAGACGAGTCCTGCTGAGACGATGGAGATCGAACTGAACTATGCGACGTGTTAGTTGGAGCATCAATCCAACTTAAACCAGACCACAGACACGCAAAGTACCTACGTTAACTCGCGGCGGTGGTATAGACTGATCAAGCAAGCCCTAAGTATCTAAAGTAAACCTAAGAACATAATACCTATCCTTAACCAAATCACCAGTTCTGTACAGATAATGGAATCCATCGGGACCCCCATTGACTGCCGTCACGGTTAGTTTCAGTAAGTGATCGGACTTGAGTATAAAAGAGCCAGGATTTCTCCCAGCATCACATTCCAAAGCCTTCCTTCATCAGAACATCCTAACTTGGAAATCCAATCAGTGAGTATTACGATAAGCTTCTGTTTTCCTTTTTTGTTTGTTATTAATTTTAATGTAAAGATATTGAAACCTATGGATACGAGTAAGCACCCAAAAAAAAAAACTAACCAAAGGTAGAATGTAATCATCTGTGCATTTAGTCTGTAAAGTGCAGATGCAATGGTATAAAGATCAACCATTTCTATCTTTCTCTTGCTTACTCTAATTATTACAGTTCCGTGTTTTCTCACTCTAACATGACATTATTTAAAGCTACAGTGCTATCACTGTCAAAACGTTAAGTTTCACGTATTTTTGGCACAAATTCATGGCACAAAGCTAATGCTTACAAGTCTACTTTGGTGCAAGCTAAATTACACATTGTTAAAATTTAACAACATAAGTTTGTCGGTATTTCTTAATATATATAAATGTATATTGGTAAACTCTGGATAATGTTTTCTTTAAATTTTGGACTAGACCCAACCAACCATCCATCCATGTCTTTGTAAATCGATGTTTTATTGCAGAACTTTTGATTCTTTCGAAAGTTCCGAAGCTTTTCAGTGGATTATATTATTATCCTTTTTTTAAACTTTTATTCGTTTGTGATTTAAAATATGCAATATTGTTAAAAGCAAGCTTATTTTGATCCTTTGTCTGGCATGCATGCATACTTTGCTATTTAAGTGTTTTTTCTTTGCCTCCAGACAGGATTATGGCGTCTTTTGAATTTTTCCAGACCCAAGTACTTACCTAGTTATTTAAATAAATAATCAAGTTTTTGTAAAAAAATATCGTCAAACATGTCATAATCCCAGTCAAAGTCAAGCAATGTAAGTCGCGGTCAAGTTCAAGCTATGCTCTATTAAAATTATGGAAAATTAACTAGAGGCTTCTATGGAGTTTTGGAAACAACCTACGACATTTTCCCCCTCAATATATCACTTTTCCACGCTCAAACAACGTTCATCATCATCAGCCAGAAGACGTCCACTGCTGAACATAGGCCTCCCCCTTTAACCTCCACACTGAACGACAGCCTGCCTTTTGCATCCACTGGATGCCAGCGACTCTCACTATGTCGTCGGTCCATCTAGTGGGAGGCCTACCTACGCTGCGTCAACAACGTTCACGACCACTTTAATAAATAATAATCCACCGTTATTACATATTAGTGCTCAACGTTCAACGTTTATGAAAATAATATACCCAATACATCGATATACAATACATACCTATAGAGTCACAATTTTGCCAAAAAATGACCGAACCAAAACTCGGCGCGCGCTACGAGTTGCGCCGTCTTTTGGTTAGTTACAAGGTAACCGCGATCTGACTACAACGCCGCCGCGCGATGTCAGAGATACGATGACTTAGCGGACAACTAACGGTGAACACTATGCAAGCGACATACGTCTCAATTAGAGTAAATGTGGCATTGTGAAGTATATAATTGATACAATGTATGCAGGTATGTAATATGACGCTCGAACGTTTTTTGACTGTTTTCACTGAGAGATTGTGACTCTATAGGAATTGTATCTCGATGATCTAATGCGATTTTATCACGTTGGCGCTTTATTTTCATAATATTGTGAAATAATGATAAAATATAAATAGAGATGGATAGTTACTTTGTCATACACATGATGCCATTTATGCAATGATTATCTGAAAAGTATAGCCATCGAAAGTAATATATTATTTGCTACACCATCTTCTTAAGACAAAACAATAAGTAGTAACTTAGTTAAATTTTCTCTAAAGATATGAATATAAATTAACAACGACAAGACCTTCATTGATAAATTAAATATTCAATCTCGCGTTACAAAGGAATCTTTCCATACCTGTTCCAGAAGTACCGGTTACACAACACGCGAGGTACAGATACCTACTTGTGCTTTGTCACAGAAGCTTTATTTATTCACGGTAGTTTTTTTACTACTAAACTGTTAAACCTGGTCAGCAATCGTCGTATTGCACACGTTAGCATAGAACGTGAGTTCATATGCGGAAATGTCGTTTTTTAGACGCGCACAGAAATCAATCAAAAACAAATCCGGCAGATTATGAGTTTATCATTTTAAGTTTAGGAAGTTGTAAGTGTATTAACAATTACAGATATTTACTGGCCGATAACGAGATCCGCTTCCTAAAGCCAAAAGAGGCTTGTGCGAGCATTCACACGAATATTTTCCACGCGCTCCCCATTGCTGCTTTGAAACCGTCAAGTTTACAATCCTTCCTGAAAAAACCGGACATGTAAATAAACCTTTGAGACAAACGATAGCTATCTTTACTTAGCACACGACTCGCAGAGGTTATTTACATTTGACTTTTATTCGTAGGTACGGAAGTGAACTGCCTTTGTCTCGTAGGGAGTTCACCGCGACAAGAAATTAATTCATTTTGAGTATTGCTTTTCACGTGGTAACGATCTTTTTATTGGGCTCATTCATTCAGCTTCTTTAGACTACGGTTGATTACGTCAATGTGTCGGCATTATTTAAATTCTATTTAAACCGCACAATACAGTCTGGTGATTTATCTCGACAGGAAGAAAACCAGTCTCACAAAATCAGGTTTCTATCGACCGATACGAGCTTTTTTTGTTCTGGAACATTAGACTTCTGTAATTTATTTATTGACATAAAAATAAACGTAATGTTCCAAAAAGTACCATCCTCTTTCGAATATCTGCACAAAGTGGAAATGCTTCGTTCAAATATGGGCTTTATATGACCACAACCTTGACTTAAACTTCTCAAAAACAGCAATCATACAATTTAGACCCCACCAAAAAGCCCCTCTTGACATAAACTTTTCATATAATAATATTAAATTAGAATGTGTAGACGTAGCTAATTTACTAGGCATAGACATTGATACGCATGTAAATTGGAAAAGTCACATTAAAAAAATAAAAACCAAATTGTCAAGTTTCACATACGCACTTAGGGAACTACGCCGAGCTACTAATTTAGACACAGCTTTAACAGCCTATTACGCATACGCATTTTCGTGGCTCAGCTATGGCATCACTCTCTGGGGCAATAGTGTAGACGCCACAGATCTCTTTGTTGTCCAGAAAAAATGCATCCGTATCCTCGCCAATATCAAACTCCCAGACATCAGTATACCAAATTTTCATAGACCATATTTTATTCAATATAAAATTTTAACTATCACCTCTCTATATATATTTGAAAACTGTAAATTTGTTAGAAAATACCCACATTTTTTTAAAAAATTAGTTGAAAACCGAAACTATCGAATAAGGTCTACCTACAAACATAAATTAATCTTACCGACATCTAAATTAGCAATGCATAGCTCCGGCCCAAATCCAATGGCCGTCAAAATATATAATAAACTACCAGTACAGATAAAGGATATAGAAAATGAAAATAAATTTGTCAAAACCCTAAAAAACATATTGCTAGCAAAATGTTACTATAGCTTAAACGAGTATTTAGAAGACAAATCAATTATGGAATAAATCGATCCGCTCCGCACTATATTGCCATACCCAATCAGGGTTATTGTTATGTATTACCTAATTTAAACATGCTACCTAACATCTGTATGTGAACTTCATAATAATTATGCAATAAATGATTGAGTATTGAGTATTGAGTATTGAGTATAGTAAAAGTGTAAGGTTCACAAAAGTGGAATTTTGCGGGTGATCAACCGTACAAGCATTCAGGCGCCCCCGGGCTTTACCGAAGGCAGCCCAGTCTGTTTACAGACAAAAGTATAGCATGGACATACCTGTTGGCTGTAAAGACGGCAATAACGTCACTGGTGGTTAATAATTTCGTATCATTAAGAAACTTTCCACTTTGTATCCTCGACGTTATTTATGCACGGTTTTTACCAAATAGAAATTGTAATAGTTGCGAAAACGCGTCAATCTTTCTTAGAAATTATTTGAACGCTCAACTATTACTAGTACTAGGTATTATTTATTCTGTGCCATTACACCATTTCACGTAAATTTTACATAATGTCTTACTGGCCTTGGTAAATCCATTCTAACACAAATTGACGACCTTTCCTCTAAAGAAAATATTGATACCGAGTATTTTGATGCAATGGTATTTATCTTTTAAAATCTTTTAAATAGCGAATAAAGCCAATTATTAAAAAAAAATACTAAACAGAATGTAAATTCTGTCATATTTATCATGGGCTTCCGTAGAGAAAATTACACTAATATTATAAATGCGAATCTGTGATTGTTAGATACACGCAGCGATAAATTAACGGATCGACGTAATTTTTTGCTAAAAACTGGTGCCATTATTGGTCATATGACAAGTCATAGGACTTAAGTAGCATAAAATAAAATTTTAGATCTTTTAGAAATTCTAATATTAACCATGGAAGATGTTTTTTAATCTCCTTTCCCTGATAGCTTGATCCTGATTGCGAGGTGCAGGAATAAAGGCGTTATCCACATTAATATCGTCTGAAAAGTCCAACTTCCTACTTAGAACTTTCATGCTTTCGCAAAGGTACTAGAGTCTAGCAGAGATCTGCTTCCTGAGCTATCCCTTGCGCTCGCGCCGATGCCTACCCCCCACCTTGTGGCCTGCAACCATAGTTGGTAACATATTTAAACACGTTCCATTTACGTGCGGTCGTCGATGGACAGTTTTCCGTAACTATTTCGGCATTTTTCTCTTGGCCATTTGTTTATGGGGATGCCAGTAGTATGAACTATAGTGACATACATAGTTAAAAGTATTTGTTGTGTGGTACAAATGCAAGGACAAGTAAAGCTTTTTACCAAAACTGATGAGGTAAGTTTTGTGTTGTGATTGTGGTGCATTGTTTACTTAGCGCTGCCACTAGTGATCTATTATCTTCTGTGGTGCTGCTTAAATTTCGTTTTGTATTTTGCATGAACTGTTTATTTTAGTGTCTAAAAATATGTGAAAATTGTTATCTTAATATCGTTACCGTGAATATCGTTACCTTTTCTAATTCCTGGTTGTTTTCCCCACGTAAGTATCTGTTTAAATTATTTGGTGGAAATTGGGCGAGTTCCTAAGTATTCTAACTTGAGGTTAGTACAGACAGCGTCAAATTCATTATAACGTTCAGGGAAATGTTCGAAGAGGCATAAATTCATTTATTCATTATTATGTTTTCAACAAGTTTAACGCTCTTTGCAACTAACTATGGTAGATACGGTACGGTATGGTATGGTAGATAACCATATCTACCAAGAAAGGGGGAGGCCTATGTTCAGCAGTGGATGTCTTCTGGCTGATGATGATGATGGTAGATACTATGTATAATTAATTTTTCATAAAGACCAATATAAATAAAATAATCTTGAACGTTAAAAGTTTTCCTTGAAAACAACAAAGTTGTGTGTACTGCTCACACCTTTTTGGGATGGGTCAGCCAAGTGCCAGCTTGAGGCGTACAAAGCGCTTTGATTCCACCTTTATTATACGAACCGCAAAGATAGTGTAAATGGGCTGCCTGAATGGATGTTCCCCGATAGTTACAATCTAGGTGTCTTCAAGTCACAAGTGAATAGGATTCTTTAGACAAGCGTGCTCTATCATAGGCTGTATCATCGCCGAAGAAGTAGTCAAGCGCAAGTCTATTAACCAATAAAAATAACATAACTTCTTACATAATATTGGCTACTGTGATGCTAAGATATATTGATAATGATACCTGAATAAAGACCAAATTAGGTACATGATTAAAACAATATACGTATGCGTATACTTATTGATTATGATTATATACATGAATGTATGCCTTTTCGATTATTTTGACTACCGTGAACGGTAAAATCAATTTGACGATGACTGTACCTAAATGAATATGGTTTACGTACCCAATGTTTACTAATAATAAGCGAGCAACTTTACATTTCATTACTGATAAAGTATTTTATTAACTCTTTTTGTTAATTTTGTTTCTCAGACCCCAACAAAATGGCCGGAAAAATGACCGCAGCTTTCGTCGTCTTCGCCCTATTCGCTCTCCTGAACATCGGATACGTGAGGAGCAACCCTGCTATCGGTGAGTTGTCAGCTCTGGGAAACAATGCTGCGGATCAATTCATACTGGTCCATGGTCTCTATTCGTAAACTTTTCAGCCCCATCGGCCATCTGTTCTACGTTCTTTGTGCCCTACCCACTGCCACCTCAACTTGCTAATCCGGTGGGTTATTTTCGTAGCTTTCGTTCGTCTACGGATCTCCTCATTTCTGATTCGATCTCGTAGAGCCCGAACCTACCTATAGACTACACACTTCTAAATGTTAGACGTCATAAACAGGGTAAGAACAACTGAACCCAATTTAAATGTTAAACGTATGCTTATTTCGGCATTTTCAGTATGAAAAATAACACGACCTTTCAGTGAAACAATCCCGTAACATTTTCATATCTTTAGGGAAATTAGGACGCTTACCCACGCGTTAACGTTTCTACCAGAGAGATTAAAGAAAAGTCACAGCGAAGCCACGGAGATTCTAGAAATTTCCTTTTTACTCTGAATTAAAAATCTTTGTCAAAACACTGATGAGATTAGATAAATCTGTTTCTTTTATTCAAATCATCTTCACAGAACGTAGCGTCGTCGCGAATGCACTAAGGTTTTCGGATTAGAAAATGTTTTTCTCAATCACGTTGTTTAATGTGTGTTTATTTACACTCTTATACTAAACTAGCGACACGCCTGCCCGGCTTCGCACGGGTCTAATTTACGTGCGAAGCCGGGGCGAGTCGCTAGTTATATATATATATATATATATATATAAACCTTCCGTGAAAATGTATCTAACTGATGGTGAAAACCGCATCATAATCCGTTGCGTGGTTTAGGAGGAGTTAGCGGCCATACAGACAGACAGACGCGGAAAGTGACTTTAATTTAACTATGTAGAGAAGATAGAGATTAATCCATCCTCTGCCCATGCTGCAGGATGGGCAGCGGCGTCTTATTAGTACACGGTGAATGTAGGTACCTACCTACTGCGATCCCCAAGCCGCCTGTCAAGAGTAGAGATTATGACAACACCCTTCTCTAAGAGGGAGGCCTTTGTTCAACAGTGGACGTTTACTGACTGATGATGTGATGTGATACTAAATTTAAAGTTTTTTACTGTTAGAACTTTCCGCCTGTGTTCAGAAATATTAAACCAAATTACCTATCAAATGTTGCCAGCCTTGTCATTATCCCATAAAGTACGGCTCCAATATCACAAGTAGGTATCATTTGAAACAATTCCCGATTATTTCTTTTTCTTTCTTGTAGATGTTTCCGACCAATAGAAAGTTATCATTGCGTACTCGCTTAGTGTTGCGATGCGTGTTTCCTCATATTTTTGCCTTCTATCGAGTACTTTTATTACGACATGTAGGTAGGTATATAGGATTTGGTACAGTCAGCGACAAATTGATTGGGGAATTAAGAATTGGATTGTTTATTTATTTATTTTACCTTAAAGGAAGCACAGCATGCATTACTTGTTACTTAATAATGAAATACATTATAATATATTATGTAATAAAAATAATCAATAAAGTTAAATTAACAATAACAAAATAAGTTTACTAAATGTAGAGTAGAGTTGGCCATTTCGGCCATGGTTAAGTTTAATGGGACAAACCCCGAAATTGCGAAGAAAAAGTCAACAGTTACACCTAATTATTATTGTGCTGAGTGGAAATGTCAGGTAGACCTATAGATTCATCATCATCATCATTTCAGCCAAAGGACGTCCACTGCTGGACATAGGCCTCCTCCATCGATCACCAAAAGGGCCGTTTGAAAACGGCCTGCATCCAGCGTTTCCCTGCGGTCTCTTTTAGATCGTCTGTCCATCTTGTGTCCTACGCTGCGCTTATCGGTCCGTGGTCTACATTAGAAAATCTTTCGGCCCCATCAGCCATCTGTTCAACAGCTTTTTTCACTATTGCCGGGTTGCCATAGTAAAAGTTGTTCATAATAATGGGTTTAATGTACCCATTTCGGCTTAGTATACCCATTCCGCGAAATCCTGTATAAATGAAATCCATTCCTTTTCGATTCTTTTTACTAACCTAATTGCTAAAATCAACTCGATGCTGACTGTACTAAGTATGTGTGACATTCGGGTTTACGCAAGATTCGTGCAGTATTCAATACTGAGTTTGAATGCGATGGGTAAACCACCTGTCTCGTAGCACAAGCTTTGAAACAGCGTATCGGCATAGGTCAAGCCCCAACATACAAGGTAATGTATTATGATTAGTGTAAAAAAATCTATATTCATCTTCGTGACATTTATGTAAAACACTTTTCTCCGTATCTATACAAATTACAAAATATGTCAACGGGTCCAGTAGGCCAATTCAAAATATGCATTATGTCTACTGATCCCGTGCGATCTGTTCGAACGGGACCAGTTGACGTAAGAGCCATACAAACAAAGACCAATTCAAGATGTTCACTAAATAAACTAGTAGTTTGCCCCGAACTGACACCTTGCGATGTTCAAGCTTTTACTTCGTCCACACTGAGGTAGCTCCATAGTTTTCCTACCTACCATGACCTTGATTGAATAATAATGACAGTTAACGGCTACGATAATCAACTGAAAGTCTTCACTTTAGTCATACTGACATTATTTGTACAAAATAAGTTCATTTCGGGTTCATTAGGAACTCCTTTCTTAAACCAACGATATTGTATACCTAACCTTGTTATTTTAATATCTTTACAACTCCTGCATCGGATTAACTCATATACGAACTTAAAAATTATATTTAATTGAACTACTTGTTTAGAAAATTTCATGAAGATCGAATAAACAGTATTCACGTTATTTTCTCATAAACATAAAAACATAAATTTGTTTAAAGACCGATTTGATCCAAATTAGACTCTTAGACCTCACTTCGCTCGGGCAATAAATAGTAAAAAACTAGCTAGCAAAAAAAAAAAACAAGAATGTTCCTATCCTAACTTATATAAATGAAATATTTTTATTATATTCCTCGCTTAGGTAGAATGAAAAATATGCGGCTGCAAAATGTATTTGCGTCCCATGCCAATAAAATCCATCACTACGCTCTGGATTCAAAACCAAAAACTCGATCAGTAAAAAAAAACAGTTGTGCCATAGAATAATGTCATTAAAACTCAACGAAGTGTATAAAACATCATATTGACTTTCTCGCGTTACTTTCCTAGGTCCCCAGGGTTAGGCAGAGGGCGTTCAGTGATTTTTCATCTCGTCTTGTTTTGGGCTTCATGCTTCCCTTCAAATCACTATTTATATTAGAGTAGGTATTATGGAGAGGCCTATTAGTCAGTATCTTAAAAAAAACAACAATACAGGGTAATTGATAATTAAATTTTTAAATTAGGGCTCAAAATGTTCGATCAAATGAACAGAGGATATCGCATAGTATGTTGTGGCATAATTCATTGTGGTCAATACATACTAGCTATACATTTGTTTAAGGCACGACATGTTTACGCATCGCTCGGAAATGAGTAACTGAATACAAACTGCTGCACCAGCGCGGCGCAGCGGAGTTTTAGGTAGACCGCGGTCGAACAGTTAGTGCAATATCCGCGGTTTATTTAATCGAACTCTAAATAGTACTACTTATGCTGACGCAGCGACCCAAATGTGTGTTGGCCTCCAATACGCCATTATTCCCTATCTTGCGCAATTTCACGCCAATCACGAATGTCTAGTTTCTGTAGTTCTTTTGACACTTCATATTTCCATCTATACCTGGGATGGCCGACGGGCCTTGCAACCCCTAGTAAACCCTTTTACGGCGTGAATCGGCGCGATGCTCTCCCATCCTGTCCAGATGTCCAAGCCAGCGGAGTCTTTGGGACTTTATTTCACCAATGATGTTGGGCTCCACCACCAGCTTTCTAAATAGTAATAATTTAACATTTTTATATTATTTTAACAATTTTATATTATTATTGCATTTTTAACTATGATCTATTTCTAATTTTCTTTTGTAACTGTAACATATGTGTAACAATATGGGTTCCATGCCTGAAATAAATACATTTTATTATTTTTTTATTTTAATTTTTTTTAGGGTTATAAGAAGCTTCAAAGCTATCTACGTGGGGTTTGTATCTAATTATCAAAAACCTTCTATAGTTTGGTATTCATTACAATATTTATGTTAACAATACGAATATAAATATAAGGAAGAAAATTTCATGTCTGGCAAGAACCTGTCACACCGTTTCAGAGTAGACAGCCTAGACTTGAGACCACGTGACTCAATCAACTAAATCTGTCTTACGTGCACATAATAAACCTCAAGAGATACTACTATGTTATACAACGCACGTATAAGACCGCTAAGGATAACGACCAAATCTAACGGCTTACGCATGTAAAACATAACAAAAGCGTACACAGTGACGTTGTAAATAAATATTTCGCAATTTTTTGACGGCTGTAGGTTTCGCGACGGGGGAAATTCCATTAACGTAACCTTACAGTGAATTTATTTTGATTAATGTTTTTCGTAGTTGAATCTTGTTTTCTATTATTCTATAATTTCCTATGTACTTTTTTATCGTGAATAAGTCCTCGTTTCACCATGCACCAACTCGCCTGTTGGTAATCGATGATGTGGTCGAAGATTAAGCACGCAGAATTAGAAGATACCTATGCAGATTGTTTCCATTCCGCTATAGCTATAAAACATATCAACACAAAAATTTATTTCAAACCATTTGCGACTCTTCCGTCATTAACTTTGTTTTTGCGAAAAAGTTACTTACAAAAATCATGAATCAAAAATGCTTGCAATGTTACTCTACAAAAAGTATTTTTTTAAATTCCATTCAGTGAATTTTTATTTTTAAAAATGTTAATAGTGCTCAAATGGCGATAACTCGGTACATTATTATAGGGATACGCCTACTTGCAATGTCACAAGTTAAATTGGGATAGGGATGTTTAGCCAGCCATACAAAAACAAATCCATATCTACTTAGTTGAAATAGGAACGAAAGGACTTTACGAAAACATTAATGTAAAGTACCTCATGAAAGCCGAATTATTTGCTACCTAAGAAATTTAAAATAATTTACTACAAACGTAAGTATAAAAACTTATTTGATTAAAATGTGTCTAAAACTTGGTCGCAATAATAAACTTCACTTTTCATCAAAATAAGAATATCCCAGCTAGGAAACGTAACGACAACTCACGTAAAAAATCAAAATCTAAGATAGCTAAGTCGTAATAAATGGGGGTCTCCCTTAGATAAATCTATTTTAAAAGGCGGATAGTAAACTTCCTGATCCCAGCCCAATAGATCGTTAAAGTTGGCCTAATTCAAGTACGTAATAGAATTCTAACCCTCTTGAGGCAGTCCGACCTAATAACATCATTATTGACAGATTATTTCTGGAAAGTTTTAGACAATTTTATGGAGATGGGTGGCTTTCGATCCCCTGAATAATCTATGAATTAGCCAATTAGCATCTCTCAATGTAATGTTCAACCAAATTCAAAAAAGAAAATTAATTAGACTATTTGGGCCTACCAATTTTTTGTTACGCGATAACTGCCTTATTGAGAATCGATTTCTTGTTAGTTCTTATTTTTACCGAGGTCCCTTTATAATTCAAGATAATATCAGAGGTGGTTCGCGTTTATTGAATTTCAACCACTTATTAATTCAGTAAATTCACTAAAGTTATATGATTATTTACGGGATATTTACCGTGGTAAGGTTGTGGAAAGAAAACAGTGATTCAGTAAAATTTGTTCTTGCTTTTTATTAAAAAAAAACTATCCCTGATCATCTTTTCTGATAAACTGGTATGTTACGTACATACCAGTTATACCATTCCCACAAAAAAAAAAAACAAAGTAACTTTAGTACTGAGTTTATGCTTCACTTGGACAGCGCTTAAACTTGACACAAATGTAATTTGCATAATAAAACAAAACTTAACAAAAGCTGAACCGGCTAGAAAGAAGTTATTCAGGTTTGGTGGCACGTCATGCAAATATACAGAAAGGCCAACCACTTTAAAATACCTAATCGTATTTTAAGTATTTTGATGACATTATTTATAGCACAACAAAAATTATAAGCATCTGGGTGTATGTCTAATGAAGTAGATAAATTTAATGAACGATTCACACCAGGCCATTGATGAGCCGTTCTATTTAGAAGCCAGTAAGCTAGTCGATTGCCTTAGTCGACATGAATTGTCTCTATTTACACAACGTCAATAATGCCTTGGCTTAGTGGAAAGCAGTTGCTCGGTAAATTGCCTGGTGGAGATGGTCCACCAGTACTAAATATATTACACCTACCACTTTTAGAAAAAGTACCAGTCAAAAGTAAACTAATTTCTTTATGAAATGATGCTCCTTAGTTCGCTTAATACAGATTAGGGTCAGTTATAAAGTGACATTAAAGTGCATCCGTTAAAAGCCATTCTGATTTTGAATAGCAATTCAATCAAAAGTCCTTATCCATCCAATTTTTTTTTAGAGTATAAAAAAGGTACCTATTTGCCTCGTGACCCCTATAGGCCACAGCCCCTTGACCGAATTTGCTCATCTTCGAACTTAAAAATAGTATTTGCATGATCAACTTGCTTACATATTTTATGTATATCGGATCAACGTTACGCAAGTTTTCTTCTAACAAACATACATATTATAGAAAAATAATTGTGCGTGGAATCCCTCCGCGCGGATGATGGCATCTAAAACTCTCGCTCTGTCTCTTTCTATTCCCCCTCCATATTAGCGTTAAACGCTTAACGCAACATTGTTGGAAGTCGCATAAGAAGTTCAAAAAGCTTCATTCGAGTAGAATCGGATTTCTCTTCGCACGTTCAAAAATCAAAACATTTGTCCCGATGCACCAGCTGATATTAATCGCCGAATACGACAACACCGCTTTAATCAAAATAGTTATTCATAAAGACGCGGCTACCAAGGCAATGACCCCAATCCGCGTTGCTTTCGCCCACCTTACGCAATTTCGCCTTAGCCGCTTACACTTGACCCCGTAACGACAGTTCGCGCGAATAGAACCATCCATTATGGATGTAGCCTTACTAACGGGGTGGCCAGGCTGTTACTGCGGCCAGGACTATTTTAACTGATAATCTATAATCGAGGCAGACAGTTTTTCTTTATTATAACTATAAATCTTATCTTATGTACCTACGTACAGAAACTAAAAAGACTGTGATGTGACACACACGTTTCTAAGTGTCGTTTTTAGGCGTTTGCTCTCCCGTCAAACAGATGTTTTTTTTGGCACCGACATTATCAAGCGTGGAGCAATATTTTACACACATTAGATATTCCACAAAAGATTTTTCCGACCAAGATCGATTCCACCTGATTTGTGTGCGCCCTGTAAGTATCCTGTCTCTATACTCATGTTCATCTTAGCAGATAGAAACTAAGTCTACTTGTGGTCTACAGGCTGGATACCTATGGGCGGGTGTGAAATTCATAAGACACTAGGTTTCTTCTTCTTGCCTGATGAATCGAAGGTAACGTACATTGGCCGTTCTAGTAAAAAAAAATTGTGTAACGTATACATTGGCAAACAAACAAAATAAATAAAAAAGTTCTCTGTCATTTTATGCTTACCAACCTGTTTAATTTTTAATAGCGTATCATCTTATCTCATTTTAAATCTTTTGTGGAATATCTAATTGTGTTTTAAAGTTTTGTAGTATACAAAACTTTCATAGTCTCAAGTCTTAAAGTTATTTGTTTATTTACGGGATATTTACCATGGTAAGGTTGTTGAATGAGCTCCTGATATTTCGGCGCAGTTACATGCACCATGTTTTGACTAAAGAATACCTACGGGTGGTTGGTCAACAGCACAACAACCACCCACAGCGTTTATACGCAGTGATGCAGTGTTATGTCGGGAATTAGGTTCGAGTTCTAGTGATAACCATAGCAAAAGACTAAGAAAGAGGGAAGATCGTTTTGTCTGCACCTAACTTTTTAACAGTTTGACCAGCCACCCACATTCTTCAGTCTTCCCGTGAACATGGTGCATGTAACTGAGCCGAAATGTCGGGAGCTCATTCCACAACCTTACCACGGTAAATAATCATATAACTTCAGCGAACAACCGTGTTAGTTTAAAAGTGTTTTTTCTCAAGTCTTAGTTTTTCCTAACACATGGTCACCATCTCCACCGCACGCGCTACCGCACCGGCACCATTCATGGATGCTAACGAGACCGTAGAATATTGTAGCGGATTGAGGGTTACATCCTTGCGGGGTTTAGTACTAACCACCTACCCAGTAGGGTCTTTGCGAAGGATGGTAGGTACTTATCGTCCTACGCAAGGTACTACCTACAAACCATTAGAATTACCTATTGCAAAGATAAGTAAGTATAGGAAAAGTTCATCCCAAACTGTCGGGTTTCTTTTTAGTTATTGGCTTGTTTTTGACCTACGACTCGGCAATGATGCGGTCTACGATGGAGCACGCTTGCCTAGAACAGACCGATTCACTCGTGATTTCAAGACACCTAGATTGTAACATCTTTTTAAGGTGAAAGCCACATCAGTTTTCATAATAAGTTCCTAGTACATCAATAAGATCGATTTTGATAGTTTAGTTGACAGTCTTAAACTAAATAAAAGTGTTGCTGTCTTTATAACGTCGCCTGAAAAAAAAGACTCCAATATTTTTTTTGTAAAACACTGGGTCTTATTAAAATCTTTAGCGGCTCTTAAAAGAACTACCTCTATACTTATATACAATACCTACATTACCTGCATCACTATGCAAACCAGCAGTGCGAGTACCGTTCTTTATCGATCGTCAAATTCGCTAAAATGCCATAGAATCGATCACAGCAAGTACTGAAAAAAATGCATTTTATCGAATTTGACAACCTCAACTGTCAAATTTGATGATCGACAAAGAACGGTACTAGCACAGCAGTAGTGCAAGTACCGTTCTTTATCGATCATCAAATTTGACAGTTGAGGTTGTCAAATTCGATAAAATGCATTTTTTTCAGTACTTGCTGTGATCGATTCTATGGCATTTTAGCGAATTTGACGATCGATAAAGAACGGTACTAGCACAGCAGTTCTTCAGAAGACACCCTAACCAGTAGTCCTGGTTATAGGTACATATATCTGGTGATAATTATATGAGTAATATAACCACCTTCGAGCACCCCATGAACTTACCACAAATGCTGTGCTATTTTTAAGTATGAGCTTTTCCCAAACATTGATTCATACTTTAGGTGCGATACATGGCTATTCCAATTTTGTTATTTGATATCAGAGGCTACAGGACAGGCAATGAATGTGCGGTAATGTAATTTTTAGATATTTTTTAGATGTATTTGTTAGATAATGTTATGACCAACATAGATGCAACTATTCCAGTTTGCGCAATATTCTGTGATATGACCCAAGCTTTTGATTATGTTCACCACGATATACTTTTACAAAAACTAGAAACATATGGCATTAGAGGAAATACTCTAGACCTTATAAAATCATACTTGAGTAATAGAAAACATTATACTGAGATTACAGAAATAAATATTCATAAAAAACAAGAAATAATTCATCGGTCTAAAGCACGTACTCCTAACTTCGGAGTCCCGCAGGGCAGTGTAGTGGGCCCTCTTCTATTTATAGGATATATCAATGACTTACCTAAAGCAATAGACTATCCTACGACTCTCTTCGCAGATGACAGCACAATTACTATTAATTGTAAAAATAAAAACACTTACGAATCAGAAATAAATGATAGTTTAAAATCAATCATTCAATGGCTAGATGACAATAACCTAAAAATAAATTTAGACAAAACGAACATCATCCACTTTCGGCAGCGTACAGTACGTGATAATATAGTTTTGCAATATAATGGTAGAGTCATACAGGAAGTGGACTCAACTAAATTTCTTGGATTGACAATCGATAGTAAACTAAATTGGAAAGCACACATAGATACATTAACTAAACGAATGGGCTCGACGGCATACGCATTATTTAAATTATCATTAGTTATTAATCAAGAAGCTCTAATAACTGCATATTATGGCATGGCAGTATCTATTCTACGATACGGCATTATATTCTGGGGGAACTCTACTGACAAAAGAATTGCTTTCAAAGCCCAAAAGAGGTGCATCAGGGCAATGTTTCATCTTCATAAGACTGATAGCTGTAAACCATACTTTTTAAAACACAGGATTCTGACATTACCATCTCTATACATATTAGAAATAGCAACTTTTGTAAAATCAAATCAACATCTCTTTGGTAGTTGGACTGATGCTGGTATTCGAACTCGCACACAGGCCGAGATGAAACTCTGCCCACGTACGGCCAAAACTGCACTCATGCAAAAAAGTGTATTCTGTATGGCTCCTTTAATATATACTAAAATTCCTAAAATTATCAGAGAATTAAATATTGGAATGTTTAAAAATAAACTTAAAATTTTATTAGCACAAAAAAGCTATTATGAAATTTCAGAATTCCTTAATGATAAAAATGTTTTGATATGTAATGTAGACTAAATAATTGACAGGTACTAGGAAAAGATAAAATGATAATAATAGCTTATATAGGTAGTAATAAACATCTAATTAGGGTATAAAATACAACCAAACCAAAATATGATTCTAACAATATTCTAACTTAGACATAATTTCGTTATTTTTTTTAACTTTAACAAAAACTAATAATAATATATAAAAAACTAACATTTGTACGCTGTAACAGGCAAGGACATGAGATACGTCTCCATTATTACGACCATGTATGCTACTTTATATGTATGTGTACCTACCATGTTCTGACAAATAAATATTTTGAATTTGAATTTGAATTTGAATTTGTAAAGGTAAATTTACGAGCGAGACGCCTAATCCTGCTTTGCAGTCTAATTAGGTATATAGTGTATATTTTATTAGAGCTTTTTAGGAGCGTCTAACTGTATGTAGTAGGTAAGTACCTAAACCTGCGGTTAAGTCTTGCTACTAAGGCTTTAACCCCTTTATTTGCAAGCGCGTGGTAGCCTCGGAGTACATATTCCGTGTTTTCGTCTTTCTCTTCAAAATTTTAAACTCGCTCGAAAAAGATAAAAGACGGAGTAACTACTACATGCTTAGTCTACGTTTATGAAGTCCGCTACACGCCAAATATCGCACATAAAAAAATACACGAAAATTAATAACTAGTAAATTAAAAAACTGATTGGGCATGTATATTCACATTGCAAATGTTATAAAGCAATGTTTACGTTGATATAATTATTTTAGAAGTCTCCTTTTTTTATTTTCTCTACCATCCTATAAAATATCCCAATATACCCAACAGCCACCGGTTTTTTCCCACTCAGTAACATTTTATCTTCAAAAATTTTACCTAAAATGTACTTACGAAAGAGATCTGGCCGAGAGGGTGAGGCTTTATGAAATTCCACAGGCATACAGTAATTTTAAACTCAACTGTTTTCAGTAGAATGCATTGCAGTTTTCTTACCAATAAGACTATTGCCCAATTGTCGGTGCGGATGCTTATCTCGGTGCGATATCGTTTTCTCGGTATATCTGTATTGATTCGGTACAGATCAACGCGCCGATCACCGAACCCCTATATTTCAGCGAGTGTTCCCTGACTTACGCGGAATAAGCAAGTGGGCGGTATGAATTACGAAAGCAAAATAGCGCAAACAAGGTACCGTACCACATTTGCACTGAGAAACAGGGAAACAGCCAAATGTGGCAGTTCCATCAGAACTGCGAAGGTCATCACTCAGCAAAGCTCCACAATGCCTATGCAATCTAAACAGGGGTTGAACAATCAAATCCGTTGCTCAGCTTTAAGCTATATTTACGGTATTTTCCAGCCTCCGGCTACGACCCGATGGAGATCTGCATCGAAAACTGCGCTCAATGCAAGAAGATGCTAGGAGCCTGGTTCGAGGGCCCGCTCTGCGCTGAATCCTGCATCAAATTCAAGGGAAAACTGATCCCGGATTGCGAAGACTTTGCCTCCATCGCGCCATTCTTGAACAAGCTGTGAGGCGTTCAACGGAATGACGTTGAACACTGGCTTGAATATAGGTTTTAGAATTCTTTGCTTCTGTTGCCATGCCATTAAATTAGCTTTAAAAGAAGCGAAAATGTATTAAAATGAAAATGATGTTAATCTAAAAATGGTTACTACGCGTTGTTAAATTCTTGTCGACAGAAGTTGTCACGCGGAAAAACGAGACAGCAACTTTGAGCATTGTTAGATATATGTTTGTTTACACCACAAATGACATACATATGACATAAACAACTTAAACTAGTGTTTTAACAAGCTTGCGGTCCGCCTGATGGTAAGCAGAAACCGCCGCCTATGGACACCTACAACACTAGCGGTATTGACGATGCTTTGCCCAATTGGCGGCCTGGGGCCTTACGGACAACAGCTAATTGCGGCACCTAATCCGCTCAGTTTGAAAATCACGCGAACGTGAACCTTATCGCGCCCAGATACGGTTTGCGGTCGTGATTTTCCAACTGAGCGTATTAGCTGTTGTCCGTAAGGCCTCTGATCGCTATAAGCATTACCACTACCATTAAAACCAATTTAAGCATTACAACCTTAAGCATTGTTTAACTTGCCTAACGTTTGTAAGGCCGTAAGTAATCTAATCTCGGAAATTAATGTCGTTTATATTGGCTAAGCGCAAACGCTACAGGCATCGATTTTCTTGTAAAATTTATAAACTAGACAAATCTAAAATAGTTTTCTCACGTACCTGTTGACGAAGATATGGCCAGAATGATATTGCTAGCAAAGTAGATAATTTTAGTATAGGATGGTACAATAAAATTAACGCCATTATTCAGTTAAAATAAAATCGTTATCCATGCAAGTCCCTTTTAGAATTTGACTGTTATAAACTAATATTCCCTTATACTATTACTTCAAGTTAAAAAATTAATTCATTTTTTCCCTCTTATGAACTTTAAAAGGTTTTTTTTTTTGTTTTATCTTTTACTAGCTGCGTCTCGTGGTTTCACCTACGTTGGCAATCCTTCAGCCAACTTTTCTGGGAAACAAGTATCCTGTCACTCTCCACCCCTCCAAATGTCTATGCAAAAAATAATGTCGATCCGCTGCTGCTACGTGAAAGGACAAACACTCCAACAAACACTTTCGCATTTATAGTATTAGTACGATACGATTCTTCCAGTTTCACATAATCGTTAGAAAAAGATAGAAAAAAAAATCGATTTTTTTTGACATGTCGAAATTGTGTGAGAATCAGTACGCTTAGTCCCAGATTTGATAGTTTACGAAAACTTTTTTCGTTTACGTTTTCTTCCACACATTTCAGTAAATGCCTCTATCGGAAACGTGGAGGAACTAAATTTGACAGTTATCGGCGGTATAGATTGCTTCACTCTAATACGAAAAAAGTTTTCGAATACCTTTTAGCCCAGCAATGTATGGAACAAGACGAAAACGAAAAAAGTTTTCGTAAACTATCAAATCTGGGACTAAGGGCACAGGCTGAGTTACAGACCGTTCACAGTTACTTTACGTCTGAAATTATGACGCTGTCTCTGTCTGGTCGCATGGCATCACTTGCAGACAAAGAGAGACGCTGAATTAATAACTGTCAAACAACTGTCAAAAACTAGTGGCTTGTTCAAAGACCGTACCTAACATTGTAAAATGTTGAATTGTGTGACAATACAAATATTGTTCTATGTTAGAGATAGTGGGTTTTATCAGGGAATTAGAAACTATTCTGACGAGACACTGCCGCTAATAGATTTTCTGGCTCGCGTCGTCAAAAATACACGATGGCGTCAACTTATTAAAATCTGCATTTTGATATTGAGACATTGAAACGTTTTCCAATACGAATTGTTCAGGCGTAAAGTAAAACTCGAGTGTGAAGAATTTATAGTTTTTAATTGCCTCTGTACTTTTCCCAAGTGGGTAAAATTTTGAAGTATTATTTATGTATATATTTTCTAAAACCTACGTAAGATTTATTACGATGTATCAGCCGACTATATGCCAAAGTACTTAATACTCTATAATTTAAGCTTGATTATAAGATTTTATACTCTTGTACTTTTTATACAGGGATTGTTGTAAGATTTATCCTAAAATTAAAATAAATGTTATAATCTAAATGTAATTTTATTGTTTTATACCAACTTCTTAATTTAACAACAAATGTATTATTATTTATACATTTTGATTTTTAGCAATAAGCACAATTAAAACTCGCAGAGATTTGTCTTGGTGCTAGATCCTCTGCTATTAATATTAAAATGCATACAACACAATAAAAACAGATTTATTACGTAAGTTAAACATATTCTCAGAATTCAATTAATACCTACTTCTTAATTTAACAAGATATATATTGTTATATACATTTACATTTATACTAATAAGCTTCGACCAAAATAAAATGAATGGACGGGCCCAGAAGGAGCGAATTTTTGAAAATTACAAAATGAGTTCCGGCGCTCACTTCGTATCAGTCGGTCTCTACCCGTAGGAAGTGCGACATAAGACTATTGTTACATGATAACGAAACATCTGACATAATTATGTCTTCGTGTACTTTCCCGAAGTGTAAAAACACAACAAAAACAGCTATCTATTTTGTAACAATAGTACTGTACATACATGGTTATAATTAGGTGTTGAAGTACATGTCAGACGGTTTTGACTCGTTTTTACTGAGCAAGCTCAAGGGTTATGGCCCGTCCATACATTTTATTTTGGTCGAAGCTAATAAGCACAATTATACCTCGCAGAGATTTGTCTTGGTGCTAGGTTCTCTGCTATTTAAATTAATATTCATACAACACAATAAATACATAGATTTATTACAAAACTTAATTATATTAGAATTCAGGGGAGAACGAGAAAGGTTGTGGCTGTTGTGACAGTGTTGACTTCTAAGTACCTATGACTGGTAGCGAGCTAGAAAAACGGGCATTCATTGCTTGTTGACACGCCATTTTGGGGTAGTTCAGCCGGCGGTATGCAAGAACATCATCGCTTAACATCAGGCGTGATGGTGGTCAAACGCAAGCCTATTATTAATAAAAAATAAAAAAAAGTGTTGTGATCATCGGAGGTTCGCGTCGAAAAATATGCTAGAAGAAAGTTTTTGTCCGTTATTTTGATATTTTTACGTATTACGTTACAGGTTTTGGGTATTTTTTTTCTAATGTGCATTGATCAGTTTAGTTGCATTCCATGATATTGTTTTTTTCGGTACCTTTCGTGTTTGGCAGTTATGAGTCATTTTATTTCACGATGATCTGAAATATAAGTAATTACAGTGCAGTCTACTCCTTCGCTATTCATTGGTATCGCGTTTATTTAGAGCATAAAAAACTAATTTATGGAGACTAATTTGTGGTCCTGACTCTGGCAACCCTGATTGGATACTTCTTTATCGCGTTCGCAAGTGCGAGGCGAGCTAGCGCACAGAGGGTCCCGTACCAATACAAAATACAATAAATATCAATTCGGTTCGGTTTCGGCTGTTCATCCATTGTTTTTTTTGTCTGGTATCTGACTAAAGCCGTAATATGTACCTACTTAGGAAATAGTATTCAGGCTGATTCAATTCGATTTTTCCTTTGTGGAAAATTGAAAAAGTAACAATCGACTGCGATGAGAGCAATCCGGAGAGTTTATCCCGAGATAAATGGGTGCTTCTACCATTATAATAGATGCCTGTATCGCAAAGCTAATCAATTAAAAATAACCTCACAAGTTAAAAGGCACGTGGCACGATGTGCAGGCTTAGCTCGCTTCCGAAACGAATTCGTAGAAAGCGGTCATGCTTATATCGAGAGCAATAGCCCATTTGGTGACGAGATAAAGAAATTCAGCAAATACTTCAGTAAACAATGGATGACTACGAAATTGTGAAAAAGAAAATATTCGAACGACAAATGTGTAGAAGGGTTGCCACCCTTTGCCAGCCGTCTTAATCGATATATTATAGGCCGAAAAACCTAATCTCGCCTATTTATTAGATACATTGTCAAAAGAAACCAGATATAATTACGGATTCATCTTCAATAAGCGTACAATAAAAGCTCGCAGCTACGTCGATATTGGTGAAGAAATTGATCGTTCAATAATGGAAAGAAAAGGTAGGAAAATTACCGTGGGCCATTGCTTGGAAATGATTTTCCCAGTTTTAATTACATTCTTTTAATAGTTAGGTAGAATGTAGTTCGTCACGTTAGATTACGTGTTTATTATGGACTTAGAATAAAATATTACGTTTGTGTTTGAAGTTAATTTTGTTTTTTTAACAATAAATGATTCGACGCACGATAAAAATAAATTCCTTGTGCGGAACCGTGGTTTCGTATTCAGAAATATAATTCTTTGTATAAAAATGATTTCGTCATAAGATCATTTTTTACTCATTCGTAACTGGTTACGGTGCTACGGTTACGTGGACGGCCGAAGGGAATACTTATATGGTGAAAATGTAACAGATTTAATAAAATCTAACTAACAATAGCAGCCGTCATCAGCATCAATTCAACTTAAAAAAAAACCTACCACAATGTTTAAGAAAAGGGCGGGGGGAAACAAGAACTGTCTACCTCGGCAAAACTTGACGCTACAACCAGCTAGAGCGATGGAACGGAGCAGACCCAGAAGCCGACCAGTTCCCGCACAGGAACGTTCCGAGAGAACTCAGCGACCGAGTGCTTACTACAGACGCCAATAAACAACGACTCCAATTACCCGCATATGCCAACATACATACCTACATGCGGGTAATTTGAGTCAACATCATCATCAGCCAAAAGACGTTCACTGCTGAACATAGGCCTGCCTCTTTAACCTCCACACTGAACGAACAGCCTGCCTTTTGCATCCACTGGATGCCAGCGACTCACAATGTCGTCGGTCCATCTAGTGGGAGGCATACCTACGCTGCGTCTTCCGGTTCGTGGTCTCCACTCAAGAACCTTTCTTTCCCATCGGTTATCGGTTCTTCGAGCGATGTGGCCTGCCCACTGCCACTTCAACTTGCAAATTTTAATAGCTATGTCGGTGACCCTGGTTCTTTGGCGAATATCCACGTTCCGGATTTTATCGCGCAAGGAAGAGTAATTTGAGTAACTTGTCAAATTAGAGTGGGTAAGGGGATATAAAATCCCTCTTATATGAGAAAATATCCAAACAATAGTCCCAAGCATGAAATTTTCGGAGAGTGAAGCCAATAATATTCAAAAGGTCTTAAATGACTAATTAATAAATTATAATTAATTATTTAATGTTTTTATGGCCAATAAATATTTCTGATTTCTGATTTCTAAAACTCGGAGCAAAATCACCATGCAACAAAGTAGAGATCCAAATTATATCTAAAAAAATATTAATACCAAAACCTAATAGAAAATTTAGATTTATTCTAAATTTAAAACCTCTCAATATATTTTAAATCATTTCAAGATAAAAGATATAGGAACAGCCACCAGATTAGTTAACTATAACTATTTCATGTGTACCATCGATTTCGAAATATCATATCTCCTGATAAAATTGCTCAAAGCACAGGAAATACCTAAGATTTGTATTAAACGGAAAATGATAAGTAGTTAATAAAATAAATTGTAAAGTTGACATAGGGCACGAACCCAGGAGTACGTGGAGAAGTAAAATAAACAATTAAAAAAAATTGTTTACAGCACGGATTGTGTACAGCACCAAGTGTTTTCACAAAATTAATTAAACCTGTAATAGGATAGCATAGGATACCTAAGAAGCTTGGGGTGCGGTGCCGGATACCTCCTCGAAGCTCATCCAGTACTATCCTTTGCGAATACGATAATTCGGGGGGATAGTACCGGATTGGGCGGGTGCATCCTGGGTCGGTCAATAACTTCTCCCGACGGGTAGATCTTGTTGGCAGTGGCTAAAGTCCGCACTGGGGTGGGGAACTTCTGCGCACGCCCCTAAGCTTTTATTAGGAGCGGGTGCAAAAGTTGGGGAAGGGCTCGGCAGGAGGCTGAGCAGTCTGGGGCGAGTCCGCTCGGACGTTGGTGTGTGGCCCTCCACGTGTCCCTCTGATCAGCAGAGGGCACAGGGGATGGGTGATGAGTGGAGTCTCATCTGATGGACGAGGTGGAGGGACGCCCCCGGGTGGTACTAACACAACCTCCGGGTGGAGTGTCGTGTTTTTTTTTTTTTGGTATGTTTATATTTGTAATATGTGTTTTGCGTGGGTGCGCGGGCCGCAAGCGGCCCGCGGGGGGGTGTGTGTTAGTGGGGTGGGGTCGTCATTTGTGTTCGACTTTTTAAACTTTAAGAAAACGGTGAATGTGTGTTGAAAATGGGTAAGAATAGGGTTATACATTAGAAAATGTGCTGATGATGATGATGATTTTTGATTTCCATGACCGAAAATGAAGATTGAAGTGGAATAGGTACAAATCTCCTAATGGTGGTGGAAATCAGCTTGTCCTCGATTAGTCAAAGTTTTGTAATATGGTTAAGTTTTAATCCCATAGTAACGTAACAACCTCGGACTTTTTGGTTTTGATTTAAACCTGGACGAATAGACTTTTTTGTAATGAGGCGGTAAGAGATTTTCCCGCTCATATTCAATTAAAAAAAAAACTTATATTGCTTGATTTTTTGCACAAACATGAATTTTACGGCAAAAATAATTAATATTTAGTAAGTATTTTCCGCAATAACTACTTATAATTTCTTTGATTTGATTATGTCCCCTCTAATATTTTGCGTGTGTGTGTGTGTATTTAATTAGGTACCTACTTACATGTATTAACATTCATTTCCTGATCTATTTGTTTTATGTTTTAACTCAACATCTATTTGTCTAATCAGTGGTCTAATATCGGCATTGTTTTACAATACAATTATACTAAAAACACTGTGTTTGCAGCTACAACGACGGTGGTGCCGGTAACGGCCGAGGCGGAGGCCACGGAGGCCACGGAGCCCACGGCGTCCGCTGGGGAGGCCGCGGCAGAGGCCACCGAGGCCACGGCGGCCGCGGCGGAGACCACCGAGGCCACGGAGACCACGGTGGCCGCGGCGGAGATGTGGTGGTGGGCACCACAAAGCAAGATGGCGCCGTTGTGGTGGTGGTGGACGTAGACACCACCACCCAAAATGACGACCCGACGGCGCCAATGGAGGTGGTGCCCACAGAAGAGCCGTCGGGGCCTACGCCCAACCAATCAGAGTAAAATAAAAAATATAAAATTAATAATTGCTTGTTTTTTATTTTTGATAGGTATATCTCTACCTATGCACAATTCTTTTTTTTTAAGGTATTTAGGTCAATAGCTATTATAGCATCTTCTTTTTTATAATATGTAGGTAGATATCAGATCGTCAAATTGTGTTATGTTTTGTAATAAAACTTTCTGCAAACAAATTATATTATGTGTATATATTATTATGTATTATATGTATATATCTCAATCCCAAGTTTTTAGTGCCCGGCGATGGGATGCATGGCTGCAGGGAAACTTCAATAAAAATGCAGTCGCGAGGGCATCAACCCAGGCTGTCAGGCCTCTAAACTGACAAAACGAAAATGAAAAAACTACCCAAGGTGGGTTCCGTCGGCTCAGCCGACGGGGAATTCCGCTCTCCTTCGGGAGGCTGCCCCTCGTATTCTGGGGGGGGGGGGGGGGGGGGGGCAACAACCGCCTCGAAGGCCCCGGCCCTCACAACGACGACTCTGGCAAATGTACGGACAACGAATGCATGACGGAACGGATTATGAACGAAAAGGGGCAAAACGCCGAAGATGATGAGTCTGACAACTCGTCCTGTGTGTCTGTGATCTCGCAGACATCACACAAAGGGAGGAAGCGTATGAGAACACGCACGAGAGAAAGCGGCGGCGAAAGCCGTACGAGCTCTGGCAGCGGGTCCGATGCTCCGGCAGCAAAGCTCGTTGCCGTTTAAGAAAAGCGAGGCAGAGGCCGACCGCCCACCACGGGCCAATATGTCGGCCTCGCCCAGGCTAAGGCGGCCCTCATAGCCTCATAGCAAGTAGGAGAAGAAGAAGGCTCCAAGCCGAGCAAGAGGTTGCCGAAATGGCCCAGACGCAGCGTCTCGTGCGTCTATCACGATCGGCTTCGGGCCGCTCCTTGGAGAGCTCGATATCGATGGAGCAGGAAGACGAACCCTTGGCCGCCGATCTGGCCAAGAGGGTCTTGGACTCGGTGGCCACCATAGAGTCGGTGGCCGCGAAGTCCGGAAACCTTAAGGGCACATTTATACGTGCCCTTAAAGAGGCGTCAGCCTGCATAAGGGAGACGGTAGAGGACCTTAATAAAAGGTCCTCAACTGAACGAGACAAGGAGGTTGCATGCTGCCAACAGGCGTCAGCAAGAAGAGGTCAACGAACTTCGCAAGGAATTGGATGACCTCAGAAAGGAATTGCGTGGAGGAACAACTAGTGTTGTCTCCACGCCCCAGCCTCCCGGGCAATCTTCGTCCAGCAGGGCTGGATCGCCGAGGCTCACAGACGAGCTGCTGACGCAGCACATAATGAGGCAAGTTGGTGAATGAGTTGGTCCAAGATAGAGGGCCGGAAGAAGAAAGCTGCGACCAAGGTCAGGTCGCAGCCGACTCGCCCCATTGTGGAGCAGGTGACATGCATGGAGGAAAGTTGAGATGTGGACCCTGACTTTTCTCCATGCGAACATCAATTACTCTGCCAGGAGTCTTCCTCCAGAGAGGCAGAGTCCTCCTCCTTGGCAGAGAGGTTGATCAAGGTGGCCATGGTCGCCGAGCCATATCGGATCCCGCCCAGGACGGACTGGGTAGGAGATCTGGATGGCTTGGTGGCGATCACCACCCAGTCGACTGCCCAATCCCCTCCTCTCGAAGATGTGGTAAGGGGTAGGGGACACGTTGCGGCCCGTATCGGGGGTACGGTGGTTGTGGGGGTATTTCCCCCCCCCCCAACAGGGTCCTTGCCGAGTTCAAGGATTTTCTTGGCGAAGTGGGGACACTAATCGGCCGGAACCGTCCCCGATCGGTCATCGTCCTCGGAGACCTCAACGCCAAATCCACGGCGTGGGGGTCTTCGAGGACTGATGCCAGGGGCGAGGCCGTGAACGAGTGGCTGGCGGAGACAGGGCTACGCGTAGTCAACCGCGGGTCGAAGGACACGTGCGTGCGGCGCTCGGGTGGGTCTGTCATTGACGTGACCCTTTCCACCCCCGAGCTCGCAGCACGTGTCCGGGACTGGGAGGTCCTGGTGGACGAGGAGACGCTCTCCGACTATCGGTATATTCAATTCAGCGTCTCCTTGTCGTTGGTGGGAGAAGCGTCCATCCTGGCCACTGCTGCGGTCGCTGTGGTGGTGGCCAGGATCCGGCGGTGGCGCTCCAAATATCCGAAACCATCTGTTTCCATGGGCCTCGGAGGGCGCCGCCTGCGGGCTCAACAATAGTGGTGGGTGTCCATTGCTGTCGGCACGACGCTGAATTATCTCGGCGTCGTGCTCGACAGCAGGTGGAAGTTCGGGGCCCACTTCGAGAGTCTGACACCGAGAGTCGTGGGGACGGCGGCTGTGTTGAGCCGCCACCTTCCGAATCTCGGGGCAGGAGGGGGAAGCTGCCGCCGCCTGTATATGGCGGTGGTAAGGTCCATGGCTCTCTACGCAGCCCCTATATGGGCCAAATCTTTGGGCCCGAGAGAGGTCGCCCGGCTCCACAGGGGCCAGAGGGTGATGGCGGTGAGGGTGTGTCGGGGGTACCACACACTCTCCCACGAGGTGGCCTGTGCCCTGGCCGGTTCCCTCCCGTGGGACTTGGGGGCCAAGGTCCTCTCCAAAGTATACTGGCGCAGAGCGCGCGCACGTGCGGAGGACCTTCGACCTGCCCCGCGGGAGGTCGAGCAGTGGCGGAAGAGGGCGAGAGAAGACGCCCTTGAATCGTGGAGCAGGCGGATCGCCTTGGACCGGAGGAGGGGAGCCGGAGCTGTCCGGTTTCTAGAGGCGATCCGACCTGTACTGGCGGAATGGGTGCATCGCGGCCATGGGAGTCTCTCCTTCCGGTTGACGCAAGTCCTCTCGGGGCACGGTTGCTTCGGGAGGTACTTGTGTCGCGTGGCCCGCAGGGAAGAGACTCCAGAGTGCCACCAGTGCGGCTGCACCGAGGAGACGGCGCAGCACGTGCTGGAGGTGTGCCCGGGGGCGGCGGAGCCGGGGCTGTTTCTGGCCGCGGCAATGGGTGGAGACCTCTCGTTGCCGAACATCCTAGCAGGGATGGCCGCTGACGAGAGGTCCTGGGAGGCGATGGCCACACTCTGCGAAGAGGTAATGTCGCAGAGAGAGGCCGAGGAGCGGGAGAGAGAGAGTGATCCCCTCGCTCACCCGCTCCGGAGGGGGCAGAGTCGGAGGCGTGCAAGTCGAGATCGCACGCCGTCTTCGCTCGGAGTTTCTGGGGTGGCGGATGTGGGGGCATAAGCTTGTCAGATCCAGAATTGTTTGAGATTATTAAGCATAATGTACATACCACCCGGCGTTTTTGTACGGTTCTGTTACCACAACAGAGGAGTTAGTACGTTTAGGTAAAAGAATCGACGCCTACTCCTTGCCAGTGAATCCTGTAAATAAACAAGCTGCCTATGATCCACAAACCACACTTTTAAGAGAGCGATTGTACAGTTACAAAAACAAACGCTGGGGTAAAAGTGGCCTGTTTCAGCTGTTTCTCGGTAAAGCGGTTGTAAATAACCAAATTTGTTACAAATGCTAGGAGCATTTGGTCATTTGTATAGGAAATACCCTAATATTAAAGTACCTGTGGTGCCTAGGTTGTAAAAAAATTGACTACACTTCAAATACTTGCCCCGATTGTAACCCTGTGCATAAAATGATTTGACGGAGGCGTTAGCTCCGAGAAAACCATCCACAAATACTTCACCACCGCCCAGCGTCAAGGTTAAGCCGGAGCAAACATCGGTGGGTGCTCCAGTCACCACCGGTAATCAGCGGGCAACCAAACCTTCAAGTTCAAAAAACTAGTCGACACGCCGGGCCAACATAGCAAAGATTCGAAAGACTGGTTAGTGTTTATTAAACATTTTTTTCAGGAAAACAGGCGGGTTTTCCCGGTGAATATTTCTTTAGGAGTTAGAAGGCGTCCTATTGTAATTTTTTCCGTAAAGCAGGAAAAGTACAAGGCTTTATTAGACTCGGGAAGTGATTTGAACCTAATAGGAAATAATAAACATATAATTTTTTTGGAAAAAGAATTTTAAATGTCCGCTTCACTCTTTAAGGCAGCGTCAGCTTGCAACGGCAACTGTAATATTATTGGGGCAGATATGTTTACCAATCTTTGTTGATGGGGTTAAATACACAGTAAATTATGAAATTGTTCCAAGTTTGGTTGAGAACTTTGTTCTGAGAATCGAATTTTGGGAAATTTCTGGGTTATTAAGTAAAATCGAAGAATCAATTTCAGGTTTAAAAAATAAAACTAAACGTGGTCATATAGGCGGTGTACAGTACAGGGCTTAATTGTAAAAAATAGTGTACATTCTGTTAATAAATTAGAAAACAATATTGTAAATAATTCCACAAAAACTGTGCATAATGATAAAAATAAAACTCTGGTAGAAGAAAATTTGGAAAAATTTGAGTCTGCTTCGAGGCACATGGTTGAGTATAAAATTGAGACGACTGGAGAACCAATTAAGCAAAGGTTTTAGAGAGCTAGTCCAGCTCGTCAAAAGGTTATTAATGAAGAATTGGATAGACTAATTGAAAGAAAGAAAGAAAAAGTTTAACCAAAAAATCAGGGTTGCCAGAGCACCGACAGCTAGAGCACCTATGGGAGTTTCTCAACTCTCATAGAGATATAGCTTCTGGCTTTAACAAAACTTTACAAGCACGTGAGTACTCCAGGAACAAATGGAAAGAAATCGCAACAGCTTCTCAGCAGTTACGGAGGTGCTTCACAAGACTCATTCATTTGGAATGTTCATCCACTTCGAGACCATACGGAGAACCTTCCCGAATCGACATGGTTTTTGGGTACGTAGATTAAAGGATGTTTCACATTACTTCGTAGTTCGTACTTCATAGCTACCAAATAATATTTTGACGTGAGAATTTTCGATTGAAAATGAGGGTGCTTTTTCGACATGTCAAAGTAAGGTGAAAAAAATAAATAGTTTAAATCAAAACAATCACAGTGTGTTTGGGACATAAAAAGGTAAGTTTTCACCAATTTTTTTTGTAACATAAAATTTTAAAACCAAAAACTTGGTTATTTGAATTGTTGTTACAAACAAATAATAAATGAAGGCCAAGTGCGAGTCGGTGACAAATTTCTGTTCATTACCAAGTCATTATACTCGAGCGCCTTTAGTAAACTGCGTAGCAAATTACTCCGACGATTGGAAGGCGTTATAATAACTGGTAATTCGGTTACTTGGACAACCTTATTGTATTTTGTGGTGGTACGGCACCGTCAGTGCGCGAGCCCGACTCGCACTTGGCCGGTTTATTTTATATAGAAAGCTATCATTCTTTTTCGTTAGGATTAATAGTGTTCTATGGCTCAGTGGTTGGCAAATTCGAATCTAAATCCGCAGGGTATGGGTTCAAATCCTACCTAATACAGAGAAAAATTATTTTACGAAATTTTAATTCCATATGCAACAGACATCTCCAGAAGCCAACAAAATAAGGAATTACGAAACAGAAGCCGGAAAGCACAAAACATTACTGAACTGATTTCACGTTCCCAAGAAAGACAAATGGCCTGTTTGTACTAAAAACGAAAACAATCCTGATAAGATAAACATAGAGCAAAAGCAAAGCCATCAAATGGAAAAAGAGGCGTATAAACGTTTCCAATTTCATCAAAACCATAAGCCCGACGATAAAATAGTCGCGGCTAGCTTTGACCTTCAAAAAGTTTTAGCAACACCACATTGGGAAAGTTTGATGCTGTATTACTCCAGAAAATATGCAGTGTATAATTTTACTGTCTTAGAAAGCAGAACTAAAAATGGTTATTGTTTTACATGGGGAGATTCAGATGGCAAACGTGGGATCTGTGAAATAGCATCATGTCTTTTTCGCTATCTCAAGGAAGTTGATAAAAGAGGTACCAAAAAACTGTTATTGTATTGTGACAGCTGCACAGGTCAAAACAAAAACAAAGGTAACTAGTTTATCTTACTTATGAATTTACCGTCAGATATACCCTGTACCGAAGATTTACCACCTACAAACCTATCTGCAGATATGAACAAAATACAAGTCATTGATTACGACAATCCGATCCCTTCAACTTCTAAACATAATATATTAACTGCTAAATATTTAGTTCGCGTTCCAAAACAATCCATTGAAACAAAAAAAAAGAGATCTCGAAGACAGCATACAATGTAATAACAGGAACAAAGAAACTTGATTTGATAAGGAAAACAGAAAATTGGCAAAAATAACAAAGAATATAGCTGGAACTAATAAGTCGGATAAACAGGCTCAAACAAAAAAAAAACACTGTGGCAAGCACTAAAACTGTAGCAAAAGGTAAGGACAAAATTATATTTTATAATATTATTATTACCAATAATACCGATAAATAAAGTTCTACGAATCAGTAGCCGGAGAGCACAAACCAGTACTGAACTGATTTCTTCGCCATACAAAGCAGCCTAGCTGAGAGCAACGCGAAGATTCTTAAGCCATAAGAAGCCTAAACCTCAGGTTGGTTGAAACCATAATATGTCGTACAATTCTATTGACTACGATTCAAAGGTATGCCCCGTAATATTTAATGATTCCCAAATTGCATTAAAAATGTCGCTTGGTAGAACAAATGCGTCCTCCCTCGATATATTCGAAAATAGAAGACGAAACAGAAATCCTCACCCAACTGCGCACCCGGAAACTAGGTAGATGAGACATGTTCTAAGACGAAACAGAAATCCTCACCCAACTGCGCACCCGGAAACTAGGTAGATGAGACATGTTCTAAGACGAAACAGAAATCCTCACCCAACTGCGCACCCGGAAACTAGGTAGATGAGACATGTTCTAAGACGAAACAGAAATTCTCACCTAACTGCGCACTCAGAAACTAGATGAGACATGTTCTAAGACAAAACAGAAATTCTCACCTAACTGCGCACCCGGAAACTAGATGAGACATGGTCTAAGACGAAACAGAAATTCTCACCTAACTCCGCACTCGGAAACTAGATGAGACATGGTCTAAGGCGACACAGAAATTCTCACCTAACTGCGCACCCGGAAACTAGATGAGACATGTTCTAAGACGACATAGAATTTCTCACCTAACTGCGCACTCGGAAACTAAATGAGACATGGTCTAAGACGAAACAGAAATTCTCACCTAACTGCGCACCCGGAAACTAGGTAGATGAGACATATTCGCAGAAGAAACACAAATTCTCACCCAACGGCGCACCCGAAAACTACGGACACAAAATAGACGCCATCAAAATATTTAACCGACATACAGCAATTTCTCTAATAAAGTTTAAGAAGCAAGAAAGCCATCAAATCAAGTGGAGATATTAACGTCACACACTTTCATAACTTTCTCTCTTTCTCTGTGTTGTGCTCTCTGAATTTCCTGAGATATTGAAAATTAAAGATGCGGTTAACATTGATTCTCTTCATACAGGTGATTCTCTTCTTACCAGGTGTTAACGCACAAACTTACACAGCGTGGCATCGTGTCGCATGTGGAGCCATCTCCACACCACCACGCTCAGGACTAAAGCGCAGCGATTGAGACAAAGCTTAATTGTCTATGAACACGAAATGTCTTTATCTTCTCTCTAAATTATACGAATTGTGTTTTATAAGTAAATTAGCATATAATAAACATGGATACGATGAAAACGTAAAGAAGTGTCAACTTTAGCTTGAAAGAACGAGATATTTTGGTGTCCCTTGTCCTAAAGTACAAAGATATTTTAGAAAACAAACAAAGTGATGACACGACGTGAAAAATAAAAGAATTTTCATGGAAAAACATGGAAAAATTATTTTACGCTTGGTCTGGAGAAGCACAAAGAAATTACAAAGCCCTCTAAATAAAATACAAAGGCCTAAAAAGATCAGTTCGGAAAAAGTCAGCGGTATACACTCAGAACTTCACCGTACCGGTGGTGGAAGCAACACGGCAATTCCACTGGACAGTACAGAGGAAAAAAATTAAAGCCTCATTACATTGAGCACTGAATGTATATGTATATATTATGTAGTCTATGTATATGTGTGATGTATGTATATATAAGTATGTTATATTTATTTGTAGTCTATTGATTGTTTGTTGTTATTTGCATATTTACTTTTGTTTTTTATTTTTTTTATTTAAGGCCACAATTTTTTTATATAATTCCTTTCCGTGCACGGTTGCCTGGAAGAGATCGCTTTAAGCGATAAGGCCGCCTGTTAAAAGTCTAGATAATATTTTTATTGTAATGTTTATGTTATTCTTGTTTTGTGGTATTTTAATAAAGAGTCATTGTATTGTATTGTATTGAATGGCTTGGAAAGTATTTATTACTCCAATATACTTCCGCAATTTCCATTATTTATTTACGCGTTCGCCATAATGATTCAAATGTTTAAAGAAATTGTCCACCGAAGAATACCTGCTGCTCCACAGACAAGATGGAATTACAATACTTACACGTACATTGATAGTTATCAATGTACGTGTCAGTATTGTAATTCCATTACTCAAGCGCAGCGATTGAGACAAAGCTTAATTGTCTATGAACACGAAATGTCTTTATCTTCTCTCTAAATTATACGAATTGTGTTTTATAAGTAAATTAGCATAAAATAAACATGGATACGATGAAAACGTAAAGAAGTGTCAACTTTAGCTTGAAAGAACGAGATATTTTGGTGTCCCTTGTCCTAAAGTACAAAGATATTTTAGAAAACAAGCAAAGTGATGACACGACATGAAAAATAAAATAATTTTACTGGGAAAACATGGAAAAATAATTTTACGCTTGGTCTGGAAGGCCACAAAGAAATATCAAAGCCCTCTGAATAAAATACAAAGTCCTAAACTGATCAGTTCGGAAAAAGTCGGTATACACTCAGAACTTTACCGTACCGGTGGTGGAAGCAACACGGCAATTCCACTGGACAGTACAGAGGAAAAAAATTAATGCCTCATTACATTGAACACTGAATGGCTTGGAAAGTATTTATTACTCCGATATACTTCCGTAATTTCTATCATTTATTTACACGTTCCCCATAACGATTCAAATATTTAAAGAAATTGTCCACCGAAGAAAACCTGCTACTCCACAGACAAGGTGGAATTACAATACTTAGACGTACATTGATAGTTTGTTTGTTTGTATTGAATAGGCTCCGAAACTACTAAACCGATTTGAAAAATTCTTTCACTGTAGGGATGCTGCACTATCCCTGGTTGACATAGGCTATATATCGCGGCTTCGCCCGTGCGAAGCAGGGGCGGCCTACTAGTACACGATAAACTTAGAGCCGTATGGAACCTATAATAGACAGTCGTGAACTATGACCCATATTCCATACCTTTAATCAAGATCAAACGCTCTTTCATATTTAAATAATGTAATTTTTTTTTTATTGGCTGAACTTTTTCGCTTCACATATGCCTCACTGTGAAATGCTGTTTAAGTTTTTAGTCTCGATCTATTGGGTCAATAAAAATTATTAATGACCACGGTAAATTCGAAAAAAAATGTTAAACAGTTACGGGATGCTGTTTATTTCGCCTAAGAATAAACGTCGCCCTGAGCCCCTGATAACGTGAATCATTCAGTAAAGATCAGAAAAGAAGAATAATGACCTGATTGACATAAGAATGCAGATTAAGGACAGATTTGTGCATACAGACCCTTAAATGACGTCAAAATTATTTTACACATAAATTTGTGGGCAACAATAAAAGTTTTCCGGAGGATGGTTATAAAAAAAACTGAAAAATGAGCTTAGTCATGTGGCGTTCCATGAGAAACGCCACATGACGCACATTTATATTTAGTCTAGTTTATTTTATATAATCTGTGCACATACACTACTTAATATGTTATTATTTGGGAATAAAGTTTCTGTTTTTTTGTATTTCTATGGGGGTGGGGTGGCAAATAGTAAACGGTGTAGCCAGCATTCTGCCAACCTTAACCTTTCTTTACCCATTATACCTAATTCCACACCATGGAATTGGAACTGCAGTCACGCTTGGCTGCCCTTGAGGTTGAAAATTTAGCCTTTTCACGGCCCAAACCAGAGTTGACTGACGCAACTGCTATATAACGTGTAGCTGTTAAGCTGCCACCCTTGTGGCCTGATATTACAGTATGGTTCGCTCAGGCTGAAGCACGATTCCATGTTCCTGGTATCAACACCGATGACACTAAATATAGCTATGTACTAAGCCAAATTGATCACAAGGTAGTGGGTGAAATTGAAGACGTCATTACCAACCCTCCACTCCAGCAAAAGAAAAGTTCCAGAAACTGAAGGACACCCTAATTAAGTGATTTTCCCCTTCGGAGGAGAAACGAGTAGGGCAACTTTCTGGGTGAAAATGAACTCTGAGACAAAAAACTTTTTATGGACTGGCTTTTGCCTGAAATTGTCTAACTTCAGTATTGATCAAGGATGTTATTTTCAGACTCCTAAAAGTGCAGCTGGACCATATTTGTATGTCCGAAAGCTAGCAGTGCACAACCTCACATTCTATAATTCGGGAAACTAAGATCTCGGCTGGTATACCTGGGATGAGATGAGACAGAAGTTAAAACAGGAAATACTGTCACAGTCTGTTAGTGACCAATATTCGCTCTTAAGCCACTTCTTGTAATTAGTATTTAATTTTGTGCTGGTTACAAACAATGCAAGTGTCCCGCCGCCTACCACACTGCGCCTACCCCGAGGCGGAGTCGAAATAGTTTTTTTCTCTTAAGGCATTTTTGTGAAATTCTGTGAAAACACGCTAAACTATCAACTATAGCAGCGCATTGCAGACTTCATATTCCTTAACATCCTGTTCATACGCGTACTCTGTGCGCACCCCCTTCGTCGTTCTCGACAAATAAGTCGCGGCAGCTCCAAATGCTCTTATCAAGTTTTAACGCTTTGCATAGCACGACTCGTGGTTCTAGTGGTAAATGACATTTAAGAGATCCAATATGGTGGGCTGCTAGGGTCAAATAAAACTAGACTGGATGTTGGTGTTGCCTGCTGTGGTTACGGACACGTTGTCGAGGGGTGCAAAACTAGGTAGGCGAGACATGTTCGATGACGAAACAGAAACTCTCACCCAACGGCGCACCCGGAAACTAGGTAGGTGACACATGTTCGGAAACGAAAAATACATTCTCACCCAACGGCGCACCCGAAAACTAGATGAGACATGTTCTAAGACGAATCAGAAATTCTCACCTAACAGCGCATCTGAAAACTAGGTAGATAGGTGAGACATGTTCGAAGACGAAACAGAAATTCTCAACTAACGGCGCATCTGAAAACTAGGTAGGTAGGTGAGACATGTTCTAAGACGAAACAGAAATTCTCACCCAACGGCGCATCTGATAACTAGGTAGGTAGGTGAGACATGTTCTAAGACGAAACAGAAATTCTCACCTAACGGCGCATCTGAAAACTAGGTACATAGGTGAGACATGTTCGAAGATGAAACAGAAATTCTCAACTAACGGCGCATCTGAAAACTAGGTAGGTAGGTGAGACATGTTCTAAGACGAAACAGAAATTCTCACCCAACGGCGCATCTGATAACTAGGTAGGTAGGTGAGACATGTTCTAAGACGAAACAGAAATTCTCACCTAACGGCGCATCTGAAAACTAGGTACATAGGTGAGACATGTTCGAAGATGAAACAGAAATTCTCACCTAACGGCGCATCTGAAAACTAGGTAGATAGGTGAGACATGTTCGAAGACGAAACAGAAATTCTCACCTAACGGCGCATCTGAAAACTAGGTAGATAGGTGAGACATGTTCGAAGACGAAACAGAAATTCTCACCTAACGGCGCATCTGAAAACTAAGTAGATAGGTGAGACATGTTCGGAAACGAAAAATACATTCTCACCCAACGGCGCACCCGAAAACTAGATGAGACATGTTCTAAGACGAAACAGAAATTCTCAACTAACGGCGCATCTGAAAACTAGGTTTACTTGTTGACAAACCAAGGCAGGGTACATACACTGATGGCAATACTGCTCGTGTCATTTTTCAGCATGCAGAAGTTGCTGAATAAACAGGCGTACATTATCAGCTAATAAGTCGATTGCACACTACTTTGAAAGTGATATCCGGTGGTCACAAAATCAATGCAACCAAATTCCAGACATTTTGCTCCAAAACAGCACCTGTTTTTGTAATGAATTACCCATGGTACTATATGCCAACAACACTGCACGAGATTACTTATTCATGGCTCGAAAATAATAAAAAAAACTAAAATAGCCATAGGGCTAGTGAGAAAAAGATGCGCATGAAAGTAGAAATAAAGATGTGGAAGTACAAGGAGTGATTTTCAAGGAAATTTTCAAAACAGCAATGGAAGACAAGTTTAAAAGACTTATGGTGTCGTCCGATCTATTCGTAAACATTAACCACCTGATATTATGATTATGACACAATAGTAGAAGTAAAATGTCCTATAGCGGCATTCAAAAAAGGTCTAGAAGATTCTATAAAGGAAAACAAGATACAGATATGGATATACAATTAAAAAAAAACTGATTGTAGTGAACAAAAACAGTAATTGGTACCATCAGTTTCTGGGGCAGCTCCATGTAAAACGTAGACAAAACTGCCTGTTTACCGTGTGGAGTGGTGAAAACAAGACACTAAAAACAGAAATTATAAAAATGACGATTTTTGGCCAATAGGCTGAAGGAAAAGCTGCAATGCGATTCCGTTAACTTATCTCGCTTGCGTGAGCGCTAGTCTCGCGGTGAGATGTCCAATTGGTATTCTGCAAAAACCACCCACGACAAAAGCCAACACTAGCGCCACCCGAGTGACGGCGCAAGGGCAAGTAACTACACACGAGTGATCAAGCTCGAGACTTTGACGTTTAATTGGCAGCTAAATCTAGCGCTCACTCGCATAATCGAGGTGATTATGCGAGTGAGCGCTAGATTTAGCCCAAGAATTCGAAACGAAGTGTCAAATAAAAAGTTAGTAATTTGTAAGTGAATATTGCGTGAGTTTATAAATTAGTCTTGCCAAAACAATTTATTTGATTGAATACTAAGTGTTTGTGCCAATAAGAAGGTAAGAAAGTGTAATAGAGATATTTATTCTTGTTAGAATCTATTAAGAAATAGCTAAAAGTGTGTGATTGTACTTATTTGATGTTTGTTTGTTTTCCAATATCCAGTGGTTTTCTGCTGCAGAGTAGCCTAAAAGAGGCCAAGGATTTAGACACAAGCGAAAGTCGTCGTCAATCATTTGGTGTGCGGAAACTTCGTCTCCTAACTCGCGATGAAGAGTATATAAAATTATACAGGCATTCAGAGTCACTAATTGATAGCCTGGAAATAGGCCTACAACCTTATCTAGTAAGAAGTCAAAGATGTATTTCGATGAGGACAAAGGTTACTACTATTACAGATATATTCCCTGTTTTATTCAAGTTTAGAAAAGTTTAAATCGACATTAGTTTTACATTAACAATCTCAAACTTTTCAGATACTTTGCGCGCTATCATTTTTAGCTAACGGTAGCTACCAAAAACAAGTGGGGAGAAATGTAAGTGCATTTCTTTCGCAAGCATCAACATCACGATGCATACATGATGTCGTGGAAGCCCTTAATCATCCTCAAATAGTAAAGAAATATATAAGATTCCCTCAAAATGCAGCAGAGAGACAATATTTGATAACAAGGTAACTTTTTTGCTTGTAGAACCTATAATTCGATACTTTGTACTACAGAATCAATGGGTACCGTTCATCTTATCATTTTGTATTTCTTTACAGATTTTATGAAAAATTCAAAATACCCGGTGTTAGCGTGCATCGATGGCACATTGGTTGCCATGATAAGGCCTGCTGAAAATGAGGAGCGCTACTATTGTAGAAAAGCCTATCATGCCAGGAATGTCCAATTGGTAAGCCGGATCTACTTCACATTACATTTTATCGCTTGAGGATTGGGTTAGTGGTTTTTAGATATAATATGCTATTAAGTAGGGTAGGATGTCCAACAGTGAACCAATAGTATACACTGAACCAGTCAGAAAAATACGTGAGTACAATTTTTCATCTTAACTCTGCTAGGTTGTTTTTCTGACTAATATTTTTATACTTCTTATATTAAATCCTTCTTATGCTAAATGTATTCCCGTTATTTGTCAACACAAAAATAAATGTCTAAAATGGTGGGTGTAGTACAGTGGACCATCAACGCTGCTTGAACAGTGAACCGGTTCATTGTACACCACCTTCAATTTGCTACATTATGAGAAAAAATAAATAATAATCAAGTTTTTTAACTACTTTATAGGATGGGGCGAAATAAAAATGCGGTAAGGAAAATTGGAAATCACACTCCAAAGGAAATGCTCCGTGCTATTATGCTGGTGAAAAATGGAGATTCAATACGTAAAGCAGCTAAAGAGTAACTATAAACTTAACGACCTCTTATAATGTTTAACCTCAAATAAAATTGGTCAGGATGCGTTGCTATCACTATTTCGGGCAAAAGTATACGCAAAATTTAGGAGTTAACACATGCGAGGTAGAGGTCAACGAAAGCTATCCATCTCTGTCCCTCTTGTTAGCTTAAATGAATAAATGAGCGAGGAGCTAGGGACCGCCCTAAACAGCGGGTGGAAAACAAAAGGCACCACTGTAAGATAATACGCGCGGAATGCGCTAGGATAGTTAGATTTAGAATCAGTCTAAGAGCAACTTCGTAATTGAAAATACGTCTGGGCAAACAACATTTAGATAGAACGTGGACGTCCCAAGCTCCTCTTGGGAACCTCCTTAATATCACGAGTTTTATTACCATCATTCAACCTGCAGTAGTATTTGGTTTTCGTCATCACCGAACAATCCCACCGGACCGGCAAGCACCCCACATGCGCTGACGCACACGAGCGGACCGGCACCAGCGTCCGAGCGAGACGGAGATATTACACGTGGTCTCGGTCTCCTCGACCCTTCCCGGTCCGCACAACGGAGGCGGCGTTTTTTGTGCACTACGACAGAGCGCCGCGCTCAACAGTATCAGATAAATATTGGTTTAGTTAATAAATAATTAATATTCAATAGTTAATAAATAATTTCTTGATTTATTAAAAATTATGTCTATTGATTAGTATTTATCTAGTAATGTACCTAAGATGACTGAAGTATATTAGATATTTTTTTTCATATCATGCCGATATATCGATATTGATATATTCAAAAATATCGATATCGATATGTATCGATATTTTATTGCATTTCGACATCCCTATCCCGGACTCTATACTAATAATTAATATATTTAAACATGCTTTCAATTGAATATACAAATAGATATAAAAATTCAAAATAGGTCCTTGGGAATTATTTAAGTGCAAAAACTAATAAAACACAAGAAACAAAAACTACCAACTTAACACCGACCGAAACCGAACCGAACGTATATAATTTTTTTTCTTTTTTTTTTGCTCACTTTTAAAATTTGATTTATGCAGATTCGTGACTTGGCCGTACTGATAACGCATGTGTGGAAGCAACTAAAAATTTAAGTCAATTTTAAACAGTTTTATAAGGCTTCGAGATCCCCATCCCATGATTAATTTGACAATGTTCAGCAGACTGTTATCTGAGACGATGTTTTTTTTTATTTAGCATTATGTCATCGTGGCTGGCGCTCGATTAAATAACTAGTAGTTCGCCCCGAACTATGAACTTGCGACCCATAAATTTTCTGTACTTGTTTATTCCCATTTTCGAACTTAAAAATTGTATTGAAATGAACTACTTGCCTACAAAGTTTCATGAAGATCGAATCAACGATACGCAAGTTATCGTCGAACAAACAATGCACGCCGAAATGCCGACTTGCCTCATTAGAATCTGAGACCTCTCTTCGCTCAGTCAATTGAGATAATTATACTATAACTAGCGACCCGCCCGCCCGGCTTCGCACGGGAGTAGTTTACGTGAGAAGCCGGGGCGGGTCGCTAGTTATATACATAAACCTTCCGTGAAAATGTATCTAACTCCGCATCGAAATCCGTTGCCTGGTTTAGGAGGAGTTAGCGGCCATACAGACATACAGACAGACAGACAGACGCGGAAAGCGACTTTAATTTATACTATGTAGAGATTAACTTATAATTAGAATTTTTCATTCCTACATAAATTTTTTATATTACCTTCTTTTTTATTACAATTGTATATGGCCTATTTTAATTTTCATTACAGAGTATACTTTTGTGTGAAAAGTTTAAATATGACCCGTTGGCCAGAGCACTGTTAACGCGGTAAACCAGTTTAACCAACCGTATGTATCACGTAGTAATCGCAGGTAGAACTCATTGGTGTATTGCTGATTGTAGAGCGATGTAGTGTCGAGTTGAGGGTCAGTTGACGGACACTTCCATAGGCTGGCTCTCGGACTCCGCTGCTGGCATTGAAGCTGCCGACTCAGATGGATCTTGAGATTCTGCTACTGTAATAAAATTATTCATTAACGGCCGGTTATCCGAGTCGCGTAGGCAACAAAACGCTCCCTCAGCCCCCGCCAAGTTATAGCGACGATGTATTTTGCCACGCTAGAGTCAGGACGCCAGCGGGGGGAGTGCAACGACAAAAACGAACATAGGTCCGACCTCGATGACGCCTGGCGCGGTACTGATCGCGGCGCGCGCAAATCCTCGGATTTTTTTACGCTTTTAATTTCACTAAAAAACGAAACTACATATTAACTATCAAAAATCTATCCAAATATATTTTTTTTTAATAAAATTGCCTTTCAGTACATGCAATTTCCAGGTTGTTACGAACTTTCATTACAGCATAAAACGAAAAAAAATAACTAAATCGACTTTGTTTCAGATTTTTTTTTGATCGATGAAAGTTTATTCTATCTTGTTTTGAACCAAATCATAAACTCAAACACAGATGTATCTGTGACATGTATTTTTTTCCATCTCAAATATTGTATTTTAATTGAATAAAATTGATTTAAAACCGTCAAATTTGGTATAAGAGGCTCTTAATTATCGATTTATTAATTACTAGCGACCCGCCCGCCCAGCTTCGCACTGGTGTAATTTACGTGCGAAGCCGGGGCGGGTCGGTAGTTATATATATAAACCTTCCGTGAAAATGTATCTAACTGATGGTGAAAACCGCATCAAAATTCGTTGCGTGGTTTAGGAGGAGTTAGCGGCCATACACACAGACACGCGGAAAGCGACTTTAATTTATACTATGTAGGGATAGGGACAACCGGAAGACGCAGCGTAGGGAGGCCTCCCACTAGATGGACCGACGACATTGTGAGAGTCGCGGGCATCCAGTGGATGCAAAAGGCAGGCTGTTGTTCAGTGTGGAGGTTAAAGGGGGAGGCCTATGTTCAGCAGTGGACGTCTTCTGGCTGATGATGATGATGATGATTAGGGATAGGGATATCGATAGAGAAGAGATAGAGACAATTAATTATAAATTTTCATACCACTGGCTTTTTGGTGAAGGAAAACATCGTGAGGAAACCTGCATACGTAAGGAGAAGAAATTCAATGGCGTATGTGAATCCACCAACCCGTACTGGGCCATCGTGGTGGATATGGCCCAAAAACCCTTTCGGAAAAACTCCAGCAGTGGACTGTTAAAAAGCTGATTATGATGAATAAAATTATTAATTTAAGAAATACTTCTGAATAAACCACCCAAGTGCGAGTCGGGCTCGCGCACTGAGGGTTCCGTACCACCACATCACTTGTTAGCTACTAAAATACAAAAAAAAATTGCAAAGAGACAACATCCCATCAACGCCCAGGCGGTCACCCATCCAAGTACCGACCGCGCCCGACGTTACCTCACTTCGGTGATCGTACCATAAAATTCAATAACAAAATTACCAGTTATAACTTGGTAATGAACAGAAACTTGTCACCGACTCATACTTGGCCATTATTTATTATTTGTTGTTATACTTTAGATTGTGTACTAAAATGTAATACGTAAAACGAAAGGGCAAACCCCATACAACAAACATATTTTTTAACATATTAGCTCAAATGTAAGAAAAAATACGTATTTTTTCTTACATTTGAGCTAATATGTTAAAAAATATGTTTGTTGTATGGGGTTTGCCCTTTCGTTTTACTTTTTGACTTTATTATTATTTGTTAGTCAATCCGCCATAACATTCTGTGAAAATTTCAACTGGCTATCTATTACGGTTTGAAATATACAGCCGTTTAAAGGTGTCCTACCCTTTGGGTACGGAACCCTAAAAACAAGCTTTTTCGTATTCTTCTTAGCAAACCCAAAGTCATCATGATCATGTAAAGAAAAAGTCATCATCATCATTTCAGCCATAGGACGTCCACTGCTGGACATAGACCAGCACATCCAAACCACCATCAACCATCGATCTCCAAAAGGGCCAGTTAGAAGCGGCCTGCATCCAGCGTTTCCCTGCGGTCTCTTTTAGGTTGTCTGTCTATCTCATGGGTGGACGTCCTACGCTGCGCTTACCGGTCCGTGGTCTCCATTCCAGAACCTTTCGGCCCCATCGGCCATCTGTTTTACGTGATATGTGCCCTGCCCACTGCCACTTCAACTTGCTAATCCGGTGGGCTATGTCGGTGACTTTCGTTCGTCTACGTAGCTCCTCATTGCTGATTTGATCTCGTAGAGAAACCCCGAGCATAGCCCTCTCCATAGCTCGCTGTGCTACTTCGAGCTTGCTTAAGAGGTCCATAGTGAGAGACCACGTTTCAGTGCCGTAAAGAAAAGTCATCATTTTCAGCCTGTATCAACCCACTGCTGGGTAAAGGCCTCTTCTCCCTTGCGCCATTGATCCCTGTCTCGGGCTAATCTCATCCACATATGACCTGCGATGGGCCTGATGTCATCGACCCATCGGGCTTGTTGGTGTTTGCCTACAGAACACTAAAGAAAAAGTGACAGATAGTGTTTTTCAATAAATTATAAACTTACATTGTGAAGTTTCCTGAGAAACATCCATGGAGGACTGAGACTCTTCTAAGGCTGGAAGCTGAAATCATTTATATTTTTTTGGTTTAGACATGTAGGCAAGTACATCACAATAAATCTGAAAAGTTGCGCTCGCGCACTGAGGGTTCCGTACCACCACATAATTTGTTAAGTACTAAAGTACAAAAAAGTAATGCACAACATTACGCCCAGTTGGTCACTATCCAACAAGGAATATAGGCTATGATGGATTCGCTTTTGGTGAACAGAAATTTGTCACCGACTCGCACTTGGCCAGTAATTATTATTTGTATGTTTTACTTTACTATTATCATGCCAAGTTTGATGCAGTACGTATTAGTTTTTATTTCAGTATTATTACTAGAACAAATACAAAAATATTGTTTTTTTTTTAAAGTTTGTCATATTATGGGATTTGTTTAGTTTTTAGTTTTTGACTATTACTATTACTTAGTTAATCCACCGTGATATTGAAATGATATGAAAAATTTATTGATAACAAATGTCTTCTTAAATTTTAATACATGGTGTCATTACATATTCATATTCCTAGTGGTAGTGCACTGGTACCCAAACTAGGAAAACCTGTGAGATGGCATACCAATACCCTCCGCCGAAGAGAGGTGGTTGGTCATGTATTACATATTATGTAAACTGGCTATATATTACGGTTCGAAAGATACAGCCGTCAAAAGGTATGATGGACAGACAGCATAGGTTTAATAATAGGGTTGCGTTTACTCCCTTTGGGTACGGAAAACTACTGAGCACAAGTTAAATTTATTTGGAATCACCTCAAGTGCTTCCTCTACAATCTTCATAATATAAAAAATTTCACGTCACAAGAATTATGTGATTCTTGTGACGTCAAATTGGTTCACAAAAATGTCAAGTAATTAGTTTACATTAAATAAAAAATATGGACAGAATTGAGAACTAAGAGACAGCGACAGACGTGGCATCATTTTGCAAAAGGGACATTTGACTACATGCGCTATCAAGTGGTTATATTATCTTTGCTGCAGGGCGAGTTCGACTAAAGGCATCAAGCCTGATTAAGGCCAGATGCGTTCGCACCCGCCATGCCACGTTACCATATCACTGTTGTTTGTCTGATAATGCACGTATGTGGGTTAAACAAACAAATAAAAAAAAAACTGTAATAAAATTTTTTTTTTATTTAAAGAGCTGCAAATAAATTAAGCTTACCTCAGGAGCATATCTTGGCATCTTTCCATCAGTGTGTCGGACGCTAAACGGTACACACCGCTCGTAGTAATCAATCACAAAGTCAGAATATGCCCGTCCTAACTCTTCACCTGGCACCACATCAAGTTCGAGACAGCCTTGCCTGAAGAAAAATATCAACTCTAATATAATGTAGCTTGTTTTTTTTTTTGCCATAGGTGGATGACGTGATGCCTGATGGTAAGCAGTCACCGTCGCCTATGGATACTTGTAACACCAGAGACATCACAAATACGTTGCCGACCCTTTAGAATTCGATTAACTCGCCTTTTGAATAACCCCATGTTGATAAGACTAAAGTTCGTGTAGGAGAGTGGGTGAAACCATGGGGTGCTGTTAGTATTGAAGTTTGGAAGTTGCAGGACCTTGGAACCAACTTGCAAGCAACTTGGATGAGACTTCCCCATTTTTATATTAGACTGCCAGAGCGGGCACAAAAAATCGACACCACTTTATGGCTGATACTCCGAAAAACAGTACGAAGCGCTTTGATTCCAATTTTATTATGCGAACTGCTAGTCTGAGGAATCCGCTGCCTGAATGGGTGTTCCCTGACAGTTACAATTATAGGCGTCTTCAAATCGAGTCAATCGGTTTCTTCTAGGCAAGCGTGCTCCACCGTAGACCGCATCATCGCTTAACATCAGGTAAGTTGGCGGTCAAATGCAAACCTACTTAAAAAAAAAAGACAAACGAGACTTCTGAGGATAAAAATTGGATGAAACTTTACTTCTGTTTGAAAGCCTATTCAACAATTGCAAATGCAACAAAAATAGTTCAGTTTTGGTGTTTTCCTTACACAAATAAGCAAAAAAAATTTGTTTTAAATTTGAGACATGTGTCATCGTTTAGAGATATGTGTCTGTCCTTCTTAGGCAGTTGGTTAAAAAGGTTTGAGGCACTTACCATTTAACTAAGAAGAAAAGGTCATTATGGAACAGCTGACCGGCCAGTATCATCTCTGGTTCCAGACCCCTGGCAAGACCCCGAGGCTTTTCAATCTCCTGAAATAATAAGTTAAAGTCAAGAATCTGATTGGTAAATATGAAGGTACACGAACATTATGATTGGCCGCAGTGAGTTTTTATCTTTTATTATAATTTTTTGTTTTCTAGTGTTTTTTAATTTTTTTTTTGTAATTTTTTTTTATTGTAGTTTTTATTTTGTCTTACTTTTTATGTTACTTTACTATTTATTCATTTTTATAGTTGTTTTTTTTTTTTTTTAATCCTTTTTTTTGAAGCAATCTGTCTTTTGAAGACAATAAGCTTTATTTTGAACTGTTTATAGTTGTTAGTTAAATTAGAATAATATTATGTAGTAAGTAAATAAGGTATTACGCCATGGCTTTTAACTGTTATGTAATTAAATCGCTTTCATACATTTTATGTGGAAATCCGACCTACTGCACCCCAGCATAATGTGCAATACTTCATTTTTAAACTTTCGCGATTTGAACACATGTTTTAGTTAGCGGCGTCGTGGAATCCCATAGTGAGCAAGGTTACAAACCGCGGTGTAGGTACTAGGACATATACCGATACAGTCAGTGTTGTGTGTCGTAGTGACAACCCTGCGATTTTTCAGGATTAAGTGAGGGTAGGAGAACAAAACACCCGTTCTTATCGCCAGACTCACCCTCAGTTTTCAGTCAGCTTGTGACCACGGCCATTAATTATAACATGGTCGAAACGTCGAGCAAAAGGTACATACTTTTACCTAAATTAAATAATACGTTATAAGTCCCGATAAACATTTATAACATACTTCATATACATGTAACAAAGAAAAATGCTCACTTCAATTCGCTTCTTCTGTTCTTTCTTCTCCCGTCCTCTGCCGCGTTTCCTAGTAGTGAGTGGCTCTTCCACTGGCTCCGGAACGGCTGCCGCAGCTGCAGCAACAGACGCAAGTGCTGCATCTTCTCTCTCTTTTTTGAGACGAGCCTCTTCATATGCAGAGATGAGCTCTGGGCAATCCAGGTTGTCCTCTGGCTCCCAAGTGTTGTCTTCACTGTTAGCAACAAAAAATATAGAATAGGTTAGGCTGGATCCTAATCAACCTTAAATGTAAAACATGTTTCATATTGCTATTCATAATGATAACGTAGCCATTTCTATTTCATGGTCTATTAATAATAAAATTCTAGCAAAAATAGTAGGATCTGAAAAATATCATCATCATCAGCCAGAAGATATCCACTGCTGAACATAGACCTCCCCCTTAGATTTGCACTAAGAAGGACAGCCTGCCATCTGCATCCAGTGGATACCCGCGACTCTCACGATGACATCGGTCCACAAGTGGGAGGCCGGCCTATGCTGTGTCTTCCGGTTCATGGTCACCACTCAAAACCACTCCAACTCCATCACCTTTGCTGCCCATTGGTTATCGGTTCTTCGAGCGATGTGGCCTGCCCATTACCACTTCAACTTGCAAATCTGAGCAGCTATGTCAGTGGCTGTGGTTCTTCGGTGAATATCCTCATACCGCATTCTATTTTGCAATGAATTTCTGAGCACAGCTCTCTTCTTTACCCGCTGTGCGACTCAAAGTTTATCCAAAAGGCCAGCAGTTAAGGACCACATCTTCGTACCATTATATCATCACTGGCCAAAACCCTGATCAAAGGCCCTTGTCTATAGGCATTGTAGTGTTTTTAACGAGAACATGTCACATAATTTCCCAAATGTGCCCGTTAAATTAAATTATTCGGGTGACCTCTTTGCTTCAATTTTCAATTTCAATTTCAAAGCATCTTTATTTCTTACTAGTAGGCCGCCCCTGCTTCGCATGGGCGATGCTGCACAAAAATGCATCTAAATTATGTACACTTTAGTAAAGCATTACATTACCTAGGAATGTTTTGGGAGAAATGTAAGTAAGTACCTATTGGGAGGTAGCCAAAAATATAATAAAAATATGTTGGAAGGCCTCGTTGAGCGAGGCCATTGCTGAGCGCATGAACTTGTTGAGGCAGTCTCCAAACAGGGCAATGCCAACCTGGTCAAGTTCAATGCAGGTGAGACCCAGGTGCGTCTGTTTTCCGCCAAAAGGGCGCCATTCCAACTGGCTTGTACTTTCCGGGATGTATCCATTACAGACTCCATTAAGTTCATAGGCGTTGCTCTGACCTCAACCCTCAATTTTGAATCCTACATTTCTAAAGCAAGGCTAAATTGGCTGCCAAAAAGCTGGGTATTCTCTCGAAGACGCGCCTGTACTTTGGCGGAACAGTTGCTTTCTTTGTACCAAGCAGAAGTTCGATTGTGCATGGAATACTGTACCTACATACGGAAACTTTGGATTAAAAACCATTGGCGGTATGAACTTACAAATATAACATTTCTATAGAAATCCGCGATACGTCGTCTAGTCTACCTGTGGCCACGGGCACTGCAGTGTTTGAAACAACAGGAAATACACAACAATCATTTGAAATACACGCGATTAAATCCGTTGTTTTATTATATTCTGTGGTAGATACTTACTTAGAGTAACCTTTCCATTTCAACAAAAACTCCACTTTCCCGTTCTTGATTCGACGATCCAATATCTTCTCGACTGAAAACTCCTCGCGTTTGCCGCTCCCCGGGCCAGAAGATTGCATGGCGGACGCCGGACCTGCCTCCATGGGTGGCTGTGTATAAGTTTGTGACATGCTGTCTGGCTGAGTGTATGTCTGAGACATGTCGCCGAAGGAACCGTCCATTGTAATGCAATTTATTTACTATATTTTAATTAAAAGTTCCAGAAATAATATAAAACTGAATAAAAAAATAAAAACACCACGCTCACTAGACGATAGAATAGAGAGAGAGGCCCCCCGCGTCCGATCCAGTGTTTCCACTTTCGATTTTCATTTTTCCCTAGTGTGATAAATCAGACACCTCAGGTACAATCACATTATTTTTATTTTACAACCTTTCACAATTTAGATATTTTCAGCGTTATTATGGGCACCTTTGCACCGGGTACCTACAGTTAGGGGCGGGTTATTTGATTAAAAATATTTATTTTTATATATTTAGTTTGTAATTTTTTAGTTTGTAATTTGTTTGTAGTAGTTATTTTATTTAGATTTAAGTTTTAGTTTTTAGTTATTTATTTAAGTTTTCGTGAATTTTCTGTTTTATAAGTTATTTGTAACATATGGACATTGTATCAAAATAAAAACTTGTTTAAAAAAAAATTATATATACACGATCATTCTCAACAATTATTTTACAGCTTCATACTTTTCACATAATTACAAAATCATTACACTTGTTTATCAAGGAATTATCCCTAAAATTCCCTAGAAAAATATTTAAATTCCTTGGTTTAGGGAGCATGACCATAATATGAAATAAAATATAATTTTACATATTTTTTAACATAAAATACCTAATTTAAAGCCGAAGCATTACTCTTACAGTTTGTCGCTGCACTTAACATTGCACTGGTCGGTTTCAAAACTGAGCAATATTTTTTTGGTAGAATTCCCAGCTCTGTTACACGTCAGAGCTGGGAATGCTGAAAGTAAGCCAATATTGGTTTTATTATTTTAGTCTATTACTTTTTTCTGCAATGTAGAATTAAAAACACAACAACTGTTGGCATATTAATACGACATAATTCCTATGTCGTTTGTAACTACGGTCATGGCATAGGTCAACTAGAACTAGATGAGTTACATTCATTACGAGTTTGTGGGGATCCCCTACCATAAACAAAAGGGGTACCACATTAAGTTTGATTTTTCCCCAAAACTCCCTAAATCCCTGTCTAAATAAAATATCGATAAACCTTGCTTAATATTAGTAATTGTTTTCCCTAAAAAAGGGAGAAATCCCTAAAAGTGGAAACACTGCTCCGATCCGACGTCCGTGGTCCGTGAGGTGGGAGCAATGAGCATGAACCTAGGGTGGGAGGCAAGGCAATAATGTACGACACAGATAATGTACGACATGATAGTGTACGGCACAAGGACGTTGTACACATGGACGTAGCCGTGAGGCGTTGCCGCTCCGACGTTCATTATGTCAACACACTGTCATGTTTCCTTTTTTATCACACGAATCGTTACGTAGAGTAAGCGAGAGAGCTATTGTAAGATTGGCAACCTCGCACTCGGTGTCCACTTTTGACCGACTAGTAGGCCAAAACATTGCGACGCGTCATAGTTAAAAGTTAAATTAAATAGAAATAACGCTGTTAAGACTTAATACTCTTTTACGTAGTGACATTATGTCGTGTTGTGCTGTGTTTTGTCCATCAAGAACAATTATAGGAGAAGTAAAAGATCCAAGATGATCATTTCACACATAAGTCTTTTGTAGCATTTATTACGTAAAATAACCAGTTTCAAAGCAAAATATTCATTTCACTTAAAAAATATACATCTTAGTCGTCATATAACTATCGCGTAGTGATAAATAGTTATAAATTAAAGCTTTAATTTAAGATAATTAGATGCATTGTTTTACGTATTCCTGCTAGTGATGTACCACTGCACATTTCCAACTTCGTCGATATTATGATCGACATTTAACTAATCATAGGTACATATTGGGACCCTATTATTTACTAAGCCTACGATGTCTGTTTGTCTGTACGTCAGGCCAACCTATCAACGGCTGTATCTTTCGAACCGTAATAGACAGCCAGTTGAGATTTTCACAGAATACCTAATTTTACGGCGGGTTAACAATAAAATAATAATAAAGCCAAAAGGAAAAACTAAAGTGAGGTCCGACACAACAAACGTATTTTTAAAAGTATTTTTGTTTTTGCTCTAGTGTAGAAACGGTAATACGTACAAGCGTCAAACTTAGCATGATTATAGTACACACTCTAAACTCTCTAAAGAATAATAACAAATAATGGGCAAGTGCGAGTCGGTGGCAAATTACTGTTTATTACCAAGTTAAGCAACGTATTCGGTTAATTGGACGATCTTATTTTTTTATAAATTTGTAGTAAATTGTACATTGTAATAAATTTGTAGTAAATTGTATTTGTAATAAATTTGAAGTAAATTGTATATTGTAAATAGTAAAATAATTGTATATTTGTACAAGAACATTTTAAAACACTACATTTGTGTACCTTTTTATCGATAGATCTGCACTAGCAGTCACTTCCCTACTCACGCACACTCAAGTAGTTCTAGATACGCACACCAACATAAAATGACTTCACTGCCAAAGCATTCGCGCTATCCATTGTGATACTAGATTCATGGTACGGCATAATAATGCACATGATAATTGGTGTGCATGTACATCAAACCATACTGTGCAATATCGTGCCGTGTAATATCATGCCGTACATTATCAGCTCGGCCCAATCATAGATATAATATAATAAATATACATAGATGGTATATAACATTTCGAGTTGTGTTGCCACCAGCCGTCGACGGCCATATTTTATTTGCAACCAAGTAGTGAATCCATCGCTCAAAATTGTTTCAAGATATCAATATTGCACAGCATGATAATTCGTGTTCTGGTAGTCTTGTACATAAAATTACATTATCGTTTGTGCATTATTGGGCCGAGCTAATAATGTACGGCATGATATTGCACGGCACGTTATTGCACAGCATGATATTTGGTGCACATTTACACCAATTATCATGCTGTGCATTATTATGCCGTACAATATCATGCCGTACATTATCTGTGTCGTACATTATTGCCTCCCGAAGGAAAAAAACTTAAAAAACATTGGCTGTTTTGGCGCCAACGTGGAAAAGAACATGTCGGCTCGTTGGATTATTTTCCTAAACTAGTGTATTTTCGAGAGTTAATGTGTTCTAGGTGGTGAATTATTATTCATTAAGTGCTCGTAAACGTGCTCGAGTGTGGGCAAGTGATATGACGAGGTGAAACGTGTCTTTTCGTGTTGTTTCCAAAACTCCATAGGAGCCTCGTGTAAAGTTCCCACCACTTTACAGAGGCATGAGTTTGACTTGACCGTGACTTACTTAGCTTGACTCTGACTGTGACTATGACTTGTTTGACGTTATTAAGACTATACAAAACAAAAGAATAGGCGGTATGGCCTTAAAGGCTTTAGCCTGCCCGATGGGCGAATTATAATTAAAAAAAAAAAAAAAAAAAAAACATTGTTTTGTTTTGGTTTAGAAAATTGAAATTTAATTAAGATTAACGTTATCCGACATAATTATTTGATTTCTTACATTTTAGTAAATATCTAAGGTACGGCTAAAAAAATATTATGTACATATTAGTCTAGTTATTTTCAAATGTGTAAGTAGAGTTCTTGTTAGGTTAGGAAAAAACTTGGTACCGTGGGTTTCCTTTATAATCATCAAAGATACTTAGTACCTTGTTAGCCTCCTAGACTAACAAGATGTGAATCGTGTGAATGATTGTGATGTGTGGGGTGTTGTGATCAAAAAGGAACATTAAGTAAGTATAGAGGCAGGCATAGCTGTTAAAATTTGCAAGTTAAAGTGGCAGTAGAAAGGCCACATCGCTCGAAGAACCGATAACCGATGGGGAAGAAAGGTTCTTGAGTGGAGACCACGAACCGGAATACGCAGCGTAGGTAGGCCTCGCTACCCTATGGTCGCTGGCATCCAGTGGATGCAAAAGGCAGGCTGTCGTTCAGTGTGGAGGTTAAAGGGGGAGGCCTATGTTCAGCAGTGGACGTCTTCTGGCTGATGATGATGAATATGTTCCTTTTAAATCACATACCTACTTGTCAGGTATTTTGGTTACTTTGACATAATGCTAATTAATTATTATTTTTTGACATTATGCTAATTCTTTTCATTATTATTTCTTTATTTCATCATTTTCATCATCATTTCAGCCATAGGACGTCCACTGCTGGTCATAGGCCTCCCCCATCGATCTCCAAAAGGACCGGTTGGAAGTGGCCTGCATCCAGCGTTTCCCTGCGGTCTCTCTTAGGTCGTCTGTCCATCTTGTGGGTGGACGTCCTACGCTGCACTTACCAGTCCGTGGTCTCCATTCCAGAACCTTTCGGCCCCATCGGCAATCTGTTCTGCGTGATATGTGCCCTGCCCACTGCCACTTCAACTTGCTACTAGTATACTTGATACTAGTAACAAATTTGACTTGTAATTATTAGTTAACAATAAAATTATTATGATTAGGCAACTAGTAGTTGTTTCCTCAACGCCTAGGCCATTGAACAGGCTAGCCTCTTGTGTGTGGTTTGGATGCAGTTAATTCAGGTATCCGGTGTCCTCCACTAAGACTAGGGCACCCGATTCTACTAAAGAAATTGTTTTTAAATTGTAATTCTTTAAATTTTTTTTTTTTAATAATGCCTTAAAATTGAGTTTTTAATATTTTTTTATACTAAGTTATAATATTAGGTGGTGGTATTTTTCTAGTATAAATTTGTTTTAAAACTGTCAGTTTTGAGGCAATGTAGCTCGCTGACACTGCTGCAGGTCCTTAAGCGTTCTCGGAGACCCGAGGACACTGTTGCAATCTATCAGCATATACACATACCCTTACACCCTGTATGTACTACGTAGGCTTAGATATCTATGGGTACATTAACTTCATTGGTTTGTTTATAGAAAAGTGTCTAGTGCTTCCAATGACCGTTTGGTGTTTGTCACATAATAGTATATCAATTAAGGTGTACCTATCTCAGATTTTATGCAGCTGTATCAGATAATTATCTATGTTCAAAATTGCAATTTACCTGCAAAGCATGTAATTTTTACCTACTTTTATTTTTTTTATTTATTAAGGAACAGTAAACAGCCATATTATTAAATGTACAACAATGTGGATAGATTAATAAACTCTTAATAAGCTAACTTGCAAAAAATAATATTTTAATATAGGTAAAAAAAAATTATTAAGCCCTAAAACACAAAAATTTAAAATTTATGATTTTATAAGTTTAAACAACTAAGAAACCAACTTTACTTTTTTAAGTCCAATAACTCTTGATTCTTCTATAATTTCAGAGTATGAGCAGCTCAATCCCGTTCACAAGTAGCACAGCCTTTTGTGCTCAGTGCGGCTCCATACTTCCTCTGCTGCAAGAATTTGGCTCAGTCAAATGTTATTCCTGCAATGCTTGCTATGAAGCTGACAGTAAGTAGTTTTAAGGTGGTACGTTTCACATATGGCGGGAAATTCAAATTTCAAACAGTTTTCTTGTCCAAGTGTACCTAGGCCGGGGTGTACCTAATTATTGTAAAAATGTTTTGCGTAAATCGTTGGGTGTTCTTAACATTATCTTGAACAGCCATTTATCAGAATATGTAATGTTACGGTGGATTACCTAAGAAATAATAAAAAAGTCAAAAAGTAAAAATGAATGGGGGGTCCCCATACAACAAACGTATTTTTGTCTTAGCTCTAATGTAGAAACGGTAATACGTACAAGCGTCAAACTTGGCATGATTATAGTACACACTTTGTATAACAACAAATAATAAATAATGGCTAAGTGTGAGTCGGTGACTAGTTTCCTTTCATTACCAAGTTATAAATGGAAATTTCGTTGTTGAATTTTGTGGTGGTATGAAAACCTCAATACTTGGCCGGTTTATTTATAAAAAATAATTATCTATTATTCTCTTTACAGACTTCACCAATGTGAAATTCGAGTACACAATTCACTTCAACACAGTGTCCACAATAACAAATGAGAAGATATTAAACACGGATGGTCCTGAAGGACCAGTTGTGGAAAGAAGATGCCCCAAGTGTAACAACGACAGAATGTCATATGCTACTCTACAGTTGAGATCAGCTGATGAAGGTCAAACTGTCTTCTATACATGCATTAGTTGCAAGTAAGTGTTCTTATTTTTTTGTCATTGTTCCTATAAACGTAGTTTTAGGGTAACATGTCCATACCAAATTTCATCTAAATCTATTCCGTTACAGTTGCGTGCAGAAAACAGACCCCCAAACACAAACTTTTGCATTTATAATTAACTAGCTGACCCGACAGACGTGGTCCTGTCTTAGAACTGTCAAACGCGCGAAGTTAATATCATCGGAAATTATCCAATTTTCTGTGCAATATTCTTAATTTTTCATTCCGTGAGAACCATCTACAAAGTATTAGAAAACTTTAAAAAAAGATGAATGAAGTACCTAGAGTCTGGCTAATGAAAGGAGAGACAAAAACGACCGCCAGATAAAAAAAAATCCGCATTGCAACCCCAAATTTAATATGAAATGCAAACATTACTGTGTTCTGACTGTGCTACAATAAAAATTAATAATTTACAAGTATCAAGTGAGATTATTCCAGGCATTTCATAAAATTTTTTGGGGATTGAGGTTTTTGCTGATGTTTTTATATTTGCCGCGCTTTTTCAGTCTCCACTTTCATTAGCCAGACCATAGCTACTTATGCAAGTTTAATTTGTTTTAAAATGGTTCTTACTAAAGCGTTTACTTTTACGTAATCAAAACAGTATTCAATCAAAAAGGTATCTTTTTTTTGTGAACAATACGAAATCTACTAAATACCTAATTAATAGTATTTTGCACAACTATTAATAACTTAAGACACCCTAAAATGCTTACCTATGTCACAGGCACAGCCTATGTATAACAATATAGTTATCATTATGCACCAACTGCAGTTGCAGGGTATTTATGTTATGGTATAAATACAACAAAATAACCCTTCCCCGCTCTCGTCTTTTACACATTACCGGCTGCGAATTCGGTATTGTATAGAGCAGGGGTTCCCAAACTTATTTTGTCTACTGCCCACTTTGAGAATAAATTATTTTTTAGCGCCCCCATTTTGAGATAAATATCGAGTCGAGAGCTCATGCAGTCGGTGTCTATATAAGAGGCCTCCTAGCGAAATGAAATTACAAATCAACCCCCAAGCCATTACACAACGCCCCATTTTTTTCTGGGTCTCTTACCGCCCCTCTTTAGGCCTGCAGCGCCCACAAGGGGGCGTTATCGCCCACTTTGGGAAAGCCTGGTATAGAGTACCTAGGCAAAGTATAAAATAAATAATATTTCATACATTACCTGAACTTTTTAGGCATAATATACATTGCCTAGACATTGTATAGAATACCGGATTATACAGACTGCCGGTAACATATTATATAAATTAAATACCACGGAACGGTAAGCGCGGCTTAGGACGTCCACCCATGAGATGGACAGACAACCTAAAAGAGACCGCAGGGAAACGCTGGAAGTAGGCCGCTTCCAACTGGCCCTTTTGGAGATCGATGGGGGAGGCCTATGTCCAGCAGTGGTCGTCCTACGGCTAAAATGATGATGATGATGATATACATTAAATGCAGTACCTATATTAAACTTATGTTTATTATTTTTCAGATACAAGGAGACTGAAAATTCCTAAAGAATCAACAATGTTATAGATGTACACTTTGTGATAAGGTTTTGTTTAATTATTAAGTAAATGTTATTTTTATAAGCCTGTATTATTCTACTTTTGTAATACGAAAGTCCATCCTACCAAGGAAAATAGACTAAGAGGAAAGTCAATAACGGAACATTAGAGCGTAGCTCGGAAATTTGCCTAAAACGGTATAAACTTAGATGGCACCATAATTTGAGCGTGCTATAGGTTGACTCAAACTTCCGTAAGCGCTGCAGTCAGATAGCGTACGAAAGGGTTCTACAAATTACCGTAGCGCTAGTATCGCAGTCAAGGTTCGCAACATTCCAAGAGAATAAAGAAAAGCGCCATCTACTGGTATGGGTCGCGCTTCTCTTGAAATGTTGCGAAACTCGGCTCTGATAAAAAGGTTTTGATTTAAATTAAAATTTTTAATATCATTATTAAATTCGGGTTTTAATTGCTTCGCTTGATCGGATAAACAAAATTAAAATGCTTTTTCTATTTTATTTAAAAGATTATTGACTGTTTCCAAATTTCTGTTTGTTGCAATGGAGTTGCAACTGAACAGTGACGTAGACCTGTGTCCCTCTTGGAATAGCAGACCTTGTTTCATTGGATCATGGTTCGCTCGAAGGTCTTTGACATGGCTTTAGGTTTTAGCGGCAAACAAGCATACGGTCCACCTGATAGTAAGCGGTTAGTGCCTTACACATATCTATGACGGTAGGCCGTTACCCAAGGTTGTATATTAATCATTCGAAAAAAAAAAACGTCAATCCTAAAGGTCCTACCTATTAATTTTATTAATACTATATATAATTTTATAATTTATTATTAATAAACGGTTGTATCTTTCGAACCGTAATAGATAGCCGGTTTAAATTTTTACAGAATAATGTAATGTTACGGCGGATTAATTAAGTAATAAAAATAGTCAATAATAAAAGTAAAAACTAAACAATACCCCATATGACAATAGTAAAAAAAACACATTTTTGTATCTGCTCTAGTGTAAAAAATTTAATACGTACAGCGTCAAAATTCATCATCATCATCATTTCAGCCACAGGACCTCCACTGCCGGACATAGGCCTCCGCTATCTATCTCCAAAAGGGCCGGTTTTTTATTGATAGTTATTATTTGATGAAGTAAAATAGGAATAAGCAAACTTTTCAGCTGTACCCATTTAACTTAGTCAACCTGAAAATATTAAATCGTATAAATATTTTATTTGATGTTACAAAAACCTGGCTATCAGTTTTTTGAAAATTCATACTCAGTTTCGTATGATGTGCGAGCGACAGAACTGCAGATGGGATGAGCCCCTTTAAGGTGCCCTCCGAAACATGGTAGCGCCCAGACCGGCTTCAACGGGTCACATGAAACGGGACCGCGCGCGCCGTCGCTTCACTTCATTCACGCGCAGGTGAAATGGGGAGTTTTCACATCCCGCACGCGCTACCGAAGAAGAATCTAAAAAAAAATACACCGACGAAAGAGACGGACATAAGAGACACGGTAGCGTCGAAAAGAGACGCTTAATAAGTTTTTTGATAGAGAGCGTGGCTGCTTTGAGATGAGGCAGTAATTAATTTGATCAGCCCGTGTACGTTGGGTACGTTTGGTGAAGGGATCGGTCGATGATTTTTGTCGATGAAATGTGCTCTCTAATTGAACTTTCTAGAGTTAAAAAAGTAGGAAAGGAAGACGTAAGTTGGGGCTGAACGAGGTATTCTTTATTACTGTTTTTTTTTTATAATCGACAAGGTGGTATCTACCTACCTTCAATACATATTTAATTTTGAAATAAAGAATTCTTCCGGCATAATCTACATAAATAAATCTATCGGAGAAAGCATCAGCTTCCACGCTGGTGGTATAGTAAATCTGTAGCCATCTTGCGGTCACTACAGCCATAACGCTTAGAGGCGGTACATGGTACATGGAACTTTGCGGTTTTATCGATATCGATAGTGCCTTCCACCTGTAGAGCTGTAGTCACTAGCCGCGGGGGCCGGGCGGGCAGGTGCGTCCAGACGCGGCGGCGCGCCAGTTCGCCGCGACCGTCGCCCCGATCACACGCTCGCGCTCCGTGCCATCCACACAACACTATTATCGACACGTGCATATCACAACCCTAACTCACCCCGTTCTATTTATCGATGTGTTTTGTGAACAACTCTCGAGACAGGATTTCACCATTTTAAATTCGGTAAGTTGAACTCGCTAAGTAGGTTTTGAGCGCCTGGTATTTGGGTTATGTTTTGGTTTCAGTGTGATAATTCAGTAACGCGTTACCAATCGATACCTTAACGTGTTCCGATTGTTGGGAACGGTGAAAAGTTTTTTTTTTAAATATTAAATGTGTGTCACAAATACGTTTATATGTCGCTTTAAATTGGACTCTATAAAAACTGGGTCGCAAAGTCAAAACCCAATATTTTTATTTCTAATCATTCTGTTGAAGAAAATAAATACCTAAACATAGATTTTCCGTTGAAAAACGGGTACAAGATGAGCGATAAGATAGCGGGATACCAGTGCACGGATTGGCAAGAGCCCCGTACAAAAGACATCAACGCGCTGTCCGTACCTCTGAGCTGGCTGAGCTTATCCCTATTGCCAAACACTGTTTCTCCTTATGTTTCTTATAGTATATGTCCATTGTTTTTGTTTTTTCGGCAATAAATATATCTCATTCTTATCTTATTCATTCTGCACTTAGTAGTCGGCTAGTCAACGGTGTTGGTGTCAAATCGTGTTAACTTGAACACACGTTTCGTATAAATACATTCGAAATCGAAGTCATGACTCGTATGTTTCAATAGTTCAATTCGCATTCAAGTGTCGATAGGAAGTGTCCTGTTCTAACAAGAGACCAATTAAGACGGCTCCTAATTGAACTATTGAGTAAGTTTTAGCATTGTAATGCAAATTCAAACTTTATTTACGGAATAATAGTGAACGAATTGCCTATTTCATGAGAATTTACCGCAAATATCTTTAGCACAATACGCTTTCACGTTGGTGCTAGGCTATACTAAATATGAGCTTCCTTAATTTTATCACTGCTGGGTACCTACTAAGTATGATCATCATCCACAATTCTCCACCCCTTGTTGAGTATATTCCGGTGACCCATTTATTTTCATACTCGGTCCAAGCTTTTTGTAGCGCTGACAGCAGAATTAGGTTGCAGAAAGTTGAATGAAAAGTTTTGAATTCTAATCACTTCTGCTAAGACTTTGGACGGAATATTTCTGGTAGTTTATTAATAGCTGGTGGTTAATATACTAGTGAAATATGTTTTGAATATGTTTCTGAAAACATTCATCATCATCATCATCCACAGCCTTCCTTATCCCACTGCTGGGTATAGGCCTCTTTCTTGCTATGCCATCTGCATATATCTTCAAGCCTACCTTCAAAGAAGCATCTGAAAGCTCTTGGACCATATGTTGGAGGTCGTCCAGGTTTTTGGCGAAAAGCACAAGGTCGTCTGCAAATCTAAGATGAGACAAGAAGACACCGTTGACGTTTATTCCAAAGGAGTCCCATGCAGATAACATTATCAGGTATTAACTACAAAAAAATTGACATTGCTAAAAAATATTGAGTATAAGTAGTAAAGTGGTAAAAAATCTATCGTATTTACCGTAAGTTCAAGTTTATATGAAAGTAATAGATGCCCTTCGTGTTGCAGCCGTTATCCTAAAAAAACTAGTTTTTCCGGGATAAAAAATTGCCTAACTGTTACTCCAGAGTACTTACCTACTCGTAACTCCATAGGTACTAAATCTCATTAAAATCCATGCAGCAGTAACGGAGTTAAGTAGGACAGACGTACATAAACTATATTAAGTGATGAAACGTAAAGAATAAAGTTATATGCTAAGGTTATAGGATTGCTAAGATAGAGGGTAGATCGTTTAGTCTGCACCTAACTTTGGACTGTTCGACCAACCACCCGCATTCTTCAGTCTTCCCGTGAAAATGGTGCATGTAGGTACTGCGCCGAAATATTGGGAGCTCATTCCACAATCTTACCACGGTAAATATCGCGTAAATAATCACATAAATTTTGTGAACAACCGTTATAGTGTAAAGTATACCTATTGTCTATTTTAAAAAAAACGGATTCCCTCAACAATTATCACTTGTCCGTCTAATTGGACACTAAAACGTAGACTTGACATGTGAAACATATCGTGGAAAGTTTGATTGAGACGTTGTGAATCGCACAATGGGCACTGTATGGCTCAAACTGTTATTAGCAGCGAAGAAAAGTTGGCATTGGTAAAGTGTGCGACTTTACAGACTTACACGTACCTGTCAGTTGTGGAACGGCTTACCACCTTTGGTTTTTCCTCCGAAGAATAATCTACGCTGCTTCAAACGAAGGGTGAATACTGAATAGAGTCATCAACGGTAGAGAATGCACTGAAAATGCCCCGGGTATTGTAGGTATCTATAGGCGGCGGTGACCACTTACCTACCATTAGGTGACCCGTCGCTTCACATCATCAGCCATTAAATGTCCACTGCTGAACAAGGCCTCCCTCTTAGAGAGGGGTGTTGCCATAATCCCCACGCTTGGCAGGCGGCTTGGAGATCGCAGTACGTTCACCGTGTACTAACAGGACGCTGCTGCCCATCCTCCGGTGGTTCTGGTCGCAGTTTTAGGACATACCCGGGTCCTTTAGGACATACCCGTCGCTTATTTGATATTTATTCTATGAAAAAAAAATCTTATTTATGTTACTATTCTTTTGAGACAACCTACGTATATAATAAGGGACGATTTACATAGAACGGAGCGCGTTATACAATGTGTTAAAGAAATAAAAGAAAAGAATGGAAAAAACTATACACGAAAGTTCATATTTGAACCTGACATGCTTCTACAGTGCTCGCATATTTGACCGACGATGGACATAGTTTTATGTATAAATTCTACACAAGAATGAAATTAACAGTAGTTAACTACTGTTCTTCATTACCGCGTTGAAAATTTGCGCTCAACAAATTTGAAACAAATATGGTCCTAAAAGAGACCGCAGGAAAACGCTGGATACAGGCCGCTTCCAACCGACCCTTTTGGAGATCGATGGGCCTATGTTCAGCAGTAGACGTCCTATGGCTGAAATCATGCTCCGCCGCGCGCCGTTCTGTGTAAGTTACCCTCAACACACGATAAGTCCCGATAAACATTTAAAGCATTGTTTCCAAATCGCGAAAGTTTAAAAGTTACTGTTGAAACTTAGGAACCGTAAATTTTTCAGGGATATGTTTCCTATGTCACTCTCCGAATCACCTAAACAGAATAGCTTAAAAAAGGTAGCCATAAGGCCCCAGGACGTCTGTCCAGCTAGTAATACCTATATTAATTCTATTGCTATTATTGATGTTGAAATAAACATTTTCTCAAGCGTTAAAACTATAATTATAGTTCCTATCTAGTCCTAAAAGGAAATGTGTTATATGAAACTCGAGATTTATGAATTCAAATGATAGCAATTAAACATAGCGCATTAGACATCGTTTTGTACAATCGATAGATTCATCATTCGACTGATCTGAGGATAAATCGCATGATTTACAAAGTAAGAGTGGTCGGAAGTCTCAGATTAGACAAATTTAAGGGAGATAAAGTAGCGTGGCGGATGCGAACTAAAGTCGTACATTTTAAATGTCTTGGTATAAAACTATAAACTTATTTACTAGATAAATAAAGAATTAAATTGAATTTCTATACTTGACACTGGCAAATGCAAAAGAAGTGCGACGTCAAAATCCGCTCAAAGGAAAGAAAAAAAAAGTTTACTTTTCTTTAAAACCGGGAGCTGGCTACTTGGCTAATGTCCAATACTACTTGTCCAGTTGTATTTACTGTGTTTAAATTTAATAATCGTAGACACTTGCATATGCCCAATTTACATCAAACATCTCGTCTATTAAAAAATTTTAGAGCACCTCCATAAAATATTGTTCGTAAAAAGTATGTTCCACAACTAGGCCGCCACATAACATAAAGTATAATTAACTAAGTCTCTATTTACGTTCTTTCACGGACAGTACACATGTACCGTGCGTAGGCTAAAAAGCAGCCAACCAACATAATTATTGTCCAATGTAAGTTGATTCCTGCCTTGATAACTCGCTAAGGTAGAAAGCAGTCAACTTAAATTGGACATTGATGTCTGCTTTCTTGCTTACGTGTGGCAGTGGAAGCGTATGTTTGCGAGACGCATAAATACGCCAACTAGGGTAATAGACGGATAATGTGTGTACTAATTACAAGTCTGAGCTGCGTTAAAGTAAATCACGTTATCAACGTAAAAATATGGCTTTTTAAACTGTTAGAAAATATTGATGCTTTATTGCTTCTTTAGTGGAGTATTTTTAACCGTCTTCAAAAAGGAGGAAGGTTCTCAATACGACCCAGAAATTTGTCACCGACTTGCACTTGGCCATTATTTATTGTTTGTTGTTTAGACTGTGCACTATAATCATGCCAAGTTTGACGCTTGTACGTTTTGGGCGTTTTTACATTAGAGCTAAAACAAAAATACGTAAAAAATACGTTTGTTGTATGGGGACCCCCCCCTTTTCGTTTTTACTTTTTGACTTTTATTATTTCTTACACACAGACAGACAGGCATCGTAGGCTTAGTAATAGGGTCCCGTTTCTACCCTTTGGGTACGGTACCTTAAAAAGGGTCATGAAGACGGATACTTACAAAACTTTTTTTTAAATAGAATACTTCGGGATTATTAAAAAAAAACCCAAAGAGTACGTATCAATGATATCAGAAAAGTCCCTTAATAATATTCAAAACCTCTAAATCTTCCGAAGCTTTAAAGTGAAATCGTCAACATGAGATTAGTTCCGATATTTGCTAGCATGAAAAATTGAATCGAAAGTCGTACAAACTTACGTTTGCGTTGATCTTTTTGATTTATTTCGTGGAATAAAAGTCGATGAAACGAATTGATAGAAAACTTTTCAATTGTACCGCAAAAGAAAAGCAAAAGCAGGTTCTAGTAAAAAAATCTACTAGCGGCAATACATTTCCCAATTTTCCTAAATTTTTGGAATAAAAAGTATTGTGATATTTCGATTCTGTTGTACCATTTTCTAAACTAGACAGCTCTAAAATTGTTGTCATCCTTTTCTCACTTAATCGAATGAAAAGAGACGCAGATAATTTTAGTCCTGTCACATTAGTTTAGTAGTAGAGTACTTTTCATGAAAAAAATCCCCAAGACACGGCTATCATCGCGTATCAATACTATCCACAGACCTATATCTAAGTAGACTTCACAAGCGGTCCAAACTGTATAAAAACTGAAAGCTTGTCAAATTTTTCGCACCTAAAAGTGAAAAGAAATACCTAATTCTGCCAGCCAACTCCATTTGCGGTATTCTTATAACTCTAGTATATATGTTTATCTATGGTATTGCACAATTACCCATTTTCGTTTCAAACTGACTCGTTGTGGCACTTCAATTCATTTATTTCGAGTCTTAGGTATACTAATATACACTAGACAACGTCATTTACAGTATAAAAATCACAATTTAAAATTAAAATGACACTATTATACAATATAGGTACACATTATTGGCTGTAAAATGGCCTTGTCAATAATTTTGCAGTTGTAAAGAATTGCTCTGATGGAGCAGACTGATTTTAGCCCGACTCAATTATAACGATTCATGACGATTATGACGGTCGACTTGTGGCGTCTACATGGATATAGGTTTGTGATACTACATATCTGTATTATTTCTCGAGCAGCAATTTTAACAATTTTAGGCATCGTACACGATTGGCAAATTAATAAAAATCTCAATAGCGTTCAAACACAGTAACAACACCTGACAACTACAACGTGGAAATTTAGTTCCGCTGTTTGACGTGAGCTTAGAATAGCTTATTCTAAGGATGTAGGACTTTTTTTATGAAAATCACTCTACAATACAATAGATTGCAATTGGTAAATCTACAGCATTCCAAGGCTAATCGAAGTATTGAACGTGTTTCCATGTTCAATATTAGTTGCCTTTATATGACTATACTAGCAACGTACCCCGGCTTCACACGGGTGTAAATCTAATTTTTTTACACCTTGGGTTACATTATTGGAGTTTTACTAAGGATCCCTATTTTTTTTTTGAAAATATAATATAGCCTATATCATCTGGGGATGTAGCTTCCTAACAGTGAAATATTTTTTCAAATCAGGTCAGCAGTTTCGGAGCCTATTCAATGCAAACAAACAAACAATCAAATATTTCCTCTTTATAATATTATAGTATAGATTTATCAAACAAAAAATAATGTCTATATTAGTTGTTTGCTTTTTTTCTCTAGCTTCGATCTTAAAGGGGCCATAAAAAAATGCATATTTTTGCATGAGTGCAGTTACAGTAAAATTTAAGGTATAAAGTACAGTAAGTTATCAAAGGATGTAGCTAAGTAATTGTAACCTATTACCGCTGCACCAGTGCGAAGAGAATCATTTTGGAGTTAATAAAACCGATAATACTTTTTACCAAGGTATGAGCGGATGCGGCTTTTTGTTATTTACAATAATTATATGACATTCTTCCAACTGACCAAACTACATATGAAATTATCGGTCGCTGTTAAAAAAATGCGATGTAGGAATAGTTTCCTCTTTCGTTGTCTTCCGTATGTAGGTAATTTAAACCAAGAAGTGGTTAACGTTTAAGCAACCTTCATTTTAATCCTAATAGAAGATTGATAATTTGTAGTTTTTCGGGTACCAAAAAAACTAGTGGGTAGGGTAAATACTCAATACTCAAATGTTTTGTTCATGAAACTCGCATGCAGATCTTGGGTAGCATTAGAAATACATACTTATTTATTTGTTTATTTATTATTTATTTACTAACCAAAACGGCAAACAACGCCAATTACATCAGTCAATCAAAAATTAAAAATTAAAGTTGTACAGAAAGAAATAATGATATAAAATAACAATGCAATAAAAATTTAAAATTATCACTTATTGTCAATACAATTAATTCAACTTAGCCTAGCAAAAAAAAAAAAAAATATAAATAATAAATATACTTATGATTGGGTATGGCAACAAAGTGCAGATCGATTTATTACAAAAGTTTTTTTAAGATCCTCGTCTAGTCTGTAGTGAAATTTTGCAGCAATATGTCTATTAGGACCGGTGACATTGTGAAAGTCGCGGAAATCCAGTGGATGCAGATCGCAGGCTGTCGTTTAGTGTGGAGTTCTAAGGGGAGGCCTAAGTTCAGCAGTGGACATCTTCGGGCTGATGATGATGATGTATTTTAGGGTTTCAGAAATTATTCTCATTTTCTATGTATGTATTATGTTTGTAATAAATACCCCGGTTATGACAGGTTTTGATTTTTGACAATTTAAACTTCTCTCATAACAAGTTAGTGAAAAGTATGAACCACTAGCTCTACCAAGCGGTTTTACCCCTTACTCTCCAGTATTTCTAATTTTTCCAGTATCTTTTCCTTAGTCGATAACATTCTTCATCGTCAAATTAGGTCAATGTTAGCAAATTATTGTATAGTAATCCGAATACTTGCTAACAGGAACATGGAAAGTTTTAATTAAAAAAAATAAAAAATAAAAATACGCTTTTGCTACTCTCTACTTAATTTTTTGCCGGTTAAAAAGTACGTCGGTTAAAATCAACCTCTATGATATGGTATGCTAGCTAAATCAATAAAAAGTAACAAATAGACAGACAGAGTTACTCTCGCTTATAATATTAGTGTGATTGCATAATTTATTCCCATAGTATTTCATCACTAAATTTCAATTTCTTACAGCCACCCCACAGAACAGTTAACACACAATCTTAATCCATACTCTCACTGGCCGTAAAAATGGCGTCGGCTAGCGGAATTCCATAAAATCATTATTAATTTATTAATGTTATACAGAACGATGTGGCGCGCGCTCTCTCCTCTAAATGGAGCTTACGCTTCGGTGATCATATCTACGTGATGTGTCCTCGTATGAGGAATTGTAGTGGTAGAAAAATGGCGTGATGAAGCTATTTCGGCTGATAATAATTGTAGCATCAAGCATTCTGAAGAGGACTGAGATAGATGGGAGACTGCCCAACAGGCCGTCAATGTCGCTTCTAGGGTAATAGGGGTCTCAGTTACAAGTAAATTTTATCGCCATACAAGTATATTTATATGCTTTTGTATGTTATTTAAGGCTCTCTTTTCCGAATTTTAGCAATTTGGTTTCTAGTTTACGTGTGCCTACTACCATGGTTAGCTTCTCTCTTCTCAGCACAAAGTCAATTTATCAGTAGCTTTTTCATTAATTATGAGATCCGCACGGTAGAAGGTACCAGCTATGTTTAACAGTTCAGCCACCGAGATACAATACATGTAGAGTCACAATCGTGCCACAAAAATGTCCGAACTAAAACTTCGAATTGCGCTGAATTTTTGGTTAATAAGGTAACGATGACATAGCGGACAACTAATGTTGAACACTATGCATGCGACATAACGTCTAAATTGGAATAAATGTGGCATTGTAAACTATATAATTGATACAATGTATGTACAATGATGCTCGGACATTTTTTGACTGTTTTCACTGAGAGATTGTGACTCTATAGGAATTGTATCTCGATAAGTTCAGCCCAATAATAAATCTTCAGCAGTGACCGGTTTTCTCTTTGATTTAGTGATTAGTACAGGTGTCAATGAGTACCTTCTAATCGAGTGGCCTATGTTTAATGTGAGTTATAACTGTGAGGTACTAATAACTCACGTCTAAGTTTGAATTAAACGCCTGCCTACGCCACATTTAGCAATTATGCATGCTTTAACCTGACTCTTGGTTTGTAGTAACCAGTAGAAATCGATCTTCTTAAACGATGACTGACAATGGGTACTGAACTCAATTGAGTGAGACTACTTTTTTAACCTCGCTTAGATTTAACCGTCTTCAATAATAACAAGTATATGTTTATATTTATACACTCGCAATAAAATATCTGATAATCTTCAAATGGCGGAACAGATTTTTTTGAATCATATTTATATTTTTATACATAGGTATTTATTTATATCAAATGAGCACCGCACAATAACCAATTACACAAATGACATTAATACCATATCCTGTAAAAAATCACAAAATCATAACAAATGTCATAAAATTACTTACAATAAACAAGAAATATAATTATAATTAAAGAAACTAAATACATTCATAGTCAGATTAAAATAAAATAAGTGTCAAAACATACAATTGTCAGATTAAAATTAAATAAATGTCAATATACATAATTACATATAATGTCAACATAGCTAAGAACACTCTTAACTCAAGTCACTTATTAAACAAACAATAAAAATTATCAAAATCAGTTCTGCCGTTTGGCAACTACGGTGCCATAAACAGACACACAGATATACACGATAAACTATAACACCCTTCTGTTTGCGTCGGGGTTAAAAATAAATCACCGGGCTAAAAATAAATCATCATCATCAGCCAGAAGACGTCCACTGCTGAACAAAGGCCTCCTCCTTTAACCTCCACACCGAACGACTGCCTGCCTTTTGCATCCACTGGATGCCAGCAACTCTCATAATGTCGCCGCTCCATCTAGTGGTAAAGCATACCCACACTGCGTCTTGCGGTACGTGGTCTTCGCTAAAAAAATAGTCTTAATTGCTCCGTTTATTTTCCAGTATTTTTAACAACAATCTGTAATTAACTATATATCTTCACAAATTCCTCATTATAATATTCAAAAACATTCCCAATCAAATCATTTCTCAATCGGATGGCTATGAGCTATGATAACGGATATCAAATGCATTAACGGGTCTTTAATCAGCTGCTTCGACGTATTTTATGAGGATAGTTTGTATGGCAATGGCATTCCGTTGAAAATGGGCTAATTATAATGGGAAGATATGTATATTAGACATATTTTGGATTGGGTTGCTTGGAACTGATGTTGTAATACGACGCTGGGTGGAAATTACAAAACTGGATATATGACTGCCAAGATTGGAATCGTTAAACATAAATATAAGGATAATAAATTTTCACAAAACATGAGTAAATCATATACACATTTAAAAACGCATGCACAAATAGGTGTTTCATCATTTTAGGCATAGGTCGTCCACTGGCTGGCTCACTTTTTTTCAAACAAGTATTCAAATTGTCTACCTAATCATAAAATTAACATTCGTCTAAGGCCTAGGCGAGGCCTGTAATATATTTTACTAAGAATATCGTGCTTTTAATTAGTTTTAATTAAAACTTAAATTTTATTACATGTAAACGGATTTACATACAAGCAGCATGCGAAGTATTTGCGTATCTTGAGTGTTAAAAAGCGTTGTAATGCTGTATACATTAATTATTCATTAACAAATTAATGTGTTATTTTTCTTAACGTGTGTTTTATCGATGAAATGACGTATGTGATTTCAATTCATCGATTTCGTGCTTTGATCGTTTTTTGAATAATATTTATACAGCTTAAACTCTATATAGTCACCCTATTTAACGACAAACTCCCTAAAACGTCGAAATTACTTGACTTTGGTTAGTCTTAATCTTCTCTTCTTAATCTTGTTGTCCTTACTATGATACACTCTATGTAGCATCACACCCACTTTATATAACGACAATAATACGACATTATTAAGCAATAAACAGTACTTTCTAACACCTCTTATCTCTTCTCTATCTCTACATAGTATAAATCAAAGTCGCTTTCCGCGTCTTGTCTGCCTGTATGCCGCTAACTCCTCCTAAACCACGCAACGGATTTTGATGTGGTTTTCACCATCAGTTAGATACATTTTCACGGAAGGTTTATATATATAACTAGCAACCCGCCCCGGCTTCGCACGTAAATTACACCCGTATGAAGCCGGGCGGGCGGGTTGCTAGTTTAAAATAAAATAAAATTCTTGAGCAGGGAAAAACGTCAGACGAAGATAACAGACTATATGTACCATAGTAAAATTATATTGATTTTCCTTCTCGCCATTTTACGACAACTCTCAATAACGAAAAAAATATTGTTATATTTACATAAACGGCGATTACCGCTTACTATCAGGCGGATCAAATGATTTTTTGCCACTCTAAGCTAAAAAAATAAAAAAATATAAAGTCAGTGTAAATCGATTATCGATTTTCTAACTGAGCGGAATTAACGTTAGTTTGGTGCCTCAATAGCAGTTGTCCGTAAGGTATAATAAGGGCCATTTTGTATTAAAAAGATAAGTCTATTCTTGTTTAGCATAATCTTTAATTTACCAAAATAATGTTCCCATATGAAGTCACTTAAATGCCTATATTACGAGTGAAAAACAAAATAAAATGGTCACTAAAATAAAAGTTATTTGATCCCAGTAGTTGTTACGGAAAATGAATTTTGTGCGTGAGTGTGCAATCACGGCACCTTACACGACAGGGTTGTCACCTCAGCAAACTGACACAAACTAACTTACCAGCTTCTGTTGATATTATTGTTTTGCTGGGACTTTGTTTCCTTTAAATATATGGGTACAAAAAAATAGATGCTTAAACCTAAAAAAAATAGTGAAAGATTATGGAGACATGTTTGCCATGGATTTGTAAATAGGCAACCCTGCTCTCACGATACACGCAAGCTGCGCGCGCGCCTGCTACAAATGTACCGTAATGCGTTGTAACTTGAGAACGAATAGAAATGGCATTCCTGACCTCGGCGCCATTTGTGTGTGACAAGCTTTATTTGCACACCATGCGATCATTGATATGTGGACAACATGGTTTATACCGCGTGTTAAGATTGCTCTTCGATAAGGCATTAAATGGATGTGGATGAGGCAATGCGATGATTTGTTCTCTATTACTACGAGTGTCTCGTTTTAAAGGGAGAAAAAGAAGGCATCTGTAGTTCCACTTTCGTTTAAAACAGTGAAGATAAATGTGCCAACAGCATCGATTCTGATGCACTCTAAACTAAACTAAACTAAACTAAATTTGACAGCACTAAAATTGTTACCATCCTTCTCTCACGTATTAAAATGAAAAGAGAGGCAGATAATTTTAGTCCTGTCAGATTGGTTTAGTTTAGTGAGTGGTATGTCAGAATAGACGCTATTTCTCTTGTTCTTCTTACTTTATCCGATGCGCTTTTTACGTAAGCTTTTCATGACATATTACAGTAGAGTCGAGTTACTAATCCGGCACTTTTAAAGACTAGGAGGTGCCGGATTATTGAAATATTCAGATTACTGGATTATCTTAGAATATTCAAGGTAAATAAAACACTTTTTAAAGTATTGCATATTGTAGTATGTATTTTCAATTTTATATTTACAAATTTCTTTATGACAACTATCTTACTTAAGTTGTAAGTAACCTGGGAGAGGAAAGAGCGTGCTGGGCGTAGGTAGCGGCTGAGGAAAGAGGTAAACACAGGCATAGAGATAGGAGGCCATAAAAAGTGTAGAGTGCCGGACTACTGGACGTGCCGATGTACTGAAGTCCCGGATTAGTGAGACTCTACTGAACTTACCTTTGCTTAAGGTTATTTTAGATAATAAATAACTGCAAGAGAATTAAAAAAAAAACTGATTAGGCATTATTTTTAGAATAACATTGCAAATGGTACCTATAAAGCAATTATTGTGATAATTTAGGGTGGTGAAGCAGATCGAAAAAATGCAAAAATTGTTTTTTTGCGATCTTTTCGCTAAAATGAAACTTATCAACATGAAAATTACATTAAAACGTTATTGTTAAGTTAATTCATGTTTAAGTAAGTTTTATTGCCTTTTATTATACTTAAGTACAAAATTGTAGTAAAAGGCACGAAACCTGGTTATTCTTATTTTTTTTTGCCAGTCAGCTCGTGACCACGGCCATTGTAACATGGCCGAAACGTCGAGCGAAAGGCACCTATTTTACCTAAATAAAATAATACGTGATAAGTCCCGATAAACATTTAAAACACTGGTTATTCTAACCATAACTGCCAATCGTTTTTTATTAGTATTTAGTGAACTTTTATCTTTTAAAATATGTGAAAGATATAGCTTTAGTTTGTGAGCGTGGTCTTAAAATGTTGCATGCAAAGACGGTTTATCGACATAGGTGAAGTGTTTGTCGATACAGCCAGTGATGATAACATTCGAAACACTCAAGACACGCATCTAGTGTATCATAAACAGTAATAAAACATACAGAGATCGTGTCTTGAAGTGTTTGGTTTGAAAATAGGTACAATTCTAAGTATGCCCATATTATCTTTGAGCAAGAAATAAAATGGGGTAAAATGTGTACCTTTTTTGTAAGTATTTTTTTTACTTGGGATTAGTAAATATTAAACGTTAAATGTCATAATCACAACATTATAATGACAAGGTACGATTTATGCTAGCGCCACTGATATTTGTCAACCCCATTTATATATAGTATATAGAACACTAGCGACCCGCCCGCCCGGCTTCGCACGGGTGTAATTTACGTGCGAAGCCGGGGCGGGTCGCTAGTTATATATATAAACCTTCCTTGAAAATGTATCTAACTGATGGTGAAAACCACATCAAAATCCGTTGCGTGGTTTAGGAGGAGTTAGCGGCCATACAGACATATAGACAGACGCAGAAAGCGACTTCAATTTATACTATGTAGAGATACACAACGCAATGAGCATTTTAGCAAATCAATAATTAACGCAAAATACTTTTTACGAGCATTTTTTTAACTTCATCTTCATTATCATCATTTCAGCCATAGGACGTCCACTGCTGGACATAGGCCTCCCCCATCGATCTCCAAAAGGGCCGGTTGGAAGCGGCCTGCATCCAGCGTTTCTCTGCGGTCTTTTCTAGATCGTCTGTCCATCTTGTACGTCCTACGCTGCGCTTACCGGTCCGTGGTCTCCATTCCAGAACCTTTCGGCCCCATTGGCCACCGGTTCTGCGTGATATTTATGTGCCCTGCCCACTGCCACTTCAACTTGCTAATCCGGTGGGCTATGTCGGTGACTTTCGTTCGTCTACGGATCTCCTTATTTCTGATTCGATCTTGTAAAGAAACCCCGAGCATAGCCCTCTCCATAGATAGTTGTGCGATTTAATTTTTTTACTTATTTATGTTTATTACTCAGATTGAATAATTGATTATGTTTTTGTCCACAAATAATGAGCTGTTGTCTAAGAGTGGATTATTAGTGAATGAATCCCGTTTATTGTACCTTTTTTCCTTTTGGTACCTGGGTTATACTTTTTTGTAAAATTCATTTTATAGCTTACTAGCGGTCCGCCCCAGCTTCGCACGGGTATAGATTATAGCCTATGTCACCCGGGGATAGTGTAGCTTCCAGTCAGTGAAAGAATTTTTCAAATCGGTTCAGTAGTTTCGGAGCCTATTCAATGCAAACAAAAAAACAAACAAACAATCAAATCTTTCCTCTTTATAATATTAGTATAGATAATAATTATCGCCGTGTCTATACGTTTCGTACGTCCATTGAGCCAGCGGACCGCAACATTTGAAATTAAAAATCTAACGGATACGCGATCTTTTAAACAATTGTTCCGATTTTCTTCACATATTAATGCAACATTGCTCTCATTATCAAGCCGGGGAGAGTTATTAGTGCTTTGATTAGCTGTCGTTTAGGAAACTAACCGTACGGATCTAATGTCTCGCTATAAAGCAGTTATGACATCGATAATATCCTACTACTCTGTGTCGGATTTATGATTATTAACATAGTCGTATCGAATAATAGGTATCTTCAAGTAACTTCTATTTGATGGAGTTGGCCAATCAAGTGCGAATGCGTTAATTAGCAATTTAACATGTTTATGGCTTAAGCGGAAGAATATAATAATAGTTTTGTGTACATAATATAATCAGCGCGAGATCAAGCGAGATGGTCTTTTGGCGAGTTTCATTTCTGAAAACTATCATAATTATGGGAATTGATAATTTTTAGGTGTTGATTTATAGACGTTTATTCTCATATAAGATGATACATCACTTCAATTAGAACACTGCTAACAATAAATTTACAGTTCGTCGTCGCAAAAATAACTAAATAAATTAACATTACAAACATGTAGAACAAAATAATACATACAGTGCATAATATCGCATTGTATTTTTTGCCACAAATAAAATTAAATGATGTCCATGTCTATGAATATGTCTATTATATTTTTTTTTTTATAATTCTATACAAAAAATATGGTTTTTTTATTAGTTCCTTTGTGCTCACCTTCGTTATCATTATAAGGAACACTTGTGCAAAAATTTATGTCCGAACCGCTGGGTCTACAAAGACCCAGCTGTTTGAGCTGTGAGTTGTATGTCAGTGAATGAATGAATTTAAGATTCTTACTAAGTAGATATACCTTAAAAATTCTCGCAGGTAGCTTCCCTGTATCATAGTTAACCATGACGTTTCACAAAACATAAATATACATTTTATTTATTACACGGGAATTACTCGCGTAAGATTAAGCCGGTCACTCCGAGTTAGTTTCAACTGCATTAAATAAAATGTGTGAAAACCACATCAGTTTCTATAAATAATCTCTCTCTACACAGTATAAATTGAAGTCGCTTTCCGCGTCTGTCTGTATGGCCGCTAACTCCTCCTAAACCACGCAACGGATTTTTTCACCATCAGTTAGATACATTTTCAAGGAAGGTTTATAAATATAACTAGCTACCTGCTCCGCGGTAGTGGGCGGGCGGGTCGCTAGTATAAAATAAATATACATATTTATAAAACACAAATGTGCGAACTGTATCAGTTAATTTATTCAAAGAATAATATGTGGGTATATTGTACCAGTAGAGCTACGATAGGGAGAGGTAACGACTATAAATCTAGGGGATAGACTACAATAGCCACTTTTGAAAATATCGTACTGAAATAAATAATCTATACTATATCTCTATTAACTGCATCATTCCTCAGTAGGTTGTATAATCACAATTAGTTCACTAGCTATCCACATAAAAACTCTATCTTAATCGGCATACAATTGATCATTTATTTAGTTAATGCCTTCATCGCTTACTGTTGACAGATCTTTGTTCGGGTAACATCCCAACTTTACCTTTTCATTGTAATCTTAGTCCGCCTACGTCATTTAAGCTCTTAATGCTTCTTTTTTACCTCGGGGCAATTCGGAATAAAGAAATTAATCGACGCGATCGTGTAATAAATGGTGTCATTATTATTTTAATTAAGATGCACTTGGTTATATATTGGATGAGTAATGATATCAGAATCAATCTTTTGACCTTATAATAGATTATAACTCGTATTAACAGTCATTTATTTCACTTCATAGCGATCACGTCTATATTCGGTCCAAGTTTTTTTTTAGCTCTGATAGCGGCAGTAGATTGTTACAAAAAATCGACTTCAAAAACAACAAAACACAAACATTTTGCCACTACAAAGAACAACAAAATATTTATACATGGATTTTCAAGTGGGGCGGATAATAGGGCGCATAAGTCGCATAATTTTCAAATTTTTACTAGTTTTTGTAACGTAAAAATGGTTATACATGTAAAATATTGGTCATATTAATCAAATATTTTTTCATCTTAAAATATCTTGATCGAGATAAAATTAAGACACGGACCTCGATTCGATTAATAGAAACTATCTATTCTTTTCAATTAACCTACAATTCACTGATTTATATCTCTCAACAATAACCCTTTCATAGGTTATCAAACACTTCAGCAGGTCTATAGAATCCGTCGAATTAATGACACGGTAACGCAGCGATGTGTAACTAACAAAGAGATAGAATCTCAGATCGTGAGATATAAGATACCTTTATTGATATTGTACTTAATGGTGCTTTATTATTGTAATTTTGTAATCGATGAAAACGATTCGTGATACTTAGATTATGGGTAATTGTAGAGAGTAGGTAAGGAAAGATCACAGGCAATACCGCGTCCATATATTGCTAGTGTTTGCTTCAAGATCGTTCCAGAACAATTTGTTTTTTGTTGATATTCTTTCACTTTGTAACATGGTAAAAAAAATATTTTTTAAATAATAGTTTGCGTTTGTCCGCCAACTCGCCAGATGTAAAGCGACGATGCGGTCTACGATGGAGCACGCTTGCCTAGAAGAAACCGATTCACTCGTGATTTGAAGACACCCAGATTGTAACTACCGGCGAACACCCATTCAGGCAGCGCATTCCACAGACGCATAATAAAAGTGGAATCAAAGCGCTTCGTACGGGTTTTCGGAATATCAACCATAAAGCGGTCTCGATTTAGTTAAAATATTCTGGCATAACACTTTTTAGGGTTCCGTACTCAAAGGGTCTAATCGAGACCATATTACTAAGCCTACGCTGTCTGTCTGTCCGTCCGTCTGTCTGTCCTACCTTTCAACGGCTGTGTAATAGATAGCCAGTTGGCATTTTCATTGATGCTACGGTGGAATAATTACGAAATAATAATAAAGTCAAAACGTAAAAACTAAAGAGGACTCGGTAACAAATTTCTGTTCACCACCAAGTTAAACAACGTCGGGTGCGGTCAGCACTTGGATGGGTGACCACCTGGGCGTGATTTTGTCTTTTTGCACTACTTTCTGTATTTTGTGATAGTACGGAACCTTCACTGTGCGAGCCCTTCCGCATTTGGCCAGCTTAATATTAACAGACTGCTCAATCTAGCAACGCTTTTTGCTTATGTGTGTATTCAAATGGTATTGCCGTCGCAACCCTAATGCTTGTATGCGATATGCCAGCAAAAACATTATCACGTGAAAAATGGTTTATTAAAAAGTATCCTAAGTCATTTTCCGTCCTTCAAACTATTTCTATGCAAAACCACGTTGTTTTGTCTGTTGCTGCGTGAAAGAGCACCAAACACTTTCAAAACAATGTTAGAACGAATAATTTATTTCTCAATCAAATATCATAGGATTTATACTCTTCTATAATAAACCTATCGTATTCTCTATTTTCATTAAATTTTAAACAACCCTAATTTGTTTCTCCGTAAGGTCTAAAATTGCCCATTTAACGATTATCACAATAAACCGTTGGGCAGAAATAAATCTGTCGTACAGGTCAAACTGCTTCGTTAAACCTCCTATTAATATATAAAAATAAATGTCTGTATTCGACCTTTCCAATAGAGAGATCCTGTTGCTGACCGTACCAGAGACTAGTCAAGATAGACACCGCAAAAACGTCACGGTTGTTTCAAAACCCAGCGTGCCGTATTTTTGTACCTACTATGACTCCACGAGAACTATTTATGTGCAGCATCAACTCAGCACAATGCTATTTACCAAACAACGCTGGGGCCTTACGGCTATCTGTTTTAAGCGATTCTGTTTAGGTGATGCGAAAAGTTGCACGGACGCAAACAGTGTCTCGGCGCTTTAAGGTTCACGTTTTTGTGCTTTTTCGCACAGTGCTGTTTCAGAGCTGTTCAGAGCCCGCGTTAAAAGTTGTCAGGCATCTTCTGTGGCAGCCGTTCAGTGGTAGTTTAACATGCGCGCGACCAACTGCTTTCGAAGAGTGTTTACTGTTTGCCATGGCACAATTTGTGTATTTATGTATTAAAATACAAAATGCTACTGCTACTGCCAAGAAGACAGAGATCGAACTTAGATTTGAGGCGTGCTTTTGAGTTGGACCTAAAGGTATGGTCCAATTTCTTTGGGTGTGTTATTGGAACACCAACTTAGAGCTGCGTATCAATTAGAGATGTGCGAGGAAGATGCACGCCCACCCTACATACCATTTGTTCCAACCAGGTGGATGACTAGAAAATGTTTAGCATAAAACCCTCCATTTGTGCATTTCTATATAATTTGTAAGTGTGCAATAAAGTATTACATTTTAAATGATTTGTATAATTATGTCGAATTTCTAGTGTAATTCCGCTTCTACGTCGTTTCGAGTACAATAAGGATTTTGTGATAAACTATTTTTCTCTATAGATATTTGTGATGCTAATAAAAGTAACGCCTGATTCAATCAACTACATATTACATAAATGAGATGAGTGTACAGTCATGTACAGTCCACAGACCTAAAGCAGAAAATACACTACAAGTTGACCCACTTTGCTTGTCTGTGGGCCGTCTTAGGCTGTGTTTCCACCAGAGTTGTGCGAAAAATATGAGCAGTGCGCGAGGATTAAATCGCCAATGGGAGGCGAGGTGACACGAAATGAAGCGATCCTATTGGAAAATTTTTTTCGCGCACACTGCTCATCTTTTTTGCACAACTCTGGTGGAAAAACAGCCTATAACGGCCCACAGACAAGCAGAGTGGGTCAACTTGTAGTGTCTTTTCTGCTATAGGTCTGTGGACTGTACATGATACAAAGTTATAGTCTAACGAGGTTTAGTCGTGAAATCGCTTTATATCCTTCGATAATCGCCGATATTCACACAGATAGGCTCTTTCACGCCCCTAACGGGTCTTTAATTAGTTAAATAATTAACTTTCTATACAAATAATTACACAGCAGTTTTATTAATCATTTCAAAGTAAACGTTAAATCTGTAATAAGTACTTCGCACTATGGTTTGTTTTGTGTGGCAACTCGTTGACTAATTTTTACACGTTTTTGACTCTGAAAATCTTGAAAATTAAACCTTATTTTCTTTAATTTTGTTATTTAACCGAATGCACACAGTTAGAAATAATAATGTCGTTTAACAAAAACTTTTATTATCCATTTAATTTTTTTATTGAATAATTTGCTTGCGTTTGGCCACCACCTGGCCTGATGTTAAGCGATGATGCGGTCTACATAGATCGCTTGCCTAGAAGAAAACTTGCTTGTATCGTATTAAAATGAGTCTCGGGTTGAAATTGATTCAACAGATAGCGCGCGTTCGCGTCTAGTCATATGAGTCGTCTTGCCACTAAGATCGACGTATTATATCCTAAGTTTTTTTTTTACTTCGGACTAGGCTAACTTTTAACCGCAATCTCGCCTAATGGGAAGCTATGATGCGGCTGAAGACGGAGTACGTTTGCCCAGTACCTAATAACCTATTAACCCTAGACTCGAGGTATGGACTAAAATGATGTATGGTGCACTATGTAAAAGATTTCAACGCGCTCCGGGTGCTACGAAATCATTGCAGTAACACCGTGTTTTCAAGTCTTTTTGCTACCATCTACTTACTAAATCTACATTATTAGTTACAAAAAAAAGCGACATAAAGAACCTCGAAACTTCTTTTTCGGCCTACCAGGCCAAGGGGCCTTGTCAAATTGTATCGATAAACAGCTATATAGGAGAAAAAAAAACTGCTAATTTAGGAAACATGAATAGATTTTTTCTTTCAAATATTTTTAATTATTTCAAGTGTTCCTTTTGCTGTTGTATAAAAAAAATTACAATAATTGCAATATTAAACTAAAAGGTTTGTAGATACCTAAACCTACCTATGTAAACATTTTTCACCATAAAAGACAATGACCAATTACACCTACGAACAGCCAGATTTATACAGAATTGGCCAAACGTCTTCGTGATAAGATCATTGATAGGCTTTTATATGGATTTGATCATAGAGCCTTTCTGGTGATTAGAAAGTTTTAAAGGTTGGCCTTTTAAGGGTTAACGCCAAAGTTTTCACACAACTTGTTTTAGTAAAACTTGAAGCTATACCTTTTTACTTAACGATATGCCCTTTGTTATGTGAAACTAGTAGATAAGAAAAAAAGAAAAAAACATACTCATTTTTTTGCGTTTTTTTTATTTTTGCGGCTTTTTAAGCGACATAACAGAATAACACTTCTAAATTTGGCATTGCAAACTATATAATTGATGTCTAGGTATGTACAACGACGCTTGGACGATTTTTTTGTTGTTTTCACTTAAAGATTGTGACTCTATAGGTATTGTATCTCGATAATAACACTGTGAACTAACAGCATTTAATACCAGTTGTGGGTTGTCTTAGATGCAAGAAACTTGCAAGTTCAGCTGTATTTTAACCGCATAATTTTAGACAATGACTATACTACGAGCAAAACCAGACAAGAGAAAGTTAGAAAATGCCATCTCGCTTAATACAAGAGATGTTTTACATTGAACAACTCTACAGGGTTACACAGAATGGTAATACTAAGCTGAAAGGCTATCTGAAATTGCGATATAAAACTGTTGTTTCATAGAAAAACATCATCTGCAGCATTAATACTTTAATACTTAATTTTGGATGTAGATGATAGATATTATAAAGCTGGAGCGTCAAAATGTGTATACCTGGAGTAGGTAGATTTTGTTATCATCAGTTTTTAAATTGCCTCGCACCATGGAAGCAAATTTAAATTGTATTCACGTCAAAAATAATTGAAAGATGGGCTTGGGTTTGACCGCCATCTCGACTGAAGTTAAGCGATGATCCGGTATACAATCGAGAACGCTTGTCTAGAAAAACCGATTCAAGTTTCCGAGGGTTGGTTTAAAACTAAAATTTCATAATAATAAAAAGTATAATGATCTGCTTTCGGCTAAATACCAAAGTTTCGTGTAACCTAGGTGCAATTTGCTACTGCAGGGTTATTTTAAGATTTTAGTACTTGAATAAGTCTTAGGGATTCATGTGCGTCTATTGTTTGTAAAGATTGCGTTCGAAGTTATTTACGATGCGCTTTGACCGAGCTTTGTCTATGTTAATACAGAATAAGAAGTATTGTAAATCATAATTATGGCACTCGTTATCTGCTTATTACATGAGTAGTCATTACAGTTTTAAGTGTTAGTAATAAATTTGACTTTGTTTTTAAATGAATTCAGGATATAAATTCGGTTCGTTTTTTAATGTACCTAATTATATACACCAATTACAATTACACGTGTGAACCAATTTACAATATTCTTTTTTATTATGTAGAGACAGCTCTTGAGGTGCTCCCACATTTTTTATATTAATTTTGGCTTACTCGTTTTTGAACCAGCTCTAATACGAATCATATTGTTTGCACCTGTGGATTTGACAGTAGCAATAATTGTGTTAAAGCGCTTAATAAGTCAGTTTTAGGATTCCGTACAAGGTTGTAAACGGGACCCTATTATTAAGCCAACAATGTCTATTTGTCGGTCCGTCCTACCTGTTAATGGCTGTATCTTTCGAACCGTAATAGACAGCCAGTTGAAATTATCACAGAATATGTAATGTTACGGCGGATTAACTAATAAATAAAAATAAAATCAAAGAGTTAAAACTAAAAGATGATCCCCATACAACAAAAGCTTCTTTAATAATAAATACTGACCAAGTGCGTGTCGGTAACAAATTTCTGTTCATCACCAAGTCGGACGCGGTCGGCCCGGAGAATGAAGATTCGATACTGGTATTTTAGGAGAGGCATATTTATAAAAGCAGGCATAAAACAAAAAATCTCTACGTGCATTTTATTTACTATTGTAAACCGTCATTGGCCGTTGAGTAAAATACTTTAAATTCTAAAGCTTGTCTCGTGTTCACGCAATCGTCCAATGATCGTTGCCAAAAGCTCCTCAAACGGCGCCCGCGCCGCCATGAAGTTTATTCGTTTTATAAATCATTCCACTTTGCTGCGCATACGCATACAGCGTATGAATACATTTCACGGTAAGATATCGGGGACTGGGCCAATGTTTTATACCGTTTATTACTGTATGCTTACTGACCATTATAGTTTTTATGTATGTCCGCCAGTAATTTTTGGTTTTAATTCTGACATGTGAGATTTTATGTTACGTCGCTTTTGTGGTATACAAAGCTGTATTTTTCGGTCATAAATCATGTCAAAGTAGGTAATAAAAGGAAATACCTGTACTTAATATTAAACTGACAAATTTTAGTTTAAAACAGCTACGTGCGTAACTTATTACTTAAACCTATATTTTACTTGATGTTTATAGATTTGGGGTCCTTCAAAAGGGGTCGTCATAGTCTTAAAATTTCGGCACCAATAAGGTAAGCAAATCAAGTTTAGATTGTTACAAAATTATTCACTAACTACAAACACGCGCTTGTAACACGGCGCGTTAAGTTAACCTCTAAATGTTGTCCCTAGCTAGGAAATGGAGGCCAAATTTTTGGCCATAGGTGACGGAGATCGTTTACCATCAGTCTTTTTTTAATATTTTATTTTATAATACGTAGGCTTGCGCTTGGCCGCCATCTCGCCTGATGTTAAGTGACGATGCGGTCTACGATGGAGCACGCTTGCCTAGAAGAAACCGAATCACTCTCGACTTGAAGACACCCAGATTGTAACTGACGGGGAAAACCCATCCAGGCAGCGAATTCCACAGACTAGCAGTTCGCACAATAAATGTGGTATCAAAGCGCTTCGTACGGGTTCTCGTAATATCAACCATAAAACGATCAAAAGAACTATCTCGACGTTGTTACTTTCAAAGCAATTGCGTATAAATCCCAGCTGCTAATTGAAAGCTCGTAAACTATCAATTGTCATATCACTGCACGACCCGAGCGGTCGTCTCATCGAGCGCGCTCAAAAACCACAGACCTAAGAATAGTTACTATGGACTCAGCGCGCTCGAAACCCACAGATCAAGTCTTAGTTTGTATGGACTTGCGCTTGCGCCGCGGTAGCCGTCACATGCGGGTACCGTTACGGAGCCGACGCGACGTTAGCGCTCGCCCGTCCCACAACTGATTCTATTACCACAACGATATTGATGATATTGTATCATTTTTTTTAGTTATTGCCTTTAGGTAAACGTATTTAATAGCGTAGAATGCCTTGTGGCCAAATTTCAAAGGAGCGACGATCAGCTTAAAGTTCTCAGAAGGATGCAAAGAGCTGATTAAAGAGCTAGTTGGCTTACATGAAATGAGGTACGTAGCTACGTAGTCCACGTACAGTAGGAAACCATAGGCTACTATAGGCTAAGCTTTAGGCTATAGGAAAACATAAAGGGGTTCTCTCAAGAGGGGGGGGGGGGGCATAAAGGTCTAACATAAATGACATAAGAACGGACGGATGGACGGTAAGCGCAGCGTAGGACGTCTACCCACAAGATGACATCACATCAGGCGATCTCTTCACATCAGGCGAGATGGCGGCCAAGCGCAAGTCTATATACTATAAAAAAAAAAAATGGATAGACGACCTAAAAGAGACCGCAAGGAAACGCTGGACGCAGGCCGCTTCCAACCGGCCCTTTTGGAGATCGATGGGGGAGGCTTATGTCCAGCAGTGGACGTCCTATGGCTGCAATAATGATGATGATGATATAAGACAAATGAAAAAAAAAAACATTTAAACATTTTAATATCTTTTAATTTGTTCAAGTAAAATAATATCAAGCAAAAACGTTGTTACCATTTTGATTTAGACGGTAAGAGCCCTCTTAAAATGTCGATGCTATTTTTTGGCAGAGGCAAGGTAAGCAGCCTATACCTATGTTCAGCCTATGCTTATGTCCTATACCTATGTGGAGGCCTATGTTCAGCGAAGTGGACGTCTTCTGGCTGATGATGAGGATGATGAGGTAAGCAGAATGTTGGTCGTCGACCGATGCAAGATGGGTCGAAGATATTGTCACTATTATGAAACCTGGACTTGATAGGCACATGACCGAGGCAGATGGCGTAGCAAGATAGAGGCACCTAGCGGTGGGATACGGAAAGAAGGGGATAATGATGATGTTTAAGGAAAAAAAAAACGTTTGAATGTAACTAGAACCATTTTTTTGAACTGACAACTGCTTTAACATTGTAAAAACTTGTATGTAATGGTATACGAAGATACAAATTAAAAAAATAATATTTTTAAGGTTAATTTTTGACATGTAATGTATTTAATTATTTTATGAATATGATTTGAGTCAAGTCAAATGATGTAGAAATGATGATTAAGAATGGAAAGAGCAGTTTTTTATGTGGATAGCAACGACCTTTCAAAGAACTATTCATTGGAAACTTGACGTCAATAGGGCTTGGACTGTCCAGCATAAAATATTGTGCTTACCTACGTTAGTCATCGAAAATGATGTTAGTCGTCAGAATTGCTATGTATACCATGTATGTAACAAATGGTGACCGATTAATCTCTGTCCAAAAAGTAAGGTAAAGCTATTTTTTGCAATCATTGTTTGTGACCGAATTATCATACTTTATACAAATGTATCATCTAGTGAGAGGCCTACCAATGCTGCGTCTTCCGGTTCGTTGTTTTCTTTCAATAACTTTTCTTCCCCATCGAGTATCGGTTCTTCGAACGATTTGACCTGCCCAGTGCCCATTTCCACATCAACTTTGCAAACCTTGGAACTTATGTCGGTAACATCGTGAGAGTTGCGGGTATCCAGTGGATGCAGATGGCAGGTTATCGTTCAATGTCGCGTTCTAAGGGGCAGGCATAGGTTCAGGAGTAGACATCTTATGACTTGATTATGATATAAATACAAAAGTGTACCTGTTTGTTTGTTCTTCATTCACGCAGCAAACATAGGTAACGGCAAGGTAGGTAAGTAGGTATCCCACAATTACCAAGCAGCCGTTTAGAAGACATCTGACAGGCACCAGTAGCGACCACAACACTCATCGAATAAATTAAGCGTGCCCCTGTCACGTGTCATAGGTAACAAGGTTCTAGCGAGGCGTGACTTACTACGGTACATGATACGTAGCACAGGAAGAAAGATACAGAGACACAATTCGGACGAGTAGAATGTTAGACGTACAGCTAACAACATCGCACCTTTCGTCACTTTCGTTTTTTTTTATCATGCGTGACCAAATTGAAATGTTGAGACACTAATACATCATACTAATACATCTAATCGTTCCCGCTGCTGGAACTCAGGCCCTAATTCACCATGTTGACCCAGTGCATGTTGGTGAATGTCATATTTCTGAACTTTTGAGGTTCTTGGACATACTAGTTTCCTCACTATTTTCCTTCACCGTTTGAGGCTTGAGACACTTTGCTTTGCAAGTTTACTTTCTTTAGAATACTAGTTGCATCTTGTGCTATTGTGCGATTTTCTCAGTTTCACAACATTAATCAGAAAATGTCTTTACATTCGACCGAGCTTCAAGGCTGGAGTGAATTGATTTTTTCTAGATCAACGTGCTCCATTCTAGGCCACACCGTCACTTACCACCTGGCAAGTACGTGGCCAAACGTAGATGCATAACCACCAAATAAAAAATTACCAGGATATTTTTTTTCGTTTGGTATTTATTCTTAACATTTTTGGATATTTCAATCTGACTCTGTTTTAAACTATCACGGTTGTTCACTAAAGTTATATGATTATTATACGGGATATACTATACGCAGTGATACAGTGAGTGTGTTTTGTCGGGATTTAGGATCGAGTTCGAGTTCCAGTGATAACCGTAGCAAAAGACTAAGAAAGAGGGTAGATCGTTATGTCTGCACCTAACTTTTTAACTTTTCTACCAACCACCCGCATTCTTCAGTCTTCCCGTGAACATGGTGCATGTAACTGCGCCGAAATATCGGGAGCTCATTCCACAACCTTACCACGGTAAATATCTCGTAAATAATCATATAACTTCAATCTGACTGTTTCTAATCTGCAGTACGAAGTACTAAGTGTGTTCGAGAGAGTAGCACCTTCGACTCTTTGAGACGTGGTGGTATGTTGTACAGTTCACTTTACAAGTATAGGTTTGGTAATTATTTGAGGAGATGAAATGTTAAACGGTGTACCATTAGGCACACTGATACTTAAACTTCGTCAGCTAAGGCATAAATAAGCAGGCGTAACTATTAGTTCAGCAACACAGGTTTTAAAATTTTTGTGCGATTATACCTATGTTTCAGAAAATTCGTTCTTAACAAAAAAATATGAACTTATATTTTGTTATTTATGCAATACTTGTATTTGACTAATTACAGAAACCAGATAACGTTAAATTAAGTCGACATAATTTTTTTTAAGATGATCAACAGCCGTTACCTAGCCTACGAACACCTAGTGTCGGTTATGTTTTGGGGCTTTTAACGGATTTTAACAGTTCTTAAGTTATTGCCGAACGACGGCGACAGAGCTGTATCTCAATTAAATGTAAATCACCTTAGTTTTTTTTTTTGTTTTTACTGGGCAAGTGCCTTTATTAACTAAACAAAATACAAGCTAAAACTACAAATACAGTTAGACTGCCCATAGACCGTTGAAGGTCTAAAGACAATCCAAATGCTCAAGCCCACTACCAGTTGGCAGCGTACCCAGCATGCTGGCAGCATTACCACGTTGAATGGCAATGCTTATGCGTTGAGTCGCATTAACCAGGCGCTCTGAAAGGTTTTTGAAAATGAGGTGAGCTCCCGGTCCCCAAGGGCCCAATGTCTCGACCCCAAACGCCTCTAATATGTAACCACTGCCGAGGTTAGCATATTTGCATCGCTTGTGCTGTTCTGCCGAATTGGCAGCCGCACCAGCCCTACCCTGTGTCTCAGGAAGATGTGACGGCGCCAAAGTATCGACACAAGTTGCGTCCCATACAAGGGGCCGCCCCAACCTCCAGGGCACAATTGTCACACCGTCAGGCCTCTTTCCATCGTCCTTTTAGTTAGCTATCAGATTAGTTTTGGTTTAGGTGTCGAATCATAGAGTGTCGTCTTAAGACTGTGTCTTGGGCCTTAAACTGGCTATCGCGGTTCCTACCAAAAATCTTCATAAATCATTCAACTATTATTGATCATCAAAGATTGTTACCCAAGTTCATAAAACCTTCATGTACAAATGCTTTGCCATAGCTCAGCGCATTAATTTTCCTTCAAATTGGAAGCCCCGCTGGGCTGAAAGCGTTGTTACAAATTAATTTATCGACTTAGGAGATGTACAGCTCTTGTTAACATTGGTAATTCCGATGAATGCTTTTAGGTCTAACTCTGTTATTAACTTGGCAGATATCGTACCAATATATTATTTCAGAGTTGTTACTTGCCCGCTTGTTTCGATTTATTTCAAGAAATGTAATTTAAAACTAATATGCTGAAATTTTACGAGTCCTATTTGATACGAGTTATGAATTACGATTTCAATAGATTTCGCAATAAAAAAAAAACGGGACATTTTTGCACACACGGTTTTCTGACCCCAAACTAAGCAAAGCTTGTGATATGACTGCTAGAGACTAATATACATACATAAATATAGTTTTAAATACATACTTAAATTGATATCAACAACCAAACATAGAACAAACACACATCATCACATAAATGTTTGTCCTAGGTGGGAATCGAACTCACGCCCCCAAGCTCAGAAGGTAGGCTCACTACCAAATGGACCAACGGGCTATCTGATAAAAAAATCATATGAAAATAATAGAAACGCTTCGTAGTTTCAACAGCAATCTTACAGAAACCGTTATATTTTTCGAGATAAAAAACTATCTTACTCGTTTTAAGTTCATCCAGCGAATAAACAATTTCATTCAAACACGTTCAGCAAAAAAATCTTGGACCGAGTATAATAAAAACTACCTTACTCGTATTAATCCAGAGTATAAGCAATTTCATCCAAATCCGTGCATCTAAAGAAATTGGACCGAGTACGAAAACTTTTCCGAGAAGTAATTTAGCCACTACATCATTTAAATGCTTCCATTTTCCTCCACTACATTGCAAGCTCATAATAACTCTGTGTGAAAAAGAAAGTGTCATTACAAGTAGATAGTGAAACACGAAAGAGTTGTGGGAATACAATCTACCTAAGCTTACTTTTATTTACTTTACCCAGTATTTATAAACTGCATGAATTACTTTAAAACCCGAGTTTTCCCGTAATAATTACCACCGCATACGCAATGAAGGTTCTATTGTATTCATTATTATCTGATTTGGTTTTGTTCATTCGTTTTTACTTTCAACTCATAGGTAATCTTCGGCTACGGTTACGTTATAGTAAGAAAGAAAGAAAGAAAATAATTTTTATTCGACACCTTTACAAAAACTTATATCTAAAGGATACAATCAGTGTCGAATGGGTCCGTCTCGGCATTAATGCTGAAAGTCAAGGACTATCAACGAATAAGGGTGGTGGTGGTCAGAGTAGAGAGGCTGCGGCGAGAGTGATCCGGCTGCGGTGGCGTCATGGCAGCTTAATTTGTATGGGGTCGTCTCGTGACCGTCACGCTCTCGCCACCACCCCGCTACCGCTATTGCCGGATAAAGTCATGAAGGCTGACGTAAATACTCTTTTAAATTCTCATTTTGTTCACTGTGCAAAACTAAAAGAATATCAATGAAAATGTCTTAAGCAAACTGCCCTTTTCCACGCTTAGTTATGTGTAGAAATTAGCGCAAGAGTAACAAAATAACACTACAGTACTGTGCAAGCGTATTTAATTGTAGACTCCATTGAGTTAGACAAGGTAGTGATTAAACGGAAGCTTTATCTTGAATACAAAAAGTTTCTGGCTTTAAAGCTTCAGAAGAAAGGGTTTCTTCTGATCACTGATAATGCAAGAAAATATTCTGACTTTATCGGTACTTTGATTACATCACCCTGCCAAATTGCACCGTAAACTATTACGACATTTTATCTATACTTCTATACTAATATTATAAAGAGGAAAGATTTGGTTGTTTGTTTGTTTGTTTGCATTGAATAGGCTCCGAAACTACTAAACCGATTTGAAAAATTCTTTCACTGTTGGGAAGCTACACAATCCCCGGGTAAGATAGGCTATATTATATTTTCAAAAAGAATAGGGATTCTTACCAAAACTCCAATAATGTAACCCAAGGTGTAAAAAATAAGATTTACAATTTTAACTCTGCTTGTTTGACAGTTCTAAGACAGGACAACGTCTGTCAGGTCAGCTAATAAAAAAATCGACTTCAAAATCAGTAAGCCCTCGAACAAAAAAAAAAAATTGCCAAATGAAAAATGCGCTCGAACAAAACTTTTCGAATTATTGGAGTTATTACTTACTTAGCCCAAGTCAATGATTTTTTTTTGTGGGACCACTTTGAAAGTATTTTCTATAATCAGACTTATGTAAATTGGTCTACACATATCGTAGTAATATGTAGGTATACATAATTATATAAAACAATCGCATCGCAAATTTTAAGAACCTTCCTCCTAAGTCGGCTAAAAATGCTGCGGCCTTTGTCTATTGAACTATTATAACAAAACTAAAATCTTTTAAAGTACCGCCACGTTTTGTCTGAACTCACTTTTAACCAGTATTTTCTTGTTCCAGGTCTTCGAAAACCGCCAACGATTGATCCCACCGAGTGTAGTGATGAACCCGCCTAAAGTGGGAGCATGTTAAGTGACAATACGGCTATCGAAGTGGACAGACGGTGACTGTGTTCGTGATACATGTTAGTGTGAGGTGTAGGATGATCGTTTGGAGAGCGAAGATCACTGGGCGTCGGAAACGCGAAGGCTGGTAAGGAACTGTTTTATTACCCTTTTTATAACCCTTAGAGAAGTCAGATGGAAGTAGTTTTGTAGATTGGCAACAACTTTTAAATTCCTATCGTTACCAGCGGTGAAAGGTGCCTTCTAAATTTCGAGATACAATACCTACAGAGTCCCAATAGTGCCAAAATGTCCAAACCAAAACTCGGCGCACGCTACGAATTGCGCAGACTTTTTGGTTAGTTACAAAGTAACCGCGATCCGTCTACAAAGCCACGTGATGCCAGATGCCAGTGCTAAGATGACATAGCGGACAACTAACGTTGAACACTATGCAAGTGACATAACGTCAAAATTGGAGTAAATATAGCATTATGAACTAGCTGAAACCCACTACTTCGTACACGTAGAGCTTGGCCTTCGGCCTCGCTACGTCAACCCGTTATAGCTTATGTGTTATTCTAATGTATAAGCTATATTATTATAAACTTTCATTATTACAAAAATCCATTCGGTAGTTTTTGCGTGAAAGAGGAACAAACATCCATACAACTAAACTCCTCCTAAACCACGCTACGGATTTTGATGCGGTTTTCACCATCAGTTAGATACATTTTCACGGAAGGTTTATATATATAACTAGCGACCCGCCCCGGCTTCGCACGTAAATTACACCCGTGCAAAACCGGGCGGGCGGGTCGCTAGTTTAGGTATAAAAATATAATAAAACCAGCTAAGCATCTCTAAAATTGTGTCACGAATTCTTTAATATAATATCATAACCATAAATTAATAATTCACTAATATAAAGCTATATAATATCGTCGTTGTCATGACGATAATCGTTTGACAATTCATATATTATTGGTTTTATAGATTCCTGCAAAGGATACCGTTTTATAACCACGTATAAATGTCACAGCTTACGAAGAAAGTTACACTAATCTGTGAAATATTTATTTTATTTGCTGCCCATTCCGTTATATTAAAAAAACATTAATTATTGATTTTATGTATGTTTTAAGTGTTTGATTTTAGTAGTTTTTGTTAGTTTATGTAGATATCTACGCGTTTTCATCCGCTCTTCTACAAGATTTTTTTTCTTCAAGAAGATGAAAACTTCTACGGAGCGAAAAGATACCTCATAACTTGAATACTTTTTTTTCTTGTGAAATCCGTCCCGCGCGTTTCAGTAACCTTTGCCGGTGATCCCTAACTGGACTCGCAGCGGTATTTCAAAGGAGCTCTTCCACTCCGATAAGGCAGGCTCTCTGGCCCCAAAACCGATAAACAATAATTTATCCTGAGCCCATACGGTCTTTTATTTCATAATATATACCACTTACAAGCAACTTACAAGCTACATAATTATTTGTACCTTTTTATTTGTACCTTGTAAAAATAAATAAATAAATCTATTACCTCACACGTTTAAGGCTGTAACTCAGCGTCAAGTCTCCATAAAAACGTGTTCCATTAGTAATAGAAACATATCTACATACATACAGACGACACACACTCGAACACGCACACACACACACACACACACACACACACGGCTAATCTCAATAACGTGGCGTGTACTACTAACGCTCTGAGAGTACCGTGAAATATCGTAGCGGGCTAGGGAAGCTCGTTTGAAAACGTCACTCAAACTTAACTAAAAAAAATATTATCAATATCTAATTGTCTTATTATAATACCAAATTCAAATTCAATTTCAAAATATTGATTTTGCGGAAACATGGGTAACATGCAGATGTTAATCACATAATTTAAAAAACACCATGCTTTAGCATCATGGCATACTAAATTTATAAATACTCTATTATAATTATAATCTAACATCAGAACAATTTATTTTAACAATTTGTCATTTAAAAACTCCGTAATAGATGGATAGAATAGTAAGCCTTGTCAATTAGCAACTTCTTAAGTCTAAATTTGAAAATGTCAATATTACTTATTTCTTTTAAATGTTGCGGTTGTTTATTATTCAAATTATTATCAGTCTCATTACAAACGTGCTATTACTATAGAGAGCAGTTCTGCGGTATGGCTCACGCAGCCTACAGTCATGACGCTTACTAACTAGTGTTTCATACTTGTTTACATTTTTCTTTACAAGTAGGGCTGATTCGTAAATGTATATCGAAGGTAGAGTTAAAAGTTTCAGTTTTTTTAAAACTGTCATTGTACTTAAAATTTTGAGTTTTTTTAATTTGGATTTAAGGTTTGTCAAGTTTTCACGAATGTCTTTAATCATTTCACAATGTCATGCTGAGTTAATAACAATTTATTGTTCACGATGTCAATTGACGATTCCACGATTCGCATACAAAATTGCAATTTCTCATGCATTTGCAAAATATGCTAGTGTAAGGTATTGGGGAAATTCGCGTCTATGCAGCGAACTAATCAAGCGCGATAGAGACGCGTGCGCATACGACCGTAATGAAGCTGAGTTAGAAAATCTAGAAATCAGTATTGATACTTTAATGCGATCACAAATGCCATGATCAGAAATTGATCTTGGAAACAGCAGGACTATACAAGTTGCAAATTTATGATCGCTAACGCTGTAGAAAACTAAGACAATGTATGGAAATGACATTTTTAAAACGCTAAGACACGTGGTCAAAACTAACGAATAAAGAATTACTTAGAAAACCAAGATATTAATTCGAAAATATGTAAATATTTTTTTATAAAAAAGACATGTCTACATACATACAGACGACACACACTCGAACACGCACACACACACACACACACACACACACATATACACAATGATAAAAGAGCTCATACTTATGAAACGTCTGTATTAGTTTTAGTAGCTAAGAACTATCTCGATCAAATTAACTTTCAAACAAAAAAACTAAATCAAAATCGGTTAAGCCATTTAGAAGCTACGTCGCAGACAGACACACAGATACACACGCAAAATTTTTAAAACTCCTATTTTAGGTTGTTTGTTAAAAGCAGCAATCATTGTCAAGCAATTGAGGTGAATTTATTTAAATTAAAATTATTTATTGAGAATAAAAATGGACAATCTCACTAACATCATCATCATCTTAATCAGCCTTTTAACAGTCCACTGCTGGACTTTTAGCCTACCCCCAAAAGGGTGATTGGGCTATATCGACCACGCTGGCCCAGTGCGTGTTGGTGGATTCACATACGCCATTGAATTCCTTCTCCGTACGTATGCAGGTTTCCTCACGATGTATTTCTTCACCGAAAAGCCAGTGACATATATCTCACAAACTGTTAAACTAAAATAGATTTCCTAATAAAAATAAGAATAAAATTTAAAAAACTATTATAATAAATACTTACAACAAATCTCTGTAAAAATATGTCTACATTGGTCAGTTAAGTTTCACAATAAGTCAAAAACACTTTCGTTACAGTTTTCCATTGTTGATGTAGGGCCAGTATCCTCAAAACTACACAAATATTAGACAATCCCCACACACCTAAATAGCACCGTTAGACTATCGCATGTCTACGAGATACCCCTGTTTGCATAATCTGCAAACGCTCATTTGCACAGACATTTAATACAACCAATACTTATAGTAACGGACCTCCCGTACTTATTGATATTGTAGCTTATAGGCTCAGATCAGACAAACAAGAGAGATATGCTTTAGTTATGTTCCTCCAATCAATCTCACTATACCGTGCAAATACTGTAAGTATGGCATACTTTCTTTCTTTTTTCACTCACACTTAGAGATTTGCAGGGACACCAATATACTAACTAATAAGTCTAACAAGCAAAAAAAGGGCGGCATAGTCGTCAACACGACTAAAGGCAACAAGCCTGATTTAGGCCAGATACGTTCACACCTGCCACGCCATTTTTTATTTAGTAATAGGCTTGCGTTTGTTCACCAACTCGCCTGTTTTAAGCGATGATACGGTCTACAATGGAGCATGCTTGTCTAGAAAAACCGATTCACATGTGATTTGAAGACCGGATTGTAGTTTTCGGGGAACACACATTCAGGCAGCGCATTCCACAGACAACACTTCGCACAATAAAAGTAGAAACAATTCGCTTTGTACGGGTTTTCGGAATATCAACCATAAAGCGGTGTCGATTTTTCATGCCTACTCTGGCAGTCCGATAAAAAAAGTGGGTAGGATAATTAGATCATGCAAATCCGAAGCACACTCTCCGAAATGAAATACCTCACTTGTTTGTATGATCTGGGCTTATAATAGGTATAAAGTGAAAACGCTTAGGCCATTGAGGCATAGTAGCCTCCTATTATGCCGATAGGTAATGATGTATCTGCTTACAACTGTCAGTCAAGATTGTCTGTTGAAAATAAATGGGCACTAATTTAATGCGTGTCGACCACCGTGTTCTGGAAACAACTGGAAAGAAAGCAGGAAAAGCATTTAAGCGTTTGGGGTCGATATATTGGGCCCATGGCAACCGGGAGCTCACCTCACAAATTTTTTGTTAGTGTGACGCGTGACCGAAATGCACGATTTGTTCAACTTTTACCTATTTAATTTCTCTGTAGGTAAATATTATATTTTTAGTGAAAAAAATTATTTTAGATAGAGACGTAATCTATTATGAATCCCTATTTACCTTGTACACGCCATAACTTAAGAACGACTTAACCGATTTCATTCATCATTTTTTTAAGTTTTCTAATATTTTTAAGAAGGTTCTTACGGGAAAATGTATTAAGAAAATTGCGCAGAAAATTGGAAAATTTCAGATAACTTAACGACGATTTTATCTTCACGCGTTTGACAGTTTGCCCGTTTGATGAATGTTAATTTACCAGTTAGCAGTTTTAATTTTAATATAGACATTCATATCTAAGACTATAACGTCTGTCGGGTCAGCTAGTACTCATTAAAAACACCTTTTCAGTGTTGACTCGATATCAATTGCTTTAAATAATTTTGAGCTAACTACTTATTTCAGTCGTGGTTTCGTTTACAGTTGGTGACAACAGTATTTATACTGGCATGTATGTGATATTGCCAAACGTACGGTCTGCGACTTTCATGGTACGCTGAGAAAGCGCTTCCGTAGCGAAATTGCGACAAATAAAGACATTATTGTATGATGGCTTAATAAAAAAGCTGCTTTACTTGATTTTTGCTTACTTTACTGATATTTGTGTAGATGTGATATTGTCTGTGTTCCCCGAAAATAGCAACCCTTACCCTATTTATACTTATACCCCCATACATATTATATACTTTACTCCTAAAGATGAAAGCCCGATTCACTCTATCCCTAAATACGCTTTACCTAGTCAGAACCAAAGAAAGTAGAACACAGTTCTCAGATTTCTTATAACGGTTGCGTACTGATTAAATTTACAGTATTTATATGACACCCAGTATGAAGTACTTAGCATACACGGAAAACTATCTCTAGTCTGATAGCTTCGACATTTCACTAATTAAAATAATCCAAATATGGACTCTAACAAATGATATATGCGACTAATATTACAGAACCATAAATTATGCCCGTAGAAATAATATCTGCTATAACACCATTATTGGACTTATCAGCGACATAAATAACATTAATTGACATCTCAGACTATTCCTGAGGGCTTATAGTAATTAATTGTTTGTAATTTCGCCGCCACACGATCTAACTATCGGTTTTAATTAATGTTTTATTTGATAAGTTGAGAGTTATTAGTTCTTAGCATCTGGCTGATGTAACCTCGAAATTTTTGAGTTTGTATGTTAAATCATTGTTAGAGTACAACTTCGCAAAATTTTGAATTCTCGTAATGTTGACTTCTTGTTACGTTGAATTCTTTCAATGTTGACTTTAGTGTTTTGCACAGTATTGTCTTCCTAAAACGTTGAATTCACAAAATGTGTTAACTTTACATTCAACAGGGGGTCTTGTAAAACTTCTTGCGAACCCATATTTTTCACAATATAAAAATGGGTGTTCTAAATTTGGATGTAAATTCCTTATGCATTGTTAAAGACGAGAATTATTTACAGTACATTTCATAATGAATAGATTACATTTATTAGTTAGATTATATCTTTGGTAAGAACACGATGATTATAAAAACAAAATATCTTTGAATTAGAAAGAATGGATTATTAGTTTCATTTTGTTATCGTATAAACAAAAATAGTAATGAAAAATTTGTTACGTCAAATATCTTAATAGCTTTTAGCTGATTTTTTTAATAAATTTATACAAAAACAGCTATTAAGTATTTTATAGATTTGACCTCCATATTTCTAGGATTTCCATTTCCGGTTATCAAATAACGGTAGAACTCAGGGCGAAGCTCCAAAGAGCAAAGTTATCAACAGATTATCTGTGAACAGACAATTTATATTTTGACGTAACCGGCTTAATCTTACGTGAGTAATTCCCGTGTAATATAAATAAAATAAGACAACTTATAGTTGGATTGTTTATTGTTTGTCCCATTTACACTTTTCTGGGAACATAGGAATTTTCTAGAAATTAGTTCTTAAGGTTTACATAATATATGCGAGCATAGGGCTGCATATAGGAGAAAATTTGAACAACTTTCAGGAAGTTGATTTTCTGTTGTAAAATTGACTATTTATTATGAAGATATAATTGTTGGTGAATGGATGAAATGGAGAGTTTTAACTTTGTTTTGCTTCTCTGTGTTGTATGATTGTGGTCCTTTATCCCTTACGTGTGGAGGTACGTTGCATTTCAACACACTTCTTTAGAAATAAAGCTTATATAGACAATAGCTATTGGTGTGATTAGAAACGCTTGTAAGTAACAAATCCTTGCTATAAAACTTTTGACTCTTTAAAAAAAGCCACGTTACTCAGTTTTACTTCCATTGTATCTTTGGAATATTTTTCGTTGTAGAACTAGTCAAATCCATTTGGGCAGTCTGTTCATAACTTTGTGTTTACATCATCATAATCACCCTATATCAGTCCACTGCTGGATACATCTCCACGCCACGTCATCCGATCCTCGGCTTTTCTTTTGACCTTCATTCCTTCGCTATACGGCTTTGAGTTTAAAATGTCTTACAAATTCAGTGCATCACATTGCGAGTCGCGACATTGACCGCCTCGGTCTCGTTTCTAGAAAGCAAATGGCTCATCTGACACTGCGTCGGTTTCAAACCCGTTTACGCGTTATTTATTCACAAAATTTTCACTTATGCAAATGATTATAAACTCCCGTCTTCTCAGTCTTGGTTCCTGTGAACTATGCGGCGTCCGGTTAGAAAAGTATATGAAAAATGGTTTGGCATTCCAATGTGACGCTGTTCTATTGACTCAATATTTTTTGTAATTTACAAAAATATATTTATAAGTCAATGGTGTTTTATTACAGTATCTATATTACAATCTACATTATCAATGCATTCTGTTTATTATTCGATGTTCTTATCAGGATCAAATCGTAGTTTTGTCATTAACAATGGGTTTCCCGAATAGGGTTTCACCTTTGACCAATCGTCTTATCAGTTACAATACAATCTTGACCAAGTCACTGAGAATAGAAATTTTTATTACTTTGCTGGCGCTTCTTAATATGAGTAGGTAGTAGGTACAACTATTTACCATTTTTTAAATTCTTTATTATCCTTAGCCATAATCTCAGTCCACACTGCTAGACATAAGTCTCTCCCAAGGCACGCCTGAACATCGGATTATTCGTTTATCGTTTCTCCATCGAGTTGCATTGAAAACACTTAGGTAATCATTGTTGTTGTTGTTTTCAGGTTCGAAATGGCATCAGATGTAACGTCACACATAGGAAAAGCAACTTTAGTATGGTTAATACTCGCATTGGCAAGTGTAAGTAAAAAAAATCATATTTTTATTGTTTAAGGAAAGAGAAAAGAGGTGAACATGTTTATCTTTATCAGTTCAATATAAAGAACAGTTATAATCTATTATAATCAACGTATTTTTGCACTTTAGTTATTATTTGTTGTGATAATTTTCTTCTGAAACAATTTTTGAATGTCATACGTATTTCGGATTCAGTCATTGATTTTAATACTGTAGATCATTTATATTGAATTGTACGGTTTCATTTTCATCCATGCCTTATAATACGATGACTGATTTATCAGTAGTTACAATGTCTAATATAAGACCAATTTCTTTCGGTGGATCATAATCAGATCCAAATTCTTGAACGTAACAATGCTCGAAGGCACTTGCGTAGTCATTCACTTCTTTGTCAAAGAGCGATGCATATTTTATTTGCTAGTTCATCAAATTAAGATCAATGATCCGTCAATGAGTATTAGATTCAAGATGTTTTATAGTTTCTCTCATGTCTAGACGCTTTACGCCTAGAAATCTATGAATCCAATGACATGGCATAAACCGTTTTTTGGCTATGATATTAATCGGTACGCTTTCATTTTCACCTTGTAACGTGGGAACGAGTATTTACGTGCTCTCTGCCGTTTTCGGTTCCAATAAAAGTGATATTGATTCGAGTTTTTATCTGATGTCGAGTTGCGGACACGAACGTTTGTGTAAAAAGTTTACTAGAATAGAGCTCAGCGTAGTTTTTAGTTTTATCTATTTATTTGCACGTGTAGAGATTTTGTGAATGAATAAATCGTTGATACTATTGTCTCCTAATCTAACCAGTACTTTGAGATGAACTCGCCAATTTTTTGATAGAATAGAGAATTCCGTATAACCACGCAATAATAAGCCTTACTCACAAATAGCCTGTTTATATTATTTGTTGTTTTACTGTAGAAGTAGCACAAAAGTCACACCAAGTTTGATGCTTGTGAGCATTAACGTTTTTACAATAGATGAAAATGAAGCAAAATCGGCCATAATAACTAATAACGCATATTAAAAAAATATAAGCCAGCAGTCTATTACGGTTCCAAAGAGATAAATCTTTGTAATTATGTAGGCTCTTTATAGGTAAGGCAGACAGCATAGTTTTAGTAATAGGGTCCAGTTGACGCTTTCACGAAACCCTAAAAATAAACATAGGTAGAGACACATACGAGCCTAGGTAAATTTTCAAGGCGTGACAAAAGCAAATTGCACTTTATTATTACAAAAATTACACCAGTTGCAACTAAAGAGGACCTCACACAATCCGTGCTAATGACATATTTTGTTAAGCTATAATCTATATTATAAATATTGAGTGTTTTCTCAAATTCTTGTAGTCATTTGCGAAATAACAGAAATAACACTAAAACAGGCAAAAAATCAGTAAAACAAGCCTGTTGAACGATTCTGAATTAGATTGAATAAATGGCAAGGTAGCGTTTGCATCCTCATAAATTAAAAGTAAAACACCGAATCCCGTATGTCCGTCTACAACAAAAACCCCGACCTAGTGCTACGTCGAGTAAGCAGAAACGAAATACCGTCCTTGCGAGGTCGACATAACATGACCAGTCCACTTGAGATCTCACCACCTTGCGTTTATACCACGAGATGGTTCAACTTCTGCCTGATTGACCATTCTACATTGACACCCAACTGCCTCGTCTCAGTTGGACATATGAGTTCTTATATCTGGTTCTCTGTGTCCGCTCCATTTGATCTGGTGGCGCGCATGCGAGTCCGGTGGCACACATAGCGGACATATCGCACACATACAACTGGACCGACGTTTGTAAAAACATACGGATAGAGGATTGTACGGTTCGCAGAATAGTTCTAGTCGGACTGGTTGGAATTATTTTGTAGGCTTAGCTTTCTAGTTTGTCCTACGGTTTTTCTTAGCGCTTTGAAGATTCACAAAGTTATAGGTTCGCTTATCTATGACGTAAAAGATTCCACCAAAGTAAAGAAGTCTCGCATATCGAGTAAAATTTTATTCAGCTAGTTTCTGTCAATTTGAGTATTGAATTGTTTTCTTCATCATTACCTGCCCCAGCCTTCTTATCCCACTGCTGGGTATAGGATTCTATCTTATCTTACTACTCACTTTTTCAAACATAAGATACTCGTGTTAAATGGTTCTATAAATTTTGCTGTATATTGTCCATAATAATAATGTTTCTCTTAATTTGCTATCTCTACGTAACGGTGTGATGTTTTAATTGCTTGCCAATAACTTTCAATGGATCGTTGCAATTTTCAACTTTGCTATGCTTGTTCTTCTTTTGCGTTTTCCCACATTTTGTTTAATCCATCAGATATCCTGTTTGAGACGTCAAGAAATATTGTAATGGGTTACTGATATATATCAAAAATTTATATGGATTAATTGAGCAACTCTGTACGCATAATTGGATTTTCGAGGAAACGTGCGGCAATTTCAATAAAATGTGAGTTATGGAGGTTTTTGGGGGAATAAAAAAGCTAGTTAGGTCTCTACTGTTGAAAATAATTGTCTGCATAGTATCTATGTATTCAGTTGGACGTTATGAAATTCTTGTATTGTCATCCGTATTACTACTTGCAAAATTTCAAATCTAAACAATAATAATTAGAAGTAGGTTATAATCGAAATTTAAGATGTGTTTACACAGTTTGTTAGTTAGTTACTCATAAGTGAAGCTTATAGAAGCGTTAGAAGTAGGTTATAATCGAAATTTAAGATGTGTTTACACAGTTTGTTAGTTAGTTACTCATAAGTGAAGCTTATAGAAGCGTGTTACAAATATTCCTTTTTGCAACTGAATACAAACTGAGGTTATTAATATATTTTATAGATTTGTGCCAATTTTCGAACACCGCACGGTGGGAACTATGTTTCAACTGCTGGACCATAAATACCACTATAACACTGACAATAAATCACCTAACAGCTAATAAGCCCCACAATCAGCAAGAAACATTTTTACGACGCCTATAAAAATCATTAATCATTATCAGCATTAGTGAAGAGACATTAGATATTTTTGACGATACTGCAGTATGTACTGAGTTGTTTGCGGCAGCAAACTACTCAGTGAATACTGATTGAGTTATTTAAGCAATTAGTGTTAAATAAATAAAAATAATGAGCCGATAGTTTCATTACATTGAATATTAGGCTTGCTTTTGACCGCCAATTAGCCTGATGGTAAGCGATGATGCGAACTACGATAGAGCACGCTTGTCTAGAATAAACAGATTCGCTCGAAATTTGAAGACACCCAAATAGTAACGTTGAAATTTTCTGCTTTAGATTTGCTAATAACAAGGAAGATAGACGTAAAAGGTTGTTGTCTTCAAGTTGCGAGTTAATCAGTTTCTTCTTTCAAACGTGCTCCATTGCAGACCGCACCATCACTTAACATCAGGCAAGATGACTGTGAAACGCGAGCCTGTATTATAACTAATAAATATGAAAAGCTTGAACTCTGCAGTGAGCGGAAACGAGCTGATGATGATGCTGTGGAACGGTTATGCGAAAAAAAACACTACGCAAGTGAGCATGATAGAGGTTAGATAAGATCCAAAGAAGATACAAATTAACTGCGTGAAACAAGACAAATAAAATAGGCATAAAACAAACATGACAGACAAATGATTGAGATAAACGGAAAACCGTATTTGCATTCTCGATTAAACCGATCATACAAATATAAATGAGAAAAGAGTATAAACGCAAATAAGTCAATGGGCTTGCAGGTTCCTTTCTTTCTTTCATGTTAATAGCTGAGTTTCCGCTTGATGTTCTAAGTTACTCAAATAAATGCTTACCGACATATACAATTTAACAATGAAAGCGCGCTTTGATTTTATCCACAGAGGCAACTCAGCTTTTTCCTTTTAAGTTTTTAACGAGCCTTCATTCATTCCTTTTAAGCTTTTTTACTGCAAGATTTTAACGAGCAATTATTTATTAAAATAAAATTATAATGATTACTTTTAATATACAATTAAAAGTAATCATTAATAACATTATAAACAATAATTTCTTTATAAATAACTTCGTACAGTAACGTTTGTAAATCTCAAGAATAATAGGAAAAAAAAAAGTTTTTCTGCAGCTATCCAAAGCATCTGTAATGAGCTCAATCGACTAAAACAGTCACAATACTCAACCCATGCTTTAGCTGCAGCTTTTATTTGCGTAAATAGGGCTACCACTTGTTGCTATTGACTATTAGACTATCTTCTTGAAGTCCTGACCAAATTTAAGATCCAACCTCCACCGCAATCTCGGTAGCTAAGTTAAAGGTATTTTTGTGCATTGCTGTTTCCCGATAGTTACAACCTGGGTGTCTTCAAATTGATTTTCTCTTTTGCAATAAATATATTCTGATTTTGATTCTGCTAATGAATCTGCTTCTTGAAAGCATGCGTGCCCCCATTACAACATCTAAGGCGGTGGTCAAATGCAACCATAATTTGCATTAATAAAAATTGTTTAGGCTGCATAACTTATATAAACTTGACTGTTATAGTCTTCTAAAACTGAATTGGAACGACACAGTTAATATAAAGACGATTCATTTTTTAGGGTTTCATAGCAAAACAGAACATTATATTCTATATGTATTCTATTCTTTTGAAGCATCGTCAACCGTAATCGTTGAAGGAACTTTCTTTGAAATATGTATGCAATCTCAAGCATAGCATGCAGAAATATAGTTGGTTACTGGTCTCTTTACTTATACTTCTTTACTTCTAACTTCCCTTCCTCTTAAGTTAAATCTTTCAAAACTACCACTAATAATTCAGCAGCAAATAAACTGGTCATTTGTCATGCCCCACTAGTGAGATGACAATCTTTTTGTCGAGAATACAACCGCAGCGAAATGCACCTTCAATGATGCAATTTGTCGAATCATATAATATCGTCTATCTTTGTAACTTGGCACTGCTTTATAAATGCCAGACTGTTAGCATATCTCGTCTTTTTACATGCCATCGTATACAAATTGTGTTAAAAATATTTTTGGTGATTGAATTTAATACATTACCACAAAAATTGCGGTATGTTTTGATTTGTGTTTCAAAATTCTCGAACCAAATAAACATTATCATCTAAGTGCCTTGAGAAAGACCAATGTCCAGCAGTATACTAAAATAGGTTGATTATGTTGGGGTATGGTTCTGTGCCTACCATACGACTTATCAACTCCTCAAACGTAATTCCTTTTTTGCTAATGCTACTATGACATTCTTGTTACACTAAGATTCTCGTACTGTATCCCTCAACATAACTGAAGCAATGATATTGGACCTCTGCGGTGTAGGTTCAAATCCCAATAATGAGCTTGAGCTTTTGGTGAATCATTACATCGTGAGTAAACCATAGCATGGTGGTAGGGCACTTTGTAATGCTGGCTGGCTAACTGCCAATCTCAAGATGAAAATCTGTTGCCAAGAAACGACGTATTCCGGCAGCACTTCTTGAGACCTAGTTTCCATTCCAGGAATAATAATTGTGATTTACATCTTCGACCACACCGTCATTTAACGTCGGGTGAGCTGTGCCCAAATGCCTAGCCTGTCGACCGTAAAAAAGTTAGTCTGTTGTTTGATTGAGGAAAAGTTCCAACATTCATGTGTGCTACGCCTTTTATAACTTGTGTTATGGTGATGGCCACCGACCCAACCTTAACCTACCGTCACGTCCCTTCATTACACGTCCTGGTACAACACGTAATGGATTGTGAAAGGCGTGCGAACCGCGTACCTAACAACACCAACACATTCTGCCTGGCCCATTGTGAACAGCACGTACCTCACTTATCCACAACTAATCACTTGCCGGCGACGTGCACTAACTGCAAAGCTTAGATTACTCAGAAAACTTGCAGAAGTCAAACACACACTCATCATCAGCCATTAAATGTCCACTGCTGAAAAAGGCCTCCCTCTTAGAGAGGGGTGTTGCCATAATCTCTACGCTTGGCAGGCGGCTTGGGGATCGCAGTACGTTCACTGTGTACTAACAGGACGCTGCTGCCCATCCTCCGGTGGTTCTGGTCGCAGTTTTAGGACATACCCGGGTCCAGTCAAACGGAAGTCAAACATCTGTAAGCAATTTTTGCATAACAATCGCAAAAAGTTCCTTCTGGAATTCTGTATACTAAAAATACTTGATGCAATTCGCCACTATGATTGACTGTACAGGATTACGCGGAAAGGGTGTACTAAGCTAAAAGGAGTTCGTTATACTCATCATTATGAACAACTTTTACTTATTTTTTTTTTTAACTCGCTTACATTATATTTCATAAACAAAATACAAGGTAAAACTAAAACTACAAATACTACAGTTAGACTGCCCATAGACCGTTGAAGGTCTAAAGACAATCCAAATGCTCAAGCCCACTACCTGTTGGCAGCGTACCCAGCATGCTGGCGGCATTACCACGTTGAATGGAAATGCTTATGCGTTGAGCCAGAAACACGCCAGCATTTTGGTCACGCGTCGCATTAACCAGGCGCTCTAAATATCAGCTGCTCCATAGAAAATGTTCATTGACACTACAAATGGTATGGAACAACCGATATTTTTTTCGCAATTACTGTGTTGGACCCGTAACACTAAAATCGCGGAATAAAAAATTCAGCTGTTCCATACATTTTGTCGATCAATGACTGTTTTCTATGGAAAAGCTGATATTTTTTTGCGATTTCAGAGATTTCAGCATAGTAAAAATTATTCATAATGATGGATAACTTTACTACGGACCCCTTTCGGTTTAGTACACACTTTCCACGTAATCTAGTATAATGACTATCTTCTGTTCTATTTACTGTTTTTTTTCCTTTTGAGACCCAATTGTGTTATTTCTTTTAGCTTTTCAATATTATGTCCGACCTATTTTCAATTGAGTTTCCATCTTTATCATCATCATCATCATACACAGCCTTCTTCTGCTTATCTTGCTGTCCTATCTGCCTTCTTTGAGTTTCTGATTCCGCATTTATTATTTTAGTTTTTGTCGTGTAACTACCGGAATGCAAGTCATGCATGCAATAAATTGCGGGAATTATTTGTCTGAACTGGCCTTTAGAATACCGGTGAAAGCTAATTATAGCAAACTGATTAGGTTTAGCCGCACTTTGCTAAATACTTTGACACCTTCCTTTCGCTTTATGAGCGTGTGAAGTGGGCAGATTTATTAAAACAAGTTCATTTTGAATTACATGTGCTAATAAATGGAACATGTTTTTTAAATGAATTAATTTAAAAAAAGAATTTTCCTTTAGCATTGAAAATGTAATCCGCCTTGTCATGTTGATACTTAGAATGGGGTTTCATAATTAAATACGTATATAAGTCAAAAATCAACATTTCATGCCTGTGCTGCTAACCATTGATGAGTTCCTTAGTTTAGCACCCAAACCTGAGGACAGACACCATGTCGTGGTAAAACTTAAAACCGGCTATCATAATAAAATGCGTACACAAAATTCCGTGTCCGTGCTGTTGACCTTTGAAGAATTCCTTTATCTGGAGCTAATTCTGTATGTCGATTCAGGTCATGCTTACCATAAAAAATGCATTGTCATCTAAACTGAAACTGGAATTGAAACTGAACCAACATCCAAAAATTCATCTCCGTAGGATAAGAAGAAGTGGTTCTAATACAGCTTGCAAAATTTGACCTCAACAAACCCATAGACAAACATTGCAAGTTAAATAAAAGCTTGTGAAAAACAGTTCCAACAACAGTTTGTTTCAAAGCTACAAATGACAGAAAAGCTTTGCCCCTGGAGATAGCTTTGATAAGTTATTTATCTTGTGCTCCTCTATTCATGAGCTTGCTGAACTCGTATCGAGATCAGGTTTAGCATCTACATGACGATATAACTCTAAACAACAATGACATTGTTAGCACCAGGTCACTGGTTTATGTGGAGACGCAAGTCCTGCAAATTGTAGTGCATTCTCCCATGCATAATGCAGGAGAGAGACTTACAAAGTTAAACATAGTGCGTTTACGTGATCCGAATTAAGGAACTCAAGGAACCGTAACGGTCACGAATTTACCTATCCAAGGCGATTCTCAAGGCATGAATATGCAGATTGTTTGATGACGCTCCGTCGTGGAATGCTAACGGTTGATTCACATGCTCCTCAATTACTTCGGTTTCAGCCATCGAAAGTAAGGCCGAGCCGGTTTGAGGGCTGCTATTTGCATCGCGGCACCTTAGACCGATTTAATTGATCGTAAACACTTGTTGCAGAACAGGTGGGAATGCTATCCCACTTGTCGCACCATTACAAATTCTTGCAATTTAATTGTCGCTGCTGATGATATTGCCCTTGAGATCCTATACTTATGTCATACGATTTTGTTCTAAAATGTGTTTGACAGCTAACTCCCTTGAAATCTAGAATATAAAATGACACGGTACGTGAGCGAGTACATGTTTAAAAAAAATTATAGAGACCCGTACGTAACTAGTTTCGTCGTTTTTTTTCTACGTTATTTTTAAGGCCACACACATCGGCCAGACCTATTTTTTGTTTTCGACGGAGAAATCTTCCAAACATACCCGGCTGCATTGGTGTGTAGCCAGAATGTGTGGAATTACACCCAATAGAACCTCCCCGGTGACCAGCCTTAGTGCTTGACAAGAGGGTTTCGGGGACTCCAGGAACGCACCGGATCCCTCGGCACTGCGCTACGGCTGCTCCCGAGACAAACGTGTTGTCTCAGCCCCTCCGCCCACGACAACGTTAGTGACTCTACGTTGTCGTTCTCTCCCTGGGCACGTTTAAGTGAATGGTCAGAGCCCCAACTTTGACTATCCCGAGCCCGGAGGTCCTCTTTTAGTAGCCTCTTACTACAGGCAGGGTGTACCGGAGCCGTATTTTATTGCCCTGGCGCCACGGCTACATCGGCCATGCCTATCTCTTTCATCATTTCAATATTTTAAAAGATAAAAATTCACTAACTAAGAGGTAGAAAAAACTGACAGGTCGTTATTTTTTTAATAACATTGTAAACGGTTTAAAGTAATTTTCATGGTGATTTGTTTTACCTTGGGGAAAGATCGAAAAAAAATTTATTTCGTTTAATCTCCTTCGCCATCCTACATAACACAAAACATTGCTTTATGTCATTTGCAACTGTTATTCTAAAGATAATGCCTAGTCAGTTTTTCTCGTTTAGTGATTTTTTATATAAAAAAATGTTGAAAATGTACAAAGAGTTAGCGGTGGTTGGCGAGCGTGGCGCTAACGATATTTATCGAATGTGATATTATGCCATGAAGTGCGAAAACTAAGACTCTGAAGTTGAACTCTGACTACTTATAATATGAATATTGTTCTCGTTTAATCTTGTTTTTCTAGTTCTAATTTAGTTGAAGAGATCGTCGACCTCATGAATAATGCAGATATTAATATCATTAAGTAGATCTACCTAATATTTGGCTGTCGCTTACTTACCGGTTAATATCTACAATCATAGCTTAGGTCAGATATTAATATTATCGTATATCTGAATATTTTATAGATATTCAAAATCTTTCTAGCGGTCAAAAAGTTATGACCTCTTTTCCAAATTGGTCGTTAATTTTAAATTTTTATTTATTCTTGTTATGAAACCTACAAACCATAGGTATATGACAGTTTTGAACTAAAACTTTGTTATACCATTTTTTTTTTAAATTTTTAGTGACCTATAATATGATACGTTATGAACGCTCTTTTCCAAATTGGTCTTAATTTTTTATGTTTACTTATTCTTGTAATTATAACATACCATTATACTTATGAATGGTATGAGTATCAGAACAAGAATAAATAAAAATACATACTACAATATTACTAAGTGTGACTACTTTATGCTTTCCATTGAAGTTAAATTAAGATTTTTATCGGAACCGGCGCGGCTGTAGCGCGGCTTGTCTACACAAACTATCATCGGTGTTATCTAAATAGCTTATTATGGCATTGCCCTAATCATATTCGAAAACTGCGTAGTCTAAAATTCGTTAGTGATAATTCGTCTAATTATTAGAGATGTTAATGCAAAAGTAGGCGGATACATGCAATAACGTATATGAAAATTGATGTTTTAACTATTCATCGTCTAGATATATGACCGAGTTCGCTAAGCACATGTGGATTTAGGTTTTATGCATTTGGTTATAGAACAAATAAATAAAAAACGTCCAAGTTTGCTCAATATTTTTATATTAATACATTGCATTATTTATATTAATATTTCAGTATTTCGCTATAGTATAACAGCTAAAATGTTACGTACAAAAACTAATATTTTTCGAAAACTTGAACTGTATATAATAAAATGCTCTTTTATGTTATTGTTAAATGCATTTCAACCAAAATTTAAAAAGGAAGAAGGTTCCGTTCCAAATTTTAGTTGAAATGTAAAAATGAAAGGGTAGGGTGAAATGTAGTGCATAAATGAAATGAACCGGTGTCCTAGGGTTTTCGCTCGAAGTTTCTTAAAGCATGAAAACTTGTCAGTCATTACTGATTACTGCGAAAAAGAAAATAATATAGCATTTTCGGCCCAAGTAATACTATTTATGGCAACCCAAAGAATTATAATAATTTCTAAGGTTGCATCATGAATAAATAACAAATATTATGTTGTTGATCCTACGTTAGTACAAGTATTTTAATTTCTTTTTTGTAGGTGTTTAAAAGTGTAAAAAAGTCTCGAAATCTTGAGATCTATATAAGTTTAGGAATTGCTGTCAAGAACTCTCGAAAATCGAGAAACAAAACATATTGAGAAATTGAGAACAGTGATAATTTAGACGAGCGTTTTAAAAATTAAACCATCACCGAAAACAAGACCTTTTTTACCAACTCGCCTGTTGGTAAGCGATCATGTGGTCAAAGATAGAGCACTTTGACTTGGAAGATACCTACGAGTATTTTCTCTGATCTTGAAACACCTAGATTGTCTCTATCAGGAAACAAGGAACTTTGTCCAACACAAACTGATAATGCAAATCACCAAGATGTTTTTTTTTGTAAAATAATTACATGATTACGTACTTTACTATAATGTATTTCTTTTCCTATCAATACCAGCATTATTTTCGTGTTTGTTTTGCTCGAGAGACTCGTCATTATCAATTTCGCCAGTACAAGAGCTCGATCGTGTTGATTTACAATATCCATTCACATATCGCCACGAAATCTTTTGATCAAATGCAACTTTGTATTGAGTAGAGGAGCTTTCAGACCACGCTATAATATACGAATAGCTAAGTCTCAGCTTCGTTTTGTACTATATATGACCCTCATATTAATTCCAAATGTTTTCATGCAAAATGTATGCGAGCGATGTTGTATAGTCTTATGAACCTTTACATCGCGAAAACAAAACTGGGCCCTTATTTTATACCTCACATGAAATTCCTTGACATAAACTCATGAAGTCATAGCATGGAAATGTGATTTAAAATGGACTATGTGACCTTAGTCTCTATGACTACATAAATTCGTAACGGGGCCGCGTTACGTTATCTGCGTGGAGTTAGCAATGTCAAGTTTGCTAACGCTATGAGGTGCGTAACGCACTCATTTTGAGCTATTAAAATAATGTGGAGCAAGCTAGTGCGATACGTGCGCATTTGTCTAAAGAATATATGCAGTCGGCAGATGCTTTGATTTACAATGTTATAACCACGGTAACTGGGCTATAATACATTGACGATGGCGTGTTATTAGCGCGTTGTGTGGTGTCATACAGAATTAGGGCCCTGGAACGGGAAACAAAACAATGTGATAAAAACAGTGCAGGAAAACGTATGAAACTATTATAATAAACATTATAGCGTAGTATGAAGAGTCAATAAATAATATAAGCATAACCTGAAATCTATGCCGATTTCAGGTTATGCTTATTTATTAGATCGATTGGTTGCTTGATGGCGATGCTCGCAAATGAAAACGTTTATCTGATGTAGATACGCTGCTGTTGTGACATTTACGCGTAAGCTTTGATTGTTCATTGCCTATGTAGTGTTTATGTTACGGGCTACATGGTTTAATGGCCAGTTTAGAATGTGATTTTGTTGTAGTACTTCGCTAGGAGAAGATTATGCACAGTATATGCAAAATTATGAGAAATAACAAGATGTGAGAACGCTAACGAATTAGCTGTTACGTTGGATTTGGGCTATCACGTCGTTATTGGCGTCGATTCTGTCATACCACTCGCTAAACTAAACAAATCTGACAGGACTAAAATTATCTGCCTTTCTTTTCATTTTAATATGTGAATGAAGGATGGCAACAATTTTAGAGCTGTCAAGTTTAGTTTAGAGTACATCAGAATCGATGCCATTTTCTGGATCTATCTATAACACCGTTCGACACGATTTTTGGATCTTGTTTCTCCATGTGAAGTTTTGGTTTCTCCTATGTTACAAATAAAGAAAACATAAAGATTTTCTTATCAAAGTTTGCTTTAACTTTTTTTGAAACGAGTAATTTTACGAATTTTCAAGAAAAAATACTGATTTTTATAGACTAAAAATATTTTTTTTACCTTAGCACTCCATTTATAAAGCAATTTTTTTTTTTTATATAAAGAATATAATTTCAAATTGGTCCCATACAAATTTAATCAAAATCGTTTGCTTTTAAAAAAACATAACTGGTAAATTGTTTATTTTACAAATTTTGTGAATTCTGTTTTTTGAATTAATAATTATTTTATTGCAAAATGAAACTTTTCTTCTTTTTACTATCCTATATCGGCTACCAGCTTCTAGTATTTACGTTCAATCAATAACCAGGAAAAAGTGATCAGTATTTTTTTTACACTAAACCATTTGTAATACATTGCAGCTCACAGAGCTAAAATAACTTGCACGGAGCCATTTAAGAGTTATCCTACAGAAACTTAATAATAATAACAAATGCGGTTAGCATATTTTTTCGTTCCTATTTTTATGTTCAGCAAAAAAGCCAAATTGTTTCTTTAGATCGGAATGAAAAGCCTTTAACACTGTACTTACCAGAGGCCTCAATTTGTACGTGATTATGAAACCAATATACCGGTAAGACAGATGTTATAACGTCCGAAAGGTATAATTTATATCCCATCACATAGAATAATAGGTATAATGTGTTAATAAAAGCAGTAACGCAATTCATCAAAGAGAAAATATAATTTATTTAAGGTCCTCTTTTCCCACTTTTAGTAGTTTTGACCAGTCTAGTTTTCATTTGTTTACTTCTATGGTAAGCTTAAATTTATTAAAAAAATGGTCATTGTCATCATAATTTCAGCCATAGGACGTCCACTGCTGGATATGTCCAGCAATCAATAAAGGGCGGTTGGAAGCGGCCTGCATCCAGCGTTTTCCTGCGGTCTTTTTTAGGTCATCTGTCCATCTTGTAGGTGGAGGTCCTACGCTGTGCTTACCGGTCCGTTGTCTCCATTCAATAAAATTAGTGTCATGTCAAAATTTTATGTTTTATCCAGGTAACAGTAAAGACCGAAACAAGATAAAAGAAAATTTCGCTCGACAATTTTTTTTACACTGATTTAAGCTTTACTTCCTGTTTTATTTTTCGATTCATTCAAATACCTATTTCAAAATTATGTCTGCAATATCGTAATAAACAGATTTCATAATAATTATGGAAGGAACCGAAATAGTAAATTTAAACAGCTATACTTTTTGAAAAATATGAGGAACATGTCAAGAATAGAAGTAGCGAAACGCACGTCTGTTTGTAAACGGTATGATTTTACTCCACTAAATGCGACTAATAATATATTAGGCCTTGTGGTCATCAGTAGCAAGCGTTGCTAAAAAGCAGGAAAACCTCGCCTTAAAGGTGGAATATTTTCTTCAAAAATAAATGAAATCGTCATCGCGATATAACCTACTGGATGCGCCTCGAGGTTTCACTCGCGTAATGATGAAAATTGGTTATGATGATGACGATGAAAAGCCTATGTCACTCTTCGGCCTTTGAATTAAACTCATGCAAAAAATATCAGGTCGATCCATTGCTCTGTTGCTGCGTGAAAGAGGAACAAACAAACTAAAAAACTGATAAACCAATAAACAAATACACTCTCGCATTTATAATAATATGGTATAGTATGATTCAATACAAAAATAATCATTAAGATCGGTTTACAATTGGCAAAGATTTATCATAACTTACACACACAAAAAAAAAAAACGAAATAAGCGAACTTCCTATTTGGAAACTAAAGTTTTATGATAATTTACAGAATATAAAAGACTAAGAAAGAGGGTAGATCGTTTTGTCTGCACCTAACTTTGAACTGTTCGCGCATTCATCAGTCTTCCCGTGAACATGCTGCGTGTAACTGCGCCGAAATATAGCGAGCTCATTCCACAACCTTACCACGGTAAATATCCCGTTAATAATCATATAACTTTAGTGAACAACAGTGATAGTTTAAAACAGTGTTCCTCTTTGAAAGTCCGTTGAAAATAATAAGTTAATAGCTTGCAAAGATGGTGCAATTTAGGTACTTACATAACATTACAATGCAAGCATTTATGAAATTACAATGTATGCGCTCATCAGGTTCAGTTTAAGAGTTTGTACCAAGCCTTTTAACTGCTTTACTGTTTTATTGTGATACAAAGCAGCTAGGTATAAATAAAAGAAATGGAATGATAATCATCAAATTACACATTCGCGGTGTACGTTTAGGTCGGCGATATAAAAAACTCGGTCAAGTGCACGGTTTTAGTGTCATCGGATTTCGAGATTGAGTGATGCTTGTACTCATAGTTTCGACGACTAAGTCTTGCGGTATTTTTTGTTTTAGCTAACGTAAATCAACTTAAACGGTGCTTAGTTTTTGCTATAATCAAGCGTAACTAAATGTGCTTTTACCACATTTTGTATGTGCGTTTGACAAGTCTTGATAGAATATAACTGCACACAGAAATAACTGCTATTAGCAGTTAGTTTTGCTTGCTATGTATTGAGTAGTTAAAATAAATGTAGAGCAATATTCTAAAGTTATTTCTACTGAATTATCTCTAACACACTTATCTCTACTGCAGAGCATTAGAAAAAATCGAAATCTAAAATCTAACTTCTTTAAAATAACAACAAATGGTTTTAACAATTTTCATGGTGATATTGTATGGCATAGCTGAGAACATAACTCGTAAACAAAACTCGACTACAACTTTTTTTCAAAATTCACAACTATTTATTTGTGGTTTATTTAGTACAAAAACTTTTTTTTATATAATGTTCGGCAAATATAAAATAATAATGATAGAGCAATAAAAAAAAAATACAAGATTTCAAATTAAAAAGTATCAAGATGAAAATTTAAAACGTTTGCAATGTTATTAGATCGCTTCGATTTCTTTTTATTTTTAGTTAGTGATTTTTATTTTATAATATGAGTCTCATTGTTTTTGTAGTGTTAGTATTATGCTCAGGTAAAATAGGCACATAAACATTTTTTTCTTTAAATAATAGGCTTGCGTTTGACCACCATCTTGCCTGGTGTTAAGCGATGATGCTATCTACGTTAGAGCACGCTTTCCTAGAAGAAACCGATTCACACGTGATTTGAAGACAGCCAGATTGTAACCATCTTAGTGTAGAAAATGTTTGACCGAGACACCTGGGGTAGAAACGAGCTTTAAAATAATTTCTAAGAAAAACAGAGGAGATTGTTTCGGCTGTCAATCTACCCACAACACAAATGAGCTTTCGCACGGCAAGGTACGCTGTACCGCCTCATCATGTCAGTTTGGACACGCGATTTTTTCATCGTTTAACAGTAAAATAATTATCTATCCAGTATTCAATTAACACTGTGAGAAAATGACATGTCTATCGGTGGAGGCCGTCGGCAGTTTTTAACTATTATTATCATTACGCGAGCCGCGGATGTAGACTGTGACTAGATGGTGCACTGATACTATTGTAGAAGTAACTAGCATGAGCTTGATTTATAATCCCGACTAGCTTAGTAAGTATTAAAGTGTTATGTGATACGACTAATGTTCACGTTGAAGATAGCAAAGAATATTACAGTAATTAGATTTATTTTTATTTAATAATAGGCTTAAGTTTGACTGCTGACTTGCCTGATGTTAAACGATGATGCAGTCTAAGTGGAGCCCGCATGCCTAAAAGAAACAGATACACTCGTTATTTGAAGATACCGAGATTGTAACTATCGGGGAACACTCATTATAATTCGATTTTTATTTACGCCTCAGGAGGGTCATAACTCACCCCTGTGTTAAGCATCACCGAATTCTCACATATTGTCACATATTTTTTGAGTGCCAAAACATGATATGTATATTTTTTTTGTCATTCTATTGATTTAATTAATTATGGTACACTTATATCTACAACAGATTTTTTTTATTGCCGTTATATACGCCGTTTTATCCTTGTTTATTTTAAAACTAAAAGGATTTAAAAATCAAACAAATAAGCCATACTTTTTAAGTTTGATTCTCCAAATTTTTATGAAAATTTACGCAACGTCCATTATTAGGGTTTGGTAACATGAATGAAATTTTCACCACACCATTTATACAAAATCACTCTACGTTAAATAACTAGTTAAAGTATATAGTCTAAAATATATTGAAAATTAATGAGACGATGATTATTATTTCAAAAATATCAAACATTTTTCACTAAGATCAATCATGCTAGTTTTGATGTAGATCTATAAATTACAAATTCTATCGAATTTAACTTTGTCCCTTCCATTGTTTCTAGATCACCACAGATCACCACCTGTCGCCGTGCCAATGACCGTCGTGGTAGTTGGTCAGAGTATAACATACGTACATAGTATAGTGCCAAAAAACTCTGTATATACCTACTCTTTTAATGCCCAGAGAATAAAGCGAGGCGGTACGCGCTTGTAATTGGTTGGAACGCTATTTGGACCTTTGATTGATGCGGAGGGCGTGCACTCCTCGGTTCGACGTCGTAGCTGTACGCTACTGAAATCATGGACAATTTGATAACTATAGCGACATTTTAACCTATAGGGTTACGCGGAAAGGGTGTACTAAGACGAAAGGGGGACATAGTACCCGTCATTATGAACAACTTATACTACAAGACCTTCTCTTAAATCGCGAAAAAAATATAACCTGCCCCATAGAAAACGGTCATTCACACTACAAAATATATTGGACAGCTGATATATTTTTCGCGATTTCTGGGTTGGTGTCGTAGTAAAAGTTGTTCATAATGACAGGTACGGGTACGCTTCGGTCTCTGTACCTAATGAAGACTACTTATGACCAGTTATTTTGATTTAAAAACCAAACTGCGAAACCGATCGTAACGATATTTCTATGGAACTAATCTGAAAGTTTATTCTTTCAAATAAAAATAAGACTTTGTACGCTGCCAACTGGTAGTGTAGTTGAGCATTTTGATTCCCTTTAGACCTTCAACGGTGTATGGGCAGTTTTAACTGATTTTATAGTGTTAGTTTGTGTCATCTATCGCAGCTAGTTAAGAAACTCTATTACCAAAACGACAAACGTAGGTACATTTTGTATAGTTAATAAAGGCACATGCACGTAAAAAAACTTAACATTCTTTCATAATTGTCTATTTCGAATTTTTTCTTCGCACTTCAACGCGACATCTAAACGGAAAGCAGCCGTAATTACCGTCACTTAGCTGCTTTTCAGACTCGAAACCGTCCAAGAGTAAGTACCTAGCGCAGATAATTTTACATCTACCTATATTTAGATACAATTAGATGATCTCAGTAGACGCTTTTAGTGCTCTTATCGATGCCGCATGACAAGTATTCTCAGGTGGTCAGACCGGAGGCGTAAATCTGTAGACGCGTTTTTTATATACACGCACAGAGTAAGTTGCAGAGAGACAATGTTAGAAAGCCAGTAAATACTTTTTTTAGTGCTAGGAAAAAAACAATATGTAATATAGGATTACTTAATAATTTATTATATATTATGTAATGCACGTACAGATCTTAGGTAAATTACTATAGAAAAATAACGTGAGTGTGATTCATTATTTAAGGCAAAATTCCACTTGAGGCGCTTTACAAAAATATAATTATGGAATAATAAGAAATTTATAAAAAGTTCACGAAAACTATCAAAACTTGTACTAAGGGTACAGGCACGGGATCGACCGATGTCACCATTGTATGTAGAGCAAAAGCGTCAATGCAGTTTGACCTTATAAAAAACCCATTTGTAGGTAGGTTTCCGTTGTGTTTTGAAGTTGAACATCAAATACAAATACAAATACAAATAATTTATTTTCACTTAAGTACTTTACAGAAATAATAACTACGCTAACAATCAAACTGGGTTGGATCACCCGTATCTTGATGTTAGGCTTCCCTTACATGGCAAATATTTTTTTTTAAGTACCTACATGAGTGTGAGTATTATAGATTGTGAAATGAAATTAATATCTTAAATAACATGCAAAAATTACAATTATTAATTATTAATTTATTATTCGTATTCTTTTACCTAATCTGTAACACACAAACGCGAGAGTTTTGTGAACAACTTTAGGCGGCCTGTTGCTATGGTCAACTGTGACCCGATAAAGTGACGTCACTGACGTATTAGTTTTATTGACATAACGGCTCATGTGCCTACTCTTCCACTCTTTCTAGGTCTTTGCGTATTTTGGAATGTTGCCTATTGAACTATATACATAAACAATTAATAAACCCTGGCTCAATTAAATCATTATCATCATCATCAGCCAGAAGACGTCCACTGCTGAACATAGGCCTCCCCCTTTAACCTCCACACTGAACGACAGCCTGCCTTTTGCATCCACTGGATGCCTGTGACTCTCACAATGTCGTCGGTCCATCTAGTGGGAGGCCTCCCTACGCTGCGTCTTCCGGTTCGTGGTCTCCACTCCAGAACCTTTCTTCCCCATCGGTTATCGGTTCTTCGAGCGATGTGGCCTGCCCATTGCCACTTCAACTTGCAAATTTTAACAGCTATGTCGGTGACTCTGGTTCTTTGGCAATGGCAATAGCTCTGGTGTCAATTAAATCAAGTTACTAGTAAATACATATTTAGGTAATTTTTTACACACACGGTCATCTGACCCCAAACTGAGCAAAACTTGTAACATAGCTACCAGATACTGATATACATACAGTCATACATATATATTTTTAAATACATACTTAAATTGATATTAGCACCCAGATATAGAACAATCACAAACGTTCATCACATGAATGTTTGTCCTAGGATGTTTGGAACTTATCGTTATATAATATTCATCTTATCTTATTTTAGATAATTCAAGCATACACTAGTCTAGTAAACAAGTATGTACTATACGTATACACAATTTTTTATGTCTTTTAATCTTCATAACTAAACTGCATTAAGTCATTCCATTAGCAGTGATCAATTACCGCTATTTTCAATAAATATACTCATATACAATAAATTTCCCCAAACCAACAGAATTTCATTAAACATGCCCGCATCCGGAAGAAACTGGCATTCCTAACATTCTTCGACCGCAGCCACGAAGCAGGTTGTAAAATTTAAAACCTTATTTCAAAGTGACTCATTCTCATAAATCGCTTTCTTTTCGTATACGCCGACTTCTTCACTACATATTATTTCATGTGTCCACACAAAAATACTTTATCTACCTTATGTGATGATTTTGCAATGAAAAAATACGGGCCGAGCTAAGATCCTTCCGTTTTTGAAGTTGGTTAAAAAGGACGATTGAAAATTGCCAAATATACGTAAATAAATTAGTTGCTGGGAGTTTGCCAATGAAAGAACACATTGAAAAATGTTTTGATGTTAATTTTCTTGCGTAAGCTTCGGTGTTTGCTTTTCTTGAATAGTGTTGCTACCTTTTGTCGTATGAATTTTGCATTTTGTTTTTTATTTTCATGCTAATTATTACGCTTTATTTCATTGAAATGTTAACGTAATGAGCACAAAATAATCACTAGTTTTGCGAATTATAATATAAAATTTTATATCTTTGCTTTTTGATATAGATTTTTGCTGGTATGTGTAAGAACAAAATGTATGTACTGGCCAATTGTGTAATATTGTAAAAGAATTTTGATCCAAATAATACATGTATCCAATCTTTTTATAATTTTCTACCAAGTAAAAAGTTGATCCACTAAGAAAAAATTGGCTCGTTAAATTTTTCCTGTTCACACAAAAAACGGACCAAAAAAAGAACAAAAAAAATTTACAAGCCTCCATTAATAAACTGAGACAGCCCACTCACTAAATTGCTTTTTACAAATCTTACGTTGTAACTATTATTTAATCTGTAGCCATAGCCCAACCCTCCACAGTCCCCACGTCATGTCCAGATGCCAATGACATTGCTATGACTAACTTATGAATGGAAACGGTGAAAGTGGGTGCGCACACCTGATTAGCAAGCTTTTTGGAATTATATGTATAAATGACGATCCTATATTTACATGACACTGAGTCAGTATCAAGGTGAATAGAGAAGTGACAAGTTATATCTTGAAGGATCGATAATAATATTTGGAGACTCGAGAGAAGAATCGATAATGCGCAATTATACAATTAATACAATTTGATAAGTAACTAGAAAAGTTTTTTTTTTTTTTTTTTTTTGCCAAAGATGGCAAACAAGCAGATGGTCTGCCTGATGGTAAGCAGTCACTGTCGCCTATGGATACTTGTAACACCAGAGGCATCACAAATACGTTGCCGACCCTTTAGGACTCGATTGCCTAGTAGAAACCGATTTCATAAGTTTCATTTCATTTTTAAGTTTCATAGCTTAGTAAACATAATCTTAATAAAATACATTTTGGGAGCTGAATATTGTATTCGTGAATTCATTAATCAGAAAATCATAGAACATTTGGTTTTATCCAATTATTCGTTATATTTATATATTTTATGCAGCTTGCAATAATAAATGCAAGCCATAATAAGGATAAATTACCGCAACATTATAATTTGTCTAAGCAGTAACCTTTTGAACTTACAACTATTAACCGCGAAAGACAAGTAAACAGAGAATTTGCATAAACAATAAAGTAGCTGTCAGAACAAACGATGGCTGTGTCAGATACCGCAAGCTGGGGGAAATAAAATGTGCAATCGATTGTGAGGAATATCAACGTGGTTGAGTCGTATTTGTGCTATCATTATCATCATCATCATCATCATCAACAACATTTTAGCCATAGGACGACCACTGCTGGACATACGTATCCCCAAAAGAGCAGATGCCTTATTATGGATGTCCTGTCGTGATTCTGATTGTGATCGCAATCGCGTGCCATCTCACTTACGCACGTGGTGCGAGTAAGTAGATGCGAACGGGACGGCATGCAATCTCGAGCACAATCAAACTTCTATAATAAGCTCGCTGGTTGGAAGCGGCCTGCATCCAGCGTTTCCCTGCAGTCTCTTTTAGGTCGTCTGTCCATCTTGTGGGTGGACATCCTACGCTGCGCTTACTGGTCCGTGATCTCCATTCCAGAACCTTTCGGCCCCATCGGCTATCTGTTCTGCGTGATAAGTGCCCTGCCCACTGCCACTTCAACTTGCTAATCCGGTGAGCTATTTCGGTGAGATTCTTTCGTCTACGGATCTCCTCATTTGTGGATTTGCATTGTGCTTTCTCATAAGATTTTACTATATTATGCAGGATCAAGACTGCATATAATTATGCTTTATCTCTATCATCCGTCATCTTAGATATATTATTATCTGAGTCCACCGTCTTTTATGCCATAGTTGTTAGTGTTGCTGTATTTTTTATTTTATAATTAAGTACAGTTGTTCTAACTAGTTTCTTTTCTACATTCTCCTGAAACTTGTTATTGTTATCTATCAATATTTCTTTCGTCCAAGATTGCTCCTTATCATTATAATTTGTTTGTTTCTTATGTCTTACAATAATCTATTATTGCCAACTGTTCATTTTTTTCATGTTATTATAAAAAGTCAATTTAACAGCTTTTATTATATTTTGTATAGTTACTGGCATCGATTTCATTGTCTTTACCATGTCTATGACTAGGTTAACAGCGTTAAAGTGATCTGAATTTGTATATCATAAGATCGTGCAAAAGTTTAGAGCTGTCAAATTTAGTTGGGTTACAGATTTTTATTTAGTAGCATAAAAAGGAATCTCAATGGGTGTTCCCCAATTACCGTGAAACACAGTTACTCAACACTCTCACTGCACCACCATAGTTATTACCCTAACTCGTCACGGTTGACATAGTTTCGATGTTAGTGGTGGAAAGCTCGTTAATTCAATTTGTTTTTCCTCAGTCTTCTAATGCTCCGTTGTTAACACGCGATTCTTTCACGCACGGTCGTTAGAGCTGACTGATTTGATCGTGTTAGAGAACACTATTTGCAACTTTGAGTTTTATCTCTTTATTTTGCAAGCTAAGTGCAAAGCAAGCTTTCTTCGCGTCTTAAAAAGGATATAATATATAAGACCATAATTTATGACAGTATCTTTCTCTTTTATTGGCTATGTATCCCACGTGGTACTTGTTTTTATCTTTTTTTAAATATAAAGTATTATAATTACTGTGTTTGTTATTGATTGTTTGTCGTACATTTAGGGTTACTTCGTCACATTCGTAGTTCAGTTGCGGTTTTTTCATCGCATTAAAAATATGCCTAGTGTTACACCGTACTATATTATTACGACTAGTTTTTCCACTGCGTAGCTTTTTATTGAAATGTAACAAATAATCAATGGGAGATGTTTTTATAAAAAAGTATTGCCTTAAAGTCCCATAAAGTCTTATATAAATTAATTTAAAAATGCTTCGTCGTGAAATTTTTATATCTATTCTGACATCTTAGAATTATTTTCCGGATGTTTTTACTAATGATACCTTAGTTTAAAATCGACTGTATTCGAATAAATATTTTTCTTATCATGTAAATCTACCTGGATTACACTCAGAAATAAAATATTATCTATTAGAAAGATCACCGGTAAGTTGGGTTAGACCCATCACATTGCCTTTAAGTTTATCTTGACCCTGTATCTCATGTTCGCCTTTTTATACATAAAATATAATAGGTATACGTTTGGCCGTCAACTTGCATGATGGAAAGCGAAGTCGCTTATTTCTCTATTATTAATATCAATATCTTCATGGGCTTAATGACACAAATCCATAATATTATCTGACAAGGTTTTTATCTCCCTTTCTTCCAATTGCGATAAGCCAGCATTTATTTGGTTGCATTTTTGAATACATCCTATATCATAAAGTTTGCTTACTTCACGATTTGCATTTTCATAGATACAGAGTGATCACAACATTGCTTTACATCAGGTGAGATGGTGGCCAAACGTAGGCCTTTCTGTGTAAAAAAGGGCTTGTCTGTAAAGTCGGTTTACGGACGACAATTTTGCGTGATAACGCATAGGCTGACCGTGGTTCTCTATCGCTTGTTCCGCGCTCTCTCTTGCACGCGCAGCTCAGGCGGAACGTGACAATTTTTCGTGCGTGCAGCCGGCTTCATCGATTTTTAAGACGTTATCACGTCAAAAATAAATAAAATAAGAACAGATACAGACTCTTTATTGTGCACACCAGAAATAAAAATTACGTACAGTTAAAAATATTACATTACCTGTTTACGGAACGAAATCCGACATCCAGGAAAAAACGTGTCAATTAACCACTAATTTCACCACCCAAACTGATTGACTTCTAAAGGTCTTCCAAATTTTAATATTATTAGTTCCATACGGCAGTCAGCAACATCGCGTGTCGTTGGAAGGGCTTGCCTTCCAAGTTTGGCACACATCAAAGCGCAGGAATGTAAGTTCGCGCAATCGGTCGTGAACAATCTGACAAGGTTTCCATTTCTTTTTGCCTTTTTGTAAGCCTTTTTTTATGATGAAATGGGCTAGCGTTTGACCACAACTCACATGATGGTAAGTGACGATGCACTCTAAGATGGAGCACGCTTGCCCATGAGGTGCATATTCACTCTTGTCTTGAAGAGACCCAGGTTGTACTTTGTAGGGAACACCGAGGCAGGAAGCGCATTCCATTCCTGTGCAGTTCGTATTAGGAAAGAATTTTGGAAACGCTGCGTGCGGACTTTACCAAAGTTCACGACGTAAGGATGACATAGGAATGTTCGTCTCGATAACCTATAGTGAAAATTGGTTGACGGGATCAGTTTAAACAGCTCTTGTGTACATTCTCCAAAATGAACGCAATAAAAAATGGACAGACAAGCCACCTTCCTGTGTGCTATGCGGTATCTTCCCTTTAACCAGCGCTTCGTTATTAATTAGACGAATGGCCCGTCTCTCTACAGAGTCCAATGCTTCCAGCTGGTATTTAGCAGAGCCGTCCCACAAGTGACTGCAGTATTCCAAGCAGGACCGCACTTGCGTTTGGTAAAGGTTAAGCAGTTGGGCAGATGTAAAAAACTGCCTAACCTTGGATAGAATACCAAGTTTTTTAGCAGCAGTTTTGGCTCTCGATTCAATAAAGCGACCGAAGTTTAGAGAAGAAGATATTTGCAGCCCGAGGATTTCTAACCATGTAAAACACAGGCCTCGTATTTTCTAATGTATATACACGTATATCAAAACATTAGTGTTAATTTCATCACAATATTCGCTAGTTCCATAAATTGATCCATCTAACAGTAGCCATACGAGCTCGGCAGCGTTGCGTGGACGCGTGCCTGACGCCATTACGGTAATGACGGACTCGCATAGAAAATATACAGTAATCTCACCAGCTGTTACTACGGATAGTTATTATGTGGAATCAGGGGGTTTCTAATACAAAAGTGTGCTCTAAATCTTTCAAGAAAGACGGATAGAGAAAAATTATGAGTTTTAACGGCCGCTTATACCAAATTTGACGGTTTTAAATCAATTTTATTCAGTTAAATTACAATATTTGAGCTGGAAAAAAATACATGTCGCAGATAACCTCAAAAGGAACAAACGGAACCCTTATTTATAGGATCACTTCGTTGTCCGTCTGTCAATAGTCTTTTTCTCAAGAACTGGCGTAATATCATCAAGTTGAAATTTATACTAAATACTTAGGTCTACGGTTTCTTTCTGCTGTAAAAAAAATAAGTTTTAAGTTCACGCAATCAAAAGATATGAAAGTTTAAGTCGCATATTTTGCGATTTCAAAACCTGTAAGGATACTTGCCGTTGACCTAGAATCATGAAATTTGGCAGGAAGCAAGGTCTTACAGCAAATATAAAGGAATAACTCCGAAAGTGTCTGAGGGTTCTATCCAACGGAACCCTCAGAGCGCAACTCCTACTCGTACTTGTCTGGTTTTATTTCCTGATAAACTCTCTTACTAAATGTCTACCACGTTTGAACAATAGGTATACAATACAAATTAAAACATTTGATAAGAAACATTTGATTAAGTTTAATAATTATTTCAATGCTTGTTTATTATTACGGACCCGGGTATGTCCTAAAGGACCCGGGTATGTCCTAAAACTGCGACCAGAACCACCGGAGGATGGGCAGCGTCCTATTAGTACACGGTGAACGTACTGCGATCCCCAAGCCGCCTGCCAAGCGTGGGGATTATGGCAACACCCTTCTTAAAGAGGGAGGCCTTTGTCCAGCAGTGGATTTTTAATGGCTGCTGATGTTGTTTATTATTCTAACTTCCAGTTCTAAACTGGTTATATTAGGCTCGCATCAAAGCTTAAAAATAAACTCAAAAGTTAAATCATAAGCCCAACTTTCTCTCAATTTATCATCGGTCTACAAAAAAGGGTTTCCATTATGAAGTCCAGCATATAATAATACTAAGGATACGATGGCTGCCGGGAGGGGCTATTAACGCCGCATATCTATTGAGATCCCATTATTTCCTCTAATACCGGTAGGGTTGCCATCTCTCGTACAATTTTAGGTTGAATTATTGAGAGTTAAAACAAGGTCACCGTCAACAACTTATGTAAATCCATTGATAAGTTTAATGTGCGTCGATCGATCTTTACTTTTTAACCGACTTCCAAAAAGAGGCGGTTATCAATTCGACTGTATGTTATTTTTATGTATGTTTGTTACGCGATTACTCCGCCAATTTAGAATTGTTTTTGATGATTCTTTTTTTGGTTGGTAGGTCTTATCTCATAGGTGGTCCCATATTTTTTTTTATCAACATTAATTCAGCGCTTTTTGAAAAAATTACAAAAACCAAAAAAATTACTATAAGCAACGAATTCAATGTACATTGCACAGTGCCACCAACTTAGCTGTTAAAGTGGGCAAAATTGGAACTACAGTTATTTCTTGGTGAAATTCATACGTTGTTCTCCACTAGCGACGCTGTCAACTGAACAGCAAACATAGAGGAACTGTTCCTACAACAGAACTTCAAAAAAACAAAGTGTATCCATGGCGACCGGGCCCTGTTGTTTTTCGTTAAATTTTTCAAGACCATGGATACAAAGTATTTCAGTTGTAATATTCATTTTGTAAATGTAGGTATGTATCATGTCAGCAGTCATGAAGTCGGTTCTTTTTTTTTCTAAAAATTATAATTATCTTCATCTAGTTTCTGTCTTCTGTTTTACGCAGGTCGCTGGCCGCTAGAAAAGTCATACCTAGTAAACGTGGTATTGTGTATAGTTTTGTCGAAAGGTAATTTAAAAAAAAGGATTGATGCTGTAACCTGCTAGTACTTATTATAGTCTCTTCTACAACAATTCTGATTCACACCATAAACATAAAGGTTAAGTTTTTGTATTGTTCGAGTAAAGAAAATTCTCAGATTCTAATGAGACAAATGGATTTTCTATATACTCGTATGTTTGTATATTTGTTTGTTGTGTTTGTTCAACGATAACTTACGTATCGTTAATCCAACTTTTATGAAATTGTGTTCATTTGAATTAAAAAAGAAACGAATATGGGCGAAATCGATCCAGGGTCCAGGACGACGATCCAAGATCGTCGATTCCGAAGATATAGGAGTCAACAACTAGTTCACAGTGTAATAATATTTTACGGTGTTACTATTGCTATCTATGCTTAAAATTGTTCTATCTCGTTTTCGCGCATGACAATGACAAGATAAGATAAGTTTATAAAGCAACTTTATGCATAGCTAACTTAACTAATGTTTCTAAGTAAGCCCGTCACTCACTGATATCTTGCCACCTTAGCCACTACATCATAATGTCTAAACCTATCTGCCTTACCTATTACTTTAACGATTTGCGGTTTCCCGTCGATTCATCAAGATTTATAAGTTTGAGGTGAACTTTTGCGGTTGTTTCTTCTACAAAGCTTACATAAAAAGCTTTTTTTTGATATTTTTATAAATTGCCTACTATCTTTTGCGTTGATATTGATGTGCGGTAAATGCAAAACAATGTGGTAATGGAGATCATTGAAAATGCTAAGGTAAGAACAATTTTTCGTGAGAAAAATTCTAATTATAAATATACAGATACTCTTTTGATTCTTCGGGTGACCTCTTTACCTAAGTTGGACTGACCTAACTGAACAATCTGTCCAAGATAGGTGTAATGGATAAAAACTTCGAGAGTATAGTTCCCAATGGCATGGGTACAACATGGACATTGGACATGATTTTTGTACAGTGTCTATTGCCAGTGATGACATATGGTACTGAGACGTGGTCCTTACCTATTGGCCTTTTGGAATACTCAGAATCAGACAACGGGCAATGGAGAGAGCTGTGCACGGAGTTTCTTTCTATAGAATCCGGAACGTGGATATTCGCCACAATAATTAGTGGTAAAATATATAATTTACTAGCGACCCGCCCGCCCGGCTTCGCACGGGTGTAATTTACGTGCGAAGCCGGGGCGGGTCGCTAGTTATATAATTATTTAAACTATCCTATCTCTCAAGTTGGATCGAACTGCACATGGTGTGCGAATTTTATTATAATCGGTTAAGTGGTTTAGGAGTCCATTGAGGACAAACATTGTGACACGAGATTTATATATATTAAGATTTGCTTGTTTATTGTAGGTATAGGTAGTATCCGACTTAATCATACCTACTTGAATAAATCCCGTAAGATTGCAAGAACTTGTGTTTGATTCACGAAATGTTCTTACAAATCTAGTTTGTTATCTCTTTTATGAATAGTTCCATTATTCCACTTTAATTTACTTCAAATTTGAAATTCCAACAAGACCCTTCACCCACAAATTTCGAAATAGTTTACAACCAGTTAAGAACTCAACTTTTCATTTGATAAAATGGAATCGAATCTCGGAATAGTGGATTAGAAGAAAAAGTTAATAAGATGTTATGAGCGCTAACATATAAAAGTCATGTCTCAACATTTTATTTTTATTTTGAAAACTTGCGTTTTTTATGTAAATTTATATACTACTAGCGGCCCACCCCGGCTTCGCATGGGTATAGATATATAGCCTATGTCACCCGGGGATAGTGTAGCTTCCCAACAGTGAAAGAATTTTTCAAATCGGTTCAGTAGTTTCGTAGCCTATTCAATGCAAACAAACAAAGAAACAAACAATCAAATAATCAAATCTTTCCTCTTTATAATATTACTAGCAACGCACCCCGGCTTCGCACGGGTGTGTCTCATTTTTTTACACTTTTTTTGCGTTATTGGAGTTTTAGTAAGCATCCCTATTTAAAAAAAAAAATATAGCCTATGCCACCCGGGGATAGTGTAGCTTCACAACAGTGAAAATTTTATGTAAACAAACAAACAATCATATCTTTCCTCTTTATAATAAATATAGCTAAATATAATATAATATATATTATAAGCGAAATATTTCTCACTCACTGACTGACTTATCACAAAATCACGAAAACTGCTTGACCTACGAAGCTGAATTTTTTTATGAGGTGTAAAGGTCCGCTAAGAAAGGGTTTTGCGAAAAGGTCGAATTAAGTACCTACGAGTAAGTCGGAGATGAATTTTATATGAAAATATAGGCATACAAAGTAGGCAACAGCTAGTCATCATCATCATCATTTCAACCATAGGACGTCCGAGCCGGACGACCGGTTAGCTGTCAGAGCAAAATTCTCGGACCGATTTTTATGCTAACAGCACAACTACTCACCGCGACCGTACACCGACTCCGTATACTTAGCAGCAATGACGCGTAATAAATTCAATAAGCCAGATGGATTATTGTCACTTTCACTACCAGGTTAAGATATCACTATCAGTGAAGCTGCATAATCAGTGCAGTGAACGTCATGCCTTAGCTTCATTAATCAATAACAGATAAAGAAATGGGTGAAATTATTTCACGTGGTTCTCAAATAAACGCAGCATATTTTTCGAAAAGTTCGTTTACAAAAATATGAATTGCGTACATTTTAACGTGAAGCGAGATAAATAGAGTGGTCTCGTTCGTTCGTAAGGAAAGTTGTAGAAGTCTATCTCAGTTGTCGAATTCCTGTTCGGCGCGTGGGAACGAAATGCGCTTGCGTCGTTCCAGGAACGTGCGCTCGCGATTCATCAAATCACTCATAACAAAGAGTAAATAGGGAAGATGGCAGCCCAATAAGGAATTACGTTAAATGTATTATTCTTCGAGAATGAAACCAATTTTTAGTTTTAAATCTTGAGCCTCACGTATACAGGGCTATGTGGAAAGGGTGTACTAAGCTGAAGGGGGTCCATTATATACTCATCATTATGAACAACTTTTACTATGGAACCAAGCCTGAAATCGCGAAAAACATGTCTGTCTTACCTTTTAACAGCTGTATATTTCAAACCGTAAATAGATAGCCAATTTTTTTTTTTACAAAATATGTGATGTTACAGTGTATGAACTAAGAAATAATAATAAATTCAAAAAATATAAACTAAAAGGGGATGTCCCCATACAACAAACGTAACTTGGTGATTGCTCTAATGTAAAAACGATAATACGTACTAGCGTCTAACTTGGCATGATTATAGTACACACTCTATTAAAGTTTTACAACAAATTACAAATAATGGCACCACAACCAGAGTCACCGACATAGCTGTTAAAATTTGCAAGTTGAAGTGGCAATGGACAGGCCACATCGCTCGAAGAACCGATAACCGATGGGGAAGAAAGGTTCTGGAGTGGAGACCACGGACCGGAAGACGCAGCGTAGGGAGGCCTCCCACTAGATGGACCGACGACATTGTGAGAGTCGCGGGCATCCAGTGGATGCAAAAGGCAGGCTGTCGTTCAGTGTGGAGGTTAAAGGGGGAGGCCTATGTTCAGCAGTGGACCTCTTCTGGCTGATGATGATGATGATGATAAATAATGGCCAAGTGCGAGTCGGTGGCAGATTTCTGTTTACCACCAAGAAGCAACGCCGGGCGCGGTCAGTGCTTGGATGGGCGTGATGTTATATTTTTGCATTACTTTCTGTATTTTGTGGCGGTACGGAACTCTCAGACCGCGAGCCCAACTCGCACTTGGCTGGTTTATTTTTATTACTTACCAGCGGTCCGCCCCGGCTTCGCACGGATATAGATATATAGCCTATGTCACCCGGGGATAGCGTAGCTTCCCAACAGTGAAATAATTTTTCAAATCGGTTCAGTAGTTTCGGAGCCCATTCAATGCAAACAAACAAACAACCAATCAAATTTTTTCTCTTTATAATATTAGTATAGATATAGATAACATTTCAGCCATGGTAAATTCCTTCGATCGGACTAAACTCGGCCTATAGGTACGAACTATACCTGCCTTATTTCAGAAGAGTTTTCCTTATTGATAACTTCTATACACATTTCAAAATTTAATCTTTGTCCGCCCGACTTGCCAATCATCCAATTTTGGCGTAAACGTTCCGTTCCTAAATTATTATTCTTTGCCCATTTATTATGTTTACACTGTTTCAATTCTGAGAATCCGCGGGCTACATGTCTACAGCGCTTGGCGGCTCGTTGGAAACTGCATATGAAATGCCAACATGTATATTACAGCAGCAAATCAAAACCAGTCCAAAAACAGTACTTATTCTTACGTCAATAAGATTATACATTACATATTGGGTGGTAGATCAAAGTTTGTCTGTAGAGGAATAATTATGCACTTTTTACGCAATGTGCCATAATTGACGCAAATGGAAAAATGTTTTTCTACGTCCTCAATATCTGGAGCATCTGTATTGTTGTTCAGATCACAAGGGATAATTAGAAGATAATAAAGCTAGAGTAATGCTATAAATTGATTTCGTGGAGATTATGATGAGTGTGAAAAGTTGGCGGCGTTGGTATTGTGTTTGAAAGTAGTAGATAAAGAGCTTCTTATGATGTTAAGAAACTTTATAGTAATATTTAAACTTTCGCGATTTGAACTCATGTTTTAAACGTTTATCGGGACTTATCTTGTATTATTTTATTTAGGTAATAATTATTTTTTTGAATAAAAAAAGTACCGACTTCATGACTATACAGGACTATACTGAAACTTAAACTAGAAAATATTGAACACTATATAAAATTGTTTAATATTACGACTGAAATACTGTGTTACCATGGTCATGAAAAATTTAACTAAAAACAACAAGGCTCGGTCGCCATAGAAACACTTCTTTGTTTTTTTGAAGTTCTGCTCTAGGAACAGTTCCTCTATGTTTGCTGTCCAGTTGACAGCGTCGCTAGTGGAAAACAAAGTATAAAATTTACCAAGAAATAACTGTAGTTCCCATTTTGCCCACCTTAACAGCTAAGTTAGTGGCACTGTACAATGTACATTGAATTCGTTGCTTATTGTCACGTTTTTTGTAGATTTTTCTAAAAGCACTAAATCAATGTCGATAAAACTTATATGGGACCACCCATAAGATATGACCTACCAACCAAAAAAAGAATAATCAAAAACAATTCTAAATTGGCAGAGTAATCGCGTAACATAAATAAAAAAAAACATATAGTAGAATTGATAACATCCTCCTTTTTGAAGTCGGTTAAAAATAGGTACCTTTCGCTCGACGTTATGACCAAGATAAGTCCCGATAAACGTTTAAACCAAGAAACTTTATGTCTTGTAGATGCGGTACGTATTTTTGTATTAGCTCTAATTTAAAAACGGTTATACGCACAAGCGTCAAACTTGGCATGATGATAGTACCTACACACTCTAAAGTATAACAAAAAATAGTGAAAAATCGGTGACAAACGTTCATTACCAAGTTAAGAAACGTATTTTTCTCCTCAGATGACCTCATCATTCGTCTCACCGAATCGAAATGCCACCATATTTTATTAATTTTGAAGTCGGTTTTTTAAATTGATAATTATTATTGTACTAGCGACCCGCCCGCCCGGCTTCGCACGGGTGTAATTTACGTGCGAAGCCGGAGCGGGTCGCTAGTTATACATATAAACCTTCCTCTTGAATCACTCTATCTATTAAAAAAAACCGTAGTTTTAAAGATTTAAGCATACATAGGGGCGGACAGACAGCGACAGCGACTTTGTTTTATGCTATGTAGTAATTTGGTGGTGGTAGGGTATCGCTTAAAACAGGTTGCCGTAAGGCCTGTTTGCAAAATATGATCCGATAAGAATATCGATAGAGTTTTTAATTTTTTTAACGTAAGAAGCTTGTAGTTTTGTACTTTCAAAGTTCAATATTAACCTTTTCTTTCCATTACAGACGCGGACGAGAGCAGGCGAACTATGGCCGATGGAGCGGCCGGACGGCATGCCGGTCATACAGTCCCTAGAAGTCATGTGCGGGAAGGACCACATGGACGTGCATTTAACATTCTCACATCCCTTCGAGGGGATAGTCTCTTCAAAAGGTCAGTATTATTTTGTAATGAGAAACGACATCATCATCATCACCATCATCATCATCGTCATTACAGCCATAGGACGTCCACTGCTGGACATAGGCTTCCCCCATTGAACTCCAAAAGGGCCGGTTGGAAGCGACTTGGATCGGAGGTACCGGCCTAAGAATAGACCTTCTCTTTCCGTGGGTGCCGTAGAAGTCGGATAAGGGACCTCAACCAGAAAATGGGCAGCAGCGTCTTCTGAAGACAAAAACTCCCAACTGCGCTCGCCAACCCACCTGTCAAGCGTGGCGAGTATTGCCAATCCCCTTTAATGATAAGAAACACCGCGTCGGTACAGTTAACAAACTTTCCATCCCAACCGTGGTAGCCTAGCTATTTGGGTGATCGCTAAACTTGAAAGCGTGCATGTGGTTTGCGATGCCAAAATTCTATTGGAATGAAAAAATAATGTTCTTACAATTTTATAATATTGTTCAACCTTTTAATACAGTGATACCAACTAGCTAAACTAAATAGGTTCACGAGCCTAACTATCACCTCACCTCGTATCTCACCTACGTAGTATTCAGACCGCTTCTAATTGTGGTAAGTAATTGCCAAGGTTTCACTAACAATTATGACTGATACATACTGAATTATTAATACTGCCATGCCCCAGTTATGAGCGGCATTGCTCTTTTACACACTACAGTTTGATTTAACCGTTGGCTTTTTGAGTGAAACGTTCGTTTTTGTGACGAAGTGGCCACCGTAAGTTTAAATGTAGGCCTGCAACTTGCCTGCAACTGTATCTGACGTTTGCATTTGTCAGGATGACGAGTTTTTTTTTGTATCATGTCATTATGTGACGTCACTTTCCAGGCCCAGCCGCAGAATACATATAAGTACAAATACAGAAGATTCACTCCGCAAAATCATTTAAATAAGTAGCGACTCTTGCTACTACACAAAAAAGAGCAATTCAGGACGTGCGAGCGCAAAACTCAGTCCCTTAAAACGAAAGTCTTCGACGAGTGTGTGTTGCCAGTGATGACATAAGGCAAAAAACGTGCTCTCTCACTATGGGCCTCATAAAAAAGCTCAAAGTCGCACAACGAGCTATGGAGAGGACTATGCTCGGGGTTTCTCTACGAGATCAAATCAGAAATGAGGAGATACGTATATGAACGAAAGTTACCGACATAGCCCATCGGATTAGCAAGTTGAAATGGCAATGGGCAGGGAACATAGCACGCAGAATAGATGGCCGATGGTGCCGAAAGGTTCTCGAATGGAGACCATGGACCGGTAAGCACAGAGTCCACTCACAAGATGGACAGGCGACCTAAAAGAGACTGCAAGGAACCGCTGGATGCAGGCCGTTTCCAACCGGCCCGTTCGGAGATCGATGAGGTAGTAGAAGGAGGTCTAGGCAGAAGCTATTTTAAAAAAAAAAAATTGGGGAAGGTTGATGTTCTTTCTTGTTGTTTTTTATTTTTATTGTTTAATCAACACATTGTTCATATAAGATTTACAAAAATATAGCACCAAAAACCCACGGAAGGTTTGTCTTAGCATACAGATACCCCGCACTGACAAACAATGCGTAGGTACCTACGCTGAAATAAAGAAAAAAAAAAATTATTGATGTAGAACTTGTACAAAATAAATCTATAAAAATTTCAAATTCAATGATGATTCATTTGATGTTTCACGCAATTCTCTGTTAGTACATTCCACGGTCTTTCACAGTTGCGTGATAAAGCGCTCAGAACTTTCTTACTAGCATTTTCACATGGTACTAAACTAGTCGACATTTAGCGATAAGTTTTAGGCTTGATTCATATCACACCAAGCCCCGTTAGACCTTGACATTGAAATATAAGCTATAGGTATTCGTCTCATATACATTAAAATAATCGATTGTTTATCGGATACATTTTGGAGAGAGTGCATCGGATCTGCATGATGTAATTACGTCATGCCCATTTTTTTGTATCGGACTGCTGTAATGGGCTCGAAAAATCTTCGCTTTATGGTTGATATTCCGAAAACCCATACGAAGCGCTTTGATTCCACATTTATTGTGCGAACTGCTAGTCTGTGGAAAGTGCTGCCAGAACGGGTATTCCCCGATAGTCCGTAGGTAGTAGATAGTTACAATCTCTTTAAATCACGAGTGAATCGGTTTCTTCTAAGCAAGCGTGCTCCATCATAGACCGCATTATCGCTTAACATCAGGCGAGTTGGAGGTCAAACTCAAGCCTATTATTAATTTAAAAAAGGGAAACTTTGTACGTACATGTTTGTCCTTTGAGCATCTATTTATACTCGTATATACTCAAACTTCACGCTCTCTGAACAGGATTTTGCTAGCTTTCTCCAATATTATCCCAACGTTTCATGAACTGTCCGAAGGTTAATAAGCCCTGTCTATCCTCTAAACACGATCTCTAACCTCATGATAATGAGCTTTATCTATACTTACTTAAAACTTGAAAACAGACTAAATACTTAAATTGTAATAATTATTTATTACATTACACCGAGCACTGGGTAGAGTTGGGAATTCTACTGTTTGTGGCCGTTTATAGAGTTCAATTTTAAGGACCATATTTAAATACCTACTCCGTAAATTCTCTTTTGTAAAGTTTTTAGTGTACTATTTCGATTAACACTTAACCTGTTACAAATAATTTGAAATAATATATATGTTTCATTGTTAACCAATGGACATAGCTGTCTAAATAATTGTCAAGATAAATATTCAGCGCGAGTAAATGGCGTGTAAATTTAATTCGGTAAATTTCTATTTCTATTGAAATTTATTTATTATTATTAAATTAGACGATGACAGCGACACTTTTAGTAAATTATTTTTAAATGTTCACCAATTATTTGCTATTTTTGTACTTGCGTGATATAACTAGCTACGTCCCGAGTTTCACCCGCGTGGATCAATCTTTATAGCATCAGCTATCTGCCAGTGACAGTCCCGTCAAAATCAGTCCAACCATTTTGTAGTCCACAAGGAACATACAACACATCGATTTTAATTTATTAGTAATTACAGTGTTCGCCATTTTATTATCATTATCATCAATCATCAGCCTATCATGTTCTGATGTTCCCACTGCTGGGACACAAGCCTTCTTTCAAAGAGAAAGGATGGACCCTAATCCACCGTGCTGGCCCAGACATGCACTAGGTGAATGGGTTGGTGAATGTCATATTATGTCTTTTGACTGTCTTTCTCTTGTCATTTTACTATGCAAAAATTATCCATGGAATCTGCAATTTACCCTAGCACCTCTTCAACAATTTCCAGTATAACTTGACCATCCAATCTAACCATTTGTTTGATGTCCGTAGGTCAGCACGGTGACCCGAGGTGCGTCTACGTGCCCCCGTCGACCGGCCAGACCTACTTCTCGTTTCGGATCGCGTACGCGAAATGTGGCACTAAACCAGGTATGTATCTGTTGCTGTTAACTAGGTATTTAGTACTTGTAGAGTTCGTTTATTGACGAGACGATTGAAAAAAAAAAGTTTCATCTGTCTCGATAGATGGCAATCGCAACTATCAACAGTATCTAAGACACACGCCAAAGAATATAAATAAGCTAATCCTTCTAAATCGACTGTCCTGGAATAAGGCGCTGCGCAAACGTAGACGATTTTTGTTGCCGACACGGCACACCCAGTACCAATCAAGTGGAAGCAACTGGACACAAAGTCTGCGCAGAGAGTGGCTGATCTCATACTGGTTATATAGAAATCAAATATTCATTGGTAACTTGTATCCGACACAAGACACAAAAGTGTCTACGTTTGCGCCCTAAATAGAACAAACACAAATGTTTGTCCTAGGTAGGAACTGAACCCACGCCCCCGAGCGCAGAAGGCAGGTTCACTACCAACTTGACCAACGGGGCTAGCATTGCATTCTATGTGCCATAGCCGGCTGCACTATTATAACCTATTTGAATCAGCCATTGACAATGAGAAGAAAGTGGCGCTACCATGCACGCTGACTTAAATGTAACACAGCTGATTTAGAAGAGTTATCTTGTTTATATTCTGTAAAGTGTGTTTTAATCTTTGATTATATAGAAAATCAAAGGTTTTAATTGAGCATACATACAAAAAAGGGCCCTGAAAAGCTATCATTGTCGTCAACTTCAAACTCCAAAAGAATCGATTCGAGTATGACTCACCCTCGATTGTGAAAAGGACCATTGTTATTTTATGGGCGTGAAATGCGATAATACTTTCAAATAAAACGATTACAGTCGGCGCCACACTAAACATTTCTTATTTTCAATTACGATGTGCCTTAAAACTTAGACATAAATGACACGAGAACTTTCCTTTCATTTTATCCTTTATCAGTTTCTCGATTTCATCGTATTGTTTTTTACTCAATTAGCTACTGTTTTAGTATTTTATCCACAGAAAAGAAAAGTAAATAGAACGGAAATGAGAAGGAAAATCTGACGCCAGCTGTGGTCGCTAGGCATTATGACAGAGTCTAGCTTGAACATTCTCATGTATGTCAACGCATCGAACTCCGCATCCAAAGAACTTGGACCTTACCTTTTTGGGTTACGTCTCAAAGTTCTTTGTCCGCATCACAGCTGCTAACTGATTTCAAATAACTGACGTGTCGTTAATATGGGTGCAACTGGCTACAAAAAAAAATCTTACAAAAATGCCTTGACAGCCGTTCTAATTTAAACAATTTTTTTTTTCTGTGATTTTATCTACGCTCTAACTAACAGTTTGTGCTCAAATAGCCGAAAATTATACATTGATGAACATTTGTGGTTGTTATATCTGGGTATTAATAATATCTATTTAAGTATGTATTTAAAAATATATATTATGGTATATTATCAGTCTCTGGCAGTCATATTACAAGGTTTGCTTAGATTGGGGTCAGATGACCGTGTATGCAAAAAATATATTCCCGAATATTTATTTTAAATTTATTTATCATTTACCAAAATAGAAAAAATTGCCATGAAAGTTGGTTTAGAACATTTGAATAAATATTTTTTAATAAGTGTAAATTCTGATAAAAATGTAATGAGGATCCACTCAGGGTCTTGTATTTAAAATTAAAAAAAAACGCGCGATCGAGATTGTTTTTGGCAGGAAAGAGACGTGAGAGTCACAGATTTTAGTAAATCTGTGCGCTTAGTCCCAGATTTGATAGGGTTCGAAAACTTTTTTCGTTTGGTATTGTTTCATACATTTTAGTAAAACGTCTCTATCGGAAACGTGGAGGAACTAAAATCGGTAGTAATCGGCGGTATAGATTGCTTCACTCTAATACGAAAAAAGTTTTCGAATACCTTTTAGCCCAGCAATGTATGGAACAATATTTACGAAAACGAAAAAAGTTTTCGAATACTATCAAAACTTGTACTAAGGGTAATGTGGTGAGAGTGCACGGTGTAGATATTATCAACCTCGATAAACGATAATTTGCAACATCGACCTCCAGGGAGGAAAACGTATTCACAACTTGAACGATTATTATGTTATAACAGTTTACTCTTTAAAAATAATTAAGTAATTATCCTTCGCGTTTACTTTCGATTCTTGCCTTCGCTTTCATTCGCTTAAAATTAATTACTCGATGCAGGTTACGTTTAAACAGAAATGAAAACACTTTATTGATTCCTTAATGCGATTTGAGTGTCGGAAGTGTTTTATGGATAAGTCGCTTTTAACCATAGTTTTTTCACTACTCAATAAATAAGGAAATTATTGTTACATTAAAATTAACCAGTTCGTCCAAAGTGTGACTTGGTGGCCTTTTTTTCTTCACGATACCTTGACCTCAGATCAGAAAACAAGGGAGATATGGTACGGCTGCGAACGCATCAGGCCTACAACAGTGTTTATGCGAGTTTCTGCCTTTATTTAAACTAAAAGAAATTATCTTGTGGTTCAGGACTTCAAACTTTGATTGGCTAGATCAGGAGTGTCCAACAAAATTTTGTGGCGGGCCGGATTTATTAACTTTGTAACTATGGCGGACCAAGAGATGTTTTGTAACTGAGCAAATCAAGACTAATATAAGTAAAATGGTAGAAAGGGTATAATTATAACCTTTTGGCGGAATTCACAGCAGTTTTCACTTGTAGCTGTATGCACAGGCACACTGATATATATGATATAGATATGAATATCCGTTCTTTACAAGATTACGTCTAAAAAAGTTAAAAGTTACCCAACTTTTAACTCATTCGCGGGTTGAATTAGGAACCTTGGCGGGCCGCATCGTGGCCCGCGGGCCGTATGTTGGACACCCCTGGGCTAGATACTTAACTCAAAGTAGCTTAAAACAGATACAAAACAATTTGCAAATAGTCTGCTATATTGTGAATGTAATCGGTACAATCTTGGAATGTAACCCATTGAAACTGTAAACAAATCTTCGGTTTGTAGTTAGTAAGATTTGCTTGTCAGATTGTTTTAACCCTTTTCCAACTGCGCATTTATAGCCTTTTAGCGAAGTTCACTGTAACTTAGATGGTGATTAAATATTTAAATCACCTGTTCATAATATTAAAAGCATGATGACAGTAACAAAACATATTTAAAATTATAGTCCATCTATCTATCTATCTTCTATTTATTAAAAAGAGTTTATTCAAAAAAAATTGAAATAAAATAAAAACTATCTTAAATTTAAATTTATAACTAAAACTAATCTAACAAGCCGCTACCGGTGGGCAGCGTTCCCAAAATGCTGGCAGCATTGCCACGTTGTATGGCAATGCTTAGTTCTTGGGCAAAATAAAGGCCAGCATTTTGGTCCCGAGTTGCTTCGACCAGTCACCCTGATAGGTCTATAAATATTTGATGGGCTCCTGGTCCCCACGGTCCAAGCGTCTTAACCCCAAAAGGCTCAAATTTATACCCGCTATCTAGGGTACTGTATTTGCGTCTTTTGAAGCTCTCCGCTGATTCAGCCGCCACACCAGCCTTTTTCTGAGTTCCCGGAAGATGAGACTTGCGCCGTCTTCTATCTGTATCTATATAATATATAAAAATTTATTCTTATTTACCTTGGTAACGCCATGACTTAAGAACGACTTTACCGATTTCATTATTTTTTTTAAAGTTTTCTAACACTTCTTACGTTCTTACGGAGAGACAAATTAAGTTAAGTTAAATTTCATAAAACTTAACGACAATTTTAACTGCGCACGATTGACAGTTCTTAGACAGGACAATATCTGCCAGGTCAGCTAGTAATTAAAAATTATAGTTTAAAAAACTAAAAACAACCTATTTCAACTCGTTAAATAGCCAAACAAATGACAGAGACATCTAGCGGGAAGACGTCAAACATGCGCGGTGCGGCGCAGATGGTTGGAAGCAAGGAAGTTTTCCCTTTAGGAGTCTTCCATAAGCTCTTTGCCTTTAGGGTATACAAAGTCCTTGCAATCAAGATATCCACTTTCCAGCTCTTGATTGTCAACAGATGAGTACCAAATTATTGTATTGTCATCCAAATTACATAATATAGGTACTTTTAAATCAACGCGACAATTAGTTGTCGATACAATAAAACCTATAAACAAGACTTCATTACATTGTTAGCTAGTTACAAGTTAGCTTAATGGGGCGTCCATTAATTACGTTAGGTGATATTGGCGATTTGTTGACCCCCCCCCCCCCCTTGGTGAGATGTCGTGAGATTTGGCTTGACCCCTCCCCCCTCCCCTCACCCTTCACTCCCACATGAGATTGGATGAGATTCGGCTCTACCTCCCTCCCCCCAAAATCATTAATGGACGCCCCCTAATCTTACGTGAGTAATTCCAAAAATATGTGTGAAAACCACATCAGCTTTTAATTAGGTAGTTAAAATAAAGTAAGCTCCTCTTTACCTGTACTTTCTTACGTGAATTTTCACGGTTCCATGAAACGATTACCAGTGTCATAAAATATCATAAACATCAAAGCGGGGAGTTAAATAAGAAATAGAATGGTTACTGCAATCATCGGCCTCATACTTTGAGTAAACTCTGAGAATGTAATGACGGCTTTTTAATTTTATGTGCGGCAATGCTATGCTTTTTATCAAGGAAAAGCACAGACTAGATAGAAACAGAGTAAGAACCACAACACTTCAGGAGAGACACCGCAAATTCACCTACTTTGCATGTCTAAGGCTTGTCATAACTTGGATTAATTCTCCAACATTATTCTGAAGCACATCAGATGTCAATACAAAAAATACAAAAATGTTAAATTGGCCATAGTGTAAACTCTTTGAAAGCTGTGACCTACGAATAGAATTAAACTACTACTTAATTGCTCACGTGACGTCATAATAGGTACAAAAAATGCGACATTCTTGGTTTTCATACTAGTTGACGTACCTGTGAGGCCTAACCTGTGGTAAGAACTCCAAAAAGTGACTTTCGAGAACACTCTCGAAAGTGACTTTTGAGAGTGTTTTATCTATGTATTAAGAAAATCTGTTCAGCTGTTTCAACTGTATGTTTGTTACGCGATTACTCCGCCAATTGATTTTGCCTGCCATTGATTTTGATGGTTTTTATTGGTAGGCCTTAATTTAGGCGTGGTCCCGTATAAATTTTATCAAAATAATTTCAGTATTTTTTGAAAAAATCACCAAAAATCAAAATATATACACATAATACACGTTTTGGTTTGTGGCTCCCCTTAGAAAAACTTTTGATGAGGTCTTTTAAAGCTCTGTTTTCACTTTCCTTTCTACTTTTTAGTTTTTACATGCAGGTATAGTCTTGAATTTGGTTTTTTTCTATAAATTAATTATTTAATTCATACTGGTCAGTTATATGTAGTTGTACATCTGGTATATTCTGTAAGGAAAGTTTGAATTTACTATTACGAGTCGGTTTAAATAATTGCCGTGTCCCGACAAACTGTGTACGGTATTAACTGCCGTGATTATTGCGGGTAATGTTAGCCCCTCTTTAGTCCGTTGCCGTAAACAACTTGGTATGCCATTATTGCGTGTTTTCTGGAACTTAAGCCCTTGCAGCGTAGGTACTTTAGATTTTTGAAAATTGTGCTTAATTGATCTTATTCGATTGATTCAGCTTAATTAAAAGTCGCCATCCTCATTATAGCCGTAGGACGTCCACTGCTGGACATATGCCTCCCCTATCGATCCCAAAAGGGCCGGTTGGAAGCGGCCTGCATCCAGCGTTTCCTTGCGGTCTCTTTTAGGTCGTCCATCTTTGGGTGGACGTCCTACCAGCGTAGGATCGCCTACCGCTTACGAAAAATCAAAAGTGATTCCCATAAAAAATGTGTAGGTTTTAATACTACCTACTAATAATAAAACAGGGCCATATTATGCCACTGGAGCAAAAAATGCCAGCGCCATATATCCTCACTCGAATATTTCAAGGAGTTAGGTTGGCTCGGGTAGGTGCTGGTAGGGGGAAATACACAATACACTCCAAGTGGGACGTTAGTGTAGGATGATTATAATAAATCTAACCGAGGTTTTCTGATAAATTACTAGATTTTTTAATGTTTTTTTTTCTTGGTAGGTTATACTTCAGAGGTAGTCCCAAATTCATTTTAACGATATTGATTCAGCGCTTTTTGAAAAAAACAATTAAAACCAAAAACATATACACAGATGGTGTTTTAATTTGTCCATGGTTCCCTTTAGCAAAAGTTCAATCTCTGTTTTAACTGTAATTTTTCTACTTTTTAGTTTAATACAGGGTATTGGGTATCGTATTAAAGTCGGTTTTTTCTTCTTCTAAAAAATAACTTTATGCAAATAATGATGTGCTTCCTCATTCTACTCTACTTATTCGGTAAAAGTTTGTAGTAGAAATACCTCTTAAAAAAAAACAATAACTACTTATAATATTTTCTCTATTGATAGTTATAATCTAAGAGACCACACAAACGATACAGACCAACGCAGTCGGCGGTATCTTTCTCTGCTATCAATTGCATCCTTCAGCATTAGCTGGATGGATGTGACAAATGAATGGGAAATCCTGAGTGCCGCCCCGAGCTAAATGCTAGGGCTAGCTAACCAGTTGAATTGGTCGCCACACGATGCCAGAGCTACGATGACATAGCGGACAACTAATGTATATAACCTCTAAAATGGAGTAAATGTGGCATTGTAAAGTATATAATTGTACAATGATGCTCGGACGTTTTTGTCTGTTTTCACTGAGAGATTGTGACTATAAGTATACGTCTATCTCTTCTTCTCTTCTCTATCTCTTCTACATAGTATAAATTGAAGCCGCTTTCCGCGTCTGTCTGTCTGTCTGTATGTCTGTATGGCCGCTAACTCCACCTAAACCACGCAACGGATTTTGATGCGGTTTTCACCATCAGTTAGAAACATTTTCAAGGAAGGTTTATATATAAAAACCAGCGACCCGCCCCGGCTTCGCACGTAAATTACACCCGTTCGAAGCTGGGCGGGCGAGTTGCTAGTGAACTATAAGTCCTGTACTGACGTCCCGCTTGGGGTATATTGTGCAAAGGTACGCAAGTTAACGCCAATCGTAATAGAAACATACCTACATATAAAACAGCGATCTGTTCTCGTGATTCTGAGTCTATCGCTTATCTCGGTTTACAAACTAGCGGCATTTGGATTATGTGGTCATTTCAGAAGTAAAAAAATATATTTTATAACTGCACTGCAGCTTACTCTACTCGACTTATACTCGGTCCAATTTCCCCCCTCTTATATTTTCCCTATAGTAATCGGCTACCAGTCAGCTACATTCTAAGTTCAAACCCTAGCAATAGTTATAAATATGAAATAAAACACTTTTTCTGATGAATCTCTAGTGAATTTCCGTTTGCTATACAAGAAGAAACAGGAGCTTCTACAACTTAAAAATAACTCTATCTTCTCTTTTAAGAACTGCTTTCTAGAAGCAGAAATACACTAGAGATTCATCAGAAAAACAGTTCTGAAGATGAACTTCTGCAAAGTTATCATTCAATCAACTAATCAAAATAAACAATTTTAATTTCGGCCTTTAAAAATCTACTGCAAATGTCAGAGCTAATAAAAACTTACCGACCGAGTATAGTACAGAGAAGAATATTAATGATTTCCTGTATGAAAACGTACGCGTAAATTGCCGCTGCATTTTCAGTCAACAAATCACCAATTACTCAAAAGAGAAGCCCTCAACAAAAGTCAAGATAAATAACGTGACAAATGAATGGAAGCTACGCCAGACCAACTATATTCCCACGATAGCCGTTTCTATCGTTTAATTTATTATAGGAAAATTGGCTAGACATCCTCCGTGAGAGATGTTAAGATATTTACTAGAAAATCATAAGCTACGCAATAAACAGTGAAGTTTTCAATTTGCGTACGAAGTCGCGGGCAACAGCTAGTAAAGTATAAAATAACTGATACAAACCCTTACTTACACCTAAATAGAAAACTTGCCTGGCCCAACAGCCTTTGCGTTCTATAAACTCTGATTCCTAGTAAGTATCGGTAATTCGTAACAATTTAGCAATAAATCGTCGCCAAGTTGTACGGCTGGTCCCATTTAAACAGAGTCAGTGGGTTTTTCTCATTGCAATTCCTAGTTGTGTCCAGTACGGACGCATAACGGGCGCGTACTCCCGCTCCTTCTGCGAACCTTGCTCGTGAGCATTGTTTCTCGGAATCGCCACCCGCCCGACTGCATAGCGAACTACACAAAGACCATTTTCCCATATCAACGGAGACGCCATCCCTCAATTCTCATCCAAGCGTATTTCCTTCCCGACAGTACTTACGACCTTAAGTACTTCTGGCGGGACCAGCACTCGGCGTTAATGCGAAAACGATTTTAGACCGTATGATATAGAGTCTGAATACGTCAGCTGCGAGTCAAACTTGGAAGATTAATGTCCTAGTGGATGTTGGCGGTGAAGTGTAAGCTGGTAGCTCTTAAAGGTCAGTTTCGCTCGGGCGCTCTCGGCCCGAGACAGTGGTCCGATCCGCGTTCTTTGGACGACTTCCACTTTTTGCGTAAGTACATCCGCGTAAAGCTCTAGCAATAATAAGGGTTTTGAAAATGAAACAGTTTCTAACGCAAGAGCAGTGGTGGCTGACTAGTAGAATGTGCGTTTTATAGTCTGATGGCACCCGGTGCGATCCTTGCCCCTGCACCACAGCACCAATGATTTATTAAGTACCTACATAAATTATGTGCTTTTGCGATGCCATCGCTCAAAAACGGTGTAGGAAAACATCACGAGGAAACCGGAATGTCCGAGAACCTCAAGTTCAAAGTCATTACATTCATCGAAAAGCACTGGGCCAGTATGGTGGATTAGAATCTTCTCTCTTTGAGAGAAGGCCTGTGTTTCAGCAGTGGGAACATTTTAGACTGAAATTATGAACAAACTTCAAATTCTATTAATTAGTACAGAGTTGAGTAAAACACAGGTCGAGTGAGACAGAGTGCTTTACAAAATTGAAAATAATATCTACATTAAAAAAAAAACACGTTAAATTTTAATAATAATTCAGTTATGTTATTTTTTATCATTTGTTTCAGACCTTCACGGGCAGTTCTACGAGAACACAGTAGTAGTGCAATACGACAAAGATCTCCTCGAAGTGTGGGACGAAGCGAAGAGGCTACGGTGCGAATGGTTCAACGACTATGAAAAGACTGCCTCTAAACCACCCATGGTCATAGCTGATTTGGACGTAGTACAGTTAGACTTTAGAGGTAAGTAACATTATTGGACATATTGTTGATGTCTCGTCCCATTTATCTGACTTCTATTTTCTGATATCTTTAAGGATCTTCGATTTCTGATATCTTCTGGAAACTGCTGGAAACGAGTGAATGCGACTGACGAGAGACTAGGGAGAGTGGCATAAACAATGGGAGACCTATATAGCCAGCAGATACCCAGCAGTAGTAGTGTTTTATTTTGAACTAGCGACCCGCCCGCCCGGCTTCGCACGGGTGTAATTTACGTGCGAAGCCGGGGCGGGTCATTACATATGTAGTTATACATGTGAACCTTCCTCTTGAATCACTTTATCTATTAAAAAAAAACACTTCAAAATCCGTTGCGTAGTTTTAAAGATTTAAGCATACATAGGGACGGACAGACAGCGACAGCGACTTTGTTTTATACTATGTAGTGATGTTACGCAGTGTCTTACACTGTCTTAGCCGAATATGAACCCCTTTTATAGGCTTTTACAGTAATATAATTATTCGAGTGGTCCCATTTTAAGTTTGAAGAAAGTATACTGCCTGTAAAGATAAAAAATTATATTATCCCGTGTTGAATTTCACCCACTTTCCGTAAAGTTAATTTTATATTTTTTTAAAGATTTTATTTCTTATCTAGAACTAGACTCATGGACAAACTAATATCAGTCCTGGAACTCGCCTAGTTCATCCCACGATAGTGGCAATATCGTTGAACCATCTCACAGTTCGTATATTGATATTAATATTCCTTTTTAGTCAGTGAGTTCACTTGCCTTTGCTGTTAATTTCAGGAGACAACGTTGACTGCTGGATGGAGATCCAAGCAGGGAAGGGTCCGTGGGCGGCGCCGGTCTCCGGCATCGTCCCTTTAGGATCCACACTCACGCTAGTCGTCGCCATCAACGACTACCGAGGTAAGGGTCTCACCTTTATACTATGCCTATTCAATATTAGACAAATTACACAGATAGGTAAGACTAAGGCTTTAAAAATATGTTGTTCAGAGTGTATTGTACACAGTTTTTAACAACTTTCTACATATATGGCTTAATTGTGTACGGCATAGCACAGGGTAAACGTTTAGTACATTCGTACGAGTTAGAAATGTCATCGAACAAGACAGTGACAAAGTACAACCATTTCACATTAGTAAAGTACAAAATTTCTAGTAAGAAACTACCTAGATTCATTCAATTTAAAGAAGGGATAAAAATCTCTTATAAAAATTTAATAAACCTAGATTAATTAGCCAAATCTCACTCTACTGCGGTTAAGTTGATGAAGAAAATCAATGTTAAATTTGACTATAAAATATTCATAACTCTAATCATGAGGGTGAAATCTCACAATTTTACAGTCATTCACCGTTAATTCATTTAGAGATTGACGTCAGCGAATGATTAAGAATTTGAAATTGATGAGAAAAAAATATTCGCACCAATATTGTTAATTTCAACTTTCTTTGTGTTTTTTTTCTCGTTTTTAAATTATGATAGAAGGCTGATGCATGCAAGTTGATTGGATATAACAAAGACGATGATTATCGGCTTAAAAATGAACATAAAAATTTGGTATGTTGACAATGGAGCGACAAATCACGTGACGATACGAGCAAATTTGATATTTGGTACAAGTGATTTGGAGCTTATTAGCTATAAAAACAGCTTTAGATCTAGCAAGGTATAAAGTCTCTCACATCTAAGACTTAAGGTACATTTTGAACTCAACGATTCAATGTTATTTAAATTAAGCACACGCAATTACTCACAGTTCAGTTATTTGTAATTGCTGCTTATTCTTCGGATTCTAAACTATGCCCACGAAATTGACCATTGTGCTCTCCGCTGTTTAAAAAAGCCAAAAAAATGTTTTATTGTTGTAATTTCGACATGAACTCCGTGAAACTGGTTTTTCGTTTTAGAGTTCCGTGTATGGCATAAAACTTATTACTTACAGGAAATGACACTTTTCAGTTATAGCAATTAGTTTCTTGTTAAAAACGTAACGATTGAGTCAAAGTATAATTTTTTTTATCATATGAAGGCAAAAATGCATGTGGCATCTCATGGTAAGCGGTAACAACCACCCATTGATACTAACAACACCAGGCCTAGCATAGGCTGTGGATAAATTGTCTTTCCACCGTTTTTATCCACGCCTAGACGCGACAAAGCTAGAATAAGGATACGTTTGTCTTTTTCTCGCGGGATAAAAACGGTGGAAATACAATATGTCCACGGCCCGTGCTAGGCCTGCTGCAATGTTGTCGATGCTTTGCCCGCACGGAGAGGTGATTATGAACTCTTTTCTATTACAATAATATTATGAGGAAAATATATTTTTGTGAAGTTGCTCTGCGGCGTAGGCTGGCCTCTAAATCTCTAGTCTTCCTTTCTCAAAAAAATCTCTCCATTCTTTTCCTTATCTCATATTTCTCGTCCAGTATGGTTCATATCTTTCTGTGAAACAGAATAAAAATTTACATACAAAATATGAACCTTGGATCTAGCTCAACATTTACGAAAAAAAGTGTCCAGGATTCACTTATATAACTTAGAAACATAATCACTAATACCGAAAACCTAATATAAAATTCTTGTCATTTAATCCATAATATCTAAACATACCTAACATAATAATATACATAGCTAATTTAGCTACGGTTTTTTTTATTATTCTCTATTTTACAATAGACACGCAAAAAAGAAAAAAACTCTTTTTTTACAAAATATTAGAAATCGAGGGTCACTTGATCTGAGAGAGGACGATTGCATTTTGATACATATCAAGCAATCCCCCACAGATCCATTGTAGGTACCAACATAACATTGCATAGGTACAATAGTTACCTACATAGCTGGGGATGTTGGCTTGCAAAGATTATTAAGACCCGTCCGAAGCCTTCCTACACCTACACATACAATGCTGATGGTCAGTTGCACTGTGCGCCTTGCAAGGATCTTTAAAACTAAGTTTGGTTTTGCCAGCCATATATGCGCTCATAACCGGCGCTAGACAGGTTCGCCGTTGACGGACACGTCAAGGAGGCCGATATAAAGGCTTGCAAAAAAATTTACACAAATGCACAGATTGCTTTAGTTCGGTTTTAGTCTAATTAGTTTCGGAAATTTTTGAGCGCCGTTATATTTCTTTGGGTATATAAACTACTTTAGGAATCACTTTCTCCATACTCAATTCTTCTTGTAAAATATTATGTATGGAACCAAATTTATCTGACCGGTTTTCTCGCCGTATAGTGCGTGGGAGAGCCATTACCTCTTTTTTTGGTAAAATCTTTTGTATGCCTATAATATGCTTTGTTTAATGGTAAGCAATAAGAATATTTAGCACTATATTTGCTACATGTATTGACGTGGCTTGATTAATTAACACATTTTGACTGCACCACCTGGCATGGCCCAACTATTTCTTAACATAAACAACTGTTGCAATTAGATTCATCATCATCATCATTTCATCTATAGAACGTCCACTTCCGGGCATAGGCCTCCTCCATCGATCTCCAAAAGGGCCGGTTGGAAGCGGTCTGCATCCAACGTTTCCCTGCGGTCTCTTTTAGGTCGTCTGTCCATCTTGTGGGTGGACGTCCTACGCTGCACTTACTGGTCCGTGGTCTCCATTCCAGAACCATTCGGCACCATCGGCCATCTGTTCTGCGTGATATGTGCCCTGCCTACTGCCACTTCAACTCGCTAATCCAGCAGTTAGATTGTTTCAATTTATTTATGAGACTTATATGTCTTTGCTTGTAATGATGGACTGGCTATATTTTATTATCCTTAACTTAAAGAATTACATACTTTTTGTGACTTTGGTAAATTTTCGAAAGATACCCAGCTGCATTGGGGTGTAGCCGGGTTATGTGAGGTTTCACACATTAATTTTAAAACCCCCCCCACTACAACTCCCCCTGTGGCAGGCTTTTAGATCAAACAAACAAGAGAGATATGCCTCAGTACAATTTTATTATCGTTCATGTTCAAATGTCTCCATTTATAATTTTTCTTCTTTGCCGCTAAAACTGTAAGTACGGCTCACACACAAATTTTTAGGGTTCCGTACCCAAAGGGTAAAAACGTGGCCCTATTACTAAGTCTACGATGTCTGTCTGTCTGTCCGTTCTACCTATTTTAACAGCTGTATCTTTCGAACTGTAATAGATAACCAGTTGAAATTTTCACAGAATATGTAATGTTACGATAGATTAACTAAGAAATAATAAAAAAAAGTAATCGAAAGGGTAAACAAATAATAAATAATGGCCAAGTGTAAGTTGATGACAATGTTTGTTCATTATCAAGTCATAAATGGTAATTTCGTTATTTGGACGACCGTATTGTAAAGTCAACTTCATCATTTCACCGAATCGAAATGCCATATTTTTAATAATATTAGAGTCGGTTTTTTAAATTGACAATTATTGTGTTTTGTTGTGGTACGGAATTCTTACTGCGCGTGCCCTACTCGCACTTGGCCGGTTTATTTAAACATGTCAGATTCTAACTAAGTTTTACTTATATTCACTAAAACTGTCTAATTGCTAACTAGTTAACTTATATCCTTATCTTTGTCTAAGATTAGCCTCAAATTTGTCTATTTATGCTCAGAATAATAGAGTTCGTCATTTTACTCACGTTAACATGATTGTTTGTCTAAAAGCAAATAAAGCCATCTTTGTGAACGCTAATTTACATAGTTGAAGATGAAATCTTGTTTAACTGTTTGTTTTAAACAATAAGCACTATGGTCGGCAACTAATGGAAAACTCTACTTTAAACCACAATGTTTTAAGTGTAAATATGTATGACAATATAAATTTTGTACGTGTTTGGTACATTTCGTAGAAAACATTGCTACTGGAACACCAGCAAACCACCAACCAGTTTCCAAATTCATTAATAAAATTCTTTTTCGAAAAGTAAATGAATTTGTAATATAAAAATAAAAGTCACACCACACTCTATAAAACTCTCTCCACCTTGCTATCTCTCGCTCTCTCTTTTTCTTTCTCTTTATCTCTTCCCGACTATGAGGTCTAGTTTAAGGTATGATACTACTACTGATAGTTATTACTAAGCCTACGATGGCTGTCCGTCTGTCCTACCTTTAAACGGCTGTATCTTTCCAATCGTAATAGATCATTTTCATCATCATTTCAGCCATAGGACGTACGCTGCTGGACATAGGCCTCCCCCATCGATCTCCAAAATGGCCGGTTGGAAGCGGCCTGTATCCAGCGTTTCCCTGCGGTCTCTCTTAGGTCGTCTGTCCATCTTGTGGGTGGATGTCCTACGCTGCGCTTACCAGTCCGTGGTCTCCATTCCATAACCTTTCAGCCCCATCGGCCATCTGTTCTGCGTGATATGTGCCCTGCCCATTGCCACTTCAACTTGCTAATCCGGTGGGCTATGTCGGTGACTTTCGTTCGTCTACGGATCTCCTCACTTCGGATTCGATCTCGTAGAGAAACCCCGAGCATAGCCCTCTCCATAGCTCGTTGTGCTACTTTGAGCTTGCTTATGAGGCCCATAGTGAGAGACCACGTTTCAGTGCCGTATGTCATCACTGGTAACAAACACTGGTCGAAGACTTTCTTCTTAAGGCACTGAGGTATTTTAGATGAGAAGACGTTGCGAATTTTACCGAAATCGTAATCTTTATTGTAATAGATAGCCAATGGAAATTTTCACAGAATATGTAATGTTACGGAAAATTACTAAGTAATAATAAAAAAAAAAAAAAAAAAAAATACGAAAACGCAAAAAACTAATGGTACATAACAATATATATTTTTTTTGCTCCAGTGTAAAAACGGTAATACGCACAAGCGTCAAAGTTTGCATCATTATAGTACACACTCTAAAATATGACAATAAATAATAAATAATGGCCAAGTATGAGTCGGTGACAAATGTAAGTTCATTACCAAGTTCAACCGAGCGTCACATGCAAAATATTAAACTACGAGTCTATTTTGGAAGGCGATAAGCCGGAAGAAGTCGGTTTTTAAGATGAATAATTATTGTATTTTGAGGTGGTACGGAACCCGTAGAGCGCGAGCCCGACTAGCACTTGGCCGGGTTTTTTAACCCCCGATGGGAGAGCTGGTTACCTTCAAACAACTGAACAGATTTTCTGAATCATAGCTAAGAACGCTCTTGATCAAGTCACCTTTCTAACAATAAATACCATATCAAAATCGGTTTAGCCTTTTGGGTGCTACAATGCACAGACACACAGATAAACAAACACACAGATACACACATTAAACTTATGACATCCCTCATTTGAGTAGGGGACTAAAAATACATTTTCGACTTGCATCTACGGTACCTACATAATTCGTGTAATACGCATTTTTCAAATTCTACGGAATGCTGCTGTATAAGTAACTAGTAGGCCGCCCCTGCTTCGCACGGGCGAAGCCGGGATATATAGCCTATGTCAACCGGGGATAGTGCAGCATCCCAACAGTGAAAGAATTTTTCAAATCGGTTCAGTAGTTTCGGAGCCTATTCAATGCAAACAAACAAACAATCAAATCTTTCCTCTTTATAATATTAGTATAGACTACCTCCCACAAAGGTCGCTCTAACAATGCACAATACTGTCAATAAAAGGAAAATAACTCTATTGCCTGCGCCTACGCAACACCTCATAAACTTGTGCCCATAAAAGTTGAGCCTAACTCAATTTTACGATGAATTGCACGTAAAATTTGTTAGTAAATACAAACTCGTCTATTTTCATCGTATAATGCCTAAAAAAATATAAAAATACCACTAAGTATTAGTGACAAGACTGGTTTTCAACCATGAAATATAAATAAATACATATTCGCGACAAAAGCAAAGCTTGTGATATGGCTGCCAGAGACTGATATCATACATATATTATATACTAGCTGTGCCCCGCGGTTTCACCCGCGTAGTGATGAAAAATGGTGACAATGATGATGAAAAGTAGCAAAAAATCAGGTCGATCCGTTGTTCCGTTACAGCGTGAAAGAGGAACAAACATCCATGCATCTATACATACAAACTTTCGCGTTTATAATTTTAGTAGGATTATTGTAAACTTTCATTAAAATCCATTCGGTAGTTTTTGCGTGAAAGAGGAACAAACATCCATACATACAAACTTTCGCGTTTATAATATTAGTAGGATATTGTGATCCCTTAGCTCGTCCAAAATATTTGGTGAAAACATAAATATAGTATGCAGTAACGGTGTGCGATCACGACGATAGCGGCCCTTACCGGCTCTAATTGGCTCTTACCGGCCAGGGGCTCGATTTTTTTTCGCTCGTATTATTTCGTCTGAGAATATCATGAGAAATGAAAGATTTTCTATTGATAAAAAGCAAATTCAAATGATTCAAACCAATCGTTTTGTTAGCAAGTGATATGATTATTTCAAATATAATTATCTTACGCACATTTCCAACATTTTAAATGATAAAAAAGACGCTATTTTGGAATAAAAGAAACGGTTGGGCATTCTTTTTTAAAACACATTGCAAATATTTTAAATAAATTTTTATGTTGGTATGTTTTATTTTGGCAGAAGAGATCGATCGAAAAAACTATGTTTTCGAGAATCCTTTTTAGCCTAAATATAACATTCTGCATTTCATCACTTTCTATGCTCGGGTACAAGTACTTGTAGTATTATTTATTCATCACCTTAGTTAGGTTACGATCCCATAAACCACTGCACCCGACTTATCATCTGAATTTATTCATTGAGCCATTGACAATCAAAGAAAACTCCTTTCTCTAAACTGCCTAGTTAGAGTTGAATGGCCATTGATCGCACCATTGATTTTCAAACACAGGATCTACAAAATATTTAAAAGAAAAACTGAGTTACCTCTATAAATTTAGATAAATCCCAAAAAAAATATTAAAAAAACTTATCCTTAACCTTTTCTTTTCTTATCCTACTAATATTATAAACGCAAAAGTTTGTATGTATGGATGTTTGTTCCTCTTTCACGCTGCAACGAAACAACGGATCGACCTGATTTTTGCATGGGTATAGTTAGAGCCAGAGAGTGACATAGACTTTTCATCATCATCATCACCATTTCTCATCTCTATATACGCGGGTGAAACCACGGGGCGCAGCTAGTGTGGTTATAACAATATCTAAAAAAAATTGCAACAAACGAAGACTAAATGCTATAGTATGCTTTTTACAAGCTTTTATTTAACTTGCCTTGTTTGGGCCAAATCTCGCAACTGTATTTTAAAACAGTTATCCCCAACCGATTAATATGAAATTTTGCATACACGTTTAGTTTGGATGACCACGACGATAACTAAACGTGGATGCAAAATTTCAGCTCAGTCGGTTGGGGACAACTTTTTTAAATTTAGTTGCAAGATTTGACTTGATTTGATTTGGATTTATCCAAAGATGACGGACCAGTAATTTTGTATGCACTCCCATGATATGGGTATCAAATGAAAGGGATTTATATAGTATTTTTTTTATTAATAATTTTATTTAATTTTTACTTGGACATCCATAGTTTTAAATATCGTTGGGTAGCACTTTATTTATACTCTCAAATCAAGTTATTGTGAATATAATAAATCTTATATTACCGGAAACATAAAATAACCGCTAACTCGACACGGGCGTATCAAAACTTCCTGCCACGAGGGAAAAAGTAAACGTTACGTTAGTACATTCTTAACAGAATGTATGGAGTTTAATGGTACTAAGCCAAATAGAGGTCATGTTTTAAATGTTTATCGGGACTTATCACGTATTATTTAATATAGGTAAAAATATGTTCCTTTCGCTCGACGTTTCGACCATGCGATTTTTCAAGATCAAGTGAGGGTAGGAGAACAAAACACCCGCTCTTCTCACCGGACTCACGTCCGCAGTTTTCAGTCAGCTCGTGACCACGGCCATTGTAACATGGTCGAAACGTCGAGCGAAAGGTACATATTTTTACCTTTTATAATACGTGATAAGTCCCGATATACATTTAAAACATGTGTTCAAATCACGAAAGTTTAAAAATTACAAATAGAGGTCATTTTAAATAACTTTATGCATGTGGACAAACCTGAAATTTAGACAAAAAGCTTTTATATTTTCGATAAGTTTAGTATGATTGACGTTTTTCTATGAACCGCGGCTTTTTGTGATTTTAGTGTTGGTCCCATAGGAAAAAAAAAACATAATGTTCAGTAGAATTACTTCATTTAGCCGTTACGTATTTGTATAGACAAGTAGGTACCCTTGGTATGGGTAGCAATGAGCTCTATGGAGTTTATGTACGGATTTTCATACTACTGGCTTTTCGGTGGAAAGAAAACATGAGGAAACCTGCATACATACGGATAAGAAATTCAATGGCGTATGTGTATCCACCAACCCGCAACTGGGCCAGCGAAGTGGATATGGACCAATCGCCCTTTCGTTCGGGGGTAGGCCTATGTCCAGCAGTGGACTATTATAAGGCTGATTATGATAAGCACACTTTACTACGATCAAAAATACTAAAGTGAATGTTTCGGCTTACAATTTACCTGTATTCAGTATATAACTCTCTATTTAAATTTATAAAATACTAGCGGTCCGCCCCAGCTTCGCACGGGTATAGATTATAGCCTATGTCACCCGGGGATAGTGTAGTATCCCGTCAGTGAAAGAATTTTTGAAATCGGTTCAGTAGTTTCGGAGCCTATTCAATGCAAACAAACAAACAAACAAACAAATCTTTCCTCTTTATAATATAAGTATAGACAAGAAAGTATTTCTACAAGACCTACAACAAATTTTATTATGACAGCATTGAATACAAGAAAGTATTTCTACTGGACCCTGGTATGTCCTAAAACTGCGACCAGAACCACCGGAAGATGGGCAGCAGCGTCCTGTTAGTACACGGTGAACGTACTGCGATCTCCAAGCCGCCTGCCAAGCGTGGGGATTATGGCAACACCCCTCTCTAAGAGGGAGGCCTTGTTCAGCAGTGGACATTTAATGGCTGATGATGTGATGATGTGATGTAATTTCTACAAAACCTACAACAAATTTTATTATGATAGCATTGTTTATAAAAAAAATATTTTTATTCGATAAAAATTACAAGTAAAATAAAAAGGATCTTAAATTTTAATTTATAACTAAAATTAATCTTAAATTAAATTAAACTAAAACTAAAACTAATCTAAATAGCCGCTACCAGTGGGAAGCGTTCCCAAAATGCTGGCAGCATTGCCAAGTTGTATGGCAATGTTTGGTCTTTGGGCAAAATAAAGGCCAGCATTTTGGTCACGCAGCAGTTTTATTTATAAAAAATAAATAAAAAACATGTGTATTCAATATTAAAAAAATCTATTATTATTGATTTGAATTGTCTATCTATATATAACATTTAAATAGTTAATAATTTTATATAAGTTGTCGAAAATAGCCATGACGTGCGAAAGAGCCCAGTTTTCGTCACCCGTCCCACGTGCGTCGAAACTTGTAATATAGCTTCGATAATGGTGCGCAAACACAAGTAACGGTACGGTGGAATAGTAAAAAGTAAACTGGACAAATATGAGCGAATGGGTTTGCTTAACGGATCGGCCGCGATGCGACGAAGGACGGACGCGAATGGATAGAACTTCGAGACGGGTATTGGTAGAAGTGGACGCGTTGTTAGGATTAAAAGAAATTAACGACGCAAAGTATTAAAATTCGTCATGTAAGATTTATACGGGGTGTAAGGGGAACACTCTCGAAGCCAAAAGAAGGTAATTGTACTCATCATTATGAACAACTTTTAGTATGGGACTAGCCCTGAAATCACGAAAAAAATATCAGCTGTTCTATAGAAAACGGTCATTGACACTCGACAAAATGTATGGAACAGCTGATTTTGATTTTTTTCTATTAATATAATTTTTAGTAATATGATTAGTTTATGGCTTATTTTTGAAACTTTTGACATGTAATTATTATTATGAATAAAATTATTATTATCATTACATCTTCCATCAACCTGTAGAATACGCATATGAAATTCTGCTAACCGCGCCGCATTGGATTCCCAGATGGCGAGAGATGTTATGATGCATTAAGATATGTCGTTTCATCGTTCCGGTATAACAAGTCTACGAAATTTTTTGCGTAGGTGTTTCTGCAAACTCACTGACGTTTGATCTAACATACCTCCTACTTGTTTAGTACGTTCGCAGCCACACCTCTTCAACAGTTTCTTGTTTAGATACATTTGCAAATATTAGATTTTGAGTAACCTTTGAATTGCTATCTCATCGTTAACTGCCAATTTGAAGCTGCCCAATTAGGTTCATTTGTTTCATTTAGGTAAGGTCTTAGTAAAGTTTTTTCAACGTCAATCGGAGAGAACGATTGTACTAGTATGTCTAAATCAATAAATTAAGGTGCAACCTAATTTGGGAGTAATTGTTTATCATTTGGTTTTAATCAAACAATTAGTGACGTCGTTTTTGACAGATTCGGTTATATTTATGTATATTAGTTTTTTTTGGTAGTTTCAGCGATATTTAAATGAAGTGAAGCATCCAGTAACCAAAATGCTGGTCGGTATCTTGCGTAACGGGTCCGTATTGCAATCCAACGCGGCAATGCAGTTAGCATTTTGAGAAATGCCTACGGGCGGTGATTAATTAGATTAGTGCAGTTTAATTTATTTATTTTATTTTACTCAAATTTTATATGATTCCAAATTGGTTTCTATATACTTTTAATAAGCAGCTTGCCAGCCAGCATCTTTACGTCGATGCTCAAGACTAAGAAGGTTAGTCTTGAGCATCGACGTAAAGTTGCTAGTCTTTGATATTCCGAAAACCCGTACGAAGCGCTTTGATTCCACTTTTATTGTGCGAACTGTTAGTCTGTGGAATGCGCTGCCTGAATGGGTGTTCCCCGATAGTTACAATCTGGGTGTCCTCAAATCACGAGTGAATCGCTTTCTTCTAGGCAAGCGTGCTCCATCGTAGACAGCATCATCGCTTAACACCAGGCGAATGGGCGGTCAAACGCAAGCCTATTATTAACAAAAAATATAAAAAAAAAGAAAAAATATACTAGGCCTTTATGTGCCTATTTAAAATAGGCGATAAATTGTTGTTAGCTAAAACTTTTATCTATACTAATATTATAAAGAGGAAAGATTTGATTGTTTGTTTGTTTGCATTGAATAGGCTCCGAAACTACTGAACCGATTTGAAAAATTCTTTCACTGTTGGGAAGCTACACTATCCCCGGGTGACATAGGCTATATTATATTTAAAAAAAAGTATCCTTACTAAAACTCCAATAATGTAAAAAATAAGATTTACAACCGTGCGAAGCCGGGGTGCGTTGCTAGTGACAATATATACCTAACGGTCAGGATAAAAGAAACTCTCTCGTGAGGAGTAATACGATAGAAAAAAGCGTGCAAGTGCGCTTCAATTCATTAAAAACTGACTCCTCATTATCATTATCAAAATCTCGAAAACTACTTGAGCTACAAAGCTGAAATTTGGCAGATAGATTCCTATGGGTTATAAGATCCGCTAAGAAAAGATTTTCGATAGACTCAAATAACTTTTACTCAAATAAGGAGAGGAAAATGGGGGTTGAAAGTTGACAGTCTACGTGTACGAAGCCACGGGCTACATATAGCATAAAACATATAAGTTCAGTTACAATTCGGTGCAACCCTGTGCGTACCTAAATGAACTTTATGCAACGTAACGAGAGTCCCTGTTTATTTAAACTTAATTTCGGAGTGAGTCTTCTAGTACTTTCAGTAAAATTCTTTATTCTGTGGCCTAGGTTAGCATCAGATGTGAGAGACGTTTTACGTTCCTATTACCCCCTGCAGTAAACTAGCGTGAAATACTGCGACGTTTACGGAATGTGTGGGTGACAAGGTTTAAAATTTTAGAGCTATGCAGGTGCTGATTTTGTGGTCAGATGGACAGACGACCTATAAGAGACCGCAGGGAAACGCTGGATGCAGGCCGCTTTTAACCGGCCCTTTTGGAGATCGATGGGGGAGGCCTATGTCTAGTAGTGGACGTCTTTTGCCAGCCATATACGCGCTCATAACTGGCGCTAGTCAGGTTCGCCGTTGACGGACACGTCAAGGAGGCCGATATATATATATATATGGCTGAAATGATGTTAATGATGATGAGGTGCTGATTTTACACCTTTTTTGTAAGGAGTAGGGAATAAAGAACAATTTTGCAATCAATTTGAACTAGAAGTCAGTCCTAACCCACATATTCATAGACGTAAATAAATGTACGTCGAATCCTTACGTCACTCCCCTCAAGTGATGTTTTTTATATGCCAAAACACCACTTGTGAGTGAAATAAACGCACAAGTTTTGAATGGACTCCAATACTTTTCCGATAATCCTTTAGTAGTTTAATACGTGGTAAAATGTTGATTCACAACTTTTATATCAGCCGAGTGTCTCGTAAGAGCTTACAATTTAATAGATATTAGATACAGCCACCGAGCCATTACGCGTGTAAACTATTGTTCACACCCACTCAGCTGATAACGCAAGGGGCTTTTAGTGCTAAGTTGTGCTGTGGTCTGAGCTACGACCTTACTGCGGCATACTCAATGTATGAGCTTTGTATAAAAACGTTGATGGATCGTAGAACTTTAAAATAAACGTAGAGCTTTTTGAAGTTATACTTCTTATGCGACTTGCAACAAGGTTGCGTTAAACGTTTAACGCTACCATGGAGGGGGAATTTTCTCTCTCGTATGGTTGCAAAATGCGTATCCTTTAGCTCTGCGACTAGCAGACCCGGTAGTGTAATGGTGTCGCTAATGGATTGAGAAGCCTAAGGAGCTACGTTCGAATCTCGAGAAAAGCATGTTTTTAAATTGTTGATATTTTTGCCCTAGTTATAATTTTAGGGTTCCTTGTTGAAGTGTAACTTCTTCCGCGCGGAGGGACTCCACGTACAATTTTTTTAAACTAATTGGCTTGCGTTTGACTGCCAACTTGCGTGATGTTAAGCCATGATGCGGTCTACGATAGAGCACACTTGCCTAGGTGAAACTGATTAACTAGTGATTTGACGACACCCAGATTGTAACTATCGGAGAACACCCATTCCGGCAGCGCATTCCACTGACAATTAGTTCGCACAATAAAATTGGAATCAAAGCGCTTCGTACAGGTTTTCAGAATATATGGAACATAAAGCGGTGTCGATTTTTGTGCCCACTCTGGCAGTCTGATGCCATGTGTGATGAAATGGGCAGGAGGCAATTAGATCATGCAGAGTTGATGCACACTGTCCAAAATGTATCAGATAAAAACCAATAGACTAGCGAGTTTTCGCTGATGCTCAAGACTAAGAAGCTTAGTCTGAACAAAAGTACAATCGCTACAAAGTCTTCAAATTACGAGTGAATTGGTTTCTTCTAGGCAGGTGTACTCCATCGTAGGCCGCATCATAACTTTACTGATGTTAAGCGGTGGTGCGGTGCGGTTTGCATGGAGCACTGCTTGGGACATTGGAGTCTATTGAAAAACGTGCTAAGAGGCTCAGCAGTAACAAATCCTTAGTTTTATTTTATCTAGGAATAGACTTGCGTTTGTCCGCCACCTCGCCTGATATTAAGCGAAGATGCGATCTACGATAAAGCACGTTTACCTAGAAGAAACTGATATTTACTGATTATATTAGTAACGTCACTGATATTGTTATAGATATGTGAAGTGGCACGGCACCGCTTGAACCTTCTGTCGCATGTTATATAATAGTAGAGACAGAAAACGAAACGAATAAAACGGACGAAACTTTAAACAAATCCGCAAACCCCAAAATTAACCCGTCAAATTACGCTCCGCATGTCATGTACATAATATTATGCACGTATACTTATTATACTTTTTTTTTTTTATCTGAAATGTAGGTGAAATTCCCCATTTTAGCCATAAAAAAACTCCTTCGCCCACATTCGACGGGTTAATATGAAATGCAAACATTACTGTGTTCTGACTGTGTAACAATAAAAATTTATAATTTACCTGTATCAAGTGAGATTATTCCAGGCATTTCACAATTTTTTTTGGGAAAATGGTTTTGAAAAGTTATTCTTAGGATAATACGACGTGTTATTCTAAAGATACTGGCCAATGAGTTTTTTATTCCAATCAGGGAGTTTTTTTTTTACATATTACTTTTTATTTCCATAAGAAAATTATGCTAAATTGGGATTCTAATGCTGATATTTAAAATTTATCGCGTTTTTTCAGTCTCTACTTTCATTAGCCAGACTCTTACTATGAATATTTGTGTTCCACGTTGGCCAACTTTGTCTCCGCAGCTTTCTACAACTAATGGAATATTTGTTTACCACAAAACAACTATTGCTTTATGTTTGCACATATTTTAACTAAACGATCACCATTTGTTTATAGTTCTTGCTTATTTGTTTAAATGCGCTTGAGTATTTACTCAAACTGTACTTATTTACACGTGTTTTGTTGTCCTAATACGTAGATAAATAGATAGAGACTCTTTATTCTTATACTTTTTTCGATGTGTCGTGTGAATGAGTATTTCAATGTTATTTTCGATAAGATTTGTTTTAGGATATAAATTATAAAGAAAGTACTAAATAGTTAATTTTAACCCAATTATTATTCTGAGATTCCAATAAGAAAAGGTTGAAAGGAGGTCATTGTATGTATCATGATGAATTTTTTACTATACATTTGACAAACATAATTATCCAAGAAAAAAATAAACAATTTTATCAAAAAAATTATATCAACTGTAACTTCACACTAGTAATTTTTAAACGTTCGTGATTATTTTACCTAAATAAAATAATGCGGGATAAGTCCCGTTAGACGTTTAAAACATGCAACTTCTCAATCGACTAAAAGTGTGATTTTTAGGCTTAGTACCTACTTCTGAATTGTTCCATTGTTCTGCATAGCCTTGTATTACCCGAAATATAACGTCGATACGTTATATTTCGGGCCCATCAGACTGGCACTATACGATTATAGTGCCACCCCAATGGCACTATCCGATAAAAAATACACATAATATACATAATTATCTAAAGATGAGCTTTCTGTAATATTTTCAGGTGAATTCGACATGCGAGTGAAGTCGTGCGCCGCATCAGATGGCTCGGAGCATGTCATCCAGTTGTCGGACGAGTATGGGTGTGTTCTGCGACCTAAGATGATATCGAGGTAACTTATTTGTCATACATTCATTATCAGCTAGAAGACGTCCACTGCTAAACATCCCCTCCCATTCAGCCTCCCCTTTAGACCTCCACACTGAACGACAGCTCACCATACGCATCCACTGGATGCCCGCAACTCTCACAATGTCGTCGGTCCATCTAGTGGGAGGCCTACCTACGCTGCGTCTTCCGGTTCGTAGTCGCCACTCAGGAACCTATCTTCCCCATCGGTTATCAGCTCTTCGAGAGATGTGGCCTGCCCATTACCACTTCAACTTGCATATTTTAATGGCTATGTCGGTGACTCTGGTTATTTGGCGAATATCCACGTTCCTGATTATATCGCACAAAGATACTCTGAACATAGAGCTTGTATTGATTATTTTATAACCATAATTTATTTTGGTTATGTAACCTCAAAGCTTGTCCCAAGCTTAACACTTTGAAGACAAATAGGAAGCAAAAGAAGGAGTGTGTTAAAAAAAGTTGTACTTTTCCCTACTAAAGTCAACATAGTCAAGATTCAGAGAGCGTCGATTGCGAGATCTTAAATGTAAGTTAAATAAAAACCGATATAGAAGTCCGCTCTACATTAACTTAATTGATGCCTTTTCAAATCTTAACTAACTTGGATGTAGAACGCTTAAATAGTTGAAGGGTCGACACAACCTTATTAAATGGCTGCCAGCCCATGCCAGCCGCCTAAGCACATACAAGAAATCTAAGTAAGATCTACGCGTGTGCTTGTTATTTTCTATCCAAGAAAACATTGGGAGACCTCAAAAACTGTATGAAACCATATCATAGATAAAGCTATGGAAACCGACATAAGAATTATGTCAGATAAAGAACTAATAAACCCTTTTCAATATTCCAGATTCCTAAAAGCTAAAGCAGCTGACGAGCGTGCCACAGTCATCACATACGCTTTCTTCCACGCATTCAAATTCCCTGATGCCCTGAGCGTCCACATCAGGTGTAAGGTGGAAATCTGTCGACATGGATGTTTGGACCACTGTCAACTAGCGGGGGTCACTCCACAACACGGACCAGGGGCGCTGGATAGGAAGGACGATAGGACCCATCAAGACCACAACGACATTAGGTAAGATCAGCAGTCATCAGGGACCGGTCTGTCTTGCATAAAGCAAGTGCCTTGGTCACATTCAAGTAGACCGTATCATCGCTTAACATCAAGCGAGGTGGTGGTGCAAGCAAATTATTAAACGAAAAAAAAAAGTATTTCCGAATGTTTACTATGAATTTATGTCGCTTTTTCGTGTCCACCCCTATCTGTATGACAGAAAGAAAGGCAAGGAGAATAAGATCATGCAAACCTGATACACACTCTGAAAAAAATATTTTATTTTATTTTATGTTTATTTAAGACCAACAGCACAAAAATATGTACATAGTTATAAATAATTATTTTAAATTACAGCCATTAATAGGTCTATACTAGTGATATAAGTAACATTGTCACGGAAAATCACTACTAAAAATCATATAAATATGTATTGCAAACAAGCGCTAAAAAGCTAAGGTTCATAAGTTAATAAAAAAGGTAAGGTATAAATATCCGATAATAAACTAATAGACAGGCAACTTAGCTTCTATCAATATTTAAGATTTTAGACCCTGAACAAGGGAGTTGTTACTAAAGAGCTTCTTGGCTCAATTCATGTAATCTTAACATGTTAAGCTAGTGCTTAGACGATCCATCTCAAAGGTGCGAACAGAACTCCCTGCACGACTGAACTTGTGCTTGGTACAACGTTTCGACGTGAAGTACCGTCATACCTTCGAGGAGATACCATGACTTCTGTCAGAGACTGGATTAATGGACTGCTGTACCGTGTATTAGATTTATATAGGTACCTCTTTATAACAGTCCTACCCCAGGCTTTATAAAACCTTCCTGCCATAGACTGTCGGAAGATGCCGAGATGTCTATGGCATTGACGAATAGTTTTCTATGTTTCACGGTGACCACTTTACTCTTTTTCAATTATATACCAATTAAGGTAATATAGCTTACAATAAAGTTATTTCTGATTCACATCTGCTCTTTCGGATTTGAAGTCACTTTGCATTTTGGCCCAATTTCAATTCCCTTGGCTTACGAAATGGAATACACATTGGACAATCAGAGGGCTTAATTATGGATGCCTCTTCTTGATTCGGATTGTTATCATGCACCACAAGCAATTGCATGGCTTCTCGTTCAGGTATGTGGTGCGACTAAAAAGTTAGAATGGGATCGCAGGCGAACGCAATCACAATCCGAATCACAAACGGACATCCATAATAAGCCCAAGGGCTAAAATCCAGCATAAAAATTAGCAATCAATCTTTTTTCAATTTTCCAGCGAGCTAACTGCGAACGAGCAAGAGCCACCAATAGACCTTGAATCTGTACTCGATGAGAGTTTCGGCGACGAAGTATCAGGCGACATTGTAGAAGCACCTGCGCCATTAAAACAACGCGCACCGCTCCGCGCACCCGCGCCCGTCCAGGAGCCGGAAGCGGACCACTCTGTTGACGAACTGGTGCAGGCTCTCACTAGGCCCTTCACTGTAAGTTAATTTATCATGTTTGTTAATTTGTCACTAGGCGTTAGATAACCAGGAACTGACGTCATGAGGCACTGGTGTGGCTGAGATGGTAACACAGCTGTTTGCGCAGGCGTGACGTTGACGATAAGTATCATTGGGTGCACGCAACCTTACTCATCTTGTTGTTAGATACACCAAAAGTAAAAATTACAAAATTTAAAAAACCTCCGACAACGACCAACGAGCACCAAGTGACCAACAAGCTCGTAATCTTCAAACGGCTGAACAGATCTTTTTAAATCATAGCTAAGAACAATATCGATCTAGTCACCAACAAAAAAAATCGTATCAGTCATTTCAGAGCTATGATAAACAGATACACAGATTTATAGCATCCCCTCAGTTTGCGTCCGGGTCTAAAAAGACTAAGAAACTTATGTGCCGATTGGCAAAGCGTCCTACACTCAATGTCCGTATTTAGCTAGTTAGCTAGCTGCAATGTAACATCATTGTCTCATAATTTTATAGTTTTTCCACGTCTGATCAAAGCTTGAAGCTACTTAACTGACTTCAAAATTACCCTTTGGGTACAAAATCCTAAAAAGAAACTCGCAATTCAATCCTTAAGAGTCCATAAACTTTCATTTTTTCTATAGTGGCTCTCCTGACTAGCTCGTTTGAGTAACAACCAGACTCACGAACAACCAAAATTATACCTTGGAACCTGGCTAAATCTTATTTTATTGTTATTTTTCAGGACCGTCCCACAGACTTAGAACGCGAACGCGAGCGTTTCCCGTACGGACCGCGCAACCTGCCTGACAATGTAAAGACTATTCCTTCTGGAGAGACCGTCGTCGCTGCTAAACCTGGTCCTGCCGTAGCTGGCCCGAGGTAATGGAAACTCACTTATGAATCATACCTTGCTCAATTTATCCCAACAGTACTCCATCCACGGCCAAACTTGTACTTGGTACAATGTGAGCAACTTTATGCAGACGCAAAGTACTGTCACACCTTTGAAAGGATAATGATTGAATATTATTATGTTCCCTGTTACAAAGTCAATGTTTTTAACAAAAAGCAGTTTTGCATAATGTGGAATAAGATACCGTCCACGGTGTTTCCGAGAAGCTACAACATGGGGTTCTTCAAAAGGCGAGTTAATCGGGTCCTAAAGGGTCGGCAACGTATTTGTGACGCATCTGGTGTTACAATCTGGCGTTCTGCTTGTTTGCCACCTAAAGAATAAAAAAAGTTTTGGTCCAAGTGGTGAACAAAATGTTTTGTTCATTCGCTTAGAAAACATGATCCTAGAACAAAAAATTAAGGATATGGGTGCGTAGCAAATATTTTCATCGTAAATGCTACTGGGCTTGTAACAATTTTAGCATGTCACCAAGTAACACTATTTTAAACTATTACGGTTGTTACCAAAGATATTTAAGACTATGGATATCAGACCAGGGGTCTTACTCCTAGCTGTTTAAAGCAATCCAGTGTAGGTGATGAAAAAATGTAGCGCGATCGCAAACCGTATCTGGGTGCGTTAAGGTTCACGTTCGCGTGATTTTCCGAACAGAATGGTTTTAACGTTACACCGCGTATGGAGTTCGGCGTAAGGCCCCTGCGCTCAAAAACATATTATAATATTACTAGCGACCCGCCCGCTACATAGTATAAATTGAAGTCGCTTTCCGCGTCTGTCTGTCTGTCTGTATGGCCGCTAACTCCTCCTAAACCACGCAACGGATTTTGATGCGGTTTTCACCATCAGTTAGATACATTTTCAAGGAAGGTTTATATATATAACTAGAGACCCGCCCCGGCTTCGGACGTAAATTACACCCGTGCGAAGCCGGGCGGGCGGGTCGCTAGTTTATACTATGTAGAGATGATATTACATGTATTATTGTTTTATTTTCAGATCACTGAGGAAGCGTCGCGCGGTTCGCGACGCTCGTTCGGCCGATGTAGGCGTGTCTGGAATATACGAAGTAGTGTCTGAGAATGATCTCGACTTCGGACCAACGCGTCGGGAACCAGTCACTGTATTCAGCGGAAAAATTAGAGAAGAGGTAAGATGATATAAGAATAAATGAATGTTACTGAAGAATCTGTGATCTGTTAGAAGTTTTTTAATGCCATAGGTGGCAAACAAGAAGACGGGCTGCTTGATGGTAAGCAGTCACCGTCACCGTCACTTATCGCCATATATCGTCACTTTGTATAACATCAGAGGCATCACAGCTACGTTGCAAACACCGCGCGAGGTAGCTCATTCAAAATTTTGCAGGTGAAAAATATCATATATATAAGAAATATCGCGTGAATTGCACAGTGTGTGAGTTTCAGTGATCTATGATATGTGGATGAGCTTTCACGTGGTGCGGTAGCGGCTAGTGTAAAATCACGACGCCAGCATCAGATCAAATAGTTTTTCAGAACACTCGCCGTTGTAACTGCGATAAAAGATACAGAGAGACCCAACGTCTCAAGCATGTTGATTCTCAGGATGTGATTCTCACTCTGTTCATGTATTCTGTCAATGATCTATTTATCTATATCTATATTTCTATACTAATATTATAAAGAGGAAAGATTTGATTATTTGTTTGTTTGTTTGCATTGAAAAGTCTTCGAAACTACTAAACCGGTTTGAAAAATTCTTTCACTGTTGGGAAGCTACACTATCCCCGGGTGACATAGGCTATATTATATATATATTTTAAATAGGGATCCTTACTAAAACACCAATAATGTAACTCAAGTGTGTGTAAAAAAATAAGATTTACACCCGTGCGAAGCCGGGGTGCGTTGCTAGTATGTATATAAAAGCAAAAACCACTTACTTATTCGCTGACTGTTGACTGACTCACCTTGAAAACTATTGGACCTACAATGCTGAAATTTGGCAGGTGTAGATGTCCGCTAAGAAAGGATTTTGCGAAAAGGCCAAATTAAGGGGGGCAAATGGAGATGGAGGTTGAAAGTTTATACCTTATTATGAAAGTCTCTGCGTAAGAAGTCGCGGGTAATTGTTTTAATAAATTCTTGGCCAAGAACCTACTTTATCTTTATTTCAATTCCAGGTGGTTTACGGCATCTGCATGGGCGCTATTCCATTTGGCGCTTTATTCGCGTCAGCTGCCGGCGCAGCAGCAGGCGCGGCACTCGCCGCCGCAGTATTACTACACAAGCTACGAACAAGGCAGTACCCGGCCTGTGCTGCGCCTGCGCATCCGCCTGCCTCGCATTCTCTAGCGGCTTGGATGGCGTTGAGACTGTTGGGGTCCCCGCATCATGTCGCCTCGCATGACGGATAGTTTCGTGGTAATATGATGGACGCTGTGGTAGTGTTGTACTGTGGTGAAAATATCGATAACTGCAGTATACAGGGTGTAAAGGAAACGATCCCGGAAACGAAGACTGATAATTAGTGCTGGTGTTTGCTAATACAATAACAAATAAAACTGTTTAGAAAAAAAAACGCAATGTAATGCAAATAAAATATCAGCAGACGTGAGAGGTCAACGAACGACCTGCAATGCGCGCACGCTTGTACGCTTTACATTGCTGGTTTGTAACATTCTAAACCACAAAAACAACAAGTAAATGTAAACAAATGGTTATTGGTATTCGATTGTACTTATATTTTAATAACGTTTTGGTTTCGGAAGTCTTCCGGTTTCCCTTATACCCGGTATTTTTTAAGATTCCTTTCCGGGTGTGATGCCTCAGCGTGCCCTAGCACGCCTGTCGCCGTAGGGCATTCCTATGGAGATCCCGGTGCACAGAGGCAGGCCACCGAGGGTTATAGTAGGTGCTATCCTACATAATCTGTACCCTAATACAGCCAGGTATCTTTATAAGACTGTCTACCCGTTATAAGTAAAAAGATACCTTATCTGCCTCGGTTGTATGCTAATCGAGTGTATGGTTCAACCAGTGAAGCTGACAGTATCGTTAACTAGGCTTGCTATTAAAGGCTTATCTTGAAAAATAAAGCGTGAGACAGAACCAGCGATTATATAACTATTGTATTTCTTCCAAACTTGTCTCGTTATCGATGATATATTAACGGAGAACAATGAACATTGTAAACTAACTCGGTGAAACTTTTTCGATGTTTGTTGAGGCGATTAGTTGTAATTCAAACGTACTAGAAAATGAAAGTCTGTTATTTCCATCTGCATATTGAATTATATTGATAAATATTATTTTCTGATTTAAATGATATAATAAAGGACTTTCATTGATGATAATAACCTAAGACTGTAATGTAAATAAAACTATTCTATCACAATAAATGAATAATAATTAATGTTTTATGAATAGTGAGCTAGAAAACTAAATCAATAATCGTGTCCTTTTCTATGATATAATTATGATAATTACATACTCAATAATATTTTCTTTAGAGATACGAGTAGGTTTTGGTCAGAACTAGAAAATATGAAGTTAGGACCGATATCCAATAAAGCGGCAAGTGGTGAGGTTGTTGACCAATAGGAGAGCACAATAATAGATTGACTACGTGACGTCATAAATCAATTTGTACAATTTCATTGGCTATTATCATGCTACTCGCCGGGCTTAAGCAAAGTTTTATTATAGAAACTGACGTGGTTTTCACACATTTTATTTATATTACACGGGAATCACTCACGTAAGATTAAGCCGGTCACCCCGACTATAATTCCAACAGCACACGCAGACGCAGAAATATCAGCATATTTCTATTATATATTCAGCATATTATATATTCCGAGACGCAGCCACGCGAGTGCATTCACCTTGAAAAAGACTGCCTAATGCGGTTGAAACTATAGTCGGGGTGACCGTCTTAATCTTAAGCAAAGATTTTTTCAAAATGACCATTTCCATGCCAACCACCTATAAATCGAAAAATTACTCTTTACATTGTTAGATTTAAGATTCATTTGTACATATAATTTTCTCGGAGCATTCGATACCTGACAAAACCCCTTTTACGTAATCGGTTTTCAATATGGTCAGTCAAAAACATATAAATTTATTTATATTTTTACATTATTTTCTTATGCAAGATAAGCAATGATAAGCTAATCTATGCTATAAAATGATTTAATAACCCTCTGATGGGGAGTGTCACAGGTTTTTTATAGAATAGATTAGTCTGTCTACGTTTATGCGTAAGATAGTTATTGATAAAATAGAAAAATAGGTAGTTTTTACTTTAGTGTGTAAGTGAAAATGGTTCTATAGAAAATGTATGGTGCTAAGGTCGTGCTACGGATTATATCCAAATGAACCTGATTTTTTATAATTCCATGTGTATATTTTTTACTCTAAGGTTTGTACAGAATGTATTTCTATTTTTGATATTGTTCTTTATAAGAATCATGGCTTTGTTTGCGACATATTTTGTTTGAAAATGCTGAAAGTAAAAATACTTCCAGCTTGCCAAAATAACGCGGAAAGCGTAGATAGGTATGGTTAATAATAATGGCAACCCTAAAATAACTTGTGTAGTTGAAAATTCGAAATTACGTATTCAATGCCAGTTCAACCGTATTATCTGATTATGAAATTTGACAGTTAAAACTGAGTGTTGCATTGAAAGAAATTTTTAATTTTTTCATACTTTTCATTGCCTCATATAGTAAGGACGCGGCAAAAGAACTCTTTCAATGATACCAACTCAGTGGTGTTCACGAGTATATACTGTGAGCACCAGTGTAAATTCATTTGCTTGCCAACTCCGGAACGTACTGCGATTTCCAAGCCGCCTGCCAAGCGTGGGGATTATGGCAACATCTAAGATAGGCCTTTGTTCAGCAGTGGACGTTTAATGGCTGTTGTGTGTGAGTTTTGTCGTAATGACAGTGACGTAACTTTAAAACTTTTTTTATTAACTTAAAAAATGAACTACTCTTATATGTAAAGCAAACATAGCCCTTATTCATACTTTTTGTAACAACAGTTTAATTATGATTTTTGACAGATTTCATATTATGGTAAAGCTGTCAAAAATCGTTATGACGTAATTTATCAATAAGAGCTCAAAATCCGATTCGCTTTACTTTCTTACTATCGGATAAAATGTCAAGTCATGCCATTAGCATATATTGTTTATGTCGTTTGCATTTACCAGCTTCTACAAAATTAGGTTGGTGAAAATACTCGGGAATAAATCCTAAAATAAGCAGAGACTGTCTATACATCTTTAACACACAGTTTTTTAAACAGGCTGTTGTGAAACTCCTGTCTGACCCACGATTTTTTTTTGATATCGATTAGGTAGATATTTTGTTTACGTCATTGTTTTGTTAAATTTATAATTAAAATTCCCGCAAAACAAACATGGAATTAAATGCAAACTAGTATAAATAAACAATTGACATCGGCGAAAGTGACACCGGTGAAATTACAGACAAATAAAATGAAATGCTACAGGTTTTTAACGGGCAAGTATAGCGAAAAAAATAAGCTATCCAATAAAATAAAAAAAACTGTTATCTTTATGCCATTGGAGGTCAAAATCCAAATGTCAAAAGTTGACTATGTTATGGCGAAACTTTGGTTTAAAAAAACTTTATATTTTGCGGGTCATCATCATCATCATCATCAGCCAGAAGACGTCCACGGCTGAACATAGGCCTCCCCCTTTAACCTCCACACTGAACGACAGCCTGCCTTTTGCATCCACTGGATGCCAGCGACTCTCACTATGTCGTCGGTCCATCTAGTGGGAGGCCTACCTACGCTGCGTCTTTCGGTTCGTGGTCTCCACTCAAGAACCTTTCTTCCCCACCGGTTATCGGTTCTTCGAGTAATGTGGCCTGCCCATTGCCACTTCAACTTGCAAATTTTAACAGCTATGTCGGTGACTCTGGTTCTTTGGCGAATATCCACGTTTCGGATTTTATCGCGCAAAGAAACTCCGAGCATAGCTCTCTCCATTGCCCGCTGAGTGACTCTGAGTTTTTCCAAAAGGCCAACAGTTAAGGACCACGTCTCAGTACCATATGTCATCACTGGCAACACACACTGGTCAAAAACCCTGCGGGTATATTTATGTTATTATTTTGAATGTCAGGGTCAGCAGAAATCGGATAGGGTTTTCGATATAAACAGTTTTTTTTTTCACTTTGGGTATTGATGACTTGAATAATTTTAAATCATATAGTAAAACATATTTTTATGTATGTAATAGATATAATGAATGTAAAATATATAATTTGCAGTCTTTAGTAGTAATGTCAAATAATGTTTATTAGTTTCTTGCTCCACACGTTTAATTTTAAGTTATAGCATTACAATTAACATAGCGAAATATAGTTTATACATATGTACGTAATTATTATGTAAAATATATAAATATTATGTTTTACACTTGTAATTGAAACACCAATGAATGTTTTTATAATAAATTGAAACTTTCAGGAATGCATTTATTTTCAAATTTATTGTACTTATTTTCGTCTTTGCTCAAAAATAATGTTAGGGTAAGTTTTATTATAATGCTATGATTACTTTAAGACTTAGTTTTTTTTAGTTTGTAACAGAAATAAGTTTGAGAGAGCTGTTACCTGTTCACATAAACACGTATGTCATACGTTTTGCTATTTACCCTGTAACGTCAAACTTAAGCCGTTTCTTCTATAGTCGGTGCGGTTGCGATATCAGTATGCGGTATTTTTCTTTCGGATTTTATTCTGCCCGCTCGTGCTTATACCGCGTAAATCAGAGAGACTTATTGATATAGTGGTTCGGCAAAGAACCTATACCGAATAAACACGGCGCGTGCCGAGAAAAATGAAACCACACCGAAAATTAACGAAGAGGCTTTACTCAAAGCTGTTAAATTCAAGACAAGAATAGTAGCTAAAGTCTTAAAAATTGAACTTAACAAGCCTTGATTGAAATAGTTTAGACTTTTGTCAAAGCCCGGTGTCGACTTATGTGACGTGAGAACAAACATGCCTTTCTGGCTTGATACAAATGTTTTGAATGTTGAAATGTGTGCAAGTAGCGCGTCTGAAAACTTGCCAAATGAAACATCACATGCAATGTCACTTAGGTGGACATCGCGCTCAAAATGTCAGCCAGAAACAGACTCTCAAGCTCTAATTTAAACGACACGCCACCCAAAAATCTTGCATTTATAAAAATACTATTATAATAAGTTACACAGTGCTTTCGTTTAGAAAACGAACTCCCTAAGTGCAATTTTATTGTTTAAAAATACATATTTCTTGTAAGTATACTCTTTGATGGTTGCGGTACTTATAGTGTTTCAAAAGGAAACTATTTTATTTATTTTAATTCTGGGGATATTTTATTTGTATTCATAGATTTATTGTTTTGTTTATTTTAAGTTTTATTTTTCTGAATGGATGTGGTGATGATGTGTTTAACGCGTAGGCACCTGTTAATTTTGTTTAATGGAATTAAAATTATGTTGATACATTCATATTTTTCTTTGGAATTTATAATTAGAAGATACCATCGTTCATTAGACTCAATAAATTTGGCGAAATCAAAGACTTTGAAATGTCCACTTCTTCTTCTTTCGAGTCGATGTTCCGCAATATACAATTATATTTTCAAATCAAGTCTCTAGACCAAAACTTTGCAACCCCAATGGCACTCTCCGTGGCTTTATTCAGGTCGTCTTGTGTTCAAGTTGTAGGACACGCTGCACAGTCCATAAAGTGTGACATTGTCTGAGGGTTCACACCATATAGACATTCGGTGTCAGCGCCCTTATATAACCCCACTTTGCCATATTATCCCGACTTCGACCCACTTGGAACCGAAGTCGGTTCAATGCTAAGTATGCTAACACTAAAAGTTGTCTATCAATTTCTCAAAACTTTCTTATATCTTAAGTACATAACAACTTTTGTTTTAATGACTTCTTACAAAACTCAATACATTCCCAATTTGTTTTTATCAAGTTTGTGTGGTTTTTTTGTTTGTGGCTCAGAGTCACACAGCGGGCAATGGAGAGAGCTATGCTCGGAGTTTCTTTGCGCGATAAAATCCGAAACGTGGATATTCGCCAAAGAACCAGAGTCACCGACATAGCTGTTAAAATTTGCAAGTTGAAGTGGCAATGGGCAGGCCACATCGCTCGAAGAACCGATAACCGATGGGAAAGAAAGGTTCTGGAGTGGAGACCACGAACAGGAAGACGCAGCGTAGGGAGGCCTCCCACTAGATGGACCGACGACATTGTGAGAGTCGCGGGCATCCAGTGGATGCAAAAGGCAGGCTGTCGTTCAGTGTGGAGGTTAAAGGGGGAGGCCTATGTTCAGCAGTGGACGTCTTCTGGCTGATGATGATGATGACGATGAAGTATTTTGCTATTCATAGCCCTAGTTTAAATATTTTTGTAATTGTATGAACGAAAAACAAGATAAATTATTAAAAGTACCCACAGTCCTAAATGGAACTAAATTTGTTAGGTATGATGTAGTGAAGTGGTTTAAACCTAAGGCCAACAAGAGGTTATTAGCTAATTACTAACAGCCTTAAATATAATAATTATTAGTAGATACTTCGAGAAGCGAGACGCCAAATATCCAAGAGAGTGTACGATGCGTAGACTACGTTCCAGCAACTCAAAAATTGGTATTCTCGCTTTCTCCTGGGAGGTAGACTTTGAACAATTAATAGAAGGATGTAGAGAACTCATCTTGTCTACGAGCGATAACGTAACGACGTTAATATGTAGTTTAAATCTGTCAAATGAAGACAAACGCAACCGGTTCTATTATTTGTGGCACTTTTGTCGCCAAACGCTAATGTATGCACGTCAAGGTCCTCAGCTGTTGCTGTTCTGTTGCTCAGAAAAGATTTTTTTTTCTTTTCTTTTTTTTTCGTCTTGAAGACGATTAGACGAGAAAGAGTGGAGAAAACTATTTGAGGTGTGAAACTGCATAGTCGTAGCTATGTTCTTACAATTATTTACAGTCAATTACGAATAACGTAAAAGGAAAAAAGTGTAGCGCAAGAGAATTAGAGATGTCCTGTCCTTGTAGAAGCATACTGTTTGGGAATTCCTAAAAAGAAGGCTATATATTCTAAACTGAAATTCGGACAAGATTTAGTCAGAACCTTCATGGGCTAGTTTTAAAATAAAGTTAAAATGTTAGGATATATGTGTTTTTATTATTATTGGTTGATAATTTATTCGGTGCCTGAAAATGGACGAAGGAGCCAAGGCAGACCCAGAAAACGCTGGCGCGATGACCTCGACACGTTCCAGATACAGTGGTCAAGTCAGGCGGGTGATCGCGCTGTCTGGAAAAAAATGGGGGAGGCCTTTGCCCAGGAGTGGGACAGTATGGGTTAATAATATAAAAAAAAAACGTTACGCTAGATTTTTATTTTTGCCCCACCCTGGCTACGTCCATGCCTGGGGCTTATTGTGTATGCGTGTAGGCCGTGGCAATAGTGATTGCATGCTATCTGCTCTCACCAACTTGCACCATCCATTCTAGCAGGACGGTAAACGAGTACCACCGCTACCATACTTACGCAATTAGGCTGCTGTTTCAGACTATCCATTAGATCTTGCAGGTTGGATATAAATTATTAATTAAAAAAATCCTTTTTTAATTCAAGCTTTAGACATCCGCTCATCATCTAGGACCAAAGTACTTGAGAAGACAAATCCAAAAAACCCAAACTCGACGGGGTTACTCGCTTAGGAGTTCCTACGATCATCTTCTGTCTCCATTATCAGGCCAGCTCAATGGTATCTTAACATTGCATTGTCACTGAACTTACATAAGCATAATGTCAAATTTCAGCTCAATCGCCTGAGAACTAACTAGTCTGAAATTCAGTTGCAAGATTTGTCCTATAACACATACTAACGGGGCAAGTTAAATAAAAGCTTGTAAAATTGAGGGCTGTTTTTGTTTGACTGTCTTCAGCCAGCTGACAAGTTTTCCTAATCGACCACCCAGGTGACTGGTTTGGGTGGTCTGTTAGTAATAAACGGATGATAGACCCCTCCTCTTTTTTTTTTTAATTAGAAAACGGTTTTGAACACCAGATGGACTAGATTTGAAAGGTCAGATCATTAAACACTAGCTGCACCCCGCGGTTTCACTCACGTCAAGTACACCAATGAAAGTCCCGTTAGAATCAGTCCAGCCGTTTTGGAGTCCATGGGGAACAAACAATACATATATAGGTATACCTTTTGTGGAGTGTCAATGAGTTTTCTACGGACCTGCTGATATTTATTTCGCGAATTAAGTGTTGGTCCCATAGTAAAAGTTCTTCATAATAATGATGACAATGACATCCTTTTGGCTTAGTACAGTCTATATGAGTAACCTTGTATAAAAGATGATATGTACGTATATTCCCTATGGACTATGGAAATTGTCTTGGTTTCCAATAAAAGCAATGGAACAAGTTAATTTAAACCAACGGTACCTATAATATAGCCACTTCAAAAGGGTTAGGCATTTGAAAGCATTAATTTTTAGCTATACTAAGTATGTAGGTAATTAGCAGAATTTGTCAGAAAATGTTCACCAAGGAAAATAAAACTTAAACCTTTCCTTCATAACTTTAATTTTTCAATTTATAGTACATGTTTCCAACCTTTAAATAACATTGAATTTAATATAGAGTCATCAACAATTCGTTCATTACGTAACAAACTATAAACTTTACAATAGATTCTGAAGAAAAATAACGGATAAATAATAAAATGAGAAGAGGTACTCAGGTGGTATAAAATAAACAAATTACACGTAGTTAATGACTACAACGATAACTTAACTAAAATAAATAAAATTAATACTAATGACAAGTTACTTTAAACTATAAATGCTAGCGGTTCACCTAAATGTTGATATACCACATTATTTTTATTTTCCGTTGCCCCTATTCCAAAACGACATTCGAAAAGAGGTAACAGAAGATTGTACTTATTATATTTAATACTAAAGTGTGTTTAAAATAATTTGTCCTATCTCCTCACTTCTATAACATCTCGTAAAATTCAACGCATCAAAATTCAACATATAGGAAACAATACGGTTTAACTGTAGCTTCATATTGGCAATTGTTTTAATAACTATTTCAACGTCTTACTCTAGATTTAGAATAAATTACGTAAGTAAATGCAGAAATTGTTACTAGGTATATACTCATTGAGCACACTGTCACGAAAATATATATTGACATGTTTTTACTTCAGTCTCATCACACTAATATGTACAAATTACGTTAAAAATGGCGCTGTTACGAGTAGAAGCGACTTTTTGAAATTACATGCGCCGTCGGTGGGTGCGGTCGAGGTATCGTTGTCACAGCCGCCGTCTTCTTTTTGAGCGTCGTAATCGGTCTTAGTTTCAAGAACAAGACCGCTGAGACGGCGCAAGAACACAACAGCGTGGCTAATAACGCTCCGAGAGTTGCAGCGAAACCAGGAGTGGTCATACAGACGAGGCCATGAGCAGGAACTATTTTAGGAGCAGTACTCTCTACTGAAGTGTCCATGTTTAAGTCGCCAGCTGAAACCACTCGGATGACTCTGTTCACACCCACTTCTTTCTCTGGTGACGTAGCTCGTCGTTGTCTCCTCACTCTCCTCTCGTCTCTTCGGATTTCCACTCCAACGGGATACGAGTCAATTTGTGGAGGCCCGTACTCTGCTTGAGGGGCAATCACATTCGGCCCGCCTTCTGAACACTGTTCCGGGCACCGGTATCTACAGATTTGGATCGTACATTGGAAGTGGACTTCCATAGAGTCAGGGAACTTGAACGCTTGGAAGTGGGCGTACGATAACACGCTGGCACTCGCTCCGAAGTTCTTAATTTTTGTGAATCGCGACATTAACTTTGGTCGTGTAACACATCCTCTTCTGTCGACTAACTGGATGGGTGCGCGTTGTCCGTCATGGGCTACGCAGTCTCGGACTAGCATGTCGAATTTCGCATCGTCATCTTTAATAGCCAATACCATAGTCATAGTCTGTCCGATCTTCACGAGGCCAGATACCTCGGAAGCCCAGGGTCCTTTACCGACTTGGATCTGCATCCAACAGCCAACATTGTCACCAGCAAAATCTGCCCTGACCACATCGAGCATATCTACCGGGAACGGTCTGAAAGTGACAGCTTTTTCGTACTGGTCGTGCCAAGTGCAGCGAAGCTTTCGAGCTTGATCCCAGACTTCTTGAACTTGCGGGTCATATTGAATCACAATAACATTCTCGAAGTAAGTTCCGGCCGCTGCTACGTCTCCTCTGTACCTAGGATCACCACTACCAGCCGTGCCACAAGCGTGAGCGCCAATTTCGAAGGAAGCGGATGTTCTTCCTAGATTTGGCGGCAAGTGCACGCACTGGTGGTTAGAGTAATGTCCCTTGGAGAAAACGATACCGAAGAAGGGTTTGTCGAAGCTGAGGAAAACGCGCATAGCATTCTTTTCGCACTTGACGTCTAAAGAGACGATTTTGGGCATGTCTGGCGCAGGCGCAGGCCACACATCACCGGCGCCACTGAAGACTTTCTCGCTGGCTGAGGTCTGGGCATCGGCAGGAGGAGCAGGTTGAGGGGGTGGTCCTCTAAAACCAGGTCCAATGTCGTTCTTGTGGTGGTTAACTGGAGGCCCAAGAGCAAACGGCTTGGCGTGGATCGGGTGGTGGTTCGAGATTCTTGGCATACCTGGAATAGACGAGATAAATCTCTTTTCAATAGATATCAATGTAGGGTATCATGTTGGTACCATAATGGTGATGCAAGGTGATGATGGTGATCATGGTGGTTATGATGGGTATGATGTCATGGTGGTGATTGGTCTTTGAAGATCCAATACAGGTAACGATAGAGAACTGATGTCAACGCCTGTGTGATTTGTTAAGTGTGCTTATGAGAGTTCTGATTGAAAAACAATTTGTGTATTTTTTTACGTATTTTTATGCGTTACAATTCTAGACTTCTAATTTTTACATTGAAATAAATAAATATTCAGGACATTTTTGCACACACGGTCATCTGACTCCAAACTAATCAAAGCATGTAATATGGCTACCAGAGACTGATATCCATACAAATATATACCTGTGTTCGCCATTAAAGTTTAGTCCGATAGAAATATAAGGTACTATATAGGCTTCGACCAAAATAAAATGAATGGACGGGCCCAGTAGAAGCGCATTTTTGAAGATTACAAAATGAGCGCCTGCGCTCACTTCGTTTCAGTCAGTCTCTAGCCGTAGGAAGTGCAACACGAGTCTATTGTTGCGTGATAACGAAACATCTGACAAAATTATACATTCGTATGCTTTCCCGAAGTGTAAATACACAAATAAAACCGGTATCTATTTTTTGTTACGTGGAGACTAGGTTGGCGGAGCCCAGGCCGACCGAAGATGAGGTGGACTGACGACATCAGAAATACTGTCGGGAACGAGTGGATGCGAATAGCGAGAGACCGAGGAGAGTGGCATAAACAAAGGGAGGCCTATACCCAGCAGTGGGTCTCTCAAGGCTGATGATGATGATGATGATATACTATACATTTTTATAATTAGGTGTTGAAGTATATGTCCGACGGTTTGACTCGTTTTTACTGAGTGAGTTCAATGGTTAGGGCCCGTCCATTAATTTTATTTTGGTCGAAGGTACTAGGTACCGATGCTTCAGCATACTCACCTATCGGATGGTGTGCTTGATGGTGCTGCGGGTTAGGCCTCCTGCTGTGCGGTGGCGGCGCTGGCGGGGGTGGTCCGTTGTACGCGTGGCTCGGCGTGTCTCGCTCCTGGGACTCCATGGCCATCTGGTCTGATGTCGGTTCAGCGGGCTGTGGCTCCGCTGGGTTGCCGCCGCTGGCACCGCCCTCGTTAGAAGGCTGGTCGCTGAGAGTGCCGCTCTGAAATTAACATGAATCATAAATGATTAATGTTGCATCGAAAGTAGGTCATAGGTAGGGCCAGACCCACAAAAGAAAGAACTAAAGTGCCTGAGGAAATTCTGTTTCTTGTGCTTTTATTAGTCTTTAGTGACTTACTAGACTAAATTTTACGAGGATTTTATTAATGAAAACTTTTTATGCCTTGCGTCCACTACCTACCTACTATAATTATTTAGTTTCATCTGTTTGTTTTACGAATAGTGTAAAATAAAAATAAAATACACAAGACACAGAATTTCCTAGATAAGCACAAAATCAGACAAATGAATTATTTTGTATTAGGGTCCATTCCCTTACACTGAGAGAAGGCCTGTGTCCCAGCTTATTTTTTTTCGACGATGTTAGCTATTGTATATGTATGATACGGATATAGTAAAAAATCATAATTGAAATACTTATCGCGTAATTATACAAACATAGAGTCAAAATCTCAAAATTCAAAGGAATAAGCTACACAAAGCTGGGGTAGAAATCAAAGTTCCCACGGTGATGAAAGAACCATGTTTCTGATCAATTAACTATTTCTAAATGCCTAAGTTTCGCCCAAAGCCACTTTTCAACGTGTGAAAGTTGTCTATCTATATTATGTAGATATAATATAATGACTAATAAACCGGTTTATTATTTAAAAATACCATCTTCTATATGTGTTTATTTGCTTCGAAATTTCAATCACAAATCAATGAAGTAGTTTTTCGGGCTATCAAAGCGTTAGTAGGTTAGGTTAAAAGGTATTTAGGTACAATAACTGACCCATTTTGCTTTGATTGGAGCAAGACAATCAAGGCACCATACAAGTAACGGTGGGAAGGTAACTATTGTTGTCTAGTATCAAAGCTACATGTGGTCAACAAAGCACTATTGTCTATCTAGGTACGTAAGACGAGGTAAGACTGGACCGTAATATAACTTCAAAATCACCTGAAACATTTCAGTTTCGTTTCTTTAGTAAATAATTCACAACTCTACAATGTATTGTAGAAAAAATCACCTGAAACTGAAATGTTTCAGGTGATTTTGAAGTTATATTACGGTCCAGTCTTCAATCGAAAAAAAAAAACGAAAGATAAGGAAAGCTGATTGTCATTTATTTCATTTCTATTTATACTTAAAAAATTATTTTATATTATTTTACAGTTCGTTTACAATTTACTGTTTTCTTTCGCTATATTTGACTACTGTCAGACTGTGGTTTGGTTTGACTCACATTTCGCGGGTTTGAAAGTTTTCTTTGAAATGTTGAAAAGATATATTTAGGGATTATGAGAAATACTGAATGAATATTTTCTTTGTTACGCCCAGCAGCGGTTTCCGCGCAATTTTTCTGCATTTGCCGGGTAAAAATATCATGTCCGTTCTTGACTCACACTTCCTTTTTTTATTAGCTTCTTAAAAATTAATTAATAACTAACATTTTTCTTTTTGCTTTTAGAATATTAGTGTGATAAAAACTTTGTAGAGCATGCTAGAGAGTAGGTAAAGGCAAATCAAGAGTAAGTACCGTCAACCATCAGGCTAATATTGACGCGCACTTTCTCTCAAAATTCTTACGCAATTCAATAACAAGTTTAATCCGTCCATACCCTCCCTAATGACTACCCACAGTACATCGGTATGTTCGTACCGACTCGTAAATCTTTATCGAAAAAAATAAAAAAATATACACTTTCTAATTTCATTGCCTCGGGCGGAACAAGTAATAAAAATTGTCGGTAAAGTCGATGATATGGTTAATTTGGGACTTGATAGCTGTTAATATCTGAGTTTGAGAGCATTTTATATTAGTTGGACCACACGTTTTAAAGCACATCCAGGTGACTGATTCGTGAATTTTAGTGCAGTCACTTTTGAAAGCCCGTTGGCCAGTTGGTAGTGAACCTGCCTTCTGAGCTTGGGGGCGTGGGTTCGATTCCTACCTAGGACAAACATTTATGTGATGAACATTTGTGTTTGTTCTATATCTGATTGTTAATATCTATTCAAGTATGTATTTAAAACTATGTATGTATTATGTATATCAGTCTCTGGCAGCCATATCACAAGCTTTGCTTAGTTTAGGGTCAGATGACCGTGTGTGCAAAAATGTCCCGAATATTTATTATTATTATTATTTATTTAGCCTGTTGCTGTAAAACATATTTACACGTTGTGGAAATACAGCCTACTATCAAATAAAACCCAATCCCTTTTCATTATAAATGTTAATTCTGCCACCCATTTTTTTAAAAATTTTTTTTGTAGTGTATCTCCATCTACTTGGACTTTGACTCTATGACAACTTTTTTTGTCTACTATCATACTGTTAGAACAATAAACCAATGACTTTACGTAACGACGGCTTAACTTTAGTAAGGTACCGGAAGGTGTATTTGGATATGTTATCAACCAACTTCAAAAAAAGGAGGGTCTTTATTTGACAAATTTTTTCTATGTATACATCTTCGCCGATTGTAAACTGTATTTATTTAATTAATATTTTTGAATGATACCGATCATCATCATCGGTCATGAATTGAATTGCCTTTGAATTTAACCCCTTTAACCTCTACACTGAACGATAGCTTGCCATCTGCATCTACTGGATGCCCGCACCTCTCACGATATCGTCGGTCCATCTACTGGGAGGTCTACCTACGCTGCGTCTTCCGGTTTTTAGTCTCCACTCAAAAACCTATCTTCCCTATCGGTTACCGCTTGATCGAGCGATGTGGCCAGCCCATTGCCACTTCAACTTGCAAATCTGAGCAGCTATGTTGATGACTGTGATTCTTCGGCGAATATCTTCGATTTTATAGCACGTATATCGACGGTGGCCCCCAAATAATATAATAAAATATTCCACCACTAAGGACAGAAAATTAGAATATAAATCATGTTTATTGAATTCACTAATAAGTCAGTTTTATTTGTAAAAATATAATTATTTGCTAACAACTGCAATCCTACTTACTTTACTATAGGTAAATGGGAAAAGTTTTCAGCCACGTTCTAATTTATCTAACTTTGACCCAATAAGTAGTTGTACGGAATCCAAAGGAAAAAGCGAGTCGTCAAAACGCCTCGATACAAGCACATGAGGAGACAAGCAGTAAACAAGATCCACAACATTGAAAAACTTTATCATTTTAGAATCTATCTCCTTTGATGCAAGTTTCAAAGTCGTGTGGTAGAGGAAAGGCCTATTCTGCAAAGCGTGGAGGTGCGGCTGCGAGTGCAGTGTGTCAGTGCTCGGTCGTTGCACTTGGACTAGATTTTACTTTCGTTTTATCGAGGATGTTGTGCGTGTCAGAACTGAGATTAAGATGTCATTTCCGAATTGTGATGTCTGATCAGAAAATTACCTAAGTTATGAATGTCAATGTTGCGTTCGAGTTTATGCAACGCAAAATAAGGAATCGCGTCACCTTCATATACCACACCATACTTAACATATTAATTATCATAAATGCGTAAGAGTGTTTGTTTCGTGAGGTTCGGGAAATTTGTGCACACACGGTCATCTGACTCCAAACTTAGCAAAGCTTGTAATATGGCTGCCAGAGACCGATATACATACGATAGGTACAGACATATTTATTTTTAATTACATACTTATATAAATGTTAACATACAGACATAGAAGAAATACAATATGCTCATCATAATTATGAATGTTTGTCCTAGGCGGGAATCGAACCCACGTCCCCAAACGCAGAAGGCAGGTTCGCTACCACCTGGGCCAACGGGATTATCAAGATTGTCGGTTTGTTTGTTCCTCTTTCATGCAGCAACAGAGTAATGGATTGGCCTGATTTTTTACATAATATATAGTTCAAGGGCCGTAAAGTGTCATAATCCACGAAAACTTAACAATTTCAGTGGGATTATCAACGCGATGCCGTTGATATGTTTTTTTTATTGCATCCATTTACATATTTTATTATCGATGCCTAACTGACCATTTTTCCATCTCCACGAAAAGTGGAGATGATATAAAATGCCTAATTTTCTACCCATGAAGAGTTTTCTTTTCATGATTTTCTTTAACAATTTAAGCAGCAACAGCCACATTCTCCGTTCCTATTTCACCACAATATGGCTTCATTAGGACGTAGGTAATTTCAACGAACGCGACCCAAATATTCAGCGGAAAACGTACATTTTCTGCGTAGGAAAAAATAGGAAGATTAAAGTGTCGGTCATAAAAGTGAGCAGGATTTCAAGATGTGTGTCGTCGCTGTAGGTCGCTATGTGGCCGGCCGTCGGGAAAGCGAGCTTTTACTCTTCCAAGGCGCGACCATTGTCGTAAATCGACATCTGTTGGCCACTTTATGGCCACTCGATTTTCTGTCACTTCGCAAATTGGTACGTGTACCTTGGAAGTTAGACTAGTATTCGATCTAATTGAACAGTATACGTACTTTAGCTGGTTCTTGGATCTGATTTCTTTTCCGTAATTTTTTTCTTTTTTTTAAGCGCAATTGTCTTTAAACTAAAAAAAAAACAAGCTCACCCTAATACTACAAAAACAGTTAGACTGCCCATAGACCGTTGAAGATCTAAGGATAATCCAAATGATCAAGCCCACTACGCACCTACGTACCCAGCATTCTGGCGGTATTACCACGCTGAATGGCAATGCTTATGCGTGGAGCCAGAAACATGCCAGTCTTATGGTCACGAATCGAACTAACCAGGCGCTCTCTCCTTTCAGTTCATGTTACGTTGTTATTGTTAAATATATATATTTAGAAATATCAAAAGCAAATAAGTACTTAAGAAATTGCTTACAGTTTATTTGCTACTAGCCATAAAAGCTTCCGATCTGAGATAACAAAAATAATTCCCAGCCACGCCAAGAAGTTGACTTTATTATCCCATAATTGAATATAAAAGCCCCAGAGTCGGCGTCTTTGACGCTTGATTTATACTAAAGAAGAAACCATTTTGTGAAATCAAGTAATTTACTTCCATTCGGAGAATTAGCTCCACGTTTCCGATGCTACAGTGTTTACTGTATGTACCTTCCCTTCTTACTTTCCACAGTAGGGTAAGCAGGTAAATGGTGTCGCAGACGGAACTTGCCACGTCCGTCAGTGCAGTGTAGTGGGTCGACGTGTGTCCATATTTGGTTGATCTGCCCGATGGCCGTGTTAGATGCCTATATCTTTCTGTTTCTGCTTACTGATACGCCCTAACACAGTTCTCTGTTTTCTCAATAGCTGTTTACTCTTTTTAATTCATTTATCGCTTCTTTTGTTCAAAATCAGAATCAAGGTATCTACATATTCCAAGTTCTGTAACTATGTAGCGGCGTGTATCAAATGAAATGGTTTGCTGATATGTACATGATATTGATTTGCAACACATATATGATTTTTGCAATGGCAATTGGCATTTGTGGCAATGGGCAGGCCACATCGCACGAAGAACCGATAACCGATGGGGAAGAAAGGTTCTGGAGTGGAGACCACGAACCGGAAGACGCAGCGTAGGGAGGCCTCCCACTAGATGGACCGACGACATTGTGAGAGTCGCGGGCATCCAGTGGATGCAAAAGGCAGGCTGTCGTTCAGTGTGGAGGTTAAAGGGGGAGGCCTATGTTCAGCAGTGGACGTCTTCTGGCTGATGATGATGATGATGATATGATTTTTAGTAGTGATTTTCCATGACAATGTTACTTATATCACTAGTATAGACCTATTAATGGCTGTAATTTAAAATAATTATTTAAAACTATGTATATATTTTTGTGCTGTTGGTCTTAAATAAACATAAAATAAAATTAAAATAAACAAAAAATTATATGACTGTACAATGAATTCAATATGGCAGACTCCTAAAGATTGTTTGGTAAAAGGTTTTTTAATAATAGTTTTACAAGCATATAATGTAATTGGGCATCATGAGGACTTAATACGATACTTTTTATTCCGGATATAAGAGAAAATTTAATAAACCGGTCAAGTGCGAGTCAAGCTCGCGCATTGAGTTTTCACGAACCTCAACAGAATACAACCATCAGTTTTTGATATAGTATATTTCAGAACTCAGCAAGAATAAGCAGTTTTATATATTTTTTCAGTACAGGGGCCTTACGGACAACTGCTATTGCGGTACCAAACTAACGTTAAATCCGCTCAGTTGGAAAATCACGCGAACGGCGCCCAGATATGGTTTGCGGTTGGTTATTAAATACATTTAATGATATTGTTCACTAAGCCTGTTATTTTAAACAAAACAAATTATTATCCGATAGCCTATTCCTTTTGGTAAGTTTCTGTAATATTGCTGGCGGTTTCCAAGTGATGTGCCGTAAACGGCGAGTGAGTCGATTAAAAACCATTAACTTTCGAGTGAGCGCCGCCGGTCTACTTTATGAATGATACAGCTCAAGTAAAAAATAAATAATGTTGTCTATGTAGACTTTTATGACTCATTATTAAGTTGAGTATTTATGGTTTTCGGTTAGCTAATGATAATTTTATACTAAAGGTACGGACAGACGTGCTCATTACTAGCACAAAAGCATGCTTTTATTGAGCAAGTGCTCATTAGTAGCACGTGTGTAATGTAATGAGCATGCTTATTTAGAGCGTGCTCAAAAATCAAACGACGTTTGATTTTCGAGCATGCTACCTGAGGCGCGGGTAGGGGGGGGGGGGCGTGATCCGAGCACGTCTGAACATGTTTGCTCTTGCTTTGAGCATGCCTATTTAGGAGTATGCTTTAAAACAAGCATGCTTATTTCTGGCAAATGTGAACAGTTTGCAGAGCATGCTAATTTTAAGCAAGCTTATTAGCATGCTTTTTTTGAGTACCTTTAAGAAAAAAGTAAGTCGGCCTTACTTAAAAACTGTCTCGTTTTCACCTGTGACAATTTCCGTCAACAAGAAGTTGCCAGTAATTTTAAGCATTGCTTAACTTTTAAGTATCGTTAAGTAAGGCCGTATTTGCGATTTGACATAAAAAAAAAACGATTTTAACATTTGTTCTGTAGCTTTCTTTTTGTTTCAGTTCTAATTCAAAATCATGTGTCTATGAAGAACCTGATGTGAACTGAGAGATTGATGACGATGATGCCTAGCTTACGCAATGTAATACAGAAGTGCATAATAAGATGAAAACAAATAAGTAGGTATTACATAAAAATTATATTTGAAAAAAAAATTACACTTACTTCTAGATTATCTACATGTATTGTAAAAACTTAAACTAAAAATTAGAAAATTATATTAAAATTTCTTCAAACCAATGAGCATTAAAGAACAATCAACGAAATTATTGATACACTAGCATAGCAACGCACTCCGGCTTTGCACGGGTGTAAGTCTTATTTTTTTTACACCTTGGGTTACATTATTGGAGTTTAGTAAGGATCCCTATTTTTAAAAAAAATATAATATAGCTTATGTCATACGGGGATAGTGTAGCTTCCCAACAGTGAAATAATTTTTCAAATCGGTTTAGAAGTTTCAGAGCCTATTCAATGAAAACAAACAAAGAAACAATCAAATCTTTCCTCTTTATAATATTAGTATAGATTATATACCTGAGCCTCCTGACGGCAGTTAAAAATGGCTTATCTTACATAGTCATAGTACTATTGACTCAGATTTAATTTATCTACCAAAACATCAACAATGTTGAATGTTTATTTACAATATTATTTCTTTATGTCAGTTACACACACACACAGTAAAAAAAAAAAAAAAAAAAAAAAAAAATATTATCCACCTAATTATCCACCCGTATATCCGCTAAGCTTTAACCGTATTGGAATCGCGGCTAATCAATAAATTAGACGTAATTGATAGTTTATTAAGAGGTAAGAGCGCACTAGGATGCATTGTGTACTGCGATAAAATTTATTGTGTCAAGGAAATTGTGGTATTTCACGTAATCATGGCTTGGCAAGATACAAAGTAAACTTGAAATTCACAAGCACCAAAAATTGTTACTAAGTAATTAAAAGCTTGTAAAAACATAAATGTGATTACACAGAATATTGTATTTCTAAGTGTGACTACATAGACAACTGTGTCTCAATATCAAACGGACAAAAACTGCACTAGAAGCACAATGATACAAAAACAAAGACAACACAATAATACAACAACAACATTACAACAACAACAACATTGCAAAATTACAATGTGTAATTATTTTCACTGTTAGCGTATCTCTCTCAATAAATAAATAAACTGTAATAGCATAAGTTCATGAGAAAATGAGAAATAATGCCTGATTTGCTAATTTATAATTTTTGGGCATGTACGAGCCTAGAGATAGAGTAGAGCGAATGTGACCGAGCAGTAGTATGTGCACTTTATAATCTGACGGCACCGGTTTGAACCTCGGCCCTGCACCAATGTCTTATTTAGTGCCTAAATAAATTATGTGTAGTTTCGATGACATTGCTCAAAAACGGTGAAGAAAACATCGTGAGGACACCGGTATGTCCTCTTGGACATACCGGTGTCCTCAAAATTTCAAAGACATAACATTCACCAGCATGCACTGGACTGGCTGAGTATAACTCTGCAAATATTGATCCTAGCGTAAAAATGATTATGACCAAACTTGTGGAAAATTAAATTTCCAACAACTTTGGATAGGACAATTTTTGCTCTAAAGTCGAAAATTAACGAGTTATTTCAGAAAAACTAAAAAATTTAACTTTAAAACAAGATGGCGGCGAATGCTCTACCGGGATTAGTTAGAAAATCGAGATTTATACTTCCAACCACCCAGACGTTAAAAAAAAATAGTACCCCGGATTTTTTTCTATTTAAATGTCTGCCCCGACTAGACTAAACGGTGAAGTAAAACATCGTGAGGAAACCGTTATGTCCAAGAACCTTTAAAGCTCAAAGACATAACATTCACCAGCATGCACTGGGCCAGCCTGATAGATAGATAAACTCTTTATTTTTAACACTACAAATTACATACACACTATAAAACAGCTAAAAAATTAGTGCAACAATCGGCGGCCTTATCGCTAAATCATATCGCCTCATATCTTCCTCTCTCTCTCTCTGAAAGAAGGCCTGAGTTCCAGCAGTGGAAATATGACATGCTGAAATGATGAATGTACGAGCCTAATGCGTTCTTATTTTCGCTAACGTCCTCACGGTCGGGTGGTCTAATTTAAATGCACTCTTTCTGGTCTGTTTATTAATCTTTGATCGGACATTGATATGCTATCGTTTGAACATTGGTTATTTCTGTGGTCAATTAGATAAACTTTCTCATTATTTTTGTTAGATATTTAATAACTCTCCTTTTAAGATAACAATCTAAAAACAACAAATACAATAAGATCTAATCAGACTAACGATTTAAAGAAAAATATACCTGACAACTAAATAACCTCTTTATTTTTTACGTCAATATTGTGAAATTTTTTGTTTGTACTCTATTTTTCGCACGTAATTTAGGGCTATTTTTATTATATAAAAATTTAGGGATGTTCGCATCTCAGTCCGGATATCGATACGAGTAACGTTATCACATCTCGTAAACTCGATTTCGCGGTAGAGTGGTCACAAATCGAATAAGCATGTTTAACTAGAGCATGCGGTTCTGTTGATAGCTTCCGCTTGGATTTTATCCACATAGATATAAAATACATTTTGACCTACATGCGGTCTAAAACCTCTGACACCTAGATGAAAAGGACAAAGGAAAAAGGACTAATCTAAAAGTTTGACGAAAAATTATCAGAATCCTGGCTGCAGCAGCAATTTATTTGGCCAAAGTTATTATATTTATTATTTTATTTTAATTTGTATATAGGTAGGTATATAAAATAATAATTAAGTGTTTTAAATATCTATCGTGTAAATATATATATACTTTTGTCACAAAAAAGAACAAAAAAAAAACCTTTTCTTTGGCTACTTGCGATATTCTTACCAGATATAATAATTATTGCCATTGATTATTACGTTCAAAAATCTAGTAAAAGTGATCAAAATTTACAGTTCTAGCTCAACATTTACAATGTAGTGCAACTGTCAAGTGCATTCTTTCAGTGACCTCTCTTTTAGTTTTATATTCTGTAATTTTATTGAACTTTATTGTGGGTAACAAGTTTCATCCTTAAAAAACCCGATAGCAGTATTTTTGGCAGATCATATTTCGGCTTCTGAACAAAAATTATATTATGCTAAACTTATCGAGATATAATAACCGTAGAGTCACAAACATGCAAAAAATTTACAGAACCCAAACTCAGCGTATGTTACGCATTGCGCCGAATTTTTGGGTAGTTTATTTTAAGGCAATCGCGATGCAACTACAGCGCCGCGGGATGCCAGTGCTACGATGACATAGCGGACAAGTGACGTTAAACAGTATACAAGCGACACATCAGCAGCCATTAAACGTCCACTGCTGGACAAAGGCCTCCCTCTTAGAGAGAGGTGTTGCCATAATCCCCACGCTTGGCAGGCGGCTTGGGGATCGATACAATTGACGTGACGTCTAAATTGGAGTAAATGTAGCAGTGCGAACTACATAATTGATGTATGTACTGTTTTCACTTAGAGATTGTGACTCTATAAATATTGTATCTCGATGGCTGAACCTCACTTTCATTTAAAAAACCTGTTCAATGAGACGTCTCAAGAGGGGTGCAATTAATTTTAAAACTTTTAACTCTACTTTACAAATTAATCGCCATCATTGTAACATACCCAGTAATCATCCCTGAACTCACACGAATCTATAGACATTTCATTTATTGCCACCTCTACTCTCTAATCAACGTTGGACCAAACCATGATCTAATATAATAAGTTCTAGAATTCCGGGAGTGACACATGCCTACGTCTTTGTCTAGTTGCCACATCATTGAAAAAACAAAGAAATTGGGAAAGAAATTTGTAAATAAATAAAAACCAAAAAATACATTGAAAAATTGTCATTTTGTTTCTCCGCTCAAGCGAAGAAATTCAAGGTAAAAGGTAAAAATTTATGATTATGTAAATCAAAACAACATAGTTTTTTCGGTTTTCCACAGGTTAATACACGGAGATTGGGGATTTATGATTTCATGCCACTGGTAACACAGCGTCAATGACGTAGGCTTGCGTCACCACGTGACCTTTTTGTCTCGGAATACCATACCTGGCAGAGGATATTATTATTATACCATGGAACAAAGCGTCTGCTATTTATTTTCACTAAATTACTTCCGGATTCATTAATCGTTCAACTCTACCGTCCCATTCAAATGCGTAATATCTCAAGCCAATCAGAGGCAAATATTTTTATAGACGCACAATATTCCAGCCCCTTTCTACCTTCACTCAGTCCATTGGATAAACAAATTCATATTTGTGCGTGACCAAAATTCAATTGATAGAATGTATTCATTGGTGCTCGTTACCGTAAGTAGACTTCCGGTGTCTATGCCGTGTCCAATCAGAACGAAGCGAGGTACACCTTTCTACGCTGCTTACAAAATGTAAACCATTTAGGTAGTCAGTTGTCTGGATGAAATCGGCTTGGCCTAGTGAAAAGACCGCCTGTTAGGAGCCCTTTTCCGGTGATACACTCAAACGAGATATCGTTTGTGAGTTTTTTTTTAATACAAATCAACCTGATAGGGAATTAAAAAATTACAGAATTATACACTATTTAAAACTATTACGGTTGTTCACCAAAGTTATATGATTATTTACGGGATGTTTACCGTGGAAAAGTAGTGGAATGAGCTCCCGATATATTATTTCAGCGCAGTTAGATACATGCACTATGTTAACGGGAAGACTGACTGAGTCAGTCTTCCCGTGAACTTGGCACATGCAACGCCAAAATATCGGGAGCTCATTCTACAACCTTACCACAGTAAATATTCCGTAAATAATAATAATACAGAATTATATTTGAAACGTTTTCATGATAGTTCCTATCCAGCTGGCTATGACTATGACTATGACTATAAAAACGTTGGAAAAAATAATAATAATCGCTATTTATAATTTTACCAAATCCAATTTGTAAGTTGCAGTCATCTAGATACAATACATATAGTCACAATAAAGCCCAAAAAAAACCCGAACCAAAACTCGGCGCACGCTACGAATTGCGCAGACTTTTTGGTTAGTTACATGGTAACCGCGATCCGAGAACAACGCCGCGCGATACCAGAGCTACGATAGTATAGCGAACAACTACCGTTGAACACTATGCAAGCGACATAACGTCTAAATTGGAGTAAATTGACATTGTGAAGTATATAATTGATACAATGACGCTCGGACTTTTTTTATTGTTTTCACTGAGAGATTGTGACTCTACGGGCTGTAAGGTGAACACTCTCGATGCCAAAAGAAGGTAATTGTACTCATTATTATGAACAACTTTTACTATGGGACCAACCCTGAAATCGCGAAAAAAATATCAGCTGTTCTATAGAAAACGGTCATTGACACTCGACAAAATATGTGGAACAGCAGATTTTTTTTTCGCGATTTCTGGTTTGGTCCCATAGTAAAAGTTGTTCATAATGATGAGTACAATTACCTTCTTTTGGCTTCGAGAATGATCCCCTTACACCCTGTATAATAATTTTATCTCGATGATTGTAGTTAACATTGTCTAGTTGATAGGTCGTATCTGTCAGCGATTCTGGTAACTGTATACCTGGTGAAAGTTAAGTATAAATAGGAAAATTTCTCACCATGTGTAATATGAGAAGGACACCTATAGCCATCCCCCGCCTCAGCCGCATCTTGAACTGTGGACAAACAAACCAAACGTCACTAACGATGATGATGATTATGATACCTCAGACACTGTCACTTACGACAAAGTATAATACATAATACCTACATGTACTTTCTTCTGGGAGCCGTTTTGGGAAACGGGAGCGAACCTCATTTTTAATAAAGTAAATTTTTAGAAGAAAAAAAAACTACTTCAAGACTATACATGCATGTACAAACTTAAACTAAAAAGTAGAAAAATTACACTGTTTTAAACTATCACGACCAACCCGCATTCTTCAGTCTTCCCGTGAACATGGTGCATGTAACTGCGCCGAAATATAGGGAGCTCATTCCACAAACTGACCACGGTAAATATCCCGTAAAAATCATATAAGTAACTTTAGAAACATTACAGTTATTAAAACAGAGGTTGAAAGTTCTCAGCAAAGCTTATTCTAAAGGAAACTAACCAAAATCATCTAAGTAAATATTTTTGGTATATTGGTCATTGATGTATTGGTATTGGTTGATCTTTTCAAAACGCGTTACCTATATCAATTTCGATAAAATTTATATGGGACCACATATGCAGTATGACCAACCAAACAAAAAAAAAAACATCAACATCAATTTATGATGGGCGGAGTAATCGCTTAAGAAACAGAAAAAAACATAAATAGATAACCTCCTCCTTTCGTTGGTTAAAAATATTTCAGAACGTCATAGATGAATGTGCCACGTGATCAAAATTCTGGCGTGTTTCTTATAAGCATTGCCATTCAGCGTGGTAATGCCACCAGCAAATTGGGTACGCTCTCAACTGGTAGTGGGATTGAGCATTTGGATTGTTTTTAGACCTTCAACGGTATGTGCAGTCCAATTGTTTTTGTAGTGTAAGTTAGATTGTATTTTAGTAAGACCCTTTATAATCATATTGAATTTCAACAATGACTGGTGTGATTATACTTAAGTAGGTACATAGTTTTCCTAAGACGTTAAGTAAATAGACAGCGTTAGGTTCTACTTAGTTGCCAGTTAATTTCTTAATTTTCACTTAGGTAAGTATGTGGTTTCGGTTTTAAACTTGACACTTTCCAACTCTCAAGGTGTTAACCTGTCACTTAACCTTGTAACGTTGTAACTTACTAGATATTTGATAAAGTTAAACACTTTCAATGGATAATGGTTTTTCTATACGCTACATTCATTATTTATGAAGTTTTTCCTATTACTTTTCTTAATTACTTAAGTTATCGTAATTTTATTGATATTTCATTTAGTTGTAACATATTCTGAATTGATTTTATCGCATGTATTTTACATTATTCAGAAGTTTCGAACACTTTGCAGTATCCGTGGTCACAGGTAGACTAGATGACCAATGTCTATAGAAATGTTGAAATGAAATTATTACAAGTACAAGATTTTAAATCAAGGCATTCCCAATGTACGCAGTTCGCTCACGGTGTCCATAGGTTCGTTGTAATATTTTCTGGTAAGTTTTTTTTTAATATTAGATAAGCTTGCGCTTGGCCGCCATCTCGCCTGAGTCTACGATGGAGCACGCTAAGTTTATATATATTATGTCCAAACGACTACTTTACATTAAGAGAAATTGAGTTAGTTTGTCTACTTAACATATAAAATTAACGGATATTTTTTTGTTTACAAGCTTCTGAGCTGCTCTAACTGGAAAACGAATCTGGGCAAAAATGTTAGTAAATAAAATGTTAACAGACTAGCCAGTGTTTTCTCCCGAGATGTTGCAGTGGACTTATTCGTTGGAGGTTCAAACTATCTATTCGTAGCTAACTATCAAACTGCTTTTAAATAATATTTTCCCAGATTCTCAACTTTTTCATTTACAGTCATATATTTTTAATTTTTTTAATGTATACTGACTTACATATCTTTACAAAACTTTAAGTCTCGTTTTTTAATAGCATTATAGGTGCAGACTACCTACTTCCGCACCTATAATCGTGATGACGTTTAGTTTAATTCTTGTGCCTTGTCTTCGTTATGTAATGCAATGACGTACACCATGATGATGTTCATTAAATAAAATAAAATATATATTATTTTATTTTATTTTATCTTACACTATTCGGAAAACAAACAGCTGAAACTAACTAATTATAGTAGGTAGATAGTAGACGAAAGCCATAAAAAGTTTTCACTTATAAAATCAATCTTATATTATTGAAATTTCTTTTGATTAAATGTGAATGACATTAGCAAATATATGGATACTCCAGATACTGTTTCCAATGTAATAATTGTAAATATTTTGTGTAAATATATTAGAAATAATAATATTACGTTGTAAATTTATACGTATATTTTTTTGTCATTTGTCCAGTTTCCTTCCAACCCATTTGTGATTGTTTAATGTTTTTGTGTGCATGCATGTAAACGATTAACGTGATTTTGTTACAGATTAAAAAAATAAAAAGCTCTACATTATTATTTACCGACCAACAGTACAAAACTGTACAAAAACCTTGCGTTTGAATCTACGGGACATTGGCAGAGTTGAAGAATCTTAATTTTTCACGGGAGCCACTAACTAAGAGTTGAAGTTTCTGGGGCCTTACGGACAACTGCCATTGCGGCACTTAATCCGCTCAGTTGCAAATTAGGTGCCGCAATAGCAGTTGTCCGTAAGGCCCCTGTTTCCAATTTATCATTTCACCGAAGACGAGTCAGCGAGTTCAAAAATATAAAACGGTCTTTAAATCTGATCTTACCACTACCTTAGGCAATACAGGAACGCTACAGACATTGACTAATAGTCCAACGTGTAATATCTGTGATTACAATATAGAAAGTGTTCTTTTGTTCTAAGCTTTCAGTCACGGTATAATACTCTTTTCTATACAAATTGGGGATGATCACGAATGCGATAATTTCACGGTTATAATCTTCATTCATACAGACCGACAAACTTATTTGTACAGTTGGCCAATTGATGAAACTAAAAATGAAACGCGGCTGGCTTTCAGTAGTGTTTAAAAATACGACCGTGTCGCCCCCAATCAAGTCATAAGTAAGTGCGTGCACTATGGTATTAGTGAAGAAAGTTAAACAATCAAATGGAATAGAGAATGCACCTTGGTTTTACTTAATTAGCCGTGAATAGCTTTGTTTTATGTTTAAGTCAGCATCTTTTCATTCTCATTGTACATTTAATCAACGAATATTTTTTTTATCTATCGCCCTAGGGGTCTACATTGGACTTTTTTCCATTCTTTACTCTAGGGGAAAGGCTTGGGCGATCGATGGTACCAGCCTCTGACGCTATGGCTGCATTGACATTACACTGATGGCTTTACGGTCTTGAGAGATACCTCCTCGTCAAACTGATGAGGGTCTTGAGAGATTCCCCATCAGCCCACTGGTGGGTGTACGAGTCTCTAGGCATTCCCCTTGTGTTTAGCTAGATTGTGCCTTATCCTACCACCCCCTTTCAACTATACAGGACAAATAAGAAATCGGCCCACTACCAGCCATACACTGTGGATTTTCTTTGAATACGTACCAAACGTTTCGATTCTATGTTTCTTATCCGTACGGCCTCCGATTGGAACAAATTGCCGGCTTCCTTGTTTTCTGAGAGATATAATGTGGGCTTTTCAAGGTCAGAGTGAATAGGTATCTTCTAAGTCTGCGTGCTTCATCTTCGACCACATTACGTTTCGTTTTAGGCGAGTTGATGGTCAAAGGCGGACTTAATCGCGCTAAAAAAAAGATCAAACTCTAAGTCACACAACGAGCTAAGGAGGGGGCTATGCTCAAGGTTTCTATATTTACACGCACATCAAAATAATTTATATTCCGACTTTCTATAATTTTTTTTAAATACTGGGTTACACAAAACTTTAGCACTATGCCTATAGAAGGTTATTGTACTCATTATTATGAACAAATTTTATTATGGGACCATCTCTAAAATTGTGAAACAAACAGCTTTTCCATACCCGTTGAGTGTGAACGAAATTTGTAATATGTAATTGTTCATTTTTCCGTATTTTTTTTAGGTTGGTTCCATAGCAAACGTTGTTTATAATAATTAGTATAATAACCTCCTTTCGGTTTAGTATTACCATTATGTGTAACCTTATATAAAGAAGCTCCTTGCGTTGCGTTAGAAACTCGGTTCAAGGGTGAGTGGGTCACTGCAGCCTCACAGTCTCGGTTTATCTCAGATCCCTTTTACTCCGTCGAGAGGAAAAGTCCGTGAAATTCCGTCGCATGTTCGTGGATTGGTGTGGAATGTGAGTGAAACTTACTGAATTTGGACGAAATTATGTTGTACGAAGAAAAGAGGAAGGTGGCGCGCTCAAGATGAGACAAATACTCGGCACTTGGTAGAAAATTGTTAATGATGAATACTATTAGAAAGGACATTAAACACTATAGATCTCGGCGCCAAATAAACAGAGTCACCGACATAGCTGTTAAAATTTGCAAGTTGAAGTGGCAATGGGCAGGTCACATCGCTCGAAGAACGATAACCGATGGGGAAGAAAGGTTCTTGAGTGGAGACCACGACCCGGAAGACGCAGCGTAGGTAGGCCTCCCGATAGATGGACCAACTACATTGTGAGAGCATCTCGGTTTGAGAAACGTGCGGTAGTCGAATTTTGACGCTAGAATTAAGTTAAGTTAAGCATTGACCATTGCCCAATAATCTTCATACTATTGATCGAGCAATTGTTTCTGAATGCCATTAAAAAGTAAACTGTTCCACTTTCCTGACATCACTCCAGTCGCTTATCAAAACAAAGTAAGAAAAGGTCAACCAGAACGACTTGCCGATGAAAGGAAACTGAAATTGCCTTTCAAAATAACATCTCATTTAACACATCAAAAAGAACGATCCGTCGCGGGCAGTCCACGGCATTGATCAACTAAAGACAGAAAGGAATGTACAGTGGGAGTTTGAAATGGTAGAGAGTTTTTATCGTAAATAGTTATGTACTCAAGGTACTATGAGGTGAATCAAATTGATTATTTGTATATTTTTTTTTGTAATTTTCAATAGGCTTGTGTTTGACCTCCACTTTTCCTGATATTAAGCGATGGTCTTCGATGGAACACGCTAGAAGAAACCGATACACTCGCGACTAGAAGACACCCAGATTTTAACTATCGAGGAACACCCATACGTAAGTGGTTTCTTGATGTGGAAACCATAGAGGTGTCACGTTTTCTGCGGAGTTGAGTTACTGCTCGCACGCAACTGCAACGTTTAATTGGCAGCAGTTCGCGAAATTAAACGCGTGGACACACCGGCGGCTTTAATCACAAAATATTTTGGGCGTTCCCGTCGAACGAGTCAGGTTTTCCATGCAAGTGGGCCGTGGGACCACCGGGAGAAAGTGTACACCCGCCGGAATGTGCCTGAACTCTCTGATGAGCGTTTTTGCAGTGAATTTTTGCCAGTAAAATGTCTACCGAGCATCCAACAAGGTTGTACTTTGTGGCCCTAATTAAAAAGCGCGGTGTGCCCCCACCTGATGCGAACTTTTGACGACTCGTCCGAATTTTTTGTGCCGTTTTATTTCGAAGTAATGACTTGCAAATTTGAACAAGTAATAAAACGCTTCATTGAGTTTATGGCCACTGGAGCATCAGTTCGAAGCTACACCTTTTCGGCTTTAAATGTTATGATGTCAATAACAATTTGGGTTTAATTGGTTTGGGATGCGAAACACAAATATTGCTTGAGTATCACGATGAACGAAATGTGTTTTTTTTAAATGTTTGTTGTGTATTTTGTGACTGACGTTTTTACGTGCGGAAATTATCTACTTTTCAAAGATAGTAAAAAATATGTTTTAAATTAATTATGCCCATTGTGCTTCATGATTTTACTTTGGTTTTACTACAGTTTTTAATTCAAAATGATTTTGTCAAATTGAATCTTCTATGATATTTTTTTTTTATTTTGTTTTTATGTTATCCTTTTAAATTTAGACAACCTCAGTTCAGCCGTTTAGTCGTGCAAATTTTACAAACACAGACAGAGAGACACAATTACTTATACAAAAAAATTATATTATACTCCGCCAAGAAATGTTGAGAGATTGTGGCCGGGTGGTATAATATGCGCTTTACAATCTGACGGCTCCTCGGTCCTGCACGAACTACTTATTTAGCAGTTTCAATGCCATCGTTCAACAACGGCGAAAGAAAACATCGTGAGGAAATCTGCATGTCAAAGAACCTCAAAAATTCAAAAACGTATGATATTCACCAACATGCACTGGGCCAGCCCAGCTCGGTGGATTAGAGCCCATCTTCTCTCTCTGAGAGAAGGCCTGTGTCCCAACAGTGAGAACGTAATAGGCTGATATGATGACGATGATGAAGATGAAGAAAATTTAATATTCAGACCGCTCAATTTTTTTTTTAAAGCTTGATGAAAACTCTTTTACTCGGGTCACTTTTGTTAGTTTCTTGAACGTAGGTACTCTTAAAACTGTCGCTGGTTGGAAGATTGTAGCTGGTAAAATATCAAAAGAAAAAGGTTTTCATTCAACATTTTATTGTAGCTTTCAGAATGTTTCTCGACATTGTTTGTTGATCATATACTCGTAGATTTACAATAAGATTACGAGACGAGTGTACAGTCGAATTGACTCTAATTACTGGTCTTGATCGTGTAGGTGGTAAATTGCTCTCGTATAATACCTACTTTTAGAAAGCTGATCTATAGTTATCAATTTACGAGTTCCCTAGAACATAAAATAAAAAGAGTTGACAAGTGGCAGAGCTCTAGGTAAAAACATTTAAAAAAATATAAAGACCCTCCTTATTTTAGTTGTTTAAAAGGGGTATTAAAATAATACTAAACAGTTTCAAAAGGATACAACGAAGGCAGGAATACTCTTTAGACAAAAAATGGCTGTACCAGAAGGAGCTTCTTCAAACTGTACAAAATATCAAGGTACTTAAAATTATTATAAATTTTTTCATTGTTGTTTATGTTTTCACAACGATAAAATTCAAATGATTATTTTTGTATTAGAAACCTGCATTGAAATGGATTCAACTTAAAGCAATAATTAAAAGTCTATTTTAATCAAAGCCCAGTCAACGACCATTTCAATTTGGTCGGGTCATTAAAAACGTGTTTGCTTATTTGGGCATGAGATTTAGTTCTTATTGCGTTTACATAAGGTCCGTATTTGGTGGTGTTACGTCGAATCTCGTCTTACTTTCACTGGGGGACTTGACCCGCTTAGAGGGCCCTTCATTGAAATTTATTATACCTGTATGATTTGTGAGAATTTCAGACTCAATTTATGAATAGACGGTAAACTATTTAATGCGTAGGTGTTGGAAAAGAAACCATTAAATCTTTTTGTAGATCGACGAATAGCGTCCGGGTTTTGATTTGTAGTTAGTACTTACAAGGACTAGTATCATAAAGTGATATATATTTTTACACAACAGAGTAAGCAAGCTACAACGTAGTGATGAGTAAGTCACTCACTTGCATATATACTAGCTGCACTCCATGGTTTCACCCGGGTCCCCTTAAGAATGCGCATAATGCCAGAAAAATAACAGATTTCACCCGCGCGTCTTGCACCTTAACATTTTCCGGGATAAAAAGTCACTCTTCTGCCCTCCATCTATCTCTATGCAAAAAATCATGTCGACCTGTCGCTCTGTTCTTGCGTGAAAGAAGAAAAAACAAATAAGTACACGTGTGTGTAATATTAGTATAATATGATAGTAAAGTAAAATTTACTTCTATTTGCTATTGGTATAAAATAAATAACAGCTGCTAGTGCCAATCATAGACAAATTGGCAAATTACTAAGTTTGACACATGCAATAAGTCAATCAATTATTCTCTAAAATGAGACCACTTTATTTGAAGAGGTGGTCAAACAAGGTAACTAAAATTTTCGGCGTATGGCTTGCAGTTTTGTACAGTAAATATGGTAGTGGCTCCACTACTCAATTCTAAAGATAACCTTAGTGCAAAGTAAATTGATGTATTGTACATTGACAAGTCAATGAAACACTCTCCAGTCTAGACCGAAGCTAGACCGTGTGTAAACAATATCAACGAGAGGTTGGAGGCCTATCGACGCACTAGATCTGGAGTGCGTTGACCCTGCACCGGCACACGCGAAATTGAAAGTAAATCGCGACAATGAATGTAGTCTACGACGCTGCTACGCCGTAGCACGTAATCCGGGTATTTGCTCGGATTGGATATAATTTGCTGTTCGGAATAAAATAAAATCTAAGCCAAGAATGTTTTTGATCTCTGGCGTCTTTGGCGTCTTTGACGATGCCAAATGCTTGCTAAACGGGTTGTCTGTAAAGTCGGTTTACGAACGATAATTTTACGTGATAACGCTTAGGCCGATCGTGCCTCTCTAAAGTCAAAGTCATTTATTAATAAATATAAATTTACATCATTTTCTATCGCTTGTTCCGCGCTCTCGCTTGCACGCGCGACTCAGGCGGAACTTAACAATTTTTCGAGCGTGCAGCCGGCGTTCATCGATTTATAAGACGTTATCATGTCAAAAATATTTTTATGATAGCCAGGCTAGACATAGCGCTGTACTAAGACCAATTATTTACGGTAAATAAGTAGTTATTAGTAGTATGTTGAGCTAGTAGAAATTACACGAAAAAAAACCGGACAAGTGTGAGTAGGACTCGCACCCTGAGAGTTCCGTAAAAAATTAATGAATATGTATGTAGATAGTTTATCCCTACCAGGGATCGAGTCTCGATGAAAAAGTTTATAAAGATTGAAATATTGAGTAACAAACTTAACTTTATAGTTGGCAAACACGTGCTCCCATACCTACCACATACCAACTACAAAAAGTAAGTTTGTAATTTTTTTTATTGTGACATAACTTCAAATTAACATGTTTTGGATTTTCCCTTTTATTATCTGCTGTAAAACCTTTCCTTCTTGCGAAATTTCATGATTCTAGGTTAACGGGAACTACCCTATAGATTTTAATTCCCTTGGGAGTCTCAAAATATGCGGCTTAAACGCCTAAAACTTAACTATTCTGCACAAATGTCTTATACAGGTTTATGCGGCCTCAACGGGAATATATGCTTTTAAAATTTTCTTTATTAAATAATAATAATTCAATTTATCATAATTTTTTTTTTTATTAATTATTATTTTTTAAATATGGCCTTAATAGCTGTTTTTTTATTGGCACTCTTTATTTTCTATACAATCGTGATTTAAAATCGTGGCAGATTAAATTCAAGATACCAACATTGGCCATTTGTCAAAAATACTATTAACATTATGAATAGATAAAGTGCCTCGTGATGCTCATCTTCGAAATAGAAAAGCAAACTGAATTATTTCTTAAACAAACAGAGCGCACCTCAGACGAAAGTTTTGGTTTGTTTACACTTTCTCTTAAAGACACTTCGAGGACTTTGAGGATCTGTCACTTTAACGTCAAGCGATGTCAACCTGTCAAACCAAGCGTGACGTGGAACATGCGTAACACGTGAAAGAGACAGATAAGTGAGTCTTGTATTGCGTATGAAAGAGATAAGTTGTTATAGTTTCGGCCAGTCGATGTTACAGTAACGGTCAAATCTCGTGCCGGCGGTCATTGACATTGACTTTTGCTTTCGCTAAAACTTTTACTGAGTTATTTAAGCTCTGTTATGGTGTAATTTGAAATGGCGTGTCATTTTGTACTTTTATTTGTGGTTAGTCACGACTTCTGCAATAAGTTTCATGGTCAATATCAAAGCGTGTTTGTTAAAACTTTAGAGACACTAACCGGCTTTATTTTATTTTTTTGAATAAGTATTCAACTTTATTTAGCGAATAACTTGCAACTTTGCTATTTTTACTTGCAAATATCGTAGTTGCTGCATTAATAAAAGTTTTTGTAAAATTGTTAATTGTGTGTTTGCGCTTGACCACTATCTCACCTTATGTTAAACGATGATGCAGCCTCCAATGGAGCTCGCTTGCTTAGAAGGATCCGATTCACTCGACTTGAACACACCCAGATTCAAGATCAGAGATTTTAAGTTTGTTTGTTCATTACGCCTGCGCGAGGAAACTTGCCTAGTCGGAACTAGCCAAAAAGCAAATTACATCTTATATCTACTTTTAAAAAAAAACATTGGGCAAGCGCCTTTATTAACTAAACAAAATACAAGCTAAAACTAAAACTACAAATACAGTTAGACTGCCCATAGACCATTGAAGGTCTAAAGACAATCCAAATGCTGAAGCCCACTACCAGTTGGCAGCGTACCCAGCATGCTGGCGGCATTAACACGTTGAATGGCAATGCTTATGCGTTGAGCCAGAAACACGCCAGCATTTTGGTCACGCGTCGCATTAACCAGGAGCTCTGAAAGATTTTTGAAAATGAGGTGAGCTCCCGGTCCCCAAGGGCCCAATGTCTCGACCCCAAACGCCTCAAATATGTAACCACTGCCGAGGTTAGCATATTTGCGTCGCTTGTGCTTTAAAAATATATTCTTACCCTATTTTGTAGATATCTAAAAAGATCGTATATAATAGATTATATTGTTTTTGTAGTTATTTAAGTAAGTTAAGAATATTTAGAAATGTAATACATAATCAAATATAATATTATTTACAACTTATCGATAAAACTATTACTACTAAAAATATAATATAATTATACAGAGAAAGTAAGTAAATAACAAACAATCAGTAAAATAAAAACTTAATTACCTACATTCTAGCAAATAAAATTGATTCTATTCCATCTATATTTCCAATCTGTATCCAGTAAAACCGACCGACCTCATCAATTATAAAACGGGCGAAAAACTATTCCTATAGAAGCATCTGCAGCTACATTCACATGGCGTACTCAGAAATGCGCTAACGGTCGTCTAATTGTCACCAGACAACAGACAATGCAGACTGGGAACAAGGGTGTCTCATCATAAACCTAGAATGGAGACCTCTTGGCACACATTTGCTTGTGAAATACTTTTGCATAATAATTACCTTCAATATGCGGAATGATCTGCGGTATTTCAGAGTAACTATAACATGGGGTTCTTCAAAAGGGTGTTAATAAAGTATTTAAAGGTTGGTAACGTATCTGTGATGTCCCTGGTGTTACCTGGTTCTGGTTCTAGGGCTTAAATAAAATATTGTAGGTATATTTTGACATGATGATTGGTATAAATGTGCCCAGACCCATTTTTCTCCAAGGTATACATAGGCTGATCGGTAAAGGTGATCGCTTACCATCAGGCGTCCTGTTAGGTTGTTAACCACGGCATTAAAAAAACTTGCAGGATTCAAAGTTATATGTTAACATCATGTATGTTGTGGTTAAATTTTTGTCAAACATAAAAAATTCTTGCTAATGACCATGGACGTATTTACTACGTCCGTGGTTATGAGTCAAATGCTACTAACTGATACTACAGCTTTTGATGTTTCCACAGTCAGACAAAATGAACTATATCAGTATCCTGCAGATTAAGATCCTGGTCCTAGGTTTTAAATAAAATATTGTAGGTGTATTTTGACATGATGATTGGTATAAATGTGCCCAGTCCCATTTTTCTCCAAGGTGTAAGTGATTCGACTAGCGTTACCTAAAATTGAATTTGTAGTTCCCAATTTCGAATTTCGGCTTCTAAAAGGGCAAAATAATTTTATCTGCACATGGTTGGGGTGTTAAAATAAAAACAGCATTTATCAACTACAAAAATCACCAAAAAGGTTTTTCAAATAAACCAATATATTATCGCCAGCTATATATTTTCATAATTAATAAAACACTGGAAAACAAATTGAACAGTTAATTTTGTATATTTATCGATATAAAAACCTGATTTCATTAGCTCTAACAAAATAATACTTATTATTGAAGATGGTTAAATACTAATACTGAGTCAAAGTCAATGAATTTTTTATTGGTTACAAATGGCGGAGTCATCATCATCATCATGATAATTTTAATAATTTTGTATATTTGTCGATATAAAAACCTGATTTCATATTTAGCGCTCTAACAAAATAATACGTATTGTTGAAGATGGTTAAATACTAATACTGAGTCAAAGTCAATGAAATTTTTATCGGTTACAAATGGCGGAGTAATCAAGGAAAAAAATACTCAAAAAAAAAATTAAAAAAAAAAAAAAAAAAAAAAACACTACAAAAATCCTTTTTTTTTTCCTGAAGTCGGTATAAAATACCACGTGACTAGATTATTCGAACAAAATCTAGAAAAATCCTAAACCGTCACTAGATTCCTTCCCATATCAATGTAATCAATTTCTCATTGCGAATTCCAAACTAAAGTAAAATAAACCTATTTGTAGAGATCTCTCCACATTCACACCTCATCGGAAGACCAGTGTCTCCATCGTAAACCTACATCGCGACCAGCTGACATAGATTGTGCGGAGGTCAAGTTTAGAATAGAAATACGGAATTTATTAAAACTTGACGAAGCTTAAGGGGAACATCTGGCCAGTATATCGACCCAATTTGCTAAAGATTCTAGACAAAGATTCGTAGATATCTGTCTGTTGGATAGATCTTAATTATTTCGCTCTTTCACTTACCTAGGTACGTATTGTTTGTCAGTGCGGGGTGAATCTGTGTGCCAAGACAAACCTTCCGTGGTTTTTTGGTGCTACATTTTTGTAAATCATATGTGAACAATGTGTTGATTAAACAATAAAAAAAAAAAAAAAACTTTTAAATGCTGCAATATGTAACAGAAATTATACAATCTATTTTGTCTTCCTTTAAGTTGGGCAAAAAAGGCATAATTCAAGCGTTTTATGGCAAAATCATAATGCCATAATCTGTCATTTAATTGAGACAGTATTTTACATAATCGTAAATAAAATCTATTTTAGCACAAAAAACTTTTTAGTGGCAATTTTGTTCAAAGCTTTCAACAAAAAAAAATTTGTTAACATCTTATTCTTATCTACAGATGCTATCGTCAATCATACTCATATCTATCAAATCATCAGTAAACCATTTCAAATTAGTTTTTTACGAACTAACTACGAATATTTTTTTGGCTACGAGAACTGTTTAAGTACTTGTACGTTAAATGAACCGACATGATAATCTTAGAATCATAGCAAAAGAAGTCGTAAGCAATTGACTTTGGTAAGTAAACATCAAACTGACGATCGAGCAGCGTAGGTTTATTTTTCGGACAGGTTATGTACTCGTAATGAGAAATTGCTTAACAATATGCAAATGTCGATGAAAATAAATCAATGTATCGAGTAGTGAGCGGTAAGTAAGAGTAGTCAAAAACGAAAGTAGATTCGATCTAAAATCAGTTCCGAAACATCGGGTGAGCATCGGATTTTGGTCAGTCGGTCGGTAACTTTCACCGGCAACTAATTAGCGATACTGGGTATCGATGTTGTATCGCTGTTTACGAAGCACAAATGTCGATGTCGATAAACGCACATGCCTATTAACTTGACCGGTCAACTGATATTAGCTACATATTATACATGATTTCGATCTTAGTAGCTAAATTAATTCGTTACGTTGTTACATTGTTTAATCTCATTATGTATTATAAGCACGTGATACGTCACTACTGTGGCTACTGCTAGTTAGGTCGAGACGGTGGCGCAGATTTTGGGCATGATTGCGTTACCAAAATCACGTCGAAGATGATCTAGTGTCAAAAAATGTGGACGCATCTGTGGCTTGGGCTTATTTAACTGTGAGCGAAGCTGTATTTGGACACTAAACAAATAATTTCTTGTTGATTAATATAAACTTATAAACCAATGACGATTATAAACAAACACACTTGGTCATGATTTATTAAATTGTATTGATCTAATTTATACAATTAGCTTAAGTAAAGTAGTATCACTTTTCACAATTACGCTTATAATCATCGGTAAGTAGTTGATTTTATATTCTTTATCGATACTTGTCGAATATTCACTAATACAACCCTAGTGAAAAGCTCACCGACCATTCAAGCGTACGCACGAATAGGTGCGCGCGCTCAGTTCCCGTTGCTTAATCTGTACTCGTTATCGATTGGGCCGGCAGGTATATTATTGGAATTGAACCTACCTGCTATTGTTACCTTTACTACCTGATGGACCAATAAAGACTTGTGACAATTTTGGCGCTAAAAGTAATTACATCATGACATTTTAGTTAACATTGATTTTAAAACAACTAAAGTAAAAAGTTCTAGAGTGGAATAAATACAGCGTAGAACTTTTAGCGTACTGTGGAGTAACGAGCAACGTAAAGCGGGACGGGCAGAAATTATAGGCTGGCTGCATAACTGCAATATCACCAGCAACCCTACAGGACCCGCGCGGGGGGTCGGCTGCCTTATAGACGCCAACAGCTGAGCTCTGACGCACACTAGGGTAACCTGAAGTCCAGTACACGAAACATAGGACAATAAGACAACATAAAATCATTCACATACTACTATTTACTTTCAAAATGTTTATTTGTGTTCAGAACAACAAAAAGTAACATAATTCTGAAGCGTCCTAATGTAGGTACACACTATTTCCAGTGAAAATAAAACACAATCTTTGTTTTTCTCGATAATTCACCTCGGCTCCAGGCTTTGTCGCCTAGGAAATGGAGGACAACAAAATGTTAGATGATCTTTTTCTTCCTATTTGAAATTTGGAAGAAGTATTTATGCATTATCTATTTCCAATTTATTCACATGTCATTTTCATAATAGCCATAACCTCTTCAATAAGTTTGCTTATTCTTAATTATTTCAGGTTTTTACAATCTAACTGTAAATTACCATGGTTTCACACCTATTTCACACCATGTTTGTTTACTGTAGCAAATGCATTTCCCAGGAAGAAAACTATCAATCCCAAAGGAACTTGTAAAGATATATTTTTATAGTGACGATAATGTACCAATCAGAACCCTCGACCCGTGGTCAACTGTTCTGATTGGTTGGTTATACTTATTTCGTGCGTCATTTACATATTTACGTGCAACTTTTTCTTGTTTTAGTTAATAACGCCGTCAGGCTTCAGTTTTAGGACCTATAAAATTTGCATAAATTTTAACACTGAGTTACTACGTCGCACCAAGGTTGCAGATATCGTAAAAAGTTTAGCGAAACTCAATTGGAGCTGGGCAGGGCACGGCCAGACGTAATAATGGGAGGTGGTGTACAGCAATAACCACGTGATGGCCGAGACTAGGTTTCGGAAGCCGGGTCGACCAAGAACGAGGTGGACTGACGACATCAAAAGAACTTTTGCTGAAAACGACTGGATGCAACTGGCGAGAGATCAAGAAGAGTGGCATAAAGAAAGGAAGACCCAGCAGGGGTTCACTTAAAGGTGATGATGATGAATGTAAGGTCATACGTATAAACGAACAATGTTACTTACATACTATTGTATCAATTCAATAACATACAAGACGGCTTAACAATATCAATTTGTAAGCAATGGCCATGTTTCGACAAAACACTTACAATACAGGTCAACGAGAGTGTCATCTTATTGTTCTATACAGTTTTAATATTTTGGACACTGTATCTACTATAACAATATGCATGTTTCGTGTGTAGGTACATAAAAGTATTGTATGTGTCACAGATATGTAAGTAACTGATCAAACAAAAGATCGTTTGTAATGTCAATTAGAGCTTGTGGTAGAACACGACTTTGACTTTCTCTTCGGGTATTTTGATTGTGTAAGAAGTAACTTGTAAGTACTTGGTTACGCAACTAAGTATTGTCTCATTCCAGGTCAAAAATATGGAAGAACTATTTCTTGAATAACTGAAAATTCTAATTCAATCAATTTATTTATTACAAAACTTGTTTATCGGTCGAGACGTTCGACAGGTTTCGGAGCCATTAGAGCTCCTTCACCAGGGAATACGCGCGCTCCCGGAGACGGTCACCTGCGTACTGGGACTGCCAAAAATTAATCCTCACGCAAGTTTTGATGAAGTAATTGATTATGTAATCGAAGAAAGTTCATAAATCTTTTTGTATTAGTCCTCTTTTGTCGTATGTGTACGTAAAGAGACACCAACTTTGTCGTTCTCTCCCTGGGCACGTTTAAGTGGATGGTCAGTGCCGCAACTTTGACCATCCCGAGCCCGGAGGTCCCCTTTTAGTAGCCTCTTACTACAGGCAGGGGTTACCAGTGCCGTATTCTATTGCCCCGGTGCTGGCAGAGATATACCTAGAGAAAGAACTCAAAAAAATACTAACTCAAATCTTCATTGCGTTTCTTTTATTAGTTTGGCTTGCGTTTTTTATCACCTCGCCGCTGATGTTAAGTTTAGTGATGATGCTTTTACGACGGATCATGATGTAGTCCAGAAGAAGCCCTTTTTTACAAAATGTTGCTTTTTTAATTTTATGAAAACTCTCACTTTTAAAATATAATTAAGGATTATTAAAGATGGTTTTATGATCATCTTTTTACGTGTTTTACGTTCAACAAAAACAACAACATATCAAAACTGAACCCTGAACCCTGTGAAAATTTATACGTGATCAGATTACAAAAATTAACAAAAACAAGGTATGCCTATGCTCAGTGCAAACCGCCTACCGCCAAAACGTCAGCTAACGTACAGACACTTTCGCTGTCATTCGTAATCTGCGAACCAGTTCAGAACTTCGGATGTTGACACCGCAGACGGAATTACGAATAATTACAGTAGCTTGGCTGAGTACCGTCACTGAAATAAAAAATTTGACGAAGTTATACGTTTTTCTCAAACATGGTAAGTATTTAATGTAACTATTGTTTAAAGAACACGCTGCGGAAAATATAGACGTTGAGGCCTAACTAGTCTTGACCTAAATCTAGACCTTAATAATCTTGCTATAATATATTGAAAGACGTATTTCAATGTGTGAAGAGGTTTAATAAAAGTTTTCCACTAAAATCAAAATGAACAAACACAGGTTATAAGCCTGTATATACGATTTTGGAACTACTCTCTGGATTTTGAAATATATAATATATATACACTGATTCTTACCAAAACTATAGCAAAAGCAAATAGTAAAAACTGTATACAATAAAGTTAATAAACAAGAGCTTTTTTAAAGACAAGTGATATTAAATTTTAAAATTAAAAACCCCAAGCCTTAGGCTATAATTGTAGCGTAAAGCAATAGAAAGGCAGTTTGAAATGCGTATGCGCAGTTATAAAAGGCCTTTTGTGGAGAAATCAACGTCTGTCACACGACGCCGACGTCAATTGATTCCGACTTCAATTGCGTTAATTGGAATGGAACTATTGGGACTATGTGGATAGGTATTTGAACATAGTGCTGATTGGTATCAAAAGATTTTTTATCAGCATTTTTGGTTTGGCGACAGGTAATATTACAGTAATGGTCTTTGACATCGTCTCTGACTAATGGACATCAAATTTTCTCTCGATTTTACTCCAATATGTCACGATTATGCGAAAAATATTCATTTTTATCTTTTGCTAAACGGTTAAGTTTTTTACATATATCGCACCACTTATGGTGCGATATATGTAAAATAACTATTCTTAAATAGTTATTTTTACTATTCACATTTTAACCGATTTCAGGAGGAGGTTATCAATTCAACTGTATGTATTTTTTTTTACGTATGTTACGCGATTACTCCGCCAATATAGAATTGTTTTTGTTTATATTATAATTCCGGTAACTGACATAAGAAGGGTGGGTGAGAGACGCGCGTGGCGCAGTGCGAAGCGAGCGCGTTTCAGGTGAAGTTATTATGATATTTTTGTTCCAAAAAGAGTGAAACAAAAAAGTACGGTATTAAAAATGTAACCTTGTTATGAACAACTAGCTGCGCCCCGCGGTTTCACCCACGCAGTGATGAAAAATGGTGACGATGAAGATGATGAAAAGTAGCCTATGTCTACTAAGTAGTCTATGTCACTCTCTGGCTCTTGGCTTTGGCTCTCTCATATACCCATGCAAAAAATCAGGTCGATCCGTTGTTCCGTTGCAGCGTGAAAGAGAAACAAACATCCATACATCTATACATACAAATTTTACGTTACGTACGTAAAAATTATAATATTAGTAGGATTAAAATGTTATTAGAGATTTTCCAAATATATTAAAAAAACTTTAATTTCTAACAATTTGTATACTTCTATACCATCATAATCACCTTAAAGCTAAGACTTAAAAATCTTAGCCTTAGTGAAAAAACTTTGCAAAAATTCTGATAGCCAAATTATGCAAAACATGACAAGATAAATAGCCTTAAATTCATCTCAGAAGCGAATGAGTCTTATTTTATCGTTTTTGTATAGATATCCTTGACCTAAATTTTAGACCGGTATATATTTGCTTAAACATGATTTCTCTTCTCTCATCTAAATTCCATAAGCATTTTCCATTAAGCTTCCGTTATTTCAAACGAGATTTAATATTTCACCTCGTTTTCATTAATCACCGGATTTCATCTAAGCAAAAAAATATCTGAAAAGGGGAAATACAGTAAGATAGTAAACGACTTGATTTTGTTATGTGTCATGATGAATTGTTTGACTTAATTCTAGCCTGCTTGATATTTTCATCTAAAATAAAGAATGACTCCATGTTTTTTTCTAACATTCGAATTTAATTTCACAGAGAAATCCCAACGCCGCCGGCATTCTTGACATAGCTGTCATATCAAACGAAATGTTTGCGAAGTTTTGTCATAATAAAAAATATTGAAGGAATATTTGCAGGTACTATAGTTCCGCTTCCAGTATTATTTTTTTCAAGAATGAGCGTGTATTTAAGGTGGTACGTTTCACCTAAGGCGGGAAATTAAATTTTCAAACAGTTTCCTTGTAGCTAGGCCGGGTAACTTATAAAGTTATTGTATTGCATAATAGCTGTGCCTGACGGTTTTACTTGCGTTTTAGGGGGACAGATTATAATTATGTACCAAAATGTAATGCCGTTTGTTTCTTCATTTAGTATCTAATATTTATGGACACAATGATAAGAGGAAAAAATAAATGGAATAATATTGTGTGACATGATGGTACTCTAGAAAAGGTAAAAAATAAATAAGACAGACCACAGAAAAGGTGGGATGACGACATCAGACAAGTGGCAGGAGTGATGTGAAACAGAGGCTCAAGTTTTTGTTCTATTCATGTAGCTATTATAGTTAGATCGCGGTCAAACGTTAGCCTCATCATCATCATCATCAGCAAGAAGACGTCCACTGCTGAACATAGGCCTCCCGCTTTAACCTTCACACTAACGACAGCTTGCCTTTTGCATCCACTGGATGCCAGTGACTCTCACTATGTCGTCGGTCCATCTACTGGGAGGCCTACCTACGCTGCGTCTTCCGGTTCGTGGTCGTGGTTCGTGGAATTTCAAGTACTACCCAGTATTCGGCACTGAACTGTTATGTGCAAGTATGACACTTGACACTCGCCATTAGGCGAGTGACTTGCTCGTTTCGTCACTCAGTTGCATATAAAAGCAATTTCTTCAAGCTTTTGTTTCTTCTTTTATTTTTGGTGGGTATTAAAGAGTTTCTATCTACCGTATCTAGTCCTTAAATTTTATATCTATGAAGCTACCCGCTGCGTCTTCTCGCTGGGAATTTATGTGATATTCCAGAACTTAAACTATCTACATTCCAAATTTCATCAAAATCGGTTAAGTAATTGCTTAGATACGCGGTAACAAACATTCACACAAAAACTTTCGCATTATAGTATTAGTAGGATTGTGATTAGATCATGTTTGAATCCCATTAGATTAACATGAAATAAATTGTTGGGAACGCACCTTGCCTACTTAAAATCGACTCGCTCCACCACTTTCCCTTTTACGATGTCAAAAATTGCGCCTAAACAAAGTCGCTCTCAAGATATTAATTAACATAAGAAATTTCACACGATATGGTAAAAACACTACGCTCTTAAAGGTGAGAACTCAAAACTTTTACTCAATAATTAGAATACGATTGTGTTGTAAATCGTGCGACGTTCCATTTTGTTCTCAGAGTATACAGGTTTGTGCAGAAAGGTTGCACTAAGCCGAAAGGACGTCATTGTACTCATTGCTATGAAAAACGCTTACTATACAGCCGACCCAGATATCGCGAAAAAAAAAACAGCTGTTCTATAAATAAACCAGCCAAGTGCAAGTCGGGCTCGCGCGCTGAGGGTTCCGTACCAACAGAAAATTCAATAACGAAATTACCAGTTATAACTTGGTAATGAACAGAAACTTGTCACCGACTCGCACTTGGCCATGATTTATTATTTGTTGTTATACTTTAGAGTGTATACTATAATCATGCCAAATTTGACGCATGTACCTATTACCATTTTTACATAAAAAAAAAAACTGGCTATCTATTACGGTTCGAAAGATACATCCGGTTAAAGATAGGACAGTCAGACAGACAGATAAACAGAAAGACAGCCAGACATCGTAGGCTTAGTAATAGAGTCCCGTTTTTACCCTTTTGGCACGGAACCCTAAAAAATTACAATCACACTCTACAAAATGTATAGAACAGTTGTTTTTTTTTCGCGATTTCTGGTTCAGCCCTATATATAAAGTTGTTCATAATGATGTGCTTAATGCCCTCCGTTGGCTTAGTACACCCTTTCTGCGTAACCCTATATAATAATACTGTCTGAAGTTTTACTTTTATCGTGATAGCGGCATTTATTCAGGTGAAGGTCAAGGGTCAAACGTGGGTTTATCTCATGGACATTCATTGCTGAACACGATATTATGGGCCATTGACGTACGTGCAAATTTGGTTTGCTATTGAGTAAAATAATTTTTATCTCACTAGGGGGGTTAGACAAGACCCACTTTCTGTTAGCGTTAATGCCTGCAAAAAGATGAAATTGTATGAAAATGACATTAGCTTGAGAGATATTATCTCAAGCCAATGTCATTTTCATTTTTCTCCCCTGGGGAGCAAGGCCCACTTTATGTTAGCGTCTGCGGAAAGATGAAAGTGTATGAAAATGACATTGACAATGACATTAGCTTGAGAGATTTTATCTCAAGCTAATGTAATTTTTATGCAATTTCATCTTTTGGAAAGGTTTTATTTACCGCTTAAAAAATAATATGCGCGGTAGGTAAGTAGTAAAAAAATGGCTTGTATTTTGCAGCCACTTCGCCCGATGCTAAGCGATGATGCGTTCTATGATTGAACACGCTTACCTAGTAGAAACCGATTGAGTTGCGACTTGAAACCACCCAACTACTGGCGTGGAAAGTAAATTTGAAATTCAAACGCGACGATTTTTTGTCTTACTTTTTTTTAATAACACCTTAAATAATTGATTCAAAGAGGTTCCTATCTGAACTTAAAATATGTACAATATTTTCTTCACTTATGTGAGATGAAAAAAGCGTTCCACTCGACTGCAAAATTTATTTACGTCTGGTGTCAATGGAATCCATCCCTATGTTCAAATTCAATACTGCAAGCTCTTGCGCCAAATTCGCGCCAAGTTCTATAATGGCTACTAGTTAACCCCTCGAGTTTAAGATCATTTGGTTTGTCCCATTGATAGACCTGGGAGGTGGATAATGGAACGCTATAATAGCTATCAGCAAGCCCCTAGGTCTAGGTAGTTAGATATTCATAGTGAGGTGTAACAATAGAGACGTTACAGGCGAGCAACACGGTTTTAAAAATTTACTAAACGCAGCAAATACCATAACATAGCATAGCTTACCTACGCATGTAAATGTGCATTTAGTGAAATAAAGGAAAGAATATAAAAAAACTTTTTAAGGTATATAATATGTTGTTAGAAAGAGATAAAAATACAGTTTGTTGTGGACACTCTGAGTGCATAACTGAGAGATGGCTGAACGAAGTCGGGCAGCCAGCCTTGCATTCGTTTAGTCAATATGGTGTCGAGCAAAACCTATCTACAGGTTCAAATATCTTAGGGTAGTCATAAATAAGCGTCTTTTCGTCGTCGTTTCGTTTTAGTATCGGGACCCGGGTATGCACTAAGCCTGCGACCAGAACCACCAGAGGATGGGCAGCAGCATCTAATTAGTATACGGTGAAAGTATTGAGATCCCTAAGCCGCCTGCCAAGCGTGGGGATTATGGCAACATCTCTCTCTAAGAGGGAGGTCTTTGTTCAGCAGTGGACGTTTATTTTATTTTTAATTTAATTTAATTTATAACAGCAAACAGCCATATTATGAAAGGTTTACTGGCTGTTGATATCTATATAATTATGATGTGACAAATATCTTTTGTAGTTTATTTTTCCACTGTAATTATTGTTGTTTTATGTTAGAACAAAATAGATTTATGAACTTGAGAAACCGTCTCGGTAAAAAAAAAAGTTTGATCGTATTTTTAAATTTTTATGCAGCAGTAGAGAAATCGGTTCCTTCTAGGCAAGCGTGCTCCAACGTAGACCGCATCATCGCTTAACATCAGGCGTGATAGTGGTCAAACGCAAGCCTATTATTTATTTTAAAAAAGATGGAACCAAGCTTTCATAAATATTTTTGTCTGACGGATGAATGATTTAATTAAATTGCTGATAAATATTTATTACCGCGACCGATTATAATAAATTCCGTGAGCGAAAGCTTCAGAATGATTGTCGGTGTGTCTATCACAGTGTTGAGCTTAAACATTATTTTACTCGATGATAGTCATTTCAAAAACAAGTTTAGTAAAGTGTCCATACCAGGTAACTAATATTACACATTCTGTCTACGTACAGTCAGCTACACTATCTGTTACGTATATAGTTAAGATTTGACATGTCGTCAACTTGGATTACGTTCTTGCATCAATTGATAGCCTGTTGGTCCAGTTGGTATTGAACTTGCCTTCTGCGCGTGGGTTCGATTCCCACCTAGAACAAACATTCATGTGATGAACATTTGTGATTGTTCTATATTTATCTGGGTGTTAATATCTATTTAAGTGTGTATTTAAAATATAAATGTATGCATATCAGTCTCTGGCAGCCATATCACAAGCTTTGGTTAGTTTGGGATCAGTATGCAAAAATGTCTGGGAATAAATCTGAAATCGTGGAAAAATTTCAGCTGTTTCATACATTTTGTCGAGTGTCAAAGACAATTTTCGAAATGAATTATGAAAAAACCAGTGATAAACAAGTATTTTATTAGTAAAAGTAGAACAAAGATCCGACTAAAATATAGCCTATAACATCCTAGACATGAAGAAGATTGTAAGGCAAAATTTTACTTCAAATTCTGTCAATAAATACATACATATAACAGAAAAGTATTACCCTCCTTGTGAGCAGCGGTAACCTGTACAAAAGAGAATTTTCAACACAGGTCCATAGTGATGTCGCTGACTGTACACAAATTGAATAAATGACATCACGTCTGGCAACATACAATAATAATCCGAATAAATCTTATATCATTCATCTTCTAAGTGGGAGAAAGCGCAGATGGACAAAAACAAATGGTACAGTCACGGAGGCTTAAAACCTATACCGGAGATGGGTTTCACCTATTAATGACTAATAGTCTCTATTAAACGAATGCTTGGGCCCTTCTGAGTTTCCTGTTTACTACGCTTGGATCCGTGATTGATGGACTGCGTTTTCCAAGTTGTTTGCAAAATTGTAGAAAATTGATCGTGTTGTAATCATAGTGTCATATCCAGACCGTATCGTATCGTGGTTCCATAGTAAAAATTGCATAAAAAATAAATTATTGCCATCACTGATTTGATTGATTTTTACTTTGTGCCTCTTAATTTTACTTCGAGGAGTATTGAATTTTAGTTTGTACCTATAATTATGGGGTTTTCCTAAGATAAGATAACTTACAATTTTCAATAAATAGTTGAGTAATTATTAAACCAAATGAATGGAACTTGCTGAACATTGCAATTTATTATTAAATTTTTGGGAAAGGAGGTTGACTTATCGAACCTTTTTACATCAGTAAATAAAGCTTAACACAGGCGAAGCGGCGGTCAAACACAAACCAAATCAATAAAAAAACTTATTTGTATTTGGAATATGTCATACTGTGATGTCATACATTTTTCTTAATATTTCATGCTATCTATGGTATCGCAACTTTGATAGTTGCTATCAACCTCAATATTAGGTTATTTAAAAATTTACTTGAAACATTTATAAAGTTTACTAATTACAAACTTTATAATCGTTGTTCAGTACACCATAACATAAAAGGTTTTGCAATTGATATGGAAATGAGGGCTTCCCAATCCCAAACTTTTTTAATATCCGCATCAGAATGATGAAATTGTTGGAAGTAAAAGCTTTTTCTCGAAAATATTAATGGTCGCATCATTGATTTTGTAGACCACAAAAGAAAAAAAATCTTACAATTTTTTTTTTGTCTTTCTAAGTTAGGTTCCCAACAAAACGATAAAAAAGAAAGACCTACCTACAGTACCTTAAAAAGAGCTTGTGTACTTTGACAATGTACATGCTTGTGCTTAAAGCTTATGTTCTAGAAATATCGATACCGGGATCCGTGGATACAAACCCGAATTTTCCCTTCACCTCAGATCATGTCAATTTATCAAAGTGTCTCATATTTTTCTCGTGAGGATGTACAATTCCTTTGACATCAATCGTGTCATAATTTGTTTACCATAACTTTTGTCACTCCACTTCATCACCATAACTATAATCAATACGTACGTAGTACGTACTTAATATTTCCACCATCATCTCTCCTTTTCCTCACGATTTTTAACTTTCAGTCCCATTGCCCTTACTTTCTCCGAGCACGATTGAATCGATCGTAATGCCAACTAAAGTTAAGTCCAAATTGATAAATACCCATGTAATCGAAGATAATTGACCGTTTTACTCAGTCAAAATATAATGATTGTAAATTGACCCGTGAAGTGTTAAACGAGTGTATTAACCCGTGAAATGAACCGTGTAATTTGATTGATTAGGATTGACAAAAGACGATCGCTGCGCATCAATTTCACTAAAGTGACGCTGATTATAACCAACAGAGTGATTCCGATTTGTTGCTAAAAGAAATTGTGGGATAATGGGCTGATAAATTTTGAATGTGATTGATAAATTGATCAATTAGCATGCAATGAAAGGAAAGTTTAGAACATAACTTACTTTTGTGAACTTCATTACAAATGACAGCCAATAATTGGGAATTGGTAACAGTAACGATGAAAATACACATGTGTTTTAGAATGGAGACCATGAATCGGCAAGCATAGTGTAGGGCGTCAATAAACTTGTTCCAAGTATGTATTTGCTCTGATATTGTAACATTGTAAAAAGCTGAATGTATTAACCCGTGAAATGAACCGTGTAATTTGATTGATTAGGATTGATAAAAGACGATCGCTGCGCATCAATTTCACTAAAGTGATGCTGATTATAACCAACAGTGAAATCGGAGTGATTCCGATTTGTTGCTAAAAGAAATTGAGTAACAAATTTTGAATGTGATTGATAAATTGATCAATCAGCATGCTATGAAAGGTAGGTTTAGAACATTACTTACTTGTGTGAACTACAATACAAATGACAGCCAATAATTGTTAATTGGTTACAGTAACGATAAAAATATAGAGGGCCCTTTTGGAGATCGATGGGGGAGGCCTATGTCCAGCTGTGGACGTCCTACGGCTGAAATGATGATTATGGTGATGATTTATTGAATGGTCTTACCACCCACAAGCCTATCATTGCATTGCAAAAGCACCAAATTATTAGATTTTCATTAGTTACGTTTGCTTCTTATTAGAAAGTACTTGTTTTTTCATAGAATTTCCAGTTGCATTCAGTAGAAAACAATAAAAAAAGCACTAAACCAAGGCCAAGGCCTGCAATGTCAACGCTTTCGTGTCGAGTTTACGCAATGCGTTCGCGCACCGGAAAATGACGTTACGACGTGTTATTAGTTTCGGTTCCGTTTAGTTTGCAAATGAGTTGCTCTACTTTTTGTTTGTTTGAAATGTTTTGCTAAAAATTAAAATGGTTATTGAATTTTTAATGAGCTTACTGACCTTGAAAGTAAAAGAAAGTAAGTAATAATTTCTTCCTTCTCGTATCAGTAATGGAAAGAGAGAAGAGATCAAAGGCATCTCTTTCCTACAATGGGACGGTGCAGGCAAAAGGGCAGACATGCATAGGGGGGTGGGGGGGTTAGGTGAATTATAATTGCTTAGGTCTGAGAAGGAAAGGTATCAAGACCCGTAGTTAGGAAAAGATGACAAATGGAGTGAGGCTGGTATAGAGTTATGCCTAAGGCAAAGTAAACGGAGCGTTAAAGATCCAGATTTAATGGTTCTTTCAACTTTGCACGTGTAACCTGGACCTGAATAATACAGGTCTAAAGTAAATGGTACAGCAATGTAGATGCTGGGTATTTACCCAGCAGTGCAATAAGACTCTTTATTGATGATAATTAGCGTAGTATTTTGCACTATGGGCGCCCTGAGCAAGATTTTGACGGCGCCTCCATCAAAATGATCAATGCTAATCTTGATGTTAAATGCAGGCAATGCTTTGCCTTTTCATGTCAAGAAATTTAACATAGAGCATATGGCCATTTTTGATAGGAAAACCTAAAAGTCGTCTTCGATGCCCCTTCTAAAACCAACACTGATAATTATGGAACATTTGAGTTGTATTATATTTATTGAATAGGGTATCATCGGATATGTGATGTTTTGATCGAAGATGGTAGTTTGTCTAGCTAGGAATAAGGTCGCCGGGACACAAGTTTAATTTCACCACTTACCTATCTTAACGCTAAATTAAGTACCTTCCCGTGATATACCTAATCGTAGGTACTTGTTTCAAAAAACACCATCATCATTAATTCAGCCGTAAGTCGTCCACTGCTGGACATAGGCCTCCCCCATCGATCTCCAAAAGGGCCGGTTGGAAGCCTCCAGCATCCAGCGTTTCCCTGCGGTCTCTTTTAGGTCGTCTGTCCATCTCGTGGTCGTCAAAAAACCTACTTGCTAACAAAATCCATAGTAGCATAGTAGCCTAGAGATTTATAGGTATATCAACATCATTAAACTCATTCCCTTCTAGAACTAGAAAAAGTTCGCAACGACGGAAGTTCCGAGTCAGGACGGGTAGCGATTCCTGGAATCCCCCACTAGAACAACCTTCCATCTATGAAATATAAACCTTGTAACATAGACAGTAAGGTTGAAATCCCGCTGTTTTCTTCTCCGTAACACTGACATACTTGTAGTGCGATCCGCTCTGAATATATTACACGTGCGTATAAGTTTATATGTATAAATATGTGTATAATATGCATACGGATACGAAATATAACCATCCGGATTCCGGTATGGGGCTTTCATGTTAATATACGACTTACTAGTTATTACCCGCAGTTTTGCCTGCCATTTCAGTTTTTACACTCCTTTACAGAAAAATTTACTATCCTATGTTTTAAACCAGGAAGTGAGCTATCAGTACACAAAGTTTCATACCAGTACATCCAGCCATTTAAGTGTGAATACGTAACAAACACCCAAACTTTCGCAGTAACGTTAGGTATAATGTAATTTGGAATGGTAATTTTTAGTGATTTCTCTACTTGAGTGAAATTTTTGAGCTTAAGTTATGCATGATTATGCGTTTTATTTTGTTTGCATTATGTATGCGTGTTTCTGCTGTAAGGTTAAAGTTACATAGGCATATCAATGGACGAGGGAAAAGTTGAAAGCTCTGTGCTCTGTGGGCGTGGCTGATCAAATAGATTTTATCAACCAACTTTAAAATAGGATGGACTGCAATTAAATTTGTTTGTATGTTACGCTATTTTTTCATCAAGTTTAGTTATAATTTTTTATTAAATAGACTTACATCTCGAGGATGTTCCATTAAAATTAGAAGATAATATTTTCTATTAGGCTGAAAAATTAATCCCGTTTTTTAATCCCATGAAGTCAGTTGTTATTTTTTGGAAAAAAGATTTAACTACATATTTCTAGGTAGTTGATGAAAATATCACATTTCTGTAATGCCACAGATATAATAAATGTGAAAAAGATCTGTGTGTAATGGGGTTCGCAACTGTCAAACTGGCACGTAGTATCTTTGTTATTAAAATTTTGACGTGACGTTTGGCATAATTTTGTTTATGACATTTGTAGTCAAGCACAAAACAACCTTGTAAGCGATATGCTAGCACCATCCTTAATTGAGATAAGACGTCATGACTCCGCATGTCAAAGAAGAAAATAATGGATTTTTTTTAAAGTAAAGGTGCGTGAGCACCTTCCATGTGTTGATGGAGCCAATATAGGTACATCCATCATAAGGATGGGATTTGCTAACATTAATTATAAACAATATTGACGTGATATAATTATTATCACAAGAGATAAGATAATACTTTATTAAAATACCATAAAACAAGGATAACAGATATATTAAATTTTTTTTTCTAGGCTTTGAAGTAGCATTAATAATATAATTACATTCAATGACGTCAATTCTTATACCTGTTTATATCTTATTTTATTGGGTAATATGTTTCAAGTTTTTTTCTCTCATTAAATGATAACATAAACAAACAAAACATACCGTCCGGTCTTCCAACAAAAAACCAAAAAGCACAGCTAATCAGGTCCAGCAAGCACAATCACAGTTCGCACTAAACGTCAGTCCACAGACAATATTTTTTTTTTTCAAAAAAATTTAAAAATTAAACGCACATGCGCGGGAATGCGTTTGAAATTCGAACGCGGCTGTGCGCGCGCGCCAGACTGAGAATGACAAGTGCCGAGAGCGCAGGTGCCAACCTCCCTCTAACAAGGTCACGCCCCTCTCTTCACACTCATTTCACCGGGAGAAAGTCTACCTACATACATACCAAATTTCCGAACTGATTGACTCGAATGAATTAACCGATGTGTGGGATGATGAATGGAGCTAAGGGTCACCGTGGAATGTCCGCGGTGTGCCTTCATCATTGTCGAAGGTCGTGATACCGATCGCTGGATTGATCGGTGGGAGCCACCGGGCGCTCACCGTAAACCGCTTGCGTAAGAGCATTTGGGATCTCATTGTGTGAGAACCAAACAATGATGTGTTAACCGATGATACCAATCGATTTATGGGGGCAATTTTGACACCTTAAAAAACCTTCCGGTGGCAAATGGATGCGTTTAGCGGAAGATTACAGACCTTATTATTTTACTTTACCTTTTTTGTTGTATTTTATCATACTACTATATAGGTCCTTTTCCTTAAATCGTATTCCTCATGTCTGAGGGTCATCACCACCTCGTCAATCTGTTTCTGATGATATCTTTCCATTTATCTTCTATCCTCAGCAACATGAAGTGCGTCGTAGACTGGGGTATCGAAAGTGGTGCGAATCTGCAGTGCAGTTGTTTATCGATCGTCAAATTCGATAATATGCCATCGAATCGATCAAGCGAGTACTGATCAATTGGCATTTTATCGATTTGACGATCGCAAGTGACGATTTGACGATCGATACAGAATGGTACTGGCACTGCTGATCAGACCAACGTATTGAAATGCGACCTCGTGATCTTTTGCCGTCGACTTTTCCTATCACCATCAACTTTTCCTGTCACCATCAACTTTTCCAGGTTGTCGCCTTGTTTTCTAGCAATATGGCCAAAACCACTACGAGTTAATTTCACATAATTAAAGACATGCCGATAACCGATGGGGAATAAAGGTTCTTGAGTGGAGACCAAGAACCGGAAGACGCAGCGTAGGTAGGCCTCCCACTAGATGGACCGACGACATCGTGCGAGACGCAAGCATCCAGTGAATGCAGATGGCAGGCTGTAGTTTAATGTGGTGTTCTAAGGGAGAGCCCATGTTCAGCAGTAGACGTCTTCTGGCTGATGATGATGAAAGACATGCTGAGTTTTCAAAATAGGTACAATTTACTAGTTCTGACGAGTCATTGTATTAAAATAGACGCTGAATGTAACTTTATTTTATGGATAAACTAGAACAAAATACTGCTGTCATTATAGTTACAATGTGTACAGTTAAAATAACTGTTAGTATTATTATGATTATTTTTATTTTTGAGATGTAAATATTATTATGAATAACGTTATCATTTTATTTATATTACACGGAAATTACTCACGTAAGATTACGCTGGTTACTCCGACTATAGTTTCAACCACATTAGGCCGCATTTGGCACTTTTTTATAAAATGTGTGAAAACCACGTCAGTTTCCATAATAAAAAAGTTATCATTATCATAGGCTGATGATTTTGAAGTTAAAAATTTTGAAGACAAATCTGGTTGCGTCCACCTAAATGTTAATAGACCAAATTGTAATGAGTTTAAGAGGCAATGAAGAATCTGTATTAGATAAAAGAACAAAACTGCATGAAAACAATATAAAAGTTTCTCAATACATAGCTTTACAATAATTTACTCAAAAAGATGCGTTAAAAGAAAAAGTGAATCCACAATCGATGAAACTATCATATTCATAACTACAGATTATTCGATAACGTCACAGTAACGATGATTTCAACCTATAAAATTTGTCATCGCTGTAATACTTTGTCAAAGTAAGTTGTGGTTAAAATGTCATTATTAGGTATTTGTAATAAGTATTTTTATTATTATGACAAAGTACCTAATTTGCTTAAATATTTTTAAGGTTGACTTTATCTCGATTCTATCAGATGGCGATGATCGATTGAGCCTTTGTCGCGGTTGTCGCACGGTTCCCATTCAAAGCAATCGATTGTGATAGTAATTTGTATGGAATCGGCTGAATACTTCGAATGAGCGTCGGATGCTTTTTTTTCTCTAATTTATTTAATTATTTGTCAGTACATGGTAGGTACATAAAATACAAAGTAGCATATATGGTCGCTCAATTTGAAATGTTAAATCTCATGTTCTTCTAGGCACATCGTGGTATAAAGTATAAATATAAATGGAAGTAAGTATAAATGGATTACTCCAGATAAAATAACTGATAATCTTTAAACGTCTGAAAGGATTTTCTCCAATCATAGCTAAGAACACTATTGACTAAGTCATCTTTCAAACAAAAAAACAAACTAAATCAAAAACGGTTCAGCCATTTAGGAGCTACGATGTCACACATATAGACACATTAAACATATAACACCCCTCTTTTTGCGTCGGGGGTTGAACATTTTGTCAATGTAAGAGTATTGACAAAATCACTCATGTGCACACAATACATAAACTAGCATGCCCGCGTGGCTTTGCTCGATAGTAGTAACTTTACTCCAATTGAAATTTAACATTTCCAGCAGTGTTTTGAAGAGTAGTCATACGGACACTGCAGTGTTCGAAATGCCAGGAATCGACAAAATCCGTTGCAAGTGTTTAATTTCAATTGCAATAATCACGGAAACCTAAAAAGCATAACTTTACTGCACTCCTGTCCTTTCCAGTATAGCCCCGCATCCGTCCTATAATACGCGTAGAGGCGTACGCGAGGCTGTGTTGGAAAAGTTGGGATGGGAGTAAATCCCATCCCGCCTTTTCCAATACAGCCTCGCATCCATCCCGTAATCCATTCTACTTCAGTCACGCCCTTTCCAATTTAATTGTAAATTCGTTCAACCCATTTCCATACCGTAATCCACTCTACTCCCATCCCGTCTTTTCAGTTACAGTCCCGCATCTGTCCCGTAATCCACTCTACTCAAATCTCAGCCTTTGCATATCGCATCTGACCACTCGTCTCTACTTCCATACCGTAATTCAAAGCTGCGTAAGCGCGGGATGGAGTACCATCCCGCGCTTTCAGCTTCAGTCCTGCATCCATCCCGTAATCCTTTCTTGTGTCTCCGGTGGCTCAAAATGGTGGCACTTACAGTATTGTTGACTTCAGACTTAGTTAAATTAGGTAGTGAAGATAAGAGGAGAGTAGCAATCTTCGAGAAGCTCGTACACGTGTTATTTACTTTATTAATTGCCCGTAAGTTCAGAATATTGAATGAATGAATAATATTAGCTTTAATTAGATACTCGTAGTGTATTTTCTAAAAAATATATGTAAATGTATGTAAATATGTCAACCGACGTTATTTATGGGTGTTCTCTTTTGTGTAAGATTGAAAATTACGGATGGTGAATAAGAGATTGCCCTTAGCGAACTTTTTGGAGCTTTTGCGTTGTATATAGCATAATCAATGCTGCTATTGAAAATTTAAGAACGTCAATGTACGCAACTAGCGACCCGCCCGCCCGACTTTGCACGCGTGTAATTTACATGCGAAGCCGGGGCGGGTCGTTAATTATATATATAAACCTTCCGTGAAAATGTATCTAACTGATGGTGAAAACCGCATCAAAATCCGTTGCGTGGTTTAGGAGTTAGCGGTCATATAGACAGACAGACGCGGAAAGCGACTTTAATTTATACTATGGAGAGATATACAATAAGTGATGTCCATATCTACAAAGTCTCTGCATGCCGTTGGAGTCTATAGGAACGCGCCAAGAAGCTCATCAGCAACGAAACCCTTGTAAAGACTATGCTTCAAAACCTTGAACATCGGTGCAAAGTTGCTAGTCTATCAGCTTTTTATTTACTCGGAGAGTGTCCATCGAAACTGCATGAATTGTTTAATTCCCCTCCTGCCCGTTTTTCTATCGGACGGCCAGGCTAGCACGAAAAAGTGAAAATGCTGCAAACCACAGCTGCGCATTTTAATATGATATTGTAGGTGCGAAGTTTATTTCCTCGATGTTAAGCGATGCTGTTGTGGTCTACGAAAATCACGCTTGCCTAGCAGAAACCTATTCACTCGCGACTTGAAAACACCCAAATTTTATCTACTGGGAACACCCATTCAGGCTATTCCAACAATCACCAGTTTGCAAAATAAAAGTGGAACAAAAGCGCTTCGTAAATGTTATCGGAAAATCAACGATGAATTGATGAATGAACAACGATTGTTTGTTCGCCCCTGCTTCGCACGGGTGAAGCCAGGATATATAGCCTATGTCAACCGGGGATAGTGCAGCATCCCAACAGTGAAAGAATTTTTCAAATCGGTTCAGTAGTTTCGGATCCTATTCAATGCTGTTTGCATTGAATAGGATCCGAAACTACTGAACCGATTTGAAAAATACAGCATTGAATAGGATCCGAAACTACTGAACCGATTTGAAAAATTCTTTCACTGTTGGGATGCTGCACTATCCCCGGTTGACATAGGCTATATATCCTGGCTTCACCCGTGCGAAGCAGGGGCGGCCTACTAGTAATAATATTATAAAGAGGAAAGATTTGATTGTTTGTTTGTTTGTTTGCATTGAATAGGCTCCGAAACTACTGAACCGATTTGAAAAATTCGTTCACTGACGGGAAGCTACACTATCCCCGGGTGACATAGGCTATAATCTATACCCGTGCGAAGCTGGACCAGACCGCTAATAATTAATAAAACTCGAAGAAGATTCTATTTCGACTAGCTACTTAATTCTCACATAATTAAAGCAGACTTTGTTGATACCTGACATGCCATCAATATTAGAAAGCCGGGATCCTACATGTAGAAGTGACGCTATGTAGGACGGACGGACCACCCGTCGGCGACGGCAGATGAGGCATGCGCTTGCCCACAGCGATGTAGATTATCGACTGAGTCACGAGTACAATAACTATTAGCAGAATTACAATTTAGATAAAAATCCTGAACTAATAAAAAAATGGTGATCATTTTGAAAATTTAAAGTAGTGGAGTAACTTGCATCTTTTTAAATTGATTTCGATTGGTTCGATTATTTTGAAACATGAAAAGTAAAACAACCTGAACATAACTTACATTTTCATGTATATGTAATAATAAAGTATCAATTTTTTTAAATCATAAACTAATTTTAAGTTATAAGTTAACTGTGTTGAGTTTCTTACTCATCGTCATCAACATCAGCCAGAAGACGTCCACTGCTGAACATCCGGAGTCCAACAGGAGTGCTCCCCCTGTAACCTCCACACTGAACGACAGCCTGCCCTCTGCATTCACCGGATGCCAGCGACTCTCACAATGTCTTCGGTCCATCTAGAGTGAGGCCTATCTATGCTGCATCTTCCAGTTCGTGGTCTTCACTCAAGGACCTTTTTTCCCCATCGGTTATCGGTATCTTACTACGGCAGTAGTATCTTACTACTTACCATATACCTGTAACTACTTACCATTTTCTAATAGTGCTAACAGACGTGTGGATTTGGTTGACGGACCGTCGTCTGACCAACGAGAGAGAAAGATAAATTTTTCTCTTTCTTTCCCATCTGACGTCCCGTTGGTCAGTCAATCCATGCTCGTCTGTTAGCTACTTAAAAGTATTTTTACTGATGACAGATCAGAGGAGATGATTAAAAGAAACTGAAAAACTGATTGTAAAAACGGAACTAGTAGAAAAACTTACAATCCGCGAAATTGCAATGAAATTGAAAAAGCGTTCCGATGTATATAAAAAAATACGAAAACGAAAGTTAACACCAAGGCCATTTTGTGTCTAGAGTCTAGAATATTATTTACCCAAAGTTACATTTTCCCACGTCTTCTTTAAATCATGGGACGTGGTTTCGCCGCTGCGCCGGATATTTGTCTAAAAGTTTCTTTTCCTTAAAGTTAGATGTCATTTCTACGAAATACCAAGATTGCAACATAGGTTGATACAAAAGTTTTTACAGCTGTGCCATATAAATTAATAAATAAATAATAATATTCGGGGCATTTTTGCACAAACGATCATCTGACCCAGAACTAAGCAAAGCTTGTGATATGGCTGCCAGAGACTAATATGCATACATAATTATAGTTTTAAATACATACTTAAACACAATGTTCATCACATTCGTAATATGGTTTGCCCTAGCTGGGAATCGAACTCCACCTTTTTGATAAACCCGAGTAGGGTTTATCGAAAAGGTTTCAGCATCATCCTTAGCATACATCTGTCCACTGCTGGACATAGGCCTCTAACAAGGCACGCCACTAAACCTCATGTCGTTTCTTCTCCAGTCACAGTAAAATTATCAGAGAACGTAAACTTCGTCAGTGAATTCTTTTTTCACGCAAAACGGTGATTACGGACAAAGCAGACGGCGAGACGCCTCGACTGTTGCACTTGAACTCATAACCACGGTTGCGTGCGTTTGTATGATTCACTGTTATTGACTGATACTGTGGATTGAAAAACCTGATAAATTATGCATCGGATGCTTTGCTCGCTCTTGCATTTACCGAATCGTGACGGAAAGTAAATCGTTAGAGGAACTAGAACTAATGAAAGATGGAATATATTTAGTAAGAATATCACAAATGCGAAAGTAATTCTCTCTCTCTCTCTCTTGCTGTTTAATAACCTTCTTTACGCGGCTTCTAAACACGGCTGAACAAAATTTGGTAAAGAACATGTATCCAGGGTATTGCAGCGTAGGTGGGCCTCTCAATAGATGGACCGATGACATTGTTAAAGTCGCTGACATCCAGTGGATGCAAAAGGCAGGCTGTCGTTCAGTGTGGAGGTTAAAGGGGAGGCCTATGTTCAGCAGTGGACGTCTTCTGGCTAATAATGATGATAATCTAAATTCTGTTAAAAGTTTTTTGTGTTTCAGTGTTGTGTTCTGTTCAGATCCTGTTAAAAGCCTAGATAATATTTTTTTACTGTAATGTTTCTGTTATACTTGTTTTGTGGTAATTTAATAAAGAGTCATTGTATTGTATTGCATTGTATCTAGAGTATCTATCCAAATGAACATAAGTAACTCTGAATGAAGAGATAATCGGAATACAGCAGGGTGCTGCTAGTGAATTAAATTTAGCTGAATATCTCAAACGGCTCACATGACTTAGGCAAGATGTACATATTTGTGCCTTTTAGGGTCGAGAGTTTAGGACTGTGGAGCCTGCCGCTCTAGAACTTTATATACAGGTACCTGGCCAAACGTTTGATGGAAGCGACTGGTGATCGAAGTATCGCATAATATATATACTTTGACCAAAACTTTATCATTGCCTTTCAAAGCGGTAATGGTGCATGTCGGCCATTTTTCTTTCCAAGAGCCTTTGAGATTTTTAGGTTTTCATTTTAGTTCTTATTTTATTTTTATAGTAATAACTTGTGTAAATAAACTCTATACTACAAAAATAAACTATTTCTATGGCATTAAAAGAGTTTAAAAGATCATTCTAAAAAGTTCGCATATATTTCTAGCACTATGCTTAAAATACTAACATAATTTGATTATTTTCTCAAAAACACAATAAAAATTACATTGTGAAATTAATTTTCTGAAAAAAAAAACGAAAACAGATTTTTAGACTATACCTACATAGTTAAAACAGAGACTGAAAGTCCTAATCAAAACTTTTGAACTACAAACCAAAACGTCATAGTTTGTGTATGTATTTTTGGTTTTTGTTGAATTTTTCAAAAAGCGCTGATTCAATTTTGATAATCTGGGGTATGACCTACCAAACAAAAAAATATCATCAAAATCAATACATAATTAGCGGAGTAATCGCGTAACAAACATAAAAAAAACAAACAGAAAGTCGAATTGATAACCTCATTCTTTCGTCGGTTAAAACACTACAGAACTGTTTTGTTTATGCCCTTATCATGTTATAAAAGCATGCTAACAATTTTTATTCCAAAAGCGATAGAAATCTCCACACTACCTTTCTTACCTCTAAGTAAGCCATTTAGCTCATGTTACACCCGAATGGTGCCAAATCGTCCATAAAATCTAAACGAGTCCTCACCAAACTTGATATTTTTTCCGCGGCACGCGTGGAGGAAGTGAAACTCAGGCGCATGTCGGTCGGCAAGGTCGCTAGTAGGATGCGACTGGCCTCAGGCCTCTGTCACTGCTTGTGCTCGTACATACTCATAGTACATTCGATTAGGTAAGGTGCAACTCTCGCAAATAATCGAAATATTTCTAAACTGTTTCTTTGACGGATCAGAATACACAAGATATTCGTTTTGAAGATAAACTTCCGCAAATTAACGCCTGATTCAATCACAATCAAAATATTTCTGTCAGTGATTTATAACACGCTTTTATTAGCTTAACGCCCAGATCAGACGAACAAGGGTGTATCATAATATATGGTGGCGTAGCAATTGCGAGCGCATCTGGCCTGAATCAGGCTTGATGTCTTTAGTCGAGCTCACCTTGCAAACGACCAGCACGTAAATAGAAAGAACGGGATAAATATTAAAAGAAAAATGCTGATGAAGTGAAGGAATAAGTTTGGCCATTCATTGTGGTAATATGACTAGCTTTTTGGGCACCTTTTTAGATAGGAAGTCAGTTTAATTTAGAATTAATTCAATTAAAGCAAGAAATGTTTTTTTAGGTTCATTTAATAAGTTTTAGCTTATTTCAGATCCATTAATACAATAAAAAACGTGTATAAAATTTTACGATATTTTTTTTTTTTTTACTTGGGCATATAGGTTATTTCAGTGTCTGACATACGTACGTTATCTTCCAGTGTTATGTATCTATTTAGTTACTTCAGTCTACAGAATATTAAAAAAAAAAGCGTTACTTATATCAAAGATAAAACCTTGCTTTAGTGAAAGAAGAACGAAGAAAACGAATGTTACGTGAATAGCTTCTAATTTTCGTCAGTAACAACGTACGTATTCTAAATATTTATTCAAACAGGTGTGATTTGAAACTTTTTAAATCACTACAAGGATATGCAATTCATAAGAGTTTAAATTTACATAAATTGGCCATAAAATCATTGACATATTTGCATCAGAATTCTACATATTGTAATTTTATGAATTTTTGAGTGCTAAGTATAAACAGCTGTTGTTCTGCTTCTACATTTTATCGATTTTCAAATAATCTATGTGACTAGCCGTCTTTATAGTGTCATGTCTTAATAATTTTAGAAATCAGGTAGATAAATGCTCTATTAAATAAAATGTAGAGCAATTTTTTTAAATCATACAAAACTTGCAATAAGTAGTTAGTAGTTTTTTAAAAGTTTTATTTTAATGATTAGTTAGTTACTAAGGTTTTTTACAATATATACCTATAAATATTATGGTATACACTTTTTTGGAGTGCGTAACTACTTAATAATATAATAAAATATATTAGAAAATAAAAACCCTAGGTTCGAATCACTTTTTCCTATGGCATACCATAGGAAAAAGTGATTCGAACTCAACGAAATGCATGGAAACAGTTGATGTTTTAATGAAATCATCTATCCATTTATTAGCATCCTTATAAAGCGTATGTCCAATAACAAGTAAGCTGCGCATGCGCCGAGCCGCGTGCGTCGCCCCGGATGCGACAAATGCGTTTCTAGGAGAACCCTATTTATCTTCAGCGAGGGTACAAAATTAATCAACGTTAATAGGTAAATGTTTGAAGTTGTTTACCATATAGATCTTTTATCCATATAGATCGTACATCTTTTCTTCTTTCTTATAAGTTATGGCGTGAGTTGAGGACTGGAGGTCACTTGGTAGCTTCCGTTTCTTTTTTACTTTCATTTAAAAAAAAAACTGAGTAGGTACATACATAAATATCCAAACATTAACTGAAACACAAGTTTACATGTTAAAAATACTAGCTGCGCCCCGTGGTTTTACGCCGGGATTACTCCTTATAATATCAGCTATCTGCCAGTGAGAGTCCCGTCCATAGGGAACAAGTGTATGTTCCCTATGGAAATACATACAATACATCACCTTTTATATAAATGTAGAGAGAAAAGACAGATTTTTATTTTTTTCCTTGGCCTTGGCATGCACCAAGAATTAAAAAAAAATGTGTTCATCATTATGAGCTTTTTTATTGGGGTATATAGTTAGTATAAAATATCTTTATAGCACACCGAAAATATAAACAAAACTTAATGTAGTTGGTATTTTTAATATAAGGCAGGTGTTTGACCACAGCTCAGCGACGGTGTGATCGAAGATGGTAAACACGCCCAGAGTGATGCTGCCGGAACACACTGTTAGGTGCTTGACGACAGATTACGTCATTAGAAAGTACCCTACCACCATACCATGGTTCTTTCACGATGTGTTTTCCTCTACGATAAAAAAATATTCAAAAGTTTTCCTTTGCAGATATCTCTGACTCATGTTGTTGAGATTTGAACCTACACCCTTCACTGCCGTCAAATGTGCTTAAAAATTATAAATATCATCGTATAAATGTGAAAAGTTTGTTCCTGTTTCACGCAGCAACAGAGCAATGGATCGATCTGTTTTTTTTTCATGGGTACAGTTCAAGGGCTGGAGAGTGGAGAAGGGTGGTGTCATAAGCTACTTTTCATTATCATCACCATTTTTCATGAATACGTGGGTGAAACGGGGCGCAGCTAGTTAATTATGAATTTCAGTAATATCTAACATGTATTCTGCGGTAATATAATTTTACATATTATTGTATTTAATTTAGTATTTATATTTATTTTTATATATAATTCTGGGGACCTTTCTTTCCACTAATGGTTTATTTAGTTATTTTAAGTTTCAGTTTTTAGATATATTTATAAGTTTTTTATTTTCTGTTTTTTTTAGGTAAAAAAAATTTAACTTATATTAATTTTTCTAATAATAATACCCCTTCCGCAAAGCGGTTTTCTCCGATTACACAAAATGGTTCTGCATTCGTCTTCAGCCTTATCAGACTGAAAAACTCGGGAATAATTAAAATATTGGTACTTAACCTATATTTTATTTATTCCCGATTTTTTTTCGTGCTAAGCGTGCTAACACACACGGCTTGTTACTGGTAGGCATAGAGAGCCAATAACACTAACGATGCAAAAGGCAGCAGACGGCTAATGGCGGCTATCGGTCTAATTGCATGCTGTAGACCATATAATATTATTTTGTATGGTTGCATTTGAAAATATGTAGAGAGTTGCGGTTTCTATTGCACGAAATACCTCATTTACTAGGTAAATAACAAAATTGCTTTTCACTTGCAGCTGCGTATTTGTGTTAGGAAATTTAATATTTTTACACCAAAGCAAGGCATTTACCACCCAGTCATGGTGATCCAATGGTATCATCCGTTATTCTGATTCATTTGAAAACTGGAACATCGTATGCTGAAGCTAGGGAATCAGGTTCTGTAATTTTCAGTAATTTTTTAACTTTCGCGATTTGAACACATGTTTTAAATGTTTATCGGGACTTATCACGTATTATTTAATATAGGTACCTAATATTTTTTACCTATATTAAATAATACGTGATAAGTCCCGATAAACATTTAAAACAGAAGTAATTTTCATTAATCAGTACTACACTTCGGGATAATGGGTCCTAGCATGAGCGTAGGCACGTTGGGGCAGGGTGGGGTAGGGTGGGGTTCTTGCCCCACCATAGCTAGCCAGGCTGGCCCTGGCATGGCTGACCAGGGGGGTTAGACAATACCCACTTTCTGTTAGCATTAACGCCTGCGGAAAGATAAAATTGTATAAAAATGACATTGACAATGACATTAGCTTGAGAGATGTTATCTCAAGCTAATGTCATTTTCATACAGTATCATCTTTCCGCAGGCGTTAACGCTAAAATAAAGTGGGTCTTGTCTAAGCCCCCAGGCTGGCCCTAGCATGACATCTGACGCTCATAGAGCTTAAAAAATGAATGTCTGTAGAAGCCTACTTTTTGGGAATTCTCAAAAAGCAGGCTTCGATGATTACAATAATTACATCAAACTTAGTTACGGTCAAAAATATACGTAAACAAAACAAAAAAATACATACAAACGCCAATTTGATCCCGTAGACTTCTAGACCTTCGTTCCAGTCGTGAATAATACCAAATTTCTCTGTGTTACCACACAAGTTACCAAATTCACAATTTACACAATAATTAACAGTACAATTTGTGCGCATTAACATATTCGCGGCCCATTCACCTGCGGCGGCGCTTTTTCTGCGTACGCGCATGAGTGAGCATAATTAAAGAGTTTATATATACGTTCATACTTTATATACACATCAATGGTATTCACATGTCTCTGTGCGCTACTTTCTTATGGAAAGGAAAAAAAATCAAGGGATTGCGAAACGCTCTAGAAGATTCCAGGACTTTCTAGTATTATCTTATGACTTCTTTTAGGATTTACCGCACAGTGATACCTTTTAAGTTGGACCCGGGTATGTCCTAAAACTGCGACCAGAACCACCGGAGGATGGGCAGCAGCGTCCTGTTAGTACACGGTGAACGTACTGCGATCTCCAAGCCACCTGCCAAGCGTGGGGATTATGGCAACACCCCTCTCTAAGAGGGAGGCCTTGTTCAGCAGTGGACATTTAATGGCTGATGATGTGATACCTTTTAAATTACCTTTAACGACACGGAATGACAATCATGTGAAATGATCTAAGAAAATGGACTAGGCCTTATTCTGTGGAAATTATCAACACGGAAAAATACAACAGCTATGCAAAATTCTCACATTGACATAATACGTCAAAATATGTTTTTGTTTTTTGTTGGCCGTTATGTAAAGACTTTTAAAGTAGCTTTACCTAGTCAGTGCCTTCATGTGACGCCCAGGAGATGTGAAACATGACGTCAAGTCCGTCACGGCATACGAATCGTTTTTACTGCTAAGGCGCGCCAATAGTAGTTTCACATAAAAACCCCCTTGAAAGAAAGTGTCACATTGGCATTTATATTTTTTGACATCTGTAATTAATTAATTAATTTACATATATCTTATAAACATTATATTAATAACATTAGTTGGTCGTTAATACGTAAGTTCATTTTGCGTTTGTCTTATTATACGATAATAGATCAATATTTTTTTAGAATAAGACAAAAGCCGACTTTAAGACTGTCTAGGTACATGTACAAACTTAAACTAATAAGTAGAAAGATTTCGGTTAAAACAGAGGTTGAAAGTCCTCATCAACTTTAGCTGAAGGAAACCACAAATCAAAACGTCATCTGTGTATATATTTTATCACCTGTGTAGTGATGAAAAATGGTGATGATGATGATGATGAAAAGTATATGCCCTAAAAGTATATATATATAGCCTATGTCACTCTCTGGCTCTTGAACTATAACCAAACAAAAAAGAATCAAAGTCAATTCATAATTGGCGGCATTTAATCGCGTAACAAACATACCAAAAACATACAATCGAATTGAGAACCTCCTCCTTTTTGGAGTTGCTTAAAATACTTTATCGTACTCGTTCATTATAATTTGTGTTTTTGTAATTACGACTGTGGATGTTGAATGGCATTATATAAAGCGAAAGAGCGCTTATTTTTAATAAAAGATTGAATTAAAAGATTATCTTCCCAATGACACTAATCTATACTAATATTATAAAGAGGAAAGATTTGATTGTTTGTTTGTTTGCATTGAATAAGCTCCGAAACTACTGAGCCGATTTGAAAAATTCTTTCACTGTTAGGAAGCTACACTATCCCCGAGTAAAATAGGCTATAATATATTTTCAAAAAGAATAGGGATCTTTACTGAAACTCCAATAATGTAACCCAAGGTGTAAAAAATAAGATTTACAATTTTAACTTAGCGTGTTTGACAGTTTTAAAGACAGGACAACGTCTGTCAGGTCAGCTATTAAAGCGGTCCGCCCCAGCTCCGCACGGGTATAGATTATACCCGTCACCCGGGGATAATGTAGCTTCCCGTCAGTGAAAGAATTTTTCAAATCGGTTCAGTAGTTTCGGAGCCTATTGAATTCAAACAAACAAACAAACAATCAAATCTTTCCTCTTTATAATATTAGTACAGATGACACTAATTTATTTGGACTCTGTAGATCAGATTTGGTAAATGTATTCGAGATAATCAGGGTTTGCAATAAAGGCAGATAAATAAAATTTAGGTATAGAAAATAAAGGGGTTTATCTACAAGATCAATTAAGAAATTAGGAGATCCGTAGGCGAACGAAGGTTACCGACATGACCCACCGGATTAGCAAGTTGAAGTGGCAGTGGGCAAGGCACGTAGCACGCAGAACAGATGGCCGATGGGGCCGAAAGGTTCTGGAATGGAGCCACGGACCGGTAAGCGCAGCGTAAGACGTCCACCCACAAGATGGACAGGCGACCTAAAAGAGACCGCAGGGAAACGCTGGATGCCTTTTGGAGATCGATGGGAGAGGCTTATGTCCAGCAGTGGACGACCTATGGCTGAAATGATGATGATGAGGTACTTTCAGAGGTGATGAATATTATTCACGAGAACTCCAAGCTTAGGCCACTCAACCTGAATACGTCCAGTAAGTGATAAGATACACCCACAAAATGAACTCCTGGAGTACCTTTAACTCTCTTTCATAGACCTTATTTCTCAGAGAATAAAGATTGTTTTTGTAGAGCTTATTAAAAAAATTCAAGGTTGGTGACTACTTTCCAACATGTCAATAAGAGCTTTCGCTATCTGTGACCGAAACTCTGGTTTTGTTTGTTTTACTTGTTTGAACATTCTTTTTTGTGCTCTGTGTGACGAGATATGTATAGTACGAGAGCTAGACAACACTTTATGTTGGTTAGTACTGATGTTGTGAACTAAAATAAGACCCACTTGAAGCAGACAAGCCCGAGAGCGACCATGAATAAAGAGAACGGACGAACACAATTACTACAGATAGCATAACTTAGATCATGAGAGATTGTATTGCGTTTACATATTATAGAGTATTAATCGCACAGATTATGCATTTCTAACAAGTACTTTATATATAAAAGGCGATGTGTCTGTGATATTATGTATGTCTTGTATGTTCTCTATGGACTCCAAAATGGCTGGACCAATTTTGACAGGACTTTCACTGGCAGATAGCTGATGTTATAAGGAGTAATTCCCTCAAGTGACTCCGCGAGACGCAGCTAGTGTATTATGAACGTTTATAAAATAAAATAAAAACAAGAAATCTTAGATTATTTTTATATTTTCTGTTGTGTTGTTATTTACCAAACATTTTAAGTAGAATGATAACAATGAAAGTTTGAAATAAAAAGTTGTAATTGTTGTTGTTTTCCATGAAACTTTGTTAATTGACAACGTGAAAAAGTTTATGCCGCGTTTAGGCAACTTTCTCGCCCTGCGGAAAAATCTAACGCTGTCAGTACAAAATACTATAGCAAAAAAACTACCATAATAATTATGTATCAAAACTCCTCTGGTAGTCTCCAGTTCATAACTAGAGCATGACTTGGACTGGACTGTGACTATGACTTGTTATTGATATCTTCTAGAACTTAAAAACTACATTATAGGTACGTGTAACTGGCTAAATAGACAAAATGTCAGAAAACAAAAAAAAACTTACTCACATTTACGCTCGATGGAAAGTGATTTTCACTTTCTTATAATTAAATATTATGGTTATTTTATCAATAATTATTTAGATTTTGCCGTATTACCTATTTAGATTGTATCTATCTACTTATTATTCGATCGCTAGCTCCCAGCCCATAACGTGGCGGATCGTGACTTTCGTTGAATGTGTTAATTTATTAGTAGATTCTGTTAGCTTACAGGGAAAGTTGTTCTGAATGACCTTCATTACGTGAGATACGTAAATCTTACGAGTTACGATTAGTCCTTGCGTGAAAAACACTGCTTTTTTTTAAAATATAATAGTAGACAAACAAGCGACGGGCCACCTGATGGTAAGTAGTCACCGTCGCCTATGGACACCTACAATACCCGGGGCATTGGCGGTGCGTTGCCTACCTTTGAGGACTCTATTCACTCCTCGCTTGAAGCGATTGAGGTTATATGTTGGAGGAAAAACCGAAGGTGGCAAGCACAACTTATAGGTGCGTGGCAGAAACAATCGATCAAATCGAACAGTGCGAGACTTCCACGCGTCTATAATATGAGGATGGCTTTTTTTTACACTGCTTAGAGTATTTTTTTACAAAAGAGAGTTGGACTGTTTTTTTTAAAGCCGGCTATATGCGGTGTGTAGGGGGAACACTCTCGAAGCCAAAAGAAGGTAATTGTACTCATCATTATGAAGAACTTTTATTATGGGATCAGCCATGAAATCATGAAAAAAATATCAGCTGTTCTATAGAAAACGGTCATTGACACTCGACAGAATGTATGGAACAGCTTATTTTTTTTTTCGCGATTTCAAGGTTGGTCCCATACTAAAAGTGGTTCATTATGATGAGTACAATTACCTTGTTTTAGCTTCGAGAGTGTTCCCCTTACACCCTGTATAGAGCAGAACATCGAAAACAAAGTTGAAATGTGTTTAAAATTAAGGAAGTATATCTTCGGAAGCATTTTAAGAGCCTCTTATACCAAATTTGACGGTTTTAAATAATTTTTTTTTTCAGTTAAATTATAATATTTGAGCTGGAAAAAATACATGTCACAGATACATCTGTGTTAGAGTCTGTGATTTGGTTCAAAACACAATAGAATAAACTTTCCTCGATTAAAAAAAAATCTGAAACAAAGTCGATTAAGTTTATTTTTTTCGTTTTATGCTCTAATGAAAGCTCGTAACAACCTGGAATTTGCATGTACTGAAAGGTAATTTTATTCAGCATTTTTTATTTGGATAGAATTTTGATAGTGAATAGTTTCGTTTTTTAGTGAAATTTAAACCTTAAAAAGGTCGCGAGAATTTGCGCGCGCCGCGTTCAGTGCCGCGCCAGGCGTCATCGAGGTCGGACTTATGTTCGTTTTTGTCGTTGCACTCCCCCCGCGGGCGTCCTGACTCTAGCAGGGCAATATACATCGTCGCTATAAGTTGGCTGATGGAGCATTTTGTTGCCTACGCGACTCGGATAGCCGGCCGTTAATGTCTTGCTAGACAGAGAGCTTACTTACGTTTGACGTCACATGTAAGTATGCCGTACAATCTCCACACTGCCACTTACCTTGCTAGAAAGGGATAGAGCATCGCTAATCCTAAGGATGAGTAATAATCGTTAATTAAGCTATTCGATCATCGATATTATTCTCATAGAACTTGGAATCGATATATTTTAAACCCGATTATCGATAGTCTGTGGTTGTTCATTATGCAAAGCACATCACTAAGTGGCCGGTTATCAATGAAGTACGCCCTTACTTGCAGTACATTTTATCGGAAAAAATACGAAACTTCAGGGGAGTGACCTGCCAAAATTATTATCCTAAATTTGACAGACCATAGCAGCGATCCGCGGTTTCACTCGCTATCCTACTGAATCCATTATTTGTTTCGGGATAGTAAGCCTATGTGTAACCCAGTCGTTACGGAATTGAGTCGACACACAATTTTTATAATATTCGTTTACACACACATATACACACACACACACACACACACACACACACACACATACTCACATACACACTTACACACACAACACACACACACACACACCACACTTACTCAAATTATTTTATCTTATTATTTTTCTTTTGGCTACTTATTAACATTGTAATAATTTTTTTTTATTACTTATAAATATTTCTTTCCTAATTTTAAAATGTCAAATTTGTTTCAGTATAATTAATAATGAGAAGCCATTGGCTCCCGGCACATAGTCTCTGACTAGTTCGGGAGCCTCTGGGATTAATACTATATATAGCTTACCATAAATTATGCCCGAATAAATGATATTGTATTTGTATAGTTAAACTCAAGCCTGTGAGCACACAAACATCAGATAAATCACCACTGGAACAGGACTAACAATTTACCATTCAAAAATGATCGTAAAATAGCTATAAACATCAAATTTTAATTTAAACGCTGTACACATAACGTTAAACAAATTAAACACAAACAAGACGCATGGCTATCTAAAATTAAATCGACGTATATTCTGATAATATAATACAACACCACGAACTACCCATTTAATCCTTTCTCACAGTAAACTATTATTCACTCTCTTCAGCTACGTAGTATAAAATAAAAATTTCGCATTGAGACAAAGTTCCACAGTTCAAACTTGCGAGGTTGATTGCACTGAGAGTAAAGATAAAATTTTACGATCTTAATTGACATTTAAAATGGAAAGCCGATGGTTCACGCATCTCGAATGTGTTCAGAGAAATAATGAAAATGAACTGAAAAAATCTGTACGAATGCTTTGACCAAAATAAAATGAATGGACCCGTTCATTCCCAGAATAAGCGCATTTTTGAAGATTACAAAATGAGTGCCGGCGCTCACTTCATTTCATATTCATATTCATTTATTTTAGTTACAATTGTGGACACCGTCGGGCACAGCTAAATGATTTATGGAAGAGAGAAGGACTGCAATAAATACCTAAAAAATATTTTTATCTGTTAAGTATAATATTGTCAATGGAATAATAAGATCGTTGGTCTCTAGCGATAGAAAGTCACAAGACACAAGACTGATAACGAAACATTTGACAAAATTATGCCTTCGTGTGCATTCGCAAAGTGTAAAAACAAAACAAATAACCACTAGATATCTATTTTTTGTAAAAAAATATACTGTAAAAACATTAATTAAGGTGTTGAAGTATATGTCCGACGGTTTTGACTCGTTTTTACTGAGCAAGTTCAAGTTATGGCCTGTCCATTAATTTTATTTTGGTTGAAGTACGAATGTCTTTAATAAGAAAAGTTTTTTTTTAATCTATTTTTTATTTGGAGCTTTAGTCGCTATGCGATTATGCCAGCCCCAGGTTTGTAAGAGATCAAACGACATGAAATGATAAACTCTCTTTGATATTTAAGGAAATACATAGAACGGAGCAAAAGGTTGAACCGACAAAAGACTACTGAAATATCTTTGCAAGACAACAAGAGATCAAAGGTTTTTTATACAATGGCGGAAAACTACCTTGCAAAGGTATTTCAATCAATTAAATTTATATGATTACTTACGGGGTATTTACCGTGGTAAGGTTGTAGAATGAGCTCCCGATATTTCGGCGCAGTTACATGCACCATGTTCACGGGAAGACTGAAAAATGCGGGTGGTTGGTCGACCAGTTAAAAAGTTAGGTACAGACATAACGATCTACCCTCTTTCTTAGTTCTAGTGATAACCGTAGCAAAATACTGAGACAGAGGGTAGATCATTAGGTCTGCACCATGTTAAAACATTCAGATTTTTATAATGTCGGACGCATTCTCTAAGAGATCCTATTGTCTATTACGGCACCCAAATATTTTTCCTGTTAAAGAAGGAACTCAATTACGAAAATAATTACCTACAGTGGTAAAACAATTTTATTATACTGACAGGTGGGTTTGAGCATTTGGATTGTCTTTAGACCTTCAGCAGTCTGGGCTAAACTGTTTTCATACCGTTAGTGTTAGCTTGTATTTTGTTTAGTTATTATAGGCAATTGCTTAAAAAAATACCTTATAATTCTACAATATTATACCTAATAATATTTCCCACATGTCGAGGTAATAAAACAAAATATTGTTTTGTGAGAGTTGCTGCCACTATCCACTTGATTACCATTTATTTGTTGTTAGAAATTAAAACAAACTTGGAAACTGGTAGTTGAACAAACAGAGACGCCGTAGAAAGTGTTTGTTTGGTACATTTTTAATTGGTTGTAGGTACCGGATAAACGGCGTTTGGAAAATCACTAGGATACATACACATAATAATTTTTTTAATCCTCTAAAGGTGCATTATTAAGCGCTGAATCCCAATAATTGAATTTACCCATTTCCAGAGAACCGATGTTCATGTATTATCATGTCCGGCATTATGCTGAGTTGGGGCCGATTTGTGACCTTATATTATAACTTGTTAATAAGCTATTTTTAAAAAAACCTAATTTGGTCACAAATAAACTTTTTCTTACTTTCTTTCTTTATGTAAAAATAAACGCTTCTTGTCAGTGCAGATTACCTATATTTACTTAACACTTTATCTCTTTCATTATATTGCCAGCAAATTAAGTACATGAACATTTTAGCGCCCCACCTTCACTACAAAGTGTTTTGATCATCAAATCTATCGGCTATCGAAGACGATTATAAATCAACATAATTACAACTTACCATCGAATAATCCGATGGTTACTAGTCGACATTTTCTAAGAGAAAGTGAATCATTTTATTGCGAATACCTCCAGTAAACAGGTTTCTTATAGTGTCTCGAAAAAGAAACTACTAGGCGTGAACTATTTTATAAGTTTGATGTTCCTAATCTCTATTGAAAGCAAGAGTGAATCGATGTTTTCTAGATCTGCGTGCTGGGTTTAAGTCACTGCGTGGCAAATTGTAAATTTATTGTCGCATGGTAATCTAAGTAGTGCTAGCTAGCATGGCACAGAACAACTTGTCCATCTCACGAAATCGGTATTTGAATAACTGACTTTAATTAGTGGCCGAAGATGAAGCAAGATGCAGACTTAGATGATATCTTTTTATTTATATTACACGGAAATTACTCACGTAAGATTAAGCCGGTTACTCCGACTATAGTTTCAACCGCATTAGACGGTCTGTTTTAAGGTGCACGCGCGAGGCTGCGTCTCGCTTTGCGCGTGCATTCACCTTAAAAAAGACCTAATTAATTAATCTTACGTGAGTAATTCCCGTGTAATATAAATAAAATGTGTGAAAACCACGTCAGTTTAAATAATAAAATTAGATGATATCTATTCACTCTGAACTTGAAATGACCCAGATCTCTCTTCCTGAGAGGACAAGGAAGTCGGCAGGTTCTTCCAATTCTTGGCCGTACGGAGTAGAAACATAGAACCAAAACGTTTGGTACGTGTGTATCCGAGGAAAATCCATAATGTACGGTAGTAGACCGACTTCCTACTTGTCCTGTAGTAAGAAAGGGATGGTACGAGTATGAAGCTCCAATTCACATTCTCCGAAATTAATCCTGTACAAAATTTACAGACTTGCTACGTTACGGTGGTGTTCCAGAATAAGAAATTTCTCAGCTACTAACTTCTCATCGTCTATAAGTCGAGCTGCACGCCAGTCTACCGATTCAAGAGCTTCGAGCTAGTATTTGGCTGCTAAACCGTCCCAAAGATGACAGCAGTATTTCACACACGATTGAACTTGAGCTTGCCCTGCCTTGCCTTGCAACTGCCCTGGTGTGAAATACTGGCTAACCCTACTTAGGAAGCCCAGCTTTTTGCCAACTAATTTAGCTTCTGACTTAAGGTAAGAGCAGTGGTCGTTGAGAGAAGTGGAAAGTAAAGAGAAATACGCTTTAGAGAGAAGAATGCTGGGGGCATAGTAGACCGAGTTTCGCACGAACGTTTCGATACTCCAAAAACTCGGCTTCAAGCAGCGTAAATTTTTATAGTATAGTCTCGGATACTAGCCTTCTTCGGACACATCAAAACTTGATTATTATTCCATACTACGCCTCATTATCCAGGAAAAGGTGGAAGGCACTAGACCGCGCGGCTGGTCACCCATGCGATGGATCAATCAGATCAAGTCTGCAGGGGGTGATCCTTAAACAAGTGCAGCAGGTTTACCTACATCCAGCAGAGAGAGATGACGAGACATCGGGAAACGCATATTCTATCTGCCACGTCCAATACTACACAAGACGGCCACGCCTGATAAGAAGAGCATAGGTTAATTTATCGAAGATTTATGCATAAAGGAAAGGCTATGAGTACAATATAAGCAAGCATGAGCCTGCAGAACTTGGGGTCCCGTTAGTGCAATACAATATACAAACCAAGAAAGTCAAATGTACGTAGGCGCGAAAGGGCTTGGTCGCCCACATAGCCTACAATTAACCACAAAAGTAAGATGACCGGTAAGAAGAATGTAAATTGATCTCTTCCATACCTCGCCCTAGTGTCAGTCCAGTTTTTAGGGTACCATAGTATACGACATGAAACCCTTACAAGTTCGTTCTATTCGTTAGTCTGTCTGTCCGTCTGTCCGTCCGTCCTTTCTAATTTATTAGGATTTTTTGTATACCTAGTTATTAAAATAGCACGAAATTTCGCAAAATTACAGTTTCGATATAGAACTCAATATAACTTCGATAAAGAATTGATTTTAAAAGTATAAAAAACCTTCGATCAAAATAAAATGAATGGACAGGCCCTAACCATTGAACTTGATCAGTAAAAATGAGTCAAAACCGTCGGACATATACTTCAACACCTAATTATAAAAATGTACAATATATTTGATACAAAAAATAGATATCGGTTTTATTTGTGTATTTACACTTCGGAAAAGCATACGAATTCATAATTTTGTCAGATGTTTGGTTATCGCGTAACAATAGACTCGTGTTTCACTTCCTACGGCTAGAGACCGACTGAAACAAAGTGAGCGCTGGCGCTCATTTTCTAACCTTCAAAAATGCGCTTCTAATGGGCCCGTCCATTCATTTTATTTTGGTCGAAGTAAAAAACTATAACTTTGCTTTTTAGGGGTGGCTTTGGTATAATTATGTGAAATAGGGATTTAAAAAAAACGCTGCACCCCGTGTGTGTATTATTGTTGAATAGGTATTTTAAAGGTATCTTATTTTGCGAAATATGGACCGCTAAAATGGCAAAAACTTGGTCCTCCTCTGCATTAAATTTCTAAACGATAAGACATATAAACTTGTTACTTGTTATGCTAATAAGCTCATTATTTAAAACCTCTATTCAAAAATATTTCGAACATTTTCTGATTATAATTTTTCGAGTCATTGCGATAAAACTGTAATAAATTCTAGACGTTCTAGATCAAAGGTCATTGACCTTTTCGTAAAATTATATGTGCAAAGAATGTTTCCAATGTAGTTTTATTTTTTACTTAACCATATAAACTATATAATATTATAAGGATATGTCGATATGATATTATATCTGAAATTTGGCTAAGTCCACAGCATTGATTGTTCGTTTGATTTTTTCTATAGCCGCAAATTTCTGAACAGTACACCACAATTTTAAGACTTTGGTTACGGAACCCTACCATATGTGTCTCGACAAGCTCTTAGTCAGTTTAAAAGTTTTATGGTTAAGGTTTTGAAAAAATACTTCATTAGTAAACGACTTTTCGTCACAAATCTTTATCAAGATAGACACCGCGAGTTCACCTAATTTGAGTGTCTGTGGCCTATGTTAAGTAGGATCAATCAGTCAGTTTTATCGCCGGCGTCTTGGCAGTAGCACGTCAGATGTCAACACAAAAATTTCAATTAGCCCACCGAAGCAGTTGGCCGACCGAATGGAGTTAAACCACCAGAAAAATTATAGTTCTCGTGACGTCATAGTAGATACCAAAAACGCGGCACAGATTTCATACAATTTGCTCAATTTGTTCTCGGTGTCTATCCAGACATTAGTTTTGCTTTCTCGTATAATGTGTAAGAAAATGAGTATTCCTGATAAATAAGATTAGTAGTTTGTAACGATAAGGCCGCCTCTTGTGGAATCAGCTCGTACCTAAGTGTTCTCTATCTGTTTGTAATTTAAATTTCTGGTGTACACAAATCTGAAGTTGTATATTACCTACCAAGAAAATAAGATTAAATTGTCCAGGCAACTGGTGACTCAAAGTTTTTTAAACCAAGTACTAACTTTTCAATTGAAACGGTCGAGTGTTTATACTTTTACTCGGCCGCTATTGTACGAGGCGGGTTTTGCTTGACACGGCCACTTGGCCATGTTCTTTTGTGTCCCATTTTCCCAATGACATCGTTCATTTAAATTAACAATGAATATTGCTAATTATAATAATTTTAACTGTTTTTATTTTCTCAGTTTGCCGAACAATTTATCTTACGCAAAAAATACTAAAGGAGAAATGCTGGAATTTTTGTGTGATAAATTATTTTAAGAGTCGATATGTCGTCAGCTCAAATTTAAGTTTTGCTTCTGCGTGAAACGGGGACAAAAATATGCTATCTACGCCTGCAGGAAGATATAAGCACGAATCGGCACGACATATACATATACGACATATGCTAAAAACTTCAAATTACTCAAGAACTATTTTAATTTTAAATAAAACAAATTTACATTAAACTACATTATACAAATTACCATTAGAATGTGAATAAATAAATTGTTACGAACTTCCAGAAGCGGAGAAAAAACTTAAAACGTGTTTTAGAAAGCCTGTTTTCGGCAAATTATTCTATCGAGAAAAGTTTCACCAATCATATTCAAAAATTACATTTAACTTATTTGTATACTTAATTATTTATAACCAAAATAAGAATTTGTTGCTGTTTGCCATAACCGCGTAAACTGATGCAAAGCTAACCAAGTTCACGACATATAAACTCTTAAGTATGTCACAATCGTGCCAAACAAATGTCCGAACCAAAACTCGGCGCATACTACGATTTACGCAGACTTTTTGGTTAGTTACAAGGTAACCGCGATCCGACTACAAAGCTGCGCGATGCCAGAGCTACTATGTCATGGTTTATTATATCATCTTTGTATTACATAGGTCTGTTAATCGAGTTTTGAAGTTACCAACAACATACATACCAACATAGCTGTGTTACAGGGTATTGGCAACAGTGATTGCTTACCATAAAGCAGGCTATTAGGTTGTTGGCCAGCTACGGCATGAAAATAAAAGAGTATACTTTCACATACTAGATGACAAAAAAACTTTTTTAGCATAGTTGTGATTTTATTTTTAAATAAAAGACAGTTCCTTGATTATGCAAAAATAATAGTATTACAGAATAAAACAAAACAGGGACCCGATTCTACTAAAGAAATTGTTTTTAAATTGTAATTGTATCAATTTTATTTTTTAAATTATTGCCTCAAAACTGACAGTTTAATTATTTTTTTGTACTAGAAAAATACCACTACCTAATATTATAACTTAGTATTTTTTTAAAACTGTCAATATTGAGGCAATTATTAAAAAAATAAAATTGATAGAATTTAAAAACAATTTCTTTAGTTGATTCGGGGCCCAGGTATATTTTCAAACGTAGTTGGTAAAAGTTGTATGAAAATTAATCGGTAATTGCCTTGAATCTAGGCTGGACCACATAATCAGAGAAACGAGTAACTTAAACAAGGTCCAAAAACACGCATAGGTACTCTAAACATTCCCACATAAAGTATTCACTAGTATCTGAGAAAATAGTTACTTATCTCTTCATACTTTATCATAGGGTCCTTGAATATGGGTCATGATGTTGCCCTTGACCAATTTATCTCCCCTCAGAAGTTTTATTGATCGTTCTACCCTTATTACGAGGCAAGGCACGGTTCATTGAGCTCGCTTATAATAACGACGGCTTGAACCTGTTCTTTACGATCTTTTTATGGTTAAAAAGTTACGTGCACAAAACATACTCTCTATTTTAAGGTCTCTAGCTCTTTGGCAAGAGATATTGATTGACAGATTTTCAAATTTTTTATCTGACTTCGCAAGAAAGAAGGTTATATTTTTAAAGATAAAAAATTACAGGGGGAATGATGATTATGTGGCATGTCACAGTACCAATGCCGAAGAGAACCGTCTCTTACTAAGTCTAGTAGCTTTCTTGACTGTACTATACACCTGGCCCCCGATTCTACTAAAGTTTATTTTATTAATTGTAATAGTTTCAATTTAATTTTTTAAATAACTGCCTTAACACTGACAGTATTATTATTTTTTATACAAGAAAAATACCACCACCTAATATTATAACTTAGTATAAAAAAAAATTAAAACTGTCAATTTTGAGGCAATTATTTAAAAAATTAAAATTAAACAATTACAAATTAAAAACAATTTCTTTAGTAGAATCGGGGCCCTGATATACAAATTTTGATGTCATTAATATCTCTAAGCCAAGGCGGTTCAACCTTTTAAACAGTCGGGCCAAACAGACGATCCGGAAATCTTTGGCGGGCCACTGACTGGTACTATTTTATTTGTATATTAATTTTTTATGCCATAGGTGGAAAAAAGCCAACGAGTCGCCTGATGATAAGCGATCATCATAAATGTTGATAATAACAACAAGCCAAAAATACACACGTACCCATGTTGCTCAGTTAGTGATGAGCGATTTTTCTTTAAATAATCAATATCTTAAAACGTTTTCAATGACATAAATGTTGATCCGAAACTACTTAAGGATTTTAAGGCCAGGCCAATTCACGCAAGAATGATATTCTTTAAGTACCAATTTCCAGATATCTGCAAAACTTTCTTAAGAATTGTGTAGTGTTGATGATACTTTTTCGACAAAAAGGTATTTTAGCGCAATATGATTTTGCAGTTCCATAAGTTACAACTGAATATTCGCAGGGTAACTAATTATTCCAGTCAAACTGAATATCAGAGGATTCATAAAAAAGGTGACTCTGCCTACTCGTTCTGCCCGTGACGCTCAACGCTTTATCAACTTTGGGTATTTTTTTTCTGATCTTTCGGGAATAGTTGAACTTGCTCACGCGGGCCTATTGAAATTCGTCTTCGGGCATAGGGTTGGGCAGCCTTGCTCTAAGCCTTTATTACTCACCAAAGCCTCAAAGATCAAACCAAACACGGCTTTGACACTACGCACTCTTAATAAAACAGTGACCGAATCCAAAATCGCAACTTTTTGGGAATCGACAAAAACAATTTTAACATCGCGCAAGGTGAGGGACGGATAAAGACTCAAGTAGTTTTAAACCTTATTGCATATAGAAAACAGGTGTTTTTAATCGCCTAGATTGTAGAGCATGCTTTTTAGGTCGATATTTTACTATAACTCAATTTGCCAAAATTTTGAGATCGGTCATTGTTTTATTAAGAGTGCGACTAGTTAAAAATCCACATAAGAACCACTTAGATCCTCGTAGAATATAAGTGTACTTCATCAGTAAATTTTTATGGTTTTACTGCTTCCACGGACCCTAGACAGTAGTTAACATAAAACCAACGACCAGAGTTACGAGAGCTTCGACTGCTTCCTATTTATCTTCATTTTCTTCTTTACGATTTTAAGTAAGGCTATGGCAATATTATCTTTTTGATGGTTGGTTGGATCCACTTTGTCGCATTCCATGAACTAAGAAGCCTACAAGTTAGCATAAACCAATTAAATTGATAATTTGCCATTGAAATTTAGACATCACTCGTAAATTGTCGATAGTAGCTCTCTCTATTAATAGTAGCTATCTCTATTTGTTTATCTGTTCCTTTCTTTGTTATTAATCACAACCAAAACGGCTGAACTGATCGTGACGAACCCATGCAAGAAATATAATCATAATAATTATAATTATCTCAAAATAATGGACCAAAGGATTTAGGACCGGAAGACGTGGAGGAACAGGAAAATCACATTCAATGTATTTAAATTAGTTTAGAACTACTTGCTCGTGTATTTGAATTGACTTAGCATTTACTTAATATCAATTAAACTTATGTATGTTATCATCCTCAATAACAGCGTATCATGTTCCCACTGCTGGGACGCAAACCTTCACTCAGAGAGAGAGAGAGAGGATGGGCCGTAATCCACCATGCTGGCCTAGAACATGTTGGCGAATGTCATGTCAATGAACTTTTGAGGATCTTGGACATACCGATTTCCTCATGATGTTTTCCTTGGCCGTTTTTGAGCAATGCCATCGAAACTACACATAAAGTATTTCGGTAATAAAAGTCATTGGTGTAAGGCTGATGATCAAACTAAGTGCCGTCATAAGGTTGTGGAATGAGCTCCCGATATTTCGGCGCAGCTACATGCACCCATGCACCATGTTCACGGGAAGACTGAAGAATGCGGGTGGTTGGTCAAACAGTTAGAAAGTCAGTTTTATATCCCGTAAATAATCATATAACTTTAGTGAACAACCGTGATAGTTTAAAACAGTGTTTTAATTGCCGTCAGATTATTCAATTGCTACCGCTGGGCTACATCGCTTATGTACCTATGTGTTTTTAGAATATAACAAAGTTTTCGTTACAATAGCACACTTCTTTCCTTTTACTACAAGACAAGAGCTATGATAGGTCATGTTACACTGGACGTTACCTTAACCTCAATACGACGTAGTAGACAGCCCGGATCCGAGCTTCAAGTAGAATGGTCGATCATTTGTCGCCTCCTGGTATGAAACACATGTTACAGATCACTTCGATACATTGTTGTACCAAACGAGTACAACAACGCAACTATGTAACTTACCCTCATATTCATAGACCTAAATAAAGGTACCTCTAATCCTAAAAAAAAAAACACTTGATATTTTGTCTATGAATATGAGAATTAGTGTTTATTAGTGTTGCATATATGAGTATTTAGCAACGATTTTGATAAGACAAAGTCAAAGTAAAAGTAATTTATTCATAAGTATAAATTTACACGTCAATTCAAAACAATAATTATTATAAAAAATGGTATTTAAAAATTAATATATTTTTTTTTTTTTTATTATAATATTATTTTATTTGGCTTTGAACTCCTGGCCCTGAACTTATTGAATAGACGATGATATTTGTGTAAATGTAAAATACTAAATACCTACTGCTTGATAGCTTTATCAGACATCAGGCTTTTTTCCTGTTGAAAGAATTTTGGAGTTCCACATTTTAACCATTTTCCCAATGACTTATTAGGACATTAGTCTATGCATTTTCCAGTGTCACATATTGAAATATTTTATATGATTATTTACCGAGTATTTACCGTGGTAAGGTTGAATGAGCTCCCGTTATTTAGGCGCAGTTACCTGCACCAGATGCCTTATTATAGATGTCTTATCGTGATTCGGATTGTGATCGCGATCGCGTGCCTTCTCACTTACGCACGTGGTGCGAGTAAGTAGATGCAAACGAGACGGCATGCAATCTCGATCACAATCAAACTTCTATAATAAGGCCGCAGTTCACGGTAAAAAAAGTATTCCGTAATATGAATATTTATGGGTAAATATCCCGTAAATAATCATATAACTTTAGGTCAGTGACAGTCAGAGTCCACCAAAGTAATTCACGGTCAAGTCCCAGTAAAATAGTAGAGATTTTACACCGGGCTGCTATGGAGTTTTGGAAACATGTTTCACCTCGTTATGAACATTATCGTGTGTAAGCAAGTTACCAGACTCGAGAATGTTCACGAACACTTAATAAAGAAACTTAATAATTATTAACCATAAAAAATTGAAAATAGACAAGTTTGGTAATATGGCTCCATAATTCCTAATACATACTTAAGTAATATATGTAATAAGGTACAGTGTTACATCGGAATTGCAACATGAACTGAATCTAGGCTTCTATCTCAGAAAGCTAAGATTTAAGGTTACCTACCAACGAGCATGAGACCATAAAAGTCAGGTCCCACTGTTTTTTTTGGTATCTCGTTGTAAACTAACCAAGATTTTAGTGCAATGTCAAAAGCTATATCATTATTGTTACTTGTAATAAATAATATAATAGAAATGTCGTCTGCAAAATGTACATTTATAATGTGTAATATCATCTAAAAAGTTATTAATAAATGTAATATAATAAGAATAGTAACGGCCCAAGGACACCGCCTTGAGAGCTCCGTACCTATTTATTTGTTATGTTGATCTAAAGTTTGTACTTATTCAAAACATAGAAACAATTTTTCATAACATTTTTCGTTTAAAAATTTCTACCGGCAGCTAATAAAGTTTTAAGCGAGTCCCTAAATCCACAATATCCGGTCGTTTACCGTTTACTGCCAGATTTCGGCTCGTTGGAATAATTTATGAGCTCGTCTGTGCCTACCTCCCGTCGTTGAAATGTAACTTTAAAATAACAATGCTTTTGTTAATTAAATAAAGATGTTAGCGTTAAAGCTTTTAGATTCCGACAAATATTCACATAATTAGAATTTTATTTAATTATTATTATTATTCATTTATTTCAGACAAAGTCCATTTAAACCTGCATGAATTTACTACAAAAATATTAATCTTTATAGAAATCTGTGATGCTTTCCAAACATGACATGCGGATTATGTGCTATTTGTAAAACATAAATCAAATCCTAAATAATATGTTGGCTAGAGTCTGCTCAATCTTTAAATTTTAGGAACTTTTCATTAAATTGTTTTAAGTAGTCATAAACATTTGTTAAGGAAATAAAAAAATTATCACACTTTTTAAGTGAAATAAAGTTCTAGCCGCCCGATTAGTATGAGGTCGAACAATGTCTTGAGGAGTGCAATATTTTGTTGTCGGAGGCCAACATCTGTATTGGGGATCATCCTGCCAGCCCAGTAATAACAGCCAGAGTACATCAGACCAGATCAGATCAGATCAGAGTAGTTCGGACCAGCTCTTACATCATCCTGAAAGCAAGTCGCAGCCAAATTAAACTGTGTTTCCTTCCGGCATTGCTGCTACAGACATATGTCAATGACGCCGGAGAGAAGGGTACTAGCGATTTTACTTTTCATTGACAACATATTTTAAGGCGAACGGTTTCGATTTTATGTATTTTTGTGGGAGTTCCTTCCACCAATTTACCACGGTAAATATCCCGTAAATAATCATTATATCTGTATTTTTTTTTATTTAAAACTAGCTACGCCCTGTGGTTTCACCAGCGAGTTAAAATCATCGTTAAGTTTTCTAAAATTTTCCAATTATCTGCAAAATTTTCTTAATTTTTCCTCCATAAGTACATTCTCCAAAGTATTAGAATACTTTAAAAAAATATGAATATAAAGTCGTTTTCAAGTTATGGCGTGACCAAGGTAAATAGGGATTCACTTTTATATAATTATATGTGTAGATTATGTATAATATAAAAGGCAATGTGTGTATGTATGTTCCCTATGGACTCCAAAACGGGTGGACAGATTTTGACGGAACTTTCACTGGCAGATAGCTATTGATTATAAGGAGTAATACACGCTGGTAAAACGGCGGTGTGCAGTTATGGTTAGATAAGCCTGAAATAAATGAATTTGAATAATAGCAGCGCAGTTCATTCCGCAGAAACCTACAAAATAGGAAGCAGGATACCAACAAAACCAATAAAGCCATGTACTCACTTCCTATTTTTAGTGCAGACAGTGGTCACGTATTGGAATGCTAAGAAAGTGTGCAGATACGTGAGAGCGCTAAAGAAGCGATTGTGATTCTCAACGCAAACTAATTTAGATTCGCAGGAGATGCCTTGCTGTTTAGGTATTCCGTGGTGTGGAGGCATGGGCTTGGGAAAGAATAGAGTGTACTAGACCACAACCGCGTCGTGGCTATAATAGTACTGTAGTACTGGGGCCTTAGGTATGGCTACCTGTGTTACGATTCTGTTTAGGTGACGCGAAAAGTTGCGTGTCCGCGAACCGTATCTCGGCAGGTTAAGTAAGATTAACGTTCGCTTGATTTTCCGCACTCCGCTGTTTGGAGCCCGCGTTAAGAGGTAACCGTAAGAGGTAGTCTGCCTGCTTTAGCAAGTTATTTAGATTAGCAATTAAAATTCAAACTTGATTCAAATTCGAACTCTTTATAGTCTGAAAAAACCCAATAAGTAATTTTTGGTAGAAACGCGACGTTGTCGGAACAGCCTTGTGGTTCGCTAGGTATTGAATATTACTGGACAAACATCTTGATAAACACAGGTTTTTAATAAAAAGAGCTGCAAATAAGCATGCTGTACGCCTGATGGTAAGCGGGAACCACCGCTGCACTAACGATTTCGTCGATCCTTTGCCAGCCCAGAGAATTCAGGTATTTTAGATACGGTGTCAATCAAGCAAAAGTTGATAAGTAAGTATCAACTGCATTACATTTAAATCTGAACATAATGTGTTGTTACTAATTTTTTTTACTTAAGTCTCTTATATTGTTTAAGTCAGGCATGTCTACCCATTTCTATCACTCGTGTACCAAAGCACAAACGCAAGTAAAGCGCTTCTTGCATTTCAACCGGCGCTCCGTTGACCGCTTTGAGATAAGACGGACAAATCAGTGAAAAGTGCGTTAGTACATACCTACTTAACTTATGCAAAAGTAAAAGCATCGATGGAGTACCACAGTCAACGAAATTTTTTTTAAGGAATATTCTTGAAATTGGTGGAAATAACACAGTTCCTCCGAACTGGAAGTAACCCCGATATATATTAGGTGTATCCGATGACTTTTATTTTACTTGGGTAAAAAGGGCTGCTCTGTGCGTTTTTTTTTAATGCCATAGGTGGCAAACAAGCAGACGGGCCGCCTGATGGGAAGCAGTCACCGTCGCCTATGGATACTTGTAACACCAGAGGCATTACAAATACGTTGCCGATCTATTAACTCTCCTTTTGAAGAACCCCATGTTGTAGCTTCTCGGAAACACCACGATAGGTAGCTCATTCCACATTTTGCAGGTATGAGGCAAGAATGATAATGTGAATCGCACAGTGTGCGATTTCCACTGATCTGTTATGTGTGGATGAAGTTTCAGGCGGTGGCGGTGCGATGATAAAACCGTGACGCCGGCATCAGATCAAACAGTTCTTCAGAACTCTCCCCGTTGTAAAAGCGATAAAAGTAACAGAGAGACCCAACGTATGTTGAACGGCTCTAGGCGTGTGATGTCAGAGATTTAGGCAACCTTCACTGCGTTACTCAGCATGTACTGTAGAAGCAAGAACATAATAGCTGTTTTAAATTTACGTAATTTTAAAATGCTATATCACTGTTTTTGTATAATTAATTGATACATTGATAGGAGAAGCCATTGGCACCCGTCACACAGTCTCTGACTAGTTCTGGAGCCTCTGGGATCATTACTATAGCCTAACATAAATTATGCCCGAATAAATGATTTGTATTGTATTGCATTGTATTTGTAAGAAGAAACAGATCTTGCTCATAGGACAATCATCAATCCATTTCCTTCAAGACTATTGATGCATTGGGTTCAGTCCTCAGATCAGACAAACAAGGGAGATAAAGTGCAAACGCATCATGCCTTTATAAGGCTTGATGCCTTTTAGTCGAACTTACACTACAAACCATCTTGCCGATCTTTTTTCATGTGGACCATTAGTTGGTTCATTGGTATTACTGCACGCATCCTTAGGTACCTACTTATGTTTATTCTATGATAGTATTAAACTATTAATAAATGTATGTAATAAATAGTTTTTTTGCAATTTTTCGTATGTAGAAACATACCACTGCGTCTCCGGTGTTAGGTGTGTCCGGTATTAGGTGTCCCGGATGTAAATTCTTTTGATGCCGGATTTGCCGCAATTTTACATTCTTGACTTTTTGCGTGAGCTGTCATTAGAGAAATTTGGATTATGTAATGATTTGATTAGATCAACTATTTCATTCATTCTAGAATAGTACCTGGGTGACCTGGAGTAAGCAATTATATAGGTAAACTTAAATAGGAAAACCTTATCTAAATACAAAATTTCATCCAAATCGTTAGTGCCGTTTCCGAAAAAGGTACGCCAAATAAGTTACATTTAAAATAATAAAATAATTGCTCGTTAAATGTTATTAGAGAATTTTCTAAGATGAAACAGAAGGGAACGGTTTTGTCCGACTTACAACGTAGGTATAAAAGCACTACGTGGTAATCTGGCCATCGTACTTATTATATATATATATATATATTTTGTCTGTAACTACCCAAAGAGAAAATGGTTGTTATACATATTATTATCAAACTATACATAATAAACCTAAGCTTATTTATACATAATACCTACCAATTTTTTTTTTAAATTAATAACGCTGTTTTTAACTTCAAACGGTATTACTTATAAACGTTACTTAAGGTAAGCAATGCATAAAATTGCTGTCTCGTTTTCATGTGTGACAATTTCCGTCAGCGAGAAGCTAACAGACCAATTTTAAGCATTGCTTAGCTAAAATAACGTTTATAAGTAAGGCCCTATACGTTTACCCATGACTTTTGTAGCGCAGGGGTGAGTTTAGGTGATAAGCTAACGAGTTATGTAAACAGTTTAGTTATTACCTTCAACGGTCTATGGGCAGTATAACTGTATTTGTAGTGTTGGTATTAGCTTGTATTTTGTTTAGATGATAAAGCCACGGTAAAGAAAAAAAAAAGAATAAAATTAAAAACCCATCGACTAGAAAACCTCTTCCTTTTTTTTCGTCTGTATAAAATCATCGTTATTGTCAAAAACTTGGGTATGAATCTTGTAACGTGCAAATCTGAAGGGGGTTGAACACAAAAAAAATGGTGATTTGAATGTTGGTACGACGACGCGTGCCATGTCGATCAATTTAGTGGACTGAGCGATGAGTTTTAGGCACAGAAAAGAAAAAGAAAAACCTGGGATTTTAGGTGACATTAATGCAATAAACAAAGTGACCTTTTCAATCTAGTTTCATCAACATCAGCAACAAATGAAATATCTCTTCTTCACCCAAATTAGAGCCACTAATATCGCATTTCGCACGCATTAACCTAATCAGTAAATATATTCATGCATCAGTATTTCGTATGTAGGTAATAGGCACACTATCACGGCCCGAATTTGCTAAAGAACAAGTTGGTTTGGAACTACCTAGTAGACACACCTGCTAAGCTATGTGGCTCGAATAAATAATTCAAACTTGTTTATTGGGATTCGTTAATCAATGTTTGATGGAAAACGGTTTCAATTAGGCAGAGCCAGGCGAGGGAGCCGGACGTGTGTCTTCCCATTTGAATTATAATTAACATCCACAGCCTTCCATATATCAATGCTGGGTATAGGCTCTCTCTTGCTATGCGATCTACCTCAGTCCTGTGCAAAACGATTCTAGGTTCGACCCATATCATCGACCCATCTTGCAGCTGGACGACCAACGCTCCGCTTAACTTGCCTCAGCCACCACTCTGTTTAAACCTTACTCCACCTGTCATCACTGCGCTTAGCAACGTGTCCTGCCCAGCTCCACTTTAATTTCATTACCACGATTCCGACGTCTCGAACCTTCGGCGTAGTACAGTCTATAATGCGTAAACCTGTATATATCAGTCAAATAATTCCGAGCTAAAATTAAATTAACAATTAGATTTCTACGCTGCTTTCTTGTAATTAGGTAAAACATAGACGAACATGCAAATGAGTTTGAAACTTCAACCGAATGAAATAAGCACTGAATTTGAATATGAGTACTCACGACGAGTTAAGTTCCGAGAACATGAGTAATGTCTATTTTTACTTAAAATTTACATTTCCATGTTTTCAAGTCTACACGATAACAGCGATTAGTAATTAGACCTAGTATTTTCTAGTAGCTGGAAATTGAATGAAGCGTAACACAGAAAAAAGGAACTAAATCATTAGGTATTTGTTACTGTTACTGTATTTGTTACTGTATTTGTTGTTTCACTACATGTTACCATCCGTTTATTTACTTTGGCAGCATCAGTAACATTGTAAATGCTGCTCCGGTGGCCCAGTTGGTAGTGAACCTGCCTTCTGCGCTTGTAGACGTGGGGTCGATTCCCACCTAGGGCAAACATTCATGCAATGAACATTTGTGATTGTCCTATATATGGGCGTTAATATCTATTTAAGTATGTATTTAAAAAGATATATACGGTGATACACATATCCCATGTACTAACCCGAAAGTAGGTTATTGTACTCATCATTATGAACAACTTTTACGATGGGACCAACACGGAATGTGCGAAAAAAAATCTGCTGTTCGTAGAGACCAAAACAGATGTCGTAATCGCCCATCTAAAACCACCTTAATGAACCACAGTATAATGTGTATGGGACCGACCATCTACAATACTATACCAATTTCAATAAGGGATCTAAAATATAGTCAATTTAAAACAAAACTAAAAAAACTTTTAGTCGAGAAATGTTATTACAAAGTTAGTGATTTTATAAATGATAAATTTTAGTAATGACTGCAGTAGGTCAATTTGTTTATCATACAATTATAGTAATGTCTATCTGTTGACTATTTAAATTAAAAACATCATACTTGAACTTTTGAAATTATTTCGACAGTTATTTTAATTAATACTTTTTTATATAAATAATTCTTACGGTATTTTTATACCATCTCTCTAGATTTGTACGCCTACAAACTAGGCAAAACATGATACAAAGTGACTAATATTTTAACCCACCTATTGTGCATGCGTTTTTAAATGTGTGTATGATTTACTCGTGTTTTGTGCAAATAAATAATCTTTATCTTTATCTTTATCTTCCATACATATTGTCGAGTGTCAATGACCGTTTTCTATGGAATTGCTATTTTTTTACTACCCTGACTCGCTACCCGAGATGGATGAACTATCTACATGCATATTCATTAAGTTTGTACGGAACCCAGATTGTAACTATCGGGGAACACCAACTCAGGCAGCGAATTCCACAGACTAGCAGTTTGCACAATAAATGTGGAATCAAAGCGCTTCGTACGGGTTCTCGGTTATTATAATTATTTCTTCTTAAATATTGTATTTCCGATTTGAAATTCATTTAATGGCTGTTAATGTCTTTCCGATGGAACATTAACGCGTAAAGATTTATCAAAGGACGTCCTTAATGCTGGACCATTAGTTCTTATCAAATGAGGTCAAAGATCCTTATTCTATGTTTACTTTTATTTTTATAGCTCTATGCATTATGTATGAGAGAGAATGTAGTATCTATACTAGAGGTGTTATTAAGTTTCGAGGATTACAAGTTTTGGTGACAGATTTTTTATTCGACTATAGAAATTTTATGTAAAGGTACCAACGTTGGGTGATAACGTGAGTTTCTATTTCCATCATAAAATTGATCAAACATGGTAGGTTACACACAGAAAAGAGAAGTTAAAACGGAAATGAGAAGGAAAATCTGTTACCAAGCATTATGAGTGAACCTTGATTGAACATTCTTATTTAGATCAACGTACCGAACTCCGCATCACAGTTGCTAACTGATTTCGAGTGACTGACGTTTTGTTTATATGAGTGCAACTGGCTACATACAACCTTACAAAAATGCCTAGAGAGCCGTTCTTAAAAAAATCTTTTCTGTGTGTGTTTATCCCTATGTTTCTAATTTATAGAGTGTTATTTATTTTCTTGGAAAGGTGACATTTATAATAGCAAAAATGCAATTCATTTTCAATGTTCTATAACAATAAATGTCAAGAAATCAATATTTATGATTTAACTTTTACCCGAAGCTCCCGCTGTGCTTACGTTGTCGCCGCGATAGTGAATGTGTTACTTAGCTATTTTATTATACTAGATGTGCTAGTATCAAATGTAATTTAGGTAATTACTAGTTAATTTTTAACATGCATAAGTCCGGGTTTGACCACTAACTCGCCTGTAGGTAACCGACGATGTGGTTGAAGATGAAGCACGCAGACTTTGAAGATACCTATTCACACTGGCCTTGAAAAGGCCCAGATTATATCTCTCAGGAAACAAGGAAGCGGGCAGGTTGTTCCAATCCTTAGCCGTACGGATCTTTCTTCTTTCTATTATTATATAAAAGCGAAATACCGCGTTACTCATTTACTCACTCACTGACTCATCTCGAAATCTCAAAAACTACTAGACCGACGAACCTGAAACTTGGTAGATAGATTCCTTATGAAGTGAACTTATCTGTTAAGAAAGGATTTTGTAAAAGAGCGGAATTAAGAGGGGTAAAAAGGGGTTAAATATTTACCTGTATGAAAGTCTACGCCAGGGGTTCCCAAACTTATTTTGTCTACTGCCCACTTTGAGAATAAATTATTTTTAGCGCCCCCATTTTGAAAAAATGGCTCTAAAAAGAGAGAAATATCGAACCGAGTTTGAGCAATCTCTTAACTAATATTAGTTGATGTTCACAAGTTGTAGTTGAGAGTCAAGAGCTCATGCAGTCGGTGTCTAAGAGGCTTCCTAGCGAAATGAAATTACAAATCACCCCCCAAGCCTCTACACAACGACCCCATTTTTTTCTGGGTCTCTTACCATCCCCCTTTAGGTCTGCAGCGCCCATAAGGGGGCGTTATCGCCCACTTTGGGAAAGGCTAGTCTACGTAATCAAAGTAGCGGGAAACAGCTAAAATATAATAAAATACCAGTGAAAATAAAGGACAGTAAATTAGAATAAATTTGCCTAAATTTTAAAAAGTCATATTGCTCGCAAATCGTTACTTAAGCCTAGACGAGAATAAGACAAATCTAATAGGGTAAAAAAACTTAAACTTATTCCACATAATTTGAAATTAATTACTGAGTAAGTTCAAATTAAAAAAATATGTATGTAGAAGTTACCACCAAATTCAGCATTGAATCTTCTGTGACGTTGGCTTCTACTTTTAGTCAAAGATTATGATTAATTGTATCCCAAATGACGCATAAAAACGTGTAACATGTCCGTGTACAATGTTTGAGGAACAATAGACAAAAATATCATTAAAATATTTACTAAAGCCCAGTGAGTCATAGATAATGGTATGCTGGCAGCGTCCCGTCGACCATTAACCGATGTCCCATACTAAATGATAACAAATATCCTTTTTGTGGGTACTATTGTTAGTCCGCCATCAACACTTGGATAATCGATACGTAAACATTTTGGTTTCAAAAATAAAACTTTTAAAAATAGAATCATTAACAAGCACAGATTAACAAGTAACTAAAAAAGAAAGTCCAGACAAAAAACATTCAAAAAAGAATGTTGTCAGCTTAAATAATCGCGCAATTATAAACGCCAGGAAATCATTATAAAAAGTTGTTTTAAATTTGAAATAAGAAGCTCGGATAGAACCCTAACATTGTTGTGAAACATTTTACTGTCTAAGTACAGCTGAAGAGTCATAGAAGTGCACGAAAGTGATTTTAAAAATGGTGAAATCTCATATTGTATTGGTGTTGCTAATGATCTCAATAAGTGCTACGTTAGGAAGAATTCTTAACAAGAGGAAATGCCCGGAAGTGAGAGCAGCGCCACATTTTGATCTATCACAGGTCAGTCTATAAAATACCTAATTATAGAGGTATAAACTTCTGCGATTGTAAATTTATAGGCACGTCAACAAACTGTTAATCTTTTTGATTTAAGAGCTTGCTAATTTAAGAGGCATAACTAGGCAGTGTTAAGTAGGCCAGTAGGTTGCGTCTTTAGTCAAAACACATTTTGATTATTTTTACGAAAAATTTGCTTTTCTGCTTATCATCATCATCAGCCTGAAGACGTCCACAGCTGAACACACGCCTCCCCCATTGACCTCCACACTGAACAACAGCCTGCCATCTGCATCCACTAAATATTTGAGACTCTTACGGTATCGTCGGTCCACCTAGTGGGAGGCTTACCTTCGTTGCATTTTTCGGTTCGTGGTCTACACTCAAGATCCTTTCATCCCCATCGGTTATCGGTCCTCCGAGCAATGTGGCTTGCCCATTGCCACTTCAACTTGCAAATTCTATAGCTATGTTGGTGACTCTGGTTCTTTGGCGATTATCCACGTTCCGGATTCAATCGCACAAATAAATTCCATGTACTTGCGTTCCTACATATGGCACAGGTTTTTTTTCATAGGATTTTATAGCTGGCTTCTACAAAATCGTCATCATCATCATAATGTATTATTGTTTACTATAAGTTTAACGATTAAAATAGCAAATAAATACTCAGACCGATCCAATTATTTATTTGCTCTGACGTATTCTATTACCACGGCATCAGGACTAAGCTGTCCAGGGGCCTTCCGTGTTCGGTGATAAGAGAAGTTGCGGGACCGCAAACCGTATCTCGGCGCGTTAAGGTTCACGTTCGCGTGATTTTATGAACTGCGCTGTTTCAGCGCTGATTCGAGCCCGCGTTAAGAGTTAGCCGTAATACCCCTGGAATGATATAATTATCATCTAACGATTCAATAGAAAATCTAAAAAAATCGAATTTCTTTAGCTCGGCCTACAGTAGGCTATGTCGTCAAATCAGTAATAGTTTAAAAGACAAAGTACCGATGCACCTAAGTTATATTATCATAGGTACATATATCACGTTAACAGTGGAAGTGTGCTTGCGTAGGCGCACCGCCGGATGCTGCTGAGTGTTGATTGATAACAGGCATACACGCTATTTAATTATACACTGTGAAAACATCATTTATAATGATCAAGCAATCAATATTTGTGCTACATTTGTGTTATGGAATATTTTGATTAACCGAATTCTGTCGACGTTTTCCTTAAGACACAGTGAAACTAGAGGCAGAAAAAACTTAGTTTAAAATTTAACTTATGCACAATATCTTATGGGAAGAACAGAGGCTAACCAATTTACAAATAAATTTGACCTGATAGAACTTAAAAAGTAAACCTTTTTTGTTTTATTCCGTTATCCTAATTACTAGTTTGCGGACCGATGGTGGCCGAGCGGTAACATGTTCGCGTTACAATCTGACGGCACCTGGTTCTATCCTCGGCCCTGCATCAATGAGTTGTTTATAGTAACAAAATAAAGTATGTGCAGCTTCGGTGCCATCACTCAAAAACGATGAAGGAAAACATCGTGAGGAAACCGGTAGGTATGTCCAAGAACGTCAAAAGTTCAGACATGTGACATTCACCAATATGCACTGGGTAAACATGGTGGATTAAGACCCATCCTCTCCCTTTGAGGGAAGGCCTGAGTACCAGCAGTGAGAACATGATAGGCTGAAATGATGACGATAACTTACAACGTTGGTAACTGAAAAAATATATATGAATATTAGCATGATATTATATAGCATATATTGATGGTATTGATTATGTATGTAAAAAACATACTTCGTAAGTTCTAGCGGTACCTACGACGTTTTGTGAAAATCCCCTCCAATGTGGAACTTACCAATGAGATTGGGGTTACATTACTTCCTCCTTGCTTTAATTCTACAATCTTAGGATTGTTGGGGGGGTCAGGGCCTATCAGGAATCAACTTCTTCCGTGTGATTATCTGCCATCTATTTTGGCTTTTTTGTTATGAACTTCTTTGACGTATACACTTATGTTGAGAATGGCGTGAATGTAGTTTGTCTAGCTTAGTTAGCTGCTAGAGCATTGTATTCTTCTCGGTGTCTTTCCTTCACGGTAGATAGTTGCAAAAATATAGGTGTATGTGGATTTTCCTTCAATACGTACCAAATGTTTTGATACTACGTTTCTAATCATCATCATCATTTCAGCCATAGGACGTCCACTGCTGGACATAGACCTCCCCCATCGAACTCCAAAAGGGCCGGTAGGAAGCGGTCTGCATCCATCATTTCCCTGCGGTCTCTTTTAGGTCGTCTGTCCATCTTGTGGGTGGACGTCTTACGCTGCGCTTACCGGTCCGTATGGTCTCCATTCCAGAACCTTTAGGCTTTACGTTTTTAATACGTACGATCAAAGAATGAAAAAAAAATCTGGCTTCCTTAATTTCTTGAAAGATATAATCTAGGTCATTTCAAAGCCAGAGTGAATAGGTATCTTCTAAAAATTCTGCGTGCACAATCTTCTGCCACATCGTCGCTTACCAACACGCGAGTTAACAGTTAAACGCGATTAAAAAAGGTAGCAAAATGTTTACAAGTATTTACCACCATTACTAAATAATTAGAACGAAAAGAATAATGTCAAGGAAGTTCGTTATTGTACTTTGATAACCTAAAACCGGAAAACCTATTATTTATTGCAAATAAACAATGTGATTTTACCAACAAACTATGTACAGAAATCCGAGTTATTTTAACAAAACAACACGAGTTTACAATAAAACGATACCTAACATTGGCTCTCAATAGAACAGCACCTGAGCCCTATTATTACAGAGGGAACTCTAACTGGCATAATGTATGATTCATTTGGGTATAGTAGGTTTTTAGATCTTAATCTTGCATGTTGGTTGTTTAACTATACATTTTTAGCTAATAAATAAATATTTGATTTTATTTGAATATTTGATTTGAATAATCAGAAAGGCCACGATCAGTTGAATTTCACTATCAATCGATCGATTACTCATACACAAAAAATACAAACTCAATCTCACGCAAATCCATTAATTAAAATCTATTGAAACATTTATAATCACAAGTCAATAAAATCATTAGCATTAATATTCAATTGAAATGGAGATCTCACTTGCTCTTTTGCCAAATGACTCAATATTGATATTGGCTGCAAAATACACAATGTGACTTTATCCTTTCGCTTTCTATTTCGGTGAGCTTTCAATTTGGTAGCAAGACTATGCAAATAAAATATCTCATGACTAAGGACTCTGCCACACTACGCGTTGCGGCGACGGGGCGTCGTCTGTTAGACGTATTGGCAGCCACGTGAGGGCTGGCGATATTATGTAAATAAACAATTTTTCTCAACAAATGGCGAATAGACCGACATGCGTTCACCACTCTCCCATTCTTAGTTACAATTATATTTTGTAAGAGAGACATCGCAGCTTTTAAAAGTAAATTTAAACTTTTGATTACGCATCACAAATCATCAGCCAGTAAACATACACTGCTGCACAAATGCCTCCCTCTTAGATCTTAGAAGCCATAATCCCCACCGATGGGGAAGAAAGGTTATTGAGTGGAGACCACGAACCGGAAGACGCAGCGTAGGTAGGCCTCCCACTAGATGGACCGATGACATAGTGAGAGTCGCTGGCATCCAGTGGATGCAAAAGGCAGGCTGTCGTTCAGTGTGGAGGTTAAAGGGGGAGGCCTATGTTCAGCAGTGGACGTCTTCTGGCTGATGATGATGATGATGATGATAATCCCCACGCTTGGCAGGTGGCTTGGGGGCAGTACGTTTGAGGGTTGCCAAAGAGCAATGGAACGCATAGCACTGGGTATTAAGAGGACGGACAGAATCCGTAACACAGCATTGACTTTCATCAAGGTGTAAGTAATCGAAGTTGACTAAAAAGCCGCTAGATTAAAATGTCTTTTTTTTTTTGTCAAGTGTACATCCTGATCGATGGGCCAGTATCGTAACACAGTAGCTGCCTAAACGTATATACAGACTGAGAAGACGTAGAAAACACAGGCGTGACAATCTTGATATATTCTGGAAGGGTTGGCAGGAGGTAGCGTTGGACCGTGATTTGTGGAAGGAAATAGGAAGAAACTTTTGCTTGTATAGCAATGGGAAGGAGGAAACCTTTGCTTAAGCAATTGGAACCATGTTTTTTTTTAATCTGTAACGGTAATGTCTGCAAAGTCTGTAAAGTGTTGCAGAAGCACTTTTCGGAAGTTGAGACGCCTCTGTGGCCTAGCCCTGACTAAACATAATTTTTAGGGTTCCGTACCTAAAGGGTAAAACCGGGACCCTATTACTAAGCCTACGATGTCTGTCTGTCCGTCCGTCCTATCTTCTTTCGAACCGTAAGTAAAAAAAGTAAAAACGAAAGGGGGGTTCCCCATACAACAAACATATTATTTTTACGTATCTTTGTATTCGCTTTGATATGATATGGTAATAAGTACAAGCGTCAAACTTGGCATGATTATATGCACTCTAAAGTCATCATAATCAGCCTTTTAACAGTCCACTGCTGGACTTTTAGCCTACCCCCGAAAGGGTGATTGGGTCATATCCACCACGCTGGCCCAGTGCGGGTTGGTGGATTCACATACGCCATTGAATTCCTTCTCCATACGTATGCAGGTTTCCTCACGATGTTTTCCTTCAACGAAAAGCCAGTGGTATGAAAATCCGCACTAAGTACTCTAAAGCATAACTAAGCAACGCGAAATAATTGATATACAGGAATTGCTCGATTAAGGCTGCGTATAAGGCAAGAAAAAATTCTGATTTCACCCGCGCGTCTCGCATCACCCGCATTAGTGTGAAACACAACCACGGCAGCGCGGCAGTCGCGCGCAGCTAAAGTGTACACAACTCGCGCACTCGACCTTGTAAAGCGGCAAGGAGCAATAACACACAGGATAAGCATAGTGTTGGTGCACTTGGTGTTTTGGCGATTAGCTGAGTTCGGTCGCGGCGCGCAAAACCGTAAATTGTTTATTTCACTTTTCAAAATTGTATTTGTTATTTATTTTTAGGTTTTCTACAATATAAAAATAATAAAGTATATAAATTAAATTAATATAACCTAAATAAATTCTCTAATTAAAATATTACGCTGGAGACAGTTTCAGAAAGCTAAACATTAAACTAAACTAAACTGAACTATGCTATGCTATGCTTTGCTAGGTTGAACTTGCCGGGATAAGACCAAAAAACCCAAAAACCTCGTGGCACGGGGTACCCGATCTCGGGTCATATCTCCTAAACCAGACCTTTAACCCAAAAAAAATTACAAAAATATATTTAGATTTTTACTTTTGAAATCAGTGAGAAATACATTTAAATAGAAATAAAGAGGGGTGAAAACCAGCCCCTACCACGCCCAAATTTTGGCTCGAGTTAGTAAAGCTCATTTTAAATTTTAGTAATTTTTTTGCAGATTTTTTAAGGCTGTGGTTTAGGAAATATAACTAGTTCTAGTTTTTAGTTTATATTATAGTCTAAGTTAGGTCTTAAGATTTTGACGACCTGAAATACCCGGCTCCTCAAACATTTTGTCCCAGGTCAATCCAGGCAAGAATAGTTAGCTTCACTGGCTATCCAACGATAGGTCATTTAGTATTTTAAGACTCGTAGGTACATAGTAACTTGAGTTACTAAGTAGCGAGGCGGACCCTAAATACCAGATTTTTTGAAGGTCCATAACTTTGGACTCAAAGGTCCAATCAAAAATCTGACGTCATAGGCATCATTTTTTCTGGCAGACGAAGACGTTAAACTCAAAAACTCGGATTTAGGACCTAACCCTAAGGACCCCAAATTGGGTTTGAAATTACGTAACCGGAATTTCATGTTAAAAATAACAAAATTTTTCAACACAAAAAATTCAGTGGTGTAATAAATAGACTATAAATAATTTTTTTGGCTTTCTACTCTCACAATTTCAGGAAATAAATAATATAAAAAAAAAATTGTGTTTATTTAGTTGGTAGGCATAAATAATAATAAAATAGAAACACAGTAAACACACGTGTGTAGAAAATAAAAAGACGCGTCTGATAAGCCCAAATTCGGCTATTTTTGTGCAAAGGATGTCTTTCAAAATATTAAAGCGCAAAAATCCGGAAAATTTTCGTAATTTTTTTCAAAACCCATCGATTATCTCAGAAACAGTACGTATGAGGTCATTTTTGTAAAAAAAATTGGAAATCGGATGTCAATCCGGACTTTAGTTTATAACATTTCCTGAAACTTTCACCCCACCCCCCCACCTCCCAATTTTTTCAAAAATTTCGGAGCGTCGGAGACAAATTCTGACCGGATTTTGTGTATAGATCAAGACTTGGTCTTCTTACCCGGACCCCCCCTCACCATAATCCCACGCACTACCCCAAAATTTTAAAAATTGTGAAACTTTACCGGATCGTTCCACATGCCATCAGTAGCCCACGGACATACCCCCGCCCGCCTTCAAACAACTTCCGTAAATGCATGCTATGCTATGCTATACTATACTATACTTTACTAAGCTATGCTATGCTATGCTATGCTATACTATACCATATCATACTATACTGTACTGTACTGTACTGTACTGTACTGTACTATACTATACTAAAATAAACGAAACACGCGAAACAAAACACGAAACGAAATGAAATACTAAACGAAACACGCGAAAGCCCGTTGGTCCAGTTGGTTGTGAACCTACCTTCTAAGCTTGGAGGCGTGGGTTCGATTCCCACCTAGGACAAACAGTTATGTGATGAACGTTTGTGTTTGTTGTATACCTGGTTGTTAATAACTATAATCTATTTAAGTATATATGAATTATTTAATTAAATTTCATTTAATTTATGAAATTATTAATTAAAAAAAAAATTTGTTAATTATTATTATATTTTTTTATTCAACATAAATTATATTTTACTTAATAATTTTGATTTTTAGTAGTCTTTCTGACTGTCTCTCTCTCTCTCTTTCTCTCTCCACACGAAACACTTAGACTCTTGTAACTATATTACCGAGCGTACATAATAATAGATGCCCTAATGATAGATGGCCTAGTCGTATCCATAATTATTAATACCTGTAATTTTTTATAGTAGCTTTACCTAGTCTGTGCTCTAGGTCATTGGCAACACTTGGTTGCCGCATCAAATGGTCGCGTTCGAGCCATAGATTTTTTATGTTATCCATTGTTTGAAAATACAGTAGGTGTTGATATAATCGCACTCGGAAGATAAATCTAGGCGAATAGCAAGCGCGTGCGTCCTTCCCCGTTGGAGCATAGTGCGGTACTGAGGTTGAACGGAGCATGTTTCGCCATTTAGATGCAAAGCGCAACAGAATAAGGTTGAATATCGGACTTGCCGTTTGACCGAATAGTTGCTTAGAACTAAAGGACGTAAGTCTCAAATCGAATATAATTTATTATGAGAGTACTAATTAATCTAAGTAAATTTTGTCTTAGCACTGGAAAACAAACTATATTTTCCTTCGATGAGTATTTATTTTAGATATGTGACTGAAGTTCTATCCAAGAAAAAATCAAAAAAATCAGCAAAAAGGCACCATTTTGAAAACAATAAAGTATCGAGTAAATATCTTGCTATTATGTTTCTGTCTTAGTGCCGGAAAGAAAATTAATTGAAAAATCACATATATCAATTATTACGTTGATAGGATATTTGGTTTAGTTAGAATATCATGGCAAATTAGCATAAAATTTCGGAGGCCCCCTCTTAAAGTTATTCGATCAGATAGATAGATAGATCAGATGTGCTATGCAGCATCATGGTAAGTCATGATTATGTTATAATATAACCAGTATGATAAAACACTGTTTTATACTATCACGGTTGTTCACCACAGTATTGGTGCATGTGACTGGACCGCTCATTTACAATAGGCTACCGCAAGAGGTGAGAAGTGATCCATCGAGGGAGTCCTTCAAACAAAAATTAAAAAAACTGGCTTGTCGAACAGGAATTCTATAATTTCAATGACGTGACAAAGATGAAATTAATTTCTGTGCCTCCTGTGATGAGTGATTTAAGTCGAGTTATACCCTTTTCGTGATTTTAACAAAATAATGATGAGAAAAAAAATGCGATTTTTTTGGTCCAACTCACGCTTGTCTATCTGCTATAGTTTCGGAGATAATTTTGTGCAATGTGATATAAGTGCCAGGATTTTGGCAAAAAAATCGTGAATATAGATATATGTCAAGTTGTAACCCCTTAAAGTAATTGATACACAAGTTGTTTTTCGTGCTTTGTGGTATAAAAGCGATTATATTCGTTTTCACATTTTATTTTTCAGTATATTTCTCGTGAATATTGACATATTTAGAATTAAATCGCTTTGAACCAATATTTCTCAATACTAATTAGGGTACAATTCAACATGTACCGATTAATCCGAATCTAAATATTTGCTTAATTTGTGATAAGTGATACATCTTGACATATACCATTCGACACAAATAATTTTTTATGTGTAAACGAATATAAATAGAATTGTATCTAAAACTCATACAAAATTAAAAATAATATATGAAGAACAAGATGTGCCAAATGATACAAGTGCGTACTGCGTACATGATAAGGGGGGCGGGGATACGCGGGGCTGTAAAAGTGAAGTGACGCGGGGTCGGGGAAGCGCGGGCGACGGGCGTTAGTACCATCGCCAACAAGCACATCAGAAAATGCTAATCCTGGTTGTTCATTTTGGAAAAGTAAAAGCATAATAGTGATAGAAAAAAACAAGAAAAAGTGATAAAGAAAGAAGACATGATAGAATAAAGAGAAAACTTTTTCGTAACATCATCATCATTATCAGGCAGAAGACATCCACTGCTGAACATAGGCCTCCCCCTTTAACCTCCACACTGAACGAAAGCCTGCCTTTTGCATCCACTGGATGCCAGCGACTCTCACTATGTCGTCGGTCCATCTAGTGGGAGGCCTACCTACGCTGCGTCTTCCGGTTCGTGGTCTCCACTCAAGAACCTATCTTTCCCATCGATTATCGGTTTTTCGAGCGATGTGGCCTGCCCATTGCGTTCAACTTGCAGATTTTAACAGCTATGTCGGTGACTTTGGTTCTTAAGCGAATATCCACGTTTCGGATTCTATCGCGCAAAGAAACTCCGAGCATGGCTCTCTCCATTGCCCGCTGTGTGACTCTGAGTTTTTCCAAAAGGCCAACAGTCAAGGACCACGTCTCAGTACCATATGTCATCACTGGCAACACACACTGTTCAAAGACCCTTGTCTTTAGGCACTGTGGTATCTTGGACGAGAAGATGTCACGCAATTTCCCGAACGCTGCCCATCCGAGTTGGATTCTTCGGGCGACCTCTTTGCCTAAGTTGGACTTACCTAACTGAACAATCTGTCCAAGATAGGTGTAATGGTCAACAACTTTGAGAGTATCGTTCCCAACGACTATCGGCACGGGTTCAACACGGACATTGGGCATAATTTTTGTCTTGTCCATGTTCATTTTAAGACCCACCTGTTGGGAAAGACTACTGAGGTCGCTGAGCATCGTATTTAGGTCCTCCAGCGACTCTGTCATGATGAGTATATCATCGGCAAAACGAAGGTGAGTGATGTATTCGCCGTTGATGTTGATGCCTAATCCGTTCCAGTCCAAGAGCTTGAAAATGTCCTCCAATGCATTCCTGAACAGTTTCGGAGAGATAACATCTCCCTGTCTCACGCCTTTTGCAATTGGATTGGTTCCGTGCTCTCGTCCTGTAATCGGATCGACATGATGGCGTTTCTATACAAACACTTCAACACTTCGATATACCTATAGTCGATATGACAACGCTGGAGGGACTGCAATACTGCCCAGGTCTCGATTGAATCAAAGGCTTTCTCATAGTCCACAAACGCTAGGCATAATGGCCGATTATACTCCTCAGTCTTCTGTATAATCTGGCGAAGCGTGTGTATGTGGTCTATGGTGCTCCAGCCTTTACGGAAACCAGCTTGTTCGGGAGGCTGAAAGTCATCAAACCTGCTTTCGAGACGGTTCGTAATGACTCTGGAGAACAACTTGTACACATGGCTCAGGAGTGATATGGGTCTATAATTCTTCAATGAGGTGTTATCTATCACCTTTTTGAAGAGGAGCACCACCACACTCCTGTGCCATGCTTCAGGCGTAGTACCATCGAGTATGACTGAATTAAATAACTTCTGGAGGACTAACAGTACCGGTTTTCCACCCGCTCGCAGTAGTTCTGTCGTGATTCCATCATCACCCGGTGCTTTGTTATTCTTAAGCTGTTTCCGAGCCATTCTAATCTCGTACAGGCTGATGTCTGGGATGTCCTCAGTGAAGTGTCGGGTCAGTTTAGCTCTCTTGTCCTGAGCTGTACTAATATTGTAATTTTCGTAACACTGGCATCGAATATACAACAACGTCAGGATAGACGAAGAAAAGTCGTGAATTACGTGATCTTGACAACTGTCGTAAAAAGTGCAAAGAGAGGTTGCCAGTGCATTTAAGGTAAAATCTTTTCGATACGTATTGGAGTCTGGGAAGTTATGAAAGAAGAACCGAATTTATGGCGAAATGTAACTCACGTGTTTAATTGAATTTTGATAAAACTGTGCCTTATTTGTCAGAAGTTAATAATTTTGAAGAAGTTTAAGAAACGTTAATTATTTTTTCAAAACTTGTATTTATTTTCACAATAAATGTGCATTTTAATGAGGGGTATAACTTGACTTGTATCATTTAATACATATTTCAAAAGACTTGAATTTTAGCATACTGATACAATTCAGGTAAATTATGATAATAGCGAACAGATACGTAAAACAATCCTGTGCCTCCTGTGATGAGTGATACAAGTCAAAAATCAACACTTTACAGGAGCGCAAAAACAAGATTAAAAAAATCTAGTTCGTGAACTAAGTGGGCTAGGTTACACTTAAGTACCTTCTTTTGTAGATAAAAACATTCACTTTCACTGTGCATTTTTATTTTTATTTAAAATGTTATTGTTTTAAAGTAATTCATGAAAAATCTGTAAGATGTACCTTTTTTAATTTTTAATATGTGTTTGAATTATGTGATAAGTGATACAAGTACAATTAAATTATGTTGCACCTAAAAGTTGTCTTTGTGTAAACTGATATATAAGAAGTCAAAAAAACTAATAACTCATTAGAATAATATACCTAACACAATGTTGTTCAAACAAATAATAAAAATATTACCCTAAAGATTAGATTGTTTTACGTATCTGTTCGCTATTATCATAATTTACCTGAATTGTATCAGTATGCTAAAATTCAAGTCTTTTGAAATATGTATTAAATGATACAAGTCAAGTTATACCCCTCATTAAAATGCACATTTATTGTGAAAATAAATACAAGTTTTGAAAAAATAATTAACGTTTCTTAAACTTCTTCAAAATTATTAACTTCTGACAAATAAGGCACAGTTTTATCAAAATTCAATTAAACACGTGAGTTACATTTCGCCATAAATTCGGTTCTTCTTTCATAACTTCCCAGACTCCAATACGTATCGAAAAGATTTTACCTTAAATGCACTGGCAACCTCTCTTTGCACTTTTTACGACAGTTGTCAAGATCACGTAATTCACGACTTTTCTTCGTCTATCCTGACGTTGTTGTATATTCGATGCCAGTGTTACGAAAATTACAGTATTAGTACAGCTCAGGACAAGAGAGCTAAACTGACCCGACACTTCACTGAGGACATCCCAGACATCAGCCTGTACGAGATTAGAATGGCTCGGAAACAGCTTAAGAATAACAAAGCACCGGGTGATGATGGAATCACGACAGAACTACTGCGAGCGGGTGGAAAACCGGTACTGTTAGTCCTCCAGAAGTTATTTAATTCAGTCATACTCGATGGTACTACGCCTGAAGCATGGCACAGGAGTGTGGTGGTGCTCCTCTTCAAAAAGGTGATAGATAACACCTCATTGAAGAATTATAGACCCATATCACTCCTGAGCCATGTGTACAAGTTGTTCTCCAGAGTCATTACGAACCGTCTCGAAAGCAGGTTTGATGACTTTCAGCCTCCCGAACAAGCTGGTTTCCGTAAAGGCTGGAGCACCATAGACCACATACACACGCTTCGCCAGATTATACAGAAGACTGAGGAGTATAATCGGCCATTATGCCTAGCGTTTGTGGACTATGAGAAAGCCTTTGATTCAATCGAGACCTGGGCAGTATTGCAGTCCCTCCAGCGTTGTCATATCGACTATAGGTATATCGAAGTGTTGAAGTGTTTGTATAGAAACGCCATCATGTCGATCCGATTACAGGACGAGAGCACGGAACCAATCCAATTGCAAAAGGCGTGAGACAGGGAGATGTTATCTCTCCGAAACTGTTCAGGAATGCATTGGAGGACATTTTCAAGCTCTTGGACTGGAACGGATTAGGCATCAACATCAACGGCGAATACATCACTCACCTTCGTTTTGCCGATGATATACTCATCATGACAGAGTCGCTGGAGGACCTAAATACGATGCTCAGCGACCTCAGTAGTCTTTCCCAACAGGTGGGTCTTAAAATGAACATGGACAAGACAAAAATTATGCCCAATGTCCGTGTTGAACCCGTGCCGATAGTCGTTGGGAACGATACTCTCGAAGTTGTTGACCATTACACCTATCTTGGACAGATTGTTCAGTTAGGTAAGTCCAACTTAGGCAAAGAGGTCGCCCGAAGAATCCAACTCGGATGGGCAGCGTTCGGGAAATTGCGTGACATCTTCTCGTCCAAGATACCACAGTGCCTAAAGACAAGGGTCTTTGAACAGTGTGTGTTGCCAGTGATGACATATGGTACTGAGACGTGGTCCTTGACTGTTGGCCTTTTGGAAAAACTCAGAGTCACACAGCGGGCAATGGAAAGAGCCATGCTCGGAGTTTCTTTGCGCGATAGAATCCGAAACGTGGATATTCGCTTAAGAACCAAAGTCACCGACATAGCTGTTAAAATCTGCAAGTTGAACGCAATGGGCAGGCCACATCGCTCGAAAAACCGATAATCGATGGGAAAGATAGGTTCTTGAGTGGAGACCACGAACCGGAAGACGCAGCGTAGGTAGGCCTCCCACTAGATGGACCGACGACATAGTGAGAGTCGCTGGCATCCAGTGGATGCAAAAGGCAGGCTGTCGTTCAGTGTGGAGGTTAAAGGGGGAGGCCTATGTTCAGCAGTGGATGTCTTCTGCCTGATAATGATGATGATGTTACGAAAAAGTTTTCTCTTTATTCTATCATGTCTTCTTTCTTTATCACTTTTTCTTGTTTTTTTCTATCACTATTATGCTTTTACTTTTCCAAAATGAACAACCAGGATTAGCATTTTCTGATGTGCTTGTTGGCGATGGTACTAACGCCCGTCGCCCGCGCTTCCCCGACCCCGCGTCACTTCACTTTTACAGCCCCGCGTATCCCCGCCCCCCTTATCATGTACGCAGTACGCACTTGTATCATTTGGCACATCTTGTTCTTCATATATTATTTTTAATTTTGTATGAGTTTTAGATACAATTCTATTTATATTCGTTTACACATAAAAAATTATTTGTGTCGAATGGTATATGTCAAGATGTATCACTTATCACAAATTAAGCAAATATTTAGATTCGGATTAATCGGTACATGTTGAATTGTACCCTAATTAGTATTGAGAAATATTGGTTCAAAGCGATTTAATTCTAAATATGTCAATATTCACGAGAAATATACTGAAAAATAAAATGTGAAAACGAATATAATCGCTTTTATACCACAAAGCACGAAAAACAACTTGTGTATCAATTACTTTAAGGGGTTACAACTTGACATATATCTATATTCACGATTTTTTTGCCAAAATCCTGGCACTTATATCACATTGCACAAAATTATCTCCGAAACTATAGCAGATAGACAAGCGTGAGTTGGACCAAAAAAATCGCATTTTTTTTCTCATCATTATTTTGTTAAAATCACGAAAAGGGTATAACTCGACTTAAATCACTCATCACAGGAGGCACAGAATCTAATCTTTAGGGTAATATTTTTATTATTTGTTTGAACAACATTGTGTTAGGTATATTATTCTAATGAGTTATTAGTTTTTTTGACTTCTTATATATCAGTTTACACAAAGACAACTTTTAGGTGCAACATAATTTAATTGTACTTGTATCACTTATCACATAATTCAAACACATATTAAAAATTAAAAAAGGTACATCTTACAGATTTTTCATGAATTACTTTAAAACAATAACATTTTAAATAAAAATAAAAATGCACAGTGAAAGTGAATGTTTTTATCTACAAAAGAAGGTACTTAAGTGTAACCTAGCCCACTTAGTTCACGAACTAGATTTTTTTAATCTTGTTTTTGCGCTCCTGTAAAGTGTTGATTTTTGACTTGTATCACTCATCACAGGAGGCACAGATTTAATTTTGATTATTTTATTTTATTTTTGACTATTAATATAATATTGTTTTTCTATTTTGTTTGAAAATGTAATTTCTTTTATAATTATTGTTATAATTTTAAATTATTTTATTATCATTTATTTTGTGACGTGTACCTATAATTTGATATCAATAAAGGACTATGACTATGACTATATATTATGATTATTAACGGGTGGATAGCTCAAGAGCCAAAGAACTTCAAAGATATCAGAAGTTGTAAACCAAGCTCGGAAGTTTCGACACGTTATCTACAGCCAGCCTCTATCGTAATAGCGTATTGATTAGATTCGTGAAGGGAAGCCATAAGCGAAATGCTCCATCACGTTCCTCAGCTAATTACTATTCAAATTACTTGAGCACTTATAGTAGGTACTTGTAAGCACTTTAGTGAGAACTTGTTACAAGTATTTGTACCATAAGTATGGCCATACGCATTGCCATAAGCAAGTCCAAAGAAGAACGTTAGGTATCGATTGCGTATATACAAGGTTACGCATATACCCTGTAGGTACTGCACTAAGCTGAAAGGAGATCATTGTACTCATCATTATGAACAACTTTTACTATGGGACCAACCCTGAAATTGTGAAAAAAATACCTTGTGAGAACTTGTTACAAGTATTTGTACCATAAGTATGGCCATACGCATTGCCATAAGCAAGTCCAAAGAAGAACGTTAGGTATCGATTGCGTATATACAAGGTTACGCATATACCCTGTAGGTACTGCACTAAGCTGAAAGGAGATCATTGTACTCATCATTATGAACAACTTTTACTATGGGACCAACCCTGAAATTGTGAAAAAAATACCTTTACTATGGGACCAACCCATTTTTTCAGGATTTCTGGGTTGATCCCATTGTAAAAGTTATTCATAAAATGATGGGTAAAATGACCTGCTTTCGAATTAGTACATTCTATATGCGTATGCGTAACCCTGTAGATTGCGTATATTGATATCCCACGCCACGCTCAACGACCACAACAAAAAATCATTGAAAAAGAATTGAAAAAAAAAAAACGATTGAGCATGATCTTTAAAATGTCATGGCAAATAGTATGAAGCAATTTCGTAATGATATTTTATAGGATAGTAATTTTTAAACTTTCGCGATTTGAACACATGTTTTAAATGTTTATCGGGACGTGCTGTCACTGACAGCTCGTGACCACGGCCATTGTAACATGGTCGAAACGTCGAGCGAAAGGTACATGTTTTTTATCTATATTAAATAATACGTGATAAGTCCCGATAAACATTTAAAACATTTTATAGGATGTCGGAAAAAAGTTTTTTTTTGTATTTTTGCCTGCAATTTAATGAAGATGAGATAAACAGTGGATCCAGTGGATGCAAAAGGCAGGCTGTCGTTCAGTGTGGAGGTTAAAGGGGGAGGCCTATGTTTAGCAGTGGACGTCTTCTGGCTGATGATGATGATGATGATGAGATAAACAGTGCCCAAGTTATCTTCGGTCAAATAAACACGTACAAACGCCGATATGTCCCCATACGCTATACTCCCATATACTTCGCTCGTTCGATAAGCATGGGAGAGAAGAGAAAAATTCTACATGCCCTCACGCTTCCCATGTGGGGCTGATGGGAAAAGTATTGAGTACCAAGTAAACCAGAACTTTGTTTGGTCAAGTCCCACATATTAGGTACCATCAGGGGCGTAGCTACCGCCGTATTTGCCGTATCAATTATACGGGGCCCCCGGGCCACGGGGGCCCCCAAAGTGTGTAAGGAAAAAAAATCTTTACCTCCATATAAGGGCCTCCAAAAAAATTTTTATACGGGGCCCCGACAAGGCACGCTACGCCACTGGGTACCATGCACAACATTTATATCTTATCAGGCAATAACGTTTATAATCTCCAGTGATTTTAGATAATTTGCCCCTTACCTTTAACTACCAGTAATAAATACTTGAAATTCGTGTCTCTGTACCAGATTAAAACTTCAATCTTTAACGCCTCCTAAATTTATCACCGCAACGTCTGGCTCGCTTCTGGCAATAACATCTCTAATAGGCACTTAAAATGTCACTCTTGGTTACACTAAACATTTATCAAGCGACGAGTCGACCAGGTAATTACAAAGAATTATTTTGCCCTTTGAATAATCAAAAATATTATTGTCTTATTGGATGAGTCAAAGAGGCAAAGCAATCATACAAAAATACGACTGAAAACTGTCTACCGCATGTTTTTTTTTACAGAATTCAACGTTTTGTATTATTCTTACGTACTATAATTATACGATACAAAACAATAAAATAAAATAAATGAAGATCGGATTCACGGTGCGCCAGTTATTTTCGATCAATTAATATACAAACATAAAAAACACCGCAAATACAAATGACACATAACGAATATTAATTACCTAATGACATAATAAATACGAATTAGGTATTTTATTATATAAGTTAGGATACAAGTTTTTTTGCTTTTGCAGTGCAAAATACGTCCTTTCCATCCTTTCATTTTTCCTGGCTAGTTTTCCAGTTTAAATGGTAGTCAGCATCGGCGTCGTTCATATTTTTTCTTAAGTTGGCACACGGGCAGCGTTTTGTCCATACAAACGTATTCTCGTGTTTCCTCCCTGGATAATACCGCTAGAACTGTATTTTTTTAATAAAATGTATCTCCCCCATTGTCATGCTTCAAGACTGAACTATGCTTCTATCATTTATTTTTTCTTATAAGTTAACTACTATAAGAAATATGAGCCTTTAAATATCCCAAAAATTTTTTTTTTTATCACCATTTTCAGACGTCTATCAAACAAATTTGAGGAGTTTTTAAAAGAAAAATAAATGATAGAAGCATAGTTCAGTCTTTTTCACATCTATTAATTAAAAAAATAATGAAATCGGCTTAGTTTTGAATGAGGAAACAGAAAAAATACGAGACGATGATTTTGTCTACTTTTCGTAGGTATAATCGATCCGAGCTGAAGTTGACAGGGACAGCAATAGATTTGCTAAATACCTATTCATCAAATTTCTCGGCCGTGGTATGCCCTCTTGAACCTGTTATATAAGAAGTAGTATATTTATGGCTGTATATTTTCAGATGCTTGGAGACTGGTACGTGGTGGAGTACTACGCAAGTGCTGAGGAAGCCTTATCTTACAGCTGCATGAGGTCTGTCTTCACAGAAGAAGATCACGTGCCTGCCTCCGGTAAAATCATGCACTATATATATATCAGGGGCCTTACGGACAACAGCTAATTGCGGCACCTAATCCGCTCAGTTGGAAAATCACGCGACCGCAAACCGTATCTGGGCGCGATAAGGTTCACGTTAGCGTGATTTTCCATCTGAGCGGATTAGGTGCCGCAATTAGCTGTTGTCCGTAAGGCCCCTGTGCTTATTAAAATTTCTTATCTACGATATTATTACTTTTTTAATATAAATAATAGGCTTGCGCTTGACCGCCAACTTGCCTGATGTTAAGAGGGCATACCACGGCCAAGAAATTTGATGAATAGGTATTTAGCAAATATATTGCTGTCCCCTGACCTTAAGCCTCTCCCAGTGGAGCGCAATAGTGACAACTGCAGCTCGGATCGATTCTACCTACGAAAAGTAGACAAAATCATCGTCACGTATTTTTCTGTTCCCTCATTTAAAACTAAGGCGATTTCATTATTTTTTAAATTAATAGATATGAAAAAGATTGAACTATGCTTCTATCATTTATTTTTGTTTTATAAACTCGTCAAATTGTTTGATAGACATCAGAACAAGGCGGTAAAAAATGGGATATTTCAAGACTCATATTTCTTATAGTAGTTAACTTATAAGAAAAAATAAACGATAAAAGCATGACAATGGGGGAGATAAATTTTATTTAAAAAAATACAGTTCTAGCGGTTTTATCCAGGGAGGAAACACGAGAATACGTTTGTATGGACAAAACGCTTCCCATGTGCCCACTTAACACAGTCTAAAAACATACTACGAGAAATTGTCGTAAAAGGGGGGTTAACAGAGATGAAACTTAGATAGTTTTTTCACTCACCATGCTGTTTTTATTAACCTAGTTATTTCTATTTACCCCGTGTAAATATTCACCCCATGTTATCGGTAGGTAATTTTTATTTATTTAGAAACGTCTTTTTATTTTTTATTTATTTTATTTCCAGACGGGACATTAGAATGGACGCCAGCGGTGACTATGAACTTCACCTACCGTTTTGCTGACGACCCTCTCGGCGAGACTTTGCTTGGGAACATCACTTGGAAGGTGGACCTGAACGAACCGGCTCATTGGACACACGCGGAAAGCACCTGTAAGTTACCGGACATTTTTGTGAACTTGAGATATTAGGGTTACGTTGATAAGTCAGTGTGGAGGTTAAAGCCTATGTTCAGAAGTGGAAGTCTTCTGGCTGATGATGATGATGATGATAAGTCTGACTAGTTAAATGCACGCAAAATTAAAGAAAGAAAATAAATTTTATTCCACACTTTTACAAAAACTTATATCTAAAGGATACAATCACTGTCGAATGGGTCCGTCTCGGACCCAGCAGATGTGAAACATGACGGCATAAGATAGCGTACTAATGTTTGACGTCACGGCATACGAGTCGGTTATTGCTAAGGCGCGTCAATAGATGTTTCACATCAAAAACATTACTTATGCAACTTACGTTATATAAGAGTATATAAGAAACACTTTCAACCCTTATTAAACTTTTTTAGAGGATGTGTTTTGAAAAAAAAACTATAGTATTAATAACCTTTACTTTTAAACGAAGTCTAAGTACCGACTTTCATGTTTCTAACTTCAAAAATGACGAATTTCCATTCAAACTTTCATCTAAAGTATTTAGTCCACTGCGAGGGACGAATAAAAAAAAAACTTTTTTTAATGCTCATTGTCGTTATATGTACAAGGAACACGAATGAAAAATCGTAGGCTTCTAGATCCAGCAGTTTACGCTTGGCGTTGTCTGTCAATATTTAAAATGTTTAATAAAGTAAAGGAAAAAAAAAAGTTTTTTTTTAGAGATGATATCTCAGCTCTCTCTTTATAGATGAGGGAATATACAACACATATGTGCTCGATACGGAATACAAAACCTGGTCCCTCCTGCTTCACTGCGCGGAGAAGATCGAAGGCACGAGGTATCTCACCGCCTTCGTGTTGTCCCGGAAGAAGTTTCTGCCGAAAAATGTGATGGCGTACCTGAGGGATAAGCTACCGAGGTAAGGCTTTTAAAACTTTTCATTAGTAAGGTCAGCAAGGGTAAGAAAAACGGCGGGAAAAGAAGACCTCATATCAGTGTTAAACTGTATTGTTTTTTATTAGCGGGCATGTTCCTTTTATTAAACACGATTTTTCACCGAACTTGAAGTCCAATGTCTGGAGTGAGTGAGTCCAATCTGACCATAAGGATATGATAAAATACTCTGAGTTACCCCTAAGGCGGAGTACCAAGGAGGCTAGACTGATTTACGGACTGGCGAACTGTTTTCTTCAGGCTTTAAGTTCACATGGCTCCACAAACTTACTAGATTTATTATGTTATATAATGTTTATTTATGTTATAATTTAATGTAAAAGTATAATGGGGCTGATGTAGACTTGATCGAGAGTGCTCAACTTTTGCATAGCTATGATTCATGAAAAATAATTCAACCGTTTGAAGGTCATCCGCAGTTTTATCTATTTTTTTTTTCTCGTACATACTTAATCTAAATATGATATTTGATCCTGACAAATAAAATTTTAAGATTTTTTTTGTTAGTATTAGCTTGTATTTTGTTTAGTTAATAAAGGTATATGGCCTATAAACAAAAAATTAAGCTGACAATGTGAAAATAATTTTTAAATGTTTTTATTTTATTTATAATTTTTTACATGGAGGTAGGTTAATTATGGCGCTCTTTTAACTGTATTTTAACTGATTTCGAAAAAGGAGGAAGGCTCTCAATTCGGTGCATATTTATTTCCATCGCCCAATATTATACGCCACAAATTATGAATTTAGCTTACTTCTTATAAAGGAAAAGCTGACCTAAATCATAATGTTATCGTCAGTTGAATCGGCCTTTTCTTCTCACAAATCTCTTTCATAACTTATCAAGGTGTCAGATGCAATATTGTTTCCCCATCACAGTTTCCCGCTTTGGCTCCCGCATTGTCGACCCTTGAAATAATATTATTATGGAATAGTTTTTGCGTACATCAAGTCGAGAGTGAATCGGTTTCTTTTCGGCAAGCGTGCTCCATCGTATACCGCATCGTCGCTTAACATCAGGCGATTGGCGGCTAAGCGTAAGCCTATCTATTATAAAAAAACGAACATGAGAAAAGAAAAGTTACTATCTATGTAGAGTAGGTATAACTAATCGTAAGTAGACAGTAGTATGACATGCATGTCATGATTTGCCCGGACTTATTGTATCACCCGACATCATTTAGCATATCAATATCTCGTTGTCTCACGTGTTTTCATATAATTGTATTTCTTAGACAGCTTTAAACAGTAGCAAGTAAGTACTTAGTGTTGCTATACAGGTTTTTCATGTACAAGTCAAAATTCTTCTGCTGCTAAAAATGAAGGTCAAAAGACACTGTCTACTTTGTATGGATGTTTTGGCTCAGAATACATAATATACTGCTAAAGTGCAGCGACTGAGAAAATGCATCTGACAGCTGCAGAAACAATAATATTTTTAATAACGATTCTTTTTTTATACGTAGACCGCATCATCGCTTAACATCAGGCGTGATGGTGGTCAAACGCAAACTATTTTTTTTTTTTTTTTTTTTCCAGATATGACGTGGACGTAAACTACGTGTTCCCCATTGCCCACAACGACTGTTCAGACAAGCCGGTCAGAGCCGACTACTCTCCTATCCTCGTCGAGGTAGACAGCAAGGTGCCCAAGAGTCCTGGAGTTAGCTACAAAGTGGCTTTTGGACATTAGATACCATATTAATATTAAAAACATTTAATAGTACAGGATCTGTAACCCTTACTTTTATACGTTTAATAGAAATTAAACTGTATAATATGGTACTGCGTTTTTGTAATACATATGTGAAATCAGACACAAGGACAGATCAAAAAAAGGACAGACCGAGTCCGAAACACGACGCTGCAATTACGGGAATCGCTGATTTTGACATCAAAGCTGCCAAATTAAAGTGGGGTTGGGCGGGACATGTGGCCAGGATGCACCCTGATAAATGGGTGCCTGAAAACGGACGAAGAAGCCAAGGCAGACCTAGAAACGCTAGCGCGATGAGTTCGACATATTCCAAATACAGTGGTCAAGTCTGACGGGTGATCGCACTGTCTGGAAAGAAATGGGGAGACCTTTGCCCAGGAGTGGGACAGTATAGGTTAATAAAAAAAATATGAAATCAAGATAGTTAAAAAAACACGGTTAGCTATTGATAATTTCTGCTATCCGCCTATGTTCTATGGTCAGATCTTGTCACCAAGATTAGTGTAATGCATGGGTGCATGCCTTATCAACTCAGACCCAAAACAAACCAAACTATCCCAAACTTGCGTTACGCACCGCATGTCGTCGTAAGAGTAAAAAGTGCTCCGACGCGCGTATTGTGTGTAAGAAGATTTATAAACCAATGGTAATACATATGCACGTATTTTATACTTTTTTTTAATATCTGAGAGGTAGGTGAAATTCTCCATTTTAGCCATAAAAAAACTCCTTTGCTCGCATTCAACGGGTTAAAGAGTTCCACTATCCACCTCCTGACTTCACTATCATATCAGTTCGATAATACCAAACTATTTTATTGCTATCCGGGTTACATAATATAGATACTTGTGAAGTTTCAAATCGATACTATAAATTAGAAGTAGGTTAAAGTCGACCTCCAAGAGCTAAATTGAAGCTAATAATAACCTTGTCAAAATATCGAAGATACCAAAGGTGTTTTTTTCTACCTGCTACACCCATGTCCACTTCAATGAGACTTGCATGTGAGAGAGATGTCGAATCATTGATATAATGCGATCTGTATAGTTAAAAAAGTAAACGAGTTTACCTGAGTAAGTATTATTTTTCCATTCTCCTAGTGAAAGCTGGACTTAGGCCTCTCCCAAGGCACCCCACTCGGCCAAATCTTCGGCTTTTCACTTCCAGGCCTTACACATATTATATCGTTACACCATCGAATCCTGCGACGTCTGTACTCTACTTTTGCCAATGTGTGCTCTCCAATCTCCATTCTATAAAACGTCTACCGCAACGGTTATCCGTTCTGTGACTGATTGTGAACGGCTTTACTGCCACTTTGGTTTGCCAATGTCGATAACTTTAGTTTTCTAGCGAATTACTTTCTTTCGGATACGATTCCACAGAGAAACGTCCAACATTGCTCGTTCCATAGCTCGCTGAAAGACCTTAAACTTGTGGACCGCTCCAACTGTATTTTTACTTTTTGGCACTGTAGTCATGACAGGTAGGAACGCACTGGTTACAGGCTTTCGTCTTAGATGGAATTCTACAGGTGACGTCAGACCGCAGACGGCATCAACAGACGGCGACAACTGCCTGCTTGCAACTGCTGCGCGGCAGTTGCAGTCGTATGTCGAAATCGGTCTCACACAAATTAATACTATAAAGTAGTGCCGTTTGTCGCTGCCGTTGCCTGAAATTCCGCCTTGTTTACGGGATAGGTGACGAGAAGACTCATCGGAATTTGCCAAACGTTACCCAGAGCAACTGTATTCTAGTACTTCTTTGATAAACTAGCTTGGAATAAGACATTTGTATAAAGAAGTAAACTCTATAGCTAACGCAACGCTCGTAACTGTAAAGATTACGACGACCCTGAATTCTAAATCTATGACCAAACCCAACTAATTCATCAAAAGGAAGTATTGTACATGCACTGGAAGTATGGCAACTTTTTATAGTTTCACAGTTCAGTGAATACAGAAAATTCATTGTCGAATACTTCAAAGAACTGATAGGGCATGCGTGGCGTGCATGCATGATTAGTACGCTATAAAGGGACATGTGGCCATACAATGGACTTTATGTACATGTATGATGTACTTGACCGTGTCTAATGGAGTCTACAATACCGTACGAAATTGGAGTGCCACGCGTAGAATAGGACATAGTGCGTTAACCCGAGTTTCAGTCTTCAAAACAGTCCTGAAACCGCACGGTAACCTGTCAATGTAAGTAAGTAGATGAGAGTAGAAGACACTGCGGATAGGATGAATTCATTGGTGTAGGGGTGTAGGGTGGGCTGCCGGGCAGTAAATTTCAAGGGCCAACTGCATTCAGTGCTGCCCCAATAAAAAATCTGATCTACCCTGAACAAAAATAAAAAAATAAACTTATTACGTTAAAAAAACGTTTTATACTTTCATTTCCCGGAACTTGATCTGCATTGCAAAAAAAATTAAAATTATCGGGTTTGCTTCAATCTTGCATTTGTGCTAGTTGTACATTATCTTCCCTTTAAATCGCGTTTTTTAACAAACTTTAATTAACTTGCAATGTTTGTATTCAGTTTGTTTGTTTAGGTCAAATCTTGCAAGTTGAATTAAAACCAATTTCTCCTAAACAATTTTTCTGAAATTTTACATAGGTCGGTACACCTGGTTCTTTGAAACTAAAGGTGTACACCTTTAGTTTCAAAGAACCAGGGAATGTCCGAAAACTGCGACCAGAACCACCGGAGGTTAGGCAGCAGCATCCTATTAGTACACGGTGAATGTACTGCGATCCCCAAGCCGCCTGCCAAGCGTGGAGATTATGGCAACACCCCTCTCTAAGGGGGAGGCCTTTGTTCAGCAGTGGACTGGCTGATGATGTGACGTGACACCTTTAGTTCTGGTGACAATACAATATGCAATACCCAATATATTGTAATATTTTCAAAAGCACCTCATGATAGTGGAAATGTATATTTATTGTATTGGTATCTATTGGAAGAATAGAAAACGAGGTGACATCACACTAATCCAATATGGCCGCCACTCCAAGATGGTGGATTACATTTTCTTTGCTAAAGCTAAAAGCTTGTTAAAAAACTTACGAATAACTTATTATTGCGAAAATAGGTGGCATAATTAAATAAATAAAATTAATCATAAAAGGTCATCTGACCCCAAACTAAGCAAAGCTAAAAATATGGCTGCCACAAACTGATATACATACTGGATTATATAGTTTTAAATACATACATAGTGACGTGTTTTACTAGGGTTGGTTATTGTTTTTGACAACTAATATTATGAGCTTGGCAGGTGAAGTTGGTTTCCCTTTTTTTTTCTTTTTTTTTTTTACTTCGGACTATGCTAACGTTTGACCGCGTCCTCGCCTGATGGAAAGCGACGATGCGGTCGAAGATGGACATTCGACATTCGACATGAACATGGATGCATTCCCTCGTAGAGTTTAACGAAAAAATACTTATGTAAATTGGAGATACCTAAAAAGATGATAATTATGATGAGTTTTCCAAAATTTTAAGCCGTTATCTATATACATACTAAATGAATACCTATTTACCTTGATTACGCCATAACTTGACGACTTTACCGATATCATATTTTTTTTTAAGTTTTCTAATACTAGTATAGTAGAAGGTTCTTATGTAAAGAAAAATTAAGAAAATTGCGCTGAAAATTGTGTTTTTTTTAAAATTATTTTATACATGCTTGTATTTAATACAGAAACTGAATTTTCTATAGACCTTTCGATTTAATAGAATCAGAACGTGAAAAAAGCAGTATTCGTTGGTTTTTTCGTCAAAAAATATGAGAGGGCCAGGTTCCAGTTCCGACCACGACGATGTAAGCTTACTATAATATTATCGTCTAGTAAAATATTAAAAGCAATTGGTGCGTCCGGCCGTCATCTCGAGTTAGTATAATACAAAAACTGTATATGACAAGGCTTGTTATCTTTATCATGTTCAGAAGTTGATGTTTTCTATCGGACTGCCAGAGCGGGCACGAAAAATCATCACCGCTTTATGGTTGATATTCCGAAAACCCGCACGAAGCGCTTTGATTCCACATTTATTATGCGAACTGCTAGTCTGTGGAATTCGCTGCCTGAATGGGTGTTCCCCGATGGTTACAATCTGGGCGTCTTCAAATCACGAGTGAATCGGTTCCTTCTAGGCAAGCGTGCTCCATCGTAGACCGCATCATCGCTTAACATCAGGCGTGATGGTGGTCAAACGCAAGCCTATTATTTATAAAAAATAAAAATAAAACTACTCCTACCATAAGATGATTTTTTTACACTTTTACCAACTTTGTAACCCAGACTCACTAAATTTAAATTAAAAAAATTAAATAAAAAGTTTTTTTTTATTTAATGTGATTTTTTTCTAAAATCCTCACATCCACAAACAACCTACAGAACATTTTGTGTAAGGTTTAGGTATAGGTTTCAAAACATCTTTGTTTTGATGCCAACTGGCTACCTACGTAGCTACCCAATTCAATCAAAGGATTCTGTAGATCATCTTAAAATATGTAAATGCAAACAAAGGATTTAACAGAGCCTTTGATAATATATAATAGAGCACCTGTTGCAACAAAATGATATTATTATACGAGTATGACTTTAGACAGAAAACAAACCAAATAACTTCAAAAAAAAAAAACAAAGTCTAATTGACGGTTACTCACAAGTAGTACAGTTGCGTAGTCTGGTTGACTGGTCCATGGTAAATTTTTATAACAGTGGTAGGTACCTATTGTTGACTGATGATTAATAAAATAATAAGTAAAACAAATAAAAAACAAGCTCTTAGCTTTAGCATAGAAAATGTAATCCGCCATATTGGAACCGTGGCCATATTGACTTTAGTGTGATGACACTTACTTTACCGTTTTGTACTCTTCATGACCGTCCATTTGATACCCATATATACAGGGTTGACAAATTAGTCCCTATGTCTGCCTTCCGACTCTATCATCAGAAAAGCTCCATGGTATACCTTGGCATCCAAGTTACACAGGTGTACCAAATTTCAACTCAATTGAACGCCGGGAAGAGGGTTAAATTAGGGATTGCAAGATTTGTACTTAGCATAAAAACAAATATAGGTAAAAACTTATTACATACAAACAAGAAAACATGTAAAAAAAAAATTGCGTGGAGTTCCTCCGCGCGGAAGAAGTTATAATTCAACAAGGAACCCTAAAATTATAACTAGGGCAAAAATATCAACAATTTAAAAACATGCTTTGCTCGAGATTCGAACCTAGCTCCTTAGACTTCAAAATCCATTAGCGACACCATTACACTACCGGCTCTGCTAGTCGGAGCGCGAAAAAAGGATACGCATTTCGCAACCTTACGAGAGATAAAAATTCCCCCTCCATGGTTGCGTTAAACGTTTAACGCAACCTTGTTGCAAGTCGCATAAGAAGTATAACTTCAAAAATAAAGCGCTTAGAACTAAAAAACAAGTTTCTCCATCCCAAATAGGCCTTCTAGAATAGAGGTCACCTCACGACGTTGAATTTGACACACTGCCACGCGCCTCATCTCAGCTCCAAAGCATGATTATGTCATCACACTTCCTGAGGTTTCTGCACGAAAACGTCTCCTGCGACCGTCAAATATGACCAGAACAAATCCATTAGCCTCATCGTGGAATATCTTAGCTGTATACTCTTTGCCAATTCATTAGTAATTCAGGTGTCTTACGCAAAAGCCTTCGCTATAAGTATGAAAGGAATTGACGGCGGGTTTTTCATGATAACTTCGGAAACATGGCTCTAAGCCGGGCGTGCTTGGCTCTTCTGTTCTTTGTGTGTTTGGATTCAGTCACGGGCAAGGTGCGTGTTTGCAATACTGGATATGTGTGCTAATTACAAGTTTCTAATGGTGATCTAAATAAAAATGAATCCCTATTTACCTAACCCCTTAAATTGGAAATACCCAATAAGATGATAAGTTGAGTTTTTCAAAAAATTTAAGCCGTTATCTATATAATTATCTTCTAATATATAAAAATCAATCGCTGTTCGTTTGTCTCGCTAAAACTCTAAAATTTTAGATTTAGCTGATTTTGATCATTAAATATTTGTGGAAGTTCAGGGACGGTTTAAATGGTGAGTAAAAGGCTGGAGCGATTTGGATGAAATTTTGAATTCCTGGAGCGGGTTCTAGTAGCGAGGCCGAAGGCCGAGCTCTACGCGTACGATGTAGCGGGTATCAGCTGGTATTATATAAAAATGAATCCCTATTTACCTTGGTCACGCCATTACTTAAGAACGACTTTACCGATTTCATTCATCTTTTGTTTAAGTTTTCTAATACTTTGTAGAAGGTTCTTACGGAATGACAAATTAAGAAAATTACGCAGATAATTGTGAAATTTCAGAAAACTTAAAGACGATTTTAACTTCGCGCGTTTGACATTTCTAAGACAGAACAACGTCTGTTGGGTCAGCTAGTATTTTAATAAATATGTAAATGGTATTTAAAAAAATATGATAAAGTTTAGATAATGTGTAGTTGTTGGTTTTATAAGTTGACGCAAAATTTGGAAAGTGTTTATAAATTAGCGACCAACAGTGGTATCAACTATCTTTACAAAAATCTACATGTATGTTGTCGGCCTAGTACAAAAAAATCAGGACTATATTTTTATTGGGTTTGCGTTTGTCTGCATCATACCTGATGTCAATCAAAGACGCGGACGATTAAGTAGGCTTAAGATTTGGCGCCAAAGTAAAAAAAAAATTAGTCTCATATTTTCAGTCTTTTCAAGTGATAATGTGTAATGATAGTGGTTTATTATTTATTAAGAGTTTATGAAGGTGCTCCAGTGTGCGAAAGTGATTTATCGAGGTGAAACTATTTTCGTGTCGTTTTCAAAATTCAATGGAATCCTAGTTAAGTCTCCACCACGTTTCTAGGGGATGACTTTGGCTTGACCGTGACTTACTTGGTTTGACTCTGACTGTGACTTATTTTCAATACAGTAACTACTCTAAAAAAAAATATACTGGCAAATGCACAAGACGTGGGACGCCAAAATCTCTCATGAGGAAAGAAGGAAAAGTACGCTTCCCTAGGGGAATCTATTTACTCTCCCAATAAGACACCCATTATAATACTTTTCGGAGAACACAGACTCTGGCACAAACTCCTACTTATAGAGATTCAGAAATATTTTAGTAATACTTACAAGTAGAAAAGGACAAAGTAAAAACATCCCTGAAGTTAATACTTTACTTATTACACCTTCCGAGTAACAATTAAGGCTAATAATTACTTGAATAAAATTGTTATTACAAATACAATTTATATAATTAATAAATTAAAAATGAATGTCAGTAGATAAATATCTGTGGAAAGTCAGTTGTGGAAAGACAAAGATTGCTTTTATTTGGTACGTTTATTCCACAGAAAACTTTAAACAATTTTTTTCTTCTTTTCCGTGCCTTTATCTTTATGGTGTTATGGAGGTGTTGAGGGTTGCGGCCTGTTCAAAGAATTAGAACCTAGTAAAAGGTAAGGTCCAAGTTCTTTGGGCCTGTTCGATTTTCGAATAAGTTCTTTTTGGTGTAGTCTCTATAGTAAAAGTTTTCATGCAAATAAGGTTTCAAATTCAAATCACATCATTGACCAGCAACGAAATATAAATATAAATAAAAAAACAGCGGCCATTATAAAATCCAGTTTATTCAGTTCAATATTACCTATTGACCTACGCAGAGGGAATAATGGAATCCCTTACAATATGATTCCCTGCTCAACTATTAGGGCTAAAATTACTTACTTTAGGTTAGGTTTATGTGTAAAACATTGTCGAGCTTGTGGTGTAAAAATTACTATAATCTGTTTCATTATATAATATTTTTTTATCGATATTAAATATTTCCAATCTGTATGGTGTATGCCTCGTGTATGCATTTTGTGCAAGATTCCTTAACAAATACTGACTTCGTATCGATCGCTTGGTCCGTTTTGGTAATTGAGTTTTGTAATCAGCTATGATAGAAGAATTCCGGTTCCCTATTCGTAATCAATTATTAAATAAGTTTTTTTTTGCCGTTTTGGTAACTGAGTTTCGTAATCAGTTATGATAGAGGAATTTCAGTTACCTTTTATTAACCAATTATTAAACAAAAATTTTGCTTCCGTTTTTGGATGAATTGTCTGCGCGTTTTGGTAACTGTTAAAACTTAAATAAACGTTATAAAGGGAAAAACACACTTTCTTGTAATTTCAAAATCATTCGATTTGTCAACATTTGTCATTTAAATAAAACATATATGCCACAAAATACTTGTTAAAATGAAAATGAATGGACAAAGATACGTAAATTCAACCTAAACTGAAACAAAATAAAAATTACTGAGAAATAGATCAAGAGATCAAAAAAGGAATAGAAGAGTTAGTTGAAAACAAAATCGCAATCGGTCACTGCGTAGACATTATTTTTCCCTTTATGTGTTGAAGTGTTATTTTTGTTATTATATTTTTAAGTCAAAAGGTTTTTTTAATTTCATGATTTTTATTTGTCTAGGTTCACCATCGGTACAGTTATCAAAACGGCACCGAAATCCTTGTTTAATAATTGATTACAAAAAGAGAACATTTGATCAAAAACATAACTTGCAAGTAACAACTTTTAACAAGGACTGTTTGTCAACTACTGCCACTCTTTCAGTGTATGCGGTAACTATGGCCGGTCCGTCAACAGAACAAAATGTAACTTTTTGAGTGTCATCATCATCATCAGCCAGAAGACGTCCACTGTTGAACATCACAATGTCGTCAGTCCATCTAGTGGGAGGCCTCCTTACGCTGCGTCTTCCGGTTCATGGTCTCCACTCCAGAACCTTTCTTCCCCATCGGTTATCGGTTCTTCGAGCGATGTGGCCTGCCCATTGCCACTTCAACTTGCAAATTTTAACAGCTATGTCGGTGACTCTGGTTCTTTGGCGAATATCCACGTTTCGGATTTTATCGCGCAAAGAAGTGCCATTAGTAGTTAGCTGCCATTAGTGTGGGCTAGCGCAAATGAAACTGTCTGAATGTCAACCATATCAACCCGTACTTACCTATCAATAACATCCCCAGCCATTTCTCGGAGCTCTTTTGTGCAACTGGTTCTGCGATGACTATGAAGACGGGTCCAATACCTCATCGGATTACGACTACGATTGTGGAGATTGCGGAACCCAACAGCGGAAGACAACCACACCAGCGCCAACGACGTCTACCACAGCTGGGGTCATGTCTGGACCCAACCCTAGCGAATTCACGTTAAATATACGTAAGTCGCTGTCATCCAGTTTCTTTATGAACGTCTCGTCGGAACAGATTTGTTTCAACGGTACCTAAAAGTAAATGTAGCAAATTTTTACGATCCTTGGGCCTTACGGACAGCTGCTATTGCGGCACCAAACAAACGTTAAATCCGCTCAGTTGGGAAATCACGCGACCGCAAACCGTATCTGGGCGCGTTAAGGTTCACGTTCGCGTGATTTTCCAACTGAGCGGATTTACCGTTAGTTTGGTGCCGCAATAGCAGTTGTCCGTAAGGCCCCTGGTGATTCCAGATTAAGCTTTTTCGCCCATACCATCAAATAACATTAGGTGAGTTATAGCCAACTCAAAAATAAACCCGTGGAAGAACTTTTTTATCGTAATAACTAGATATCCTTTTTTAACGACTGCGCAAGGAGGGTTATGTTTTTTGAGTGTATGTGTATGTGTTATGTGTAAGTTGTTTGTAATGAATAAGTACATACATCATCATCATCACCAGCCAGAAGACGTCCACTGCTAAACATAGGCCTCCCCCTTTAACCTCCACACTGAACGACAGCCTGCCTTTTGCATCCACTGGATGCCCGCGACTCTCACAATGTCGTCGGTCCATCTAGTGGGAGGCCTCCCTACGCTGCGTCTTCCGAATCGTGGTCTCCACTCCAGAACCTTTCTTCCCCATCGGTTATCGGTTCTTCGAGCGATGTGGCCACATACATACTTTTCATTATTGTCACACCTTTTGGTCACACGTATTGTTTAATAATTTGAGTTACTTTTTACTAACCATCTTAGCATTTATACTCTGCAAAATAATGAGAATTAGCATGCATTTCGCTGTCAGGTCTCAAGTCAGCGTTTACTAATATTTTTTGGTGATCAACCTATTTTATGCTCGAGCACCAATAAATCATATTGATTGTTCTTAATTTATTGGTCCATCTCTATGTATTTACTCATTTGCTTGGGTATAATGCATCTACCTTTATGCGCAGTTTCCTGCTAGGTACTTAAGTATTTCATAAATGTTTTTTCAGCGCCTGGTGGTACTGGCTATACGGTTGTATTGACAAACAACGGCACGAGGTGGGGCATAGTGATGGCCCCCCAGCCAGCCATGGGTGGTCAGGCTACCAGCACCTCTGGCACCACTACCGTGGTGACCACTACTGCCGCTGGAGCTACAACTGCTGCTGCTACCACTGCTGCTGTTACAACGGCTGTTGCTACCACGGCTGCTGCGACGACAGAAGCCCCTGCTGCTACCACCACTGCTGCCGCCACTACGGCAGCAAAGTAGCCGAGTCTTTACAGAGCATCTCCATGATAATATAATAAACTAGTAAGCCGCCCCTGCTTCGCACGGGCGAAGCCGGGATATATAGCCTATGTCAACCGGGGATAGTGCAGCATCCCAACAGTGAAATAATTTTTCAAATCGGTTCAGTAGTTTCGGAGCCTATTCAATACAAACAAACAAACAATCAAATCTTTCCTCTTTATAATATTAGTATAGATAAACGTGACGGTCACGCGAGTTCAGTGCCTTTTCCCCATCCCGAAGTGCCTAAAGATTTCACTTCAAAAATTAAGTCGTCACCCAAAACTTTCTTGTATTATCACATGCCAGGAAATCCGGCAACAAGAAAATTACTAGACATTCCAAAAATACTTTAGTAGACAACACTATGAAACGCACTAACATTGCGCCGGGAGTTGTAGTGAAGGTACATCATCTATTCTTAGTAGTTCAATTATCAGTTCAATTGACTGAACTACTGATATTTTTTAGTCTCACTAGTTCAATGATTTTTTTTTTATTGATATACTGATATTAAAAAATCTGTGTAGTTCAGTTAACAGTTTAATTGATTGAACTACTGATCCTTGTAGGTAGTTTTTTATTTGAAAACAACTTGACACTTTTATATAGTCAGATGAAAAATGATTTATGACAAGAATTGCTGGTAGTTCCTACAAATGATTTTTATGACGATTTGAGTTCTATTAAGATCTAAACATTAATTAGAATTATTCATCGGAGATGCTCATAAGTTTGGTAACGTTTCTGGTCTATAGATGAATGAGCGTTAGGAAAAGTGATTAGGTACTTAGATTATGTGAAATGTGGCGCAATCCTATTTTTATTGGTTTGAGATAAAAATGTGGAAAAAATTGCTTCAATTTTTTCGGCATCAAGATTGATGTTTTAATGTGGCGAAGACTACGAAATTATTTACTAGGTTTTATATCATTATTATCATAGAGAAATATTTATTATATTTAGTAATTGGATAGGATAGTGACGTACCTACACTTCCATCTTTCAGAGTTCCATCAAAAAGTCTCCAAAAACTTTTTTTGAACTACGACATTTACTTTATCGTTTAGAATCTGCGCGCAGAAGTAGTTTTTAGGGTTCCGTACCCAAAGGATGTAAACGGGTTACTAAGCCTACGCTGTATGTCAGTCTGTCTGTCCGTCCATCTGTCCTAGCTTTTAACGGCAGATGTATCTTTCGAACCGTAATACATAGCCAGTTGAAATTTACACAGAATATGTAATAGTATAACGGCAAATTAACTAAGAAATAATAATAAAGTCAAAAATTAAAAACTAAAGCAACAAACCTTATAAAAACGTATTTTTTGTATTTATTTTGTTCTAGTGTAAAAACAGTATTACCCTATGTATTACTGTTTTTACACTGGAACAAAATACACGCGTACAAGCATCAAACTTAGCATGATTATAATATAGTACCCACTCTTAAAGTAAAACCACGTAAAACAACGTAAAACAACAAATCATAAAATAAGTACTGGCCAATTGCGAGTCGGTGACAAATTTCTGTTCACCACCGGTTCTCGTACGATCACCTAAGTTTAGCAACCTCGGCGCGGTCGTTTTACACTACTTTTTGTACTTTAATAGTTAACAATTTGTGTAGCCATAAAGCCGTAATCGAATCGAGTGAAATCGTGTTTATTTTCTTTGAGAAATAAACCAAATGAAAAAAAAAAGGTTTTTGTTTTTATGTACGTGGTACGGAACTCTCAGTGCGCGAGCTCGACTCGCACTTGATCGGTTTTTTATCCGCTGGCGCGGAAAATAAATTCGATATTCAGACGTGACGAACTATTGTTATAACCTTCACATTTTTTAGTAATTGAATAGCACCTCAATCCTATGGATTCAAGGAGGTTCCTATAAAAATAATATTTTTCTCGCTAAAGTGATGTGAAAAGTTGTATGTTTTACTTGGCTGCAAAATTAAATTACTTCTCGTGCCAATTGAATTCATTGCAATGGGATTAGGATTTATACTACTATAATTATATACTTATATAGTAGAATTCTTTGCTTGTGTTTTCAATACCAGGCACTCGCACCAAATAACAACTTGTAACAGTTGTAACATAATACTAATTTGTTGCACTAGGTTGCAAAGTTGCTATTTGCAACATAAGGCATGATTGTGACATGTACTTTTTTTTCGCATATAATTTGGCGTTTGACCATTACCTTGCCTGTCGGTAAGCGTAGATGTTGTCGCAGACTAAGTCACATGCCCATTGCGTATTATCATCGATAAATACATCATGGTAGCTATTTTGCCTACGATAGGATTAAATCGGACGCAGTAGTCCATCTGCAGAAGTCCATCTTCAAGTACCTATGTAGGCACCTAGTACAGTCCGTAATGACCTTGTTTTCTGTATTGTTTTATAAACAAGTACGCGAGTCGAATCGCCCATTGTGAGACTTTAATGTATTCTGTGCACATACAGTATAAGTAAGATAATATTCATAGTTCTACCGTGAAAATGTTGTGCTATATATTTTGCTTCTTTTACTCAAACATGGTTTCATGTGTCCATTATTTTAAGAACGCACTTCAACAAACATTGGATTTAAGGTCTTGGACTTTCCTAAAGTAATTTGTGGCCAATTTTTGTCTTAGACAATACATTGTATGTGCATTGTCCGTATACATTATTAATTATATGCGCAAAGAGATTTGATTACATTTTCCACTAAATAGAGGCGAATGCACAGAGGTTATGTTAGAATTTACAGACAAAACAATAATTTGCATTTCTTTAGGCTTTAGGTGGTGTTCTATGATTGGCTTACAGTACAAGCCATTGCCCAGTAGTTTTTATTAATTGGTTGCTAGGTAAAGTTTTATTGAAAAGTGAATATCCACACTATGTTTGAAAAAAGTACTATACAAGCCTTGGTGTTAACTGGGCATTTATGAACACGTTTATGCTGGCCTCGGCTGTGCCTTGACCCATATGTTTAGGTTCCTCTGCCTCTGTTGCCTGCACCACTGCATATTATGTACTATTCCGGTGGTTGGCCCAAAGTTGGTTATCAAGATATGACGATAAAGTTGGTTATTTTAAGAAATACCTTTTTATGCCGGTTATTGTAATCCAATTTGAACTAAACTTTAAATCATTGCCATATACTGAATTGCTAATACAATGATTATAAATTACACATTTTTGTTTCTTAAGTAGATTTTCTGATATTTCTACTTAGTTAAAAGTTGTGCAACTTAGCCTAAATTAAAGTTGAAAGCATTGAAGGATTGTTACAAATTATAGTTTAACATAAAATTATACTTTGTTTCCTTTGATCTAATAGGAAAATTCAAGGAAATTGCACCTTTATTAATGTTGTAAAGGCGAAATTCGCGAGTTTGTTTAACAATGTTTTAGCGGATATGTATTTATGTTTAGAAATCTATTGAAAATTGTTGAAGGTGGCGTACCTTCTACAATTTTCAATAGTTTTAGTTTAGTTAGTTATTTAGTTTAGTTTTAGTACGCTCACAGACCAGTATAAATTAAAACTGGTCTGTCTTACGTTATAGGACGTTTTGTAACGTATTTTTTATGAAAAGTTATGAATAAAGTGTTTGAAAAAATTGAGTTTTCCGTAATAATTATGTATGCCATCCATAATGTATTAAAATTGTATAATATATATTATTTATACAATTATAGCTTTCGTTGAAAACGGTAGCAACCAGTTTAAATACCACATTTATCATTGAAAATAAATATGATAGGTTGTGTTTATATTATTTTTTTAACTCTACTACGTAATTAAAAAAAAGTTTTTTTATAACCTGAAATAACACATAGCTTGAAAAATTACAGTTTCTGTAGGATTGAGAAACAGCGGCCGTAGGGTTTATCTCCATTCAACATTTCATCTAAATCCGTTTACTTTTGTGGAGTTGAGTAAGAGAGAGACTTACTAACACACTTACATTATTATACACTAGCTTCGCGTTTAGTTAGTCAGCGAGTCCAATCAGCAGGCCTAGCACGGGCCGTGGACAAATTGTCTTTCCACCACGAGAAAAAGACAAACGTATCCATATTCTAGCTTTGTCGCGTCTAGACGTGGATAAAAACGGTGGAAAGACAATTTATCCACAGCCCATGCTAGGCCTGCAGGGGTGTTTTATTCATAAAAAGTATCTTCATTGGGATGAATTCTGTGCCAGGCACAGATCTCTATTATCTAGAAAGACACCGCGCGTTTATACTACTTTGCGTGGTTATGGCCTGTCATAAGTTGGATCCATTATCTAACTTTTTTGTATACAGTAGGTGGCAAACAAACTGACGGGCTGCCTGGTGGTAAGCATGTTTTATACCTTTACCTAAACATAAAAACACTTACCCCCTCACCCTTTTCTACATTCATTGGCGTGTAACAGCTAATACATTGCCGACCATGGAAGGCTCTAATAACTCGCCTTTTGAAGAACCTAATGTCGTAGAGTTGAAAATGAAAATGAAAAATGTTTATTTACTACAAATATACATACCATACATATTAGAAAGGAAATAAAAACACAGTTAAATAAAGTTTGAATAGTACATACTTGCAGAGAAGGTTTTGTAAATTTAGAAGGTCATTACTAATAGTTTCCTCACTAGGCAAAGCCTGTATCGAAGAATCCCGTTTAAAAAACATTTTAAATTTAAAGTTCCACTGTCGACATAATAATGTTACAAAGAAAATGTTATGATATACAAATTGAAAACAAATAAATATTTATTATATATTATAACAATCAGTGCATATAAAATAGTTATATGATTATTTACGGGATATCTACCATGGTAAGGTTGTGGGATGAACACGGGTGTGTTTAGTGAACAACCGTGATAGTTTAAAACAGTGGTCTAATGTTGTAGGTTCTCGGAAACACCGCGTCCACTTTATACAGGTGATAAGCAAGAACATTTTGATCTCCATGTTCTTGACAGTAGCATATCAGACGCCAAGAAAACAATGCAGTGTGTTCAGGGGTAAATGCGAATTACCCGTACACCCACTAGTGGGTGAAGCCGGTGGATGAAAGGGTCGTGACCCAGTATATTATATAAAATTACATGCACCGATCTGTGATAGCCATGTGCCTAGTTTATTTTTATGTTTTGGCCCCAAGCATCTTGCCTATTTTGCCAGTGTCAGTATAATAGTCGGAACAAAAATGCAGCACGCCGAGTTATCGTACAAGTTGTCGTGGTCGCGGGATCCATCTTCATAAAGATCTGTGGTAATACTCAAGTGCATGTTCTAGGGAACTAGAATAGCTTCAAGCCATGACATAACTGGCTTACCTTCCACGAAGCGTGACAGAACGATCCAATTACAGGTATATCATATACCTAGGTGCTGTACCATTCCATGTACAGATCTGTGATAGCCATGTGCCTAGTTTTTTTAATGTTTTGGCTCCAAGCATCTTGACTATTCCGCCAGTATCAGTATAATAGAAATTTAAAGAAGCCGATAATAAAAAATTCGGAAGTTCACACAAGTCTAAGTTCATATAAGCTTATGGCCAAGCAAGCGCAAGCGTATTTATAATTTAAAAAAAAAAAGAAAAAAAAAGTAACCTGGATTACATTTATTTGCACCAACATGGCGGAATTTTTACTTTGTCAACTATTCCGCGGACCCCTCAATGTGAAAGCTATAGCTACTTATAAAATTTTGGTGCACTTAAGTATAGAAAATGAGGAAATTTGTGCTAACTGTCTCTCTATTATAATTTCATAACGTAAGGGTGAATTATAGGTACCTACAATATGTACATATGTAAAATTTGACCTAGTTAGTAAAGTAAATGTGTAGGTACAACTTTGAGTATAGAGAATGTATAGTTGTATACTCAAAGGCGTACAAGCTCTACACCTTCATTAGAATGTAGACTCTACATTTGGTAGGCATAGGTACTATTTTGAGGTAGAGTTTGTTAATAATTATAATTACTCGTATGTAACACAGAAGCCTGGCATCTCTTGAGAATGTATCAAAGGAATGTCAGATAATACGAACAAGAAGCAAAAGCAAGTCCAGCATGTAAAGTCCTGATGATAATAATAATCAAAATAATGGGGTGCCCATGGAGAATGGAGATGAGACAGGATAAGGAAGGTGCCGTTTGTCATCCTATATATATGTTATCCCATCCACAAGTTGTTAACCTCAATAGCCCAGTTTTTTTAAAATCCTGTACTGTACAATCGTTTTATATTACATTTTATACACACATAATTGTATTTTTTACTCAACATTGTCTCATGGTGTTAGCTTCAACCCCACCAATGCCTTTTAAAGGTCCTGGTTAGACCCGTGTGTTATCTATACTAATATTATAAAGAGGAAAGGTTTCATTGTTTGTTTGTTTACATTGAATAGGCTCCGAAATGACTGAACCGATTTGTAAAATTCTTTCACTTTTGGGAAGCTACACTATCCCCGGGTGACATAGGTTATATTAAATTTTCAAAAAAAAATTGGGTACCTTACTAAAACTCCAATAATGTAACCCAAGGTGTAAAAAATAAAACTTACACCCGTGCGAAGCTGGGATGCGTTGCCAGTTTTAAATTAAAAGTCTTAATAATAATAATTTATAAGGGCTCACAGTGTTGGCCTTGAATTGATGCCGCGGAAAGGTCCGGGCTAGACCTGCACTATTGTTTTTTTGCTATTGAGTCATGTTTTGGTTCGAGACATCTTGTTTATTTAGCCAGTGTCAAGTACTAATAAGTTTTAAGTTTAGTATTCATCCAATTCAAGGGTTTAGAAATTGTTTTCAAACTAGACATAGTTAAAGTCAAAGTCAAAGTATAAATCACGCCCCAGTAAAGTGGAAAAACTCTGGAGGCTTCTATAGAAATTTGGGACCTCAAGAAAAAGTCAGGTTTCACTGCATTATGTCAAATGCATACACTTGTGCATGCTATCGTTCATTTATCACATATACACAAACTCACTCACATTAACACTACAAAGACACAAATATATTGATTTTTCCACTTTGGCCCCAAAACGGACTTATTCTCTTCGACTCTTTTACACAAATAAAGTGCCTTCATGTTATACGATAGCAACAATATCTCGGAACTTTCCTATCCTTTTAGTCAAACCCAAGGCAACTCAGAGTAAATTTCTTGCTAAATAAAATAGGTCTTTAGGTATTAGATAATTATTATTATTATACCTAAAGTTTTTAATTGCTAGCTTAATTACATCTTAGCTTTTCACAAATGTGTTAACATAGCAAAAAAAAAAGCCAGGTCGTCGTAGATTTGGCAATTTGTGCAATAACTTTAAGCTAACTTAAAAAACTGTGTTTGGGTAAAATCGATGTTCAATGTAGGTACTTTTGCTTCATCTTCGAAAACTTATGCATATTGTCGCAATAAAAAAAAATCGACAGTTATAAGATTGTTTTTTTTATTAGAAATGGTACCATTGCTGGGATCATCAACTTTTCATCAAAGAAATCTTAATAACATACGAACTCTCTCTTATAATTTTATTATCTTGCGCTCGACTCACCTGATAACTCGCTAGCCTAGAAGAAACGAATTCACTCGCGACTTGATAACACCTAGAAATTATAATTGTCTCTATTAAGGGAAAGACACTATGATCACGTGTCGTCACTTATGACATATCATATTATTATGATCAAAATACTTTTAAATGCTTTTTAAGGCAGGCAGGATACTTACCTTCTTATATTTACACACACTCTTCTTCTTTAGCCTTTCTTCGTCCATTTCTGGATAGACTTCTACCAATTTCCTCCACGATATCGATTGTCAACCCAGCGTTTCGGTGGGAGGCTAGTCGTCAGTTGTTTGCCCACGGTCTCCACTCAAGAATGCGTCTCCATAAACTCCATTACACACTAGTCATTCCATCCATTTACACACACTGCAAACAAACAAGCTAAACATAACTTTCATAACAACAACAAACAAGTTAGGTATGTCAAAACGTAACAATTCCAATTGTGCACGAGTTGCACGCAGCCCGTCGATATGTCGTTAGCGTAATGGCAAACTGCCTAATATAGAATGCCATGATTTTGCCTGTTCCTGCTTTGTACGCTAGACAGGCAGGTTGCATGCCATGCATGTAAAGTGATGCGCATGTTGGACATATTCGGAAGAGTATTTTTTTAAATAATTACTGTCTTGTCTAATTTTTTATACGGGGCTACGCATATAAACTGTACTAAGCCGAAATGAGGTCATTGTACTTATTATTATGAACAACTTTTACCTGTGCTTTTACTATGGGACCAACCCTGAAATCACGAAAAAAACAGCTTTTCCATACATTTTATCGAGTGTCAATGACCGTTTTCTATGGAAGAGCTGATTTTATTAGCGATTTTAGGGTTGGTCCCAAAATAAAAGTCGCCTTTGATCATCCAGGTGATTAAAGTGGAATAGTTGAAAAACCGTTGAAAGACCATATCAATACGATAAGTTGTCTACTAAGTTTGTTACCTACGACGTTCGACCAAAATAAAATGAATGGACGGGCCCAGAAGAAGGGCATTTTTGAAGATTACAAAATGAACGCCAGCGCTCACTTCATTTCAGTTGGTCTCTAGCCGTAGGAAGTGCGACACGAGTCTATTGTTACATGATAACGAAACATCTGACAAAATTATGCCTTCGTGTCCTTTCCCGTGTTAATGCACAAAAAAACTATAATTTTTTTCAATTTATTCAATTTAGAATCTTAAAAAAGTCAATATTATTAAAAAATTACATAAAACTGTTAGGTCATAAAATTTGGGCAATTCTAATTATATAGTAACGTTAGATAGCTTAGTGTTTAGTTAATCAGCACTTGCCAGGTTAAAGTTATCAGAGCTCATAAAAATGCAAATAAAGTCTTTTAAACGTGTCCTGTCACTTTTATCGAGATGGGCAGTTGATATTTAGGGTGACGGAGTAATATCGAGCGGTCCAGAATTGCCACCCTAGGCAAATCAGTATTCCGACGTCGTATTCCCGCAAATTAAGCGTCTGTTTACATAAAACCTAAACTTTTCTTATTAAATTAAACCCAAAAGAATTCTGCAACGTACGAAAGCACCTACAAAGAATTTGAAGAAATGTAATCATTGGAAAATGGTAATGGCATTTTGGGATAAAGTTAAGTACTTTGAAGTATGAACGGCTTTGAGGAATGGATCACTTAGTTGGATTGCGTGCTTGCTTCTTTTCAACCTGATGTTACTTTACGTGAGAACTAAGAAATACATTTATGTATATACCGTAGAGTTACGTTTATATGCTTTTATACGTTTATAAGAGTATTTTTATGTAAGCGTTTTTATAGCGATGATAGCTCGCCAAAGAGAATATAACCGCTAACGCTGAAGAGGTGGGACTTTCTTAGAGAGAAATATTTATGAAACAGTAGTGCAAGTACCGTTCTTTATCGATTGTCAAATTTGACAGTTGTGGTCGTCAAATTCGATAAAATGCCGTTTGATCAGTACTCGCTATGATCGATTCTATGGCATTTTATCGAATATGACGACCGATAAAGAACGGTACTTGCACTGCTGGTGCGACGCCTATAGTAAAGAGACAAGCTTATACGCTAGAGTAATGTAAAAAAAGTAGAACTTTGATTTCGTACCCGTTTCATACGTTCAAGAATATGTATTGAAATTGCACAAGACTGGCTGTCGCGTTCGAATTCCAATTCGCAGGGTGTGGGTTCAAATCCCAACAATAAACTTGAGCTGCTGGTTAGGAAAACATCGTGATGGTAGCATATAGCATGGTGGTAGGGAACTTGCGGAGCGCAAGCCAGCGGGTTAGATAATTTCTCAAATTTAGTTATAACAGTTTAGTTTAGTTACAAGATAAACTAATCATCATCATCAGCCAGAAGACATCCACTGCTGAACATAGGCCTCCCCCTTTAACCTCCACACTGAACGACAGCCTGCCATCTACATCCACTGGATGCCTGCGACTCTCACAATGTCGTCGTTCCATCTAATGGGAGACCTACCTACGCTGCGTCTTCCGGTTCGTGGTTTTCACTCAAGAACCTTTCTTTCCCGTCTGTTATCGGTTCTTCGAGCAATGTGGCCTGCCCATTGCCAATTCAACTTGCAAATTTTAACAGCTATGTCGGTGACTCTGGTTCTTTGGCGAATATCCACGTTCCGGATTCTATCGCGCAAAGAAACTCGAGCTTATTAGCTCTCTCCATTGCCTGCTGTGTGACTCTGAGGTTTCCCAAAAGGCCAACAGGTAAGGACCACGTCTAATAAAAGGGTGTTATTTTTTTAAAATTTTTGAATGTCGCGTCGTCGCCAAAACGTACTGATGCTGACCAACGACTCGTCGGTCAGCATCAGTTCGTAGTCGTCGGTCAGCATCAGTTCGTAGTCGTCGGTCAGCGTCAGTTCGTCTTGACCCCTATCTCAACCTCAGATCAGACAAACAAGGAAGATATGCCTCAGTACAATTATCGTTCATATTCAAATGTCTTCGTGTTACACCCACTTTTTTCACTATATCGATTAACTACACGAATTTTTCTGTTAAGGAACTTGCAGCGATGCCAATGAACTAACTAATAGTCCATATGCAAAAAAAAAGGGCAGCAGGGTCGTCTGTAGGGTGAGTGCGAATCAGGCGTCAAACCTGACTTAGGCTTAATGTAGCATCCGTCACACCACCTTACCATTTCTCTCTTGTTTGTGTGATCTGAGAATTCAACACTAAAGTGCTAAGCTGTTTTCCTTGTAGCGGTGCCGAAAACGTCAGTGATGCTATACAATTCATCAATCAATCTTAAGATAAGACTTGACTGCTTGTCTAAATAATGGTCTGGTTTAGCAAAAAAACGTTGCAGAGCTTTTTCACGATCAAGCACAAAATAGGTGGCTCAAGAAAGTCGGGAATTCACCATGAATTAGAAACAATGGCGGCGGATATTATCCTTGATTAGGAAACATCATCATATAGGGTTAAACGAAACTGTGATGATAAGCAAAAAAGAGATTATTGTACTCATCACAACAAAAAAAAAGAACATAAAGTGTTAAACTTTATGAATAACTCCGAGAAACCGTACGAAGCGCTTTGATTCCACATTTATTGCGCGAACTGCTAGTCTGTGGAATTCGCTGCCTGAGTGAGTGTTACCCGATAGTTACAATCTGGGTGTCTTCAAGTCGAGAGTGAATAGGTTTCTTCTAGGCAAGCGTGCTCCATCGTAGGCCGCATCATCGATTAACATCAGGCGAATTGGTGGCCAACCGCAAGCATATTTATAATTTAAAAAAAAAACTTTCACAATGGAACCAACCCTGAAATCAAAAACAATAAGTCTACCTATTTAAGCTCAGCGTAGGACGTCCACCCACAAGATGGACAGATGACCTTATAGACCGCCGAAAAACGCTGGATGCAGGCCGCTTCCAACCGGCCCTTTTGGAGTTCGTTGCAAACTGGAAACTGTGGAATGAGCTACCTTCCGCGGTGTTTCCGAAAAGCTACAACATGGGGTTGAAAAGCCTAGTTAATAGAGTCCTAAAAGGTCGGAAACGTATTTTTGATGCCTCTGGTGTTACAAGTATTCATAGGCGACGGTGACTGCTTACCATCAGGCGGCCCGAGCTGCTTGTTTGCCAACTAGCATTAAATAAAAATAACTATGGGGGAGAGGCTTATGCCCAGCAGTGGATGTCCTATGGCTGAAATGATGATATACTGTGATGTGAATTGATGTGATTTATACAAATGCCCACGTTTGTTGCAAGCAAGTCCGGAAATTATCGTTCCATGGGAAAAACTCTCAACTCAAAGTGTGTTTTAAACTATTCATTCTCATTACAATGACATGATTGATTGTTATTATTCACACAGCTTTTGAAGTGTTGAACGAGTTCACATGGGATGGGAAATTTAATTATTTTGGGTGCTCCACACAGATTACATTAAAATTTGTGTACCGACCAACATTTATACACAAACTTTTACGTTTCTAATATTTTTGTGATGTTTAGGTTGTTATAACGTTTGGGAACTGAATTGAGGAGTCCCGGTATCCGGAGTCACGGAGTCAGACAGGAGGAGTCATCCACTAAAGCTTTGAGTAAAATGCGGTTGGCTGTGGTTTCGGTAAACTGGTCGATATGTTTACCCCTTTACACTCGGGCTGATACGAGGGTTAGTTTGATTTATAAAAAACCAAACGTTTAACTTTTTTCGTGCGCACTCGGCGTCGATCGTAAACAACAAACAACAGTAAACTATAAACCTAGGATTTTTTAAACATTTTTTTTGGCTTTTTAGACATAGCCGAAAACCAGAAAAAAGATTTCACAGTCAGAATCTGAAAAAAAGCTCCGGTTGTAAAGGGTTACGGCAAGGGGACGCCGCGCTTACAAAGCGAAGGCGCCTGTTGAACCACGGGTGGGACACCGGGTTTACGGTGAACTTTTGAGAAAGGTACTGCTGACCGGAACCTGGTCGGGTGCTGGTCGATTGCTGAGGCGATAAACGGACGGTGACTTTAAGGTGCCTAAAAATAAAAAATACCGACAGTCTATTGTTTGTTTACCTCTTCGAATTTCTTATAAATAAACAGACGTTAGTATTCATTCAGAGAAAAAGAAAAGTGTCCGAAAGCAACGACCTGTTGATTAGTCCAGCCTCGGACGCCCTTACTGTTTAATTAATTGCCTGTCTGTTTGTTTATTTAGAGGTTGGTCCACTGCCAATTAAACTTGCTAACTTGCAAGCGCTCCGTGGAAGATAATTGGCTGGCTTTTGTTCATTATAGAGTCGCAGTTTTTAATCTTGTAGCAGAAGTTTTTTTGTGTAGAAACAGACCATTTTTTCTTTGAAATTTTGACTCCAGACGTATTGTCTATTGAGTCAGTATCAAATTTAATATAGGTAATTTTTTACCGACGAAATAAGGTTAACTTTATCATAGATAAACATATATACACTCTATCAAGTCGACGCGTCATACAACAGTGAGAGAAGTGCGAAGTCAGACACTGTCAAGTCCAAGGCATGTCCCAGTGAAATAGTAAAAACTTTACTGGAAGCTTCTACGGAGAATCGGAAACAAGATAAACAACATGTACCTACAACGCATAATAAAGTTGTAAAAAAATCGTTAAAACAATAAATAGTGAATAAGGTCCGTATTAGGTAGCGCCAAGACACTAAAACAATTTTTAGATGCATGCGCCTTTGCGCAGGTTTTTTAAGCAATAAGTTTGCGTTAAGATGCAGCAGTGCAGGGTCAAAATTAGACCTCACTATGTTGAATCTACATAAGTCATGCGTCCTTTATTCATGAAAGATATCAATTTACACGTCAGTATCAAAAAAAAACAATCAATCCTACTATCAAATAGGTAATAATATAATATAATAAATTAATGTTTGTCGGTTTGTTTGTACTTTTTTAAGACAACAGTAATGCAGCAACAGAGCAACGCATCAACAAGACTTGTATAGAATACTTGTTATTCCGAAGAAAAAAAACGATCCCCGAGTAATTTTCCATGCGGATAAAACCGCGGGCGCAACTAGTAACATAAATAATTAAAAGTTACAGTTACTGCCTCCACTAAGTTTAAAATCTTCCCACAAATCGAGATGGGATATCCAACAAAGACACGCGGCCGACCCCACGATTAATTTCTATTTACGACACGAAAAAAGTAAAACAATCGCGAGCAGGAAGACGGGTGTTTTTAATTAGGAAACCGGCTCGGTAAAAGCGGCCTTCCGTCATTGTACAGACAGGAAAGCATCATCGGTGTTATAATGAAGTAGAAGCACGAACGGGCAACGATGCGCTCGCGCAGCGAAGACGAGTGGAGCGACCCGCAGTGCCGTCGCGCATGCTGAGCGTATCGCGCGTTCGCTCCTGTCAATGTTTCAATTTTCTGTCAAAATATCGAGGTCGCTGACACGCGCGTCGCGATGACAGTTTAAATTGATTTTTGAAAATGGAATTGATCGAACTGGTTTTGGTTTGTTGAGGTGCGTTTAGGTTGCAGTGTTTGGGTGGGCTATTGTTTCTTTTTTTTTTTGGAGAGTCGCAACGATTAAGTTTTTAATCGATCCACCATTGAACTTGATTCCTTGCTTGTGAAAATAATTTCGTAATATAAACTTTCCGATTAAATAATAACTTTATGCTTAGAGTTTACAATAATTATTGCGTTACTGTATGGTAAGGTTAACGCACTTCTTACTCTGAAAGCTGCAAAACATTGTATAAAGCTGAATAAAAAAATTTTTTTAATGTTTCCTGAAGTAATTCTAGTACCTGCTACAATCCTTGCATGGTTTTCCGTTCATAACACTAGCGAAAGTGAACATGAATTCGTGGTTTTCATTCAACTTTTTGCAATGTTATTGCAGCTGTCAGAGCAAATATTTGCTTGGACCAAATTTAAGTACCATCATCGTCAAGTAAATATAATTAACTATTATAACTCCAAAAACAAAAAAACAAAAAAAGTAGGCTTTGCTACAGAAAATTAAAATAAATAACCCACGACTAATTCACTAAACAGTTCATAACTTTTAATCAGCTTGTCAGATTTTGATAATACATAACAAAGATCCATCGCAAAAAAACTTACTTTCAAAATTACCACACCAAAATCGGTCCAGCCGTTTTGGAGATTTTTTTTTTACATATCTAACATACACACTTACAGCTTACATAGGTACACCCACTTAGGTACCAATTTTTCCGTTCAGTAGTAGAAAAAAAACCTTAAAAACGAGATCTAGGCTAGGCCATAAAATAAGCCTGTGAATTTCTCAGCTTTTAATCATTTTACTACCTTGTTGATTGGTCTCGCTCATATCCAATTTTACTGCTTTGTTGATGTCCAATTTAATGAAAAGGTCACATTCAATATGAATTGCCTGTAATTATTTAATCTGGTAGTATAAAATAAAAGTAGAGTAAAATAAATTAGAGTACTATATTTACCCATGGGCAACGACAATGATGATTAGTTCTTACAATGTTATAGCTCATATCATCATATCATCATCAGCCAGTAAATTTCCACTGCTGAACAAAGGCCTCCTCTTAGAGAGGGGTGTTACCTTAATCCCCACGCTTGGCTAGCGGCTTGGGGATCGTTATAGGTCGGTACGTTCAACGTGTACTAATATAACATTTGACTATTTGATTCGTGTATGTACCTACTTATTTATTATTTGATTACTATAATTTTAATTTACTTTATTGATTTGACATGTAAAATAACATTTTATGAATAAATATGAATATGAATATAACACTGCTGCACATCCACCGGTGGTTCTGGTCGTAGTTTTAGGACATACCTAACCGGGGCTTGATATTAATATAACATTATCTATACAGATAATGTTATAGCTATACCGAGTGCCTTAACTGAGCGCTACCGTGGGTGGGATGACACGACAAATAATTAAATAAATATTTTTCTTTCTTTCTTTCTTTTCTTTCAAATTATAGGTGTCTGTTCTTTGTTCTAAAAAAACGCTAAGCCTTGTCATCTGATATCAGGGCTGGCCACTTAGCTTTTTCGAATTTACTTCAATACCTAAGTAATAGCTAATCTTCTTCTTTTCTTATTATAAAAAGGTGATGTGCTTAGTAGTTGCTATGTATGTTGCCTATAGACTCCAAAACGGCTAGACCCATTTTGACGATTCTTTCACTGGCAGATAGCTGATGATATAAGGAGTAATCCACGCGGGTGAAATCGTGGGGCACAGCTAGTTATTAATACATTTAAAAAACAACTTTACGTGGACAACGGGAAATCTAATAAATTCATCCTTTAATTTTCCGCTCTAGAAGTAGAATATTTTCTTCAAATTATTATATATTTTTTTAATCTAAACGTCTGGTCAAAGCCTCCCGTGACCAAAATGCTGGTCGGTATCTCGCCCAATGGACCCATCAGACCACCTTATTATCTTGTTTCTCTAATCAGAATATCTAAATAAAAAAATATATACTTATTTCGACTTACAGTTGCTTCTAACAGAAAAAATAAACCACTACAACACTCAGTCTTCACAGTTTTGTACTTTTTACATTACTTGGTATATATAATTATATATATATATATAGTAAAACCATGCTTTGTAACCAAGGGTATTCAACAACAATACATTCCAATTTCAGATACCAAAAAACAGTGATTCTCAAGTGGAGTTAATTCAGACAGTCAATATGATGCTCAGACTATTTGTTCTGTTGATCGCTGTATGTCAGGTTCAAGTCCTGGGTAGAACCAGGAGGTTCACCAGGTCTCAGACCACTAACAGCTTGTCCAGGGCACGATGTGACCTGGTGTGCTTGGAGAAGAGCAGAGAGGGAAAAACTGAGGTGAGTTTTAAAATTTCACCAACGATTAAAACTATATTCAAAACAGTCCCAAAATGCAGCGCTTATTATAAACCGAAAGCAGGCCAAGATTCACAGTCGCGCATTTGAAAAATTTGTCAAAACGGTTGCTAATTTAAAAACTGGTCCACAATTAGTGCTGTTGAATTAGTGCGCTTTTATTTGCACTGTCGTATCTAGTTTTTTAATCGTTAGTTTACACAAATTTTCTAAATGCGAATCTTTGTATGTAAATGTGTCTGTTGTACAGTTCCGTTACTACAGAAGTAATTATTTTGTTTAAAATTCCGTGTCAACATAGATTGTGATACATAGGATAGTTTTTATCTCGGAAAAATGTGGAATAACCAGTAACCAACTAGGTGCAAGTCTAGGTGCAGGAGCTCGATTATTGAATCGCTCGCCTGATATTTCGCACGACAATATCATGCGAAATGCCGAACTTTCGAAAGTAATCCCAAACAAAAGTCGCATTTTTTTAATAATCATATCAATCGCAACGAGTGGTTTGAATCATTCGAATTTCCTCTCTATCAAAGGAAAATATTTCATTTCACATGATATTTTCATGCGAAAAAATACGAGCGATTCAAAAATCGACCCCGTAGAGGCTTATACCTACAACGATATATGCACTACATTGAATTCATTGGGCTGATAATAATATTACTTTACTTACATTATATTGCTTGGTATATATTAAAAATAGCAGTTGGCTACCTATATTCCGTAACACACATAATATACCTACTTGTGTCTACCGGTATGCTAACAAAATGTAGGTATCTCCCCGAGGAGACTGAGCAGGGGGACAGACAGGAATAATCCTGTAACAGTACTATGAAGGGAAAATTTGTCTATGATTGTTTTTCAATTTATTTTCATCGATCAACGTTTCAAAATCAGGATATTGATGAAATAAAACGCAACGTCTGCTGTGGAATCGGCTTCAATGTGATTGTTAGAAACATCAGATATCGGAAAAAGTTTTCCCGAGCATAAATGCTAGAAGTTTTGCCTCAGAAAATAAAAAATGCTAGATTGTCTCGTTTTAAACAACTTTTTAACAAAACAATTTTAAATAAGTGCTGATAATCTCGATCTTTTAAGTAGGTATTATTTTAATGTACTTAGATTCTGATTACTTATGTATATCCCCTGAATGAAGCGATGGTGGCTGAGCGGTAGCGTGTGCGCACACAAAACCTCACTGAACCCGGTTTGATCCTCAGCCCTGCATCAATGACATATTTAGTAGGTACCTAATCAAATTATGTGCAGTTTCGATGCCATCATTCAAAAAACGGTGAAGGTAAACATCGCGACGACGACCTCAAGACGAGGGTTTTTGACCAGTGTGTGTTGCCAGTGATGACATATGGTACTGAGACGTGGTCCTTAACTGTTGGCCTTTTGGAAAAACTCAGAGTCACTCAGCGGGCAATGGAGAGAGCTATGCTCGGAGTTTCTTTGCGCGATAAAATCCGAAACGTGGATATTCGCCAAAGAACCAGAGTCACCGACATAGCTGTTAAAATTTGCAAGTTGAAGTGGCAATGGGCAGGACAGATCGCTCGAAGAACCGATAACCGATGGGGAAGAAAGGTTCTTGAGTGGAGACCACGAACCGGAAGACGCAGCGTAGGTAGGCCTCCCACTAGATGGACCGACGACATAGTGAGAGTCGCTGGCATCCAGTGGATGCAAAAGGCAGGCTGTCGTTCAGTGTGGAGGTTAAAGGGGGAGGCCTATGTTCAGCAGTGGACGTCTTCTGGCTGATGATGATGATGATGATGAAACATCGCGAGGAAACCGGTATGTCCAAGAACCCCAAAAGTTCAAAGACTTATGACATTCGCCAATATGAACCGAGCCAGGATGGTGGATTAGGGTCTATCCTCTCTCCGAGAAGGCCTGTGCCCTAGCAGTGGGAACACGAAAGGCTGATAAATGATTCATTTGTCATACATACTCCTTTCTGAGCCGTATGATGTTGAGAGTTTGGATCCTTGAAATCTAGTTCATCTTGTTTTCATAAATCTTTTAGACCGCCCCGTCTGGCATTACCTGAATGCACAGACTATATTGGTAAAGCTAACTAAGCTGAGTGTATTTTTTTTTGTTTGAACGTTGCCATCGGCGTGGTAATACCGCCAGCTTGATGGGTACGCTGCCAACTGGTAGTGAGTTTGATCATTTTGTTTACCTTTAGAACTTCAACGGTTTATGAACAATCTAACTGCTTTGATGTACCTATAATAGTTCAGTCATTTATTATTAGCTTATATTTTATATAGTTAAACAAGGCACTTGCCCGCTAAAAATATTTTTAAATTGTTATGTAACTAGGTCTCAAAAATATCAAGTAATTTGAAAGATAAGGGTTTGTTTACTACTTCAGGGGCCTTACGGCCAACTCCTTGCGCGATCTCAAACTAACGTTAAAATAGCGCAGTTCGGAAAATCACGCGAACTTGAATTTTAACGCGCCCAGATACGGTTTGCGGTCGCGAAACTTTTTCATCACCTAAACTGGATTGCTTAAAACAGCTAGCCGTGAGGTCTAATCTGAATTAGATTCAGTCAGTATTCATTTTCCATTTTTTTCCATTTAATCTATTTTAGAAATATAATCTTATTCCCATGTTATACCCATAACAAAAGGTGTCGATGATAGTGATACATATTTTTTTAAGTAGGTTAGTAGCTTATTTCATATTATCAAAATCATGTACCTAAATATTTCAAATTTTTAAACATCGTTTTTCTCGGAAAACTGTTTACATCATGACCCTAAAAACAAACAATAGCGTCTATTATCATCAATAGATAGCCCATGACAGCTCTAAACCCCGGTTTCCCCAAAAGTTCAATAAGCTGCTTCGAACTATGCAACAACAAAAAGCTGTTTTGTTTGACATTTAAAATTGTACGTTCACAATTACACGGCAAAAAATACGCGAACTTATAGTAAGTACTATCACAGAATATTTACGTAGTTACTATGACACAATGATGTGAAAAAATGAATCTGAGATAAAACAAGCTGTCATAAGAATCACGGATCTGCAAGTTGGAACTGCAAAAAAAATGCGCTAAAGCATTTAGAAATAACACTATCAAGATTGCACTCCTATATAGAGTTCTCTGAATTAAATTGTGGGAAATAAAGTGTTGGGATATCTTTTGATTCAAATTTCCTAATACTTAGGTAGGTAAGACATTATGTAAGATTCTAATTCAGACTTTGTCATCTAAAGGTACGGTACCTGAAATAATGTATACGCGGGTGAAACAGCTAGCCTTACCGTCAAGCGTGTGTCTTTCTCGTCTCGTGACGCATTGCTTGTTCTTTTATTGGTTTTAGAATTATAATAATATGTGAAATAGGAAAGTGCTTACCTATAGCTTAATCTGTGCTTAACTAGGTACTCATTGCTTTCCTAATATCAAACCAAAATTCTAGACAATGGTGTTGATTCTGGCATACCACTCACTAAACTAATCTGACAGGACTAAAATTATCTGCCTCTCTTTTCATTTTAATATGTGAGAGAAGGATGGCAACAATTTTAGAGCTGTCAAATTTAGTTTAGTTTAGTTTAGAGTACATCAGAATCGATGCCAATATTTAGGTATTTTTTCTCAAGAAGAAAAAGGAAACAAAGAAGAAAAAAAGTAAATAAAAGTAATCTATAAATAGTTTCTTTAAACGCCCGATAATAGATCTGGTAATCTTCAAACGGCTGAACAGTTTTTTTTATTATTATTCATCATGATCATCATCATCAGTTATATCAGCGCTGTTTTTCAAACGACCAATTTTTTATATATTTACATTGAGCAATGATTTTTGTACTGCTCATATCTCTTTACACTGCCAAATTCTGAATAAAATCACATTCACTCTCATACTCACACTCACATCCACACTCTCACTCACACCCATATTCCTACTCACACCCACACTAACATCCCCTCTCAGTCTCACGCTCGTACTCGCACTCGCACTCACATTCCAACATTTCGAGTGAATTTTAGCCACCAGCAAGCAACTTTGCTGACACCTATTCGAGTAGCACGGAAAGGTCGACTTTGCTCAAAAAAGTTTATCAAAATAATTAGGTACCACATCACAAACAAGGTAAGTAAGTAGATTTGCAAAAGTATAATCAACTGGCGTAACTTTATCTAAGTTTGTTTGTAGGCATTTTAAACTTCTTCGATAAATATCTGATATGATTCATAGAGTTATAAAAGGGTCGATATTGTGAAACAAACAAGCATGTTTATGCTAATTGTTTACTAACGAAGTTGTGCTAACGGAACTCTGTTGAGAGAATGGTTCTTTTATAAACATACTTGCTCTATGTATAGAGCTCTTGAATTCTTTAATAATTAATTAATCTTTCTTAGAAGAGATCTCAATTGGTTCCATTCATTGCCTTTTGTCTTTTGCTAAATAGATGATAAATTATAAGAACTTTCTAAGTTTTTGTAAAGAAAATTACTCTCAATTTCTATCCTCTTCACAAGAACACAATGCGTTATGGATATTCGTTTAAACTAATAACTGTTTCCATTCATTCTAAGATCTATTTATCATAATATAACTGTTGTCAGACTTGAAGATAATGGGCTAGAAAACGTCAGTGTTTGTAATCGCCATTCTAGTTCACTCCGAGTTTGTGATCGACAATAAAACTCTCATGACTTTTTGCGAAATCCGCTTTCTTTAAACTTCTCAGCAGCACCTACAAAGTCTTCTGATGCGTCGGTCATTCAACAAACATTATCTTTTCTGTGTAGGTAGATTGGGCCTTAGCCCTTAATCAACCTTTTTTTTCCAAGTTAACCTTAACTAATTCATTGTTAAACAGATGGATGTTTAAACCACGATGTTTAATTTTTCACGTAAGTACCTACCTAAATACATGGCTACACGCCGTCACCCTTACTTAGTCACGATAGTTAAATTAAACAATGCTTAAAATTTATCTGGCTCGTTTTTGCATGTGATAATTACCGTCAACGAAAAGTTGACAGATCGTCAAGCAGTCTAACTTAAGTAACATTTCGTTGTATAACAGCGTATCTTTTACCTTTCATCAAATCTATTTAGCTGTTTTGACATGATTGAGCAACGTTACAAACTTACAAACTTCACAAACTTTTTTTTTCATTAATGTGGCTAGTTCCTTAAATGCAAGCGAATACTAACACTACAAATACAATTAGACTGACCATAGAGAGTTACAGGTCTAAAGACAATCCAAATGATCAAGCCCACTATCATACTTAATAGTTTTATTGAAATGATAGTCATGATGTTCCAAAAAAAGATCTCAATAGCTACCATACTCACCATCTTTCTATTTTTATTTATAGACACATCAGTGCCGCTCCAAATGCCGCTCTCAAGAGCAGAAACCAGGTACCTGCCCCAGTCAAGATAGTCCCGAATGGGCAGCTGCATGCATAGAGTCGTGTAACTCAGACTCCCAGTGCGATGGCACGCAAAGATGCTGTCATCACGGATGCGGAGCATCTTGCAGCGAGCCTGTCGATCTTCTTACTTTACCTGGTAAGACGCCAAGGGTATGCCCAGAACTTTGTTCATGAGCAAATGCGACGTTCTTTAAAGTATTTATTCTTCGGTTCGGGAGCATTTCGAACAAGAGCTAACCCATACCGTGCTTTGTTTTCCCTGGACCGTACCGACCACAGAAAATAGAAGTAAATAGAACGCAAATAAGAAGGAAAACCTGTTACCAGGAATATTTGTGAACCTTGATTGAATTTTTTTATTTAGATCAACGCGTTGAACTCCGCTTCACAGTTGCTAACTGATTTCGAATGACTGACGTTTCGCTTATATGGGTGCAACTGGCTACAACAAATTTCTTACATAAATGCCTTGACAGCAGTTCTAATTTAAACAAAAAAAAGTCTTTTCTGTGGTACCGACCGTGCCTCGCCTTTGTAAGACTATCATAAATTGGAGTAAAATGGTAAGAATTCGGCACCTGTCCATGCAATTGCGTTTTTAAGTAAGTTCAACCAAGGACCTAGAGTTATGGTCGGTCCAAGTATTTATTTGCTCGGACAGCTGCAATTACGTTAAAAAAAAACCCGATTGATTTTTAAATTTCACTTAAGTATATCGGGTGCTACAGTTATACGTTCAATACCCTAGAGAAAGTGATCATTTCGTGGTTTACATTCAGCCTTTTACAAAGTTATTTCAGCTGTCAGAGCAAATAAATACTTTGACTGAGTTTAGACCATTGCAACGATGCGTCATGCGAGATATATATGGCACATAGAGGTGCTACCGTCATGGATGTACGTCGCATTGCAGAGATCTTGTTGATATTCGTATCTGATAAAACAATGTCTTTACTTCAATAATTCAGCGTTTGCTCGCTTCATATACTTACATGAAGTGAGCAAACGCTGAATTATTATGGGTGTTCCCGATAGTTACAATCTGGGTGTCACGAGTGAATCGGTCACTTCTAGGCAAGCGTGCTCCACCGTAGACCGCATCATCGCTTAACATAAGGCGAGTTGGCGGTCAAACGCAAGTCTATTATTGAATAAAATAAATAAATAGTAATAATAACTTCAAGACTGTGCCGAATAAGCTGGTGTTATCCTCAACTTCCTAGACACCAGTGTATGCAAACTCATGCGTTCCTTTGGTGGATTTTCAACATGATAGTGGTATCCAGGTGGACCCAACTATGGCACAAGGACCAAGGAGATGTCGTTATAACATGGCATGTCAACATTTTGATTTCTAACTCTTTCACCTTGTTTACAGGTCTCCCAGCAATGCCAATTGTGGAAGAAGCCAAAGAGAAACGCCGCAGCAAAGTCCAAATCAGATGGTCCGGGGGAGTGGGCGATGTCGCCAGAGCTGTGCCAGGTCGAGTTCTTTACATCCTCGAAGAGCAACACCATCTGGGGCCGAAATACGAGGAGATAAGACTGGGAGACTGGAACATGCTGCTGAGGACAAACAAGTAAGATTGAGGATAACTTTTTTAATTAAGTACCTACCTACCATCCAACATTATTGTAGACCACAGACCACACACACACACAGTAAAAATTAGACACGCATACACACATAGATTTTACAGTACCTGCACTTACCTAATGCCCCAAAACCCTAACCCTCAGCTGTGTATGAGTCCAAATATTATTGCCCAACGGTTTACGTTGGGCAAAGACAGGTTTACTTCACAAAAAATTATAAATTTACTAAAAATTTAGAAGTAATACCCGAAAATAACTCGAATTTCCGGGATGCCCGATTTGTATTTGACAGTTCGCTGCTTTAAAACAAAAGGGCCACAAATATATTTTTGTTTTTCAGGAGTACAATTTGAAAATTTTCATTTAGTTTTCATCCGTGAAAATGCCAAAATGCGTATGCGTAAATTTGTAATCTAAAAGCCAATTTCGACGTGTGTCTTTGTGGTATGAAAATAAGGGCGATTTTGGTCCCATTTTTTAAATAAAAGTAATTTTGGATAATTTTGTTTTGTGGCTCTTTCGTTTTTAAGCAGCGAGTTGTCTTGAATAGCCAATTTCGGGAGAATTCTCGCAAATCAGCAACGCTGAAGTACCTATCTATTATAAGCTCAACGGTTCGGTTCTATTATTGTACTTAGATCGATGTCATAACCAATTCATTAAAGGTACCAGCTGGGTTGCCTTTGTTGATACGTAACGTAATAGAACGCAATAGAAAGTAAGAATGCTTAAAGATAGTTGGTACGTGTCTGATTACATTATATTGTTACGTATCATTTACGTGATCATATTTATAATGCTACCTATTTAGATAGGCTTATGCACTTGGACGCAGCGTAGGTAGGCCTCCCACTAGATGGACCGACGACATAGTGAGAGTCGCAGGCACTCAGTGGATGCAAAAGGCAGGCTGTCGGTCAGTGTGGAGGTTAAAGGGGGAGGCCTATGTTCAGCAGAGGACGTCTTCTGGCTGACGATGATGATGATGATGCACTTGGTTGCAGTTGTTGCTCGTTTGCACTAGGAGTCTAGGAGACATGCTTTTGAACCGAAATCTTGCAATATTATCTGTTATGTGCGTCTCTGACTTTGTTTTAGAAAATAGCATCTTCCAAGACAAATATCCTGATGGACCAGAGAAATCACGAGTCTCACGACGTAGTATTCGATCTTCTTTCTCTTCTCATTACATTCCTTTTCTATATAATTATCTATTATAGGCTGATATGAAATCAGTAAACTCATCTCAAGTATTAAAGAAGACTATGCGCCTGGTCATGATGTTGTTACCAGTATCCTAGAGCCTCTTATACCAAATTTGACGGTTTTAAATCATTTTTTTTTTTCAGTTAAATTACAATGAAAATGAAATTGAGCTGGAAAAAAATACATGTCACAGATACATCTGTGTTAGAGTCTATGATTTCGTTCAAAAGAAGATAGAATAAACTTTCCTCGATCAAAAAAAATTTGAAACAAAGTCGATTCAGTTTATTTTTTTTCGTTTTATGCTCTAATGAAAGCTTGTAACAACCTGGAAATTGCATGTACTGAAAGGCAATTTTATTCAACATTTTTTTATTTGGATAGAATTTTGATAGTGGATAGTTTAGTTTTTTAGTGAAATTAAAACCTTAAAAAGGTCCCGATAATTTTCGCGCGCCGCGTTCAGTGTCGCGCCAGGCGTCATCAAGGTCGGACTTATGTTCGTTTTTGTCGTTGCACTCCCCCCGCGGGCGTCTTGACTCTAGCGCGGCAATATACATCGTCGCTATAACTTGGCGGGGGCTGAGGGAGCGTTTTGTTGCCTACGCGACTCGGATAGCCGGCCATTAAGCCTGATATCTTGAAAAACCACTTAGGTATCTACATTTGTAACTGAGTCTCGAGAGCGGCAGATTACCAACAAGTTGGAAACTTGCGGTGGTGATTCCTATTCACAAAGATGTACCTAAAGATATGCCCAATAATTACAGACCGATATCTATACTAAGTTTTTTTTCAAAACTATACTCTATAGATAGATATTCTCTATATCTCAAAGCGAAATTGTATTATTCAGAGAGTCATTTGTTTTAGGCGCGGAAGATTGGCCGGCCGCGGATGTTGTGTTACTTACGCATTTAATCTCGTCTTCCGTAGACCAAAACCTGCACTGTTTTCTTGGCACGATCGTCTCGTGACACTGACTTGAAGGCTCCGCTTGGCAAAACCCGACAACAAACGGATATGATAGAGATGTCTTGAGACGAGATAAAGTTTATAAGACCGTATCTTTATACAATGTTTTGAGGCAAAAACCCAGGCGTTACAAAACATGTTTAACAGGAGAAACCCACGTAGAAAATTGAAAATTAAACATGCTAATAAGCTGAAGAAAACCACCATCTGTCGAGGCAATTTGGAGTGCTTGCATAATAATAGTACCTTTTGTTGCTACACCAAACAGACGTTTAAATTGCAGTAATCAGCAAGTGAAATTTTCCGTCATTTTACATGTACCCTACCCACCACCTTAATTTAACTGTAAACTCCGTATGAAGCATTTTTTAAAAGCCGATGTTCATTTGATTTTGTTAATGCTTTAACTTTTAAAGTACAAGCTTTTTTTACTTGCCGTTTTAGTTGGGTCCATATCTTGCAATTGAATTTTAACAGTTATCAACTGATTCAGCAGAAATTTTGCATACACGGTTAGTTTGGATAACATCATCATCATCATCAGCCAGAAGACGTCTACTGCTAAACAAAGGTCTCTCCCTTAGAACTCCACACTTAACCAAAGCCTGCCATATATGTACCTATCCACCAGGTGTCCGTGACTCTCACGATGTCTTCGGTTCATCTAGTGGGAGGCTTACCGCTGCTGCGTTTTCCGGTTCGTGGCCTCCACTCAAGAACCTTTCTTCCCCATCTTATCGGTACTTCGAGCAATGTGTCCTGCCCATTGACACTTCAAATTGCAAATTTTAATAGATATGTCGATAACTCTGTTTCTTAGGCGGTTATCCACGTTCCGGATCCTTTCGCGCAATCCAAGAACTGTTAGCTATCAACTCGTATAGTAAGTAGGTAGGTAAATACTGGTCTCGTGTCATTATCTATCTAATAGGTGTACTTAACTTACATGCGTAAGTGATACCGGGGTGTTAGAAATCTCACGTAACATGCAATGTCATATCTTGTAACCAAACACTTGACCGGTAGGAGCAAATACCAAGGTGGGCTAGGTTTGCGGACCTCTGTATAACATTTTAAGAGCCCTCGACACATTTTAGAAGAAAAAAAATAGCAACGAAAACTGGATTTCAGGCGGTCTGATTCTATCAAATAGAAATATCTATAAATAGTTCAGTATTTTTGTTATAAAGTTTTTAGTTGTTGTTGTTTTGTTGTAAGCTTAAAATTTTGGAAAACTCAACATATCAAACATTACCTTCAATTTACAAAAGTGGTTTTTCGTAAAACTTTCTGAGAAATATTTGAGAGTGGATTTAGTTAAATTACTGACATAAAATAAACAATTTTAACTTTATGGTTTACTTCTTTTAAGCTTGACACTTATTTGTTTTAGGCTTTAGGTATTGTTTTCATTTCGAGCCCGAAAAACCAGATACTTAAAATTTAAAGACTATTTTATAATGCGGCTCTACATACCCTCTGCAGCTCTCTCGCTCGCACATTTTCACATTATTGAAGATATAAAATCAATGAGTGTGAATTTCCAGTAAAGTAACAAAATCATGTCTTGTGTCTATTATAACATTACAAACAAAAAAGGGCAGTTGTATGCACTATGTTCTAGGGCAGATTGAATGAAAAATTAAAATGTTAATTTACTCCAAATATACATGTTAAAAATAAAATAAAAACACAATAATAAAATAAAGTTTGAATAGTATACATTATATCTTGCAGACATATAATGTATACAGAGAAGGTTTTGTAAATTTAGAAGGTCATCTATACTTCTATATCTATACTAATATTATAAAGAGGAAAGATTTGATTGTTTGTTTGTTTGTTTGTTTGCATTGAATAGGCTCGGAAACTACTGAACCGATTTGAAAAATTCTTTCACTGTTGGGATGCTGCACTATCCCCGGTTGACTTAGGCTATATATCCCGGCTTCGCCCGTGCGAAGCAGGGGCGGCCTACTAGTTACTAATATTTTCCTCACTAGGCAAAGCCTGTATGAGGAATAATGCGGTAGTTGTCAAAAAAGTTCTAAGTTAGGTACAAACAAAACGCAGCGGTATTTACCCTCTTTCTTAGAAAGAAAATCGAATAAACAGGAAGGAAGGAATAATGGCAGGGGGAATATCGGGAGCTCCACCCACGTTCTACTCAAGATAGATATCCCGTATAGCTGTATTTTAATTTTACTTGTTATTATAGAACAAAAGTGTCACTGCGCGAGGTACTGAAGTCAGGCCGGTGGTACCGGTTCAGGGTGGCTTCGGTCGGCACGTCGGGTTCCAGAGGGTTCTCAAACCCTAGCCCCCCGTTCACACCCCGGAGGGGACCCCGACCTCCACCTAAACCGAAGAAGCTGAAAGTACGACCCCTCAAAATAGCAAACGGTAAGAATTAAACCAGCCAAGTGCAAGTCGGGCTCGTGCACTAAAGGTTCCGTACGACTACAGAATAAAATAATCATCAATTTAAAAAACCTATTCCAAAATTAGTAAATTATGGACTTTCACACACACTAAACGGTGTTCAGTGTGTGTATTGGTATGTATGTGTGTGTTCGATGTTCATAGTGGTTGAGATTTGAATGATAAGGTCGTCCAAGTAACGAAATTACCAGTTATAACTTGGTAATGAACAGAAGTTTGTCACCGAATTGCACTTGGCTATTATTTATTATTTAATGTTTTACTTTAGTTTAGAGAGTGTAGGTTCTATAATCTTGCCAAGTTAGAAGCTTGTTAGTATTACCGTTTTTACATAAGAGCTAATACAAAAACACGTAAGAATATAGGTTGTTGTAGACCCTTTCTTTTTTATTTTTAGCTTTTTATTATTTTTTAGTTAATCCGCCGTAACATCATCCGAAAATTTCAACTATCTATTACGGCCAGAAAGATACAGCCGTTTAAAGGCAGGATGGATGGACGGACGGACAGCCGGACGGACGGACAGGCAGACAGACAGACACACAGACAGACAGACATTGTAGGCTTAGTAATAGGGTCCCGTTTTTACCATTTGGGTACGGAACCCTAAAAAGAACGTTCTAGATGTGTCCGATACAATCGAACAGGCAGCAATACTGCACGCGGGCTGCGGCTGGCGCAGTTTGCGTCAATGCACCTCTAAGTAGCGACCGGAGCTTTTTATTAGCAAGCATTCGTAGCATTATTAATTTTGCCTATAACTAGCATGTATAACTTACGAGTAATTAAATAGTTTAGAATCTTAAAAGCAGTGAAACACTGTTTTAACTATCACGGTTGTTCACTAAAGTTATATGATTATTTACGGGATATTTACCTTGGTAAGGTTGTGGAATTAGCTCCCGATATCGGGAGCTCATTCCACAACCTTACCACGGTAAAATAATATCTCGTAAATAACCATATAACTTAAAAGCAGTGTTTCCGTCAACCATCTCTTCAAGCTCACATTGCCTTTTATCCTGGACAAGAAGCATTTTAAATTTTTTATATCAGTTCAAATTTCGGTTATTATACTTACCGTCTGATATTGGCAAGGATGCGATTCAATTCAATCATCTAGTTAGGTTTTCCCAGCCACTACGTGTAATAGTCTCTATTGCCCAGATTCTATTGATTGATTGAAACAGGTTCAATAATTATTAAAAGATTGATAGGTAAATCACTGTATAGATCTGTTTTGTAGATAGGCAATTTCAATCTCTAATCAAGGACATTAGCCATCTCAAACCTATATTAACTATCTTTATGAGGTGCTTAACTAGATAAATCTTGGGGGTGTGGTAATCGACGCCAGATGCTAGCGTGACGTCAGCCAGACCTTTGACCTTTATGGGATCGGAGGCTTATTTTATTACGCTTATTTACTGAGGAACACGATGGAAAACTGTAATGCCTACTCAATTATCCTCTTACCAAAATTAGAACGAAATATGTATGGTCATCGAATCAGGCCAGTGCCTCGCCGAGCTGGTTTTAATTATAAGTGGAGAAAAAAAAGTTTATTAATGGACAAGATGGCTGGTCAACTAATATTTTGCGGATTATTTATGGACTTATTAATGGACACAAATATTACCTAAAAAAAAAAAAACATGATAGGATGATGTTGTCACTGAAACTAGCTCTCCCTAAGGCCAGGGCCTCATAGTCATGGAGAGGTTAGTTGATCGCCAAGATGGCTCGTAACTATGCCACTAATGGTTGTTCCATTCATACCAAATTCAACCTGCCCCTTAGCCGATCTCTAGCTAATATTCATAGGGATACAAACTGGAAGCTTAGGATTTCTAATTCCGAAAAATTGAATTGCAAAATAAACCAAATTCTTCCACCAAACCAGGTACAGTGACAGTGAAGCTAGAATGGAAAGAGCCGCAATCTGACCTGCCAATACTCCGGTACAAGGTATACTGGAGTCGCCGAGCGAGGGGCATCGGTGGAGAGCTGGACTCTGTTCTCGTTAATCATCAGAACGTTCCTAAGGTAAGGAAGGCGATAGAATATCAGATCACAGATCGATTTTGTGGTCAGAATACTGTTATACGAGGTGTACGGGGAACACTCTCGAAGCCAAAAGAAGGTAAGTAATTGTACTCATCATTATGAACAACTTTTACTATGGGACCAGCCCTGAAATCGCGAAAAAAATATCAGTTATTCTCAATATTCTATAGAAAACGGTCATTGACACTCGACAAAATGTATGGAACAGTAGTTTTATATATAGTTTTTTTTTCGAGATTTCAGGGTTGGTCCCATATTAAAAGTGGTTCATAATGATGAGTACAATTACCTTCTTTTGGCTTCAAGAGTGTTCCCTTTACACCCGGTATAGAGATCACCAATCACTTTAGATTTCGCTTGGTCCCAGTAGTTCCATTGTCTAGTTTCATGAATTTCATTTCTAGTTCACTAGTAAGGGAAAAAATCTCACATGCTCCATGGTAAAATGGCACGAAAAGACTCAAAAGTCCTATTCATTCAATTCGCGCATAGGATTGGCCCGCTCAAAAAAAAAATTATGCTGAAAATGTATACCATTGGCTTACTGCGGGGTAGGTAAAGGATGAGCAGTCAAGTGGGTGAACACTGAACACTAAAGACACTCTGATTTTATCATGTATATTTTACTTTTGCTGTTTTTTTTAATTTAAATCTTATAGACCATTAAAAAAATCGTGCTTTACAGGGAGTCGGGCTGGCAATCTTCCATAGGCCTAGGTTAGCCAAGGTATCAAATCCGCCCCTGATGTATTGATTACAAATTACAATATTGCTATGATTCGAATTTGAAATTATTTAAGACTCACTGCTCAACATACGATCGAGATATCATTGTAGATTCATTTTTATAGGTACAAGCCACAGAGATCGAATAGTTTTGAAGTTTTCTCTTCGTGATACGTACCTACTGAATTTTTCTGCTAGGCGAGTAGTTACATCAGAATCCCTAAATAAAGCTCGTTGTCCATAAAAAGGTCTCCCGCCCGCTCAAATTGCCATAAAAGAGGGTCAGAATGGTGGTTTACTAGATATCGGGTGAAAAACCGAAGGATATGGATTTGAGAGGCATGAAATAGGCCCGATGCTTTTGCAGATTCCACTGGGATTTTGTTATCCATTCAATCCTTGTATAATAATCCCACTTCTGATAAAAGTTATGTATTGACTGGATCACCTGTGTAGTGTAGAGTAGGTAACTAGGTACCTATTTCTAACATGTACAATATTTTCTCGCTAATCCGCCTCTTACTAGGTAAACAACTTTTACTATATATGAGACCAAACCTGAAATTGAGAAAAAAAACATGACCAAACAGGATTTACCCGAATACGGCAAAAGGGGGATATTTATTGAAAATAAAGGCTTAATAAAATTTTCTATTAAAAAACTCAACATTCATCCAAGTAGGTACTTTTTATCTCTTAAAACTCTTGGAAGGAAAGCTTAAGACTGGATTTCGTTAAATTACTGACATAAAATAAACAACGCGAGACCAAAATACTGGCGTGTTTTGGCTCAACGCATAAGCATTGCCATTCAGCATGGTAATGCCGCCAGCATGCTGGGTACACTGCCAACTGGTAGTGGGCTTGGGCATTTGGATTATCTTTAGACCTTCAACGTTCTATGGGCAGTCTAACTGTATTTGTAGTGTTAGTAATTAGCTTGTATTTTGTATAGGTAATAAAGGCTAAGGTTAATAAAGCCATTAATATTTATTTTGTCTTGACAATTATATAGCAAGTTTTTTTTGATTTAATGCTTTTCTGTTTTCTAGAACCAACATTTCATAGAAATAAGAGATCTGCAGCCGAACTCCATGTACTTTCTCCAAGTGCAGACGATTAGCCAGTTCGGGCTGGGCAAGCTACGCAGTGATAAGGCGGAAATTTTCTACAACACCACTAGCACCGGTAATGGTAACAATAATAATTTTCCTTGTTTGCTGTATTATTCCGAGCATATTTTAATGACACTAAAATTAAAAAATAACAGAGCTGGTGCATATTTTGCTAAAACATTGAGCCTTCATTCTGGGGATCCTGCTGCACGGTGGCTGTGGACGGCGTATTTCAGTTGTAAATATTTATTTTATTAGGTAATTCAACTACGTAAGTTAAAATTTTTACTTATTTTGCTAACATGTGATTACACATTGATATTTTGCAACTCGAATATTTAAAAAAAAAACCGGACAATTACGAGTACGACTCGCACTCTGAGGGATCCGTTGGACGGAACCCTCAGAGCGCGAGACAAAAAATATATAGAAATATTGAAAAACAAACTTAATCTTTCTAGTCGACATTAAGGTTATTCCATACATACCAAATACATAATGTAAGTTTGTAATTGTAAAACATTTTTTTTATATGATACAACTTCAAATTAACTACTTTCGGATTTTTTCCTTTATATGTACCTACTGTGAGACCTTGTCTGTTGCTAAATTACATAATTTTAGCTCTACGGGAAGTACCCTATAGGTTTTGATTCCATTGTGAAATCGCAACATATGCGACATAAATGGTCATAATATGTTTTGATCGCGTTTACTTACAAGTTTGATTTTTTTCACAACTGATATAAACTGTAGACCCGAATATTTGATATACATTTCAACTTGATCCCCCTACGTATTCTTGACAAATAGAGTCTTGACAGACGGACAGACGAATATCAATGTGACCCTATAAGGGTTCCGTTTTTTTCTTTTGAGGTACGGAACCCTAAAAAACAGAAAAAAATATTGACATTTCTGTCTTATAGGGTAGGTATTACCTATAACCTATGGAGAGAGCTATGCTCGGAGTTTCTTTGCGCGATAGGATCCGGAACGTAAATATTCGCCAAAGAACCGCAGAGTTACCGACATAGCTGTTAAAATTTGCAAGTTGAAGTGGCAATGGGCAGGCCACATCGCTCGAAGAACCGATAACCGATGGGGAAGAAAGGTTCTGTAGTGGAGACCACGAACCGGAAGACGCAGCGTAGGGAGGCCTCCCACTAGATGGAGCGACGACATTGTGAGAGTCGCGGGCATCCAGTGGATGCAAAAGGCAGGCTGTCGTTCAGTATGGAAGTTAAAGGGGGAGGCCTATGTTCAACAGTGGACGTCTTCTGGCTGATGATGATGATTACCTATAATATCGGCGATATCGGCGGATATCGTAACTAGATAGGTACAGTAGGTAGCATAATAAAAAATATCTTTTAAATTTACCGACAGACCTTCCGGCCGCGGCTCTTCGTAAACAGGAGAACAAGATAAAAGGACTGACACTGCACAAGATCGTTTGGTATAACCGCAAACTCAAGGCTAGAATCTCTTGGGAGCCACTGCCGAATGTTTACGAGCAGACTGGAAGGTAACAACTTAATTATTTGCTAGATCTTGATACACGGTTGTCGTAACTTGACCTACTTACGTTGTCTTGAAACTTGAAATGTTATACCTAAGGAATCTACTACCTACCCATACTACGTGACCAAGTTTTTAACCCCCCCCCCCTCCCCCCTAATTTACACGCAGTAATTCATAAATATGGTTTTACGTTATTTTTTTGCAAATTAAGTTTAAAAAAATTGCTCATAATTTCTTATATTTCTTATACTACGTCCTGGCATAAGTGCGTCAAACCTGCTACCTGTAAGTTTAAAAACCGCTATCTATTTTTTATTAAGATACGTACTATACATGGTTATATTGAAGTATCTGTCCGACGGTTTTGACTGGTTTTTACTGAGCAAGTTCAATGGTTGTGGCCTGTCCATTTATTTTATTTTGGTCAAAGGGTAATAATATATTATTCCCTATAGATATATAATATATTATCTTATATTTCTTATACTAAGTCCTGGCATAAGTGCGTCAAACCTGCTACCTGTAAGTTTAAAAAGCGCTAAACGCTGCGCGGCATATTTGAATATAGCTCAAAAAAGCGCGAGATTTCCCTAGAGAATAATATAACGTGGTAATAACTTCAACCAAAATAAACAGAATGGACGGGCCCAGAAGAAGCGCATTTATGAAGATTACAAAATGAGCGCCAGCGCTCACTTCGTATCAGTCGGTCTCTAGCCGTAAGAAGTGCAACACGCGACTATTGTTACATGATAACGAAACATCTGACAAAATTATGCCCTCGTGTGCTTTCCAGAAGTTTAAAAACATAATAAAAACCGCTATCTATTTTTAATTAAGATACGTACTGTACCTACATGGTTATAATTAGGTGTTGAAGTATCTGTCCGACGGTTTTGACTCGTTTTTACTGAGCAAGTTTAATGGTTGAGGCCTGTCCATTCATTTTATTTTGGTCGATGGGTAATAATATAATAATTATTCCCTATAGCCTCGTATTTTGAATACCCCTCCCCCTCGCTCCTGAATGGGCCACGTAGTGGGTACCCATGGGTCATGTAGTCACGTGGGTACCTACGTTCCCTAAGTAGGCTATACCTACTTGTAAAAAGATAGTAAGATGTTTACCTACTCTTAATAATTAATAATGTTCTAAAAATAAATTAGGTAGATTAATAACTTACCAAATATTTTGCTTCAGATACCATGTCCAGTGGAAGACCATGAAGTGCGAAAATCCAAGAAAGCAACGGAAAAGCCTTTCGGCGACTACGGAGGTAGGTACCTAAATATTGTATTTTTTTTATAATAAATAATTATTACTTATTACTAGATACTATACTTCTATACTTAGATCGCGTTCCAAATTATGCCAATAACCGACACGACACAGTGCATTTAGCTCTGTAAACGTTGATTTAGAACGCGCCCTTAATATTGCATTCTTCCAAAGAATACAATAATAATAAATCGTTGCATTCTCTTAAATTTATTTTCATTTTTTCGCGCTTAACATAATAGAGCATAGTGAAGTTAGTTTCTAAAGTCTGTCAACTTTGAAGGGCGGCAAATGTAGGTGATGCCAGTATAAAAAAAATTGTTTAAAAATAATTTTGTTAAAGACAAAGTCTTTTGAACCATTATTATTTCTATGCACATAAAAAAATTACTCTCTTTACAGCAAACCTCGTTCGAGCTCTACGAACTGGAGTATCACTGCACCTACATTGTTAACGTCAACAAGTCCTTGAAATCTAAAGTTCCAGATTCGGAACTGCTAATTAAAGTTCCTGGTTGTGAATATTTTCAGAAAAGAGTTAATAACGGAACAATTCTAAATTGTTAATTTTATTTGTGTCTCCTTCCAGTCGAAAAAAATAATAAATATAGTTTTTTTATTTTGATCTAGGAGTATATTATTAAAATTATTGGGAAACAAAGTAGAGGAAGAGTTCTGAATACAACCTAATTATAACAATAAAAAAAAATTATGTGTAGGTAAGATGACATGTTTAATAAGTAAATAATTTAAGCTACCTAGATAATAAAATACTAGAGTGTATTCTCATTTTTTATTATTCCTTTAGAATAATTAAATTATTTGTAATTTTTCAGGTGAAATCTGTAGTAAATACTAAGAAATGCCTTTTAAGCTAATTTATGTTATATCTCACAGAATAAAAATAATATAAATTTTGAAGGTAGAGGGTTGGCAAAGGTTATGAATGAAAATAAATTTAAAAATAATTATTTTTCTGTAGTTTACCCATTTTTATTTTGATGGCTACCCATCATGATGAATAAGTACTTTAAGCCTAAGACGATTTCGGGATAGCAACCCAATTCGAGATTAATCTGTAACTATCAAACAAATAAAACTTCACAATAAACGGAAAAGTTGTATAGGTATGAACGTAAGTTTGTTGAACGTTTGGGAGAGATAAGCCAAGTACCATATTGGGGCGTTGGAGTCCATTGAGAAACGTGCCAAGAAGATTACGATTCCCTAGTTCAGACAGAGCTTCTTAGTCTTGAGCACCTGCACAAAATTGCTAGTTTATAGTGTTTTATTTTATCGGATAGGTACGTTTCGGAGAGTGTGCATCAGATGATAGTGATCTAATTCCCTCCTGCCCATTTTTCTATCGGACTGCCAGAGTGAAAAAGACCTTGACTTGTATTTTTTTTCTTCAGAATACCCATTTTTTTTCAGTTAAAATTATTTTAATAATTTAGTGTAGGTACTATAAAGGGGTCGCTGGCATCCAGTGGATGCAAAAGGCAGGCTGTCGTTCAGTGTGGAGGTTAAAGGGGGAGGCCTATGTTCAGCAGTGGACGTCTTCTGGCTGATGATGATGATGATGACTATAAAGGGACAAAAGAAAGCAATATTACGATTTACTCTGCTAAGACTGACAGATGTCGAATTTGATAATATTTTACTAAATTGGTCCTACTTTAGTGGGTTTGTAGGGCTCGTCACGTTGATTATAATAGTTTAATCTATTAAAGTACCGAAAAAAGTCTGCCAAAAACTAAAGTGGGCGAAATAAACACATATCGCACACACTGACAGTAATATTCTTACTAGTTCTAGTTCTACAAACGTAAACTTCAATATTGAACGGCACACAACTTCAAACGAGTTAGTCAAATGGGCGCCGATAAGTGATAAAAGAAAAACTAGTACGTACAAAACTTCCATATTTTTTTAACATAAAGTCTCGTCGTATACCTAGTAACTATTTGTTGGTTGGACGGCACGACAGGCAAATTCACTCGTCTGCTAGGGCGCTTGCAGACGATGTGTAGTAATAGTAGCAAGTATCTGCTACGCATCGTCTGCATCGTTTTGCTTTGTGTAAGTGGCAGTGGATGTGCTACTTAAACACTTCCACTGCCACTTGCACTAAGCAGAACAATGCAGACGATGCGTAGTAGCTACTTATACTACGCATCGTCTCATCATCATCATCATCATCTGCCAGAAGACGTCCACTGCTGAACGACAGCCCGCGCTTTTGCATCCACTGGATGCCCGCGACTCTCACAATGTCATCGGTCCATCTAGTGGGAGGCCTCCCTACGCTGCGTCTTCCGGTTCGTGATCTCCACTCCAGAACCTTTCTTCCCCATCGGTTATCGGTTCTTCGAGCGATGTGGCCTGCCCATTGCCACTTGAACTTGCAAATTTTAACAGCTATGTCGCTGACTCTAGTTCTTTGGCGAATATCCACGTTTCAGATTTTATCGCGCAAAGAAACTCCGAGCATAGCTCTCTCCATTGCCCGCTGTGTGACTCTGAGTTGACGCATCGTCTGCAAGCGCATAAATAGCACTATTACATGGCGATGACATTGCGTCAATTTTGATAATGGCAACATTTCTGGTAGGCCAAAAGACATTGGCATGGTACACATTTAAAAAAAAGATATGTTGCTAACTTCAGTCACGTCTCGCAACCCCCGTCGTAATGTCAAAAGTAAATAAAAAATATTTCGTAGGAAATAGTTAATTTTAACCTTATTACCAGATTTTGCTAGTATTATTCTATTTTCACGTATAGCATCTTCTTTTGTATGTTTTATAATAAGTGTAGCACAATTATTAGTGTCTTTTACAAACCCTATAGGACGTTTTCTTGAATACTATGTTTTTGCCCGTATTTAGGGGCAAATTACGCTTTAGCACCGAGTTTTTGTAAATTATTTTTACCTCAAGTGCAAGAATATCCTGTGTAATATCGATAAGTGTTCATTTATATGTTATAATCTCCTTGTGGTTTAAATGATATAAGGGCGTAACCACCCTGGATTTCGGTGGACGGCTGTGTAAAAAATGATGATTTTCATCTATTTCTGAGACAGAGTGAACAGTGCATGTGATAAAAATGGCTGAGGACGAAGTACTCTTCGACGACGTGTATGAGCTATGCGAAATTATTGGCAAGTAAGTTAAAAATACACTACACACAAAAATACACAATCCAACGTATGATCATGACCAATGTCTTTTAGCGCGTAGCCCTGACCGAGTAAAATTTGGTATTTTTCGATAAAGACATTCCCTCCATTTTTACACTTTAAGAAGTTAACTATCATCATCATATTTTTATCTAACCTGTCTTAGTCAGATGCTGGACATGGGCTTCTCCCAAGGCTCTAAGATACTGCCAGCTTTATGTAGATTGTCACTCAATCGAGTCTTAGGGCGTCCTGCTTTTTTTACCGATTTTTGGTCTCCACTTAACTCTAACCATTGAGTTAGATATCTATTCCAACGATTATCATGTCTGCAACAGTTATGACTAGCCTACTGCTACTTCAGCATTTTTCTATACTAATATTATTAGGTATAAAGAGGAATGATTTTATTGTTTGTTTGTTTGTTTGCATTGAATAGGCTCCGAAACTACTGAACTGATTTAAAAAATTCTTTCACTGATGGAAAGCTACACTATCCCCGGGTGACATAGGCTATAATCTATACCCGTGCGAAGCTGGGGCGGACCGCTAGTCTATACTAATATTATAATGAGGAAAGATTTGATTGTTTGTTTGTTTGCATTGAATAGGCTCCGAAACTACTGAACTGATTTGAAAAATTCTTTCACTGACGGGAAGGTACACTATCCCCGGGTGACATAGGCTATAATCTACACCCATGCGAAGCAGGGGCGGACCGCTATTTATTATAAAAAGAGTATCAAACAAGGAAGCAGTCTGCCTAATGGTATGCGTAAACTGCCGCCTATAGACTATGCAACACTTTTTTATTTCTTCATCAAAACTCACTTAAAGGATCATCATCATCATCAGCCAGAAGACGTCCACTGCTGAACATAGGCCTCCCCCTTTAACCTCCACACTGAACGACAACCTGCCTTGCATCCACTGGATGCCAGCGACTCTCACTATGTCGTCGGTCCATCTAGTGGGAGGCCTACCTACGCTGCTTCTTCCAGTTCGTGGTTTCCAGTGAAGAACCTTTCTTCCCCATCGGTTATCGGTTCTTCGAGCGATGTGGCCTGCCCATTGCCACTTCAACTTGCAAATTTTAACAGCTATGTCGGTGACTCTGGTTCTTTGGCGAATATCCACGTTTCGGATTTTATCGCGCAAAGAAACTCCGAGCATAGCTCTTAAAGGATGCATTATAAATATTACAAAACGGCTTACACTCACAATATAACTATCGGTCAAGACGATTTATCGGTCTTAGGGAGTTTATTATTTATTTATATTATATTTATTCATTTGAGTGCATAGGCTGATGTGCCTATATCACAGTGTCAAAAGTTAGTATTTATCTGTTTAGAATACATAAGGGTAAGACATTTTGTAATAATTCACTTTTTTTTTATTCATCATAGTGAGCCTTTTTAACAGGCCACTGCTAGACTTTTAGCTTACCCCCAAAAGGGTGATTGGGCCATATCCACCACGCTGGCCCAGTGCGGGTTGGTGGATTCACATACGCTATTGAATTCCTTCTCCGTACGTATGCAGGTTTCCTCACGATGTTTTCCTTCACCGAAAAGCCAGTGGTATGAAAATCTGTACATAAGCTCCAAACAGCTCATTGGTACGGGCCCGGGGCTTCAACCCGCGACCTCACGCTTTCAAGTCTAGCGGTCTCCAAATGGGCTACCACAGCTTTTTTGTGCTAGTGTGTATTACTATTATTAGAATGTATGGTGTGTGGTATAAATAAAAATTTAATAGTCTATCCTCTATTGCACAACCCATCTTCTACGTCTTCTAAAAATCCTTTCTATCCTAAGGTTGCCTAAAAGAGATCACTTTTAGCGATAAGACCCAGGTGTTACACTAGTTTTTAAGAGTTTTTTTCCTCTGTATGAAATTTAATGGTGTGAACAATAAAGAGTTAATGAATCAATTTTACGTAACATTAATACAAGAATTTGGTTAACTAAACAAAGAATGTGGTTTCTCTTCATGGGATCCGACTGAAATACACTGCGAATCTGCTGCATATTCATTCCGATATCTAAAACGGCCAACGGAATATGATAAAAATACAAACCTAAACTGTTGTCCGTCAGGGGTCCATTCAGCCTGGTGCGTCGCTGTGTGCATCGGCAGACAAGCCAGCAGTTTGCGGTGAAGATTGTAGATGTTGCCAGATTTACAGCCAGTCCGGGACTTAGCACAGCAGGTCAGTGTCTTCAAAGTTTCTTAATGTTATAACAATTAATAAACATTAATAATGATGGATTTTCATAAAAAAACTTAACATCATCTGACTCGCAGAAAAAAGAAGTAAATAGAACGGAAATGAGAAGAAAAATCAATGTAACCAGGCATCATGAGTGAACCTTGATTGAACATTCTTATTTAGATCAAAGCGTCGAACTCCGCATCACAGTTGCTAACTGATTTCGAATGACTGACGTTTCGTTTATATGGGTGCAACTGGCTACAACATATTTCTTACAAAAATGCCTTGACAGCCGTTCTAATTTAAACAAAAAAAAAATATTTTCTGTGATCTGACTAGATGAAATTTTACTAATTATTCATCATCATCATCATCATTACGGCGTATCATGTTCCCACTGCTGGGACTCGGGCCTTCTCTCAGGGAGAGAGATGGGCCCTAATCCACCATGCTGGCCCAGTGCACGTTGGTAAGCCCCGGCTTTGCACGGGTGTAATTTACGTGCAAAGCCGGGGCGGGTCGCAAGTTATATCTCTTCTCTACATAGTAAAAATTGAAGTCGCTTTCCGTGTCTGTCTGTATGGGCGCTAACTCCTCCTAAACCACGCAACGGATTTTGATGCGGTTTTCACTATCAGATAGCTACATTTTCAAGGAAGGTTTATATATATATAACTAGCGACCCGCCCCGGCTTTGCACATAAATTACATCCGTGCGAAGCCGGGCGGGCGGGTCGCTACCTAGTATAAATAAATAATACTTAAATATTCAGGACATTTTTGCACACACGGACATCTGGCCCCAAACTAAGCAAAGCTTGTAATATGGCTGCCAGAGACGTACGTACATATATATTTTTGAATACATACTTAAATAGATATTAACACCCAGATATAGAACAAACACAAATGTTCATCACATGAATATTTTTCCTAGATGGGAATCGAACCCACGCCCCAAAGTGCAGAAAGAAGGAAAATTATCTCTATCAGTAATAGTGAAAACCGCATCAAAATCCGTTGCAAGGTTTAGGAGGAGTTAGCGGTTATACAGACAGACAGACGCGGAAAGCGACTTTAATTAAATTTATACTACAAAATAAAAAATAAAAATAAATATCTGGGACATTTTTGCACACACGGTCATCTGACCCCAAACTAAGCAAAGCTTGTAATATGGCTGCCAGAAACTGATATACGTACATATATATTTTTAAATACATACTTACTATACTATGTAGAGATAGAGATGTAGAGAAGAGAAGAAATTTCTTATTGTACTTAATGCGACATTAAAACGGAAATACACTATAAAGATTCTTCAAATACACCGTTTTGAAGTGGTTGTAGCAAAGTATGAATACTATAAAGTAGGACAAACTAAAACAAAACGCTTGGTTCATTAAAATTTACCCTAAAATTTAAAGTGCCCAATAGCCAGTGAACATTGTTATTTACACAACATTTCGCGCGTTGTTTCCAACTCTGCTTCAATTGTAATCACGGTACTTTGCTGGTTAGATGTTATTCAGATTTAATTAATTCACAAGTTGAGCTGGTAACAATGTTATATTTGAGCAATTTGATTCACCCAGCTTACGAATGTTGGGTCATGTTAAATAATTAAAACTAGGTTTAAAGTAAGATGTTAGATACACAGATTTAATTAGACCTATAAAAATGTTTTAGTATTTCTGAAATTTAAATTGTATAGTTTTTGGTTACATACAAATCTGTCTATTGTACCTAAAAATAGCAATGAACCTTGTCCAAAGAATCAGCTGTCAGGCTTTTCAGGCTTTATTTCTGATGTGGCCACGGTCTAACTAACATGCCCAAAGAATATAAATAAATAATGAAGACGAAAGGACACTGCAATGTACTAGGTGGTAGCCACAGATTCTCGCTGGTAAAAATCAATTCGCTTCTTATTTCACGCTACATAAATTAAAAACAGTCAGGGTAAATTTAAAATCTACAGAAAAATAAAGCTAAAAAAAAGACTTCAATTAGTATACCTACATTACAAACATAACAAAAAATTTGAAACAGAAACTGAAAGTCCTCATGAGAATTTTTGCTAAAGAGAACCACACAAACCAAAACGTTATCTGTGTATATTATTTTGTTTTTTATTTTTATTTTTAAGCGCTGATTCAATTTCGATAAAATAAAGGACCACTTCTGTTCGACCTACCAATCAAAAAAGGAATCATCAAAAACAATTCATAATCGCGTAACAAACATACAAAAAAACATACAGTCGAATTGATAACCTCTTCTTCCTTTCGTCGGTCAAAAATTAGTTGTAATACCAAAGCATTACGCCACAAGTAAATAACAAGGCAGCAGCCAAAGCTTTGGCTTATATTTTCGCCGTCCGTCGCTCTTGCTTGTTTAGGCTTAGTGCGTAACGTCTACTTATTCTGCCCTAAGTCCATGATATATGGTGAATGCTCGCGAGGGCGCATGCTTGTGGGATAATATTTGCCATTCATTTGCAAAACGACCTAAAGGTCTACGCAAACCGGCGAGATTACGTAGCGGTCATGCGGTGGCGATGCCTAATCACCATCCGTCGCCACAGGTTTGATAACGACAAAGAGTGGTTTTATCGTCATTGGGAATTGGTGATTGGATGCCCACTGAACACTGAGTGATTGCGCTGGTTTAGAATCTAGTTAAGGCGCGGTTAAGGCGCGGATTCAAAATTAATTTAATATTTGCATAAATCACAGAAGAGAAAAGAAGAAAATAAATACTTAACTGGAGACATGGCTATGTAGCTAATATATATATATATATAAAGTAAAATATGTAGTAAATATTATACCTACTTATGTACAAAAATAATATAAGATGTAACTACAATACATGTACAACTAACCTAAAGGAAAGAAAATAAAATGGCTTACTATACTTAAGCGCGGTCTGATGACGATTTTAAATTAGTTTTTCACCCGCTCACGCCATGACCTATTTGCTATCTAAAACGGCTTTGTTTAACCCTAGAAAGATAATCATATTCTAGTGTGCGTTAAAAATAATCATGCGTAAAATCGACGCATGATTATATCATGGCTATACAGGCTATAAAAATTGAAATTATTTACTGATACTAAAAAAACATATTTGATTTGTTTTTCTAGGCATTAATAAATAATAAAAACAAGATATTATGAAAATAAATTAATTAATTTTATATAAAATAAAATAAACAATGAACTTCTGCAAAAAATTACAAAACAGGAATTTTTATTCTTTTATCACAAATCGAATTTTTTATACTTATAATCAGTAATTTTAAGGTATATTATAAATATTTGAGATATTTTTTGTTATATTAGCATAATATAAAACTATTTATAAATCAGTCAGATTCAGTTAAGATACCTGTCAACATTATGCTCTCGGCATTTAGTACACGATACGTTAGCTATTTGACGTTTCTTAGGTCAAAACGTAGTATATCTATCTTTTTTTAGCCGCTGGCTTTTCTGTGCTGTCTTGTGGTACATCTGGCATTTCTTTTGGTAAGATGCTGGAAATATTGTCCCGTAAATATATCTTTATAGTGGGCGCTTCCAATCGCTTGCTCATTTAGGAGACGTCAGAGCCAGGCTAAGGTTTTTCATGAAATTTTTGCGACTCACAACCTTTTCACCATTGCTGACAACATTGTAGTTATAAATAACAGAATGAATTAATGCTGGCAATATTTATAATTCCATATAATAAAGCTATAAGCCTTCAGTTAGAAGTCTTAAAAGTCACGTAAAAGATAATCATGCGTAATTTTTACTCCGCTATCGTTATATTTCAAAAATGGTGGCACTTACTTCAGCTACATAGACGCCTCACGCAAGCTCCATGCGAGAAAGGAGATTACCCATGAGCTCGGCGCCAGATTCGCGCAAATAAAAAAGTGAGAGCTATTTTTCAATTCCACATGCGTATTTTTTATACAGATTATCTCTCTAGGTTTAAAGTTGAAAATCGTATATCTTCCATATTTGATTTTGGATGATTCCGTGCCTTATTTGATGATAATGGTGACTTTGTGCTTGTGTTTATTTTATTTTGAGGGTTTTTATTTAATTTATCGAAATATAAAAATTTAATTTAACAATGGTTAAAGTTTTAAAGAAAGAGTCTGGCTATGCAATTCGTAAAAAAAAATATGTTGTCGCTCAAAATTCAAAGTACTTCAATTCAAAATCTATTTAAGATGCGCAATTTGTAATGATTTTTTTAAGAATCTAGATAATTTATCAAAATTTTATTCGGTTAAGATTATTAACAGGTGTTTTTTCTACTTGTAGTATTTTTTTTATCTGGTCAGTTAATTTCGTCACATCACACTAAGCGTTTAAAAACACTTCTTTTGGTTAATTTTGCGATTGTACCGCGCCTTAATATCTGTAAAGTATTCGTACCAGACATACTTTTAATGTATAAATGTACTAATAAATTATTATAAAAAAAAAAAAAAACATTTTTACGGGAAGGGGGCGAAATTCAATAAACGAATTTTGATGAATCGAACCCAATTTTCCACTATTAGGTGAAATAATTTTTCGCCTCAAGGCACAGCCTATAAAAAAAAATGGTTTACGATCGGTGAAGATACTGCGTAACACACACAATAAAAATTGAAGACACTTTGAAAACCTCCCATTAAAAAAAATTGGTTCTCGGTTGATAAAACTATATTATTTACTCATTCCTTTTTCCGTACAAATTCGTCCCAAATATCGTGGCGGTTAAAGTGCATCTGCATTCAATGTTTGTGGTTAGCCTCCATAGACAATTCAAAAATACTATAGCGAGCTCAAAAATACTGTTTTTACAAGCTTTTATTTAACTTGCCTTGTTAGTTTTGCTTGCCTTGTAGCATTGCTTGTTAGCTGGCGTGAACTTGCGCAAAATAGAAAAGAATGGCGTCTTTTAGTATCGGAGGCCAAGACACATTTTGCGTCAACATAAGTAAGTAGTAAGTTAGTTTGGGTCAAATCTTGCAACTGAATTTTAAAACAGTTATCCTAACCGATTGAACTGTATTTTTGTATACACAACACATACACAGTTGGATGCATGGTTAGGTAAATGACGTTATTCTACATCCAATATTGCGGACTCAAAAATGGCTGACCAGTTATTTTTTATGCACCCCCATGATATGGGTACCAAATGAAAGGGTTTGTTAAGAAAAATACGAATAGCTTATTTATTTATATATTTTTTAAACTAAGTATACATACTCCGCTGGTTTAGCTTCCGCTAAAACAGCGAAGTGAACTTTCATGAACACTTTTTTTAATAAAGCCCATATTTATACCAAACTGGCGACCCGCCCGCCCGGCTTCGCACGGGTGTAATTTACGTGCGAAGCCGTGGCGGGTTGCTAGTTATATATATGTAAACCTTCCGTGAAAATGTATTTAACTGATGGTGAAAACCGCATCAAAATCAGTTGCGTGGTTTAGGAGGAGTTAGCGGCCACACAGACAGACAGACGCGGAAGGCAACTTTAATTTATACTATGTAGAGATAGAGATGTAGAGAAGAGATATATCCGTATTACTCGCACTGAAGCGATGCCTTATGCGTCATGTCTTCCTGTTTTAAAATAATTAATGTCTATATTCCAGATCTGAAACGCGAAGCGACGATATGCCACATGCTGAAGCACCCGCACATCGTCGAGCTGCTCGAGACCTACAGCTCGGAGGGAATGCTTTACATGGTCTTTGAATAGTAAGTAGCGATTCGGTAACCACACCCTCCGGTGTTACATGGATGATATAAAAAACGTCAATCTTCCAAAAAATCTCTTTCCAAACATCGGTTTGAGTCGTCACTGCAATATTGTCAAATTGCGCAATAGTAAACGGTAAAACCTCTTTAAAAGCAGTTGCAAATTGAGTTAAATCATCAAATCGCTCTGATGATGGTACAAACAAGTATGTACAAATAATTCGACGTGCTCGTACTGTCTGATCTGTGATATCCTGATCTGTGGTATTTCTTTCTTTAGAGATTAACAAAATTAAAGTCACGTAAACAATATCAGCTCAAAAAGAAATTCCCAGTGGGTGTATCTCCCTTTATCATCAGAAATCATGATCTTCCAAAGATTTGAAAAGTTCTAAGCCTTGGTTGCCCTCTGCTACGGAAACCGTCGGACGTGCCTTGGCTACCGATAGCCGAATGTTTGCGATATTAGCCACCTGTCCTACCACCGAGAAGAGAAGCGAGCGTTCAGCTAGAAACTATATAATCACAGTAATAAAAGCTGTCTGTTACTAATTGACGAGAAGCGAATGAAAGCTTTGTCATGAAACTATGAGCAAGTGTACGAGTCTAATATTTGACGATGGCAGTTACTTATGTTACGTCAACTCGATCCTAATCGTCGCTGTGAAATCCTTACTAATATTAAAGCGAAAGTAACTCTGTCTCTCTGTCTGGATGTTTGTCGCGTTTTCACGGGTAAACGGCTGAATGGATCTTAGTAAAATTTAATAAAGAGTTGATGTATATCACAGAGATGGACATAATATAAAACTTTTATGACGATTTTTTTCATTATATTATGTAAATCTGGAAAATAAACGAAAATAATAGGACATTTTGGCGCTCACAGAATGCATCACAAAATAGAACGTAGTAGTCGAGGTCAGTTGCGTTTCACAATGCGATGTTGCCACTTCGTACTGAGAGTTACGCGGGATGCGGACGTGGGCCACGCTGTGCGACGTCGCCGGCGCTGTATCGAATTGATTTTATGCATGGGTATAGTTTAAGTGCCGTAGTGTGACATAGGCTACTCTTCATCATCATAATCATCACCATTTTTCATCACTACGCTGGTGAAACCGCGGGGCGCAGCTAGTTGTAGATAAATTGCTCATTTGACGTTTCAAAAAGTTTCAAACGAAAACAGGCATAGACGCCTCGATTGCTAGATGCTCCGGCTATAACAGTAAACAAAAGAGTTTCGCAACTGGCACAAGTCATCTTCAAACGGGCGATTGTTGTGTTTGCACAGTGACCAACGATCGGTCGCAGTTGCTGGTTATCTAATGATACTCAGATATTATTGAAATGTAATGTAGATAACAAGCAAGTGCTCTTGCCGTCAGCAGTATTGCATTGTATTGCATTGCATTGCAACAGTAATACATTGCAACTATCTGTTTCGTATCCATAAATCTTTCAGTTTAATTTCAATGCATCTCATTTTCACGGGTTTATACAACAGATTTATCTTTCTTGAGCGAGAAAATAGACGATAGCTACTCGCTTCGCCAGCGCGTTGTGGTGGGTGGGACTAGTGCCTAAAGTACATAAACTTTGGTATCAATATCGCTTGCATGCCGTATTGCAAATTGCAACGTGGAGTTTTGTCGAGCCAATTTGGTAGCTCGTTTTATGCATGAAATGGGTTTGGTTGTTTAAGTACAGTTATACAAGGTTACGCATAAAGACTCTACTAAGCCGAAATGAGGTCATTGTACTCATCATTATGAACAACTTTTACTAGCAATGGGGCCTATCCAGAAATTGTCAAAAAATATCAGCTGTTCCATAGAAAACCCATAGCAGCTGATATATTTTTAGACCTATAGTAAAAGTTGTCTTATAATGATGATTACAATGACCTTCTTTCGGCTCTTTACTACCTTTTCATGTTGCCAGGGTTCGTAGGAATTAGCCATGACTATTTTGTCCACCCACAAGATGGACAGACGACCTAAAAGAGACCGCAGGAAACGCTGGATGCAGGCCGCTTCTAACCGGCCCTTTTGGAGATCGATGGGGTAGGCCTATGTCCAGCAGTGGACGTCCTATGGCTGAAATGATGATGATGATGATGATTTTGTCAGATTGTTCAGTTAGGTAAGTCCAACTTAGGCAAAGAGGTCGCCCGAAGAATCCAACTCGATGGGCAGCGTTCGGGAAATTGCGTGACATCTTCTCGTCGAAGATACCACATGATGATGATTCTCAAGACCTCAAGACGAGGGTCTTTGACCAGTGTGTGTTGCCTGCCAGTGATGACATATGGTACTTACTAATGATGTATACTGATTATACTGAACTTATCGTTAGGACAGCAGGAAAGCAGTGGACAAGACTAGCACAGGACCGGAAAAGATGGCGCGCTGAAGAGGAGACCTATACCCAGCAGTGGGTGGAGAATGGTTGATGATGATGATGATGATGATACTGAACTAGCCATGACTACTTATTCATGTCGGGTAACCCGTATTAGATAGCGTGATATAACAAGACACAGAAACAGAACACAACAGAATACAGAATAGTACATTGTTTCATAATAAATTGAGAAAGGCGCTTGATTAGTCACGCGATGTGTAACGCTATGACAAGTGTGATGTTTTACTATTATGCTCGGTCCAAGCAATTATTTTCTCGGCACTGTCGATCTGTGTCTCTGAAGTTAGCTGCAAGACCTGCGCAGTAACTATTTTAGTCGCTGACGGAAACACAAAGATCCGCTGTGCCTACTGTGATAAACCGGCTAAGTGCGAGTCGGGCTCGCGCACTGAGGGTTCCGTACCACCACAAAATACAATAAGGTTGTCCAAGTAACAGACCAGTTATTATAACGCCTTCCAAAATTGACGAAGCAGTCGAACTTTGCTACAGACGGTCGAGTATAACAATTATAAAACACTGTTTTAAACTATCACGGTTGTTCACTGAAGTTATACAACCTTACCACGGTAAATATCCCGTAAATAATCATATAACTTTAACTATTAGAACTTGGTAATGAACAGAAATTTGTCACCGACTCGCACTTGGCCATTATTCATATTAATTTGTATATGACGAATCTCTAGTGTAATTCCGCTTCTACGTCGCTTCGGGTACAAGAAGGATTTTGGGATACATTATTTTTCTCTATAGATATTTGTGATGCTAAATTTAACCTAACCTGAAATAAAATATTAATTATATAAAAGAGAAAATTTAACATAACCTGAAACAAAAATAAATTAGGTTGCAGTTTAGGTAAATTTTTCTCTTTTATGTAATTATATGCATCTCTTAGATGCCCCATCTAAGACACGTTGCCGACCTTTGAAGACTCTATTTACAGCTATTTTGAAGAACCCCAAAACTATATTTTATTGTCAGTTATGTGACGTATTCACGTAAACAGTTATTGTGATTCCAGTATGGACGGGTCTGATCTCTGCTTCGAAGTGGTGCGTCGAGCCTCCGCCGGATTTGTCTACAGCGAAGCGGTTGCATGGTAATACCTATTTGTATGCCTATTCAGTCTTTTCACAAAAAAATTACGGACCTGATTTCAGGCAGCGCTCTCCGGCCATAGCTATCTGTTTCGCACATTTTCAACTTTTAAGATAAGTTATATATTTGTGTCGTCGAGATATAAACCTATAGAGTAACAAACGTGCAAAAAGTGTCCGAACCAAAACTCGGCGCCGGCTTTTTGGTTACTTAAGGTAAGCGTTATCAGACTACAACGCCGTGCGATGGCAGTGCTAAAGCCCTAACGGACGTGTGGACACCAACAGGAGAGAAAGAATGAAATCACATATTTCCCTCTCTTTCTCTCCCGTTGGTCAGACGGCGGTTGAAGTGAACCAAATCCACATGTATGTTATAGTCACCGCGTTACCAACTGAGTCGTCGAACAATAAACGACCTGTAATAAATATAATAAATAAGACCTGTAAGTGCGAGCGAGATAGACATATATGACATGTGGGTGCGAGCGAGATGAGATGAGCAATGATTTATGACCTGACGACTCTGATGGTAATGCGTTTAGTATAGTACTATAACGATGATGTTGCGGACAAGCGACGTTGAACACTATGCAAGCGACATAACGTCGAAATTGGACTAAATGTTGCATTGCGAACGATATTTTAACTTGTTATAGGTATGTTGATAAGATAAACTTCTTTAAACCGAAAATACTTAACGTTTGCAGCCACTACATGCGTCAAATACTCGAGGCGCTCCGCTACTGCCATGAGAACGACATCGTCCACCGCGACGTGCGCCCACACTGCGTGCTGCTCGCGGGCAGAGACAACTGCGCGCCTGTCAAGCTGGGCGGGTTCGGAGTGGCGGCCCAGCTGCCGGCGCCCACCGCGCACCGAGCGCCGCCTGGTGAGCACTCACAGTATTACTCGTGCTGCTCGCGGGCAGAGACAAGCTGGGCGGGTTCGGAGTGGCGGCCCAGCTGCCGGCGCCCACCGCGCACCGAGCGGCGCGTGGTGAGCACTCACTGTATTACTCGTGCTGCTCGCGGGCATAGACAAGCTTGGCGGGTTCGGAGTGGCGGCCCAGCTGCCGGCGCCCACCGCGCACCGAGCGTCGCCTGGTGAGCACTCACTGTATTACTCATGCTGCTCGCGGGCAGAGATAAGCTGGGTAGGTTCGGGGTGGCGGCCCAGCTGCCGGCGCCTACCGCGCACCGAGCGCCGCCTGGTGAGCACTCACTGTATTACTCGTGCTGCTCGCGGGCAGAGACAAGCTGGGCGGGTTCGGGGTGGCGGCCCAGCTGCCGGCGCCCATTCCATGACTGTAAGCAAATGCAAAAAAACATACATTGTAATAATTGATTTATGAAAGAACGCCCACTAGATCGTTCCTTCACCGACCAACACCATAGCGAAACCTTATCAATTTACGAGTGAATCGGTTTCTTCTAGGCAAGCGTGCTCCATCGTAGACCGCATCATGGCTCAACATCCGGCGAGTTGGCGGTCAAACGCAAGCCTATTCCTAAATAAATAAAGTCATGACAGTGGATTCATGACTTTATAGCGTTTTAGTGGCCTGGGCCAACGGCTAACTCTGTATCAGACTAACGTTACATCTGCTCAGTTGGGAAATCACGCGAACGTGAACGCGCCCAGATACGGTTTGCGGTCGCGTGATTTTCTAACTGAGCGGATTTAACGTTAGTTTGATACCGAGTTAGCCGTTGGCCGTAAGGCCCCTGGTCGAGTTTAATTTGTGTCTGATACGTTCAAAGTCCAGTGAAATGGACAGAGACCTTAAATGTGCTCAAGTTTTAGTAAAAGTTATAGTAATCATTACATTCTAGGTATTTATGATTTTGTCATAACAGTAGGTTGTATTGTACAGAACTGGTGATGGACAATCGACCACTAATGGGTCCCATGGGCCAAGCGTATCTGAAATCAGACGAGTACGGTAAGACGTTAATGTCAAACGGAATTGTGCCCTAACTGCATGGACATAATGTGCAATTTCATCAGCACCCATGTCACAGTCACCTGTCTTGTGCAACAGACAAGCTACACTTACAACTCTGTGTTGGCACTTTACAAAGATTGGCACTCACTTCATTTCAACACCTTGCCGTGGCCATGCATTGGTCGTATTTGCACCAATGCGTATAATGTATGGATTTGTATTGGACGAAAGTATGGCAAGACCAATCAGATAAAAACCCAAAGGAAAGTAGGTACACATAAAAATCGATGTGTTTATATTATGTTCCCTATGGACACCAAAATATGGCTGGTTCGATTTGACGGGACTCACTGGCAGATAGCTGAAGTTATAAGGAGTAACTTAGGCTACTTTTATCGAAGGTATCCACGCGGGTGAAACCGTGGGGCACAGCTAACAAAACACGTCTAAAGGGTGACTTTCCTGTGCTACCTTATAGTTGCGTGGTCAAATTGAGCAGATCATTAAAAAGAAAGAATGTTGTGGTCAAATCCTACTGTTGACTTAACCGTCGTTATTTTTATTATCTGTGGTACAATTGATTGAACCACAGACAAAAGTTTTGGCGCCAACGTGAAAAAAACATGACGGCTCGTTGTATCATTTTCCTAAACTTGTGTATTTTCGAGTGTGTGTAATAATGGTGGATTATTATTAATTAAGTGTTCGTGAACGTACTCGTGTGTGGGTAAGTGATATAGAAAGGCGAAACGTGTCTTTTCGTGTTGTTTCCAAAACTCCATAGAAGCGTCTCGTGAAGCCTCCACCACTTTACTGGGGCATGAGTTTGACATGACCGTGACTTACTTTGCTTGACTCTGACTGTGATAGTTAGAGTCAAGAGACTATCTATACTAATATTATGAAGAGGAAAGATATGTTTGTTTGTTTGTTTGCATTGAATAGTCTCCGAAACTACTGGACCGATTTGAAAAATTCTTTCACTGACGGGAAGCTACACTATCCCCGGGTGACATAGGCTATAATCTATACCCGTGCGAAGCTGGGGCGGACCGCTAGTATTAAATAAAGACGTGGTAAAAAGGCCTGTGCAGTCGGACTAAAAATATAAACAAAATACAGAACAGCTGATCAGTCTGATGAGAAATCTTTCTTCCGTGGAACAGTGAACAGACTATGGGTTTTTTTAATGTAAAAATTCCCAGTAGTGGTAGAAAGGTTTCTGTAAATACAGGTTTACTTACACATTAGTGCAAATATGTCAAAATGTGTGTCTTCGGCATTATAATTACATCATATCTTTTAAATAACTAAAGAACTGTATTATTTTCTAAATTGCTTACAAACATAATGCACAGTGGTGGTGGTACTAGCTTTGATATACATTTAGGTGCAAAATTTAATTTTATAAATAAATAAATAATAAATAAATATCTGGGACATTTTTGCACACACGGTCATCTGACCCCAAACTAAGCAAAGCTTGTTATATGGCTGCCAGAAACTGATATACGTACATATATATTTTTAAATACATACTTAAATAGATATTAACACCCAGACATAGAACAAACACAAATGTTCATCACACAAATGTCTCTATCATTTAAATTTTGCGAGAGGTTGGGTCTCTCTGTATCTTTTATCGCATTTACAACGGGGAGTGTTAGAACTGTTTGATCTGAAGCCGGCGTCTCGGTTGTATCATCGTACTAGCCGCCACCGCCTGAAATTTCATCCACACATCATAGATCAGTGGAAATAGCACACTGTGCGATTCACACGATCTTTCTTGCCTTACACCCGCAACATGTGGAATGATATACCTTCCGCGGCGTTTCCGAGAAGCTACAACATGGGGTTCTTCAAAAGGCGAGTTAATAGATCGGCAACGTATTTGATATGCCTCTGGTGTTACAAGTATCCATAGGCGACGGTGACTGCTTACCATCTACGGCCCGTCTGCTTGTTTGCCAGCTATGACTTAAAAAATAAATAAAAAAATAGTAAATTTTCAGTGTGGAACAATACTAAGAAATTACTTTCGAGTTAATAAAATGAGTCATGTTTCAGTTAGCTTTCAGGTCTTTAAAGGTCTAGTTCCTAGCAGGTAGCAAGAATTAAAGATGGCGTCACCAACGCTTAGCTGGTTGTAAAGGCAGCTCAACATTCTGGAGCTTAGCGGATAGAGCGCTTGGGGCGTAATCCCGATGACGCAGGTTCGAATCCTGCCGGTCGTCAAATTTTAGAATTGTCCATAACATTTAAATAATGTTTAAAATTGAGTTTTTGCTCTTTAAGTAACGTTTTTAAGCAATACTGTTATTTTTTGGGATCTACGTTAAATTAGTGAAAGATAGACTTTATCTACAGTTGGTACTAAATTTTAAACTACCCGACCTTACACCGATTGTTAAACTTTAGAAACTTGCAATCCCACTTATTCTTTAAAATAATGATAATCACGTTACTAAAAATAAAAACAACTCATATCCATAATTTTCACTTGATCTTTCCTTTAAGAAACAACTATCATTCTCCGGTTATCATTTTAAATAACCTTATACCCTTCTTCCGAGTACTAATCACTATCATATAACCTATGACCCATGCATACCCATTGAGACCCACTTTGGGTCGCTACCAACCGAGTAATTATAACAACTGATCAAACTTTTTCTCAGGTCGTATCGGAACACCTCACTACATGGCCCCAGAAGTGGTCTCCAGCCAATTGTATGGGAAGCCAGTGGATGTGTGGGCAGCCGGGATATTGCTCCACGTGTTGCTAGTCGGATATTTGCCTTTTACTGGAACGAGGGAACGACTGTTCGAGGCGATTTGCCGAGGAAGACTACGTGTAAGTGTTTACGGTTGTTTTAGTTCATTAAGTTGTCAACAGATGGTGTTTACAGTCAATTGTATGGAAAGCTGCGCAATGTATGGGCGGCTGGGATATTGCTCCAGGTTTTGCTGGTCGGGTATTTGCCTTTTACTGGGATGAGGTAACAATTATTCGAGGCGATTTGCCGAGAAAGACTACACGGAGTGTTAATTGTTGCTTTAGTTCCGTTCGTTAGTCAATAGATGGCATTCACAGTTAATTATATGGGAAGCCGGTGGATGTATGGGCGGCTGGGATATTGCTCCAAGTGTTGCGTTGGGTACTTGCCCTTTATAGGGGTGAGGAAACCACTGGAAATAAATTAAATTAGACATTAATGTGTGTTGATTAGTTTCCTTTTGATTTCCAGTTCGACGCTCCCCCGTGGGACGATATCAGCGACTCCGCTAAAGACTTGGTCCAGCGCATGTTGACAGTCGACCACACTCTCAGGATCAACATACAAGAAGTGCTCAATCACCGGTGGATAAGGGTAAGGGAACATTATACCTTCAATAATTCGACCTCGTTCTCATCGTCTTCCACAGCCTAACTAATAATGTGTTAATCATCATCATAGTCAGCCTTTTAACAGTCCACTGCTGGACTTTTAGTCTACCCCCGAAAGGGTGATTGGGCCATATCCACCACGCTGGCCCAGTGCGGATTGGTGGATTCACATACGCCATTGAATGAATTCCTTCTCCGTACGTATGCAGGCTTCCTCACGATGTTTTCCTTCACCGAAAAGCCAGTGGTATGAAAATCCGAACATAAGCTCCAAAGAGCTCATTGGTACGGGCCCGGGGTTTGAACCCGCGACCTCACGCTTTCAAGTTTAGCGGTCTCCCAAATGGGTTACCACAGCTTATAATAATGTGTTAATCTAATAAAATACTGTCCACTAAAAACTCAGAGTCATACATAGTCAGGGCAATGGAGAGAACTATGCTCGGAGTTTCTTTGCGCGATAGAATCCGGGATGTGGATATTCGCCAAAAACCAGTTAAAAAAACTGCAAGTTGAAGTGGCAATGGGCAGGCCACATAGCTCGAAAACCTATAACCGATGGGGAATAATGGTTCTTGAGTGGAGATCACGAACGGGAAGACGCAGCGTAGGTAGGCCTCCCTCTAGATGGACCGACGACACCGTTAAGTTAGCGGGCATTCAGTGGAAGCAGATGCCAGGCTGCGTTCAGTGTGGAGTTCAAAGGAGGAGGCCTATGTTCAGTAGTGGACGTCTTCTGGCTGATGATGATGATGATGATGATGATGACTGTCCACTTTGTATGGATATTTGGGCCCAGTCTGGCTCTGGATTCAATTGTTCAATTGTTTTCTTCAAAACTTTTTCTTTGCTGGGCCTGAATTGTTCAGTCAATTGTTGTTCAGCTAGTTCACCTTTTACTATGCCTTTTATTTGTAAGCAAATACAACCCCTAACGCAAACTGAGTGTTATAAATTTAAAGTGTATCTGTCTGTGCCAAAGTCCCAAACGGCTGAATCGATTTTAATTTAGTTTCTCGCCTGATGCGGTCTACGATGGAGCACGCTTGCCTAGAAGAAACCGATTCACTCGTGATTTGAAGACACGTGATTGTAACTATCGGGGAACACCCATTCAGGCAGCGCATTCCACTAGCAGATCGCAAAATAAAAGTGGAATCAAAGCAGTTTTTACGGGTTTTCGAAGTATCAACCATAAAGCGTTGTCAATTTTTCATGCACACTGGCAATCCGATAGAAAAATAGGCAGGAGAGAATTAGATGCTGCATCGTAGACCGCATCATCGCTTAACATTAGGCGAGATGGCGCGCAAACGAAAGAAATTGAATAAAAAAAAAATATGCAGATCCGATGTACACTCTCCCAAATATATCCGATAGATTAGATAAAAAATCGATAGACTAGCAACTTTGCGCCGATGTTCAAGACTAACCCTCCTATCCATAGACGTAAATAAAGGTACCTCGAATCCTCACGTCACCTTCAAGTGGTGTTTTGGCATTTAAAAAAACTTCACTTGAGGGTGGCGTGAGGATTCGATTGACGTTTATTGCGTCTGTGAATATGAGGGTAAAAGCTTAGCACTTAATCATTTCAGGACCGCGACAAGCAAAACCGCATCCATCTCTCCGGCACTGTGGATGAGCTAAAGAAGTTCAACAGCCGCCGGCGTCTCAGAGCCGCCACCCTGGCTGCGGCAGCCGCCGATGATGAGGAAGAGGACACTGAGCCGAGGAAGCAGGCCATGCTGGAAGAGGCCAACGCTGCAGGTATGTACCGCTCCTCTTAAATCATTTCCACTCCCAAGAGTAAGAACCGTTTTCGCACACCTACTGCGGGTAGGTGTGCGAAAACGGTTTTTCATACCTTCTTTTACGTACAATAGCCATGATGACTAATATTATTTTATTACCTCATAGAAAAACTGATCATAAACATTGCCCATCAACGAAGACAAAACTAAAATTTGTTCAACAGTAAATAAGTTATACAAGATGGACAGACGACCTAAAAAAGACCGCAGGGAAACGCTGGATGCAGGCTGCTTCCAACCGGCCCTTTTGGAGATCGATGGGGTTGGCCTTTGTCCAGCAGTGGACGTCCTATGGCTGAAATGATGAAATAAGTTAGGAATATTTTAATTTTATGCTAGAAAGAGAGCGCACTATAGCGAGTTATGACGCCATGCCTCAGGCGCGCCATACAAAGGCTATACTAACACACGCTTTGCGAGAAAGGGACAGAGTATCCTCTCTTTCCCCACCTAAAACTTTAAACACTCATATATCAGAAATGTATGAGCTAATTTAATTTATTTTTGCAGTACGTGTAATGTTTTTAGTTATATTCATCGCTAAGCCTTTTGTTGATAACTAGCGATCCGCCCCAGCTTCGCACGGGTATAGATTATAGCATATGTCACCCGGGGATAGTGTAGCTTCCCAACAGTGAAAGAATTTTTCAAATCGGTTCAGTAGTTTCGGAGCCTATTCAATGCAAACAAAGAAACAATCAAATCTTTCCTCTTTATAATATTAGTATAGATAAATTAAACATTAGGACATATGCCTATTCAGTACTCTTATACCAGGCTCTAAGAGAAATAGTCATAGAAAAACCAAAGCTAAGGTGAGATCCATTGCTCTTTTGCTGCGTCAAAAAAGAACAAACTAACATACACTTTCGCATTTATAATATTAGTATTTATTTTCATTCTTGGTCTAGCCCGTGCAAGGTGTGGAATGACCTTCCACCGAAGGTATTCCTGCCGAGTCTCAATATGGAGCCTTTTGGAAAGGGTATCTACAAACATTTAATTTTGTCCGGGCTGGCGAAGCATCGACAACGCCGCTAGTTTTGCAGACACAGAAAAGAAAAGTAAATAGAACAGAAATGAGAAGGAAAATCTGTCGCCAGGTATTATGACAGAACCTTGATTGAACATTCTTATTTATGTCAACGCGTCGAACTCCGCAACCAAAGAACTTGGAGCTTACCTTTTTGGGTTAGGTCTCAAAGTTCTTTGTCCGCATCACAGTTTCTAACTGATTTCGAATGACTGACGTTTCGTTTATATGGGTGCAACAAATCTCTTACAAAAATGCCTTAACAGCCATTCTAATTAAAACAAAAAAAAAACTTTTCTGTGGTTGCAGATGTCCATAGGTGACTTTTACCGCATACCATCGGAGCGCTTGCCTTTAGCTGCTCTTTTCTAAAAAAAAAAAGTTGTACGAAATCCTTCTTTTTTTTTGTTTCAGCGGTGAACCTTGTAGTGGAATCTCTGGACGATGTATCGGTCTTACAAGACGGTCCCCTGTTTATGGACCCAGACCTCTTTCACAGCGTACTCGACGATTTACAGCTACGGGCCCTTTTGGAGGTAAGTAATTTTCTTAGTAATCAGTTTTCCTTTCGTTTAGTTTAGTTTAATGTTTAGCTTTCTGAACCTGTCTGTGGCATACAATTTTAATTAGAAAATTTATTTAGGTTATTTCAATTTAATTTATATAGTTTATCATTTTTATATCGTAGAAAACTTAAAAATAAACAACAAATACAATTTTGAAAAGTGAAATAAACAATTTATGGTTTTGCGCGCCGCGACCGAACCCAGCTAATCGCCTAAACGCCAACACTATGCTTATCCTGCTTTTATTACTCCTTGCCGCATGACGAGTTCGAGTGCGCGAGTTGTGTACACTTTAGCTGCGCGCGACTGCCGCGCTGCCGTGGTTGTGTTTCACAATAATACGGGTGATGCGAGACGCGCGGGTGAAATCAGAAATTTTTCTTGCTTTATCATCATCATCATCATCATCATCAGCCAGAAGACGTCCACTGCTGAACATAGGCCTCCCCCTTTAACCTCCACACTGAACGACAGCCTGCCTTTTGCATCCACTGGATGCCAGCGACTCTCACTATGTTGTCGGTCCATCTAGTGGGAGGCCTACCTACGCTGCGTCTTACTTTATACGCACTCTTAATGCCGAGACGGACCCATTCGACACTGATTGTATCCTCTAGATATAAGTTTTTTTGTAAAGGTGTCGAATAAAATTTATTTTCTTTCTTTCTTTTCTTTATTACTACTGTGATTCGGTGTTGTTTCCTTGCGCTGAGTTATGAGTGTGTTGGTGCAGGTTTACGACCGCATAGCGTGCACCGTGGTGGTGTCGAGCGGGCGCGCGCCCGCCGCCGAGGGCCGGCAGCGCGCGCGCGCCGCGCTGGACGCCGCCACGAGGCTGCGCCCCCCGGGGCCCGCGCCCGCCGCCGCCTCGCCCGCCACTGCCACCAACATCCACGAGCTGCGCCGCGTGCTCGCGCTACCACACCTCCAGGTACACGCTCTTCTCTTTACACATCACGTTACTAGCCAGTAAATGTCCACTGCTGAACAAAGGCCTCCTAATTAGAATCAATCATTTTTCTTTTGTGTTTTTCTATATTGTATGTCTTTTAGGAATTTTATGTGCTGTTGCTGTTCTTTCGGAAATATATGGTTTATGATTATGATAATAAAGTTGATCTCAGCAATGCTTTGATCATATAGTTTGGATTGGGATGTAAGAGCTAAAAATAAAACTAGGTATAACACGTCCATTTATCAACAGCCCGAAGACTTCCACTGCTGAACAAAGGCCTCCCCATTAGAAAAAGGAGCATGCCATAATCCCCACGCTTAGCAGGTGGCTTGGGGATTATAGTATTTCGTCGATTTTTACGTATTACTGATTAATTGACAACAAATTATAATGCGAGAGCGTTTTCTAGTAAATGTTGTATGAAGTCGATTGTTTTGTTCCACATAGTCTGATCAGTGTTTCCATTTCTGGTTTTCCCAAACAATATTTGGCATCAACACCGTGCTTAAAAAGTTTTATAGGCACCGCGGCTAGCCAGGCCCTACTTACGTATGAAATAAAACGTTTACAACGTGATTTTGCTTGTTATGTGGTTTCATACAGAATTACATATTAACCATGGTTACAAATAACACGGTAACCATGGTTACAAATAATACGGTAACCATTTTTACAAACTTCAAGCGTGACTCCCGATTGAATACTACATTCTCTTGACAAACGCGCACGAAACGCGCTAGCTGGCTCCACGTTATTTTGACCGCTCAAAACGAGCGTGTTGCGCACCTCATCAGATTAGCAAACTTGCCATTGCCAATTCCATGCAGATAACGTAACGTGACCGCGTTACAAGAGGCACAGAGTCCAGTTTCAATAAAATTTTCATGTTATAACGTCACGCGTTTATGGCTCCTTGCCAGAAACGCGTGACGTTATAATAATATCTTGTGTGAGATAGATAATAGAGCTCATGAACAACGAATGAAACGATACGCGGTTTGAGGATGCACAGTGCACACCGCCATCTAGTTTATTTTGCTAGCACTATAATAGTGTACAAAACGAAGTCAAACCGATCCGAAACCGATATTCCCTTATTCTTGTTAGTGCCACAACCATTATAATATTTTTGTATTATTCCGAAATACAAATTGAACTAGCCGTGTGTAAATCTCATCTGATTCAAAGATGCAGATCCTTTGTGTTTGACTCACTGAGTCACATCTCACGTGTAAAATAGGCAGCTCGCTCACTCACTATACCATTAGATTCTGTCACGCGAAAAGAGCCGGACTGATGCGAATCCGAGCGTGCGTGACAAAAACAGAGCGATAGATAGCGTGTGAGTGAGAGAGAGCGCTAACCATACAGGTGGTACCGAGTTGATTGAGAGGTGAGCTGATCTGGGAATCAGATCCGTGATCTAACTCTGAGTGTGTGACAAATATCTGTGGAGTTACACATGGCTAAATTGAACTTCTCTATCAAATATACGACAGTACAATGGACGGCCTTATCACCTAGAGTATTTCTTCCTAGCAACCTTTAGATAGGCAGGACTAAAAGAATTGGAATGTGGTCTGTGCACATAAAGTACAAATAATACTGATAGTGGGCTTGAGCCATTTGGATTGTATTTAGACCTTCAATGAGTCATGGCCAGTCTAACTGTTATTGTAGTGTTAGTTTTAGCTAGTATTTTGTTTAGTTAATAATGGCAGTTGCCCCAGGAAAAAACATAAATAATGCTACATTCATATGTCGGCGCGTGCTAGGGGCAGGCCGATCCTCTTCAGATATTGTGGTTCTACGGCTTGAGTATACCGGCCGAGGAGAATGAGACTTCGCACGTACATTGACACAGATTTTATTCCGTTACACTATGATTAATCTTACAATGGAAAATTACTTTAAATTATTTGCGGACAAGTTGTTCCGCCTCGTAATGAACGCTGCTATCCTCCAACCAAAAACTCCGAATTCAAATGAGCTCCACCGAGCCTAGCAAGTCTGCGCGCCCGCGCTAGCGTCTCTGCCGGACGGTATCCGAACTTGTTAAACGCTGATTGGTTGCCAACGACACATCCGCAACTAATGTCAGCAGGGTACGTTACTGCAGCGTTACACCAGTGATGGCGCCACCTCCATCACTAGTCCACCAAAAACTAAGCTAGGCCTAACGGCCTAACTAAATAATCTAAGCCTTAAAAACTATCCGATGGTAGTTGCGCCCGAGTACCGAACGCCTTCTAAGTGCCATCGACGCGCTGACACATATAATAAAATATTATAAACAATAATACATAACATAAATACATACGTTCTACCAAGAAAAATATACTTAGGAAAGACAATAGCGGAACATTAGAGCGTAGATCGAAAATTTGCCTAAAAACGGTATAAACTTAGATGGCGCCGTAATTTGAGCGTGCTATAGGTTGTCTCGAACTTCCGTAAGCGCTGCAGTCAGATAGCGTACGAAAGGGTTCTACAAATTACCGTAGCGCTAGTATCGCAGTCAAGTTTCGCCATCTAAGTTTATACCGTTTTTAGGCAAATTTCCGATCTACGGCTCTAATGTTCCGCTATTGTCTTTCCTCTTAGTCTAATTACCTTGGTTCTAATGTTTATAAACAAGCTTCTTAACAATTTAATTATGTATACTCGTTGACATCTTGTTTTAGTCAGTTAAAACCCACGATGCCACTAATCCTTAGCAATTCGGCAAACCCAAGAATCCTGTATTTGGAGGGTCCTTAGGCAAACCACGATCGTCGCGCCGCCAGTTTGAACTGTGCAAACTAAAACTCTTTGTGCTTATGGTTGTTAATGCCGACCCGTAGTCACTAGATGGCGCTGTTTGAAACTGTTTAATGTTATTTTCAGATCCTGTTCCCATCCTGCTTTCAGTACGACCCTGTCCTGTATCCCATACTGAAGAAACCATTGTATAAGCTGAACTGTTATCACAAATCCATTAAAAAATATTTATTGTTTATTACCCATTTTGTTTTTATTTGAATTTTCTAACACGCTTTTGTTACCTTCACTTGTAACTAACCTAATATTTTACCTATACGGGTGTAAGAAAAACGCACCCGAAAACGAAGACCGGTTATAGTGTTTATGATTGCTGATACGAGAACCCTTTTTTAACAGGCGTCATAAGAAGAGGGTTTTTTTGAGTTTTACAAACCGAGATTCAATTCCTATAGAGTCACAATCTCTCAGTGAAAACAGTCAAAAAACGTCCCAGCGTCATACATTGTATCAATTATATAATTTACAATGCCATATTAACACCAATTAAGACGTTATGACGCTTGCATAGTGTTCAATGTTAGTTGTCCGCTATGTAATCGTAGCTCTGGCATCGCGCGGCGTTGTAGTTGGATCGCGGTTACCTTGTAACTAACCTAAAAGTCTGCGCAATTCGTAGCGTGCGCCGAGTTTTCGTTCGGTAATTTTTTGTCACGATTGTGAATCCATATGTATTGTATCTCGATGATGACAATACAATAATTTGGTACCATAGAACTGATCTGATGGTGGAGGAGGTAGATAGTAGAACTCTTCATTTTTTATGTAAACCCGTCGAGTTTGTGATCCTTTGGTTTGTTTTAAGTATCTAACATAAGCATGCTTATTATTTTTTAAAACTTTAACGCTGTTTTAAACTATCACGGTTGTTCACTAAAGTTATCATCATCAGCCAGAAGACGTCCACTGCTGAACACAGGCCTCCCCCTTTAACCTCCACACTGAACGACAGCCTGCCTTTTGCATCCACTGGATGCCCGCGACTCTTACAATGTCGTCGGTCCATCTAGTGGGAGGCCTTCCTACGCTGCGTCTTCCGGTTCGTGGCACTAAAGTTATATGATTATTTAAATCAAACATTAGTTATTGATTATTTGAGTATCCCATAAATAGAAACTTTAGCAAAATTTAACGGCCTTATTAACGTTAATTAAGTAAAGCAAAGCTTAAAATGGCTCTGCCTCCTTTTCATTTCCGACAGCTAGATGTTAACAGCTCAATTTTAAGCATTGCTTAACTTATGTAACGTTTATAAAGTAAGACCGTAATATATTAATGTTCTCTTTTTTTGCAATCACTAGAAAAACACGATTTAGTAAATTTTACTGCCTACTATAACTACCTCGGATCAGAGAAACAAGGGAGATATGCCGTGTTTAAATGTCACCGTGTCTCATCCATTTTTTCTTTATACTGCTATAAACCGTTAGCACACTTATTTATTCACGCACACTAAGCAACTTGTAGCGCCACCAATGAACTATTAGTCCACATGTAAAAAGTGCAGCCACATGCAGGGCGGCAAGGTCGTCTGCAGAGCTTGTTCGACTAAAAGCATTGAGCCTGATTTAGCACAGAAAAGAGAAGTAAAATCTGTTATCAGGCATTATGAATGAACCTTGATTGAACATTCTTATTTAGGTCAATGTCGAACTCCATTTCATTTCATTTATTTCAGCATCACATCCGCATCACAGTTGCTAACTGATTTCGTTTGACTGACGTTTAGTTTATATAGGTGCAACTGGCTACAACCTTACAAAAATGGCTTGATAGCCGTTCTAATTTTAAACAATTTTTGTTTCTCTTTCTGCCGCCACGCTTCTTACCATATCTCCCTTGTTTGTCTGGTCTGAGATAACTGGTAACATCTATGCAGGCTGTTCTTGAACATAAAACCATTTTATGAGACATTAGGATATCCTGAACCTCTTCTGAGTCATCATGTCCATTAGGTACCCTGGCAGTTTGCCAGCAAACTACCTCTTTCAACCAGTCGGAATATTTTAAAAGTATAAAATCTTCATACTACAATGTAAGCAGTGAAACGAACTTTACTTGCCCGTTTGGTGATATGTTGATAGCTTACATTGCATTAACACATGTCTAGTCAAAATTCCCTTTCGCAAAATGATGCCACGTCGGTCGCCGGGGTAGCTTGAGATTGGAGACTCGACGCGACTCGACGCTCGTGATTCGAGACTCGAAAGTCATTCATTCAATTCGCGCCTAGGATTGGCCCGCTCGAAATAGTTTAGGTTGACATTTAAAACCTTTGGCTTAAGGCGGTGTAAAGGACGAGTAGTCAAGTGGTTATATTTTCATTGACACTTACAACATGGAGTTAATTGGGATACACGTAAAGGTACACAGGCATTTTTATCCTGAAAAAAAAAATTATAAACCGTAATGTTTACGATAATATCATCTATATTATATTTACGGCGTAAACTATATATAGGTAAACCACGGGGCCTAACTGTGTATCGGGCAAATGTTACAGGTGTGGACAATTTCCAGAGTTAGAAATAAAATATGTTTTATCTCATTCATATCTTGTTTATTCTTGCAATTGATTTGACAACTGATATTGAGGTTTATTCAGTTATTTCATGCTGAGAATTTCAAACACCTTCGTCGACTCTTAGTTGACCATCGTCCGCACAAAATGCCTAAATACAGGGTTACTAGCAATGTCGATGTAAATTATCTTTGGTTACTGGTACTTAATCAGTTAGTGTCCTCTCAAGGGCGCCTCAGCAGGTAGGTGCATCAAAACAAACAACTTGCCCTACGGCTTTTTGATATACGCGAAAAGAAAATCAGCTGTTCCATACAAAGAAATCATTCACACCCGACAAAATATATAAAACAGCAGATTTTCTCCCTGCTAATTTTGATGAGTCATTGAACAAAAGTTGTTGCTTTTGACGTATTAAAGCACGTTACGAGGATGCTTTCTGATTATCAATAACCCTGTATAGGCGAGAACAATGACAAGGCGAGAAGAATGCCTTACATATCTCTGCTACACTTCCTCCTAAAAAGTTGCACAAAACTGGAAACTTCTAGTCTATAGTGACCAGTACTGACCAGAATTAGGTTCTAAACGTTTAGTCAATGCAAATTAAATCGAATATATTTACATAAGTACATTTTTACACATGGTTGCCCTTATAAAAGTTAAATGCTATAGTTATTCCTTCCACTTCATTTACATGTTTCAGTAGGGTCACCAGTATTGTCGAGAAATGCGGACAGAAGATCTAGTTGAATGACCTGTGCCATAGAATAGATGACTGTTACTATGCACATTTGGTTTCGTTATTCATGACTTGTTTGAGTGCCTCGACCGACTCACATGTAAATACTGGATTTGGGGCTAGAAGTTTTTATTTTGTTCAGGTAGGATTGGGTTTACAGTCAAACCAGCATATTTTGTTAGAAGAAAACGGCTTGAAAGTTTTGTTTAGGAGGAAGTGTAGCAGAGATATGTAAGGCATTCTTCTCGCCTTGTCATTGTTCTCGCCTATACAGGGTTATTGATAATCAGAAAGCATCCTCGTAACGTGCTTTAATACGTCAAAAGCAACAACTTTTGTTCAATGACTCATCAAAATTAGCAGGGAGAAAATCTGCTGTTTTATATATTTTGTCGGGTGTGAATGATTTCTTTGTATGGAACAGCTGATTTTCTTTTCGCGTATATCAAAAAGTAGGGTAGGCTTGAATGAAAGTCTTGTTTATGGTAGGATAGGGTTTTGTTAAGTATGTACGCAAAGGTTTTCAACAGGACCCTATAGATCAATAATACTATCTTTTGAACGGTAAATTGAAATTTTCACACAATATGTACAATATGTAATGATATGGCGGATTCATTATCATCATCATTTTAGCCGTAGGACGTCCACTGCTGGACAGAGGTCTCCCCCATCGATCTCCAAAAGGGCCGGTTGGAAGCGGCCTGCATCCAGCGTTTCCCTGCGGTCTCTTTTAGGTCGTCAGTCAAAACACAGATGGCAGTACAGATGGCCGATGGGGCCGAATGGTTCTCGAATCGAATGGAGACCACGGACCAGTAAGCGCAGCGTTGGACGTCCACCCACGAGATGGATAGACGACCTAAAAGAGACGGCGGATTAATTAAAAAATAATAATATAATCAAAATCAGTGGATATTCGCCAAAGAACTAGAGTCACCGACATAGCTGTTAAAGTTTGCAAGTTGAAGTGGCAATGGGCAGGCCACATCGCTCGAAGAACCGATAACCGATGGGGAAGAAAGGTTCTGGAGTGGAGACCACGAACCGGAAGACGCAGCGTAGGGAGGCCTCCCACTAGATGGACCAACGACATTGTGAGAGTCGCGGGCATCCAGTGGATGCAAAAGGCAGGCTGTCGTTCAGTGTGGAGGTTAAAGGAGGAGGCCTATGTTCAGCAGTGGACGTCTTCTGGCTGATGATGATGATGAATAAAATCAAGAGAGAGCGATTGACGCCGACCAGTAACATGTGCGCTTTACAATCTGACTGCACCCGGTTCGAACCTCAGCCCTGCACCAATGACTTACCCGCTCGAAAAACGGCGAAAGAAAACATCGTGAGGAAACCGGTATGTCCAAGAACCTCAAAGCTTCAAAGACATGACATTCGCCAACATGCACTGGGTCAGCATGGTGGATTAGGGGGGCTCCTCGCTCTTTTTGAGAGAAGGCCAGAGACCCAGAAAATAACTGGAAAATCCCCGATACCGGTAGGTGCAGGTGAAATAGAAATAAAATACTAAAATGATATATATAATAAAACTAGCGACCCGCCCGCCCGGCTTCGCACGGGTGTAATTTACGTACGAAGCCGGGGCGGGTCGCTAGTTATATATATATGTATAAACCTTCCGTGAAAATGTATCTAACTGATGGTGAAAACCGCATCAAAGTCCGTTGCGTGGTTTAGGAGGAGTTAGCGGCCATACAGACAGACAGACAGACGCGGAAAGCGACTTTAATTTATACTATGTAGAGATGAAGGTAGAATACTCAAATAATAATTTAAATGGAGTCGCCTATTATCACCCAGGTGATTATATTCCCAGGAGATCAAAGTCGACTACAGAGGCGACTTTTAGCACCCAGGTGATTAAAGTGGAATAGACCGGTTTTTCCCGGTACTGAACGCTACTTGCTATAGACACCTCAAAAAGATCTCAAATCTAGCTCGCAAGAAACCTGAATATGATATCAGTTCCGTATCCCTTCTTCATAAGGCTTCTTTTGAAGAATATTCATCGCTGATGCATGCCAGTGAAAAGCTATTACGTAGCGTTGTTACGATATTGTGTTATTAAAATGCGGGGAAGCCTTAGTACAAAGGAAATTGCTTCTGTTTCATTGTGAAATCTTTCACTTGGTGAAAATGTTTTCTTGATAAGTAGGTACCGACTTAAGTATTTGTGGAATTATTAAACCAAAGCGTTCAATTACTTTAAGTACCTACCTAGGAAAATATATTGAAATAATTATCGTAAATACCAAATTAAAATCGGATATTTAGCCGTATAAAAAAGTAAGATCTAAATTTATTGATGGTTTTCGATAAATTGTATACTTTCATCAGAGTAGTAATAGAGAATAGCAGAATCATATGGAGACCTTTTTTGTAACAAGGGAAAATCAATACTGAATCGGTTTCTTTTAGACAAGCGTGCTCCGAAGTAGACCGAATCATCGCTTAATTTCAGGCGAGATAGTGATCAAAAGCAAGCTAATAATTTATTTAAAAAAAAACTATAAAAATGCCGACTGTATTGAGGTCTGTACTGCTAGTCTGTGGAATGCGCTGCCTGAATGGGTGTTCCCCGATAGATACAATCTGGGTGTCTTCAAATCACGAGTGAATCGGTTTCTTCTAGGCAAGCGTGCTCCACCGTAGACCGCATCATCGCTTAACATCAGGCGAGTTGGAGGTCAAGCGCAGGCATACTATTTATAAAAATAAAAAAAAAGTACAATCAGGTTATGTAGAATTGCACTTACTAAAGAGTCCTCTCTGTGCCTGACAGAGAGCACCAGGATATCCATACAACTGATAGAAATGCATCGGTACTCCCAAGAGAGATGCCCAGCTGAGGTTGCTACATAAGGACTGATAATGATAATGAATTTACCAAAATAAGATAATTTAAAGCTTCAATAAATATAAACATGCAAAATGTAACACTATTATACCAAGTTAACACAGACTGATAGTCCCCTCTCTGGGTAACTAATTTACTTTCGATTCGATCTATATCTATTATTTAAAAAAGGGGTTGTCTGTAAAGTCGGTTTACGGACGATAATTTTACGTGATAACGCTTAGGCCGATCGTGCCTCTCTATCGCTTGTTCCGCGCTCTCGCTTGCACGCGCGGCTCAGGCGGAACGTGACAATTTTTGTGCGTGCATGGATTTAGGTATTTAAGACATTATTGCGTCAATAAAATATAAACTCCAAGCTTATATTTATAATGAATAGGTATATATAATGACGCTGCGCCGCGAAACCCAAAGAGAGTGAGTGAGTGAGTAAGACTAACAACCAAGGACTAGGTATTCATTATATACGTTCGACACTATGCCGCAGAACTCAATATTGCGCCACAGTTTTCTATTTTATTTTTGCTCTGACCAAAGTGTGTTATGCTGTAGAGTTGCTTTGTTCTTTGTACTCGTAACTTGTATTTTTAAACTCGAGAATTGTCTTCAAAAGCATCCTCGGTTTGCACGTAAGTTAGATTATCTGAGCTAGCGTTACTGCCCAATACCTGATATGACTTTTACAAGGTGGTAAAATTGTAAGTAAATGACAAGTATATAAATACTAATAGACATAGTAATATCTATTTAAGTATGTATTTAAAAATATATATGTACGTATATCAGTTTCTGGCAGCCATATTACAAGCTTTGCTTAGTTTGGGGTCAGATTACCGTGTGTGCAAAAATTTCCCAGATATTTATTTATTTATTTATTTTATTTATTTAGTTATTTGGTGCGAGTGTCTATTATGTCTTCTGTGGTGCGAGTGAGTTTCAAATTCAGAGCAAGCTAAGCTAAGGATTCTACTTTTGAACCATGAGCATAGCAAAGGATTCAACTGCCACGAGCGACTCACCTTGGCGAGGAAAATATAATAAAACTATTTGAGGTGCTATTCAAAGAGGTTGGAGTGTTTTAATAGGTAGGTACGTCCCTTTAGGGTATAAAATTATATAACGTCCTTGGTAGGTAGGTACTGAAAAATTTGAAGTTTAGACAACAGTTCGACACGTTTGAATTTTAACCTACTTTCCTTTCCGCGCCAGTAGTTTATAACGCATTTTTCGCGCAAATTTTAAACGATAAAGTAAATATTTCCAATCTGGTGTGATGATAAAAAAATAATTGTGGCAGACATGCGTGGTGAAAAACTTACTTTAAGCCAGCGAAATAATAACTATTTCGCTGCTTTATGCAGAAAGGTATTACCTACAAATCAGCCAGTATTCTGGGCTCTTAGTCAATCACCAGTATCTGTCAACGGGTTACTAGGTATTATATCTATAATTTTTTTAAACTATGCAAGTTCCTTTATTAACTAAACAAAATACAAGCTAATACTAACACTACAAATACAGTTAGACTGCCCATAGACAGTTGAAGTTTTGTAGACAATCCAAAAGCTCAAGCCCACTACTAGTTGGCAGCGTACCCAACATGCTGGCGACATTACCACGTTGAATGGCAAAGCTCATGCATTGAGCCAGAATCACGCCAGCATTTTGGTCACGCGTCGCATTAACCATCTATCTATTGTATTTTCGATATCTGAAAGTTTTCGTTTTCGAGTTGGTAGCTAGCTACTTTTGTGTAAGAGGTCATTACTGATGTACCAGTTCGACATAACTGCGTAGGTAGGTACCTACAGTAATATTAAAATTATAACGACCTCCCGACAAAGGCTGTAAAAGCAAAAAGCAGACAGAAACACAGAAACTTACTCCAAATTCTGAGTCGATGTTAAAAGTTTGTCGCGAACAAGCGGAATATGCGAGCGCTAAAAATTTCTTGTAACCAGATGGCGACATGTCTTTGAATTTTCTTCGGGAGCTACATGGAGATTCCGCTTGGTATAAAATATCTATCGTGTGCACTTATCTTTTTTTTACTCGACTTACAGAACGTAACATGGTATCGAACTTAACTAACACAACTACTTACCTGTTTTTTTCTTTCTAGTTTTGGCTCCAGACATCTTGTGTATTTAGCTAATGCCAAAAGCATTATTTAGAGCTTTAAAGTACCGACAGTTTCTAATTTCAGAACGTATACAAATATTTATAACTACGTTACAACACATTGTATTTTTTTTTTGTAGAAATAATACATCAACGTAACGAAATAATAGGTCAATGACATCAACACTGAAAATATTTTCGTAGTTGGTAATCAAACGAAAGGGAAATGGCAATCGCGTGTCTTGGACAATGTACTGTACATGTCACAGAGGACTATTGTAGGCTTTGTTGATGATAAGTACAATCAGCATTCCGTGGGCCATTGAGGCAAGTCGTGGCCAAATCTTAAAACTGACTGACTGGACCGATCGCCTATTCAAGCTTCACGCCATCATCGCCTTTCTAGCGCTACAAAGAAGATAAAGGACACCGGCAAAATCATAACTTTCCTCTAACTTCCCAACAAAGTTACTGACATAATTTATCCCGCGAAATTAATCCAAACTACTTGATATTCCGCCAGCACTTACCACTTCCTAAATTAAGCATAGAACTGAACATCAGCTAGATATAAAGTAAAGTTCAAGTTATGGAGACGCGGGGCGTCGTGCGACGCGGTTCAATATGCATGAGAGCGGTCACGCAGAAACTTGGTGTTGCCCGCGACGCAGCCGGTGCATAGGTACGCGACGCGTTCTCCATAAACGAAAACTAAAAGGGCAATAATAAAAAAAAAATGGCTTCAGTTGCAGATTAAAATCGGTAAACGCAAAAATCTTTACTTCAATAAACAGGTCTCATGGAGCTTTGCCGCCAAACTGAAAAAAACATTATGTCGTCTCCACAGTTTTTTTGTTGTTTAAATGTCGTCTCATTGTATTATTTTCCTAAACTTGTGTATTTTTGAGTGTTAATGCTTAACATAAATTAAAAATAGTAATTTTTAAACTTTCGCGATTTGAACACTTGTTTTAAATGTTTATCGGGACTTATCACGTATTATTTAATATAGGTAAAAAAAATATAAAAAATAATACGTGATAAGTCCCGATAAACATTTAAAACATAAATTAATAATGGTGGATTATTATTTACTAAGTGTTATGTGCTCGAGTATGGGTGAGTGATATAACGAGGTGAAACACGTATTTTCTTGTTGTTTCCTAAGCTCCATAAAAGCCTCTTGTAAAGTCTCCGTCGCTTTACGGCATGACTTTGACTTGACCGTGACTTACTTTGCCCGACTCTTAGGTACCTACTGACTGTTTAACAATGTTTAATTAAACGATTAAATACTTCACACTGGCAAATGCACAAGAAGTGCGATGCCTAAATTCTCACAGAGGAAAGAATTAAAAAAGGATCTCATCCCTAATTTTGCGGCCTAGAGGTTAGAGGTGGAATATTTTTGGATATTAAAATTGGATAGTTGGGACCACCCTCGAGATATATAAAAAGAATTAAAAAGCCTTTTATTTCTACCAAAATTATACAGTTTTGGATTGGAACTTAATTTTAAATACCTAATTATCAATTTAATAACCAACTTCAATATTTTATCATTTATGATAAAATATATAGCTATAACCCTAGAGATAATCCAAATGTTTTTGGATGTTTCGGTTTACGTTTTATTGGGCTATTATAATTGTTTTATTAGCACCTTTGATAGAGAACACATTTGTCTAAAAAAAATAGTATCGTAAAGTTAGTAGATATTTGGGAAAAATCCCCGGAATTTTTCCGCAACCGATAGGGGTTCTCGTTTTCGCGAAGTTAGCTCGTAACCCCTGGTCATTAATCAAAAAGTTAATGACTTTTGGAATGCGGTTTTAATTCCGCCTATCTAACTGAATCTGCGTTTCTTAATTATGCTTAGAAAGCAAAACTCGAATGAATTCGAATAATCTGCTAAACGGAATATGACAAACAAACGGGTTGAGTTGCTAATGACAAAATATACGTCGCATGAAGGGATGCAGTATTTTTTTTCATCCCTACTTTTTGTCTTCATCTTGTATTTATGATTAGTTATATCACGTATTTTTTTATTTTTTGAACAGACTTGCGCTTGACCGCCATTTCGCCTGATATTTAGTGAAGACAGGCCTGGCGCACTCCGCACTTTAGGTATGAAGCTACAAGTAGCCGACTTGTCGAATTTGTCGCATCCGCTGCCGCGCGATAGACAGGGATAACGCGACAATAGTTACGCGATAGAGAGAGACAGAGAGGCAACTTCTAGGTTAATATAGGTGAGGTAGTTAGCGCTCGCACGTTCTGAATTGCACTTTATTGTGTAGTTGCGAGAGTTGCTACTTATTTAAATGAATTTGCGGAGTGAATCTTTTGTACTTGTACTAATATGTATTCTGTGGTGAAGATGCGGTCTGCGATGAAATGACGAAGTAACTTTCTTGGTGGAAGGAAAAGTGGCCAGTATGCTGGCCACTTTGAACGGCAATGCTAGTTATTTGGCCAAAGTAGGCGTCAGCATTCCAGTCACCACCAGTCACCAGTCGCCTCCACCAAACGTTTGGCCAAGTACCTACTAACTATCCCTGAACTTTAAAAAAACTATCAAACACCTCGCTTTTCAAAATAGGTGAATGCATTTAGATTTAGGTGTGAACATACAAACAAACTTATAGGTTTTGCTTGCGGCTCTCTCATTTCTGCGGATTCAAACTTGCTTAGAAAGCACAGATGCTCTTCATCTGATTGCGAATTTGCACAAATTTTATCTTTAAAAATTTGTGCAACTTTAAAACTCCTTCGAGTTCCCAGCAAAATTAGATTTGAAGAATCTTCTCACAAATTGGAAAGATTGAAAAAGTTCTCTGACAAGCGCTTTGTTTGAATGATAGATTGGTGCATTATTTTTGGTGATTTTAAAGTTACTTAATTTAATATTTATAACATTTGGAAATCGCTTTTGTTTTATTTATAAACAGTAGCTGCGCCACTTATATATCCTACCGTTCTCCACTATTCGTATTTTTTCCGGGATGAAATGTAACTATGTCTGTTCTGATAAGAACAACTACTGTCTTGCCTTTTACCGAGATCGGTTTAGTCGTTATTAATCTAAGGGTAATAAACAAACTGACAGAGGGAAACAGATAGAGTTACCTTTAAATTTCTAATATTACAACAAATATGAAAAAACATATTATTATTATGACCGCATTTGAAGCGTGAGCCACATCATCATCATCAGACGGACAGACAGATATCGTAGGCTTAGTAATATGGTCCCGTTTTACCCTTCGGGTACGGAACCCTAAGAAGCGAAATTTCAAAAGCCATCAATAAGAGATTAGCTATATTGTAAGCTGTGAGGGGATTGAAATATCTTCGAATAGATTAATCCGATATCGAAAACGTAATAGGATAAATTGATTTATATTGTTACAGTGATAATAGGTACTCCATTTCTGTTCCTTTCAAACTGAAGTTTAATTTTAATTGGGGCTGCGAACTGGCATTGTTTGGGTTCGATCTTGGTCGGAATACTACTTCCGATGATAGTTGTGGAACTTTACCTTTGATTGTTTTGGTTTGATGTCGAAGCTATGCTGAGTTTTTTTCATCATCATCATCAGCCAGAATATTTCAACTACTGAATATAAGCCTTTAACCTCCACACTGAACGAAAGCCTACCACCTGCATCCACGGGAGCATTTCTTACCGAAACAAAATAAAATAAGACACGTAAAGAAGAAATTAAATATGGCACAGTTACATTGCAGATTTTTAGTCGATTATCACAGGACAGACATCCTAAAAAAGCAAGGAAACGCTGAATGCAGGCCGCTTCCAACCGGCCCTTTTGGAGATCGATGACGGAGGCCTATGTCCAGCAGTGGACGTCCTACGGCTGAAATTATGATGATGAAGCTTCTCAATCCTCATTCAGATAATGAAAACGGCTTAGATGTAAATTAGGACAGTAAGCTCCACTTTCCACGAAATCATTCAATGTCATTCCCGGGCCACAGCACAAAAAGAAATTAAGCGGCAATAACAGACTGTCGCTGAAGTATAGGACTTAATTAATGCAATTCAGCGGTGAATAGAGAGCTTTGTTTTCCCGCTAGCGCCAGCATCCTGATGAATCTACGTTCTGCTCGCTTCATATTATACGAAGAAAATTTTATGGTTAGTTTACAACGTGCTGGCTTATGATTGGCGTTATGCACCGAAAAAAAACTCAACTTTCTACAAAATACGAATACAAAATATTTTATTTTCCAGTACACTTACTTAACCTTATTTACAAGAACATGTGCAATTTCTGAGGTATGCATTGAAATGCAATTCCTATAGAGTCACAATCTGTCAGTGAAAACAGTCAAAAAACGTCCGAGCGTTATTGTACATACATTGTATTAATTATATACTTCACAATGCCACATTTACATGTTATGACGCTTTTTTTTCTTTTTTTTATTATAAATAGGCTTGCGCTTGGCCGCCAACTCGCCTGATGTTAAGCGATGATGCGGCCTACGATGTAGCACGCTTACCTAGAAGAAACCTATTCATCTATTCATTCAAACGCTTGCATAGTGTTCAACGATAGTTGTCCGCTATGTCATCGTAGCTCTGGCATCGCGCGGCGTTGTAGTCGGATCGCGGGTACCTTGTAACTAAACAAAAAATCTGCGCAATTCGTAGCGTGCGCCGAGTTTTGATTCGGACATTTTTGGCACGATTGTGACTCTATATGTATTGTATCTCGATGGAGGTATGATAAAAAGTTGCTTATGTACACTAAACAATACGCTAAAATACCTTGCTTAAACATCTTTCCTTTGTATGGTCATGAAAACTAGCAGGCAACAGGTGTTATAAATAAATGGCATAATGCCAGTAACAATCAAAAATGTAAATTAAAAAAAAAAAAAAAAAAGGCCCATATTTTAAAGGATATTTCTTTAATATAATCATAAAATGTACAATGTGTTTGTTTGCCGGTGTCGGAGCGTAAAATGGTAAAATATATGGTAAATTTTATCGACGAATCAATTTTTTTAAATTTTTTTTCTCTCCATTGTGGCGTGGCAGCCATTTTGTTTTTTTTTGGTACGAACCCACAGGCTCTTGTATTAATTTAGTCATAAATTCCCATGTAAGGGTCCTATTGACACAAAAAAGGTATCATTTCGTTCCATAGCTCTAGTCTGTTTTTTTAGGTAAAATTCTTATTTTTGGTTATAAATTAACACACAGGCTATTTGGTTCGAAATAAAGTAAACTCGACACACTCAGTACCAACTGGTATTAAGGTGGTTCGTTTCACAAATGGCAGGAAATTCAAATTTGAAACAGTTTTCTTGACCTTGTAGTTAGGCCGGGTAATTATTGTAAACAACCATAATGTTTGCGCAAATTTACTATTCTTCTTTACAAAATCATGTAAAGCCATGTAAGTTACATGGTGCGTTAATGTTAAATAATTGTACATTATAATGTAAAGAACAGCCAACATTTTGCGCAAACACTGTGTTATTTAAAAATCATTACCTGGCCTGGCTACTAGGACCAAAAAACTGTTTAAAATTTTAATTTCCCGCCATAGGTAAATCGTACCACCTTAAATGTTTAAATGCTTCGTAACTTCCGTCAAAGTAACCTAGCAAAACTGACATTGTGTGAACAAACTCCTAGATATTTGAAGACAAAATCTCATATTACTCTGAACAATTAGAGACTTTGTCACCATTAAAAAGTTAAGGCAGTTTAAATTGCAAGAGAGTGCGGCAAAGATTTAGCATAAAACTGTCGTTAGAGCAAGTCTGTTGAAGTCTGCGGATGACGTCACACAAATCTGTTTTTGATGTAATTGGTAACATTCAAAGTGGATTAGATCTATTTATATACGATTAGATACGGTATATCGATTTAAAACTTTGGAAGTATAATGTATTCAGGATTACTATACAATAATTTAGCACCTTCGAACTGGTCTTTCGTTTTTGGCCCCCCTTTCGTTTTGTTTTTTTTATTATTTCTTAAAATCCGGATTGCTTGGAATTAATTACATTACATATTCTGTGAAATATTTCAACTGGCTATATACCTATCTATTACGGTTCGAAAGAAACAGCCGTTTAAAGATAGGACAGACAGACAGACATACAGACAGACAGCGTAGGCTTAGTAGGGAATAGGGTCCTGTTTTTACCCTTTGGTTACGGAACCCTAAAAATAGGACGGACGGACAAAACAAACTTATAAGGGTTCCTTGTAGCTATAGCCACGTTGTAATGAAGTGACAGTTTGTCAAACGTGGAATGTATCTGTTGTATTATTGTTGTATTCAGTTTGTATCCCTAAAAATTATCCGACCAAGATAGGGAAGCAAAGCGAAACCTTAGACCAAAATAAAATGAATGGACGGCCCTAGAAGCGTTTTTTAATGATTACAAAATGAGCGCCGTCGCTCACTTTGTTTTAGTAGGTCTCTAGCCGTAGGAAGATCAACACAATACTATTGTTACATGATAACGAAATATCTGACAAAATTATGCCTTCGTGTGCTTTCCCGAAGTGTAAATACACAGCAAAAAACCGCTATCTATGTTTTGTAACAAATGTATTGTAGGCTATAATTAGGTGTCAAAGTATATGTCCGGCGGTTTTGACTCGTTTTTACTGGGCCCTGATTCCGTAACTTTAACACGCGCCACGTTAAGTTAACCTCTTAAAATTTGGACTCTATTCCCTAGGGATAAAGGCCAACTTAGAGGTAAACTTAACACGGCGCGTTACGTGCGTGTTTGTAGTTACAGAATCAGGGCCCTGAACAAGTTCAATAGTTATGGCCCGTCCATTATTTTTTTATTGGTAGAAAAGCGAAACACGCATTGTCTACAATACAAACACCAAACACAAGTTCTAACTAGTAACAGTGGTTACCAGTCATTGTTCACGCTAACTAACTTCCCCGTGACAAATGAGCGCTCCAAACCGAGATACGGTGAACTTGATTAGTGCTGATAAGTTGAACACGTGTACTCTGACATGGAATAAATAATACGCATGTACCGTTGTTTAACAATAATATTACCGTAGGTAAGGCCTGTCTCACTGCGAGAGAAAGCGCGTAGCCTTGAGCCCATCTAGATAGGCAGCTTGGATTCTACGGTTGCATGCTTTATCTTTGATCACAGGTGAGATTGGGTCTCTTATCAGAATACCCAAATGACAAAATATGGAAAGTTCGACATCGACATCGTTTTATGGTTGATATTCCGAGAACCCGTACTAAGCGCTTTGATTCCACATTTATTGTGCGAACTGCAAGTCTGGAATTCGCTGCCTGAATGGGCTTTCCCCGTCAGTTACAATCTGGGTATCTTCAAGTCGAGAGTGAATCGGTTTCTCCTAGGCAAGCGTGCTCCATCGTAGACCGCATCGTCGCTTAACATCAGGCGAGATGGCGGCCAAGCGCAAGTCTACTATAAAAAATAAATAGAAGTCTTCCAATCGTCTTGATCTTAAAATTCTAAAGTGGCTACGGCTCACAGCTACGGTTTTCACCATAGGCCAATCACCACAGGACACCACCTGGAAATGTTAATTACCAATTTTTTTCTTTGTTCCAACATAACCTCTGTGGTGTGCATTTGCCTCTTTTTGGTGGAGAAACGTAATCAAACCTCTTTGCACGTCAAAATACTTATTGTACGTGTCCAAAATACCATACGCAGTATGTTTTGTCGGGACTTAGGTTCGAGTTCCAGTGATAAATTTAGCAAAAAGAGGGTAGACCGTTTTTAACTTTCCGCTAACTACCCGTATTCTTCACTCTGCCCGTGAACACGGTGCATGTAACTGCGCCGAAATAATGGTAGCTCCATCCTCCATCCATAACCTAATCAAGATAAAAAGACCTGTTAATAATCATTATTATAATTGTAAGCTCATACTGATTGTATTATTGAAACTGACGTGGTTTTCACACATTTTATTTACATTACTCGGGAATTAGTCACGTAAGATTGAGCCGGTTACTCCGAATATAGTTTCAACCGCATTAGACGGTATTTTTCAAGGTATGCACGTGCGCGGCTGCGTCTCGCTTTGCACCCGGCTTAATCTTACGTGGGTAATTCCATCTTCAGTCTCATACTGATTCCTATTGTACACTAAATGACTATCCGGACAGTGTTCGCTAACTAGACATCCCATACAAAACGCTCGAGACAACCGAATTAGCTGAGCGAACTGGGTCGCAGAAAACTCAATTTTTAAACTCGCCCACCTGTGCTGTACAACATAGCTATGTCGAGCATGATTTTTAAACTTTCGTGTAGATACTTTTTAGGTATTTTAGAGGCCAGTAAAATATTCTGTTAAACCTTTTATACAGTTACACGGAACGGTGGCACTGAGCCGAAAGGAGGTTATTGTTCTCATCATTATGAACAACTTTTACTATAGGGAAAATTGTGAAATATCCATACAAAAATGTCTTACGTATTTTTTTCAGGTTTGGTCCCAATGTCTTAGTGATGAGTACAATGCCTCCTTTCGGCTTAATACCGACGTTCCGTGTAAGCCTGTATTGTATTATTTACACGCCTAATTACGTCCATTTCTTAAATAACTGCTGTTACATTCATTAGAAATCATTTAAAAAATGCGCATTGAATTGAATAAGAAAGGTTTAATCCCCTTTAAAATAAGAAAGTACCATTGCGCTTCTTAATAACCCAAGAGTCCATAGAGAACTGTCCCTACTGTATTCTCGATCATGTACACCGTACTTCATACTCCGTTGGAGTCATAACAGAATCACTGTTGCGATCCGTTAACTTTGTTAGAGATGAGAGGTTCATTTACTAGCTTCATGTCAATCTTGTATGTCTAAACCATGGTAGGCGGGAAGACTTTGGAGCGGCTGTATACCTTTGTTATAATCGGTGTAAAATCTCTGCGCTAATAATGTCCGCCAAAGTGATGTTTTAATATTTCCGCCCGGCCCGATACTTTCTTCACTTCACTTCTTTCTTTTAATTTCACTTCATCAAAACACGCGTAAGGATTCATTTGAGAGCGCGCGGATTCCCTGATGAAGGAGCTCTAATGGTTCTGAAACCGGTCGATTGTCTCGACCGATAAACACAACGTGAGTGTAAGCCGCTTTTATAATAATTTATCTTCTAATTTGATGGAGTAAAATGGTAACAAGTGAGTTTTTTTTTTTCTTTTAACTGTTACTGTAAATAATGTGAAGTTGAAAATTTATTTGGTTGTAATATTACGATAAAGTGTCAAAACCACGTATTGCTGTCTGCAAACATGTAAAAAAAACACGAGCAAAATCGGGTAATAAATTATGAAAATGTCTTTATAAATTTACATACGATTCTGACTCGAATCCATAAAACACTGACGAATTCCGAAGCACTGGACATCTAATGAAATTCTTGGGCACAAAATATGTTATCAAGAATCAATATCCTCATATTTGCTCCACCATCCCATGTCAAAGGAAAAGTCCGGGTCTGATATAAGCTAATAACTGTATATTGGTACTGCGCGCCCGTTTTATGATAATACCCTGTATAAAGATAAGACCACACCAAGTTCTAGGTTAAAAAATAAAATGCCATGATAAAATAAAACCACAAATAAAATAGTAACAATTGTATTATTATTATTAGTATTGTTGTAGTTTATATTAAACTTTATTCTGGTCAGGTCATCATATGTAAAAAAAAACTGGTGTACAAAATAAAGAATTTATATGTATCTATCTATCTGAACATTCGTTATTATTTAACTAAAATCCAGTCATGAAATTAATAAAATTCAAGCGTGGCGCAGAACTGCAAGACCTGTGGACATCGTGACCGACCACGGGGTGCAGAACGATTTGTTTAAAAACACGAACCAAATTGAGAACTTTCCTCTTGTTTCGAAGTCAAACGCTTAACATCACTTAACATCAGGCGATCTTCAATTTTTTTTTGTAAATACGCCATTTGTGAACCAATTTGGAAAATTCTTTTTATTTATAATATAATTACTTTCAGAATGATCCCATAGAAATTTCATTAAAATTGGTTCAGTAGTTTGCTTTTTAAATCAAATTGACAAAATATGTCATCGTAGTACCTAAACGAAGTTGCGTATTTAATATTTTTGAAGTGGTTTTTTAAATTGATATGATATGATTATTTATTTCATGCCGCGACGCGATGCTGACTTTAACTCAGTACGTCTGTACCTTTATTTCGTAAGAACAAAAGCCGTCGTGGTCTGCCGTGATCTAGTCTAGAACATCAATTTGTTACGTTAATTTGTTTCAGTTACCTGCGGTTATTGGTTAGGACTTCGTGAAAGGTTGATTGAGGCATTGAATTTGCTATCTCTGTGGTTATTTTGAGTACCTTTATAGCTTTAATAGTCTGAGATTTTGTTAACCTTTGTTTGTTTGAAAGTTACCCTACAGATGTTATTGTTGTGGAGCGAAAGTTACCTATTTTTACCTAAACAAAATAATACGTGATAAGTCCCGATAAACCATTAAAACGTGTACAAATCGCGAAAGTTTAATAATTACTATTCTACAGAGTTCAGATGGCACGTTTATGTTCACACAAACACACTTTCGCATTTATAATATTAGTATGATTTTATATAGCCGTGGTAGCCCATTTGGGAGACCGCTAGACTTGAAAGCGTGAGGTCGCGGGTTCAAACGCCGGGCCCGATGAGCTCTTTGGAGCTTATGTACGTATTTTCATACCACTGGCTTTTCGGTGAAGGAAAACATCGTGAGGAAACCTGCATACGTACGGAGAAGGAATTCAATGGCGTATGTGAATCCACCAACCCGCACTGGGCCAGCGTGATGGATATGGCCCAATCACCCTTTCGGGGGTAGACTAAAAGTCCAGCAGTGGACTGTTGAAAAGCTGATTATGATGATGATTTATGTATACCAACTACTAGCAGTAAAAATATCAATTTAAAAAACCGACTTCTATATTTGTAAATACGCAATTCGGTTATTTGAATGACATATTTTTATTCATTTATTTTGATTTAAAAACTACTGAACCGATTTTGATAAAAAAATATGGTATCAAATTGAAAATATATCTTTTAAAATATATAAAATATATTTTCCAAATCGGTTTATAAATGACAGAGTTCGGAGGTAACAAAAAAAAGTACCGAATTCAGAATCCTTTTTTGAAGTAGGCTAGAAAACCAGCAACCTTCGTAGATATTTTTCTTCGTATGAAATTGTGTAAAATTTGTAGTCTTGAAATTATTATTCTCGAATCTATATTTTTTTATAATTGGAAAATAAATATTCAATTGTATTGGTCGAAATAAATGAATTTGAATTAAAATCAAATGTCAGAAACTACATGAAATCAAGAAAAAAATATTAAAAAAAAACATTCATTATCCAGTATCCATTTTCGATCGCTGAAATCCTGTCTCGTAAAAGGTTTTCGCTGCACAGCGCTAAAACACTCGCATTTGGCGCTGCCAAAAAAGTAACAAAACAGCGCAAAAAACATTTAGCTGGGTATCCTATCGGAGGTGCGACGGTACTTAACGTCAGAACAGTTGCTTTCACTGTACCAAGTACAAGTTCGGTCGTGCATGGTATTGATCAGCTTAATACCAGCTTGGAGCATTAGAGTCTATTGCTCAGACTAAGCTTTTTAGTCTTGAGCATCAAAGTTTCTAGTCTATCGGTTTATTATTGGATACATTTCGGAGAGAGTGCATTGGATCTGCATAATCTAATTCCCTCCTGCTCATTTCTCAATCGGACTGCCAGAGTGGACTCGAAAAACCGACGCCGCTTTATGGTTGATATTCCGAAAACCCTTACGAACAGTGATCTTATTGCGTACGAAGCTCTTTGATTCCACTTTTATTGGGAACTGGTCTGTAGAATGCGCTGCCTGAATGAGTGTTCCCGATAGTTACAATCTGGGTGTCTTCAAGTCGTGAGTGAATCGGTTTTTTTCTAGGCAAGCGTGCTCCATCGTAGACCGCATCATCGCTTAATATCAGGCGTGGTGGCGGTTAAACGTAAGCCTAGTAAGCAATAAAAATTATAAATAAATAATTAGATGTAGCTATAGGTATAAAAGCTTAAGCCATAAGGGGGAGGCCTATGTCCAGCAGTGGACGTCCTATGGCTGAAATGATGATAATGATGAAAGCTATAAAAAACGAAAAAACTGTGAACAAGTTAGCGTATAATTTATGGTTTAAGATTTTATTTTCTCTAAGAATAACAGTAATTCACTTAGGTGAGAAAATACATGTTTAACTTAACTAAGGTACTTAAAGATTGCAAACATTACAAGCAACTTAATAATATCGCATCAGTTTTTTTATTTTGTAGGTAGGTGACAGCGTAAAACTAGGGTTCGATTGCGTGTCGCGAATCGTCCAAAGCGCCATAGCAATATCGGTCATTAGTAATTGCCTATTACATAACATTTTTTATTTTTGTACATAATTACTGTTTATCTCAATATAGTTTATCTTATTGTTCGAATAAAGTTAATGATTAGTTTTTATTTTTTATTTTTATTTTTAAGTATGCGTGATATTATTTTTGTTATTATATTTGCTATGTACATAATGTATAATAAATGTGTTAGTGTAGGTGTAAAAGGTAGGTAAGTATGTCTATCGTGTTAATGATGTGATTTAGATAAAATTATTTAATAAATACATATATTATAAATCATTAGCTTAAGCTGAGGACTTCTTAAGAATGAAATGTTTTAAATTTTTTTTGAAGTCGGGAAGGATTGTATGTCTTTTATATCTTTAGGTAATTTGTTATAAATTTGTGCCCCTTCAAACGTAAAGTTTTTTAAGCCATAGTTATTAGTTCTTGGTCTGTTTGGTATACAGATGTTATTGGAATACCTAGAGGATCTTGTTCGGACTTGCGACTTTACAGTGAAAGTTATAGTTGTATGTATTTGTTTTTTTATAACTTTTCTTACAAGAATACAAGTACTATAGCGGTATAGCTGCTTCAACGTCATTATTTTCGTTTGATTATAGACTGTAGTTGTTGGAGTCAAATAATTAAGGTGGAAAAGCAATTTGACTATTTTATTTTGGATTCTTTGCAATTTTTCTAGATTTGTTTTAGCTGCTGATCCCCAAACTTCTATTAGATAAGTCAAATGAGATTTTACGAAAGAATTGTATATTAAGTATTGAACTGATTTTGGATAACAACGGATATTGCCCCGAAGTATACCAATTAAGGCAGATAACTTTGATCGTATGCGGTTTATATGTGGTTTCCAGGTAAGTTCAGTGTCAAGAAGTAGGCCTAGATATTTTTCTGATTCCACTTTGTTCAAAGTTTCGTTGTTTATATATAATGGTGTGTGACTTTGAATCTTTTTGTTTTTAGCCTTAAAAATCATGTAATTGGTTTTCGATACGTTGATAGTCAACAAATTATGCTGAAACCAAGTATTTAAAGTGTCGAGGTCAGACTGAGCCTGGGTAATCACTGTATGTATATCATTCCCAAAATAAAACAGACAGGTATCATCAGCGTATAACGTAGTATCACCGGTCAAGTTGAGCTCGTTAATATTGTTTATGTAGATCAGGAAAAGTAAGGGACCCAGGATAGATCCCTGCGGGACTCCATAGGTGATTAATTCCGGCTTACTGGTCGTGTCATTAATTTTAACTTTTTGATATCTATCAGTGAGGTAAGACTGCATCATTTTAAGAGCTGTTTCTTTGATACCGATAGTGTGAACGTAATTTACTTTCTTAAGCATAATTTCTCGTTTCAGGTAAGTGAGACTATAAAAAACGACGGCTAAGTAACTCTGTTCCTCCTGGTAAGTACAATAAAATTATTTTACTGTATTATAGCACATTGTTAGTTTTTTATAAAAATATATATCAAAAATCTTCAGTACATAATACTTCGGTAGGAAAGAGAGTTTCACCATAAATTACTTTCCGAGCCACCCGGCTGAGTGTAGGTAAGTATCGAAACCAGTCAGCTTTGAAAATCTAAACAATATACCATTCACGAAATGGTTTCGAAATATTTCATTATTTTCCTCGACATTTTTCTAAATACCTCTTAGACGAAGTTCTGGAAAAGCTTTTGTTTTTTTTTTGGTTAATTCCCGTAACAAACATTGAATTAAACCCTCAGCAATCACAAAAGAATCAACTTATTTGTTTACTCCGTCCACGCTAAGTTGTAAAAATTTGAATGAAAAACGTAAATTATTATCACATTTACTAAGTTTTCAAACTAGGAAACATACAAACATAATATTGAAACTAGGAGCCAATATACTAGTGAAACAAAAAAAAGTTCATCCGATTTTTTATTAACTCTATGGCAGCTGTGCAAGTGCCGAGAGCACAAGGCAAGTGCAACTTATCTGGTTAGGTCTCAGAAAAAGATGCTTTAGTCCTTCTTCTGAGGGGTCCGATGTTCAAAATAACGCCAATGACGCCATTTGGAAACTACATCAATTTTAAATTCCTATTTGTACTAACAGCTACGGAATCTATCATGAAGCATAACTATACATTCTCATTTTTACCCACTATATTGCAAAAAATATTAACTTGTGACACTCAATGCGATAATAATGACGCTGTCTGCGGGCCAGATAAATTTGTGAGGCTATAATCCCGGTGTAAAACGAATAAAGAGGCGGTCAAATAATGGAAAGAGAATTTTCCATAGGAGGCTAATTTTTTTCCGGAAACTAAATATGAACAGTCAGCGTCAAATTGGCTTAGTGTTCAGGGGATTTACGTCCAACTCCTTACGCGGTCTCAAACTAACGTTAAAACCGCGTAGTTTCTCGTAGGTCTTTTTAACCATTATAATTGAATCAAACGACTGGTATCTCGACATAGATATAATATATCAAAGAAAAACAAAAAAAAAACAAGATAAAAGCCAAACAATAGATTCAACCAACTCCTGGTTGAATCTATTGTTTGGCTCTGAGTCTATCTCTTAATCTGACCCATTTAAATCTTTAATAACATCTCCGCGTTAAAATAATGCAAACCAATTAATATGTTTATGACGTCATAACTCAAAATCATCGCCGAGTGTTGGAGTTAATAGCTCTAAAGCGTTTACCAGTAAATTAGCAATAAATTGCCGGAGAGGTAGTCAAAATGTAGGTGTTAAAACCACTTTGTGTTCTCTTGTACTGTGCTTTCGCTTATCCGAAACTGACCCTGCGAAGGCTAGACGCTAACTCAACGCTAACAATTTAACGAGTTCCGAGCCAATATCCGTATTGATAGATCGAGGTATAGTCTATTCCAAAGGCACAGAGAAAAACGGCCGTTGACCTAAATATTTTGTTAGCATCGATAGAAAACGATATTATCACTAATCACACATATAAGCATCGCTTCCCTGTTGTTTAACGCTTCTACTGCGTTTGTAGTACGCGATGGGATAAATGATTCACCGTCTTCCCCGGACCGCTGCTATTTAAGTCTGTTCTGACAAATAAATGATTTGAATAATAATATGGTGTTGCTAAAATATATATCTTAACAACACTATAATAACACAACATCATATTGTTATAAGCATAAGTATATACATAGACTTTTAGATAGACTTACTTTGGATGCTTTTAACAATATACATATTCTGACCTTTTACATGTACGCAACATGTAAAAGAATGTATGCTTTTTCGATTTTTTTTATTCAATTCAATTCAATTCTTTATTTGCTAGTATAAGGGTAACATTGATCTTATATTAAGATTGTACAGCCAAAACAACCTTAAATCAGGCATGCAAATTTATAATTAATTATTATATAATATAATATATCACAAATAATAGCTCAAAATAATAATAAATCGATATCAACATCCATCGCGATAGAGGTAATAGCGACACGATGCTTTTTCCAAGAAATCCTTAACTGAGTAAAAACCTTCGCTCACTAGCCACTTTTTTAGTTCTGCAGAGAACTTATAATAGGGCAAGTCCACTATTCCGATTGTTAGGGACTTATAAATAAGTGGCGCCATGTAAATGCAGTTATTCCTGAATAATTCCAATCTTACAGGAGGTATGTTGAGTCGTACATGAGTATCTGTTCTCTTGCCAAAAGTATCAAAAGGAGTTCATCATCATCATCATCATCAGCCAGAAGACGTCCACTGCTGAACATAGGCCTCCCCCTTTAACCTCCACACTGAACGACAGCCTGCCTTTTGCATCCACTGGATGCCCGCGACTCTCACAATGTCGTCGGTCCATCTAGTAGGAGGCCTCCCTACGCTGCGTCATCCGGTTCGTGGTCTCCACTCCAGAACCTTTCTTCCCCATCGGTTATCGGTTCTTCGAGCGATGTGGCCTGCCCATTGCCACTTCAACTTGCAAATTTTAACAGCTATGTCGGTGACTCTGGTTCTTTGGCGAATATCCACGTTTCGGATTTTATCGCGCAAAGAAACTCCGAGCATAGCTCTCTCCATTGCCCACTGTGTGACTCTGAGTTTTTCCAAAAGGCCAACAGTTAAGGACCACGTCTCAGTACCATATGTCATCACTGGCAACACACACTGGTCAAAGACCTTCGTCTTGAGGCACTGTGGTATCTTGGACGAGAAGATGTCACGCAATTTCCCGAACGCTGCCCATCCGAGTTGGATTCTTCGGGCGACCTCTTTGCCTAAGTTGGAATTACCTAACTGAACAATCAAAAGGAGTTAATAAAGACTAATTAACTACCTTGAATGCTAAAACAAATTTAACCCTGATACCTAAACTAAATTAAATGTCATAGTTCTAAAACTGTTGCCATCCTTTTCTAACTTATTTAAATGAAAGGAGATTGTCAATTTTAATCTTGCCCTCATTAGTTTAGTGGTTGGTACATCTTTGACGCCTCTCTGAAGGTAGGTACTTAGAATTCCTCCCACGACGCTTTTACCGCCATCCTTTCACTCATTTACCCGTCTATAAGTGCAAACAACCCTGATTCAAATTCAAATGGGGTGAAAATCTAATTGCGCTCTAATTAGGTGCTAAGAAACCCGGCAGGTGATGTTTTAATACGCTCGCTGGGTTTTATGGAGAATGATTAAGTTCTCGTCTTCCTTTTTGAGACTTTGATGAATTTATTCTAATTTTAGGGCTGTGGAGAAATTTCCATAGTCGTAAAATAGGCTATAGGACAGGCGTTTGATTTGTTAAAAATAATTATAAATAAAAATAAATTATAAAATAAAGGTTGAAGATAAAGAAATTATTTGAATCGGCTAATAAAGGTCGGAGATATACGCGCTTAAAGTTTTTGGTCAGATTAGGAAAGGATGCGAAATTCGTAGGATACAAAATTTTAAACTAAACTAAGTGATTCGACATAGAACCAAAGCTACCGACATAGCTCAAAAGATTAGTAAGCTAAAGTGGCAGTGGGCCGGTCATATTGCTCGAAGAACCAATAACCGATGAGGTAGACGAGTTCTGGACTGGAGACCATTAGGCAAACGTAGTGTAGGACACCTTGCGTCTACACCACGCTTGACCAAAGCATACACCTAACCGACCATAATAAAAATTTACATGGAGTGTGCATTACAAGAATGTCATAAGACTTATTTTACCACGAGAATATGTAGTTAAATCACAGCAGGTAAGATCACGGGTCAGAGCTAGTGCAATACAAATACTGTAACAAAACATACTCCCAAGATTGTGGAACGCGTGTAAGGAGTAGAAAGCATGCTCGTGACGGGAACAATGCTTCCTGGAAACAAAGGACTCATTTGCAGGATCCTGAGGGACTATCGATACGTGGTCTAGCCTTACAGGCTGAATGGAGGCTTTTAAAGATATGGGACCATGAACGAAAAATACTTTTTCGTCCATGTTTTGTCGTTCCTGATTTAAGTGTCTTGAGCATCGGCGCAAAGTTGCTAGTCTATCGGTTTTTTATTGGATACATTTCGGAGAGTGCATCATATCTGCATGGTCTAATTCACTCCTGCTTATTTTTCTGTTAGACTGCCAGAGTGGGCACGAAAAATCGACACCACTTTATGGTTGATATTAAAAAAACTCATACAAAACGCTTTGATTCACTTTTACTGTGCGAATTGTTAGTGTGAAATGCGTTGCCTGAATGGGTGTTTCCCGATAATTGCAATCGGAGTCTTCAAATTCGCGAGTGAATCGGTTTCTTCTAGGCAAACGTGCTCCATCGTAGACCGCATCATAGTTTAACATCACGCAAGGGGCGGAATGACGTAAGCCCATTATTGTATATTTTTTTTAAGTGTGACAAACGTGGACATGAAACGATAGAGAAAAATTAAATATTGAAATCAACAGCGTAAACGTTTTGTAAAATATTTTCCGAGCGCTGCTAGGTCACGTTTGATTACGTTTTAGAAAAATATATTGTTGTATATATGTGAGCATTTGCGAGAATGATCAACTAAACGCTCGTATCGATGTTTGGTTCTATTCCATGTTTAGTTCTACAAATATTAAAAACATTACCATTTAACATTGTTACAACTTTGCCAAACAGAAAGACATTCAGTATAATGATATGAGTCCGTTGCCATCCAATAAATTATTCAGGAAACTCTTTATTTCATCTTCAGCAATATTTCGAGCAAGATTATCGTCTCACGGATTTCTCAGTAACCCTTACTTTAATCCTATACGAGATGCTGGCCCGTCGCCAAACGATCTGATACTACAAAATCGTTTGTCTATGTGAATTTTTCTAACAAGGGCTTTGTCTCGATTAAAGGGTTCCGTAACAGGAAACCCTTGACTGGTCCCGGCTATCAAGTTCATGTAAGAGGCACCAATTAGGTTCTTCTGTCTTATATCGCCGGGTTTTTGTTGTAAGAAATACAGTGCAAAGGAAAAACATTATCAATTGCAATAGTAATTTTTAAACTTTCGCGATTTGAACACATCTGGGACATCTGGGACATTTTTGCACACACGGTCATCTGACCCCAAACTAAGCAAATCTTGTAATATGGCTGCCAGAAACTGATATACATACACATATACACTGATATACATACTTAAATAGATATTAACACCCAGACATAGAACAAACACAAATGTTCATCACACAAATGTTTGTCCTAGACGGGAATCGAACCCACGCCCCCAAGCACATAAGATAGGTTCACTACGAACTTAACATGTTTTAAATGTTTATCGGGACTTATCACCCGCTCTTCTCGCCGGATTCACCCGCAGTTTTCAGTCAGCTCGTGACCACGGCTATTGCAACATGGTCGAATCGTCGAACGAAAGGTACATATTTTTACCTAAATTAAATAATACGTGATAAGTCCCGATAAACATTTAAGATATTATCAATTGCACTCATAAATGCGAATGTTTGTATAAGGCTATGTTTAAGTGTGTCCCTTTTTTAAGAATTGGCTGCAGACTCCTTACAAACTTACTTTTTGACTTTTTACAAACTTGCAATGTAAGTAACTATGTTTGTTCTGGTGGAATCTTGCAACTCAATTTTGAAGCAGATATCTTCAACAAATTGGGCTGAAATTTGGCATACTTATGTAAGTTCTTTGAAAATGCAATGTTATGGTACCTTTGAGCTAGTCTGATGACGGAGAAAGAAGGTGGCCATAGGAACTTCTAAGCCAAAAGACGTAACCCCGTCGAGTTTGAGTTCATTGGATTTTTCTTCCCTGCTTTGATCCTAGATAATAAATTCAATATGGCGGATGCTCTAAGATGGCGGACAATTAGTTTATCACAATATGGGCATCAAATGAAAGGATTAGCTGAGAAAAAATCTAAAAAGCTTGTGCTTAAAAAGTTTTTAATTTTTTTAATTAATAAAGCTTATTATAGCTCATGTTATAGCTGGATATAACGCTGCCATAAGAGTAACGCTGAGCAAATTTTGCTCAGCATTTGGCTTATATGAATCCACCATCCCGCATCTGGGTCAGCGTGGTGGATATGGCCCAATCACCCTTTCGGGGGTAGGCTAAAAGTCCAGTAGTGGACTGTTAAAAGGTTGATTATGATGATGATGACTACTATCATCAAAGTTCACGTAATAACGAGGAAACTTTTTCACAATAACAAAAAAATTAAGACCCACATTTATTGCAAACCTGCATAAATATTATATTCTGAACATGCACCAAAACCACAAGAGAAATAGTTTTACCGGATAAACAAAGCCTGCCGTAGGCCGCGGAGACATTTCAAAGAGCCGTATGAAATATAGTCTCGGGCAGTCTACATTTGCGAGGCGCTATGCAGGGATTCTTGCGATTTATTATGTGTGCTTATGTAAAAGTTGCAGCAAAATATGACCTACTCGTAGCTTAAGAAGTAAGTGGGGGAGTTTTTAGGAGAGTGTTTTGGAGAACCGGCCAAGTGCGAGTCGGGCTCGCGCACTGAGGGTTCCGTACCACCACAAAATTCAATAACGAAATGACCAGTTATAACTTGGTAATGAACAGAAATTTGTCACTGACTCGCACTTGGCCATATTATTTGTTGTTATTCTTTAAAGTGTATACTATAATCATATTATTTTTGACGCTTCTACGTATTTACCGTTTTTAATTGGAGCTAATACAAAAAAATGCGTTTGTTGTATGGGGACCCCCCTTTCGTTTTTTACTTTTAGACTTTTTTATGATTTGTTAGTTAATCCGCCGTAACATTACATTTTAAACATAACGTGAGTGTAAGCCATTGTTATAGTAATTAATGAATCCTCACGTGATTTTTGATGGAGTCGTAAATAGTACATTTATCTCGATGTATACTAATCACCATTTTATTTTCTCGTAGAAATTTTGTATTTTCATCGCCGAAGTCTGGATTTCGATTGAAGCCCGTTTCAGTAATTTACGATTCGAATCTGGGACATCAGATTGAAATAGATGTTCCAATCAAAAGCACATCATGTGTTCATCATCATCATCAGCCAGAAGATATCCACTGCTGAACATAGGCCTCCCCCATTAACTTCCACACTGAACGAAAGCCTGCCTTTTGCATCCACTGGATACCAGCGACTCACAATGTCGTCGGTCCATCTAGTGGGAGGCCTACATGTGTTACACTCTTGAGAATTTAAATTCGCTATGCATTTAAAACAGACATTACTATAAATGCCGAGATCAAAGCTCGCGGCCGAGTATCAAAATTGTGATTGATCCGAGTGATCGATCATAATTTTGGTCTTACTAATGTTATCAACAAAGTTTGATTGATTGCAAAAAAAAAACCCACTTCACTTTGAATAAGACCATGTGCTACACAGAAAAGTTAAACAATTTGTTTTTTCTTTTCTGTGATGTGCTATTATGTCTTCTGTGGTAAGACCACCGAAAGCAGTTGAAACTATAGTTGGATTAACCGGCTTAATCATACATGAGTAATTCCCGTGTAATAAACAAAAAAGTTTGGTTACTTAATACAGGGTATAAGGGGAACACTCTCGAAGCCAAAAGAAGGTAATTGTACTCATCATTATGAACCACTTTTAGTATGGGACCAACCATAAAATCGCGAAAAAGAATCTGCTGTTCCATACATTTTGTCGAGTGTCAATGACCGTTTTCTATAGAACAGCTGATATTTTTTTCGCGATTTCAGGGCTGGTCCCATGGTAAAAGTTGTTCATAATGATGAGTACAATTACCTTCTTTTGACATCGAGAGTGTTCCCCTTACACCCCGTATATACTTCTTGCGATAGATTATATGTTAATTAACGGGATATTTACCGTGGTAAGGTTGTGGAAAGACCTGCCGATATTTCGGCGCAATTACACGCATCATGTTCACGGGAAGGCTTTTAAAATAATGTTATTGCGATAAATATTGTATATTTTAAGATTCATCATCATCATCATTTCAGCCATAGGACGTCCACTGCTGGACATAGGCCTCCCCCATCGATCTCCAAAAGGGCCGGTTGGAAGCGGCGTGCATCCAGCGTTTCCCTGCGGTCTCTTTTAGGTCGTATTTTAAGATTAAAAACTAGGAATCCTTAAAGAGCAGTGATTCAAATCTTGTGATTTACTATTTTGTTGAACGTCAACTACTTTCCTTACACAATAAAAAAGGGTGGGGCTTACCAGATTATAAGAGAATCATCATCATCATAGTCAGCCTTTTAACAGTTCACCACTGGACTTTTAGCCTACCCTCGAAAGGGTGATTGGGCCATATCCACCACGCTGGCCCAGTTGCGGGTTAGTGGATTCACATACGCCATTGAATTCCTTTTCCGTACGTATGCAGGTTTCCTCACGATGTTTTCCTTCACCGAAAAGCCAGTGGAATGAAAATCCGTACATAAGCTCCAAAGAGCTCATTGGTACGAGCCCGGGGTTTCAACCCGCGACCTACCGCTTTCAAGTCTAGCGGTCTCCCTAATGGGCTACCACAGCTTAAAAGAGAATAAGAGAGGTTTATAAGAGAATGGTACCACTGAATCTACTCCATTTTCTTGAACAATAACTCAACACTAAAGTTAAGCTTTTTTACTACCTTCATATTTTATTCCAATAGAAAAACAGCCCCTTCTAGGCTATTACTTGATTGACAGGGGTACAATCACACGGTTAGCGGTGACTCTCACTTTTGTTGCTAGGGGAGGATCGGTGACATGAGGGATGAAGGGCACGTATAGTTCAGTGACGTAGCTTCAGAATGGGTGTTGAATAGAGATCGATGAATAATGAAACGGTATTTATCGGCTGAACCAATGTTGATGAATTAAAAAAAAGCGTGTTCTAAATATGGCTATAAAAACAAAACAAAAATGCTTGGGAAAATTTAATAAAACTTCAGTGCTTTTTAGTAATGGGTAGCCTGGTAGGTACTGTATTAAAATAAATATTCGGGACATTTTTGCACACACGGTCAATACAGTCAGATAACCCCAAACTATGCAAAGCTTGTACTATGGCTGCCAGAGACTGATATAAATACATCTATATTTTTAAATATAAATATATATTAACACCCAGATATAGAACAAACACTAATGTTCATCACATAAACATTAATTGCCTGGATTCTTAGCCTTATTCATCAGACCATTTTCCCAGTTTTCTTGTAATTTATAAGGTGCTAATTTCTTATGTTCAAAGACATAAAAATCTTATGCATAAGTTGGGAAAATCTTGGGCTTTCCAAATTCCATGAGGATTGTTTTCGCCTAATAAAAAGAACAGAAACAAAACAGACAAAAATACACACACACACACATAAGATCACATCAGCAGCCATTAAACTTCCGCTTACGGGTTTTGCCATAATCCCCACGCTTGGCAGGTGGCTTGGGCATCGCAGTACGTTCACCGTGTGCTATTGGGACGCTGCTACCCATCCTCCGGTGGTTCTGATCGCAGTTTTAGGATATACCCGGGTCCTATATACATAATATATACACATATATGTTTTTTTTTACTGGGCAAGTGCCTTTATTAACTAAACAAAATACAAGCTAATATTAACACAACGAATACAGTTAGACTACCCATAGACCGTTGAAGGTCTAAAGATATACATATCTTATACATATTACCACATATATAATATTAGAAAGAAGTGTGAAGAAGAAAACATCAAAAACGTGTCAAGCAACCAGTGACTTGGTTTTATTATGTCAAAGCCTGCGAGCTTCGTTCGCCATGAAAAATAATTCGCCAACTGTCACAGCGATATAAAATGAAAGTTAAACTCGTAATGTGAATGTATTGCAAAATATTCGAAAAATACGGTCCGTGACAACATGCTGATCTGTCGATTGATCTCACGAAAGCTTTCGGGGATTAAGGCGTCAATTACGGTCCACGTATTGATTAAAGGGATGTTGGCTTTTCGGCCCCATGGGTTTACCTGGATTTTATTAATGACAACGTTTGGATGGAGAAGCAAAGCGACCCGCAAAAATAACTAGAGCTTGCTGTAGAGCAATATCTCAGTAATAATGTTGACAGATGAAAACATTTACTTTTTAGCAATTTTGGCATCGCATTTTATGATATTGTGTCGATCGACGATTAAAAATAACATAGTAAAATCGGTCAAGTGCGACTCGGGCTCGCATTCTGAGGGTTCCGTACCACCACATAACGTGTTAGCTACTAAAGTACAAAAAAATGTGCAAAAAGACAAAATTCCATCAACGCCCAGGTCACCCATCCAAGTAAGTATTACCGTTTTTACATTAGACCTTATACAAAAATACGTTTGTTGTATGGGGACTCCCCTCTCGTTTTTACTTGTTGACTTTTTTATTATTTCTTAGTTAATACGCCATAACATTACATATTCTGTGAAAATTTCAACTGGCTATCTATTACGGTTCGAAAGATACAGCCCTTTAAAGGTAGGACAGACATACAGACAGACATACATCGTAGGCTTAGTAATAGGGTCCCGTTTTTACCCTTTGGGTACGGAACCCTAAAAACTAAAAGCAAAGAATTTAAACTAACCCGGTTCCAATTCTTTCGAAATTTCCCCCTAGATAATCGTTTATCGATAGAGCTGGTCGTTCCGATGGGACTATGCATGTAGTTGCTGTCACTCGATGCCTCCGCGCTACAATCTGACAAAAACATGACTTGTATAGTAAGACCTAATGAAATTAAAACACAGAAGTAAATGCGACTCAGAAACCATTTACGTTTCGACCTCGATGTGCAATCACTTCTACTAAAACGAAAAAAAAGTACGCTTTCTTCTTGAATTTACTGTTCCTAATGCATTCGCTTTATTTCCATCTCTCGCTTTTGAATGTAATGACTATTATGCCTTTTGAACGCACATGTTCTTTTGCTGTTAAAATATAGGTCAGAACCTCAGCCTCTTTTCCAACTCTTTTCATATATTTTTGTTTCGGCTTTGATGCTCTGTTTGATTTTGATTTGTGATATATATATGATATATTTATTATTATTTTTCTGCTGCTACGCTGTGTTTTGAACAAAACAACATAAATGTCACTCAATGACCTTAGTTCAAGAGATAACGGTATCGATTCTGATGTACTCTAAACTAAATTTGACAGCTCTAAAATTGTTGCCATCCTTCTCTCATATATTAAAAAGAAAAGAGACTGACAATTTTAGTCCTGTCTGCTTGGTTTAGTTTAGTTTAGTGGTATGACAGAATCAACGCCAACATCCTATAAACATACAAAGCCACGAGCTTTTTTTTAAAATATAATATAGAATAGATTTACGTTTTACAATGTTAGTGTAGACTATAGATGCACCTTGCGTTTTTACTAGCTGATTTGATGTGAAATTTCAATTGGCGTGCCTTGGCAGTAAAATTTACTCGTATGTCGTGACGGAAAACGGCATGGCGCTCTCTTATGCCGTCATGTTTCATATCTGCTGGGCGTCCCATGACAGCCACCTTTTTTCTTTTTTACCCTATTTACTAAAGTTATATGATAATTTACGGGATATTTACCGTGGTAAGGTTGTGGAATAAGCTCCCGATATTTCGACGCAGTTACATGTACCATGTTTACGGGAAAACTAAAGAATGCGGGTGGTTGGTCGAACAGTTAAAAAGTTAGGTGCAGACATAACGATCTACCCTCTTTCTTAGTCTTTTTTTTATACCGGGAGCTCGTTCCACAATCTTACTATGGTAAATATCCCGTAAATAATCATATAACTTTAGTGAACAACCGTGATAGTTTAAAACAGTGTTTTACCCTATTTATTTTTACAAAGTATCCTATGTCCGTTTTCATCATACATACTACTGTTTTAAATGATTATCAGAACTTACCCGACAAACATTTAAAACATGTGTTCAAATCGAGAAAGTTTAAAAATTACCACATACTACTGGTTTCGACTAATTGATACTTGCGTGTATAGTCCTGAAAACGAAACAACGGAGAAACTAACTATGATTCTGACCCATAACGTTTTGTTCGCAAGTGTGAAACTTGTAAGTTGGTGTTTAGGAAATCGTGCTCCAATTTAAATGTCGATTCTAAACAGAATTCTATTCCGTTTGGCATTGTCTTTAATTGGAATTGAAATTTAAAACAATGAGAATTGTGTGTTTTGGAAGCTCATTCTATTTGCGTGGGGCTGTCTCAATTGTGTACCAACTAAACGTCTACATTTTCAATATACTTTTTATGTATAGTCATTAGTTATATGTTATATCAAATATAGTTTAAAAAATATATGTTAAAAGTTGACAAAGGGCACGGACCCAGGAGTCCGTGGAGAATAAATAAACAATAAAAAAAAAAAAAACTTTCTCCATGCCTTGTCTACTAATGCTGTTGATTCTACGTAACTTTTGGAAGTACAAAGCCAGCGAGCCCTCACTGAGCTCACACTATTGAAATTATCATTATTTACAGCCTTCTTCATCGCTCTGCTAACTGTACCTTTTTAGCCACTATACTAGCAGCGCCTCGAGGTTTCACCCTCTATCCCACAGGAACAGTTTACATTTCCGGAATAAAAAGGAACCCATAATGTTAGGATATAAGCTACATCCTCAGATCAGACAAACAAGGGAGACATGCCTTAGTACAATTATCAATCGTGATTCACCCACTTTTTTCACTAAACCGCAACGCCGCTTTACGCTAAAGCTTTTAGTACGGCATGTTGCTTACTCTTTTTTCATGCAGACTAAGAGACTTGCAGACGAACTAATAGTTTAACATGCAAAAAAGGGCGGCAAGGTCGTCTGCACTAGTATGAAAGTTGAGTTGGACTGAAGGTATCAAGCTTGATTTAGGCCTGATGCGCTCACTCCTGGCATGCCTCCTTACTATAATCTTCTTGTTTGTCTGATCTTCCATCCATCCATACAAAATTTCAGAATTCAAATCCGTTCAGCTGTTACGGAGTTGAGTGTGGACAAATTTACACACAAAATTTCGCATTTATTATATTAGTATGACTATCCTGGTCCTTTATTTACTATTCAGATCCAAATTATTCATCATTAGTTCGATATACACTGGTCTTTTACTTACTATTCAGATCAAGATTATTCATCACTAGTTCGATATACACTGTTCATCATCATCATCATTGCGGTCAAAGGACGTCTACTGCTAGACATAGGCCTCCCCCATCGATCTCCAAAAGGGCCGGTTGGAACCGTTCTACATCCAGCGTTTCCCTGCGGTCTCTTTTAGGTCGTCTGTCCATCTTGTGGGTGGACGTCCTACGCTGCGCTCACCGGTCAGTGATTTCCATCCTAGAAACTTTCGACCCCATCGGCCTTCTGTTCTGCGTGCTATGTGCCCTGCCCACTGCCTCTTCAACTAGCTAATCCGGTATACACTGGTCTTTTACTTACTATTCAGATCAAGATTACTTATCACTAGTTATATAAGCATTGGACCTATACCTACTATTCAGATCCAGATTATACAGCGCTAGTTCGATATACACTTTATACCATTACCTAACTCTCAGTTCTAGGTATTAATTCTCAAAGGCCTTACCACCCCAGTCTATATTTCTAGTGAATGATTTATCCGGGTATATTAGACCTATTCGAAGTTATCCCGGCGTTCCGGGAATGTCCGACAGTTACTGGCCAGTCCCAGGATTAGATGAATGCAAACTGCAAAAGGAAATAGTATTTCATTTTGCACCTGAGCAAGACAGATAAGGATTTAACTGACTATTAAATAATAGTCTTGAAAGGTCATGATTATCACTTTTGTAGCAAAGCTATGTGACGAAGTATTTTTTTAATTCTTTCTTGTATTGGGTATAATCTCAGATAAACAAGTGATATACGGTAAGGTGGCGTGGTGGGTGCGAATGCATCAGGCCTGAATCAGGCTTGACCCCTTTAGTCGAACTCGACGACCTTGCCGACTTTTTTGCATGTGAACTATTTTTTAGTTCATCGGTGTTGCTTAAGTTTCTTTGTGTGCGCGATAAACGAGTAAGTATGCCGTACTAACAGTTTTTGCATTAAGCGGTTTAGCGGTATCGTGAAAAAAGTGTGTGATAGATAATTTTACTAAGACGCATCTTCCTTGTTTGTCTGATTTATAAATAACTAGCGGTCCGCCCCAGCTTCGCACGGGTAAAGATTATAGCCTATGTCACCCGGGGATAGTGTAGCTTCCCGTCAGTGAAAGAATTTTTCAAATCGGTTCAGTAGTTCCGGCGCCTATTCAATGCAAACAAACAACAAACAATCAAATCTTTCCTCTTTATTATATTATATTATATATAGATAAATATTCGGGACATTTTTGCACACACGGTTATCTGTGTATCGGTCATATATAATTTTAAATGCACATTAACACCCAGATATAGAACAAACACAAATGTTCTTTACATAAATGTTTGCCCTAGGTGGGAATTGAACACACGTCCCCAAGCGCAGAAGGCAGGTTCACTACAAACTGGACAAACGGGGCTATCAAATCTATGGTTACTACCTACAGCCTAAACGCCTCAACATAATTCTATCCTCAAACATTTAGTTTATCGAGTTAGTACCTAGGTGTACTTATCAAAATAAGATATTGAATTTCGCAGTGCGCCTCTTCGCACTTTCTAATAAGACCGATGGGCTTGGCAATCAGATCCAATATCTGAAATGGTATTCGATTACTGAAAGTGGCCGTTTAACATCCGCCATTTCTGAGGTGCTGATGCCAACTTTACATTACCGGACTCATTTTTTAGACGTTGAAAAATGAAAAGTTCTGGGAATAAAGTTGGGGCTATAAGTAATTTCGTATTGTTTAGACTGAGTGGTAAAACACGTGTCAGGATACACTGTTTTAAACTATCACGGTTGTTCACTAAAGTTATATGATTATTTACGGGATATTTACCGTGGTAAGGTTGTGGAATGAGCTCCCGATATTTCGGCACAGTTACATGCACCATGTTCACGGGAAAACTGAAGAATACGGGTGGTTGGTCGAACAGTTAAAAAGTTAGGTGAAGACATAACGATCTACCCTCTTTCTTAGTCTTTCGCTTCGGTTATCACTGGAACTCGAACTCCAACCTAAGTCCCGACAAAACACACTCACTGTATCACTGCGTATAGTACTTTAGTTTTTTTTTTTTTTAACTTTTCTTTGTCACGATTATTGTTCTATATCAAGAACTTAAAGCAGGGAGCTATATTCCAACGCTTATCGGTAACCCTTGTCACTCGAAAGCATCCATTTGAAGACTGACCACATCGTGCGTTTTTGACATCGGCGATAGAAGTTTTTTTTTAGTATTAGTGGCAAACAAGCTACAGGCCACCTGATGGTAAGTGGTCGATGCCTATAGAACTTACAATACCCGAGGCATTGTCAATAAATGCTTCGACTGAGTTTAACACTTTAAATTTTCCAATAGGCTGGGCGTTTGACTAAACCCACTATGACCCACATATAGGTAGGTGCAAAATCAGATGCAAACCACAAGGATTCTCAAATTTCCGAGGGCCAATCCCAGCCGTGAGTGATGTGACGTCATCACATGTATCTCGCCACCCGTCTCAGACTGATGTGGGTACGAACGGAGACACCGGCCACAATGACGTTTTGTTACCACGTATTCATACTTGTTTGCCAAGATAAATGATCAAAACCATCGTGTACTAAAAACGCATCTTCACTCTAATATTATGATGCAAAAGTCAGCGTGTAAGTGCGTATAATATATTGACATTAAAATTGTGATATCACCGTCCTCCTTACTCTTACTGTGCTGTTCCCGACAGAGTCCATTTATATGACTACTAGCGACCCGCCCGCCCGGCTTCGCTCGGGTGTAATTTACGTGCGAAGCCGGGTCGGGTCGCTAGTTATACATACAAAACCTTCCTCTTGAATCACTCTATCTATTAAAAAAAACCGCTTCAAAATCCGCTGCGTAGTTTTAAAGATTTAAGCATACATAGGGACGGACAGACAGCGACAGCGACTTTGTTTTATACTATGTAGTGATAGTGATGTACTTGCTAATTTTAATATTTTTATCATCTTGTACTGTTTTCAAGCAACAAATAATATGAATCTGAATCTGTCTGCACTCAACTCCTTAATAGCTGAACGGTTAAAATTGAAATTGATTGAAATCTGATATGGATGCCTTCAAAGCCTTGACATCAAAAAATTAAAGGCCTTAGTCGCACAGCAATGTCTTCGCCCTATAAGACAAAATAAACCAAAAATCTATAAAATATAATAACTAGTCGAGACAGGCTATGGTTCCGTGCCAAAGTCATATATACATACCTAATTGTAGTCACATTCTTAAAGTAACTTTCAAACTTTCGCGATTTGAACACAAGTTGTAAATGTCTATCGGGACTTACCGACCTGTAAGTTGTGGAATGGCAAACCATTTTCTTTTTTCCTCTAAAATATGACCTCAATCGCTTCAAACGAAGAGTGAATAGAGTCCTCAAAGATAGGCAAGGCATCGCCAATGCTCCGGGTGTCCATAAACGGTGACCACATACCATAAAGAGGCCCGTCGCGTCGTTGTTTTTCTATTACATAAAAAAAAACTTTGCGCATTATTCACTTCGCCATATTACGCGACATCTGAAAGGTTGACTATTCCTGGACTCCTTAGAAAATTTCGTCGCCACTTCAACCAAGTCGGTTAGTCGGTAAGTGCTACTCAGTTGCGTTCTTTTCAAACATTATATGGGAGAAATATGAAACGCTCTTTGTATGTCGTAAGCCACAATATGAATGAATTCGTGAAGTTCTGACTTTGGACTCGGAAAGACTTATGGTATGGTGATTTCATTAATTCTTGGTTTTGGTAAATGTTTTAATACGAGCAATAGAGTACGCCACTACCATAGTAGAGTTTCTACTATGTCACTGCGCTATACACGGTGTAAGGGGAACACTCTCGAAGCCAAAAGAAGGTAATTGTACTCATCATTATGAACCACTTTTGGTATGGGACCAACTCTGAAATCGCGAAAAAAAAATCAGCTGTTTCATACATTTTGTCGAGTGTCAATGACAGTTTTCTATAAAACAGCTGATATGTTTTTCGCGATTTCAGGGCTGGTCCCATAGTAAAAGTTGTTCATAATGATGAGTACAATTACCTTCTTTAGGCTTAGAGAGTGTTCCCTTTACACCCCGTATAACAGTACTGAGCCAGCATGGTGGGTTATGGCCCATATTCTCTCTCTCTCTCTCTCTCTCTCTGAGAGGATGCCTGTGTCCCAGCAGTGGAACTGTGATAGGCTGATACTGATGATGACGATGAAAAGAGAACGACAATACGAGTAAACGAGTCATTAAGATAACTTAGAGAATATTTCTCCCATGTGATAATTTACGACCTTTATCTTCACCTTTACGTCCAAAAATAAACGGAAAGTGTTTTTATGGGGATTTTATTTAGGACTGAGAATGTAACAGATATTTTACGACCCTGTGAGTAGGTAGTGGATAACCTACCGTTAAAGTAAGACAAATTAAAACATTTTGCCATTATAAATTTTTGTAAGTCCAAAGTCTCATTTCTGGCTTTCAGAGCTATCATTTAAGTAAATACAAATGAAAATAAAACAATCAACTTTCTAACAATGAAACGTTTTTATTCGATGCTAATAATAGTTTGTAATATGAAAACCGAATTAATTATAAGCGCTGGAACAAAATAATTGAATTTGCCAAATCAACATGCGCTCAACCAAAATTATTCGTAAGTATTATGGAAGTGTATGAAATAGATCGAATTCCAAAAAATCATCCGGATTGTTGACACTTTTGTCTAACCATAGGAAAAAAGATTTCCTTAAGTTTATAGAACTATGAAGTATATAAAGATGGACGGTGGACCAAAGCAGTCACAGAATGTTGGCTGCGGAACGGAAAGTGACCACCGGGCAGACCACCAGCCCGCTGGTTGGACGACATCGTTAAGACAGCAGGAAAGCAGTGGACAAGACTAGCACAAGACCGGAAAAGATGGCGCGCTGAAGAGGAGACCTACACCCAGCAGTGGGTGGATGATGATGATTATAGAACTATAAGGGGTATGGATACTTATGGTTAAGGATGTCTTACGGACATAGGGACTTTAAGAACAATTAAAAAATAACACATTTAATCAAATTATGAACCGCGAGCAACTAGGCCAAAACTGAAAGTGCACAATGGAACAAGAAATTATTATGGGACGCGTAATTATTTAGGACCAGGATTGGATATAAGATTGCGTTGAAGAAGTTGATGTTAGATAGAATGACTTATTAGAGAAATTATGATAGTAGTCGATAATTGCTTTGTTCTACCCAATAGTGGCTTTTAATTCAATTTTGGTGTTGAATTGTTGTTCATATTCTTTCTTTGTTGCGGGTTTTTGTCGCTGTCCATTCCAGTCTATTTTTGTAAAGAGAGTAGAAATCTGCCTACAAACTGCTATGCTATTTGGCAGAGTTGTGTAACAATAAAATGTATGTTAAATTTAATGTATGCTAAGGTAAACAATAAAAAAAGAATACAGCATAGAAAGGGGATGCAAAGAGTTAATTGGCAATTGTGCCATTTTCGTTAATAATAAAATGTCTGCTAATTTGGGTTTCTCATAGAATAAGCATCGCGCTATCGCAACTAAATTTGAAATATGTATTATAATTATGTTGTCCAACCCCAGGGGTCATCAAACCAAAAACGAGAGAAAAACGAACCCGAACACTGCTACGAACTGACCTAACGGAAACAAATACACGTTTGATATTGCACTTTATAGGGCAAAGCTCTGCAGACATCAGTTCGCGGTTTGTGGAGACCAGAGCACTAGCAAACGAAATGACAAGGTTCATTTGCAGCCATTCTTTGTTTTTCTTTCAAGAAAAATACTTTTATTTAAAAAAATAAGTAGGTACCAATCGACCTTACGACTTTTACGACTTTTCGTGACTTTACCATTCGTTAGGCAGTAAGGAAGAACGGGCTAATTCAGAAACGTCCAAAAGGCATGTTATCAACTAAGCAAAATTTAAGCTAACTAATCCTTAAATATTTTTAATCTTGAACTATTCTTGAATCATTCTTTATTCTTGAATCATAGCTAAGAACACTTGCGATCAAGTCACCATTCAAAAAAAATACTAAATTTAAATTGGTACAACCGTTTGGGAGATAAATGGAAACAGTAGTTTATCACACCTTCTCCGTTCTGTCGTGGGTAAAATAAAGTTTTCGTCTATATGGTTTTTGTATATTTTGTTATTTTTTTGTTTTTTTTCTTCAAAAATAGCTTTTTTTCATAAGCTGAAAATAATATCTTAATAATTTATTAGATTTTCGCGTTTAATACATATTGAAATCAGATAATTTATACAAAAAAAAAATAGCTAGATTGCCCGTATACTTGGCATTATCATTCTGAATGGCATTGCTTACACGTAGATCCAGAAAATGCCAATATTTTGGCAGGCATTTTTTATTAGGTGTTCTCAAGAGATTTTTGAAAATTACTCTTGTCTCAACGTTAAAATCTCAATTACGTTACCACAACTGAAATGAGCATATTTATGCCATTAACTAATAATATTTACTTTGTTTCTTTTCGCATGCGATATTTATTGTCAGCAATATGTTGACAAAACACTATAATATTAGACTGTCAAACGTTTGTAAACCGCAATTTCTCTGCATTGACGCTAGTGTCGAGTTGGCCAGTGAAGAACCGCCATTGGCATAAGGCCAATAGCATGACCGACAGAACGAATGATATCAAATTATACGACGCCTTTACGGCTGACACACATAACTTTATGATATAGAAAGCATTTCCTTGTTTTCTGGAAAGGTTGCGCTAATGTCTACGTATTTTACGCTTATTAGCGTAAGGGCGCGCCAAAAGCTGTTGAAATAAGGCATTAGTAGCCTAATGCAAAATTTCAGCATATTTTTACTCTGTGTGCGTCACATTATCATCATTTAAATCAGCCTTAGGCATTTCAAGCCACTCAGCCTGATCTGCGTATATCGTCACTCCAGCGAGTTTCAGGACGTCCTAAGCTACGTTTGCCGTTTCGTGGCATCAACTATAGAACACATCTACCCCAACCGTTATCGGTTCAGCAACAGATATGACCTGCCCACTGCCACATCAGCTTGTCAATACACTAAGCTACAAATTATGTTACAAATGCTTAAAACTCAATGACTTGGTGAAATCATATAGAAGTATTTTCATATTTACTCGTAAATTCTACAACTCATCTCTTGACCAAATTGTTGCCTTGATCGACGCATTTAATTCAACGCGACAATGCGCCCAGTATTTTGGCATGTTTAGCTTATATTCGTAAACATTTAATTGCTTGTTGAATCTAAATAGGTATCTATTTTGATTCAACAAGCATATTCTCAATTTTAATATCTGTCGCTTAACCGAACACCCGGTACAAAATGTCATCCACCCTTGTAAAACAGCTGAACCCAAAGTCCACAAAGCACTTGTGTTCAGGATCACTTCGATCGGACGTGTATCGTCTCGCCACAGTTACAACTTCCTCCTAAACTGCAGTTCGGAAGTTGGTAATATTCCTCATATTTCCATACAGATGGAGAACTCAGCTTTGCCTCGATTCTATACAAAACTTACCCGCAAAGTGTGGGTGGAGTTATTTTTATGAGCAAACTTCTCTGCAGGTCTTCTGACTTCTGACGCGTATTATGTTTTTCTAGGCACGATTACTTGGACCGTTTAGTACAGTATTAAAGCTGTATATATGAACAAACTATGGACCACTAGTCATTGATACCGCCACATGAAACGCTCTGTCATCAAATACCTACGTGATTTTTTTAAATAAATAAACAAACAAAAAATAAACTAATATAAAAACAAATACTTGTCGGCGCATTGATATTTTGTGAGAGCCAAAAAAAACGGAAGCGACAGTGACAAATTTAATGACAGTAGACGGCTGACAGTTGATGTTTCGGCACTCGCTGTGGGCACTCGAGTGCAACTACCGGCGCATAGTTTTTATGGATTAGATTATTTAGTTAAGCACCACCTAGCCTAGTTTTGGTGGACTAGTGATGGAGGTGGTGCCATCACTGGTGTAACGCTACAGTAACGTACGCTGCTGACGCTGCTCGCGGATGTGTAGTTAGCAACCAATCAGCGTTTAGCAAGTTCGCATATCGTCCGGCAGAGGCGCTAGCGAGGGGGTGCGGACACGTCACACTTGGAGGATCTCACTTTTACTTTGGACTTTTGGTTGAAGGGTTGCAGCGTTCTTTACTAAGCAGAACACCTTGTCCCCAAGTAATTTACAAGTAATTTGCTATTGTAATGATTAAGCATAGTGTTACGGAATAAAAACTGTCTCATTGTACTAGAGATGTCTCATTCTCCTCGCCCGCTATATAATACCCACGCCGTAGAACCACGATATCTGATGCGGATCGGGCTCAAACTAATAACGATGACAATAAGATAGGTATAGTTTACAACTTTTAGTGCAATACATTTGAGAGTGACATACATTTAGGCTGGGTGTGCATCATCATCATCATCAGCCAGAAGACGTCCACTGCTGAACATAGGCCTCCCCATAAGGGGGGGGGGGGGGGTGCCATAATCCCCACGCTTGGCAGGCGTCTTGGGGATCGCAGGAGGTTCCACCATTCAAGTAGGAGGATGCTGCTGCCCATCCTCTAGTGGTTCTGGTCGCAGTTTTAGGACATACCCGGGTCCGATATAAAAAAGCATTTATTTGTGTAATTATCGTATCATCATCATCATAGTCAGCCTTTTAACAGTCCACTGCTTTTAGCCTACCCCCCGAAAGGGTGATTGGGCCTTATCCACCACGCTGGCCCAGTGCGGGTTGGTGGATTCACATACGTCATTGAATTTCTTCTCCGTACGTATGCAGGTTTCCTCACGAAGTTTTCCTTCACCGAAAAGCTAGTGGTATGAAAATCCGTACATAACCTCCAAAGAGCTCATTGGTATAGGCCCGTAATCTCTATAATAAAAACAAAATATAAAAACGTAGTTGATAGCATAGAAAATATTTAAATCACTAAATGTTTACTTGGTTTATACCATTAGATACGCAAAATAATTTAGTTCGATAGAAATAAGTCCGTGGCGATTATACTAAAACGATTTGATTGCTCAGGAGAAAAGCTCTAAAGACTTTGGTAAGTAAATAGAAAAATAATGATTCTCTCTAGCAATACAAATTACGATGGTTTTATCTTAAAGAGAAGATACAACAGAGATAATACAACTTCGGAAATTGCTTTTGGCACAACTTTTCTTACGGTTTGTTTGTTTACTTATCTAATACGAAGTCATTATAAAACAGTTGATATCAAAGTTTTCTTTTGTGAAAATCTTATTTCCGGAACGCAGAAACCAGTAAGGAAGTAAAGTTATCTTGTCATACTTTTGAGCGACTTCAAAAAACTCCTACATCTTTATAAGCTCAAGGCGAGCTAGTGATCAAACGCGGAAGACACGATAAAAAGGTGGCCGTCACGGGACACCCGGCACATGTGAAACATGACGGCATGAGAGAGCGTCATGTCGTTTGCCGTCACGGCACACGATTCGGTTTTAATGCCAAGGCGTGCTAATAGATGTTTCACATCATAAATCTAGTTATAAATCTTTTGTTTCATTTATTGATTTTCTTTGCTCATACTAGGTTTTTCTCTGACAAGCTTTGACAGATGCAGTAGATTTTAAATAGATGGAAAAAAATCATAAAATCTGATAATTTTTGCTAGGGTTAAGAACGCAAAGCTTTAGATAGCTAATAGCCGACAGTGAAATATGAAAAAGAAATGTTTTCTTTCAACTTTTTACAATGTTTATTGCAAGTGTCAGAGCTAACAAAAACTTGGGATCGAATGTACATCCAAAACATATTTAGAGATCTAAAAGATTTAAAAAAAACGGACGTTTTTGAATTCCTCTAGTATACCGGACAAAGGCTAAATGCCCGGACATTGTCCAAACATTCCGGACGTATGGCAACCCTATTCCTATGTCAAGCTTTACTACCTAACCTACTACCGAACTAAAACTGAAATTTTATTCGATTCTATACAAGTTTAAATATATTTGATCCAATACTTGAAATAAGATTCAGATTAGAAACTTGTATTTCTGCTACGCGAATGTCAAATCTAGCTTATCTAACTTTTTTAGGTCACAGGTGCTACGATTAATAACAGCTAGGTATTTTGGAAGATAGGTCAAATTCTATGTGCCTTGTATGTCGTATACAATAAAGTATACGTTTAAAAATATCATAACACATTAATATTGGCCCAAGCATTTGTTTGCTATGACAGATTCAAAAACATTGTAGGTAAACAACTGAATGTAAACCACAAATTCTGATCAATTTCGCTACGTTTTTGAACGTAAGATTGTAGCAGATACCCGATATCATCATCATCATTTCAGCCATAGAACGTCCACTGCTGAACATAGGCCTCCCCTATCGATCTCCAAAAGGGCCGGTTGGAAGCGGCCTGCATCCAGCGTTTCCCTGCGGTCTCTTTTAGGTCATCTGTCCATCTTGTGGGTGGACATTTTACGCTGCGCTTACTGGTCCGTGTCTCCATTCCAAAACCTCTCGGCCCCATCGGCCATCTGTTCTGCGTAATATGTGCCCTGCCCACTACCACTTAAACTTGCTGATCCGGTGGGCTATGTCGGTGACTTTAGTTCGTCTACGGATCTCCACATTTCTGATTCAATCTCGTAGAGACACCCCGAGCATAGCCCTCTCCATAGCTAGTTGTGCGACTTTGAGCTTGCTTATGAGTAACCCATATACTACAGTGAAATATTTTAAGATTTGTTTGTTTGTCTTTCTTGCAATGTTATTTGTAGCTGTCAGAGCAATGCTTGGACCGAGCATAGACATCTAGTTGTTTGTTTGAGGTACCAACAAAATACATAACCGTATTTCAATCTCAAACATGTAAACTATTGTAAACTTATAGCTGGTTAAGTAAAGATAACTTCATCATCATCATCATCAGCCAAAAATTATAGCTGGTTAAGTAAAGATAACTTGAATATTATTAATAACTAAAATTGTCTTTGTCTCTTTTGCGAGCTTAAGAATGCATATTAGTCGCTGGCAGCCATATCATAAGCTTTGCTTAGTTTGGAATCAAATGACGGTGTGTGAAAAATTGTCCCATTTAAAAAAAAACGTAATGTTGACAAAGCAGTTTTAAGCATAGAATAACTTAATTAGAGTTTATAATTAAGGTCGTAAGTGTCATTTGAATAATGCAGCTCTTTTTAATAATAAATTATTATAACTCTTGAATGACTACATAGTAGTTAATATTTTGTCGCCCTATCGAGTATTAAATTTCCACTTCTACCCTCACAAATGTTGCGTTCAAAGTCAGTGTAAACTCGATTTGAAATTCGTCCTTCCAATTAGTGCTATTGAAGTCACCGGGCGTTCTGTAGGTCAGTCTGCGGTCGGCATCGCGGGATATAGGTCAAGGTATGGACTAGCTTTTATAACCTTATTCTGAAATGTAGTCAATTGTGGTATTAAGTAAGGCACTCTTGGTTGTAGATATTATTATTTGGGCGGGTTTCCAGATACATTCATAGGTAGTATTTTTTTCTAAAGTTTTAATGTAGTTTTTTTTTTTAATATTGACCGCGATCTCGCCTGATGCCAAGTGACAATGCGGCCGAAGATGGAGCACGTTTGCCTAGTAATAACCTATTTACCCTACCAACGACATAGCTGTTAAAATTTGCAAGTTGAAGTGGCAATGGGCAGGCCACATCGCTCGAAGAACTGATAACCGATGGGGAAGAAAGGTTCTTGAGTGGAAACCACGAACCGGAAGACGCAGTGTAGGTAGGCCTCCCACTAGATGGACCGACGACATAGTGAGAGTCACTGGCATTCAGTGGATGCAATAGGCAGGCTGTCGTTCAGTGTGGAGGTTAAAGGGGGAGGCCTATGTTCAGCAGTGGACGCCTTCTAGCTGATGATGATGAACCTATTTACCCTAGACTTGAACACTCCAAGGTTGTAATGCTTCGGAAACACGGACAGAGGTAAGGCGTTCCATTGTTTTGCCGTTCTAATTAAGAAAGAGGAGGCAAAACGCTTGTATGTAGTTTTTCCTATGAGTTTCGAAAGTCAGTTGAATTTGGAAAGCGAAAGCATTAAAATTTGCATAAACGAATATCTGCCAGCTTTTGACGGCACCACACGTCGTCACCATGTCGTCAGCGTTTTTAGGGTTTCGTTCCCAAGGGTGATAACTTTACTATCCTACGCTGTTTGTTCGTCCGTCTATCCTACTTTTAATGAGCTGTATAGCCCGTTGGTCTAGTTGGTAGTGAACCTGCCTTCTGCTTGGGGGCGTGGGTTCGATTCCCACCTTGGACAAACATTTATGTGATGAACATATGTGTTTGTTCTATATCTGGTTGTTAATATTTAAGTATGTATTTAAAAACTATATATGTATGTATATCAGTCTCTAGCAGCCATATCAGAAGCTTTGCTTAGTTTGGGGTCAGATAACCGTGTGTGCAAAAATGTCCCTTTTTTTATTGTATCTGTTGATTCGTAATAGATAACAGCAGAGCTCAAAATTGATCGGAACGCACCGGAACACCGTTCCGATTCGTGAAATCACCGTTCCGTTTCGTAAAGGAATTCAACGACACCTCACTCGTCAAAATCGGTCAAGCCGTTTAGGCTACAGGAGGAACTGCAGGAACCCAGAACCATACATGTATACAACCCAAAAACATTACCCTCCTTCTTGTACAGTCGGTTAAAAGATCGCAAGATTTGAAGATAAATGCATTCCGGTTCGTAAGTCCAATTCGACCACTGGGTAACCGGTATTTTTTTTTACATACTTTGTATCATAGCTGTGCCCTGCGGTTGCACCCGCGTGGATTACTCCTTATAACATCAGCTTTTTGCCAGTGAATTCGTTCTTAATACGAACTGGGAATGGAATGCGCTCCCTGCCTCAGTGTTCCCTTCCCTATAAAGTACAACCTGGGTCCCTACAAGACAAGAGTGAGTAGGCTCCCATAGGCAAGTGTGCCCCATCTTAGACCGCATCGTCACTTACCATCAGGTGAGTTGTGGTCACCATTGCGAAAGTCCCGTGAAAATAGGTCCAGCCGTTTTGGAGTCTATAACATTTGTAAGCTGTAACAGGCAAGGACATGAGATACGTCTCCATTCTTACGACCATGTATGCTACTTTATATGTATGTGTACCTACCATGTTCTGACAAATAAATAATGTGAATTTGAATATAGAGAACATACACACAACGATTTTTTTGTAAAATAAATTTATAGATTATGTCGGTTACGTAAATGTCTGGATTTTATATGAAACGTTATGATTTTAAGCTGTACCTACTGCGTTTTTAAAAAGCGTTGTCAAAACACGAACATCGCAAGTTTAACACCGTCTGGGTCAAACTTTCAAAAGAAGTTTAAATTCCTTCCAACGCATACATTATTAACATTGCGGCGAAAAGCTGCGGAATATTAAAGGTACATGCGGATGAAAGAATCCTTGATTTCGAAATATTTAAGAATTTATAAGCGCATTTCAGAAATTCCTTCCTGCGGTTCTTTGTAGTAATATCGTGCATAAAAATTGGTTGTGGAAAAAGAGGAATTCAAAAATTGATAGGTATGTTAGGTTCCTTTGTATGTGAGGATTGCTAGTTTATACTTTTGTTGTCAATAGGGTCCATTTTCACACCGCGTACGTTCCTAATCACCACGCCAAGCACACCAATAACACTAACAACGCTGATTAGAATAAACAGCACTAGTATTGGTTTTCATTACCGCTGTGCGCGTCATTTACGCTGTTGTCCTAGATTCAAACCAGATTTAGCAGCCCTAAAATTGATCAAATTTGACAGCCCTAAAATTTTTATAATCAGCTGGTCTTAAAATTGATCAAATTAGACAGCCCATAAATCGACGGCCTTAAAATTGTAAAAAAATGACAACTCTAAAATTATTTTACTACCCTAAAATTATTAAAATTATACTGCCCAAAAGTTGTTAAAATTTGGCAGCCTTGAAATTGATAAAATTTGACGCCCTAAAGAAGTTAAAATTTGACAGCCCTAAAACTGATTAAACTTGACAGCCCTAAAATTGTTAAAGTTTCAAAGTCCCAAAATTAATAAAATTTTACTGCTCTACAATTGTTAAAATTTTAGATCCCCAAAATTGTTGTCATCCTCTTCTCATAGTTAAGACAATTCGTACGTAAAGCTAATTCTAATTCTATGGGTACAACAAAACTTAATTATTCGGACTTAACGGTATTGTATAACAATAAAGGACGAGGGACATAATCTCATTGTGAAAATTGTTATAGATAGCAGAATAATCTGGCAGCAGCTACAAAATCCTAATAAACAATTTACAATTCCGACCGTCACAACAAAAAACAGTGACATCCTAAACCGTCATCTGGCATACGCGCCCGTTTTATTTATGAACAAATTGGGGTTCCCGGTCCGTATGATCGGCCCTAAAATTGAATTATTTCCCGGCACCCTGACCGTAGAGAAAATATAAAGAGGAGATGGCATAAGCAACTGTGCACTATGATTCCAAAGGGGCGTGACGTTATCGTGATTTTGTTATGGCATTCAAATACTTGAATGATATAATATTTATACAAATAGAAAATTGAAAAAAAAGTAGTCTTCAAACGGCTTAACAAATTTTCTTGAATTGGTATCTTAATTATATTACTAATATATATATATATATATATATATATATATAGTTAAAAATACACTCGATCCAGACACCTTCCAAACAAAAAAAAAATTACTAAATCATAATCCGTTAACAGTTTGGCAGCTACGATGCCACTGACACAAATGTAAAACTTATAATACCCCTTATTGCGTCGGGGGTTAAAAAAATAAAGGTATTTCGCAATTCAACATCATATTTTTTTACAAAAAACTACAACCAACTTTACATGAACTTGTAAACAAAATTCATCCCCCAATTTTCCACCATAAGAGGTGGAAGAGTTTCTTTAAATTTAAATGGAATCATTCTCGAGATATACCATATACATAAAAATAAGAATTATTCAAATTGTTGACAATTGGCGAAGATATCGCTAATATTATAAACTAAAAACAAAAAGTCGAATTGAGTATCTCCTTTTTTTCAAAATATTGTTTAAACCATGGTTAGTTTTACACTAATTTTGTGAGTTAATTTAAGGCTTGTGTATGCCTACAAATCGGAGAAAATAGCTGTGAGATAAAATAATGGTCGTGCCATCTCCTCTTTGTATCTGGTTCGTGTCCCTGACCGAGGCATTCGCAATTTGCATAGTTGCGCTTTGCCCTCAATTCCACCAATAACACCAGGTATTCCACGGGAAATTCCTGCCCACATGAAATTATAACGTTAATATATTTAGGAGATCTCAAAATAATAAGAAGCATTGTCCTTTAAGGAAGTAGTGATAGAATAACTTTTTTTTTCCATGACTATGGCCACAGAGTCCTTCAATCGAAATAATTCAAAATCAAGCAAATGAAGTAACAGTCAATCCAAGTCATGCCCTAGTAAACTGGTGCAAACTTTACTAAAGGCTCCTGTGGGATTTTGGAAAGAACACGAAAGTACCATGTTTCAATTACACACTCATATCAATTATCTACACTCGAGAACGTTCAGGAACACTTAATAAACAATAATCCTAATAAGTTTAGGGAAATAATACAATGAAGCGACATGTATTTTAATGTTGGCGCCAAAACTGATAGAATAAAAAAAAGGTGTTCCTATTAGTACTAAATATTACTGCATGAATTTGCGTATTTCGTTGTAAGCATTGATACTATTAACACAACGAACTATTCATATCACAACTAGAAAACAGTTGTATTATGGAAGTTTAGAAGAAACGGTGGCAATAAGCCGACAGGATGGTTAATTGTTGCTTTATTTCAAACATTCTCGGGTCTAGCCCGGACATTTGTTAGGCATTGGTGGGGCCGAAGGTTAAATGCGGTATATCAAACTATTGTACAGTATAGGATTTTAAAAAACTAGGCTTTTGAGGTGAACAACTTGTGGATTGGATACCAGATCTATTGAATGAAAAATGGCACCTGCCTTATCCTGTCTCATCTCAAAATATATTTAGGCAGGTGATGACTTGCCAGCCTCTAAATGGGCCCCACATATTATAGGTGATTGGCTACCGTAAATTGGCGCCGAAGGGGCAACATTGGCCTGGCGGCTTAGAATTTCAGTGTGCTGCACTTTCACTAAACGCTACTCGCGGCGTTATGCCCATTAATTATTATTATCCTTAATTGTACACATTATTATGAAAAATTACTTATGACCGACCCTGAAATCGTAAAAAAAGCTAAGACAGACAAACGGACGGACAGACAGACATCGTAGGCTTAGTAATAGGGTCCCGTTTTGCCCTTTGGGTACGGAACCCTAAAGATCTGAATTTTTGTTGAGTAAGAATTTCATGTTTTATGGGATAGCCACCCATTGTAAAACTTGTTCTTAATGGTGCACAATGACGACCTTTTGACTTAGTACCACGTTGCGTGTATAAGTATAGTTTTAAAATGTGGTAACTTATATCCATTAAACGCCACCTTCTTTTAAACTGTTTTATTATTTTCCCATGGCGTCAAACCAACAAAGCATACCTAGTGTTTTTTCAGTGACACTGTAAATCACAAGATAACATTTGCATTTTTATCAATGCTCCATAAAACATTTATTTTGAGGTCCAAATCCCCTCTTTGATTTATTTAGACGTAAAACTTCGAAATGTCTCGTGGCAGCACTTTTTGTTTGCCATTATTTTTCCCCTCGGTCGGGATAGCTGTCCGGCGATTTTTCTCTTTATTTCTGCTAACGGCCAGCTGTTGTCTTGTCGTGTTTTTGTTGTATTCTGGCGGTTACAGGGGTCGGTTGTAGCTTAATTCATCAGCGGACGTGGATATGAGTTTATCAGATGTTACAAGGACAATATGATACGACAGAATTATTTACTTCAAAATTTATAAAGCTTTTAACACTTGGTGAGTTAATTTAATTTAATTTTTAATTAGAAATAAGCTGTAATAAGTTTGTAATTCAAAACTTCTTTTGTATCATTAGTGTGTTATGAGGATTGCTGTATTAATTTTAAATTTTTAAAACAATTCTCAAAAGTAGGAATCATACAAAATTTTAATAATGTTGTTACGTAATAGCTAAGGCTGAAATGATCAGTTTATTATATTCCCACTGCTGGGACACAGGCCTTCTCTTAGAGAGAGAGAAGAAAAAACTTCTACTTCTGTGCTTATTTTTTGTGGAAAAACGTAATAAAACTTTTGTGCGCGTGTGCTTTTGTGGTTATCAGAAGAAACAAAAATTGGCCGCTAATTACCTATCTAGGAAACAGATTTTTGTCGAAGTATGTTCTTCAAATAATGAATACATTAAATGACATGGTTAAGAAAAAAAAGTCTGCGTAATATCCCTGAGAAGGGTTTAAATCTGTTTATTGAGGTTAGACAATAAATATAATAATATGTTATTTGCTTTTCTTAAATAAATATACATTGAACAAACGCTTGTACAGAATTATTATGTCATCTAATCAATTACTTTTATGTAAGCAAATATAATATTGCCTGATATTTGTTCACATTATGGGACCAGGGCAAACACATACGTCGAGATAAACCAAACGACTTCGGAATTGAGAGCGGTATGCCTAAATACACAGATACTTGAGCAATATTTATAGAGAAACTGGATGAATACTTGAACAGCGATTATGAACGTGTTACTTTTATGACTTTTTTCATACATACATACTGTCACGCCTATTTCCCATTGGAGTAGGTACAGACCACATCTCTCTGATTACTACGATCCAGGCACACATCTTTCGCTTTTACTTTTTATCACAATAATATTGAACTAAAACCACACAAAATAATTTATGTGAGACATCTATTTTAAAAAAAAGCCCAAGAAGTTTACCTGTAGCATTTTTTACCACTTGATGGTAAGTGGTCACCGCTGCGAAACATTCCAAATTATACCTCTGAGGAAAAACCAAAGGTGGTAAGCCATGTCACAACTTACAGGTACGATAGTTGAATCGGTATCTTCTAGGCAAGCGTGCTCCATCATCGCTTAACATCAGGCGAGATGGTGGCCAAACACAAGCCAATTATTAAATAAATAAATAAAATGCTTGCAAGATGGACAGACGACCTAAAAGAGACCGCAGGGAAAAGCTGGATGCAGGCCGCTTCCAACCGGCCCTTTTGGAGATCGATTGGGGAGGCCTATGTCCAGCAGTGGACGTCTTATAGCTAAAATGATGATGAAATAAAATGCGCTCTTAAAGAGTTCCACTATGCATCTCCCGGTTCCATCGTCAGAGCCTTGTCACCAAGAATAAAGTATCGCCTCATTAAAAATAAAACAATCGAGGCCAAACTTTAAAGGGTTTACTGGTAGCATTTGAAGAGTTTTACTATCTACATCACGGGTCACAAATCATTTCGATGGTACCGAATTGTTGTATTACTTATTATAACTACTTATACGGATTACATAAACTTGCAGTTTACATTTTTTAAGCCTTAGTCGACCATTGGAGGGCTATGACCTTTCTCTCTTCCACTGGTAGAGTTCTCATTCTTTTTCAAACGCAATATTTAAAATTGACTACATATGAATAATGTTTTTAAAGAATCGACTTCAAAAAAACACAAAACACAAACATTCTAAGTTAATTTTATTTATATTATACGGGATTTACTCACGTAAGATTAAGCCGGTCACTCCGACTATAGAATGTGTGAAAACCACGTCAGTTTCTGTAATAAAATTCTAAGTTAATATGCCACTACAAAGAACAAAATAATATTTATTAGCATTTCGTCACCGACTGATAAAATACCGTACTTTCACAGCAGATTCATTAGGTACAATTAACTGAATGTCTTACTAATTCATTTGCTACAATAGTTACCTACATTACGAAGTCTACGAAGGTAGCACAAGTCAGCAGATGAGAGCTGGCAACACGCAACAATGTAAAAAGCTGAGACCAGCTTTCGTCTAGTTCGTTAGAAACGACTCATGCCCAGTGCACCAGTATTGTCGCGTGCACACAAATTTTAAGTTTCTATATTCGTTTCAATTCTCAGGACTAAACTTGTTCTGATCTTTATAAAATTTTGCAAAGTAGTGTGCCTCAGCTACGATGCCACAGACAGATATACAGATACACACGCTATTCTTATAACACCTTTCTTTTTGCCATTACATTCTGGGATGAATATGAAACGCCCACTGCCTTTTTATCTTGCTAATGTTGAGCTATATTGGGAACTTTCTTCTATAGGCAAGCGTGGCATTTACTATTAGGCTTCGTCATTTAGGTGTAAAAAGTATAACCAGCAGCTTAAGAATTGTGTCAAAGTCAAAATACAAAAATGTTTATTGCCACAGGAACTTAATAAGGACACTTGGACAGACCAATAAAATTATTATAATTCAAGACCATGTTATATGTGTGTACCTATTCAATTATATTTACTTCACTACATTTTATTGTAATTTACCTTTGTCTTGGTACCAAGCATATTGATTGGTCTCACAAAATAATCAGAAAAATTATAGTTGGCCCGCCTTGTGAGCGTGTCCTTGACATCTTTTTAAAATTTCGTATCAGTGTTTTTTTTTTCTATTATACGCATTGAGATACAATACATATAGAGTTGTGGAATGAGCTCCCGAACGGGCAGCTCATTCCACAACATTAACCACGGTAAATATCCCGTATATAATCATATAACTTTAGTGAACAATCGTGATAGTTTAAAACAGCGTAATACATAATTATAGAGTTACAATCGTGCCAAAAAATTTCCGAACCAAAACTCAGCGCACGCTACGAATTGCGCCGACTTTTTGGTTAGTTACAAGGTAACCGCGATCCGAATACAACGCCGCGCGATGCCAGAGCTACGATGACAGCGGATTACTAACGTTGAACACTTTGCAAGCGACATAACGTCGAAATTGGAGTAAATGTGGCTTTATAGTAATATTATAAAGAGGAAAGATTTGATTGTTTGTTTGTTTGCATTGAATAGGCTCCGAAACTACTGAACCGATTTGAAAAATTATTTCACTGTTGGGAAGCTGCACTGTCCCCGGTTGACATAGGCTACATATCCCGGCTTCGCCCGTGCGAAGCCGGGGCGGCCTACTAGTGAACTATATAACCCATACAATGTATGTACAATGACGCTCGGAGATTTTTTGACTTTTCACTGAGAGCTTGTGACTCTATAGGAATTTTATCTCAATGATGATATGTTATTTTATTTTATAATTGTATGCTATAGCTAACAAAGGATTTGCTCACTTTAGTAAGGCTAGTCCTTGGAAGTGTTACTCTATGTCTATTTTCGTTAGTTTAGTGCGTAGGTATAAAAGGTGACGTGACCTACCTACGTAGATTTTAGTCGTAGAGCACAGTTAATTGAGTCGCCTCAATCTAATTTCCTCGGTAGCGAGGATCCAGTGAGGCAGGTAAATGAGTTTCGGTTCACTTTCGGTGTCACCAACAAGGGACAAATAGGGGTAAAGTTCCATTGGCTCAAAATGTTTTTGTAGAGAAACTATGACATGCAAAGATCCAATAAATCGATTTCGTACTCATTTTGAAAACATAACGAAGTTTTTTTTAATTATAATTGGTTTGAGCTTGGCTGCCATCTCGTCTGACGTTGCCCGATGTTTTAATCTACGATGGAACACGCTTGCCTAGAAGAAACCGATTCGCTCGCGTATGCATTAATTGAAATAAATAAATAAATATTCGGGATATTTTTGTACACACGGTCATCTGACCTCAAACCAAGCAAAGCTTGTGATATTATTATGGCTGCCAGAGACTGATATACATACATATATAGTTTTAAATACATACTTAAATAGATATTAACAACTAGATATAGAACAAACACAAATGTTCATCACATGAATGTTTGTCCTAGGTGGGAATCGAACCCACGCCCCCAAGCTCAGAAGGCAGGTTCACTACCAACTGGCCCAACGGGCTATACAGCTCATTAAAAGTAGGATAGACGGACGAACAAACAGCGTAGGATAGTAAAGTTATCACCCTTGGGAACGAAACCCTAACAACGCTGACGACATGGTGACGACGTTTGGCACCGTCAAAAGCTGGCAGATATTCGTTTATGCAAATTTTAATGCTTTCGCTTTCCAAATTCAACTGACTTTCGAAACTCTTAGGAAAAACTACATACAAGCGTTTTACCTCCTCTTTCTTAATTAGACCGGCAAAACAATGGAAGGCCTTACCTCTGTCCGTGTTTCCGAAGCATTACAACCTTGGGTTGTTGTGCTTCCCCACGTGTTCAAGTCTAGGGTAATAGGTTCATCATCATCATCAGCCAGAAGACGTCCTCTGCTGAACATAGGCCTTCCCCATTTAACCTCTACACTGAACGACAGCCTGCCTTTTGCATCCACTGGATGCCAGCGACTCTCATTATGTCGTTGGTTCATCTAGTGGGAGGCCTACCTACACTGCGTCTTCCGTCTGCGGTTCGTGGTCTCCACTCAAGAACCTTTCTTCCCCATCGGTTATAAGTTATAGGTAGGTTCACTACCAATTGGGCCAACAGGCTATTTTTGGAATATAACTTTTGGTGGTCTGCTATTCTGTGGAATGCGCTGCCTGAATGAGTGTTCCTCGATAGTTACAATCTTAAAAGTTCAAAGATATAATTATGACATTCACCAGCATGCACTGGGCCAGCATAGTGAATTAGGGCCTATCCTCTCTCTCTGAGAGGACTGTGTCCCAGCAGTGAGAACATGATAGGCTGATAAAGATTATTATTAAAAACACTTATAACACCATTACAGATAAACTAAAGCGATGCTATAACAACTAAAATAAATTTAAACTATTTTAATTTTAAGATACAAAAATTGTATTATATGTTTTTTTTTTAAAGATGACGATGATGATGATAAACGCTTTACTTGAGTACGGCTGGACCGAACTTGTCAACTTTTTAATAATGTTCGTTATAGTCCGAATAAGGTGTTTTAAAGGAAAGAAAAATTGGAAATGTTGTCCAGAAAAACCAGTTGGAAAATTTACAAATTCGGGAACATATTTAAGTGCTTTTTTCCTTGGAATTTTTCTCATAAACTGAAACAAATTTACTACTTTACAAACATCTAGTTACTAATAAACACCGATACACATGTTTTCTAAAAATCATCATCATCATCATCATCAGCCAGAAGACGTCCACTGCTGAACATAGGTCTCCCCCTTTAACCTCCACACTGAACGACAGCCTGCCTTTTGCATCCACTTGATGCCAGCGACTTTAAAAATAGTAAATAATAAATAATAATCCTTACCAACCTAGGAATGCCAATGATAAAGTAATGAAATATCCACTGTTCCATGGAATGCCAGTCCAATCCATCGACAAGATTCCAAAATACCTGCGCTTCGTTCCACTAATCGTGTGAAGCCATTTGGTGCCACCTGCGTAGTAGAAATGGAATTTTCGCTTAGCCCTTTACTTTTATGTCTATTATCGTCTAAATAATCTAATCTAATTTATGTTTTTGAGTAATCAGTGTCCTGAGGGTTTGGCCAGAAATTACATTTGACTACAATTTTCTGAATATAAAGTATGGGTCAGATGACCGTGTGTGCAAAAATGTCCCGAATATTTATTTATTTATTGTTTGACCGTCTAAGAGCTGCACATTATTTCCTTGCCAAATTACTTGCTAAATTACAGTTTCACCATCATCTACAGCCCTTACTGACCCACTGCTGGGTGTGGGCTTCCTTGTATTTATGCCACTCTCCCCGATGTCTCCCTAGTCGCATCCACCACCACCGTTTAGTCAGTTTAGTTTCGTCGTGAAAAAGTATGGAACACATTGAATGATGGTACACACTACACACACAGATGTCTCCTCTTTGGCCTACATCATTATAGTGTGATTAATTCAGTATAATATACTATCAGACAGGCGTTTGACATGAAAAAATTACAGGCTTAGTGAAAAATTTAATTAAATATAATAGTAAAATTTAAATGTAATACGTACCTAACGTATACTGAAGAAACTATTTCAATAGGCTGATAAAGATCTTATATAGAAGCGTTTAAAGTTTTTAGTCGAAATACGAAAGGATGCTCTGTCCCTGTCCGCAAAGTGAGTGTCAGTATACAGTTTGTACGGCGTACTTACATGTGACGTCATTCGTAAGTATAGTTCGCTTTATGAAAAGACATTAAAGTGTTTTTATTTTCCTTAATTTTAAGCAAATTTCAATTTCGTTTTCGGTGATCGGCTCTATTTATGCTCAGCTTTTATATGACTATGATTATTATACTATACTATAATTTATCCACAGCCCATGCTAGGTCTGCAGTACCCTATTGCGACCCTTGACGCTACCCAAAAAGCCTGGAAAACGTTGGTTTGTAAAGATTAGATTTACATATACGATTTTTACGAATCGCTTGTGTGTACCGTAATTACTTCCTCACAAAAAAGCTTTTACGCCGAAACAGCTAGAAAAGTACCCGATAAGGGATTGGGTTTCCTCAAACAAATCCGAAATGCCTATGTTCTTTCGCTACCGGCCATTACAGCTTTGCAATACAACAAAATAAAATCTTTTTGCGATCTTGAATCACTAATGTGTCACGAAAACCTAGCGATGTCGGTAAAGGAACAAACCCTAATAGAGGGCATTGAAAACACTGGAATTGACTGCAGAGTTTGCTTTGGTAAGAGGTAAGAGGAAAACATTCTAAAAGTCTTTGAGTTTAGGTGAAGAGGCAAAGACGAAAGACGAGGGTCGAGTTTTTCGGTTATTCGCTTATGTCGAACAAGGTTAACTATTTTGAAAACTGTTTCAAAATGATAAAGTTTTGAATTTCACAAGATGCTATTGTTCATATTAACGGTCTTGCATTCTTACTTGGCAGAAGGGACTCACAAATAAAAAACATTTGAGTCGTTGTTTGGAAGAGATTGCTTTAAGATCGCTTAAGGCTGTTAACGCTAAGTGTGCAGCTGTCAAGCTTATCGCAGCCTGACAGCTGTCACACAAGATTTCAAGTTGTCTTGTATAATTTCTAATATAATCAATAGTCAGTTATACATTTATTTATAATCAAGCTAACCCATGTTTCATGTGAAAAGAGCACACGCATTAAAAGTCCGGCTGTTTGGATCTGGGCCCGGCTGATGAGGAGAGTGAATGAAGGCGGGCAGGAGCGGGGGTTGTTCGCGCAGCCTCCGTCGCGCCGCCCTACTGGCAGTCCCCGACGCGACAAGCGGGCACCTTCACGCGCCCCGCTTCAAACACGCTCCAAAACTAACCACTAGTGCTAATATTATTAAACTTCTCCATCGCAAGTAAGGGCCATCCTCAGTGCAACTATCTTCAAATCTTAAATTCTAGCCAGTGCGTTACTGATCGACCTTAGCGAAAATATTGCGAATGTCTGTCATCGTTGTCAATCAAGTTGTCGGTTTTTCTGTTATCAAACGGCAATTAGACTTCGTTCTGGTGCGTCTAGTCACCTGGCTGTCTAGAGGTCGTTGAGACGTCGTCGGCGCGGTTTCAAGTGCGCGCCAATCACGTGTCTCGGATTTATATTCTAGACTAGATTAGTATCAAAACCAATTAAAGTGCAAATGCTTCATAAATCACAATACATTCCCATATATCTCTAGTATTTTACATGAGGGATTTATCTTGTAACAAAGAGTCGAGATTGGCTCTCAACGCGCACACTTGTAGCTTCTTTCAGAAAGATTTCACACCATATTCTTCCAAGCACCAGCATGATTTATAACCTTACCTTTAATATCCTTTTTATCGTGTACATAAAATAAATCAAGCTCCGTATTTAGCCCACATTAGCAAAATAAAAAAGCGTTTCACGGATGAACGATTCCTTTAACTCTATACCTTTTGTTGCGGGATTCATCAATCAAAGAAACGAATCATATTCCGATAATTGAGTAGATAAAGCTTAATGAAAGATGATATGTAATATTAGATTCGTATATATCGCTTGGCAGCTATAGTTGGCAACACTCGTCGTGGAATCATTCACGACGCGAAACGCGATTCGTTTCGTTTCGTTCGTTTTTTTTTTATATTACAAGCTTTGCTTAGTTTGGGGTCAGAAGACCGTGTGTGAAAAAATGTCCCGAATATTATAATTATGTTATTTATTCTCTTTGTCCGCTATTGGTACGATTATATTCGTATCGTAGGTTGGGCTGTAAGTCCCTGTTAACTGCTGTAATCCGTCTGCGAAGCCTACACCTGTCTAGTTTATCAGCAGCTTAGGCTTAGTTAGTTAATGCTATGGCTGTGATCTGGTGCGAATAGATTTTTAGATGTACCTAATTAAGTTTAGTCGTATAAAGACTGTGTTATGTTTCTATTATTGATTATTTCATCACCAGCCTACTATAGGCATCTGCTGGATATAGACCTGTTCCAAGGCAAGCTGCTTAGATCTTCGGCTTTTTGCTTCCAGCCTCACACTAATTTACGTATATCGTCACTCCATTGAGTCTTAGGGCGTACTTTGCTTTGCCGATTCGTGGCCTCTACTCTAACAGATGTCTACCCCGTGGTTATTGGTTCTGTATCATGTTCTAAATCTTAAAGCTTAAAGATAAGTAGGTAAGTTTTACTTATTAATAATTTACAGGTCTTTCTGTAGTAATCTATTTTATCCAATAAATTATTAATAAAAAAAATACCCAAATCTCTTAGGACAAATCGTTTAAGATTGGCCAAAGTAAAAGTTTTCAAACTGCAAACCCAGGTGTTTTAAGATTTTTGATTGTGAAACTTTGATTCTGTCTTGTAAATTTTAGCGAACTTCAGTGGACGCATGCTACATTTTTGTATCAAAAATCAAAAGAAGTTCTGGGGGAAACGCGTTTGACATTGTGTAAAGGTTGATGTGACAATCCAAATAAGAGAAAGAGAAATGACCTCAAAAGTGCAAATATAGTACCCTGGACAGTGGGTAATTTTTTAGCTTTTTGGTGTCGAAACCCGCCATGATTTCGACCTGTCCTTGGGGATCGAGAGCCAATTTTTTTTTAAGATTTGTCATAACCTCTGGTGATGTAACTCGTGACTAAAATGCCTTTACTTTGCTTAAAGGGTGAGCATTGCCATACAACGTGGTAATGGCCAGCATTTTGAGAACAATTATCACTGGTAGCGGTTTAAAAGATTCGTTTAGTAGTTAGGTATTCATTTGTAGTTTTATTTTATATTACGAAGATGGTATGTTATTTAAGTAACTGAAATAAAATCTTACGCATTAGTTTCAACTTATCCAAATAGGTAGCTTAGGAATTTTCATCATATATATATATGCGCAGACTGTTGCATTTAATGGTTTAAAAATTATTTTATCTTATTATTATTTTTCTTTTGCCTACTTATTGGAATGGTAATCAAAATTTTAAATTACTTTTTTTTTTTTTACATAATTTTAAAATGCTTTATTACTGTTTTGGTATAATTAATTGATACATTAATAGGAGAAGCCATTGGCTCCCGTCACACAGTCTGACTAGTTCAGGAGCCTCTGGGATCATTACTATAGCTTAACATAAATTATGCCCGAATAAATGATTTGTATTTGTATTTGTATCATACGAGTATGTATATAAACTTTGGGTTGTCTTGTAACTTGACGGCTTTAAGCTCATACTTCAATCCAACAATCATAAAGATAACTCTTAATTAGAACAGTTATTCTTTATCCTGTCCTCAATAAGTTTGATTAAAACTCGCAGCGTCTCGAAATTCTAAATTAAAATTCTCCGACGAAACCTAATTTACTCTCAAATGTATAACCTCATTACTCTACCCTCTTCACGGTGGCTTTTCTGGATACGTCTGTGGAGGTAGGAGTAATCTAACTGCCCTGAATTCTAGGGTATTTCCTGGCACGACTAATATTTATATTATGACTATAAAAATGATTAGATCGATTGTGGTCGAGCGGAAGCATATGCGCTCTATAATCTGATGGTTCTATTCTCGGCCCTACGCCAGTGACTTATTTAGTACCTAAATAAAATAAAATACATGCAGTTTCGATTCCATCGCTCAAAAATGGCGAAGGTAAACATCGTGAGGAAATCGATATGTCCAAGCACCTCAAAAGTTCAAGGACATAAAATATGACATTCACAAACACGCACTGGACCCACATGGTGGATTAGGACCCATCCTCTCTCTCTGAGAGGTGTGAGTCCCAACAGTGGGAATAGGATAGGATGATTTGATTGATGATTGATTGATTTAAATAAGGTTTAAAAATAAATGATACTATGGAATGCATGGCCGAGAAGGTGGTCTCCGATGGTTACAATTACGGGGTTAAATGGAGACATACACACGCACTTTACACACAAACTTTCTCATTTATAATATTAGTGTGGCAGTATAATGTGCGAAAGTCCCCACTACATTTACTTTACTTGCAAAAGTCTTGAACATTTGATTGATAGATGAATGGACATAATTATTGGCAACGAATTCAGACAGCGTATGACTGGTCAGAAACGTTATCTCTTCTTATTATTATTTCTTCTATGATCGACGTGTAATGCGGCGAGGGCTTTGTATGTCATGGTCTCCGTCGTATTAGATTATAGGTCAGCGTAGGGACTCTGGTCCCTTTTGATTGTCTAAGTTGCTTTGAAAAAGGGGCTGGTATACAAAAAAAAGAGACATGGTAGAAGTCTTCGGGTACCTTGAATACTGACACTGGCATTGAACATTCAGCCTTCCCACAAAAAAAACTAAAATAATCACTTTAATCATCAGCTAGAAGATCTGCTGATCATAGGCCTCCCCCTTAGAACTACACACTGAACGACAGTTGCCATCTGAATCCACTGGATGCCCGCGACTTTCACGATGTCGTCGGTCTCTCTAGTGAGAGGCCTAAACGTACCTGGGCGGGGAACTACAAGAACCTTTCCTCCCCATCGGTTATCGGTTCCTCAAGCGATGTGGCCTGCCCAGGGAAAATACTATTTCGTCGAGATTCTAATAAAAACATATATTTTGATAACATATTTTGACAACTTAATTATGTCTAAGTTCGTTGTTGACCCTGCATGAAGTCCACTCGTAGAAAATCATGAAATCGTGCAAATTCTCAGAAATGGATTGCGTCAATTATTTGTGCTCCCTGATATTCTAAGTTAGATAATTGACGGACGTGCTCAAGGCAGCACGAGAGCCGGTCGGCTACTTCGTAATAGAGGGTCCGATTAAATTATTTATTTAAAAACCAAATTATTTGAATATTATATCAAGCGTGCTCTATCGTAGGCCGCGAGTTGGCGGCCAAGCGCAATCCTATCTATAATAAAAAAAACTGCTATGTTTGCACTTTTAGTGATTTTTGTGTTATTATGGATGATTCAGATCGTGATCGCGTACGTGTGCCATCTCACTTACGCACGTGGTGCGAGTAAATAGATACGAACGGGACGGCATGCAATCTCAATCACGATCAAACTTCTATAATAAGGCCGCAGGTCGGCTACTTCGTAATAGAGGGTCCGATTAAATTATTTATTTAAAAACCAAATTATTTAAATATGATATCTGCACTTTTAGTGATTTTTATATAAGCATAGTTAAAACATAAGTATATAGTTGGTCATAAATAAACTTTTTTATTTCTCTATTTCTTCGTTATTTTAAATAAAAATTTAAAAAATACATATGTCATGCTAAAAACTCTGTTCAAGATTGGAAGTTAAAATCTATTGAAGTAAGTATAATGATATATGTATCTACAAAAATAGGTTTTAAACTAGTACATTACCAAATCAATATTGACTAGGTAGCAGGTCCATGCGACCTCTGCATTGTTAAAACGTCGTTACAAAAAATGAGAATTGCCCCAGAGGTCGACCGAAAGTGCGTTCAGAAAACGTCCACTGTCAGTCTTTGTCCACTGTAAACGCCCGTAGGTCTGTCCCTTCATTTTCGGGATTTCCATGCCAAGCGTGTAGCCGACGGACGTTTTCGTGGCCTCAGCTAAATCCCTTTCTGCTAATAAAATTATTCAAACGTCACGGTCAGATTAGGAAATATCGCCGTCAGTTTGAGGACACTGGGAAATAAATAATGTTGATTGTTGGACGACTCGAATTATGTAAAAGGTTCTCGTTGTTCTGTACCGATTTCTTTGTCTTGCATATCTTTTTGTTTTTGAATACGTGCCATGGCACCCCCGATACAAGGAATCCTAGCTATGAGTATGAAACTTTACTTATTTTGGTACTATTAGGAATATAATAGTCCAGTCCGACCCTGCTAGTTTTAGTGGTGGGTTATATCTATATCGCTTAGATCTATTATATATCGCGATATCATAATTTTCAACATATTTTCGGGGTTGGACGTTTCAATGTGAACGTGCAGCAGATTATTAAATTGTGTAATGCTTCAAATCACCATAAAGAAATGATATACGGTCAGAAATTATATTTGACAACCGGGAGTGTGTCACAGTGTAGAACCAAGTACTCCAGATAGGAAATTTAAATGCTGGGGTTTCTTATCTAAAGAGGTTAATCAGCACGTTCCAACTAGATAGCGTTTTAAACTGTCTAGAATCTCAAAATACGTGTTGTGCTACACTCTATGTATAGCAAGTTTGAAAACTTTTACCTCAACGTTTCATCATCATCAGCCAGAAGACGTCCACTGCTGAAATAAGGCCTCCCCCTTTAACCTCCACACTGAACGACAGCCTGCCTTTTGCATCTACTGGATGCCAGCGACCGCAGGGCCGAGGATCGAACCGGGTGCAGTCTTATTGTAAAGCGCACATGCTACTGCTCAGCCACCATCGCTCGCATAAGTTATCTAATAACCTGAAAACAAATAAAGGGAAGGTAAAATGTCCTTGGCAGTTACACGAAATCCTTTGACAGTTCGTTAATCACCATTTTATTTCCTCCGTGTTCTACGTATAGGCAACGACGTTAATATTTTACGAGCACCAGGTCCAAATAATTTTGTTGTTAACGACTCAATGGATATCGATTTGAATGTAATTGTTGGTGAAAAAGAAATTTAAAACCCCGCGGCTTCTGACACATTGTTCCACGTACGACAAATAAGTGCGACGCGTACGAAAATAATTTAAAAAAGTAGCTATGGGCCAAGTACGTATTTTCGCTACGTAAAATACGTATCGAATTTCATACAAATTGACGATTGATACGTGGCCTGCGTTGTCAGCTTTGCCGCATATATAAAGCCCGTCGCAGAACGAAGCACAGTAAACTGACGTAAGTAATATTGCGCATCATCTGCATTGCAACTCTCTGATGATTGCAACGATTTACAACACTTTTTGCTTAGTGCCAGTGGCAGTGAAACTGGCTTAGTAGCCGTTGCAGACTATGCTCAGTACTTGCGCAAGTATTACTCGCGTTAGTTTACTGCGCATCGTTTGCGATAGGTCTCGTTGTTTTCAATTTTTTTCTGCCTTACTGTAAAGTATATTTGGTCGCAACGCATGGTGTCGCGACATTTCGCTCTCCGCCGTCGTAGGACAATGAATGATACTGACCTCGTCTGCATGGAAGCGAGCTTGATAAGCGTTCGAGAAATTGAAAAGGATTTCGTTTGCGTGAGTGAGCTCGTTTATAGGATTAAATTGGCTTAGTTTGCGATTTAGGGATTGCCAGCTACGTATAAGGAAATAATTCTAAGCTGAAGATTACACAGCAGAAGCAATTAAAATGATTAAGACGGCCGGCTTTATTGTTGCCGCCTTTGTAATTCTAATTTTGTATTGTTTCTTCTGACGAATTTTACTTTGGTTATTACTTAAATTGGCGGGTTTTCGTCATAGTCATACCGTTTAATTCAACATAGACATTGACTTGAAAATTGCCATTCAGGGTGGTAATGCCGCCAGCATGCTGGGTACGCTGCCAACTGTTAGTGGGCTTGAGCATTGGATTGTCTTTAGACCTTCAACGGTCTATGTTTGTAGTGTTAGTATTATCTTGTATTTTGTTTAATTAATAAAGGCACTTGCCCATTACAAAAAAAAGTTTAAAATTACTTATACTTATATAATAATGATAATATAACTAGATAATATAATATATTTATCGATAATGATAACTAGCTGAAACGTGATTCTCGGACAATAGTCATTGTTATTGTTTTTGTTTAGTTTTGTTTGCCTTCTTAGATATATTTTTGTAATGTAATTATTGTGTTTATTTTGTTGTGAAAAACATCTTTACTTATCCTCATAAGGAAAGATCTTTTTCTCAAAATATGCTATCTTTCAGAACTTTTCTGGGACTTTTCTGTTGAGCACATCCATCAATTAACTCTGTCAGGCGTCTGTTGCGAAACGTTTGCGTAAAATTATAGCATTTCATTTCGCAAACATTGGTTCAACAGCTATTTGTCATGTTTTATTGTTTCAACCAATCTCATGACATTCGAAATATCTGCTCAGTTAAGGACAAACTGTAGTCCAGTTGTAATTCGGGATACTATACCTAATAAATCTATGAGCACAGTGTTATCTCTCTTCATTTCACATGTACATGTTTCCAACTTTGATGTCGCAATGTGCAATTTTTTTTTTGCAGATTTTGATTTTTTTGAACTATATATAACAAGAAAAAAACTACTTCTAACCTACTCAAAATCAATATCAATTATATAAAAACTAATAACACTGGAATATAAAACATAAGTAACTATAATAATAAAATAATCTAAACTTGTCCCAGCAGTCATCACAATAATTATGCTGACCACATTGCCGCAAGTTTAATTGCAATGCTATTGCGTTGAACAAGGTACCTGCCAGCATTTTGGTCACAACATGCTTCGAACTGACGAGTTAATAATTAGTTAAAAATATTATTAGCATTTGGCCCAAACAGTCCTCGAATTTTGACCCCAAAAAAATCAATTTTTTTTTTTGAGCACACTGTCATCTGACTCCAAACTAAGCAAAGCTTGTAATATGGCTGCCAGAAACTGATATACGTACATATATATTTTTAAATGCATACTTAAATAGATATTAACACCCAGACATAGAACAAACACAAATGTTCATCACACAAATGTTTGTCCTAGATGGGAATCGAACCCACGCCCCAGCACAGAAGATAGGTTCACTACCAACTGAGCCACCGGGGCAGTCAAAAATATGTATCCACTTCTTTTGTACACTGCTTCTTTATTTACGCTCTTTGAGGCCTTGTGCGGATATAGCTGGTACACAGTTTCTTCAACCTATTTCGCTAAACACTTGGCAATAGTATCACATTTAATACTTTAATGTGAAATTTGTAAGTAGTTATATTTACCCAAGCATGAATTCTGTGAAGCCCTCACGACGGTATGAGCAGCTTAATAAAAAGAGAGGCTCCTTTTTAATATCTCCCCTAACAGCGTTCTTTCACCCCAAAGTACATACAAATCCTGGTACCTTTACCGTACAAAAGACCGTGACCCATTTCGCCCCATCGCTCGGGGTATCACCCAGTTTCAATACGCCCTTGGCATGGTCTTTATATGCATTGTAAACATAATGTTCCAAAGTTGGCCTTTTTTATGCATTGTAAAAATTATGTTCCAAAGTCGATCATAAAGGCCTTTATTGTTGGCATAAGACATATTTTTGAGTGTTGGTTTTTATTCTTCAATAAAGATATTGTGTAAATGGTTTCCAAAAAAAAATGTATATTGATCGTATTTTATACTTTGTAGTATCAACAGAACTTATAAAATATTCTGGTAAACATTTTGCGCATCAAGCTTGTGTAGTGTTTAGAAGTGCCGAGAAATTACAAATTTAAAAATGAGAAATTTTGTTAAATAAGTTACCTACCCAAAAAATCATTACCTAATCCTGAAAAATTTCTTACAAAAATGTTTAACTAACCTTTATCATTTTCAAACCAGGTCCATATGCTTCAACCCTTCCTGTTAATATTCCAATTCAGTAATAATATTGAAAATCTGCTGACGCAATGAATAACAGTACCCGCCATTTGAGACTAACAAAGGTAAACAATGGCATTCCCGCATCACTCAGTTCCGTGACCCAAAAATAAGGGTTTCTCTTCGTATCGTGTTCCCATTTTGACGTGTTGACTTAACCTTTTAAAGCAGGACATGCCTACTGACAGATTTATTTGCACGAATGCGAAAATTCTGAACTTTTGCGCTATGTTGTATTGAGTTTCGGATTTCTTTTCTCCCTTGTTCATTTTTATTGTTCTTTTAACATGAAGATTACTCAATATATATGCGTCTGGGTCGTCACTTGAAAACTGATCTATTTTGTGAACACCAGGAGTGTTAAGATTGTTTGAACGCTTGAATTACCACTCCATCTCCAGTCCGAAACAGTAGTAAACCGAAATTTACTAATCTACCTTCATGAAGGTTTAGAGATGCAAAGGCACGACGCCCTCGCTGATTTATTTTCATTATCCCGTTCAGCTGTGCCCCAGGCGATATTTTCCAACGACCCAGATTGTGCGGGAACCCGTGACTAAAATTAATAAAGCCACATCAAATTCGATAGGCAAAAAACGAACTTATAAATTATGACTGGCCAAAGTTTCTGTGGTTTCGGAAATTTGGATGCAAAATCCGGTCGGCTCCGCAGAGATATCTCATTGTAGACAGGGTGAGAGGTGACCTACTAACCCATATTTGGACTGGTGCAGCCGATGGTCTGAGCCTTGCTGTTTGTTTCGAGTTCTGGCACTGATTCCTGGCCACGCCATTCATATTCATGCACTATATTGTTCTTACCGTTCTGGGCGCCGCTATCGTATTACGTAACTTGTTATGATTGTTTTCTAAGTTTCTTGTACTTCCACAAACCCGTTTCTGTTGATATATTAGACGCGTCTGCTGGGAAATCAATATTAAGTGTGGAGATAGGAAGCTTTGGCGCTGTATATTCGCTAAAAGATACAAGAACTGATGGATATGAGATACAAGATTAGAATTGTATTTATATCCATTGTCCATTCTCATACCTTTTACCGTATCATTTAACCTCACACGATGGTTTGGTCCTTTACCAAACCTCGTGTGAGTTTTTATTATAATTAAGATGTCATTATTGGTTCCTCGCAAATTCGATTTTAACTAAAACAGTTTCAAATATTTGTTACACAACGTTGACGTCTTTACCGTCGGGCAAATTAGTATTTTAAAAGCTCGTAAACAAGACAATGATCATAATAAAAAAACTGTTTCCTCTCCCTATTCCTACAGAAGCTCTCTTTAATTGTCATTCGGAAATTGGCATAAGCGAAGCGGTGGGATTTAATGAACCATATTTGGGTCAAGGCAGCCTGTTAAAGATATGGCAACACGGTTTTGGAATTTGAATATGCAACAATTTTAAAGCTAAATAATTATGATGAAGTCGTCAACTTCTTGCAAACTGTTCCTATAATTTGCAATTTAAATATAGCTATAGTTTTTATTCCGTGATGTTGAATTTTAACTCAGCATTCTTTTTCGTGTTATCAAGTTTTGTTTAATTAATAGTTCGATTGGTTCACCCAATACTGAAATTGGCTTTCGACGGCGCTCTGAATCTCTCTAATTTATCCCGCGTGCAAATTTCATTTTTGAGCCGGGTCGATACATCGGCTCATGGCTCACACGCAGGCATATTTTTTTCCTTTTTTATCCTTTTTTCAATTAAAACTTTACCGTCAGCGAATTCTTTCGTTGCAAGCCTTGAATAATTTACGTTTGCAGTCTCGCGGGAAATTAATGTTCAGTGCACTAAACCATTGTGTTTAAGATTTTTCTTCACAACCAACGGTTTGTTAAAATGCCAAAGATACGTATTATTCTTAGTGAGAATTCTTATTATCAAATTTCAAAGAAACATTTTATTTCGACAATCTTTGGTTTTGCTTGAAATTAGGCTAGGTGCCTTAGACGAATTCACTCAGCAGACGACCGTAAGGACCTAAAAGTTTTCGTGGTTCGCTTGATCGAACAACGCGATCGAACCTCGCGGCCGGAAGGGCCCTTTTTGCACGTGGACTATTAGTTAGTTCATTGGTGTCGCTGCAAGTTTCTTGGTACGCATAAATAAAAACCGGGGAACGAGCCGGGCTCGCGCACTGAGGGTACCACCACCAGAAAATTCAATAACGAAATTACCAGTTACAACTTGGTAATGAACAGAAACTTGTCACCCACTCGCACTTGGCCATTATTTATTATTTGTTGTCATACTTTAGAGTGTGTGCTATAATCATGCCAAGTTTGACGCTTGTACGTATTACCGTTTTTACATTAGAGCTAATACAAAAATACGTTAAATATATATTCTGTGAAAATTTCAACTGGCTATCTATTACGGTTCGAAAGATACAGCCTCTTAAAAATAGAGCAGACAGACAGACGGACATACAGATATCGTAGGCTTAGTAATAGGGTCCCGTTTTTACCATTTGGGTACGGAACCCTAAAAATGAGTAAGTGAACAGCATTTACACAGTGTTTTTGTGTTGAGCGGTTTAGTGGTATAAAGATTTATTTAATATGAAATATGGAGACAATTGAACACAAACGATTATTCATATTGTACTAAAACGTTTCTCCCTTGTTTGTCTGATCTGATGTATCCTATTGTGGTTCTGAATGACACTTCTAAATCGAATGAATCAAACAATCGATAGAAAAGCAGATTACTTATTGTTTGGAGACACTTCTGAGAGTTCATCGAACGGGGATTGGATTTGTCAGGTAGCGAGACTCGCTTAGGTCTAACAGCGGCTTACCGCAAGCGAGACAAGAGCCCGGGGGACTCTTGTTACCCTACCCCATTATTCCACTATCTCCCCTCACCTGAGATCCTTATTTATTGACCAAACCTGATGTAACAATACTCGTGCGCGAACAACGTGCTGAGCAATCTTTTCCTCACAACGATGAATTTTTAAGCTTTACGTGAGCTCGTAGAATATTTAAAGGCGTAAAGGTGTGTCGTAAAGAACACGTTTTGTAGTTCAGATTTCGGAGCCGACTTTATTGCGCGAACGTAAGGTTTATATAGTGCTATAAGGAATTATTCCCGTGGCTAATAATGCTCGAGTGTGTGTTTTATTTTTGTCGTGTTGTTGAACAATATACAGCCAGAAAATGTTGCCAATTTCCGCTCATAAAGGTTCTAGCTGTGGGTTAGGGTGTTTTAATCGCTTCGAAAATGTTAGTTTCTCTTAGTTTTCTTATGTATTATTTTTGTAAGTATATTTTTTACACTGAGCAGAATAGTTCATAGTTATTTTTTGACATCAGAAAGATACATGTCCAATACAGTTTTAAAAGTAATCTTAATAGGTTTGATGGGATAAACTGTTAATCCCATTTTTTGTGGTCATAAAAAAATATTGAAACATTTTTTTCTTAATACTTTGAAATATTAACTTCGCAAAATGACCGAAACACATATTTTAAAAGCACATAATTATATTAATTATTTGACATTCATACTGAATAACATCGTAAAATTAAAATAAAAAACAACAAATAAAACCTAACTATTAATCTATTAAACCGTTACAAGTGGGGATTGTTCCCAAAATGCTGGCCCCATTACCACGTTGTATGGCGATGCTCACCCTTTGAGCAAAGTCGAGGCCGGCATTTCATCGAGTTGCATCGACCAGACATGAAGACAAAACTTTGAATTTTTTTTGGCTCCCGATCCCCACTTCCGCATGATTTCGACCACGGTTTTGGTTTTTTAAAAGATATTAATTTAAAACAAAAAAAAATAAAAATAAAAACACTTCAAACTCAAGAGCGGCACGCCATATGTGTTACTTTTGCGAGATTAAGTTTCGTCCAAATAGTATTACAGTCACGAAAGTTAAAGCGATATTTTACAAAGAGTATGTTAGAATCTATGACGACCCAGTGTCCCAGCCAGTCCCCAGCGCGGGCGTGACTTGGATTCCTATCATCAGCTGTCAGTTGCTAATACGAACGTGTCCTCCATGTTTATTACTCTGTATGTCAGAGCAAAGCAGTACAACCCGTCAAATTTATCTGTACAGTTGAATGAGGGAGCCACCGCCGAATTTTGCGTTGCCAAATTCGTATTCTTTTAGTGCCATTATATTGCCAACGGTACATACAAGTTGGTCGGTCTGAATTCGTGCCATTATTTGTTTCTCTGACAAAGTATATTGCGATTGATGTCGAGGGACTGTTCAGTTTGAATTTCCACTTGTACTGATAAAGAGAGGAGGAATAAATTTCATTTTATTCCGCCATTTCTCGCAGATTTACGCGGACAGTTGTCTTTTGGGATTCATCCGAAAATTGTAAATTTGAATCTGAGTCGAAAAATAAGGATCAACTTTATAGAATCCTTAATGAATTACTTGGAATGATATCTTTATAAAAGTAAATTATATTTATATATGATTTAAAAAAAAAAACAGACAAGTGCGAGTAGGAGTCGCGCTCCGTTGGATTCAACCAGCAGAGCTGGGAGTCTAAACAAAAAAAATTGAAAGACAAACTTAACTTTGTAGTGGACAATAAGGTTCTTCAATACATTCCAACTACAAAATGTAAGTTTGTGATAGCAAAACAATTATTTTTACATGATATAACTTCAAATTTATGACTTTCTGATATGTGCTGTGAGACCTTGCTTCTTGCCAAATTTCATGATTTTAGATTAACGGGAAGGATCCTATAGGTTTTGATTCCTTTGTGAAATCACTAAATATGCGTAAATATACGACATAAACGGTCATATCTTTTGATCGCGTAAGTAAACAAGTTTGATTTTTCACAGCTGTAAGAAACTGAAAATTTGAGTGTTCGATATAAATTTCAACTTTATATCTTTACGCGTTCCTGAAAAAAGGGTCTTGACAGACGGACAGACGGATAACAAAGTGATCCTATAGGGGTTCCGTTTTTTTTTATTTTTGAGGTATGGAACCCTAAAAATAATGCTTTTAACTCATAACCTAAAATCTCATTAAATTTGTAGTCAAGTAGCTACTGAATAAATGCTTATTACTGCTTACCTGTATGAAATATATAAATAATTTTGTAAGTACGCAGCCTCTCTTATGAAGACATATTTTTCTTTTATTCGCAACATGTAAATGGCTAAACCCATCTATTTACGACGACAAAAGGAGGCTTTTATATTTAACGTGAATGTATGCTTTGTATGTTACCTACTTACGGAGAAAATACCTCAATTTATTTTTAAAAAAATGGGATGACCATCCATAGAGTCCTAAGAGGTGACGTCAACATACTCACAAGATGAAAAAACAATATTGACTGCACCTATGTGTAAGAACCATATGGACTATGTGTGGACCCGGGTACGTCCTAAAACTGAGACCAGAACCACCAGAGGATGGGCCGCAGGATCCTCCTTAAGGGGGAGGCCTATATTCAGCAGTGGACGTCTTCTGGCTGATGATGTCTAAGAACCACAAAAGTCCAAAGACATTTGACATTTACCAACATGCACTGGGGTTTGGTGGATATGGGCCCATCCTCTCTGAGAGAAGGCCTATGTCCAAGCAGTGGGAAAACTGCACCCACACATAAGACGTATAATAAACAAGTCTTTTAAAATGAAAGTGTGGTGTGATACATCATTTATTACCGACATCAAAAAGGACGGGGTGAGAAATCCGTCATTTCAAAACCGATTAGGAAAAAATATTTAATTAAGGATATACTGTCAGATTGGGAAGAAAGGTTCTTGAGTGGAGACCACGAATCGGAAGACGCAGCGTAGGTAGGCCTCCCACTAGATGGACCGATGACATAGTAAGAGTCGCTGGCATCCAGTGGATGCAAAAGGCAGACGGTCGTTCAGTGTGGAGGTTAAAGGGGGAGGCCTATGTTCAGCAGTGGACGTCTTCCGGCTGATGATGATGTCAGATTGGTCCCATAGAAATTTCATCCAAACGGTTACTGGGAAATTATGTCATCCAATCATCCAATAAACGAAATAACGTATTAACTCATTTTGAAGGCGGTGTTTTAAATTGATAATAATTATTTGTTCAGGTGCACTGTTTGCAAAATAATGATCTGAGAAAATAACGTTTACCGATTTTTAATTTGTTTCAAGGAAATTTGTTAGCGTAAACGGTCTATGCGACGGGTTAATTGTTAATTTCGCTGTTACAAAGCACACGTTTGTTATTCGGTAACAAGTTTCGCGTCTCCTCGTACCAGTTGCAAATTTCTTGTTGAATTTGTGACCGAGCATTCTGATATCGGATCTGAATGCGGTCGTCCATTCTCTTGAAGGAACTTACGTTCTCCGTACTGTGTGCGCTGCAATTTGGGAACTTATCCTCAGTGAAAAGACAAACTTGGACCATTGTGAGCGTAACGGTACGCGGTTATTACCGCGCGCTATTTGTAACCTGCATGCTATTTGGCTGCTCTTTCATAATTGTTTGAATTGATGTTTTCGCAAAGGTCGATCTGAATCTGGAATAGTGATGGGATCTAATGCGTGTTACAAGCATACTAGATGTAAAAGTGAGAGTACTAAATAGAAATCAGTGTTGTGTAGTAAACAAGTGAAGTGTGTTATGTGGTGACAATGACTTGATTATACTAACAAAAAAAAAAAACGAACGCTGATTGGTCCGCTCAAGGTCACGATTTCGATAGTGGCATTTCATTGGCGGGCAGCGTTTTTATTAGTTCGTTTTGTGCCAATGTATTGACTGAAAGTGTTCGCCCTATGCCAGGGGCCTTATTCACTAGTTTTATTTATCAATTTTGTCATTTTATGTATAGGAAAGTTCATTATTAACACATACAATAAATCTGAATAGAGCTACAGTTGTGTAGTTGTGGGGTGTTGGGGGAAGTAGTTGTGAGTGGATGTGAGGATGCGCGAGAGTTGCGGCGGCTAGCGCTCGGAGCGCGCGAGCGACAAGCGTGTCGGGGCGCGAGGGGGAGTGGTGCCCGCACGACGCGCGGCGGCACGCGCTGACGTGCGCGCGGCGCTGCGCGTGCTGCGGCGCGGCGCGATGCCCCCCCGGCCCTGATATGGAGGAGGGCGGCTACTGGCGGCCGTCGTGCTCGACGCTCTCGCTGGCCGACCACCACGCCAGCACGCCCCACCTGTGCGCGCGCCACCGCCCGCCGCCCCTCCGCCACGCGCCGCACGCGCACGCGCACTCGCACGCGCATCACGTGCAGCACGCGCACCACGTGCAGCACGCGCAGCACGCGCCGCACGCGCCCTCCTGTCCCGTGCATAGCCCCTTCAGGCAACCCACGCCGGACTATTGTGCTGCACATTCACAGGTTTGTTATTCATTATCATCAGTCCATAGCTGGACTTAGATTTTGCCCTAAAAATGCTCCTCGGCCCAATTCTCAGTTATACAGCAGCTATTTTTCTTGTACATGGCGCGAGTGACATACGCAGGTAATATCACAGTAATATGCACCGTGAACGCCGCAAATCGCGTGTGTCACTCCCATTGATCTGGACTTGCGTACTTTCTTAGTTACGAGGTAGTTTACTAGTAAGTACCTCAGAGCAAATAAAAATACAGAGGGACTACCGCAAACACGAAAAGTGAAGCCACTTTTTGAAACATGTGTGCGTAGTCGAAGTTCGTGTCGTGTAATTCATCAAAATAAGTGATAATATAAATACTTAAATGTGGAAATATTCCATCCTTCTTCTTATTTACTTTTGTGTTGTTTTTACAGTTCTTAACACTGCAAGATCTCATTGTTTCGGATGTTTTCAGTACGACGTTCTGACAAGAAATTCACGTAGTTTTGAATGCGCATGTGTGCGTGAGTCGTGTATTTATTGGGAATTCACGTAGTTTTGGAAGCGATTTATTTGCTCTGTATTTTTATTTGCTCTGAGAGTAAGTACGTACATATAATCTATTCGTGTACAAGCACCATTGAGATTCCAGTCACGGTCAATACTTGCGTAGTGCTACAGCTTAGAATCAGATCTTGAACCGGGAGCAATTTAAGTTTTAATAGGATTACGCCCACACTTTCAACAACTTAGCGTAGGCAACCAAGTATCAATTTACACATACTCACAGCGATTTGAACATAAATTACACACGTGGACGTTAAGTTCCAATAAATGAATATCTGTCAGGAACTCCTCCACAATAAGACTGAGAATCTGATATCTTTCGCCAGCTAGACGTGCTAACTCCATCATTGACAATATCAGCTCGTAAAGAACTACGTGCTAACGTCTCGTGGATACCAGCTCTGGCGTCACCTGCAAGTAATTTATTACTCCTTTCTCTTGCGAAAGGTTCCCGAGCACATTTTCAATGAAAGACATTTGCATTTATATATCTCGGGTGTTGAGGTGCATGAATGTGAACGCTATATAGAATTCATGACATTCTTGACGAATATTGCGACTTTGACAGATTAGACGAGATTTATTATGTTATTCTCTTTGGAATACAGTTTTACAACATCCTACTTAACATAATGACGAAGCGAGACATGTAATCAAACTGCTGACGGTTATCTGATTCTACGAATCATCATCATCAGCCAGAAGACGTCCAGTGCTGAACAGAGGCCTCCCCCTTAAACCTCCACACTGAACGACAGCCTACCATCTAGATCCACTGGATGCCTGCAACTCTCGCGATGTCGTCGGTCCATCTAGTGGGAGGCCTACCTACGCTGCGTCTTCCGGTTCGTGGTCTCCACTCAAGAACCTTTCTTCCCCATCGGTTTTGGTTCTTTGAGCGATGTGGCTTGCCCATTGCCACTTCAACTTGCAAATTTTAATAGCTATGTCGGTGACTCTGGTTCTTTGGCGAATATCCACTTTTCGGATTCTACCGCGCAAAGATACTTCGAACATAGTTCTCTCTATTTCCCGATGTGTGACTCTGTTTTTACAAAAGTCCAACAGTTAATGACCACGTCTCAATACCGTGTCTCAAGTGTCAGCTTTAATTTGTATTTGAAGTGAAAAATAGCCGCGTTGAGCGATTATACGGGGTGTAAGGGGAACACTCTCGAAGCCAAAAGAAGGTAATTGTACTCATCATTATGAACAACTTTTAGTATAGGACTAGCCCTGAAATCGCGAAAAAAATATCAGCTGTTCTATAGAAAACGGTCATTGACACTGGACAAAATGTATAGATTTTTTTTTCGCGATTTCAGGGTTGATCCCATACTAAAAGTTCATAATGATGAGTACAATTACCTTCTTTTGGCTTCGAGAGTGTTCCCCTTATACCCTGTATAGAGCAATATTCATATAAACTGATCAAAATACATACGTGCTCCACCGTAGACCGCATCATCGCTTAACATCAGGCGAGTTGGCGGTCAAACGCAAGCCTATTATTAAATAAATAAATAACTAAATAAAAACTTGTAAAAAAACAAAGGATAATATCGTCAGTATCATTACAATCATGCATACTGCTCTGTCACATTGGCTGAGCTGGTTACTTATATTTTGTTCCAAGAAGTATTAATGACACATATTGTTGATTATTTGCTTGCGCAAGAAAGAAGGCACAACTGAAGGCTTCCCCATCCCCTACTATTAGCTATAAAGAAGGCTAATCCATCCATGCAGATGGAATGACTTCCTCCGCATCAATCTTGTGCGATTACGTTACTTTATAGACTGTGGGCCATCAATCAAGCGCATCTGGTGTGTGGCGACGTGGTGGCGTTAACAACTATACTATAGCTCATAACTATAAAAACCTACTGTATCTAGGTATTATTGTCCTATATTTTAGATCAGCCACACAACGGATGCATTATTAAAATTATCGTTTACTAGCTGCGCCCGCGGTTTCAACCGTGTAGTGATGAAAATGGTGATGGTGATGACGATGATTCATATTCATATTCATGCAAAAAAACAGGTCGATCCGTTGTTCCGTTGCAGCGTGAAAGAAGAACAAACAAACACACTTTCGCATTTATAATATTAGTATGATGAACAAATATGACTCTCCGTTTCACCATTTTTTTTGTATTCCGTATCCAAAGGGTAAAAACGGGACCCTATTACTAAGCCTATGATGTCTGTCTGTCCGTTTGTCCTACTTTTAAACGCCTGTATCTTTCGAACCACAATAGATAGTTGAAATTTTCACAGAATATGTAATGTTACGCGGCGGATTAACTAAGCAATAATAAAAAAGTCAAAAGTAAAAACCACGAAGGGGTTCCGATACAACAAACGTATTATTAACGTATTTTTGTGTTAACGCTAAAACTGTAAAAACGATAATACGTACAAGCGTTAAACTTGCCATGATTATACTACACACTTCTAAGTATAACAACAAATAATAAATAATGGCCAAGTGCGAGTCGGTGAAAAATGTCTGTTCACCATGTAAACAGTGGTCGGTACTGGATGGGTGACCGCCTGGACGTTGATGGGATGTTGTCTTTTTGCACCACTTTTCCACTACTCGACATAGGCCGCCATCGATCTCAAAAGGGCCGGTTGGAAGCGGCCTGCATTCAGCGTTTCCCTGCGGTCTCCCCGTATAATAGAAACAAAATGTGTAAAAACACATTGTTTTCCATTATAAAAATTAAACAAAAAAAAATTTAGAAAAAAAATCACGTTCCAAGCTTCAGTGGATTTCCAATCAAATGTTTCTTTAACAGGCGTTGGGAAAAAACCGGTTCATTATCAATAATATCAAATCTTTACCCTCATCATTTCTTTCACACCGAAATTTCAATCACAGTTCAGTGTTCAGTTCTGTTTCAGAACATACTTTTTTATTTATCACAACCGAAGAAGTAATTTCCTAAATCAGACACACCCTTTCATTTTGTCCAATTCCGCGTGCCAGAAATTTCGCGAACTGCGAAACCAAAAATGTTTTCTTATAATACGCTGTAAAGAATGAAGGGAGCGTAATCTCATGTGACGTAATTGAAACAATAACCAAGGGAGAGGAATAATAAATCTCGAGAATTCGTATCATTATTAATAAATTCCGTATAACGTATCGTACGGTAGGTAATATGCATACTCAACTATTAAGGTGGTACGATTCACCTATAGCGGGAAATTCAAATTTCAAACAGTTTTTTGGTCCTAGTAGCCAGGTCAGGTAGTTATTTTTAAATAACACAGTATTTGCGCAAAATATTGGCTGTCATTATAATGTACAATTATTTAACAGTAACGCACCATATTACTTACATTTAAACCGTTAACTTATAAACCGTTTGAAACAGCAAAAGTTAGTTTATTCACAAATGTAAGTAATAATGTGCATTAGAGATAAATAGTTTTACATTATTTTGTAAAGTATAATAATTAATTTGCGCAAACATCATGGTTGTTTACAATAATTACCCGGCCTAGCTACAAGGACAAGAAAACTGTTTGAAATTTGAATTTCCCGCCATTTGTGAATCAAACCACCTTAATTAGTATTGTTTAAAAACTCACATTATCAGTATATTTTATTTTTTATTTTTTTAAATATAATTAAAATGCTTGCCTTTGACCACTATCTCGCCTGATGTTAAGCGATGATGCGGTCTACGTTGGAGCACGCTTGTCTAGAAGGAACCGATTCACTCGTGATTTGAAGACATCCAGATTGTAACCATCGGGGAACACCCATTCAGGCAGCGCATTCCACAGACTAGCAGTTCGCACAATAAATGTGGAATCAAAGCGCTTCTTACGGGCTTTCGGAATATCAACCATAAAGCGGTGACGGTGTTATTATCATTGACCTTCTTTTAGAGAGAGAATGGGTCTTAATCCATCATTCTGGCCCAGTGCATGTTGGTGAAAGTCATTTGAACTTTTGAGGTTCTTAGATATACCGGTTTCCTCACAAAGTTTTCCTTTACCCTTTTTAAGCAAAGGCATTTAACTGCTCATAATTTATTTAAGTACTGAATAAGTAATTAAAGCAGGCAGGGTCGAGGATCGAACTGGGTGCTGTCAGATTGTAAAGCGCACTTGCTACCGCTCAGCCACCATCGCTAGGTCGAACACAAACTGTCAAAATAAAGCTATAAAACACGCCTGTGTGACTTGTGAAATAAACCAAAGGAACCTAAATTAAAGGGTTACTTAGTCTTTGAAGAATTCCTCTTAGCTCCATCATCAGATCAGTTCGATTATTGTGTTGTCATCCTGATTGAATATACTGGCGAAGTTTCAAATTGATGCGACAATTACAAGTAGGTGAAAATCGACTTCTAATAATTTGATAATAATAATTTGAAAATTTATATTTATTAAAACGGGTAGACCAATTAAATCATGAAAATGACATTACATCTCTACATAGTATAAATTGAAGTCGCTTTCCGCGTCTGTCTGTCTGTCTGTATGGCCGCTAACTCTTCCTAAACCACGCAACGGATTTTGATGCGGTTTTCACCATCAGTTAGATACTTTTTCAAGAAAGGTTTATATATATAACTAGCGACCCGCCCCGGCTTTGCACGTAAATTACACCCGTGCGAAACCGGGCGGGCGGGTTGCTAGTTAAGTATAATAAGAATTTCAATAAAATATTAATAATTACAATAAAATTATCTAGTCAAGCGTTAATTTGCAATACTAATATCATCATTGGACTGGCAACCCTGCCACAGTATACAATACGCTCCTACGATATTATTGTTTTAAATAGTATACTTTCATTAAATTCAATCATTAGTGCTAACAAAGTGTTATACTCTGAAGGAAGAACCTGTGGGATCGTTATCTACATTTTGTTGCAGCTGCAAAGCTCCAAGATAGACGGAGATAAGTCTCAATTAACTACCCACATTTTACTCATAGTTCCGAATCATTGCGAAATTGGTCTATATTACCCTCATAAAATTTTCACCTGATTTGTCAAATTCAACTGACAGAACATAATTTCACTTTGACAAGTGCATGGAGCTGTCAATCTCAACTGACAACGTCTAATTCCATTTTGATGGTACGAATACTATTGCCATAACTAGAAAATTTACCCAGATTTCGGTAATTTTTAAATATGAGCGTCTGTTGCAAATGTTCAAAGCAAATCAAGGCAAGCGACTTAAAAACTTGTACGAAATGTAATACTTCTTACCACTACCACTGTCTGGGGGTGCCGGCGGATAACTTCGCTAAAGAATCAAAGGCATATAAGGCATCGTGGAAGTGCATGGAGTGCAGAGCCGCCGACAAACGGGAAGCGACTCCTTCTCAATCCCAACCCAAAGCCACTGGGCAAACATTGGGCTCTCCGGCAGCTGATCAGAACGAAGATTTGAAGAATTACATTGAGAAGAAGCTCGAAGAGTCCTTATCGCGTTTTTTAAAGGAAATAAAGCGAGATTTCACTGCGGAAAGCTCTGATACTCGCAGCAAAATTCAGGCGCTTACTGATAGCTTCAACTTCATGACCACCAAGTACGAAGAGCTTAAGGAAGACTCAGCTGTCAAAAGTAAGAAGATAGGGAGCTTGGAGGCTGAAAACGGCGTATTGAAGACACAAATTTCTGATTTGAAATCTGAGGTCTCCGACTTGAGCAGCAGAGTTAACCAATCTGAACAGCAATCTCGAGACTGTAATTTGGAGATCCAGTGCGTCCCAGAGCATAAATCGGAGAACCTGAAGACAGTGATACAGCAGCTCACCGCCACCGTGGGTTATGCTTTGCCTAATTGCGAACTGTTGAACTATCACCGTGTTGCTAAAATAGACCCAGAGTCCAAAAGACCCCGGTCAGTGGTGGTGAAGTTATCCAGCCCCTTGGTTCGAGATAAAATCATAGCAGCAGTAAAAACTTATAACAGGACCCATATTAACGAGAAGTTGAACTCATCGCACTTGGGTCTTGCCGACGAAAAGAAACCTGTGTACGTCTGTGAGCACTTGACACCTACAAACAAGCAGCTCCACGCCGCTGCCCGAAAAGTTTCAAAAGACAATAATATACAATTCGTGTGGGTTCGGAACGGGCGTATTTACATGCGGAAGGACATCACCTCAAAAAGCTTTGTAGTCAGGGACCTGAACTTCTTAAATTCCCTTTCATTTGCATAAATATTTCATGGTTAGCTTTCTCAGTACTTCCTCAAAATGCATTAACTTAAACTTTTTGTACCAAAATGTCAGAGGGCTTCGTACTAAAACTCAAGAGATACTACTTAACGCACTGAAACTAGATTTGGATGTTATTCTGTTAACAGAGACATGGCTGAATGATTCGGTGTTTGACCATGAGATTTTGGACAGCAGGTACACGATTTTTAGGCGAGATCGTTCTTCTACGAGTTCTAATAAGACGGAGGGTGGTGGAGTTCTCATAGCAATATCCAAACGATTTGAACCAGTTCGTAAATTGAAATGGGAATCCAGGGGAGAGGATATCTGGGCTGTATTAAAACTAAAACAAGACAATTTAGTGATCCCACTCTGCATATGTGCTCTTTATCTTCCACCTCCTGTTACTCCACTTCACCTTAATGACATATTATCGAACTTAACAGACGTCGTTCAGCACAAATTACCCCAGAAATCTATACTCCTACTAGCTGGTGACTTCAATCTTCCTAACATACAGTGGCGGCACGATGTTAACTCGAATTCCCAACTCCCCACATATACTTCTAGTCACACTGATAGCTTGCTTGCTGACACACTTTCCTTTAATGGCTTACATCAACTTAACAATATATCAAACGCAAAAGATCGCATTCTAGACTTAATAATATCTAACGCCCCTAAATCTTTTACAGTAAGCACTTGTTCTGCACCTCTTGTTAAAATAGATAGATATCATCCTGCTTTGAGCGTTACGCTGAAGCTTAATTCATATAAGCCTCCAAAAGTAAATAAATCTACTTACTTAAATTTCAACAAGGCTGACTACCTAAAAATAAAAGAAGATCTGGATAAGATAGACTGGGATAACCAATTTAATGATAGTCAAACTGTCGATGAAACTGTGGATATCTTCTACAACACAATTGTAGAGATTATCTCCAAACATACACCTACTACCCGAAGAGGCAATAATAAATATCCCTTTTGGTTTAGTCGTTCCTTACTCAAAGTTCTGAAAGAAAAAGCCAAATATCACGCTAGGTACAAAAAATACTGTAATCCTAGAGATTTTTTGACATATCAAATGCTGCGCGATCGTTGTGATAAAATAATGCACGACTGTGTAAATAACTTGAAAACAGAAGCTAGAAACAAAATAAAAAAAGATCCTAAATATTTCTGGAAATTTATAAAGTCGCTTAGATCAAATAGCAGTGATATACCAGACGAAATGCTTCTTAATAACCAACACGCCCAAGGAGGGCAAGCAATTTGCGATCTTTTCTCCAAATATTTTCACTCAATTTACCACACTGGACCGACAACTGCTGCGTATTCTGCGGCGCCGGTGAACAACCATAGATCTATGAACTCATGTAGTCTTTCGGAATCTGAAATTCTCAAGTCACTTCTCCTTATCGACATCAATAAAGGACCTGGCCCAGATTCAATACCACCATTGTTTCTAAGGAATTGTTCATCCCAACTTGTCAAGCCACTTCACTTCATTTTCAACAAATCGTTATCTTGCGGCACCTTTCCCACTAAATGGAAGACTGCACACATCACTCCTATCCATAAAAAAGGTGACCAAAGTGATATTACAACATACAGACCTATTTCCATATTGTCCTCTATTGGTAAATTGTTCGAATCCTTAGTTCAAAAAAAGATCCACTACCATCTGAAACCGATACTCAATCCTTGCCAGCATGGTTTTTTGCCCGGCAGATCGACCACATCAAATCTTCTGGATTATGTAACTGACATAACTGAAGCCTTGGAAAACAAACATGAAGTCCATGTTATCTACACAGATTTCTCTAAAGCGTTCGATGTGGTCAATCACAACCTGCTTATACATAAACTGGGTCATGCTGGTATCTGTGGCTCATTACTTCGGTGGTGTGAATCATATCTTCAAAATAGGTCCCAGCTAGTCTCGATCAGAGGCTTCAAATCAGATCCACAAACGGTTCCATCTGGCGTGCCTCAAGGCTCCCATCTCGGCCCCTTATTTTTTCTGGTGTTTGTAAATGACTTATGTACAAACATAAAATCTAGTTATCAAATGTTCGCAGACGATCTTAAGTTGTACAGGGAAATTCGTGATCACGAAGATATCATATTGTTACAATGCGACTTGGACAAAATTAGCCACTGGTGTTCCCAAAACATCATGTTGCTTAACACTTCTAAATGTTTTTACATGAATATTTCAAGAAAACGTAATCCCACGCCTGCCAACTATTTTATTAATAACTCGCCTATAAGTGGAGTCTCCAGCATTCGTGATTTGGGCGTTATAATTGATGCAAAAATGAACTTTCGTGAACATATAGACTACATCTCAAAGAAGGGAGCACGGTTGGCGGGTTTTGTCACAAGGCAAACAAAATTCTTCAAGGATGTGGAAATACCTATTATTCTTTTCACATGTTATGTTCGCTCACTTTTAGAATACTGTTGCACAATTTGGAGCCCATCATACGCTGTACATATCAGCCGATTGGAAAGATTACAAAAGCAGTTCCTATATCATCTTTCATATACAAATAACCTCTGTCGAAATCTTCCGTCTTATAGCTCAAGACTTGAACATTTTAAAATGATCTCACTAGAACGTAGACGTAACTATGCGGATATCGCACTACTGCAAAAGATAATTGATGGCAAAATTGACTGTACAAACCTGCTGTCTAAAGTTGCACTTTCGGTGCCACGTTCAAGCAGCCGCCTCCTTAACAGAAAAACCTTCTATCTCTCCCCATGTCGCACGAATTATGGCCAGCACTCTCCGTTACACCGGATGTGCTCAGCCTACAATAACATATGCCATGACTTTGACATTTTCGGTGACAACATCAACTGTTTCAAACAAAATTTTATTCATCATAATCTTTAGTTTAATATTTTTTATTAGTTAATCTTTAGTTTATTTTAGTCAAATTATGTATATATTATATCGTTATGAGTGTTATATTATTTGTAGCATGCTGTGTTTACCTCTAGAAGGTTGTGCATTCATCGCATTTAACATCGCAAATGTATTTATTCCTAAGATAAGAGTGTATGACCAGTTTGGTGAACCAATAAAAAAAAAAAAAAAAAAAAAAAAAAAAAAAAAAAAAAAAAAAAATTTTCGTAAAGCAGGTACATTACACATTATTTCAATATCACACATTCACACTCTCACAGTACCTCAAACACACTGATAATATTTCTGTCCATCCATCCACAAACAAGTCACAGTTAGTGTTTGAATCCAGGAGCGCGTCGAGCTTGGATACAATGCGTGGGAGAGGTGAGTCACAATATTTGTTCACATAGTTACAAGTAAAGCAAATGAAAGTGTGAAAGATCAATATAAAGGGGCCAATTACACAGTATAATTATATAAGCTAATGAATTAGTTTGACTCGGACGCGTCCTTGAATTCAATGCCAACTTCGGTCATAGGGCTTTAAAAAAAACATTAATTTAAAGACTACGAAAGAGATCGTTATGTCTGCACCTAACTTTTTAACTGTTCGACCAACCACCCGCATTCTTCAGTCTTCCCGTGAACATGGTGCATGTAACTGGGCCGAAATATCGGGAGCTCATTCCACAACCTTACCACGGTAAATATCCCGTAAATAATCATATAACTTTAGTGAACAACCGTGATAGTTTAAAACAGTGTTTTAAACTATTTTTGTGATTAATTAATTTGTGACGCTGAAGGACGACACTCACGCGGCGCGCGATTCTGGTATTTATATAAAGTCAAACTACTGCTTTTATATCTACTGTGCCTATCATCTCTTATACAGAGTCCATTTGGGGAATTGCCACACCTTTCCCCGTTTGCCAAACGTCAATCAGTAATATACCCGGTACATAACATAATTCGAGTTAATGGGCAAAATTTTCCCCGAAGTTTAATATTAGTTTCAGCTAGGGTAGGGTGCGCATGTTCTGCGTAAGAATTTGAAGTTCAAGGTTATGGGTATAGCTGCAGCAGTTATGGTAAGGCGTGACGCATACCATTAGGCGAATGATTTGCTCATAACACACGCAATTGCATAAATATTTACGTACAATCTATACTCCAAATTTTAAAGGCAAAAACTTTACACTTCTCTGCAATTGAGGGAAAATATATTTTTGACTCGTGGTTGCCAGTGCACACTCCTTCTTATTTTGATATGTTTTATTGTCGCTATGTTGAACCTGGCAACCCAGAGCTACGCGTCGACAGCCTCAAAATTACCGGAACGGACTTTTCCCTTTGTATGGTTCTGGTGTTGCTACGTAAGATTGAGGAAAAGCTATCCATTTAATTACTGTGGCCTTGATTTTGTAAAGGTTTCCAAGGTTGACAAGGTTTTTATAATAGCTACAGGGCATTATTGTCATTATGTATTACCAGCTTGTTCTGTTTCTATTGTTACCGAAGTAGGTACATATGAAATATTATTTATTTCTAACCAAGCTTCTATTTAACTTGCAATGTTTGTTATTAGTTTTTGTTTACTTATTCTTTCTAAGAATGGGTTAAGTGCCTTTATTAACTAAACAAAATACTAGCTAATACTAACACTACAAATACAGTTAGTCTGCCCATAGACCGTTGAAGGTTTAAAGACAATCCAAATGCTCAAGCCCACTACCAGTTGGCAGCGTGCCCAGCACGTTGGCGGCATTACCACGCTGAATGGCAATGCTTATGCGTTGAGCCAGAAACACGCCAGCATATAATGTAAGCTAATGGACACCCTTTATTCAAATGTATATTGTATATATACACTTTTGTGTCTTAGTCCTTCTTAAGACAATGTAGAGATCTGACCCTTTGTCCTTGTGATGTTCACTGAAGATATTTCTGACCACTCAACTCGTGTTTCAAGATAAGTATGATTAGGATTGTTAAGAGAGCCCAGCGTCCACTTGTGGACCAATAAAGCGTGACTAACCGTGTCCAGTAGTTTTATACGGTAGCCTAAAGGATCATTTGTTTCCAGATAGTAAAGTTCGCTGAAAATTTAATTCGCGGTACAACAAAGCTTACGAAAACAGATTTCTTCATCATGTGAATGTCGACCTAGCTTATCGACCACACTAACATTGTTAAAAGATTTAAAAGAACAAAACCGTTCCAGTTAGTGTAGTGAAAAATAGTGCCAGTGTTAAGTATTGTAGTGTGCTACCTATAAAAAACATGTGAACAAAAGGACTTCCCAATGAAAGAAACAATAAAAAACACGGTATTGGACACCATTAAATTTTTTATAATTACTTAATATGTTTAAGTTAGATTTAAATTACTTATTAGCCTAACATTTAGGCTAGATTTTAACTCATTATATTATTTATTCAAGGCATGTTCACTATTATTGTTGTTGTTTTTTATAGAGTAGATCTACTTTTGTCCACCAACACACCTGATGGTAAGCGACGGTGTGGCCAAGGATGTAATGTGTAACACGTTGTTATAGAAGAAATCTATTCACTCTAGAAGATGCCTAGTGCCTATTATTTAAACCATGTAAATTGCAAAGAAAAACATATTACAACGAGTACAATCACTGCCGGTCTTATCACTTAAACCGATATCCCAGGCAACCCTTGTATGAAGAGGAAAGTCATTAATGTTATTGTGATGATTAACAGTATAGTTATATGATTATTTACGGGATATTTACCGTGGTAAGGTTGTGGAATGAGCTCCCGATATTTCGGCGCAGTTACATGCACCATGTTCACGGGAAGACTGAGTGAACGGTGATGTCGACGGGTGAGTCTTCCCGTGAACATGGTGCATGTAACTGCGCCGTAATATCGGGAGCTCATTCCACAACCTTACCACGGTAAATATCCCGTAAATAATCATATAACTTTAGTGAACAACCGTGATAGTTTAAAACAGTGTGATTAACAGTATGTACCTATCTTCCCACAAAATAGGTGGCAATAAAACCAAAACAGTCCCAATTACGCGCCCTCAAAGTTAATTTAAGGCTTATAGACGTCCGTACCGGAATTTAATATAAAGATGCCGCCTTATAATCCTTTGAGTCCTTTAAATTTCGCGAGCGACAGCAGGATTCGTGATTAACGTTTTTGGCATGTTTAGAGAAAGGTTTGTTTTTTGCGGGTGTATTTTTAGAAAGGATCGAAAAATTGTTGGAAAGAATTAGAATGTCTTAGCAATGCTATTTTCGTTTTTTAGCTGGCTTCAGGAAGATCTCAATTCGGTATTTTTTTAATGTTTGTACTTGTAATTAAATAATAAATAAATATTCGGGACATTTTGACACACACGATCTGACCCTAAACTAAGCAAAGCTTGTGATATGGCTGCCAGAGACTGATATACATACATAGTTTTTAAATACATGCTTACTTAAATACATATTAACAACCAACTTAACCAACCTTACAGACAACTGCTATTGCGGCAACTAATCCGCTCAGTTGGAAAATCACGCGAACGTGAACCTTATCGCGCCCAGATACGGTTTGCGTTGTTAATATATATTTAAGTATGTATTTAAAACTATATATGTATGTATATCAGTCTCTGGCAGCCATATCACAAGCTTTGCTTAGTTTGGGGTCAGATGACCGTATGCGCAAAAATGTCCCGAATATTAATTAATTAATTTAATTACTACTTTATATTTTCGATTTATGCCCGAATATTCAAACACATACCCCCTTATTAATAAACGTGGAGTAGTCTTGGAATAGTTACGCTGTTTTTTGTCTTTTTCTCTCTTTCAAATTTTGAACTCGATCGAAAAAGACAAAAGGCGGTGTAACTATTCCGAGGCTACTCTACGTTTATTAATAGGGGGGCTAAAGTTTAACGATGCATTTGCAATACGGCCATTAACGAGTTTCATGAGCGTGTTTTTAAGCTACAATTATTCACAGAAAAATTCATTGCTACAGCAAAACTAAATACAAATATTCAAGTCAGATCCTGAGCTAATAAATATTCCTCTCGTTTGCAAACATCCTCAAGACAAATACTTATCTCGTCTGCTAGTTAATTAGTGTCGCTCTCGACGTACTCATTTTTCCGCTTCAGTTCTTGGTTCTAAACGCTTTGAACGGTTTCTGGGAAATAATCATGCTGGTTCTGAAGCGTTATCGATTACCGCTCGCTGTTGAACTAGCGCTTGAGCCGGGAACTGGCTTTCTAATGAAGCTGGAACACACCCTTAGGAACTGAATCTCAAGTGATGAACGGCTAAGCGTCACCTATGGTCGAAATACCATTAATCACTTTTAAACTTTCGCGATTTTAACATCCTTACTAATATTATAAAAGCAAGTATTATACTAATATTATAAGTAGAATGTAACTATGTCTCTCTGTCTGGATGTTTGTTCGCTTTTCACGACTAAACGGCTAAGCCGATCTTAACGAAATTTGGCATGAAGATAGTATGCATCATGAAGACGGACATAGGGTATTTCCCCCCCAAAAATGCGTAAAAATTGGAAAATCGCGGGATTCAACTAGTGTTATATATAGACAGCTCGTGACTACTGCCATTGTAACATTGACAAAACGTCGAGTTATCATCATCATCATCAGCCAGAAGACGTCCACTGCTGAACATAGGCCTCTCCCTTTAATTTTTGACAGAAAGCAAATCAAACGTTGGCCAGAAATGTTTAGAACCCCTACTTTCTAAACATTTCTGGCCAACGTTTGATTTGCCCTCTATTTCCTCTATCATAATAGTCAACGCCTCTATAACAACGCCATCTATTACAATCTTTTAATAATGTTTTTTATTAATTTTTTGAACTATCAGAATATCCTCTTATATATTCCTATATATTCTTTCATGAGAGCCAAGCCGAGGAAAATAGAGAGTAAAATATTTTTCATACGTGAAAAATGTTTTAAGCAACTGGCATGTCACTTTGACAGTGACTTTTCCTGACATTTCTTTGTTTACATAAAATATCTGAAATTTGTGAACGGAATATAGGGTTAATATATCACTAGTCAAAAGTTCTCCATCTTCAACCGCGTCATCGCTTTCCATCAGGTGAAATCGCGTTGAAATGTTAGCCTAATCCGATGTAAAAAGTGATGCAGCTCGATTATTCTCTCATAGACGCTTAGTAGCAATGGTGAAGGAAAAACATCGTAAGGAAACAGGCATGTCCAAAAACCTCAAAAGTTTAAAGACATATGATATTCACCAACATGCACTGGGCCAGCACGGTGGATTAGGGCCCATCCTCTCTCTCTGAGAGAAGGCTTGTGTCCCAGCAGTGGAAACACGAAAGGCAGATAATGATGATGATGATGTGACGCTTAGTGGCGGAGTTAGTAATGTATATCTACCCACACTACCTGGCCATAACAGATCATCGATATTAACGGACGTAAAAATTGGCCAGTTTTTGATAGATTTGATTGATTTAATCAAGCGTTAAGTTAATCTTCAAAACTGTTTCTGAGATGAATCTCAAGCGTATTTCCGCTTTAACGTTGTATCAAGTACAATAAGAAATTCTAAGGAATAGTACTTGATACGACGGTAAAGCGAAAATACACTAGAGAGGATAAGAAACAGTTTTGGTCAGGATTTGGATGGGTGACCACAAGTTACCTTCACAAATGAACGCTCTTTCCACAACAGAACGCTCCTTCCACAAGAGAACGGGGGTTCAGATAACACGTTAAAGTGTACGTTTCGGTTGCCACTGATCTGTTGAAACCGGCTAGTAAAGCTAAACCACGAGCCCTCTATTTCCCTTAAAAGCCAATAATTTAATTATTAATAGTTTGCTAGAATAAATAATGCGAACTAAAAGCCTCGTCCAATCTCGCCAGTCCGTTCTCATGTTTAGAAACTAAACGCGGTTTCAACCCATCAGTTCGTAGAACCGTCAAAATTAATATAACGCTCAATATTTATCAGTCATTTGCTTGACTAAACGCGAATGGATACCTCCTTCGAGCGCTCGTACACTCTAACTCAACAGTCTTAGATATTGAGCTTTGACGTTATTTAATTACGGCTTCACAATTGAAATCAAGTTCACGCTATAACACATTAGAGCAACTCCGGATCGACTTGAAGCAAAGTATGGAAATGTGAGCTCTGGGGTCTTGCGACTATCTTTTAAGCGATTCTGTTTAGGTAATGAGAAAAGTTGCGCGACCGTAAACCGTATCTCGGCGCGTTAAGGTTCATGTACGCGTGATTTACCGAACTGCGCTGTTTTAGAACTAATTAGAGTTAGCCGTAAGATCCCTGGTGTTACACACAACAGTATTTCTAGCCTTTAAGTGCTGACGTGATGTAGAGATCAAAAATCTTGGTTTGCCGCAGGTCAGTACTCAAATGCTAGTGACTAACTTCAACAGTCTCTGGTCCACCCGTTGTCTACGCGTCCTGCATCGCTTACCCTGGATTTGGAACTTGCTCTCAAGTGAGCTGTCCGAAATACACTTACGTGGTTGGCGACAAATTCCAATTTAGAATGATTATTGTTGCACTTCTAAAGGTAGACTTTCATGCGTCGCGGCCGATTGCAGCCGCGCGCGTGTGACGTCACCATACATTTTCATGGTGCGCGTATTGTCGCATCAGCCGCGCGCGTTAGACATGCGCGACAGACGCGCGCGGCTGCGATCGTGCACAGAAGTGTAATTAACCCTGCATTACTGATACGAGTGTAGGCTTCTAGGTCATGGCTCCGGTGCGTTCTTCTGGAGATCTCGGAGCCCTTTTGACAAGCACTAAGGCTGGTCACCGAGGGGGTTTTAGTGGGTATAATCCCACATAACCTGGCTGCACCCCAATGCAGCCGGGTATCTTTGGAAGATTTCCCCCTCGAAAAAAAAAAAAAAAAAAAAAGGCTTCTAGGTCATGCTCATACCTATGCCTACCCACCTACCCTACCCCCCTTAGAGGTGCTTGCGATAGTCGCCCCAAAAATTAGGCGCAAAACCGTCTGAGTTTGTCAACCGCCTGCTGTCGAAGGCATTTGAGGGCAACAGTTTTATTCGTTAGTAATATTAAATTAACCAGCCAAGTGCGAGTCGGGCTCGTGTTCTGTGGGTTCCGTATCACCACAAAGTGAAAAAAGACAACATCACTCATCCAAGTACCGACCGTTCTTGCCTACTTACGAAATTGTCAAACTTAACACGTAAGTGTCAAAATTATACATTGGGCATACCGTACCGTTTTGAGTCGTAACTAAATCAAACAGTAGCACCCGACTATACTAAAATTATCAACCCACGAATATGTTATTACGAGGTATTGATTGTTTATCGCGGTTTAATTAAAGCCTATGTGTTGCCGTCTGGTTCGTTTGATGTTTGGCTTAGTGATTGCGGTAATGAGATGATTTGGGGGTTAATTAACAGCACTGAGCTCTGTTAAAATACAACGTTGTACTCGTACTTAATAGCCTAACAGCTCTCCTTTGAAAATATACCCTATATAAGATAGGGTTATAGAATATTGACTAGAAAGAAATTCGCTGAATGGGAATAAAAAAAAAAATTACATTTTCTTTGAAATAATGAAATAACATTGCAATTCTTTGAAAGTATTGCAATGTCATTGTTTATTTTTTTGTCAAAAAACAAACAATTTTACTGATAAAAATGATTTTCTTGACCGTGACTTTCTTTTTATTGACGTTGACTACAATTGTTTAATGATTTCTACTAAAACTTGTAGTTGCATATCGGCCCCTAAAACATTTTACATGACACTGGCTAAATAGAGAAAACGTCTGGAGCCAAAATTTAAAAGAAATGATTTTCAATACAAAAAACCGAAAATTAAATTTGTGAGAGCTCGAACAAAATAAAGCCACTTCGAGAGCTTTTTAACATAATAAAACTTCTTACATTTGTTGACAAAATTTCGGAAACACACACACACACACACACACACACACACACACACACACACACACACACACACACATGAAACATAAAACACATGAGAAAAAAAAAACAAAAAAATAGATTGGATTGAGAACCTCCTTTCTAAAGTCGTTTAAAACACCAACAGACTTGTCTATCGTAATTTTTTTTTGCCTTAATAATTTTAGTGTTAAGGTAAAAAATGCTATTGTCACCAAATTTCACATTTTAGTCAAGTTCATACGTTACACAGTTCTTCTTTGTCATCACAGACTAAACTTTATCAAAGAGCTCCGATCTCTTCGATTTATGAACGCCATAATTTAATTCCTATCATGCCTACCTAGGTAGGTAAGAAAATACGGTGCCGGCAGGCTGGTACCCGTCCGTAATAACAATAGAATTAAAATTAATGTTCCTGAACTATTGGCTGAAAGGATACCTTCAATCTTGTAAGGGTTTCCTGTGACCCATATAAAATGGAAGGTGTGCCTTCTAATAGTGTTTTCAAGGTTTTCGTTGTCTTGCATACCATTTTTAGGGATGAATATAAAGAAATTATTGTGGTAAAAATGAGTAAAACATTTTTCTTTTTTCTCTCTACTTGTTGAACACAAGCCTTCTCTCAGAGAGAGAGAGAGAGAGAGAGAGAGAGAGAGAGAGAGAGATAGAGAGAGAGAGGATGGCGCTAATCTACCATGCAGGCCCAGTGCATGTTGGTGAATGTCATATTTCTATGAACTTCTGAGGTTCGTGGACATACCGGTTGCCTTTCGATGTTTATTCTTTTTGTAAATAAGTAGGTATATGTATTTACAATTTTTTTACTTAATTAATTAATTTTAATAATTTTAAGTTACTTAAAATTGTTAAAATTAATTAATTTATTGTTTGTTTTCTTGTCTCTGATTTCCATAAAAATTTAATTAAATCTGGATAGGAATCCCTTTTCGGGTTTAGGCCTCCTCCGGATACCTAGAAAGAAAATACATAAAGAAAATCCTGCTCAACAGCTGCTTAACCGCCACAAAACTCACGCAGAATAGATTCAAACCTAGTGCAATTATCAGTGGTGTTAAAGTTCTTGCTCACTTTCAAGATGTATGATTTATGTCTATAATTAGTATGAAGTTTTGGGACACAGATGAACGGAGAGAGCCAAGAGGGGTATTAAGTTTGATCTTACTTAAAAGCTCCGGCAGGACAGACAAAGATGTATGAGGTTTAGTAATATCTGCAATATTTTAGAAAAAGTATTAGGTTCCTATTTAAATTGTTTATTTCAAGTAACCATGGACTCATACATAACAATATTCGGACAAAGAATTAGGTATAAAAATTAATGTAAAAATGTCAGTAGAAAGTCAAAATAAAAATTAACATAAACATACAATGTCAAATATTAATAACAAACAAACAACAAAATACACTAGATTAAATAAAATTAATAAAATGTCACATGAACATTTTAGTACTTAACAAAAAAATAAAAAAAATATTGAAACGACTATTTTTAAGTATTATTTTTTATATCTTTTGTAATTATCGAAATTGTAAGGGATTTTTAAGCGAAAACAGAACTATTTAAAAAAAAACATCGGGATCCCTTCTATTGGGGTTCCGGATCTGATATGCGTGTCCAAGTATGCTACTAACAAAGGCACAGCTTAAGATTTTATAAGACATTTTAGCCTGGCTTAGGTGTGTTGTCATATCAGATGAAAGGTTACAGCAAGATTAAAATAGCTTTTGAAAGGTCGATTCTTTATAAAAGCACTGAATAAAATAAGAAAAAGAAAAATAAATTGCTACCCAAGTAAGTATAGACTTCTGCGTAACACGTCTGCACGAAATTTCCTTTCGATTTCAAGATCGTCAAGAAAATATAAGTCTCGAGCAGTAGTTTTTTTTGTGTCAAGCCTATTCTCTAAATTTAACTAATCTGGCAGGACTAATGCAGTACGGAACAATTTTAGAGCTGTCAAATATTGTTTAATTTAGTGAATGGCCCAAAAGAATTGTCGTCAGGGTTATTAAAAAATACACCAAAAACAAACCCTTCCTTCTCTCGAAAGTTAATTAAAAATATTTATTATATAAATTAAAATAATGCTTTAGCAACATAAAAAAACTGGAAAACTTTGTCTTTGCAACTATTTTCTGTAATTCTGTTAATTAAAAAGCGAGTTTCTTCGTTTTTTTTAGATAATTATATGTTGAAAAATTATCAGAATTACATTTCAAATTGATACCATTATCTAAGAACTTTTCATAAGCAATTCTTCTAAATACATTAATTTCGCGTATCTCGGAAACAGCTCTAACGATTTGAATACATTTTTTTTTTTAGTTAATGTATCAAATACCAAGCGAAGCTCGGTCGCCCAGGTACTAATGTAATTACAAAGGAATGTTATCGTCGTACATTATAATATGATTACTTAGAAAATTTAATGCTCAGGAAACTCTACTTCAAAGACAGCTTTTACTTTAAACATCAATTTTGCGATGTAAGAGGTAACTTTTAATGACTTTTAATTACTTTTGCAACGGTGAAAGTTACATTCTTAACTTTGTTACACAAATTGTTGGTACTAACCGTCTTTGGAACACGAGGTATGTTCGCAGCAAAAGTTATTAAACAACCAACCATATCATAAATCTTTATAGTTCCTGGGTACGTTTTCGATAGATTTCTTATCGCATTATGCTGTTATTAAACTCTATTTAACAAAACCACAATATCAACAAGAAAGTAGTTACCATTCTCTAAACTAAATTAATCTGATAGGACTAATTTTTATGACGCTTTTCAGAAAAAGATGAAAACAATTATAGAGCTTGCAACTTTAGTAAAATTTAAATTTAGAGAAAGTACCAAAAGAATTGATGTCAGTGTAATTTAAAACACACACAAAGAACAAACTTCCTCTTTTTATTAATATTACACGGGAATTACTCACGGTTATATACACGGTATAGTCGGTTACTCCGAATATAGTTTCAACCGCAATAACCGCATAGCTTTAGTAATTCCCGTGTTATATTAATAAAATGCGTGAAAACGTCAGTTTCCATAATAAAACTGCCTCTTCTTGAAAGTTAATTAAAATTAAAATAAAATGTGGTCAAAATATTACTCGTGCCCACTCGTGCCTGTGTTTCCTAGCTCATTATTTCCAAAATCTCTAGAATTAATAATTAGGGTAACGTTTATTTTTATCCTGGCCGCTGTCATGGCAGCCATCCGCTGTCCTATTGATTAATTACTGTGTAGGCCGCAGACACAGACTATGCAGATGGACAAACTCAGAAAAATTGCAAAAACCGCAATTTTCGATCAAATAAACTGAGGATATCGCACACCGTATATGCACTGCAAAAATAGTGACATTATTCTATACATACATAATACTTCAACATTTTTTTATTGCACTTGATGCTAGAAAAAGAGATACGCTCTCACACTTTAGCTATTCATTCAAATAGCAACTCTGCACTAAATTTAATTAAGGCAAAAAATGCAAAGTAGCGGTTATTTATTGACGACCCGAACAACAGATGAAGTCAGTCAAACATTGGTATTTTACACTATAATATCTCGACAAAATTGCTAAAAGATAGATATAGGTAAGCTTTACTGGGTTATGTAGAAAGGGTGTACTAAGCCGAATGAGCCTTTTTCGTCTTCAAATCACGACTGAATCGGTTTCATCTAGGCAAGCGTGCTCCATCGTAGACCGCATCAAGCGAGTTGGCGGTCAAACGCCAGCCGCGATGCTCTTATGCGATGATGCGGTCCTTTTCCCATAGTTTTATTATAGCTCTCATGACGGAGCTACGTGCATTTTCAAAGTTGTCTCTCTATCACTGTATAGTCTTTGGCAGAGTTAATAAATTACTGTTTGGTTCCGTATCTCATGTTTGCGGATTACTTTTACTCGACATACTTCGTGTCTACCCACATGTGGGGTAATCTTTATTGATACTCTTTGTTTTGGTACCCGTTTGTGTTTATATTAAGATTCCCTTTATAGATATGCGAGTAAAATTAAAAATAAATTAACTTGTTAAATTTTTGCACAGACGGTCAGCTTTCCAAGTACCGACCGCGCTATACGTTGCTTAACTTGGTAATGAACAGAAATTTGTCACCGACTCGCACTTAGCCAGTATTTATTATAATTTTCTTTTACTCTATAGTGTGTACTATAATTATGCTAAGTTGACACTTGTTCGTATTACCGTCTTTACATTAGAGAAAATATAAAAATACGTTAAAAAAACGTTCGCTGTGGGGAAAGTCCTTTTGTTTTTATTTTTTTGACTTTATATTACGTTTTCAAAGATACAGCCGCTAAAAGGTAGGACGGATAGGCAGATAGACAGGCAGACAACGTAGGCTAAGTAATATGGTCCCATTTACACCCTTTGGGTATGGAACCCTAAAAATAAGTCGTTTCCCTTTAAATTAATTTCTTACATGCTAGAACATAGAAATTTCCATTTTTATTTTAGCTTCCTTAGAACATTTTTTAAGAAAAAATATGACCGAGCAGATAAAAAATTTAACAGGCATTATAATTATTTAAAATAACATTGAACATGATTGAAAACAATTTTCTAACATTGTCAATTATTGAATTCATGATGACATTTCGCGTTTAGAAAAAGAAAAGAAGAACAAAAAAAAGGCGGTTTTTTTATTTTTATTATTGCATTTTAATCTCATTAAATGCTATTATTATTATTTATGCTTTTTATCTTTTCTGCTTTATAATTTTGAATATTTGCGAAAGAAATAGCTCAGTACCCTCAGTACAAGTTTTGATAGTATTCAAAAACTTTTTTCGTATTAGAGTGAAGCAATCTATACCCACGATTACCACCAATTTTAGTTCCTCCACGTTTCCGATAGATGCGCTTTACTAAAATGTATTGAACAATACGTAAACGAAAAAAGTTTTCGAAAACTATCAAATCTGGGACTAAGCGTACTGGCCGGGATAGGTAAAGAAATGGAAATCAAAAGAAAAATCATCCGAGTCATGCCCTAAAGCTATATTTTTCTGGCGCTCTCACAGTGCGTCTCACAAGCGGCCTTACTCATGAACCTGTTCTCATTTCCGCCGCACCCAGAGTACAGCATCGGGAAACACTTTCGTCTAACAATATCGTAAAAATAGACCACGAACATTCTCTCGCATGTCCCTTTTGATGGTGCTTGGTAACAGTAGTAGGGGATGTTCTTCAGACTTGATGGGAAAGGTCCGTCGACGACACCTGGGGAAGAATGATAAAGCTATATGTTATAATGTATGTCGGCGCGTTGACGTTTCGGCACTCGGGCGCAACTACCGTCGGATAGTTTTTAAGGCTTAGATTATGTAGGTAGGCGTCACCTAGCTTAGTTTTGGTGAACTAGCGATGGAGGTGGCGCCATCACTGGTGCAACGCTGCAGTAACCTACTCTGCTGAAGTTATTTACGTTGTGAAGTTGTGAAGTTGTGTCGTTGAAGACCTATCAGAGTTTAGCAAGTTGGTATACCGTCCGGCAGAGGCGCTAGTGACGGCGCGTGGACACGCGTCGGTGACGTAAGGCTCGGTGGAGCTCACTTGACTTTGAGGTTGGAAATTGGAATTGTTGGTTGGAACCCTCCAACCAATTTTAATCTAAAAATTTGCAACTGATCAACCTGATTTTTTGCATGGGTATAGTTCAAGGGCCGGAGAGTGACAGGCTACTTTTCATAATCATCATCGTCATCATCACCATTTTTCATCACTACGCGGGTGAAACCGCGGGGCGCGGCTAGTCTAAAATAGAGGCTTTCGGATTGACCGATTTGCAGTGCAGCCATCTAAGTATTCTAAACAATATTATTGAAATGGTACTTACGTCCATCCTGAAGATAGTCGTGGAAAAAGCTTCCTGGTACAAATTTTCCTTCCACTAGAACACTGATTACTATCGAACATAATACGAGAAGCAGTTTCGCCATTGCATCTAGCTTCAATTCCACTAGGGACGGTATCGATATATCGATAGAATAGACGATTGTGAACCTATCGACTGTACATTTATCAGTTTTGATTGAAAATGAACAATAAGTACGAGTACAATGGGCTTTGATTCACCACTATAAAAACTGGGTATTTTATATATCTAGTTTTCAATAAAAGCGTTACGCAATATGTGTTACACGTATACTTATAAATCGCAATCGACGTCCGACACACCAATTTATTCTCTGTAGGGATGGGGTAGTAAAACCACGTAAAAGTTTTTAAATAATGTTGAATCTACTGTTTTATGCCCCGAATATTGTTTTAACTGTCACACGTACGTCACATAAAAATGATCCATGCGTTCGGTATGATAAATGTTATTAGAGTAAATGTATGAATAGCAATTATACTGCTTACTATTGCCTACGCTCTTGTATGCTAACTAGCATGACATAAATTATATTTGGTATTCAAAAGATGTTAAGCTTCGGTATTTTTACAGAGATTTTTCGTTATTTCTATGAGCTAAATCTTCGTATTATCAATTCAATTACTTTTTCAGATCGTTACTTCGAAGTGAAAATATAGCTTATTTCGTCTCGACCAACGCAACGCTCCATGAATATTCTGAAATCAAAAGAATTTAAAAAAGCAGTGGTAATTAAATAAATTGGCTGACTGGTCTATTTTTGTGAGAAAAAATATATCAAAAGTCAAACACAGATCTTTTTTTATTATAGATTTTCATTTTGTCGCCCCCTCGCTTGATGTTAAGCGATGATTGTAGTCTAGGATAGAGCATGCTTGCCTAGATGAAACCGATTCACTCGCCACTGTGAGACACCTTTATATTTTCACTATCGGGGAACACCCATTCAGGCAGCGCATTCCACAGACTAGCGGTTCTAGTCTTGATTGATCTATCGTTCAAATTTTTATTTTAATACCACGAGTCACGTTTGCTGAACTATTATCTTAATATCAGCCTATCGTGTTTCCAGTGAACTATTATCGATAATCCATAATTATTTGTTTACATCTCTAGTCGCCAATCAGAAACAATGAAGCGTAATATTGATGTGACTTTTATTACTGTCCAAATGATTTCTGTTTACGATAACCAGTTTTACTACATTTTGTGGCAACAAACATTTATATGTTACGTTTATTCAGCATTTGATTATGATAAGTACATTCCTATGATTCTCTTTGTACTTAAATAATTATATTTTATGCTTAATTTTTTTTATTAAATTCTCCATCGTTTTTCACTAATAATCTTTATTATCAATTTATTTCAATTACGTAAGGTAAAAGCCAAGTGCTGTAATATAGTTTTAATTGACAATTAATTTGGTGCAATTTGCGATCAAGAGCATTCCATTTGCTTTTAGATTAGTATAAAAAGTGGAACGGTTCTGTTCCGTTTAGTAATCACCATTATCATCAGCCAGAAGACGTCCACTACTGAACATAGACCTCCCCCTTTAACCTCCACACTGAACAACAGCCAGCCTTTTACATCTACTTCCCGCGACTCTCACAATGTCGTCGGTCCATCTAGTGGGAGGCCTGCCTACGCTGCGTCTTCCGGTTCGTGGTCTCCACTCAAGAACATTTCTTCCCCATCGGTTATAGGCCCGTTTAGTAATTGAGTTTGTGTTATTTTTGAGCATCTGTCTAGCATATATTGCACGGTGGTATACGAAAAGTTTTTACTAATATTACCTACTAAGTCAAAAGGAGATTATTGTACTTACCTACCATTATAACGGACTTTTGTGGATTCAACCCCGAAATCGCTCTTTCTTACAAAAACGTCTTTCATGCCTGGTCGCTATCTACCTTCATTATTATCAGCATGTCAGGTTCCCACTGCTGGGACACAGGCCTTACAGAGAGAGAAAGGATGGGCACTCTTAATCCATCAAGCCCAGTGCAGTGTCATGAATGTCGTATAACTTTGAACTTTTGAGGTTCTTGGGCATACTGGTTTCTTTACGATGTATATGTACTGGTTTCTTTACGACGATATATAATTTATCTAGCATAAGAACATTTGCACGTCTGCGTGCAAACTGAATACTTACTGTGTACCTAAAATAGTTTTAAGACCTCAATGTAAATGTACCTTAGCAAAGAAATGATTTGAGTTGATGTTTTCCTTTACCGTTTGTGACCTATAGCGTCACTGCACATAATTTATTTAATGTTTAAGTACGAAATGAGTCGTTAGTAATTCCTTGTTACCTCATTAATAACTACATTATCGGTTTTCCAGGCTTCAGCTCTGAGCATGGTTTACATTATAACACTGCCGATCCTGATTTACAAGCTTGGCGTTAATTGGTGTTAATTTAGGTTTGCTTCGCACCTGCGGTTTCTGATTGCTAGTCAGTATTAATAGGAAATTAGCTACCGTGATGAAGTGATTAGTGTACAAACCGGTTTTATAATAAGTCACTTTGAGGTAACCAAACTTATTCTATTGACACTGTTGTAACGCAATACCCTTGCGGCACATCCGTGAAGATCTTAACGGCTTCACGGTAAGCCTAGAGTGTGGCTAGGTGAAAATTATGTCACTGAAAACTGATTTTTGTAAAAAATCTATTTGCGCCCCGCAGCTTAGTCTGCGTTAATATACATCCTTAACGCAACCTTGGTAGCGACAGTAACCTCCTTTGACTTTTCCATACAACATGTATGGGAAATAAATATGAAATAATGAAATGTTTTTAGTTAATATTTTAAGTTTTCTCTAATTTTCAGTTTGTTAAGTTGTGCATGATAAAATATCCAAATAAAATAAAGTCATAAGTATATGAAATGGATTATAATTTTTTTTTCGTGAATTATTCTGACGTGGTAATACTTATTCTGCTATTCAAAGCAGAAAGAAATCCAACAAATCAAAGATCATGAAAATTAGCTCAGTCGTTCTTAAGTTATAACTAACCCGACTTAGTTTTATGTTTGGTAGTGATCCTGCCTTCTACGCTTGGGGGTGTGGGTTCGATTCCCACCTAGGATAAACATTCATGTGATGAACATTTGATGATTGATGATGTTGGTTCTGAATCAAGGTGTTAATATCTATTTAAGTATGTATTTAAAAATATATATGTGTGTATATATCAGTCTCTGGCAGCCATATTACAAGCTTTGCTTTGTTTGGGGTAAGATGACCGTGTGTACAAAAATGACCAGAAAATAAAAATACCTATGTAGGATGAATGATGGCACGCCCCACAGCCTAAACAGCATAATGGACTTCGACAAGGAGTAATAGTATATATAGTTATAGAGATAGGTACGCAGCGCGCCTTTGTTACTTTTCAGTTACTTACCTACTATTTATACAGTGCAGTCGGGTTATATTTTATAGTAAAAATAAGTCGGGTTTTCCTTCCTGACGCTATAACTCCAGAACGCACGAACCGATTTCCACGGTTTTGCATTCGTTGGAAAGGTCTCGGGCTCCGTGAGGTTTATAGCAAAGAAAATTCTGGAAATCGAAGTCATCTGGTGGCGAAACGGAGTTCGCCGTGTTTGCTAGTATTTTATAATAATAAAACGTATTTATGTTACTTTTTATACTGGGCAACTGCCTTTATTAAAAAATAAAATAAATGATCTCGGTATAAAATGTGTGGTGGTGGGAGATTGCAATATAGATTGCCTAGGTCCACCAGATTCAGATTTGAGGTATTTCTATGATCTACTGTCGACTCACGGCATGGTGAATGAAGTTGATTTCCCAACTCGCGTAACCAGCACCACGGCTACGTGCATCGATCATCTATACTCAAACCTAGGACCCGGGTTGGTAGAAACATCACCTATAGTGACGTTGTTGTCAGACCACTACGCCATTAGGGGCGAGTTGTCGTTACCCGACAAGCGCGGGGTCAAAAAAATTACTAGATATGTTAGGTCTTTCTCTACTAATAATCAGTTTAATTTTGCGGCTGCGATTGACGGTATAGATTGGAATGAGATTATCTCGAGGAATAGTTCAGGGACGGAGTTAGCCCATTCAATTATTAAAATTATTGTAAATAAAATTGATATTTGTTTTCCACTACGGAAAAAAATATTCGGGAATAAGAATGACTCATCTTGGATTACCCAAGATGTAAAAAATTTTAGATCACTAATGTTTGACGCGATTCAAATTAGTAATTTGAATCCTGATAATGAATTTATTAATCAAATTGTACATGACATCAAGAATAAATATGATTTATTGCTATTAAAAAATAAATCTATTCATTATACTGACATTATTAATTCATCTAGTACAAACCGTTCCAGAGCTATGTGGCAGGTGGTAAATAAGGAAAGAGGTAAAAATAATACTCCGTATGTTGATTTTGCGGATGTTTTGCTAGACTCAGATAAGAATAAATTCAGTTGTAAAAAAGATGCCGTGGACGCTATAAATACTAGGTTTCTGGGAGCTGCCGCCACCTGTGGTGCGCCCCCGGCAAACGTCACACGCGCCATCGCTGTGCTGCGGTCGGCTCGAGCCCCAGCACTTTGTTCGATCAGGCTCCAGCCGTTTACGGCTAAGGAGGTGCATCGATTGATCACTTCGCGTATCCCACCAAAGGTCTCGAAAGATGTCTACGGTATCAACATGAGGCTGCTGAGGACCGCTGCGACTCCCCTGGCTGGGGTACTTGCGGAGCTTTTTAATCGCTGCATGAGTGAGGGCACTTACCCAGTCCCCTTGAAAATAAGCAAGGTAGTTCCCATTTTCAAAGGCAAGGGAAAGAAGGCAGATATGGACGCCTACAGACCAGTATCTATTATCCCGGCATTATCGAAAATCTTCGAAAACGGACTCAGTAGTCGCCTCGTTGGCTTCCTGGCATCTACGAATGGTCTATCCGATAGACAGTATGCATACCGGGAAGGTCGGTCAACAACATCTCTGACACGTGAAATGGTTCGTCGCGTTGTTGAAGCCCGTGAAGGAAGAAAACAAGTTGCGATCTTGTGCTGCGACCTATCTAAGGCCTTTGACGTCGCCGATCATGCTGTACTTGCAGAAAAGTTGGGTCATTACGGTATTGCAGGTGCTGCTCATAGTCTGCTTAAAAGCCTCCTTGAGAATAGGTCACAAATAGTGGTCGGTGATAGAGGAAATGTAAAATCTGATGCACAGGGATCGAAGATGGGCGTGGCACAGGGGTCCTCAGTGTCGAATTTGCTGTTCTCGCTATTATTGAATGACCTGCCAGATGCAGTGACGGCAGCTGAAATACTCATGTATGCTGACGACGTGGCAGCGATCGTCACTGCATCCTCTGTAGTCTGCCTCGAACGGAGACTGAATAAGACGGCTGGACAGTTGGCTCACTGGTTCTCTATGAATGGCTTCGCCTTAAACCTCAAGAAGACACATTTTCTCCATTTTGATCTCTCTGGTCGAAGTCGTGGGTCTTTGTCTGTGCAGGTGGAGGGAACAATGATAGGGCAAACCAAGAGTACACCATTTCTGGGATTTGAGGTAGACTCAGCTCTAATATGGATCAACCATGTCGATAAACTCTGCGGGAAAATCGGTAGTGCCTGCTTCGCCCTGAAGCGAGTATCACGTTTGGCTTCTGCGGAAGTGGCCCGTACGTGTTATTTTGCTACGGTTCACTCGCTATTGCAGTATGGTGCTGAAATCTGGGGCCAGTGCTCGGAGTGGAAGAGAGTCTTCCGCCTCCAGAAACGCGCCATACGAGCAATCGTGCAAGTGTCACAGGACACTTCCGTAAGACCTTATTTTAAAAGTCTGAGAATCCTCACGCTGCCAGCAATTATGATATTGCAAATAGCCATGTGCTACTTACGGGACGCACTTAGAGCAGAACGCAGCAAATAACCCAAACCGGATTAATAAAAAAGTCTCGCTCGTGAAGTCAACTAAACTCACGCATGTTATGGGTCCGACTGTGTATAGTAAACTACCCGATTCCATAATCTTAGCTTCAAGTCTGAATTGTTTTAAGTTCTGGCTTCAGCGCTGGCTTATTGAGCACTCCTTCTATGACATGAATGAATTCTTGCAGTTAGATGTGTAATGATGATTATTGTTTTTATGTGGATATAATGTTGATTTAATTGAAATTATTTTATTTTAATATGGTTGAAATTATTTTTATTTAATTGAGACTATTTTATTTTAATTTGATTGACATACTTTAATTAATTTTTTATTGACATTATTCGATTTTAATTTTACTGAAATTATTTAATTGTAATTTATACTACAGGTAATTTATTATTATACATACTTATTATTGACTTGTAAATTGGCTTTATCAAATAAATGAATATGAATATGAATATGAATATTAACTAAACAAAATACAAGCTAATACTCACACAACAAATACAGTTAGACTGCCCATAGACCGTTGGAGGTCTAAAGACAATCCAAAAGCTCAAGCGCACTACCAGTTGGCAGCGTATTACTTATTATTTATCATCATCATCATCAACCATTCTCAACCCACTGCTGGGTATAGGTCTCCTCTTCAGCGCGCCATCTTTTCCGGTCCATCCATTATGTTTCCGGTCCCGGTCCGGTTCCGTCAGTGGACAAGGCTAGCACAGGACCGAATTATTATTTATATTTCTTGTTTATTGTATGACTGTCACGTAGGTATGAAAAAACGCGAGCACTGTGCGCCTGTCGGCAAATATTGCAAAATTTCCGGCGAACGCAAACTATGACAGCCTCTGTAAACAGCTTTTACTCGCGTGATTTTGCTGTTGATGTATGTTGTTTCGACAAGAATTCAAACGGAAATTCTTGGTGCTGACGTGAAATGAAAATTGACAAATCGAGACCAACATAGTTTGCTTTGGTCATGATATCGTATCGGCTCGGATGTCCATAATCACAGAAAAAAGAAGTAAACAAATTTCCTTTTTTCTTTTCTGTGTCCATAATCACAGGAAAGAGGTTTTTTCTTTTCTTTTCTGTGTCCATAATAGACTTCGAACGCACGTCTCCTTTTCTATTTATTTGACAAAAACCGCGACGTTTTTTGCGTTTGCGTGCGTTTTAGGTGTTTGCGTTTAAATTCTGCTATCGAGACAGTCATGTTAAGTGACAGGACTCTTTTGCAGAGTCCGCCTGGCGAAGTATCACACCTTTACCACAAGCTTTAGTTTACAAATGTAACTGTGGTTTAATTTCCAACGAAATTACTGGACATATAAATAAAGATATAAGAGAATTAAGGGAGATTTTGGTTTGGTTATTAAATCAAAATAGTAACTGTAAAATTCGGTTATTTGGATGACCTATATTGTCATTCAAGTAAACGATATTGCATATTTGACAAACGTTAATGTCGGGTTTTTAAATTGATTAGTGTACCGTTTGCAAAATATGATTCCCCAAAAATACGGATGTCAAGTTTTTAGTGTACCGTTTGCAAAATATGATTCCCCAAAAATACGGATGTCAGGCTTTTAGTGTTCCATTTGCGAAATATGATTCTCCAAAAATACCGTCTTCGCGTTTATAGTGTATCGTTTGCAAACTATGATTCGATAAAAATACCGTTTCTAAACTTATGAAAGAAAAAATTTTGCAGTCTCAGGCAGGACTTGGTGAAATGCTAGTAAAGCTTTAAGTTTCACTGAGTTTCTAAGTAGGTCTTCTGCTCATTATTCGAAGATAGAGAACCGCTGTTATATGTAACTTATGAATTTCAAGTTTGACGTGTGTGGTTTAATTTATGTCGAAGTTTGCTCTATCTTCAATTCAGTTTGTCGCAATTGGGTTCAAGATTTTGAGTAAGAAGTATTAATAGATTGGAAAGTGATGCGTACAATAAACCCAGTGCTTAGAGTTTAACCTGAAGGAAACTATTTGATTCCACTTTTATTGCGAGAGCGAGTTCAAAGTTAGGTGTAGACAAAACGGTATATCACTTTCTTTTCCTCTTTCCTTTGGAACTCGAACCTAAGTCCCGACCAAATACAATCACAGTATAGTAGCGTATAGTGTTTTCCGTATAAAAATACACGTCGGTGTTTAAACAATATACACCAAACCCTATTTTGACCCCCTTAATTCGGCCGTTTCGCAAAATTATTAGAAATGTATTTATTAGCTAAATTGTTAGCAGTCATCTTTTTTTTTTTTGAGTGCGTATATTTCACGCTTATATTTATTGTCTGATGTAATAAAAATATATGGACCCGGGTATGTCCTAAAACTGCGATCAGAACCACTGGAGGATGGCCAGCAGCGTCTGTTGGTACACGGTGAACGTACTGCGATCCCCAAGCCGCCTGCCAAGTGTGGAAATTATGGCAATACCTCTCTCCAAGAGGGAGCTAGGCCTTTTGTGATGTGATGTAATGTGATATAAAAATGTTTATCAAAAGGTGTTTTATCATGCTCCACTAACAGAACGATTCATCATCATTTCAGCTATAGGACGTCCAGCTGGACATAGGCTTCCCCATCGATCTCCAAAAGGGCCGATTGGAATCGATCTGCATCCACCGTTTCCCTGAGGTCTCTTTTAGGTCGTCTTAGGTAACATAACGTTTAATCCTATTTAAATAAGGCTTTTCTACTACATAAAAGCGGACATTTCTGTTCTATTTCCAGGTTTGTATTACAAAGCTTGCCTTTTTCGAAAATCCCTCGTCGTTTACACAATTCGTGCTCAGAGTGCTTTTAAAACTGTAAACAAAGTGCGAACATGCTCAGGTCATCACCGCAGATCCTAAGTAAATGAATCTCGCAGGCACAAAGGGTAAATTTACATTTCCCTTGATTAATATTACTTCCACAGCAAAATTAACGGGCGAAAGCAGGAATTTTTTAGCTAACTGTGCAAACATGTTGGACAGTTTTTGTTTTTTTATGAAATTAAAATTGTTCAAACGTAGTTGTTATTACAGGGATTGCTTTTAAGCTTCGCTGATGGATAGAATAATGAATGGACTTGACTTTTAGCTGAAAAACGAATGTAAAAGGATCGATGTCTGCAACATTAAAACCCTCAGATTAGACAAATAAGAGATTAACGTGATAATTTTTCATTATATAGAAAACAAAACTCAGAATGGTTCCACAAAAATTTCGTTGGCTGTCGTTTTTAAGCAGCTCCTAAAATACGAATAATTTTGCTGGAGGGCTTGTTTATTTGGCAATATTAATATAATTTTGGAATGCTTACTCATTTTCAAGTCAGTTTTTTATGTTCATAATTTTATTTGCCACGATTTTGTGCCGTTCGAAATGTTTAATAATTCTGTGAAACTTTCAACTGGCTATATATTACGGTTCGGAAGATACAGCCGTTTAAAGGTAAGATGGACAGATGGACGGGCGGACGGACAGACAGATATATACCGTAGGCTAAGTAATATGGTTCTGTTTTTCCCTTTGGGTACGGATCCCTAAAATTAACCATACGTTAGTTTCTCCTTCATCTATACTAATATTATAAAGAGGAAAGATTTGATTGTTTGTTTGCATTGAATAGGCTTCGAAACTACTGAACCGATTTGAAAAATTCTTTCACTGACGGGAAGCTACACTATCCCCGGGTGACATAGGCTATAATCTATACCCGTGCGAAGCTGGGGCGGACCGCTAGTATATTATAATAGAGGGTTCTGAATGATTATCAATTTAAAAGATCGACTTTAAAATGAGTAAAATACGCAATTTCGGTTTTACAGTGGCCGTCCGTGATATCGCACGGATCCGGGTGGGCTCAAATATTGAGTTTATCTAATGGAATCTGTCTCGATTCGCGGCGCTCTTCCGGCGCTGTCATACCTCGGAATAAGGCCGTCGGAAATTCGATACACTATCACGATGTTACAGTGTGACTAACTCAGCGGAACAGTGCCATTGTGCTTCAGTCAAGTTCATTTACGACGCTGTTACAGGCTTAAGTTCCGTGGAACGTCACTAAAATGCCTTAAGACCCGGAATATTGCGCGCGCTATCTCATTTGATGTTTTTAAAAATTATAAATCAACTATCTACTTTTTGTATCTTAAAAAAAACATCAAATGTGCGAGTGAGATTGCTGCACCCGGTATTCTAGCCCTTAACTTCACGTCACTGAAATTAAATGTCATGGTGGAACATTCTTCGGACGAAGCCTTTGTATAATTACGGTAGAACTCCGACGGTCGGAACAGTTGCTTTCACTGTATCAAGCACAAGTTCGGTCGTGCATGGAGTACTGCTCTCACCTTTGGGATGGATCAGCTAAGTATCAGCTTGGGGCATTAGAGTCTATCGAGAAGCGTGCCAACAGACTCGGCAACGAATCCATGGTTCAGACTAATCTCCTTAGTCTTGAGCATCGGCGCAAAGTTGCTAGTCTATCGGTTTTTTATCGAATACATTTCGGAGGGTGTGCATCAAGCGAGTTGGCGGTCAAGCGTAAGCCTATTATTTACCAAAAAAAAGAACTTCACACACTTAACTTTTCAACTACATAAGTAAGTTATTTTGGTTATTAATTTACAACAATAAGTGATGAAATACCACCATCGGCGCAGCACACGCAATTACAATGTAATTACATTTCTCGGTGGTACATTATCTCTTCAAACAAAGCCTTTGTATAGTTATGATTAAATTACAACAATAATGAAAAAAACAACTTCGGCTCAACACACGAAATTACACTGAAATTACATTTCTCGGTGGCACATCTCTTCGGACGAAGCCTTTGTATATTTACGATAGAAATTCACCAACAGGTAAGTTCGCTTATTCATTATTTTACAACTTTATATAGTACTAACGGTCCGCTCCAGCTTCCGCTTTGCTTTAGCCTATGTCACCCGGGGATAGTGTAGCTTCCCGTCAGTGAAAGAATTTTTCAAATCGGTTCAGTAGTTTCGGAGCCTATTCAATGCAAACAAACAAACAATCAAATCTTTCCTCTTTATAATATTAGTATACATATAGAAGTATAAACTAACGGACCTGACAGACGTTGTCCTGTCAGACACGCAAAGTTAAAATTGTTAAAACTAATTTTTTTACACCTTGAGTTACATTATTGGAGTTTTAGTAGGGATCCGTATTTCTTTTTGAAAATATAATATAGCCTATGCTACTCGGGGATAGTGTAGCTTCCCAACAGTGAAAGAAATTTTCAAATCGGTTCAGTAGTTTCGGAGCCTATTCAATGCAAACAAACAAACAAACAATCAAATCTTTCCTCTTTATAATATTAGTATAAAAAACACTACTTCGGCAAAAAAGGAGGTTTTCAATTCGACTGTATTTATTACGTTCCACGATGTCTCCGTCAGTTTTGATCAAAATACAAATTCAAATTCAAAATTTTGGCTTGCGAACCCGAGACGTCGACTACTAAGGCGATCAGTGTCAGTTGCACTATTTTTATCTGGTTACTGCAGTTTTTAAGTTCTAATTTAATTAAAAATTCGTTCACAATCCTACATGAAAAGAGAATCATGAAACGTGAAGGTATTTCTAAAGTAGAATCGCTAATCTCTGGCTTGCATGAAAATTTCAATAGAAACTGAGAAGTGTAAACTTTTCCTTTTACCCTGAAGCTGAAAGCGTGGGTAGTACTTTGCGCGGTGCTTTTTGTTATTAGCTGTGGGATAAAACAGGAATTTATGAAATGAACTTGAAAGCGTGAATATTCTGCTATACGAATGCTCCATTATTAGCGACGCATGTCAAGAGACTAAATGTTAGTACCCTACGATCCTACAATCTAAATGGTGCTGTTTCAAGCGCAACACGTTTACACACGTTATTCTACGGGACCACGTTTTTTTTTTAATAGACTAGGTCCATGTTTGATCTCCAACTCACCACATGGAAAGCGATGTTGTGGCCAAAGATGGAGTACGTAGACATATAAGGTACTTATTTTCTCTGATGGCCTTGAAGATATCCAGGTTATAGCTTTCAGGTAACAAGGATGGTGGCAAGGCATTCCAATCCAGCGGTTTGCATTAAGAAGGTGGAGGCAAACCGGCTAGTTCAAGAATATAGAAAGAAGGGGGGTCCGAATATGTAGGGATGCTATTTAGGTGTTATACGGCTTATCCTTTTATAGAAGTACAAGAAGAAACTAGGTCAGGTCAGAGCATACTCATCGAAATGCAGCCTGTAAAAATTTGCCAAACAGACTACCTTGGGGCTAACAGACGTATGGATTTGATTGACGTACCGCCGTCCAACCAACGGGAGAGAAAGATAAAATTTTCTCTTTCCCTCCCGTTGGTTGGACGGCGGTCCGTCAATCAAATCCAACCAAGTCCGTCTCGTCCGTTAGCTACTTTACGCCGATGCTCAAGTTCCTGCAGCTTTGAAGAAAACAGTTTTGCATCGCCTATCTGCCTTACAGCTCGTCACTCTACGGACTCAAAAGCTTTCAGCTGGTATTTAGCGGAACGTTCAAAAAGATGGCTGCAGTACTCCACACACGAGCTGACCTGAGCTTTACAAAGTAAACGATTTTTATTAATAGGGTGTCTATTTGATCCTATACATAAGCTACCTCCATACCGGTTTCATTAAAAAAAAATAGCTATTACTAGGTTTTTTGCGAACTTTGTATTGTCGTATTTGATAGCCCGTTGGTCCAGTTGGTAGTGAACCTACCTTCTGAGCTTGGGGCCTGGGTTCGATTCTCACCTAGGACAAACATTAAAATTTTATGTAATGAACATTTGCGTTTGTTCTATATCGGGTTGTTAATATCAATTCAAGTTTGTATTTAAAACTATATATATCAGTCACTGGCAGCCATATCACAACCTTTGCTTAGTTTGGGGTCAGATGACCGTGTGTGCCAAAATGTCCCGAATATGTATCATTTACTAGCTGACCTGACAGACGTTGCCCTGTCTTAGAACTGTCAAACGTGCGAAGTTAAAATCGTCGTTAAGTTTTCTAAAAATTTCAATTTTCTGCGCAATTTTCTTAATTTTTCATTCCGTACAAAGCATAGGAAAAAAAAAAAAAAAATGTAATCAGTAAAGTCGTTCTCAAGTTATGGCGTGACCAAGGTAAATAGGGATTCATTTTTATATACATAGATTTGTATTTTTAATATTAAATTGTGTCGTAGGAAATTGAGTGTGTCGTAGGAAATTGATTAGGACATAATCTCGTAAGATATTGGATGTAACCGCTACCGCGTTAGTTTCCAACAAAAAATAGGTCTACGTTAAGACTGGCAACACTCTGCGACCCACATACTCCTCATTAACGTGCCGCCACGATGCATCGGACACCACAACACAGTGCCTTACTTATTCAGGACCCTGCGAGCATTTTTGGAAAATTAAAGCATTAAAAAATCTTATGCGTAATGACAATGATAAAGAATATTAGTAACAACCTTGCAACAAATAAAAAAAAATTGAGGCTGACAGGTGGGTGACCGTAGCTTAGCGTATAAAGCGCTCGGGACAAAAACCCAGACCGCAAAGGTTGTAATACTGCCGGTCGCAAAGTAAATAGAGCGTGGAAAAACACTTCTGAGAAAAAAATTATAGGTATAAACTCTTCATTGTGCATACCAGAAATATAGATACAGAAACTTAAGTGCGACAAGTGGCGGCCTTATCGCTAAAAGTGACCTCTTCCAGAAAAACATTGGATGGATAGAATTAACGTATCGGTGAAAATACTTTAGACAAATGAAATCATAAGTCTCTTGCTCACTGGGGAACTATAAAATTGATTAAAAAAATTCTACCAAACAGACACGAGAGTTAAGCTGGAAACAAACTATCGGACGCGGCTGATGGACGCAGCTGACGGTCGCGACTGATAGGTGTGCACAGTCTTTTGAGACGTGACTTCGGCTGACAAAAACTGGCGCGCCAGATTTCTGTCGGACGTCCGAACGCTCAAGGTCAGCCCAAGGTTACGTCCGCGACTTCTGATAGTTTGCACTGCTCAGTGTACATTCATTATCTAGATACCTATAAGTCGCGTCCGTCAACCGCGTCCGATAATTTGTTTCCAGCTTTATTAAAAACGTGGTAAAAAATATGATAGTTTCTAACATTATTCCGTATCAACATTCTTATGTCTTGTTCGTATTCATAAAAAGTTGCACAATATCGTTGAACAGACCTACCTATATGTTACACCGCCTCTTGCCATATTCCCAAAACGACGCCTATAACTCACACACACCCGGAAATGGCAGTTTTAACGCACACATGCAAACATTACTCAGTCCGCCGCAATACGACAGAACAACTGCCACTAGCTCTTATCAAAATATGGCGATATCTCACACGTCAAGACGTTTCCAGACTACGTTATTGCACGAAAAGTTTGTACCTAGTCGAAAGGAAATATTGGACTCAAAATTAAAAACAACTTTCAGTATGGAAGCAATTCTGATAGTAAAAGTTGTTCATAATAATGCATCATCATCATCAGCTGGAAGACGTCCACTGCTGAACATAGGCCTCCCTCTTTAATCTCCACACTGAACGACAGCCTGCTTTTTGCATCCACTGGATGCCAGCGACTCGCACAATCCTAACGATTAGTAGCTTTTATTCCACTTTTATTGTCCTAATCTCGGACTGCTCTGAGGTTCGGACAATAAACAAGGGAGGTATGGTAAAGTAGCGTGGCGGGTGCAAATGCATCAAGCCGAAATCAGGCTTGATACCTTTAGTCAAACTTACCATGCAGACGATTTTGTTACCCTTTTTCTGCTTGTGGACTATTCAGTTCTTTGGTGTCGCTGCACGTTTCTTAATGTGCGTGGAAAATTAATAAAGTGTACCGCAATTACAGTTTTTGGGTATATTTTGTTTATACCACACAGGTCTTCTCTAAGAGAAAAAGGGTGGGCCCTAATCCACCATGCTAGCCCAGTGAATGTTGGTGAATGTCACATGTCTTTGAACTTTTGAAGTTCTTGGACGTATTGGTTACCACAAGATGTTTCCTGCACCGTTTTTGAGCGATGACATGGAAACTGACCATAAATTATTTGGTACTAAATAAGTAATTGGTGCAGGGCCGAGGATCGAACTAGGTGCCGTCAAAGGGTCGTTTCCGTTTGTTCTACCAATAGAACAAATTCAGATTGTAAAGCCCACATGCTACATAAAAAGTTACCCCAGACCGTCCATTCGACATCTGGCCTGTTACAATTCCACGTATGTATTATACGTATGCGAACTAGATGTTATGAAAGCGAGCCTTTACCTGTAGCTTCTGTGCATGATACAACTTGCTTAGTAAAAGTTGGAATGCCAGCAATATCTATAAAGCTAGTGGCTCAAGTAGAACGCTGAAGCTACTTATCCCTGTTCAAATGAAAGTGCCTGAAGAATTCAGAAACTGCTTTGAATTTCGTTCTGTGTACAAAAGTTGGACTAGATACTTAAACTAGGGTTTACATTTTTATGCAAATTCAGAGAACAGAAACGCTAAAGCACATTCTTGTGGTGGTTTTTAAGTGCATTATGCAGCGCCCGGCAATAGAATGGGTGTTCCCCCATAGTTACAATCTGGGTGTCTTCAAATCACGAGTGAATCGGTTTCTTCTAGGCAAGCGTGCTCCATCGTAGACCGCATCGTCGCTTTACATCAGGCTTGTTGGCGGTCAAACGCAAGACTTAATAGATAAAAAAAAGCATTTATGGACGAACGTTGAAATGTCGCTTAAAATATGGCCCCATGTGACTTAAAAGCAACATTTATAGGTGTTACATTTATAGCTACCTCCAACAAAATTCCTTGAATACACACAAACATTCTGGCAGAACAAGCTTTTAAACAAAAATTGTTCAACGGAATGTAGACGATTCGTGTACAAACAATTGCACAGAATTTTACAAAGACGTATATTTTATTGCCACTTTTAGAGATGCCAGTCGATTTGCTTTTATAGTGGTCATATGCATACCGAGTGAAACCAATAAACTTGAAATTATTTTAATACTCTCAATTGCGGGAGTCGTAATTTGCGTTTCGGAATTTTGGTTAACAAGTTTTCAATGAAGAATGAGATTTTTTTAAATTATGTCTTTGTACATTATCTACTAGGTATACCCAGTTCATTTGGTGTACCTAAATGTTTCATAGATTTCGATGGAAATAATGGAGCAACATTGCAGAAACACGCGGCGATGGAGCATCAGTGTATCGATACTGCAGCAACATTATACAATCGTAGCAAAAGCGTAGTGCCAGTCTACGAAATTGCAACAACTGCCTGTGTCAATCGAGAAATATTGTAGCAATAGTGCAGGATACGTATGAAATCGTAGCAACATTAAATTGAAATTCGTTGCCTGTTGCAATATTCGTAGCAATAGTGCCTGCTACTGAGCTATTGTTGCTACATTGCTACGCAACATTGTAGTGTTGTCGTAGCAACTCCGTAGCGATATTAAAAGTCAATCGTAGCAATTGCTGTTCAAAGCAATATCATCATCATCATCAGCCAGAAGACGTCCACTGCTGAACATAGGCCCTTTAACCTCCACACTGAACGACAGCCTGCCTTTTGCATCCACTGGATGCCCGCGACTCTCACAATGTCGTCGGGCCATCTAGTGGGAGGCCTCCCTACGCTGCGTCTTCCTGTTCGTGGTCTCCACTCCAGAACCTTTCTTCCCCATCGGATATAGGTTCTTCGAGCGATGTGGCCTGCCCATTGCCACTTCAACTTGCAAATTTTAACAGCTAAGTCGGTGACTCTGGTTCTTTGGCGAATATCCATTTTCGGATTTTATCGCGCTTAGAAACTCCAAGCATAGCTCTCTCCATTGCCCGCTGAGAGTTTTTCCAAAAGGCCAACAGTTAAGGACCACGTCTCAGTACCGTATGTCTTCACTGGCAACACACAGTGGTCAAAGACCCTCGTCTTGAGGCACTGTGGTATCTTGGACGAGAAGATGTCACGCAATTTCCCGAACGCTGCCCACCCGAGTTGGATTCTTCGGGCGACATCTTTGGACGCAAAGCAATATAGTATTTATTTATTTAGTAATAAGCATCATTTCCTCGTTAAAATTATAATTTATACTCGTACATAAAATAAACCTTCCGATAGAGTTACAGTATAAACGACTATTCCTACTTCACCCCGTCCCTGGGCCACAACCCTTAAATCATATTGATAGCAATATATCCGGGCCAAGGGACGCATAAGACAATTTGGCAACTGGAATTTTCTTCCGCATTTCTATTTTTCTCGGAAATAAATTGTGTATTTGTTATTGGCTTTCCCTTGAATACTGTAAGTCTATAAAAAGTGATGGCCATTCGTACAATTACAGGAGTTTGTATTCAAAGTATGATTATAATTTGTTCAAAAACAAAACAATAGAATAAATTTATGTTACCTAAAAGAAATCATATATGTGGAACAACAGTAGATTATTTCATCGAGCGCAAAGTGAGTTATTATTGCACGAGTGTTATGTTAAATTAACACGAGTGCATTAATTACTCACTTTAGCAAGGTGCGTAATCTACTATTGTTCCACATATGTGTATGATTTCTTTTATGTAACATAAATTTATTCTATTGTTATATTATTTTATTTTATTAACTACCAATCTACCTATAGTGATAATATATACCTACTCAAAGAAAGTTTATTTCATCTACTCCTCAAAGTTTTAAAACTCACAATTATTTTCGCCAAGTCGATTTTATTCCGCAATTTTATTATGTTTTTTTTTTCTTCCAGCCATTATCTTTTTGATCTAATGCATACTTTTTATATTAAACTTAATGAGAGACATTAAACCTCTGTGGTGAATGTTTATCTAAAAAAAAACAAAAAAAAAAAAACAGTGCTTTAATGAAAAGCTGTGCAATAATGAGATTTCATATAATATTTCTGCACTGTTTTGGTTCTAACCAAGAAATACGTCCTTTGTGATCGGTTTTGCAGTGATTACTGATAACATTACTACGTAGTTAAAAGAAAATAAATTGTATTCAACATCTTTAAAAAACTTATACCTAAAGGAGACAATCAGTGTCGAGTAGGTCCGTCTGGGCGTTAATGCTGAAAGTCAAGGACTATCAGCGCCGGTTTTCAGATAAACCTTTGAGTTTACAGTTAACACAAATTTATAAAATAAATAAAAACCGGCCAAGTGCGGGCTGGGCTCGCGCACTGGGGGTTCCGTGCCACCACATAATTCAATACCGAAATTATCAGTTAAAACTTGTATTGGTAATGAACAGAAACTTGTCACCGACTTGCACTTGGCCTGTTTTATTATTCGTTGTTATACTTTAGAGTGTGTACTATAATCATGTTAAGTTTGACACTTATAAGTATTATCGTTTTTACATTAGAGCTAATACAAAAATACGTTAAAAAAATGTTTGTTGTATTGGGACCCCCTTTGGTTTTTACTTTTTTATTATTTGTTAGTCAATATGCCATATTCAATATTAGTAACATTACATATTCTGTGAAAATTTCAACTGGCTATCTATTACGGTTCCAAAGATACACCTGTTAATAGGTAGGACAGACAGACAGACGGACGGACGGACAGACAGACAGACAGACAGACAAACAGACAGACATCGTAGGCTTAGTAATAGGGTTCCGTTTTTACCCTTTGGGTACGGAACCCTAAAAATAGTAAATGCAAAAACACACCTACTCTAAAAACACTAGTTCAGTCAACAGAAGGAGTTGTAACAACTCTCACTGCCGATAAGTAAAATATTAATGCTTAATGGTCCATCGTAACAGTTTTATTATAGACTTCATATTCTAGACAATAAAAACTTGATAGCATAGTATACGACGGTCGTCTTTATGGTTAGAATAAGCCACTGGGACATTTAAATGTGAATATTGAAATTAGTTATTTTGTAGCTCACTGTACGATAGTAAAAACCTCGCAGTTTTATGCCGAGTGAGTTGTACATTTACGAGTGAATCATTTTCTTCTAGGCAAGCGTTCTCCAACGTAGACCGCATCATTGCTTAGCATCTGGCGAGATGGTGGTCACACGCAAGCCTATAATTTATAAAAAATAAAAATAAACATTTGCAATGTACATTGTACAGTCAGCGTCACATTGATTTTAGCGTTCAGGGTTCCATACGGGTACCTGTTTTGAGCGATTCTGTTTAAGTGATTGCAAAAAGTTGCATGACCGCAAACTGTATCTCGGGGCGTTAAGATTCAGGTCTGTTTCGAGCCCGCGTTAAGAGGTAAAGCCCCAAGGTAGTCGAAAGAATCGAAATGTATAACTTTATTTGTATATTTTTTACGTCGATACGATGATGATTTTTGATGCCATCGTTCAACAACGCTGAAGGGAAAAACCGGTATGTCCAAGAGCCTCAGAAGTTCAAAGACATAATGACATTCACCAACATACAGCCAGCATGGTAGATAAGGACCCTTACTCTCTGAGATAAGGCCTGTTGCCCAGCAGTGGGACATAAAAGGAAAGGAAGAAGTTAGTATGAATTCGACGGATTTCGAACCGTATGATGCGGGCAATTGTACGCTTACCTCTAATTCAATACGAAACATAATACAGACAGAGAGTCCGTACAAATTGGATATCCTGCTAATTGGCGACCCGTCCAATACAAATCCGCTTCCATTCTATCCGTACGGATCACACATTTAGCAGAAATGCACCCTAATTTATGGCTTGCTGTTATTTTCCTTACCTGACTCATAAAAATTCAATGATGTTTGTTGGTAATCGCATCACTCGAGAACGGCTGGGCCGATAGTCCAGATACGGCTAAGAGAAAATTTGCCCTGAATTTGAAAATTTGGGATAAAAATAAAGTGCGTTTTTCTATGATTTTTTTTCCATAAATCAAACAAATTTACTGAAACTGAGAAGATACCGTCTGCGGATCAGGTAGTTACCAATGTAAGCGGCGGCGTCGTATGGCGGGGCGCCCTCTTCCCTCAAATATGGCGAGGAGAGCGATGGCTGGCGCACGCGGTGACACGCGTCAACTCGTGAACGGGTGCTGCTTGCGGGAGCTGGACTGCTCGGTGTATACACGCAACATAGTAATAAGATTTATAATTTGTATATTCCTCTTGTGTACTCATTAGTTTTATGCTATTCAGAAATAGTTGATAAAATAAATTGTAAAAGTTGACAAAGGGCACGGACCCAGGAGTCCGTGCATGGAGCAGTAAATAATGTATATAAAAAAAACTAAATTAAGTATTTCTACATATTTCTTACTACTCTTAAACTTTTTTTCTCTCTGTCTCTACATTACATCTTTTTATTTATACATTTTTAATTGGTTTTTGTAATGGCACTATCTCGTAAGTGTTTTCTATTTGTTATTATTTATTTCAGCCGTGGTCGGACAAATTCCATTGCAGGACAAAGGCCTCCTGTCCATTCTTCCATTTCTTTCTGTTCTGTGCTATGGTGGACCAGTCTCTTGCATCGTTTTGCGGGAGTCGAGGTCGGCCCGTCATGTTTTTCTGGGTCTTCAAAAAGGTCGTGCGGTGGTATTGTGTAATTTCTATTTGTTAGTAATAATAAAAACTGCTGTGCATAATAAAGTTCATCTATCTATTACTTATATTATAAATGCGAAACTGTTTTTTTCTCCGGCATCATGCTCGGAGAGTACACGGGTTAGGTTAATATTAGCATCACAAATATCTATAGGCAACGCACCGCCAATGCACCGGGTATTGTAGGTGTCCATAGGCGACGACTTACCATCAGGTGGCCCGTCGCTTGTTTGTCTACTATTATATTTAAAAAAAAACTATCGAGAAAAATATTTTTTACCAAAATCCTTATTGTACTCGAAGCGACGTAGATACGGAATTCGTCACACTAGAGATTCGTCATACACAAATTAAAAATGGACTTCCGCAAAGTAACGCTTGATTCAATCAACTATGCGAAACTGTGTTTGTTAGTTTTGCTTGTCTCTCAACAAAGCAACGCGTATCGACCAAATTTTTAGCATACCTAGAGATTGTTGTGCACCTAGGATAATTTTTATCCCGGAAAAATTTACCGTTCCCGAGAGAATGGCCACGCGGGTGAAACAGAGAGCGCAGCTAATACCGCAATAAACGTGAAAATTATTAACCAAAAAATGATACATATTCTGTTTGTTTGTTTCAGGTAATGGCGCATGTAAAATCTCACGTTGGCTGATTTATGTGCGTATTGGTAGCTTAATTTCCTGTTGGGAGCCGCAGTATAAACATCGCGTTTGTTTGTTGCCAATGTTCTTTTTATAGACACTGGCCTTTGTATGGATATTTCCTTTTTTAAGGGCGCTTTTAGTTAGGGCGTAAACCACATAAAGGTTAAGGAAAATATTTCGATAATACTTGGACCGGTAGTACCTGTATTGCTATTAACCTAAATAAAATCCTTAGATAACTGTTGCTAAGCTTTTGAACGTATGATTGTATAGCTGATAACCGACAATTACACAGTGTTATTACAGCTGAGAAAAACAAAACTTGAATCGGATTACGTAATCTTATATAATTACTTATATCCAATTTATGGTGCTACAAAATTAATTTGGCTTTAGATGCATGCAGATGTCATCGTTGCATATCAACAAGTGACTGATTATCGCAAAAAAAAACCCGATCTCCCGCAAACTTGGGATTATAAAGTGGCTGTTTATTTCCGTATGAATACTCCGTTTTTTTTTTCTTTATCACCACATACGTACCTTCAAAGATTTCCAGACATTTTTAAGTGCCTATATTAACTAAACAAAATACAAGTTAACTAACAATTAAATAAATACAAGTTAGTTTTATTTAGATTCTTTAGTTTAATTTAGTTAAGTTTAATTTGATTCCAAATATGTGCATTTATATATTGAGAATACAAAAATACCTTTTGTTAAAAAAAAAGTTATCTCACACTAAATAATTTAACTAAGCCTATTATTATACAACAATTATAAATTGTTTTTTAAACCCCTATAAAGGTTGTTTAATGTTCAAACGGCTGAATAGATCTGTTTTTTTATCATAGCTAAGAACACTCTCGATCATCATCATCATCAGCCAGAAGACGTCCACTGCTGAACATAGGCCTCCCCCTTTAACCTCCACACGACAGCCTGCCTTTTGCATCCACTGGATGCCAGTGACTCTCATTATATCGTCGGTCCATCTAGTGGGAGGCCTCCCTACGCTGCGTCTTCCGGTTCGTGGTCTCCACTCCAGAACCTTCCTTCCCCATCGGTTATCGGTTCATCGAGCGATGTGGCCTGCCCATTGCCACTTCAACTTGCAAATTTTAACAGCTGTGTCGGTGACTCTGGTTCTGGACTCTCGTCGGTCGGTGACTCTCGAAGTCTCGATCATGTTATCTTACAAACAATATTAAAATCGGTTCAGCCGTTTGGAGCTCCGATACCACAAACAGACACACAGACATACATGCTAAACTCGTAACACTCCTCATTTAGTGTCGAGACTTAAAAACAGTAAGATTGCTCACAGACCGTTGAAGGAATTGAGATCAATGACATCACGACCTGTGTTTTTAAAGCGCCTTAATATTTACTATACTAATCGATATATTTCTAGCTAACTATGCAGGCTTGAATTAAGTATTGAAAAAAAAACATATTTTTACGAAAAACATTTTTACAACTACACAACGTATTTACAAAATTAATTTACTTCTAATTCGAGCTTGTAATAGACACTTGATTAGAAATTTCATCTCAGGAAATTAAGTTAGTGAATAAATCAATTCGAAATTCTGAACTTTGTTCCAGAACGTTCTACTCAATCAGTCCGTATTTACACAGAGTACAAGCAATTCATTGAAGACCCATTAACCCAACATCAATGTATATACATTACCTACTAACGTTGAATCTGTTAGAACTTGGTTAATTAATTTTGTTGAATCTTTTGAACTTCGATCTTTGAACCAAGGCCAAAAACGTAGCCCCTGTATATGGCATGAATAATAAAATAGATAGAAAACTATTGCTCACACCAGAAATGACATGCACAACACAAAAACTTTTTGTGAAATATAAGGCGCTGCGCAAACGTAGACACTTTTTGTTGCCGACACGGCACACCCATTATCAATCAAGTGGAAGCAACTGGACACAAAGTTGAGCGCAGAGCGTGGCTGATTTCATACTGTTTATATAGAAATCAAATAAATAAATATTCGGGAAATTTTTTGCACACACTGTCATCTGACCCCAAACTAAGCAAAGCTTGTGATATGGCTGCCAGAGACTGATAATTATACATACATATATAGTTTTAAATACATACTTAAATATATATTAACAACCAGATATAGAACAAATACAAAATATTCATTGGTACCTTGTATCCGACACAAGACACAAAAATGTCCACGTTTGCGCCCTGCCTATCTTTATAGTACAGGCCCATAGGCTAATTCTCCCTCTATGTACAGGCCCATAAGTACTTATGTGGATAAAACAGATTAACAGGTAAACTTTTATCTTTTCACGCCATCTAGTAGAGCTCTATGAACTTCCTTCTTTTTGAACGCCTCGCGTTTTGTTTTACGAATACGTAGTATATTATTTTTAAACACGACGGCGGTTTGGAAAAACAAACCGATACAAAACGTTAACCGGAACGAAAACATTCAATGAACTAGAACAAAGGACTCGATTCGATTCGGCCAGATTATTGAATGAAAATATTTGAACGACCGACCGCTTCTTTATAATAGGCGAACGTCATTTAGTCAATTCGTCCTTTAAATTTTGCAGAAATGGATAGTAACCCGGTTAAGAATAATTATCGATTTAAGTCCGTGTAAGTACAATATCGTTCAATACCCCGTGCCCGCACCAATGAGCTCTTTGGAGCTTATGTACGGATTTTCATACCACTGGCTTTTCAGTGAAGAAAAACATCGTGAGGAAACCTGCATACGTACGGAGAAGGAATTCAATTGCGTATCTGAATCCACCAATCCGCACTGGGCCAGCGTGGTGGATAAGGCCCAATCACCCTTTCGGGGGGTAGGCTAAAAGTCCAGCAGTGGACTGTTAAAAGGCTGATTATGATTATTTATTCTATTTTGCATTTTTAGAGAAGTTGTTTTCCTCCTCGTCGACAGGTGTATGGAATTCATAGCGGCTGGCATGGGCAAAACTTTAGAATTTTCAAATTTTCAAAGTTTGAGAGAGCGCATTTTTTGGTGTCAAATAGGGAGGTGAGTGATCCAATATCGTTGTCTGGTTGCTTATTCCTTTTCATTAGCTTGGAAAATAGCACGTAAAACTACGGAGCGTAGGTTATTAATATAGCTTGGACCTTTACGATATCAAATAGTGTTAATATAAAATTTGCAAACCCCAGCTATAATCTCCCTTGATAGTGAAAGCAGTAAAATACCCTATTTATGACCCGCCATTTCGCGCGGTTTATGGAAAACATCAGTTTTATGTTTAAGTCATATTTGACGTTTGCCGCTACTGAGGGTAGCTAAAATGAAGAAACAAATTTTGCTATGTCCACTTTTCGGGACAAAAGGTGTTCTATTAATCTCACTATACTTCCTAGCGAAATTACATCAAGATTGGTTCAGCTGCTTAGTTCGGAAAACGCATCGAGAAATAATACAAATAGAGTCATAATCGTGCCAAATAAAATGTTCGAACTCGGCGCACGCTACGAATTGCGCAGATTTTTTGGTTAGTTACAAGGTAACCGCGATCCGACAACAACGCCGCGTGATGCCAGAGCTACGATGGCATAGCGGACAACTAACGTTGAACACTATGCAAGCGACATAACGTCTAAATTGGAGTAAATGTGGCATTGTGAAAAATGTAATTGATATAATGTACGTACAATGACGTTCGGACATTTTTTGACTGTTTTTAGTGAAAGATTGTGACTCTATAGAAATTGTATCTCGATGGGTAAAGGTCACAGATTTCAGGTCAGATTTAAAGGTCAGATTTATTTTTGTTTTATTTTATTTATTTGTACAACAGATCCCGTCAAATTTCAGCTACATAGATCAAGTAGTTTTCGATATTTTGTGATGAGTGTGTCAGTTAGTAATATTTCACTCCCATATCTACAACCTACAAGGTATCTTTCTGCTAAATTTCAGCTTATTAGATGAAGTAGTTTTCGAGACATCGCTCGAAGAACCGATAACCGATGGGGAAGAAAGGTTCTAGAGTGGAGACCACGAACCGGAAGACGCAGCGTAGGGATGGACCGATGACATTGTGAGAGTCGCGGGCATCCAGTGCATGCAAAAGGCAGGCTGTCGTTCAGTGTGGAGGTTAAAGGGGGAGGCCTATGTTCAGCAGTGGACGTCTTCTGGCTGATGATGATGATGATCGAGAGTGTTCTTAGCTATGATAAAAAAAGCAGATCTTTCGAGATTTAGTGAGTAGTCAGAATGTGAACGAAAATTATTTTACTTTTATATACGAGTATGTACAGTTTGGCGTGAAAGCTAAATTAAGATTAACCGAATTGCCTTTATCAAACCACATACGATACAGCCATAATTAGCGGAGGGTAATTGGCAGTAATGGTGTAGCTGATATCCTACTTATGCCATTTAGCCAGTTTTCCTCATACGAGGTATCCATTTTAGTAGGCTTATTCTCGGGTAATCGACATTAATTAAGACCACGTCTTGTGTCGCTTTCAGGCATTGACCTAAGTAATGCTGCAAACAAACAATCAGACGCATTTGTAAGGGGTGACTGATGTGCATAGTTGTACAGAGAAATCGTCAGGTAGGAAAAAGTAATATTCAAATCCAATTGACCCTTGACTAATTCGGAAAAAGTCATGTAACTTTAAACGCCGGACAGATTTTTGTTATAAACATAGCTCAAAGCTAACGTAATGAAAATAGCTTTCATCAATTACATAAAACACATTCAAGAACATTTTTATATAATTTATTTGGATTTACCTTTTCTTTTTCTTTTAGCGTTACTGGCTTTGTTTCCCGTGCCTTGTTGGAACCGCTCGATCTCTCGAGTTCGGTCCAATATCACGTCCGCAAATTATGACCAGTGGTACGCACATAACGCAGAGTTCAGTGTAAATAATATTAGTTAGATCCCGTCCGTCGCGGCTTACGGACGCGTCCGATATGTCGTTTGCAGCAATAAATGCAATGCGATGTAACGCACAGAGAAATAATATCAAAACCACACATGATTATTATCGCGTTTATTAGGGTTCTGATGCGGTTATTATAAACCGTTGAAACTCATTACCGCTATAATTTCATATCGTGCCATCTTATTTACACCATGGGTGCAAGCAGGATGATACTAGTGGGTGTCAACTAATGTAACAATTCTCGCTGGTCGCATCGCATTGCGACGCGACTTGTTGCTATCTATCGATCATTTGGGACAATAGGACACGTCCATGTCTGTGAGAATTAGAGTGACGAAAATAATATCTATTGTCCCAGAATCGACCCTCAGGTTTATTTCGCCCTGTGGGCTAGCTCGATGTGATAACTCCAAAGTATGAAATTACTTGTCTATGACTTTATGGGTCCGGTTTAGGGTTAGGTCAACGTGAAATGTGAAAATTATGAGGTGAAATACGGACGATCATTTTAACTATTGTAGTTCAACTATCTGAGATGTTTGTTTTATTGTGCGCACTAACATTTTCATATAAAATTTCACTTATATGGTAACTATTTGCAATGTGTGTAGGTATACCTACTTGTTTTCAACTTTGTAGATTTTAATGAAAGCTTAGATTTACATTTCAGCTATTTTTCATCCTGGAAAAATTGCTAACACTGACATTAACATGGAAGATTTTAGTTCAATACTTACGTTAAAAATTATAAGATCTCGCACAGTCTCTTAGGAAAAAATTAAAAGCACCATATATTTTTTTCTTGGTCATAAGGCTCAAAATCTACTAAGTAGTCTACATACTAAAATATCCTCTCTGAAATATCCTCTGAACTTTTAATTTATTATAGATCCTTGGAACAATTTAAAACTATAAGGATTTCTTACTTTACTACGGAACCCAGAAAATATATTCCAATCTAAACATTGACGTGTAAACTCCTTTCACAGCACACTTCAAACTTCTCCTATAAAAGTTGCCAGTGACAAAAACAAATTAGCATAAGGCTAGAAGTTTTCTCCGGCCTCTATAACTGTATCTCGGGAAAGGGTATGCTAAGTGAGTACATTTTCTTCACTAGCTCTGGTGTAAAACCTAGTCGAACTAAAAGAAGAGGCCTAAAAGTTTGGCGATCCCTCTTTGGTCCTGAATTCTGCCTTTTATCCATGACGCAATGAATAAGGTAGGTATATGCGTTTGAAATAGGAGATTGTATGTTTGTATACTCTGTAACCATTTTAAAGAAATTCTGTATGCTGTGTAATTTATCTTCATCTGTAACACCTTTTAAAGGTTAGCTGTAAATAAAATGCTTTTAATTATTATTTATTCATCATCATCATCATCATCAGCCAGAAGACGTCCACTGCTGAACATAGGCCTCCCCCTTTAACCTCCACACTGAACGACAGCCTGCCTTTTGCATCCACTGGATGCCCGATATTATTTATTACATTCATGTAATTCATGTATTTAAACGTCAACTTAAAGTCAAGTAAATTTAAGATGTTATTTGTCAATGACTAGACAGAATAGACTTCAATTCTTTCCGTTCCATACAAAATGTGAGCAAAATGTATAGAAAAATGAATTTTTTTTTTTTTTTTTTTTTTAAAACGTGTTTTTTCCGATATTTCAATACTTATTCTGCTGTTCGGGGCGGAGCAAAATCCAACAAATCAAAGAAAATTGGAATTTGGGAATTTGAAAATGAAGATTTTGAAAATGCCAGGGCGTTCTTGAGTTAAAAATGGGTTAACTGACCCGACTTTGTTTTATAAAATTACATAGATTTACGAGATTTACATTCATGTATTATCCGTGTATTTTTTAAACGTAAATTTTAAAGAAAACTAACCTAAAACCTCATATTGTAAGCCGGTGTCCCACGCGGGTGCAGACAGGGGTCTCATTAATAATTCTGTCGCGGCCTGGTTGCAAAGCTCCACTGCCTCACTGCACGGAGCCTGCCTGCTTGTATAATGCAGCACGTCATGTTTTTGATCGAAATCCTACTTGAAATATGTAATAATGTTCGTATTTACTACTCCAGTATTGTTAGTAAACTGGTCCATAAACTTTGCAAACTGCGTCTAAAATAAAATTTTCAGCAATTATGGTAAAATTAATTAGCCTAAAATTAACTAGTTTTAGCTAGCTATGAACTAGCTTCATCATCATCAGCCAGAAGACGTCCACTGCTGAACATAGGCCTCCCCCTTTAACCTCCACACTGAACGACAGCTTGCCTTTTGCATCCACTGGATGCCCGCGACTCTCACAATGTCGTCGGTTCATCTAGTGGGAGGCCTCCCTACGCTGCGTCTTCCGGTTTGTGGTCTCCACTCCAGAACCTTTCTTCCCCATCGGTTATCGGTTCTTCGAGCGATGTGGCCTGCCCATTGCCACTTCAACTTGCAAATTTTAACAGCTATGTCGGTGACTCTGGTTCTTTGGCGAATATCCACGTTTCGGATTTTATCGCTTGCCTAAAATTAATTTGGAAGTTGCCTTCAAAAACCGATTCCTTCTTCCAAGACTCATCAGGAAAGTCAGCTTTTTTTTTTCAGTGTAAATAATCATAATTATATATTTGTTTAATTATTGTCAGGTTTTTTTCAGTGTAATTAGCGATAAAGGACCTGTCCAAATTTCAATATATTTGTTTGAGTTATGGTTCCTACAAAAAACCATTAGGAAAAAGCAGAGTTTTGCCCGTATTTTTAAACTTTTTTTTTGTTTTTAAATCCTTGTAAGCAATATTATGAATATTGAAATATATAGTAAAAAAAATATTAAATATTAATGTAAAATTTTAACTAAATTTAGCCAGTCAAAGTTTTTAAGTGATGCACGTAGCAAACTATTAGTAGCATTTCATGTTAAATTTAACTGTACACTTGCTTGTAAGTCAATTAGTGGCAAGCCCGTCAAGCAATGATTGGAATGGTATACATACGTAAGTAATTCCCGTGTCATATAAATCATATGTGTGAAAACCACGTCAGTTTCCATAATGAAATGATCAGTTTTAAGATTCTGAGAAACTGTTAGTCGAAAGACAACATTAACATTTAAAACTTTACCACTCTGAGTAAACTAATTAAATTTTCTTGCAAACACACTCCACGAGTAAAGTTGAAAGGTCGCAAATTGTCGTGCAGTTTAAATTTACTTTGCATAATTTAGTTAACTTTAAACACAACCCACTTTAGAGTAATATCCAACACTATAAGCAGTAACTCGGTTTATTATCTTACAAATAAACCAAGTGAGAGTCGGGGTCGCGCACTGAACAGTACAATCAATACTGTTGATTTAGAAATAGTTTTCTTTGACCAACTTTGTAGGCAGTTTTTTACATTGATAATTATCGTATTTCAATTAGTTCAAGATACTATAAATAACTATCCAGCAGTGATCTTATTCCACAACTTCGCTCTACCAAATCTGTGAAAACTCGTTATTAGATCGAGACGATACGAAAAAATTCAATAAATAAGTACCGAGAAAAGTAATTGGATCACAATTGTTTCAAAATGTGTTTCATATGATTTTGTTTGACGGCAGAATAAAAATAATATATTAAACGCTTTTCAGTATAATTTATTAGTTTAAAAAAATTAATCATGTCAAATAAATCCTAAATATATGGTATTTACCAATAACTAAACTAATACCTATTCAAATAACCCACCCCTAACCGTTCCCGGTGCAAATGCCATACCGAAAACACCTCGTTGGATGGCAATGGCCAACCTTAGCATCCTACCATCAGAACATTAATATGAAAAAAAATGCATTTCAATTTCAGTTAACGTCTTAAAACTTTCAAAACAATTAGCCACTAGAATTAAAGTAAGATATACCTACTAGTTAAGCTAGCATTACTTACAACATGCAAGAAATCGAGCCAGAAACGCCCTACTGTTCATCCCCTATAGAGGTAATGCACAGTGCGGTAGATGACGTAAAATTTAAATCTCATTGTAAACAGACACTACTTGAACGAGATTGTTATCGCGTTGTTTTACCGCTGCAGCGTAGTTATAGAGCAAAGCTGCCCAACTTCAGGCCCGCTGGCCATCATGTGGCCCGCAAAAATATTTCAGTTAGCTAGCAAATTTTACCAATGGGAATAAATAAATAATTCTTCTAGGCAAGCGTGCTCCATCGTAGGCCGCATCATCGCTTAACATCAGGCGAGATGGCGGCCAAGCGCAAGCCTATTTATAATTAAAAAAAAAACACTTGAAGATATCTCTTCGGTTATATTATAATATGTCGGGTAACAAGGAAGCCGCCCCGTTACTTGTTCGTTCGGGGTTGGGCTACCAGCAAACACGCCTAGTAATTAAAGAAACCTAAAAGAGAAATAATCAGTGCGATACGTGAGCCCGCCCTCTTTCTTCTTATTCTGTCTTTTTTTCACTGTATTTTAGGGCTCACCTTCCTAGTCTCATATTTATTTCAAAACAAGAGATAATTTATGTAGCGTTTGATGCGGTCACATTTTTGCAGATATATTGTTGTGACGAGGTTGGCAGTTGACTATCAGCACGAATGTGTCGCAGTAGAAACAATTGAAAGAAAAATAATATCGGTTACGTGTTAGGTTATTTTCCGGTCGGTGGCCCGCTTACCGACATAAAATCGAAATCCTAGCCCACCTGCGATTTTGGTTGAGCATCTGAGTTCTAGAGCGTCTAGGGTCGTCTACAGCAGTAAGTTTCCGCAAATCGCTCTCATTCCTTATCCAATTTCGACGGTAGTTTTCTCGGTTGCACTCTCGTTTTCTAAATGGGTTTAACATTGGAAAGGTTTTATCTTTTGAATTGCAGGTAAATAGTTCGTAATCTTCAATGTTGTGACGATCTTATAGTCAACTGTAGTTAAGACGCTCTTTTCCGACTTTTAGCAATTATGGTCATTCTAGTTAAAGTGTACATACCGCCATGGTTAACTTAAAATTATAAAAATGGTGTCATAACAAAATTGAATGTATTATCTAGGAAACCCATGAGACCGAAACACAATTAAGCACATTTTGCTCGATAGAAAAAATATATCAAAGTAGCACTGATTTGCGCTTTTATCCCTGTTTTTTTGGATTCATTTTATTACCTATTTATTAAATTATGTCTGCGATATCTTGATACATAGATTTCATAATTATGAAGGAAACTGGTGAGGTACATTTTACATTACAGCTATACTTTTCGAAAAATATGAGAAAAACCCCAAAAATAGAAGTAGCGAAACGCACGACTGTGTGTAAGCGCCATGATTTTGCTCCGCTAAATGCAACTTTAATACAATTAACCAAGGATTATGGTCATCTGTAGTAATAAGCGTTGCTTAAAAGTGGGAAAACCTCGCCTTAGCTGCAACATAATTATAGAGAATAAGCATTCAAGCACACGAACGAGCAATCAAGATGTACTGTTCGTGTGGTCTACAACATTATTATTGTTTTAAACTATCACGGTTGTTCACTAAAGTTATATGATTATTTACGGGATATTGACCGTGGCAAGGTTGTGGACCACAATTGATGATCATTCCACAACCTTGCCACAGTAAATATCCCGTAAATAATCATATAACTTTAACATTATTATTGTATTTTATCAACGAAAACTATTTTTGCGCGATTTTTACCTGCAAATTTTTTGTTATTTGAGCTATAATGACTGAGCAGCAGCATGTGCACTTTACAATCTGACGGCACCCGGTACGATCCTCGGCCGACTGCCAATGACTTAATTAGTATTTTAATAAATTACGTGCAGTGTCGACGCCATCGCTCAGAAACTGTGAAAGAAAAACATCGTGAAGAAATTGATATGTCCAAGACCCTCAAAAAGTTCAGACATAACATTCAGTAAACATTCATTGAGCCAGCTTGGAGGATAAAGGTTTGTTAAAATAAATAATAGGTTTGCGTTTGACCGCCATCTTGCCTGATGTTAAGTGATGATGCGGTCTACGGTGGAGCACGCTTGCCTAGAAGAAACCGTTTCACTAGTGTTTTTTTTATTATTTTTTTTATGCCATAGGTGGCAAACAAGCAGACGGGCTGCCTGATGGAAAGCAGTCACCGTCGCCTATGGATACTTGTAACACCCGAGGCATCACAAATACGTTTCCGACCCTTTAGAACTTGATTAACTCGCCTTTTGAAGAACCCCATGTTGTAGCCTCTCGGAAACACCGTAGAAGGTAGCTCATTCCACATTTTGCAGGTATGAGGCAAGAAGGATCGTTTGAAACGCACAGTGTGCGATTTCCACTGATCTATTATGTGTGGATGAGCCTTCAGGCGGTGGCGGCTAGTGCGATGGTAAAACCGCGACGCCGGCGTGACGTTATTTGAAGACACCGCCAGATCGTAACTATCTGGTAACGAAATGTAATTAAATGTAACGTATTATGAGAACCATGGATTCTTTCTATATCTCGCTGAGGTTTTTTGAACTTGCGGTGGTACGTTGTCTACTTTAATAATAAATAACTAAGGTATATATTTTAGTAAATTCTTTCCACCTAAAACTATTCAATGTTTAAACTGACAATTATAGCTAAAACTTAAGAATTCATTGTACTGGAAATGGAAATAGTTTATTGTCCAGATTTGCATTCATAACGTATTAAAATACTTATTTTTATGAGTAAATTGATAAATAGAAAAAAATAATTATATAAAATTAAAATAAACTGAATTATCAAAGTTAACAAAAAAGACACGAAAATACTTATGAATGCTTTCTTCTTCACAGTTTTTTAACCCATCTCAAATTCGTAATTACAAGGCTGTTTTCCGAAAATTTTCCTTGGGATCTAAGAAAACCTACCGAAATTCCGAAATCTTTGTTACAAATCTGTACAAGCCCTTCCGCTCCGCTGAATCTTAACCAGATTCCGTTTACGCTAAGGAAAGTGTTAAACGTCCGCTAAATAACGTTAAGCGGAAGGAAAAATGAAGGCATAGTATTTTTTTCGCTGCTACATTGTTCGTGACAGTTTCATCATAATAAAACTGTTGCATCGCAAGTGCGAAGAGAAAAGCATGAATATAAAAGTGCTTTCGAGGAGGCGCCTTTGATTTTATTCCGCTCAAAATCTCTTTGTGCAGCAGTTATTATGTTCTCCATTGAGTATAAAGTCCAAGCGCGGCGCATTTATTTCTCATTGCAGAATTTTATTCCTGGAATATAATTATAGGTAGATATAATTGTATTACCATACCGTTGTTTATGTAGTGTCCATTCGTAGAAATTTCAAATTGTTCTAAGAACTGATATAGACCAATTTGTACTGTGTTACGTGTAAAGGGTGTATTCTGTATACTTTAAAAAAGTATATAGAACTCGACAAAACGTATAGAACTCCCTTGACGCTGTCTTGGCAACGCTTGCCGCAGCGTAGTGCGTTCCGAATGATCAAAAGACCTATAAGCTTTAAAGGGCGCTGTCGCCGCAACATTGTGTGTAGTTGGCCCTTAAAATACTGTGAATAAACCTAACTTAACCTGTGAATACGGTGTCTTCCGCTTCTTTCCGAGAAGCGACAACACGGGGTTCTTCAAAAGGCGAGTTAATAGATCATTAAAGGGTCGGCAACGTAGTCGTAATGCCTCTAATTTTACAAGTATCCATAGGCGACGGTGACTGCTTACCATCAAGCAACCCGTCTGCTTGTTTGTCACCTACGGCATAAAAAAGGGATCCTCGATTATTCTCCTTCAATTTCAAAAATATTAAATAAACTAATCTCTACATAGTATAAATTGAAGTCGCTTTCCGCGTCTGTCTGTATGGCCGCTAACTCCTCCTAAACCACGCAACGGATTTTGATGCGGTTTTCACCTTCAGTTAGATACATTTTCAAGGAAGGTTTATATATATAACTAGCGACCCGCCCCGGTTTCGCACGTAAATTGCGGGCGGGTCGCTAGTATTTTTTATAAATACCAGTTCAAAATTGTTTGTCATTGACGAGTAATAGTCATTGCAATCATTCACGCAGGGCATTGTAAAACTAAATTGAAAACGTGTAGCAATTAATTTAAACTATCTGAGCTCCATTTAAATTCAAGCTGAGGCTTCAACAAAAGCAGTTTAACTTCAATATCAACTTCAAATATGTCTGCGAGTTGAACAGAAATTAGACGCCAGAGCATATTCACAACATTTAAAGTTTGATAATCTAAACGATCAACTATTTTATTTAGTTTGCAGCTGCGTCGGTTTATAGAAGCACTGTAGCATATGCGGTACCAAAGATAATGTAACGAATATTTTCTTAATATTTATTAGATTAGTTTTTTTAGTTTAGTTTAGTGTATAATTATTTAAAAGTAGTTTTAGTTCATACCTATACCATATTGCCGTATCTTCTATATACATAAAAAATATCGCTATTTACCTTGGTCACGCCATAACTTGAGAACGACTTTACTGAGTTTATACATCTTTTTTTATAAGTTTTCTAATACTTTGTAGAAGGTCTTTACGGAAAGAAAAATTAAGATAATTGTGCAGAAAATTGGAAAATGTCTGAAAACTTTACGACGATTTTAACTTCGCGCGTTTGGCAGTTCTAAGACAGAACAACGTCTGTTGGGTCAGCTTGTTTATTATAAATTTTTTCTAGGCCCACCGAATTTACCGTATATTGATGGGTATAACACTAAAAAATTCATCGTTTTTTTTGTACCATTCGGACGAAAGATAAGGTAAAAATAAAACCGGAATAATAATATAAAGAATAATATGTGTTGTTTTGATTTTTGCCACAATTCATTCATTTCCCTTATAAAGTCACTTGACCGGAACGTTTTTAATACGAAAAAGGATGCATGCTTAGGAATTTTTATACAAAAATAAATAGACCATATTTTACAACAGTGGCCATAGTAATCGGCTATTGTCAATATTCCGGTTAGATCGGATATAGCTAATATTACCACTAAATCTAGAGATTATGAAGAACAAATCGACATGAGTTTCATTACTATACGGTATTAGTTTGTGGTGAGCCTATTTTTCAAACAAAAGAAATTGTCTCATTTCCAGCAAATAAATGATAACCAACATATTTATATCTTTGGTAGTCGTTTGGAAGATTCTTTTTTGCGAAGTCGTGTAACAAAAGTTATTTCCTTTGAAGTACTGAGGCCGCCTTTAAGAGGATGCTAACTGATTACCAGTAACCCTAAAAAACGTAGAAATAAAGTTATAAAATATACACCTTTTTTGCGCGCCGCGATCGAACGCAGCTGATCGCCCAAAACTCAATGCAGCAGCGATGCAATCGCTAAAACGCGTGATTTCGATACCGCGATAGAACCGATTACCAAATACCGAAGAACCGAGGAGTGTGATTACCATAAATAAGTGGGCCGTATAGGTCACAATACACGAGTTCTTAATCCGATGTTTACGTTTGATAATCGTTAACCTGCGTTTAGTACTTAGTAACTATAGTAGCTTTTCCTAGTCTGTGAACTGCACATTCGATCGACCACACGTTGGCGGGAAAAGCTCTGAATACGTGGCCTCTTTTTAAACAAATTCAAATAACAGGTCATGCCACAAAGTCGGACTATTCTCTGTACGCTGCGCTGCACTGAAGTGTTACTGCAAATAATAGCCTACAACTTTTGCTCTGGTTTGTGCATTCCCTTGTCGCCCTTTAGACTTTGCGCCACATTTTATGGCCGGTCTAAAATAGGCTCGCAGTATTGCAGTAGCAAATTTCAGATATCAGTCAATCGTATAGATTGATATACGGGATAACTGTACTACTACACGTACGTAAGTACTGTACGTGTGTGTGATACTGGACTGTATCTCTTTTTATTTGTGAACACTTTTAAGTCTTGTTTGTTTCTATTTTTCTTGCTATGTTTTATGTTGTTAAAGCTGTTTGTTTTCTGAAAACAAATAAATAAAATAAATAAAGCTAATGCTTTGGGTTTCTAAGACCATTCACACACAAGGCGACGACGCAGCGAGTCGTCTCGCGTATCATGCACGACATAAATATATTTGAATGTCATAAGACTCATAAGTCATAAACATTTTGTTTAATTTGTCTACGTTCATTCAGCGTACCCAGAGTCGTGACGCTACTTAAGTCATGTTTACGAACAATCTAAATAAGCTGCTGACACAACGCGGCTGAATTCAGAATTACCTATGTTATTCCATGCAAATCGCTATTTAACGTCTTGATGTTTTTAAATACTTCCTCTCTATGTTAACATAAAAAACAATATGATTACCTACATAATATGATAAATACGAGGTCGCTATGTAGTAGCATATCTAATCATAAGAAGAAGAAACTCAAGCTTTTTAGTATTATTTTCATTGATACTCATGTGATAATTAAGTTTTTTGTGTAACTGCGTTTATGCTGACAAAGCGGCACCTGAAGATATTTATTTTTTATACGTACACCAACTTTGTAACCCAGACTCACGGGCTCAATAAATTCAATTTGAGTTTAATCAAACTTCAGAGCGACCAAAAAGTTCTGCGTAAACTAAGTGTTGTCTGAAAATTTCCAGTGTGGAGACAAAATAGCTTTAAGAGAATGCAATTCTTACAATACTTCAGGAATTTATGTAGCATACTGGCGATGTCACATTTTTACGTAGCCAAGTAGCTCGTGTTATGTTGGCTCGTGGCCCAGACATGGAAACTATTTCGATTGGTCGCACCGCTGCAGTACCGTCTGAATATAGTTGAAGTATCTTAAAATGCAGGCAACCGCAGGGAAACGGTGGTTGCAGGCCGCTTCCAACCGGCCCTTTTGGAGATCGATGGGGGAGGCCTATGTCCAGTAGTAGTGTCTATTATGTCTTCTGTGGTAGTAGACGTCCTATGGCTGAAATGATGATGGAATGCATGGTAAAAAACACAATAGGGAAAAGCGCTCATACATACACCTACAACCACAGTGATGAAATCTGCTTTCAAATTATAAAAACCACATTCCAATGGTACAGTCACTATAGAGAAAAATTGTAGGCAACAGCAATGATGTTGAATACTTAAAAACTGAGGTAGCTACATTTTACCGACGTCTGGGACCACACGCCTAGAGTTTAGACGATGAGAAAATGCTGCGTGACGGCAGACCGTATCTAAGCGCGTTAAGGTTTACGTTCGCGTGATTTTCCGAACTGCGCGGTTTTAAAGTTAGGTTAAGACCGCGTAACGAGTTGGGCGTAAGGCCCCAGCTCGGCAATAATAACACAAGTTAATTAGCTTGAGTGAACTTAGTCCGTCCTGTGTCTGGCAACGACACAAACGTACGTATACGTACATTTATCTCTTTCTGAAAATCCTCCGGGGTCCTTCATATCTATGTGATTTCTTAACCAACTCAGTAATAGAAATAAAGTTCTATGGGTCCTATGTAGGTAGCTATAGTAAAATATCGGAATTTTTAGTGCTTGTAATGACTATAACGTCTCTATTGGTAAAACCTCATTGGGTAACCGACATATAAATATACAAACCACCATCGACACATTTTGTCGATGACACAATTCTTAACCCAAAACGCATATAAATACTCGTACGTTCTCCGTTCCGTAGTGAGTAAAAAAGAGAAGCAATTAATTCTCGGCCTTATTATAGAAGTTTGATTGTGATCGAGATTGCATGCCGTCCCGTTCTACTTACTCGCACCACGTGCGAAAATGAGATGGCACGCGATCGCGATCACAATCCGAATCACAATAAGACATCTATAATAAGGCATCTGTATTATGAGATAGAGATAGGTATAGCAATTTTTAAACTACTTTCGCGATTTGAACACTTCTTTCAAATGTTTATCGGGACTTTTCACGTATTATTTTATTTAGGTCAAAATATGTACCTTTCACTCGACGTCTCGACCATGTTAAAATGGCTGTGGTCATGAGCTGACTCGATTGATTTTCTACCTAAATAAAATAATACGTGATAAGTCCCGATAAACATTTAAAACAGAGATAGGTATATCCCAAATCATATGATTATAGGTACATACGACAAAGCAGCATTTCACGTCGCCCCTTTCAGTTTGGCGTACGTATATTTATACCTTTCTTCCCCATCAGTTATCGGTTCTTCGAGCGATGTGGCCTGCCCATTGCCACTTCAACTTGCAAATTTTTACAGCTATGTCGGTGACTCTGGTTCTTTGGCGAATATCCACGTTTCGGATTTTATCGCGCAAAGAAACTCAGAGCATAGCTTTCTCCATTGCCCGCTGAGTCCAAAAGGCCAACAGTTAAGAACCACGTCTCAGGAATGGTTCTGGAGTGGAGACCACGAACCGGAAGACGCAGCGTAGGGAGGCCTCCCACTAGATGGACCGACGACATTGTGAGCGTCGCGGGCATCCAGTGGATGCAAAAGGCAGGCTGTCGTTCAGTGTGGAGGTTAAAGGGGGAGGCCTATGTTCAGCAGTGGACGTCTTCTGGCTGATGATGATTAACTAAATAAAATAATACGTGATAAGTCAAATGATATACTTATAAGTACATATGACAAAGCAGCATTTCACGTCGCCCCTTTCAATTTGGCGTACGTATATTTATACCTACGTCTCTACGTGGGATGAATTATTGAGCGTAGGAGTCGGAAGTCTTCAGGATTTCACGTAATTGTTTAAAGAATATTGTGTTAAATGCTTAGAAGTAACCGTGATTTTCAATCTACTTCTTCTAAAGTAGGTTGAGATTATAATCAACTAGCGACCCGCCCGCCCGGCTTCGCACGGGAGTAATTTACGTGCGAAGCCGGAGCGGGTCGCTAGTTTTACATATAAACCTTCCTCTTGAATCACTCTATCTATTAAAAAAAAACCGCTTCAAAATCCGTTGCGTAGTTTTAAAGATTTAAGCATACATAGGGACGGACAGACAGCGACTTTGTTTTATACTATGTAGTGATAGTGATAAGGGATGTATAAAACCGACTCAAAAATTCGTAAGCATTCGAACAAAATTATTGAACGTTCGCGTGATTTTCCAACTGAGTGGATTAGGTGCCGCAATAGCAGTTGTCCGTAACAATAAAACTATTATAAAATTTATGCAAATTTCACACCTGCACGCGAAACGCATCGATTCACAATTTTATCCGCAACGTAGTTGAATGGCGCTCACTTTGCCCTGGTGCGCTACCAGTTGACAAACAATAATATCTGAACTAAACGGTTATTGCTCGAAACTTCGCCCCGTATTTGTGGAACTAAGAACTTAATTGTATAGGGCGCTTTATTTTCTAGCTGGAAATAAGCTATTGAATTAAACAATGGGGCTTATTTTGCAGGTGTAGTGGAAAATCGATATAATACGACGCGCAGCGGAGTTTGTACTGGTAAACCTCTTAGGCAGAGTTCGCCTGGGGAAGTGCCACTCCTTGACCAGTAATTTGATACCAGCTTACCTCATTTTCAAAAATCTTTCAGAGCGTTTGGTTAATGCGACATGTGACCAAAATGCTGGCGTGTTTCTGGCTCAACGCATAAGCATTGCCATTCAGCGTGGTAATGCCGCCAGCATGCTGGGTACGCTGCCAACTGGTAGTGGGCTTGAGCATTTGGATTGTCTTTAGATCTTCAACGGTCTATGGGCAGTCTAACTGTATGTGTAGTGTTAGTATTAGCTTGTATTTTGTTAAGTTAACAAAGGCACATGCATTAGTAAAAAAAAAAAAAAAAAAATTTGATCGCCAAACAAGCTTCTTAGTCTTGAGCATCAACGTAAAGTTGTTAGTCTATCGGTTTTTTATCGGTTACATTTCGGAGAGTGTGCATTGGATCTGCATGATCTAATGCGGTCTACGATGGAGCAGGCTTGCCTCGAAGAAACAGATTTGACGTGATTTGAAGACACCCAGATTGTAATTATCGGGGACACCCATTAAGGCAACGCATTCAACAGACTAACAGTTCAAAGACTCAATAAAAGTGGAATCAAAGTGCTCCGTACGGGTTTCCAAAATAACATCCATAAAGTGGTGTCGATTTTTCGTGCCCACTCTGGTAGTACGATAGAAAAGTAGGCAAGATAGTATTAGATCATGCAGAGCCAATGCACACTCCGAAATTTATCCGATAAAAGAGTCACGTCAACTCAAGACAGGAACAAAGATTCCCGTAAAATATGAATTAAAAAATTGAACCTGAACAATTAATAAATTTCTAACCTTAAATATTGAAATAATATCAGTATCTCGGCTCGTTTCACAAAAGAAAGTCAGTTAAGACAAACAAAACTGTAAATTCCTTTGTGTAATTTTAATTAATAACGGCCATTCAGTCGTCTTCCGTTGAAACATTTCTATTTTTATTTCATTTTGTTCTGAGCCTGTTTTATGTCGCAATTAAACTTGAAATGTTGCCATTTGAGACCTTTTTGTGATAAGAATAAGACATCAAGTACATCGTCATATCTAAATGGCACATCAGTTGTTGAGCTCAAAGACAAAATACTATCTTCAAGGGTCTTCAAGGGTCCCGACTTATTTGAGCAGTATTGTATTTGTTAGTTGAAGAAATGTCTACTTTTCTCCATGAGTCGTATTTCTCATGTCTAAAGTCCGTGACCACCAACCACCTCCCATTAGTATCTCTCTGATGATTTTTAGGCAGCGTTCGGATATTTGCGTAACAAATTCTCGTCAAAAATACCACAGTGCCTAAAGGACAAAGGTTTTTTTACCAGCGTGTGGTGCCAATGATGACATTGCACTGAGACGTGGTCTTTAACTAATGGTCTTGTGGAAAAACTCAAAGTGGTGCACGGTGGGCAATAGAGAGAGCTATAATCGGAGTTTCTTTGCGCGATAAAATCCGGAACGAGGAAATTCGCCGAAGAACTACAGTCACCGAAATAGCTGCTTAGACTTACATGTTGAAGTGGCAATGGGCAGGCCACATCGCTTGAAGAACCGATAACCGATAAGGTAGAAAAGTTCTTGAGTGGAGACCACAAACCGGAAGACGCAGCTTAGGTAGGCTTTACACTAGGTGGACCCACGACAACGTGAGAGTCGCAGGTATACTACGGAAGCAGATGGCAGGCTGTCATTTAATGTAGAGGCCTATGTTCAGCAGAACACGTCCTCGGGCTAATGATGATGATTTTTGCCATCGTCTTCTGTCTTCGGTGACACGGAATCTCAGAGCAAAATTAAATAAAAATACAGAGTCCCTACGGCGCACTGCCAAAGTGACGCCAAAATCGCTTCCCAAAACTACGTGAATTCCTTACAAATACACGACTCACGCACAAATACGCATTCAATACTACGTGAATTTATTGTCAGACCGTCGTACTGACAACATCCGTTTTAAAAAGAAACAATGACTTCTTTCAGTGTTAAGAACTTTAAAAACAACACAAAAGTAAATAAGAAGAAGGATGGAATATTTCCACACTTAAGTATTTATATTATCACTTATTTTGAGGAATTACACGACACGAACTTCGACTACGCACACACGTTTCAAAAAGTGGCTTCACTTTTCGTGTTCGCGGTAGTCCCTCTGTATTTTTATTTGCTCTGAGCATGGAGTAGCATTGTAGGCTGAGGTGTCGAAAGTAATTCGAATCTGATCGGACCAACAAAGGGGCTGCGATCTCGTTATCATCTCTTTACTTGACCAAGTTCCCCAGGTAGCCTTGTTTTCTGCCAAACAAAAAAAAAACAGCGTTATTACATATTACTAGCATCAGACGTCTCTAGCTAGAACTTCGTGTGAAAGCTCAACAAAACTAGTGGTAATTTTACTTTGTAGTAGTACGTTTATTGTTACAATTTAAACTCTCATTATGGATCTCAGGTACGAGAGCTCGTAACTAAAATAAAGAAAACTTTTGTTGTTTCAAACGAATTGTAGACGTTGTTAATGTCCTTTTTAATGGACTACTTCGAGTATAAGAAGTTGATATAAGAAAGAGTAAGGCTACACACGTGCTAAGCGCTACGTGTCTTCCACATTGTTATTATGAGTTACAGCTAGTTACACGCGGTTTTTTAATGCCGTAGGTGTAAAACAAGCAGACGGGCCGCCTGATGGTAAGCAGTCACCGTCGCCTATGGATACTTGTAGCACCATAGGCATCACAAATACGTTGCCGACCCATAAGGACTCTATTAACTCGCCTTTTGAAGCATCCTATGATTTTCCGGTTTTCTCGCTTTTTCGGGTCATATAAGTACCCTATGTTCATTCTCATGATGCGCTCTATTTTATCAAATTTTACTAAGTTTGGTTCTGATCGTGAAAAAATTAGTAACAATAACAAGTTTTTGTAGTATGGTTACTCTTTGGAAGAGTCTATCTTGACACACCTTTTCTAGTTATTCAACTGCCAAAAATAGTAGGTATTCAAACATTACCGTGTACCCGGGGTACACGGTAATGTAACGGTAACACTAAAATGTTCTATAATTATAATATTTAGAAAAAAAAAAAGAACCGACTTCATGACTATACATACCTACATTTACAAACTGAATATTACGACTGAAATACTTTGTATCCATGGTCTTGAAAAATTTAACGAGAAACAACAGGGCCCGGTCGCCATGGAGACACTTTGTTTTTTTGAAGTTATGTTGTAGGAACAGTTCCTCTATGTTTGCTGTTCAGTTGACAGCGTGGCTAGTGGAGAACAAAGTATGAAATTGACCAAGAAATAACTGTAGTTCCAATTTTGCCTACCTTAACAGCTAAGTTGGTGGCACTGTGCAATGTACATTGAATTCGTTGCTTATCGTCATTTTTTTTGTATTTTTGTAGATTTTTCAAAAAGCACTGAATCAATGTTGATAGAAAAATTATGGGACCACCTATGAGATAAGACCTACCAACCAAAAAAAGAATCATCAAAAACAATTCTAAATTGGCGGAGTAATCGCCTAACAAACATACATAAAAAAACATACAGTCGAATTGATAACCGCCTCTTTTTGGAAGTCGGTTAAAACAATAATAGGTTATGTTAATCTCAATAAACGGTAATGTCTCCAGTGTTTTTTTTACTTTTATATTTCTACTCCGGGGAAAAGGTCCTTCCAGATAGTGCAATCACTTACAAAAAAATTACCAGACACAGAGATACTAATACAGAGATATGGTGCCCTAAGGAATCACGTCTTAATGTGGTTGATTGTGGACACTTCCTTAGGCCATTCTCTAGCTAAACTTACATTCAATGCTGCTCAAGACCAAATGGTTTCCAAGTAAGACTATTTGCGTTAGTTTTAATTTATTGCTGTAATTTACAAGTAATTTGCGCCTATTCTGAATGTTTCTTGTCCTAATTGAATTATGATTGTAGTTTCCTAGACCCCAAATAGGGTTTAGTTAAACGTTCTAACAAGATTGGAGGTCAAGGTTTAAATTGGTTTCTTGTTACTTTGGTGGAGGTTTTGATTCTGTCATTGTTAAACTTTATGCTAACGTATATTTATTTGGGTTGACCCTCTTTTAGGCGGTGCTAGCTGTAATTATCTTTTTAACCCCCGACGGAAACAGAGGGGTGTTATTAGTTTACGTGTATATCTGTGTCTGAAAAAAAGTGGGTGAAAAACTGAGACATGAAAACGAACGATAGCTCATAGATGCATTATAGATAAACTCTTTATTGTTCACACCAAAAATTACATACATACGATAAAACAGAAAAAAAATTGTGCAACAATCGGCCGCATTATCGTCCTATAGTATGTTTGCAGTTTAAATTCTCGCTAGGGGGATTTTTTTATTCGTTTCTCTACGTTTGGCCTCTACGGCTCCAACGGAAGACCAGCGCTGGTTAACAGCCGGCATCATGCTGAGTTGAGGCCGATTTGTGACCTTATATTATAACTTGTCTATAAGCAATTTTTTAATAACCTAATTTGTTCACAAATAAACTTTTTCTTTCTTTTCTTTCTAATTTGCCTGATGGTAAGCAACGGTGAGATGAGGTAAATTTATATCTCTGATTAATCCAATGCTGCTTTTTCAGTAGATTCAAACTCAGAATTTATCAGGAATTAATCTCGTTTCTAAACTTCTGTCAAAAGCATAAAAAGACTCCCGAAACACTTTTCACAAAGTAACGTCTGTTTATTTATTGTGAAAAATATCCACAAATAAAGCATCAAAATGTATTTAGCTTTTAGTCCGCTGCGCGATTTTAAATGGGCTCCAATTTGCATTTTGTTTTTCCTTATTGCTTTACTTCACTTAAGAATTCCCGGTTTTGAGTTGTTTAGATACTCGTCATCTGGATAAATTAAATCTTCGGAAAGGGTTCAAAGAATTGTGTCTGTAACAAGTCTAATGATACATTAAATACAAGTCAATTTTAGAATGTATTGTATATTAATTACGCTGTCAATAAACGTTTGACCCTTAAGGTGGTACGTTTCACCTATGGCGGTAAATTCAAATTTTAAACAGATTTCTTGTCCTTTTAGCTAGGCCGGATACCCGGGACTATAAGTACACGGTGAACTTACTGCGATCCCCAGCAGTGGATAAATGCCTACCTCTTTACAGTTTACAACGTTTAATCATTAACAACGTTTTTAACAGTCGCAAAACCATCTTAAAGCACAAACGGTTAGTGCTCGCAACCGCGTTCAACACCAAAAAAAGCTCCGGAATCCTCAACGTAATCGAGCCCGAATGAATAATTTCGTTTGAAGGCTTTACCGGAAAAGCTTCCCCTGATATCGCTAATTATATAAATCAAAACCAAACCATTGATGCATCCAACTAAATTATGCTATTAGTTAATTACATTTACGTATTAAATAACCAAACTTAATTGTTCCTTCAAATGTCAACTCGAAATAGTTTGAAATAATAATTATTTTTGAGGCATGTAACCCAGGACCGGACAGTTTGTACATTTAGAATATTCAAACTCATGTGACAAGTAAATATATGAATTGTTATTAAATAAAACCTGCCAAGTGCGAGTCGGGCTCGCGCACCGAGGTTTCCGTCATCATCATCATCATTTCAGCCATATGACGTCCACTGCTGCACGTGGACATGCTTTTCAAGGCCAGAGTGAATAGGTATCTTCTAAGTTTGCGTGCTTCATCTTCGACCACATCGTCGCTTACCAACAGGCGAGTTGGTGGTCAAACGCGGACTTATCAGCGTTAAAAAAAAAACATAGGCCTCCCCCATTGATCTCCAAAAGGGCAGGTTGGAAGCGGCCTGCATCCAGCGTTCTCCTTTGGTCTCTTTTAGGTCGTCTGTCCATCTAGTAGGTGGACGTCCTACGCTGTGCTTACCGGTCCGTGGACTCTATTCGAGAACCTTTCGGCCCCATCGGCCATCTGTTCTGCGTGATATGTGCCCTGCCCACTGCCACTCAAATTGCTTGATAGCCCGTTGGTCGAGTTGGTAGTGAACCTGCCTTCTGAGCTTGGGGGCGTGGGTTCGATTCCCACCTAGGACAAACATTTGTGTGATGAACATTTGTGTTTGTTCTATATCTGGGTGTTAATATCTATTTAAGTATGTATTTAAACCTATATATGTATATATATCAGTCTCTGGCAGCCATATCACAAGCTTTGCTTAGCTTGGGGTCAGATGACCGTGTGTGCAAAAATGTCCCGAATATTTATTTATTTATTTATTTAATCTGGTGGGCTAAGTCGGTAACTTTAGTTCGTCTACGGATCTCCTTATTTCTGATTCGATTGTATTTTGGTTTGTTAGTAACAAAGTAACATCATAAGTAACTAAGCTGAAACGCAAGCGCTAAGAATCTAAGTGCCAAGTTTCAGTTCGTAAATTTGCTGCTGTACACCGATATTCAAATTGCAATATAATTTCAGGTACCGCGTTTACTAAACGGTTAATCCAAAGTTTGCTACAGCACATAGCTCTGGCCACAGTAAAAAAATAAACAGTAAACTAACTAGGCTAAAACAAGTGGCGACAGCAGCTCCACAAGGTAGCCATTACGACTGCAGCCTGATTACGTTAGCTGTTAATGACAATCGCATGCATGCGACTGTACGACTACTTTGACGACGGTCGTGATGATGATGATGATGACGAACATTTATCATCACCCTCGTTTTCTTACTCGAAAGTGCGCAAACGGGATGTCGCGATTGTTAATCGCGTAATACAGCTAACGTGATCAGAGTACGGGTGAAAAAGGTGGGCACATCTTTTATTTTATTAGGCCATAAAACTAGATAAACCTTATGACTTACAAATAGAATTTACCTATGAGTACACTCAGTAACATTGATGTAGAACTTAAAAAAATACAATACACACAAAAAAACACTAATTTCATTTTACTATAAATGTAACCAATGAAACTTTCCCAGTGGTTATTAAGATTTTGACTGTGAATTTTCCAATTAATTGGGATAGCAATTGTTAAAACAGTATTGTGTTACTTAATTCGTAGCACGCACTAAATGCTTAGGTAGACTGTTCGACCTGAATACCTAAACGTTACAAGACTTCCATACAAGAGAAGTCTATACTCATGGTACAGTGTTCTCCCTAGATCACATTGGAAGGTTAAACTAAACTTGAATTGTAACCTGTGGCTAAAAACGAATGTATCAAACTACATCAATAAGAATGATGACCGTTGCAAATAATCACTGAAATTATGATTTATATATCGAGCCCAGGCTCGAAGGCTAGTAAAAGACAGATTATGCTTTACCTATGCTGTAAATCTATAGAAAAAAGTTGGTTTTGGATATTAGTAGATGCGTTATAATGCGCCATACTAAATACGATCTATAAGGGAGCTAGACTGAAACCACCGAGTCCTTTATTCAATCCGCTTTCCCACTAACACATTATAATAATTCAGATCTACCCACATCAAACGACGACAGTTGTCGAAAATTTGTTATTATGTCTATTAAAAGATCTTACGTTTACGTTAAACTATTCAGCAATGCAAGTACCGTTCTTTATCGATCGTCAAATTTGACAGTTGAGGTTCAATATGCTATTTGATCAGTACTTGCTATGATCGATTATATGGCATTTTATGGAATTTGACGATCGATAAATAACGGTACTTGCGCTGCAGAACCGTTATCATACTAAAAGGTTTCCAATAAGCCAATCAAAGTTAAGCAAATATCAGCTTGGAGATTAAATACTGTTCACACTATCGGCTTCTAAACTACTAAGTAATTCCGTATAACTTGAAATCTATCCGAGGATTGATTCATAAACTTTGCCGGGTGTATCAGTCAGGTTCTTTGTCGCTAAGTTTACATTGTTATGCTTCTGCTGTGCAATTCCGCATCAAGCTCGCTGCTGGATGTTTACGTAAAAGACGAAATTCATTGTTGTGCAGCTCAAGTTTCGTCTGAAGTTTCGTTGCTAGTTCGTACTGATGTACTGAATCGCTTTTTCAGCACTGCAGTACGACTCGGATATTAAATAAAAAGTTATTCGCAAATTAAACGCCGTCTTTCATTGCCTTTGTCGGAAAAATAAGCGAAATTGAGAGATTTTTCGGTCTCCCCCGCTCATAATACTTTCCGATTCTTTTCGGAGAAAAATATCAGGTTCTTAAAAAGCAAATTCACGATAAAACCAATAATAGAATCCCTCCCCTAACGATTCGATTTAAGCCCTTCAAACCTTCAAAGCGCCACACAGGTGGGGGCGTCACACTAAATTATTTCCTCTTTTCCTTCATAAGAAAGTAGGTCAAGGTGTGAGACAAATTATTCCAGAGTGTGAGTGCAAATACGCTTTTAGGGGTTCCGTACCCAAAGGACGTAAACAGGACCTTATTACTAAGCTTACGCTGTCTGTCTGCTTGTCTGTCTGTCCGTCCGTCCTATCTGTTAACGGCTGTATTTTTTGAACTGTAATAGATAGCCAGTTGAAATTTTTACATAATTATATGTAATGTTACGACGAATTAACTAAGAAATAATAATAAAGTTAAAAAGTAAAAAACTAAAGGAAGTTTGGGTCCCCCATACAAGAAATGTTTTTCTATACGAAACCCAATTTTATCAAAACGTGTTTTTTATATAGTCTAATGTAAAAAAGTTAATACAAGCGTCAAACTTAGAATGATTATAGTACACACTCTAAAGTAAAACAACAAATAATAAAAAATGGCCAAGTGCGAGTCGGTGACCGTCGGGCGCGGTCGGTACTTGGATGGGTGACCACCTGGGCGTGATGTTGTTTTGCACAAATTTTTGTACGGTACGGAACCCTCAGTGTGCCCCACTCACACTTGGCCGGTTTATTTCTAAACGTCACGCTTTTTGCCGCGACCCGGGAATTTCGTGGAGACTATATATCACTGATACGGTGTCTGACAGGACTGCTGCCGGATCAAATTTTCTTTGGAGCTTTCATAAAAACAAAATGGACTTGGACTAATAAGTGGATAGATAGATAGAAACTCTTTATTGTGTACACCAGAAAAAAAAAATTACAAACAGATAGAAAACACTTACGAGCTAGTGCCACAAGTGGCGGACTTATCCCTAAAAGCGATCTCTTCTAGGCAAATATTGGATGGAAAGAATTGACGTAACAGGAACAAGTATAGATAGTTTAAGGCAGGGGTGTCCAACATACGGCCCGCGGGCCACAATGCGGCCCGCCAAGGTTCCTAATCCAGCCCGCGAATGAGTCAAAAGTTGGGTAACTTTTAACTTGTTTTAGATGTAATTTTGTAAAAAAACGGAGATTCATATCTATATCAGTGTGCCTGTGCATGCAGTTAAAAGTGAAACCAAAACAAAAGGTTATAATTATACCCTTTCTACCATTTTATTTACATTAGTCTTGATTTGATCAGTTACAAAACATCTCTTGGCCCGCCATAGTTACAAAGTTAATATATCCGGCCCGTCACAAAAATTTGTTGGACACCCCTGGTTTAAAGCATGAAGTAGTTCCCCACCTTCGTATCCTATCTTCTTAAAGTGCAAGTAGGTATGTAAAATGTCTTCTGTCGTTAAACATTAAATCAACACTAAAAGAAGGGTACTGACATTTGTTTCTCAAACGTTTGTTCGTCGTAGGGAACTAAAAATAATAAATTCAATATTACGGTAAATAACTGTAAATATTTTATTTATATTACACGGGAATTACTCACGTAAGATTAAGCCGGTTACTCCGACTACAGTTTCGAGCGTATTAGGCGGTCTTTTTCAAGGTGAATGCACTCGCGCGGCTGCGTTTCGCTTAGCACTACGGGCCGCCGCGCGGCGCGCACGTGATGATAACGGTTGCTGATCGGGAGCGGGGTGGGGGTGCGTAGAGAAAACCACTTCAGTTTCCAAAATAAAACTAAATATTTTGAGGGAAAATTTCCTTGAATATATAAAACTAATAGTATAGTATCAAAAACGGATAAAGTATGCTTTTTAACCGAGTTCAAAAAAGGAGGTTATCAAATTCGTTTGTATTTGTTTTTAATGTTTGTTACCTCAAAACTCCATCATTTGATATATACAAGATTTAGTTTTTTTATTTATTGAAAGCATATACTTTAAGCTTGGTCTTATGGAAATTTCATCAAAATCGGTTTAGTAGTTTGGATTTAAATCAAATTGATTGTAAAATATTATTATATATTATATTTCATCATCATGATCAGCCAGAAGACGTCCACTGCTGAACATAGGCCTCCCTCTTTAACCTCCACACTGAACGACAGCCTGCCTTTTGCATCCACTGGATGCCCGCGACTCTCACAATGTCGTCGGTCCATCTAGTGGGAGGCCTCCCTACGCTGCGTCTTCCGGTTCGTGGTCTCCATTCCAGAACCTTTCTTCCCCATCGGTTATCGGTTCTTCGAGCGATGTTGCCTGCCCATTGCCACTTCAACTTGCTTTAACAGCTATGTCGGTGACTCTGGTTCTTTGGCGAATATCCATGTTTCGGATTCTATCGCGCAAAAAAACTCCGAGCATAGCTATATTATATACATTATATTAATAACCGGTAAATATTTACCGGATGACAACATTTTATCATCCAAGTAAATGGAACTGCGTATTTTCTTACACAATCGTAGACCTGAGACAACCGTGAAGTCAGTTTTTAAAATCGATGATTATTACATTTTTTCGGGTTGAATTTGTGAAAATTAGACGTTAGGTTAGGCGCGGTGCCCTTAAGGCGCGATCTGATCACGATTTCTAATTCGTTTTTCACCCCCTCACCCCGCAAACGGTCTAAAGTCGAAAATCGTATGTCATATTTGATAATGATGATGACTTTGTTCTTGTGTTTATATTATGTTGAGGGTTTTTGTTTAATTTATCGAAGTACCAAAATGAATTTTAACAATTAACTGATTAAAGTTTTAAAACAAGTATGGCTATACAATTCGAACAAAAAAACATGTTGTTGTCGCTGAAAATTTAGAGTACTTCAATTCAAAATCTATTTTAGTTGCGCAATTTGTATTTTTTTAAAGAATCTAGATAATTTATAAAAAAAAAAATTCGGTTAAGATTAATAACATGTGTTTTTTCTACTTGTAGTATTTTTTTTAAATCTGATCCGTTAATTTCGTCACACTAAACACTTCTTTTGGTTAAGTTTGTGATTGTACCGCGCCTTAACCCCCTAACCCGCCCACCTTAAGCCACTACCTTAAGCTCCCTTCTTAAGCCCTTTAACCTACGAGTATCTGCTTATCAATTTAAACGTATTTATTGAGACAGGCTCGGTTGCGTTTAGCATACAATCGCTTTCGAACAGTTACCACGCCAGTTCCAAACGGCAAACAGCCAACAAGACGAGCTCCTCACATTAACCGCCCTTTCCGGCTCGTTTAACTTAAATCGGGGTAAAATATACAGCGGCGTCTCACAGCCGTTAGTTTAATGTCACTCGCGAACGCAAACGTCAAGGTTTTCATTATCATTTGGGAGGCGACGAGAGCTTTCACAGTCTAATAATAAGATGAGAAAGGACACTGTGTAGGTGTCTCGTATACCGGTTTTTCGTTTCTAATAAATGGGACGTTCTTTTTACATCTAAGTGATGAGACAACCATGTCGCTCGTCTAAAATAAGCGCTACACATGGCCAAAATATTAAGAGTTATAAAAAACTGCTCTACTTCAGTGTTTGTCGCTTATTTTTTTTTTCTTTTGTTATTAGAGGATTTTGGCCGTTATGGAAGTTTTTATTTGCATGCCAATGGGTATACAAGGTCTTAAAATATTAAACGTTCATCCATTAACAGCCCGCTAAGGGCGTGCCGAATTTGTATTAATTTATAAATAATATATGTCAAAAGAATTAAATATTAATAATTAATGAAAAACTATAAATTTATCAACAAGCCAAATCATAAAAATAAAAACGACATGGCATTTTCTTTAGGAATTTTCTTGTGCATTTGCCAGTATCAAGAATCGAGATTTTTTCACGTTTTTTGGAATCAAATATCGTCAAACAAGTCACAGTCTGAGTAAAGCAAAGTCACGGTCAAGTCCAAGTCATGCCCTAGTAAAGTGGTGGACTTTCCTAAGATGAGAGGAGACGGCCGCTAACAGAAAGCGTCTGACACCCGCAATAATATAGTTAAAAAATATGAAAATATTTTATTTTAATATTTTATCGTAATATATTGGCTACCAGCTACAATCAAAAAACTAGTAAGTGATCAGAATTTATTGTTCTCGTTCAGATTTTTACAAAGTTATAAATATATAAAAACTCTTTATTGTGTACACTAGAAATAAAAATTACAAACAGAAATAGAAAACATTTCCGAGCTAGAGCCACAAGTGGCGCGCGATATGGTAACTGTCAGATGCATTGTTCCAGCGGCCGCACTTTTGTCACTATAAACTTGTAGGTCCAAAGTAAGAAATACAAACGTTTTTCATGACGCTTTCACGTAGAAATATAAAGGGTGGCTACATTTATCAACCTTATCGGGCAAGGGATAAGTAGGTACGTGGCGTTTTGGGTTCGCATTCCTGCTTTAATAAAAAGTGATCGAAAAACGATAGGTGTGACACCTGTCGAGCGAGTGTCAACCCTATTATAGCCGATTCCCGCTTGGTCAGGTTTATTTTTGTACTGTTGGCACTGTTATCAACTGTACAGAAATAAATTCTTTGAGAAAAACTACCTCATGTGGGGATGATCGAAATATGTATCTGTCTACCTATTTTTTTTTAGATATCATTAATGCTTTTAAGATTTCGTTCCCAAAGGTTAAAAACGGGTCCCTATTACTAAGCCTAGACCATAACGCTCGAAGAACCGATAACCGATGGGGAAGAAAGGTTTTGGAGTGGAGACCACGAACCGGAAGACGCAGCGTAGGGAGGCCTCTCTAGATGGACCGATGACATTGTGAGAGTCGCGGGCATCCAGTGGATGCAAAAGGCAGACTGTCGTTCAGTGTGGCGGTTAAAGGGGGAGGCCTATGTTCAGCAGTGGACGTCTTCTGGCTGATGATGATGATGATTACTACCTGATGATGCCTACATTGTCTGTCTGTCTGTCCGTCCTACCTTTAAACGGCTGTATCTTTCGAAACGTAATAGATAGGCAGTTGAATTTTTCACAGAATATGTAATGTTATGGCGGATTAACTAAGTAATAAAAATAAAGAGTCACACCCATCCAAGTACCGACCGCCCTCGACGTTGACTTAACGGGAGGTTATCCGAGGCACGTAGGCAACAAAACGCTCCCTCAGCCCCCGCCAAGTTATAGCGACGATGTATTTTACAATGCTAGAGTCAGGACGCCCGCGGGGGGAGTGCAACGACAAAAACGAGCATAGGTCCGACCTCGATGACGCCTGGCGCGGCACTGAACGCGGCGCGCCAAAATTCTCGCGTCCTTTTTACGCTTTTAATTTCACTAAAAAACGACACTATTCACTATCAAAAATCTATCCAAATAAAAAAATGCTGAATAATATTGCCTTTCAGTACATGCAATTTTCAAGTTGTTACGAGTTTTCATAAGAGCATAAAATGAAAAAAATAAACTAAGTCGACATTGTTTCAGATTTTTTTTTGATCGAGGAAAGTTTATTCTATCGTGTTTTGAACCAAATCATAAACTCTAACACAGATGTATCTGTGACATGTATTTTTTCCAGCTCAAATATTGTAATTTAAGTGAATAAAATTGATTTAAAACCGTCAAATTTGGTATAAGAGGGTCTTAACGTCGGTGATCGTACGAGAACCGGTGGTAAACAGAAATATATCACCGACTCGCATACTTTAGAATGTGTACTATAAACATGCCAAGTTTGACCCTTGTATGTATTATCGTTTTTACACAAGAGCAAATACAAAAATATGTAAAAAAAGCATTTGTTGTATGACACCTCCTTTAGTTTTAACATTTTGACTTTATTAGGTTTAGTTAATCCGCCGTCACATTACGTATTCTGTCAAAATTTCAACTGGCTATCAATTATGGTTTGAAAGATACTTCCGTTAAAAAGTAGGACAGACAGATAGACGGACAGCGTAGGTTTAGTAATAGGGTCCCGTATACATCTATTAGGCACGGAACCCTAAAAAACGATACAACATAGTATGTAACGAACAGTATTTCATACTCACGTGTTAGTATGGCAATAATGCACTTGTTAAATTTGCACTAGACTTTTCCTTTGAGAGTACTTGGCAAGTCGGTGACCTAAGCTGTGTATCACCGTCTACCCAAAGCTTTACGGCTTGAAGGCGACATGTCATACAAGATGTAACAAACTGCAAGATATACGGTAAACTTGCTGAGACAAAGCACCATTTATATGAAAACGTCGTGAGACAGGTAAAGATCTCATAAAAACAAAACGGTCTTTACAGAAGGAACTTTGTCCAATTAACTTTGTTTATGGGCTCGAAGAAATTTATGAGCCTATTTTCTTATATTGTGATGAGCCCTTGACTGATAAATGTTAGTGTCACGGCTGAAGTATAGCTTTTGCTCAACGTTTGCCTTATTATAAACCAGCGACCTACCCCGGCTTCGCACAGGTGTAAGTTTTATTATATACTAGCTGCGCTCCGCGGTTTCACCCGCGGAGTGATGAAAAATGGTGATGATTATGATGATGAAAAGTAGCGTATGTCACTCTCCGGCACTTGAACTATACCCATGCATAAAATCAAGTCGATACAGCGCCGGCAACGTCGCACAGCGCAGTTCGGTTACGTCTGCATCCCGCCTAACTCTCAGCATGAAGTTGCAACATCGCATTGTGAAACGCGACTGAGCTCGACTACTACGTTCTATTCTGTGATCGCCAAAATGTCCTATTATTTTCGTTTATTTTTCAGAATTAAATTAAAAAAAATCGTAAAAAAAGCATTCTATGTCCATCTTTTTGATATACAGCAATCGTTATATTTTATATGACTAAACTCTCTCATAAGCATAAGCCTTACTATATTGTTCATTTGATGTACCTATCTTATTTAAGTCTATGTTTATGTTAATAAATATATTTTTCATTTTCATTTTATCGAATTTTACTAAGATCCGTTCAGCCGTTTAGCCGTGAAAACGCGACAAACATCCCGACAGAGAGACAGAGTTACTTTCGCTTTTATAATATTAGTAAGGATTATGTAAACCTTCCGTGAAAAATTATCTAACTGATGGTGAAAACTGCATCAAAATCCGCGGCGTGATTTTGGAAGAGTTAGCGGATACACAGACAGACAGACACAGAAATCAACAGAACTTTATTTCATACCATGCAGAGGTAGAGATAAGTCTACATCATCAGTATAATCACCTTATCTTAGGCAGTAACTTAAAAAGGCTTAGGAGAGGCTATGTCAAGGCTCGCACTTAGTTCGATCTTCGGCTTTTCGCTTCCAACGATAGTCAGATCGTTTATTGTCACTCCATCGAGTCTTATGGCGTGCTACGCTACGTTTGCTGGTTTGTGTTATCCATACTAGACCAAGTCTACCGCATTGGTTATCGGTTTTGCGACAGATATGACCGGCTGACTGCCACTTCAGCATGTTACGCTCAGTTATGTCATCAAAAGTCAAAAAACAATGTCGATGGACTTTTATTCTCTGTCCAATAAACGTTTTGGATACGGTCCGCCATAGAAACGCAGATCTCTCATAAATAAATACGGTTCACCATCATTTGAATATTTTTCTCAAGTTTTATTATAGAAACTGACGTGGTTTTCACACATTTTATTTATATTACACGGGAATTACTCACATAAGATAGCCGGTCACTCTGACTATAGTTTCAACTGCATTGGGCAGTCTTTTTCAAAGTAAATGCACGCGTGCGGCTGCTTCTCGGTTGGCACATGCAGTTGAAGCTATAGTCGGAGTGACCGGCTTAATCTTACGTGAGTAATTCCCGTGTAATATAAATAAAATATTTTTCTCCAGTGTTTGACACATTTTGTTATCGTAATTAGTGCATTATTTCTAAGTCAACTTTTATTTTTAATTTATTATTATCGTTTCAGGACATTAGTCCAACTGGTCTGTCCAACTAGTTGGACAACGGATCATACCCCATAACTAGACCCGTGGTGCAACTGATGATAATAAGTGTATTGAGCCATGGTGGCCGACCGAACATGTAAGCTTTACAATCTGACGGCACCCGGTTCGATATTCGCCCCTGCTTTCTTAAAAAATCAAGCCCCAGCACCAATGACTATTATTTAGTACTCAAATCTGTATGAATAATATCTCGATGGTCATGATTTATTCCCCAGAGATACACTTTCCCCGTAGAGACACTTTTAATAAAACTACGCTTTTATTCCTGTAAGATACACTTTTTAAAAATTCTACCAATTATTCCTCATAGATACACTTTTCGGTACTATTGTGCACAAAATATAATTATTCTCCAGATATACCCACACATTCCACGTAGAGACACTTTTCTCTCGAGAGTAAATTTTATTTTTAAAATAAATCGCCAGTTATTCGAGAGTAAATAAATTTCACATTTTATCTTCTACAATTCGTGTTATTTTATTGTATCAATATTTTGCTTCCAGCTATTTTATCACCCAAGTTGCCATGTTCTCAAAACAATGACAGCTCGCATTCAGCTTGCATACGAATCTTATGAATAATTTTCTTTGGTGATCAAACAACGTTGGAATATCAATAAAAACGTTCTCGTTATGATTGTTTTAATCATCATGTAGATATAGTGGCCTCCCGATGGTCTCCCACTAGATGGACCGACGACATTGTGAGAGTCGCGGGCATCCAGTGGATGCAAAAGGCAGGCTGTCGTTCAGTGTGGAGGTTAAAGGGGGAGGCCTAAGTTCAGCAGGGGACGTTATCTGGCTGATGATGATGATGAGATATAGTGTTGTTGAAACTTAATAACAATATACCTGCCATCGCTAATAGAAACTTCTACTCAAAGTAACAGCATCGATCAAGCTGTTCCTGTCCTAGTTTCTGCCGAACGTACGCCAATTTCCTTGACTTGATTGGTTCGCAGCAAACAGGCAGTTTTCAGCGCAACGTTTTGTCGTGAACCGCCAAAAATTTAGCGCCGTCCTGCGGTTCTTCCCGCGTGGATATTTTCTCAAGAACCGTAAATTTTCCGGGATAAAAGGTATTCTATATCAGTTCCGGCTCCCAACTATAACTATGCCAAATAAAAGCGGCCGAGTGCAACTCTGGCTTGCGCACTGAGGGTTCCGTACCACCACATAAATTGGTAACTACTTACAAAAAGTAGTGCAAAAAGACACCATGTTTCCACCCAAGTACCGACCTCTCCCGACGTTGCTTAACTTTGGCTATCCTACGAGAACAGGTGGTGAATAGAAATTTGTCACCGACTCACACTTGGTCAGTATTTATTATTTGTTGTTTTACTTTAGAGTATGTACTATTATATAGTCATGCCAAGTTTGATGACCCTAGTTGTATTACCGTTTTTACACTAACTAGAGCAAATACAATAATACATTAAAAAAGTGTCATCATCATCAGCCAGAAGACGTCCACTGCTGAACATATATAGGCCTCCCCCTTTAACCTCCACACTGAACGACAGCCTGCCTTTTGCATCCACTGGATGCCCGAAAGAAAGTGTATTGACCCCTTTTTAGTTATATAACTTTTTGACTTTATTATGAAACAACAGACAGACGGACGGACGGACAGACAGACTTACTTCTCACCAGCTAATGGACCCCCATAACGGTTGTCGTTTAGGTTTTTATTGTAAGGCAATATTTATTGTTCAAGTATTGTTCGTGTTCCATCGTCGACCGCATCATCGCTTTCCATCAGGCGAGAACGCGGTCAAACGTTAGCCTAGTACAATGTAAAAAAAATAAAAAAATATCTATCATATATTTGCATACAACATGAGAATTTTTGTGCATGAAAATGATGACAAAATAAAAACAAGATGTTAAAATAAACAAAATAGTCCTAAATAGGCATGATGACTAATATTTAATTTATTACAAATAACCGGCTTAGCGATTAATAGAACTAAATACATTACACACACTGAAAAAATAATTTCATTTGGCTGATAAATCTCTGAGATACGAGTGTTTAAAGTTTTAGGTGGGGATAGAGAGGGGATGCTCTATCCCTTTCTCGCAAAGCGTGTGTTAGTATAGCATTTGTATGGCGCACTTGAGCCGTGACGTCACGGCTCAGTATATTGCGCTCTAAGCATGAAATTAAAATGCTTATATGTTATTTATATTTGAACTAATTTTAATTTTGTTTTCGTTGATGTGCTCTATTTATGATCAGCTTTTTTATGAAGTAATAAACAAATATTAGTCATCATGCCTATTGACAATTTTTTTTTTTTTTGAATTTTTGAAATCTTATGAATGTTTATTTTCTATATAATAATATTGGCAAACTATCGTACATTATTAAAATAAATTGACCACTTTAGATGATTACAACAACCAACGAATTATGACTGCGTACATGTAAATAAATTTATGCGCATATTCAATTCTTTTGACCAGGGTATGTCCAACAACTAAAACTGCGGCAAGAACCAGCGGAAGATGGGCAGCAGCGTCCTATTAGTACACGGTGAACGTACTGCGATCCACAAGCCGCCTGCCAAGCATGGGGATTCTGGCAACACCCCTCTCTAAGAGGAAGGCCTGAAGTTTTGGCGCCAACGTGGAAAAAAACATGTCGGCTCGTAGGATTATTTTCGTAAACTTGTGTATTTTCGAGTGTTAATGTGTACTAAATGGTGAATTTTTATTAATTAAGTGCTCGTGAACGTGCTCGAGTGTGGGTAAGTGATATAACAAGGTGAAACGTGTCTTTTCGTGTTGTATCCAAAACTCCATAGGAGCCTCTTGTAAAGTCTCCACCACTTTACAGGGGCATGAGTTTGACTTGACGGTGACTTACTTTGACTTTACTCTGACTGTGACTATGGCTTGTTTGGCGCTATTAATACTATGTAAATTTGTTTAATATTACGACTAAAGGACATTGAATCCACGGTCATGAAAATTTTAACAAAAAAAAACAGAGGAAGGCCTTCGTTCAGTAGTGGACGTTTACTGGCTGATGATTGATGGTGTGTTATGTGAATTGTTTTGACTACCCATAACGTTAAACTCAAATTGATACCGACTGTACAATGTGCTGAGAAATGGAATAGAGATACGATTAACCCTCGTGTATCTCGTTTGCTACATTCACTCCATTATTCATTGAATTCCGTATGAACAGGTGAATATTCATCTGTCAGTGTTTGTTGCGATTTACACTACAATCAAATTGTAATGAATTTGACGATTCATTCGAAATTTCTGACTGAACATCAGTCGGCTAATCATGTACCGGAAATCATCATCATCATTTCAGCCATGGGACGTCCACTGCTGGACATAGGCCTCCCCCATCGATCTATAAAAGGGCCGGTTAGAAGCGGCCTGCATCCAGCGTTTCCCTGCGGTCTCTTTTAGGTCGTCTGTCCATCTTGTGGGTGGACGTCCTACGCTGCGCTTACCAGTCCGTGGTCTCTATTCCAGAACCTTTCGGCCCCATCGGCCATCTGTTCTGCGTGATATGTGCCCTGCCCACTACCACTTCAACTTGCTTATCCGGTGGGCTATGTCGGTGACTTTCGTTCGTCTACGGATCTCCTCATTTCGGATGTACCGGCAAGCTGGATGCAAATAGTTATGAATAATATAATGAATGATGCGTGGTTAAATATTACATTATTAAGAGTTACTATTTAGTAAAAAAAAAAAGCCTGATAAATATAAAAAAGTAAATTAAATGAATAATTTTGTTTGATTAATGACATAAATTAATTTAAATTTTGTGCTCCTTTAAAAATGCACATAGAAAGTAGATCTCTTCTAATATACTCAAAATATACTTCACTTGAGCTTTTTTGTAGCGACGGTAGCTCTGTGGTTGGCGCGTTTGTCTGCCACACTGCATTTTTATTTTTTCAGCCATAGTTTTGTATTTGTAGGTAGCTTTTTTACTGCTGCCAATACCAGCGTTGCCGTAACGAGGTGGCTGCCTTTCTCATTAGGTTTTAAATCAGATAGTTATTTGCATTGAATTTGCTCTGGAGACATTTCCCCAGAATAAATGAGAAATTAAAGTCTATTATTCATTATTCTATATTTGACAATACTTTAGGATATAATAATAATATTGTTGTTCAAATAAAACCGGTCAAGTGTGAGTTGGGCTTGCGCATTGAAGGTCCCGTACCACCACAAAATACAATCAGTTATTGTTCAGGCTTTACGCCTTCCAAAATAGTCGAAGCAATTGCTACGCAGTCACATATTTAACATTTTGCTACAGTAACATTCGAGTATAACACAATTATAACTTGGTAATGAACATAAAGTCACCGACCGTAAGGTATACGTGACGCAGTCGCTTTATTATGTAGTCATAGAAACAAAGGGCACAAAGTATTTTTTTTACCGACTTCCAAAAGGAGGAGGTTATCAATTCGACTGTGTGTTTTTTAAAATATTTTTTATGTATGTTACGCGATTACTCCGCCAATTTAGAATTGTTTTTGATGATTATTTTTTTGGTTGGTAGGCCATATCTCATAGGTGGTCCCATTTAAATTTTATCGACATTGATTCAGCGCTTTTTGGATAATCTACGAAAACATGACAATAAGCAACGAATTCAATGTACATTGTACAGTGCCACAAACTCAACTGTTAAGGTGGGCAAAATTGGAACTACAGTTATTTCTTGGTGAATTTCATACTCTGTTCTCCACTAGCGACGCTGTCAACTGAACAGCAAACATAGAGGAACTGTTCTTAGAACAGAACTTCAAAAAACAAAGAATTGTATCCATGGCGACCGAGCCCTGTTGTTTTTCATTAAATTTTTCATGACCTGGATACAAAGTATTTCAGTCGTAATATTAAACAGTATTTTCTACTTTTTAGTTTCACTTTGTAAATGTAGGTAATAATATTGTCATGAAGTCGGTTTTTTTTTCTTCAAAAAAATATCTTTATTCAATTAAATATTCATGTTAACACGCCGCGTGTTCCTTGCATGGAATCACATGTAAGTTATAGAATCAGGGACCAGGTTGTTTAGCTCTGACTCAAAAAGAGAATTTAACATCGTATCAATCCTCTAGCAACTTTGTCCTCCGCAGTTAAAAGTTGGAGCACAACCAACGCCGAATCAAATTAAGGTCACTGCGGTAGTAATGACCCCGAACAATAATGTGCAAGGGGTCACTGGAGGAAATAAAATGCAGCGGCAAAAAGGTAGCCAGTCTTTAATGAAGGCAGTTTAATTAAGACTTTCGGACATTTATTTACTATTTGGCAAAAAAGGTTGGAAACGATACTAACCTTATTAACCGACTTCAAAAAAGGGGAAGGTTCTTAATTGGCCCCGGTTTTTTTTTTGTTTGTCAAATCAATAAATATAGAGACCCCAAACTAAGCAAAGCTTGTACTATGGCTGCTAGAGACTGATATACATAAATATATTTTTAAATACATGTATACTTAAATATATACTAACCCTTAGCCAGGTATTGGACGAATAATGACCACTTCAAATTTTATTTTTTTCTAACTGGCAGAGTATTCGTACAGTGCACTTTCGTGTATTATGAAGTGGCCATTATTTGTCCAATACCTGGCTAAGGGTTAACACCCAGGAGACTTTACAAGAGGCTCCAATGGAGTTTTGGAAACAACACGAAAAGTCACGCTTCACCTCGTTATATCACTTGCCCACACTCGAGCACGTTTACGAGCAATTAATGAATATTAATTCACAATTTAGTACACATTAACACTCGAAAATACACAAGTTTAGGAAAATAATCCAACGAGCCGACATGTTTTTTTCCACGTTGGCGCCAAAACTCCTGTCAGAGTTGCCTTGACTTTGTCTTGCCCGTGGAAGCAGTTTAACTGGGTTCTTTGGGTCTCCTCATTGCCCGGCGTCAGGACGCTTGGTCCGGGGTTATCGTCGCTGGCTGGGCCAGGCTCCTCACATCTTTTTGTATATTGGCCCACCACGTGGCTGGGGGTCTGCCTCTGCCTCTGGGCTTGTTCGGGATGTTAACTGTCTTTTTTACGATATAGTAATCGTCCCGTCTCATCATGTGTCCACCACAGTTATCTGGACTCAGTTTTGCCGTAAAAAAAAACAAATATATTTATTTGATTGAAGTTTGTTACTACAATAATTTGATGCCGTCAAACTAAACTAATGACAGAATCAGCTGGTGGACAGTGAAAGTCTTCAATGCCTACTAGTGAACCCCTGAAGTTTGGGTTCACTTGATGAATTTTGACGATGCACACAAGTTTTAACTAAATTAAAGTCAATAAAGTTATATGATTATTTACGGGATATTAATATATTAATAATTTATTACATATTATTACGGGATATTTATTTATTATTATTGTTATTCACTTTATTTATTTTGTATCTTAATTTTTAAGTTTTTTACAACAAATAAATAATAAAAACATAATAAAAAAAACATAAAAAACTTAAAAACTAGGGTGCCGCCGGCATGGGGGCAGGGCCCAAGCTACCGGTGGTTAGGGCTGCAGAGTGAGCAACCTTATTATTATTATTTTAATATCGGGATCTCATTCCACAACCTTACCACGGTATATATCCCGTAAATAATCATATAACTTTAGTGAACAACCGTGATAGTTTAAAACAGTGTTTTAAATTAAAGTCAATCAATATTCTTAAAAACCACAAACTCATAAACTGTTAACACTGTGTCTACATTCTATAGTAAAATTGATTCTGTTCTTAACCATATCGGTGACCAAAGATCGATCGCCCGAAGGAGACGTCTTGCCTCTTGATTGCTGGAAACCTGCCAAATATTGGTAGTAAATTATGTACTCACGTCTCCGTGCTCTGTTATAGGAAGCATGGACGTCCATTTAGATGAACGGCCCCTGTCTACAAGATCCAGTTTGTTCTGGAAACAAGGCAATATGTTAACGGAGGGTAATGTGACAATATCGCATCTGTTGTGAGAATTTAGTCTCTACATTATACAGGGCTTACTGGTAATCACTTAGCGTACTCTTAAGTGTGACCTTAGTACATCAAAACAAACAACTTTTGTTCTACGACTTTTCTAAATTTGCAAAAACAGCTTTTCCACACAAAAAAAAATATTGTTACGCTATATGATGCCGTCATGTTTCACATCTGTCGGGGGTCCCGTGACGGCCAATTTTTTTTATTGCATACCGTAACGTAAGGTATTAACACTCGACAAAATGTATGGAAGAGTGTTACAAGAAGTCCATGTTTTATTTGTATATGACGAATCTCTACGAAAAGCTTGCAAAGAGCATTCCGTAGCTCTTCGCGTAGCAAAATCGTAGACATGCCTACGCCGTAGCAATCACGTAGGCGTGCTACATGAAATTACTCAAGATAAAAAAAAACAGAGACAATATTACTCGTAAGTATTTCAAATCTATAGTTTAGGTATCACCATGTATAAACTTCTGAACCATACAGTCATAAAATCACGTCTCTACCATAAAATGTCCAAAATAAAACACTTTGTGTCCAATAATCTTGCTCCACGAGCATTTTATTTTCAAATCACATGTCGGAGACAGAATTTCAATATTGTTTGGCCAAATATTAGATTTCATACAAATATCTAAATCTAACAAGCATTGTGCTAGCAGATTCGTGCGGCTACATAAAGTTTTCAACCTTGTATTCATATCCATAAGAGTAAAAATAGCTTAACGCTACAGTCCACTCGTATGGTTGAAGGTACTAAGTTGTCTAAACTATATTGAACCTTATTACTGTGTAGAGTATGAGTTTAAATAGAATGCAGTCGTTCAAATAGGAATGTTGAGGTTAGGAATGAATTTACATATTGCATTCTCAACGCGGTTTTGGTCGGAATGTAATCGCAGTGTTATTGCATTTAAGGGCTTAATTCAGCTAAAATGTTCACACACTTTTGACTTGACAAAGCTTGAAAAGCGTTGTATTAGTTTCGCAATCCAAAATATGCTATCAACTGAAAAAGAAGTCAAAAGTATTTTTTAAACTTCCGTGATTTGAACACATGTTTTAAATGTTTATCGGGACTTATCACGTATCATTTAATTTAGGTAAAAAATATGTACCTTTCGCTCGACGTTTCGACCATGTTACTACTGTACTATGTTTCGGCCGTGGTCACGAGCTGACTGAAAACTGCGGGTGAGACCGGCGAGAGTAGCGGGTGTTTTGTTCTTCTACCCTCACTTGATCTTGAAAAATCGCACAGTTGTCACTACGACACACAACACTGACTGTATCGGTAAATGTCCTAGTACCTAATACCTATTAAATAATACGTGATAAGTCTCGATAAACATTTAAAACAATGAAGTCTAAGTCAATGTGTCAAGTTTTATTATCTTATTGCAAGTGTTATTTTCTTTATTCGATCCGCTTTGATTTTACAAAGATTTTACAAGTTCTAAGTACATTCGATCTTTATACAATATCTTCAAAAAACTTTATATCGCTGCTTTGCATGAATACCGTCACAATCCAAAATGTTCATATTTCTTGTTTTTAATACAGCGCAATCCAAAATAGTCCATATTTTATGGTGTATAAAACTCATAATCATATCGGCAAAAATGACGAGATGACGCGATAAAATGTCATTATGTCATTGGTTGATTTTTGACGCCATTTTTGTACAACAGTCCACGATCGCTAGATATTACGAGTCCTTTCAAGCAAAAACACATAACGTTTCCTGAATAATATCATATCTCCAAATAATTTAGGGATAATTAAGTAATATTCTCTATAATACTATTCTATTTTGAGTTGTATGAATATTCACGAAATAATCCTAATTATTTTCGTTTTGTTTTTTGATGTTAAGTACAACATATTATAATCTAGCGAGATAGAGACGCACGAAACTGTTTCTAAGTAAACCCGCATAAAATACAGCAAATAGCTCGCAACACTTGTAACCATCCACGTGGGGTTTCTTATTTTCATGTGCATAAAAGGAAACTATAAAGGCCAATATTCGCTGTATCCCTAAAGTAAATGGCTACCACCGTCAAATAACGTGTAAAGATTGATGTTTTTACGTCGTACAGGGTAGCAGGAAGACCAAGATTTGATAATAAAATACTTTGATGGGCAGACCCCGAACACACACGACACAGAATAATTGAACAGAATGACAACTCCATGAAATTGCCTTCACAACGTTGCAACTTGTACCTATTTCAAAGAATCAGGTAATAGATGCAATATATTAAGAGCGTGCTCCTGGCCAGAGATGTAGAATACGTTGCCAGAATGGGTGGTTCTCGATAGTTACAATTGGCAAAAAGGCAAGCGTGCTTCATCGTAGAACGAATCATATAGCTGAATAACAAGCGATATGGCGGTCAAACGCAAGTCTATTATTATTCAATAAAAAATAAATTGTTAAAAAACAACAACCCAATACTGTAAAAAATTATGTGTCTAATAGATTCCATGCGGAGGTCGCTTCGCTTGCAGTCATTCTAGTTTTCAATCTGCCCTTTCTTAGTCCGTGTGATAAAGGTCAAGGCTGTATTGTAGGGGCACTTTATAAGGGTCAAATTTACGTTAATAGTTAAAGGCCTCGGCGAATACGGACGTCGTCAATGGCTGCAATGCCCCGCGACCGCCATAAAGTGGCATGTTTTTTTAAGCAAGCGCTTTAATTTTAAATGCTGCTGGTGTTAGGTGGCGGTATGCGCCTTTGTTTGTTACTTCGTTTGTTTTTATCTGCGGTTTTATTTGTCATTGTGGTCAATTTTGTTACAGTTGCACTTCTAGAATATCTTTTTTTTTAAACTAAAATACATATGCATTAAGTGAAACAAAATCTTCCAAGATTCGCGATTTATTTTTTTAGACAAAAATATTTTTCTCAAACCTCTTTAAATAGAACATAAAGAATCCGCTTCCCGTCACGCACTATCTCGCTTATTTTAAACAATTTATAAGATTAACCGGCCAATTGCGAGTTGCTCGCGCACTGAGGGTTCCGTACCACCACAAAGTACAAAAACTATTGCAAAAAGTCAACATCACGCTGGCATTCACGTTGGTGAATTTCATGTGTCTTTGAACTTTTGTAGTTCTTGAACATACCTGTTTTCTCACGAAGTTTTTCTTCAAAGTTTTTGAGCAATGACATCGCAATAGCACATCGTCACTTCCACAGAAAAGAAAATTTTATCTTTCTGTGTTTACCTCCCACACAAACCTGAAAGTATTGTCAACAAAATTCAATATATTCTTCTGTTTATACACTTGTTCACGTATTTTATGAAATTCTCCGTATACATGATGAGACCGGCTCTGAGGATTTTCCAAATCCATTTTGTGACGCTCGTATGCGCCGTGATTAGCTATTTGTCTTTGCGGCTTTACCTGGAGCACTTTATACTCTTGTTTTGTTGTACCTCAATCTGATTTAAACTCCCGTGTCGCGTTTCGTGAAGAAATTCATAATTGTTAAGGAAGTATTTGTTTACTCGTAATCTGAAGGGAATGAATAAATTTTGTGTTATTGTGTTGGTGAACTTGTTGGGTACTTAACAAGTCGATGTGGTTATATTTTCTGTACGTTGTTTGGAATAAGTTTCAAGTTTCTTTTTTGTTATAAACATACGTGAGAAATTCCCGTCTAACATCATTTTTATTTTGTAAGTGCGCGGTGAACACAGATATACACAACGCGGTGAATGTGAGCATTATGTCAAACTAACTGTGGTTTTTTGGTGCAACAATATACTAGAAACTGTATTGTTTTGTGTAAAGAAAAAAAAAAAAATTGTTAGTTTAAAAAAAAATAACTATAGGCTTGCTTGTTTACGTCATATCTTGCAAGCCGAATTAGTACGAAACCGATTTGACTATATAGATTTTTCATACACATTTAGTTCTAACCAATATCTTGATATGTTTATTGTAAATAGCCTCATTGGTGCAGTATTGGTAGTACCTTCTGAGCTTGGGGGCGAGGGTTCGATTCCCACCTAGGACAAACATTCATGTTATGAACATTTGTGTTTGTTCTATATCTGGGTGTTGTTATCTATTTAAGTATGGATTTAAACATATATGTGTATGTATATTAGTCTCTGGCAGCCATATTACAAATTTTGCTTAGTTTGGGTTTAGATGACTGTGTGTGCAAAAATTTCCCGAATATTAATTTACCTATGTATTTGTAAAATATCGCTATTCGATATTTTACAAATACATAGGTATTTGTAAATAGCGAGAGACCGGGGAGAGTGGCATAAACAAAAGGAGGCCTATACCCAGCAGTGGGTCACTCAAGGCTGATGATGATGATGATTTGTAAAATAGCCGCCACAGTAAAAATCTATATCTCTACATAGTATAAATTGAAGTTGCTTTCCGCGTCTGTCTATATGTCTGTATGGCCGCTAACTCCTCCTAAACCACGCAACGGATTTTGATGCGGTTTTCACCATTAGTTAGATACATTTTCGAGGAAGGTTTATATATATAACAAGCGACCCGCCCCGGCTTCGCACGTAAATTACACCCGTGCAAAGCCGGGCGGGCGGGTCGCTAGTATTATATAAAAGCGAAATTCATCTACTCACTCATTCACTCATTAAACTCGAAATCTCGAAAAATACTTGACCTTCGAAGCTGAAATTTGGCAGGTAGATTTCTTATGGGGTGTAGAGGTCCGCTAAGAAGGATTTTGCTAAAGGGCCGAATTAAGGATGACAAAAGGGGGTTGAAAGTTTATATGAAAGACTACGCGTACGAAGTCGCGGGCAACAGCTAGTAGAAAAATAAATATAAAAGCTTGTTTGTAAATGAGAAACTTGTCCGCTTAGCTATCAGTTGTTTTGTTTATTTTGTGTCCATAAAGTACAATAATTATCTACCAAACTAAACCATATCTTACACGGCTTCTTGAAGTATCGCACACGGCTTCTTGAGTTATCGCGTAGACTTACATGTGTCTCTAAGCTTTGGCAGAACTTAAAGCTCATAAACTCGCCATACATTCTCAGTATTTACGTCGTGGCTCGTTTTATCCTCACAAATTGAAACGAAACGACAAACAGTTTCGTCATTTGTTTTGGTTACTACTATTACTTTTTAGTTATTATAAGTGAACACATTTTATAGCATGTGTCTACTATCTACCTACTATAATTAGTTAATTTCTCCGGTTTATTTTCCGAATAAACCAAGTGTAAAAAAAAATATTGTAACTGAACTTGGTGTACGTTGCTTTTATACTGTGACATACAGAACACAAGCTAAGCACAAAACAATCGGGTATCTTATTACACGAAGATCATTTCCCGCCGCAACCAAATTGGATTCGCGAAACAAGGAAGGCTTACCGTCTTTTACTTGGATTCCAAACCTAACAGGGATCTTGGAACCCACCAATCTAATTAAGTTGCTAAGGATAGTATGATGTGTGTAATCCCTAAATGATGAGATACCTATTCTTGGGATCAGACACCTAATGGGGGTTGTGTGAATGCGGTATTATGTAGCATTACAAGCTAGTTTCGAGTGCCTCGCGTGTAGTTACAGTATAATGATTAACGCAGTACTGAAGGCAGAGCTATTAGCTCCACTTAACATCAGACGAGTTGGCGGTCAAGCGCAAGCCTATTACTTATAAAAAAAACTTTTTCTAATTCAGTATGCGGTTTTCGTTTGGCCGCCAACTCACCTGATGATAAGCGAAGATGCGGTCTACGATGGAGCGCGCTTGCCTAGAAGAAACCAATTCACTCTTGATATGAAAACACTCATCAGGGAAAATCTATTCAGGCAGCGCATTCCATAGACTTACAGTTCACACAATAAAAGTGAAATCAAAACGCTTCGTTTGGGTTTTTGGAATATAAACCATAAAGCGGTGTCGAGATTTCGTGCTCGCTCTGGCAGCCCTATAGAAAAATGAGCAGGAGCAGGAAACAAGATAATGCAGTGCAATGCAATTAAAATATTTACATGAATATCAATGCAATGCTTTAGAAAAGTACAAGTCTTGGCGGCAACTGCACTAATAACTTTGTAGTATATTCTTACAAAACAGTAAACTTTATTACACATCGCATATACAAAATTAATTGGGTACGCTAAATATTCAGTCTTTCTTAGCAAAAGGAAAAAAATTGTTGTAACGCCTACTAGTCCCTACTAGTTAGCTAGTGCTAACGCACTGCGTCCTCATTACAGCTCCTGGTGGTCGCATAGTGAGAGTTATGTGCGGTCGTTGATGCGTATTGTTTGATAGAGATGGGCTATGTTTCGAGGTGCTGAAATATCGATTTTTTTTCTACGAGTAATTTGTCGATATATTTTTAGTTTCAGATTATAATTGGCGTCGATTCTGTCATACCACTCACTAAACTAAACCAATCTGACTGGACTAAAATTATCTGGCTCTCTTTTCTTTTTAATATGACTATGTGAGAGAAGGGTGGCAACAATTTAGAGCGGTCAAATTTAGTTTAGTTTAGTGTACATCAGAATCGATGCCAAGGACTCCACAAAAGGACATGACAATGAGAACACATTAAAGATAAAAACGCAAGGCGCCTTAAAGCATATTTTTTTGCATTTAAAAACCACCAAGGCATTCAAACTCGTTAATATATATTTTAATAACATTATTGCATGATGAAATAAATTAAATAAAACTATTTTTTTTATAATAATGGCTTCTAAATGGAATTGGCCCAGTCACTAATAAATTTTTCACGTCTAAACTACTAGGCTGTAAATTTCCCTAAAAATGCAAAAAATCAATAATAGTTTTCACAAAAAGTTGCCCCCTAGACTTAACTAGACACCCAATTGACCATACAAACAATTTATTTGACCTATTTTCGCCTTTTATTTCAAAGTATCATGGGAGTAAACGTCTGTTTGACTTAAACTAGCTCTTAATTAAACCACATTTCCTGTTTGTTTGAAACAAAAGCAAACTGCAAACGAGAATCGTGTTGGGTCAAGTAACCGCAAAATTGTAGTCTACCTAAAATTCTGCTAAGTTAATAAAATGTATGTTAAGTTAATGTAGTAATGAAGGCTTAATACCCGTCAAAATGTATTCAGAATAATATTAAAATTACAATAGTTTATTGTAATAATATTATAAAAGCGAAAGTGTGTTTATTTGTTTTTTTTTTTTTCTTGAAAGGTGACTTAATCGACTTAATCGAGAATTTTCTTAGCTAGATGATTCAAGAAAATCTGTTGAGCCGTTTAAAGATTATCAGCTCTTTTATTAGAGGTTTAAAAAAAACTTGTTTGCATAGAGAAAGTAAGCCTTACATACTTTTTATATCCGAAAATGTATGGTTCCTGAGGAAATATCCATACGAGTGAAATTGCAAGGCGCAGCTAGTCCAAGATAAAATTTTCCTGAATATTGTCTAAGATAATTAATTTATTCACGATTTTAGTGTTGGGCTCCTAATAAAAGTTGTTCATTAATGCTCAAGTGACATTTTATTGTATTTTAAAATGAAAAAGAGGTTTATTAAACTTGTGTTATGAAAGTCCCTATTTGTTTCAATAACCGTATATTTACCTAAACGTCGATATTTAAACTAGCACACGTCCCATCTCTAGTAACCATACCTGTAATAAAGCGTAGTCGTAACTAGTATGTCCATTAGGTCCAATAAATGAATGTAATATATTTATGTTTATACTTATCTAATTCATTGTTACCATTCCGAAAATATCTGATCAACCATTAAATAAACGTGTAATTTTAACTTTGCTAATATGAACATGTTTGAAATTGTTTACCCAGCAAAAATTTATTTAACTTGTCGTAAAGTCGCATCTCTATTACTGAAATGTCTAAATTAATTTGTTTGAAATAATTAATATCTCTATCAGTTTGATACGAAAATAGTTTTGTTTCTATCAGTTTGTTAATATTTACTTGATAATGCAAAGCAGCGTTGCTAGATTATTTTGCCAAGTCAGGATTTTGGAACTTTTTGAGTGAAAAAAAAGCGGGATTCTGTCGTCGAAAGCGGGACATAGTAAAAAAACGTAATATAATCAGAAGTTTTTAAATATTTATCTTTTTATTTGAGTTCAAATAATGTTTACGTGACATTAGATAGCAAACGTGACATTCGCCAAAGAACTAGAGTCACCGACATAGCTGTTAAAATTTGCAAGTTAAAGTGGCAATGGGCAGACCACATCGCTCGAAGAACCGATAACCGATGGGGAAGAAAGGTTCTGGAGTGGAGACCACGAACCGGAAGACGCAGCGTAGGGAGGCCTCCCACTAGATGGACCGACGACATTGTGAGAGTCGCGGGCATCCAGTGGATGCAAAAGGCAGGCTGTCGTTCAGTGTGGAGGTTAAAGTGGGAGGCCTATATTCAGCAGTGGACGTCTTCTGGCTGATGATGATGATGATGAGATAGCAAAAATAGCCTATATAATATAAAAAAAATATATTTTAAATCAGATTTACCCTAGTAATTTTTAATGATTTACCCTATTGTTAAAAAGTTTAGTCTTATTCGTCTTCTGAATATCGAGTTATCTCCGAAAAGCGGGACTGGGCCTGTCCCGCGCGGGACATTTAATTTTGATTTAAAAATCGGAACGTGCCTCCAAAATCGGGACGTCTGGCTACGCTGATGCAAAGCCACAGAGATCATATTGTTTTTAGCGTGTCTGACTGTCCACTCCAACAATGTTCGACCTCCAGCGTCAACTGATTGTCATAATAAATGGTATCGATAGATTCCTCTAATTTTAGAGATGGTCACTGGGCAGATGACGTCGTCATAAATACAAAATGGCAGAAGCAAATTGGTTCAATTAAAAAAACCTAACCAGAAGTTTTTTTTTTTTTACTATAGGTATACTGTCTATCAAATCTAGCGATCTAAGGATAGTACACTTTTTTTTAAATAATTGTTTTGGGTTTGCCCGCGACTTAGCCGATATTAAGCGATGATGGTCTACGATGAAGCACGCTTGCTTAGAACTCACTCGTGATTTGAATACAACCAGATTGTAACTATCGGGGAACACCCATTCAGGCAGTGCAATACACAGCCTAGCAGGTCATAAAATAAAAGTGGATTCAAACCGCTTCGTACGGATTTTCGGAATATCAACCACGAAGTGGTGTCAACAATTCGTGCCTACTCTGGCAGTCCCGTAGAAAAATTAGCAATTAGATCATGCAGATCCGACACTATATCCGAAATGTACCTATCCGATAAAAAACCGATAGACTAGCAACTTTGCGCCGATGATCAAGACTAAGAAGCTTTGTCTGAACTAGGGATTCGTTACTATTTGGCACGTTTTTCTATAGACACCAACGCCCCAAGCTGGTACTTAGCTGAGATATCCCAAAGATGCGAGCTGTACTCCATACACGACCGAACTTGTGCTTGGTACAGTGAAAGCAACTGTTCCGACGTGAAGTAACGTCGTACCTTTGATAGGATACCCAGCGTACTAACCCATCTCCTTAATTGATGGATTCATTTTGAAGCGTTTGAAGTAATTCTGATAAACCATCAACGATTTGCCTTAGTTACTCCACCACACACTCTTAACGTGTGAAACCAAGGTCTAAAACACCTCGACCTTAAGGGGTGCTAGTAAATTACTATTTAGCATTAATTTATTTCGGGTCGCTGAGATAAACTAAAGCTATAGTCAGATAATTGTTCCGCCGAACCGTCCGTATAATTAAAAGGGTCCTAGGATAGATCCCTGTGGGAGTCTGAATTAGTGCGACCAACTTACGTGCAGCGGTGGCCAAAGAAATGTACTAAATATTTTTAAGCAGAAGGCGTACAGTTTGGTTCTGAAAATACGATAGTGGCTCTTTCTCTCAACTCTGTTATTAAGTGAACCGCATTGTACAAAGGTGCTAGATACGTTACTGGCATTGGTGAGTAGGAAAAAATCAGATAAATAGCTCCTAAAGCAATTAACCCAATATAGAATTTATATCATGTGTTGTTAGCGCTGCATTTAATGATATCTTTATCAGATATTTAGTGTCATCATCATCATCATCATCAGCCAGAAGACGTCCACTGCTGAACATAGGCCTCCCCCTTTAACCTCCACACTGAACAACAGCCTGCCTTTTGCATCCACTGGATGCCCGCGACTCTCACAATGTCGTCGGTCCATCTAGTGGGAGGCCTCCCTACGCTGCGTCTTCCGGTTCGTGGTCTCCACTCCAGAACCTTTCTTCCCCATCGGTTATCGGTTCTTCGAGCGATGTGGCCTGCCCATTGCCACTTCAACTTGCAAATTTTAACAGCTATTACGGTGACTCTGGTTCGTTGGCGACTATCCACGTTTCGGATTTTATTGCGCAAAGAATCTCCGAGCATAGCTCTCTCCATTGCCCGCTGTGCATTATATTGTTATATTGTGCATTATATTATATTGTGTGCATATGTGTGCATTGATTTTTTATATAACTGCCAAAAAGAAGGAACTAAATTAATAATGTGTTTTTATATCCAATTTCGGCGCCGTTACATCTTCCTGAGACACAAGGTATGGATGTGCAGTTGCCAATTCGGCAGAGCAGCACAAGCGACGCAAATATGCTAACCTCGGCAATGGTTACATATTTGAGGCGTTTGGGGTACAGACATTGGGCCATTGGAACCGGGAGCACACCTCATTTTCAAAAATATTTTAGAGCGCCTGGTTAATGCGAAGCGTGACCAAAATGCTGACGTGTTTTTGGCTCAACGCATAAGCATTGCCTTTCAGCGTGGTAATGACGCCAGCAAGCTGGGTACGCTACCAACTGATAGTGGGCTTGAGCATTTGGATTGTCTTTAGACCTTTAACGGTCTATGGGCAGTCTAACTGTATTTGTAGTTTAATCTTGTATTTTGTTAAAATTTTGCTTCAAAACACCGATTTTGTTGTGCGTGGTATCGTATAAATCCATCTATTCTAGTACTAGCTACTAACAAGACACCAAGAAAAAATAATTACACTGTTAAAGAAGTTTTAATTTAAGTCATATTATAAAGTTAGGTTAATCTTGTTAAATTAGATATATTGGTAAGAAAATAAATTGTATTGAATAATTTTCACCTGAAATGACGTCATAGCGCATTTTGCATTACTTGCATGACAACATAAATGCACAAAACTGTACCCACTATGCAGCCACGTGTTTGTGACTTTATGCAGCACTTATGTCGACAGGTACACGTAAAGACTACACGATGCGTGGTAGATAAAAGTACTGCACGCAAACGTCGCTGCGCTTGTAATAAATCAGCCTAGTTTAACGTTTGCAGTGTTTGTTTCTCTGTCTGATTGCTTACTCCGTACTAGCATTTTGATGAGATCGCACGGGTGACCGTTACATGTGGTGATTACTAATGAGTCTGCTTGTCCCGAAGATCTTAAAACTAGAGTTGTCTGATAGCGGTATACGTTGACGTGATGTATTTTGTAGCAATGCTACTTCTCATAGAACTTAACTTTCAACTTAACACCCTATAAGGCGTAGGCGGCCCACAGAAAAAAAAAATATAACGGAAGTCCAGGCATTTTTGTATGAAATAAGTTGTAGCCAGTTGCACCCTTATAAATGAAACGTCAGTCATTCGAAATCAGTTAGTAACTGTGATGCGGACAAAGAACTTTGAGACCTAACCCAAAAAGGTAAGGTCCAAGTTCTTTGGATGCGGAGTTCGACGCGTTGACATAAATAAGAATATTCAATAAAGGTTCTGTCACAATGCCTGGCTACAGATTTTCCTTCTCATTTCCGTTCTATTTACTTCTCACTTCTCTTTTCAGTGGGTGGACCAGTACTTAATTTAAAAAAAGTTGACCGTCGCGGCACGTTCGGTAGATGTAAAATATGAAATCACAAATAAAAAAATATGTTTATTTTGTGATAATTAAATAAAAACAAGAAACATGATCACAACCTTCGACCAAAATAAAATGAATGGACGGGCCCATAAGAAGCGCATTTTCGAAGATTACAAAATGAGCGCTGGCGCTCACTTCGTTTCAGTCGGTCTCTAGCCGCAGGAAGAGCAACACGAGACTATTGTTACATGATAACGAAACATCTGATAAAATTATGCCTTCGTGTGCTTTCCCGAAGTATAAATGCACAACAAAAACCGCTATCTATTTTTTGGAACAAATGTACTGTACATGGTGTTAAAGTATATGTCCAACGGTTTTGACTCGTTTTTACTGAGCAAGTTTAATGGTTATGGCCCGTCCATTAATTTTATTTTGGTTAAAGAACACAACTACATTGTCACAAAACCCGGCCCCAACTCTGCGTAAGACACGTAAGCAAAACGGCATAATAGAGTGTCACACGAGTCAGGTTTACTGCCAAACTATTCGCTATCGTCAATAACGTCATAGTCATAACAGTAACACTGGGTGTCACATCCGTTAAGAGTATAGCAGCCGCAGCCTTCTCCACAGCCTTCTTCGGGACAAGTGCTTACACAAATTAACTCTGAAACAAACAAAAAAATATTATAATCACAACCTGACACACCACCTTGACAAAATTAAAATGTGTTCAATATAAAGCTCTAAAAGTTCATCATCATCATCACTTCCGCCGTAGAACGTCCACTGCTGGACATAGGCCTCTCCCATTGATCTCCAAAAGTTGGAAGCGGCCTGTATCCAGCGTTTTCCTGCGGTCTCTTTTAGGTCGTCTGTCCGTCTTGTGGGTGGACGTCCTAATCTGCGCTTGCCGGTCCGTGGTCACCATTCGAGTACGTACACTGTTAAAAAAATCATGAAAAATTACATAAAAAAGACGTAATTTCACAGCTTTATGTAATTTTACATGGTTACGTAATTTTACATACCCCATTTTTCCCGGTAGTTATGTGATTTTTCCTGTTTTGTTCCATGGACGTTTATGTAAAAAGCCATAAGCTCGTTATTATTCGTTACATTTTTATATAGAAATAACACAAAAAAAATAACAAGTACTGAAAATATGTAGAATTACCGAAAAATAGGACAGAATCACAGATTTTCTGTAATTTATCATAATTTTAGTTTGGTTCTCATGTTTTTTTACAGTAGTTACGTAAAAAAAAGTATGTAAATTTACAGATTTTTTTAACAGTGTGCCTTAAAAGTAACCACCACCTTAACGATGAAAACAGTTACCCGCCCTTTCATCAGATCCTTGGCATTCTGAATCTCCTGCTTGACATCTCTCGACACAAACTAACAGAAGAATTATAACAAGACACTTCATTTTCAAACGTATTTTCTTATATATAAATTTATTTAATTTTGGGGTCGGACCGTAGTCCACTTTTGTGTCAGTACGTGTAGTGAAGCTTAAAATCGATACAAACAGCTTAGTTTTTCGATACTAATAAAGATCAATTATGTATGTATATATAATTAATTAATTAAAAAAAACCTTTCAGTATTTTTATGATAACAATAATTAACCGCCAACAGCCCTTTTATACAACGTATATCCAAATTATTAGGAATTATTATAATTGCAATTTTACATTAAAATTAGTAAAATATATGCAGTCTTGTTCAAATATTTATCCAGTAAGTATAATTGAGAAAAATGTGCCCAATTATTTATCTTAATTTTTGTTTTGCTCAAAACAAGTATTTATAAAAAATATTTGCATTGTATACAAAGATATCAAAAGTAAGGATATGCTCACCCAAAAGCTAATGTAGGTAGGAATTGACATGTTTTTTTCTTTCATAAATTAATTTAGGTATAAAATAAGCAATTCAATGGAGTCTAGTATAAAGTCTAAGGTTAATATTTTATTACTAGGCAAACGTGTTTCTATCTTCGGCCGCATCGTTGCTTTCCGTCAGGCGAGATCGCGGTCAAACGCTAGCTTAATCCAAAGTAAAAAATATATAATGTAAATTGTGCTCACCATTCAGTCGGTACCATTCCAAAAGTGCCAGTGGCACTATCCTTACGAATTCGTTTATAAAGTCAATGGTAAAATACAAACATTTGAGCAAATAAACACAAGATATTAAACAAAAATATGATAATATATTGGAATACACATTTCAGGCCCGAAGGACAAGGGTGACTTCATACAAACAAACACATCTGCCGGTGACGTCAGCCCAATGAGTGTGAAAATCGAACTATATGATTATATAAAAATTAATCCTTATTTACCTTGGTCATGCCGTAACTTGAGAACGACTTTACTGATTTCATTCAACTTTTTTTTTAAAGTTTTATGATACTTTGTAGAAGATTATTACGCAAAGAAAATATAAGAATATTACGCAAAAAATTGGAAAATTTCAGAAAACTAAAGTCAGCTTTTAGTATAAACATAAATACAAGAGCCACTTTGTTCCCTTGACTCTGAAACCTTCGCTTCTATGTCTTCTGTGGCTCGGTCAATAAACAAATTTTGTTTTACGTCATCTGTCTGTACGAATTGTAATCAACGTGCAAAACAGAATAAACCAAACAGTGGCAGCAAACTTTTGGTTGCGTCGGTTATATATTTCCACTGTAGTTTGCTTAGAAATAGACAAAGCTCGCGTACAAAGCCGAATACTATTAGGATTACGCATTATTATTTTTGTTGTTTTTCTTTAGAGCATACCGTGTATACTAGATTTTGTATATCAGATTAGACAAGACAAGACAAGACTATTAATTAGCTTTATTAATAATAAAAAAAATAACTTTCTAAACACAAGCTTTTTCGTATTCTTCTCAGCAAACCCTTTCATTTGATGTTAATATCATGATGTGAACATTTTTTCCGCCATTTTGGGTCGTCCGCCATATTGAATTTATCATCCAGGACCAAAGTGCTTGGGAAGAAAAATCCAATGAACCTAAAGTCGACGGGGTTACGTCGTTTTGTTTAGGAGTTTCTATTGCCACCTTCTGTTTTCATCATCAGACCATTGTCACCGAACTTACATAAGTATGTCAAATTTCAGCTCAATCGGTTAAAGATATCTGCTTCAAAATTGAGTTGAAAGATGCCACCCAGACAAACATAATTACATACATACATATGTTGCAAGATAAGGCCGTATGGGCAGACTTTCAAAAGCTTGTAATAAATCTATACGTAATCTACATATTTTTTCATATAAAAGAACGCAATAAAATTACACAAGTCCATATTAAAGTAATATTTACTTAGGTCGCTTTAACATGTAGAAAGACTGAGTCCGTATAAATATGCTCTAGGAGTTAATCTATGTAAAGATAAGTGCTGCTTTAATATAGGAGTTAGAAGGTAGGTTTTAATACCCGCCAGAATCCACATGGAATTAAAATTAATTACGTAATCAGCAATTTTATACATATTACTCTTATAATAATATGCATAAAAGCGATAAGTAGAAATGAGCGATGTAGGCCGAGCGGTAGCATGTGCAATTTACAATAAGACGGCACCCGGTTCGATCCTCGGCCCTACACCAATGACTAATTTAGTATTTAAATAAATTACGTGCAATTTCAATGCCATCGCTCTAAAACGGTGAAGGAAAACATCGTGAAGAAACCGGTATAGCCAAGAACCTCAAAAGTTCAAAGACATATGACATTCATCAACATGCATTGGGCCAGCATGGTGTGCTTATCCTCTCTCTCTCTCTCTCTGAGAGAAAGCTAGAGAGTCCCAGCAGTGGGAACATCAGTCAGCCTTTTAACAGGCCACTGCTGGACTTTTAGCCTACCCCCGAAAGAGTGATTGGGCCATATCCACCACGCTGGCCCAGTGCGGATTGGTGGATTCACATACGCCATTGAATTCCTTTTCCGTACGTATGCAGGTTCCTCACGATGTTTCCCTTCACCGAAAAGCTAGTGGTATGAAAATCCGTACATAAGCTCCAAAGAGCTCATTGGTACGGGCCCGGGGTTCGAACCCGCGACCTCACGCTTTCAAGTCTAGCGGTCTCCCAAATGGGCTACCACGGCTTCAGTAGTGGGAAAATGATAAGCTGATAATGTTGATTCTTAGAACGTGTATATCCCCAAATATTAATTTCCCCTAACGTCCAATGCCTCAATTTATATGTCTCGAACGTGTATCACGAGTTATTGATTTGAACAAACATCTTGACCTTATGCTCAAGATAAAAGTAGTTGTTCTCATCAGACGCGACAAGAAATAGGACTTTACGTGTTACTTTCCCCCTTTGTGTTGTATTAAGGGCCTCTATAGAGAAGTTAGCTTGAATGTCTCGCATTACTTACGTATTAGAGGGAACGAAGTCGCGCAAGGAAAAGTATAGTTTATCCCCTTGGGATCTTTTTGAGCAAAACAATCGGCGTCTCAGGTTTGTTCTTTATTTAATTAGTAGAATAATTTAGCAATAGCCAACGGTTTTGTTCGTGTTATTTTTAGGTTTATAGTATCTTTTATCCATACTTACATGCACTATACCCTTCCAACCACAACTATTCCCTAGCCACAAATTCCAGTATACTACTTTCACTTTCTTTCTTTGTTTATTTACTTAATTTTTTCTTTTACTTATTCCTTCCACGATTTCCGTGCCAAATTTTATCTAGATTGGTTCAGCCGTGGACAGTCACAAATCTATACAACGTGTTCCAAAAAGGTGTGGTAATACTGAAGGGTATGTATGTACTCAACATTACAAATAACTTTTACTTTGGGAGCAACGCTGATATGATGATGATGAGTCAGAAGAGAGCTATACTTTTAGACACTAGAATATTTTTGTTGCTAATAGCTGTTACAAACAAAACAAAGAAAACTACTTGCTACATAGATTAAAAGTCACTGAAAACTTTAAACGTTTCCAGCTTCAAACTTTCAACGTTCTTGTTTTGCATCAGAAGTTGAAGTAATAAATTTCCCTCGGACAAGTAGAGTGGACCGTTAGAGACTTTTCAAGTTGACGAGGTAATCGATTTTAAACTTAAATCTATTTTTCAAAAAGTCATTTTTCGCTGCTAGAGTTCATTTAAAACTCCGATAGTTCCGAATAATGGTTTCAGTCTTTCCCAGGATTTGTATTTGAGAGTATAGGCGCTTGCAGACTTTGCGTAGTACAAGTAGCTACTACGCATCGTGTTCATTGTTTTGCTTAGTGCTCGAGGCAGGGGAAGTGTTACTAACAACCTATTTTTGAACTATGAATGTGACAACAATTATATGGCTTTGATTACGGAACCCATTCCATATGCGTGTGTTGACACGCTCTTGGCCAGTTATTTTTAATGTATGGTACTTAATAATTACTTTAAAAAAACTAAAGCCTGTGTTACACTGTTAGTTGGTCGTAAGTTTTGTTAAATCTAATAACCGTTTGTTTTATGTAACAGTATAATCTTTTCCACGCACTGATTTTACTAATTAGACCCGCTCTTCCTTGTTGTCAACAAAGGCATCTTTTAAAATGCAAATTCTTTACTTAATTTTTTTAAACGTGACATTGATATTTTACCTTCTTACCCGCTACCGTTTACCTTTTGCCTTTTATCTTTTTACCTTTTTGATATTTTTTTCGTTCGTGGCTTTTAATTAATTTTGTAAAGTCTTACGAGTGCTTAGCAATCCGGAATTAAGCTTTTTGATTTGTAACTGTCAGCATTTTTAAGAACCTTTACACTTTGTGAATTTTTAAAAGGTCTCTTTCGTTTTTATTTTTATTTAAATTGACTTTTAACAGTCACCACAATACATTGAATTAGCAAAAATAAAATAAAAACCAATACATGTTAAACTCATAAACTATAATAATAATAATAACATATGCATAACTAGTTTCTAATAAAAAAAACAACACGCGCTCACACACACATACACAAACACACACACACACACATACACACACACACACATATTTATTAATATTTAACTCATGCAACAACAACGAAACTTTGTATCAACACAAAATCGGGGCTGGCCAAACACACAATATCAAATTTAAAAAAAACAACTGAATCCTTGAAAATTCAAATGGAGTTTAACTTTTAAAATCAAAGAAGGGATCGAATAAATATTTATTTAATAACGACAGGGTTGCCCCTTTCCGCGTGTTACGCCAATACATTACAAACTGACAAGCAAAAATCGGTTTAAAACGTGAAATTAAATCAAATGCTACGCCGCCGGGAAGACTGTCTCTTTGAAGACGTACCATGGACCACCGTCAAGTTTTTTATTGCCATAAGTGGCAAATTCGCATTCGGGCTGCTGATGGTAAGCAGTCACCTTTGCCTATGGATACTTGTAATACCAAAGGCATCACAAATACGTTGCCAACCCTCTCAGACTCTATTAACTTGCCTTTAAGAGAACCCCATGATCAAATTCATTCATCCATGTGGTTTTTTTACAGTTTTACATATAAAACAAATTAAATTGTTTTTTTAAACTCCTGAGAAAAGCTCTGATAATCATAAAAATGCTCAACAGATCTTGAATTAAATAGAAAGAGAATATAACACACTCTTGGTCAAGTTTCATTTCAAACACAAAACTTTAGCTAAATCATAATCGGTTTAGCTGTTTTGGAATTACGATGCCATAGACAGAAACACAGTTTATTACTCGTATGACTACAAAAAAATGGGATAAACAGTTTTTTCCATTTAATCCAGTCATAAATTAATATTAAATCCGACTAATATTATAAACGCGAAAGTATGTATGTATGGATGTATGGATGTTTGTTCCTCTTTCACGCAAAAACTATAAAAGTTTACAATAATATAGCTTATATATTAGAATAACACATAGGCTATAACGGGTTGTAGTAGCGAGGCCGGAGGCCGAGCTCTACGCGTACGAAGTAGCGGGTTTCAGCTAGTAATTTTATAATTTAAAATGACCGAAGCACATTTTTCAAAGATAGAGTTGGTACCTAGTCATTTTATATTTAAAAAAACATCAAACGAGCTTGCCATATTCTGGGCCTCAAGAGGCGTCAGTGGTAAGTGTGGTAACCCTGAGCACGTGAGTTTCAATCAAGCACGGCAGTCAGTCAATCAACCCGAGCGCTGGCAGGTGGCTGTTTAAACATAAACAGAGATAACATTGTGTTGATTTAAGGCTTTTGTTACAAAACCAATCTCATACATCTCGTTTGGTTGTAAATTTGAAACGGTTCTTTTCATGGCAGACTAGCTGCAGCCCGCGGTTTCACCCGCGTAGTGATGAAAATGGGGATGATGGGGATGAAAAATAACATATGCCGCGCTCCGGCCCTTGAACTATACCCGTGCAAAAAATCAGGTCGATCCGTTGCTCTGTTGCTGCGTGAAAGAGGAACAAACAAACCAACAAACTAAGAAATAAACACACTTTCACATTAAGTGTGATAAATCGAAGCGCGGCCCGTACAGAAGGCTGACCATTCATCATCATCAGCCTAAAGACGTCCACTGCGGAACATAGGCCTCCTCCTTTAACCTCCACACTGAACGACAGCCTGCCTTTTGCATCTACTGGATGCCAGCGACTCAAGGCACATACATACATCAATATAATAATACACTAATACTGAAACAATATAGGTATACAATAATAATATACATACATAAATAAAAGAGGCACTGAAACGTGGTCTCTCACTATCAACAGCTCGCCATCCGCATCCACTGGATGCCCGCAACTCTCACGATATCGTCGGTCTATCTAGTAGAGTCAGTTCACACATACATACGCTCAACTGCACTCATCCCTACATACATTTCAAATACATACACACCCTCATCATACACCATCCAAATATGCACAATCACACAATTAAATTTAAACACGGTAGCTTTTCCAGCACTAATAAAAAAAAACTTGTTTTTATATAATAAATCACGTAGGCACGCGCATATTTCATTTTGTAACCCGATGAGCCTGGGCCACCAAGATACAGGCTTTGCCTAGTTTGGGGCCCATTGGTACCGCACAGAATATCTGATTTAGCAATGTATTTTATTAACCTTCTTTTTATTTATCTTTTTAATACTGTGTAACTTTCTACTTCAGTTTGTATTCTGTGTTAATGTCCATGTAACTTATGCTTAGAAAATAAACATTATCATTATCATTATTATCTAGTGGGATGGGCGTAGGTAGGCCACCTACGCTGCGTCTTTCGATTTGTGGTCCCACTCAAGAACCTTTCTTCTCCATTGGTTATTCGAGCAATGTGGCATGCCCATTGCCACTTCTACTTGCAAATTTTAAAAGCAATGTCGGTGACTCTGGTTCTTTGGCGAATATTCTCGTTCCGGATTCTATCGGATCTATCGGCAAAGAAACTCCGAGCATAGCTCTCCATTGCCCGCTGTGTGACTCTAAGTTTCCCAAAAGGCCAACAGTTAACTGACCATTGTCTACTTTAAATATTTTTTATTTTATTTGAAGGTATAAGTTTGTTAGCTCTCCTCTAAATTTTTATTACTGTGAAAGATGCTAAAACTTTTATAACTTATCTTACTTATAATAATTTACCTGTCTTCATGACTTTGAACTTGTTTAACCTCCATTTGCAACCTTGAATAATCTTAGTTTAATTTTAAGGTACGCTGAATATATCTTTGTGTACAAAAAAAATAATTTGGTGACCAATTTTTTAATGCTCATAAATCCGACTAATTTTTAATCACCAACTCAGATTGAAATGTTTATGAGACAAAAATTATATCTCCGAGAGACAAGCGCAGTGCATATTTATCTCCAAATTTTTACCCAAGGAAGAGTTCGCCCAACAGGTGCATTTTTTTTAATCATCTTTACTTCGGCAATGATTTAAAGCCGTTTTCATATTGATATTTTACATTTGGCAGAGATAATTAAAAAAAAACATGTTGTTTCAATATTCGCCAAAATCTTCGATAAGTTGATATTCTATAGGTAATGTCCAAAACCTTATTATGCAAAATCTTTTTTTTATTCTATAAAAGCGAAGGGTAGATAATTAATCAACAATTTATACTTTTTAACAGCTTGTATTTCGCTCAATAGCATAGGGGGTGCCTACCAAACAGCATTTGTTTGTATTATCTAACGATAGTAACTGCTAAGCATTCTGTTATTACATACCCACTATGACTTATTCTATAACCCAGGGCGCTGTCACGTGCGTGATCTAGCGATAATAGAAATCCTCTTAAAACGAAAATAAAATAATATACCCGGAATAGAATAGCTAAATAGAATATACACCTATATTATTTCATAGAGTCCAATATTTTAAGTTCTGATTTAAGTTCACGAGGTTTGAGTTCACGTCAAAAACATAATCAACACAACAATAATCAACTTTCAAAAATGTCAAGACGTATGGCTCCACGCTACAAAAAGCACTAATCCAAGAAAGCTGCAGAACCGAGCACAGACCGACCAACTTATCTATAAAGTTGGCCAAATGATGGAACTAAAAATATTCTACTGACGACTGTCAGTTTTGTTCAGAAAGTGCGATAGTGGCTCCTTAATTCAACTTTAGTGATAAGTTGGTCGCATTATAAATAGCGCCATTAGCATTCTATTCCGCAAGGCGCGGGAGGCTAATCCACATCTATTGTTCCTTGAAAGCCTTGAAGGCGTGTTATTTTTTCTACTGGGTGGCTGATTAGACAGTGGAAATATTCGGTGATATCATTGTACTTATCATTATGAACAACGATAATATGGGACCAACCCTGAAATCGCGAGAAAAAAAAACAGCTGTTTCATATTATAAAATGATCTTTTATTTATTTTGTAACTGAACAAAATATAAGCTAATAATAACACTACAAAAACAGTTAGACTCTCCATAGACTGTTGAAGATCTAAAGACAATCACAATGCACAAGCACACTATCAGTTGGCAGCGTACCCGGCATACTGGCGGAATTGCAATGCTTATGCGTTGAGCCAAAAACACGCCAGCATTTTGATCACGCGTCGCACTAACCAGGTGCGCTGAAAGATTTTTGAAAATGAGGTAAGCTCCCGGTCCCCAAGGGCCCAATATCTCAATGTGTCAATCTCCAAACTCCTCAAGTATGTCACCACTGCCGAGGCTAGCATATTTCCATCCCTTGGCGGTTGCTCTGCCGAATTTGCAGCCGCACCAGCCCTATCTTGTGTCTCAGGAAGATGTGACGGCGCCAAAGTAACGACACAAGTCGCGTTCTATACAAGGGGCCGCTCCAACCTCCAGGGAACAAGAGTGTCATACCGAAGAAATATCATTGACATTCAACGAAATGAAAACCGCAACTTTTTTCGTGATTTCGGTACTGGTCCTATAGTAAAAGTTGTTCATAATGTTGAGTACAATGATATCCCCGAATTTCCACTGTCTAACCAGTCACCTAGTATATAAGTGTAAACAAGTTGCGGGCTTTCGCTAAAAACGATCTCTTCAAGATAAACTTCGGAATCCAGTCATATCAGAACGCCTAGCGCCTGGTTGGGGTGACGTGTAACAAAAATGTTTATCTGGCGTTTTTCTAGTTAAACGAATAAGAATTACCATTCAGCGTAGTTATGTCGCTAGTATGCTGTGCTCACTGCCAACTAGAACTTGGCTTGAGTATTTGGATTCTGTTACGGGCAGTCCAACAATTTTTTTTTTGTAAATTAGGCCAAGTTGTTTAGGTATTTAGCTGACTTTTATTTTTAACCTACTTCAAAAAAAGGATCTCAATTCGATTCGATCGATTTGAAAAATTATGAAAAGGATATATATATATAGTTTCAGAATGGTTCCGTATAAATTTCATTTCGGTTTAATGGTTTGGCTTTTTAATCAATATAACTGGAAAATTCGGTAGCTTAGATGAAAATATTATGTCATCCAAGTAATCGAAATTGCATATGTTACTACTTATGTGTTTTTTTTTTAATTGATAATTATTATTTAAACTGTTTTTGAAAGATGCTTCAAAAACGTTTAATTTAAATCCGTGATAACTCGGTATATGTAGGACACCATACTATACCTTAAATGCAAACAGATTTTTTTTTGCAAGTGAAACCATTATCAGTTAACTCTTTGATTTAGACAGAAGTCTTGTAAGTGCGACAGTATTTAATCTACACATTTATTAGTATAAGAATCATGTGAGGTACATTCTTCATGCCGAACTTTATGTAATAGAAACAAATACAAATAATTAAGTATAAAAATTCAAAAACGTAATTAGGTTAATTACTACGCCCACACGTATGCCGAAGAAAATGGAGAAACAAAGGGAAAATAATATGCTGCGGCCATAATGGAGACCTACAATTATTCCCACAATGAAAAAAGTACTAAACACTCATTATTGTGAACGGTGATGAGAATAATGTGGGGAAAATATACTCGCGACTAATAATTACAGAAAAATATATCACAATAAATAAAATGTACCTTTGGGTTGAATAAAAACTTCCCAGAGAGACGATTTATTATAAATAATTCCAGCTGACTCGAAAGATGGCGGTATAACTACAAGTATCTTGCGCTTACGCAATAACAACCCGTCAAATTCGTTTAGGTTAGGTTTAGGTTAGTCTTATCCTAACCTTTGACATTGCGAATGCGTAAAAAAATGCGGATTAAATTGAGAATCTTCTTCCTTTTTTTTAAAGGAAAAATTTCTGAAAAATGTATTAAAAAAGAAGCGCTGAAGTAAAATTAGACATGTTATTGGATTTGGGTAAAAAACTACCGCGTACGGCCACAAACCGGAAGACGCAGCATATGTAGAGTATTGTAGAGCTCCCACTAATTAGACTGACGATATCATGGGAGTCGCGGGCAGCCAGATACATATGGCAGGCTGTCTTTCAGTGTGGAGTTCCAAGTGGGAGGCATATGTTCAGCAGTGGATGTCTTCTGGCTGATGATGATGAAATGGAAAGAACATTCTGTGCCAAAATTTATTAAAAATTTTGGGTGACCTTGAGAGTTTTCTCTACATTATTAAAAAGGAGCACGGAAATTGGTTCACAAATATCGAAGTAATCGACGTACGTACATAAATAAATGGCTACAAGCTATGGAGAGGACTATGCTCGGGGTTTCTCTACGAGATCGAATCAGAAATGCGGAGTTCCATAGACTAACGAAAGTTACCGACTGAATTAGCAAGTTGAAGTGGCAGTGGGCAGGGCACATATCACGCAGAACATATGACCGATGGGGCCGAAAGGTTCTGGAATGGAGACCACGGACTGGCAAGCGCAGCGTAGGATGTCCACCCACGAGATGGACAGCCGACCTGAAAGAGACCGCAGGGAAACGCTGGATGCAGGTCGATTCCATAAGGCCCTTTTGGAGATCTATTGTGGAGGCCTATGTCCAGCTGTGGACGTTCTATGGCTGAAATGATGATAAAATAAATAAATAAAATGCGGATCGAATAGAGAACGCATTATGTTCTTCTCCTCCTTTAGTCGGTAAAAAAACCAAAATAATTTAAAATTGTGGTCACGATTAAACTCTGTCACTAGCGAAACCGTAGAACAACAGAACTAACAGCCCATAAATTCTAAATGAAAATCTCAAGCACCGTTCTAACTTGCTCTTGTCGTATTACTTTGCATGTTTCGTAAATTCATATTCAAATTCGTAGGTAAGTTTGACCTTATACTTCCATGAATATAAATTGCTCTCGCAAGTCCTTCAATCTCAGGGTTTGGTGTTTTCTTATAAGATTGAAATCTGTCCTTCGCGTCTGTTTATTCAAAGCGAATCGAATAAAGATTTACTTCAGACGTCTTATCGGAAAAAGTATCTATCAATATTAAATGCATAAAAAAATTATAGCATTAGCGATTTGAAATTAAGTCAAAGTTCAATCGCATCCGATCGGTAATAAAAAAAGCCATGTCGAATAGCAGAATTATTTTCCTGAACCTAAAAAACAATATCACTTTATTATGTACCAAAAAAACGGCAGTATAATAGGCCTTATCACCTTAAGCGATTTCTTTCAAGCAACCTTTGGGTGCACATAACTGAAAGAGGAGTAACAGTTGGTACAGAAAACACAAAATATAATTTTAAGTGAACTTTTCATACACACCTCTAAAAATAAAATTAAACAATCATAGCCCAGAAAAATCTACGCATTATTTTTCCCTTTGAGCAAAAAGTAAATAAAAGTGCAAGCTTTGTGTTAGATTATATATCAGCCTTTTTAATCTTACACAATACTCTATCTTTAATACCTATTCAATCCAAATCGAAACCCTTCTTATCTAAAACTAAACGCTCTATAAATATCTTAGGAGATAGAAAATGATTAAAAGATCTAGAGACCCATCGTTTTCCAATACTATAAAATTTGAACAAGTTTCGGGGGCCCGCCTCTCACATTGAGTTCGACTTGTTTTACTTACAGACTAGTAAGAAGGACAGTGAAAAAGCTCCAAAAAACATGATTAATTTAAAACAAGCTTTTATAGATGGCAAACAAGCAGACGGGCTGCCTGGTGTCGGGCAGTTGCCGTCGCCTACGGATACTTGTAACACCAGAGGCATCACAACGACGTTGCTGACCCTTTATGCTCCTTGTTGACAAGAGTTGAAATATCAACATAAAATTGCTTTAAAACAACAATTCTATCAATAAAATTCAACAGTTACCTATAAAGTAAACACAAAACTTTAAAAAACTAAATAATTGAAGATCTATATACTGCATAATAGGTAACAATGCCTAATAAAAAGCTTTTATTAAAGAAAAAAATAAGTTTTTTTTTCTTTTGTTCAAATAATAGGCTTGCGTTTGACCGCCAACTCGCCTGATGTAAAGCGATTTTTATTATAATGGTAGCTCTAGAGATGATACCACGAAAATTTCATTAACTTTGTTTCAGTAGTTTTTTAACTGGCTCCAATAATATGAATAATTTTGTTCACGCGGTTTTTTAAATTAATAATTATTTCGTTCAAAATTCTGAACTCTGGTATGCGCGGCGCTTACCGCCAGGTGAATTGCCTATCTCTTCTCAGTTGAATTAAAAAATAAACACAATTAGCATAAATGGTAAAAGCCACTCTTTAAGACAATTTCGCTGTGTTTTCGGATTTAACCTTAATACTCGGTTTGTCTTTGAACTACGCGCAAAATGGATTTCTTTCAGTAACTTAGGTCTATTATTAAACTTGTTCGGATATGCGATTAGCCTCAACGGTTGTCTGTTCAGTTTTGTTTGGAAGTTCAATCACAACTTTTTAATTTCATAAGTGCCTTTATGTCGGAGCTTTTGTTTGAGACCACACAATCTTTCTTCGTAATTGGGACTTCTTGTTTTGTTTTTAACTACGTTAACTGCTGGCGATCAAAATTTATGGTACAAGTTTGCCTGGGCGACCTAAAAAGTTGGATCGCCTTCTGCATTTTTGCGTTCTTCAGAACCGTTAACCTAACTAGAATAGTTTTTAGGAATAGGCTTGCGTTTGACTGCCAGCTGGCCAGATGCGAAGATGCAACATCGCTAAGCGATTATGCGGTCTACGATAGAGTCACTATCATCATCAGCCAGAAGATGTCCACTGCTGAACATAGGCCTCCCCCTTTAATCTCCACACTGAACGACATCGTGCCTTTTGCATCCACTGGATGCCAGCGACTCTCACTATGTCGTCGGTCCATCTCGTGGGTGGCCTCCATACGCTGCGTCTTCCGGTTCGTGGTCTCCGCTCAATAACCTTTCTTCCCCATCGGTTATCAGTTCTTCGAGCGATGTGGCCTTTTTTTTTTTTTTTTTTTTTTTTCGAGGGGGAAATCTTCCAAAGATACCCGGCTGCATTGGGGTGCAGCCAGGTTATGTGGGATTATACCCACTAAAACCCCCTCGGTGACCAGCCTTAGTGCTTGTCAAAAGGGCTCCGAGATCTCTAGAAGAACGCACCGGAGCCCTCGGCACTGCGCTACGGCTCCTCCCGAGACAACTGCGTTGTCTCAGCCCCTCCGCCCACGACAACGTTGGTCACACAACGTTGTCGTTCTGTCCCTGGGCACGCTTAAGTGGATGGTCAGAGCCCCAACTTTGACCATCCCGAGCCCGGAGGTCCCCTTTTAGTAGCCTCTTACTACAGGCAGGGGTTACCGGTGCCGTATTCTATTGCCCCGGCGCCAGGGCCAATGAGCTTGAATGGCCATTGCCGCCAATCCGGCGTCGTCGTCTTCGTGCAGGGTCTGCCCTTTCACGAGCTCGCTCTGCGATTTCTTTTTGAGAAAGCACGCTTTCGCAAAAATCAACCGCAGCCCTCCATGCAGAACTGTCTGCCAGCATTGCTGACACTACGCTGGGTAGACACAGGTCCTGACCGATCCTGTTCACGAGTATCCCTCTCTCTGCACTCCACGCAGGGCATTCCTCAAGTGTGTGTTGAGCAGAATCTACCACAGCCCTGCAGTGGTGGCATTGTGGCGTTGGTTCGCGTCCAATCCTGTGAAGGTACTCACCGAAGCAGCCGTGTGCTGTGAGAACCTGTGTCAATCTAAAAGTGACGTGATCCTTCCTCTTCAGCCAGGCCTGAAAACTGGGCAGAATTGCGCCGACAGCACGTTGGCGCACGTTTTGTGGCTCGTACAGCCGCTCGTGCCATTTTTCGAATGCGCGTCGGTGCTCTTGCTTCCTTATTTCTCCGGCATTTACGGGCTCGGGTCCGCGACTTCGGTGTAAACGCTCATACACCTGAGCGTCCATATCTGCTAAGATGTCTAATGGCGGGAATCGGGCTATTAGAGTCGCTGCCTCAAAAGATATGGTGCGATAACCTCGCGCAACCCTGATGGCCATGATGCGCTGGAAACTATTAAAAATAGTTCTACAGCGTTTGACGCCTAGTCTTTTAGACCATACAGGTGCGCCGTAGAGAGCCATCGACCTGATTACTCCACAGTAGAGACGGCGGACTTCTTCGCGTGGGCCTCTGAGGTTGGGTAGTAACCTATGCAGGGCACCCGCTACCCTTTTGATTCGAGGAGCCAAGCGTCGGAAATGCTCGTCAAAGCTCCAATGTCCATCCAAGGTGAGCCCTAAGTACTTTAAGTACTGCCCTACCTGAACGTGCGCATCACCTACTCTTATTGAAGAAGTAGATGGTTCGCTTCGTTGTCGAGTTCTATGGAACCAAAGGGCTTCCGTCTTTTGCGGCGCTATTTTAAGACCCAACTCATGGATTTTCTCGACAACGCATGCCACACCTCTTTCAGCAAGCTGAGCAGCCTCCACAAAAGTCGCACCATTGGCTATTACTAAAGTGTCGTCCGCGTAGCATACAGCATTCACACTCGTGGGAAGGCTTACTCTCAGGATGACATCATACGCAAAGTTCCACAGGATGGGGCCTACTACTGATCCTTGTGGAACTCCGCAAAATACTTCTCTACTATGTAGTTGACCGTCCCTGCCTATATATTGCACAGTTCTATCACGGAGGTACGCAGAGACTATACGCTGTAGGTATTCGGGTACGTTGTGGTAAGCAAGTGCTTCCCTAATAGTATGCCAAGGCAGTGAGTTAAAGGCATTTACAATGTCTAAGCTCACCGCTAATGTCTTCCCTCCCGTTGCCACTGTTTGCTCTGAAAGCTCACGTACCCGAAGAATCCGAGCGATGTGGCCTGCCCATTGCCACTTCAACTTGCAAATTGTAACACGACCAAATTTTTGTAACTTGCAATTTTTATCTTGAAAATTTAGATAGAGTACGCTTGCCTAAAAGAAACCGATTCACTCGTGATTTGAAGACCCCCAGATTGTAACTATCGAAGAACATCCATTCAGGCACAAGATAGATACATGTCTTCATTTCTTTTTTCATTCAATGCTGAATTTGCGCTCTCATACTGAGCTCTGCAAACACCATAAGACGCAATCACTTGCCCTAATTCCCGACAAATCAAACATCTGCTCGAAATAGTTTCGATAATGAAATTCTCCCGTCCCATTTCGTGAGAGTGAGTAAAGGTGCTGGCGCAGTGCCACATCCGTCAGCCTGGTGCAGGTTGGGGGTTCTGCAATGCTCTCGTTTAAATTTAGGCCTAGCCCATATTTCCACAAAGGTAACAGTCTAATAACCCAGAAAAAAAACCTTGAAGAAAAATTAAAACATTAAAACTATTCCTAGTATGTCCGTTTTCCAAAATTCTATATATAGAATTAGTGTATTTTCGTTGTTTATTTGTCGTAGAAACTCCTCCATTCTTTTCTGGTAAAGTAAGTGTTACTGTATGTTATCACAAACCAGACCAGAATATTATTTAGATAGTTATTTTTGCTTTTGTTTAAACATACGTTCCATCTTCAGGTCAGACAAACGAGGGCGAAAAGAGGTTGCAAACGTATCAAGGTTAAATCATACATGATGACTTAAATCGAACTTACCCTGCAGACGACATTGCTGCCCTATTTTTTCATGTAGACTATTATGATAATACATAATTAAACATAATTATGAAATCTGTAGCCCATTTGGGAGACCGCTAGACTTGAACGCGTGAGATCGCGGGTTCAAACCCCGGGCCCGTACCAGTGAGCTCTTTGGTGCTTATGTACGGATTTTCATACCACTGGCTTTTCGGTAAAGGAAAACATCGTGAAGAAACCTGCATACGTACGGAGAAGGAATTCAATGGCGTATATATTTGAATCCACCAACCCGCACTGGGCCAGCGTGGTGGATATGGCCCAAACACCCTTTCGGGGGTAGGCTAAAAGTCCAGCAGAGGACTGTTAAAAGGCTGATTATGATGAAATCTGTATAAGATATCGTAAACCGTGAGATATCGCTTACCGCAGCGTAGTGCGTTTCGATTAAAACACCTCGGGTTTAGACCGATGCCAGTGTTATTTTCTGCTATCTATTCATAATGATATATATTTTTTTAAATGAAATGTACTTAATCATGTTTTAATCTTTACACTATTCTAGATAAAACATTCAATTTTGACAGACCGCTATTTTATAATTTTAAGCTAACCATAACAGCAGACAAACTAAAATTGCTAAAAGTGAGAATCGAGGGCCACGCACAAGTCGCACAATGCTGCGGTAAGGGGTTCCAACTGCAGACCTTATAATACCTAAGGTCTGTGGTTCCAACCCAGCGCTGCTTTGCTCCTTACCACCGACGTATGCTTCGACGGTACATCAAACTACTCTATACGCTTTTCATATTATGCTGCTAAGTGCTATTGCACCGTAAAATAATTGATTAATGATAAGTAATTAAATTGGAATACTAACATTGACTAACTAATAGTGACATTATAACATTGTAGACATTGTACCTATTTTAACTTGACATAACTACTATACTATGACATTTTCTTTGTACACTAACAATACTAATCTATACTAATATAATATTATAAAGAGGAAAGATTTGATTGTTTGTTTGTTTGTTTGCATTGAATAGGTTCCGAAACTACTGAACCGATTTGAAAAATTCTTTCACTGAGGGGAAGCTACACTATCCCCGGGGGACATAGGCTATAATCTATACCCGTGCGAGGCCGAGGCAGACCGCTAGTCATATTATAAAGAGGAAAGATTTGATTGTTTGTTTGTTTATTTGCATTGAATAGGCTCCGAAACTACTGAACCGATTTGAAATATTATTTTACTGTTGGCTACACTATCCCCGGGTGACTGCAACGTAGTGCATTCTGATGAAGACACTTGGCTTTATACCGATGCCGGTGTCATTTTCTGCTATCTATTCACCATCCATCACGGGTAATTTCTCGTTCCCAGTTTAATTGAGTTTGCCGAAAAACTTCCTCGGTTGCTGAAACAATTTGCATTTCTTTGAGAGCTACAATGCTACAAAGTTTTAATAAACAAGGTTTCCAAGTACGTTGTGTTTATATACTTTACGGGTTATTAATAAAAGTACATTTTCACTTCTCATGCTCGTAAAGTTCGTGTTTATGCCCGTTGTAAGAGACTAAAACTGCTTTTTATGCTGTTGTGCTTAAAAGTTTTCTTTTTGTGTACTAGTGCATAAAAGTAAACTGAAACCTCTTTAAAATTGTTCAAAGAGGTTCCGCTTGTAATATATTTCATGTAGGAAGTTTTTAGGTCTCTAATAATACCCATAAATCAGGATATTATTAAAGACCCAGACATAAATTTTGTCGAATAAAAAGAGGTTTTGGTGCCAACCTTCATCAAACATATCGCCTCATAGTATTATTTTTCTAAACTGGTGTTATTTCAAGTGTTACTATGTACCTAATAATGGTGGATTCTTATTCATAAGTATTTGCGAACGAGCTGTGCTCGATTGTAGGCAAGTGGTGTGAAACCTGTTTTTTTTTCTTCATTTTGTTTCCAAAACTCCATAGAAGTCTCTAGCAAACTCTCTCACTCTCCACTTCTTTACTGTGACATACTTTAAGACAGTAAAATACATAACACGGGGCTCCATGGCCTTAATGGCTTTAGCCTTCCTAGTATTGGGTGGAAAAAAAAACTTTGATTGGGTTGATAACCGTATCACCTATTGCAGTACCTACTGACATTAGTACCATTCTACCACCGACGTATCACCGAGCCAAGTATTTGGCAAAGTTAAATACACGCCATATATTTGCCCCAAAGTTAAGTCAATAGTTTTGGACGCACTGCGGATCCTAGATAATGCCTTTTTAAGCAGACTTGGCCAACATTTCAACCAGCCATTCTTTGAGTCGGGAAGTTTTACTGTACGTAGCTATGTAGGTAGAGAGTTAAAAGAAAAAGTGAGAGAAAAGGTGAAACGTTTCATTAGCTAATGTTATTACTGGATATATTGATACTTATGTTATAGAGAGTGACGTATATATACTGTACTAAGCCGAAAGGAGGTCATTGTACTCATTATTATGAACAACTTTTACTATGGGACCAACCCTGCAACCGCAAAAAAACGGGTTTGCCGGATAATTTCGACCATAGTTTACGCACATATTGTGGACTTTTTCAAGGAGAGTAGATAAAACAATGTGTCAAAATCACATAACTTACCATAATAAAAAGTGAAACATAATAAATACTCAAAATTTTGCTACTGTTTACTACCATCGATCAGAGTCAGATTTTATAAATTACTAGTGACCCGACCGCCCGGCACGGGTGTATTTACGTGCGAAGCCGGGGCGGGTCGCTAGTTATATATATAAACCTTCCTTGAAAATGTATCTAATGGTGAAAACCGCATCAAAATCCGTTGCGTGGTTTAGGAGGAGTTAGCGGCCATACAGACATACAGACAGACGCGGAGAGCGACTTCAATTTATACTATGTAGAGATAGAGATTTTATATTTAATTCGTTGAAAAATCTCGACTAAGATTTTGCTATTATTTCTTCTGTGCTAAGGTTTAGTAAAACATTAACAAACATAAATCATAGAAGGTGTCAAAAGCTTTAATCGGAATGTTTAAAAAAAAAAACGAAAAAGTTTTCACGAGGTACGAGGAGGTTTTCAGAGTAGGTAATTAAATTTTCACTGAGTCAGATTTTATCATATATTTGATATTTAATTCGTTGCTAAATATTGACTAAAGTTTAGTACAAAATTAAAAAACATAAATCACAGAAGGTGTCAAAAGTTTGAATCAGAATGTAATCATAAAATACTAATAATATAATCAGAAAAAAAACTAAAGTTTTTACATAAAGTACGTCAATTTTCACTGTAAGTTAAAATAATCTCACACTGTAAAATAACAACAGTTATTATGAGAGACATTTTCAGTACAGTTAAAAATTCTAATTTCATAATGGAAAGTGGGAGCTAAAAGTTGTAACATTAACCTTGTTAGCAGTTTGCAACTAGGCGTATTACAGTTGGTGGGACGCGCGTAGAATGAGAAAACAGGATAAATATTATACCTATATCTGTACTACACAGCTCTGTTACAGAAACAGTCATTTTAATGCGATAATTAACACAAAATAACAAAAGTTTATCGCCATCAGCATCGTTTCAGCCACTGCTAGATATAGGCCCTCCCATCGATCTCCAAAAGAGCCGGTTGGAAGCGTTTTCTTACGGTCTCATTTAGGACGTCCGTCCATCTTATTGGACGTCTCACGCTGTGCATACCGTTCCGTGGTCTCGATTTGATAACCTTTCGGCTCCATCGGCCATCTGTTCTTCGTGCTATGTGCCCCGCCCACTGCCACTTCAATTTGCTAATCTGGTGAACAAACTAAGGTTCGAGACATCGGAATCGCGGTTAGTAAATTAAAGAGGACCTGGAAGAAACGTTGCTAGGCACAGTGATGACAGGCGGAGCAAGGTTCTGACAGAGTGGTGGCAGAGGCAAGGTAAGCGGAGCGTTGGTCGTCAAGCTGCAGGGTGGGTCAACGATATTGTCACTATCGTGGATTGAACATGGACTCGATTAGCACAGGACGGAGGCAGATGGCATAATAAAAGAGAGACATATACCCAGCAATGGGATAAAGAAGGCTGTGGATGATGATGATGATGATGATGATGATGATGTAACAGTTAAGAATAATTTGTAATGTTGACTTTTTCTGTGTGCGTTAGCTTCGTTGTAAGCACAGCAAGCATTTGAACTGAAATAAAATAAAGATAAATAAAATAAACAAATATTCGGGACATTTTTGCACACACGGTCATCTGACCCCAAACTAAGCAAAGCTTGTGATATGGCTGCCAGAGACTGATATACATACATATATAGTTTTAAATACATACTTATATAGATATTAACAACTAATACAATAAGATAAGTACAATGACGACTTTCATCTTCGTATATTTTCCGATTAATCCTCTATTTTCATACTATTGGAAAGTAACTTTGGCAGGTAACTTTAACATAAAGATCCGGTTCTTTCTCATCATTCTCGGCTACTGACGCGTGACTTCCGACCCCTATATTATCCCTTCATTACGGATGACAAGGCAACACCTACAAATTTAGGGTTCTTTAGGTACCTATCCGGTATAGTATAGAAAATAATGAACATAATCATCAATACAAACCAGTAAGTTCAAGAACCTCAAAAGTTCATACACTGGGCCAGCATGATGGATTAGGACCCATCCTTTCTCTCTGAGAGAAGGCCTATGTCCCAGCAATGGGAACATCCATAAGCATAAGCAGCCTTTTTAATAGTCCACTGCTGGACTTAGGCCTACCTAAGGGAGATTGGGCCATATCCACTACGCTGGTCCAGTTGCGGGTTGATATATTCACATACGCCGTACGAATACAGGTTTCCTACGATATTTTCCTTCACCGAAAAGCAAGTTGTATGAAAATCCGTACATAAACTCCAAAGAGCTCATGTGTACGTGCCCGGGGTTTGAACCCGCGACCTCACTTTTTTGAGTCTAGCGGTCTCCTAAATACCAGGGCTACCACGGCTTGCTAATCGGACCATGATAGGCAGATAATAATGACCATTTTGAAAATTAAGAATTCTATTAAAGCATTTTTAATTCACCATGATTTACGAATGTGATTCTCTCTTGAAAATTATCGTCGTCATCGATTTTAAGAACTTAGTTCGTCTTTTATAACTAGTTCATACTAAAAAAGTATTTTCTTTTTCATTCTTACCCTTCAACAACAAAGTAAAACTATCCGGAAGTGATAACACTTTCTTCTGAAAAGAAACTCGACAGAACCCTTTACCACCGACTTTAATCACGCACTTCGCTGCTTTATAAGAATCACGACACTTGCCTTCAAGCTTGACTGAAGAGAGCCACAAAGGCGTCGGGTTTTCATTTCAGTAAAGCACAATGAGCAGAATATAAGTAATATTTCACAGTCAAGCAGGTTTCAGAGTTTTGTGAAGATGTGACGGTAAGATGAAAGGATGTTTCGTACTTGCTGTTTATCACAATTTTTACTTCGTTTTCTTAATAGCCAGTCATTGAGGTACAATACATATAGAGTCACAAAGTATGAGAAAGTGTGTTTTCATAAAAAAATACAATGTTATTGCAGTTGTTAGAAGCATTCTTACAGCGATCGCACTGTAACTCAAAACTACCTATCTATATATATAAAAGCGAAAATCATTCATCTACTCACTCACTCATTAAACACGAAATCTCGGAAACCACTTGACCTACGAAGCTGAAATTTGGCAGGTAGATTTCTTATGGGGTGTAGAGGTCCACTGAGAAAGGATTTAAGGAAAAGGGAGTTGAAATATTGTATGAAAGTCTACGCGTACGAAGTCGCGGGCAACAGCTAGTTCTCTATAAAAATGTACTTAGATGTACTTGTTTATACTCGACAAAATAGTACAGCTGTTTTTTCGCAATTTCTTGTATTTTCCAATAAACTTCATGACATAATGGAAACCATATCGAACTGTGGCTCAGTACAAAACTCACTCATTACACCCCTCGGGAAGTAATAAGAGACCCGAGCGCGAACCGTTTGCTCCAATAACTGTCTATTTGCTAGCCTCTAGTTGAAAGAGCTTCAGTGGAGCAGAAATGTCCGTTTTCATTTAAATTCTATAAGTAGAGTTGCTTTCTATATACCTTTGTTCGGTTGTTTATTCGTCGTAGAACTCTTCATTATTTTCTGTTAAAGTAAATGCAACCTTACAAACCTGCAGTGCAAGTACTGTTCTTTATCGATCATCAAATTTGACAGTTGAAAATGTGAAATTCGATAAAACGCCATTTTATCAGTACTCGCTATGATCGATTCTATGGCATTTTATCGAATTTGATGATCGATAAAGAACGGTACTTGCACTGCTGAAGATGTAATTTAACTACATAAAAGCACAAAATACAAAACAATCATTCAACTACAAAAGTGTAAATAACAATCTAATTAATTATCTGACTCCTCGCTGGCTCATTTGGTAGTGTGGCCCAGTTACCGTGTTGCAGTTGTAATAGCCCAGTTAATAAATATTAATGTATGTATTTAAAAATAGCATCATCATCATCAGCCAGAAGACGTCCACTGTTGAACATAGGCCTCCCTCTTTAACCTCCACACTGAACGACAGCCTGCCTTTTGCATCCACTGGATGCCAGCGACTCTCACTATGTCGTCGGTCCATCTAGTGGGAGGCTTACCTACGCTGCGTCTTCCAAATAAATTCCAATAAATATTAGGGAATTTTTTGGACACACTGATATTCGGGACTTTTTTTTCTGACTCCAAACTAATCAAAGCTTGTACTATAGCTGCCAGAGACTAATATAAATACATACCTATATATTTTTGAATGAATGATTATATTTATAACCGTTGGGGAAGAAAGGTTCTTGAGTGGAGACCACGAACTGGAAGACGCAGCGTAGGTAGGCCTCCCACTAGATGGACCGACGACATAGTGAGAGTCGCGGGCATCCAGTGGATGCAAAAGGCAGGCTGTCATTCAGTGTGGAGGTTAAAGGGGGAGGCCTATGTTCAGCAGTGGACCTCTTTTGGCTGATGATGATTATGCTATTTTTAAATACATACATAAATATACAATTATTAACTGCAGATCAGACAAACAAGAGGGAAAGGAAACATGGCTAGGAAGGTGCGAACGTATCAGGCATAAAAGTCAAACTCGTATCGTAAAATACGTATCGAATGTAATGCAAATTTTGTATTTCGAAATTGAAATTTGTATGGAATTCGATACGTATTAGCTAAAATTCGTACTTTACCCGCAGGAGTCGGATCGGACGCAGTGCTAAACACTTTTATTCAAAGCTTCGAATATTTTCCCTTTAAGTATACTAGTATACTTAAAGGGAAAATATTTTCCCTTTAAGTATACTAGTATACTTAAAGGGAAAATATTGCGCAATTGTGTTCCCTAAAGTGCAAATTGAATTGCACCTTTAGAAATTGTAGTGAAAAGGGTTTATAAATTACTATTTGTTTAGACAAAATTTACCTAAAATTGCTACCGGTCTGTGATTGATTTCTTAAGACAAATGCCAAGTTCGTGCGTAATTTTTGCAAATTAAAGTAATCGGTTTGGCACCAGTCCGTGAGTAAATAATTTCGTAGAAAAATAGGTACATGGAGCTTCGCTCGTCTTGCACTTAGCCGGTGTTTATTATTTGTAGTTTTACTTCAGAGTGTGTACGTAAGTACTATAATTAACATGGCAAGTGTGAAACTTGTACGTATAATCGTTTTAAGGGGTTTTGTACGCAAAGGGTGTAATCGAGACCCTATTACCAAGCCTACACTGTCTGAATGGCAGTCCTATCTTTTAACGGCTGTATCTTTCGAACCGTAATAGATAGCAAGTTGAAATTAACACAGAATATGCAATGATTCGAATTAAGAAATAATAATAAAATAAAACAAAATAACTTATTTTTTTCATGATCTTTAGGTTGTTTTTTGTCAGTTAAACTGTGATTATGTTTTTAGTTCGTACAAAAATCCCAAAAAAAAGGACGTTTCGTTTTTCCTGAATTTGAGAATTGTCCGGGAAACTTCCTTTTTTTCTCTACATAAAACTTAATTTGCACTACTAAAAACATTTTAAAACTAAAAATAGCCATATCGGTCCAGCCGTTTTCAAGTGATGCGATTACCAACGAACACCATTTCTTTTTTATTTATATAGATTCCATACGATTCCGCACATGCTCTACAAACCTCTTCCACCGAGTAAACATTTGAAATCACTTCATAACAATTTCACGGTCCAAATACAAAATATAGGCAGCGAACGATCACGACACAAACAGAGCTGGATTCAGGAGTCAACCGCGCGTTTAGAATATTGTATAACAGGCATGGACGACGGTTTACTCTGGACCTTATGTCAAAGCAACAAGGTGGCTTACTCTTTTTTTTTGCGTAATCCTCATGTAAAGACACGCAATATGTCCTTTTCCTAAATCTGAAAAGATAGTTTCGAAATATTTCTCAGGCGTCTTTGAATTTTTTTATGTGTTCCGATCGATTTGGTAAATTTTTAGGCTCTCATCGCAAATACTAAGAGGCTATTTATTGTGATACTACCCGCACTTTGCAAATAACTTAGCGTTTATTAAGCGAACTGATAAATTAACAATAGAATCACCTAAAGTATTCAGAGGCAACATCACTTAGCATATGGTATGGTATGGCTTATATAATAATATGATAATTCAGGATATAACAGGTTACCTTCATTTTCATTCAAATTAGTGCTAGGGTTACGAAGCACAAACTTTTGCATATTCAAATAATTTGTGTTGGGGTAGCATACAATATTATTCCTATACGATTATTACATTAAAGCTACTGGCAGACTACCTTGAAATGATCAATGAAAAGGTCACCCCCTCTTCTTGCGAAGCTGGAAATCCCACACCGTATGTTTTTCCGCTCCTTCTTTGCGCTGCATTGCGAGTAAATTCTTTCCTCCGAAGGTCTTCCCGAGTTTCAACATAAATAAATAAAAGCTTTTATTAATACCTTATACTTATTCATTTAAAAAAGTTTTATAATTATATATTTGTTAGTATGTTAGTAGGTATTTACTCAAATTATATTGGTTTTTAATTAATTATCTATTATTAATTCGCTATGAGGACCGCCCGTAGCAGTAAAAGTCTGAACTTTTTTCCATTCTCGTCTATTTTTAGCAGTTCTGGACTAAACCTTTCCCGCGACCTTTATTATACCGTCGTTCCATCTTTGGAAAGGTCTACCTGGCTTACGCTTTTGTCTCTAGGCATCCAGTTTGTACAACTTGTGCCCACCTATCCGGTTCTACTCTTTGCATGAGACTGGTCCACTCCCATTTGGGTCTTAGGATTTATTTTATGACGTATTTAGCTGTTCTTTTCCTAATCAGTGTGTTATGTACGCGATCTCTTAGTTTGAGGTTCATGTAGCTTTAATGTGGAGCATTATAAAGAATGTGTAAACAATTACTACCTCTCTGGGCTGGCAAAGCATCCACAACAGAGAGTGAATCGGTTTCTTCTAGACAAGAGTGCTCCATCGTAGACCGCATCATCGCTTAACATCAGGCAAGATAGAAGCCTAGCCCAAGCCTATCTATTATTAAAAAAACGCTTGTTTAGTATGTTCCAAAGGCGCCGTTGTAACGCTCTTTACAAAATAGTATATCAAATAACATTTTCAAATGGGCAAAATGGGTTTTAAGATAGGCAACACACTGCCAATGCCCCAAGTATTGTAGATATCTAAAGGCGGCGGTGACCACTTATCATCAAGTGGCCTATCGCTATTTTGCCACTTACTCCATAAAAAAAAAACTTATTGAATATTTTTTTAATCAATCAAAGGACAGCCTTATTAATTAGTTAATTAGTTCTGGAACTGCGGTCGTTAAAAGAACACTTTATTACCGATATTGAAGCCAACTTGAAAAGTGTCGTTAACTTTCGAAAAGATTTAAAAGTTTGACAAGTTCATCTTTATTAGTTGAATCAAGCTACGCCTCACAGTTCCACCCTGAACTTTAGATATCTTAATTTCTCGATTAAATAGTATCAAACCTAAAACGATATGTTAGGTATATTTCAACAAAGACTATGGCAGATCGATGAAAAAAGAAAGTACAAATTCATTGTATTTTTTTTAAATTGAAGTGGCAAAGAAACTTTCTTACGACGCTCTTTTCCGACTTTTAGCAATTATGGTCATTCTAGTTTAAGTGTGCATACCTTCATGGTTAGCTTAAAATTATAAAAATTGTGTCATAACAGAATTAAATGTTTTATCTAGGAAACCCATGAGACCGAAACACGATTAAGCACATTTCGCTCGATAGAAAAAATATATCAAAGTATCACTGATTTGCGCTTTTATCCCTGTTTTTTTTGGATTCATTCAATTGCCTATTTATTAAATGATGTCTGTGATATCTTAATATATAGATTTCATAATAATGAAGGAAACCGGTGAGGTACATTTTACAATACAGCTATACTTTTCGAAAAATATGAGAAAAACCCCAAAAATAGAAGTAGCGAAACGCACGACTGTGTGTAAGCGCCATGATTTTGCTCCGCTAAATGCAACTTTAATACGATAAACTAAGGATTATGGTCATCTGTAGTAATAAGGGTTGCTTAAAAGTGGGAATACCTCGTCTTAAAAGCTAAATTTGTTGCAAATATGTGCAGCCAGTGCCAGTGTGTGTATGTGCTAAGTATGTAAGTTCATAAAATCACACACGCTGACATGTATTAATGTGTTGTGAAAAATGAAGTTTTTAAAAAATTTACGGAGTTTTTAACAATAATGTTATGTTAGAGTAACTAACAAACACTTCGTCTGTAATATTATTGTAAAAGTAATATATTTTTGTCCCAGCGACAGTTAATTCAGTGCAGCGATGTATAGGGCCCATTAAACTTGCGCCTTCTTGTAATTTATTTGTGTTATAGTAGCTCGTTTTTCATCTTAAGCCTTCATTAATGCCGCGGGTTTATTGATTGTGTTTTACTTTGTTGCAGGTAAGACAAGAAATGACAGAGAAAATAACGTACGTACTTATTTTAACAAGACGAGCAAGTCGGTGACCTGATAGTAAGCGCCACGAATACCTTTGCCAATCAGTAGGTACCACTCGCAGATGAGACAAACAAGGGAGATATAAGATGGTGTCGCGTGCGAACGTACGTGACGACCTTGTTGTCATTTTTTTCAATATTATTTACCCTAGTGCCTCACACCTGCAAAATGTGTAATGAGCTACTTTCCGCGGAGTTTCCGAGAAGCTACAACATGGGTATTTCAAAAGGCGAGTTTATAGAGTAGGCAACGTATTTGTGATGCCTCGGGTGTTACAAGTATCCATAGATGACGGTGACTACTAAGCTTCAGGCAGCCCGTCTGCTTATTTGCCACATATGGCATTAACAAATCCTGATCAGCACTGAAGTATGCTTGACACTTTTAATTCTGCGTGCTTCATCTTCGACCACATTGTCGCTTACCAACAGGCGATTTGGAGGTCAAACGCGCACTAATCCGCGATTTTTTAAAAACCCCGAGTTGCATGAAAAACTTGTCCTCTCCACTCTCACACTCACACTCTCTATTCTAATTATATTATACATCCCTAATACGCTAAGATATGGCATTAGTGATTAAAGTCTGGGTGTGTTGTATAATCTTAGTTTTTAGGGTTCCGTACCTCAAAAGGAAAAAACGGAACCCTTATAGGATCACTTCGTTGTCCGTCTGTCCGTCTGTCCGTCTGTCAAGACCCTTTTTCTCAAGAACGCGTAAAGGTATCAAGTTGATATTTAGATTAAATAATTGGGTCTACGGTTTCTTTCAGCTGTAAAAAAAATAAAGTTGTAAGTCAACGCAATCAAAAGATATGAACGTTTATGTCGCATATTTTGCGATTTTACAGGGGAATCAAAACCTATAGGGTACTTCCCGTTGACCTAGAATCATTAATTATGGCAAGAAGCAAGGTTTTACAACACATATAAAGAAATAAATCTGAAAGTTGTTAATTTGACGTTATATCATATAAAAAATATTGTTTTAGAATTACAAACTTACATTTTGTAGTCGTTATGTATGGAAGAACCTAATTGTCAACTACAAAGTTAAGTTTGTCTTTCAATATTTCAACTTCAGTTAGTTTTTTTTTGGACTCGTGCTCTAAACGTTTCCGTCCAACGGAACCCTCAAAGCACGAGTCCTACTCGTACTTGTCCGGTTTTTTTTTATATTAACTTCGCAATGTTATCGAAGCACATTTTTCAGAAGTAGACATAGAGTCATATTTTAATACCTTTAAAAACATAACACAACAAACAAAATGCACGAGAGAGATTTTTGCACCCAGTATTCTGGCCTTTAAAACTCATTACGAAGTTTGATAATGAAAAATTAAATCTGTAAAGACACGTTTTCGCAAAAATTTGCTTTTGCGTGTTACATAATCAATCGTTAACTTTTATACAGCGTAGTGTCCGGGGTAAAAGGCCACGCCATTGTTTTTTATTAGCAGCTTCCGTTGGTTTGTTTAAAAATATTTTTAATACTGTACGTATAACGATGTGCCCGCATTTTGTATGAAACAAAAATTTATTTATACCAGTCCCTCTAAAAAGATTATTTTATTCACTGAAAACAGTGATTTAAAAACACTTTAAAATACTATTTTGGTGTTTGAATTTAGAACACACCAATATATTCGACCGACATAGCTCCATCTCAATACCATACAACCTCCTAGCGCATATCTATTTTCGTTTAAATCTTTCTTCTTCCCGTAGTCATGGTAGTATAGTATGCAACTCTTGAATAAAACAGATTTATATCGAGAGCCATGAATCACTCGCGTCGCTCAGGATTCTAACACTTGAATCACGTGCGTATCGAGTGATTCAATCATTATGAATCACTCCCTACGGCCATGATTCAGTCATTAGAATCCTTCACGTGCTCGTGATTCATCTATGGCCCTCGCTTTAAATCCGTCCTTTATTCACTAATTGCATAATATACTATTTTATTCATTCCACACAAAATATAATATTTTTTCACAGGACCTATCACTATTTTTAGTTCACAAAACATTATATTTGGTTATTCACAAACTTTTATTTAACTCGCCTTCTTAGTTTGGGGCAAATCTTGATTGAGCTCAAAATATTGCATGCATATTTAGTTTGAAAGTTTGCGATCCAGAGGCAGATATTCAAATTCATCACGGGTGACTCAATATTCAATTCAAATTTATCATATTCTAACATCTGCGAGGCCGGGAATCGAACCCGCGACCTTCGGCTCATGAAGCAGACATCCTACCACTGAGCCAAACCGGTCGATTAATTAACCGAAAGAAGTTAGATCTAAGAGTTGACAGTGGGACAAATCGACGTTTAAACAAATTTATGTTTGTATGTTTGTTCGACAAAAACTAGAGTAGGTACCGTTAATTCGATCTTCATGAAATTTTATAGGCAAATAATTCAAATAAACATAATTTTTCGGGAAATTTAGTTCGTATATGAGTTAATCCGATGCACGGGTTGTAAATATATTAAAATAACAAAGTTATACAATATCGTTGGTGAAGGAAGGGGTTCCTAACGAATCCGAAATAAACCTATTTTGTACAAATAATGTCAGTTTGACTGAAGTGAAGAATGTCACTTTTTTTTTCTTCTTACCCGTATTGGAGCTTTTGGCTTCGCGTGATTGACGCAGTTGCCATATACAAGTCGTTTAAGTTTAGTTTAAGAATTTAAAGGTAGGGAAATGATACGCGAAAATTAGGACATAGGAAGTTATCGTAACCGTCAACTGTCATATTTTTCAATAAAGATCATGGTAGCTAGAAAACTATGGAGCGGGTGTACCTTAGTATAGTTGAAGTAAAAGTTTGAACATCGTGAGGTCTCAGTTCGGAGCGAACTACTAGTAATATACTATGTTAAAACTGACGACCCGTAAGTTTATCGTAAGCTGTCAGTGTTCATGCTACACTCAGTTCAGTGTAAACTGTCAGTTTAACTGAGCGTGTGGAGCTGCTGTTACGGAAGTTACCGAATGTATTCAAACTTTTGCGGCTTATCGGCGCTATTAACAATGCGGTAGTCATTCAACTTTCACAACCGGTCTTTTGGGACCCATAAGAATAAAATCCAATGGAGTTTTGCTGAAAACAATTGGAATACTTGATCATTTCCTCTTTTCCGTTTCTTTCATGAAATTCCTAGCCTGTAGATATTTTATGGAATACACACTACGGCATCTGTGAGCAAGAACATCGTGACTTAATACTACCATCACCATTCATCCATAAAATAATACCAGAAGCACGACAACGAGGCTCTCTTACGGTGGAAATTTATCTTCTCAGCTCTCTAAATTATCAACAACAAAATAAACTATTTACTGAAAGTCAATAATTCAAAAGCTTATATTTCTCGAATAATAACTAATCAGACAACATGACACTTCAAAAAGGGACGACAAATCCCACAGAATAATAAAGAGCATAGAATCCGTCACGTGATTTGCAAAGCGTACAAGGCCGTCTGTCAAATAGTATGTAGCCTTTGGAACCTTTTACGGGTCCCTATTATACATTAAAATAGTGTAAAACCCTGCAATTTGTCGTCCTGTCAAATATATATATATATAATATATGTTTTGTTCTAGTAACAACAATTTTGGCATATAAGTAAAGAATGTAACATGTGCAATTTGTTTATGCTAAATTAGCGCAGAAGTTGGCCGCAAAATACGAGACAACGGTGGTGACTCCCGCTCTGGCTCGTTCCTGGTGCAAAGATTGGCCATTGCCATTCAGCGTGGACATGCTGCCAGTGTTATGGGCACTTTTGCACCAGGAACGATCCGGGGCGGGCTGTTTGATTAGACTAGTTTTTTTTGTAATTAGAATTAAGTAGTTTGGAACGTATTAATTGTTTAATATTAATAATATGTATTGACACATAAGAACATGTAATTTAATTAGCACTACTTCTATGATTTATGTCCTTCTTTGGAGACAAACCCAGATTACAGATAATCCATTAGATTAATAATTATGAAACCTTTGACCAAACAAAGTAAAACGGTCCACGGCGCCATGTAAAATGCAAAACACAATGTTGGAACATCAACCATCTCATTATTTCTATCTCACATATTCTAATTATATTTGCATGCTATCTTACTCTTACACGAAATTAATGCTACTGAGCTGTCACTGTCAAACGTTAACTATCTATTTTTAGCGTAAAGGCTGATTAATAATAACAAAACATTAAAACGGCAAGTTGCTACTTTCTAATTTTCATATGATGTCCCTTGCGGAAAATGTTCGTTCCCGTATCGTAATTTAAACGAATTTTCGCCGAAACTCTATGTTTGGCGGCGCGGTAGGAAAACTGTTAAAGTAAAGTAATTAGTTTTTGGGGTTATCTAACGGTCGTGCTGGGCAATATAATTAGTAAGGCGGAAAATGGATAAAATTGACCTTGTCTTTAGGCGGCTTGCTTCCAGCAATTTAGATACTTGAGAAACTGGAGAAATCGTATAATGGAGAATTCTATAAACCTGATAAAATTAGTAATTTTTAAATTTTCACGATTTGAACACATGTTTTAAATGTTTATCGGGACTTATCACGTATTATTTAATTTAGGTAAAAAAAACGTTTCGACCATGTTACAATGGCCATGGTCACGAGCAACTGAAAACTGCGGGTGAGTCCGGTGAGAAGAGCGGGTCTTTTGTTCTCCTACCCTCACTTGATCTTGAAAAATCGCAGGGCCGATAAAATTACTCGATAATATCTTGAGACCCAAGGTCAACATACCTTATCAAAATTAATACATAAAAAAATTGCAGGCAAGGGGACTGCCGACAGAATTGAAAACTAAAAACTCAAAAGAAATTTCGTTTCAGGTAATTTTTAATAATACATATGTATATGCATCGAGATACAATAGATATAGAGTCACAATCGTGACAAAAAAATGTTCGAACCAAAACATGGCGCACGCTACCAGTTTTGCAGTCTTTTGGTTAGTTAGAACCTTCTACAACGACTACAATCGTGATCCGACTACAACGCCGCGCGATGCGCTGCCAGAGCTACGATGACATAGCGGACAAATAACGTTGAACACTATGCAAGCTACATAACGTCTAAATTGGAGTAAATGTGGCATTGTGAACTATAAAATTGATACAATGTACAATAACTCTCGGACGTTTCTTGACTGTTTTCACTGAGAGTTTCTGCCTCTATAGGAATTTATCTCGATGTTCGAACAACTAAAATGTACTGTACTTTAAATATATCTCATCGCAGAGACCAGAAATATCGAAAAATATTAAAACAACAGAAGGAGAGACTGTAAAGCCTAGCTGTAAAACGAAACTGGGACCGTAATTAATTGTTTAATTTATGCCTTTAACTTTTATGAAGATAGTTTTATGCCCCAGCTGTGTCTGGTTCCACTTAAATTTAAAAATTTATTATTAAAATCATAAAATGTTTACCTGCTCGTTACCTTCACGGAAAACGAATGGACGGGCCATCACCATTGAACTCGTTCAGTAAAAACAAGTAAAAACCGCAAATATAATTAAATATAATTCTCTTAATACAATTATTAACGTATAATTAAAACCATGTACAGTACATATGTTACAAAAAATAGGTAGCGGTATTTTGTTGTGCACTTACACTTCGGGAAAGCACAGGAAGGAATAATAATTTTTTGTCAGATGTTTCATTATCATGTAACAATAGTCTTGTGTTGTACTTCTTATGACCAACTGAAACCAAGTGAGCGCCGGTGCTCATTTTGTAATCTTCAAAAATGCGCTCCTTCTGGGCCCGTCCATTCATTTTACTTTGGTCTAAGCTTGAAACAGTGGTAGGCACTAGATACTAGGTGATAAGAAATGTCATTCACATCAACGAAATGTATGGAGCAGTATGATTTTATTTTACTGGATTTCTGTGTTAGTCCCACAGTAAAGTTTGTTCGTAATTTTAAGTACAATAACTTCAGAAAGAACCTATTCTGTGCTGCAAAAAGCATTAAAAACACAATTGAACTGACAGTATGAGTTTTTTTTTTTTATAGATACATTTTTACCATGGCAAAATCGTCCATGCCTTTTTTTTTTTTTTTTTTTTTTTTTTATTATAGGTTCACAGAACTGGAAATACACAAAAAGGACTTAATTAAACAGTACACAATAATGAGCGTTAGTGTATGTCCTACTTGGAGTGAACACGGCATACATATTTGCTCATTTTTTTAAATATAAATATCTTCTGATAAGAAAATATAAATATTTTTTTGTTATTATTTTTTCTCTTAGGCGTAATAACAAGACTTAAATTAAACTTAAATACTAATGAGTCCATCTTAATTGACTATTTATAATTAAATATACTTATTATTTTTTTTTTTTTTTCTCTCTCTCTCCCTTTCTCTTTTACTGCACTTCACAACTTTGCAGTATGTGTTCGCGCAAAACCAAATATCCATAGAACACGAGGACAGTGTATTTTCAAATCCTTGTGCAGCTTAACCTTTTCCACAATCACAATACGAATATACTACAATCTAAATTTAACCACAAACGTATAGGTCTCACACACACGTCTGTCTCGCGTACAATCAAGCCCGCGATCTCCACAACTCACCCTATCATCGTGGGAATCCCCGCGTGGCCCATTTTCAATTTGTAAATGGAACCATGGAACGGTAAAATCCTCTTTCTTTCGGAGTATAATCGTTTGACATGGCTTCCGTTTGTGGATTCGCTTGCTATTGTATTGGTCTTTTTGAAATTCGTTTTACTGGTCGACTGGGCCTAAAATTAATTTTGTTGGTACCCACATTATAGGTACCTATCTGAATATTCAAGTCGCGAGTTAATAGGGTTTTTCTAAGCAAGGGTGGTTCTTCGTAGACCGCATTATTGCTTAACATTAGGCGACAAGGCGGTGAAGGGCTAGCCTATCTATAAAAAAATGCTGTTCATTGGTAAACGCATTACTTGAGAACCGACTTGGCAATTTTTTTTATGAACCTAATATTTGAAGTCCGATTATTGTTTTAACGGAAAGTTGTTTTTTTTTTAAAAGTTATTTAGAAAGTTTAAAAATGCGGGAAAAAATTAAGACCATTTCTATAGGATTTTTGTATAAACTCGAGAACATAACTCAAACCAGTTTATTTAAATTTGCACTGGACAAAGTTTGGAGGTCAGTATTTTTATATTTTTTTAATAATGGGCTAACTTTTGACCGCCACCTCGCCTGATGTTAAACGATGACGCGGTCTACGGTGGCGCACGCTTGCTTAGAAGAAACCGATTATTTTTATTCAATAAAAAAGCCTGAAAAAAATTCGAATTCTAAATATTTCAACTTTTTTCATCTTCTTTTGCTATTAAATTTTAACAAACTATACGGATATTAGGTATTATGAGCTCCGCATAAAATCTCCCTTGATATTGCTTAAACTATGGACCACACCGCCCAAAACCTTATAAAGCTTAAATCTTCCCAGCGATTCAAATACTCGACTATCCCCGTAATGGTGCCGAGGAAAATGTGAGTTACGTCATATTCCTGAAAATATGATCCCGTATTTCATATAAATCGCTTGGATACTTGAAAACAGTTCAGTTGAAAGATCGATCTTTCTTATTGAGAGGTATTGAGTATGTTGTGTTCGATTTAGTGAATAAATAAGGGGCCTTGAATTGCGAGTTTTGTAACTATATTTTGTATTTTGGTTAGATAAGTTTAACCTTAAAATAAGAAATGTTTTTATGCCATAGGTGGCAAACAAGCAGACGGGCTACTTGATGGTAATCAATCATCGTTGCTTATGGTTACCTGTGTCAACAGAAGCATCACAAATACGTTGTCGACCCTTTAATACTCTATTAACTCACCTTTTAAAGAACCCCATGCTACTAGGAAACACTGCGGCAGGTAGCTCAGTCCACATTTTGTAAGTGTGAGGCAAGAAAGGTCATGTGAATCGCACAGTGTGTGATTTTCACTGATCTATGATATATGGATGAGCTTACAGGCGGTGGCAACTAGTGCGATGATAAAACTGCAACGCCTCAGATCAAGCAGGACTTCAGAATACTTCCCGTTGTACTTGCGATAAAAATAAGGTACAGAGGAATGTTTAACGTCACTGCGTATGCTGTGTGGCTCTAGGTGTTCAGTGAGCTATGTGCTTTGGGGCCGTCCATTAATCGCGTGATGTTTTTTTAGCATTTTTTTTACCACACACACTACACACTACACGCCGCTTTTCGGTTTAGAAATCTCGCGTTTGACACGAAAATACACGTGATATCTTACTACAAACCCCCCCCCTCTCCCCCTTGTGATATTTCGTGATTTTTTCTAAACCCCCTCCCCCCTTTCAAGCCTCTCGTGATTAATGGACGGTCCCTTTGCATGTCCAGTATGTACGTAAGTTCGCAATGTTCTTTACAAATTACATGTCAAACTCAGCAACTGAAAAACTAACTTCATCTGAAAATTTAATTTTATCTCGCTCTCTCAGCTAATGAGAGAAAAAGTCAATGTAAGGCTATTATAAGAATTGTTTTTATTATTGTTTTTGAGATAATGGTAACACACCTGTTCAAAGTTACTTGAAGTCAGATAAATGTTTAAATTTTTTACAGTTCATACATGATGTTACAGTAATATTTACAGTAAATCAATCTTCGAATTTACGACCATATTTCACAACATTTTCCACATCAAAGTCGTCAATTCCACCAGACCACATTACTATCGTGTTGATGTGCCATAAACCGCCAGCGCGGCACAAATGGTCCCAGATAAGGGCAAATGACACATAAGTGCAGCGGCGTTTTACTGCGTTTGTATTTGAGTACTTGAGTAAAGATACTTGTGTTAAATTGTTATTTAATATGTTGTAGATTGATTGTGATGCGGGCTGTACATATACCTACACTCGGCAAGACACTACCAAGCTGGCTGATTATGTGAAGCTTACTTGACGGGCTCTCTCTTCCCTAAGAAGGGGCGACGAAACTGATAATCGATATGTCAGAGAAAAATGGAAAGAAGTATGTTAGGGTTAAAACTATCAGATCTAATAAATAACAAAACAATAAGGCAAAAAACTAAAGCAAGATATAAAACACAATAGAAACTATTAAAAAAATTACATGGAATTGGGACGAGAACAACGAAAAAAACCGTGACAATGATATGACGGACAAGCAAAATATGTAAATAATAAAATATAATAATAATAAATACTAAATAAAGTGAATAATAATAACGTGTAATCAATGAAATGTGTGGTTGAAATAAAGGCTTTTTTACTTTTACTTTGTACTTGCCGGTCTCATAAGATGTCGTTTCTTTTGCTCCACGTTGCGCGATAACAGGCGAGAGAGATCCGATAATATACAGCTGGCATAGCAATTACTAACGCTGGATACACACAGATACGCATGTAAAACTTATAATATCTTCGTTTGCGACTTACGCCCCCATGTGTATCATTGGATAGGTCTTTTGAAATTAAAGTAAAGTTCACTACGTTATTATTGGTTCAGGTGAACCCTTTGCAAAGATTATCCGCTAGAAATATTGTTGAAAGGTAACTCTAAAGGTTCTTTTATCTTACCTTTAATCTCTTTAAGAAAGCTATTTGTTTCGATTAACCCCGTATAGTTCTAGTGCCAATATGTTTAGGTTTTCTGAATTTTCTTTTAATATCCTGTTACTATGTTAATATCTTGGAAACCTGTCTTTAGGTTTTACTTAATAGGATAAACTTTTAAACTTGTTATGTGCTTCTTTTCGTTCATGTTATAGTAGCTCTAATTCCAGTAATATTAGGTTTTCTTTCTCCAAAATGTCAAGCCCTCCAAGGAAATGTTTAAACTTATCCCATTTGTACGACAATCAACCCTTGTCCAATATTCCATTACATTGGATGACCCACCGCAAAGGGCTATTAAGATTCCCGTCAGATCCAAACTATTAATCTAAGAAGACAAACTAAAGTCTGGTCCGTGCATTATTTTCCTATCAATACAGGGTGTAAGGGGAACACTCTCGAAGCCGAAAGAAGGTAATTGTACTCACCATTATGAACCACTTTTAGTATGAGACCAGCCCTGAAATCGCGAAAAAAAATGGGCTGTTCCATATATTTTGTCGAGTGTCAATGACAGTTTTCTATAGAACATTTATGCTGATATTTTTTTCGCGATTTCAGGGCTGGTCCCATAGTAAAAGTTGTTCATAATGACGAGTACAATTACCTTCTTTTGGCTTCGAGAGTGTTCCCCTTACACCCCGTATACTGCTAATAAACACCAGAGGTTTTTATTCACTGAGTATTTGCGTTTTGGCCAACAAGGAGTGTGTTTTTGTCTTCAAAAAATGATTTGTGTGTGTTTTTAAGGTTCCGTACCCAAAGGGTGAAAACGGGCCCCTATTACCTACCTATACCAAGTGAGAGTCGGTGACAAATTTTTGTTCACCATCGGTTCTCATTACCGAAGACAAGAAACGTCAGCCGCGGTCGGTACTTAGACGGGTGACCGCCTGAGCGTTGATGGGATGTTGTCTTTTGCACAACTTTTTTGTACTTTAGTAGCTCACAAGTTATGTGATGGTACGGAACCCACAGTGCGCGAGCCCGACTCGCGCTTGGCTGGTTTTTATTTTATTTTCCATGTCCTGTATTATGTGAAGAATTGACAAATGTATAGTATATTTATAGTTTTAGCTAATGTAATGTAATGTATATTTTTTTATGCGATAAAGCATTTCGAAAAACTAAATAATTTGTAAAGTCAGTATGCAATAGGCCTTGTGCTAATCTATGTATCTGATAAACGCATTTTTCCGTTTTAGTTTAAAAAAGTACACCCAGTATGTCTACGACCTACGGAGACGCAATCGGATCTACAAAGTATACTTATGTATACAAAATTACCGTAACCTCAAAACACCTCTACTCAACACCATTGTCAACACGAAAATCTTCCAACCAGATCACGATCCAATCAAATGCTTTCAGAACCACATCCTGTCACTGTACCGCTGTATCTTCCACAATTCGCTTTTCCTATTTATATTTCCAACACAAGTTTTTCCTCTTTTCGAATTCCAATGCCGTACGTTATCAGTCCAGGCGTAAGGTTCTATCGGCTATAAGGAACACGTAAATCATTCAGTTTCGAAAGATTTTTGCTACAAGATAACATGTTGTCTTATTTTGCGATGGTGATATATATTTTGTTTATTTGGTCCACATAATCTATATAATAGGTAGGTATATGTCGCAGGTAAATTCTCAATGCCGTGAAATTAGGTACAGTTTCACTAGGGAAATTATAATTTTAAGGTAGTTTTTTTTCCAGGTTTTTATAAACTAACGTAACCTAGTCTAGTTAAAAACTACCTTAAAATTTTAATTTTCCTAGTGAAATTGTAATTTCACGGCATTGACAATTTACCTGCGACATATATGTATAGATTCATCATCATCATTTCAGCCATAGGACGCCCACTGCTGGACATAGGCCTCCCCCATCGATCTCCAAAAGGGCCGGTTGGAAGCGGCCTGCATCCAGCGTTTCCCTGCGGTCTCTTTTAGGTCGTATGTCCATCTTGTGGGTGGACGTCCTACGCTGCGCTTACCGGTCCGTGGTCTCCATTCCAGAACCTTTCGGCCCCATCGGCCATCTGTTCTGCGTGACATGTGCCCTGCCCACTGCCACTTCAACTTGCTAATCCGGTGGGCAATGTCGGTGACTTTCGTTCGTCTACGGATCTCCTCATTTCGGATTCGATCTCGTAGAGAAACCCCGAGCATAGCCCTCTCCATAGCTCGTTGAGCGACATTGAGCTTGCTTATGAGGCTATTATTTTATTATGTTATTGCTTATGTATAGATTATGTGGACCAAATAAACAAAATATATATTACCATCGCGAAATAAGACAACATGTTATCTTTCGAAACTGAATGATTTACTCGATGATGTTCACGGGAAGACAACGGGTTCACGAGTTGTCTTCCCGTGAACATGGTGCATGGAACTGCTCCGAAATATCGAGAGCTCATTCCACAGCCTTACCATGGTAAATGTCCCGTAAATAATAATATAACTTGAATGAACAACCGTGATAGTTTAAAACAGTGTTTTATTCATGTTAAGTTTCTCAATACAATGATGTCACTTCAAACAGTCAATATCTGAATATCAGTCATTGTAGTAATAACCTTGTTATTCGTATGTAGTATGTCCAGAAATATACAGTCTCTAATATCGTAACAAATGTGCTTCTGAATTCCATATCAATCCATAGTCCATACGGACATTAATTTAAGACCGTCCCATAGAAACTAGTCGACATTGTCTCCATGTAGGTCACATCTCGACGTGTATTCAGTTTTCGTGGCACAAAGCTTGGGTATCCGACAGGGGCTGATAAGTCCACAATATAGGTCAGAACGACTGATATTTATTTGTGGTCTGAAGGAGAAATATAAGCTTAAACCTCACAATACATTTGTCGGAGTAAAAATTATTTAACATAACTCTACTTCAACGATTCCTTTAAACAAACTACAAATGGATAGCTCAGTAATCTTCTTCTGTTTAAATAATTATAAAAGTCTCTTTATGTGTGTGCGTGCGTGCGTGCGTGCGTGTGTATGTGTGTGTATATTTATGTTCCCTATGAACTCCAAAACGACTGAACTGATATTGACGGACAAAATTATTGATATCGCCAAATCAACAGGTGCTCGAACTAAACCGTTCATACTATTGGAGCTAGTTTAAAAACAACGAAACCAAAGTTGATGAAACTTCTGTGGCGTAACCTCGTAAGCCTTCTCTACATAATAAAAAATCACGTAAATTGGTTTGCAAATGCAGAAGTAATTAGCGTACATACATTTTAAACTAAATGAATTGAGGAAAAAAATACGGACTAGGTTAAGACTAGTAGAAACTCTTTGAACACTTGATAAAACTTTTACTTGTGTCATCTCAGTTTTTGAGTTTGAGCAAACTAAAACAAGACCTTTTATACATGTCCTAATTAAAGTTTTGTCCTCAAGTACATTTTACAGACAATCTTTGAAACTTTCTTGAAAGTTCTAATTAAAACCTGGGTTGTTCTTAGCAAACTCTTGCGTTAATCTCAAGCAACTTTTTCATTCTGTATTGTAAATATTTGTGCTCAAAAGTAGGGGACGAAATTATTTTCGTAGTCCAGCCTAAAGCGAGACATCTTAACAATTTCTGGAATAATTTATTTCGTTATGGTTGGATAAACATACGACATTCAATTCCAAATTGCCATAGCTAATGCTGGTCGAACAAATAAGAGCATATTGTGCGCGCTTCGTGCAGGGTTCCGTAGCCGTTACTGCAAAATATTATGCTAATAAAATATGAATTTTTTTAATATATTTTTTTCTCCGTGTTTCTGGCTCAACGCATAAGCATTGCCATTCAACGTGGTAATGCCGCCAGCATGCTGGGTACGCTGCCAACTGGTAGTGGGCTTGAGCAATTGGATTGTCTTTAGACCTTAAACGGTCTGTGGGCAGTCTAACTGTATTTGTAGTTTTAGTTTTAGCTTGTATTTTATTTAGTTAATAAAATCACTTCCCAGTTAAAAGTAAAATATTATAAATGCGAAAGTGTGTTTATTTGTCGGTTTCTTGGTTTGTTTGTTCTTCTTTCACACATCAACAGGAAAAGAAAACGACTTGATTTTTTGCATAGAGATAGTTGGGAGGCCGAAAAGTGACAGAGTGTTTTTTCACGGAAAATTTAATGTACCTGACAGAAAGTCTACGCGGGTTAAACGGTAGGCGAATCAACACCGCTTTATGGTTGATATGCCGAAACCCGTAAGAAGCGCTTTGATTATACTTTTATTGTTTGAACCTAAGGTGCGAACTGCTAGTCTATGGAATGCACTGCCTGATTGGCTTTGCCACGATAAAATAAGTTATTAATAAGTCATGCCATTATAGAGCTACAGTGCGTCGAAAAAGTTTTAGCGCCAACGTGAAAAAACATGTCTCGTATTATTTTCCTAAACTTGTGTATTTTCGAGTGTTAATGCGAAATAATGTTGGATCATTATTTATTAACTGTTCGTGGACGTGCTCGAGTATGGGTATGATATAGCGTAATGAAACATGTATTTTTGTGTTGTTTAATACTTAATTTTAATACTTGATACTGGCAGATGAGTATGTTTCCGACACCAAACACTTCACAGAGGAAAGAATAAAAAATACGTCGAAGTTTTGGTATGCAAAGTAGTTTTTGTATTTGAACAATTAGGTGGGCCGCCTGCAATATAACGTTAAAGTTGTTTCCAACATGCGTGTAACTTCTTAAATTAACATGTGAATGTTTAGTTGTAATTTTTCATAAACTTTAGTAAGTCGTGTTATATCCAAAGTGTGAAAAAATCTTTTAACGAAAACAAAATTCTTTTTCCTTGACATCTAAAGCAACAATTGGTCCTTTTTTCGCGTTTAAGCCACGATTGGTCGAGGACTAATTAATTGCGTTCTAGGGGCGACACGAATTCCTTATTCTACTTACCATTTTAATCCCATTCATTAGCGACAGTTTCCTTTGTATTTTCCTGTTTTTTTTTTCTGTGGACGAAGCTTGGTGTGATTTTATTAAGCTTTTTAGGGCTAGTGGTCATTTAGCCACTATTTCTTTGCCGTAATTCGATTTTGGCTTACTTGTTGATCAAATTTACCACAATGTAGTGCTGAGCTTTTTGCATGTTAAGTGCTAGTGTTGAAGTGGCAGTGGGCAGGGCACATATCACGCAAAATAGATGGGCATCATCATCATCATCATCAGCCAGAAGATGTCCACTGCTGAACATAGGCCTCCCCCTTTAACCTCCACACTGAACGACAGCCTGCCTTTTGCATCCACTGGATGCCAGCGACTCTCACTATGTCGTCGGTCCATCTAGTGGGAGGCCTACCTACGCTGCGTCTTCCGGTTCGTGGTCTCCACTCAAGAACCTTTCTTCCCCATCGGTTATCGGTTCTTCGAGCGATGTGGCCTGCCCATTGCCACTTCAACTTGCAAATTTTAACTTGCAAATAGATGGGCGATGGGGCCGAAAGGTTCTCGAATGGAGACCACGGACCGGTAAGCGCAGCGTAGGACGTCCTCACATGATGGACAGATAACCTAAAAGAGACCGCAGGGAAACGATGGATACAGGCCGCTTCCAATCGGCCCTTTTGGAGATCAATGGGGGAGGCCTTTGTTCAGCAGTGGACGTCCAATGGCTGAAATGTTGATGATGATATTATAACACGTTGATCTAGTAGAAACTCATTTACTCAGCTTCTACTGAAAAAGCAGGCACTTTGCCGGTGCCCAGCTCTGGGAAGAACCAAGCCGAGAAAAAAAGGGCAATGAGTTTTGTAGTTAAAGTTGGAAGCTGTTCTTATTTACATACAAATAAACTTTTATAAAGGATTGCAACAGAACAAACGGGATGTTTTACAGCTGATTTTACGTAATATTGCGATATTGTTCGTGCTCTATTGTCTTATATTTCTTGTGAAAATGAGACAAAATTGCTTTATTTTATGTGGTACTTAATTATTAAAATATTGAATTACTTGTGTGCTTTTGTGTGTATTTTTAACCGACTTCAGGAGGAGGTTATCAATTCGACTGTATGTTTTTTTTTATTTTTATTGTATGTATCTTACGTGGTTACTTCGCCAATATTATGAAGTAGGCAATAAATCATAGGTGGTCCATATTTTTTTTATTTTACTTATGTTCTTTGTTTCTACTACGAAATGTGTTTTTATTCTTAGCCTTAAGAATTTATATGCGCTCATTTTCTTCTTCTCTTCGTCATTAGTAAAACAATACTAATTGTTCCCCCCGGTTTCACCTGCTATCCCACATATCAGCCTATCAGAGAGAGAATATGGGCCCTAATCATGAACTAGGTAAAGCTACTACGTATCCCTAATCCACCAAGCCGGCCCAGTACATGTAAGTGAATGTGAAGTCTTTGAACGTTTGAGTATCTTGGACATACTGGTTTCGATATGATATTTTGCTTTACCGTTTTTAAGCGATGGCATTCGAAACCACACATCATTTATTTATGTACTAAACAAGTCCTTGGTGCAAGGTCGAGCATCGAATCGGATGCCGTCGCAGCTTGTTCAGCGCACATGCTATCGCACAACCACTATCGTTCTAACCCTTGCTTGCAAAAAGTAAAGTCTACGGTCTTAAAGGAATACACCGCATTTACTGCTTCATTGCTTTCCTCTATTTTTTTTTTACTGACGTAAAAAGAGTTTTCTATTAGACACGTATATAAAACCTAATAGAATAAATCTATCTATAACTTTACTTCATTATCACAGTTAAGTTTTCATAAACGTGTTTTCTTTCAATTTTAAAAACGAAATACATAAAAAATACCATGAATTAAAAAAACATGCAAGGATAACAATGAAAAGGGTTCTCACATTTTACACTGGAGCCTGGCCTACAAGTCCGCCATTTTCTATAAATTGCAAAACCTGTGCAAACCTTAATAAATCGATAGAAAGTTTCAATACAAACTAACAAAATTACAGACACTGATATCTTAAAATGTTGCCTTTTTAGTTATATTGGAGATCAAAAATTTTAAATTCGTATATATTTTTTCAATAATAGGTTTACGCATGATAAAAAAAGCATATTAAATGTTGCCATTACATTTAAAGTAGAACCGCTCAAAGTGGTCACGTTCTCTATATCTTTATTCCTATTGTGGGCTTTAATGTTCCCTCGACCTTTCGTATTTACGGATCTTAATCTTATCAACGGTGGGTGTTAATTGAAGGACTATTTCGTTTGTCATTGATTACCACAGACTAGGTAAAGCTACTACGTTCTTTGTTGATTACATTGGATCTAGGATGAGAGCCATCTTCTGGTTTTGTATCTGTGGAAAGGGGTTTCTTTTTAGCAGGCTGTTATCTATTCTCGCGACAAGTATAAATATACGGTTTTCCCCGTCAGTTACAATCTATGTCTTCAAGTCGAGAGTGAATCGGTTTCTTCTAGGCAAGCAAGCTCCATCGTAGATTGCATCGTCGCTTAACATCAGGAGAGATGACGGCCTAAAGCAAGCCTAACTACTATAAAAAAATTAAAAAATAACACCCATATAAGAGCTGTAATTCAAACGGCTGAACAAATTTTCTTGACTCATAACTAAGAACACTCTCGATTAAGTCATCTTTCAAACAACAAAAAAACTAAATCAAAATCGGTTCAGCCGTTTGGAAGCTACGATGCCACAGACAAACACGCAGATACAAATATACATAGACACTCTGATGCACAGATGAAAAAACAAAAACATTACGAGCATGAGAAGTGAAAAGACAATTTACGCATCTTCTTTGTTGTTTTTTTACATTTGTTTTCCATCATAGACGTACTCGTATCATGATAGTTGTTGAAAGTAACTGAGTTACTATAGTAATCACCAAGGCCAATTTATGTTACACAAGTAACAAAATGAAGAAACAAACTTAGAAGTTTGGGTGGATCCCCTTAATTCCATTATCCCTTACACAATTGGTCCGACTCCGACTAGCCTCTGCTAAAACCAATTGTGTCAGTTTTAGTGTTCTCTTATTACGTACGCTGCAAACTCCGAATAACCACTATACGGCCAGAGTGCCAAATTCGGCTAGCCACAACTGGACGATAAATTTTAGAACAATGTACACATGGCTGCTATTCGCGTCGGTGACATCCCGCGGTCACCCACCGTTCATATCTACGGGTAACGGAACTCATTTTACTTCACGGAATGCGGTTTTGATTCATGCACGAGTTCTAGCTTGACTCTGATAAATTGGGCGCTTTTGTTTATCAAATGCACTGTTTCGCTGCAGGATAGGCCTCTAATCATCGTTAAATTTTAGAATAGAACGTTCATCTTTGTAATACGGCTTTACTTTTTAGGGTCCCGTACCCAAAGGGTACAAATGGGACCCTATTACTAAGCCTACGATGTCTGTCTGTCCGTCTGTCTGTCCTACCTATTAACGGCTGTATCTTTCGAACCGTAATAGATATTCAGTTGTTTTTTTTTTACAGAATATGTAATGTTACGACGGATTAACTTAGCAAAAAGTCTAAAAGTAAAAAATAAATAAAGGGGGTCCCCATACAACAAACATATTTTTGTATTAGCTCTAATGGAAAAACGATAATACGTAAAAATTTCTTTGAAAAGATTATAGTACACACTCTAAAATATAACAACAAATAATAAATAATGGCCAAGTGCGAATTGGTGACAAGTTTCTGTTCATTACCAAGTTATAACTGGTAATTTAATGGTAATACCGAACCCTCAGTGCGCGAGCCCGACTCGCACTTGGCCGGTTTATTTCGTTATTTATACCCGAAAATCCAGGTACCTAATTATCTGGATTTTCAGGGTATAAGACGAAAAAATTAAGTCGTAATTGTCAAGACGAGTAAACCACAACATAAAAATTTGTTATTTATTGTCAGTTTTTACCAATAAAAAAAATTGAGAACTAAAATTACAGAAATTGAATTTCTTCTATATCTTTCTATTTCTAATCAGAACAAAATCGATTTTTCGTTGCTTTTTTGCCAAGAAAATTGAGATGTTTTTAAACAAATATTTGCTCAACCATTTCGAAGAAGGCAGAAGACACTGAGCTAATGTAATAAAATATTAACCTAACCTCAGTTAATAACTCTGCATAATGCGCTATAAATATGAATCTTATTACAGTTATTACCTTTTATTCGTGACATTTTCCGTTACTTGGTTTTTGGGGTACGTTTATAGAGATCTGCAAAGCGTTTACGGGTGAAAAGATGGCATTTACGTGAATAAGTAATGGCGTTTTGTTTCTATTGTTTTCTAGAATATTAGACAAGGAATATAATAAACATTAAGTATTAACTTAATGTTAGCGTAGGACGTCCACCCACGAGATGGACAGACGACCTAAAAGAGACCGCAGGGAAACGCTGGATGCAGGCCGCTTCCAACCGGCCCTTTTGGAGATCGATGGGGGAAGCCTATGTCCAGCAGTGGACGTCCTACGGCTGAAATGATGATGATGATGATGATTAACTCAATGTTTATTATATTCCTTGTCTAATAGTCCTAAGGCATCACACATGCAAGTTTCATCTGAAATATTTTGCCGAAAAACTAAAGCAAACCTCAAAAGATTAACAAGCTGAAATGGCATTGAGCTGTCCATATCTGTAGACGAACCTAAAACTTTTTGGGGCAGACGGGTTCTAGAGTGGAGACCGTATATCGGAAAACGTATAGTAGGACGTCTACCTCAGAAGCAATAATAATTTTTTCATGAAAAGCTGCCAAGTACAAGATGATGAATGGCTTAACAGTAGAAGCGCCATTGCCTATAAGGTGGTTAAGTTTTATCAAAACCGAAGATGACATAATCAGTTTTCCCATTATACTTCATTACAGACTTAGCGAAAGGCCGCTTGATCTCGCTTCTCGAAATTCTATTGCAATTTAATTGTTTTTTTTTTTATTGAATTTAATTTAACTAATAATCTACGTTCAGATTTATGTAAAAACATTACTCCATATCATATTAGAACAAAATTAAAATCCTACTGTTCGCAAACTGATGTAATTGCCCCGCTCGCTGCCAGTTGTGTACTTACTTGAATATTAACATTATTATATTATAGTAAATCGGCATAGACTGAAACTCCATAATTATGGCGTAAATAATAAACCTTAGTGTTTTTATCATCATCATCATCAGCCAGAAGACGTCGACTGCTGAACATAGGCCTCCCCCTTTAACCCCCACACTGAACGACAGCCTGCTTTTTGCATCCACTGGATGCCCGCGACTCTCACAATGTCGTCGGTCCATCTAGTGGGAGGCCTCCCTACGATGCGTCTTCCGGTTCGTGGTCTCCACTCCAGAACCTTTCTTCCCTATCGGTTATCGGTTCTTCGAGCGATGTGGCCTGCCCATTGCCACTTCAACTTGCAAATTTTAACAGCTATGTCGGTGACTCTGGTTCTTTGGCGAATATCCACGTTTCGGATTTGTGTGTTTTTATATGCTGTACATGTTATTTGTATACTTTTAGTTTTTTAAATGATAAATAAAGGAAAAAAAATAAACGGTATTATAGCAGTTTATAAAATCTTATTTCCACCAGGAAATGAAAGAACCGTCAGATTTTTCACTTCAATATCGTTCATATCAACCTTACGGCACTATCGTTGAATATTGAATCAAGGAATATTGGCGTCGCGCCAAAAAGATTAATGTAGGAAAATTAAATTTCGTTTGAGGAATTTTATGGGGCCGCAGAATGACGCCCTGGGCCTCCGTGGATGTTAATGGAGGTGATAATTATTATAAGTAAGGATCTTGAATTTTGAAGATTTTTCCATTTTCTTTTGTGGTTACGGCAGTTACGTTCCTTTATTATATTAAGCTTGGAGGCTGAAACTTAATCACAATCTTAAATTTTGTTTACTTTAAGTAATATCTTATACAAAATGACTTTGATTCTCTTGTACCATCATCTAAAATCCCGGGACCCAAGTATGTCTTAAAACTGCAACCAGAACCACCGGAGAATAGGCCGCAGCTTTCTATTAGTACACGGTGAAAGTACGCGTGCGGATTCTGACAACACCCGATAGGTTCCCGTTCACGCCCTTTGGGTACGGAACCCTAAAAATAAGGTAAGCTGCTACATTGAAAAAAAAAGTTGTGTTCCAAACCTAATTAGGTGGATAAAGATTATATTCCGAGCTACGCAACAATGCCGTGGCAGCAATGCAGCGACAGCCTCGGAATGTAATCTATACTAATATTATAAAGAGGAAAGATTTGATTGTTTGTTTGTTTGTTTGTTTGCATTGAATAGGCTCCGAAACTGCTGAACCGATTTGAAAAATTCTTTCACTGTCAAGAAGCTACATTATCCCCGGGTGTAGCTTTTTTTTTTATAGGGATCCTTACTAAAACTCCAACAATGTAACCAAAGGTGTAAAAAAATAAGATTTACACCCGTGCTAAGCCGGGGTGCATTGCCAGTCTCATATAAACCCATAGAGAATGTGTGGGGACCAGTGGTGCTGCGGCAGCACTGGTGCGGCAGCACTGATGCGTGCAGCGAAGTTCGGAAAAATATAATCTCATAGTTAAACCACATTCGCTTCATCTAGTAACATAACCCCTTCTCAGGCATTTCACATATCGCCAGTTTCTTTGTTTCTGTCAACGCAAACTCCCGTTTATTTCGCTGCCCCTTTATCCTATTTATGGGTAATTTATCCCAAAACGGTTGCCACGGCGGATAAACTGCCGAGTGGGGTATTTTATGTACTGCTTTTATAGTGAAACTTCGGTAGTCGATTTGAGTGGAACATAGAGACTTAAGCTTAACGATGTTCTTTACTATAACTTTCAAGGTTCAACGTAGCCTTGAGTATTTAAGATTTGGGTTGAAAAAGTAACGCACGTAGATTTATCGTAGATCTTAATATTTTGGGATAAAAAGTATCATATCACTTCTCTCCTCTCTTTTTCTGTCTTATCTCTACTCCGGCACTCTATTAATATTAACTATGCCTATGCAAAAAACCGATCAACGGCAACGTCGGGCGCGGCTAGTACTTGGATGGGTGACCGCCTGGGCTTTGATGGGATGTTGTCTTTTTGCACAATTTTTTTGTACTTTCGTAACTAACAAGTTATGTGGTGGTACGGAACCCTCAGTGCGCGAGCCCGACTCGCACTTGGCTGATGTATTTTTAAACAACATTAAAACTTATATAAAGTAACCATATCTTATCAATGAACAACTAACAACGCGACCAAAAACCCCCACATCGAATTCATATCACGTACTTTTCAAAGTATTGTCCATAACTTCTAACAATGGAAATATAGGTGGGTTACAGGGTAAAGTTCGAAAGGTAGAGTCAGCTTTACTCGGTCAATGCTGATACTGCACATCGCTTAGGAAGCGCCCCCCATATAAATGACCTCGCTTACTCATCGTTTGGTGGGAAAAGGTTTTTTTTATTTGATCGAGATATCACACATTTCGGGAAGAGTTTTTGGTTGCAACTGAATAAAGGCATATTTTATCTATTTGTTTAAGTATTTTAGAACATGAAATTTTTCATTAGTACACAAACGGACGTATAAATGGATAAATAAACCGGCCAAGTGCGAACCGGGCTCGCGCATTGAGGGTTCCGTGCCACCACAAAATGTTATAACGAAATTGCCAATTATAACTCGGTAATGAACAGAAACTTGTCACCGACTCGCACTTGGCCATTATTTATTATTTTTCTTGTTATACTTAGAGTGTGTACTATAATCATGCCAAGTTTGACGCTTGTACGTATTACCAGTTTTACATTACTTAAAGCTTTCTACTTCTTTTTTCTAACTATGTCTTAGTTCATCCGCCGTAACATTACATATTCTGTAAAAATTTCAACTGGCTATCTAATTACGGTTCGAAAGATGCAGCCGCTTAAAGGTAAAACGGACAGACAGACAGACGGACAGACAGACAATGTAGGCTTAGTAACAGGGTCCCGATTTTATGTATAGAAACACGTTCAGACCAATATAACATTTGGGACTGAGGCCAAGAAGCTCATTTTGGAGATAGGGCACAGCAGGCCTAGCATGGGCTGTGGATAAATTGTCTTTCCACCGTTTTTATCCACGCCTAGACGCGACAAAGCTAGAATATGGATATGTTTGTCTTTTTCTCGCGGGATAAAAACGGTGGAAAGACAATTTATCCACAGCTCATGCTAGGCCTGCAGGCTCAAGGAAAAGTGTGGCAACAGGCTCAAGAAAAACTCCCGCTCCGGCTCGTTCCTGGTGCAAAGGTTGGCCATTGCCATCCAACGCGGTAGCGCAGCGAGTGTTTTGGGTACCTTTGCGCCGGGAATGGTTAGGGGTATTATTTGAATAGTTATTAGTAACGTTGTAATTTGACTGATTTTTAGAATAAATACTGCTAATAAAAAATAAAAATTAAAAAAAACATTTTGTTAAACTTTTGTAATGTTATTATGTGGTCTTGTTTATTTTGCTCATGATTCGGTAGACTGGCGTGCTGCTCGACTTTATAATGAGAAGTTAGTGGCTAAGAAACTTCTCAGTCTGGAACATCGCCTAAAGTCTGTTAATTTTCTACAGGATTCATTTCGGAAAATGTGGATCGGACCTACATGACATTATTCTATCATCGCCTTTCAATTACATGACAAGTAGGAAGTCGGTTCATTCGTAAAGTTTAGTTTTTAAATTACTGCATTTTATTTATTTTTATATCTTAAATAATGTTAAGACGCTCTTTACTGAATTTTAGCAATTATGGTCATTCTAGTTTAAGTGTGCATACCTCCATGGTTAGCTAAAAATTATAAAAATTGTGTCATAACAAAATTGAATGTTTTATCTAGGAAATCTATGAGACCGATGCACGATTAAGCACATTTCGCTCGATAGAAAAAATATATCAAAGTAGCACTGATTTGCGCTTTTATGCCTGTTTTTTTGGATTCATTCAATTAACTATTTATTATTTTGTGTCTGCGATATCTTTATATATTGATTTCATAATTATGAAGGAAACCGGTGAGGTACATTTTACATTACAGGTATACTTTTCGAAAAATAGACGAAGCGAAACGCACGACTGTGTGTAAGCGCCATGATTTTGCTCCGCTAAATACGACTTTAATGCAATAAACCTATGGTCATCTGTAGTAATAAGCGTTACTTAAAAGTGGGAAAACATCGCCTTAAATAGCACGAGCTAGATATTGGACACACGCAGCATAGCGGTCGATATGGCTAGTTTTTGATTGGTCGGATTTTCAGATGAACACTTTTGTTGGTTTACATAAAGATGTTCCACTAGACGGAAGTCTAGTAGACTAGTACGTGCCCAAGTGAAACCCTTGTAGGCAGTCAACGGAGCAATTTGGAACGAATCGAGAGCTATTCCAGTCTCCGGCGGCGAGTTTGCATTTTTATTGGGCCGTTAATGTACCTAAGCTAGCGGTTGGTGAAGCTGGTTTGTGATTGGTTGGATTTTGAGATGTACGTTTTTAGGGTTCCATAGTCCTACAAGGAACCCTTACAAGTTTGTTCTGTCTGTCCGTCTGTCTGTCTGTATGTCTGTCTGTCCGTTTTAATTTTTTAGAACTTTCTAACTTCTATAATTATTAAGATAAGTGCATGAAACTTTGCATAATTGCAGTTATAATATCTCAATTTTAAAAGTAGAATAAAAATATAATTACATGTAATATTACATTTTAGGGGTGGCTCTGGTACATGTGAAGTGTGGATGTATTTTTTTTTGCTGCACTGCATGTGGCGTATCGTTGTATATGTATTTTAAAATGAATGTGAGATTTTGAACATCACTTTTTGCCATTGGAGCGAACAAGCGACCTGCGGCCGGGCGCAGGTCTAACTGTCATTTGTTTTTTTTTTCATTCTGCCACGCGCGGCCAAATTCTCAAAATTGCGCTTGCCGCCTGATCAATTACGAAAATGTGTTATTACTATAGTCTTCGATTTCGTCAACACTTAATTGCACGCAATTTATTTTAATTTTTTTAAAGGCATTTTATTTAATGAATTGTAATTAGTGTCAATAATCTGAAATTCACTGAGCAATAATCACTCGAATATAAAAATTGAATACATTTGCTCTTAAGCCAAAAATTTAATTTCGCTCATTATAAATGCCCGTTTATAATTTGAGAAATTTACAATTTACTTTACACTTCATAAATGGGCTAACGGAAACAATTTGTATCGAAATTATTTTTTGCAGGAACTGACTGATAGCACTTGATGTATTACAATACCCTGGCCGCTTCATCAATCATACTATAATGCGGGCAGCTAATCAGCTTCTCCTTTTTTTAGGTTATGTCCATAAAATTGTATATCGTATGGACCTTCCTATAAAAAAAACACCATGTTATGAAAAGGACAAGTTTTATTTTATTTTATTTTACATGGAAAACAAACAGCTGCTAACAAACACGGTCGATATGCGATAAATACTTACACAAAAGCCAAAAAAGTTTTCACTAATATAATAAACTAGCTGTTGTTTATTTTTATTTTTATTTTAGACTTTCATATAAACTTTCAACCCCCTTTTGTCATCCTTAATTCGGCCCTTTCGTAAAATCCTTTCTTAGCGGACCTCTACACCCCATAAGGATACCTGCCAAATTTCAGCTTCGTAGGTCAAGTAGTTTTCAAGATTTCGTGTTTAATGAGTGAGTGAGTAGATGAATTTCGCTTTTATGTATATAGATATTAATTTAAATATAAATTCAAACTTAAATACCTATGAATCATAGTGTAAATCACAGAAAAGAGAAAAAAAATTATGTGGTGTAAATGCCCCTTTGCAACACTAACTAGGGCATGGAAAGATAAATAAATAGAATTTAGGCAGTGGGTAGGACAAGTATTCACATAGAGAGATATTAAGTTGAATTAACAGAAAGAAAAAGGAATTAAGGAATAGATAACAGCCAAATTATGTTTATAAAACCTCATATATATTCACAGATTATTTTTATTTTTATGTTGTTATGTTTTCTTTTTTATGTTTTTGGATTGCATATCACCGATATAGCAATAACCGTAGAATCTATATATTGCAATTTTTTTGTCCTTATTGTTATGGTAAGCGTAAGTTTCATCACTGCATTGCAATGTATTCAGAAAATTGCTCTGTTTTTATAGAATGTCCACGGGAGGGTTTTTCTTTCGGTAGCGAATAATATATCTCTAGGATAAAAGTGTAGTTTGTCTTTTAAATACGGCTCAGCAGGGCTATTTGGAGACTGCAGTTATTGTTGGGAATGCCGCTAGGAATATTTAAAAGGTTTTTATTTTATTTATGTTCGTAAAATCTTAATAAACATCGAGGCGGCTTCACAGCGCCAAGCGGCTTTGGAAAAGTAAAGTCTAATCGGTTTACTCTAGATTCAAAAATGTACCTTATTTACTAGACTTCTGAATAGTCGCTACCGAATGGACCTTGCCTGGATTTAACGGGTTTACAACATCCAGTTTGGCAGTTAGAGCCAGTAGCAATATAAGGTACAACACTGTTTTAAACTATCACGGCTGAAAGAAATAAAGAGGAAAGAAAGAAAAAGGGGGGGGGGGGGTCTAAGAAAGAGGATGGATGCAGATGAGGATGTCTGCACCTAACTTTTTAACTGTTCGGACCAACCACCCGCATTCTTCAGTCTTCCAGTGAACATGGTGCATATAACTGCGCCGAAATATCGGGAGCTCATTCCACAACCTTACCACGGTAAATGTCCCGTAAGTAATAATATAACTTTAATATGAGGTACATTTCTTGATAATCTAAATACTTTTTATCTGAATTCTAAATATATGGTAAATCTGAAAGTTTTTTTCAAAGATCATGATAATGAACATTGCAAAGGTTGTTCACAAGGATAAATACAATAACCTCCTTGCGGATTAGTACAACAGATCCGTGCAACCCTGAATAACCAAATAGTTTCTAGTTTCCTTGTTCACGTTTGCACATTTATGTTTCTAAAATCTCAGCAAAGTATTTACAATATTGATTCGCGATAATGGCAAAAGCAGAGCACTCCGTATATTACGCCGCCATTGTTCAGTTTTCAGTGCCTATTCGTTTCAGACAAATGGCGGGATCCATTGTGTATAGAGCTTGCTCAGAGGCAATCCAAACTAAAACACTATGCGGTGCATGTAGCTCAGCCAGTCTCGATAGATCAGCAAAGTGTATCTGACGACATGTGAAGCTGGTATGTTCGATTTATTACTGAACTAATCCGTTGATGAAGACGTTCCGGAAGACGCAGCGTAGGTAGGCCTCCCACTAGATGGACCGACGACATAGTGAGAGTCGCTGGCATCCAGTGGATGCAAAAGGCAGGCTGTCGTTCAGTGTGGCGGTTAAAGGGGGAGGCCTATGTTCAGCAGTTGACGTCTTCTGGCTGACGATGATGATGATGAATCCGTTGATTGATATGAATCCACTTTTTATTTCAATAAAATCCATTTTTGGTTTCGATTCCGGTACACTTGGCCGGTTTTATTTTGTGTTCTTATCATGCGATCAGTCTTTTGACTATATGCAGATGAGATGAAGGTTTTTTTTTCGAACTTAACCCCTTTACGTGAAAGGCGCTACTCCCAATGGAGCCTGCCCTTTTGTACAGTACATGAGTTTTGGCGCCAACGTGGAAAAAAACATGTTGGCTCGTTGGATTATTTTCCTAAACTTGTGTATTTTCGAGTGTTAATGTGTAGTACTTAAATGGTGAATTATTATTTATTAAGTGTGAGCAGCTCGAGTGTGAGCAAGTGATATAACGAGATGAAACATGTCTTTTCGTGTTGTTTCCAAAACTCCATAGGAGCCTCTTGTAAATCTCCACCACTTTCCAGGGGCATGAGTTTGACTTGACTGTGACTTACTTTGCTTGACTCTGACTATGACTATGACTTGTTTGACGCTTTTAATACTAACTAAACATGTATATGTATATTACGACTAAAGAACATTGAATCCACGGTCATGAAAATTTAAACAATTTTTTTTTTCAGTACATAATATATTTTAATATTAGTTTTTGGTTCACCAAACTGGTCACACACTTGTCTTGAGAATAAATACATTTGCGATGATAAATGCGATGAATTCACAACCTTCTAGTGGTAAACACAAGCATGCTACAAATAATATAACACTCATAACAATAATAATGATTTGATATGTTAATTATAACACTTGAGTTAGAATTAACAGAATTTCAACATGAAATATCTTGACGTAAAGTCAGCCAATTTCATATTTACATTTCTTCAAAGAAACAGCCTTTTCAAGAGCTAATGAGCTTCCTTCGCTTTTCATTCTGGTATTATTTTATGTTAATGAATCAGGAACCGTCTTCGTTAATTACGAGCAAAGCAAGAATTTTCTTTTAACTATCATTTTAATGGCTTTGGTAGTTTTAGAAAGAGAGGAGCCAATATTTTTTTTTAACTTCGAAATGAGTAGGCTTTTGAACAAAATATTTATAAGATAAGATAATTTATTCAAATAACGAACACTCCTAAATACCATTGCCTAAAAGCAATAATACCCATGTGGTGCACGCTATGTCTCGTCAAAAACAAAATACATAACAAACAAAATACAAAACCAAAATACGTATATTGCCAGCTATAAATAGGCGGCCCATCACATTTTTTTTTTAAATCCCTGATAAGTGTGCATTTGACCACCAACTCGCTTGTTGGTAAGCGACGATGTGGTCGAAGATAAAGCACGCAGACTTAGAAGAAACCTTCTACGCCTTCTTCTGGGCCTTTTCAAGGCCAGAGTATTCACTCTGGCCTTGTATTCACTCAACAACCTGCCAGCTGCATTGTTTCCTAAAAGATATGATCTGGGCCTTTTCAAGGCCAGAGTGAATACTCTGGCCTTGAAAAGGCCCAGAAGAAGGCGTAGAAGGTTTCTTCTAAGTCTGCGTGTTTTATCTTCGACCACATCGTCGCTTACCAACAAGCGAGTTGGTGGTCAAATGCACACTTATCAGGGATTTAAAAAAAATATGTGATGGGCCGCCTATTTATAGCTGGCAATATACGTATTTTGGTTTTGTATTTTGTTTGTTATGTATTTTGTTTTTGACGAGACATAGCGTGCACCACATGGGTATTATTGACACACATATTATTGATTACAGAGTATTCACTCTGGCCTTGAAAAGGCCCAGATCATATCTTTTAGGAAACAATGCAGCTGGCAGGTTGTTCTAATCCTTGGCTGCTTGGCTTAGTCTAGTTTTCACGCGCGACGGTTTCCGTTAGTGCGCAGAACAGATTTAAACTTTCAGCGGTGAAACCGTGAGGCACTGCTAATTAACTATTTAGCAAATATTTGGTAATTTTTTGGCAATTATTTGCAACCCCCGGTGCAAAAGGAGGGGTGTTATAAGATGAACGTGTGTATTTGGTTATCTGTGTATATGTAGAAGATAATTACGAGCCGAAAGTTTATATGAACTTCGTAATTCCCTATTTTTACTGAAAAAAAAATCCCATCGAGCACACGGGTCGTAAATAAATAACATTCTTACTCTGCTTTAGGCCAACTTTTAGCAAATTTGGCAATTCTAGTTTTAGTTTGTTTACTTCCATGGTTAGCTGAAATTATAAAAATAGTGTCATATCAAAATTTTATGACATGTTTTATCTAGGAAACCGTAAAGTCTGAAATACAGTTAAAGACAATTTGCTCTATAGAAAAAAATAATGAAAGTAACACTGACTTGCGCTTTTCTCCCTGTTTTTTAGATTCATTCAAATACATTTTAACTAAAATGATGTCTGCGATATCTTAATACATATATTTCATAATTATGGAGGGAACCGTAAGGGTCCATTTTACATTACAGCTATAATATCATAATATCGTAAAATATGAGAAAAACCTTAAAAATTTAAGCTTCGGAACGCACGACTGTCTAAGCGCCATAGTTTTCTCCACTAAATGCAACTATGATACCATATATTATTATAATTATATTATAACAATGTACAATATATTGTCCGGGAGCTCACCTCATTTTCAAAAATCTTTCAGAGCGCCTGGGTAATGCGACACGTGACAAAAATGCTGGCGTGTTTCTGGCTCAACGCATAAGCATTGCCATTCAACGTGGTAATGCCTCCAGCATGCTGGGTACGCTGCCAACTGGTAGAGGGCTTGAGCATTTGGATTGTCTTTAGACCTTCAACAGTCTATGGGCAGTCTAACTGTATTTGTAGTGTTAGTATTAGCTTGTATTTTGTTAAGTAAATAAGGCACTTGCCATGCACAATACGTATATTAGGCCTTATTATCATCTGTAGTTACAAACGTTGCTTGAAAGCGGCAAAAACCTCGCCTTAAAAACTACCAGTGCTAGAGTAAACTCTGTATAAGAACGTTAATTCAATCGTCCATATTGCTTATCAAACAAGCGTGGCAATTAATATCTAGGCTGGAAGTGGCAGCTATTGCTTCCAGCGAGCCACTAACGAAGCCTTTTGTTACCGCCCTGGAGCCGTAATTAATTTAGATAGATGTGAATGATGATAATGAATCAGCCGCGCGGCTCGTAGCCACTGTTATTGAATCTGTGACCGCGGTTTGGGTTGGTAATCTACTAAGATTGCTTCTCAGATTCGGTTTATGTATCGGTGTTTGTGGTTTAAAGTCTGATTGTGGAAATTGGTAATGTGTATACAGTTTTCAGGAAGGGAAAGTAGGTAATCTGTTTTTTTTACTGGGTCAAGTTCCTTTATTCATCATCATCATCATCATTTCAGCCGTAGGACGTCCACTGCTGGATATAGGCTTCCCCTATCGATCTCCAAAAGGGTCGGTTGGAAACGGCCTGCATCCATGGTTTCCCTCTTTTAGGTAGTCTGTCTATCTTGTGGGTGGATGTCCTACGCTGCGCTGACCGGTCCATGTTCTCCATTCGAGGACCTTCCTTTGGAAGTTCCTTTATTAACTTAACAAAATACAAGCTAATACTAACACAGTGTTTTTAATTAAGGCTTTATTAATCTTTTCAACTTTCCCATTTTCTTGCTTTAATTTCAATTGCTTTTGAAATCTAATTAGTTTAATTGAATAACGGTTGTCTACTGCACAGTGAACTTTGCAATTTGTTTTGAAAATTTTGAGTATGTACTTACAAAAAGTTTGGTGCTATGGAAATAAAGTCAAGAAATAATAATCTTAGAGCTGTTGTGAAGTCGAACAAGTGCAAGTGTTGGTGCAAAAGACCCGTTGGAGAGTTCACGCTTTTTTTCGTTGACGATTTCTTAACAAAGGTGTTTTTTAAAGAAGATTATTCGAACCAAAATCTGTCAGGAAATATCCTTCCTGCTAATGATTGTAGAGAATAGTCGATAGTCCATGTCATCGTGAATCAGGGAACTCTTTTAAATGTAGCTATGATAAGAATATTTCAAGTTAATTGCGATTTGATTAATGTCTTCTGTCGATATCTATACTAATATTATAAAAAGGAAAGATTTGATTGTTTGTTTGTTTGCATTGAATAGGCTCCGAAACTACTGAACCGATTTGAAAAATTCTTTCACTGTTGGAAAGCTACACTATCCCTGGGTGACATACGCTATAATCTATACCCGTGCGAAGCTGGAGCGGACCGCTAGTGTATATATGATAATATTATAAAGAGGAAGATTTGATTGTTTGTTTGTTTGCATTGAATAGGCTCCGAAACTACTGAACCGATTTGTAAAATTCTTTCACTGTTGGAAAGCTACACTTGCTCATCTCATCTCGCTCGCACCCACATGTCATATCTGTCTATCTCGCTCGCACTTATAGGTCTTATGGTATGACGTTTATTGCTCGACGACTCAGTTGGTAACGCGATGACTATAGTCAATATAGTGGCAGGCACAACCTATCTATAGGTAAAAATATCATAGATCACCTTATTTCGGCTAAGTACAGCCGTTTCATATAACACTGAAGACATTTTTGTTCTTATAGCACAATGCTATTAGTGCGCAATGGACGGGTAGCCGGGTACTATATTTTCCCTGACATTCAGCCGTATTTTAAGCCTCTTTGTCACTCTACCTGGAAGCATTAAATTTGTCTGAAAGTGTACGCGGTAATGTTATGAAACTTGGACAGTGAATAAAGCTTTAATACTTTAATATATATTTACTGTGTTTACCCGACCCAACCAGTATGTATAAAAGCGAGTAAGTATATAAGTATTGTGTATTTTATTGTGTATTCCTATTCTAACATACCCCATATTGTCTCATCTCTATTTTATAGCACGAACGGCTCGCAGATTTTGAAGTTTTTGGAATGCTAGGCGTTCGACCTAAACTCACCTTATTATTGACGGTGTGGTCGAAGACTTACACGTTTATTTTTTAATTTTAAAATGGGATTTTTAAGTGTCTTTATTAACTAAACAAAATACAAGCTACAACTACAAATACAGTTAGACTGCCCATGTAGACCGTTGAAGATCTAAAGAAAATACAAATGCTCAAGCCCATTATCAGTTGGTAGCGTACCCAGCATGCTGGCGGCATTACCACGCTGAATGGCAATGCTTATGCGTTGAGCCAGAAACACGCTAGCATTTTGGTCACGAATCGCATTAACCAGGTACTCTGAAAGATTTTTGAAAAAGAGGTGAGCGTTCGTCCCCAAGGGCCCAATGTCTCGACCCCAAACGCCTCAAATATGTAACCACTCCCAAGGTTAGCATATTTGCGTCGCTTGTGCTGGTTTACCGAATTGGCAGCCGCACCAGCCCTACCTTGTGTCTCAGGAAGATGTGACGGTGCCAAAGTATCGACACAAGTCGCGTCAAAACAAGGGGCCGCCCCAACCTCCAGGGAACAAGTGTAATACCGTCAGGCCTCTTTCCTTCGTCACGCGCAAGACTACTCGGTTCGAGCACAGCTGCGAAATTGGCGGTAGAAAGTGCCCCGCGTATGATGTCGTTCAGGCTCTATTCAGGTTCGTAGTACAACATTTACCTGATAGTAGCCATACTGTACCGATAACCTTTGGTAGACGTGGAGACTACAAATCGGCAAATGTAGCGTTAGGCGCTCTGATACTCCATGGAGTCATGATACGTAGGTATACGTAAGGTAGCTGGCAGTAGCTGGAAGCGAAAAGCCGAAGATTAGACGCGGTCTCAAGCATACTAATATAAGCTGAAAATATATGTATCAATCCGTGTGCTATGTTGATTGATGGGCAAAATAGTTCCAGTAAAATTATTGGGCAAAAAGCGATTCTCAGGATGACTAACGCAGTGCCGCGCAAGGTTTTGAACTGTTATTTCTAAATTCTAGATTACTCTGAACTGTTACAAGCAAGCATGCCACTTACCATCAGGCGAGTGACTTGCTCCTCTCGTCAGCTAGTTGCATAAAGAACTAGAAATGGAACTACACAACAACAAAAAACAATTAGGAAAAAAAATCGAGACCACTCAACACCCATACGGGTGTATGGGTGTTGAGTGGTCTCGATTTTTTCAAACCTAAAAACTACTGAACTATAAACTACATTGTTTTAAACTATCGCGGTTTTTCACTAAAGTTATACGATTATTTACGGGATATTTACCGTGGTAAGGTTGTGGAATGAGCTCCCGATATTGAACATGGTGCATATCGGGAGCTCATTCCACAACCTTACCACGGTAAATATCCCGTTAGTAATCATATAACTTTATAAACTACATATTATGTTTTAGCAGTGCCAGAACAACAAATCTAATGACTTTTTCTTCTTTTACAGGTAAATACAGTCAAAAGCAGAACCTACGGTTTCACCTAAATAGCGCTCTTTGAAGTCATCAAAGGTAAAATAAGTTCCAAAATGCTTTACTGTGATGTCACAGATTTCAATTAGGTACAAAAATATATTGTAGGTATTGTTATTCCGATCTTAATCTAAAACTCGCTGGGAGTCAAAACACGATTAGTAATATTTAGCTCAATCGAACAATTGAACAAGAGTCTTTTTGTGATTTTTCATTATTTATTTTCGGTTTTATTTGATCAATACCTTATTTTTTTACATAATACACAATTAATTGTCAAGGACACCTTGTAGAGAACGTTCGGTTTTTTAGGGTTCCGTACCTCAAAAGGAAAAAAACGGAACCCTTGTAGGATCACTTTGTTGTCCGTCTTTCCGTCGGTCAAGAGGCAAGACCCTTTTTCTCAAGAACACGTAGAGGTATCAAATTGATATTTATATCAAATACTTGGGGTCTAGGGTTTCTTTTAGCTGTGAAAAAATCAAACTTGTAAGTCAATGCGATCAAAAGATATGACCGTTTATGTCGCATATTTTGCGATTTCACAAGGGAATCAAAACCTACAGGGTACTTCCCGTTGACATAGAAACATGAAATTTTGCAAATGGCAAGGTCTTACAGCATATAATTATAAAGAAAAAACAGAAAGTTGTAAATTTGGAGTCATATCATATAAAACATAATTATTGTATTGCAATTACAAACAAAAATTTTGTAATTGGTATGTATGGAAGCACCATATAGTACACTACAAAGTTAAGTTTGTCTTTCAATTGTTTATTTTTTGTTTGGACTCGCGCTCTGTGGGTTCCGTCCAACGGAACCCTCGGAGCGCGAGTCCTACTCGTAGGTACTTGTCCGGTTTTTATATAAATTTAAAACCGTGAAATGCAGTCTTCACCGTAACTTTCGCTCTAACGTACGAACTGAATTAGTCATTAAGTCTTCGAGGTTACGATCGATGTTTCTTTCCACACGTATCGACTGCTAATTTTGGGACTCAAGTCGCCATAACAAGGTTTTTTGACGCCGTTCCTTATGACTTACCTTTCAAGTACTCTCAACCAAGGATTTTATATATACCCTAAAGGGACCTGGATTGAGTACTCATGCTAAAAAAACGGTCCGAGGAAGAAGCGAGCACGGAGTAATTTGTCCTTTTCTTGTAGGGTGTTCGTGATTTTGAGGAAACGAAGACATTGTAGGTAATTCCTAAAATCATCGTATGGGTACTCTCAGTAAATACAGAAAGTTAATATAGGCCCAGTGACGAGCGCTAATGTCAGAATTTTAGGCCGCCAGGATGCCTGAAGACCTCTGAGATGGCTTAGCGGCTATTGTTATAAGACTCAACCGGGACATACGGGTAACGTGATATATTTTTTTTTTAAATTATAAATTGGCTTGCGCTTGGCCGCCATCTCGCCTGATGTTAAGCGATGATGCGGCCTACGATAGAGCACGCTTGCCTAGAAGAAACCTATTCACTCTCGACTTGAAGGCACCCAGATTGTTAACTTTTCATTCGATCATTCGGTTTCTAAATGCCACTCGCAATCACCCTACCTAAGATTGACCGTGTAGTCCGTTGCTTAAATTCGGTGATCAGTTAACAACATCTAGTAGATGACGATGATGATGAAAGTAGCCTATAACTTTCCATCCCTTGAACTATACCCATGCAAAAAATCTGGTTGATTTGTTGCTCTGTTGCTGCGTAAAAGAGTAACAAACACACTTTCGCATCCTATCCTACTTCCTACTAATATTATAAACGCCAAAGTTTGTATGTATGGATGTTTGTTCCTCTTTCACATACAACAGACAAACTTTTGTATTTATAATAAACTAGCCGTTACCCGTGTGACTTCGTACTCATACACTTTCACCTAAACTTTCAACCTTTTTTGGACCCTTTAATTCGGCCCTTTCGTAAAATATTTTTTAATGAAGTTTTACACCCACATGTCAAATTACAATTTCGTAGTTGCATAACTTTCAACACAACATACAAACTACAATTCCACCTCCTTAATCTTTCTTTTTTGTAAAAATATTATAACAGTATTTATTTTTTTAAACTATTAGCCTGAATACCAAATTTTATCCCTGAGTATCATCAAAAAGAAAGGACTTTAATTTAATCTTTCAACCTCCATTTGCCCCCTCTAATTCGGCTTTTTCGCTAAATCCTTCTTAGCGGACCTTTATACCCCATAAGGAATCTACGTGCCAAATTTTAGCTTCGTAAGTCAAATAGTTTTTGAGATTTCGTGACAAGTCAGTGAGTGAGTGAGTGAATTTAGCTTTTATTAATATAGAAGATTGGCATGACTACTGTTTGGCATATTTTACTTACTGCGGGAAAATGACATCGAACTACATTCATTTTCAAAGTTTGTCGAGAGCATCACTACATCTCTATCACTATCACTACATAGGATAAAACAAAGTCGCTGTCGTTGTCTGTCCGTCCCTATGTATGCTTAAATCTTTAAAACTACGCAACAGATTTTGATGCGTTTTTTTTAAATAGATAGAGTGATTCAAGAGAAAGGTTTATATATATAATACATGCATAATATAGTAGAGAAACACTGATAATTGTAGAGGTTTCTAATGTAATGTCGTAAATAAACAATTTTTTTTTTGCGCTTACATTGCAAACGCTGGCTGAACCCTACGTGATAACGAAGAGATTTTAAGCAATACAGCATTAATCTTTATCCAATTAAGTACCTTAAATACATTGTGCATTTAATATAGACCAATATGGCCGTTTACAGCATGTAATTTAAATGAACATTTTCGAAGATATTAAAGATTAAAAATGCAGGGACATAGCGGTTGCGGCGGTACCGGCCCCCCGGCCAGTACCGCAACAGGCCGGTACCGGCGGCGTGTTTTTCACATGGCCAATCATAATGTCGCTCTTTAAAGAGTAACATCTAAAGAAAACATGTTTGTTTTGCCTAATGACAAAAAAGCTGTGAACGTTGTAGGTATATAAAGACATTCCGTAGTATATTATTTTAGTATTAGCATTGCACCTGCGATGCCGGGGCGGGTCGCTAGTGTCTTAATAAAATCTTCTGTGTTGAAGTGCAAACTGCACACCTGGAGTTTTTTGTTATACTTGCTGTTCGACTAAGAATTACTTCCAACCACATTTTTCTTACATCCTCTTTTTTTGGTATACTGTAACATGAAATATATTCAGCGATGAATTTAGGTACTTTCATTTTTTATGTAATATTTAGAATGATTCCCGTACGATTCGTCGAAACACCCTTGAACGATACAACTGTACACAGAAAGCTCGGTTCACCGTTGGATGGTGGTACTAGATCTACGTTTCGCCACTTACTCACCTGATGGTACGTGACGGTGTGGCGGAGGATGGAACACGTTGATCTAGAAATCTATTCATATCTATCTATACATATCTTTTTTTTTAATATAAATAATAGGCTTGCGCTTGACCGCCAACTCGCCTGATGTTAAGCGATGATGCGGTCTACGGTGGAGCACGCTTGCCTAGAAGAAACCAATTCACTCGTGATTTGAAGACACCCAGATTGTATCTATCGGGGAACACCCATTCAGGCAGCGCATTCCACAGACTAGCAGTCACTATCACACTATCACTATCTATCACTAGCCATGAAGATATCTAGTTTGTTGTTCTCAGGAAACAAGGAGGACGGCAGGTAGTTCCATTCTTGGGCAGTACGTATCATAAATGAAGACCCAAATCGTTGAGTTCAAATCTTTGGAATTTTCACTAGGCAGGGAGGGCAGTGTGCATGTGCAGTCATTCTACTTTTCCTAAGTAAAAGGGGGAGGGTGGAACAAGGGCTCGAAGCTTTTGCGCACACTCGCCGAAATGCGAATTACTTTAAAATATCCCTAGGTCATGCTAAAACATAATGTATAAAAATAATTGTTCATTGTTCAAAATATTGTTCATGTTCACACGTGTATGGACACCCTAGCAAACATTCTTGTATTTCAAGCTTTGTGTACCTACCTGTGAAAAGATATGCCGCAGCCACCGAATGATTCACTATAGCACAGTTTCTTATACAGCAATTTTTCACCATTTTAAAATAAATATTCAAAAATCATGCTTGAAAAAACAAAATATAGTAAGCAAACAATCAAAAACGCCATGTCGTTAATGCTGCCAGTAGCTTCATGGTTCAGCAGAACCATGAAGGTTCCTAGTAATTATACTAGGAACCTACATGGTTACTTAAAAATAAAATTTAAATAGGTACATGATACATTAGATATATTATCTACATTAATATCCTTTAGAAAATGGAAATAAAAATTTATCTTTATTTCATTGGTAGTAATTTTATGTTTACACCCCAAAATAGGGCCTGCCTGGTATGTCCGATTGAATAAGTAAAACTACTAAAATATGATTACGGGATAATTACCGTGGTGGTTGTGGAATGAGATTCCACAACATTATATAACTTTAGTGAACAGCTGAGATAGTTTAAAACAGAGTTTTACTAAAATATATGTTTTATGTGATGGCAATCTTTAGAAAGGGATACACTTCCTCCGTGGTAGCTATCTCAGTGAGCTCGTTTTACCTCCATGTTCCTAGCCACATTATTATGAACCTTACATTTAGACGTTAAGGTTCAGTTTTGTATGGGAATATTTTGACAGAACGCGTTCCTTTCCTTGCAATTTCCTTGCTCTCAACATATTGTATGCGCAGTTATACGTATAACTATATAGGTAGTCCCAAGGGAAATCAAGCGCCTAAATTTATGTGACATTTTATTCGGTAGAGTTTTTTCCATGAGTTAAGAAGTTTCCACGTCGCTGGGATTTAGGTTGATGACAGGAAGATCAGTAAGTGTGACATTACTAACGTGGATAGATTGAGGGCCAACGCCCACGGGAGATAAGTGTGGTGATTCCAAGGATTTTATATATACCCTAAAGGGACCTGGATTGAGTACTCATGCTAAAAAAACGGTCCGAGGGAAAAGCGAGCACGGAGTAATTTGTCCTTTTCTTGTAGGGTGTTCATGATTTTGAGGAAACGAAGACATTGTAGGTAATTCCTAAAATCATCGTATGGGTACTCTCAGTAAATACAGGAAGTTCATATAGGCCCAGTGACGAGCGCTTGTGTCAGAATTTTAGGCCGCCAGGATGCCTGAAGGCCTCTGAGATGGCTTAGCGGCTATTGTTATATGACTCAACCGGGACATACGGGTCACGTGACATATATTTTTTTAAAATTATAAATTGTCTTGCGCTTGGCCGCCATCTCGCCTGATGTTAAGCGATGATGCGGCCTACGATGGAGCACGCTTGCCTAAAAGAAACCTATTCACTCTCGACTTGAAGGCACCCAGATTGTTAACTTTTAATTCGATCATTCGGTTTCTAAATGCCACTCGCAATCACCCTACCTAAGATTGACCGTGTAGTCCGTTGCTTAAATTCGGTGATCAGTTAACAACATCTAGTAGATGACGATGATGATGAAAGTAGCCTATAACTTTCCATCCCTTGAACTATACCCATGCAAAAAATCTGGTTGATTTGTTGCTCTGTTGCTGCGTAAAAGAGTAACAAACACACTTTCGCATCCTATCCTACTTCCTACTAATATTATAAACGCCAAAGTTTGTATGTATGGATGTTTGTTCCTCTTTCACATACAACAGACAAACTTTTGTATTTATAATAAACTAGCCGTTACCCGTGTGACTTCGTACGCATACACTTTCACCTAAACTTTCAACCTTTTTTGGACCCTTTAATTCGGCCCTTTCGTAAAATATTTTTAATGAAGTTTTACACCCACTTGTCAAATTACAATTTCGTAGTTGCATAACTTTCAACACAACATACAAACTACAATTCCACCTCCTTAATCTTTCTTTTTTGTAAAAATATTATAACAGTATTTATTTATTTTAAACTATTAGCCTGAATACCAAATTTTATCCCTGAGTATCATCAAAAACAAAGGACTTTAATATAATCTTTCAACCTCCATTTGCCCCCTTTAATTCGGCTTTTTCGCTAAATCCTTCTTAGCGGACCTCTATACTAACTATAAGGATTTTCTGGCTTTTTACTCGAATCAACTACTCCGAAGAAAGCGAGCTCTAGTTTTTGGAGATTTAAATATTGACCTACTTACGAAAGACCGTAATAATAAACTATACACAGAAATGTTACATGAATGTGGATACGAAATTATAAATAAAATTAATGTAGATTACTGCACGCGTAAAACCATTAAGACCAAAACACTACTCGATCACGTATGTACAAATTTAAAGGATAAGAGTTTTCATATGGCTCTTGTAGAATCTCCTATGTCTGACCATAAGCAGATTATCTTGTCTATGAAGAAGTATACGCCTCCTCCTAAGAAAGTCATGACCTATGAAGCCATTGATTACAAAAAACTACACGATCTTATTAATGACGCACCCTACAATAGTAATGACCACAGCTACGAAAACTTAGAAACCTTTATCAAATGCAAAATAAATGAATGTAAGACCTTCAAAACTAAAATACAAAACTTACCTCAGCAAGACTGGATTTGTAAAGACATTACTTCACAAATAAGGAAAAGAAACGAAATATGGTATAGACTACAAAAGAACCCTGAAAATGAAGAACTGAAGAAACAATTTTGTAAGGAAAGAAATCACACTACCATTAAAATTAAGAACTCGAAGAAAAAATATTACTTAAATGAATTTTCAAAATGCAATAAAGATCCAAAAAAGATTTGGAAGTTAATAAATACTCTATCTAATAATAAAATTAAGTCACAATGTACTCCTCCAAAACTTGAAACTGAATTAGGTCCTATAACTAACGCAACCGAGATTTTCGAAACATTCAATAACTTCTTTTCGACTATTGGTGCTACTTTAGCTAACTCAATTCTTACACAACATCAACAAACAACAATGCCATTTAATCCAGAACGACATCTAAACCAACTTGATACTTTTATTCCTTGCCAAAAAGACGAAATCATTAAAATAATTAAAAATCTAGACTTGAACTGTAGTGTAGGAATAGATGGAATTTCGACAAAAGTTATCAAATGCATAAGCGATGTAATGATAGACGAGTTGACTGACTGTATCAACGCATGTCTAGCAGAGGGAACCTTTCCCGACGCACTAAAAGTTGCCAAAGTCACTCCCATCTATAAATCGGGTGCTAAAACGGATCCTAGTAATTACCGCCCAATTTCAGTGTTGCCAGTGATATCAAAAATTTTCGAAAAAATCATTCACTCAAGGCTAGATACCTATTTAACGTCTATTGACTTTCTATTTGAACACCAATATGGCTTCAGGTCACAATCCAACACACTATCGGCCACAGCAGACTTAATTACTAAAATAAAAACTAATATTGATGAAAAAAAAATAGGCCTAGGAGTCTTCATTGACTTAAAAAAGGCATTTGACACAGTCAGTCACTCTATCCTTTTACAAAAACTAAACAACATAGGCGTGACGGGGGCTGCCTTTAAAATGATCGAATCGTACCTGTCTAACAGATCGCAAGTGGTTAAGATTGGCAATCATAAGAGTAGTTCACATAATATATCTTTCGGTGTCCCACAGGGGTCCATACTCGGCCCCCTGTTGTTTCTGATCTACATCAACTCCATACATGAGGTAACACTTCACGGAAACGTATCGCTATATGCAGATGATACTTGTCTCTTCTATTTTGGGACTTCCATAACCGAAATTATTAACAAAGCCCAAGAAGACCTAAACCAACTAGAACACTGGTTCCAAGATAACCTCCTTACTATGAATACAGCAAAGACCTGCTATGTGATTTTTAAGGCTAAAAATAAAAAAATTCCTCCTCATTTACCTCTCAAAATTGGCCAGGAAATACTTCATCAAAAACAGTCCGAAAAATACCTTGGCTTACGACTAGATAGTCATTTAAACTGGGACATACACATAGATCATATTCGTTTGAAGTTGTCGTCATTGTTAGGCTCCCTGCGTGGAGTTGTGCGATGTCTTCCTCAATCGATTCGCCACAATGTTTATAATTCCTTGGTGAAGCCCCACCTCTTGTATCTAATAGAGATCTGGGGTAGTGCCCCAAAAACTTATCTCAAAGACCTACAGATTACTCAAAATAAATTAGTCAAAATGCTATTCGACTACGACTATCTTACACCTACAATTAAAATATACAAAGAAACAAAGTACATGAATATAAAACAATTACATAACTACTGTATCTGCATATTTATCCGTAAAATCCTTGACAAAAAAATACACATAAATAACATAACATTTACTAAAATACACCAAATTCAAAAGCGAAGTAGTCGAAGAAAAGATCACATCATACTTCCACGAGTCCGAACGGTTCATGGAGAACGATGTGTGAGTTATGCAGGAGTACAAATTTATAATAAGATACCGAAAGAGGTGAAAAATGCATCGTCATTTAATGTTTTCAAAAACAAACTAAAAAACTATATTTTAAACGACTTAACACTATTAGGTAAATAAAGTCAGACATCTCAGTTTTCTATCTGCGTGCAATTGCACTGTGGCGCAGCGCCTAGCGCGTCCCTGCATACTAATTGATAACGCGCGGTGCTAAAGAGACCGGTCAAAGCGGACCATTTTTTGACAAATAAATGTAGGGTAGATATAATTATTATAAAACAAAATAAAATAAAATATACTATTATATAACATAATAACGTTAGTTAGCTTAATTTATACTTATATTTATGATACCTACTGTTGGACATATTATTACTTTAGTTTATTTAAGTTTACCAACATGTGGAAGCATTAGTTACTAAATCAATTTAATTTCTCGCATAAGTGAAATTGTTAATTTCTTGTTGAGAAAATAAAGTTCTTTAACCCGAGGAATCTACGTGTCAAATTTTAGCTTCGTAAGTCAAATAGTTTTTGAGATTTCGTGACAAGTCAGTGAGTGAGTGAGTGAATTTAGCTTTTATTAATATAGAAGATTGGCATGACTACTATTTGGCATATTTTACTTACTGCGGGAAAATGACATCGAACTACATTCATTTTCAAAGTTTGTCGAGAGCATCACTACATCACTATCACTACATAGGATAAAACAAAGTCGCTGTCGCTGTCTGTCCGTCCCTATGTATGCTTAAATCTTTAAAACTACGCAACAGATTTTGATGCGTTTTTTTAAAATAGATAGAGTGATTCAAGAGAAAAGTTTATATATATAATACATGCATAATATAGTAGAGAAACACTGATAATTGTAGAGGTTTCTAATGTAATGTCGTAAATAAACATATTTTTTTTGCGCTTACATTGCAAACGCTGGCTGAACCCTACGTGATAACGAAGGGATTTTAAGCAATACAGCATTAATCTTTATCCAATTAAGTACCTTAAATACATTGTGCATTTAATATAGACCAATATGGCTGTTTACAGCATGTAATTTAAATGAACATTTTCGAAGATATTAAAGATTTAAAATGCAGGGACATAGCGGTTACGGCGGTACCGGCCCCCCGGCCAGTACCGCAACAGGCCGGTACCGGCGGCGTGTTTTTCACATGGCCAATCATAATGTCGCTCTTTAAAGAGTAACCTCTAAAGAAAACATGTTTGTTTTGCATAATGACAAAAAATCTGTGAACGTTGTAGGTATATAAAGACATTCCGTAGAATATTATTTTAGTATTAGCATTGCACCTGCGATGCCGGGGCGGGTCGCTAGTGTCTTTATAAAATCTTCTGTGTTGAAGTGCAAGCTGCACACCTGGACTTTTTGTTATTCTTGCTGTTCGACTAAGAATTACTTCCAACCACATTTTTCTTACATCCTCTTTTGTTGGTATACTGTAACATGAAATATATTCAGCGATGAATTTAGGTACTTTCATTTTTTATGTAATATTTAGAATGATTCCCGTACGATTCGTCGAAACACCCTTGAACGATACAACTGTACACAGAAAGCTCGGTTCACCGTTGGATGGTGGTACTAGATCTACGTTTCGCCACTTACTCACCTGATGGTACGTGACGGTGTGGCGGAGGATGGAACACGTTGATCTAGAAATCTATTCATATCTATCTATACATATATATTTTTTTTTAATAAATAATAGGCTTGCGCTTGACCGCCAACTCGCCTGATGTTAAGCGATGATGTGGTCTACGGTGGAGCACGCTTGCCTAGAAGAAACCAATTCACTCGTGATTTGAAGACACCCAGATTGTATCTATCGGGGAACACCCATTCAGGCAGCGCATTCCACAGACTAGCAGTCACTATCACACTATCACTATCTATCACTAGCCATGAAGATATCTAGTTTGTTGTTCTCAGGAAACAAGGAGGACGGCAGGTAGTTCCATTCTTGGGCAGTACGTATCATAAATGAAGACCCAAATCGTTGAGTTCAAATCTTTGGAATTTTCACTAGGCAGGGAGGGCAGTGTGCATGTGCAGTCATTCTACTTTTCCTAAGTAAAAGGGGGAGGGTGGAACAAGGGCTCGAAGCTTTTGCGCACACTCGCCGAAATGCGAATTACTTTAAAATATCCCTAGGTCATGCTAAAACATAATGTATAAAAATAATTGTTCATTGTTCAAAATATTGTTCATGTTCACACGTGTATGGACACCCTAGCAAACATTCTTGTATTTCAAGCTTTGTGTACCTACCTGTGAAAAGATATGCCACAGCCACCGAATGATTCACTAGCACAGTTTCTTATACAGCAATTTTTCACCATTTTAAAATAAATATTCAAAAATCATGCTTGAAAAAACAAAATATAGTAAGCAAACAATCAAAAACGCCATGTCGTTAATGCTGCCAGTAGCTTCATGGTTCAGCAGAACCATGAAGGTTCCTAGTAATTATACTAGGAACCTACATGGTTACTTAAAAATAAAATTTAAATAGGTACATGATACATTAGATATATTATCTACATTAATATCCGTTAGAAAATGGAAATAAAAATTTATCTTTATTTCATTGGTAGTAATTTTATGTTTACACCCCAAAATAGGGCCTGCCTGGTATGTCCGATTGAATAAGTAAAACTACTAAAATATGATTACGGGATAATTACCGTGGTGGTTGTGGAATGAGATTCCACAACATTATATAACTTTAGTGAACAGCTGAGATAGTTTAAAACAGAGTTTTACTAAAATATATGTTTTATGTAATGGCAATCTTTAGAAAGGGATACACTTCCTTCGTGGTAGCTATCTCAGTGAGCTCGTTTTACCCCCATGTTCCTAGCCACATTATTATGAACCTTATCGTTAGACGTTAAGGTTTAGTTTTGTATGGGAATATTTTGACAGAACGCGTTCCTTTCCTTGCAACTTCCTTGGGTGATTCTTGTCCATAGTTGTAAATATGTATCAATATTTACATGGACTTGTCAAAGTCTTGTCATTATGAGTGTCAAAGTCAAAATCGGTATCACTTGTCATTGGTTGTTAGCGATTGCAGTAGGAGGGGCTAATTGAAGTATAGAGGGAAAGTATATATTGGGCCGTTCAGTGGCCGTCAGGACCGCCCGATCCGACTGCTCCTAGCAATAGGAAATATTCAGTTTTTGGTACAGGCGTCGGTTACCAGAGGCACACACACACACAGCGATCCCGCCGGCGGGATCGTAGACCCTCGGGATCTGTTAGAAGATCGGTTAGATTCTCTCCAAATAATCATTCAGTTCAACAAACCACTAGGGCTCCAGGGCACACCCCTTCTGGGGTGCCTGGGCAAGTCTGATTCCCACCCCCGGCGACGGCCCAAGCCGAGGTTCGTACCTTCGAGGTGCCCTTGTGCTAGTCGCCCAAAAACTTAAACCATCAAGTTATGCCGAACGCACTCTGCGTTCGCTAACTAGTCCGGTCCATCTGTAGAGGCCAAAAGGCCAACATTACAAGTCAATATCAAAAAAAAAAAAGCCGTCAGGACAGTCGAGCTGTGGATTGATAGCCGAAAGGCTGAAGGATAAGTGCTGTGTAGTAAATCAGTGAAAATATACTTGTGGAGATACCAAATAGACTGCTTTTATTAATATAAGGTACCAAACATACTGTTAAAAGTGTATTATATTGTTAACTGTTATGTTGTATGCAAAATACTGTCATTTAATAATTAGCTTTTCACGGGCGTATTATTTTTCGGTCCTCTAAAACAAAGTATTCAAAAACAATATTGTTTATTTTTCCAAAATACAGTTCATTTACCTAACGTTTATTTTAAATTGGTCATATATAAAATACTGAGATAAGCTTTTTGTTGTTTTTTTTTTTTGCGAAAACTACGCAGCTGAATATCTGTAGCCTTTGAAATTTGTCTTCCACAGCCATATTCGAACCAACTACCTATATTCGCCGGATTATCGACTCTCAGACAAGTCAAATCTTGTCTAATAGTACATACCTACCTATTATACCTATAGCAATGCCCATTTAACCAGCACATCGACTCGACATCAGATTGGTTCTAGAGAATTGGTTAGTTCTAGAAATTGAAACTTCAATAGGCAGTGAGCCAAAAGCGAGCTTTCAAATTCGCTTGACATTTCAATAAACGCTCGACAGAAAAAAGACCTCAAGAGCACTTCTTACGCACTTTTAACTTGTCAACACGCTCAAACAGATAACGCCGTAATTGCTCTCACGCCAATTTAATTAAAGACAAGGCTTTTTTCCTTCCAAAGAAAAAAGGAAGTAAACTTTTTCAATCAGTTCTGGAGAATCCTGCGCGAAGTTATAGTTCAGTTGCGGCCTTGTTGAGCTCCAAATTTGCTCATTTTATTGCGTTAAATCTCTAATGAAATAGCTGAATCTCCCCTTTTGTGACGTCGTTGTACCTAACTTTTATTGGGTTCCGTAGAAAAAAATATATTTTAAGCAATTATTTTGTGACCGGAATTCTGGTGCCCAATTTGGCCAAAAAATTAGCATTGCCATACAGCGTCGCAATGTTGCCAGCATTCTAACCACTTTTCCCGCCACCGAGGGGCTTTTAGGTTATTGTTTTTATATGATTTTTACAATAATTAGGTAGTATAGTTTTAGTTTTTAAATACTGTCTTTCAAATTTACTTTTTAAGCAATGTTAAATTTGAAGTATATCTACTTTTCGCTATCAAATCGGCTAATGGCGTAAGGCGTAAGGACACTGATAAGACAAGGTGCGGACGCGAAACCAATTCTTACCTCAGTGTCCTGTTAGGGCCACGCCCAATAGCCAAAGGAAATAGAAAAAAAAATATAAAAAAAATATTTTTCTAACTCTTCTGCCATCCTATAAAATATCAACTGATTAATTGATCTATACTATACTTGCTATAATATACCTGCAGTGCAAGTAGCGTTCTTTATCGCTCGTCAAATTCGATAAAATGCCATAGAATCGATCATAGCAAGTACTGATCAAATGGCATTTTATCGAATTTGACGATGTCAACTGTCAAATTTGAGGATCGATAAAGAACGGTACTTGCACTGCTGCAAGTCCAATCGGTTTTCAAAAAATCTGTTTCTGACGTACTTTATCGATGGTTTATCTATTCAATAGCGCTATTGGTTCCTAAACTTTACAAATTGCATTTCCCAACACACAATAAATTATACTTCGCTTACTTCTACTTCTTATTGATTTAATAGTTCTATCCATACATTTTGTTTTCAGAAACACAGTTTCCATCTGTATAGCATTAAAATGTAGACCACGTACTATATATAAGTAAACTCGCAATACTAATGACAACCAATGATCTATATTAATATTATGTACTACGTACATAGGTACATTAACTTTATTGGTAACTAGCGGTCCGCCCCTGCTTCGAACGGGTATAGATTATAGCCTATGTCACCCGGGGATAGTGTAGCTTCCCGTCAGTGAAAGAATTTTTCAAATCGGTTCAGTAGTTTCGGAGCCTATTCAATGCAAACAAACAAACAAACAATCAAATATTTCCTCTTTTTAATATTAGTATAGAAGTATAGACAACAAAAATACTAGCGTATCTGGCATGACTACGGAACCCAACCAACAAACATGTCGCAACACGCACTTAACAACTTTTTGTTAGGGTAATTTCGTATTAGCAGAGTACCTATGGTCTCATGAATTTTGCAGTTTTTCTTTGTTACCCGTATCACCTTGCTAATGAGAGTAAAGATCAGGTTTACAAATGAGTTTGCGAGTAAAGGTAATGTTCCAGTTGGTTTCCACAGCTCTGTTATGGAAATTACGTTAACGAAGGTCGGTTTATTGTGGAAAATTTCGTAAACTCGAAAGCTAATAAATAAAAGCTAACTTTAGTTTATCTGGGAAAGCCTGCAGACATCGAGATACAATTCATATAGATTCACATTATATCAGTCAAAACAGTCAAAAAACGCCCGAGCGTCATTGTGCATACACTGTATCAATTATTTAGACGTTATGTTGCTTGTATTGTATAGTGTTCAACGCTAGTTGTCCGCTATGTCATCTAGCTCTGACATCGCGAGGCGTTGTAGTCGGATCGCAGTTACCATGTAAAACTAACTAAAAAGTCTGCGCAATTCGTAGCGTGCCCGAAGTTTTGGTTCGGATTTTTTTTGGCACGATTGTGTCTCTATTTATTATGTATTGTATTTAGATGCCTGCAGATCATAAACGTAAACACAAGCGTACTCATAGTTGTTGAATGAATGTAGGCAGCTAATGCGCTCTACAAATGAAACCAGACAACTTTAACTATATAATAATTATTTAACTAAAATAAACCTATCTTTACCACAAACATTTTCTATGTACTAGAAAGAAAATTGTAACCACTAACGCCATCTATCTCCTTCCTTTTGTTACCATACTGAAAATGGTGCCACAGCGGCACAGCGCCCTCTTACCTATTGGAACTGAAGCTCACGAAATAAAACAATTCTATTCGCGCCATCTATGAGGTTTTGTAGGTAACGTTTTGAGTTTTATTTCCAAGGGGCTGAAATATACGAGGGGTTTAAAGTGTGCTATTCTAACTTGACAAAAAGCTTTCTCTATTTTTCGTTAGATGACACTTTGCAACATCCGATCTTTTTATGTAACATTTAAATTGGAAAGAGCTTTTTTTTAAACCGGGCAAGTGCATTTAATAACTTAACAAAAAAAGATAACACTAATACTACAACAGTTAGACTGCCCAAAGACCGTTGAAGGTCTATAAACAATCAAAATGTTCAAGCCCACCACTATCAGTTGAAAGAACTTATTTTTCAATTTAAAACGCTTTTGTGACCACTTCGAATTTTAAATAACAATTATTTACAATATTCCTTATTAGCATGCTTTAGCAGTGAAATATGCAAAACTCTGAAAATATTGAGTAAAATTATCTAGCTGTACTAAAATTTTAAAGACTTCTAAACAACAAATTGCCAATCTAGACCAAGTGGTACACTTATCTCTACCAAGTATCCCTTATCACAGAAAAGAACAGTTTTTTTTTCTGTGTCTCTTATCTTAGGGACAAGTAGAAAAAAACCACTTAGATCTACCGATAGGGGCAGATGGGATCTCCGAGTTCTCTTATTCCTACAATTTTTTTTTTTTTATATTGACTTGTAATGTTGGCCTTTTGGCCTCTACAGATGGACTGGACTAGTTGGCGAACGCAGAGTGCGTTCGGCATAACTTGATGGTTTAAGTTTTTGGGCGACTAGCACAAGGGCACCTCGAAGGTACGAACCTCGGCTTGGGCCGTCGCCGGGAGTCCTACTAAAGTAAATACGTTTTAGTACTTATTCTTTACGTAGTAAAATTAATTATGTTTTAGCTAGTACCTATGTTTTCGTAATGTTTTTCGAGTGTTCCGTACCACTCATAAAAGTTTTTATACGGGACCGACTCAACAAAAAATTATGGAAGCAATTATTCTACTGTTGTTAGTCTAACATCTTACTTTTTATAGATATCGTCCATCCATAGTCTAAAGGCCACTTGTCCACGTTTCCGTCAATCTTACCGCAGCATCACTTCACTCGACGTAAAGGCACATTCAGGAGGCGTACATGGGCTCTTTTGCCCCGATGGCCTTTTTTTGATAGAATAAGAAACAAGCGACAGACAACTAATTTGTCCACGGGGAATCATCATCATCAGCCAGAAGACGTCCACTGCTGAACATAGGCCTCCCCCTTTAATCTCCACATCGAACGACAGCCTGCCTTTTGCATCCACTGGATGCCCGCGACTCTCATAATGTCGTCGGTCCATCTAGTGGGAGGCCTACCTACGCTGCGTCTTCCGGTTCGTGGTTTCCACTCCAGAACCTTTCTTCCCCATCGGCTATCGGTTCTTCGAGCGAAGTGGCCTGCCCATTGCCACTTCAACTTGCAAATTTTAACAGCTACATATATAGGTGACTCTGGTTCTTTGGCGTAGGTATATCTACGTTCCACGGGGAATGCCGATGGTAAACGGACGATATGCTCAGTCCTTGGACGGGTGTCCGAATGTGGGGGTCGGTGGAGTGCGAGTGGCATTTACAATTTGACGCTACCACGGGTTTAAATATTTAGACAATCGGAAAAGTGTACGGTTTTCGCTACTTGCGATTATCGCTGTCAAAAAAGCCATGGTTGCTTTGAACAAAGAGAATATAATAGGCTTTGAAGTTGACTTCTGACAGTTGCTCGATCGAGTGGCCGCCAGTCAATAAGTAGTGGCGGTACCTAGTGTCTACATACGTCTGTTTTCAGTCGCAAAATAGTTTTCATGCGCGATACCTAAAATCGTGTCATTAGCCGCATAATGTTCACCAGTGTTATTACGATAGTACGATAAAACATGTAAAATAAGTTTTTTTTAATAAAAACTTCTGGATCTTTGGCCCCTGAATGTCTTCATCTTTAGCCCGCTTCTGTATCTTGCATCGAAGCGGTTGTGGCCTATACAATAGCCCTAGAACAAGCCGCGTCATGAGATTAAGCATCTTCAGACTCAAGGATTTGAATGCCAAAGTGCTTCCAATCTAAGTTGGTTAGGAGTTTGCAAAGAAAGCTATTTAGGAAGTTATTTAGGAAGTTAGGCGATTGCTTGTGGCGTGTGAGGAATCTAGAGTATTAGGCTCGGCCACACTAAAAGAGGATTGAGAGCGGAGCGAGACGAAAGTAGCCAAAAAAGAAAAGCAGGTCAGATGCAGTGCATAAATATGATAACATTTCTATAAACAGCCGACATTATGTCAGGTGTGATAGAGATCAAACGCAAGCCTATTTTTTTTTTTAAACCTGTAACTGCACCGACACTGCAAAATGTTTTAAGAGGTTAACATTTGCCAAATCGGTATTTTTAACCAATGATATAGGACAAACTACATATCCTAGCGACTTGAAAAAAATATCGCTCATGAGGGAAATTCAACTTGATTAATTATGTTAGCACAGAAGGTTTTTTTACTTGCTACATTTTGTATAAAAAATATTATTCTAAAGTCTATTTCATCACCACAGCCCGAGTTATCGCGATAACCACAAATGCGTTCCAGTTGATTCTTTCACCTGAACATAGGAAATTCGAAAACATGAATATTTAATTTTTAAATTATTTTTTTAGGCCCCTGGTACGTATGTTTAGTAATATTAAAAATAGACGCGCAGGAGATACCTAACCCACGTGACCAAAAAACACCCGCGGCCGCACGAGACGGGGGTTCGCCAGTCTGTTTCTGCGCTTTGCGACGTGCAGACCACGCGCGCCGTTACAAAAAATATTTTTTGAAATTTTTTATTCTTTTTCTAGTGTTTTGAATGAAACTGTTTGTATTTAGTTATTAGCTTATATTTAAGCTGAAATTTGAAAGGAAGCTGGACCTCTTCAGTGAAATAAGTGTAATTTATGTGTTAGTGTTTTTGTGTTTATCATCATAGACTGTCTCTGTGTAGAAAATACTTTTGAAATGGTGAAACAACAAAAACGGCAAACTCAGAAAAAATTGAAACTCAACTGGCGGCGTGGTGAGTACATACCTATCATAATATTATATTAAAACACAATACATAATAATTAAATAACCGTACTTACTTACTCGTTTTTAGGGTTCCGTAACCAAAGTGTGTAAACGGGACCCGGACTTATTCTACGCTGTCTGTCTGTCTGTATGTATGTCTGTCTGTCTGTCCTACCTTTTAGCTTTCGAATCGTGATAGGTAGATAGCCAGTTGAAATTTCCAAAGAATAATGTACCTACCTACCTAAATAATGGTACTAAGAAATATAATCTATACTATCTATACTTTTATTTAGTTATTTTAAGTTTTAGTTTATATTTTAAGTTTTAATTAATTTTCTGTTTTTTTAAGTAATAAAAAATTTAATATTAAAAAAAATCTTTACTATCTATATCTATACTAATATTATAAAGAGGAAAGATTTGATTGTTTGTTTGTTTGTTTGCATTGAATAGGCTCCGAAACTACTGAACCGATTTGAAAAATTCTTTCACTGACGGGAAGCTACACTATCCCCGGGTGACATAGGCTATAGTCTATACCCGTGCGAAGCTGGGGCGGACCGATAGTTAGGTATAAAGTCAAAAAATAAAAATCGGACATGTTTGAGTAGGACTCGCACTAGGCACTTGTATGGCAGGCACAACTGGGAATTTACCTACGTAATACTAATATCAACTAGGTAAGTAGGTATATACCTACCTACGTACTACGTACGTAGTACCTACTGTAAGTCATATGTACCTACTGTGTACGGTATGGTACGGTAGGTATTTTGTTACTTTCTTTACCAAATTTTATCCAAATAGCGAATTCGAGTAAACAACAACACACATAATTACATACAAACATTCGTACAACGTTGTACGTACCTAAAGTGTGAATAGACTAAAATTATTATAGAATACCAGAGCTGTCCAATCCACGGCCCGCGTCTTACATTATACGACCCACCAAGTTCTTTTGAATTCTATATGTCAAATTATGCTTTTTAGGGTTCCGTAACCACATGGTAAAACCGGGGCCCTATTACTAAGCCTACGATGTCTGTCTGTCTGTCCTACCTATTAACGGTTGTATCTTTCGAACCGTAATAGATAGCCTGTTGAAATTTTCAAAGAATATGTAATGTTACGGCGGATTTACTTACAAATAATAAAAAAGTCAAAAAGTAAAAATAAAATGGGGGTCCCCACCCCATACAACAAACGTATTTTTGTATTAGCTCTAATGTAAAAACGGTAATACGTACAAGCTTCAAACTTAACATAATTATAGTACTCACTCTAAAGTATACCAAAAATAATGTCCAAGTGCGGGTCGGTGCCAAATTTCTGTTCACCACCAGTTTTCGTACTTTCACCAAAGTGAAGCAATGTCGGGCGCGGCCGGTATTTGGATGGGTGACCGCCTGGGCGTTGATGGGATGTTGTCTTTTTGCACTATTTTTTTTTTGTACTTTAGTAGCTAACAAGTTATGTGGTGGTACGGAACTCTCAGTGCCCAACTCACACTTGGCCGGTTTTATTTCCTAATAGGACGTATTAAAGAGGTGAAGCGATAAAAATCCTGTATTTTTAAGTTACACACATTGGTTTTAAATAATTCATTTGTAATTCAAAATTTTGCGTATATTATATACTAGCGAGCTAGCGACCCGCCCGCCTGGCTTCGCACGGGTGTAATTTACGTGCGCAGTCGGGGCGGGTCGCTAGTTATATATATAAACCTTCCGTGAAAATGTATCTAACTGATGGTGAAAACCGCATCAAAATCCGTTGCGTGGTTTAGGAGGAGTTAGCAGCCATACTGACATACAGACAGACAGACAGACGCGGAAAGCCACTTTAATTTACACTATGTAGAGAAGAAGATAACGCATTGAGAAGGAGAAATGCGAGTTAGAATTGTAATGCATCATAATTTCTTATATGGAAAACTTATTTATTTCTATATTTTTTTCTACAGATACCTAGACTCCCTGGACGAACATCTGGAAACAACAGAAATAGAAACAATGTTGCCTTCGAATGAACAGGTGATCATTAACAATTTTTCAGTACCTTTTTTTGTTTCAGAATATAATTATTATTTCAAATAAGATGTTATGTAACTAAGTGCACAATTATATTTTATTTTTATATGCCTAAATGTATTTATGGGTAATATGTTAGTAAAGTAATTATTTGTTATTTCGTTCTAGGAGCAGCGACGTCTATTAAATATGCCGGATTTTACAGTTGAAGTACAAAAAGAACCAGAAGAACTGGAACGGAAGGTTATTGGCAGAAGCATAGTGGATATTTGTTACTTCTTTGAAAAAAATAAAGAAATATCAAGACACAGCGGATTTGGATGCGATATACATACAATGTTTAAATTTATTCGGAGAAAAACAAATAGGGTTTTCTTCAAAATTTACATACTTATGTGCAATACAAAGTTTTTTGTAAATTGTGATGGTGAGCATGAGCATTATTTTGACGTTACCAAAAAGGTCTACCAAATCTTAAGCTTCCAGCCGGTACTTAGCAGCTTTGTCGAATAGGTGGCAGCAGTATTTAACGGACTAGACTAACAAGATCGGACTTGTTCTTGATACACGTGAGCAACTGCCTCTGTGTGAAGTACCGCCTGCCAAGTTTTTTACTAGCCAGTTTAGCCAAACAAATTATTATTCTACCTTGATTTTAGTAAACTCACCAAACTATTTCTACCAAGTACCAACACAATACATTTACTTTTCACCAACATCTAACATTAGGATGCAATATACATTCCTATAATATTGTCTTTCCTATAATAATGTCCAAACTTTACGGTCTAAACTAAATACTTATTTCGTTTTAGTAATAAGTTTTGTATTTTTACATGATAGACATTAAACTATTTTGTATAATTATATTGTATCATGTTGTTGTTATAACAATGGCTGAAGCTCAGCAGTTTATTTCATAAAGTGTTTAGTCTATTTCTATTTTCTGGTAGAAGTATCGAGTAGCTCCCTAGTTATTTTATTTTGTAATCTGTTTTGTGTTTTTACTTTATAGACATTAAACTGTTTCAATACTTACGAACTGTTTCTTGCTTTTTATCTATACCTTGTATCGTAATCACTGAATTAACTATCCTCTTTTTCTGGCTTGACGATAGACCAAAGCATTCAGATTAAAACCTGTAGCGCTTTTTTGCTTAGTTTTTTTTGTATAACGCCATTCCATGTACTCGCATTTTTATTAATAAATAAATATTAGGGACGTTTTGCACACACGGTCATCTGACCCTAAATTAAGCAAGGCTTGTAATATTATGCCATATGAATATAATATATATATGAATGATATGAATTATCACCGCATTCCGGACAAAAGCTTAAATTCCCGGACAAGCCCGAAAAATTCCGGACGTATGGCAACCCTAGTTTTAATTGGTACCTCAAATACGTTTCGCCGTCTAGCAGGCCGTGGCTTGACCAGCCCTGCTTCTATCACACTATCAACACACTAATATTATAAATGCGAAATTTTGTGTGTATGTTTGTTCCACGTTACTTAACTTCGTAGCAGCTGAATGGATTTGATGAAACTTTGTATGGAAATAGATGTTACTCTGGAAGTCTGGTTTAAAACAACTTACTTTTTGTCCCGAAAATACAGGTTCCTGGGGCCTTACGGACAACAGCTAATTGCGGCACCTAATCCGCTCACTTTGTAAATCACGCGAACGTGAACCTTATCGCGCCCAGATACGGTTTGCGGTCGCGTGATTTTCCAACTGAGCGGATTAGCTGCCGCTATTAGCAGTTGTACGTAAGGCCCCTGATATCGGATGAAATCATGAGACGCAGCTAGCATATAATATATTGCTTGTTTTCCAAAAAGAACTTGTATCTATGTTTAACAGGGGAAAAAGGGAATATGAATGATTGTTGTACGGCTAATACAGTGGCCGGCAAACAACTTGAGCCAAAGTTGACGTAGTGGGGGTAAGTTCACGCATGTCGTTCACGCATCGGCCAATCGCGTGGACGCGTGCCGTCGGAATGTCCCCGCGCACCTTTCTTTCCACCAACGATACCTTAAAATCGTCTATTGCGCACTCGAGGTCATGGCTCAAGTTGTGTGCCGGTTACTGTAATAATGCTTTTGATAAGGAATGATTTACACCGATGGCCCCAACGCGCGCCGTTAGGTGTGAATCGTCCCTATATAAGATGGGGATATGGGTGAGTATGAATTCCTACGGAATGTACCTAGACGTCCTGAAGGCGACTTCTTTTAACTATTGATAATTAGCTAAAGCGACCCCGCTTTACTATATTAATTGTACTTAATTCATCCGAGACAAAGCCACGTAAAAATATGTGTTAATCTATCTTTCTACCAAAAATCTTGCACATAGGATCAGTTATCATAAAGTTACGAGGAGCAACCACTTTTACTCAAGGAGGGAGCAACATAGTAGGTAAAGTTATTATCTTCGTCAGAATTCTGTTCTGTATAAATAGTCTATACTTAAGTTAGCTTTGCACGCAAGAAGTACGGACGTTGGACGCTAGATGGCGCTTATAATAAGTGTGCATCGTTTGGTCAAGGTCATTGGCGCATGTTAAATCCTTAAACGTCAGGAATAAAAATATATCAAAATACACGAGATAAAATTAATTAAAGTTTGTAAGATATAGCTAGTTGAAATTTTCACAGAATATGTAATGTTACGACGGATTAACTAAGAATTAATAATAAATTCAAGAATTAAAAACTAAAGAACCGAACCGGGGGAATCATAAGTAGGTGCCATACAACAAACGATTTTTTTAAACATATTTTTGTATTAGCTCTAACATAAAAACGGTAATGCGTACAAGCGTCAAACTTGGTATGTTTATAGTACACACTCTAAAGTAGGTATAACAAAAAATAATAAATAAAAGCCAAGAGCGAGTCAGTGACAAATTTCTTTTCACCATCGGTTCTCGTACGATATCGTCGATCAGCGACGTCGAGCGCGATCGGTACTTTATTGGATGGGTGAGCGCCTGGGCGTTGATAGGATGTTGTCTTTTGCACTACTTATTTGTACTTTAGTAGCTAACAAGTTATGTGGTTGTATGGAACACACAATGTGCGAGCCCGACTCACACTTCGTCGGTTCATTTTGACAACAGAAAACATAAAAACTTCTGTTTGTTTGAAAGGCTTGCTTCTTAGCGTAGCGTTATATTCTCTTTGGGATTGCTGCCTACTCGTAAGTACACAATACATACTTGGTAAGTAAGTATCTCCGTGTAGATATTTGTATACAATAAGTACGTGATAAAAACAACCACAAACTTCAAGACGAATACATCGTAAACCTCCGTACGTTCGCCGCGAAATCTGTCTTGATAAGCTATTTTTTTACCTAACAAAGACATAAATCTCACATAAAAATAGGCTTTATTTTTATAGAAAAAAAAATCACACTACACTTTGGTACTATATAGTCATTTTAGTACATTTGCTAGCGAAGCGTTCCTTTATAATGCTTACATGTTTGTCTAAGGTTCATCATCATCATCATCATCAGCCACAAGACGTCCACTGCTGAACATAGGCCTCCCCCTTTAACCTCCACACTGAACGACAGCCTGCCTTTTGCATCCACTGGATGCCTGCGACTCTCACAAATCTCACAATGTCGTCGGTCCATCTAGTGGGAGGCCTCCCTACGCTGCGTCTTCCGGTTCGTGGTCTCCACTCCAGAACCTTTCTTCCCCATCGGTCTAAGGTTAATGTCAAACAAATAAACCAAATGTTATACAGGAAAAAATAATAATTATGTTTACTGACTCACTGACGTCTATGAATGTCATATTCACACATTTACATTATATAGTATTATAACCACGAGCAATGAGATTAAATTTATTATTTCATCCCATCTATTCGAAATGGACGACTTGGTTCACCTTTAAGTGCACCCAAAGGTGGTATTTTCTATAAGAAACTTTTAGCGGACAGTAATGAGTTTTTAATCCTTATTATAAGTGCGCCACAATTATTATCTTTGCCGCGCACTTTTTGAATTTGGAACATCTTAGTGTTTAGCGCCAAAGAAATCGAACGTAAATATTGTTTGAATAAAGACTGGCTGGTACGACAGCCAAAAGTCGCGCCGCCAGCTAAATAAAAAAAAAAGAAATCAAACGAACTACAGCCTTCGTTTTCGTCTATTTTCACGGATTGTTAGAAATTCATGGTTTCGTGTAACAATACATTTTCATAATTGCGTAAATGTCTCAAATGAGTAAGTATAAGTGAGTATGAGTAAGTATATATGAGTGATGTATAAGTTTTTAGTTTTTTTTATTATTAGATACTATTTAATTTAGATACTATTTAACAATTTAGTAGTTACTCTATGATTGATTAAATAATAATATTACAATAAAATATGAGGCGCCTTTTATTTTCTCATAGTGGGTGATGAAAAGTAGAGTGTATCACTCAGGCGCAAAATATTTTTTTGGCTCGGGCGACGTACTTTGAATCAAGAGCGAAGTGAGGGATTCTACTCTAAAATTCCTCACATTGATCTGGATTCAAAAAAGCGCCCTCGCCATAAAAATATTCTTTTGCTCCCTTATGTTACAATCTACTATTTCGTCATAGGTGTCCAGCGACACGCTGGACAGTCATTTATATACTTATCGCCATTTTGGCCCTGACATCTGTAATAGGCGTCCATGGAACTAATTAGAGATAGGACAATGTCAATACCCACAGTTGTCATCTGTGGTGGCCTCACCATTACTTAATTTCAACAGGGATTTAGCTGTCCAGATTAGTTCTAAATCTAGTTGTTTTGAATTTCTGCTCTGACTTAATACAAGTTTTTGTGGTTTCCGACCTATAACAAATGCCTATTCTCCAAAGATTCAATAGAAGTTGGGTAAACTAAACTAGTTCAATATTGGTTGTTCGAGTGCTTAGCTCTGGCTTTGAGGTTTCTACAGCGGTCTTGGTGGAAATGGATTTAAGCTAACAACCTGGGAATAAACAGGATTCAAAACTAATTGGTTATTACAGATTGGGTTGAATCATTGAATTATTGATAGGTCCTAATAAATCAAAATTGTGTTGTATTCATTGATTTATACTATAGTAACGAAGAGCGAATGAGCATTGCCGGATGTAGCATTACGTATTTAGTGTATATAATTATGTATGTATATATATTTATATTCGATGTGCACCACCGACCGTATTTCAAATTCTTCAGTCCTGTCCATCCAAAGGTTGTCTGGAAGAAATTGCTTTAGGCGATAAGGCTGCCCATTATACTGCCGTATATTTGTTTCTTATTTTAGTTAAGTGTCATTTGTATTTTCGGTGTGTAATAAAGATGTATTGTATAGCCACCATTGTATTGTGTATTTAAACCACAGAAAAGAGAAGTAAAATTATCTTTTCTGTGCATTCTACGATGTATTGTAGTTTAGATATTGACAGATATGATGGCGCACATTTCAAGCACTGAAATTATTTGGACATCCACAGAAAAGAGAAGTAAATAGAACGGAAATGAGAAGAAAAATCTGTTAGCAGGCATTATGAGTGAACCTTGATTGAACATTATTATTTAGATCAACGCGTCGAACTCCGCATCGCAGTTGCTAACTGGCTACAACAAATTTCTTACAAAAATGCCTTCACAGCCGTTATAATAATAAAAAAAAAATTGGATCACCTTATTTTTATGTTTAGCTCTATTATTGTATTTGGTTAGGATTTGTATAAAAGTAGCCGTGGTAGACATTTAGGAGACCGCTAGACTTGAAAGCGTGAGGTCGCGGGTTCAAACCCCGGGCCCGTACCAATGAGCTCCTTGGAGCTTAACGGAGAAGGAATTCAATGGCGTATGTGAATCCACCAATCCACACTGGGCCAGCGTGGTGGATATGGCGCAATCACCCTTTCGGGGGTAGGCTAAAAGTCCAGCAGTGGACTGTTAAAAGGCTGATTATGATGATGATGATATGATAGTATGAGGGTACTATATTAGCGAAGTTGTATTGTGAACGCTGGATGCAGGCCGCTTCCAACCGGCCCTTTTAGAGATCGATGGGGGAGGCCTATGTCCAACAGTGGACGTCCTACGGCTGAAATAATGATGATGATGATGTGATTCCTTCCTTCCTAGCATTCCTTACCTCTTGTATGAATGTCAGTAAATTTAATTTCACTGACCATTCATCTCAACCTCTCTTGGTTCCGTATCTCAGTGATATTAATTATAGAACTTTGTCTGCAGTTACAGAAATCCGTTGTTCCGCTATTGTCCAAGTTGCGGTTAATACTAGAAGCAACTCTGATATTGTTGCAAACTTTAGTTGTGATTAAAATATAGAGTTATCTGACGTGAGAAGTTTTGTTTGAAGTGACGAGAGGTGGCTGTCGTTTTATGTAAGGGTTGTTACTGTTTGGCTTAGAAGAGGCAAAAGCCGTAAAAAGATTTGCATGTAAAAGGGATAATTCTGTGTGTGTTAAGCTGTGCTGTTGTTGAAAGTACCTATGTCACTTGGAATTTTATTGCACCTATGTAGGGTTGATTTGAAAAATCCTGACAAAAAAGCCAAGCATGTCAAAAAATGCTTGTAATTTTAGTTCCAAAACGAAAAGTAAAACTCACGTTCCACTCAGCCTACGTTTTGCAGTGATTTCATACCTATGTAAATCAAAACTCAGCACAAATTAAAGACCATGTGGAGAGATCTAAAGTTCAGACATTCGCCAAAAAATCTTGACGGATAAAAGCATTAACTGTGCGGCACGTGATAATATAAGGTTCACATTTCAGTGATTTTTTTCATCTCAGCCAAGTGTCGCAAATCTTAAGCGCCTTCAAAAAAAATTATCTCGTTACTATGAAAATGGCCTTGTGTTCCGAACAAGTATCGTCCCGATTTATGTAGTAAACTGCTTATGGTTTGGTTCGTGTTTAATAAATGAACGACGACTCAAATTACTGCTAATTGCAGCTAATGCTAAGGTGGTGTTCAAACTTCAAATATTGGGAACCTAACTAGCAAGTAAACTTCAAAGCACCTTAAGTACAAAGCCGATCATCTCCTAGACTATGATATAGAAACTTTGCCGTCTAATTAGTCGCCTCTGTCTGGGGAAGGGCGCGAACAGATTGTGGTAACAAGTTGCTGAACTGACGAGTTTTAGGGGACCACGTTACGAGATATCATGGGACGTCTTACGTAGCTTTTTGGGTACAAAACCATGTAAGTATAAGTTGCTAAAACTAGTTTTAGCGTGGTCGTTCAGTGTAAAGTTAGTGTAAGATGTCTTTTTCATATGCCAAGCTTTTCACTCACAGTGACGAAACGGAAAAGGTAAGTATATGCGTTTAGAGCAATAGTCTGTGTGTTAGTGTGTTGTTTTTTTTTCTTTCCTTTTGGCAGGATTTTGGCGTACCACGTCTTATGCATTCGCCAATTTACCAGTAAGAATTATTATTCCATTAGGAACTTAAATATAACACTACGTCATCAACCATTTCCTCATTCTGTGAGTATAGAACAGAAAAGTTTTTTTTTTTTAAATTAGAACGGCTGTTAAGACATTTTTGTTAGAAATTTGTTGTAGCCAGTTGCACCCATATAAACGGATCGTCAGTCATTCGAAATCAGTTAGCAACTGTGATGTGGACAAAGAACTTTGAGACCTAACTCAAAACGGTAACGTCCAAGTTCTTTGGATGCGGAGTTCGACGCGTTGATCTATATAAGAATGTTCAATCAAGGTTCACTCATAATGCCTGGCGACTGATTTTCCTTCTATTTACTTTACTCTTTTCTGTGGTACAGGTCCTCTTAAGAGCGCCATCTGTCGAAAAACTTCACAAAAAACTTAAAACTTTTTAGTGTGCTTACTTCGTTGCCATTCTGAACACGCCCTTCTCACAGCATCTTTTTTTATTAGTCTCCGAGTTGACACAATGAATTATTACTCCCCTTAATTAATCATTGTTTCTACGGTTCTTTTAAATTCTACTTTACTGACCGTTTTATTTCGCGCGAAGAGTTTGTTCAAAATGCTTACAAATTTCAGACAAAATTTAGTCAGGAAGTGTTTAATTTTACTCAATTGACTACTGTTTTGTTTGAATTATAATTAGCTGCCAAATCTTTAGTGGTTTTACCTCAATTTTCCAAACTGCGTTTTTCATGGATTCAAAAAAACTTTATTTTTTTTTCGTTTAAATTAGAACGGCTGTCAAGGCTTTTTAATAAGAATTTTGTTGTAGCCAGTTGCACCCATATAAACGAAACATCAGTCATTCAAAATCAGTTAGCAACTGCGATGCGAAGCCCGACGCGTTGATTTAAATAAGAATGTTCAATAAAGGTTCACTGATAATGTCTGGTAACATATTTTCCTTCTCATTTTCGTTCTATTTACTTCCCTTTCTGTGTTCGGTAGTTAGGTACTTAGTGTGCACCCCGAGAACAGCATTTACTGTTTGTTTAATCTGCAGAAAACGGTTATTGACACTCGACAAAATGTATGGAACAGCAGATTTTTTTTACGTGATTTCAGGGTTGGTCCCATACTAAAAGTTGTTCATAATGATGAGTACAATTACCTTCTTCTGGCTTCGAGAGTGTTCCCCTTACACCCCGTATACTAATATTATAAAGAGAAAAGATTTGATTGTTTGTTTGTTTGCATTGAATAGGCTCCGAAACTACTGAACCGATTTGAAAAATTCTTTCACTGTTGGAAAGCTACACTATCCCCGGGTGACATATATATTATATTTAAAAAAAAAATGGGATCCTTACTTAAACTCCAATAATACCCGTGCGAAGCCGAGGCGGGCCGCTAGTGTCAAATATAATCAAAGTTTTATTACATGAACAAATTTCTAAACTTAACAAATGAAAAACTAATTAAAATAAAATTACCAATTTGTAATGGCTAAAAATACAGACAATTCAGTGAATGATTACCTTAATCTGATGACCTTTATCCTGTTGATAAAAAAAAACTATAAAGTATCGATGAATTATACTCTTAAACTCCGTGACATCTTCTCGTCGAAGATACCACAGTGCCTCAAGACGAGGGTTTTTGACCAGTGTGTGTTGCCAGTGATGACATATGGTACTGAGACGTGGTCTTTAACTGTAGGCCTTTTGGAAAAACTCAGAGTCACTCAGCGGGCAATGGAGAGAGTTATGCTCGGAGTTTCTTTGCGCGATATAATCCGAAACGTGGATATTCGCCAAAGAACCAGAGTTACCGACAGCTGTAGCTGTTGTTACCGACATGTACCGACGACATTGTGAGAGTCGCGGGCATCCAGTGGATGCAAAAGGCAGGTTGTCGTTCAGTGTGGAGGTTCAAGGGGGAGGCCTATGTTCAGCTGTGGACGTCTACTGGCTGATGATGATGATGATGATGTATTATACTCTAGTCGATCCTTCACCCGTCATAAACACGGTCATTTTACCGCTTATCCAGCATCCAGCACGCCGCTAGTTGGGAACTGAACACTGTGACATGACAAATGATATTGCATTGTTCTCAATGCTCTTGGAATGCAATATCGCACTGACAAGTCTTCCTGGTTAGCTATGTTAGCGGGTAAGTTCACTCTTCCAGTAAAATATGGGAAAACGACAATGTAAGCTGTTTTTAACCGACTTCCAAAAAGAGGCGGTATGTTTGTTACCTGATTACTCCGCCAATTTAGAATTGTTTTTGATGATTATTTTTTTGGTTGGTAGGTCATATCTCACAGGTGGCCCCATAATTTTTTTATCGACATTGATTCAGCGCTTTTTGAAAAATCTACAAAAACATGACAATAAGTAACGAATTCAATGTACAATGTAAACATTGTATAGTGCCACCAACTTAGATGTTAAGGTGGGCAAAATTGGAACTACACTTATTTCTTGGTGAATTTCATACATTGTTTTCCACTAGCGACGCTGTCAACTGAACAGCAAACATAGAGGAAATGTTCTAACAACAGAACTTCAAAAAAACAAAGAAGTGTCTCCATGGCGACCGGGCTCTGTTGTTTTTCGTTAAATTTTTCATGACCATGGATACAAAGTATTTCAGTCGTAATAATTTTCTACTTATTAGTGTCAGTTTGTAATGTAGGTATAGTCATGAAGTCACAGCATGAAGTCGGTTCTTTTTTTTCTAAAAATTCTAATTATCTATATCTATACTGCGACTATCAGATCCGGTAGTGTAATGGTGTCGCTAATGGATTGAGAGCCTGAGGAGCTAGGTTCGAATCTCGAGAAAAGCATGTTTTTAAATTGTTGATATTTTTGCCCTAGTTATAATTTTAGGGTTCCTTGTTGAAGTATAACTTCTTCCGCGCGGAGGGACTCCACGCACAATTTTTTTTGGATGATTCACAATCTAGGCGTTACCACTTGGTTACTTGTTTGGCGCGACAACCGCAAACTGGAACTTTTTCGACAATAAAATACGCCATTCTTTCACTCACGCAGACCTTTCTCTACGGCCTCAGACCTGTGGGCGAAGTAGGAATTTTCGCTACGTAAAAAAGGCATCAAGCGTGATTTAGGCTTAATACGTTCGCACCCGCCACGTTACTATATCTCCCTTGTATGTCTGATCTGAGATTAGTAGTCGTCTAACCGAACAGATTGTAATTTATCACGGTTGTTCACGAAAGTTATATGATAAAAAAAAAGATTGAATAAATGATATGTTAAAGACTAAGAAACGAGGGTAGATCGTTATGTCTGCACCTAACTTTTTAACTGTTCGACCGACCACCCGCATTCTTCAGTATTCCCGTAAACATGGTGCATGTAACTGCGCCGAAATATCGGGAGCTCATTCCACAACCTTACCACGGTAAATAACCCGTAAATAATCATATAACTTTAGATTGTAATTTGTAAGATCTATTTTTCTTTACTTTTTCAATAGGTAAAGATTTCGAAGGAAATTTTTTCATTAGCAATGGTACAAATACATGTTTTTTCGGGAACATCGCAGTCGCGGTCCTTTCCACCGCGTCATTTACAAAATGATGTTGCTCTAGCTTGCTGTAATAACGCAGATATGCAAAGTATAAAATTATATTTCGTTTCCGGTAAAAGTGAAGCTTATCTCGCTATCTCAGCGCGTTTCGCTTTATTCTACACTTCTCTACTAATATAATAAAGAGGTAAAGTTAGTGTATATATATATGACGGCGCGAGAGCCTCGAATGCGTGATATAGGGGGCCGCTCCGGTCGTCGATGGATGGCCGATCTTCATAAGATTATTCTTGGTTTCTATGGCGCGAGTATAGTGGCCGAGGAGAATGAGACATCGCACGTACATTGACACAGTTTTTATTTCGAAGCGCTATGCTTACTAATTACAATATCGAATTACTTGAAAATTACTTGGGGACAAGGTGTTCCGCCTTGTAACGAACGCTACCACTCTCCAACCAACAATCCAAATTCACAACCCCAAGCAAAGTTAGCTCCACCGAGCATCCAACAGTCCCCCTCCAAAACACAAAGTAAAGTGCTAGCTCCTCCGAGCCTCACGCCACCGACACGTGTTCACGCGCGCTCACTAGCGCCTCTGCCGGACGGTACCCAAACTTGCTAAACTCTGACTGGTTGTCAACGAAACAACTTCACAACGAACTTCAGCAGAGTAAGTTACTGCAGCGTTACACCAGCAATGGCGCCACCTCCATCACTAGTCCACCAAAACAAAGCTAGGTGACGCCTACCTACATAATCTAAGGCTTAAAAACTATTCGACGGTAGTTGCGCCCGAATGCTAAATCTTCAACGCGCCGACATATATTATTATTTTGTTAGGCAGTGCCTATTTTTTTTATTTTTCTTTGTTTCATGTGTTATTGTCACTGCTTAAAGCACTAGATGGTGTTAGTGTTATAGTCTCGCCTAATACGCGCAAATGGTTTGTGCAGGCAATCATCATCATCATCATCATCATCAGCCAGAAGACGTCCACTGCTGAACATAGGCCTCCCCCTTTAACCTCCACACTGAACGACAGCCTGCCTTTTGCATCCACTGGATGTGCAGGCAATACAGAACCCTATTCGCTCGACTCTGACTGTGACTATGACTTGTTTGACGCTTTTAATAATATGTAAATATGTTTAATATTACGACTAAAGGACATTTAATCAAAGGTCATGAAAATTTTAACAAAAAAAATGCGTATTATTTTTGTAATTTATTTTTCTTCTTTCATCTATACTTCTATACTAATATTATAAAGAGGAAAGATTTGATTGTTTGTTTGTTTGTTTGTTTGCATTGAATAGGCTCCGAAACTACTGAACCGATTTGTAAAATTTATTCACTGACGGGAAGCTACACTATCCCCGGGTGACATAGGCTATAATCTATACCAGTGCGAAGTAGGGGCGGACCGCTAGTCTTAAATAATTTAGATGTCGCACGTCTTTTGCATTTGCTAGTGTCAAGTATTGTTTTTTTTTCAAGTTTCATTACAAACTAGCTGACCCCACAGATGTTGTTGTCTTAGAACTGTTAATCGAGCGAAGTTAAAATCGTTGTTTAGTTTTCTGAAGTTTTCCATTTTCTTATTTTGTCTTTCCGTAAGAACTTTCTACAAAGTGTTAGAAAGCTTAAAAAAAGATGAATGTAATCGGTAAACTCGTTCTCAAGTTATGGCGTGACCAAGGTAAATAGGGATTTATTTTTATTATTATTTTTATAGATTGTCAAACAAGTCATAGTCACAGACAGATTCAAGCCAAGTCACAGTAATTTCAAAGCAAGGACGTTTTATAACCTAACTAGATGCGCCCCGCGGTTTCACCAGCGTAGTGATGGATAATGGTGATGATGATGATGAAAAGTAACCTATGTCACTCTCTGGTTCTGAACTATACCCATGCAAAAATCAGGTCGATCCGTTGTTCCGTTGCAGCGTGAAAGAGGAACAAACAAACACACTTTCGCATTTTTATAATATTAGTATGATTATTGAACGTCCTTGCTTCAAAGTCAGTGGTGGAGACTTTATAAAAGACTTCTATGGAGTTTTGGAAACAACACGAAAATATGTTTTGTAGTTCATTAAAATAAAACCAAATGATGTTAATAGAAAGCTAACACCCCCAAACGATTCGTCCACAAAATTAGTATATAGTCATACTGGTCCATAAATAAATTACGTAGCTGAAACATACGCAAAATAAGTAAATCATCTGTATAATCCCAATTCCGTAAGACTCCGTTTACATACAATACAAACAGTTTCTATAAGAGTTTATACATCGCCCTAGTTCTATTAATACTCCTAATTGATTAAACCATGATTAAACACACTCCAGTAATCTTTTCCCGCAGTCTGAAGGATTAGACTTATTGACGTCACGGGGTATTCAAACAGATAAGCAACGCTATTTTTATCTAAATGAAAATGTCATCTCGACTCATTGCCAGTTGTATGGGCCCTAATCAGATTTAACAAAAAAAGAGGCAGCTTTGCTATAAAACAGTATTTTTTCAATAGCTAATTTTGTTCAATATTATCAGTCTTTAGTTTTTCCATTTGTTATTTTCTGTCAGTACTGTTAACTCGTTTAACACGAGTGACAAAAGCAGCTGTTTCCATAGCAAATAGTAAATAGATTGGTGTCAGCGTGAAAATGCGTCCAATGTGAATCCAACTTTACCTTTTGCGTGTATTTATCACGGCCCACATTCGTTCAAAGACGCAAGGAGGTCGCAGAACCAATCGGAACTGTTCCGACTTCACCGCAGTAATCGGAACTTCCGTGTTACACGGTGTGTGACGAGATGGCGAGATTAAACACGCCCCCTGTATACAGAGACACCGGAGACTACTATGAAAACTGGGTATGGCAATCCTTTATCATTATCATCATCATTTCAGCCATAGGACGTCCACTGCTGGACATAGCCCTCCCCCATCGATCTCCAAAAGGGCCGGTTGGAAGCGGCCTGCATCCAGCGTTTCCCTGCGGTCTCTTTTAGGTCGTCTGTCCATCTTGTGGGTGGACGTCCTACGCTGCGCTTACCAGTCCGTGGCCCCATCGGCCATCTGTTCTGCGTGATATGTGCCCTGTCCACTGCCACTTCAACTTGCTAATCCGGTGGGCTATGTCGGTGACTTTCGTTCGTCTACGGATCTCCTCATTTCGGATTCGATCTCGTAGAGAAACCCCGAGCATAGCCCTCTCCATAGCTCGTTGTGGCAATCCTTAGTGTATAAGAATTAATATATTCAACAAATGTTAAAGAAAAAATATTACACCGATACAGTCAGTGTTGTGTGTCGTAGTGACAACCCTGCGATTTTTCAAGATCAAGTGAGGGTAGGAGAACAAAACATCTGCTCTTTTCGCCGGAATCACCCGAAGTTTTCACTCAGCTCGTGACCACGGCCATTGTAACATGGTCGAAACGTCGAGCGAAAAGTACCTATTTTTACCTAAATAAAATAATCTATACTAATATTATAAAGAGGAAAGATTTGATTGTTTGTTTGTTTGCATTGAATAGGCTCCGAAAATACTGAACCGATTTGAAAAATTCTTTCACTGACGGGAAGCTACACTATCCCCGGGTGACATATGCTATAATCTATACCCGTGCGATGCTGGGGCGGACCGCTAGTACCTTATAAGTCCCGATAAACATTGAAAACAAAAATATTACGATTTCGCTTTTATGCATCGGTATCGTAAATGTGTGGTAAGCTTGCACTTGTCCGCATTGAATGCATCGGATGTGATTCCGCCGAACTTATACTAACTATGTACTTACTGAGCTGTGATAAAATTATAAGTTGGTAGGTAGAATCCAATTCAAAACGATGTGAACTAGTGCGAATAGACACAATCTAATCGAAAACTGTACAGACAATCAATTGGTTCTCTGACGGTAAAAACCTCAAAATGCATGACAATTTTGATTTTTACTGACAATTTTGTTTGTCAGCCTTGAGTTCATGAACATCATCATCATCAGCCAGAAGACGTCCACTGCTGAACATAGGCCTTCCTCTTAGACTTCCACACTGAACGACAGCCTGCCATCTGCATCCACTGGGTGCCCGCGACTCTCACGATGTCGTCGGTTCATCTAGTACAAGGCGTATCTACGCTGCGTCTTCCAGTTCGTGGTCTCCACTCAAGAACCTTTCTTCCTAATCGGCTATCAGTTCTAGCGAGTCCTACTCCGAGCGATGTTGCAAATTTTAACAGCTATGTCGGACCCCTAATACCCTAATATACCACTACATTCGCAGTGCACTGACGGCGTGTGGTATCCTCTGTTTTATGATCGTACTTTTGCAGTAGGTCCTGAAACCGTAGCGAAACATGTAGCACCAGAGACTACTTATACTTTGTACACATAAATTATCACAGTTGTGTTGAAAACTAGAAAAGTTTTGCACTTACTGTGTATCGGGTTTTCTTTGGCGCTGTAGGAATTTTATATTATTTTATTGCAGTACGTGCATCGAGATGGTTTAGTGTTTTTGTTATGAAGAAATTAATACATAACGTAGTCATATACCGATTGATTTTTCATTGATTTGTCCTTAATGTGTGAAATTAAAACACTGTTTTAAATTATCACGGTTGTTCACTAAAGTAAAATGATTATTTGGGGGCTTATTCCACAACCTTACCACGGTAAATATCCCGTAAATAATATACTTTATGTGACATTAGTAGAATTAAAAAAAGCTTAAAGTTTTGGTTGATAAAAGTCGTCCCCGATATAGTACTGAAAGTTCCAGCAGCAAGTTAAGAGTCGTAATACAAAATGCAATCTTTCAATTTAGGTATCCGAATTTCGAGCATAAAACGAAAAAATAAAGCTGTAATTGTTAAGACGAACAAACCAAAACAGTAACAACAAACAAGTAAGTAGTAAACCATAACGTTAAAATTGTTTATTTAATACCAGTATTTTAACGAAATCCACTAAGTAGGTACCTATCAAACATTCCCTCCTAAAGTTTTACGAAAAACTATTTTGTACGTTGGAGATAATATGTTGATAATATATTGATGGAGATATTATGATTGTAATAAGTTGTGCTTTAATCTTCAAGCCGCTATATTTAATTAAAAAAATATAGATGTATTTATTATAATAATTGTTATTTTTCCATAGATATTTCAATTTGAGAGAATCAGTATGCCAAACATTTTTTTCGTCAAAAAATGTCGCTAACCACAGCGTCCCATTACATCAAGTGGTAAAAAAGTTATGTGTAATTTTCTATTAGCTACAATTTTATTTTTTCTTGTGATAATATGTAAGTTATCTATATTGTCTAGATCTTGTTCCTTCTAACTTGAGTATTGTTTAGTCTAGTTCGTGTTATTCCGCAGTAGGTTAACATAAAGATTATGTTACTAGCATCGTTGTCTAACTGCGCCGTTTTATTGCAGTTTTCAACGCAATTCCTTCCAACCAGTAAATAAACAAAAAGTTTTATTATGTGCAATTTTACGATGCGGAGAAGACGTGTGGTAACTAAACTTGAATGCACCACAGCGGCCTGATACTAGAGTGATATTAGATCTGTGCGAGCGATCGACATTGTTTCTGTCGATGATTAAATATCTGTCAAATAAATGTCTTATTTTTTCCTATTAGTTTTGGCTTCAGAGATCTTAATTAATTAGCCAGTGTGTCAAAAGTAATAAAAGTTTCATACAGTTGTTATGATAAATTTTTAGAAGATATCTTCCACCAATTTTTTTTTATATTTCGTTCCAAGGTCAGAATCCGCTTTCGTCAGTATAAATATTAGGCAGATATTTTTCTGATGAATTTTAATGCCAAGGTGGCAAACAAGAACAAAGACGGGTTGCCTATGGTAAATATCTCTTTGTCATTGACATAAGGAGATCTTTGTTTACATCTTTGTTAAGAATTTATGATTTATCTACAGTAGTTATCTATTTATATATTTCACTCGTGCAATCAAAAACAGCACACCAAATGACCAATTTCTTCTCACAGTTATATTATGATTTTTTACGGGTGATTTATCGTATTTAAGTTGTGGATGCGGAACCCACGAAGTTTTTTTAAATATCTGGTGCTGTATTTGTAACCTTTTTACGATTAATGTCTCGTTAATAATCATATAAGTGTAGTAAGCAACCGTGAAAGTTTAAAATAGAAATTCTTCCATTATCAATAAACACTCCTGTTCAGTTAAATAGAGGAGGTGAAGAACAAAACCTCACCTTTCCACTTATGAAAAAAAAAAAAAAAAAACTTTTGGCAAAAAATGATAAATTGATTGAAGCATGTAAGTAAAACCTTGTCAAAAACACCTCTTTTCCTATATAAATTTTCATTTGAAATCGAGAGTTTCGAACAAAACCACACTATTCCGTCGAAAAAGAGAAATTCCGTCGAGAATTTTTTATGTATTCTCTTAAATTTGAAAAACTGGAAATGTGAGGCTTTGTTCTTCACCTCCTAATTAAGTGTCCATTGCATTTAGGTTTTTCGGAAAATATCTGTATCCCATACCTACACTTCCACCAGGAGGCCCTCTTTCATTCAGTCGCTGAAGAACTTCGGAGCGGGCGGACGCGCGTCGTACCTCCCTCAGAGGGCGCGAAACTTGCTTCGAGAGTTGTTTCACGCTTGCATTGGGGAACATTTAGTGCGGATTCCACATGCTTTAGTTACGCATTTTCTCTTAAAAAACAATCTGATATTCTTTTGTTTTTAAAAAAGCTAGAAGTTAGATTTTCTTTTATTGTAGTTTTTTTAATCACTTGTCGTTTTAATGTGCTTTTTCCTGGGCAAGTGCGTGCAGTAACAAAACCAAATTAAATACTATAATGATGTGCTTAATTTGATTTTTTAGTTTTGTCTATCAGAAGTAAGTTAAAACAAAATAACGAAGGTAATTTGTTGGACTATTCAACCAAAGAAAAGTTGTTGAAATATGAAAATTGTTTTGGAATAAACTTAAAATAGAATTACTTCTCTGTGAGAAAGTTTTTAAACAGCGTGGTTTGAAATGGATTTTACATTCTGGTCGAGGATAAAATAGATGCTGGTGCAGTATGCTTTGTTATGTAAGTGAACATTTTGTTAGTTTTTTTTATCTTAAAGAAACATTCATTTGCCAACAATTTACGCAACTGTTACGAGTTTTGTTTTCAGATTGAGATTCCTTTCCGTGTACTAGGTTGCCTGAAAGAGATCGCTTTAAGCGTGCCTGTAAGCCTAGACAATGGATATATTTTATTATTTTTGTCTTATGTATATAACTAGTGACCCGCCCGCCCGGCTTCGCACGGGTGTAATTTACGTGCAAAGCCGGGGCGGGTCGCTAGTTATATATATATAAACCTTCTTTGAAAATGTATCTAACTGATGGTGAAAACCGCATCAAAATCCGTTGCGTGGTTTATGAGGAGTTAGCGGCCATACAGACAGACAGACAGATAGACGCGGAAAGCGACTTCAATTTATACTATGTAGAGATGAATCTCTAGTGTAATTCCGCTTCTACCTCGCTTCGAGTACAATAAGGATTTTAGGATAAATTATTTTTCTCTATACATATTTGTGATGATAATTTTAATCTAACCTGAAATAAAACATTAATTAAGTACATAAAACAGCAAAATTAACCTAACATGAAACAAAAATGTATTAAGTATATCTGTAACAAAAAATTCGTAATAACAATTTGTACTAATGATATAAATTTTAAGTAAAATATTTGAAACTTTTTGAAATTACTATGCAATGACTATAAATATTATTTAATTGAAATGTAAATGAAATCAACAAAGTAATTTATCCCAAAATCCTTATTGTACTCGAACCCACGTAGAAGCAGAATTACACTAGAGATTCGTCATAGTTACAAATTAACGGCTTTACTTATAAACATTACTTAAAAGTTAAACAATGCATAAAATTGCTGTCAACTTCACGTTGACGAAAACTGTCACAGGTGAAAACAAGACAGAGTAATTTTAAGCTTTGCTTAACTTAAGTAATGTATATAAGTAAGGCCGTAAAATGGACTTCTGAAAAGTGACGCCTGATTCAATCAACTGTTTTTCAATTATTAAGTACTTATATGAGGTTTGAATCGCATAATTATAGTAATGGAAAAGCATTTTCAGCAGAAACGCGAAATAGGTTTTCCTACAAAATGTTCATCCAACTTAATCTAGAAAACACTTAGTTACCTTTAAGCTTGCTTGCTTATTTTAATACTACGCCTTACAAGCAAAATTTAATTTCCTTCCCAACGTTACTAAAATTTAATAACGTTTAATTTTAGCTACCTTCATAAGTACAGAGAAAATACACGTCATAATTAAGGTTCACAACTTCGTTAAGGTTGTTTTAAAGACGGAATTTGTTTAAGTTGTTATTTAAGGGTGTAAGAGCACTTTTCGATTTTAATTAATGTCAATCAAGTTGATTGGTGTACTTTCGAATTGGCCCTGTCAAATCTTGAAGAATTAATTTCCAGTGAAATAATCGCAATTTAAAAATTACAGTACAAATAAAATTAGAGGGAGCAGTACAATGAAATCCTTTGTTGAAGTCTTATGTATGTCTTTGTCAAATCGATTACCCCATCAAAACGGTTGAATTTAAATAAATTAGCAAAAAAGTAATCAGTGCCATTGAAAATGTTCTCCTAATCATACCTACTCCTACACATATGGGCCATCATCATCAGCCAGAAGACGTCCACTGCTGAACATAGGCTTTAACCTCCACACTGAACGACAGCCTGCCTTTTGCATCCGCTGGATGCCCGCGACTTTCACAATTTTGTCGGTCCATCTAGTGGGAGGCCTCCCTACGCTGCTACACATATGGGTACTTCACTGTATCTCAACTATATTATATTACGACTTAATATAATTCATAGAATACAGAAATACAGTAAACATAACATTTAACATTTCAAAGAGAATAAGAAAAGACAATATTCTCACCTTTTGAATAAATTTAACAAGGTGCAGTTTTTTGCGTTTCCATTCACAATCTCTATCTCTATCTTCTTCTCTACTCTACATAGTATAAATTGAAGTCGCTTTCCGCGTCTGTCTGTATGTCTGTATGGCCGCTAACTCCTCCTAAACCACGCAACGGACTTTGATCCGGTTTTCACCATCAGTTAGATACATTTTCAAGGAAGGTTTATATATATAACAAGCGACCCGCCCCGGCTTCGCACGTAAATTACACCCATGCGAAGCCGGGCGGGCGGGCAGCTAGTACTAAATAAGTTTTAAAATAATGTTCTATAAGTAGATACAAGAGTTAGTATTAATATAATATATTAATGTTGGATTTATGTTTTTTTTTTGTAAGTATTCATCATCATCATAATCAACCATAAAACATCCAATGTTGAACATAGGCCGCCATAGGCATCCACTAGTTGCCCGCGACCTGCCTACGCTGCGTCTTCCGGTTCATGGTCTCCAAAACCTTTCTTTCCAATCGGTTATAAGTTCTTCGAGCGATGTAGCCTGCCCATTGCCTCTTCAACTTTAAAATCTTGGTAGACTTGTCGGTGACTGTGGTTCTTCAGCGAATATCCTCGTTCCGGATTCTATATCGCGCTAAAAACTCCGAGCACAGCTCCTCTCTGCCTGCCTGCCATTATTAGTAAAAAATCTGATAATCTTCAAACGGCGGAAGAAATTTTCTTGAATCATAGCTAAGAACAATCTAGATCATGTCAACCATGAAAAAAAAAAACTGTTCAGCCGCTTGAGAGCTACGATGCGACAGACAAACACACAATACATGTTAAACTAATAACAACTTATATACTAATTAGCCCCGGCCCCCGACGCAACTAGAGGGCTAGTTACATCGGGGCTAATTATTATAAGTTGTGTATAGTGGCGTAATGCAAGACATAATTAGTACCAGATTATTCTGATACTGATACTGATTATGACATTCATCTTATCTTTCTTAAACGGATAATTTAAAATCTTTTATAGGCTCCAGAGGTACCTGCCCATTTACTGTCTCGTCTCTAGTAGCTTTATCCGCTCTACCTACAAAGACCTAATTTTAAAACCTTCGTAATAAATCCTATAATGAAAAAACGCCTTTGTCAGCTAAATCCAAGACTGTAGAACGTCTTTTCTCATCTATCTTGTTCATTTAATAGAGATAAAGATTATGAAATATGGCGATTTCTGGTCTGACCCAGAATCGAAAAAACACTGAAGTAAGAATATTTTTCTTCAATTAAACTAGATGGCGCAAAAATTAATGAATGAATTTTTAAAAGGTAGTGTCGCAGCTGTGCTCGAACCGAGTGGTCTTGCGCGCGACGATGGAAGGAGGCCTGACGGTGTGACACTTGTGCCCTGGAGGTTGGGGCGGCCCCTTGTATGGGACGCAACTTGTGTTGATACTTTGGCGCCGTCACATCTTCCTGAGACACAGGGTAGGGCTGGCGCGGCTGCCAATTTGGCAGAGCAGCACAAGCGACGCAAATATGCTAACCTCGGCAGTGGTTACATATTTGAGGCGTTTGGGGTCGAGACATTTAGTTTTAGCTTGTATTTTGTTTAGTTAATAAAGGCGCTAGCCCAGTAAAAAAAAAAAGGTAGTTAAATAACTGCTTTGAAATTTCCCGTATTTTAATATTTTGTGTATAGGTATCTTTTCAACATATATGAGTATGAAACCTGAATCCACCTGAATCACAGAATATTTCATAAGAACATTTCTAGCGCATTTTCGCCTACAAATATCACGAAATTCACGACCTTAATATTAGAATAACAACGTTTTCATAAAGAAACAGACGAATGTTACAATCTTAGATTATACCTAGTTTAACTTGCCTAGGTTATTTTAATTAACTGAAGCATACACTGTATTTTCCCTCTAACTTGCACAAAAGCACGGCACCGAAGATATTAAAAAAAAAGGGCAGTTCTACATAATCTGGATATGTCCTAAAACAGCTGGGTATATAAATAAAGGTATTCTTTAGAAGATTTACCCCCTGTTACAATAATAATAATAAGTAGTTTCTTATTAGGAAAATTATTAATTACGGTAATTACAGCGTGTTATGCAGCATGACTTGAGAGCCAGTTTCCATTGCATTGCATTGCATTGTTTAGCATTCTTCGACAACACATTAATTTAATATCAGGTGAGCTGGGGACAGTAATACTTACAATACATGAACACTTTACTGACACCACAGAAAGGATATTGCAAGAATACTTTAAATAGAAAAAGGCGGTCTTGTCGCTAAAAGTGATCTCTTCCAGACAACTTGTTAACCATGAAATAAGTTATTTTTGTTATATATAGGTATATTTACAATAGGTCTAAGGCCAAATCCATTTGGCCCCCAACTCGCCTGATGGTAAAGACTCGAATTGAAAAGGTGAATATTTTTGTTACAAATAAAAACATACAATAAAAAAAATATATATGTATATATAATTATAATTATATAATTATTATACACATATATTTATTTTCATTCTTAAATTTAAGTTTTTTTTTACAATAAAATATAAAAACAAAATATTATAAAAAAAAACCTAAACCTAGAGTGCCGCCGGCAGCGGGGCAGGGCCCAAGCTACCGGTGGTTAGGGCAGCAGAGTGAGGAACCTCCTGACCCTAATTATTATTATTATTTTTGTGCTCTAATATTATTAATTCTATGATGTATTTCTTTTTTATATTTTTAAGTGTTGACATGTAATTATTATTATGAATAAATTATCATTATCATGGACTAATCCCAGAAAGTCTGAAAATCTTTGATAAGAGCGGTCGAGAAAAAGCCACTGTTAGTTTGACATGATGCTCACATTCACCGCGCACTTACAAAATAAAAAACAATAATAGGTTCCTACATATTATATAAAATTTCACACATATTTACTAAAATATTTGTAGATCGAGGAAGCAGCTGAGGAATATGAACATAACTTAACTCTGGTACTTTCTTGGGGCCTTACGGCTATCTGTTTTAAGCGATTCTGTTTAGGTGATGAGAAAAGTTGCGCGACCGCAAACCGTTTCTTGGCGCGTTAAGGTTCACATTCGCGTGATTTTCCGAACAGTGCTGTTTCAGCGCTAACTCGAGCCCATGTTAAGAGCTAGCCGTAAGGCCCCAGTTTGATAGTAGGTCCTAAAATGTAAAGTGAGGTGAACAGTAGAACTAGAACTTAAATGGCAATTACTAGTAAACCCCTTGAGTTTGGGCTCATTTGGTTTGTCCTGTGCTTTATAAAGTCACTTAGGCGTGTTATTTAATTTTGTAAACTATAACGATGATTACCGTAAATTCTGGCTTTATCCTTTAGACTACGAAAACAACAACAAAACCCGACGAAATAGTCTAAATTCGACGCCTATCGGAAAGCCGGGGTAATTCCGCTCCCAAATTATGCTAATCCATCCCCGTGCGGGCTTGAATTTATTGCTTCGTCACGGACCGGTTTTTCTTGTCGCACATTTCTATGAAGCAAAATAAAAATTGTGTATGTTACTCCTTAACAATAATGTGTGTATTTCTGGTGATAGGTGTAAACCTAAATATTATACTGTTAAAATAAAATTTCTACACCTAAATTAGAACTAAATTCAACCACCTAAAAGCTACACTCGTTGAACTCGAAAAATTTAATGAAAAAAAAACATACAACCGAAACGAGAACCTACTCCTTTTTTAAAGTCGGTTAAAAGGTCTAATAAATGAAGTAGAAGAAAGAACAATGGTTTGATCGACTGAATCCAAAATAATTATAGATTAAATAAAACCGGCCAATTGCGAGTTGGGTTCGCGCACTGAGGGTTCCGTACCACCACATAATTTTTTTAACTACTACAGTACAAAAGTTGTGCAAAAAGACAACATCACGCCCAGGCGGTAACCCAAGTACCGACTGTGTTGCGCCAGCGTGCACTGGAGCTTTTCTTCCCTAGAATCTTCCAGTGTGTGGTACGTAATTCCCGTCTAATATAAACAAAAATAATACTCATTTGCATATTCATTAAAACATTCTGTTCTTGAATAATTACGACAATACAATCGTATCTTACTAAATTACTACGGTTTTAGTTTACCTTTGAGCGCTGACCCCTAAAATTTCTCAGACAGACCGATTTTTTTTGTTACGGCTGACTCGAAATCCTTTATACTAACTGTCACCATAGATTTAAGAACATTTATATAAAGAGCACTATTACATACAACTTTTGTCATTTATTTTATCTATCAACTGCAGCTTAGTAGGTTCTAGCGCTTCTAGCACACTTCCTGACTTAATTACCACTTTGGAGGCTAGAGACCTCTCCGACTTGTAAATCGAATCCCCGGATCATACTTAAGACTTCAAAGTGTAGGAAGTTCAAGTAATTTAATCGATTAAATCTAAAGCTGTATCGTCCAGCCTAGCTATCAGCAAATGTAATTATCCACGGTACAAATGGAGTATTGGTGCCAACGTAAAAAAAACACATCGTCTCATTGTAGGGTTTATGTGTGACAATAAAAAAAACCGCCAGGATTTGAACCTGTGCCGTCCGGATTTTCGTCCTAAACGCTCTTTTCGCGACGGTGGCCGCTTACCATCAGGCGGTTAGCTTGCTTGCCACAAAGGCATAAAAAACACGTGACTACTAAAATTTACTAATCACCATGTTTTTACCAGATCCTACATACGTTACAGATATTTACAGATTCCTAGGATTAACCACTTTATCTTAATACAAACATGCTTAGGTAATCTTGTACAGCTTAAAACAGAGAGCGTAACTAAGTACAAACTAAGTTTTTAAGTTAATTGTTTTTCGTTTACTGGGGCTTTATCAGTTTAAATTAATTGTTCAAGTTTTTATCTGAAATCTTTCAAAGTTTTGCGCAGTTGAAAAGAGAAGAGACCTAATTCTTGCTACTAAATGATTTGGGTATTTTACAGGTAGTTTAAAAAGTAATTTAAGACAATGATAATTCAAGTAACAAGGGTTAAAAAAGTTTGTTACTTTCTCAACTGATTTTAATTTTCAAGTTCAATGACAGAAATGGAAAAGAATATTTTTGCTGTGGAAATGCCCAGCACAGATTGGAGAGTCGAAGCGATATCGGTACATGTGAACGGGAAAAAGTCAACTCTTGCCGGTTTATATTAGATTCAAAATTGTACTTCATTTATTAGACCTTTTATCCGACTTCAAAAAAGGAGCGTGTTCTCAATTCGGCTGTATGTTTAAATTTTTTATTTTATTTTTCGAGCATAAAACGAAAAAATTAAGCCGTCATTGTCAAGAAAGATTATAACAAGTAAACCATACATTACAATGGTTTATTTTGTATTATTAATTTAACCAAATCTACTCTCAAACTTACCCTTAGAGAGTTTTACGAATAACTACTTTTGTATTTTGGACGTGATAAGTTATGTTGAGTTTTTTCAAAAATTTTAAGAATACAGGTATATTTATCACTTTAATGTTTTTTTACAGATCTTTCTATTTGATAGAATCAGAACGCCAACAATCCAGTTTCTGTTGCTTTTTTCGTCACAAATGTGAGAGGGCTGTTGAGTTTTTGTTAATTTTCTCTACTTAAAAGGTAAAAAAGTTATAATTATCAAGCACACTTTACAGCTTTATTTATTTTATTTTATTTTATTTTTATTATCTTAGAGAAACTAACGGTCTTAATTAACAGAGTTAATAATTAGCTAGAGACAAAGGGGCCATTTAAAAGTTTCTACTTATAAAAAACAAAGTACATTATATGAACGCTAAAACATGTGAATAAAAATATAGATATAGATGTATAATAATACTAGAACAAAGAAAAAAGCAATAGACTCTAAATAAACAAAGACAAACTAAGATGTGCACTTAACAAGTTAAGAAATACATTTATAAAAAAATAAATTAATATTTAAGACAGAATGGTACCTACATATTCTCACAAATAATTTTTGAAAAAGTTGTCACTTAACCACTTCCTTATGGATGAAATACTAGAGACAAATATATCCATACCTAGACTATATTTACGTAACCTATTATACGTTCCACACGCACGAACGATAAAGCTATTTTGCCGATAGTTAGTTGATGAGACAGATGGTCTGAAGAGTGGTTTGTATTTCCGAAATAATCCAGTTGGGACATAAAGATTAATTTTACCAAGAAGATCAGGGCAGTCAATGTTAGATGTGACAATCTTTTTAAGGAAAATCACATCAGATATTTCCCGGCGATTGATTAATGGAAGAAAATGATGTTTAGCACAAGAATTAAAATGATTATCAGTTCCAGTATTAGTTTTGTAATTTAAATAACGGATGAATTTCTTTTGAATACTTTCCAATCGGTTAATATAAACATCATACCTAGGGTTCCAAATCTGAGACGCATATTCCAAGTGGCAGCGCACATAGGTACTATAGAGAATTTTTATAGATTTAGCGGATTTAAAATCCTTTGTTGATCTGATAATGAAACCAAGGGCTCTAGAGGCTTTATTCACTATAGCTGAAATGTGCTTATCAAAGACCAATTTGGAATCGTGAATAACTCCTAAGTCTCTCATAACCGACACACGTGTTAAAGCTTGATTTTTAATAGAATAATTGAAGGATAATGGTAACAATTTACGCGAAAACGTCATTACTGAGCATTTCGAGACATTCAAATCTAGTTTATTGACAAGACAGTAATTGTCAAGTCTAGCAAGGTCATGTTGAAGTGATAGGGCATCAACTTCACTATTGATTACTTTGAAAATCTTCATGTCATCAGCAAAACTGAGTAAAGTAGAATTTTGGAAACAGATGTCAATGTCGGCTACAAAGATTAAAAAAAGGAGAGGGCCTAATAGTGATCCTTGAGGAACTCCACTTGGAACAGTCATCCATTTAGATGTGTAATTTCCCAGCACTACCGCCTGAGAGCGATTATTGATATAAGACGCGAACCATCTCAATAAGTCACCTCTTATTCCTGCATTTTTCAATTTCGATATTAGCAAGAAGTGATCAATTTTATCAAAGGCTTTGCTATAGTCTGTGTATATTACATCGACCTGTGAGCCTTTGTCCATAGATTCGGTTATAAAATCATTAAGCAAGACTAAGTTTGACACTGTAGACCTCCCCTTAAGAAACCCATACTTAAGTGAAAATTAGGCATTGCGTTTCCCATTAAGCACCTATTAATTACGTTTACCTACCATAAAGTTCTATTTTCTAACGCATACACCCCTGCATCATAACTCAAAACTTTTACAGCCTTTAACTTCCGCCCACCGCGTTTTCAATAAGCAATAATCTTAGAATTAATAAAATGCTTATAGCAAACACCGGTCGTAAAATACATCGGAGCAATAAATACCAAGTGTTAGTGCCATCGGCGTACGTGCTTAAGTGGTTTAAAACCAAGGTATAACGGGGTAGCGTGAAATATGATATGTGCTGCACCATATGCGATATTTACGGTTCTGAATGGCTATTTTGGCTATTATGTGAGATGCGTCGCATAATTTATAGTATTTAGAACTTTAACAGAGTAATTAATGATTATATAGTTATTTATTGCTTAAGTAGTTTTGAACCAAGGTAAAACGGGGTTGCATAAAATATGATATGTGCTGCACCATATGCGATATTTACGGTTCTGAATGGCTATTTTGACTATTATGTGAGATGCGTCGCATAAATTATAGTATTTAGAACTGTAACAATACGTAGTTTAAAACCATGGTATAACGGGGTAGCGTGAAATATGATATGTGCTGCACCATATGCGATATTTACGGTTCTGAATGGCTATTTTGGCTATTATGTGAGATGCGTCGCATAAATTATAGTATTTAGAACTTTAACAGAGTAATTAATGATCATATAGTCATTTATTGCTTAAGTAGTTTTGAACCAAGGTAAAACGGGGTTGCGTAAAATATGATATGTGCTGCACCATATGCGATATTTACGGTTCTGAATGGCTATTTTGGCTATTATGTGAGATGCGTCGCATAAATTATAGTATTTAGAACTGTAACAAAGTAACTAATTATTTATTATATTAGACACCATTTGCGCCCGCGGCTTTGCCGGCCTGGAAATTGATTTGACGCAAGTGGAGAACAGTATCAGATAAAAAAAATTGCCTATGTTATGTTCCATAACCTGAAATATCTACATTGTAATTTCAACAAAATCAGTTTAGTAGTTACGGATATACGTGGTAGCAAACATTTAACTTTCGCATTTATAATATTGGTAGAATAGTAGAATTAACCTTTTAATTTAAAAACACTCGAGAAGCTATTTTATAATATATACTATAAAATTATCTGCAAACTTCTAACCGACGAGAACTTTCAAGTGAGAAACTGATAAAAAAAAAATAGATTATCTTATCAACCCACTTTGGTGGAGTCTCGTCCTAAAACAAGTCATGCTGTAAAAGCATTATCGTGTAAAACATTAGTAATAACAATACTTCGGGGGCTCAAAGTTATCTCAATGTTTAATTAGTGTCCCGAAATACTCCTAATTTCTGGAAAATAATAATCAAATGATTTTACGAAAATGCCACCTACACGTTCACGCCGTGACGCAATGTTTGAAAGTTTATAAGCTCTATAATTTTGTTTTAATTACATTATACAGGGTTGCACGAAACTGTGATACTATTCCAAAAGCAGGTCGTTACACTCATTATTGTGAATAACTTTTACAATAGGGCCAACGCTGAATTCACGATAATAAATCTGCTGTTCCATTGAAACATTTCATAAACCTGCACTCAACGGAAAGTATGGGTTGATATTTTTGTTAGTGGTTTCAAGGTTGGTCCCGTAGTAAAGTTGTTTATAATTATGACTAGCAAACCCGGCGAACTCCGTTTCGCCACCAGATGACTTCTATAAACCTCACGGAGCCCGAGACCTTTCCAACGAATGCAAAACCGTGGAAATCGGTTCGTGCGTTCTAGAGTTATAGCGTCAGGAAGGAAAACCCGACTTATTTTTATATAGTAGATTACAAGGTTCCATGTAGAATTAGAGCTACTTTATGTTATAGATATTTCAGATCAGATGAACAAGTAAGATATGGTAAGGTAGCGTAGCAGGTGCGACGTATCTGACATGACGCCTTTAGCTGAACTCACCCTGCAGACGACCTTGGCACATTTTTGGGGATATCCCCGTGGACTGCTATGACCCACCGGTGAAACTACGAAGATTTTTTGGCCGTGGACCCACCACGCTAGAAATGGATTTAAAAAACAAACTTTATCCCAGCTAAATAAAAACTCCATCATCATCATCATTTCAGCCTATGATGATCCCATTGCTGGGACGCATGCCTTTTCTCACTGAGGATGGGCCCTAATCTACCATCATCATCATTAGCCTGGACTTTTGTTAGGGTTTTTTCATTGATGTCGCTGCAAGTGTGCGTCAAAAATGATTAAGTTGGTGGTATATTGAAAAAGTGGATGAAACACGGATACATTTGAAAATGAACGATAATAAAATTGTACTAAGCCATAATCTCCCTTACATCCATCTATTTACCGATACAGTCAGTGTTGTGTGACGTAGTGACAACCCTGCGTTTTTCCAAGATCAAGTGAGGGTAGAAGAACAAAACACTCGCCGGACTCACCCGCAGCTTTCAGTCAGCTCGTGACCACGGCCATTGTAACATGGTCGGACCGTCGAGCTAAAGGTACCTATTTTTACCTAAATAAAATAACGCGATAAGCCCCAATGAACATTTAAATCATGCATATCTTTTTTTGTCAGATCTAAGCATTGTACTTTGCTCGGCTATTATGAGTTATCTCTATTATTTTATTAACCGAACATTTGGTCAAACTTTAACTCGATTTGTATAACTAACGATATTCCAATTTCCACAAACAATACAGACAAAATCGGTTTCCATTTGAGTAATCCGGTTAAGTGTGTTTACGATAGGCTTAACACGCTGTCCACAAATTGTATGACATAAATTGATAATACGTAGATAAATATAACAAATAGCTGTCTATATTTATATCGTCTTAAGCCTTTTCTCGTAGAATATTTTATGGGAAATTTTCCGACATTAAACCTCTGCTGAAATAAAAGTATTTTTTCCACCTTTGACCCCTAACCTACATATTATATGATAACTTTGGCCCCAACAATATTAGTAAACTAGCTGACCCGACAGACGTTGTCCTGTCTTAGAACTGTCAAACGCGCAAAGTCAAAATCGTTGTTAAGTTTCCTGAAATTTTCCAATTTTCTAGGCATTTTTTTTAATCATTCATTCCATAAAAACCTTTTACAAGGAATATAAAAAAGATGAATGAAATCGGTTAAGTCGTTCTCAAGTTATGGCGTGACCAAGGTAAATAGAGATTCATTACATATATAGATAGATAGATAGAAGATAGATAAGTACCTACATCAGGCAAATTCATAAGCCAGCTCGCGTGGATAGCTTCTGTGTTCATCTCAACACCTCGTTCATTAATAATTTCAAGTCTCCTTTGATATAATGAGCAGTCACCCAAAATTTCAATAAATAAGAACGCTGTACTGTAATCACACTAATAGACCTGCCACTTGTAATAACGCATTATCGCTACAAACGAAAGACTACATGACTTTATTCACTACACTGTTTTAAACTATCACGGTTGTTCACTAAAGTTCTCTAACGGCCGTTTTCAATAACTTACTTACTTTTGACTACTAGTTAAAATGCCTACCAATGGTAGCTACCTGCATTTCAATAAACAAGGATAGACAGGTATAACCTATCCCCAATGCTTATCTATCTACCAGAGAGCCCGGAGGCAAAATCTCTAACCATAGATACAATGTTTCATATAAGAAAAAAAAAATGCGTTTCAGAGTCGCGATAGTGCTTACTGTCAGTAACTTGAATAACAGTTGGTTAGAGATTTCACTTATCTCCCAATTTCGGAGGATAATTGGTTGGTCACACAGAATTTTTTGTTATAGAGTTGTATTTTTAAGGTTTAAACTAAAAATATGGAGTTATTCAGTGATGATAGTGATAATGAGCTGTTTGAAGCTGGCGAATTCGATTCACGAAGTCCTAATGAAATGGGGCAAGTGAGTCGCCGATATAATGCTCGATATAATTCCAAAATCTTTGTAAGAATGCATCGCATAATTATACCCAAAGAGCAATGTCTACTTACCGTTCGGTTTGCATTTTCTTGAGCCATGTTATAAAAGAATTGAATTAAATAAATAATAAAATAACAAATTAATTAAATTAATTAATTAATTTTATTATTTAATTTTAATTAATTTTATTTGTTTTAATTGAATTGTTTAATGTTACCGGGATGAACAGGTGCTTGCTTGTAAAATTGTAATACAGGTACCTAAGTACTTATTTGTAAACGTTAGGTGTATTTTGTATTTTTTAATATTCAATTTTTAAATTTATTTAAGGTTGCGCTATTATGTCAGTGCGTATAGTGAATCTTAGTATCGATACAAACAGCTTAGTTTTTCGATACTAACTTAAATTAATTATGTGTATATATATGAAATAAATAAATTAAAAAAAAAAAACAAGAAATATCGATTACTTATTTAAATAATAAGGCGGAGCGATGCGATGCGATATACGAAAGTCGGGTTTGTTTATTTTAAGGTGGTTCGATTCACCTATGGCGGGAAATTAAAATTTTAAACAATTTTTTGGTCCTAGTAGCCAGGCCAGGTAATTATTTATAAATAACACAGTGTTTGCGCAAAATGTTGGCTGTTCTTTACATTATAATTTACAATTATTTAACAGTAACGCACCATATTACTTACATTTGTGAATAAACCGTTTGAAACAGCAAAAATTAGTTTATTCACAAATGTAAGTAATAATGGGCATTAGAGATAAATAGCTTTACATGATTTTGTAAAGAATAATAATCAATCTGCGCAAACATCATGGTTGTTTACAATAATTACCCGGCCTAGCTACAAGGACAAGAAAACTGTTTGAAATTTGAATTTCCCGCCATTTGTGCAACGAACCACCTTAATGTAAGAGATTATGTGATGTGACATATCAATGTCATTCACTTCAAATGTCACTGGTGCGTTTCGTTTGTTTTGCACGAAACTAAAATTTACGATTCATTTATTGAAATTGATGCATATAGTTCAGAGGGCCGAACTTACTACAGGTAGGGATTCTATCTATCGCATAACTCCGATAGGCATTTGAAGATTTTGTTATTGAAATAGAAGTAACAGTCAGTGATACTTTTACTGGTAGGTAAAGATAGCAACTACCAGTTAAGAGTAAGTAAGTTATTGAAAACGGCCGTAAATCATATAACTTTATTCAATACGTTTTAAATTTAAGGCCAACAATGTTTCTAGGGAAATTACTTAACGCAAAGAGATTTAACATCTCAGGGTTACGTGTGCATTGCCGCGCAGGTTCTGTTTGATAGTGTGTGATACTGCTACTTTGTTATATTTTATTAAATTTATCGTACTTCTGGCCTACATTATTTACAGAGTACTAGAGCGAGTTTTTCCAATTACGTAAACACAATTCTATCAGTACGATACGCCACGATTTGCCTGAGGTATGTTCTTATCTCTACATAGTATAAATTAAAGTCACTTTCCGCGTCTGTCTGTCTGTATGGCCGCTAACTCCTCCTAAACCACGCAACGGATTTCAATGCGGTTTGCACCATTAGTTAGATACATTTTCACGAAAGGTTTATATATTATATAACTAGCGACCCGCCCCAGCTTCGCACGCAAATTACACCCGTGCGAAGCCGGGCGGGCGAATCGCTAGTTTTATACAAATCTCAAAGTTGATGTTAATGCGATCGAATAGGTAAACGCAAATAGAAAAACACGCACTAGGCACTCAGTACTTTACCGAAAGTTTACTTTTTTATTTACTAAAGGTTATTGTATGTTCCTTGAGTAGGTAAAGCTATTAATAACAAACCTAATCCCTAGTCAAACAAGCCAAATATACCCAAGAAGGGCACTCGAGAGCTGCAATATCGGTAACCCGATAGCCTTTTATCTGGCATCCATTAAAGCTCGCCCATCCATCAGAGTAATGTAAAACCACTTATAAATAAAGTCCGAAAGCCAAGGGACAAAATAAATCTGGGGACTAGTGCTGTACTACCATTCCGTTTATTATTTTTGTCATTTTGACGAATGTCCCGATTTATTGCCTTGTTTTCTTGGTGGTATTTTTTATTGATAGACTCGCTAGTGGTTTTGTGTTTCGTGTATTGTATATTAAAATAGTATGCTTGGCTCTTTATGGTTGGGGTTATCTCTTTGGTTTTTGTATTTTTAACGAATGTCTTATTAAGGAAAAACTTATGCAATTATTTACGGAATATTTACCGTGATCGGTGATTAGGATGTTGTTGGTGTTCTCTAAATGTTGAATAACTGTGAATAACCGTGATAGTTCAAAATATATTTATAGATAGTTTTAGACATGCGTGTATGTTTGTCTATTATGTCTTCTGTGGTATGGTCTACAATTTTAATAAGTTACTATTCGATTTTGGAAAAAAATCTCTTTTACGGTTTTTGATTTGACAATTAAATTATTTTTCAGCTTTTCTCTAACATAAAAACATTTCAAATGAAATTACTACCTTACCTTACATGCAGTTTCTCAAATGATAATAATACCTAAATTAAATTTCACTGATTGTTTGACAAAAATATCTTCTACAAAATATAAATTATAATCCCAAAGATACCATTACTTGCATTGAAATAATTAAGCTGCCTAATCGTAATAAAGTAAGCACAGACAGAGTCGTACAAATAAATAAAGTAAAATTTATTTTTAAAACTATACTGTTCCACTATTGGGCAAGGATATCCCTTCATAAATTTAACAAAATAGTATTAGTTGATACGATATCATAAGATTCGATTCATGATTTTGGGTAAATAATTTTTTTCTAGATCAACGTATTACGTCCTCGGCTATACCGTCGCTTACCATCAGGCAAATTGGTGGCCAAACTTAGATCTATTCTGTATAAAAAAAGACTCAATCCCGGGATTCAGTCCAGTCCCGATTTTCTCATCACAGCCAACCCTAGCGAGTCAAAAACAAGCAATAAATCAAACTGAGGTTTTTACATTTACGTGAAGAGCATCCTTTTCAGAAGGGTTTTAGCCATTCACGCACTCCGAAAGGTACGTTTTAAAAGGTATTCTCGATTCTAAGTATAAGGTATTCCCTTATATGTATTTAATGTGCCATCTTCGAGAGTGCCAAGGTATTGAATACGATTACCATAATTTGCTTAAAGAAATCGAACAGATTTAAAAGAAAATCTGCCTTGAAGAACTTGGTTTAAATTGCTAGAGCTTGGAGTTTATTATAAATATATAAAGAATAGTATATCAACAAACAAATTTTACGCCAATCATAAAACTGGGTTTGAGTTGATTTGATTCTACTGTACGCTGTGGGAATACCACAGACAAAAGAAGTAAAAAAATAAACTTCTCTATGGGAAGTACCACTTATTAAAATAAAATATTTTCAACACTGTTTTAAACTATAACGGTTGTTCACTACTGTTATATACGTAAGATACAACCTTACCACAGTACATATACTTTTTGAAGTTATACTTCTTATGCGACTTGCAAACAAGGCTGCGTTAAACGTTTAACGCTACCATGGAGGGGGATTTTTTTCTCTCGTATGGTTGCGAAATGCGTATCCTTTTTTCGCGCTGCGACTAGCAGAACCGGTAGTGTAATGGTTTCGCTAATGGATTGAGAAGCCTAAGGAGCTAAGTTCGAGTCTCGAGAAAAGCATGTTTTTTAATAGTTGATATTTTTGCCCTAGTTATAATTTTAGGGTTCCTTGTTGAAGTATAACTTCTTCCGCGCGGAGGGACTCCACGCACAATTTTTTTATTATAATTACTATAGTAGACAGACAAACGACGGGCCACCTGATGGTAAGTAGTCACCGTCGCCTATAGACACCTACAATACCCGGGGCATTGGCGGTGCGTTGCCTACCTTTGAGGACTCTATTCACTCTTCGTTTGAAGCAATTGAGGTCATATTTTGGAGGAAAAACTGAAGGTGGTAAGCCATTCCACAACTTACAGGTGCGTGGCAGAAACAATCGATTAAATCGAACAGTGCGAGACTTCCACACATATATAATGTTTGGACAGCTTTTCTGGCGGCGGCAGCCGGTCATATTACTTTACTGTCATGGTTGTCCTTCGGAAATATAAAGATACACCGATAATGCTGTTAGATCAGTTTAAGGTGGAAAGTCCAAAGTTATGTTGTCAAGAGAAGGCGCTAAAGTAGTTATTTTAAGATATTTACTTTTCCACCTTAAAATGTAATCCAATCTAAATATATATAAAAATGAATCCTTATTTACCTTAGTCACGCCATAAGTTTAGAACGACTTCACCGATTTCATTCATCTTTTTTCCCTAATACTCTGTAGAAGGATCTTACGGAAAGAAAAATTAAGAAAATTGCAAAATCTCAGAAAACTTAACGACGATTTTTACTTCGCGCGTTTGACAGTTCTAAGACAGGACAACGTCTGTCGGGTCAGCTAGTTTAAAATAAATTTTAAATCGATATCCATATACCAAGACAATGATATATACGTGTCTCGATCGATTCAGCAGTTTTTTTAATCATCACTCGGAATAGTTGGCACTAATATAATCTTCATACGAAAACCTGAATACATTATCTAAAAGATGCTTTTTTAGTACAGTGTACTGAATGCCTACATGTGAACTCACCCTAACTAAAAATAACATAATCCAGATCAAGAAAGATATCTAAAAGCATCAAGTACAGAGATACAAATGAGAATGACAGCTCATTTGCGTGAAAACGACCGCAGAGATGTGTGAAACAGTATCTCAGCATCCCCCCATTCATGGTCGGCGATCCATCAAGTGGTATGACAACGTAGCAATGCTTGTTTGTCGCCCACTTCAGCCGCATTTAGTGGACGTACTCAGAGTGATGAAGGGGGGGGGGGGCGGCGAAATAAATCACACACTCAATGATCATTCTTAGCATTATTAATCTCGGAAGATATTGTTTCTGTCTCCAATAACTTTCATTGAGAAGATTATACAGGGACGAGGACAAATACAATATCAAGTGCGCTCTTATTGCCATATATCTATATCTATACTAATATTATAAAGAGGAAAGATTTGATTGTTTGTTTGCATTGAATAGGCTCCGAAACTACTGAACCGATTTGAAAAATTCTTTCACTGTTAGGAAGCTACACTATCCCCGGGAAACATAGGCTATATTATATTTTCAAAAAAATATGGATCTTTACTAAAACTCCAATAATGTAACCCAAGGTCTAAAAAAATAAGATTTGTTAATTTTAACTTTGCGTGTTAGACAGTTCTAAGACAGAACAACGTCTGTCAGGTCAGTTAGTTGCCATATAAATTAATATGATGACCAAAGGATTTAATTCAATAATACTTATATGTTACTACGATGTTAACATAAATGTTAACATAAATGCATTTAACTCAGTCTCAATTATAAACACTAAATAATCTAACACTGACTCTGCACTAGACGAAACCTGTGTTGCTGGATCTAGTCTCTTTTATGTATATGCAAAGAAATAGTAACAAAAAGAAAAAAACTATAGGTACATACTTTTATTTAAAGTTTAACTTAATATCATGTTCCTGGCATTAGAGCACCGTGGCGTTGTGTGTATAATACAAATGCACATTTCTGTGTGACTTTTTTTTTAATTTATAAACTTTTGACGTAACTATTACAACAAAACATGTACTAACAAAACATACCTATTTTTACGAGTTGGAGAACATGAAAAATATTTTATAAACGAGTTTTGAATCACAAGAAAAAAAAAACAATCGCAAATAGTTATTGTAGGTAAACTTGAATCCAGTGACGCTTCATCGGACTCTTCAAAGCTGCTGCTAATACAATTTTACTTGGGATCTCTATTAAATACTACATTTTACCCCCTTCCCTTAATACCACCCGTGTTCCCGTGTCCCTGTGTTCATGGTTCTAGTGCCGACAGTAAATCACGCTCAGATGTTATCCATTATGTTGTCTCTTTCGATGAAGTTTATAAACGCTCCCTCGCGATGTGTTTATTCTTAGTGCTCTAGGGGAGAAAGCAAGGCTTTTCGGGGTGATAAGTGACGTCACTACTCACTAAAAATGATTTCATATTGGTGTGCTATTGGAAATATTCCATCGATATTAAAACTATTCTTGTGTGATGTGTGGTTATACGAATAATAGCATTGTTTCTCTGGTACTAGTTTTTAAACTTTAATTTCACAGCACTAATATTTCTACCGTCGTTTCCTTATATAATTATCTTGTTTTGAAACCTACTTAGATATCCTTTATTGAGTACTAATCCTTGAAGCAACCTCCTTCGTAGCGACTTAGATGGCAACCTCTTTTGACTTAAATGAGAATTTCGTTTTCTATGTTTTAGGTAATATCGTCAATGTAAAAATTGTTGTTCTTGTTTTTGAAGGGAAAATAGCACGAAAATAGGGAAAATATTATTACCTTAAAAAAATCTGTTGCATCATCATCATCATCAGCCAGGAGACGTCTACTGCAGCTGAACATAGGCCTCCCCATTTAGCCTCCACTGAACGATAGCCTGCCTTTTGCATCCACTGGATGCCTGCCACTCAACATCGCCTGTAATATGTATTATCACTCGTATTACATCTACCAAGCTGAAAAAGCCGGAATAAGTATTCAGATAAAAAGAAAATACCGAAATAATTAAAGGTAACTTAATTCGGAACCAGAAAACTAATTACGTTTATTCCCTTATCGACTTTCTCCTATTTCCCGAAGGTGTTATTAGTTATAACGATTGCCTCGTGCGAGTTACTCGTTGCTTCATTTATTTTGGTAAGTGGGTACTTTCTTGGTTACTTATTTCATACTTAGATATTCTTGATCCGAAAAACCTAAAAAGTATACCCATTTAGTTTTATTTTGTTATTATACTTGTTTCACATAATTACATGCATTAAACTGGAAATAAATAATTAATATTATTTTTAAAAATGTTTAGGGTTCCGTACCTAAACGGTGCAAACTGACCCTATTACTAAGCCTACGCTGTCTGTCCGTCTGTCCTACCTTTTAACGACTCTACCTCAGTTCGCGAGTCCGACTCGCACTTGGCCGTTTTTATTAGATCGGACTGGGCCATGAAGCGATGTAAAAAGGCCGCTAACGTCTTGTGATTCTCTAACATCTTAAATTGGCCCAAATAAATGCCAATATAATAATGTCTACGCCAAACATCCCAAGTATTTCAATTTTTGCCTAGAACGGCAATGGTACATTTACTTAATTGAGTCCCATACATCCAGCTTTCGCATGTTTCAATATTGTAACATCACTGTGATGCAGATATCTTATCCCATTCATGCATAAACATTTAGAACGAAATGGTATCCTAACGTTTCCATTCATGTGCAAACATTTGATAGCAGATGCGAGGAAGCTATAGATTCAATGAGAGAACGGTGTCGAGAACGTTTTCCGATGTGACGAGCTATAAATCATTGCAAGAAAAGAAATGCATTGAGCTTTGTACTTCCTTATTTCCATTGTTATTTTTCAATATACTAGAAAATAAGTTTGTATTTTTAGGGTTCCGTATCCAAAGGGTAAAAACTGGACCCTATTACTAAACCTACGATGTCTGTCTGTATGTCCGTCCGTCTGTCTGTCGGATTTAACGTTAACGTAGTTTTAAGAAAACCAAGGAACATGGTAGTAGAGCATTACATTTTTTTCGACAATCTGTGATGGGCGTAATCTTCACTCAATCGTCCTACTTAATATACACCCTAGTTGATATATAAACACCCTATTGAGACATAAATGCCCTAGTTGAAACTTTACATCATTACTTATTAAGGTAGCTATTAAAACATAAGCATAAATTATTCCATCATTGCACACAATTTTACACAATAAATGTTGACTTTACTTTACCTAGCCATTTAGGTTTAAATAAATAAAATAAATAAATATTTCGAGACATTTTTCACACACGGTCATCTGACCCCAAACTAAGCAAAGCTTGTGATATGGCTGCCAAGGACTGATATACATACATATATAGTTTTAAATACATACTTAAGTAGATATTAACACCCAGATATAGAACAAACACAAATGTTCATCACATAAATGTTTGTCCTAGGTGGGAATCGAACCCACGCCCCCAAGCGCAGAAGGCAGGTTCACTACCAACTGGACCAACGGGCTATCTAAGTAGTATGTAAGTTTCTTGCTATAAAACAACGATATATCAAGCAGTTTTTTTTTCTTATGTACTTAGCGTGTAGAGAGGAGATAATAGAGCGTCTGCTTTTGACATTTTTGCTAATTAAGCGTATTCAAAGATTAATTATGCAAAGCCTGGCGGTGACGCTTGAAGTCTAAGCGATTTAGGCATTCAAGAGTCAGGCCAAAACATCGTGACGCTGTAATAAATTGTATTTTTTTTTATTGTCCCAAACTGCATCATCACAACGGGTTCCTTTAAAAATTCATTTACAAAATTGCATTGCTATTGTGTTAATTTATTTCGATGTTGACGTTGTATGTGACAATAATTATATAATTCTGATTTATTTATGTTTTAATTATACTATTAAATTAATGGAACTTGTGGAAATGATTTTGATAAGATTTGATTATATCAATATACTTACTGTGAAAATATCAATGACAGTAAGTATGTACGACTAAAATAAAATATATGGACGGGCCATAACCATTGAACTTGCTCAGTAAAAACGAGTCAAAATCATCGGACATAATATACTTCAACACCTAATTATAACCATGTACAGTACATTTGTTACAAAATATAGATAAAGGTTTTTTGTTGTGTATTTACACTTCGGGAAAGCACACGAAGACAACATTTTGTCAGATGTTTCGTTATCATGTAACAATAGTATCGCACTTTCTACGGCTAGAGACGGACTGACGAAGTGAGTGCCGGTACTCACTTTGTAATCTTCAAAAATGCGCTTTTTCTGGGCCCTCCAGTAATTTTATTTTGGTCGAAGATTTTAATTTACGAAATTTATATCCACGTACGTAATTGCCAATCTAATATTGGTTCCTTCCATCCGTAATATTACTTCAGCTTGTATGTTATCCGCGCGTTACCGCGCAAATCCAACCTAATTCGGTTTGATGAATTAAATTCCTAACATGTCTGACTTGAGCCAAATTTCTTCGTATTGCTAGGATTCACACAGTTATGAACAATTATCTCAGTGCTTTTCATGAAAGAAGTCTACCAGACGCGGCGCTGTCATTTTTTTATATTTTTTTTCTGGGACATTTTTGTACACACGGTCATCTGACCCCAAACTAAGCAAAGCTTGTAATATGGCTGCCAGAAACTGATATACGTACATATATATTTTTAAATACATACTTAAATAGATATTAACACCCATACATAGAACAAACACAAATGTTCATCACACAAATGTTTGTCCTAGATGGGAATCGAACCCACGCCCCCAAGCGCAGAAGATAGGTTCACTACCAACTGAGCCACCGGGGCAGTCATTGCGTATCAATCACTATCTGGGGCGTCACCGTTACGGCTACCTGTTTAAAGCTATTATATTTAGGTGTTTTTTTTTTAATAATAGGCTTGCGTTTGAACGCCATCTCGCCTGATGTAATGCGATGATGCGGTCTACGGTGGAGCACGCTTGCCTAGAAGAAACCGATTCACTCGTGATTTGAAGACAACCAAGTTGTAACTATGATTCGCAAAGTTGTGCGACCGCAAACCGTATCTCGGTGCGTTAAGGTTCACGCTCGCGTGATTTTCCGCACTGCGCTGTTTCAGCGTTGTTTCAACCTCGCGTTAGGAGGTAGCCGTAAGGAACCAGTATCATTTTTCGAGTAGCACTTTTATCAACTTTAGACATCGTACACGACTTTTTAAATAAGCAAATTAATAAAAATCTCACTAGCGTCCAAACTCAGTAACAACACCTAACAACTACAACATGGAAATGTAGTTCCGTTGTTTGCCGTGGGACTTCTTGCATGAAAAGGTCTCTACGTCACGTTTTTCCCCATCTTTTCGGTGGATATATAAAGTAAAAACAAACATGCAGGTAAATGCTCAAAGTGATTGTCAATTTGTTACATTTCCTGCAGGATCGGGTTCTCGTGAAAGATAGGGTAGATCGGCAGAAGATGATACAAGGCGACCACCTTATCTCTAGAGTTGAATGAGGGAGCCACCATCGTTTTTCGGAACAAAATTTATAGTCTCGAGTAGAGAATTTGAGTTGGATCATTTGGCCATCTCAACAGATAAGTTGGCTGTACTATACCGATATCGATTACCATCGGGTTTGCCGGTCGGCTCACTCTAATTTCGTCCTTGAGCAACTTGCCTACTAAACCGTCAAATTGCTACAAAAAAATGTGTTTCACCCTTTTTCGATGTAACCGATGTTTATGCAACGTAAACAACGTTTATACAACGGAAATACAACTTTTTGAATCGTTGATCGCAAACTGTTGAATATCTCGGTATGAGTTGTTTGTAAAAGCCGAATTACTGACGTAGCTTTTCATTGCACATTATACGATAAATAAATGGTGTATTTATTATTATTTCTTGTTCGTATCCGGTTCAATATTTCACTTTGTTTGAATAGAGATCGAATTGACTCTCGATCTTTGAATTGACATCTTACTTTTCTTGAGTTAATCTTATACTTCTATACTAATATTATAAAGAGGAAAGATTTGATTATTTGTTTGTTTGTTTGTTTGCATTGAATAGGCTCCGAACATACTGGACCGATTTGTAAAATTCTTTCACTGTTGGGAAGCTACACTATCCCCGGGTAACATGGGCTATTTTTTTTTTTTTTTTAAATAGGGATCCTTACTAAAACTTCAATAATGTAACCCAAGGTGTAAAAAAATAAGACTTACTATTTTAACTTTGCGTGTTTGACAGTGCTAAGACAACGTCTGTCAGGTCAGCTTGTACAGACATAAAGATAAAAAACTAAATAGGCAGTTTTGGTGCCAAAGTGAAAAAAAACGTTGATATTTTCGTCAGTCATTTTCACATGAAAAAAAAATTGACCCTCGTTTTTTTACTTTGACACGGGCATGCTTCTTAATTTAGCTAGTTAATTAGTTAAAAGAACATGCTGTCGCAAAATTTATGTGCTGTAGAATACAATGCTTTAGGTTCAGACATTTCTGATGTGGGATAGGTATTAGCACCCTTTCGTCTTGGGAAATCGATCTTTGTCAGTAATTGAACCATTAAGCAATGTTGCAAAACATTACTTGGTTCTGGATAGAGGGATGATATGTTCAGGGCAGGAAAAAACGCGATTTAATTACTATCTCAGGTTTAGGAGCACAATGCAGAGTGCTCAGCTGTGATAGCTGAACTTACTCTTTTCATTCGATTGCATAAAATTGTTATGCGTGATTAATGTGATCATACATGGAACCATAATCTATCTATCTATATAAAAATGAATCGCTATTTTCTTGGTCACACCATAACTTGAGAACGACTTTACCGATACCATTCAACATTTTTTTTTAAGTTTTCTAATACTATGTAGAAGGTTCTAACGGAAAAAAAATTAAGAAAACTGGCAGAAATATGGAAAATTTTAGAAAACTAACGACGATTTTAACTTCGCGCGTTTGACAGTTTTAAGACAGGACAACGTCTGTCGGGTCAGCCAGTAATAAATAATTAAGAAAAAATACATATAAAAATTTTTTATTTCATTACTGAATTTAAAATCCTCCAACTTAGTGTTTTGTTTCTCATCGGATTTTCAATCATAGATACATACACGCAAGCTAGATTCAATACCTTTCTTATTATTTGGCGTTGTCGGGTAAAAAAAGATAAGTGAAAATAATATAAGATATTATAATATCACGAAAGCAAATTATTTTTATCTTTACAATAGTAGGTACTCTCTTCGGGAATACATTTCCGTTTCCGCCGGAAAGTATTTAAATTACAGTTGCTTATTTATAATTCTGTTTTCATTATAAAGGTAATTGTAAGTTAACAACTTCTTTTGTATTTGATTCTTCAAATGAAATCATTTTATTACTAGAATATATTCCATTGAGGTCTTAATATAATTTTTGATACCCTGTAACCTAGTCTGCAAGCAGAGCATTCGCACAAAATATTCTTATGCTAAATAAGGTGACAAACAAGCAGACGGGCTGCCTGATGGTAAGCTGTCACTATCGCCTATACCTGTAACACCAGAAGAGGCATCACAAAATAAGAAATTAGACGAGAGTATTTTACACACGTACTAGCTGATCTCATGGTATCCCATGGATACCCATGGTCATGCTGATATTCCAATTACCTACACTTATCCATTATCTGGGTTAAAATGTATACCATATAGTATATGGTATACTTTTTATCCCGTTTATGGGGTAATTGGAATATGCACTATACTGTAATAGCTTATAGTATAGTGCAGCCGTGGTAGCATATTTAGAAGACCGCTAGACTTAAAAGCGTGGGGTCGCGGGTTCACATCCCGGGCCCGTTACCAATGAGCTCTTTAGAGTTTATGTACGAATTTTCATATTACTTTTCAGTGAAGGAAAACATCATATGCATACGTACGGAGAAGAATTTTAATGGCGTATGTGAATCCACCAACCTGCAACTGGGCCAACATGGTGGATATGGCCTCATTGCTCTTTCTGGGGTAAGGGAATAAGTGGCAAACAAACTACGGGCCACCTGATGGTAAGTTCCCCGGTATTTACAATCTGGGTGTCTTCAAATCACGAGTGAATCGGTTTCTTCTAGGCAAGCGTGCTCCATCGTAGACCGCATCGTCGCTTTACATCAGGTGAGTTGGCGGTCAAACGCAAGCCTATTATTAAATAAATAAATCAAAATAAAAGTTGTCACCGATGCCTAATTATGAAGACATCATAATTTGTTTTTAAATTAAGTTTTTAGAACAAAATTAGGCCACTCCAATGGTACTTTTCATGGCTTCATTCAGGCCGTCTAGTGTGCAGGTTGTAGGACACGCTGCATAGTCCCTCAAGTGTGATATTGTCTGAGGGTTCACACCACGAAAACATTCGGTATCAGAGCCCTTTATATAACCTCAATTTGCCATGTTAATGTTCGCGTGTATGAGCTAAACACGAAACGCAAATAAGCTATAGCACTGACTCTTATTTGCGAACTGTACAGAAATTTGAGTTCATTAGCCAAAGTTTGAGAAACTGCGATGTCTCATTCCTCATCTAATTAGTTGAATGTATATCAGACAGTACAGACTCCAACAAGTTTGCTTAGTTTTAAGAGTTGCATCTGTTATTTGCTTGGTAAATAAAAAATGGCATAATGTTTTTCTAACATAAATGAATAGTCATATTTTTAAAGGAAAATGTTTTACTAAGAAATGATATGAAAATTATTTAGATGAGACAAACTTAAATATATTAAAATACACCACACTACACTAATCTAATAAACCGTTGCTCGTAGCACAGAAGACATAATAGACACCGTAGGCATCTTTCCCAAAATGCTGGCCGCATTGCCGCGATTGCAATCGCGTTGTGCAAGATACCGACCGGAAGAGTTAAGAAACACGCCTAATTTTCCTCCCCGAAGTTAAAAGAAAAAATCATTACTTACTAGGTACTTAATGATCAGTAGTAAATAAAATTATTACAGCTTAGGAAGTAACTAGTTTTAAAATCTACCCTAAATACTTATATTGCTTAAACTAGAATCGCTTCCATCAAAGTGGAAAAGTTTGCTTAACATAAGTGGGAAAATCCTTGTAGTTTCGAGTTTTCCTTATCTTCCCTTCTCGTTTACCGTATTATATTACAGCTACGGTTGAATATCATTTCAAAGGGAACATGTTGGAAAGATCACTTGAAAGATAATATATCCAGATTTAGTTTTAGACAAGCAAGATAACGATGTCATGGGGAAAAAGAAAAAGAAAAACGTAAAGGGGAAATTGAGCGTGCTGTTTCGGTAATGTGAGAATGCCTAAATTTCTCTTTGATGTGATAAAATTATCACAGAGATATGTGATGATGATATGTTGAGATTCTGGGAATCTAAGTGTGTCTTCAAGTCGAGAGTGAATCGGTTTCTTCTAGGCAAGCGTGCTCCACCGTAGACCGCATCGTCGCTTAACATAAGGCGAGATGGCGGCCAAGCGCAAGCCTGTCTACTATAAAAAATAAAAAATAAACTTTACAAAAAAACTCACGAACAATTTGGTACGTGGCTCATAATTGTTGATCTAACAGATAAGAATCACCGCAAATCTGTTTAAATAAAAAACTGTGTTTAAATCGGTCCAGCTGTTTTAAATAAAAATTGCAAAATACAAACACACTAATACACAACATGCTACCCTAAAATCATTATACCCTATCCGTTCCGTTATAGTTAAAAATATGCTCTCTGACATCAAAAAATGAATTTGATCCTTTTTCGCAAAAATTATTGAATACCAAGCTTGCTCCTAAAAGCTTGCTTGATACAAAGTCAAAATAATATACACTCGTGAAGCTTAGTATGGACTCGTGAAGCCCAATGAAGAATTATATGTATTGCAGCTTCGACCAAAATAGATTTTATTTTGGTCGAAGTATTGCACTTTTTTTTTCAATGCTTTCGTTTGATACATCGTCATCAGCAGCGAGAAGATGTCCACTGCTGAACATATGCCTCCCCCTTAGACCTCCACACTGAACGACAGACTGCCATCTGCATCCACCATGCGCGACTCTTACGATGTCGTCGGTCCATCTAGTGGAAGACCTACCTACGCTGCGTCTTCCAGTTCGTAGTCTCCACTCAAGAACCTTTCTTCCCCATCGATTATCGGTTCTTTGAGCGATGTGGCCTGCCCATTGCCACTTCAACTTGTAAATTTTAATAACTATATCGGTGACTCTGGTTCTTTGACGAATATCCACGTTCCGGATTCTATCGAGCAAAGAAACTTCGAGCATAGCTATCTCAATTGCCTCATTAGTTTGAATAAAACATCTAAAACACACAAGTGAATTTTTAGATTCGTATACAGTGAAAACATATAAAAAATCTTTGGTGAAAACTTAACCTTTTATCGCATACGAATATGCACCACAGAGTGTTTTGCTATGTATATTAAAAAAACGATAGAGCAGATTGAGATGACCAACGCTGCAATATGAAAAATACGCTTTAAAATGGGAAATATTGTCAAGTTCAGAAATTGGAATTGGAAAGATTGCCGTATCAAATTCATTCCGTTCTAGAGTCACGTACATCCAAGAACAATTGCGAAGCTCGAAATAAGAGTGTGCATACGAATATTCGTTTTGTCGCCTTTAGTGCAGTATATCACTGTCTACTGCTCTGGTAATTCAGCAGTCATTTTGGGTTTTCCTTTTCTGGAGTAAATTTTTTGCTCTATTTTTCAGTTGTTCAAGGTTTTTTGTTTTATTATTTCATCTGTTGGGAATTGCGTCACACTCGTGTGCATTTGTCAGTGTCATGTAATGAATTAATATCAAGTTTTATGAAATATAGTCAAACAAGTCATTCACAAACAGAGTCAAGCAAAGTAAGTCATGGTAAAGTCAAAGTCATGCCCTAGTAAAGTAATGAAAACTTTTAAGAGGCTATATGGAGCATTGAAAACAACACGAAAATACACGTTACGTATTAATTAAGAAATAATAATCCAAACATTGTTATGCATTAACACTCGAAATTACACAAGTTTTGGAAAATAGTACTACTAGATAATACATAAAACATTGTTTTAAACTACCCCCTGAACATGGTGCATGTAACTGCGCCGAAATGTCGGAAGCTCATTCCACAACCTTACCACGGTAAATATCTCGTAAATAATCAGATAACTTAGGATAATGTATAGTTTGGATGTGCCTTAAACTCAGGCTAGTACCGAAAAAAGTCTGCCAAAAACTGAAGGGGGCGAGGTAAACACGTATTGCACACACTGACATTTTCTTACTAGTTCTATAAACGCAAGACGCATAATTCAATATTGAGCGGCACACAACTGCAAATGATGTCGTAAAAGTCATGAAATGGACGACCAAAGGTGTAAGTGCTAATGGGTAAACTGTAGGTATAACGCTACCATTTATTATTTCATTTATATGAAGTTTCAGAAAGTTTTAAGACGATTTTAACTTCGCCCGTTTGACAGTTCTAAGCATTTTTTGGTTCTAAGATAGGACAACGTTTGTCGAGTCAGCTAGTAAAATCAAATATATACCTACAAACCAAACAAAGAAGGTATGTGTTAAGTTTTTATGCAACAGAGTGCAAACCCCGTGCTTGAAAACATATAGTCACACGATCTCGTATCTCCAAATGTGTAAATTTAAATTCGAAATACGGACTTGCATTCTCGTATTCGTTTCATTGCCTTCCTCGTATATCACTGCTTCTGCACGCGTCTCCGGGAAGCTTTGTTTAGTCCACTTAAGCGGTTCTGCTCTGCTGACCCGACAGTTCCGCTTCCATAGCACTCAACCTATATTTTAAAGAAATTTATTGCCTCTGTAAGTTTGAATTTCAGAAAGAGACATACTTGCATTTTATTGTCTGTTGCTTATATTACAATTCCTTTTCTCGCGACTTCGATTTCCTCTTCATTCTGAACTTTTATTCTGGTTTTTGAAGTAGCAAGACTATCTATGATAGTGAAATGAATGTGCGCAACTCAAATGGCTTATGCGTTTTGTCGCCTATATATTTTGTTTCGGTAGCTTTTAACTCAATTTCAAGCTCGTTTATCTCCATAGAAACTCCCCCTTTTTTCTATTCATTTTCATTGTGCAGCTAATATGTCACTGTCACTAAGCTATGTGTCTATTGACTATAAAATTTGCATAATTTCATCCTTAGGGCTTTGGGCGTGCGAAGGAAGTTTGTTTTTGCAAATTTTATAAGCTTCCCGCCTCTGGAGGTTCGACACACGTTTTTTGTCGCAGAACTTCGGGTTATTTAAGGTGGAAAGAATTTTCGGCCTCTTTTATGTTTATTTTGGGAGTTGTGAAAAAAATGTGTTCTCGCAGTCTCATAAAAGTTTTAATGACAAATAAACTAAAAAAATTAAATAAAAAAATTTGATTTAAAAACTACAAATTTTCATACTTTTTAACAGCTGGACTGAATTTGATCAAAGATATAAAAAAAAAACGCAATGTAACCTGCTTTCAAATTTAAAAAACTGCATTCAAAACGGACTACCGTTTTGGAGAAAAATATTAACAGACAAACAAACATACGCACGTATGCAGATTTTTTTACCCTAAGCGTCTATATACACGAATTCTTTCACGTTTCTCAGACGAATCCCTAGTGTATTTACAAGAGTAGTTCGTCTCTTATGGTAGAAATTCCATTCTGACGCCAAATTCCAATTTTCCAATCAACTTTTTTAACCGAACTACAGAGATGTGGAACTCTTTTCCTGTGTCTGTCTTTCCGAACAGGTTCAATCCAGGGTTGTTCAAGAAAAAAGTGAATAGGTATTTCCTAGGCAAGCTTGCTACATCTTCGACCATATCATCGTTTCCCATCAGGTGAGATTGTAGTCAAACGCATCTTCAAAACCGTTTCTTTGGCAAATATGTAATGTTTTCCCCCTTTAAATTCACACATTAATCACATACGCATTAAACGTTCAATGATGAACAAAGGCCTCTTAGAGCGAGGTGTTGCCATAACCATCACGCTTGACAGGCGGCTTGGGGATCGCAGTACTTTCACCGTGTACTATAAGGATGCTGCTGCCTATCCTCTGATGGTTCTGCTTGTAGTTTTAAGACATACCCGGGTCTCCACTTTACTTACAAAAATAAATGATGCAATGCGACCTGCATCAATATTTCTTTTTTACTCTATAGAAATTTAAGAATGCTAATTTAAACTAACCTAAAACAAAAAAATTATTAGATCTGAAAAAATATATACCAGAGATAAAAAAAAATATACTGTAGAGATTCATCAAAAAGACAGTTTTGAAGAAGAATTTCCGCAAAGTAACTCCTGATTCAATCAACTGTCAAAAGCATGCCCCTTGCGCAGTAAAAAAAAACACTTCGTCGAGGCATCAAGTACCTACAATCAGAAATTAGGGATCACTTATCATGTCCATGTCTTTTCTCTTTAATGTTTTTAAATGTATGATTGTAATTCTTTCAACCTATCCCTAACAACTTGTCCCGGTTTCGCACTTGTTTGTGAATTCAGTTTATGCAAAACACAGTCGTCTTTCATTATTTGTGCTCGCATATTTATTTTCCACAATGCTACATTATCTTGTTTTTTGCATAAAATTGCAACAGTTTAAATTACCCTATTTAAATTTCTACGTAGTTTAACGCAGTAAATCTTTCTCAGTCCTTTATGCGCCGCCTTTGGGAATGCCTAACACAATTTAACTTGACTTTGGGAAAACAAAGAAAAACACAACCCTGAATAATTTAAAGCCTGCAAAACCCTTGGCCAGGTGACCTCTCCCAATTGAATTATATCTCTTTCTAAATTGCAAATTGTCTCATTTACTTCTCTCGCCTTTGGTTTTACTGTCTTCAGACTAGAATCGTTGATTTTTAACTGGAAAACTTTTGTGAAAATATTCTTGAAGTGACTAGCACTGTTGAACTGCTAGTGTGGAATGCACTGCCTGAATATCTGGGTGTCTTCAAATGAATCGGTTCTTCTAGACGTCAGCTTAGGAAATTCAGGCTAATGCATATTGTGATGAAATTTGGTAAATATGTAAGTTCAAAGATAATTTTACCCCCTAAAAGCCTTCACATTAATAAATACATTTGGTTTTGACCACGGAATCCTACGGTGAGCGGTCGCGACACGCGCTTGATAATTTATTTACTTCAAAAAGCCTGCCAGCATAGTTAAATTACATCTATACTGATGCGCAACATGGGTTGCGTTCCATTTAAATTATTTGGGAGAAAAGTTTGGGTAAAATTAATTCCAGGTCTTGTTAAAGGTATCAAATTTTACTCCAAATTCTACAGAGATGCTCTGTAGTAGTTTGTTCCTTTTCGAGTTTCACACATTTAAATCCATATAAACTGGTTTTGCACTCTCGGTTTTGCATTATTTAACGCTTATAGCCAGCACTGTTCCGCAAGCTTGGTTCGTATTGGCTTGGCATGCTTCCAAACAAAATCTCGGTTTGCCCAAACTTTGGAATATTTATATTGGTGCGCGTATATAACAGTACGGTTTTCATTTGATAATGAAGCCGATAGAGCATTAGTGTAACGTACCCGTTACAGTTAGCAGAAGTACAGTTTTAATGAGAAAAATTGAAATTAAGAAATTATAAAATGTAAATACGAACCTTCAGCCGTAGTCGTGCAATCGAAGGGCAAAAGTCTTCCTTCGTTTTTTATCTATCCTGTGATCTGAATGCCCTATGGTAGACCAGTCTTTTATATGGGAGTGTCATGATTTCTAACTTATTTCAATTATTTCTTTGTTATTTCTTGGTTTTAAACCTTTTGGTATCTAATTTGACTAACAGTCTTTTTAATTAAAATGGCGGTTGGAAACGTGTTGACTCGGGAGTCTCGGCAACTGTGCAAATAGTGGGGGTAGGAAGAAGATAATGTGGTAGGATGTTGGAAAGAGGGACTTTGGTCTGGCTTGAGCGTTCATAGCGAAAGCATATTGGTCTGAAAACTGTAATGAGTAGGAATAAAGAATAAGAATATGAATAAAGTTATATAAAAGTGAGAACTGGATTATGATTTATCACAATTCGGAAGTGGAACAAAAACCCACAAAATGAAAATGGAGCGAGCCAGTCGCGACCGGCGTAAAGGAAAAACTTATTATAGAACGCGATGACCATCAATACCAGAGATACTCGTTTTCAAGGCAAGTAAATGTGTGATAGAAGACAACATGAGTGATAAAAGAGATCGAGTCAAGTGGGCCGGACCCCGCAACAGCCGTTTCCGTGCCTATGGCATCTGTCTGCCCGGCCGTCACCGCAGCCTGAGCGGCCGTCGGCGGCGGGCGCCAAGCTTCACAGTGGACGAAAAAGAAGACCACACCAAAACGGAAGCATGAAGACATGTAGCTGCGTGCCGTGAAGCAGCTGCTAGAGGTTCTTACTAGGCCCTACAGTGGCGGGGCCAGCCTGCAGTGTCGCAGGCGTCAGCAAGGAGCATCAGCATAATGGCCAGGTGTGTTTGTTTCTGCTTGCTTGTATTATGGCTAAATGGAATATGCTTATTTTTTATCCTACCTAATTCAAGGTAAAATAGAAAAGTAGAAGTGAATAACCTCAAAATATGTTCATTCACTGATCACTGATGTAAGCACATCATGGAAAATTTATCAAGTTTACTATCGTACCTAGTTCAGATTCCGATAGATACCCGATTTAGCTGTACAAAACGTAAAGACAAAAACTAAATTGATTCGATAAATTACTTTCGCGTTGTGTTTGCGGGTAGACTGAGAAAAAGAGATTAAAATGTGCAACTCTAAAATTTTAAATGATTATTCTTCATTTGAATCACAATCTAAGTCAGTGCTCTGATGTAGGTTCTTCAAAATGATCAAGAATAGTTATGCACATTACTCATTTCGCGCAGGTAGATGAAATAAGTATTTGGTAAACTCTTATTTTGTCCTATCACACTTTCAGTGCTGCATAAGTACAGTGCGTCAGTTTATTTTTGAGTGCTTACAGTGAAATTTGGTTTAGACATTTTATTTTTGATGAAAAATATTGCACACGTATAGAGGACAATGCATCTATGGTAATGACCATGTTTTGAAATACATAATGGCAGGTTGTATTCCAGACAACCTTATGATGAGTAGATACGTATTCCTTGTAGAGTATATGACTTGCTTGATTCTCACGGAAACAATCTTTAACAACAGTTTACTTATAGCATAGCCGTTATAAGTGCTTAATAAAGCGTAATACCTTAAACTTTTTGGGATTGTTGTTTCCAAGTACATACCTTCAAAATGACTTAGCTAGACTACTACCGTCCTAAATATTACGTGCACTTGTAGTAAGTACTACAATAATTATGTGATAATATGACGAACTCATTATTATGTGATAGGTATATCAGATTTTTTACAATTTTACTTCTGCCATCAAAGTACAGTGACATCGTAAGATAGACAATATACAGCTGTCAAATGTACTTCTACAAAAACAAACTTAATAATTATTAGTTGTTGCCTATTCAGTATTTCAAATATAAGTAAGATGTATTCATAGCTAGGAGTGAAGATCTTATGCTTCAAGACGCTATTTTCCGACTTTTAGCAATTATGGTCATTCTAGTTTAAGTGTGCATACCTCCATGATTAGCTTAAAATTATAAAATTGGTGTCATAACAAAATTGATAGTTTTATCTAGTAAACTCATGTGACTGAAACACGATTAAGCACATTTCACTCGATAGAAAAATATATCAAAGTAGTACTGCGCGATTTGCGCTATTATCTCTGTTTTTTGGATTCATTCAATTACCTATTTATTATATTATGTATGCGATACCTTGATATAGATTTTATAATTATGAAGGAAACCGGTGAGGTACATTTTACATTACAGCTATACTTTTCGAAAAATATGAGAAAAACCCCAAAAAAAATAGAAGTAGCGAAACGCACGACTATGACGTAAGTGCCATGATTTTGCTCCGCTAAATGCGACTTTAAAACAATAAACCAAGGATTATGGTCATCTGTAGTAATAAGCGTTGCTTAAAAGTGGTAAAACCGCGCCGAATATTTGTAGTTTTTGAGTATGGTAGGTACAAACGTACTAATTGAAAGATGGTGACAAAATGCACTACATTAATAACCTGTTTTGTCATGCAGTAATTCACTTATGTTTAGAATGCTACCAGACTCTGATATAACTGATTTGTGCAGTGGTCATGTCATATTAAGTTGTCGTTGCTTCAAAATCTCTTGCTGAGTGCTTGTAATAACCAGGAAGCAGTTCTGATATTCTCAATGCTACTACGACTGCCGCTAGTAGGTAGTTGTAACATTTAAAAGATATATATTAACAATCTTTTTGATAGCAGCAATTGTTTTAATCTTTTAATAGAACCGTAGCTTTTGATGACATCGATCGTTTTTATGGCGCCGATTGTTTTTATGGAATCGATAGTTTTATGAAACAGATAATTTTTATTGAACAACTGAGGAATTAAATATACTAATGACAAATGGATAAATTACTGAAACATAGTCAAAGTTAATGTATGATAAAATTACCACCCGATCCATTGTGCAATAGCTATAAAAATGCTACACTCCCAGAAGAAAGACTAAAGTAGTGCTAATTTAGCATTAAACGAGTTAAACATGTTACATTCTTTACTCATATGCCAAAATGGTTGTTACCAGAACGAAACAGATATATTTTTGACAGGACGGCAAATTGCAGGGTTTTATACAATTTTTATCTGTAAAAGTCTCCAAAGGCTACATACTATTGGACAGGCACCTTGTACACTTTGTAAATCACGTGACGGATTCTATGCTCTTTATTATTCTGTGGCTGCACTAAATCAAATATGTTTAGTACTTAGGTTACCATTATATTTTTATGAACATATTTCGTCTTAATTTGTGTTTGAATTTGTGCTTGCTTAATAAAAAGTTTCTTGAGTAGTTAATTACATAACAAACAATAACTGGCCAAGAGTGTCAAGACACGCATTTGGTAGGGTTCCAGCCAGCCAGTCAGCCATGTTCCAAGCAGTTCATTTCAATTGATAAATACCTACATTAAAAAAAAATTTTATGATCATTTTACGAAAAGATCAATGCGAAAAGTTCCAATGACCATTGGGCTAGAACGTCTTGTTTAATACAGTATTATGGCTATAACTCGAAAAGTTGTAATCACAAAATATTCAAAAAAATATTGAATGATCATTTTATAATAGTATGGTCTACCAGTAGATATGGCAAGTTGCAAGTTTCTATGTCTAAAAGTTATGAAATGCAGCGGGGAGGAGACCAACTGTATGCCACTTGGCGGGCCATATTTCACAAAGGGATAGCCTTGATAAAAAGTGATCTGAATCTAAGTGATTTTAAAAGACCTTTTTAACAATACCTTAAAAAGAGGGGTATTACAATAAAACAAATACTATAATTTCCGAACGGTATCAAAGCGATTGTTTGTAGTCATACCTACGTTTCTGCAGGTATCCTATTACCAATGAATTTTTATGAGACTTTGAAGCTAAAATACATAAATGTTACTGAGTGCTATATGTGCTCTGATTTGACTACTATAGTTTTAGCCAGTTGTGCCACGATTTGACTAATTAAGTTTTAGCCGTGCGTACCATGATTTGAATACTTACGTTATAGCAATGTTGACACGATTTGACTACTCACGTATTAGTTATTTGCGACTTGATTTGAATACTTACGTTTTAGCCATGTTGCCACAATTCGACTACTTACGTATTGTGACATGATTTGAATACTTACCTATTAGCCATGTTGTCATGATTTGACTACTTACGTTTTGACTATGAGTACTCTGATTCACTACCTACGTTGTATCTATGTATGCCCTGATTGAACTATGTATGTTTTATGACGAATTTGGCCATGTGTGCCGCGATTGGACTATGTATGTTCAATGAAGAATTTGGCCATGCGTCCCACGATTAAACAGTTTGTGCTATGATATATAGAAATTATAAAGCTATTAGGTTATTAGCAAAGCCTAAGTACGGAAAATGATGCAGAACTCTTTTCTAAAATCTTGGCGTACTAACATCCATATCCGTATATATTTTGGAAATTGTGACATTTGTCCGATCAAATCTACAAACATAAAAATGACGTGGCAATATAATAAATATAATTTTTGGTAACAAAGATAGTTTGTTAACAGTTAAGGACAGACTACACGAGTCCACGAAACATCCGAATGTCATTGGCCAGCAACTGTACAAAATAAGCTACCGAACAGCATTAAGGAATCTACTACATATAGTATGTTTTGCTCAAATGTTAAAGGCCTGCTACTATTCAAAACGGTGTAATAAAAATAGTCGAGTTTATAAAAATAATATTACCGTATATTTAAATTGATGTCTAATGAGATAAATTGATTAACCTGACTTTTATTTTTAAAATAAATGACAGACGATATACATAATGTTACAGCCCAATTTTAACTATTTTATGTCATCGTATCCTGCATTTATATGAATGATAGACTATAGTGAATTAGTCTAATAAATGTTTTTTATTGTGAACTGACGATTCATACATTTTAACTGTTTTATACAAGCTATAATAATAGTATGCTTTTATGTTTAATAAACAAAATCATATTATATGTGAATTTGACCATATGTGCCACGATTGGACTATGTATGTTCAAAGATGAATTTGGCCATGTGTGCCACGATTGGACTATGTATGTTCAAAGATGAATTTGGCCACGTGTGCCACGATTGGGCACACTGAATAAAGACTTTGGCTATGTGTGCCGAGATTCAAATATAAAAGAAACAACAACGAAAATAAAAATAAAAGTTTAATTGTGACCGACTAAGTTATTCAATGACTACTTTGACTGACTGTGCGACGACTGAACTATGTTTGGCGAATTTATGCAAACATTGGTTAATTTAGTAGGTATGTGCTCGCTGGATGCTAAGCGAATCGTTAGTCGTCGGATTAATGTTAAAATTTATTATAAAGCTGAATTGAATTAAACTTAGTTAATATCTTAGACTTTAAATATAGAATTGAACTCTACAAAAGTTATTAGATAATTATGGAAAAATTATTGTCTTTAAAGAATACAGGACCACTTTTGTTTTTATTTTGGACTGTTTATTTTTGAATGTAATCTGCCGGAGGCAATGTATGCATTTCAGTGTGGTGTGACAATGGAGTCTGTCTAAGATGCTGGCAATCGACCAGATATGCCACCTAGGCTGCTGCAGCGAGAAAAGAACGACAAATAAAAATAGGTCGTCTTCTTCACCCAGTTCCAGGTCTGAAACTGCAACACCTCCTAGATCCAAGAAGGTGGCAAGTAAACTTTGCTATGCACCAAGAAAGTTACAGGGGAAGATTGATGCCGACCTTGATTGAATTGATATTAAATCTTTAGAAATACGTAATTCTAGTGAAAGTAGCTCTGAACGATCAAAATAATAAAATTAGTATGAAATGTGTAATTGTGTAAAATATTTTAGTTATCATAATAGCCTTAACGTCATTATTTCCATAGAAAATGTAATTTGAATAAAATGAATAAAATAGCATATCTGTATTTGATTAGGTAAAAATATGTTTACATGTCAATTAGTGCAAATATATAGATTAGAATTTATTGTGCGAAATTTCTAAGGTTTATGGAGTGTCATGATTAATACATTAGTACATAAATAATTAGTGTTGAATAAACCTGAGCAATTAATGAGATAAGTATAAATATAATCCTATTAAATTGTATATATTGTATACCTTTTGTATACCTAAGCTGAGTAAAATTCATGTTATAGGTACTAATATAAGTAAATCTAAATATGCAGTTGATTTGTGTAGATATTAAATTCAATGTAAATTTTTGTACAAAATGTGTAACAAAAGGGAAAATGGATTATTTTACATTTATTATACTGCTAGTTAATTTATTTTTAAGTGTATGCCGGGAGGCATCACGTTGTCGGATGGCCGAGTGTCATGATTTCTAACTTATTTCAATTATTTCTTTGTTATTTCTTGGTTTTAAACCTTTTGGTATCTAATTTGACTAACAGTCTTTTTAATTAAAATGGCGGTTGGAAACGTGTTGACTCGGGAGTCTCGGCAACTGTGCAAATAGTGGGGGTAGGAAGAAGATAATGTGGTAGGATGTTGGAAAGAGGGACTTTGGTCTGGCTTGAGCGTTCATAGCGAAAGCATATTGGTCTGAAAACTGTAATGAGTAGGAATAAAGAATAAGAATATGAATAAAGTTATATAAAAGTGAGAACTGGATTATGATTTATCACAGGAGTAAGTTTTATATAAGCGTTTGTAGTATACGAGTGTTCGGTTAGAAAACTGATATTTTCGAGGATATCAGCTATGGGACTAACCCTAAAATCGCGAAAAAAACTGTTGCAAAGAAAAATGTCATTCACGAAATGTATGGAACAGCTGATGTTTTTCGATATTTCAGGGTTTGTCCCATAGTAGAATTTATTTATAATGATAAATACGATGATGTCCTTGAATATGTCAGAGGTTTAACCCAAAATCCCGTTTATAGAACAGAAGAGCAAGTACCTTTATTAACTAAACAAAATACAAGCTAACACTAACACTACTAAAACAGTTAGACTGCCCATAGACCGTTGAAGATCTAAAGACAATCCAAATGCTCAAGCCCACTATCAGTTAGCAGTGAATCCTGCGTACTGGCAGCATTACCACGCTGATGGCAATTCTTACCCGTTGAGCCAGGAAAACGCTAGAGCTTAGGTAAGCTCCCGGTTCCTAAGAGCCCAATGTCTCGATTCCAAACGGCTCAAATATATACCCACTGCCGAGGTATACGTCGCTTAGCAGTTGCAAAATGAGTGAATTCATTACGCCGTGCAGCGGAACAGTGGTTCCGATGTCACGAGCCATCCTCCTGTCATTAATCTTTTGATATTGCCTGGCTACCGCCTCAAAATGGTCCAAATTACTCTTTGAATACACAATCGACATTGTATTATGTTAGAACGTTGCTCAACTAATCTTGCTGTACACTCGAATTGTAATTTTCTGCATATGCGTTGTAAGTGGTTGTTGTAGCTATACCTAGTTTGTGTTGGCGACAGTCGCAAATGTCTACTATTTTGCCCATAGGTATTTTTTGACAGTTAGAGACCTTCGGTTAGTTTAAACTAACAATTTGTTTCCTGTCCAATACGACTTAACTAGAAAAAATGCTTGCATCATGCTTAGTGAAAGCATTGACGTAAGTTATAAGGTCCAGCACCATGTAACTTTTTCAATAGAACCGACTTCAGATGAGACAAACAGACCTTGACATTGATGCTATGGGTTACAAATATACTGGGATATTAGAGTGAACAACTTGTGGATAGGAGAATAGATCTATAGGATGAGAAACGGCACCTGCCTTATCCCTGTCTCATCTCAAAATATATTTAGGCAGGTGATGACATGTCAACCACTTAATGGGCCCTCATAAAGGCTGCGGTATATTAGTGCCGGAGGGGCAACATTGGTGTACCCACACCAATAGCTTATAGTGTGTCGAGAGGTGTGCTGTACCTTCACTAAACGATACTCGCGGCGTTATGCCCTTTAACACTTCCACCCTGGAGCTTAGGTTCTTAGTTTTTTCAGTTTCCACCCCCATACGGCAAGTTAAGGCAAGCCAAGGGTCAGGGTTTCTGGATTTTAGCATTTTAGCCCCATGGAGTTGAAGTACTGGGTGTCGTCACTCACCGACGGCTTGCCACAAAGACGCCCCTACGTATCAATAATTTATTATCATTATTTGCAGGATTTATTATCTATCGTGGCATTAAATGAAAACATTTCTATAATTGAAATCAGATCCCTTGTTAAAACTTTCAACGTCACGAGTCCTGCAATGAAAGAAAGCAATCAGTGGAAATGAGCTGATTCATCTCAGGAATTCCAACTTTAATAATCCCAACGTGACTCGAGTTTCATCCCGAGCCAATTACGGAAATACGAGTTTTCATAACCTACGTGTCCTAGATATATTGAAGCCTAGATATTTACCATTTACCTTCTTCTTAATCTTTAGCACTCTTGGCAGAGTGGTCGTGGTCATCAGTTAGAGTCATGGCTTGCTTCACAATCCGTCGCCCTTCGTTACGTATTGCGGATTTTCTCGTGCACATGTTAACTGGACAGTTAAGAGACCTTTTACGAAATGTTGAAAATATATCTCTACTTTTTCTGGTGTTTTTGAAGAAACTAAAAGATTTTTATGTAATTTTTCATACATGGTATAAAAGGCCGTCCGAAATCAAATCGAATAAGTGTACCACTTTTTCTATATCTTTGTGTATTTCAGTATAATCCACCTTAACTTGAAAGCCGTTTTGCCGAATTTTGCTGTAAGGGGTTCAACCATTAAGCTGGTTTTAGTAGATATCATAGATTAAACCGGATGACAAACATAAAGTCCATTGGTAACAAAGTCTTTTGTGGAATGCACTTCAAAGAAGTGATTCACCTTTTACTTCATATATAATGATAGCAGTAAATATATATTAAAACAGACAAATTATCGGAAAGTAGTGCAAAAATATTCGTTGTTTTTGGCTATCCAGAGCATTGTTTCACCAAAATTATCGAACAATACTCGGAAAGTTTTAATGTCTGAAATCTGTTAAAACACTGTTTTAACAGATTTCAGAAACTGACAATTCGGTTCGTTTTTTTAAATACCTATATTTACACCGATGACTCCGTCATTTGTGAACTGATTTAGGTCATCCTTTTTCTATAACTTAGAAAAATCCCTCGAGGTGGTCATACAAAAATTTCATTGACATTGACTCATTTTAAAATCGGGTTTATATACTGATCATTATTGTAGAAAGTACTAGACTTCCCTATATCACTTGTCTTTTATCTTAGGAACTCCGCTATATTCACACCATTTAACAATTAAATCCTAACTACGAGCGCACTGGAGTTTGTTCCCAAAATATCACACCAAAAGTTCCACTGCATGCTACATTTAGAACTAGTTCTTAAGAGTTTTAAGTGCCCCACATACAAGCCAAACAATCTCTTCAGCTCGCGCTTTGAAGCGAGCTTAGCGCATTCTTAGGGTTGCCTTTTGTCCAGCCTTACCCGGATTTACCCTATGTAGGTAAATCTGGAATAGCTTTTGTGTCTAGCAGAGCCGTTTGTTTTAGATTTCAGATTTATTTGCTTGAATTTTAAAGCTTTTTAAGATTTTTTCATTTTCTTTCTTTCTCTTTCTCGCTGTCTCTTTGCAGATTATTGTCATATACAGGGTCAAAGGTATAACTAACGCAAAAACTTTTAAGGGCGACTAGGTGCATCAAGAGCAACAAGACTAACAACTTTTGATCTACAAGTTTTAGAAAACTCGCAACAAAATATCAGTTGTTTCATAAATGTTGTAGGGAGTGAATGTTTTTTTTTTTAAATGAAAATGCAGATGTTTTTTCTGCGAATTTTGAAAACTTGTAGCACAAAAGTTGTTACTCATGAAGCACCAAAGTAGCCCTTATGAGGTTTTGCGATAGTTACCTTTGACCCTGTATATAAGACGATGTATATTCTGTATGCACTCCAAAACGGCTGGAATGATTCTGAAGGGACTTTCACTGGCATATAGCTGATGATATAAGGAGTAATCCACGTAGGTGAAATCGTGGGGCGCAGCTAGTTTGTCATAAAACAAAAATAAATATATTTCTAGGTTTTATGAGTATCTGCCTAGTATCACAGCCCTACGCAGGCTAAAGTGGTCCCATTGTGACAGAAACCTTTGCATAGCAAGGAAAGTGGGAAAACAAATGTGGACGTGTATTAAAGTAGTTATAAGCCAGAAGATGTTTAGGTTTGAAAAGGAAACATGTTTTGGTTACTTGAACATGTTATTTGGTTAGGCGATGTTGGTTGTTATAGTAACGACTTAAGGTCTTGATAATTTAATGCTGTAATACAGTGGTTCCTAACCAGTGGTCCGTGGACTACTGGTGGTCCGCAAAATCGTAAAATTATTTAATAAATAACGAGTTGTACGCCTACTAACTAGAAAAAACATGATACAAAGTTATTAATATTCTGCATGCGTTTTTAAATGTGTGAATAGTAGAAATATTATTTTTTATCCTTAATTTAAAATAAACATCAAAATCGTTTGAATGCCACCGAACCAATAACTCAGCAGTTAGTAAACATTATGCAGTCACTAAAGACCCACCGAAATAAATAATGTAAAATTTTCGAAAATTATTATTTGTTCTTGGTAGCGAATAATTTTATACGTGCTTGATTATTTTCTAGTAAGAAAAAAAATCCAAAAAATAATTAAATCCTAAATAATCCCAAATTATAATTTACATTACCACGAAACAATTGGTGGTCCATGGCCAGACAAAAAATCAGTCAAATGGTCCTTCGTTACTAAAAGGTTAAGAAACACTGCTGTAATAAGTCACTACTTCATTTAAATTGTTATATAACGACTTAGCATTTTAGGCTGTTGACAACAGTTCATATTTCCTGCAGCCGTGCTGTAAAGACATTTTTATGATATTTCCAGCACTTAGCATTTACATAATTTTTTAAACTTTCCTTTCCAATAATATTTCATTTCGATATTATCCCACTATATCAAACCATGGCACTGGCCCAACTTATGTTTTCACACTCGCAACTTCGAAATTGGAAATACGAATGCCTCCAAAAAGAAATTTCTAGTCTGAAAGCTAATGAAACTATCTGGAAAGTTCTGACAGGGTCATTTACATCGCTTCCACGATTTGCATGAGTTATGGTTCTGTCTTGATCTTCCGCTAAAAGTTTTGGGGCAAGTCGGCCGAACTCCTTTATTTATTTACTTGTGGAATTTACTTAGCTTTGCGTGTACGACGTGACTTTCATGTTTCTTTTGTTATTCTTTGCGATGTGTTGAAGTCCAGAAGGCGGTGTCGTAGGGAACACAATGTTGTAATACTTTTGATGTTCTTCTTTCCACAAAAATACAACTATATGGCGACGTTTTGGAAGAAGCGGGCTGTTGCGGTGCATTGCGGATTCACCGCCACGGGTCACGCCAAACGCTTCTGCGTGAACGCTCTCATTCACAACCTATTTGAATTAAGGCCGTGCTCACAGGTCAAAAAATTACTGAATCAGAATTTTTAAAAAAACTATTGGGCATTTTTTGAATAACATTGCAAATAGTATAAAGCAATTTAGATATTGATATTTTATTGGAGATCGAAAAAATATAGGTACATTTTAATCTCTTACGTTTAAAAAAAATAGAATAGAAATCATCTCAACATAGAAATTACTTTAATAATGTTTGCAATGCTATTCTAAAAATATAATGCACATTTTATTTATACTCAGCGATTTTTTTTCTTTTAAAATGTTGAAAATGTGCGCGTAAGAGTTAACTCTGGCTTATGATCACGGCCTTAAACGCCCGACGCGCCGCGCAATGCGCCGCGCAATGCTTATCGCAACTTTTTGGCGCAACACCCCGCATCTCAGTAAACGAAGCCGACACGCCGCTAGTCGCTTGGCTCTACGCTCGACGCTCCGCGCGATACCTCGCGTCTCCTTAAACAAGACGTTTAGCAAAGTAGAGGCGGAGATTTAGAAGGTCAGGAGTAATTCAATTGGCAATTGAATTACTCTTGACCTTTAAATCTCTATTACAAGAAATGATTCCAGTGGGTGCAAATTGGAAATCTGAACGCTTTTGTATAAAAGTAAGGTTTGAAATGAAATAAGATTGATTGTACAACTTATTGGATTGAATTCGAAAAAGCCTTATTCTTATATGTTTTATTACATGCGCACAATTACTGTGCAAATGAAGCCTTGGTTACGTTATTGGGGAATATAGAATTAAGAGTAACAAAAAGTGACGATCTCACACTCTAGTGTAAAAGTCTAAAATCTGACGCGCTAGTGACCTGCTGTAAGTGCAACGCTTGAATTGCTCTGTTAGCATTGCGCTTACTATCAGGTGAACAACTTGCTCATATCGTTACCTAACTATGTAAAACTAATTTAACGTAATAAATCTCGCACAAAGACGAAAGCATCGCAAACTCGGCGTTCTTGAAAAAACCCACTGACTAAAAGCCACCCACTAAACCCACTGACTAAAAGTACCCTCGTTTATCTAACTTAGAAATGGTGCCAATGTAAATGTCCAGGAGATACTAGAAACTTCCAAATGTCCGCATCGACTAACATCTGGTAATGATCTGAGGAAACCACTTTTCAGGCGATTCCGACATAATTTACTGCCCTTATAAAGATGAGGGAACTAGTGATCCAGTTTCTAGCATAGTATGTTAGTTGGAAAGGGTTTTCCAAGCTGAAACATCGTACCAACTCATCATTGTGAAAAACTTTTACCATGAGGCTTATCCTGAAAATATTTAGCTGTTCCACAATTAAAGTCATTGTGACTTGATAGAATGGAAATGCTGATATTTATTAAAAACTCAGCCAAAACATGCCACCGTGTTTATCTTTCTTACAAATTTTGACTCGATCGAAAAAGGTATTTTTTAATTCGAAAACAGGTTTGTATTTTACTGCCATCTCGCCTAAAGCGGTCTACGATGTAGCAAGTTTGCCTAGAAGAAACCGATTTACTCACGACTTGAAGACACCCAGATTGTACCCATCGGCACCCGTCCACTCAGGCGGCATAGTATTTCACAGTCTAGCGGTTCGCATATAGAAAGTAACATTCTTTACCTAGCGTATCTACCTAGCAGCGTAGGTAGGCCTCCCACTAGATGGACCGACGACATAGTGAGAGTCGCTGGCATCCAGTGGATGCAAAAGGCAGGCTGTCGTTCAGTGTGGAGGTTAAAGGGGGAGGCCTATGTTCAGCAGTGGACGTCTTCTGGCTGATGATGATGAATGATTCTTTACCTTGTCGTATCATCGGTTTTGACATAATTATTTCGAGAAAACATTACTGTAAATGTTTTTTTTTAAATAATTAATAGGCTTGCGCTTGACCACAATCACGCCTGATGTTAAGCGATGATGCGGTCTACGTATGTAAGTAATGTTCATAATAATAATTATGACATCAGAGTTGCCTGGCGTTACAGATTATAAATATACGTTTCTTTGAAATATATTTACCTACGTTCAGTTGGAAATTCAATTAAAGCCTCCATGTACTTTTAGATTAAAAATTCAAAGGAACAGCTAAAGTTCGAAAAAATACTTTTACCTGACATGAAAGCGCTTGCTTTATTTGTATTTTCCAAGTCGTTTGTAACTTTAGAATGAAATCGAATACCGAGAATAACTGGGATCATTGCGATTATTTCCGGTTCCATCCGGAATTTAACCAGTTTTTTGCTACAGCCTCTCCTGAAAGCATTACCCCAACAGCTTTAAGGGCCATGGAATTACCAAAATAAATTGCACCTTATTTTGGCGGTGTTTTAGTAAATTGTCTCTCCTGGTAAGTCTTATTATACGGTATAAATAAGGTATGTATACAGTTTCCATTAGATATTCAAGGACGCCTTTTAGAATTAATCTTTTATCGATCAGAACGTTACCAAACCAAATATAGATAGGGCTAAATCTAACAGTGTGTCAAAGAAGTTTTAAGAGTACTATGGTTTTAGGTTGAGATATTTGCTAAGAGTTGAATATTTGCTAAGCGAAATGTTTACTATCAAAAAATTTACTGTGGTCAAAGACACTTTCTAAATTCACGTTTTGGCTGTAAAAATACATTATCAGAAGCCAGTTAATAAACAACACCAGACCTGAGTAAGCAACGCCATCTCATTGAGCATTGATGATTACCTACATTCTTCCGAAAGCCTCTTATGAACCTATAAAGGATATAAGTGACTTTCTGAAGGATGTAAAGAAAAATATTAAATTTACCTGTTGTTGCCATAATATTCAAATCTTGTATAAGATTGTGATATAACAAACTCAAACTTTTGAAAGCCACTTATATCCCTTATATGGTTATAAGGAAAATATTAAGTTTACCTGTTTTTACCAAAATATCCAAATCTTGTATCAGATTGTGATATAACAAACTTTTAAAAGCAACTTATTAGATCCTATGGTCATGAGGAAAAGATTAAATTTACCTGTTGTTGCCATAATATCCAAATCATGTATAAAATTGTGATATAACAATATTTTGATATCCCTTATATGGTCATAAGGAAAATATTAAACTCACCTGTTGTTTTAAACTGTTTAACTTAGGTTTCTTTTGTCCAGCAACCTTTATTTGATTTATCGCTATCTATAAATAGTGGCGACCCTTTTGCATGAGCCTTCAAAGGGATACCGTGTGGTTTATATCCTCGGCCGTTAAAACTTTGTTTTTCGCTTGCTATTTATGTTTTCGTATCAAACAACATGAAAGCCTTTGTCATGGTTCGCAAACACATTAATAAATCTCCAGAACTGCCTCGTTGGCTCCGACCATTCACTTGGTTAATTCGTTTTACTGTCCTCTTTTTTTTCTCCCATACCAAATCTGCCAAGGTTGCATTGATTGAATCTCTCCAAACCTCGTCTAATCCAAAGCTTTAGTAAAGTCACTATTACATTGGTATTCACAGGGCGATCGCTTTTAATCGCGAGTGCCGAAAACTTCTAATAAATTTTAATGCTCCCGCCAAATTGAGGTAATTTTTGGGATCACTGTCTTTAAGGTAATTTATGGCAGTTGTAAGAGTATTTTGATCATTCTTTGTTGGTGTCTTATTTTTCTCCTGTTTAAAATAAAAAGTACTGATACATTCGTAATAACGTTGAGAATACTTATATATTTTACGTCAAAAAGTTACGAATGTACCACGTTTATGCATGTATCTGATACTTATCTGAAGTGTATTCGCAATTTATGGTAACACTTTCTCAGAGCTCACGCATACTAAAGCGAGGCGGTTACCCCTTCTCCCTTTCAGTGTTGCCAGCACTGTAAATTGCCAAATTACGGTACTGTACACGCAAAATGTTACCTCGCGTAAATGTCTGACAATTACACTGACTCTATTGTATTGAGTGGCACACAAATTGGCTCCGTAATTACATACATTACTTACGTTGTCTATTTGGAAAAGCTTTTTGTATGGTTTGCCAGATTTTTTCTATGAATAAGACGGTCATTATTAAACTGTGTATTTTAATAGCCTTCTATGCTGGTCAAGTTTCTTGCTTCTCATCTTGCAATAATATCAATTGTGTATTTTACTGTCAAATGCATGAAATAGATATTATACTTTTGTTATTTAAATATTTTAAATGTCAGATATTTATATTATTATTAATTAGTCATTGACATCGAATCCGCTGTATTCTTTCCAGCTTGCCTTGAGGTAAAGGCTTCTTCCTGAGATTAAACTGAATTATTATGTACAAAATATGTCAATACATTACGCCAAAAATACGAGGTGCGAGCATAGCCTCTTAAGTGGTACTTTTGCTTGATATATGATGAAAGATAGTCCTAATATTTTCTTTAGTAACAAAATTCTGCTACATCTGTTGGTTATGGCACGTTTCTGATGAATAGATACGTTTCACCATTGAGAGGTTTTGGACATTACTCAATGTGACAGTGTTGGATTAGTGGTTCCATACGAACTATCATCAGGTGTTACTCGCTTTGAAATATGTTGTGTTATAACAATAGTAGTATCATTCTCTGAACTATCATTATGAATTTACAGCCTTTTAATAACAGTTAAATTTTCAAATGGCGTTCCCTATGAGACTACTTATCTGCACTAGTAGTCACCACTATACTGAATTATTTTGATACAAGCTAAATATCTGCGATTTTTGACGCGAAAGGCTTGGCTTTCCGCTTCGACAATAGGTATAATTGTAATATATCCTTCCTTATAGTGCTTGTCTACGTTATATAAAAATCATTTGTGCAAAATTTCTTGCTTCTAAACCCAGATTCTAATAAGTAGATTAATTCCACGTCAATCATATAAAAAATCACAACCATACTGAATTTTATCTTTGAGAAAGGAGACTCATTTTATTGATATACATATTATTAAAATGCCATTTTCACATTTGGAAAAAATAAAAAACCTGAAAACGAAGGATACAAAAAAAATAAAAACATAATTTACTATCGGAAAACAAATGAAAGACGTACTAAAAATACCTACATAATGTTCCGATTAGTACTATCGTGGGGAATGAAGATGAGTTTGTTTAAAATTACCTACGGTTAGTGCCAGAAGGTAAAATAAATCCCCACGACACGACTAGCAATGCAGCTTGGTAGTTGTGTAGGAAATGAACGCAAAATAGTGCTAAAACCTTTCAATGTTTCTATTCATCGATAAAATGTAAATTTAAATTAGCTATTACAGTTATATTGCTTTTACCCTACACTCGAACCATGTGCTACTTTGCACTAAGCTTTGTCGTTCCCAACCTAAACTCGTACGATTTATAGCCAAGTTGTTTACTCATCGTATAAACCTGGTTCTGATGTTTACAGATATTCTTTTTATCCTTTTGTTCCATCCGTACGCTCAAAACAACTTCATATATTATTCCCGGGAGATAAGCGACGACCTTGAGCAGGATATTTGGCGAAGTTTTATGAACCCCAGGTTGCCATGTTGTCAAATACGTGAGTGAAAAAAGTACTTGTGAGAGAAAAAGGAAGAAATATGCAAATTCTTTAGAGAAAACAGGCATGAAATGTGTGAATCCGAAATTACATCTTTGAAAGCTTTTAAATCTATGGGAGTTTTTATTCAAGTTCTTTTTGTTGCCGATTCTGGCCGATTTCCATAGTAGTTTTAATGGTTATGGTTATAGTTTCTTTTCTTTTACTATTTGTTACCTCAGAGCAATTAGAAATATTATATTTCTATTTGCTCTGCGTTTGTAACTGATTCTGTTATATAAAATAAATCGTTGCCTTCATAATTTTCTCCACTTATACATTGTCATTCCACTTATATATTTTTCTACTTAAAACTAGTAAGTACTTTATTATTGGATACATTTTGGAGTGTGTACATCGGATCTGCATGATCCATACCCTACTGCCCATTTTTCTATCGGACTGCTAGAGCGGGCACAAAAAATCGACACTGCTTTATGGTTGATATTCCGAAAACCCGTACGAAGCCCTTTGATTCCACTTTTATTGTGCGAACTGCAAGTCTGTGTAATGCGCTGCCTGAATGGTTGTTCCCCGATAGTTACAATCTGGGTGTCTTCAAATCACGATTGAATCGGTTTCTTCTAGGCAAGCGTTCTCCACCGTAGACCGCATCATCGCTTAACATCTAATAAAAGCGTTTATTAGATGTTAACCGATGACGCGGTCTACGGTGGAGAACGCTTGCCTAAAAGAAACTTAAAATAAAATTATCTATACTACCTAAAAATTACCTAAAGTGCCACCAGCAGCAGGGCAAGGCCCAAACTACCGGCGGTCAGGGCTCCAGAATGAGTCACCTACTGACAATACGCGCCTTGTCCGGGATGATCGCCTTATGCATCTGACCTAGCCTAACCGTCTAGCGTAAGCCTCTTAACTTATGGCTGCGCTCATCGGCCAAAGCTATATCTATCGCGCATTTTATGAAGGTAAAAAATTACCGAGAATAAAAAAAAACGATTGGGCATTACATAGAATAACATTTCAAATGGTATAAAACACTGTTCGTGTTGATATTTTATGGTATGTCATCCTTGAGATAAAATTGAAAAAAAACCCAGTATCAATGCCATAATACGAGTAAGTCATAACATAATATGTTATTTATTTTTAAACATATGCAATTTTATTCAAAATAATTCTTAATCGTTTATGGAATATAATATTACTATCTTTTTCTTAGGTAATATTATTATCTGTTAAAATGCTAAATTGGCCACACAAAGTCGAGGCTTTTCGCCGTACTATTATCATCATCATAATTTTCATTCAAAGCCTTCTTTATCTCACAGCTGGATATAGGCCTGCATCTTGCTAAACCATCTTGATTTAAATTTTATTATAACACAGTATTTTTATTACGAGTAACATCAAAATTGTTAGCTTCTGCATTTGCGGAGCGGTATTGCCCTGTCACCAGCTGTCACAACTCCGCTGCATCGTCCAGTTTAATATCCCTAGGATTTACTGTCTATGCGACTTTATGCTTGTTTATTATTTCATCGCAATAACATTTCTGATACAGTCCGCGTTCGCAGGATATGTTGTTACTTTGTTGGATTTTATTATTATCTGGTTTTACTTCTTTGTTTATTTGCTAGTTATTGTTGGAGTGATGTTTGCTCAGCTAGTGTTATTTGATTTCTTCATGTTAATGTTTTACCAATATTTTCATAGTACGGAGGTCAATTGACATTGTAATGTATTATTATAAACATTATCGTGAACTATCGATCGTGCATCGTTTTTAAACATTTCTTCATTAAATTTCAATCCAATTTTGACTCTTGGAAAAAATCACACAGTTGAAAAAGTTCTCAGTTCGAATGTATTTTTAGTGTGTTTATAAAATACAAAAAAAAAAAAACTAAATTAAACTAAATTTTATTTTTTTGGGTGTTTTTGTGTGTGTGTTTGTGTGTGTGTGTGTGTTATCTTCGTCGATTGTTTCTAATTCTGATTTTGCATGCTTATTCAATTTTCTCTATTACGATAATATTTTCACATTTTAGATTTTAAATCATGTTTGCACTTTTATGTATTTTAAGCTGGTCCAAGCATTTGTTGCACAGCTGCAATAATATTGTATAAATTTAAAGACAAATATTTTCTTTTAATATTTCACTGAAGTTGACTAAAGTATTATATATCGGGTACCTGCTTTTTGAACGTAATTCAAAAACCTAGTAAAAGTGACCAGAATTTGTGTTTTCATTCAACTTCTTACAATGTTATTGTAACTGTCGAAATAAATAAATATTTGGACGGATTTTAGTGATGCATAAAAGGTTTTACTCAGAAACTTTAGTTGAATTGAACAATGGTAAATATTACTCTGTCTACAAATCGTATACGAGTATCGGCAATAAATCAATTAACTTGCAAGTAGTTTTTTTAAACCCCCGATAATAAGAGCTGATAATCTTCAAACGACAGAACAGATTTTCATGAATCATAGCTAAGAACACTTTCAATCAAGTTACCATTCCAAACTAAAATAAACTAAATCAAAATTAGTTAAGCCATTTGGGAGCTACGATGCCACTGATAAATACACATACACACAATAAGCTTTTTGCGTCGCAGGTTAAAAAGGACAATAAGGTAATTTTCGTGTAGTAGTATTTTTTTAGGTGGTGGGCCGATGTTATTGAAACTTAGTATGTATTTTGTTGCTATCTGTACTTCATAGAATTTAGGCCTGTGAGTTAAAACAAAAGAAAAATATACTGTGAACATCTAATTATGAAAAACTAATTAATATTGCAAACTGAAAAAACAGTTCGAATTACTTCGAATCAGGCATAAATCATAATAAACTTGCGTATAGAGGTTTGATAAAGAAAGTTTGCTCTATAAAAAAAGTTTTAAAAAATGGATTGTAATTCTATATGTGTTTTTTTCAAACAGAATAATTACAGACAGTCATATTGTCAGTTTTAATATTACACACTAAGTATAATCAAAATAGGATTGTTTGTTTACAAAAAAAAAAACTCAACTATTAAATCTAAAGTGATTATACAACCATAGTTATTTTAATCGCCAGAATATTTTAATCATTCAACAATTACTAGGGATGCCCCTCATAAATTGTCCCTAAACTGCCCCAAAATTAAGGCATGTCTGTCGTCAAACTAAGTGCAAACATAAAACAACAAAAGTGGCCTTTTCCTTTAAGGGATAAGGGCCTGAAACCGCAAGGTAGCTAGGGTTATTTATCGCTAATGTTTTATACTGAACCAAGGGCAACTTATACAGGGTGGAAACTAAAAATTCAAAATTATTTAATTGTCTCTAAATTATTATGAATACAAATAAAGCGAAACTCTGACTCTTATAATTAAAAAATATTCGAGACATTTTTGCACACACAGTCATCTGACCCCAAACTAAGTAAGGCTTTTGATATGGCTACCACAAACTAATATACATACATAATATAGTTTTAAACACATACTTAAATATAAATTTACAAGCAGATATAGAACAAACACAAATGTTCATCACATAAATGTTTGTCCCAAATGTTTGTGGGAATAATCGCCCCCAAGCTCAGAAGGTAGGTTCACTACCAACTGGACCAACGGCTATCAAATAATAAGTAGATTACCTGTATTACAGGAGTCTCTGTTCTCTTCCAGTTATTGTGACTAATATTGACCCTATAAATAGTACTGAATTATATTGGGAATAAGTTTAATATTAGGATTCATGCAGTTGGGGGTTGATAAATGAGTGCAGTAGACTAAGAGATGAATCAGTAGTAGCTACGTATAGCACATTGGAGTAGTAGTATGATAGTGCATCTCAGTACCTGCCAATCAATACCATCAAGCCTGCAATCGCGAAAAAATCGCCTATTTGACACATTTTGTCTTGCAGCAACTTTGGTCATAAAAATGTGTAGCTTAGATATGCCTTAAACTCGTTGGCACATGACCAATTAAAACAAATTTTTCTGGGTGCGAATAGTGTCCTAAATCCCGAAAAAAAGTCTGCTAATATGTGAAAGAAGGGAGTTCTGACATATTCTTACTAGGTCTACAAACGCACACTTCAATATTGAGCGGCAAACAAATACAAACGAGATAATCAAACGGACGACCAAGAGGGGGTGTAAGAGCTAAAGGGAAAACTCTAGGTACAATACTTGAATTTTTTTTCTGAGTACGTCAGTAAAGTTTGTTATACAACAGCTATTTTTAACCTACTTCCAAAAAGAGGAGGTTATCAATTCGACTATGTTTTTTTTGTATGTATGTTACGCGATTACTCCGCCGCTTTAGAATTGTTTTTGATGATTATTTTCTTGGTTGGTAGGTCATATCTCATAAGTGGTCTCATATAAATGTTATCGACATTAATTAAGCGCTTTTTGAAAAATCTACAAAATACATGACAATAAGCAACGAATTCAATGTACATTGTACAGTGCCACCAACTTAACTGTTAAGGTGGACAAAATTGTATATTTCATACTTTGTTCTCCACTAGCGACGCTGTCAACTGAACAGCAATCAATTTAGACCTTCAACGGTCTATGGGCAGTCTAACTGTATTTGTAGTTATAGTTTTAGCTTGTATTTTGTTTAGTTAATAAAGGCACTTGCCCAGAAAAAAATCATAGAGGAACTTTTCCTAGAACAGAACTTCAAAAAAACAAAAGAGTGTCTCCATGGCAACCGGGCCCTGTTGTTTTTCGTTTAATTTTTCATGACTATGGATACAAAGTATTTCAGTCGTAATATTAAACAATATTTTCTACTTTTTAGTTTCAGTTTGTTAATTTAGGTATAGTTATGAAGTCGAATCTTTTTTTTTTTTTTCAAAAAAATATTTTTAGTGATTTTTAATTTGTTGGTAACCATTGAATCTATAGGTATGAGGTCCTCTATCATCCAGTTGCGGCTTACATATTTCCCAGTATACACCCTGTATGGAACAGGACCAAAAGATGCCCTTAACTCTGTTCGGCAATAGATGGATATCTCTAATTCCAACCTAACGTATGTCTTAATCCAGGATTTGGAGAGAGTAATGGCCAGGATGTGTAGGTACAATCTTACTGTCAAATGTTATCTAGAGCCCTAAGTCTTCTTTGCACATAACAGATGTTTAGTTTGTTCTATATTTCTGAAGGTTTTACTAATATAATATTCGTTGCTTTTAGAACAGTAAAATTACAAGAATTATTTGAATATTTTTTGTTAAAGCAGCCTACGGCAAAAAGTAAAACAAGATATAGGTCGAAAAACTAAAACCCGACTACATATTTATGTTTAATTTATTATTAATAAGACATTTCTATTTAACGAAATAATTTGTGTGTCCTTGATGAAATACGTATTTTTTATATTTGTATTTTAGGTAGGTTTAGAGAGAAAATATGTTTGGAGCCGTATATATCTGAGCCATGATTTTAGAAATTATTCCTAATTATTGAGTGCATGCCTGCAAAGCCGCGAGCTATATATTTTTTTAAACTTGCTAATTAAGCTCTTACATACGACATCATAGATAAACATTCATGACTTTATGTCCTCTAGAGGGCACCAACATTTCAATTGATATTTGACACGTCCAAAAATATGTAAAGTATGGTAAGGGAAACTTTCAGGACCTATTCAACATTTTCCAGTTGAGGTAGCATAAAAGGCAGGTACTGCGGTAATAAGGCGCTTGGTTTTTGCTAAGAATTTACTCGCTAATAAAGTTCATAGGTACCTACCAAATTTTTCCTTGCTAAATAGGAAAGTTGTATAAAAGCCACAATCTTTTAGTTTGAGCATGTTTGAGGTAGAAAACTTTATCCTTTTAGTAGGTAATTCCTTTTAGGATAAACCTAAGTTAATCCAATCAAGTCGTCGTCAACTAAGGTTTGAGGATTTTCAATTACTGTTGCAGGAAATAAATAAAATCTTCTTTTTAAACCCCGACGCTAAAAGAGCGGTGTTATAAGTTTAACGCGTATAATCTGTGTGTATGTCTGTGGCGTAGCTCACAAACGGCTGAACCTATTTTGATTTAGATTGTTTTGTTTGAAAGGTGACTCAATTATTATTCTTTATAATTATTAATTTATTTTAGGCTGTAATATATTGTTAAAAACAGAAAATTAATGAAAACATAGAATATAAACAACTAAAAGCTACTTGAAAAATTACAAACTAATACTAATATATAAAACTAAACTAATCTAATAATCCGCTGCCAGCAGGCATCGTACCCAAACTGCTGGCTGCATTGCCGCGTTGAATTGCAATGCTTATACGCTGTGCAAGATATCGGCCAGCATTTTGGTCTCGAGATGCTTCGACCAGACGATTTGATAAATCTTTAAAAATATTTTTAGCGCCCGGTCCCCACGGGCCTAAAGTTTCGACCCCAAAAGGCTCAAATATATACCCACTGTCTAGGTTGCTATATTTGCGCCTTTTGAGGCTTTCTGCAGATTCAGCTGCTGTACCAGCCTTATTTTGCTTTCTAGGAAGATGAGACGGTGCAAGGGTATCAACGCAAGTAGCGTCCCATGGTGACTTAGTTAAGCAACTTTAATTTTAAACACGTTTTAACAGTGCGATTACAGTTGTCTTTAAATACTTTAGGTTAGTTTTTCAATAATTTTAACAAGTACCATTTTGTATTTGGATAAATAAAATGCAAACAAAAGTAAGTTTTAAACGTTCGCGATTTGAACTCAGTTATGTTTTAAATGTTTATCGGGACTTATCGCACATTCTTATATTTAGTTAAAAATAGGTACCTGCCCCCGCCAAAAAAGTAAATACCAGTTTTTCTCGCCGGACTCACCTGAAGTTTTCAGTCTGCTCGTGACCACGGCCTTTGTACCATGGTGGAAACGTCCAGCGAAAGGTACCTATTTTCGCGTAAATAAAATAACGCGCGATAAGCCCCGATGAACATTTAAAACAAAATGTAAACTGCCCGCCTCGAGTACTTACTTTAATGTAAAAACCGTTAAATTAAATCCTAAAAACTCATTACCCTCGATTGATGTCATCCTTTTCACAGCAAAACATGAAACGGCCATCCACCATGGGGAGTGCAGATATTTCGCCCATGTTAATGTCAAAAGCCATTCCATAAGAGGTGTTAAAAAGGCATTAATGGTAATCAACGCATCAGTGTCGACCCCCGTTTGATAAATATCCAAGGGCCGACCAACTTATCTGTGAAATTGGCAGAATAAAGGCACTAAAATTTTCCATAGGAGAATTTCAGTTTTGTTCAAACATTCGGTGGTGGCTCCCCCATCCAACTGCATAGGTGAGTTGGTCGCGCTTTACATTGAAAGAATCCTATGTCAATCGACGGCTTTCCATTAAGACCACAATGGCTTTTGCTACTTTTCCCGTGATCAAGCAGAAAATAATAATCATAATGACAAAAATAATTAGCTTAAAAAAATACAAATAAAAATATAAACATACTAAGTCTAATGTATTGATTTTTATTTATCACATTTCAATGCAAAAAATGCTATTTATTTTGGTGGTCAATAAGTACCAAGTGTTTTTTATTTTTTATATTTATCTAGTGCTTATAAATCAGTTCAATACTTTCTTTGATGTTCTATCGAAATTCCTGCTAGACGCAACATCTTTACTACTACGTATCACATCGCTCTCAAGTACGATCACCACTCACAAACGAAGTCGGCGTGCGACTAAGTTCTCACTGGGAAGTTTGGAAGTTTGGGAAGCAATATACTTGGGTTCATGACTGTGTAGTACCATTGAAAAATTTCCATTTGCCCGGTCTCGAAGTTTTATAAATATTACGTCTTAATGGGTCAAATTAAGTTTTTGTCAAGTCGTGCTGATAATTTGGGTTGATGACTCGCATTACAATTCATTGCTATACCTCGTACACTCACAGGATTACAATCTTCGCTGAAATGTTAATCCCTTTACTCCAATTAATCCGAAATACCACAGAGTCAGACGTCAGCACTTGATAAACCAAAATGGTCAGCGTCTGCACCGGCCTGATATGCGCATGTCGTATCCAAATTAACATAGCTTCGTGTACGTCCGTGTGTCCAATTCAATAAATTCCTGAAGTGAAGAGCCCTAGTCGAGGCAATTAGATACGAGAGCTCTAGAAAGTCTTTGGGGTGAAGTTACCAGACAGGTGTCTGGTCAATAGTAAACAGTCAAAGGTTAGGTAGGTATATTTATTTTGTTGGAAAGGGCTTTTTAGGTAAAGTGCTCCAGATAAGCAGTAATGATCTGGTTGTGTTAGGACATTATTTCAACAAGTACAAACAGCACAATTTACTAGAGCTAAGTGCTCCCTCCATCTTCAACCATCATGTTAGTTGGTGGTCAAACGCGGAGTTATATATGATAAAAAAAACTTTTCTTGAGATGATTGTCTTGCGTTGAATTATCGGGAATTCCTCGTCCAATATGTAAATAAAAACAAATAAAAAGGAAGTTTCATCTATACTAATATTATAAAGAGGAAAGATTTGATTGTTTGTTTGTTTGTTTATTTGTTCGTTTGCATTGAATAGGCTCCGAAACTACTGAACCGATTTGAAAAATTCTTTCACTGACAGGAAGCTACACTATCCCCGGGTGACATAGGCTATAATCTATACCCGTGCAAATCTGGGGCGGACCGCTAGTTTGCATATAAAGTTCGAATTAAGCCATACTTTGTTAATACTACGGGAGGTCAAAGGGAGTAAGTAAAAATATCCTGTGAGAACTAATTCAAAAGTCAACCGTGTAAGTCTTAAATCAAGAACAATGCACTTGAATATCTTTCGATGCTTAATCTAAAAACGTCGACAAACGCTGTAAGAATATTTTGTGTCCCAAGAATTCAATCATAATAATAATACTGAAATTAGTGATTCTATTATTTTTTATCACAAGCTTTTATTACATTTGCAATGTTTGTTAGTATGATTAGGTCAAATCTTGCAAGCAGAATTAGAACCAGTGCCACCTAACTGATTTTGCTGTTCTTCATTTATTTTTTATTATTTATTTATTTGTGTTTTTTTCGTCAATAAGCTTTCGTTTCACCGCTATCTCGCCTGGCTATGATGCGGTCTACGATGGAGTACGCATGACTAGAAACAATCTATTCACTCGCAACTTGAAGACACCTAGTAGGTTTTATCTATCTATCTAAATTCTAGACTGTAACCATTGTTAAATATTACTATCGATATTTCTTTTTATTTAAAATATGAGCAGGTACTATTTATAATCATCGTGACTGTCACTCGATTGATATTCAAAATCAAACACGATCGTCCGCGTGAAAAGCTTTCGAAAGATCTTCAGAGCTGTCTCCAAAAGAAATCAGATACAATCTGATACAAATCAACATCGAGTTTTTCCATCTTGATATCAATACTTTTTAAGTGGTTATCGAGGCGTTTGAATTGGAAATTCTTGATATCGGCTAGATTCAGTCAGGCATATTATTAATCTGATTCTATAGTCAAGTTTGTATCGAAACTAGAGCATAATATTGGAACTAAAACGTTGAGCTTTAGTCCGTGATAGTAGAGTCGATATAGGTCACGTATCGGGATTTGCAATATTGAACTTTAGGCATGGAAGTGTGCGGATGGATTACTTTTTTTTAACATGCTAGTGTAGATTTTTGGGTACAAAATTGAACAACATAGTGGTGAAAAGTTTCGGATTGGTCGGTGTAGTTTGCACTGATTGGAAGACTCGTTGGGTATGAAGCTTTCATAGTCTGACAAAATTGTGATGTTCATCGCTGTTTGAGCATTTTACACACTGCAGTAATCTATGATTTACAAACTAGGATACCTACAATACAATAAATACCTACTCCAATAATCATCATCACCATCATCAGCCAGAAGACGTCCACTGCTGAACATAGGCCTCCCCCTAAAGGGGGGCTTTGCCATAATCCCCACGCTTGGCAGGCGGCTTGGGGATCGCAGGACGTTCCACCATTCAAGTGGGAGGATGCTGCTGCCCATCCTCTAGTGGTTCTGGACGCAGTTTTTCTGCACCCCGGTTCCCACTACTCCAATAATGAGGTCTGGCAACTTTGATAAATATTTTGCTTTTTAATCACAATTTGACGATGCTTATCGGAGTTTAGTAGCAGACTATGAACTATGAAAAAGTATATAATTATTAAGAGTTATTGAACTCATTTAGTATCTGCATAAGATCAAACTGGTATACACCATCTTAACTATATAGGTAGAATTTGAACAGCTTCTTTTGATTACAAAGTTTTAGCTAACATCAACTAAGCTAAACCCAGAGAATTAAAATAAGCTGCTAAAATTCTTTCTATATTATTTAAATGGAAGCATTTAGCTAGTTCCACCGTCTCCATAGGATTATTCAAAACTTAAGTTATACGCTTATTTACGGGATATTTACCGTGGTAAGATTGTGGGAATGAGCTCCTGATATTTCGGCGCAACTGCAAACTAATATGTTGCATGTTAGTAACTACATGCACCATGCAAATCCATGCATATAGCGTAAATAATCATATAACTTTAGTGAACAACCGTTATAGTTTAAAATAGTGCATTTACTTAACTTACTTATACAACTGCAGTTAAGATGTATCTTGCTTATACATATAAAATATCTTCAAGTGTTCAAATGCGCTAATCCCACTTCTGAACCATGCAAAAACAGTCCAATTCATATGATAATGAGGGAACAGTGTAGTGGCATTGTTTCATTCGTATAATGTTACAGTTTACACGTTTAAATCTCTGTTTGGACGTGAGCTGCCAGATATGGCATGTTGCCTCATACGTGGTGGATGAAAGGCTGAAAATTTTGAGGAACAATGTGTACGGTCTCTTGAAATACGAGTGCGAGTTAACAATGATAAAATACACGGTACCTCCTCGTGTAGTAGGAAATGTTTGCATGCTTCCAGTCATTAATTATAACTAGATGTGCTGCTGTAGCTTACAATTTTGGCTGCGTGGACTTCAAAAATATTTACATTTCACGACTAAAAAGATGGAAAACTTTCACTCGTTCGGTTCATTCAGAGTTTGAAATATATCAAACGCCTGCACGTATTAATTATCCCCAACCTATTTTCTATTGTGCACCATCACTGATTAAAGCAAAACATCCCTAAACCTCTCTAACAACATGTGCCAACAGACCCCGGGTAGCGTTGCCAAGAGCTTAGATGCGAACTCTACTAATGTATTACCGAACATTTTCAGAATTAGCAAAGACGAGTTTTGCCTGGACTTAGTAAGTGTTAGATTTTGTATATGTTTGAGTTAGTTAAATATGGGAGTCTAGATAGATTCTAACAATGTTTGCTGATGGCTTTGTAAAGTTCAGAGCTTACTGGTTTTGATTACTGGATTTTTGTTAGGACTTACAAATTAACTTCAGTAAGTAATCACTCGTTAACGTAGTAAGTTCTGCTGAATAAGAACTTCAGGTTTTTGTCCTAGATTTAAGTATTCATAGCAAGCAACTCTGCGCGGTTTCACCCACTATTTTTTTTCTGGATAAATAGCTCATACTTTAATTCAGGGTAAACTACTTCCATACTGTACCGATTTCAATAAGGGATCTAAAATATAGTCAATTTAAAACAAAACTAAAAAAACTTTTAGTCGAGAAATGTTATTACAAAGTTAGTGATTTTATAAATTATAAATTTTAGTAATGACTGCAGTAGGTCATTTTGTTTAGCATACAATTATAGTAATGTCTATCTGTTAACTATTTAAATTAATAAAATCATATCTGAACTTTTTAAATTGTTTCTACAGTTAATTTAATCAATACTTTTTCATATAAATAATTCTTAGGGTATTTTTATACCATCTCTCTAGATTTGTACGCCTACAAACTAGGCAAAACATGATTCAAAGTGACTAATATTTTAACCCACCTATGTGCATGCGTTTTTAAATGTGTGTATGATTTACTCGTGTTTTGTGCAAATAAATAATCTTTATCATTATCTTTATACCAAATATTATCCAAATCTATTCAGCCGTTACGGAGTTGAATGGGAACAAACAAAAACACGCACATAAATTTTCGCTTGTATAATATTAATAGGTACGATGTAATTATAACGTTAAGACAGTTGTCTTAGTCTTTACAATAAAATAAAATTCTTTTTATTTTATTTTTAATGTTTAGTAGTAATAGTTTTAGGTTTTAAATATCTGTGTTTTTTATTCATTTATTAAAAGTCTTTGGTTTTTAACTGTTTAATACAATTAAGTAAATTAAGATAAATATTCATTCATCCTGAACATATCATATATCATATTTACTATCAAATAAGAAATACATTTAATTATAGCTCTCGTCATAAATTAAAACTTTACGTAAGGTTTTCTAGCCTTGATGTACTCCTTGACTCTCGGCAGTCCTCGTACGGTTTCCACAAGCTTGCTGATAGTAGGGTAGCCTTTCTGTAACTCTTCTTCAATAAATAGGTTTCCACTCTCGATGATGCCAACGAACACGAAGTCAGCCCAGCTTAGCTGTGGAATTACGAGAATTTCTATTAATTCTATATATTAAAGTAACGTATAATATATTATGTTTGCTTATAGAATTGTTTAAAGATATATTTTTGTAATGTAATGAATTGCTGTATCTGTTTTGAATTCCAATTACAATTGTTAATACTTTAATTTCAAAAAAATATTTTTATTTTTCTCATTAATGTGAATATATTGACTTGTAATTTGCCTTTATACCTATAAATAAAATATGACTCCTGATACTCAAGTTCTCAGTTAAAACATGTGTTATTTACCCCAGAAATAGACCTTAACATCAAATTTCATTCAAAATTCAGTTAGGCTGACAAGTAAATAATTTGAATTTGAAGAAAATTGGAAATGTGTCATTGTGTTCCTAGGAATAAGATTTTACCTTATTCTGAGATTTAGACATACCTTGCCACCAAAATACCCATTGTTGTCCTTCAACTTCTTTTCGAATCTAGAGAAGTAAAAATCTAGGTATTCATCGTAAAGTTTCTTTCTCATTTCTGCTTTATCTTCTAGAGTTTTTGCATAGATGACGTTAGCAATATCTAAAACAGTATTTTGTCATTGAAACTGACGTGGTTTTCACACATTTTATTTATGTTACACGGGAATTACTCACGTAAGATTAAGCCGGTTACTCCGACTATAGTTTCAACCGCATTAGACGGCCTTTTTCAAGGTGAATGCGCGCGCGCGGCTGCGTCTCGTCGTCGTCGTCGTCGTCTGTGTGCAAAGCGAGACGCAGCCGCGCGCGCGCATTCACCTTGAAAAAGGCCGTCTAATGCGGTTGAAACTATAGTCGGAGTAACCGGCTTAATCTTACGTGAGTAATTCCCGTGTAACATAAATAAAAAGTATTTTGTCAGTTTAAATGTACAAAAAAATAAGGATCGAATTGTTTTTTTAAGTTGGTTTGAATAACTTAAGTATTTTTTAACGAACTTAAAAATATGTTTTATCGTATCCTAAATCTGTATAATGACTCAAATCCATTTATTTTATATTCAATAATTTCAAATCACGTTACACATAAATATCATGAATGCCAAAGTAATACACTTTCTCTTTCTTAACGGCTACATCAATCTTGATAAATAGATATCACAAGGACAGATATTTTACACATTTATTTCGAAAAATTAAAAAACTGGAAATTGTGAGTGTTACATTATACTATTTTTAACTAATGCTGTGCAAAGCTTCCCCCCATTTCTTCCTATAAATACTGGTCGTCCCCTTTTGCCAACCTCTCCGGAATGAGTTAAGATCTTAACGCCATCAGCTTTTCTTAAACCTTCCTTGACTGCGTCGTCCATGATACTCAGTGTAAAGATCCTGGCCCATTGGATGGATACGCGCCACGTCATTTCCTACCCTATTCCATTTCAATATACTTACGTTTGTGATAGTCATAGATGGTGAGAACTATGGCATCCAATTGTGCTTGTTCCCAAATATCAGAAGGCAATAGTTCGGTATTGGCAGAAACATATCTCGCAATGGCGATCGACTGATTGAGCACTCGATCTCCGTCTTCAAAAATAGGTAACTGGCCGTAAGGAGCCGCTGTAACAATATAGAGGACGATAAAAATATTAGTCATCATTATCAGCTATGCTGGCCCTGTGTATGTTGGTGAATGTCATGTCTGTAAACTTTTGAGTTTCTTGGACATGTTTCCTCACGATGTTTTCCTACGCTGTTTATTGAGCAATGACATTAAAACTGCATAATATTAGTATATTTCTCTATGATAATATGCAGTTTTAATGTCATTATGTTATAATTTATTTAAGTACTAAATAAATCATTGGTGCAGGCAGGGATGAGGATCAAACTGGGTGCCGTCAGATTGTAAAGCATATAAAATGCTACCGCTCGGCCACCATCGCATAAATACTTAGTACTTAGTTGAAAATCTAGTGAGATTTTTTTGTGCAGGAAATTCTGACAATTCGAATTCGGAGGGCTATTGTTACTATCGGACAAGTATTTTACCAAATATAGTATACATACATAATTATGAAAGTGAAATACCACTCCTTATCACAAAATTTCGAAAAGTACCTGACCTACGAAGCTGTTTTGTGAAGGGCTGAATAAGGGACCCAAATGCAGTTGGAAGGTTATTTAAAATCTACCCGTATAAAGTCGTAAGCAACAACTAGTAATAGCGAAGAATCTCGTGCGAGACCTTTTTACTAGAGTTTTTCACAGACAGTACAGAATACAGATACGACACGCATTGTTAGGAGTATCTTGACCCTACACTTCTGCAGCCCTAACAACCGTTACTAAGTGTCATTTTTAAGCAAACTAGTTGTCATTTTTTGAATGATTTTCAAACTAGCGGTCCGCCCCAGCTTCGCACGCGTATAGATTATAGCCTATGTCACCCGGGGATAGTGTAGCTTCCCGTCAGTGAAAGAATTTTTCAAATCAGTTCAGTAGTTTCGGAGCCTATTCAATGCAAACAAACAAACAATCAAATCTTTACTCTTTATATTTTTTTTTTTTATATAGAATAAGTGGCAAACAAGCTACGGGCCACCTGATGGTAAGTGGTCACCGCTGCCTATAGACACCTACAATACCCGGGGCATTGTCAGTGCGTTGCCTACCTTTGAGGACTCTATTCACCATTCGTTTGAAGCAGTCCAAATTATACTTCGGAGGAAAAACCGAAGGTGGTAAGCCATTCCACAACTTACAGGTGCGTGGCAGAAACAATCGATCAAATCGAACAGTGCGAGACTTCCACGCATCTATAATGTGCGGATGATATTAGTATAGATAAATAATTATGAATAGTAAAGAAAAATAACAACATCAACGCTATTTCAAGATTTTTAAGCCGTGAGTGCATGAGATACAACATTTTAATTTGTACAACCCTGTATGCTACTTTGTATGTTTAACTACTAGTATGTTCTGACAAATAAAATATTTGATTCGTGCTCATGCTGCTGAAAGCCGGAACTCATGGCGGAACATCATATACGAAAAGCTGATGCCATGATGGGCCACGAGTCACGACCTATTTAAAAAAAAATAAAAAATGAATTTATTGAAAATTAACACGGTCAAGCCAATTACATTAGTATCTCACAATTCTCACAAAATAATAATAAAAAATAAAAATAATAATGGGCGCTAGGGGGAGAGGGAAAGAGAGGGATGAGTTCGGATTGATGGCATAGACTTTGAAGTGTAAGTAATAGTGATACATTAAAACTAGGATTATTCAAAATTACGATTAATAAAATACATATTCCAACTCACCATCTTTGACTTCTTTAACAGGCCAACTCTTGTATTCGTATCTCACATCCTCAAACTTCTGATCAGTATAATGTAAGATATAACGAATCGCTTCTGCCAAGCCTCCAATATCAAAATATTTCAGAATTTTTGGCATTTTAATATTTCTTTGTTTTTACTACTTTAAATCGAATATCTACAAATCATAAAGATACATTAAGGTCTTTGCTACCAAGATACTCTGTTTTATATGTTTTGGTAAAGAATTATCTATTGTATTCTGTTCTGTCAATATTGATAAAAAGACTTTAACCTCATGAACCTCAAGACAGTATTGATAAAATTGTACTGAGGTACCGATTGTATCATAGTGAGAAGTCATTCGGCTTACTAAATAAAAGATACCATTATAATTGTAGAAATTGAGATGCTATATTCATAAACTTAAAGTTAATTTTAAAACGAACAGTACTGTCGTAGATATACTGTTTTTAGTTTCGTTCAAACCTTGTTTGTCGGTGTTAAGTTTAACAATCATAATGACTCGTAATTATAAACAATTATCTTCTGTAGCATAATAATATCTATAAATAAGGTAATAATCATACTCATAATATAACTGTAGGCGTCCGTGAAAGTATTAAATCCATAACAATGCATTTGACTTTATTTCGATGCTTAGTCGAAAAACTAACCACTTTAGTGGTCAAATATGACCACTAAAGTGGCTTTTAGTGTGGCCTTTGTATAGTTAAAAAAAATTGTTCATCAGAAATTTAATCGAATGCTACTGAAATTAGTAAGATTATGATTTCATTCATTTTTTATTCCACTTGCGTTAACGTTAAGACAACAGAACTGTCCCTACAATTAATTTTTTTGTGGGTTTTTAAAAATGTTCATTGATAGTCTTTTGTTTTTCATCGCTAACATATCAAATATCATATTTACTATCAAATAGGAAATACATGGGTACGTCCTAAAACTGCGACCAGAACCACCGTAGGATGGGCAGCAGCGTCCTATTAGTACACGGTGAACATACTGCGATCTCCAAGCCGCCTGCCAAGCGTGGGGATTATGGCAACACCCCTCTTTACGAGGGAGGCCTTTGTTCAGCAGTGGACGTTTACAGGCTGATGACGTGACGTGACGTGACGAGGAAATACATATATTATAGCACTCGTCGTAAATTAAAAACCTTAATATTAGATTTACATATTTTATAACAACAACGCCGTAATATTTCAGTATAAGGACCCAGTTTGTCCGTGATAAAGTCGTCAATCTTACAATAACTATTATTTCTTAAGTTGTTATAACTGGGATCAGAGAATCACATCCAATCTCAAGACCGATAGCTAGAGACGGATAGCGAGGTGAAACTTTAGGCTTAGAAAAAATAAATGGAAGTGCTTCAGTTATACCTACAGTTTCTTTTTTAGCACATACACCCCCTTGGTCGTCAATTTGATGACTTTTGACCAATGACTGTTTTAAAAAGGGGGAAGACGCGTGACATCCAAATATTGTACCCAATAAATATGGCTCTGTTTCGGCTCGAGTCAGCGGCCACGTATAGACGTCTACACTGTAAACGTCAACTTCACCGCTCCATTAGACACTACACCAGACCATAGGAGTGACATTTAAAGAAAATTAAGTTAATTGTTTTTAAGTATTTACGAGTGAAAAGTTATGCCGTGAAACTTGATTTTTGTCTTCGAACTGTTGGTGCACCTTGTGAAAACGCAGGAAGTAATTTTTGCTGCTTTATTTCACACAATTTTGACAAGTAATTCACATGCTATCAAAACGCCAGTTCGATTGTGACTGAAGTGGATTGTGCCCTGGAGCCTATATTGTGCGGTCCACGTAAAGAAATTCGTCCCGTATCTCCCCCCTATTTACTTATATCAATGCTTTTGACCATCTCGTTTGCAGTTGTGTGCCGCTTGACATTGAAGTGTGCGTTTGTACAACTAGTAAGAATATGCCAGTGTGTGCAATACGTACTTACCTCGCGCCCTTCTGTTTTTAACCGACTTCCAAAAGGAGAAGGTTATCAATTCGACTGTATGTTTTTTTTTGTATGTATGTTACGCGATTACTCCGCCAATTTAGAATTGTTTGTGATGATTATTTTTTGGATGGTAGGTCATATCTCATAGGTGGTCCCATATAAATTTGATCGACATTGATTCAGTGCTTTTAGAAAAATCTACAAAACATGACAATAAGCAACGAATTCAATGTACATTGTACAGTGCCACCAACTTAGCTGTTAAAGTGGGCAAAATTGAAACTACAGTTATTTCTAGGTGAACTTGATACTTTGTTCTCCACTAGCGACACTGTCAACTGAACAGCAAACATAGAGGAACTTTTCCTAGAACAGAACTTCAAAAAACAAAGAAGTGTCTCCATGGCGACCGGACCCTGTTGTTTTTCGTTAAATTTTTCATGACCATGGTTACACAGTATTTCAGTCGTAATATTAAACAGTTTTATATAGTGTTCAATATTTTCTACTTTTTAGTTTCAGTTTGTAAATGTAGGTAGGTATAGTCATGAAGTCGGTTCTTTTTTTTTCTATAAATTATTGGTAGACTTTTATCGGTAAGCTCGAGCTTAAGGCAAATCCAAACTATTATGATCAAAGGCTTTCGGAGACGATAATCATCTGATGCTCGTTGTCTTTTTACACCCCAAACAATTGCTACTGGATCTCTCATTTTAGTTCAGAGCCTTTAGCTGAACCATTAGTTTTCCAGCGCTTTTTTTCTCTTCATTTAATAGCCAGTTGTGAGCTTAGAACTATCTGTAATAAACATTAAACGAAATGGAAGAGGGTTTTTGTCCAAATTCCAAGCCCGAGAATTCCGGAGATTGTGATGCCTTCAAAGTTGGCAACATTATATTTATAGAATGTCGGAAAGTTGAAAGAAACTTTTGCCTTTTTTGTGTCTTGAGTAAAGGTTTGCGTTTCAATTTTGATCTTATTGAAAAACTGGCATTATCCCGCAGCTTTGCTCGCGTACATATTAGAACAGATGTTGTAATAAATCAGTTTTAGATAAGTAGCAATACAGTTAAATGTGAAATTTAAAACTATCGGCTACTTGATGATTTCAAATTATTATACTAGACTAGTCTAAATCGACAAGGTCTCTCGAGCCAAAACTTAAAAGAAATATAATCGTTTAATATATACTAAAAAACACGCTATCGCTTATATAATCACTTATCCTAAAGATCCTGGTAAGGATAATGGAACAAACTATTTATTTAAAATAATTGCGTTGTCATTGGTCCTTAATAAGTGTGCAAAGTTTCGATTTAATTCGACGTTTTGAAGGGTGTGAAAATCAAGTACAAAGATTCCGTTATACATACGAAGCTAATAAAAGCGTGGTAAAAAGATTCTTACACATTGAGTACCTACTTATTTTCCTTTGAAAATAAGCATGCTATCATACATTGCTACATTGCTAAAGGTTTTGTGTATACATACATGCCCTAGGTAATGCATATTCAAGCTTTTACATGTTTCGTCAGCTCATTAATCAGTGACGAGTCCATGAAGTGATTCCGATTGAAAATCCCGATTGTGGTCACCGACACATTTGGGCACGGACGTTCTCGAACGCATTTCGGTGCCGATTTGGCGAATTCCGCTCTGTCCACGGCTATACTGAAGCCATTGAGACGTGAAATGAAGGATTTTCAGACTATGCTATTCACCTAGATAACGTGTCATAACTTCTAGACTGAATAGCTACAAGTTTTCCTAACCAACCACCCAAGTGGATGGTTTGGGTGACCCGTTAATTAAAAGTGGTAGAAGTTGCAAAAAAAGAAGAATTGAACCCTTGAAGAAAAAAAGAATTGAACCCATCGCTTCACTCAGGACTCTATATAACTCCCTCGCTACGTTCGGAAGTTAACTCTAGAATTAACCATAATCATATAACTTTAGTGAACAACCGTGATAGTTTAAAACAGTGTTTTAACTCTAGAATCCCTCGTTACGCTCAGGGTTTAATATGCCGCCTGCGACGTAAGACACTGCCTTATTCCCTTAGTAGGCTTAGTACATAATCTACTATTTATAGTTTTTAAACAAGAATAAAATTATTCATGTTTTTTTTTGGTGCGCAACATTATCATTATTAAACTAACTTGAAATTTTTGTGGAAAACCGAATAGCGTATTTTACTTAATTTGTGAATTCGTTTTTTTAATTTGATAATGTATTTAATCTCAAAACCAAATATTAAATTAAATGTACTCATACTGCAACGCACTAATCTTAAGCAAACCTAGAATGTAGGCCCTCCGACACAGGCGTCTCGCCTAGTGCAGGGCCTACAAGTACCGTAAACCTTCATTAATTTGCCTCGTTCCTCTCTACCTTAATGTACCTACTTGTTCACTTTGTTTTATATCAAACTAGCGATCCGCCCGCCCGGCTTCGCACGGGTGTAATTTACGTGCAAAGCCGGGGCGGGTCGCTATTTATACATATAAACCTTCCTCTTGAATCACTCTATCTATTTAAAAAAACCGCTTAAAAATCCGTTGGGTAGTTTTAAAGATTTAAGCACACATAGGGACGGACAGACAGCGACAGCGACTTTGTTTTATACTATGTAGTGATAGTGATATTGCACATGTTCTTGTAAATTAGGTTAAGTAAGTGTACTGGAAAATAAAATATTTTTTATTTGTTTTGTATTTTATTAAAAAAATATGCGAATGAGTTCCCCTCTTCCCCCTCTTGGGAAGTGAGCTCTTAAGCTTTGATGTGAAATAGCGTAGTGTGAAAACTGGAAGGGATGTCTGTGGATGTGAATATTTTTTAAATTAACCCTCGAGGTGTACACAAACGGTTAATTGGATTTGCTGATGGGTTATACGGTTGGAGAGTTCACGATTCGTTTGGATACAAACTTGTGCTAGGAATTGAACATGAAAGGCATTAAACCTGAACCATTTCAGTGCTCCGGTTTTGAAAATCGAATTAAAAGTAGAAGTGTTTTGAAACTAAACTTACGTCGCAAACTAGCGTAAACACGATTTGTTAGCGTAATTATTACTGAATACACCAGTTTGTACTTAGGAACAAAGCTCGGTCACACTGTCGCTAGCGTTGCGTTAGCGAGTAAGTGAAAAAAAATACCGACCCCTAAAAAAGAGGGATTTCTCAAATAGGTTCTATTTATTATGTTGTTACCTTAAAACTCCGTCTTTTATGAACAAATTTGGTTTATTTTAAATTTTTATGAAAGGAACTTTCAGATTGGTCCCATAGAAACTTTTATCAAAATCGGTTTAGTAGTCAAAATAACTGGAAAATTTGGTTACTTGGATGACATAACATTACGCCTACAAAGTAACCGAAATTGCATATTTTGCTCATTTTCTGAAGTCAGTTTTTAAATTGATAGTTATTAAACATCAACTTTAATGTGTAAGCCCTTCATGTCTTGATACAAAGCAGCTTGAAGCAGCTTGTAAACTCTATTTCAAATAAGTATTTTTTAATTTTGATCTCTTTATTAATGTATATCTATATATTTTTAATAGTATTTTTTCCCCCTCTACTTATTTATTTAATTTTTCTTGTTATTACAAGTCCGTTTTCTACAGTGGTATTTATCCACTTTATTATTAGTGAAAACTTCTAATTGACCTTCTATCTTTATTTATTTATTTAATTTTGTACCTAGGTGTAAGTTTTCCTTTGAAAATAAAAAAAAAAACATTATTTTGATTGTTACAGGCTCTACTGCAGGCGCACGATGTGGTCGCCCGCGAGGTATACGGCGAGGAGTCGCTCCGGGCTTCGCCTCCGCCCGTTAACGGGCGCTCTACCGTACCACCGCCCGAAGACGAAGACGACACCGAACCGGAGTTCGAGAACGTGACGAGGGTGCGCCTGGTGCAGTTCCAGAAGAATACTGACGAGCCTATGGTAAGGACCCTATCATGATCTTAGACCTAGTGCTAGTCTGTGGAGTACGCTGCCTGACTGATGGGCAATCTGGTGGGTCATCATCATAATCAGCCTTTCAACAGTCCACTGCTGGACTTTTAGCCTACCCCCGAAAGGGTGATAGGGCCATATTCACCACGCTGGCCCAGTGCGGGTTGGTGGATTCACATACGCCATTGAATTCCTTCTCCGTACGTATGCAGGTTTCCTCACGATGTTTTCCTTCACCTAAAAGCCAGTGGTATGAAAAGTCGTAAATAAGCTCCAAAGAGCTCATTGGTACGGGCTCGGGGTTTGAACCCGCGTACTCACGCTTTCAAGTCTACCGGTTTCCCAAATGGGTTACCACGGCTTATTGGTATATGATAGATGTCCTGAAATCACGAGTAAATCGGTTTCTTCTAGGCAAGCGTGCTCCCTCGTAGACCGCATAATCGCTTAATATCAGGCGAGTTGGCGGTCAAACGAAAGCCTTTTTTTTAAACAACATCACCGTCATCATCGAAAGCTCGTTCAGCCCACTGCAGAACATAAGTCTCCTCCCTCTTTCGCCTTCTTGTTTCGCCAGTCTCGTCCATGTAATGCCTCAAATTTTGGTTATGTCATCTCGCTACTGCTGGACTGGTCTTTCGGGGCTGCCCTTACCCTCACGTGGCCACCATTCCATCAGAGACCTTCTCCACCTGCCATCGCATCTGCCATCAAGTGCCACTTGAGTTTAGTTATACAAGACCCTGGCATCACTACTCGTAAATAAAGATATTTTTTCCGATGTATGTATTATACGATGTATGTATATAGCTTTTTATTGGTCTTTTGGTCTAATTACACAGTAGTGGCACCACAGAAACCATAATTAATTTATGAAACCACACAATCAGAGCTAACCGCGATAAGCTAATGCTAACCAATAGTCGTTCGTAACTGTCATCGATAGACGGTGACAAAAGCGCTCTGGGCTAACTATTCGATACTGTAAACGATTTAATTAATGGCCTGGTGATTTCTCCCTAGGTTTAGGTTTAATGCTGGCTTTAATGGAATGTAGTACAATGAAAAGGAGTTTAGTTTTTCGGTTAATAGTTACAATGTCTTACACAATGTATCACTGTGGTTCAATTTTGCAGCTTTAAAAGATATATCCTGTCGGTACTGAACAGAATAAGATGAACGTAATTCAAAATAAAAGTCGTGTAATTTTTTGTGACGGCTTTGGCCTGTTTTTTTTTTTTTAGGAAATTGTCCTGCCCTTAACGTTGCCAATGCGAGCAGTTATATATTGTTGAATGCTCAGAAACAATCAAATAGAATATAATAACCACTTGACTGGTCGGTCTTCCTTTACCCCGCCGTAAGCCAAAGGTTCTATATTCTCAACGTAAACTATTTCGAGTGTGCCAATCCTAGGCGTGAATTGAATGAATGACTTGAGTCTCCAATCACAAGCTGCCCCCCGCGACCGACGTGGCTGAATTTTGACTACATGCGCGATCAAGTGGTTAGATATACGTTCTACGAATAATAATTAGATTTATTCAAAATTGAACGTATTTAAAATACTTGACAGTGGCAAATGTACAAAACGTTGGACGCCGAAATCCTCTCAGGAGGAAAAAAAAATCCTGCTGAGTTTTTTTATTAACGAACTTTATGTGCATCGGTTTTTAAATGTCTTAAATAAATCATATAAACGCAGCGATGTTTTTAAGTGATGTGATTGCCACCTTTTTGTGAAAGGTAAAAAACGGAATGGTGTGTGTTGCCAGTGATGACATATGGTACTGAGACGTGGTCCTTAACTGTTGGCCTTTTGGAAAAACTCAGAGTCACACAGCGTGCAATGGAGAGAGCTATGCTTGGAGTTTCTTTGCGCGATAAAATCCGAAACGTGGATATTCGCCAAAAAACTAGAGTCACCGACATAGCTGTTAAAATTTGCAAGTTGAAGTGGCAATGGGCAGGCCACATCGCTCGAAGAACCGATAACCGATGGGGAAGAAAGGTTCTGGAGTGGAGACCACAAACCGGAAGACGCAGCGTAGGGAGGCCTCCCACTAGATGGACCGACGACATTGTGAGAGTCGCGAGCATCCAATGGATGCAAAAGGCAGGCTGTCGTTCAGTGTGGAGGTTAAAGGGGGAGGCCTATGTTCAGCAGTGGACGTCTTCTGGCTGATGATGATGATGAAAAAACGGGAACTTAATACATTCTATAAAGTTCGTCGGTCATTTTATTATTTGTAGTTAGTTTTTTTCTTCTTACGAATACACTAGTTTAACTCAAGGCTATTAAGTGTAATTTCCGAATCCACGCCAATAGTGCCAACAGCGCCATTAGCGCTAATGAGAACCAACACGACACGAATTATTTGTTTTGTAGCGTGATTCAAAACGTGCCCTAGAAATGTTACCTGGTGCAAAAGGCGGGATTTCGTTATTTTTACCGTTGAGGCGATTACATTGTGGCAGTGGCACTATGGCAACATTGACGACGACGAATAGTTCGTCCTAAACAAGGACGAACTATTCATCAAAGAATAAAACAATGGGCATAAATACATACCTTTTCCTGCCATAATTATGAGATACCTAACTTTCATCCCTTTATAAACGATCTTACATTGTTAAGAGAACCGTATCAACACCTCTGTAAATCTATCCTTCCGGAATCATCCTATATCAAAGGGTTCCATTGTGTAGGTGCGTGCGAGAAATCGTTACAGATCAATGGCCAGTGCAAATTCAATTGGAAACGTGTTGGGGCTTAGAGCTTGCTCCAATCATGTTCGGTCTAGAATTTATCTTAACACGAACAATATGAACGTGCTGGGCTTCAACAAGTTGAGACATCTGAATATCATCTCTAATGTAATGTGGGCATAGATTTGTTCTCATTTTTCTGTGGTTTGTAATTTTTTTTTGTTTATATGCCTATGTTATTTGTTTCTGGTTTGTTATCCGTTTCATTGGCATGTTAAGTTATGATTGAAAATGAAATGTTAGAAATGTCAGATCTCATTTTATTGTTTCTACTTTTACTTAAAAGTACGTACCTACGTAATGTTTACCGAACAAACTTAATCTAACAAAAGCAAATTTAAATCTTGTATCATGTGTTAACTTCCAAACAGGGCCCATGTCATGAACTTAACGCGTTATGATTGACAGCTCAGGCTAAATTTAAAACTAACATACAATTTACCAAGATGTAATTGTCACACAATTTCAAACCTTACTTGCAGGGCATAACGCTCAAGCTAGCAGATGACGGGCGCTGCATCGTGGCCCGCATCATGCACGGCGGTATGATACACCGCCAGGCGACACTACACGTCGGGGACGAGATCAAAGAGATAAACGGGACGCCGGTTGCGAACCAATCCGTCGCGCAACTGCAGAGAATGCTGGTAAGGCTTGTTTGATTTTAGAAACTATTCGCATAGGGGACTCTGTTAACGTTCAACAAATAGTTAGTACCATAGTTACTACTTAATCTTTTTCCAAATCTAATTAATTTAAATTTCGTTATGTATTTAATTTCAAAACCGAATGTCAAATAAAATGTATTGATACTGCACCGCACTGATGCTAAGTAAACGCTTGAATGTAGGCCCTGCGACACAGGCGTCTCGCCTAGTGCAGGGACTACAAGTACTGTAAACCCTCATTAGCTTGCCTCGTTCCTGCCTACCTTAATGTATTCATTAAATTAGTTTTACATTAAATATTGCACATGTTCTTGTAAATTAGGTTAAGTGTACTGGAAAATAAAATTATTTGAATTTGAATTTGAATAGTAATATGATAGTTAGCGTTCTTTCGACCTAAAACTTGATGTCAAAATAGAGGGAATTGAAGAGAACAATTTCATAAGCCAATGACCAAAATTGGCCTCATTTTTTTTGCGTGGTCATCAACTGTACTTGGTAATTAGATGCAGAATATAAATATGACTAACAACAGTTATCAAGGGGTATCACACCTTACATCAGTCTAAACTAAATTATATCGATATTTTTTGTTGTATAGATACGTACATATAGTTAAGATTTAAAGTCAAATATCTAATCTCTGACTGCGTTTGTAAAAAATGTATTCATAAATTCATTCACCTTATACTATTTTCCAAAGTGGGCCAAGGTTTCAACGATGGCCACGGAATAAAACCAAATGCGCCACATCCCATAGTGATTTGGTCATTGTCTTTTGCTCGTTAACATAGGGAATACTCAATCATTAAGATTTAATTTTCACCTATGTATTTTAAGTTCTACTCATCACAACAGATGCCATCAATGTGACTATTCTTTGAAAGTGCTCGTTTATGTCATTGATTCAATAAATATGTCGTTTAGATAAGATACAGAGTTAAAATATAACGATTTTCAACGATTTACAGCGAGAAGCGCGAGGCTCTGTCACATTCAAGATCGTGCCATCGTACCGATCAGCTCCGCCGCCATGCGAGGTAATATTTCACTATTTTATTGCTTTTCCACATATATTTTTTTCTTCAGTTTTTTTATGGATACTTGCCTATACGACTTGCCTATGTCTGATACAAATCAAAGTTAGTAAAATGTTTGTTTGGAAAAGTAGTAGTAGTAGTTTAAAAAACTAACGCTATGTTGTTTGATTTACCAATATCAATAATGTAGGCTTCTTTATTGTCAAAGACTACGTTTTTAATAACATAATAGCTAGTAGTGTGATCTAACGCTTGTTCTTGAATGCACACAGAAAATACGACATGAGAAAAGTCGACAAGCGCACACAAATACACACACAACTCACAAATAAAATGCTTGTCCCTAAAGCAGAACCCAATTGGTGTATAAAAAGAAAATTTAAATTTTGGTATTTTTGTTCTAACTAGCTTTTCCGGATAAAGCCTTCGCCCGTGCTAGTAAGTAGCGAGACCAGACCCTTTGCTACTTTATGTTTTATGTTGTTTTATATGTTGTGTTTATGTTTGTACATAATTATAGTCCTGTACCTGGGCATGGCTACGCGTACCCTCGAACTCCTGCGTTTCTGTGCGCTTGTTGTTCTTTTATTATCGCTTCACTACATCCCACTTCTAAATCACACTCACTTTTACCATTTTTGTTTTCCATTTTTTTCCAAATGAATCAAAATTATCGCTTACATAATTGGAGATGTCATTCTCATCATTATAAATACATCGAACAAGAAACATATCACACATTATATTTTGTTCACATTTCGTGATGGAATTAGGTTCAATGAAATATATTCATGTTCATTTACATGTTCCCGTCATGTTTACATCCTGTATCGCATTCGTACTCTCCAACTTTGTGGCTCAACTGAAACTTGTCGGTTCTGTTCTGCTGTCAATATTCTGGATTTATACGGAATTTAAATATGCTTACATTTTGCAGATCTTTGTGAGAGCGCAATTTGATTACGATCCATTGGAAGATGAGTTGATTCCATGTGCTCAAGCTGGAATTGCTTTCAACATTGGAGACATACTTCAGGTAAGCTTCATAATATCCAAAAATACAAAACCCTACCCAACTATACTTATCAGTAAACCACATAATAACAGAATGAAACAATATTTACTTATGCATTTTTCAGATTATAAGTAAAGATGACACCCACTGGTGGCAGGCTCGTAAAGATGCATCCGGTGGTTCAGCAGGTCTGATACCAAGCCCTGAACTTCAAGAGTGGCGTGCGGCTTGCGCGGCTGCCGAACGCTCTAACACTGATCAAGGTAAAAATAACTTTGATGGTAAGTGCATATAAGTACTTAACTGTTTAGAGACTAATGATTGTGTTGTGGTTTCAAGTTATGTGAAAATCATGAGCGCTGTTAGTGCATCCATGATTTGTCTTCTCATCTAAAAAATTTATGATTGTGCCTTTTCTACTGCAGATTTATTTACGAACCAATTCTTTTTTGTGTAAATTAATATTATGATAGATATGTCCCTCAGTATAACAGCGTTCATCCGATGTTTTGCATTAATTGAGTACTTCATATTGTTTCGTATTGATGTCAATATAGACTTTTTTTTTTGTGTTGAATTGATATTTGATGTTCTTGTTTGATGTTGTCTTAGCAATATTTCCGTTTGGTTTAAACGGATCATTGTATTTAATTAAATTTAGTAAAATCATGATTTTTAAAAGAAATTACTGTCTCTGCTATATTTAATTGATGTCTGCTTGTAACGTTTCGTATGATTGTTATCATGATTAGCTAAATTACATTGAACAATAGTCTTATAATTTACATTAACACCATTGTTTCTTTTTCAAACATTACCATCATGGGATGAAGCTGTTGGTATGTAAACTTTTGTGTTGTGAGTAATACAAGCTCCCAATCAAATAAACGTATACGTTTTTTTCACAATCGGCAAAATGTCTTCTAAATTTGCACGGTTATTCTGCCATGCTATGGAGTTTCCCAAAATACCTATCGTTAGTAATCCATAATATCAATCTATAATATTATACCCACCATTTGTTCTAGTCACTGAGTCTAGGTTGTTACATAAGAGTGAAACAAAATTTGCTAAAATATCCAAATGACTCATTATGTGTAAGGGAGTTTGTGTAACCCCTTAAATTTGTTAGATGTGAAAAATGTTATTTCAATTTAGATTCCTAAGATCTAAGTAATATACTAAAGTGCTTACACGAAATTAATTTGCGGTGTCTTCCGTAATCTGAGCCCTCTAACAATAATTATTATTCAGTGTGATAATTATAGCCATATACACTCGTGCCTTCAAAATTAACCGCCATAACTAACACATCAAGAAATAACGATTTGATATTTTGCTATTAAATTAAATACGTATATAGAATTGATGCACTTGATGCATTACAGCGTAGAGCTGTCAGAATTGTCGACGATTCCAAGCTCACTGAACACCTAGAGGCGCTCAGCATGCGCAGAGACGTTGGGTCTCTCTGTATCTTTTATCGCATTTACAACGGGGAGTGTTCTGAAGAACTATTTGATCTGATGCCGGCGTCGCGGTTTTACCATCGCACTAGCCGCCACCGCCTGAAGGCTCATCCACACATAATAGATCAGTGGAAATCGCACACTGTGCGTTTCACACGATCCTTCTTGCCTCATACCTGCAAAATGTGGAATGAGCTACCTTCTACGGTATTTCCGAGAGGCTACAACATGGGGTTCTTCAAAAGGCGAGTTAATCGAGTTCTTAAGGGTCGGCAACGTATTTGTGATGCCTCGGGTGTTACAAGTATCCATAGGCGACGGTGACTGCTTTCCATCAGGCAGCCCGTCTGCTTGTTTGCCACCTATGGCATAAAAAAAAAAAAAAAAAAAAAAAACTCTAGATTCTCGCAATTTCAAAATAAAAGCTATACGAACCATTGTGGCTCGGTCGTAATTAGTGTTATTGAAGTGGTCGGTTTCTTAGACAAAGATCTTAGTGTTCCTGTAAGGTAACGAAAAACTTGGTTGATTCGCTTTACTTATTATGGTCAACTCATGTTTGGTAGCTCACTATCATTTGAAGATATTGAAGTAACATTCCCCACTGACCCCAAACACGTAGTGCCCAAACCTGATGCATGAAACATGTTGTAACGTTGTTGTGCCGCTGGACAGAGGGATGCGTGTCGCACACGGACGGTTGTGAGAACACAGGTATTTACGTAATTTTACACATAGTCTGTTTCATGAATGAAGTTCTCTCGAACATTTTGGAAACTAATTATCTTATAGATCGGTTTTCGAGACGGGTGTTTTGACTTTGACTTTATTTATTTCCTTTGCGGGTTAAACTTATTCGTGTAACGTGTTGAGAACTCCTTTCACGAAAAGAACAAAGCTGTTTTATGTTCCTCCATTTTCATAGCCATCGTGAATTTAAAAGAACTGCGATCCGATACTCGGCTGATGACTGTGATCATGGCAGATATTATTATAATTATTATTGCCTTAAAATCGATCGGCATGGTTATTATGGTATTTGCAATTTGTGATCTTCGGTGTCGCTGAAAAAAACTTAATTATTAAATAATAATGAATAAAAACTTAATAATCGCTAATATAATAATTCCATATAATAATAATAATGATATATTATATTCTATAGCAGCTTTAACTTCTGACGGTTGCGTGAATATTTTTGTTTAGGTACGATTATTGCCACTCGTTCCTAGTGGAGCTAATATCTATGTTTGTGTTTGTTTTTATTCGCTTCTCGCAATTCTTGCCATTTCTACAGTAATAGCCGAGCCGAGATACTTATTGGTGAAAAGTAAATCAAATGATCAGAGTTATTATATTTTACGCTGGCTATGCAAGTGTGCTAGTTGTATGTATAGTTACTTATATTTTTGTTGTCTATTTATTTGTCTGTGTCTGTTAGAAATCTTGATGTTTTTAGAATATTTTTTTTAGCAGTTTTTTTGTTTACAGCTATTTCGAAAATGTATGGAACGGAACATAATTTGGGTATATTTCGCACTCACACCTATCAATTTTGAGCTATAAAATTTTTCAAAAGATCTGAATGCCAGCAATACCTAATGCCGGCATTCAGTGCTGGTTGATTAATAAAAATTTCATTTCCGAACAGAATTTTGATGTGAAACACCTAATCGCGCCTCGGCAGTAAAACCGACTTGTATGCCGTGATGGACGTGACGTCATGTTTCACATCTGCCGGGCGTCCCGTGACGGCCAACTTTTTTTTAAATATTGTCTGTAATAAATTACTTACTAATGTACCAAGTCAACGCCAACAACCCCAAAACAGCGCTAATGAGAATCAACACGGCATGGCGGAAGGATTTTTTGGTACCAATGTAGTTTTCGTTGGCGATGTTGGCGTGATTTAGAACGCGCTATCACTTGTCTACACATATGCAGTGCTGCCAACTGTGCACCTTCTTGCGTAATCTATATACTTTTAACATCTATTTTAAATCGCTTAAGGAAAAACATCTCTAGAAAATCTGTACTATGTCCTAAAACCTTAAAAGTTCAAAGAAGTATGACATTCACCAACATGCACTGGTTCTGCATTGGATGATTAGGGCCCATCTTTCCTCTCTGAAGGCCTGTGTCCCAGCAGTGGGAACTAGCTACTAACTAGCAGAGGAGTAGCTACCTTTTTTTATACTACTGTTCCTCATCGTTACTTTACCGTTTTCATTACTTTTTAGGCCTTGAGGCCTATATAATCATCTGGATGGAAAATACTCAATCTTAGGCAGAAAGTGTACTTGATGGTCCGTAGCAAGAGTAAAAGAAAACCAATAAGTACTGTATTTTTTTTTCTTGTTCTAGCCAAATGTTAGTTTTGGCCCAAAAGTTCTGACAGTGGCAACACTGCCTTTATAAAGACTTTCTAGACTTTCTGAAAATCCAAGTTGGCAACACTGCATGTCTCTAAAAATGCACATAATACAATTTGCATGACTGGCTACAGTCTGTGCAAAAAGAGAAGCGTGGTAGGGATTGGGATCACGCGTATGCTAAATTACTATTTTAGTTGCGTTGACAACACTTTTCTGTCATTGCTAGCATGTAGTTATGGCGCCAACGTGGAAAAAAACATGTCGGCTCGTTGGATTATTTTCCCAAACTTGTGTATTTTCGAGTGTTATTATGGTGTAGTAAATGGTGAATTATTATTTATTAAGTGCTCGTAAACGTACTTGAGTATGGACAAGTGATATAACGAGGTGAAACATGTCTTTTCGTGTTGTTTCCAAAACTCCATAGGAGCCTCTCGTAAATCTCCACCACTTTACAGGGGCACTTGACCGTGACTTACTTTTCTTGACTCTGACTGTGACTATGACTTGTTTGACGCTTTTAATACTATGTAAACATGTTTAATATTACGACTAAAGGACATTGAATCCACGGTCATGAAAATTTTAACAAAAAAAAAACATTGCATGCGTGACTAAAAATATTTGATACTTGTAGGTACCTACTCAGTTCTCACTAGTACTCGGGTGCTACTAGGTAGGAAGATTCCTTTATATACTCGTATGTATATGCATACATAAATGTTAGTTCACCGCTATGCCACGACACTTCTCTTTTTGCACAGACTCTAGAAAATTTTATTTACAAATTATGCCATTTTATTGTAAAGTTCCTATAACTAACAAAATATTAAAACACGCATAACTTAAGCAACTTTTAGTCGTTAGTTTAAAATAATCTTAAAAAAAAAGAATGATAACTAAGCTTTTAAAGCACTTAGCATTGTAATATTCTTCAATATTTTACATGATTATTAAAACTTTTGTTCCAGTGAACTGCTCCATCTTCGGGCGCAAGAAGAAGCAGTCAAAAGACAAATACTTGGCGAAACACAACGCTGTGTTCGATCAACTAGATGTCGTCACCTATGAGGAGGTTGTCAAGCTTCCCTGTAAGTTATAGTTTATTTTGAACATCGGCGTAAAGTTGCTAGCCTATCGGATAGGATTCGAAGAGTGTATCGGATCTCCATGATCTTATTATTCTGCCCATTTTTCTATCGGACTGCCAGGAAGAGTACGAAAAGGCGCCACTGCTATACATCGTTGATGTGCCAAAAACCCGTACGAAGCGCTTTGATTCCACTTTTATTGTGCGAACTGCAAGTCTGTGCAATGCGCTGCCTGAATAGTTCCTCGATATTTACAATTTGGGTGTATTCAAATCGCGAGTGAATCGGTTTATTCTAGGCAAGCGTGCTTAACATCAAAATATGTGGCGGTCACGACACGTTTATTATTTAATTAAAAAAAGCAATCAATAGACACGGAACAGTTGTGGTACAAAGCCGAAAAGAGGCCAAACAGCCAAAAACTAAGACATCACTGTAAACATTAATTAAGTTCATCATGACCAATGATAATTTTCTTCTATTCCAGGGTTTATGTACTTCTAATTTTGTTAAACAAGGAAGTTAGTTAGGTTCCGGGCCCTTACGGCTACCTGTATTAAACGATTCTGTTTAGGTGATGAGAAAAGTTGCGCGACCGAAAACCGGATCACCGCGCGTTAAAGTTCACGTTCGCGTGATTTTCAGAACGCGCTGTTTTAGAGCTAATTCGAGCTCGCGTTAAGAGTTAGCCGTAAGGCCCCAGGTGTTAAAAAGTTAATTTTGTATTTTTCAGCATTCCAAAGAAAAACGCTAGTCTTGCTGGGTGCCCACGGCGTCGGCCGTCGTCACATAAAGAACACTTTGATATCTCGACATCCGGATCAGTATGCCTATCCCGTTCCACGTAAGTTCATGGTTTGGAAACAAAAATTACACATATCACATAGGCAGGGCACATATCATGCAGAACAGATGGCCGATGGGGCCGAAAGGTACTGGAATGGAGACCACGGATCGGTAAGCGCAGCGTAGGACGTCCACCCACAAGATGGACAGACGACCTAAAAGAGACCGCAGGGAAACGCTGGATGCTGGCCGCTTCGAACGTGCTCTTTTGGAGATCGATGGGGGAGGCTTATGTCCAGCAGTGGATATCCTATGGCTGTAATGATGATGATGATGATGATGAACAAAGATTAGACTTAAACCTCAGACAATTGAGACTGGATGCCCTCATTATATTACCTAAGGCGACACTCCAGGAAAACGCTTGCAGCGTTTCCTCTCCTTCCCTCTACAACGACACGGGCCAAACTGCGCCGTTGTCTTCCCTAGGTTCTCTTAATTAGGGCAGATCCATCTGACCATCCCCATAAGGCATGAGCTCCTGTCATATTGACAAAATACATCCTTACACCCTTAATGGAACACCTCCAAAGAATAAGCTACACTGGATAACCGACCCCTCACAAGGAACAAGTACTACCCTTAGTATGGACAAGTTAGATAGACTAAGAGGAAAGACAATAGCGGAACATTAGAGCGTCGCTCGGAAATTTGCCTAAAAACGGTATAAACTTAGATGGCGCCGTAATTTGAGCGTGCTATAGGTTTTCTTGAACTTCCGTTAGCGCTGCAGTCAGATAGCGTACGAAAGGGTTCTACAAATTACCGTAGTGCTAGTATCGCAGTCAAGTTTCGCAACATTTCAAGAGAAGCGCAACCCATACCAGTAGATGTCGCTTTTCTTTACTTTCTTGACTTGACTGCGATACTAGGACTACAGTAATTATTAGAACCCTTTCATACGCTCTCTGACTGCAGCGCTTACGGAAGTTCCAGACAATCAAATACGTACGGTCAAATTACGGTGCCATCTAAGTTTATACCGTTTTAGGCAAATTTCCGAGCTACGCTTCAATGTTCCGTTATTGTCTTTCCTCTTAGTATATCTTCCTTGGTATGGATTATGATCGCTAGAGAAAGCTGGCAAAGATTAGGCTCAGAAAACTTATTTTAATTATGACATTTCAGATACTACACGACCTCCAAAAACAGATGAAGAAAGTGGAAGGAGCTACTATTTTGTGACTCATGAAGAAATGATGGCTGACATAAATGCCAATGAATATTTGGAGTATGGTAAGTAAACCAAACTTTGGAAACCAACCTTAAGGTTGTGTTCTTGTAGTTATTTTCAAATGTTGGCTGTTGAAGTTTATGCAAATTGCAATTATTTTATAATAGCTCGAAGGACCATGTATACCTAATATGGCAAACTAGTTGATATGGCACTGGACAAAAAAAAACTCATTATTAAAATAAATATCTGGGACATTTTTGCACACACGGTCATCTGACCCCAAACTAAGCAAAGCTTGTAATATGGCTGCCAGAAACTGATATACGTACATATATATTTTTAAATACATACTTAAATAGATATTAACACCCAGACATAGAACAAACACAAATGTTCATCACACAAATGTTTGTCCTAGATGGGAATCGAACCCACGCCCCCAAGCACAGAAGATAGGTTCCCTACCAACTGAGCCACCGGGGCAATCAAATACCACATAAACAAGGAAAACAGATAAATTACAGTGAAACTATTGTCAAGTGATTTTAACATGCGGCCTAATTCCTTAAAAAAATCTCTTCTAAGCAACCATGATTAAGAAGGAGGCTTCTTAAATTCGGCCCTTTTTTATTTATGTACTTCGTTCAGGCCGTCATCTGTAAACCTATTTCCGTGTTTCTTTTCTTAATCATGTAGAGGAAACTCTCGAGGTGGTCCCACAAAAATGTTTTTTTTTTTCTATACCGTAGGTGGCAAACAAGCAGATGGGCTGCCTGATGGTAAGCAGTCACCGTCGCCTATGGATACTTGTAACACCAGAGGCATCACAAATACGTTGCCGACCCTTTCGAACTCGATTAACTCGCCTTTTGAAGGACCCCATGTTGTAGCTTCCGGGAACACCGTAGAAGGTAGCTCATTCCACATTTTGCAGGTATGAGGCAAGAAGGATCGTGGGAATCGCACAGTGTGCGATTTCCACTGATCTATGATGTGTGGATGAGCCTTCAGGCGGTGGCGGCTAGTGCGATGGTAAAACCGTGACGCCGGCATCAGATCAAACTAAGTCATTACTATGGACTCAGTAGTTTTCCAATTTCGCTACAATATTACAAACTGTCACTAGAATTGTTTTGTTCAGGCGCTTTATTTGAGTCAAAACAAGGAGGTATTCATGCATGGATGTGTAAATAGGTCGCAATGTTGTTTCACTACAAATTATTTAAAAAAAAAACTTTAAAAACCCGACTTCAAAAAACCACAAAGCACAAACATTGTGCCACTACAAAGAACAAAAATTATATTTATGTATGGATTTTGATGTCAATTCACTTGCAATACTTCCAGGTACCCACGACGACGCCATGTACGGGACCAAGTTGGAAACCATCCGTCGCATCCATGCGGAGCGTCGCATCGCCATCCTCGACGTGGAACCTTCAGCTTTGAAGATACTCCGCACGGCCGAATTCGCGCCTTACGTCGTCTTCATAGGCGCCCCGCCGCTGTCTAACGTTACTACTGACGTAAGTATCAGAATCGTGAAAGATATATCTTAAAATATAGCCTCCAGCACAAGCGGAAGGTAACTTGCCTGTAAAAAAAATTGTCGCCTTCATTTTGGAGAATGTGCACAAGAGCTGTTTAAGGTGATCCCGTCAACCAATTTCCGCCATAGGTCATCGAGGCGGACATTCCATCCTTACGTCGTGAGTTTGGTAAAGTCCGCACGCAGCGTTTCCAAAATTCCTTCCTGATACGCACTGCACAGGAATGGAATGCGCTACCTGCCTCTGTGTTCCCTATAAGGTACAACCTGGGTCTCTTCAAGACAAGAGTGAATAGGCGCCTCATGGGCAAGCGTGCCCCATTTTAGATCGCATTGTCACTTACCATCAGGTGAGTTGTGGTCAAATGCTAGCCCATTTAATCTTAAAAAAAAAAAAAAAAAAGATTTTACTAGCTTCGCCTCCTGGTTTTATCTGCTTCATCGTTATTAGCCAGAAGACGTCCACTGCTGAACATAGGCCTCCCCCTTAGACCTCCACACTGAACGACAGCCTACCATCTGCATGCACTGGATGCTCGCGACTCTATGTCGTCGGTCCATTTAATTGGAGGCCTACCTACGCTGCCTCTTCCGCAACAACGCACTCAAAAACCTTTCTTCCCTGCTTACCATCCAAAAAAACAAATGCTATTCTTACTTTATAGATACCTGTCAGCCTCATGCTGTTATATATCACACACACACACACACGCACAAAATATCAGCTTATCATGTTCCCATTGCTGGGACATAGGCCGCTGCCATACTCCGAGAGCAAACTTCTAGTTTATTTTAGTGACCAAGTAAATCAGAAAGATATTCATAATTCCGTCATTTTTATTCCAGTACGACGGCGCCTTAGAGCTTCTAGTTCGTGAATCGGAGCAACTCCGGCGCACATACGGTCACTATTTTGACTTAGTGATCGTCAATAACGACATAGACGATACCCTCACCCAATTGGAAGCGGCCCTAGCAAGACTTCGCTCCACACCGCAGTGGGTGCCAGTCTCTTGGGTCTATTGACAAGATTTCTACCTGTAAATGGAGAATGCGCTTTACGGATTTGAGTTTAGAGTTTAATTTTATTTGTGCGTAATGTTCATGTCAATGACATAAAGGACACAGGCATCTGAAGGTGGTTTCGGCAAGACTGACCCACTCCATAATAATGTGCCAGTGTCATTTTGTTCCTTGACTATGTAAACGGAAGGATGAACTTTATGGCTTCAGGTTTAGACTTTAATTTTGATCAACTTATATTGGGTGTATAAGAATCTTGTATCGAGAGAAATCTTCAGCCAATTTTAATTGCATCAAACGAAGTAAGAAGCTACATATTAAAACAATGGCACAATGTCGAATTAACGTTTTGAAATATTACATTATTTATATCAGCGTCATCTATGAGTGTGGTTAGGTATTAATGAGAAACAAGCACATACACACACATACAAATCGACGGTCGTAAAGGGCTCAGCGCACTTGATTTTGATGTGTGTGGCCATTAGACCGGGCTAGATAATTGATAATATTATTTTAGTACTATATATGAGGAATATGGCTCGTTGTGAAGAATCTAGAAGCCATAAAGTTCTTCTAGCATATATAAAGTTTTATTTCTTCCTTATGATATTTAGCGCAACAAACAACAAAGAATTCTTTACACCACTTTGTGTAAATGAGTTGGTGGTTTACTATAAAAAAACTGAGTTGATACACTTAAAAAAGATTGACATACATAACTCGATTAAATCCAGAAATGCTGATGAATTTTTCGGGAGTCACCTATTCACATGTTTCGCGAAGACGCAATTATTGACAGATTGGTATGGCAAAGCCGTCAAAAACTTGAGGCGGAATTAGTGAAAAAGAGCCCAGTTTACCAACTCACAGAAAATTAACTGTTCTTTTCGAGTTAGTTTAAATTTTAATTAAAGAAAAAATTAACACACCGACCTACCTACTCCAAAGTCTCCTATGCTTCTATTAATAAGGGGGCGAAAGTTTAAGATGACAGGACTAAACTAGCTAAAATGACAGTGACATTGTCTATACCGTGTTACCATTATCTAAACAAACCACATTTGACAGCTTTAAAAATATGGCCATCCTTCTCTCACGTATTGATATTAAAAGAGACGTAGATAATTTCAGTCCTGTCAGATTGGATAAGTTTAGTAAGTGACATAGAATATTTTTTACTAGATGTCAATGTATATCAATGTAGATTACACTTTGAGAATAGAATTCGTCATTGAAATTACAAAAGTTTTTAGTTGACAGAACCAAACAATCTAAAGTGTTCATTTCTCATCGCAGTTTATTAGACAAGGGCCTAATAAACTGCGATGAGAAATGACGTCGAGTCTATAGAAAGACAATTGCTTGGAGTCTAATAAGATAGACTTAATGCCATTGTCTTTCTCGTCGAAGTTTATTAGTCAAGAACGGCAACACTTTTAGTTTCTTCGGTTTTGTCATTGACAATATAAATTATCTTTGGGTTTTGTCAACTAAAAACTTTTGTAAACAGCATCACACATACATTGACATCTAGTAAAAAAAATATTTAAATAACAAGGACACACGCTATTTAGTAAAAATATTAGATAGCATTACACGTGACTATGAGTAAAAAAATATTAATGGGATATGATGAAAGATAATATAATTACCTCAAATATAAATGATCATCTATAAAAAATATGTGTTCATCAGATAACCTGGTGTAGTGTATACATAGACATTAAAATGCATGGACATTGTGCAAAATGACAAAAATAAAAAAATTGTTTAGCTTGTTGCAAATTCAAGTTTTATTTAGAGTAACTTTGTTAAAGTACATTTTAAAAGACGAAAGTTTAATTGTTACTTAATCTAAACCAAGTATTTTAAAATTGTGATAAAATTACCATGTTTTTATTTATTTAAAATAAAAAATATTTTAATGTAACAAATAGTCTAAAACAGCTTGCATATTTTTAATTTTAGCATGACGCTCAATTTCACTATTGTGCCAAATGTGCGACCTTATTTAAAAAATCGACATCACTTGCACACGACACTATCACAAGATTTTTGGAACAATGTACATAATTATACATTAGTAATTAATAATTTATAATAAAAAAAAAACTATTCCTTAGAGATGTACCGTAGCTCAAAAGTGTTTATTACTTCTATTCTAAGATCTATCTATACTATTATCTATTTTAAATCTTGTAGTTATCCAGTTAAATGAATTGATTTTTGAAGTATTTAGCTTATTTTTTTTAATATAAATACTCTCCGCAAGTATTCGTTGATTGTTCAATCAACGAAGACTTGCTGAGGGTATTTATTATAATCGCTTTCAGTTGAAATCTGATAAGTTTGCACATTAAAAATTGTTACACACAGCTTAATTTATAATAACCAACGCGCCGTGCACTTTTGTCATTTGAATAGGTCGCACTTTTCAATGAGATAAGTCGGGTTTTTGAGCTAGTAACTCGACTTACAAAACACAAAAACGCCATCTATAGGTTTGTAACAGAAACTTCTAGTATTACTTTAATGTGTCATACAAATTGGCCGATCATGTTTTGATCTGATCCATTAAGACAGACACTTTTTTTTTTCAAATTAATCATACTTGTTTATTATTAAACCTTTCTGTTACACCCTGTAATGTAAAGTAGTTAGATAGTTACTTACTTTAAAATAAAGATGGCGTTTTGTGGTAACATCATTGGCTGTAACAATACTTTTTTATTCTATGTGAAAAACTAAATGCATTGATTGTGTATGTATTCAAATATTGGACAGAAAATCAATTCTTTTACTGGAAAACTGTCTATTGACTATATCACAGGATTAGAAATCACAGGGTTGCAAGAGTAGTTATTTTTTCCATACCTATTGTTTTTGACATCATACTTTAGTATACTTACTACCCTGTATAGTGGACGTTCTACAAAATATATCTTTGCAATTTGTATTCTGTAAGTAGCTTTTTTATTGCAGTGTTGCGCAAAACTACCTGGTAGAATGTTTAAATCACACTAATCCAAAAAAAACAAACTATACAGTGTTACCAACTTATGTGTAGGATTGAGTAAAAGCGCCACTATCGTATCTTTTGAACGGAACTTAACTAATTGCCTCCTGTGAAAAAGTTACTTCTTTCATTTGGCCACCTCACGAATTAATTGGTCTCACTGCAGTACTCTTTTCACTTTTACATTGCACCGCTTACAAAAGCTACTTGTTGGCGCCTAATCATCCATAAAATTGTTGCACGTACCCAAACTAACCTAAAACTTATCTTAAACTAGACAATTATTGTGCAAAAGAATTTATATTATCGAAAGAAAGAAATTATATCAATTAATACAGGTTACATGTATGGCGTACCCAATGTTTAAAATGTATGATGTGTTTTGAGGCGCCATCTATCTTTAACCCTAAAGCATACAATGAGTAGAAAAAGTTTGGTTTACTCATTTATAACACGAATCACAGTACCAAAATTTGAGTACCATTAAAAACAATTTAAAGTAAAAAGTCCCCGCTAATTCAAAAAATCATCAAATCAAAATAAAAACTTAACTTGCTTTCTATATTTGACGCTTGTTTGAGTGTTCTATTTTTAAAGACTATATTTTATGTCACTAACTTGCAAGTCTTTACTACTAACTAATTTTCTTATTCGATGATCTTTTTTCAAAGGCGACGCAAACGCGGTCTCTTGAAAAAAGTCACCGAAAGTTGAAAAAAAAAAAACTATAATCAAAAGCATCCTGATTAATCATAGGTACATGAGCAACACTCGTATAATAATTATAAACAAAACATACCTATCCACAAATATATCGCAATTTGAAAAGTTAAATTTGGATGAGTGAAGAAACGTGGCGTAATCGCCGTGGAAAAGGTTCTCTTTTCGTTTTAAGCTATATTTAAAAGAACTCAGAGTGTAAATACTTACTTATATACAGCAAAAAAATCTTTTAACCCCTAGAGGTTTTCAGTAAAAACATTTTCTGTATTTCACCTCCACCTGCAGGAGGAAAGAACCAGGGCGGCACATTGCAGACTTGCAAATTAGTTACACAAATTTGGACTTCATTTTACTTATATCAAAGATAACTATAATCTGAACTTAATTTATTAGTCTATCAAGTTACGTTTTATACTAAATTTTCTCGTCTTTATCACGCCTGCACTATTACATTCCTGTATATAATAAGATAATGTTATGTAATAATTATACGAGTAGTGTTTTACTACGTAATATAACTCACGGTTTCACTAAATATACTTAATTTAACTAAACATATTTAGGGTAAGTAGAGATGTTGTAGGTAGATACGATTGATAAATTTTCTCTTCTCCTACTAATCGGAAATTATTATTACTAACATATGTTTTGACTCATTCATGAATGCTCATCACAAAAAGAAAATATTGTTAGTTTTTTTCTTCTAAAGTATCCATTTACATTATAAACTTAGTTATCACGCGTTTAAAGTACATGAGTGTGGCGTCAAATATTCTGTTGGTGGTACGTTTCTGACTTTGCATAACCAGTTAACAAAATCGTCCTCAATTGAACCCTATTTTTAGGATATATAAGGAGCATAGTGTTTCTTGGTAGCACCATTTCTGTCAATTTCATGCGCCACATGCTTCCACTAAGAACGTTCGCAGTTGTTACCCAATAAATCTTGCCATCTGTAGCCCTAGCACAAACATTTAAATAAATCTTCATTACGTGTTTGATAGAAAATGTATCAAAAATGTAGTTCGCGTTTACGCCCGCTGTACAATAATTTTTCCTGCATATTTTCATAATAGAATACGAAACGAAGGTTTTTCGATAGTGTTTGTCTTTAGAGTATAGATGGCTCCACTTGTTAGGTGGCAATTGGCAATCACGAATGTTTTTGATGGCAACCGGTGGCGCCAAAACTTTAAATTGTCTAATGTAAATGTGGTGCTATGTGGATGCTGTACGCACTTCATAGGTACTCTTGGAACAGGATTCGATTCTGAACGATTTTGTTAGATTTGACTTAACTATAACAGCGTGATTGTAATGTTAAATTTGTTATAGTTGTTTATTACTTTTTATTTTATAGTTATGACGTGAAATGCAGTTGAAACATTCACACATTGAATTTATAATTAATTAATGTAGGTAATTTAATATTACTATGTACTTATACATAATGAGAGGAGTCTAAAGTTGTGCGGGTAGCACTTTTGCGTTTAAATGTTGCCAGATATAAACCATTACGGAACATTGTGTTGCTATAATAGAAATTTATATAATATTATTGTTTCAAAGAAGGTTCAATATTGTTGTTAGAATATTACTTAAAGTAGAAAAATTTACAAAATATTATAATTATTCTGAATTATAAAATAATTATATTATGTATATTTACTTTACTCTAAGCGTTATGTTACAGAGCTATGCATTCTTTTGATATTAGGTTACTGTTACTAATAACCATAAAGGTCCAAGTTCATCAATAAAGATGAAACTTGACAAGATATTCTGTAAATTTTACTAGGTACCTATTTCTTTATTCTTTAGAACCACAGATCTACTACCATCTGTGTTTAGAACACAGTTTTCTTTTCTGTGCTGTCATCCCTGAGTTTTGGCGCCAACGTGGAAAAACATGTTGCCTCGTTGTAGGTATTATTTTTCTAAACTTGTGTATTTATTACTGTTTATTTGTGTTTTATAATAGTGGATTATTATTTATTAAGTTAATAAGGACATACTCGAGTGTGGGAAACATAATTATATTTTCGTAATGTTTCCAAAACGCCATTTTATGCCTCAAAAAAAAAAAAAAAAAAAAAGCCTCCACCACTTTAATAGGGCATGACTTAAACTTGACTGTAACTTAATTTTATTGACTCTGAATGCAACTATGACTTTGTTTGACGATTTTTTATATTTTAATACTTGACACTGGCAAATGCACAAGAAGTCCGATGCGAAAATCTTCACAGAGGAAAGAATAAAAAAATAACAACCCTTAAAGTTCATTACTCTGTGTAAGTTTTGATGAATTTGGACCCAAACGCAAAGTGTGATAAATGTTTATTGATTAACAAACTTTTGTTTGATTAACAAACATTTACACAAGCTTTTATTTAATTTTTATATGAACAAAATTTTTATTTTGGCGGTCATTTTGAAAATATTACGAGATTGGGATTGGGTCTTTGTATTGTCACCAGAACTAAGGGTGTATGCAAAATTTCAGCATCGGTTTGGAGGACCTGGATCTAATTCAGCTTTCAAGGTTTGACCGAAACAAAATAAAAGCAACCTTTGCTAGTAAATTTTAAAATTGCAATTTAAATAAATGGTTGTAAAAATTTGTTTTGTCTTTGCAATAATCCAAATCAATTTTATAAGTACGGAAGTAGTCATGGTGTTTTATTTTTAAGCTACAGTTAGGTACAGGGATGGATTTTATTATATTTCTTCAATTACATAATTATTTGATTTTATAGTGCTACTCTGTTGGAATGAATGTCTAAAGATATAAAATTATCTAAGATAATTATAATAATTTGTACTGTAAGACATACTACTATGATAAAACGAGAGTATTAACGCTAAGCATCACAGTTTCAAGCGAACCACATTCCATTTTGTTATTTTTAATTATTTTTTTGTTAATAATGAAACATTATTTATATGAATATTAAGTATAGTTAATAGTATTATCGTTGTTGTTTAAATGTGTGATTTTAATTATGAGAAGCCCTGACTGTACCCCTCGCTGCGATGTCCCGACACCAAAAGAATAAAAAAAACCTCTAAATTATAAATCCTACGTAGATACCTATACTAGTTTTCTAATCCTATACTGTGGAATGCTTCAGTTTTACTATCGCACACTAGACATGATTTTCATTACAATGTTCCATTTAATTGTAGACCTCTTAGATCAGTCAAACAAGGTATTTATCATCATCACAATCATTTTAGTCATAGGACGTCCACTGCTGGACGTAGGCCTCCCAAGTCGATCTCCAAAAGGGCCAGTTGGATGCGGCCTGCATCCAGCGTTTCTCTGCGATCTCTTTTAGGTCGTCTGTCCATCTTGTGGGTGAACGTCCTACGCTGCGCTTACCGGTCCGTAGTTTCCATTCGAGAACCTTTCGGCTTCATCGGCCACCTGTTCTGCGTGCTATGTGCCCTGCCCTCTGCCATTTCAACTTGCTAATAAACAGTTGCCACAATTACATGGAACAGCATCTTGAAGTGCGGTGTCATCTTTAGTAGGTACGTAGTACGTCTCAATGTATATAGTTTTGCTAATTAGAAAACGCGCCCTATATTAAAATGAAGGGTAGTACGTCTTCCTTAATTATTATTACCCGGACTTGTCTCGGGATATCACAGCGAGTGTGTATCCGGGGCTAGGTTTATTGTTAGATTTTTTAATCCCTGTTTTTATTGTCACAAAGTATCTATTGTACCCACATGGTACAGTTTTTTTCAATACTACCTATTTTTCTTGTGGTTTTATGTCGAAACTATGAAGACCATTGTTTAGATTTAAAAAATTAGAAAAATCACCACTATGAAAGTAAAGTATCGTTTAAATATAAAATCACAATGAAATCAAATTAAACTAAAACTGTAGTTTGATTGTTATACCTTCACCTTGACTCTATGAATAAGTATTGTTGAATTTCTAAGATCTGTCAAACTGGGACATTTTATGTAACTAATGTGCAAGTCTGTGTTCCAATATTTTTGTCTGTTTAAAGAAATTACCTTGAAGTGGGTGCGTTTCGGAAGTAATAATAATGAAGCCTAGTACACAAACCATCGTCATGGGTGATATGGTAGAAATTGCAAAAAGCAAATGTAAATGCTTTCCAAACAAAAACTGCTTAACAAAAGCAGAAATGTTTTGGCGGCCATGGCACGGTCAGAAGTAAGAATGTTTTGCACTCGGCCCGCGATGTTCACGCAGCATTGTTATTTTGTGTAACGCATATGGTAGGCCCCCAGGCGTAGACAGTAGCGCCACAAGCATATAGCGGCGATAATCGTAAACAAAAATAGTGACGTTACCATACTCTACCTATTAGTACCATATTAGTTGTTTGCAATCATCTAATATCAAAAAGTATTATAATCGCAAATTTGGCTTTGTTTCTCACAGTAACGTGACTATTTTTGTTTATGATACTGTCGATACTGGTCGCGTTGTGGCGCTAGTTTCTGTCTGTTATCTTTTGCTTATTGAATTTTTTACCGTAATGACCATACAGGATAAAACTTCTTTCTTGTCGTGCAAAAACGTGAATAAGATATAAATATCATGGGGTTCTTCAAACGAGCTGTTAATAGAGTATTTAAAGGTCGGCAATGTATGCCGTCAAAACGTATGCCCCTGGTGTTGCAGGTATCTTAGGCGACGGTGATCGCTTACCATCAGGCGGCCCGTCAGCTTGTTTGCTACCTGTGGCATAAAAAAATACAATTACATAGTGGGGCTCGGCTTAACACGAGCGTAGGCTTTTATATGAGCATTAAAAATTAGACTATAGACATACCTAAGTACCTACCTAAAGACCGAAGACAAATGGATTGTGCAGACGTGTAGATTAGTTACATAAACTGGGATTTCAGTTACACCTAAAGGGAGAATGGATGAATGTTTAGTGACATCAATAGCTGATAATATTGAACAATGGTTTTATCATTAACAACTAAAGATGACTGACGTAAAATCTTAAAATATAACTGTTAAAAATTTAATAAACCGCACAAAATATGAAGAGTGTTTTATTACCTATCCCAGGGGCCTTACGGCTAGCTGTTTAAAGCAATCCAGTTTAGGTGATGAAAAAATGTAGCGCGACTGCAAACTGTATCTGGGTGCGTTAAGGTTCGCGTTCGCGTGATTTTCTGAACTGCACGGTTATAACGTAAGCAGTTGGTCATAAGGCCCCAGGTTACAATCACATAGACTAAGTTCCGACGTCCACTGGAGAATTGAGGTGCGGCATAGTGGAGTACAAGCTTCCGTGGACAACTCCAGGCTTTACCGTAGTGTAGGTCTTCTGTGGTGTAGGTTCAAAATGATTCCGTCGTATTTCCGCGCCTCCACCACGCCACAAGTTACACTATTCTAAACTCTAGTAATCGAGGTACCTACATTCAATTTTAGCCCAATCATACACCGAAGAGAGTCAACCGACCAGATAGGTAGGGGAAAAGGGGGTAATGGGAGTCACTTAAGCAAGATAAAACACACAATTTTTACTTTATCTTTATTGTAAGTATAGGTATTTTAATCATCACACTGTCAGTCTCACAAATTAGCATTACCTTTGGAATCATATATTAATTGTCATTAAACTTTTAAAAAAAATTATCTTTGACCACAATTGTCCATATATGAGGGTAATTGTAGTCACCACGTGGGGACAATGAGAGTCACCCTAGCCTAACAATTGTCACATACGTATACGTCATTTTTTATTTAATCGATAATATAAGCTGAAAGACACACAATAACCTACTCTTAGTATTTACATTTCATGTATAGATGTACTTACCACTTATTGCGAGCTGTCACTTAACGAGTCTTTATGGACGATATTCGTTTGTTTAGCTACTTTCGTAGAACTAGAACCCTGACAACCATTGCCCTCTGAATCCCATTACCGCCTTTTCCCCTACACTTAGTCCTACTAATCCTATCGGTGGGGCTTTATAAGTATTTATTCTTCAAAACTTCAAAAATATGAGAATATATCGCACGACTGTGTGTAAGCGTTAAGGTTTTGCTCCACTAAATGCGACTTTTAATACAATATAGCCAAACCAATAATATAAAGAAAAGGTCATCTGTATTGACAAGCATTACTTAAAATTGGGAAAACCCCATCCCACCGCCCTTCCCCCATACTTTTTCCGGGAATAAATACGTAAGAAGAGGCTGTAGTGCTATAGTACTTAGAGCTTTAGCCTGTCCAGGAAGAGGAGAAATAATTTTTTTTATTACAGGACGTCATGTTTCAATTCATATCAATGTCATGTGACTGATATCTGTCATGGCATTAATTTTAAAGATAGGTTTCAATTCTACTCTATGACAAAACAAAACAAATTATTTTTCAAAAACAAATTGATCTGTCCTGTACATTTTTCTATCTATTCTTTACAAGCAGTTTAAAATCCTACAGTGAAAATGTCGCAAAGGGAGCGTCGCGCAAATGCCGGCAATCGAATGGCAAAAATGTTAGACGAAGAGGAAGAAGATGATTTTTACAAGACCACTTACGGCGGCTTTGAAGAGGCTGTTGAGGACAACGATTATGTGTAAGTGGTTCTTTTTTGCTTGCTTGTTCTGTTGGCTAAATGGTAAGGATTAGTGTCAGTATTCAGGCTACCTGGAACTGCCTGAAAGGTTCTGACATTCATAACCTATCGCTTTTTTTCTGTCTTGTACACGCTCGCTCCAAATCCTCTCAGGAGGCAAGAAAAAAGGCGCCGCATCCATTTGCGGTTACAATACACTACATACACACAAACAACCTGTCATCGTATATTCTTCCGAGTGACGATTCCGCAAATGTAAGGGATCGCGGCTTGTAGTCATTATGCCGGGTCTCCTGTGCCAAAAATTTTACATAACACTTTTAGATTAACATGTTAACAAAACATTGCGGTCTCCTGCGACCTATTAAACAAAAAGATGTAAGGACCTTTAATTAAAATGATTTTTTACGAGCATGACTCAATGTTTATGAAGTACAGTGTAATCTCACTAATCCGGCACTATTAAAAACCGGAGGGTGCCGGATTATTGGAATGTTCGGATTACTGGGTTATACTGAAAAAGTCATAGGTAATAAATAAAATAAAGCATTTCATAGAGAGAATAAATGTATGTAATGTATTATGGAACAATTGAATTAACATGTACATTTTTAACTGTAAACTAGTCTCACTTGAAAGAAACAATACGTTAGCACGTGATAAGTTTTGAGGTTAGACTGCTAGTCGATGACGCAGCGACCAAAGCGCACACGTATAGAAGGGTAAGGGAGGCGTGGGCGGAGGGTGCCGGATTATTGGACGTGCCGATCTATCGAAGTGCCGGATTAGTGAGATTACACTGTAATTTTAAATACAAGAAAAGAAAAACTCTTAGCACTTTAGGTCAAATCTGCAGCAACATATAATATATGCTCATGATCAACATATACGATGCTTGGTATACCAATGAATGATTTGAAATACCGTTCATCCCATCCTCCTAGTGCGCTCGCTCTTTGCCCAGGCTTGGGACCGGCACCATACCTAAGTTATTGTGCTGAAAGCGGAAGCAAATGCTAAGTCAGTGGGTCGATATCAATGAGTACATTATGATGATGAGATACTACAGTATGATAGCGAGGATGCTCCCATATCAAATTAATAAAAAATTGAGTTTTTTTTATTTCAATTGTCTAGTTTGGTTAGTTTGATAAATTAACATTAAATCTAAGCTCTATCTCCTTATTGTTTCAGTGAAGAAAGAGAGGTAGAGGACATTGTCGATTCAGATTTTGATATCGATGAGAATGATGATCCGGTCTCTGATCAAGAAGATGATGAGAAGACTAAAAGGCAGGTTGGAACTAAGGCGTATAAGGTGAGCATAAAAACTAGCTACCATATCACATCTTACTATAGTAAACGCATTACCATCTGAGTCGTCAGGTCATAAATCATTGTCTGTCTATCCCGCTCGCACTTACAGGTCTTATGGTATGACGTTTATGGCCCTACGACTCAGTTGGTAATGCAGTGACTATAATAACCTAACTATTGTTATGTTGTGACAGAGTACAATAGTACTTTCCAGGTGTTATTGGAGCTCACTGAGGTACTTGATTGTGTTGCTCATCTCAATCTGCCAATGCCATCTGCAAATTAGCCAATCCGAAAAAAAATAAACCAATGAAAGCTATTGATTTCAGATTCACATTGACTGACTGTCTATCTGTTTGTTCTTTTTATTACTAAAAAGCTGATCTTGATCAAATTTAGCAAAGATGGTTCTAGGAAAATGTAGGATGTATGAAAATTCTGGTGCCTTGCTTGTCCTTATTCAAATAACCTTAAATTGTTTGTCTTAGCTGACATAAACTTAATTTTTTTCCCAGGATCCTAATAGAAAAACGAAGGCTACATCAGGTCAAGATAACAAATCAAAGAAACCAGCTGAAAAAAAACCGAAAGAACCAAAACTTAAAGTGGATAAACTAGAAAAGCAAGATATGTCATTTTTGGACTCATCTATTGGTATGAATTTTCTGGTTTATAGGATGAGTGAGCTCTTTTTTTAACGGTGACCTTTTTTCCTTCAATTTAAATTAGATTACCGCTGGAAATTATGATAACAATTTAAATAACAACTAAGAAACACTTATATCATTATTTGTAAAGGTCAATCTCAAAGAATATTATAAATTAGTCTGCATTTATAAATCAGTGCTTAATAATTAAAAATTTCAATCATTCTATAATTTGTGATTTTGCCTTATTTTGAACTAGTAGGCCGCCCCTGTTTCGCACGGGCGAAGCCGGGATATATAGCCTATGTCAACCGGGGATAGTGCAGCATCCCAACAGTGAAAGAATTTTTCAAATCGGTTCAGTAGTTTCGGAGCCTATTCAATGCAAACAAACAAACAATCAAATCTTTCCTCTTTATAATATTAGTATAGATTTCTTCTGTTTCTTGCAACATTTTCGACTGTTTCATTTACTGCTATAGGTTCCAACTTTTTTCTTGATATTAGACCGTTCATGATTAAACTGACCCAAAAGTTCAGTGCTGAAGCTGGCCACATGTGTTATGAGCTGGTACCTTACCCATGTTTGCTTCCCATCAGGTGAGATTGTAGTCAAACGCAAGTCCGATGAAAATAAGAAACCCATTTACTTGCGACTTGGATTCCAGAGGCTAGCAGTTCGCACAATAAAAGTGGAATCAAAGCGCTTCGTAATAATGACATCACTTCACATATAACATCAGATGTAGGCCACAATATTGTATTTCGACAAGACTATGAAACTACCCATCTTCCAAAAGCAAATAGTTTGAAACAATGCTGACGGTGACTGCTTACAATCAGGCAGCCTGCGTGCTTGTTTTCCACTTATGGCATAAAACAATGCTTTATAAAAATGCTTCACATCATAAAACTCTTCATTGCTTGGGCGATTTCAGAACGCAACAAAAGACAAACCACAGCAGTGAAATCACTAGAGACACAGCAGAGGGTAAAAATTAGATCGGAACTAAAGAAGAAAAAGCCCAAAAAACTTGAAGAGAAGATGCCGACACAGGAAGAAATGCTTGCTGAAGCCAAAATAACAGAAGAAGAGAATCTTAAAAGTTTAGGTAAGGTTATACTAATTGTATTGTTATTCGTTATTTTTCTAAGGTCGGATACCATAGAATCATACTTTTGTATACCATGCTTTTGTATGGTTCTCTAGTATGTTTATGAATTCATTTTACAGATATATTTATAGTAGTAAAAATTTCCGAAAATTACTTGTCTTTACTTGACTTTGATAAAACTTGCCAATATAAATGCTTGTAACGATTTGCTTTTTTGATTAACCAAACTAAAATAAAATCTGTTCTTTTTAATCAACAAAGTAAGTCGTATAAACATCTATAAGAATGTTTTAGAATTTGGTATGAATATTAAATTAACAAGCAATTTTACTTTTTTTTTAAATTTCTTCATAATTGTTCAAGTAGTAAAAAATATATATTATGTTGTTGTGTGTATGTATGTATGTATGTGTGTTTAACTATAGCTGTATAATTCAGTTTAATGGTTCCAATTTATTGAAATGACACCCAGATTGCCTAATATCGTACTTGCAGTCAATACACGAAATGCACGCACGAAATGCAATTATGCACGAAAGTGTGCATAATTGTACCTACTTGAGTAATTTACTATGACTAAAGTTTCAGATACGACAAGGAAAGTAGGTTTAAATCGGCTTCCAAGATTTGTTAATATAGTTACAAGTCTTTTGGGGCTTAGCTAATTATAGAGAGGAAAATGTCGCTATCTAAACCCCTCGAGTTCCAATAAAATTACTGGGAATCAACAGTTTTAGAAAGTGACCTAGCTCTCTAGTAGATTCAGCTATTTAAGACGAGTTTATATCAAATTTCTAACCGACGAATGCAGGAGTTTATCAATTCTACTGTGTTTTTTTGTTTGTTACGCGATTACTCCGCCAGTTATGCATTGGTTTTTGATGATTATTTTTTGTTTGGTAGGCCATAATTTAGAGGTTCCATAAAAATTTTATCAAAATTGATTAAGTAATTTTTGAAATCATCATCATCATCATCATTTCAGCCATAGTACGTCCACTGCTGGACATAGGTCTCTCCTATCGACCTCCAAAAGGGCCGGTTAGAAGCGGCCTGCATCCAGTGTTTCCCTGCGGTCTCTTTTAGGGCGTCTGTCCATCTTGTGGGTGGACGTCCTATGCTGCTGCTTTTTGAAATAATCAACAAAAACCAAAAATATATACACATATGCGGCCTTACTTATAAACGGTACTTAAAAGTTAAATAATGCTTAAAATTGCTGTCAACTTCTCGTTGACGGAAATTGTCACAGGTGATAACAAGACAGAGCAAATTTAAGCTTCGATTAACTTAAGTAACGTTTATAAGTAAGGCTGATTATGTTTTTGTTTGTAGTTCCCGTCAAAAAAAGGTTTGATAAGGTCTTTCAATATGTTTTAACTGTCATTTTCTACTTATTTAATTTGTGCATGTAGTCTTAAAGTAGGTTTTTCTTTTTTTTTCTTCTAAAAACTCATAATGATCATGTTGTTTTCATTTTCAGAAAGGTTTGAACAAATTGAGTTAGAAAGAAAGAAGATAAGACCCACTAAGAAAACAATAACCGGCCCTGTCATAAGGTAATTTATGGCGCGTTTGAATTCAAATCTACAGGATGGTTCCAAACTCGGAGCTGGCGGTGAAGGAAGATCTTAGCATGGTAGTAGGGCATTTATTTTCTAGTGCCCGGCCGGCTGGCTAGCTACCTTACGTTAAAAAGCTTTTGCTAAGCACCTGTATATTCCAGTTTCATCACTTGAGAGATTTTAATTTTTAAACTTTAATCCCATAAGGAATCTACCTGCCTCAGCTTCAGCGTGAGTGAATGAGTAGATGAATTTCGCTTTTACATATATAGATTTTATATAATCACTAACTTGTTATACTTATACATTTCAGATATCATTCATTCGCTGTACCGATAGAGCCAAAAGAGCCCTTTGAAGACGATGAAGAGGAGGAAGACAAGGAAAGCATGATGTCTCCTGTCCCTGAACTGAATTTAAGCGACCTAATAAAGAGCGAGGAAGAAGGTAACAAGACACATTGCACAAATTACAGAGATTTGAAATCTCAAAATGTATCAGGGTGTGCGTTAAGAGACCATGCTAAAACTTGGAATAGACATAACATACATAGACACACCGACCGACGACATAGTGAGAGTCGCTGGCATCCAGTGGATGCAAAAGGCAGGCTGTCGTTCAGTGTGGAGGTTAAAGGGGGAGGCCTATGTTCAGCAGTGGACGTCTTCTGGCTGATGATGATGATGACAGACACAAATGTAAACACAATGTAACAGACTTAATGTTATAATAGGCATGTGTTCTAATAATTTTTTGTAACCTCATAAAAAAGCTGATCATAATAAGCCCATAAACATAAACACAATTATTAATATTTGTTCCAAGAAAAAAGTTATAAGTAAATTATTATAACACCGGTTACACTCGATTATGTTTTATCGGTCAAGACGATTCGGAATATTTTTTTTTGTTTGGAGTTAGAAGTATTTTAATTTAATTTTAGACAGAGAGCGCAATATAGTAAGTTATGACGTCAACACATGCTTTGGGGGAAAGGGACAGAGCATACCTTCACATACCCACCAAAAACTTCATACACTTGACACGTAACCGCAGGAGATCTGTGTTCGCGTGCCGTCCCGCACGCGCGCATAGCGGAAATAAGTTAAACTGACTAACTTAAGAGCAGGCACGAAAAATTGACACCACTTTATGGTTGATATTCCGAAAACCCGTGGAAGCGTTTAGATTCCACTTTTATTGTGCGAGCTGCTATTCTAGAATGCGCTGCCTGAATGGGTGTTCCCCGATAGTTACAATCGGGTCTCTTCAAATCACGAGTGAATCGGTTTCTTCTAGGCAAGCGTGCTCCACCGTAGACTGCATCATCGCCTAGCTACAGGCGAGTTGGCGGTTAAACGCCAAAACTTAAAAAAATTGTTGCGCCGACAAAATTACACGTGATCATCATACCTACAATACAATGCAATAACTCTTTATTAAAATACAACAAAACAAGGATAACATAAACATTACAATAAAAAATATTATGTAGGCTTTTAACAGGCGACCTTATCATACACTTGCCCATTAATACCCCAGTACAGCGATGACGTGATGATATCCAAAAATTCTGATAGATAGATAGATAGATAAACTCTTTATTGTTCACACCACACATTTCGTACACATGATAAAACAGCTTAAAAACTAGTGCAACAATCGGCGGCCTCTGCTCTTCTGCTGTAACACCTGGATTAGATTGGCTCTAATTATAATACTGTTGATGGTGAAACTAATCATGACATAAACTATCATTTCAGGGCTCACAACAAACGACGTAGAAATGAAGGAGCCAAAACCGGAATCCGTTGATGAAAAGAAAGAAGATATACCGGAATTACAACCCAACTTTGGAGTAGGACTAGATATCGTTGATATAGATGAAGAAATACCTGTTGCGGATCTTACAGTGTAAGTTTATTTTCCTTTCTCTTTGAACAAAAATAAACAGGACAAACATAACCAAACGGAAGAAACAACTAAACGGAACGGTAGTACTAAGCCGAAACTACCGGAATATTGGTATAAATACAAACCTCCAGAACGGTAGTACAAGGCCAAATCTCTGGAACGATGGTACAAGGCCAAATCTCTGGCATGATGGTGCAAGGCCAAACCTTCGGAACAGTGGTACAAAGCCAAACCTCTGGAACGATGGTACAAGGCCAAACCTCCAGAACGATGATACAATGCTAAACTAATTTGTATATGACGAATTTCTAGTGTAATTTCGCTTCTACGTCGTGGAACGCTGGTGTCGAAATTAGACTAGAAATTCGTCAAATACAAAATAAAATGGGCTTCCGCAAAGTAAAGCCTGATTCAATCAACTAACAATGCTAAACCTTCGAAGCGATGGTAAAAGGCCAAATCTCTAGAACGTTGCTTCAAGGCCAAACCTCTGGAATGCTGGTGAAACCTCCCGAACGATGGTACAATAGGCCAAACCTCCGAAAAAATCTGTGATCCGTTTGTTTGAAAAATCTGTGTTTGATATCAAAATGTGTTAGGAGGTATTTTTGTCACTCGCCTCATGGTAAGCGCCTTCCTCATAACAATTGCCCTAACTACAACAGTTGTCCATTTCCCTTCCACAGCAAAGAAAAGAAACCACTGAAGAAATATAAGAAACAAAATACGAACTACTACGAGAGGACGCTGCTTTCTTTCGAAAACGATTTGGACGATAAAGCGTTCAATTCCTGCTTCCCACAACACAAGCCTAAGAGGAAAAGGGAGATGCTTTGCGCTGTTACTAAGTACGTATCATTGTATTGTATACTTATAATCACAGAAAAGAGAAGTAAATAGAACGGAAATGAGAAGGAAAATCTGTTGCCAGGCATTATGTCAGTACCTTGATTGAACATTCTTATTTATGTCAACGCATAGAATTCCGCATCCAAAGAACTTGGACCTTACCTTTTTGGGTTGTCTCAAAGTTCTTTGTCCGCATCACAGTTGCTAACTGATTTCGAATGGCTGACGTTTCGTTTATATGGGTACAACTGGCCACAACAAATTTCTTACAAAAATGTACTGAAAGCCGATCTTGTTTAAACAAAAAATAATATTTTTTGTGCTTGTAATAGTTAAATCAGTGTATCTTGTCACTATAATATTGATGTGTTTTTTTTTAATACAATTAGCCCATCGGGCAGGCTAAAGCCTTTAAGGCCATACCGCCTATTCTTCTGTTTTTTTAGTCTTAATAACGTCAATCAAGTCATAGTCACAGTCAGAGTCAAGCTAAGTAAGTCACGGTCATGCCTCTGTAAAGTGGTGGGAACTTTACAAGAGGCTCCTATGGAGTTTTGGAAACAACACGAAAAGACACGTTTCACCTCGTTATATCACTTTCCCACACTCGAGCACGTTTACGAGCACTTAATGAATAATAATTCACCATTTAGAACACATTAACACTCGAAAATGCACTAGTTTAGGAAAATAATCCAACGAGCCGACATGTTTTTTTCCACGTTGGCGCCAAAACTCATATTGATGTGAGAACTACATTTTTGTCTGGCTTATGTCAAACAAACCAAGTGTCAAAATTATTTTACTTATTTTATTTTTCATGACCGTGTATATAGAGTCCTTCAGTCGGAATAATAAACTAATTTACTAGGTATTAAATAACGTTAAACAAGTCATACTTACAGTCGGAGTCAAGCAAATGTAGTCATGGTCAAGTCCAAGTCATGCCCTAGTAAAGTGGCGGTCACGGCAGGGCCGACAAGTCGGTTATTTGTAGCTTCATACTTAATGTTCGGAGTGCGTCAGACCTACTATAACACATACTTTTTTTTCCAGGAGACCTGCCCGCTACATGGATCCAGTCACAAAACTGCCCTACAGGAGTGTAGATGCCTTCCGCATCATTCGGGAAGCTTACTACCAACAGTTAGAGGCGAGAGGATACAAAAACGATCCGCAAGTCGCAGCCTGGTTGAAATGGAGACGGGCGAACGCCGCTTCGTCTTATGTTCAAATTCATATTAAGTGAACTGTGTTGTGAAGGTGCTTAAGATCAAATTTGTGTAGCAAAGGGGTTTGAAATTTTTGGCATAGTGTCGATCCGCAATTTATTTTGTCAAAATCACGTCGCTCAATGAAACTTATATATTTGGATTGGGGACATATAGACGAACAAAAAATTTCAGAAAACATGTCCTGAAGTGGCACATTATGGAGATAATTTAACATAAATATCTAACTCTTAATATTTTCAAACTTTGTGTTCGAAAACCTCTGTAAAGCATTGCTATTCCCAATTCAAAATATACAAGTTTCATAGGCGACGAGTTTTTGAAAAAAAAAAAAAACTTAATGATAGGCTCGGGCCCATTCCAGTTTCCATACAAAAAAATCAAACCTTTTTATGTAGTTGTTGATATGTATATTATCAAGGAAGACATACTAAGAAGAAATACAAGTTTCGCAACATTTCAAGAGAAGCGTAACCCATACCCGGACCCGGATACATGGACCCGGGTATGTCCTAAAACTGCGACCAGAACCACCGGAGGATGGGCAGCAGCATCCTATTAGGACACGGTGAACTTACTGCGATCCCCAAGCCGCCCGCCAAGCGTGGGGATTATGGCAACACCCCTCTTTAAGAAGGAGGCCTTTGTCCAGTACTGGACGTTTGATGGCTGCTGATGTGTGATGTAACCCATACCAATAGATGCCGCTTTTCTTTGTTCTCTTGAAATGTTGCGAAACTTGACTGCGATACTAGCGCTACGGTAACCTTTTCGTACGCTATCTGACTGCAGCGCTTACGGAAGTTCAAGACAACCTACAGCACGCTCAAATTACGGTGCCATCTAAGTTTATACCGTTTTAAGGCAAATTTCCGAACTACGCTCTAATGTTCCGCTATTGTCTTTCCTTTAAGTATATCTTCTTTGATATTATAAATCTGTAGTTAGAGTTTGTTTCAAAAGTAAGGGTATTTCCTCACGGGCCGCCGCAATATCGAATCGACTGTCTATAAATAAAACACGGCTATCGCCGCAAAACGCGGTAGTGTGCAGGTCGATCGATTGATTTGTCAGTCTGTGCAAGCTGGATTGTGCTCTTTTGCTCTACATTAGGGTTAAAGCAGTTTCATGTGGACCGACAGTCAATTCGATATCGCTTGCATCAGTGAAGCTAAGTGTAGCTATCTCAAATATTGCATGTCTGATTTCCTACGATTTTATTGATACAATACTTCAGATCTCTTGTTTGACATTAAGTAGTTAAAAATTTGTAAATAATAGACTGATAATAAAGAAGATTAGGCGAAATGTGGAGTTTGTAAAATATCCATCCATAAAATAAAATCCAAACAAATATTAATAGAATTTATTTCAGGAATAAATAGTATAACAGAAGCTTAAAACTTATAATAAGATTCAAAATCTGTACAAAATTGTACAAGAATATATTACTATGCTTAAAATTATTATGACATTTCGAAAAATACACATTCGTTTAGGCCAATTATAATAAGTCGTTGACAATAACATTCAATACTAAACAACTACTATATCAGTTACAAATGAAAAAAATATTATATCACTTAAAATAACCCTTGAGTATTAACTAATTTTAAGGTACTAGTGGAATACTGTCATTAACATTCAGAAATCTATAAATCAGCCGAGAATTTAGCGTTTAGCCTCAAATCTGGCACACTGTTCCTTCTACCTTTCCTCTCAAGTAACTCCTTCAACGTTATTAGACCAGACGCTTTGGCGTCTAACCGGGAGTGAAACTTGGACGGATCTGTCGTAGGCAAGTAAGGATATTCCCTGAGATACGATTGAGCACTTCTTCCTAAGGTATCATTAGAAAAATCGCTCATTTGTGACGTGTCAGCTTCGTACGCACTCATTTTGCTATCGGAAATGTTTTCCATAGATCTAAAAGCCTCAAGAACAGCCTTCTTATGTGGTATACCTCTCAAGCTTCCTTGTCTACTTAATCTACCTTCCATAACGTCAGTAAATAGATCGTCTACGTGGAATTTCTCCGAAATCTTCACTAATTTTGATTCTTTCGGCTCTTCTTTTTGTGTTTCCTGCATTTGAGTCCAATACTTCGCTAGTTCTGATGATGGCATCGAATGGGATTTCATCTTTTTCTTTAGCCTTTTCTGCGGTTTTTCTTCTAGAGATTCTGATGATTTGTTTAGCAGCAAAATTTCACATTCGTTTAGCTTCCGTGGCTTCTTGTCCTCTCTCAGTTCTTCAAGAGATTGGAAGAATTGTTTTGCTTGCTTAAATCGATTTTTGTAGTCTATATGAGGTTGCCCAGTGTTATCTGGAGTAGATTCTTTAGATTTATCTGGACTGTTTTCTACTATTTCTAATTCGATATCAGAGAGACTTACATAAGTGGTTTCTTTTCCTTTGGAATCTTTAGATGTTAAATCTATGTCTAATGACTCAGTATCTGTCTTTATATCTACGCTTTCAATGCTTGTTGATTCTGACACTTTGCTTGATCTGGAATATAATCTAGGGATCACTTCTGGTGTTACTGTTCTTGAAGTACTTCTTCTTTCTGACCTACTGTGGCTTGGCTCTTCTATTTTCTTCTCAGCATCTGTAATACAAATAAATATTTTTTTATATAAATCGAATAAGATGCTTACTTTGGCGATTTTTTGCCATAGGTGGCAAACAAGTTAATGGGCCGCCTGATGGTAAATACATCATCTGTCTACTGACCTGAATTTACACTGATAGGCTGCCAATGGTTTTGTGAATCTACAGAATTTGGTCTGTATATCCGCTTGACTGGCTTCGGCTCCTCAGTAGGCTTAGAAACATTTTCATATAGTGATATAAAGCTTTTCACATTTATTTTCGGCAATTCATCATATGATTTGTGTTTGTCTAATCCATCGTCTGATTCAACTGGAACTTTACTAAATATGTCCATTTCAGATTTGCTGATAGATGTTTTGCGTAGGACGCTATCCTTTTTGTACTTATCGATGTGAGTTTGCTTATTCAATTCTCTTATAATTTTGTGATCATTTGGCGCAGTGATACTTATATTTTCTTCATTATTTGATTTTTGGATTTCGGTCTCATCAAAACTTCTGTTGAAACTGGTTTGTACCAATCTTGTTCTTTTGATTTTTACTGATATTTTTTCTGGTGTACTAGTTAAGCTCGCTTTGCTTGTTATTTCAGGTACCCTATTCGTTTTTTGTTCAGTTGAGTGGTGTGGTTGCTCTGTTTCTGACCGTTCTAAAATTGTGATATTTTTCTCGCTGTCTTTTCTTTGATAAATGTTATGCATAGATTGACTTTTTCTTTGCATCCATGGCAAAGGTTCAGTGTTAGTCAAATTATGGAACAAAGATATGCGACTCGAAACTAAACCGCTGTCGGGACTGTCTTTTATCACATCTGTTGGGGAGTTTTCTTCAGGGCTGCTTGGTTTTCCAATGAATGTATCTATCTTGTTTAAAATATGTTTTCGCGAAGTTCCAAAGAATCGCTTTGGACTAGTTTCGAATGCTTTGAACACTTCTTCAGGTAATTCTTGTTTTACAGGTGCAGATAGTTTTGAACTGTCGCTGATGTCGCTGATATTTTCAACGGATTCTATATGACGTGGCGATTTCGACGGACATCTCGGTGACTTAGATCTCAATTCACTTTCAAAATCATCATTTTCTGATACTAATTTTTCATCCCAATATTTTTTCCATTTCTCCACAATTTTTACTTCACACTTTTCATCAAATTTTGGGTTATCTGTTGGTTCTTTATTTACAATTTCGGGCTTATTGACAGTCACTTGTTTTGTGATTTGGATTAAATCTTCATTGCCCGCACTTAAAAAGTTCTTAACTATTTGCTTGCCTTTTCGTTTGCTCAGTGAATCATGTTTCAGTTGTTTGTTGGCAGATATTCGTCTCTTTCTGTGATTTTTTGTTGTTTCTTCCGTTTTTGCTTCTATTTGTCTTATTTTCTCATCCCAGTACTTTTTCTTATCTAAAACTATATTACTACTTTTATCTCCGAACTGTGTTTCATCTCTGTTATGGCTAGGGAGCGTGTGAGATTGTCCGCTTGTTTTGTCTCGAAGGGTTTGACTTGCTGAAACTGATTCAGTGACATTTGTCTGAACCTCAGAAATCGTTCCTTCTTGTTCTCGCTTGTGTCTTATCACATCTGATGCTTCAGACGCAGATTTGACACCCATATCTACTGTTTCAATAATATGTTTCACTTCAGTGTCTTGAAGTTTATTGTCTTCTGCAGGGGTTGTGGAACTGTTTTCTGAATCAGGAAAGTATTCGTGATAGACATCATTGAGTTCAGCAAATGCCACTGTCACAGGATCAGTTTCGTGGTGTTTCAAAGATTCCTTCATGCCTGACGATAATATGCTTCGGTCACTTTCTTCGATAATGGGAGTAAAAATTGGTCGTTTAATTTCCCACCTGTACGGTTTTGTCTCTTCTTGTATTCTATGTTTATCATTTAGCTCCCCACACGTTTCCCATAATTCTCTTTCAGCCGGTCCCATATTAGACAGTTGTCGTTCATAGCTGTCGTCGCTAAGAGAAAACTTCTCTTTACTTAGAGAATCAGCTATTATATTTTCATTGTTATTGTTATCCGGAGAGCCACTGCTATCATCAATACTTACATAGGCCGAGTCCCATATGTCTTTTCGAGGTGAGATATCGCGGTTGGCTTTAGAAGTTTCCATTCTGTACGGTGCATACTGATTGTCGCTAGATGTTGATGCATTTGAATTGTCAATTGGATCTGAGAGACTAGAATCCAAACTATGGAAATTTGAAGTAACAGCGGTTTGATCTTTGTGTTTTGGTAATGTATGTAGAGGTGTCGAAAACACTGACGGTGCTATATCTTCTTCCAGTTTATCCTCATGCTTTGCTTCAATATTCACGTTTCTTCGCTTTGATGTTACTAAAGCTTCCATACCTGGTTCTGGTGAAGGTGCTCTTATCATTGGTGGTAAAGAAACAGGCGCGCCTATAATAAAGTCGGCTATAGGAGGTTGTTCATAATGCTGCGTTGATTGAATCTGATGCATGAAAAATGGATTGATAAACTCATTGCTTAGCATTTCTTCAGATAGGAGCATGTTTTTAGGGTCTAAATAAGGAGAATCAACACGATTCGACACATCGCCGGTGATGATTTTATAAACAGGGGTCTTGGGTCTCTCCAGTACCCTTGCATCTGTGTCAAAAAAGGGATTCGTGATTGGCAATGGCGATGGTGTGTCATTTTTGTCTATGATGATCTTTATAGAGCTGTCACTAGTTTCTTCATTTTGAGAATTGTTTCTTTCATATTCAGTTTTGACAAATGTTCCTAACTTTTTCTCAACTGTGAAGTCCTCACAGACATCGGCTAGGAATGGATTGTTGCTACTAAGTGGAGTCATTCTATCGATCGATATGTTGTCATCTTCTGGCTGTTCTTCTTCTAGTATTTTATCTAAACTATCAGGACCACATGAAGTCGTAGAGTGGTCATATACATTTAATAGTACTTTTTCCTTCTCCACAGTTGAAATGCTTACTTCCTTTTCATACGTTTTCGTCGGTTTTGCCTTCTCTGTTCTTATTGACACTGATATATTTTCAGGGACTATATATTTATCTCTTTTCTCAGGCATCATATATGACGTAATATTTGCATCACTGAGTGTTGAATTTACAACATCGGGGATGTCATTTTGATTTCTAGAGCTTAAGAAAATGTTTTCTTTTTTCACTGGCCGTTGTAGATTTTCTTTCTTATTTTTTGTGTTGTTAAACGCTTTGCACACACGATTCATTTTCAACACTTTCTGCGCTACTTTGTTGAATTTGTCAGATTTAATATCAGCTCTTCTTGGAGAAATGTGATCGATGACCTCAGTTACAGAAGACGACCGTTCGTGCTCTGCGTCAGTGCTCATTAACATTTTTGCTTCATCTTCACTAATTTTCTCTAAGGCACCATTTTCCCTCAACAGCATCTTTTCAGTAACGAAGTCGACTATCCTCAGAACCACTTTTCGGTCCGTTTTCACGTCAACAATGTCGATTTCTTCACCGTCTTCTAAACAGAAGTTTTCCTTTTCCAAAATACCTATTATGTTATACGACGCTGTTACCATAAATGGTGACCCGACTATACTCTGCCCTCTACTTGTAATAGACACTTCATATTTCCCTTCCAAAGGCACTGTATAAAATATTTTTATATGATCTTCGCGTTTCAAAGCCTCTATTTCGATAGCATACACAGTTTTCGGAATAAAGTACGTTTTATTCATGTCGTTCTTTCCATAAGACCTCAAATAAGTCGCACCTTGTGTAATAGGCAAGGCACTTTCTGTAAACGTCTGCTTTGATTGTAAACCGAGAAGTTTCTGCCTGATTTTCTGCGCTTTACCTAGTATTGGGGGAAGAACGGTCATGCCATACGTGTCTTTCGGCCCTCGAATTAAGAGTGTTATTTCCCCGGGATCCAATGCTTGCTGCGCCGTTGGGTAGATCTTGAAGGACATTTTGTGGTTGACCTGAGCAGCAGTCAGCCCCGAACCTTTAGCAACATAGTCAAGGGTGAATTGGGTGGTTTCCGGTGACGTTCTTTGCGACGTTGGCTTTGAGACTGGTAGTGTGATTTTGGATAGAGCTTCGCGGACGCGGTCTAAGTAGGTTGCTAATCTCCATTCTTGGTGTTTACTTAGTGAGTCGTTCGACTCCAGCTCTTGGCGGGAGAAGACCTGCAAAAAAACAGCTAAATTAGTCTTAAAAAGTTTTGGTAGATGATCCTTTAGAATAAAGGTTTTAAATCGCAATGTCACGTAGCAGAGACGTAGGTACCGTTTGGTATCGTAGAAGATGGATGAATATGAACGTTTTAATGGAAATAAGCAGGAAGATGCGTTGTCCATTTGCAGAATTCTCTTTTTTTTATTCACGAATAATTTAACTCCCTCTTTTACATTCGCTGAATTATGACGCGGACGTCCATTGGCTGAGAGTATGTCGCAACTACGTTAAAGCAATAAGGCTTGTTCAGACTGTTTATAGAAAGAAAACGACCTACGTATTTATAACTAGCTGCTTTTCAAAGTTTCATCTGGGTGGACATCAAGAACCGTACATTTGTCCAGAGTAAAAAATATCCTATCTCTATGCAACAGTTCACATCGGTCCAATGCTCTGTTGCTGCTTGAAAGAGGAACAAACAAACACTTGCATTTATACTTTTAGTATGATTGTACTTTTCCTATCGCTCGAAGAACCGATAACCGATGAGGAAAAAAGGAAGACGCAGCGAAGGTAGGTCTAACTAGATGGATTGACGACGTCGTTTGAGTCGCGGGTATCCAGTAGATACAGATGTTTGTTCGGATGGAATCTTGCAACTCCATTTTGAAGCAGATATCTTCGACCGATTGAGCTGAAATTTGGCATACTTATGTAAGTTCGGTGACAATGCAATGTTATGGTACCTTAGAGCTGGTCTGATGATGGAGACAGCAGGTGGCTATAGGAACTCATAAACGAAACGACATAACCTCGTCTAGTTTGGGTTCATTGGATTTGTCTTCTCTATCACTTTGGTCCTAGATGATAAACTTAATATGGCAGCTGCTCCGAGATGGCGGACAAAATGTTCCCATCGTGATGTCGGCATCAAATGAAAGAGTTTGCTGAGAAGAATACGAAAAAGCTTGTGGTTAAAGCTTATTTATAGTATACTTACAGGCTCAACCCCAAGATAATGGTCTGCGATAGCTTGCGCGTGTTTCAACGACAGCCTCGTAGGAGGATGGCCAGCACAAGCCCCTGGCAGGTAGCTGTCTAAAACGCCGCATAGCACCCAGCCGTGCCGCCATACTGTGTCCAAGTGCTCCACTCGTACGGGACCCGCTTCACCGAGCCATTGTAGGACAGCTTGCTTCTGTTCTTCACTTGAGAATACGACTGGAAATGGAAAAAAAAACTTATGTGACAAAATTAATTACGTATCTATTTGTTGTGATCAACGATGGTTACAATCTGGGTGTCTTCAAATCACGAGTGAATCGGTTTCTTCTAGGCAAGCGTGCTCCAACGTAGACCGCATCATCGCTTAGCATCAGACGTGATGGTGGTCAAATGCAAGCCTATTAGTTATAAAAAAAAACTTATTTGTAAAGGTGGCCAAATGAGGGAACTAGCATCTTTGAAAAAGTGGCTATTTTTTACAGACTTAAAAAAAGGTACTTCTTATTACTATTATTCGGGTTTTTATCACCGTTTTAAAACTGGAATGTAATTAATTTTTATTACCCAGCTTACTGGTTAGAACAAGGTAGTTATGTGAAACCAAACGCAGTAAAATTTTACGGCAACGGGATAAATCTTCAAGGGCCAGAGGTTAGAGTCAGCCATATTAACATCAACTCGAGGCAATGAGCGTAGAGACGATAAAATTGTATGCAAGTTTGTAGTTGCTACTTATTTCTAACACTATACCTATTAGATATAAACGTTAAACATTTAACCCGTCGAATGTGGGCGAAGGAGTTTTTTGACTAAAATGGGGAACTTCACATACATTTCAGATAATAAAAAAAATACGTGCATAATATTATACTGCCGTCCGATTACTAAAAGACCGTTAAGTGACATTGTGGCAATGTCACTTAACGGTCTTTTAGTAATCGGACGGCAGTATATACCATTGGTATTGTGTATAAATATTCTTACACACAATAAGCACGTCGCACTTTTAGCTTACGCCGACTGAGGTATGCGTAACACATTCGACGCGTTAAAAAACCCGCTTTCGGTCTTTGGCTTGAACTTGCATTAATTTTAAAACTTTTAGGATTTCTAGGATTATCGGTGCCGCAACATAGAAACCCTAATAATTTAGCGTTATTAAAGCGTTGTCCATGCCAATTGCCATAGAATTTATAAAATGATAACCAATGCATTCCACAGATTAGACGTTAAATTGCGGTCGCTGTATGACGTGATATTGCAATCATAAGCTAAGCTTAACTCAGGGGCCTTGCGACTCGAATTAGCGCTAAAACAGCGCAGTTCGCCCCGTTGGTCCAGTTGATAGTAAACCTGCCTTCTGAACTTGGGGGCGTGGGTTCAATTCCCACCTAGGACAAACATCCATGTGATGAACATTTGTGTTAGTTCTATAAAATATCTGTATGTGAATAACAATTAATAGATTAGTTTGGTATTTGAGTTTTACCAATTTTTTTTCTTATTCTTAGTATTGAAACAGTAGTTAGTTACTTTGGTATTTAATTTTAGTTCATATTCAATGTTTATTTTAATAACGGTGTATTCGAAAGTCTCTAATTTAAATGTCATTACGAATGAGCCTTCTGTAGGTAAGTATATACTTGTAGAACTGTTTATTATACGACTCTACCAAGGTTATAATAGTTTTAGACCACCTCTCTAAGTAGGTAACTCACACGAAAACATTTTCTTCACTGCCAACAATACGTTATTGTGGGTTCAGAGATTTTGTCTGCTAAATACAATAGTCTCGGTTATCTTATTTGCACATTGTCTTATCAAGATGATATTTTATCGTAGCCTATAAACCTTGATCTACTTTGGTGGTCAAGAAAATTATAATTCAAATGAAGACCTACGAATTAAATCGACTTATTCTTTAACATAGGTAATTGGATTTAAGAAAAGCGTCATAGCTCAGCGTATTAGCAAGCTGAAGCCTCTTCAATACCTATATATCTGTTGCATAACCCATAATCTTTGGAGTAGATAGAGCGGTACTGCATAATTATGTGACTTTTATTAAGACAAAATATTATTTTTACGACCACTATTCATGAACAGCATATGACCGAGAAGCTCTGCTGGTACCAAAACATCGTGAGAAAATTTGCCGGCGCGAGGTGCAGGGTTGTGAAGTTATAACCATGTCTAGGGTTTTCTAAATTTTTTGTGACTTACTGGTTCTTAAAATTTTGTGGATAAGCCTCAGTAGCGTGAACAAGAAGCTCTGCTGGCCCCAGAACAGCGTGAGAAGCGTGGTTGGTGCGAGATTACCCAGGGCTGCGATAATAAACTTAGGTTTCATGAGTTGGCTTAGGAAGCGTTATTGATATGCTTCAGCAGGGTGAATAAAAAGATCGGCAAGCAGTGTCAAAAGTAAAGCTGGCTCTAGGTACCGTAAAATCGTGAAGTTCGATAGCAAGGCTGAAAGAAATCTTGGTTTATTACTTAGTGGTTCTGAAAGCGTTGTTAATATGCCTCCGCAAGATCAGGAAGCTCTGCTGGCCCTAGAACAGCGGCAGAAGTTAAGCTGGCGAGAGGTACCGCAGAATCGTGAAGTATCGATAGCAAGGTTGGAAGAAATCTAGTTTTATGTCTTACTGGTTCTGAAAGCTAGTTTTATGTCTTACTGGTTCTGAAAGCGTTGTCGATGTGCCTCAGCAGCGTTAACAGAAAACTCTGCTGGCCCCAGAACAGCTTGAGTAGTTAAGCTGGCGAGAGGTACCGCAGAATCGTGAAGTATCGATAGCAAGGTTGGAAGAAATCTTGATTTATGTCTTACTGGTTCTGAAAGCATTGCTGATAGGCATCAGCAGCTTAAACAAGAAGCTCTTCTAGCCTCAGAACAGAGTCAGAAGTTAATGCTGGCAAAAGGTAGGTACCTACTGCAGAATCGTGAAGTATCGATAGCGAGGTTGGAAAAAACCTTGGTCTATGACTTACTGGCTCTGAAAGCGTTGTCGATGTGCCTCAGCAGCGTGAACAAGGACCTCTGCGGGCCCCAGAACAGTGTCAGAAGTTAAGCTGGCGAGAGGTACCGCAGAATCGTGAAGTATCGATAGTGTGCTATTATGTTTTCTGTGTCGATAGGAAGGTTAGAAGAAATCTTGATTTATTACTTACTGGCTCTGAAAGCGTTGTCGATGTGCCTCAGCAGCGTGAACAGGGAACTCTGCTGGCCCCAGAACAGCGTGAGGAGTTAAGCTGGCGAGAGGTACCGCAGAATCGTGAAGTATCGATAGCAATGTTAGAAGAAATCTTAGTTTATGTCTTACTGGCTCTGAAAGCGTTATCGATGTGTCTCAGCAGCGTGAACAGGAAACTCTGCTGGCCCCAGAATAGCGTGAGAAGCGTGGCCGGTGCGAGGTACCGCAGGGTTGTGAGGATGGCGTCCAGCGCCGCTGACCACATGCCGCGCTCCGCCTCCAGCTCGGGATATTCGGGGATCGGGAACAACCCTGGAATGAGGGAAAGAAGACTTTGTTACTAAATTAGGCTAATCCACTTGGATCCACTGCCAGGCTCCACCAATGGAGCCAAATAATTTTTTTCTGCCTTTATTCCACCAGTGGATCCATAGGTAGGTATTTTCTATTAGTAAGTGTGAAATTTGTCTACATCTCAACTTTGCTTAGGTATGTTCTATCTCTAAGCTAAGAACTCTACCTACGTCTCGATCTTTACAAAATAATAAATGTGAAATAAATTTTGGATGATCTTATTCTATCACGTTCAACAAATTGGCAAAATAATATGGACAAAGATTGACTTGTTGAAAAGAAAACTTGGGGATACTGCCAAAAATCCTGGATTCTGGATGATTTTATTACCATGACAAAATTAAATTGTTAATATTGCCATCGTTTAGACTGTTCTTAAACATAGCAATCTGTTAATTGTTTGAAGAACCCATTTCGACGAAAATTTATTATGAGGGACTTATGGACCTTTGCTAAAGTAGTAGATCTGTGGCTAAAGTAATTCGTACTTATTTTTTAATTATCTTGTACGTGCGTGCGTAGGTACAATATTTCAGTTTGCAAAGAGATTAAATTACATTTTACTAAGGAGGGCGAATGCACAGGGGTTTTCTAAGAGTTTATAGAAAAAAATATATAGATTTTCAGGTGTCCTGTGATTAGCTCATATCAGTGACCATGAAAAGGTATTATTACGAAGTTTGCTTTTAAGGCTACTTTTTAATGAAATGTGAATGAAAATGACCTCCAAATATTTTTGTATACATTTTCGATATTACACAACTTTTGAGAAAAATTTACATACAAGCCTTACAAACCAGCCTTGGCGGCAACCGGGGCATTTGTGGACTCGCGTATGCTGGCCTCGGCTATGCGTTGTAATTTTCACGTTCGTCTCTTACACGAGAATAGACAGAGACATAATATAAATGCTTCTATTGCCGCGGCCACTGCAGTAGTGTAGCACCTTACTTTAGCGAAATATTGTGTTGATCACACTAAACTTGTGCTGCAATATAAAGCTGCAGTTCCCATCTCAATCTTGTTATAGTTACCAAGTCATCGTTAAAAGTTTTTCAACTTCTACTCGTTTATCTGGAGGCTGTTATAACTTTACTTAGGTATGCTTCGGTGCTTAGCGACTTCAGGTGCTATTTTATTTTATTTTTATACAAATTAATTAATGAAAACCATTATAGAGAGAAAGGTAGAAGGAAAGAGAGGACCGGGAAGACCATAAAGAGTATTCTTAGACCAAATAAAAGAGAAGGCAGATGTCATGTCGTACAGGGAGGTGAAAACACTGGCAGAAGACCGACAAGCTTGAAAGTTACTCCACCGACAATAGCTACGCTCTTAAATGTTGAATAACACCCTTTCCGCGTAGCCCTGTATAAGAAGTTAGATAATAAACTATTACTAAGATATTTTTATACATTTCAATAAAGCTATTTTAGTGATAGGAAAGGTCGTTTGTGTTTAAAAACATTACGATAGCGTAAATCCGTATCGATCGATACTGTATGTAAATAATCAATATGGAAATTAATACAAGTTGATTTGTAACGTGGGAAACCCTTATCAGCGACATACATGTACGTTTATCAAGTTTTGATAAACTACAAATGTATGAAACGTAAATGTTTTAATTAGTAAAACAATATTTGACATATAAAAATTGATACGGATTTGAGAAAAACGCAATCGTGAAACACGAAATGAAAAATCAAAATTGTACAAAAAATAACTAGGCTCGGCTTACAATTTGACATTTCTATACGCAGTACTTTTTAGTCCAATCATCATCATCAAACAGAAGGCACAGAAAAGAAAAAAAACCTTCTCTTTTATGTGCCAGAATGCATCTACTGTAAACATAGACTCTTACAACGCCACTTTTTAGTCTGGCGTCATTCGACCAAAATAAAATGAATGGACGGACCATAACCATTGACCTTATTCAGTAAAAACGAGTCAAAACCATCGACGTAATACTTCAACACCTAATCATAACCAAGTGCAGTTCATTTGTTACAAAAAATAGCGGTTTTTTTGTTGTGTATTTACACCTCTGGTAAGCATACGAAGGCATAATTTTATCAGATGTTTCGTTACCATGTAAGAATAGGCTCGTGTCGCTTATCCTGCGGCTAGAGACCGACTGAAACGATAACGAAGTGAGCGCCAGCACTCATTTAGTAATCTTCAAAATGTATGTTAGTAATGCGCTTCTTCTGGGCCCGTTCATTAATTTTATTTTGGTCGAAGCTGGCGTCTGCGAATTCCATAGAGTAAAGTTGTTTATGCATGAAGCATGAAGGTTTCATGTTGTTAATACAAACCAATGCTTCGCGGGTGTTGGTCAGCCTGAACATCTTCCACGTACCGTCGCGCTAGCTCTTCTATGCTGTCTGACATTTCAGTTTCTAGTTGCCATTATATCTGTTCCATAGATTAACTGGCTTGAGCAAACTTCCTGGCTATAATCCTGCACTTACGTGTTTTAAATTGTTGGTTTTTATGTTGAATAGCAGATGACTAGTAACCAAACGTGATGCATCATCTAGACGAGAGCACGAGACTGGTGGAGTTTTATCATCACTACATCACTATCACTATCACTACATAGTATAAAACAAAGTCGCTGTCGCTGTCTGTCCGTCCCTATGTATGCTTAATTCTTTAAAACAACGCAACGGATTTTGAAGCGGTTTTTTTTAAAATAGATAGAGTGATTCAAGAGGAAGGTGTATATGTATTGTATAACTAGCGACCCGCCCCGGCTTCGCACGTAAACTACACCCGTGCGAAGCCGGGCGGGCGGGTTGCTAGTACCTACTAAGCAAAGGCAGTGTGCTTTCATAGAGTACAAAAATAAAATTAACTATCACCGATTTTGAACGAGCAATTATATAAAACGTGCTCTATTAGCGATGCACTTTTTGTTTATTGCTAAGCTGTTAAGATTCAATAGAATTTAAAGAAATATACAATTTTACATTTATTTAGAGACAATGGCATCATCTGATGTCGCGGGCTATCTGTTTTGAGTCGCTGCGCCAGAGATGTAAGGGAGTAATAGACTCAATAAAAGTGACATGTTTTTGAAATATATCAACTGCCTGATTAATAAACTATCTATTAAAAAATCTAATCTATTTATTAAATTAATCTAAATAAGTCTAATTAATTAACTTGTTCAGTGATGAGAAAATAATGTCATCCGCAATAAACGAGACAACCCTTTCTAACTACTCAAGTAGGTCTACCTATAGTTAGAAGCTATAATTATGTACATTTATAATTATATTATACTAATCTACGATTTTGGCTACCGTTTTTAAACAAATTTCTACAGGATGAACATTAGCATTACAAAAGCAGTAGGTAGCTTATACCATAGATAAATATACCATACTAGCTTATACTTAGTTTAATAATGATGAGTTGTTTTTGCTTAGGAGGTCAAAAGTCATCTGCTTAACCAACAATTTTACAATTATGTTTTTTTTATGTGCTGATGTTTTGGTCAATGCGTGCTCGTCTTATAATTCCGTTTTCAAAAACGCCAATCAGCTTTGATAATACCGCCTTATCTATTTTATTACTTTCCTAGTTAGATATTTATTTGGTATAATTTATAGTCGTGTGTGTTTGCCTATTGATGAAAATTAAAAACAATTTCTGTTATCTTTTTTGTTTTGTTTTTGTTCTTTTGTTTTTTAGAATGCATCTTTTATGAATAACCAAAATAAGTCTTCCGTTTTAATTAAATTCAGAGAGTTTTAAATTAGTGCACTTTATTAAATTTTTGATCCATTTTTCCATGAACTTAAAACCTATATGCGTTGAGTAAAAGATTAGTGTGTATATCACAGTAGTTCTTCAACACCGATATATGTACCTACTTATGCATTTTTTTTTAAAGTTGGTTTCATTGCGGTGATTCTTGGCTATGTTTGATGAAAATCTGTCCAGCCAGACGTTGAAACTTATGAGCTCTTTTTTTATTATTCTTTGAATTTTGCACATTATATAGAGCAGATAATATAGCGCTACAGCAAGCAATCTACGGGATAATTTTATGTGTCAGGGTTATTTTAAATTTAAAATGTATAATATACTCCTACTATTTCTCGTAGGTAGGTAGGTACTAAGTAGATCTTATCTACTTGTCAGCCAGTAAAGTAAGGTTAGTAAAATTATGCATTGTTATCAAAAAAAGAAAGAGGAAATGGATTAATTTATGTTCAATGGATATCAAGATATGCGTGAGGTAATAATATGCATCGACACTTACTTCAAAACACAATCCCTTATCACAAATGCATCGACAACACCACGCAACTCAGTTTTCTTATCAAAAACAACAATTTCTTACTAAATTAAACCTAACGCGAAAGAAGGCAACCACCCAACTATTCCTTTTTTTATTAACCGTCTCTGTAAATATCACTTTATCTAATCGCAATGCAAACTGTGTATGATTTGACAAACTTATACCTGCGATCAGTGAAATGATGAAAGTGGAAATAACCTACAGTTTACATATCTGTCTTAGGGAAATGGCTTTTGCAAAACGCAATGTTATCATGGTTGGTTTACCTACAATGTGTACCTAGCTGTGTGATAAAAAAATGTAGCCGGGTTTTGAATGAGTCAGGGATAAAGATAAAATTACTGGTGTTTTCGTGATTCAAGAATAGTCTGACTAGACTCTTTCTGAATCATGTCAGACATGACAAGAAATAAACTCTTTTTATCCCAACTATTTGAAAAACGAAGATTGGTTCCTCTACAACTCATCTTCATCAGCCTGGCGTAACTAGGTTCCCCCCCCCCCCCCCCCCCCCCCCCCCCCCCTTAGAACTCCACACTGAACGACAGCCTGCCATCTGCATCAAATGGATGCTCACAATTCTCAAGATGTCATCGGTCCACCTGAGGCCTAATTACGATGAGTCTTCCGGTTTGTGGTCTTTACTCAAGAACCTTGCTTCCCCATCGGTTATCGGATCTTCGAGCGACAAGAGCGACCTCAACAAGTACCTACCTACGCTTTAAGTAGGTCTGAAATATACTATTTATAGAGGCAAAAATGAGTTCTGAATATACATGGAGAAAAGAGGTCGAACTTTTTTTATTAAATGTAAGTTTTTTTTAAAGTTTTGGCTCCAGACATCTTCTCTATTTAGCCGGTGTCAAGTATCATTGAATTTTCTAGTTTTAATTAATTTATAGGATTTTTTTTAAACAAAGTATTTTTTTTAAATAATTACCCATAATTATGTTATTGTATTTTCGTTATTTTTAAGACGATCTCAGTTTTTTTTTTCTAATATTGTATAGATGACCGTTGAACGTTTTATTTGAAAATATGAAAAACAAAAACTTGACGGACGCTGAGAGTTATTTTACCTCAGCAAAATGCAGGCGCGACAAGTCCCGATAGCACATAGGCATTTAAAAACCATGTTTTGTATTGTGTTCCAATTGCGAAAGTTTAAAAAAGTTACATTGGCAACTGTGTTGCTAAGACATAAATTGTTGATCACTTTGTATGCTTCCAACAATGTGCGTATTCTGACTGCGTACAAATAAATAAAGTTATGCTTTTTCGTTTCTTTTGAGTACCCAAACCGCTAAAATCAATGTGACGCAAGTTGTTTTTTTGCACCGCCTTTGGGTGGAAAGCATAATAGTTTTTATAACCAATTGTTATTTATACCGATGTACAATCATTAGCGGTTTTTTGTTAATCAATAACACTCCACATTTTAATGAGTAGATAACTGATAACTTATGTAGGTACACTTATAACTAGCAATAGCTGATAAACATTGTTTTCTAAATATAAATCTATACCATCAATCTATACTCGGGCCAGGATTTATTTATCTCTAACAGCTGCAATAGATTGGTAGAATCTGAATAAAAACCGTTAACTCTGATCACTTTTCTAGATTTTTGAACGCAAGTAATATTGTAGACTGAATTTTACACACATTTTACAAATTATATTGCAGCTGTCAGAGCTGGAAAAAACTTGGATAGAGGATAAAATGAAAAGAGTCATTTGATAAATATTCAGTATCTCCCTACCTATGTATGTCTATTTATCGTAGTAGTATAATCAATAACATTATTTAAGTAGGTAGTAATTTGAGTGAAGTGTTTGATAGAGTTTGAACCAACAGTATAATAATAAAGTAAGTTTTTGGAATAACATAACCGACGTCAAGACTATACCTACATGAACAAACTTAACTAGATAGTAGAAAATAACAGTTAAAACAGAAAAACAAAAAAAGATTAAAAGTTTTAATCAAATTTTTTACGCTTAGAATAATGTAATACATAGTGAATTGAACCGAGTAGTTATTCTAAGCTTTTTTTTCCGTTTTGTTACCTTAAGAAACTTTTTTGCAAAAATTTTTTTAGCGAATTTTCTGTTCCTATGTACAAATAACGGCACGCCCATGTGTAACTAATAGGTAAAATTGCTCGTATATTATTATTGTTTTATTTATGAATTTCGACATCCTAACGACTCCCTAGATACGTGTACTAACGACAAACCTATTTGTAATTACCATAATAGTACAAACGTACGTCAATGATGACCAAAACAATGAAAAATATTTTAATTTTCCGTGCGAGACCGATCTGATAACTATAAGTAGGTATTTTCGTACCTAGTTAGCGTGGCGATAAGATACATTGTTATTCATTAACACATTCCTGTCACACCTGAGTTTACTAACAAAAGATATGACTCTAAAGGGGGCTACGACCGGGCTTCAAACGAAATACGATTAGCCGGTTTTACTAATAGATAACTAAATTACCTATTGAAAGATAATAACCGGTAAAAGGCTTTATTAGTATAAAAGTATACAGCTTTGGTGTTGTTGGACGATGGCAGGACAGGGTATCAGTTTCATTAAACTCTTCATGAGTCTGGAGAAGGTTTTGGCGTCACACATATTGTGCATTTTTGTTAGTCATCATCATCATCATCATTTCAGCCATAGGACGTCCACTGCTGGACATAGGCCTCCCCCATCGATCTCCAAAAGGGCCGGTTGGAAGCGGCCTGCATCCAACGTTTCCCTACGGTCTCTTTTAGGTCGTCTGTCCATCTTGTGGGTGGACGTCCTACGCTGCGCTTACCGGTCCGTGGTCTCCATTCCAGAACCTTTCGGCCCCATCGGCCGTCTGTTCTGCGTGATATGTGCCCTGCCCACTGCCACTTCAACTTGCTAATCCGGTGGGCTATGTCGGTGACTTTCGTTCGTCTACGGATCTCCTCATTTCGGATTCGATCTCGTAGAGAAACCCCGAGCATAGCCCTCTCCATAGCTCGTTGTGCGACTTTGAGCTTGCTTATGAGGCCCATAGTTTTCGTTAGTATCAAGTATTTATATACCTACTTTCAACTTCTTGTAAATTGTATCGTCAAATAAGTCACAGTCAGTAAGTTGCGGTCAAGTCTAAGTCATGCCCCACTAATCTAGTAGTCTCTACTAGTTTACTAGCTACCTATTAGCTACACGAAGAGACGTTTCACCACTTTATTTTAGGTACCTACCTTCTTTCCTAAATATACGTACACAAATTTAAGAAAATAATACAATGATGCGTTTTTTTTCAGGTTGGCGCTAATAAAACTTCCTTTTTTATAGCAAAAACAGTACAGTCGTCAACACAGTAAATTATTACTTCAGTGAATGTAAAGTGCTTTGAATAACGTCCCTTCATAACTTAAGGTGTTTACTAGACATTATGGTATCTCTAAAATGTGTTACCCTTTACCTTGTCCCGTCATTTCAAAGGCCAAACACGATAGAATAGAGATAATAATATCGAATATTATCAAAGGAAATAACTTATTTTATTGTTGTTTGACAGTTTAAGGCACTTCAAACGATAGCTGATAATGTCAATTTATGAATGATCTTTATAGCAAAAGTATTGAATAAGTCACATGGTTTTAATACTGTTCTGAAAGGCTCACATGACCTAGTTTTTAATGATGTAAATTCTGTTTAAAGTTAAGTAAGATTTAAATAAATCTAGGCACGTTATGGGCAAGCGTTCTTCGTCTTAGACGTCATCTACACTTTCTATAAGGTGAGTTGTGGTTAATGCACAAACCGTGCGTTGCCAAAATTCTCTCAAAAGGAAAGGAAAGAATACGCAATCCCAATCTGTCATAAAAAGTAAATGGGTAAAATCATGGTAAAATCAAACGTCTTTGCGATTTCAATTTCAAGAGATATTCAAAAGTTTGATCAGCTAGTCTAGTTTTAAATTATATCTAATTAAGTACCTATATAGTTTTTTTTTTATATTACGGTTTAATCCCAAATCATTAAGTCTTATGATGAGACTTTGGTATCTATTCGTCTATCTGTCTGTCTGTCTGTAAACTACATCCGATTTTATCAAGAACTGTTAGAGAAAAGAAACTGTAGCTATGCCTTCGACTTGTTACCCGATTCCATAAGTAAGTAATAAATAAATAATGGATAAAACACTTCACGTGTATAGTTACTAACTAATACGATGGTTACTTTGCATGAGACTGATACCGACTCTTATAACTTTAATGACCACGACCTATTTTGTATAATAGGTATTATATTAAACTTGAAACTTGATAATTAGTCTAAAGCGAAACTGTCACGAGGCGAGACTTATTTCTACTAATTAAAAAACCTTCAACTGTTCCACACGTTACAAAAGGTCCCAGTATTTATGTCTTCAAGGATATCTTCCGCCTTTTCCACGGAAACTACACTTTTTTAAAGGTTAAAATGCAAACAAAACTATTTACATAACATCTTGCATTATAATATTTAAGCACACATTTTAAAGGCCTACACGAATACTTTCACTACTTTGTATGAATATTTTTTGAATATAAATCAACGAGGTGTTTCCGCATCTTGTTACGTAAACCAAAACATCAGCACGATTTTTTTTAATGGTTTTTTTAATGTATATTTTTACGCACACCACGCCTTTCCGCACGTGGCGAAGAGCACTGACTGATGATAAAATAATTTCTAAAGTACCTAATCATTATCAATCTTTCATATCAGCGAGGTTGTAGAGAGTTCTTTATATATTTTGTTCTGTGCGTTTAATTTTTTACACGAATGCACTTGTGAGTTTTTGAGATTTTGCCGTGACTTACATGGCGTATGACTGTTAATTTTATATGTAGAAGATGCATTGAATTCATGTTGGTCGGGTGCAATCAAATTACCTAGTTCAACATCTAAAAGTGATTAACTCCCTAGGAGACTATAATCTATATAAAATAAAATGTTATATTCGACGTAAGCGCTTCAGTTGAGAACGGTTGGATTGAGGGATTTACGGGAAAGAAAAGTTGAAAAAAAAGGTAAGAAAATTCGGAAAAACAGTAAGCGAATTTTTCTATGCGATTTTTTATTTGAACGATAACTCAGACGAATTTATTGAAATGTGGACAGCATACAACGTCAGTGTCGGGTCAGCTAGTCTATACTAATAATATTATAAAGAGGAAAGATTTGATTGTTTGTTTGTTTGCATTGAATAGGCTCCGAAACTACTGAATCGATTTGAAAAATTCTTTCACTGTTGGGAAGCTACGCTATCCCCGGGTGATGTCATAGGCTATATTATATCTATACCCGTGCGAAGCCGGGGCGGGCCGCTAGTTATCGATTTAAAAAAAATATTCTGCTCATGTTGAATAAACTTTTATCACTAGCCCAGCAAAAGAAATCAAAATTGAGATGATTTTGTATGCCTCAACCTCTTTAAATCTTGTAGAATTTACCTAAGCGAGTTTAGCTCTACTCTTGAAGAAGTAGGTAACATAGGTCGTATTAGCTCCAACTAATATAGCTATAGCTTTTTTACACCCCAATTAAGTTATTTTCGATAATTCGACTTATTGCAGTGTTGTCTATACTAATATTATAAAGAGGAAAGATTTGATGATTGTTTGTTTGTTTGTTTGTATTGAATAGGCTCCGAAACTACTGAACCGATTTGAAAAATTCTTTCACTGTTGGGATGCTGCACTATCCCCGGTTGACATAGGCTATATATCCCGGCTTCGCCCGTGCGAAGCAGGGGCGGCCTACTAGTTTAAAATAATTAGGTCACGTAACATCTCTATTTCCGTCTCAAGATGATCCACTCATATTGTGTGAACGTTACTTCATTAAAGAAAAACAAAGCACCCGAGGGCATCTTAACAAAGTCCTCAACTGGGCACAGTCCACTTTATAACCCATAGTTTATTACGGAAGTTCCACTTTACTGACCGCTTTTCCTTACAAGAGAGAGGTTGCGCTAAGGCTCTTTCACACTACGCTAAATTTCTTATCATAAGACTTTTTAATGAGGCTCTTACAAACCTTGCTCTTGTGGAGGCCTGAGCGTTAGAGTGAGAGATTGTATGGGCGAATTTTTTTTACAGTTTACCAGGAGCCTAAAAAATTAAGTTGTTCATAGCAATGTGTATGTAAATGAAATGTTTCGCACTGGTCTCAGCTGCCATGCGATATAGCACGGTGTTTTGCCAAGTGCGGAGCTGACAGTGGTTCTTTTTTGGTTTTTCAAGATACAAATTTACGTTTTTTATGAACTCGAAAGCTACGGTGCGGCCGAATATGGACCACGTTAATACTTTTATTAAATTTTTGAGATTTAATTTCAGGTACTTATTTATTTAATTACAAGTCAAACTTCTCCAGTACACTTTTTACAACGATGTATATAAACTTATATAAAAATTATATTTTAATAATATTATTATGTGTAAGTCAAATTATTTAGTAAATTATTATTTACCTAGTGTTTTTTATTTATTTTTATTAGTATCAATATATTAGCAGACGCCTAAAGATAATCTATTTATACAACTTATCGATAAAACTACTATGTACAACTAAAAATATAATATATACAAAAAATAAAAATAAAATCCTAGGCGAACAAATCGCCACCATGCGGCAGGGTTCCCAGAATGCTGGCAGCATTGCCCCGCTGGATTGCGAGGCTTAATTTTTGTGCGAAATATGCTCCAGCAAATATGATTTAATTTCTATAGTTATCACTCTCACACGTTGCGTATTTTGACAGTACTGTCCATACTTTGACAATGTTGTGTTTGCTTTAGCAAAAAATTTAGTTCACTTGAAATAAAGTCGAGAATACAATACCTACTTGCATTGCTGGTTCAGACGGGGGGATAGTGTAGGGAAAGCTAAGGTGATATAACGTAGTCTGAAGAGGCATCTATGCCCACGTGAGGCTACCTGCCAACTTTCCGTCTTGCTCAATCTCCCAAGATACACAATGTACCTATTTTATACTTATCTGATGCTAGATTATGCCGCACCGTAATTATGACAGACTGGCTGCTTTACGTGGATTAGCCTGCAGTGGTAGGTAAGTTAGCACAATATTTTGACATCTCATTTCACTCCTTGAAGGATCATTTCGAATTTACGTCTACTAATAAAATTGTTTTTTTTATTTGCCATAACGCTCGTAACTAAGTTTTTACAGTTTGAAATAATCCACTAGTTTCACTACATTCGGTAATTTCTGACATGCAAATATTTAAAAATATTAGATGTTATGCTTCTAAGCCCAGCTGATTCTTGAGCAATAATCATGGTATTTGTCTCTGTCACTCCCATGTCACACTCAATGAGAGTGGGTCACAGAAATACATAAAAAAAGAAATACATAACATAGAATTACACAATTATATTTATAATACAATATCAATATCGAATATAATATAGATGTCTTGACAGTATGCTCACTATGCGTGACACTCTTTACTCAAGAATAAAGAAAGCAAAGAAGAATAGCAAGATTTCAATTTTATTGTTAAAACCTGACTTTGATTAATACTTAGTACCTTAATTCCTGATTCTGGGCAAACCCTATCCATATTTTTACCGAGCAAAGAAATATCTCAGATTTTAATGGGACAAGTCGACGTTTCCATATAATGTTATTATATATTTATTTGACGATAACTTGCGTATCATTGATTCAATCTATGTGAAATGTAATAAGCAAGTAATTCGTAACATTAATAAAAATGGGCGTAATCGGTTGAAACGTTACGAAGATATAGGGGTCGTAAAGTCTCAGTTCGGGGCGAACAACTATTCTTGGTCCAAGTAACAATTTGCTCAGGCAGATTAAAATAATAATAAGCTTGCATTTGACCGCCACCTCTCCTGATGCGGTCTACGAAAGAGCATGCTTGCCTAGAAGATACCGACACGCTGCAATAACATTATAAATGAAAGTTTAATGTATTTTTTTTTACTATTACACAGAAATATATCGTAGATCTGTGCTACAGTCAGTTAAAGCAAAAGAAATCAGAATTCGTGGATTTATTCAGTTTTTTTTAATGATGTTATTGCAGCTGTCAGAGCAAATATATGGTTAGATCGAGTTACTAAATTTATATACATACAACAATACACGTTTCCGTTTATAATATGCGTGTGGTGCTAGATTACGCCGTGCTGTAATTATATCACAAATTATATGAGGCAACGCTGGATTATTTTGTGGGGCACTTTCGACTCACAGCCATAAGTGTCGGTAAACAGGCGTTAAAACAACAATTAAGTTCCATAACGATGGTTAAATCTGAGATAACATTCTTTTGACATTCTTTTCACAAAAGAGAATGGAATACTACTAAGAAAATATTCGTGGCAGATCTTTTCAATATTTTCTTCTTGTAAATACACTTTTCCAATGTGTCATTTAATGCAAAAATAGGCTTAGCAAAAGGATATAATTAAATACATTACAAATACTGAAAAAGTCAGAAGTCTTAAATAATAGTGCACGCGTCCGCACGAGGTAGGGTTTCTTGGAAACGTGGTTTACTTATCTTTGTTCAAGAGAGTGGGTGTGAAACAGCAATTTCGTGCTTAGATAAAGGCAACACTTACTTGCAAGTATTTACCTACAATATACTGCTATAATTAAAATAAATGTTGTCACTACATGTAATAATAAATGGTGTTCTGTAATTCTATGTTTTATAAGCTTAGATGTAATTTAAGTACCTACTTTTGTCATCGAGGTTTTTTGGGGTACATGAAATCTAATTTTTAAGTATTTTATACTTAAAACTTTAGATTTTTAACAAATTTATATTTTGTTTTTGTTTATGGGCTCTATATGATTTATTGGTCAGCTTTTTTAGAGTTAATAAAAAAACGTTGTACTTAATTTTCCTCTCATGTCGTTTTTTTTTATTCTGGTTGAGATGATCGGTAAAAATTCGAAAAAGTATTATTTTTATATTCTTCGCCAAAAAATTGCAATAAAGTATAGATACGATAAAGTATGATGCTGTTCCTGAATTTTAATTGTGACTGTCACCTTATTACCTGAAAAAATTGCGATTTTCCCGCCTTTGCATTTGACCAAGGACGTTATAATTATATACCCTAAAGGGACCGTTTCTTACTCGTCAATACGTTGTAGCTTGCTTACTATGTTGTGTAATTTTTTTTACATATTCCGTCTACTTAAAACCATAATCCGAAAAATATCATTATACCATGCTTGAAACAACGTAAAAAACCTAGTGTTATCGATATTTCTGCTCAGAATATTTTAAGATTAAATTTGTCTTTCAAACAGAACTTATAGAACAAGGTGACTCGAAGGACCAAATTTGCTCTAATAATCTGCTCTTTGATAAAAAGTAAATTTTTATCTTGAAAATGCCATAAAAACTAGATTATAGCGAGTATAACTGCGTGGCACAGCTAGTACAGACATAAATCTCTACACTCGAGTGGTTCCACGTAACTCACACAACTCTTGCCTAGATTAAGTGCTTAGAATAATTTGTCACGCACGAACCGCTGTTGTTGGCTCACCTGATGTAGGTAAGGCTAGCCTAAATAGGTCTTCTAATGCCTAGATTTTGGTCAGTGAACACGTAGGCTTGACGTGTAAGGTACAAACCATCATCATCATCAGCCAGAAGACGTCCACTGCTGAACTTATGCCTCCCCCTTTTACATCCACCCTGAATGAAAGCCTGCCATCTGCATCCACTGGATGAGCGCGACTCTCACAATCTCGTTGGTCCATCTACTGGAAGGCCTACCTACGCTGCGTCTTCCGGTTTGTAGTCTCCACTCAAGAACCTTTCTTCCCCATTGGTTCCCAAGCTACAAATGGCTACCTCTAATCATATTGCATTAGGTGTACCTATTTTACATCGAGGTCAAACAACTGCCTAGTTTGGGGCCGGCTGACGTCACATTAGGCACTTATTCATGTCTGATGCTACTAAGTGTTTTTGTAGGATTTTAAAGTAATCTTTATTGAGAAGGCGTGGCGTTCTTTGAACGAACACTCACAAATATATTACCAAACTAACGCTATTTATCTACAAATTTAATGTAGGTACCTTTAGTACCTTTACAACAAGATGAATTATTTAAGAGGACATGTACCTACAGAAATTATAGAAAAAATCCTGATTAAATATTTCAAAAGCATACAAACAAAACGTTCCCATTTCCCGCAGTAGGTATTTCTATGCATCAACACTTAATTATTCGCAGATGTAAACTACCCGCAAACAAAACAAAGCACAATGAAATATGCACCGAAACTGGGATAATTGATATGTCAGTACCAGGATGCGTCGCTCGCGGCCACGGTGGGTACTTATATTCAGCCGGTGCAATGCCGCTTGAAAATGGAACTACTGAAACGTAGAAAGTAGATAAATAATGAACAAAAAAACAATATTTACCTATTATAATACTACTAGCTGTGCTCAGCGGTTTCACTTGCGTTAGTATACCTCCTTGAAGCAACCTTCTTGGTAGCGACAGACACCTCCTTTGACTTAGATCACAAATTTTATTTTATTTCTTACTATGTCTACCACAGAAAAGAAAAAAATAATTGTTTTAATTAGAACGGCTGTCAAGGCATTTTTGTAAGTTTTTTTTTGTAGCCAGTTGCACCCATATTAACAAAACGTCAGTTATTTGAAATCAGTTAGCAGCTGTGATGCGGACAAAGAACTTTGAGACGTAACCCAAAAAGGTAAGGTCCGAGTTCTTTGGATGCGGAGTTCGATACATGAGAATGTTCAAGCAAGATTCTGTCATAATTCCTGGCGACAGATTTTCCTTCTCATTTCCGGTCTATTTACTTCTCTTTTCTGTGATGTCTACAACTTCAATTCTTGTTCTTCTTTTTTTTTTGTTCCCTACAAAATTTCAAGAATTTCAGACACCAATAAAATAAATTCTATAGATCCGATACTACCAAACTTTACAAAAAAATAACAGGATCACTCGCTGGGCAAATTTGGAGATTTCCTGAAAATTTCACCAAAATCCAGCCGTTTTAGAGTCTTTAAAGAACACATACATACTAACATCGCTTATTATATTGTAAATAGATTTCAAAAAGGGAAGTATAGCGAAAAAATAGGTACACAAAAAATCTAGATATACGTGGATTGTGGTCATGGAGATAGGCAATGTGTCAGCGGCAGATAGTGCACGTCGCTAAAAGCTGGAGGGTAGTTATGAAAACCCGGTGTAATATATGGGCGGATACAAAAAATATTTTTTGGGAAAAGCTGCTGCTATGATAACATACCGTTAAGAAAGATAAAATGTTTCAAATGTTCAGAATAGTTAAATACAGGCATGAAGTGATCTTAAAAACAAAAAAAGAAATCTTGAGAACGCAAAACGATTAAATGGCGATAACAATCAAAATATACGTTTTCTCGCATTTTCCACGTGAGAGCTTATTTATTTAAAGGCCAATGCATTGCCAGATTGTTGTGAGAGAGATTTAATAATAGGCTTTGTTAGCACACAGTTAAGTTACCATTCATAATTTTACTGCTAAGAGTGTTAAATGGAAATCGAAAGGCATGAGCGAAGTGCACTGTTAATTTCATTGGTTTTGTAAAGCATTTTACCAAAACTAATAAACTAAATAAGTCCACAAATATGTGGCGAAAATATGCGAAATCAAGGCGAAATTGATTAGCCTTTTAGTTTACACGTTGGGCGCCATTGCAAAATCGCATCAGCAGGACGGAGACAAACCCGTTACGAAATAAACTACCTTTGATACGAGTTCCTAATATTGATTAAAAAAGTTCTATTAAACAACACATAAGCTGCTATTACAGAAAAAATTTAAAAATAAATCATCCTAGGATAAAGATTCATCATCATTTCAGCCATACAAGGTCCACTGCTGGACATATGCCTCTTCCATCGATCTCCAAAACGGCCGGTTGGAAGCGGTCTGAACCCAGCGTAGCCCTGCGGTCTCTTTTAGGTCGTCTGTCCATCTTGTGGGTGGACGTCCTACGCTGCGCTTACCGGTCCGTGGTCTCCATTCCAGAAACTTTCGGCCCCATCAGCCATCCGTTCTGAGTGATATGTGCACTGCCCACTGCCACTTCAACTTACTAATCCGGTGGGCTATGTCGGTAGCTTTCGTTCGTCTACGGATCTCCTCTCTTCAGATTCGATCTCGTAGAGAAACCCCGAGCATAGCCCTCTCCATAGCTTGTTGTGCGACTTTGAGCTTGTTTATGAGGCCCATAGTGAGAGACCGCGTTTCACTGCCGTATGTCATCACTGGCAACACATACTGGTTGAAGACCTTCGTCTTAAGGCACCGAGCTATTCAATTGCTATCTATGAAAAATATTTGTATTATTAAACAAAGATTCTAAGGCGGAATCTTTAAAGATTTGTGCGGCCATAAAGTTTGACGTTTTACGGAGAAGAATTTATAAAAAAAAAAACTTTGATTTTATTTAAACATCAAACAAGTTGTTTTTTTAGATTGAGAATAAATCTACGTTTAATAAAGAAAGATACGTACTAAAAGAAGCGCCGTTAAACTACGGTACGGTGAGACATCAGGTAGCCTTTCTGTTTGTTTGCTGCTTGTGGCACAAAAAATCCAGTTCTTACCCACCGTCCACCTGAGATCACCTGGGAGAACCGTGGAAAGTATTTTTTACAACGGCTCACCTCTCAGATAAAACTTAAATGCCCCTAACTTTATATTGTTGACGGTACATTTTAGAAACTTGGTCATCATCATCAGCCAGAAGACGTCCACTGCTGAACATAGGCCGCCCTTTAACCTCCACACTGAACGACAGCCTGCCTTTTGCATCCACTGGATGCCCGCGACTCTCACAATGTCGTCGGCCTATCTAGTGGGAGGCCTCCCTACGCTGCGTCTTCCGACCAGTAGAAACTTGGTACTGGCCGCTAATAATATCCATGGGTGTCACATAATAAAAATGTCTACAGAAAGATTCTAAAATCGAATTCATTTGCGCAGCCAAAGTGATCCTGATATTTTTTTTGAGAACCACTTAACAGCTATGTAGTAACTATATTCATACAGCGGTTTCACTATTATTTATTAGAATTAAAATTGAATGGAAATCCTTATTCGTATGTCAACTAAAAGTCAATTATGACGTAAACAAGCCGTAATAATGTATCTCTTGATCTAATAAACGTTAATTCGATTAAATATTAATCCACTAATGTGTTCGTTCTCTATGTAATTACTGGTACAGGATAGAATAATTTATTAGGGTTGGCACTTAATGAAAGTCACTTTTCGGCTAACTTTTTGTAAAGCGGCGCCAAGCATCTATAACTTCCGTACAATTATGCAGTTCCGTACAGTTGAGTCGATACTAGATATCACGTGGAAGTTTTGCTAATTCGTTATTCTATCGAAAAAACCCATTAATCATGTTTCTAAATTAATATTAAACTTATTTATATCCTCAACTATTTATAACCAAAGTATGAATTCGGTACTGTTTGCCATAACTGCGTTTTTTTTTGCATATTCGACTCTTTAAAGATTGTTCTCAACCCATAGTTGCCAATAGTTGCCATGCTACTAAAATTTATACTATCTTTAGGCACACTGTCAGTGTCAGACAAGTATCAGATCAGTTGATTGTGAGTGCGTGATCTTGCAGATTGAAGATAACCAGGAGCAATTCGCGTCAAATAAGTTACATACAAACATACATGTAAACAGCCTAACAAAGATGCTACTTAATATTTTTATTTTATAAAAAAAAAAAAAACATTTATTAGATGACAACCCTAACCTAAATGTATGTTTACAAAAACATCGCCGTATTTAAAGCCATAAAGTACAAAATGGTATAAAAACACACTACATCGCGTGATCCCGCAGAACTTTGCAAAAATTAGATTAACATTCAGCATATTAATGTGTATGAATGTGTAATGGCCAAGTTGATTGTTTACATAATTGTAAACATTAATTTGTTGAGACGTAACGTAACGCTATTCTCCGTATTAGACAATACTGTTACTTCCTTTTAAAACCAGGGTTCAAATTAAAACACTGTGCACAACAAGATTAAAGACGGATTTTATACAGGGTACGCATATAGACTATACTAAGCCGAAAGGAAGTCAATGTACTCATAATTATGAACAACTTTTAATTTGGGACGAAGCCAAAAATTACTTGTTCTATACATTTTGTCCAGTATCAGAAGTTACCTATAAAGAGCAGGAGTGCTCTGCTGTTTTACCCGCTCTATCCCGTAAGGAATTTCTATCCCGTATGGCCATTCTGCAGTACTTTGGGCACATTGCGAGAAAACTGGCGGACAATCTTGAAAAGCTCATAATAACAGGAAAAGTGGAAGGAAAAAGAGCTAGGGGTCGAAGCCCGATACGATGGTCAGAACAAGTGGCTAAACAGCTTGACACCAAAGTTAGTGATGCCATGCATGAGGCCGCTGATCGGCATAGATGGCGACAAATTGTCCAGAAAATTACCGGTCGGGATCATCACGACGCTCAGCACTGAGCCGTACGACTAGAGGAGGAAAAGAGGATCCCGTAGGGAATATTATATTTTGGGATAAAAAGTAATTAAGTAGCTTCTTTTTATCCAAGGAATAAGCTACCTCTACCGAAATACCAAATTTCATAATATATCGTATAATTATACTTATACAAAAATCTTTGCATTATAATATAAATGTGTTAATTGTCATGATATTAATCATTTTGAAGATATGATAGAGAAAAATCAGACAAAAGACGAGTTTAAGATCTCTTGATATCATCAAAAACTTCCGGTTCTCACTGGACCTTAAACATCTTAGAATAAGGTACAATTCAGCAACTTAGATTTAGTTTTGTAACTCAAATTCAAAGTTACGTCAAGAAAGTCCGGACATTACGAAGTATGTATAGATAAGCTGTCCGAAATGTGCATCGACGTGAATAAAAAGAATTTCAAGTATACAACGCCTGTCTAGTTTCCGGACGAGTAACATGAGTTAAAGCTATAAATCAGTCAATGTTTCCGCGAGCTAGTGTTACTCCATCTTGCTTCGTAATATCAGCCATCTCTTACTAGCATCAAGTCATAGAAAAAAAAAAACAATGCATTAAAAAAACTTTCATGACTAAAAAGGGGTTCTTAATAGATAATCAAAATTAATTCAAGCCTCCAGTTTTGGCAGCAATGTGAAAAAATCGTGTCTCACCATTGTATTATTTTCCTAAACTTTTATAGGTATTTTGGAGTGATAATCTTGGATCAAAATGTGTAGGAATGGAAGATTATTCAGTATTTATTAATTATCGAGTGTGAGCATTGAGCAAGTAAAGTAATTAAATGTGTATTTTCAATTTGTTTCCTAAACTTCACAGAAGCCTCTAGTAGTCTTTACTTTACTGGAGCGTGACTTGGACTTGACTGTGACATACCCTTCTTAATTTTGACTATGACTATGACATTTTTAATCTTTTCAAACTTGAAACAATTGCTTGAAAATTCTATTGTGCTTGACACAAGATATCTGAAGCCAATACCTAAAATAACAGCCTCCAAAAATTATTTAATTAACGATACAAATCCCAATACACTTTCTTTTTCGAGCCTATGATTTAAAATTAATTATCTGCTTACTTATAGGCCCACGTATTATAGACTAACGGCACTAAATGTACTCACACCCGTTGTCAAACCGCAATACTTAATCCAAACGAGGCCATCAATAGACTAAGAGCTAACGTAGGCGTAGAAAGTGAAAACTGAACCGGCACAGATAAAAAAGTAACATCAGTCTATCACTTAAGCCACGTCCCTGTAAATAATACCAAGTATCGAATAACAAGCAAAACAGTAAACAACTGAACGGTTGATCAATGATCGTCTACTCTCGAAACGTGATATCGACTCTTTGAACTGGTCTCATTTTCCTACACTTGACAAACGAAACTCTACCTTAAAGCTGTTAACAAAAGAGCTCTCTTACTTGAGTAAATCTTTCAATGGGATGCCCTCAAGATCAGTAAGGAGGCCGAAGTTAGCAGGTGCCTATTATACAGGCTCAAAAGAGTTCTTTATGATCGGAAATTAAACTGTAGAAGCAACAATGGCGTGCTATTAATAAGCAGGTTGAAGCTAGGTTGCGAAGAAAAGAACCGGTTCTGCATGGTTCTCGTGACTTTCAAGGTCATTGATGATGATTTAAGTTCAATCTATGAGTAAAGATTAGTTGTCGACGAATGGATTTAAATAAATGTGCCTAGATGTTGCTAGTGTTAGTGCACTTGAATGTGTGCGAATTTTTTTTTTGGATACAATTTTATTTAAGTCACATTTGCTTGATGAAAAGCGACGATAACAAAGGTTGGCTCAGTTAGATGTTACGTCGGCTTGATGTTCTACTGAATACTCTACGGCTGAGTATGAGTTTAAACCCCAATAAAGAGTAATCGGTGATGAAAACATCGTAAAGAACAATGGTGGAATAATACTTTTTAGTGGGGCGGGTAAAGGCTGTGTTTCAGTTCCGACAGCAAATCTTGGGGATCAGTTTCCATTCGAAGCTAGGAGTGTTTACCATCTTCGAGCACATTATCATTATTGCTTAGCCTGTCATGTTAATTACAGGGAACTTTTGCAATACCCAAATAAATATTTTCAGATTTTTTTTGACTATCAGTGTCTCACTGTTTCACCTACTATCCCTCAGAAACTATAAATATTTTTTAGATTAAAAGTATGGGGTATAATACAGTGTATAAGCTACTTCCATACCAAATTGCATTCAAATCCATTAAGCTGTTACGTTGTTGAGTGTACAAGCATATATACACACCTACACACAGACATTGTGTCATGTGTGACACATTCTAGTCTCTATATGTATATATGTATCTATTATCTATTCTATTATTATTGTATCTGTATTACTCTGAAAACAAAACACAACTTAGCAAGTTATTAGCAGATTTTGGAGAAAAAAACATGGAATAATTTCCACTAATCCACGTTTTACACCTTGTCTAATCCATAGGTCTAATCACACATTTTGTAGAAATACATACGTTACGTTACGTTTAACTTTTATTGTTTTGTTTTTTAACTAAATAATGGGCTTGCATTTGACCACCATCTCGCCTAATGTTAAGCGATGATGTGTCTAGCAAGTTATTAGCAGATTTTGGAGAAAAAACATGGAATAATTTACACTAATGCACGTTTTACACCTTGTCTAATCCATAGGTCTAATCACACATTTTGTAGAAATACATCACTCGTTTAACTTTTATTGATTTAAAAAAAAAAAAATGGGCATGCATTTGACCGCCATCTCGCCTAATGTTAAGCGATGATGTGTCTAGCTATAACATTGTTGAAACCTTGATTATCTTATTTATGGTAAGACTATAAGTAAAAATCATAAGCAAGAGTCTTCAAATTATATTGTGCCCATTTATGACTAACAGAACTTTTTTAGGACTCGCCACTAAATATGAAGATCAAAAATGGAGCTAAGGAATCGTTAAAATCTTTGCTGTAATATCCATTTCGAAACATCAACATCCTCATCATAAATTAATCCTTTAAGGAAAATCTACTTAATTGACTTTCCAACTTTGACTTAAAGGGGTTTGGCTTTAATGAACTAACTTTTCTATAAATAGAAAAGAGCGAAATTATTTTTGCTTTATACGTCTCAGTTGGAATCCATGGCGAATGTAGCGGAACGACATGATTACTGGTTTAAGGTAAGATGATACTTAGAAAAGAAACTGTGAACATACGATGCTGTATATGTATACTAAAGAGATTATATTAGAGAAGCATGCAAGTAGAATGTATGTCACAATGTGAGTTTTTTGAGCACCTTAAATTTTACGTCCTAATTAGATTATATGTATGGAATGACGCTTCAATAGAAAAAAATACTTTCGTATTATTAAAAGGCGTAATCTCTTATATAGCTTTGGGGTCTGTACAGGTTGGGCTGTAAAGCTAAGGCCGCCACTTGTGGCACTAGCTCGTAAGTGTTTTTTATCGTGTTGTAATTTTTATTTCTGGTGTACATATAGAGTTTCTATCTATCTATCTAAGTGCAGGTAGCAAGAATTATAGGCGTCACCAAAGCTTAGATTGCAAAGATAGCTCAAAAGTTTTGACGCCGACAGAAAAGCGACTGTAGCTTAGCTGTAGAGCGTTCAGGGCGTTTACCCGGGGCGATAACCGGTTAAAATCATGCAGTTGTAAAAAAAACTATAACATTCAGTTAGTAAATCCCAAAGAATACAGTAGGTACTTTACCACCCCTAATATCTTAGTAACACTTGGACCAATTTTTCTCATATTCAAAAAGTATTTGAATTAGCTACTTGCCAAAATGCCATTTCATGAAAAACGGATCAACGGTAGGTAAGTAAGTTTTCGTTAAAGAAACATACCAATGAAGATTTATGTTTTCTTTGAATTAAATACATATACATTCACACAATTGCCGATTTGTACCTGTAGAGTCAGTTGTGTCTCGGAGCTTCGTTTTGCTTGGTCAAAAATATTTGAATCACCAGATCAAAAGTTATCCTACTATCTCTATCTCTACATAGTATAAATTGAAGTCGCTTTCCGCGTCTGTCTGTCTGTCTGTATGTCTGTATGGCCGCTAACTCCTCGTAAACCACGCAACGGATTTTGATGCGGTTTTCACCATCAGTTAGATACATTTTCACGGAAGGTTTATTTATATATATAACTAGCGACCCGCCCCGGCTTCGCATGTAAATTACACCCGTGCGAAGCCGGGCGGGCGGGTCGCTAGTAATATTATAAACGCGAAAGTTTGTATGTATGGATGTATGGATGTTTGTTCCTCTTTCACGCTGCAACGGAACAACGGATCGACCTGATTTTTTGCATGGATATAGTTCAATGAGCCAGAGAGTGACATAGGCTAATTTTCATCATCATAATCACCATTTTTCATCATTACGCGGGTGAAACCGCGGGGCGTAGCTAGTATGCTTATAATAAAAAGAGATGTGTAAGTTGAATGATTTTGGAACATATTAGATGTGTGTTGGTAATGCTTTTGGGTATTAACTTTTCTCTACAGAATTAAACTAAATTTTATAGAACTTAAAAAAAAACAGTAATTAGGTACCTACCTACGGCAATAAAAAGGTCCGCCACAAATCACGATGCTTGCAATGTTATAAAGTTTCAAAAAACGCTCCTAAGTCCGAAAGTTTCGAATTTACAAGAGTTAATAATCAATAAGTAATAATACCCGGGTATGTCCTAAAACTGCGACCGGAACCACCGGAGGATGGGCAGCAGCGTCCTGTTAGTACACGGTAAACGTACTGCGATCTCCAAGCCGCCTGCCAAGCGTGGGGATTACGGCAACACCCCTCTCTAAGAGGGAGGCCTTGTTCAGCAGTGGACATTTAATGGCTGATAATGTATGTATGTATGTAATGTAAGTAATAATATATAGTGGTGTGTAATATATAGTGGTGTGTAGTATATAGTGTAATATATAGTGGAGTTAAGTGATAATATATAGTGGTTTTCTAGGTCAGAAAACTATTATACGAATCTTATTGTTTCGAAACACCAAACCACTTAGTTTGTACGCACTTATTCATAACAACAAGATTGCTTCACTATGCGAAAACATTGAGAACATTGCAATACTGCAAAATGAAGTGCTTACCAACCAACTTTTCAATAGTGTTGGTCAAATGAAGGAACTAAAAAAATCAATGAGTAGCTGCTAGTTTTGTTCGAATAACACGACAGAGGCTCTCCCACTCAACTTTAAAAGTGAGTTTGTCGAATAAAATGATATTCGTACAGGTATGCGTATAAAACAATTTTATTGCTTACCAATAATCGTCGATTTGTGGCTGGTTTTTATTGTTTTTTGATCGATTTAATCACCATATTCATATCATGCGTTCCGTTTGACTATTTGCAATTAAGGTGATTAAAATAAATTGAGTAATTTTTTACGTAGAAAAATGCATGTTTTTATAAAATTATTGAATTTTAGGTTAGGTTATCACGTTATTTATGTGTGGAACATTCAATTTGTTAATAACACATAATTATAATCCTAATTTGTGTCTTATTTTTTATATATTTAATGATAGGCTTGCGTTTGACCGCCAACTCCCCTGATGTTAAGCGATGATGCGGTCTACGGTGGAGCACGCTTGCCTAGAAGAAACCGGTTCACTCGTGATTTGAAGACAACCATGCAGACTGTAACTATCGAGGAACACACATTCAGGCAGCGCATTCCACATTATCATCATCATTTCAGCCATAGGACGTCCACTGCTGGACATATGCTAATAAATAGGATAATTTTAATGTCAATTCGTTTTACTAAGCTTTTTTTTTGATCGGATTAGGTAAGGTGATCTATCCCTCACCCTATAAGTGAGTGTCAGCATGAGGTTTGTACGGCGTGCTTACAAGTGACGTCATTTGCAAGTAAAGTGCGATCGCTGTCCAGCAAGACATTAAATAATTAATTTTGAACACAGCTTTTTAATTTTGGTGTTGGTGATAGCTCTATTTATGGTCAGTTTTTTATAAGCCTGTAGTAGTATAAGTAAGCCTATCTGTATACTAGCCTATACTGGTACGATTCACAAGGTACCGGCCAGCATTTTGGTCATTGACTGCTTAAACCAGACATGGTGATAATTTTAAAAAAAAGTTCAGCGCCCGGCACCCAAGGGCTTAAAAATTCGACTCCAAAAGACTTGTACAATTGTTTGTTGTAAGACAAAGGACATGTACCTACTGTTTTAAATACAGGGTTACGCGGAAAGGCTGTATTAAGCCAAAAGGGGTCCATTATACTCATCATTATGAACAACTTTTACTATTGGACTAACCCTGAAATCACGAAAAAAATATCAGCTGATCCATAATTTTGTCTAGTGTCAATGATCATGATCTATGGAAGAACTGATATTTTTTTCGCGATTTCAGGGTTAGTCCAATAGTAAAAGTTGTTCATAATGAGGGATGGATGGGACCTCTTTTAGCTTAGTACACTCTTTCCGTGCAACCCAGTATTATTTCGCTTCGAACAAATAATTTCATCATGAGCCGCAATAACATCGAACACAATACAAACATTCGCGTGTTTCGCGATTTTATTTCATAGGCCGAAAACCAAACAGTATTATAATGAGAGAGGCATATACAAATTTATTATTATCGTATTGTTATGGAGTGGATGAGACCTCTTTTAGCTTAGTACACCCTTTCCGCGTAACCCAGTATATTTCGCCTCGAACAAATAATTTCATCATGAGCCGCAATAACATCGAACACAATACAAACATTCGCGTGTTTCGCGATTTTATTTCATAGGCCGAAAACCTAACAGTATTATAATGAGAGAGGCACATACAAATTTATTATTATCGTATTGTTATGGAGTGGATGAGACCTCTTTTAGCTTATAGTCAGTACAATGTAGCATTAAAACAATAGTTCTTATTTTTTCAATCAAATAACCTTAATTGCTATGAATCACCTACTAGAGAAATATTAAGATTTTTAACTGAAGTTTTTAAAATAGGGCTAGCTATGGCACATTGAATTCTTTCAGAAGTGCCTTATCACTAATTATGGGCAAAGATCGCTGTAATAATAATAGCATAAGTAGATTTCTCAGAGGAGTTTTCAGAATGAAACCCATGTACCCAAAATATCAAACAACTTGGGATCCAAACATTGTCTTGAATTACCTATCTAATCTTCCACCGAATGAATCTGTTGCACTTGATTTATTAACCAAAAAATTAGTGACCTTACTTGCACTATCAACTGGACAACGGACACAGACGTTATCAGTGATTGATGTTAATAATGTTTATATTCAAGTCTCATACATTACTATAACTATTAATGATGTAATCAAAACTTCCCAGGCAAACCGCCGAAATCCAAGACTGATTATTCCTTTTTTTTGTAAAAGATGAAACTATCTAGCAAAGACCCCAGCAAAGACCTTAATTTCATACTTTGAAAGAACAGCTGAGTTTAGAAATCTCCTAAAAACAAACAAATTTATTATTACTGTTTAAAAACCTGTCCATAACGCATCATCTCAAACCATTAGTCGTTGATAATCAAATACTTTTTGAAAGTGGCGTGGAGGTGACAATATTCTCAGCGCATAGCACACGCCATAGTTCAACAAGTAGAGCTTGTAGATCTGGAGTATCTATCAACACCATGCAGCCAGCTGGACAGGCAATTCACTTTGTTTTGCAAAATTAATAAACCATTGCTCAACTCAGATGACATGTCTTTTGCTGAGGCAGTATTATCACGTGAATGACTTTTATGTTTAATTAAATTGATTAACTACGTTTTATTACTTTAAGCCACTAATTTATTTATGATAAATAAATAATCCTGAATTATAAATATCAGGAACTTTCATTCTGCAACCTACGCTAAACATCTACATGGTTTACCTAAATCTCGAGGATGTAATTAATGAAACATAATTAATGGTTAAAATAACTCACCGAGTGTATTCTACCATAATTATGTGAAGTAATTACATCCGAAGAGATTTAGTCTCCAGCCCGCCCTCTAGCATTGTTATGGCAAACTATGGTGACTGTATTAGGTCCCATGCTAAACCCAATTATTAGTTGCAGAATGCAGACAACAACAAGCAACCACGCAGCTCTAAAACAAATGACAAGAACGATGATTGAAGGAACTGACAGGGATCAAAGTATATTTTTTTTCCTTCTTTTGGCTTTGAACAGTGTGACGATGCAGGCATGTGAAACACGGACTAACTTTCCGCGTAACCCAGTATATTTCGCCTCGAACAAATAATTTCATCATGAGCCGCAATAACATCGAACACAATACAAACATTCGCGTGTTTCGCGATTTTATTTCATAGGCCGAAAATAAAACAGTATTAGAACGAGAGAAGCACATAAAAATTTATTATTATCGTATTGTTATGTCACCCCGGAGAGCGAACTCTACGAAATCACATTGATTTCCAATATTTATTTTATTGAGTCACGAATTCTCTGCAATAGTAAACTGTAAGTGTAACAGGCTATATATTTTTTGCTGTGTATTAATATTTGAACTGAAATGACTTTGCAACGAACGATTTCGTATTTGGTTAGCTTAGTGGTTAGTAATAGGTTTCAGTTGACTGACTAGAGTCTAGAGCTAGACGAATAGGGTTACGCGTAGCGGTGGTACTAAGTCGAGAGGAGGTTATTGTGCTCATCATTATATAGAACTTCTGCTATGAGAATAACTCTGATATTGCAAATAAATAGGCAAAGTGCAAGTCATGCTCGCGCACTGAGGGATTCGTACCATCACATGAAATACGAAAGCTTAAAACCCTCACAAAATGCAACCGTAAAAGTTATGTTTAAGGCCACACTAAACATATACAAAAAAAAAAATTGTGCGTGGAGTCCCTACGCGCGGAAGAAGTGAAACTCTCGCTCTGTCTTTTTCTATTTTCCCTCCATGGTAGCGTTAAACGTTTAACGGAACCTTGTGGGAAGTCGCATTAGAAGTTTCACTTTGAAGATTTTGAAATTAACGCCGAAATTTGTTATTTATTGTAACCTTTCAAAAATTCAAAATCAACGACCAAAGAAAAACTTGGTGAACTTTAAGAACAAAATTATAAAAAAGATTTTGACTTTGTCACATCGAATAAGCATCTGACAGATGATAAATTGACTAACGAATAACGGAATAACGAGAACGGAACGGCCGAAGGTGCGTAATTAACTTCAACTTTGAGATCAAGTTGACGAAATTAACGTTAGAATTCGTCAACTGCGGATGTATTTACGGTATTTAATGTCAATCAATGTCATTACCATTAAAATATGATTAATTATAGGTTCAACACTTTCCACAAAGCTACTTTATTGAGGTAAACGGAGATGGACGGCGGATAACAATATTATCCTTGGCCGAGAAGCATAACCGGCAACACTTACCCTCTTGCGTTGAAGTCTATATTTTATTTTCGATATAACTACATAAATATCATATATACCTGCACCTAGATACCGTTTGTTCCAACCTGGTGGATGACTGGTAGAAAATGTTTAGCATTAAAACCTCCATTTACATACATGAACTGTACAGGAACACATAGAAATATACATTTCTACATAATTTGTAAGTGTGCAATCAAGTTTTAAATAAATAAATTGATGTAGTATTACTCATAGCTATGCTTATAGTCTAAGAGCCCACGACACTAAACCTAGTTCGATATCACCTGGATTATATATAATTAGTCACGTCCTAGATACCTAGATATCGAGGCGTCGCTTATCATGCTGCTGCCACTTATAAGGCCAATCAGGGGGGCTTGCAGCACTGCATTATCGTATAGTCTTACCCCTTCCCTGTTTTGAGGAACAAATGAAACTTTGTAGTCTAATCATACCAGAAACCTAATTTTTAAATTAAAAAAAAAAATGCGTTGCCCGGTTTTTTGCATTGCAGCATCGCCATTTCGTGTTCCCCCATTAACGACGTGACTAATCTCTATCTCTACATAGTATAAATTAAAAGCGCGTCTGTCTGTCTGTATGGCCGCTAACTCCTCTTAAACCACACAACGGATTTTGATGCGGTTTTCACAATCTGTCAAGGTTTATAAATATAACTAGCGACCCGCCCCGGCTTCGCACGTAAATTACGCCCGTGTGAAGCCAGGCGGGCATATAGTTAAGTCGCTAGTACACACAGATATATATGTATAATTCATATATATCATCTGGTAGTCTTATCGAACTAGGTTTAGTGTCTTGGGCTCTCTTACTATTAGCTTGTTCAACTATTTCACTGCTCGCGGAGTCGTCGCGATCTTGCGATGCGATACGATGAGAACTCGCTCGTCTGCAACCGCCCTAAATGCAACTGTCTTAACGGTACCGCGATTAGTAACTAAGCGATGTTCATTTTCATTATTTTTGGCTATCGATGCGCTATGCGCTGTAGGTGGTATTTGTTGTAAAGAAAACACCGGTTCGACCAAGACTAAATGTTTATTGAGTACCCTCCACCATACATGAAAATATAATAACATCACACGACATCTTCACCCTAAATTATCAACATCCTCCTGTTTTATTTTTTAAATATATGTATATATGTAATTTATATAAATATATATTTATACACATAGCTTTTAATTTTAGTTATGTACTGATATGTTATCTTAATTGTACATGGAAAAATAGTACAAATGCAACATGTTATTAAAAAAATTCATTTATCATTTTAGTAACTTTCTTACGTGCAATGTTAGCCGCCGGTCTGCGCGTGCGCTGTGCATCGAGAGTAATGGGTGCGCTGGACGCACCCGGCACTGGCGCCGCTGCCTGGGTCTCGCCGTGGGTGACGTCATCGTCATCGGACTGAACCTCGCCATCGCTTTTTGGACAGAGTTCATCACCACTGTCCGACGCACGTGATGGTGTCGTTTGGTCATCCGGACTTGTGCTATCGAGCTTTATTAGATGACGTCGGTTTCGCCTATAGCGCCTACCAGAGTTGTCAGCCACGAAGTAAGACCGAGGTTGGGGAGCGCGCGCCACCACTCGCGCGTACCTCCTCCGGTTTTCGTCTGTCATAAGTACGGGTTGTCCCAGCTTAAGCTCAGGAAGCGCTCTCGACTTCTTATCATAATTCAACTTGTAGGCCTGCTTCTTGCTCATCATATTGGCGTAGTCCGCATCGTTATTTCGGCTCGGTTTCAATTTATCTAAGTGAGCGGGCAGCCTAGTGTTGAGCCTGTGACCCATCAGCAGTTCAGCGGGCGAACTGATCCCGTCACGAGGAGTCGCCCGGTGGTTCAGTAGACCCAAATAAAAGTCATATCCCGAAGTTATGGATTTTATTAAAATATTTTTGATGGTCTGTACACTTCTTTCACTTAACCCATTCGACTGGGGATAATTTGGAGAAGAGGTAGTGTGCCGAAATCCCCACTGTCTACTGAACTCTGTAAACATTCTGGAGGAGTAGGCCGGTCCATTATCGGTTACCAGCTCCTGCGGGATACCGTGTCTTGCGAATTGGTCTTTCATAGCGGTAATGACCGCTTTCGATCCTATGTTGGTCAGTGGATTTACTTCAATGTAATTGGAGAAGTAATCCGCTAAAATAAGGAAATACTTGCCAGCGTGCTGAAAAATGTCTGATCCAACCTTGAGCCACGGTAGACTGGGTACCGGGTGGGGCATGAGCGGCTCCCTGGTGGGGCGGGGCGCGCGTTCAATGCACGCTGTGCAGCGGCGCACCATCGTTTCTATGGCGCGCGACATACCCGGCCAAAACATGACCTCGCGCGCATGCCGCTTGCATCTATCTATGCCCATGTGCCCGTCGTGTACCCGGCTCAACATCTCATGGCGTATCGATAGTGGAATGTAGACAAGATTGTCCTTGAAAATAATGCCGTTTACGTATTCAAAACTATCTTTAAATGGCCATAAACTTCTCACACGCTCGTCCACTTCGTATTTATTCATCGGCCAACCTTCTCTTATGTACTTTATAATTAACTGACATTCTGTATCTTCGCTGAGCGCACCTTTTATCATCTTCATCTTTGGCTCACTGAATCTCACATTTTCAATTAGGAAACAGGACTGCTCTTCTACTTCTTCTTCAATCTTACTGGTCATCACTTCCGTCAACGGCGCTCTCGATAGCGTGTCTGCCACAAACAAATACTTTCCGGGCTTGTAAACTACATTAAAATCATAGCGCTGAACGCGTAGCATCATACGCTGTAGACGCGCTGGGATCGAATCGAGCGATTTTTGAAATAGCGCTTCGAGCGGTTTGTGGTCTGTTTCTACGGTGATGTCACACCGACCATACACATACTGGTGGAAACGTTCTAATGCAAATACGATAGCTAGAAGCTCTTTCTCTATTTGTGCGTACCTGCACTGCGTTTCAGTGAGCGTGGCAGATGCGAATTCGACTGGGCGGTGTGCCTGTAGCACTACCGCGCCTAGTGCACGAGAACTAGCATCCACGGAAATTAACACTGGCTCGTGCGCTGAGTATAGTGCCAGCACGGGTGCGCTGCACACGGCTGCCTTCAGCGCGCGCACCGCCTCTGTGTGCGTCACCTCCCACACCCATGAGCTGTCCTTTTTTAATAGTCCACGCAGAGGGGTCGCGGTATCCGAATAATTCGGTATAAACTTCGATAGGTAGTTGATCATACCTAGAAAACGTTCCAATGATGGCCTATCTTCGGGATCGGGCATGTCTTTAATCGCTTTAATTTTGTTATTATCGATCGACATCCCGCGCTCGCTTTTATTTTATTAAATTAACAAGCACCGCTGCCACCATGTTGTAAAGAAAACACCGGTTCGACCAAGACTAAATGTTTATTGAGTACCCTCCACCATACATGAAAATATAATAACATCACACGACAGTATTCACGCTGGGTTTTCCCATTTGTCCCGTTTGTAGATAATGATGTACGTGTTTTATGTAAATAAAAAGGCAGATAAAGCATAGAGATTACGCACAGCGGTTGGTAGAAATTAGTTGAATCGGATGATGGTATATTTTGTGAAATTTCTTTATATACAAGGTTACACAAAACCGTGGTACTAAGCTAAAACGTCATTGTAGAACAACTTCCACTGTATCATCATCATCAGCCCAAATATGTTAAGGTTTAACAAACTCGTGGGACTAAGCTGAAACGTCATTGTAGAATAACTTTCACTGTATCATCATCATCAGCCAAATTAGTTCAATGCAGGACACAGGCCTCCTCCAAGGCGACTCAGCCAGGTCTTTGGATTTTCACTTCCATTCTCTACCAGCTTATTTACGGGTACGTTTTTTTAAACGCAAAATATCAGCTGTTCTTTCGGTTACTTTGATTTTTTATTTATATAGGACAAGCAATTTTTTTGCGCCATAGCAAAAGTTGTTTATAATGTTAGATAGGTACAATGACATACTTTCGGTTAAGTGACACCATTCCGTGTAACCTGTACGTCACAATAAAAAAAAGTGTTTTCGGTAACACCAATCGTTATTTTTAAATTATTTATTGAGAATATAAACGGACAAATTTCACTAACATTTATCTCACGAACTGTTAAACTAAAATAGATTTCCTAGTAACAATAGGAATAAAATTAAAAATCTAATATAATAAATACAACATGTTGCTGTTAAAATATGTCAACATAAAGTTTGTATGTCATATTTTTTTTTATCATAATCATCGGCATTTTTGCCCCTCTCCCGTTGGTCAGTTAAATTTCCACAATAAGTCAAAAACACTTTTGTTACAGTTTTAAAAGTAAAACAAAAAGTAAGTAGTAGTAAGTGTAGTGATTCAAAACGCCTTATCATTAGGACGCGTGTGAAGCGGTCTTACACCTATATACAATGCTGATGATGATGATGATAGTCAGTTGCACTGTGCGTCTTGCAATAGGACCTTTAAGACTAAGTTTGGTTTTACCAGCCATATACGTGCTCATAACCGGCGCTAGTCAGGTTCGCCGTTGACGGACACGTCAAAGAGGCCGATAGTTACAAGTAAAGTTAATTAAAAACACTGCTAGAGTTCACTTTGATCCCAACGCACGGGTCTCGAAAACAAGTTTCACTTTCCGTTGCACCGGCATCTCGCGCGTCAACGGCGCCGGCGCATGCGACGCGGGCGGAAAGTAGCGCGGCTGTAATTGGCCTAAATGCAACCGTCGTAATAACGGTACGACAGTAATAGTCAGTATTCCATCTGTACCGCAGCACAGATTATAAAAGGATGGATGCGAAGCTTTACGGAGACTAAAGAATTAAACAAATGTGGGCAATGGGTTTTTTAAAAGTTAGGCGTTTGACCGTAGCTTGCCAGATGGTGTGGTTGAAGATGGTAAATAGCATGCTTTGCATGGAAAGGGCTCCCTAATGTTGCTGCCGGAACATACCGTCAGGCGCTTCGCGACATATTTGGCTATGTGACTTCCGTTACAGTTTAACATATTTTGGATGCAAATAGATAAGGTTTTCCAAAGAGCTAGATTTTACCTTAGAATTATCACACATTACGGAACTTTTAGAAAAATGCCTGTAAAATTGAAGGACAACTAAGATAGCAATTTTTTTATGGATAAATAAAGTAAGAGCTAGAGAAATTTTATAGTAGGTACGTTTTTATTTTGTTTTCGGTTGCGAATGTTGGAATTGAGAAGCAAAAAAAAAACATACATATTTGAAGACTAAATAACAGCTCCTTTATTTTTCGTCATTATTAGCAAGAGAGGTGTGTGTGCTCTATACGTCTTAGACACGGAATCGATGTGACTGAAAATTTCATCTAAGCCCTTTAAATCAAATCTATTTGAACAATAAGCACTGTTTAGTTTAATGTAAATATAACACGTGTAAAAGAGAAAGACCTATAGGTTTACACGTGTTATATTTATAGTATACTCCCTACGCGATAGAGTGAAACAGAATGATTTTTGAAACCAGAAACACTATTCCAACCACAGAAAAGAAAAAGAAAAAACGGTGATTCCAACAGCGTTTAAAGTGGGTGATTCATCACCCATATTTTGGACTATTTCACTTCCTTTCCGAAGTTATATCTCTTTTGATTTAATCTCTGTCGCAATAGATATATCTTCAAGTCCGTGGTAAACCTCATTTCGAGAATTCAATTGAATTGTGACAAGCGCTTGCTGTGTGCTGAACAGTTTGAGATTGATTCTACGCAAAGATCTTAAGAACCGCTAGGCGCCACGCCATTGAATCTAGGTCAAAATTACCCATTCAAAACTTAATTACACGCTCAACAAAACCGTAAATGCAGTCTCGATTAAGTTAAACATTTATTTGGTTATAAAATATCATGAGAAATAAATAGGGTGCTTCGTGATTTGAACAAAAGTATATGTAAATTTTTATAGAGTTCGGATGAAGAAAATTCAAAGTTCTGGTTAGAGATCCCTATGCAATATTTCATGGATGTTTACCCTAGCATCGGCTCTATCTGATAAACTTAAACACCACATAACACCCCCCAATCCCCCGACAAAGCTTACCATATCATCATAATGAGCCTATCTTAGTCCCCTGCTGGACAAAGGTCTCTCCCAAGGCACGCTACTTAGCCCGATCTTCGGTCTTTCGCTTCTACCCACTTTTGCTTTACGTCTATCATCACTTTCGAGTATCAAGGTGTCCTACGCTACGTTTACCAATTCGTGGTCTCCACTTTAGAACCCGTCTATTCCAACGATTACCTATCGGTTCTGCGACAGATATTACTGGCCCTCTACCACTTCAGGTTGCTAATACGCTGACTTTGTTTTTCAGACCAAAAAAAACATTTACAGAGAGTTTTTTCAAAAGTCGAAGCCATTTTTTTCTATAATAAATATACAACACTACTTATTATAGAAATTGAACTGTATAATAAATGCTTCTATTTGATAGAATTAGAACGCCAAAAATCCAGTTTTCGTGGCTTTTTTGTCAAAAAATGTGAGAGGGATTTTAACAATTTTAATTTAAAGAAAATATTCCACATGGACTTCTCGTAGTAGTTTTCAAGTAATTTTTTCGTAAACTTTAGACTACCATAAAAGTGTTCGAGCAGATTGTGGTTTTCATTTGTACTCGTAAGTACTTACATCTACATAAATTTCTACTAAGAACTATATTCAGTATGCAGTATAGGTAGGTACTTAAATTCACACTAAAATGTAAGTATTAGATCACGAAGTTCGTGTCAATGTAATTTGTTATACGCGGATGGACAATGTTTGAAGTTAACTTTATGTGTTAACATGTACATAATCGTTGTGTATCGTTGTGTAGCATATTAATACATAATTATGAGCAAAAACTTTATATCCAATGTTGCAAATAATTATTACAGCAAATTAAATTACATAGCTACCAAATAATCTACAAGAATACTTCCCCAATATACTTGCCTTGCCTAAGAATCTTTTCCCAATTAGTCACCTTATGTATCTACGTAAAGGCATAAAATACATAAATAGTACAAAAAAGGGATAATAGGTATAAATTTCCAATATTTTAACTGCATAATTTGTAGACCAATCAAACCGTTTCTAGTTATATATCACATGGCATTTCTTTAATGGTGGATTTTTTAAGGCTCAGATCTAACATGAAAGAAAGATTTCTAAGTGCAATATTATCGTTCGTGTTTAAACGTTACCCACTTTATTTGCTTTATACCGCTTAACGTTTAGCGCAAAAACTGTATATGCATCTTTGGAAGATTTGAGATTGTTTTTTTTTTAAATCTTAAAAAAAAATGCTAATGCAAAATGCTGCAAAATGCTGGCCGCATTGCGGCGTTAGATTGGAATACTGGCGCGTTCCGCAAGATATCAACCAGCATTTTGGTCACGGGATTCTTCGACCAGACCTTTAGAAATATCTTTTAATAATTAAATATTTTTAAATCTCATAAGCTGGTTTGATTATACCTACAATCTTGTGTTTTGTTAAGGTCAACTTTGTTGTAGACACAAAAAGTTTATGCAGCGTAATAATAGAGTGTAGGTAGGTAAATACAATTTTACGTTTAAACGATTATTAATAGAAAAAGAAGAAAACTTTACCCAATCGATATTTCCATTACGACTTTCGTCACGCTATTATCAGATTAGCGAATTTTATTCAAACACTAGCATAAAACGACAAAAAGGCGTAACTTGAAATGTAATGTAAGCTAAGTGTAATAAGTGGTTACACGAACATTACTTACAAAAACGCGAATAAAAACATTGCGTGCATTAAAGTTTGTCAAATTGACTGTTGGTAAGATTTAAACCAACTAAGCTACAAAAATAAAACCAACTATGCAACAAACAAACAAAAAAACCGCACAAGTACGAGTAAAACTCGTGCTTTGAGGATTCCGTTAGATGGAACCATCAGAGCGCGAGTATCAACAAACAAAAACACAAAAAAAAAAGTAAAAATATTGAAAGACCTTTGTAGTGGACAATAAGGCTCTTCGATACATTCCAACTACAAAATTTAAGTATGTAATAGCAAAACAATTCTTTTTAAATGATCTGACTTCAAATTTATGTCTTTCGGATTTATTCCTTTATATGTGCTATAAGACCTTGTCTCTTGCCAAATTTCATGATTCTAGGTGAACGGGAAGTATCCTCTTTACGCGTTCCTGAGAAAAAGGGTCTTGACAGACGGACCGACGGACAACAAAGTGATCCCATAAGGGTTCCGTTTTTTTTCTTTTGAAGTACGAAACCCTAAAAACTTCAAAGAACCAAAAGTTTTCCCTCTTCTGTAATGTCATTATAATTATTTAAATAACAAACATTTTTTTTAGCTTATGCCATGCCATACCAACGAAATCTGTACCTAATTCTTCAATTCAAATAGAACAAAACATAGCAACTGGTATGGCATATCTATCTAATAATCAAAATCAAAAGGTGTACAAATGCATTTAAAAAAACACTAGTTTTAAGTCATCTTGAGGAAATTTTCAAATTTTTATAAAATATGAAATAACTGACCACCAATAGGTTTTTAGAACTTAGGTATCGCTTTAAATAATTATAACACATAGTAGTTGATTGAATCAGGCGTTACTTTCCGGAAGTCCATTTTAAATAAAATAAAAAATATATATCTATATGTATATATATATACCTATATATATATATTTTTTTTTTGTTCTTTTATGTAATTAATATTTAAATTCAGGTTAGGTTCAAATTAGAATCACAATTATCTATAGAGAAAATAGTTTAACCAAAATCCTTATTGTACTCGAAACGACGTAGAAGCGGAATTACACTAGAAATTCGACATATTCAAAATAACACATAGTCTCTATAGACACACCCTTAAAGGAATAAGCCTATAACACCTCATAATAGTCTTACCATATTAGCCATACACGCGTATTTTATCCCAAAAAACGGCGAGAAAAATTAAAATTCTTTAGATGAAAACAAAATGGCCCAATCACCCTTTCGGGGGTAGGCTAAGAGTCCAGCAGTGGACTGTTAAAAGGCTGATTATGATGATGATGAGATGAAAACCAAAGATACCTAATTATTAATACCGTAATTGAAAAAACACTGATCGAAAAAATAAATACATTTGGTTTGTTTATTTGACATTAATCTTAGACAAAAATGTGGCTATTAGATAAAATGCCTTGTGACAAAATAATTATACTTATTATAGACGATAGTTGAATATTAAAATGTATAGTTATTTCTAGTGAGTTTTGACCCCTATTGCGTTAATCGGTGAAACGAAATTGAAGTGAAACAGAACTGTTTAATGTAATATGGGATGGGACAATTCATAATAATTATATAAATTATGATACTTCTATCTATATCAAAGTACTTGGCCGGCTTTGGAAATTTTCTATGAGCTACGTAGGTACAGTACGTAAACATAAAATTTTCAGTCCGTAGTTTTTTTTTTACATTGGTAAATTATTTATGAGTTTTACTTATAACAAATACCTAGGTATAATGTACTTGGCAGAAAATAAATTTGGAATCCTTGTTATCTTAATTTAACTGTTATAATTATTTAAAGTTATAAAGCAAATCATTTTCTCTACAACAAGCTATGATAAATAAACCGGCCAAGTGCGAGTCGGGCTCGCGCACTGAGGGTTTCGTACCACCACAAAATTCAATAACGAAATTACCAGTTTTAACTTGGTAATGAACAGAAACTTGTCACCGACTCACACTCGGCCATTTTTTATTATTTATTATTATATTTTAAAGTGTGTACTATAATCATGTTAAGTTTGACGCTTGTAAGTATTACCGTTTTTACATTAGAGCTAATACAAAAATACGTCAAAAAAAACCTTAGTTGTATGGGGGGGACCCCCATTTCTTATTTACTTTTGACTTTTTTATTATTTGTTAGTCAATCCGCTGTAACATTACATATTCTGTGAAAATTTCCACTGACTATCTATTAAGGTGCGAAAGATACAGCCGTTAATAGGTAAGACAGACAGACAGACAGACATCGTAGGTACGGAACCCTAAAAAGGTTTACTTAATCCTAAATAAAAACTAAAATAAATTCACTTCATTGGAACAAAAAGTCCGAGATTAATTTATCCTTTTACCGAACGGCCAACACTTAGAACGAAACAAAAACACCCATTAAGAAACAAAAAGACATCTTAACTTACCTTTTACGCTAATGACACTCCATTTTCACTACACAGACACAAAAAAACAAATCCCTTATCAGCTTTAACATGCGCGTTGAAGTTACTGGGAAAAAACACCGGTATTTTTAAACGCGGACTAAAAAACGCGTTCGCGCGCGTTTAAGGCTTAACATAACTGACACGGCTGAACTAGCTTCATGTTAGAACGCAAATGGCCAAGCCGAAGCAGTACAACGCTGTGACGCCACAGCAAATGAAATTAAAAAAATACGAAGAATCTTCAGAGAATCTATAGAAATGTTATTGGTAATAAGCCGGCAAATGAGAGAAAGTCACTTAGTCATTGCAGTCGATTCGAAAGTGTAAGCACTGTTTTTACTTAGGTTACAAAATGAGTTTACAATAAGGCTTCATATTAGGTGACATAGCAGAAACAGTTTGGAACCTGCCATTAGAATGTTGACTGAAAAATTAAAATGTTAATTAAGATGAAGTGTTCACTGAAAATTTAATTTAAATATCAGCTTTTTCGTACATTTCGTAGATTAAGTATCGATGACGATATCTATGGAGCACTTGTTTTTTTGTTGTTGCTATTTTAGGGCTGATCTCTTAGCAAAAGTAATTCGTAATGGTAAATACAATGACCTCTTTTCGGGTTAGTACTACGGTTCCGTATAGCTTTTTAAAATCCGTTCAAAACAATGTGAACCCAATTTTATTGTTTGAGATTCGAGTTAGATGCTATGTGCTAAACATTCGTTATAATGGTTATAATATCTATGGTTGTCTTTCATGGCAGTTTTTGCTCGTTTGTCTTCGTCCATTAGCGCTTTTTTGTATTATATAAAAAAGACGTGTACTAAACATTATTTACGTCAAATGCAAGCTAAGATTAAAAAAATACGTCGATAAGACAATTTTTTAATGAGATGTGGGAATTTCTGTTCACCAGCAAGTTAAGCAACGTCGGTCACGGTCGGTACTCGGATAGGTGACCGCCTGCGATGTTGTCTTTTTGCACTTCTTTTTATATTTTGTGGTGGTGTACACCCTCAGTGCGCGAGCCCGACTCGCACTTGGCCGGTTTATTTTTATTCTAGCAAGTAGTGAGACGAACATTTCGAGTATTTTTTAGAAAAACTAATTGTTACTGTATCGATTACAATGCATGTAAATGACACTTATATAACCTAAATTTAAAATTCAATTATGCATTGACCCATAAGGCTTCTTCAAATTAAGTAAGGAATGGGATGGGATGTTTGTTGTTCTAAGAACAATAAAAAATATCGAGAATAATATTTTATCGTACATGAAAAAAAAAACACTGTTAACCTAAACATAATGATTTCTTTAGGGTTTCGCGATAACTAACGAAATATCTGTGCTTCGTATGTAACAATAAATAAATTTTGTATTTGTATTTTTTGTATTTGTATCTCGTGTATTTTACATTATTTTTGGTCCTGACGTCTGGAACACTTTGCACTGTCCATGGTCACAAATTGAAATTTGCAGTGTCGTTGAAACGTCAAGAATTAAAATAACGGACCAGTCTTCCTTTTTCCATGAATAGAATAGTTGCGGAGCCTGTAACTGGGAATGTAAATGGCAACATTACCCGGCTCACTTGATGTACTAATCGGCGTACGCGGTAATATGTCAGCGAGAGCATCGCCCCTACTCAGGGAAAACGGAATACTCGATTAGTTTGAAGTTGCTTGTGACAAACTTGAGTTTTTTTCAATGCTTAGACGTTGTATCTTTAATTTTACCTTATTCATTAGTATAATAAAAAAGAAAAGAAAAAACAGTAAACATTTCAGTGAAATATAAATCGTTTTTTTCCCTGTTAGCCATGTAAGAATTATGCTGAGAATTATAGGTGCATCATCCTCTTAACACTTCGGAAAAATATAGGGTAAAAAATAAATATATAAAATTAAGGCTATACGAAAAGTGGGAAAGCAATGTGGTAGGTAGCTCTTTTATTTCAAAGGTTTTTTTCACCTTTCATAAAAATCGGTTGTATATGTATTGTGTAGTGAGAACCAATAGTAAAAGTTACTACCATCTCTACACAGTTATCTATAGCTCTCTTGCGAAAAAATCACATTGTTTCGACTTTTCCCGTCGACTTGCAATTACACGATAATTGCAACTAATCGTTCGTGACGGAACAATGTCCGCTCACGCGATGGCGTATGCAAAACGCGATCGAGTCGAGATGTTTCGTGAACGGGAGTAATAGATATCTTGGTCAGGGCTGCTTGTTACAGGTAAGACGACATTGAAAAAAAATATACAAGCGACAGAATGCGTGATAAGAACCGAATACACGTTTGCGTTCAGTAGTTGAATATTAAGCACATTTTATGCATTGTTTTTTGATTTCTGAAAAATAAAAATAAACGTCTAATGTCATGTATATTGTGTATGTTCTTTCGGTCTCCTTTCAGCCCAAATCAGCCTACTGATCAGTGATTACAATCACTTTAGATATAAGTTTTTGTAAAGCTGGTGTCGAATAAAATTTATTTTCTTTCTTTCTTACTGCAGGATATAGGCCCTTTTCAAGACATTAAGTCGGAAGTTTTACAAAGCACTGTTAATTGCTTCCCGCTTAATATCGTCATAATGGCTGCGTTCTACTCTATGTTTACATTTATCTCTGATTACATAATAAAATGTATAATAGAAATACTATACGAGGAAAAAAAAAAATTCTTGCAGTCCATGGTAAAAAGATGAATGATTTGATTCTCTCCTTCCCATTTTTCTATCGCAATGCCAGAGTGGGCACTGGGCACAAATAATCGACAACGCTTTATGGTTGATATTCCGAGAACCCGCACGAAGCGCTTTGCTTCCACATTTATTGTGCGAACTGCTGTCTGTGGAATTCGCTGCCTGAGTGGGTGTTCCCCGATAGTTACAATCTGGGTGTCTTCAAGTCAAGAGTGAATAGGTTTCTTCTAGGCAAGCGTGCTCCATCTTAGGCCGCATCATCGCTAAATATCAGGCGAGTTGGCGGCCAAGCGCAACTAAGCATAACTAAAAAAAGGTGAGTATTTATAACTTCATCTAACATCTTGGTCTAAAAAAACATCTCGGCCCTTGCATCCCTCGCTCTGCTCAGTATTCTACTAAAGAATACTTCGCTGCTATCGGGATCCAACTTAGTCCGTCGAATTAAATTCCTTTTATTTCACTTTTATAATTATTATTATTTTTTATCTCTGTTAACGAAACTACATGATAATAAATAATATTATATTCTATTTTTGTTCTCGTTGGTTTACTTATAATTAGCCAGCGAACCTAGTATCTACTATATTTTATACAAAAACAAATTTCTTCACGAAAAATTAAATCAAATGAATGTACAAATTAAAAAGGTAGCCAACCCTACCCCAATTCGTCTCAAGTTCCGCTGGAGGCGATTCGTTCTCACCTCGACCGGTGAATGCTCGAGATTACGCAACAATAGTAGGGGCGGAGTAAACGACCGTTCTTTTAGGCAGTAGGCGAACGTTTACACTAAACGTGGACTATTTGTATTCTCAGATGTGCTATGTGGAGCGTTCGGTGTTGCCGCGTTTTTGGTGACATTTTTGTTGATCACACTAATTTTAGAAACGTAAAGTACCTCTGTTTTTTCTATAGATAGGCTTGCGCTTGTGCGCCAATTCGCCTGATGTTAAGCGATGATGCGGTCTACGGTGGTGCACGCTTGTCTAGAAGTTCACTCGTGATTTGAAGACACCCAGATTTTAACTATCGGGGAACACCCATTCAGGCAGACTAGCAGTTCGCACAATAAAAGTGGAATCAAAGCGCTTCGTTCAGGTTTTCGGAATACCAACCATAAAGCGGTGTCGGTTTTTTGTGCCCGCTCTGGCAGTCCGATAGAAAAATGGGCAGGAGGAAATTAGATCATGAAGATCCGATGCACACTCTCCGAAATGTATTCGATAAAAGACCGATAGACTAGACTATGTTCGTATGTCAGTAGGTATCTCTTTTATTATTTACATTTTCACAATGGCAAAACTGATTTTGATTAAACCTGGAAGGAGGTAGTGTCGTCATTAGGGCATTATAGCAACTTTTATTAGAAAAAAAATTCGCAAAAATTCAATAATTTTGAATACAACCGCTAGTTGCGAAAGCAGTCTTATAATAAACTAGTAGGCCGCCCCTGCTTCGCACGGGCGAAGCCGGGATATATAGCCTATGTCAACCGGGGATAGTGCAGCATCCCAACAGTGAAAGAATTTTTCAAATCGGTTCATTAGTTTCGGTGCCTATTCAATGCAAACAAACAATCAAATCTTTCCTCTTTATAATATTAGTATAGACAAGGTGATGTAAAACTAAAATCCGACTATACGTTCTTACGCTATGCCGTATTTTTTGCGTTCAAATCCATAAGTTTCATTATATTGTATTCGTATTAATATAGGCAAATTATACATATTTAGGATGTGCTCACATTTACCGATATATTTACACATCATATATACCTCAATGAAATGTTTCTTTATATTTTCCAAACTATGCCATTTATATTATAACTAGCAACGGCTCTGCACGGGTGTAAGTCTTATTTTTTTACACCTTGGGTTACATTATTGGAGTTTTAGTAAGGATTTTTTTTTTTTGAAAATATGATAATAGCCTATGTCATTCGGGAATAGCGTAGCTTCCCAACAGTGAAAGAATTTTTCAAATCGGTTCAGTAGTTTCGGAGCCTATTCAATGCAAACAAACAAACAATCAAATAATTATTTCCTCTTTATAATATTACTAGCGGTCCGCCCCAGCTTCGCACAGGTATAGATTATAGCCTATGTCACCCGGGGATAGTGTAGCTTCCCGTCAGTGAAAGAATTTTTCAAATCGGTTTAGTAGTTTCGGAGCCTATTCAATGCAAACAAACACACAAACAAACAAACAAACAAACAAACAATCAAATCTTTCCTCTTTATAATATTAGTAGAGATAGTATAGACTAGCGGTCCGCCCCAGCTTCGCACGGGAATATATTATAGCCTATGTCAGCCGCGGATAGTGTAACTTCCTAACAGTGAAAGAATTTTTCAAATCGGTTCTGTAGTTTCGGAGCCTATTCAATGCAAACAAACAAACAAACAATCAATCAAATCTTTCCTCTTTATAATATTAGTATAGATATAGTATCGATTAATGATTATAACAGACAGGACAAAGTAAAAGCGTGGTTCACAAGTTGGCATGCAGTGGTTCCATATTTAAAAGTATTTAAAGTTACGTATAGAAAACATTAAGTGAAGGGTTTCACTTTCTTTTTAAACGAATTGTAAATTATTTAAAGCAATTCTAATGAGAAGAAAATCACTGACGCAACACTTGTAACCCAAGATTGTGAGAGTTTTATAATAATTGTAATTGATTTAATATACGGAACCCGCTTACCATGCAGTCACATTGGAGTGGCAATGATGGTCATAAATTTTATTTTATGGCGATGGAATCGTAAACTCTATTCAGATTAATATTTATTAGTAATTTTTAAACTTTCGCGATTTGAACACATGTTTTAAATGTTTATCGGGACTTATCACGTATTATTTAATATAGGTAAAAAATATGTACCTTTCGCTATATTTTTCGCTTTATGTACATATTTTTTAATATTTATTAGTTTATAAAACACGTTTATTTGAGGGATTTACTAGTAGCTATTAAAGAGTTTCACTATCCTGGCTGCATCATCAGATCAGATCGATTGTACCAAATTAGTGTATTGTCATTCGAATTACATATAACTTGTACTTTTAAGGCGAAGCTTTACCACTTTTAAGCAACGCTTGTTACTACAGATTACAGACTGTTTGTATAATTATAATGTACTAGTAGGCCGCCCCGGCTTCGCACGGGCGAAGCCGGGTTATATAGCCTATGTCGACCGGGGATAGTGAAGCACCCCAACAGTGAAAGAATTTTTCAAATCGGTTCAGTAGTTTCGGAGCCTATTCAATACAAACAAACAAACAAACAAACAATCAAATCTTTCCTCTTTATAATATTAGTATAGACTAGCGACCCGCCCGCACGGCTTCGCACGGGTGTAATTTACGTGCGAAGCCGGGGCGGGTCGCTAGTTATACATATAAACCTTCCTCTTGAATAACTCTATCAAAAAAAACCGCTTCAAAATCCGTTGCGTAGTTTTAAAGATTTAACACAGGGACGGACAGAAAGCGACAGCGACTTTGTTTTATACTATGATTTATTGTATTAAAGTTGCATTTAGTAGAGCAAAACACGTTGTGCGTGTCACTACTTCTATTTTTGAGGTTTATCTCATATTTTCAAAAGTTCTAGATAGTTTTTAAATGCTATAAACATTTTGATTTAAATAGTAAATCCTCAAGACTTGTGAAAAACGTACTTAATACTTGTTGCCCCTCTAGGTAAAACTGTTAATAGGGACTTAGACTTGATTAAACTTGATTAAATAACTTAAAGTTGATTATCTTCCGATGTCTCCATCCGAGATAGCTAACTAATTTAGCTGAAGACTGACTTCAGTGGCATCGTACCTATATCAGTAGAGGTTTTTAACAAAACTACCTTTTTTACACAATTTAATATTTTACATAATTCAATTAAATACTCATGAAATAATTTTTAACGTAGGTATTAATTATGTTTGCTTTGGTGACGTTTTATTGCATGCGGTAGGTAAACGACGCCATACAAATGTGTACAAACATAAGCGCGTTAACAGAAGCTGGTAACTGGCTATAGGGCGCCCAAGATATAGGCTTTGCCTAGTTTGGGGCCCATTGGCACAACTATTTTTGTTGCTTGTAAATTGTTATATAGTAGTTAGATATTCTATTGATATAAAATAACTGGATTTTTGTATTAAATAAATGAATTATGAATTATTTTTACATAGCATGACAATGATTAGGTTCTTACCAATCTGTATATACCTTACCTCATAATCTGCATAGTCACAGGCTGTTGATTGTCATTTTAATAAGGATGATGCAGCAACTGTTGGTTTCGAGCTTGGATGCGAGTCATCGATCAATGTTTGAACTTTCGTGATTTCACCCACAATAGAGCTGTGACATTGATGAGTTTCAAACGGAACGAGCTTTCTATTGGGCTTAAACATGCTTAACCTGCGGATACGGATATAAATATGCGGGACATTTTTCACACACGATCATCTGACTCCAAACTAAGCAAAGCTTGTGATATATTATGGCTGCCAGAGACTGATATACATACATGTATAGTTTTAAATACAAACGTAAATAGATATTAACAACCAGATATAGAACAAACACAAATGTTTATATACTTAGGTGTCGTTATTTTTTTTTTCCTGGGCAAGTGCCTTTATTAACTAAACAAAATACAAGCTAAAACTAAAACTACAAATACAGTTAGACTGCCCATAGACCGTTGAAGGTCTAAAGACAATCCAAATGCTCAAGCCCACTACCAATTATTATTGTCGTTATTGACAATGTTATGATGATTTCGTTATATTATCTTGAACTTTTACGGTGTTTCCTATTTCGTTCCTTGGTAACCTAATTTGGGAGACCGCTTGAGTTAAAAGCGTTAGGTCGCGGGTTCGAATCCCGGGCCCGTACCAATGAGTTCTTTGGAGTTTATTTGCGGATTTTTATACCACTGGCTTTTCGACGAAAGAAAAAATCGTGAAGAAATCTGCATACACACTAAGAATAAATTCATTGGCGTATGTGAATTCACCAACCTGAAACTGGGCCAGTGTGGTGGATATGGCCCAATTGCCCTATCGGTGGTAGGCCTAAATGTGTGTGTGTGGCAGTGTTATAAGGCTGATTATGCTATGCATGCTTATGCTTATGCTTACAGGGTTCGAAATGACGTTAAAAAATTTCGTAGGTAACATTTCTTTTATTGACCATAGATTTGCCCTTGACCGCCAACTCGCCTGCGGCAAGATTTTTGAATCGCTTGTTTGCTATTTTGCACGAAAATATTATGCAAAATCATGCGAAATTACTGACTTTCGAACGAAATCCCAAGACCCGGGCATGTCCTAAAACTGCGACCAGAACCACCGTAGGATGGGCAGCAGCGTCCTATTAGTACACGTTGAACGTACTGCGATCCCCAAGCCGCCTGCCAAGCGTGGGGATTATGGCAACACCGCCCTTTAAGAGGGAGGCCTTTGTTCAGCTGGTGGACGTTTAATGGCTGATGATGTTGAACGAAATCCCAAACAAAAAAAGCCATTTTAAAATAATAATATCACTCGATAACGCAACGAGTGGTTTGAACCATTCGAATTTATTTTCCATCAATACAAAAAATATAATTAAAAAAAAAAACTGAATATCTGACAACGTTTTCTTACAGTGCCGAAACGCTAAAACAGGATGTGATCATGGTAGCGTATCCTGTAGGTAAACATATAAAATGGTATTTATAAAGAAATTAACATCGTGGCCTGTGAGCGTAATCAAGATGGGGCAGGCCCGAAATATGTGTTGTGAATAAAGATGTATGAACAGTTAATTATTTAGTATTATACGATCATATTATTACCGCCATATATACCCAAATTTACTCTGAATATGTACCCTCTTCATAGCTTGATACTTTACAAAAGGTCAAGTCACAGGCCCAAGTACTGGATATCTGTAGTGTACAGCTTTTTTGTGGAGCCCATCAAGCAGTAGCCTGCAGATATTCCTGTGTTTCAGATGTTCCAGTGATATAACTGCGGATAAAGAGATTTTTCATCTGAGCCACGCTGGCCCATTGCATGGCACATGGCATGGCACATGGCATGGCACATGGCATGGCACATGGCATGGCACATGGCATGGCACATGGCATGGCACATGGCATGGCACATGGCATGGCACATGGCATGGCACATGGCATGGCACATGGCATGGCACATGGCATGGCACATGGCATGGCACATGGCATGGCACATGGCATGGCACATGGCATGGCACATGGCATGGCACATGGCATGTTGGTAAATGTCATTAATATTTGAACTTTTGAGGTTTTGGACATACCGGTTTCTTCACCATGTTTTTCTTCACCGTTTTTGAGCGATGGCACCAGGGCTGAGATTCAAACTGGGTACTGTTAATTTTTGAAGCGCACATGCCACCGCTCAGTCAACATTTATAATAAGAATGTTGTGGGCAAAACCTAACAACTTTATATAAATTTGATACACACGTTTAGCTTTAACTGCTCCTGGACCCCTTCGACCTGCCCTAATTACGTCCATTCATCGCGTCCTATGTAAATGATTGTGATTGTGTTTGTTTTCAATAAAATTGTGCTATTTACATAGTCAATGAAGCGATTCAGATGCCGCTGCTTTTTTCGCGTTTTCTCCGGTAATCATGGTGAAATGGAAATTGTACGTTTTTATTTTTCTACGAAGCATTAATTACTTAGTTACTGGAATCAGCTATATAGTGGAAATTTCATAATTACCCGATACTTTTTAAAGGTGGCGTAATTCATAATGTAAATGGGTCGTTTTCTTTATTAAGAGGGCATACCACGGCCAAGAAATTTGATGAATAGGTATTTAGCAAATCTGTTGCTGTCCCCTGACTAAGTAGATCGCAATAGGGACAACTGCAGCTCGGATCGATTATATCTACGAAAAGAAGACAAAATCATCGTCTCGTATTTTTCTGTTTCCTTATTCAAAACTAAGCCGATTTCATTATTTTTTAAATTAATAGAAGTGAAAAAACTTGAACTATGCTTCTATCATTTACTTTTGTTTTATAAACTTGTCAAATTTGTTCGATAGACGTCTGAACATGGCGGTAAAAAAAATTTTTTTTTGGTATATTTAAAGGCTCATATTTCTTATAGTAGTTAATTTATAAGAAAAAATAAATGATAGAAGCACGACAATAGGGGAGATAAATTTTATTTGAAAAAAAATAAAGTTCTAGCGATATTATCCAGGTAGGAAACACGAGAATACGTTTTTATGGACAAAACGCTGCCCGTGAGCCCACTTAACGCCCGATGAAAACAGTAATTGCTATTGACGCAAACAGTATAGTTGTTATAAGTTTAAAGTATGTCTCTGTGTGTCTAAATAAACCGGCTAAGTGCGAGTCGGGCTCGCGCACTGAGGGTTCCGTACCACCATAAAATACAACAATTATTAATTTCAAAAACCGACTTAATAATTTGTAATAATATATTATGGCATTGCGAGTGAAAGAAATGAGAAGGTCATCCAAATAACACAATTACCAGTTATAACTTGTTAATGAACAGAAATTTGTCACCGACACACACTTGGCCATTATTTATTATTTGTTGTTATACTTTAGAGTGTGTAGTATAATCATGCCAAGTTTGACGCTTGTACATATTACCGTTTTTACATTAGAGCTAATACAAAAATACATAAAAAAATAAGTTTTTGTGTATAGAGGCGCCATAAAAAGCGTATTCCATAAAACGTATTCCAAAATCGAGTTCCATATATTCCATTTTGTTTTGAATTATAGACTTTTTTATAATTTTTTAGTTAATCAGCCGTAACATTACATATTCTGTGAAAATTTCAACTGACTATATATTACGGCTCGAAAGATACAGCCGTTAATAGGTAGGACAGACGGACGGACAGCCAGACAGACATCGTAGGGTTAGTAATGTGGTCCCGTTTTTACCCCTGGAGTACGGAACCCTAAAACAGTCTAAGCAATGGATAAATGTATGGATGGACCCGGGTATGTCCCAAAACTGCGACCAGAACCACCGGAGGATGGGAAGCAGCGTCCTGTTTGTACACGGTGAACGTACTGCGATCGCCAAGCCGCCTGCCAAGCGTGGGGATTATAGCAACACCCCTCTCTAAGAGGGAGGCCTTGTTCAGCAGTGGACGTTTACTGGCTGATGATGTGTGTGATGTGAAATGTATGGAATAGCTATTTTTCCGCGATTTCAGGGTTGGTCCTATAGTAAAAGGTGTTCATAAGGATGACTACAACGGAACCCTTTCCGCTTAGTACACCCTTTCCGCATAACCAACTTTATAGATAGGTTTTTTTTTTTGTTATTTGGTATTTGATAATATAGTCATGCTGAATGTTTTTGTAAGTGTTCTCTAGCATGGTATTAAAACTTATCCAGAATTTGTCTCCAAATAAAGAACTTTTTTTCCGTTGTCGTTAATAATTGTTAATTCTTATTTATAGTAGATTGTTGCACCGAGCGCAAAGTGAGTTAGTGTTATGTTGATACCCGAGCGCATGGAGGGCACTAAATTAACACGAGTGCATTAATTACTCACTTTAGCAAGGTACGTAATCTACTTTTCTTTCAACTACCAATCTACCTACCGTGATAAAATATACCTACTCAAAATAAAAAATCTAGTTAATGAAACATTTAAAGATTTATCAAATCGTCTGGTCGAAGCATCTCGTGACCAAAATGCTGGCCGATATCTTGCACAGCGTATTAGCATTGCAATTCAACGCGGCAATGCAGCCAGCATTTTGGGTACGATGCCTGCTGGCAGCGGATTATTAGATTAGTTTAGTTTTATATATTAGTATTAGTTTGTATTTTTTCAAGTAGTTTTTAGTTGTTTTTTTTTACTGGATTTTGATATTACCTACCAAGTGAGTTTTGAAGTAAAATATAATATAATCAAGTTAATGAAACCAAAGTTTATACATCTTCTCCTCAAACATTTAAAACTTACAATTATTTTCACCAAGTCGCTTTTATTCCGCCGATTTTTATATTCAGCCAGATCTTTTTGATATAACGCATACATTTTATATTAAACTTAATGGGAGACATTAAACATCTGGTAAATTTATGGCTAAATAAAAAACAGTGCATTATTGAAAAACTGTGCAATGACGAGATTCTGTACTAAGTATATTGGTTCAAAAAAAAAAAAAAACATATACAACGGGGAGTGTTCTGAAGTACTGTTTGATCTGAAGCCGGCGTCGCGGTTTTACCTTCGCACTAGTAACAGTTGCCACCGCCTGAAGGCTCATCCACACATCATAGATCAATGGAAATCGCACACTGTGCAATTCACACGATCCTTCTTGCCTCATACCTGCAAAATGTTGAATGAGCTACCTTCTACGGTGTTTCCGAGAAGCTACAACATGGGGTTCTGCAAAAGGCGAGTTAATCAAATTCTAAAGGGTTGGCAACGTATTTGTGATGCTTCTGGTGTTACAAGTATCCATAAGTGACGGTGACTGCGTACCATCAGGCGGCCCGTCTGCTTATTTGCCACCTACAGCATTAAAAAAAAAAGTCCTTTGTGATTGGGTTTGTAGTGAATGATAACATTACTACGTAGTTGAAAGAAAAACCAATTATAATGTTTATTTATTAAATAGGCACTAACTAGCACTTCCAGGGTGACTCATTAATATATTTTTAATTTAAAGTCAGTTACGCTACTTTTTGTTTAAAATAATTACATAATATATTATACTAGCGACCTGCCCGCCCAGCTTCGCACGGGTGTAATTTACGTGCGAAGCCGGGGTGGATTGCTAGTTATATATATATAAACCATCCGTGAAAATGTATCTAACTGATGGTGAAAATCTCATCAATATCCGTGTCGTGGTTTAGGAGGAATTAGCAGCCATACAGACAGACAGACGCGGAAAGGTACTTTAATTTATACTATGTAGAGATGCTTATCTAATTATATTGACTATTCATTATAACCGACAACAGAAAAAAGTGTATACAATGTTATCAATCTTGCACGAAGACTATATAAAGCGATCGTCTAATAAATCTTCATTAATTTAATTATTCATTCATCTCTAACAAGACTAATTGGAATAAAAATACAGTTTTTACACTTGAGTTATAAATATTAATGCTAAAATCATGATTGATTATGGAAGGTGTTAATGCATTAACTGGATCTCTCTCTCTGGAGTGTTTTGACTAATTTAACGATTGATCTTATAATTATTGAGATTATTTATTTCAGCAAGTAAGTTTTTCTTTATCAGAATTGGACTTTGTACGGTTTCTATTTTATTAAGCAAGTAAGTACAAGAATTGATGACTAGGTATTTGCCTATACAAAACATATACTTTGAAATAGTTTGCACAGGCAAACGAGAATTGATGACTAGGTATTTGCCTATACAAAACATATACTTAGAAATAGTTTGCCTCTTAATACCTAGTTATCAATTCTCGCACCTTACTATTCGTAACCTCGCACTTATTACTTGCTTAATAAAATAGAAACCGTAAACATTGTGATATTATAAATTTCAAAATATGCATCTTTTAACATCTATTTATAAAAATATCTTTTCTGGAACATTCTCTTTTAAGGGCTTATCTCGGCGTCCAAATTTTCATATAGCGTCGACACGCGCAAAACTTAACAAAGTAGGTACTTACACTTTTTCGTTTGTCTTGTCCGTCTCTTTGTCAGCCTGTCCGTCCGAAAAATTTTCTATAATCACCACTTTCTGAACTATGAATGTAATTAAGTATATGGATTTGGCAACGGAACCCAAACATGCGTATCCCAACTTGCTCTAGGGCAGTTTGTTTGTGAATCTACTAGTTTGACATACCTATTACCTAAGCTGTTAATATGCTGTTTAACTGAAAATCAAAACAAATTTCAAGAAGATTTTGATATATTATATTTAATTTTCAATTAAAGACTACGTAAAACTAGTAGGATGACAACATAGAACAAAATTGGTAACATGTGGGCAGCATTCCCAAAATGCTGGCAGTATTGCCACGGTGGATGGCAATGCTTAATCTTTGGGCAAAATAAAGGTCAGCATTTTGGTCACGAGTTGCTTCGACCAGTCGCCCTGATAGGTCATTAAATATTCTATGGGCTCCTAGGCCCCAGGGTCTAAGCGTGCTTAGTTGCTTTAAGCATGCTTTAAGTCGATTACGTTTTGATGATAGATCTAAAATAAATAGCTACACCTATAATTAATTTTTAGAAAAAAATATGTACAAAAACCGATTTCAAGACTATACCTACATGTACAAACTTAAACTAAAAAGTAGTAAAATTAAAAGACAGAAACAGAGACATTTTCCTCATCAAAACTTACCACAAACCAAAACGTCATCTGTGTATTATGTTTTTGGTTTTTGTTGATATTTTCACAAACAGTTTTGATATAATTTATATTGAGAGCATCTCTGAAGTAATCTACCACCCAAAAAAATTATCATCAAAATCAATTCATAATTGGCGGAGTAATCGAGTAACAAACATACAAAAAAACATACAGTCGAATTGATAGGTAACCTCCTCCTTTCGTCAGTTAAAAATATAGTAGATAGGAATAGTTTCACAAATTCAAACTCCCCTTTTTCAGGTTATGCATAAATCATTTTATATAGTAAGTGTTCCACCGTGTCATAGATTGTTTCACGTCCTTATACCTATGTATACGTATGTATATGTATATCTAATGAAAGCGAATGTAACAAGCCTTCTAAGGCTTTCGCAGCAAAATAGGCGAACCTAATGCAATTAACTGTTGTAGAATCTCCTATAAGCACCTAGGAGTAGCCTTACAAGTGAGTTCGGAAGCCACATATGGAATTTACTGAATAAAAAATATGTCTATAACCTATATTTTTACACTAGCTGTTTTTTACCCTCTTTTTTTTCGGGATAAAAATTATATATTTTATATTAAGCCAGGGTATAAGCTGTTTCTATTTTAAATTTTATCCAAAATCGTTCAGCCGTTACAGCATTAAAAAATAACAAACATACAAACGAACATTCGCATCTATAATATTAGTGTGATTAGCCACGCCCCGCGATTCTTCAGTATTTTTTATATATATATAAATTATTAGCGACCCGCGCGCCGGCCTTCGCACGGGTGTAATTTACGTGCGAATCCGGGGTGGGTCTCTAGTTATATATTTTATATGAACCTTCCTTGAAAATGTATCTAACTGATGGTGAAAACCACATCAAAATCCGTTGCGTGGTGTAGGAAGAGTTAGCGGCCATACAAACAGACAGACAGACGCGGAAAGCGACTTCAATTTATACTATGTAGAGATCTAACGCATGAATGTTACAAAGTATTTATTATAGTGCTTTATTTAATAACAATGAAAAACCATTTGAGTCAATAAAAGATGCGGCCTTTTGTGTCTACACATTGCTGTACAAAACACGATACGTAGGTACAATATAATTGTCAAATTTAGTCGTGTTAATGCACAGCTGAGGTGTCCGAGTGGTTAAGGAGTTGGACTTGAAATCCAATGGGTTATACCCGCGCAGGTTCGAATCCTGTCCTCAGCGAACTTTTTTGATATCAAAATAAAAAATCAAAATTACGACTAGCGGAAACTCACCCTAGCGATTGTGCAATATTGTCAACGTTCTTCTAGTGTCAAATTGATTGTTTTTTGAGTTCCGTACCCAAAGGGAGGAAAAGGGACCCTATTACCAAGCCTACGATGTCTGTCTGTCTATCTGTCCGTCTGTTCTACCTATATTAACGGTTAACAAATAATAAAAAAGTCAAAAAGTAAAAACAAAATGGGGGTCCTCATACAACAAACGTTATTTTTAACGGTAATACGTACAAGCGTCAAACTTTGCATGAAAATAGTAACACTACACAACAAATAATAAATAATGGCCAAGTGCTAGTCGGTGACAAATTTCTGTTCATTAAAAGTTATACCGAGCGTCACTGGCAAAATATTAACTATGTGACGGCAGAGCAGTTGCTTGGCTATTTTGTTAGGCGTTAAGTCGGACCAAATAGTTTTTTAAATTTGATTATTGTATTTTGTAGTGGTACGGAACCCTCACTGCGAGAGCCCGACTCGCACTTAGCCGGTTTACTATTATACTAAATGTAGTGTTGATGTAAGTAGGTAGCTAAATCTACTTTCTGAATCCACTGTTTCTTATTTCCTATTAGTTTTAGGTCTAGTAATGTAATGTACTTATTAATGATCCGCTTATTTTAATGATATTATTTTATCATCATCATCATAACCAGTCTGTCATGGGGGAGGGGGGGTTGCCAATAATCCCACGCTTGGCAGGCGGCTTGGGGATCGCAGGAGGGTCCACCATTCAAGTAGGAGGATGCTGCTGCCCATCCTCTGGTGGTTCTGGTCGTAGTTTTAGGACATACCCGGGTCCAAGGAGGAGGTTAAAGGGGGAGGCCTATGTTCAGCAGTGGACGTCTACTGGCTGATGATGATGATGATGATGATCATAACCAGCCAGAAGATGTCCACTGCTGAACATAGGCCTCCTCCTTTAAACTCCACTCTGAACGACAGCTGGCTTTTTGCATCCACTGGATGCCAGCGACTCGCACAATGTCATCGGTCCATCTAGTGGGAGGCCTACAGTACCTACGCTCCGTCTCCCGGTTCGTGGTCTCCACTTAAGAATCTTTCTTCCCCCATCGGCTATCGGTCCTTTGAGCGATGTGGCCTGCCCATTGCTACTTCAATTTGCAAATTTTAACAAACATTATTTTTTATCAATGGGCAATTTTTGTTAGCACTCTTATAGTCCGGCCCCTGGGAGAAATCGTCTGATTGCAACTGCAATAACATTGTAAAAATCCGAATGATTTTATAATAAATATTTGACTGTAGTTTATTGGCTACCAGCTACAAGAGTAAATAAAAAATCAGCTGTTCTATACATTTTGTCGAGTGTCAATTACAGTTTTTAGTCAGTAGCTCATTGCTTAGAATCAAAATGTTATTTGTAAATGTTTATTTCAAACACTCAACTTAAAAACCAGTGCCGTTAATAATTTAGAGCATCAAAAGTTCGCTGAGGACAGGATTCGAACCTGCGCGGGTATAACCCATTGGATTTCAAGTCCAACTCCTTAACCACTCGGACACCTCAGCTGCGATTGTCTCTTCAGAACTTGGTTACTTATTTTACGTGTTTGTTTATTTACACAAGTGTTTATTTCTATTAATAATAATTTAAGAACATCAAAAAGTTCGCTGAGGACAGGATTCGAACCTGCGCGGGTATAACCCATTGGATTTCAAGTCCAACTCCTTAACCACTCGGACACCTCAGCTGCGATTTTATCTTCAGAACTCGATTACTTGTTTTACGTCTCTGCTTATTTACATAAGTGTTTTTTGCGATTGATAATAATTTCAAGCAAATATCAAAGCAATACAGGGTAACGCATATAGACTGTACTAAGCCTAATGAAATTCTTTTCACTCATCATTATAAACATATATTTATTGGTTTTTTTTTACCCTGAAATTGCGAAAAAATATCAGCTGTTCCATACATTTTGTCGAGTGTCAATGACAGTTTACTAAAAGTAAAAAAAAACATAATGATGAGTACAATTACCTACTTTCGGCTTAGTACAGTCTATATGCGTTACCCTCTAACCAGTACCCAGCTTCCGAACTTCACCATAGCACGATCCCGGAAATAAAACGGACCTACTGACGTTTGGCCCTGTAAAATACAACAGATAAAAAATACCGCTCAAATCACAGTGAAAAATAGACCAGAAGACGTAAGCCGAAGGTTCAATTTGGATTTACATGTGTCATGTCCAAGGATTCCAGAAAAAGTAGAAATAAGCAAAATAACTTTCCTAATTAAAATTTCACCGCCCAGTGCCGCTTGCCGAAAGAATAAAACAATTTTTTTTATCTTTTTGCCTGACTGGCAATAGAGTTAATTCTCACAAAGCTCACAGACTGCGGCTGGTTATTTTTTTTTGTTGGAATCAAACCTTCGTCCTTCGCGGTTTTGGGTGGTAGATACCATAGAAAAGAAGTTTTTTTTTTCTGTGGTAGACACAGTGTTTGTTCGGAACTGATGAAGTTTTTGATCTTTCATTTTAATGACTTACATTTTTAAGCGACTTCAAAAAAGAGGTTATCAATTCGACTGTGGTGTATTTTTTTTTTTTTTTTATATTCCCGGTTTAGTTGGTTCGTTCATACACTTAGGTACTCGTTAAAACCAATATTATAGGAATTACAATATCGGAACTTCTATTAGTTTTTTACACTGCTTGCATGGCAACTGGCAAATATATTGTAAGTACTTTTCTAGGTAGACTCTGCAAAAGAGCTTGCGATTACAGGTAAGCTATCATGGCTCTTCTGTATATATCCTCACTATGTTCGAGAAAAGTAATATACAAGCCCATGATGGATTCACGTTCCGTGTCGGTTCTGTTTTTACCTGACTACGTCAAAAGGAGGGTTATGTGTTTGACAGTCTATGTATCTATGATGTAACTTCATGACATATTGTGTTACCTCTAATCTCCTTACGGTTACGGCTAGCTGCTTAAAGCAATCCAGTTTCATCATCATCATCATCAGCAGCCCTGAGTGACCTACTGCTGGGTATAGGCCTCCCTTTGTTTAAGCCACTGTCCCCGCTCTCAAACGTAAAAAATAAACATTTTAGGTGATGATAACTGCAAACCGTATCTGGGCACGTTAAGGTTCACGTTTACGTTATTTTCCGAACTGCGCGGTTTTAATGTTAGTTTGAGTCCGCGTAAGGTACCTGAACTACTTTTCTTCATGTTTGTTCCTCAAAAACCTCTTTTGATTGTAATGTACAAATTTCACTTGCTCGTAAATTCGCGTTTCTTATAAGAAAATCGTATAGTTATTAAAAATGGAATGAAAACGTCTCACGTTTTATATAAAGTACCGCTGTGACGATTTACGAGCGAAGTTTCATCCGAGTGTTCTTTAGTTTCTCGGTTTCGCGGCTTGCTTTTTCACAGTCGAGTTTTCTTGATAAATAATTGATGTGTATTTTTGCCCAAGTTTGATGAAAACCTTGAATGCCAAAGGAAATTAGTAGATTGCACAAGTGCATAAAACTCAAAAAAAAGTGTTATACTCACAGTTTCCCCTTTATCACTTACAGGAACTTACACTTACCCTTAGTCGTCCTTTTGATGACAATTTGGTAATATCGTTCGCAGTTGTGTGCCGCTCAATATTGAAGTGTGCGTTTGTAGAACTAGTAAGAATAATATGGCGTCTTTTTGGCTCAACGCATAAGCATTGCCATTCAGCGTAGTAATACCGCCAGCATGCTGGGTATGCTGCCAACTAAACTATTCACAACCGATTTTTACTCCGCGATAAACTTGTGCCTACAACAGCAGTTTGGTGTGTTCGCGCGTTTCATTTTTTTTGTACAATGTAGGTAATTAGATTTAATTAGATTAAAAAAATAAAATTATATACTATACCGAGAACCAGTTGTCTGGATAAATCTAACATAGGTTTTAAGACAACTTACTAACTCGAAATGTAACGTACAATGTGTTTTTAAATTAAAAAAAAAAAGAAAAAAAAAAAAAAAAAAAAAAGATTGTGGGCCTTGGCATTTGGATTGTCTTTAGACCTTCAACGATCTTTGTGCAGTCTAGCTGTGTTTGTAGTGTTAGTATTAGCTTGTATTTTGTTTAGTTAATAGAGGCGCTTGCTCCCGTTAAAAATAATGATAATAATATGTCAGTGTCTGCAATATGGCAGATTTTTTCAGTAACTAGCTTGATCCAAGCCAAACTATATAATTATGATAAAAATAATTCATATTGGCCGAGGCTGTAGTTGATCAAGACAATGAATGATGATGATGGTTACTCAAAACTCTTAAACGGAAAGTTAGAGAAAATCAAAAGGATAAAAGACATATAATGTTTTATAAAACTATCTTCAAGGTGTAATGTTTCAGTTTTCCATACAAACTATGAACTGAAAAAACATATCGGTAATTCTACGTTCTAATTTATTTTTGTGTAAAAGTGGTTTCATACATAAACATATTTTTTACCTATTGATCATCAGCCTATCACATGATAGGCTCATGATAAATACCACTGCCGGGGTGGGACATGGTATAATAATATACTCCGCCAGGTATAATACTCCCGTCCCGCAATGATGTCATGATGTCAATTTACAACAGGTTGGAGAGAGATGACGATACACCATGTAACAGCTGATTGGATAAAATGGCAAGTGGACAGTGACGTAATCTGGGACAACTGCCAGAGTAGAAGACTTTTCTTTGATCATGGGCTGGGACACAGTCATTCTCTCAGAGAGAGAGAGAGAGAGAGAGAGGATGGGCCATAAGGCACGCAAGTTGACGAATGTCATAATAATGGTCTTTGAACTTTTGAAGTTCTTGGTCACACCGGATTCCTCACTACTTATACTTATACTTACTTAAAATAGCTACTTATTAGGTTTTAATCATTACAGTAAATCACTATTTCAACATTATTTACGACTCCGTGTAAACGTAACTCTAACGATGCTGCTGTAGATCTTTCGAAAGCACTTCCCTATTTAATTTAGATTTTCATTAAGATAAATCGCCGCTGATAGTAAATGTCATAATTCATATTAAAATTTAAAACATTTAATAAGCACTTATTGAGAGAAATGCTGTTACGTTCTTTTATATAGGCAACTGAGTGATGAAGCAAGCAAGTCAATAACCTGATGGTATGTCATAACATTACTAAACTAAAGTCAAACCAATATTCTTTGTCACAAGACATTTCTTTGCACCAAATTTTTGTCCAAGGTTAAAATCTTTGTTAATCAATGTTATATTATATGCACACACAGTTCTACATAGGCACACTTTAATATTGAGCAGCAGAACACAACTGCAAAGAATGTGGTCAAAACGTAAACAAATGGACGACCGAGAAGGGGGAGGAGTGTAAGTGCTAAAGGGGAAACTAAGTATAACGGCTCAAATTTTTTTCTGAGGTTAAAATAAAATTATTAATATGTCAACCCAAACAAAGCAAGTATTCAAATTGTTTTACTCCCTAAATTAATAAAATAGGTTGGTATTTAGGATGTAGGATGAATTTAGGAAACTGGGCTTTTGTGATGAGTTCTTTGATGGTGTTGAGCTGGTCTAAAGTATGAGGCACCCGCCAATTTTGCATCATGTCAAAATAAAGTGGCGGGTGATGCCTATTACTATTATTTATTTTACTATTTAGAGTTTTTATTATGTTCCTATTTATTTATTATAAAAATTCTCGGGTCTAGCCCGGACATTTGATAGACATTAGGGCTGAATCCAACACCAAGAAACCAGCACCAAACACCAAAAATACATTAAAATCTGGGCTATTGATATGAACAACTTGTGGATAGGAGAATTGATCTATAGGATGAGAAACGGCACCTGCCTTATCCTGTCTCATCTTAAAATACATTTATTTATTTATTTTAAACAACATCATCATCATTTCAGCCGTAGGACCTCCACTGCTGGACATAGGCCTCTCCCATCGATCTCCAAAAGGGCCGGTTCGATAAACAACACTGGGGTCTTTTTCATAATTTTTAACATTTTCTAACTTTTGTATAAAAAGACTATTAAAATTCATTATTTAAGCGTCGTTACGAAAAATATGATTAGTGCCTGTGAATTGACAATATAATGTAGGTCATGAACCTTATTCCTACTACTAGATTGAATAAAACAAAGGATAAATTAAAACAAAGTGACTTGCAGGATAAATTTAAGCAATGTGACTTACTACGAGTTTAATTCGTGCAACATTTCTCAAGTCTCCAGAGAAAACACTGCAGCAAAACTCTTGGTTTATTTTGTACATACCCCAGAGAATTTTAAATGAACCTTCGTTATTTTGAAGTATCCTTTTGTCCTTTGGATTTTACAAAAATAAATAGAACTCTAGTAACCCAGATGCAAAGATTTTGTGTTTAAGTTTTTTTGGTTTTAGACTATACGTTTAAATTAACAAAATGTTGTTACTTTAACATCTAACTTAATAAATAATTACGTAAACGAAACTAGAACGTCCATTTAAATAAAAAAGATTTTTTTTTGTTTTGAAATATTGAAGTCGTAAAATGAGCGTAGCACATTATTTTAAAAGTAGACATATCATTATATATCTTTAAAAATACACCACATGCGCAAGCGAGTTCGCTGCATATTTTGGTATTATTATAACAGCTGTAATGAACAACCGTGATAGTTTAAAATAGTGTTTTCAATAGCTACCAGTAAACCCGAAGAGTTTGTTTTCAATAGTTACCAGAATACCCAAAGAGTTTGTTTTATAGCTACCAGTAAACCCGAAGAGTTTGTTTTTAGGGTTCTGTACCCAAGGGTAAAAACAGAACCCTATTACTAAGCCTACGATGTCTATCTGTCTGTCTGTCCATCCGTCTGTCTGTGCTACCTATTAACGGCTATATCTTTCGAACTGTAATAGGTAGACAGTTGAAATTATTACAGAATATGTAACGTTACAGTGGATTAACTAACAAATAATAAAAAAGACAAAAAGTAAAAACGAAAGGGGGTCCCCATACAACAAACTTATTTTTTAACGTATCTTTAATGTAAAAACGATAATACGTACAAGCGTCAAACTTGGCACGATTGTAGTACACACTCTAAAGTGCAACAATAAATAAATAATAGACAAGTGCGAGTCGATGACAAATTTCTGTTCATTACCAAGTTATTATACTCAAGCGCCTATAGCAAACTGAGTAGCAAATTACTCCGTCAAATTTTTTAAGATGTTATAATAACTGGTAATTCGGTTACTTGGACAACCTTATTGTATTTTGTGGTAGTACGGAACCCACAGTGCGCGAGCCCGACTCGCAATTGGCCGGTTTATTTATAGCTAGCAGTAAATCCGAAGGGTATGTTTTCAATAGCTACCAGTAAAGTTTGGGATCCTTTTTTGATTTGTTTTAACCAGTGTAATATTAGAACCTGCGGGCTCATTATTAAAAGTTTGATTGTGATCGAGATTGCATGCCGTCCCGTTCGTATCTATTTACTCGCACAACGCGCGTGAGTGAGATGGCACGCGATCGCGATCACAATCCGAATCATCCATAATAACATAGCTGTACGCGTGGTTTATAAATATTTTTAAGTTGTAGATAGTGATTTAGTTCTTCTTTTGGTGTGCAACAAAGTTATATTGTACTGTCTGTATTTTTACAAAATCAGGTTAAAAAATGGTCTCATTTCAAATCTCCCTCATGTTCTATTTATATTTTTTGTATAATCACCGCCCGCTGTTATCTTCTCCACTTGTAATGCAAATTAGCATACACGGTACACGACTGAATTAATTTCTTCTAATTGTGTACTATGTGGGGATATTTCAGGTTTGTTAAGGGCTCTTCAGATAAGATTCTTCACATGTTGTATATAGATTGACAAAACTTAATGACACAAAAAAAAATTGGGCCCTATCAATAACTGTTTTAAAAAGGGGGAAGACGCGTGACATCCAAACATTGTACCCAATAAATATGGCTCTGTTTCGGCTCGAGTCAGCGGCGACGTTGACGTCTACACTGTAAGCGTCAACTTCACCGCTCCATTAGACACTACACTAGACCACAGAAGTGACATTTAAAGAAAATTTTGTTGATTGTTTTTAAGTATTTACGAGTGAAAGTAATGCCGTGAAACTTATTTTTTGTCTTCGAACTGTTGGTGCACCTTGCGAAAACGCAGGAAGTAATTTTTATTTCACACAATATTGCTTTATTTCATACAATTTTGACAAGTAATTCACGTGCTATCAAAACGCCAGTTCGATTGTGACTGAAGTGGATTGTGCCCCGGAGCCTATATTGTTCGGTCCACGTCAAGAAGTACGTCCCGTATCTTCCCCCTATTTACTTACATCAATGGGCCCTATTCTGATTTTTAGTAGCGACGTTTTAACAATAAATTTTGACAGCGTTGCTGTATTGTCAAAATCGGATTTCACAAAAAGTGTGAAGGCCATCGATGTAAATGCAGGTACATTAACTTCTATGGTGAAGGCCAAAGAAATTGGATTTTCTACCCAATATCCAATTTCTTTGGTTAAGGCCCATAGTTTATCTTAAGTCTACCTGTGTAAACAAAAAAAAAAAATAATGTGCGTGGAGTCCCTCCGCGCGGAAGAAGTGAAACTTTCGCTCTGATTCTTTCTATTCCCCTTCCCCAGGAGCGTTGAACGTTGCTTTCATACCCCCTCCATGATAGCGTTAAACGTTTAACGCAACCTTGTTGGAAGTCGCATGTTCTGCCATCTATGCAAATATTAGTGAACTTAAACCATGAGAAGGATGTACAAGTTTCAAAATTTCCTCATAGATGGCATCTAAAACTCTCGCTTTGTCTCTTTCTATCCTTCTCCATGGTAGCGTTAAACGTTTAACGCAACCATTGTTGGAAGTCACTTAAGAAGTTTCACTTCAAAAAAATACATCATGGTATTTTTTTGTGACATATGATTCTGCTGGAATTATACCAACATTCGATGGACTTGTAACAGATATTTTCATATTTTCCGATAGTAATCCGCTTCCGTTACAAACAGTATTGTTTTGCCAAATTTCAACAAGATTAGTCCAGCCGTGAATCGTAAAAGCGTAATAAACTGACACAAACACAGAGATGGAGTTACTTATGAATTTTTACTCGTAAAAATATTGTGATAAGGTAAATTTTGCATGGACACGTTCACACTAGGCGACACATTGTGCTTTATTAATGACAGGCCCGGGGGTAGCGCGATGTGTTTTTTTATCTTATACATACCTACTCAGATATTTTTGTTCCTTTCTGTCGTGGTGTTTCCATGAATATTCTCGATACGTGCGAAAAAGTAAAAACAGACAAACGTAACGGTATTGCGTTCCTCAGCCTACATTAGTCAGTTTGGTCATCAATTACTTTTTATCTGCGCCCCGCCGTTAATCTCTACATAGTATAAATTAAAGTCGCTTCCCGCGTCTGTCTTTCTGTCTGTATGTCTGTATGGCCGCTAACTCCTCGTAAACCACACGACGGATTTTGATGCGGCTTTCGCCATCAGTTAGATACATTTTCACGGAAGGTTTATATAATTATATAACTAGCGACCCGCCCTGGCTTCGCACGTAAATTACACCCGTGCGAAGCCGGGCGGGCGGGTCGCTAGTAGTTTATAAATGACTTAGTCTGAAGAGGCCTGCTAGCAAGTTACTCGCTTATCTCTAAGCTGGGAGGGAATTTGTCTGTTTATTCGGCTGTGAATTTGAACTAGCGCAATGTCAAGTGTACTGTGCTTTTAACCTTTAGGAGGACGGAGTAAAGTCATTTCGCTAACTTGGGTTTGTTTTCAGTGATTTTGTTTACGAGTTGGTCCGAAAACGCAATCTCTAGAATGAAAATGGATTGAAAAATAATGATTCGTCACTATTCTAGAGACATTTATGTCTAAGCCTTTTCTTAAAAAAAACCATTTCTAAGGATGTATGTTATTAACTATGCTATTCTATATTCGCATAACAGAACGTGGATATTCGCCAAGGAAACAGAGTTATGCTACCCGACATAGCTATGGCATTGAAACTGCCTATTATTTATAAAAGTACTAGATAAATCATTGGTGTAGGGCCGATGGTCGAACCAAGTGCCTTCAGATTGTAAACTATCGGTCAAGGCAAGGCGATCATTAGTCAGCTAAAGCTGAATAAAGCTTAATCATAATGATATTAAAATCTAATAAAATTTCTGTAGATTACGGCTGTTTACTTGCTATCTCCGGAAAGAAAATTATAAGATAATATTTAAAATAAAATAAATTGAAAAACCGACTCCCAAACTTTGCCTATTATGTGCAAACTTAAACTTAGGTAAAAGTTTTAAAATACATTTGCTTTGGAACTACACTGTCAAGTTTAATTAAAATTGAAATGGAAATCTAGAATTTAGTGAAATTCAAATTCCATCATTACTCATTATCATCATCAGACAGAAGACGTCCACTGTTGAACATAGGCCTCCCCCTTAGAAATCCACACTGAACGACAGCCTGCCATCTGCATCAACTGGATGCCCGCGACTCTCACAATGTCCATCTAGTGGGAGGCCTACCTATGCTGCGTTTTCCGGTTCGTGGTCTCCACTCAAGAAACTTTCTTCCCCATCGGTTATCAGTTCTTCGAGCATTGTGGCCTATAATTTTCCACTACAACTTGCAACGTTTAATAGGTATCTCAGTGACTGTCATGTGGTCCTTCATTGAACATCCACGTTCCAGGTTCTATCGCGCAAAGAAACTCCGAGCATAGCTCTCTCCATTGCCAGCTGTATGACTCTGAGTTTTTCCAAAAGGCCAGCAGTTAAGGACCACGTCGTTACATAGTATTATGTGACATTATTGTTTATACAGAGTGTTAAGGGAACACTCTCGAAGCCAAAAGAAGGTAATTGTACTCATCATTATGAACAACTTTTACTATGGGACCAACCCTGAAATCGCGAAAAAAAAATCAGCTGTTCCATACATTTTGTCGAGTGTCAATGACTGTTTTCTATAGAACAGCTGATATTTTTTTCACAATTTCAGGGCTGGTCCCATAATAAAAGTTGTTCATAATGATGAGTACAATTACCTTCTTTTGGCTTCGAGAGTGTTCCCCTTACACCCCGTATAGCATTGAACATATTGTGTTTTTAAGTCTCGTGGATTCCGCGTCACAGTAAAGAGAGATAATGACTATAAATGAATTATCAGCATTTTCGCCAAATGTGTATTTCATTGCCTTACCGATATCAAAAGTCAAAGCTAATAAAACTTGGACAGAGTATGGATAACTTAGTATGAGATTTAACGATCTTTTGAAAATGGCAGAGTTGAGAAACTTCGCGCACTTATTAATAGTTTTCTTTGCTTGCTTCAGAATCAATGATTTTTCTATTGCTAACTTTTATTTGTTATAAGTTAAGTTCATCATAATCATCATCAGCCAGAAGACATTTACTGCTGAACATAGGCCTCTCCCTTAGAACTTTGTATAAGATTTAACGACGAACGATCGATCTGTCATGCCTGCCATGTGCATCCACCATGGATGCGACTCTCACGATGTCGTCGGTTCATCTAGTGGGGCCTACCGGTCTGCGCCTTCCGGTTCGTGGTCGTCACTCAAGAATCTTCCATTCCCATTGGTTATCGGTTTTCCAAAATGCGAACTCTCAGTAGGTACCTACTATAATTAAGTCATCGTTGTCAACATCAACAACGGCTTCTTTGCACTATAGCAGTAGTTAAAATAAAAGTTTATAACAAATTTGACAGTAACAGTAACGCTGACTCAAGAGTTACTGCGAAATGCTTTGCGCCAGCGTATTCAATAGCATAGTTATTACCAAGGTTGCAAGTCAAAAGAGACCTTATTTACCCCAGATGCATAGCTGGAAACGTTTTTAACATCTGACATATATAGTTTTAGTATAAATCATAACATTAACCAGCGAAGCTACGGTTAACAGTTAAATTTATGACGGCATTTAACAATTGTCAGATGGTGCAACATTTTTTTTGCCTTACCAGTACTTTAACTGAAATATCGTTGTTTGTTAGTGCCTAAATAAGACGGTGCACCCACCCTAAGTTATTATAAGATAAGAATCTACTTGAAATATATGGAGCATACGTTTCTCTGTACTATCAATATGCTTGCGTGATCATGATTATACGAAAGTGCTACAAAAAGTTACCTAATTGTCTTATAATAACAATGATCACTATAAAGTATTATTTATAGTATTAAATAATCTAAACTTATGTAAGTATATCCACTTTTAGTCTCGTTGTTAAATAATAGGTGTATATTATATGTATAATGTTAAATTTATCTGTGTTTTAAATCAATCCAGTATTTTCATGCCGCGAGTGAATGAATTTACGATTTTTCTAGACAAGCATCATCTATCAGGCGAGATGACGGTCAACCGCAAGCCTATAATTCAATTTTAAAAATAAATAAATATTCGGGACATTTTTGCACACACGGTCATCTGACCCCAAACTAAGCAAAGCTTGTGCTATGGCTGCCAGAGACTGATATAATACATATATAGGTTTAAATACATACTTAAATAGATATAGATATAAATAGATAAAAAGGTTAATATTTTTCATTTTCTTCTTCTATATTAAAAACGATATGTATATGCATGTTCCCTATGTAATCCAAGATGCCTGCCTGCGTGATAGCCCATTTGGGAAACCGCTAGACTTGAAAGCTTGAGGTCACGAGTTCAAACCCCGTGCCCGTACCTATGAGCTATCTGGAGCTTATGTACGGATTTTCATACCACTGGATTTTCAGTGAAGGAAAACATCGTGATGAAACCTGCATACGTACGGAGAAGGAATTCAATGGGGTATGTGAATCCACCAACCCGCAATGGGCCAGCGTGGTGTTTATGGCCCAATCACCCTTTCGGAGGTAGGCTAAAAGTCCAGCAGTGGACTGTTAAAAGGCTGATTATGATGATGATGAATCCGAGATGAACCTATTTTGACGGGACTTTCACTGGCAGATAGTTGATGATATAAGGGTGAAACCGTGGAACGCAGCTAGTAGTAATACACGCGGGTGAACAGAGCATATAAAATGACTACTTAAATTGTTTAGAATAATATACTGATGATACGGTTTATTTCTTTGCTATTACACAAATATAGAAATAAATATGCACAACAAAAAAAGCCTAAGACTGGCACAACGAATGAAATCTGATTTAAATCTAGATTTTACTATACTTTCCATACGATTGGCATTTGAATTTCGTTAAATCGATATTTAAATCGGTCGTGCAAGTGGGTTTTAATGCTACTGCATTTGCGACCTATTTTGCATATAGCATCACCTAATGGAATTTTTGAAAAATTATGTAGGGTTTAACTGAATTACTCTATCTGCTTAGAGCTAGCATTATATACCAGTGCATAATAAAATTGCTGAATGTCATTTGTCTTTGAACTTTTTGAGGCACTTAGAGATTTAGATTTTCTAAAGATTAAAAAAATCTCATTCCTATAACTATGTCAAGGTTCTGAATCTATCTCAAAGTTAAATCCGTCCTTCTCTCCGCGGAACCCTCTAATCCGTGTAAAATCACAGAAGTCACGTACGATGGAATGCGGTCGGAATTCAAACGCTTTTGTTACGGAACACGCACTCGCATATGATTAGTTGATTAGCGTTTTAGAGATACGAAAATCTGTTCACAAATTAATGTCGAAGTAATCGACGCACCTACAATACCTACATTACATAGAAAATACGGACGTCCTTTTTTGCAAACGGTTAAAAATTTTGTTTTACTAGCTGTGCCCCGCGGTTTCGCCCTAGTGATGAAAAATGGCGATGATGCTGCCAATGATGATGCTGCCAATTTTCAGCCAAATCGATTCAACCGTTCTCGAGTTATAAGTGGTTATAAAAAGTGTAACTAGCACAGTACCTATAGTGTAACTATTATAATGTAACTATTGTGTAACTATACTGTGTACTAACTTTCTTTTATTTATATAGATTTCTGTGATCGCATAACGCACTATGAGCTACGAAGAGGGCTATACTCGAGGTTTCTCCGCGAGATCAAATTAGAAATAAAGAGATCCGTGGAATAACGAAAGTTAACGACATAGCCCGCCGGATGAGCAAGTTGAAGTGGAAGTGGGCAGGGCACATAGCACGCAGAATAGATGGCCGATGGGGCTGAAAGGTTCTCGAATGAAGACCACGGACTGGTAAGCGTAGCGTAGGATGTCCACCGACAAAATCAACGGATGGCCTATAAGAAACCGCAGGAAATCGCTGGACGCAGGACACTTCCAACCGGCCCTTTTGGAGATCGATGGGAGAGGCCTATATCTAGCAGTGGACGTCCTATGGCTGAAATTATGATGATGATGATTTCTGTGATATATGACAGACAACCCTTGTTATCTTCGTTTACCTCGTTATTTCTTAGAAGCATCATAATTCCTAATGGTCATTACTCCCACAACCATCGATCTCCATTACAATATCCATTCTACCAGTTATAGCACACTATTAAGATTTAACAGTAAGAGAACGTGACATAATAATTTACGGCTACCCGCAAATTCTGATCATACTGAATATCAAAGTTATTGCCTCGGCGGTCAAGCCAAATGGAACTCTACCCTATAAACAATAAAGATCACGCACGTTCCTAGTTTTAGTTGAAAGTTTTTGATGCAGCAAAATTTAATAAAGCAGTTCGGTTTGATGAAAATGTCCTTTATGTCGTGTAAATAGAGTTGATTAGGTGGAGTAGAAAAGTTGGTAATGACGTCTGCTTGGTTTTAACCTCAAACCAGAGACACCTGCTCAAACTCTGACACCCTTAGTTATATGAGAAACTGCTACTTGTAATATTGTACGTCGCCAGCTGTTGTTTTAACATAACAATTATGTTTTGACATTGTTTTGATATGTAATTAAAGTTGCATATATTATAGTTGTGGATGCAAAAGGCAGGTTGTCGTTCAGTGTGGAGGTTAGAGGGGGAGGCCTATGTTCAGCAGTGGACGTCTTCTGGCTGATGATGATGATGATGATATTATAGTCAAGAAAGGGCTTTAACGCTGTAAGCATTTTTTTACCAAACATGCGCCCTGCGGTTTCTTCCGTGCGGATAACTCCTTATATCATTTTGTATCTACTAGTAAAAATCCCGTTAAAATCAGACCAGCCGTTTGATTTGGAGATACATGCGGAACATACACACATAATTATATAATTACATACCCACACATATACATACTTCGATTTCGATATACAAAGTGTAAATATTTTGAGTGTGCGTGGATGACTATCTACTACTATAATAGAAACTATGAGGAATAGCGAAAATCCCGATTTTGACAAAAAAATAATCCTGCGTCTTAGGATTTTGAAAAAAATATACATTTCTTGCGGTCTCTTTTAGGTCGTCTGTCCATCTTGTGGGTGGACGTCCTACGCTGCGCTTACCAGTCCGTGGTCTCCATTCCAGAACCTTTCGGCCCCATCGGCCATCTGTTCTGCGTGATATGTGCCCTGCCCACTGCCACTTCAACTGCAGGGAAACGCTGGATGCAGGCCGCTTCCAACCGGCCCTTTTGGAGATCGATGGGGGAGGCCTATGTCCAGCAGTGGACGTGCTATGGCTGAAATGATGATGATGATGATACATTTCTTGCCGGAATCGAACCAGTTAATTTTGAAAAAAAAAGCATTGTATTATTACACCTTTCGATAGTGTCGCTAATAAGGATCGAATTCTGGGAAGTAATGACATACGGCAAATCATTTTATATCTTTTAAAAAACCGGACAAGTACGAGTAGGACTCGTGCTCTGAGGGTTCCGTTGGACGGAAACGGAGCGCGAGTACAAAAAAAAAACTAACTAAAGTTGAAATATTGACAGAGAATAGGTAGTTGACAATAGAGTTCTTCCATACATAACAACTACAAAATGTAAGTTTGTAATTCTAAAACAATATTTTTTATATTATATAACTTCAAATTAACAACTTTCAGATTTATTCCTTTATATGTGCTGTAAGACCATGCCTTTTGCCAAAATTAATGATTCTAGGTCAATGGGAAATACCCTATAGGTTTTGATTCCCCTGTAAAATCGAAAAATATGCGACATAAACGTTCATGAATATGTTTTGGTTGCGTTGACTTACAACTTTTATTTTTTTACAGCCGAAAGAAACTGTAGACCCAAGTATTTAGTATAAATTTAAACTTGATACCTTTACGCGTTCTTGAGAAAAAGGGTCTTGACAGACGGACAGACAGACAGACGGACAGACAGACGGACAGACGGACAACGAAGTGATCCTATAAGGGTTCCGTTTTTACCTTTTGAGGTACGGAACCCTAAAAAAACAACAAATGTGTGAGCTAGAATTACTGTACCCGGTATTATGGCACTTATCATCATCATCATAATCAGCCTTTTAACAGTCCACTGCTGGACTTTTAGCCTACCCACGAAAGGGTGATTGGGCCATATCCACCACGTGCCCAGTGCGGGTTCGTGGAATCACATACGTCATTGAATTCCTTCTCCGTACGTATGCAGGTTTCTTCACGATGTTTTCCTTCACCGAAAAGCCAGTGGTATGAAAATCCGTACATAAGCTCCAAAGAGCTCATTGGTACGGGGCTTGAACCCGCGACCTCAAGCTTTCAAGTCTAGCGGTCTCCCAAATGTGCTACCGCGGCTCTTATGGCCCATAATAAAAGCTATTATAAGAGCAGCTACATACCAATAACACTGGAAACTAACTGGAGTTGAGTAGTTCACGTGCCATATTGAAAACTGTCTCGGTATTTCACAACTTTCCTCGTCGCGGTTCAGGACGGATGGACGGGTCATATTTTGCATAGGTTTATGTAGGATGACCCATATTTTGGTTTATTATTAAACCTGAAGTGTTTGAAATAGGTAATAATAATAAAAAAAACGTTTTTCAAAAAAGAAGTCATTTATTGTAAGATGGACAGACGACCTAAAAACGAACGACGACCGCAGGAAAACGCTGGATGATATTTTATATTTTGGTGTAAGTTTCAATCTCTTACACCAACTCGTAAAATATATAACTTTATTGATCTTCTTTACCAAAATAAAATAATATCAAGAAGAAAAAGATGGCCTTAAAACAGTTGCGATGTCCTTCTAAATATTTTCAGATCGGGTTTTTTTATAAATCTATTGAGTGATTTTTTTCTTTTACCACGGTGAAAAATATACGAGTGCTCATCCATGAGGAGAAAAGCAGGCTCAAAAGAATAACAGGTTCAGAAATCACAAATTTTACTTTAGTAAATCCAGACGCGTGGTCACCCTTGCTTCAGGTGAAACTTTCAACTGGGGACCAGTGAGGGTGCCCAAAATTATTCATTCATTGTCGTAATGGGACAAGTCTGAGTCAAAATGTCTCGTTATATTCTAAAGATGATTGCTACTATAGTAGGTATGAAATTATGCTGATATTTACTACCTAGTAGGTAATCATAACAATAGGGACTAGAAATCATAACAGCTGGCTAATGTTTTCGTTTTTTTTTGTTATTATGTAATGAGACCCTTAAATCGCAATGAAGCTCTTTGGTAGCCAGACATATTTCACAAGGCAAGCTATATTATTTGTCGTTCAAATATTAAATGGAAAAAAAAAACCGTACACTAAGTTTGTATTTATAAAAATTTTCCGAAAGTATAGTAAATTTCCTTCCCAATAAACAGTTATCATACCATCAGGTGAGTTGGTGACCAAACTTAAATCTATTCTATCTAAATAAAAACTTTTTATGTTTTAACTTTGATGTTGTATTTTGTCTTTTAGATTTTCAATAAATAAAAAAAACTACTTTTTATTGGTTTCCTTTCGCAAGTTATATGTGATGGATACATTAACTTTAGATTAGAAAGGATGGTACTATAGATGCAACATGACATATTGGCCAACATGACTGATGAAATTGTTCTGCAAGAACTGTAATTAAAAATCATATTGAAGCAGCCCGTACGATCTATCTAAATTAATTTTGATGATTTGAAAGGCATGTGTAGGTAATTGGTGAATTGTGAAATTCAATGCAGACGAATTGATAATTGCTTGAAGATAAAATTATATATTGTATCTCCTTTGTTCTTCTTTGTCCTTACATTGTTCAAATCAGATTAAATCAAAATAATTTATTTGCAAAAAATGTATTTGCTTCTTTAAAACAGAGATTGAAAGTCCCCATCAAAACTTTTGCTGAAGGGAACAAAAAACCAAAACGTCATCTGTGTATATATTTTTGGTTTTTGTTGATTTTTTTCATAAAGCGCTGAATCAATTTTGATAAAATTTATATGGGATCACCTTTAAGGTATGACCTACTAGACAAAAAAAAAACATTAAATTCAGTTCATTATTAGAGGAGTAATCGCATAACAATCACACACAAAAAACACACAGTCGGATTCATAACCTCCGCCTTTCGTCGGTTTAAAATAAGATTTAAAACAAAAATGCTTAAAAAACCAGTGCAACAATCGGCGGTCATATTGTGATTATTAAAGCCCTACCTTGAAATTTAGTAGGTACCTATTTTAGTTTCTTGGCCAAGTCTACCCATCCTGATAGGCAAAGCAGACCATTGTTACCAACCCTTATTTACATCACAAAATGCAACTAGAATTCCGAAGCTTAGTTACCCTAACAAAGGGGAGGTGATAAATCCTGGGGTAATTCCTGTCGATAGTGGCAATACGTTTGAAGAAGCGGGTGTGTCGATAGCCCTCCACGGATTTATGTCAAATTACCTCTCCCATGGCACCGGTAGCCCATTGACCTCGTTTGTGTTAACTTGGCCTAGGTTGTAAGCTGAAGTAAAAAATACTGCAAAAATAAAAATAAAATGGTTGAAAAATTCTAGATCTGATTTTTGCTTAGTGGAATATTACTAAATTACATTACTAGACTTATATTATCTTAAAAAAAACGACTTCTAAAAACCACAAAACACAAACATACTATATTATAGAAACTTACGTGGTTTTCACACATTTTATTTATATTACACGGGAATTACTCACGTATGATTAAGCCGGTCACTCCGACTATAGTTTCAATCGCGTTCGGCAGTCTTTTTCAAGGTGAATGTAAACGCGCAGCTGCGTCTCGAAAACAAACATATTGTTTTGTTTTTCGTAGCTGTATATTAACTTAGAATGTTTGTATTTTTTGATTTTTTTAAAGTCGGTGTTATAAAAGATTCTTAAAATTGTTCATTCAATTTCGCTAAAAAGTCATCATAAACAGCATTTAAACAGTCCACTGCTGGACTTATAGCCTACCCCCGAAAAGGTGATGGGGCCATATCCACCACGCTGGCCCAGTGCGGGTTTGTCGCTAAAAAGTAACCCGGTATAATTATGTGCAACAAATTATATTTGTATAGTGCTAAAAAAAATTGCCCATTAAATAATTTTTATTTGGTTTGATTTTAATATTTTATTGTAATATATTATTTAAAAAAAAATGCTTTCTATAAAAAAGTTCTCTTATAACCCATATCTTTATGCTGTGTCTAAGAAATATTACCTATCGCTTTTAGCTCACAACATGAGCCGCTAATATACGAACTTCCCGTTTTTTCATTTATTACCGTAGGCAGAACGATGATTTATCTAAAACAAACGCCCTAGGTTTTATTGCCAGAGGGTGCGATCCGTTGGACCATCAACTTTATTTTATGATTATTTATTTTCTCGTCAAAGTTCATAATTATAAAATTGGAATTCCTTTGTTTTTGTGAAAGTTATGTTGCTGTTGTAACCCGATTGTAGCAACTCGCCATTTTATGGAGATAAAAAAAAGCTTGTGGAAATTACGCCATTTTTTGAAATGTCAGTTTTTTATTGGCAACATGATGCGATAGTCGAGAAACAACATTTAAAACAATAGCCAAGAAGTACTTGACCAATTCGTGATATGGTTAAAAGAAACCTGGCCACTTCACAAAATAGCTAAGAAATACTTGGCCCGGTAATAGAAAACTTACTAAAATTTTGCACCAATAAAGATACTGATCTCGCATTGATAAACCAAAGCAATTTTGGACTTCCAACCGGACTACCAGAACGAGCACGAAAAATTGAGTCCGCCTTATGGCTGATATTGTGAGAACCCGTACGAAGCGCTTTGATTCCACTTTTATTGTGCGAACTGCTAGCCTGTGGAATGTGCTACCTGAATGGATGTTCCCTGATAGCTACAATCTGGGTGTCTTCAAATCAAGAGTAAATCGGTTTCTTCTAGGCAGGCTTGCTCCATCATGGACTGCATCATCGCTTGACATCGGGCATCGAGCATTTTTATTTTGCTCTATGGGTGGTATGCCCAGGCTCATTATAATAGATGTCAAGCTTCTCCTGATCTTCTTTTCTGGGCCTTCTTGGTATCAAAGAACATACGGGAGCCATTCGGTAGTGGTTCTTGCCCACATCTCATCTTTGATGACTCAAGAAATAGATTCGATACCTATTCATCATCATCAGCCAGAAGACGTCCACTGCTGAACATAGGCCTCCCCCTTTTAAGCTCCACACTGACCGACAGCCTGCCTTTTGCATCCACTGGATGCCCGCGACTCTCACAATGTCGTCGGTCCATCTAGTGGGAGGCCTCCCGGCGCTGAGTCTTCCGGTTCGTGGTCTCCACTCCAGAACCTTTCTTCCCCATCGGTTATCGGTTCTTGGAGCGATGTGGCCTGCCCATTGCCACTTCAACTTGCAAATTTTAACAGATTAGATATTCACTTGGTAACAATTGTGTTAAGTTGCGACATCTCACCAATTACCTCATAGATATTTGCAATAAAGAAAGAATAAAGAATAAAGAGTCTTTAGATAAAATAACATAAGGCTTAAAATTGATTTGTCAAATAATTCTATTCCTTCTATCTGAAACATTTACCTTGCAACCCTTTCTAAAATCACAATTACAGGAAATACAATTTCTATAACGCAATCACCAAAACAAGCCATTACGTTCGGTAGACGCTTATTATGAAAACTTATTTCCACATATTCCGTATAAAACAACGCCTGGAGGTGGGTACAAGCAATTTGCTATAAATCTACCGCGAGGGAACGTTCCAGGCGCTTTTGCATGCCGATGTAGCGTGGGCGTAGTCAGAGTCAGGGCTGGAGGATGTGCCTGACGAGGTTTTTGGTATTGTGCGGAAATTAGATATTTTAGGCACTTTTTCACTTTAGAGCAAGTTAGACGTAAATATTACTTTTTTATCCCAATTATTTTCAGAAACCTATGATTTAAATTCTACAACAATAATAACTAATTAGGTAAATAATTTTAATGAACTATACGATAATACCTACCTCTAATAATTTTGAGATATTCATATTCCTTCAGAGCGCAATTTCAAACTAAGTTTATCAGGAGCAGAAACTTCTTGGTTTCATTTGTATAAGTGCGAGTGCAGAATAAAGGTCTGGCTTCAATTCTAGCTTTAGGTGTAGAAAAATGGCTGGTTGAGTAAACAAAGGATTATTGATGTACCGAAGTAAGTGATATTTTTTATAATAGATAGGATTGCGCTTTGCCTCCGTCTCGCCTGATGTTAAGCGACGATGCGGTCTACGATGGATGGAACACACTTGCGTAAAAGAAACCGATTCGCTCTCGAATCGAAGACACTAGTGTAAGTGACGGGGAACACCCATTCAGGCAGCGAATTCCACAGACTATTAGCAGTTACTTAGCATTTACCTCGGTTATTGCACTAACTATTAGGTTTCACTAAATATACAGGGCTGGTCCTAGGGTAGAGAGAGAGGAGCGGTTGCTCTAGGAGCTGGATAGCCAGGGGTTTAAAATGCCATAAGCGGAAAAAAATCAAGCGAAATATACGATTTTTATGGCGCCTCGCACCCTGGGGGTGGGGACGGCAGAGCGCACTTGCATTGTTTAAAATCAGTATACCAGTTTGTATCCTGGTTTAACACATGGGCAAATTTTTATTCCGAAAATGGATTGGATTCCTGTACAAATGTTTTTAGAAATGGAACGCGCCGGAAGACAATCTTACTCTACCCAGATCAAAGGTTAGGGCCAGCGCTGTATACATAGCTACATATTATCGTTTTGACACTAAATTAGTCCAAAGATTAAATTAGTGTATAGTTTCCAAGTGATGTTTTTCAAAGAGACATCTTGTTGCCCTTTAGACATCCTAGATGCGTCCACGCGTTGTTATTTCGCAGATATTTGGGATACGGTTGCGTTATCTAATTTTCTTTTTTGTGTAATATGCAAATTGAGGAACATTTGAACGATATTTATGCATTTCCTATTGGGGTGATGTGCCATGGGAGACGGAGATTAGCCGGATTATGGTGTTTAGGGTTGAGACTGGAACTTACTGCGTAATGATTTTTTATATTGCGAAGCCAATAGTTATAGGTTTTCGCATTGATGTTGTTTCAAATCTCTATATCTACATATTATACTAAATTAAAGTCGCTTTCCGCGTTTGTCTGTCTGTATGGCCGCTAAATTCTCCTAAACCACGCAACGGATTTGGATGCAGTTGTCACCATCAGTTAGATACATTTTCACGGAAGGTTTATAATAATTATATAACAAACGACCTGCCCCGGCTTCGAACGTAAATTACACCCGTGCGAAGCCGGGCGGGCGGGTCGCTAGTTTTAAATAAAAAAGAAATCGTGCGAATTTTCATATGTAGGTATTAGTAGGTAACTACTAAAATATATTAATTTACGATTATTTGTACAGAGAACTGGCCAATTTTTTTATGAAAGTAGTGCGAAGTCTGTTGCAGCAGCTAGTAGATTAGTTACAAAACACTTGAGCTAAATTATCAATCATCGTTATAATCATTTCAGCCATAGGACGCCCACTGCTGGACATAGTCCTCCCCTATCGATCTCCAAAAGGGCCTGTTGGAAGCGGCCTGCATCCAGCGTTTCCCTGCAGTTGAAGTGGCAGTGGGCAGGGCACATATCACGCAGAACAGATGGCCGATGGGGCCGAAAGGTTCTGGAATGGAGACATTCACAGCGTTTCTCTGCGGTCTCTTTTAGGTCGTCTGTTCATCTTATGGGTGGAAGCCCTCCACTACGCTTACCAGTCCGTGGTCTCCATTCGAGAACCTTTCGGCCCCATCAGTTATCTGTTCTGCGTGCTATGAGCCCTGTCCACTGCCACTTCAACTTGCTAATCCGGTGGGCTATGTCGGTAACTTTAGTTCGTTTACGGATCCCATTATTTCTGATTCGATCTCGTAGAGAAACCCGAAGCATAGCCCTCTCCATAGCTGGTTGTAAATTAACAATAATATAGAGCAAGAAATGTGTCAGGCCTATTTTAAATCACAATGCCTTCATTGACCCAATATCTTAACACATAACATGTTCAAGCTTATTTATGTGAAGCATTACAATAATAAAGGGTGTCATTTGGCACCGACAGCAAGCCTACCGCAAAACAGCTGGTGTGGGCAGAAAACCGCACTTTTGGACCGTACCCTGTAGTACTAGGCGTCTTCACACCTATCCAGTTACTTAACGTAGATTTGGTTAAATTTTTTACTGTCCTCAAATATTCCTCAGAAATTTGGGGTATTTAGGTAAGTACTTCTTCTTTTAAGTCGTGTGGATCATTCTTGTATTTCATAATCATCATCATTATTATTAACAGCGTACCACGTTCCCACTGCTGGAACACAGGCCCAGTGCATGTTGATGAATGTCACATGTCTTTGAGTTTTGAGATTCTTGGACATATTGACTCTCGATATTTTCTTTCACCGTTTTTACGCGAAGGCATCGAAACTGTACATAATTTATTTGAGTACTAAATAAGTAATTGGTGCAGGGGCCTTATGGCCAACGGCTAACTCGGTATCAAACTAACGTTAAATCCGCTCAGCTGGAAAATCACGCGAACGTGAACCTTAACGTGCCCAGATACGTATTGCGGTCGCGTGATTTTCCAACTGAGCGGATTCAACGTTAGTTTGATACCGAGTTAGCCGTTGGCCGTGAGGCCCCTATAGGTCTGAGTATTGAACCAAGTGCCGTCAGATTGTAGAGCGTATATGCTACTGCTCGGCTGTCATCGCTCACAAAACGTCCTACTAATATTATAAACGCGAAAGTTTGTATGTATAGATGTATGGATGTTTGTTCCTCTTTCACGCTGCAACGGAACAACAAATCGACCTGATTTTTTGCATGGGGATGGTTTAAGAGCCAGAGAGTGACATAGGTTACTTTTTATCATCATCATCATAACCATTTTTCATCACTACGTGGGTGAAACCGCGAGGCGCAGCTAGTATTTAATAATATAATATTGTTTGCTCTTTATTGTTATGGAAACTGATGTGGTTGAAAAAGACCGCCTAATGCGGTTGAAAGTATAGTCGAAGTAACCGGTTTAATCTTACGTGAGTAATTTCCGTGTAATATAAATCAATTGTTTGCTATTATTATTCGCCCACATCACTAGCACTTTACAAGAACACCGAGGACAGTAGTGTATGTGCTGTATGGTCAACACAGAGGCTTAGCCAAGTGTTTAACGGCCTGTTATCCGAGTCGCGTAGGCAACAAAACGCTCCCTCAGTTAACGCCAAGTTAGAGCGACGATGTGTTTTGCCGCACCAGAGTCACGAGGCCCGCGGGGGGAGTGCAACGACAAAAAAGAACATAGGTCCGACCTCGATGACGCCTGGCGCGGCACTGAGCGCAGCGCGCAAATTCTCGCGACTTTTTTACGCTTTTAATTTCACTAAAAACGAAACTGTTCACTATCAAAAATCTATCCAATGGAAACACTTTTGAATAGGATTGCCTTTCAGTACATGCAATTTTCAGGTTGTTACAAGCTTTCATTAGAGCATAAAACGAAAAAAAAATAACTAAATCGACTTTGTTTCAGATTTTTTTTTGATCGAGGAAATTGTATTCTATCAAATTATTATTTTGAACCAATGCTTATGCATTGGTGCAGATACATCTGTGTTTGAGTATAAACTCAAACACAGATAAACTCAAACACAGATGTATCTGTGACATATATTTTTTTCCAGCTCTAATATTGTAATTTAACTGAATAAAATTGATTTAAAACCGACAAATTTGGTATAAGAGGCCGTTAAATCGTCATTGTTAGTCAGCATGCTTCAGTAGTTACCCATTTGGGTCCGGATTTTGACTTCCAATTGCAGGCACTGAAATATTTAAAATGAATCTAAAAACATAATTATAATGTCCAAAGAACGTGCATATGTATTCTATCTACTGGACCATATAACTGGATAAATCTAAATAACCCCAGAATTTGGACCGGGCTATAATCTGCTTTGTTTTAATGCCGAGTGTAAATCTCAATTAATTATGAATTAGGGTTTTGAGAGAGGTAAAGTTAGACCTTTGCCGTTTGTCGCCATATTGTGTTGATTTGTGTACACGATATAACGTGCTTGGTATATACGCTTACAAGCGACCATCGAAAAACAATGCTTTCGGTCAACCGTTATTCGGAGAAATATATCTTAGCATACTATAACAAGCTGGTAACCAGCTTGTTATAGTTGAACCATTTAATTAATTCTTAACTGAAGGAATTTTGGTAAAATTTGTATGTGGAGTTATGTACGTAGTTCTATCTACATACACCCACGTTTAATCACACTTTTATTCTTACAAGAATGTGAATAAATAATTTTGTCGGTCCAACTAAGAAAACATGTTTGCAGCTCTTTTATATTAAAAAAAACTACTTGGTAAAAGTGTTATCGTCGTGTGCTCAGTTGACAAACAATAAATTTATTTATTTCGCGATTCACTCACTGACCACACGTGTGATCAGATCTGTGTGATCAGTTGGTGATGAAGCCTACTGAACAATCACGGGTATAACCACCGTAGAATGTGATGTGATAAAACTAGGAAATGTGCAAATAAAACCTTCTGGGTTCCAGTTCGACAGGTTAAGCAGTTCTTGCAGGACTGCAAGACCTCTGAACCACAGAATATAAAGGGTAAACTCTGTGTCTGGGCACCGTGAACGACTATTGCGTACGCACACATCATGGGCAAAACTTGTAAATAATTTCATAGCATTTCTGAAGACATCCGTTATCTTAACTCTGTCCAAGTATTTTTATTAGCTCTGACAGCTGCATTCACATTATAAAAAGCTGAATAAAAATCACAAATGATCACTATCACGTAAAATACACGCGATGTGTTTATAGGTATGTGTATAATTGATTAGATATAGCTTAGCTATTTAGGTACCTATCGTAGGAACATTGAGGCAGAGGGTTTTTTCAGCCTGCTTTATAGTAGGTTTTTGGTACCTAATTTACAATTTTTATTTATTACTCCACCTCAAATTAAAACCTAGCTACGCCCATGATCGTATATAGCTACGGGACTGGTAGCGGTCACATCTCTTTAATTAGTACAAAATTGAACAAAAGTACATAACCACTTTTACTTTTGTTGGGAACCCTTTATTTACCTTGGTAACAGACCTGGCCAGGTGTTTCTAAGTATTCCGTAACAAAAACACAAGGTTTAGTAAATTGTAGGCACTTTGGTACTGGACTGAAACTCAACTTTTTGAGCCTTATTATGAGTAATACTACGTTTTTGTAAAAGTAGTCTCATATACCTACATTTTTCTAATAAGTATGAGGGTTAACATTTCGAAATGACTTCCAAAATTAATTTAATATTATATTTGTGGCATAAAAATGACATAAATCTTTATATTCCTATGTGACCTGTAAACATCTTGAGCAAAAACAGCGTAGTGAGAGAAAAATCCTCCACACTGAACGACAGTCTGCCTTTTGCATCCACTGGATGCCAGCGACTCTCACTATGTCGTCGGTCCATATAGTGGGAGGCCTATCTACGCTGCGTCTTCCAGTTCGTGGTCTCCACTCAAGAACCTTTCTTCCCCAGTGGAGGAAATTTCAGTATGGAGGTTAAAGGGGGAGGCCTATGTTCAGCAGTGGACATCTTCTGGCTGATGATGATGATGATGATGATGAGAGAAAAATTGGCGTATGTAAACGCACATAATACAGCAACCAATCGCGTGGATTTGTATGGTCAAAATCCCGTCGTACTGGTTCGTAAAAGAGACCTTAAAATCTACTATTGCGCTCCCAAGGCTATTAAATTTTTCAAAATGTTTGCCAGTATCTATACTTACCCATAATTATTATTTATTTCATTTATGAACTAAAGTAACGGAAGAAGAATGCTCGCGTGATGGGTACACTTCATACCAAGGTCATATTCAGAGACTTTAGTGTCATCATTATCAGCCTTTCATGTTCCCCCTGCTGGAGCACAGATTTTCTCTCAAAGAGAGAGGATGGGCCTTGCTTGATCCACCATGAATGTCATACGTCTTTGAACTTTTAAGGTCCTTGGACAATCCGGTTTCGTCACGATGTTTTCCTTCACCGTTTTTGAGCGATGATATCTAAACTCTATATAATTTATGTAGGTAGATACTAAATAAGTCATTGGTGCAGGGCCGAGGATCGAATTGGGTGCCGTCTGATTGTAATGCGCACATGTTACCGCTCGGCTACCATCGCTCGTTCCACCACACCATAGTCTATGGGGTTTCAAAAACAAGGAAACAATCTTCTTTTCACACTACAGACAGTTCCCCACCAACAAAACATTTATCAGCCATCAGCATTCAATGCAGCACTATCGTCACATTGCTTGCGGTTGAAAAGACTTTATCGATAACATCGCCACGCATTCACGACACATCACTTTTCACACCCAAAACCATAAAAAAACTCGACAACATTCATCTTTACACACTCAATAACGCTTTTGCATGCCATACTGACACAAGCTATAGTAAAAGACAGCAGTGGATTGAAGCACAAGCAATGCATGTTCGTTTCAGAAGTGGGATAAAAGAACAGAGTGCGCGAGATATAGATGGCGCAAGATAGAAAAGCTTAGGGTGCATATTTGATCGTTTTTGATGAAAGTGATTTTGCCCCCGGGGCGTCCAAAGCCCCCATTGTAGGGTGCTTTGATGCCAGTCCGGGGTTGAAATAGGAAATTGATTTCGTCACTGTGTGTCGTAACGAACGAGGCATAGCTCTTTACCATGTCTTAATAATTAATCGCTACGGGAGGCCTTTGTTGAGCTCGGATGGTGTTAATTTTCATATTATTATAGCAAAGATTGTTATTTGGGTGTTTTCATTTCAAATATTGAATTAACTTAAAATACTATCTTAGTATATATATATATATATATATATATATCTTATTATATATATATATATCTTATTATATATATATATATATATATATATTTTATAATTATTATAGCATTAAATGTCTAAAAGATGTCCTCAGCAAAAACATAAACATTATATCAATTTGTGGCAAAAGTATGTATCCATATTAGATTTAAAAAACTTTGCTCAGACAAAGCTGTAGACGTACGCACTAAGCCATAACAGTAGTCAACAAAAACAGTACTTTCAATTTCGGCCCCAATGTTTCTCAGCAAAGAACCATAGTATCAGACTAATTGTTATGAAGAGCTTTGCACTGGTATAAATAGGTAGTTGGATAAAGCTGTAGTGCAATAAGCCCCTTGCCCCGTAAATAACTGGGGTTAGTCCTGTCGCCGTACAGTCTCTGGGTACGGTGCAGAATTCTGCGGTTTACTTTGTACTGTCCTGCATTTTGCATTCTTGGATAAAGGACATACGGGAACGATTCAGCTAAAACACCACATCGTTCTGCAAAGCTTTTACAGTCTAAAAAAATCGACAGATTAGAAGAAAATTGCGTAAGTAATCAAAAACGACCCTTACGAAAAGACGTCAGGCAAAGCTATCTTCTTCTGCAACATTTTATCAAGGTCTGGAATGTTAAGTAGAAAAACGTAGTTATAGATACTGAACGCACCATTTCATCAAGGTCTGGTATGTTGCGTGGTCTACAAAATACATTTAAGGCGCGTAATTTAAAACTGTTCTTTGAATTACTGCTACACAAAGCGACGCCGACGTCTATCTGTAAACGGAAATACAATGACTATGATAAAAATGGCTATAACGAATGACATAGAAAAATATTGACAACAGCGCGGCAGAAGATTATTTTTCACATTATACTGCCAGGTTGCTTGATCACGTACTTATTCATTATCTCGACTAGTTATTTTTAGGCTTGTCGAACGAAACACAGAGCATGATTCAGTTGCAGATCACCTCTCCGTCATAATCATATTAAATCAAAGATAAAAATAACCCTTTCAACTCGCTAATAATCTGACCACACCAACTCTTCCTCTTTGTAGTACTGGTAAAGGACCTGTTATATTCGCTGCTTTCTTAGGGCAACCTTTGTAAGTAATTGTCCTCAGAAATAGCCTCCACCACCTGTGAATAATGGATGAATGGCCTGATTGCATTTCTTAGCTATTAATTTTGTCTAATGCTCTATGAAGTCTATGAGGATGCTGTTTTGACAGGTCACTGGGCAGCTGTGGAAAAGGTTTTAGTATCTAATGCGTAAACAGCTAAACATGTTAGATATTAAAGCACTTTATGTTATGTTGTTGGCCGTTTTAATAGATAAATAGTTTGGTGATTATTGACTTAATCAGCAAATATTATTCCAATGCTGGGCATAAGCCCCTCTCACAGTAAAGCATAGTATTCAGCCCAATCTTCTTTCGGTTCTTTTGGTATAAACAAACTTTGCGGCTAGCCAGGGAGCGCGTGCTTTGTTTAGAGTCGATGGAATTGAACCGGATGAGTGAAGGTGTGATATTTTTCAACGGTCCACTCGCTGTTGCAATACAATACGGCACGCTTTATTTATTCAAAGGTTTTTCTGACCAATATGGCGCTATACTGCGTAAAGGAATTCATTCCAAAACTTGAATAAATAACTAATGCCTAATTATGATTACATATTGGAATGACATTTTATTATCTATACTAATATTATAAAGAGGAAAGATTTGATTGTTTGTTTGTGTGTTTGTTTGTTTGCATTGAATAGGCTCCGAAATTACTGAACCGATTTGAAAAATTCTTTCACTGTTGGGAAGCTACACTATCCCCGGGTAACACAGGCTATATTGTATTTTCAAAAAAATAGGGAATCTTTACTAAAACTCCAATAATGTAACCCAAGGTGTAAAAAAATAGATTTACAATTTTAACTTTGCGTGTTTGACAGTTCTAAGACATAACGTCTGTCAAGTCAGCTAGTTATTAATATTTTTATTATGCTTATTTTATAGTAAATTTTTGATATGTTATTTCCATATATTTATTTTCATTCTTAAATTTAAGTTTTTTTTACAATAAAATATAAAAACAAAATATTATAAAAAAACCTAAACCTAGAGTGCCGCCGGCAGCGGGGCAGGGCCCAAGCTACCGGTGGTTAGGGCTGCAGAGTGAGGAACCTCCTGACAATGCGAGCCGTGTCAAGAATTACCGCCTTCTGCATCTGACCCTTGACCCAACTGTCTAGCGAGAGCCTCTTAAGGTGTTGGTCGAGGCTCTTCGCTATAAGACCGTTCACCGTAACGACTATCGGGACAATGATCGTCGAGTCAACATCCCACATGGCGGTAACCTCGTGAGCCAAGTCAAGGTACTTGCTGAGTTTGTCCTTCTCGGCCTTCACGAGGTTCTCGTCATGTGGGATGGTGATGTCGACGAGCACTGCCCGGCGCTGGGACCGATCGACCAACACGATATCAGGCTTATTGGCGACAATAGTCCTGTCCGTGATGATAGAACGATCCCAGTAGAGCAAAGCACGACCATTCTCGAGAACTGGTGCTGGTGCGTACTTATAGTACGGCACCTCAGACTCGACAAGGCCGTATCGAAGGGCAAGTTGCTGGTGGATGATCCTGGCCACCTGGTTGTGCCTGTGCAAGTACTCGCCGTTAGCAAGATGCGAACAACCGGAAATGATATGTCGGAGAGACTCTCCAGGACGGTGGCATGCCCGACAGATGTCGACCGTACCGTCCTTCATGATATGTTATTATTATTATGAAAGTTATCATTATCATCATCACGGAGTTGTTCGCCTGTGTTGCTGACTGAGAGCGCAATTTTATTGCAAAAGCACGCTGACCGTGCTATCTCACTGGATATCTTCGTAGGCCAACATTTCAAGAGGCTTTTATAATAATGTCAGATTAAATCAATTTTCTAACGCTCCACAGCACCTCGCAAAATATTGGCGCCTAAGATAGAATGAGAAGTAAGAAGTAGCATGTGAGATTGTTGAAACATAATTATTGTTAGGTGCTAAACGAGAAATACCTGCCCACGTGTATATTCTGTTTAATTTTTTTTCGGATGTATTTAGTGTATCTCCTGGATGATCTCCTGTAGCCTAAACAGCCTTATAGATTTTTCTGTGCCAGGTGTCGTTAGATTTGTGGCCATGTCCGCATGTCATACATAGGTTACATTTAGCATTCGTTTTTGTTATTTGATTTCAATTATGTTATGTATGTCCTTTTTTTGTTTAATGAGCAAGTGCCTTTATTAACTAAACAAAATACAAGCTAATACTAACACTACAAATACAGTTAGATTGATATGTACTTGTTTGTTTTAGTAGCAAAAAAGCACAAAACACTTCTTTGCGGTATTTAGTATTTTTTTTTAATATTTTCCTGTTCTTAAATTCTTTTTGCTATATAAAAAAATATTTGATACAAAGGCAGGCCTTTTAACGTAGAACGTTTTTACCTTAGGTAGAAAATAATGCACAGCGTATAAGTACATATGAATTAACGGAAATTTATGTAGGTTAGTTCTTGTACATTGCAGGCAAGTTTGTAATACTTTGCCAAGTTTTCTGCACTTACGTGGAATGAGATTTTGCAGGTTGGTCTTAAGTTCCTTTTTAAGTTGTTAATGTACCTACCGTACTTAAATACTTTTATTACTAACCCACATTACTGGTACGACTATTAATAACTATTATAATTTGTTGTGTGCATGTTTTAATTGACACTGAAATCACACCAGTTTCTTCATAGCAAGGGTGCTCCACCGTAGACCGCATCATCGCTTAACATCAGGCGAGGGTGGTGTTGGACATATTTGACTATTTAAAATACTGTTCGTTTATTTATAGTCATTAGCAGGAGAGGTGTGTGTGCTCTCTTGAGACTCGGAATCGACGAGACAGAAAAAACCATCTAAGCCTTCTAATCCAAATCTATACAAGCAATGACAACTGTTTAGTTTAATGTAAACAATATGTACGAAAGAGAAAGACCCAACTATATATATTATGTTGGAATGAAACAGATTGATTTTTGTAACACTATTCCAACAACTGGCGGTCAAACGCAAGCCTATTAATTAAATAAAAAAGTCTAATTGCGAAAGTTTGGCAGCGTATATTTTTAGATTTATTCTCACTCAATTCGTATTTGAATAATTGTATGGTTACAGTTACTGTAGGTACGCATCTTTTTCTCACACCTTTTTTTTTGTTACTGCAAGATATTGAGTAAAACCATTATATAAAATATATTTATGTAAACAATCCAAAATGTAATTTTTAAATATTTTTATTGTGTCTTTCACATCCAGATTTTTAGGTGTTTATCTGACTACATTACAAAACTATTTCTTAAGTATATAATACACTATACTGAAGCAATATATACACTAATTAAATATTAGTTCTGCTTTATTTCACATTCCAATTCAATTCCACAAGTCCATTCAATCATTTTTAAGTCCATTTAATCATGGAAAGTGAAATGAGGTTATTAAGTTACTATTTTAAGTTACTTATGCTTGCCTATGTAGTAAGTACTTGTGTGTGATCTTAATGTGAAATATATATAAATTAAAAATTAAAAACATTAAGTATCCGTGATATTGAATTGTAGTTTTCTTTATATTACACGGGAAAACGGGATCGACCCGTGTAATATAAATAAAATGTGTGAAAACCACGTCAATTTCAATAATAATATGTTTCAATAAAAATAAAATTGAATTGTAGTGTTTATTATGCCTTGTCATACTTAACAGACAAAACTAAGATCTCACGGACTACACGAAGTTTAAAAAAAATTATCTAAAAATAGCATATCCGACAAAAATTCTGGCCATTGTAAACTAAACTTTGTCCTTAAACATTTAGCGGCCAAATTCCTCAAATTCAAAATAATGTTATCTAACATTGTGCAAGCCGATACTGGCCTTGCTCAACCACATGCAATTGCCTGTGATACCATATGAAGGTATATAACCCTAAATTAAATGAAATTTTTTAGGTCATATCATGCATTTAATTTTTAACATGTTCATTTTAAGATATGTTTGAATTTATTATAATGCTCATAATAGCTTTGCTTGTAACAATGTAAAAAAATCTTGGAAGTCGTTTGTAATCTCAGATCATCTTCTAGTTGCAGTAACGATTTGAAAGTTTTAAAGTATGTGTAATCCGGATGACAATATAATAATTTGTTATCATCGATCTGGGGCCTTACGGACAACAGCTAATTGCGGCACCTAAACCGCTCAGTTGAAAAATCACGCGAACGTGAACCTTATCGCGCCCAGATACGGTTTGCGGTCGCGTGATTTTCCAACTGAGCGGATTAGGAGCCGCAATTAGCTGTTGTCCGTAAGGCCCCTGATCTGATGATTGAGTAAAAAGGTTAATAGTGAAACTCTTCAATTCAATTCAATCAATTTATTTCAGAAAACACAATTCGATATTTATACAAAATGACAAAAAAATATTAATTAATATTACATACAATCTCTACATAGTATAAATTGAAGTCGTTTTCCGCGTCTGTCTGTCTGTCTGTATGGCCGCTAACTCCACCTAAACCACACAATGGATTTTGATGTGGTTTTCACCATCGGTTAGATACATTTTCAAGGAAGGTTTATATTATATAACTAGCGACCCGTCCCGGCTTCGCACGTAAATTACACCCGTGCAAAGCCGGGCGGGTGGGTCGCTAGTTAAAAATAAAATGACAAAAGAAATATATTTTTATTTTTTATTCAACAGCTACCAGAAACTCCCTCGAATTTGGGCTCATTAAGTTTGTTTAAACGAGTCCTATAATTATATAACACTTGCCGAGGGTTTGAAAGAAAGAAAGAAAGAAAAAAGAAAATAAATTTTATTCAAAATTCGATGTTTGAGTTGGAGCCGGGAGTCGGATTCTGGAACTATTTAATGCCTACTGGGGCTTTACGGACAACTGCTATTGCGGCACCTAATCCACTCAGTTGGAAAATCACGCGATTATCCAACTGAGAGTGCCGGAATAGCTGTTGTCCGTAAGGCCCCAGTAATAGTAAGCCCCTCGAGTTTTGGCTACACCTTGTGACAAGGGTTTAATGATGAACCCTTGGGTAGAACGTAGAACTCTTGAATAATAAAGTGTTTTTTTTTTTTATTCTAATCATCATCATCATCATCAGCCTATTTGATATTCGTCCACTGCTGGACGTAGGCCTCTCCTAAAGAACGCCACAAGGCACGATCTTCTGCTTTTCGCATCCACTTGCCACCAGCCGCCTTTCGCAGGTCGTCACTCCACCTGGCTGTAAGGCGTCCTACTCTACGTTTGCCGATACGCGGTCTCCACTCTAGAACCCGTCTACCCCAGCGGTTGTCAGTTCTTTTACAGATATGGCCAGCCCATTGCCACTTCAGCTTGCTAATTCTTCTAAAAATAAATAAATAAAATATAATTAAATTCTAATAATGATTCCTAATTTAATTTAATTTAATGCAAATTCAGAGCAGCATGGGGTAAAATTAAGACCTGGTAACACTGGCAATTATTGCCTACTTCTAGCGTCTAGCGGCAGTATTATTCAATATTTCGTTTCGACGTATGTGGTCTGTTATCTTATTATCAATACAACTATCAAGACATTATCTAAAGATTACTCATCTTCAAAACATATAAAACTCGCCTTATAATATTCATTTAACACAGTGGTTTAGAATCGTTGTTTAGAATACAAAAAAATTGCCTAAAATGACAAAAGTGTTGAAATATTTTGATCTAAACGGCTTGGCGGAAGCGATTCGGTATATTCTACATTATACCGATCAGAAATTTGAAGATGTGAGAATAGTCCATAATCTTTGGCCTATTAAGGAAATTAAGGATGGTAAGTGGTTTTTTGAAAGTGCAAGTTGAAGTGGCAGTAGGCAGAGCAGAACAGATGGCCGATGGGGCCGAAAGGTTATCGAATACCACGGACCGTTAAGCGCAGCGTAAGACGTCCACCCACAAGAAGGACAGACGACCTAAAAGAGACCGCAGGGAAACGCTGGATGCAAGGCGCTTCCAACCGGCCCTTTTGGAGATCGATGGGGAAGGCTTATGTCCAGCAGTGGACGTCTTATGGCTGAATGATGAAGTGGTTATTTTATTGTTTTTTTTTATATCGACCAGAGTCAAAGCAGAGGTGATTTTAAAAAATATATGCAAGTATATGAATGAACCTACTTTCTTATGTATGAAAAATTCTTACTCTTATCTATTACATGGGTACGGTTCGTTGAAAACTAAGCAAACCTATGTTTTTAAACAGAGATTACGATGTTATCGCAGATCGCTGGTGTTTGTGGTTTAATTAAGTTTATAAATACAGCTTAGGTCTTTCTTTTCGTAGTTTTAATCAAATAATGTAATGAATTAATAAATTTATTTTACATATTTTGTAGCCTTTATTATGTTTGTTATCGTATTTCAGCTTTACCTTATGGAAAGATGCCTATATTAGAGGATGGAGATAAAGTGCTTCACCAGTCTATAGCCATTGCCAGATACGTGGCAGCCAATACTGAACTCCTGCCTTCTGATCCTTGGGAACAAGCCCAATTGGACGCCATCGTTCTCACTATCTACGACTTTGACAAACGTAAGTTTTTTTTTCTATACCTAATTGTAATTTGATAACATCCTTAAATTGAAGTTATATGATTATTTACAAGATATTTATTATAGTAAGGTTGTGGAATGAGCTCCCGTAAATAATCATAATATATAACTTTAGTGAACAACCGTGATAGTTTAAAACAGTGATCCTTAAATTGATCTAAATAAAAAAAACTTGCTTCTTACTACTAAATAATATTTTGCCAAACAAGAAGTTACATATTTAGCAAACTTGAAAATGTGACTAATAAAAGTGGTCCCTTTCAGTTTAGTACAACTAGCCGCTCAATGGATGATTTATGCTAGACAGTGGCGGGCAGGAGGTGTGACCCAAAAGAAGCGCAGACGAGGCACGGTTTTAAAACTTTTTTTTAGGAACATCAACGCCGAGCCTCTACCGGGACGAGGATGACACACGGTGTAGCATGAACTGCAACATATAAAATGTTCGTGAAATTTTAACTCTGTGCCTCCTCCCCGCCATGATCTAAGAAAACAAGGTGTAGCGCTCTGGGATTTGTCACCCAACACATCACTGTCCAGCCACTTTATTGCAACAAACACAGATATTGGGAAACAAATCTGTTAATAATCAATAAAATAAAATACTAAAAGCATTTCAATCGTCATTTGGTTTGTCTGCTCAAGCAAAGTATTTCAAGTTAAGCACGAATTTAATATATTAAACACGTTATTTATATCAAAACCACATTGATTTATTAGATTCCCACAGGTAATATACGGAGATTGGGGAGTTATAATTTCACGCTACTGGAAAACACACACACAAAACACACAGAAAACAGAAAATCAGCTCAAAGTTTCATAGAGACTCTGCCATTGTTTCGTGTATCGTCATCTCTCTCGAACTTGTTGTAAATTACTTATTCTACTCTTGCTTATGCACGTGTGTACGTGTATCCATAGCATCGGTGACGTCAGTGGGTGACACCCACGTGACATTTTTTCTCGAAGCGCTATACCTGGCAGAGTATAATATTATTATACCATGCTCCGCGCCCGCCACGGTCTAGCATAAACCATCCTAAAATCATCCCTAAGCTGTTATCAAACACCTGTTATTTATATTATGATCTATAAAGACACTTATATTTGTCATGATGACTATGTAGGATCGAAAGAGGACAACCTTGACAAACTTTAGATAAGACAACCTATCGACTTCAGTCAAAAATAATCTGTAAACAGATCAAGCCCTCAAAAACTGTTTCTCATGATTGGCTTTACTACTATTTCCATGAGTAACATTCTTCCACGATATAAAATATCGACTTTTTTTCTAATGTCACTCTCTACATCATCATCATAAATTCAGCCTATCATGTTCCCACTCTTGGGTCTACTACTCTATGTCCACTGCTGGGACTCGGGCCTTCTCTCAGAGATTGAGGATGGGCTCTAATCCATCATGCTGGCCCAGTGCGTGCTGTTTAATGTCGTATGTTTTTGAACTTTAGAAGGCCTTGGACATACCGCTTTCTTCACGATGTTTCCCTTCACCATTTTTGAGCGAAGGTATCGTCTTTGCACATATTTTGTTTGGGTACTAAATAAATCATTGGTGCAGGGCCGAGGTTCAAACCGAGTGTTAAGAGATTGTGAAGCGCACATGTTACCGCTCGGCCACCATTGCTCTTTAAATGTCACTTTCAGGCCCTCCAAATATTTTTTTGTAGAATCACAATGTTACTCGAGGTTGCCAAAATTGTAAATAGTGTTGTATAGCCTACATACTAAAGTCTTACCAATATTTTAGATATTATTGATTTCATCCACGCAAGAACTCCAGAAGACCGGGCGAAATTCAAAAAGATTATTTATGATGACTTCCGAGATTTTTACTTCTCTAGATTTGAAAAGCGGTTGAACGAAAACAACGGATATTTTGGAGGCAAGGTAAGTCTAAAACCTGCACAATTTACCATTAAGTATAGCTAAGGTACGTCGCGTGATTTAAGAATAATCGTTAAAAATAACTCTGGAAAACTTTTAATTAGCTATAAGCAACGAGGTGTTATGAGTTGGCGGTCAAACGGAAAACTATTATTAAAAAAGGTAATCCTAAAGCAAGAAACAACATTTCAAATTTCTAATCACTTACCAATTACAATATTCTATGTATTTGATAAAAATACTTCATAATTCTGTACTATAATATAATGTATTTAGGTTTTGGTTCTTACTGTCTGCATTTATTTAAGTAGTTATCTTTGTAGACACATCTGGTGGTTTTAAATTAAAGACATTACGAGTTAAAATATTCCATCCACGTGTTGCTTAATTAGTTTCGTTAGTGCAGATATATTTAGCTTAATGGCTTGTGTTAGAAGTAGGAGAATACGAGCATCAATATAGAAGACGTCTGTTGTTTTCATCTAGATGATGAAACTGTAAAACGTTCCGTTAAAAACTTCTATGATTCATAGTACTTTCTAGTGGCCATGGGTTCTGGATACTTTTTACACCCGCACCCTACAAAGAATGTTGACGGGAACCTATTACTATTCAAAAATCTTTCAGAGCGTCTGGTTAATGCGACGCGTGACCAGAATGCTGTCGTGTTTTTGGTAATGCCGCCAGCATGCTGGGTACGCTGCTAACTGATAGTGGGCTTGAGCATTGGATTGTCTTTAGACCTTCAACGGTCTATGGACAGTCTAACTGTTATTGTAGTGTTAGTGTTAGCTTTTATTTTGTTTTTGTAGACAAAAAAAAAGAAAATTATTAGGTCTAAGTTGTCTATCCGACTGTCTGGATGGCTTGAAAAAAATTACTGCGGGCCTAGCACGGGGCTAGGCCCGCAGTATTTTTTTTCCATAATATGGAATATTATGGCGGATTAACTAAGAAATAAGATTACCTATCATGAAAAATAAAAATGGTTCCGAAGAACCGATACAACAAAGGCAATATATAGGCGATATTTTTATGCTTGACGTAAGCGGATTTTTATGTTTTTTTTTAAATAAAATAATTATTGTTGAATAATTTTCTTGACAATATTTTTTTTCTTGTTACAGTTAAGCTGGGCTGATTTTGTATTCGTTGGCATCATGGAGTGCGCGAACCTATTTCTAGGAGAAGAGATCCAGCAGGGCTATCCTGCCAGCATGAAATTGATAGAGACAGTACAGGAACTGCCAAGAGTCAAGGACTACATTAAGGGCAGGAAACCTTATGAACGATTTTAATCTTTCATTAAAATAAAATCTTTACGCATCTTGCGCAATCTTGTTATTGAATCATGAAATGTCTGATTTTAAAATACTTTGCAAATTAGCTTTGTAAAAAGCTTAAACTTCATATTTAAAGCATTGATGTGTACGTTGAATTTTCATTTTTACTTTATTATTACATTAAATGATATAGCAAGGTTGATGTTTTTTTTATTAGGTACCCAATCGCCACTGTTACTTAGTTACAATTGGTTGTTTAACAAGTTTTTTTTATTAATGCCCTTGTCACTAATTGATATTACTACTTACACAGACACACAGGGTGTAAGTAACACGCTCGCAAAAACTAAGATGGGTGAGAGAGCTCGTGCTTGCTGATACGAAACCAAAAGACATTTATGTAGCAGTTTAATTTAAAAGAACGCAATGTAATGTAAGTAAAATATCAGTTGACGCTAAAGGTCAACGGACGACCTGGGGGGTTAGACAAGACCCACTTTCTGTTAGCGTTAAAGCCTGCTGAAAGATGGAATTGTATGTAAATGGCATTAGCTTGAGAATACATCTCTAAAGCTAACGCCATTGTCAATGTCATTTTCATACAATTTCATCTCTCCGCAGGCATTAACGCTAACAGAAAATGAGTCTTGTCTCAAAATTAGTGTTGTCCCCCCTGCGCAGCACGCACGCTTGTACGCTTTACATTGCTGTTCCACAAAAACTACACTAAAACAACAAGTATAAGGCAAATAGAAATCGGTATTCGATCGTGTTTAGATAGTAATTAATAGCGTCTTGGCTTCAGGAGCGTTTCTCTTAAAAAAAATCCGCAATAAGTCTAGAGTTATTAGTCACATAATTATTGTCTGGTGAAAAACCTTATAATGGCCGATGGGACCGAAAGGTTCTGGAATGGAGACCACGGACCGGTAAGCGCAGCGTAAGACTTCCACCCACAAGATGGACAGACGACCTAAAAGACACCGCAGGGAAACGCTGGATGCAGGCCGCTTCCAATCGGTCCTTTTGGAGATCAATTGGGGAGGCCTATGTCCAGCAGTGGACGTCTTATGGCTGAAATGATGATGATAAAATGATGAAGTATTTTATTTCTGAAATAAAACATTTTGAACTCCCAAATAAAACACATAGTCGTCTAATATAAAAACTTTGCGAATCGAAAGTCGAACAAAATGAACTTCAGAAAGTAATTAAAACAAAACTAATTTTGTAGAGCTCTTCGTCGCTTGTCTGCAGTCGTATGTTTGTCTTTAACTATACAAGTAAATAGTAATTTAAACCAACGTAAATACAATGCCGACAAAGTACTAAGTTTCATGAAATATTACTGAAAGGAAAAATAAAACATTTAAAAAAGTATTTATTTAAAAAAGCAAAACTTTAAGTTTAACTGTTTTAAATTTTTGACAAGATAATAATCAATAGGAGTAAAAATTTAAGGTTAAAAATTTAATAAGTAGACATTTATAATTCGACTCAAAAACATTAAAAACCAACTTTCTTTAGTACGTATAAAAAGTATTAGGTAATTTTACGGTCGCCTATGGGAAATAAATTCCTATTTACATTATACTTTATGCAAGTTTGTTTGGGAACCCGTTTCCAGGCTTTCTTTAAATTTATATTTATCTTATATTTTTTAAACTTCTTTTAAAATAAGTTGTGTTCCTAGTTAAAAAAAGTTAATAAAACAATGTAGAAACTCTCCAAGTAATCATCATCATCATCATCATTTCAGCCATAGGACGTCCACTGCTGGACATAGGCCTCCCTCCATCAATCTCCAAAAAGGCCAGTTGGAAGCGGCCTGCATCCAGCGATTTCTTGCGGTCTCTTTTAGGTCGTCTGTCTCTTGTGAGTGGACGTCCTATGCTGCACTTACCGGTCCGTGGTCTCCATACCAAAGCCTTTCGGCTCCATCAGCCATCTGTTCTGCGTAATATGTGCCTTGCCCACTGCCACTTCAACTTGCTAATCCGGTGGGCTATGTCAGTGTCGTTCGTCTACGGTTCTCATCAGTAATCATGCATAGACCATAATTACGATTGGAGCTTTTTATGCCTTTAGTAAATATTACAAAAATAAAATATAAAAAAAAAAACAACGAAAAAAAGTAAAATAGCAAAGATCCCAAAGCAACTTTCAACACAAAACCGCAGTACATTTAGTTTGGCTTCTACATAAAAAGAGCTGCTTACTCCCGTTTTATGAAAACAATTTCTCCGTAAGATGACTGTTTTAATAAGCTCTCCGTTAAGGAGACGCGGGTAAATTTGTTATCTTAGGTATTGTTGGAGGTACTTTACTCTCCTTTCTCTTCGTTATTGGGTTTCTGATAAACACAAAAGCTAAAAGATAAAAAATGTACCAGCGTCTAGAGATTTTGAGTAGAGTACGAGAGCAAAATGAATTTAAAGAACAATAGTGACAGTTACTTTGCAACATAATTAATAAAAGTACTACTGAAGATTGTTGCTTAAAAATGCATGAATCTGCGACAAAAGACGAGTAATGAGCAAGAATTTTTGATAAACATACCAATAGAATTCGTCCGACTCAGCTTCCGGTCTAATTCAGTACAGAAACTTGATAATATGAGCAGTGTATGTGTTTGGATCATTAATATCTACATTTGATTGTCTTTAGACCTTCAATGGTCTATGCAGTCTAACAGTTTTTGTGTTGTCAGTATCAGTCTCTGTGGCAGCCATAATTATCACAAGCTTTGCTTAGTTTGGGGTTATATGACCATGTGTGCAAAAATGTCCCGAAAATTTATTATTTATTATTATTAATTTCCATCGCTGTCACCGGACAACGGTGTTTCTGCAACATAACTTGCCCTTAACAAAATCACCCTTATTAAAATAAGGTGGTCCTGTAAGGTAAGCAATATTTCAAGCTCACGCTGAGATTATCAACAGGTGTGGTTAAAGTCCGTTAGCCAACATTGTGAGATTCATAAGCAACGTTGTAAAAGTGGTACAGTTCTTCAAATATATTGAATGTTGTGACTACGTATTAGTAATTATTTGCAGTTAAATTAATTGCGAGTATTTATTTTTCAAAGTATAAGCTTACTAGGAAAAAATTAAAACCTAAATACTAAATTAATCGATTAATACGCTACCAGTGGAAATTGTTCCCAAAATGCTGACCCCGTTACCACGTTGTATGGCAGTGCTCACCCCTTTAGCAAATAAGAGATCAGCATTTTGGTCATGAATTGCATCGACCAGACGTGATGAGAAATCTTTAAAAAATATTCTAAGTAGAATTAAAAATCATCAGAGGTATCATGCTGCAAATGTGACCAGGGGCCTTACGGACAACTGCTATTGCGGCACCTAATCCGCTCAGTTGGAAAATCACGCGAACGTATCGCGCCCAGATACGGTTTGCGGTCGCGTTATTTTCCAATTGAGCGGATTAAGTGTCGCAATAGCAGTTGTCCGTAAGGCCCCAGGTATTTTGCTCCTTGTTGGGATCCAGTCAACAAATTATAAAAACCTCACGCCCTGTGCAGAACTGCAATATCTCTGGACAAGTGGACACCATAAGTTATCATTGGTGGTACTTGTAAATAATTTCATCACATTTATATCTATAGACGTTCGTCATCTAGTCTATCTGGGACCACGTAAACTGCAAAGTGTTCGTAGCATCAAAAATTTAAATAATGTAAAATACACACAATAAAATCAGACAAAAGTGTATAATTTCAATTTCAATATTTTGCTGAAATAAGAAAAATAATTTCATTTCGGAATATATCCACTGTTGCCTGGAAGAGATCGCTTTAAGCGAAAAGGCTGCCTGTTAAAAGCCTAGATAATAGTTTTATTGTACTGTTTATGTTATCCTTGTTTTGTGGTATTTTTATAAAGAGGTTGTATTCTATTGTATCCATATTACAGCCAATCCTAAGTTAAAAAAATGTTTTTTTTAACCCATTCTGTCCTACTCCTGTGCAAAGATCTCCCCCTATGGTCTCCCCCATCTCCTTTCAGACAGTGCGATCACCCGTCAGATTTGACCACTGTATTTGGAACGTGTCAAGGTTATCGCACAAGAGTTTTCTCGGCTTGCCTTGACTTCTACGCCCGGCTCGTTCGTCGTTGAAAACATTTGAATTCAAGTTTATGCAATGAGAAGCCACAGGCAAATTTTATCTTAGATGGCGCCACCTTCGCTGGTGCTGTCATTTGTGGTTTATTTGAGGTTATAAACATTGCTTTTGAATGAAACAATAAAAATAAACTTTGCTTTTAAACAGTAAAATGTTTCTTTAATGACAGTGGCAAATCTCAAAAAAGAGTTAAATGCTTCCTTAGCTGGTAAAAAAGCGAATCTTTTGGCAAGGTATGCAATAAATTTGTCAATATTATTTTTTCTCATCGGAAGGAAAACGGTATGTACCTCTATTTTTTACACTGAAATGCACTACACAGAGGCATGTTTTAATACCAGACGATATTTTATTGTGTAACTACTAAAATTATCTATTTGATACTCTTGACAGTGAAACAACACCAGCGATAATGCACCACCTGGCGTGATAAATAAGCAGCGTGTTTCCCTATTATCGAGAAATAATCTTTAAGAAATGTAAATTTTCGGAGTTGAGAATTATTGGTGTTTTTATATCCACCCAAAACGCCCACAAAATTCTGCAAAGATATAAACCAAATTTATTATCCAACATTAGCCCGACAGTTTTCGAATCTCCTCGGCTAAATGAGAGTTTCGAAAGCCTTCAAAAACTCAGGCCATTTGAAATAAATAAAACGTCCCCGGATCAAACCCATTCAGAACTCGAATAAATCAGTGGCAAGCAAACTGGGCCTTATTCTCGTGAGCTCACCATCTCTGTCTCTGTTACTCGTATGTCATTTCGAATGGGAGTAACAGTGATCCAGATAATTCGAGTGTGCCAGAATAAAGCCTCTGAACTTGAGTAAATCAGTGGCGAGCAAACTGTCCCGTCGCAAGTACGCTTCAGAACTGGCATCAAACAATGCCAAGTCGAGTCCAATTACTGGAAAGTCTAAACGACTCCCGAGTGGATAAAACTTCATTTCCTTACTAATAGAAAGTGAAGTATTTCTTCTTTGCTTTTGTGTGGAGCATGTGAGAGCGTTTCGCGATAAAACGTAGAGCGTTTGAAGTGAGTCTGAGTCTTAGTAAGTCGAAGTGGCAATGGGCAGGCCACATCGCTCGAAGAACCGATAACCGATGGGGAAGAAAGGTTCTTGAGTGGAGACCACGAACCGTAAGATGCAGCGTAGGTAGGCCTCCCACTAGATGGACCGACGACATTGTTTGAGTCGCGGGCATCCAATGGATTCAGATGGCAGGCTGTCGTTCAGTGTTGAGGTTAAAGGGAGAGGCCTATATTCAGCAGTGGACATCTTCTGGAAAATGATGATGATGATAGAATAAATAAAAGTATGTAAACAATGCACCACACGATAAAATAAGGTTCTTAATGAACTCTCCGTGTAAACCGTCGCAGAAGTTCACAACTAGTCCACTGAGTTGGGCATTAACATTCTTTGTATATTTTTCCTTTTTCAAGCAAACGACAGAGCAGAAGTTTGATTGGCGCAAGATTTCACTTAAACTTTGGCCCGCAATTTAGACTTAAGTCTTTGAAAACTGCATTTTGTTATGTTGAAAACGAAACTTTATTTAATGGCCTTCTTTTTTACGACTAAGATGTAGATATATATTATTTTTGGTATATATCCACAGCATTATCATGACTTGCTATATTCAGAAACAGATTTTTTACTGGTAAGTGCCTTTATTAACAAAAAATACAAGCAATCTAACATTAAATTACAAGATATTCAATGTTAGATTGATTGTATTTGTATTTGACTAAAGGAAGCAAAACACGGCAAAAGGAGGATTATAAGTTTGATCGTCTAATCTGAGTTAGTTAAAATAAAAACAACGTGATAATGCGGCCGGCATTTTAGGAACGATGCCCATGGGCAAGGTCTATTAGATGAGTGTATTATATACCTTGATTTTAATTTCTGTAGTAGTTAAGTTCTGTATCCAAATGTGTATGTAGAACAACCGGAAAATATGTTTCCTACTTTTTCTATTGGTAGAACAAACAGTAAAACGACGCAAATTTTCTTATTTACACAAAAGTTCTATAAATAATGTTTGTATTTTGAAACCACGAACTTGTTAACGCACTAAGCGTGGCATCGCGTCGCGTGTATCTAGATCTACACACCACGCTCAGGACTCAAGCGCAGCAAGTCTATGGACACAAAATTATCGCAGTCTACTTTCTCTATGACTTCCGCCTTCCGCCATTACGTTACAATAAAAAATGCATCGTTTGATATACCAAAATTAATTAAATGAATGAAATAAAAAAATATTTATTGTAGCAAACGTGGTACATTGTGATGTTACAAACTGAAGTCCCTCACGTTAGGACGTTCCAAGTACGTCATACAATATTAAATCTACATGTAATACACGGAGTCAGTTATTTCAGCACTACAAAGAGCAAGGAAACTCTCACGTGATTACAAACCATAAAAGCCTTCTGTCAAATAGTACGAAGCCTTTGGGGTCTTTTACAGGTCTCTAGTATATTAAAAAAATTACAACCACAAGCAATAAAGAGCATAGAACCCATCACATTATTTACAAAGCGTACAAGGCCCTCTGACAAACAGTACATATGTAGCCTTTGACTTGATAATAGTGTACAACGCTACAACTTTCCATCCTGTTAAAAAGATATCTGGTTTGTAAAGAAATAGACAATAATCAAAAAGCGTAAAATTTAACCAATAACAGAACCAAAACATTAAAGTAGAATCACTGAAGTACACACCAGCGCCAAGATATTACCCCTAACAAACTAATTCACGCATGTAAAGTCGCGTGAAACACGAGTATTTAATTTTCAATTATCCGTGTATAATCCACATGATGACTTTGTTAATTGCGTTCGAGTTCGTTAAATATCCGATTATTTGGTTTGATTAGAGTTTCAACTCTCGGGAAAGATGTCAAACGTTTATTTTATTTCTGTGTTGGTTATTACAGGTAAAACGAAAATCTTATTTCATCTTCAAGTTACGTCTTTAATACGCGAGTGAATCAGTTTCTAGGCAAGTGAGCTTCATGGTAGACCGGATCATCTCTTAACATCATCATAACTTTTACTATGGGACCAACTCTGAAATTGCAAATAAATATCAGCTGCTCCATATAGAAAATTGTCATTGACGCTAGAAAATGTATGGAACAGCTGATATTTTTTCGCTATTTCAGTGTTGGTCCCGTTGAAAAAGTTATTCATAATGATGAGTACAAACCTTAAGTTAAGTTAAGTAAAGTAAGAGTGAGTAAGCCCTTTCGGCTTAGTACAGTCTACATGCGTAACCCTGTATAAAATTTTAATGCATTGTTGACCCTCTTGATTCCACCCATTCGTAAAACTCTTTCTCAGCCGACTTTTACGCCTCATAAGGAATCTACTTGTAAAATTTAACCTTTGTAGGTCAGGTAGTTTTTAAAATTTTGTGCCGAGTCAGTCAGTGGGTGATTATTTCGCTTAAATATAGTTTCACATTTTTATTCAGGTGCTTTAGGCAATGAAAATGCTAGCAAAAATTTATAAATATTATTAATTAAAAAAATACTTTTTAAAAACAAGCATTTTCGTATTCTATTCAGTAACCCCTTTCATTTGATACCCGTATAAAGATATTAGATAAAAAACATGTCTACCATCTTGGGGCATCTACCATATTGAATTTAATACCTAGGACCAAAGTGGTTGGGTTGGGAAATCCAAGATACCCAAACTCGACGGGGTTACGTCGTTTTACTAAGGAGCTTCTTAGGCCATCATCTGTTTTCATCAACAGACCAGTTTGATGGTACCATAACATTGCATTGTCACTGAACTTACATAAGTACCTAGTTCCTATGCCGATTTTCAGCTTAATCGGTTGAAGAGAACTGGTCTAAAAAACAGTTACAAGATTTGTGTCACACTAGCAGGGAAAGTTAAATAAAAGCTTTTAAAAACGCTCAAAAACAGATTCACATAAAGTTTACTTTTAAGTTGTCGCAGATGAAGATGTTTTGCCATTTTTTTATAATTTTCTCAGTAATGTACGCTCCAAACATAACATCGGGCGCTATTGAAGGTCAAGATATTAACGCTGACTATTATTGGGGAAGCCATGAGTTCAGATCTGTTAAACTATCCTGTGACCAGAAAATAATGCAAGTTATATGCTTAAACAAATGCGGAAAAGATTACATTTGCAAGAACGACGAATGCAAATGCCAAAAGGATGAGAAACCACTTAAGTGTGAGTACGAGTAGGTAACTAAGGGGCCAATAATAGATTATATTTCACATCTGTCAGTCTGTTGTTTATTATGTCAGAGTAAATCTTAAAATTACTTTCTTTTGTCATTATTACAATAAAATTAAATAAAATGTATTTTTAACTGAAAAACAGTTAAATAATTGTGTAGTTCTAACTTAAAAAAATATACATAACACATTGTTGAATTTTGATGAAGTGTCAAATTTGATCTATAAAATTGGCCCGAGTAACGTTGACCATAATAATTAAAAGGACATTTTGCGATAGAGATAATTTGAGAAAGAGATGCTTTGTGAAAATGAAATTTTACGAAAGGTCATCATCATCAGCCAGAAGACGTCCACTGCTGAACATAGGCCTCCCCACCCCCCAACCTCCACACTGAACGACAGCTTGCCTTTTGCATCCACCGGATGCCTGCGACTCTCACAATGTCGTCGGTCCATCTAGTGGGAGGCCTCCCTACGCTGCGTCTTCCGGTTCGTGGTCTCCACTCCAGAACCTTTCTTCCCCATCGGTTATCAGTTCTTCGAGCGATGTGGCCTGCCCATTGCCACTTCAACTTGCAAATTTTAACAGCTATGTCGGAAGCACAAGACAAATATTACGAAAGGTACACAATGCAAAATAGACATTTTGAGAATGAGACGTTTTTCAAACAGTAGAAATTTTGCGAAATGGAAATTCTGCCACGGAGGCCATATTGCACGTTGACATCAAAATAAATAGGAAAGTAACTTTTGACTGTCAGTTTGTTTGTTAGATAAACTTATTCAGGTACTACTTTGACTGAATTTTTCTTATTCTTTTTCTTATTGTGAGATTGTGGTACGCCCCCAGGGCAGTATACAGACAATAGATACTGACTTTTGTAACTAAAAATACTGATATTGGAATAAATTACAGTTTCGTTAAGGACTTTGGATGATCATCAATTATATCACGACAACAAATACACATATTCTAAAGAATACGATATGTCTGGTAAGTGGTATTTAAATTTGAAGTTTTTTTGTTTTAATTTTGGAGTTCTACCCAGCATGCTGGGTACGACTTCAACTGCGGTAGTAGGCTTGAACATTTGGATTGTCTTCAGACCTTCATCGGTCTATTGGAATGTCATATTTTTAATTATTTTCCAGGCGAATCTCAAAATCGCAATCGTTCATTTATAGCCTCGTCAAGTTAAACAATGCTCAAAATTGCATTGTCTCGTTTTAGTGCGAGACAATGTGCATCAGCAAGAAGTTGACAACTTGACAATACAAAGCATTGTTTTACTTAAACGGTTATACGGTTTCAAAATGTTTTACTAACCGACTTGAAATAAGAGGGGGGTTCTCAATTAGTTTTTTAATGTTTTTACTTCAGAACTCCGATTATTATTATATTATTAATATTTCTGAACCGATTTATGTACATAGGTAGGTATAACAAACAAAGAAAATAAAAAAGCCTTAACTATTACTAATTAACACTAATAACCGATTTTGAATATTATATTTTTAATTGAAAGAATATACTTTCAGATTGGTTTCATAGAAATTTTATCAATATTGGTTTAGTAGTTTGGTCTCTTAAATCAAAATAACTGGAAAATTGTTACTTTGATGGCAATATTATGTCATACGAGGAACCGAGCAAAAAGGGTCGGCAACGTATTTGTGATGCCTCTGGTGTTACAAGTATCCATAGGCGACGGTGACTGCTTACCATCAGGCAGCCCGTCTGCTTGTTTGCTACCTATGGCATTAAAAAAAGCCTATTATACTAATTTTCTTAAGTCGGTTATTTAAGTTGATAATTAGTGTCAATAAATGGATATTACGTTAACAATTATATTCCCTTTCCTTCCCATTAGATGCACTTCGAACAGCAATTAAAGAAGACCAAAAAACAGAAGATATCAAACCAGAAGTCCAAGAAGACCAAACAATCTACCAACCAGCCCTAAGGCACCACATCGCCCATTTCTGCCCGGACCTAAAAAAAGCGCGCTCTTGTATTAGAAGTTGCATGAAATTGGGTAAGCCAGCATTCTGTGGAAAAGACCACGTTTGCTACTGTGGCCACCGGTACTCGTCCCATGATGAAAAAAAGACGGCAGATGTAAATGACATGTATGCGGAATTTAGAGATGTATACGAAAAATATTTTGGACCACAGATCTTTGAGAACACTAATAGTGATGAATAGTTGGCAATTATCGTAAATTCAATAAAAAATATACCTACAAATGTTGTTATTATACTGCCCAATGCTGGGCTAAAGCTTCCTCTTGAGTTTCTCCATTAGGTTTCCTCCAGCCAGTCACTGAAATGCGTCGAGTTCAACGCGCAATGTTTTACAAATGCGAAGCTTCGCATTCTATTGCACCGAGCTGGTATTTTATTTATACTGCATTCAAGTTTTTTAGTTGTAGCATCTGCAGTAAATTTACGGTCTTTAAAATCCAGATTGTATTTTTAGGGAACACCGAAGCAGCGCATTCCATTCCTTAGCAGTTTCTTCATTTAAGAAGCTGAACACTTGGATAATATATTTGAAACCCACGGTGCCATATAAGTACAAGTAGAACTCGCGCTATGAGTGTTCTGTTGGATGGAAACCTAAGAGCACCGAGTAAGTAAAAAAAAATGAAATATTGAAAGAAACTTAACTTTGTAGTGGACAATAAGGTTCTTCCATGCATTCTAACTACAAAATGTAAGTTTGTGACAGCAAAACAATTATTTTTAAATGATATAACTACAAATTTATTCCTTTATATGTCTTTTAAGACCTTGCCACTTGCCAAATTTCATGATTCTAGGTCAACGGGAAGTACCCTATTGGTTATGATTCTCTTGTGAAAACGCAAAATATGCGACATAAACGGTTATATCTTTTGATCGCGTAAACTTACAAGTTTGATTTTTTCACAGCTGAAAGAAACCGTTGATTTGAGTATCTCTATCTTCTCTACATAGTATAAATTGAAGTCGCTTTCCGCGTCTGTCTGTCTGTATGTCTGTATGGCCGCTAACTCCTCCTAAACCACGCAACGGATTTTGATGCGGTTTTCACCATCAGTTAGATAAATTTTCAAGGAAGGTTAATATATATAACTAGCGACCCGCCCCGGCTTCGCACGTAAATTACACCCGTGCGAAGCCGGGCAGGCGGGTCGCTAGTTTGATATAAATTTCAACTTGATATCTTTACGCGTTCCTGAGAAAAAAGGTCTTGACAGACGGACAGACAGACGGACAGACGGACAACGAAGTGATCCTATAACGGTTCCGTTTTTTCCTTTTGAGGTACGGAGCCCTAAAAGTAATAATATAACAGTAGTAAAGAGCTAAGGCCTTCACTAGGCTGGCGTTCACTAGGCTGAGTAGATATCCTACACAACAAGCAGCCAAAATTGGCGGACGGAAAGCATCCATTTCAGTCACGTTCATCTTAAATGATTGATAATACTCACCCTCGCAATATTGCGCAAAGGAATTCTTACAGAAACATAACATTTGAGATTATTTCGTGACACGCACAATCTAAATAAGCGCCAATGTTACTTGTGTGTCGGGGAGGTAGATTTCAATAATCATGAATCATTTGACTTTAAACATGTCAAGTTTAACGCTTGTAGGTATCACCGTTTTTACATTAGAGCTTACACAAAAGTACGTTTGTTGTATGGATTTTTTTTTACCCCTTTCGTTTTTATTTTTTTTATTTTTTATTATTTGTTAGTGAATCCGCCATAACATTACATATTCTGTGAAAATTTTAACTGACTATCTATTACGGTTCAAAAGATACAGCCGTTAATAGGTAGGACAGACGGACCAACGGACCGACGGACAGACGGACAGATGGACAGACGGACAGACATCGTAGGCTTAGTAATAGGGTCCCGTTTTTACCCTTTGGGTAAGGAACCCTAAAAGTCAGACTGCAAATCCCATTTCTGAAAAGGATATCTGCCCGAAATCTACTGAAGCCAAAGAAAATCGCGTAGGGGTGACCCTGCACTGATTTATATGCCGCTAACACAGCCGCAACCCAACTGAATTTTAATTACATACAACCCCTTTTGGAAATGTTCGTCTTAGTGATAAAGATGCTAGATGTGATACCGTGGAGCATACTATACTGCGTGTTTGCCAAATGCGCTCTACCCGTCTATTACAGAACTAATGAACGAACGAAAGCCACACAATGCTCTGCACCAGAGTGGAAAATTAGCATAAAAATAAATATAGGTAATATCGGACTTCGTAACTTTCAGAATCTAAAGGGTCAGTGATGTGTTGGCTTGTGACAACACCCTGTGCCATATAATAAGTCATAGTTAGTATTGACAGCGTTCTGCGCCATAGAATAAGTCATAGTTAGTGTGTATTAACAGAATACTTAGCAGTTACAATTATGTTAAGGTAATATCCTATTATTATAAACGCGAAAGTTTTTATGTATGGATGTATAGATATATGGATGTTTGTTCCTCTTTCATGCTGCAACAACTTTTCATCATCATCATCACCATTTTTCATCACTACGCGGGTGAAATCGCGGGGCACAGCTAGTTGGGTAATAAACAAAAGATTATGTGCGTTGGGCAGTCCGACCTATGCTACTAACCTAAATAGACCTTGTAAAAATAGTGTACATTGTTGATTTATCATCTCCTCGTCTGTCAAGTAGGTACGTAATGTATTGGCGCGTGATATAATAGCGATTACACAAAAATGCGCCATCTAGTTTAACCAAAGAATGGCCCTGAAAAGCTCTCACTGCGAATGATGTCAAAGTTACATTGCATTGGGTTGATGAATAGCGTACCCACTCAAATCACTTCCAGCGTTCTTTATCTTTGGTACGAGCAAAAGTTCGGAAGTGTTGGACGGGATATTTATTGATTGCGGAACAAAGTTGATTGTAACCTTTATTTACGAGTATTTATCTACCGTTTGGGGATATTACTGAATTATTTATGGTCTAACATCGATAATGATAATGGAATAAAGATGGTGGATTAATGGGAATTTTCCTATTTCTTTCTTTTGATAACGCTGTATATTAAAGGAGTCTATTAACAAACAGATAAACTGCTGATGATTCATCATCATCATCACCATTTCAGCCATAGGACATCCACTGCTGGACATAGGCCTACCCCATCGATCTCCAAAAGGGCCGGTTGGAAGCGGCCTGCATCCAGCGTTTCCCTGCGGTCTCTTTTAGATCGTCCGTCCATCTTGTGGGTGGACGTCCTACGCTGCGCTTACCGGTCCGTGGTAAAGAGACCGCAGGGAAATGCTGGATGCAGGCCGCTTCCAACTGGCCCTTTTGGATATCGACGGGGGAGGCCTATCTCCAGTAGTGGATGTCCTACGGCTGAAATTATGATGATAATAATTAGTATAACAGGGTCCGTGTTCAGCTTATTACACCTTTTCCGCGTAACCCCGTTTAGTATCGTATTCTGAATAGGCTTCTATTTCTGCATCACCTCGAAACAAGTGCCGAGTCGAGAGATAAAACTGATGGCTCGTATTACTCATCGCGATGAAAGAACCGACTGATTACTCCCACCAAACATCTGTGCCGAGCATCTGAGAAATAAGGGTTACATTTTGTCGAGTATGAATAACCGTTTTCTATGGAACAGCTGCCATCTTTTTATGCGATTTCAGAATTGGTCCCTTAATAAAAGTTGATCATAATGACGGGTATTTTGAACTCCTTTCTGTTAAGACCCCTTTCCGCGTAACCCTGAATAACGTTCATTATACCTGCTCTGCACAAAAACAACCTTTTTTACGCGGATAAGTCCGCGTTTGCACCTCCTCCTCGCAAAAGGTTCTTGCTATTTTTTATTGGACGACTAAGGTGGGCCCGTCAATGCGACACTGTGTGATTATGAACAACTTTTACTATGGGACCAGCCCTGAAATCGCGAAAAAAATATCAGCTGTTCTATAGAAACGGTCATTGACACTGTCTCGACAAAATGTATGGACCAGCTAATTTTTTTTGGCGATTTCAGGGCTGGTCCCATAGTAAAAGTTGTTCATAATGATGAGTACAATTACCTTCTGTTAGCTTCGAGAGTGTTTCTCTTACACCCTTATATTTATTTTGCAAGTTAGCTACTCCTAGCGGTTTTATATAATTATGTAAGGAATCTGTGAATAGTGCTGTGGGCTGTATTTAAGTTTATTAATCTATTCACCTTATTGTATTTTTTATAACATGGCTGTTTACTGTTCCTTAGTAAATAAAATAAAATAAACACCCCTCTTTTTGCGTCGATGGTTAACAAATGTGAAAGTTTCTTTGTTCTTCTTTCACGCAGCAGTAGAGCAAGGGGCTAACATGATTTTGGGAGTGATAGTTGAAAGGTTGGAGAAAATGACACAAGATACGTTTTATCCCGGCAAAATATATGGTTCCTATACGAATGACACGGGTGAAACCGCGGCGCGCAGTCAGTATTTCTACATGAATTGAAAATATAAACTGTGGGCGAACTTGTAGCGGCATGCTAGTGCTGCAAACGAGGAGCTTCAGTATTTCTCTCATAACATACGGATACTTGGAAACTTCCTGGAACTTCTCCCAACTACTTGCTTTTTAATTTTCAAGCAAGAGTTGTAAGCTTGCAACTTGATCGCTTAGTTCTATACTATAACTTAGTAATGGTAAAAGTGACAATATGATATTAAACTTTATTGGGAAACCAAACATCATGGAAAACTTCAAACAAGGGAGATAATGTTTTAGTCATAGACGTCGACATTACCCTGATCTAAGGCATTTTATGAAAATAATGTTGTTTACGATTTTGATGTTTATTATGTACCGCGACTGACAATGAGCAGTCCCCCCTATATTATACTACTCTTTGATGAGCAGTGAGAAAAGGCATAGAAGCCTACAATTCCCTGATATTTTTTTCTTTGCGTTTCCGGCTCCTGTCACCATCTAGACATTACCTGATCTAAAGTTTTACTATAATTATAGTTTTTTTAATATACCACATTAACTGTAAGTACGGCCAATTTACTTATTTTTCACGCACACTAAGATACTTTTAGTAACACCAATGAACTAATTAATAGATCACAAGCAAAATATTACGGTAAGGTCGTCGGCTGGTAAAATATATATTTCAAACATGGTATTTTACTGCCCATTAATTGCAGAATACTTCGACAAAATTTTGACATAATATATCTGGTAATTTTTTGTCTCATCTATTACTTGTACTTGCGTACGCTATTTAAATATGGAAATAGATTTGATTACTTGTTTTTTCTTAGAAGAGGTGAATGCCCAGAAGTTGTTAGAATTAACAGAAATACATGCGATATTCCCAGATGTATGGCGAGTACCCTGTTATTAAGATAAGATAAGATAATTTATTTCACAGAAAATAACAGTATACAAAATACAAAGATGCACGTTAAAATTTTAGCAATAAATTCCGAGTATTATGCATGTGTTATCATCATCATCAGCCAGTAAACGTCCACTGCTGGACAAAGACCTCTCTCCCAGAGAGGGGTGATGCCATAATTCCCTCACTTGGCAGGCGGCTTGGGAATCGCAGCATGTTCACCGTGTACTAATAAGACGCTATTGCCCATCCTTCAGTAGTATTGGTCGCAGTTTTGGGACATACCCGAGTTTTTTATGTATGTATATGAGGCTGTAATCGGTGAGCCCCAAACTAAGCACGACGCTTGTATCTTGGGGCCTGAGTTAACAGAGGTTAAATTGATTTATAGTAGTACGTGTTACAGCCATGTAGAAATGAAATCCTATGCAGCTGCTGCAGTAATGAAGGATAGTGTTGTTTTTATTCAAGCTTCCACAAAACGTCTCTTGTAAAAGCACCATTTAAATTCAATAGTTTGTATCCACAAACAAAACCTCTCCTCATATTAGCATTAACATTGTGTTCCAGCTTGAGTGGCCTATTGTTCCACAATTCACATTCACCACTACTATTTCACGACTACCCTCATTCCTATTCAAGCGGAATAAAGTCTATTTTTGAATGATTTCGTAGGTTCATCAATGTGGCAGAGGTGGGGAGCACAAAAGCGAGTTGATTTGATTACATTCCGTTTCTACTTTGAAAATGTATTGTGCTTTTAATTCGTAGAATCATGTGTAAATATTCATAAAGTAGTACAAAGTGTGGGCGGAGTTAACGTTAGTCTAGTCTAGTATATTAATAACTAAAATTTTGCTATTGTGTGTAAGTACAACACAATAGCTGTTGGCCCTTTCAAAAACTCAGAGTCACACAGCGGGCAATGGAGAGAACTATGCTCGGAAATTCTTTGCGCGATAGAATCTGGAACTATAAATAATATATAATATAATATTCGCCAAAGAACCAGAGTCACTGACATAGCTATTAAAATTTTGCAAGTTGAAGTGGCAATGGGCAAGCCACATAGCTTGAAGAACCGATAACCGATGGGTAAGTAATTTTCCCAAAAGACCAATGAAGACCATGAACCGGAAAATGCAGCATAGGTAGGTCTCCTTCTAGATAGATCGACGACATCGTAAGAGTTACTGGCATTCAGTGGGTGCGGATGGTGAGCTGTAGTTCAGTTGGAGGTCTTAGGGGGAGACTTTTGTTCAGCAGTGGACGTCTTCTAGCTGATAGAGGTGATGATGATAACATAATAGCCAATCCAACGCCAACACCGGGCGGTGTTGGCGTCCGTCAGCACCATCCTGGCTATGATCGCTGACAGGCTGTACTGGGTATACATTCAGTATGGTGGTGACAGGCATATCGCAGTTCTAATGCTGATTAGGAAATGGTATTTTTTATGAAGTAACATTCTAAATTAACCGGAGACCGGTTTGTCCAAGAACCTCAATAGTTCAAAAACATAATGACATTCACCAACATGCACTGGGACAGCATGATGGATATGCCCTAACATCCTCTCTCTTTGAGAGAAGGTCTGTGTCCCAGCAGTGGGAACATGATAATATAATAATGACTTCCCGCGACTTCCGTCTGTCATCCTTAATTCGGCCCTTTCGCAAAATCCTTTCTTAACGGACCTCTACACCCTGTCAAATTTCAGCTTCGTAGGTCAAGTAGTTTTCGAGATTTCGTGGTGAGTGAGCATATGAATTTCGTTTTTCTATACTAATATTAAAAAGGAAAGATTTGATTGTTTATTTGTTTGTTTGCATTTAATAGGCTCCGAAACTACTGAACCGATTTGAAAAATTCTTTCACTGACGGGAAGCTACACTATCCCCAGGTAAGGCTATATTATATTATATAGGTATAGGCTATACTATATTTTCAAAAAAAATATAGGGATCCTTACTAAAACTACAATAATGTAACCCAAGGTGTAAAAAAATAAGATTAACAGTTTTAACTTTGCGTGTTTGACAGTTTTAAGACAGGACAACGTCTGTCAGGTCAGCTAGTATACAATATAGATAGAAGAAGATAGATAGTTAAAGAAGTACGTACTTACTTAAGATGAAAAGTAGATACCTATCTTTTTTGTAAAGATAATGTTTTCACAACAAAATTTATGGCCTCTATCTTAAAATAAGACCCCACGGGATTTTGCCGGAGCGTGTTGAAACTCTACCCCAGGCATCCATACACATAAAGCCCAAAACATAAATGACATTCCCTTTAATTCTCTTCAAAATGTGATCCAAATAGGACTTGTCGGGTGCACTAATAAGCCCACGAGGGTTCTGAATAGAATTTTAAGCTGCAGAAAGGAAATTCTGTCAGTTTTCGTTATGGGGTGAGTTGAGATGAATGGAGTATTGCTACGTGCGGGGTTTAAAAAACATCAAGGTCTCACAGACTGTGTTTCGCAGAGTCTCGGAGTAACGCAAAAAAGTTTTTCCGCACTGTGGTATGTGACTACGCGTCGTTCACATCTGCTACGCACGGGACTATGACGCTACTTGCACGGGATTGACGTGAAATCAGTTCTGAGATTGTTTACTGCGCCCCGCGGTTTCACCCGCGTGGATTACTCCTTATTATCATCAGCTGCCAGTGAAAGTTCCGTGAAAATCAGTCCAGCCATTTTGGAGTCCATATGGAACATAAATACATCGCCTTTAATATTTTATTTTATTTGCAAAAATAAATTCAAAATTTCGCCTTGAAAATACGCAAAAATGGTCAAACGATTGAACAAAGTAGTTCAAATAAAAGGCGAAAATTAATAATCTCAGTAAAAGGAACGAAAAAGTCGACTATAATGTGAACTACACATAATTATATTATGAATTCTAAATACATATAAAAAAAAAATACGTAACATAAGCTTTAAAAGTCTCGATTCAATTTGATTGAAAATTTATAGAATGTAATTTTTCGTACCCGCTCTGGCAGTCCGATATATCGATTACCTCATATGATTCACCACTTTTAAGAGCCTCTTATACCAAATTTGACAGTTTTATATCCATTTTTTTTCAGTTAAATTCAGTATCAAAAATTTATCCAAATAAAAGAATGTTTTTGAATAAAATTGCCTTTCAGTTCATGCAATTTCCAGGTTGTTACGAGCTTTCATTAGAGCAAAAAATGAAAAAATAAACTAAGTCGACTTTGTTTCAGATTTTTTTTTCGAGGAAAGTTTATTTCATCGTGTTTTGAACCAAATCATAAACTCAAACACAGATGTATCTATGACATGTATTTTTTTCCAGCTCAAATATTGTAACTTAACTGAAAAAAAAAATTATTTAAAACCGTCAAATTTGGTATAAGAGGCTCTTAGCATCGAAACTGCACATAATAATTTATTTTCGATAGCCCGTTGGTCCAGTTAGTAGTGAACCTACCTTCTGAGCTTGGGGGCGTGGGTTCGATTCCCACCTAGGACAAATATTTATGTGATGAACATGTTGTGTTTGTTCTATATCTGGTTGTTAATATCTATTTAAGTATGTATTTAAAACTATATATGTATGTATATCAGTCTCTGGCAGCCATATCATAAGCTTTGCTTAGTTTGGGGTCAGATAACCGTGTGTGCAAAAATGACCCGAAATATTTATTTATTATTTATGTACTAAAATAAGTCATTGGTGTGGAGGATCCAGGTGCCGTCAGATTGTAAAGCGTGCATGCTACCGATCATCCTCTCCTCAGTTAGTTTGCTCAATGCTGAGCGTCGTGATTTTCCCGATCTTTTGTAAGTTGACAACAAATCTGCTTCCATCCCTGACAGTCTCGGCCTGGTACATCGCGTCAGAGATGTTCATGCCGAGCACTTTTGACACTTGGTCAGATCATCCACCATCGCTCTAAACAAGTTAATAAGTCATCATCATCATCATCATTCATTATTTCAGCCGTAGGACGTCCACTGCTGGACATACGATCCCCCCATCGATCTCCAAAAGGGCTGGTCGGAAGCGGCCTGCATCCAGCGTGTCCCTGTGGTCTCTTTTAGGTTGTCTGTCCATCTTGAGGGTGGTTGTCCTACGCTGCGCTTACCGGTCCGTGGTCTCCATTCCAGAACCTTTCGGCCCCATCGGCCATCTGTTCTGCGTGATATTTACCCTGCCCACAGCCACTTCAACTTGCTAATCCGGTGGGCTATGTCGGTGACTTTCGTTCGTCTACGGATCTCCTCATTTCGGATTCGATCTTGTAGAGAAACCCCGAGCATAGCCCTCTCCATAGCTCGTTAATAAGTGATCATAAATAATTTAGATTTAGGGCACTATTCAGTATTAAATTTTTGCTCAAAATAAAACATTTCTACCGATTTTCACCGATAACCGATGGGGAAGAAAGGTTCTGGAGTGGAGACCACGAACCGGAAGACGCAGCGTAGGGAGGCCTCACACTAGATGGACCGACGACATTGTAAGAGTCGCGGGCATCCAGTGGATGCAAAAGGCAGGCTGTCGTTCAGTGTGGAGGTTAAAGGGGGAAGCCTATGTTCAGCAGTGGAAGTCTTCTGGCTGATGATGATGATGATGATGATGATGATGATGAAAACATTTCTATCATAACAAACGCCTACGAAAGAGACCGCCAGCGAATCTCACTAATTGAAAAGTCAAACTTCATTTAAAATTACTTGAGCAAGCATTAAACACTTCAAAAAAACAACATCCCCCAATTTATATCAGCTGAGAGCTTCCGCTTATGAAAATTAGGCTTAACACAATTAACATGTCCAAAATTAACGGAATGAATTACCTGCTAGCCAACGTGGAGGGTATTAGGGAAATAAAAGTTTATTCGAAAGTATTTTTTATAAGTATGAAAACTGACGTGGTTTTGCACACATTTTATTTATATGACACGGGAATTACTCACGTATGATTAAACCGGTTACTCTTACTATAGTTTCAAACGCATTCACCTTGAAAAAGACCGCTGATTGCAGGTGAAACTATATATATTCGGAGTAACCAGCTTAATCATATACGAATGATTCCCGTGTAATATTTTTTTGTAATATGCCTTAATGCAATCAAATCAAATTCATTTATTTCGACCACCTTGATCATATAAAAAACATAAAATACATAAAATTTTAAATTAATAAAATAAAGCCAAACTTAACTAACACTCACCCTTCACCATTTGCTTGTTAGTCAGCACATGTACCACTGAGCAATGGTTGATGTTCATCATCATCATCATCATCATCAGCCAGAAAACGTCCACTGCTGAACATAGGCATCCCCCTTTAACCTCCACACTGAACGACAGCCTGCCTTTTGCATCCACTGGATGCCCGCGACTCTCACAATGTCGTCGGTCCATCTAGTGTTGAATATAGTTGCTGCTATAGGATTTGATGTGGACTTACGCGACCACAGAAAAGAGAAGTTAAATTTTTTTTTCTTTTCTGTGTAATTATATCCCTTTCTATAGGGACATAATTATTGTTTAAAAGCATTCAAACATGTGTCAATTGTTAAATATAAAACTGTGTATTACTTGCATACTTCTACCTCCTGTATGAATCGTCTCCAGAATAAGGTTGCCTGGAAGAGATCGCTCTTAGCGATAAGGCCACCAATTGTTGCACTAGTTTTTAAGCTGTTTTATCGTGTGTATGAAATTTGTAGTATGAACAATATAAATATAAAGAGTTTATCTATCTACTTCAGGCTTTAGGTTATTTTCAAGTATCGTTACTGTGGTAGAACTGGTTACATAAGAGCGAAGAGCGCAATTTGCAACGTTCAAAACGTTTCTAATTTAAATTTTACAATAAGGTCCCTATCCCGTTCAGCAAAACACATCCGCTGAAAGTCAACAAAAAATTCGTCATGACGGAGGCAAGAAAAAATCCGGAGCCACTTAATCCAATCCGTCGTGAAATTATCTCAAAAATCCGGTGGAGCATTCTCTCCTCCGCGCAGCCTCACTTCGATTGGCTCTATCCCCGTAGCTCGTAGCAACGTGGCTCTGTCGTACGGGGCTCCCGCTACGGAGCGGACGTCTACGCCGTAGCGCTTCTACGGGACCTTGACACGATTGTCACACCCCGATTAACGAATTCGGCGAATTTTTTTGACATTTCGCGAATCTTCGCCGAAATTTTGTCAGCGCGGATATTTCCTGCGCCCCGCGTGTTTGGTGTTAGTGTGGACATTTGCTGTTTGTTCACGTGGAGTGATACCTGGTGAGTATATTGCTTTTTGACGTGATGTTGCATTCCACTGTTTGAAAAATTCAATGTTTGTTTAAGATAGTAAAAATTTAATTCGGTGTACTCGTTTCTCATTGAAGAAATGACGCTGGCCTTGTCTACGAGATGTCCAATTTCAGTCTATAAAGTGACATTCATAACAAGCGTTTTGGCATCATTTGATTATGTACATACTTTAGTTTTTAGGGGCATCTTACATTGTTTACGTCAATTTTATAATTATAACTAGTGTTTATACATTTTATCAGTAAGATATCTTTAGTGTCTGTGTTAAACTGTATTATTTAATAATAGAGGTATAAAATGCTTAAAAGTGTAAGTTTAGGTGGTCTTATAGTTAACTGGACCGCGGGAGAACATAAAATAAATATTTATTGTAATTATTTGTTATTGTACCACGGTTTAGTCAAAGAATTAAGTATAAGGATTAAGGATTATTACATTTTAAGGTTGATATAAATATAAAATACCTAATTTGATGGTAAGTTTACCAGATTAGAATAAATAAATAAATAAATATTCGGGACATTTTTGCACACAAGGTCATCTGACCCCAAACTAAGCAAAGCTTGTAATATGGCTGCCAGAGACTGATATTCATACATATTATATAGTTTTAAATACATACTTAAATAGATATTAACACTCAGATATAGAACAAACACAAATGTTCATCACATGAATGTTTGTCCTAGGTGGGAATCGAACCCACGCCCCCAAGCTCAGAAGGCAGGTTCACTACCAACTGGACCAACGGGCTATCTAAATCCGAATGATTATTTATTTCTAGATCGGTTTCAACAATAACAATTTAATATTTTCACTATGCTTTTGAAGAAGTAACCATAAGATATTATTATGCTGTAGAGTATAAAAATAAGATAAAAAACATCCCTATTTTCTAAAAATATTTCATCATCATCATAATCAGCCTTTTAACAGTCCACTGCTGGACTTTTAGCCTACCCCCGAAAGGGTGATAGGGCCATATCCACCACGCTATCCTAGTGTGGATGCAGGTTTCCTCACGATGTTTTCCATCACCGAAAAGCCAGTGGTATGCATCAAATAAAAAAAAATCTTTCTCCCAAATGTCGGTTATAACACAGACTTTTAATACCACAAGAAAGTCTGTGGGTTAATAGCTCAATATAACATTAAAACAGAAGCAACCTAAACAAACAAATAATACGTTGAAACATTTTCGACAATTAAACCGTTAATTTTTACGTTACGCTCGTACAAATAACGCCCGTCAAAATGACACGGTTTTTAATCGTAAATGCAAACAAATTCTCGTATTTCGTTTCAGGAAATTTACATTTGGTGCATCTTTTTATTTAGGCTTAAAATCATGAAAGCAGCCTAAAAGTTTTTTTTACCATAACAAGAGATATGTACAGAGAAAAACAAATAAAATCCTAAATACAAATTATTTTTTTATCTAATAAGATAAACAATTTAATGGGTGGGACGCAATTAAATAATACGAGATGCTTGAATTGACTTTCCAGTAGCACATAAAAACATTGCTAAGAAGATTAAAGTCTTAGTCTAGAAATAGTTAATTGAAAGTAGTTATTAAGCGTTTTTATTTTCATTGGAAACCACAGTAGATAGATAGTTAAATAACTGTTGGTGTAGCAGTTGACTAATATAAAATAGGCTGATTATGAAGATGATAAAGCTAAGGTTGTCTGGAAGAGATTTCTTATAGCGATAAGGCTGGAAGTTGTTAAACTAGTTTTTAATTTGTTTTTTATGCATCCAACACCAGATCCAACCACATCCATAAAACACCAGAAAAAAGATGCATAAAAAACAAATTAAAAACTAGTTTAACAGCTTCCAGCCTTATCGCTATAGGAAATCTCTTCCAGACAACCTTAGCTTTATCATCTTCATAATCAGCCTATTTTATATTAGTCAACTGCTACACATAGATCTCTCCTGCGGTATGCTACTTAGCCCGATCATCGGCTTTTATGGTAGCCCGGGGATTCCCGGGATACCATGATCAACGCTTTGGGTAGGGATAACAGGCCGGTTGGGGCTGGGGGCCATGTATTGTTGTACCTGTCTATGGGACTTTGTGCCCATAATCAGCATGCTGGCCACGTGTGTCGGCTAGGCTGTCGTTCAGTGTGGAGGTTAAAGGGGAGGCCTATGTTCAGCAGTGGACATCTTCTGGCTGATGATGATGATGATGGCCACGTGTGATGGCCACTGCAGGGGCGTAGCTTCTCGCACTGATGACGCTGAGTCTAGATTTTGTGTAACCACGTAATTTGCAATATTTTATCACTGGTTATTGTGCAAAATGGCAAATGGAGATAGTAGGGTGTTCACTAAGCATAATAAGATTCTGGTTGCGCTTCGTTATTCTTCAGAAACCTTATTTTTACAGGATAAATAGTGGTAGCAGGGTAAATTTACTTATATAAATTTACTTTAATTTAATTTAGGGTTGTTCACTAAAGTTATATGATTATTTACGGGATATTTACCGTGGTTAGGTTGTGGAATGAGCTCCCGATATTTCGGCGCATGTGACCTTACTACGGTAAATATCTCGTAAATAATCATATAACTTTAAATTTTCCTTGGTACCAAATTTTATCAAAATCAAATTTTATTCAGCCATTTTCTCTTATTTCTTCAGTTTCTTTAATGAGCCATCATTCAAACAACATAAGAGCTTAACTCAGATCCTCTATTCACATAACTCATATCGTATGAGTATCGACTCGTATGTGTGTGTCTGTGTGTATGTGTGTGTATTGCATGATCTGAGTTTTTAATGTATGGAACTAATAGAATAATCAAATAATAGAAAATAGTACACATTTAAAGTTTTAGTGGGTCAAATGAGACAATTTCTTTTGTTTGAAAAATAGGCCCACCACAAACTAATACCGTATAGTAATGAAACTCATGTCGATTTGTTCCTCATAATCTTTAGATTTAGTGGTAATATTAGCTATATCCGATCAAACCGGAATATTGACAAAAGCCGATTACTATGGCCACTGTTGTAAAATATGGTCTATTTATTTTAGTATAAAAATTCCTAAGCATGCATCCTTTTTCGTATTAAAAACGTTCCGGTCAAGTGACTTTATAAGGGAAATGAATGAATCGTGGCAAAAATCAAAACAACACATATTATTCTTTATATTATTATTCCGGTTTCATTTTTACCTAATCTTTCGTCCGAATGGTACAAAAAAAAACGATGAATTTTTTAGTGTTATACCCATCAATATACGGTGAATTCGGTGGGCCTAGAAAAAATTGTCTTCTTTATGGGAAAATTTACAATCCGAGCAAATTAAGTTGCCATCTAAAAGTAAAGAATTTTGACATTACGTCCCTAAAGAAACGGGGCCAGTTCTTCCATTATTGTATTGTCCAATTCTTTCTCGCACACAATCATACAATAACCTTATCATCACGCGGATCCAACGGGTCTGAATAAATACAGCAAACGTATTATTCTTCAGAACAGATGTTGTAGAAAAAGAGGTCATATCGGGAACAAAGGGGAGATTGTTTTTGTTGTCTCACCGAATATGCTACAGAAAGACAGATCATATTTTATCCACTTAAATGCAGATATCCATTTGTCATAATCTTTTTATGAATACAATATGTAATGTAGGGCACCAATAATGCCCAACGATAGACAATTCAAAGGCCTACTCAGAATTTATTATCTGCCTAATTCATAATGGAAAAAAGTTCTGAAGGAAATGTTTTAAAGTATTAAAGGTACACTTTTAGATTGTACCCTATAGAGCTAAATATCAAGAGAGCGATTAGAAGGTTGCGCACGAATGTGATAAATAGTACGCCATCTATAAAAATCATAACAAACTACGTCGCATTGTAGTGTGCCTATACATGCTTATAATCCTTAGCCTTACTTCCTTACTAATATTATAATAGCGAAAGTAACTCCGGCTCTCTGTCTGGATGTTTGTCGCGATTTCACGGCTAAACGGCTGAACGGATCTTAGTAAAATTTTATAAAGAGTTGTTTTCATCATCATAATCATCACCAATTTCATCACTACGCAGGTGAAACCGCGGGTGCAGCTAGATGCTTCCAAAGTATTCTATGTTCATCTCTGTAATATACAGCAACTCTTTATCAAATTTTACTAAGATTCGTTCAGCCGTTTAGCCGTGAAAACGCGACAAACATCCAGACAGGGAGACACGAGTTACTTTCACTTTTATAATATTAGTAAGGATTAATTCTCAGATCTCAGAAGCTTCTAAGGTGAGAAAAGTTTTTCGTAAGACAACAAAAAAGAACTGCTCCAAATAGCTAAAAAAATATAGCGTTCGTTCATGAAACCCAGCTCATAAAACGAAACGAAAAACATTCCGACAAAAACGTGCATTGAAATGGCATTATGTCCGAAATACGTTAAAAAAGTACTCGCGCGGTCATGGCTCATATGAAACTTAATTACCCTCCGGGTGTAGTTTGAAATAACAGACTCTGGCATGAAATGTTATAAAATGTTTTCCAACCACGACTTTCTCTATTTTAGGATGAATTTTTATACAAAAGAACTCATAGCGCTACAATGGATGCGATGGGTAGAGAATATAGTAAAAAAACTTATTTTTCTGTATAATATTGCTTATTTTTAAGTATTTAAACTTATTGTTAAGAAATGTCTAAAGAAGCTCATCAAAAACAAATTCCTGGTTCAGACTAAGGTTCTTAATGAGTATTGGTGCAAAGTTGCTCCTCCATCGGTTTTTTATCGAATACATTTCGGAGAGTGTGCATCGAATCTAATTCCTTCCTGCCCATTTTATCTAGTAAACAGAGTGGGCAAAAGAAAGCGACGTCACTTCATGGTTGTTAATCTAAAAACCCGTACGAAGTGTAATCTAATTTTATTGTATTTCTTGCATTTGACGATAAAATATTCAAAGCATCAAAAGGATTCGTAGTACTCTTTTACTGGGAAAACTTGACCTGGTATCAACAGAATGAATGCTTTGAATTAGTCAATAGGAAAAAAAAACTTTTCAAGCTATTGACAAGATAGGCATGCTCACTTTCATGGTATACATTGCAGTTATCCAAATAGTTAAGTTAAGAAACTAAGCTTAATTCAAAATAGTAATACATTAAAAGTGCAGCCACTGAAAGAATTCGTCTGACAGTTGTCATGCAAAAAGATGAACAAAAACAGTAAATTCTGATAAAATTTTGATCGTCAGATTGTAGCTGGTAGCCAATTATACTACAGAAAAATATACAAAACGATTCCATTCAATGGGGAGACGCACTGCTTATTTATCACGCCAGTTGGCGCACTATCGCTGGTGTTGTTGCACTGTCAAAAGTGTCAAATATCAATAATAATTTTATTAATTACACAATAAATATCGTCTCAAAACATGCATCTGTGTAGTGCATTTCCGTGTAAAAATAGAGGTACACACCAATTGTTGTATTGTTTCATTCAAGTGCAATGTTTATAACCTCAAATAAACCACAAATGACAGCACCAGCGCAGATGGCGCCATCTGAGATAAGTTTTGCCTGTGGCTTCTCATTTCTATAATGTTATTGCAGCTGTCAGACGTATTCTCTTAGCTGCCAGACAGTACCATGGTTAATATAAAGCAACATAATAGTTTATATGTATACCTATTAAGACAAATAGCGATCTTCCATCAGATAAGTTGGAGGAGATAAAGTAAGGGGATTGTTAATAAAAGTTAATGAAAAAAGGATGCAAACAGAATTCGGTTCATAATTTGATCTACGAAAAGGGACGGATACAAAAAACGACTTCTGAGGGACAGCCACTCTGCAAAAGAAAAAACCTACTGACAAAGGTTTAATTAACATTACTCGATTACCCGCTATCAGCACCCATTCAAGCATTGTGTTTTCAGAAGCTACACCTCAATTTTAAGAAAATAGCTTCCTCAAGGCCTCCTTGGTGCTTTCTGAAGGAAGAATAATAAACTTCGCTCTGCAGCTGAATTGAAACAGTAACATCTGTTATGTTTGTAAACAACTCTTAATTAAAAAATACAAAGGGAAAAGCTTATTTTTGGACGGTTTTCGTGTGGAAATTTTTAATATTTTTAAGTAGGTAAACCTACCTATACTTATCAAGGTACTGACTTTGAAAGAGCGTTTTGGCTTTTATGTTTTTTAGGGTTCCGTAGTACTATACGGAACCCTTATAAGTTCGGTTTGTCCGTCCGTCCTAATTATCTAAAACCTTATAACTTCTATAATCGTAATTGTAAATGCATGAAACTTTGCACAATTATTTTATTGAATGTAAAATCAGCAAAAATATATGATTATTTACGGGATATTTATCGTGGTAAGGTTGTGGAATGAGTTCCCGATATTTCGGCGCAGTTATATGCACCATGTTCACGGGAAGACTGAACTTCTTTCTGTCTGTCTTTCCGTGAACATGGTGCATATAACTGCGCCGAAATATCAGGAGCTCATTCCACAACCTTACCACGATAAATATCCCGTAAATAATCATATAACTTTAGTGAACAACCGTGATAGTTTAAAACAATGTTTCAGGAAAAATATGTTTAAAATGATTACAAAAATTATCACCTAGCATAATAACAATAGTGCCCATCTTGTCATACCATATTCTACCCTAAACTTAGTGTTGTTGTTTTTGAACAATAGACTGAAAAAAAAAAAAAAAAAATTTTGTACAAACTAAAAAAGCTGTGCTTGAGTTGTGGGAAGAATAGGTGGAACAAAAAAAAAAGAGAATGAAATTGTTTGGTAAATAAATACAATACTTTGTACTCATAGCTAGGATTCTCAATAGCGGGATGCCACGAAATATACACAAAGACAAATTCAACAAACACCCAGCGCTGATATTTAAATTTATAAATCAAACATCTCGCGTTCCATCCTCGGCCACATCGTCGCTTACCATCAAACGAGTTGGTAGCAAAACATAAAACTAGTCTCTAAAAAACTGCCCGGCTGGAATATGCACACAGATTGCTCAGATAGCGCGCTATTTTACCGTACCGGCCTAATGTATAATGTTAAAACAAAGTCTAATAATCTCAATTTATCCCTCGATAACATCATTCAAGCTTTCAATAAAGACTTTCCCCACTACGAATATCCAGTTAACCCTAAAGCGGTTATCGCGAAATCGCGTCACCACATGACGAAGCCGGGACCGAGCGGTCCGTAAAAAATTCAAAGCCACCATGAATATAAACTCCAGTGCTGACTATAAACTGGCAGTGTTGGGTCGAAGGGCTTTTATTATGAGTAGTCAAGCGGTATAGTGGATAAGAAGGGCGATTTTAATAGTTTTTTTATTTTTTTTAACTATACGCACAGAATAAAATTAACCAGCCACGTGCGAGTCGGGCTCACGCACTGAGGGTTCCGTACCACCACAAAATTAAATAACGAAATTACTAGTTATAACATGGCAATGTCACTGTCTCGCATTTTGCCATTATTTATTTTTTGTTGTTATATTTTAGAGTGTACTATAATCATGCCAAATTTGAAGCTTGTATATATTATCTTTTATAAATTATAGCGAATACAAAAATACGCTACAAATATGATTGTAGTATGGGGACTCCCCATTCCTTTTAACTTTTTTTTTTCTGAGTTTATCCGCCGTAACGTTACATAATTATTCTGTGAAAATTTCAGCTGGCAATTTGGCTCGGCTTTTTTTTGTTTATTACGAACAGAGAGACAGACAGACATCGTAGGCATAGTAATAGGGTCTCGTTTTTTACTTAGCACGCACAGCCATGCGCATCAAACTTCATAAACACAACCGTTCAAAGCGGGTACAGACTTTTGTCTGTTATTTTGCAACAAGGGCTTTATTTACTTTGAGCTTTACAAAATCGATGTGTCACTTTCGCACTCGTTAGGTGTTATATGAAGCTAAAAACGCCCACCAGAGTGGATTTAAAGGCTTATGGCTTATGAGTCTCAGTGGGACAGGCCTGCTATAATAGGTATTGGTGTCGTAGCGTGGTTTCTGTCACTCAAAACCTAATTTTCAATTCACGACCTCCTGATAAAAAATTAATTGCTAAATAAAACAAAATGTTGCAATATTTTTATAATTAAATAGAATAATAAGAAAAAAATTGAATTAAAAACTTATCTATAAGCATTTTTGATTAAAATTTAAAAAGTTAAGTCGCTTCTGCCTATGACTAATACCCATGTGGCAGCGTTAATACCCCGGGGGTAAAAACTACCGCACATTCCGGTTTTAAAATCACCACTGACTCTTGAGGGTTATTTTACGTAAGTGTATTCAACGCCATTATTGTTGTAGGGAAAAAGCGATAGAAGGTGTTTGACCCTATTTGAGATTTTTATTTTACCAAAATCTGTTTATGTATTTTTTATCTAGCAACTCGGGAACTGTATTTATAGTAGGTATATATTTAATTAGAAATATACAAGTTGCAACTTTAAATATTTTATGACAAAAAAAAAACACTTTCTCGAGCACTTCAACGACTTCATATTTTTTAAAGTTTCGTATGAATGATCACGTACTTTTGTTTCCGAAAAGGTGTATTCACCTTGCACCCAGTGTTACTTCATTGCATCCTCTACTTTCGCCTTGTTTTTTTGGCAAGGACGTGTTGCGCGCGTATATTAATTTATTCGTTGGGGATATTGTCAAAATATCTTCACGAAGAAAGGGTTATATTTATAACCCACTAGCTGCGCCCCGCATTTTTACCCGTATTATATACTAAGTATATTATAATTCCTTCAAGCAATGGCAGTGACAGCAACCTCATTTGACTTAGATAGCAGTTTCTTTTTTTTCTACGATGTAATAAATATGTCAATGTATGTTTTTAGGGAAATTAAGACACAAAAAAACGGTGAATCTGATCGCTACCAAATTTTACAAGATTAATCGCTGGGCTAATTTGAAGACTCCCTAAAAATTTAATCAAAATTAGTCCAGTCGTTTCGGAGTCCATAGGTACATACATGCCGACACACACACACACACATCGCCTTTTATATATATATATAAGATTATTTATAGTTTTTATTGACTATATTGTGTCTCAAAGTACGAAAACATAATCAAAGATATAACTATCGATCGAGGCAAAAAACTTACCATCATGATTGAGTCTATTTGAGGCAAGTTGTCGGATTGACATCGCTCGAATCTTTGCTCCATAAAAATAAGTAGGTACTCGTATAGCAAAATTTACTAATCATAATAAATCAAAGCAATCAGAAACACGATAAAACACATTTTTTTAACCAACTTCGAAAAAGGAGGAAGGGTCTCAATTCAACCCGTTTTTTATTTTTGATTATTTTTTATGTATGTAGACCAGTCCACATTACAACCTCCTTATTATAAAAAGAAAAAAGCTTCCGGGATATGGGCTAAGGGCTACTTATAAAAAATTCTAAAAGCATCAAATAGATTCTGTTATATGCAGAAAGTTGTTTTAAAAGAACAATGGCACTTAATTAATTTTCTTTTGGGATCACATGAAAGCGAACGGAAAAGGAAATCAGTCGGCCGTATGCGAACATTTACGGAAAAGCGGATTTAAACTGCTGGAAAATTATCTTTTACGGAAACAAAGGAAAAATAAAGGTTATTTCCCTTTCTTTCTTCCCCTGTGATCTGGAGAGTCTTTTGTGACTACTCAAGTGTAAAAATAAAATGTATGAAAAATGGTCCTAAGATACTAGTGTTTTCGAAGCGAAGACTTTATAGTAAGTAGAAATTGGGATAATTGTGATTATTTGTTATGTATTTGTAATTTTTCTTGTGCTTCGCGGCAACAGTTTATTATTTCCTAGCTGCACCTGCGTTCAAAATACTTCAGAAATCATATTTTTTCCAGGATAAAAGTATTCTTTGTCACTCTCCGGTCTTAGAACTATATCTATGCAAAAAATTATGTCGACCCGTTGCTCTGTTGCTATACGAAAGAGGAACAAAAAAACACAATTTTGCATGTTTTATATTATGATTATTGTTGCCATTTTCTATTTCCATTTTTCATTTTTTTTGCCTATTATTTTATATTTGCAAGTTGAAGTGGCAATGGGCAGGCCATATCGCTCGAATAACTAATAATCGATGAGGAAGGAGTGGAGACCACGAATAAGAAGACGCAGCGCAGGCAGGCCTCCCACTAGATGGACCAACGACATTGTGAGAGTCGCGGGCATCCAGTGGATGCAGATGGCAGGCTGTCGTTGAGTGTGGAGGTTAAAGGGGGAGGCCTATGTTCAGCAGTAGGCGTCTTTTGGCTGGTGATGATGATGATTATTTGCTAGCTTTGCCTAGCAATGGATAGACGTAATTTTTATATAGAAATAGTCGGCGGGTCGATACTTTTTATCCCGGAAAATGTACGGTTCCCGAGGGAATGTCCACGCGAATAAAATGGGACACAGCTAGTTTTATACCAATATTGTTACGATTTTCGTATAAATTATACGGGAATTACTGGCGTGTGATTAAACCGATTATTCCGACTTTCAAGGCGTTTTCACACACATTCGGCGGCATTTTTCAAGGCGACAGTCTCGCTCCAAAAAAGTTTGAAAACCACGTCACGTAATATTATCAAAATATTAAAATACGTCGATTTTGTAATCCCACATCTACCCTTCCAATAGCCGTTCAAGTTAGACTTTCAATTGAAAATACAAAACATTTTCTCAATAGCCTGAAAATCGAGGATCGTTCCCCGTATAATAGAACAAATCAAACTTTTAAAATAGCGGGACTATTGGAAAGGCGTGAGAAAAACGCTGCAAGTTGAGACAGCGACACTGTTTCATTCGCGTAGTTTCTTTTTGAGACTTAATATATTTTTTTTAGAGATTTAAGCTGCTCGTACACTAAGGCAACCAATAAATAGGATACTCGAGTTGTCGCTTTCTCACTGCGATTGTTAAGCTTATGTTTGACTAAATGTTTTTATCCTGATGCGTTCAAAAGTGGCAAAGCGATTCTGTAATAGCCAAAAAGAAAAAAGCTTTCGCGTGTAGTTATACGATAGACAAAACACATATGTACGCTTCGCCGTGCGTGCTAAAATTAACTTCATTGTAACGTATACCAATAATCTCTATTTATTTAAATGTCATATTGAAGTTAGTCTTTTGTACTTATAGTACTTATTACATCTTTTATATATTTCAATTCGTTGACCTAAGTCGCCTTGTGTATGGACGGCTAGAGTGAACAAATGAATGAAACTTGGGTGTTATTAATAGGTTTGTAGTGTATCGTATTAATAGAAAAGCCGGTAAAGATGCTTTTTTTCTTAGTAAAGACAACAAGTAATATAATTTGTTAAACTATATATGTATGTATATCAGTCTCTGGCAGCTCTATCACAAGCTTTGCTTAGTTTGGGGTCAGATGACCGTGTGTGAAAAAATGTCCCGAATATTATTATTATCTCATACATTTATTTTCTTTCTTAAATTTAAGTTTTTTTTACAATATATATACAAAAACAAAATATTATAAAAAAAACCTAAACCTAGACTGCCGCCGGCAGCGGGGCAGGGCCCAAGCCATAAAATATTATTATTATTGTTAAGTATTATTGTAAATATTATTATTATTGTTAAGTATTCCGGTAAACGGGTGAGTACAACTGACAGAACGAGAGAGTGAATAGAGACGTGAGATAGAAAGTTTTTTGTAACCGACTTCGAAAAAGGACGAAGGATCTCAATTCGGCCAGTTTTTTTTCCAGTGATTACACTGGCATCTGTTAACCAATTTGCGTGTTTTGCATCATGTATGTAACGTGAATGAAAGGCCGTGGTTGACAACTGACTGATTTATTCAATATGAATTAAGTCTACCCACATTATAAACCCTACATCTTTCCCCCTTAAATCAGTAACTATATAAAATAAAGAAATCTAGTAAATATATATGGAAAACATAATAAGTACCTCTAAAATATTAGCTAACAATAAGAAACACTTAAATATATATATACCACCACCAGACACAACGACATTATAAACAAAGTACCTAAGTCCATCACATAAATTAATGATGATTGCGATAATAATATCTAAGCGCACGGGCTGTCGCTTTCGGGGGCGGAGAGGTCGGCGAGCGCGGGGATATGTCCACCACGACAGGCTGAGACTGTTCGCCCTGACCTTCATCTTTATCTGCCGTCTCCGACGTCTCTTCCCCCGTCGCATCCTCGAACGTGTCGTCAGCGTCGCTACCGGGGTTCACAGCACTGCCTTCCTTCCTGGAGGAGCTTAAATTTGGTCTCGATAAAGAGTATCTGTTATTCCTAGTGATCGGGATTACCTGATCTTGATGTCTACGCCATTTTAACCCGGTACCTACATCTACTTTATAAGAGACCGGCCCGGTTATTTGCGTCACTTTACCCTCGACCCATTTTTTATCGTTCCCTGAATATCCGCGAGTGAGAACTGGGTCTCCTATCTGAATGTCCCGGTCCCGGCCCGGCTTGTTTGCACCCTGGCGGTCCTGCGCGGCGCGCACGACGGCGCGCACGTCCGGGCGCACCGCGTCCAGCCGGCCGCGCAGACGGCGCCCCAGTAACGCCACTGCCGGCGCGACGTTCGTGGTCGCGTGCTCGACGTTCCGATATTGAAACAAAAATTTACTTAGCGCTTGCGATACATTTTCGCCTGCATGCAAAGCTCTCTTAATAGTTTTCTTAATTGTCTTTACTGCATTTTCAGCTGCCCCATTCCCTTGTGGTCTATGTGGTGCTGACGTCACGTGCTTGATACAATTTTTTTTACAATATTCCTGGAAAAAGGACGATTGGAACGGTGGGCTGTTGTCGGTGACTAACATAGTCGGTAAACCAAATCTGGCAAATAAGGATCTGAAAACCGCGATCGTACACTCAGCATCCGTGCGACTCATCGTCACGGCTTCAATCCATTTCGAATGTGCATCTACTACAATTAAGTACTTTTTACCGCCACATTCCGCGAAATCTGCGTGTAAACGCTGCCACGGGCCGAGAGGAAATTCCCACGGGTGTAGGGAGGCGCGGGGCGGCGCGTCGCGCACCGCGCGGCACGCCGCACACGACTGACAAATATCTGCAATCTGCTGGTCTAAAGCAGGCCAGTACACATAGGATCGTGATAGATTTTTCATCTTATTTATTCCCAAATGCCCGTCATGAATTTCGTCCAATACCCGGTTGCGTAATGACGGCGGTATGATGACCCGATATTGGTACATAAGGCAACCCATTTCTATCGAAATGTCTTGTTTCCGTGTGTAATAAGCTTTTATTTCCTCCTCGCAGTTTGTCCCCGACGGCGGCCAACCGAACATAACGTACCCTTTTATCTTACATAACAAACTGTCCTTAGCAGTCGCCTCCTTAATTTCTTTAAAATCTACGGGCATTTCGTCGTGCACTAGGTTTACATAAGTACAAGGTTCCTTCGCGGCGGGGCGGCGCTCGTGTGTAAGTGGCAGTCTCGATAGCGCATCGGCCGGCCCGTTATCTTGCGATCTAATAAACCGAATCGAAAAATTATACGCTGCCAACCGAGCTGCCCAACGTTGGAGCCTGCTCGCAGCCGTCTGTGGGATTCCCCTTTTCTCCCCGAAAATATAACTCAAAGGCTGATGGTCCGTGCGCAATTCGAACCGCCTACCAAACAAATACTGGTGATGCTTGGTAATACCAAAAAAAATCGCCAGCGCCTCTTTATCGAGCTGGCTGTAGTTCTTCTCTGCCGAGTTAAGCGTGCGCGAGACGCAACTGACGGGCCGCTCGCTCCCGTCCGGGTACAAGTGCGCCAACACCGCCCCGACCCCGTAGGCTGAGCTGTCACATGACAACACGAGATCTCGCCCCTCCTCGTAATGCGCGAGTACCTTATCGCTTATCAATACCCGTCTTGCCTCGATAAATGTACTTTCGCATTTAGAGTCCCATTTCCAATCTGCTCCTTTTTTTAGTAATGCATGCAGTGGATGCAACAAAATGCTCAGATTGGGAATAAACTTCCCGTAATAATTGAGCATGCCGAGAAAACTCTTCAGTTGTGTCACGTCAGTCGGTCGGGGAGCATTGAAAATGGCCTCCGTTTTTTTTGGATCCGGACGTAAGCCGGATTTATCGATAATAAATCCTAAGTATTTAACACTTTTCTGTAAGAATGAACATTTATTTAACTTCACCGTAAACCCCATGTTACGCAACCGTTCAAGTACCGCCCTCAAGTTCTCTAAATGAGACTGGCGTGTCACGCCCGTGACGCATATGTCATCTAAGAACACTACCGTATTGGGCACGCCCTTCAAAGTCTCTTCCATAATTTTTTGGAACTTTTCCGGTATGCATGACAACCCGAAAGGAGTGCGACGATATACGAAAGTCCCAATATGAGTGGTTATCGCGGTACATTTCTGTGAATTTTCCGATAACAATATTTGTTGGTAGCTATTTTTCAAATCAATTTTTGAGTACTCCTCCCCACCACTGAGTGTCGCGAACAATTCTTCAATTCGTGGCAGAGGGTACGGATCGCGTTTTAATTTAGGATTAATAGTTATTTTGTAATCACCACAAATTCGTATATCACCACACTCTTTGATAACCGGCACAATGGGAGTACCGTAGTCGGAGGATTCGACCCGGTAAATAATTCCCTCGCTTTCAAGCCGCTCGAGCTCTTTCTCGACAGGGACTCGCAAAGTGAGCGGAACCGGGCGCGCGCGCACGTATACCGGTGCCGTGTCGGTGAGCTGTAATTGAACGGTTTTCTTAGAAGTACCGAGCTTATCAGTAAACACCTGTGGATATTCTGCTATCAATCGGTTCACCAATGGGTCGTTGACCTCTTCGATCTTATTCAACTTAATGACGATATTGTTTATTTGCAGAGTGCGAACCCACTCTCTTCCTAGCAAAGGGCGTCCCCCATTCCGAATCACGTGAAGTTTGCAATTATTTACCGCGACATTCCCGAGCATTAGATCTACCGAGATCGAACCTAACGACTCCATTTTTGAACCGACGTAGCTGCGTAAGTTTAATTTGTCCGGTTTTAAATCTTTATGCGTAAAATAGCGCCGATAAAAAGTCTCGTTGATGGTCGAGATTCTACTCCCGGTATCGACTTCGAACTCAAGATGTCGACGGTCAACTTCAACAGTAATAATATAAGGTTCGTCACCTGTGCCGTCCACCTGGATGTTGAAGAAGTCCTCGCAATCGTCATCACTCACGTAATTGTTTTGGCCGTTCCCTTGGCCTCCAGAACGCACCTCTTTGCACATCACCTTTAAATGACCGCGCACACCACACTCATCACAATTGTAGCGCGCGTACCGGCACCGATCCGGCCGATGCTGCTTGCCGCACCGCCAGCATGCGCCTCGGGGCACGGCCGCCGCAGCGCCGCTCTGCCCCGGCCGCGGCCGCGGCGCCGCGTGCGCCGCCGCCGTCCGGCCGCCGCTCCTGTAGGCAGCGCCCCGGGCGCTCGCCTGGTGCAGGCCCTCGCCTGCCTCGCTGCCGCCTCCGCTGACAGCGCCTGCGCCCGCCGCCGCCGTAGCCCCGCTTATCTCAGCGTGCTTCTCAGCTGCTTCCAGCGCCAAAGCCAGTTCAACCGCCTCCTTGTATTTAATGTTCTTTTCGGCAAAAATACGAGAACGCATAGTCTCGTTTGCTAGGCCCGACACGAATTGATCGCGAAGATTTTCTTCTAATGACGCGCCGAAATTGCACGTAGACGCAAGGTGTTTTAAGTTTTGCAAGTACGCAGTTAGCGATTCGCCGCCATTTTGTCTCCTTAGCCGGAACACGTGCCGTTCAGCTATCTCGGAGCGCTGGGGCTCCAAATGATCCGACACTATCTGCACTAACTCGTCGAAAGATTTTACTTCCGGGTGTACCGGTGAACACAGATCACACATTAAGGAATACGTAGCTTCCCCGACCACCGTAATTAGCAAAGACACGCACAATTCTTTCTTGATCTCGTTCAAGAGAATATATTGTTTTACGCGACGCACATATGCGGGCCATTGTTTTGAACTTAAGTCAAATGATTCTAGCTTCCCGATAGGCATTATAAACACCTTATCATTCGGTAAAACACAATAAAATCACGCGTGAAATCGTCCCGTCGCCAATGTAACGTGAATGAAAGGCCGTGGTTGACAACTGACTGATTTATTCAATATGAATTAAGTCTACCCACATTATAAACCCTACAATGTAGAAGAAACCCGCGAAGTGGTTCCACAAACATTTTATTGGGGTTTAGTAGTTTTTAAACCAGCTCAAATAATATGGATTTTTTACTAGAGCGCCTACGAATTTCGCGATAACAAATCAGTACAATACTTTTGTTTTGTCTTTTGTTCAAGTCAAAACAAGGAGGTATTCATGCATGGAAGTGTAATCGTATCTATAAAAAAATAAAAGTTCGCACTGAACAGAGTTTAAGAAGGTTTTAAGCAATCCACTATCATGGGTGTTTCACAAAAAAATCTAAAATAAATTATCTGTAAAAAAAACTTCAAAAAACCACAAACCACAAACATTCTAAGTTGATATGCCACTACAATGGCACTGTTAACAGCCGGCATTATGCTGAGTTGGGGCCGATTTGTGACCTTATATTATAACTAGTCAATAAGCTATTTTTTTAAAAACCTAATTTGGTCACAAATAAACTTTTTCTTTCTTTCTTTCTTTTCTTTCTTTTCAAAATAATATTTTTACACGGATTTTAAAGTCGAATTTTAACTGGCTATCTACTACGGTTCGAAAGATAAAAGCGTTTAAGGTAGGACGGACAGACAATGTAGGCTTAGTAATAGGGTCCCGTTTTTACCCTTTGGGTTCGGAACCCTAAAAATTACGTTTAGGTATCTGTTGTTTTGTTAATTCGCGAAAGACGATCATACAAACACACTTTCGTATTAAGTATGATAATAATAAAAAAACTAAAGTTTTATGCAAGCGAACTCTCAACTACGTAACGGCATTGAAGGTTTGAATTAAATTTGAAATGGTGGCAATTTTATCCCGAAAAATGGTACGGGTCATGTCGGATAGCTAGAAGGGCGCAAAGCGACCGCTATAAAGCGAAAACTAAGTTAACCATGTTCCAACGTTTTTGAGTAATTTGAATGCAACAATGTAATGTTGCATCAAACTGTTCGGTACAACAACTTACATTGTCTTTGCAATAAAACTTTACAACTTGAAGAGATGTCAAATAGGTAAAAATTGTCGCCTTGTGTCGATATGAGTGAGATTTATTAAAATTATAAAATATAGTTCCCGCCTGACTTCAAAATCCGTGTAAAAATATTATTTTGTTCTTTGTAGTGGCATATTTGCTTAGAATGTTTGTTGTGGTTTTTTGAAGTCAGTTAAAAAAAAAACATATATATCTCTTATGATGACAAAAAAATGGAAATAACCCTGATTCTACTCGCAGTTAACTCGTACAAAAAATCAACGTATTCCTTTGAAATTTAATTAATAAAATGAATGCAAAACGAGCGATATATAGAACTCACTTTGAAAAGTACCGACGAATGCGGTTGATAATCAAATCGGTATTAATAATAGGTTACATTTTATGTGAATAATTCCCGTGTAGTAACTAAACAATAATAATAAAAAATATTACAATCAAAACTTACGAAACCATTTCTATATTAATTTCATGAGACTAAGTAATAAAAATTTTGTGGGACCACCTGAAAACGTTTTCTACATGATAAAAAAAGAAACACGCAAATTGGTGTAGAGAAGTGTATTATTCTTTGTAAAATGTCCCGAATATTTATTTATTTATTTATAATTTTCCAGCATGCCTAAACAATCTAAACATATAAAGTAAACCAAGTATCTATATATATTACCTAAACCCAAGTGTACCTTTACAGTATAGGTAGGTACTGCAGATCGTCATCCTTCCAAGAATAACCTATCACAGCTTTATAATATCTAACAGAAAATTTAATGAGTACAATGTTACCGACTTAAATCAGGGTACTTAACTCGTTTTGTAATGCTTAAGTGGGATCAGGTTCGTTATGATTTGAATCTGGGCTTTAATGATGTTTGTGAGTAATAGTGAAAAGATTAATTTCGAAGATTTTCAAGCTTAGTATGATTAATGGGAGTCTGGGTAACTAATAAAAATAACTCTGTTTAAATATAAAGACTATTAAAAAAACTAAGACCGGCAAGATTTGAGCCTGCGCCATCCGGATTTTCGCCCTGAGCGCTGTAACCGCTAAGCTACAGTCGCTTTCATGTCAGCTGTTACTTGCATGTGGCAAGAATTATAAACGGTGTCACCAAGAAAATTTTCTGTCTGACGAATAGTGTCCTAAATCAGCTTAGATTGATTGCAAGTAGACTTCACAAGCGGTCCAAACTGTATGAAAACTACCGTGTTAATTTTTTCGTACCTAAAAGTGAAAAGAAATATCTTTATTCTGTCGGCCAACTCTATTTGTGGTATTCATACAACTCTGTATTGCACAATTACCCATTTTCGTTTTAAACTGACACGTGTTGTCGCGGCACCGATGGAGCAGACTGTTTTTTTTTTAGTTTTTTTTTTTTATGACGATTAATCATTGTATTGGCAAAATGACATGCAAGGTAGGTTGACTTGTGGTGTCTACTTGGAAATAAGTCTGTAGGTTGCTAAGACAGCTCAAGAATTTGGAGGCCGACAAGACAGTGATTATACGTAAGACTGTACGGGCGTAAATCCAGATAGCACAGGTTCGAATCCTCATTATTAACATCATAATCAGCCTCTTAACAGTCCACTGCTGGACTTTTAGCCTACCCCCGAAAGGGTGACTGGGCCATATTCACCACGCTGGCCCAGTGCGGGTTGGTGGATTCACATACGCCATTGAATTTCTTCTCCGTTCGTATGCAGGTTTCCTCACGATGTCTTCCTTCACCGAAAAGCTATTGGTATGAAAATCCGTACATAAACTCCAAAGAGCTCATTGTTACGGCCCGGGGTTCGAACCCGCGACCTCACGCTTATAAGTGTAGCGGTCTCCCAGATGGGCTACCACGGCTTTCGAATCCTGCCAGTCAACAAATTTTGGAATTGTAAATAATGTTTAAGTAGTAAAACTAAAGACATATAGACTAATGAAGTTGCTACTTGAAAAGACTTACTATTCTATTACGGGGTTTTATATGACAATTTGTTAAAATGAATTATTTTAATGATAAATTCTGTAAAATAAAAATGATATAAATTTTGCAAATTTTGCCCATATAAAAAGACTGGTCACTGACATAAAATAAAAAATACTACAGGTTACTATAGCGCTTATTTTTGCTGAGCTTTTATAAAAATAATACTTTTTGTCAGAAACCATCAACAAAATAAGTAGGCATTCTGTTTTCGAGCGTGTCTTTTAAACAAAGGAGTAAGATAACAAATAATTACTCCATTTTCGTGCAGCCCTAATCTGTGGGCCCGTGGCGTTCTGCGTGATGGTGACAGTAAACTTGACCAGACAGTATCTTAAATCTAACGTTAGAGCTAATTAAATTATTGTAGTTCAGTACCTAAATTTCATCAGGCGTTCAGAATATGTATAATCGACGATAATATGATTATGGTCAGTGTATTTAGACTGATTAATGTATACGAATTCAAATGAATCCTCCAAGTGGACGGAGGTCGCAAATACACCTAATATAACCAAAATCATAAAGAAAAAAAGTTTTTACCGGTTTTTTGCATGGATTTCTAACTCTACATAACATACAAATAAAAAGTAGCTGCAAATACGATGTTTAGTTTAATGGCAACGCATAAAAACTTTTGAAATTTGGGTACAATAAAAACTTTGCATGACGCAATTTATATATCACTGCATCATTGAAGGATACAATTGTATCCTTTTTTAGCATTTAGCATTTTACTCTGTGCTCGTATAAAATTCTCGCCATCTGTATGACTTGAAATTACTCTGTATGATCGGTATTCGGAACCATAATAAATGATCACAAGATCACACGGGCAGTACAACTGACATAATTATAGGGTGGTGTAGATAAATGATAATATAAAAGATAAACGGACCCGGGTATGTCCTAAAACTGCGACCAGAACCACCGGAGGATGGGCAGCAGCGTCCTGTTAGTACACGGTGAACGTACTGCGATCCCCAAGCCGCCTGTCAAGCGTGGGGATTATGGCAACACCCCTCTAAGAGGGAGGCCTTGTTCAGCAGTGGACATTTAATGGCTGATGATGTGTGATGTGAAATTGCAAATTTTAAGTTATAATTTAAATATTATTAAGATTTAAAGAGTAGGTAATATTCTTTATAAATAATTTTGAGGATTATTAGTTTAATTTAACTTAAAATCTTCATAAATCTAAAAAAATAATATAGTTCTTATAATAATTCCTATAATTGATAAAATTGAAAAAAAAATTATGATTAAAAATATTTTATTATTAAAATTAATTTTAAAATAATTTATTATAAATGAAGAATAAATAATTCGAACGTAAAAATAATATGATTAATCTTATTATAATAAAAATAAATGTTATAAAATAAAACTTGTTTATTAATAAGAAATTAATAATAATTCATTTTGGAAAAAATCCAATAAATGGTGGTAAACCACCTAAAGATAAAAAAATAATTAATAAATTAATTTTAATTATTGGTTTTATATTTATAATAAATAATTGTGTGTAGATAAATGACGTCATCTGATATCACGACTTTCTGGGAGGTACTCAACCCTTAGCGCTATTCTCTACCATAACACTCGAACCGTGGTATGTCTGATTCTCCTTTTGTTTGGATACACGGCTAATTGCGTGTTTGAGTAACGGTATGATGTAGCTACGTCTTTAAAACCTTGTTCTTATTCTGTGGTATAAATAATAGCTATGGCGCCTAGTTACTTTTGGTGGTAGATAATATTTTAACTGATTAATGCGCTATCGGACCGATTTATTTTATAGATAAATAGAATGTATCCCCGAAAACAAAATAAATATTTTATGTAATTTAAATTAAGGAAGTTAATAAACATGTTAATGTCTTGTTAGACAGAGAGCGCAACATACTTAGGAATGACGTTACTTAAAGGTACACTATACAAACTCTATACTGACAATCACTTTGCGGGAAAGAGACAGCACATCCCTTCTCAATCCGATCAAAACATGTAATCTCTATATCCCCATAACTTTATTGGCCAACTTAAAAATATTTTTTTCAGTAGTATACAAATTATATTTTTCATTAAGCCTGTTACTTTAGCTATTACATATTTGCTTTTTATGGTTGACAGGCTAGGCAATAGGCATGATGACTAATATTTTTTTATTACCTCATAAAAAAGCTGATCATAAATAAAGCACAGCCACGAAAACAAAATTAAAATTAGTTCAAAAATAAATAAGATATGGGCATTTTAATTCCATGCAAACTTCGTCATGTCTTTTCGTCGTCCATTCCACAATGCCTGAAGACTAAAGTCTTCGATCAGTGCGTCCTACCTGTACTAACATACGGAGCCGAAACGTGGACACTAACAGTGAAGCTAGTCCATCGATTCAAAGTCGCTCAGCGAGCTATGGAGCGAGCTATGCTTGGCGTTTCTTTGAGAGATAGAATCAGAAATGAGATTATCCGACAAAGAACTAAAGTAACCGACATAGCTCAAAGAATTAGCAAGCTGAAGTGGCAATGGGCTGGCCATATCTGTAGAAGAACTGACAACCGCTGGGGTAGACGGGTTCTAGAGTGGAGACCGCGTATCGGCAAACGTAGAGTAGGACGCCCTGCAGCCAGGTGGAGTGACGACCTGCGAAAGGCGGCTGGTGGCAAGTGGATGCGAAAAGCAGAAGATCGTGCCTTGTGGCGTTCTTTAGGAGAGGCCTACGTCCAGCAGTGGACGAATATCAAATAGGCTGATGATGGGCATTTTAATTCCATGCAAGACAGAGAGCGCTCTATACTGAGCCGTGACGTCACGGCTCAGGTGCGCCATACAAATGCTATACTAAAACACGCTTTGCGAGAAAGGGATAGAGCATCCCCTCTCTATCCCCACCTAAAACTTTAAACACTCGTATCTCAGAGATTTATCAGCCAAATAAAATTATTTTTTCAGTATGTGTAATGTATTTAGTTATATTAATCGCTAAGCCGGTTATTCGTAATAAATTAAATATTAGTCATCATGCCTATTGACGACACCTCACCCTGGAATGATAACTGGCTTTTAAGTGATGCTTCTACACCGTTAAGTGCTTGGTGATAGATTTTTAACTAGCTAGCCAGGCACTAGAAGGTGCTATCAACATATTATAAATTAATTGTTGTTGATTAAATTAGGCGTTACTTTGCGGTAGCCCAACGCTCCCAACGCCACATCGCTTGCAGGAGCGTTACAGGAGGCAGGTAGTGGCAGGTCGTTGTACGAAATTCTTCCTGCTCCGCGACCGGACTTTAGTCGGTTTATTTCAGCTTGCTAATCCTTTTAGATAATAATTATGTTAGTTAATTTAGTTCTTTGTTGGATAATTATTTAATTATCAGCTCCTGGCCGATCAAACTCTGCCCACAGCAGAAACAAGTTTTCCACAGATAGATTGGTTTTTTTGAAAAGTTTTTATGTAAACACAAATTCTATAAATGTTATCGGACACGTTGCAGTCGTTTTTGGAAATGCGATTACAAACTAATAAACATTGAATGAACAAATATGCCTTATTTGATACTGCAGAATTTACTGGATCCCATCAATTATTCACAATGTTGGTGACAGACTCCGATTAATAATTAATGCATCATGTTGAAATTTAATGAGCTGCAATATGGTGTCTGTTTGCAGTACTATAAAAACAAGGCATGATGACCAATTTTTTTTTTTTTTAGCCAGAGCATTTAAGAGCTCTTTTTGCTTTTTTTTCCATCTATGATTCAATACATTAAGTATAGCTCCCGCCGCTACTTTGACGCGGCGCCTCATCACCCAAATCCTCTTGTAGTTAAAGCTTCCAACTACTCAACAGACGTGACAGACCCTCCTCCTCTCCGTAGACGCCCTAGAGACATCTTGGGCGACCCGGACGACCCCATCGCCGTCGTCACAGCGGCGGCGCTGGGGTCGCCCGATCCGACTGCTCCTAGCAATAGGAAATATTCAGTTTTTGGTACAGGCGTCGGTTACCAGAGGCACACACACACACACAGCGATCTCGCCGGCGGGATCGTAGACCCTCGGGATCTGTTAGAAGATCGGTTAGATTCTCTCCAAATAATCATTCAGTTCAAAAAACCGCTAGGGCTCCAGGGCACACCCCCTCTGGGGTGCCTGGGCAAGTCTGATTCCCACTCCCGGCGACTGCCCAAGCCGAGGTTCGTACCTTCGAGGTGCCCTTGTGCTAGTCGCCCAAAAACTTAAACCATCAAGTTATGCCGAACGCACACTGCGTTCGCTAACTAGTCCGGTCCATCTGTAGAGGCCAAAAGGCCAACATTACAAGTTAATATCACCAATATTTTTTTATTACCTCATAAAAAAGCTGATCATAAATAGAGCCCATCATGGAAAACAAAATTAAAATTTGTTTATAAAGAAATAAGTTATAAGTATTTTAATTTCATGCTAGACAGAGAGCGCACTATACTGAGCTATGGCGTCATGCCTCAAGCGCGCCATACAAATGCTATACTAACACACGTTTTGCGAGAAATGAACATAGTATCCCCTCTCTATCCCCACCTAAAACTATAAACGCTAATATCTCAGAGATTTATTTGTCAGCCAATTTAATTTATTTTTTCAGTATGTGAAATGTATTTAGTTATCATCATCTCTAAGCTTTTTATTTGTAATAAATTAAACATTAGGACACATAATTATTTCTTATACAACTAGCTGACTCCTGCAGTGGTAACCAGGATTTTTTAGTTTTTCTGCATTTGAGAAGTAACTTACTCTATGTCCATCCTCATGATGCATACCTACTATCGTCCTGCCAAATTTCATTAGTTCTGCTTAGCTGATTAGTCTTGAAAAGCAAGAAAACAGGCACAGAGCCAGAGTCGCTACTTTACTGCTACTTTCGCTTTTATTATATTAGTTAAGATTAGGATCACTATTTGTTACAATGCAATTGGACCAATAATCATCTTCTTTAAATTATTTCCACCAGATTTTAAGAAAATTTAAACCAGTACTTCACTCTATGCATCAGAAGAAACGACTAATGAACTACGAAACTAACAAAACTTTCCCAATTGAAATGGTCCACCGTTTCACCTTTCCTTTAATTCGTAAATTACTCAATGGCCAGCCGTATTTATCAACCGAGGTGTAAACTCCGACGATTGAGCAAACTTTCCCTTTAAATCCTGACATCAAAGCTGCTAACCCTTTGACCATGTTTTTATGTTCTTACAGCCACCTGTCGTAACTAATTGGATTCTTTATATTTTGTCCCTTCCCTAAAACCATTTACACTTGACCCGCCCACCTTCCGAAAATTGATTACACGTAGAACGATTCAATGGTTTTTGAAGGTCAAGAGAAATTGGGCGAGTACCCTTCCGTACGCCTTGATTAACGTTTCCTTCCTTTTGTACGGAAAGCAGGTTAATATGAATTAATGCGTGTTTACTTGTTATGTAATGGTTTTAACAGTAAAGTTACGTAATTTGTATTTAATATCAAACTGGAATAGTTTCAAAATTGTGTGGAGTCTTTGTATTGTTTAACTTTTTAACCAAGTTTTAGGACTGTCACATCGTATTTTCTAACCACCTTTAGTTTGGGTCGTCTAGATGTTTTTGGTACTAAATTGTCAATTTATGATCATTTTTATAATCCGCCTTAAACAAAGGGTCAAATGGATCAAACAACGAGCTTTTTGATTTGAAAAGAGATTTGAGCAACATTCATTTAAATCTGCTTTGTTTTATTTTAATCTTTATTTGCATATCGAATGGTCAATATGGATTACTTGATGATTCTTTAGGATTATGTTTTAATCAAGCTAAGCATTGTTTTATGCAGAATGTTTTGTCTGAATTACGTGTCCTATATTTGGAGTTCGCGCGAATCACACCTATAATGCTGGGTACGCTGCCAACTGGTAGTGGGCTTGAGCATTTGGATTGTCTTTAGACTTTCAACGGTCTATGGGCAGTCTAACTGTATTTGTAGTTTTAGTTTTAGCTTGTATTTTGTTTAGTTAATAAAGGCGCTATACATACTTATAAGTCATTAACTTCTTCAAAAATCTTATATTTATAAAGTCACTCACAGATAACGCATAGCCTAAACTGCTGAGTCTAGAAGCATGTAATTTTGCAAAGGAAACCCTTTCCGCGTTAACAAGTATAACAGTATAACTTGTATGAAACAAAACATATATTGTATGAAAATTAGATGCTAGATTCAACTACAGCAGTGTCTAGAAAACTTACAATGTACTAAAATGGGCCACGCCGCGACAAATCTCGTAGTTTTGTGCATAATTATGCTCTGCAAAACTCTATTGTTTCATGAACTGCTCGGTACGCAAATGTTATACTTTTTGCAGCATGTTTCACATGCAGTTTCCGAACGCTTGCTGAACAAAGAGCTGTTCGCGTTTCAAAGTAATTTTGAAACATATTATATTATAGACAAATAAATATATGAAAACGTGTGTGTGTGTGGAGATTGTGGAGAAACACAACAAATATAAAAAATACAAACGTAGGTTTGATCTTTAAATTGTATTATACTCAAATTTTACAATCAAATAGCTTGTTAATAATTTTGAATATGACGGACTCATGACGGGAGACAAATTAATCGGTATCACTCGGATAAAAAGTGCTCATGTTTTAGGTATTCCAAACAAACTATATATAAAATTGCGCAAGAAATATATGGAAATATTGAGTTTCGGAATTATTATTTTACTTTTAATTAGGTACCTAATGAAAAACACGAATTCAAGTGCACGGTGCAGTTAGTTTAAAATAAAATAGTCTGCATTTGAATATAACGCGGAGTACTACTGAAAGCTATTCCTCATAGCATGAAAGTGACCGTCGCGGTTGGCCGATCGCATCTACACAGTGCAAATTTTATACGCAATATTCAGTATTCACAAACATTCCGTTCAATTCTAATCTGGCTTTGAGCTCTATGAGCTCTATGAGGCTAGTCTGTGAGGCTAGCGGGTGTCAGTTTCTCTAATTACTTTTTTTCTTTTCCCTCTCGGTAAGATTTTGGCGTCTTACGTTTTGTGCATTTATCAGTGTCGTATTGAGGTATTTTCAATATAGCTGACCCACAGCTGACCGGACAGACGTTGTCCTGTCTTAGAACTGTCAAACAAGTGAAGTTAAAATCATCGTTAAGTTTTCTGAAATTTTTCAATTTTCTTATTTTTTTTTTCCGCTTGAACCTTCTACAAAGTATTAGAAAACTTAAAAACAAAGATGAATGAAATCGGTAAAGTCTTTCTCAGGTTATGGCGTGACCAAGGTAAATAGTTTTTTTTTAGATTATTAAAAATATGTCACAGGTTGGTCACAGGTTTATAATAAAATCAGGTTTTTGTTCAATAAGCTAGAGTGGCTAGAGTGGAATATCGTTTTATGATATTATGCCGAACGCAATGCAATTTTGGTTCATATTTCTTTAAATAAATAAAACCATTAGGGACTTAAAACCATATTTATTTGTTAAATTTGACATAGTACATTTAGTTAGCACATTATCAATATTGGTTCTCCACTAATTGTCGTTGCATGTCGATGTACAATGGTAGTGGATTATTATTTATTAAGTGTTCGTGAATTGCTCGAGTGTAGACAAGTGATATAATATAGTGAAAAATGTATTTTCGTGCTGTTTCCAAAACTCCATAGAAGCCTCTAGTAAATACTTTATCACTTTACTTAGGCCTTTTCCTACTTGTATTTAAAATACCTATTTTTATAAATTTAAAATGCTTTTCAGAAGTTCGTAAAATTTCATATTTTCTAAACACAAATATTTTTCTTCCACAGAACTAGTTTAAATTTTCCTTTTAAATTTTTATTTGGCCTCATCATACTTTTTATATTTCTCTCTGGTTTTATCCGTTGATTTTATTCAAGGAAAAAACTTAAATCCGTGTCTATTAAATTCCTTTTGCCGTTGGTTGTCTGACTGAAAAATGGAACTTCGCCCCGTTTCTTCGTGATCATTTGCATATCATTTGGAGTATTTGTTTTTAGAATTGAACAAGATTTATTTTTCTACCCTAATATAATGATTACCAATAATGTTGATTTGAGATCCAAATATTTTGAAATCCAAACACGTTCCCTGTTTTTTTATAGGAGCGTCTTGCTACAAATAAATTTTGTCAAATTGTTATTGTGAATACTAAGGTAAATTATTATTACAAACTTTGTAATTCAAAGAGCACACAATAATAGTATTATTGTAGCGTTCATAAGTATCTTGCGTGGATATTCTTGACATCGGATTTTTGTTTTTTAAATTGTGAACAATGCCTTTTTCGTTTTAATACGAAAATTTTCTTGATTTTATCAGTGAATCCTTTGAAATAAGATTAAAACAGTATTTTTTTGTTTTGAAGGATAGATCTATTTATCAGCCGATGATCCAAAGCCAAAGGACTGTTTTGTAGTTTTTTCTTCTTTTTTCCTCTTGAGAGGATTTTGGCGTCACACTTCTTGTGCATTTGCCCGTTTCAAATTTTGCTATATTGTCAAGTTTAATTAAATATAGTCAAACAAGTCATAATTATAGACAGAGTCAAGCAAAGTAAGTCACGGTCAATTCAGACTCATGCCCAGTTAACTGGTAGTGGCTTTACGAGAGGATTTTATGGAGTTTTAGAAAAACATGAAAAGACATGTTTCATCTAATTATATCACTTGCCTTGACTTAAACACGTTCACAAACATTTAATAAATAATAATCTACCATTATTACACATTAACATTCGTAAATACACAAGTTTAGGAAAATAATACGACAAGGCGAAGTTTTTTTACGTTGGGGCCAAAAAAAAAACAGTTTTGCAGTTAATATGTAGGTATTTATGTATTTGTATGTATGTATGAAATGAGGAGATCCGTATATAGACGAACAAAAGTTACCGACATAGCCCACCGGAATAGCAAGTTGAAGTGGCAGTAGGCAGGGCACATAGCACGCAGACCAGCTTCTCTCCAGGTTCTCGAATGGAGACCACGGCCTGGTAAGCGCAGCGTAGGACGTCCACCCACAAGATGGACAGACGACGCAAAAGAGATTTGAGGGAAACCCTGGATGGAGGTCGCTTCCAACCGGCCTTTTTGGAGATCGATGGGGGAGGCCTATGTCCAGTAGTGGACGTCTTGTGGCTGAAATGGTGATGATGATAATATTTGTACGCTATATATTACCGCCTACAGCCCTTCCAGTGTCAAGTGACCTTATTTATTAATCTGATATTATATGCTTCATGCCAGTACAGTATTCGTTCACGTTATAAATAATATTATTGCCACTACACCGAAATGTGCTCGGACCAGCGTAAATAATTCAATTGTTCCCGGATTATTTGCTATAACAGGGGCGTATCAATTATGTACGGAGACCTGCATCTATTTACTGAAATACTCGTCCATCCAGAAGGTTTTTTCAGACTTCGTTATGCTATATCGCAACGTAGCCATAAATAACACATTATTATAAATAGCGTGATACGGATATAATTTAAAGACATTTTCAATTATACATGGTTACACAGAATGGGTGTACTAATCCTAAAATGGGTCATAACCTATCATTATGAACAACTTTTACTGTGGAACCAATCCTAAAATCGTGATTAAAATATCAGCTGTTCCATAGAAAGCGGTCATTCACACTTGACAAAATGTATTGGATATTTTTTCACGATTTCAGCTTTGGTTCCATAGTAAAATTATAGCATACCCCTGTGAAATACACCCATTCCGCGCTACCCTGCATTTTTAATTAGGTGTACTCTCATTCAGATGTAAACAACATTTAATTTAAAAAAGAACAATGGGACAGTATCTCAGTAATCACAGTACTTCCGAGGTGGTCAGGGTATATCTTCGGGATAATCCCAATAAATACCTACCTTTCACATTACATATCACCAACGAGTCAACGTCCACTGCTGAACAAAGGCCTCCCTCTTAGAGAAGGCTGTTGCCATAATTGCCACGCTTTGCAGGCGGCTTGGGGATTTCAGTACGTTCACCGTGTACTAATATGACGCTGCCGCGTAATCCGTGGTACTCGTCGCAGTTTAAGTATATACCCGGTTCATAAGTACGTTTACTTTTTTTAAATATATGCGTGGGTTATGCTGACAAGTTTCGTCTTGATGATATTCATATTTATTCATTTTATTCATCCGACGAGAGGGACAGGATACGATAGTTCTGGATTCCGGGAACATGCTCTTCTTCCGGGAAGGAGAAAGGAAGTCCCAGGGTGGTGTAGGTTTTCTCGTCCGCAGGTCACTCATCAACAACGTGATCAAAGTCGATAGTGTGTCGAGCAGGGTAGCATACCTTATACTCAGAATAACTGATCGTTATTCGCTGAAGGTCATACAGGTATATGCGCCGACCTCGACATACCCTGATGATGAAGTAGAGGCGTTGTATGAGGAGATATCCGAGGCCATACATACCTCCGAAGCATACTTCACCGTTGTTATGGGTGACTTTAACGCAAAGGTGGGCACACGGAATGTCGATGAGTTAAGAGTGGGGTCATATGGGTATGGACGGCGGAATCCGAGAGGCCAACGGCTGGTCGACTTCATGGAGAAGGAGGAACTCTATTTGATGAACTCCTTCTTTCAGAAGCGACCATCCAGGAAGTGGACGTGGATGAGCCCCGATGGTTTGACCAAAAATGAGATCGACTTCATCATGACGACCAAGAAGCGAATATTCAATGATGTCTCTGTGATCAGCAAGGTGAAAACCGGTAGCGATCACCGTATTGTCAGAGGCACATTGAATATCAACATTAAGCTAGAGAGGTCACGTCTGGTGAAGTCCACGCTCCGTCCTGGTCATGCCCAAATCCAAAACCCGAATGACTTCCAACTTGAACTGCATAATCGCTTCCAGGGTCTAGCCGAAAGCGGAACTGTGGACGAACTAAACAATGGGCTAGTGGAAACTGTCCAAGCAGTGGGGTCCAAGTTCTTTAAGACCCCACCCCGAAAAAGACCTCAGAAGCTCTCAGACGAAAGCATTAAACTAATGAAAGACCGGACCGAGATGAGACTGCAATCTTCAGCTGATATGTCGGAATATGGCCAACTTAATAGACGAATCTCGAAATCGGTGCGACACGATCTGCGCTCCTACAATACAAGATGTATTAGGGAGGCAATTGAGCGGAACCAGGGCTCGAAAGTGTTCGCGAAGAATTCGTCTATTGGGAAAAGCCAAATGACAAAGCTGAAGATCGAGGATGGCAGTATCATTTCGGCAAAGTCGGAGATTCTGAGAGAGCTTGAGAGGTTTTATGGACAGTTGTACACCTCGACACGACAGCCTATTGTCAGTACAGCTCAGGACAAGAGAGCTAAACTGACCCGACACTACACTGAGGACATCCCAGACATCAGCCTGTACGAGATTAGTATGGCTCTGAAACAGCTTAAGAACAACAAGGCACCGGGTGATGACGGAATTACGACAGAACTACTGCGAGCGGGTGGAAAACCGGTACTTTTAGTCCTCCAGAAGTTATTTAATTCCGTCATACTCGATGGTACAACGCCTGAAGCATGGCACAGGAGTGTGGTGGTGCTCTTCTTCAAAAAAGGTGATAACACCTTATTGAAGAATTATAGACCCATCTCACTCCTGAGCCATGTGTACAAGTTGTTCTCCAGAGTCATTACGAACCGTCTCGAAAACAGGTTTGATGACTTTCAGCCTCCCGAACAAGCCGGTTTCCGAAAAGGCTGGAGCACCATAGACCACATACACACGCTCCGCCAGATTATACAGAAGACTGAGGAGTATAATCGGCCATTATGCCTAGCGTTTGTGGACTATGAGAAAGCCTTAGATTCAGTCGAGACCTGGGCAGTATTGCAGTCCCTCCAGCGTTGTCATATCGACTATAGGTATATCGAAGTGTTGAAGTGTTTGTATAGAAACGCCACCATGTCGATCCGATTACAGGACGAGAGCACGGAACCAATCCAATTGCAGAAAGGCGTGAGACAGGGAGATGTTATCTCTCCGAAACTGTTCACGAACGCATTGGAGGACGTTTTCAAGCTCTTGGACTGGAACGGATTAGGCATTAACATCAACGGCGAATACATCACTCACCTTCGTTTTGCCGATGATATAGTCATCATGGCAGAGTCGCTGGAGGACCTAAATACCATGCTCAGCGACCTCAGTAGCCTTTCCCAACAGGTGGGTCTTAAAATGAACATGGACAAGACAAAAATCATGTCGAATGTCCATGTTAAACCCGTGCCGATAGTCGTTGGGAACGATACTCTAGAAGTTGTTGACCATTACACCTATCTTGGACAGATTGTTCAGTTAGGTAAGTCCAACTTAAGCAAAGAGGTCGCCCGAAGAATCCAACTCGGATGGGCAGCGTTCGGGAAATTGCGTGACATCTTCTCGTCCAAGATACCACAGTGCCTCAAGACGAGGGTTTTTGACCAGTGTGTGTTGCCAGTGATGACATATGGTACTGAGACGTGGTCCTTAACTGTTGGCCTTTTGGAAAAACTCAGAGTCACTCAGCGGGCAATGGAGAGAGCTATGCTCGGAGTTTCTTTGCGCGACAAAATCCGAAACGTGGATATTCGCCAAAGAACCAGAGTCACCGATATAGCTGTTAAAATTTGCAAGTTGAAGTGGCAATGGGCAGGCCACATCGCTCGAAGAACCGATAACCGATGGGGAAGAAAGGTTCTTGAGTGGAGACCACGAACCGGAAGACGCAGCGTAGGTAGGCCTCCCACTAGATGGACCGACGACATAGTGAGAGTCGCTGGCATCCAGTGGATGCAAAAGGCAGGCTGTCGTTCAGTGTGGAGGTTAAAGGGGGAGGCCTATGTTCAGCAGTGGACGTCTTCTGGCTGATGATGATGATATTCATAACCTGTTGACCATTAGGCGATTGAAATAGGTATAATTTTTGTATACATACTTAAAGATATGCTGTTTTCTTTGCACGTTCGCTGGGCAAGGTTATGGGGCAAACTTTGTGGCTTTTGCTATATTATAGTCTAGTCTGAAGAGCCTTAAATGGGTCTAAAAATAATGGAGCGGTAATTTTGTTTGGGGCGCCTGTCGGTCAGGGGTCAACTTCGTTTGCTTATTAAAGTGGTTAAGAGATGAAACCCTTTTTGGGGATAGAAGGTATTTCGATAACGAAAACGGGGAAGGGGGAAAATACAGAATATAAAGGCCCAACGGTGACTGAGAGTCGTAGAAGAGTCGAAGCGAAGTCTCAGCGTACAAGCGGCCAAAAGAATTACTTTCATCGTTTTACCGGATTAAAGTTCAGGTGGTCAAAGTCTGGAATACGTCCTAACCTAGGGATCACTTTTACAATTTAAAATTATGAGAATGGTCAACTGGGCCTACGTTGGTTAAGTTGGCTCACTCTGGCTTCTCTTTGGAGTATTTATTCAATTCTCTTTATTCAAGGGGATAACGGAGCATCCACAGATATACACAACCAGATCGGCAATATATTTCAGTGAAAGAGACAAATTGATACAGCTCAGCACAAGTACAAAAAGGACATAAATAGACTTTTTTGTCCTTATCGGCGTGGCCTCTTTTTTGGACCCGAAATGTCAAAATCTGACGGTTCAATGCCAAACAAAACGGGTCAGAATATTATTTATTGGCTTATTTTGGTGATTTAATGTGTTATGTGCGTCTTTTCTCTGAGTAATAACTGTAAAAATGGTTCTACAATGGTTGGGTGTGGCATTTTGGGCTGCAAGAAGCGCAGTGAGAGACAAAACGGTGAAATATTATTTCACAAGTAAGTAAACATAATAACGCTTGTAGCGATCACCTAAAGACATTCAGGATATCAATTTGTAAACATATTTTCATAATTAGTCAGTTTTTGGGTCGATTTGTGGTCTAATTCTATGAATTTTATCAAATTATTCACTTAGAAGAATTTTGACGAATGTTGCCAGTTTATGAAAGAAATTACCCACCGCATCTAACATAAATTATTCGTTCTGCAGGTTTCCAATTCATCCTGTCTTACGAATGAAATGAATGTGCTACGCGGTCGTGAAAGTTGGGTGCCAGCAAGACATGGTAGAATTTTTTCGAAACATTTCAATGCCGGATCCATTGTCAGAAGAGATATTAATTATTTGATTCCGTTTGCCGTACTAACAATGCACTTGCCTAATGCGAACATTGAGGATTATTCAGTAGAAATACCATCGATAAGTTCTTTTGCCACCAAAAATTAGAAAACTTTCTTATGATGATGAAAATATTTTACCAGCCGAAAAAAACAAAATTGATTGAGATTTCTTTCCAACCAATGTACATGTACAGTCAAAAAAGCTGGCACATTACAAGAAGTGCAAAATACCGACCCTTCTATGCCCATGTGAATATGATGAATGTTAGTATCAAATATATACTAATGAGGCCAGAATTATGAAGCAGGACAAGCAAAAGGCGATTTCGGCGAACCGACTCAAAAAGCTACGCGCTGTTCGCGAAATTTGTACAATAAACATTAAAGAGTTTTATCTATTTATCTAATTATTTGGAATGTTATACGTAATTCCATTCATGAAAAAAATTTACTGACCAAGCGCGAGTCAGGCTCGCGCGCTGAGGATTCTTTACAATCACAAAATACAAAAAGTTGTGCAAAAAGACATCACGCCCAGGCTGTCACCCATCCAAGTATCGACCGCGCCCGACGTTGTTTAGCTTGGTGGTAAACAGAAATTTGTCACTGACTCGCACTTGGCCAGTGTTTATTATTTGTTGTTTTACTTATGTTCACTATAATCCGCAAAATTTGACGCTTGTACGGATTACCGTTTTTACAATAGAACAAATCCAAAAATACCCCGTTCCGTTTTAGTTTTTTTTTTTTTTTTATTAATCCACCGTTATATTACATATACATGAAAACTCTAACTGATTATCTATTACGGTTCGAAAGATACAGCCGTTTAAATGTAGGATAGACAGACAGACAGCCAATTTAGACTTAGTAATAGGGTCCCCTTTAGTTTAGAATATTTTTATTTCTTAGTTAATCAGCCTTAACATTACATATTCTGTGAAAATTTAAGTCAACTGGCTATCTATTACGGTTTTTGTCAGGACGATAGGGTATGCCATGAGGACAGACAACGTGCTTTTCTTACCAGAAAATTGCAGGTAGTACCGCGGGTTGCAGCAGATAGTGTATAAACAATAAATATTTAAAAGGTAGTATTGTTTCCAAAATTACTCATTGAAGATTCACTACCCATCATATTAGGTAAATTAACCTAACTTATAGCAAATAATTTTAATGTGGCAACACACCTTGTTGAAGCGAGAGGCACTGAGCTAGCCACGCTCATTGAAAATCTATAGGTATTAGATCTGTGGGAGCATCTAATTTTCATTTGACTTTGACATAAGTACCAAAACTTGAAAGGTGTAAGTTTTTACCCTTCCCCGTATTACTACCAGCCTTACTACAAGTAGTAACACGGGTATATTTTTATCCATGTTACTACTAACTACTGCAGTAGTAACATGGGGCAATCCACGTTCCCATTGCTTCGCTTGCTTGTCTGTCTGTTCGGTACATGTATTAAAATTTATTTTAAATTATCTTTTCAATGAGCTAAGGTTGAAAATATTAATTCAGAACTAGATGGCAATGCCATTTTAAATTTATTTTTAAATAGTAAAAAAAAATGCCACAATTAATCGACGCTGCTGGTGATAAGAGACCTGGCTTATTCCTCGTGTAGAGAATTTCTTTGGCAATTCAACGCGGGAATGCAGCTAGCGTTCTTGGCACTTTACCACGCGGACAACATCTTGTTTTTGATATTTGATTATATAAGTGATAATTAGTAATAAGTAATAATTAAGGCTTTTTTATTTTCTTTGTATCGAACAAAACAGAACAGACCTTTGTACTTAAATAAATAAAACTCTTTTTACGTTCAATTTCGACAAAATTATTCTTGCTGTTGTACAACCTCAAACCTAATTCTCTTTCAATCCAACCAGTACAATAATATAGTAAGTAGTAGGTAGTACAAAGTCGGTACAACGTCAACGCCAGGGCCGGAGGTCGCAATTTTCAATTTCCGCACGGAAAAGATAAATTTTGTAGTCGTCCACTGACGCTCCCTCGCAGTCGATTGATGGCTCTGTCTGTTGCTTGATAAATAAAATATTGCATTCCGATCAAGATGTATGGAAGTGAGATATCGTATAATGTAATTTGAAACATGGCCATAAACACAGAAGAGAAAAAAATTTCGTTCTCTTTTCTGTGTCCATAAACAGTTAACGCTAGGAGTAGGTAGAAGATGGAAAACATCCAATTGGCTCTTAGAAGAGAGAATAAGTAAGAAGGTTGTCAGGTGTGATAGGTAAATGAAGTGAAAGCCTATGACAAACAATTCAATCCAAATTCAGATTACAATCACATCACATCACATCATCAGCCATTAAATGTCCACTGCTGAACAAGGCCTCCCTCTCAGAGAGGGGTGTTGCCATAATCCCCACGCTTAGCAGGCGGCTTGGAGATCGCAGTACGTTCACCGTGTACTAACAGGACGCTGCTGCCCAACCTCCGGTGGTTCTGGTCGCAGTTTTAGGACATACCCAGGTACCCAGATTACAATAAATAAGAGTAAATAAAAAGTGAATAAATAAATAAATAAATACTCGGGACATTTTTGCACCCACGGTCATCTGACCCCAAACTAAGCAAAGCTTGTGATATGGCTGCCAGAGACTGATATATATACATATATAGGTTTAAATACATACTTAAATAGATATTAACACCCAGACATAGAACAAACACAAATGTTCATCACACAAATGTTTGTCCTAGATGGGAATCGAACCCACGCCCCCAAGCACAGAAGATAGGTTCACTACCAACTGAGCCACCGGGGCAGTCGAAATATATCAATGACAATCATATTAAAAATGACAGTTTACATAAAGATATGCAATTGTTAATGAATAATGTCATAATCATCACCAATAAGGTTACTCGTATTATAAGTAAACACTTTCGCCCACTGCTCCTCATCTAATAGAAAAGTTGGATAAGCAGAATTCTCTCCAATATCACCGCCACCGGGACAGTCAAAATTCAAATAGGTACTCATGAACGTATCTATATTGATATACCTACACGAGTATGATATGGATCACAGAAATTTATGGAGAAAGTATTCATGTAGTACATGAGTGTCATTTCGATGACAAGTACGAATCGAGAAAGAATTCTGATATGTACATAAGTATCATTCAGATGATAGGAACGAATGAAAAAAGCATTCAAATAAATAAGAGTATCATTTGGTTCGTAGCAATCAATAGATGAAACATTCAGATAAGACATCAGTACCATTCAGATCAAAGGCACGAATGAAAAGTCTTCCCTCTTAACTTCAACATAGAGCGTATCAAAAAGGGTATTCACAACACCTCCGCCAATGTTGCTAGTATTGAAAGAAAGAAAGAAAGAAAGAAAGAAAAAGTTTATTTGTGACCAAATTAGGTATTGAAGATATAGGCAGCGATTTCTGACGGACCGCTTGTATGTTAGCCTTTTACTTATAAAAAAAGCATTCAGATTATTTATTTATTTATTACAAGTTCTCAAAAACGTAAAATTAAAACCATAAGTATCACTTAAATCGTACTCACATTATCATAAACACTGTACTCACGGACAGTAAATGGCCAGTTGATAGTACATGAAATGCGAACAAAGTTTTTCGTTATTTACTTATCGGAACACACGTAAATAGGTGACCTGATAGGCGAGCAAATTTATTCATAGTCACAGTTGTCGACCGCAATTTATTCGCTCGCTCAGCGGAATCCGGTCATTCGCATTACCATAACTAAGGGTGCGATACAAAAATAGTCTAAGCATAGGCTGGTATTGGTGTATGGGATCCAGCGGTTTAAACTAGGTTGGGGAGAAAAAAATAATTCTTTAAATAGTCAGTCATGATGTTTCGTCTGGCAGGAGTTCAAAACAATGCATACCAACCTGCGCAGTACCAGTTCAACCTACCTTATACATAGAGTGTAGAAGGAGAATTCCTCAAGACACATAGCGTACACCAAACAGTAAAATGCCAGCCCCTAGTTTATAAACATCAGAGGTAAACATAGTCTTTTCGGTAGAAAAACACTTGTTAAGTGATTATTTACTGCTATCAACCCACTGACCTTGATTTTTATTAACTTGCCTCTTTTACTTATATTCCCAACTTACTTGTACTTAACGCCAACTTTTCTGTAATAACAATTCGACATAAAACCTATTCTTGCCCAGCCTCAGTATACTGATTTACTCAGTTGACCTTCTTGAGGATCGAATAGAAGATTTATCGAGGTCGCACCACTTTACACGAGCCTTCGGAAACAATATACCGATATGTTTATTTCGCTGTCGAGATAATACAAAACGATAATTTTTTACTGTCTGAATATTTTGAAAGGACCTTTTAAGGGTTTCTGTAGGCTTAGATTGTGCCCTCTTTAACACTATTAGGTTGCTTTTATGTTAGTATTTGCGCATGTAACATTTCACCGTTTAAAAAAAAATCATTATTAATAATTTTTATATCGCTGATCGATCTGCATTTTTATTTTCGGGGTACTTTAGATATAATTGTAGATATAATTAAATTATCGCTATCTATACAAAGCGTTAATATTATAGTTATGTTGGTTTTGTATATATTATATTTTTTTTGTTACCTTATACATTATCATAATTATGTTTATTTATACGAAAAAGTTGTGACTAAAAATTCTTTACATTAGGAACGATTTAAAGAATATGACTATTTAGTAATATTTTATTTTTAAGAGACCATAAATAGGTAGTATATTTAATAGTGTAGCCTGACCACTGTATAGAAATTAATAGGTATATGAAGTGATTAATGTATACAGTTTCAATGAGTACGCTATGATTTCCAGTACATGTGACAACTTGAAATCCTTGAAGGATATTATCCTATCTCATGCTGTACAAACCACTAGTGTGTAAATACCTAATTAGGCACCTACATTTTAATTTGCTTTTTGTTCTAAAGTAACTAGGAGCCACGACTCTGCAACTTTAGTCTGCCAAACTTATACAATTCCATTACCTCAAGCCAGTGGAACCTTGGAATTATTCATATCTCCATTAGCTACCCGATGAATATTAGGTATCAAATTCAAAGTCAGTGCAGTGAAGCCATTTTGAATGATTAACAACTAATGTTCACGCTTGTTGGTAACGTCGCTTGCATGTAAAAGAAACTAGAGATAGTATTTTTATAGTAATTTGGGTATGGGGGTCTAAGGTATCAGTTCATTTTGAATTAGGGGTCTCTTGCCCAAAATTGTTTGGGAATCCCTGTTCTAGAGGCTTTCGATAAGCATTTGCCTACAGAATTGAATAAATGAAAGCCTGCTAGCAAAACAGTTATTTTCATCAAACTTTATTCCATTCGATTTTGTTCCAACAATTGTTGCCACTCTACTTGATTTCTTGATTGTAATACCCATCAGTTTCCCACAATTTTTTACCTACAATACTTGTGCATAGTTTTCATTCGAATTCGATACGAATAAAACCTAACATTTCTAGTCCTATCTCCAACAAACACACGAAAACCCTTCCCAAGACCCCATGAAATATTCCAGCCAATATTCAGTGCACTTCCAACCCTGTATTGCGAAGGTAAAATACTCGACGGTATGCATAAGATTGTTGCTGGAATATATGGCCAATAAAGACGAGTTTTGCAAAGAAATGTAGGGAAAATTGTGCAGGTATTGTATGGGGTAGTTTTTCGGTTGCAAAAGAAAATATGCTGTGAAAAAGTAGCTATTATATAAATAGGGTAAAACAGAACTGTGATACTAAGATGAAAAGAGGTAATAATACTTGTTTATCATGAACTACTATTGACTAAACTATTAAATTACGAGAAAACAGATGTTCGGTAGAAATATTATGTCAACGAAATTTATGGAATAACTAATATTTTCCATGATTTGAAGTAACTGTCTTTAAAATTGTTCATAATGGTGAGAACAATGATTTTTTAGCTTCATTCCACCGTTTCGCGTAGACAAAACATCTTCTCGTTTTAATAATGATATATTTAGATTTTAGGATTACTGTTTTTCAAACTTCTTTTTCTATATCTGTAGTCGATGAATTGAGCTGTCAATGGTGATGATGATATATAACAGACGAAAAAAATACTCCAAATTATTAAATTAAATTCAAAACACATTTTTCCGAACTGTATTTACTTTTTTTATATTTTACATATAATTGACCTACTTTGTTTATCAATTTTATAATTTTTGTAGTGAGGATAATGACGCATACAATATCTTTTTATGTGAGCTAATTTAAACTTAAACAACTTATTTATTTAATATACGTATAAATAACTACATAACAATAAACCAACCAACCACAAACCACAACCACATACGAACCAGCCCACCAGAAACTACAACCACATACGAACCAACCACCACAAACTATAACCACATATGAACCAACCCACCACAAACTATAACCACATACGAACCAACCCACCACAAACTATAACCAAATATGAACCAACCCACCACAAACTATAACCACATACGAACCAACCCACGATAAACTATAACCACATACGAACCAACCCACCACAAACTACAACCACATAATTACGAACCACACAACGACATACGAACCATAAACCAACAACACCACAAGGTACGAGTACAATTCGAGAATAGTTTGCCTCGTTAGGTACATCTTAATTAAAATATAAGCCAGCTGGTATATTCTTGGAATTATATTTAGCTTAGAAAAACCTAAAAATCTCATAACGCTGCAATGAAAGCGTTAAATATTTCCACGTAAATAAGTTATTGTATTCTCACAAACAACGAATCAAATTCCGCAATTCTAAGATATATTTTGTCGAATTTCCAATGCATTTGAACCCATAAATCACCATGCAAAGAAACGAAATCATATAAATTCAAATCTCTTAAAGCCATCTCACATAAAGGCACTACTGAAAATTCACATTCGTTCGTTGCATTTGGCAAAGGATACTGAGGCATCATTTGGTACAAGCGTCCCAAACGTGGAATATAAAGTGGATGGAACTGTTATTTTTCTTGAAGCATGTATGTAATTGATACACAAAAAATGTCTCTTAGTGAAAAATATTTAGGCATTGAACCTAGGTATAATAATTTATTAATAGTATAAAAAATATTTTTTTTACAAGTTTTTAGGCTAAGCATAACTAAATATTATTTAATTCATTGAATATCCATTTAACATATTTTATTGTGGTGTCTTGTTGCGTTCAGTAGTTCCTATGGCCACCTTCCAACTCCATCATCAGAATGCTCCATGGTACCATATTAATACATTGTCATCCATGTTACACAATTGCACTCGCGGGTGAAACCGCGGGGCGCAGCTAGTTCTGTATAAAATAGAGCATTCTATCTTGCTGCAAGTCTATGGCTCAGCACAATCTCTGTACTGAAACACGCTACATTAGGCCGGGTGCAGATGCGCAAAGCAGAGCCACATTCACCCTGAATTGCCAATTTCACGTGATAAGGGTACAATGTACACTCGTAAGCGAAATTTGTAAGGGTTGTTTTTAAATTTATTGTGCAGATACGGGTAATGGTAAATTTTACTTTTTGTAATTTTTTCCCTGTTTTGGAAGCTCACACTGAAGAGTAAACGCAGGGATAAAGTGGGGACTATTTCTTTGTTTTGATCTCGTTTTAATGAGAAGCCACAGGCAAAACTTATCTCAGATGGTGTCACCTTCGCTGGTGCTGTCATTTGTGGTTTATTTGAGGTTATAAACATTGCTCTTGAATGAAACAATAAAAATAAACTTTGCTTTTAAACAGTAAAATGTTTCTTTAATGACAGTGGCAAATCTCAAAAAAGAGTTAATGCTTCCTTAGGTGATAAAAAAGCGAATCTTTTGGCAAGGTAGGTATGCAATAAAATTATCAGTATAATTTTTTCTCATCGGAAGGAAAACGGTGTGTACCTCCATTTTTGAAACACTGAATTGCACTACACAAAGGCATGTTTTAGTACCAGACGATATTTATTGTGTAATTACAAAAAATATCTATTGATATTTGACACTTTTGACAGTGAATCAACACCAGCGATAATGCGCCACCTGGCGTGATAAATAAGCAGCGCGCCAACCCAATGCAAACGACGCACATTTGTAAAACTATGATTATATTAATTGCATTCTGTCTTTGCTTTTCCAAATTAGGTTTTGAAAATAGTCATATTAAATAATCATATCAATGCGAAAGCATGTTTGTTTGTTTGTTTGTTTGTTCTTCTTTTGCGCAGCAACAAAACAACACTCTGAGGCGATTTTTTGCATAGAGATAGTTGGGAAGCCGGGCATTGGGTTTTTTATCCCGGAAAAAAATAATGATACCTAAAGGATTGTCTACGTGGTTGAAACCGTAGGGCATAGCCGTACGCCATAACCGTAGGGGTATAGAGAGATATTATTATAGTATGTAAACAGGATAATTACGTTGCTATATTTCTAGCAACGTAATTTTCCTGTATACAGGGTTACGCGTATAAACTGTACTAAGCCGAAAGGATTCATTGTATTCATCAGTATGAACAAGTTTTACTATGGAACCGAACCTGAAATCGCGAAAAAAAAAACTGCTGTTCCATTGAAAACGGCAACTGACTCTCGACAAAATGTATGGAACAGCAATTTTTTCGCGATTTTAGGGTTGGTCCAAAGTAAAAGTTGTTCATATTGATGAGTACAATGACCTTCTTTGGGCTTAGTACAGTCTATGTGTGTAACCCTGTAGAAATATAATCATCATTTATGTCCTATCAATTTCATTACTGTTGCAGTAATTCCATCTCATTCTATGAAGCTTTATTATGAACTAAATAAAAGAAGGACGTTCACTTTTCCTCCATACGTAATTACTTTCACGTCATAAGTTTCCTTGCCACGTATTGTTCTAATACCCCGATATTGTATACACATTTCCTCTTATCTTGTCTTTTTTATTTACGCAATGTAATAAAATAGCTCTTACGTTTCATGACGTGCGTTGGAATTCAATAACTCAATCGTAAGGAGACGGAGTAATACACAGGGTGTGTTAGAAGTTACGGGGGAAGTGAGACAAAGTTGGGAAAATTGGAAGTAGGTGTCTTCAGATACTAAAGTATTGTGAAGATTACAGATGATCAACGGGCGTTAAAAGTTAGTGTGATTCGCAAAATAAAGAGAAAAAGAAAATTTGCTTGATATAGAGGGAAAGAAGCATATGCGGACTAAGCTTATGGATTGAAATTGAACACGTGCAATGTATTTTATCACAAAAAACATCAAAATTGTAATAGAAGAGAATGGTTGGCAAATATCGTCTGCTTAAGATCCATCATTAAATTAATACAATATTAAGCCCGGCGCAAAACTGCAAGGCCTCTGAACTCTGTATGTGACCACGGATAATGCTGTGTTTGAAACAAAAAAATGTAAAATGCACGCGATAAATCTGTTAAGTGTTTAAGGCTGCGATCACGGGCCACAACTATCTTTTTTGCATGTTTTAGCATTTTTGGAGATAAAAAATTAATGTGTTAGAATTCAAAAAACCGGGCATCTTTAAAATAGGATTGCATATAGAAATAAGCTGGCATCCAGTGGATGCAAAAGGCAGGCTGTCGTTCAGTGTGGAGGTTAAAGGGGGAGGCCTATGTTCAGCAGTGGACGTCTTCTGGCTGATGATGATGATGATGCATATAGAAATATGAATTTTGAATTGCGAGTAGGATGGCGGAGGAGATAGAAAAACTGAAAACTAGAAAAAAAACGCCATCTTATAAAATATCAACATGAAAATTATCTTATACTATTTGTAATGTTATTCTAAATACAAAAGTTTTTATTTAATTCTCACTTAAATTAAGGTTGTAATTAAATTAAGAGGCACCTTTACCAGCGCAACTTAAAAAGGAAAAAAATAATAACTCAGTCATTTTTTTATCTTCAAAAAATTTGAAAACATGTGAAAGAGATATCGGTGGCTAGTGAGCATGGGCTTAATTAAAATGTGTAGTAATTGCAAAACCCAAAAAAAACAAGATTATAGATTTATTTAGATGAGGGTTTTTGCTTCGTTTGCGTTGTATACTTAATTTCTTGGATATTTGGTATCTACAGAGGTCTTAGTAATCACATTAATAATATAAATACGAACGTTAATGTATGTTTTAATTGTTTATCGGGACTTATCACAGATTATTTAATTTAGGTAAAAATATGTACCTTTCGCTCGACGACAGAGTCAGCTCGTGACCACGGTCATTGTAACATGGTCGAAACGTCGAGCGAAAGGTACATATTTTTACCTAAATTAAATAATACGTGATAAGTCCCGATAATCATTTAAAACATGTATTGTGTTCAAATCACGAAAGTTAAAAAAAAAGTTTATGTATGTTTAAGCTTGTTTTGTTACCAGTGGACTTCATAACGGCAAAACTGGTTTGGATGAAATTTAGTATGGAGCCTTAACTCTGGATTGTCAAATAGGCTACTTTTTTATGAGAACTTTATTATATGTTATTTGAATAAAACAGCCTTCTGGACTAATTAATGTATTTTATAATTGGGAGACCTTCTTGTCGCTTATTTAGTTACACCGGAAGAGAGAGAGACATCTTAACGGTGTTGCCAACTGCACCATAGATAATATATTCCAACACTCCCTCTCAATTTAAGTTTCTGAATTTTATAAAACATTTTTCAACTTATAATTGAATTTAGTACAAATTTTAATTTTATACATGGCAACACTTTTATCTTTTATATCCGAGTTTAGTACAATTTTTTATTCTTTAAATGGCAACACTATGACAGTAAATTACATTTTGACAACCTTATGTTTGACTTTGACAGCTAACATCAAAACAAAATTTTAACCTCTAAATTACTTATTCCAGTGTTGCCAACTTGGGGGTTTTCCCCCTAAATTTGGGGATAAGTTAGATGAAGAGGGGTATTTTTAGGGGCCATATTTTTTTAGGGGCATACACTAGGGGTATAATTTTTTTACGCATTTTTCATGATTTACCTTTTTTAGGGGTATTTTCTAGGGGGAAATTCTTATGTAGCGGTTTTTGTAACGTAAATTAGAAGATGATTGATTGAATTGATGAATTAAATTTTATGAAGGTGTGTAATCTCATAGACATCAGCAGAAAAATCTTTTCTGTAAATTAAGATGAAAATTAAACGATACCAGCGAATACTCAAGCGGGCATAATAACTGAAATGATAAGACAAACAATTGGACGACGAGTGAAATACGAGTAACCGACTGAGCAAAAAGCGAAGATGTGGTTCGTTAGTGTTAGAGCCGTTACCGTTATTAGAGGTCAGTGAGATGTTAGGGGGAAAGAGGGGGATTTCGAGACGACGCTAGGGGGGGACGCTTAGTCGAGGTTGGCAACACTGACTTATTCTAACAAAGTTTTATCAATTAACTATAAAAAAATACTGAAAAACTTAAATAAACTAGACAAAAACTTACGAAATTGGTAAATTGTCTCTGTGATAACTGAATTTAACACAGCACAACGCTTTCGTCATAATGTCTGCGGTGTTTTCATTAGAACTTATGTATTTCACATTCACAATGTTTTTGTTCACAATGTCTTTCACAAAATGATATTTTATGTCTATGTGTTTTGAATAACGCGTATTTTCACTGTTGTTTAGCATTTTTATAGCACTTTGATTGTCCACATAGAGCACGCACTGTTCAGATTGATCTCCAAAGTCTAAAGTAAGTCCACGCACAAATAATAATTCTGAGATGCAATTTGCTGCTGAAATGTACTCAGATTCAGCGGTTGATAGACTTATTGACTGCTGCTTCTTTGATGACCATGATATTAGATTGCCACCATTATATATCAACATTCCGCTGACACTTTTTCTGTCAGATTTGTCACTTGCCCAATCGGCATCTGAAAAAGCTGAAATAAGAGGAGTATTAGAGTCTTCTCTATTCTTGAATGTGAGTTCTCTGTCCATTGTGCCCTTCAGATAGTGTAAAATCCTTTTCGCTGCTGACCATGTGCTCTTAGTAGGTTTATCGAGGTATCGGCTTAAGAATGAAGTTGCAAATGTAATGTCAGGTCGACTCATTGTAGACAAATAGTTTAGACTTCCAATAAGCTCTCGATAAGGCACATTATTAACACTTTCTTCATTTTCAGGTACTTGGAAACTATGTTCCATCGGTGTCTTCAATTCCTTGCATTCGCTCATGTTATATTTCTTCAGAATATTTATAATAAATTGCTTATGTGATATTTTTATTGTGTTTTCAGTTCTTTTTATTTCAAGTCCCAAATATTTACTTATTTTTCCTAAATTCTTTGCTTCAAATTCATTTTCCAGTAATTTTGTTATTTCCTTGACATTTTCCATATTTCCCATTAATAGTATATCGTCTACAAATAGTATAAGCCACACTCCATTTCCTTTAAATAAACATATGTCGTTTTCTGATCTTTTCAAGTTGATTTTTGTACAAAACTCATTAAATCTTTTATTCCAATATTTAGGTGACTCCTTTAATCCATAGAGCGCCTTTTTAAGTTTCAGAACAGTTCCTTGTTTTTGATTATTTACTTTTACTCCCTCTGGAACTTTTATGTAAACTTCGCTCTCAATTTTTCCATTTAAAAATGCTGATGGTATGTCCATTTGTACGATTTCCCAATTATTATGCAACGCTTCTGATAATCCTAGTCGTATAGTAGTCACTTTTGCTACTGGTGAATATACAAATTCATTTGTTTGTTGCTGGAATCCTCTAGCTACTAATCTGGCTTTATTGGTTCCGTCTGTTTTGGTTCGGAAAACCCATTTTGTGTCTATTGTTTTCTTTCCTTCAGGTAAATCTGTTGTTGTCCAAGTTTCCTTTTCCGTTAATGATTTTATTTCTTTTTCAATAGCTATTTTCCATTCCGGACTTTGTTTTATTGCTTCTTCATATGTTGCCGGGTCGTTTTCGCTCGACATTAAACAAAATGCTTCATAAACTGTCTGTACATCTTGATACCTTATCGGTTTTTTAACTTCTCTTCCGCTACTGGTCTTTTTAGGTTCTTCGGTTGTGTCGTGAAATTCTTCCTCGTCTTCTTGGTTTTCATGATCTTCATATGATTCTTCTTGTTCTATTATTCCATACTTTATTCCCACTGGCTTCGGAGTTTCATTTTTGCTCTGTTCATATGTAATATTATTTTCATCGAAACGTACATCCCTCGAGACTATGATTTGGTCTGTCTTTGGATTCCATAATGTGTATCCGTTCGTAGAATATCCTACCATTCTGCACTCATTTGCACGACTTGATAATTTGTTTCCTTTTGGCATAATATGCATCCAAGCTTTACATCCAAATATTTTAATTTTATTTAAGTTAAAATCTTTGTTTCTTATTTTTGCATGTATTTTATTTGATATAGATGAGCACGGTGAACGATTTATTAAAAACGTTGCTGTCAGTACTGCCTGTCCCCATAAATATTTTGGTAGATTAGACTCGTCTAGTATTGTTCGTGCTTTGTCATATATTGTCCTGTTCATTCGTTCTGCTTTTCCATTTTGTTGTGGACTATAGCTTTGCGTGTACTGTATTTGTATTCTTTTTTCTTGACAGTATTTCTTCAATTTTGTTGCTGTAAATTCTCCACCGTTATCGCATCTAATTTTTCTTATTTTGATATCTTCTTGTGTTTCCATTTCTTTGATAAAGTATATTAATTTTTCTGTAGCCTCATGTTTATTTTTCAATAAGTATGTTTGTGTAAAGTGTGAGAAATCATCTATTATAGTTTGATAATATTTGTAACCTTCATTTGTGGGCTGTCTTGCTGGCCCTGAGATATCGGTATGAATTAAATCTCCTATTTTACTCGACCTTGGTCCTTGTATTCTTTTAAATGGTAATCTCGTTGATTTGTTTTTCAAACAAGCCTCGCATGGTAGTTTACTGTATGGTAATCCCATAATTGCTAAGTTTTTCCTACACATATGTCCCATTCGCTTATGCCATACCATATCATCGTTTTGCATTATATTGCTTGATTCTCCCATTTGGAGTTGAAAATTTAGTGTGTATAGTAAGCCGCTCTTTTTTTTCCATAGTAAATTTTTCTGTTTGGGGATTTTATGGTCAATTTATTATTTTTAAATTGTACTTCTTTTCCGTTTTCTACTAATTTATTTACCGACATCAAGTTATTGCTCAATCCAGGTACTATTATTACTTCGATTGTCAGTCCTTCGTCATTGTAATATACTTCAAGATTTCCTTGTTGTGTAGCTTGCAATATTTGTCCATTGGCTATTTTAATTTCCATTTTACTGTTTAGAGCTCTTTTATTTATTAAATATTTCTCGTATTTCTCTTGAATGAAATGCTGAGTTGCTCCGGAGTCGACAACAAAGGTGATATTTCCATCTTGCTCATTACTGAGTAGCGCCTGATCCGATGCTAAAAACATTGGGTTCTTACGCTCGGTTTGGTATACGGCTCCTCTTGTTCTCGGACCTCGGTTTCCTCGGCCTCTGCCTTGACCTCTGCTGTAGCACTGGTAAGACTTATGTCCTCTTTTATGACATTTAAAACAAATTGTACTTACAAATGACGACTGAGGGTCTGCTTGGTCTGGTATTGACAAGTTACTATCCTTTTTAACTTCGTGATCTAATAGTTTTGCTTTCACAAAGTCTAGTTTTACTTCGCTATTTATGGTCTCTATTGCTGTTATTATGTTGTTGTACTCCTCTCCCAGTCCTGTCATCAAATAGCATATTTTATCAGTTTCTTCAATTTTCTCACCTGTTACCTCCAATTCCCGAATTATATTATCAAATTTTTCGAAATGGTGTTCGAGATTTCCACTTGTGTGTTTGAGCTGTATAAGTTTTCTCCTCAGAGATATTTTGGATATAATACTTTTTCTTTGGAACATGTTGCTCAATACCTGTATCATTTCCTGTGCGCTTTTGCATTCTTTTATTAGGTTTAAATGTCTGTCTGTGAGACACTGAACAATAATGCTCCTCGCCTTGGCGTCCAACGTTTTTCCTTTTTCGTCGCTGCATATTTGGGTCAATGTATTGCCTAACCCTCTTTCTTCTAGCAAACACTGCACTCTAAAACGCCAGTTGTCGAATGAATCGGCATTTAGTTGTGGATACAATCGATAATGCTCGTCCTTGTGCGTAGCCATATTTTTCACTATGGCGTGCACCGATGAAATCTGAATTTATCTTTTTAATCCTATCACTTTCCCTTAATATAACTATCGGGCGTTGGTAGCCCATAACCTATGAGAACTTTATTATATGTTATTTGAATAAAACAGCCTTCTGGACTAATTAATGTATTTTATAATTGGGAGACCTTCTTGTCGCTTATTTAGTTACACCGGAAGAGAGAGAGACATCTTAACGGTGTTGCCAACTGCACCATAGATAATATATTCCAACATTTTTAACTGATTTCAGGAGGAGGTTATTTGTATGTTTGTTACTCGATTACTCCGCCAATTGTGAATTGATTTTGATGATTCTTTTTTTGTTTATTTTTATTTATTTAATTTTTCAGAGGTGGTTCCATATAAATTTTATTATATCAGCAATATTGTATATTAACTGTAAGTTGTTTGTTTTGTTTTTACTTAAAGATTATTTTGTAGTATTTTTCACCCCATCGAAAATATAGTAACATCAATTAAGACCAAACCAATAAAAAACTCGTCTGAGACACATTTTAGAAAGTCATCGTTTGTATTCGTAACGTCATGTAACTACATCAATAAATAGAATTCTTTAACACAGATAAAAAAAAACTGAATTTGAGATGTTTACGGAGCCATACATATTTTATCGGTACTTGGATACCTAAGAGAATTGGCCGATATTGAAACTCAGACAATAGCTATTGGGAATATTCTATTGTAATTTTATTAGTCTGTCATTGTATTGATAGCTATTAAATTAAGTGATACAATAAAAAATAAAGTCAAGAATTGAATTCAATATGTACCCTAGATAGCGGGTATATAATTGAGCCTTTTGAGGTTGAGACGCTTGGACCGTGGGGACCAGGAGCCCATCGAATATCTAAAGACCCATCAGGGTGACTGGTCGAAGCAACTCGTGACCAAAATGCTGGCCTTTATTTTGCCCAAAGACTAAGCATTGCCATACAACGTGGAAATGCTGCCAGCATTTTGGGAACGCTGCCCATCGGTAGCGGCTTGTTAGATTAGTTTTAGTTTTAGATTAATTTTAGTTTTAGATCAGTTTTATTTATAAATTTAAATTTAAAATAGTTTTTATTTTACATGTTAATTAATTGTATTTAAAAAAAAAAACTTTTTTCTTGACTAGTTTTTTTTTTTTAATATGTAATAATATATATCAGAGGACGTATATACCGTAATAGACATATTTCTATTATATATTAGACCTATAGTGTATCAATGGATATGTTTGTGTTAAATAGACGATTTGATTATTATATAAGACGTAATTGTAAACTTTTAATTAGACGTGCCATTTTGTCCTTTATGGCCTGTCTACACGATTCGTTGCGTCGGTGGCGCAACTAAACTAATTGAAAAGTTTTTTTATAATACTAGTTTCAAATGACTTCCGTGCTTGGCAGTCTTTTATCGTTTGTCCCACGTGTATACAATGCTAAGTCTACGTTACTAGTAACTTGCACTAAAATGCGTTTGTATTTAAACTTATTCCGTTTTATTACAAAACACGGTTTAACTTTAGTACTGGGTTTAGTACCAGGTTTAATGGACCATGGACTAAAATAAACGTTATTATAAAACGAAGTTTTTCACTAAACCGCGGATTATCTATGGTATCAGCTGGTCCTCGATTAGTCGAAGATTTGTAATAAGGTCAAACTCGGACTTTTTAGTCCTGGTTTAAACCTGGACTAATGGATTATTTTGTAATAAGGCGGAGAGAGTTTCCAAGTGCCCCAAATAGTTTCATAGTCATCATTTATCTAGAGAGCGTTTCCGAAGCCGTGAAACAACAGTTTTATTATTTACCTAGTTCGCACACATTCAGAATTTCCGATGGTTCTCAAACAAAGAGCTTTGTCTTGCTGATGAGAGTGCTCGAATATTTTTATTGGATTTCACGGGGAGATTTTCACGTAACGTCGGATTTAAGATTTATTTTTGCGTGGTGTGTAGTTTCAGTTGCTTTTAGGCTTTTTGAGATAAGCTGGTTGTCAAGTATCAGATTAAGAAGGAAAACGACGTAGGTTTTCCGTTATCTTTTTATAAAGGTAGCATTTTGATCTTGGCGGCTGTGATTGGCGACCGCGACCCCGCGTGGGTCACGTTGTGCGACTCACAGAAAATAAAAAATTTCGTTTAAATTAGAACCGCTGTCAAGGCATTTTTGTAAGATTTTTTTGTAGCCAGTTGCACCCATATAAACGAAACTCCAGTCATTCGAAATCAGTTAGCAACTGTGATGCGGAGTTCAACGCGTTTATCTTAATAAAAATGTTCAATCAAGGTTCACTCATAATGCCTGGTAACAGATTTTCCGTCTCATTTACTTCACTGATGAGAGTGCTCGAATATTTTTATTGGATTTCACGGGGAGATTTTCACGTAACGTCGGATTTAAGATTTATTTTTGCGTGGTGTGTAGTTTCAGTTGCTTTTAGGCTTTTTGAGATAAGCTGGTTGTCAAGTATCAGATTAAGAAGGAAAACGACGTAGGTTTTCCGTTATCTTTTTATAAAGGTAGCATTTTGATCTTGGCGGCTGTGATTGGCGACCGCGACCCCGCGTGGGTCACGTTGTGCGACTCACAGAAAATAAAAAATTTCGTTTAAATTAGAACCGCTGTCAAGGCATTTTTGTAAGATTTTTTTGTAGCCAGTTGCACCCATATAAACGAAACTCCAGTCATTCGAAATCAGTTAGCAACTGTGATGCGGAGTTCAACGCGTTTATCTTAATAAAAATGTTCAATCAAGGTTCACTCATAATGCCTGGTAACAGATTTTCCGTCTCATTTACTTCACTTTTCTATGGTGCGACCCATTGCTCAGTATGAATTTATATGAAGTGCTAAGCAATGCAAGCGACCGCGGCACGTGGCGTGTGTCGCATTGTTTAGAGTTCTATATTAATTCATACTGAGCAGAGTCGCGCGATGCGACCACGTTCGGCGGTCGCCACCGCGCCGGTTAATATAATAATATTGTGTTCTAGGTGTCAGACCAACCAAACCATATTTTGTGTAGATTTACTAAATAAAGAGGTTTGGTGCTTCATCATCATCATCATCAGCCAGAAGACGTCCACTGCTGAACATAGGCCTCCCCCTTTAACCTCCACACTGAACGACAGCCTGCCTTTTGCATCCACTGGATGCCCGCGACTCTCACAATGTCGTCGGTCGGTCGGTCGGTCGGTCGGTCGGTCGGTTTGGTGCTTACACGTGGACAATCGCACAAGAACCGTAATTTTTTTCTAGGATGATAAACAATACGGTGTACAATGTACCATCGGGATACGATACATATAGAGTCTCAATCGTGCCAAAAAATTACCGAATCAAAACTCGGCGCACGCTTCAAATTGCGCAGACTTTTTGGTTAGTTACAAGGTAACCGCGATCCGACTACAACGCCGCGCGATGCCAAATCTACGATGACAGCGGACAAGATTGTGACTCTATAGAAATTGTATTTCGATGCTTCGTACTATAAAAAAAATCAGACTAATGTTGCTCTTTTTCCGCATGAAAAGAGAACAAACCAAATGAAACATTTGAACACGTACTTTATTTCTGGTGAGCTGTAGTCAAACGATTACGACAAAACTTACAAACACACATACTTTTGAGTCTTTAATTTTATTAAACATGATTTCTTACTGTTTAACCCCAAATAGCCTTCACAGATATAATTAGGAATTAAACAACCGTTTGGCAATTTAGATCTCTGTTTTTTCAGGTTGGTAGACGTACTCAAAAATGTATTATCCAAACTCTAAGTTTTCTTACCTATTGAACTCCCAAGAGTCTAGTCCAGCTTTACCTACTAAAATACTAAACACTGCCTCTCTGAGCGTTCCAGTACAGCAAGCAAACTAATTAAGTACAAATTTAGTTCCACACTAGCGTTTGCTTCGTGAAGCATGTTTCCTAAATTAATGTATTAAATACGACTTAATAATTCACATTCAAATTCAGTGCAGACCGTTTGTTTGTTTAATTAGAACATAGAAAAATACGTGAAACAACATACGTAATCGTATAGAGCCAAGGTAAGTTCATAATGTGTGGGTGTTCACTGTTCAACCTACAAGGACTTCAAATTCCCCAGCCCTATTAAAAAATCAGTGAAGTGATTATGCCTTATATGCATCTTATATGGCAAAAAAACACGGGTTATCTGATAAGCGATCATCTTAGCCTATGGATACCCGTAACACAAAGGGCAGTCAAGGATACCTTTAAAGACTCCTTTTGAACAACCCTCTTTTTAGTTTATCGGGAATGCTGCAGGTGTGAGGTCTTTCACATTATTGCAGGTGTGGGGAAAAATCGATCGCGTAAAACGCACAGTACGCTATAGCTTCACAGATATATATGCTATGTGGATGGATTTTCTGCTAGTGTTAACATTAACAAATTTTCAGAGATGTGAAAACAGGAAGACTTCATCTCTCTGAAACTGTTCACGATCGCATTGGAGGGCATTTTCAAGCTCTTGGACTTGTACAAGTTCGGCATCAACATTAATGGCGAAACATCACTACCTACAGACATCAGCCAAATGACGTCCACTGATGAATATAGGCCTCCTCCTTAGAACTACACTGAACGATATCCTGCCGTTAGAATCCACTGGTTGCCCGCGACTCACGATGTCATCGATCTATCTAGAGAAAGGCCCACCTACGCTGTGTCCATCGTATATCGGTTCTTCGAGCGATGTGACCTGCCCATTGCCACAACTTGCAAATTTTAATAGCTATATCAGAGACTTTGGTTCTTTGGTGAATATTCACGTTTAATTAATTACTAATTCTACCGCGTAAAGAAACTCCGACCATAGTTTTCTCCATTGACCGCTATGTGACTGAGTTTTTACAAACAGCCAGCAGTTGAAGACCACGTCTCTTGGAAATGAAGATGATGATGAAACGTGTATTGACAAAACCTCCTAAGCTTAGTTTACTTCGTTCTAAATGGAAGGAAATATAACCCCCCAATGAATAAATCAAGTAGCAAATACATGTAACTTCCAGTATTATTGGTAATCTATCAAATGCCCCGCGTCGTCCGACAATAATTTTATTGGCTAGTGAGGCGGGCAAGCAAATCTATTGGAAGAAATCCCCACATACATGGAGTGACCTCAATTCTCATTGCTAAGGCCCGAGGTATAAAGAAGAAAACATCAGCGATTCTGCCAAGGCTATCAAATACATATATACTATATAGCTGACAAAATCATAATATTATATGTAAATTAATAAATAAATATCCGGGACATTTTTGCACACACGGTCATCTGATCCCAAATTAAGCATAGCTTTTGATATGGCTGCCAGAGACTGATATACATACATATATAGCTTTACATACATATTTAAATAGATATTAACAACCAGATATAGAACAAACACAAATGTTCATCACACAAATGTTTGTCCTAGATGGGAATCGAACCCACACCCCCACCAAGCTTAGCCAGGCTAACATGCGCACCGTGGCAAAATTTTGTCGACTCTTTTTATCGTGCCCAAGCTAGACAGGCGTATACGAAACCGTAGGTGCTTTATTGCGTTCTCGCTCTACAAAGTGACGAAAAGATTTTGTCGCGGTGCCCATGTTAAGGATGCAGAAGGTAGATTCACTACCAACTGGCTATCACGTTGGTACCTATTTAATGAATTTAATACATACCTATCTAAACATGCCATAATGATCACTGTCATAAAGTGAAGTGAAAAATTATAACAAAAAACTGATCCCTGATCTCATCATCATCATCATCATCATCAGCCAGAAGACGTCCACTGCTGAACATAGGCCTCCCCCTTTAACCTCCACACTGAACGACAGCCTGCCTTTTGCATCCACTGGATGCCCGCGACTCTCACAATGTCGTCGGTCCATCTAGTGGGAGGCCTCCCTACGCTGCGTCTTCCGGTTCGTGGTCTCCACTCCAGAACCTTTCTTCCCCATCGGTTATCGGTTCTTCGAGCGATGTGGCCTGCCCATTGCCACTTCAACTTGCAAATTTTAACAGCTATGTCGGTGACTCTGGTTCTTTGGCGAATATCCACGTTTCGGATTTTATCGCGCAAAGAAACTCCGAGCATAGCTCCCTGATCCCTGATCTCCAAAATATAAATTTTATAGGTATTATAGTCAAGTTTTAGTAAGATAGAAACATGTGTTTTTTTCGATTGTAGAGTTTTCACACTTTTCGCACAAACGTGCTACGTAATTATATTTTTCGTTAAAAGAACGTCAGATTTGAATGAAACATGGTGAGAAAATTTAAATTGACTTATAATTACCGCTCATTTGAAAAATAAAGAGAAAATTAATAAACATGAAAAAAAATCTGATTGAATTTGAACTGAATCTAAAGTCGCTTGCAAGATTGACCTTAACATACATTGCAAGTTACATAAAACCGAAGCATAACGGTTAGAGTTAGCGAACAGGTTCAAATTCTACGTTGCATTTTTTTTATTGTCAATAACAAACTGTTTCTTTGACAAATCTTTAATCCGCTTTAGAGCGGAAATCTATTAGAGATTTAAATTTGCAAATAAAACAGTTTTGTACATGAACTTCCGCAAGTGTGATTTATTTATGAAACGCTATAAACTTGCTTCTCATATCCCGTTCTACTCACGTATTGTTTGGTAGGATACAAATCCCATAGGGTAGGCTTACGACGCTGCATTGTGCACTCCCAGACGTCAGACCGAACAAATCTATTGGAACTAAGCGGTGTAAGGTTCACGCCTCGGTTCCCTTACACGGCTACGAACCGGTGAATTATGTTAGGAGGGATATTGAATTCAATATGGTTGGAAGCACAATTCTCGCATATCACGACACAGGTTTTAATGAACTAGGATTATATCGCAACTTTGCCTACGTTTTGAACAAAGCTTAATTTATGTTACTCGAGTATGGTGTAGCTTTCTTTGTAATGGATCACCCTAAGAAAATGGACTAGCATAGAATCCGTCACGTGATTTACAAACCGTAGCACGCCATTTGTCAAATTGTATGTAGCCTTTGAAGCCTTTTACAGGTCCCTAGTTCATTAAAACAGTGTACAAACCTGCAATTTGCCGTCCTGTCAAAAATATATCTGTTTCGTTCTGGTTACAACAATTTCGGCATATGAGTATGTTTAATTCATTTATGATAAACTAGCTGAAACCTGCTACTTCGTACGCGTAGAGCTCGGCCTTCGGCCTTGCTACTACAACCCGTTATAACCTATGTGTTATTCTAATGTATAAGCTATATTATTGTAAACTTTCATTAATATCCATTCGGTAGTTTTTGCGTGAAAGAGGAACAAACATCCAAACATACAAACTTTCGCGTTTATAATATAAGTAGGATTAACACTCCTTCTATACTACTAGTCGTTATTCTGTGGGATCACCCAAGTATCAATTTGAGGCTTTTGATGATAACTGCAAGGACGTTATATATATACCCTAAGGTGTAACTTCCTTGGATAACAGACATGACAGTGTCAAACTGACAGAATTGTTGATGATCTCCGAAAACCTTAGCATGCGCAAAGACCTCGGATAATTATGTGGTATATTTTATCGCATTTACAACAGTTCTGAAAAACTGGTCATGCCATCGTCATAGTTTTACCATCGCACTAGCTCCTACCGTCTGAAAATCATACACTTATCATGGATTTGTGGAAATTGCACTGTGCGTTTTACGCGATCTTTTTTGTCTCACACCTGCAACATGGGGTTCATCTACATAGTTTCCGTGATCAGACTGAATTAGTCACGGTTCTCGGAGTGTTGTATCTACTTTGATCACGGTATCTGTGGCTACAAAAATAAATATGTAGCTCTCTTCTGCGGCATTCTTTCAATCAAAATTTGCATGACTACAGTTTTTGATATAAATAAAAAAAAAATGGGGTTGGTCTGGTATATTATGAAATGGGGATAAGAAAAATCACTGCACCCCTCGTGTGGTATTCGTTGAATAGGTGTTTTCAAATGAAAGTAAGATTTCAAACATCACTTTTTTATCAACTGCATCTTTTGCAAAGTAACCAAACCAAAATGGCTAAAAGTAGCGAAACGTGGTTGTAGACACCATTATAGCCAAATCAAATAATTCAACAATAGATGATTACCGAAGATAAAATGACAAAGAGAAAACAATATCGATTCTGAAATTAAATAGCCAATATATTTTGAAAAGGACAAAAGGTTGGAGTGGTCCCGTCCTCTATATTTTTGTTATTAGCTCTTGAATATCGGTCCACCGAAATTGGGACCATTGAGAAAACGGATCTCACAAAATGAAATATACCCCGAGGATGGTATTGAAATTTTTATTGAAATTATGAAAAGAGACGGAGCGTGAAGAACTGAAGATAAAGCATATGAATACATTGAGTTTTTTTTTTAGCCAAGATTTGCTTTTTAAGAGCGAAGTATTGCTCTTAAAAAGGCAAATTTATAATAATACTAGCTGTTGCCCGTGACTTCGTACGCGTAGACTTTCATATAATTTTAAAAACCCATTTTGCCCACCTTAATTCAGCCCTTCCACAAAATTCTTTCTTAACGGATCCCATAAGGAATCTACCTGCCAAATTTCAGCTTCGTAAATCAAGCAGTTTTCAAGATTTCGTGATGAGATTCGAGTGAGTAGATGAATTTCGCTTTCATATAATTATAATAATTATGTTTAGATGGTGTTTTTTTTTTGAAGCGACTGTTTTTATTTTTATGCTTAGTTTTTTCCTGAGAGGTTACAAACCATAAATCTATTCTCTGTTAACTTAAGAGGCACCGATAGAGAAGATTTAGAGCGGTCCACACTAACCCCTAAATAAGGGGTAGTAAAAATAACCGAAAACGATTTGTTGACGCTTGATATAGGCTGTGGCGATAAAAGTGGTAAAATTTATGTAGGTACATCTTTTAAATACGACATATACATGATTTGAGAATAAATCTGATTAAATTGAAAAGTTATTTCAATCCGTAACACAGTAGCGTATTGCAAGATATTTTTTGTATATTTGAAATTTAAAAATATTAATTTTATGACTTCTTTGGAAAATTATTTCTAGGCACTAAATAATTATACATGTAATTGTGTTTTCAAATTGGTTATACAGTTTGTATACTTGAAGTAGGTAAGTTTTCAACAGGGAATAATCGTTATAACATAGTGTCTTTTTCAACTTACTTTTAGAGTCTTGGACAAAAAAATTTAGATTACCGTTTGATCATAAAATACGTCTTCTCTACATAAACAGAGTAAAACGCAATTTAACAAATCAATATCACATCGGGTGTCTCTCTGCTCCCGTTCCCTGAATTATGGATTAGATTACAACGAGCTCTTCCAATATCTTCGATTGTCAAAGCATCAGAAATGAAATGAATTTCTTCAAGGGGATTAATAAATGCGATGTTATTATTTCTTATTACAAGCCAATTTAAGACTCTTCGATGAATTGGTTCCGACCTTTTCGAGGTGGGTGCTTAAGCGTCTTTCGATTTTGTTTCGACTTCTGTTAGCAGGTTTCTTTCAGTGTGACTTGATTGCTTTTATTTTCAAAGGAAATTTACACTTTGATAAGTTTGGATTCTTTGAGTTATTGGTGTTCGATTTCTTAAACATTATGACGTGGATTCTGACCGATTAGGTTTTTTCCTATATTACACATTACATTCGCTACATGTCATTAATTTTATTGTTTAAATATAACTTCCCAATCTTAAGAATATGATCAACAAACATATATTTAGACATTGATCGTTGAAACATAGTTTTTGATTAGCTTTTTTTTTAAATTTGTTTGATAGAAACAATAACATATTTTATGTCATTTTTGGCACTACAATTTATATTATTAATATTTACAAGCATGCCATCTTTATCATGTTGCAATCTAACAGTTATTATGTCGAAGAAATTGTGTTTTGTTTTTTTGGTAGATATCAAATTGCTGATTTTATAATAACCACAAATGACATATTGATATTTGGTTTTGGCCTTTTGAGATAACAGTACAATTCGCCTATAAAATTCTTGAAATATGTAAATTATACCTAAAATATGTGCTTTGGACTTTTGCGTTTTTAGCACCTTGCGTCTAAACCAGTGAACCTATCGGCGGATTAGTACAGACTACAGATATACATCTCGGTAAAGACTTCATAAAAAATAATTTACTGAATGATATAAATGGACACAAAAAAATACCACAAACAAACTTTGGTTGCTCTCTGTGAGTTTTACTTTTAATTCTACTTGATAAACCATATAAATCTATAGTATTATTGGTACTTAATATGAAGATTTTTTAACCTCAAATTTGCAGATTCGACTCATTGATGCGTAGAGTGAAAGCCTATAAAGCATTTACAGCCATTCAACAACTTCTCTCTGAATTTTCGAAATCTTCACACCAAGCCAAAGCAAACGATCAAACGAATTCTTATCACGTACCTCAAACAGGGTTAGTTTTTGTTTAACCTTAGCATCTACAAGATAAGGTTCAGTTTGGTAGTTTGCTTGTCTTGCAAGGGTACCGTCACCTCGGTTGGAACTGCTAATGAAGTTAGGGAGAGCTCGACGCCTTCGCATAGATAATGCTTTGGATTTGCCGATTGTTCTTCAGCTAGACTGGAATTTACGGTTGTCATACACAGATATGGATGTCATGATTTAACAAGAAATCGCTTTGGGTTTTGCTTTGATCAAAGTATTAAATTAGACATTTCTATTTTACGATATACATGTATATCATAATTATATGGAGAGAATTATGCTCAAAATTTCTTTGCGCGATAGAATCCGGAATGTGGACATTATTTCGTCGAAGAACCATGATTGGTAAACTTTCGCCCACATCATGGCAAAGACGTGGAGCAGGATGGACCACGCTTACATAGGAGAAATCTGTTTAACCTCAATTTGAATACATAAAGTTAGACGATTGACCACAGCTTAAGCAATATTGAGTGAAAATATAGTCGAAGATGATGGCAACGCCAAGCCAAGAATTGCCAACTTATGCTTCATGGATACATTTATAGAAATTTTTACTTAATATTTCTTTGTATTGTGTTTAATGAATTTTGTTATGATGCCGTCGCCCGAGAATAATCTTCGTTTTGGCAGGTTGCCTACTTTTTAACATTGTTCTCTATTGTAATATTGTTTGGTACGTTTAGAGCTTTTCTTATATTTTGCTATACACATTATACATACCTTTTTTAATCCGAGATTCATTTTATCAATACCTTAAAAATATAATACATATCTACATGTATTATATTGCAAATAAACTAATCTGCATCTGGCGTATGTGAATCCACCAATCCGTACTGGGCCAGCGTGGTGGCTATGGTCCTATCACCCTTTCGGGGGTAGGCTAAAAGTCCAGCAGTGGACTGTTAAAAGGCTGATTATGATGAAAGCAATCTACTTAATAATTTACTGTGCAACTAGTCAAAAGAAAAATATTTAAAAAAAAACTTCAAAAGGGCTAAATAGCATTTAAAAGTGAAAAAAATATTGACTCACGGGTGATGATCATGAGGGATCATGTACCTAACTTATCATTTAATAGTTTTTTTTTTATAATAAATGTGTGGTATGGCAAATATTGTTTGCCATTTACGGAAGTTAATCCGCAAAAATACCGTTACCAGGCTTTCTAATATTTTTTTTTTTTTAGATTAAGCTTGTTTTTTTAATAAGTTTACATTATCTATTTTCTTGGTACTAAACCAAAATTGAATTAAACATTCGCATACGTATATCTCAAGGACTTATAATGCAAACATTAACAAGCGTAAATTTCAACGAAAATTTTGCAGGAATCGTAAACAGGAAAATCCTTGGAAAAGTAGGTGGAAAACAAAGCGTAACATTTTTTGAGGAAATCTCAGGACTTCTTAAAGCTGGCGTATGTAAATTATTCCTGAAGGAAATGTATTCCAAGTTGAACTGAGAGCCACAATTTGAATTGACGGAAAAAGTTCGGGGAATGTTTAATGGCACATCAGAAATAAGTTACGGGCATCAATACGTCTCCATCAAAATCAAAATCATAGCCTTTTAGCTTTTAGAAAACAAAAGAAAGAAAGAAAAAAGTATGTTTAAGTATGTAAGTAAAGTAAGTAAAAGTAAGTATGTTGTTGTAAAAGTGAGTAAGTGTGTGTCTTTTAAGTATGTTTTTACTATGGAAACTAAGTTTACGTCATGGAAAATAACTTAAATACGTAAGATATAGCCAGTTTAGTTATTTATAAATACACTTTTACAGATACGTACACACACAGACACTAATATACTATACAGGGTTATTTTTAAAACACCAAAAACTACTTGTAGACAGCTTCCCTACATCATACGTAACAAATTTAGTTACATGATTTCTAATAATTTCTCTTCCTTTTTTTCCATTTGAAAACAAAAACTAAAAATGTGCGCAGTCTCGTAGGTATGCAAAGGAAAACCCCGGCCTGGGTGAAGCTTACGAACTGACTCTTGCACCTACTTAAACGAACTGGCTTTTAGCAAATTTCAAATATTTTTATTTTACGGCGTAGAGCTGTCAGAATTATCCACGTCCCTAAGCTTAACAAAGACCTATATCCGCTTGGCATGCATATGTGGATAGCATCTCACTGTATATTATATTATATCGCTTCTATAACGGGAAGTATTTGAAAGAACTGTTCAACCTTATCACCGGAGTTGTGGTTTTATCACCGCAGTAGCCGCCATTGCCAGAAACCTCATCGACATAATTATAATTGATTTGAGGAATTCACACAAAATGAGGAATGAGCTTTCTTCTGTGGTGTTTTTGAGAATCTACAACATACAAAACAATACAATATTTCTTTATTACACACCGAAAATACAAATGAAACTTAAACTAACATAAAATATATAAATATATACATATAGGGTTTTCAAAAGGCTAGTAATTAATAGTCTTAAAAGGTCAGCAACGTATTTGTCAGTCATGTAGGTGACGGTGACTGCTTTCCATCAAGCAGCCGTTTGCAATAATATTTTGCATATATTTTTAATTATTATAACTTTTACGACAAGTAGATTTTTGGTGTACTAAGAAGCATTCAAAAAGTAACTTTCAGTTACCGGAAAAATACGCAGACGCTTATAAATTCCAAGCTTATCATTGTTTCAAAGTATTTATGAATGTTGAAAAAGATAAGAGTTTTCACCTGTTGGAGTTATGACTTTTTTGATTACACCGCCTTAAGCCCACAAGAAGAAAAAGCCAACGAAATTTGTCATAATAGATACATATTTGAATATTTTTCTTATCTAAGTTGGAGTATGCCACACCTATTATTTATAAAGTGCTCAGTGCTCAAAAATAGCTGAACCTTTAGTAAAGATAAAGAAAAATCTTTTTTTTTTTAAATTCAATCATTTATATTGCGATGATGTGGTTTATGATAATTTACGCTTGCCTAGAAGGAACCAATTTACGGTTTCTTCTAGGCAAGACGATTACGGGTTTTCGGAATATCGACCATGAAGCGTTGTCGCCTTTTAATGCTCATTCTGGCTGATAAGCCGATAGAAAACTGGGCAGGAGGGAATCAGATCGAGCAGAACTGATGCACACTCTCCGAAATGTATCCAATAAAAAAAACATAATAATGATTAAGGTTAAACGTTAGCCTAGTCCGATATAATGTGTGGTGTGAACAATAAAGAGTTTATCTATCTATCTATCTATCTATAAAAAGGTACCCACTCTCTGCATTAAGTCTACATTTGAAGTAAGCTAAGTTTGAAATTGTTGTAATGGCATGGGATATAATATTGGACATACCGGTTTTCTCACGATATTTTCCTTTACCGTTATTGAACGATGGCATCGAACACACATCACACACACACATCAGCAGCCATTAAACGTCCACTGCTGGACAAAGGCCTCCCTCTTAAAGAGGGGTGTTGCCATAATCCCCACGCTTGGCAGGCGGCTTGGAGATCGCAGTAAGTTCACCGTGTACTAATAGGACGCTGCTGCCCATCCTCCGGTGGTTCTGGTCGCAGTTTTAGGACATACCCGGGTCCATCGGCATCGGGTCCATGGCATCGAAACTGCATATAATTTATTTAATTACTAAATAAGTCAGGTGTCTAAAAATATAAACAAGCGTACTAATAGTAACAATAATTACAACCCTGAATTTATATAGGTAAACACTTATTTCGTAAATTTTGGTGCGATAGGACATGTGTTTGTAAATCAATGAAAAAAACATTTCAGAACTGTTCGAACATTTTGTAAAAATGTTTTTAAAGCAAGGTAGCTCGTAGTAAATCTTGCAAGGTGACGGCTGAGCAATGAGCTTTTTCAAACAGCCACTGAGGTTTCCAATCCCTTAAAGACTTGCTACGAAGATTATCTTCTGCGTCAGGGGATCTGCAATGCAGTGAACAGACTTTGTATCCATTTAAGTATAAGAAGTAGATACGCAATAAAATATGACTAACATTTTATATGCAAAAGTGAAACAAAACGTTTTTGTATTTATAATATTCGTTTGTTGGTACCTAATATTATACATGCAAAACTTTATACCAGTTTTTAACGAAGCTCTAGTGTATTTCCGCTTCAATGTCACATAAAGTACAATGAAGATTTTAGGATTAATTATTTTATTATCAAGCAAGTTGGTTTTTTCTATCGATAATAAAAATTTATTTTATATTCAACTAGCGACCCGCCCGCCTGGCTTCACACCGGTGTAATTCACGTGCGAAGCCGGGAACCTTCCTTGAAAATGTATCTAACTGATGGTGAAAACCGCATCAAAATCCGTTGCGTGGTTTAGGAGGAGTTAGCGGCCATACAGACATACAGACAGACAGACAGACGCGGAAAGCGACTTCAATTTATACTATGTAGAGAAGAGATACTTTAAAATATTAAAATAAATAGTAAGGGACAAAGAAACATGTTTAGTTTCGCTATAATATACTGATGGATATAGCAACGTGTTTGTTACCGACATCTTATAGTAGAGGACATTAGTTTTTTCTTGTGGTGTTGGTCAAAAGTTGTGATTTCCCCCCACTGGGAGACATCAAAACTTTTTTCCCGATTTCCACCAGTGGAGGACAAAAAGTGGTGGAGAACGGGAATACCTAGATGGTTTCTAAGATTTTTAACCTGTTTTGTGGATGACTTTTTTAAATCTTAAGCACGTATCTAGCACTGAATGCTAGACAGACAGCATTGAATCGGTTAATTGTTTCTGGGCAAAGCAGAACGTGATTGAGAATTGGCTGGGATTGAGAACTCGGAGGAAATGTCTGTCTATCTGGCGACCCGAATGTAAGATATCAAAATTAGGTACTTATACAAAAAAAAATAATAATATATAAATGCCAGTGAGTGCAAAATGGTCAATGATAGATTTTTTAGATAGACAAAACCTTACAATCACGTAGCTCTCTTTAAATATCCCTAATCAATTTCCTAAACGCCATCATACTCACTGTAGCTTTGTGTATATTTTCTGACCTTCGAGAAACACTTTCTAAGTAATATCCAACTTTTTTATACCTTCAACTCCTATTTTTCCTTTTCAAACGTTTTTATCGTTTTTCCGCTGTTCAGCTACAATCGTAAACAACGAATGGGGTACGTCAAGGAACAGAATACGTGCGAGTTAGTTAGAACACCTTTCCTAAACAGGTTTACGGGGAACAGCACAAATAAAAGTTTGGATTTCGGTGGTTGTTCCTACAAGTAAATGAAATTCGTAAGTTGATTTATTTACGGACTGTAATTGCGAAACTTTTTGCTTTCGTTCATCGTTATGGCTCAATAAATACGTTTGGGCTTTGTCCTACTTTGAAAAGTTCCAAGTTGCGGTTGTATTACATTTCGTATGTAGGCTTCTATAAGGTTGTATTTAGACTACTTTTTCTCTTAAATTTAATAAATGGCTTATAGAAGCTGAAGTGGTAGTGGGCCGGTCATATACGGGGTGTAAGGGGAACACTCTCGAAGCCAAAAGAAGGTAATTGTACTCATCATTATGAACAACTTTTACTAAGGGACCAGCCCTGAAATCACGAAAAAATTGTCAGCTGTTCTATATAAAACGGTCATTGACACTCGACAAAATATATGGAACAGCTGCTTTTTTTTCGCGATGTCAGGGTTGGTCCCATAGTAAAAGTTGTTCATAATGATGAGTACAATTACCTTCTTTTGGCTTCGAGAGTGTTCCCCTTACACTCTGTATGTCGCAATACTGATAACCGTTGGGATAGACAATGTTTTAAAGAGAAGACCACGATTCAGATAACGTATCGTAGGACACCCTGAGATTGGTCCCTGCCACCACCTACACAGTTCACCTGGCTGTACCAGGGGCATAGACTCAATAGAGTGACGATATACGTAAGGCAGTTAGCAGTAGCTGAAAGCGAAAATTCAAAGATCAGGCTCAGTGGCGTGCCTTCGGAGAGGTGCATATATCCAGTAGTCTATGTATACAATATGTAAATGTATACTCAAAGCTAACTATGGACTAAAATGGGCAGGTTATGATGAGTAGAATAACTTTTAAATTCTTAGTAACGTTTATTTTTATAAGCATCTGTTATACGTTCTCCTAAGCACGGTAATTTTAATTATTATTTTAATGCCCATCGTCTTTCCTACGTTGTCCTTCGAAAAACAATCATTTTATACGGTAAAAAAGCTTTAAAACTTTTTTAGTTTTTACTTGAAAATAGTGAATTGGTAAACAAACAAAGACTGCTAGTATCGATGGCTTAGCCGTGTCGATATGGATTAGTCCATTGACTGAAAAATTGAAATTTACCCCGATATTGCTGCTACAGATTTGGAAAGAACAAAAAAGAAATATCCGGATTTCGATGTACCTACACTCCTACAAAGTTGTTCCCTAACTCAAATCTTTATTGCTACACGAAATTCTACCTTACTATCTTGGTTATAGCATGTTGAAACGTATCCTTAACTTTTAGAAAAGTGAAACTTGAATTTGTGGAGGCAGTATTAAAATTGATTCGATGATACTTTCAACATACCTTTCGAGATCCCGAATAGCTTCCAGACTTCAGATCAGATAAACAAGAGAGATATGCTTTAGTAGGTACAATTATCAGTTAAATTTCAGAGTATCTTCATTTCTTATTAATAAAACAAAGAGCTTGTTAAACTAGTGTACGTAGTTGGTTCTAGTTTACAACTTTTTTTTTTTAATAAATAATAGGCTTGCGCTTGACCGCCAACTCGCCTGATGTTAAGCGATGATGCGGTCTACGGTGGAGCACGCTTGCCTAGAAGAAACCGATTCACTCGTGATTTGAAGACACCCATTGTATCTATCGGGGAACACCCATTCAGGCAGCGCATTCCACAGACTAGCAGTTCGCACAATAAAAGTGGAATCAAAGCGCTTCGTTCGGGTTTTCGGAATATCAACCATAAAGCGGTGTCAATTTTTAGTGCCCGCTCTGGCAGTCCGATAGAAAAATGGGCAGAATACATATTTTTTGTTTTGTATAGAAAGTACTAACTTTTATAAAACTTACAACTTTAATTTACTGGGTAAAATTGACTTTATCTATATAGCAGTAAAAACATTACAAATATGCATCTAAATTATGTACACTTTATATATAGCATTACATTTTTTAGGAATGTTTTGAGAGAAAAGTAAATACCTACCAGCACTAGGGGTGTAGCAAAAAATAAAATAAAAACATGTCGGCACGCCGCGCACGCCGGGCGTTGAGCAGAAATCGACGAGAACATAACGTAAACAATAAACAGTACAATTATCGTTCGTGTGTAATAATATCTATTTTTAATTCACTTTTTTTACTGTTTTGCTAAAGCTTTTAACGGAAAAGCTGTAACTGCACACTTCCCAATTTTACACGCAAACCTAAAAAAAGTTTTATTGACACTAATGAACTAACTAATAATCTACATGCAAAAAAGGCAGGGACGTGTCTAGGGACTGCAGGGTGAGTTCGACTTAAGGTATCAAGCCTCTTTCAGGCCAAATGCGTTCGCACATCACGCCACCTTACCATTAATATCGCCCTTGTTTGTCTGATTTGAGTTCCAGTCCTAAATTTTGCCGAAACCATGGAATTTATAGGTAATTGTGGTTATCTTAATGTACGAAAGCACATTAACTAAATAAACCCTGGATAATTAAAACTGTTTTATTCTTCATGATTATCATTAATGTTTATCATGTCTGCCATTAGTACTTATTTACCTACTTATTTTCAGTGCATTTCTACTACTAGAGGTTAACTGTTTTAGCAAACTGATCTAGTTACGGATCTTGCGCAACTAAGATGTCTTTTCTTTTTCGAGCATGTCGTGGCTTTCAACTTTGTCCACCATTTAGTTGAAAAAGTTTGTATCTTTTGTGCTTGAATTACACGTTATTAGTGGATAAGTAATTTAGTGATTTAGTAGCCTTTTAGGTTGTCGGACTGCAGGATAGTGGCGTCCACACGCATAAGCCGCGAGGCGCGCGTCGGCGGCAGGGGAACGTGCGGGGAGCGGGGGGGGGGGGGGGGGGGCAAAATAGATCCGAACCTAATCTACTTGCCGACGAAGTGTATCTAATCTACTCACAGAACAAATTGACCGTTTACACAACAATAATAACGTGTAAATCAAGCATTTACGGTAGCAATAGTTTTATTAATTACCTACTCTTGCAACTGAAACCTAATATTTACCTCTGTCTGAATATGTCTCTATTAGTTTTTAATATTTTTCAAGTTCCTATCTAAAAATGGTTTCAGGCAAATAATATAAAAAAGTCAATCGTTTTCTTATTATGTTCTAAGCGTTGGAAAAAATAAATATTATTCATAATCACAGTTAATTTCCATAATAACCGCAGCAATATAATTTGCATTCTTATTAGATTCCTGTCAAGATAGGCTAGTTATATTAATCAGAGTTAATTACAATGTGCCCGTTAATTTTATGGCAACCAAGTTATTACAATGTACCTTATGGGTATTTTAAATTTGGGCCACTTTTCTTCTACATATTTTATATTACGATATCGGCGCGTATCTATATACCGATACGATAGCTTGGCTGTTTGGATTAGGAACGTGGATACGAAACGTTTGGTACGTATCCATGGAAAATCCACAATGTATGGGTGTTAGTTTGTCGTTTTTCTACTTGTCCTGTAGTAGAAAAACATTAATAAAACTATTAATGATTTAATAACTGATATTGAAGAGATTTTTACTCGTATTGGGCTGTATTAGCTGCCAATGATGTTGATAACTCTATGAACTGAAACTTCAATATGATTGACTCGAGGTAAGTAACTCTTGGTCGCAATTTCCAAGTTCCCAGTAAAACAACCGCGTCAATGACAGCACAGTGACATTATTCAGACTTGAAAACTTACCCCATTACAGCAAGTTAAATTAATTTTAAACTTCGATACAATGGACCCCTTTATCAGCGTTTGATTGACTGTGAAAAGATTCAGTAAGATGTCATATTACGGTCTGGAAATTTACTTTGCAGTGTGTATTAAGTAGACAATATCACATCATCAGCCAGTAAACGTCCACTGCTGAACAAGGCCTCCCTCTTAGAGAGGGGTTTTGCCATAATCCCCACGCTTAGCAGGCGGCTTGGGGATCGTAGTACGTTCACCGTGTACAAACAGGACGCTGCTTCCCATCCTCCGATGGTTCTGGTCGCAGTTTTGGGACATACCCGGGTCCGTAGACCATATACGGGGTGTAAGGGGAACACTCTCGAAGCCAAAAGAAGATAATTGTACTCATCATTATGAACAACTTTTACTATGGGACCAGCCCTGAAATTACGAAAAAAATATCAGCTGTTCTATACAAAACGGTCATTGACACTCGACAAAATGTATGGAACAGATGATTTTTTTTCTGTGATTTCAGGGTTGGTCCCATACTAAAAGTGGTTCATAATGATGAGTACAATTACCTTCTTTTGGCTTCGAGAGTGTTCCCCTTACACCCTATGTAGGAAGTAGACAATATAAATGACTTATCAAATCAAATTATTTATCTATCTCTACCATGTCTATTTATATCAGCAACCATGTCATAGTAAAACTTAAATTTCGTGTCTGTGCTATTGACCGTTGAAGAGTTCCTTTATTTGGAGCTAATCCTGGATGTCGATTCAGATCATGCTTACCATAAAACGCATTGCCATAGGAACTGAACTAACATTTAAAAATTCAATGTAAAAAAAACTTTGTTGTTTTTTCCTCTACGTTTCTAAAAAGCTTTATTGGTTGAGCGAACGCAATAAAATTGTTTTTGTTTTGATCAGTGACGCGGTATAATGCCGATTCGTATGGGAATACCTATTGCTCAGTGTTTGAGCTCGTAGACTTTTTGTTCAATGTCACGCTAGATCAACATGATTCAATTCTTAGCGAGAGCTTTGTGTCAGCTTTCTTTTGTAGTATTTTTCAGAGAAAAAGCCAATAGTTTTGATGTTCACAATCTATTTTGATTATAAAACAATGTATATAATAGAGTCCTAATTGGCAAACGATTGTACGAGTAAATTACCCAATTTTATCGCACGATCAAACATATTATTAAAGAGGCGAAATACTTTTAAAAATTCAATTTGTAAGCAATAATTCTTTGACACAACAAAAATGAAAATTGATAATTACTAAAATTACAATGGCAAAAAATAATCATTGAATTTCTATGAGGTTTAATATAATTTTAGTATTGCTGTTATTTATTTCTTTTTCTTTCTGGTAATTATTAACTTATTATCTCTAATGTTAAAGATATTGTATGTTTGTTTTCCGAATACTATTTATCTATCTAAATTGGTGTTGCTACAGGGCATTTACAGTATTTTAGTTTGTATGATAGAAAATTTCTTTTTTGCTTTTTGTGCAATTATTTATCTTATATATACTATGATGGTTGACAGCAGAAAAAAAATTAAAAAAAAACAATTATAAACATACACACATCTCGCTGGCTCACTATTACAAGGTTCTATGTTATTTTCTTACACATTCTGTAATTTCAAATTAAAAAATTTGACTTTCATAAAATATTGACTTAGCAGGGTTTATGCTTGAGAAAGATATTATCACTCAAGCATATACCCTGCTAAGTCAATATTTATGTAAGTCAAAAACTTTAAATTGAAATTACACTATGTGTAAGAAAATAACATAGAACCTTGTAATAGTGAGCCAGCGATCTTTAGAGTGTCCTAGTTGAAGCCTACACGGTATTCCACGAGCTTAAACAATGCTTAGTTATGATCGTACGATCGTAGTGATCGATTATACGATATGATTGACCTAAAATGTGATCCATGTGTTTGCAAAACAATATCTAGATGAATAAAATTTAATCCCATCGGAACTATAACTGCTAATATTCACTACTTTCCATATACATAGAGCAGTTAAACAGTGAAATTGCGAACTAAAATGACCACTGGCTAGTTATAAACCCCATCAACGAGCCAGAGAGACAATGATTGCGTTTGAATTAATTATACAAGTACGCGAGGTAAACGTTATTATACTCTCTTTGATGGCAGTGAATTCATAATATTATGGCAGGGAACAACGAATATTCGAGCTTGTACGAGTAGTTCTTAAAGTGGTTTCTAAAGAACCTTTGTATATTTCGTAGCGATAATAACTATTTAATGGTTGGTGCCATAGATTTCAAAACCAAAAGGTGAGAGCGTGCCACTAGCGTGAGTTAGCGGAGTGTTAAAAAAAACTTAAAATGTTATTTTTATATAAAATTACTGCTACTTTTGAAAAATGTGTTTTGATCATTTTGCAAACTTATTATTTCAATAGACAATAGACAATTTTTTATTTATGGAAGAAAATAAAACATTTTTAAGAATTAATAGAATTAAATACACACATTACAAATTGTTTTCCTCCACAAACCGGTTCCAACTCAGCATAATGCTGGTTGCGAACAACCAGCGCTGGTCTTCCGTTGGAGCCGCCGGTGACATCACCCATGGCCAACATTACACCCAACATTTCAAAATATTTAATAGTCTTTTTTGTTTTAAACTAACCTGACCTAGGTTGAAATCAGTGTTGTTTTAACCTAAACGAGTGTCGGATATAGAATTTTATAACCAGACATTGACTTCCACGTTGCATAATATTGTGAATATTACAGACATATCTAACGAAGATTTCTCTGTGTCATTTGCCAGCTCATTGCAATTTCTGAGTCAAATTTCACTTTCATACCGTTATTAAATTGTATACAGTATTCATTTCGCTCGTATATTTACCGATATTACTTTACTTTAGCATATTACCTCTACGTTTGAAAATACTGCTGGCCACAGCGTATACATTTGAATATTTCATTTCAAATCATCTAAAAAGCTTGTCTGCTTATTCAGTGGGATAAATAGAGTCTGCATTTCTACATTACTGCACGCCTAAAAGATGTTTGTTATTGTTATAGATGTGAAATTCAAATTGAATTAAAATAAGGAAGGCAGTTTAAAATGTATAATTTAATAGTATGGACCGTTTGACGCCTTTTGAGAAAATAACATTAAAAATCACGTTCTTCAAAATTCTCCCAGATTTTAATAGCAGTATATATAATTGATATCATATATCGATGCGTTACGTTAATTCGTTGATTTACGTCTAAGTAGCGAAACGTCCAATCAAATCAAAATATTTGTTAAAACATGGTAGGTAGGTACATATACAATTATACATGCAAAGTAACATAAAGAGTCGTACAAATGGAAACGTATCTCATGTCGTGTGGCGTACAAATGTGTTATTTTTGTTTTACTAGTTCGTTTTTGTTAAAGTTAAAAAAGGCAGTTCGATCCGAGAACGTTATATCCCCATGTATATTATCCCCATGAATCCCCATGTATGTGTATTGGATATAATATATCCAATGGGGATATATCGTTCTTATATTATAACGTCCTTGGTTAGAACTGATTGCCGACAGGAGTGAAAACTGATACGTATTATCATTAGCATGTTGGTGACGCGAACGCATAATTTGCCACTATCAAAAATCGCTCAACGCTGCTAAAGAAGTTTTCACTCCAAAAATATATATCTTTGTAGAATATTGCGTAAATCATATTTTAGTAAACACCCAACTATCACAACATCTTTTACAGATATTTTAATCTATAAACGCACGGCCACGCTTCGTTGTATTAGCTTGTAAGCATGCAATATTCTACTTGTGTAAGCCAATTTGTATAAGTTTGCCAAAGCACACAAACTTGACCGGAGGGAAACTATTTAATAGATACGTATCTATTATCTAAAGATGACAACATAGAATAATGATGAAGATCCTTATAAAAACGAAAATTCAAACATGAATACATAGGTACTAGTTGTTTTTAAATATTATTTTTTTCGATTGTAAGGATTTCGGCGTGGCACTCTTGTGCGTTTGCCAGTGGCAAGTATTATAATCTTAATATATATAAATCTCGTGTCACAATGTTTGTCCTCAATGGACTCCTAAACCACTTAACCGATTATAATAAAATTCGCACACCATGTGCAGTTCGATCCAACTTGAGATATAGGATAGTTTAAATAATTATATAACTAGCGACCCGCCCCGGCTTCGCACGTAAATTACACCCGTGCGAAGCCGGGCGGGCGGGTCGCTAGTAATAATATAAATTTTGGTGATATTTAGGCTAAATGTAGTCAAACAAGTCAGTCAGAGTCAATTCCTTCCTAATACAAACAGCACAGGAATGGAATGCGCTCCCTGCCCCGGTGTTCCCTATAAAGTACAACCTGGGTTTCTTCAAGACAAGAGTGAATAAGCACCTCATGGGCAAGCGTGCCCTATCTTAGACCGCATCTTCTCTTAGCATCAGGTGAGTTGTGGGCAAACGCTAGCCCATTTCATTATAAAAATAAAAAAGTCAAGCAAATTAAGTCACAGTTATGTCAAAGACAAGCCCTAGTAAAGTTGTGGAGACTTTACAAAAGGTTTCATGGAGCCTTGGAAACAACGCAGAAATACACGTTTCACCGCGTTGTGAATAAATATTGTAAAAAGTGTGTCTCACTTTTTATACCTACCTATAAGATACTCATTACTAACGAACTATTCCCGTCAGTTTTGAGATTCATTCAACGTCGGAATGCCCAGAGGCGCATTCTTCGAGCAGAAGGCTTTGGGCTCATAAACCTTCGCTAAATTTTAAAGTAAATATACGATGCACGACGCTCTTACGAATATTACCTCCTATTTAAATATTGATACCAAACTACATCGTAAACCTTTATGTGGGGACACGTTTTATGTCTTGAAATAAACCTTTGTCATATTATGCTTAACACTACCTTGTGTCTCACGGTTTTTGGACGCTTTTGGGCGTTTCGCTCTTCCGATTTCTTTTACCAAGTTCTTCCATTCAAGTGAGTGAAGTGAGTGAGTGAGTGTGTTTTTTTTCTTCTGTTTATATAACTTGTATATCTGTTATTCATTCTGAAATCCAGGAAACAAATGAATAGCATTTAATAGCAATAGAATTTCACAACTGAGATTCATATTTTCACCCAGTTTTATGAGTTATTTTTTTACATTTCATCGTTTAAAAACCTGTCTTTAGTTAAAATCATTCACCGATTGCAATCATTCAAACTATTTTTAATTTATTTAAGCGACAACTATATATTTTTGCATTTGCATAGAAAACTTTTAGCTATCTAAAGTTTGAAAATCATTTTCATATTTTGAAGCGACTCCAAAAAAGGAGGAGGTTCTCAATTCGATCCGTTTTTTCCTTATTAAATTGTTTACCTTTGTAGCAAGCACAGCCTAATCTCCAAAATATCTCAGGGATATCTTCGAAAATTCTTCCTTCTTTCGCTTGAAATCGGCAATTTACCTAAACGCTTTATCACGTGCCGGTAACAAATTCAAAGAGCGCCACTCCAAGTTTTACATTTTAAACAACGTGGAAATCATTCCGATGGTGCTCCAGTGACCAGAGACTGCAAATTATTTTTTATTTTTTAATTCGATTTTTAAACGATATATCTAAAATTATGTGTATCTAGTTGGATGATAAAATAAAACAAAAAAGGTATGTATATACTTTTAAGTTTAGGAAGACATAATTTAAAATTCATTGTATACATAAAATATTATTTAAAATTAAATCAAAACGTAAAAAAAATGATTATGTTAGCAACTAAAAGACGCGAGACGCGTGAATTTAAAAGTGAAATTCTACACAGATACGAAGCATTTAAGGGTCACTTCAATTCAAACCAACTCCAAAGACAAGCGTATAAAGTTCAAAGACCTTAGTTTGAAAGACCTATCCCTAACCTCTATCATTTTGGACTTAAATATTAACTAAACATACGTACATTCAAATTTAAACCTTTAGTAAATACAAACAAGGACACATCTATTCATGAATAGGCTTTGAATATATTTTGATAGAAATAGGCCCATCACATAAATAGCGATAAGATAAACAGACTAACAAACAAATTAGTAGTCTATATTTTAGGCTATTTTGTGAGGCATGAAACGTGGTTTAGACCTTATATACACTAAATATGGGGCAATCTATATCAATTTTCATCAAAACGGGATCGCAGTGTGTTTATGTGTAGGCGTCTATATCAGCTGGGTTTTGACACAGTAGTATAAGCTAAAGCAGTACCAAGGTACTGCTACAATTCAATGTCTACTGTCGGTCAAAGGGACAGGGTTGCTACCATCGGCTTTTAAGAAAAAAAATATTGGCATTGCCTTAAACTGTTGATATTATGGCCACCTTGACCAGACTAGTTAGCGAACGCAGAGGGCGTTCGGCTAACTTGATGGTTTTGATTTTTGAACGACTAGCTCAAAGGCACCGCGGAGTTACTAACCTCGGCTTGGACCATCGCTGGGAGTAGGCAATCAGACTAAACTTGCCCAGGCACCCCAGAGGGGGTATGCCCTGAAGCCATAGCATGTTGTTGAACGAATGATTATTTGGAGAGTATCTAGCCGATCTTCTGACAGATCCTGGGGGTCTACGATCCCGCCGGTGGGATCTTTGGTAACCGGCGTCTATACGAAAATCTGAATATATCCTATTGCAAGGAGCAGTCGGATTGGTAAATTTTCATTAAATTCCTTAGTTTTCAAACTATAAAAAAAAAAACTAAAATGAAAACTCAAAAGAAATATGTGATCATCATCATCATAATTTCAGCCAAAGGACGTCCACTACTGGACAGGCCTCCCCATCGATCTCCAAAAGGGCCGATTGGAAGCGGCCTGCATTCAGCTTTTCTCTGCGGTCTCTTTTAGATCGTCTGTCCATCTAATGTTAAAGAAATATGTATTGTATACTAGAATTAATTTTCACTCCATTTTAATATATTTATTCTATTTACAGGTACCACAATATCAGCTTGGAAGCACCTAGGTAAGTAAAATAGAAGACCAAATGTTTCCTAACTTAATGGTGTCAACGGCATCCTATTACTAGCTGTATGCTAGTCTATCTGTCTGTTCTGTTTTAACGAGTGTATCTTTTGAACCGTAATAGAAAGCGAGTTAAAATTTTCACTAAATATACTGTTACGACGGAATAACTAAAATAATATTGAACCATTAAGTAAAAAATTAAGTGGGTTCCGACATACTACATACGTATTTTGATTTTCTCTGCTCTAGTGTAAAAACAGTAATACGTAAAATCGTCAAACTTGCTTGATTATAATACACGCTCTAAAGTAAAACAACAAAAAATAAACACTGGTCAAGAGCAAGTCAGGTGCACTAAAAATCCCCAACTTAATAAAAGAAAACATATTTTTTTGCGGAACACTCAATGCTTGAGTCCGAGTCGCACTTCACCGGCACTATTTTATTTCTTAGGTGGTAAACAGGCAAATGGGATGCCTAATTTTAAGCTGTCTTCATCGCATATTATACCTCCTATGGATACTTGTAACTTCAGAAGCATAACAAAGCCGTTGCAAATAGAGATTGCAAACCGGGCCTGGCCGGGTCCGGTGCCCCTTTAGGCACCCACCGGGCCCGGCCATTCTTACCGGGCACGATCACCGGACCCGGTAAATAAACCGCGGCGCAAATTTTAGAAGAAAAATAAGAATTAAGTAAAAAGATAAATCCGTGACACAACAATGACTTAGAAAAGACTTTAAAAAAAGAGCTGAGTCAGTATAAAGCTGAAGGCAAGAAAGGTCACTATTTGTTCAAGACTACACGATGTCCATAAAACCAACTAGTGTTGATGCTGAGAGGGCTTTTTCTGCAGTAAGTTGCGAACCAGGTTAGGTGATAAAACTATCAATAAAAAAAAATCTAAGATCATTCTTTTAGACTGAAAAATAATTGTTTTGTCTTATGCAAGTTAGAATATTAAGTGTGATTATGAGACTGATTAATGTGATAATTGTTCATAAGCCACTTTGAAATAAATATTAACCTTGAATCATTTTCTTTTTCCATTCATATAAGTTTAGAAAATTTTCATAAAATACTTTAATATTTCATCGCTAACATAAAGCCCGGTTGGCGACGAATGCAACCGGGCCCGGCCGGGTTGAGAAACATACCGGGTTGCAATGTCTAGTTGCAAACCTTCATCTTAAAACATCAATAAACTTAACGTATTTGAAACAAGTTTGATTTTTACACCTTTTCAGGCAATTTACCACCAAAAACGTTTATCTACTTACGAAAAGAATATTCAACAGCACCCAGCACCAGCAAATTTTATTTGCCTCTCAAAAAAGTACATTTTACTAAAGCAATTTTATCGAAGCAAAAAAAACCTTTTAGCAAACCATAAAAGAAATAACTTATTCAGAGCGTGCTCCCGCAACAAATTACTTTGAAATTTAATTGAAAGACAAAAAGCATGGGGTTACTTAGGGGACGTCTCGGCAGTTTCATTAGGGGTATTAGTGTACCCCAATCGTACCCTGAAGCCCCTGAAACACTCTGTTCTGATTTTGTTAGGTGAATATTCCCTTTGATGTATAAGAAATGATTTTGTTTTCGGATAACAATAATAGGGCATCCATTTTTGGACGTTCTGTTTTTTGCATCTACTTAATTATTTTTGATTTCGGTGTTTCTTTGTTCGGTATTAGTAAATGCTATAAATGGGGAAATTTAAAAACCCCTGGCTGAATAAAAAGATAACAAGAATTGAGGTTATAAAAATAAACCTGACTACGAAAAGGTAATAATAAAAATAATAATTAGCCTACAGAAATTATTTACTATATATTTGAAATCTTTTGATATCAAACAATAAATTTATTACAAATTTGAACTGCTCATTTATTTCGCAATTATAGGGTTGATTCCATAGTAAAAAGGTAAGGACCTCCCCAATCTAAACAAAAACTTTAAACGCTTAAAACGCTTAGATCTGTAATAGTCAAATCAAATAGTTTATTCAGTAAGTGTAATTAGGTTTTAATAATATTTTTCACTAAGCCTGCAGTTTTTTTAACAAATCTAACGCCAGTCCGATATAAATAAATAAATATTCGGGACATTTTTGCACAAGCTATGCTTAGTTTGGGGTCATATGACTGTGTGGTCATCTGAACCCAAACTAAGCAAAGCTTGTGATATGGCTGCTAGAGACTGATATACATACACATATATTTTTAATACATACTTAAATAGATATTAACACACAGATATAGAACAAACACACATAAATGTTTGTCGTCAGTGGGAATTGAACCCACGCCTCCAAGCGCAGAAGGCAGGTTCACTACCAACTGGACCAACGGTCTGTCTCCTATTCTAGAGCTGCTGGAAAGTTAAATAGACATACATGTTAAATAGAAATGTTAAATTTACACGTATTTATCACACTGGTCAGTATAAATTCCTCCAATACAGATGTAGTGTGATGTTTGCTATCCACGACCCATAAATATGTATGTCCTGGGAAACCGGGACAGGCGGGTCGCCACCTGGGACAGTGTAATTGCGTCCCGGTTTTGTCTCGTCCCGAATTATACATATTTATATTTGGATGATTTTGTTTGTTGTTTATTTAGTTAATAGCTGTCACTGTTGGTTTATTTTATCATGCATATTTTGTTAATATTTTAAAACTTTTTAAAAACCAAGCAACCATATAGTGCTCACTGATGTGTTGGTTCGAATCTTGAATCTTGAGGATTTTTTTAAATATCGATAACATGGTAAACGCATTCAAGGAGTTTTTTTTTTAATAATATGGTGTTTAGTTCTATTGCATTAGAACCTATGTTAGGTCTATTTAAGCAACTATCTCAGTTTTTTGTAAAAAAAAATTTTTTTTTGTTTATACTAAAACTAATACCTACAGCTAAACATAAAAGTAGCCAACCCTTTTTACATCCAAAAAACTTTTATTTTTCGGAAATCGTAAAAAAATACAAAAGAAAATAAAGTAACAGGAAGCCCTTTCCTCAAATGACTACTAAGCCGGTTTTCCTTCAATAACTTACTTTTCTACTACTTTCCTGCTTCCTACTTTCCTGCTAACATTAACAACACATGGCATTCCACGGCGAGCTACGGTCCACTACCGGTAATGGGTGCCGTCTGCGCGCAATAACCACGTAGGTAGATAGGGCGATGCTGCCCAATCTTGTTACGAATCATTTGTTTTGTAAGCATTGGAATCCTTGGAGTCGACATTTCTACGAATGTACAGTTCCGTGGTCATATCGCAAGTAAGGCCAAGCTCGCATCTAAGAAACTTGGTGTGCTCAATAAGGCGAAGCGGTACTTCACGTCGAGACAAAGACTCTTGCTTTACAAAGCGCAAATCCGACCTCACATGGAGTACTGCTCGCATCTTTGGAACGGAGCACCCAAGTATCAGCTTGACCCACTTGATGCATTACAGCGTAGAGCTGTCAGAATTGTCGGCGATTCCAAGCTCACTGAACACCTAGAGCCACTCAGCATGCGCAGAGACGTTGGGTCTCTCTGTATCTTTTATCGCATTTACAACGGGGAGTGTTCTGAAGAACTATTTGATCTGATGCCGGCGTCGCGGTTTTACCATCGCACTAGCCGCCACCGCCTGAAGGCTCATCCACATATAATAGATCAGTGGAAATCGCACACTGTGCGTTTCACACGATCCTTCTTGCCTCATACCTGCAAAATGTGGAATGAGCTACCTTCTACGGTGTTTCCGAGAAGCTACAATATGGGGTTCTTCAAAAGGCGAGTTAATCGAGTTCTAAGGGTCGGCAACGTATTTGTGATGCCTCGGGTGTTACAAGTATCCATAGGCGACGGTGACTGCTTTCCATCAGGCAGCCCGTCTGCTTGTTTGCCAACTATGGCATTAAAAAAAAAAAAAACGAGAAATGTGAAAAATATATCTATACTAATATTATAAAGAGGATTTGATTGTATGTTTGCATTAAATAGGCTCCGAAACTACTGAACCGATTTGAAAAATTCCTTCACTGTTGGGAAGCTACACTATCTCCGAGTCACAAAGACTATATTATATTTTATATATTTTAAGGAATCCTTACTAAAACTCCAATAATATAACCCAATGTGTAAAACATAAGAGTTACACCCGTGCGAAGCCGGGGTGCGTTGCTAGTTAATCAATAAGACACGAAAATGTATGATCTAGATTTTGATCTAGTGTTTAAGAAAACTAAAATAAGATCATAGAATTACATAATGAAAATAGACGTGGTTTTCACACAATACATTTTGTTTATATGACACGGAAATTACTCACGTATAATTAAGGCGGCTTAATCATACGTAAGTAATTCATAAACAAAACATAGAATTAAAACTTATATCTGAACATGAAGTGATCTTGTAAACTTTATGAAATAAGTTAAGGCTGTACAAAATTCCAAACATGAGTTAAAGTAATTTTTTATTTTTTTATTTATAGTACTATAAAGTAATAAGTGTTTCTGTTAATTTCCCAAATCAACAAAAACATAACAATAAATTTTATTCAAGTGAGAATATTGTATGAAAATAAGTATTTTTTTCAAACAGGTACGCGCACAAAATATTCAACTCGTGTTTTTTTGCAAGCTTTTATTTAAATTGCAATGTTAGTTAGTTTATGTGGATCAAATCTTGCAAGCTGAATTAAACCAGTTCATCCTAACCGATTATCCTGTACATATACTTTCAGTCCTGGTGATAATACGATATGCAATACCCAATATTGTTATATTTTCAAATTGGCCGCCATAATAAAAATTAAAACACTTATAGCCGCACTAGAGACGCTACTAAAGTTAAGGAATACTTAAAATTGCTCTGTCGACTTCTCGTTGACGGAAATTGTCACACATGAAAATGAGACTGACCAATTATAAGCATTCCTTAACTTAAGTAACGTCTCTGAGTGCGGCTGTTAAATAATAAAAACAAAGAGCATAATTTAAATAAAAGCTTGTTTGAACAAGCTTTTATTTAGCTGTGTCATTCTCACAAAATAAATATTTCTGTATTTTTTATAATAAACTTTCATAAACAGTTGTAACACTATTTTTTATAGGCATGGTTAAATTAAATTAAATTTATAGAACCCGTGAGCCTGGGTTACAAAGTTGGTATATTAGTAAAAAAAATAGTTCTCCAGGTCCCGCTTTCTCAGTACACAAGCAGTTACTTAAAACTAATCACAAGAATATTAATGACAATAATACTAAAAATTATAGTTTACATATAGATATACAATTAATAGTTAATAATGTCAAATAATCTCGTAATCAAAATGTGAGAATCATCGTCAATAAGGTTACTCGTATTATAAGTAAACACTTTCGCCCACTGCTCCTCATCTAATAGAAAAGTCGGATAAGCAGAATTCTCTCCAATATCGGTTCTGTCATATTTATTGACCAGTCCAATATTCCTTTCGGTAACGAGGGTTCCCGGGCATCCATGTGTGACCACAATCAACGAAAAGTTTAATCAATGTAGAACGTATACATACAAAGTATAGACAAGTGCCTACACGATCATTTGCAAAATTCTAGAACAATCAACTTTGTCTCTGTTACTCCTTGTCCTTCTCAGTCTAAATACAATTTTATCGGCTAAGATTAGGAATTGCTTAAAACAGTTAGCCATAAGGCCCCATTAGTAATACTAATACTTACCTAAGAGTGTAAAATGTTCTCGTTTTTATTAAATTTTTGGTTTGCAAGCAGAACCCCAGTCTAATTCCTAGTGGGTCATATTTATTGTTCTTCCACAATATTCTGACGGAAACAGATTTTTCTTCATAATCCTGCAAAACAAATGGATTGAGCGTGCTGATTTCTTTCTGTGTAGGATTTTCTGTTGAACTTTATTTTCTTAGCAGACTATTTCCAGTAATATACTTCTTAAGTTTAAACGAATTTATTTCGTAATATATTAGGTAGGTACCTCAAAATACTTATCCAAATAAACAACCAACTCAATAAGAAAAACTTTAGAATTTGATCATCATAATCAGTTTTTTAACAGTCCACTGCTGGACTTTTAGCCTACCCCCGAAAGGGTGATTGGGCCATATCCACCACGCTGGCCCAGTGCGGATTGGTGGATTCACATACGCCATTGAATTCCTTCTCCGTACGTATGCAGGTTTCCTCACGATGTTTTCCTTCACTGAAAAGCCAGTGGTATGAAAATCCGTACATAAGCTCCAAAGAGTTCATTGGTACGGGCCCGGGGTTTGAACCCGCGACCTCATGCTTTCAAGTCTAGCGGTCTCCCAAATGGGCTACCACGGCTATAATGGCTTGAATTTGATAAAACAAGATTACTTCTTATATTATCAGCTACCTGCCACTGAAAGTCCTGTCAAAATCAGCCAACTGGTTTGGAGTCAATAAGGAACATAACATGCACACATCGCCTTATATATACAAGAAGAGGATATTTTATGTTCTTTTTGTTGGTCTGTAATGGTGGTACCAATGGTGACAAATTAAGGGATGAATCCCGTTTATTGAACTTCCCGTAAAATCAGTATAGTGAAAATGTATTTATGTTTTGTATTAAGTTACTTTTCTCTCGAAAAAAAAACGAAATAAAGTCTCCTCAGCAAAGTATCAAGATAAGAAGCATTCGTTAAAAAGAATCCTTGTCAGAAGGCGGCGAATAATCTGGGCCTTTTGTAGGTCGAGTAAACTCAGGGTGCGGTGTAAGTTTTTAGTATTCGGTTTATTTCGAGTGAATCGGTTTCTTCTAGGCAAGCGTGCTCCATCGTAGACCGCATCGTCGGCGGCCAAGCGCAAGCCTATCTACTATTTTAAAAAAAGTATTGAGATTACTTAATTTGTGTTGATACCAATCTAGTATACGTATTGCATTATTTTGGGCTGCAGTTTTACGTAAAAATCTATTTAATTATCATCAAGTGGTTAGTTTAGATATCAATCAACGCGAGACGGCTCGAGACGCGCTAAGGTTAAATACCCCTAAACACCACTTATCCAAATCAAAAAAATGCGCGCGGGTCATTGGTGCTCAAATATTTAATACCTTACCCATGATTATACGCAAAGCGAAGTCTTTAACTATATTTAAGAACAAACTCAGGTTATTTTTAACTGACATGGCACCATACACCGTCGAGGAGTTCGTTCCAAAAGTCGATTAATAAGTTGTTTTTATTTTCTGATTATTTTGTTTACCTGTTTTTAATGTAATCCTTTTTATTTTCATCTTGTGTTACACAAATGACATAATTATATTTTCTATTGAATTTATGACATAATGCTTATGTCATTTAAGTATAATTTTAGTTGACTTGACATGTAATTCTTATAATTATGAATAAAAATACCAATACCAATACCAATGCTCTCAGCATGATGGATACTGGTAGTGAGCTTGAGCATTTGGATTATCAACTTTCAACGGCCAATGGGCAGTTTTTGTAGTATTTTATTTTATTTAGAAATTAAACAAAGCAGGACAATCTCAACTTAAGCTAAACTTATTGCAAATATTACAGCATGACTGGCAATTACTAATAATATAAAAAGTTAATATAAGATTAATGGCAAGGACTAATTGAAGCTAAAACAGACTATTATTAGTTAGCTTGTGTTTTGTTTAGTTAATAGAAACAGTTACAAAAATCTTTGTTACATTGTAGTGATGAGACAAAATCTGCGTTTGATGATTTAAAACAACAAAAAAACAAGATCAAAAGCCCGCTTTTCGTAACTTATACCAGCTCACAGTGACGGAGACTTAGCTCCGAGCTATTGGCAATTATACCAGCCTATCCGCACATCAAAGAGATACCAAGATGCCGGAATGAGGCGCTTTTCACGCGTCGCCGCTATGTATGCAAACAGGTGTCTGCCGGTGAGAGATTTAAGAGTTTTTTTCGCATATCTAGTTGTTTTTATAACTGGTTTGAGATTTAAGTGAAATCTAAGAAGGTAGCGAAATTTTCGTACAATCCTACTAATATTATAAACGCGAAAGTTTGTATCGTATGTATCGATGTTTTTTATTTTGACATCAAAAAAGTTCGCTGAGGACAGGATTCGAACCTGCGCGGGTATAACCCATTGGATTTCAAGTCCAACTCCTTAACCACTCGGACACCTCAGCTGTGCATTGACACGACTAAATTTGACAATTATATTGTACCTACGTATCGTGTTTTGTACAGCAATGTGTAGACACAAAAGGCCGCATCTTTTATTGACTCAGATGGTTTTTCATTGTTATTAAATAAAGCACTATTACAATCATTATCACGATTTTAACTGTAATAATAGATACTTTGTAACATTCGTGTGTTAAATCATACTTAATATTATAAACGCGAAAGTTTGTATGTATAGATGTATGGATGTTTGTTCCTCTTTCACGCTGCGACGGAACAACGGATCGACCTGATTTTTTGCACGGGTATAGTTCAAGAGCCAGAGAGTGACATAGGCTACTTTTAATCATCATCATCATCACCATTTTTCATCGTTACGCGGGTGAAACCGCGGGGCGCAGCTAGTGTTGCATAATACTTAATATAATTGTCTTTCTAGAGTAGTAGAGTAGAATTTTTGTTTGTTCTGTGTTGTTTTTAAAACAAATTTAATAACAGTGACGGTGTGGTCAAACTTACAAACAGATAGAAAACACTTACGAGCTAGCCACAAGTGCCAGCCTTATTGCTAAAAGCGATCTCTTCCTGGCAATCATTCTGTATAGACCATTCTATTTTTATATAGATGTAGGGATTCATCATCCGAAGTAATTAAAGAAAAAAATATAGTTTACATAACTTACTCTATAGTGTAGGTTTTAGTACTATCATGAACACTGATTTTCCACAAGCACTCGACAAAAACTTGTTAATAAATTTTTGTGCTCCAATTAAAACACTGGATCAAAAAATATTGCTCTAAAATATTTTTGTAATAAATACAAATTTAATAAATAAACTTGGCCGGTCATTCCAAAATAAAGCAAATTCAAATGTAAATTAACTCAATATAGTGCTAGTAGCTTTTCATAAAATAAAGAAGGGATAAGTACGTAATCCCAAACCACGCTCAATTTATCAACAAAATCTGTCGTCAGAAAAACTTCGCTGGCCTTTAATCCCACATTTTTTACATGAGATTTACTCAAGCCCTAACACCAGCATTTCAACCCAGCAAATAGTATTAGTAAACCAACCAAATGCTTTTTAGGGTCAGACGTAGGGCAGACGGGCACCTTTACTGAAATCTTAGACGTTCGCCAATAAATTTGAGCTTAAATATGTCAAACTGTTGCGGTTAGGCTGCAATCATGACTTGTATTAAATTGTGTGTTGGATGTTCATTCAAATTAAAGTTTGATATTATATTTAGTATTGAAATTACACTGACATAGATATAGTTTTTTCTTTATATTTATATAGTTTAGAATTAGTTTATTGTTTGTTTAAGTATACATAACTGTTGGCCTTTTGGAAAAACTCAGAGTCACACAGCGGGCAATGGAGAGAGCTATGCTCGGAGTTTCTTTGCGCGATTGAATCTGAATCGTAGACATTCGCCAAAGAACCAGAGTCACCGACATAGCTGTTAAAATTTACAAGTTGAAGTGGCAATGGGCAGGCCGCATCGCTCGAAGAACCGATAACCGATGGGGAAGAAAGGTTCTTGAGTGGCGACCACGAACCGGAAGACGCAGCGTAGGGAGGCCTCCCACTAGATGGACCAACGACATAGTGAGAGTCGCGGGCATCCAGTGGATGCAAAAGGCAGGCTATCGTTCAGTGTGGAGGTTAAAGGGGGAGGCCTATGTTCAGCAGTGGACGTCTTCTGGCCGACGATGATGATGACTCACGATTTCTATTATTTTGTTTAATTATAAAGATTTTAGCGTATATACATTGTAAAATTGAAAATAAACGAATATAATAAAAAAAAACTGACAACGAAATTAATTTTGTTTTTTACAAATTTTAACTTGCCTTAACAGTTTAGCTCAAATTTTGTAACTGAATTTTAAAACAGTTATTCGTAACTGATTGATCTGCAATCTTACATCACTCTTACATAAACGTTTAGTATGGATGACAATGCATGAGCTAAACGACGTCTGACGTATGACGTCATTCTAAATCCGATATGGCGGATTCCCAAAAAATGGTGGACCAGGAACTTTTAATACGCCCTCATGATATGGGTATCAAACGAAAGAGTTTGCTAAGGATAATACGAAAAATAAAATTTCGTCACACTAAATTCAACATTGTGGACGCCCCAAGATGGCGGACAAAATTTTCTTATCTACCATAATGATAAATGGGTATCAAGTGAAAGGGTTAGTTAAGAAGAATACAAAAAAAATACGAAAAAGCTTGTTCTTAGAAGTTTTTTTAATAGTTATCATGTCATGTACGTAATGACTATATCTTCGATATCTTCGCCAATCGTAAACCAATTTTTATGTTTTTTTCTAATTGAGTATGCTTTATCTCAAGACTAGAACAAACACAAATGCTACAAAGTCCACGTGACTCCGCTACACAGTTCCATCATCTCAGCTTTAATGGAAACAACCTCCGCTCCAATTCGTTTTGTTTCTTTCTCGCCCAGCTTCTGTGGAAACACACCCTAGCAACTGGAAGCCAGGAAAAGATGTCTTGTAGCTAAAACGCTAATTAAGCAATCTCTTCCATGCAACCACAACGAACTTAACGTATACTGTGACAAACTTAATTACTTAAGCTGAGTGATATGGCCGCCATAAATTTTTGTAAACAAAGCTAATAGTCGCCTGTGGAACATTTAGTGTCCATCACCTTACAGATTTTTTTAAATATTTTAATTATACGTACACTTTACATTGTGCCCAAGCCACGTGAACTCCATTTAAGACCACAATCCTGTTTCAAGTCGACGATCTGTAGGTTTAACCATAATCCCTAATATCACTCCCAATTAAACAAAGATTAGTGTAACCACGACTCAGCTTAGCTGTCACAGCATTTATAAATCCCGTAAGACAAGTCTGAGCTTAAAGGTCTTTTCATACATCGCCACAATATATCGCATATGCTATTACGTTAAAGTAGACATCTGACGTTGGTCACGCGGAGCAATATATGCGCGCCACTGACTTACACCCGCGCGAAGCCGGTGTGCGTTGCTAGTATTGAATAAAACAGTTTTGTTCGTAACTAGTTCTAAAAGTGACATTGATCGCGACCTAAGCGCATTTACGCGCGACTGATGTACGCGACCGTCATCACCGTAGGAGTAAATCAAGCCTTACTTCGTAGTTTTCCTCTCAGTTACCTGTAAGATAAATAGATGCATCATCATTATTACCAGTCCCCTTAATCTTCTGCTGGACATAACATTCTTCTAGGGCTCCTACTTTATCAGTCGTGTGACATGTATATGACTACTTCAGCTGCATTGTATGATATGTGTATGGACGTTCACACAGTGATATATTGCGCTATACGTATATAGCGAGGCAGGCTCTTGGGTGAGGAAAGTTATGTGGTATAAAGTACAATTATACCGTAGTCTGAAGAATCCTTCAAACGTGGATCTCAAGGGGGCCAATCAGACTGGCTGGAAGTTTAGCGAGGTAAATTCGGATTGGAGTTTGGACTGTGCTCTCTGAGGATCTGCTTATTACCTAGCTGGAAGTTTCGATAGTGGCGGACTTGTATTACTTTGATGTGTGCACTGTGGCAGAGGATTACTTCGCGTTTGAGTTTGTCTGAATGATGAACTTAGTTTTATTCGGTTTACTCTCGTAGATAGCTAGCGTTGTTTATTAGTGGGTGTTCCCCGATAGTTACAATCTGGGTGTCTTCAAGTCGAGAGTGAATAGGTTTCTTCTAGGCAAGCGTGCTCCATCGTAGGCTCATCGCTTAACATCAGGCGAGTTGGCAGCCAAGCGCAAGCCTATTTGTAATTAAAAAAAAAAAGTATTTTACCTACCCATCAAATAAAAATTATTCATACATACTATTCAACTGCAAGAAGCCGAATAAAAACATTTTATTTTTATATTTGACTGAAATATATCATGTAATTCATACATTCTTACGTACAAAACAAACCAAGCGAAAGTTATCAAAATTCGTGGTTTTTATTCAGCTTTTTTACAAGTTATTACAGCTGTTAACTGTGCAGGCCACTTCCAACCGGCCCTTTTGGAGATCGATGGGGGAGGCCTATGTCCAACAGTGGACGTCCAACGGCTGAAATGATGATGATGATGATGATGATGTGTGATTTGATTTGAGTGCTGTGCCGTAGAATTAATTCCCTATAAGATTTTGGTTGTATGTATCTATCGAGTACCTAAACAAAAATCAAAGCATTTAAAAGTATTCTTTACAGAGCTAGATAATCTTCTTCAGATCTTGTATAAAAAGCAATACAGACATATGGTTGTTGCTGGCGATTATAACATTAATATTTTAAAACCTGATATAAATTCCCGAAAGCTAGAGCAACTGCTAGCAAGTTTTAATCTCAAATTAACATTTAAACAACCAACCCGATTAAGTAGTCAAACATGCATAGACAATATCGCTCATGATTTTAAAAATAATTGTAAAGCTGAAGTGGTTGAATTCGCGCTATCCGACCACACAGCTCAACTACTGATGTGTCCTGTCGACAAAAAATGCATCATTGATAGTTGGTACATAAAACGGCGTGACTATAGCCAAGAAAATATATCTAAGTTTATATCGCACATTAAAAATCTTTCCTTCTCAGATCTATATAGTATTGACGACCCTAATGAAGCGTATAATTACTTTATTGAAACGTTTAAATTATTTTATGATTTGTGTTTTCCTTTCACACAAAAAATTGTTAAATCAGTTAAAAAGCCAAAATGGATATCACGTGGCATCAAACTATGTAGTAAAAATAAACGGAAACTCTTATGGCAATACAGACGACACCGAAATTGTAGAAATAAGAATAAATTAGTAAACTATTCAAAGCTGTTTAAAAAAATCACTAAGCTCACCCAAAGAGCTCAAAACGACTACGCTATAAAAATGGCAACAAATAAGTCTAAATGCACGTGGAATATAATAAATAGTTCAAAACAAAAGATACAAAATGAGTCTGTGTTGCGAATAAAAGTAAATAACAATATAATCACTGACCCATATAAAATATGCAATGCATTCAACAACCATTTCATTGATAAAATTAAACCTATTAAAAATAATAGTCAGAAAACAAACTCATTAATTACAAGTAGGTCCAATTCAATGTTTTTTCTTCCGAGCACTGCATTAGACATATTTAAGATAATCACTACGTTAAAAAATACAAATAGTGTAGGGTACGATGGAATCTCTACAAATATTATTAAACAAGTTGCTATATACATATGTGGACACTTAAGCTACATTATGAATCTATGTATTAGTGCTGGTACATATCCTGACGCACTTAAGGTCTCCATTATTAAACCTATATTCAAAAAGAAAAACAGGGAATGCATAGATAACTATAGACCAATCTCACTTATCCCTATATTTTCAAAGATACTTGAAAAATATATTTACGCGCAGCTCTACAACTACATGGAAAAGAAAAGTATACTCTGTAACGAACAAAAAGGATTTAGGGAAAATAAAACAATAAATATGGCAATATATGATTTTTTAGATAATGTTATGACCAACATAGATGCAACTATTCCAGTTTGCGCAATATTCTGTGATATGACCCAAGCTTTTGATTATGTTCACCACGATATACTTTTACAAAAACTAGAAACATATGGCATTAGAGGAAATACTCTAGACCTTATAAAATCATACTTGAGTAATAGAAAACATTATACTGAGATTACAGAAATAAATATTCATAAAAAACAAGAAATAATTCATCGGTCTAAAGCACGTACTCCTAACTTCGGAGTCCCGCAGGGCAGTGTAGTGGGCCCTCTTCTATTTATAGGATATATCAATGACTTACCTAAAGCAATAGACTATCCTACGACTCTCTTCGCAGATGACAGCACAATTACTATTAATTGTAAAAATAAAAACACTTACGAATCAGAAATAAATGATAGTTTAAAATCAATCATTCAATGGCTAGATGACAATAACCTAAAAATAAATTTAGACAAAACGAACATCATCCACTTTCGGCAGCGTACAGTACGTGATAATATAGTTTTGCAATATAATGGTAGAGTCATACAGGAAGTGGACTCAACTAAATTTCTTGGATTGACAATCGATAGTAAACTAAATTGGAAAGCACACATAGATACATTAACTAAACGAATGGGCTCGACGGCATACGCATTATTTAAATTATCATTAGTTATTAATCAAGAAGCTCTAATAACTGCATATTATGGCATGGCAGTATCTATTCTACGATACGGCATTATATTCTGGGGGAACTCTACTGACAAAAGAATTGCTTTCAAAGCCCAAAAGAGGTGCATCAGGGCAATGTTTCATCTTCATAAGACTGATAGCTGTAAACCATACTTTTTAAAACACAGGATTCTGACATTACCATCTCTATACATATTAGAAATAGCAACTTTTGTAAAATCAAATCAACATCTCTTTGGTAGTTGGACTGATGCTGGTATTCGAACTCGCACACAGGCCGAGATGAAACTCTGCCCACGTACGGCCAAAACTGCACTCATGCAAAAAAGTGTATTCTGTATGGCTCCTTTAATATATACTAAAATTCCTAAAATTATCAGAGAATTAAATATTGGAATGTTTAAAAATAAACTTAAAATTTTATTAGCACAAAAAAGCTATTATGAAATTTCAGAATTCCTTAATGATAAAAATTTTTTGATATGTAATGTAGACTAAATAATTGACAGGTACTAGGAAAAGATAAAATGATAATAATAGCTTATATAGGTAGTAATAAACATCTAATTAGGGTATAAAATACAACCAAACCAAAATATGATTCTAACAATATTCTAACTTAGACATAATTTCGTTATTTTTTTTAACTTTAACAAAAACTAATAATAATATATAAAAAACTAACATTTGTACGCTGTAACAGGCAAGGACATGAGATACGTCTCCATTATTACGACCATGTATGCTACTTTATATGTATGTGTACCTACCATGTTCTGACAAATAAATATTTTGAATTTGAATTTGAATTTGATGATGATGATGATGATGACAGCTGTTAGAGCATTATAAATGCTTGAACCGATCTTAGAAAGCCAAAATTGAAAAAAAAGTATAATACATGTATTTGAAAAACTAATTAGAATCACTTTCGCCAGATTTTGAACGTAATACTGTAGAAGGTACCCGACCCAGAAGAAGCGCATTATTGAACATAACAAAATGAGCGCTAGCGCTCACTTCGTTTGAGTTGGTCTCTAGCCGTAGGAAGTACAACACGAGACTATTGTTACATGATAACGAAACATCTGACTAAATTATGTCTTCGTGTGCTTTCCCGAAGTATAAAAACACTACAAAAAACCTCTATTTAGATTTTGTTACAAATGTAATGTGCATGGTTATAATTAGGTGTTCAAGTATATAATATTAATTGTGTGTACTTGTATAATATATATGTGTTTATCAAACTATAATATGAAAGGTGATTATCGCCGAGAATCTAAAAAAATATATAGTAAACTGCTAAGCAATGTTTGGTCTAACAATGTCTCCGGCATGTGTCGGACGAAGTATAGACGGAACAACAAAAAAAAAAAAAAAAAAAGTATATGTCCGATGGTTTTGACTCGTTTTTATTAAGCAAGTTTAAAGGTTATGTCCATTCATTTTATTTTGGTCGAAGCACACGTTACCTATATACACAGTCACGGTTACCTGAGACACCGGTGTAGCGTCCGCAAACAATCGAGCCCTAACGAACCCCAATTAGCCCTGCGATCTGTATACGGAACCGTCAATTAAATACGGTAACGCCGATGCTTTTGAGTGACAAAATAAACAGAAATACTGTCTTATTATTACAGCACACACGTAGTATAGTTGACATCATAGTAATATTATAAATGCTAAAGTGTTTGTTTGTTGGTTTGTTACAACTTTGTTTGTTTCTCTTTCACGCAGCAAAAGAGCAACGGACTAACCTGATTTTTGCATGGGTATAGTTCAAAGGTCGGAGAGTGACATAGGTTACTTTTCATCATCATCATCATCATCACCATTTTTCATCACTACACGGGTGAAACCGCGGGGTGCAGCTGGTTATTGATAAACCGTTTGTACCTACGTGAAATGAAATAGATTGGCAATATTTTATATATTTAACTAGCGACCCGCCCGCCCGGCTTCGCACGGGTGTAATTTACGTGCGAAGCCGGGGCGGGTCACTAGTTATATATATATATATATATAACTAGTACTAGTAATAAATAGTGGTTTTATACGTAATTGTTGTTCTGTATGTACTTGTTGTTCTGTATGCAATCTGTTAAATCTGTCAATGTGTGTTATTCTGTTGTTGTGTTTCTATATGTAATCGTGTTCTGTATAAAATTGTTGTTCTAGTTGTTTTATTCGATTTGTATACATAAATATATTATATGTATTTGTACGCGCGCGCACGCACAGGTATTGGGCGTGACGTCACTTGCCGGGTCCAACAGAATACCAGCGCTGGTTGTGTACAACCAGCAACATGCTGAGTTGGGGCCGGTTTTTGTGATAATGTACCTACTTATACTTATGTGAAATATTTTGTTTAGCTTTAAATTACATTATCGCAAAATAAACTTTTCTGTATTTCTGTATTTCTGTTACTATATTTTCACGGAAGGTTTATATATATATATAAACCTTCCGTATCTAGCTGATGGTGAAAACCCATCAAAATCCGTTGCGTGGTTTAGGAGGAGCTAGCGGTCATACAGACATACAGACAGACAGACGCGGAAAGCGACTTCAATTTATACTATGTAGAGATAAAGCCAGTGAGTGGAACGCATCAACCTGCATCTGTAATGTGAACGATGCCAAATTTACATAATGAAAGCACTTCTAAAATGGTTTAGTTAAAAAAGGCACTTGGCCTATTAAAAAAAAGCACTTTACTAATTGCTCTCAACGACAACGATCAAATAGTTCTCGTTGAGACCAATTTTTGTTTGTTATCATTGGTAAAAAAATTATAATTTGGCAAACAAAAATGGCTCTCGACTACTATTATGTTAGTTCTCCTTGAGAGCCATTTTGTTTGCTTTCGTTGGTAAAAAATCAATTTGCAATTACAGGAAATATGTTAAGTATGTATCAATAAACATACCTAAAACGTACAAAAACATATCGCAAATTTTGAAAGCTTCTGTTTTTGAAGTAGATGAACTTGGAAGCAAGTCATGATTATTATGGAGGTCGTTGTGTTTGTACAAAGTATGCAAGAAAATCAACGTTTCTAATTTAGAAGATGAAAAGGAATTATGCCGGCAGCCGAACGGCATAAATGAAGAGTTTAACTGAATCTTGCTTTACACAACGCCAAGCCTATTCCGGGTATAACAACAATGGAATTACGGCTCAATCCACACAGAATTACAGTTCAAAATTGAAGTGTTGTACTCGTGGTATTGAACAACTAATATTAACCATCTCTCCGACCGGTGTAGACTGAACAAACACAAACACTGTTGTATTGAGCTAATCAAACATCATAAGGGCTTATAAACCCCTCGATGTTAATGGAGATCTTAGAAGCTCGTTGGAGTTTGAACCTAATGTGGTAGGAGTAAAGTTGTGGATGATAAAATAGTCAAGGAAAAGGCATTTTAAAAGAAATGCTACTTTCGGTTAGGTATCTACATAACAGAATCTTTTTAATATAAAAATGAATCCCTATTTACGTTGGTTACGCCATAACTTGAGAACGACTTTACCGATTTCATAAATCTTTTATTTTTAAGTTTTCTAATATTTTGTAGAAGGCTCTAATGGAGAGATAGATTGTCGTTAAGTTTTCTGAAATTTTCAAATTTTCTGCGCTATTTTCTTGGCGAAGAAAATTTGAAAATTTCAGAAAACTTAACGACGGTTTTAACTCGCGAGTAACTGCGTGGTGCAGTTAGTTTATTTTAAAACAAAATCAAGAAATAGAGTAGTTCTCTTATAATATAGCTTTCAAGCAAACTAAACCAAAACATTGAAGTATAATCAGATGAGTTTGGAGATCAAATTGAAAATAAATATCCAAACCTCAAAAGTTCACATGACATTCTCCAATATGTACTGGGCACAGAAAATATTTTTTTTGTTTAAAGTAGAATGGCTTTCAAGGCATTTTTGTAAGAAATTTGTTTAGTCAGTCATTCAAAATCAGTTAGCAACGGAGTTCGATGCGTCGATCTAAATAAGAATGTTCAATCAAATTCACTTATAATGCCTGGTAACAGATTTTCCTTTTCATTTCTATTCTATTTACTTCTCTTTCTCTTTTCTGTGGCACTGGCCCATCATTTGTATTTATTTATTCAATTAGCACGGTTCAAAAACCAATTACACTAATCAGACAATTACAGACAATCTCTTCTTCTATACATAGTATAAATTGAAGTCGCTTTCCGCGTCTGTCTGTCTGCCTGTATGTCTGTATGGCCGCTAACTCCTCCTAAAGCACGCAACTGATTTTGATGCGGTTTTCACCATCAGTTAGGTACATTTTCACGGAAGGTTTATGTATATAACTAGCGACCCACCCCGACTTCGCACGTAAATTACACCCGTGCGAAGCCGGGCGGGTCGCTAGTATTACATAATTATAGAATTTAAGTGCCTACCAGATTAACTAATTACATGTCGAATAATACGTTTTTATCACAATATAATTATAGTAACAATACAAAAGGTTAATTAGGGCCCATCCTCTCTCTCTCTAAGAGAATGCCTGTGTCCCAGCAGTGGGAATATGATAAGTTGATGAACCAGAACTTATCACTCCGTTCTCAGTATGTTAAAGTATTTATAACTTTGTTTGATGGGATTGTAGCGGTTATAATGTCTTAATTTCCTCTAGTCGTTCCGAAAATGATATCAGGAAACCGTTTCACTGGTGCGTGATATTCGCTAGGAATAGAATACGGTACTACTAACGGTAATAGCCAAGTTTCCGTTTTGTTGAGTGCGGGGATCTCATGTAGGTACTGAGTATGTGTATAGGTTGGTTTCAATTTGTTAACATAAGGCTAAGTTGATTCAGGAAAATTTTATTTGTAAATGGCCAGAATACTGGGTACTGCGATCTCGGTCATACATTTTATGTTTTATCTATACTTCTATACTATATAATATTATAAAGAGGAAAGATTTGATTGTTTGTTTGTTTGCATTGAATATGCTCCGAGACTACTGAACCGATTTGAAAAATTATTTCACTGACGGGAAGCTACACTATCCCCGGGTGACATAGGCTATAATATATACCCGTGCGAAGCTGGGGCGAACCGCTAGTAAGGCTATATTAATAATAGGGATCCTTACTAAAATTCAAAATAATGTAACCCAAGGTGTAAAAAAATAAGACTAACACCCATTCGAGGCCAAGGTGCGTTGCTAGTTAAGATATAAAATGACTGACTACTTATACTTATAAAATGACATGGCTTCGGTAATTTTACGATATTAATAGATAATATGTATTTTAAAATATTTAGGACAAATACTTACCTACCTATAATGGCCAGAATAAATGGAAAAAATTGTTTAGCCCATTATGACAGGTGTGGTCAAAAAATTTGTTCTAAATATTTTGAAATCATTAACTTCGCAAAATGGCCGAAGCCGAATGACCGAATGACTGGCTGAATGTGTTCCCCGATAGTTGCAATTGGGCGTCTTCAAATCACGAGTTATTCGGTTTCTTCTAGGCAAGCGTACTCCATGGTAGACCGAAAAATATTAAATCAAAAATTTATTCTAAATATTTTGAAATTAATTTACTTCGCAATATTCTTAACTAGCAGCGCCCCACAGTTTCACCCACGTAGTGATGAAAATGGTGAAAAGTAGCCCATGTCACTCTCTGGCTCTTAAACTATACCCATGCAAAAAATTAGGTCGGTCCGTTGTTCCGTTGCAGCGTGAAAGAGGAACAAACATCCATACATCTATACATATAAACTTTCGGGTTTATAATATTAGTACGATTTTTCTGTCCGTAAGAACATTCTTCAAAGTATTATAAATAAGTATGAATTATATCGATAAAGTCGTTCTCAAATTATGGCGTGACCAAGGTAAATAGGGATTCATTTTATATTTATATAGATAAATTATTCCTACATGACTGAAATTGTTGACACAATATATTGACTGTGCTATATTGTGGATGTGACTTTGACTCGGCGACAAAGACTTCGCTGTGTTTATAACCAAGCGCTTGTCAAAAACATTAAAAAAACTCCCTTCGACAATCTGGAAATGTTTTACTGGCACCATAGTGATAAGAGTCATGATTGTGCCAAGAATATATCCAAACTAAAACTGGGTGCACGCTACGAATTGCGCAGACTTTTTGGTTTCGATGGATGAAAGGTAGATTTTTTTTTCTGGACAATCCTCATTACAAATATTAATGCGTAAAGGTCTTTGTAGAACCTAGAAGGTACCTACAGTGAGACCAACAGTAACGTACTAAAGCAACAAGCCAACCACATTAAAATAGAACTCTCAATAGCAAAGTAAACTTACCAAATGTGGGTTATACCTATTCATGAAGGAAGCGACCTCTGCCATTCAACGATTAACATTTCCTCTGCACAATAACGACAGAGATTTCCTAACTCCCCATGTTGTACTGTACCAACTTACTTTTACAGTTGAGAGGGAGAACCGCTGATATATTTTCTAAACAAAATCAACAGCCAGCAGTACAAAACTTTAGTTCCAACACTTTGCCAGCTCTGCTGATAAGTTGGTCGCTGTTTACAATAATGTTATTAGACAGGAACTAAGTTTGTAATTAATTTTGTTGCTGGTTATGAATGAAGATTAAACAATAATTTTGGGGAAACTCGCGTGTATGTTTCCATATTTGCATAGTCGTTAGATTTAAATTATGTGCCAGTCATCGAGATACAATTCCTATGGAGTCACAATCTCTCAGTGAAAACAGTCAAAAAACGAGTCCGAGCGTCATTGTACATACATTGTATCAATAGAATACTTCTGTGTGAAAACAGTTTTTTTTTTATTATCTCTTCTCTATCTCTTCTCCACATAGTATAAAATTAAAGTCGCTCTCCGCGCCTGTCTGTCAGTATGTCTGTATGGCCGCTAACTCCTCCTTAACCACGCAACGGGTTTTGATGATTTTCACAATCAGTTACATACATTTTCACGGAAGGTTTATAAAAATATAACTAGCGACCCGCCCTGGCTTCGCACGTAAATTACACCCGTGCGAAGGGCGGGCGGGTCGCTAGTTTTATTATAAATTGAAACAACCAACTACCGTATTTTCAACTATCCGTTAGATTAAAAAATGCGGTCGCACTGGTACATACAATATAACAAAATTGCATTGGATTTCAATAGTTGTTAATCAGGCAATCAACATAATTCGTACTCATATTATCAACTAACAGAAATATAAATCTACCACTTTAATGAACCTCATCGACATTTATTAGCCGAAGCGAGATTTATTCACCAGCTGTTAACCAAATCGGCCCGTCTATCGAAAACAAAGGCATCAATCCGTTATAGCATTGACGTACCGCTGTTGATAACACAGTACAAAAACTTAGCAGTAAGGGAAATTATTACAGTATGCAGTGGTTACGCGACAGCGCGGAAAAAGATTTTGAAATGTGAACTCCACCGTACGGCGGTTCCGCAATTATTTGATACTAGCTGCGTCCCGCGGTTTCACCCGTGTAGTGATGGAAATTGGTGATGATGATGATGATGAAAAGTAGCCTATGTCACTCTCTGGCTCTTGAACTATAACCCATGCAAAAAATCAGCTCGATCCGTTGTTCCGTTGCAGCGTGAAAGAGGAATAAATATCCATACATCTATACATACAAACTTTCGCGCTTATAATATTAGTAGGAAGTAGGATAAGTAGGATGTTTCCACAAGACGGCTTGGCGACGGCAGTACCATAGTAATGATATGATATTAACGCCGTGGTATGTTTTACCTTTAGAGCAACTGCGCAGCATCCCGTTGAAAACCGTGTCATAATTATATTTTCATAAATGTTTGAGTCTCGGACTGCCATAGCGTCTAGTACAATAACGACTATTTTATTAAAATCCTAAAGAACCAATAAGAAACCATAACTACTGTTAGACAAGTAAAGTGGAGACCGCATTTATGCAATCGTCATCATCAGCCAGAAGACGTCCACTGCTGAACATAGGTCTCCCCCTTTAACCTCCACACTGAACGACGGCTTGCCTTTTGCATCCACTGGATGCCAGCGACTCTCACAATGTCGTCGGTCCATCTAGCAAACGTAATGTACGACAATTTACCTACGGCAACATGGAGTGACGACTTGTGTAAACCAATGTCCAGATATAGAATGCTAATTAGGAGAAGCATTCGATTGGCATTGATCAAATGCAACAAAGTATTCTGAAGTTATATGATTACTAGCTGCGCCCCGCGGTTTCACCCACGTAGTGATGAAAAATGGTGATGATGATGATGAAATGTAACCCATGTTACTCTTTGGCTCTTGAACTATACCCATGCAAAAAATTAGGTCGATCTGTTGTTCCATTGCAGCGTGAAAGAGGAACAAACATTCATACATCCATACGATACATACAAACTTTCGCGTTTATTAGTAGGATTTACGGGATATTTACTGTGGTAAGGTTGTGGAATGAGCACCCAATATTACATGGTGCATTTAACTGTTCCTGAAATATTGGGAACTCATTTCACAACCTTACCACGATAAATAATCATATAACTTTAGTGAACAATCGTGATAGTTTAAAACAAAATATTCTGGTTGTTACAATTCTACTCGAATGAAGATACTTTACTGAAACAGTCATGTAGATACAGCTTTGACGCACGGTCGTTGATAGCGACCGAATTTATGAGTTGATAAGGGAAACCGTTTGGTTAATGGATTGCTTCACATTTACGAGGTCTGCAAAGAAAGGAATTTGGGAAAATTTGGCTGGAACAGGTTCATTTGTGGATTTAGTGGATGTCTGGATGGTACTGTTGGCGCGATCAATAAAGTCATTCTTTATTCTTAAGGCTATAAAACGGTACGTTATGCTTTTTTAGATCAAAATAACTGGAATGGTTAGCATACTTTGTTTCCATTTCTATATTAAAATCTTTTTGATAAACGGAAGGTAAGGCTCAGTGCGGCAGCGCGTCTGCCTTATGAACAGATATTCCCAGGGTTTGGTTCCTAGCCAAGCAGTTTGAATGATGAATATAGTATTGGTTTTTTAGAATCCAACAAGAACTGAGTGTAAAGTAAATATATATTTTTTTAATTTAGTAATAGGCTTGCTTTTTCTATTTGTCATTAAGATTTTAGATAAATCATACCCAAATTAAAATCACGATTTAATCGACATCTTCTAGGCAAGCGTGCTCCACCGTAGACTGCATCATCGCTTAACATCAGGCGCATTGGCGGTCAAACTCTAGCCTATTATATAAAAAAAAACTTAAATTCCATTACTAAATTTTCATAATCGGTTAATTAAAATTAACGCCTTTTTCAATTGTTTTATTCATATGCTTGAATCTACACATAAAGTATCGTCTAAACTCTCAGATTGTAAAAATAACCGTAAACAAAACAAATTTTCCCCCAAATGAAATAATAAGCAAACGGCTACTCCGGTAGCAAATAATTGGAGCAAATCAATAAAGCAGCCACTCACGGGCGAGGGACTCGCGTAACTCTAATCGTGTTAGAACGCATCCCGAGCTACAGCAGTAGGGATGTATTAAACTCATCGATACTTTTTCGATGAATTATGAATGAAATAAATGAAGAAACGAAGACGTATAATAAAACGATATACATAATTAGTTTAAATGGTAATAAAATAGTAATAAAACCACAGAAATGAGAAGTAATTTTCTTTTCTGTGAATAAAACCATGATTAAACAAAAAAAAATCCAATGAAGCCACCACGATATCAAATAATTGGAGCAAATCAATAAAGCAGCTTAAAGGTAGATAGCTCGGGTAACGCAAATAAAACCCGCTACGGCGGTAAGGATGTGCTCAACCTATCGATACTTATTTATTTTGTATGTAAAAATGTATAGTTTACGGAATTATCCACGATTATACCTAATTAGTAATAAACTATAGAAATATTTTATTTATATCACACGGGAATTACTCACGTAAGATTAGGCCAGGCACTCCGCCTATAGTTTCAACTGCATTAGGCGGTCTTTTTCAAGGTGAATGCACGCACGCAGCTGCGTTTCGTTTTGCACTATGGGCCGCTGCGCAGCGCGCACGTGATGATAACGGCTGCTGACAATCTCGTATATCAATATTATTGGAAGCAAAATAATATTTACTTTTAAATGCCACTCACTTTAAATGGTCACTCTAGCAGCAAATAATTGGAGTTAATCAATAAAGCAACTACTCACCTGAGAGACTCACGTAACGTTAATCGTGTTACAACTCACCCCAACCAGGGATGTGGGCAATTATTTATAGATACTTTTTATCGATGTTTTGTTCAATATAATTTTATATGATTATAAATGATATTAATTGATTGGGAAGCACTTCTACATAATTCAGAATTTATTTGTATAAGTATGTGAACTATGTTTAATTTTAGACGAAATTAGCTGTTATTTAGACATGCATTTATAAGCGTTAATTAAGTTGGTGCCATTTATAACAAAATAGTACATCAACGCGTTACAATTTTTTAAATACCTATATACACACATAAGTTTGGCATAGGTTATGAAGTAGCAGGTACTTAAAAATATTTTTTACCATCGTCGATCCATGAGTAGTTTTTAAGTATTTGACTAAACTTTTTAAAATTTTGATCATAATCATAAATAAAAATTTGAAAAAAACAATCACAACTTAAATCGAATACCACAATTTTCATCGATACTTTTCTCCTCACTAACTTCCACCCCCTACTTTACATCACAGGTGAGTGGTCGTAAACATGCCTCCGATAAGTAATATTAGCATCCGCTGTCGAACTCTATAGAGCTGTTATAAACACCATTGTAATAAATCTATGCGATTTATTCTACTTGACAACGTTTACGACGTTTTGCTTGCGATACTTTATTATACGAAGTAGAAATTCAAGCTACAGAAATATGAGGTCGAGAAGTCCTTTGAAATCTTTTAAGTAGGTTAATAATTCAAACACCGCTGATACTTTTTCTAATAGAATAAAAATGGCGTCAATTAAGTATTCTTATTTTATAATGGCAACTAATTTGTCTGAAATTGTAAAAAAAAAGTTTGTAGTGTAATTTTTTTTATGTGTGTGAAAAATATGGCAACAATTTAAATGCTATCTAAACTTTGTTTTGTTTAGAATTTGCTACAATTTTATATGCAATACCAATACCTACAACTCCATTAAGCAGTTCATAAATTAACGTCAATTTTTATTTGCCCTTGTAGTTTAATTTTTAACACTGTAAGTTACATTTCCCAGAGCTATATTGACACTACTAGATCAATTCTGGGGAAAATTAATTACAATAATTTAATAAATTAATGTAAATTACTAATATTCTTTGTCAATTTAGTGTATGTGTGTGTTTTTATGTGTGTAATAAGTTTTTTTTTTGTGTACGTGTGCGTATGAATGTGAGAGAATGTATCTGTGTATCTGTGAGTTTGGGTGTATATTCGTACTTCACCCACTGTATAAATATGTTACAATGATGGAATTGTTACAACAAAAACCATCAACTTTTAATTTATAATGTAGGGCATAATTAAGTTTAGGTCTTTCAGCTGAGCTTCAATGTAGATCGTTTCAAAAAGGCTGTCTACAATTACCCTCTTCCGTTAGCAAAGCATTGATTGATTTTGATGAAATAATGTTTTTTTTTTATATTAGATTTTTTATTGTTTTTTATTATTTATTGATTGTTTTATAACTTATTTTTTTAAATAGAGTAAGGTGTAGTATTTTGTAACATAATTATGGACATTGTCTGAAATAAAATTATTATTATCATTGACAACAATGCTGGTGTTGTAGGTGTCCATAAGTGGTGGTTATCACTCATCATTAGGAGGTCCGCATGCTTGTTTGCCGTTTTTTTTTTACAACACTAAATAAATTCCTTCATTGTGCACATAATCTGATTTAGAATTGAATTCTACATTAGACGTTTGAAACTAAAGCAAATTCCCACAAAAGTTAGGTAAAGTATCAAACTCTAAGTCAATTCTGGGAACAAATACCATTTGTCGACGTAGATGCAGTAACCGGACAGCCACATCACGTTTGGAAGCTTCTCATTTGGGGCAAACAGATTTTAGGAGCGCTTTGCAAAATGAAGGTTTTAGTCTAAGCGCAATTCACACTGCAAGAGATGCTTAAATAGTTTAGTTTACGATTCGTCTGTTCTTGAGATAGTATCCTAAGTATTGTGTGGTTTATGGTCGTTATCTATTTATCTTAGAGTTAAATAACTCTTCCATAGTGCAAAAAAGTAATACAAACTACCTACTAACTTTTTTACTATCCATTCCCTAACTCTATAACCTATCCCAAGCCTATTCTACCGACCATACACTAACTTTATGATACCACAAAAATATAATGAAATTAAAAGTTATGTCTGAAAGGTTAACTCTAATCGCTAAAAGGTACCAAAACCACAGATAACCTTCAAAAAGTAGTCTGACTGAGACTGAACATTTAGATTAGTTAAAATGAAGAGTTTTGATGGGCCTTAAATCGTACGTACCAAAACTATGAATACTAGAAGATTCTTAATTAATATTATAATTATAATAACCCATCCAAGTGTATAAATATTTGCTGTATTTTATTTCAAAACTATAAAAATGTAAGGAGAAAAATCTAACCAAAACATATTATAAAAAAACTACTCCTAATAATTTAAAAAAGACCCCTTAATCTTAACAAACCTTATGAATAACATAGCTAAAAAAAAAAAAAAACTGGTATACCACTTTTAGTGGAAATTGTTCCTAAAATGCTAATTTATTACCACGGCTAACTATTTTGGAGGCCAGCAGCGTTATGATCCAAATAAGTCGTATTTTATTCTACAAGACAAAAATATTTGAATAATTCTAACTAAATTCATCCGAATATCATCCAAATTCATAGCACGTCATTGGAGAGCTGTTAGCGCAGAACCTAGCAAAAATAATATCGCGGAGTAACGCATAAAGCTCTTGGGTTTATGCTCGTATTACTACAAACCGCAACATTTCAAATCAAGGCACAAGAATATAGCGTTTTAATTGGGTTAAGATTGAATCGCCCAATTAACAAATCGCCTTACCCGGGTCCAATGGATGCAAAATGCAGGCTGTCGTTCAGTGTGGAGGTTAAAGGGGGCTGTCTATGTTCAACAGTGGACGTTTCCTGGCTGATGATGATGATGTTGATAATGAAAGTGTATGTTTTCAAACTTAAAAAAAAAAATTGATTAAAATTGTGACCACATTTCAGGCATTATTACTAGAAAATCGGCAAACGTAGCATAGGTTAGTTGACTGCGAAACGAGAGTCTCAGGTAGGAGTAATAGTGTTCCGTGGTCTCAGGGTTCTAGTTTTATTTAAGGTACACGTCTTTCCTTATTATTTGGTTGTCAGTTCTACGGTAGATATGACCAGCCCACGTAAGCTTGCTACAACGTTAACTTTGAGTTTCAGTGTTACTTCTTTCCGAAAAACATTGTACATACACGTGTTATAAATTACTCATATACATTCTTACCTGGAAGCAGTAAAATCCAGCTTTGAAACCCAATGGATTGAGTTTCCAGAATCTACATTAGATTTATCCTTTCCACGCAAAGGGAAAAGGTCAAATGTATTTTCCAATCTTCGCTCAGAGAGCATTCTATCTTTTAACTTGGGTCACCCAAAAGCTGTTCCTTTCTGTAATTGGAAACATTCAGATATGCAAAGCCCTGGGCTGGGCCAGAAATGACCCTCCTGTAAAATTTATGCACGCCCGTTTGACGTGGCCCATGCCTTTAGGCAACCATTCTTTCCCAAAAATTAATGCTCTACCTCAGTCGATATATTTTTCTTTCTTTAATATAGCTAGGTACGAGGTTTGATAAGTACGATTGTACCTATCAATAGCGATTGGATGATTTTTGAAGGAATGCCATCATTATCATCAGCCGGAAGACGGCCACTTCTGAATAGACCTCCTCCTTAGAACGCCACACTGAATGACAACGTTTTTTTTTTTTTTTTTTTTTTATGCTATAGGTGGCAAACACGCAGACGGGCTCCCTGATGGAAGTCACCGTCGCCTTTGGATACTTGTAACACCCGAGGCATCACAAATACGTTGCCGACCCTTTAGAACTCGATTAACTCGCCTTTTGAAGAACCCCATGTTGTAGCTTCTCGGAAACACCGTAGAAGGTAGCTCATTCCACATTTTGCAGGTATGAGGCAAGAAGGATCGTGTGAAACACACAGTGTGCGATTTCCACTGATCTATTATGTGTGGATGAGCCTTCAGGCGGTGGAGGCTAGTGCGATGGTAAAACCGTGACGCCGGCTTCAGATCAAATAGTTCTTCAGAACACTCCCCGTTGTAAATACCTTCTTGCGACTATCACGTTGTCGGTTCAGTCAGTGTAGGAATGCGAATTAAGTTAATTATGAAATAAAAATTAAGGTTACAGAAAAAATCCTCATGGAACTGAAAAACTTTTAGTGAAAATTTATTATTTGGCGTATTTCTGAGGTTAATTTTCATCATACGCAAAAGTACTATAATAATATGAAAAATCTAAATATTTATATTAAAAAAAAAACTTTTTAGTAATAAGTTCAGTGGCGACCAGGCTTCTCTTGGTTTTTACAAGAAAAACTTTATTGGTAAACTTAAAAAGCAAAACCCGTCATAAATTTTTTTTTTTTTTTTCTGATGCTGATTATCCAGATACAAAATAGATAATTACTCGTTTAAATTTATGAGATTCGATAATTGCAATTATGCGTGCTTTTTATAAGCGTGTTATCAGTTTTTATGTTTGTTTTTAAAACAAACTTCTTCAGCCATTTTCAAGGCTCTTTTTGCAATACCTCAAGACAATTTTAAGTCAAAATTCCTCACAAAAAATCTCGATAGGAAATTCAACAATACTGTCGTGAATTCGATCACCTAAAATCTGTCACATCCGGTTCCTACCCCAACCGTAAACCCTGGAAGTAATCATGCATCAAACTATACGGGTCAAAGGTCGCTCAAACTTAATCGGGATAATCCATTTGGCAGACAAGTTTTACACTGCAACAAATATAATCAGACCTACCTCAATCCCCTGGTCCAGTAAGTATCCAGCCATGAGTGGAGTACACTGAGCTTCCCTTCAGGTCTGGTTTGGCTGGACATGTTTTATCAGGTCGTAAATTTATCCGGTATCTGGCGAGACATGAGCCTTCCGATGCGGTTGCTGCAAAATTTTCGGACCGACACATTGTAGCTTAGTCGCTGTTAGCTGACGTCATTTTCAACAAAGTAATTTATAGCTAGTTTTACAGCTTACAATTTTAAGGGCTTAACTCAGTGCCTAATTTGCACTTAAGTTTGACCCGCTAATACTAAAAATTATTATTTATATTGTTTTATTTTGATATCCAACTAGTTTCTCATAAATAACGACAGAATTAGTTTAAGTAACTACTTCTAAAATAATTTTAAATAAATAATCTACAAAAACGTATAAGAATAGTTTACAGGGCAGGTATTTGATTTCTTAAAAAAACGCAGTCATACTTAAAAATATAGTTAAATGCAATACGTATGCTGTAGAAATTTTTTAAATCGGCTAAAAAGTTCTAATATTTAAAAAGTTCTAAAAACTTCAAACCCTTATAGGTTTGTCTTCGGACGGATAAGAAGGGATGCTTTATCCCTTTCCCGCAAAGCGAGTTTTAGTGCAGCTCCACGAACTACAAAGTCCGTTACCTCAGTAGGAAGTTTGTATGGCGTACTTACAAGTGACGTAATTTCTAAGTATAGTGCGCTCTCTGTCTAGCAAGACATTAAGATGCTTATGGCTTCTTTAATTTTAAACACTTTTAATTTTGTTTTTATTGATCGGCTCTATTTTATATAAAAAAACCGGACAAGTACGAGCAGGACTTGCACTCTGAGGGTTCCGTTAGATAGAAGAACCCTCAGAGATCGAGTCCAAACAAATAATCAAAAAAAAAAAATTGAAAGACTACAATATACTACTTTTATAACTTTGTAGTGGACAATAAGGTTCTTCGATACATTCCAACTACAAAATGTAAGTTCGTAATTGCAAAACAATTATTTTTTAATTATATAACTTCTAATTTATGACTTTCGGATTTATTCCTTTTTATGTGATGTGAGACCTTGCCTCTTGCCAAATTTTATGATTCTAGGTCAACGGGAAGTACCCTATAGGTATTGATTTCCTTGTGAAATCGCAAAATATTCGAAAATATGCGACATAAACAGTCATTATCTTTTGATCGCGTAAACTTACAAGTTAGATTTTTTTACAGCTGAAAGAAACCGTAAATTTAAGTATTTGATATAAATTTTGACTTGATATCTAGACGGACAGACGAACAACAAAGTGATCCTATAAGGGTTCCGTTTTTTTCCTTTTGAGGTACGGAACCCTAAAAACATCCCGTCAGCCTATTACTGAAGCATTTCCATTCATAACCTTTAGCAAACAAAACTCAATGACGATATGATTCATTATCTCTCATTTAACCCAAGCGTGCGACACAACGAAGTCATTTGAGGCGTTTCATACACGTGGTGTGAAAATTAGTGTGTTTCACCGCACTAGACAAAGTCGAAAGTGGTGCTTATCTCCGCTACGGCGCGAGGGAAAAGTATGTCGTTATACGAGAAGTTAATTTGGAACGAGCTGCTAATATGCGTTTTTACAGGACTGTCCAAAAAAGAATGTCAAGTTATTTAGTGTTCATTTATGTGGGTATCGTAATTACCCCAAAACGTCTAAACGCCTGGCCCGACTTTCATCTGGTATATTTAGACTCCTTGCATTATGAAATTTTCTCAAAATTGTCTAAAGGATGTCTCAGTATGAGTGCACTTATTAAATTTAGAATAATATTTTTTTTTTCGTGCAAGTTGGCAATTCTGAAATTTGACAGCTGTCACCAATGTTTATACCGATTATTAAAAATGGAGCGCTAACTAAACCACCTGCCACACCGCGCATGAAACAATCGACTTATTGCAGCAACGATTGTCACAACATATTATGGCACGAAATTCTGATGTCAACTGGCCACCAAGATCGTGCGATTTAACACCGTGCGATTTTTTTCTTTGGTGTATTGTGAAATCTCGAGTTTATGCGAATAAACCAGAAACAATTCCTGAGCTCAAATCAGAGATCCAACACATCATCGGTGAGATACAGCCACAATCAGCCACATTTCTGTCATCTCAGTCATGTAAAATGTCATGAAAAGAGTAATGGCCTGTCATCAGAGCCGTGCAGGCTATTTGCTGGATATTTTATTCCATACTTAATCGGAATATGTATTGTCTTTTTTACAATCCAATAGAAATATCACAACTCTGTCATTACCTACTGGGTTTTTTTTAATGGAAAAGTGCACTCTTACTGAGACACCCTGTAGTAGAAACCTACAACTATGTTAGGAATGAAACCAGAGCGATGTTGCTGTCTAAGATGATCGGTTTCTTCTAGGCAAGCGTGCTCCATTGTAGACCGCATCGTCGCTTAACATCAGGCGAGATGGCGGCCAAGCGCAAGCATATCTACTACAAAAAAAAAAAAAATGAAGCACGCTTGCCTAAAAAACCTATTCACTCGCAATTTGAAGACACCCAGATACGAGCGAGACTTGTTTTTTGTGCTCATTTCTTCAACCGTGCCGATATAATGAATATATTGCGTCAAAAACTTCACAAACAACGTTTCTCTCATAACTAAGTAAAGTAAGTAAGTTTAATTTTCCACACTAACAGCTTTAAAGTTTCGCGTTTCTAAATATTATTACTCAAATAGTTTAACAGACTTAAACAGACGGCAAGGTTTCAGACGGTGAGCAGCTTAAAGCATTATAGTGTAGCGTATGTTTTCGGTAGTGTAAAGCCGGGTACACCACTGTGTCATGGCCGGGCTACTGTGATACACTGGTGTATCGCTGGCCTAGTTTATGCAAGTGTTAAAGCAACTGTAGGCTACGGAATATTTTAGAGAAAAAACGTATACGCGATAATAAATTACACTTTTGGGAAGCTAAATAAGTTCGTTTTAAATTTAGCATAGGTTTTTCCAGTACTGTAGCGCTTGGCTTAAGGTCATGAAAAGAGTTTCAATAGAGTAAGAAAAAAAGAGAATCTGACCATCAAATAATTTGAATTTCTATCCAAAAAGTACAAGTCACTAAAATTAAAGCCAATCAGTGGCCTTCGCAATTGTTTTAGTCTAGAAAAAAAAACTATTGTGTCATTCGAGGTACGGTACCAATCACTTGTAAATGTCGCTTAAGGTACGTTCAAGTGTTTCTGGTGAATGCCACTCGCAGACAGTGTACGATAGTTGACTGGATCTTCCGTTGCTTCTTGGGTAATCTGTTAGGAATAGCTAGTTAAGCGTCCCAGTAATAAAAGCTACACCTCTAGCACAGGTGCTACGACCAATGCCACGAGCGTGCGAGCTACGCTGCCAGTGATAAACCCCTAAGGATAAACCAATGCCACAAGCACTACGGCCTACGCAACAAGCACTACGAGCTACGTCACGAGCACAACAACCAATGCCACGACCACTGCGGGCTACGCCACGAGTGCTACATATTATTATTGAAGTTATACCTTATATTATTGAAGTTATGGTAGGCCTTATAACCGGTCATTGCAACTTGAATAGTCACTTGTATAAGCTAGGAGCCACGGACAGTCCACTGTGTCGTGGCTGTATGAGGCAGCATTGCCTTCTTCATCCGCCTCGCCACAACAACTAGACTGATTTTCATCATCATTATTTGCACTACCATCTACGCCACTGGAGCAACTGTGCCAGCGCCCCAGAGCCTCACTCCGATATTTCAAGGAGTTGGGTTGGCTCGGGTAGGTGCTGGTAGGGGGAAATGCACAATACACACCAAGCGGGACGTCAGTGCAGGACTTATCGCCCCCATCTCGAATAAGAATAAGAATTGAAGTTATACTTCTTATGCGACTTGCAACAAGGTTGCGTTAAACGTTTAACGCTACCATGGAGGGGGAATTTTTCTCTCTCGTATGGTTGCGAAATGCGTATCCTTTTTTCGCGCTGCGACTAGCCGGTAGTGTAATGGTGTCGCTAATGGATTGAGAAGCCTAAGGAGCTAGGTTCGAATCTCGAGAAAAGCATGTTTTTAAATTGTTGATTTTTGCCCTAGTTATAATTTTAGGGTTCCTTGTTGAAGTATAACTTCTTCCGCGCGGAAGGACTCCACGCAATTTTTTTTTTTTTTTTTATATATTGTTTTTTTTTGCCACAAATAAATGATGTCTATAGATGTCTATAAGTCGTACAAGCTACGTACGCCACAAGCGTTACTTTCTGTGCAAAGAAAAATTAACTCACTTCAGCTACTTAGTCTTTGTTACTAGTTATTAAGAGTTAGAACCACAAACCCCTGGTAACAGAGTTTTTAATTTGACTAAACTTGCTTCTGTGTTCTCACGTTGTTGCCTCGTTTTGTGGCCTCCAGAGAATTCAGGCAAGTGAAAAACTTTTTAAAACTTCGGGGTTTAGGCACGTTGTTTGTCTTTAACCCCCGATTACGAAAGGTTACTTGATGTGACGTTTTGTTGTTGGAGATAAGTACGGTTGTTTTTGTTTTCGGAGAATTTCGTGGTATAAAATGAATGTTAGCTTTTGTTTTTATTAAGGTCTAAAAAGATCCATTGCTCGTGCCCATTGCTGAATATTTATATCTTTTTTAATAAGTGATATAATTTTTGTATCCGAAAAGAATTTTGCCTAAATTGTGACATAAAAGTTATTCCAACTCCAATTCCATTTTTAAACGTATCGTGTTTTGGAACGGTCAAATTAAAATACAACCTCCGATACAGATCTGCACACAAGTCAGCCTAACTGCCAACCTCATAAAAATGCAAACCAAAATCTGTGTGATGCCAAAAGTACCCGCCCGAGCGGTTTCGGGCGAAATGCACATTAGAGACTGGTAACAACGTTTCGCAATTTTCGAAATGGCCAACTCGGGAGCAGTTAGTGTAGGGTTTACTTTTTATGCGTAAATAGAGAGCAAGACGTAATTTTGGTACTTCATAAGTAACAGAATAGTAAGTTCAAGTACTGTACAAACATGTTTTAAATGTTTATCGGGACTTATCACGTATTATTTGATTTAGGTAAAAAATATGTACCTTTCGACGTTTCGACCATATTCCAATGGCCGTGGTCACGAGCTGACTGAAAGCTGCGGGTAAGTCCGGCGAGAAGAGCGGGTGTTTTGTTCTCCTACCCTTACTTGATCTTGAAAAATTGCAGGGTTGTCACTACGACACACAACACTGACTGTATCGGTAAATGTCCCAGTACCTACACCGCGGTTTGTACACTTGCTTACTATGGGATTCCACGACGCCGCTAACTTAAATCCATCTTCCCGGTTGAAATCTTCCTGTACTAACAGGCAATAATTAGAGTAATTATACTTTCATAATGTAAATGGTGGTCAATAGTGGATAACGCGGGTTCGAATTAGCGCTGAAACAGCAGTTTGGAAAATCACGCGAACGTGAACCTTAACGCGCCGAGATACCATTTGCGGTCGTGTAACTTTTCTCATCACCTAAACAAAATCGCTTAAAACAGGTAGTCGTAAGACCCCTGGTGGTAAGCGCCACGCTTGCTTAAACACTTCACAGAATCCTACGCGACAATGCACTGCGAAAGTCACCCTGAGATATTAGAAGCTGTCTTATTTCACTGGAAAAATTTGAATAAAAAAAATTATGTGTATGTTATGTATTTATATTGAATTATTTCTTTGTTAGAAAGTTATCAGAATTCGTGGTTTACATTACTTTTTTTACAATGTTTTTACATGACATTAGAATGGAAATAGTGTAATTTGAGCAGTTTACTTGTTAGTTTATGATATTACTAGCTGACCTGACAGACGTTGTCTTAGAACTGTCAAACACACAAAGTTAAAATTGTAAATCTTATTTATTTACACCTTGGGTTACATTATTAGAGTTTTAGTAAGGATCCCTATTATATATTACCCGGGGATAGTGTAGCTTCCCAACAGTGAAATAATTTTTCAAATCGGTTCAGTAGTTTCGGAGCCTATTCAATGCAAACAAACAACAAACAATCAAATCTTTCCTCTTTATAATATTAGTATAGATATACGTGTGCATAATATTATTCGCGTCTGTGTATGTTATAAAAATTCAGATTGGTCAACTCGACTTTAGACAGTCCCTTTAAAATCCCAGCACAGAAACAAAATTGGCAGCGTAAAATATGGTACACATCTAGGAGATTTATGTGACAACTTTTTGCGACACTCTTATTAATTAGCAGAGGTCGTGGGCCCTCCGGCAGAGCTCTCGACTTAATGGACCCGCGGCTTGCGAGTTAAAGCGGGACTCTTGTGACTGATGGCGTTTTTAAAGTACGAGTGGGGTTCAAGGTTACTTTTTACAGAATGGGAAGGTCATATTAACGCTCACGCCTCTTTTATATTTAAAAAACAATCTTGAACCCCAATCGTACTTTTATTTATAAACTAGCGGTCCGCCCCAGCTTCGCACGGGTATAGATTATGGCCTATGTCACCCGGGGATAGTGTAGCTTCCCGTCAGTGAAAGAATTTTTCAAATCGGTTCAGTAGTTTCGGAGCCTATTCAATGCAAACAAACAAACAAACAATCAAATCTTTCCTCTTTATAATATTAGTATAGATGACATCAGTCAAAATAATATTCTTGTAGCTTGAAAGCTGTAGGCAGTGTAGGCCCATACTTAAACTAATAAAATTATAAGTCACACTACAATTTCTGAAAAACTCAAATGAAAATTAAAACAATGTTTTGATTTTGATTTTGAGCCTACAGCTTTCAAGCTACAAGAATATTATTTTAACTGATGGTATAAATAAAAGTACGATTGGGGTTCAAGATTGATTATTAGAGAAAGAAATCACATTAACATTCATGCCTCTTTCGTATTAGACATATTCTGATTTTCAACAATGAGTTTTTCAGAAAATTTATTACTTTAATTGTGTATAGTTATAAATATAATTACATTGTCTCAGGGTGACACGGTCGTGCGGTGCAGGGTTTTGAACTTTGGAAGTTCAAAGTATAACTACAACTGATGGGCAAGCGTAGCCATAGCAATCCTCAGAATTACATTTCACCGGAGAATGAAGGTACTGACAGACGTGCTCAAAAAAAGCATGCTAATAAACTTGCTTAAAATTAGCATGCTTTGCAAACTGTTCACATTTGCCAGAAATAAGCATGCTTGTTTTAAAGCATACTCCTAAATAGGCATGCTCAAAGCAAGAGCAAACATGTTCAGACGTGCTCGGATCACGACCCCCCCCTACCCGCACCTCAGGTAGCATGCTCAAAATAAGCATGCTCATTACATTACACACGTGCTACTAATGAGCACTTGCTCAATAAAAGCATGCTTTTGTGCTAGTAATGAGCACGTCTGTCCGTACCTTAGGCAAATGACTTGCTTTCAAGCTACTTAATTGATGCTCAGTTGTATAAAAAGTATTTTCAATAATAGATAGAAAATTATATTATGAAAAGTTACATAAAGAAACTGAAAGAACTGCCACAAATAGCGGTCTTATCTATGCAGTTCTGTTATTGAAAGTTCTAATTATGAAAACTGCACATAACTAAACTCGGTCTTAACATTTATTTCCTCTGACAGTTGCAATAAAATGTTAAAAAGTTGAATGAAAACCACGAATTTTGATAAATTTCGCTAGGTTTTAGGCAGCACCCGGTACCCAATATAATCCAGCGAAATATTATTTTTTATTCGGCTTTTTTCACAATGTAATTGCAGATGTCACAACAAATAAACGATTGGGGATAGTGTAGTATATTTTTCATGTTAACGATGTAAAAAGCAAGCTTCTCATAAAAAAACAAGCAAAGGATAAAATTAATGAGCCACGGAGAACCCTAATTTATTGCTCCTTTCACGATCAGACTTCACGCCTGAGGTCGTTAGTGTCTACAAAGGCACTTTTATATGCCCGAAGGTTATGCCCTCATGTTTTTAATGTCTATCGGGACTAATCCCACATTATTTTACTTAAGTAAAAAAAGGTACATTGCGCTGGACGAAAAGCTTTGGCTTTTGTGCGATAAGTCCCGATAGACGTTTAACGGCCGGCTATCCGAGTCGCGTAGGCAACAAAACGCTCCCTCAGCCCCCGCCAAGTTATAGCGACGCTAAGCTACAGTCAGGACGCCCGCGGGGGGAGTACAACAACAAAAACGAACATAGGTCCGACCTCGATGACGCCTGGCGCGGTACTGAACGCGGGGCGCGCAAATTCTCGCGACCTTTTTACGGTTTTAATTTCACTAAAAAACGAAACTATTCACTATCAAAATTCTATCCAAATAAAATTTTTTTGAATAAAATTGCCTTTCAGTACATGCAATTTTCAGGTTGTTACGAGCATTCATTAGAGCATAAAACGAAAAAAATAAACTGATTCGACTTTGTTTCAGATTTTTTTTGATCGAGGAAAGTTTATTCTATCGTGTTTTGAACCAAATCATAAACTCAAACACAGATGTATCTGTGACATGTATTTTTTTCCAGCTCAAATATTGTAACTGAATAAAATTGATTTAAAAGCATCAAATTTGCTATACATCAGCAGCCATTAAACGTCCACTGCTGGACAAAGGCCTCCCTCTTGCTATAACCGGCCGTTAAAACATGTCTTCAAATTGCCGAAAGTTTAAAAGTTACTCTTATGCCTTTATGGCTTAATATTTGTCTTGTCTTTGTGTAACCTTGTCTTGTACAGATTAAACGCGGATCCTCTTTTAAAAGATTCGTTATATAGCGTTTCTGTGAAGTATCGATATTTTAACCAGTGTTGACGAATATAAAAAAGGGCTTGCAATTTTTTATTGCGATAAAATTAGGTAAAGTTCGTATACTAGTATTAAAAATGATCTTATACCAGTAGAATAAGTTTTCAACTACTAGTAGTAAGTATTAGGTTTTTTTAAACTAAACCTCAATTACCACAATGAAGTTTTTTTATTTTTATAATTAGAAATTTGTGTGTAGAGTTGTAGTGCCTTAACTATTTTTGTATAAATTTAAAAGAAAGTTATTTTGTGTCAGTAATTTAATCAACTTAATTTATTGGCTTTACTTTAAAAAAAAGCTATATAATTATATTTATTTCTATTTGATAGAATCAGAACGCTAAATATCCATGTTTTTGTTGCATTTTTCGTCATTAATGTAAGAGGGTTCTTACAAAGGATAGCGGGAAACCACAGAATGTGCCTAGTATAAAATATAAGCCTCTGAAAAAAGAATTGACAAAACGTAGTAAAAGGCTAGGTTTATTTATTAGACCCTATAAATTCTAGATCATAGAAAGTGCCTACTTAAGCTATGAAGGCTGAGCCTTTTTGTGGTACAACCCAGCTTTATGCTGATCGAGTATTCTACTTTGCAAATAAACGGGTACTATACTTTTCTAAAGTTATATGATTATTTACGGGATATTTACCGTGGTAAGGTTGTGGAATGACTAACTTTAGTGAACAACCGTGATAGTTTAAAACAGTGTTATACTTTTCTGTTTGTTTAATATAAGTTGATATAACTGGTGTTAGATTAAAATAAGAAATTAGACGAAATGCACAATTACTTGTATAATTGACCCTATTTTCTTATTGTCTCGTATACGAAGAAGCGGATATACCTACTAAAGGTTCGTCTAACTAAAAGACAGTTTGGATGAGTTTGGTTTGTTTTGATTTTTTGATGTTTTGTTTAGTTATTTTTTGTTTGTGCCTGGTTCAATCATCATCATCTTTCAATGAATATAATATTTTTGTGGCAACATTTCAATATTTTTTTTTCCCAATGGTATTGAGGCGAGGTTTTACCACTTTTAAGCAACGCTTATTACTACAGATGACCATACGTCTTGGTTTATTGTATTAAAGTCGCATTTAGCTGAGCAAACCCTTACACGCAATCGTGCGTTTCCCTACTTCTATTTTTGAGTTTTTTCTCATATTTTTCGAAAAGTATAGCAGTTATCTAAAATGTAACTTTGTGATATCTTTCATAATTATGAAATCTGTATAAAATAATATCGTAGAAATAATTTTATAAATAGGTATTTGAATGAATCCAAAAAACGAAGGAGAAAAGCGCAATTCAGTGTCAAGTATTTTCATATTTTTTTTCTATAGAGCGTAATTTCCTTAATAGCGTAATGTTTCGGTTTTTGGGGGTTCCTAGTACTATTTTTCTAATTTTGAGCTAACCATGGAAGTAGATATAATTAAACTAGAATGACCAAAATTGCTAAAAGTCGGAAAAGAGTGCCTTAAGTGTTACTTGAGATGTACTTTAACATTACAACGAAGTAAATTTTGTGTCATTGTATGTTTATAGGAGGTTATAAATATGGAAAAAAGCTATACTTTCCCTCAGTGACATTATTAGTGGGTTTTATAGCGTGGGTGAAGCTACAGGCAATAATAGCTAGTTGAATAATAAAAGCAGAATATTATTATCTTAACTATAACAATGTAGGTCTTTGTCTTCGTGATCGTATTCAAAGTTTCAATTGACTCGCACTGAATAGATCGATGTCTTTTGTCTATTTGTCGGTCTAGTCTCTAATTGGTATTTTGTACACCCTTTTGATCGAGGGGGATTCTTGCTTATGTTTATAATTATTTATTAAGACAAAAACTATTACAAAGAGGAAAGATTTGATTGTTTGTTTGTTTGTTTGCATTGAATAAACTCCAAAACTACTGAACCGATTTAAAAAATTCTTTCACTGTTTGGTAGCTACACTATCCCCGGGTAACATAGGCTATAATAATAATAATAATCATTTATTTCAGACAATGTCCATATTGTTACAAATTAAAATTACAAAATTCTATATCAGTTCTTAATTAAAAATGTTATATTATAAAACAATAAATAAAAATCAAAACAAATTAAAAATTGTAATATATATAACTATATTATATTTTCAAAAAAAATAGGGATCCTTACTAAAACTCCAATAATGTAACCCAAGGTGTAAAAAAATAAGATTTACAATTTTAGCTTTGCGTGTTTGTCAGTTCTAAGACAGGACAACGTCTGTCAGATCAGCTAGTTAATTTAAAATTCCCCTGTTTCCGTACTAATTTTCATTTCGTTTTATTTATTTGTTTACGTTATATTGTAGCTAGTTTTAATAAACTCAAAAAACGCGACACCGCGAGGTTACCGCTCGACATCTGACATAGATATCATAGATCAGTGGAAATCGCACACTGTGCGATTCACACGATTTTTCTTGCCCCATACCTGCAAAACGTGGAATGAGCTACCTTCTGTTGAAATCCCATATATATATGGGATTTCCCATATATATATGGGATCTATGAGGTGTGGATGAACCTTCAAGCGGTGGCGGTTAGTGCGATGGTAAAACCGGGACGGTGGCATCAGATCAAACAGTTCTTCAGAACACTCCCCGTTGAAAATGCGAAATAATATAATAAAAATGCGAATATCTAGAATAATAATAATAAATGGACTCCGGGCCCATCAATAAGTTTGTTCAATAGTTAGTTCCATTTTGTAACTAAAAAGGGGTTGTCTGTAAAGTCAGTTTACGGGCAATAATTTTACGTGATAACGCTTAAGCCGATCGTGTCTCTCTAACGTTTGTTCCGCGCTCTCGCTTGCACGCGCGGCTCAGGCGTAATGTGAAAATTTTTCGTGCGTGCAGCCGGTGTTCATTGTTTTTTTTTATTGTAGATAGGCTCGCGCTTGGCCGCCATCTCGCCTGATGTTAAGCGACGATGCGGTCTACGATGGAGCACGCTTGCCTAGAAGAAACCGATTCACTCTCAACTTGAAGACACCCAGATTGTAACTAACGGGGAAAACCCATTCAGGCAGCGTTATAATAGCGATAAGACGTTATCACGTCAAAAATAAAGTACGTTTCTATACCTTAAATTGGACAGAGATCATTTATGTATCAAAAATAGGTACTATTTAAACTTATACATACATTCTAGAATTTTCTGCTTAAAATATTCGTAGAACTATAAACCATTTTTTGTTTTTGAAAAATATTCCTCTTGTAGCGTCTGCCACAGGTCACCGCTGTCACAACATTGTTGGAGCTCTCTGAAGTGGCCTAGTACGAGAACTAGTTGCCTAAGCAACTCGAGGGTTACAGAGGGGTACTTCAAACATATCCGTCAGTGACCCCACCCTGAGTACGTTCTTTTAAAGGAATGAAAAGGAATAGCTCTCTTTATTTTCTGTACTTGTTTTAATTAGATCCTAGACAGGAAAATCTATGGCTAAGTATACCTACTAAAAGTTTTCTGATAGATGGGTAAAGTTTTTTGGAAAAGGACGTTTACCTTTACTAGCGGAGTTCTTTGACTTCATTATGGTGATGATGACATTGTCATGATCGGTCTCCGTGATAAACATGATAGACTGAAATGATGACGACAGTATGTCATCATCATCATCATTTCAGCCTATCATGTAAACAGCTGGGACTCAGGCCTTCTATCAGAAAGAGAGAGAGGACGGGCCATAATCCACGATGATGACATTATGCATGTTGGTGAATGTATATAACATTCACCAACATGCACTGCTCATGACAATGATTTGGGTCGTCATGATACGTACTGTCCAAGAATGGAACTCCTTGCCATCTTCCTTGTTTACTAAAAACTACAATCCTAGGCATCTTCAAGGCTAAAGTGAATAGATTTCTTTTAGATCAACGTATTCCATCCTTGGTTACACCGTCGCTTATCATCAGGCAAATTAGTGGCCAAACGTAGATCTATTCTACAATTAAAAATAAATATTAGGTCTTATTTTTCCGATCAGCGTAGCTAAATCCACAAAAGAACACCGACAACCCACGCACACTTTGCTTTAACAATTCCACAACAATATTCCAAGAAACACTCCGAATAATGTAACACAACAACATTATCAAATTAAATCAAACCTGTACCGAAATACAGCTCATAATTCAATCACATAAATCTCTACATTTTAATTCCGCGTGAAACTTGCGCTTTATCAATTTCAGTTAGAGCAATAAATTTCATGAATCGAAATTGTTAATTACCCTTAACATTAATGAGGAGGGGGGAATCCTGTTAATCAGTTCTCTGGTAATTGTTCATCCCTCCCCGTCGCCCCTTTTACCCCGGTTGCCCCTTAATTACGGTACTTCACTGCATGCCTGTAATTTACACCTACAGTTTTAAACTTTATACGGTTCTTGATGTCTCTTTTAGAGCTCGGAATGGCTTGCAGTCTTTGGGGGGGTTGAAGTTTGCCAGTGATCTCGGGTAATGTAAGCTTTTCACGAAATTGATAAGGTTCAAACTGCAAAGTACCTAGACCTAGTACCTAGATCAAAATTACAAGAACGTTTACACAATGCAATGGGACTGCAAGAAGTTTTGTCTACTAAGTTGAAACTTTAACAACAAAAAATATACTGCGTATTTGAAAAATGCTTATATGTAATTAGTAAAACGCTAGAGAGAATTAATTAAATATAGCTAGGAATCACCGCAATGCAACCTGCTTTCAAATAACAACACTGCGTTTTATTTTGGCGGAAGAGATTGAAAAATACTATTTCGAAGTTTTCGGTCTCCTCCGCCACCCTATAAAATTTCAACACAAAAATGTATTCATAGGTACCATTTGTAATTTTATACACATAACAAAGATAAAGTTTAGTCAGTTTTTTTATATCGTACGCAGCAATTTTTTACCTCCATAAATTATGATAGTGGGCGAAAGAGACAGCTCTGACTGAACGTAGCCTTATGTGATACATAAATGTAGACACTAAAATACAACTAAACTTCTTCCACCAGACGCCTCCTTTCCCGCTTTCGTTTCATTGCTAACGTTTAGATTTAGATTTCTCATCGTAATCTTTCTCCGTTCCGTTGTGATAATGAAGAACACTTTAGCAATATTAACATTGACAAATGTTTTTTAGACTATATTGTCAAATCTATAGCAGCATTCTCATATGGAAACTGACGTTTTCACATATTTTGTTTAGATTAAACACATATATATACACACACACATAATTATTATTACAAAGGAATCACTCACGTATGATTAAGCTGTGATTAAAATTCAGCGGTCTTTTTTAAGGTTTCCTTAATTATATTGTTACATGTAGGCTAGCAAAATAAAACAAAAAGTAACCAAGCCTAGGTAGTGTAATATAAACATTAACTTTTGATTTAAATATTACTTGCGTTTGACCGCCAACTTGCCTGATGTTAAGGCGAGGTACATTAGATTTTCTCTCTGACGAAAACCGACTCTTTCTTTACGATCAATACAAGAACGATTCCTTTACGTCTCCATGCTTAGTGATAGGTACTTTGTAATGGATCCGCGCGTGTTGTAAACTACCACAAACGACTCAATGCACCTGTCCCAGCAAATTGCTCTAAGCCACGGCATAGTAAATTAGAATGACCATGTGCCTTAAAAATGTATCGCCTTGAGTATGAGCAAATTCCAAACCGATCTTGCATCCTCATCGTCATAATCTAACTAATATTATATATGCAAAAGTGTTTGTTTGTTGGTTTGTTTGTTCCTCTTTCACGCAGCAACAGGACAACTGATCGACCTGATTTTTGCATGGGTGTATTTCAAGGGCCGGAGAGTGACATAGGCAACTTTACATCATCATCATCATCACAATTTTTCATCACTACGTGGGTGAAACCGTGGGGCACAGCTAGTCAGCCTATAGTCTCCACTCAGTCCAATCTTCACTTTTGTCTTCCAGCCACTGCCAGCTATAAAAAAACGAAGGGTCGTTAAAAAACAAAACGAAATCGATTTTTGATCTTTCTAAGTGCTTAATAAGCTGCTAACAGTTAGGAATCAATAATTTCGTTAGAAGCGCTCGAGAACAAAATTAATGATATTGCAAAATCAAATTAATTTTGAAGTAAATTTTTGAATTAATAATTATTAGATGCACAATTTTTTCTCTTATTTTGCCATTTTTTTTTCTAATTGTAACTTTTTTATCGGGGTACATTTTTATATGTATAAAATTATATTACTAACTTTCATCATCATCATAATTTCAGCCGTAGGACGTCCACTGCTGGACATAGGCCTCCCCCATCGATCTCCAAAAGGGCCGGTTGGAAGCGGCCTGCATCCAGCGTTTCCCTGCGCTCTCTTTTAGGTCGTCTGTCCATCTTGTGGGTGGACTTCCTACGCTGCGCTTATTACTAACTTTACTAGCTACAAATTACTATCAGTTAAATTCTGATGAAAACTCTTTCCTTTTTCTAAAATATTTGACTTTAACAACATACTTTAGAGAATAAATTAAAATACGAATTAAATTTTCGAATCATAATTTATTTTATACCTGTATCTAAAAAATTTAATAACTGTAATTCTTTACCTAAAATATTTTAAAATTAACTAATTTTCATACATGCACTATGTATGAAAAAATTGTTCATTAAAACTGTTATAGCTTTAGACGTCGATTACTTTCTCGTAGTCTATAACAAATTGTTTGAGTGTTAAGGGGTACCTATTTTTTGGAGTGGCCTTTCCATGTAGCACACGTTCTATGCTCCGACCCATATTTTATGTATGACAACGCATTTCTCTCCTTTACGTTGAGTTTAGGACGCGCCTCACGTTTCGGATCTCGTACAAAATAATATGAGGTCAGTACTTATATTGTATTGCAGATTACAGAGAAGAACAGATACCAAATTCTCAAGAGACTGAGGATAAGACTGACATTTCACCGAAATGGAGCGGCTGAGCATTGTTTTGGGGGTCTATTAAGGGCTCATGAGTGTCAACATTGACCCGCAAAACTTGAAAGATATACCTTTTGTTTTATTTTGCTATCACTCTTGTGTAGAAATTTAACTAATAAAAAAAAAATTTTTTTTCTCCGCATTTTTGCGATTTTTTTTAAATTTTTAGTAATCTTCAAACGATTAAATATTTATTAATTTATTAATTTAAAGTATATCAAACAAATAAAATAAAAAGCCTTAATTATTACGTATTACTAATTATCACTAATATAATAAAAAAAAACAAAAAATGTTGTCCGTGTGGTAAAGACGTGCCAAGAACGGTGGCTACATTCCCGCGTTGAATTGTCAAAGAAATTCTCTGCGCGAGGAATAAGCCAGCTCTCTTATCACCAGCAGCGTCGGTTAATTGTGGCGAAATTTGTTTTTAACTTTTTGGTACATGGACCGCATGGACCAAAAGTTTTGACGCCCAGCGGCACAAATATATAATCACTTGAAAGTGATGCATACTTGCGCCGCTTGGCGCCTTCTGCGGCCTCCACCGCGGCTCCAGTCTTTTGAATTGTCTCTCTGAAGTTTGAATTAATAATTTTCAGTTATCAGCATTCTTTTTGATTTGATTTACTATGTAAATCTAGAAAGACAACAAAATATAAAAACTGGTATAATTTTCAAGTTTTAGTGGGTCAAATTTGTGAAAAAAATAAGCGTTAAATCATCACTGTAAGCCTGAATATTTTTATACGATGACTCTGTCGCTGGTTAGTGAGAATCTTAAAGTTCTCCTTCTGCTATAATCTGTGATTGTACAGTGACAGGCGGAAGTGGTTGGGTTGAGTAAGGCGTGTTTTTAGCGGGAATTGTATGGAAATTAAAGCTTTGTTCGAGATATTTCACGCGCGTGTCGGGTTCGGGGTAGCGTGTTTGTTTTTCATGTCTGTTTTAAAAAGACGTAACCTTTCGCACAAGGACAAAGTGTTGGGCCTATCGTCCTTTTTGAAAGAAGGCATTAAACAATCTACCACCAATCCACCAATCCGCACTGGGCCAGCGTGGTGGATATGACCCAATCACCCTTTCGGGGGTAGGCTAAAAGTCCAACAGTGGCTGGTTATGACATTAAATAATCTAATGTCTAAAGTCCAACGCAATATAATTACATACCCCGCTGTTTTGGTATTGCCAAATTTGCCCTAGTCTAATGACGAGTGTTGGAAATACTATCTCCATCGATCACAATACACAATGTTTTTTTTTTTTAAACGGAACCCTTATAGGGTCACTTCGTTGTCCGTCTGTCTGTCAGTCTTTCTATCCGTCTGTCTGTCCGTCTGTCAAGACCCTTTTTCTCAAGAACGCGTAAAGGTATCAATGTATTTTTTTTTTACTAAAAGTAATATGAATTCCGTAAAACGAGCATCCATCCCAAAGCAGTGAAAATTCTATCAGGATTATAGTGTGTGTGTAGTATATACCTATTCTTCTTTTCGTATTTTTTTATTGTGACTTTATTTAATTAAATATATTAGATATTATGATTATTATGTAGCTTCTATTTATAATTTCACACTCCTGCACTGATTCTATATTATGTATATTATTATTTAAGGAAACCATTGTTTATGTTTAAATATTGTATTGACGATTTATCATTAGTGTAATTATAGGTACTAATAGAAAATATAAAAATAATAATAACCTCTTACGATAGTCCAGCTCAACATCATCAAGAATGTATCACAATAGCCCAGTTTTTTTTAATCCTGTGCAAGAGTTTTATAGTTCCCATTCACACACATTCAATTTTGTATTTTATATTCGAAAAGGCCCCTTGGTGTTGGCTTCGGCCCTGCCATTGCCTACCAAAATCCGGGCTGGACCTTATCGGAATTAAAATAAATACTACGGCATACTAAAAATAGTGTACGTTGTTAAAGTATACATTGATATTGTATTTCATTAAATACTTAGTACGAATTAAATCAAATCAAATTATGTATTTGTTAGAACGTGGTAGGTACACGTAGGTACATAAAAACTAGCATACATGGTCGTAAGAATGGAAACGTACCTTTTTTGGTTTTTTGGGAGTTGTTAATATATATTATACATTAATGTTGTATTTCATTAAATACTTCGTACAAATCAAATTAAATTATAAATTTTGTCAGAACGTGGTAGATATACATGCATATAAAGTAGCAAACATTACGTGGTCGTAAAAATGGACACGTAAATTTTATTGTTTTTGGTTTTGAATCTCGCTACAGAGGCTTTTTGGCTATGGTTAATATAGTCAAACAAGTCAGAGTCAAGGAAAGTAAGTCATGCCCCAGTAAAGTGGTGGAGGCTTTACGAGAGGCTTCTATAGAGTTTTGGAAACAACACGAGAATATATGTTTCGCCTCTCTATATCACTCAGCCACACTCGAGCACGTTCACTAACACTTAAGAAATAATAATTAGAAACGTATCTCATGTCCTCCCAGGTACGGCGTAAAAATATTAGTTTTTTTAAAATAAATATTAATTTTTTTATTAGTTACTTATTACTGCGATACTACCATTATCAAACTACTTGTATCAAAAAGTTGTGAAAAAAACAAAATAAAGTAAATTCTAGCTCATGTTTACAGAAACATATAGATACCAATTAAACTCCTGATTATACGATCCAATTTTAAACTAGAAAATGTTAATCTTTGCAGGTTTCCCAGCGGCAATATCCAGAGACGATGCATTGAAGTGTAGCAGGATGGCCGCCTTGGGAACGCTACTGCTATTGGCGCAACTCGCGCTTAGCGTCACTGGGAAGTGTAATACGTGAGTTCATATTATAATGTTTGGATAGTCATACATATTGAAAATACTTGTAAGAGGCTATCTGTTTATCTCTTGGCAACTTCTGTCCGCCTGGTACTTTTTGCACCCAACGAATCAAATTATTGTCGTAACGTTATTATTATCGTGAAGTAGCTTGATCAAATAGATCACCGAAGTTAAGCAGCTTTCGATTAAAACAGTTTTCGGATAGGTGACCGCGAGTGTCATTTATAACTGGGTGCTGTTTATGGGTTGGATGACCCGATAATCAACTATTTGTTCAAGTATCTAACACAACCACAATTTGGCCCACATCAAAGTGGCGGAATCTATCTGTAAAATTTTAGTTCGTAGGTCAAGTAGTTTTCAAGACTTCGTGATGAGTCAGTCAGTGAGTGGGTTTTGCTTTTATAGTATACATAAAGTTTGTATGTTTCTTTGTTCTTCTTTTTCGCTGCAAAGGAACAATTTACCGACATATTTTTTGCCAAGAAAAAGATGGAAGGCTAGAGAGTGACAGGACTTTTATTTCGGAAAATCTTCTGTGTTCAAACCAGTGAATCGGTTTCTCGGTCGTGCTCCATCGTAAACCGCATCATCGCTTAACATCAATGAGTTCGCGGTCAAGCCCAAGCCTATCATAAAAAATATAAAGTAATACTATCCCTGAAGAAATATCCTAGCTAATGAAACCGCGGAACGCACTAGTGGCAAAATAAACAGTTTAGGCTTACGAATGTTCATAAAGACACTACCAATAACTCGCTTAAATTTACTGCCTATAAAAGTTTCACTTTCATTGCGCGACATTCGTGTTAAAGCGTAAAAATGAAAACCTCACTTGACCTTACCACGTGTTTCAAAAAGTACTTCACAGAGCTCGGTTGCATTCTGAGAGGCGTAGGCGGGCGAAAGTGAAATACTGAAAACGTGTCAAGCGGGCGAATAGGGGTTAGTACACTGTTTGTACTACACGTGTAGTACACTGTTTGTACTACACGTGTAGTACAAACAGTGAGTTGTTTGTTACTGTTTTGTACTAAAGTTATATGATTATTTACGGGATTTTTTTCTTCAGTCTTCCCGTGAACATGGTGCATGTAACTGCGCCGAAATATCGGGACCTCATTCCACACCTTATCACGGTAAATATCCCGTAAATAATCATATAACTTTAGTGAACAACCGTGATAGTTTAAAACAGTGTTTTGTATTGTTTTTGGGAGTATTGTTTTTTTAGAAACGTGACCTGTTACCCTTAATATAAGTTTTGATAGTATTCGAAAACTTTTTTCGTTTTCGTATTGTTCCATACATTGCTGGGCTAAAAAGTATTCGAAAACTTTTTTCGTATTAGAGTGAAGCAATCTATACCGCCGCTTACTACCAATTTTAGTTGCTCCACGTTACCAATAGAGGCGCTTTACTAAAATGTATGGAACAATACGAAAACGAAAAAAGTTTTCGAAAACTATCAAATCTGGGACTAAGCGTACTGCACTGCGTTTTTTTTTTTTAGTTTTAGTTTATTTCTTGTCAAAAATTTACAAGATTGAAATACCAAGTTTCTTTATAAACCCGACCTTTATTTTTGGTTATCATATTTCGAAAATGGTTCACATGAACAAACGAACGAGTTTTGGCGCCAACGTAAAAAAACATGTCACCTTATTGTATTATTTTCTTAAACTTGTGTATTTTAGAGTGTTAATGCGTAATAATGGTTGATTATTAATTAATAAGTGTTCGTGGACGTGCTCGAGTGTGGGTAGTGATATAATGCGGTGAAATATGTCATGTATTTTCGTGTTGTTTTCAAAGCTCCATAGAAGCCTCTTGTAAAGTCCCCACCGCTTTACTAGGACATGACTTTGACTTGACCTTGACTTACTTTGCTTGATATGATTATGACTTGTTTGGCGATATTTTATCAAACTTGATAATATTTTAAAACATCACACTGACAAATGTACAAGAAGTGCGACGCCAACATTTATACATAAGAAAGAATGAAAAAACAAGGGTTCCAAGCCCATTTTTTTCTTCATTCAGTTCGATATCTTTAGCGCTCTCGACTCAGATCATCCAGGCATCACATCTTAACGGTACCGTATTCTACCCCGGCCCCAAGGCTATGCAGCTCATACTGTATTATAAACATTAGCATAGCAATATTTTATTAAAACTATCCTTAAGCTGGGCTTAATATTACCCCACACTCACATAAACCTAAACTTTTGAAGCCGGTGTCATCACACTAAAGTTTAGTGCTGTTACATATTCGGTGCTGGAGTTTTAACAAGCCCTAACTTTACACATAGTTTTTAACCATCCAAGTTTTCCAGCTTATTTTCACTGTTAGTTAAAGTAGGTAAAGTACCAAAGTTTATTTACTTGAACTATATTAAATGAGTTGAAAAACCGCTAAGTTTAAATTTATTAGAAAATTTTCTTTTGAGTGACCACGTAATATGTTTGGGGCTCAATCTGTATATCCATCTATATAATTATCTGAAAGCGAAGTGTGTATTATGTATGTATGTTTTCTATGGACTCTGAAACAGCTGGACCGATTTTGATGACATATTCAGACCTCCTGATCAGATATCCTGTGAATTTTGGTAGTGATTATGGTATTTGGTATATGTAATGAACAGTTTTTTTTGTGTTTTAATATTTTGCTTACAAAAAACAAGAACAAGAATTGAAGTCTATACACTGACGTATTACATCATAGAAAAAAAAAAAAACATCTAAGTCAAATGAAGATGGGCCCTTGGGGACCGGGAGCTCACCTCATTTTCAAAAATCTTCCAGAGCGCCTGGTTAATGCGACGCGTGACCAAAATGCTGGCGTGTTTCTGGCTCAACGTATAAGCATTGCCATTCCACGTGGTAATGCCGCCAGCATGCTGGGTACTCTGCCAACTGGTAGTGGGCTTGAGCATTTGGATTGTCTTTAGACCTTCAACGGTCTATGGGCAGTCTAACTGTATTTGTAGTGTTAGTTTTAGCTTGTATTTTGTTTAGTTAATAAAGGCAGTAGCCCAATAAAAAAAAATAAGTTACTGTCCTTACCAAGGACAGTTGAAGTTGTAAGTTGCTGTCGCTTTAGGATGATTTAAGGAGATATAGTGCATATATGTAATATGCAGGGCGCAGTTAGTGCAGAATGAAAATGAAAGACGTAATTAATTCCATGTTGCAGTTAATAATGTTGTTATTTGACGTACGTTTTGTGTTCTTAGCGTGTAGAATTTTTTTAATGAGTTAGAGACGCAGGCAGTTATTCCCCCAAACGTCACTTTTGTTAAGGTTTTCTTAAACATGGTTTTGTGACCATAGTTCTTGGTTTCCACCAATAAATCTCTAGAGCTCTCGTTTTTGCAGCAATTGGAAGAAAACCTAAAGAACCAAGCTAATAATTATGAAGCATCTGCACCATACTATTCACCCCAAAGTACAGGTCCAAGTAAAATAGCTTTTGTGACGTAGTCGCTTTTATTACTAAAACTAGAAAGAAACGAACAATTAATTCGCTTAACGCTTAAGCAATCCCATTCAGCGTGTACGCTGCTAACTGATGTTGGGCTTGATCATTAGGATTGTCTTTGATTTTCAACATTCTATAGGCAGTCTAACTGTTTTTGGAATGTTAGTGTTAACTTGTATTTTGTTTAGTTAATAAAGGCTTGAAGACACCCAGATTGTATCTGATACGGAGCGCTCAAATAGTCAAGTATCAAAGACATTGTCCGCCTTCCTGTACTTACGACCTTTCAACCACGGCTTCAAGGCAGACGTGACAAATAACCGTGACCTCAAACTTTAGACGAGACCCCGGTGACCCCTGAAGACCTGAAGCACCCTAAAGCGGCAAACTTTAGCTATAATCATTTTTCAAAGACAACGGCCGTAAACGAACTTGCAAACAACGTTAGCTTTCAACCTTCGAGCATTACTAAAGTAATCATTGGTAGCATTAACTAGGCTGGCAGTTAAGAGGGGGGATACCGTTTTTCGCTCTCTCGTTAGCACATCATGCTAATATTTTGAATGCGAAAGTTTGTTTGTTCTCTTTCACGCAGAAATAGACCGAGAACAATGTGATTTTTACACAGATATATAGTTGAAAAGCCGCAATATGCTCTAGAATACTTTTTATCCCGAAAAATGTACGGTTCCTGAGGTGATGTTCACGAGAGTAAAGCTTAATGACAATTTATATTACCTTTGGTAAAACCGTAAGGTGCAGCTAGTTTAACATATATAAGACGCTTTCTATACTATAAAACTTGAATTATATTTTTTTTAAATTAATTTAGATTGCTATTAAAAAATAGGCTTGCGTTTGACCTCCAACTCATCTGATGTTAAGCTATGAAACAATCTACGATGGAGCACGCTTGCCTAGAAGAAACCGATTCACTCGTGATTTGAAGACACCCAGATTGTAACTATCAGGGCCCTGATTCTGTAACTTTAACACGCACGTAACGCACCGTGTTAAGTTAACCTCTTAGAATTTGGACTCTATTGCCTAGGAATAAAGACCAACTTTTAAAGGTAAACTTAACACGGCGCGTTACGTGCGTGTTTGTAGCTACAGAATCGGGGCCCAGGGAACACCCATTCAGGCAGCGCATTCCGCAGATTACGAGCTCGCACAATAAAAGTGGAATTAAAAGCGCTCCGTACGGTATACGATGTGTTTTTTTTTTTTTTTGTATAATAATTATTACCCTCAGTAATTTCTATATCATTAATAATATAGAATGTACGAACAAAAGAGCGCGTAATGCGGGAAAGCGTTTTTAACTCGGCTGCCAGTTAGGACTGATAAAAATCTGAGGAAGTTACACTGATCACAGTCGAGGAACTTTGGAGCTTAAGATATTTAGATAAGGAGTAACAAGCAGAAAGATAAGAAAATGGGTTCTTTTAGACGGATACAATTTTCTTTGTCTTATTTTACGAGTGTACAAAAGTACAAAAGAAGAGTTTCTGAGATTACCTTCATACCTACTTCGGGTTGCTTCGCTTGCGGAGCGAAGGCTAGCGCAGCAACCCGAATCCAACTTCCTACTAATATGATAAACGCGAAAGTTTGTATGTATAGATGTATGGATGTTTGTTCCTCTTTCACGCTGCAACGGAACAACGGATCGACCTGATTTTTTTCATGCGTATAGTTCAAGAGCCAGAGAGTGACATAGGCATTTCATCATCATCATCACCATTTTTCATCACTACGCGGGTGAAACCGCGGGGCGCAGCTAGTTAGGTCATATTTGCTTCAGAGCGTCATTGGTCCCGGTCTCGTGGGGACTCACCATTTAGTGCATCGTGTTTTTTTCTTTTTTTTTTTAAGTTTTTTTTATTAATATGTCATATTAGAACGTCACTCGTGTTCTTTTTAACACTATCATTGTATGCATTGATGTAATTTAAAACAGTTATTAATTGTATGGCCTAAATAGTAGATTGTACAACGAATGCTTAAAACAAATCATTTTGGCCGAGATTTTTATAAGCCCGAGCCGAATGCGAGGGCGGATATTTAATTCGAGGATTAAATGAGTTTTAAGTACGACTTATCACACTCGGCTTTTCGACAAACTTTATATGTATATGGGTCTTTAATAATACCCTGTTATTATTAGAGACCGAAGCAACTTTCCTACATGTAAACTGAACTTCTTTGTAAACTAAAACTAAAAATCAGTTTTTGTTTGCCTACACAACAGCCTGTTGGCCTGTTCGGCCTAAACCCTAAACAACACCCTACGAGCATGAAAAGTGAAAGGTTTATTTTTTAGATATTTATGAACATTTGTGTTTGTTCTATATCTGGTTGTTAATATCTATTTAAGTATGTATTTAAACCTATATATGCATGTATATCAGTCTCTGGCAGCCATATTACAAGCTTTGCTTAGTTTGGGGTCAGATGACCGTGTGTGAAAAATGTCCCGAATATTTATTTATTTATAGTTTCAGCCCGAAAATCAAAACAGCCAAATAGCCAACTTTCCAGCCAAATAATTTCAGTTTTAATAAATACAAGCATTGGCCGTGTCCAATTAATTAAGGCAGTAGTGCAGTAATAAAATTACTTAAAATATTTATAATGACGCAGTATTTACCTTTCTGCGCTTTTGAAATGTTTCTCATATTCACGGAAATGGGTAAAATTTTGACTAAAATTATGGCCATTTCGAGCCATTACGGTGAAAGCAACGTTTCCGTAAGTAAGCATTATTTTAGTACATCAATACACAAAAAAAAATATTATCTATTTGCTGCAAAAACCTTGAAATATCTATCTTTTTTTACGCGGAAAGTCGGCGTTTGACCACTAACTCGCCTGTTGGTAACACTGCATAATAATTATTATGTAATATAGATTATACCTACTAATGATACAACGCACATATTGCCAAGAAGACAATTAATTCAAACAAAATATTGAACAAAAAAACACACAATAATGGAGTATTTTTTTTCTAAAATATTAAAACTTACTTTTCTGGACCTGGGTTAAATTTAATAAACGGGGTTTATCTCTAGTGCAGGCACTTAAGCCAAAAAAAGGGTCTACCTCGGAATGAGAGATAATACGCTAACTTGTATAGAACTTTATTTTGGCATTCTAAAAGTTGTCTCAAAAGTCATGATTTTATTGCATTGGATAACTATGTATGGCTAAGCGATGCGCGTTCTCCACACTCCATCTCAAAAATAGTGAAACGTATAAAAATAAATTAAAACAAAATTTGTGGATAATTTTATGCTTTAAATTTTTTATGGAAGATGCAAATATCATTAAAACAATAGGAAGCGAGATATTTGCGACAAAAGAATTTATGTGACCTTTTGAACATGAATATATTAAGTAGCGGATAAGAGATTTTATGATATATGAAACTTTTAAAACAACTATTAGAAAGCTAAAATAAAAAAATTAAACAAGTTTACAGCTTATAATCTCTCATTCAGAGGTCAAACTCCTAATGTACCCGGGCTACTCCCAATTTTCCACTCTCAGGTATAATATAGCCTATTTATAAAAATCTAAGCTATTCATACACACATAATATAGTTGAGTCTGTTGAAAATAATAAAAAAAGATATCAAGTTGAGCATTGTAATATCCCAAACACGAAAATTCAGGCCTTTTCGCTACATCTGTCAAGTTTGCTCCATAAACCTGTCAGAAATCCCTTCACTTATTCATCTCTGGATTCTCAGGCATAATGGTTAGTTTACACGAAGACTGAAAAAAAAGAAACAGACGAACATAATTAAAAGACAGCCTCATGTTATTTTGAAAGCAGTGTTTTATTATAATTCCCAATAATAAATAAAATATCCAAAATATAACTTGATAGCCTTTGACACAGAGACTGTGGCTCTAATAAACACAATTTTAACAAATAACATAACATAAACATAACAAATAAAAATTATTTTTCTTCCCGTGAACATGGTGCATGTAGCTGAGCCAAAATATCGGGAGCTCATTCCACACACAACCTTACCACGGTAAATATTCCGTAAATAATCATAATAACCTTATAATTTTAACAAATTTACAATTGTATGAAACAGATAATTTATTTTAATTTACGTAAAAATTAGTAGTTAGTTTTTGTTAGTTTTTTATTAGTATTCTTGTGCAAAAAAATATCTTCTATCATTCGTTTATTAACCATCGTATATACAGTTCTTGGTAGTTTTTTTTTAAATAAAATTACAACAAAATAAACCTCACACTGTTTTAAAAACCGCTCAAAAATATATCCAAAAGTCAGTCAATCATTGGATAATCACGACGAGCTCGTCGTTAATCAATCAGCTTCATTCTAAACCAAGCTTAACGGCAAGATTACAGTAACAACCCTAATAATAGACGGATCATAATGACTTGACATCTGAAAAGAACTCTCACTCCAATCATTAGTAAGATGCCCGTTGAGAAGAGCTGACGGCTATAAGCTTGATTCACATTGTACCGGGGCTCATTCGAGGCCAGCAGGCCCAGCACGGGCTGTGGATAAATTGTCTTTCCACCGTTTTTATCCACACCTAGACGCGACAAAGCTAGAATATTGATACGTTTATCTTTTTCTCACTGGATAAAAACGGTGGAAAGACAATTTGTCCACGGCCCGTGCTAGGCCTGCTGACATTGAAGTCATCATAATCAGCCTTTTTAACAGTCCACTGCTGGACTTTTAGCCTACCCCCGAAAGGGTGATTGGACCATACATTGAACTGACATTGAAGTATGAGCCCTACACATTGTATCCTATACGACAGAATTACTAATCCGACATCATTTTCGACGCTCGAACGACGGTGGCGTAGTTTGTCATCGAAACTTCGGGTGTACAAAAAACACATATGCCAGCTGCACACGCTTGGATCTCTCGCTTAATAACGTTAAAGATTCTGGGTCGAGAAAGTAAGGTGTCACCTAATTTACACTCGAGGACAAGTTACATTGAATTTGACGCAAAATACGCATGACTGAGATGACCCGAGGCGAAGCGTAAGGAAGCGAGGCCCAAAGACTGAGTCGGTGTGATACTCTCTTGCTTTTGCTCTTGGAGAGGAAGAGTTGGCGTGACTCATTAACCTAAGGAACACCCGGGCCCAAACAGAACCTATTATAGGTAATGTGAATCAAGCTTTAGTTCCCCGTCGAGGAGGCCTGACGGCTGTATTAATAATTACGTGAAAGGAAAATAATGGATAGCATCGTTGTTTGATGGAGATTGGCTCTTGGTCGAGAATCGTGTCAAGGATGCTTGGAGGTCCGAGGAAACTCGAATATGACGTAAGTTTTTTTTTTAAAATAAGTATACAGGATGTATGGGGAACACTCTCGAAGCCAAAAGAAGGTAATTGTACTCATCATTATGAACCACTTTTAGTGTGGGACCAACACTGAAATCGCGAAAAAAAATCAGCTGTTCCATACATTTTGTCGAGTGTCAATGACCGTTTTCTATAGAACAGCTGATATTTTTTTCGCGATTTCATGGCTGGTCCCATAGTAAAAGTTGTTCATAATGATGAGTACAATTACCTTCTTTTGGCTTCGAGAGTGTTCCACTTACACCCTGTATATTAAGTTTCATAGTCAAAGATTAAGTTTGGAACATAATTATTAGGGGGCTAAGTGTTTTGGACTATGAAGAATATGTAATTTGCGCAACAACCACCTGACCCAAATACCTATTTCGATTTCAAATAATTATTTTCTAAAGAGCGATACAATGGTTAAAAAACAATTCATACCGTGATAATACTATAAATGTAAAATTTTGTTTGTTTGTTTCTCTATCATGCACCAACAGAGCAAGGTTTGACATGTTTTTTTTATTTGCATTTACATTTTGCATTTGGTTTGAACTGCATTATTTGGAGGGCCACAGAGTAACATTATATTTTTATCTTAGGAAATGTGCAATTATAATTACGAAGGAATGTTCACGCGGATGAAACGAGTGAATGAGTGAACGAGTGAGTGGTAGAAGTGAGTGATTAACTCGTTTCACCCGCTCCATCGTAGAATGCATCTTTGCTTCAAGATGGTAGTCAAGCGCAAGCCAAAATTTCAATTTAAAAGTAAACCGGCCAAGTGCGACTCAAGCTCGTGCACCGACGGTTCCGTACCACCACAAAATACAATGATTATAAATTTAAAAAACCGATTTCTAAATTAGTTAAAATATGGCATTACGATTCGGTGAAAGAAAATGAGGTCATCCAAATAACCCAAGTACCAGTCCAAACCCCAGTTATAACTTGGTAATGTACAGAAATTTGTCACCATTTTGCACTTGGCCATTTTTTTAATATACTTTAGAATACGTACTATAATCATGCCAAGTTTGATGCTTGTACGTATTACCATTTTTACATTAGAGCTAGTACCACTCGGACTGCCAGAGCGGGCACGAAAAATCGTCACCGCTTTATGGTTGATATTCCGAAAACCCGTACGAAGCGCTTTGATTCCACATTTATTATGCGAACTGCTAGTCTGTGGAATTCGCTGCCTGAATGGGTGTTCCCCGATGGTTACAATCTGGGCGTCTTCAAATCACGAGTGAATCGGTTCCTTCTAGGCACGCGTGCTCCAACGTAGACCGCATCATCTCTTAACATCAGGCGTGATGGTGGTCAAACGCAAGCCTATTAGTTATTAAAAAAAAAAAAAAAATTATGTAAAAAAATTACTTTTGTTGTTGTCCTTTAGCTTTTACTATTTGACTTTATTATTATTTCTTAGTAAATCAGCCGTAACATGACATATTCTATAGAAATTTCAACTGGCTATCTATTACGGTACGAAAGATACAGCCATTTAAAGGTAGGACATACGGACAGACAGACAGACATCGAAGGCTTAGTAATAGGGTCCCGTTTTTACCCTTTGGATACGGAACCCTAAAAACCGCGAGCACAACTCCTATTCTAATAAAAATGCGTTAAAAATCTACATCTACTCAACGACAACCCTCCGCGATGTAATAGCACAATTTAAATTAAATGAAACAACTGAAAGTAAATAATTATAAATTGGAATCGAGTTCACAATCATCGTTTCAATTTAATTGAAGTGAAACTTGATTTAAATTAAAACTGGTCGAATCTTCAGTCGAGATTACAATCTCTAGTGGTTCGATGTTTAATTTTGGCTACAGGGTGCTTGCTAGGTTGGAAGTATTATTTCACTAGGTAATCCTAATTATCCTATTTATCCCTGGAGCCGGGGTCATAGAATACTGCTTCGATATCCCCTGCCTGTCGTAAAAGCCGACTAAAAGAGGGTTCTTTGGGCTTGTGTGTGGTTTGGGGATTTGACCTCCCGGTCAGATCCCCAATGCTGAATGGGAATTCAGCAAGTCCAGGGAAGACAAGGGCGCGGTGTGACCCACGTCGTTGTAAAGGAAAGGAACGGAAATGCCCTAAGCATTTCCGGGAGCGTTGCTTCAGGCAGTGTGCCAGGAGGATACCGGTGCGTTCCTATGGAGATCCCGGTACCCTCCGCCTGGCACAGAAGTCAGCCACCGAGGTGGTTTTAGTGGGTACAATCTCACATAACCCGGCTTCACCCCAATGCAACTGGGTATCTTTTGAAAAAAGAAAAAATCTTTTGGGAAAACAGTTAATCTTGTTTTTTACTGATAATATTTAAATGTTTATTTTGTTGTTTGTTTATTTTGCAGTGTTTGTGGCTCTTGTATTTGTTTTGCGATATGTATTGATATGATAAAATATTGCCCACTTTAATTTAGCATGGCCCAAAACTCTGAATAACTATTAAACACGCCTGGATTAAACACGCACCAGGGCCAAATACTTTGAATCGCTCGTAAGACATTTCACACGAAAATATCATGCGAAATGACTGACTTTCGGATGAAATCCCAAACAAAAGTCGCATTTTTGTAATAATCACGCAACGAGTGGTTTAAACCATTCAAATTGGCTTTAAATCAATAGAAAATCTTTCATTTCGCATGTTATTTTCATGCGAAATCATACGAGCGATTCAAAAATAGAGCCCCAGGTAATTTTCATGTAAAAGTACTTGATTTTGGTTAGTGAAAAACTTAAAAAATACTTTTTATTTATTGTTTAAAATATATCATTTTAGAAACAAGCTGCACGCCACTGTTTATCCGCGTGGACAATTTCACAGTAATCGTAAGAACATAAAATATATTTCTTGAGGAAAAGTACACTGTATCAATTTCCAGCTATATCTAAGCAATAATCAAGTCGACCTGTCAATTTGTAGTAGTGTGAAAAAAACCACACTTTTGCTTTTATAATAATTAGTAAGATTTATAATTCCAACTAGCTGCACTTTTGCGGTTTTACCACAGGAATCGTTATTTTTTTTTTCGGTACAAAAAGTAGATAGTCTTCTGGGTTCATCCAGGAAATATAATTATATACATAAGCTGTCTCAATTTCAAACGCGGTCACGTTTCAAGGTGTAGAAGTAACAAACATATTCGCTCACACACACACATTCGTATTTATAATATTACTAGCTATTGCCCGCGACTTCGTACGCGTAGACTTTCATATAAAAGTTCAACCCCTTTTTGTCCTCTTTAAATCGGTCCTTTCGCAAAAACCTTTCTTAGCGGACCTCTACATCCCATAAGGAATCTATACCTGCCAAATTTCACCTTCGTATGTCAAGAAATTTTCGAGATTTCGTGATGAGTGAGTGAATGAGTGAGTAGGTGAATTTCGCTTTTAATATATATATAAATAGTGTGATACATACTAACAAAGTTTCATTAAAATATGACAAGTATCGTTTCCGAAACATTTAACTCTATTTTTTTAATAATTAAACATTTGTATAGTTTTAAAAGTTAACATTACCCAACCCAACGGGAACTTAATGACAATCCAACGGTACGTCGCATACTTACCCAAGTACTCGCCTGACGAAAAAACACTAATGAAAACCTAACGATGTAACAACAAAAAAACTTGCCAGCGCAAAATTCGCTTCACCCTACAAGAATTTGTTTGTCATCAGTTACACGGTACGCCTCCGGGAAGCCAATTAATCATCCCTCTTCTCCGTAATAAAATTTACTACTTCACGTCACTTTGCCACGGCTTAGAAAACTCGATTCGTTTCCGAAAGTCATCCTTTTAATTGACAAAACTTCCAAACTCCCGAAAGGTTGGGAGCTTTACTGGCAGCCCTGCAAAGTTTTTCGGGTTGTCGTGAATGTGGGCATGTGTTTGCATACTTTTGAATTAAATTAAAGTTCCTCTTTGAGCTATAGAGAATTAATGTTATATTTTTTTTTATCGTCCTTGATTTAGAAATACGTAGGATCTTGTACACATTTCATGACAAAAATGTCTTGAGCATTTGAGCATCGTATATAAAGATTTTTAACAAAATGTATAGTCATCATCATCATCATTATTTCAGCCATAGGACGTCCAGACGTCCGCTGCTGGACATAGGCCTCCTCCATCGGTTGAGCCGACCCAAAATGTATCTTGGCCTCCGATACTAAAAGCCGTCATTCTTCTCAATCTATATAAAATTAAGTTAAATTAAGTAACCACAACTCCAACCGAACATTGCTATCTCTATAATGATAATTACAAATCCCTTCACGCGAGAAACAATTATCTCCATGGGTAAACTGTCAATTTTCTCGCGTGTAATGCGACCCGGAAAAGCTCAGATGTGTGTGAATATTATAGGGTTATAAACCATTAATGTAATTTTGTTCATGTACTTCATATAAAACACTGACGGTATTACTTATAAAATGCTTAAAAAAATTATGTCTCGTTTTCATGCCATTTTTCGTAGCCATTTTAAGCATTACTTAACTTAAGTAATATATATAAGTCAGGCCCCATGTACTTAATATTTTTGTTACTGCATGTTAAATGTTATCTTTTGTTGTGGTTTTTGTCTTTCGTGTGGCTGTTATAAAAACCAGAGAAATAGGTAATATCATTCAGTTGACACTGAAAACTTGAAAAGGGTCAAACAAAATTTTGACACCTTGTGAATTTCTCAATATTAGTCTGTCAAAAATGTGTAATTTTATGTGTCGAAAGTAGCATCTCTTTCTTTAGTTAGGTTATAGACGAACCTACGTTATGGCTAGGTCGAAACTTAAGCTTCAAAAACCTACGTTATGGCTAGGTCGAAACTTAAGCTTCAAAAAATATTTTTTGCAAAAACCCCGTGTTTTTAATATATTATTATTAATAAATTTGATTAAAAAAACATGTCTGCTTTATTGTATTATTTTCCTAAACTCTTATTTTGAGTGTTAATGAGTAATATTGGTGCATTATTATTTATTTAGTGTTTGTGACATGATCGATCGTAGGTTAGTGATGATTAAACGTGTTTTTTTTTCTTTTTGTGATGTTTCTAAAATTCCATAAAAGCCTTTAGTAAACCCACTTTACCACTTTACTGATAATATATTATGAACATGAGCTTGACTTACTTTGTTTGACTCTAATAATTGTGACTATGGCTATTTTGGGACGATATTTGATAAAACTTGAAAATGTTCAATACTTTATACTGGCAAATGCACAAGAAGTACGACGCTAAACAAATTAAATTAAAATTAGATGGCAATATTAAGGTAGACTTCTGAGCATCACGGCCAATGCAGTCGCGTGCGTCTAACGCATGCACGCAGCTGAAGCAATTAATGTAATTTATTATTACTATTGACTCTGACATAGGTATTTTATTTTTGAATTGTATTTTTCTTCAACTTTTTATCTATATGACATTGCTAATTTAGTTGTGACTAATATTAAAGCATTACTGCTACGAGCATAGTGCCATCCCTCTGACATTTGTACGCCTGACCGGCACAACGCGATTTAGGACTATTTTTGTTTATTTTAACATCTTTTGTGCATGAAAATGCACAAAAATTCCCATGTTATCTATTCTATACTAATATTATAAAGAGGAAAGATTTGATTGTTTGTTTGTTTGTTTGTATTGAATAGGCTCCGAAACTACTGAACCGATTTCAAAAATTCTTTCACTGTTGGGAAGCTACACTATCCCCGGGTGACATAGGCAATAATCTATACCCGTGCGAAGCAGGGGCTACCGCTACCGCTACCGATACCGCTAGTATGCAAATAAACGATCATTATCTTAGCATCCAAGGTATGCGACAAGCTTGCGCGTGCGTGGTGCATGGAAGTCTACCTTTATCTATTCACAATGAAGATCAAATGAATGATACCGATAATTACCAATTGACAGTGCAGAATTTACGAATAATTCAATGCAGATCATATTGGTATTGAATTTAGTACCTTTGTGGTGGTCGATATTCAATGAAATACGCGATGACAAACGCACAGGTCCACATGTGAGGAAATTGATGACGCTTTTAGGTTTTCAGCCATTGATTTGTTCCATGTATAGCTTCATGCGTTCTGGATGTGACATTCTGTGGCTAATATTTTCTTGTGTATAATCTGTATACATAAAAATGAATTCCTATTTACCTTGGTCACGCCGTAACTTGTACGTCCGGTAATGAAAGCATGATGCGGGAACAAGTAAAGTTAAATGTTGATCTAACTTTGTATGATATAAAACTTTATACTTTCGTATGTCATTTTTCTTTTTAATTATTTTTACACGAGGAATATTTAATATTATTCATTTTTAAATTTTTCGTATTATTATAGATTTTAGTTTTCTTGTGAACGTTTGCTCTCGTTCGGTTGCTCTGAGTGCAATTGCATACCAATAGCGTATTTTTTATTTTTTCTATTTATGTTCAGATAATACCAATGATTGCTTTATATCTATACTAATATTATAAAGAGGAAAGATTTGATTGTTTGTTTGTTTGTTTGTTTGCATTGAATAGGCTCCGAAACTACTGAACCGATTTGAAAAATTCTTTCACTGTTGGGATGCTGCACTATCCCCGGTTGACATAGGCTATATATCCCGGCTACGCCCGTGCGAAGCAGGGATGGCCTACTAGTTTATTAATAAGACAACAGCTATTGTATTTTTAACCGACTTCCAAAAGGAGAAGAAGGTTATCAATTCGAATATATGTTTTTTTTTTGTATGTAACGCGGTTACTCCACCAATTTAGAGTTGTTTTTGATGATTATTTTTTTTTGGTTGGTAGGTCATATCTCATAGATGGTCCCATATAAATTTTATCGATATTGATACAACGCTTTTTGAAAAATCTACAAAAACATGACAATAAGCAACGAATTCAATGTACATTGGACAGTGCCACCAACTTAGCTGTTAAGGTGGGCAAAATTGGAACTACAGTTATTTCTTGGGGAATTTCATACTTAGTTCTCCATTAGCGACGCTGTTAACTGAACAGCAAACATAGAGGAACTTCCTAGAACAGAACTTCAAAAAAAATAAAGAAGTGTCTCCATGGCGATCGCGCCCTGTTATTTTTCGTTAAATTTTTCATGAACATGGATACAAAGTATTTCAGTCGTAATATTAAACAATATTTTCTACTTTTTAGTTTCAGTTTGTAAATGTAGGTATAGTCATGAAGTCGGTTCTTTTTTTTTCTAAAAATTATTATAGAATTACGAATTCAAAAATCTACCAAACAAAATTCAAAGTGACGTAACAATCAGCTAGATCCCTAAGCCGGAGATAATTGCAGATGTCAAACGATGTCCATTACTGTTAACGAGCGGCGCGATAACTGTAATTGGAATGAGTTTCGGTTTGATAGCAACCATTTGTATGCGCTAACGTTGTGTTAGCACAAATGATATGATTATAATTAATTCAATTGCAACATTTAATATAAGCCGTGGTAGCCCATTTGGGAGACCGCTAGACTTGAAAGCGTGAGGTCGCGGGTTCAAACCCCGGGCCCGTACCAATGAGCTCTTTGGAGCTTATGTACGGATTTTCATACTTAGGCTTTTCGGTGAAGGAAAACATCGCGAGGAAACCTGCATACGTACGGAAAAATAATTCAATGGCGTATGTGAATCCATCAACCTACACTGGGCCAGCGTGGTGGATATGACATAATTACGGCACTGAAACGTGGTCTCTTACTACGGGCCTCATAAGCAAGCTCAAAGTCGCACAACGAGCTATGGAGAGGGCTATGCTCGGGGTATCTTTACAAGATCGAATCAGAAATGAGGAGATCCGTAGACGAACGAAAGTCACCGACATAACCCACCGGATTAGCAAGTTGAAGTGGCAATAGGCAGGGCATATATCACACAAAACAGATAGCCGATGGGGTCGAAATGTTCTGGAATGGAGACCACGGACCAGTAAGTGCAGCGTTAGACGTCCACCCATAAGATGGACAGACGACCTAAAAGAGACCGCAGGGAAACGCTGGATGCAGGCCGCTTCCAACCGGCCCTTTTGGAGATCGATGGGGGAGGCCTATGCCCAGCAGTAGACGTCCTATGGCTGAAATGATGATGATGATGATTTTATAACAAGCCTTTTTCTGGGAAAAAAAACCCGACGACGGTATCTTTGACAGATCAACTTTTCTTCTTCTTATTTAGGGTTACTGGTAATCAGTTAGCAATGTTAGCATCCTCTTTAGGGGGGGGGGGCTTCAATACGTCAAAACAAACAACTTTTATACAATTCCTTCTCTAAAAAGCTTATTTGGTTCACTGAAAACAGTTAATAACAAAGCACTTTTAATTACTATTTTGGTATTTGAATTTAGAACACACCAATATATTTGACCTCCATCTCAATGCTACACAACCTTCTTGCCCAAAAAATACTCGATACAAACTCCTTGTGCAAAGAATACTCGATATATAATACAAACTCCTTGTGCAAATAACTCCTCGAAATTTGATTGGTAGACATTTTCGACAAGGAGTTTAGCATTAGAATAAAAACAGTTTTGTGTTCTTTGCTCTAAATCCGTCCTTTATTCACTTTATATAAAATGTACTATTTTACACAACCGAGCATCAATTAAGTAGCTTAATAAACAAATCATTTGCCTAAGTTAAGGATCATTCTCCGGTGTAATGTAATTCTGCGAATTGCTATGGCTACGCTTGCCCATCAGTTGTAGTTATAGTTTGAACTTCCAAAGTTCAAAACCCTACACCGCACGACCGTGTCACCCTGAGACATTTATTTAGGACTATACCTTCTAATAAGTTATTAGGCAGTAGGCACACTACAATTTCTGAAAAACTCACTGTTGAAAATCATAACATGACTAATATGAAAGAGGCGTGAATGTTAATATGAACTTCTCTTTCTCTAAAAAGCAAACTTGAACCCCAATCTGAAATGTATTTTATAAATGCCATCAGTCAAAATAATTTTCTTGTAGCAATTCTTTAAAAAAAAGTCTGACGTGGGTTCCAAGCTAGGCTAAGCTGGTATCTTGGGTCTATGTATATAGTAGTCTATGTCTACTTATGTTTAATGGTTCTCTGTTCAAAACTTATTTGACCAACGACTCAGTCTTTGAAAACACACTGTTGAGCCCTGGCATCCCTTTGAATACAAGTCATAGCTTAACTAAATAATGGAAAGGACCATGTTTGGAAGGAAACTGTAAAAAATATACTGTTACGAAATATTCTCAAACATCTAGCTTTGCTAGTTTCCAGGCGTATCGGTTCTATAGGCTTCCACGAATATCGGGGGCTTTGTTTCGAATCTGTATACATACTTGTGAATAGACTGTGCCACCCAGGGTTATAACCTTTGTGCAGGTAGTATTGGAAACACATTTTATAATTAGGCAAAGCATGGTGATCTATTTACGGAAAATTTAAACTTTAGAAACCCTAATCCAACAGTGATCAGCTGGTAAGTCAGTTCACTGTTTGTATTTTTAGGGTTCCGTACCCAAAGGGTAAAAACGGGACCCTATTACTAAGCCTACGATGTCTGTCTGTCCGTCCGTCTGTCTGTCCTACCTTTAAACGGCTGTATCTTTCGAACCGTAATAGATACCCAGTTGAAATTTTCACAGAATATGTAATATTACGGCAGATTAACTAAGAAATAATAAAAAGTCAAAAAATAAACCAAACGGTTTTTTTAACGTATTTTTGTAATGTAAAAATGGTAATACGTGCAAGCGTCAAACTTGGCACGATTACCTATTATAGTACACAATACAACAAAATTAAATGTATTTTTAAACGTATTTTTGTATTAGCTGTAATGGAAAAACGGTGATACGTACAAGCATCTTTGTCACGATTATAGTATATACACTCTATTATATAACAACATTAATAAATAATAGCTAAGTGCGAGTCGGTGACAAATTTCTGTTTGTTACCAAGTTATAACTAGTAATTTCGTTAATGAATTTTGTGGTGGTAAGAAACCCTCAGTGCGCGAGTCCGACTCGCACTTGGCCGGTTTATTTATTTTCTTCTGGTGTACACATTAAAGAGTTTCTATGATATTAGATACACTAATTCAACTGTGATCAGCTCGTAAGAATTTTTTGTTTACAAAAAAAAAAGTATTATATTATTATTGTAAGTAATGAACAGAACTTATTGTGCTTTGAAATAACTTAACTCTATATTAAGTAGAGTTAGTGTTCCCGGTAACTTACCTCTATGCTCTGCAGTCTATACTTCGCAGTGACACTATGCTCTGCAGCATTCTTCGAGGCAACCCTATTTCATCGCTCTGCAGTGTAGTTTTCTTTGCGGCACCCCTACGTTAGGGTTCTCTCCGTGAACGGGCGAAGGCGCCGCTTTATGAATTATTCACAACCACGTAATGAGCCGTAGGCAAGTATTCAGACACTGCTCCGGAAATCTAAGGAAACGCAACCCGAGGCACGACGCGGCCCAACATGACCAAACTTGAGCTGAGTTGTACAATCTTCTAACCGATGTAGTGCTTGTGGGATAGCTTAATCAAGTCCTAGTCGATCAGTAGAGTTATTCAGAGTTCAAAGATTCGATGCTTCAGATAGCATCTATATAATAGTATTCTTAAAATAATTCATTCACTGATAATACAGCCTAAACCGCTAGGGCCAGATGCACTTGCAACATTAGTTGCAAAAATGTACTATAATTATGTATTTTGTGTCCGCGTGGATGTTTCCTTAGAATAAACTTTTTGACCTCAATTTTTTGATTATGTTGCACGGCTTCAAAATCTGGAACAACTCAACAAATCAACGTAATACGTCCAATTACAAAATTAGTTTTTAGTATACTCTCAGAGGGATAGTTTGAGAGCGAATTTGGTAAAATTAGTAGAATAAAATAAAAATTTGAATAATATGGTCTACTTGTTTTATATTCACCTTGATAATTACGCTTATTTATTTTCCGTTTTTTTTTTTGGCCAAAAGTCCACATTTCTAAAATAGAACGAATGCATTTCGTTATATGGCTATGAAGTTACAAAATCTTTGAAATAAAGTTATATAAATTGAAATTAAAATTAACCGTAGATTGTACAACTCAGGCCAATGGAAAACGTGGACCGACCTTAATGATTTCACGAAAAAAGGCCGGGAAATTGGTCGGACGTCGAGCTGCTGTTGAGTTTTGAGTGTGACAAGAATTCGCAATGTTGTGAGTTGGTGACGTTAATTCTACAACTTTATGAATGGAATGTCATTTATTTGAAACTGAAATGACCTATTGTTATTAGAAGCTTTCATTTGACTGCCCCGGTGGCTCAGTTGGTAGTGAACCTACCTTCTGTGCTTGGGGGCGTGGGTTCGATTCCCATCTAGGACAAACATTTTGTGTGATGAACATTTGTGTTTGTTCTATGTCTGGGTGTTAATATCTATTTAAGTATGTATTTAAAAATATATATGTACGTATATCAGTTTCTGGCAGCCATATTACAAGCTTTGCTTAGTTTGGGGTCAGATGACCGTGTGTGCAAAAATGTCCCAGATATTTATTTATTTTATTTATTTAATTTGCAATGTATGCAGGTACGTTACTATGTTCGTTCGGGTGGTTGCAACTTAATTTTGAAACACATATCTTCTCGATTGAGCTATATTTGGTATACTTATATAAGTTCGGTGACAATGCACTTGAGCTGGTCTGATGGTGGAGACAGAAGGTGGCCATAGGAACTTCTAAACGAAACGATACGTAGCCCCGTCGAGTTAATTAATTGAATTTATCTTCCCGCAAGCACTTTGATCTTAGATGATAAATTCAATATGGCGGATGGCCAAGATGGCGGAGAAAATGTTCTTATATCATGATATGGGTATCAAATGAAAGGGCTTGCTGAGAGGAATATGAATAAGCTATATTTAATAAATGAAGCTTTTTTACGTATTTTTTCAAGTAGTTTTTAGTTGTTTTTTTTTATTAGATACTAGTAGGCTGCCCCTGCTTCGCACGGGCGAAGCCGGGATATATAGCCTATGTCAACCGGGGATAGTGCAGCATCCCAACAGTGAAAGAATTTTTCAAATCGGTTCAGTAGTTTCGGAGCCTATTCAATGCAAACAAACAAACAAACAAACAAATCTTTCCTCTTTACAATATTAGTATAGACTAGTTATGCATAATATGTTATTATTATTAATTACTACACCGATTTTTATTAAATTTCCATGTCTACGATATTTTAGGTGGTTATATTAAGTCAAATCTTACCGAAATTCATTAATGAAGCTTATCTATAATTAACCAAAATACAAGGTAACCAATTGATTGTTTCAGTCGTTGCTTTGCGAAAGTTCTGTTTCAAAACACTGACTCTTTGTACTTTTTATTTATATATTTTTAATTTAATAAAAGGCTTGCATTTGACTACCAACTTGCCTGATGTTCAGCGATGATGTGGTCTACGATGGAATACGCTGCATACTAAATTTAAGCAGAAATACAAAATAAATTCGTATAAGAAACAATTTTCGTGGTAACTTATGTTTAAATACGTAAACTACTCAGCCTATCGTACTAAAAACAGTTGGATTTCCTATAAGCCGTTGAAGGTCTAACAATCAAAATGCCCATGCCCACTTGGAGGCATTATAACCCGCCAGCATGTTGGTCATGCGAGAAAAAGTAGAATTTTTAACGTATTTATTCTGTGAGAATAATTGAAATTTTTCAGTGTAACTACACATCATAGTATCAAGAAAAGGAATCTTCTCAAACACATATCGCTGGCTCACTATTACAAGGTTCTATGTTATTTTCTTACACGTTCTGTAATTTCAATTTAAAAAAAATTAGTTTTATAAATATTGACTTAGCAGGGTTTATGCTTGAGAGAGATATTTTCACTCAAGGATAAACCCTGCTAAGTCAATATTTATAAAACTCAAATTTTTTAAATTGAAATTACAGAATGTGTAAGAAAATTACATAGAACCTTGTAATAGTGAGCCAGCGATATATGGATAAATATGTAGGTAAGAAATACAAAGCAAAATTGGAGTCGTAACGGCATGGCGCGATTCCGGTTCAGCCGTTGATTGAATGCTTCAATATCTATGATTTCCCGCGGAATATATTAATACTAATCACGACGTTTCGCCGGAATTGGGGTACTTATAACATGTTATAACTTGTTATATTTGTGTGGGGTTGGTGTAATGTGGATTGTGGATTTATTAACGTGTTTGTGGAGAGAATTGTTGAAGATTTTTGCTACTTCTAGCTCATTGTTCTTTATGATTGTCTGCAATTTTTAAATGTACCGCGTGGCAGCATGATTTTGTTTGACCAAATAATGGTATTAGCACTAGCCGCGTTCACTGGCCAGAGATAAACGGACTGACTGGACTCTTACTTACATTTTCAACATTTCAAACAACCGACAGATATACTAACATAAGTGACTTTTTTATTAACTAAACATAATGTAAGTTAACACTACAAAATTAAACTGCCCATAGACCGTTGAAGAACTAAACACAATCCAAATGCTCAAGCCCACTACCAGTTGGCAGCGTACCCAGCATGTTGGTGGTATTACCACACTGAATGACAATGCGCCAATGAGCCAGAAACGCGAGCATTTTGGTCACCCGTCACATTAATCAGGAACTCTTAAAGATTTTTTAAATTATGGTGAACTCCCGGTCCCATAGTCCGACCAAACGATTCAAATATGTTAACCACTGACGAGGTTAACATATTTGCGCCGCTTGTGCTGCTCTGCCGAATTGGTAGCCACACAAGCCCTACCTTCTGTCTCAAGAATATGTGATGGCGCCAAAGTATCGACACAAGTCACAGATATAGGATGCAACTAAGATCATTGCTAGGTGATCATGTCATATTATTATGTCATGTTATTTCTGCTTGCTTACTTAGGTACCTACTAGCTTTTTTTATTCAGCTGTTAGTGTTAATTTATAGTACCTAGACTGTACTGTGCTGTAATCAAAGTACAAACAAAATAAAATAAAAACATTTGTCGGTTGCGTTAAAGTTTTAAATTTCAATATGTAGTATGAAAGAACTCTTATTTTTTCTAATGTCCTTATCTAAGGCACTATTTTCTATCTTGTCTAAATTATGTCACCGCAATCTCATTCTAATAACATTTATTTACGTTTCACAAAATATAACAACTCTCTGAAGAGCGTTCACCCTAACCATTCAACCTTGTTCATCAAATATTGACGACGGAAAACAACTGTATCGGGTTACAGTTGTCACGTACCGGGTGAGAGCTGTGAAAATCTATGACAAAGGAGAAAATGGAAAAACAACTAAAGTCACGGTGGCTGACAATGATATAATATAATATTATATACTAGCGACCCGCCCGCCCGGCTTCGCACGGGTGTAATTTACATGCGAAGCCAGGGCGGGTCGCTAGTTATACATATAAACCTTTCTCTTGAATCACTCTATCTGTCAAAAAAACTGCTTCAAAATCTGTTGCGTAGTTTTAAAGATTTAAGCATACATAGGGACGGACAGACAGCGACAGCGACTTTGTTTTATACTATGTAGTGATATATATATATATATATATAGTGAGGTAGATAAGTTTTTCCGAAGTCTGCATGGCAATATAAACCTAAGATCAAATATCAAAACAAATCAATTATTTATTTATTGACTAAAATTATACTTACTTATCAACCAACGAGTTTTGCTTTTTATGAAAAAACCTAAAACCTTTATATAAAAAGGCCTAGATGCCAGTGTTCTATTGTGAACTTTGTATTAGGTAGGTATCGTTTTATTGTGAGCTCGAGTTGTGCTATTTTTGTACACAGTTTTTTGCAACAACTGATATTTATTTCCGGACCGGTCAGCACAGCGTATGACGTCCATCCACAAATTGGACAGACGACCTAAAAGAGACCGCAAGGAAAAGCTGTATGCAGGCCGCTTCCAACCGGTCCTTTTGGAGATCGATGGGGGAAGCCTATGTCCAGTAGTGGACATCCTATTATATAGCTGAAATGACGATAATGATGATGATATTTATTTCTCACCTCTCCGGCTTTTTAAAGTTAATTAGCTTGGCTCGGCAGTTAATTAGCTTGAACTCAGTCTGTCTTGTGTCTGACAACGACGACGAATTCGATGACTGGTAGCTAAACTGGTAGGATTAGAAGCAGCGCAACGATCTGGGTAAATGTCCCTCCACTGCTCTTAGCTACTTATCTACGGTCGTTTTTTATCGGACTCCATATTTTTAAATTGTCTCTTTGCAACCAATCTAAGAAAAAGTGGCACCATCCACAATTCTTGCAACATGCAAGTGCTAGAACCGTAACAGACACTAAAACTGAAAGAAAAATGACGATTTTTGCTCATGTGAAAATAATTTAAAAAAGGGGTCACACTTTAGGTTTTAATGATCCTTAAGTTTAGTAATTAGTGTCTTAATGTAAAATAACTTTCATTCCAGAAATGTTGACCAAGTATATATCCAAGTAGAAATTTTACAAGAAATAGAAAAGAACATAATCTAAATATTTTTCTTTATTAAAACATTAGGCCTAAAAAGTATTAGTCATAAGTGAAGCAATCAATCGAGACAAAAATAAAATGAAACCTTCTTTCTAAGGCTTTGAAAATGAAACTCATAAAACCTAAAAGCAATCATTAAAAAGCCATTCAGTCAAATCCTGCTCTACATTTCTCTATAGCTTAAAATGAAACTTTCAGCTGTGACTGAAAATGGAGAGAAACGATCTTTCTTCAAACGGCGGTATCGATTAAGCCGACATTGGCAAGTGTCCATGCGAACGCGTTTTGTTATTCCAATTCGTACCAATATTATATAACACCAAACGTATATGTTTTCAGAACGTGCGTCCAAGTCATTGATATACGTACATTAAATTCTTTGGTCCAAGTATATTTTATTACTATAAAGATACGGATAGCCCGTTGGTCGAGTTGGTAGTGAACCTGCCTTCTGAGCTTGGGGGCATGGGTTCGATTCCCACCTAGGACAAACATTTGTGTGATGAACATTTGTGTTTGTTCTATATCTGGGTGTTAATATCTATTTAAGCATGTATTTAAACCTATATATGTATATATATCAGTCTCTGGCAGCCATATCACAAGCTTTGCTTAGTTTGGGGTCAGATGACCGTGTGTGCAAAAATGTCCCGAATATTTATTTATTTATTTATTATCTAAGCAAAATACAAGCTAATATTAAACCGACACCGCTTTATGGTTGGTATTCCGAAAACCCGAACGAAGCGCTTCAATTCCACTTTTATTGTGCGAACTGCTAGTCTGTGGAATGCGCTGCCTGAATGGGTGTTCCCCGATAGTTACAATCTGGGTGTCTTCAAATCACGAGCGAATCGGTTTCTTCTAGGCAAGGGTGCTCCACCGTAGACCGCATCATCGCTTAACATTAGGCGAGTTGGCAGTCAATCTCAAGCTTATTATTTATAAAAAAAACATCTACTTTACCTATCGTAACCTATTGGAAAACTAAAAAACACTTTCTGACTTAGGCAAAAACAGTTGGATTGCTCACGGACAGTTTAAGGTCTAAAGATAATGCAAATGTTCAAGCCCACTTCTTTAGTTGGCGGCATTCCCACGCTTAATGTGTATTGCTTATATAAGTTATGCGTTATACGCATTCCTTACAATCTTCTGTGAAATTAAGTAAAATACTCATATAATCTATTAAATGGGGTATGTGATTATATACCCAATTTCATCCAAATCTGTTCAGCCGTTACGTAGATGACGTGAAGAAACATACATACGGACATACAAACTAGCAATTATAATATTAGTGCGAATCGTGTAAAATAGGTCACTGTCTTACATCTAAACCATTGTAACCAAGCTGTTTTTGGCTTCCACCAATACACGCAATATTGACCTTTTATTGTCAAGCAATAAAGTCTTTATCTCCTTACCGTCGTTCGACTAAGACAATCACAGATTTCAATAAAGAAGATTGGGACTTTCTGGTCATGAATTCTGATGAACTAATTTTATTGGACTTTTATGATTATGGTGTCTGAAAAGTTGTCAGACTTTCAAAGCAATAAGATAGCTATTACAAAAGTTATTTCGTTTTTGCTGTTTTTAATAGTGGAATATCATAAAGTAAAGATAATTTAATAGAAAACGTTTACCAGCCATATATTTTTATATATTTTTTAACGTGAATTGATATACTGTTATTCCCCTTATTTACTTTGGCTTTTCCAAATTTTTTGTTTATATTATAGCGGTTTAGTAAGACTAGGCTTATACTAGATGCATTAGTACATATCAAAAATGGAACTACGGCAGCAGTAGTTGTCTTATTTTCTCTTTAGTATTAAAGAGAGTGATGACATAATATATGGTACTAAGACGTAGTCCATAGCTGCTAGCTTTTTGGGAAAAAACAGAGTCACAGCGGGCATTGGAGAGAGCTATGCTCGGAGTTTCTTTGCGCGATAGAATCCGGAACGAGGATATTCGCCGCAAAACCAGAGTCACCGACATAGCTGCTACGATTTGCAAGTTGAAGTGGCAATGGGCAGGCCACATCACTTGAAGAACCGATAACCAATGGGGAAGAAAAGCTCTTGAATAGAAACAACGAACCGGAAGACGCAGCGTAGGTAGATAGATACAAACCTACTGAAATAACTTACATTCAATGCAATATTGGACCCGGGTATGTCCTAAAACTGCGACCAGAACCACCGGAGGATGGGCAGCAGCGTCCTGTTAGTACACGGTGAACGTACTGCGATCTCCAAGCCGCCTGCCAAGCGTGGGGATTATGGCAACACTCCTCTCTAAGAGGGAGGCCTTGTTCAGCAGTGGACATTTAATGGCTGATGATGTAAATGCAATTTTCAATTTATGCAAACTTCTCTCAACATCTAAACACAAAAACATGTGACTCGTGTAACTGCTAACTCCAAGCCACTGACTAAGTAAAGCTATAGCTTCAAGCTGTGGAACTTTTCACACGTCTCTGTCGAAGAGCACAATAAACTAACAACTGTGATAACCACGGGACTGTGGTCTAGATTTCTAGAAGTAAGTTGTGCTCAAAACTTATGTAGAAACGCTTTGTTCAAACCGTGGTTCCTTGTGTTAACACTAAAGTACACGCGCCCCTTTTTAAGGTTCCGTACCCAAAAGGTAAAAACGGGACCCTATTACTAAGCCTACGATGTCTGTCTGTCCGTCCATCTGTCTGTCTGTCCTTCCTTTAAACGGCTGTATCTATCGAACCGTAATAGATAGCCAGCTGAAATTTTCAATAATTTAATTTAATTTAATATTGGTACTGAGACGTGGTCCTTAACTGTTGGCCTTTTGGAAAAACTCAGAGTCACACAGCGGGCAATGGAGAGAGCTATGCTCGGAGTTTCTTTGCGCGATAAAATCCGAAACGTGGATATTCGCCAAAGAACCAGAGTCACCGACATAGCTGTTAAAATTTGCAAGTTGAAGTGGCAATGGGCAGGCCACATCGCTCGAAAAACCGATAACCGATGGGGAAGAAAGGTTCTGGAGTGGAGACCACAAACAGGAAGACGCAGCGTAGACCTCTCACTAGATGGACCGACGACATTGTGAGAGTCGCGGGCATACAGTGGATACAAAAGGCAGGCTGTCGTTCAGTGTGGAGGTTAAAGGGGGAGACCTATGTTCAGCAGTGGACGTCTTCTGGCTGACGATGATTATGATGAATTTATTGTATCTATTAATCAGTTAAGTGGTGTGATAATCAATCTTGCAGAAGATTTTTCATTATCATTTAGTTCTCTTTGGTCAATTGGGTTATCTATGCCCCAAAACACTTCGTTCTAACTTAGTTTCTAACAAAAGTTTGTAGGTGGCATTTTGCGTTACGTTCCGTCTCACGTAGAAGATTTGATTCAAGTTTTCTAACTGCCTACTCTACTACAAGTACTTTTCTGTGACCTGACTGCGGTACGAAAGTTTATCTGGCTTGATCTATTTTACTTGTCGACTTTTTTCTGACTGAAACGTGTCCATGTTGTGTTTTGTTTCGCCAAAATTTTGTTTGAAGTTGTTTTAACTAACTGAATAGGGATTAGCACAAACCAGTTGGTAGATACTGTAACTTATTATTTATTTTTATAAAATCTAAAATACGGAGACCGCCCTTTAGTTTTTACTTTTTGACTGTATTATTATGTTATAGTTAATTCACCGTAATACTTCAACGAGCTATCTATTACGGCTCGACAGACGGACAGACAGACAGCATAGGCACAGTATAACAGTCTCCCGTTTTAACCTTTTGGGTTCGGAACCCTAAAACAGACTACCTTCCTTTTCAACAAATATATGACTATCCAGTTTTCGCAGATATTTTCCCATTTTCTCATTCCTCATAAACTTAAATATGTGTTTCTAAATAGACTCGTTGCCATCTTTCAGTTAGTTATTAGTTTTTTGAAACTAATTTAGATCAATTATATGTAGTTATTACACATTATATGAAAAAAAAAAACCTTGGCAACTCAAAAGAACAATGTGATGCTAAATAAATGTAGAAGCTAGAAGATAAAAAACGCACCTAGAGTTGGAAACTAGCCTTAATGAAGTAAGTATATTAACATCTTTTTCTCAAAGAGAATATAAATACTACCGTTTTCTCTTAACGTGTCTCTTCTTTCTTGTATTTTGTTTACTCGTTTTTCAAGTTCTAATCTGAACTTAAGCAATACAGGCTAATTTTAGTCCAATTCGTAGACCTTTAGACTTAAATTCGGAAAGACATCTTTTTTTTTTGTTATACAAGGGCTCCAATTCCTGGCGCAACACGGGTGAATTGTGACTGTTAGACGGTTCATGTTTGCGCAAATTATTACGTTTATCGTTGAAGAATAGCCCATTTTTGGAGCCATTAGAACTTCTTCATTTTTCTTCGTGTTATTTTCGTTCTCAACGTGACACAATTGTTTTCATATTAAACCCATTTTGTCTAAAAACGTGTCAACAATATCGACACGTCCAAAGACATAAATAAACGTAAAAATGTGTGAATAAAAAAGATTGTCTTAAAAAATGTAGGCCAATAGACATGTGCGCGACACAACCCTTGTCAAACCCTGGCAATATGAGGCTATCTTGTAAATAGATACATCGAGATAACAAATGTGCCGTTGTCTGATTCCATTATTTGACTTTCATATTTCGATGTTTCGATTTATTTTACTTCTGTGTTGGGTTGGTCCTTGTTTTTTTTTTTTTTTTTTTGCCTGATGTTAAGCGACGATGCGGTCTACGATGGAGCACGCTTGCCTAGAAGAAACAGATTCACTCTCGACTTGAAGACACCCAGATTGTAACTAACGGGGAAAACCCATTCAGGCAGCGAATTCCACAGACTAGCAGTTCGCACAATAAATGTGGACTTTTTGTAGCTTTTTACATGACGGTGCAAAACCATAAGGTCCTAGGGCAGGAATAGCGGACCTTTAGTGGTGTACGGAACTGGACATGCAATTTTTTACAAAAAGAAAATGTGGCTCTGACTTGCCATCAAAACATCTTTTACTAAACTTTTTTTTAAGATTGGTTTTAAAATCAAAATAACTGGAAAAAAATATGTGATCCAGGTAACCGAAACTGCGTAGGTACATACTAATTTTGAAGCCGGTTTTTTGAAGTGAAAACTTCTTTAGGCGTGCTGAAACCAAACATAAAACTCAGTGCCATATCAAAGTAATTTTGACTGCAGTTTCTACTGTAGTGCCGCAAAATACATGCAATAGAGTTGTTTACTCTATTGCAAAACGATAAAAAGAGTACATCGCCCAAAAAGTCCTTAACTCAAGTTTACCCTTCCAAACTGTGTATTCCGAGCACAGGCAGTAAAATCTTGGACGAATAAGCATCGGGACTCGTCACACGATATTAAACTTCAGGAAAAACTCGCAACCTTCGAGCAGCAACCTCTATTGGCGAATCTACTTCGCGTGTCTGTGACTGATGTGACCGGCGAGATCATCATCAGGAGAGATGGCGGACAAACGCAAGCGTATTTTGAAAAGAAAATTATGAAAAACAAACCAACAAGGATCTGTCAGGTGTTCTTGTTGGTTTCCATTATTACGGGCCTTCAGCTTAGTGTGGGACCGCACTCTACAGGAACGTCTGCAAATTGTCTACTTGAATTTTAGTGTACGTACTTTTACTATAATTATTTTGTTAAAATGTAGTTAATTCGTATTATTGAAAAATTAATTATTATTAATTTAATTAATTTTTTAATTTTATTTATTTATTTCATATATATACACATAATTAATCTAAGTTAGTATCGAAAAACTAAGCTGTTTGTATCGATACTAAGATTCACTATACGCACTGACATAATAGCGCAACCTTAAATACATTTAAATATTGAATATTAAAAAATACAGAATACACCTAACGTTTACAAATAAGTACTTAGGTACCTGTATTACAATTTCACAAGCAAGCACCTGTTCATCCCGGTAACATTATTTATTTTAAATCTGTGATAAGCATAATAAGTTACCAACCTATAAACTACCCCATTTCACGAAAAATAAAATACACGCAAAGTGAAGTCAAGTTACGTACAAATCGCATCAATTATCTTATCTATCTTAGCTTATGTCAAAAACATTGCAAATAATATTATCAGATTTCATGTCCCAAAACTCGTTCACTTTGTCCAAGCGAATAATACAATAATACGAAGTTGGGACGTGTTCACACGATTTGGCGCACTGCAGCCGGTATTCAATATTCGATACTTGGGCCTGTTTTCATGTATTCCGCTTTTGCCTGCTAAACGCTTTGCAGATGTTTGCCCTGAGGTGGATAGATACGACTTTTGTGAAACGCTAATGTTATGAAATGCAATACATACTAGATTTAACTTTCGACGCGTAACACGTTTGTGGAACTTTGTACTTGATGGTAGAAGAGACAGATACAAACTTGAAAATTTTCAGGCTTATTTGGTTTAGGTACCTTCTGAATTTACGTTTACTTTAACTATAGTTCCATAGAAACCTTTAGTAAATTCTCCATCTTCACTAGGGCATAACTTAAGCTTGACCGTGACTATGCTTGACTCTGACTGTGACTTATATTTTGACGATATCTAATAAAAATTAAAAATCTTTCGATACTTGACACTGGCAAATGCATAAGACGTACGACGCCAAGATCTTCTCGTGAGGAAAAAAAAGAGGTGTTAAGTTAAGAAAAGTCTCTTCATATAGGTACTTATTTTGGAGGCTAAAACTACAGAATGACAATAATATCTACGAAACACACACACAAAATCTACGTCTCTGTTTCCAACATAGACCCAAGCCTAACGTAAAAGTTGCTGACAAAAGTGGTCCAAAACTGATTCAGCATACATAAGTAGGTAACTTACATTTACAAACCCTCACTCAGGTACATTAATAGAAGATTAGTTCGCATTCCTGGTTTTTGTTAACAACGATGCTCCTTATCCAAGATTTTCCATACAGGAAAAAATAACGTCACGCCCGGACGCTTTCGTTGGCATTTTCTCGTCTTTTCCCTAAAAATGGTACGGAATTACATAAGCATTTTGGGATGAAGGAAACGTTTATTTTTTCCGGGAGAAGTCAAGATAATTCCAGTATATTTCTGTTATGTTGATTGTAGGTAGTGTAATGTAGTTATATTTGTTATTTTGATAAAAAAACATACGGTACAAAACGAAACAAACTCTCTAATGATCCTTCCCTCTATAAGTAGAGAATAAAAATAGACTTCATTATCTGAGATTCACAGAAGCACGGTTACTTGGTTCTTGGTTCATTTGTAGTACCCTTCTACAACTGACATTTATCTAATAACTATGAGACAATAATTATGTTTTTATGTATAGTTTTTTGTATAAAAATAGCGGCAAAGAAGTATGACATGTAGTCCACCTTATTGTAAGATGAACACATATTCGAAATGTAGAAATGACACAAACGCGAAATGACACACTAATGCAATAATGACAAAATCATCAAGATACCTATTACCGATACGATCACGATAGGATATATGGAAAAAAACGACAGATGTCAAAAAGTTAAAAAAATATGTCACAGTTTTTTTTGCGCCAATGTAAAAAAAATATGCCTTTTTTATTATTATACATTAAGTGTTCGTGACACGTTCTCGAGTATGGGGAGTTATATATTATAACAAGACGAAACATTTAGTTTCGTGTTGTTTCTAATACAAGTAAACTCCATAATAACCGTCTAGTAAAGCCTTCACCACTTTGACTTGACTATGACTTACTTTGTTTGACTCTGACTTGTTTGAACTTGTTTTTTTAAACAATGCTTGACACTATTAAATGAACACACAACATGTGACGCCAAAACACTCTCACTAGTACTCACTAGGAAAAAAAATATAACAAAAAAATTACAGGTTCAATGTGAGAGATATATTAATGTCGAAGTTTACAACCCACGCGGTTAAAAATATTCTAAAACTTCTAATAATAAATAAGTAGAAAACAGAAGAACAGCGACCTAGAACATAATGATCTCCTGAGTGATAGACAATACGGGTTTCGCCGAAACCGATCCACAGGAGACCTTCTTGCGTATGCCACTCACATTTGGAGTGAAGCTTTGGAGAAGCACGGGGAGGCGCTTGCTGTCTCCCTTGATATCTCCAAAGCTTTTGACCGTGTTTGGCATAACGGTTTGCTAAGCAAGCTTCCTTCTTATGGACTGCCGTCAGGCTTATGCACATGGATATCTGATTTCTTGAGGGAACGATCCATTCGAGTAGTTCTTGATGGCTGCTCGTCGGTTTTATTGTCAATCAATGCAGGTGTACCTCAAGGATCTGTTCTTTCAGCAACTCTCTTTTTATTGCATATTAATGACCTGCTTAAACCCGGAACCTTTGGGTATGCAGATGACACTACAGTTGTTGAGAGATATGTGTCCAATGCTCGTGCCACCAGAGACGAAATTCGGTCCCAGAGAGAGGCAATGGTTGATCGTTTGAACCTGGCCTTGAAAGCGGTGTCCGATTGGGGCGACGCCAACCTAGTCAGGTTTAATGCAACCAAAACACAGGCGTGTTTATTTTCCGCTAAACAAAGTTCGTTACATGTGGCCCCGTCTTTCCGTGGGATCTCTTTACCGGTAAGTAACCACCTCGAGCTTTTGGGTGTTGACCTCTCGGTTAACCTCAACTTCGGCTCGTTTATTGAATCCAAAGCCAAAACAGCTGCCAAAAAACTTGGTATTTTGTCGAAGGTGCGGCGGTATTTTACATCAGGGCAGCTTCTTAATCTCTACCAAGCTCAGGTCCGATCATGTTTGGAGTACTGTTGTCACCTTTGGGATGGTTCGGCCAAGTATCAGCTTGAGGCTTTGGATTCAATAGAAAAACGGGCAGTAAAGCTCATTGATGACGAAGTGTTGGTTGGAAAGAAACTTCAGAGTCTGAACCACCGGCGTAAAGTCGCAAGCTTGTCGGTATTCTATCGGATTTTCCACGGAGAGTGTGCAACGGAACTTCACGAACTTGTTCCCCCATCACCTTTTCATTACCGGACGTCCAGACGAACGGCGAGGCGTCACCCTTACTTGGTCGACATGCCATTTATTCGCACCAAGCGTTTTGACTCCTCTTTCTTAATTAGAACAGCAAAACAATGGAACGCCTTGCCCCTGTCTGTGTTTCCGCAGCATTACAATCTTGGAGTGTTCAAGTCTAGGGTTAATAGGTTACTACTGGGCAAACGTGCTCCATCTTCGACCGCATCATCGCTTTCCATCAGGCGAGATCGCGGTCAAACGTTAGCCTAGTCCGATGTAAAAAAAAAAAAAAAAACTCAATGCAGTTTTTTTATTTATTGTTTGGGTAGACAGTTTAATTCAGTTCTAATTTCTAATATGATACAGTTAGGTTTATTTTTATTTTATTTAGTCATTCTAATATGTAGTATAGTACGTTTATTTGACTACACAATATGAAATATTGATATGATAATTATTATCATTAAAAGGCATCTTTATAATATAATTATTATATATTTACATATATTATACTAGTAGAAAACTTAAGTTATACTTTTTGTTACAGGGGATTCTCAGTAGTTGCGCCCGAGGTGGCAGTGCCCGGGAAGACCACCGTGGTGCTGGTAACTCTTCACGGAAGAGCCAGCGATGGACCGCTGGACCCTCTCAATGTGACCGTCAGGTTGGAGACGCAAGACGCTGAAAACGACGTGAAACTGCTGACAACTGCTAGTCAGATGATAACCGGTAAGTTCAAAAACACTTTTTGGAAAAACAATCAAACGCCGTGAACTTGTTTGTACTTGCTTGCCGCTTTGAATGACCAAAACATACAACTGCCGCCGTCTAGTGGTATATTATAATACATCTAGAGCAGTCAGTTGCAGTATGACAACACGGTGTTAAGGTGGTATGATTTACCTATGGCGGGAAATTCAAATTTTAAACAGTTTTTTGGTCCTAGTCGCCAGGTCAGGTAGATTTTTAAATAACACAGTGTTTGCGCAAGATATTGGCTGTTCTTTACATTATAATGTACAATTATTTAACAGTAACGCACCATATTACTTACATTTGTGTATAAACCGGTTGAAACAGCAAATAATTGTTTATTCACAAATGTAAGTAACAATGTGCATTAGAGATAAATAGCTTTACATGATTTTGTAAAGAATAATAATCAATTTGCGCAAACATCATGGTTGTTTACAATAATTACCCGTCCTAGCTACAAGGACAAGAAAACTGTTTGAAATTTGAATTTCCCGCCGTTTGTGAATCGAACCACCTTAAACTCATCTAGTCGCTTGGGTTATATTTTGACGTGGGATAAATCGGTGTGTTACAGAAATGCAACCCTGCACCGTCAAGGGTGTAGCCGATATTTTTTAAGCATCAAGTTCTTCGAGCGTTTTTATGAAAACCAGAAAATTCTAACATCATTAAAACATTTCATTAAAAATAATGCAAGATTAAAACTAATAATGAGCATAATGTAACAAAACAATTGAATTGAAGTAGCTCATTATCGGGGGGTTCGCCAATTCATGTCTAGTTCTGGACTCTAACAAACATTTGCCTGGTACCTATAGACTTATCAACCTTAAAATACATTAATATTATTTCTCGGCGAGGGATACATTATTTCTTCCGTTTGGAGTTGAAACCCGTTGTTACCCGAAGAAAGTGACCTCATGCAGTTTTTTATTTATAGTTTGGGTAGACAGTTTAATTTAGTTCTAATTTCTGAAATAATACAGTTAGGTTTATTTTAATTTTATTTAGTAACTCTAATATGTAATATAGTACGTTTATTTGACTATACAGTATGATTAATCAATTAAATATAAAATACATACATTATATAAAAGACAATCTGTATGTATGTTCCATATGGACTACAAAACGGCTGGGCCTGTTTTGAAGGGACTTTCACTGGCAGATAGCTGATGTTATGAGGAGTAGCTAAATAAGGCGCAGCTAGTAAAGAATAAATACAAATATAACTATCATAACATTAAAGTAGAGTTCTACAATAAATCTACTTTCCTTTCCCCTTTCAGGACTCTAATAGATAGCATAGAAGCACTCCATAAAATTAGGTCAATTTCGCTTAAACTTTCATAATAAAATGCCTTCTAATATGATTTCGAGTAGAAAACAGTAGAGATGTGGTTTGACTCCGGCATGTTCTAATAATATATTCTCGTATATAGATAGATTAGAAATCTTTATTGTATACACCAGAAATAAAAATTACAAACAGATAGAAAACACTTACGAGCTAGTGGCGGCCTTATTGCTAAAAGCGTTCTTTTCCAGTTAACCATTGGATTTAAAAAAAAATCGTACCAGGATCGACGGGGGAAGCTAAAATACTTTTAATGATACCATTAATAGATATGTGGCAGAAGTATTTTTTTTGGTAGCTCATGTTTTAAACATTTTATTAAGAACCCGTAGATTACGTGCCCTCGCTGCTTTCTGCATGACGCGGGTAGCTCACTTCCACCATGAAACTGTCAGAACAAACATAATGGCCGATGACAAACGCTTAACCAAATAAAATCTTAATTTGACATTTCAAATAATGCTCTACGGTTACGATATAAAGTTCACATTCAAACTAGTAGCGGTTTCACTGCAACGACTTTGCAGCGGAAGTGACCTGCGTAAACATTTCGGTGACGTGGATGTTAAGGATAGTGGATGTTACTATCCGGCTAAAATCTAACTATTCCACCTCTAAACCTCTATGTCTCGACAAAACGTGACCCAGATTCTATCAAGTTATTACTGCCGTAGTAAAAATCTCACATCGTCCAGAATTGCCAAATAGAAATAAAATCGTGTTGAAAATGCACTTACGTGGCAAAGCCGCGAAACCGTAGCAGAACAGAAACAAAATGACCAATGATGAACCACGATGACAAACGCTTTGTTATCTTAATTTGACATATCAAATAATGCTCTATGGTACACAATATAAAGTTTACATTTAAACTAGTAGCGGATTCACTGAAACGACTTCGCGGCGGAAGAGCGCTGCGTGAAATACTATGGCAACGTTGATGTTGTGGCTATCCGACTTATCTCTAACTATTCCACCTCTAAACCTCTATATCTCAACAAAACGTGCCCCAGATTCTATCAAGTTATTACTACCGTAGTAAAAATCTCATTTCGTCCAGACGTCGCTATTGAAAACCAGGGTTATTGCCAAACACAAATAAAATGTGTTGAAAATGCACTTACGTGGCGAAGCACTATTGTGGATTCGGGACTGGTTTGGATGTAGCTTCGTAAAGTGCTTTTGGTGATTTGTCGATGACGGTTTTCTAATCTACTTTTGTATTGAAAAGAAAATAACCCCTAACTTATTTCGTATTTAGGAAAACACTTTCACTCAATTTGACAAGTCAGTGCTCACAATTTCGGCTCTAAATATTTTATACTATTCCCTCTCGAAAAAGCTTATTTTATTCACTATTATGGTGTTTGAATTTAGAACACATCAATAATATTCGACCTACATCACAATGCTATACAGCCTCCTTGCGCAAAAAATACTTGTTACAAACCTCTTAAATCTTTCTTATTCCGGTAGTCATGGTATAAATAAAGTATAGTATTTAACTCTTGAATAAAACGGATTTTTATCGAGGGCCATGAATCACTCGTGTTGCTCAGGATTCTTACACTTGAATCATGAATCACTCCCTATGGTCGTGATTCAGTCGTTAGAATCCTTCACTTGCTAGTGGTTCATCTATGGCCCTCGCTTTAATCACTAACCCCCCTATTAATAAACGTAGAGTAGCCTCGGAATGGTTACACCGCCTTTTGTCTTTTTCGATCGAGTTCAAAATTCGAAAGAGAGACTAAGACAAAACACGGCGTAATTATTCCAAGACTACTCCACGTTTATTAATAAGGGGGTAATTGCATAATATGCCATTTTTCTACGACTTAGAAAAATTCACTGTCACTTAGCATCAATACCATCAAACTTACCACATCATCGCTTAACTTCAGCGAGTTGGTGGTCAAACGCAAGCCTATTAGATGATAAAAAATAAATCAAAGTAGGCTGTGGTCAAACGCTGAGCCTGAGAACCATAAAATTACTTAAAGACAACGATTTAATGTAAATAGGTAATAACAAGTTAATTCAGGAAAATAAACTATAATAAAATACGATACGGGCTGTGATTTCATGCGATAAAAATGTTTACAACTCGCATTAAAATAATAAAATACAAAATAAAAGTTCACATTCTCATACTTCGAAAGCACTAAAACCTTGGCATCAAAATTCGACGGCATAAAATGAAAATTCGCATAATAAATTCAAACAAGCCGAAATACGTGAATCTAAACGAACTTCTGCGGCTCTTGTGAGACGTAAAGACGTAAAGAAAGGAACTGCGAAGCATCGTACAAACAGTAAGAGCAGTTAGGAGAAAACTATAATCAGGGTGTCTTCAAGGCCAAAGTGAATTAGTACCTTCTACGTCTACGTGCTCCATCTTCGGCCACAACATCGTTTTCAATCAGGTGAGTTAGTGGCTTAGTGGCCATTAAGAACCTATTCTGTATAACAAAACGCGTTTGTGACGATGAAAAAAAACTCGATTAAATAGTTATTTTCCTTCTTAATAGTTATTATGAAAATATCGCCCTAATATATATTTTAAATAATCGCTGTTTTTTTATTATTAAGTATGTTGAAATCTTATCAGAGTTGAGATTTTATCAAGTTTTATAAAATATCGTAAAATAAGATCACAGACACAGTCAGAGTCAAGCCACGGCCAAATCCAAGTCATGCTCTACTTAAGGGTTTCTTTTGTTCTTGGAAAATGACATAAGTATAAACAAATATCTTTCATGACAAAAATCTTATGACAAAGCCATGCTTGCGCCACTTTTCCAGTTGGCACAATACTTAGTTGGCAACCCCCGAGAACGTGTTTTTTGTGTGTGCGAAAGATATAGAAATCAGTTTAACCTCCGGAGTACAGCCAACGATCTTACCTAAACGAATGTAATAATGCTGATAAATGCTAATCACTTCATCAAAACTCGCGTGAGGTTTCATTATAAATTATTATATCACCGGCTTGCACTCACGATTATGTTTTTAATCGACTTCCAAAAAGAGGCGGTTATCAATTCGACTGTATGTTTTTTTATGTATGTTTGTTACGCGATTACTCCGCCAATTTAGAATTGTTTTTGATTATTCTTTTTTTGGTTGGTAGGTCTTATCTCATAGGTGGTCCCATAATTTTTTTTTCAACATTGATTAAGCGCTTTTTGAAAAATCTACAAAAACTACAAAAAAATGACGATAAGCAACGAATTCAATGTACATTGCACAGTGCCACCAACTTAGTTGTTAAGGTGGGCAAAATTGGAACTACAGTTATTTCTTGGTGAATTTCATACTTTGTTCTCCACCGGCGACACTGTCAACTAAACAGCAAACATAGAGGAACTGTTCCTACAACAGAACTTCAAAAAAACAAAGTGTCTCCATGGCGACCGGCCCCTGTTGTTTTACGTTAAATTTGTCAAGACCATGGATACAAAGTATTTCAGTCGTAATATTCAGTTTGTAAATGTAGGTATGTAGTCGGTTCTTTTTTTTCTAAAAAGTATAATTATTATCGGTCGAGACGCTGCTAATGCTAATGCTAATTACTATAATGATAGCCATTACAACAAGATAATATTGTTACCAGAAATGAATTCAAGCGTTAACTATATCCGTACTTTAACTGTATAGTTATTTCTAGATTTACATTGTTGAATACTGCGAAGTGCCCTACTGGTTATTTACATGTAGTGTCTCCACTACTAGTTATTATGTATTGTTGCGAAAGTTTGCAGTCGTTTCTAAATGTCTTTATCATTCCTAGGGACATGAATTGATATTTATTCAGAATTCACTCTACGTCGGCGGTCTTCCATATTCCAAGAACATTTACATGTTTGGAATGTCACTTGGATTTTTTTAATATTCTGTGGAAGTTAGGTTGGGTTTATGTGGAAAGTTTTGGGTTGAAAGTTTCAGTAAGAATAGTATTTTTATGACCCAATATTTTTTTGGTAACATGGATATATTTTACTGTAGAAACTGGTATGGTCATCACACATTTTATTTTGTTTGTTTACCTATATTATTCTCGAAATATGTACCTAAATAAAAATTAAAAAATAAACTTATTTATAATTATAATTCAACATTGATTTTATTGCCAGTATTTTTATCGTTTTAATTCTAGACGTTTCGAATACTGCATTCTACGTGGTCACATGTAACAGGACTAGATGACGGGTGTCTATAGAAATTATGTTAGGAAATTATTCACGCAATTACCGAGGAGTGAATAGAGTCCTCAAAGGTAGGCAACGCACCGCCAATGCCCCGGGTATTGTAGGTGTCCATAGGCGACGGTGACTACTTACCATCAGGTGGCCCGTCGCTTGCTTGCATATTATTATATTTAAAAAAAAAAACGTAAATAACTGATAAAAGTGTAATAAATCGGTTTCTTCTATGCAAGAGTGCTCCAACGTAGACCGCATCATCGTGATGGTGCTCAACTATTATTTATATAAAAAAAAGCTTGCTCCATCTTATAGTGCTAACAGACGCTCGAACGCGGCTGACCTCAACCGCCGTCTGACCAATGGAAGAGAAAGAGAGAGAAATATGAAATTCTCACTCTTTCTCTCCCGTTGGTTGGACGGCGGTCCGTCAGCCGCGTTCGAGCGTGTGTTAGCACTATTAGATCGCAAAGTTGGCGGCCAAACACAACACATTATTAAATAAATAAAAAAATTATAAAAAAAACAATGTGTAATAATCACGAAAACCTGAGGACTTCTTTATTAGTTGAAATGCGTGTAAAATAAAGAAATACTACAAAAAACGTAATCAAACATTGACGTTCTTGTTTTAAAAACTTGCAACAAACAAACTCTTCCTGCTGCAGTTGGGAAAAACAGCAAAGTTAGAGAAGGAAGTAGTTCTACCGTGAAATGAAACCGTGAACTTTGCCTTCAGTATCGATAAAGTACATCCGACGTGCACATTCGTCTACGTCGCGATACTGTCGGGTAGCATCCTTCCACGCATCGTTGCAACCACGGAATGTTACAGTAGAATGACCAGTATGTATACGCAAGTGTCGCAAACAAGTATGAGCAAATACTGAAAAGAACAGAACTAAAAATAAAAAATATTCCGATAATTCGATATTGACAAAGGTTAAAAGTACTCGTTGATCAAGTCATTGTGAGAGTCGCTGGCATCCAGTGGATGCAAAAGGCAGGCTGTCCTTCAGTGTGGAGGTTAAAGGGGGAGGCCTATGTTCAGCAGTGGACGTCTTCTGGCTGATGATGATGATGAAAAGTACTCGTACTACAACCTAAAATACCAAGTGACTCAGAATAAATAATTATTCAAACTTAATCGTGATCGTGGGTAGCAAAATACAATCACGATTCGAGCTTTTGTTTTGACAATGGGGCTGGACACTAGAAACTAATTACATGAACTATTACCATTTTTATAAGTTTATTTTATTTGATTTAATCATCATCATCAGCTAGAAGGCGTCCACTGCTGAATAGGCCTCTCCCTTTTTAACCTCCACACTAAACTAAAGCCTGCCATCTGCATGCACTAGATGCCCGCGACTCACACTTGGCCATTATTTATAATTTAGAGTGTGTACTATAATCATGCCAAGTTTGACGCTTCTATGTATTATCGTTTTTACATTAGAGCTAATACAAAAATACGTTAAAAAATACGTATGTTGTATGGGTATATGTAAAAAAGTCAAAAAATTTAAATAAAAGGGTGGTCACCCTTTGGTTTAAATTTTTTGACTTTTTTATTGACACTACTACTACACAAGAGCATAGATAATCAAAATACGTATGTAGTATGTCGGAACCCACTTAATTTTTACTTAATGGTTCAATATTTTTCTTAGTTAATCCGCCGTAACATTACAGATTATGTGAAAATTTCAACTGGCTATCTAATACGGTTCGAAAGATACAGCCGTTTAAAGTTAGGACAGACGGACGGACGGACAGACAGACAGACATCATAGGCTTAGTGATAAGGTCCCGTTTTTACCCCTTGGGAACGGAACCCTAAAAATTCGAAATCTTAAAATATTAGAAAAGGCTGGCGGCTGCCCTGTAAAGTTTAACAAATGTCACATCCGTCACTGTTCTACGGTAATGACGATCTAAATTCACCCCGTTTGAGTCATAGGCTTTAATTTATTAATGGTAGCGTTAATTTATAATGTTCAAAGGGGTACGTTTATAGCCTGATAGTAGCTAAGCGTTGACAATGGTGGTGAATATTGTTACAGATGATTAGCAACATACATACTAATCTGAAGTGATATAATATCTGATAACCTCATTCTGATGGGTACTTTATCACATTACAATAGTCAACTACCCCAAGTTTACCCTCGATTTGTCTTTGATGTACTATAGTTAATAGTAAACAACACTTATCGTGAAGTAAACAGAGCAGATCAATAGGAGTCATCGCTTTGGGAGTGTAAATCAGCGTTAATGGTTCAAAGCAATCGGCAATCCCACTTCAAAGACATCGGGACGAGCCTAATGAATCAAGACACGGATTACGATAGTGATGAGGCTCTAATCGGGGATTATGGATCAATCGATTAATCGGCTATTATTATCGATTATTTAACTGAGAATGTGTTTGTCGCAATATAACTGTCTCAATTTATCGGAATAAAGATTCATCATCATCATCATCATCAGCCAGAAGACATCCACTGCTGAACATAGGCCTCCCCCTTTAACCTCCACACTGAACGAAAGCCTGCAATTTTTGGAATAAAGATTAGGTATCATAATTGTGCCGTGGTAGCCCATTTGGGAGAACGCTAGACTCGAAAGCGTGAGGTCGCGGGTTCAAACCCTGGGCCCGTACCAATGAGCTCTTTGGAGCTTATGTACGGATTTTCATACCACTGGCTTTTCGGTGAAGGAAAACATCGTGAGGAAACCTGCATACGTACGGAGAAGAAATTCGATGACGTATGTGAATCCATCAATCCGCACTGGGCCAGCGTGGTGGATATGGCCCAATCACCCTTTCGGGGGTAGGCTTAAAGTCCAGCAGTGGACTGTTAAAAAGGCTGACTATGATGATGATCATAATTGAGGAGATCCGGATCAATTCAAATTTAAATTCAAAAACCGATAAATACATTCACCGTAATTTTACAGAAAACACAAAAGAATAATTAACAAAATTGATTTAAAAAAAAATGTATTTGTCGGGTTTAAGTCTGGCTGCCCATCTTAAGAGCTTCATTTATGCGGTTTTTAACGAGATTTGCAACAATCTGAGTGACGTATGAGTACTATGTCTAACAGAAAAAAAGGACGGCATAAATGGATTTATCGGCTTTAGTATTTCGTAGTGAAGCAAATTAAAAAAAATATCATTTTTTTCATAATCATGCGCGTTTCTTGGCGTATAGCCTAAAACATCGGTTTTTTCTAGGCAAGCGTGCTCCAACGTAGACCGCATCATCGCTTAACATCAGGCGATGTTATGGTTGTCAAAAGCAAGCCTATTTTTTTCTAAACATGTAAAAAAATTACACATTGTGACAATGTGAGAGTCGCGGGCATCCAGTGGATGCAAAACGCAGGCTGTCGTTCAGTGGAGGTTAAAGGGGGAGGCCTATGTTCAGCAGTGGACGTCTTCTGGCTGATGATGATGATGATGACGACTATATACGGGAATTAGTCACGTAAGGTTAAGCTGGTTATTCCGGCTATATTATGTAGATTCAACTAGGTCAGTTTTCATCTATACTTAATATTATAAAGAGGAAAGATTTGATTGTTTGTTTGTTTGCATTGAATAGGCTCCGAAACTACTGAACCGATTTGAAAAATTCTTTCACTGACGGGAAGCTACACTATTCTCGGGTGACATAGGCTATAATCTATACCCGTGCGAAGCTGGGGCGGACCGCTAGTAATAAAATAAATGTAAAGTAAAAGTAAAAGGACCTCCAATGCTCATTATCATCATCAGCATACGTCAAACCAATTATTTTTAACCGAATTCAAAAAGGGGTCGAAACTTAATATACGTTACATTCGTCTAATAAATTGTCTTAAAACTCATATTAGATTTATCTAGATAATAACTGGTTCTCGTACTTCTAATAATCTGATAGCTATCTTAGCTTTCCAATCAATTCTAATTTACACACAGAAAGGAAAATTACCAATAGTAAAAATACATCTGCAAAATACAAAACAAAATGTAGGAATTTCTCGAAATTTTACCGCCCTACTGCTTGCCTCCATTTTCTTTCTCCTCACACGCGCAAACATCTGGATGTACACAAATTACCTACACAGTAAATATTTACTGGAAACGGTTAGAATAACTAGATAAACTAACAGGGACACCTTAACTGAAATAAAATTGTATTTCATCATCATCATCAGCCAGAAGACGTCCACTGCTGAACATAGGCCTCCCCCTTTAACCTCCACACTGAACGACAGCCTGCCTTTTGCATCCACTGGATGCCCGCGACTCTCACAATGTCGTCGGTCCATCTAGTGGGAGGCCTCCCTACGCTGCGTCTTCCGGTTCGTGGTCTCCACTCCAGAACCTTTTTTCGCCATCGGTTATCGGTTCTTCGAGCGATATGGCCTGCCCATTGCCACTTCAACTTGCAACTTGCTTGTATTTAGAAAATATAATTCTAAGACATTTTGATATGAATCTTTAAATATTTTGACTGTTGCATTTTTTATGTCGTCCACATGGTGAGCTTCGCAGACATCCAGTGGATGCAGATGGCAGACTGTCGTTCAGTGGAGAGGCCTATGTTAAGCAGTGGATGTCTTCTAGCTGATGATAATGGTGTTTTTAGGGTTCCGTACCTCAAAAGGAAAGAACGGAACCCTTATAGGATCACTTCGCTGTCCGTCTGTCCGTCTGTCCGTCTGTCCGTCCGTCCGTCTGTCCGTCTGTCCGTCTGTCTGTCCGTCTGTCTGTCCGTCTGTCAAGACCCTTTTTCTCAAGAACGCGTAAAGGTATCAAGTTATATCATTAAAAAATAATTATTTTGCTATTACAAACTTACATTTTGTAGTTGGAATGTATCGAAGAACCTTATTGTTAACTACAAAGTTAAGTTTGTCTTTCAATATTTCAACTTCAGTTAGTTTTTTTTTGGACTCGCGCTCTGAGGGTGACCCGGGTATGTCCTAAAACTGCGACCAGAACCACCGGAGGATGGGCAGCAGCATCCTATTAGTACACGGTGAACTTACTGCGATCCCCAAGCCACCTGCCAAGCGTGGGGATTATGGCAACACCCCTCTTTAAGAGGGAGGCCTTTGTCCAGTAGTGGACGTTTGATGGCTGCTGATGTGATGTGTGTGTGTGCTCTGAGGATTCCATCCAACGGAACCCTCAGAGCACGAGTCCTACTTGTACTTGTCCGGTTTTTTAATGTTATTGCCTATTATTATTGACAAAGGTCTAAAGTGGAGCACGGCTGCCCAGAAGATCTCTATTCACTCTTCGTTTGATGATCCCACTTACTTACTAATTTTCTATCTCGTTGCATTGTCACTTTAATTGATATTTCTAGTAAACTACTGTGTATTATATAGTATCACTTACAGTATCTTCAACAAGGTTTAGATGATGATGATAAATTTGGTCAAATATAAAAAAAACCGAGTCTGTTTTCATTGTTTTTATTTTTATTAGAATAATTACTTTATATTAACTTTATAGTAATTATACTTGCGTTTTATTTTCTTCTATTTTATTTCTGTAGTAAGTATTGCATCAAAGAATACCACTCAAATAAAAAAAGATAAGTCTTTCTTAAAATATGGTGGACTTAAGAAACTCACATATATAATAATACTAGTGAACCGCCCGCCCGGCTTCGCACGGGTGTAATTCGTGCGATGCTGGGGCGGGTTGCTAGTTATATTTAGAAACCTTCCGTGAAAATTTATCTAACTGATGGTGAAAACCGCATCAAAATCCGTTGCGTGGTTTAGAGGAGGAGTTAGCGGCCATACGGACAGACAGACAGACGCGGAAAGTGACTTCAATTTATACTATGTAGAGATAGAGATAGAGAAGAGAAGAAGAAGAGAAGACATATACACACAAAAACATGAACCCTAAAACATAACATTCTCTTTTAGTCAGTCATGAAAATATCAAACAAAATTTTAAACCTGGCTAGCTTATTAGTCTTAATCCATTTATTCGTGCTTAATTTCATCTGACTTTCAGGCAAGGTAAAAATGACAAGCTTTAATATTTCCCTACATAAAATATACGGCTAGTCGACCAGACAATTCTGTGCGAGATCCTATTTCCCTGCGAGACGGCAGCTGACACCAACTGCACGGTTCGTTAGCGACTGCAGAATCCGATTTCTTTGAGATCGAATTAGCAATCACTTTGCACCATTTACACCTGATGGGGAGGGGGCTTGATTTTAGATTGAACTTTTTTAGCGGGGGTGATAAGAATGTGATGTACCTACATAGACATTTATGTCTTATGCTAGACATGTATGCCTATGTAATGTTATTGAAAGATTTTGATGGCAAGGAAACTGACGTAGTTTTCACACATTTTTATACGCTTTATTATAGCTTCACATGAAACTAACTTTAATGTATATATGGTCTATTCCACTTTAATCACCTGGTTGATATCACCTGGGTACCTTAGTACTTATCGCCTCTTTAGTCGACTTTGATCTCCTGGGAATATAATCACCTGGGTGATAATAGGTGACTCCATTTATATTATTATTTGAGTATCCTTTGATCACCTGCACCGAGGTGACCATCATCATCATCATCACCATCAGCCAGAAGACGTCCACTGCTGAACATAGGCCTCCCCCTTTAACCTCCACACTGAACGACAGCCTGCCTTTTGCATCCACTGGATGCCAGCGACTCTCACTATGTCGTCGGTCCATCTAGTGGCCATAGGCGACTCGTTTTTTATTTTTTTTGTAGATATCTTTTGATCACCCATGAATAAAAAATTGTTCGAATTAGAAATTTCATCTTCATCATCATCATTTCATCCTATCATGTTCCCACTTGTGGAACACAGGACCTTCCCTCAGAGACTGAGAAGATGCCATCATCATCATTTGCAAAGTATCCCAAATTTAAAATAGAAACTTCATAATTTCATAGTTCGGATTTGCTTTAAACTCGAGCTAGTATCGAAAAAAGTCACTGCCAGCCAAAACTGAAGGGGGCGTGGTAAACACGTATTGCACACACTGACATAATATTCTTACTAGTTCTACAAACGCACACTTCAATATTGAGCGGCACACAACTGCAAACGCGATAATCAAATTTTCATCATGTCACTTATAATACTTCCATTTTTTTTCGGAGCTAACTAACAATATAATCAAACCTTGGAAGTTGGTTTTAACCTCATTCATGCCTTTGTATCTAAATTAAACTTTGCAAGTAGTATGACAATAAAATAATTTGGTACCATCGAATTGATCTAGAGTCACCGACATAGCTGTTAAAATTTGCAAGTTGAAGTGGCAATTGGCAGGCCACATCGCTCGAAGAACCGATAACCGATGGGGAAGAAAGGTTCTTGACTGGAGACCACGAACCGGAAGACGCAGCGTAGGTAGGCCTCCCACTAGATGGACCGACGACATAGTGAGAGTCGCTGGCATCCAGTGGATGCAAAAGGCAGGCTGTCGTTCAGTGTGGAGGTTAAAGGGGGATGCCTATGTTCAGCAGTGGACGTCTTCTGGCTGATGATGATGAATTGATCTAATGAGGAATTGAAGATCAGGAGATAAAAAGTAGTATTAATCTTCAACGTGTGAATAATATTGACATATTTAATAATTATATATGACACAAAAATATTTCTCACGTATGATTAAGGCGGAGACTATATAGTTTCAACCGTATTCGGTGGTCTTTTTCAAGGTGAGTGCGTGTGCGCTACTTTGCTTGTGCTTTATATTTAAACCAGGTGCTTTTAAATACATTATTTTTTTATATTTTTAACTAAACCTGTAATTTTTAACAAAGCAAACACCTGTCGGTGCACGTTGCTGTGAGGCCCATCGTTGTCAGTGTAGTACTGCAATTGGCCAGCTCGGTCACCATGGTCTCTCTAGCTCGAGAAGCGCTGGTCATATTGGCCGGTACGCCAGCATGAACGACATTACGCAGGGCACTTTCCACCGCCAATGTTGCAGCTGTGCTCGAACCGAGCAGTCTTGCGCGTGACGATGGAAAGAGGCCTGACGGTATGACACTTGTTCCCTGGAAGTCAGGGCGGCCCCTTGTATGGAACACGACTTGTGTCAATACTTTGGCGCCGTCACATTTTCCACAACAGGTACTTTGGTGCAGCTGCCAATTTGGCACATCAGCACAAGCGAAGCAAATATACCTCGGCAGTGGTTACATATTTGAGGCGTTTGGGGTCAAGACATTGGGCTTTTAGGGACCGGGAGATTACCACATTTTCAAAAATCTTTCAGAGTACCTGATTAATGTGACGCGTGGCCAAAATGTTGCCCTGTTTCTGGCATAACGCATAAGCATTGCCATTGTGCATGGTAATGCAACCAGCATGCTGCAACTGCATAGCAACTGATAGTGGGCTTGATTTGGATTGTCTTTAGACTTTCAACTGTCTATGGGCAGTCTAACTGTATTTTTAGTGTTAGTGTTCGCTTGTATTTTGTTTAGTTAAAAAAGGCACATGCCCAGCCTTAAAAAACACCTGTCTGATAGAATATTTAAACTTTTTTTTTACTTTATTCCATTGTTTGGGTACATCTACTTAATTAATCTACGTCATTTCATCAGCGTTTACAAAAATATTGATACACAAAAACAAGTTTCGCAATTTTCCCGCCGCAATCATGGCATGGGTTGATTGACTCCAAACACCAGGGGAGAGTCTCATTAACATATAGACGGCGTCAGATAGGGTCGAATCGAAAACACGAATAAATTGCTTCGCTAAATGAACTCGCCCACGGAAATACAGCTACGGTCATGGACGACATGGTTTTATTATACAGACGTAGGCCCCTGTGGGAGGCACGAGATAGGAAAATAATTTTAGCAATTAAAATGATTGTACGCTAAGTTTTCATGATTTGAATTACAGAGAAGATATATTTTTGTTTTAATTTAATAAACATAACTAAGTTAAGTTTATATGATTTTATCTCTATATTTGATAATACTTTCAACTTTTTACTGACTTTACAATTCACTGAGTTTCTCAATTCGGTTCGTATTATATTTCTTATTATAATTTATAAATTTATTTATTATGTATCTGATCACTCAGACATTTGTGAACCAATTCACGTGTTTTTTAGTATGTACATAAACTATTGATGTGGTTCCACAAAAAAATCAATAACTTTGTCCTAGAAGTTTTTGAATAAAACTGGGATATTACGAAAATTTTGTTCGAGCACTTACCAGATTTAAAGTTTTATTTTGACAATTATTATTACGATATCATTATCTGAACTGAGTGAGACACTTTGCCTGTCTTTATCAAATCCAGCAAACACAGCACGTACGCCACGATAAAATTTCGTCCACCTTTTTATTCCGTGCGTTAACGTGATAAAGCTAGAATGGTGTATACGTCTGTACGTCTGTGTTGTTCTCGTGGAAAAAAGATGTGTACAACATTATAACGTATCCTGCATGCTAGGTCTGCTGATAGACTATTTGCGGGGGTAGTCTTTGATATTGTAATGAAAATAAAATAATTATAATTTTCTCGATGTTGGCGTGATTCATAACGCAGCGTCCTGTCCTCTCCACAGACATGAACTTTTTTTATTTACAGTGCTTAATTAAGTAGGCAATATTGAATTTACATAATGGAACTAACATGCTTGTAAAGCGAATTCTAACCTTAATGATAGAGTTAAAAAACTGACGAAGATTATTTTTCTCCTACAAACGAACTTGCGGTCTTTCCATCGGTGATTTTGGAACACATTCTTATCAAACAAACTTTTTTGAAGATAACTTTTTTCTTTTCCTTTTTTTCATTTGAGACCATTAATAATAACAGGCAAGTAGTCAAACAATCCGGAACGTGGCCAAACCAAATTCACCAAAAAACCACCAGAGTCACGGACATAGGTGCTAAAATTTGCAAGTTGAAGTAGCAATGGGCAGGCCTCATCGCTCGAAGAACCAATAACCGATGGGGAAGAAAGGTTCTTGAGTGCAGACCACGAACCGGAAGATGAAGCGTGGGTAGGTCTCCCACTAGATGGACCGACGACAAAGTGATAGTTGCGGACATCCAGTGGATGCAAATGGCAGGCTATCGTTAAGTGTGGAGATCAAAGGGGGAGGTCTATGTTCAGCAGTGGGCGTCTTCTGGCTGATGACGATGATGATTAATCCTTTAACCACTTGCCTGATATTGTATCTAGTGATTGTTTGGAGAAGTTTAGTCATAAGAACTAGGTACGTTTTAACAAAATAATATTTTGACGGTCGTTTGTATAAATTACTAGACAATTACATTCATTGAAAGCCTTCTTTTACATCTTAAACTGTTCTTGGATGTCGGGCAATTGTTCATGCAGCTTTCAGGGAAGGCAGCCTACTTGTCTCAGTTTTTTTTTTGTTATTCGTCCAATCGAATTGTTCGTGCCGAGAACTGAATGCCTTTGTACAACCCCGTGTTTGTGACTCAGGACAAAAGCAATCTCTCGGATTTCTATGCAAAATAACTCTGCGAAATATTACCGTATACTGTTTCTTTGTGCTTATGGAAATTTTTATTTTGCTCGCCATTGAATGGAGAATATTAAGCAGTTCATTTTAAAATTGCCCTTTTGAAGATTCTAGTGCCGTTGAGATTTTCTTTGAGAGTTCTTCTTTGCAGTTGATTGTTGGATTTATTCTGTTGCTTTGATCATTACTCAAGAATGTTAACACACAAGTTCGTTTTGAGCAATGGCGAAGAACACTCAAGTTTTTCTACAACTGGCGCTTGATATGAAATACTTACATAAGAAGTATAATTACGTACTCGTACCTTCCTAATCGGTAAACGTAAGTTGAAAAATTATTTACCGCCTTCAGTTTTTTCGTCGAAATATTACCTCAATTGCTCGAAATATTACCTCAATTATTAGTTCAAACGAATGGTGAATAAAGTTCTCAAAGATAATGCACCGCAAACGCTAGGGTATTGTAGGTGTCCATGTCCAATAACGGCGGTGAATGATCACCATCAAGTACCAGTAGTATTTTTTGTCTACAAAAAGTAACGTAGCGTACACGCACAAGATGTCTAGCCTTCTTGATAGCCAACCTCCAGCAGGAGATAACATATTAAGAAGAAGAAGTTGCCAGTGGCTGGAAGCGAATAAGCTGTGGATCAGACTGATAAGCACGCTTTAGGGGGGGGGGGGGGTGCTATGTCTAGTGGTGGACTAAGTTGGCCTAATGACGATGACCAATCTAATCTTGATGACGTGATTCACCAAGATTAGTTTGGTCATTAGAAGATTAGATTGGAATATGATAGCGGTAGTGAGGCAAACAAAATAAACCAGCCGACCGGAAACGGAAATTCTAAGACGCATGAAGCGAAATCTAAATATAATAACCATCATCATCATCATAATCAGCCTTTTTAACAGTCCACTGCTGGACTTTTAGCCTACCCACGAAAGTGTGATTGGGCCATATCCACCACGCTGGCCCAGTGCGGATTGGTGGATTCACATACGCCATAGGTTTCCTCACGATGTTTTCCTTCACCGAAAAGCCAATGGTATGAAAATCTAAATATAACAATAATTTTAAATGAATAAAAATTAAATCCTGTTCTTTCACCGATTTTTTGCGCTTTGATTCCACATTTATTGTACAAACTGCTGGTCTGTGGAATGCATTGCCGAAATGGGTGAATCCCGATAGTAACAATCTGGGTGTCTTCAAATCTCGAGTGAATTGGTTTCTTCTAGGCATGCGTGCTCTACCGTAGACCGCATCATCGCTTACCATCAATTGAGTTGGCGGTCAAACGCAAGCCTATTATTAATTATAAAAAAAAAACAGTTGATAATTTTTTTATGTAGTCCGAATGCAGATTTAAGGGTAAGAGAAATTGAAGAAATTGCCGAATAAAATCGGCAAAAAAATGTGATTTTATTCTCTGGGATTTTTATGATCTCAAGACCATACCCAAACAAATGTATTTTAAATAAAACTTGACAAAGTTTGTCACGTTAGCTACTATATAATATTTTAATGGGTGCATGCCCCTCAAAAATATTGCATTGCGACTCACAAACCTTTATAAATATTTTATTCTTGTATCTATACCATCTTTCCGCTACCGGTTTCCGTTCTGTTACGTTCAAATTCTACTGAATCGTCTAGTAAATAAAATTCCGAGCAAAAGGTTCCAATTTTCCGGGGCATAGACAGATTTGCCTTGCATTCGTTGCAAGAACTTGGCACGTTTTCTGTATCCTGAAGAAGTATAAAACAGCATCTAAGATTTACACTTTGTAAAAAAACGTAATCAATGAGAAAGAGACTTATTCTTTTTGGCAGGCTGGATTCGCTGCCGATGACGATAATGACATAAAAAAAAAATTTACGTGATAACGTCTTATAAATCGATGAACCTCTGCATGCACGAAAAATTGTCACGTTCCGCCTGAGCCGCGCATGCAAGAGAGAGCGCGGAACAAGCGATAGAGAGGCACGATCAGCCTAAGCGTTATCACGTAAAATTATCATCCGTACACCGACTTTACAGACAACCTCTTTTTATGCAACTAACTAACGAGACGAGCAAGTTGCTCGTCTGATGGTAAGTGTCACACTTGCCCTTAACAGTTCAGTGCAACCCAAAATGTTAAACTTCAACGGTTAAAAACCTTGCACAGCAATCCACTGCGTTCATTACCCTGAAATAGTTCGTCATGTAAAATACCTTTATGACTAGAAATTTCACTGGAAACAATGCACTTTAATCCGAAACACAGTAATGTTTGCACACTACTGATTGGCGGCTGAATAGCTGGCAAATCGATTTGATTCGATTTAAGGAAGAGATAACACAAAATTTACGGCTGGGACAAATAACGACATCATAACAAAAAACGCAGCAGTTATTTGTGATCGAATCAGGCGTTAAAGTACTTAACAGATTCATAATTATGTCCTAACTTATCTCTACATAGTAGGTATAAATTAAAGTCGCTTTCCGCGTCTTTTTATCTGTATGGCCGCTAACTCCTCCAGCCACGCAACGGATGAATTGATGAAGGATTGATGCGGCTTTCACTATCAGTTATATAGATTTTCACGGAAGGATTATAATATATATAACTAGCGACCCGCCCCGGCTTCGCACATAAATTGCACCCGTGCGAAGCTGGGCGGGCGGGTCGCTAGTCAACAATAAATTCCTGTGAAGTAAGAAATAACTTGATAAAAAAAAACTTTGTTGCAGTCATAAAATGATGTCCAAGTCACTGAAGATTTTTTTATTTAATGTGTCGAATCCCTGGCTTGCTTTAAGATGGTACGTTTCACCTATGGTGGAAAATTCAAATTTCAAACAGTTTTCTTGTAGCTAGGCTGAGTAAACAATGTAAACGATCATTGATTAATGATTATTATTCCTTACAAAATCATAGAAAGCTATTTATCTTTATTTCACTTTATTACTAACATTTGCCACTAAACAATTTTTTGCTGTTTCAAACGGTTTATTGACAAATGTAAGTAACATTATTGTGCCTTACTGTTAAATAGCTGTACATAATAATGTAAACAACAACCAATGATTTGCGCAAACACTGCGTTATTTTGAAATAACTACCCGGCGTAGCCACAAGGACATAAAAACTGTTAGATATTTGAATTTCCTACCATAGGTAAAACGTACCACCTTAATGTGCGTTTTTGTTTAACTAAGATATACGGATATTTTATTCATCTTTAAAGTTATGGCGTCACTCTAACTAGTGGAAAAGTGCACGGTGCACGTAAAAAGTATTTCACCAATTTAATTTTAGATGTAGCAAAGAAATATTTGGGTTAAAACTTTCTAGTGCATTTTTCTGTTACTCTTTTTCCACCTCGAGTGTATATAGGTCGTCGTTTTTAGTGAAATTATTTTTAAGTTATTTTTCACCGGTGTCAATACAGTAATAAATTCAGTCAATAAAACTTTGCGTCATTTTGCCCCGAACATAAAAAAGATGATTGATGCCTACATCTGCAAAAAACAAACAATGCAATTTGTTTCCCCGATATTTCGTATCCGCAAAACATTTGCATATTTGCCTGAAATTCTAAAATACAACTGTTAGGGGCTGAAACTCACCATCGTGTTTGAAAATTCAATTGAGGTTTACAATATTGGTCACAGTTGACTTTTGGAACCGAAGCATCAATGTTGGCAAACGTTTTCTGTTGGTATCTGTGCTTAAGCACCCTCTCACATTTTTTGCCGAAAAAGGAAACGAAACCTGGATATTTGCGTTTTGATTCTATCAAAGATCTATACAAAATTCAATTTGTGTTATAAACAGATGTTTTATTTTTTGAAAATTAGTGACTTCAAAATCAAAACAGGTTGACTGAACAACTTCAAAGTCACAGAAGGGAAAGTTTGAGACTGGATTTTGTTAAATTACCAACATAAAATTTTATGTTTTTTTTTTTTTTTTTTTACATTTATCTCAGTGAATAACATACATGGTATAGGTTACACAACTCTGCCAGACTACATTGCAGTTTGAAGGGCAGATAGCTACTCTACTTTCGTTACAAAATTTCATTATCTATGAGTAGGAACACATCATGATATAATATTATTATAACATTGGATTATAACATATTATGTGGCAACAATAAATTATCATGGGGACACCAGGAATGGACAGCGTCAAGAGGGCTCTTGCGGGTGCAACAAAAGAAAGAATAAGAACAACAATTATACAAACCTAAAATTGAATTAAAAATCACTGTTGGGTAGAACTACACAATCGTTCTACCCAACAGCAACTTCTTCAACAGAACCCAAAACCAATTCCAATCCAATTCTGGTCCTAAGCTGCTCCTTAAACTCCGCTGGCAGACCATTACACAATTTTTGCATTAATCTCCTAGTACGCGTCCTATAATAATTCCTATTTCCATTGTGCACTTTCAGTAAAAAGTTCTGTTTAAGTTCAGTTATTAAAGTTTAACTGAAACATAACTTTTTACCTTGTTTGTTTGTTTGGTACTATTAATGTTTGGTTTACTTGTTTTATATCAGTCTTGAAAATTACGACTTTATTTTTAATTTTTTGGCTCGACTGAAATTCCATATACCAAAAATTTAACGATTGAAATTTTGTAATAGGATCTTAATATTTTGGTTTTAGACTGTTCGTTCCACAAGTGGGTCCAGTAGGATTTTCGAGTACTCGTGTCTCCACAGTTTTTCTTTTTACTCTTTGGAATTTTTCACCATTTAGGCAATTTTGTTTCTTGGAAATTTTCACGGCTTGGAAATTTCCACTAATAAGAAAAGTCATCAAAGCTATCTGGAACTTTTACGCGTATAACTTAGCCAAGTCAAAGAATTAGGAGAGTATGTGTGACAAACTTACTTCGCCAATTCATAGAAATAAGCTCGCACACAACTTCTGTCAAATACTTCTAACGATGTGATATAATTGGGGACGACATTCATTTTAGGGAAAAGTTTAGTCAGCGACCCAAATCCATGCTCCGTTATTTTAAGGAGCTCGGCTGGTTTAGATATTCTGGCCGGGGCAAATGCACAATACAGCCCAAGCGGGATGTCAATGCAGGTTTCATCATCTCTACTTTGAATTGGGATTAGAAATTAGACGACATTAATTGATTTTAAACACTAAATAAATAGGTACATAAACTACATTGACGTTGGATTAACCGTTGAAGTCCTAAAGAAAATCCAAATTATCGAGCCAACTACCAGTTGGCAGCGTACCCAGCATGCTGGTGGCATTACCACGCTGAATAGAAATGCTGGTACGTTGAGCCAGAAAAATGTCAGCATTTTGGCCGCGCGTCGCATTATCGGGTGATCTGAGAGATTTTAAATTGTATTGCATATTGATATTTTGAACCACCAAACAATTTTTTTGCCGTTCTTAACTTACTTTGAAAATACCGGACGGTTAGCGTGCACAATTTCGACAAATTCAATTTACGAATCCGATGTATTTTTTTAAGCCAAAAAACACTTTACTAACGTTTTTATAGAGCTCTATACGGTCCGATGCTCTCGTTATCTGGTTGCTATTTGTTGCTATGTTTTAAAAAAAATAAAAATAGAAACTTTAAACCACGTCTCTGGTTAGCTCGCACCCTCTTTCAGAGGTCTTATTCACAACCAACGACGCGACGGCTAATCAAAACAAGATACCACGATGCGATCGAATCTCTCTGTTACTTTTATGGTCAGGCAGTTGGTCAAACGAAAACATCATCGACATCCTTTTTTTCCTGGGCAAGCGCCTTTATTAACTAAACAAAATACAAGCTAAACCTAAAACTACAAATACAGTTAAACTGCCCATAGACCGTTGAAGGTCTAAAGACAATCCAAATGCTCAAGCCCACTACCAGTTGGCAGCGTACCCAGCATGCTGGCGGCATTACCACGTTGAATGGTAATGAACGAACGACATCATACGCAGGGCTCTTTCCACCACCAATGTCACAGCGTGCTCGAACCGTGTGGTCTTGCGCGCGACGATGGAAGGAGGCCTGACGGAATGACACTTGTGCCCTGGAGGTTGGGGCGGCCCATTGTATGGGACGCAACTTGTGGCGATACTTTGGCACCGTCACATCTTCCTGAGACACGGGGTAGGGCTGGCGCGGCTGCCCATTCGGCAGAGCAGCACAAGCGACGCAAATATGCTAACCTCGGCAGTGGTTACATATTTGAGGCATTTGGGGTCGAGACATTGGGCCCTTGGGGACCGAAAGCTCACCTCATTTCCAAAAATCTTTCAGAGTGCCTGGTTAATGCGACGCGTGACCAAAATGCTGGCGTGTTTCTGGCTCAACGCATAAGCATTGCCATTCAACGTGGTAATGCCGTCGGCATCCTTTGAATTTTTATTGAATAGGCTTGCGTTTGATCGCCACCTCGACGATTGTTTAATTAGCTTTTGGCTTACTTATCTTGAATGAAAAAGTGTGATATTTGTACTTCAATGTTTATTTATTCGTGACTACATAAATTACAAAAAGATATCATTCCATTTGTCTGTCGTATCGTACCGTTGGTTGTAGATCAGACAGCTGTTTTTTTTCTTCAATTTGCCCAAGTATGGCGGTCTTCAAACGCGTAATTTGTTATGCCATTCTCTGGAGGGTTCTTTGCTCGGTAAACAATGAGCTCATCACTGCTGCTGCTGATGTTTTTGTTTGTAGATAGTTCGGTTGTGATAGAGATGACCTTAGAGATAGAAATAACGAAATTACTATATACTCGGCTTAGGGTTTAATACGTTTTTTAGGTCTGAAGACTGCAAGACCTAAATAAATAAAAAATTAAAATCGTAAATTCTGGTCAATTTTGCTAGGTTTTTGAAAGTAAGATGAACATAATACGTAAGACCACCACAGACCAGGTACCAGATGTACCTACTACAGTAAATATTTAAGTTTTTTTTTTCAGCAGCCTAAACTAGTTCACTGCTGGACATAGGCCTCTCCAGAGGCACGCCACTCAGCTCAATTCTCGGTTTTTAATATAGTGTGTGTCCAAAGGAAGGTTGTGCCGGTAGTTGCCACGCTCGATATGCAAGTTGGTGACCGCAGAGGCAGAGGCTTCTTGCACTGGCGATGCTGCTGCCCGTCACCAGTCTCAAAAAAATTCTACGCCGTAATTCGTGATGGTTATCCCGCCATCAGTCGGTCCCCTTTTAGTAAGCTCTCACTTACTACAGTCAAGGCAAGGGATACCGATGCCGTATTCTAAAGCCGCGGCACCAGAGCAAATTGGTACATATAGTTTTTATTTTTTTTGCCAATGTTACTGCAATTTTGTTTAGTTATCTATACTAATATTATAAAGAGGAAAGATTTCATTGTTTGTTTGCATTGAATAGGCTCCAAAACTACTGAACCGATTTGAAAATTTCTTTCACTGTTGGGAAGCTACACTATCCCCGGGTAACATTAGGCTATATTATATTTTCAAAAAAAATATGAATCCTCACTAAAACTGCAATAATGTAACCCAAGGTGTAAAAAAATAAGATTTACAATTTTTACGTGTTTGACAGTTCTAAGACAGGACAACGTCTGTCAGGTCAGCTAGTGTTAAATATACGTAATTCTTTTGCATCTGTGGAGTATTTCGTAGTACCTACTTCGAGATTATATACTTTGTTTTTGTGTAGCTCTGCATATTGTGTTATAATTTAATTGAAAACATTAATCAGAACAATCAAGTTACCCGTCCGCTTTCCAACTATAAATCCGAGATAAACAAATTCCGCACGTAAACCCGTGCTCCATTTTAACAGCACTTGTTCACCGTTCAGTGCAGAGCGTGTCTTTCGTTTTACGTTCCGAGCTTCCGAGCATTTACGGGCGTCATTTGTCCAAGCGGGAATTCGTCGCATGTGAACCGCACCGCGATGCGGGTACAACAAAACTCCGCAGTTTTATCTGTTAAATCGAGTTTCTGAATCAACTCGCAAATTAAATGCACCTCTGTTTTTGGGCCTTTAGAATTCATTTTCAATGACTAACAGACTTAAGAAACTATATTTGGAAAATTAAATAATAAGTAAGTCAGTTAAAAAACTGACCCACTTTTAAACAGGGCTACACGTATTTATAGTACTAAGCCAAGGAGAGGAAGTCGATGCACTCATCGTTATGAACAACTTTTATTGTGGAACCAACCCCAAAATTGCGAAAAAAATATCGGCTGGTACGTTGAATAGGAATGTAATTTTTCTACGGAGTATAGTTTTTTGCGATTTTTTAAACGATGTCGTTAAGCAAAACGTGCCTATTTTTACGTAAATAAAATAATGCGTGATAAGTCCCGATAGAGATTTAAAACATATGTTCAAATCACGAAAATTTTAAAGTTCAAGAAAAATAACTCAGATTAAAATTTTAATTAAAACCAGTTCATAAGCCGTCTATTGATACTTTTCTAGGTATACCAGTACTAAACTAAAGCTATAGTACAGCAAGTACGGAACTGATTCAGTAGCTCTAATGGAACAGTGGGTGCTGGAGTGATTTACTGGAAACTGGAACATGGTCTAAAGATAAATTGCTTTACGTACTGTCAATTTCTCTTTCAGTGTAAGACTTGAAAGAAGTTTTTTTCTGCAAGTATCTAGTAATCAGAGTTTTTATAATGCATTACTGCTGTTCCATAATTATATTTCATTTAATGCTATTGAAGTGAAAATGTATTTATCCGAGTTGAGCAACTTATGGAAGGAGCAAAATAGGTTTGCGTCACCGACATGCTATTGGTTTTCACTTCAGTTGGCAGTCCCTATAACTGCCTATTTTATAAATTGAAAACTTTTTTTGTCACGTTGAGTTATTTTGGTAGAGGCAACACTTATGGATTCGCATCACTGACATGCTAATGTGACGTATTCGCTTTCACTTCTATTTTAATAATAATAATATTTTGTCGGCAGTCTCATGCATGCACTGTGATTTTTTCTTCTTCTATTGAATAGCTGTCTTTTTGATGTCATGGATGGTCCCATAGTTTTATTAAGTGTAATTGCTTATTTTTGGTACAGTACCACATTTACGTGAAAACCTCTGTAATTTTTGTCTTGCGTTTGACTTCCATCTCGCCTGGTGCTAAGAAATCATGCGGTCCACTGAAGACTGCCAAATTGTAACAATGGAGAACAGCCATTTAGGCAGCGCATTCCACAGTTTATCAGTTCACACAATTGTCATCATCATCATCATCATCATTTCAGCCATAGGACGTCCACTGCTGGACATAGGCCTCCCCCATCGATCTCCAAAAGGGCCGGTTGGAAGCGGCCTGCATCCAGCGTTTCCCTGCGGTCTCTCTTAGGTCATCTGTCCATCTTGTAAGTGGACGTCCTACGCTGCGCTTACCAGTCCGTGGTCTCCATTCCAGAACCTTTCGGCCCCATCGGCCATCTGTTCTGCGTGATATGTGCCCTGCCCACTGCCACTTCAACTTGCTAATCCGGTGGGCTATGTGGGTGACTTTCGTTCGTCTACGGATCTCCTCATTTCGGATTCGATCTCGTAGAGAAACCCCGAGCATAGCCCTCTCCACACAATTGTAGTAGGAATAAAAGCGCTTCGTTCGGGTTTTTGAAATATTAACCACAAAACGATGTCACTTGTTCGTACTAGCTATCCGGTAGAAAAATGAGTGATCACGGTGAGAAATCACGGTGATCTGTTGCATACTCCCCGAAATGTATCCAAATATCTATCATTAATCGGGTGGTTTCTCTCATTAACCCGATTCATCATCATGATTTTCTTCGACAGCTATATTCCCTCTACAACGTACAAGCATAACTCGTCTTTCGCCAATCTATTTCATTACTTTCTACCCGATTATGACGTGATGAAAATTTCACTATACGAGTATTCATATTACAATCAATAAATGCAATTTTAGTAATATCAATAGAACAATATTCATCATTCAACGTTAACCTAAATTAACGTTAATTTCTCCATGAAATAACATACACAGAACCATTTAATCCCACAATTGATTGGTTTTGTCCACAGTGCAACGGTTTTAATACTCCCTCATCTAAATGAAACATTTCGATCACTAATTTGCTACATTGTAGCTGTTTAAGCAAATTAAAGGTAATTTTAGCTGGGTACGTATTTGGGTATTAAAAAGACTGCTTAGTGTTTGATTACTGTGGCAGGAAACAATTGCTGCTGAAAGTTTCCACCAATTACTATTTTTACGAGTTTTTATTTAACTTGAAATGTTTGTTAGTTTGTTTAGGTTATCTTGCAATCTAAATAATAATTATAACCAAATTAAAACCGCCACCTGCCAAATTTGACCAACCGCCGATTTGATTTGTTTAAATTAACGTGTCGCATATATACGCACACACAAATTTTTGTTAAAGTACTTACCAACGCAGTTTATTTCGAAGTTTATCTAGCTTGTTTTGTTTTCAAAATCAAGTTGTTGATTATTTGTATTAAATCCGGATTTTTTTGCATTGTGAAAACCAATGTATTAATAGACACAATCTAATAATTCCACAAGTTTTATACAAAACCTACATTTTGTAATACACCAGTGTTTATACAAAATGTTTTCTTTGAAGTTACTAAAAAAATAAACCATTCGTCTTTTCCCAGGATGACCGACCTATTCACCAAGAAAGAGGGTTCTAATTTGTCACCACTAAACGGCTTTTCAGCCACAACGTGTCAGGGGTCTTCAGACCTTGAGGTCATTAATCTACTCGAATAATCTACCTGCGAGCTGATTCTCAGTCAGCGGCCATTACATTCTTTATATTTAATAATAGGCTTTTTAACCTATTTCCAAAAGGAGGAGGTTATCAATTCGATTGTATGTTTTTTTTTTTTTATGTAAGCTACGCGATTATTTGACCAATTTAGAATTGTTTTTGATGATTCGACCGGACCCTGTTGTTTTTCGTTAAATTTTTCATGACCATGGTAACATAGTATTTCAGTCGTAATATTAAACAGTTTTATATAGTGTTCAATATTTTATACATTTTAGTTTCGGTTTGTATATGTAAGTCAAATGTATAGTCATAAAGTCGGTTATTTTTTCTAAAAATTATTATCTAAACTAATATTATAAAAAGGAAAGATTTGATTGTTTGTTTGTTTGTTTGTTTGCATTGAATAGGCTCCGAAACTGATAAACCGATTTGACAAATTATTTTACTGTTGGAATGCTACGCTACCCCGGGTAACATAGAGGCTATATTATATTTTCAAAGAAATAGGGATCCTTTCTAAAAGTCCAATAATGTAACCCAAGGTGTAAAAAAATAAGATTTACAATTTTAACTTTGCGTGTTTGACAGTTCTAAGACAGGACAACGTCTGTCAGGTCAGCTAGTATTTAATAATAGGCTTTTTTATATTAAAAAATATGTACGTTTTGCCTGACGTTTCGACCATGTTACAACGTTGAGCGAAAGGTACTTGTTTTTACTTAAATAAATCAATGCACGAAAATTCCCAATAAACATTTGCTCTTGACTAAGATAAAAAATTCAAGCTGTTTCAAGAACGATAAAAATTATGAAATGTTTATTTTCACAAGTCTTAATACAAATCAAAATTTAAGTTTTTTTTTAAATCAACTTACCTTAGATAATTAAAGCAATTTTACGAAAACAAATAACAACTGACTACACGGGTTTCAATAAACGGGATTATTCCCGTAATTTTTCAAATTTACGTGTGAAATATTTCTTAAAATTTTAATAAACCCTTGAGATAACGACACATTTAAAGAAAAAATTGCGTAACATGAAAACAAACCAAAAAAAAAACAGTCGAATTGGGTAAGTACCTCTTTTTGTAGGCGATTGAAAAATAACTGTGTTATAAATGTTTTTTTTTTTTTTTTTTCAACGGCTAGCTCCTTTATTAACTAAACAAAATACAAGCTAAAACTAAAACTACAAATACAGTTAGACTGCCCATAGACTGTATGTAAATGATTGTATCGAACAAGTAAATCCGCTGCAAAGAACTAGGCTTTTCTTCAGAAGCTTTACGAGTTCAAATGAGACTGCTCTCTCTCAGTTTATTTTATTTCGTTTGTTTTGAGTAAGAAACGTTGTTTATTTTCGTACTAAATGTACAAGGGATCGTTAGTATGTTTCTAAATAAAGACAATTGAAGTTTTGCTGCTACAATAATAAGCTTGGATTGTCAGAAACACCGAATTGTGATACGTGTGGAGTGGTGGAAGATGTATACCACCTTCTGGTGGAATGTGTCCGCCTCCAGCATCAGCTAGATGTGGGTCAGTTTAACGGAATACTGGCTGAACCCAATTCGGACGCAGCCAGGGAGCTGTTCGGATGTGTGAGTCACCTCAAGTGACCATCGACCCTGTGTTTGTTTGTTGTCTGTTTTTTATGTATTAAGTATGCGTCCTCTAGTTTAGAATATACAATGGGACTGACATGTAGAATACTATACAAGTCCAAATAAAAAACTGAATAAAAAATAAAAAAAAAGGTTGGATTGTGTTACTTTGTGATCGATAAAGTATTTACAAATATGTTTGTGTGCTTCGTTTTATGAAATGACTTGTTGCGGTTTCAACACGATTTTTCAGGATTCCCTGTATTATTTCGGTGTAAAAAGTATGTCCGTAGTTAATATCATTTAGATTATTTATCTCTATAGAAAATTGTATCTATATTTACAAATTGCATAAAGTGCACACGCAAAAATACAGTCAACTCATACATAAATGCTTTGTATGCATACCTCTACGTCATAGCATAATTATAGAGTAGCTTTCTAGCTGTATAGTATGTGCTACGCCGTAGGTAAACGCTACGCCGTAGCAAACACCATATAGCTGCTACTATACAATGAAATCTATGCAGTATTCACACTTATTGTTAGAACTTTAAAACTTGAGTCAAAAATGCCCGTTCCTTCAACTGTAATAGCAAACCATTCAAGTTTCAAGAATGGCTTTGACCACAATACTCTCGCTTTGAACGGAACTTCTTACGAAAGTTGATTTGTACCAAGACTTCGCTGTTATAAGAGAGGCTAGGTTTTGGAGTACAAATAAAGGTGGTGCATTTTTAACACCCTCTTATTGGCGTCACTTGTAGCTAACTATTTAATCAAATTTGTATTTGTCGAATTTCTAGTGTTATTCCGCTTCTACGTCGTTTCGAGTACAATAAGGATTTTGGTAAAACTATTTTCTCTATATAAACCATAGATTTTGAAATTAATATGAAATTACTATAAATATTATTTAATTGAGATAAACAAAAAAATAAAGTAATTAGTATTATTTAGTAGTATTATTAGTGTTTAGTATAGTAATTTCATATTAATTTCAAAACCTATTGTTTATATCATTTAAATTTCAATTAAATTATATTTATAGTGATATATCATATTATTTTCAAAATTTATTGTTTATTTCATTTCAATTAAATCATATTTATATTAATTTCATAATAATTTCAAAATTTACATATATTTTATTTAAAATTAATTTCATTAGTACAAATTGTTATAACGAATTTTTTGTTACAGATTTAATTACTTTTTGTTTCAGGTTAGGTTAATTTTGTTCTTTTATGTAATTAATATTTAAATTCAGGTTAGGTTCAAATTAGAATCACAATTATCTATAGAGAAAATAGTTTAACCAAAATCCTTATTGTACTCGAAACGACGTAGAAGCGGAATTACACTAGAAATTCGACAAATACAAATTAAAAATGGACTTCCGCAAAGTAACGCCTGATTCAATCAACTATTTAATCAAATATTGGAAGGCAATTTTAACCTTCTGCTAATTTCTTTTTTTCCTGGGCTAGCGCCTGTATTAACTAAACAAAATACAAGCTAAAACTAAAACTACAAATACAGTTAGACTGCCCATAGACCGTTGAAGGTCTAAAGACATTCTGCTAATTGACGTATCAATTCGAACTTTGCAAGTATATGTAATTCGGATGACAATACAATAATTTGATCGCATAAAACCATTGATGTAAGTAAATAGGGGGAAGATACGGGATGAACTCCTTGATGCGGACCGCACAATATAGGCTCCGGGGCACAATCGACATCAGTCACAATCGAACTGTCGTTTTGATAGCACGTGAATTACTTGTCAAAATTGTGTTTAAATAAAGTAGCAAAAATTAATTCCTGCGTTTTCACAAGGTGCACCAACAGTTTGAAGACAAAAAACAAGTTTCACGGGATAATTTTTCACTCGTAAATACTTAAAAACAATTAACTTAATTTTCTTTAAATGTTATTTCTATGGTCTAATGTAGTGTCTAATGGAGCGGTGAAGTTGACGTTTACAGTGTAGACGTCTACGTTGCCGCTGTTTCGAGCCGAAATAGAGCCATATTTATTGGGTACAATGTTTGGATGTCACGCGACTTCCCCCTTTTTAAAACAGTCATTGCATAAAACTGATCTGATGAGAATCAGGAGGAAGTAGAACTTTTCAATGGTGTGAATCATACTGACAGATCCAGCTAGCGGGAAAACGCCAAACATCATGCGTAGCGCCATGCATGATGTTTGGCGTCTTTACTTCTAGTTGGTTCGTTATCTATTTCTTTATTTAACGAGTTACAAAAGCAAGTTTTTTTAAAGTAATAATAATAATAAATTTATTTATTTGGTTATCATAATATGCAACTTATGCCATCTTATTATATAATTTTACAATTTTACAATAGATATTAAAAAAAACATGCATGATATCTCTATCTCTACATAGTATAAATTGAAGTCGCTTTCCGCGTCTGTATGTCTGTATGGCCGCTAACTCCTCCTAAACCACGCAACGGATTTTGATGCGGTTTTCACCACCAGTTAGATACATTTTCAAGAAAGGTTTATATATTTAACTAGCGACCTACTCCGGCTTCGCACGTAAATTACACCCGTGCGAAGCCGGGCGGGCGGGTCGCTAGTAGTTTATAAGTTTAAGATAAAGTTAATACAATAATGCAATACAATAAAATAACTTATGTGAGGCCCTAGCTCCCACAGTAGGATACCCTGAGTTTGTGGGAGCTAGTTCTCTTCGGGGGTGCAATATATAGTATAATACATACATACATACATTATCAGCCATCAAATGTCCACTGCTGAACAAGGCCTCCCTCTTAGAGAGGGGTGTTGCCATAATCCCCACGCTTGGCAGGTGGCTTGGAGATCGCAGTACGTTCACCGTGTACTAACAGGACGCTGCTGCCCACCCTCCGGTGGTTCTGGTCGCAGTTTAAGGACATACCCGGGTCCCATATACCCGGCCGGAGATCGCACCCGGGACCTTCTGTTCATAAGGCAGACGTGCTACCATTGAGCCATGTCAGTTATAGTATAATATTATATAGTAATATAGTTTTCAAACTATATTAATCACACCACATACCTACTCAATTTTGGGGTGTGTAAGTGTGTGAAGATAAATGTTTGCACTTTAAACAAAATAGCTTAACGAAAAATTTACCATTATAGTCATTGATTTACAAAAACATAATACTTCGGACTGATACCAAAATTCAAGATAAAAATGCATGTAATTTAGGAAGCCAGCAAAAATCATTTCCCTATTCTTCTGTCATTTGAACACATAAACTGAATTTAGCACTACTTATACTACAACATTTCGACGTCAACCTAAAATAACAATTCAGTTGCTAACCAAACTCCTTCGAAAATCGCAAGTAAAAACAAATTTTCACCAATTATTATTATTGAAGAGGCAGCTGAAATAATCGAACAAACCATTTCCTTCGTCGCTCACCGCTCCTTGAAAAGATATAATAACTAGTGAGGTGAAAAGGTCGGATTTTGAGTTTGGCCAGATAGTTGCGAATATCCGGCTAAATATGTTTTTTAATCAAAATAAACATTCACGTTTTTGCACGAGAGAGTTAGAATGTTATTTCATAAAAAATCATGCATTTACACTTTTAAAACAAAATTATTGTGTGGATTTGATAGTGTCTTATACTGGAGGCCTCTATTCACGTTACCACGTCACACGGTAGCACGTCTGCCTTATGAACAGATGGTCCCGGGTGCAATCCCCGGCCGGGTATATGTTTTTATGATGAATGGAAAGGGTCTACACAGGGAATTCTAGTGAGGAACTATGACAGTGAAACTTTTTTTTTGTAACGACCGATGTTTTTACAACTTATTATTATAGCTTTGCTAAAGTAAGTAATTAGTAAGTTTGCTAAAGTATTCAAAATTCATTATAGCAAAAATATTAATCATCATCATCATCTCTCCCCCATATGAATATAGAAGGGATTTTTTTTTCCTGATCAGGTAAAAACAATTGATGTTTTTTTTTTCCAATGATCTTTTCATCATCGTCATCATTATTTTCAGCTCGTAACCGCCCACTGCTGAGTTATGTATATCTTCTTGTTGTACACAACTCGTCTCAGTCAATTGCCAACTTATATTATAGATACTAACTGCTGTTTTTTTATCCGTCAAGTATATCCGCCAAAGTAAAATAACTGAAGAAAAACTTGATATCGTCCCCTTCCTAATTCATATAATAACTCTTACCTTTTAATAGTGTCTGGTACGTTTAAGTGGTTGGCGAACGTAACTGGAATTTCTTCGACATCTTCACATTTGGAGTATCTCCAAGTTTTTATTGTAGGTATTGAAGCACGGAGCAGGTACGAAAGGGAGGTGGCAATCTAGCGTGATTTCGACAGTTTGTTTTAATTTACGACAAAATTACTTATGTATCAATAGAGCCGAATATTTTCAACTATTATTTTCAATTCAGTATCCATAAATTAAAAGAAATACAGATGGAATTGACAACCGGTCCCTTTTTGAAGTCAGGTAAAAAAGAATGGCATTAATACGTTTTTTATCACAGCAATGTGCCAAGCGTTGTTTTTGTCTTTCAAGTTTTGACATCAGACATATTGCCTATTTGGTTAGTGTCAAGTAACTAAATATTCAAGTATTCGATATTGTCAAGTTATGGAAATCTTAAAACAAGTCATAATCACAGTTGAGCGGTGTAAGTTGCGGTCAAGTCTAGGTCAGGCCTATAAAGGCTATAAAGTGGTGGAAACTTTACTATGGCCTCCTTCAGAGATTTAGAAACAACGCAGAAAGATACGTTTCACTGCACTTTGTCAATCGTCTACACTCATGCATGTAACCGATTACATAATGGTTATTTAATCCACCATTATTACACATAAACATTAAAAAAACACAAGGTAACGTATGTAATGTGACGCCTTATTTTTTTAATTGTAAATAACGGACACTCGTAACCATTTTCCAACGCATGCAATGTGGCGCTATCTGCTTGCTAGTATTTGACAAAGACGTCACCTCTTAGTAGAAATCATGCAGTTGGTTACCACATCCTCTTTGCATGTTATCTGTGTATCGAAACTTCTCGAGCTCGGTTTTAATGGAGTGTGTAGGTCCTGTTTAATGGTATCTTGTTGGAACGGAAAGGGAATAAAGAGTGCTTTATTATGTACTTGGAATGGTTTTGTTAAGCTTTGGATTTTATGTAAGTTTGTTTCTAGATTAATGAAGATGTTAAACGAAGGCATTAAGTTAGCTTTTCTTTTGATTGATTATACACGTAGTACACTGTTGCATTTTTGTACTATACAGACTAGAAATAAAAAAAGTTTATTTAAAAAAAAATATGACAATGAAACAAACTAGAAATAATAATTAATTAGATAAATAAAGGTACATTGTCACAAAAACAGGTCCCAACTCAGCATGTTGCTGGTTGTACACAACCAGCGCTGATATTCTGTTGGGCCCAGCAAGTGACGTCACGCTCGATAAGTTTGCGTGCGCGCACAAACATAAACTGCCTTAAAACATTTTTAACAAAATAACGAAACAAATATTTAAACAGAGAACAGCGGTACAAATACGAGAAAAAAATATTTAGAACAATAAAACTAGAAAAAAAACTACAAGCAACTGAACTAAAATTATCGTTATAAAAGTTACTGTACTGCAGTCTTAAATTTAAATTGCACTTGTGTAATTTCTCTGAAATTTTTGGCCATCAACTCACCTGATGGTAAGCGACGGCGTGGCCGAGGATGTAATAGTGAAGTATAGAGTACAATAGAGTGTTATCCCTGTCTTTGTGTGTATGACATTCCGACATTGAGAATCCTAGTTGGGAGCTATAAAATTGAAAAGTTACAGATTTTTTTTGCATCCACAAATATCTTATTACCTAGTTTTTTAAATATTAATAATTAATAGTTATTTTTACGGTTAGATGGGTTCTACAGTGGAAACCGCGTATCGGCAAATGTCGAGTAGGACGCCCTGGGACCAAGTAGGGTGACGACCTGCGAAAGGCGGCTGGTGGCAAGTGTACGCGATAAGCAGAAGATCGTGCCTTATAGCGTTCTTTAGGAGAGGCCTATGTCCAGCAGTGGACGAACACCAAATAGACCGATAATCATCATCATCATTTCAGCTGAAAGACGTCCACTGCTGGATATAGGCCTCCCCCATCGATCTTTTAGATCGTCTGTCCATCTTTTGGGTGGACGTCCTACGCTGCGCTTACCGGTCCGTGGTCTCCATTCCAGAACCTTTCGGCCCCATCGGCCATATGTTCTGCGTGATATGTACCTTGCCCACTGCCACTTCAATATATATGCTACTAGCAACGCATCCCGACTTCGCACGGGTGTAAGTTTTATTTTTTGCACCTTGGGTTACATTATTGGAGTTTTAGTAAGGATCCCTATCTTTATTTAAAATATAATATAGCCCATGTCACCCGAGGATAGTTTAGCTTCCCAACAGTGAAAGAATTTTTCAAATCGGTTCAGTAGTTTCGGAGCCTATTCAATGCAAACAAACAAACAATCAAATCTTTCCTCTTTATAATATTAGTATAGATATTCAATATCCTCGTATATGCTATGGAGAGGGCTATGCTTGGGGTTTCTCTACGAGGTCGAATCAGAAATGAGGATATCCGTAGACGAACGAAAGTCACCGACACAGCCCACTGGATTAGCAATAGGCTTATTATGATGACTTATTTTAAACATAAACTCGCTTGTTTCAGGGTACGGCATCATCCAGCTTAAGATCCCATTCTCTCCAGCGACGCACTGCACCCTCCACACGACGGTTGGCTGTATCGGAGATGATGACTGCACGTCTAAGAGCCACAGCGTCATCAGACTCCTGGGACCTGTGAGAGACGTGGTGGTACGACCAGCGAGACACCACTACAGGCCTGGAGAAACTAGTAAGTATAATGGAATTCGTCTTCTATTTTAGCGCTTCGTGGTTTCACCCGCTATTCTAGCTTTACGAAAAGTATTGCTTTTAGTATGGAACAACACAAAAATCTATACTTATAATAAAACTGTAACAGGTCCAATTCTGTACATTGAAGATATTTTGAAAAAAAATATTGGATGGTTCTCTATAATCGATACTGAAGTCAAAACTGTATTTTTTTTCATTTTTGTCTGTCTGTCTGTCTGTCTTTCTGTCTGTATCTGGGCTGCGCATCACGCCGAAACTACTCAATGGATTCAAATGAAACTTAGCATAATTTTAGTTCATACTACGAGGTAGGTTATAGGATACTTTTTATCCCGAAATTTTCCATGGTTCGCTTGGGAGAGGGGATGAAAGTCAAAATGTGTACTTAGTTGTAATTCATTACCGCGTAGTCCGATTTCATTATTTCTTTTTTTGTTAGAAAGGGGGTATATTAAATAACGTCCCGTAAAAATTTCAAGGTCATCGACTTCGTAGTTCAGAAATTACAGACATCACAACCCTCAGTATTAGGTCCAAACAACTTGACCTCCAGAATGTACGGGAATCTTTGAACATACGGCTCATCTTAAGCTGGCGATTGATTTGCAGCGCACTTTGTAGTGTACGTTGAGTAGGTACTTAGATAGCCTATCTGAAGACACCTTTAGAAAGGAAATACCTACTATATCTATAATGTTCCTGAAAGTTCTAGAAATTTTGGAATGATCGACATAATTCTAAAAGGAGTACAAACTATTGTAATCGATTTGGAATGTTCGAGAAAGATCTAGAAATTTCTGAAATGATCTAGAAAATTCTAAAATGACTGCAAACTATTATAATCGATATAAAATGTTCGAGAAAGTTCTAGAATGATCTAGAAAATCTATATTTCTATATCTATCTATACTTATAATAAAACTGTAACAGGTCCAATTCTGTACATTAAAGATATTTTGATATTTTTTTGAACTGCTATCTATAATCGATACTGAAGTCAAAACTGTTTTTTTTTTTCATTTTTGTGTCCGTCTGTCTGTATCTGGGCCGTGCATCACGCCGAAACTACTCAATGGATTCAAATGAATCTTAGCATAATTTGAGTTCATACTACGAGGTAGGTTATAGAATACTTTTTATCCCGAAATTTTGCATGGTTCCCTTGGGAGAGGGGATGAAAGTCAAAATGTGTAATTAGTTGTAATTCATTACCGCGTAGTCCAATTTAATTAATTCTTTTTTTGTTAGAAAGGAAATATCATAAAACGTCCCGTAAAAATTTCAAGGTCATCGATTTCGTATTTCAAAAATTACAGGCATCACAACCGTCAGAATAATGTCCAAATAACTTGACCTCCGGAATGTACAGGAACCTTTGAACGTACGGCTCATCTTAAGCTGGAGGTAGCTTTGTAGCGCATTTTGTTGTGTACATTAAGTAGGTACTTAATAAATCTATAAATTAATAAATCTTATTAAACAAATAAATGCCAAAAAGGGTCCGCAAATCACGTGATGCAAATTAATGGGGGTTACTATATTTTGTAGAAGATTCTTATGGAAAGAAAAATTAAGAAAATTGAAAAAATTCAGAAAACTTATCACCGATTTTGACTTCGCGCGTTTTTCATTTCTAAGACAGGACAACGTCTGTCGGGTCAGCTAGTCAATATATATATTTTTAACATATAAACATAGAAAAAGAAAACAGCTTCAATAATGTTCTCAAACATTTCTTGGAATCTAAATCTTACTACACCCTGGACGAATTTTTTAAGGATAACTTTGACGATGTACAAATAGACCGTTCCGTTCTTTCTGTTGCCATACCCTAACAGGGTATATATGTACTACATATCATTTTAAGATGTAAACACATGTTATTTAAGGTTTGCAGGCATACATATGTCGCAATAAACTTATTGAGTATTGAGTAACCGGCGATATTACGACAAAATATAATATCAGATTTTTTTACCATTTTGTTACCTTCTATCGATATACAAAGGTTTCAGACTGAGGCAACATTTTCGAAATCAAGATAGCGGCCGGACCATAGGACACTAATCTTCGCAAAATGTTCTTAAAAAGTATTAACCCAGGGTTATATGCATCGTTCCAAGTATAATTGCCAGATTACTTTTTCTGTAATCAAAGTCCTGGGTATAGCTACTTCCATATCAATGTTCGTTTTTGGCGCAAGTAAAAGCGCGTGGCTATCTCACTGGCGCATTTTAACGTTCTTAACGAAGATATATATATTTTTTTAAATAAATGCGTATCCATTTTTTGTGACCCTGTGCACATAAAAAGTTATTCATGATGATGATTACAATGACCACCTTTTAGTTCCGTTCCTTGCAACCTTACATACTCCATCATTTTATTTTGTCAGCTTTTAACAGAAGAACAATATTTTTGTATATCAAATAAAATAATAAGTATATCTGCATAGCAATAAAGATCTTTATGTTTTATTTTACTCTGCACAGCTCATAAACTGGCTGTTAAGGCGGCGTCGTGCGAAATTTTAACGGAATCAACACTTAACTCGGATTATTTTCTTTAACGTTATCTCATAAAATGTGTTTGTTAAACGTCTAAATTATCTAAAGTGTTAATTTTCCCAACTCTTTTACTGATATGATGTTCAATATATTTTATTAATTGCCTTGTAAATTTAAATTTACGAATACTTTTTTTTTGACAATTAAGATGTTTAACACACACAATTGCACATATAAAGTACATTCACTGTTTTAAAGTAATGTCACTATTTTATAAAAAAAAAATTATATCAATATAAAAAAACTGACTTCAAAATTAGTAAGCGCTCGAAAAAATCTATTGCTATTGGTAAAATGACACGAACACGAACAAATAAAAAAAAATTATATGAGCAGATTAAAAACCAACGGATCAACGTGAGTTTTTTATAGTTGGCCCGACAGTGACAAAATAATTTAAGAAAATCGTCACCTTTCAATTGGTTTTACCGGAAAGGCAGTATGGAGCCCTTCGGCTTATACCCTTTCCGTGTAAACCCTGTATTTGAAATGTTTGATGCCAGTCATCAAATTTTTGAATTATCTATACAAATTTAAACACAAAAAACTAAGTCAAATACTTTTATACACAACGTGCAATTGCACAGTAACATTTCCCAGTGACCACGTTTCAGCATAAATTGTACACAGGTAGGTACCGCGACCGTTTGGCAAAAGTTCGACCGTGCATGCCAAAACGCTGTTTCAATGAAATTTTGTGACAGTAGTGCTGTTCCAAAGATACCGTAAGTTTCATTCGCAGTCTTGAAATTAAGCTGAATCTTGAGTTAACGGTCGTTAACATCAAAATTTTTTTGTGTCTTGAATGAAGTCTTAAAAAAAAACTACAAAACAAACTAATAACTAATTTAAAAAAAAAAACTTAAAAAACATTAAACGTAATTTAAATTTAAGTGACTATTTAAATCTATAAATAAAATAACTGCAGCCTGTGGGTATGGTGCTCAAATATTCTTTGGTCAAAGTAATTAATTAAAACAAATTAAACAAAGAAGTTCAATAACCATAACTTGTAGAGCTCTCGTAAACTGATGATAAAAATAAATATAATAAGAAAAACTACCACGATGTATACTAACAACTGTTTTATTCTTGTGTTTTATTCTGTTTTATTTATATTCATTGTATTATTCTTAGACATAAAATTTTAATGTACCACCTAGGTACATTAAAACAACAATAAAAATCATAAAGTAAATTTTATTGCAGAAAAACAAACTCTGGTGCAAAACCGCAAACATTAAGAATAATAAAAAACACTTACCTAATAAGCGTACGCGCCCTATTTCATAAGTGTCTTGCCATAAAAAATCACACTAATATTATAAATGCGAAAGTTTGTGTGTAAGTATCGTTTATGAGTTTGTTCACACTCATTGAATTAAATTTGTTATGGAGGCGGTTTACACCCTGAATTAACACATGAGCTACATTTTAACCAGAAAATTCATAATTTCTGTAGGATAGCAGGTAAAACTGCCGGCTGTGGTAATAGTTTTTACTTACCTACTCTTGTATTTTTTTTTATAGTAGATAGGCTTGCCCTTGGCCGCCATCTCGCCTGATGTAAAGCGACGATGCGGTCTACGATGGAGCACGCTTGCCCAGAAGAAACCGATTCACTCTCGACTCAAAGAGAGTAAACATTTATCGATTAGTCTTTACCCCATCACTAGACACACGACTTACGTACACGACCGCCAGAAACTTGTCCGAGCGCCAAACTTCAACGATATTGTACAACTTCAGAACCCGGCGCTACTCGTAACAATTAATTACTGATTTAACTAAGTGCTTACGAACTTTATGGTTATGTTAATATGCCTCAAACAAACAGCTCAAATACCGTAAATTTGTCGTAAGGTTTAAATTAGAATTAATTGTCGGTGCTAAAGTACGGCTTACAAATATTTGAGCAATTTTATTTTCATTATAGATTAGGTACTGTACATTGCACAGGCGTTTAAAGTAAAGTGTCACAGAATAGATAAAAGTGTCAAAAACTTACAAGCTTTTGAATATACAATGTTACGGATTAACTAAGAAATAATAAGGTCAAAAAGTAAAAACTAAACGGGGTGTCCCCAACGATGAACGTTTTTTTAAACGTATGTTTGTATTTGCACTAATGTAAAAACGGTAATACGTACAAGTGTCAAACTTAGAATTATTATATAACACATTCAGATATTACGCCCACCGGATTAGCAAGTTGAAGTTGCAGTGTGCAGGGCACATATCAAGCAGAATAGATGGCCGATGGGGCCGAAAAGTTCTGGAATGGAGACCACGGACCGGCAAGCGCAGCGTAGGACGTCCACAAGATGGACAGAAGACCTAAAAGAGACCGCAGGGAAACGCTGGTTGCAGGCCACTTCCAACCGGCCCTTTTGGAGATCGATGGGGGATGGGGGTCCAGCAATGGACGTCCTACTGCTGAAATGATGATGATGACATTCTAAAGTAAAACAACACACGTTATTCGTCACTATAGCTACGTCTCGTAGTTTTGCCTTTAATTTTACAGTTTTTCGCATACTACGATAGTAAACCCACGGTACGGTACGGTCTACGGTAGTAGTAGTGTCTTCATGATGCATGTTACTTTCTTACAATATTGCATTAAAATATAGGGAATAAGTCATAAGTAAATTTATTTATAAAATGACAATTTACAAGTCAGGTAAGAATATAACAAACAATAAAATAATTTAAAAAAAAACTGTTCAATCGTAACCAAGACATGACGTGTAAACAAACCTTTAGAGTGTGAGAGATACTGAGTGTCTTTTGCATTTATGATATCGTTTTAAAGTGTGATAAATTATTTTACAACATTGTATGTTCACACACGATGTATGATCACATTAATAATCATCAACTTTAAATGAAAAGTTACGGGCATGTTCTCGCTTCACACACACTCATATATTATAGCAAAATAAATTATAGTCACAAAAGCGTTTCGTATAAAAATATATCGTATCGAATCTCACTTTATGTTAAAAGGTACGAACGCACCAGGATTTTGTAACGTTATTCATATAGGCTGACTTATTTTGGTTGGAATTATTTTTTTAAATTTAATAATAGGCTTGCATTCGACCGCCAACTTGCCTGATATAAAGCAATGATTTCCGACGACTGTATGCGTTGTCTTTAGGAGTGTTCCCGAAAGTTACAATATAGTATTTAAGTCGCGTGTGAATTGGTTTTTAATAGGCAAGCGTGCTCCATTATAGACAGCACCTTCGCCACCGTGGTAAAATCCAAACCAATTTTTCAGTAAAAAGTGAACAAATACTTACTATGCCTAGGTTTAAATAGCTTTGAAAGAGAATCAGAATCACGTCTTTTGAGTGTGTTTTGGCTCTTACAAAATCTCGTCACGTAGCGCCGTGAAGCATTGCGCAAATTCTGGTGCGTTTTTACTTCAAGTCATTAATTTCGAGGCAACTTTGTGTTGTTTTTACGATCGGTTTTATGTTACTTTGACCCTAAATTCGGCTTAGATGTTTATGAAGCGCCACCAAATTAATGTTCTACAAAATTGCTACGAAAAAAGTCTATTTTTTGTTCGTTACTGAAATAAAGTTGATCACGCTTTGTAATTAAGCCTTTTAGTTCGTTGTTTTTAGCTAAATTAAAAGTCGGATACCTGATATTTAAAGGAAGGATGTTATAAAAGGGTTAATGTTTGTTCAAAAATACTAATACAAATTTAGTGACGCTTCTCCCAAAAGAACCTTATATAATCCTAAAGACCCAACATTTCTTGTGTTGATTCTAAGAATTGAATGCATTACCTTTGTTCCAGTAACATTCTGGATACTGGCGCTGGATCACGACTTGCGGCTGGTGCGAGGAGAGCTGGCATACGTGGCGCTCAGCGACCCTGCTGGCACGAAGGTCGCCATTTGGGAGGAGCTTTCTATGGATGAAGGTAAGGTTTATTTTAAGTTGAACCGATTTTAATGGTAATTTTTAAGGTTCCGCACCCAAAGACAGACATCAGACAGACGACAGACATCGTAGGCTTAGCAATAGGGTCCCGTTTTTACCCTCTGGGTACAGAACCCTAAAAACTTTTAAACACAAGCTTTTTGGTATTCTTCTCAGCAAATCCTTTCATTTGAAGCCCATGATGTTAACATTTTGTCCGCCATATTGATTTTTTATTTAGGACCAAAGTGCTTGGGAAGAAAAATGAACCCAAAGTCGACGGGGTTACGTCGTTTCGTTTAAGAGTTCCTATGGCCATCAGCCACCATAGCCAGACCAGCTAGAAGGTACCATAACATTTCATTGTCACCGAACTTCCATATATGTAATTTCAGCTGAATCGGTTGAAGATATCTGTTTCAAAATTGAGGTGCAATATTCCACCCGAACAAACAATTTCCATCTCCATTTATTTAGTGCGCACTCTCTTCCTGCCAACGTTCACAAGAGAGGCTGAGCCGAGAGTTCTTTTAACAGACGATCAGCAAACGTAGAATCTTGAACGCTGAGCTTAAATTTCTGTATTTATTTCTAACTAGCGGTCCGCCCCAGCTTCACACGGGTATAGATTATAACCTATGTCACCCGGGGATAGTGTAGCTTCCCGTCAGTGAAAGAATTTTTCAATTCGGTTCAATAGTTTCGGAGCCTATTCAATGCAAACAAACAAACAAACAATCAAATCATTCCTCTTTATAATATTAGTATAGACTAGCTGACCCGACAGACGTTGTCCTGTCTTACTGTCACACGTGCGAAGTTAAAATCGTCAAGCTTTCTGAAATTTTCTAATTTTCTGCGCAATTTTCTTAATTTTACTTTCCGTAAGAATCTTCTACAGAGTATAAGAAAACTTAAAAAAAAAATGATGAGTGAAATCGGTAAATTCGTTCTCAAGTTATGGCGTGACCAAGGTAAATAAGGATACATTTTTATATATTTATTTTATGCTTTTTATTTTTATCTATTAATTTTCAATCAGTTGTAACTTTTGTTACTTATTACCAGAATTTTTTAGTGTCTGCACAAGTGACGCACATTTCAACCTTCAAAGCAAAACAACCTTTTTTCAAAGCTAAATCTTTCCCCAGGGACTTATTCTAGAAACAGTATTATGAGGTGAGCGACTGGGTCTTGAAAGCGTTTTCTTGTTCCGAGTAGTTCCGACATATCAACTTGAGCCGCGTGACAAATTCTATTTCCCACGATCAGAAGTAAACTGTTAACTCTTGACCTTGAATTCCGGAATAAGAGCTCTTCTCTACTAGAGGGTCAGACAAGACCCATTTTCTGTTAGCGTTAACGCCTACGGAAAGATGAAATTGTATGAAAATGACATTGACAATGACATTAGCTTAAGAGATGTTACCTCAAGCTAATGTAATTTTCATACAATTTCATCTTTTCGCATGCGTGAACTCTAACAGAAAGTGGCTCTTGTCTAGACCCCCTGGTGTTTTGTTGTCATTGCGAAAGCACATAACGGACGACAAATTTAGTATTTTTGAAATGAACTGACAAAAAAGCAAACCCTCTCAAATATCAGACTATATAAACAGGCCTGCAATGCATCACAGCGACTCAACAGTGGACCATCTAATAACAAATTGAAACCATTCAAATGCAAGCGCTATTCTATTCTATAGCATAATTTTGTCGAAAAAAATTACGATAAAATAGAATTAAACTGTGAATTATTGTATCATGTTTATTTTAAAATATCCCTAAATACAAAAATCTTAAAACACCCCACGGAATAGTATTGATGGAAAACTCATCTCATCGCTATGGCAAGGTACGTGATTTTTACTCAGAAGTATTCCAAACTAAAACAGTCCTGTCCAAAGTCATTGGAGTTTCCTTGGGGACACAAAACAACATGTGATGTCGTCGGTTAAAAGCATTCTCCTGTTATTTTGTGCGACGTTTTCTTGGTCAGTGGCAAATAATATTTCCTGGGGGTGTACCAAAATTTCAAAAGCATTCTTATATTAATCTTAAATTGGGCTGTCTCTCTCTCTCAGCTAATAAAAGAGCAAGACAAAATTTAGTGTAAGATTAAAATGAGAATGTTATTGAGGTTAAAGTTATATGATTATTTTCGGGAAAAAAATTAAGCCCGTAAATAATCATATAATTTTAGCGAACAACCGTGATAGTTTAAAACAGTGTTATTGAGGTTATTGTACAGCCCCTGAAAGCTCTTGACTGCTTTTTTTTTAAATATTTTGAGGAATTTATTGTAAGTACTATGTAAACAAACTATAGATAGATAACTCAATTAGTTTGTATCTATTTATTTGTAATTAGTATGTTATTAATATAATTTTTTTCTGGTAACCTTAAAATATAAACTAAAAACTAAAACTTAAAATAACTAAATAAAAGCTACAATTAAACTAAAAGATGAATGTATAAAATATACAAACATGTACCTACTACAAAACAAAAACGCCGTCGAGATCACCACCGTGCGGCAGGGTTCCCAGAACACTGGCCGAGTTGCCCCGCTGTATAGCAATACTTAGCTTTTGAGAAAAGTATGTGCCAGCTCTAGGATCCCCCGAGGCGAGGACCAGCCTAGTCGAAATATCCTTGCAGAATTTTTTTGTGTCGGACGACCACGGGCCCAGTGTCTCTACAGCTAGCGCCACAAACTCATAATGTGCGCTGAGCTGTGAGTACTTCCTGTGTTTGTTCAGTTGGGCCTGTTCGGCCGCAGCCCCGCAGTTTGTATTAGATTTTTGAAGTGAAAACTTCTTTAGACGGGTTAAGTGTTTTTGGTAGGATTAAACTTATGAGTTCGCGTCACCGGCATGCTAATGTGACGTATTAGTTTTCACTTCTGTAGGCAGTCACTATGACTGCTTATATTTTTTTTTTGCTCTCTCAAAGCCAAAAGGGACAAAACAATAGAAACATTTTTTATTGTAATTTTGTTTTCAATTTTGTCTGAAAACGCTAGTGTGTTTTGATCGTTAATCTTTTAAATTCACATGTACCTAGGTATATAATATTTTCCTTTTATAAATGCGTTCCTCGCAGCCTGACATATAACAGGAATGATTAATTAAAATTTCAATCAGTACCAATAATTTCCTTTCCAATACAAAAAGCAATCAACTCAACTTTCTCAATTACATCACATTTAAGATATGAAAATTTAACAAGAAGCCGAGCAATTTCTATCAAACCTTCAACTTAATTAAAGTGAACGTTCATTAACTTTGGTTCGCCGCAAATGAGCTGGCTATGTTCAAATAACTATTCCAAGTAAAGGTCAGAGCACATTAGATCCACTCAACACCAATCCGACCAACATATAAAGCAAAGCATCTCAATATGCCCCTTATAATGGTATACCGCACAGTATAATTTACTTAATTATTTAAAAATAGTAAACAACGCATGATGTACGCGTAGATAGCAAGTTATTTATGCGTCTTAAATTTTAGACCAACTACGGCTCGCTTGTCATGCATCTGCTGCCATCTGTCGCCCACTCCTCAGCCGTGAGCTTATGATTTGTCTGCTTAATGTGCCGTCTGCTTATCGTAATTCTTCTTTTGTTTTTATTGAAGGAGGTGTGTAATTGACAATCAAATGGGTAAATTATATTGCATTTTTATTATCGCAGCATCAACTTATTTACATCACATCGCTTACATATGGTCGCCATGTGGTCGACCAGTTGAACGCCCAAAAAACAAAAAGTTGACTTCTAACTGAAAGTTTGTTTGGGTCAGGTTTATATTTTTTTATCATTATCATAATCAGCCTATCTCGTACACTGATAACCATAAGAATCTCTCAAGACATTCGCTACTTAGGCAGATCTTCGGCTTCTCGCTTCCAGCTACTGCCAGCTGCTCTACGTATATTGTCATTTCATCGAGTCAAAGCGTCCTACGCTACGTTTACAGATTCGTGTTTTTCACTCTGAAACACGTCTTCCTGAATGGTTATACACACACAGATACAGATATTTTATTACCAGCCCACCTCCACTTCAGCTTGCTATTACGCTGAGCTATATAGGTGACTGGTTCTCTTGTGAATAATTTCGTACGGGATACGATACCTTATAGAAACGAGCATAGTCCTTTCCATAGCTTGCTGAGCGACCTTGAACATGTGGACCGGTTCAACTGAAAGATACACGATTCATCACCGCAAGTTATGTCAAGTAGAATTCACTGGTTAAGGTCGTCTTTCGTCTGGTTTATGTAGAGTTGCTTTAATGTGCTCTGACCCTAAAGTAGTTCCCTATCACGACCACCGGCTACATCAGAACGTGACTTGTGGACTGTTTTAATGAGTTACGAGATAGTTCCTTCTTTTCTTTGACGTCAGATTTGTTAATTGGGTACGAACTTTAGTGCTATTTGGCGAGATGACTTTAGGCGTAACTGATTTGGCCACCCAGGCTTTAGTTGTCAGTTTTCTCTTCTTTTTGTTCTTAGGGATGACAGCTGATGACCTTGGCTATCTCTTGGTATTTACCCGATAACTGGATCGTGTCATGTATGTATAATTTTATTTTAAAGCGTAGTTGTTGGTAGGAAGTACACTGTTCCCCTTCGCGTGTACGCCGAAACAATGCACGCACTAATGGACGCGCGACAAGTAAGCATAAAAAAAGCAACGCGCTTCAAAAAACATAATGCTAGTTAAAATTAACTTTACTTAATAATGACCTAACACAAAAGAGACTTATGTGATGAATCGATCTTTTGATCAAGCTATTATCAAAATGAACAGCAACTTTGATGACATGGAAAACAACATGTAATAGTAGACATACGAGGGACGGGCTGATGGTAAGTGGTCACCGTCTATCGACAACTATAATACCCGGAGCATCGGCGGTGCAACCAACCTTTGAAGACTCTATTTCCTATATAACCTTCCGTTTGAAGCAATTGAGGTCAGCTTGATGAATTCATGTCACCGAGTGCAATATTCCTCGTCTTTTGATAGCTGCGACAGCAACCGTGTGCAAACAAAAGGGTGTATTTTGCACTCTGCCCTGTTTATTTTGTTTGTCTGTTTTGCACCTTTGAACTTTGTATGTCTGGCGTTTGCGGTACCCTTGTAATGCCAGTAATTAGGTCTCGTAATATTACTTTGTGCAGTTTATTGAATTCTTTTTTCTTCAGTGCGGGATAGAAGAGAGTGGTCATTTGTCGCAAAATGTTAAACCTCGGTGAGATTAGCTAAGCGTGTTGAAACTTGATAAAAACAGGGGTCTTTTCTTGCTCACTGACATTTGCAGAAAAATAATTATGCAAAATGAGAATGGTTAAAGAACAAAGCTAGCAAAAAAATTAATTCAAAAGACTGGAAAAGCGCTACGTGCTTGGCAGCCACGCCAATTCGAGAAACGTGAAAGAAATCTATTACAATGCGGAATTTATTTTAATTATTAGCACATTCAATTTTGCAACTAATGACAATCGTAAAATATAACAATATAATAATATGTTTTTAGATGCGATTTTCTAGATTTCTCACAATTTTCCTAATTGAAAGTATACCTTTGTTTTTTATTGTACCTATATAGATTTATGTTTGGTTATGGAATTCACCAGTTATCTTACAGGAACCGTTTGGTATTTCAGGATAAAAAAGTATATCATTTTATGTTGTAATTAAGGATATCAGCTACTTGCATACCAAATTTCATCGAATCCATTCTGCCGTTCCATAGTTGAGTGCAGAAAAACATAACTTCAGCATTCATAATATTCGTGTGATTATAGTGTGATATGGCATAAAATCACTGAACGTGAATTTCCAATAAGTAACAAAGTTATATTTTGCTGTGTATAGCGAATTGTTTGCTTGTTAGCATTATACCTACTCCTAATCAATCAGTCAAATTAAAAGATAAAAATATATATGTTTTAAACTGTTTAGTAGAAAAACATGGTTTGTCTATGGTTTTCCATAATGAAAATGCGGCAGCGAAAGAACTGTGGACAAGGAGAATCGCCCAAGTAACCATTTTTTAACACATACCATCTATTGATAACAATAAAAGATCAAACAGTAATGGTTTCGAGACCCGTCTAATTGCAATGTAACTTTTGCTATTGTTTCTGAACGAAAGTGGAGCAGTGGAAGATATTGGAGATATTACGATTTGGGAAGTTTTGTTTTCGCGTCTGCGACAAATAGAGTTGTATTTGTTAGCGATTTAGCCGGATTGTTTTGAAGTTTTCATTGTATTTACATTTAAAAAAAAAATTAAATAAATAAATTGTACACCATCGACTGTACAATCGGTCTATCTTAGCTTTAGACATTAGAACGTCACTCAGCCCAATTTCGGCTTTTTGCTTCCAGCTGCTGACAAAGTCACGTATATCGTCACTTCATCGAGTTATAGGATGACCTATGCTACGATTTATTTTTTGTGGTATCCACTATAGAACACGTCTATCCCAATGGTTATTGATTCTGTGACAGTAACCATCTTCATCTTGCTTGTACGCTATGTCGGTAACTTTGGTTCTCTGACGAATGACTTGGTTTTGTAATAAATATAATACTTAAATTATATAAATTTTTCATTGCCCAAATACTACATTTTAAATAGTAACTACTATAAATCCGTGAAGTGCTAATATGGAGATACGAACTTATAAAAAAAATGCAATTAGTCTTGTTGGATCACGTGATTCTGGTCACATCCTGTCTGATAACGAAAAAACGATTACGCACTACGGCAGATTACGAAAACCAAAAAAATAAAAGGTCTGAACACGACACGACATAATAAGTATTAAAATTTCTGACAGGACAGACTCCTGCAAGCAATTCGCACCATTGAAAAGTCGAAAATATGTCTCCGAGTCCAACACGCTTGTGTATGCATCTGTTTCAGCAAACTCTATTCATAGTCAATTCCCGATTCAGAGCAACATCAGGCGAGTTTGCGGCCAAGCACAAGCCTATTCATAATAATAAAAAAAAAAAACTATCTTCGCCCTCGAGTGAGATCTAGGTGAGCGAGCTATTTGCTCGCTCACCTAGAGCTCACTCACCCTGTAAAAAAAACCTGAAAATACTGATTTGGCCGGATAATCAACCCCAATATTAATACCAAAAGATATCTTTCATAGGTAGTGGTCGTATGAAACTTTAGCGTAACTTTTGCTGCCTTCGCAGATATTAAATTGAAACGATAACTTCTGATCTGGAAAAAACTGCTTCTGAGTTCGGGCGCATGAATAACGAAAGGTCATTGTTTTATCTTCTGAATCTAGATATTTAAATATGACCTGTATTTATACTGAAGAGATAATAGTTCATCATAGAACGGTAGGCGAAAGAGGCTTTGCATGGGCGAACCTTAAAAGTTCAAATATATTTTTCCTGCTCTACTTTTTTCATTAGTAGTCATATAATGAGTAGGTTATAAATTAGATTTAACTGCTACATGAATACTAAAACCTAAACTGCTAATTGAGTGGCAAAACTTAAACTACTAATTGCAGGCTTGAAAATTGATTTTCTTGACTGCTAATTTAATATTAAAAGTAAACTTTACAAACAATACATGTATTTGTATATAAGTATAAAAAAAATGTTTGACTGTTAGAATCGACAATCTGTTAAAATCCAAAAGTTAAATGATTATTAACGGGATATTTACCGTGGTAAGGTTGTGGAATGAAATAACCATTAAACCATTAATAATCATTTAACTTTAGTGAACAACCGTGATAGTTTAAAACACTGTTAAAATCCGCTGTAATCTATCCTAGTTTTTCATAATAAATATTGAATTTGAACATAGCAATTCAGCGATGACCAATCCGCACTGGGCCAGCGTGGTGGATATGGCCCAATCACCCTTTCGGGGGTAGGCTAAAAGTCCAGCGATGGTGGCTGAGAAGTAGCATGTGCGTTTTACAATCTGACGGCACCCGGTTCGATCCTTGACCTTGCGGCAATGCCTTATTTAGTACCTAAAATGTGCAGTTTCAATACCATTGCTCAAAAACAGTGAATATGAACCTAATGAGAAAACCAGTATGTCGAAAAACCTCAGAAGTTCAAAACATAATAATAAGATATTCACCAACACGCACTTGGACAACAGCGTGGTGGATTAGGGTCCATTATTTCTTTCTCGGAGAAGGCCTGTGATAATGATAAATTATCCCACTCCTACTAGATGGACCAACGACATTGTGAGAGTCGCCGGCATCCAGTGGACGCAAAAGGCAGGCTGTCGTTCAGTGTGGAGGTTAAAGGGGGAAGCTTATGTTCAGCAGCGGACGTCTTCTGGCTGATGATGATGATGAATGGTAAATTATAGAAATCAAACGTAAAGCCTCCTTTGCTAAATATTCCACGCAATACTAGTTTAGTTTCCCATTTCCCAGAAATCCCTAAAACCCTTTATCCTTTAGGTATCTAAGCGTGACTTTACAAGCCACTAGCGCTATTCATGAGAGCCTTTTCTTGTCATCCTGAACGGCACCCGTGTCAAACCTGATATATTGGAGCTAGCATATGGAGACCAGGACATGTGATTGACTTATATCGGACGTGTCGGGCTCGGAACTGGCGTAATATTGTGTTAAGGCAAATATTGGATTTATGAGCTAATATACTAGAAACGATGGTCGAACGGTAGCATATGTGCTTCAATCTGACGGCACTCTCGATTCTCGGCCCTGCAGCAATCACTTATTGGGACCTAAAAAAATGTGCAGTTGATTGAATCAGGGCGTTACTTTGCGGAAGTCCATTTTTTATTTGTTTAAGTCGAATTTCTAGTGTAATTCCGCTTCTACTTTGTTTCGAGTACAATAAGGATTTTGGGATAAACCATTTTTCTCTATAGATATTTGTGATGCTAATTTAAACCTAAACTGAAACAAAAAGTAATTAAAACTGTAACAAAAAAAAGACGTTATAACAATTTGATATTAATTTTTAATTTTTTTTAAATTAATATGAATATTATTTAATTAAAATGTAACTAAATGAAATAAACAATACATTTTGAAATTACTATAAATATTATTTAATTATAATGTAAATGAAATAAACAACGACGACGGAGACGTCGAACGACTTAGAAGCGAAATTACGCTAGAAATTCGTCATAATTATACAAATTAAATAATGTGCAGTTCGATGCCGAAAATCGAGACTGATCTTGACTTAATTGTAGCTATGATTCAAGAAAACCTCTTCAGTCGTTTGAAATTTATCAGCTCTTTTAATGGAGTTAAAAAAAAAAACAATTTAGATACCTGTTTATTTGACTCGTGTGTGTCTTATTTGAATGTTTAATTATATGGACCTTGTCCAAAACAAATTTATTTTTATAAATAATAGTTTTTAATGACCCCCGTGTATAATGTGTGTTGAGAAAATATTCAAAAGATGTGTTTTTATTAAAACATTAAGTATTTTTGTTTTGCATTTTTTGGAAAACTCAAGTTTAATCCATATTAAAAAACTTTCACATTTTCTCGTATAATACCAGTAAAGTTTCGTGAACAAACAAAAACATATCGTACTAATATTTTGATAGATAAACACTCATTTGATAGGTAGATAGATAGATAAAATAACGATCATAAAAGGGTTCCTTGCTGTACCTACTTACCTACTACGAAAATAATGTATCTTCCTTAACTTGCTTCATTTTTTTTTCACGTAAAGGAGGATCAATGTTACATGATTTTAAAAAACGATTTGTCATATCCCTAGATCCCTCTTATATTGATATCGGGTTCTTTTGTGAAGGTGGGACTGAGCAGGAGTCAGGTAAAGCTAACCTGATCCATTTTACGCTGAAAGAATATTCATGCACGTTTATAAAATGAATGATGTTTATAGAAACGATGTTAGTGTTTTTTTACCCGGCTGCGCAGGAAGGAGGGTTATGTTTTTCGAGTGTATGTATGTATGATGGGTCCTTTGGCACTTTTTACAGCCTAAACAGCGACATGTGAGGTGTAATTTGAATTGTTTAGGTAAAAATTGGGAGACATAAGGTACAAGAATTCAAGAAACATAGTATGTAAACTTTGTTAAAAAGGTAATATTACCATAATTATGTAGAGCTCACTCAGATTTTTTTAAAATATAACCTTACTATGAAATATTCAGTAGTTTACTAGAAAAAGAGTTATGAAAGCTCTGTATCTACTACGATTAGGCATTGATGAGACCTACGCAACGCGCCGTTGTTATTTTTCAGTTACCTACTATTTATGTAATGTAGTCTAGTTATACGCTTTTAAGGCCCTCTTTTCCGACTTTGAGCAAATTAACCTACGTCCATGCATAGCTAAAAATTATAAAAATTCAGTCATATCGAAATTTAATTTTTTATCTATACCCCCAAAGACTGAAACAAGATTAAGGAAATTTCGCTCGATAGAAAAAAAATTGATCCTAATTTGCGCTTTTCTATTAGTTTTCTTGGATTCATTTAAATACCTAATTATCAAATTATTTCTGCTATATATTATTTGATATATAGGTTTCATAATTATGAAGGAAACCCCAAAGCTGCATTTTACATTACAGCTATACTTTTCGAAAATGATAAGAAAAAACTCAAAAATAGATGGTAGCGAAACGCACGACTGTGTAAGCGCCATGGTTTTGCTCCGCTAAATGCGACTTTAATACAATAAACCAAGCCTTATAGTCACCTCGCCTTAATAGTTTAGTTTACTTGTTAGAATTAATGAAACCTATCCTTTATTCTGTTATTTTAGGTTCTTATTATCAATTATAAGCTCTCATCGTCGAAACAAAATAATATCAGCAGCCTAAAATTACTTGAATCTCACTGTTAACATTTCGTTACCATAGACAACTCTGATTCAGCTTTGATACAGTTCAAAGCATCCATTCAGACAGGAAATCTCAAAGCCCCTAACATTTGTGTCATAGGAAGTTACCGCATCACCCTGTCACTGTTGAGCTGGGTCCCAAATACAGTTTGATTAATTATAAGGGGACCCTCTGAATCACATGTCATAACTTTCGACAAAAACTTTCAAACTCGGTTCCGTCAGTGAGGTTTTTGACTTCACACGTCATATGCATTTGCCAGTGTTCGATTTGACATAAATCATAAAATGTATGTAGAGCAAGTTCAGGCCGGGATCGGAGATGCACATAAGTAATGATACGTGCATTCTTATCTAGTAGTCTAGTATAACTTGTTCTACATTAGTGATTCTACGGTTTCATCATTTCAGCCATAGGACGTCTATTTCTGGACATAGGCCTCCCAACGATCTCCAAAAGGTCCAGTTGGAAGCGCCAGCGTTTACCTGCGGTCTCTTTTAGTTCGTTTGTCCATCTTTGGACGTCCTACGCTACGCTTACTGGTTCGTGGTCTCCATTCGAGAACCTTTCGGCACCATTGGCCATTTGTTCTGTCAAGGTTTGCATGCATACATATTATAAATTATTACATATTATGTTTCAATAAACTTATTGAGGTAAAACTAGATAAGGAAATAAAGCTTGTCTTCTTGCCATCAGGTGTCCGCAAGCTCAGCGCAATACTAGCCACGGGCGCTCGGTCAGGGACCTGGAAGATTGAAGCCCGCTGCGGTGGTGGTTCCACTCGAGTGGACATAACGGTCGGGAATACACCGGGAAACACTGCTGCAGCGGCGCCCGCAGCTGAGCAACACTACGTAGAGTTGCGCTTCGCTGACAGCATGAGAAGGCGCTACAAGCCTGGACTGCCTTTTGTAGGGAGAGTAAGTGATGTTTTTTATGCCATAGGTGGCAAACAAGCAGACGGGCTGCCCGATGGTAAGCAGTCACCGTCGCCTATGGATACTTGTAACACCAGAGGCGTCACAAATACGTTGCCGACCCCTTAGATAGATGTTGGACTACTTTAGTCTTTTTTTAAACCACTGTAAGGTCATTGCAGGTATTTATTTTATATAATAAGAGCGAAAAACAACCATGTAGCCCGCTTGATGGATAGTTACAATCTAGTCTTCAAATCGTTAGTGAATCGGATTATTCTAGGCAAGCGTCATCATCATCATCATCGTTTTAGCCATAGGATGCTGAACATAGGCCTCCCCCATTGATTTCCAAAAGGGCCGGTTGGAAGCGGCCTGCATCCAACGTTTCCCTGCGGTCTCTTTTAGGTCGTCTGTCCATCTTGTGGGTGGACGTCCTACGCTGCGCTTACGGGTCCATGGTTTCCATTCCAGAACCTTTCGGCCCCATCGGCCATCTGTTCTGCGAGATATGTGCCTGCCCACTGCCACTTCAACTTGCTAATCCGGCAAGCGTGCCCCATCGTAGATCCCATCGTCGTTTAACATCAGGCGAGGTAGCGGTCAAACGCAAGCAATTTTTTTTTAAACCGTTACTACTGTCTATGTATACCCGCAACACCAGAGGTGTAGTCAATGCTTTGCCAGTTCAGAAAAGTGGTAGTAGTATTTTTGTAATGCTTCATGTAATGCTCGGGGGATAGACTTTCGTGGGAAGGACATTCCACGCAGCAGACAACCAGAAGGTGCAAGATTTTTTAGCTTTTTGAAGATGTAGGAGTTGGCATTTTGACGGTGTTAGGATACGCACTAGTGTAAATGCGACGCAGAAATGAGATCAAAAATCAAAATGAGATTTGAAAAATGCTTTGAAGGGCATTCTTCAAAAACAAAAGATAAAACCTGTTCCTTACAAAGCTACCGCAGCAGCGCCAACAGCGTTATGTGAAACTGCGCTTTACTGATAGAATACGAAAAAGGTACAAACCTGCTCGGCTTTTACTTGGGAAAATTTCTACTGTTTACTGGACTGCTATTAATTTGTTTTGGGACAGGATCGAAATAAAATGTATTTTGAGTTAGGTTGAATAATGTGGCCGTGGCATAAGATTTCAAAACATTTATACATAGCCTTTCCTATGTTGTTTTAGTAGGTTTGTAATAATTTTTTATGGTACCATTTGGAAGGTGTTCTAGGTAAAGTTTACCCAATTACCTGGTAATCAACATCTCGTACGATATGGCACTTTATCATGAGGTAAAAATATTAGCATTTCCTGTTTCTAATGTTTAGCAACTCCTGAATATTCTATTTAAATGCAGTATGCATGCTTTTGCATTTCCATCTGGCTTTTTAGTGAATAAAATAAGCTGGGTAATGAAGAAAAAAATCACCAGAAATCTGCAAATTAAAAGATAATATTCATTTTAGAAAGAGCTTTTGTTCGATAATCTTTTCGACTATTATCTGAAAATAAGCAAACGAAAGAAACTTAAATGGAATGAAACGAACTTTACCTTTTTCTTTAAAGGTCGTTTACTTAAGACTGAATTGCGATGCGCGGAATGAACACGGTAATGCAAGACATTTCGTTTGTACCGTGCTTGTAACAATATAATATGTTCTTTGCAGTTATAAACTGTGGTACTTATTTTCCAATTTGGTAATGTTGTGTTTTTTTCTGTTGTTCGTAATTTGGCTTGACACGTTATGTCCATGGATATTTGCCAGTTTCAGGTAGATATTTAATCATTTTTAAATTTTTAGCAAGCAAAGTAAGTAACGTTCAAGTCAAAATAATGCCACAGTAAAGTGGTAAAAAGTTTACACATGGCTTCTATTGAGAATCGGAAATGACACGAAAAGTCACGTTGCACCTCACTTTGCTACACTCGAGTACGTTAATGTACGAATAATAATCTACCATTAATATACTTGAAATTATACAAATTTAATAACACAATGAGGCAAAATGATTTTCTCGCCCTTCCACTATTAATCCACTGAACAAATCCATATTAATAGATTTTCTTCCATTATAATCCACCAATGGATTTTATATATTTTTTTCTATCACTCTCACATTGGTGTCAATAATCGATTCTTAAAATGCCAAAAGTCATTTATTATTATACTAGCTGTGCCTCGTGGTTTACCTGTCTAGTATTATGATGATAAAAAGTTACCTATTTTACTCCTTAAATCATTTCAGCTGTTTTGGAGTCCATAGATAACATACATACATACCCACATCGCTTTTTATATATTCATAGAAAACGATAGATATAAGGTCTATTTAGTAATAACTCAGCACAGATTATACTGACTGACAAACATACTGTCATTTTCACCAAAATTCTTATGTTTCTTTCATTAAATTCACAGATTAAACTAGCTAGCACTTGTGACGCTACATCGCGCTACCGCTGCGTTATCTTCGCAAAAATACTTCAAAACGAGAAACATCTGAAGTCAGATACTGAAATGTTTTCGTACTAAGAATACCTTCAGGTATTTTTCGACCAGTAGCGATAGTTGTTCCACAGTTCCTTACAACAAATGGTGGCTCGTTAGCTCACCGTACGAGAAGCTCGAGATTTTTTGGCTTAAGTAAAAACTACTTTGAACCGAGTTTCAAAATTGATCGACAAAGTTCAGCTAGCTGTGGTTTAGGCTAGACTGCAAGTTCGGGGTTTCTTGTATCGCTTGTATGTAGTATCTTGTATTTAGTTTGTTGACTGGGCGAGTGATTTTGGTTCAGGAAATCTCAAGTACCAGTATAATTCTAAGACGTCTTTTTTATAATAGGCTTGCGTTTGATCGCCAACTCGCCTGATGTTAAGCGATAGTACGGTCTACGATGGAGCACGCTTGCCTAGAAGAAACCCATTCACTATTTAAAGACACCCAGATTATAACTATCGGGGAACACCCATTCAGGCAGCGCATTCCACAGACTAACAGTTCGCATCCTAAGCCCTTGTCTTAGTGGCTCCATTATACCAGAACAATGGTTTATCAACATACTATCTGCGACCCACGGTCTCGCTCGCAAACTATAAATTTTACCGGGATAACAAGTATCCTTAAAATATTAGAGTAGTTTTGAGGTAAAGATGTTTTGAAGAAATATAACCAAATTCCTGTTCTTAAGTTTTGAACTGCGGTGCTCTGCTGGAAAGCGAAATACTGGCATATCCTTACGTTTATTGCGGAGTTTCTTGGCAAAGGAACAATGGACCAGATTACGGAAGCACACTAACGAGCTGTTATTCTAAGGTAGCGTTTTCTACTGTCTTATATTTTGCAAACATGCCAACCTGCAAAATATACGACTTCTTACGCCTCCTTCTTATTTAACTTCTTCAAAGGAGACAATTTCTTTTGTTTGGAAAATAGGCCCACCACATACTGTACTGTATAGGAATGAAAGTCATGTCGATTTGTTCCTCATAGTCTCTACATTCCGTGGTAATATTAGCTATATCCCATCTAACCGGAATATTGAGAAATCAGGCAGTAATGAATCTTACAATAACCTAAAAACTCACAATGCACAATGTATTTAATTAACATTATTACTTACGTTTTATTGATTTACTAGACTGGTTAGTGGCCTGAATAACCTATATAGGCAATTTTATTACCCAGTTCAAATATTTTGTGGATGACGCACAGGTAACTATTATACAGCTTAATGTTGGCAAAGCGTAAACTGGGATCGTTGCTCGTATGCAGTTGCAAATCCTATCGGTCACTGAAATTTTGAACAATGTACCAAAAATATTTATTTGACATTAATTTTCTACGCATTATAGTGCAGCTTTTGGTTGCTATAATAACAGGTTGATGTTGTTTTTCATCGTCCCATTTTATTTAGCTTGTTTTTTCAGCGATTTCTGTGTTACTATCACAATAGAAGTTGTTCACACTAATAAATACTAATGACCTCTTTTGGCTTAATAACACCCTTTCCGCGAAACCCAGTATTGTACTGGGAGCAAAGTATGAATATCCAATACGTAAAATACGAATGGAATTTAATAAACAATTCAATTTTGTTATTCAACATTCGCATTTTATCACCTATGCCTCGTATTTTTGCCTACAATAAATAACTTCTATTTATTTTATTTAGGTAGTAAGGTTTTTGTTTAAAGGTATTGAAAATTGAAGACATACCAGCATCAATATTTGGCACGGTTATCATATGTTGTAAATCATACAATCTAGTCACGGGGCAGGTAATGTAGCTATGTATTACCCAGTGATTGATAATGCAGTCACGAAGGCTGGCAGAGAAGAACAGCACCAAGTTTAAGCCTTTTTTCTCCACTTAAGGTGGTTCGTTTCACAAATGGCGGGAAATTTCAAACAGTTTTCTTGTCCTTGTAGGCCGGGTAATTATTGTAAACGATCATGATGTTTGCGAAAATTGATTATTATTCTTTATAAAATCATGTAAAGCTATTTATCTCTAATGCATATTATTACTTACATTTGAGAATAAACTAATTTTTGCTATTTCAAATAGCTTATTGACAAATGTAAGTAATATGGTGCGTTACTGTTAAATAGTTGTACATTATAATGTAAAGAACAGCCAACATTTTGCGCAAACACTGTGTGATTTAAAAATAATTACCTGGCCTGGCTACTAGGACCAAAAAACTGTTTAAATTTGGAATTTCCCGCCATAGGTGAATTGTACCACCTTCACGTGTAAAAACATATGTTCTCAGGTGGAAGCAATGAGCACTGAGAAGCGAGTGCGAGTTCGCGTGAAGCTGTACGATGACAAAACCGACATCTACAGCCAAGATATCGACATGTCCACCGGTGAAGGAGGTTTCATCGTGCCCACTGTTATGGCCGACGCACCCTATGTCAACTTGCAGGTAAACAACACGAACGTGACACGAACTTACGATATAATAATTAGAATTTTTAGAAAAAAAAGAACCGACTTCATGATTATACCTACATTTACAAACTGACATTAAAAAGTAGAAAAAATTGTTTAATATTACGACTGAAATACTTTGTATCCATGGTCATGAATTTTTTTACAAAAAACGACACGGCCCGGTTGCCATGGAGACACTTCTTTGTTTTTTTGAAGTTCTATTCTAGGAACAGTTCCTCTATGTTTCCTGTACAGTTGACAGCGTCGCTAGTGGATAACAAAGTATGTAATTCACCAAGAAATAACTGTAGTTCCAATTTTGCCCACCTTAACAGCTAAGTTGGTGGCACTGTACAATGTTTACAGGTTTACATTGTACATTGAATTCGTTACTTATTGTCATGTTTTTGTAGATTTTTCAAAAAGCGCTGAATCAATGTCGATAAAAAAATTATGGGACCACCTATGAGATATGACCTACCAACGAAAAAAAGAATCATCAAAAACAATTCTAAATTGGCGAAGTAATCGCGTAACAAACATACATAAAAAAAAAACATACAGTCGAATTCATAACCGCCTCTTTTTGGAAGTCGGTTAAAAATCCTCTGCTGATGTCCAAGTCAACGGACTCTGTGGTACTTTAATTCACGAATGTTAAACTCTGCAACCATCTTTTCAAGCTATGTTTTGTTATATTATTACATATAAAAATGTAAGCCTTCTAGCGACTTTAAACGCCTGAAGTTAGAGCTGCGCACAAAAACAAGTGAATAGTATTATTAATAAAGTTTATTGATAAAAAAAGACTTCAAGATATGCCTAGATGTACAAACTTGAACTAAAAGACGGAAATTTCAGTTAAAACAGAGATTGAAAGTCCACAAAACTTTTGCTAAAAGGAAGCACTAACCAAAACGTCATCTGTGTTTTTATTTTTTATTTTTGTTGATTTTTCCAAACACTGCTGAATTAATTTCCATATAATGTATATGGCAACACCTCATTATGCCCTACCAAAGGAAAATAAAACTTCGAAATGAACTCATAGATACTCATAAGATACAAAAAAACATACAGTCAAATTGATAACCTCCTCCTTTTGTCGGTTAAAAACTACGATTTTGGGTGTAAACTTTATTTTTATTTACTTTAGCTATGCAGTAAATCTGGCGTTCAATCACTGAATCTCTGAAACCTCAAAGCCTCCTGAAACCCGATCAATTAATCGATCCAGCCCACGTACGGCTCAAAGCTGATAACTTTGATCGCTACATTAAACGCGCTCACAGATACAGTATTCGAATGGCTGTTACTAATTATACCTTACAGATTTTAGGAGTAGATCCTTCTAGATTCTACTGGAGAATTATTTATAGAGCTTTTAGTTAGATAATTAGTCTAAGTAGAAGGAAGAATCTTTTGTTCTTTTTTTTTTTCGATAAGTACTGGTAGTTTTAGTCTTGAAAACTATTATCAGATTTAGACTTAAATGTTTTAATATTTATTTTATAGTTTTCCGCCTGACTTTAGAATGGTTGTACCTATAAAATATTATTTTGTTCTTTGTAGTGTTACATCATGGCACATGCCGTGGTAGCCCATTAGGGAGATCGCTAGACTTGAAAGTGCGAGGTCGCGGGTTCAAATCCCGGGCCCGTACCAATGAGCTCTTTGGAGTTTATGTACGGATTTTCATACCACTGGCTTTTCGGTGAAGGAAAACATTGTGAGGAAACCTGCATACGTACGGAGAATGAATTCAATGGCGTATGTGAATCCACCAACCCGCACTGGGCCAGCGTGGTGAATATGGCCCAATCACCCTTTCGGGGGTAGGCTTAAAGTCCAGCAGTGGACTGTTAAAAGTGCTGATTATGATGATATGATGATGCAGTGGCTCATCAACTTAGAATGTTTGTGTTTTGTAGCTTTTTAGTCGGTTTTTAAAAGACAATTTGCATTGAAACATTACGACCTATGATAGTGAAATGCTTAAAACCTTCTTTAGCTCTGTTCGGACGAACTACTTGTTTATTTATAGATACGATTACACATCCATGCATTAATACCTCCTTGTTTTGACTCTAACAAAGCACCTGAACAATTTTTTTGTTGGTATAGTTATTTGCTATGCGAAATTAGTTGGCGCTCGAGCAAAATTATCAACATTATTCGAGCGGGTTTAAAAACTACTGAGTCAAAATAAATAAAAACTATGTGGAATCACCTCGAGAGTTTCACCTGTATGATAAAAAAAAACATGCAAATTGGTTCACAGATGCCGTAACAATCAATGCACAAAAATCTCCTTTTTTGGAATCGGTTAAAAACAATTTAATTTTAATATTCTAAAATTAAAATATTTTATCACTATATCCGCAGGAAGGAAAAGTAAGACGACAACGTAATTCAAGTCAAAATTTTCCGTTGCATTATTTTTGCAACTTTTAGACCACGTGTTATAACGGTACACGTGGTCTAAAAGTTACGGTCAGTGCTTTTAGTGATCATGTTTTAAAGGTTTTTAAAGTTAAACCTACGTTCTATTACAAGCTTACATTTTAGAAATAGCACCCAAAATTACTCTTGACTCTATGTTTAAAACTAATTTCAGAAAATTACACTCAGGATACATCGTAGTCAAATCAATTACGCAACTTACAATCTTCCAAGCTACCCTTTTCTTAACAGCCTTTTCGAATCTCAAAATAAAAATAGCAACAGCTTATCCTTCTTCAGGGATAATCTCACCATTATCGTGACCTCGGGAAGACCGAGCACTTTGCAGCCGAAATCTCGTCGTTTGTATTCAGGGTATAGCCGCCATCTCGCGGGAATAGAAGTTTAGCGACTTCGGACTCAATTAATGGTGCGATTAGAGGAATTAGCTTTGAGAACGTGGGGAATGATCGGTCAGAACTGGGAGGGTAAGTAATGGAGCTAGGTCATTGCGCATCGAAGTAAACATTTTCTGATCTTCTCTTCTCTATCTTCTCTACATCTTACATAGTATAAATTAAAGTCGCTTTCCTATCTGTCTATCTGTATGGCCGCTAACTCCTCCTAAACCATGCAACGGATTTTGATGCGGTTTTCACCATCAGTTAGATAAATTTTCACGAAAGTTTTATATATATATATATATAACTAGCGACCCTCCCCGGCTTTGCACATAAAGTACACCCGTGCGAATCCGGGCAGGTTTTATAAAATTGAGAGATGTGACGAACAGTAACTAATAAGTAAGCGCCATAATATCTGCTCATAATAACATTTGCCACTCAAAATGTGGTTGACAATTATAAAAGTCACAAAGAAAACGCAAAAACTAATAGTGGGATATTTCCCTTTAACAATGGTACTATTAATGGTAGTTTTATAATATGTCATAACAGAAACAGTACCTACCATAGTTATAAGAATTTTGCATGGTCAGTAGGAAAACATAATATAAAAAAAAAAAAAAAAATACTTTTAATTCAGGCAACTTGACCCATAGATCTCGTACTAATTTATGTCTTAATCAAAATAAAATAAATGCACACTGTATAGGGGTGTTCGTCTTAAACTATATAAGCACACTGTATATGGGTGATAGTCAAACTCTGACAAACTATACAAAAATAAGTGCGGTGCATAATATGGAGCAGCTGATACAAGTGTCTAATCTAATGTGGCTATTGCGCCATTTATTTGGAAGTTATAAATGATTATTAACGGGATATCTACCATTTTAAGGTTGTGGATGGAGCTTCCGATATTTTGGCACAGTTACATGCACCATGTTCACGGGAAGGCTACCCTTAGTGAACAACCGTGATAGTTTAAAACAGCAGTTTGGTGGTTGAAGCAGTGCGCAGTGCGAGTGAGCCGGCTAACAATATTTAATTTTAGTCACTGACTGGCACTCTAATCATTAGCACACGAATGTTACACCGATAATATAATTATTCAATATATCTTTTTTTTCATAACTTTTTTTCTGGGCTAGCGCCTTTATTAACTAAACAAAATACAAGCTAAAACTAAAACTACAAATACAGTTAGACTGCCCATAGACCGTTGAAGGTCTATAAGGTCTATGGTTCAATATATTTATACTAATATTATAAAGAGGAAAGATATGATTGTTTGTTTGCATTGAATAGGCTCCGAAGCTATTGAACCGATTTGAAAAATTCTTTCACTATTGGGAAGCTACACTATCCCCGAGTGACACAGGCTATATTATATTTCCAAAAACATTAGGGATCCTTACTAAAACTCCAATAATGTAACCCAAGGTACAAAAAATAAATAAGATTTACACCCGTGCAAAGCCGGGGTGCGTTGCTAGTATATATTTATATAGGTACAACAGTTCCATAAGCTTCCTACCTAATATGAAATTTTACCATAATAAGTTTTTTTTATATATAGAATACATCTACGTTTGGCCACCAACTCGCTATTTTAAATATTAGTTTTTTAAGACATTTTACAAAAACCAAAGAAAAAAAAACAGAAACTTTGTGAAGAGGGCACTTATTTTTTTTAAATAATTTTTTTTATATAAAAATTATATATTTTTTTATACATTTTTTTAAATATAAAAAACCTTTATTAAATAGTACGTGATAAGTCCCGATAAACATTTAAAACATGTGTTCAAATCGCGAAAGTTTAAAAATTACTAGAGGGTACTTAGTTATGCTGGGCCATCTGTAAACGGTATCAACGGCCAATTTCATTGCGAATTTCAAAATTCTTTGTGATAATATACTGCGCGGTCGTTTGTTGGTAACTGGGTTTATGGATGCAACCTTTGATTTGAACAGTCTTTATCTAGATAAAACTAGATCTAGATTGACTTGGTCTAGATTGACGACAAATGGCGTTTATAACTGAGTGCTGTCGGTTACACATTAAAATAAGGCCCAGTTCTGTGACAATATTCAAACTATCGATTTTTGCATTACATCAGAAAACACACGATTATAATATCGAAGGATTTCAGATAACTCTGAAAATACAATAACTTTTTACCATTTATCAGGTTCTTACCAAGCTATTCCTAATTTGTCACAGCGTGTTACGTGTTCCTGAATCTCTTGAAGCGTCCATTTCAATTTTAAAATTACTCTTGACATCTCATCCAGAAATCAACTACAGGAATGGAACCTATGTAGTCATGCAGCTATCCTACATGATTGGCAATCATAGGAAATCGCTAACTTCCCACTGGGATTCTATTTTGAGAATAAGATATGACTGTGTTGTTTTCTTGTTGAATTAAAAGAATGTTATATTTTTTTGGGAGTATGGCACTCATCATTTCGTAGACTGTTTTTACCAGGCATTCGAAAAGTATTTTTTCTTTGAATTTCTCTGGTTAGAACCAATGATGTGTTTGCTAATGATAATTGCTACGGATGTTTTTGTAGCAATTTGTGATGTGAAACTATTGTTTTCATAGGTTGAAATTTTGCAAATGGGTCGATGAAAACGAAGCTTTGTTATTTGAGGGTTTTCTATGGCAGCATTATAATCTATGGGGTGTTTTTAAATATTTTACATTATGTATTTCTTTAATTTCTACATTTAGAAGATAGAAGACGTAGCGATGTGTATGCTCTTATGTGTAGTAAGATTTATAATACTCTGCATAGATTTAGGTTCGAGACTTGACAGATTTATATTTATTCTCTTATAGCGACGATCACATCTCACTGATATGATCGTCGCGAAAATTGCCAAACGCACTACATATTCATTAGCTTTAAACACATTTTAATTTCGTTTTCGGTGATCGGCTCTATTTATGGTAAGGTTTTTCTATCACCATTATCATAATTTCAGCAATAGGACGTCCGCTGCTGGACATATGCCTCCCCCATTAATATCCAAAAAGACCGGTTGGAAGCGGACTTCATCCAACGTTTTCTTGCGGTTTCTTGTAGGTCGTCTCTCCATCGAGCAGGTGGAAACCCTACGCTGCGCTTACTGGTCCGTATTCTCCATTTGAAAACCTTTCAGCCCTATCGGCAATCTGTTCTGCATGCTATGTGCCCTGACCACTGCCACTTCAACATGCTAATCCGGTGGGCTATGTCAGTAACTTTCGTTTGTTTACGGATCTCCTCAGCTTTTGTATGAGGCAATAGAAAAATCAGTTCGGTAGCCTATTCAGTGTTCGACAACGCATAACGTTTATCACAGTATTCTGCGTATCGTCCAAGAGACCAAAGTTGTGGCTGAAGTACAAATCGTCCTCGATAATAAATCTATTCCAAAAACGTTCTATATCCCATTATGACAGAACTCGATTATCAACCTCGGTATTACAATAGCTCCTATTGGCTACTCATTCAACATCATTACCTTTATTTCGATCGAGAGCTTCTTTTATATAATTTTCACAATTCATAACGAACCCTATTATTCACATTTCGACATATTTTTCTGTTCGCAAATACCTTTGTCCCGTTTCATTTTTTTCAAGTTAAATTCACCGGATAAATTATGTCGAGATATAGGTAGGATAAATAATCCGGCACTCCATTAAATCTAAAATGCGAACGCTTTTAAGAAATTAGGCAACTAATCTTCGGAGTCGGCTGAAAGGGGATTATGTCGAGAAAGGAATTGCATGACCTTTATTTTTAGAATTTGCTACTTAGCCCGCAGATTTTGGGAGAATTTCTTGGAATATTCAATCCAGTAAATCCTCTCGCAAACGAAGTCAAACATTTGAGAATTTCATTATTTTGAAACGAAGCTGAGTTTTCGTTAGATATGGTCAAACATTGAAGCTAACTAGAAACGTCCGAATTCATCCACAGCTGGCCGATCAGTTTAAATTTGACTTTCGGTAGACTAAATTCTAACATCATTAGCAGAAGAAGATACTGTTGTAGTACATTGGCGTGGTGTAGAGTATCCACTGTACAGATTTACATGAAAAAGGTGTACCGATTGGCGAGAAAGCCAAAAGCAGCTCTTTTTAACATCTGAATTTTTTAAACGGGACCAACGCTGATGTCGCAATACGAATATCAGCTGTTCTATAGAAATAAAAAACATTAGAATGAGTGACGTTATCTGTAATAGGTAAATAATCTAAGGGTATAATTCTGATTTAAATATTAGATTTATGGAACTTATGTCTGATAATAAAATGATTTGTTTTTCTATTTTATATAAATTAGTACTTTATTCAATAAAAATTACAAGGAAAATGAAAACTATCTTAAATATAAATAACTAAAAGTAATCAAAAACACTAATCTAACAAGCCGCTGCCAATGGGCAGCGTTCCCAAAATACTGGCAGCATTGCCACGTTGTATGGCAAAATTAGTACTTAACTAAATACTTTAAAGTTTTAGGTGTATAAAATGACAATAGCCATATAAGACCACATGAAACTTGATTTAAAAAAAGTCCCAGGGTAAAAATAATTACGTCTTTCCATACAAATACAAATATTTATTAATAACACCTATGTTACATGTCAATAAACGGTAAATTCTGTATTATAGTTACATTGAATTCGGTCCTTATAATAATTAATTTGTATATGTCGAATTTCTAGTGTAATTCCGCTTCTACGTCGTTTCGAGTACAATAAGGATTTTGGGTAAACTATTTTCTCTATAGATATTTTTGAACGACGTAGAAGCGGAATTACACTAGAAATTCGACATATACAAATTAAAAATGGACTTCCGTAAAGTAACGCCTGATTCAATCAACTTATAATAATTGTAAAATTGTATAATTTTTTTATAAATAATAATTTCAAGTAGATTTTATAATAATTTCAAATAGATTTAATATTAATTTCAAATAGATTTAATAATAATTTCAATTAGATTAATTAACAAAGTAACTAACATAGGTTTTAATCTAGTCCAGGGTGATTTAGGTACGAGTATCTGCTGCATCTAATCAGTCGCCCCGTCGCAGCTGGGTGTTTCAGGAGCTTTCCGGATTAAAGTGCGGAAGCAAGGGATTGATTAAGTTTTAGCCTCTTGGATTGGATAGTGGCTAGTTGCTAGTTTGGTTCGAGCGACTGATTAACTATAATGGTTAGAATTGACAGTCTACCAAGCAGTATAGATTCATCTTCGACCACATCGTCGCTTACCAACAGGAGATTGGTAGTCAAACGCGGAATTATCTGCGGTAAAAAAAAGGTTGTATAAGCTTGCGTCGTTTGTTTCATTTTGCCACTAGCTGCACCCACGGTTTCAAGCATGGATTACTTCTTATAACATCAGCTATCTGCTAGTGAAAGTCCCGACAAAATCGGATCAGCCATTTTGGACTCCATAGGAAACATATTCGTACATATACACAATTCACGGTTACTGGTAATCAGTTAGCATCTTACAACAACTTTTCAACAACTTTCTTTCTTTAATACATTCGCATTTATTTATCTACTTAAACTCCTAACGCCCTTATCTCAATTTCCTTATTTATAATTTATAAAATATCGGTAAATAGTAAATACCAGTAAAAAATAATTAAAGTTACTGTTCACGTATAATCTTTTTCATGAGATCCCTTTAAGACAATAATTATTCGTGCTTAAGTAAGACCAAGAAGATTCCCATTTCTCTATGTTTACAAGTTTTATACCCAGTTAGAGGAAAGGTATCGAAATAGTCAAAACACACAGGGGCCTTACAGGCAACTGCTAACGCGGTACTAACGTTCAAATCCGCTCAGTTTGAAAATCACGCAAACGTGAACGTTAACGCGCCCAGATACGGTTTGCGGTCGCGTGATTTTCCAACTGAGGGGATTTAACGTTAGTGTGACACCGCGTTAGCCGTTGGCCGGAAGGGCTCAACTCTTTAATCTGTTCAACAACATTAAGATTATTTACACCAATGTACATTAAATTAGGATCAACTTAGAAAATAAAGATTGATTACTATTATAACACTTTCTTTCAATATAACCACGGGTCTAGCCCGGATCTTTGATAGGCATTGGTATTCATCGCCCGCATTCATCGCTTACCAACAGGAGAATTGGCAGACAAAGGTGGACTTATACGCGATAAAAATACTATGCTGCTTCTTATGAGTATCTCACTCTACTGTGAGACAGGGGCGGATCCAGGATTTCATTTGGGGGGGGGGGGGGCATTCTGACAAGTTTCGAAGGAATCAAATCGAAAAATTGAGTCTGAGTGAGAGAATGTATGGAATTGCTAGGTGTTTTGGGGTGGGCCATGGCCCCCATGCCTCCCCCCCCCCTGGATCCGCCAATGCTGTGAGATACTCATAAGTAGCAGCATAACTTATCTAGTATATTCAAGCAATGCTCCATTGAAATATAATATTCTAATCAACAAATACAGATACTAACAAGCCAAGTTCGTTAGTTCCCAAGATCACCGCAGGCAGTCGTAGTCAGCGCTCCATTCGCACTAATTTCATTAATCTTCAATATTGGATCCAGGCTTAGTCTTCACTATCTCCCAGCAACATTAGCCCTTATACTTCCTCACTTATAGCCGAAAATCACTTGAAACTTTTCTGCTGACCCGTCTCGCTAAAGTTACGCGATGTTTACGTAGTGACTGATGTTTATTCTGTGTCGGGAGTTAATATTTTTTTATTCAGTTCGCTGGAGCAAACTTTTACGTCGATAACTCTTGACCTGTTTGTCAGATAGATGTTACGCTTCACTGGATATCGGATAAACTCAATATTGTTTTAGTTATCTCTGATAACAAAATATTGCTATTAAAAAAACACACCTTTTATTTACAGACACAAGTTCCATAAATCTAATAGTAGGTAAAGGTAAGGTAGGTGGTAGGTAGGTAGGTAGGTAGGTAGGTCTAATGGTAGGTTCCAGTGATAACCGTAGCAAAAGACTAAGAAAGAGGGTAGATCGTTATGTCTGCACCTAACTTTTTAGTCGTTCGACCAACCACCCGCATTCTTCAGTCTTCTCGTGAACATGGTGCACGTAACTGCGCCGAAATATAGGGAGCTCATTCCACAACCTTACCTCGGTAAATATCACGTAAATAATCATATAACTTTAGTGAACAACCGTGATAGTTTAAAACAATGTTCTAATAGAAGGTAGTACAAATAAATGAATTAGAGTTATACAGGGTTATAACAAAAAGGTATGCTAAGCCGAAAGGAACAACTTTAACAATGGGACCAACCCTAAATCGCGAAAAAAATCTGCTGTTTCATACATTTTGTCGAGTGTCAATGACCGTTTTCTATGGAACAGCTGATATTTTTTCGCAACTTCAGGATTGGTCCTATAGTAAAAGTTGTTCATAACTTTGAGTACAATTACCTCATTTTGGCTAAACATACCCTTTCCTGACAACACTGTATAATTATTATTACATACAACGTCAACATCGAAATAAATCACCACAATAACAATGAAATAATGTTAATTTATTTCAATAGTATCCCGATATAATGGTGCAAGATGGGACAATTTAACATTATCGATGACTGCTTTCAGAATGCAGCGGGCGAATTACGAAAAACGTAAATTCGTATCAAAACTCATATATAGGCCGCCTATTATACTGCCGGTCTTGTATTATTTTTTAAGTGACTTTTGTATTTTTATTTCGGTGTATAATAAAGTGATATATTATTATTATTATTATTCTTTATTTCATAAAATTCACGGGTTTGACCCGGTCATTTGTTAGGCATTGGTGGAGTCGAAACCAACACCAAGAGGCCCTGTTGAATAAAAAATACAATTTCTATGGAATGTGTATAAAATGGAATGTAAAACTATTGTACAGTATGGGATAAAAAATAAAAAAACAGGGCTATTGAGGTGAACTATTTGTGGGTAGTTGAACTGATCTATGGGATGAGAAACGGCACCTGCCTTATCCTGTCTCATCTCAAAATATATTTAGGCAGGTGATGACTTGCCACCCACTAAATGGGCCCCCCATAGAGGCTGCCGCATCTTGGCACCGGAGGGGCAACATTGGCGTGGGTGGCTTAGGGTGTCGAGAGGTGTGCTGCACTTTCACTAAGAGCTACTCGCGGCGTTATGCCCTTTAACACTTCCACCCTGGAGCTTAGGTTCTTAGCTCTTGCGGTTTCCACCCCCAGACGGCCGGTTAAGGCAAGCCAGGGGTCAGGGTCTCTGGGGTTTTAGACCCATGGAATCGGGGTACCCGGTGTCGCCACTCACCGACGGCTCGCCATAAAGCCGCCCCTGCGTTTTTATTATTATTATTATTATATAAAAAAAAAAAAAAAATGCAGTTATGGAATTCGATGCGTATTTTACGTATCGAATACTCGTACTTCGCCTATTTTTGTTACTCGCACATGTTCTATCAAAAGTGAGGCGACCTTTTTGCGCATTTACCTGCATAGCCATCGTTGCGAAATTCAACAAATCGCTGGCTCACTATTACAAGATTCTATGTTATTTTCTTACACGTTCTGTGATATCAATTTAAAATTTTTGAGTGTCATAAATATTGACTTAGCAGGGTTTATGCTTGAGTGAAAATATCTCTCTTAAGCATAAACCCTGCAAAGTCAATATTTATGAATGTATTTTTTTTTTTATTGAAATTACAGAACGTGTATGAAAATAACATAGAACCTTGTAATAGTGAGCCAGCGAAATATTGAGGACGCGTTGCAGAACCTACGCAGAGCGTTACGAGGCCTCCCACTAGATGGATTGACGACATTGTGAGAGTCGCGGGCATCCAGTGGATGCAGATGGCAGGCTGTAGTTCAGTGTGGAGGTTAAAGGGGGAGGCCTATGTTCAGCAGGTCTATTCCACTTTAATCAACTGGGTGATAAAAGTCGACTCTTAGTCGACTTTGATCTCCTTGGAATATAATAGGCGATAATAGGCGACTCCATTTCAATTATTATTTGAGTATTCTTTGATCACCTGCACCTAGGTGACCATAGGCGACTCGATTATCTTCTGGCTGATGATGATGATGATGTTGCAGAATCGTGAGAACCGCAACAGCAACCCTGAAAGCGTTATTGTATTGGGCACGCAGAGCGTCGAGGGTATTTTTAATAATTAATAGGCTTGCCTTTGACCTCCATCTCGCCCGATGTTACGCGATGATGCGGTCTACGTTGGAGCACACTTGCCTAGAAGAAACCGATTCGCTCAGGATGTTTTTTATTTTATTTTTTTATTATAGATAGGCTTGCGCTTGGCCGCCAACTCGCCTGATGTTAAGCGATGATGCGGCCTACGATGGAGCACGCTTGCCTAGAAGAAACCTATTCACTCTCGACTTGAAGACACCCAGATTGTAACTTTTGTTGATTGTTGTTTTTAGTATACGCTGTCCACAAGCTACTGCCGTAGAATGTAGAACCGTAAATGCAGTAGCTGCCAATCATACCACTATACAAGTAGTTTTGTTGTCTGTAATTTTGTTGTTATCATCATCATCACCTGTCTGTATTAGTCCACAAATTTAATAACGTGCGATCACACATAAATACAATAAGTCCCGATAACGATTTAAAACATATAAATTATATGTTTTAAATCGTTATCGGGACTTATTGTATTTATGTGTGATCGCACGTTATTAAATTTGATTATTATATGAAAAGTGCTTACTTACATTACATTTGCCGTTATAAGCACGTACAATGACCTAAAAGGTTATGGGTCGTTACTCATACCGATATATCGTCAAACATCTTGAGTTACAGTAGCCCTAATCAAATACACCCTAATAAATCCCATCCTAATCGACAACTTCGTTAGCTCAACCGAACATCAATCGAGATGGAAATAACTGTATGTACCTACCTATTACTTACGTAGATAGCCCGTTGGTCCAGTTGAACCTACCTTCTGAGCTTGAGCTGAGCTCTCTGAAGTATAGTATAGTAACCATACCGGTCCATGTACTGACGCCGTTCCTTACCCCAGAAATGTCCAGGAATTGATAAGCCAGGATCTGGCAACCCTAGCTGGGCCGCAAGTAGCCTGCGAGGGCGAGTGTCAAGCACAAGTGAAGTACAAAAAAAAAAACTTTCTAGGTCGCGCGGTTCGCTGGGCCGCAAGCGGCCCGCGAGTGCGAGTGTCAAGCACAAGTGACGTACAAAAAAGAAAAAAAACTTTCTAGGTCGCGCAGTTCACTGGGCCGCAAGCGGCCCGCGAGGGAGAGTGTCAAGCACAAGTGACGTACAAAAAAGAAAAAAAACTTTCTAGGTCGCGTAGTTCGCTGGGCCGCAAGCGGCCCGCGAGGGCCAGTGTCAAGCACAAGTGACGTACAAAAAAGAAAAAAAAAACTTTCTAGGTCGCGCGGTACTCTGGGCCGCAAGCAACCCGCGAGGGCGAGTGTCAAGCACAAGTGACATAAAAAAAAGAAAAAACAATCTTCAGATTAGCCCAGCGAGTAATCATGACATGTGAAGTTTGGTAGCATAGGATCCAAAAAAAATGTGTTTCAATATTTTCTCTACAAAAAACATGAACAAGAAATTAAGTCTATACATTGAAATATTACAAAATAGAAAGAAAAAAAATCATCTAGTTCAAAGGAGGTTACCAAGGATCTACTAAATTGATCTTGAACTTTTGCACTACCAAGGAGGTTGCTTCAAGGAGGTATATAACGCGAGCAAAACCGCGTGACGCAGCTAGTCATAAATAAAAAAAATCTAAAAACTAACACTAATAATATAGTTCCCAAAATAAGCTTGAAGTTTGACATGCTTACTTAAGTCTCTGGCTAAGTGAATTCTAGGGCAAACTCCAATTATTTACCAAGGCTTAGACAGCATCGGCATAAATTATAAAACCAGGGTCAACTTACAAGCTGCCATGAAGTTGGCTCAGGATGATTTAAACTTAAAACTTATCTCTTCAAAAGTGTATTAGCATCGGAAACGCGGCTACGAGCGATTGAAGTCGTTACAAACAGCTCTCGCCAACTTTCGGGCCTTAAGTTACGTAAACTTGATAAGTTCTGCACTAGTTGTTAAGTGCTTACATCGATTGCCACTAATGTGTTTCAAAACTGTAACCCACGATCTTGATTGTGATTACTTTGTACATACCGTCGCACCTGAACCAAAGCCTGAACTTCCAGTAGCCACTGGAAGTGTAGGTGCAATCGTGATTGTTTTGGTCTCCATCAGTTCAGCATGAACCCGTGCAGTGATACTGACCGGAGACAGAAATATTAATTCACTAGCGACCCGCCCGTCCGGCTTTGCACGGGTGTAATTTACGTGCGAAGCTGGGGTGAGTCGCTAGTTATACATATAAACCTTCCTCTTGAATCACTCTATCTATTAAAAAACCCCGCTTCAAAATCCGTTGCGTAGTTTTAAAGATTTAAGCATACATAGGGACGGACAGACAGCGACAGCGACTTTGTTTTATACTATGTAGTGATAATGATAGTGATTATTCGATGACAGCATTCCCATGGTCACCTAGGTGAGTTTTATGCGTGATTTTTTTAGTTTTCTTCCAATATCCTCAACATTATTATATTATTGAAACTGACGTGGATTTCACACATTTTTATTTTTTTGAGTGCAAATCGAGAGGCAGCCGCGCTCGTGTATTCACCTTGAAAAAGACCGTCTAATGCGGTTGAAACTATATTCGGAGTAACCGGCTTAATCTTACGTGAGTAATTCCCGTGTAATATAAATAAAATGAATTCTCAACATTCTCAAATTGCCTTTATTTTTCGAAATCCAAGCTTCGTGTAAGAATTATTAACAGTCGAACGCCTATAGGTCAAATTGATGACCATGTAATACGTATCCGACCCTTGTAGCCGTAAACGTACTAGGTATGTATTAAAATAGAAATGGGTTAGTAACACTAGGGTAAAACTAAATACCGCGTTTCGACCGTTTGACTTACAAAGAAAACTGTGGGGACCAAAATATAATACATATGTGCAAAAGAGATAATTAAAAGCAGTCATTGAAAATAAATAATAGAAAACATTTTATAAAGTCATGTAATAAGCATATATTTATTGAATCTAATCTATTTATTGACCAAGCGAAAGTTGAAGTGGCAATGGGAATGCCACATCGCTGGAAGAACCAATAATCAATGGGGATAAAAGGTAGAGACCACGAACCGGAAGACGCAGCGTACGACATTGTGAGAGTCGTGGACATCCAGGCGATGCAGATGGCAGGCTGTCGTTCAGTGTGCGGAGATCTTAGAGGGAGGCCTAATGTTCAGCAGGTGGACGTCTTCTGACTGATGATGATGATGAAATTTAATATGGCTTCCAAGATGGTAGATTACATTTTCTTTGCTAAAACCAAAAGATAGTTTAAAAAATGTTTTTTTTTTTACTAATAACTTATTTATAAAAGTTCTTAAACAAACAAAGCCTAAAAGAAATCTCCAAACCGGATCTCAACTTGTCAGTCTAACGCTAAAATGAATATTGAGTACGAAAATAACTTACTAAAAATCCTTCGCCATCGTGACCCATCAATCACCGTTCGAAGAACACGAAGGGGGACTTTTTGTTCCTCTCCCATTTTCTATCCATCTTGAAATATAGATTGATCGATTTCTCTTACTTCACTTAATTCTTAAAAGACCCTATTTTTGTTAAACGACCTTTAATTGCCTTGGGATGTGCTTTCCAAATTTTTTATTAGAAGTAGGCAAAGGCTTTGTCGCTTATAATAATTTTCTGTAATTTGGGAGGTTATCTAAGAAATTTTGTCAAAGAATTAATTTTATGCCAATCGTGTAAGTAATTAAATCGTTAGATTTTTACTTATTTTTTCTGAGACCTTGACTCACTTAACTTGACTTTGACTTCTTTGACGATTTCTTATAAAACTTTAAACATTTTATCGACTACTACAATAAAAAGTATTTTGTTTGGCACTGGCTACATAAACAAAATAATTATACAGAATCATAATTATATTTAAAAAGTGTGTTTTTTTATGTATCAATTGCTACAATAAAAATCTTGTAGAAATGTATTTGTGACTTTGACCTCTACCAGAGGCGATTCACTCCGTACTTCAGGTATGCTCGGCCGGCGACCCTTTTCAAGAGGAGCATAGCAGGGCAGCGGTCAGTGGCCGCTCGGCTCTCGCTTGGCCCGCAAGCTACAGTAGCCACGTCGTATCTTTTCTGTGATTTTTGCAACGAACAATGACTAATGTGCTATTATGTCTTGTGTGCCTCTACCTAAGAGCACTTTTATTTTAAAATTGTTATTTATTAAAGTTGTTTATCATTCTATAATACCCAAATCTATCTGTAGTTATGACCAAAACAAAGAATTAAAATATTTCATGGAAAACTAACAGTTTTGTTCAAATAACACTATGAAGCTTGGCTTGTTGAGAAAACATTTTATAAGGTATAAGACTTTCTACCTAAGGTAGAGTAGGCTTTAATTAATTATTTACTATATTTTTCTAATGTAAAACTGACATTTCAAATTATTATTATTTATTGACTAAAATATTATTTGTTTAATTTGATTTTGACATTATGTAATTTAATAATTTTTTTGTATTATTTGATTGTTTTTTTTTTCTTTCATGTTTGATCATTATGTAAAAGATGATAAGAATTTATGCACTGTGATATGTAACTAATAATTGTTATGAATCAATAAGTATGAGTATGAGCCATCCTCCACTAAACTTCACGGATAACTTGGTCGCAGTGTCTGTACTGAAGCTTTAACCGAGACAGAACTTGCCAGTTCGCGGCTACAGTTCTCAAAGGCATTAATTAACTTGGCTTCAGTAAGTGAAAGCAATTAATTACCGTGCAGCAGAAACATAACATTTAATAGTACGGCTGTTGATTTTGATTGCAAGGCCGTTTAATAATCAATGGAGACATAAAAATAAAGTATTTTATTAAAGACTAGCGGTCCGCCCCTGCTTCGCACGGGTATAGATTATAGCCTATGTCACCCGGGGATAGTGTAGCTTCCCAACAGTGAAAGAATTTTTCAAATCGGTTCAGTAGTTTCGGAGCCTATTCAATGCAAACAAACAAACAAACAAACAATCAAATATTTCCTCATTATAATATTAGTATAGATATAGATAGTATAGACAAGTTTCAATAAAGTTTAAGTTATGTTATGGTTCATACAAAAATCTTACAAAAATCCCGAATGTTCAAATTTTCTGGACAACCATCTAACCTAACCTTGTTCGGACTATTGCGAATGTTTATAAAAAAACTAGCTGAATCCCGCGGTGCTACCCGCGATTTTCCAATTTTCCCGCATTTTCGGAGAGATTAAGTACCCTATGTCAGTCCATATGATGTACACTATCATCCTGCCAAAATTCGTTAAGATCGGCTTAGCGGTTTAGTCGTGAAAAGCGAACAAACATCCAGACAGAGAGACAAAGTTACTTTCGCTTTTATAACAGTAGTAAGGATAAGGATTGCCAAATCAGTCCAGCGTTTCTCGGCAAGTAGTACGCTTTACGGTATACCTTACGCTCGACGTTTCAACCAAGTGCTAATGACCGTGGTTAACTCGTGACCACAGTCATTGTAAGAGATTTTTTTACCTCAATAAAATAATGCGTGATAAATCCCGATAGACATGTTTATATCTGAGTAAATAAGCTTGTATCTATAGTTTCGTTGAGCTGCTAGGAATGGTCAGAGCTTTAAAACCGCCTAGAGGTCTCCGACATAAACTGTTGTTTTTATAGGACAAACATCCGAGATTTAGGTACAATTTATCATATCATCCTAGCCGCGGTAGTGCTCAGTTATAAAAGCCACTCATGGTCACCCATCTAAGTGCTTAGTGCGTGTGTTTCTCCAATTATTATTGCGTTTACCTACCCGATCGCGGGATCGCGTTGACGTTAACTACGATTTGTATGTAATAAGCCATCTATAGCCATTGAGATGGAATTGCTCTTACTTCATACAAATCAGTTAAGTGTTTAGCGCTTTGATTCCACATTTATTGTGTGAACTACTAGTCTGTGAAATGCACTGCCTGAATGGGTGTTCCCCGATGGTTACAATCTGGGTATCTTCAAATCACGAGTGAATCTGTTTCTTCTAGGCAAGCGTACTCCAACGTAGACCGCATCATCGCTTAACATCAGGCGTGATGGTGGTCAAACGCAAGCCTATTATTGGTTTAAAAAAAAAAGTTTACGCGATCGAGTAGGTAAACACAATAATAATTGGAGAAAGTCGCACTAGGCACTCGGAAGACTGACTGAATTGATCTTTTTCGGAATAGTACCTAGTAGACGCGACGCCATGAACGTTACTTTTCCCATTATTTTTGTCTTTATCGACTTTGTCTTCAAGGATCGGTATCGGGTGATGGGCAGCCTTTGTTAGAGGTCAGGTCGAGTAAGATATTTTGTCATCGTTAGGAACGTGTACGGAACTTGGCGCATTTGTGTGAAAATAGCTCAAAACTGGCCATAAAAATTATGTGAATTCTATTTTTATGGTTTAACTGTGTATCGCTGGCATCCAGTGGATGCAAAAGGCAGACTGTCGTTCAGTGTCGAGGTTAAAGGGGAGGCCTATGTTCAGCAGTGGACGTCTTCTGGCTGATGATGATGATGATGAACTGTGTATAAGTTTACCATTCTATTCCTTTAGTAAGGCTCACTGCTGACCTGCTTAGCTTTACTAAAGCTGAGCGTCGTGATGATAGAATAATCAGCCTTCTTATCAGTTAGATGGTATGATTTTCTGATCTTCACCTTGCTGCCTTTTTAGGGTTCCGTACCTCAAAAGGAAAAACGGAACCCTTATAGGATCACTTTGTTGTCCGTCTGTCCGTCCGTCAAGACCCTTTTTCTCAAGAACGCGTAAAGATATCAAGTTGAAATGTATACCAAAACACAAATCAAACTCAAATCTACGGTTTCTTTCAATTGTGAAAAATCAAACTTGTAAGTTTACGCGATCAAAAGATATGACCGTTTATCTCGCATATTTTCGCATATTTTGCTATTTCACAAGGGAATCAAAACCTATCTAACTTCCCGTTGACTTAGAATCATGATATTAGGCAAAAGGCAAGGTCTTACAGTACATATAAATGAATAAATTCTAAAGTCATAAATTTGAAGTTATATGATTTAAAAATAATTGTTTTGCTATTACAATCTTAAATTTGTGGTCGAAATGTATGGAAGAACATTATTGTCCACTAGAAAGTTAAGTTTGTCTTTCAATATTTCAAGTTTTTTTTTTTTTTTTTGTTTTGACTCACTTTCTGAGAGTTCCATCTAACAGAACCGTCAGAGTGCGAGTCCTACTCGTACATGTCCGTTTTTTTTCCCGCATGATATTATTATGGACTATTAGTTCATTGGTTCATAGTTTGGTTCATGCAAGTTTCTTACTGTGCGTGAAAAATTAAAAATAATATTTCGGGACATTTAGATGAACATAGGAGACATATTTTGAATACGAACTATAATTGTACTACGGCATATCTCCCATGTTTTTCTAATCTGAGGTTTATCCCATGTTCAACCCCTATTTAGTCCCATACACTAATAGAACAACCAAAAATATTTTCCCGCTAGTTTTATATTTCTTAATATTTAATTTCGAAAATTCTCTCTAAAGCTAAACCTACCTCCATTACTTGTCAACTTAATAAAACAGATAAAACACGGCTTAAACTCCAAAGCGTCTGAGAAATAAGTCAAAGTAAAACTTGTTATCGGACTGACCATTCACTGCGCTGTAAGGGCGGGATCACATTAAGACACACTCTACGGACGGCGCCGGCGGCGTGTCGCAAAACTACGAAATTATTATCACATAGAGCGACAGCACAATGCAACCTTGCATTTTTGTGAGTTTTGGCGTCAACGTGGAAATAACATGTCGGCTCGTTGGATTATTTTCCTAAACTTGTGTATTTTTGAGTGTTAATGTGTAGTAAATGGTGAATTATTATTTATTAAGTGCTCGTATACGTGCTCAAGTGTGGACAAGTGATATAACGAGGTGAAATATATTGTCTTTTCGTGTTGTTTCCAAAACTCCATAGGAGCTTCTTGTAAATCTCCACCACTTTACAGGGGCATGAGTTTGACTTGACTGTGACTATGACTTCTTTGACGCTTTTAATACTATTTAAACATGTTTGGTATTACGACTAAATGACATTTATTTAATCCACGGTCATGAACATTTTAACAAAAAAAAATGCATTTTTTTGTTTCTACAGAATTACAATCTAGAAGAGATCAAGTATAGGGTTAATAATTTATTACTAGGCAAACGTTTTCCATCGTCGACACTTTTTGCGTTCGCAATTTTTTTGATCAGGTTAAATTTGCGGCCTCACGTTGGTCGTAAAAATAATCTCTTTGATAATCATATAACTTTAGTGAACAACCGTGATAGTTTAAAACAGTATTAAACTCTTTTTGTGTTGTTTCAATGACTTGGAATCGTTGCTTTGTTAATTCTCTTTTGAACTAATATGAAATTTGAGAAAAACTCTTGTGGAGCACACCATAAGTACTCGCATCATAAACTTTTTATTCCAGATAGTGCAAAAAATCGAAACCACGGGTAAACAAGGCGAATTTAGTGATTTTCAAACGCCATTTTTCATTTAAAAATAAATTTCTTTCGATATCCGACGTGTCGCAAGTCTAAGTGCGATTTCACCCTGAATACTCCCTGTTCGTAGCACTGTTGCAATGAAATGAAATCCTTTTCTTATAGCAATATTTACAGTGGCTCTTGTAATAAACACATTTTTTTTATTTTTTATGTGGATTATTCTTTGCCGACAATTCTAATTAGACAATAAATATTTAGTGTTTGCTATTTCTAAGTAAAATTAAGATTACGGTATATTACCTCTGGCAATACAAATATTCTATTCAATTTTATTGTATATAATATGGATGATTTATCAGTTACTAGCCGTGCCCCGCGGTATCACCTGCGTGATAATGAAATAAAGTAGTGATGATGATAAAAAGCAGCCTATGTGTTAATCCAGGATATAACCTATCTATATTCGAAATTTCATCTCAATCCGTCCAGCCATCTCTGCGTGAAGGATTAAAATACACACACACACAAATACACACCCACACACCAACTGTCGCTTTTATAATATTAGTGTGATTATAGTTTAAAAACACGCCTATGTCACGTGTTAAAACAACCAAACTCGAGGTGGAACCCATTTAGCCATTGAAGAGTTATACTCTATCGGATCAGTTTGTTTACCTACCTACAAAATATTTGTATTGTAATCCGGGCTGTATAGTACGATTGCAAAGTTTCAATTTAAAATTATAATTAGTTTCAAATTATTGCATAGTATTATTATTACATTACATAAATATATTGTCAGAAGTGAAGCTATTAATAAAAGCGATTTAAAAATACATGATATGCTACTCGTATTTGTTTGTTATACTTAGGTAAATCGTTTATGTTTTTTTTTTTATTAATAGGTCAGTATAGAATTAAAACTATGAATATTTTTACCAATTCGAAAAATCCGTAAATTTTTATCAAGTTTTTTTGCCAAGCTCTTATTAGTAAGATCTGGCAGCCTCACTTGAAACCCTATTACTATTCCATTCTAGACGAGTAGCCTGTCAAACAAAAAAAAACGAGAACTAATAATTCGTTTTACGGTGTTATAAATATGAAATAAGTATTATTTACGTTATTTTATGCCAAAATAAAGAAAATTCAATGAACATAAAGTGTGTGCAATAAAACTGTATCAGCGCCGAGCCAGTAAGAGGCCTGATATTTACGATATTGGCCCTCGAAAAGGCTTTTTAGCACTATTCCGGACGTTTCGATCATATAATATAAGTAGTTACAGTATTTTACAAAAGCTGCGACTCGCAGTTGCGTTCTTTATTTTCTAGTTTTCTCCCATTTTCCGCAATATTCATCATCATTTCAGCCATATGACGTCCACTGCTGGACATAGGCCTTCCCCATCGATCTCTAAAAGGGCCGGTTGGAAGCGGCCTGTAACCAGCGTTTCCCTGCGGTCTTTTTTAGGTCGTCTGTCCATCTTGTAGGTGGATGTCCTACGCTGCGCTTGCTGGTCCGTGGTCTCCATTCGAGAAACTTTCAGCCCGATTGGCCAATGCAGCAATATAATTTACAGCAATATAAATACAAAATTATTATGATGACGAAGGTCTTTAACCAGTGTGTGTTGCTAGTGATGACATACGGCAGTCAAACGTGGTCTCTCACCATGGGCCTCATAAGCAAGCTCAAAGTCGCACAATGGCTATGGAAAGGGCTTCTCTCATAGCATTCGGGTATGGCATTCATTCATCTCCCAGGCAATCGGGGTTTCTCTACGAGATCGAATTAGAAATGAGGAAATCCGTAGACGAACGAAAGTTACCGACATAGTCCACCGGACCAGCAAGTTGAAGTGGCAGTGAGCAGGGCACAGATCAAGCAGAACAGATGGCTGATGGGGCCGAAAGGTTCTCGAATGGAGACCACGCGCAAGTAAGCGCAGCGTAGGACGTCCTCAACATCTTTGATACTTGAGGTTGCTTCAAGGAGGTACTATAACGCGGGTGAAACCTATATGTACCAAAAACATAATTTCACCATAATTTCACAATATTACACAAAATTTCGCAATGTTATGTGACGTTATGCAATATGTTGCAATACAAAGGAAAAACGTGAAATGATTGTGCAATTACACACTCGAGTGTTGTTTGCCGGATAACAACTCCCATCATGCTTAATACAAGTACCTATGTATGAGCATCAGACAGATTCACCGGTATAGTTAAATTAATACAAACATTCGGCAAGTAATGACGTCAATGAAATTGTGTTGTCCATTATACAGGGTTACGCATATAGACTGTACTAAGCTGAAAAGAGGTCATTTTACTCACCATTATGAACAACTTTTACTATGAGACCAACCGTGAAATCGCGAAAAATCAGGTGTCCTACACATTTCGTCGGGTGTAAATGACCGTTTTCTATGAAAAATCTTTTTTCCGCGATTTCAGATTTGGTGTCATGGTAAAAGTTGTTCCTAATTATGAGTACAATGAACTCCTTTCGGTTTAGTACAAGATTTATGAGTAGCCCTGTTATACGTATGAAAAAGATGGCGTCATTTTTAAAGCGATCAAATTAAGTATACTTTAGAAAATAGTACATTAGAATTGACGTCATAATGTTGTGTTAAGATAATAGACACTCGGGGAATTTCCTGAAAAATTCTCAGCCTCAACATCCGGCAATTCATTTTCACGGAAAATTTTATCATGACGAATGTGTTTTTGCGTATTTCTACACTTATCGATAGCAATTCTTATCGAAATTGGGAGCAATATATCAAATAATCGCTTCTTATCATAAAAACAAATAAATCGATAAAATTACAGAAACTCTTTCAAAATTCCAAACAAATAAGTATCGTAGAGAAGGCAAAAGTACATTTAAGACTCAATATTCACTGTAATAAGATATATTTTCTCATAGACTTCGGGCGAACGGTTATCGACTTCTGCGAATCCGTCTATTATGTAGGTAGTGTGTATGACCTGTGAGTCACAACGCGTTGGTGGTATATAAACGCCCGCCGGCATTTTACGGCGCATAAACCGTCCAAACGCGTCATCAGATCGTTGTGTTTACATATCTACTGTTTATTGACAAAATGAGCGCTTGCGAAACAGACGTTAACCACAAAGTAGCGGCTTTCTCTATGTATCTAAACGCGAATCAAGAAACTGGGCAAAATTTGACAAATGAAAATGTAGAGCTGCTCTCGAAATTCGCCGAATTCCTTAAAGCGGACAAGCTCGAGAAACATAAGTACAAACACGAGTTCAAACATGGTCACGGAAAGTTCGGCAAACATGGACATCATGGCATGCTTGGCCATCACTTTGGAAAACATGGCCCGTTTGGAAAACATGGTCATGGTCACGGCCATCGCCACGGCCACCACGGTAAGCATGGTGGAGGCAGACATGAATTCGGAAAGCACGGGTTAGACTTTGGAAAGTTTGGGCCAGAATTCTACGGAAAGCATGATGGAGGCAGACACGAATTTGGAAAGCACGGGTGTGGCTTTGGAAAGTTTGGACCAGAATTCAGTGGAAAGCATGGTGAAAACATGGAATTTTACGGGAAACATGGCAAGCATCACAAAATGGGCAAGCATTTCTGGAAGTGGGCTATGTTCCACGAGGCATGCAAGAACAACGAGAGTGGTGAGTGTGTGATCGCAAGTGCCGCGCCTTTGGAGGAAAACCCAGCACCCACTGCAGTTGAAGGCCCATCTCAAGAGAATGTTAACTACGCTTGTGACTTTAGGCGTCACCACTGGGGTCACCACGGCCGCTGGCTCATGTGTCCATACAAGCGTGACGTGCCAGCGGTTCCTCAGCCTGAGCCTTCTCAACCCGAGGCAAATGTTGCTCCTCAAGAAAATCTGGCAACATTGGTGGAAAATATTTCTATCGAGAACTCTCCGCCACCACAAAAGGAATAAAAGAAAAATTTTCATTGTCTGGATGGATAAAGCAGATTAAGCCAAGATTAATCCAAACAATCAAGGACTAAGAACAATCTTTAATAACAATAAGCTGCTTTTGTTCATGTAGGTATACTTAATTAAATTTTAATCTTTGTAACAAATTTATTATCTCGAGTATGAGCGTAAAAGATAAATTTATCTAATTCGCAGGTTTTTTTTTGTAATTTGCTAATGTTTTGCTCTTGTTTCGGTGATGGATTTGTATAATCTCTTTAAGTAGGAAAATGTAAACTGTAATCTATGTTTTCTCTGCGAAGTTTTTGCGGAGGTTACGTGTTGTATTTACTAAATATGCCGTGTCAATCCTACGCAAAAACTTTTATGATTTATGATTTTGTTTAACCGTGTTTTAATCTTTTTGTTTTAGAGGTGTATGAACTATATTTTGTGATACCAATGTTTATTGAAATAATGAAATGGATTGTTTAAATTACGTTGAAAAACAAAGGATGGAAGAAACAATAAGGAGGCACAAAGGAAAAGTATGGAGTAATCAAATATGGAAATAAAAGTAAAGGAATTCCATAATACGAGTATTGAGATATGCGTTCATTTCACGTACAATAAGGTAAAGATAGCGTTTGTGAAATAAATGTTTTAACATAAATAATTTGGTTTATTTTTTACTAGCGGCGCTCCAAGGATTCACCCACGCGATTCTTCTGCAGCATAAGTTTTCCTGCAGTTTTCAAAGCGTTCAGAATTCAGAATAATGCAAATGAGCATATTCTGCAAAAGTACCATTACTCTCCTTCCTATTATTGTTTAGAACTTTTTATTATTATTTGTTCCTTTCGAAGTAATATTTAATACCCACCGCATAGCATTTTTTTGCCAAAAAACATCATGATCTGATTTCACGTAAGAAATAACGGACCCATACAAATAATGCATTATAGACTAGCGTAATTTGGTACACAATAAAAACCCAGAGCCCAGAGCGAGTAGGAAATGAAATCTGTCAGTAGTGAAATAGACGTCTATAGGCACGGCACGCAGAAAATTCTGGTATTTTCCCAGAATTTTCTGCGCGTGATAATTGTGTTTGAGCACAAGAGGTACAATAGGCATCACATCAGCAGCCATTAAACGTCCACTGCTGGACGAAGGCCTCCCTCTTAGAGAGGGGTGTTGCCATAATCCCCACGCTTGGCAGGCGGCTTGGGGATCGCAGTACGTTCACCGTGTACTAACAGGACGCTGCTGCCCATCCTCCGGTGTCTCTGGTCGCAGTTTTAGGACATACCCGGGTACCCGGGACATACCCATACAATAGGCATGTAAGGATATAATACCTTTTTATATGCGTAGTAGCTCTAGCTAGTAGGTTTTTACCTTCGGTAACAAAAAATAACTTTTTGCGTGGCGCTGTACGACCGCATGCTAATCAAATTGCTGCCTTATTTCTAAATCCACACAGTATTTTTTTTAATGATTAATACGCATGTTTTTACAGTTATTATATTGGCTTACCAATATATGCCTGTCTCGTGTAGGACTCTCAACAACGAAACGCTGATAAAACACTTGATAGCATAGATTAGCTTATCGACCGTTTCTGCATATAAGTAGGTCATTATAATTAACTAAACGTATGCTGGCATAATATAAATTTATAACTATGTAGGTAAATAAGTTATAGTTCCACAATGGTGGATAATATATTTTTTAAGTATACATACAAGTTTATATTGTTTTTCAACTCTCGTTAAAGAACTGAAATTATTAAATACTAGCGGTCCGTCCCGGCTTCGCACGGGTATAGATATTTAGCCTATGTCACTCGAGGATAGTGTAGCTTCCCAACAGTGAAAGAATTTTTCAAATCGGTTCAGTAGTTTCGGAGCCTATTCAATGCAAACAAACAAACAATCAAATCTATCCTCTTTATAATATTATAGTATAGATATAGATTACACATTAACTAAATATTACACTAATTAAATATTAGTTCTGCTTTATTTCACATCCCAATGCAGTTCCACAAGTCCATTCAATCATTTTAAGTCCATTTATCTATGGAAAGTGAAATGAGGTTATTAAGTTACTATTTTAAGTTACCTACTTATGCTTACCTATGTAGTAGGTACTTGTGTGGGATTTAATGTGTGAAATAAATAAAATAAATAAATAAATTATTCAAACACCTGAGCAGATGATTTTGAATCATAGCTAAAAACGTTCTTCATCTAGTCACTTTTCAAACAAAAAAAAACTCAATCAAAATTGCTTTAGCCGTTTGGGAGCTACGATGCCACGGACATACCAAGATACACATATATACACACGTTACTAATAACACCCCTCTTTTTAAGTCGGGGATTAAAAATGCTTGAAATGGGCTCTTCGTATGGGAGTCACACCTTATTTCAAAACCAATAACATGAATTATTACAAATGCAAAAGTAAATCTGTCTGAACCTTTGCGTTTCTAATACTTTTGTTCTACTAGTCTTGCATAGAAACGTCTGCTAAGATAATCGATCTGTACTTAAAACTGCACTTTATTTTCAATTAGACTTTTGCACACGACTGTAATTACTGGTAGTTGGAGCACGAGAACGTGTTAGTACCCCGTGCTTCACCCAGGTGGAAAACTTAGGTGGAGCACGGGTCCGACCCCAACTTTTCGCCGACGGAAATAGTCACGTCTAAAAACGGAACAAAGCAAACTAAACTTTGGTTAATCCTTACTTGATCGCAACTTCTAAGCAACGCCGTAAACGGCTAAGCTGGTCTTGATGAAAAGACACTATCAACATTGTATGGACTTTTGCCCCAGTATGGACAGATACTACCAGTTCAATTGTTTTCTTCTGAATTCTCTGTTTTCGAGAATTGTAGTGCATATTATAATCATAGTGGACACACATAATTCTCCCTTTTACATAGTTTTACACTGTTCAGTGTTCTTTAGCATTGAAGTAGTACGTGGAAATGTGGACTACTTTTGATCACAACAAAATACAGGAAAATAAAATAAATTAATAAATATTCGGTACATTTTTGAACACACGGTCATCTGACCCCAAACTAAGCAAAGCTTGTCATATAGCTGCCAGAGACTGATATACCTACATATATAGTTTTAAATAAATACTTAAATAGATATTAACAACCAGATATAGAACAAACACAAATGTTTGTCCTAGGTGGGAATCGAACCCAAGCTCAGAAGGCAGGTTCACTACCAACTGGACCAACGGGCTATCAAACGACTAAAATTGGAAGGCTAGAATAGCAGCTAGTATATAAATAAACTCAGCAGCCTTGCTTCTGGGGTGGTCTATTCGAGAAAAACGACCCCAAAAAACTTCTCTTGCTAATTTAGGTATGAAGGTCACAGTTATGATAGCTGACGATATTTGTAGTACTAATTTCTTTTGTCATGGTGGTGGTGGTGTTGTTTTGGCATAAAGTTTACATCTCTTTGAAAGATAAATTAAATACTTTCCCCTCCGCCTCAACTGAGGCCACTGAAAGGAAATGAGGTGTTTTTAATTTCCCGTCACGTCCTTATTAAATAAAATAAATAAATAATAATCGGGACATTTTTGCACACACTGCAAAGACGCGTTTGGTTTGTTTGGTTGTTTTTTTTTGTTGCTTATGTTGACCTGAAGGACAACCTTCAGCTGTGCAAAGATCTCCTTCAACTCCTTCCACTAATTTCTATCCTGAGCCAGCACTAACTGAAAACGTGGCAAGTTCAAGAGGTTTGTAAAAGATTGGTCCGTACTATTAGTTACATTAGTATAATATGAAAGACATAATCGGATCTTATATTGGATCGAGCCAATAACGTCTTAAACAGCAATTTTACTGCCAGAATTTTCAATCATTGACTGGCCTCTGTTCTGAGCTAGCACCGACCAATGGTGGAAGGATGGAGCGAGGTTAAAAAAAGGTTGGCCGGTGTCTATTCGTTTCTTAAGCATAAGGTATTGTCTCCATGAAGGATCTTATTCCAGTTTATCTGGGTCGATCGCTGTGCTAGATCAGGATCGCATTAACTAGTCTAGCTCGGTCAGATCAATAACGTCAGCAGTTTCACTTCCAGAACTTTCAATTATCATCCAATTGACGTCTGTATCTACCTTATATAACGAACCATTTTTAAGTAATGTTATTTGAAAATAGGTGAATAATCTGAATAATCTGAAGCCTAGATTTCCGAACGTCTGAGTCCTGATTCACATTTTTCGTAGCAACTTTACTGTTTAACTGTGATAAATTCACAGACCTAAAAATATTATATTAGGATGATAAAAAACATTATACCAATAGGATAGAGACGTCATAGGATGAGTACGGAACAACCCGAATGTTTCTGCTACGATAAATAAAAAAAAAACTGTCAGACTTGGTACGTCAAAGCTGTCAAAACCCATCATAAACATTGGGCCCTTGTGGACCGGGAGCTCACCTCATTTTCAAAAATCTTTCAGAGCGCCTGGTTAATGCAGCGTTACCAAAATGCTGGCGTGTTTCTGGTTCAACGCATAAGCATTGCCATTCAACGTGGTAATGCCGCCAGCATGCTGGGTACACTGCCAACTGGTAGTGGGCTTGAGCGTTTGGATTGTGTTTAGACTTTCAACGGTCTATGCGCAGTCTAACTGTTTTTGTAGTGTTAGTTTTAGCTTGTATTTTGTTTAGTTAATAAAGGCACTTGCCCAGTAAAAAAATAATCATAAACGGCGACAAAACGGCGTTATATTCACGTTATGTTTATTGGTCGAGACAAGCTACCGTTCGTTTTGGAGCCATTAGAACTCCATTATCAGGAAATACGCGCGCTCCCAGCCGCGAGTTTTGATGAAGTGAAAAACCATCATGACAAAATTTGTGAATAAGGGTTTTTGTCGATGGTCTCAAAACATCTATGTCCATTGTTATAGGCGGAGCTAGTGGCAGTTGAAGGGAAAGAGATCGAGACTCATTACGTGTTAGCACGAGAGAGGATCAGGCGATGGAACTCTACGTCCAAATGCTACCTGTTGGTGGAAAACCTGCCAACGCCTCTGCAAGTAAGTTTCGTACCTTTAGAACTCAGCTTCATTGCTACTTGTTTTTTGTGAGGCGTTTTCATGTTAATCAACCTACCAATCATTTATTAAGATAATTTATTTTAAGGAATAAGTTACTAATTAATATCAATCTGCTCACCATTAATAATTTTACTATAAAACACGAATACGTTTTTGGAGTACAATATGTACGTAAAGTTTCATGATCTCCAATTGTCAACAAATCTTGTCGTCCTCTTCTTTATCATCTATATATATACTAATATTATAAAGAGGAAAGATTTGATTGTTTGTTTGTTTGCATTGAATAGGCTCCGAAACTACTGAACCGATTTGAAAAATTCTTTCACTGTTGGGAAGCTACACTATCCCCAGGTGACATAGGCTATAATCTATACCCGTGCGAAGCTGGGGCGGACCGCTAGTCTTGTATATTTTCAATAATTGGTTTGGACGGGCACTGAAAACTTGAATTCATCTTCTTTTCACCCATTTTCTTTTTATGTGGGGTATGCTGCTGCACTGACCATTAACCTGGCCACAGAAAGACCCGGCCTGGCCTCTTCGTTTTACTGAACCAGACGTCTTACGTCCACCGTCTCCGTACTAGGTATATCTTACCTAGAGAATAAGGCACCAAAACTAAAAGCTCAATGCGTTTCGTACAGGCTGGAGGTATTGCCAGTGCGAGTGTGTGGTCTTCCTGCGGATGCCGTCAGCGGCTGCTGGCGGCGGTGACCAGCGGCGGACGCGCAGTCCACTGGGCCGCCGTGCCTTCACCACCTGCCAACAACTCAGATCTCTGCCGCTTTAACTATACGTAAGCACCTACTTTAGTTTTTCTCTAATGTTTTACATAAAATGAGTTTGCTTTTGGCTCCACTTTGCCTGGCGGTAAGTAAAGACGAAGCTGAAGACAGATCACGCTTGCCTTGTAGAAACCCATTACTAGCTAATCCGATGGTGCATCGTCGGCTTGTCAGACTGTTTTCTCTCAAGCACGCCATCTTCTCCGATTTCTGCCGATCTCGTTTACTATATTCCAGCCTTCGCAATGTCGTCTTTCGAGTGAACACGATTGCATAAAATATGTAGCGTTATTTTATTTTATCCAGTAGAAGTGATCAACCCACGTATCCATTTAGGTACCTATAGCATTAGTAATGATCATCTTATGTGTACACTTATTGTGTTGTGCAGGTTCCCTGTAACAGCTGATATGGCTCCAGTGAGCTCTCTACTCGTATACTACGTCACGGAAGTTGGAGAACCCGTGAGCGACGTGGCTAGCTTCCACGTCAAACTGCTGCATAAAGAAGTAAGATTAATAATTTATCTGTTAGCTTAGCACTCTAGGCATGTATAGACACTATAGATGTAGACAGTTCAATCCATAAACCAATAGGCATATTAGTTTTTAACCCCTGATAAAAGAGCTGAGAATCTTCAAACGACTAAACAGATTTTCTTAAATCATAGCTAAGAACACTCTCGATCCTTTCAAACAAAAGAAAACTAAATCAAAAGCGTTTCAGCCGAGCTAAGATGCCACATACAGACACAGAGACACAGATACAAACGTTATACTTATAACACCCCTCTGTTTGCATCGAGGGTTAAAAAGATCGTAACTATTATCCTTAACGCCAACCAAAATTTTAAAAGATCTGTTCTATACATAACTTGGTGTTTATTAAGTTAGACCCTTCCGAGATAGGTATACCTGGCTACTTTGAAATTAGAAAATTCATAGACAAAAAATAAAATAATTGTTATTGTTTGTTAAGTGTGCTAAGCGCGTAGGTAGTAGGTACATATTGCGGTAGGTTCTAAATTGCTAATGGTGTTATGGACATAGAGTTTATAGATTATTTTATTCAATGATCCTGTATCCAGTAACATCCAGTGTGGTTTCAGCCTTACAGTGCAATGTTCATAATGTGTTACCTATATTGTCCGTCATAAACAATGATACTATATATATAAACTAACCTCATTGGTCATAAACTATTATCTTTGCCGGCAAACGGACACTAATATAATCATAATAACAAAACCATATGCATATGGAGTTTACGATCAGAGTTAGAAAACAAGCAAGGGTCATTATAAATTGTGACTTTGAGAATTAAAATTGTTTATAATATAATTTTAATTCCTTGATGATATTAAAATAAAATTACTTTTGATCTTTAGGCCATCACTTCAAATCGTAAATTCAATAGAAAGGTGGCGTCATTCTGTTATAAATTATAGCGGTGTGAGTTTAGGCCACTAAAGTGGGAATTTTCCATTTTAAAGTGCTGTATTTTTTATCTAATGTAAATTGAACTAAATGTAGGCGTCTATCATGATTGCAGATAAAACAAGGCACCGATGTTCCGCTTCGTTTGTTATATAAACATTCCTGTGCCTACGAATGTTTCAATTAATTCCTTTAGATTCAGGGGAATTTCCTTTGTTTTGAACGGAATTTTGTCATTCAAATTAAAATTGTTTATTTTACATTGAATGACTAATTATAAGCTAATTTTACTTAAACGCTATCTTATTGTGATTACAAGGTTGAAAATGAATTTAATAATGTTGTTTGGTGATGAATATTTATCTCTACTCTTCTCTATCTCTACATAGTATAAATTGAAGTCGCTTTCCGCGTCTGTCTCTCTGTCTGTATGTCTGTATGGCCGCTAACTCCTCCTAAACCACGCAACGGATTTTGATGCGGTTTTCACCATCAGTTAGATACATTTTCACCTAAGGTTTATACATATAACTAGCGACCTGCCCCGGCTTCGCACGTGAATTACACCCGTGCGAAGCCGGGCGGGCGGGTCGCTAGTTTTAAATAATACTGGGTGCATTGGCTTTGCTAATCGCGCATACTGATTCATATTTCGAGCGACAATGTTTTTTTTTTTGTCATGAGTATTTTACAAAAGCAATGTTTTTAATAAACTTTTGCTAATACTTACCTACTTCTACTTGTCATGACTTGTGATGCTGAAACGCGAACACTTAGAGGTGGAGCTGTCCGCAAGTTCTAGGTCTCAACTAGCTGTAGAAAGCACTTAAAGTTCGGCATTTTCCTGAGTGATTGTATCTGGAACGAAGTAGTTAACTAGAGAACCAAAGTCACCGACATAGCTCAGAGTATCAGCAAGCTGAAGTGGCCGGTCATATCGTGCAGATAACCGTTGGGAAAGACGAGTTCCATATGTATCTATAGAGTTCATACCTACTACGAATCGGCAAACGTAACGTAGGAGATAAAGTGAGTGAGTGAGCGATCGAGCTGAATAACGAGCCTTGGTAGAACTATGTCCAGCAGTGGACTAAAATAGGCTGGTTATATTGATGACTCACCTAATTGGGTCTCAATAAAACTCAGTAACAACCTGGGATTACTGCATTTGGTTGATGCAATGCCCTCTAATTTGGTTCTAACGTCCAACCAATAAAATGGAGCCATTGATTGGTATTGTATGACTTATTGGAGCTCATGTAGATTACTTAGCATCAGGCTAAAGCCTTATTTGGGACGCACCATAAATGCATGGTTCACTCCGAAAATCTGCCAACGAGACCAACGAGACATGAGACCATGGTGAAATCCATAAGGGCATAATAAAAACAAAATACGACTGCTGTCCATCTTCTATTACAATTTTTATTTAATCAAAAACATGACTCGAAAAATGAAGAAGACTCCGAAACGCGAATTTTTCTACTTCCAGTGCCTGTCAAAGATCTAACCTTAGGTCTAAGTATCAAAGTATTACCATATTGGCTCCAAAATGCTAGCACATTGGTGTCAATATGAATAACGTGCGCCAACATCATGCTTGAGTAACTCATCATCATCATCATCATCGTCATCATCATTATCATTTCAGCCTTAGGACGTCCATTGCTGGACATAGGCCTCCCCAATCGATCTCCAAAAGGGCCGGTTGGAAGCGGCCTGCATCCAGCGTTTCCCTGCGGTCTCTGTTAGATCGTCTGTCCATCTTGTTAGTGGACGTCTTACGCTGCGCTTACCGGTCCGTGGTCTCCATTCCATAATCTTTCAGCCCCATCGGAAAAAACCGGAAAGTACCTAACTAAAACCTCATTTTAATTGAATGTACAAATTCTTTTTGAGAAAATAAAAGTCTTAAACCAGAATTGAACCTTCGTCACTGAAGCGCTGTGCTCTTAATCAACGCCCCATAATGAAAGGCAATCAATGGTAAAGGCAGCAATTAAGAACGCCTGTAATCACCGCAATTGTTCCTAACCAATTCGGCGGTTGTGTTCAGCTATTTTACTCAAATTGTTATGGAAGCATAACAATCGTGTTTCTACAAGACGATCTATTTAGCGTAGAAGACATTAATAGTGTCGACGCCATAAGGTACACAATTTTTTGTTTTAAAATTTTATGCCATCGTTCTGGCAAATTTTGACACAATTAGTAGCTTTACCTAGTTTGTGTATACAGGATTACACGAGTATTAAGCCAAAAAAAGCCGAATGGTTCTGGAATGGAGACCACGGACCGGTAAGCGCAGCGTAGGACGTCCACCCCACAAGATGGACGGACGATCTAAAAGAGACCGCCAAGAAACGCTGGATGCAAGCCGCTTCCAACCGGCCCTTTTGGAGATCGATGGGGGAGGCCTATGTCCAGCAGTGGACGTCCTATGGCGGAAATGATGATGATGATGAAGCCAAAGAAAGAGATTGTAGTTATTCATGCCTAAGAACAAATGGGCGAAGGCTCCTAGAGTCTTTAAAGTTTTTCAGCGTATTTGTGATGCATCTGGTGATACAGGTAACCATAGGCAACGGTGATCGCTTACTATCAGGCCCGTTAGCATATTTGCCATGTATAATAGCATTGAAACCAACATTGAAATCGAAAAAAAAAAACGTTTTTTTTTATATCTATTGTTCCATACAATAAAATTCGCTGGCTCTGAATAAAATTTTCTTTGGAAAAGCTATTTCTATTTCAGTGGTTTGTCATGAGCTAAAAAAATCATAATGATGAAGGCACTATAATGTCCTTCTTTCAGCTTACAACCTTTCCTTGTTTTTAAATCAATAAATAGACATGTGCATGTCGGATCACGGATAGGGTAGGGTTCCGAATCTAAGGTCACGCGTCACAACACTACTACAATTGCTTGTCACGCATGTCGGCGAAAGTCCAATAATTAAAAATAGAGATTGCAACAATCGCTTACGAACGCATAATTTTTTTTATTCCAATAGGTAGCAGTGGCAGTAGAAGAGAGGAGATGGTGGTACCCTCGAGCAGCGCTCCAGCTGAGGGTCCTGGCTCCTCCCGACTCCATGATGTGTTTGATCGGCGCCCGCGCACCACCCGATACCCGTTTTGATGCTCATCAGAGGTATGCTTCTACTTTCAAATGCACTAGGAATTGGTGCAAAAATAAGTTTTCATTGGTCCTATATAAGTTTGAAATCGGAAATCTTTGCGTGCTTTCCGAATCGACGCAAACGACGCCTACAGTACTAAATGACAACCAACATGACAAAGAAAGTATCTACTCTCTCTCTCTCTCTCTCTCTCTCTCGTAACATGGTGCTAGTTCTGGCACCACGTTAAAAAACAGGACAAGTGTGAGTAGCAATCACACTGCACTGTGCATGGTTCCATACAAACTTAATAAATATGTATCTGGATAGAATCCATCCATCCCGGGAAATCGACTCTACGAAAAAGATTAAGGAAGTTGAATTATTGATTGACAAACTTAACTTTGTAGTTGGCAAACAGGCGCTTCGATACATACCAACTACAAAATGAATGTAAGTTTGTAATGGCATTTTTTTTAAAATTGATATCGCTACTTCAAATAGGAACTTTCGGTTTTTTTCTTCTATATGTGCTATGAGACCTTGATTTTTGCAAAATTTCATTGTTGTAAATCAACGAGAAGTAACCTATAGGTTTTGATTCTCTTGAGTCTTGACAAACAGACACACGGGCAGCGAAGTAATCCTTTAAGGGTTTATTTTTTTCTTTTGAGGTACAAAACCTTAAAAATATGTCGCTAAACTTGTGTATTTTCAATGTGTAACTATGGCAACTTGCAATTCATTCTGTTTTACCCTATTTATAAACCCCATACAAATCTTGCGGCCCTATATTCTGTCACTTCCGGTCCCATATAGCATGTCCTCAATCTGTCTTCCAGTCAGTTGGCCGACCAAATGCATAGTTCCGCAGTTATTCACATGATGAATTCGTCTGTTTTGAACGGAAACGCGACGCGATATGTTATTCCGCCGGTTTATTTGGCATAATCTGTCGCTGGGAATTGGCCTCATTCCTCATTTTATGGACCGAGAGAGACGAGAGGGCTAGTGAGAAGAAAAGTTGACGTTGATAATGATTGCCGACATTTATTCTAAGAAATACGATTTGCAAAACAATACAAGACAATCGGTTTTGTATCGAAATAGATTGTTATGTATTGTATCGTTTTCGCAAGTCTATACTAAACAATCTGTTTTGTCTAACCGAATATACCCAATGACGGTTATTCATCATCATCATCATCAGCCAGAAGACGTCCACTGCTGACCATAGGCCTCCCCCTTTAACCTCCACACTGAACGACAGCCTGCCTTTTGCATCCACTGGATGCCCGCGACTCTTACAATGTCGTCGGTCCATCTAGTGGGAGGCCTCCCTACGCTGCGTCTTCTGGTTATTATGACGGTTATTATGATCTTTGTTTATACCCCTTCATCTAAAATCGAGACAAAACAGATTATGCAACAATGTATTGTTTTCGCAAGTCGATACAAAACAAAGTGTTTTGTCTCGATTAAACCCTACTAGCTGCACCCTACGGTTTCACCCGCGTAGTGATGAAAAATGGTGATGATGGTGATCATGAAAAGAAGCTTATGTCACTTTCCGGCCCTTGAACTATACCCATGCAAAAAATCAGGTCGATCCGTAGCTCCGTTGCTGCGTGAAAGAGGAACAAACAAACCAACAAACTTTTCGCATTTATAATATTAGTATGATAAAATATAGGCAAAATCGAGACAAAACAGATTGTTATGTATCGTTTTCGCAAGCTAATACAAAAAACAGATTGTTGTGTATCATTTTCGCAAATCGCATGTATATACGTAGTTTTGCTCATTATCAAAAAAAACGTTATTAAGATCGCTCTCACTGACCAGTTTTTTCTTCGATTACCTAAAATAAAATTTACTAACACAAAAATTATTAACATTTTATTCTAATAGTTATTCCCAGTTTTTTCAGTGAATAATTACTCGAATCAAGTAACTAAGACCAATAGTCTTATCTCCTCTCTCACTTACCACCTCTTTGTTTCGGTAGTGAACCGGAAGAGCCACCAGGGCCAGAATTCGTGTCAGCCGGGGTATCGCTGTTCGTGGGGGGCGGCGCGTGCGGCGGTGGCGTGCTCTACCGGCAGCGGACTGCGCCGGCGCCGCGGTCTCCAGCGCACCTGGTGCCGCCAGCAACCCACGACCGACTCTGGATGTGGAAATGCTTCAACTACACGTAAGTTGCAATAATCATCACACACATCATCAGTCAGTAAACAGCCACTGCTTCTTCTTCTTTCGAGTCGATGTTCCGTAAAATATAATTTTATTTTCAATTTAAGTTTCTAGACCAAAATTTTGCCACCCCAATGGCACTCTCCATTGCTTCATTCAGGTCGTCTAGTGTGCAAGTTGTAGGACACGCTGCACAGTCCATCAAGTGTGTCATTGTCTGAGAGTTCACACCACAAAGACTTAACAAAGGCCTCCCTCTAAGAGACTAGTTTTGCCATAATCCCCACGCTTGGCAGGTGGCTTGCGGATCGCAGTACGTTCACCGTGTGTGTACTAAAAGGACGCTGAGTCCACCCTGACGGTGGTTCTGGTCGCAGTTTTATGACATACCCGGGTCCAAAGTTACAATAATAATTATGTACATAGTTCTTTCACTAAACTGCTAAGTTGTCATTTAGCGCTAGTGCCTAGTATTGAATCCAGGACAGCCTGAAGATGTCTACTGCTGAACAAAAGCCTCCCCTTAGAACTCCACGCTGAACGACAGCCTGCCATCTACATCCACTGGATGCCTGCGACTCTCATGTATCATAATAATATCCGTCTGTTTACATACTCGTAACTAGTTCCTGGTAAAAATATTTGGCATAGTTTAAGGTGTAAACTATAAGTACCTACTGTGTTAATTTTATTAGAACCACTTTTATTTTGAGAACAGACTTTCATCTTTGCTTTCTTGTAAGTTGGACTTCTAAACTAATCTCAACAAAAATTGCAATTTCCGTATCAATTTGTGGGATAACGTTTCCAATTTTCATAAAGCCATCAGATAAAGTGTTTTTGTTGGAAAAATACCCCAAGGGTGCTGAAGTGGGTGCTACATAATCCTTTCAAACAAGTTTCTGAAGTTTCTCCACTCACGTAAAGATTAAAATTTAAAGATTAAATTTGATTATACCTAATTTATGATATACCGATGGTGCGGATTGCGGATGACCATTAATGAACACTAGCTAAATCCCGCGGTGTTACCCACGATTCCAGCTTTTCCGCATATCTAGGGAGAAATGTTCCCCATGTCCGTCCTCATGATGTACAGTATCTTTCTGTCAAAATTTCCATTGCCCGATTCGTCCTGCAAAGTATCGGCCCGCATTTTTATTAAATTTCGAATTAGCAGCCCTTGTTTCGTCCCGTTTCGTCCCTAGTTTTTTGTTAGATATAAAATGCTTATTGTAGTACAATTGAAGTCAAAACTATTAACAATGGAGATAAAGGCGATAATAAAATAAACTAGTGAGTGCGAAGAACGAAGTTTATCACTTTAAAATTGAAAATGGTAACTGATCAGTTTCCAGAATTTTCCACAATTTTCCATATAACATACTATTCGCTAACATTGCATAAAATCCCAATGCAGAGTACCAACTATACAAAGCGAGAAAGTTAACTCATATAAATCGCAGACCCGCTGATTCATCTGTCAGCCGACGTAAGTTATGCTCTGGCCCATGACAAATTGCCTAGCCTGATAACCAGTCCGAATCTATGAGCGAATACAAATACTATCTCATTCTAACATCCTGAAATAGTGTACGATAGAAAGAGGTGGATGTAGTACGGATGTTACGCAGTTTATCATTCATTTATCCTTAGCTTGAAGGCTCTGTTTTGTGAAGGGAAAGGAAAATGAACATGGTCGGTATCCCATATATCTATAAGAGATTTTAAGATATTTTCTACTCTTTGCTAACATTTTAAATAGGAAGATGTGTTTTGTTGGTTTGATTTTTTATACAGCATTGGAATTGCATAATTTTTACGGGGAAATACATTATAGTTAAAAGAGCCAGGGAGTGACACAGAGAAATAGTTATCCCGGAAAAAATATCTAGGGTTGATCACGTGGACGAGAGCGCGGTTCGAGATTAGTAAGTATATTATTTTCTGTAAAGCATAAAAAATAAAGTGCATGAAAGTCTTCGGTATAAAAATAAGAAATCATTATTACAAAAAAAAAAAACAATCAACGGAACAATTTTCCACTCTTATAGGTAGAATATATTTTATTATTATATGAAACTACTCTTGAGATAAAGCCTGTCCAATACATAAGTTTTTATTTAAAAAAAAATACTTTAAGGTTTATATAAATGATGCTTTAAATTTTTATTTAAATGATTTGTATTATCTATTTATTATTTTGGCGGCCATTTGAAAATATTACAATATATTGATGTAGCATTATAGTATTGTTACAAGAACTATTAAAAGATGTAGAAGTACGCAAAATTTACTAGGAGGAACTGGGGCCTCACGGACAACTGCTACTACGGCACCAAACTAACGTTAAATCCACTCAGTTGGAAAATCACGCAAACGTGAACCTTAACGCGCCCAAATTCGGTAAGCAATTAAATTAAATTAAATTAAGTAATTACAATTAAACAAACTAACACACATTGCAAGTTAAATAAAAGCTTGTAAAAAAGAATTGGCGAATATATCGCGTGACATACACTCAAAAACAAAACAAGCAAATCAAGAACTTATTTTTTTGAAGTCATTTTAAAATGGGAAAATTGTGCCTATAATAGCTCAAAACGTAAATATTATTGGAACCGATATTTATTTCCCTAAAATGTTTGCGTATTTAGCACTTAGCCCTCAATTTGTCTCTGTCGGGCCGGTCAATATACCGTTCAGCTCGAATATCACATGTATCATCATACCCATCGTATTATTCATGGCGTGACAAACTGCCAAGACTTCCATTCTACCGGACATTGGACAGTGATAAAACGGTTTGAGCGTGTGGGGCAAGCTTTAGGCCTTATAGGCGCAATTCGACGCGTAAAGTTCGCACAACTTTGACCCGCAAAATCTTGCAAAATATATCTTTTTTTTTTATTATTCGGGAATTTTTTTTCACACACGGTCATCTGTCCCCAAACTAAGCAAAACTTGTGATATGGCTGCCAGAGCCTGATATACATACATAGTATTAAATACATACTTAAATACATATTAACAACCAGATATAGAACAAATACAAATGTTCATCACATAAATGTTTGGCCTAGGTGGGAATCGAACCCACGCCCCCAAGCTCAGAAGGCAGGTTCACTACCAATTGAACCAATAGATCTTTCTTGCTCAACTAAAATCATTAAATAATCAGACTGAAATTCTTCAAACTATCTTAACGTGTTCAGCTGCTAATTATGAGACGCCCTGTGATTTTTTTACTATCTCACAATAACAGTTTTCCTAGGTCTACAATTTTATCTATACTAATATTATAAAGAGGAAAGATTTGATTGTTTGTTTGTTTGTTTGCATTGAATAGGCTCCGAAACTACTGAACCGATTCGAAAAATTCTTTCACTGTTGGGAAGCTACACTATCCCCGGGTAACATAGGCTATATAATATTTTCCAAAAAATAGGGATCCTTACTAAAACACCAATAATGTAACCCAAGGTGTAAAAAAATAAGATTTACAATTTTAACCTTGCGTGTTTGACAGTTCTAAGACAGGACAACGTCTGTCAGGTCAGCTAGTTATCTATAAAGATAATAATGTTTAAATTCTTATTTCTTACGATTTTTTTTTTTTTATAAACTTTGAATAATTATTATTTTGACGTGTAAAACATTATGACTAAATAACTATAACGTGGGGTGAAACCGCAAGAGCAGATAGTCATATAATAAAACGCAATACAATTTATCACAATCAGCCAAAGTTGTCAACGTTTTCAACATAATTGGTCCGGGCTGCCAGTTGTGTAATCCGAACAAAACCTTTCAATACCAGTACGCGTAATTCATTACATACATTATTTCAGCTCGTTTCAGCGTTACTAGCAATTGTTATTATGTTAATTAATTCCATAATGGAATGATTTTAATATTGGAAAACGATTTTGCGACTAATTTCATGTCGAAACAAAACGCTGTCGCATAAGTTGATACTGTTTTGATATTTTTTTATTTTATTATTATTATAAATAGGCTTGCGCTTGGCCGCCAACTCGCCTGATGTTAAGCGATGATGCGGCCTACGATGGAGCACGCTTGCCTAGAAGAAACCTATTAACTCTCGATTTGAAGACACCCAGATTGTAACTATCGGGGAACACCCACTCAGGCAGCGAATTCCACAGACTAGCAGCACGCATAATAAATGTGGAATCAAAGCGCTTCGTACGGGTTCTCGGAATATCAACCATAAAGCGGTGTCGATTCTTCGTACCCACTCTGGCAGTCCGATAGAAAAATGGGCAGGAGGGAATCAAATCATGCAGATCTGTAGCACACTTTCCGAAATGTATACGATAAAAAACCGATAGACTAGCAACCTTGCGCCGATGCTCAAGACTAAGAAGCTTATTTGCAATGCTTTTGAACGTACCAACACTACGTGACCCATAAATGTATCCGTGAAATTTTTATGGCTCATATTTGTCTTTATTAATACGGCGCTTGCCGTGAATGCGTATTACCTATAATTAAGTGAAAGAAATTATATCATGTATAAAAAACCTATTACTATAATATTGACTACGTGAAAAAAATCTAAGCGTCAATTTGGCTCTAAGCATAGCCCAGGCCAGCATACGCAAGTTCAGTTGCCGCGAAGGCAAAAATATACTGAAATATTTTGGAGTAATTTTACAATTACATTATAACGTTGCCTAGCCTAGCACCCAAACGTTGAAAAAATATCAAAAATTTCCAGATGCATATGGATTTTACTATGAACCAATCTCATGATACCATTTGGAAATGACAAAAGGCATGATGAATATCATCATCAGCCAGAAGACGTCCACTGCTGAACATAGGCCTCCCCCTTTAACCTCCACACTGAACGACAGCTTGCCTTTTGCATCCACAGGATGTCCGCGACTCTCACTATGTCGTCGGTCTATTCCAGAACCTTTCTTCCCCATCGGTTATCGGTTCTTCGAGCGATGTGGCCTAATGATGACTAATATTTAATTTATTACAAATAACCGGGTTAGCAATTAATATACCTTAATACATGACACATACTGAAAAAAATAATTTAAATTGGCTGATAAATCTTTGAGATATGAGTGTTTAAAGTTTTAGGTTAGGATAAAGAGGGGATTCTCTATCCGTTTCTCGCATAGCGTGTGTTAGTATAGCATTTGTATGGCGCGCCTGAGCCGTGACGTCACGGCTCAGTATAGTGCACTCTTTTGTTTATATCTTATTTATTTTTGAACTAATTTTAATTTTGTTTTCATTTATGTGCTCTATTTATGATCAGCTTTTTTATGAAGTAATAAAAAAAAATTACATCATGCCTATTATTATTGTCTGTAAATTCAAACATCATTCTAAAAAACTCGATGCATTCGCCTCCTTAATCAAACCTCATTTAATCAAGGAACCCAAATATAAGATAGTATTTGTGAGACAAAAATTGGCCAACATTTTAGCAAAGGTCGAGACCAAATTTCGTACAACGTGTGTTATTCAAAAATAGACAGATTAAATACAATGTTTTAGAAAAGTAAAATAATACAGTTTATCTATCTCATTGACATTATCTCTATGTTCTCGAAACCAAGTGGTCCGAGTGAGTGATGTGTCGCGAGAAATGTCCCAAGATATTTTTTTTTTATATTGTATGTATCAGGTATAGAAAAAAACTACCCAGAGAAAAAGTCATTCAATTTTATGTTAGGTAATGTAAGTTACTTTTGGCACAACTTGCTTCGTCTACAAACAGCATTATTTAAAACTATCTTTACTTACTTAATTATTTAAATTTTATTCTAATCACAAAACTCGGCTCTTTTAATTACTTTGCATCTAATTATGAATGTTATTAGAAACAATTTCAAATACTAAAAGGTCGATGCCTTCTCTGTGCCATTGTGAAGCAAACTTTAGTTTAATTACCGTTTGCTTGGCGAGATGAGAAAGAAAAACAAAAACATAAAATTTTCTTTTAGTCGACATTGAGAACAAGATAAATACTTGGGTACTGGGCACCTAATGAAATATGTTTTGTAGCTATTTCTTAATTGAGTGTAAATTTTTTAAAATGAAAAATTAAATAGATTCAAACGCATAGCCTGTAAAAAACTTCATTCATTATTATCATCATCATCATCATCATCATTTCAGCCATAGGACGTCCACTACTGGACATAGGCCTCCCCCATCGATTTCAGTGGTCTCTTTTTAGGTCGTCAGTCCATCTTGTGAGTGGACGTCCTATGCTGCGCTTACCAGGCCGTGGTCTCCATTCCTCGGAACCTTTCCTTCCTTTCCTTTTTTTCCTTTGGTGGGGGAACATTTCGGCCCAATTGGCCATGACATGAGAACACATTGTGTTCTGCGTGCTATGTGCCCTGCCCACTGCCACTTTAACTTGCTAATCCGGTGGGCTATGTCGGTAACTTTCGTTTCTCTACGGATCTCCTCATTTCTGATTCGATCTCGCAGGGAAACCCCGAGCATAGCCCTCTCCATAGCTCGTTGTGCGACTTTGAGCTTGCCTATGAGGCCCATAGTGAAAGACCACGTTTGAGTGCCGTATATCATCACTGGCAATACACACTGGTCGAAGTTTTTGATCTTAAGGTACTGAGGCACTTTCGACGCTATCACCGCACTTAACTGATCAACTGCCACTTGCGTTTTAGTAGAGTTATATATGCAATAAACCTGCCTAATTATAGGTTTAATTTAATGTTATAGCTAGTACTTACCCAAACCCATCTAACTTTGTCACATTAATTAACTGAGATTGACATGTAACAGGTACATCAGTGTAGTTAAAGCTATATAATGATCAATTAAGGTCAGGTATTATTCGGCAAGGCTGATTTAATTACTTGAAGATATAGGCAGGTTGAGGAATTACGCAATACAAACCGATCAATCTATCTCAAATCGCTCCGTCATTGTGTTCACAGCTTAGCTTTATTAGGATAGCCATGGTGCCAATTTAGCACTAGTCAGTCTTTGTAGTCTTAGACCCTAAAAGAGATAAATAAATGACTCGTAGATAAGTCTCGGTGCCTTGATCTCTAAAAGAGATTGATATGGACACGTAGATAAGTCTCGGAGTCTTGGACCCTAAAGAAGACAGATAAAGACGACGCGTAGATAAGTTTCAAAGTCTTGGCCCCTAAAGGAGATACGTAGATAAATGACTCGCAGATAAGTCTAGGAGCCTTGATCCCTAAAAGAGACAGATACGGACCCGTGTATAAGTCTTGGAGTCTTGGACGCTAAAAGAGACAAATAGACGACGCATAGATTAGCTAAGTCTCGGAATCTTGGACCCTAAAGGAAAGAGAAGACGCGTAGACTAGCTTTTGAGATGTAGTAGTGCTTGCGGCAGATGTTACGTGTTTTCGTCTATTAATTAGTCTATTGGCAATTAAACTAAGATTTTTATAAATGTATATTTTCCAGTAACCAGCTGTCGACGGACGGTGTGACAATCTCAGCGCCTTCGGAAGCTGGCCGTTGGTCGCTCTGGGCTCTATCGCTTTCCAACCGAGGTCTCCGATTCTCCGCCCCCCGCACCATCAACGTGTTTCGGCCCATCCAGCTTGACTTCGCCTTGCCCCCTGCCTTGAAAGTCGGGGAGACCGTGGAAGTCGACGTGAAGATTACCAATAACATCAACAATTGTATGGACGTAAGTTACCGCCAGGCTTAATAGCTAAATGATATAGTATTGCTAGTATTAACTAAACTACCTCCCTACTAAATTCTAAGACTAAAAACTTATAAGACCCCTCTTTTTGCGCCGGGTTTTAAGAGAAATAATAGAACGTGACCTTTTCCGCCATCTTTATTTGCTAAAGATGCGAAAAACGCCATAAATAAATAAGCAGTGTTTATTTAGGACTCGTATTTGCGTTAATAATTCCGTTGTTCAGTTATTGTGTTCTGTTTTATCCATAAATCTACTTAAAGCATTGAACATAATAGTATCTCACTTTAATAAAAATTTGTATTTCACTTGTATGTATTTGTATTTTATATACAATTTTAAATTATAAAATATTTATATATTTTAGTGTATTTCGTATGGTGTAAAAATTGGTGTTACTTAAATACTAAGGATGTGCAATTTTTCTAAGTCCAAAAATCTACGATTTTGGGTGACTGTGAGCATTTTAATTTTAACTCCGCACGTTAGCACTGAAAAGGTTAAAGCTATTTTTACACTGGCCAATGACCATGTTATAATGCTATAATTCGGTGTATCAAAACTAATTATTTCGTAGCTCCAGGGGCCTTACGGCCAACTGTTTATGCGGTATCAAACTAACGTTAAAACTGCGCAGTTCGAAAAATCACGCGAACGTGAACCTTAACGTGCCCAGATACAGTTTGAGGTCGCGCAACATTTTTCATTACTTAAACTGGATTGCTTTAAATAGCTAGCCGTAAGGCCCCTTTTCTACTCTACAAATCAATAGCGCATTGAAATACAGAAAAGTGTAGGTACTGTCATTTAAGCGTTAAAATTATCTTCAAAATCGAAGATATGTACTTTTCCTTTTTGCCATAAACTTGTAGAATTCACCATTCACCTAATTAATGATGGCATGAAGTAATTTTTTTGTAGTTCAAAACTCATCATAACCGCCCCAGTTGAAAACTATTCAATACGCTAGTGCGCAGTGTATTCCAAAAACAACCGCCTACCGCCTGACGCCAGTTTAAAGCGGTGCAAACCAGTTTGAACCGGCTGGATCGGCTAATCGCCCCATTTGCCGGGATTCGCACCGGATCCCGCGTTCAACCCTGGAATCACTAATCGGGATTCAACGAGTCCCTCTGATACCGAACAAATTGCTCACACACGTGAGACTGCGTCCATGCCACATATTCAACAGTGTTGGAGAGATGAACAGAAAATTGAGTGCAAGTGTTCTTTATGACTTGATTATTTTCGGAAGTGTTCTTTATGACTTGATTATTTGAATCGGATGCTCTTGACGAGATACCTTTGTAGATACCAATATTCATGTGATGTGCTGTAACTGCTTATTTTACCCTATTGCTAAAGCGACTGGTCAAAGCGGACCATTTTTGACAAATAAATGTGAGGTAGATACAAAACAAAATAAAATAAACTATTATATAATATAACTAGCGACCCGCCCACCCGGCTTCGCACGGGTGTAATTTACGTGCAAAGCCCGGGCGGGTTGCTAGTTATATATATAAACCTTCCGTAAAAATGTACCTAACTGATGGTGAAAACCACATCAAAATCCGTTGCGTGGTTTAGGAGGAGTTAGCGGCCATACAGACAGACAGACGCAGAAATCAACTTTAATTTATACTATGTCGAGATAATGTTAGTTAATGTTTTGCTTTATGATACTAAAACATAAACAATAAACATATTATTATTTTAGTTTATTTAAGTTTACCAACATGTGGAAGCATTAGTTACTAAATTAATTTAATTTCTCACATAAGTGAAATTGAAAATTTCTTGTTTAGATAATAAAGTTCTTTAACCCGATTTATCGTATAATAAATTATCGTGAATAAGTTGTGCTTCGTGGTTTCGCCACGTAAACAATTGTCAAACAACCGTATATTTATCCATGATAATATTTTATATCACTAATCGGCTTTCCATCTTCTATGCAAAAAAACACATTTTCCCGTTAATCTGTAGCTATGTGGAAGAAGAACAAACAAACATTCGCATTTATAACATTAAGTATGGATATAGTAAGTTATACAGGTACTTCAAAATACCACATTTACACCAATTTAGACAGTTGATTGAATCAGGCGTTACTTTGCGGAAGTCCATTTTTAATTTGTATATGTCGAATTTCTAGTGTAATACAAAGTGCAAATAATAAAGTAGTGTAATTCAATAGTACAAATTGTTATAACGAATTTTTTTATACAGATTTAATTACTTTTTGTTTCAAGTTAGGTTAATTTTGTTCTTTTATGTAACTAATATTGAAATCCAGGTTAGGTTCAAATTAAAATCACAATTATCTATAGAGAAAATAGTTTAACCAAAATCCTTATTGTACACGAAACGACGTAGAAGCGGAATTACACTAGAAATTCGACATATACAAATTACCAATTTAGACGTTATGTCGCTTGCATAGTGTTCAACGATAATTGTCCGCTATGTCATCGTAGCTCTGGCATCGCGCGGCGTTGTAATCGGATCACGTTTACTTTGTAACTAGCCAAAAAATCTGCGCAATTCATAGCGTGCGCCGAGTTTTAGTTTGGTTTTTTTTTTGGTACGGTTGTGACTCTATATAATATGTATTGTATCTCAATGTCTCACAAGCATAAAAGTGAAGACTTTAGCTAATTATGATACACGTACCTAACTAGGCTACAAATAAGAATTAAAAAGCAACTGTAATAAACTTTCTTATATTGTTTATCATACTACATATTATAAATGCGAAAAGTTTATTGGTTTGTTGGTTCGTTTATTCCTCTTTTACGCAATAGAACAACGGATCGACCTGATTTTTTGCATAGGTATAGTTCAAGGGCTGGAGAGTGACATAGGCTATTCATCATCATTATCACCATAAAACCGAGAGGCGCAGCAGCTAGTAAGCTAATAATATTGGGTGTTCCCCGATAGATACAATCTGGGTGTCTTCAAATCACGAGTGAATCGGTTTCTTCTAGGCAAGCGTGCTCCACCGTAGACCGCATCATCGCTTAACATCAGGCGAGTTGGCGGTCAAGCGCAAACCTATTATTTATTAAAAAAAAAAAAAAAACCTAATAAAAATCGAAAAAAAAATCTTTATCTGCTTTATATTCTGATCCTCAGGTGACAGCTTTGCTGGCTTTAAGCGCTGGTGCGGCCTTTGCTAGCACTGGAGCACTGTACGTGACTGAAAGACTGCGGCTCGGGCCTCGCGGAGGAACCCAGCTGGTAGTGAGGGTAGCTGTCAACACGCCTGGCAGGAAGAATATCACTGGTATGAAACATTTAATATTCAGGCTTAGACTAAATACAGACTAAATATGCATGCTGTGCTTCCTTTAAAAGGTAACACATTTAGCCAAGTTCATTTATTTATAAGATTTCAGTATATGTAATAATGTAGTTATCAATGTGAAGCCTGAATAAATAAATAAAAATAAATAAATAAAAAATCTAGGCGAGACTAAATCATAATATTTTTCCGAATCAACGCAGCACAAAATTTCTAAAAGTCTTAGTCATAATCTATACTTCTATACCTACTAATATTATAAAGAGGAAAGATTTGATTGTTTGTTTGTTTGGATTGAATAAGCTCCGAAACTACTAAACCGATTTGAAAAATTCTTTCAATGTTGGGAAGCTACACTATCTCCGGGTGACATAGGCTATATATATTTCTTTTATAGGAATCCTTACTAAAACTCCAATAATGTAACCGAAGGTGTAAAAAATATACATTTACATCCGTGCGAAGCTGGGGTGCGTTGCTAGTAAAAATATAAATGTACTAGACAGTAGTTAGTAGACTAGACAATAATCATGTAAATATACTAGACGAAATAGGCGACAAACTTAAGTCTGAAATGGCAAACTTTAGCCTGCGTTATTTTCTTTAATAGTTGTCTTACTGTCTTTTTTGCGTGATTAAAAATCAAAGCTCGGAAACTGACATAGGCTTCTTTTTATTTCGGTTTTTGTAAATTGTCTCTGGTTGAAATCGCGAGGCACAGCTAGTATTTGAATAAATTCGACCTACCACCGGCAAGATCAAAGTTCAGCGATACCTCAGAGCTCACAAAACAAAATGTATATTCTAGACCTAGCTAACTTTAGATTAAAATCTTAATTTAATACAAGCGTCAAAGTCATCAAACGACACCTTATTAATTGGCACGTTTTAATTAAGAAGGCTTCCAAAAACTGCCTTTAATCTCGGAAGCTATTCTCGGCGTAAAATATTTTAATGAAGTTGGCAGTCCGAATTATTAACCTCAATCACAGTAGAGTATTGTTTAGTAAGACAACTGCTTACATTGCTTAGCTTTTTGTTTACTGGGGTCAGTTAGTCTCGTCTACCCAAGTAAATAGTAACGAAGAAGCGAGTTTTTAAACATTATAAGTGCACGAAATTGACTTTTCTGTTAGGTCCTATAAACCGCTTTATTGGACCTAACTCAATTGTGCCGACCCTCTTCGTTTTGTTATGGTTTAATCTTAATAGATTTTTTAAGATAAAGAAATTTTACAAAATTAAGCTAAATATTGGTGTGTTCTTTCCTTCTATACGCTGAATGCTTATTGACTTAAAGGCTGCGGCGCGGATATTAACGCCAAAAGCTTTTACGCAAACGTTTTGTCGTGGCCAAAACATTGAAGGCAACCATGCTTTTTGTTTCACACGTTTTCAACAAAACTAAGTGAAAAGCTTAAAACGTGCAAAAGAAATATCAGTGGCCGGTGAGTGTAGCCTTAACCGCAGTATACGCCATTCAACACCCTATTCGTCTTCTTAAACGATGGCCTTTGCAGCTTAGAACTCTGTTGTGTTCTTAATTTATCTTTTAGTTTGGGATGTTCTTAAAATATACAGCAACAAACCATTCTAATATCACACTAAACTCTGTGTCACCTTAGAAAAAACCCAAAAAATATCTCAGGACTTTTAATATAAAATTACCTTCTGCAATAAATAAGCTGTAACTTAAAATACCGTGTCTGGGCATAATTTCGATATGAAGACCTTGAAAAGTTTGATAGACTTGAAAAGTTTGAGTAAGTTTTGTCTGATATTTGATAGATTTTAAATAGTATTAGAACTACCTCGAAGACTTTATTTAAATTTATAATTTCACGCTAACTGAAATCCGGCGTTTAATCTACGTGCTAATATTATATAAAAAATATTATTAAGGCATTTAAACCAAGTATGTCGCATAACAACATAGTTTTTAATATAAAAAAATATTATATCGAACCATTTCTTGCTTGAAATAATTATGAACAGCCAAAGGAGAAAACGAAAATAAATTTCCATAGGTAAGAACCTAGGTTTTGATATTGTTAAGAAAAGCTAATGTACCTAGTTGAAACTATACTTAGTAACAGGTTTCGGTCTTAGCTAAAATCGAAGATTTTTCGAATCGAATCGAAGAAGATAAGTATCTGGGAAAGTAAGAGTAACTGAGAGTGTTTTGCTTCTTTTCGAGTACTGTGAAGATTGTTCATTAATTAACAGAGCTTAGCTACGTATTTCTTAATATTCTAAAATCGGCTTCATTATGGAAAAACACAATGGATCAAAAACAAAGGAGATGGTCAAGAATTCCAATTTAAAAAGCTTTTTTCGTCTGTGCAGGCAGTTTGAGAGTAGAATCGAAATCGTTTGGAATTTTAGCATAACAAAGATGGTATTTGGAAAAACTATACATAGAGACATACCATTACCATTACCATTATTTAGAGATTCCCATTGACTGCCCCGGTGGCTCAGTTGGTAGTGAACCTATCTTCTGTGCTTGGGGGCGTGGGTTCGATTCCCATCTAGGACAAACATTTGTGTGATGAACATTTGTGTTTGTTCTATGTCTGGGTGTTAATATCTATTTAAGTATGTATTTAAAAATATATATGTACGTATATCAGTTTCTGGCAGCCATATTACAAGCTTTGCTTAGTTTGGGGTCAGATGACAGTGTGTGCAAAAATGTCCCAGATATTTATTTATTTATTTATTTATTACTCATTAATGATTGAGTATTCATGAAATAAAAAATAAAAAACTACTTGACCAACGAAGCTGAAATTTAGCAGGTAGAGTTCTTATTGAGTACAGAGTTCCGCTCAAGAAGGCTTGGCAATTTCCGGCGAAACGACGTGCCGCGCATCCCTTTGCTATCATTTTTCTCTTCACGCAATCAGTTTGCTTGCTTGTTTGTTTGGCACAGCCTGAATTTTTTTTTGCCGCTAATACTGGCTTTGGCAGATTTTTGTCTCCCATCATCAAATTCTCGATGCCTCGATAAAGATGAATGAAATAAGCCCCAACTCGAGTTAAACCGTCGAGGAGTTCTCTAGACTGTCTGTCATTTCCATCATCATATTAACTCCTGGTCTCTATTATGTTGCAGTGTCAGTACTATATGAAGTCTTAGAGCGGTTTCGCACTACGTCCGATCCAAATCTGATCCGAATCCGTGAAAATACGTTCCGAAGTCGTCGTACAACTATTTGTATGGTAGTTTACGCACTAGATCCGATTTCCGTCATCCGAATTCTCTCCGTCATCCGTAAATTTCATTTCGGAATACATTTGGAAGTTGACGTCGATTGAAAGGACTCATGACCAACGACGTGAACACTCTGCTGTGGCTCCGCCTAAAATGATTGCTTGGATTTGTATCAGAGATCGGACTAGTGCGTACGCAATATCCGAATTCGGTCCGAGTTTTCTAGATCCATATTTTCACGGATTCGGATCGGATTCGGATCGGACGTAGTGCGAAACCACTCTTATGGTTTAAAATAATCTGTTTTAAATGTTTATCGGGACGTATCACGCATTATTTTATTTAGTTAAATATAGGCACAAACCCGATAAACATTTAAAACGTGATCTAATCGTGAAAGGTTAAAAATTACTTAAAACTTTTTAACCGACTTCGAAAATGGAGGAAGGTTCTCATTCCGGGACGTATTTTAACAGAATCTGTTCACAGATTCTGTTTTCTGCGGAAGCATTTTCTTTTCAAATTCTTTTGGACTGGAATGCGGAGGAAGTCCTTATACTTTTATAAATATATGTTTTCGTCGTTTTCCAATATTTTACAGCGATTTTTTTTTACTTATTTTATCGTCCATCTGAATGGTTTCCTTAAAAATATCTGACATATTTTTGTTAAAGAAAACGCTCGGCAACATTTTGTTTGCTATGTAAACAATCTGAGCAAGATTCGCTGAGCTGCCGGATGCTCATATTTAAATTTGTAATTTCCACTTTGATATTGGTCTTTAGGTTACAAGCCCCGGAAAGATATTAAAAGCTTCTTAATAATTAAACGGGATAAACTTAGTGAAGAACTCTGAAAAGATTAATTTTCGTAGCCAACATTTGCTTATACATAAATTAAGTATACTTATATTAGTACCTACTATCTATTTATTAATACTATCTGTAATATAAAAAATAATCCCTATTTACCTTGGTCACGCCATAACTTGAGTATAACTTTACCGATTTTTTTTAAGTTGTCTATTACTTTGTAGAAGGTTCTTATGGTAAGAAAATTGCGCAGAAAATTGGAAAATTTCAGTAAACATAACGATGATTTTAACTCCGTGCGTTTGATTTATAGCCTTAGCAAAGTATTCCGATTTTATTCAAATGCCACTAATGATTTCTAAACAAAATACAATCTAATACTAACACTACAAATACAGTTAGACTGCACATTGACCGTTGAAAGTCTTAAGATAATCCAAATGCTCAAGCCCACTATCAGTTGGCAGCGTACCCAGAATGCTGGCGGCATTACCACGCTGAATGGCAGTGCTTATGCGTTGAGCCAAACGATTTATGATTACGATATCTTGAAACGTGTTTGAGATCTGAACATCAAATATTAGCGAAGAATACCGTAGACTATAACCTTAGAATAACTACACAAAGAAACCAAGTACATTCGCAAAATTTAAGCCATTCAAATAGTGTCACATATGGCTCCAAAAAATATATAAAAATTTTACTATGACAATTTGCGCGGTGAAATCGTACCACAACAAATGAGAAAAGCAGCGTAAGAGTTATGGTGTGACATTCCACAGGTAATCCATTAATTTTCTTGCTTAAATCGTTTAAAATACCAATCGAAACGTAAGCTACAAAGCGAATTTGTAGCTTACGTTTTGAGAAAGCGTTGTTTGGAATCCTACCTTCTCTGAGTAGTTATTCTAAGACTATAACTTTCGAAACCACTTCAAAATTAACCGCTTCCAATCGCGACGGTTCCACAGACAAACCTTTTCTGATTTGAGCTGAAACGTCATTACCAGACAGCAAATACTCGTGCAAGCTCCCGGAATTGCTTTGGAATCTCCATTTAAATGTTAATTGAAACTCCGTCGTGGATACCAGACAATGACTGTGAGTAAATAGATGGATGCACGGAATCAGATGCAAACATGAATAGAGGATAACGAGGTATATGGGTGGTTTTTGTATTTTATAATTACAAACATACAAAAAAAATACAGTCGAATTCCTTTCGTCTGTAGCCTCCACTCTGATATACCTACATATACTTACGTACATGTATACTATATCATACATATAAAATATATAAATTAAGGTTATATTTATTCACCACCTTGGAAGATCTTGCTGACCTGGCTGACCGGATTTACGAGATCACGACACCAACTTACGTTGCATAAACCTCGTCTAACACCGAACGCGCTCAAATTTTCCACCCATAAAGGTGGAATATTTTCTTCAAATTTAAATGGAATCACCCTCGATAATCAATAAAATACTGGTCTATTCAATAAATAACTGACTAAAAGCGTGTCGAGACACGATTATGGTAGGGTTCCGTAGTGTAATCCTCGATATAGGTAATAACTCAAACAGTTGTTAACAAAATCACAAAATGTTCAAAAAAATTGTAATGAAGGTTTTTAAGATAACTTATCAGTATGGCAAGAAACAAGTTTCTAAGTCTAATCCTCAATAATATTATAAAAGCGAAAGTAACTCTGTCTCTCTGTCGGGATGTTTGTTCGCTTTTCACGACTAAACCGCTAAGCCGATCTTAACGAATTTTGGCAGGATGATAGTGTACAACATATGGACGGACATAGGGTACTTATTCTCTCAGTAAATGCGGGAAAATTGGAAAATCGCGGGTAGCATTGCGAGATTCAGCTAGTAGTGTATAAATGCAGGAGAAGTGGCAACTTTTTAATTGGTACTTTGGCAGGCTATATTTCACATAGGATACTAGCTGTCAGCTACTAGCTGATCCGATAGACGTCCTGTCTTAGAACTGTCAACGGCTGAAGTTAAAATCGTCGTTATTAATTATTCTGAAATTTTCAAAGATGCGTTTTTTTTCACTGCACTGCACTGCACTTCGTGGTGGATACGTATCGCTTAAAAAACATTTGGAAATGAAGTTAAAGTTTTATACATCACTTTTATCAATTGTATAACAATACAACATTATTAGAACACTTAACTAACAAAGCCTAAAGATAGTGAAATAAGCTTATTCCAGTATCTCTGGATGGAACAATCAGACTTATCGATGATTGTACTAAGGATGCTGTTGTTGCTACCACGCATTCTGTTCAACAGGGAGTGAGCTTTTTTCCTGATAATGTCGTGAAACCTATCAGTTCGCGCAGAACATCTATGTACACGTATATCCATGATTATTAGTTTCTGTTACAATTTTGAGAGTTTTTTGTGCTCCTTTTTCCTTCAATTGCATTTCTAGCATAGTAAAAGAGATTTCGTCAGATATTAAAATCGACGTTTTTACACAACTATATCTTACTAATGTTTTTATTTATTTATTTAGGTATTTATATATAGGCTTCCGCTTGACCTGATGTTGAGGTGAAATCACTTGATGGTTATCCTAGTTTTTAGGGTTCCGTACCTCAAAAGGAAAAAACGGAACCCTTATAGGATCACTTCGTTGTCCGTCTGTCTGTCCCTCTGTCAAGACCCTTTTTCTCAAGAACGCGTAAAGGTTTCAAGTTGAAATTTATACTAAATACTAAATACTTGGGTCTACGGTTTCTTTCGGCTGTAAAAAAATAAAAGTTGTAAGTCAACGCAATCAAAAGATGTGAACGTTTATGTCGCATATTTTGCGATTTCACAGGGAAATCAAAACCTATAGGGTACTTCCCGTTGACCTAGAATCATGAAATTTTGCAAAAGGCAAGTTCTCATAGCACATATATAGGAATAAATCTGAAAGTTACAAATTTGAAGTTATATCATTTAAAAATAATTATTTTGCTATTACAAACTTACATTTTGTAGTTTGAATGTATATAAGAACATTATAGTCAACTACAAAGTTAAGTTTGTCTTTAAATATTTCAACTTTAGGTTTTTTTTTGGACTCGCGCTCTGTGGGTTCTGTCCAACGGAACCCTCAGAACACGACTCCTACTCGTACTTGTCCGGTTTTTTTTTTTTGTAACAAAAATGTTTTGCGATAAGTAATGCCTTAGCATATTATCTAAGAAACTCGATCTACACCGATGTCTAATCCGAATGTCGCAAACAACGCACGTATCATTTTAACGACACTTAATGTTTTACGACCCGTTTTGAACTCTCGCCTAAAACATAATAAAATAAGGGATGCATAGCTTGATCTTGTTGGCGCCAATGAAACAAAATCTGAAAATGGGACTTTTGACTTAAAACTGTGGCCATGCAAAAGACACAATCATATTTTTTACATACACAAGTATTTCTACCTAACGCAAACCAACTATTAAAATAAAATTATGACTATAAGACTGGATAGAAAACTTGAATTACCCTAAGGTAGGACAGGCGTTAGTCTGTCTGTCAGGAAAGGCAGACGTCTGTTCTTCCTTTTAAAGGATGTTCTGTGTATGTATCTGTCCTTGATAGATAGACATACAGCGTAGGCTTAGTAATAAGGTCCCGCTTACACCCCTTGGGTACGGAATCTTAAAAAAAACTTGTTTTTACAGTTGAGGTGACCGGGTACAGCGCCGACAACTGCTCTGTCTCCTACACCTCTTTCAATAACGAGACTCTTGTGGGGTCCGTCATCAGATCAGCAAGTGTATTGGTGCTACCCGAGGGCCTTCATAGGAGCGACACGCAGAGCGCTTACTTCTGTGCCAATGGTAAGTTATACTTTTAAGTTCTTTTTATTTTATAGCGTTCTGTGCTGCTCAATTTGTTTGTTTATCATCTTGCAATGATGTCAATTTATCATATTCTATATATTCATTCATTATTATAATTTGTCTAGCCGTGGTAGCCGTGGTAGATCTGAAAGCGTGAGGTCGCGGTTTCAAACCCCGGGCCCGTACCAATGAGCTCTTTGGAGCTTATGTACGGATTTTCATACCACTGGCTTTTCGGTGAAGGAAAACATCGTGAGGAAACCTGCATACCTACGGAGAACGAATTCAATGTCGTATGTGAATCCACCAACCCGCACTGGGCCAGCGTGGTGGATATGGCCCAATCACCCTTTCGGGGGTAGGCTAAAAGTCCAGCAGTGGACTGTTAAAAGTGCCGATTATGATGATATGATGATGAGTGGCTCATCAACTTAGAATGTTTGTGTTTTGTAGCTTTTTAGTCGGTTTTTAAAAGACAATTTGTATTGAAACATTACGACCTATGATAGTGAAATGCTTAAAACCTTCTTTAGCTCTGTTCGGACGAACTACTTGTTTATTTATAGATACGATACACATCCATGCATTAATACCTCCTTGCTTTGACTCTAACAAAGCGCCTGAACAAAATATTTGTTGGTATAGTTATTTGCTATACGAAATTAGTTGGCGCTCGAGCAATATTATGATTTTCTGATTCTGATGATATGGCAAGTGCCTTTATTAACTAAACAAAATTCAAGCTAACACTAATACTACAAAAACAGTTAAGACTGCCCATAGGCCGTTGAAGGTCTAAAGACAATCCATTATTATTATTCAACCAATTGAAATGTCAGATATTTTTAATATTATTTTAGTTTACCGGCATACATAACAAGATATGGTTAAACCAAATTAAAACTAGTAGAGAATACAATTTTGAACTATACCATATTCCTAAATAAGTTTACACAACATGATTATATTTTTTATGCAGTATTTGGTTTGCTATTAAAAACAATATATTGATATATATTTTTAATATAAAAATATTTTATTAAAAATATCGATATACTCTACTCTACGTAGAGTCTTAATATTAACTGACATTGGTACCCAAGAAAAGGGGGAAACGAAATAAAGGAAAGCAAGTAAGATGGTGCTGGATGATGGTAGAGAAACTGGCTGGAGTAAAATAAGAAACAACTATCACAAAAGCTACATGAATGGAAGTCCCAGGAAGAGGCCTATGTTAGCCGGAAGGCAAGCTGGGAAAAATACAGTAGAGCCGATGTTAAATAATAAGTTTCTAATACCATTACAACTAACAACTAACTAACAATTTTCCTTTACTTGCTTTTCTTAGTTTTGTTAGGGGATAAACACCTCATCATGATGTCTAAGCTATAGTTTTTTTTAAGCGACCTTGACTACTTTGTGCATGAAATAGATTGTATAGTACGTACAACCTATGTAGAAACACTCACTTCTTATTTTTCCGTTTCGTTATCATTAAAAACAACTTATCACGAATCCAGTATTTATCTTGTGGAGCGTGCGTTTTCCCAAATTAGACCAATTATATGCCGATTTTGCGTGAACTGGCTGATGCCGGCGCGTGTTTCCCTACTTGGACCAGAACCCAGAACTTGGAAACCTAATATACCTAATGTATCATAATATGGACGTTAGTGTCGTTTCCTATAAAATGTCAACCATTCTATCTCCAAGCAGAAGATAGTGATGAGTGACCAATCTAAGTGGCGCATGTCGCGTAGTGCAGCTTATCCACTCTGCTGTAACTTAAACCGTCAACTCTCAAAACAATACTTCAATTTCCAGAACACCTAGCAGTCTCCTCACGAGGGTCCTGGGAATGGCAGTGGGTAGCTGCTCCGCGGAACAGAGCTGGCTTGGTGCTGGAGCTGCGAGCTCAGGGTGCGGCTCATGTGGCCTTATCAGATGTAGAGGAACCGTCTGATGATATGTACCGAGTAGTCTTCGAGAGGAGCAGGGTGTGGATTGCTAAAGGAAAACATGGTATGTGGCTCTTAACAAGACCAGTGTATGCTTTCCAACAGTATGCAACAAAGCTTAATCTTCTATTTATATCTATAACCCCAATAATAAAAAGATTTTTTTTATTATAGAAACTGACGTGGTTTTGACACGAGAATTATATTTTAGATTAAATCTATATAATAACATATAATAAAAGAAAGTCGTGTTAGTTATACACTATTTATAACTCAAGAACGGCTGAACCGATTTGACTGAAAATTGGTGGAGAGGTAGCTTAAAACTAGGAGACGGACATAGGCTACTTTTTATTAGCACCATCACCATTTTTCATTACTAAGCGGGTGAAACCGCGGGGCGCAGCTGGTAGAGAATATAAAGATGTTTGTTTTGAGACTGCATGGTCTCATCGGTAGATATAAATATCTACACTTCGTTAATAAGAAGTCTGACGTCGACTGTACTGTACAGGTATATTCTCGCCGAGAAAACTTTTCATACGAGAACAGACAAATCTCTAAACTGAAGCCGTACCTTGGGCTGACAACAAAAGCTGGAACAGTCTTGGACGACTTTTTTTGTCTCATAAATGTTTTGATTATAGCTGTAAGTTTTTGAGGTATTGTAACTAATTAAAATAAATAAGTTGACATTCTCATTTCCAGGTTACGATGTCCACTTGGCCAGCGCAGAACAAACAGATGACGAAGAATGCTCCGGCGCAGATTCCTGGTGCGCGTGGTGGGTGTGGTGGGAGGGCGGCCGGCTGTCAGTGGGGAGGGGGGCGGCGCCGGCCGAGAGGAGGCTGCTCGTGTGGCCGCTTGCAAACGATATGCGGATCAAGTTTGTCGGCTTCAGCGCGCTTTGGGGGGACAAGGCTGATTTTAGGTATATGCATACCTTATAAAAATATTTCGTACTTTTTGTGAATAACCTAGCGAGAGTAGAGCAAACAAAAGATGACGAGTAGTTTTATATATACTGCTCTTTTGTTTTTTGCCTTATTTTGTTTGTTTCTTCGCACGGGTGTAGATAGATATATAGCCTATGTCGCCCGGGGATAGAGAAGCTACCCAACAGTGAAAGAATTTTTCAAATCGGTTCAGAAGTTTCGGATTATATTCAATGCAAACAAACAATCAAATCTTTCCTCTTTATAATATTAGTATAGATATATATTTAATATCCAATTCTACGGACACTAAGGACCGTGGCTTTTATTATATTTAACTAAAATTTTTGTTAACATGAACGAATTTACTGAAGCTATACACAATACTGGGAGAGAAAAGTTAGTTTGATCTTAAAACAATTTGGTACAATTCAACAATTTAGTTACTAGTTTGTGTGTATACCGCGAGTAGACCAGCGACCTGCAACCATCACCCGATGCCATCGCCCTCCTCAACCATATCTGAGGGAAGAGAGCGACCCGACACACGACGCCACCGCAAGAAGCTGCCATCGATGGTTAGCATGAATGCTCCGGATGAGGAGGTTCGGATTCATTATGTCCAATTCCCCGAACCCCCTCACCAATTTCCCTAAACTTCCAATATCTGGGAATAGCTATAATTTTTCACCCCGTGATGCAAAACCAAAAGGAGGGTATTATGTTGAGGAGATTTTGTGTAATTTCTACGCAGGCGAAGCCGTGGCAACCGCAAACTTGTGTAAGTATTCTGATAATGAGGTGTCAATAAATTAGTTTTTGGTCAAGCATACAAAATGGTGAAAGGCGACAAGTATGAAAAAAACTCTGTTCGTATTTAATTTTTTTCAGAATCTATTAAGAATTTGTTTCTTTGACCGAATTCTGCCGCATCTTTGAACTGTTATCTGTTGTGTGTATCTTTTAACATAATATAAAAGTAAACCCAGGTCTTGTTAAATAAACTTTTGAATTATCTTTTCCAGGATCTGGAACTTCAATGAAGAAGCTGGCTTCTCTCAAGTCCTAGAGCTCGGCCTTCCGCGAGGAGTGGTCCCGGGATCCGCTGGTGGAACCCTTCTCGTTTCCGGAGGCCTCCACCTTCCCCTGTACAGTTTGCTCATGGATTCCACTGATCAGTGGTCGGAAGTATGGAGGGACTCTCAGCTATCTGCTGCTTCAGCCAGCCTGGCGCCATTGCTGGCATTGGAACATATGCCGCATTTGGTTGATGATGCTGAGAAGGAGAGGATTTTAAAGAAGTTGCCAGAACAGGTACATTTATTGAGGATACATTGACGGAAGCTAAGAATTCGTGTAGCATTGCACTTACATCAAGTCCTCATTGAGACAAGTATGCATTGACAATTTTTAAGAACCCCGGGTAAAGAGATGGTAATTTTCAAAGGGCTGAACATATTTTTCATGAATCGTAGCTATGAACACTTTATCAAGTCACTTTTCAAACACACAAAAAATTATATCAAAATCGGTTCAGCCGATTGGGAGCTACGAAGCTACAGACAGACACACAGATACACACCTTAAACTTATAACCCCCTTCTTTTTGCGAACCCCGACAACAACAAATCACAACAAAAAACCTGTTGGATGATTCTGAATATGATGATAGATATAAATTTTTTGGCTAAGAATGATCTTTGAACAATTTTTAACCAATAACACTGACTAAGAAAAATAAAACCAAAGTCATAACATACATTTATAATTTTGAAAAACGTTTTTTAGTTAATACCCTCTCACATTTTTTTACGAAATAAGCTACGAAAGCCGAAACTTCGGCGTTCTGATTCTATCAAATAGAAAATTCAATTTATGTATTTAATATTAAAAATAATGGCTTAAAATTTTAGAAAAACTTAACATATCAACTCATTGCCTCCAATTCACAAAAGTCGTTTTTCGTAAAAGTGTTGGTGGGAAAGTTTGAGAATGTATTTCTTTAAACTGCTGAATCGGAGTACCTAAAATTAAACGATTTTTGTATACTACTTACAAAATATTTTACTATGACAAGAACACCATCAAAGCATTTGAACAGATTCTTATGAAATAGCAATAATAAATATAATTATGTAATATAAAATTGATTATTACAGGTCCAAGTACTTCTATCATTCCGCAAGAGCGACAACTCTTTCAGCGACCATCCTGCAATGAGCAGCCATCTATCCACAATCAAAATTCTAGAAATCCTCTCAAAGATCCAATCCTACTACCCGATCGACCCAGAACTGCTACAATCAATCAAAAAATGGATTCAGAAACGACAAAACACAGACGGGTCGTTCACACCGCTGGCTGCCGATAAAGAAGTTGATTACTATCCAGTAGAAATGAAGCAAGCTAACGGAACCCAGCAGGATGTAGATGTGAATGAGTACTATTATTATGATAAAGATGGCAATATGACGAAAGAGAAAATAGAGTGGGAGAGGAGAGTGGAAGTTACTGCAGAGACTTTGGTGGCTTTGCTTGAAGTTGGTGTTGAGAACCAGGTAAAAAAGTAATAGGGAAGACCACCCAAGGTCCCTTGGGTGGAGTGGTCCACCACCACACCAACCATCCCAAGCTCTGACGTCCTATTTTAGTAGCCTCTTACTACAGGCAAAGGAAACAAGTGTCGTATTCTATTGACCCAGTAAAAGGTCGCTTTGCCATACCTACTGATGATTTGTTACACAGACAATCTACAATAATGGTCCACGATACGCCACTATTTTGCTTTGGCTGTTATCATCATCAGCCAGAAGACGTCCACTGCTGAACATAGGCATCCCTCTTTAACCTCCACACTGAACGACAGCCTGCCTTTTGCATTCACTGGATGCCAGCGACTTTCACTATGTCTTCGGTCCATCTAGTGGGAGGCCTACCTACGCTGCGTCTTCCGGTTCGTGGTCTCCACTCAAGAACCTTTCTTCCCCATCGGTTATCGGTTCTTCGAGCGATGTGGCCTGCCCATTGCCACTTCAACTTGCAAATTTTAACAGCTATGTCGGTGTCGGTGCAACATCTATGGCTGTTATATTTTGTTGTAATTATGGCTAGTTTAAAATTATTCTATATTTTTTCAGAGGGATGAGAACGTAGCGAAGAAGTCTCAGGTGTACTTGGAAAAGAACCTCTACAACTTAACATCGCCGGCTGCCCTTGCAGCTACCGTCTTGGCTTTAGTACTTGCAAGGTACCTATGTCAACTACCTTATTATCATTCTATGTAATTGTACCTCTCTATTATAATATAACTATGAATCAATCTGATTACGCAGATTCATCAGAAAGTAAATAAAAATTATGAATAATTACTTCATGTGAATGTCTGGGCTATCCAGCTCCTCGGCCACTCAAACATTGTAAGAAGACTTAAAAAAACAATACCGTTTGAATTAGTGTAGTGAAAAACAAAGTGTCAGTGTTAATTAGTGTAGTGCAACAAACAAATAACACGTGAACAAAGTGTCTTCTCAGACATACACACATGGTCGACACGTTTCTTATTGTCATAGAGACAATAAAAAATCCATTATTGGACACATTACGAGTATTCGTTTTTAAAATAATATACGTAATATAGATGTTTAGGTTTGAATTAAATTATTTATTAGCCCAAATAAGCCTAATTTTTAGCAAAATTTTATTTATATTCAATTTAAAGGCACCTTTTACCACTCAAAACTATTCAAGTTAAAGAAAATTTTAAAATGAAGCGACATATTTTTCACGATGGCATCGTAACTATTTGGATATTTCTTTAATGAATTTAAAAAAATTAACTTAAGCGTCAATTGAACTTTACTTGCCATAATGCTGAGGTTATTGATTTAAACAAGGAAATAAAATAATACTAAAATATCGACAATGAAACTGAACTTGAGCATAGAACATTAACTTGAAGTTGTTGTAGAGGTCTCTTGGACTCATGCAGTGGCACGCTCCGGGCAAATCTCTTCAGGTTTATAGTCCTTCAAACGGCGCTTAGTGTTACATGTAAGGCGATCCAGAAGGACAGCACTTTTAAAGTTTGGAATATCCATCACTCTCCGCGTCCAATACATCTTGCAGTCGCATTCTAGGTCATCATATCCCCAGGTCAGTTTTACTGGGGCGTATGTCGCTGGCGTTTTCAGCACCTTCCTGTAGTCCTCTTCGGTGAAACTCACTGAGGTGATGGGCGCATCATCTAAGATAACTTCCGCGTTCTGGACACTAACATCTCGCGTGTACTGGAGGTCAGCAAACTGTCAAAAGATAAGACGAAATTAAACAATATGTCAATAGGCTAGTTGACTGGTGTTTCATTTATAACAAAAAACAGGCTTATCGAAAGATATAATTCAATGCAATACGCGTACAAAAAACAAAATTTAAATTGGCTGATATGATTTTTATATTAACTTGTATTGTTGGCCTTTTAGCCTCTACAGTTGGACCTGACTAGTTAACAAACGCAGAGTGCGTTCGGCATAACTTGATGAGTTTTGGGCGACTAGCACAAGGGCACCTCGAAGGTACGAACCTCGGCTTGGGCCGTCGCCGGGAGTGGGAATCAGACTTGCCCAGGCACCCCAGAAGGGGTGTGCCTTGGAGCCCTAACGGTTTGTTGACCTGATTGATTATTTGGAGAGAATCTAACCGATCTTCTAACAGATCCTGATGGTCTACGATCCCGCCGGTGGGATCGCAGACCATCAAAATACTTATAACTTATTTATTACTAGCAGTTGCCCGCGGCTTCGCTCGCGTAGTATTGAAATCTATTTTACTACCTCCCGTCTTTTCACTCGCCAGGTTGATTTTGGGCTTGCGTCGCCAAATATCTCTCAAATTGAGTAATAAACGAAATACAAAAGTATTACTCAACTCCACGTTTATTACAACATTTAGTTCTTTAAGTAAGCACTTAAAATAGCGTTCGCGAAACAAATCGCAAGTCATCTCAGGCACGCGACAAGAGTCGTTTGAACTGGTGCTAGTATACTACTCGCACAAAATGCCAGCGCCCCCACTAGAGTGGCTATTTACGTAAACGCAGGCGCTACTAAATGCGCAAGCATTAGCGCAAGCTACTGGGCATCGTCTGCAACGTGCAACTGTGTTTTTGAGACAGCGCGATTGCTTGTTTAGACTCACCGTTAACTCCGTGATTTCCGTTTCTCTAAGGTCCAGGGATTCCAATAACGTCATACTCTCGCGCCAATCGCGACAAATGTGAGTGACGTCAGATTGCCAGAAAGATAACTCTCTCAGTTGAGTCAAATTTTGTATGCGTGAATAACCTGTAGATAAAGGTCGCTTATCACATCACACTAATCACTAATATTATAAATGTGAAAGTTTGTGCAGACGACCTAAAAGAGACCGCAGGGAAACGCTGGATGCAGGCCACTTCCAACCGGCTCTTTTGGAGATCGATGGGGGAAACCTATATGTCCAGCAGTGGACGTCCTATGGCCGAAATAATGATGATGATGAATGTGTGTATGTAAGTTATTACGTAACATTTCTAGTAAAAGCCATCTCATTCACGAATGCCTCTATAGGCTATGTGATACCCAATATGGCTTTCATGAAGACTAAAGCTACCATGAAGGCTAAAACCATTACCAGAAAAGCAACGGTGTTGATCTTCAAGAAATGTTATAACCCAGTAGTTCATACAAATTTAATACTCAGTCGGTCCGCTCGGACAATTATAAAAGTGCTAAGAAAGATAATCACGCACGTGTGCTTTAAATTAAATGTGTCAAAACTGCAGTAGTTTCCATAGGAAAATTATTATATAATATTATAGTTACCATTCTGATCACAAAGGTTTCTAAAATCTCGGTTGTAGCTGAGATCTAGCTTTGTAAGGGATGTCAATGGTGCTAAGGCTTCTAGTGCTTCATTCTTCACCAGGTTGGAAGACAAAGACAAAGAACGCAGTGCTGGACCCAAGAATGCTTCACTGTAAGAGCATATTCCTATTTTATTTCCTACCTTTGTGATACGTAACATTTAAAATTACGGTTATTTTTAGTAAGCCATTTTTTAACAACTAACTAGGCTTCCAATAAAAAAAAATAGTGGGAGTGATAAGATATACACAACTTTCCGCTTGCGGTGTATTGTGCATTTGCTCCTGCCAGCCTACCCAAACCAGCTCAACTCCTTAGAGTTACGGAGCATGGCTTTGGGTCGCTGACATACCTAACTATTCTACCCCTATTTCGCCAGGTGTTGTGGTATTGAAGATTTGTTGTGGAATTTCTTCAAGAGGCCAGACCTTAATCGTATGTCTTCTGTGACCTTACAATGCAGTAATACATGCTCTATGGTCTCGTTATCCTGTAGACAGCCTCGGCACAGAGGACTATCTGTAGCTCCAATTTCTTACAAGTAATTGTTTAGCTTACAGTCACCTGTAATGGTACCTATAATTAGACAGAGGTCTGAATAAGTTTGCGTTTGACCACAACCTCACCTAATGGAAGCAATGATGTGGTTGAAGATGCAACACGCTTGACTAAAAATATCTATTCAGTTTTTTTTAAATCCAGATTTTAACTACCTGTTCTGAAAGACAGACGCAGGTAAAAAGTTAAAATAAAATATTTGACTGTCACCACGTACCTCGAAAGCATCTGTAGCCTATTATGTGACAGATCAAAAGCAAGCAGGTTGGGTGCACCTTGTAAGAAACCTTCTGGCAGTGACTTGAGGCTCATGCATCTTGTTATGGTGAGACGCTTTAGCGCAGTCGCCCCGTCAAGAAGACCCGATGGTAAAGAAACGAGGTTCTCTGCAGATTTCAATGTTATTTTCTCCAGATTTGGGCACGCTGCCACCCAGCGTTCGGGCAGTGTTTCAACGCTTGGTTTATACAAATCCAGTTGACGCAAACCTTCGCAACGTCCTAGTGGCGCCAGATGTGTTTCCTTCCAGTCCACTAGCTGTAGTTTCTCAAGTGCAGCCGGCATTTCTAGTACTGATTCCAGACCTTTGCCAGAATCTCCAACTGGGAGCGATATGCGGGTCAGTTTCAGCGAGCGCAGATTTCGCAAAACGACAAGGAAGTTAGTAGACGGTGCCAGTTGATACTGTGCTTTGATTTCTAGCCCTGTGAGATGTTCAAGGCCAATAAAGTGGTTTGTTGTGAGCTTTGTTTTTGACGGTATATCGCTTAGCACGAGGTTGGTTACGTTCTCAGTCTGAGTCAACTTAACGTTGAGAGCTGTAAGGACGTCCAGAATTGAGCGCGTAGTAGACAGCGGACACTCGTCCAGCTTTACTGTGGGCACTTGAAGTTCGCTCGTGAAACGTGGCAATGCCTCGGATTCTAACACCTCCCATCCTTCACAGTCTATAGAAAATTTGTCTTCATTGTACTTTATATTGACTTTGTGTCCTGAAAAAGAAACAGCATCATAAAAAAATGCTATTTTTTCTATTGAATTTTGCTTTCTCGTATTATTGTAACTTGTGAAATGTATTAAGCTTTGTTTGTGTTTGGAAACTTCAACTAAGTTTCAATATATAAATAAAAGCAAAATTCATCTACTTATTAATTCACTAACTCATCACGAAATCTCGATAACTACTTGACTTACGAAGCTAAAATTTGGCAGGTTGATTCCTTATGGGGTGTAGAGGTCCGCTAAGAAAGTATTTTGCGAAAGGGCTGAATTAAAGGGGGCAAATAAAGGTTGAAAGTTTGTATGAAAGTCCTTTGCTTTTGATGTTAGGGAAATAAAATTTGGTATTTAGGTTAATAGTTTAAAATAGAATAAATGCTTTGTTATTATTTTTCCGAAAAAAAAATGAAATGAAATGTTTATTACCAGATTTGCATCCATTATTACACTTTGTTAGAATACATATATAAAATTAAAAAAAAAAAAAAAAAATTTACAGAAAATAAAAAATATAAACTTAGCATAAATACAAAATAAATAATAATTAATTACGTGATGGGCGTGTGATACGCCCTCCACGTGCGATGTATCGGGCTGGTGTGCCACTCTCGTACCGCAGCCACCAGTGCGTTATCAGAGCGGTGCAGGGCGGTGCGCACGGCGGCCGACCGGCTCCGCAGCAGCGCCTGCCAGCAGGGCGCGCGTCCCTCGGCGAACATGCTGCTAGCGCTGCACCACCGCGGCAGCCGGAACATCACGCGCCATGCGTCGTTGTACTGCACACGCATCTCGCTCATGGCGGCCTTGGTGTAGTTCGTCCACAACTCTGTGGTGTACACACTGGTGCAGTAGCTGATGAAGAGTTGGGCCTTGACAGAGTCGCTGCAGCGGGAAAATCGCCTTGCCAGCATGTTACCGCGCACTGCTATAGCCCGCCTCTGTCTCTCTATGTCAGCGTGGTCTGACAGGTCTGATGTGATCATATGACCGAGGTACTTGACCTCCTCGACTTGTTCCAGTGCAGCTTCGTATAGTGTGAGAGGAGGCAGATTTGTGCAGCAGTTCGTAGCTTTGAAGATCATATACACCGACTTATCTGGATTGTACATCATATTGTGTTCTTCAGCATACTTTTCACATACTGCTAGCAGCTTCCGCATTGCTGATATCGACGGCGCTAATAAAACCATGTCGTCCGCATATGAAATATGATTCGTCGCAGTACCATTGATGGAGCAGCCTACTCCTGTTTGCGTGAGTTTTTCCGATAAGCCGTCCATGTACAGGTTGAAGAGGGGTGGAGACATGCTCCCTCCTTGCCTCACACCACATTTGAGCTCCAAGGGTGCAGAGTATTCATTTTTCCATCTGACCCGATTTTTCTGCTGCAGGTACCAATTCTTCAGTACCTGGACGACCTGTCCAGGTACTTTGCGGTCATAGAGCTTCTGCCACAGCAGGTCGTGATCCACGCGATCGAACGCTTTACTGAGGTCGAGGTAGCAGGCTATAACCGATGTCTTCCTAGCTTTATAATATCCTACCACTTGTTTAAGGACATATATCGCTGTACTGGTAGATAAGTTACTTTTAAAACCATACTGGCAGTCTGACGTTTCCATAAAAGGCGCGGCGACTTTAAACAGAACCTTCTCTAGTAATCTAGCTATCATATTAGCGAGCGCTATCGGCCGATAATTGGTTGAGCTGGATATGTTCTTCCTCCTGTTCTTGCAGATTGGAATTATCACCGTATCAGTAAAAGCCATCGGCAGATGACCAGTTTTTAATATTGCAGTGAATAAGATGGATAGCACGTGATAGACGCCTAAACCACCGTGTCTTATGTGTTCAATAGTCAGGCCATCCCGACCCGGCGACTTGCCGCCGGCTGTTTGTTTTATTACCTCTACGATATCATCCACAGATATGTGTATATCTCTATCGGGTAATGATTGCGGTATCTCTAAAACATGCCTGTTTACCGGCGCCGGCTGGCAGAATATTTTATTGAAGTGATCGGCAATATTTCTGTCGCTCGTTGTCCCGTCAATATGAGAAGGATAGTTTGAAGAAGGTTTAATTATTTTATTAATGCTATGCCAAAACTTTCCAAAGTTTTTATGTTTCATATCTAATGCAATTTGATCCATAACAATTTGTTCCTGGTTTTGGTGGCAAGTTTTTAACGCGCGCTTAAACGCCGCGCGATGTCGCTTGCGTTCCTCCACCACCGGGCCGGTGGTGGGGCGACCCGCCTGCTGCCATAGTGCTAATGATTGCAGCGAAGTGGCATATTTTTCCGCTACGTATTTATTCCATCCCGGTACTGTGTTCTTCTTCCGCGTGTTTCTATTATTGCCTTTAAAACATTGTGTGGCACAGGACTGCATGATCTTTATAATTGAACTATACATGGAATCAATCGCTGTTGCATCGTTTAGATTAAAGTTTCTAGACATCAATTGATTTAATTTCTGTGTTACCGATGACTTGTATTTTTCAACATACTCCCACGATTTAGGCCTCCAAGACCATGCTGTTTGAGATGGTTCAGAAACATTTGTGGTAATTGTTAGTTTTTGTATTTCTAATTCTAACGATATTGGTCTGTGATCTGTCCAATCGATTGTTAAGTCTATGCACATATTCCTGACTGCACGGAATGCGTTCTCAGTGGCGATGCAGTGGTCGAGCCAGCTGGTTGTATGGTGCGCGTCACTAACGAATGTGTACGTTGTGTTATCAATTTGTCTACGTACTTGTATTTATATTCCGAGCAAAACTGTTCTAGTTCGGTGCCAAATCGACAGGTAGGATTTGCGTTAAAATCTCCGATTATAAGACAGTCGGCTACTTCGCTGTCTTCTACTATTGAGTGAATTTTACCTAATAGCTCGCAATACTCAGGGAAGTTTTTCTCGTCCGTGGTATAGCAAGGCATATACACATTAACTAGTAGCAAAGTGCTGTTCTGGGTAAATATTTGTATCGCGCAGAGTCTAGGGCTGTCGCATTCTATTGGGATACATTTTAGTGACATCTTGTGTAAAATACCTAGTCCTCCGTGTGGTCTCCCGATTAAGGTTTTAGAGAGGTCGACTGCAGATGTTCCTATAGCATTGAATCCATTATGAATACTATTTAGAAAATGTAAGTCAGTGGGCAGGAGCCATGTCTCTTGAAGAAGCACTATGTCATTAACATCACAGAGGTTCCGAATAAAGTGCGTCTTATTCCGCACTGATTTGCAGTTTACAGAGGTGATTCTTAAATGTGAATCCATAACTATATATTATTTTTTGGATTACTAGTGCTACTGCGAGCACTATTTTGATGGTAGCGACCAATAATAACACCCGGAGGCCACATTTCTTTATTTATTACCGCAGATAGTCTGTCCCACGGTATTGTTATTTTATATTCGCTAAATGACACCTTACTATTTCCGGGTAACCTTTGTACATCGATAGCGATTTCTCCGATATCTTTCATGTGATCGGTTAGGTCTTGAACAGTTACCGAGCTGTCTAGGTTTGCAACGTATACATGCGCCGTTCGTGGAGCGGCTTTTATTTTATAGTTGGAGGTAGTAGTAGACGTACCTATTATATTTCGGGTTTGACGACGATGTTTCTTGCGAGTTACGACTTGAAAACCGTCATCCACGTTATCGCTAACAATTAGCTTTGGCTTGGGTGCACGTCCTACCATTTGCTGCTGCCTCATGCTGATAGGTTTATCACTATTGGTGATACGTGTGGTGGCGGTTGATTTTGGAGTCCTGACTATTGCAGGCGTTGGTGTGTCCTCAGGGAGAATCGTACCTCCGTCTAGACCTATAGGGCCGCTATCTTCCATAAATCTAACCCCATTCCCTGTATTACTTAAAACAGAGGGTATGCGTGGTTGCGGTTGAAGCCTCGCTACTTCCTGCTCGACTATCCCAAGCTGTTCTTTTGTGGCTGAGCTGTGGCGAAGAGTCGCGACATCTTGTTTTAAGGCGACGATGTCTTTGAGAAGTCGTGTAACATCGATATGATCCCAGGTAACCGGGGGTAGGCGGCTAAGATCCCGTGCCACGAAGATTGGAATTTCCTTCGGTTCTGTGGTTTTCATCAATCCTACGATGTCTTCCATGTCACGCTGAGACTTTCCTTCATTTCTTCTAGTTCTCAGGCGTTGGTCGGTAGGCACGACTTCATATAATAAGGCTTTAGCTGCTACGATCTCGGTTGCGCTGAAGCTACGGCTGCAAATCATCACCATTCTCTCGTTGTCCATGACCTCCATCTTATTTTGGACGAAGGCCAGGAGTTCGTTGATGATAACGTTGCATGAATCGCACTTGGACATTTTCGTTCGGAGCGCGGTAATCGCATCGATGCGTACGCAATGCGTGCGCGACACGTGTACTATAAAAAGTATTAAGGAGGGGAAATAGGGGGTTTGAATTTTTGTTGACAGTTTTCTAATTACGAGGTTGAAGTTTGGTAAGTACATTACTTATGGGGTGTAGAAAAAAAGCAAAAGGGCTGAATTAAGGGGGGCAAAAGGGGGTTGAAACATTATATGAAAATCTACGCATACGAAGTTTCGGGCAACAGCTAGTAGCAATAATATTGATAAAGTCATAGTAAAATAATTATACTTACTGTCTAAGAAGAAACGGCCGTTGCGATTTTTCGAACATGTGTGTGACTCTGAATTATGACAGCGCAGTTCGTTGGCTACCACAGCCACCAACACAAAGGCCACCACACTTACTGATAACCACCTCATTACTTAAATCTCTGAAAAATATGGATACAATGAATTATGTATATATGAGGACAACGTACGTGGTGGGCAACGAATGGGACCCTTAATTTTTTTGGGGTGAAGGTCCCGGTACCTCAGATAGTTGATTGAATCAGGCGTTACTTTGCGGAAGTCCATTTTTAATTTGTATATGTCGAATTTCTAGTGTAATTCCGCTTCTACGTCGTTTCGAGTACAATAAGGATTTTGGTTAAACTATTTTCTCTATAGATAATTGTGATTCTAATTTGAACCTAACCTGAATTTAAATATTATTACATAAAAGATCAAAATTAACCTAACCTGAAACAAAAAGTAATATTATTAGTAGAAAGTCATATTATTTTCAGAATTTATTGTTTATTTCATTTAAATTAAATCATATTTATATTAATATCATAATAATTTAAAAATTTACATGTATTATATTTAAAATTAATTAGTACAAATTGTTATAACGAATTTTTTGTTACAGATTTAAATACTTTTTGTTTCAGGTTAGGTTAATTTTGATCTTTTATGTAATTAATATTTAAATTCAGGTTAGGTTCAAATTAGAATCACAATTATCTATAGAGAAAATAGTTTAACTAAAATCCTTATTGTACTCCAAACGACGTAGAAGCGGAATTACACTAGAAATTCGACATATACAAATTAGTCCCGGTACCTCCTCCAGAACCGCCACGAAAAAAATCTTGAGTATTCCAAGTACATTTTGTGATTGACCCCAACACCGATAATAACTTACTGTCTACGATAGATTATTAGTATCGATGAACTTCACTCGCGACTTAAAAATACACTCAGATTTCATTTAACATAAATTTTATATCATTTCACTTGTGAAAATTTCAAAAAAAATCTTGGGATGTTTATTTTATCGTAATATAAAAAAAAAATAACACAAAAATAACCGTACCTATGTAGTTCGTTTCTTTACAACTAAAGTTGTAATAACGAGAGTGCCTTGCTTTTATAACTTTGTTCCTGCTTTGTTTGTTATATTTTTTCGTATATCAGGGTATGTGTTTGCAATTCTTTGATTATAATAAGTAATCTCCACTCGCGCTTTGACCTCTTTTTAAACTTTGGTTTTTTCTAATCTAATCTTTAATGTTTATAATAAATTGTTTATGCTTTCATATCGTTGACATACAATACCTACAGTGTCACAATCGAGCCAAAAAATGTTTGAACCAAAACTCGGCGCACACTTCTAATTGAGCAGACTTTTTGGATAGTTACAAGGTAACCGCGATCCGACTGCAAAGCCGCCAGATGCCAGAGCTACGATGACATAGCGAACAACTAACGTAAAAAATTATGCAAGCTACATAACGTCTAAATTGAAGTCAATATGGCATGAACAATATAATTTTATTGATATAATGTACCTATTTACAATGACGCTCGGAAGTTTTTTGACTGTTTTCACTGAGAGATATAGACTCTATCGGAATTGTATCTCGATGTTAATATAGATAAAAAGGTACATAAAATATTTATTTTCCTAACTACGCTGTTTTAGCGCTAATTTGAGACCACGTAAGGAGCTAGCCGTAAGGCCCTGACCTGGAACTTTTACGATCATTATTAGAAAACAAAAGAAACGTGTGCGTACCAGTATATATATATTTTTTACTTTACAGTCAGTATTTAATAAACAGGATTCATCTGCTATTTTCCACCCTCTGATTAGGAATATTTACTTCAAATTAAATACTGACTATATTATACTGTATTTTATTTAGCTAAATTCAATATATTAGCAGACGCCTAAATAATCTATTTATACAACTTATCGATAAAACTACTATGTACAACTAAAAATATAATATATACAAAAAATAAAAATAAAATCCTAGGCGAACAAATCGCCACCATGCAGGGTTCCCAGAATGCTGGCAGCATTGCCCCGCTGGATTGCGAGGCTTAATTTTTGTGCGAAATATGCTCCAGCTCTGGGATCCCCCGAGGCGAGAACCAATCTGGTCGAAATGTCTTTACAAAACTTTTTTGTATCGGACGACCACGGGCCTAGAGTCTCTACAGCTAATGCGGAAAACTCATAATGCGCGCTCAATTGTGCATATTTGCGGTGTTTTAATAATTGAGCGTTGTCAGCCGCGGCCCCGACGTCTCGAGCCAAACCGGAGAGATGTGATGGCGCCAGGTGTCCACGCACGTAGTGTCCCAGACAAGTGCACGTCCGAGACACCACGGAACTAGGGTGGCACTATCATTATACTTGAAATATAATCTATTCAATAAAAAAATATTCATTTACTGAGAATAATCGCGTAACAAACATGCACAATTTTCGAAGTCGGAAAAAAAATTTGTTGAATTGAAAACCTCTATTTGTTTTTTTAGCAAAATTAGAACTCCAAACTCGCTTGCCATTTAATTAGCGCCTAAGGAAAAAAGTTAACGCTTGACCCGTCATCGCTTTGCAGATCAAAACGCTAACCGTTAAAAACAGCTAAAACGTTAACCTAATATAACAGCCGTACGATTTAAAAGCAACTCCTTTTCTCAGCTCTAGAGACCAAACAATTCTTGTTAGTTTATTACCATCATTATTCACTGTCCACTGCTGGATATAGGCTTCTCCTAATACACGCCACTGAGCTCGGTCGGCAGTTCTTTGTATCCAGTTTTAACACTCCGTTTTACGCAGGTCGTCACTCCGCCTAGCCGCAAGGTGTTCACTACGTTTGTCTAAACGTGGTCTCCACTCTAGATCTCGTCTACCCGAAGTTGTATTGACAGTTAAACAGTGACCATTCCAACAGAAAATAATAATTTTTCAATAAAAATCTTGCTTTATTTTCAGGAGCCCCGTAGTTCCTGAAGCTCTTGTTATCTTGAGGAATGCCTCCACCACTGAAGAAGGAGAGTTTGGATGGCCAGCGCCAAGGAAAGATGCTGCTGACTGGCTGCTCGAAGAGACTTCACGGAATATCAAGACTACTTCTTACGGTAAAAATATAAAATATTTAAACGTTTACTTTGCTAACCAAAACCAAACATATTTTTATGAAACACCCAGCAGCACACTTTGTTGAGTAGACCTTCCGAAATCATTCACAATTTTTCGCCGCAGGTTTTCTTATCGGGTTCGCTGCGCAGTTCGTGGCCAAGTAGATATTTGAATAATACTCAAGATATAATATATTCTGAATTTGGGTCTTAGCTGCAAGTGTATTCCATTGGGATTTTAGGCTGCCGCACTGAGTATTTTTTTTATAATTTCAGAGGCAGTAACTATGGAGCAATACGTGGCCGGAGTTCGTGTTCTTTTGGCTGCGTGTGCAAGGGGCGCTTTAGCGGAAGGCGAAGCAGCAGCAAGATTTCTCTACTACCGAGCGTCAACGCTTCAGAGACACCCCAGTCTGGCGTATAGCGCGACTAAAGCAGCCGCACAGTACGCTGCGTTAGCGCATGATAGGTAAAATATCTAATTTATTCAATGTATTAGTCTTTAACGAAAGGCCAGTAACATTTCTCTTTTACCAAACGTCCACTTCAAAAAACTTCAGAGTCTCAGAAGCAACCTTTGAAACGTGAAAAAACGAACCCGCTGCAGCTATTTGTTGCTAGCCTGATCCACCCTCATGGCACACCGCAACCACCTCTTCGGTGGTTGTCTCTAATCAAAACGGACACGCCTCAAATGACCCCGTGTTTGTACGCCCATGGTCTCAATGCGGCGGGTCAATAGACGGGGAATGTAGGCGGCCCTGCCATCTTCCACAGTCTCTTCCCCTGTTTTTTATCTCTTTCTTAAATGTGCTATTACGTAAAAAGATATTGAAGGTATGTAAATGGTGCATTTATCCCTCAGTGGCATCACACACAACACCCAGCCCACTTTATTTGTAGTACTTATAGTGCTGCCCATTAAGTAGCCCAACCTATTATTTTTTACAACATTTTAGATTTTTAACCAAGTGGCATGAAGTGGCTTTTTGATCGCTAACCTACTAGATCTAATCTTTCTCGTGATAATCTTAGAGACAGATTCCTTTAAATTAATCTAAACAGATGCCAAACTGAAACACTGTGCAGCTGTCATTGTCGTGTCCGCTGGTGCTTCTGGGCCTTATTACACGGACGATTTGCGAACTTGTTCCCGGTGAGATGACGAGAGATCAGTCAATGCCAAAGATAATACCATTTAATCATGCACGAGTCAAAATTTGCTTGTGCATGACATAAGACAACTCCGTTGGACAACTCAAAAGTAATTCATTCAATCCCCGCCAAAGATTGGCCTCTTCGAAAAAGATTATGCTGTAAATTTAGTTCTTGTATCGTTCTTGGATTACGGCGGAGTAAAGGATGAGCAGCCAAGTAGTTATATCGTTATTGTTCAATACTCTAAAGACCCGAGAAAATTGTATGTACTAAGGCATCTGCCTTAATCTCCTACTTTAAACCCTAATATTTTTATATTTTAGACACCGAGCCCTGACAATTTCTTTGGCAACGGCGGGCATGGAACTGACAGACACGCTGGAGCTACGTGCGAAGACCCCACCGCGGCCGTTGCAGCTACCTGGGTTACCGACCAAGGTCTTTGTGTATGCTACTGGAGCTGGCTGTGCAACAGTACAGGTATGACGCTGAACCAGTATTTGTGCCAGCTTGCGTACCTTGCTCCGGTATATCAAGCAGCTGGGTTGGTACGGGTAGACACCGGTAGGGAGATATGCACAATACATTCCAAGTGGAACTTTCCAGGGTTCCATCGCTCCCATCTCGAATAGGAATAAAAAATTAGTATCTGTTCTTATTTTCTCACTCAAAAATAACAGAGGGCAAGCATCTGCCATCAACACATTAGCCCAAAAGTGCCTTTAAAAATTTTCCGTTTTAAAAATGTTGTGATCTTGAACGGACTACTTAGCGTTCAGTATCCTACCCCCAACCTCAGATGTTATCTGAATTGTTTATATTTAAAAGTTTGATTTAGATACCATTTGTTTTTTTTTTTTTTTTCATTATGGGAATCAAGTAGTCAAAGTTTAAGGAAAACACGGTATGCGGGACTTGAGACAGAGCATTCCCATTCGATATCTCAAGGTTACAGCTAGCCACATCTAGCAACGACTCAATCTTGAGTGCGGAATCTCTAAAAAGTTATGTTAACAAGCTTAAGTGTCGATAATCTAGCCATTAATATATCGCAGAAGCGATAACCGACATTTTCTAGAATAGACACTAAGATGCATCGAACATAGCGTAAGACGATTAAAAACCGATAGATCAACCCGATAATCCGATGGACTGACGATATACGTAGGTAGTGCGAGTAACTAAAAGCGTACCTAAAACTAAGGAACAGGTTAATTTTCATGCTTTTTCCAACTTATGATGACTTGGAGTATTTATTACCACACAGACTAGACCTGACCAATTTATCTAAAAAAATATTCTTAGCTTTCATTTGACCATCTCGCTTGATGCTAAGCGATGATGTGGTCTACAATGAGGCAAGCTTGCCTTGAAGATTCCTATTCACTCGTGATTTAAAGACACCTAAATTTTAACTATTGGAAAACACCCATTCAGGCAGTGCATTCTACAGACTAGCAGTTCGCAACAATAATACTGAAATCAAAGAGCTTTGTACGGGTTTTGGAACATAACCATAAAGCGGTGTCGCCTTTTCGTGCACACTAAGCAGTATTGGACCAATATGAGGTGTGATCGTGATGATGACGTCATCTAGGCAATACAGGCAAACATGTCCTAGTCATACTTATTTTAATTTTCAGGGTACTATCACCTACTCTACTTACTCACCTAAGCCGGAGAATGCGCTACTGAACGTTCAAGCTGCTATCATCGAAGAGATCCGCCCAGAGAGGAGTAGCATTGAAGACTTACAAGGAAATCTCCCTACTTTGATCATTAAAACTTGTTTCAAGTGAGTTACCACATTGTGATTCAGATTGCATGATCGGTCCAAATTAAAATATTATACATATTTTACTTAAAAAACCGTTCCACGAAAAGTAAAAAAATATACCATGGTGCAGTCAGTCGGACTATGCAAGTGTGCCTTATGTGTATGCGTAAGGCAGTTCACAGAGACTGTAAGTGATATGACTAAAAGTGGACAGTGTTGTGTTTGGGAGGGGCATAAACTCGGCAGTGAACTGATGTGGGCTGAAAATGATAATAAAATCTTACTGAAATAGAATCTGCGATAAAGATTATAGCTTGATATGACTGAGGGTACGTTACAAATCACGCCAACATCGCCAACAGCTAACAGCGCCAACGAAAACCAACATGGCATATGAAAACATTCTTCGTACCGCGTTGATTCTTAACTTCTTAGCTTATTGATCTTGTTCACTTGAAAACACTTATGTTGTCGTTTTGGCGATATGTTAGATTTCGGTTGCTTTTAATAAATAAATATATTTTGATTTGTTTTGATATAATTCTTGAAAAAAGCAATAGATTCGTTTTAGTGTCAATGCAGTACAAAATACAAACAAGAGTTGGTCAATATTCTGATGCTTATCATAATTATGCCTTGAATAATTTGCATGGTAATGAAAGAGACAAAAAGTTATACCGGGTGAAATGAAAACTCTCCCAAAAATGAAGACCTTAAAAATACTATGTTTTATTATTATTTTTCGCAATGTAAGGCAAATAAAATATTAGTTTACGCTAGAGCCGAACGCACAACCTCCACCGTGCTGCACCACGCACACGCTTGTACGCTTTACATTGCCGGTTCGCAAAATTCTAAACCACAAAAACAACAAGTCTAAGGCAAATAATTAATGGTATTCGATTGTTTAGATAATATAATAATAGCTTTTTGGCTTCGGGAGCATTTCCCTCACACCTGATTTAACCTCTCCATAAATGGAAGAATTGCAATTCCTCTTTAAAATATACTCTTGATTCTTTCCAGGTGGAAAGGAAAAGAACGCTCTGGCATCCTGCGTCTTGAATCGTCTCTATTTTCCGGCTACGAGCTACATTCAGTAAATCCTGTGGTACTAGATGGGGCCACTTTCGCTGACCTGCACTACGGCTCTCGTGGAGAGTCAGTGTGGTTCGTGTTTGCTAACGTGAGTGTACTTACGTTCCTATTACAAGTATATGGCGCAATGCTATCAAACTCGCACATATGTGTTTTTTTAAGTAAAATTACTGTCTACTTTTGAAAAATGTGCTTCAGTCATTTTGGAAGATTAAGATAATACTTTTTACTAGCGACCCGCCCTAGCTCAGCACGGGTGTAATTTACGTGCGTAACCGGGGCGGATCGCTAGTAATACATATAAACCTTCCGTTAAATTATCTAACTGATGGTGAAAACCGCATCAAAATCCGTTGCATGGTTTAGGAGAAGTTAGCGGTTATACAGACAGACAGACAGACAGACAAACGCGGAAAACATTTAATTTATACTATGTAGACATAGAGATAGAGAAGAGAAGAAGAGATAATGACCAGAATAAATGAGAAAACCGTTTTTATCTAATTTTATGGACATAAAAAAAATACTAACAAAATTTTGTTCTAAAAATTTTGTTATATATTGAGCTCGCAAAAAGACCAAGCACATTTTTTAAAAGTAGGCAGTCCTTGTATATCTTAAAAAAACATCAAATGCGCGAGTAATATAGTGGCGCGCCATAATCTGGTACGATCATTTTCTTCGATCTCACATTTAAGATTTTACTTTATTTTTTTATTTATTCATTTAAGAATCAACAAACACTACTTACATAATATATATACTTACATTCATATTACAGTTTCGAAAGTGAAGCTTGATAGTCGTGGATAAAACTCTTCGGGTAGTAATAAAGATACCAGTAAAAGATTAGTTGATTAAATCACGCGTTATTTTGCGGAAATTGATCTTTAAATTTGTAGTTTTAATGAATCTTTAGTGTATTTTAGCTTTAATGTTGTATTAAGTACAATATGGAATTAGGTATATTTAACTCTTTTAGTCGTGAAAAGCAAACAAACAGACAGAGAGACATAAATTTATTTTAGCTTATATTTTTTAGGATTTTAAATCAACAACACAATATTGATCAAACAGTATGACAAGTTTCATTATCTTACAGATAAGCTCAACGTGTCCGGTCTGCGTAACCTACGAAGTTCGATCAAAGTTTGTCATCACCAGTCTCCGACCAGCTTTTGCCAAGATCTATCCATCGACACGACCAGATTTGGCTGTGGAAACGTTTTTCCACGCTAGACCAGGAAGCCCTCTTTTAAGAGGCATCACTGACGACGATTTTATAACTTGGTTCGATAAAACAGAACTCGCAAGTCTTAAAACTAACGCTAACATTGATAACATATGCGAATGTGGTCGGATTTGTAGCAGAGATTATGAATTTAGAAAACCAAGTGAAGGTAAAGAAACTACTGATAAATATGACGTTAAACCTGAATTAGTCACTGAAAAGGCACTTATAGATTTAACCATAACAAAAACTACAGCTGAAAGCACTGAAACTACTACAGAAGAAATTAACATAATTGAAAACTTTATGACAACTTCCAAGCATATAACTACCCAACAGCCTACTATAGTGACAGACAGCATAGTTGTAACAACTAATGAATTGCCAAATATGAAAACGACAATAGAAACTGTAAAGGATAACACTTCACTTTCTAACCAGACTCGCACTGATGATCCAATAATAATCCCAACAGTAACTTATATCAATAAGACAGACAATTTTGAAATCAGTAACAATATCGTACCAATACCTCCTAAATTAGCCGGAGAGTTGATTATTCAAAAATCAATTCCGACCAAACCCATCATCAAGAAAGAAGACATGAAAAAGAAACCTCTGATACGCAGAAAAGGTACTTTGAAAGCCACTTACGGTGATAGACACGAGAAATTTTTCATGAAGATAAAAGAGATTACTACTCCATCTCCTCATGACGATGAAAACTCTGTACAAAAACCAAGTTTGAATAAATCAGACGAAATAATCATTCAGAAAATTTCAATTTTGAAGGATAACAACTTCACAGATATCTCAAAAGGAGAATTACAACATGAAAGCAAAACTACAAGTGAGAAAAGGGAACAGTTTCCCAATGTAAATCAAACAGACTATCTTCAGACAACGCATGCTACACGTCTTGCACATTCAGATGCATCGACAGTTGCTCACGTTATCACTACAATTACCAAAAGTAATATAAAATCATTACATTACAGGACTAAGAAACCAAAAGCAATGAGCCAAATAAAAAAACCGATCACATCTTCAAAGCAAAATGAAACGTACTACCTTAAAACCGATAGAGCAACTATCGCCGAGAACAAAACTAAAAATAAATCATTTGTTGCAGAAAAATATGTAGTAAAAACTTTGAAATCAATAAACAAAGAAATTCACAAGATACCACCAACGCCAATATCTGAAACGTCAAAATCTTTATCTGAAACACCCAAAATTGATATTGCGCCAGAAAATAAAGGCGTATTTGAGGTGCTTGACAAAAATAATCTATGGGAGCTGTTAAAAGAAGGTCCGGACGACGTAGCAAAAATAGAAGACAAACTTCAAGGCAGATTAAGTTCCATCGTAAAAAGTGCATCAAATTTAACAGAACATGACAACAGATCATTATAAACTTTGTTATGTATTGTATAAGACGTAAAGACTTTGGTAAATCGATATTTTTATATCACTCACTTTCGAATCTAAATGAGTTGTTTTGATCACGACATTCCTAAAGCACGTTCTTGTTGGTCGTTAAAATATGCGCTGTATGTGTAATTTTAAGATTTAGGTTGTATGAGCGTGTGCTGTAAATAGTATTTTAAGGGCTTTACTCAGAGCGTAATTTTACACAAAACAGACCCCTAAAACTTTTATTTTTACTTGTGTACTACTACTGTGATGATGTGTCATGATCATAATCATCATGATGAAACAACTGTAACAGTCTGTTGTTTGATTGGTTAAAAATATTTGGCTCAGGGGTTTTTTAAATTGGCTAATAAAGTTCTGAGATATAAACGTTTAAGTTTGTGGTGGATATAAGAAAGGACACTATGTCCATTTCCCGAAAAGTGAATATCAGTATGTAGTTTGCATGGCGTACTTACAAATGACGTCATTTGATAGTATAGTGCGCTCTCTTTCTAGCACGATATTAAAGTGCTTAATCTTCCTTGATTTAGAACACATTTTAGTTTTGTTTCTGGCAATTGGTTCTATTTGTCTAAAATAATGTCCGGTATGCCGTGAACAGAGAGGGAATTTTTCGTTTTTTTTTTTTGTTGTTTAAAAGCATTTCTTGTTTATTTTTTTTACTTCCTCTTTTCTGCGATCATTGATGGACCATGAACAGAAGTGTATATTATGCGTGGTAGTCATAAAAACCTTTCTTGTTTTGATGGGTCAAAGTTTTGTGAAAATCATGCGCTGAGGTGCCACCTGGAGGAGGAGATAAGCTATAATAGTTATTAATATTACAGCGCTGTGAAATTATAACGTATGAATGTTTTAATTGCAATTTGCTCAAAGCCCTCGAAATGAACGTCGATGAAAGTGTGTCTCAACTCCTTGCCGGTAGAAATATCCTAATTATTTGTTAAGATAGCTTACATAGCATTTCAAAACTTTATAGGCACATAAATATGTCTTCAAATAAGTATTTACCATCGTAGAAAGCTATTGAAAAATTAGATCGAGCTAGAACTGCTAGTCACTTAGTTACCTAGTAGCTTGCTTTTAATTTTGTCTAGTGGTAGATTAAAAAATCTCTATCCTCTAGCTGGAATACGGAATCTTAGTAACATTTATAGTACCTACCTAGTATTTAATGTCTCATTTGATTAATTCACGCACAATAGGCATGGTGACCGTATTATAGAATCTATTGAAATTAAGATTTTAAACAAGTAACACATATAAAACTGTTTATTTTTAATACAAATCGAGATTAAAGTGCAGCCGTGGAAAGAAAAAAAAATACGTCTGACTATTGCCATCACATTGTAAAAAGCAAAACGAAAGCAGTAAATTCTGATTACTTTTATTAGCTCTGAACTTAAAATTGTAGCTGGAATATGGAAGTATTACAGTAATTATTTTTAATTCAGATTTTTACAATGTTTTTACAGCTGTTTGTCACATTCTCGTAGTGGCTAGACTGTAATATAATTTTTTTACAAAAAACCTCAATTCGCCTTGATAAGTGAAACAAACGCGAATCCGAAACGTGGATATTCGCCGAAGAACCAGTCACCGACATAGCTGTTAAAATTTGCAACTTGAAGTGGCAATGGGCAGGCCACATCACTCGAAGAACCGATAACCGATTGGAAAGAAAGGTTCTTGAGTGGAGACCACGAACCGGAAGACGCAACGTAGGTAGGTCTCCCACTAGATGGACCGACGACGTTGTGAGTCGCTGGCATCCAGTGGATGTAAAAGGCAGGCTGTCGTTCAGTGTGGAGGTTAAAGGGGAAGGCCTATGTTCAGCAGTGGACGTCTTCTGGCTGATGATGATGATGATGACAGTCATTTTGTATCTTAAAAATCATCAAACGCGCGAGCGAGATCGCTGGACCCGGTATTCTGGGCCTTAATCACATCATGCCTATTCAATACTTTGATCAAACAATTTTTCATGTTGTAAATACCCATATTTACTAAACGTTGCCAAATTACCATAATTCTCATTAGGAGTAATTCCATTGTGTTCTAAAAATTAATCGTAATTATTCAGTTAGTAGGTATCGATAGTATTTAGACCTTAGTAAGTATTGTACTAAATGCTATATGCCCCAGAATTTCCATCCGTCTATTGTCTTCTGTATCTATTGTATGTAATGTAGTTTCTTACAGTAGTGTAGCTAGGTGTCTCTTGTGTTTATGTGGTGGTGGATATCAATTACGTTAGTTGATGCAAAATGAAATTGTTTTTTTTTCTTTGACCGCACCATCATTTATCATCAGGTGAGCTGTGGTTAAACTACCTAGTTAAAAAAACAATTTTTCAGTTTTACTTTTCGATTTATCTTTCTCTGTTAATTGAATAAACCTATCATAGTGCAAATAGCACATTTGGCGCGATTGACTGGCCATACTTATGTAGCCTGCCAATCGCGCCAAAGGATATTTTCGTCATCTCTTCTTCATTTATCTTTTCCTGTTGAGCTAATAAAGCTGGATACCTTTGGTACATTGACTGGCCAAATTATGGCAATTGCACTAAATGACGTAATATCCAAAAATTTGAATCTGAGTATTGAATCGTCAGTTCATATTTTGCTACGATGTCAACCTTCAAATTCGCTTGCCCACCATATTCCACAGCCTTATGCCATTTGGCATGACACCGCACAGCCTGTGATTGTCCAAATTTACATCCATTTGGGTTCATTTCACTGGAGTGAAGCCGTGTGTGGCCAACATTATTGACGTCCACCCACCCAGCCGCTACTCAGCTTGTTACCTCATTCTTAATTAACGAATGTTATTGATATTCATCTGCACCCTTCGGTAGTTTCTATCTTAGAATTCTTTGTGCGATTGTATGCATGAACTTTTTATCTAATCTATGTAATTCCTATATCTTCCTAGCTTTACACATACTTAATATCTCAACTTGTACACACTGATATTGAATCGTAATAAAAGTGACAATTGTTGTATTGAAATTTAATAATGGATTGATGATTGTATGTGTAAAGATCGTACAATATCAAACCAACAAAGTACCTTCTCTGTCATGATAGATACTCCCGCTTTTCCAAGAAACTGTAAGAAATATAGTTAGGACTCTGGATGGAGAATCTTAGAAAATGTATTGCCAAAACGACGTCTAAATGTTCAGAATACTTTATGAATGATTCTGCGTGAACGAATAACTTAATACTTAAAAGTAATTATAATATTGATGTACTTAATTTGTAAAGATTTTAAAATATTTAAGCACGATGTAAGTGTGTAAATTAAGGTTGTATAATAAATAGGTGCTTGTGCGGAAGATACTTGTCAATTCCCAAAGTGTAAAGTCTCATTTTGATTGTTTAAATTAAGGTAAATTTGTGCTTAAACATAATTTAGTGTTTTATTTGTAAGTACGATACCTCGATGTATTGAAAAGATGTAAAATTATTAGGAAAAAATAAAGTTAATACAGACAAAATCATTATTATGTTTTAATCCTTGCTTCTTATAAATACTTAGGCTTAAGGCCAGTCTGGTCGTACAGTACCCTTAGTACAAGTTTTGATAGTATTCGAAAACTTTTTTCGTATTGGAATGAAGCAATCTATACCGCCGATTACTACCGATTTTAGTTCCTCCACGTTTCCGATAGAGGCGCTTTACTAAAATGTATAGAACAATACGTAAACGAAAAAAGTTTTCGAAAACTATCAAATCTGGGACTAAGCGTACTGTCCTACTGGACAGTCAAGACGGGCGACGCGCATCTCGGCGTATAGGCAGAGGTGCCTCTACACAAATACGAACGATCTTCACTTCTTAGAAACTAGGCAACCTATCGAAGGTAAGGCAGTACTTTCAGAGCAGCTTCTACCCCTTTATCAAGCACAGGTTCAGTCATGTATGAAGTACTTCTGCTACCTGTGGCATTGGTCTACCAAGTGACAGCTTGAGGATTCAGACTCCATCGAAAGGCTTGCAAGAAGGCTCGTCAATAACGACTAGTTGGTGGAATCAAGGCTTCAGAGTCTGTCGAAGCGGCGTGAAGTTGCTAGCCTGTCGGTATTTTGGTTTTGTAGAATACACTAAGGCGAGTGTGCATTAGAACCGCATGACCTGTAAAATGTGGAATGAGCTACCTTCTACGGTGTTTCCGAGAAGCTACAACATGGGATTCTTCAAAAGGCGAGTTAATCGAGTTCTAAAGGGTCGGCAACGTATTTGTGATGCCTCTGGTGTTACAAGTAACCATAGGCGACGGTGACTGCTTACCATCAGGCAACCCGACTGCTTGTTTGCCACTTATAACATTAAAAAAAAACTAAACGGGCATTATGAAAATTGTTTTTTTCCCTTATATTAAGATCGATTGTAGGTATATAAGTAGGTACTCCCGACTCTGAACTATTTTCAGGTTTAACGTTATTTCAATGGCACGTTGTATAATTATACAATATTTGCTGCTTCCTTCACCAAAACCTTCCTTCACCTACCTACCTTCCTTCATTAAAATATACTTACGTAAAATAGTCATTATCGTTCAACAATCTTATATAGTACAAGGAAGTGGTTACTTATCAAGGGCAGAAATAATGAAACCAACGATTTAATATTACGTTTCTCAATGCGTATATTACAACATTACAATGATAGTGGATCCTTTAGTGGTTAAATTTCAAACGTTTATTAACTTACAGGTGATAAATATTAATTACAAGTACGACATAGGGAAATCAGTAACATTATTAAATAGTAATATTGTAAAATAGAGGTAAAGTCATTGTAAAACAGAGGTAATAATTCTGTTGTACCATTCTCTGAACTAAACTAAATTTGACAGCTCTAAATTGATGCCATCTTTTTCTAACGCATTGAATTAAAAAGAGACGCCAATAATTTCAGACCTGTCAGTTTGGTTCAGCTCAAAGCAATGAAGACAATATAAATTATCTTTGGTTCAGAGATTGATACAGCAGGATTGACATAAGTCATTCAATATGATGCGCCAAGATGCTAAGTAGTAAGCTTTTCATGAAAAAAGTCCCACTGCAAACAGCGGAACTAAATCTCCATGTTGAGTTGTCAGGTATACTGTGTTTGAACGCTAGTAATTTTTTTTTAATTTACCAAAGTCGTGTAAGACGCCTCAAGTTGTTAAAAGTGCTGCTCAATATAATGACCGATAGTGATTGATACGCGATGACAGCGCTACGTCTAGGGGACTTCTTTCATGAAAAGCACTCTACTTTTTTTTAAGACAAGCCTCAAGATGTTAAAACAATGTTATTGAAGACGGAGAGGTTGATAAAACCATCTCACGCAAAATTACTTGCAAAATTAGTTATTTTAAGTTTTAGTTTTTAGTTTATATTTTAAGATTTCATTAAATTTCTGTTTTTTTTTTTAAGTTCCTATTTAATAAATTAAAAATACTTGCAAAATTGCCAATTTCACGAATTGCAAGAAAAATACATCTCTTTCATTTTCATTCCAATTTCAACTAGAGCGAAAGAAAGAAAATGTGAATCTAGGGTCCTATTTAGATTTTTCGTAACGTTTTATTAACAATGAATGTACCCTTTACCTGTAATAAAGTTCACAAAATCCGTTATGACAAGAACTGTAATTATAACCCTTATAAAATTTAAAAAAAAACATATTAGTTTAGAAAGATAGAAATTTATGTTACATCCAACTAAATATAGAGATATAAGACTTTATACCAAATAGAGTTGCATCAGATCAAAATAAATTGAAATATTGCTTACATAGACTTACCAATATACTTACCATATTTTAACGAAACTGTCACAAAATCTACGATTTCCAAAACAAAAACACATTAATTGATAACATTTATTTATGAGTCTGAATTCGGTACAATATTGTAATAACGGTAGATAACAGTGTCACGAACATTGATAGGTATAATGATTATGGATCGACCGACGACTTCACCACTCATCTCCTTCTGGCATACGTGAGCCACGCTGGTAGGTCTGGCTTCTGAAAATAATAGAAAAAAAATCCTTTACTTTTTATCAGACCTTTATGAATAAAACTTAATAGCCTAATACATAAACAGATTGCCCATAGATCGTTGAAGGTCTAGTGATAATTTTAAATGCTCAAGCCCACTACCAGTTGGCAGTGTACCCAGCATGCTGGTGGCATTAGCACGCTGAGTCAGAAAAATTTTATCGGTATTTTTAAGTCACAGGTCATAATTACATTTTAATTGATTTTTTAAAGTCTAGTTTGTTTGAAAGATTGAATTGCACTACCCTACCCAAAAGATACTTAAAAAAACGAAAATAACGATTATTATAGAATAATATAAAATTGATGTGATTTTCTTTGTTTAGGTAAGCATAAGAAAAGGGAAAGTAGCCCTGTATATACAAAATATTTTTTTTTATCCTGGAAAATTGACCTTTTATCTGAATGTTATCTTTGTCGATCGAAATATATTTTAGTTTTACTATAGGTAACTAAATTAGTTTAACTTAATCACTCTAAAGCTACGTCTGTTCGGTCAAAAAGGATCAAAGAAAACTAACTCTGACTCCAAACGATTAACCGGAAACGTAATTTCATTTCAGGGTTTAACATTTAGTTATACTTAATTTAATTTTAAAGGTATCTCTCTACCTACGTATAACAACGTGTGCGCAGTGGGAATAAAGTAGTAGTAAAGGGAATAAACAACAAAATGTTAGGCAAGTTTTATATATAAATCTTCCGTGAAAATGTATCTAACTGATGGTGAAAACCGCATCAAAATCCGTTGCGTGGTTTAGGAGGAGTTAGCGGCCATACAGTCAGACGCGGAAAGCAACTTTAATTTATACTATGTAGAGAAGATAACAGAGTTTAGGCAGGCACATAGCTTTATAATAAGTTGCTATGTAACAAATTTATTCCGGCTGAGATGCGAAATAGGAGAGGAATAATCTACACTCCGTACAATAAGCAACATCTCGTTCAACTATTCCCAACTAAGTAAGTATTACAAGTGGGTACTCCAGAAATAGTTGTGCTGAACTTCACCAACGAAACAAGGGGCAAGGCTGAGGTGAGGCCTTGGCTTTTGACTTAGTAAGTTATACAAAGTGCGTTGCCAGTTCATAGATATTTTATTCCGTAATGTTTCCTACTTAGATGGAGGTTGGTCAATACGTTGAAAAATAACTGTTGAAATAGTTTAAAACACGCCCAATAAGTCGAGTTATTAACATATTTATACTGCATATAAGACCGTGGTAGCCTATTTGGGAGACAGCTAGACTTGAAAGCGTGAGGTCGCGGGTTCAAACCCCGGGCCCGTACCAATGAGCTCTTTGGAGTTTATGTACGGATTTAATCGTGCCACTGACTTTTCGGTGAAAGAAAACATCGTGAGGAAATCTGCATGCGTACGGAGAAGGAATTCAATGGCGTATGTGAATCCACCAACCCGCACTGGGCCAGCGTGGTGGATATGGCCCAATCACCCTTTCGGGAGTAGGCTAAAAGTCCATCAGTGGACTGTTAAAAGGCTGATGACTGATGACTGCATATAAGACAGTTGACAAGGCCATTAATATAAAAACTAAAGAGAATTTCGATAATTTCTAATTATAATTTTTTTGTTGTTTTGCATGTATCAAAACAACTAAGACATACACATTTAACTGATGTCCGTACAATATGCCGAAATACCCTTCACGATGGAATACTTCATCGACTCCACTCATTGTCGAAGGTCACTTTTACTAAAACTTCTTTCGCCGATAGACTAAATATACGAATCCTCTTAATATCTCCTTTATCTAACAGTTAACCTTTGAATAGTGCAGAGGGAATCGATCAAGCGGTTTGATGGTTAGGGTTTTAAAATAATATGCTAAATCAAAAATGTACTACGCGTATAGCTGAAAGGTGAACTCGGTGTTATCGGTGAACCGATCCATCGGGAATTAATTATTTCATGAAAGCAACTGTCGAAGTAGAGTGATTTCGTAGAATCGGCCTATCGGTGAAATATGTCATCGTAAAAGTGACCTTCGACAAAATAATAGTGCAATCGATGAAACATTGCATCGTTGAAGGGTGTTTCGGCATATCGTAAAGTGAGTATAGCAGATCCAGTTAGCTATAATATTACTATCCGACTGTCCAAAAGGATCATATTTTAGGGTGTATCTATTATATTACTAACTATCTGACCAAAGAGACGTTGTTCTATCCAAATTTATATTCCTTGTGCATTTAGGTACCTAATTTTATTGAAAAATTGAAGGTATTATTCAATCTCAGTAATCTTGCGGTTATTTATTTTATTCTATTTATTCATGAGTTGCCTTTCCTGTAAAGATATTGCCTATATCGGATCGGTTATTGGTATGCTTCATAACGGCATTAAACTGTATTCTCGTCAATATTGCGTCTTCAAGAACATTAAATATTTATGGGTATTGCGTGGAAGTTGAATAATATTAATGAAAATTTCAATCTCCAAACCTGCACATCAATAATTCTTAGAGTGTGAAATCAGAAGGAAAATCAGTCAGGGGCGACTATTCTGTTGTATGTACCATTCTATATACTAAATTAAATTTGACAGCTCTAAAATTGTTGCCATCTTTGTCTGACGTATTGAAGCGAAAAGAGCCGATGATATGTTTAGTCTTGTCAATTTGGTTTAGTTTAGAGAATGGTACAGCAGAATCAACACATCATCAGCCATTAAATGTCCACTGCTGAACAAGGCATCGCTCTTAGAGAGGGGTGTTGCCATAATCCCCACGCTTGGCAGGCGGCTTGGAGATCGCAGTACGTTCACCGTGTACTAACAGGACGCTGCTGCCCATCCTCCGGTGGTTCTGGTCGCAGTTTTAGGACATACCCGGGTCCACAGGAACCGGGGACAGCAGAATCAACGCTACTATCTAATTTAGTTTCTCTAAAACTTATTATCGGCGTGGTTGACTGGATCACCATCGTGAAGTACCTATATTTGTAAGTAGACCTTATTACCCAAGTGGTTTGCTTTAAGTGCATTAAATTTTCCACCCCATATTATTAAACTAGCTAGCCCGCGGTTTCACCCGCTAAGTGATGAAAAATGGTGATGAAGATAATGACAAAAGGTGATGATGATGATGAAAGTCGCCTATGTCACTCTCCAATCCTTGAACTATACCCATGCAAAAAATCAGGTCGATCCGTTGCTCTGTTGGTGCGTGAAAGAGGAACAAACAAACCAACAAACAAACACACTTTCGAATTTATAATATTAGTATGATATAGAAACCTATAGAAGGTTTTTTTCACATACATTCATTTCTTTGTCTTCAACCTATATTTTTAGAAAAAAACTCCAATAATTTCTTTAGTTATTAATTTTTTTCCAAAAAATGTGGAAATATTAAAGCTAAGGATTATGTAATTCATTTGAAACAGCTTTACGTCTGACACATAAATCAATCTTGCCATCGACATCAAATAAAAACGACTGAAATTAGGCAATTTTTATAAAAGAATCATTAATTTTTATCTCAAATTCTTACCGTACTTAAATTAATAATAATTTGTTAAAGGATTCAGAACGTCATTATCCCTTAATTAGTTCTATTACTTTATATAAAAGTTTCATTTTGTAAGTCACCTGTTAATTAAAGTGAGAATAATTTTACAATTTGAACATAAATTGTCTTTTCGGCAGAGAGGAAATTAAACAAATTTTCAACACTTTAGCCAGATGCTAGCTTTAATAACTACAATTCAGTGGTAAAAAATGTAGTTTTTTTTCTAACCTGACATGAATAAGCGATTTTTTTTTTACAATTATTGGAGGTTTGCCTTATGGCTACTTCAACGTGGGCTCGCAGCGCAGTACGGAAAATCATTCACACGTGAACCTTAACGCGCCGAGATACGGTTTACAGACGCGCACCTTTTCGCAGTCACCTAAACAGCGATATTGAACGGTACTTGCACTGCAGAATCGCTTAAAATAGGTAGCGGTAAGGCCCCAGGTAGGATACGACATGGGGTTCTTCAAAAGGCGAGTTAATTGAGTCCTAAAGGGGATCCATAGGCGATGGTGACTGCTTACCATCAGGCAGCCCGTCTGCTTGTTTTCCACGAATGGCATAAAAAAAATTAGCAGATGCACGATTTCTATTGCATTTTTTACACTACAAGCTAACCAAAATATACTCACTTCAACATCTTTAGCCCAGTTCGTGAAGGCGTCGGAGCGTTTACCAAACCTGAAACAAACAAAATAAACACTTATCTTTTAGGCACAACTTTCAAAAAACTATTTTCGCTCTTTTGTTCTCACATGATGAAGAAAAAAATAACTATTTAAGCCGTTCTGATTCAGATTCCTATCAAATAGAAAGATCTATAGAACTAAAATATCAGCAAAAATTAAATCTGTATTTTTAATTAAAATTTTGTAATCCGGCTCTTTTGATTAAAATAGAAGCGGAGAGTTGCTGCTTCCTGAAATACAACAACCACTGCAGAGACGAAGTAGTATCGCAGTGGAAATGTAAACTCTGTTTACTAACCATAGGTTCAAATAGTCCCTGGAGCCAAGGTCTTAGAATACTTCGATTTCACCTGCCTATCGTAAAAACCGATTAGAGGGGGACCAGTGGTCTCGTCGGTGATCAGATTTGGGGATTTGACCTTCTAATCAAGTAAGCCCAGCGAAGACAACGGCGCGATGTGACCCACGCCGTTATAGAGGGAAGACGCTAATGGAGGAGATGGTGATGAAAGGAAGAAATAGTTTAAGCATTTTCCGGGAGTGATGCCTTTAGCAAGATCCTAGAGGAGTACCGGTACGTTCTTATAGAAATCCCGGTGCCTTCCGTCTGGCACAGAGGCAGGCCACTGACGTGGTTTTAGTTGGTCCTATCCTACGCATCGTGGTAGGTAGCCGCCACTGGACTGTCGACATCTTGAGAGTCGCGGGCACCCAGTGGATGCAGATGGCAGGCTGTAGTTTAGTGTGGAAATATAAGGGGGACGACTAACTTCAGCAGTGGACGTCTTCTGGCTGATGATGATTATGAATGTATACGGCTGTACCCCAATACAGCCGGGCATCTTTACAATATTTCAAAATTGCCCTTCCACCTTCCTTTTCCTAAACACTATTAAATTGGGAACAATTTAAACTTCCACGGTCGCTCGCTGTACCCCACAATACATATTCTATCGTCCAGTCGGCATTGGGCTTAAAAAAGCTCTTGTTTTAGTGTGCTTAGTTTTTTTTTTTTTTCAAACCACTTTACGGTATGATTTTTACTTACAAATACCCAGATATCCAAGAATCTATGAGATTCCCATATTTACCTATCATGCAAGACAATAGAAACAATAAACAAGGTAAGGAAGTAACTTTTTAGGGACGTGCAAAAAGCCGCGTGCGATGTCGACATAAATCATTTAAATATAGTACATTATTTTAATCGAACCACACCCAAATAGTATTTAAATGAAGCAAGGGTTACCACCGTGACAACATTGTTTCTGACGTCTATAGCCCAATTATTTTATGTGTGCAATTAAAAGTCAAACAATGTAATGAAAACATTGTTGAGTAAGTTTATGGATAAATGGATTTTTATAATTTAGAACAGCCAGAAATTTCATTATAAAACTTATACCATACTATACCAATATGTACTATTTCATTGATAGTACGAATACTACTTAATTATAAATCAAGTAATTGAAAGTTATTATGATTTTATCGTATGATTTATACGTCTTTTAGATCTTAATAGTCTACCTGCTACGGTATTCGTAGCTCGTAGTATTTAATAGGTAAGTAAAATTGTAGCACTAATTACGGATTTGTCGAAGGTGCCAATTAAGTGTCAAATATTCGGACAATTTTAACTCACTAATCATGAATAGTAAAGCATTTTTTTTTCATCCTGTTAATTTCACTTAAAGAACATGGCGGCATAAATATGTGTTTCCTTGATTTCTATCGTGAACACTGTTTAAAATAAGTTTTTGACGTGTATCAATAATAAGTTGGAGTTTGAAGTAATTTTTTTCATGAAAAAGTTAGTTAAGTTATTAAATAGAGCTTAGTGAAGAAAGTACAAAGACAGGCGACTCTACAGTCATGTAAAATTTAGGTACGCCATAGTTTGCAATCGACTGTAATGATAAAATATAAAAGAAGTTGGACAGGAGTTAGACCATGAGTGTTACCTAACATTAAAACCAATCATGCAAGACAATAGGGACGTGCATCGTGCGTTCGACGGCAACACCGATCGTACCTTGGTCGCGTGTGGTAGGAGTATATGCGGTCTAGGTTCTGTAGTTGGAGTAGCCGCAGTGCCCGATCTAACAATTCTGGGTCGACGTGATCTTCGTCGGCAACGTCACGACGCCCAATCCTGCCAATATATCGATCTCGATGTAGCATCTGTTCACATCACTATTGGACATGAACGGGGACGATCTCACAAAAGCAGTTAATTAAGATTTCTATAATGTCTTAGCAGTGACAGCAGCTAAAAGTTAAACTGAATTTCAATGCTTCATTTCTTTCAATTTTAATGAGGAAAAAAAATCTTTTTCGACAAATATTTAATTCGAATGTATTTTTATTTGTTTGTGTTTATAAATATTTAATTGCAGTATTTACGTCGATTGTAAATCGATATAATGGGTTTTTCACGTTTAAAGTGTTTTTTTTAAATGAAATCTTTCCATCTCATCGTATTATAATTAGGGGATGAGTTCCGTTTATTTAATATTTTAACTACTCTTACTAACTTATAAACTACTCCCGTATACTTCCTGTAAAGTAGTATTTTTGTAATGTATTTATGGAAGAAATTGAATCAAGAGTTTGACAATATTTGCGTCACCATGACAATTGTGAGTTATTAACAGTTTGTTAGACACTTGAAATAACAATTTGGTATTTGATAATAAATAACGATTAATGCTAAAAATATCAGTGTCATTTATCCAATTATCTTTCCGATTCGATGCCGTCACAGTACTCATAGCTCAAACTAATCTAATCCTGGTTTTTCAAACCCCATTGGATTATTACAATCGCGATAGCATATCACGGCGTTACAACGACAATAACTTTTAACAGTTCAATAGCTATGCTAATTAACATAGCACTCGAGATTCTCATTACGCGATGCACTGAACCGTTGTAAAAAGTAGGTGAGTGTGTGTTTTTAGAATGTATCTATGTTTCGCGTAGGTTAGAATATGCGTATAGAAAATGCTAAAGCAGGAATAAAATTGTAGGCATAAAATCAGATAAAGCTATCGACTATCTAAAAAGTATATCGCTAAAGACTATCTAAAATTGTATTTATGAAACTCGAAACTCTATATCTAACTCGATAGTTGAAATATATAATAAGAATCGATAGTTGAAAGGATGGTGTAAATAGTTTTCCAAAAAAACATTGTAATATGGAGAGGCGTACAATGTACTCAAATACATATTGCGTGTATTTAATATCTATACTGCGGGTATGTCACTCGACGACGGAAATTAATAAGTAAGTATATCATTTTACTCGTCAATATTAACAACTTCAGTTGTTCCATAGAAAAATGTCATAAACACAGGTTTGCATCCACGGATCCCGGAAAATTGTATCGAGCAATACCGAGATCCATTTCCTTCAAAAAAAATATTAACATTCAACCCACTATTCCCGGTATCCATGACTATGAGCGTTGATCCAAACACATGCGCACGACTCAAGTTTGCTCCTTACCAAGGAATTATAAAGTGTTTTGATAACTTGCGGGTTATTAAAGTCCCGGGCATTACGCAGAACAAAGCCCAACAACGGTAAGCCTCCTTTGCAAGATCGGATATGTGGCCGTGAAACGTCAAGCTACGATCAATTATTACCCCGAAGTCTTTAGTAGTGTAATAGGCATATTATTTAAACACTAGTGAAAGAGGATTAGTTTCTTTTTACGGTCAAAGGTCATAAAATTGCATTTATTAACATTAAATATAATTTTATTTGTCACGCTCCAATTATATATTTTATTTATGTCATTTTGTTAATTTAAATAGTCACGGGGGATTAATCTCTTAAAAAAGCTTGAGATCATCAGCATACAATAAGCATTTGGCAGTCGACAATACTCTATCTTATGGGCTATAATTAGAAAGAGTAGTGGACCGGTGATGGAACCCTGACTTACACCGGATTAAAGATACACCCGGTATAAAAGAACATAATTAATGTAAGTACACATCTACATTCTAAGGGGATCTTGGGCCGTACCGTCAGCTGTTTTAAGCGATTAAGTTTAGGTGATTGCGGAAAATCACATGAACGTGAACTTTAAAGCGCCGAGATACGGTTTGCGGTAACGCAACCTTAAGCAATCGCCTAATCAGAATCGCTTAAAACAGGTGACAGCACGGCCTCTTAACTCGGAAAATCCTAATTGATAAACCCAACGCTTGTAATGAAAACGTGGTAAATTAACGAATTTTATAAAAGATACATTATAAGTGGTACTTAGGTACCTATTCGAGATAGGTATCTACGGGATATTTAGAGAGCCTTTTTTTATTCGTCCAATAAACTATTACTAGTGCTGTTATTTTAGATGTTTGCTGTGGTCAAAGGCTCGGACTACAAAGGATTGAGTGTGGTGCAAAATGTTTACAGACAGATGATAAACAAAACCGCCCGGTTCGTAAGGTTGGTTCGAATTCACAACTATACCTATTTGTTTTAAGCCCTGACGACGCAAACAGAGGGGTATCATTAGTTTAACGTGTGTACTGTACTGGAGAAGGTTACGCAGAAAGGATCTACTAAGCCGAAAGAGCTCCATAGTACCCATCATTATGATAACTTTTACCATGGAAGCAACTCTATAATCGCGAAAGAAATATCATCAGTTCCATAGAAAACGATTACTCTCGACAAAATGTATGGACAGCCAAATTTTTTTTCGCAATTTCAATGTTGGTCCCATTGTGTCCCCAACCAAAGTTGTACACAATGATGAATACACCGGCTTAGTATACACACGTTCCGCGTAACCCTGTATTTTTGTCTGTGGCGTCGTAGAACTCTCAAACAGAAGAAATGATTTTGATTTAGTTAACTTTGTTTGAAAGGTGACTTGGTCGAGAGCCTTCATAAAGCTATGATTTAAGAAAATACAGAAAGTTAGCCTCGCAATCCAGCAAGGCAACGCGGCTAGCATTTTGGGCACTCTGCCTGAAATTAAAGATCGTTTGTACTATCTATACGCCTTCGTTGCTTATAGATAGTACAAACGATCTTCAATTAGTTTAGTTTTTTGTTGTTGTTGGCAATATCAAGTGTATATAAATACTCATCAACTTTTATTTTAGAACAAACAGAATTAATTATACATCAAGATTAGTTTCGAGTAAAAAAAAAAAAAAAAAAATACTAGCATATATATTTTCATAAATTTACAGACATTTGTCATGACTAAACAGCATTGCAAGTACCATTCTTTATCGATCGTCATATACGTTAAAATGCCATAGAATCGATCATAGCGAGTACTGATCAATTGGCATTTCATAGATTTTTCTATCTCAACTATCAAATTTTACAATCTATAATACCAATCTATAATAATAATATGGTCTTACGGACAACAGCTATTGCGGCACCTAATCCGGTCAGTCGAAAATCACGCGAAAGTGAACCTTATCGCGCCCAGATACGGTTTGCGGTCGCGTGATTTTCCAACTGAGCGGATTAGGTGCCGCAATTAGCTGTTGTCCGTAAGGCCCCAGTACTTGCACTGCAGATAAATATAATTACTATCACTACATAGTATAAAACAAAGTTGCTCTCGCTGTCTGTCCGTCCCTATATGTATGCTTAAATCTTTAAAACTACGCAACGGATTTTGAAGCAGTTTTTTAAATAGATAGAGTGATTCAAGAGGACGGTTTATATGTATAAATAACGACCCGCCCCGGCTTCGTACGTAAATTACACCCGTGCGAAACCGGGTGGACGGGTCGCTAGTTATATATAAAAACCCCTATTTACCTTGGTCACGCCATAACTTGAGAACGACTTTACCAATTTTTTTTTTTTTTTTTTTTTTTAGGTTTCTAATACTTTGTATAAGGTTCTTACAGACAAAAAAATTTAGAAAATTACGCAGAAAATTGGAAAATTTCAGTAAACTTAACGATGACTTTAACTTCCCGCGTTTGACAGTTCTAAGACATGATAACGTCTGTCGGTGTTAGTATTATACAAATAAAATTAAACGTGAAGGTAGCTTTTATCGTTATATCAGAGACTGCTTTTACCCTGGAAAATTAACGGTACCAGTAGGATAGTGCGTGAAACCGCGGGGCGCAGCTAGTACACAATAATAATAGATTGTTCCCACCTATCTAGTATCTTTGATAGTTATCTATGACAAAGGTCAACAAGGGATATTAAAGTACCTACGTAAATGTTTGTTTAAGTTATGATAGAACTTGGGATTGACAGATTAACTTAATGTTTACGCAATTAACTTAACATAATAACGCTTGTTAAGCTTTATTGTACCCTCAGATCAGACATTCAAAGGAGATATGTCTTAGTACAATTATCTTTCATATTCAAATGTCTCTGTTTTTAACCGACTTCGAGGAAGGTTTTCAATTAGGTCCGTATTTAAAAAAAAAGTTTTTTTATGTATTTTCGTCAATTGTATATACTTTTTTTAATCTTATTTATATGGTTTGATATTTTGTTCTATTGCATTTGTTATTTAATTTAAACATATGCTGGCCTGTATCTGTTTTATTTGTGAATTTTTTTTAAGGCATGTTTATTCTTATTATTCTTGCTATGTTTTATGTTGTTACGGCTGTTTGTTTTCCGTAAATAAATAAATAAATAACGATCGACTAATGAAATAATATTTATACGTGGGTTTTTAAAGTCTTTAAAACTTAAATCTCAATTTGATAATAGTTTCCGCCCGACTTCAAAATCAATGTACATTTTTTAATGCCATAGGTGGCAAACAAGCAAACAGGCTACCTGATGGTAAGCAGTCACGGTCGCCTATGGATTCTTGTAACACCAGAGGCATCACAAATACGTTGCCGACCCTTTAGATTCGATTCACTTGCTTTTCGAAGAAGCCCATATTGTAGCTTCTTGGAAACACCGTGGAAGGTACGTACCTCATTTCACATTTTGCAGGTATGAGGCAAGAAAGATCGTGAGAACCACACAGAGTGCATTTTCCACTGATCTATGATGTGTGGATGAGCTTTCAGGCGGTGGTGGCTAGTGTGATGGTAAAACCGCGACGCCGGCATCAGATCAAACAGTTCTTCAGAACACTCCCTGTTGTAAGTGCGATAAAAGATACAGAGAGACCTAACGTCTCTGCGCATGCTGAACGGCTCTAGCCGTCTTATTACAAAACACGGTTTAACTTTGGTACTGGGATTAGTATCAGGTTTAAACCATGGACTAAAATAAACGTTATTATAAAACGAAGTTTTTCACTAAACCACGGATTGTCTATGGTACTAAAGTTAGACCGCCGAGACCCCTAGTTTAACTAAGGTACTAACTTCGGTACTAATAGAATTTGAGGTTATAATTATTTTATTTAGTGTTTTTATTATTTACAAATCGTTTAAAATGGATTTAAACACGATTGACATGATGGATATAGAACATTTGGACATGCTGGAGGCATCGCGGCGATCTGATAGACCTCGTCATCGTGTGAATCCTTTCGAATTGAGTGACGAAGAATTCAGATATAAATGTGGTTCACAAAACGCTTTGGCGCAAAAATTGTGGATGTTTACGTGAGGATCTGGCCCACGATCCTAGAGGAAGCCCATTAAACCCTGAAGTTCAAGTGGCTTGCGCTTTATGCAACTGGGCTCGCCATGAATTAAGAGCTTGTTAATAACCTAGGTAGATTACAATATAGCTATAGGTAGGTACTTACGCAAAAAGTAAAAAATATACACTGATGCATTAAATTATTGTTTTCTACGTATATTCAAGACATTACAGCCGATTTGCATAGTGTATCTCAACCAGTCAGTAAAACTTGCAAAATTTAGCGGGTATTATGGCAAGGGATGTTCCATTTCATAGATAATTATAAAATTGCGAGCTACATTAAATGAACAGGGGGAAGCTATGAGAAAATTTAAGAACATTGCTAATTTTCCCACCGTAATTACAAAGATTTCATTAAACTACTTAATGTCTTTGGATAATTACAATTATTTATCTGAATGCCTCGAATTACGCGGCACAGGCGCATAGCTTTTTTCTACGTTAGGATTTTGGCGTCGCACGTGATAGTATTATGCCATGATTTTGAAAAGTGCTCAAAATAATAAGTTATGCTTGTTTAATAGATTTAAACCTAAACAAACAGCAATTTAAGATAGCTAAATATCTTAAATTGCATTAATAAATAATTATTTAAGCTTTTGAAGTGTTTTAAACCTGCAGGAACGAATGAATGATTTCAATTTTTGGTTCTTATCTGTGGCTAATATTGAAACCATGGACTATCTTTGGTATCAGCTGGTCCTCGATTAGTCGAAGATTGGTAATAAGGTCAGGTTTTAATCCCTTGGTACCGTAACAAACTCGGACTTTTTAGTCCTGGTTTAAACCTGGACTGATGGACTTTTTGTAATAAGGCGGTAGGTGTTCAGTGAGCTTGGGATCGTTGACAATTCTGACAGTTCTACGCTGTAATGTATGAAGTGGTTAAGCCACAGATATACACAACCAGATCGGCAATATATTTCAGTGAAAGAGACAAATTGATATGGCTCAGCACAAGTACAAAAAGGACATAGATAGACTTTTTTGTCCTTATCGGCGTGGCCTCTTTTTTGACCCGAAATGTCAAAATCTGACGGTTCAATGCCAAACAAAACGGGTCTGAATATTATTTATTGCCTTTTTTTGGTGATTTATTGTGTTATGTGCGTCTTTACTCTGAGTAATAACTGTAAAAATGGTTCTACTATGCTTGGGTGTAGCATTCTGGGCTGCAAGAAGCGCAGTGAGAGACAAAACGATGAAATATTATTTCACAAGTAAGTAAACATAATAACGCTTGTAACGATCACCTAAAGACATTCAAGATATCAATTCATAAACATATTTTCATAATTAGTCAGTTTTTGGGTCGGTTTGTGGTCTAATTATATGAATTTTATCAAATTATTCACTTAGAAGATAAATGATGAATGTTGCCAGTTTATGAAAAAAATTACCCACCGCATCTAACATAAATTATTCGTTCTGCAGGTTTCCAACTGATCCTGTCTTACGAATGCAATGAATGTGCTACGCGGTCGTGAAAGTTGGGTGCCAGCAAGACATGGTAGAATTTTTTCGAAACATTTCAATGCCGGATCCATTGTCAGAAGAGATATTAATTATTTAATTCCGTTTGCCGTACTAACAATGCACTTGCCTAATGAGAACATTGAGGATTACTCAGTAGAAATACCATCGATAAGTCGATGGTATTTCTATCGATCGTCGATCTTTTGCAACCAAAAATTAGAAAACTTTCTTATGATGATGAAAATATTTCACCAGCCGAAAAAAACAAAATTTATTGAGATTTCTTTTCAACCAATGTACATTTACAGTCAAAAAAGCTGGCACATTGCAAGAAGTGTAAAATACCGACCCATCTATGCCCATAAGAATATGGTGAATAATACTACAATAATTTTATTATAATAATACTACAAAGTGCCCTGCCATCATGCTATGGTTACTTCACAACCTTTTTTCTAGTACTATATTCTAATCCTAACAAATAATTATAATAAAAACGAAAGTAACTTTCTTTTTTTTTTTTACGAGGAAACGGCTAAGTCAACCTTAACAAAATTTGTCAGGACGATAGGGTGTGTCATGAGGACAGACAACGTGCTTTCCTTCCCAGAAAATTGCAGGTAGTACCGTGGGTTGCAGCAGATAGTGTATAAACAATAAATATTTAAAAGAGAGTATTGTTTCCAAAATTACTCTTTGAAGATTCACTACCCATCATAGTAGGTAAATTATCCTAACTTATAGCAAATAATTTTAATGTGGCAACACACCTTGTTGAAGCGAGAGGCACTGAGCTAGCCACGCTCATTGAAAATCTATAGGTAGTAGATCTGTGGGTTAAGCTAATAAATATTATTTTGTTCTTTGTAGTAGCAAAATGTTTGTGGTTTTTTGAAGTCGGTTTTTTTTAAAGAGATTTTTTCACTATACCGCTAAATCGCTAAACACAAAAAAATTACGTAAATACGACACACTTACTCTTTTTTACCCACTCTAAGCAACTTGTAACGACACCAATCAACTAAATAATAGTCCACATGCAAAAAGGTCGACAAGGTCGTCTGCTGGATGAGTTTAACTAAAGGCATCAAGCCTGATATAGGCCAGATGCGTTTGCAACCGCCACTCTACCTTACCATTATCATACCTTCCTTGTTTCTCTGATCTGAGATATTATCTAAGAAGCTTTATTTTCCTTTTAGTTCAACATCGGATTTATTTTTTATTTAATGTTTTACTTGCCTTTGTATAATGTGTTATTTTCCACAAAAATAAATTATGACTATGTCACAAACCGGACCATGAACCGGAAGACGCAGCGTAGGTAGGACTCCCACTACTTGGTCCGACGAAATTGTGAGAGTCGCGGGCATCCAGTGGATTCAAAAGGCAGGCTGTCGTTCAGTGTGGAGGTTAAAGGGGGAGGCCTATGTTCAGCAGTGGACGTCTTCTGGCTGATGATATCTCAAACAATTGTTTAGATATTGTAGTTAAAATGTGACCCAAATTTCGCTACCACTGACTTAGTGTAACAATATCAGCACTTGTCAAACTTTGATAACAAATAATAATAATTTCTTGTGACAATTGTTTTCCTCAAAATCACCCGAGGAAACTCCGTTACAAACTGACATGCTATGTTGAAAAATCAATTGAAGCACTCATTTTTAAATGAATATTTAGAACTACTTTTAGTTTCTAGTTCTACAACTACTCGATTTATAGGTACGTTTTACGGAACATTAAAAATGTTAAGAGAAAATAATTTCCATTCAAAACATAAAAATATTCATGAGAGAAAACAATTAACTTCGAGTAAAAACAGTTTTTCGTGACACTAGGAAATGGCGGAACACAAAACTTCACATTTTAGAAACAAAATGCTGAGTAATTTTTTTGCGATACGATAATATCAACCTTAAAAAATGTTTTCCGCAAGAAAATAAACGGAACGAATGTATCAAAACTTCTTTGTGCTTAAAATAACATCCAAAGATTTTAAACAAATGTTAGATACAAGATAAAAAGAAAAGATGAAGTGATTCCTTTTGAGCAATCACGAAGAGATTTCGCGTGGCGTAACTCTCTCAGTCCTAATCTCTAAAAATGACCAATATTTGAATCTGTTATACTTTGGATGAGTCACCAAGACTGTTTTTTTACAATAGGCTGCCTTTATTTTTTTTATTTTTGTCATATAAAAAAATCGAAACATTTATAATGCCGGTCACTGAAAACAAAATTAAAGTGTGTACAAATAGAAGATTAAACCATTTTAACGTCTGGTTTGATAGAGAGCGCTCTATATTAACGAATATCGTCACCTGTAAGTCCACCATACAAACTCTATACTGACACTCACTTTGCGGGAAAGGGACAGAGCACCATTTCATAATTCGACTATATCTCAAAGTAAAGAGCGCAGTGCAAACTTGAACTGAATTTTGGACTGTCGAAGCCCACTATCACACGAGCAACTTGCTCGTCTCGACACTCAGTTACATGCAAAAAAGAACCACGCATGAATTTACATTTCCATTAACAGATATGAGTTTGATTCCCGCTAATCCATCAGCCTTGTTTTCACAGCTCAATAAAAAACTTTATAGCCACTTACAGTTTCATACCATCTTTTGCGTAAACATTGTATCACGCAAATGTACTCTTAACTTTGTGAAATTCCGTTATGCCTGTCAAAATTTATAAAGGCTAAGCTTGAATTAATTTAATAAACTGATACCCATCAAAGCAACTTTCTAACATGTTTGTTGTAAAAGCCATTTTGGACTTTAAAACTATGGAATGATCTCAAAAGATTATTAAAGCTCTTCTGCTGTTCCTGACAAGTAAGTGAAGTCAAAAAACAATTTACCTGAAGCATTTTTGAGGATAATTTTAAAAGACATTTTTCCTCATTTACTGGCATCGTAGCAATCCCGTCACTCTAATAGAAATATAACTTTGCCGCGTTTTTAAATCCCAATTTACAAGGAAGTACCTTCTCATTTAAATCTCTTTACAACAGCATTGAGTTCAACAAAGAAATACTTTATTTTTACGCGAGAAGCGAAGTTTCAAAGCCTTTGAAATACTTGTGCTGCATTTAAGTGAAATTCTTGGTTGGTACGAGTAATAAATGGAAGCGATGCAGAAACCGCCCAAATAAGTCAATCGTGTCGTCAATAATTATAATGTATCTTCATCAAAATCAGCAACCAGCATCGAGAAAAAGGCGACTAGATATTAAAGTTAAAATAATCATTGTGAGTAAAAAACAGTTTTTAGTTGATGAGCCAGGGGGCTCACTACAATTTTGTCTAGCTCTCTTATTAGCAGAGAGAGCGAGACAAAGCTCAATGTAAGATTAATCTATGAGTATGAATGCTTTTGAGATTGTGGTGCCTAGGCCGGCTGGCTTTGTGTGAGAGGTTTTGGGTCGCCTTGGAAATGGCATACCTACTGTAAACAAAGCTTGAAATACCTAAAACAGCTTTCAAGTCCTAGTTGAGTTTTTTAAGCAGATAATTAAAGCACTTGCTGTGGTGTGAGTTTCATCATGGAAATAAGAAGCCATAGTATCAAGCACAGAGTGCAAGATACTATCACAGGAGACCAAGATCCAAAAAGTGGTAGCACCACTGAAAGCTGTAATTAGGAAACAAATAACTAAGGAACACGCTGCCAAAAAAAGAGATACTCAAATTTCTTGGAATCTAATCGCCTATCTCTTGAAGAATGTCACTTGCACCATATTTTAACAAAGCGTTTGGAGTCACGTTTGATATACGCTTTTTATAACTCCATGCTATTAGTATTGCTGTGACGGGAATTCCAAGCAGTTGCATTTTGAATTTACGACATTACATGTCTTGTACTTACGACTTATGATAGAAGGTATTTACGTTATTTTTGGAACTTTTTAAAGACACAAAGGCAGAACCTTTTACTTTCAACCGAGAACAAAAAATGAGATTCTCAATAGGCTATCGGACAGGTACCTTACGGCTGCCTGTTTTAAGCGATTCTGTTTAAGTTTTATATGTTTATCGGGACTTATCACGTATTATTTTATTAATGTAATAATAAGTACATTTCGCCCGACATTTCGACCTTAATTCAATGGCCGTGGTCACGAGCAATATCCTACTTATAACCTTTATACGGTATCTAATTGTGACAAACGTGAGCAAGCAATATCTATTTCAATAATAAACGATAACTATTTCATTTTGACTTATTGCAATATAAATGAAAGAAATCAATCCCTTTTCCTGGAAACTAATTGACATGAAACTATCATTTCGGTTATTAGGATTTGACTTCGAATCAATTTTATGTTATGTGTCAGCTTTTCATATTTTGTCTTTGATGAGGACTAATATGACAGAAAATCAACAACTAAATTGTGTTCATTGGTGACCCTATTATTATTTCCCGGTATTGCCAAATGAATTATTTTATGATGTAATTTGATTCAAATTAATTTACCGGGGAAGTGTTTACCTAGAACCACCTTAAGGTGGTTCGATTCACCTATGGCGGGAAATTTAAATTTTAAACAGTTTTTTGGTGTTGTAGCCAGGCCAGGTAATTATTTTTAAATAACACAGTGTTTGCGCAAAATGTTGGCTGTTCTTTACATTATAATGTACAATTATTTAACAGTAACGCACCATATTACTTAAATTTGTGAATAAACCGTGTGAAACAACAAAAATTTGATTATGCACAAATGTAAGTAATAATGGGCATTAGAGATAAATAGCTTTACATGATTTTGTAAAGAATAATAATCAATCTGCGCAAACATCATGGTTGTTTACAATAATTACCCGGCCTAGCTACAAGGACAAGAAAACTGTTTGAAATTTGAATTTCCCGCCATTTGTGAATCGAACCACCTTAATGAACCACAGTATAATGTGTATGGGACCGACTATCTACAACACTGTACCGATTTCAATAAGGGATCTAAAATATAGTCAATTTAAAACAAAACTAAAAAAACTTTTAGTTGAGAAATGTTAAGTGATTTTATAAATGATAAATTTTAGTAATGACTGCAGTATGTCAATTTGTTTATCATACAATTATAGTAATGTCTATCTGTTAGCTAATTAAACTAATAACATCATTTATCTGAACTTTTGAAATTATTTCGACAGTAAATTTAATGAATACTTTTTATATAAATAATTCTTACGGTATTTTTATTCTATCTCTCTAGATTTTTAACAAACAAGGTCTAGATTTTTTACAAACTAGGCAAAACATGATACAAAATGACTAATTAATATTTAACCCACCTATTGTGCATGCGTTTTTAAATGTGTGTATGATTTACTCGTGTTTTGTGCAAATAAATAATCATTATGTTTATATTATACACAAAATATTCCCGAAAAAAATTCTAAAATTAACTTACTACTTTTTACACGTCGATTGTCTAGTGTTATTAACATTCTAAGACAGACCAATGCTACGAAACGTAAGTGAAGCGGTTTCGACGCAAAGTACTAAAAAGGCAAAAGGCCAAAAACGTATTATACCAGACACGTATGACACCAAACACGCAGTTAACCAAATACGCGATTTTTCTAAACTGAAGTGTCAGCACTTGAAAGGTGTTTTTTTTTTCATCTGACTAGTATCATAATATTAAAATCATAAATATGCCACCAACAAAAATGAATGATAAAAAGGCATATTTTATTTTTATTTTTAATGGTATTATTTTTTCAATACTTACATGTCCACAAAGAAATATGTGAATGTGGGATGACATACTAAAATATTTATAAATTAGTTTTTTTATTTATTTATTTGCTCGGTGTAAATTGCCAGGTGCAACACCATGTAAGCACTGCTTTTAAGTGATGTGAAAGTATTACAATTTAGAAAAACAACACGCAATTTTAGCTGAGGCAATCTCTGCTTACCTAATGAAAAAGTATGAGTACAGTTCTTAGGTAAATAAAATACAGAGTGCTCTACAGTCAAGTCACCTATGTTGCCATTTTTATTAGTTTGTTCCGTTTCCTGTACATTTTACGTTACGTTGTATCCGGTATCAGAGAGGATAGTGCGGAAGTTTAGCTATTTGATCGTACGACGCACCGTGAAAACTGTTTCGACTAAGAAACCAACTTCGACAGTTTCTACGTGCACAACTTTTTTCACAAATTGCGCAATTATCATTTTAGCTAAAATTGCTCTAGAAATTCAATCTCGGCTTTAACTTGGATTGTTGTGTTTCTTGGTAATTTTAACACTTACCAAAAAATGGGTAACTTAATAATTTTAGTATTGTATGTAGTTTAAATATTATGTCGATGCATTGGATGGATTGGATTGGATGGACCCGGGTGACCCGGGTTTGTTATAAAATTGCGACCAGAACCACCGGAGGGTGAGCAGCAGCGTCCTATTAGAAAACGGTGAAGGTACTGCGATCCTAAAGCCGCCTGCCAACCGTGGTGATAATGGCAACACTCCTTTCTAAGAGGAAGGCTTTTGTTCAACAGTGGACGTGGACTAGCTGATGATGTGATGTGATAATATAGGACTTTATGGAGTTAATTGGAGTGACGATATTCTTAAGGCAATTGACTGAGGCTGGAAGTGAAAAGCCGAAGATCGGGTTGAGTGGGGTACCTTAAAATAGGCTTATGCTTAGCAGTGAAGTAAGGTGGGTTGATTATACTGATGATTCATTTCGGAGAGTGTGCATCGGGTCGTCATGATCTAATTCCCTCCTGCCCATTTTGCCAGAGCGGGCACAAAACATCGACACATATTTATGGTTGGTATTCCAAAAACCCGAACGAAGCGCTTTGATTCCACTTTTATTATGCGAACTGCTAGTCTGTGGAATGCGCTGCCTGAATGGCGTTCCCCGATAGTTACAAATACAAATATTTATTAATAACACCTATGTTACACGTCAATAAACGGTACATTCTGTCTTATTATAATTACATTAAATTCATTGCTTATAATATGTAATTGAAAAATTGTATAAATAATAATTCAAATAGATTTAACAATAATTTCAATTAGATTAATTAAATTAATAGATTAATTAACAAATTAATAGTCGGGCAATTTGAAAAAATCTGCTATTTCGGAAAATAGACTTTCGTGTAGCCAGGACTTAAGTTTCGTTTTGAACTGCGCGGTGGAAGGAGCATTCCGCACGGCAGCGGGTATTCGGTTGTATATCGCGGGCCCTCAACCGGGCCCTCAACTCTTACAATATGGGTGTCTTCAAATCACGAGTGAATCGGTTTCTTCTAGGCAAGCGTGCTCCACCGTAAACCGCACCATCGCTTAACATCAGGTGAGTTGGCGGTCAAAAGGAAGCATATTATTTATATTTAAAAAAGATAAACTTTTGAAGAGACTGAACAAACAAAACAAACTACAAATCTACTAGAAATGCGCCAAATTCATTCTATCACCAAAGCCCTACGCATTGAAGTATTTCACAATTGAATTGAAAAATTATTCGTCGTCGTTTGCACAATTTGTCCGTCTTCCACGCAATTTGCACCTTTGACAAATCTTGCTTTACCTCGCCTGCCAGACAATGGCTGCTCAATGTATACATAGTCGAGACATCACAAAAGCCAGACAGAATAGACATGGTAAATACCTTTGTTACTTTTGTTACTGTACCGGTACTGTAATTTCCTGTGCTTATTCCTGGAGACTGCAGTCACTGTGTAGGCTTTATGCCTCGTCAAATGTTGGCCTTTCAGAAGCCCGAAATTACCTACGCCCCGCCCCACAAATTGTTTTTGAATTCTGTTTGACCTGGCAGAAATGATTGGATCCGGATTTCTCCGCTTTCTTGATTGCAACTTCTGACAGTTTGATTGATTAGCGGTGTGTTATGACATGTATCATGTTTCCAGGATTTAGTCTCATTATATAGACAATATTACTGGAGAAGCCGTGGTAGCCCATTTGGGAGACCGCTAGACTTGAAAGCGTGAGGTCGCGGGTTCAAACCCCGGGCCCGTACCAATGAGCTTTTTGGAGCTTATGTACGGATTTTAATACCACTGGCTTTTCGGTGAAGGAAAACATCGTGAGGAGACCTGCATACGTACGGAAAAGGAATTCAATGGCGTATGTGAATCCACCAATCCGCAATGGGCCAGCGTGGTGGATATAGCCCAATCACCCTTTCGGGGGTAGGCTAAAAGTCCAGCAGTGGACTGTTAAAAGGCTAATTATGATGACTGGAGAAGAAAGGTTCTTGATTGGAGACCACGAACCGGAAGACGCAGCGTAGGTAGGTCTCCCACTAGATGGACCGACGCCATTGTGAGAGTCGCGGGCATCCAGTGGATGCAAAAGGCGGGGTGTCGTTCAGTGTGGAGGTTAAAGGGGGAGGCCTATGTTCGGCAGTGGACGTCTTCTGGCTGATGGTGTCTCAAATAATTGTTTAGATATTGTAGTTAAAATGTGACCAATGTTTTAATATCGACAAACTAATTTAAATTCTATGTCATTACAAAAATGGCATCGATTCTGTTGTAGTACTTACTAAACTAAACCAATTTGACGGGACTATAATTACCAACGTCTCTTCTCATTTCTATAAGTGAAAAAAAGAATGGCAACAATTTTAAAGCTGTCGATTTTGTTTAGTTTACAAAATTGCATAACAGAATCGACGTTATTAACTATTTTAGCTTGCAACTAATATCGACTAAATGCACAGGTTATTTTAATAGCTAGTATGGTTTTAGTTTACCTTTGGTTCGGATGATTTTGAGCATTAACTAAATATCCATAGTTTAGTTTATCTTTGTCTGGTAAAACTTAAAATTTTAAGTATAGCTTTACTCTAAACAATATTTCTCTTGCTTTACGAAAACCAGCACGGTTAAAATCGTTTAAAAAAAGGTACCAAATATTGTAAAAATATCACCTGGACCAAATCATCTAGAAGAGATTGCCTCTCTTTTTGTATTCGCTCACCTAACTTTAGCAATATTTTTCAACTCCACCTACATTTATTGGTGTTTTGTCACATTAACATTATAAATGTGAAAAATTTAGAAAAGTAAATTATTTGGTACGAATATTTGTAATTAAAGTATTGACTTATGAATGTATATTTTATACATTCATCTTTTAGTTTAATTGTAGCTTTTATTTAGTTATTTTAAGTTTTTAGTTTATATTTTAAGATTTCATTAATTTTCTGTTTTATTTTTTAAATTGCATGTTAAATAAAACTTTGTTTAACTCAATTTATCAAAACTGTACTAAACACATAATGGTATTGCTTTTCAGTATCATTGTTTCGTAAGAGTCACGTCAAAGCAAAGTCTGTTTTCCCCCCATAATACAGAAGGTAAAAGCCAGGTAACTACCTCAAAACCTTTTTGGTGCATCACGACTAGCAACTTTTGTTCTACGACTTATCAAAATTCGCGAAAAAAACATCAGCTGTTTTATAAATTTTGTCGGGAGCACGTTGTGTATATCTGTGGTCGGGAGTGAATGTTTTTTTGTATGGAACAGCTGTTTTTTTTTTTGCGAATTATAAAAAGTCAGAACAGAAATGGTTAGTCTTGATGCACCAAACTGGGCTGCCAGAGCGGGCACGAAAAATCAACATCGTTTTATGGTTGATATTCCGAAAACCCGTACGAAGCGCTTTGATTCCACATTTATTGTGTAAACTGCGAGTTTGAGGAATTCGCTGCCTGAATGGGTGTTTCCAGTCTGTTACAATCTGTGTCTTCAAGTCGAGAGATTTCTTCTAGGCAAGCGTGCTCCATCGTAGACCGCATCGGGCGAGATGGCGTCCAAGCGCAAGCCTATCTATTATTTAATTAAATAAAAAACCAAAGACACCCTCTAGAGGTTTTGCGTTAGTTACCTTTGACCCTGTATAATTAGTTTTGTTTCAGGTTAGGTTAAATTAGACATGGTTGACAAATTTCTGTATGGTAAAACAAAACTAAATGATCAAAAATTTATTTCCGACGTTAAAGCGGTAATATGCCAGAGATCCATATATGAAACAGTTTTAAAAATGAACTTCCGGCAAATAACGCCTGATTCAATCAACTATCTAAAGTCTGAGTGCATCATGTTCTTCAAAATACACATTCAAAACACAATTTTGGCTATTTTTCTAGATATTATTTAGTGTCACTGCAAATTTCTTTCTATATAAATTATCTAGGCTATCTATTGTTTAACTATAACGTTTGCCAATCGTAAAAAGTTACTAATAGACAAACAAAGAGCGAAATTGTGAAGAAACGAGCTGATATTGTTCTAAGTAACAAATCGTAACATCTAAGCGAGCTGAAATGAGTCCAATGTATTGAAGTCATCTTGTTCTTCGAGAAAAAGTTTTTCAATCTCACTTCGACATCTAAATTTTTTCCTTATTTAAAGTTAACGAGGAAACATTTTGTTAAGACTAAACGGTTAGAAAATGCGTTTTGTGAATTATTTTCTTGGCATTAAGAAATTAAGAGGACTTAACGAAAACTGGATTTTAGGCGTTCTGATTCTTACAAATAGAAAATGCAACTCATGTAATAAATAGATGTTATTTTTTATTGACAATAACGGCTTAAAATTTTGGAAAAGCTCTACATGTCAACTTATTACCTCCAATTTACAAAATTAGTTTTTTGTAAAAATCTCGGAGGGAAAGTTTGAGAGTTGATTTCTTAAACGACTGACATAAAATAACCAGTTTTAATGGTTTACTCGTTTTTTATTCGTCTTGTCAATTGCGGCTTTTTTGCGATTTATTCCCGTTAATCCAGATACCTAATATTGAAATATTGCATTATGTAACAGCTCTTTATCAGGTCTAGAAATCCTTATATTACTTTATAATAGTTTACTGAACCTACGCTATTTTTAAGAAGATTATATTTACCCTACAATTAAGCAAAACTACTGGTATTATAATGTTCCAAGGAGTAAATTAGATTGAGAAAATCTGCATGAAAGGTAGACTCTAACTTACCTATGAAACTTTATCTGAATTTCAGTAGATTATTGAATGGACTCACAAGAGCACCTATAAGTTACATTCAATTTTTCAGATTAGTTTTTTGGCAAAGAGAGTTAGAGAGAGTCAAAGAGACCTTCACATCAGTACTAGTGTGATATACCAAACGAAAGCTTACCTCGGTCTAGCAGCCTGAGTGTAGTAGCGGTCCAGCTCCTGAAGCATCCTCAGGGCATCAGCCATGTCATGAGGGCCTTCCTCACGAGCTTCCGCCAGGCAGACCACGGCCAGTACCAAGGCGATCGCAATGGCGAGGTTCTTGCTCAGCATCTTGGGTTCTGTACAAAAAAATGCACATTGCTATTGCTATTCCGCCTTTAAATTTTGAAGATGAAGTGGTGGTGTATGCCACTTGGCTAGAAGCAATATTGAAACCTTATCATCAGAATTAGGCCGAAAGCGGTCTAAAACACATAACTAACATCATTTGTTATTAAAACAAAGATTGCATAATATGAAAAATTTATTATTTTATGTCAGTAATTTAACGAAATCTACTCTCAAACATTCCCCTCAACCCTGGGAGTTTTACAAAACTACTTTTGTAAATTGGCGGTAATTAAATAATATTATGTTGAGTTTTTCCAATATTTTAAGTCGTTATTTTCCAAAAAAAAATACCGGTTTATTTATTACAGAAATGATTTATCTATACTTAGATCTTTAAAAAGCCAAAAGTACAGTATTTTTTTTTGTTTTTTTCTTCAATATTAATATAATATGCTCTTGAATTGTTTATGATAAACTAGTGCGACTCTATCGTGGGAAGATTTACAAGGTGAAAAGACGAGAAAAATGAGGAAATGTTTTTTTGTATGAACAAATGGGTGAAAAGATGAGGTAAAGTTCGAATATTTAAGTGCGTTAATACGTTCCTATCGAAATCCATACAATTTCCAATTTCAAAATTTGTATGAAAGATACGTATTTAATGCATGTACAATATGTACATACGTACTTTACCATCTTGTACAAAGTAAAACTAGACAAATCGTGGGTCCCTGACAGCTTCGTCGTTGATCGTTGCGTGCCGCAACGTTCTAACAGCGTAACATCGTTAAAACATTAGTAACGCCATTTTCAAAACAAAATGAAGTCGTTAAAATAAGTACCTAATATGTTATGACAATTACGTTGAGTGAGATAGTAATCACATCAAAGTTATCTAACCGACAAATCTTCAATAATACCACTGTTGACACACGCACTATTTTCCCATCATATTTGAAAACAAAATAATAGAATAAACCCTTTTGAGTCTCCGGGCCATTTAATTAGAAAAATAAGTCTTCTTTCGTAACTAGTATCGAACAAAACATAATATCGCTTCGATCGTAACTGGTTATGAAACTATGGCGGTCCAAGCGGAAATAATTTGAGTTTGGGGCAATCCCACTCACATTCTTATCAAATTGTTATTTGTTTTATCTCTATTTTCAAATAAATATTTATTTTGTATAGACTAGAGCTTTTATTGTCTAAACAATAATTATTGCGTTTTTTTTAAATAGTAAGTGTAAACGTAGAAGTTTGATTTCGTAACCGTTTCATACATTCGAATTTGTATTGAAGTTGCGCAAGCCTGCCAAAACTTACGACCGCAAACCGTATCTGGGTGCGTTAAGGTTCACGTTCGCATGATTTTCTGAACTGCGTGATTTTAGCGTTAGTTTGATACCGCGTAAGCAGTTGGCCGTAAGGCCCCTAGTCTTACCACTAAGATCTCCGCGGTTGTATCGCGGGGATTGCGTTTGACTCAGTTTGACAACTAACTCATTACAGAAATTGGGTGACTTTATTCTAACAAGAAAATTACACATAATATTATTTGGAAAAGAAACAAACTAAAACCAAAACAAAATCTAAACTAATCTAAAAGCCCCTTGATGGAAGGTAAAGTGGCCAGTATGCAGCATTACAAAAAATTGCATTGCCACGTTGAAATTGGTGAAAATTTTTGTATATTCATTTGTGTTATCGCTTAACATCAGGCGTGATGGTGGTCAAACGCAAGCCTATTATAAAAAATATATATATATATACATGCAAAGTTTCAAAGTGCTACTTTTTTTAATAGGCTTGCTTTTGACCGCCACCTCGCCGCGCCGGATGTTATGCGATGCGGTCTAAGTACTACTGAGCACGCTTGCCAAGAATAAACCGATTCATTCTTGATTTAGACACCCAAATTATAGCTATGGGGATCATATTCAGGCAGTGCATTCCACAGCACAGACAGTTCGCACTATAAAAGTGGAATCAATGCGCACAAAAACCAACTTCCAAGATTTTGTAACGCATTTTATTAGTTACTAGCTGACCTGACAGACGTTGTCCTGTCTTAGAACTGTCAAACACGCAAAGTTAAAATTGTAAGTAAATTTTTTTTACTCCTTGTGTTACATTATTGGAGTTTTAGTAAGGATCCCTATTTTTTAAAATATAATATAGCCTATCTTACCCGGGGATAGTGTAGCTTCCCAACAGTGAAAGAATTTTTCAAATCGGTTTAGTAGTTTCGGAGCCTATTCAATGCAAACAAACAAACAATCAAATCTTTCCTCTTTATAATATTAGTATAAACAAGTAAAGCTAATAAATGCGTGATAAAAATATCATCGTTTATCGACGTGTCTGTATCCTGATAATATAATTTTGCTGTTTCTTAAAAACAAAATAAATGTCAACTGGGAGGGTAAATGTAACAAGACGTCGTGCAAGCCCCTCGGGTAATCCCATTTTGACAGTGCAATTATTTCGCGTGATAAGAATTTTTCCGCACGTAAAGATCCCGTAATTGTTTTATAGTTTCATTCCAAAGACGTAAGTTGAATCTGACAAAATAATTTGCTCTAAAAATTGTGTTTGCATCAAATATCTTGGGTCTCAGCTGCACGAGGAGATTGTGCGTGAACGTTAAAAGAAAACATGAATAAAAAAAACAAAGTTCGCTACTATTATCTATATCTATTATCTATATAAAAATGAATCCGTATTTACCTTGGTCACGCCATAACTTGAGAACGTCTTTAGCGTTTTCTTCCTTTCTGATTTTTTTTTTAAAGTTTTCTAATTCTTTGTAGAAGGTTCTTACGGAAAGAAAAATGTATAAAATTGCACAGAAAATTTGAAATTTTTAGAAAACCTAACGACGATTTTATTTTTGCGCGTTTGTCAGGACAACGTCTGTCGGGTCAGCTAGTAAATAACACATATAGGGTTATTGATAATCAGTTAGCATCTTTGGTTAACAGCCGCGGCTTCAATACGTCAAAACAAAGAACATAATATGGTATGTTGTTTGTTTTGAAATCCATATCACATCATCCATATACCATTGCTCTAAAAATTACTTTTATCACTATTTTGGTGTCTGAATTAAGATAACACACATATATTCGACCTCCATCTCAATACAACCTCCTGGCGCAAAAAATACTCGATACAAACTTCTTAAATATATATTTTTCTCGTAATCATGGGAGTATAGTGTGCAACTCTTGAATAAAACGGATTTACCAATATCGAGGGTCATGAATCACTCGCGTCGTTCAGGATTGTAACACTAGAATCACTCGCTACGTTCGTGATTCAGTCATCGTGAATCACTCCCTACAGTCGTGCATCTATGATCCGTCCTTTATTTACTAATATTATTGCACAGAATAGAAAAAATAATTAATTAGAACAGCTGTCAGGAGTTCGACGAGGCAGGAGTTCGACGCAACGATCTAAATAAGAATGTTCAAACAAGGTTCATTCATAATGCGTGGTAACAGATTTACCTTCTCATTTCCGTTCTATTTACTTCTCTTTTATGTGACTAATATTGCATAATATACCTACTTTTGTTCAACAACTTGTAGGTACTATGTTACTGTACAAATGCAACTATAATCTACGCATCAAAATGAACTTGTAGAAAAAGCTTGCTAAATTCGAGAGAAAAAATTAATCCTGTTATATTTAGGTATTTTGTATGAAGAAACAATCCTTTTTTTGTAATAATTTCGTAATAATATTTCGTTAGGTATGTAACACACCTTCATTATACCTCGTACAAGTACATTAATTTAAGTAGGTAAGTACAAAGAGAGAAACCTTGCCGGCTGAAAGAAAGCTCGATGCTTTCGATGCGTGTCGAATACGGAGAGTGGCTTGAGTACCGATACGATGGCATGCAGATTATAACAAAGGGAACAGCGAATCGAGTTAGCAACTTCACCCACTGTTTTGGTTTCCTGATATGGATAGAAAAAGAATTTTATTTTCATACTTAACGAAAAACGGAATTTTCCGTGCCTTGTTCTAACTTATCAAAGGTTCAAAAGGTTGAAACCCTTTTATACGTACTTATCTGATAAACTTTCACCACTGAATACTTACATAATACAGGTATAGGATTTTTCCACTTCAATTTTAGTGAGTACTAGCTGCGCCCTCGCGGTTTCACCCGCGTAATATCCTACTTATATTATAAACGCGAAAGTTTGTATTTATGGGTGTATGGATGTTTGTTCCACTTTCACGCAAAAACTACCGAATGGAATTTAATGAAAGTTTACAATAATATAGCTTATACATTAGAATAACACATAGGCTATAACGGGTAGTAGTAGCGAGCCCGAATGCCGAGCTCAATGTAGCGGGGTAGCGGGGTTCAGCTAGTATTATATATATTATACCTCTTTGAAACAACCTCCTTGGTAACGACAGCAACCTCCTTTAACTTATAAAAGATGACTTTATTTTTTTCTATGGGTTAATAAAAATATGTCAATTTATCTTGCCGTTCAATACAAAATGTATGGGAAAATCTTTGATTATGTAATGAATATTCTTTTTTTTTATGCTATTTCGGGCAGAGCGGAATGCAACAAATCATAGATCATGAAAATCGGTCTAGCCATTCTCAAGTTATAAGTGGTGTAACTAACCCGAAACCCATCTTTATATTATAAAAATAGATATTCATATAGGATGAGTCATAATTATTAACATCATCAGCCAGAAGACATCCACTGCTCAACAAAGCCTCCCCCTTGGAATGCTACACTAAACGACAGCTTGCCTAAGCTGCGTCTTGTAGGTCATGGTCTCCACTCAAAAACTCTTCTTCCCCATCGATTATTATAATATATAACGAACTAGCTGACCTGACAGACGTCAAACACGCAAAGTTAAAAATGTAAATCTTATTTTTTTACACCTTGGGTTACATTATTGGAGTTTTAGTAAAGATCCCTTTTTTTTATAATATAGCCTATGTTACCCGGGGATAGTGTAGCTTCTCAACAGTGAAAGAATTTTTCAAATCGGTTCAGTAGTTTCGGAGCCTATTCAATGCAAACAAACAAACAAATCTTTCCTCTTTATAATATTATATATTAGTATAGATAACGATCTCATTCATCAATATCAGTTTCAGTTTGGTTTTTAAATCTATTATTACCGTTTTTATATTAGAGCTAATACAAAAATACGTTAAAAAATACATTTGTTGTATGGGGAGCCCCCTTTCTTTTTTACTTTTTGTCTTTTTTGAGTTCCGTACCCAAAGGGTAAAAACGGGCCCCTATTACTAAGCCTACGATGTCTGTCTGTCTGTCTGTCCGTCTGTCCGTCTGTCTGTCTGTCCTACCTTTAAACAGCTATATCTTTCGAACCGTAATAGATAGCCAGTTGAAATTTTCACAGAATATGTAATGGCGGATTAACCAAGAAATAATAATAAAAAAAAAACAAAAACGGGGCGTTCCCATACAACAAACGTATTTTTTACGTATTTTTGTATTAGCTCTAATGTAAAAATGGTAATACGTACAAGCGTTTTTTTTGGCATGGTTGGAGTTACACACTTTAAAATAATAAATAATGGCCAAGTGATAAGTTTCTGTTCATTACCAAGTTATAATTGGTAATTTCGTTATTGAATTTTGTTGTGGTACGGAATCCTCAGTGCGCGAGCCCGACTTGCACTTAGCCGGTTTATTTATTATTATTGAATTAATCCGCCGTAACATTACATAAAAACACACACATTCTGTGAAAATTTCAAATGGCTATCTATTACGGTTCGAAAGACACAGTCGTTAAAAGGAAGGACGGACGGACAGACGGACAGACAACGTAGGCTAAGTAATAGAGTCCCGTTTGCACTCTTTGGGTACGGAACCCTAAAAAGAACATACATATTCTTAATAAATATTCTAACGCAGTGACATCTTCTGAATAAGTCTGTATACTATTTTTCTTTCACAAGACACTACACAAATAATGTGCTATATGAAATACTCTACTCAATTTAGTATGTCCTTTGTCACCTTCCTACACATCGCTGTAGGTAGTGAAAGGCCCTCAGATCTGACAAACAAGGAAGATATGCCTTAGTACAATTCTAGCTTATGAATTTTCGTTGGACTAGTCGGAAAGTATATACTTACTTTTAAATCAAAAATAAATTTTCCAAATTGGTAAAACGGTAATGATGGATGTACTCATTGCATTTATCCACAGACTAGATACCTAAAGCTGCTACGTAGAGAAAGTTTTGCATCTACCAAAAGGCTGGTCCCTGTGAATGTGTACAAATTTGGACGAGATGATACCCGTGATTACCAACACTTTAAAAAAAAAACAGTGTAAAAGATTATAATTTCAACTAGATTGGTTCTTTTTTTGCAACGGACTAGGCTAATGTTGACCGCAAACCCACTTGACAGAAAGCGATGTTGCGGTCGAGGAAGCAGCACGTTTGCATAATTAATCTCTGAACCCTAGACTTGAACACTCCAAGATTATAATGCTGCGGAAACAGACGCAAGCAATGCGTTCTATTGTTTTGCAGTTCTATAAGAAAGAGGAGGCAAAACGCTTGGTGGGAATAAATGTTATTATGACCTTGTAAAGTAGCTAACAGTCGTGTGGATTTAGTTGACCTCAACCACCGTCTGATTAACCGGAGAGAAAGAGACGAAATATGTTATTCTCACTCTTTCTCTCCCTTTGGTTGGACGGCGGTCCACTAAACACTTGTAGTGTTTGGATGTTATTATTGTTATTGTTATTTTATTTCGGAAAATATCCATATACACCATAATTATTACACAAAATTGAAACATATCAAAAGAGAAAAATAAAAATGTCGTGATAATAACTACAAACATTAAAACACATTAAGATTAAATTTATTTTACAATACACAATCATGGTCAATTATGACCAGGTATGTAAGGATTCTTATTTGCTTAAACTTTCTTTGCTTGGCTGTTTGGTTCAGCCGTGACGTTAGTTTTTAAAAGGCAAAAACAGAAAGCACTTTTGCACTAGACGTGCTACTACTACCTACTGCTATTTTTTTATGAAAGCTACTTTTGTACTTTCAATAATATTAGCTACTAAAAGCCTATGTCCAAGGATCCTGGATAAGTATTATGTAGCTGCATTAGGATGAGTAGCAACCTTAGGCGAGAAGACGGTCAAACGAAAGTCTAGTAATAAAAAAAATTACATAAGTACCTATCTTATAAAATTAGTATGATTGGTACAATGTGAAAATGTGGTCTGGAACACAGAAAAAAGAAGTAAATAGAACGAAAATGAGAAGGAAAATCTGTCGCCAGGCATTATGACAGAACCTTGAACATTCTTATTTAAATCAACACGTCGAACTCTGCATCCAAAGAACTTGGACCTTTTTGGGTTAGGTCTCAAAATTCTTTGTCCGAATCACAGTTGCTAACTGGCTACATAAATTGTTAACAAAAATGCCTTGACAGCCGTTCTATTTATCCAAAAAAATATTTTCTTCTTTATCTTTTAATCTTTTCTGTGGTCTGGGGCTGGGGCCTCAGAAAAATATTTCTTAGAACAGATTTTGATCAATTTCACTTGAATTTCACTGGCAATTAATCTATATTTATTAGAGCTCCTGAAATTATCGTGATGCGATTATATGGCATTCCTAAAAACGAATGTACTTATAGATTACGAGCTTATAGATTACACAATGCCTAACTACCATCGTTACAATATCGAGGAATTAGATCAGCAAATATAAGCAATGTTGTAATAGAATTAAGACAATAGATACAATTAAGTAGGTATTTGCTCTTCAATCTCTTGCGGGCTACATTTTCATAAGTAGCAACTCAAGCGTTCACGATAAAGCGTACTCCGCTAACTTCTCAAGTAAACAAGCAACGTTTAATTTTATAGTTAGCAAAAGAGATTTTAAAAGTGGACAAGCGACTACCGACATTGTCCACTGGTCCACTGTTTGACTTGAGGCTTCGTGGAGTTTGACTTGGGATTTGAGTATCGATGAGGTATTACAGGAGCTTATGTACCTACTATAAACTTTTGTTCACAATGTTTTGGAAAGTTGTTCGTTTTGTTTTTTATTTTTTTGTGTAGGTGGTCAGATTTATCAGAGGACAAAAATAAATCATTATTTTTATCAAGTTTTTTGGTAAACAACTCTAAATGCTTTTGGATGGATAATGAGAGATTTTCCGAGTGACGATTTAAAATAAGCCTGCCAAGTGCGAGTCGGGCTCGCTCACTGAGGGTGCCGTACCACTACAAAATACAATAACTATGAATTAAAAATAATTAGGACGGACGGACAGACGGACAGATGGACAGACGGAGAGACAGACGGACGGAGAGAAAGAATTTATAAGGGTTCCTTGTCGGGCTACGGAACTTTAAAAACCGACTTAAAATTAGTAAAGTATATTGGCTTTTCGATTCGGTGATCGTATCTCCCCATACGGTTGAGTAGAGTTTGATTTAATTTTTTTAATTGTTTGAAAGGTGACTTGAGAGTGATCATAGGTATGATTCACGATTTTATTTTTTTGCCGTTTAAAGATTTAAAAATAAAACACTGTTTTAAACTATCACGGTTGTTCACTAAAGTTATATGATTATTTACGGGATATTTACCGTGGTAAGGTTGTGGAATGAGCTCCCGATATTTCGGCGCAGTTACATGCACGATAACGCGGTAAATATCCCGTAAATAATCATAAAAAATTAAAATAAAAGTTAGTATCATAAAAGTTTAATTATTTATTTTTTACTTGTTAAATAATATTATATTAAAAGTTTACTGCTCATCATTTACTTTACTTTCTTTCAACATAGCTTATCGTGCTTACACGAAGAATAGAAGAGCAAGAAAAGCCGAGACTTTGTTTTTGCATATCCAAAACTGCTCATCAGGTTGCTCATCGAAAGGAAAACAAAAATAAATTTACTGGAACCAACCCTCCCACGAAAGTAAAATACATTGACAAAAGATTAAATAACTCGATGGAATAAATCGGAATGGGCCGACAAAGAAAACACTATTTCCGGTGATGTTTTGTGATACAATGATATTAACTACCACAGCGTGAACAAAGTCCAAAATTGGAGGACGAATTGGCCATTATTGGTATGGTTTATTTGTGAGGAGCTTACGAAAAACTGGTCTATGGAAGTTTGTATAGGGCAGCTCTATTGTCAGAGTTTTTGAGACCGCCCAGATCTACAAGAAGTTAACATGGCAACCACACATTTAGACCCGAAAATACTCGAGAATTTTATTATTATCTTGTTATTTTATTTAGCTACCCTACTTATAGTTTATATCTATTATTATAGCTACTTTTTAGCGTTCCGTACCAAAGGGTAAAAACGGGACCCTATTACTAAGCCTACATTGTCTGTCTGTCTGTCCGTCTGTCTATCTATCTGTCTGTCTGTCCATTATTTCTATACCAAAGGTGCTTTTAATTCTGGTATTTCTGTAGGTATTAAAAGCCGTACCTACTTTAAAAAAAAACTTAAACATTAAAATTTATGATTTTATGGCAGTAATATAACAAAATCCACTTTCAAACTTTCCCTCCCAGAGCTTTACGAAAAATTACTTTTGTAAATTAGAGGTTATCGTCAATCATAATAGGAGTCAAATAAGAGATAAAAGTAATTAATATTATGTTAAGTTTTTTCAAAATGTGTAATTTTCAATAAAAAGATATACTTAGACCTATTAATTACGGAAATTGAATTTTCTATAGATCTTTCTATTTGATAGAATCAGAGCGCCAAAAATTATTTGTTTTCGTAATATTATAATATTATTGTTTTAGTTGTCATTTTCGTCAAAAAATTTGCCGCGTGGTGCAGCTAGACAAATTATTAACACTTAAAAAAGCCGGTATTTTTTTCCGTTATACAAATAAGTACCTACTCGTGGTAACAAAACAAATAAGCCCAAACTCGACGGGTCTACCATTCACCATTAGAAAATTCCAGTGGCCATCTGACTTCAAATCGACGGGCCAGTCCTTAGCATTTGCGAAGTGTCTTATTTCTCCGGCTCAGCATATCAGTTCAATCATACTAATATTATAAATGCGAAAAGTTTGTTGTTTTGTTGGTTTGTTAGTTCCTCTTTCACGCAGCAACAGAGCATTGGATCGAGCTGATTTTTTGCATGGGTATAGTTCAAGGGATGGAAAGTGACATAGGCTACTTTTCATCATCATCATCATCATCACAATTTTTCATCACTGGGTGAAACAGCGGCGCGCAGCTAGTAATGTCATCATTTATTGTGACCAGAACTACAGACATCTGTCAAGAAAATCTTGTTTTGCTTCCTTTGCTTACTTACCCAAAATTAAATAAGTACCTATACATTCTGCTTGTCTACTTCAAAGGACGAACTGAATCGTAAACGATAGGCCTATCTCAGTTAATTTTTCCCTGAAATTTGTTGGTAAATTTCAAAATATTTTTTTATTAATGCTTTTTGTAACTTAAAATCGTTTGTAGCATGAAATCTGAAGGATAAATTCGATATTTTTAGCATCGCTGTTTTCATAATATTCGTCGGAATTTAAGTAGGTATTTTAAGTAAGTCGGTAAGGGTATATTTACTCCAACCATAATTACTAAGCAGCTGAACCAATTTTTAGGGTTCCGTACCCAAAGGATGTCAACGGGATCATATTAGTATGTAAGCGTACGTGTCGTCTCATTTGTTTGTCGGTCCCACATCTATATACCACCGGCTGTATTTTTAACGTACCTGGTTGAAATTTTCACAGAACTTGTTCACGGTAGATTATGTTAATCTTTACAATACAAATTTAGGACAATTAGATATACAACTACTTACCTTGTTTACCATTTGCAGCCTTAACTGTCAGTTAACGTCAGGTGTGCTGTGGTCAAATGCCTAGCTTATCAATCATGAACAAATACAACATTTGCATTAGATAGGTACTCTTTCTTTTCATGTAAGTGTCAAACTTGGTATAATCATGATGCAATCACAGAACCGGGTATGTCCTAAAACTGCGACCAGAACCACCGGAGGATGGGCAGCAGCGTCCTGTTAGTACACGGTGAACGTACTGCGATATCCAAGCCGCCTGCCAAGCGTGGGGATTATGGCAACACCCCTCTCTAAGAGGGAGGCCTTGTTCAGCAGTGGACATTTAATGGCTGATGATGTGAATCCCTGAAGTGAAACATCAAATAATAAAGACCAGACAAATATGAGACGAGGGTATGCTAAGGAGCCCGAACAAAATGAAAGAAAAGATAATGTTTTTGATAAATACATGAAATAAATATGTTGTGTGATGGTAGGAAACCCTCGGCGTACGAAATCAACACGCACTTGACTGGATTTTAATAATAATTTTAGGTTATTCTAAAAAAAAAATGTATTGTACATGTGTAAAATATTATGTTACAAATGCAATACTTATAAATTTTGAATTTCAAAATTGAAATTTGTATGGAATTTGATGTATTTACGAACGTAAATATTCGTACTTCACTCACTAATAGTTTTTAGAAATAATTGCAAAACAATACAGTGATTTTATTTACATTATACGGGAATCACTCACGTAAGATTAAGGTATAAAAAAACCAGACAAAAAAAAAACAGTTTCTATAATAAATAGGTATAGTGATCTTTGACAGTACATGACATTTCTAGAAACATTGAAAAATAATTCTTTATTAACGATAAGAATTGTACGCTCGGTCACAGGAAATGTATATTTGACATAGACCTATAAGATTACTTACGATGGATCCTTTGATATTAGTTCTTTTACCTCTAATCCGTTAATACCATTGACATACTTAACATTAATTTTGGATTTTATGATATTAACCTCATAAAATATAACAGGATCTAATTTTGCTCGTAATATTATAGCAAAACATTATATTTATACCCACTCAAATCATGTTATTTACGTTTTACCCGGCTTTCTTAATAAATAGGTTAAATTTTGGGTGTGCGTCTGTTTGTCATGCCTGCCTGGATATAATTATTATTATTTTGAAGTGCAAGCAGTCATAATATAAATTTGTCTTTTTTGGAGTGTCATTAGTTGCAATTTTTATAAAATGCTTGAAGACATTTTAGAAACTGATAATGTGAAAATTATTGTTTTAGAACTCTGAACGATCGGAAATAGACGGAGACTTTCTGTTGATACAAATCAACATCGAAATAGGTTCGTTTAACTTCCTGTGTCCTGTAAAAACATTCGTTTATTTGACCTCTTGCGCTGAATTAATCGGTTTTGGCACATAGATAATTGATTAGAAAGTAGGTAGGCACTAGTAATGTAAGGTCAGAAGTAGTGAAGTTGAAATACGCTGGCTAGTTTTATTGTCAGTTGCTAAGGCTGCCCGAAAGCCTTCATTGCTTACCTGATGGACCTGACGGAAGGACAGACAGACAGAAAGGCAGACAGACATTGTAGGCTTAGTAATAGGGTCCCGTTTTTACCCTTTGGGTACGGAACCCTAAAAACAACTTAGTTTGTAACGGGCATTATCTCATGTTTTAAATGTTTATCGGGACTTATCACGTATTATTTAATATAGGTAAAAATATGTACCTTTCGCTCGACGTTTCGACCATGTTACAATGGCCGTGGTCACGAGCTGACTGAAAACTGCGGCATTATCTCTTTGACAAAGTGAGTAGGTACCTACGCTACAAAAGTTTTCTTAATTTGACTCAGCTTGGTTGGTTGCAAGAGCGGTAATTTAACTTCTCTAATCTGTGTTATTACTATGGGTACACAGTTGCATTTAAGTGATGTAATCAACTGTGTTTAGGTATCTCTTAGCCATCACCGATGCTAAGCAAGAGAAATCAGAAATCAGAAAAGTGTACATGGGGTTCTTCAAAAGGCGAGTTAATAGAGTTCTTAAGGGTTGGCAGCGTATTTGTAATGCCTCTGGTGTTACAAGTATTCATAGGCGACGGTAACTGCTTACCATCAGGTGGCCCGTCTGCTTGTTTGCCACCTATGGCATTAAAAAATGTATTTTGTGACAACGAAATAAGAACAAGAAATATTAAATACACAGATTGTTAAAAGTTGTTGTCACAAAAACCGGCCCCAACTCAGCATGTTGCTGGTTGTACACAACCAGCGCTGGTATTCTGTTGGGCCCGGCGAGTAACGTCACGCTCGTTTAGAGACGAGATGATAATATGATCAGTCTTTGGATGGGTAACTACGAGTGGCATTTATAAACTGAGCGTTACATTCTGGGGTAGGTCGTCGCCACGCTAGTGGCTATTTACATTTTGAATGCTGGTGCTAAGACTCGCGCAAGTACTTGCGCATCGAATGCAACGTGCTTTAAGACGCTTGCAGACGATGCGTAGTAAGTACAAGTCGTAAGTGCCTACTACGCATCGTCTGGAATGGTGTGCAGCGGTAGTAGTGGTTAGTAGCACTTCCACGTGCCCGAAGCAAAACGATAGAGACGATGCGTTGTAGCTACTTGCAACTTGTACTTGCTACTTGTACTACGCATCGTCTACAAGCGCTTTTAATAAAGAGAGTTGACGTAACCGCATTATTTAGTAAGGTGGAAATTAACTCTGTGATCGTAGCACCTGGTGTTTAGGAACCAAGGTCACTTTTTCTTCATTACGTAACTTCACCATGCTTGGTTGCTTTTTCATTAAGTAGAGACAAATTAATAAGATTAGTTGCAATAACTAAGAATGAATTTAGGCTGTAAGTCAACTCTTCTATTTCGGTTTTTTGCAAGTATATGATCACACTTTTTACAATTATGTGATAATATAAGTTGATTGATGTAATTAACTCAAAAAATAAAACGAAGAAAAAAGCTTAAAATAATTAGCTTGTATTTTATTTAGTTAATAAAGGCACTTGCCCGGTAAAAAAAAGATTAACTTGTAATAAGCTCGGTACAAACATTTATTTGCTCTGGCAGCAGCTATAAAATTGTAAAAATCTTAATAAAAACCACGAATCCTGATCAGTTTTGCCAGGTTTTTTCACGTAAGCAAGTGCCTACCGATATACTTCAGTGAAATATTAAAGAAAATGTTTTTATTTAGCTTTTGAGACTGTTATTGCAGCTGACAGAGGCAATGTGTCTTCAAGTCGAGAGTGAATAGGTTTCTTCTAGGCAAGCATGCTCCATCGTAGGCCGCATCATGGCGGCCAAGCGCAAGCCTATTTTTAATAAATAAAATAAAATAAATGCTTGGACCCAGATTAGCTTCATATGAAAGGAAATAAAAAACTAGTCTAGTATAGTAAAAAAATATATAGGAGATGGATGGCCAGAGACTGGACGCTATAAAGTGATCTACCAAAATTGTACCTATGTTTCACATTTTTTCTAGAGCCTCAACTTTGCTTTCTATAACGCAAGCAGTGGCTTAGCGATCTGAAGGCTAGGCGGTTCCGTACACCGGGACCCTCAATCTCAGGGGCCCCTCGTGCCTTGACCAGCAAACCTCAAATTGAACTTGCGAAAATTTCTCCTATCATGATCTCAATAATTAAGGTGGTTCGATTCACCTATGGCGGGAAATTTAAATTTTAAACAGTTTTTTTGGTCCTAGTAGCCAGGCCAGGTAATTATTTTTGAATAACACAATGTTTGCGCAAAATGTTGGCTGTTCTTTACATTATAATGTACAATTATTTAACAGTAACGCACCATATTACTTACATTTGTGAATAAACCGTTTGAAACAGCAAAAATTTGTTTATTCACATTTGTAAGTAATAATGGGCATTAGAGATAAATAGCTTTACATGATTTTGTAAAGAATAATAATCAATCTGCGCAAACATCATGGTTGTTTATAATAATTACCCGGCCTAGCTACAAGGACAAAAAACTGTTTGAAATTTAAATTTCCCGCCATAGATGAATCGAACCACCTTAATATCTTCATAACGTTATGTCATTAAAGTACAATATTCATAAATATTTATATTTATCTTGATAAAAAATAACCAGTTTAGATAGAGCCCCAATTTGTTTTTGCACCAGGGCCTTTGGTTACCTAGCTACGTCACTGCAGGCAAGTACTTACTTCAAAAGTTATAAGAATGTGGTTAATATTTTCTAACATAGCATCATTGCAATGAGGAAAAGCGTCACTTCATAACATACATTTTTGTTTACCCTTGGCGACCCTGTATGAACCCGAAAATCATTTTCCTTTTATCTTTCTGTATCCGATGATATTATACGTTTATTGGAAATATTCAATTCGAAATAACCATTTTTTGGTGGCTACATTGCGACCTTTTATCATCCCCTCACAAATATCTTGTGCCTTTAATCTTGTAACCTAATACACTCTTTAACCAATGTTTCTTTTAATTTTGCAAAAGCTTCTTTATGCTTCTAAATATAGCTAAAACGCCATATTTGGGTCACTTACTTTTTATTAATGCCATAGGTTGCAAACAAGCTATCGGGCTACCTGATGGTGAGCGATCACCGTCGCCTAAGGATACCTGTAACACCAGGGCCATCACAGATACGTTGCCGACCCTTAAAGACTCTATTAACAGCCCTTTTGAAGAACTCCATGTTATAGTTCCCCATGTTAGTGTTCTTTTTATGCCATGGGTAGCAAGCAAGCTAACTGGCCGCCTGATAGTAAGCGAACACCGTTAACAACAACATTAATACTAGCCCGTTAGTGTTTTCTATCGTGTTGTAATTTTTATTTCTGGTGTTTAATAATGAGTTTCTATCTATCTATCTAATAATACGTACCTATAAAAACAACTTTTTAAAACACTGTTTTAAACTATCACGGTTGTTTACTAAAGTTATATGATACAACCCACAACCTTACCACGGTAAATATCCCGTAAATAATCATATAACTTTAACTTTTTTAAACTTTATTTTCCTACCCTGTACGATGTAAGTGGGCTATTATTAACTTGATTAATTACTTATTGAGCAAAAGCTGATTATTTAGTTCAATAAGTCGGACCCACATTCAATATTTTTTCCGGATCCGACAATAATGGTTAACATTAATGGGTCAGAAGCTTACCTACAGAGTGCTTTCAAAAAGTTTGTTTGGGGAGTGTATACAGCTCAATTTCAGGTGGTGGGTAGTCCAAATAAACACATGGTTCAAATAAACGTGACTTTTGTTATTAAAGCGCGGACTTATTGAAATGTATGTGAACACTAATGAAAACACGCTCGGAGAATGCCTAATTTCCTACAGTAACAATAAAAAAATTAGGAGAGAACTGAAGTTCTACCTTATTCCTCGACTGCCACAGAAGGAGGGTAATGCTTTCATTTATTTATTTCACAAACTAGCTGCGCCCCGCAGTCTCACCAGCGTTGTGAAGAAAAATGGTGATTGTGGTGATGATGATGAAAAGTAGCCTGTCACTCTCTGGCTCTTGAACTATACCCATGCAAAAAATCAGGTCGATCCGTTGTTCTGTTGCAGCGTGAAAGAGGAACAAACAAACCAACAAACAAACACACTTTCGCATTTATAATATTAGTATGATGGAAAAAGGATCCAGTCCAGTAAATAGAGGTTTTCGGGCGTATGTATATGTACGTATGCATGTTTTTTGTTTGTGTTTGTATTTTCAAACGTCTGTATATTTCCTTCTATAGACCAAACGGCTTGACCGATGGGTGAGGAATCGTTAGATTCGTCTTCATGTTCAGAGTGACAAAAGTGTCATTATACTGACGAGTATTTTTTTGTTTTCCTCTTAAATATAATGTATTTATGTAAAACCTCATTTTAGGCAATCAAGCTAAAATCACAGTCATTACATTAAAAAAAAATTTAATGTATTTAATTTGACATAGAAAAATGATAACATGTAAGTTTTTTGCTAGTTACTATACAGTAGGGTGTCTCGAAAATATTATTTTTTGTATTCCATAACGCAAGACCTCTTAAAATTAGCGAAACGAAAGAACTGCGGATGGAAAGAGCTGTTCCTAATAAATTGTGATAAAATAACATATAAATGTTTGGGACATTTTTGCACACACAGTCATCAAACCCCAAACTAAGTTATAGCCATATATTATAAGCAAAGTTTATAATATATGGCTGCCACTATACGTTACATAATATTTTAAATACATTACTTTTATTTAATAAATAAATAAATGAATGTTTGTCCTAGGAGGGAATCGAACCCACGCCCCCAAGCGCAGAAGGCAGTTTCACTACCGATTGGGCCAACGGGGCAGTCAATACATAGGGTTAGCGACTAACTTTTTATAACATTTTTTTTTCATTGAAAATTTTAAACCGACTCTAAATTTATTTTGTAATAAACAATTCATTGGCTTGGATTCTACTTTACAAAACTAAGCTTACGCCTACTTAGTTTGGCATTCCAAGAAAAAGTAAGAAGAAAAATTTCACAATTTCTGAAAGTACAGAAACCTTCACTTTTATTTCCCAGTAGAGGTTTGTTTGGTTCACTACAAATTTAATAATAGATTTAAAATTCTTGCGATCCATTCCATGTCTGTTGGTTTTTCCTTGATGTTCGAAAATATACTTGGGTACCTACGTTGTCAAATTGCAGAGATTGTACCTGAACTTAAATCTAAAAATATTTGTTATGCGGTGATATTTTTTTTATGATAAAAATATATATTTTAATTCATCGTATAATTTTCTACTGAACAGTGTTCAAGAAACCGTATTAGACCTGAGGAAAAATGTCATGAAACGGAACTAACCTTTTTATCTGGCAAAAGACAGAGTAAAATCTAAAAATATAAATATGCAATACGCTGATATGTTGTGTTTTGAATGCTTACAAATAATTATACATTGGATTGTCTAATAATAAAAAGTGTTCATTAAACCTTGTAAGCTGTTGCAGTGTGTTTTTCTGCTGTAGGCACATGCTCAGATGCTCACAGAATAACAAAGAGCATAAAAGATGCTTTAGTCTTTCTTCTGCGTAGAGGGAGAAAGCAATACTGAATCTATGTTCTTCTGAGTACATGGTGCTAAAGTACGCCAATAATTTTTCAAAACTGGCGTAACCTTTTGTTTTATTTTCAAGCTTGTAACTTTGGGCTCTATTTTTTGCAACCAACTTAAAAAAAGGCATTACTCAATTCAACTGTATTTTTTCGTGTGTATATTACGCAATATTTTAGCTGATTGTGAACCGATTTTAATGTTTTTGTTAAATACTTAAGGTAAATAGCCTGTTTAAGGCTTTTTATCTTGAAAGGGGTCCCTTTTGTATGTAGAGAAAAAATATCCTTAGGGTATTTATTAGCTATCAAATAAGCTTAGGGTGAAAAATTAGGGTATGAGTCTCTGTTTATTAATTTCACCCACTTTGCTTGAAGTCGGATTTAATTTTCTTATAAAAACGCTTTATTTTTATTTTGACCCCAAGGTTAACTTGTAGTTAGGCATAGCATACATAATACAACAAATTATTAACTTAATTGATTATGTTGCTTATACAGTTTCATAGGAAAAAGCAGGAAACTGCTATCTTATTAAAAGATGGCGGAAGCCATAAAAGTTTTTTGCTGAATGCGTGTCGGGAAATTTCCAAGTAGTATTAGTTTTTTTTTGCTGTTAATCAAGGGATTCTTCATTTCTCTATTTACGAACTTTGTTAATAATCACTACGTTTAAATAGGAAATGATTTTATTTCGTTATGATTTTTATATTGTACAAAGGGGTTAATTTGTCTTGAAAAAAAACGCACCGACTTGAGAAAGAGTGAGAATTCATCAAAATTTCATGTAGAGCTCAGGTAGGTTAAAATGGTTATTTTTCCAAGGAAATAACAAAAAATTTCGACCTAAACTTACATTGTTTATTTTTTTTTGAATAAAATGGTCATTTCAACTCAGCTTGACGACATTCCGCATTTTTCCTTATACTATCAAAATTTTAATTGATAATGAAAATATTGTCAAATTTAATTGTGATTGTGTTATATTTAATCTTCAATTAATGCAATCTTATATTAGTTGCAATTAATAATAATAATAAATATTAGTTAATTAATTGCAAATAAACTAAAAAAATAGAGCGCACTTACCTTTTTTGGCGGGAACGGCTGAAACTTTTTCGAAGTTGGGAGGTTGGTAGAGCGCGAAGTGCACAAGTAAAGAATGGGCACCCAGGATATCTGTGCCAGCATTTATAGGGCGCGCTAGGGCGGACAGTAGGCGGAGCTACGCACGCGTAACCAAACGCAACTCTGAACAACTTTTTAGGCATAACAACTAATTGAAAGCCATTGATTCAGATCACCAAATGGCTAACAAACAGGTGATATGAACATTGGTCATTGTAAGTAATGCCCAAAGCTTTGCTGGTGCCTTGAAATTATTTTAAAATAGCGACCCGCCCAAGCTTCGCACGTGTGTAATTTACGTGCGAAGCTGGGGCGTGAGCTAGTTATATACATAAATCTTTCGTGAAAAATTGTCTAAATGAAATTGATGGTTCACCATCAATTTCATTTAGACAAATTTTTCATTTTTCATTTTTATTTTTTTCATTGCAACGGATTTTGATGCGGTTTTCAAACCGCATCAAAATCCGTTGCGTGGTTTAGGAGGAGTTAGTGATTATATAGACAGACAGACGCGGAAAACGACTTTAATTTATACTATGTAGAGAAGAGTGGTATGGTTTTAGAAGCGGAATAAAAATATAATTTCATCTTTCCAGGGGCTCGAAATGAAAATGCTTTTAATCTATACTAGCGACCCGCCCGCCCGGCTTCGCACGGGTGTAATTTACGTGCGAAGCCAGGGCGCGTCGCTAGTTATACATATAAACCTTCCTCTTGTATAAAAAAAAAACTATTCAAAATCCGTTGCGTAGTTTTAAAGATTTAAGCATACATAGGGACGGACAGACAGCGACTTTGTTTTATACTATGTAGTGATTTAATATATTTTTTAGATTTATCATCACGTCTTGTCCATACAACTCGTGACCAAAATGCCGGTCTCTACTTTGCTTAAAAGGGTATTTGCTTTATTATTATTGATAGTCGTTCCAAAAATCTAAATAATTATGTTTTCTTTTTTTTATTTCTATGTAAGTACTATATTTAATTAGCTACCAGCATGTTACGTTCAAAAAGTGAACAGAATTTACGGTTTTCATTCTACTTTTTACAATCTACCCCCAATAGGCCTAATAGATCTATACCTACCTCATATAGGCATTGATTAAGTATATTGTAATGAATCCTACTTTAATATTATAAACGCGAAAGTTTGTATGTATGGATGTGTAGATGTATGGATGTCTGGACGTTTGTTCCTCTTTCACGCTGCAACGTAACAACGGATCGATCTGATTTTTTGCATGGGTGTAGTTCAAGAACCAGAGAGTGACATAGGCTACTTTTCATCATCATCATCAACATTTTTATCACTACGCGGGTGAAACCGCGGGGCGCAGCTAGTAATATATAAATTGATTTATTACTTCAAAATTTACAGAACTTCAAAAGATTTCAAGCCAAGCCCAAAATTGCATTCCCCTTTATTAAAACCAATCGATGGATTTCAGATAGTCGGTAATCCGGTTGAAGCGCTACGCCATGCTGTAGCTTACCGTGACGTGATGACGTCACAGATTCTACGGAACGGAAATCACTCCTGTCGGACATTTAATTAAAAAAGTTGCTCTGACTATCAATGCATAACGTACAAAATTACTAAGGTATAATCAAAGAGCTTATCCGACAGAGTTAAAGCAAAGCACGTGAAACCAGTGGCATCCAGTGGATGCAAAAGGCAGGCTGTCGGTCAGTGTGGAGGTTAAAGGGGGAGGCCTATGTTCAGCAGTGGACGTCTTCTGGCTGATGATGATGACGTGAAACATACCTACAATTTAATAAACAACCGAACGGTATTTTAAACACCACAGTAGCAGCTGCTGGCAATTCTGGTTGCGCTGGATGTTAGCCTAGTCCGATGTAAAAAATCTGCCAAGCTAAGTTCGACTTTACCCAACCCACCCTTGATGTTCTTAATTTGATCTGCAACTAGGTACTTATTTCCTTTGGCTTGTTTTGGCATAAAAAATGTTTTTATTAAACTCTTCTGATTTCTCATTCCATTGTATTTCCATACCAAGAAACCGGCCTACCGGCCGAACCGGCGAACCTCAAAAGTTCAAGGACAAATAACAGTCACCTACATGCTATGGGCCAGCATGGTGGGCCTCTTTCTGAGAGAAGACCTATGTCCCAGCAGTAGGAGCATGATAGGTTAATAATGAATCTAAGCTGCACATACATTTTTACGCAGACAATAATCTGTTAAATTATATCATAACTAGCAGTCCGCCTCAGCTTCGCACGGGTATCAATTATAGCCTATGTCACCCGGGGATAGTGTAGCTTCCCAACAGTGAAAGAATTTTTTAAATCGGTTCAATAGTTTCGGAGCCTATTCAATGCAAACAAACAATCAAATCTTTCCTCTTTATAATATTACTAGCGGTCCGCCCCAGCTTCGCACGGGTATAAATTATAGCCTATGTCACCCGGGGATAGTGTAGCTTCCCAACAGTGAAAGAATTTTTCAAATCGGTTCAATAGTTTCGGAGCCTATTCAATGCAAACAAACAAACAATCAAATCTTTCCTCATTATAATATTAGTATAGATTATCAAAACACTGTTTTAAACTATCACGGTGGTTTACTAAAGTTATATGATAATTTACGGGGATATTTACCGTGGTAAAGTTGTGGAATGAGCTCCCGATATAAAAAAAATAAAAGGAAAAAGAAAAATAAAGAAAGAGCGTAGATCGTTTAGTTTGCACCTAACTTTTTAACTGTTCGACCAACCACCCGCATTCGTCAGTCTTCCCGTGAGCATGGTGCATGTAACTGCGCCGCAATATCGGGAGCTCATTCCACAACCTTACCACGGTAAATTACCCGTAAATAATCATATAACTTTATATCATAAATATCAGTCTACAAGTTGTAACAATGATCGTTAAGAACCCACCTATTTAAGTATATTTAAACACAGTTACGACCAGCAAAGTGGCTAAACCTATCATATGAGTACAAAATAAGAATTTTCCAATCAAGATAAAAGGATCTCTCGTTATTCGATTGCATTGAGGTAATAATCAAGGGTTGGCGAAGGTGTTTCATTACATTCCCTGGAATGTTCTTAATTTCATTAATTAAAGTTGGTTGGAGCGAATTGGGTACTTCAAGGTAGAGCATAGGTACATAAACATTGTCATAATTTTTATCTTATCTGGGTTTAGCTGTACCTAAGTTTTCTCATTCCTAATATGTGTTATGTTAGATGATAATTTATGTTAGATAATGGTATTTGGGTAAATAAGGTTATTTTTATTAAACCAAAAAATGTAAAGGTCCATAATTATAATAAAAAATATTGAATAGGGCTGGCTCCAAGTGGCAATAATTCTCGTAGTCTCAAATGAAAGGAACGCGTGGGCCCGGGCGAAGCTTAATAACCTAGTCTTGCAGCTATACAAAATACAAAACAAAAGAATAAAATTTAAACAGTGAATGAATATTTTTTGGTGCATTTACCTATTATGTTTTATGAAAATTCATGAGACCACAAGTTATAATGTACCTAAGCAAGATGCCTGCGAGATGTAGATATAGGTACGCTGAGTACCTACACGGCGGCCATTTGAAAACCCAGTGAAAGTGGGTTATTAATATAATACAAGAGACTGAACCACCGGCGTAAAGTCGCAAGCTTGTCGGTATTTTATCGGATTTTCCACGGAGAGTGTGCAACGGAACTTCACGAACTTGTTCCCCCATCACCTTTTCATTACCGGACGTCCAGACGAACGGCAAGGCGTCACCCTTACTTGGTCGAAATGCCATTTATTCGCACCAAGCGTTTTGACTCCTCTTTCTTAATTAGAACAGCAAAAGAATGGAACGCCTTGCCACTGTCTGTGTTTCCGCAGCATTACAATCTTGGAGTGTTCAAGTCTAGGGTTAATAGGTTACTACTGGGCCAACGTGCTCCATCTTCGACCGCATCATCGCTTTTCATCAGGCGAAATCGCGGTCAAACGTTAGCCTAGACCGATGTAAAAATAAAAATAAAAAAATACAGCAGTATAATTTATTATAAGGTTTCCTCACGATACGACTATTAGGTAATTTTTGAAGTGAAACTTCTTATGCGACTTGCAACAATGTTGCGTTAAACGTTTAACGCTGCCATGTCTATTGTCATTGTCTATTGTTAGTTGCCATCTATGAGGAAATTTTGTACATCCTTCTCATAGTTTCAGATAGCCCGTTGGTCCAGTTGGTAGTGAACCTGCCTTCTGAGCTTAGGGGCGTGGGTTCGATTCCCACCTAGGACAAACATTTGTGTGATGAACATTTGTGTTTGTTCTATATCTGGGTGTTAATATCTATTTAAGTATGTATTTAAAACCTATATATGTATGTATATCAGTCTCTGGCAGCCATATCACAAGCTTTGCTTAGTTTGGGGTCAGATGACCGTGAGTGCAAAAATGTCCCGAATATTTATTATTTATTATTATTATTTTATAGTTTATTAGTTCACTAATATTTGCAAAGATGGCAGAACATGCGACTTCCAACAAGGTTGCGTTGAACGTTTAACGATATCATGGAGGGGGTATGAAAGCACTGTTGCGTTAAACGTTCAACGCTCCTGGGGAGGGCGAATAGAAAGAGACAGAGCGAGAGTTTCACTTCTTCCGCGCGGAGGGACTCCACGCAATTTATTTTGTATTTTTTTGAGCTTGACCGCCATCTTGCCTTAATTTTGCGATGATGTGGTCTACGACGAAGCACGCTTGCCTAGACTAGAAGAAACCGATTCTTACTCGCGACTTGAAAACTAGATTGTAACTATCGATGAACACCCATTCAGGCAACAAAAGGTGGAAACAAAGCGCTTCGTACGGGTTTTCAGTATATCAACCATGAAACCGATGAACCGATGGGGAAGAAAGGTTCTGGAGCGGAGACCACGAACCGGAAGACGCAGCGTAGGTAGGCCTCCGAACTAGATCGACCGACGACATTGTGAGACTCGCGGGCATCCAGTGGATTCAAAAGGCAGGCTGTTCTTCAGTGTGGAGGTTAAAGGGGGAGGCCTATGTTCAGCTGTGGACATCTTCTGGCTGATGATGATGATGATGAACCATGAAACGGCGTCGCTTATTCGTGCCTAGTAGTCGTCCGATACAAAAATAGGAATTAGATCATGCTGATTTGAGGCACTCTCTCCGAAATGTCATAATCATCATCATCAGCCAGAAGACGTGCACTGCAGAACATAGGCCTCCCCCTTTAACCTCCACACTGAACGGCAGCCTGCCTTTTGCATCCACTGGATGCCAGCGACTCTCACTATGTCGTCGGTCCATCTAGTGGGAAGGCCTACCTACGCTGCGTCTTCAGGTTCGTGGTCTCTACTCAAGAACCTTTCTTCCCCATCGGTTATCGGTTCTTCGAGCGATGTGGCCTGCCCATTGCCACTTCAACTTGCAAATTTTAACAGCTATGTCGGTGACTCTGGTTCTTTGGCGAATGTCCACGTTTCGGATTCTATCGCGCAAAGAAACTCCAAGCATAGCTCTCTCCCGTGCCCGCTGTGTGACTCTGAGTTTTTCCAAAAGGCCAACAGTTAAGGACCAAATGTACCTACCCGATATAAAGCCGATAGACTGCCAACTTTGCGCCGATGTACTTTAACATTGTTCTGATTTTCAGTAGGTAGGTACAAATACCTAATAGTGTTTTAGTAGTTTGAATAGATCGACTACAATCGATCAGTCCACTTAAGTTCCAAGGAGCGTGCTGACTGGTCCCGGGTCTTCGGCCCTTTACCGCATTGTTTTCAATTATTTATTGTTATCTAGTTTGAATATCTTACGCTAATTGAAGGCGGGCTTTTCGCCTTCGAAAGCTTTTGGATTCTCTATTCGAAGTCTGTTCGAGGAATTTGAGAAATACTTAACTATTTTTGGACGATTTGTTTTGACTTGTCATGAGCATAAGTTGATAATTAAAATAATTTTATTACAGCGATGAAATTGTATTGTACCACTCACGAAACTAAACTTATTTGAAAATAATAAAAATTATCTCCTAATTTTGAATTTTGACTGATTTAGTTATTTTAACGTTTAGTTTTTAGTTATTTATTTAAGTTTAACCCTTTATTGCGCAAGAGCATTAAAAGTCTTGTTTTTTTGGTATGTTATGCTAAATAGTGTATAGATAACAGGAAAAATAATAAAAAAAATATTTTCTGAAATAAATTATATATTTAAACTAATTTTATACATGTTGCAGAAATGCAACTTTGTGCTTATTCTTCATAATTGTTCCAACAAATTTCATATATTAGTTAGGAGTAAAAAAAAAACTTAAAAAGTTGTTTTGTTCATTATAACATAAAGCAGCTCTAAATTGTTCGCAGTCTGTTTGTCGTGTAGCCGCTGCAGCAGAGAAATTTACATCTCACTCATTTTTTGACCCACCCCGGCCAGTGCTCTACCTGGTCCAGTCTCATCTCTTTGGGGGGAAGGTGCGGAGCTGGGCCTTTCTTCTTTTTTATTTGAATCAGGCTTTCGATATCGCTTGTACTCTTTATTCGTCTAGTTTTATATTTGCACAAGGTCTCAGCTATATTTAATCTAAATTCAGCGGAGTTGAGAATTTTACCTAGGACCTCCATTTTCTCCAACACATTTGTTCATCTACAGACAAAATAAAGTGTTTCAAAAGGGATTCAGTAAAACATATTATTGTTCTATCAATGGTTGGACTTTATATAGTCTGTCAGAATCTTGATGTTCATAATATGAACTTCATATGGCGCTGTTATCATTGAAATGCAATAGTTGCCCGAGTTTGATGTGGCTTCAATGGCGTATAATCTCTTGTATTTTGGGAGAAGCCAATTTTTTCTGACCAATACATTTATACATTGGGCACGCGAACTGTTGAAAAAAAGCCTATGTCTATGAATTGTTTGATCTCCTAACTGGTGACAGTTGCGGGCTTATTAGCATTTTTTGTACGCTATACAAGTTGGTCTGATCCCGTATGAGGACAATAATGTTATTAGTCAACAGGTAAGAAAATTTACTGTAAGGTGTTTTCTTTTGTTTTATTTCCGGAAGTAGTTCTGCCGATCCTCAGAACATCAGCTAGTCCTGATCCAGTTCTAAATTGTTTAGTTTTCCATGTAACACTTGCCCGAGGATCATGTGTATTACCTGGAACCAAGGCGCTGGTGCTGCCGAGGGCGTTGTCGATGAGATACGTAGTTTTTGGGGTTACTGATGTGCTTGTATTTGGCTCATCACTAGCAGTAATCTAAGGCAAGTAAGTGGCAGCCTGAGTTCTGTTTTCGAATTCATTTTGTTCATCATCTGAAATTTCTTTTCATCAAGTGCAAAGCGTACGTTGGATTAGCTACGTCATTGTCACTCGAGAAAGCTAGGCCATCTTCACTGTCCTTCCACGCTTCCAAAATGGCTTGCAAGTCTTTTTCAGTCAAAATGCGTAATTCACAACTCATTTTGACCCTAAAAAAGAATTATCAATTTCAAATAGGACAGTACTACCAACTTGAACACTAAAGCGCAATGTTGCAGATGTACAACAAAACAAAAATCAATCCTAAGTCTGGAATTACAACATTTTTCAATGAAACTATACTGGAACAGTACTAATAAAGCACTTACCTTTACACCATATCAATTTCAACAATAAAATGTAATTCATTTCAATAAAAAACATATTTTGAAAAAACAATCAAACGCCGCGAATTTTTTTATACCTGCTCGCCGCTTTGAACGACCAAAACATAAAACTGACGCCATCTAGTGATCCATTCCGTTATTACACCTCCAAAGCAGTCTGTTGCAGTATGACAACACGGTGTTAAACTCGTCTAATCGCTTAGGGTATATTTTTATGTGGAAAAAATCGGTATGTTGCAGAAGTGCAACCCAGCGCCGTAAAGGGTTAAGTTAATTTTCTGTTTTTTATGTTGTCTTCTATACTAATATTATAAAGAGGAAAGATTTGTTTGTTTGTTTGTTTGCATTGAATAGGCTCCGAAACTACTGAACCGATTTGAAAAATTCTTTCACTGTTGGGATGCTGCACTAACCCCGGTTGACATAGGCTATATATCCCGGCTTCGCCCGTGTGAAGCAGGGGCGGCCTACTAGTGCTTAATAAAGAAAAACCATTTTTTATATCAATCATATTTTTTTTAATTTTGAGGCTGAAATATCTTTTTTTAATATAAATAATAGGCTTGCGTTTGACCACCATCTCGCCTGACATCGAGACCAATCGGACATAAAAAAAATATGCTACTAGATACAACGGAATTGACCCAAATTTTCCATTCCTTCATGCGCTAAGTCATCACCCAATATTACTTTATCTCACTGTTGATGGCAAAATTACCCCAATAACCAATAGGGCCGTAGCCAAGATAAAAAAAAGTTTTCCTACTCGTATCATAGGATAAAAATGTAACTATAGATAGTTAGACATGACATTCAAAATGCCAGAGTCGTAACTTCTTCCCCCAAGCGCTTTTCTTTTGTGCCAGCATCTGTCCTCGACGACTTTTCCTGAAATTAGTGCGATGTCCCGGAAAATATGTGGAAAATTAATGAATTCCCGTGTGAATCCGTGAGTCTGTGCTATTCTAAACATAATCAGTCACACATTTTCCTGCTGTCACCTACGTATATAGATTAGTCTGATAGTCACGGTTAGAAAATATACAAAACAGGCCCATTCAGTCGGATCTCCTTTTAATTAATCAATGTTTGTAACACTCATGTAGGTAGGTATCAGGCAGGAGCTTGATAAAGAATAAGCTAGTTGACTGGTGTTACATTTTACAAATAACAGACTTAGCGAAGGATAGGTACCTATAGTTAAATGCAATACACACTATGTACGTATAGATACATGCTGAAATAAAACCGACCGAGGGCGAGTCGGGCTGCCTTGAGGGTTCCGTACCCCCACATAACTTATTAGCTACAAAGGCACAAAAAAATGTGCAAAAAGACAACATTTGCTTCACTTCGCTGATCGTACGAGAACCGGTGGTGAACAGAAATTTGACACCCGACTCGCACTCAAGAGTGGATCCAGGGGTCATGGGGGTCATGACCCCCCCCCCCTCCCTGGGCTGGGTCCAGGACCTAAGTGGACCACTAATTAATATAAAAAATAAATTATTACTTCTTGTGACTTGACCACGACTATGTGACCCACCCTGGCACCAAAGCTGGATCCGCCCTTGCTCGCACTTGGTCATTATTTATAATTTTTTGTTATACTTTAGAGTGTGTAGGTAGGCATCTATTATAATCATGCCAAGTTTGACGCTTGTACATATTACCGTTTTTACATTAGAGCTAATACAAAAATACTTTAAAAAATATATATTTGTTGTATGGGGACCGCCATTTCTTTTTACTTTTATTTTAATATAATTTCGTTATTAATCCACCGTAACATTACCTACATAATATGAAACGTAACATTACCAACATATCTGTGAAAATTTCAACTGGCTATCTATTATAGGTAGGTACCTACAAGTCGAAAGATATACCTAGACGTTACTGGAGGACAGACAGACAGACCGGTAGAAAGACAGACCTACAGACAGATATCGTAGGCTTAGTAGCACCGAATCGAAATGCCATATTTTACTAATATTGAAGTCGGTTTTTAAATTGATAATTTACAAATTTCTTAAATTAATCCGCCGTGACATTACTTACCTACATACTTATTCTAGGTGCGTTCGGATAGGCTATGATGGTAATGTATATACTGAGTCTATGCTATGATGGTAGTTTTAGCATTGTCAAAATTGGCGTTGATGTAAAGCGTTCGATTTGAGAATTTGGCAATTTTTGCCACTTTTGATCCCTACCTTATACGAACGCTACAGTCACGAGCGGTGACGTCAAACAAATCGCGCGCAAACAAAACACCAAAACACCGCGAAAAACAAACGTCAAAATCTTATGTCAAAAAACGATCACAACGATCCCATGTCGCGAGGTGGGTCAAAAGTGGCAGATTACGATGTCATTTGTAGCTGTTTTCGACCTGTATCCGAACGATGAACGAAAACAGCTAAGTAATAATGCCACTTTTGCACACACGTTCCCAAAACGAACGCTACATGTGATCATTATTGGCGTTTGTAACAGTTATTTTTGCCACCAAGGGGCTATCCGAACGCACCGTCTGTGAAAATTTCAGCTGGCTATCTATTACGGTTCGAATGATACAGCCGTATAAAGGTAGGACAGACAGACAGACATCGTAGGCTTAGTAATAGGGTCCCGTTTTTACGCTTTCGGTACGGAACCCTAAAAACAAAATTTCCAATTTTGCCCACCTGAACAGCTAATTTGGTGGCATTGTACTTCATTTTGACAGCTGCTATATTTGCCAAAACATTGCAGAACATAGGGCCGTTGCAGACCACGCGAATTACAAGTTTATTAGTACTGTAGGTACGCAATGTTTTACCAGTGGAAGTGCTTATTAGCACTTCAGTGAAGCTTCATTTTCCCGCCCTGCACGCGCGACGCACACAGTATTTATTTTTTTATTGGACTTCAGTCTCACCCATAATATACCATGGAGTTTGGGCGCCAAAGTAGAAAAAAAAACATGGACATTGTATTATTTTTTATTAAATTTGTATATTTTCAATGTGTATTATTGATGGATAATTATTTATTCAATGCTCGTGAATACGCTCGAGGCTCTGGGCAAGTGAAATAACGAGGTGAAACAACATGACATATCATTTCGCGTTGTTTCCAAAACTTCATAGAAGCCAGTCTTGTAATAATTATGTTTTGTAGGTGTCATAGAAGCCACTTTACAAGGGCATGGGTTTGACATGACCGTGACTTTCTTTTCTTGACTCTTACTTGTTTGATGCTATTTATTAGTTGCAACTTGTAAAATATTACGACTGAAGGACTCTGTACCTATGGTCATGAAAAAAACTAACAAAAAACCACAGCAAAAAACACTCCTTATGTATTTGACATTAGACAGACATGACAGCGACTGAAAGTGAAGTTGCCAGTTGCAATAACCTTTTGACCATAACCTCTCTCGTTAGAGAGTAGTATATTCCTTGCTTTTGACAAAGGAAGACTAACCTGGCAGTGGGCGAAGTACGAATATTTGCTACGTAAAAAAACCTAACGAATTCCATACAAAAATTTGATACGTATTTTGTGTAGCGATTATTCGTTCCACAGCAAGTGTTATGATTAGCGCCAACAGCGCCAACCACGAACCGTTAACATTTTATCTACGGCCGTAGCCCGTACCTACCAAAGCTGTTTTTGTTTACATAGTGTTTACGTATTCTACCTACTCGTTGCTCGTTGTAGCGCTGTTGACAGAATATTAGCTCTTCTCTATCGAGGTTGAGTGCGCTGCGCTGTACCCTACGACTGAAGGACTCTGTATCAAGGGTCATGACAAAAAAAATTGAAAAATAAACAACAATAACTAATATCTATGGTTTATAACTGAAAATTGAATCAAAATATATTTTATTTAAATTTAAATAGTATTTTGGGATTCTAAATCTCAAATCTCAATATTTGTTTCAAAAATGGATAATATTATGCGGTCAATACTTGAAAATTATCCAAAGTTTGTAGTTGAAAAACAATCAAGCCCAAGTTATGTTGAAATGTACACTAAAAAAACTCGTGAAGTCCTTATGGTTTACGGCAAGGTAACTAAACTAAATTTTTGTTTATTTCTCTGTTGCTGCTTAGTTTATGAGTAATTTTTTCTTCGTTTATTTCAGAATAAGCAAGCACTCCCTACTAATAACGCTGATACAAATAGACAAACTAAGAATGAAGTTGGTAAGCAACATAGCATTTTATTTATTTTACACGGGAATTACTCACGTAAGATTAAGCCGGTTACTACCGGTTAATCTTACGTGAGTAATTCCCGTGTAACATAAATAAAATGTGTGAAAACCACGTCAGTTTCAATAATAAAACATAGCATTTATTAAACTTAACATGACATATTTTATCAAGTAAGCAGGCAGTTTACCTTCGTTTTTCTAGCAACAATGTATTGTATCTGCTACTTCAAAATGCTTGTATATTATGTCTAATAATTATTCAAGATTGTTTCGTTTGTTTTTTTAATACATTTATTAAGAAATAGCCATTCGTTTGTCCGGAAACTCGCCTTATATTAAGCGATGATGCAGTCTGTGATGGAGCTCGCTTGCCTAGCAGCAGCAGTGAAGTAACTGTTCCGACCCGTTTTCTCTAACGGTGTCAGTAGACAACACGGCGGAACATGGCTAGCCCACTTGACGGTACAGCTTTGTCCGGTGGATAGTTGTAGCCCCGGCCGAAGCCTACCACCAGTATGTTGTCACCGGATAAGCACCACCTAGGGACCATGTGTAGGGTTTATAAATGAACAGGTGCCTTCCCACGGACAAGCGTGACTCGGTCCCCAGAAGGTGAGGGTGACTCTGTTCTGTTATGAAAAGGTGTTAAATTAGCCAGCTATTGTGCGTGCATTTTTCTACCTGTGACGAAATTAATTTCACAGGTCCTGGAATAACCCTCTTTCCCATAGCTTGTGAAAGGTATCTGATTCCACTGATTTTCCATAGCTTGATAAAATACTGATAAAATAAATTTTCAATTTCAGATGAGCTGGAACTAACTGGTTCGCCTTTAAAGCTAGACTTGAGTTTGCATGCTATCCTAGATGACACGCTCATATCTGATGAACCGCAGCTGTGGAAGAAGGAGGAAGCTGGGCATACCCCTATTTGCATAGAAACTGCCAGGTTTGTTATTTTCAAGTATTTTTTAGTCTATAATGTTAAAGAAACTCATTGAAGTGATGAGAATGGGGTTTCCCAAATGTTGGCTAGCCACTTGTGTAGTTCTGCTGACTACAGTAACCACGCATAGATGGCTCTGGACAGCGCTGGACACTACAGTTACCAACCCGTCGCGCACGGTTGTGACAAAATCGCCTTATCCTGTATTTTCTTGAACAACTACGCATATGAAACTATTTCTATCCTATTCTACTTGAACTAAGGTACAAATTTTAATAGAGCAATCCTGCCAGAATTCAAGGTCTATGGTTTGAAAAAAAATATCAGCCGTATGAAAGTGACAGTGTATGATCCGACTGCTCCGGTGTCAGAGCGCCGTGAGGGGGCGCAAACGCAAGTGGTTATCTCAACTGGCCTCTCTCACTCCCTGCCTTATTCTCTCCTTGTTTTTTCTACCTATATACCTAACTAGCGGCCCGCCCCGGCTTCGCACAGGTATATAGCCTGCCACCCGGGGATAGTGTAGCTTCCCAACAGTGAAATAATTTTTCAAATCGGTTCAGTAGTTTCGGAGCCTATTAAATGCAAACAAACAATCAAATCTTTCCTCCTTATAATATTAGTATACTTACCTGATGTTGCTATTAATAATACTGCTCCTTTTTCAGAGAAATCACAAACCTTTTCAACAAGCACCGAAATGAACTATCAAGTGATGAGTCTATCCCTCTATGGGTACTGATCAACCCGTCTCTCAATGGTAAACCACTACTTCTCACGTCACAGTCTGACAAACTCCGCTTCGCAAGGGGCATAGTCTCCTACGAAGGAACTACGACAGTGGATGATGTTGATTTGGATCAGTTTGTAGAAGATTATGCGAAAATGGAAAGACTTACTGCCGATTTGGTAAAGTATTTTTGCTACACCAATTAATTGTCCACAAAAATAGTTTTAATTATTGATAATCCATCCATTCTATTTAAAAATGGGGTGATAGGATCTGCACTGACATCCCACTTGGGGTGTATTGTACATTTGCCCCTGCCCTCAAACTTAAAATCTAGTATTTATTTCTACCTGCAACATGCCAATATTGGTAAAGTGTCTCTTTCTTTTTTCTCTTTCATCACTGTTATCATAATAAAACACTTCCATATTGCATTATTTCAGATAAACACAACAATCGACTGCAAATACCTAATTGCTGGTATATCATACGGTACCCATAACACGGATGAGCTCTTGAATGCACCTCACGGTGGAGTCACAGAGCTGCACTGTGAATGGACTGGAAAGATGCTGCAAACGCCATTCATAAGCTGTAAAGTTAACTTTGTGAGTACTTATTAGTCAGTATTTTTTGTTGAAAGTCTTAAGACCTGCTCTACCCTTATAATACAGTGTTCAAATCTGGTAGGTGATATCACAAGGCTGTGGTAGCCCATTTGGGACACCGCTAAATTTGAAAGCTGGTCGCGGGTTCGAACCCCGGGCCCGTACCAATGAGCTCTTTGGAACTTATGTACAGATTTTTATACCAATTGCTTTTCGGTGAAGGAAAACATCGTTAGAAAACCTGCATACGTACGGAGAAGGAATTCAATGGCGTATGTGAATCCACCAACCCGCACTGGGCCAGCGTGGTGGATATGGCCCAATCACCCTTTCGGGGGTAGGCTAAAAGTCCAGCAGTGGACTGTTAATAGGCTGCTGATGATGATGATCTCACTTTCTGAAAGGAGATGGGGGAGACCTTTGCCCGGGAGTGGGACAATACAAGAAAAATGTGTCGTTAAATTCGTGTTTTTCGGAAGTTTTATAGGCTACACATCTGGCAGATTTTTGGTTTTTCATTTATTATCTTATTTTAAGTTTAGCTTCTCAGGTTAGGTTAGTGTTAAGCGTTTTATTTATAATGCGTTATGCTTGAAACGAGTAGTTTATTAAATGAAAAACAGAATAACTGACTGCAAAATGTAGCCTATACTAGCGACCCGCCCCCCCGGCTTCGCACGGGTGTAATTTATGTGCGAAGCCGGGGCGGGTCGTTAGTTATATATATAAACCTTCCTTGAAAATGTATCTAACTGATGGTGAAAACCGCATCAAAATCAGTTGCGTGGTTTAGGAGGAGTTAGCGGCCATACAGACAGACAGACAGACGCGGAAAGCGAGTTCAATTTATACTATGTAGAGAAGAGATAGAGATGACATGAAGACGAATCTAAAAACACCTTACACATCAAAATCGGTCAAGCATTTAGGCCATAGGAGGTAATTGGAAAATAAAAAAAAACACACATACATACAAAAGTTACATGATTATGTACGGAATATTCAGTACCGGTGTTAGGGTAGGGCCTGGTGGAGCGACCGCCTAGAGCGCCAGATAAAAAATAGGGGGCCGCAGGTATATAAAAATCTAAGATCTATTCTATCTAATCTATTCTTTGGCTATTTTCGGTCTGAATGGCAAACCGAGGGGGGAGTTTTGCACAGGGTGCTGATAGTGCTAAAACCGGCACTGGGGATATTTACCGTGGTAAGGTTGTGGAATGAGCTCCCGATATTTCGGCTCGGAAGACTGAAATCTCGTAAATAATAATGTAATAGTGTTGTAATGTAATATGCCCGAAAAATATCTTCCTTCTTGGGCTGTCGGGTAAAAAAGGTCTTGCTTTATTCATAAAAGAATTATAATGCTTCATGACACTAACTTACTATTTCAGGAGCAAGAAGTAATCGTCGGTCACTTAGCAAGCCCGTGCAACGCTATATGGAAGTCTGTAACGGCTCTCTACAATATGAACCAACTTCTGGTAGACATGACAGCCGCTGGCATTGCATCAGTTAACTTGGAGACTGCTGTGATCAGGTAACAATTACTTTATTGCATTCCAAATCACGTCAACAAAGCTAACAAAGCTAATGAGAAACAACACGCCACAAAGTAATTTTCTCAGGTTATTGCAATTACTAAACATTGAAATTACCTCACGCAACGTAGGTAGGCCTCCCACTAGATGGACCGACGACATTGTGAGAGTCGCGGGCATCCAGTGGATGCAAAATGCAGGCTGTCGTTCAGTGTGTAGGTTAAAGGGGGAGGCCTATGTTCAGCAGTGGACCTCTTCTGGCTGATGATGATGCAACATTGAAATTAACTAGACAAGATTTTATCATTTGTATTTTACATTATATTAATTCCTGACGTTTAGAATACTTCACAGTAATATCCTCCTGTATGTAACCTATTTCTCTGAGGATATATTTGTCACTTTCAGAAACATCACACCCGGTACAAAGCGCACAAACATAACCAAACGCCTCAACAATCTACTAAACGAGACTGAAATGTATGCATACACTACAGAATGCCCTGCAGGCGGTTGCATATGCGTCAGCGAAGATACCACCAGTCTCAAACAGTGTCTAAGCGCTATGAACAAACACGGATCAAGCAATGACTTTGTGTATAAACTGTGGGATGTACTTAGAGGTATGTAATTTAATACATTCTAACCAGTGCTCGGTTCCGGTTTATGAAATCACCGTTCCGTTTCGTAAAGGAATCCAACGACACCTCACTCATCATAATCGGTCAAGTTTAGGGTACAGGAGGTACTACAGGAACCCAGAAACATTACATACAACCCAAAAATATTACCCTCCTTCTTAGACAGTCAGTTAAAAGTTCACAAGGTTTGAAGGAAAATGCATTCCGATTCGTGAGTAAGTCCAATTCGACCACTGATTCTAACTACCACTGAATATGGTTGAATATAACCTGCTAAGATTCTGCTTTGCACAGGGTTACAAGCTTGGGCCGTACCAAGCCTAAAGAAGGTCATTGTACTCATCAATACTGAAACTTAAAAGCTTGGGTACAAATCCCTAAAATGAGCTTAAATTGAAACCAAACCATAGTAAACCATAGTATGGTGGTATAGGGCACTTTCAAATGCCCAGCTGGCTAGCTACAGTAGCTACCACCATCAACTTAAAAATCTGTCGCCAAGCACCTAAAAGGTGTGTTTGATCGAACCATTAAAAAACAAGTATAAATTGTTTTTTAAACACCGTTTATTTTTTTGTCGCTGATAAATCCGCGTTTGTCCACCAACTCGCCTGTTGGTAAGCGACAATGTGATCAAAAATGAAACACGCAGACTTAGAAGATACCTATTTACTCTGGCCTTGAAATGGCCCTGATTATATCTCTCAGGAAACAAGAAAGCTGGCAGGTTGTTCCAAACCTTGGCTGTACGGATTAGAAATGTGGATTCGAAAAGTTTGATACGTATCCAAGGAAAATCCACAATGTATGGGTGGTAGTGGGCCGTTTTCCTACTTGTCCTGTAGTAGAAAGTGGATGGCAGGATAAGGTCATGTAAATCTCTATAAATGAGCTAGTAACCTTACATGTTATGATGCAAATAATTTGTACCTAGCTTAATAATATTTAATTTTGTTGTTTAACATTTCAGATTGTGAAACAGCTGAAGAACTCGTCACATTGCTGATACAAGCATTGAAGTTCATATCTTTGGGGAAGATCCGCCCGTTTGTAAGTTATCGCTACTTTCCTTTGCTTTTGCATGGGCTGAGCTTTGTAAAACTTACATTAGCCAGCAACTAAAGGGGAAAACTTAGTCCAAGCATTTATTAGCTATGACAGCTGCAATAATTTTGTAAAAAGGTGAATACTAAAATCATAATCATCATCATCATTTCAGCCATAGGACGTCCACTTCTGGTCATAAGCCTCCGCCATCGATCTCCAAAAGGGCCGGATGGAAGCGGCCTGCATCCTGCGTTTCCCTCATCATCATCATCATCAGCCAGAAGACGTCCACTGCTGAACATAGGCCTCCCCCTTTAACCTCCACAATGAACGACAGCCTGCCTTTTGCATCCACTGGATGCCAGCGACTCTCACAATGTCGTAGGTCCATCTAGTGGGAGGCCTACCTACGCTGCGTCTTCCGGTTCGTGGTTTCCACTCCAGAACCTTTCTTCCCCATCGGTTACAATTTATACTATGTAGTAATTTTTTATTATTATTTCCATTTCTCAGATAGACGCCAACAACAAGACTTACCTCTCCAAACTGGTGCTCAAGCTGTCTCGGGGACACTCCCAAGCCGGCAAAGTGTTAAAGAACCTTCGCGCAAGTCCCCCGCAAGCGTTGTCGCTAGTTGCGCAAGTCGGCGCAGAGAAGATCATGTGGGAGTATACAAGGGTTATGTCGCTGTTGGAGCATTCCTTCTTTATTGCCGGGATTTGGAATGCTGATGCCAGGTAATTATAATTTACAGATTACTAAACGAGCAGAAATAAACATAGAAGACAATAATAGTAGATTGTGACATAGGGAGCAAAATAATATTTTTTACGGCGAGGGCGCTTTTTTGAATCCAGAGCGAAGTGAAGGATTTTTTAGTAGAATCCTTAACGTAGCGAGGGATTCAAAGTACGTCGCCCGAGCCAAAAATATATTTTGCGCCCGAGTGATACATTCTACTTTTCATCACCCACTATGAGAAAATAAAAGGCGCCTCATATTTTATTGTAATATTATCTATACTAATATTATAAAGAGGAAAGATTTGTATGTAAGTATGTTTGTAACGAATTGGCTCAAAAAGTACTGGACCGATTTTAAAAATACTTTCACCATTTGACTGCTACATTATCTCTGATTAATATAGGCTATTTTAATAGGTTATATAACTAAACCCGTGCGGAGCCGGGGCGAACCGCTAGTCTATACTAATATTATAAAGAGGAAAGATTTGATTGTTTGTTTGTTTGCATTAAATTGGCTCCGAAACTACTGAACCGATTTGAAAAATTCTTTCACTGTTGGGAAGCTACACTATCTCCGGATGACATAGGCTATAATCTATACCCGTGCGGAGCTGGGGCGGACCGCTAGTTATTTAATAAAGCATAAAGTATCAACTAAATTGAAATTAAATAGTATCCAATAATAAAACATCACGTGATTAATAGAGTGCCCGTAAGGGGCACTCTATTTTAACAACATACTATGAATTTTCCACTAAACTAAACCCATTATCTACAAACCAGGTCCCACGAGTCAGTAGAACAGATAAACCAGACCATCCAAGACATGACAATGTCCGGCGGAGATTTCAGCCTGAACCCGTTTGAAAGTCTCACGAACCCTGAGAACTCCATCCGGTTAGATTGCGAGTCGTTCTACGATGAGGATCCTAACGAATTGACAGTGGATGACTTTGCATCGCTGAAGAAGCATGGATTAGTTAGTGAGAAGAAAGATGTCAATGAGGTATGAAGATAGTTTTATAACACCAAATTACTGGGTTTGTAGTGGGGTCTCTTACCGGGGTCGGACCCGTGCTCCACCTAAGTTCTCCACCTGGGTGAAGCACGGGGTACTTACACAATATGCTGAAATAAATGAATATGAACATCCTCGTGTTTCAACTACCAGTAATTACAGTTGTGTGCAAAAGTCTAATTGAAAGTAAGTTGTGGCGTGACTACAGTTTTGTTTAAACAATAATATAACAACAATTCATCTATACTAATATTATAAAGAGGAAAGATTTGATTGTTTGTTTGTTTGTTTGCATTGAATAGGCTCCGAAACTACTGAACCGATTTGAAAAATTCTTTCACTGACGGGAAGCTACACTATCCCCGGGTGACATAGGCTATAATTTATACCCGTGCGAAGCTGGGGCGGAGCGCTAGTATAACATAAAAATATTTAAACAATTTTCATACCACTGGCTTTTCGGTGAAGGAAAACATCGTGAGGAAACCTGCACACGTACGGAGAAGGAATTCAATGGCGTATGTGAATCCACCAACCCGCACTGGGCCAGCATGGTAGATATGGCCCTATCACCCTTTCGGGGGTAGGCTTAAAAGTCCAGCAGTGGACTGTTAAAAGGCTGATCATGATGATGATGAATCCTCACTAATATTATAAAAGCGAAAGTGACTGTCCCTCTGTCTGTTTGTCGCGTTTTCACGGCTAAACGGCTGAACAGATCTTAATAAAATTTGATAATGAGTTAATGTGTATCACACTGATGGACATAGTATACTTTTTTATATGAAAATCACTAATTTTCTTATGAAATTTAAAAAATCTAAAATAATAATTATTTGATGTATTAATTTTTATTTGTGACTTTATAGTGTGTGAAACGTCGCCTGTTATTAATTGTCTACTGTGTTGCTGTATATGGGTCATAAATAAGTACCTTAAATAAATGAATTATTATTACTCAGTATATTCATTTTATTTGATTCACGGGTCTAGCCCGCGCATTTGAGAGGCATTGTGGGGCCAAAGGCAACCCCAAGAGGTATAAAAACCTTTATGGACCGTGTGTGAAAGGGAATATGAAGCGTACAGTGTATGATTGAAACATTCTGGGTTATTGTAGTGACTTGATGGTGCTATTAGCTGGTCGATTGTATGAGGTTCGGCACCCACCTGTTATGCTATGCTAAGCCTCATGTCAAAATACTGTGGCGGATGATGACTTGCCACCCACTATATAGGTTACCTATAAATACTTATTATGCCTTATTGTGGTGATTCTTGTCAATAGTTGTAAATATGTATCAATATTTACATGGATGTGCTTTTACGTCCATGAATATTTATGAGTGTCAAAGTCAAAATCAGTGTCACTTGTCATTGGTTGTTGGCGATTGCAGTAGGAGGGGCTAATTTAAGTAGAGAGGGAAGTATATATTAGATCGTTCAGTGGCCGTCAGGACAGTCGAGCTGTGGATTGGTAGACGAGAGGCTGAAGGATAAGTGCTGTGCAGGAAATCAGTGAAAATATACTTGTGGTGATACCATATACACTGCCATTCGTAACATTATATTTGTTCTTATTTCAGGTGCCACTAATAGCGGATGAAATCGACATAAGCCCTTGGAAGAATCTCCTGATGAAATTCGCTCAAGTCCACGTGTGCTTGGAGCATTTGTACCGCGCTGAGACTTGCTTGAGAGCTGACTTTGGTTAGTAAAATTACCTTTGTTACATTTGTTACTACGCAAATTCTAGTTAATTTTTCCGTGATTTCAATGTTGGTCCCATAGTAAAAGTTGTTCATAATGATAATTACAATGATCTTTCGGCTTAGTACAGGGTATATGCGTAACCCTGTTTATCTATAGAATGTAGAGATGGATATAGACCAATAACGAATTACATGCCATTTTGAGGGGGAAATAAACCATTACGTTGATGTATTTCCATCTATTTCTATGGTGGACCAGAGACTAATTGAAAATTTTCATATCGATAGATATGGGGGTTTACTAAAAAACGTTTTTATGTGCATTTTTATCAATGACTGTATGGACGCGTGACATCCAAACATTGTACCCAATAAATATGCCTCTGTTTCGGCTCAAGTTAGCGGCGTCGTTGACGTCAACACTGTAAACGTCAACTTCACCGCTCCATTAGACACTACACTAGACCATAGAAGTGACATTTAAAGCAAATTAAGTTAATTGTTTTTGAGTATTTACGAGTGAAAAGTAATGCCGTGAAACTTTTTCTGTCTTCGAACTGTTGGTGCACCTTGTGAAAACGCAGGTAGTAAGTTTTGCTGCTTTATTTCACACAATTTTGACAAGTAATTCACGTGCTATCAAAACGCCAGTTCGATTGTGACTGAAGTGGATTGTGCCCCGGAGCCTATATTGTGCGGTCCACGTCAAGAAGTTCGTCCCGTATCTTCCCCCTATTTACTTACATCAATGATTTTTATATTTCTGTTTTTGTATAATTACAGCAAGTCTAAAGCCGATATCGACACGGTTGCTAGAGTTCTACGTATCAGATAAGTCGCCGATCAAAACCGTCGGCCAACTGCTGAGCGATCCTATACAGAGAGTCGCCATGCCGATAGCAAACAACATCGTGCAGGATCATTTGAAGTGAGTGTTGCCTCGCATAAAATTTCTATTTTGGTATAGTTGAGAAAGGAACCGGGTATGTCTTAAAACTCCGACCAGAACCACCGGAGGATGGGCAGCAGCGTCCTGTTAGTACACGATGAACGTACTGCGATCCCCAAGCCGCCTGCCAAGCGTGGAGATTATGGCAACACCCCTCTCTAAGAGGGAGGCCTTGTTCAGCAGTGGACGTTTAATGGCTGATGATGATGATGAGTATAGCCAAGTTGATTATCAAATCTTTGAAATCAGCCCTCCCGCCCTTTTGTTACAGAAAACCAGCATTCTGGTACCGGGTGGAAATGTCACGGAAGGAAAGTGCTGCGGATAAGGGCATCCAGCGCGATTCGAAGATAGTCTACGTTTTTTCACAGCTGCCTGTATTCCCGCCTTCAGTCTGGCAACACTTAGGTAAATATTGCATGAATGATTTTTGGCGACAATGTAGAAAAAACATGTCGGCTCCTTGTATTATTTTCCTAAACATGTGTATATTCGAGTGTTAATGTGTAGTAAATGGTGAATTATTATTTATTAAGTGTTCGTAAACGTGTTCGAGTGTGGGAAAGTGATATAACGAGGTGAAACATGTATTTTCGTATTGTTTCCAAAACTCCATAGGAGCCTCTTGTACTGCCTCCACCACTTTACTAGTGCACGAGTTTGCCTTGACTATGACTTACTTTGCTTGACTCTGAGTTGTTTGACGCTATTTAATACTATGTAAACTTGTTTAATTATTATGATTGAAGGGCTCTGTATCCAAGGTCATAAAAAAATTGCATCATTTCCAGTAATTTTCTTTTAATTCAGTTTGTTAACTTGTTTGAAACGAAAGTTATATCATTATTTACGGGATATTTACCGTGGTCAGGCGTGCTGGTGGTGATTATTTACGGGATATATCCCGTAATTAATCATATAACTTTAGTGAACAACCGTGATGGTTTAATGTGATAGTTAGTGACAGTGTTTGTTTGCAAAGAATGGAAATGGAAATTTTTACTGAATATTTTGTAATGTTATTTTCTCTTTACATTTTAGATTTTACATAATAATTATTTATCAGAATAGTATTTATTGTAAAAACTGGTACATTATAAGGTGTTATATTTTAGTAATATCACAGTTTACCCATTTCGGGCATACCTACAATGTTCTGTTTGTTACTTACAAATAAATACAATATTGTCTATTGTCTCTAATAAATAAATACAAATTAATAATTCAATATCTTAAAAAAAAAAAAATTGAGATGGATGTGCTCTCTTAAATAACCTTTTAAATTAATGAACCTACAAACTAACAAATTGTTCCATATTGTTTCAGAACCTCAAACTGAAGAAGTGGCTGAAATAACAACAATTGGTGACGAACTGAAGTACCATTGTACCAAATATACATTCCTTAGTAATTTGCAGATTAATCAACTGCCTTTTTGATACTTCTAATGAAACTATAAATGTTGTACAAATAGCTATTATTTGTTAGGATTAAAAATTGTTTTAAGAAACTGATGCTCTCTATTAGGAAAGCTAAGTATTCAAATGTGCCTGATGTATGTAAATAAATAACCTAAGCTAGTAAGTTTACTGGTTTGATTTATTAAATTGCTGTTGCCTGAGATTTCATAGGTATAAACTTTCATACAAACACTAAACACCCTTTGGACACTCTGGATTTGGTCCTTTCGCAAAACCCTTTTTTAGAGGACCTCTATACATCATAAGGAATCTACCTGTCAAATTGCAGCTTCATAAGTTGAACCCCAGGATAGGAAGGACCTGCGGCCTTATTACATAAGTTTGATTGTGATCGAGATTGCATGCCGTCCTGTGGGCTTACTCTTGACACTCGATTTCAATCGTAATTTGGGATTGGGATCGAAAATATGCAATTTTGGTACTCTTGAATTCTAAACTAGCGCACGATTGGAACCGATAATGGTGGAATTTTATGGAACTAAATAAAATCGACTCAACTCGACGCTTTCGGTACTCTTGACGCGATTGAAGAGTACAAAATGGCATGTTTTCGATCCCAATCCCAAATTACGATTGAAATCGAGTGTCAAGAGTAAGCCCACAGTTCGCATCTACTTACTCGCACCACGTGTGTAAGTGAGATGGCACGCGATCGCGATCACAATCCGAATCATCCATAATAAGGCGTCCACATGGGGCCTTTCGCCCAACTTACGCGGTTTCAAACTGCAACAACGCAGTTCGGAAAATCACGCGAACCTTAATGCGCCCAGATACGGTTTCGGGTCGCGCAACTTTTTCATCACCTCAACTGGATTGCTTAAAACAGCTAAGCGTAAAGCCCTTGCACCTGCAACTTTCTTCTCAACTGTGGTTGGTAGGCTTGTCTCCGGCATAAGATCAGCTCAGCCCTAACGGTAGACCTAAGCTGATGGCTAGGGTGAAGCCATCTGTTTCACTACACGACTACAACGCGTTCTGGCATATAGTTTGCATATTCATAGGCGTGCACATAAACAATTTACGCAACTTGATTTGACCTGAAATCTCTATTTTTCTACAAATAAGTTTCCTTTCATATCGGACCTAACCTTATTAAAACCTCATTAATTTAAAAAAACTTAGTATCGCAACCCAAATTCATCGTCTTGTAAATAAATCACCAGATCAAGAGAAATAAAAATCGACCGACAAATAAGAAAACATTGCGTATAAATAAATATGTAAGACTGCACGTAAACTCGCGCGTTAGCGTTTACTCTGCGAGTTGTGGTACCAACTTATTTTTACAATTGAGTCGGAGAGATACTATTAAATTTTCTAAATAAGACTAACAGATACCCGTAGAAATGTTTTAGTTCTCCCGTTTGGCCAGGTGCCATGATAAGTTGGTAGCACTGTACCCTTTGATGTAGGAGGTTAATAAACTGTGTATAGGTAAATTATCTTTACTTGTAGTTGCGTTTTGCTGAATTACTGACTATGTTCTATGAACGTTCCCGTTTGTAGGATTTCATTATCTTGTTACGCAGTAGGTACGTAATATAGGATTTGAGATTCAATCGTGCGAAGAAAATGCCTTAGGTTTCTGTCTCAATCTGGGTGTCTTCAAGTCGAGAGTGAATTTACATATTAATAATTACCTACATAATAATAATGCGCGTTAAACCCTGGTAGACATTTAAAACATGTGTTAAAATCGCAAAAGCTTAATGTGTTTGAAAATGAATGCCTCTCAGAAAATTAAATTATTAATTCATTATCTAATTATTAATTATTTCCCCAATTTAACCAACTCTGCAGATAACTTGGCAGAGGCTAGATTTTTGAATCGTTCGAATGATATTTTGCACGAAAATGTCATGCGAAATTACTGACTTTCGAACAAATCCCAAACGAAAATCGCAATTTTGAAATAATAACATCACTCGCTAACGCAACGTGTGGTTTGAACAATTCGAATTTGCTTTCTATCAAATATTCTTTCCTTAGAATAAAGATTCTTTCATAATATTTTAGTGAGAAATCATACAAGTGATTCAAAAATCGAGCCGGGACAGGTCGTAGGGTAGGTAGCTACGTACAATACCTACTTCCGTTTACCTACTATAAATAAATGGGTATTATTTATTAGCGGGTACGACTTGAAAAACAACGATATAATCTCACAGCTCTTTAATATTTGCATTTCTTTATATCGCAATGTGTAAGAATAATTGATAGGTAACAATTTTAGAGCTGTCAAATTTAAGTTCTTTTACATCAATCGACGTAATCGTGTGTCTAATTTATACATTTTCACAAGTTTTATGGCACTCGCTCATCATGTTAAATCTGTTATCGTTGCCACCACATCCACCGTATGTGTATTCCACACATTTGTTTTGAGCCATGTCAAATGCATACCTGAAAAAAAAAGTGCCGTTAAAGTTATGAATAAAATAAATTTACCTTTACTGACCAATCAGTTGGGAACTCTGTTCTGGAAGTTGTGGACGCGCCTAGGACAAATAGTCCAAATAGGCAGGTCCAACTTCAAGAAAGAGGTCAATCGGCGAATCCAACTTGGCTGGGCAGCGTTCGGTAAGCTTCGCAACGTCTTCTCATCCAAAATACCTCAGTGCCTTAAGACGAAAGTCTTCCACCAGTGTTTGTTGACAGTGATAACATACGGCACTTAAACATGGTCTCTCACTATGGTCCTTATAAGCAAGCTGAAAGTCGCAAAACGAGCTATGGAGAGGGCTATTGCTCGGGGTTTCTCTACGAGATCGAGTCAGAGATGAGATTCGTAGACGAACAAAAGTTACCGCCATAGCCCACTGGATTAGCATGTTGAAGTGGCAGTAGGCAGGACACGCAAAACATGTCCGAGGTGGCCGAAATGTTCTTGAATGGAGACCACGGACCGTAGAACGTCAGACGACCGAAAAGGACCGCTGACCCAAAGGAGACCACAGGGAAACGCTGTATGCTCAAGCCGCTTCCAACCGGCCCTTTTGGAGATCGATGGGGGATGCCTATGTCCAGCAGTGAACGTCCTATGGCTAAAATGATGATTACGATAACTGACCAAGCAACAACTTAGGTAATTGCTACCTCTAAAGACAGACATAGACATCAAACTTATAAATACGTAATAGGTACTGATAAATAATTAAAAAGCTAAAATACACTTTTTTTATAAACGCGTAGTACTTAGTTTAGCTTTGAAATATGTAGTTAGTGTTATCTTTTTTTTCTTTCAAATTTTGATTTCGGTTGAATAAGACAAGACGGAATTGGGGTACTTCTGCAAGGCCAATCTACGTTTATGAATAAGAGAGATTGTGTTTTTTAGTTATTTTTCAGCTATAATGATTGCGTGAATATTACACATGCAAAATAAAATAAAAAACACGAAATTTATCGCGTGTATTTTAAACTAAGTAGGTATTTTAATTGCTGACGGTTGTATCTAACAGTGTGCGTGGTTACAGGTAAACTCTAGACCTAGCTAGTTAGGTTGGGTTAACCTATGGCCACGACGACGATCTCTGACTATTTGAATACTTTGAACACTTCAAAGTATTCAAATAGTCAGAGATTAAAATAACGCAAAACACACACGTTAAAATATTTACATCATATGTGTTTAATTTTTAAAGTAATTACCTCGCAACACAACTTACTTTTGGACATTGCCATAACATACACCGCTATCAATAGGGAGTTTGCAAATAGATGGACGACGATCTGAAAAAAGCAATGACGATAATGATAATTAGTACCTAATCATATTTTATTCCCAACTTCTCGAGTCCCTGTATCAAGTTTAAGACGCCTACAGTTTTTATGAAAAAAAAAAGTACAATATTTTATCAATACAGTGGACCCCCGGTAATCCGGCAAACATTATGCAGGGCAGTGTCGGACTATCGAATTTGTCGGATTATAGAGCACTGCCTAATAAATAGTAAACAATGAACGCACGCTAGGCCGTACCGCTATCACTAGTAGTCAAATTCAAACTAAGTAAAACAATGCATACGCGTCGAGCACAATAGCGGTGGCGTGTACGAGTTGTGACCTGTTCAAACCTGCGTGATCTATATGTATTAGCAAAGATTGTCAAACATACATGTAATTCTAAGTCATGTCGGATTACAGGGGGCGCCGTATTAGACAGGGGCCGGATTATCGGGGGTCCACTGTAATTGGAATTTTTAATTAAATTGTACCAGGACATCATGAATCATCAGGCAGGCGTTGGATAATATTAATGAATATATCTCTAATCTTTAGTGACTGGCTTTTAGCTGACTTAAGTACTAGGCCACTATAGATCGGATGGAGGCTCATCTTAGTTTTAATGATAATAAATAGGTACACACTTACTAAATATACAGATACAATTTAAAATTATCATTACAACGACAGCGTTTGCAGATTATCGAAAATCATCCTATTTACTAAAATCTACTTACCCCCAGTGCCATCGGATAGCGAGGATCCGATTATAGCAAGAATAACAAATGCAAAGTAAAAGACCTTCATGATGGATTGTCTTGAATACCACTAGCTAAGAAAATATGACGCTCGTCAGACTTCGAAGAACCATGAAGAACATACCTACCTATTTATAGCACAGATAGCAAGCAGAATAAAACTGCCCAAGTGCGAGTCGGGTTCGCGCACTGAGGGTTCCGTACCACCACAACTTGTTAGCTACTATAGTACAAAAACATGTGCAATAAGACAACATCCCATCAACGCCCAGGCGGTCACCATCCAAGTACCGGCCGCGCCCGACGTTGCTTCCTTCGGTGATCGTACGAGACCCTGTGGTGGACAGATATTTGACATCGACTTGCACTTGGCCATTATTTATTATTTCTTGTTATACTTTAGAGTGTGTACCTACTATAATCATGTCAAGTTTGACGCTTGTACGTATTACCGTTTTTACATTAGAGCTAATACAAAAACACGTAAAAAACGTTTGTTTCATGGGGTCCCCATTTTCGTTTTTACTTTTTGACTTTTGTTCTGCCTATTGGTAGGACAGATGGACAGACAGACATCGTAGGCTTAGTGATAGGGTCCCGTTTTTACCCTTTGGGTACGGAACCCTAAAAATACCACTATTTACTTATCGCCAACATGATGCGTTATAACTTAAGGCGCGTGCAGACGACGCGTAGGTAGTACCAAACCAAGTAGCAAGTAGCTACTACGCATCGTTTTGCTTAGTGTAAATGGCAGTGGTAGTGATTAGTAGCACTTCCATTGCCACTTGCACTAAGCAAAACGATGCAGACGATGATTCGTAGCTAATTTCAATTTGTACTTGCTACTTGTACTACGAATCGTCTGCAAGCGCCTTTATTAGTGAGATAAACTAGTCCACCCCGAACTGTGACCTAGCGACCCCCATATCTTATTTATCCCCAAATCCTTGGACCAATTCGCTCATATTTGCATGCTCACATTGGGTAGGTAGGTATAACAATCCAACCTGCATGTATTTTGTATAACCGTTATATATAACGCATGTATTGTATTAACGGTAATACGTACCTACCATTTTACGTACGTATTACCGTTTCTACACTTGAGCAAATATTTAAAAAAAAAGTTTTTAATACGTTTGTTGTATGGCAATTGACACTCCCTTTTAGTTTTTACCATATTATAGGTAGGTACCATGGTGTTCACTTTATTATTATTTCTTAGGGATCCAAAGAGAGAAAAAAATCTCTATAAGTAGATCCATTATGGATCTTAGCAATGGATCTATCGTGAATGATCCTAGTTAATTCGCCTAAAAATTAACTGGCTATATCTATTATGGTCAGGGGCGGATCCAGGATTTCATCAGACAAGGTGCACCTGAATCAAATCGATAGGTGGATCCCCCCGTGGATCCGCCAATGATTATGGTTCGAAAGATACAGCCGTTTATAAAGTAGAACGGACGGACAGCGTAAGCTCAGTAACAGGGGTGCAGTTTACATCCTTTAATTGGGCACGTAACCCTAAAAACTGACTTCAAAAGTCACAGGAAAGCAAACTACGCAATTTCGTTTACTTGGATGACATTATTTTTCCAAAAAGTTATATGATCATTTACGGGATATTTACCGTGGTAAGGTTGTGAAATGAGCTCCCGATATTTCGGCGCAGTTACATGCACCATGTTCACGGGAAGACAATATAACTTTAGTGAACAACCGTGATAGTTTAAAACAGTGTATTATTTTTCCAGTTATTTTGATTTAAATACCAAACTGCTGAACCGATTTGATGAAATTTCTTTGAGATCAATCTTTTAAATTATAAAACATATTTCCAAATAGGTTCATAAATGACGGAGCTCTGAGGTAATAAACATTTTAAAAAACATACAACCGAATTAAGAACCTCCTCCTTTTTTGAAGTCGGTTAACAAACGATGGTCTCATGCAAAGATAAAAATGTTATTGTCATCGGTCTCATATCACAGCTCTATAGGTATACATTATGTGCATTTATTTTTATCTCATACTAGCTGCGTCCCGCGGTTTCACACGCGAGTTAAAATCGTCGTTAAGTTTTCTGAATTTTTCCAATTTTCGGCGCAATTTTCTTTCCGTAAGAACCTCCTACAAAGATTTTTTTTTAATAAATAATAGGCTTGCGCTTGACCGCCAACTCGCCTGATGTTAAGCGATGATGCGGTCTAGGTGGAGCACGCTTGCCTAGAAGAAACCGATTCACTCGTGATTTGAAGACACCCAGATTGTAACTATCGGGGAACACCCATTCAGGCAGCGCATTCCACAGACTAGTAGTTCGCACAATAAAAGTGGAATCAAAGCGCTTCGTTCGGGTTTTCGGAATACCAACCATAAAGTGGTGTCGGTTTTTTGTGCCCGCTCTGGCAGTCCGATAGAAAAATGGGCAGGAGGGAATTAGATCATGAAGATCCGATGCACACTCTAAGTATTAGAAAACTTTAAAAAAAGATGATAGAAATCGGTAAAGTCTTTCTCAAGTTATGGCGTGACCAAGGTTTAGAGATAATTTATATATATATAATTATATTATATAGATTCTTACAGACATTTTTATAGTATATAATAGTATATTATGGGAAAAAGATTACAACAATTTTAAAGCTACCGAATTTATTTCAATAAAAAATATCTACATAGATAAATCAACGCCGTCTCGCGCCTATTTTACACAATTTCACAGGTTTCCTTGCAGTCTCTCAAGGACTCAAAGTTGTTATCATTGCCTTCACATCCACCGTATATGAACGCCACACATTTCTGTTGAGCGCTGTCGAAAGCGTAGCTGAAAAAAAAACATGAAAAAATTAAAAAAAAACAAAGATTAGTAAGTACTGGGGCCTTACGGACAACAGCTAATTACGGCACCTAATCCGCTCAGTTGGAAAATCACGCGAACGTGAACCTTATCGCGCCCAGATACGGTTTACGGTCGCGTGATTTTCCAACTGAGCGGATTAGGTGCCGCTATTAGCTGTTGTCCGTAAGGCCCCAGGCCAAGACATGCTACCCGTATATATTCAAAGGGCAAATATTTGCTAATGGGAATTAAGTTGATCACGCGTACTATATATAATATTATACGGGGTGCAAGGGGAACACTCGAAGCCAAAATAAGGTAATTGTACTCATCATTATGAACAAATTTTACTATGGGACCAACCTGAAATCGCGAAAAAAATATCAGCTGTTCTATAGAATACGGTAATTGACACTCGATAAAATGTATGGAACAGCTGACTTATATATTTTATATACATAATTTATAAAATACGAACGACATTTGTGTCCGTGTGGAAGCGGCGTCGATAAAAATGGACTTCATGGACTCTACTGCCAACGTAGTGCCGGTAGATTTTCCCGCCACGGCTCCATAAATGATAACATCAAACGGGCGCTTGCCACCATCAACATCCCTGCTGTTCTCGAGCCGGTGGGGATAGTTCGGGATGATGGCAAGCGCCCTGATGGCTTAACTTTGATCCCCTGGGAGCGGGGAAGGGCTCTCGTTTGGTACGCTACATGCGTCGATACGTTAGCCCCTTCTCACAGGGACAATTAAAAAAGCTGGAGCCGCGGCAGAGGCAGCAGAAGACGCCAAGCGGCGCAAGTATGCATCACTTTCAAGTGAATATATATTTGTGCCGCTTGGCGTCGAAACTTTTGGTCCAAGGAGTCCATGTACGAAAAAGTTTATAAAAAAAAATTCGCCACAATTAATTGACGCCGCTGGTGACAAGAGAGCTGGCTCATTCCTCGCGCAGAGAATTTCTTTAGCAATTCAACGCGGGAATGCAGCCAGCGTTCTTGGCACTTTACCACACGGACAACATCTTGTTTTTGATTATTTTAGTGATAATTAGTAATAGTTAAGGCTTTTTTATTTTCTTTGTTTGTTATACCTACCTATGTACATAAATAATAATAAACTCTTTTATATAATATACTATCTGACCCGACAGACGTTGTCCTGTCTTAGCTATGAATGTACAAAAAAAATATTGATTTAAAATTAATTTATGTATATACGAGTATTACATTAGGTACAAGGTCAAAGGTAACTAACGCAAAAACTCTTAAGGGTGACTTTGGTGACTATACATCAAGAATAACAACTTTTGTTCAAAAAGTTTACGAAATTCGCGAAAACAAAAACATCAGTTAGATACAAAAAATCATTCACTCCCGACAAAATGTGAAACAGTTACAACTCACACCCGGAACGCGCCACGACAGTCCCCGGTATCAATTGGGAGCTCGCAAAAAGATGGACGATAATCTGAAATAATAAGTAAGCATGTTAATACCTTCAGTGTTGCTGGAACATAATACAACGATTGAATTACTGTTAAAACACTACTGTTTACTGTACTTGTTTTAATTTGTATTTGTATTTTGTATTTACTGTACGAGTCCAAAGTATTCATCATCATCATCAGCCAGAAGACGTCCACTGCTGAACATAGGCCTCCCCCTTTAACTTCCACACTGAACGACAGCCTGCCTTTTGCATCCACTGGATGCCCGCGACAAAATATTATAAAGAAGTCCAAGATATTGTCCAAAGTATTATAAAAATTATTTAAAATAAAAAATGTGAGCGTGTGGAACTGAGCGCAACGAGCGATTCTATAGTTACGAATATAATCCCTTTGACATCCTTATCTAGTTATCTAAATATTATCCCTAAGTAAAAGTAGAAAAAAAATCGAAGTAAATTTCCTTATCTAAGTATAATCCTTTATTACGATCAGGATTCAACCACAAGACAAAGACACCTTTATCCCCGAGGAAAATACTTTACTTCACACTTTCTGTGAAACAATAAAAATCACGGAATATGGAACCTTTTTCTATGATAAAAATATATAGGTATATATAGGTACTACTAGAAAGCTTTATTTCTAGTAGGTAGTACCTATATATTTTTATCATAGAAATTTATTACACTCGTAGAAGTAGATCAATTTTAATTACCTAAACTAAAAGTTAAAATAGACTAAAAGCACTGATTCATATACTGACTTCACGCCTTTTGTAGTTATCCAGAAAACGACGTATAGGTTGTCTTATCATAATATGTACCTACTCTACCTACTATGTATTCTTTAACTTTTCTGGGAGCAGATCGCTAACAATACCTACAGCATCAATATACGGGGTGTAAGGGGAACACTCTCGAAGCCAAAAGAAGGTAATTGTACTCATCATTATGAACAACTTTTACTATGGGACCAGCCCTGAAATCGCGAAAAAAATATCAGCTGTTCTACAAAAAACGGTCATTGACACTCGACAAAATGTATGGAACAGCTGTTTTTTTTTGAGATTTCAAGGGTTGGTCCCATACTAAAAGTGGTTCATAATGATGAGTAGGTACAATTACCTTCTTTTGGCTTCGAGAGTGTTCCCCTTACACCCTGTATAGTATGAAAACTTTGGCCTACGGCATGGAATCCGGTGTTAATTTGCGTCAATTCACTGTCGTTATTTGATATTTTACACAAAATTTATAAAATTTAGAATCAATGAATGGATGGAATTTTGTTGTTTAAAACTAGGTACAGCTATTTGCAGTATTCGCGGATTTTTTTGTACTTTCCTACGTATTTATTTATTTTATTTACTAAATTTACATTGCCTTTATAATGCGTTGTGACATTTAGAGACAGGTGCCGAAGTATATTTAGTAGTTATCTGGGGACAGATGTGACATTTACTTAAGTACCTACCTATGGCATTGGATAATGAGCACCCAAAAAGAGCAAGAATCACTAAAGTGAAGTAGAAAACCTTCATGTTGTCTTGAATAGCAGATGTGTATTTCACTGTCGAAGAAATGACGCTTCTGAAACTTCGGAGAACACATTTATAAGAATCTGATTACGTACCTACCTATCGTAACATAATTTTATTAGAGAACTAATCAAAAGGCCATTTAGATTAACTGAATGATCTTACCGATTATGTTAGTTTAACTTGAAATTAATGTCAACTTTAATTAAAAGGTTTTAGATGACAAACCTACCTATAATTAAGAAGGTATTATTTATGTTTATATTGAAAAAAAAATATAAACATAAAGAAGACATTTTTTTCTAGGCCCACCGAATTCACCGTTTTTTTTTTGTACCATTCGGACGAAAGATAAGATAAAAATGAAACCGGAATAATAATATAAAGAATAATATGTGTTGTTTAGATTTTTGCCACAATTCATTCATTTTCCTTATAAAGTCACTTGACCGGAACGTTATTAATACGAAAAAGGATGCATGCTTAGGAAGTTTTGTACAAAAATAAATAGACCATATTTTACAACAGTGGCCATAGTAATCGGCTTTTGTCAATATTCCGGTTTGATCGGATATAGCTAATATTACCACTAAATTTAGAGATTATGAGGAACAAATCGACATGAGTTTCATTACTATACGGTATTAGTTTCTGGTGGGCCTATTTTTCAAACAAAAGAAACTGTCTCATTTTTAAAATATTTTGTTTTTTGTTTTAAGGAAACGTTGATCTAGATTTACTCGTATTACATCGCCCAAGCTTTTTAGCTTTAAGCCGGTCAAATTACAAAGCCCAACAAAGTCAAAATCGATGGAACGATGTTTTTAGGGTTCTGTACATCAAAAGGAAAAAAACGGAACTCTTATAGGATCACTTTATTGTCCGTCCGTCTGTCTGTCTGTCAAGACCCTTTTCTCAGAAACGCGTAACGGTATCAAGTAAAAATTTATACCAAATAGTCGGGTCTACGGTCTCTTTCAGCTGTGAAAAAATCAAATTTGTTAGACAACGCGATCGATTATGACCGTTTATGTCGCATATTTTGCAATTTCACAAGGGAATAAAAACCTATAAGGTATTTCCCGTTGGCCTACAATCATGAAATTTAGCAAAAGGCAAGGTCTCATAGCACATATTAAAGGAAAAAAACCGAAAGTCGTTAATTTGAAGTTATAATCATATAAAAAATATTGTTTTGCGATTACAAATTTATTTAAAGGGCTTTGTCGCTTAGCGACCACATCGCCCAGTTATTCAACACAACTTAATTCTTATAAACAAACTAAATAATAACAAATACAAAATAAATTATTGTTCAAGGCCTAAATCTACTAGCTTATATAAAAATTTGGCATTGTCGGAATCGGGACTAGCTAAAACAGAGTTACAAAATCCGACATCAGTAATTTCATTTACATTGAAACATTGTTTTCTAAAAGATTCATTCCGCACACATTCCATTAAAATGTGTAAAGTGTCCTCAAAAACGTTACAGTCAACAATTTTTTAGTTTATGTATATGTATTGTATCGAATAACTTTATTGTCCACTACAAAGTTAAGTTTGTAATTTTTAAATATTTCAATTTTGTTTTGTTGTTTTTTTTGTTTTGTTTTGACTCGTGCTCTAAGGGTTCAGGCAAACGGCAGAGCTCGAGTCCTACTCGTACTTGTCTGGTTTTTTGCATAGAGACTGTCGAAGGGCCCAGAGTGACATAGGATCAGGGGCGGATTTGTTACCTTGGCTGCCCCAGGCCTAAGTAAGATTGCCGCCCCCCTACTCCTTGCGTAAAGCACGAAAAATTGAATAATAAAACACTGTTTTAAACTATCACGGTAGTTCATTAAAGTTATAATATGATTATTTCATGACAATTTTATTATCATACTTACTTTTTTTAAATTGTTTTATTATTGAGAATTTCATGTACCTATGTCCCGTGAACATGGTGCATGTAACTGCGCCGAAATATCGGTAGCTCATTCCACAACCTTACCACGGTGAATATCCCGTAAATAATCATATACATTTAAATTGAATTATGAATAAGAATTGAATTCAAGTAAATAAACCGGCCATGAGCACCGGGCTCGCGCACTGAGGGTTCCGTACCATCAAAAAATACAGAAAGTAGTTCAAAATGACTACATCACGCCCAGGCGGCCACCCATCGAAGTAACGACCGCGCCCAACATTGCACAGAAAAGCCAATGACCAAAATTGGCGTCATTTTTAGGGTTCCGTACCCAAAGGGTAAAAATGGATCCCTATTACATATCCCTACATTGTCTGTCTGTCCGTCCGTCTGTCTGTCTGTCCGTTCTACCTTTAAACGGCTATATCTTGCGAACCCTAATAGATAGCCAGTTGAAATTTTCATATAATTAAATAATTCATACAAATAATAAAGCCAAAAAGTAAATACTAAAGGGTATACAACAAACGTATTACTGTATTAGCTCTAATGTAAAAAAGGTGATACCTACGTAAACATTTAACATTACATAATATTCTGTGGACATTTCAACTAAGTACCTACCTCTGATCAAAAGATACAGCCGTTAAAAGTAGACAGACAAACGGATACACATTAAAATTATATATATACATATATGTTTATACTTGCAAGTACCTTACCTATCATCATTAAGATGACAAGTAAATTTTGATGACCTTTTCAATTTAACTACATTGATGTAGGATAATTTGGTACGTCGTTGTTTTAAGTAGGTAAGGCGGTAGGGTAAGTACGTAGGTAGGTATTTAAAACTTTAGATTACCTACTATAAATAACTACATTTTCCGCAGTTTAAATCGTATCATTTATTCTACAGTCATACAGAAGCTTGCACGTCTTCAAGGCAACATGAAGGTCTTTAATTTTGCGTTTGTAATTCTTGCATTAATTGGGTGCTCGTTATCCAAAAATATCGGTGAGTAGTGTTTATTTTTTTTTTTAAATAATATAGGCTTGCGTTTGACCGCCAGCTCGTATACCTATTTGATTCGTCAGTTTATATCATACTAGCGGTCCGCCCCGGCTCCGCACGGTTATAGTTATATAGCCTATTAAAATTGCCTATATTAATCAGTGATAATGTAGCATTCAAATGGTGAAAGAATTTTTTAAATCGGTCCAGTACTTTTTGAGCCAATTCGTTACAAACATACATACAAATCTTTCCTCATTATAATATTGTGTATAGATAATAATAATATAAAAATCCATGTGTATGTCTAAAAACAGCTGGACCAATTTTGACTGGACTCTCGCTGACAGGTAGCTGATGATATAAGGAATAACTTAGGCTACTTTTATCCCGGATATAACGCGGGTGAAACCGCGGGGGAAAATACCTAATCAATATAAATACTAACTACAAACTGTAAATATAGGTACTTACTTAAAAAGGCGTGAGACAGGGAGACGTTATCTCTCCGAAACTGTTCACTGCCACAATGGAAGATGCCTTCAAGCTCCTGGAGTGGCAAGGACTAGGCATCAACATCAACGGCGAGTACATCACTCACCTTCGGTTTGCCGACGATATTGTGGTCATGGCAGAATCGATGGAAGATCTCAGCATAATGCTCGAAGGCCTCAACCGAGTTTCCCAACAGGTGGGCCTTAAAATGAACATGGACAAGACAAAGGTCATGTCAAATATCCATGTTGTGACCACCCCAGTATCAGTTGGGAACTCAGTTCTTGAAGCTGTTGACGCGTACGTCTACCTAGGTCAAACAGTCGAACTAGGTAGGTCCAACTTCAAGAAAGAGGTCAATCGGCGAATCCAATTCGGCTGGGCAGCGTTCGGTAAACTTCGCAACGTCTTCTCATCTAAAATACCTCAGTGCCTTAAGATGAAAGTCTTCAACCAGTGTGTGTTACCAGTGATGACATACGGCACTGAAACGTGGTCTCTAAATATGGGCCTCATAAGCAAGCTCAAAGTAGCACAACGAGCTATGGAGAGGGCTATGCTCGGGGTTTCTCTACGAGATCGAATCCGAAATGAGGAAATCCGTAGACGAACGAAAGTCACCGACATAGCCCACCGGATTAGCAAGTTGAAGAGGCAGTGGGCAGGGCACATATCACGCAGAACAGATGGCCGATGGGGCCGAAAGGTTCTGGAATGGAGACCACGGACTGGTAAGCGCAGCGTAGGACGTCCACCCACAAGATGGACAGGCGACCTAAAAGAGACCGCAGGGAAACGCTGCATGCAGGCCGCTTCCAACCGGCCCTTTTGGAGATCCATGGGGGAGGCCTATGTCCAGCAGTGGACGTTCTATGGCTGAAATGATGATGATGATGATTTAAAGAGTAAATGTTAGGTGTAGTTAAATATATAACTTTTAAATTTGTTTAAGTTTGCTCATTGTGTCATTGCTTGTAGGGAAGCTAAGACTTATTGATACTAACATCTTAGTCGAACTAAGCATAACGTGGGTATCGCTCAGAGCAAATAAAAATACAGTCACTACGGCGAACACGAATAGCGAAGCCACTTTTTGAAACATGTGTGCGTAGTCGAAGTGCTGCCAGTGTTGAATGCGTATGTGTGCGTGAGTCTGGTATTTATTGGGAATTCACGTAGTGCGATTTTGGCGTCACTTTGGCAGTGCGCCGTAGTGCCTATGTATTTTTATTTGCTCTGAGTGGGTATCGATTGTATACATATATCTATTTTTTATTTAAAGTTTTGTTCAAGTAAAAAAAAGCAGTATGCTTATTTAGTATTTTTTTAGATCGTTCATCCGTTTGCCAGCTCCCACCATCTGCTGGACTTTGTCTAGCCTATTTTAAAAGGTAAGTACCAACCTAATTATGTCATTAAGTTATTAAGATCATTTACGAGATATTTACTGTGGTAAGATTGTGGAATGAGCTCCCGATATTTCGGCGCAGTTACATGCACCATTTTCACGGGAAGACTGAAGAATGCGGTGGTCGAATAGTTAAAAAGTTAGGTGCAGACAAAACTTATTCTGTGTGGTTCATTCTAATCTATCTAGTATATATATACTTAGATGAGATGAGAGTCCTATATTTCGCTAGCGAATTACATTGTTCTTGAAGATTATGCAATTATTAAATGTTATGTAAAATCTAAGTACAAATAATACAGAAAATATCACTACAAATCTTCAGTTCAATTATCATTTTGATTCATACATAAACACTGAATAAACAAATCATTGTACCATAATTAAACACCAAAATATGGATACTTAATTTTTCGTGAATAGGTATCCGCAATCTTTTTATTGTACGCAATTTTTTTAATTAATATTTTTTTGCAATGTATGAGAAAAGTGCTAATCAAGCCTTGGCGGCAACTAAACATTTAAGGCGCTTGCAAACGATGCGTAGTACAAGTAACAAGTAGAAGTAGCAAGTGCCTACAACGAATCGTCTGCAACGGTGTGCTCAGTGAAAGTGGCAGTAACAGTGCTTAGTAGCACTTCACGCTGGTCTTTGGGCAAGTGAAGCTTCGTTTCTTTGCGCTACTCGCGCGATGCCCACTGCGCTGACTGCGCATCGAACGTCTCGTTCGAACACTCGTGCGAGTACGTACTCGCACGCGAGTTGTGCATGTCACCGCGCGAGTGGCTACATTACGTTTGAACGCCTACTATTGTAGGTACCTGCTACTTCTACTAGTTACTTGTACTACGAATCGTCTGCAAGCGCCTTTATTGGCTACCGTATCCTTACCTTGTATACAATATTTTCACGGTTGCCAGTAATGTACGTAGGTACCTACTAATATTATTATTTTTTCAGATACGCATTCGACTCCGACCAAAACGAATGTGTCTCATTCGTATACGGTGGTTGTCAAGGCAACGCTAACCGTTTCGATTCCTTGAACGAGTGTCGGGAGTTTTGTGAAAATTTGTAAAACAGTCGTAGCATTATTTTCTTAGGTATATCATTGTCTTTTAAGCAACGCTTATGTGACTACAGATGACCATAATGCCTATTATATTGTATTGAAGTCGCATTTAGTCGAGCAAAAGTCAGCAAAACCCTTTGACGATGAATACCTACCTGTAAGTACATAATCAAAGGCAAAACCATGGTGCTTATACACAGTCGTGTGTTTCGCTTTGGTTTCGCTATGATTTTTGAAGGATTTTTGATGTTTTTCTCAATATTTTTTTTTGTAAATAGGTAGGTCATTGATATAATAATTATGTAGATATAAGTAAAAGATCGTTGAGGTAGGTATATTTATGTATCAATAATTTCGTTGATTTGAATAATTTGACCTTTTATAAAATTAAAAAAATACTGAAAAAAACAAACTTAAAGATGATCAGAGCGTACATCAAGAATAACTAGAGTAATCTGGAGGAGGCCAATACCCGAAGAGGGAGTCCTATCCTATTTTTTTTTTTTTTATAAATCAGAGGAGTAAACAGAAGAAAATAAACACTTAACTATGTAGCTAATATAAAATTTATTTATTAAGTAAAATATGTAGTAAATATAATACCTACTTATGTACAAAAATAATAAACGATGTAACTACAATACATGTACAGCAAACTTTAAGGAAAGGAAATAAAATGGCTTACTATACTATAATTTCGTTGATTGTTCTTTCATGCTCTTTACTTTGAAGTAATTTTAATATTATTTTCTACTTTTTAGTTTAAGTGTGTGTTGCGAGTATTGAACTCGGTTTTTTTTTTCTTTTCTAAAAATAACTTTAATTTTGAATTTTTGTGGCATGTAAGTTTTATTCCTTAGAAATGCCTACCTACACTGTCCCCATTGATATACTTACTACGCTTTTATTCCTGTAAGTATTGCCTGTAGAGTCTGGCTAATGAAAGTAGAGACTGAAAAAGCGCGGCAAATTTAAAAATATCAGCATTGAAACCCCAAAAATCAGTATGATATGCCTGGAATAATCTCACTTGATACTTGTAAGCTATTAATTTTTATTGTAACACAGTCAGAACACAGTAATTTTTGCATTTCATATTAATTTTGGGGTTGCAATGCTGTTTTTTTTTTTAAATTTGGCGGGCTTTTTCATGCTCTTCTTTCATTAGCCAGACTCTAAGCAATAACTTTTTCAAAGCCTGTAAGATAAACATTAGAAAAATCCTACCAGTTTTTCATTTTAGGTGCACATGTCAGTACTGTTTTGCATAAAATATAATTACTCTCCAGATATACCTACACATTCCCCGTAGAGACACTTTTGTTGAAGATAAAATTGAATGCAATCTATTTTTATGGGAACCTATTTATTATTTGAAGTGACTTCACGTAAGATATAATTTTCAGCAAGACGACAATATTATCCGACCGGAAACCGGCATGAATTTTACGACAGACAGACAAACAACTTGTCATGATTATAGTACAAACTATAAAGTATAACAACAAATTATAAATAATGGTCAAATGCGATTCGGTGACAAATTTCTGTTCGTTACCAAGTTATAATAATTATGTTATAGTCGAGCGCCTGTAGCGTACCTACTTCTGGCATGGAATTCGCACACCGCGGAATGGTGGGTGGTGTGGCGCCCCCATCGTCGAGCGAGAGTCGAGTTCGAGGCAAAGAGAGTACCTACCAAGAATTTCGGCTTTCTCTTTTGCACTATGGGCCAATGTGTCATCCGGCCTTCGCAGGGCAGGTAGAGAGGACTGACCACTGACTGAGGACTGACTGTTGCCTTCAGCAGCCTTGGCTAGTGACCAGAAAACTCGACTTCCAGATGGAAATGTTGCAAGTTGGTTGCCAATTCTGCTGATGTGGGCTGCTCTGGCTCTGGCAATAATCCTCTTACTGGACCTGGAGGCAGCATTTAATTATTATTTTTTAAGACAGAGGTGTTCGAATGTTAAACACCTTGTGCTTCGGACCATGATTTAAAAGCGGCTCGATTTTAGAAGCTTTCGCACTGGATTTGTTAAACCATGGTCGACTCCACCCACCGATACGCACGGCAGAACTTGGACTGAAACATTCCATTCCTTGAAGCACGACATCGGCGACAGAGTTTGCACAAGTGTCAACATCGTCTGAACAGAAGCAAAGCTGCCTCGATGGGTAAGATGCGTAGAACTCATGCAATCTATCCCAATCCGCTGACAGATAGTGCCAAACGTTTCGCCTAACACTAGGTACAGTACGGGTGGAGTTTGCGATTGGCGCTAATGTATTAATAAAGCAATGGTCTGAGCCGCCAAGAGGCGTCTCAACCGTTATCGAGACGCATTTTGTTGTAAATAAGGAACGAATGCTAGCGCGTGAAGATAATCTATAGCATAAATACCATTGAGTAAGAAACGCTTATAAAATAAAGTGCTGTAATATGTAAGGATCTGTAAATTATAAGCTGCATATGTGTTTTAAGTAATCTCAAAATAATTATTAAATACCACAAAAGCGTTGTAAATTATTTTCAAATAATTATTTCGGTGCCAAAAAATGCTGTAATGTGACTATAAAATTTTATAGCACGAAAATGCAGTAAGTAATATCATCATAAAACTGCATACCACAAGACTGTTGTAAGCTGTGGTTGTAAGTGTTGTCAAATTCATAAATCCGAACCGCGAATCAATCATGCGAATCATGAATTTGCTTTAGGTGAAATTGCAACAAAAATACATAATTTTTGTACATTTACGACAAATTTTACACCGATATTTTTCATATTAGTTACCACTTTTGAAAAAAAGTTCATCGTAGAGATATGAGAGTCAGGCCATTAGACGCAGCATTTTTTTCTGGTCCTAACTGTATATTAAACTCACTTACGACATTTTAGCTACTTACAACAGTTTCATTTTCTTACGTCGATATGTAGGTATATCAGTCTCTGGCAGCCATATTATCACAAGCTTGGCTTAGTTTGGGGTTAGATGACCGTGTGTGCAAAAATGTCCCGAATATTTGTTTATTATTTACTAGCTGTGCCCCGCGGGTTCACCCGCGTAGTGATGAAAAATGGTGATGATGATGATGAAAACCTATGTCACTCTCTGGCTCTTGAACTATACCCATGCAAAAAATCAGTTCGACCCGTTGTTCCGTTGCAGCGTGAAAGAGGAACAAACATCCATACACCCATACATACAAACTTTCGCGTTTATAATATTAGTAGGATTTAACCTAAAAAAAGTAGGTAGGTTTTTATCTGAAAACTTTAGATAAGTAAGTACTATAAATATCTACATTCGCCGCAATTTAAATCATAAATAATTTATTTTACAGTTATAATTATAGAAGTTTGCACGTCTTCAAGAAACATGAAGGTGACGAAGGTCTTTTATTTCGTGTTTGTAATTTTCGCATTAATCGGGTGCTCGTTATCCAAAAATATCGGTAAGTACTGTACTGAGTAGTGTTTACCGGACATAATATTTAATTCGTCAGTTTGTGGTATAACATATGAAATAACTAAACATTTGGGTTTTTAATGATCATCCATCATTACAGCCATAGGACGTCCACTGCTGGACATAGGCCTCCCCCATCGATCTCCAAAAGGAAGCGGCCTGCATCCAGCGTTTCCCTGTGGTCTCTTTTAGGTCGTCTCTCCATCTTGTGGGTGGACGTCCTACGCTGCGCTTACCGGTCCGTGGTCTCCATTTCAGAACTGTTGTGCGTGATATGTGCCCTGCCCACTGCCACTTCAACTTGCTAATTCGGTGGGCTATGTCGGTGACTTTCGTTCGTCTACGGATCTCCTCATTTCGGATTCGATCTCGTTGAGAAACCCCGAGCATAGCCCTCTCCATAGCTCGTTGGGATTTTAATCAAAATAATAAATATTTCAGATCCTGGTAAGAATCAGACCACACTGGCTCGGGGAGATACTCAACATATTACGGACAAAGGTATTTTCTATTAATTTATTTGTTTTTAGTTTCCATTATTTAGTTTTTAGGGTTCCGTACCCAAAGGGTAATATTACTGAGCCAACACTGTCTGTGTGTCTGTCCGTCTGTCCGTCTGTCCTACCCATAAAAAACTTTTCTTATCTATTATCTATTAGGTATCTTTTGAATCATAATAGGATAGCCTGTTGAAATTTTCACAGAATAGGTGTATAATCTTGCGGTGGATTAACGAAGAAATAATAGAAAAGCCAAAAAATTAAAACGAAAGGGGAGCATACAACAAGCGTATTTTTTAACGTATTTTTATAAATGTTCTAATGTAATAACCGGCCAAGTGCAAGTAGAGCTCGCGCACTGAGGGTTCCGTACCACCACAAAATACATTAATTATCAATAAAAAAACTTATGACAAAATTTGTAAAATATGGCATTTTGATTTGGTGAAATGATAAAAGGGTCATCCAAGTACGGAATTACCAGTTATAACTTGGTAATGAACAGAAATTTGTCACCAACTCACACTTGGCTGGTTTATTTATTTTCAGATATAATTCTCCCACAAAAAAAAACCTAAAAAAATGCAAATATTGCGTGATTTCCGAGGCTCGGATCACGATATGACGATACAATACTGCTATAATACAGCTAGTGTTAGAATAATTTGTTCGATAAATCGCTTAAGTACTATACCGAAGTTTTTTTTTAGATCGATCCATTTGCCAGATTACAATTGCTCAGGGCCCTCCGGAAGGGCCCGACGCCTGTAAGCCCAAGATTCCAGTTACAAAGTGAGTAGTTAATCTGCGTGATTCAATCATTCATCATAATAAGAACTATGTACCTAAACTACCTAAGCTTTGTAAGTAGGAACTATATTTCGCTCGCGTATAAAAAAATACAATTATTGAATGTACGTGAAATCTAAGCAGATTGAATACAGAAAATAACATTATAAATGTTCAGTAAGATTATCAATTTGATTCAAACAAGTTTTCAAACATAAAAACTAAATAGAAAATTTTACCAGAATTAAGCACCAAAATATGGATGCTTATTTTTTTCGTGAATACCCATGCAATGTTTGAGAAAAGTACTATCCTGGCCTTGGCTGCACCTCTGCATACATTCTCACGGGTGTCAGTAATGTACCTAGGTAGGGGAGACTAGTATAAAATGGTCCCCTTAACAATAAGAAAAAAAAAATATTTCAAAAGAGTTCACGCCGTTTTATTTTTATAACTATGGTACTCATCTTCCATTTCTAAAATAAAATATTTATGTCTTGCTATTTTTCAATTATTAATTTATTTTACAACGGAACAATACAAAAGGATTATTTTATACACACCTGTGTTTAAAATGATCCCCCCTTATGGGGAAAATAATCCTTATAACTAATATGACATAAATTTTGCAATCTCGTTATTTTAGGAAGAAATGTATTATAGTAAGCATTATTGCCTAAAAGTATGCAACGTGTTAGTTATTATAACACAAATCACACATTTAAGGTTCCGTGTCATATTTCGTGTAAAATGATCACGGGATCATTTTATAACACCACAAGCACCTAATCGTTTTACTCCAAAAGATACGTTTGTAATTCAGATTAAAACATGACCTCCCTTGAAACGGTGCTAAACAAAACAATACAATATTGAAGATTAATAGCACATCGCTTGTTAGCTTAAGTAATAAATGAAAAAAACCTAAACATAATTATATTAAAGGGATGTCAAAACGCCCTTACCTTAGAAAAAAACAACGAATTCAATTTTTTTTCTTCATTACTTTGTTCCGGTGCGTGTACACGGTCTGCCATTACATCCTGTGGAACTTCATGTATATTGGACGTAACGCGTTATTTTCTAGTAGTTTCGTTGAAATTGAGAGGGATCATTTATACACTAAGGGATCATTTTATACTTGTCTCCCCCTACTAGGTACTTATTTTTTTCTTTCAGATACGGATTCGAACGCACATTAAAAGTATGTATCGCATTCACATACTACAGTTGTGGTGGCAACGCTAACCGCTTCGATTCCTATGAAGAGTGCTTGGCGCTCTGTGAATAAAATTTGTAGGTAAATCAGCCTCGTGAAGGCGTCAATTATCTTATATAATTGTCATAAACTCAAGTAAATGAGATAATATTGTTTTATTTTTATCGGTGGTGACCTCGCCACTACCTACACTTTGTGAAAACAAATTCACACGGCACAACGTCGCGTCGTGCTGCGATGCAATATCGTGGACCTTCTGTCGTTCTAGTCCTGTGAAAAATTAGGTACCTACTACTACCTACGACGTCCATCACCGAAATAGACGACTCAACTTCATATCGTCGTTCGACATAGTGCCGTAACAAATATAAATTTATAGTGGTAGAGTAGTGGTAATTAAGTAAGTATTGCAATGTAGGATATAATGAAGTGAGTATTTAGATTATTGCACTACACGGACGTTCACTTAACGGGCGGCTATCCGAGTCGCGTAGGCAACAAAACGCTCCCTCAGCCCCCGCCAAGTTATAGCGACGATGTTTTTTGCCACGCTAGAGACAGGACGCCCGCGGGGGGAGTGCAACGACAAAAACGAGCATAGGTCCGACCTCGATGACGCCTGGCGCGGCAAAATTCTCGCGTCCTTTTTACGCTTTTAATTTCACTAAAAAACAACACTATTCACTATCAAAAGTCTATCCAAATAAATTTTTTTTTGAATAAAATTGCCTTTCAGTACATGCAATTTCCAGGTTGTTACGAGCTTTCATTAGAGCATAAAATGAAAAAAAAAACAAGGTCGATTTTGTTTCATTTTTTAGCAAGTTTATTCTGTCGTGGTTTGAACCAAATCATAAACTCTAACACAGATGTATCTGTGACATGTATTTTTTTCCAGCTGAAACATTGTAATTCAACTGAATAAAATTGATTTAAAATCGTCAAGTTTGGTATAAGACGCTCTTCTCCCCTCCTCTCGCCATCCTATACCTTACTTACCTCAAATTTAAATTTAAAAAAAAACGGACAATTACGAGTAGGACTCGTGCTCTGAGGGTTCCGGTGGACAGAAACCTTTAGAGCACGAGTCCAAAAAAAAACTAACTGAAGTTGAAATATTGCAAGACAAATTTAACTTTGTAGTTGACGATAAGGTTATTCCATACATATCAACTACAAAATGTAAGTTTGTAATTCTAAAACAATATTTTTTTATATGATATAACTTCAAATTAACAACTTTCAGATTTATTCGTTTATATGTGCTGTAAGACCTTGCCTCTTGCCAAAATTAATGATTCTAGGTCAACGGGAAGTACCCTATAAGTAGGTTTTGATTCCCCTGTAAAATCGCAAAATATGCGACATAAACGTTCATATCTTTTGATTGCGTTGACTTACAACTTTTATTTTTCTACAGCTTTAAGAAACCGTAGATCGAAGTATTTAGTATAAATTTTAACTTGATACCTTTACGCGTTCTTGAGAAAAAGGGTCTTGACATACGGACAGACAGACGGACAGACGGACAAAGAAGTGATCCTATAAGGGTTCCGTTTTTTCCTTTTGAGGTACGGAACCCTAAAAAGAGTCGATAATCTTCAAATGGCTGAACCCATGATCCAAGAAAACAAGGTCTAGCGCTCTGGGAGTTGTCCTGCAATGACGTCACTGTCCAGTTGCCACTTTATTGTAATCAAACGGGATATCTATTGGCCATCTGCCTTTTCTTTTTAGGAACCGATAAATCGAACAATTGATATATCATCACTACATAGTATAAAACAAAGTCGCTGTCGCTGTCTCTCCGTCCCTATGTATGCTTAAATCTTTAAAACTACGCAACGGATTTTGAAGCGGTTTTTTTTTATAGATAGAGTGATTCAAAGGGAAGATTTATATGCATAACTAGCGATCCGCCCCGGCTTCGCACGTAAATTACACCCGTGCGATCCGGGCGGGCGGGTCGCTAGTAATATTATAAAACATATCAGTAGCAACTGTTACATTGTTACATTCAAGTACGAGCGCCCACGAGATATCAGCAAGCAACAAGTTAAAAAAGAGGAATGTCCATCTTCTTGAAATTCCAGTCGCGTGACGTGTCGATATTACTCGGATGTAGTCGAGCATTAGTCAAGTTATTATTGTGCAATTGGAGAGTACTCTCCAAAGAACCAGGGTCATCGACATAGATGTTAAAATTTGCAAGTTGAAGTAGCAATGGGCAGGCCACATCGCTCGAAGAACCGATAACCCGATGGGCAAGAAAGGTTCTTGAGTGGAGACCACGAACCAGAAGACGCAGCGTAGGTAGGCCTCCCACTATTAGATGGACCGACGACATAGTGAGAGTCGCTGGCATCCAGTGGATGCCAAAGGCAGGCTGTCGTTCAGTGTGTCTTCTGGCCGATGATGATGAATCGGAGAGTCACCGAGATAATCTTGATCGTGCTAAAATGAGGGCCATAGCTTCGAAAACAATACTATTCGCTGAGAATGATTCTATGACGTGATTGCGTACCTATTACAAAACATTTCTTGTAACCCATAATCGATGATGCTACCAACAAAGCTGTTGAGGAGCCACTATTATATTTCTGACGGTATCCCGTGGAAAATATTAGTTCCTGATATTGATCATCTCTTAAAACAAGCTGGTAGCGCTGTAAATATTACGAGCCCGTTTCTCGGAGTTCTTAATCATAAATAAACCGGCCAAGAGCGAGTCGGGCTCGCGCACTGAAGGTTCCGTAGCACCACAAAATTCAATAACAATTACCAGTTATAAATAACTTGGTAATGAACAGAAACTTGTCACCGACTTGCACTTGGCCATTATTTATTATTTGCTGTTATACTTTAGAGTGTGTACCTACTATAATCATGCCAAGTTTGACGCTTGTGTGTATTAGGTACCGTTTTTACATTAGAGCTAATACTAAAATACGTTAAAAAAAATGTTTGTCGTATGGGGACCCGCCCTTTCGTTTTTTTTTTTTATTATTATTTGTTAGTTAATCTGCCGTAATGTTACATATTCTATGAAATTTTAAACCAGCTATCTATTACGGTTCGAAAGATACAGCCGTTTAAAGGTAGGGCAGACTGACAGTCGCATAGACGGACAGACGGACAGACAGACAGACGGACAGACGGACAGACGAACATACGGACAGACAGACAGACATCGTAGGCTTAGTAATAGGGTCCCGTTTAGGACCCGTTTAGGGTACGGTAGTTTTTACCCTTTGGGTACGGAACCCTAAAAATTGCACAAATACCCGCCTTCCTCTGCCCTGTTAATCTGAATAACTTCGGTTATGTATGATTGATTCACTTGCGGATTATATTTAGTTAGGGTACAGTCTGCGATAGAACTTTTAAAACCGCCTTTTGTGTTATCAAAATTGACAGGACTGCCCAGATGTTTTGACTGACTAAGTACCTACTCTAATTATACAACAATGGCATCGATTCTGGTGTACACTAAACTAAACTAAATTTGACAGCTCTAACATTATTGCCATCCTTCTCTCACATATTAAAATGAAAAGAGAGACAGATAATTTTAGTCCTGACAGATTGGTTTAGTTTAGTGAAGTTAGTTTAGTTTAGTATGACAGAATCGACGCCACTATCAACTTATCACAATATTAGCACTTGAAGTGGCAGTGGACATGGCACATAGCACGCAGAACAGATGGCCGTTGGGGCCGAAGGGTTCTCAAATGGTAACCACGACCTAAAAGAGACCGCAGGAAAACGCTGGATGCAGACCGCTTTCAACCAGCCCATTCGCTATTTTTTCTGTGGTTTTTAATGTGGTCATTGTCAATGTAATTTTCATAAATTTTCATCTTTCCGCAGCCGTGAACGCTAACAGAAAGTGGTTCTTGTCAAGACCCCCAGTAGTGGAGGTCCATAGAGTGTGGAACAATTCAAAATTTGTAAAATTATTTTGTTTCCGTCTGTACAATACCGTGCATTGTTTACGTATGGGGCCACGTGCGATAATTACCCCTTGTTCGATGCCGCGGCTATATGCGGCGTGTTTGGACAATGGATGGTTATGGGGCTATCCGGTGTTGTGGAATCATGAACTTTGCTGGAGGCATTTTTCATTTCATATTTCTTTACTTGCCACTAAGATTTTAATGATACTTACATTACGCCGGCATAAACGAAGATTCTAAACAAAAGGTTGATCGAGTTGTAAGCTTTTTAGGGTAAAAAAAACCAGACAAGTACGAGTAGGACTCGCGCTCTGAGGGTTCCGTTAGATGGAACCCTCAGAGTGCAAGTCCAAACAAAAAAAAAAACAACAAAAAAGTTGAAATATTGAAAGACAAACTTAACTTTGTAGTGGACAATAGTGTTCTTCCATACATTCCAACTACAAAATTTAAGTTCGTAATAGCAAAACATGATTTTTTTTAATGATATAACTTTAAATTTATGATTTTCGGATTTATTTCTTTATATTATGTGCTGTGAGACCTTGCCCCTTGCCAAATTTCATGATTCTAGGTCAACAACGGGTCAGTTTGTAAATGTGACCTTGGTGACTGTTTTTAACCGACTTTGATAAAGGCCCGTAAATTTAGCCGGTATTTTTTACATATAACTAGGTAGACTAGGTACCTACTAATACATTAAAACTTTCACCGCACGGCGTCCTTTGTGGCGCTTACCCTATAATTTAATTAAAACACGTACAATCGTTGTAACTTTATAAGTGTTGTTTACTAATCCGTATTATTTTGCAGACATATTTGTAAGGTTTCAGCTAATTTGCCAGCCTGGGGCTGAAAGTTACCTTGCTTGATAACCGGGTGTAAAGAATATGTACCGATTTCATGCTGTTTAGCTGTTAGTTAATTAGGGCTTAGCGGATTGTTTGATGAGCGAGTTGTGATTCATGGCTTTTTTTATCACACTAATTACATCAAGGCCTATTTTAAACTGCAATATCGTTTAAATTATCTGTGCTGATTTAACTATATTTAGCTGTTAATAAATTAGGGGTTAGAGAAGTAATTCAATCTATCTTGTTCTTGCATTAGGAGAGGCCTAAGTCAAACAGTGGACCATAAAAGGCTGATGATGATGATGAATTAATTCCACATTTCTTTGTAAGTAAATATATTAATAACGAAGTTCGTTTGACTTACATAAATTACGAGTAAATAAGTATTTATTAAACTACTACAAGCCGGTAAAATCGCTTTGACCGGCTTTATTGAAGCTCTCGCTTACTTTGCTTTAGTTGCTCGCTTTTAAAGTTTCAGCTTAGTTTTTCGCTGAAATGAGGTCTTCAAACTTGAGTTAACCTGTGCCTTGGAAGTCTCGCCGCAGCCTCAGTAAGGGTGCCATGTTTCTGCAAAACGAATATTAGCGGTTTTTTATTTTGGAGTTCGCTTTCGTTGCGTTTGCTTCACTTCGCATATGGTTTGCTGGCTATAGTATGGTGAGTTTGGTAAGCTACCTAATTTTCAAAAATCTTTCATAACTGTTAGATTCTCTGTATACATGTCTATTTCTCTATGGCCCGTTAGTAAAGTAATGTGTTTCCGGGTCCGCTCTCTCTCTTTCTCTCTCTCTTGTCTCTGATCGCCCCCGAGCGATGGCCTGTTTGTTGGTCTCCTCAAATACTTATGTGAGTAATTTGTTCTGCTCCTTGCTCTAAATAAAATTAAATAAGGATAGTGTTTAATTCATAATTATATTAATAACTAGCGGTCCGCCCCAGCTTCGCACGGGTATAGATTATATGCCTATGTCACTCGGGTAGTGTAGCTTCCCGTCAGTGAAAGAATTTTTCAAATCGGTTCAGTAGTTTCGGAGCCTATTCAATGCAAACAAACAATCAAATCTTTCCTCTTTATAATATGAGTATAGATAACGCCTGGTTAATGTGACGCGTGACCAAAATGCTGGCGTGTTTCTGGCTCAACGTATAAGCATTGCCATTCAGGGTGGCAATACCGCCATCGCCAGCATGCTGCGTACCTGCGCTGCCAAATGGTAGTGGGCTTGAGCATTTCGATTGTCTTGTTGATAGCATACATAGTGTCGACTAAAATAAAATTAATGGACGGGCCGAGAAGAAGCGCATTTTTGAAGATTACATAATAAGCGCCGGCGCTCACTTTGTTTCAGTCGGTCTCTAGCCGTAGCAAGTGCAACACGAGACTATTGTTACATGATAACGAAACATCTGACAAAGTAATGCCTTCGTGTGCTTACCCGAAATTTAAAAACACAACAAAAACCGTTATCTATCTATGTTTTGTAACAAATTTACTGTAGGTAGGTACATGGTTATAATTAGGTGTTGAAGTACCTATATGTCCGACGGTTATGACTCATTTTTACTGAGCAGGTTTAATGGTTATGGCCCGTCCATTCATTTTATTTTGGTCGACGATACATGTCATGAACCATATCCTTAGAGCATTCGTGTACGTTCCGTACTCTGAGACTGCTGTCAATGCAGGTACACCAGTCCATACTGTTTTTATGTACCTTGGATGCTTCCTGGAGTTACCTTAGTCGTTATAAGTGGAAACTTTCAAGCTTCATATAGTTGAAACTAACACGAGTCTATGAGTATTGAGTGTAAACTGATGAACTGCACTCCTTTGAACACCAACTATAATTGCCAAAAATTCTATTTTTGTAACGTCACAATGGATAAAGCAATTAGGATGAACTTGTTCATTCATTTTAAGAGCGTAGCTTCTGTCGAAGGAGTATGTAACTTTATTGTATTTTATTTTTAAATTATAAATAGGCTTGCGCTTGGCCGCCAACTCGCCTGATGTTAAGCGATGATGCAGCCTACGATGGAGCACGCTTGCCTAGAAGAAATCTATTCACTCTCGACTTGAAGGCTTCAAGGCTTGACGGCAGCGTTTTGGACTCTCTGTACGACAAGACATTTGCCTTTTCGTTTATTTGGTCTAAAAATACTCTTCTTGGTCTTCCAGGTCTTCTCTTTCCTTCTATGATATTTTTCCAAAACCAAGTCCAGTCGCCCAAAACATAAATCATGCCGAACGCACTCTGCGTTCGCTAACTAGTCCGGTCAAGATGTAGAGGCCAAAAGGCCAACAGTATAAGTCAATATAAAAAAAAAGTTCATATTTATTTTCTCTCTAGCATTAAAACATGTTACATGTACGGAAATCTAGAGGAACGTCTAATTAACAACTCAGTTGAATGCATTCCCGGGCTCCACGCCACAGATTAAAATAGTAGCTTCCCCGTCCGTACTGTCAACGCGTATTTACAAATGCTAATGCAATTTTCCTCTGCCTGGTTTGGGATGGCATTAGCATTAGTCTTCATCACACTAATATGATGAGCGCAAAAGTTTTTGAGTAAGTGTGTGTGTTAGCCGCATTCAACACCATATCAGCTGAACTATTTGAATGAAATTTGGTATGGAGGTAGCTTATACCATAAATTTACATTAAAACAATATTTATTTACTATCCATAAAAAAAACTAATCATTGTAGGATAGCGGATAATGCGGTGGGGTGTTATTAGTAAACCATTTTCAATTTAAATTTTTGTTGTCAAAATTTGCTGTTGCTAATGCTGAGTTTGGCATTGGAAATTCGGCTGTCGGTAACTACAGGCTACTATAAAACTCACATTTAAATCTCAGCGAGTTTACAAAGTGAATTCAAACAAACACAAACAAACAAATTAATTTATTGGGCATTATAAAAATTTATATCATATATAATTTATATATGAACCCTGAATTGACTCCTACTATGAACTAGTAATAAATACTGTATTAACCTTATAGTAAAATACAACTAAACATTAAACAACTCTCAACATGCTTATATTATATTTTTTTCTGTTCATAAGCTTTACCTTTACTTCCTACGCCTACCTTGCCTTTGACCAAGGCAAGGTAGGCGAAGCGTTGGTCATCTAGCAGCAAGATGGGTCGACGATATTATTACTATCGCGGGTCGAGCCTGGACTAAATTAGCACAGGACCGAGGCAGATGGCATAGCAAGTGAGAGGCCTATACCCAACAGTGGGATAAGGAATGCTGTGGATGATAATGATGATGATGAAGCTTTGCCTAGCAATAAAATAGAATAAAGCACGGTTAATTTTTACACGCACGGTCATCTGACCCCAAACTAAGCAAAGCTTGTAATGTGGCTGCCAGAGACTGATATACATATATATATTTACTTACAGTTAGTTCTTGGTAAAATATGCTCTCAAAACTAGAGTTTCTAAATACGCGTCCGAGCCTCGTTCCGACAAATTGTGTAGGACTCATGTGTAGTCTGCATTTCCCCAACTAAACATTAGAATTTCGAGCTGAAATTACATGGAATCCCTTGCGTTGCCTATCCGGTTCTCAGTAAAATATACTCTCTAGGCTATATAGAGGTTGTACCGTAGTAAAGCCGTGGTAGCCCATTTTAGAGACCGCTAGACTCGAAAGCGTGAGGTCGCGGGTTGGAGCTATGTACGGATTTTCATACCACTGCCTTTTCGGTGAAGGAAAACATCGTAAGGAAACCTGCATACGTACCTACGGAGAAGGAATTCAATGGATTATTTGAATCCACCATTCCACACTGGGCCAGTGTGGTGGATATGGCCCAATTACCCTTACGGGGGTAGGCTAAAAGTCCAGCAGTGGACTGCTAAAAGGCTGATTATGATGATGATGATGATGAGTATTAAACTCGACATCAGGATGACACCATTGCTGTGATCACAATGTTTGCTCTCTTTATTTTGAACTTAGGTATTCAGCAGTTTTTTTACTGACTGTACTTAAGCATGATTGGTCGATTTGACCACTAGAAAAGTAGATTAAAATAAAATTAAATAAAACGGTTAACTCGGCCGCGTGGTCGAGTTTATTGCAGCCGAGTCAACTCCTATCAGATGTCGGCTTTACAGATTCTTAGAGTAGATATCTCACAAGAATAAACTTACAAGCAAATATAAAATTCAAACTATGCATTCTAATTATGCTACTCGTGATTTCAGCCACGTGAACATTCCCTCAGGTACCGTACCTTTTTCAGGAACCATACCTTTTCCGTGATAAAAATTATCCTATTCACTATCCTTCCATCTATTCAAAATATCTTTATAACTTTACAAAAAATCTGTACAAGTTGACCCGTTGCTGCATGAAAGAGGAACAAGAAATTACTACTAATTTATAATATTAGTAGGTATAATAGTATATACTATTTCAATTCGTTCATTTGCCCTAATATCTGCAATAATATTTGTAAAAAGTCGAATGATATCACGAACTCTTATAACTTTAACTAGGTTTTTGAACGTAGATTAGATAATATGTTTTATTCAGCTTTTTACGATGTTATTGCATCTGCCAGAGCAACTAAACAAATGGAAATAGTGTAATTAAATAGATAAAACGATATCCACGTAAAAATATCAACCTTATAGGTAGGTATACCCGTTGTGACCGAGATAAATCTTCTAAAAAGATATTCAGCTCTCTACAACCTTTAAACCAGGCTATAACAAAAGGTCCAGACCTCCAAAACTTTACGCTCCACTGTACTACGTTGAGCATTCACCAGTTCCTTTACTTATCTCAGCTCCTTTACATTTTCATGGAGCCTTTTCAGACGCAAGTAGGATTACTATCCGTTCAGATTTACCCGTACATGTTTGACTTTATACGTTCGATCCAGACTGTTCTCATTAGGAAAAAATCTAAGCCCTTGACCTTGAAAAGAGCTTTTAAAATATATTTTTTGTGACTTGTTGCCGTGTCCGGTTTTTTATTCAGGGTCGGTTTTTTTTCCCTTATTCTACTAACCAATTCAAAGAACCAGAGTCACCGATATAGCTGTTAAAATTTGCAAGTTGAAGTGGCAATGGGCAGGCCACATCGCTCGAAGAACCGATAACCGATGGGGAAGAAAGGTTCTTGAGTGGAGACCACGAACCGGAAGACGCAGCGTAGGTAGGCCTCCCACTAGATGGACCGACGACATAGTGAGAGTCGCTGGCATCCAGTGGATGCAAAAGGCAGGCTGTCGTTCAGTGTGGAGGTTAAAGGGGGAGGCCTATGTTCAGCAGTGGACGTCTTCTGGCTGATGATGATGATTCTACTAAACCAATTGTTTTTAAATTGTAATTGTTTTAATTTTAATTGTTTAATGAATTGCTTAAAAATTTAATATTTTTTATACTAAGTTATAATATTAGGTGGTGGTATTTTTCTAGTATAAAATTTTTTTTAAACTGTAAATTTTGAGGCAATTATTTAAAAATTAAAACTAAAACAATTAGCCAGTACTTGTGAGAAGTTGTAATGGTAACCCTAGACGCAAATTTAAGGCTTGAAGCGGAATAAGACGGACGCTTTGAAAAAAAAATTAAACGTAATTTTGTTCGGCGCTTTTTTACCGCCTCCAATTTAGGAGCGTTCCAACTTTTAAGCGGCGAACTTGGAAATCTCCAACAGGAAAATAATGAATTGTTTTATTTTTAGCATGGAAAGGTTGAGCTTTGCGAGTCCCAAAGTTAATGCTAACACGAATAAGGGAATTGCCTACCCTTGACTTTGGAGATTTAGTTAGATTTTTGAGTTATTGCAGGATTTTTTTATCGCGAATAAGTCCACGTTTTACCAACAACTCGCCTGTTAGTAAGCTACGTTGTGCTCGAAGATGAAGCTCGCAGACTTAGAAGATAGGCACTCTTACCTTGAAAAGGCCCAGATTTATCTCTAAAAAAAGAAGCCGGCAGGTTGTTCCAATCCTTGGTTTTGCAAATTAGATATGTAAAATTTATTTGTCACCTAGGTTAGGTACCTACATAAGTTGGTGAGTATATAGGTTATTGCCCAATTTTATTTATGTCTATAAAGGTGTAGATTTTTTAGTAAACATTGGATGGTTAGTCGGTTCTCTAAACAAAATTTGAGAGGGCGGACGATCATTTATCCCGAAAAAAAACCGGTTATTTTAACAATGCAGGTGAAACCGTAGGACGCAGTAAGTTACTCAATGAAAGGCTTTTTTCTCTCTCGATAAGCGTTTTTTTTCAACTTTTTTCAGATTTTACCACATTTATTTTTAGACCTTCAACGGTCTATAACTGTATTAATTTGTAGTGTTAGTTTTAGCTTGTATTTTGTTTAGTTAATAAAGACAAAAAAAAAACATTTATAATAAAGAATTTTGTTATATTTATCTAGCCCACAGACTTTAGTCAAGCCAATATGTTTTGATTTAGAACTTGAAAGAAAGGTGTTTGACCCTTTTCCTTACCAAGATTAAAGAAGCACTTTGTGCCTTAAATTAGCTTCAATACCTGCATAGTATCCACCAGATTAGCAAGTTGAAGTGGCAGTGGGCAGGGCACATATCACGCAGAACGGATAGCCGATGGGGCCAAAAGGTTCTCGAGTGGAGACCACGGACCGGTAAGCGCAGCGTAAGATGTCCACCCACAAGATTGACAGACGACCTAAAAGAGACCGCAGGGAAACGCTGAATGCAGGCCGCTTCCAACCGGCCCTTTTGGAGATCGATGGGGGCCTATGTCCAGCAGTGGACGTCCTATGGCTGAAATGATGATGATGAATACATAATAGGACTACAGCTGACCCCTTACCTTCCTGCATTCATTGACACTTGTTCAAAGTTTGACCAAGTTTCGTCCCCTACTTTCAAACTTCCGACTGTAAATTAATAGCTTTTAGTGTACAAACTAATGGAATACAGTTTTGCGATACTGGGAAAGTATCCAAGGAAGCCTGACAAGTGTCTCTCTCTTGACGGAAGGAGGGCAAAACCGATTTAGCACATATTTGCTGCCAAGTTTGTCGGTGGCACTACGTCGTAGAAAGCTGGCAACTTGAGTTAAAATGAATGAAAAAACAAATTTAAGTTTTTGAGCTCGTGTTTCAAGAGTCACACTCAGCACTGAATTTTTTCCAAAACTTTGGCCTACCAAAACTTAAAAGGATCGTTCTCGGAGCTTGGATCCCGCTCGTCCACTAGTTTCTTTTAAGACATAGATGGCAAACAAGCGGGCTGCCGATGGTAAGCAGTCACCGTCGTCTATAGATACATGTAACACCAGAGGCATCACAAATACGTTGCTGGTCCTTTAAGACTATTAACTAGCTTTTTGAAGAACCTCATGTTACCGGATGCAGCGTAAAAGTGTATGGCAGGATGGTCCGTTTTTCCTGACTATATCTAACAATTAATAATATTTTCAACATGCCGGAAAATAGCTAGACTGCTTAGCAGCGTAGGTTTGCCGGTACTAGCCACGGCTGTAGCCTATCACCATATCATTACCCAGGGATCGTCTGTCAGGTTTTGGAATAATTTGTGCCTTCCCGCGGATGAGGGTAACCCCAAAATTCAAAAAGTCCTTTTTTGCTTTTCTTTGTTGCCGTATTAGTTTCACATAGTGCAGGACATGCGAGCCAGATTTTTTTCGGCTAGGCGTTTTTTTAATCTTCTACCACGCCGTCGCTCAAGATGAACTGTGATCAAACGCCTGTCAACCGTAAATACAATCAATATTATTGTTTGATATCAAAAAATTAAATGATCTACGACACTTCCGAGGAACTATATCATTGGACCCTGCAAATTGTCAATAAGGTCAGCGACTTATCTTTCATGCCCTCCAATGCAGCGATCAATTAGCTTGTTTGCCACCTATGCCTAAAAAATAAGGGATGATAGGATATAGATGGAATATTGATTTGATTTAATTTATCAAAACTGTGTTTCTGACGAAGTTCTAGTGTAATTTCGCTTCTACCGAGCAACAGCTTCGAAAAAAGTTTTGAGGTTGGACTTCCGTGGAGTGACGCTTGATTCAATCTACTATTTTGATTTATCACTTTGGAATAGCAAATTGGTACCCCCATCAAATCCCCACACAATCATGTAGAATTTATCGTTAACTCTATTCATTAAAAAACAGCTGTTAATAGCTCGGGCTTCCTTCCGCGCTATTATTTCATTACGCTATTATCCACTTGGGACTATTAGCTATTAGCAGGGTCAGAGTTGGCGGCTGTAGGACGTCCATACTTAATACCGCATCCACACATTAACAGTGTCTGTGAAGATCGTTATTGAGCAGTTTTTTCGTTTTATATATCTTCTTATTGCATCGTACAATACCTTGCTGGTGCATTTCAAACATTTTGAAGATATGAATGATTGACTGTAATTTATAATCTAAAATGTTCCATTAAAAACTGGCCAAGTGCGAGTCGGGCTCACGCACTGAGCGTTCCGTATCACCACTAAATAAAATAATCATCAATTTAAAACTGACTTCAAAATTAATTAAATATGGAATTTCGATGATAATGACGAAGAAATAATAAGGTCATCCAAGTAACCGAATTACCAGTTATAACTTGGTAATGCTTGATAAATTTTAGTTTTAATTTTTTTTTTACTGGGCAAGTGCCTTTTTTAACTAAACAAAATACAAGCTAATACAAACACTACACATACAGTTAGACTGCCCATAGACCGTTGAAGGTCTAAAGACAATCCAAATACTCAAGCCCACTACCAGCTGGCAGCGTACCCAGCATGCTGGAGGCATTACCACGCTGAATGAAAATACCACGGCAATGCTTATGCGTTGCGCCAGAAACACGCCAGCATTTTGGTCACGCAAATTAAATTACATTAAAAAATCATTCAATATTTCATGTACCTATCACTACACCATTTTTTTTTTCATAATTATACACATCACATACATCAGCAGCCACTAAACGTCCACTGCTGGACAAAGGCCTCCTTCTTAGAGAAGGGTGTTGCCATAATCCCCACGCTTGGCAGGCGGCTTGGAGATCGCAGTACGTTCACCGTGTACTAATAGGACGCTGCTGCCCATCCTCCGGTGGTTGTGGTCGCAGTTTTAGGACATACCCGGGTCACACATAATTAATCTAAATTAGTATCGAAAAACTAAGCTGTTTGTATCGATACTAAGATTCACTATACGCACTGACATAATAGCGCAAACTTAAATACATTTTACCAAATTTAAATTTAATTCAAATCGGCTTGGCAGTTTTAGCGTGATTCAAAACTTTCGCAGTTACTTATTTCATGATCTTTATACACCGGTAGGTACTCTACAATTCTCCATCACCGATTAGTGACATAATAAGCAATGTCCTCACATGACTCAGTGAGACTGTGTCCACGTGATCGGTCATCGACGGGTCGCCAGGTCACTCGGACATCTGCGCACGAGTACGGCTTCCGTAGACTCCGTGTCATCCGCACTAACTGATCAATATGCTGTAAGCATCCGCTCGCGCGCTGACTCAAGTTTTTCCTTTAAAATTGTCAATTGTAAAGTACCATCTATTCTTTAGAGAATTAGTAGTAGAATTAGAAGCTATTAGTAGCTACCCACATCTATATTTATATTTACGTGTGTAAATCTTGGGGTGAATCTTAGAATCTACGGCCAAACACATAAAGTGTTTGGCCGTAGATTCTAAGATTCAGTTAGACTGATTTTTGCTGCGCACGATCTGAAGTCCACCATCTTTTATGCCGAGAAACTGTGTACTAAGCGCGTTTGTTGGCTATCGCATGCCCAATCACAAACCTCGTCGAACTCAGTTAAGAAAAATATTTGTTGTTCTTAAGCTATGAGTATTCACGGAAATATTCGTCTTATCGATTTTCAGTTTGTTAAATTAAAAAAAAAAAAACTAGTTCGAAGTTGAAAGCGTGATAACCTAAGTACGGCGTGGACCGTACCGACCGACCGCGTTCTGTCCTAAATATTAGTAATCATCATCATCTTCAGCCATAAGACGTCCACTGCTGAACATAATCAGGCATTTCCCTTAGAATGCCACACTGAACGACAGCCTGCCACCTGAAACTTCTGGATGCCAATTAAATCTTAAAAAACGAGATACAACATAATGGTCAAGCAGGAAGAGTTTTTGTCCACTCAAGGCTTGCCTCGACTTTGCAGTTGTGTATACCTTATATTGCCTGAAGAATCGAGAACCGTTGGGATAGAAAGTTTTGGTGTGGAGACGTTTAGGAAAATATTTTGTAGGACCTGCGTAAAACGGTGGCTAAAATCTGGATGCAGAGAACAGCCGACCCAGCTCAGTTTCGTGTATTAGGAGAGGCCTATGTCCAGCAGAGGACAATAAATGGCTGTTAATGATGATTTTAGATACTGATACCTAATATTTCACAAATCCTCAGTCTACTTTGTTGTGGTTTACCATTACATAAGTGTGGCTTCCCTAACTCGATTTGCAACCTTCCCGTAAATTGTTATGGTTTCGGTTTAACACCGCATTAGTAGTTTCAAATGACCAGCCTGTTCTGTAATCGAATATAAGTGATTAGCAACCTATTCTGGATCTATTGTCGAGGCATTTAGTTCCATCAATCATAGGGAGGAGGCTTTGATTGACCTAAATTGTGCGCTATCATTTGACGTGTAGTACGTATACATTTTATCCCCGGGAGTTTTAAGACATACCCGTGGGTATGTCTTAAAACTGCGACCAGAACCACCGGAAGATGGGCAACAGCGTCCTGTTAGTACACGGTGAACGCACTACGATCACCAAGCCACCTGCCAAGCGTGGGGATAATTGGCAACACCCTGATCTAAGCTAAAATATTGCACTGAATAACATTATATCGGGTACTTGCTGTGCTACGTTCAAAAACCTATTGAAAATGATAGGAATGCGTACTTTTTACTAGGGTTCCGTAATCAAAGGATAAAAACGAGACCCTATTACTAAGCCTACGGTGTCTGTCTGTCCTACCTGACCTGTTCGGCTATATCTTTCGAACCGTAATAGATAGCCAGTTGAAATTTTCACAGAATATGTAATGTTACGGCGGATTAACTAAGAAATTTTAAAAAAGTCTAAAAGTAAAAACGAAAGGGGTGTCCCTATACAACAAAGATTTTTTTATCAACGTATTTTTTTTATTAGCTCTAATGTAAAAACAGTAATACGTACACGCGTCAAAGTTGGCATGATTATAGTACACACTCCAAAGTATAACAACAAATAATAAATAATGGCCAAGTGTGACGCGGGGTCAAATTTTACTTCATTACCAAGTTATAACTGGTAATTCCTAACCTGGATGACCTCGTTATCATCTCACCCGATCGAAAAGCCATATCTAACTAATTTTGAAGTCGGTTTTTTAAATTGATAATTATTGTATTTTGTGGTGGTACGAAACCCACAGTGCACGAGCCCGACGCGCACTTGACCGGTTTATTCAGCTTATTACAATGTAGCAGTCAGAGCAAATAATTTATTGTACTGAGTTTAGCTTCTTCTGTCTTCAGAATTTGAGCTTTTGAGCTATGAGAGTGGCTTTATAATATTTTAGCCACGTACAGTTCAGACAATAGTGTGAATATTTCTCGAATTCTTATCATAATGCCTCAGTTGTGCTCGTATGGTACTAGAATTATCTTACAATGAAAGTATATCCTTTGTGGCAATCTGCTTGAAGTACTAAATTTAACAGAGCTCAATATACAGGGTTATTGATTTAGAGTTTATAAATAATAATAATAACATCGCTAGAAATCCGGTATGCCCAAGAACCTCAAGATTTCAGAGACATTATGCACTGGGCCAGCATAGTGGATCAGGGTCCATTATCTCTCTCTCTCTCTCTCTCTCTCTCTCTGTGTGTGTGTATCTTTCTGAGAGAAGGCCTGTGTCCCAGCAGTGGGAATATGATAGATTGCTAGCAAATTTTCAATAACCCTGTATGTAGGTTTCTAACTAAACAGCGTGAATCTGAATAGGTTAGGCCGAAAGTGGGCCATCATTCTTACATCATACTTATCATTATAAACCGCTGTCGTGACCAAAATGCTGGTGTTTCTGGCTCACCGCATAAGCATTGCCATTCAGCGTGGTAATGCCGCCAGCATGCTGGGTACGCTACCAACTGGTAGCGGGCTGGAACATTTTGATTGTCATTACCTTCAACGATCTGAAAAGTCCAACTGTTTAGTGGTGTTAGCTTGTATTTTGTTTAGACTTGCAACTACATAAAAACCTGTTTTTAATACGGAACTAATGCTAAAAGAAATCGTCATTGACTATTCACAAAATGTGTGGAACAGCATGGAACAGCCGATAGCTTTTTGAGTTTCCAGAGTGTCTCATAGAAAAAGTTGTTCTTAGTTAATGAGTAGGTACAATTACTCTTTCGGTTTTGCGACCTAACACGTAGTTCTGTTTCCCCAGTAAGTATAGCTGAAAAACTCTTGCCCTAGTGTATCGAGACAAATTGGGACAAAGTTTAACCATGATCTCGTTAAGATAGCCAAAGTTCATAAAAGACATAAGGGTTTATACTTGCGTACCTATTCGTAATGAAGTTCGGAGATAACCTTATTATCAAAGCTGTGTAAAGGTCGGGAGGTTATCTTAGAGCTATAAAAGAAGCGTTTCCACCCCTGAATACACTGACAGAATTTTCAGTAAGTACTTAAAAGCTGTTTTACGTTTCTAATAACTTTTTAACCGACTTCCAAAAAGAGGCGGTTATCAATTCGACTGTATGTTTTTTTTATGTACCTATGTTTGTTACCTGATTACTCCGCCAATTTAGAATTGTTTTTGATGATTCTTTTTTTGGTTGGTAGGTCATATCTCATGGTGGTACCATAATTTTTTTATTGACATTGATTCAGCGCTTTTTGAAAAATCTACAAAAACATGACAATAAGTAACGAATTCAATGTACAATGTAAACATTGTACAGTGCCACCAACTTAGCTGTTAAGGTGGGCAAAATTGGAACTACAGTTATTTCTTGGTGAATTTCATACTTTGTTTTCCACTAGCGACGCTGTCAACTGAACAGCAAACATAGAGGAACTGTTCCTACAACAGAACTTCAAAAAAAAAACAAAGAAGTGTCTCCATGGCGACCGGGCCCTGTTGTTTTTCGTTAAATTTTTCATTACCATGGATACAAAGTATTTCAGTCGTAATATTAAATAATATTTTCTACTTTTTAGTGTCAGTTTGTAAATGTAGGTATAGCGTAGAGGTATAGTCATGAAACCGGTTCTTTTTTTTCTAAAAATTCTAATTATGTTACTTCAGATAAACTTGCTTCAGATACTAGATTCAGAGATCGGAACAAGACAGATGTCACATTGACAGATAATTACAAGTTGAGGTAGAAATGGGCAGGCCACATCGCTTGAAGAACCGATAACCGATGGAGAAGAAAGTTCTAGAGTGGAGACCACAAACCGGAAGACGCAACGTAGGTAGGCCTCCCACTTGATAGACCGAAGACATCGTGAGAGTCGCGGGCATCCAGTGGATGCAGACGGCAGGCTGTCGTACAGTGTGGAGATCTAAGGGGGAGGCCTATATTCAGTGGAGGTCTTCTGGCTGATGATGATTATGATGAATTACTTTACTGATAGTTGGATCATCTGTAGTCATTTGATTATCTATTATCATAATTATAAGTATGTACGTAAAACCTGATTGAGAGAAACTATATTCAAGACCATTAATTGAGTTTATTATAAGCCTTTTGGGGTAGAAACCTCGGGGACCCAGAGCCGAAAAATTACCAAAGATTTGTCATCACGTCTAGAGGACGCAAATGTGATCAAAATGGGTCTCTACTTTGTTCAAAGGGTGAGCATGGTTATAGAACGTATTGGTAACAATGCCCACTGGTCTCGGTTTACTAAATTCGTTTTTTACCCCTTGTACAATTTTTTTCTGTCGTTGTAAATAAATATCTTACAAACAATAAATAGTCATTTTACCTTCCCCTTTAAAAAAGAACACACCTAATTGAGCTGTACAGAAGATACATTAAAAAACATTCTTATTTTTTCGATTCAGTCCCAAAATAAAACAGCTTTATTGCGTCGCATTGATCGAAAGCGTGCCTATTCAATTTCATCCAGTTCTTTTATATACCGTAGAGTCGTATATCCTTTAACCGAACCTAAGTACATATATCGTGGTATTCTGCCATACAGCCCTTTAGGTGCGTTCGCAGGCGTGACAATAAAAAGGGTCGTGAATATTGTATCGCGCGAGGTCGTACTTTTAATTTATAGCCAGATACAGCTGTTGTAACTGATGGGATACATCGGGTGTTTTGTGCCTCTTGATATCGTTCATTTGTTTACTTTTCGTTAAAATGACAACTAGGTGCCTACATTTTTATTTGCTTTTAATACAGACTAGCGACCCGCCCGCCCGGCTTCGCACGGGTGTAATTTACGTGCGAAGCCGGGGCGGGTCGCTAGTTATATATAATATAAACCTTCCTTGAAAATGTATCTAACTGATAGTGAAAACCGCATTAAAATCCGTTGCGAAGTTTAGGAGGAGTTAGCGGCCATACAGACATACAGACAGACGCAGAAAATTACTTCAATTTATACTATGTAGAGATTAAGTCTATGTATGACTATTATACCAATTAGCCTAAAGGAAATGTTTACATAACTTTCATCAAAAGTTTTGAACGAGTTTCTAGTACGAGTATGTAGAATTTCGTTTACGGCGAGGTTTTCTCACTTCTCAACAACGCTTGTTACTACAAATGACCACAATGCTAAAGTCTCTTCCAGGAGAAGTGGTAGATCTCCCATATAGGCGTTTTTGTACTCAGTTAAAGAAGTGGTTAGTAAAGGAGAGCTTCTATGAAATGGAAGAATTCAAAAAAATGGCATGCCGTTTTAATCTTATGATTTGGCTTGTTGATACATTTATAGTATTTAATTAATTCTTTTGACATAATATTTATAAACTAATACAATTTTGCACGCCCTTACCCTTAGGGCTGTTAATGGATGAATATTTAATATTTTAAGACCTTGTATACCCATTAGCAAGCAAATAAAAACTTCGACTTTGACTTTAACATATTGTATTAAAGTCGTTTTGTTTAGTAGAACAAAATCACGGGACTTACACAGTCGTGCGTTTCGCTACTTCTATTATTGAAGTTTTTCCTCATATATTTCGAAAACTATACCTGTAATTTGCCTGTAATATAAAATGACGGTTCCGTCTATAATTATGAAATCTGTATATTAAGATATCGTAGACATCATTTGGTAAATAGATATTTGAATGAATCCAGAAAACAGTTAATAAAGCTTAAATCAATGTTACTTTCTATCGAGAATGTTTTTGATATTTTGGTAACCCTGAACATTATCTTTATTCCAAGACTAACTTATCAGTGGATTAACCTTTTCATAACTGAACGGCTGACCTGAGCTTGATGAAATTTCACATGGTAGTAGTGTGTATAATAAAGAAGAATATGAAGTAAAAATACCGGTTATATCTAGTGAAAATATAATAGAGAGTATACGGGGTGTAAGGGGAACACTCTCGAAGCCAAAAGAAGGTAATTGTACTCATCATTATGAACAGCTTTTAGTACGGGACCAGCCATGAAATGCCAAAAAAAATATCAGCTGTTCTATAGAAAACGGTCATTAACACTCGACAAAATGTATGGAACAGCGATTTCGATTTCGAGATCGTTTCGCGATTTCAGTGTTGGTCCCATACTAAAAGTGGTTCACAATGATGAGTACAATTACCTTCTTTTGGCTTCGAGAGTGTTCCCTTTACACTCTGTATAATACATACCGCCTGTCTATAGATCTCTTTTGGATCCATGCTCTCGCACTGTTCTGTTGAAACTCTGCTGCTGGCGGGTTTGATTTGTAGCCCAACTCCTGACCCACTATTCATTTAAAACTTCGTAACTTTGCCAACAAAGAATTAATATAACAACCGCAAAAAAAAACTCTTAACTGGCATCAATTTGTGTACGTACTTACTATGTAGGGATAAATTAAACTTTATTTATTTATTTACATACGAAAATTAAAAAAATTTGAAATAATACAGTGCTAAAATTAAACCTAAAACTACTACCTATGTACAGTCAATAGAAGCATGCCGGGAATACGTTATACGATAGGTAAACCGGGAAGATTCTTCGCAAAATAAAATGAATAGACGGGCCATAACCATTGAATTTGCTCAGTAAAAACAAGTCATAACCGTCGGACATATACTTCAACACCTAATTATAACTATGTACAGTACATTAGTTACAAAAAATAGATATCAGTTTTTTGTTGTGTATTTACACTTCGGGAAAGCACACGAAGGCATAATTTTGTCAGATGTTTCGTTATCATGTAACAATAGACGCGTCCCGAACTTCCTACGGCTAGAGACCGACTGAAATGAAGTGAGCGCTGGCGCTTATTTTGTAATCTTTCAAAATACACTTCTTCTGGGCCCGTCCATTCATTTATTTTGGTCGAAGGGAAGAATAGACATTTTCCACGGCCGCCGCTTCGAGTATCTAAACATATTTTTTTCCTTACATTCTATCTTAGAACCGTAACTCTACTCCTAACTTTATGTAGACTAATTTACTCCTAACAAATTTTCCGCTTCGCAAGCCTAGAGTAATTCATCAAACTACTTCGGTATTCCACCCTGTATTAATTGAACTAATTACGCAGTACGCACTGAAACAAGGGAATAAATAATGAAATGCTTTGTAAATTCCAATTAAATCCAGAGAAGTCGAGTCTTTGAGGCTTTCGCTGACGTTCAATTGCCTTACATTTTGCTCAACATGTAAATAAAATTAACGACCTTTTAAATGATTACACCTTATAAAAACCAACTACCGGTACAGGGTTTCAAGGAACGGTGGTGTTAAACCGAAAAGAGGTCATTGGACTTATCATAATTAGCACCTTTTTGTTATGGGGCCACTCGAAATAGAATCTGTTTTTCCATGGAAAATTGTCGTCCACGCGCAACGAAATGTACGGAACAGCTGATATTTCACGATATCAATGTTGATCCCATAATTAAAAAGATATTTATGATGATAAGTACAAAAACCTTCTTTCTGTTTAATGACACCGTTCTGCGAAATCCTGTTTAAAGTCACATCATCAAGTGTTGATCAAATAATATTATCATAGCATTTCTTTATGACACAAAGTTGGATTAAAATATCAGTAAGAGACTGTAAAAATTTGTATTATGTGGTCTATAAACCTATACTCTATAGGTTTTTGTAAATCTATAGGGATTCCTCGATACCTTTAGACCTGTAAAGGGGTATCAAAAACAGACCCGGCTGTTCTGAGATAAATAATGCGTTTAGAATTAATTATGTTTATGCTACATTTCATGAAAATATACAGAAAGGTGTTTGTGTTGATATGTAATCTGTGGAATACTAATAGTCATCAAAGTGAACAACTTGCAAAAAACAAGATTGCTAATTTCAAGAAAAACAATGTTTCCGTATAAAAATTATCACGTGATCCATTTTGTTGTTCACTTTGATGGGTAGATCAATAATCAATATGCATAAGTATCAACTACACCTTTCTGTTACACGTCGTATGTTGTAAAAGGATAAATATAAAAAAACTAAAATAAAAAAAGTAATAAACAAAAAGTTTTAAATTAAAGTCAAATGTTTAGCATTAAGTCCTCCATTTGTACATTTCTAAGTAATTATTTGTAAGTATTAAATAAATAAATTAATTAATTTTCTCAAAACTTTCAGGTGAGAATTTGATTCCCAGGCTAAAGTGTCCCTACACAAATACAAAAACTGTATCGCTATTGGTAAATAAGCAAAATTGGCCTTTGAATAATATACCACTTTGGTCCAATCTCCTTTTTAAGTTTCCTACAGCACTTGTCGAGACTAGGCGGGTTACGTTCAGCAAGTCGGCACAAATAGAACAGCCGAGAAACATTGTACCATTTTACGAGGTGCATTGTGCTATAAAACTTGAGATTTGTTTGTCGACCCGTACCTGTGCGGAAATCGAGGAAATCCCGTTTAATTAAAAGTTCCCGCCCTAGTTAGGTTTATAAGTTTGAATAACGTTCATGTGAAACATTTGTAATTTGTGGAATAACTGTTGCCTTCGTGGTCTTTATTAAGGTGATTCGTTTCACCTATGGCGGGAAATTCATATTTCAAACAGTTTTTTTGTCCATGTAGGTTGGCCGGGTAATTATTGTAAAATGACACAGTGTTTGCAAACATATACAAGGTTACTCATATATACTGTACTAAGCCGAAAGCTGGTCATTGTACTCATAATTATGAACAACTTTTACTGAGGAACCAACCCTGAAATCGCAAAAAAAGCTGTTCCATACATTTTGTCTAGAATCAATGAAAGTTTTCTATGGAACAGCTGTTTTTTGCGATTTCTGTGTTGGTCCTGTTGTAAAATAACTTGAATTATTTATGGTTTAGTTGAGGTTTATCTCTGGTTTTCCATTAAAAAAGATGTCAGCTATTGTAAGTTGAGTCTGAAATATCCGAGTCCGAAATACCGAAATCCCTCGAAGGACAAAAGTCACGGATGTCGGAAACCGTAATGTGCGACTCAAGTGGCGCTGGGCAGGGCACGTGGCTAGTCGTGGTGACGGCAGGTGGAGTAGAGCCCTGACAGAGTGGTTACCAATAGCGGATTAGCGTTCTGTAGGCAGACAATCAGCCCGATGGGTCGATGACATCAGGCCCATCGCAGGTCATACGTGGATGAGATTAGCCCGAGACAGTGATCAATGGCGCAAGGGCTCTCCCCAGCAGTGGGCATACGTGATACAGGCTGACAATGATGATGATGATGATTGTAAGTTGAATAAAGAACTGACTTCTCAAATTAATGTGTTTTAAAACAGGTCTCATAGTAGTTTTTCATAATGATGAGTACAATTACCTCCCTTCGGACCAAAATGAGAAGTTCCCTCTTGAAGTCGGCCAAAAAGAAAAACAAATCGTAAAGAGAAGAATAGGTACAAGCGTTCGGCCTTGTCGCACTGACCCAATATTTCTTCCAAAGACAAGCAAATTGGCCAGTTAATGAGTTTTATTTGTGTGTATTGGGTCTCAAATTCCGGTAGCCCATATCGGGGCTCTACGGCTTTACCTTCAAGGAAATAGCGTCGGTTTTCCAATTACGATACGGAGTCGAATTGGTAAGAAGTGCCAGCTTACACGGTAGAGCGTAAAGATAATTGCTTGATGTAAATTTATATAAGAATTTATAAGAAACTGAACAACCACCAGGGTCCGTACGGTGAGCTCTTAAACACGATTCAATTTAGGTGACTACAACAAATTACGCGACCGCAAACCGTATCTCGGTGCGTTAAAGTTCACGTTCACGTAATTTGACACAGTCGCCTAAATTGAATCACATTTAAAAGCTCACGGTACCACAACGGACCCTTGTGGTCGTTCAGTTTCTTTTACATTCTTATCTCAGTTTACATCAAGCAAATGTCTTTACGTTCTATCGTGTAGGCTGGAAATTCTTAGAAATTCGTACCTGGCGCCACGCTTTCCCATAAAATGTCAATACCAAATACAAGTTTTCACTATTGAATTCAGAATTCCCAAGCCGTAAAGAAATATGACGTACATAATTATGTCATCAAAATAACTGTTTCATGCCTCTCATCTTTGTATTTTGTGCGACACAACATAATTGTATGTACCGAAAAAATACACTTTTTTGGGATGCGGTACTTCCGCGTGTGGTCGGCAGAAGTGAAAACTTCATCAAGGTTAACTATATCTCTCTCGCTCCCTTGGTCAACTCGAGCCGACTTTACCCGAATATATATGAGCGTGACGGTCACACAAGTTCGGTGCATTTTCCTCATCCCAAAAAGTGTCTAACGTGGCCAAATAAGTTCTCACTTCAAAAACTTGATGAAAATCTTGACGCAAAACTGACGGTGTACCCGACGCTTAATTCGATTCTCCCGGCTCCCAGCTCCAGCCACCCCGACGCGCGACCACAGAATACATAGTACTAGCAAGCCCGACGTCAGCGGCGCTGAGAGGGGAGGAGGGAGAGGGTTGTCGCCAGGCTCCAGGCCCGGAGCTTACATAACGAGAAAAGCGGATGTGCTACCCCCAGTGCCGTCTCACTCGCTCGTTCGTAAGGGCTTGATCAGGGCGGAGCGGATTTTCCATACGACTAAGTACAGTAGGCACAGTGGATCTTTGTGTTTCTGAAGTAAGACTCTACGTAGCCCATCCCTTGCGACACGAAAATAGCTACTGCGCAGGTTTTGCAGCCAAATTGTGAGACACAAGGTACGTTGTGCCTACAGCTAATGTAGCTAAACATATAGTTGCACGTAAATTATACATTCAACAGCAAAAAAACTAATTGATAGCGTAATTGTTTTATATTATTAGATAGGTACCTAATCATAAATAGGTCATTTAATTGTTATAAATCGTTATTGCAATAAGGATCTAACTTATAATAATCCTAATTAAAACAGAAAAAAAAAATCTAAGATAATGACATGCAGTGACTCATATTTGATTCTCAGTCTCATAAATATCATTACCTAATTCGCCTAATATCAATAATGCTTGATGTACCTACCTAATTGAAAAAGTTGATTTTGTATTTTATATCGCTGTACAAACAAAGTTAAGACATTAACAATAAAATAAAATATTAATAGTATTGATGACAAATTAAGTTGTTAAAAATTTACATTAATACATACATTTTAGTATGAGTTTTTATTGGAGAAAAGTCTTCGTTATATCATCAAAATAACCTGATATAACCTATACATAACCTGAGACAACTCATAATAAAAAAAAAAAAAAAAAAGTGATTAAAAAATATGAAACTGATGTGTGTTGTCTTTTTTTACGCATCGCACCCTTGTCTTGACATGAAATTGCATAGTAGGTAGTAGAATGATATTCTGTCTGTAATTTTGGAATAGGAGTTTTGATTACGGTAATATGAAAATTAAAGTATTCAAAATATTCCGTACCTATATGTATTAGTAATCGATATTAAGTACCTATCAATCAAACAAACAAATCTGTTTCCAGTTTTTGCATTATTTTGATGGCTCGTTGTTCAAATTAGTACTTACCTTATTCTGCATTTTTTATTTCTTTTAATTATGTAAATAACGGTCCGCCCCAGCTTCGCACGGGTATATATTATAGCCTATGTCACCCGGGGATAGTGTAGCTTCCCGTCAGTGAAAGAATTTTTCAAATCGGTTCAGTAGTTTATTGTTCTATTCAATGCAAACAAACAAATATTTCCTCTTGATAATATTAGTATAGATAACTTCAAAAACTTCCATTGCCATAAAAAAATCTCGTAAATATAAATATTAAAAAAAAAAAAAAAAATTACGTGTAAGTCACCTAATTGACCTAACATTTTGTCCTCTACAATAACTCTATTATAACCATTACTGCTCTCAAGCATACAAGTTGTTCGGAAAATCCGCACCAATCTGCACGTTGCTTTACCGCGGCCCGCACATGTGCCGATCGCTCTGTCATTTACGTAGTGCGCTCCGTGCCGCCGCGAAGACGCGCGTACCTCACGCATTCTGACGAAATAAAAAAATAAACATTCGAGTTTCAAATTTTTGACAGACGAAAATTTGATAAGTGCCAGTGCTTTTTGTTTTTTTTAGTTGATTTTTTTGTTGCAAAGTGTGTTTGTTGGGGATTTTGCTACGACTACCCCCAAGTTCAGGGTTGATGCATTCCCGCTCGATAATGAATAGTTTCGGGATGAGCCAGTGATTTGTTACTAAACAAAGATTCTACTTGACGAGGTAAGGATTTTTGGAATTTTCTTTAGAGGAAGCAAGGATGGAAAGAGTATGATTACCTTAGACCAATGTCTATCGCATTCATCGATCACGGAGATATTAATTGTATTTTGTACATTGAACAATAAAGGAAAAATATTGTTTGAAGTCTTTGTTAGATAAAATTGGCTCGGAAATAATGTCTTCTCTACGTTTTTATAGTAAAAGTATAGCTTATTCAAAAGACAGAAAAATATTGTGATAAGAGATGCGTAGAAGTATTCTTGCGTTCTTTTTAGGCATATTATTCCAAGGACTTTTCCTGGATATAATAATAAAAATGGGGGCTATTAAATACCGGATTCTCGACGCAAATCCCGGGATATTTCGTGACATCATAGTGGGGCGATGAGATCCAATTTGTTAGGTCATGTCAGCCACTTAATTGCCTTAACTCTCGGCTGATTCATCTTGCTTTTACCTAGGGATAAAATGCTAAATACACTTTTAATCTAGAGGCAAAAAAACTCAAAGAAAAATCAAGTTGCATCTATGTCGCTAACACAAGTTTTATGTAGTCTTATTTTTTTATTGGAATATACGATGCCCTCTACAATAGAGCACAATAAACTTGTCTAGAAGAAACCGATTCACTCGCGACTTGAATACTAGATTGCTTTTTTTTTCGGTAGAATGTCATCTGTATGTGAATAATGCTAATCACAACTTTTGTCACTACTTGTGGTACATTAAAAATAGTGGTTTAGCAGCCAGAAAACAAAACAATCCCAATGTTTTTCCACTTGATTTCGTCTACCCATAACATATTGCAAGCTACCGGTTTAGCTTCCACGCCATTCAACAATCTGTGCTTACTTTCACTATCGTATACTCGATTTTACTATGAATTTTAAATAAACCAGTCTTCAAACGAACATGGTAGCCAAAAAGTAGCAAAGTTCAGCAAATACTTGGTTTTGTACATAAGTACAACAAAACCTCTCGTGCAATACATACATTTGAAAAAAAAACTTGCGATAATCGACGTTTAAATAAGTAGCTGGTATGCATAATCTTTTTTTGTTTAAAATGTTAGGTATTTATATTTTCCAGTTCTTCAGTTTAACTTTTTTTATCCTCCCAACCATTATTGTAAGCTTCTATTTTATCATGCTGTCTAAATCCTATGATCCTATGGTTATTTTAAGGTTAAAGGTAAGTAATTATTAAAATAATAAATTAATAACACAAATCTACTAAAACCATAAACATCCTATGACCTAAAAAGTTCAAGAAATCTATGGTAGGTACCTACAACCGGTCGGCTCGTAACTCGCAAATGTCGTAATACCCTCATTAACACTGCACAACTTAATTACACAATTCTGAACCTTATCCCATCGATATAGAGTAGTTATGGATGATTGGAGGCTTTAGAAACGCAGTTTTTCTTGGTGAGGCCTCGTTGCGCAATGAAATGTTGACATTGTTGTATGGAGGGAGTAGAGGGGGGTACCAAAGTTATTCGACGAATAGTCAAATAAAGCTAAGTTACACTTGTGGTAACTTAGTTTGTTGACAGTAGTTTTTAGTGCTGCTATGTGAAATTTAGAGTACAGAAAATGACTTGGCGAGTTTTGATAAGTTTTTGAACGCATGAAAAATTAATAAGGTGAAATTACCTGAGGAAATTATTAACCAATGACTGCATCGTCATTTAATCATTTCAAAATATGGTTAAAATAAAATAATGTCCTATAAATGAAGTAACTGAAATAAAATAATAAAACTCAATAAATTTGCCAACGATTTCGATTCAAATACCAATAATGCGTCATCATAGTTCAACCCCGGGCCCGTACCAATGAGCTCTTTGGAGCTTATGTACGGATTTTCATACCACTGGCTTTTCGGTGAAGGAAAACATCGTGAGGAAACCTGCATATGTACGGAGAAGAAATTCAATGGCGTATGTGAATCCACCAATCCGCACTGGGCCAGCGTGGTGGATATGGCCCAATCACCCTTTCGAGGGTAGGCTAAAAGTCCAGCAGTGGACTGTTAAAAGGCTGATTATGATGATGATGATGATAGTTCACCCAAAAAGCTATGTTTTATAAACTTAGTCATGTCTATTTTCTAACTAACATCATCATAATAACAGGTTTGACCAGTCATTTATCAATAAATAACAGTACATAGGTACTTATACTATTCCACTTTAGTAGTTTTAAAAGTGAAAGTGATGAGTCCGAACCGGTGGTAGGCCCAGACAGGTGACCTAAATATGAAACTGCTGACCAAAATACAAATGAGAATTAGAATCTGCCGAATTGTAGATATTTTATTTTATAAGTTACTCATGGCTGTACTCTCAGGCTTAAGCTATTTACATCATGCGTTTTTAAGAAAAAAAGTGAAACATTGGCATATAATTAAAAGACAAAATATCATTGATCATTTAGTCGAAATGAAAAAAAAAACAACTAGGCATTCTTTTTATTTTATAGTAAACTAGCTGCGCCCCGCGGTTTCACCCGCGTAGTGATGAAAAATGGTGATGATGATGATGAAAAGTAGTCGCACTCTCTGGCTCTTGAACTATACCTACCCATGCAAAAAAACAAGTCGATCCGTTGTTCCGTTGCAGCGTGAAAGAGGAACAAACATCCATACATACAAACTTTCGCGCTTATAATATTAGTAGGATTAAAAAAAAAAATGTAATTTTTATGTTGATATATTTTATTTTGGCGAAATAAATCAGAATGTTGTTTTATTACGATCTCTTTCGCAATCTTATAAAATATAAACACGAAAATTGCTTTACACTATTTGCAATGTTATTCTAAAAATAACGTACAATCTTTTTTGTTTATTATAAGTCCACGATTTTTATCATAAAAAATGTTGATAATGTGCGACCGGTGTCTCTGGCCGGCGCAACGAGGGCTTTTATAGAAATCTACGATTTAGGTGATTGAGAAAAATGTTTTTTATTCCATTTTAGCCTCAGTAACATTTTATATCACCGAAAATAATGACGGACCCCATTTTTTAAAGCCCGACTACAAAAAAATATCCCAAAAAGGTATTAACTGGTAGTGGGCTCAGCGTTTGGATTGTCTTTAGACCTTCAACGGTCTATAGGCAGTTAGGCAGTCTAAGTGTATTTGTACTGTTAGTATTAGCTTGTATTTAGTTTAGTTAATAAATGCACTTTTTGATAATCTAAATGGCATGGTTTATAACATACATTTTTTTCCAATAAAACTTCATAATTATTACATAAATTATTTTCATCAACAAAAAAGTTGACAAAACAATTTTTGGCACGAAACATTTTGTAGAAAAAGACACGCCCAGAGCATATCCAAAGCTAAGAATTCGCCCAATTATTTTGAACTTGGTTCTGGTTTGTTACGTAAGTTGCATTCAAAGTCGCTTCCACGTTTTGATAGTTAAGAGGTACGCAGTACAACTCTCACTGTCTCTTTTGGAGTTGAATCCGGTTTCCATAATTCGTAGAGTGATTGTGAATCATCGGTTTAAATTTATCAAATTAATTATTGTTTATGAAGAAACACGTGGGCACTTCCTGACATATAAAGTACTAGCTGAATCCCGCGGTACTACCCGTGATTTTCCTATTTTCCCGCATTTTATGGGAGAATAATTATCCTGTCCGTCCATATGATGTACACTATCATCCTGCCAAAATTCGTTAAGATCGGTTTAGCGGTTTAGTCGTGAAAAGTGAACAAACATCCAGACAGAGAGACAGAGTTACTTTCGCTTTTGTAATATTAGTAAGGATTAGCTTTAGATTCGGTAGACCGACGTGCTATGAGGCTGATTGTTAACAGCAAACTATTCGCCAAAAATGCAATGCCTCGAGAACCGCTGTAAAGTAGCTTGTCTGTCTATTTTCTATCGAATACATTTCGGCGAGTGTGCGCAAGAGCTTCATGACCTTATTCCACCCTCCCTCTAAGTAGAAGGACTGCACACTATCACCCCTTCCTCGTGGAAATTCCAAATATTCGTGCGCAACGATTTGGGTCGTCATTTATGATACGTACGAGTTGGTGGGCAAACTTAGATCTATTCTATATAAAAAAGGGTTACACAAAACGGAAGTATCTAGGTACTACGCTGAAAGCAGGTCATTGTATACTCATCATTAAGAACTAATTTTAGGATGAGGCAAACCCTGAAATTACTAAGTACTTACCAAGAATGCTAGCTGCATTCCATAGTCAAAGAAATTCTCACCGCGAGGAATAAGCTAGCCCTCTTATCACCAGCGGCGTTGCTTAATTGACTAATAAACAAATTAATCATCATCATCATAATCCCAGACTTATGACCAGACCAGACTCTTTTTGATTTTATTTCCAACTCTCCCAGGTCCTTTGCTAGTCTCACCTCACTTCCATCCGTTTCTTACTATATTTTTGATTTCTGACGTCATTCGATCACTTACGATTGCTTTGAATTCAGTCTTAGACACCTTAACTATGAACTTATCCATATCTATCCAAACACTAGTTGCATAAATTGTCGAACATTTTTGGTCGACGTTACCCATAAATTTAACACAACAGTGCCGTCTAGGACAAAAATAGACTTGGATGATGGCTTTGTCATCGTATTATGGGTATCATTATCTCATTCAAGCTGTACAAAAATATGATACCTACTCGTAATATTAAAATAAGTATTAGTAATTGCCTGCTTATTTACCCACCTCATGGACTTTGTTAGTCGAACACTTGTGTCGATTATGTCGTATCGCTATATTATTATAAATTATTTACTACAGATGTCTCTATATTATTAATGACTACACTATAGTTAATTCTATTTAATGACATCTGAAGTAATAAATATTTTCAATTGCTAAAAAAAATTGAAACAAAAACCTTTTGTCACCACCCTTTTGTGACAGCTAAACCACACACTAACAATGAGATTAAGGATGTGGCACCAACATTCAATCAAGATTTAAAATGTGTGTGTACTCGTATATTAAAATATAGTTTAGTGAAATGATCATGGTTAGCTTACAAAAGTTTTTATAGGCCGCTCAAAACGCTCAAAAGCCTTTGAGCGTTTTATCTCCGCCAAAAGATTCAAGCTTACTGAATTTATGATGAAAATGGCAATTATTTTTACTACAGATGTTACTCAACTATTTAATGACACCTTTGGTAAAAAATATGATGAAAATTGCTATTATTTTAACTGCATCATCATCATCATTTCAGTCATAGGACGACCACTGCTGGACATAGGTCTCCCCCCATCGATCTCCAAAAAGGCCGGACCACGGACGGAGAGCACCAATCGGTAAGCGCAGGGTAGGACGTCCACCTACAAGATGGACAGACGACCTAAAAGAGACCGCAGGGAAATGCTGGATGCAGGCCGCTTCCAACCGGCCCTTTTGAAGATCGATTTTTACTATAGATGTCACTAAATTATTTAATGCAATAATGCATTATCATCGCAAATTCAATGAGCTTGAATCTTTTTTGCAAACAAAACTTTATTCGTCGCCTTAATTAATTCTTATCTAGTGACTGTGAAAAGATAATCTAGACCGCGTCAAAACACGATCTATCGTCGCGTTAATTTTGAACACGAGAATTTACTTTGTTAATGAGCAATTTCATTAATGAACTGGTTTATTATAAATCTCCGTTGTGCCGTTGAAATATTGGTTTATCGTATATTCCATCAATTTGTGCGCAGAAGGGTGATACGTTTATTTTTAATCGGATTAAAGGGATAAATGTTTTGCACAGGTGACAATAAATATTCGCTAATGCAGATTTATATCGATTTATATAGACAAGTAATTTAACAGCTGAATGCATTGACCTATATGTACTACTGAATGAATGAAAATGACTGGTGATGTCACTACGACTTAATTAAATTTAGGTTTTTCAATTTAAAACATATTTGGTCCGTGTTAGATACTGGCAACTAAGAAGAATTTAACGAAAGGTTTGGCTCAGTAATAGAGCGTCTGCTTTATAAAGAGACTAACTGCGCTCCGCGTTTTCACCCGCGTAGTGATGAAAAATGATAATGGTGATGATGATGATGACAAGTAGCCTATGTAACTCCGACCCTTGAACTATACCCATGCAAAAAATCAAGTCGTTCCGTTGCTCTGTTGCAGTGTGAAAGAGAAACAAACAAACCAACAAACAAACACACTTTCGCATTTATAATATTAGTATGATTCCATTATAATAGTAAGAAAATGGAAAATTACACCGTATGATATAATTCACACTCCGTAAATCAATGTTAAATTTTGCTAAAAAGGTACGTTTTATAACTGAATGTTGAAAATTCTGAATAAACACAAAGATCCGAGAGTGTTTGTATATTTCAGGCAAAATGTTTGCATGATCTTCAGATATATACGCCACGAGTTGTATTATTAGGGCGGTAATCTCCACCTTATGCGCTCGCTCCGGTCCTTAATCCCTGAAGATACGGGGACACATCTTATTTTGGTTCTAGTGATTTTAGGAAGTCAAATTGTAAAGTAAAAGTAAAAAAGCCTTTATTCAACTACCTATTATCATGTTACATGTACCTACTCTTATCTTTACTAATATTATAAAGAGGAAAGATTTGTTTGTTTGTTTGTTTGTTTTCATTGAATAGGCGCCGAAACTACTGAACCGATTTGAAAAATTATTTCACTGACGGGAAGCTACACTATCCCCGGGTGACATAGGCTATAATCTATACCCGTGCGAAGCTGGGGCGGACCGCTAGCTAATTCATCATCATCATCATCATCATCAACCATTCAACCACTACTCAACCACTGCTGGGTATAGGTCTCCTCTTCAGCGCGCCATCTTTTCCGGTCCTGTGCTAGTCTTGTCCACTGCTTTCCTGCTGTCCTAACGATGTCGTCCGACCAGCGGGCTGGTGGTCTGCCCGGTGCTAGCTAGCTAGCTAGGTCTGCTAGCTAATTATATAAATATAATTTCAGTATTGTTAAATTCTTATTTCAACATTATTTTTGTTTGTTATTCATCTCAATATAAACACGGGTCAAGCCCGGACCTTTGACAGGCATTGGTGAGGCCGAAGCCAACACCAAGAGGCCCTGATGAGTACAAAATTTACAATCATCACTATCACTACATAGTATAAAACAAAGTCGCTGTCGCTGTCTGTCCGTCTCTATGTATGCTTAAATCTTTAAAACTACGCAACAGATTTTGAAGCGGTTTTTTTAATAGATATAGTGATTCAAGAGGAAGGTTTATATGTATAATTAGCGACCCGCCCTGGCTTCGCACGTAAATTACACCCATGCGAAGCCGGGCGGGCGGGTCGCTAGTTATGTATAAAATAGAATATAAAACCATTGTACAGTATAGGATTTAAAAAAAACTAGACCATTGAGATGAACAATTTGTGGGTAGGAGAACAAATCTGTAGGATGAAAAACGGCACCTGCTTTATCCTGTCTCATCTCAAAATACATTTAGGTAGGTGATGACTTGCCACCCACTAAATGGGCCCCTCATAATGGCTGCTGCGTATTGGCACCGGAAGGGCAACATTTGCGTGGGTGGCTTAGGGTGTCGAGAGGTGCACTTTCTTTCTTTCTTTAGTTTCATTATTATTACAATTTATTTCATTCCGTAAATTCTCATTATATTACGTGTCATTATTTCGTATGTCAATTCATTAATTTAGTCCCGTGTAGATTTCGCCTCTTTGGCATAGGCCTCCTCCCACAGACTAGATATCCCACAGATTAGAAGCTACTACGTTTCCAGGTCTGACCATATTTTCTAGTCTCTAACTATACTCATTATACAAATTAATATTAGAAATAGGTGAATTAAAATTAAATTTAATTAAATTTGCATTTGTTCAAAGAAGAATTATGGTTATAATAAGATACAAAGTTGAAGGAGTTGAAATATAATTACATTACATACGGCTATTGGACTTCAAAATCAATGAATTCGCATGAAGATACTATTAGTGTTTGCGGCATTACATTTGTTGCAATATATTTTTATCGAATCGTTTGCGAGAATCGGATAGAGCGATAAAGCGGACCAGAATAAAGTACGCAGAAGACAGCTTAATACAAACTTAGTTCAAGAGCCAAAGATTAAAATCAAAGAAAGACTGACACACTCGATTGCCTTTTGACCGGCGACGGCGGCTCATTTAATTCAGCATTTAACTCGGCACCTGCTTCATTAAACATTGCACCAATTACTGGAGCTATGTTGCATTGCTCAACTCAAATTGAGTCAACTGCCGTTAGTGATGCCAATTGCTATATTTGATTATTTTAAATTTATCGTTTTAGCATTTTTTAAAAGTAATATAAGACTCCGAAAATATACTCTTCGAAAACGTTATTTTCTAATAGATATTGATAAAGATTAAACTATTACAAATAACGTACAATTAAGTACGTTGTTTTTGAGGGGACTCAATTTGGATTGAATCATCAGTAGTTACTTTCTGACATAGCTAAAAGGATTAGCAAGCTGAAGTGGCACTGGGCCTGCTACATTGCCCGAAGAACCGATAACTGATGGTGTATACGAGTTCTGGAGTGTAAACCACGTTTAGGCAAACTTAGTGTAGGAGACACCCTGTGGCCAGGTGAAGTGACGACCTGCGTAAAACGGCGGGTAAAAACTGGAACTGTAGATGAACTATCTACAAATTCAAGTATGCACGGAACTCTCAGGGTGTGAGTTCTACTCACACTTGTCCAGTTTTTGATTTTAGTATGTACATACGTACACTGATTACTCCGAAATTTGTGGATCAATTTACATATTTGTTTTCTATTATGTATAGGATTTTTTTTGGTGGACCTACAAAAATTAATTTACTTTGGCTTAGTATTTTTAAAACCAGCTCTAATAATACGAACAATTTCTTTGGTTTGGCAATTTTATTCAAGTGCTTAGAAATGATGAAGTCTGTTTTTTTGTATTGATAATAATATTAAAATTAGTATAACACTACTTTGTCTTAATGCATAAAGTGATTGTGCTAGTGTTAATCAAGACATAACTAGTATATGCATAGATTCAGCAAAAAAATATAGTCTTCACGTCACTTTCGAGCTTATTCAGAGCTTTCGAGCCTCGTCTTGTACAATTCTTAATCTGTGGCCTCGTGTTTATAGTTGCCATTCTGTTGCACGTAATGAAACTTTCGCCGCGGTGTGAATTTTACTGTCCAAACTCAAGTAGGTGCTTACGTAAAGTGGATTTTCTTGAGAACTTTAGGAAATCTTTGTTTGTAGAAGAAATTTTAAGTAATGAGGATTTTCCTGAATCTCACTTTACCTCTAAGTTTAAATTGAGTATACCTTAATAAACAGTTGAAAATATTGCGAGAAATATAAAGAAATCATTCGAACAGTTTGTATGTATTTAGTTAACAACTTAAGATACAAGTTACAATGAGATATAAGACAGAATAGAGAAAAATTGAAAAAAGATGTATTTTACTGCTACAGACTGTCCTTATATCGAATTAAATAACAAACTAATAAGTTATACGGATCTCCCGATAGCCCAGATCGATCTAACTTCTCTGACCAGGTCAGTCGTATAGCACCCCAAACTCCAATGGGCGTTCAATACTCCATCAATACATCAAGCGGTAAAATCGGATTTAGACCGTAAAAATGCACAGAAATACTAAATTATAGGCAAAATTCTTAGTCCAGTGAGCAATACCTTCAACTCTATGGATAAGCTAATTAAGCTTGGACTTATTCTGCGCAAATGTTACTATGCTAAATATGTTACGACTCTTCTCTCTCGTCTTCTCTTCTTGTTTCTCTTCTTGTTTCTCTTCTTGTTTCTCTGCCTGTGTCTCTTCTTATTTCTCTTCTTGTTTCTCTTCATTTTCTCTCTCTCTTTTTTACTTAACGTCATGTCGATTTCGTACGATACTTTTGGCTCCGTACTCATGTCAAGCCAATCATAAAGTGCCCCCGAAACTCTAACAGTTGCACAACACTGGACAGCTCTGATATCTTAATGGGAAAACTTTTATTGAATCGACTCGGAAACAATGCTTAAGAGTCGATAAAAAACCGAATGCTCCAGTTATTTTAGAACTTTGGCTATTGTCTCATTGTTTGAGTTTAGTCTCTGTTATTTTTATGGGCCACAGAAATCGTTTTAGACTTGTGAAGAAAAACAGGTGCTGGTTTTTCCAGTCTCGCCTTGCAATTTCATCCGTGATTTTCTAGTTATAGCGCATCATATTATGTTGGTAAAAAATATCCTATTTCCGTTTGCAATATGTACCTACACACACTTGCTAAGTTTCATCAAGATCAACTCTTTTAATTCCTAGAAAAGATCGCTATTATCGATAAGGCAGTACACTGATGCACTAGTTTATGAAGTAAAAAATTCGTTTAGGCACGTTGGGCACTTTTTGGTATGGGGATAAAAACATTGAACTCGCGTGACCGTCACGCTCAGATATATGTATTGTATTCGTAATTTTTTCGTTGAATACAGCGCCATCTCTTGTGGAATCATGAACTAATTATTATACTACTTAAGTTTTCACTTCTGACGTGATACTTTTTCGTGTGTAAATACATAATTGTGGTGTGAACAATAAAGAGTTTATCCATCTATCATTTCAGCCGTTTAATCGTAACAGCAGAAAGCCCCACAGTGCTTCTTCTGCGTTTAAGAATAATTAGCTACTAGCTGCGTACCGCGGGTTTACCTACAAGATCTCCCAAGAAAACGTATACTTTTTATTTTGGAAAATTATACGATACCTGCGTTTTTTTTGCAGTGCATCTTCACGCACTCGATTGATTTCTGCCCTTTGTCAATTTTACTTATGGTTTGCGCCTTCAAAAGTCCACCTTTAGACATCTTTGGTAGTCAAAATAAATCAAAAAACCTTACGAAGAAGGAAAGCAAAGCTCAGCATTCCTCATTTCAACGTCTAGCATTAAGATCCACATTAAAGGACCCTCGATTGAAGTCTCAACTTATCCAATAAAAGGCAGACAGACTTATCGACCATTCACTTGATGGATTGCAGCTTGACTGACACAATTGTCTTGGGCTTTGTTCTACAAGTGAGGGAAAATGCCGTTTCGTTTCTTAGGTATTAAATTGTGCCGGAAAGAGATCGCTCTTAACGATAAGGCTACCGACTGGTGCACTAGTTTTTTGTTTAAGCTTTTTTTATCGTGTGTATGTAATTTGTGGTGTGAACAATAAAGAGTTTATCCATCTATCAGTTCAGCCATTTAATCGTAACAGCGGAAAGTCACACAGTGCTTCTTTTACATTAAAGAATAATTAGGTACTAGCTGCGTCCCCCGGGCTTACCTACAACGTTCCAGGTCTCCGAAGAAAACGTATACTTTTTATTTTGGAAAATTATACGGTTCCTGAGTTTTTTTTGCAGTGCATCTCCACGCACTTGAATATTTCTGCCCTTTGTCAATTTTACTAATGGTTTATGCCTTCAAAATTTATTCCATTATTTTTTATATCTGTCTAGCTAAGCTAACGTTTGACCGCAATCTCACTCGATGAAAAGTGATGATGCAGTCGAAGATAGAGCACGTTTGCCTAGTTATAACCTATTCATCCTAGATTTGAACATTCCAGTATGCGGAAACACAGACAGAGCAAGATCTTCCTTAGGTTTGCCTTTCTAATTAGGAAATAGGAGGTTAAACGCTTAGTGCGAAATTCATTCAAATTCCTCAGTTAGATTGGTCTTATTTTTCCAGGCATTGTAATATTATGTTTTATAAGCTGATATTCAATTGGAAAATCACGCAGAACAGATGGCCGATGGGGCCGAAAGGTTCTGGAATGGAGACCACGGACCGGTAAGCACAGCGTAGGACGTCCACCCACAAGATGGACAGACGACCTAAAAGAGACCGCAGGGAAACGCTGGATGCAGGCCGCTTCCAATCGGCCCTTTTGGAGATCGATGAGGGAGGCCTATGTCCAGCAGTGGACGTCCTACGGCTGAAATGATGATGATGATGAGCTGATATTAAAGTTTCATCATAATCTTCATTTCATCATATCATGTTCCCACTGCTGAGACACAGGCCTTCAGAGAGAGAGAGAGAGAGAGAGAGAGAGAGAGAGGATAGGCCTTAATCCACCATGCAAGCCCAGTGCATGTTAGTTAAATAATTAAAACGATGTTTAATGTACATAGAGAACTTTTTGATTTAAAATCGCTGGCGGTACTTGAAACTATTTTCTTATCTGTTCTATAGAAACCGTCATCTAGCCTTTCTGCGATGAACTCTGCATCATCATCATCATCAGCCAGAAGACGTCTACTGCTGAACATAGACCTCCCCCTTTAACCTCCACACTGAACGACAGCCTGACTTTTGCATCCACTGGATGCCCGCGCCTCTTACAATGTCGTCGGTCCATCTAGTTGGAGGCCTCCCTACGCTGCGTCTTCCGGTTCGTGGTTTCCACTCCAGAACCTCTCTTCCCCATCGGTTATCGGTTCTTCGAGCGATGTGGCCTGCCCATGTGATGAATACTGCAAAGGGTGCTAAACGCCAGGAATTAAAACAATGGAAAAATACACTCTATTTCATTTCGCATTTTGCGTTAAAAGTGTTTAATTTCAACGATACTGATGTTTGCTTTGTCTCTTAATGCATGCGAAAGATAAAAAAGTTTGTTAATCACAATAAAACAACTATGAGTTCAGCTGATTTGAAACTTTAGTGCGGAGATAAAACTGACCGCTAACTTTTATACTACTATTTATGTAACCTAATCTAAACTAAACTAAAGCTGCTGTCCTTTTCTCAAAATAAATTAAATTGTATATGAATGCTTTTCATAATTTTTGAATATATATACAGAAATCAGTTTTTATATTCGTTCTAAAATCTACTTATTGTAGGCAAATATTTTTTTGCTTTCAAAAAACCTCGAAAATGGTTTGGTATTAAATTGTACCTTTAAAAAAATAGATAAATCAAAATAATGATAAAAAAGCAAAATAAATCTATTGGTTAGGCACTTATGGTACTTATTTTGTGCTTCGTGGTAAAGTCATATTAAATGGATCTTTTATCTATATCTAATAGCAAAAGTTTATTGGTCAAGTAAAGTTCCATGTTCCAGTAGGTACCTTCTTTAGCTCAGTCCTTGTAAATAGCATTTAACAGACCCGTTACTATGACGCACTATAATGTAACCTACAAATCTCTCACGTAAACATCAGCGTAAAAACTTAACAACAATAGCTGAATAAGAACTTTATTGCACAGACATAAGAAGCAAAAAACTATCTGCAACGTAGTAATATTCTAATAGTTCAAAATTTTGACAGCAACTTCAACCTTATGGAGTTAAAATAAGGTTTCGCAGATCTTGAGGTTGCAACGTAGCTGCTTCTTGTCGAGTGGACGACCTTGGGTTGCACCTTACTTACGTAATGACACGTTCGAAGTTGCGTTCGGTTCAAGAATCAAGTTATTATCTGGCATGCACAACGCAAAATACCGCTGTAGCACAGAATACGTGATAGTAGGTTCGGATATTACATTACATCGAGCCCAGTTACAATGACGCGGTGTGGCCCACGCTGTTGTGTGAAGGAAAGGAACGGAAATGCTCTGAGCATTTCCCGGGAGCGTTGCTTCGGGCAGTGTGCTATGAGGGTACCGGTGCGTTCCTATGGAGATCCCGGTGCCCTCCATCTGGCACAGAGTCGGTATTGCAATCCAACGTGGCAATGTGGCCAGCATTTTGGGAACGTTGTTTTATTAGATTAGTACAGCGAAATACTTTCATTTCGGGTTTTATTTCGCTGAGTTCAGTATATATTTATACTAATTTAGGTAAGTTTAATATGAATCCAAATATGTATACTTTCTTTTTTAAATAAAAAATAATCTGTTATGAAAATAATAAAATACTTAAATTTGCTATTGGTAATCTTTAATTTTCAGGCGACGCGTACTCGGTTATCTATTGAAACTCTTTGAACTAAATGCCTTCTCTTATCGTGTTTTATTAATTTGTTGAACATTTTGGAGAGGTACAAATGAAAACTTATCTTCACTCTGAAAGAGGGTTTTTAGGCACTACCAATATTAAACTAGATAAAGATACATAAGGAAATCAGTATAAAGTAGGAGGAAAAAATAGTAGCATACTATTTTTTCCTCAAGCGGTACGAACCGCTGATTCGCAATGTAGCACCGCCATATGCGAATATTTCTCTATTTTCCGGAAAATATTGCCGCTCGGGGTGCAAGCAGCAATATTTTCCCGTATGGCAATATTTTGTACATTCTGGTCACGATTATTGCTGCAAAAATATCGTAGAAAGAGCATAATGTCTATAAAAACATACGATGAATTGTAACTGGAGTTTAATTGAACATTTTGATTCTACGTTTCTAATCAGCACAGCTGAGGAATGGAACAATCTGCCGGCTTGTGTCCTGAGAGGTACAATCTAGGTCTTTTCAAGGTCAGAGTGAATTTGTATCTTCTAAACCTGCTGCTCCATCTTTGATCATATCGTTGAATACCAACAGGCGAGTCAGTCAAACATTTGTAATTCTACGTGAAAAATAATAATAATGGGGTTTTAAAAATAATCAAGTACAAATAGTATACCACATGCTTTACTTTTATTTCGAGGTAGAAATCTTCCAAAGATATCCGGCTGCATTAGGGTGCAACCAGTGGTTATGTGGGATTATACCCAGTAAAACCACCACGGTGACCAGCCTTAGTGCTTGACAAGAGGGCTCCGGGATCTCCAGAGGAACGCACCGGAGCCCTCGGCACTGCGCTACGGCTCCTCCCGGGACAACCGTGTTGTCTCAGCCTCTCCGCGCGTGATAACGTTGGTCACACAACATTGTGTCCCTGGGCACGCTTAAGTGGATGGTCAGAGGCCCAACTTTGACCATCCCGAGCCCGGAGGTCCCCTTTTAGTAGCCTCTTACTACAGGCAGGGGTTACCGGTGCCGTATTCTATTGCCCCGGCGCCAGGGTTAGTATACTAAATTCCTAGAGTCGAACTTTGTTCATTAAATATTAAAGTAGATGGATTATAAATAATTGGGCTTCCTTAAATTATTAAGGCAGTTCACTGACTCAGTAAGGCCATCTTGAGTCAGCGACATGACACGTTCACTAACCGTAAGTTCATTGTTTTCATAGCATTTAGGTATAAATAAGTACATTATTTCGTTTAATTCTAAACTACGCTCTTGTCAGGAACTGCTGACGATAAAACTTAAGAAGATTTTTTTATTAACTGATATGGTTAGCTAGTTCAGGATAAATTATTCTGAAAAAATATTGAAGTTTTATACACACAGGTTCCCTTTTATCACTTACGCCCCCCTTCCTCCCCCTTATACGATCATTGGTGATATTCCGAAAACCAGAACGAAGCGCTTTTATTCCACTTTCATTTCAAACCGCGAGACTGCGAAATGCGTTGCCTGAACGGATGTTCCCGATAGTAACAATCTAGATGTAGTATATATCATTAGTGTAATTGTTGTTAACCAGTGCTAATTCAACAAATACAAATCAGTTTTTTCTAAACCAGCGTGTTCCATCGTAGACCGCATCATCGCCCAACATCAGGCGAGATGGCGGTCAAGCGCAAGCCTGTTGCAAGCCTGTTGCCTGCAATGATGTCTATGTCTATGTCTATGTCTATGTCTATGTCTATGTCTATGTTTTCCGCGGTCCGCTGCTACTTATTTATCATTATCAATATACCTGATATTGCCCATAAAATTGAATAGCTATCCGTTACGAAGACTATTGTCAGTATTACTAGCATGGCTTGACGATGCTTGATGGCGCGTGAAATGTGATTGAAACTTGATACGTTGGCTCGACCGCATAAATGATTGTCAATCAGAAAAAGTCATCGACATAAATTGTCAAAGACTGGCTTTTTGATAAATGTTCATAGTTTGAAAAACTAATACAAACGAGTCGTTTATTAGCATGGTATTATAGAATACTTGCTATGTCTATCGGTTTTACCCTCTGATCAGATATTATCATCATCAGCCAGAAAACGTCCACTGCTGAACATAGGCCTCCCCCTTTAACCTCCACACTGAACGACAGCCTGCCTTTTGCATACACTGGATGCCAGCGACTCTCACTATGTCGTCGGTCCATCTAGTGGGAGGCCTACCTACGCTGTGTCTTCCGGTTCATGGTCTCCACTCAAGAACTTTTCTTCCCCATCGGTTATCAGTTCTTCGAGCGATGTGGCCTGCCCATTGCCACTTCAACAATTCTTCTGATCAGATATGCAAGGGAGATAATGCCTTAGTACAATTATCGTTAGAGTCCAAATATCTCAAGTTTCCATTTTTTTTTTAAATAACTTAACCGCTGAACACATGTACGGTTCACTTGCTTATTTTCCGCATACTATGAAACTTGTGGCGAAACCAATGAATAAAATAGTCCACATTTAGTCCACATCCAAAAAAGGCAACAAGGTCGTCTGCTCGATGAGTTCGAATAAAGGAATCAAGCCTGATTTAGGCCAGATGCGTTCGCACTCGCTACACCCCCTTACCTTACCCTGCTTGTCTGATCTGAGGTTTTATCCGTTGTAACGAAATGAGTTTGATTAAGAACCAAAAAAGTTTTAAAAGCTCGTTAGAATTATGACAACAAAATTTTAAACAATAGGACGTCTACTTACATATCAACCGATGCCAGCCAACCAGAGTATATTTCGCGAGTGAATCGGTTTCTTCTAGCAACCGTCCTCCATCGTAGACCGCATCATCACTTATCATCAGGCGGGGTGGCATTCAAATGCAAGCTTATTATTGAGTTTAACAAAATCGCGGGCAACTGCTAGTGTTAATATATTATGTACTGTACTTATTTATAAATTCTTATATGGACAACGTAAACGTACGTAAAGTAGAAGCAGGTAAATAAAATAACTTTGGTACATTATATTGGTATGTTCTCACAACAAGTATGACTCATACTATACCTAACGTCCATGAGAATTCTAAAAACTACCAATTTGAATTGTAAATAAGCTAAGTAAATCAAGTATTTCTAAAGTACAACTCCTTCAGTCCTAGCCTCCTTTATGTCGGCCTTTATCCAGGACACGGGTCTACTAAACCTAAAAGAGGCCTCTATTCTGGCTTGAATGGAGCCCTGTATCTATACAGAACCCTCGCATTGACAACATTGGTACAGAATTATTTATGTACCTAGGACGGGCTTGTCTGTTTTTGGGGTTTCGGGTACTATCAGATTCATGGTTTCTTGATTAGTTGTTTACAATGGAATTGATATCGGACGCACGCGTGAGATGAGAGCACTTATTGTGTGTTTGTGGTGTAGAATCACCTAAACTGAAACGCTTAAACAGGTGACCCCTGGCCATAATAGTTATCTGGACGGTGTTAGAACTGGCCCGAACTCTGCGCACCAAGGACGCTCCCCGCGACCGTAATAGTATGATCGAGTAAAAACAGACAGTGTGTCCACAAACATGCCCGAGGTACTGCAGAATTTGGGCAGCCCCTATAACTAAAGTTATGTGATTATTTACGGGATATTTACCGTTGTAAGGTTGTGGAATGAGCTCCCGATATTTCGGCGCAGTTACATGCACCATGTTCACGGGAAGACTGAAAAATGCGGGTGGTTGGTCGAACAGTTGAAAAGTTAGGTGCAGACTACGATCTACCCTCTTTCTTAGTACATATAACTTTAGTGAAAAACCGTGATAGTTTAAAACAGTGTTTTAGCCCTTATAACCTCCTAAATGCGTTGTTATAAAGAACGCGGAGGTCACCTTTCAGACAGGCTGCAGGGGGATGTACAGAACGCTCTAAATAGCGTTACTTTGACCTCTGTTGAACAACGTGTAAACCTGCGGGCTATCATGTTCACTCTGATCGAAAAAGACCTCCGCTCCCGTTCAATGTCCTTTGAGATTGGTAGTGACCACATGCACTAAGTACTTAAACCGTCTGTTCTATATATTGTACTGGGTGTACTATGAATTTTGGTTTCATACCTAATGGCTCTTTTTTACTGTCATCATCGTCATCATTACAGCGATAGGCCGTCCACTGATGGACATAAGTCTCCCCCATATGTCTCCATAAAGGTCGGTTGGAAGCAGCCTGCATCCAGCGTTACCCTGCGGTCTCTTTTATGTCGTCTGTCTATCTTGTGAGTGGACGTTCTACGCTGCGCTTACCGGTCCGTGGTCTCAATTCGAAAACCTTTCGGCCCCATTGGTTATCTATACTTAATGCTATGTGCCCTGCCTACTGCCACTTCAACTTGCTAATCAGGTGGGCTATGTCGGTTACTTTTTTGACTGTACTCGTAAGTAATACCTACTTAGTGATGTTCTTAGAACTTATTCTTTAGTAAATAGAAATAGGTTTCATTTGATACTCTCTGTTACTTAAAAAGAGATCTTTATTAACAGTTTGATAAGAGGCGTTTGGAACTTTGGACGAAAAATTTCTCACGTTTCTAACGACGAAAATAATATAAATTCCTGATTATGACGCGCAAAGGAGCAAAGAAAATGCCTGAAGCTAAAATTAGATGTTTGTGAATAAATTTACCGTAAAGCCCTGGAAATGCTGAGCAACTGGCAAAATTTCTTTCTGGATTTATGTTTATTTCGCAATGTTTACATCTGAGTTTACCTTTGGCCCCTGTGTTGTTAATTTTATGGGGGTAGCTGGGAGGTATTTGGGATGTGGTTATATGTAAAAACATGTGTAATCTTCGTCATTACAAAGGGACGGTCTCTCATTAGTGTATATTTCGTTCTTATGGTGACTTTAGCATCCTATAAATATACATACACGCTAAAGAATATCTCTTAAATTTTTTTTTCTCTGCATATAACGTAAATAAGGCAATTCATTGTCCATAGGCGGTGGTAACCACTTCTAACAGCAGCTTGATCGACTTCTCTATTTTTTAAATTAAAACAATAGGGGGAAAAGATAATTTCCATCCATAAATAAGGTTCCTGGCAGGTTATGTAGAATTGCCAAGAGTTTTGGCGCCAACGTGAAAAAAATAATTCGCCTCATTGTAATATTTTCTTAACTTGAGTGTTTTCGTGTGCTAATTTGTAATAATGGTGGATTATTATTTATTTAGTGTTCGTCGTGCTCAACTATGAGAAAGTGATAAGGCGAGATGAAATATTGTATTTTCGTGATGTTTCCAAAACTCCATAGAAGCCTCTAGAAAAGACTTTATTAGGGCATGAATTTGACTTGACCGTGACCTACTTTGCTTGACTCTGACTGTGCCTATGATTTGTTTGATGATCTATACTAATATTATAAAGATGAAAGATTTGATTGTTTGTTTGTTTGTTTGCATTGAATAGGCTCCGAAACTACTGAACCGATTTGAAAAATTCTTTCACTGTTGGGATGCTGCACTATCCCCGGTTGACATAGGCTATATATCCCGGCTTCGCCCGTGCGAAGCAGGGGCGGCCTACTAGTATTTAATAAAACATGTAAATATTTCCAACACATGATATTGGTAATGCAAAAGACATGCAATGCCAAAATTCTCATAGGAGAAAAGATTAAAAAAAGAAAATGTCAAAACATTATGTTTCTGCACAAATCATATAAATTGACCAAAAAGGTCTTTGGCACAAATAATATTATACAGAAATAATGAAATCAAGTCTTTAAAGACCTAAGATATGCTATATATTTATGATTTAAAAAAAGCTCTGGCTTAACTAACGAACTAACTCTGGCAGGTAATGAATTTAACCTCGGATGCCTGCAAACAGGTAGCATATACCTAAACAATTACCTGCCTGCAAAATTACGATGCAATTGATTGCTTGAACCCATAATTACGATATAGGTAGGTATATATATGTCGCACTGACCTGAAGACAATGGCTCGTATTTTATTGTTCAGCCAGGCTTTATAATTTAGTATAGGTATGTGTTTGAAATTTGTGGTCGGCTGCATATTTCATATTTTATGATTTTGGTATACACACTCGTAATATTCCGACCCTATAACTAAGCGGGTCGGTACATCGCGTATTCCATCTTTATTATTTTTGTACCTTCCATACATCTCGCAATGAAGATTTTGATTTTGTTTTTATGACATTGACTTGCATAAATCAACCTTAGTCCTAGATAAGTTAACCTATGTCATTCAAAACTATGCTGAAAGATGCAAAAACAGACTTGGTATCTATTTACGCAATCAAAATTAGGTACTTACGAGTATACATCACAGATATCTACTATATTCGGTATACATCGCATATAACTAGCAGAAATTCAAAGATATCATACTATTCTACGTATCAGAAATTATTTACTTTCAATTTGAAAAATCCATAGACACTATCCATCGAGGAACAGACGTCGACATTTCAATTCTTTCACATGACAAAATGAGGAAGCAAATACTTTGTCCCTTCAGTTCAAAGGGGACGTAAAATGTGCGCCTATACGTATAAGGTAAATCAAAATATGTATAAATAAAGAAGTTTCTTGTTAATCATTATATAAAACCATTTGATGCAGGATTCCAAATCACCAAACTGGTTATTCACAAGCAAGGTAACCCATCATTCTTACCGACGTAGAAATTAGAAACCTCAAAGAAAAACAAACACAAAATATGATGATTACTCATAAGTAGGTAGGTAGGTACTATATTGATGTAAAAGGTGGTATTTAATAGCAAATACGAAAACCAATTAACGCAGTATAGATTATTCATCCATGACACAAACACGCAATTAGTCACGATCTAGCTACTGTCATAAAAATAACAATTAAACGTTAGACACTGGCACAATCGAGCTACTGTGTCAAGTAAAACTGTTTGTACCCTGACACTGAGACGTGAAAACCTGTCGCTTATGTGTCACTACATTATCATAAGGTCTATGAGTCACCAGCGATGTGACCACGGCGATGTTGCATTGCGATCCGTAATTTGAGTAGGTACTAGCTATCCGTAAATTGGATCCATTAGAGGTGCATTGATGCAGTGACTGTCGTTGAACGCTGGGATCGGTTACTAGAATGAGAATTAGACCGTGACTATGTGACGTCCGTGTGTAAAATTTATGCGTTTTACTAGTCTATGGATTTACTAGTCAAACACTGGGCAAAATTAACATAGTGCTAGAAAACGGACATCTTATTGTGAGATTAACAATAGATCGATACATAGAATAGTGAGACAAAATAACTGATTACACAGAAAACGTATAGACGACAGCGACATTACTTATTCAATAAATTGGACGTCCGGTTCGATGAAATTGCTGACTAGACGTTTGGGAATTGAACGTAACGCACCTAAATGTAACAAAAAAGCTGTCAGATATACAGCATATATCAGATATACAGCAGATATTTACGTGGGTGTGTAATTTTTTATTCGTTTTTTTTCGATTTGCTTTTGACCGCCATCTTGCTTGGTATGCAGGCTGCGATAGAGCCAGCTTGCTTCTAAGAAACAAATTCACTCGACCGACTGACCGACCGAATACCCACTCACATCATCAGCCATTAAATGTCCACTCTTAGAGAGGAGTGTTGCCATAATCCCCACGCTTGGCAGGCGGCTTGGGGATCGCAGTATGTTCACCGTGTACTAATAGAACGCTGCTGCCCATCCTCCGGTGGTTCTAGTCGCAGTTTTAGGACATACCCGGATCCCACCATGAATCACCACCACATGACTCAGGCCAGCACATTTCTAGAAGTTTGCAGTTCGCACAATGAAAAGTGGAATCAAAGCACTTCGTTCGGATTTTTGGATATTTTGATGTCAAACATAAAAAGATGTCACTTTTTCGCACCTCCCTTGGCCATCCAATAGTGAAATGGGATGAGATAATTGAAGCATGTAGGTCCAGTGTCCACTCTCCAAAATGTATCCAACAAAACACCGATAGACTAGCAACTAAACAAAACAAAATTCTAAACTAACCCCCTAATAGCATGATCGGTTCTAAAGCACCCGCAGTGTCCCAAAACCAACCCTTCACAAACACATAAACAGTCTTACATGAATATTAGCAAAGTCAAGGCAAGCCATACATTCCCGAAAAATATGAGTCCATATCTGGTAAACTCAAGGAATCTAGGACGTAAGGTTCAACGATGTTATCCAAAATTATGGCGGTTAACCTTTACCTTTGGCCGTCGTAACTTTTACGGTCTAATAAATTGCCCTTAATTCTGCAAGAGACCGCTAAAATTAAGCTGTTTATATTGATATCAAAATGTTATGTTTTAGTTTGATAAATCCTATTGAAATGACTTTTAATACTAGTTACTATAGATCGCTCTATCTTTGGTTTCATCATCATCCGTAGCTTTCCTTATCCTACTGCTTGGTGTAGGTATCTGTCTTCTTCATCGTCCTCAATTTTATGCCAATCAAGTCCAGGTTCGACCCGCGATGATGACGAAATCATCGACTCATAATTATTTGCACGCAACCGACGCTTCTAACGCTACGTTTACCTAGCATTGACCACCACGCTTTTCCCGCAGTCCACACCCGCCGAAGCCTACCTTCGGCATTCCACCTTTTACCATTTCTGTGTTTTTATGTTCTATTTAGCTCAAATCAGCTCTTTATTTGTCTGATTTCATATTTTTCCCCCGTTTTATAACAATTTCTCAAAACTCGTGCACATTAAAGACTGGTTAAAAATTTTCGACAGTTTCAATCTCATTACTCGTTTACTTAACTTAATCGTTCCCAAGTTCGTTAATTGCCGTAGCATAAATCATTTTTATAGCCCTCGTTAACCCATTAGACGTAACTTTTTCAGCGGATCACTTATTCTATTCATGTTTTCACTCAAGACATTTTGGCCCTGATTTATTTGTAACTTGAAATATTGTGTTTTATTGTATATTGTGTTTATGAGTGTTGATTAGGTTGTATTTTAAGTCAAATTGTTGTTTGTTAATGTATCTATAGTAGGTGCTGTATTGTAATCTTTGCGTGTCTTCAACCAAGGAAGAAGAACTTTAGTCCCTCAGTTCTGCAGAAAACATGTTGTTCGTAATGTTATAATTGCAATAATAATTGTATTCACACATTTCACATGGTCTACCTTGAAAATTTCAATTTGCTACCATTGACGTATATTAAAAGGACAAGATCAATTAAATTTTTCAATGTCACTGATTCAAAGGTACTCCACGCACACAACGCACTAGTTAAACGGTCATCATTATGTGATAGCGATGTAACGTAGTTTCTAGAGATTTCGACAGATGGCGTAAATTTTTACATCTGTTCAATTGTTCATACGTAAAGTTTAACATCTGGGACGCAAATATTCGGATGGGCATATTATTTTGATATCTACATCTATGTTTGCCTCATTTTCTACTTTGATAATTTATAGCTGTCATTATCTTTTTCTACTTACACGCCATGTGAACTTAAACGAGGGTCAAAATAGGGTCAGACCATTAACCGGGAGCGGCCATTGCCTAATTGCGATCGCGATTGTTCCGGATACCTTATCTTCGGCAGATGAGACCATCCAATTTACCTTTCAAGATCTTATTAAGCTCTCATTCTCGACTTTACTACCTAATCCCAGTTTAGGGTCTCAGACAGTTTTATTACTCGCATATCTCTTTAGTTTCGTAAGAATTTCGTAGTTTAATTGAAATCAGAACTCGCAGATTAAGATTATCATACATCCTTTTTCTAATGCTGGGTTGCCTATGCTCTTTCCTTCTCTCTTATTATGTTATCAGCTTAGTCCTGTGCTGTGCCTAAACATGTCCAACTTTGATCCTCGAGCCAGACGTTTTAATACCTATCAATTATTAGGTAATGTATTGTAAGTAAATGCATCAGATCTGCATGATTTAATTCCCTCCTGCCCATTAGTCTGTCGGACTGCCAGAGTGGGCACAAAAAGCCCGTACGAAGCTCTTTGATCAAACATTTAATGTACGAACTGCTAGTCTGTAGAATTTGTGCTTGAATGGGTGTTCCTCGATAGTTACAATCTGGGTGTCTTCAAATCATCATTATCATCATCATCATTATCATTTCAGCCATAGGACGTCCACTGCTGGACATAGGCCTCCCCATCGAGTTCCAACATTATCTACTAAATATAATGATCTCTAAAAATATTGATATTTTTCTGGTAGCAGAGTTTTTAGCTATATTGTATTGAACTACTACGTTGTCCTTTTTTCGCGATTTCATGGTTGGTCCCGAAAGAGGTCCGTTATACTTAATTATGAGTTTAGCGGACCTCTTTTGGCTTAGTACACACTTTCCGTATAACCCCTTAGAACCTTGACCTGAGTCAAGTTGCTTGAAACTCAAAAGAATGTGTGATCTTTAAACACCAACTACACTAAGTAAATTGGATCTACTAAAATAGAAACTGCACATTGCAATAAAAAGTTAGGTATCTATACTACGTATAGTATATTTCTCTATGATACTACATAATAACCTATTGCAACGTCCACTTTGTCAATTACAGCAGCCCGGGCGCCAATACCATCAACTGATAAATCCTTGACCTTACAGAGATATCGGAAAACGCTTTTCTATTAGTGACCTCTAAAAATAGAAAAATCCTTTTTTAACTTTGTGCTCCGAAATGTGGTATTTTACCTCGTTATTGTGGTATTGGAGAAGAATATCAAATTTCATTTCTAAAATTGGATCTGTTTTTGATTCATGTCTTTTCTCTACAAATACGAATACTTGTATGTATGAAACTCCTATTTGACAGAATGTCCTATCATCCTTACTTTGATAAATGTTGTAAAATGTAATCACCAGAATAGAATTAACACTAGCGAGAAACGTTTTTATGAGCACGAATGGTCAAAAGTGGAGATGTGCAGAACCCTTGGCTAGATGGGATGTCCATAGGTGGACCAATTAAGGCAGTCATCGATTGATACCGTGGTATCTGTAAAACGGGCAAAATTAAGGCAGTCTATCAGCCCAATGGTCAGACGACATTGTCAAGCATGTCGAAAGGCATGTGGGGAATGAATGAGGCACAGGACCTGGAAGAATGGCATGAACGAGAAAAGAGCTATGGAGACCTCAGTTCATTATCTGAACTGAGGTGGAGACAGACTGAAAACAACGAAATAGACAGAACGTCCAAAATGAGGAGTAAGTAGAAAACCTAGACAGTTAAACTTTATAATAAAACTGAATCGTTTCAGATTCTTAAGCTGAAATGAAACCTAACAGACTACTTAGTGAGTATAATAGGTACCCAAAATCCATTGGCATTGGAAAAATCTTCTAAGAACCGCTTCTCAAAAGAGATTGGTAATACAAAATTCATGGAAAGAAAGCAAGGGCCCTCATAAGCGGGGCAATAAATAAGCCAGAAAGAGCTCTGAGATTTTTAACAGAACCTTTTAAGGCTTTGCTTGAGTTTTTACTCGACAATCATTGTATTTTCTTAAGCTTCGTGACGACAATTCGAACGGTAGGTGCATGTGCTTATTGTTAGGTAGTACTTATATCGTTATGAATTTATGGTGCGTTTTATTTTTTATAGATTTCTATGCAGCTAAATTATGACCACGATTTAATAACTAACTTTGGGCCGATCGGGGACGAGATGGACCAACGACATCAAAAGAACTGTTGAAAACGAGTAGGTGCGATTGGCGAGAGACCGGAAACAGTGGCATAAACAAAGAGAGGCCTATAACTAGCAGTGGGTCACCTAGGGTTGATGATGATGAATTAAGCAAACCAAGCAGGCAAGTAAGCCTATTAATAGATTAAAAAAAAAAGAAGTTCTCAAAAACTTTTCTAAAGTTCTCATATCCTTAAAATAACGAAAAATTTGAATAGAAGCTTTAAAACAAGAAACAGTGTTCCCAGTCTCGTTGTTTCATGAAATGTTATAAATCATTAAAACTTGTTTAATAACGTGTGTTTCTAAAAGTCCCTTTCAACAATAATTAATTTCAAACAATTAGTGTTTCCCACATAACTGAATTGTGATATTTGCTTGTTTCTGCGAAATTATCAAATTATATTTCATCAGCAAAACTTGCAACGGTTTCGGCAAAATCAGTATCAATTTCAATTAAAATTGACTTTGTTAATGAACCTGGATTCGATTAGCACAGGACCGAGGCAGATGGCATAGCAAGAGACAGGCCTATACCCAGCAGTGGGATAGGGAAAGCTGTGGATGATGATGATGTATATTCTAACTTGAACATTGTTGTTTTATGGCAAATAGAGAGAAACACATTTCCAGGACAAAGTATGTTTTTCGAGGTACTTTAAAAGCTACCACCATCAAAAAAAAGTTTAATGTTTTACTTATTATATAATGCGAATGTGTGTTTGTTTATTTCTCTTTCAGAGGACGTAGCAACAGAGCAATATATCGACGTGATTTTTTGCATAGAGATAGTTGAGAGGTTGAAAAGGGATTAGGATACTGTAATTCTGATAAAATGTACGGTTCTTGTGGGAATGTCCACGCAAGTGAAAACTCGGGGTGCAGCTAGTTTGTAGCAAAACTAGCTGTTGTCCACAACTTTATAAGCGTAGACTTCCATATCCATTTCCAGGCCCTTTTCGAGCTCAAATCTACTCTTTTGCAAAATCCTTCATAGCGGACCTCTACACGCTATAAGAAACTTGCCAAACAATAGATTCGTAGGCCAAGTTGTTTTTGAAATTTCGTGATTTGTCAAGCAAGTCAGTCAGTGATTGTATTAGAATAATCGAACAATTCGAATCTTTGCGAAAATCCTAGGTCCATTGCAAAGGACTGGATATTTGGAATTTAAGACAGATTTTCCTCATTGCAAAAATCCCACTTTGTTTGGGGAGATTAAAACTTAAATGCTGATTGGCTTAATAAGAGTTTTTTTAAACATATTTATTCTAGTTTTTCAGTACATTGCTCTTTATATAAGACTAGCGGTCCGCCCCTGCTTCGCACGGGCATAGATTATAGCCTATGTTACCCGGGGATAGCGTAGCTTCGCGTCGGTGAAAGAATTTTTCAAATCGGTTCAGTAGTTTCGGAGCCTATTCAATGCAAACAAACAAACAAACAATCAAATCTTTCCTCTTTATAATATTAGTATAGACGATAGACGTATGGAAGTAAAAAAGTGTCAAGGCAATATACATTGAAACATATTTTTCTCTTATTTTGCAATCTTTTGATTTGTCCAATTATACTATAATATAAGTATTATTATAGACCGCGTGAATTTTAAGTGGATACCTATGGTATATACCAGTGTGGATAAATAAATAAATAAATATTCGGGACAGTTATGCACACACGGTCATCTGACCCCAAACTAAGCAAAGCTTGTGATATGGCTGCCAGAGACTGATATACATACATTATATAGTTTTAAATACATACTTAAATAGATATTAACAACCAGATATAGAACAAACACAAATGTTCATCACATAAATGTTTGTCCTAGGTGGGAATCGAACCCACGCCCCCAAGCTCAGAAAGCAGGTTCACTACCAACTGGACCAACGGGCTACCTATTCATAATCTTTTATTCAGAACGAACTTTCGTGAAAGCCGCAAGCTTAGTTCAAACCACCATTGATTTCCGCCCCTGCTTTCATTTACATTTACAGAATTAAAGGAACACGCGGCAAAATGTCGTTCAATTTAATTTTATCTCACAACCAGAATGTATATCGCGCTTGTTTTACAAAACAGGGTTGGTAGCTTATATTTTTGCTGCGGCCCTTCATTTAGATAAATTACATTGTCACGATAGCACAGAGCTGTTGTTGAATGGAATGATTAGAAGTTTTTTAAATTGATAAATAAACTTGCACATGACCGCGATGGTCGGATGCAGCCTACAGAAAAGAGAAGTAAATATAACGAAAATGCGAAGGAAAATCTGTCGCCAGCCATTATCACAGAACCTTGATTGAACATTCTTATTTATATCAACACGTCAAACTCTGCAGCCAAAGAACCTTACCTTTTTGGGTTAGGTCTCAAAGTTCTTTGTCCACATCACAGTTGCTAACTGATTTCGAATGACTGACGTTTCGCTTATGGGTGCAACGTATATCTGTGGGTGCAAAAAATGCATTGCCAGCCGTTCTAATTAAAAAAAAATATTTTCTGTGATGCAGCTATATAAAAGAAATCTATTCACTCGTGACTTACCTAAAGACACCAAGATTGTAATTATTGGGGAACACCTATTCAGGCAGCGCATTCCACAGTCTAGCTGTTGGTAGAATAATAATTGCTTGATCCTTTAGCTATGCAGAAACACCTAGCCCAACAAAAACCTGACATCTAACCTAACCTAAGCCGTAACCTAACCTAACATCTTTCATATCATATACATCATCTTATCTTATCATCTTCCATATCATAATCATATGTTTTTTCATCATCATCTATCACAAAAGTAGTCGAATATATTGCACCTTTTTAACTCAAAACACTTATGAGCTTATTAAAAAAGTTCTTAATTTTCGACTTTCGCATATTACATTTATAGTAAATGTGTGATCAAACCTTAGTTCGTACACTACCATTCGTCATGATTACAAATCTTATGTCATTTTAATCCCACACACGAACCGAAATTGTTCCTTAATTAGAAACAAACAAGTTCCCTAACTCTTTGATTAAAGTTTCGGGCTAAGGGAACTTCCATCCGGTGTTCAAAGCCCAATGTAAGAACAAAGAGTTCACGGCGCAAGGGATTTCCGTGCTCTTTACCAATGTCAATCTGTCTTAAGCGAGTTTCTTTTGTTTTATCTTTGACGGCCACGGTACATAAAGTTTGAATCACATCACACTGGGCCGCAGACGGACAATACGTTGAAATGTGAGCCTATGTCGTGCCTTATAGGTACTTCGGAATGTCTATCAACTCTCGTACAAAATTACTTGTTTCACAAAAATATTTGACACAATAAAGTAATTACCTAGGGTCATGATCAAAATAACCTATATAAGCCTGTGTCTTGACGTATGAAGATGATTCTGAACTGTTGCAAGGAGATATTTAAATTAAAAAACTTTCTTAGATTTAAGTGCTTAATGTGCATACATGTTTATTTTAACTTTACCCTTGATTTAGTTTTGAGCAGTGAATATACTGACCATGGCTTTTAATTTTTTAACTAATGGTGCTCTGCGGTTTTGACTGATATTTTCTAGTTACGCATGCATCTCATTTATTTAAAAGTATACTGTCACAGCCACGGATTTGGCTGCTCGGATTTGACAGTTGAAATGGCAATGAACAAGCCTCATCACTCGCAGAACCGATAACTGATGGGTAAGAATGGTTTTTGAGTGGGTAACACGAACCGGAAGAGGCAGCTTAGGTAGGTCTTCCACTAGATGGACCGACGACATCGTGAGAGTCGCTGGCATCTATTGGATGCAGATGGCAAGCTGCCATATAGTGTGGAGTTTTAAGGGAGAGTCCTATGTGCAGCAGTGGATGTTTTCGCTAATGGTGATTTTGATCCTATGCTGGTATTCATGAAGCTTACTACACTATCTGCGTATCTTTCATCAAATCAATTTGACGATTTTTCCTCCAACTTCAAAATTCCATTAGGCCTTACTACAATATTCCGTAAAATAAATCAGCTACCTGTCTAGAAACTAAAGCAGTTAACTAGCATAATAGCAAAAGTTAGGATGCTCACAGAATTTTACGTCTAAATGTAAAAGTCTTATATATCTACAACTCTATCATCCTTGTAATAAGGGTTAAAATAGTAATAGTGGAGACACTGATTTAGAATTGTCTCACGTAGGCAGGGAAGGGAAAAATCTATTGGACCAAAATTAGCTTCAACATTTTCAGGGAACAAACTTGACCTAGTTCTGTAACTTTATTCCCGTCGAGATAATAAACAGATACCACATAAAAGGGAAAATGCAAATAAAAGTTGAACGCTTTTTGGTATACAATTTATAATGTTCTCGGAGTTAAAATTCGCTTTGTTTTTTGTAACGCTTCATGTGAATCTAGTTTTAAACGGAAACAAGTGTGCATCTAATTTTTAAAATATTATGTAGATACAGTATGAGTACCTTACGTACCATTTATTTAGGTTATTATCTACCAGCATTTAAGTATTTATGGATATTTTTAAATTTCCATGTGCATGCGACGATGCACACTATTATTTTAAAGTTATATGATTATTTATGGGATATTTACCGTGGTAAGGTTGTGGAATGAGCTTTCAGTTAGCCCTAGCTTTGGGACTCAACCTTACCACGGTAAATATCCCGTAAATAATCATATAACTATAGTGAACAACCGTGATAGTTCAAAACAGTGTACTATTATTTTAATTAAAATATGTTATCACATTAGTGACAAATTTGTCTTTGTGATAAAAAAATCTTTAAACCTAACCTAAATGCAAAGTTAAATTTAGCTTCATGTATGTTTTTTTTTAAGTTTAAATAAAAATGAATTTCTTGCTTGTTTTCTATATAAATGCAGAGCAAAGTGATATTCTCAATTGCAAAGCTATATCTTTATCTATATCAATATCTTTCTGTTTTTTTAAGACATCAAAATTATTAAATTGAGGAGTTTTTGTCCTATGATTAAGAGTTATCTATAGATTTCTAGCTATTAGCCATTTAACCCGTTTAAGTAATGTCACCCAAAAGAACATTGTCCTTTCCCAGACTAGGGGGCCTCATTTCCAATTTTTGTCATAAAGGATATTGAAAACTTTTGTAAAGCAAATGCTGACTAAATTAGTAGCTAAAACGTAAAATTGTGATAAGGTCCCTCTAATCAGCCAGTTATTCTCTACCTCACCGTAACATTCCTTGCCATAAACGCGTGACGTCATAACATGAAAATGAAATTGAAAAATTGACTCTGTGCCATTAGTCTTTGTGACCATAATTATAAACTCGTAACACTGCCACGTTGTAATTGGCAATGACAAAAACAAACTCGTTTGCAACTGTCAAAATAATGTGGACCAAGCTAGCGCGTTACATGCACATTTTTCAAGATAATGTAGTTGTAATATTCAACCGTAAGACGCGTTTGATGATTAGTTTTATGTTGTAACCATGGTTACCGCGTTATTTGTATTCAGTTTTTCCGTACAACGTGTTTATGGCGTGTTATGGAGTGTTATGTGGTTTCATATAGAATTAGGGCTTAGTTTAGAAGAAAACAATTGAACTGACAAGTGGTCTTTGGTTTATATATTTAGTAAGTGTTATATTTGCATTTTATTATACAAGTGTCTCCTCAAATATTTACCTTACATTCATTTATTATACTCGAATATTTCAACGTTATTTTGCGCGAATTCATTCTCATTAATTATGTCAAACACTCTTAGAGCTTTTGAAAATATATGAAGGTAGAAAAACACATTGCGTATAAATTATAAGGATGGTTAATTATTCTAATGTATGGTTTAATTTGAGACATAATTATGTTTTTTACTTTACGTGCTACTGAATTGCGTTTTAACATGAAAGCTAAGCAGCCTTGGTCCACAACGGGAATACATATCAAAATAATATAATAATGGCGTAAATCCGCAAAGCCATCAGTGGAAATCTTTGTCGGATACCTATTTAGTACGGGATAAATTGGGATTCCGTTAAAGCCCTCAGGGTTAGTATACGGAAGGAAAGGACGCTACCTTGGAAGACTGGTAATCACTGTTATATTAAGTTAACGTGGGATTGTATTTCAATGAAACGTAAGACATTGTTTTGGACAGAAATAACTCTGAAGTCTGTAAGCATATATAGCTCTACACTAGAATTTACTTTTTTAACGGCAAGTGCTTTTATTAACTAAGCAAAATAAATGCTAACACTCATACTACAAAAAACCACCGTACCAATACCAACACCGTACCAACGAACTCTTTAGAGCTTATGTACGGATTTTCACACCACTGGCTTTTCGGTGAAGGAAAACATCGTGAGGAAACCTGCATACGTACGGAGAAGGAATTCGATGGCGTATGTGAATCCACCAATCCGCACTGGGCCAGCGTGGTGGATATGGTCCAATCACCCTTTCGGGGGTAGGCTTAAAGTCCAGCAGTGGACTGTTAAAAGGCTGATTATGATGATACTACAATAAACGGACTGCCCATAGACCGATAAAGGGCTAAAGACAATCCAAGTGCCTAGCCACCAGCATGATGGGTACGCTGCAAACTGATAATGGGCTTGACCATTATCAGTTAGCAGCGTACCCATCATGCTGGCGGATTTACTTGGTGTTACAGTTACGATGTGGAAGTAAGAAATAATAGCTTATTTCTATATAGAGCACGATTGTCCATGACTCTTATCTTGAAGTTACCCATGTTGTACTTTATGGAACACTGAAGGCTGGGAGTGCATTTAATTCCTTAGCAGTCACCGACAGGTGTAATTGTCCCATCTTAATATTGAAATAAATTTGCACAATTTCATTACTATTGTGTTAATTTACTTCAGTATTTGACGTTTTATTTATTTATTTTTTACTGTATACACTACAAAACCATTTTTAGGGCTAATGTGCTATTGAAATAGATCTTAACAAAACGCATTAGTGATTTATCTAATACCAATTTTTGCTAGTTGGATTCTCTTTTGATTATGCCATTTGCCGGCCTGATATTTTTAGCCCGCGACGCAAAAGAGGGGTGTTATAAGTTTGAATCAGTAAGTATCAGTTGTCTGTGGCATCCGAGCTCCCAAACGGCTGGGCTGATTTTGATTTAGTTTTGTTTTATTTGAAAGGTGACTTAATTGGAAGTGTCCTTAGCTATGATTCAAGAAAGTCTGTTTACGTTTAGCCGATTAAAGATTATCAATTATTTTATCGGTGATTAAAAAAAAACAGTTGGCTGTGGCCCTGCCTACTGCGCTTGGGGGCATGGGTTCGATTCCCACCTAGAGCAAACTTTAATGTGTTTAACATTTGTGTTTGTTCTATATCTGGATGCTAATATCTATTAAGTATGTATTTAAAAATATGTATTATAGGTATATCTCTATGTATCTGTCTTTGGCAGCCATGTTACAAGCTTTGTTTATTTTGGGGTCAGATGACTGTGCGTGCAAAAATTTTCCGAATATTTATATAGAAATAGCTCTGGCCACCAACTGGTCTGATGGGAAGCGACGTTACTAATGGGTCTAAATGCACTTTGAAAATCGTCGACCTATTTCGCAACTAAACGTACCACCAATAATTGTTCATTTAATACCTTTACCTAGTAAATATAACCCACTTTCAGTCAATATCATTATTTACCTACACTGTTTATTTAGTTTTGTTGAACCCTATCTGTTCTATTTATTTTCGCTTATGTACAATAGAAAAAGCTTCGCTTCGAATTCAAATATCTTTAGGTGAAATGGAATAAAAGGTTCTACTTGGCAACGAAAGTAAATTCACTTTTGACGATGGTTTGTTACTCAAATAAAGGGCAATCACGGTGTCAAGGTAGAAAAGTAGAGGTTAGCACAGGCTTGCAAAGTTTTAACATGCGAGGTTATTGTGAAACATCTAGTTCTATTACAATTTTGAAGCATTTGAAGTTTAATCAAAATACATTTACATTACAATTTACAATTATTTAATTGCTCACTATCTCTACATAGTATAAATTGAAGTCGATTTCCGCGTCTGTCTGTCTGTCTGTATGTCTGTATGGCCGCTAACTCCTCCTAAACCACGCAACGGATTTTGATGCGGTTTTCACCATCAGTTAGATACATTTTCAAGGAAGGTTTATATATATAACCAGTGACCCGCCCTGGCTTCGCACGTAAATTATACCCGTGCGAAGCCGGGCGGGCGGGTCGCTAGTAGAGTATAATTATTAAAAATACAAACATACGTTACTGGTGAGATTTAGCGTAAACCACGTGTTTTCAGGTACAACATGCAAAGCTTCAACTTGGCTAACAATTTTCTCACCTTGAAACTATACCAGGTCATGGCTAAGCCTGAATGTACAGCTAATAGGTTTAGTTTCCACGGTTTTTTTTAAACCAAAACTACGTTCTTTACTTGTATACGAGCAATTTTAACTTGACACTGATTTATAATGGGCTTTAGTCGTATTAAGGATATAATTTATGGCAGTGAAGAAATGATACGTTTTCGCTGCTTATGGAGCTTATATCCACTTAAGTGGAGTAGGGTTTAAGAAGCCTACTAAAACTGACCAAGAGCGTGTTAAGACATGCATATGGTAGGGTTCCGAAACTAAAGCCATAATAATTGTAGTCATATTCATATGTCAGTAAAAAATGGTGGTTATAGAAAAAATCGAATGAACGAAGCTCTGTAACCTTGACCAAAAGAGATGTATCATCAGAAGAAAAAAAAAACATCCCCTAAAACGCAATGTTATATTATAAATATTACCTTTATTTTTTTTACTCTTACCACTGAAGTTGTGCAAAGTAATGCACTCATCCTAATAATTATAGAAGTTAGGTTTCAAAAAAATTGTGGACAGACGGTTGGACCAAACAAACATAATATTAGGGTTCCTTGCAGGACTACGGAACCCTAAAAACCGCATTCAGATCGGAGCTACGATTCCAGACACACATAGGCTTCAAACTAACAACTTAAAGGGTATTTTACGAGTTTTTTGCGTCGGACGTTAAAAAAATAAAAATTGCGCTTCTAGTTAACTACTCAATAAAAATAAATCGACTGTCAGTAAATCCGTACTATTTCACGGTAGAAACGTAAAGTTATTACCAAGGGATCGCACGATTTCAGCACCACTCAAGATCTCACCGAGACGCGTGTCGCTGAATAAATCTCGACAAGGAAGATAACACTTTATGATAAAACACGGTTTTATTGACGGGTTCAGTTCAATCTAAAAGTTCCATGTCATAAGGAAAATCTTAAATTACGTTGAAAGATGAAGGACGATCAATTTTTTAATACCAAAGTATAGTTCGGCCATGTACTTCTGTATAAAAATGTTACAAACATGATTTATAAAGTGGCAAATAGCGTTTTTTTTTTGTTTTGTTTGTGATCCTATGTCATTCTACATAAGGATGTTATCAGCAGAAAATCAGAAATTTCGTTGAACAAATGCTCCTTGTTCCTTGTTTTTTTTTTGTAACAAAATCTCAGGTTTTCTTACTACCCTTTAGTATATTATAACGTCTTTGAACAAATGTTGTTTTCGTAAGTATATTTTTTTCTATTATTATTTTTACTGGTACATGTCCTTGACTATGTGAATTTAGTAGGATGACAAAAAACTAAATAGATATAGATAGATACTTTGAATTTTTAGTACCTCCTTCAAACTTCGAGTATAATCAAAGACTGCTAACTGGAAACTGCTCGCTGCATTATCCCATTAGAGCTTTATTTAATTTTGTAACAAAGACTCAAACACTAGAACGAAACAATACTTACTAAACAGAATATAATAAAAAATATGGTTAACAAATGATGGTATTTTACGTTATGATAAATTCTCTATTCTACAATTAGACAAAATCTTAAAAAAAATATGTCAAGTAAAGGACTCAAAAGCTGTATGTCCACCAAGCCAAATAAAATATTATAAAAATTATAAAAACTTTGTTTGAACAAAGTACATTATTTTGAAGTTAGTAAATACAGGTACCTATTTCTAGTGTTAGTATGTACAAGAGCATAACTTCGGATAGTGAACCCTGATTCTCACACTAAGAGTCCTGTGCTGTGAGATTCAGTGATTTCCATCTTACAGTCATCATCATCATCATCATCAGCCAGAAGACATCCACTGCTGAACATAGGCCTCCCCCTTTAACCTCCACACTTAACGACAGCCTGCCTTTTGCATCCACTGGATGCCAGCGACTCTCACTATGTCGTCGGTCCATCTAGTGGGAGGCCTACCTACGCTGCGTCTTCCGGTTCGTGGTCTCTACTCAAGAACCTTTCTTCCCCATCGGTCCCAGCCCATCTTACAGTAGATTATTAAAAAAAAAAGTATGTAGACATCAAATAGGTAAATAACGAGCAATTTTTTTTTTTTTTTTTTATCCTATTTATAAAATAAAAACTAAGTTCTGAATAAGGTAGGATAGGTATATTAGAGCGGGTACAATACTGTCAAGGTAATTAATTATTATTAATATTATTTACTTGTTTGATTGGTTGAGTCTGTGTGGGTATATGAGCAAATGTACGCTAAAATCTCCATCCTACATGCTTGTACCGTATTGTATCCAACGTGAAAGTATCCTAATGGAAAACAAAAAGTTTGAAAAAACGTCCAACCTCTTTACTTATTCAGGTTAGAACCTTGCGACAGTGTCCTGCCATTTATCCACAGTCTCAATCGCACTTATTACCAATCGATAGAGCTCACGATTTCAACGACCTAATTTCCGGTAGCCTCCCGATCCCGGATTAGAAGCCTTCGGTCTACGCGTTGCTATAATTTAATTAACGGCGTCGAATGACCTGAATTAATTGATTGGATCGTCTAGTGTGTGGCATTTGTGTGAAAATAGATCACGGCATTGAAGGTAGAGGCTGAATAAAAGTAGTTTTTTTTTAAATACAAATAACGATTTAGTTCTAATGCATTTGTTTCATTCAGTGTCTTCTCTCTCTCCTTTCTTTGAATCTGTTGTTAATGCTGCATTTAGTTTAAGGCTACGCTACAGCCAGGGCTAACTCAATCGTAGGTTTTCAACCTTTTTGAAGATAAAAAATTGTCATAGTTTTACGTTTCCGACGTTGGTAAACGAACAAGAAGTGCAAGTACCGTTCTTTATCGATCGTCAATTTTGACAGTTGAGATCGTCAAATTCGATTAAATGCCATTTGATCGGACTCACTATGATCTAGTTTCCATTTATTTTATCGAATTTGATAATCGATAAAGAACGATACTTGCACGGCTGCAGTGCAAGTACAGTGTTATAGATCGACAATTTCGACAGATGAAATCGACAAATTCGATAAAATCCCATATCATCGATCATAGCGAGTACGGATCAAAATAGCATTTTATCGAATTTGTTGATTTCAAATGTCAAATTTGTCGATTGATAAATAACGTTACTTGCACTGTAATAAATAATCTAATCTAATAAAGAGAGTTAGAACTGACTTCCTCATTGCTGAACTGAATTAAGGAAAAATTTCGTAAATTCTTCAGCTTATTTATTTATTTACATTTTTAGTCATTCAAGGGGACTTAAAAATGTATGACGTGAAACGCCATACATTTCATAATTTATATTCGGGACGGTTTCACATAGAACCCTTATAATTTCATTTCGCTGCTCGTCCATCAGATGAAATGAAATCTGAGCCGCGAGCGAGCAGCCAGAAAACAAAGGCCTGTTTAAATGACGTAGCGGACACAGAGACCCGACAGAAAGACTACTCTAGAAATTATATAAAAATCACTTACTGGTAAAACAGGATGAATAAAAACGATGGGGAGCGAACAGACACTTTTTTTGGAGCATTTACAAATCCAACATGAAAAATATATATTACTATTTAGTGCATGTAAATGAAAATTTGTGTCCCGTTTGGTTTTAGTCTTCTGATTGTACAGTGCATCTGATTTGTACGCCTCTTTGAGAATAAAATTAAAGCCAAAGTATGAATGCATGTTTCTATTCATGTTTAGTGAAAATAAATTTTCTTTATCTTTGATATTTTATGTAACTAGGATTTGGTAGTTAAGCACGTTATTCAAATTTCAAAATTTATTTATTACAGGGTTAATAACCCATATTATAACATTAGCAAATTATCCATTATTAAAATTAACAGAAATAATAATTTAGAATAACATAGACACAATAAAATTAAGTTGTGCGATTAAAAAACTTTGTAAGTTTCGTCCATTCAAAATCTACTCGAAGGTGTTTTAAACGGGTGACATTATTTGTACCATGATCAAAGAAAACAAGGTCTTCTACTCTGGCAGTTGTCCCAGAATTACGTCACTGTCCAGTTGCCACTTTATCCAATCACCTGTTACGTGGAGTATCGTCATCTCTCTCGAACCTGTTGTAAATTGACATCATGACATCATTGCGGGACGCCCACGTGGTCATTTTTTCTCGGATTGCTATACCTGGCGGATTATATTATTATACCATGATTTGTACCAAGAGCACATTATAAAAGTTTAATTACATAACAAACAGATTTACTTATATTTTTGATTAAAAAAAGAATGCAAAAAGAGGAACAAATAGAGATAAAAATTGAATGAATAATTTTAATTAATTACTTGTCAACGATCTATTTCTATACTACGTATTACTTGTGTTCTCTTTGTAAAGCATGTAAAGATTAGTATGTAGTGTAAAGCCGAAGATTTTGGAGGCGTATTTATCTCGTAGTGGAAGTATTAAGATGATGATGTATGTTTCCCACAATGTGACATAGTTCTACTTGCAGGGCTTTTTGTCAATTTACAGACTTATCTTCATCCATTCATCATCAGCCAGAAGACGTCCACTGCTGAACATAGGCCTCCCCTTTTAACCTCCACACTGAATGACAGCCTGCCTTTTGCATCCACTGGATGCCCGCGACTCTCACAATGTCGTCGGTCCATCTAGTGGGAGGCCTCCCTAAGCTACGTCTTCCGGTTCGTGGTCTCCACTGCAGAACCTTTCTTCCCCATCGGTTATCGGTTCTTCGAGCGATGTGGCCTGCCCATTGCCACTTCAACTTGCAAATTTTAACAGCTATGTCGGTGACTCTGGTTCTTTGGCGAATATCCACGTTTCGGATTTTATCGCGCAAAGAAACTCCGAGCATAGCTCTCTCCATTGCCCGCTGAGTGACTCTGAGTTTTTCCAAAAGGCCAACAGTTAAGGACCACGTCTCAGTACCATATGTCATCACTGGCAACACACACTGGTCAAAGATCTTCGTCTTGAGGCACTGTGGTATCTTGGACGAGAAGGTGTCATGCAATTTCCCGAACGCTGCCCATCCGAGTTGGATTCTTCGGGCGACCTCTTTGCCTAAGTTAGACTTACCTAACTGAACAATCTAACAGACTTATCTTACTGTTCCTTTATTTACTTTACATCTCAACGTCGATGCTCCCTCATGAATCCTCGTTATTAGTGAACTTAATGATGTGTAATGGCTCCTATACACAGCTATGTATAAGGGCATTTCAGCACCTTTAAGGGTACGGCCACACCGGCACACCTCATCTTGCAATACGACAATGTTTCTAGCGATACGCAGCATTATTTTGTGTGAAATCAACCGATGTTGTGTTGTGGTTGGATCGACTAGACCAGAGAGCTAATTGAGCAAAAATATCGCACCGCGTTGCGAGCTTACTGACATATACATACCTATCATAAGACTGCGTCTTCAAACTAAGCAGGGAGTGAAACGAATGTGGCGGCAGGATCTACAGCTTTATTATTAATATTCCACCATACGGTCTTCTAGAACAGTTCCATAATATATCAATATTTATGTAAAAAGCGATGTGTGTATGTATGTATGTTCCCAATGGACTCGGAAACAGTAGTTTTGATAAAATTTTCAAGAAATTATCAAATTAGCCCAGCTAGTGATCCTCTTAAGGTTGGTAGCAATCGGATAAACAGATATTTAAAAAAAAGTCTATCATATACATTGACATATTATGATGTAAAAAAAAAATTGTCAAGCCAAAGAAAGTTGCTGTCGCTAGTGTCGCTAACAACGAGGTTGCTTCAAAGAGGTTTATAACGCAGGTGAAACCGCGGGGTGCAGCTATTATTATATATTTATAGATTATAAATTTATGCGATCACCCCCATTAGTGTCATCAGCGCACGTTCCTGCTGCCCGCTGCCACTACACTACTCCATTGCCACCCCATTATGCCACTGCCGCCCCATTATGCCACTGCCGCCTCGCTTAGCTCAAAAACGCTAGTACGGACTTACCTTTACATGTAATGTACAGAGCTATTCGTAGTATGCATTGGTGTAACTACGCAATGAATCACGTCTTATTTGCTCTGTTCTATATAGAATACAATGAAAACCTTTATGGGGGTAACTACATTTTCCATTATAGTGTTACTATTTCAGTGCCAGTTTATTCAATAACTGCCAGTTTGTTGTAACTTTGTAATTTTATTATATTGTGCTCGTTATTACTGCAGTTTCAACTGTTACGAGTTTGAAGAGTCTAATCAAAAAGGTTTAGTTAATACCCAGACAGCAAAATCACGTCATTTTAAGGTCAATTTACGGTTGGTACTGTATTCGACGTATATTTACACATAATCACAATTATTTAGTTTTTTGGCTATTTCGAGCAAGTTTTGTATCCGTCGCATTTATACGTCAAAATGACGCCATATTTCTTCTATTTCCATCCATTTTCCAGACCATTTTGCGGTCGTGCTGTGTTCATTTATTTATTTAATTCATACGTGCTGTGTTCGTCATATAAATACGTCACAATGACGTCATATATCGACAATCTTCATATCCGTGCCAAGCGAGACGCAACGGCGCCCGTGCATTCACCTTCAAAAAGACTGCCTAATGCGATTGAAACTATAGTCGGAGTGACCGACTTAATCTTACGTGAGTCATTCCCGTGTAATATAAATAAAATGTGTGAAAACCAAGTCAGTTTCTATAATAAAATCTTCATTTGTTATTACTGCAATTTCAACTCTTGTGAGTTTAAAAAGTGTAATGAAAATGGTTTAGTAGATACGTGTACATACTCGTAAATTACGCACCTAAAGGATCCAAAAGTTTCATATAATAATTACTAAGCCATTCGTTGCACTTAGTTTTAAAGTCCTTCATCTTTACCGCAAGGACACTAAATTGTTTTCTGGTATAGTTATATTTTCATCAATAGTCAAGCAAAATATATCTTTTGAAAATCAACTAAGGACTATTATACATTTTATAGACCACGGACTTTCCATTGAATTTCCACGTCGAATAAGGAAATAAGTACCAGCGTCTTTCTAATGAACTTTCCTAGTAAAACATAAAACAAAGAACTCCATTATTCCTCCTATATAAAACGGAAAAATTCAAGGAATATAATAGGAATTTTAATGTTTTCTAATTAGGTTTCCTTTTGTACGATACAAAAGCGTTTTAATTTTATGGAATGATCTTTTACGGGGTTAATGAGGAGGGTACACTGTCGGTACATTGTAGGTTTAGGGGGAAATATTCACATAAATATTTTTTAAGGTGGTGATATTAAACCTGAGTTTTCGCTTGGCAATCGGCCAATGTTTCATTATAAGTGCATGACGTCAGCATATGAGTGTCCAAAAAAGTTTTATTGACTCAATAGAATGCAGGAAAGAGGTTTATGGCGTTGGCCATCCCAGTGGCAAGTGAAACGACTTAGTGGTTGAAACGTTCACCAAGTGAAGCTTGGTGAAGTTCTACCTAGCAGTGGGTAGGAGTTTCAAAAGAAAGAGTTTAAGATAGTATAAGTTAAAATTTAATAAAGTAAGAATGAATTTACAGGAGACTGAGGGTCGTGTGAACTCGGAAGGTGATGGCGATAAAAAAACGTGTTGGTCCCTTGTTTTGAGACTTAGCTTGAAGAGCTGGGGCGCCGATCGCCGTGTGGCTCGACGCGGCTCGTGGCACGTAGGATGTCAGCAGGCAGCGCAGCGACGAGAGGCTTCGTGAGCTTTTCAGGCGTGACCGGAGTGCGGTCTGCGCGTAGTAGTTCCAGCAGTTTGTGCGTGGCCGGAGTACGACCGACGTAGTAGTAGGGAAGTAGATGTAGCGTCACGACAGCGTGGCGACTCGTACGTGGTCGGAGAATTGACGTAGAGGGTAGGAGCCTGAAATGCGTCGAAGAAACTACGCATGAGGATCAGTACTCAAGAGCCGCACGGCCACGTCGTGTGAGACCCCGAAGATAACGGCAGATCGGACTAGGCCCCGCCTCACATGACGTGGTACCGGCGTTAAAACACAGTTTTTGATCGGAAGGATCCAAGATTACAGAATGCTTTAAGAGCTTAGAACACAATTATATTAGAATGTAAGTACGGCGCGCGTCCACATCCGCAGATAGTACGGATATGAAACGCACTTGCACTGCGTTTTAGAACACAAGTGGCCTGATGATAATTCAATTGACAAATAACGATTAGCATTATTTGTCGAGACAGATTTCACAATTAACACATTTAAAAGGCATCTCACGTAAACTTACCCGATTGAAGACGGGCTAACCAGTTGATTGTAAGATTTGATTGTAAGGTTAAGTTCTGAGCGACTTTTTCACTGCAGTCAACTGCGCGTATGACCCAGTTTTTATTTCGAGTTCTATATATAGCCTATTCCTTCTAGAAAGAATACGATATCTATATACCCGAATATTTTTAAAATGTAGTTTTTTACACAATTTCCTTTGTCTAGAACAATGTTGTTTTTTGCATAGCGGAATGAAACTGACTGACATTACGTCAATCACCTTCATTCTGTCAACAATGTTTATGTCATAGTAGTGACCTTTTTTATTCGTTAAGTTTGGCTTCTAGCGTATGTGCCATTTGCCATGAATTTGGGAGTAGGTAACGATCATGGAACGTTACATACCCCCTTTTTCAGTTAAGAATTTTTGCTCAAGAAAATTCGCTGACCTCTCTAGCATCCTAGTTATAATTTACACCTTCCCCGTCCAGGGTTGAGTCTAATATGTTAACATTAAGTAGGCTCGAGTGTAAAATTAATTTAATCAGGATGCTATGGTCTGAAGTTCCCAATAAGACTTGTGGCGTACTGTGAAGAGTCCGGTATCGCTGTATAAATGCTTTAGTGGCACCTATACAGACGGCAAGAATACCGGTGGGTTCTCCATTTTGCTGTTAAGAATGTTAGATACAATACTTAAAAGCAGCAAAATAAAAGAAAAGCTAACAAAATAAGGAACTATTTTGCTAGTTAGTACGTCAAAGAGAGTAAGTAGTGGTATACAAGTTTTGGACCAAGAGATTGTAGGTAGCGATTGTAGTCTAGGTGACTAGTGAAGTTATTAAGGTATCGATAGAGTTAACTATAAGTAAACTTTAATTGTTTAGTTTGCTATAGCTATATTGACGACTGACTTGAATTACCTAGTATACAAAAGATTATTTTAATTAATATTCGTGTTTTGGGCTTTTTTTATGGAGTTCACGAGTACCGCTCCTAGCAATTTAGAGGCTTTTTTTTAAAGAGTTTGCAATAACCGCTCTTAGTGTGAAGGCTTTCAGTTTTAGAGTACACTAACCGCCCTATTTCTGATATTAATAGACATACATAAATAGATATTATACGATATATGTAAATAAAAATATTTCTAAGTTTTTTTTTTTTTCAAGTCAGGTATTTTTTAATTTTTAGATGTTAATATCAAGTTTTAGATGCTAGATTAATTAGATTTTCTTCAGAGGGAAGCTATAGTGGTAAAATATTTATTTTTAGTATTTAGTAAAGTTGACGGGTTTTTTTTTTTTGTTTTTATTTTTCATTTTTTTTTTTAATTTTATTGTTTATTTATTTTTTTTGTATGTAGTTAGGATGTATAGTTTGTTATTTTGAAGTCTTTGACATGCCAAGAGCCTATATTTTTACCCTGCATGTCCGTAAGTTCGTATACTAGAGGTGATAATTTTGTTTTAATAGTACATTTAATAAATTTCGGTGCTAGTTTCTTTGAGAACCGTTTGTCCTTGTCACTTTGATAATAAGTTTTTTTCCATATGATGTCACCTGCATTAAATTCAACGTTCTTACGGCGTAGGTTGTAAAGTCTTGAGTTTCTAGAATGTGATTTGATGAGAGAGCTTTGCACTTGATCGAAGATTTTCCTTAAGTTGCCTACATTTTCTGCGTATTCATCTCTAGGTGAGAATATTAATTTGTCAGTAAGATCAGGGTCAACGTAATGAGAACCACATGTTACTAATTCCCTACCGAATACCAGGAATGATGGTGTATAGCCTGTAACCTCACTAACCGCTGTATTTAGTGCGAATTGTATTTTTGGTAGGTTTACATCCCAGGCCCGGTGGTCGTCTTCGATAAATGTTGAGACAGCTATCATGATTGTTTTATTGTAGCGTTCTACTGAGTTGACCTGTGGGGTATACTTTGGGGTGTATCGAACATTAGGAACTTTATATTTCGAATATAGTTGCTGTAGTTTTTGACTTATGAATTGTTTTCCGTTATCCATTATGACAGTGGTAGGTACTCCGTGTACTAGAAAGACACGCTCCTCCATTATTCGTGTAATTACTTCTGCCGTTGCTCGGCGTATAGGAAATAACAGACAATACTTTGAGAAGCAACATGTTACTACTAGGATCATGGTGTTTTGCTTGGATGACATCGGAAGGGGACCAATGAGGTCCGTAGATATCATGGAAAAGGGACGGTTGCAGTTTTTAGGACGGCCCATAAAACCTAGAGTACTATGATTTGCATGTTTATGGGAGATACAATCATCGCAGTTGTTTACAAAGTTTGTGATATCTTTTATCATAGCCGGCCAGAAATATTTTTGCATTATTCGTCTGTTGGTTTTGAAAATACCTAAGTGCGCCGCTTTAGGGTCTGAATGGTTTTCTATTATGATGTCCCGCCTAGATTCGCTAGGAACGACCTCTTTCCATTCAAATTCCCGTATTAATGGGTTTAGGTCTTTTATGTATCGATATAATTTGTTGTTTGTTACCTTGTAATTGAGATAAGATGTAGGGGACACCTGACAGCCGTTGTAGATATTGAGATACCAAGGGTCTGATGTTACAGGAATAGCTTGGTCTGTGCTCGAGATAGCAGAAACCGGATATGCACGCGATAAGAAATCTGGTACAATATTATCCTTGCCACGCCTGTGTTTTATTTCAAAATTAAATGCTGAGAGTCGCACACCCCATCTGGCTAGTCTACCAGTTGGGTTATTCAGGTTTAGAAACCACTTGAGAGATGAATGATCAGTATATATTATGAATTTTAGTCCGTTATCTAAGTAACAACGCCAGTGTTCTATAGCTTGTAGAACAGCCAACGCTTCCCTTTCTGTAGTGCTGTAGTTACGCTCTTGGGCAGAGAGTGATTTACTCATATAGGCTATGACCTTCTCCTCTCCAGCGAGGAGTTGTGTGAGTACAGAACCGGTTCCAGTATCCGAAGCGTCAGTATGAATTTGGAACGGCTGTGTATAGTCCGGACAAGACAAGACTGGTGATGAAATTAAGCAGTCCTTGAGTTTTTGAAAGGATATATTGGCTTCTTCCGTCCAAGTAAAGGGAGGTACCTTCTTGCCTTGCGAAGTCAATTTATTAAGAGGTGCTGCTAAGGAGCTGAAGTTTGGTATGAACCTACGGTACCAGGAAGCTGTGCCCAAGAATCTACGAACCTCCTTCTTATTCGTGGGGCATGGATAGTTTACAATAGATTCAACCTTTTCAGGGTCGGCATGTAGACCTTCTGAATCTACAATGTATCCGAGATATTTTAGTTTTTCCCTAAAAAATTTGCTTTTTCCAAAGTTTATGGTAAGACCTGCATTTTTTAGTTTATCGAGGACTTTGGTAAGTAGGGAGATATGCTGTTTATATGAGGGTGCTACGATAATAACGTCATCCACGAAGACGAATACCCTATTCTCGAATTCTGGCCCGTAGAACAATGAGTCAACCAGTCTCTGTTGAGTTGCTGGAGCATTTGTTAATCCGAAAGCCATTCGCTTAAATTGGTAAGTTCCTCGTGTCGGGATGTAGAACGCAGTCTTACAGCGGTCCTCTGGTCTAATCATAATTTGCCAAAAACTTTTGGATAAATCTATACTTGATAGGTATTTAGAGTCCCTTAGGTTATCTAAGATTTCTGTGATGTATGGTAGACTATAAGCATCTTTTTTTGTTACCGCATTAAGTTTCCTACTATCAAGACAGAAACGCATTTCACCGTTCTTTTTAGGGGTCAGTAGTACTGGAGAAGACCATGGGCTCTCACATAGTTCAACAACGTCGTCTGCTAGCATCTCATCTATTTGCTCACTAAGAATTTTTTGTTTTACAGGGGACATTCTATAGTACCTTTGTCGTATAGGAGTAACGTCTCCGGTGTCTATAGCGTGGGTTATTAAAGTTGTTTTACCTAATCCTTTTTCCTCATATGAGATAGCACGAAATTGTGTAATTATAGCATCTGCGGTTATTTTTTGATCAGCGGAAAGATGGTCATATGAACTGAGATGTTTATCGTCAAGCTTAACGTTGGCTAGTTGCATTTCATCTGGGCGTTGTAGTACTATACTCTCAAGATATTTTGGAAACAATCCGAAAAGTTTCCAAAAATCCATGCCTAGTATCAATTCATTCTGTACTTCCGGGACAATATGAACCGCTAAAATGTGACATTGATTTTGAAAAGTAATTGGTAGTTGTATGACGCCTAGGGTTGTCATCTCTTGACCTCCCGCTGCTATAAGTTGTGTGGGCTTAGCATTGTAAGTTTGGTAGTGTAGATCTAGAATTTTTTTGTGCGAGTTATTCCCTAAGATCGAGATGCTAGATCCTGTATCTAGAAGGCCTACTATATCGTGGGTGTTTATTTTAACTGACACATACGGTCGTGCAGTGTTTGGTTTAGTACGGATTGAAGAGACTGTGTAGCAGGAAAAGAATTTTGATACCGTTTTTAACCAGTCGACCCAGTCTGGCTGATTCGTGTGGTTTGTCTTTACACGGGCTCTACAATCCTTTCCTATTAGTTTTTTTGAGTATTATAACTATTGTTGGTGTTGCAATCTGGACATTCCGGAGAGCGGAAGTCCTTCTTGCCGCATTTGAAACAAATGATCTTTCTTGGTTCTTTGCAATAGAGAAGTTCATGAGTGTTTGACCTACACCTAGGACATGCGAATGGGTATCTGTTTTGTACTGATTGTTGAGTGACAGCTGACACCCTATTAAAATTCCTGTAGTTATTAGTATACCTTGTATTTTGTTGTCCTTTATTAAATGTTGAAGTTCGGTTTTGGTAAGTTCCTGAGCTACCTGGTTTAGTGTATGCAAATTCCGGTGCTAAAGTTTGAGATGTGACCTGTGGTGGCTCACGGAATTGAGTTAAGCGAGATTGTATGTTTTCGTAGTTTCTACATAGCGCTTTAAGAGCTTCAATAGTGTCTATGTGCGGTGAAGCCGCTAATGTACTAGCGTAAATCGGTCTAACATTGTGTAACAGTATTTCTAGTTGACTGCTTTCAGTAAGTGGTTCGGTAAGTCTGGAAAACATGCCATGCATTATCGCGATATAAATTGAAATGTTCTCAAGTTCCCCTTGTGTTCGCGAGCGTATCTCGTTAAGTAACCTATAGTCATAGTCACTATGGCTGAAGTCCGCTTTTAGTAATTTAGTTAAGTCATTCCAGGTGGTGATACTGTCCTTTACATTGCGATACCAGTGGAGTGCCTCGTCAGTAAATATCTCGTATGAGAATGATATAATTTTTTCAAAAGTTATTCCGCGAGACTTTACGAATTCTTCAATTTTTTGTATAAAAGCTCTTACGCAAGTTTTTCCGTTATATTTAAGTTTGTAAATTTCTGAATGCAATCCCTTCTCACAAGTCACCGAGACTACTTTTGGCTCTGAAGGAGCATCGCCTTTGTTGGTAGGATTTGATACCTGTACTGTTTCTGAATAGGGTCTTAGTTGGTCAAGGTCTTTTAATTGTGATGCTATATTTACTGAGCATGTTTTGTGAAGTTCTTTATCCGATGCATTTATCCTAGATAGTCTATGTTGAATATGATTTAGTAGAACTTCTGTTCTCTGGTATAGGTTTTTCTCATATTTTGTTTTTAGCGAGGTTAAATTGTTATATGATTTTATAACTGAATCTTTTAGTTCTTTTAGGTCTGTATCCGTGTCTAAATGTGATTCTAATATTGCTTCTGCGGGCAAGTCTTTTGCTAGTTTCATTATTTGTTTCCGTAAGTCTTGCACAGAGTCATCCGAGGAACCACCACGAAGGGCGACCTCATATGCAAGTTCGGCTTTTTGTAAGGACAAATAGTTATATATGGGGTACGCCATTTTATATACCTACGTCAAAAAGAGTTTAGATTTTAGTTTTTAGAGAGATATCCGTCAAAGAGAGTTTTGATCTGGATTTTTAGAGAGATATCGGGTGAGTTACCGTGAGAGCAAGTTTTACATATACAAGTTAGATGTTCCGAGTGTAGGTTGGGTGGTAAGTTTTGTTAATAAGTTTGAGTTTAAAGAACAAGATTTTAAGATAGTGCGAGTATAAAAGTACTGAAAGATTTTAATTCTACTATAATAAAAAAAATTCGAGTAAAAAAATATTATAGTGCGTTTAAGACGCGGACAGAAGGCGTTACTTCTGTAGGTGTAACCTTTGTCTTCCTTAGTCGCCTCTTACGACATGCATGGAGACTACAGCTGGGTATTCTAACAAATGCTCCCGCACCAGCACAGGGCGGTTTTTACCATACAACCTACAGACGGACACAAGGTTACAGAGAAAGAGCCGTGAATATACCACGCCAGAGAGATCAACACTTTTTTATCCACCTTCCTGCTTAATACCTGGGCGCCACTGAAACGTTCACCAAGTGAAGCTTGGTGAAGTTCTACCTAGCAGTGGGTAGGAGTTTCAAAAGAAAGAGTTTAAGATAGTATAAGTTAAAATTTAATAAAGTAAGAATGAATTTACAGGAGACTGAGGGTCGTGTGAACTCGGAAGGTGATGGCGATAAAAAAACGTGTTGGTCCCTTGTTTTGAGACTTAGCTTGAAGAGCTGGGGCGCCGATCGCCGTGTGGCTCGACGCGGCTCGTGGCACGTAGGATGTCAGCAGGCAGCGCAGCGACGAGAGGCTTCGTGAGCTTTTCAGGCGTGACCGGAGTGCGGTCTGCGCGTAGTAGTTCCAGCAGTTTGTGCGTGGCCGGAGTACGACCGACGTAGTAGTAGGGAAGTAGATGTAGCGTCACGACAGCGTGGCGACTCGTACGTGGTCGGAGAATTGACGTAGAGGGTAGGAGCCTGAAATGCGTCGAAGAAACTACGCATGAGGATCAGTACTCAAGAGCCGCACGGCCACGTCGTGTGAGACCCCGAAGATAACGGCAGATCGGACTAGGCCCCGCCTCACATGACGTGGTACCGGCGTTAAAACACAGTTTTTGATCGGAAGGATCCAAGATTACAGAATGCTTTAAGAGCTTAGAACACAATTATATTAGAATGTAAGTACGGCGCGCGTCCACATCCGCAGATAGTACGGATATGAAACGCACTTGCACTGCGTTTTAGAACACAAGTGGCCTGATGATAATTCAATTGACAAATAACGATTAGCATTATTTGTCGAGACAGATTTCACAATTAACACATTTAAAAGGCATCTCACGTAAACTTACCCGATTGAAGACGGGCTAACCAGTTGATTGTAAGATTTGATTGTAAGGTTAAGTTCTGAGCGACTTTTTCACTGCAGTCAACTGCGCGTATGACCCAGTTTTTATTTCGAGTTCTATATATAGCCTATTCCTTCTAGAAAGAATACGATATCTATATACCCGAATATTTTTAAAATGTAGTTTTTTACACAATTTCCTTTGTCTAGAACAATGTTGTTTTTTGCATAGCGGAATGAAACTGACTGACATTACGTCAATCACCTTCATTCTGTCAACAATGTTTATGTCATAGTAGTGACCTTTTTTATTCGTTAAGTTTGGCTTCTAGCGTATGTGCCATTTGCCATGAATTTGGGAGTAGGTAACGATCATGGAACGTTACATGGTGTTGGCCACCCCGGTGGCAAACTAGGGGGTGGCAAACAGGAATAACTTGGCTATTTTAATATTGGCCACCCCGGTAGCAAGTGAAACGATTTAGTTGCGTTAGCACCTCGGTGCAAACTAGGGGGTGGTATACAGGAATAAAGATTACTGGAGTTGGCTAACCTGGTAGCAAACTAGGGAGTGGCATATAGGAATAAATACAAGGGGCATTGGCCACCCCGGTAGCAATTGAAACGATTTAGTTGCGTTCGTCACCTCGGTGCAAACTAAGGACTGGCTTACAGGAATAAAGATTAGTGGAGTTGGCTTCCCTGGTGGCAAACTAGGGAGTGGCATACATGAATAAAATGCTGGAATGCTTCGCTATGTAGCACGCAAGCTCCAATAAAATGTTGTCCGCTTTTACGTGGCAAAGCTAGAATACGACTACGTCTAAGTCTGTCCGTTTTCGCGGAACAAAAATAATGGATAACGTTATATCGAGTACTTGCTACATAGCGAATCATTGCGATCATTGAATCGAAGCAATAAAACTTTGCTGTAAGCTTCATTTTAGTGAAAAGTTAACTCTCATTTTTCAGAATAAATTTAAGTAGTAAAAGATTTTAAGCATTCATGAAAATAATTTGGAGTAAAATAGCTCTTATAAACTTTATGTTACGAATATGGTATCAGCAAGACCCATCTTTATGGGTACATAAGAAAATGCTCATGTCCCTTGATACGTTATTTATTGTATTGTCCTCACAATATGGCATGATAAGCATCGTATCATTATTTTTATGGCTAGATCAGAGAAGCCAACATCATGATTACCAAATTGTTGGTAGCAAAAAGCCAGAAAATAAGCCTTAGTTAAACAAAACTTCCTTTGAAAATCTTAAATGCGAAAATTTGTGTGTATGTTTACTATTCAAATCCGTGTTAAATCGTTTTTGATTGACATTCAAAAAAATTTTTTTTTTTTATTTTTTTTTTTTTTATTTTTTTTTTTTTTTTTTGATTGATTGATTTTCATTCTTTTTTTTTGAGTTGACTCTTCCACGGCTGATTGTGCACCGCAAATCTCCAGTCGGCGTAGAGCCTTAGTGAAAACATAACCTAACAGTACATTTCTCTTTGTTTCAGTTCAGTGTTGTGTAACGCCGGGAGTGAATGAAAGTGGATACCTCTAAACATTATAGTGGGCATTCAGCTGAAGTGACCCAAATGTGGAGATTTTATGGGATATCGCACTTACACGAGAAATCATGGTGAGTGCTTACAACGTGATAACGACGCGCTGAACGATTTATTGCTTGACCTGCCGTCCTAGAGCGGTGGAAAGAAGCTAGTCGCGAGCACGACGCGATGCTACGCGAATAGCAGATCAAAATTGAATCACGCAAAATATACGTATCTAATAGAAAATAAAACCAGCCAAGTGCGAGTAGGGCTCGCGCACTGAGAGTTCCGTACCACCACATAACTTGTTAGCTACTAAAGTACAAAAAAGTAGTGCAAAAAGACAACATCCCATAAATGCACAGGCAGTCACCCATCCAAGTACCACTTTGGTGATCGTGCGAGAACCGGTGGTGAACAGAAATTTATCACCGACACGCACTTGGCCATTATTTTTTGTTATATTTTAGAGTGTGTACTATAATCATGCCAAGTGTGACGCTTGTATGTATTACCGTTTTTACATAGAGCTAATACAAAAATACGTAAAACAATACGTTTGTTGTATGGGGACTCCACTTTTGTTTTTACTTTTTTACTTGTATGTTATTAATTTTAGTTAATCCGCCGTTACATTACATGTTCTGTGAAAATTTCAACTGGCTATATGTTACGGTTCGAAAGATACAACCGTTAATTGGTAGGACAGACAGACATCTTAGGCTTAGTAATAGGGTCCCGTTTTAACGCTTTGGGTACGAAATCCAAAAAAGAAAATTATTTGTTGTGGCAAAATCAACAGATATATTAACATTATGAGCAAAAAATACCAATAGTTTCTGTCTTGCTTACGTTGGAACCGACAGGTGACATCAACCACGTCAGATAGCAGGTGTATATTGCTAACGCTATATCAAACACGTACAAGCTTTTTCATAATTATTAAAACAAAGCAACAAAAGCAAAGTCAAAAGTAATAGTGTAATTATGCGTTTTTAGCAAGCTGCGAATTATTTTTAGGCCAGCTGCGTTTTTGGCAACTTGCGTAATAAGGTGTTTGGTAAATCACGTACATATTTGGTTAACTGCGTGTTTGGTGTCATGCTGGTATAATGCGTTTTTCGGTCTTTTGCGTTTTTGGCACTTTGTGTCGAAGCCTATGTGGCCGCGTGAAGGTATAGCTTTATATTTTCGCACTGTGTTGCCTCGCATCGCGTGCCGCATTTGTTACATACGTAGGACAGTGTCTAAGAACATATGATCAGTAATCTTAAAAAACTATAGTAGAAATAGTTCCAATGCAATAGTCTAAATAACATCTCTTTCATGTGTGACAGGATAGGACACATGTGGAAACTACGACTTGTGTAAGTACGAATATTCGCTACCTAAAACTTTCGAACTCCATACAAATTTTGAATTTTGTAATTGAAATTTGTATGGAATTCGATACGCATTTAGCGTAGCAAAAAATCGTAACTAGACATGGTGTGGTCTAAGATAGTAAACACGCCTCGCCTGGAATGGAAACTGACACAAACAATTAATCTGATTGCTTTCCCAACAATTTGTTTAGCAAAAATAAATGCCCAGATATGAATGTTGCCAGTTCTTGAAAACGCTTTAGATGTAATAACGGCCGTCCTTGGCGTCGACTTTATGAGTTTCGCTGCACGTGATATGGCCACAATTGTTACCTCTTGCACGTAGCTACTGTATTTCAGGGGTATAATGTTCATTTTATTCATTGTATGATCGGCCTTAGCCATTGTGACCTCCTGTTATTGAGTTTTTAATATAGTGTTAGTTGAGACAGCGCCAGTTTTTAGAATATGCTTATAAACAGTATTTTTATACCATAGGTGGCAAACAAGGTAACAGTTGCCTGGTGGTAAGCAACCAACGTTGCCTATTAGCTCCTGAAACACCATCGCATATACATTTCCGACCTTTAAATATTTTATTACAACTTATAGAAATCGTTTTTTTTTCATGATCATCATCATCATTTCAGCCGTAGGACGTCCACTGCTGGATCATAGGCTTCCCCCATCGATCTCCAAAAGGGCCGGTTGGAAACGGCCTGCATCCAGCGTTTCCTTGCGGTCTGTTTTGGGTCGTCTGTCCATGTTTTTATTTTTATTATATAGTTTTTCCGCATTTTACTAAGTTGATGATATTAATGTGAATTCGAAAACTTAATACAAAACTAAACTTATGTCTAAGATCAAGCCAATGTCGATTTTCCTCTACAATTCTAGCTAAACCAGTCTGATTGCTTTATGTACACTCGTCTCTTTTTGTATCAATATGCAAGAAAAAAACAACATAACAATAAGGTCCGTCTGCAGTTTGCTGGCAGTAATAAAAAAAACATTTTAAGTGTGCCAAAAATAACTTGTTGTTTAGGTATTTTTAAATGTTGTACAACACTATACACTATTTTTATGGTCTATCTCTATTGCACACCCCGTCTTCTACGTCTTCTATAAATCCTTTCCATCCTAAGGTTGCCTGGAAGATATCGCTTTTAGCGATAAGGCCGCCAGTTGTTACACTAGTTGTTTTTTGTCCTCTGTATATAATTTTATGGTGTGAACAATAAAGAGTTAATCAATCAATCAATCAATCAACACTAGGATTGCGAATTAAAAATGTGAAGGGCTTCTTGGGGCGTAAACCTAGGTGACACACGTTCGAATACAGACGATTGTTTTTTTTAAATTGTCTATTACATTTTAAATACTATCAAAACTAGTTGTATTGAAACTGGCACATCATAATTGAAACCAATGTATAACCCAAGGACAGGACGGGCGGAGAAAATGGTAATAAGTGAAATTAAAAGATTATGTTAACGATTTTTTTTTTGTTTGTAATGTTATGATAGAAAGCAAAACATAGTTTTTTCACCGATTGGAAATTCACATTGGCATATTAAATAACGCAAAAATACACGAGCTAGAGAACAAAAACCGTTTTAAATATTATATTAACCACCGATGGCTTGCCAAACATCAAAATACCTTTACATATAACATGGAGCGTTTTAAAAAAGGTGTAAACACCTCTCCGGAATGGCAAAGCATTGACTAAAGGCTAGTGTTGCAGGTAACTATAGGCTTCGGTTACTGCTTTCAGTCAGACGGACCGCATTCCAGTTTGCTGCTCTTTTAGTAAAAAAAAAACTACGCAATAAAAAGGTACAGAGCAGAGGCTATAGCTCTCATGTGATTCAAACGCACGATGACTGTCTCTAATGAGCATGAGTCATTTTTCCAGAGCCTAATCTTCAATTACCGTGTTCAGTGAGCAAAATTGCCGTGTTTGTAGGCATTTTGATTGCCTTGGCATACAAATAATCCCTGATGAAGTAAAAATGATGTGTATACCCATAAAAAAGTTAAAAAAAAAAAATTTACGTTTCGGTTGGGGACAAACTGACCATAGATAGGGGCAGTATCAAACAAAATAGAGTTACTACTTTTTGACCGGACCGATTTTAAATCGATAATTTTATTCTATAAAAGGAAATAACCCTATCATTCCACCAGAAACATATTAGAAAATTGCCTTTGATTCTGCTACGGTAATGGAGATGCTGCCGTAGGTCGTAGATTTTAAGTAACATTTGCCAAATTACCGTAGAACACGGTAATTATCGTAGCAATGGCAGCACTGGCATGAACGCTACACCTCCGTACATAATACGATAAGACACGTACTAATTGTCTCTTTGTCTTTCGTGACACATCCTTACGTAGCTTAATTCCTTACATCTTACTTGACAAACACACAAAATGTACTGTCTGCTTACTCGAGAGAAATGTTAACAAGGCTTAGGTATAGTGTGAAGAGTCGTGGTATATGTACCTGTCGTTACTATAAATGAAGAGCGATTTTAGGGTTGGTCCCATAGTAAAAATTGTCCATAATGATGGGTACTATGGCTTAGTACACCCTTTCCGCTTAACCCTTTATGTAGCCGGGGCGTAAATTCGGGTAGCACGCATTCTGCAGTTTTTTTTTTAAATTGTCTATAACATTTACTTAAATCTTTAAAATAAGTATAGATTTAAAAAATCTAGTTATACCTGGGCTACTTACATCATCATCATCATCAGCCAGAAGACGTCCACTGCTGAACATAGGCCTCCCCCTTTAACCTCCACACTGAACGACTGTCTGTCATGGGGGGGGGGGGCATAATCCCCACACTTGGCAGGCGGCTTGGGGATCGCAGTAGGTTTCACCATTAAAGTAGGAGGATGCTGCAGCCCATCCTCTGGTGGTTCTGGTCGCAGTTTTTGGACGTACCCGGGTCCATTATAGGTAAACTTAAAAAGCAAAACCTTATCTAAACACATAAATTCATCTAAATCGTTAGAGTCGTTTCCAAAATAGGTACGCATTTTTTTTTATATATTTAGAAGATTTGCTCGTTTTTTTTTTTAGCATAATGTAACGAAATTTAATATATTAGCAGACGCCTATAGATAATCTATTTATACAACTTATCGATAAAACTACTATGTACAACTAAAAATATAATATATACAAAAAATAAAAATATTTATAGTTTATCGTTATTAGATTAGATTTACTAATAATGCCCTCTTTGTCCACTAGTTGACATCTGTATCAACTCTTGAAAAATGTACTTGACAGTATTCAAAGGTAACGAAGTTTTCATAGAATGAAAATATGAAGAGCTGAACAGAATGTTGCTTTCAGAGCTTTTCAGTTAGTTTTCAACCAGTCTACAAATGTGATTAAACTGCCTCTTCATTCTTTTTGTTGGTCCAGTAGAGCATATGGGGAAATGTATGTCCATAACTAGCTTTGCGCGGCTCTGCGGTGAATTAAACCTCAAAATTACTGCGAAAGCCACTGATAAATTAAATGTCTGCTCTCAAAACATTGTTTTTCAGCTAGCCAATTTTCACGGAAGGTGATATTTTGTTCACTTGCTAAATATTTATAATGTATATAGTACTCCTATAAACAAATATAAATAGTTATTTTATAAACCCCCGATAAAAGTGTTTGATAAATTTGTTTTAAATGAGTTTTAACTTTTGAATCTCAATTTAGTTTGTGCGTACTGCGCTGGATAATTAATGGATTTGCCTTCATAGCATTTTTTTACGTTAAAATTTGTTTACTAAAAATGAGGCTTATCTCGCAGTTCCTTACCACTTATCTAAACGGACCCCTATTCATATCCTTTTGTTCCCAGAGTAGAGATTAGTATTCGTTCCTGTTCCGAACGAATACTTGGCGGATACTAGATATGATGAATTGTTCTCTAAAGCAACAAATCGATTGTAATAAAAATCGAATAAACGTCTGTTTATTCGATTTTTATTTCGATCGTAATGATATAGCATACCATTTCATTAATAAATAAACCAGCCAAGTGCGAGTTGGGCTCGTGCACTGACGGTTCCGTACCACCACAAATTAAAAGTAGAGTAAAAAGACAATATCACGCCCAGGCCCACCCAGGTCACCCATCCAAGTACCGACCGCGCCTTACGTTGCTTAACTTGGTAATGAACAGAAATTTGTCACCGACTCGCACTTGGCCATTATTTATTGTAATTATGTTGTTTTACTTTAGAGTGTGTATTATAATCATACCAAGTTTGACATTTGAACGTATTAGGTACTGTTTTTACATTAGAGCAAAAACAAAACTTATAAAAAACGTTTGTTGTATGGGGACACACTCCTTTAGTTTTAACTTTTACAGTTTGAAAGAAACAGCAGTTAAAAAGTAGTAGGACAGACGGACAGACAGACAACGTAGGCTTAGGGAATAGGATCCCGTTTACACCTTTTGGGTACAGAACCCTAAAAAACATAGATTTTAGCGTTCATTTTTACAACGTGCACAAGACAGTGAGTAATCAAAATAAATTTGTTATAGTGGACAATCAACCCTTATAATTACTAAACAAAATACAATTTAAAACTAAATACCAAAACAACTAAGTCTATTACCTATTATGTCTTCTGTGCTATTACCCAAAAAAGGTTAAACTGCTGTTGAAGGTCACCACAAAAAATCCAAATGCTCAAGCCCACCACAACCAGTTGCCATCATACCCCAGCATGCTGGCAGTATTGCAAAGGTTTACGTTTAGTTTACGCTTGTTTAAAAAAAATACAAAAAATTTTCATTGCAAAAAAAGCATTTATGGACATCGTTGCAGTTGTCGATTTGTCACCGGTTTACTTACCTACTCACTATTGTATTTTTTTTTTCATTTATAAAATTTTGAACATTTCTTTCTGCAATCAGAAACACTATAAGAATAATAAGAATAAGATATATTTATTGCCAAAAAACAAAAACAATGAACATAATTATACTATAAGGAATATAAGGAGAAACAGTGTTTGGCAATAGGGATAAGCTCAGCGCTGTACTGCGAGGTCCCGAAGGGTCACGCAGGGCTGGTTTTCGGCATACCCCTTTGCTCAGAATAAAGATGTTAGGTGAGCATCAGGCGACGGCGGGTATTACAAAATCAACTAATAATATCTGTCGTTAATCGTAGTACAATATAATTACTATTTTCATTATTAAATATTAGATCACCACGTTTCTGGCTCAACGCATAAGCATTGCCATTCAACGTGGTAATGCCGCCAGCATGCTGGGTACGCTGCCAACTGGTAGTGGGCTTGAGCATTTGGATTGTCTTTAGACCTTCAACGGTCTATGGGCAGTCTAACTGTATTTGTAGTTTTAGCTTGTATTTTGTTTAGTTAATAAAGGCGCTAGCCCAGTAGTCTTATTAGAGCACTATCGTAGTGTTATTCGAATAAATCTTTCAATTCCGACCATATCTAGTGGATACTTTATATCCTTGTGGCGTTTGCGGTTCCACGTCGTAGACGCGAGCATTTCCCGACGGGTTGCGGTCCGAACCATTCTCAATCACGTCTGGTTGCCGCTAGGCACAATAAACTAGCAATTTGTTGAAATAATACACTTATTTGGAAAAGAGGTCTGTTCAATATTAATGATTTTCCGCGGGAAATGCGTGACATTTCTGATGTATTTTTTAAAAGTTTTTTTATTATTGGAGTTACGGTCCGCCCCGGCTCCGCACTGGTAGGTATTATATAGCCTATATTATTCAATGATAATCTAGCATTCAAATAAATGAAAGAATTTTTTAAATCGGTCCAGTAGGTACTTTTTGAGCCAATTCGTTACAAACATACTTACATACAAATATTTCCTTTTTATAATATTAGTATAGATAAGTTGGCTTGCGTTTGACTGCCGCTACCTCGGCGATGATGCGAAAGTTCAATCTTTTATCCCAGTATAGAAGGAGCCATCATAATTTTTTGAAAGTAGTTGATAATTAATAGAGCGTCCCTACTAAGTGATGTTTCGTGAATGTTATTTGAACTTCCTTGCCAAGTGATTACATACGATTTAGCATGTTTGATAAAAATATACGTTAGGTAAGTACCTACTTCTGTTGCACGCGAATTAGCTTGATTCGTAACCGTAATTACTAATACTGAAATACCTATAAAGCTAACGGGCTCATGAGCTGATTGAGCTCATGCTTAGTTAGGGTTGCCATACGTCAGGAATTTTCGGTTATGTCTGGAATCATAATCATAAATCATATATTTCCGAAAGAACAGCACATAAAATTCCTAATAGACATACAATATAGAAAGACCACAAAAAAGAAGTCTACATTGGGCCCCAAACTAGGCAAAGCCTGTATCTTGGGTACCCGGAAAGATCAGAATATACGTACTTCCAGAAATAGCGCTGACAGTATTTAACAGTTTCCAAATATTAGTGATAAGTGACTATAAATTAAAACGGAGAAGAGAACAAATCATTTTTACTATTTCTCATTCTTATTATTATTATTTACTTTTCTTTTTCTAAAGAGCGAAGTGTCATAAATCGTGTAACGGTCTTACGGTTTCCTAGACAGAACACTGAACCTTGATATGACACCATTTTTATAAATTTAATCTAATAATGTAAGTAGACAGACTGAAACTAGAATGATCAAAATTTCTAAAAGTGGGAAAAGAGGGCCTCAAGGCATACATAGTTTGCATATTGTAACTCCAAAATGTGTGTTTGTGGTGTGTGACTGAGTGAGTATTAGTGTGTGGGTGGTGAGTGTGTGTGTGTGGTTTGTGAGTATGTGTGTTTGGTAGTGAGTGTGTGTGTGTATGTGAATGCAGAGGGACTTCAAATACGTCCGCAATTCTAGAAATGAAAAGAAAAAGACTGCTACACGAGTTCATAATGCTGCGAAATAATTAATAACTTTGAAGGAAAGGTCCGGAAATTACTTTAAGCATCCGGATTTTTATCCGGAGATTTTTTTTCACTTGGTAACCCTATGCTTAGTGCTTCCTCTATCTTGCTCGCGTATTTTAATAATTTTAAAGGTGTAGTTTGTAGTGTATAGTTAATTGTTGTTATATATCAAAATGAAAATTTTACTGAACATTTGTATTCGCATAGCTTAGATTTTACTTAAGTATTTTCAATAATTTTGATATCTGATGACATGTTGGAAACGCGCAAGCGAAATAGAGAATGCACGAAACATTGACTCATAAAAGTGTATAGTTAATTGTTGTTATATATCAAAATGAAAATTTTACTGAACATTTGTATTCGCATAGCTTAGATTTTACTTAAGTATTTTCAATAATTTTGATATCTTGAAGATGACATGTCATGTTGGCAACGCGCAAGCGAAATAGAGAATGCACGAAACATTGACTCATAAACTACACTACCTGCAACTTCTGACATTTTTATTGTAAAATATAGGCGGATGCATCGTAGCAATTACTCCTGCCCATTTGTTTCCCACCGGACCAACCTGAAGATACGATAAGTATGCCAGACTATCCGTCTTGTATATTTGATATCGTACATTAGCTCGGGTCGCCAGGTAGACAGCCATTTCCCCCGAGTTCTCTCGATCCCAGCCAATTCTCAATCACGTTCTGTTTACACAGAAACAATAGCCCGATTCGATGCGGATGTCTCGAATGCGGAAAAAAATAATTCACACGAAACAATAGACTAATCACGCGAAACGTAACGCGTTAAAAACGCGTAGAATAGCGTCATAAATCCGTGTTTTTGTTACCACGTGAATGTTTTAAGGGTATTTACATTTCCGGAGTCTCCCCAAATGATCCCATAAATATTATTTCGTGATCCCGCGGTCGCTTACAATCACATACTCAGTACTGTGTACTCTGACTCTCTGAGGCACTTAACATACAAAATAAATGTTTCTACGACCAAAAACGGAAAGAGAGAAATATTACGGCCGCGGAGGCAGCGAGCGGAATTTCCGCTACAAATGGAAAATCGAAACGCGTCGACCGCAACCTTGTACATGCGATATTGAGCTTTTGGTTTGAAGTAATAAAGTAGAATTTATTGAGATTGCCTACGTTATAGTGCTGTAATTAAATTACTGTGTTCGGGTCAAATTGGCCGGCTGTTGACGGAAATAGCGAATATGCGCGGGCATTAAACGCTCGCATTAGTTTACTGAGTCAACTGTGAAAATCGATTGTGTTGCCGAAATGAAAGCAAGAGATTTAACTTTTGAAGATTTTTGATATTAGATTACAAAAGTATATCTTTTCATATCTAACAATCAATACCTACTATCACTTTGTCGGAACCGAACCGGAAGACGCAGCGTAGGTAGGCCTCGCACTAGATGGACCGACGACATAGTGAGAGTCGCTGGCATCCAGTGGATGCAAAAGGCAGGCTGTCGTTCAGTGTGGAGGTTAAAGGGGGAGGCCTATGTTCAGCAGTGGACGTCTTCTGGCTGATGATGATGATCACTTTGTCGGTATGGTGTTCTTGTTATCTAGAAAAATGCCTCTAGTGATTAACTAAGAAATAATAATAAAGTCAAAAAGTAAGAACTAAAAAAGTTTTATCTATATTTATAACAAACGTATTTTTGTATTAGCTCTAATGTAAAAACGGTATTACGTACAAACGTAAAACTCGGCATAATTATAGTAAACACTTTAAAGTAAAACAACATATAATAAATACTGGCCAAGTGCGAGTCGGTGACAAATTTCAATTCACCACCGGTTCTCGTACGATCACCGAAGTTAAGCAACGTCGAACGCGGTCGTTACTTGGATGAGTGACCGCCTGGGCATGATGTCTTTTTGTACTACTTTTATGTACTTTTATAGTTATCAATTTATGTGGTAGTACGGAACCCTCAGTGCACGAGCCCGACTCGCACTTGGCCGCATTTATTATGGCACATTATATACTATTAGTGTGGTAAAAAGTTGTCTATTGATATAATATGTATGTTTTATTGGTACTAACGTGTTTATACCCTAAATTCCCGTACCTAATATATGACGTCATCGTCTCACTACAAAACCCCAGGGGCAACATTTCGCCGCCTTAGTGCTTGAATGGCCAATAGACCATTTACCAAATTTTACACGACACGTTTTTTTTAGTTCGTTGTTAATTTATGTGAAATTTATTAAAATATTTGATGATTTAGGAATAATGTTGTATATATTTATATGATTGTCTATATTGTATTTTAATATGATAAGCATAAAACCGATATTTTTTCATTTATTTGTGGAGGTTGGACAAAATGCCTCCGTAGAAATTATGTAACTGGAGGTTGGACATAACGACATGGAGAATATGGAGATAGACCATGAAAATGATTAAAGAGTTCAGTGCTTGTTTGTCCAAACTACCATCAATACGTATACAGCATGTTCAAGTTTTTAATGAGTTTAACTTATTTAATTAGAGCATATTTACATTATAGCCCTAGTCTCGTGGGGTTTTTTTTATCCCGTCTGGGCCAGGAGGACTGAAGGAAGCCTAAAATTAGATGAGTACACAAAAAAAACACAGAAATTACTTGGTATTGTGGGCATTCAAATTTGAGACTTGTGAGGTGACTGGATGGTGAATTGAATGGTGATAGTGGTGGATTGAGGTAGTCTATGGTACATATTAGTAGGTGTAATTATTAATGCTTACGCGAGTTTTGATAAAGTTTTTGGAAGTTTAAATTAAAGTATGAAAATAAATACACTAGTACTCACACATAATCAAAAATTTATTAACTAACATAATTATCATTAAATAGCAGCTGGTACTACATAATCAGTCCTTATAAATATAAAATAGGTAGACAGGATAATGTTCTTCATGAAGCATAGCAAGCTTCTACTTTTTTTTTCCTCTGACCGAAGTACTTTTTTTTAATTTAGATTTGTTTTTTTGTTTCGATGTTTTAAAGGGGGAGGCCTATGTTCAGCAGTGGACGTCTTCTGGCTGATGATGATGATGATGTATTTTTAAATACATTACTAAATAGATGTGTACACCCAGATATATATTATAAATATTTATACCCAGATATTTGTCAAACACAAATGTTCATCACATGAATGTCGACGCAAGCTATGCGATGCTTCGCCCATAATCTACCATAATCCGGTATTTTTATTTCCAAAATTATCTTCCTTACCTACTGTTACGGACGCCGAGCTAAATTTAGAAATTTCGGCGAAAATATTCACCGCAAGTGATATTACGCAAACCCTGTACATCTGCGATCCCGTTACCCGTTAGAACGGCAATAAACGATTATTCAAGCGCAAAGACAATAGGAGACTTATTCTGTCTAGGTAGAATTCTTTCGAGAGAAAGCGGAGATGGGCTGTTTTATGAGTCCCGTAAAGTTCTGTCACATGCACTCAGCCAAAATGTACCTGCTGTTTAGGTTGGACCCACAAATGGCCGCAAGATGACGCAATATTTACGCACAATAATACGAACTTGATAGAATCCATGTCAATTTAGTGCTATGTACTGGAAGTGAATTATGTGACTGACATATTCCTTACAGCCTGTACCTAATACCTAGCGTAAGACGATGTGTGAACCCTTAGCTAGTTAAGCCGTTCACACATCGCCGTAGCCAAGTTTTATCTATAATCTATTCAAATTAGTATATTTTAATGTTCCATTTTATGTCGCAAGGTTCACTAGACATAACCTACAATACAAAAAAAAAATACAAATAGTAGATGCTAAAGGCAGATTGTCGTTCAATGTGGAGGTTAAAGAGGGAGGCCTATGTTCAGCAGTGGATGTCTTCTGGCTGATGATGATGATGATATTACATTACTAGCAATCTATAACGTAGTCTTATCAAAAACCTAACTTAATCCTTCCTAAATATTCCTAATCATTAATTTATTTTAAATTATTCTATTATTAACTATATCGCGTAATATAGAAACAAAAAAGTAAAATCGAATGGAGAACGCCCTTTTTGGAAGTAGGTTAATATGCACTCGCGTGTTTTTTTTAACGTTGACTAAGCGATGAATGAACTTCTTTTTAATTCATTCGATTTTGAATCAGCCTGTAGGTAAATTGTGACACAAAATTCCATCACTGTTAAACAAATTAAACGCCAACGTACCTTTCTAAATCCAGTTCCGCCTGCTTATTTTGATGTTTTTTAGTAGTTACAGACTTTTTCAATCACTCATTTATATAAAAACTAATTATACTCTTTAATTTATCACAGGAGCTTAGAAACACTGCTAACTCAGTGACAAACCGAACATTATGCAAAAAAGACGGCGAAACGTCACAGCGTAAAATTCTTAGCTGTGATTGGTTAGCCTATGGAGGTTGGACATACAAGAACGGAGCTTGATATTTGGATGCGGTCTTTTGAGCAAATTATGGAGTTAGGACAAACAAGCACTAAATACTATTTTAATTACGGAGATAGGATATTTTATTTTTGCAAAAAGTACGAATAATATAGTAAATAAATTAAAATTATAAATATGGTAAATAGTGTAATTTTTTTCTCTAAATTTTAAAATAAAAAAGTTGTTTTTGATGAATTGGTCCGTTGGCCATTCAAGCACTAGGGCGACGATTTCATAATACCGAGGTAATAGAGACATGGAAAACATTTCACTGTGAATACAGAATAAGTTTATAAAGATAGTTGAGTACTTAGTTTAGTTTTTACGCTTTTAGTCCAAGACTGCTAGTCTCTAACGTACCTAAGAGTGTGTTTCACGATAGTTACGGCAAACGTGTTCCATCGTAGACTGCACCATCACTTAACATCAGGTAAACACGTATAAATTGTTTTTTTTAAGAACCCCGATAAAAGATCTGATTTTCTTCAAACGGCTGAGCATATTAAAAAAATTTGTTCAGCCTTTTGAAGATTATCAAAGGAATGCTAAAACAGTCTCGATCGAATCGCCTTTCAAACAAATAATAACTAAATCAAAATTGGTATAATTATGTATTTATATTATAATAATATGCATGACCAATCAGCATGGCAAGTTACGGAGAGTGTGCATCAGATCTGCATGATTTAATTCCCTCCTGCCCTTTTTTCTATCGGACTGCCAGAGCGGGCACAAAAAATTGACACCGCTTTATGGTCGGTATTCCGAAAACCCCAACGAAGTGCTTTGATTCCATATTTATTGTGCGAACTGTTAGTCTGTGGAATTCGCTGCCTGAATGGGTTTCCCCGTCAGTTACAATCTGGGTATCTTCAAGTCGAGAGTAAATCGGTTTCTTCTAGGCAAGCGTGCTCCATCGTAGACCGCATCGTCGCTTAACATCAGGCGAGATTGCGGCCAAGCGCAAGCTTATCTACTATTAAAAAAAGTTACAATTTGCAGAAATGTAGGAGAGGCGGACTAATTTTTTGCCACTTTGACGGTCCGTATTTCGCAAAGAAAAAAAAGAGAAGAAGATTTAAAATAAAAACATGTTATATTTAACCTTAAAAAACCTATTCAATGGTATCCCACACAAGGTGGTGCAGTGTTTTTATATTGGACGGACGGACAGAACGAACTTATAAGCGTTTCTTGGAAACCCTAAGGAACCAGTCAAAAGGGTCTGCCCGTGAACATGGTGCATGTAACTGCGCCGAAATATCTGGAGCTCGATCCACAACATTTACTCCAGTGAACCTCAATATCCCGTCAAGACAATAATCAATGAATCATATATTATAACCGTGATATTTTAAAACCGTGTAAAACCATACTAACTATAAGGTAATCTGTGCATTTCGTTTACTTTTGTTGCAAGCCAAATTAGACATAGCTTCATCTTACAAATTTTTTGAGCTAAATCGGTAACCGTGGTTCTATATCAGATTACTCCATTTCGAATTCTGTCCTGTATAGAAACTCCGAGCATAGCTCTCTCTTTATATCACTAAAGGACTATGAACTAGTGGACCACCTCACTATGTTTGTCCACATATCAACACCGTAGGTCATAACGGGTAGGACACACTAATCAAATAAATATGTAGGTAGTAAATATACCTTCAAACCATCTTATCAACTATAAGACTGCTATACTTTAGGTAGCCTATTCAGTATTTCAATTTCCTCAAGATAAACGTAACTTTTCCGACCGAACTGTCCACGACAGCGTTTTTGCCTTATAAGAAAAACACACTGCAGAGGGTGTTTGCTCACCCCGACATCGATAAGAACGCTCGAGGTTTTATTAAAATAATATTATTGTCTACGTAAAGAGGGATCTCCAAATTTCTCTCACATATTATTAAGTAAAATATCTACATCCATGTTTTTATGAGAGGGAAAAAGGGTTCTTAAAAGATTGGGGTAACGAACACGTATTTATGTTATGGTACCAGCTGGTGAGGCGCGTATGATTATGATGAAGGCTTAACGTGTGTTTTTCACTAGGAAAATATGAATTGAAAAAAAATAACCCATGGTAAAACAGATGATAATTTTCAAATGGCTGAACATAATTGTTTTATTTAATCATAGCTAAAACAATCTCGTTCAAATCACTTTTCAAACAAACAAAAAAAAACGAAATCATAATTTGTTCAGCCGTTTGCAAGCTACAATGTGGTCAGTGGAAATCGCACACTGTACGATTCACACGATCTTTTTTACCTCCTGCAAAATGTGGAATGAGCTACCTTCCACGGTGTTTCCGAAAAGGCGACTTAATAGAGTCTTATAGAGTTGGCAACGTATTTGTGATGCCTCTGATGTTACAAGTATCCATAGGCGACGGTAACTGCTTCCCAATAGGCGGCCCGTCTGCTTGTTTGCCACCTATGGCATAAAAAACATTGCCATAGCTTATATCACTCCTCTGTTTGCGTAGGAGGTTAAAAAAATAAAATGGTCAAAGTATCGTCACCCTGAATTCTGCCATCGTCATTGGAAGGAGAGGTAAAGAGATTGGCTTCGAGAGTGACTTCTTGCCGAGGCAAGGAGAGAGAAGGGCTTCAGCCCGGGAGCGTGGACCCGGGTATGTCCTAAAACTGCGACCAGAACCACCGGAGGATGGGCAGCAGCGTCTTATTAGTATACGGTGAACATACTGCGATCCCCAAGCCACCTGCCAAGCGTGGGGATTATGGCAACACCCCTCTCTAAGAGGGAGGCCTTTGTCCAGCAGTGGACGTTTAATGGCTGCTGATGTGTACCCAGCCAGCGTTATGAACCGAGCTGCATCTTGAGCTCCCTCGTAATTAAGTATGGTCTCGTCAGCCATATCAGAGCTTGGTGATACTTTCTCCAGAGCCTCATCCACTGGTATCCTAGTAGTTTTCGTCTTAGATCGAAGATAATTTACCCAATTGACCGCTCGTGGAGTAAAAATTTGCTTTTGCTCGTGTCTACCACGTCAGGTGCAAGCAAACATTCTTAGGTTGAAGTAATAAACCGACTAAAAGGTGTAAGTATACACTCTTTACTTTGTGGAGAACATTTTAGTATCGTTTTTATCAATTTCCCGGAAACCGTAACTCCATTAAAGTGACTTGACGAATAAAAAAGTTGGAACAATCGATCGGCTTCCTTTCAAAGTTTTTTTCGTACAATCTAAATGAGTTCCCATCGAAACATTGTATCACAAGATCTTTAATTTGGTTTCCTTGTCCCACTATATTTTCTCACATTTTAGCTCAACATTTCCTCAACTACTCGACTGTTCCTTTTTAGGTCAACATTTGCTCCAAAATGTACACAAATGATAACATACAAGAATACCTCTATCATTGCACAAAGAACTTCACAGCATAACGGAACCTCCGTATCCTTTCAGTGAACGCAAATTGTCAGACCCTCGCTCGTCTGTCGACCCATGTCATTAGGATTTGTATCCTTCTGCAATAATATATTCACGAAAATGAATGCTGAAGTTGATTGGATTAGTTCTGAATTCGTGACCCGTAATATTGTCCGGTTTTTATAAGAGGCTAGTTTTTGGGTGGTTTTCCTTTCGGTTACGCCTAAAAAGCAGTTAATTTTGTGATGTAGGTAATTGGGTCCTTTCCGCCCAACTGAATTTAGGGAGGGTGATTTATCAGAAAACTAACTACACAGCTACAAACCTATTGCAAATATGAGTGTTTTATGTCAACGTGCTAAATAAGCAAAGAAGGATGATATGGGTATCGATGGATAAAAGAGGATGTGACGCCTGGTATAATAGTAGAGAAAGGAAACTTGCTGTGTAGACCTCACCATATAAGATATGGCAGGAAGATAAGGTCCAAAGCCGACGGTAGAGTGGCGCCGTTGCGGTGTTAAAGTAACAGTAAGAAAGTAGACACTTCCCAGTTTCACTTACTATGGAGTACGCTTGCCTAGAAAAAACCGATTCACTAGCGATTTGAAGACATTCAGATTGTAACTACAGGGAACACCCATTCAGATAGCGCATTCTACAGACTAGCAGTACCGTACTACCGTACTAACTACCTACGACTAGTTTACCGTAATTTCAAGATTATCGTACCGCTCCTCAGCAGTTCTAAAACTGTAGTATATCAAGTACAAATTTGATCCTAGAGAAAACAGAAAAGAGTTCTTAGAGAATTTTCCATAGCCGTTTTATACGCCCCCTTGACTCTCCTCCTCAGTTTCTCCTGATTTGAGCCTCGCTTTGAGGGTTCCGTTGACGGAACGAGAACAAAACCGAGAACGAGAAAGCAGAGCTCGGCGTGATTCCAAAAAAAAAGTTGAAATATTGAAAGACAAACTTAACTTTGTATTGGGCAATAAGGTTCCATCCAACCAACTACAAAATGTAAATTTGTAATAGCAAAACTTTTTTATATGATATAACTTCAGATTACTGACTTTCTGATTTTTTCCTTTATGCTGTGAGACCTTGCCTCTTGCCACACTTCATGATTCTAGGTCAACGGGAAGTACCCTATAGGTTTTGATTCCCTTGTGAAATCGCAAAATATGCGAAAATATGCCACAATAACATTACAGTATATCTATTGATCGCGTTGACAAGTTTGATTGCTATACAGCGGGGCAACTCGGCCAGTGTTCTGGGAACCCTGCCGCACGGTGGTGATCTCGACGGCGTTTTTGTTTTGTAGTAGGTACATGTTTGTATATTTTATACATTCATCTTTAGTTTAATTGTAGTTTTTATTTAGTTATTTTAAGTTTTAGTTTATATTTTAAGTTTTAGTTTATATTTTAAGTTTTCATAAATTTTCTGTTTTTTTTTTTAAGTTCCTATCCAAATAAAAAAAAAAAAAAAAATTTGATTGCCTACAAGTTTGATTTTGTCATAGTTAAAAGAAACCGTAAACCCAAGTATTTGACATAAATTTCAATTTGATACCTTTACTCGTTTCTGAGAAAAAGGGTGACATGTTCTGACAGGCGGTCAGAAGGACAACAAAGTGGTCCTATTAGGGTTCCCTTTTTTCCTTTGAAGGTACGGAACCCTAAAAAGGGCAGCAAGCTGAGCAGTGTGAGTTCGATTAAAGGCATCAAGCCTAATTTTGGCCAGATACGTTGGCACCCTTCACACCACCTTACTATATTCTCCTTGTAGTCTGATCTGGGCTTGATAGGCATTGATTAGGCTGAGGCAAAAATAATATAAATCGTCATTGGGCTAATGCCAATACCAAGAAGCTCTGTTTAATACAATTAATCTGTTTAATCCCTTTATCAGGGACATGTATATTTGTCAAAGGATCTAAGAACGTACTACGGGCATCCCATTTTTAGAAAGCGAGTAAAACAAAGCACGACTAGTTATTTACAGCACTGATTCTATGCAAATTTTAGCAATGTTTACCTCCCCAACTTCATATGGGAGCGAGTTGGAAACTACGAACAGCTGGCAGGATCTGATTTTCCAAACAGCGCGTGTTGAATATTTAACAACCGTCGCCAAGCAAATATTTGATAAACTAAATGGCGAATTCTAGAGTTTACTGACGAGTCGATTGGGACGAAGTCCTAGTCAAATATGACTTCGTCCGAAGGATTTGATTTGGTATTACTGATTTGGGAAGTTTCGAATTTGGTAGGCTATATAAATGGCAACTTGCTTATATAATAAAAACAATAATAAAATCGCTGGGGCGGCTTTGCGTTGATACCCTGTTCCCTGATTCCACGATCTTGCCTTAACTGCCCTGTCTGGGGGTGGAAAACGCAAAAGCTGAGAATTCACCATCAAGAATTCACCATAATAGCGTAGAATTTGTCAATCATATTTACTTAATATTATAAATGCGAAAGTGTGTATGTTTGTTGGTTTGTTTGTTCCTCTTTCACGCAGCAACAGAGCAACGGATCGACCTGATTTTTTGCATGGGTATAGTTCAAGAGCCAGAGAGTGACATAGGCTACTTTTCATCATCTTTATCACCATCAAACAATGACTGTTTTAAAAAGGGGTGAAAACGCGTGACATCCAAACATTGTACCCAATAAATATGGCTCTGTTTCGGCTCAAGTCAGCGGCGACGTTGACTTCTACACTGTAAAAGTCAACTTCACCGCTCCATTAGACACTACACTAGACCATAGAAGTGACATTTGAAGAAAATTAAGTTAATTGTTTTTAAGTATTTACGAGTGAAAAGTAATGCCGTGAAACTTGTTTTTTGTCTTCGAACCGTTGGTGCACCTTGTGAAAACGCAGGAAGTAATTTTTGTTGCTTTAGTTCACACAATTTTGACAAGCAATTCACGTGCTATCAAAACGCTAGTTCGATTGTGTCTGAAGCGTATTGTGCCCCGGAGCCTATATTGTGCGGTCCACGTCAAGGAGTTCGTCCCGTATCTTCCCCCTATTTACTTACATCAATGCTGTCAAATGTCAAAGCTAGACCCGAGAGTTAAGTGAATTAAATGTATATTTATCACAGATCTGTCTATATCTGTGATATTAATAATGGTGTGTACGAGAACAGTCCTGGGACTCGATGTAGTAAACATATCCATAAGGCAGCTGACGGTGGCTGGAAGCCAAGGAACTTACTGAGTAGCAAGCTCTGGGAGAGGTCTATATCCAGCAGTGTAGTATGTTAGGTTGTTTGTTGTATGTTAGGTGAAAAACAATCAGACGGGCCACCTAATGGCCAGCAGTCACCATCGCCTATAGATACTTGTAACACCAGAGTCATCACAAATACGTTGCCGATCCTTTAAGACTTAATTAACTCGCTTTTTGGAGAACCCCATGTGGTAGCTTCTCGGAAACACCGCGGAAAGTAACTCATTTCACATCAAGCAGGTATGAGGCAAGAAAGATCGTGTGGATTACACAGTATGCGATTTCCACTAAATCTATGATATGTGGATATGATTATGATGATGATGATGACCACAACAACACGGTTTTTAACTGTCAAAATTAGTCCAAAGCCCGTCTGCGTTTTCTCTTATACCATAGTATAGCCCATAGTATATAGTATAGCCCATAAACTCATTCGTTTTATTTATTCGCGTGTCTGTAAAAAATCGTAAACGCTGTCAGCTTTAACGATTACGATTTTCAATCACGTTTTAAAACAGTCGCTTACATTATGCAGCTTTAGTATAATCGTTATCTTCGAACAATTACGGTAAGCACTGAACCGTCAATAAAATAAAAGATATTCTATTTTATTAGTGGTTCTTGTTATTGAGATTGGGGTCTACCACGAGTTGTCATGACATATTAAAAACATTCTCATTTTAATTTAACATGACTAACAGAACGATCTACCCTCTTCTGTCTGCACTCTGCACCTAACTTTTTAACTCCTCGACCAACCACCTGAATTCTTCAGTCTTCCCGTGAACATGGTGCATGTAACTGCGCCGAAACATCGGCAGCTCATTCCACAACGTAACCACGGTAAATATCCCGTAAATAATCATATAACTTTAATGAACAACCGTGATAGTTTAAAACAGTGTCAAATAATAATTGACTAAATTACTTTCTGTCGTCATAGCAGGTACAAAAAATACGGCACGCTGTGTTTCCATACAAGTTGACGTGCTCGCGGTGTCTTTTCTGTTGGTGGTTATACATATAAGTTTTATTTTATTTTATTATAATACAATAAGCTTGCGCTTTGCTGCCAACTCGCCTGATGTTAAGCGATGATGCGATCTACGATAGTTGATTGAATAAGGCGCTATTTTACGGTTTTGGGATTATGCACAGTAATTAGGACTGATTTGTTTCACATTTAACAAATTTCTTGTTTAAGATTTTATAATAATTACTTATTATCATTATTACAGATTAATGCAAACACAGATTACAGATTGATATTATTACAGATTTAGTTTTTTTTTGTTTCGGAATAATTCATCTTGTTTCTAATTAATTCTGAAACAATTTTTCCCTCAGATTAATTTTTGTTTTCGTTTTAAATTAAATTATGATCATTGACAAATTTCTGTAGAGTAAAACAAAAATTATAGATCCCAAATTCTAGTACTTGATATGACTTTAAAGCAGGAATACACTTTTTAATCCTTCAAATAACAGTAATTTTTTTGAGTTTTTTTTTGTTGTGATTGTTGTAGGTCGTAGGCCCCCCTGTAATTCGTCCCAGGTGTGCGTTCCAATATAGCTGTAAGCTCCAGCTTCATCCACTCGCGTGATTCATTTATTTATTGCCTCCTGAAACGCCGGAAGTGGAATACGGAATTGAAATGCTAATGTCTAGTATGTAAATGGACCTTTTTGGTGAAGAAAATATGTGGAAAATTTTCTGAAATGTGACACGGTTTTTGATTGAGGCAGATTGAAATAAAAGCTCAGCTTTCCGATAGAAGTCATAGTAGGTAAAATATTAAAATAATGACCGTTATTTCCATAATTAACCTATTATAAATAATGACCTAGAGCGGTAAGATCAGAACGGGACGGCAGTAGAGTGGATTGCAGGACGGATTAGTTGTGGTACCGTCGCTCCCAAACGGCTGAACCGATTTAGATTTAGTTTTGTTTGTTTGAAAGGTGACTTGGTCGAGATTGTTCTTAGCTATGATCTATTAAAATCGGTTTAATCGTTTGTAGATTACCAGCTCTTTTAAGGGAGGTTTAAAAAAAAAATTGTAAGATTATCAGCCTTTTCAAATGGGTTTAAAAAAACAATTTATTTTTGATATTTCTTTAAGACTTTTTTTTACCGATAACCGATGGGGAAGAAAGGTTCTTGAGTAGAGACCACGAACCGGAAGACGCAGCGTAGGTAGGCCTCCCACTAGATGGACCGACGACATAGTGAGAGTCGCTGGCATCCAGTGGATGCAAAAGGCAGGCTGTCGTTCAGTGTGGAGGTTAAAGGGGGAGGCCTATGTTCAGCAGTGGACGTCTTCTGGCTGATGATGATGATGATGATTTCTTTAAGATTCTTACTTGTAAAATGTTAAAAGTGTGCGATAGCCTTAAGCTATAGAACGTATTTTCACTATGTATTCCATTTGTTTCAGAGTTTGATGGCGATTATAAAGTTCGGCTACGCGCTAGTGGTCGTAACCCTGCTGCTGATGATATGGGCGTCTCTATCGAGGGCATTAGAGGTAAGTGGGGAGCATCAATTTAATTCGTCCCATGGCACATGCCGTAACTGATTTACCGTAGGGAAGTACCTCGTATACCTATGGAAATGGGGTGATAATGTTGAGGAAAACCTTTCTTCCTATTGGGCTTTTGTTAAAATCTATCTTACTATATTTACTGCTTAGTGATGCATGGAAATACTAAAGTAAATTATGTTTATTGCACAGTAAGGGATACACCCTTCTCTAAGAGGGAGGCTTTTGTCCAGCAATGGACGTTTAATGGCTGCTGTTGTGATGCGAAGGGGTTTCGACAAATATTTTTTTACAATAATTTTATAAACTTATAAGTTACATTTAAAGCGATGGTGGTCGATCAGTAGCATTATGCTCTTTACAATCTGACGGCACGGGTACGATCCTCGGCTCTGCACCAACGACTTACTTAGTACCAAAATAAATTGAGTACAGTTTCGATGCCATCGCTCAAAAACGGTAAAGGAAAGCATAGTGAGGACACCGGTATGCCCAATCCAAGAACCTCAAAAAATCAAAGACAATTATGACATTCAACAACATGCACTGTAATTAGTTTTATTACGCATGTTAATTTTAATTATAATTCATAATTTTATTTTTACTTATTATTTATAAATTTTATTTATACACTAAATTATTTATTATGTTCACTAAATTTTAATTAATCTTAAAACTAAATATTGTACTTAATATTAATAGTGGCAAAAAAATTTTTATTATTATTATTATGCACTTGACGTGTTTCTGGCTCAACGCATAAGCATTACCATTCAACGTGGTAATGCCGCCAGCCTGCTGGGTACGCTGCCAACTGGTAGTGGGCTTGAGCATTTGGATTGTCTTTAGACCTTCAACGGTCTAAAGAAAATCCAACTGTATTTGTAGTTTTAGTTTTAGCTTGTATTTTGTTTAGTTAATAAATGCACTTGACCAGCATGGTGGATTAGGGTCCATCCTCTCTCTGAGAGAAAGCCCAGAGTCCCAGCAGTGGTAACATGATAGGCTGAAATGAAATGACAAAGTTACATTTGGTTAAATTATTTCTAGTCTCGTTTTCAACGTAGGCTTAGTAGTATCGTTTACACCCTGTGGGTAAAAAACCCCAAAAAACTGTCAAAACCCTTTTAAATTAGTAGAATAAAAAGTGATCTATTTTAATACAATACATATAAAGGCTTTTATGAGCAAAAAATCAATCTACTGGTAGAGTAGAGAGGTATCTGAGAAAATTGGTTTTGTCGGTTGGTTTCCTAGATAATATTTTAACAGTTCCAGACATTTATTTTCCTAAGTTACTGTTAGATGCGGATGTTGTTTTACCGGAGATCTACCAGTTTTTCCTCATTTTCTCTTTCGATTATTTGCCTCATTTCTTAACTTCGTCCACACGTCTGCACGAATTTGGATTAAAGGTAGAAATGGGTTGCATTCTGTATGAGAAGATTCATCCTTTATCTAGTTTTGTTGCATTTTTGGAGATAAGCAGTAATTTGTGTCTTACCTCTAAAGGCACTCTATTAAGAGCCTCTTATACCAAATTTGACGGTTTTAAATCATTTTTTTTCAGTTAAATTACAATATTTGAGCTGGAAAAAAATACATGTCACAGATACATCTGTGTTAGAGTCTGATTTGGTTCAAAACGCGATAGAATAAACTTTCCTCGATCAAAAAAAATCTGAAACAAAGTCGATTCAGTTATTTTTTTTAGTTTTATGCTCTAATGAAAGCTCGTCTCAACCTGGAAATTGCATGTACTGAAAGGCAATTTTATTCAATTTTTTTTTATTTGGATAGAATTTTGATAGTGAATAGTTTTGTTTTTTAGTGAAATTAATACCGTAAAAAGGTCGCGAGAATTTGCGCGCACCACGTTCAGTGCCGCGCCAGGCGTCATCGAGGTCGGGCCTATGTTCGTTTTAGTCGTTGCACTCCCCCGCGGGCGTCCTGACTCTAGCGTGGCAATATACATCGTCACTATAAGTTGGCTGGGCCTGAGGGAGCGTTTTGTTGCCTACTCGACTCGGATAGCCGGCCGTTAACATGTAAAATTTTATTAGGATTGGTTCTGTTATTTAGGCGTGAAAAGGTAATGAATCGACAGATAAAATTAAATCTAAATTCTTTTTTATCAGATTTTTTACAATACAGAGGTGTTTGGCCTCTCCTGATCAGTTTTGACAACCTGTGTTAGGAGAGACCGCTCTTTCGTCGTTTCGTTGATAGCAACGCTATTTGCTGCAGTCGGATTTCATTAATTATTAGCTAAATAGAGTTAAGCGGGTAGATAAATAATAATAGATTATTATAGTGTGTCTAGCGGCCCGCCCCGGATCACACGGGTGTGATTTACGTGCGAAGCCGGGGTGGGTCAAAATGCAAATTTATAAAATAACCTTATTGTTAACCAATGTGGCCGTAGCCAAAAAAAAACTGTAATAAAAATTTGCACCTTTCTAAAAAAATAATGTTTATTAGATATTGTATATTGTTAGATATTGATAGTGCCTATTTAAAGTAGGGCCAATTTAATAGATTACATTTGACACTTCATCAAAATTCAACAACGTAACCCTGTATTATGTTTTTTTTTAAGTTACAACTGCACAATTGCTTAACTTTTTTTCAGTTAAAAATACATTATTTATTGTAATCATTACATACGAAGACAATTTTACGATATACTCTAATAAAAAATAGACTGCTAAATATCAAATGTGTTCTATAACATTGGCCCTACTTTAGTTTACTGTATAATAGAGTATAATGTACAGATCTACCCCGCGAGAAGTTTGTGGTACTTATAATGTAACCCTGTATACAACATAATTATTTCACCAGCAATTAAGTAAATGAGATGTCCAAACTTAACCTATTGGAACATTAAAGCAATGCCCGTTCTCGTTTCCCAAGAAAATGGCCGTACAAAGGAGAGTAGATTTACAAGCTCTTGGCGACAAACATAAACCGAATTTGACACGCATAATACAGGCCAGTGACCTATTTATTGCGGAACTAGGAATGGATATGACATTTGGCAACGTACACCAAGTAGGTAAAGAAATACAAAGTAGGCTCAGACGGAAAATAGGCTTCCAGCTCTAGAATTGGTGCTGCCCCAGATTTCTTTATTAGATGGAGAGATTGCTGCACAGGGTATGAAATCGATTTGTGGCGGCATCTATCGGCTTTATAGATCTCTGGTTTGGCCATGTAAATATATCCTACAAGTATCTTATAGAAAACCCCATCACACCAATGCTGTTGAATTTGGTTTGTAGTTTTCGCTAAAAAGATAACTTGAAAGTCGTTTGAAAAATAGATATGTTTAACTTATGATTCGCTCGAAGAACCGATAACCGATGGGGAAGAAAGGTTTTTGAGTGGAGACCACGAACCGGAAGACGCAGCGTAGGTAGGCCTCACTAGATGGACCGACAACATTGTGAGAGTCGCTGGCATCCAGTGGATGTAAAAGGCAGGCTGTCGTTCAGTGTGGAGGTTAAAGGGGGTGGCCTATGTTCAGCAGTGGACGTCTTCTGGCTGATGATGAAGATGATGAACATATGATTAAATCTTCAAGTAAGTCCTTTACGAAAAGAGCTGGCAACGTATTTAAAATTTTCCTGGTGTTGCAATTTAGTAGGTACTTGTAAATGCTCCGATGCGTTTCCCTGGAGCTCCCGAAGCATAAAGATAAGCATAACATGAGCTTTCGGAGCCTTCTTGTAGGTGAACTCTAAGGCTGGTCACCAGGAGGTTTTAGTGGGTAACCCGACTGCACGCCAAAGCAGTCATCTTTGGAAATTTTCCCGCTCAAAAAAAGGTACTTGTAGATATAACCACTTATCTCACCACTTACTCTCTCTTGCCACTTATCTTTGTTATCTACTGGGTTACGCACAAAAGGTGTACTAAGCCGAAAGATGTCCATAGTACCCATCATTACAAACTTCTTCTATGGGAGCAACTCTGAAATCACGATAAAAATATCAGCTGTTCCATAGAAAAATCACACTTGACAAAATGTATGGAACAACTGATATTTTTATAACAATTTCGGAGTTGCTCTCATAGTATTTTTTTATAATGATACAATAACGGGTTAGTACACCCTTTCCGCGTAACTCTGTAAAAAAATATTATGTGTTTGTGTATTGTGTTCTGCAATAAAAACCCCGTTTTAACCTTTGACCAAAATAATAGATGGGCCAACAAGAAGCGCAGTTCTGAAGATTAAAAAATGAGCGCCGGCGCTCATTTCTTTTCAGTCGGTGTCTAGCCGTAGGAAGTGCGACACATGACTTTTGTTACATAATAACGAAACATCTGACAAAATTATGTTTTCATGTGCTTTCTTGAAGTGTAATAATACAACAAAAAAACGCTATCTATATTTTGTAACCAATGTACTGTACATTGTTATAATTAGGTGTTGAAGAATATGTCCGACGGTTTGACTCGTTTTTACTGTGCAAGTAAATTTTTTATTTTGGTCGAAGGTTTTGACCTATTTCGCAGTACTTAGGTAGTTAAACCACACTAAACTTATTTTGATAATTTTTGTTCTAGATCCACGTGGACACAGGGCACCCACCATGCCTCTTCCAAGCACTCTGCACATGCTCCAAGCCAGCCGGAGACCTGGGCATCGTGACCTGCAACTACGTGCCTATTCTACGGGTACCAACCACAATAAACAGCTCCAAGGTGTTCTCGCTCGAGCTAAATGGAAACAACATCATGGATCTTGAGCCGCAGTTCTTTCAAGCCACAGGTAAATCCACACTTTACTCGTCTATATTATCAATCAATTAGGGTAAATATAAAAAATTAGGAGATCCGTAGACGAACAAAGGTTATCGACATTGCCCACCGGATTAGCAAGTTGAAGTGGCAGTGGGCAGGGCACATAGCACGCAGAACAGTTCTCAAATGGAGACCACGGACCGGTAAACGCAGCGTAGGACGTCCAACCACGAGATGGACAGACGACCTAAAAGAGACTGGATGCAGGCCGCTTCAAACCGGCCCTTTTGGAGATCGATGGGGAGGCCTATGTCCAGCAGTGGATATCCTACGGCTAAAATGATGATCATGATGAGGGTAAACATCTGCATGCTCCAAGTTAGCTAGAGACTTAGGCATCGTAACCTGCAACTATGTGCCCATTCCGAGTAGGTACCATCCACAATAAACAACTCCAAGTTGTTTTTACTCGAGCTAAATGGAAACATCATCATGGATATTGAGCCGCGGATCTTTCTATCTATAGGTACATACAATTATATAATATGCACTATATGCTTAATATAGTGTATATATACTTTTATAAGTTGTTGTCTGTGACTTCGTACGCGTAAGACTTTCATATATAAAATAATAATTATAAACTAACAACTCCCTCTTGTTCCCTTCAATTCGGCCCTTTCGCAAAATCCTTTTTTAGAAGACCCACCCCTTAGAAAAATTACTTGCCAAATTTTTCTTCGGAGGTGAAGTATTTTTCGAGATTTCGTGATGAATCAGTGAGTGAGTGAGTGAGTGGTATTTCGCTTTTATATAGATAGAAGATCAGGCTGTTACTAAATTATAGTGTATTTTCACGGAACATCCGATTGTGAGAAGATATCGAAATACAGTACCAAGGAAAAAGGGATGAGTCAACAAACGTTTCTTATTGACTTGTCCCGTTTTTCCTTAACTCTGCAGAATTGAGTTCCGTACAAACACCGTCATTAAATTATCATTACCTATGGTGCTAGCGCTTTTAAATTTTTGTCTTTTACAATGTTATATTAGTTTAAAGTTGAACGCTATCCTGATTGATAAGAAGTGCAAGGAATAAAATAATAATTTGTTTTACTAACGCCATCTAGTTTCGTTTAGTAAAACATTCACGTCCGTAGCAGCCAGCGGTGACGTCAAATTCCCTCTCGAAGGAAAAATGAATTACACGGGGATTTTCTTGAAAGCTGGCTTGTGTAGTTCTGGGGATCTTTTATTTTGTTCTATTTTATTTTTATTCACACCAAGTATTTCAACAACTATTTTGATGCGTTCACGATTGATAATCTTTTTGCTTTACACAGGTGTGATAAGCATAGCATGCTTCGGGTTAACTTTATGCCACGTACTTACGTACGTTCTGTATGATTTTTTCCCTGCTGCCCATTTTTCTATAGGACTGCCAGAGCGGGCACGAAAAATCGTCACCGCTTCATGGTTGATATTCCGAGAACCTGTACGAAGCGCTTTGATTTCCCATTTATTATGCGAACTGCTAGTACCTATGTTGAAGTCGCTGCCTGAATGGGTCATCATTGTCAGGCGCAAGGGAGAGGAGGCCTATACCCAGCAGTGGGTTGATACAGGCTGACAATGATGATGCCTGAATGGGTAATTCCCGATAATTACAATCTAGGTGTCTTCAAGACGAGAGTAAATGCCTATAAACCACCATCTTTTGTTGGTTAGTCTACAGCGAGATTTTTCGATCTGGGTCCCACAAAATTATAATTTGCATAATATGTGCATAAATATTGTATTAGGAATAACAAGACAACAAACGTTACTGGAAATTGGCCCCTCAACGCTGGTCCCATTTACTTTGACACAATTTCCCCGCACGTGAGTTTGGAACTGCAATTACATTCGACAACCCTACTGGGAACTCGTAAACAGCTATAAAGAGAAACGCGTGACAATACTAATTTATACTAATTTCCATCAACTTTCTTTGAAACTTGGGTGTACAATGTTTGTTTTTCTTTGTACCCTAAAGGCGCTTACAGACATTGCGTGGCATGAGCTTAGAGAATAGTTTGCCATGCATGCTTCAGGCTCGACGTGTAGAAAGGGTGCTCACTGTGAGCCTTTGTCAAGCTCGATGAATGCTCACAGTAAAGACGTTTGCCTCAGGTTTGTGTGGATGCTGCTCACTGTGCTGTGAGCCTGAGACATGCGTGGCAAACCATTATCGGCGCATGCCACGTGATGTCTGAACGGCAGTTTTTGCAGCATTTTTCCAACGTTGCCCAACGTTTTCACTTGCATCGCTACTGCTTAAAAACTCCAAAGCCTGATATAAACTGAAAAAATACAATCCTCTCTGTGCCTTTTAGCAAGTACGTTTGAAGGTTTAAAAATATATATATATATGCCTTGAAGTAGTAATTACATGGCTACTCCCTTTGTTTATCTAGAATTTTTTCTAAGGATATAATATAAGCGTTAGAGCATACGGTTAGGCAATTGAATATTATTTTTTTTTTGAAGATGCTGTTTTAAACTTTATAAGATTATTCGTTATTACAATAATCTCTTTCAATAATTTCAGGTCTATACAGGCTGGCGATAAACCAGAACCCCCTAGAAGGCATCCACGAAGAGGCGTTCTACGGACTCGATAACACGCTATGGGAGCTCGAACTGAAGCAGGACCGACTGACGAAGGTGCCGAGCAGATCGCTCAGATACCTTCAGAAGCTGAGACTTTTGGACTTGACAGGTGAATTTCTTTGCCATACTTATAGAACACTCACCAGTCCATGGATAGCGCATCATCTATTCTCAAAACATAATCTTGCCTGTCTGTGGATACCGCATCATTCATGCTCAAAACATAGTCTTGCCTGCCTGTGAGTACCGCATCATCTATTCTTAAACATAGTCTTGCCAATCCGTAGATACTAAACTATACACCTTAAACATTTGTAGGATGCTACTTTTGCAATGTTTTTAGGTGTAGAGTAGATATTTATTTAAACTGCGATTTAGATGTTATTAATAACACCTTGCTTGTTACGCTCCATGTACAAGGTTAAGTGGCCCACAGAAGTGGCCAGTCCTAATGTCATTTAGCCGACAGATGAGATTGCACCTATTGCTTAGCACGCCTTGGCACGTCCTTTCCATATTTTTAGACCGCTGACCTACAATTTAATGTTTCACCTCTTCACGAAAGCCCGAATCGAAGAATTGACTAAGTGAGGGCTGCCTTAGTGAGAATTAAGGCAGTTCTTCAGTTGTCTTTACAGCTGAATACTAAGAAAGTGTTTACATACAAGTTCAATACTTGACATGTAATTTGTAGTACCTATATTTCAGTGTTCACTCCGGCAAATAGTTTGTTTCAATTTCCCTTCGCAAAACAGAAGTGCAAATTGATGTCAGTGTAAAAATAAACCTTACCGTAGACTGCGAAGTTCTTACACTTGGCAGGTGATTTGTACCGTTCAGGGGTGCTTTATTTGATTTTAAATAAATTGTGTTTACTTTAGAGAGGGAAGATGGAAAATGGTTCGTTCCATTCATAGGTTGTGTTCTCAAGAAAAAAAAACCCCATCTTCTCCGCCAACCAAAGCTTTAAAATAAAACATAAATAACGAACTAAAGATATTGCCCAATATTTTTGTTTAATTCCTACTGTTTTTTTTTTCTTCAAAACCTTAGCTACAACGTCTTTGTGTGCAAGCAAGATAACTGTTGCGAGGTCCTAATTTTATTAGGAAATTTTAATATTTTATTTTATAGAAAACTTGTTTTGTCCATACATATATAGATAGCCCGTTGGTCCAGTTGGTAGTGAACCTTCCTTCTGCGCTTGGGGGCGTGGGTTCGATTCCCACCTAGGACAAACATTTGTGTTTGTTCTATATCTGGGCGTTAATATCTATTTGAGTATGTATTTAAAAATACATTGCTTAGTTTGGAGTCAGAATGACTGTGTGTGCTAAAATGTGCCGAATATTTATTTATTTTATACCAAAAAGGTTAACATGATGCAACAAGTCGCAGCCATATCGCTAGAAACAATTTTCCTAAGTTGCGATGACTAAAGTTTATCTGAACCTTTTTCATTAAGGCTCAGTAAACTTAGCTTAGCTATTTATTGCTTTATGTAAGAAGGTATAGAATTGGAAGTTTTGGTGCCAACGCGAAAAAAAAATCACTTCATTGTATTATTTTTCTAAACTTGTGTTATTTCGAGTGTTTTTGTGTAATAATGATGGATTATTATTTATTAAGAGTTCATTAACGTGCTCGAGTGTGTAAAAATGCTGTGATAGCCCATTTGGGAGACCGCTAGACTTGAAAGCGTGAGGTTGCGGCTTCAAACCCCGGGCCCGTACAAAAATTGAGCTCTCTGGAGTTAATGTACGGATTTCCATGTAACTGGCTTTTCGGTGAAAGAATACATCGTGAGGAAACCTGCATATGTACGGAAAAGAAATGCAATGGCGTATATGAATCCACCAACCCGCACTGGGCCAGCGTGGTGGATATGGACCAATCACCCTTTCGGGGTCCAGCAGTGGACCGTTAATAAGGCTGATTATGATGATGACTTATAAATGTATTTTTGTGTTGTTTCCAAAACTCTATAAAAACCTTTAGTAAAGTCGATCTCCACTACTTTTCTGGGTCACCCAAAAGCCTGATAGCGGTCAAAAACAGAAAAAAATATAGGTCGTTTCTGAATAACCGTAAGACTTATTATCTTTTTTTTCTAGGCAATGAAATAACCGACATATCCGGCGACAACTGGCGAGGTCTGGAGAACACTCTTCACACCCTCATCCTCGCAGACAACTCTATCGCCAACCTTCCTCTTGATGCTTTCACTGGTCTTCCCATGCTGGAGACACTGGACCTTCACGGAAACCACCTCTCTATTATCGACACTGGCGTTTTTAGAGATGGCATGAGCAGACTAAATCGGGTAACTATTTCTGCCTTAAAATTTTAGACAAGTAATTCGCATTTTTTATTTATTGTTTAAGCACTCCGAAAGCATGGATTACCGCTTCACTAGGTCATACTTAGGACAATAAGATACGTAGATGAGGCGGTATGGCCTTAGTAGCTTTAGCCTTCCCAGTCATCATCATCATCACCATCGTTTCAGCCATAGGGCGTCCACTGCTGGCTATGTCCATCAGTGGACGCCATATGGCTGAAACGAATCGATCTCCAAAAGGGCCGATTGGAAGCGGCCTGCATCCAGCGTTTTCCTGCGGTCTCTTTTAGGTCGTCTGTCCATCTTTTGGGTGGACGTCCTACGCTGCACCTATCGGTCCGTGATCTCCATTCGAGAACCATTGGTCCCTTTCGGAACCATTGGCCATCTGTTCTACGTGCGAGCAAAAAAAAAGTTGCAGAATTTAGTTTTGGCGCCAACGTAAAAAATCATGTCGCTTTATTTGTTTATATCGTTTTCCTAACCTTATGTATATTTCCGAGTGTTAATGTGTAATAGTGGTGGATTATTATTTGACATTTGTGTCTGTAATGCAGAGAAAAATAACTGTCTGTTGTAAAGCTAACTTTATAACCCATTTTTTTCAGCTGCTCCTAGGAGACAACCAACTGGCCTTCATACCTTACGAAGAGCTGTCTCCGCTTAGGCAACTGAGATTCCTGGACCTCTCAAACAATGTGGTCAGACAAGTCCCACCACTACACGAACTAAATGGAGTTAGGTTGTCTTTGGACTTGTTGAAGTAAGTTAATTGTTCTCTACTACATACTGTCATCGACTGCCATGATTTGAAAGTCGAAGTAGCAATGGTAGACCACATTGCTCTAAAAACTGATAGACAATGGGAAAGAAAGGTTTTTGAGTGGAAACCATAAACTGGAAGACGCGACGGTATGCCTCCCACTAGGTGGACCAACGACATCATGAGAATCGCGGGCGTCTAGTGGACGAAGATGGCTAATGATGATGTTGACTCTAGTACTTGGTACCAAAGACCTCTACTGACTCCCATAATATCTCAATCTACAGTATTTCTCATGGTCCCAATATGTGGATAAAGGTATATGAATTCTATTCCCCAGATTTCCCATTAAGTTTTTCTTATAATAATCATTACAAATACCTACTACTTACTACACTGGCACAGCGACTTGAAGTAGGTCTTGGCTTCCGACACAAAAGAGACCTCCATCGGTCCAGGCCTGACACTGTCTGCCGCCAGTTGGCCCAAGTCGCCAACTGGCGGCAGACAGTGTGAGGCTCTTGAAAGTCCGTTTTTACAGCGTCTTTCCAGCAAAATCTAGGCTAGCCAACGAGTCGGAGGCCATTGAAAACTCTAAGATACGCTTTTTTGACATTACGCCCTCCCCTATTATCAGCAGATGAGGCGTCCAGCGGAGTTTCTGGGCTTTGGTCTCTCCCGTTATTTGGCTCGGCAATAAGCTCCTCATCTTCAAGTTTTTTTCTGAAGACCAACTCCTGTCTTCTCTTTGGACTAGACCCAGAATCTTGCGCATTATTTTCCTCTTTAAGGGTTCAGCATCAAGGCCTCACTATCGTACATCAATATCGTTCACTTAAGCCTAAACCTTAGATTTAGTATTTGAGGTCCGTGGATTTAGTTGTATCACCATAATATGTTGAGTCAGAACAAACTACCAATTTTGTACAATTGTTTTTGAAAACTCTCATTGAAAATCTGTATGAAATTCCTCATTATGTTAAAGTACTTTGACCTTCATCATCATCATCATCAGCCAGAAGACGTCCACTGCTGAACATAGGCCTCCCCCTTTAACCTCCACACTGAACGACAGCCTGCTTTTTGCATCCACTGGATGCCCGCGACTCTCACAATGTCGTCGGTCCATCTAGTGGGAGGCCTCCCCACGCTGCATCTTCCGGTTCGTGGTCTCCACTCCAGAACCCTTCTTCTCCATCGGTCATCGGTTCCTCGAGCGATGTGGCCTGCCCATTGCCACTTCAACTTGCAAATTTTAACAGCTATGTCGGTGACTGGTTCTTTGGCGAACCTTTGACCTTATTGCCTCTTATTAAGCCTATAAGTACAACACAGGTAGAATAAGAAAAGTGAAAAAATTCATGATTCTATTTATTTTGAAGTACTATGATCTATGCAATTCACCTAATCATAGTTTTATCAAAACTGCAGTATCACTGATACCACAAAATCAATTCAATCATTGTGTTCATGACAATGACAAATTTCGTTCCACACTCTGGCTTTTAATGAAAGAACCTTGATTGACATTTGTTCTTTGAACCAGAACGATTTGATGCAACATAGTCCTAAACATAAAGACCCGATCACAAGATGGGTTACAAAAGTGTCTTTTTGATATTGGCAGGTCTCCCGCTGCGCTTTCTAAGCCTATGACCTTGAGCCTGCTTTTCCAAGGCACTTTTACCCAATGAGTGCTATAGAGATAGATTCTATAACGGCCAGAAAGAAATAAGTTCTTGCGTGTAGCAAAAACGTTAGATTAAGACTGCATGCACAATGCACTCAAGAGTATGTGGTATGCCTGGCCTTCTGTGCATGCTAAAATTAACTGTATTATGACTTAGCAAGAGTCTATTTAGTTAAATGTTGTGTCAGAATAAGTCTTATGTACTTGTAATGTTGGTAGCTATAGTCTGTGCAGCATCGTAACAACAAACAATACGCGTCTGACAAACCATGAATTTGGACATAATATAAGACGCCGCACCGCTTAGATGCCGCTGTGGCGTGTTTCAGTAACAATTCTTGTGGCTAGGCCCTTATTCAAAAAAAGTACCATGTCACAGAATTACAATTATTGTGACAAGGTGTCTGAACAAGCATGTGTTTATTTGTATCCTTTGTATTTTCAGGCTTGATAACAACGTGATCAGAGTCCTCGACCCTGGCTCGTTCAAGTACTTCAACATTTTAAATTCGACATCACTGGATGGTAACCCCATTTGGTCAATCAAGGTAATCTCTTATACTGCTTAAAAAATCCTTCTACATATTTCTGTCTTGTCCCAGAAACTTGTGCAACCTGTTGGTTACATTGCGGCGAAAAAACTATGACAAATAAATAGGAAAACTCTTTATTAGCATGAGGTCACGCAGAGCCGTGAAAAGAGACCTGTTCGATAAAATATACTTGCGTTTGATTGCTACCTCTCCTGCTGTTAAGCGATGATGCGGTATACAGTGGAACATACTTAACTAGAAGAAACCAATTCACTCGAAACTTGAAAACACCCAGATTGTAACTATCTAGTCTGTGAAAAGCGCTGCCTGTGTGTTCCCCGATAGTTACAATCTCAGTGTCTTCAAATCACGAGTGAATCGATCGGCGTTTGAGTGTGTACCCTTATAGACCAGACGTTACGCGTCTCATTGCGTACTCGCAACGCTAAAATTGAAGTTGCCCTGCGGTTTTTCGCAGAAAAAAAGTTGCGGCTTAATGTTTCTAGGTTGCGCACCTGAGTTCCAATTAATAACCTTATCAATAACATAATCTGGGGTTCAACTACCATACTATTTACTTTAACTTTTTATTCCCTTTACAGGAAGACGCCTTTAGAAATGCCAAAATCAAGACTCTATCCCTCCGTGACTGTGGAATCACGGACTTATCTCCAGCTTCCTTTGCTGGTCTCGAGAACAGCCTGCAGAGCCTTGACTTAGCTGAAAACAACCTTACAATAATATCCAAGTTTATGCTCAACAAGCTGGACTCGCTGCGATTCTTAAATTTGAGAGAGAACAAGGTAAATAAAAAACTTTAGTAAAATATAATAATATGAAAATAAACTGATGGTGTTTAGACAAAATTCCGAATTTTGGTTAAACATGCCGTGGAAAACTAGCTCTTAGGTATGTACATCGAAAAAGTAGGGGAAATGGTGCAATTTACTATGGAAAACCCAACTCTTATAATCATAATAAGAAGCATTCTTCAAAGAAGCAATACGAGTCTAAAGGAATTTAGATCATAAATGCCATGCCATCAAAAACATACCAGACTCTTTTTTTAATCTTCTATGACTTATACATATCACATAGCTATAATTAAAGATTTTAACTAAATGCTTGTTTATTACAATTTGCAGGTGGATATAAATCTACTGGCGACCAACATGCCGTCAGATTACCAGATGGCTTCGTTCAACAACTTCCAATACAAGTTGTTTTACCTGGATGTCAGTGGAGCAAATTCCTTTGAAATGAGCTTACAGGACTTTAGACGGTATATATATTTATTCTTCTAGCAAACATAATCAGTTACTAGCCATCAGGTGAAAAAGCGGTCACATTTCAAAGACCATCGATATGGAATTTTGTAGCCAACGGCTTAACACGCAGCCAATGGCTAAATATGACTATATAAATAAACACTAATTCAAAGAAGCCTTTGGCTTAGTTTATGAGAGAACTAAGAAAATATGGGTAGCAGTCAGTTTTCTTCAGGAAAAACAATGGTAGCTACCTCATCTAACTCTAAAGATAAGATGGTCGTTTTAGCTTGAATTTTTAATCTGTAATAACAGCCAGCCAATCGCAAAGCTCCTTTAACTTTCCAATATCAAAAACCTCCAACCACTTACCTTTTCAGAATGCGCTCCCTCCGCTATCTTTCTATCAGCAAACTTATCCGCCAAAGCATCAGAGCGGAAGACTTCCTAGAGTTCGGAGTAGAACTAGAAGATCTTAAGATATTCGGCAGCACTATAACCAGAATAGAAAGCAGTGCATTCCAGCATGTTAGGACTATAAAGACTTTGGACCTGTCGGAGAACAATGTCGAGTTTATCGACCCGTTTGCTTTTGCTGAGGTGAGTTAATTCATTATCTTTTTACGCTTTAGCCCTTGACGATATTTGAAATTTTGTGGATGAATATGGAATATATTGGCTCAAAACGATTAGTGAAAGAGTGAAATTGATAGTTCTGCAGTGCTTGAGCAGGCTTAAGAATAAATAATGCATTTTTTTTATCGGGCAGCAATATAACTGTTAGTCTGTGGAACATGCTGTCTTAATACCTACTATTGCCCCGATAGAAACAATCCAGGTGTCTTCAAATCATGAGTGAATGTGTTTCTTCTAAGCAAGCGTGCTCCATCGCAGACTAAATCATCGCTTAACATCAGGCGAGGTGGAAACGCAAGCCTATTATTAAATGAAAAAAAAACCATTAAAGTTCAACTTCAACTTCAATTCTTAGTTTGTGGCTCCCGTGAAGAACTAAAATTCTTCACTTCGTCATTAAGGTTTTCGGCAGCAATATATTTACACCTATATATTTGGCACCAATATATTTAAAGTATATACCGGGTTTTATGACAAGACCTACTGCCATCAGTTTTTTCACTGGGACAGTTTTCAATTTGTCATTAAAGAGTAACTTAACCTACCTACAGAAAAAGGACAAATATTTTTTCTTTTCTGTCAACGTGACATACTAGGTAAAGCAACTAAAGTCTTTGGTCAACCTACCTACTGTTATCCAACTCACTTTGATTTAATTTGCATGCTATCCTAACAATTAAATTGCTACTGCATAGATTTTTTTATTCACCAACATGCACTGAACTAGCATGGTGTATTATGTCTCACTCTCACTCTCTAAGAGAAGGCCTATGTCCCAGCATTGGGAACATGATAAGATGAATAACGATGATGGATTTTTGTGGCGCAGACCATTTAATTGATTTCCAAAAAAAACCTAATTCATAAAATTCATGCAATTTTTCAGCTCCACAGTCTAACGACCCTCAAAATGGTGAATGGTCTTGCGGATGCTGTCATGATTCTACCCTTCGAGCCGCTAAAAGCACTTATCGATCTACAACACTTGGATCTCAGCAACAATCGACTGAAGAATGTTCCGGATACGTCTTTCCATTTCTTGTATAAATTGAAAACACTTAACCTGCAAGACAATTTTATTGAGCACTTCTCGAAAGGAACTTTGCAAGTGAGTTTATTAAAGTACCTATTATCATTTATTTTTACTGGAACTTTTATTGGGAGGTTTGAAAAATATCAATTCATACTTTTATGTTAAAAATACCTATATTCCAGGGCGATATTCACGGCCAACTAGAAAGCATTTGCCTATCCCTTAACCAAATGCGTCAAATCGTCCAACACACCTTCGTAGACCTGAAAGAACTACAAGAGGTCCGCATAGAAGATAACCTTATTGAAGTTATACAACGACGTGCATTCACTAGCTTGGACAACTTGAATGTTATTAAGTTGAGAGGAAACAGGATTGTAGAAATCAGTGAAGAGGCGTTTCAGAATATACCGGCTTTGAAAGAGTAAGTTTTTCATACATTTTACGAGAGTATCCTTCGCACACCATGTTTTAAATCTCATACAGCTGATTGTCTATGAACCGTTAACAATAAAGCCTGCATTCCATTCCTCTGTCCTAAATTTTGTAACCCAATTCACACCGATATGGTAGTGTGATAAATCATAATCCAGTTCTCACTTTTATATAACTTTATTCATATTCTTATTCATTATTCCTACTTATTAAATTTTTCAGATTAGTATGCTTTCGCTATGAACGCTCAAGCCAGACTAAAGTCCCTCTTTCCAACATCCTACCGCATTATCTTTTTCCTACCCCCACTATTTGCACTATTGCCGAGACTCCCGAGTCAACATGTTTCCAACCGCCATTTTAAATTAAAAGACTGTTAGTCAAATTAGATACCAAAAGGTTTAAAACCAAGAAATCACAAAGAAATAATTGAAATAAGTTAGAAATCATGACAGTAGCGTCCAGCAAAGCTAACTTAATTTAATAATGCTATTAATCCTACGTCTACAAGTCTGTTAAGTCAAATCAGCTCTGAAAAATAATTATGAATTGAATCATGAATGAAGAAACAATGCTAAAACTTGTGAAATACTTGTAAATACTTCTTGAATGCACCCGTCATATTTCAAATTGTCTGCTTTCAGATTGGACATCTCATTCAATCATCTGGAAACGTTCAAGTTCTCGATGTTCGACCAAGTAGGCTCGGCGACCGCACTGCGCGTCAACGCTTCGTACAACCGAATCGTCAGTCTGACTGACTCTAACGCGCCCAGTTTAACTTTCTTTACATCCAATTTCTATCCGCCACCTAAAGCACAGAGTAAGTTTGATTGTACTGATTTTTTTAAATTGAATCTTGGAACTACCTTTTGTAAGTGGGATGGCGTGATTGCAATTGACAGGTCACGTAATCAGACTGTTATTTGTATTCATAAAAAAGATCAAGCCTGCCTATAAAATTAAGGTTTCGATTGACAAAATCCTGGGACATATTCCTACATGCTGGTGGTTATCTAGGTCATTGTCTTTCTCAATGGAAATGTCATGAGTGTGAGAGAGACCGAGATACTCGTAATAACACGACGAGAGGACTACTTACCCGTCAATTCCACTAGTCTCATTGTATTGTCCCATGATGGGATAACTTTTACTTAACACTATTTTCTCCCAGTAGTCTCATGGGACGCGTAACACCAATGTTTCCGTCCCACTAGTCCCATCGTGTCCCGTGAGTCAAGTGACATCAATAATTTTATTATCTGCTCACTTGACCAATTCCGGTGACCATATAATTGTGTTGTTGACGGAGATAGAAAATATTTTTGTAGCTTTTTATCAATGTCTGTTTTGTTTTAACATTTTCTACAGACCGTTTTCTTATTTTCTACAGACCACATGTTTTCCATATTGTTTTTTTTTTGTCTTTATTTATGTGTGTTTCTTTTATGTTCATTGTTTTTGTTTGCTTCTACACAGGGTTGATTGAGGAAGAGAATCGTCCTTTATTACGACCTCAATCTCAAGGTGATTGCTTATGTTTTGTTTGGGCTATGGGTACCTACTGCTATTGTGTGAAAGCATCGAAATATTATAATTATGTACAACATTCATTGTGTGCAAGTAATATTTTGATTTGAATTCAAAACATTCAAATCAAAGCTTAGCTATTAATATCTTTGGCTAGTACGGCTTGTAATTTGTTATGGGAATTTTCTCATTGAACGTAATGACATTTTCTAAATAAATAAAAAACGCTATATAATATTAAAAAAGAGAGTACCCAAATAATAATTCAATAATTTTCTAACGCGCCGCGTCGTCAATCTATAATGGAAATTTGTATAATGTCGAATTTTTTGTGTAATTCCGCTTCTAAGTCTTTTCGAGTACAATAAGGATTTTAGGTTAAACTATTTTCTCTATAGATATTTGTGATGCTAATTTGAACCTAACCTGAATTTAAATATTAATTACATAAAAGAGCAAAATTAACCTAACCAACAACATAATATAATTCGACGTTATACAAATAAAAAATTGACTTCCGCAAAGTAACGCCTGATTCAATCAACAATCTATAATGGCTATTTCTAGTAAACTAATTTACCTATATTTTAATTAAAGTATTGTTCATTGAAATTAAACACTTTTATAGCCGCGATAAAACCCTTAGAAGTTGGAAGTGTTTAATTTCAATGTGTAATAAGAAAATCATGTGACGGGTGGTATGGATGTGACGTCATTTATAAGTATATATGGGTTCTTTGTCAAGCAAGAAGTCTTATAATGTAAGCTATATTATAAGACAATAGAAAATAATAAGTCCGGTAGGCTGTGGTGGTATTGAATAATCGTAATATCAAGGCTAAAACATTTCCGGCTTATATTAATCTACTTTCTGCTGCCTAAATATAGTCACAGCTTCATTTTGTAAAATTGTTAATTGAAACATTATTTCCAGGTCTCGGTACAGTCTCTGTGAACATCAGAGCACTGGATTTCTCCCACAATAATATCACCTACATTACCCCATATTATTTCAGGTAAGATCAAAGAACAATTCAAAATAGAGTAAACTTTTACAAAAATAAAAAGTGGAATTCACGTCTTAATTTAACACCCTTTTATATGGAATGCTTTCCTTAAATTAAAATAGATTCTTTTTCGATATATTATAGTCTATTCAATAAAAAAGACAATCTGGGTGTCTTCAAATTGCGAGTGAATTAATTTCTACAATTGCTATGCTCGGCAAGAGGCGTGCTCCGTCATAGACCGCATCATCGCTTGAAGTCAGACGAGGTGGCGATGATAAAGTGGCAGGATAAAGATGACTTGATTGCTGTATGTACATAATAGCCGCCGTCCAACCAACGGGATAAAAAGAGAAAATTTTCTCTTTCTCTCCCGTTGGACGACGGTCTAGCCAAGTTCGTCACGTATTTCAGCTACTTAACAAAATTTCCAGGCATGCCGACCTGACTCTCTCCGAGCTCCATCTCTCCCACAACAGACTGCGTAACATCACCCGCGAGGTTTTCGGTTCCATGCACATGCTGCAATACCTGGACTTGTCCTATAACCACATCTTCGATATGGAGTATGATTGCTTCAAGAAAGTTAAGAATCTTCAGGTGAGGAACGTTTCTATGTCTCCTTAGTAATAATCACTATAAGATCCATGTGTTCATCAGTACATCCCAGTATGCCACAGTATTATAACATAAGTTCTGATACCTCGACATATACAGGGTGTAAGGGGAACACTCTCGAAGCCAAAAGAAGGTAATTGTACTCATAATTATGAGCTACTTTTAGTATGGGACCAACCCTGATATCGTGAGAAAAATCAGCTGTTCCATACATTTTGTCGAGTGTCAATGACAGTTTTCTATATAACAGGTGATATTTTTTTCGCGATTTCAGGGCTGGTCCCATATTAAAAGTTGTTCATAATGATGAGTACAATTACCTTCTTTTGGCTTCGAGAGTATTCCCCTTACACTCCATATAGATAGCCCGTTGGTCCAGTTGGTAGTAAACCTGCCTTCTGCGCTTGGGGCGTGGGTTCGATTCCCACCTAGGACAAACATTGATGTCATGAACATTTGTGTTTGTTCTATATCTGGGTGGTAATATCTAAGTATGATTTTAAAAATATATATATATGTATATCAGTCTCTGGTAGCCATATCACAAGCTTTGCTTAGTTTGGGGTCAGATGACCGTGTGTGAAAAATGTCCCGAATATGTATTTATTTTATTTATTTATAAACACATATTTGATATGGAGTATGATTTCTACAATAAAGTTAAAAATATTCATCTCGTAATGTATAAAATTCAACTTATTTAGTCTCGATAGCCGAATTAATCTTACATTAGTAATTTTCGTATAAAATAAAAAACAAATATATTTGTGCTCTATCTGGAATCGTTTGTCATTTGTGCCATTTGCACGTAGACTGAAAGAAAACCTTATAACGTTTAGCCGAGCAAGTAGAAAAGAAGGTCAAACACAAAAAGAAAAAAAAATCGTTCAAGTCTAACTGATAGTATATGGTCACAGTATAAATTTAAACATTAATTTCCAGATAATAAATCTATCTCACAACCACCTGATAGAGATGCCGGTGGAGTTGTTCCATGAGATGCAATCGCTCACATCAGTGGACCTTTCCGACAACCGCATCAGGAACCTGCCTGATAACTTCCTGATATCATCTTCTTTAGAAAGGTATATATTTACCAAACTTTAACTACTTTACTAAAAATATGTTTAAGGGCCAGAATACTGGATGTAGCGATTTCGCTCGCACATCTTATGATTTTTAGGATTTAAAATAACTTTTGAAAAATGTGCTTCGGTTATTTTACGAGGTTAACATTTTAAAATATTTAGTTGACCACAAAAATGGGATAAACTCTTTGGGCGCAAGTAGCAAGTAGAAGTTGTAAGTAGCTACTACGCATCGTCTACAACGTTTTTCTTATTGCAAGTGGTAGTGTAAGAACCTACTACTAAGCACTAGCACTGCCACTCACACTAAGCAAAACGATGCGTAGTATAAGGTACTTACAATTTCTACTTGTTACTTGTACTACGCAACGTCTGCAAGCGTCTTTTCCCTCTCTGTGCATTCGGATATTGTATAACTTCTATAGAGTAATTACCAGCGCACTTAGTGTATGTGGTAATGAAATCTCTCCTATTTTTAGGGTTCCGTACCTCAAAAGGAAAAAACGGAACCCGGATATAGGATCACTTCGTTGTCCGTCTGTCTGTCCGTCTGTCAAGACACTTTTTCTCAAGAACGCGTAAAGGTATCAAGTTGAAATTTATACTAAATACTTGGGTCTACGGTTTCTTTCGGCTGTAAAAAAATAAAAGTTGTAAGTCAACGCAATCAAAAGATATGAACGTTTATGTCACATATTTTGCGATTTCACAGGGAAATTGTCTTTCAATATTTCAACTTTAGGTTTTTTTTTTTGGAGTTGCGCTCTGAGGGTTCTGTCCAACGGAACCCTCAGAGCACAAGTCCTACTCGTACTAGTCCAGTTTTTTTTTTCTTACTTAAAACTACAGAAGTGTTCGTAATTTCCCTCAGAATCTTACATATTCTTTTATTAATGTTTTCAGACTAGACCTTTCTGATAACGCCTTATCGAGGGTTCCAACGAACAGCCTGTCAGCAGCTGCTGCCGCAAACCTAGTAGAACTGGACCTTAGCGGTAACACCATCCCTACTGTCTCCATGTCAGACCTAGTACAGAGATTCAGAGTAAGTTCCACCACTGATTACCTCCAATATTATAGATATTCTTTGTTCTGACCCAAAGTTACCAAAAGCCAAAGATAGACTCGTGGTTTGGTTTTCTTTAGCACTTATTATCTATTGTTTAAATAAAATGGTCCTCTAATAAAAGAAAAACAGTAATAACAGTTTATTTGAAAGACTATCAAAATTAACGAGAGAAAAAGTTATGAGAAACGTGTTTTTTTTTTCTTTTCTTATGTTGTATAAGTCCATGTTTGAATACCATCTCGCCTGTTGATTATTTTGAAATGAAATTTCTCAGAGTTCCACGTATTTATTTTTGTCTTTTCACACCAACAATGTAAATATTTGGTTGGTTTTCAATTGAACTAAGCGCTTGTGTGGTAGATAGAGTAACAAGCTCGAATGGATGGGTCTTTGAAATGCACACATTACTATAACCCTTGAGAGACTCACAATTCTTTAATTTGTGAAATATTTTCAACAATACATGTGTTGTTGACAATCTTTCTGTTCCTAGTTCCTAAATGTTACGCTCAACATAACAAAATTAATATGAAAGTTTTCGGCAGGCTTATTAGCTAAAACATAGCGATCAGTTGCAACGCGATTACTGGTCGCCGAAATGGACCGCTTATCACGAAAGCGAGTAGTAAAAAAAATAGACGCTAGCGTCTCTATCGGCTGGCAACCGTAAACAAATGAAATCACTAATATCACTATCACAGTGACTAACGCAGGGACTCATTGTTTCCAAACCTCCTTTTTGGGAAAGTCTACCGATTTTCTATCCTATCTCCCGAGCTATCGTGAAGCGACAAGATTCTCCCGATTTTGATTTTTTTTAAGCATTCATCAGTCGGACAACTTTTCTACAAAATATTGTTAAAATTATTGCATCCGTTGAGTTTTAATTTAATATCACGACCGTCTTTGTTTGACCTCTCGTCGATCTTTTCTATTACCGTTACTTTTTCAAGGGTGATAATTATTGAATTGCCTCATAATATCAAGACGAAAAAATCTGTAATCCTTCAAATTTACTGACAACTTTATTTTTGACTTGCCGAACCTTAATTTCCATTTCAACCGATTTTGTTTTTCTTTATCTCTATTTTTGGGTTCATTATCACTACGATCGCGTCGTAGTCGCTAATTTATATCTATACTATAATATTTTAAAGAGGAAAGATTTGATTGTTTGTTTGCATTGAATAGGCTACGGAACTACTGAACCGATTTGAAAAATTCTTTCACTGTTGGGAAGCTATACTATCCCCGAGTGACATAGGCTATATTTTTTTTTAAATATAATCCTTACTAAAACTCCAATAATTTTTATTTATTTATTTATTTTATTTCCAACTTAATGTAACCCAAGGTGTAAAAAACAAGGTTAACACCTGTGCGAAGCCGAGGTGCATTGCTAGTTAGCTAATAAGCCTGCTGGGGTCGTTTACTGTTCGTACCGCCCTGATTTAGACTGCCTGTAAAGCTATAACCCTGTAGAATTGTGTGATGTGTGTACGCTAACAGTCCGCGGGCGAGCCCTGGCCGGAAGAGCCCGACTACAGCGACGAGTATATGTACCACACGGCGCGACGCGACCACACGCGCGTCTACAGCCAGAAGAAACAGTACCCGCAAAACATACTCTACAAGGTAGGTAGAGTTTCATCATCATCATCATTATTATCATTATTATCATCATCATCATCACCGTCTTATTTTTATTCATATTCGAGATGGGGGCGATATGTCCTGCACTGACGTCCCGCATGGGGTGTGTTGCATTTCCCCCTACCAGCACCTACCTTAGCCAACCCAACTCCTTGAAATATCGGAGTAAGGCTCTGGGGCGCTGGCATAGTTGCTCCAGTGGCGTAGATGGTAGTGTAAATAATGATGATGATAAGCAGTCTATAGCTGTAGTGGTGACGTGGACATCATCACCATAATTTCAGCCATAGGACATCCATGGCTGGGCATAGGCCTCCCATATCGATATTCTTAAGGACGGGTTGGAAGCGACCTGCATCCAGCGTTTCCCTGCGGCTTTTTTAGGTCATCTGTCCATCTTGTGGGTGGATGTCCTACGCTGCGTTTACCAGTCCGTCGTCTCCATTCTAGAACCTGAAGATGAAGTTTAGCAAACAACAATCCTCTTATTTTATTATCTGTATCTGTATATAAATTAATAAGAAAATGAATTAAGAGTATTGCGCTTTAATTTAGATTTTACCCTATCCGTATCCTTAATGGAAGCCTAATCCAGGCTTGCGCAACTTCAATACAAATTTCGAAAGTATGAAACTGGTGCGAAATCAAACTTCTGCGTTTTCTATCTTACTCTAACGTATAAACTTGTCTCTAAAGGCGTCTCACTTCATTATAGGCATCGCACCCGTTTCATCAACAAGTTCCCATTTTTGTCGTAGAAGTTTTATATTGATTATTATAGCTACAGCCGCTCCATAGTATTTCTACCTACCATGATATTCATTGTCTGATGTCTCGCGTCCGTGTCAGTTAATATAATAATGATAGCAAGTGGAACGCTTTCCACCACGATAGTATGCTGCGGGCGTTAGAATAGAATCAATACTCGTTTAAACTTAGATACTAACAAAAAAATAATCTTCAAATTTTTATTTTCTTTTAAATATTTTTTTTCTATCTCTTATTAAAAACTGAAAACTTCTATTTTATTTCTGTATACTTTCTGTACGCTGAATGCAGGCCGCTTCCAACCGGCCCTTCTGGAGATCGATGGGGGAGGCCTATGTCCAGCAGTGGACGTCCTTTGGCTGAAATGATGATACTTTCTGTAGTTAAGCTTCATCAACTTATTTTGCACTTCGCATGTTTGTAGTTCTATTAGTAGATTGATATATTCAGTTTGTTTGCACTTTTAGTTACTTTGAAACTTACGTTACTAAATTTTAGGATGTTAAGTCCAAACTGAATTTTCTCTTCAAAATTTGTTCTAACGCTTTTCTCTATATTTCCAGTCTCTAGCGTGGCTAGACCTATCTTGCAACCACTTAGTCCACGTGGACGGCGGTTCGTTCTCCGCCCTGCCGCGGCTACGTTGGCTGGACCTCAGCAACAACTTACCCTTCAACTCGAACGAACGGACCAGCGCCATCTTCAAGGGGCTCGAGAGAAGGCTGTCGCATTTGGGACTCAAGAACGTTAGCTTGATGTCGGTGAGTGTTCATTCTGGTGTAATCTTAGATGATTATTATTAAAATAAAATAAAAATCACGTGTCAATGAGGCCTATTCTGTCATACCACTCACTAAACTAAACCAATCTGACAGGACTAAAATTGACTGCCTCTCTTTTCAGTTTAATACGTCATAGAAGGATGGCAACAACTTTAGGGCTGTCAAATTTAGTTTAGTTTAGAGTGCATCAGAATCGATGCCAGTGACCCTTTTCTATGGAACAGCTGAGATATTTTTCGCGATTTCAGAATAACAAATACAATACAAAATACAAAATTATTTATTTCACATAATGGCAAAGATACAATGAAGCAATTACCTGTGGGCCTCAAACTAGGCTGAGCCAGTATCTTGAGGGCAGCGTTGCCAGATATTTTTTTTTGCCAAGTCGGGATTTCAGAACTTTTTGAGTAAAAAAAGCGGGATTCTGTCGTCGAAAGCGGGACATAGTAAAAAAACGTATATAATCAGAAGTTTTTAAATATTTATCTTATTATTTGAGTTAGAATTATGTTTACGTGACGGTGTGGGCTCTTGTCCCACACTGTTAGCGTTCACGCCTCCGGAACGATGAAATTGTATGTAGCCCCCTCAGTGCGGAAAATCATACGAACGTGAAACATAAAGCGCAGAGATACGGTTTGCGGTCGCGCAACTTTTCGCTTCACTTAAACAGAATTGCTTAAACAATTAGCCGTAAGGCCCTTTGGGTAGAGTAAAAATCTGTTGGTTGTTTGTCAAATATTATACATTAATTTTTCCAGATACCATCAATCCCGCTATCGAAGCTGAAGAGCCTAGATCTCTCGTACAACAACCTACACTCGATCCCGCCCGACACGACCGCGAACCTCACTCGACTGAGAGCGCTGGATCTCTCTTACAACGACCTCACTATGATCCCTGTGGTAAGTTTTTTAATAAAAAGACCTGCCTGCCTGATGGTAAACAGATACCACCGCCTAAAGACCTGCAACACTAGCGGTGTTAACGGTGCTTTGCCAGCCCAGAGGAAGTTGTGGACACCCTTTTTGAAACTCTTCATGTTGAAGCTCTGCGGGAAGACCTTTGGGGGAAAGACATTACACAGCTGGCAGGTCCACGGAGGAAAGGTTCGGAAAAATTGGACGGTGTGGTATTTCCAGCTTGTTGGGATTTGCAAGATGTAGGAGTGAGCTATTGTGGGGTGGGTGTTATTTTACTTGTATTGTAACATTTTTGTATTCAATTGTAGACTACATGATACAAAGTTGTTTCGGGTAACGGGAATAAAACAATCGACGAACTTTATCCACTTGTGTGATTTATTTTTCCAAGCTAGATTATTTTACTTTATGTGTCATGTACCTAATCTAATTCGGTCACGCAAAAATCAACGATTCTAAGAATTATCATCATCATTATTTCAGCCATAGGACGTCCACTGCTGAACATATCCCCCATCGATCTCCAAAAGGCCGGTTGGATTCTAAGAATGAAATGTTTAAATTTCAATTTCAGGCGACTCATACACTGGGTGAACTTAGGTGGCTGTCTCTATCAGGGAACCCCATCACCGCGCTTATGAACACCAGTATGTACGGAGTCTCACCTCGCTTGGAGTACCTCGACGTTACTCGACTCAGACTTAGAATAATGGAGGTATGTACTGTTGCAATATTTGCTATTATCAAATAAACTCTATTATATGGTATACATGATTGTTGATAACAAGATTTCGCAGCTTCTAAATCATACCAAACAACTTTAGTTCTATCATTATCAGCCAGAAGACGTCAACTGCTGAAAAAAGACCTCTTCCTTAGAACGCTATACTAAACGACAGCCTGCCATCTGCATTCACTGCGACTCTCACGATGTCGTCGGTCGATCTAGTAGAACTCTAAATGGCAATAACTTTCCGCGGTTTCAAATGAGAAGGTACGCGGAGGCCTAGACAAAGCTTTGATGCTAACTTACACAGTTCAGTGCTTTGTACACTTGAACATAATTATTTAAATTACAACTGTGATGGGTAAACGTGACGCTTACCATGCATTTCTCCGATCGATTTGAATTCGAACTTTTTATACTAACGCCAACATTTTCTTTGCAGTATGGAGTATTCAGCAAAATGTACGCCCTGCGGACTCTCAAACTAACAGCATTCTCGAACGTTCGGGACTTCAACATTCCCCGCATGCTAAACTACAACACGGCTTTAGAAAACCTCTTTATTGACGTGGATGACAGCGGGGTGGAGTTTGGGAAGGAAATGTATGGACAGTTGCCATGCAAGCTGAACAATATTACTATTACTGGACGGACCTTGAAGTATCTGACGCAGTATATGCTAAGTGTAAGTATTTCAATCACTGTTACACACTAATATTATATATGCGAAATTTTGTTGTTATATAAATGTGTATGTGTGTGTGGACACACACACATACACATTTATATAACAACAAAAATTTTAACAACATTGATTTTTGGGCATACAACTCCATAAGTTATTGAACGAATTTGGATGCATTATTTTAAAATACAGACTATAAGCATGCGTTTGATCGCAATTTCACCAGCTGGGAAGCAATGATGTCTAGACAGACGAACATGTAGCATGCTTACTTTGCCGTTTCACCTTATTATAATACTGCCCATGTTAATTCTTTAGGTAGCTGGTGAAACTGAGTACCGCTACTACTTTATAATAAAGTTATGTATCCAAAGCAGTTTCATATCCAAAAAAATCTGCTATAGTAGAACCCTTAGTATTTATGGTGGGAATTTACTCGCATGCAAATTCTGAGAGAATACTTATGGAGCATACTGTTATGTTGATTTTTTTACTGCATTTTTTTATTGCAAACGACAAACTTCTAAACACTGCGGCGTTTTGGTGCAGCTGTCATTTTATGCTTCGTGGAATTCTGATATACATACTTGAATCCATTGTATATTTTATTTTCCACCTCTGCGGGGAATCTGGTAAATTGATGTCAAACCTCGCTTGAATCATAAACATACCTACTCATTATTTCAGAGCATGCAATCCAAAGTTCTCCGTCTAACAATATTCAACACGAGTGTAGAAGAAATTGCCCCAGAAGTGTTCTGGCGTCCTGGCCGTCTCAAGAATCTCACTTTAGACGTTAGAGGAAACTACATACAACGCGTTCCCAACCCTTCCACGCGACCGTGGCCTGCCGTTCCGGGGAATGTCTTCCTACAAGACATATTAGTGGCTGGGAACCCACTCTACTGCGACTGTGGAATTGGGTAAGAGACCATTTAATAAATATAATGAATATTGGGGACATTTTTGCACACACGGTCATTTGGCCCCAAATTAAGCAAAGCTTGTAATATGGCTGCCAGAGACTGATATACATTCGTACATATTTTAAATACATTCTTAAAGAGATATAGGAATAAACAAGCGTTACTGTTTTCTTTTTCTGCTAAGAAGACAGCTTTTGCCAAGCGATGGTCTTGAATACATAATAGGTACTCATAGGCACACAATTTAAGCTGGTGCTTCATCAGCAAAGCTACTACACATGACGATATAAATTATCTTTTTGCTTCTACCAACATTAACAAACCATTTAAACACTCACCGACATCAAGCTAACGTTCTTGAGTCCCAAATGCAACAGCTTTCTCTCGAGACCCTTGAAGAAGTCACCGGTCCATTTGTTCGAGTTGAAGGGTAAGTAATTATTATTGTGGTCCAGCCAATATAGTCACTGCAGAGTGGACAAAACCACCATCTACGTAAACTTAAAGTGCATGATGGTGGTGACCTGTCGTGCCAGGGAAAGTGTTCCTGTAGGATATATTAATGGCTGAGTAAAATTATATTATTTAAACTGGGATTTCGATGTGAGAGGCAACATATAAAACTTGCCTCACTTGCAAGCAGAATGTCATGCGTCATGCCAGGGAATGTGTTCTCACTTGATATACTTGTGGCTGGGAACCAGACTGTGGATTTGGGTTAGAGACTAAACATGAGACGGAACAAAGCATCATGTATAAAGACAAACCAGCCGTTCCGGGGAATGTGTCCCTACAAGATATACTGGAATCCACTTTACTGTGTCTGCAGAATCAGGTAAGTCTAAATGTGAGAAGCACCATACAATGTCATTTCGCCCAGACGACTGCGACCTGTCGTGCCGGGGAATGTGTTCCTACATAACATGTTACTGACTGGGAACTGGTTCTACTACGACTGTGGTATCGTGTTACATTTTGTAGAAAAATTTGCCAAAGCTTGTATCGGTTTATTTTTCTTTTGCTTCCAGCTCGTTTAATTTTGTAATAGAATCTGTGTACCCTTTGGTAAAAGTCCCCTCCTGCCGAAACAATTTATCTTGAGTCTCATTAGTCTAGCACTAACGCGTTTTGTTCACAAACTCTTGTATTGTACTCTTATTAAATTTGATTCTTTGAATAAGTTGTCAATATGTGGTACTTCTTCAGAGTTTTCTGTTGTGATTTTCCAAACCTTTCCATTTCATTTAATATCTACCCTTTTTTTCTCCATGCACCATTTTGACGTACGTCTGTGTTCACAGTTGGATAGAAGCGTGGGACCGCAAAAGACGGCAGTACCTGTGCACTCGTCCCTCTGCTTGCGTGGCAACACGAGACGATGCGAGATTCGCGACTTGCCCTGCCTGGGACAACAGGACACTCAACGATGTGAGTATTTTTGCTTATAATCTAGGTGATCAAGTATCCATACGCGACGGTGACTGCTTACCATCAGGCAGCCCGTCTGATTGTTTGCCACCTATAACATTAAAAAAAACTCGTTAAATTAAATGTTACGACGTTACGTTAATATACTGCAAAGTTCTGGAGGGTAAATTGAAGTTAACCAAAGTGTTTTCAAAAGGAACAGAATTTTGCACAAAAATGATATTTAATTGGAAGCTAATATGGATTGCTGATGAATGAACACGAGCTTTTTATCGAGACATCCTGACTCGAAAATTAACGCGACAACGTGGCCCCAGCATAACAAAACTTCTTTATTTTCAGGTAATCACAAGAGACTTAGACTGCGGTTGGGGCAGAGGCTTCCTTGAATCTCCCAAACCGTTCATCATCATTGGTGTAACGATCTTGACCATGTTATACATCTGAGGATTATTCTGGCTGCTGGGCGAGTACGAAGAGTACCACCGAATATTGGCGAGGATCTACGGCATATAGGGGCCTTGGAGCTTACGACCTGGTTACTTACTGGACATTTGCATGAGAAAATGAACCTTGCTACAATGGGGTTAGTTGCGGTATTTTAAAATAAAACAATTGCAAGCCGGTTGTGATTTCGCTATTTCTTTGCCTGCAATTTGGGGATCGTGCTACGCCAATTTGATACTATATCAGGTATGAACAAAATATTAGTGACCTATTTCCTTAAGTTCAACTATCAGTTGAACTAATGGGACAAACATTTCGAACAAATTCGACCTTGTATTTTTTCTAAAAAGTTAAACTTGCTGGACAAGGTTGATCCTATTAGTTTAACTATTACTTTAATTAAAAGTTGAACTAATGGAATCAATGACAACTGTCGCTTTGACATCTGCCACTTTAACATCTGTCACTTTGACATCTGACTTATTTAGTGGAATGCTTCCTATTTCTTTTTTCTAAGTTTTTTAATTTGAACCTAGTGGAATAGTTGTTGAGATGTGAACCCTATATCGTGTCACATACAGCTAAACTTCAAATGACAAACTTCTTAAAGCGTTTGAGCATAGTGTCACGTGTTGAAGTTTTTTTTATTCAAAATGCTGTATGAAACATAATATCAGGCTCACATTTCAATGATATGCTTTTAGGTATGGTCAATCCAGGCGTTAAAGAAAAACGCAACGAACTAAATGCAACTATAAACCTATTTCTTAAGGTTCAAACTTGTGCAAATTTACAGTAACGCTACCAGCATTACAGACCAAAGATAATTACACAAATAGTCTTACATACATTTTTATCTGTAAATATAAGAAAGTTTAACTTCGATCAAATCCAGAGGAGTGAGAACCATAGATAAAATAGAATTCTGTACCTACCTGTCCTCGTGGCCTACTAGAATTTGATCCGTTACAGCCAAAAGTTTCTTTAAGAGACACTAAACTTAGTGAAGTGAAGTGAAGTGCTATAGAAAGTAGAAGCCTAAAATGTGATTGTATTGATAAAAAGCGGATGTGTGATCTCAATTGATTGACTCTAAATGCTATCATTGATTGTTTTCTTATACCCGAGTGTGGACCTTAAAACTCTATGCTATTAAGCTGATATTTGAAGAACAAGTGCTGATGTATACAAGTATTATTGGAGTTCAGTTGTAATATCTTCATAACAGCGATTGCATCTTACCCTAATCTGGTATATAACTATGGCAAGTAATTAAATGTTTTTTTTAGATTTGGTTAGAATGAAAAATTAGCTAAAAAGTTTTTATGACAGCCTAATATATTATTATGTTTTTCTCAGCTGTAAAAAAACCCCAGTAATACCTGGTCAACAACTAAATCAAGGCTTATTATAAAATTAATAGATATTTGGTCAGCTTGATAATGTATTATGTATGTACGATTTGCTACTCTATTACAAATATTACTGCATATACGTTTAATTTCCACAGCTCAATTCACTAACTTTGTTTGCTGACAAATACATTTTGGAGCTGACCAAAACCTCATTAATTAGCTGACCGTTTATATGACAGCCTAAAACTATTATCTACTTTTTTTATCTGATTAGGGTGGATAATTTTACTGTATTAGTGCTTAAGAACCTATACCCCTCAGCCGGAGTTATATTTTTTTGCATATCTTCAACATTTTAATGAAAAAAATATTTATAACCTATATCAATAAAAGTATACTATTGATAATAGCATTGCAAAATGTTTATAGCAATTTTTATGTTGATATGCAATAGGATGTCAGAGGTGTATATATAAAAAAATCCATCTCCTCCTCGAAAATTAAACATTAACAACATAAGAATTGTCTTAAAATGCCTATATTCTAAATATTATGCCCAATAGGTTTTGTTTTTATTCCTCTATTCCTCATTATTTTTGTTTTATTACTTAGTGATATTATAGCTTCAGAAATGTTGATAATGTGCGAAGGAGATAGCTGTGGGAGTGTTCTTAATCTGATTATGAAGATGCTACATTTAGACTGACTTAAGAGAAAGCTTGTTTTAAGGACCCGTTGTATGCACTACCTTGATCTTGACTATAAACATAGATAATATAACCACTTTATCGCGCGTGAAGTCAAAATTTGCTTTTACATGAGTAAGCCACGTTGGTCACGGGCGAGGGGGCATCAAATGGCACTTGTGATTGAAGATTCAAGTCACACAATTTGCGCCTAGGGTAGGCCCGCTCGAAAAAGATTATGCTGAAAATTTTGAATCATTTCATCGCGATGGCGGGAAGGACTAGCTGTCAAGTGGTTATATGGTCATTGGCTATAAGGTAGGTATTAGTTTCAATATACTCAATGATGGCTATTAAACGCATGCGGAAGTGCACTTAAGGCCGTTCGCATATTGTATCAATTTAACGCAGTAACTAAAAGCGAAGCACTGAAATGTGAGACCTTGAAATGTATAGCAGAATTCCAATTGATATTTAAATTTACAATACAATCTTACTTGTCACAAGAAGTACTAACTTGATTCTTGTAACTTTTAAACTTTCGCGATATGAAACGCTAACGGTATTTTACCGTAAGAGCCGTATTATAAAAAATACATTTGTCCCGGAAAATTTACGGTTGGTGATAGATATCGCTTGTTAATAGAAATTATACTGTAAGATTCCCAAAATAGGGCTCATATTTCTTTGATTTGTTTTTAGTCGCGTCTGTGTCTAGATTTGCAATGTGTGACGGCTACGATGCGTTTGCATTTAACGGTTATTTAGATAAGTTCACAAGGAAGCAATGACTCAATGGTCTGAGTAGACTGCATTCGCTCGAATGATGTGTTCGTCCATTATTAATATATTATTTATAGGTGTATTCATTTTATAATAGAATATAGTATAGAATTGTCAAATCACTTCCGTGGCTAGTTTACAACGATCCAGCAACTCACTCGAGTCGCCGGATCCCTGGGAACGGATAGCGAGTCCAGTCGATACCTTTTTCTATTTCGGTGTTGTAAACTAGCCTTTGCCTTTTCCTTTTTCATCCCATTTAAATATAGATCTAGAAACGTCAATTTATCTAAAGACGTCGAATTTTAAAGAGTAAATAATAAAAATTCATATTCATCTTTCAAACTATTTATTCAGAGTTCACTATCTTCTAAGCTTAACTCTTACCTGTTCGATTGTTTAGCTGTTTACAAAGTCTATCTGGTTATTGTTGAAACATATTTTATTACATAATATTGTGTAATGTCTGTAGTTGTAATTACGGAGCATGCTGTAATATATAACATTATGTCATCGTGTAACAATTAGGATTTTAACGACTGAGTTAAGTGTTTCGGAAGGTATGGGGAATGGATGGTTAAAAAAGAGTAAGGCTCGAGATTGTATAAGCAGAAGCTGATTTAGGCATCAGATGTCTATTATTTCATTTAATTTAATCACAAGCTTCTTCGACTTCATTTTTAACTATTTAATTTTAAATATAAAATTTCTGACCAAATATTTGGTCGAAAAAAAACTATATGATATCTTAACTTACTCTTTTTGAATCACTAAAAACTCGTGAAAAGTATTGAAGAGTAAGGTGTACGTTGTTTGTATCGTAAGATGTCCTTTGTGGCTTTGTTTATAATTGCTATCGCTTTTGATACGATTTATTTTATTGTCTATTATTTTTTACAAACTTTTTATGCACGCTAGCCGTAGTCGTTTTACGCTATGTTACTTTGAAGCTTAAAGCACTTTTCTATAATGAGTGAGTTTCAATTGAATACCTCTTTTTCAGTGGTCCAGATCTGATCTAGAATGGTGTCAGGCCTAATTGTCGACTTTTGTTTTCAATGCCATATAAATTGCGTTTTCATATTTCTCCAAGTTTTTATTAGTTTTTCTTGTATTGAATTGCTACAGAATAGTCCGTTGACATTCTGTGATACATATCGACTCAAGCAGCCCTAGCATGGGCTGTGGATAAATTGTCTTTCCACCATTTTTATCCACGCCTAGATGCAACAAAGCTAGAATATGGATACGTTTGCCTTTTTCTCGCGGGATTAAAACGGTGGAAAGACAATTTGTCCACGGCCCGTGCTAGGCCTACAGTTGCCATTCATTTTCTATTTCGTGTTCATGCCAATGTCCACCAAAGCAAAAGAGACGGCAGATATAATTGTAAGTTATAAGTGCCATGACACGATCAACGAACTATTCTACAGTAACTGTCACTATATAATCACAGTCACTGATACCTACTGGATCAATACAAAGCAACAATTAATTAAAAAGCACATATTTTGCGTTGTATGCGAGTATTGTTTTTTATGTTGGTATTGAAAACAAAGGGGATGTTGTTGTAACAATGAATATATTTTGTGATATACTTATATTACTCTAATCCTTCTATTTTTGATATCGCCTACAAGTAATATTGCTGATATAACTGGAATTGTATAGCTGAATTTAAATATCATTAAATTACTGCTTTTAATCGTAGCATTGCATCGTCAATTGTAAAATTCTGGTTTTAATATAAAAATTGTTTAAAAGGCGCTTATTTCAAAGTTAAATCAAAATATCTAGTGTACTATTTTCATTGGTAGCCATAGAGTTACAATTCCTTACAAATTGTAAAGTATTTACCACAAAGGCTTAGCCAATGTAAAATTAAACTAAACGTATTTGTACTAAACGTGTTAGCTCAGAGAATCTTTTAATCAATTAATTTTACTCTTACGGCAAGTTTCTTAAAACAATCTTAACTGTTCCGTATCAATAGATTTCCTACTAAACTAAGCAAAAATGTTTAAAAGTAACTCGTCAGCAAGGTCTCATTGTGATAGATATAGTTAGTGCCAATCAATCTAATAATATAAAATAAAGTATAAAAAACATTTTGTTACCGATTCTTACACAACGCAGTTTGTGTATTTCTTAGAAGTCCAGGTTGAATAGCTACCGCCATAGCATCTGCAGCTGCAAGCTTAGCACAGGCCCGGGCTGACTCTCTTACCACCGTTTTTATCCGCACGTAGACGCGACAAAGCTAGAATATGGTGTCTCTTTCTCGCGGGATAAAAACGGTGGAAAGACAATTTGTCCATGGCACTTGCTGAGCCTGCTGGTGTGCTTAACTTATGTTACTTGTGTTCTAAGAAATAACAGACTGTTGTAACATTGTCAATGAGTTAGTAGCAAAATACACATTTTCTAAATTACCTACATTAAAATGCTGTAAATATTTTTAAATAATTCTACTAAAAGTACCTAACGCGTTGCCATTTCTACTTATGAGTTTATATAATTTTCAAGGAAAGTAGGACAAGGAACAAATTGTCTTCACTACTTACTTAACGAGTCTAAAAGATAGTATATTATAAAATAGGTAATCATTGAATTATTAGCGTATTGAAAATAAATTATTGCGAAATATTTGATGTGTTTTCTTTAAAGACATCGAAGCTGCGTCATCATCATCAGCCAGAAACGTCCACTGCTGATCATAGGCCCTTAGAACTCCACACTGCACGGCAGCCTACCATCTGCATCTACTAGATACCTGCTACTCTCACGTTGTCGTCGGTCCATCTAGTGGGAGGCCTATCTACGCTGTCTTCGTGATCTCCACTCAATCTCCATTTCTCGTCGGTTATCAGTTCTTCGAGCGATGTGGGCTGATGGCTATGGATTTCAACTTGCAAAATTCAATAGCTATGTCAGTGACTCTGGTTCTTCGATGAATGTCAAGTATCGGATTCTTTCGCGCAAAGGAACTCCGAGCATAGTCCTCTACATTGCTCGCTGTGCGACCGCAAAAGAGAATTCTTCCAAAAAAGTCAGCGGTTAAGAACCGCATTTCAGTACCATAGTCATCACTATAATTATTGTGTAGCTAAACTTTACCTACATACATACATGAATGAATAAATAGTTATTCGAACTAAATAAAGAATTCATTATTACTATTTGCACGAATAATGTCAAAAAAAACCAAGAGCTTAATAATAACTAACTATAGAAACGTCCAAGTATAAAAACGTCCAACTAGAAAAATGACCAAATATTATAGAAAAGGCCAACTAGAAAACTGACCAGGAATAGAAATAAATGCCCAACCAGAAAAAATCAGGTAACACTTCTATTGTGTTGTACATCTCGATAGTTAAATGGGTACCAAATATTGCACGTCCGCTAGGATAACCTGTTGGATCTTAAACTTTATGTAACATCTTTATACACAATTCTAAGCAATAAACGGTATTCTATTAAATTCTATGAATGTGGTGGGTCTGTGTTGATTACAATGATTTATATTTCTTTGATGGGTCAGCATCTTGCATTTTTGGTTCAGTATCATAGACATTTATCTAATTACAGTTCACTTTGTTAGCAGAACCTTCTGTGGCAGAACATCGCGAGGTCTCTGTTTGCGGGTTCTACAGAGTGTAAGGGGAATACTCTCGAAGCCAAAAGAAGGTAATTGTACTCATCATTATGAACAACTTTTACTATGGGACCAACCCTGAAATCGCGAAAAAAATATCAGCTGTTCCATACATTTTGTCGAGTGTCAATGACCGTTTTCTATAGAACGGCTGATATTTTTTTCGCGATTTCAGGGCTGGTCCCATAGTAAAAGTTGTTCATAATGATGAGTACAATTACTTTCTTTTGGCTTCGAGAGTGTTCCCCTTACACACCGTATATGTTTACTATTCTTCAGTATCATTATCATCATTGTCAGCTCATTTCGCTCACTGGGGCGCGCATAAGCCTCTTTCTTCTTTCGACGAAAAAAGCATCTATTCTATTATAATTCTTCTAGTATAATTTTTCTTACAACTAATAAGATCGACAGAAAAACCAGTTGCTGTATTAAATAGGTCGGTTTTTTTTTTAATGTAGCGGCTTCAGATTTTGGTAAAACTCAACATATCCATTTGCTACCTCCAATTTACAAAAGTAGTTTTTCGTAAAACTTAAGGAGGGAAAGTTTGTGAATGGATTTCGTTAAATTACTGTCATAAAATAAAAAAAATATATGTTATGGTTTACGTATTTTATATTTATCTTGAACATTACGGCTTTATTTATTCGTTTTATGCCCGAAAATACAAATACTTCAAATTTAACGGTTCATTTTGTAATTAGGCCTCTTAACGCTAATTTGGTCCATATATAAATAATTAATAAATATAAATATATATAATTTTATATATATATATATATATATATATATATATATATATATATATATATATATATATATAAATTTAATTATACTTGTGTTCCATTTTGTCAGCGCTGATCAAAAAATACGTATGCTCTGTTCTCAGGGTACCCAAGATACAAGCTTAGCCTAGTTTGGGGCCCACCGTTTTTTTTTTTGCGTTTCTCATTGTGTGTATATCTATTGTAACTTTTTGTACTCTTTTTTGGAAATAAATTTATTATCTTACCTATTTTATCTTACCGCTCTGGACTGTTCCGGGTATACGCTTAGATAGGCGTATAAGTAGGTACGTGTTGAGTTGTAACGCAAAAACCGACACGATTCTACCCACAGACCCCGCATTTTTTTTTCTGATTTTGCGTACGTAAATCAGATATCTACGTCTACATAATTCAAGCTTCCTAGAAGCTTTCTAGTATCCTATAACATTCCTACTTCATATTATCTCTTGATTGTATGGTGTAGCAAGAGGTGGGTACGACGTCTCGTTATAGTGTGGCTTCTGTCTACACGATGGAAATGTAGGGCAATTCAGCGCTCTAACGGCGAAATGAGGTCATACCCAACATATTATAATATACGAGGATTCACTGCTAAATGTATGAGTCTAGGTAACTATTCGATACGGAGTGTGATTGTACCCACCTATATGCAGTATCTTGCATCTGGACTGTAAGTGTATTCATACAAATTACAAAAAGATCTACAATATTAGAAACTACCTAGATAAAGCCATAGATTCAAGGTAATGTTAAAGTGCAGTGGCTGAAAGAATGCATCTGACAGGTGCCATAAAGTTGTTAAAAAGCTGAAAGAAAACAGTAATCTTAGAACGTTAATACTGTAGCTGAATGATGTAGCTGAATGATGATAGCCAATAAACTACAGTGAAATATTAAAAAGAAAATGTTTTCATTCAGATTTACACTTTCACAACGTTATTGCAGCTGTCAGACGCATGCTCTCAGAGCGATCAATAATATGTAATAATAATAAATTCGAAAGTTTGTTGGTGTAACGAGTCAAAATGTCTACGTTATCATTCACAAATATTTTATCAATAAACTTTAGTTCTGAACGCTGAAGTATTCAAATGAAACAGAGACTTAATGCTGGTTAAATTGTTTAATTGCTAGAAACAAGTGAAAGCTTGAATAAACCTTATGATTAACATTACCCTTTAGTTAATTACGGTCCCATAATTTATTCTAGTAGAAATATGGAGGAAAGATTAACCTTCTATGTATATTGGTTTGTCTCGATAAATAACACTACAAGATAATGATAGAATTATATTAGGGATAAAAGTTTACCTTATAAACAGCTGAGCTTACTGTTTACATTAAATTGTCACTATCCGTTCAAAGAAAGTGTTCCTGAAATATGATATGTCCGGAGAAAGAAATGTACAGCAATCACTTAGTTCTGGTTTTGAAGTGCAGACATCATATTCGCATTTCCCTGGAGCAGTGAAGGCACACGAGCTGTCTGAAAATAAAGAGAATTGATGTTAAAATTGAAGGAAACACAAATTGTCTGAGCCAAGTTTTGCATCAAAGACTTAACCTATAAAGGTCAAAGTTAAACATTTTGTATGTCTGTTACATGCTAATCTTAGGGAATTTACAAGTACTTTATCGTGAAAACACAAGAAATAGTTTATTATTAACATATTCACGAATGTGATGGAAGATTTTCTGAATGAAACTGATTCAATTCTATTGTGAAATATGGGACTTTTAACAACAAACTGGATTTCAAATGAATGTAAAGATTACAAAATAATCTGTTTGTATTGAAGAGAAGAGGTGCTTACCTTGATCGGCAGGAGCAGATGAAAGTATTGAAGCATAATTAGCTCGGTTTTGGTGTTGGCGAAGGAAAATTGATAGCCTCAAAGTTTCATCATGTTTTGCAAGTTCATTGTAGTTTCATGCACTGATCAACGTTGTAGAATTCTGAGCTGGATTTTATCAAAGACTTGTGATCACGAAGAAGAGATTAAACCATGAAAACTAAGTTTTCATTTCATTTAAATATGTTTTTGTTCACTTCGAATCACAGTTGACATTGAAGGAAAAAATAATCAATAGATTTTTGACACTTCATAGTTTCAAAATGGCGGCAAATTGAATGAAATCCAATATAAACGAAAAAGTAACGAGTAACTCCGTCTTCATCCAAAATGACATCTATCACACCGAAATAAAGTCGATATTTCAAGAAATTTACAACAAAGCCCACAACGTAACTCCGTCTTCATCCAAAATGACATCTATCACACCGAAATAAAGTTGATATTTCAAGAAATTTACAGCAAGTCCCATAATTACCGGAAAGACCGCAAAGCCCAGAACAACCACAAAGCCCAGAACAACCACAAAGCCCAGAAAAACCACAAAGCCCGTAACAACCGTAAATACCAGAACGCCCAGAACAACCACAAAGCCCAGAACAACCACAAAGCCCGTAACAACCGTAAAAACCAGAACGCCCAGAACAACCACAAAGCCCAGAACAACCGCAAAGCCCAGAACAACCACAAAGCCCAGAACAACCACAAAGCCCGTAACAACCGTAAATACCAGAACGCCCAGAACAACCACAAAGCCCAGAACAACCGCAAAGCCCAGAACAACCACAAAGCCCAGAACAACCACAAAGCCCAGAACAACCACAAAGCCCGTAACAACCGTAAATACCAGAACGCCCAGAACAACCACAAAGCCCGTAACAACCGTAAATACCAGAACGCCAGAACAACCACAAAGCCCGTAACAACCGTAAATACCAGAACGCCCAGAACAACCACAAAGCCCGTAACAACCGTAAATACCAGAACGCCCAGAACAACCACAAAGCCCAGAAGTCCCGCTTGTACCACAAACACCGATAGGTGTGATGAACCAAAATGAGATCTATCTCAAACAGCTAAGGTTGATATTTCTTAAATAACCACAAGTTTGTTGTACCAGTGTAACGGTTTTGTTATTATTATTCAAGATGAGGCTTGGGCGAGGTTATAAAAGGGCTGGGAATGGCTGAGACGGGGTTCTTTTGCTGTGAGACCTCACGCGGGAAGGTACTTGCACACTTAGCTCTGTCCCGATCCTCGTCCAATATATTTGTTTGTGTTTTCTATGGAGAAACTCTGCCCGACTGAATATACAATTCAATAAAGTCGGTAGTGTTTGAGATTGTTTCATTTTAGTTTTTGTGAAATTATCTCAGCTCATCTTGGCGTCATGCACAAATTCCATGTTATATTGGACGTGTCTGTCGTTAAGATTTTGAGCGTATTCAAGTTTTGTAAGTGTAATATGTAAATGTAAAGTCATCTTAAATTAAATATTGGACTATGGTGTCTACCTCATCATGGTGTGAGGAATGTCCAGCCCCAGGACCTAACTACGTGACCACATTAGGGGCTGGTCATCTCCGTCTTTCCCGATAGTCAGGACTTGGAATTTTGTGACGCTCCAAGGTTGATTTTACCCCTTAAATGTGGGATCAATAAGTCACCAGGGAGCATGGTTTTTGGTGTACGGTCATCGGAGGGTCTCTAGGTCTTTGCTAACGCAAATTTGTCTCCTTGGTGGATCCGTTGAATCGTATGTACGCCGATGATCGAAGTCAAACTCCATGTGAACTGTCTTTACGTTAGGTGGATGTTCTATTCCAGTCCCCAAGGGTGGATCCTTGTGTTAGAGGTACACCCTAGGCTTCGGCCTGTTGGAACAGACTCCCGTAGGGTTATTAGGTAGTGGACTTCAGGATAGCTGGACTAGTCATCCATGTAAGGTTTCAGCTAGTTTAGAAGAGTTTTGCACATTGGATAACCTATCTTCCAATAAACTCTGTGACAGGTGGGGTTTTGAGCGCTTAGATAAATACAGGACCCGCGAGTCCTTTGTTCAACTTTGGTGTAACTTTAGAATAGACTTAGGGAAACAAAGGTGTAGGAAACAGGGAGATCTCGTTGATCTAATATTTTCAAAGTATGAGAAATTATCAGATCCGCGAGACATAGGGTCAAATTAGGGATTTGTATTCTTTCAGCTTGTTAACCTTATCGGGTCTAGCCGAAGATGGTGTTCATTGTAGATTATTGAATGATCATTGTTGAGTTTCAAAGTTATAACTCTTAATATCATGAATAATTGGTAATTTAAAGTCAATTGAAATATCTCTAGTGGAAGTCTCTTGAATATAAAGGTAGACCTACCTAGCGAGAGACAGACACAATTTAATTCTTATAAACAAGTAAAAGATTCTGGCTAAATGGGAATGCTCCCAATGTCCATTTAGTTAATTAAACAAAAGATAATTAAAGTCTTTAAAGTCAATGGAATTTTAGACCCTCTTTTCCATTTAGTCTATGGAAAAGGCTCTTACTTTCAATCAAAGTCAAATGTCGATTTGACAGCACATCCGATATTGGTCATTCAACAATCTATGAAGAAATTCAAGTTGGTAAAACTTGATTTCGTTTTGTTTCTTATATTAATTAAGGAATTTCTCGCGATACAAAGTAATGATTTGTGATGAAATATGATTTGAATTAGATGCTGGTAAATTGATCTAGTGTTACTAATTGATTCATGACAGACAGAAAATTAGTCAATGAAAAACCTGATATTCATTCAGATGGCGAAAGAAGCCTGAATTTCTGGAAATAAATCTTGTGAGCCTAGCTAATAGCAATGCAAAGCTTAGTCATTAAATCTCTACTGAACCTGGGAGATATGACATCCTACGACAAGGATTTTATTTACTAGAAAGAAGTACTTAAAGTTGTATGTTTCAAACTTGTTGACAATGGTTGTCTAAGAATCTTTTAGTCGATGCTGGACTTGGAAGCAGTACCTAAAATTTCCTTTAATTCACAAATATTTACATCTTACAACTATATTCATTATCCTAGTTAGGAAAACCACTTAGAATCGCTAAAGTAGGAATATTTATTTATTTATATACATATTTATTAGTACCGATAGGAGTTCCGTAGGTTTTTACTGATCTAAAGGCCTGTGGAACTTCGCAAGGAAACTGCTGTCTGCCTCCACACCAGACAGATTAGTTTAGGGACCAAGAACAATCCGAAATGACTGACTACACACATAGTCTAGGTAGAGACCTCTCGTCCCTTTTGTTCTTCCACCCCCTGAAATGTGGTAGAGTGATGTCCAGTCAAACGGATACGAGTCACATATTTCCAGGCGGAGGCGGGGCCTGGAAACTAGCTATAAAGCTAGCCACTTGATTTCAGGGAAATCCATACATAAAAGTAATTTTCTTAAAGTTCTAAGTATAAGTCCATTATATTTCCTTATGACTCAAACTGATCTTCTGCTGCCATAATAGTAGTACTAAAATATTCTAAATGACCTACACTTACTCATATTTCAAATTAATATAGTATTTACTCACGCTCTATCTTATCCTTTAACATACACATACACATTTATTTAAGTATTAAGAAATATAGGTTTGAATGTTTTCAGAATATATTAAAATTTAGTAGTCCTATTGTCTAAGTATCATTACTTAGAATAGTTACAGGTCAGGTAGATAAACAACATTGTATCGTAGAAGTAGGTAGTTCTAAGCTAGATACACCCTGCCTCTATTCCAGGGTTACAGCGAGCACAACGAAGGGTTCCTACCTAATCGATCACTTGGCCATTTCAATATCATTACATTCCAAAATCAATATATTACATCATATACTTCATCATTTATCTAGTTGTAATTTCTTATATTAAATCTTATAGTTAGGTTTTTAGCTAGGTTATTTTAAGTTAGTTAGGTTTTTATTTTAGTAAGCACGGGGGGAGGTCACAAATTATACGCCGTGACGCAGGATGTTAAGGGGCTTATAAATCCAGTATTTAAATACACAGGTTTTAGATCTATACACGTTTCCAATTTCCACACAACCTTGTTGGGAAGCCTCTGAAGGCGGTCAAATGAATCAAACACACAATACTCACACTTTAATTTCATAATCATTTTGGGAGTCTAGGTTCATATCTATGGCGGCATCTTTTATATTTACACATTACAAACACTTGAGCTTAGAAACATTAACTAACTGTAGAATTCCATAACTTTTGAGAGTAACAATTTAGTGTAACATGTCTTTAGAATAGGTATATCACTATAATTATCTGAACTTGACAGCAATGTTGGTATCCAGGCTCTTGGTAAGCATCAGCCGGGAAGCTCTGAAAAGATCAAAATTACAGTGTTAAAAACTAGTTATAACTTAATTATTATTTGTTAGAATTTCAATTACAAATCATTCATAATTGTTAAGGTTTTCATAAAATAAACTTAAATAAACATACAAAGATTTACTACTAGTTTTACAAGCTACTACGATTTTATACTAAGACTTATTACCTATATATATGTCAAGTTTTGAGATTTTCATAACCTCATACTAGAAATCCTAGGGAGAAATCTCAGATCAAGGAAACAAAGGAGATATGATTTGGTTCAAATTAAATTCAAGTTTAGATGTCTCCATTAACTGTTTGACGCAGAATTCACATCAGTACGGTTGTTTTATGAATTTCCACAAACACGTAGCATTGGTTGTAATTAAAGATATTAACGTGGGCTTGAAATAGAGCATTGAATTTAGTGTCATCTTACCGCATATCATTCTAGTTTGTTTGATCTATGAGTAAATTAATGTTAGAAATATCAAAATAAATACGTACCTTTTTTTTTGAGTTGTCATTGTTCCTGTTAGCATTTTGATTCAATAGAATTGATTACATACTGTTCGTGTAGCATTTAAATTTCCATAAGGTACTCTTTGTATTACAATAATTAGGTATAATCTTGTTTTATTTTTCGTTTTTATTTACAAATAAATCAACGTGTGAAGATATTGATTGAAGACGGATTGATTGACATATTTGACATTAGTTGCTTTTATAATTTTCGCCTTCTTTGAACAGGCTAGGGTCGTTAGTGTCACCGCTTCGTTTTAAAAATTAAGCTATGATGATTTTTCGACAGACTTCTGTGGAATTTGGTTACAAGTAGTTTGTAATTAAAAGTAAAATCATATTCTAAATGTAGAATTAGTTTGTTTTATAACATAGGTAAGCCTAAGTATAGCCTAGAGTTAAGGTAAGCGAGCTTGTACTACAAAAATATGATATAATCAAACTATAAAAATCACCTCTCATTAAACAATGCATCTTAAAATACTTAACTTAATAATTAATCATAGATAATAATAGGTAAAATTGTATAAAATATTAGAATTATTTCTATGTACTGAGAAAATAAATTTAATCGAACAATTTTGTGAAATAGGTAGTTCATAATCGATTACCTGTTATTCAAATAACAACACTATGATTACCACAGATTAATACACATTTTTGTTAGAAGTATTCCAAAAGGACTTGAGACTTTAGCGTGTTGAAAAAAAAAAAAAAACAACAAATCATAGTTATGTCATGATGTTTCATTTGTCAGTTTCAGGAACAGTGGGAATTAAGGAATGAAAAAAAAAAAATTAAATTTTAGATTTTTATTTTTTAACTACTAACTTAGTAATTATTTGTTTAATTAATTAGAGTCCAAAAACTTATAGTTTTTGGACAAATTGTTACTGTGAGAGCGATGCGAAATTAGAGGCTTAAAGGGTGTAAATAAGGTAAACAAATTTTTATTTTACTAAGATTACAGATGTTAAATATTTTTACTAGTTAACACACAGAGGTTTATTGTACATTTCATATTTAATGTTAGAACACAACTTAATACAACTCAACACAACTTAATTTTAGTTATCAAAACCTGAAATCATACTTAATGTAATAGGAAGGGTTTGTTATAGATGCGGTTCGTGGCTCATACCTCAGATCGGATAAGCAAATGGGTTATACTTTAGTATAGTTATAATTTGTGTTCAAGTGTCTTCGTTTCACTTGCGTTTTGTCATACAGTAGTCCATTTAACGTAAACTTTGTAAACGTAACATTTAGTGACCATACTATTTAGTACAATGTATAATTTATTATATGTAGGAAAGTCAAAACCTTTTGCAGTGGACACTATACTATCTTGCCATGTCCTTTTGGTTGTCTGATCTAGAATTAATTGTACATTATCACAGGTCATTGTTTCAAAGTAGTTCCAGAAGTACCTATGCAGAAATGTTTTGTTTGTTGACACGGAGGTGTTTGCTGGATTCTAGGTTATGCGAGTTGTGGAGCGGATTTAGGTACTATTAGGGATTTCATACTGCATTAATATTACACGAAGAGCAAATACTTGTCTATTCACTTCTCGTCCTGAGCGTTCCATTAGGTTGTTTCGGCATTGTGGTGTGTATCAATGCAGACGGACATAAGTAAGTAAGTATTTATTCAAGTATATCGAGAACATAGCCGGGTATTGCGTTTTCAGATGTTTGACAGACACGAAGGACGGGTTTTCTTCTAGATTTTGGCGTTGAAACTTTACAGGTAAACTTTCACCTCGGTTGATAGAAGTTTTACGTTTTAGATAAGTACGAACTTAAATTCCAGGTGATTAAGTTGGTGGGAAAGCGTTCAGCGGATGTTTTCGGAACAAGGACGAATCCACTTATCCATTTGAAACATTTCTTCAAATTAAACTTGTTTCATAATTTATTTACGTATGGAAATCTTGTTAATTTACACTACATATTAATGTACACAAAAACAAAGCATTTTGTTTCTTAAATTTCTTAATGAGTCACAGATTATTAATTAAAATTATGCAGGGTTGCCAAGTTCGAAGTTCAAAATACTACCTATTGTTTACGAACGAAATATCTTTTATTAATTGTTTAATTTTCATTTGAATACTGTGAACACAGAAGGGAAGATTTTTAGAACGGTTATGTAAGCATTTTTTGTAAGAGGGTTGTATTAGCCAGTTGAACATTAAAAATGTCATTCATTAGAAATCAGTTAGCAACTGAAATATGGAAAGCTTGAGTTTTTTTAAAGTTTTGTGTAATGTAACTTGTAAATAATTTCATTACTTCTGTATGAAATACTGTTTGAACTTAGTCATAAATAATAGATAAAGATAGATTTATTGTAATTTTCTGTCTGAAGGACTGTGTATCCAAAGAACTTTGGTGTATCCATAGTCACAAAAGATAGATTAACATTTTTGACAATTACCTTTCTAGAATAATTGATAGATGTCAATGCTTTTTACTTTGTTTTAAATTTGACAACTGTAATCTCAATTATTTTGCAATTGTAAATCCTTATGTTAAAACTAGGTTGTTATTGGTAAATTAATAATCTCATTGTAATAAATGATTATGAATGATACTATGAGTAAATTAAATAAAAAAAATAAAAAAATTAAGACATTAAGAAAATTTTGTATTTGAATTGCGGTTGCAATGTTATTAAAATTGACATAAAAAAAAAAAAAAAAAAAAAAAAAACTTGGTAGTCTGGTTGAGAACGATACTTGTGGATGGCGATCAACGAAGTTTTATTAGATTTAGGTAAATTCATACGATTTTAAATGTGTGTTATACTTTTAGTCAACATTACCAATTTAAAAGGAAAGGGGGTAAGTGAAAAGATTAGATTTATGTACATGCATTAAAATGCCTTCTAAAAGAAGATTATAACTGTCTTATTCTTATTGAACATCTTTATTTGCTTGGATCGTTTTTTTTGATATTAAATTACTTTAAAGGTAATAATATTAAGATGAACTAAACGTAATTAGTTGTTGAACTGTTATCTTTTGTTATACTAGCGCAATATTAAGTAATGAACCGATATTGTAAAATTCTCATAAACTTAGCGTAGGATAGAAAAAAAGTAAAAATAGTGAACGAAATGTGTGGACATATTGGTTGGCGATAATATGTATTACCTAATTTAGTCACTCCTGGAAAATGACCGTTGGCTTAGTCGCAGAACGTCAGATAGGGAAGCCTAAGGTCGTTGGTTCGAGTCCCGGCGATGTTAAAAGTTTTGTATCTTTTTGCGCAATTTTTTTTTATTACACAACTAAACATAACAGTTATTTGCTAAATTACTAAATTAGTAGTAATATATTGACTGTAAAATGTATATTTGTGATTTTATATAGATATCTGTTTATTTACACAACCGACTTGTTTCTTTAGGTTGAGGTTTTTTGGAAAAAGTGGTAGACACGTACAACATTGTATTTATTATGATTTTTTTTTTTGAACAGTTGAACAATTTTCTATACAGGGTGAACTAAATATTACATTTTTAAAATGTAGGTCATGTTCATACAATTTTCCATACAGGGTGAACAAGATTTTGATTTAGAAAAGGTAGATGAAAAACGATGGTCAAGCTATTTTCTATACAGTGTGAACTACCTATAATAAACTAAATTGTGATTGTTTAGTATATGATAAATGGGAATGATTATTTCAGCGGAGTTATTTAAATGCAATTTAGTAGTTCGTTTTGTTTGTTGATAAATTTTGAAAAAAAAAAAAACAACTTTAAATGAAACCTGTAATATGTATGTTCACTATGTGCTCCGGAACGGCTGGACCGATGTTGGTGTGGTTTTCGCTGGTGGATATCTGATGGTATAAGACGTGAAATGGGCTGTTGTTTAACATAATCATCATCATCAAATATTTATCACCCCCGGTTGGAACAGTGAGGCGAAGCTAGTCTTCTCTAAATGGGGTTCAGATTATTATAGATTGGGGGGCGACAAAATAATAAAAATAAATTATAATATTAAATAATCGTATTTTAGTATCGCTCTTAATTAGATATTAGGATACTTGGTGACTTCTTTGATTTGATAAATATTAATTTTCATAAAATTCATTTGAATGGGTTAAAAATTAAGGTTAACACTTAGGGTTATGCTTTTAGGTTCAAATTAAATTTAACAAATTTAAATTATGATGTATATTATGTTATTTTATATTATGTTATTAGTTCTTTTGTATAAGATTTAACCTAATACGTTTTGTTAACGTGATATTATTCTAGATGTCTACATACGCGCTTTACCATATTATTATTAAGAAATTGTTTGGGAAGTAACCTTTTAGTTATTATTTTTATTAATTGAAATTTGTATTTTGTGTTTAAATTATCATACTTAATTAATTTAAATTTCAACAATATGATACTTATAATTTGTGTCTAATTCGTCATACTAAATTAATTTATCTCATTGATATTCTGATTTAGTGTACACACTTATCATGTTTAGTCAACTTATCTAGATGATGTAGTGATAGTTTTCGGTTTCCAATTTACTTTAAAGTTTATTATTTTGATAATTTATTCCATAATTTTTTAATATGTTAGAAAATTTTATGCAATTGTTAACTGGAAGAATATGGGACGGTATTCTAACTTATAATAATTTTGAAAAATTCTTAAATTGAATTATTTTAAAGTCGTAAAATTTTGATTTCAGTTATTGTATTGGTGATAGTAATTATGTTAACATACTTTATTTCAATATGAACAGTATTGATATTATTACTAATCATCTTTGATGTCTTGATTAACGGATATAAAAGAGGGGGTAATTTTGTGAATGGGAGCGGATTCTTTAAAGATTTTGGGATCTCATGAATTTTATAAAGGGTTTAATTTTAAAATAATGAGGGTGGAAATGTGCAAAATGTTTTGTGTCAAATTTGAATGGATGGTGCTTACATTTTAAATCAGCGAGCGAGGCAGTGAATTTGATGCAGCAAAAGAGATGAATGGATTACTTCGTAAATTTAAATATTGAAATGATAGGATGAAGGATGGGGGTTTTGAATGATTTTATGTAAGGATTAGCTTCTTATTAAGGGATTTAAGGTGATGATCACTATCTAAATTTGACACGGTTTTTCGGAATCTGGGTTTTAGCAAACACAACTACAATTTGATTCTTTCGAAGGAGGAATTTGGTGTTAGGGGTAGTTTATATATATTTCCGTCAACGAACGTTGATTTCGAAAGGGTCCTTACTCTACAAAGTAGGCTCAAATGAACTGCTACACTCTACAAGCGCCAAAGTATCAATGATTAGTCTCTGGCTTATAGACTCTAAGTGGGGTATAAGAGGCTATACGGAATTTTTCTTCTTTTGCATTGGGTTTACTTGAATTTGGAAGGAGTGCGTAAACTTTGCTTTTCAGCGGGTGAGAAGATATTCGCAAAAGGAAAGGGAATTTACGTGGTTTCACTAGGAATGAATTTGTCCCACAAACAAATTTTTCTTGCAGAGATATGAGATCCTGGAAATGGGGCAATTTTCTTTATAGCTGATATATTAACAAGCTTGAAGTCTGAGGTTTTTGGCAGTTATTTTTACTTTGGTTTAAAAACACTTTAACATATTGTGATAGGAAAAAAAACACACACTCGTATACACATAATTATATTGTTGAAACACAGATTTTGAAGAATTTAATTTTGTACTTGCAAATAAAGTTAATTGAACGGAAAATATTTATGAACTTTGAAATAAGATTGGAAAAATTTACTCCGATTAAGAATTTATAATCTATGCAAATTTTGGGGGCGCTGTAACGAGTCAAAATGTCTACGTTATCATTCACAAATATTTTATCAATAAACTTTAGTTCTGAACGCTGAAGTATTCAAATGAAACAGAGACTTAATGCTGGTTAAATTGTTTAATTGCTAGAAACAAGTGAAAGCTTGAATAAACCTTATGATTAACATTACCCTTTAGTTAATTACGGTCCCATAATTTATTCTAGTAGAAATATGGAGGAAAGATTAACCTTCTATGTATATTGGTTTGTCTCGATAAATAACACTACAAGATAATGATAGAATTATATTAGGGATAAAAGTTTACCTTATAAACAGCTGAGCTTACTGTTTACATTAAATTGTCACTATCCGTTCAAAGAAAGTGTTCCTGAAATATGATATGTCCGGAGAAAGAAATGTACAGCAATCACTTAGTTCTGGTTTTGAAGTGCAGACATCATATTCGCATTTCCCTGGAGCAGTGAAGGCACACGAGCTGTCTGAAAATAAAGAGAATTGATGTTAAAATTGAAGGAAACACAAATTGTCTGAGCCAAGTTTTGCATCAAAGACTTAACCTATAAAGGTCAAAGTTAAACATTTTGTATGTCTGTTACATGCTAATCTTAGGGAATTTACAAGTACTTTATCGTGAAAACACAAGAAATAGTTTATTATTAACATATTCACGAATGTGATGGAAGATTTTCTGAATGAAACTGATTCAATTCTATTGTGAAATATGGGACTTTTAACAACAAACTGGATTTCAAATGAATGTAAAGATTACAAAATAATCTGTTTGTATTGAAGAGAAGAGGTGCTTACCTTGATCGGCAGGAGCAGATGAAAGTATTGAAGCATAATTAGCTCGGTTTTGGTGTTGGCGAAGGAAAATTGATAGCCTCAAAGTTTCATCATGTTTTGCAAGTTCATTGTAGTTTCATGCACTGATCAACGTTGTAGAATTCTGAGCTGGATTTTATCAAAGACTTGTGATCACGAAGAAGAGATTAAACCATGAAAACTAAGTTTTCATTTCATTTAAATATGTTTTTGTTCACTTCGAATCACAGTTGACATTGAAGGAAAAAATAATCAATAGATTTTTGACACTTCATAGTTTCAAAATGGCGGCAAATTGAATGAAATCCAATATAAACGAAAAAGTAACGAGTAACTCCGTCTTCATCCAAAATGACATCTATCACACCGAAATAAAGTCGATATTTCAAGAAATTTACAACAAAGCCCACAACGTAACTCCGTCTTCATCCAAAATGACATCTATCACACCGAAATAAAGTTGATATTTCAAGAAATTTACAGCAAGTCCCATAATTACCGGAAAGACCGCAAAGCCCAGAACAACCACAAAGCCCAGAACAACCACAAAGCCCAGAAAAACCACAAAGCCCGTAACAACCGTAAATACCAGAACGCCCAGAACAACCACAAAGCCCAGAACAACCACAAAGCCCGTAACAACCGTAAAAACCAGAACGCCCAGAACAACCACAAAGCCCAGAACAACCGCAAAGCCCAGAACAACCACAAAGCCCAGAACAACCACAAAGCCCGTAACAACCGTAAATACCAGAACGCCCAGAACAACCACAAAGCCCAGAACAACCGCAAAGCCCAGAACAACCACAAAGCCCAGAACAACCACAAAGCCCAGAACAACCACAAAGCCCGTAACAACCGTAAATACCAGAACGCCCAGAACAACCACAAAGCCCGTAACAACCGTAAATACCAGAACGCCAGAACAACCACAAAGCCCGTAACAACCGTAAATACCAGAACGCCCAGAACAACCACAAAGCCCGTAACAACCGTAAATACCAGAACGCCCAGAACAACCACAAAGCCCAGAAGTCCCGCTTGTACCACAAACACCGATAGGTGTGATGAACCAAAATGAGATCTATCTCAAACAGCTAAGGTTGATATTTCTTAAATAACCACAAGTTTGTTGTACCAGTGTAACGGTTTTGTTATTATTATTCAAGATGAGGCTTGGGCGAGGTTATAAAAGGGCTGGGAATGGCTGAGACGGGGTTCTTTTGCTGTGAGACCTCACGCGGGAAGGTACTTGCACACTTAGCTCTGTCCCGATCCTCGTCCAATATATTTGTTTGTGTTTTCTATGGAGAAACTCTGCCCGACTGAATATACAATTCAATAAAGTCGGTAGTGTTTGAGATTGTTTCATTTTAGTTTTTGTGAAATTATCTCAGCTCATCTTGGCGTCATGCACAAATTCCATGTTATATTGGACGTGTCTGTCGTTAAGATTTTGAGCGTATTCAAGTTTTGTAAGTGTAATATGTAAATGTAAAGTCATCTTAAATTAAATATTGGACTATGGTGTCTACCTCATCATGGTGTGAGGAATGTCCAGCCCCAGGACCTAACTACGTGACCACATTAGGGGCTGGTCATCTCCGTCTTTCCCGATAGTCAGGACTTGGAATTTTGTGACGCTCCAAGGTTGATTTTACCCCTTAAATGTGGGATCAATAAGTCACCAGGGAGCATGGTTTTTGGTGTACGGTCATCGGAGGGTCTCTAGGTCTTTGCTAACGCAAATTTGTCTCCTTGGTGGATCCGTTGAATCGTATGTACGCCGATGATCGAAGTCAAACTCCATGTGAACTGTCTTTACGTTAGGTGGATGTTCTATTCCAGTCCCCAAGGGTGGATCCTTGTGTTAGAGGTACACCCTAGGCTTCGGCCTGTTGGAACAGACTCCCGTAGGGTTATTAGGTAGTGGACTTCAGGATAGCTGGACTAGTCATCCATGTAAGGTTTCAGCTAGTTTAGAAGAGTTTTGCACATTGGATAACCTATCTTCCAATAAACTCTGTGACAGGTGGGGTTTTGAGCGCTTAGATAAATACAGGACCCGCGAGTCCTTTGTTCAACTTTGGTGTAACTTTAGAATAGACTTAGGGAAACAAAGGTGTAGGAAACAGGGAGATCTCGTTGATCTAATATTTTCAAAGTATGAGAAATTATCAGATCCGCGAGACATAGGGTCAAATTAGGGATTTGTATTCTTTCAGCTTGTTAACCTTATCGGGTCTAGCCGAAGATGGTGTTCATTGTAGATTATTGAATGATCATTGTTGAGTTTCAAAGTTATAACTCTTAATATCATGAATAATTGGTAATTTAAAGTCAATTGAAATATCTCTAGTGGAAGTCTCTTGAATATAAAGGTAGACCTACCTAGCGAGAGACAGACACAATTTAATTCTTATAAACAAGTAAAAGATTCTGGCTAAATGGGAATGCTCCCAATGTCCATTTAGTTAATTAAACAAAAGATAATTAAAGTCTTTAAAGTCAATGGAATTTTAGACCCTCTTTTCCATTTAGTCTATGGAAAAGGCTCTTACTTTCAATCAAAGTCAAATGTCGATTTGACAGCACATCCGATATTGGTCATTCAACAATCTATGAAGAAATTCAAGTTGGTAAAACTTGATTTCGTTTTGTTTCTTATATTAATTAAGGAATTTCTCGCGATACAAAGTAATGATTTGTGATGAAATATGATTTGAATTAGATGCTGGTAAATTGATCTAGTGTTACTAATTGATTCATGACAGACAGAAAATTAGTCAATGAAAAACCTGATATTCATTCAGATGGCGAAAGAAGCCTGAATTTCTGGAAATAAATCTTGTGAGCCTAGCTAATAGCAATGCAAAGCTTAGTCATTAAATCTCTACTGAACCTGGGAGATATGACATCCTACGACAAGGATTTTATTTACTAGAAAGAAGTACTTAAAGTTGTATGTTTCAAACTTGTTGACAATGGTTGTCTAAGAATCTTTTAGTCGATGCTGGACTTGGAAGCAGTACCTAAAATTTCCTTTAATTCACAAATATTTACATCTTACAACTATATTCATTATCCTAGTTAGGAAAACCACTTAGAATCGCTAAAGTAGGAATATTTATTTATTTATATACATATTTATTAGTACCGATAGGAGTTCCGTAGGTTTTTACTGATCTAAAGGCCTGTGGAACTTCGCAAGGAAACTGCTGTCTGCCTCCACACCAGACAGATTAGTTTAGGGACCAAGAACAATCCGAAATGACTGACTACACACATAGTCTAGGTAGAGACCTCTCGTCCCTTTTGTTCTTCCACCCCCTGAAATGTGGTAGAGTGATGTCCAGTCAAACGGATACGAGTCACATATTTCCAGGCGGAGGCGGGGCCTGGAAACTAGCTATAAAGCTAGCCACTTGATTTCAGGGAAATCCATACATAAAAGTAATTTTCTTAAAGTTCTAAGTATAAGTCCATTATATTTCCTTATGACTCAAACTGATCTTCTGCTGCCATAATAGTAGTACTAAAATATTCTAAATGACCTACACTTACTCATATTTCAAATTAATATAGTATTTACTCACGCTCTATCTTATCCTTTAACATACACATACACATTTATTTAAGTATTAAGAAATATAGGTTTGAATGTTTTCAGAATATATTAAAATTTAGTAGTCCTATTGTCTAAGTATCATTACTTAGAATAGTTACAGGTCAGGTAGATAAACAACATTGTATCGTAGAAGTAGGTAGTTCTAAGCTAGATACACCCTGCCTCTATTCCAGGGTTACAGCGAGCACAACGAAGGGTTCCTACCTAATCGATCACTTGGCCATTTCAATATCATTACATTCCAAAATCAATATATTACATCATATACTTCATCATTTATCTAGTTGTAATTTCTTATATTAAATCTTATAGTTAGGTTTTTAGCTAGGTTATTTTAAGTTAGTTAGGTTTTTATTTTAGTAAGCACGGGGGGAGGTCACATTGGTTTGCTTCTTCTTCTTTCGTGCGGCAACAGATAAATTATTATTACCTGTAAAAAAATAATAAGTAGGTACTTATTTTGTATCTAGTTAAATTTAGATTCTAGATACGGGAAGCTCTAATTAATCAAGTTACGGGTGTTTAGTTACACCCAGTTTGATGGTTAATGCCGCAACTGTTTTTAGGGTTCCGAACCCAAATGGTAAAAACGGGGCCCAATTACTAAGTTAATAATTACTCTTAACGCAGGCTCGAAACAGCGCAGTGCGGAAAATAAAATACATATACATATATTATGTATATGTATGTATATCAGTCTCTGGCAGCCATATCACAAGCTTTGCTTAGTTTGGGGTCAGATGACCGTGTGTGCAAAAATGTCCCGAATATTTATTATTATTATTATTATTTTATTATATATATACATAGTGGTATAATACCTACGCACCTCCCTTTACAAACATTGCAACGTATCTAAAACAGAAAAGAAAAAAACCGGACAAGTACGAGTTGGACTCGTGCTCTGAGGGTTCCGTTGGATGGAACCCTCAGAGCGCGAGTCTAAAAAAAAAACTAACTGAAGTTGAAATATTTAAAAACAAACTTAACTTTGTAGTTGACAATAAGGTTCTTCCATACATTGCAACTACAAAATATAAGTTTGTAATAGCAAAATAATTATTTTTAAATATAACTTCAAATTTGTAAATTTCGGATTTATTCCTATATATGTGCTAAAAGACCTTGCTTTTGGCCAAATTTCATGATTCTAGATCAACGGGAAGTACCCTAGAGGTTTTGATTCCCCTGTGAAATCGCAAAATATGCGACATAAACGTTCATATCTTTTGATTGCGTTGACTTACAACTTTAATTTTTTTACAGCCAAAAGAAACCGTAGACACAAGTATCTAATATAAATTTCAACTTGATACCTATACGCGTTCTTGAGAAAAAGGGTCTTAACAGACGGACAGACAGACAGAGAGACGGACAGACAGACGGACAACGAAGTGATCCTACAAGGATTCTGTTTTTTTCCTTTTGAGGTACGGAACCCTAAAAAAATATTTTCTGTGGTAAATTTACAGTAAACTTCGCCAATACGTTCTATTTGTAAGCAATTTTCATTGTGTTAAAATATCACATCATTGTAAAACATACCAGCATAGATTATTCTCGCGCTTTTTCATACTTATTTTCTTTTCTAGCTTAGGTATACAATACATAATAATATAGCTTAGCTACTAATCTCAGTTCGATTTTGCTATTTTATTGCGGATGTAGATACCAAAGCTGAAAGAATCTACCTTAAGTAACTTTAGATATTCTTTGTACCGTAGCTTTAGAAATGGCCGGCAAATCGATTCGTCGGCAAGGACTTCGTAGGTAATCATTGCCCTCTAGGGAGTTATTCTGTGGATTGGTCGGTTTGCCCGCCAAAGGGCAATTTACATGGCAGGTCAATAGGGAAGTTACTTAGTCTCTTACAATCTGAGAACTTGCCTACATGTAGAGATTGTAGAGTAGATATGAAAAGTCATCATCATCAGCCAGAAGACGTCTACTGCTGAAAATAGGTCTCCCCCTTTAACCTCTACAGTGAACGACAGCCTGCCATCTGCATCCACTGGATACCCGCGACTCGCGATAAGATAAGTATAAAATCAAAAACATACCAATATGTTCAAGTAGTTTCTAGCCTAGAACTACGTCAATCAGCGGCGTATACCTAAAATATTGATGCTCTCCTCACAAGAGTTATTTTTTTTTAACACGATTAAAGCCATGTGCTGAAGCTAGCAAAATGTATAATAGCACCATGTCTTTCATGTTCAGGATTGATATCAAACTACTATCTGTCGTTTTTAGTGTTCCGTACCCAAAGGGTAAAAATGGGACTCAATTACTAGGCCTACGATGTCTGTTTGTCTGTCCGTCTGTTCTTCCTATTAACGGCTGTATCTTTCGAACCGTAATAGATAGTCAGTTGAAATTTTCAACAGAATATGTAATGTTAAGGTGGATTAGCTAAAAAAAAACAATACAAAAAGTAAAGATGGTATGGAACCCTCAGTGCGCAAGCCCGACTCGCACTTGGCCGGTTTATTATTTAATGCGTAATATGTTATGTTAGTGGGGGATACCGGGAAATTAAACTTAAGTTCACTTTCCTGTTGTCCCTCACCTAAATTGTAGTGTCCAACAGAAACAAAATCTAGTTATGCCATACCCATACCCATAGGGGTATGGGAGCCAAGAACTGGGGGACAATAGGAACAACCCGCAAAAACTACAATTGAACACAATTAGGTCCACGTGTTACAAATTGGTACAGTTCTGTGGGACCAACCTTGATATCGTAAAAAATCCAATAGTTTCATCTAAAATAAATGAAGTTTAGCCTACGCATACGAACTCGTAGATAACAGCTAGTTATCTAAGAAAGAAGTGTAAGTAGCAAGGAGTTACAGGGCTTGACCACAGAACAGTGCTCGACCTCTGGTGCTGTCTTTGTCAGAGTTAATTTATTTTCCTCTCGCTAATGATGTTTCTCGAGATGCAGTAATTTGAATGCAGAACGGCCAGCTGTAGTAAGATGAGCTAAAAGCTACGAAGTGTAGCTCGTGGCGTAGTATTAATAACGCAGCAACCTCAGGTCGGACAAACACGGGAGATATGCCTTAGTACAATTATCGTTCGTGTTCAAATGTCATGTTTCACATACCTAGGTACTTTTTTACTCTACCTCTGAACTGCTAACGCAAAAACAGTAAGTGCAGCTTACTTACAAATTTTTCACGCACACTAAGTAACAGTTTCTTCTAGACAAGCGTGCTCCATCGTAGGCCGCATAATCGCTTAACATCAAGAGAGTTAATAAAAAATAAAAATAAAAAAAATAGCAGTCCACATGCAAAAAATGGTGCCAAGGTCGTACTCTGCGGGGAGAGTTCGAAAGACATCAAGCCTGATTTATGCCGGATGCGTTCTCACCCGCCATGCACTCCACCTTGTGTGTCGATAAAATGTCTTCTGATCAGTACTCGCGATGATCAATTATATGGTATTTTATCGAATTTGACGATCGATAAAGAACGGTACTTGCACTGCAGTAATTCCGACTAAGCCTGTATTATGTACCGTTCTGGCCGCTGAGGAATGCGCATGACAGCTGCATTATTATTAAAAAAATCTGAATGATGCTTTTTATTTTAACATTATACTGTACCTAGTATATTGGCTACTAGCTCAAAAAGCTAGTAAAAGTTATTAGTTTAATAATATTTTAACATTTGTGTACATTTGGACAAAATTAATTGTGATAAAATATAGAGTATATTGGGTAAACTGACCATGATTAGCGCAAGATACTTATAACATTATTATGCAGTAGCACCAGCGGTGAGCGGTCACAGGCGAAAAATGGCGATTGTGAATTCACCAGGTAAGATTGTGGTCCCACGCTTGCCTAGTCTGTTATAAAAATTAAATTAAATTTTAAGTGTTGTAATAAAATGCGTCTTGGGTTGGGTTAATGAGGTATGACCGCATATCAACACCTCATAGAAATAGAACTAAGAATCAAGACAAAAGCGTTAGCCACAAATCAGATGTCATCCAATCGCGATGTTAGTAGATAAAATTATGTTAAGTTGTGTTTTTCTGTTTTATTACAAAATTATTTGCAAACTGGCGACCCACCCGCCCGGCTTTGCACGGGTGTAATTTATGTGCGAAGCCGGGACGGGTCGCTAGTTATACCTATATATAAACCTTCCTTGAACATTTATGTAACTGATGGTGCAAACCGCATCAAAATTCGTTGCGTGGTTTAGGAGGAGTTAGCTGCCATACAGACATACAGACAGACAGACGCGGAAAGCGACTTCAATTTATACTATGTAGATAGAGAAGAGAAGAGATAGAGATAGAGAAGATAGAGAACAGAAGATATCGAGAAAATAATATCGTTAATGTTAAATTTTGAATGTCATATTTATTTTCATACAATAATTCTCTACAAGTCTTCCGACCTACTATAAAAGCCAATAAACGTCTACGTTGCATATCGAGAATACAAAACTGTAGCCGTTCCTTAGGAATAAACACTGCTAAACCTACTACACTATTATAGTATCTTGTAACGAGACGACCTGCGGGGAACTGAATTGGATATTTCAGGACCAGAGATGCTCCATTATTGATCTTTGTGTTTTATTTCTTAGTAGAGCAGTGTATAACGTAAGCAGAGGGGTGTTATAAGTTTAAAATGTAAACCTATGTAAACCTACTTTTGCCATAGTCGGGTAATTAGCTATGGTTATTGCTGGTAATACAAATAACACAAAACTATGTTAACAGGTTACTAAACAAAGTAAACAACATCTACCTTCTAAAAATACTTTATTACCCTACTGTACAAAATTATACACTAAAAATTAGTCCTATTCGAAACTGGTTTGTCATCCAGACCGACGTACAGCATAAAGTCCCCAGACGAGGGGCCATTTGCGTACCAGAGCTTACATTCTATTGAGAGAGATAAATTCAATGTGAAATCAGATATTTGCATCGCAACGAGCGGGGAGTCGCTCTCCATGCTCAGAGGAAATACTCCCGGGTCAAACCCGGGCGGGTCGGGGAAATATCGTATTCTACCAATGTGCTCCTTATCATACGGGTGAAATCCTTCACAGTGGAGCCACAACTTCTTATCTTTCTTCATCCAATTCCGAACTTCCTCTGGCGCAATTCTCGCCTGACTCGAATTCAGATCTAAAGGCTTCCCCGCCCAATGCATCTGCTTGTTGATCCTTATAATTACGCAAGGCGCATTGCTTGCGTAACCGTAGGGCGTTACTCCACATGGTCCAAGATTCACGTGACGTTTTCTCCTCTTTTTAACGAGTAAATCGTCCAACGCGGTCACATACTTTTCGTAATCCTCACTGTGATCTTTTCTGTACCAAATTAAAGGTCGATATGATTCAGATATGGGCGTCATGGACAAGCCTACGCCGTGCTCTGAATAGGTCAGAAGCATAAGTTTTTCTTGTTCCTTGAAGTTGCTTGTTAGTCTTATACACCAGAGAGCACAGAAAAGGACTATTAATGTGAAGGAGATTAAGAAACAGATGTACACGATTGAGTAAATGCATATGTATAGCCAACTCAAGCAAGTTCTGCCACAGAATGTTTTATAATTTTTGTCGTATAAGAATGTGAAACACCTTGTTTTAAAAGGTATTTCAGGTTCCTGGTCGATATCCACCCTAGTGTGATGATGCGCTGTGTTTTTACGGCGTTGATGCGAGGTTGAAGGCCTTGACGCAGACAGAGAAGGGTCTTTAACTGAAAATGTTGGAGACTGATGTCTTTTGAACATTCCTGGCTTTTTTTGTCGTTCTGGTTCCATTTACACTAACAGTATTCTACGTAACATTACTATACAGACTAGACAAAAGTACTTCACACCTATATAGGTATTAAAAATAGTAATATATTTCCATTTTACTTTTCGCGTGACATGTAATGCTTCAAAACTGAAAATCACCATGGTTAGGCGTAATGTCAGTATGGCAGTAATATAAAAGGATGAGTTCTAACGCTTCAACTATAGTCGCTATGGAAAACAAACCTCAAAAATTTTGACGGGATTTTCACCACAGAAAAGAGAAGTAGACAGAGAAAATTATTTTCTGTGATTTTCACTCGCAGTGAACTAATTTTATAAGGAGTAATGCAAGAGGGTGAAACCGCGGGGTGCAGTTAATAATAAATACGGGCATAAGTCTGCATCGCGGCTCAGGAAAATATGTGTTTTCTTTTAGAATTACGATTTTGCATTTACCAGCAAACTTATCACATTCCGGAGCATATAATTTTTTTCGTGAAAACAAAGACGATTTGATGCGAGTTAGTCCGACCGAGTCCGATACCCATCATGCTCTATTTGCGTTTAAGTCTTTCTGCTGTATGTAGGTACCTCATAAAACACTTTGGCCTTTGTTTGAGTTGACCTAGGGCGAGCCACGCATGTGTTTACACATGAATACTGTACAAATGCTGGGAAGCTTTCAAGTCGTAGTGATAACTTAGGCTTACGACAAAGCTTAAGGCTAGTTTCTCCACAGACCTAATTAGAAAATTCACCAATGAAGGGTAACTGGTCCCATAATTAACATGTTAGCTTCACTAATTACTAACCAAGTAAACGAATCTTGGAAGTCGATTTTAACCTACTTCTAGTTGTGTCGATTTGAAACTTTACAGGTAAGTCATCATCAGAAGACGTCCACTGCTGAACATAGGCTTCCCCTTTGATCTGATCCACTGGATGTCCGCGACTGTTACGATGTCGTCGGTAGTTCGTTGGAGGAGGCAGCGGGGCATCTGCTGGAGATTCTTCGCATCGTTACCTGGCCCGCTAGCTTGGCCAGGGATAGAGGAGCTGCCGGGGACTGGGGGCTGTACGCAACGCTTTTCTGTCATGGGGATGGGGAATTTGATATAATCTCCACTCTTGTCATCCAAACTAAACGTATCGGTTGAAGATAACTGTTCAATTCAAACTTATACTAACAAGGCAAGTTAAATAAAAGCTTGTAAAAATAATAACTGTCAGAATAGGTGTTCGTGGACGCGATTTGTGACCTTATAACCTGTGTCTTTTAGCTAGTTTAAAAAACATAATTTGGTCACAAATAAACTTTTTCTTTCTTTCTTTCGTATAAATTGTACCTAGGTAGGTATTTCAAACTTTACTTTTTATCAGCGTTTTTGGCCCATTGCCTAAAATATCTGTATGTCAACTCAAATCTCAGTTTATGTAAACGCTGACAACCGAAAGCAAATAGAGACAGAACTCATCTGGTCCGAATGGTCCTTTGGGACGAAAATCCATCAAGAAATCCCCGAATATTGCTCGCCATATCTGACCCGATCTGTCCGACAATTGGGACTTTAGCACTTGTACAGATGGAGAGAAAATAATCTTAGATAACATGTACAGTATATTTATGTCTCTCAGATGAAGCACTGCAGTCGCATATTTTATGCATTTGACACTTGAGCGATGGTGGCCGAGCGGTAGCATGTGCGCTTTACAAACTGGCGGCATTCTGTTGGATCCTCAGCCCTGCACCAATGACTAAAACGAATTATGTGCAGTTTCGATGCCATTGTCAAAAAATGGTGAAGGAAAACATCATAAGAAAACCGGTATGTCCTAGAACCTAAAAAAGGGTCCATTCTCATGTTTCTCTTAGAGAAGGCCTGTGCCCCGGCAGTGGGAATAAGATAATGATGATAATTATTTGACATTAAACTTTTAAAACAACGTAATTTCTTATTTTATTTTATTTTGTTCTACTTATCTAACCATCGTGTTCCTTTCTAGTTAGTTGAGCAATTTTAACCTACTGAGTTGCTTACAACCGAATTCAGCGGAATAATTGACACTGAGCAAAACAATTAAAACATGATAATTATTATAATTATTCTGACGTACCACAAAAAATCACCACATTTCACTTATAATTTCTAAGTGTAATATAGTGCCGTTTCCATCTTTTTTTTACAATCATACTAATTTGTATTATAATGCGAATAGTTTGTTGGTTTGTTTGTTCCTCTTTCACGCAGCAACAGAGCAATGGATTTTTTGCATGGGTATAGTTCAAAGAATAGAGAGTGACATAGGCCACTTTTCATCTTCATCATCACCATTTTTCATAACTACGCGGGTGAAACTGCGGGGCGCAGCTAGTATTATGTATTTGTAAGGAGAGCAATAACATAGATAAGTAGTACACTTATCAGTCTTATCATTTCAAATTCTAGGGCAGCCTGTTTAAAAAAAACATCAGCTCTGAAGATGACACGATAAACAGATTTTTACATATGGAAAAACTAGCTGCGCCCCGCGGTTTTACCCGCGTAGAGATGAAAAATGGTGATAAAGATGATGAAAAGTAGCCTATGTCACTCTCTGGCTCTTGAACTATACCCATGCAAAAAATCAGGTCGATCCGTTATTCTGTTGCAGCGTGAAAGAGGAACAAACATCCATACAACTATACATCCATACATACAAACTTTTGTGTTAATAATATTAAGTAGGATGAAGTAGTATCGTTTTATTATTGAATAAAATCACTAATGGTATGTACTTAAGTAAATCGACAATTAATAATTCGGTGATTCAGTTGACTTGCAAATAAATATTTTGTTATTCAATTTGGGTTTGGGTTTCACTTATCCGTAGAAAACAAACAAAATTATTTATTTGCCGATTTAGATCCCAAATCAACTTCAAACTTTCAAGCGCCGCGAACTTTTACTGTTTTCCTTTTGAACTGTACTTTAGCCATCTTGTTTCTTTGAAACAAAAAGGGCCTCAGGGCGTATCTTGCCTACATATTAGGTACAGTCCTAACAGAATGGCTCGAAATGCTCGAATCGTCTCGGGTCATCTGCTCTATTTGCAGAGCTTTTTGCCCTCGCGCTTTACATCGCAGAATTCGCAGATAAGGAATATTGGTTACATTTATACCCGGCGACCGGCGATGCAACTGAAATTCCCTCTTAACACACAAATATTATATGCTAGCTTTTACCTGAGGCTTTGCCCGCGTGGTTTGAGAGACAATAACATTACAGTTTTATAGGTATTTTTCGGACGCTATCGTATACGCTGTGTATGTGTAAAAATACTGACGTCCGACTACTGATTACTTCATCCTTTTGATTTTTAACACTCGACGCAAACATGAACCCGACTCGTCTATGGCATCGTAGCTTCCAAACAGATGAACTAATTTCGTTTTAGTTTTTTTGTTTGTCTCATCAAACAAACGAGACGTAAACATGACTTGATCAAGAATAAGCTATGATTCAAGAAAATCTATTCAGCCGTTTGAAGATTGTCAGCTCTTTTTTATTTGATGAAGGGATATGAGAAACTTCCACTGTCGATCATCTATCTGTGACTGTTGACTGATCGATCCTAAATTTGGTATTTTGTTACTTCAATGATTTTGCAAAAACATGGTAATCTTGACCTGATTCTGCATCACCTGGAATCTGCAAGATATTCACCATCTTACATTAGAATTTTTGTGTTCGGGGGCGTTTCAAATTTTAAATTTATAATTTATCTCCCTTTCAGTTGCTCTAAAAAGCATATTCGTGTACATAAATGCCAACAGCCTATCTTTTTATATTTCTGTTTTAAACCTTTTTAGTAAAACTTGTTTTTTTTTTTTTTTTTTTTTTAATTATTAGCTCTCCACAGACACCAGGGTCCGTGCCTTTTTTTAACTTGTTTTTTTATTTGATTTGATTTAACATATATCATAAAATCTACATGGCATACAGAAGGAAATTTTCTTATAGCTACTTAAAATTACTGTTAGTATTTTATTACAATTTGTCCAATAAGCGTGTATACCACGAGCAATCCAGCTCCCGCAAGCAGCACCCGTTCACGAGTGTGAACGGAAAAATAAAAACTTGGAAAAATATAATTGTACATCATAAGGTTAGTCATATTATCATACTTTTAAACCAAGAAAAGGCGACGTCATGTCCTTTGGTCATGAGGACCAAATTTCAACTTAGGTCAAGTGGTTTTTGATATTTCGTGATAAGTCGAGTGTATTTAGCTTCTATATAACATAGATTAATGTTTTTAGGTTTACCATTTTCGTAGTCGCATCGTCCCTTCAAAATAACAAAATGTAGAATGTGAAAGCAACCCGTTTCATTTTATGATCCACCCTTCGTTCTTCACAATGCCCTGAAAATATTCTCTTTGCAACTTCCTCAATGAGAAAAACCACGTTACTACAATCTTGATATCCACTATTTTTCCCCAATGGTACCACAGTTATATCAACAAGTACTTCTCTATTCTTTTACCTTCAAATACAGACTTATTATATGTATTAAAATAGTTTATATCATAAATAACAAGTTTATATCATGTATAAATACCCTGATAGTATATACTAGAAAAAAATTATTAATTATAACTACTTACAGTTTCCCAGCATTTACATCTCCCCCATTACCCCAATATCCTTGGTTGTCCATTTGATTAAATTTTGGCCGATTTGAGGGTCAAAACTTATGGGTTCGCGTCACCGACATGTTAATGTAACGTATTAGGTTTCACTTCTGTCGGCAGTCCCCATGACTGTGTTTATTTGTGCTGGCTCTACACGAAGTTGTGCTGTATAAACGAGAGTTATAAAAAATTTAAATTTACCCGGAAAATCAGAAAGTTCTTTTTTCTGTGGCATTTGGACGGGACGTTTCAAATCAGCTAGTCAATTATAAAGAATGGCTATATATATCAGGAATATTTTTAATTTATACGGAAATGAAACATCTGCAACTAAAATACTCAATACATGCAAGAGCGAACTGAGGTCAACAAAGTGCCAATTCAACTAAAAGCAGTTTGGCTCAAAACTCAGTCCCACTTGGCCCTTATGTCGGTTTAAGTCGTGTATTACTCAGTATAGACGTGCATTAGACGTAGGTACTTGGAAAGAGCAAGAATTCTAGAACAGACAACATTGCAGTTAAATAAACATCACAAAGATTGAATGGCAGCAATCTGATGCTCAATCAATGGATATTCACATATTTTCTTGTGATGTTTTTGATCTTAAACATCTATTTGCGCGCCTTGGCGGTAAACAGACTCGTATGCCATGACGGTAAACATTACAATGCTTTCCTATGCAGTGGCGGCCCTAGGGTAGGGCGAGAGGAGCGGTCACTCTAGGCGCCAGATAGCATAGGGCGCCAAAATGCTAAATGCGAAAAATAATAAATTTGAGCGGAAATTTAATTTTTTTAGGCGCCTTTTGAGAGGCGCGTGGCTGTCCTGATAGCTAATGAAAATTGAATTCATAAAATTAGGTATTAGGCTTCACGGCGCCAACATATCTTACTTATTCAAATAAAAGTAAAAAAAATGTATAATATAAACTGAAACACAATTTCCGGTGAAAAAGCGTCGACCAAAAAAAGGGGCATCGAATGAGAATCTCGCTCTACCTTGATTATGGGCTAGGGCCGTCATGTTTCACATCTGTCGGGCGTCCCGTGACGGCCAACAATTTTTTTCTTATTGTCATAGATAACAGGCAAGACAATAAGAGTGATAAGGCCAAAAACAATATCGATTGTCTTATGTTAGCTCAGACTCAATTAGCAAAGCCATTATACTAACTGACTCTAAGAGCAGCCTGCAAGCTATTATGGACAATCAGTTTAAAATCAAAAAGAAGTTTCCTATTACACTCAAACTTAAACAAGAACTCCTAAAACCGAACGAAGCACTTTGATTCCACTTTTATTGTGCGAACTGCTAGTCTGTGGAATGCGCTGCCTGAATGAGTGTTCCCCGATAGTTACAATACCGAATCACTTGTGATTTGAAGACACCCAGTCTTCACGAGTGACTCGGTTTCTTCTAGGCAAGCGTGCTCCACCGTAGACCGCATCATCACTTAACATCAGGCGAGTTGGCGGTCAAGCGCAAGCCTATTAATTAAAAAAATGACATATATTAGGACATGACATGGACACCAGGACACACAAGCATCCCGGGCAATGAAAATGCAGAAAGCTGTGCTAAACAAGCCATCACTTCTAGAAATAAGTATTATTCCCAAGTATACTCTCAAGAGAAGATACCACCGACCAACTGCGTGAAGTTGACACTGCAATGTCCTCCGACCGGCCAATCTACAAAATATTTATTACCTTGAAACAAGACATTGGCAAAGTTGCGGCAACACGGCACACAAGCTATGAACAAAGAGTTTTGGCGCCAACGTGGAAAAAAACATGTCGGCTCGTTGGATTATTTTCCTAAACTTGTGTATTTTCGAGTGTTAATGTGTACTAAATGGTGAATTAATACTCATTAAGTGCTCGTAAACGTGCTCGAGTGTGATCAAGTGATATAACGAGGTGAAACGTGTCTTTTCGTGTTGTTTCCAAAACTCCATTGGAGCCTCTTGTAAAGTCTCCACCACTTTACAGGGGCATGAGTTTGACTTGACCGTGACTTACTTAGCTTGACTCTGACTGTGACTATGACTGGTTCAACCCTATTCCATCATCATCATCATCAGCCAGAAAACGTCCACTGCTGAACATAGGCCTCCCCCTTTGACATCCACACTGAACGACAGCCTGCCTTTTGCATCCACTGGATGCCAGCGACCCTATTAAGACTATGAACGTAAAGAGTCCATAAACGTAATTTGTATTATACTTAGATTATAATATGTAATATATTTACTCTTATGACAATAAAGAATATCTTATCTTATCTTATGTAAACTGATTAATATTACGAGTAAAGGACATTGAATCCACGCTCATGATTTTTTTTACAAAAAAAAAAGCTATAAACAAAAGTTAAAGGTCCTAGAATGAGCCTTCGGGTCTATTTCGAATTGAAACATTATGAAACGTTTATTGTTTTTCAAAACAACATTGCAAAAGTATAACCTATTTCGCGTACCAATAGTTACAAAAACAAATGGAAATATCGTTCCAAGTATTTGTGTTACAAAAATACCTAAATCAACAAAACTACTGATAAAGGAATCAGGTCAACATTTAGATAGAATTGAGGACATGATTTGTTTGCTGAATATCCCAGCTCCTAACTCAACACACAAATCTTAGAAGCAATATCTATTTTTACAAACTTTTATTTAACTTGCCTGGTTAGTATGGGTCAAATCTTGCAACTGAATAAAACAGAAAAAAATTATTATCCCCGAACAATTGAGCTGAAATTTTGCATATACGTTTATAGTTTAGATGACATTTGCATGGTTATTTAAATAACGTCATTTGAAATCCAATATGGCGGACCAATATACTCCCAAAGATGGCTGATCAGTGCCCTTAGTCCCAGATTTGATAGTTTACGAAATCTTTTTTCGTTTTCTTATTGTTCCATGCATTGCTGGGCTAAAACATTCGAAAACTTATTTCGTATTAGAGTGAAGCAATCTATACCGTCGATTACTACCGATTTTAGTACCTCCACGTTTCCGATAGAGGCGCTTTACTAAAATGTATGGAACAATACGTAAACGAAAAAAGTTTTCGAAAACTATCAAATCTGGGACTAAGCGTATCTACAAATTCATCAAGTATTGTTACGACTTAAATTATATATTACTAGTAGGCCGCCCCTGCTTCGCACGGGCGAAGCCGGGATATATAGCCTATTAAATTAAATTAAATTAAATTAAATTAAATTTATTTATTGAGGAAAAAACGATGTGAACAATTACATTTACCTCACACAGTAACACAGAAAAATAATAATTAGCGACAATAATAAAAAAACAATGATTAAAAAAAAACCTACAATTCCATAAAAGTAAACAATGTCAGACTTATAATCTAAAATAATTAATAAATAAATAAAATAATATCCATGTCAACCGGGGATAGTGCAGCATCCCAACAGTGAAAGAATTTTTCAAATCGGTTCAGTAGTTTCGGAGCCTATTCAATGCAAACAAACAAACAAACAAACAAACAATCAAATCTTTCCTCTTTATAATATTAGTAAAGATTACATACATGATTTTACTTCATATTACATACCACCTATATAAAGCTGTAGAAGATATTAAGTGTTATGACTCAACTCACAGAGACAAAGAATCGTGTCCAGAGTGACTGATTTACCTATTTAAATGTTATAAACATGAAATCACGACCGTCGGTTTGGAAGTCTTTGTGCTGAATTTCGTTTATGGTGACATTTGAATCTTGATCATATTCGAAATTATCTAAGTGTTCTATTAAAAGTGAATCATACAATGGCATCGATTCTGATTTAGGTACTCCAAACTAAACTAAAACAGCTCTAAAATTGTTGCCATCCTTCTCTCACATAATAAAATTAAAAGTGAGGAAGATATTTTTAGTCCTATCAGATTGGTTTAGTTTAGTGAGTGGTATGGCAGAATCGACGCCATTATGACCCATATATTTAGATTTAACTAACTTCTGCCCACTACTTCTTCTTGTGCGTAGATTTATATATAACTAAGTACATAGTAAAAATGAAAGGTATACCTACATAGGTACAACAAACGTATTTTTTTTACGTATTTTTGTGTTAGCTCTAATGTAAAAACACTAATACGTACATGCGTCAAACTTGGCGTGATTATAGTACACACTATATAGTAACAGCAAATAAATAATGGCCAAGTGCAAGTCGGTGACAAATTTCTGTTCATTACCAAGTTATAACTGGTAATTTCGTTACTTGGACGACTTTATCATTTCACCTAATCGAAATGCCCGAATATTTTACAAATTTTAAAGTCGGTTTTTTTTATTGATAATAATTATTACGTTTTGTTGTGGTACGTAACCTTCAGTGCGCGAGCCCGAGTTGGCCAGTTTATTAAAATTTCGTGATGAGTCAGAGACTGAGTGACTTCTGAGTGGTTTCTTGGGTATTTCGCTTTTGATGTATAAGATTTAAGGTGTGTATGTGTTACATACGAAACTATTAAGAACATTATACATATTTGAGGCGTTTGGGGTCGAGACAATGGGCCCTTGGGGACCGGGAGCTCACCTTATTTTCAAAAATCTTTCAGAGCGCCTGGTTAATGCGACGCGTGACCAAAATGCTGGCGTGTTTCTGGCTCAACGGATAAGCATTGCCATTGAACGTGGTAATGCCGCCAGCATGCTGGGTACGCTGCCAACTGGTAGTGAGCTTGAGCATTTGGATTGTCTTTAGACCTTCAACGGTCTATGGGCAGTCTAACTGTATTTGTAGTGTTAGTTTTAGCTTGTATTTTGTTTAGTTAATAAATGATAGGTAAAATATCCCGCCACCCGTGGACCCGGGTATGTCCTAAAACTGCGACTAGAACCACCGGAGGATGGGCAGCGGCGTTTTATTAGCACACGGTGAACGTACTGCAATTCCCAAGCCACCTGCCAAGCGTGGGGATTATGGCAACACCCCTCTCTAAGAGGGAGGCCTTTGTCCAGCAGTGGACGTTTAATGGCTGCTGATGTGTGTGTGAGGTAAAATATCAAAACATTATAATACGAAATGTAGTCGGGATAAGTGTCAGATCACGATCAAACAAGGACTCGGACATCATCGTCATTTTAAAGACCAACGATGATGCATCGTCTTGTTTTTAAGAGAGTAATATAACAATCATTTCGTCAGATCCACCTAGAGAATAATGTCTTGGGTCGCGCAATAAGTGATATTACACGTTGGTATTTTTCTATTCTAGTTTTCTAAATCAGTGTTCTGAATTATTGAAGCAGATTAAATCAGTTGAACTTTACCATAATGCAGGTGAAATATAAAGGTAAGGTTATTTTTACCCAAATTATAATTTTTCAGTTAGGCGAGTGTGTTTATTAACCAAAGAAAATACCTACAAGGCAACTTATAATAAATACAACTACATAGCCTATGACAAAAACAGTTTAACTGACCATAGACCGTCAATGTCTAGGATAATCCAAATGCTCACTTGGCAGCGTACTCAATGCTGGCGGCATAACCACGCTAAATGGAAATGCGGCAACGTTGTGCCATAAAAACGTCAGCACTTTGGTCACGCGAAACAAGCAGGCTTGCTATTTTTTATTACTTTCGTAGTCTGATAGATTTTTTTTGGAAATTTCCCACACGCAAAATATCCCGGCGATGGCGAAAAAACTCAAAACGCAAAATCTTCAAAATATTCTCCGACAATTTTCCGTATGTTAATACCCAACAAACATCAAAGACCTTCATTAGTATCAAGTATGTTATCCTATAGCATTATTCTCACAACAATGACATCAATTGAGCCGAGAAGCTAATATTACAACGATATTAGGTAATAAGCATCATTCAATTGCTATAAATAGAACAGTAGATAAGAAAAGCTCGTGTAGTCTAATAGTCCAATCAAAAGTATCCCACTGAGCAAAACAATTCAATATCTACCGAATAACTGCGACAAACTATGCTTTGAACAATTTTCCCCTCAATAGCTTATAAGAACTGTGTTGAATCTAGAATAACAAGGCAAGAGCTCCAGACTTCAGTTTCAGTGGCTCTCCAGACTTCACAGAGGGAAGACGTGTGCTTATCTCTGAAAGTTTCGTGGCAACTTTTGAACGATCGAATTTTTGCATTCTTTCTAATTTGAAATGTGAACTTTTAAGTGTGTTAATTGAAGTGTGTAATGTGACAGTTTTTCGTGTACTGAGAGTTTTCAATGCCTGGTACGTTTTGGGTGGTTTTATTTGATACATAAGGTGATATTTCTGTCTCAAATTAATACCACTTAGTCATCGAAAGTCGATCGATAATTTTGTGTACAATATTTCTGATAAGGATTTTTATATTGATTCTTGTCATTCTAAATGATAGGACCTACCTATCGATGTTGTGTCTGTGATGTTCAAATAACAATATTATGCATGCAAAAACTCGTATGTAAGTTTGTACTCTTTCAACTCCGTTATAGCTGATCAGATTTAAATAAAATTTAGAATTGAGGTAGCTTATATCCTGGATTAATATTAGGTTTTTTATTTATCCTGAAACATTCATAATTCATCTAGAATATCAGGCAAACCGCGGGGCGCTTCTACACCAAAAAGTTAGATGCGTGTCTCATTAAAAACTTATCTGTAAGTAGACATCAAATGTTATAATTTTGGAAGGTACTTTACTTTTCGTTTTGGGGTTCGGAAGTAAAACACAATCTTTCGCATTTTCCGTCCGTCAGTATATTACGGTTATTTTATGTAAATAATATAGTTATGCTTGTACCAAAATTTAGTGCAAGCAATAATGTACCAGCTACTATTTTTTTTAAATTTATATATAAGACTGCAGATCCTGCCATTAAAGTGTCACGCGACACTCTCTTGCTTTTTTCTCGTCATTATTTTAATTTCCTCTCTTTGAACAATCTTCATTGTTATTGTGATATGATTAATTATCGTCCCTTACAGTTTCTTGACAAGGGTTTATTACGGAACCAAACACCAGTTGGTGTTTGGTTTATTTCAGTTTTACTTATGACTTTTAAGTCAACTGACCTAAAAGTACCAACTTACTAATCAACTATATCATCTATACTAATATTATAAAGAGGAAAGATTTGATTGTTTGTTTGTTTGCATTGAATAGGCTCCGAAACTAATGAACCGATTTGAAAAATTATTTCACTGTTGGGATGCTGCACTATCCCCGGTTGACATAGGCTATATACCCCGGCTTCGCCCGTGCGAAGCAGGGGCGGCCTACTAGTAATAAATAAATCAAGAAGCCTTTATTTCTAAATCCTTATTACTATGTTTACAAATGTTAGTTTCGCATTTAATTATTGTTTTTTTCTATTTATTATCTTTAAGAGACTATATGTAACATGCATAATCATAATTAAACGAAGACATTTGATTATTCTATAGCTAGTATATGATTTACTTATAAATAAATATATCCTAAAGAATTTAATATTTTCTGTAATTATTTTAAAAAAAAATATTTCATTTCACACTTATATTTCAACTAGCTGTTGCCCGCGACTTTGTACCAATTGACTTTCATATAAACTTTTAGTCCCCATTTGCCCCCCCTTAATTCGACTTTTTCGCAAAATACTTTCTTAGCGGATCTCTACACCTCATAAGGAGTCTACGAGCCAAATTTCAGCTTCGTAGGTCAAGTAGTTTTCGAGATTTCATCGTGAGTGAGTGAGTAAGTGAGTAGATGAATTGCGGTTTTATATATTTTATTTAATAAATGTATGATACCACAAATACCGTCAAAAAGCTCACCCCAACATCTTGCAAAGGTGGAAATTCCACACCGTACGTTTTTCCGCTCCTTTCTTCCGCGGACCTGCAAGGTGTGGAAATTCCTTCCCCCAATGTCCATAGGCGGCTGTATCTGCTTACCACCAGACGAAACGCATGCTAGTATCCAACTTTTTTTATACTTACTTATTACGTTGTTATCACAGATCTTGCACAGCTTTTTTTTTTTAGCTTTGTGGTTGTTCCATAGTAAAATTTCATTGAAGTATTCAGTGTATGGAACAGCAGATTTTTTCGTAATGCCAGTGTCAGTGTTGGTCCCATAGTTTTTTTTTTAAAATGATGATTATATTGATATCCTTGAATTATGTTCGTCATCTAGAGATACACTTGGTATAGTTGGCAACGAAATACTAATTAGTAGTAATAACCGTGTACAGTAACAAGGTGCGGCATATGGAATGTGACTCCCTAGGTAGGCTATAACAGGTACTTTGTAGTGTAGGGTTACCAACTTATCAGGTATATTCGAACACACAAATGTGTATATATGTATAGCTCTATAATTAGTATTTTTTTATGGTTCAATACCCAAAGGGTGTTAACGAAGCCCTATTACTAAGCCCACACCGTTTTGCCTGTCTGTTTTGTCAGTGTTATTAAGTATATTAAATATATGATTTAAATTAAAAGTAAAACAAAAAAAATAATCAGCGGTCTAAGGCTCATCGATCCCGAACTGAATAAAAGAAAACACTTTTATTTCGGGAAGTGCTAATACAAAATATATTGTATAGTGGTGCAGAACCCTCGGCGCGCAATTCCTACTCGCACTTGATTAGTTTATAACGTAATATTGCATTATAATACAGAAATTCGAGTGTGAAAGTATTGGTCCCTAAATTATTCAAAATTCCTGAAAATTTAATAACCAAGGTTAAATGGGGAACTCTGGTTCGTTCCTCTGAGCTCGGAATCCCGGAATACGTCGCCTGCTCCAACCTAGCCGGATATCCTGAATATTTCATCAACTGCTCATAATACTAGGTATATTTACCTACTTCCTAGTACAAAAGTCCGCTTAGCCACAGGCTATACGTTTGCGACAATTCCAGCCTTTTTAAAATAAATTATCACAATTATCATCTTTCAAATAATATTGCAAATGTTTGAAGCTATTTCATTTTATATTCATGATAGCTACTAATATGTTCAGTTTTGACAAAAGAGAAGGAAAATGCAAATTTTCTTATATTCGTTACTTTTCCTTCGTCAGAAACAAAATATCATCACGACAATTGCTTTAAACCGTTTGAAATGTAATTTTTAAGATAATGCCTGTTCACTTATTTTTTATTGCATCTGATTGATTTTGATTGATAATTCTTTATTTGCTAGTATAAGGGGAGTTTTTACTATGCACAACTTAAAAAACAGAAAATTTACGAAAACTTAAATATATAACTAAAAACTAAAACTTAAAATAACTAAATACAAAAACTAAATATTAAAAACTTAATTTTGATTGATATTATTTTTATCATTAACTAGGACAGACGTTGTCCTGTCTTAGAACTGTCAAACACGCAAAGTCAAAATTGTAAATATTATTTTTTTACACCTTGCGTTACATTATTGGAGTTTTAGTAAGGATCCCTATTTTTTTTGAAAATATATTATGTTACCCGGGGATAGTGTAGCTTCCCATCAGTGAAAGAATTTTTCAAATTGGTTCAATAGTTTCGGAGCCTATTCAATGCAAACAAACAAACAAACAATCAAATCTTTCCTCTTTATAATATTATAGTATAGAATATAGATAGTATAGATAAAAAAACGTAAGATTTAACTCTACTCGGAAACGCGACCATAAGACAAAAAGCTTGTATACACAATTTCTTTACTAAATAAATTGTACATGACTTGTTGCCCACAAATGTATGTATGTAATACTCTAGCTAGGCAATGCCGAGCCTAGACAAGGCTAGCCTAGACGAATAATCAATTTGAAACTAGACGGCTTAGTTCATTACTATGTCATATATTATTATCATTACTATACTATATTAGTATGTTATAGATTTAATTAATTGATAGAATGATATATTTAGATCCATGGGTGGGCGAATTGGGGCCCCTGTAACTGCCCACCTAAAATGCACATTAAATAAATAAATTACGTAAACCTCCATTGGCTTATATTATAGGTTTACTAGGTAGTCGCCCGCGACTTTCTGCACGTAGATTTCATTTAAACTTTCAACTTCCATTTGGCCCTCTTGATTCGCCCATTTCGCAAAATCTTTTCTATGTCCCTACACCTTTTTACGGTTACGTACCCAAAGGATAAAAACGGGACCCTATTGTTTAAGCCTACGATATTTATCTGTCTGTCCGTCCGTCCGTCAAATTTTACTTGATGTCATCCAAACGAATCGAAACTGAAAGTATTATTTACAGCAACATTTTTATTTGTGGGTGAAACTGTTTTTTCAATTCGGTAGTTAGGTATTTATTTTATTGACTGAAGATGATCTAAGATGTTTGGGTAGGCGTTGATGGCGTCACTATTTTATTTCCTAGCAACACTAAAATCATACAAGAACTCGTACGATTCAATATGAAATTGCCCTTGGCATCGATACAATACAAATATAAAGACACAATCGTGCCAAAAAAAATCGAACCAAAACTCGGCGCACGCTACGTATTGCGCCGACTTTTGGTTAGTTACAAGGTAGCCGCGATCTGACTGAACGCCGTGCGATGCCAAAGCTACGATGACATAGCGAACAACTAACGTTGAACACTATGCAAGCGACATAACGTCTTAATTGGAGTATATGTGGCATTGTCAATTATACAATTGATAAAATGTATGTACAATGACGCTCGGACGTTTTTTGACTGTATTCACTAAGAAATTGTGACTCTATAGGAATTGTACCTCGATGGCCCTTGGCGATGTACGCAAATTAAATAGATAATACAGTTATATGATTATTTACAAGATATTTACCTTGGGGTGGTTTTTCTTTTAGTTTATAATCTAATGAACCGCTGCTAGCAGGCATCTTACCCTAGATGCTGGCGCATTGCCGCGTTGTATTGAAATACTATAAATAAATAAATAATAATAAATATTCGGGACATTTTTACACACACGGTCATCTGACCCCAAACTAAGCAAAGCTTGTGATATGGCTGCCAGAGACTGATATACATACATATATAGTTTTAAATACATACTTAAATAGATATTAACGACCAGATATAGAACAAACACAAATGTTCATCACATAAATGTTTGTCCTAGGTGGGAATCGAACCCACGCCCCCAAGCACAGAAGGCAGGTTCACTACCAACTGGACCAACGGGCTACAACTGGACCAACGGGCTACAATAATATAATATGTTGCTCAAGATATTGACCATATTTAGTATATTTAGTTAGATGAACACGGCCTATAGTTATATTATATTAATAGTAGGTATTTGTTTTACTTCTCACATACAGACATAATTTGGGTCAAATTAGATATTTAAAATATTCTGTTGAGGGAGAGTCCGTCAAAGTTTATGCATAAACTATAAGCATTTCATATAGTTTGAATTAGTTAGGGATTGTTTCAAATTAAGTTTCCTGTTTTGAATGTTATGGCATGATAATAAACTTATTGTTTTGGAGTCCATGACTGGTCACTGAAATTTCAATTTGTATAGCTATACAAATTACAATCAAAGTATAATATAGTATACTATATTATATTCTTGTTAAACTTGTTCCCCCATCATCTTTTCATTACCGGACGTCCAGATGAACGGCAAGGCGTCACCCTTACTTGGTCAAAATGCCATTTATTCGCACCAAGAGTTTTGACTCTTCTTTCTTAATTAGAACAGCAAAACAATGGAACGCCTTACCCCTGTCTGTGTTTCCGCAGCATTACAATCTTGGAGTGTTCAAATCTAGGGTTAATAGGTTACTACTGGGCAAACGTGCTCCATCTTCGACCGCATCGTCGCTTACCATCAGGTGAGATCGCGGTCAAACGCTAGCCTAGTCCGATGTAAAAAAAATATATCTAAACATTAGCATTGAAGTGATCAATTTTAAATAAAAGACAGTGCTCCGAGCATTCCAGACATCAATATTTTTTACACTTTGCATATAAACGTATGTATTTTTGAAATAAAGCTCTTTTAATTTTAATAACCAACGAAAGCAGGAGGTTATCAATTCAACTGTATGTTTTTTTGTGTATGTTTGTTAAGGGATTACTCCACTAATTATAAATTGGTTTTGCTGATTCTTTTTTTGTTTGGTAAGTCACTATTCAGAGGTGGTCGCATATAAATTTATTAAAATTGATTTAGCACTTTATGGAATAATCAACAAAAACTAAAAATACATACACAGATGACGATTTGGTTCCCTTCAGCAAAACTTTTGATGAGGACTTAACTTTTTAGTTTAACTTTGTACTTGTAGGTATGGTAATAATTGTCAGTCAGTGTAGTGTCGTAGTGACAACCCTGCGATTTTTCAAGATCAAGTGAGGGTAGAAGAACAAAACACCCGCTCTTCTCGCTGGTCTCACCCGCAGTTTTCAGTCAGCTCGTGACCACGGCCATTGTAACATGGTCGAAAAGTCGAGCGAAAGGTACATATTTTTACCTAAATTAAGTAATACGTGATAAGTCCCGATAAACATTTAAAACATAGGTCGTAAAGTCGGTTTTTGTTTTTTCTAATAATTTTACTATATAAAGTTAAACTACTGCTTTAGTTTATAGTATATCTACTATGCTACAGTAATCAACTAGCATCAACTAATGACACAGAACACAGAGGTCTAATAAATAACTCGCCTACAACTCGCTAACGATTCTCGCGAGAATGCCAAGGTGAGAGATTCCTACATTCGCTCCTATTATTGCTTTTTCTTCCAAGTTTGTAAGAAGTAATTTCCTTGGTCTCGCTAACAGTGTTTGCAGAACTCTTAAACACTTTAAATGGGTACTGAAGATAGGACGGAAAAATATCTTTCTAGTGGCAAAGTTTTTAGTGACAACAGTTCCTTCCACGTAAATAAACGACTAAGTTATTGTCACTTACTCTAAATTCTACCACGATTTTAATTCTTTGTATAAAATACAGCAATCCACCGTGTTAAGTGAAATATCAATCACGCGAATGACGTAAATAAGAAGTAGGTAAATTTTCACCTACTTTTGATCGTATCGATTTGAGACTTTGTCAAGTCAATCTGATCTGGATGACAATGTTTGGTGTCATCAAACTGATCTGATGATGCAGCCAGGAACTGGATAGTTGAAATATTCAATGACTACTAGTAAGCCCCTCTAGTTTGGAATCCTTTGTTTATTTTAACAAGTCCCATGAGCATATGTTTTAGTTATTCAAACTGTAATATCATTATTTATTAAGCGATTTCAATTCGGTTGTATTTTTTTTTGTTACCTCAGGAATCCAGTATTTATAAACTGATTTCTAAAATTTTATGGGTAATATGAAAATTTTAAGGCTATATAGACTATACATTACATTGGTTCTATGGAAATATAAACTTTCACAATGGTTCCATGCAAATTTCATCAGGTTCGGTTCATTAGTTAGATTTTTAAATTAAAATGACTGGAAATATTAAGTCATCCAAGTAAACAAAATTGCGTATATACAAATTTTGAAGTAGGTTTTTTAAATTGATAATTATTTTTTATAGTTATCCTCCACAAGACTTGAACGAACTCGTTCGACTTCCTCTCTTTTATTCTATTTCAGATATGGCCCTATGAAAAAGTGTGAAAGCATTAAGTTATCTGAATTTGAATAATTTTTTTGTAGACGATGTCAATCAGCAAATACTAGATACGTTTTGGTCCGCGGCCAAAACTATCTCTTTCACGAATTTTCAACATTATGAAGCTGATAATAAAATACTGAACAGGTATTTTAGAAAACCATTTAGGCATTAAATATGACATAGCAAATGTTATACAGCAACTTTCATGATATTTTATTGGCAGAAGAAATTAAAGAGAATGCCTTGAAAGTTTTTTTTCTTCAGATTACCACTCAGCCATTTTGTATCTTCGATAATGTTGAAAATGAGCAGTGGCGGAAACAGGGCTCTTCAACTAATACGTCTGAAGGTTAACCTAAGACGATACATGATTAATGTAATGTTCGGGAAACCGGCGATAAATGAGAAACAAACAGATTGATTGATTGATTCCCTATACTTGTAGCTTTCCTACGACCTTTTTACGACAGAATAATTAATAGTAAGAACCTATGGATAAATCCCTAATATATAATGCAGTACCTTTATTAATCAAAGGGACCTTAACTCGTTCTCTATACAAGATCTCGTCATGTTTTGCGAGTTGGTTGCTTGCTCAATTAATTAGGTTACATGTTTTTGTATTATTAGCTTCACTTCTAATTAAGTTACTAACTAACGAACAATATAAAATTATCTTAGAAAGTTGATTTCAACCTAAGAAGCTACAACATGGGGTTCTTCAAAAGCCGAGTTAATCGAGTTGTAAAGGGTCGGCGACGTATTTGTGATGCTTCTGGTGTTACAAGTATCCATAGACGACGGTGACTGCTTACCATCAGGCAGCCCGCCTGCTTGTTTGCCACCTACGGCAATAAAAATAAAGTACTTCTTATTGGCATATTGAAACTTTCAAAGTATACCCACTATATTAAATAATAAATAAAATAAATAAATATTCGGGACATTTTTGCACACACGGTCATCTGACCCCAAACTAAGCAAAGCTTGTGATATGGCTGCCAGAGACTGATATACATACATATATAGGTTTAGATACATACTTAAATAGATATTAGAAATTAGAAACTTTTATTGGCCTTACAATATAACATTAAATGTTACGGGCAAGTCATTTTAAATTGATACGACAATAATTAGGAGTAGGTTAAAATCAACCTCAATGATTTGTTTATACATAGTTAATCACACTTGGAGCTAACAACGGCATGTTAAAAAGAAGCAATTTTAGTTGATATTAAATTCACAATCAATTCAAGATAGTAAATCTAGTATCACCTATACAAAAATGAAAAAAAGATATGTTCGAGGGATAAGTTGGATCCCGAGAGCAGCAAAAGATTTTAGAGGCGGAGCGAAGGATATAAGGACCGAGATGAGGGTCCTGTATACCCTTTGCAGCTCTCTCGCTCGCACATTTTCACATTATTGAAGATATAAAATCAATGAGTGTGAATTTCCAAAAAGTAACAAAATCATGTCATGGTGTCTATCGTAACATTACAAACAAAGAAATTGTCAATTTGATATATTTTAATTTGACACAGTAAAATGGTAACAAGTGATTTTTATTTCTCGTGTCATTTTATTCCGTCAAATTACAAGATATCGAAACAAACGCCCTGAATCATCATCCTGAATCAGGGAGTGATTCATGATGATAGAATCATGAGAGTAGCGAGTGATTCAGGTGTTAGAATCTTGAGCGACGCGAGTGATTCATTGCCCTAGATATAAATCCGTTTTATTCAAGAGTTGTATATGTACTATACTTTCTGCCATGACTTAGAGAAAAAGAAATGTAAGGAGTTTGTATCGAGTATTTTTTGCGCAAGGAGGTCGTATAGCATGGAGATGAAGGTCGAATATATTGGTGTGTTCTAAATTCAAACACCAAAAATAGTGATAAAAAAACATTGACTAAAATAAGCTGCTTAGGAATGGCATAAATGCCTTTTTTCAAGTACGTCTATACAAGGTGTGTATAAGCTTTATTAACGTGGAACAAAGCTGCGCATTAATAAATGCACCAGTCCGTCCTATTCAAATCGAAATGAAAACGGGACCGTTTCGTTTTAGTCTTCCTTTTACAAAAAGGAAAAAGTGTTTCTTTGCAAAATACTCGTAGATTTTTTTCTATTTATGAGTCCCCTCTGTAAAACCGAAGACCCGTGTTACGGAAGATATTACAATAATCATCTTTGACAATTTTAATTGGCCATTATCATTCTCTTTCAAGTAAAATGTATTAAGCAGCATTATTGAACAATAGATAACTCGGTTACAATGTCGATAGTAATAATTATGATGTAAACCAAAACCTGAAAATAATTTGTTCAGAACCGGGAGTACAATCGTACATTTATACATTTTTCGTTCCTGCTGTCATTATTATTATTGTTATTAAATACTCCGTCTTGTTATGTATTAATTCCTGTTCCTTTTCTATATATTTTAGTACGGTCAATTTACTATATACATAATATTTTGTGCCCTACTTTATTCTATTTCCTATGTCCTATTTGTTTAAATTACATATAGATACTTAAAAATATATATGTAAATTTGTGTTAAGGGATATGTAAGTGTAAACTCAAGGATTCGTCTGAAAACCGGCGCTGATAGTCCTTGACTTTCAGCATTAATGCCGAGACGGACCCATTCGACACTGATTGTATTCCTTTAGATATAAGTTTTTGTAAAGGTGTCGAATAAAATTTATTTTTTCTTTCTTTCTTTCTTACAATCAATACAGGGTTCAAGAGAAAGGGTATGCTAAGCCAAAAAGGATTAATTATACTCATCATTATGAACAACTTTTACTATGGAAATAACCGTCAAAACTGAAGTCGCTATAAAAATAATAGCTATTCCATAGAAAATGGTTATTCACACTTGACAAAATGTAAGAAACAGCTGATATTTTTTCCACAATTTCATGGTTAGACCTATAGGTAAAATTGTTCATAATGATGAGTATAACGAACACCTTTCGACTTAGCATATACTCTTTCCTTATAAAATATTAAAAAAAGGTGTTTAAAAAAAATTGTGCGTGGCGTCCTTCGTGCGGAAGAAGTTATACATCAACAAGGAACCCTAAAATTATAACTAGGGCAAAAATATCAACAAATTAAAAATATGCTTTTCTCGAGATTCGAACGAGCTTAGGCTTCTCAATCCATTAGCGACACCATTACACTACGGGTTCTGCTTGTCGCAGCGCGAAAAAAGGATACGTATTTCGCAACCATACGAGAGAGAAAAATTCCCCCTCCATGGTAGCGTTAAATGTTTAACGCAACCTTGTTTGCAAGTCGCATAAGAAGTATAACTTCAAAAAACGTAATGCCCATATCTAAAACTCTTAAATTAGCACAGCGCGCGCGATGACGTAAATTCCAAACAAATAAGTACTTGCATACTACAATTTAATTTTTTTAACAATGGAGCAATGCGTAAAAATTTTACAGCAGCCGTTTCTCTAATCCTTACTAATATTATATAAGCGAAAGTAACTCTGTCTCTCTGTCTGGATGTTTGTTCGCTTTTCACGACTAAACCGCTAATTCGATCTTAATAATAATAATCTAATTTTGGCAGGATGATAGTGTTCATCATATTGGACGGACATAGGGTACTTATTCTCCCAGAAAATACGGGAAAATTGGAAAATCGCGGGTAGCACCGCGGGATTCAGCTAGTGATATCATAAATTACATATATCTTTTCTCTAAAGAAATTAATACATAGGTCAATGCTTTTCTCAAAGTAATATTTTTCATATTATTATATTAAAAATCATTTGGGATGTCTGAGGTTTTATATTAAGTATTTCAAAGTTTTTAAGTTAGACGTTTTATCATCATTTGATGTATCATTCTTACCAACTTACAAATAATATTATTCTGGAAATTAATTCATAAAATTTTGTCAAAACTTGGTAAGTATTTCTAAAATGGCTACAAACTTTATTATGATTTCTTTTGTAAAACTTAGAAGGTAAATAAAAAGTGTATTATTTAATTTCTGTTTCACCAAAGTTTATTGTATTAGACGTCATTATTTTTGTAGTAAAACTTAAATACAAACTAAACTTATACAAACTAAAAACGAAATTTCAATAAAAATATGTGTAGATGATGAAAACTTTCAAAAATTACATGTACGTTTGTGTAATATTCGTCGGTCATAATTATATGACCCGAACTCTAGTCTTATGTACAAAATTTAAAGAGTAATTAAATTCAATTTCAATTGCGGTATTTTAAGCTATATCAGTGCATGATATAGCTTAAAATACCGCAATTGAAATTGAAATTGTAATTGTAAATGAACCGGAAGATGCAGCGTAGGTCGGCCTCCCACTAGATGGACCGACGACATAGTGAGAGTCGCTGGCATCTAGTGGATGCAAAAGGCAGGCTGTCGTTCAGTGTGGAAGTTAAAGGGGGGGCCTATGTTCAGCAGTGGACGTCTTCTGGCTGATGATGATGATGATAAGCTTAAAATAAGAAGGAACTAGAAAATTTACCAGTTATACCAGGGGTTAGGAACCAAATTATTGCTTTTGAGCAATGACACTGGAAAAATAATTATTACCTGCACATATTTTATATTAATATACCCAAGCATAATTTTAAGCTAGTATTTGTTTTATGTGCTACTTATGTATAATTGTGCTTAATTTTGTTAATTACCTTTTTTATTAACTTATGAAGCTTAGCTTTTTAACGCTTGTTTGCAATACATATATGATTTTAGTAGTGATTTTCCATGACAATGTTACTTACTATCACTAGTATAGACCTATTAATGGCTGTAATTTAAAATAATTATTTAAAACTATGTATATATTTTTGTGCTGTTAGTCTTAAATAAACATAAATTAAATTAAATTAAAAAATTATGAATAATCTGTCCCTAAAGGCATATACCGAAGTCTCTCCATGGAGGTTCTATTTTTTATCTTTTTGGTACGGTACAGATCAAAGCGGCCATTTTTCATACCACTGGCTTTTCGGTGAAGGAAAACATCGTGAGGAAACCTGCATACGTACGGAGAAGGAATTCAATGGCGTATGTGAATCCACCAATCCGCACTGGGCCAGCGTGGTGGATATGGCCCAATCACCCTTTCGGGGGTTGGCTAAAAGTCCAGCAGTGGACTGTTAAAAGGCTGACTATGATGATGATGACAGATCAAAGCGATGCCAAATAAGAGTACCTACGAGTATCTCTAGAAAATGCAATAAATATACATTTAACAATAAGCTGCGAGTTTGTACCGCATTATAAGCTCGCGGTCGTAAATACCAGGAAGTAGGTATTACAGGATCGCAGCTGACGAGGGTCGAGTCGCTTGTATCGTAGAGACGAATAAGCGAGATATTTCTAGCGCACCGTGTGGAAATTAGGACGACAAAAATATTTATGTAAATCTTTTACCTGCTGCGTGACCAGAGATAGGCTTGATTTTGTCACACGAAATTGGTGAACTGAAATAGAAATAATAAACGCATAGAAACGACTCGACTCAGTACAGTACAGATGCCTTATTATGGATCATTCGGATCGTGATCGCGATCACGTGCCATCTCGCTTACGCATGTGGTGCGAGTAAATAGATGCGAACGGGACGGCATGCAATCTCGATCACGATCAAACTTCTATAATAATGCCGCTGGCCCCGATTCTACTAAAGAAATTGTTTTTAAATTGTAATTGTTTCCATTTTACTTTTCAAATAATTGCCTCAAAACTGACAGTTTAAAAATAAAAATTATACTAGAAAAATACTACAACCTAATATTATAACTTAGTATAAAAAAAGTAGTTCTTTAGTAGAATCGGGGGCCTGTATGGTTGGGTTTGGTATTATGTACTATCATGGTTATAGTTTGTTGACAAGCTAGGCGTTTGACCTCAGCCCAATTGATGTTAAGGTACAATGTGGTCTTGATATGGTAAGATGTGATGGCTTTCAAGAAAGGCTGTCGGACACACCGTTTGGTACTTGGCGCCAGATTTTCAACTTGACCGGGTAGCTAGCAAGCTGAGAATTATAAAGTGCCCGACCATGATATGGTTTTCTCACGATGTTTTCTATCATCTCTCAGAAACACCTGATTATCAACTTGGAAGAAACTATCTACCATGATACGGGATAGCGCTCAGTTTGTTGGCTAGAGCCGATAATATTTACTAATCTATTATTCATGTGAAATAAATAATTTGAATTTGATAACTCATGCGCGAATCGGTTTCTTCTAGGCAAGCGTGCTCAGTCGTATAGACCGCATTATATCTTAACATCAGACAAGTTGGCAGTCAAACGCAAGCCTTTTATATTTATACTAGCGGTCCGCCCCAGCTTCGCACGGGTATAGATTATAGGCTATGTCACCCGGGGATAGTGTAGCTTCCCGTCAGAGACAGAATTTTTCAAATCGGTTCAGTAGTTTCGGAGCCTATTCAATGCAAACAAATAAACAAATAATCAAATCTTTCCTGTTTATAATATTAGTATAGATATATAGATTAGTATAGATATTAAAAACATAATGTTTATTAATAAATTACTTTGACTTTTGACTTTGACTTTAAAAAAAAAACATTTTATTTGCGCCACGCCCTGCTATTTGGAATTTGAACGTGCCAACCACTGAGCTGTCATCGCCACAAAATCAATCTCAATTCATTTGTTTGTCCAGTTCTCCACGCCAAGTCTGCGATGTGGTCGCGGAAGGAGTCGGTGTGTAGCGCCGTCAGTGGTACCTCCCGAGGAGACGAGGCTGACGGTTTAGGACCTGGACTCAAGCTGTACCCCTTCGCTGTCGCACTCAGAGTGAGGGTGCTGCAGGTAACACTACATTTTTTTTTTATAAATAAAAGGCTTGCGTTTGACCACCATCACGCCTGATGTTAAGCGATGATGCGGTCTACGTTGGAGCACATTACAATATACACGCAATAAATGCGTTGTTTTTTTTATTGGTTTGTAAACCGGAGGTTACAGCATTTAGATGTGACAATAGCTAAAGAATACAATACATGACAGGCTGAACATCCTTAACATGCATACGAATTTAATGCTCAAATATGCAACTATATTACTTAGTTGCATATAAATGAGACAATTTCTTTTGTTTGAAAAATAGGCCCACCTCAAACTAACACCGTATAGTAATGAAACTTATGTCGATTTGTTCCTCATAATCTCTAGATTTAGTGGTAATATTAGCTATATCCGATCAAACCGGAATATTGACAAAAGCCGATTACTATGGCCACTGTTGTAAATAAAATAAATAAATAAATATCTGGGACATTTTTTTTTTTTTGTAACATATGGTCTATTTATTTTTGTATAAAAAATCCTAAGCATGCATCCTTTTTCGTATTGAAAACGTTCCGGTCAAGTGACTTTATAAGGGAAATGAATGAATTGTGGCAAAAATCAAAACAACACATATTATTCTTTATATTATTATTCCGGTTTCATTTTTACCTTATCTTTCGTCCGAATGGTACAAAAAAAAAACGATGAATTTTATAGTGTTATACCCATCAATATACGGTAAATTCGGTGGGCCTGGAAAAAATTGTCTTCTTTGTGTATAGGATTTATTTCGAAGAATGTGCATCGGAGCTACATGATCTTATTCTATCATACCTTTTTATATATCCCATTTGTCCGTTGGCCCGTTGGTCCAGTTGGTAGTGAACCTACCTTCAAAGCTTGGGGGCGTGGGTTCGATTCCCACCTAGGACAAACATTTATGTGATGAACATTTGTGTTTGTTCTATATTTGGTTGTTAATATCTATTTAAGTATGTATTTAAACCTATATAATATGTATGTATATCAGTCTCTGGCTGCCATATCACAAGCAATGCTTAGTTTGGGGTCAGATAACCGTGTGTGCAATGTCCCGAATATTTATTTATTTATTTATACTACAGCACAAGTAGGAAGTCGGCCCACTGCCATGTCTACCATCCATAATATTATATTGTGGATTTTCCTCGGATACGTACCAAACGTTTTGATTCTACGTTTCTAATCCGTACGGCCAAGGCTGAAAACAGCACTTGCTTGTGGTCAGAGAGATATAATTATAATCTGGGCCTTTTCAAGGTCAGAGTGAATCACCAGCAGCCAAGATGCCCTCTGCTGAACATGGGCCTACTCCCAGAGAGAATAGGTATCTTCTAAGTACGCGTGCTTCATCTTCGACCACATCATCGTTTATCAACAGGGCGAATTGGTGGTCAAACGGGGACTAAAAAAGCGAACACTACACAAAAAATCAGTACGCTGGACATCTCACATTTTTATTTATTTTAAGAGCATACATGAAGAGCTCCACTTCCACTTTTATTGTGCGAACTGCTATGGTCCGTGCAATATCGCTTGACGGCCCAAAGCTGCAATAAATTGTAAAAAGTTTTTACACTTATCTATCTCCGATGGAGCACGCTTGCCTAGAAAAAACCAATTTCATCGCGAAAGATTGTGACTATCGGCGAACACCCATTCAGGCAGCGCATTTCATAGTCCCACAGTAAAAAGCTGAATAAACCGGCCAAGTATGCGTCGGGCTCGCGCACTGAGGGTTCCGTACTACCACAATATACAATCAGGTTGTCCAAGGAACCGAATTACCAGTTATTATGACGCCGTCCAAAACTGTTGGAGTAATTTGCTACGCAGTTTGCTACAGGCGCTCGAGTATAATAACTCGGTAATGAACAGATTTTTTTTGGACCCGGGAATGTCCTAAAACTGCGACCAGAACCACCGGAGGATGGGCAGCAGCGTCCTGTTAGTACACGGTGAACGTACTGCGATCTCCAAGCCGCCTGCCAAGCGTGGGGATTATGGCAACACCCCTCTCTAAGAGGGAGGCCTTGTTCAGCAGTGGACATTTAATGGCTGATGATGTGATGATGTGAACAGAAAATTTTAACTGACTCGCACTTGGCCATTATTTATTATTTGTTGCTATAAGTGTACTACAATCGTGAAGAAAACATCGTGAGGAAACCTGCATACGTGCAGAGAATAAATTCAATGGCGTATGTGAATCCACCAACCCGCACTGGGCCAGCGTGGTGGATATGGCCCAATCACCATTTCGGGGGTAGGCAAAGTAAAAGTCCAGCAGTGGACTGTTGACTACAATCGTGCCAAGTTTGACGCTTGTACGTATTATCTTTTTTACATTAGAGCTAATACAAAAATACGTTAAAAAAATATGTTTGTTGTATGGAGACCCCCCTTTCGTTTTACTTTTTGACTTTTTTATTATTTGTTAGTTAATCCGCCGTAATCATATATAATAGCCATATTCTGTGAAAATTTCAACTGGCTATCTAGGATCGAAAGATACAGCCGTTAATAGGTAGGACAGAGAGACAGACAGACAGACATATATCGTAAGCTTAGTAATAGGGTCCCGTTTTTACCCATCGGGTACGGAACCCTAAAAAATAAATGAATATTTATATTAATGGCACTGAAGTGCATTGCATAACCAACAGTTTGAACTAAGAAGGGATTACTAAACTTTATTATCCAGATATCCATCCAATATTTCATCCATCAAGACACATTTTAGTAGAAAGTTGAAACTTCTTTCCTCTAGTTACTTATGTAGTACAAACGAATTGTCCTCCAGTCATACGACTGCTATTTTGGGATAAACCACCATAATTAACCACTATTATTTACCCATTTGGAAAGCACCGAACGAAACTAGCCCAATTTCTTACCACAATGCCGGCCAAGTTTATTGGTGTTTAACCTAAAAACAAGAAAGCCATCCTGTGATTTTGTTTTGACGATCGTTAGTATTTAACTGCCCTGTAATTTACGCCGTAAAGAGCCGACAAGCAAACTGAAAACAGGGACGTAGACCCGAACATAAAATGTCAGCACATGCTTTGTTCATGGCTTTTTAAGTTGGTTTATTGACCGAAAGTCCGCTTTTCTTTGTATTTTTCGGAACTGCTGACGAGTCTGTTCTACCTTTTAACGAGTTTCACGTAATAAAGTTTGATTTTAAGGACGTTTCTCATTCAAACAATCTCTTTGTCCTTGTTAGCAGAAGCGCCCAAAAGTTCAGGTTAAAAATATTGGGAGTTTTCGGCACCGATCTTATGTTTCAGTAACATGTTTTATGCTCCCGCATAAATTAAATGTTCAAAGTTTTAAAGCCTGATTAAGTGAGGATAAATCTAACGCATCGTTCACATTATTCACCCGTACGCGTTACGCGCAAAAACGACTCAGTTTGTTCCATTCTCGATCTTATCTCAATGACACTAAAGTTTTCTTAAAAGCAATCACAAAATTGCCAAAGTATGCAAGGTCACTGTCAAAATACGCAACATGCGAGAGAGTTAAACGGCTTAAGATTAAACAAATGAGATCCAATGTGCGAGAGTGTAATAAATCGGTGATTATATAGAACGCATCCACTTGCGTCTTCAATGTGAAAAGGGCCTTAACAAACTTTGTCTATCTCATAAAGTATTTATTTTATGTGTGGTCTAGAAAAATTCAAAACATAATTAATTTTCGAAGACCCTAAAATTTACCTTATTATGTATTTTTATATATTTTTATGTTAACCTGCAGGCCTAGCATGGGCTGTGGATAAATTATTGTCTTTCCACCGTTTTTATCCACGCCTAGACGCGACAAAGCTAGAATATGGATACATTTGTCTTTTTCTCGCGGGATAAAAACGGTGGAAAGACAATTTATCCACGGCCCGTGCTAGGCCTGTTGTGATGTCCCACTGCTGGGCCTTTGACCTTTGTCGGCATAAATTCTTTCCACTGGTCTCTATCCTGCACCGACTTTTTATATTGATAATTATAGCCAATAATTTTATTATGTTCATGTACATAATTATAATATTGACACGTTCGTTCACGGGCAAAAGTTACAAGGCCATAACTTCCTAGTGTTGGCAAAGCATAGTTTGAAAGCGCTTTGATTTGTTAATCAGCCACAAAGCTTTACATGTATGTAGGTACACCCACAGACCATTATCAGGATAGACACCGCGGGCTCGTCAATTTGCATGAAACTCACAAGGAGACACTATCTCATGGTAGAAATTCCATCCAGACACTGCTAGCACTTTAATTTGTATGAAAACTCACAACGGAACACTCTCTTATAATGGAGATTCCATCTAGACACCGCAACCGATCACGTCAACTTGTATGAAAACTCATAAGAAGGACCCTCTTTTATCGTACAAATACCATTCAGACGCACTAAGTATTTCCAATCACCTTTTTTAAACAGAACAGCAGAGCAGGTACAATCCGGGGTTGTTAAAAAAAAGTGAACAGATATTTCCTAGGCAGCGTGTTAAATCTTCGACCACATCACCGCTTACCACCAGGTAAGATTGTGATCAAACGTAAGCCTAGTTTGTGGTAAAAAAAAACTCAGCTTTTTGAAGTCACGAGACAAACTGGTATTCTAACTCCATTCGCACGGGCAACTGCTTTCGAAGAATTTTAACATTTTAATATGGCGCAATTTACATTTTTTTATTTTATTTTTCAAACCTCGACGACATTTATCTAACTTAATTTTGCGGCGTGCTAGTTAGAGGATTGATCCAAACCAACGGCTATCACACTTGTGCTTTTTGACGAAGTGAGATAGTTTTTACAGTTCCGTACCGAAAGGGTGTAAACCCTATTACAATAGCCTACGTTGTCTGTCCGTCCGTCCTACCTATTAACGACTGTATTTTTCGAACCGTAATAGATAGCCAGTTGAAATTTTCACAGAATATGTAATGTTACGGCGGATTAACAAAAAGTTTTTAATGAAGTCAAAAAGTAAAAACTAAAATAACCCATACGACAAACGTATTTTTTACGTATTTTTGTATTAGCTCTAATGTAAAAACGGTAATACGTACAAGCGTCAAACTTGGCATAATTACAGTGCACACTCTAAAGTATAACAACAAATAATAAATAATAGCCAGGTGTGGTCGGTGATAAATTTATGTTCATTACCGTTCTCATTTCTGTTCATTACATAAATACTGTTCATATAAGTTAAGTAACGTAAGGCGTGATGTTGTCTTTTTGCTCTACTTTTTGTATTATATGGTAGTACGGAACCCTCAGAGTGCGAGCTCGACTCGCATTTAGCTGGTTTATTTACGATTGATCTCCTGCGCCATCCTGTAAAATATCAATAAGAATAATTCTATACTAATTGTAATATTATTCTAAAGAGAATGCCCAATAGATTTTTTCTTAATTTTCTCTTAGCGATTTTTAACTTATTTGAAAACGTGCGAAAGAGATGGCTATAGCCTTAAGATTGGTCACATATACCTATGCAAAGTTTTTTTAACGCGAATCAGTCCGCGTTTGACCACCATATTCGTAGTAGGTGAACTAGCGGGTCTATACTGATATAGGTCTGTGAGGTACACGTACGAAGGTAGGTAGAGATAAAGTCCCCTATCTAATGCATACGTGAAGACTTCGTTTGCATGGTAATACGAGGCGTGGCTCTGATATAATACTCTTACCTAATTAGGCAGACATTTATGTGAGCACACATGTACAGGCTTCGATGGCTCACTTACTCGCTTACCTACTTGTAAAGAAGAATTAATAGGTGTATATAGGAACGCGTATAAGTAAACGTAGTAGGCTCAAAGTATTACAATAGGCATGATGACTAATATTTTTTTTATTTCCTCATAAAAAAGCCGATCATAAATAGACCCATCAACAATACATGTAGAATCAACAAAAACAAAATTAAAATTAATTCAAAAATAAATAAGATAATAAGCATATTAATTTCATGCTAGACAGAGAGCGCACTATACTGAGCCGTGACGTCACGCCTCAGGTGCGCCATACAAATGCTATACTAACACACGCTTTCCGAAAAAGGAATAGAGCATCCCCTCTCAAGGAGCAAAAGGAATAGAGCAGCCCCACCTAAAACTTTAAACACTCGTATCTCAGAGATTTATTAGCCAATTTAAATTATTTTTTCAGTGTGTGTAATTTTGGTATATTCATCGCCAAGCTGGTTATTTGTAATAAATTAAACATTAGGACACATGCCTATTAAAATGCCATGTATTTGCTGTATCAGAACATTGACTTACAGATGCCAAGGTATCTAAATTTTGTAGAATGCGCCATATACACGGAGGATCGGGTATGTATATAAAATCTGACATTAAATTTGTTAATAGAATGGACTATCGTAAATTATCTTTAGAAATTACATGTGAAATAACCGCAATTCAATTGACTGATTGATTGATTGAACAGTACTATTGCTCTACCATACCTGAGAAAATATTTGATACACTGTTTTAATTCATTCCGTTCCACATTTCATTCCACAACCTTACCACGGCAAATATCCCGTAAATAATCACATAACTTAAAATATTTGAAGCTCGAACCAAAATCTAAATCACAAAATATAATTTTAAAAAACGATTCGGCGTTACAAATAATATTGGAAATGTTCAACGATCTTCATGCTGATATTTTTTATTTTGGCAAACGCGATCTAAAATAACTCATTTGTACGGGTTTCTCGGCTAAAACATGAAATATGCACGCTTGCCTAGAAGATACAATTTTTCAAATTCAAACCCATTTTTATGACATTTACCAACATGCACTGGGCCAGCCTGGTGGATCAGGTCCCATCCTCTCTGTCTTCTCTCTCTCTTCTCTCTCTCTCTCTCTCTCTCTAAGAGAATACCCGAGTCCCAGCAGTGGGAACATGATAGGCTGAAATGATGATGGTGATAATGATTTAATGCTTAACTAATCTATACTAATCTATACTAATATTATAAAGAGGAAAGATTTAATTGTTTGTTTGTTTGCATTGAATAGGCTCCGAAACTACTGAACCGATTTGAAAAATTCTTTCACTGTTGAGATGCTGCACTATCCCCGGTTGACATAAGCTATATATCCCGGCTTCGCCCGTGCGAAGCAGGGGCGGCCTACTAGTTATTAAATAAAAATAAAAAATATGTATTTGAAGTTTTGAGATTCTTGGACATACTGGTTTCGTCACGATGTTTTCCTTCACCGTTTTTGAGCGATGGCATCATAACTGCACATAATTTATTTAGGCACTAAATAAGTAATTTTTTGTATAGAATCTACGTTTGGCCACATACTCGCCAGATGGTAAGCGACTTTGCGGCCGAGGATCGAACCTGGTGCCGTCAGATTGTAAAGCGGACATGCTGCCGGTCGGCCACCATCGCTCTAGTAAATAAGTGACCGCAAAATAATAAATGTTTACTTTCGTAGATCGTCTGTGGCATCGGAGGGTTGGTGGTCGGTGCAGTTGGATGGCTGGAGGAGAGACAGAGACCAGCTCTGGGACTCGGAGTGCCGACTGGAGCAATCACTGTGATAGCTGCCAGTAAGTAAAACTTGTTGTAGATCATACACAGTACTCATACTCATTTATTCATACGATCTGTATATTATGTCAGATGTAAAAAGTCTAAATAAAATTTCAATACAAAGTACTTAATAAATATTCGGGATATTCGGGATATTCGGGACATTCGGGACATTTTTACACACACGGTCATCTGACCCCAAACTAAGCAAAGCTTGTGATATGGCTGCCAGAGACTGATATACATACATATAAAGGTTTAAATACATACTTAAATAGATATTAACACCCAGATATAGAACAAACACAAATGTTCATCACACAAAAAATGTTTGTCCTAGGCGGGAATCGAACCCACGCCCCTAAGCTCAGAAGGCAGGTTCACTACCAACTGGACCAACGGGCTATCTAAAATTCTACTATCTAATAGTAAGTAAAAACTAATAATAATTAAATATATTTAGGATGTTACTTCAAGAGCCATTAATTCCTTATCAATGTCGTAGAACGCTTGACTGACAAGCTAGCGTGCTAACCTTGCTTTGAATATAGACAACAGTATCAGCCTATCATGTTAAACTTATTAACAGCCCTCTTTTTGCATCGAGAGTTAAAAATACAAGATAATCTAAACTGCTTTAGGCTATCATACAAAAACAGTCAAATTGCTTATAGACTTTTGAAGGTTTAGCCATAGTCCAACTGCTCAAGCGGCGGAGTACTCAGCATGCTGACAAGTTATTTTGTCACCTAGACAGCGTGTTTCTATATATACCACAGAAAAGAGAAGTAAATAGAACGGAAATAAGAAGAGAAATTGTTACCAAGCATATTAGTGAACCTTGATTGAACATTCTTATTTAGATCAACGCGTCGAACTTCGCATCACAGTTGCTAACTGATTTCGAATGACTGACGTTTCGTTTATATGTGTGCAATTGGCCACAACAAATTTATTACAAAAAGTCCTTGAATGCCATTCTAATTTCAAAAAACTGTGATATATACAGCTTTACTTGAGACCCAGTTCAGTCTTGTTCTGTTACAATTTTACGGTGTTATTTCTTCCCCACAAAACCCTAATCCGCGTGGATTCTCCCAATCGCATCACCGCAAACGAATGTGGTAAAATTCCGTCTGAATCCTGCAAATAGAAACCCCTTCCGCGACGTTCATTTCATTTCCCGCGGTTATTGAATTCACTGACGATGCCGCTCGGAAACCGTTTTATGTGTTTTTAAATGGCTTTTAAGGCCTTATTCACATTTTTTTGGACTTGACAGTTTAGTTTACAAAATCGAATCCCGATCATGGAAAACTTGTTCCAATTAATAAGAATAGTCTATACCATGTTGACTCTAATGTTAAAAATGTCTGCTGCAATTTTTTCTTAAGGTAGCATCCCGATCTTGGCGATTGCGACCGGCGACCGCGACCGGCGGATGCGGCTGCGTCGCGCGATCTGCTCATTATGAATTTATATGGAGTGCTAAACAATGCAAAAATACAATGTTGAGAGAAGTGGAAAGGAAGAAGATAGACGCTTTAGATATGTGGCGCTGGAGAAGAATGCTCGGGGTATCGTGGACTGAGTTTCGCACGTACGTCTCGATACTCCAAAAACTTGACATCAAGCAGTGCTTATTTTCCACAGTCTCGGATACTAGCCTTCTTCGGACACGTTTCAAGACGAGATTATCAGTCCATATAACGCCTCGTTATCCAGGGAAAGGTTGAAGCTGTAGACCACGCGGGAGGTCACGCATGCGATGGACCTACCAGATCAAGTTTGCAGTGGGTGGTCCCTTAAACGAGTGCAGCTGGATGACCTCCAGCAGAGAGAGATGGCGAGACATCGTGAAGCGCATTCCATCTGCCTCGTCCAATACTACTAAATGACTACCACGACCGCTCTGCCAAGAGCGAACAACTGAGAAGAAGAAGAAACAATGCAAGCGACGTGTGCGACGTGTGGGTCGCCGGTCGTGGTTGCCGGTCGCGGTCGCGGTCGCCAACATCGGAATGCTACCTTAAGTGGTTAGGTAGGGTTCTGAACCAAAACATTTGGGATTTTGGAACGAGTTATGGATAATACGTTGCCGTAGTGCTAGAGATTTCAACCCAAGTTTTCAGAAACAAAAATTGTGTCTTGTGGAATAGTATTTTAAACTCGGTCCCAACGATCTATTACTATACTCTACTTTATATAAGCCCATTCCAATGTCGGTCATTGCTGCTGACCTGTGCTGCTGACAGAGCATTAAAATATATTTGCTCTGACAGCAACGACATTGTAAAAAATATTAAACTCACGTATTCTGATCACTTTCACTAGGTTTTCGAACGTTAACTCGATATACATCAGTGAAATATTAAAAGAAAATGTTTTCACTCTAGTTTTTACAATGTTATCGCAGCTGTCAGAGCAAATAAACGAATGGAAATAGTACAGTGAGGCAAGATCAATTTATGTCAGTGGCTCACATAACATAATAACGTAAACGTAGTCTAGCTTTTGAGTATAGTAATTTTTTTGCATTTATGTGATACATAACTGTTACTTATCCAAGACAAAAAACCGGACAAGCGTGAGTAGGACTCGCACCCTGAGGGTCCCGTACAAACTTAATAAATATGTATGTGGATCCATCCCGGGAATCGAGTATTGACGAAAAAAGGTTAAAAAGACTGAAATATAGAATGTCAAACTTAACTTTGTAGTTGGCAAACAGCTGCTGCGATACATACCAACTACAAAATGTAAGTTTGTAATAGCAAAAACCATATTTTTTGTGATGTAATATTAAATTAACAACTTTCGGATTTTTCCCTTTATATATGCTATGAGACCTTGCTTAACGCCAAATTTCATGATTCTAGGTCAACGGGAAGTACCCTATAGGTTTTGATTCTTTTGTGACATAGGAAAATGTGCGAAAATATACGATATAAACGATCATATCTTTTGATCGCGTGGACTTACAAGTTTAATTTAATCACAGCTGAAAGAAACTGTAGATTTAAATGTACAGTTTCTTAACTTAACTGTAGATTTAAATCTACAGTTTCTTCAAACAGAACGCGAACAGATATCAAGTTGAAATTTATATCAAATACTAGTATTTGATATAAATTTCAACTTGATACCTCGTACCCGAGAAAAAGGGTCCTATACTCGTACCTGAGAAAAAGGGTCTTGACAGACGGAGAGACGCACAGACGGACAACAAAGTGATACTATAAGGATTCCGTTTTTTGCTTTTGAGGTATGGAACCCTAAAAATATCTCAAAATCTAAGTATCTTCTACAAAAGATACAATTAAAATAGTGCATCATGATACCTCATAAAAATACATCATCAGAAAAAATATCAATGTAGGTACATTTTTACCATTGTAACTGGTGGATCCTAGATATTTGTCACCTTACTCCAGCCACAGAATACATAATAGTTGTGGCAGCCCAAATGAAATCTGGCAAATAAATTCAAGCAATAAATAAACAAACTGCTTCTTCAGTCTGCAAACGTTCCCCAGATGTTATTTATTAAAAGCAATTTACGACTCCACCCCTTGACTGGTAATGGCGACCCTTAGGAATGGGTAATTACGAAGTAATTTCACTCACGTAACTGCTGTAAAGTTAACGATCAAGTTTTGAACTATAATATTTACTTCAGCTGTGATTTTGTACCAAAGAACCTACTATCATACTTCATAGTAATATTATAAATGCGAAAGTGTGTTTGTTTGTTCCTCTTTCACGCAGCAACACAGCAACGGATGGACCTGATTTTTTGTATGGGTATAGTTCAAGGGTCGGAGAGTGACATAGACTACTTTTCACCATCATCATCACCATCACCATTTTTCATCACTACGCGGGTGAAACCACGGGGCGCAGCTAGTAATATTATAAATGCGAAAAATTTGTTGGTTTGTTTGTTCCTCATTCCCGCAGCAACAGAGCAAAGGATCGACCTGATTTTTTGCATGGGTATAAGTTCAAATGCCGGAGAGTGACATAAGCTACTTTTCATCATCTTCACCAACATCATCATCATCACTGTTTTTCATTACTAAGCGGGTGAAACCGCGAGCAGCTAGTTCAAAATATATTTATGTCTCCTAGACGTATCTGCGTAGTACAGTAATGTCAGTAATGCAATATTAGTACCGCGGGAGAGTTCAAATTACCAATGTGACTGGGGCTCAGACTGGGGTGTAACTCGGATTTGACCGTGACTTATTTTACCTTTGACGTGACGTGACTTTGGCGGTGACTATGACTTGTTTGACCATTTATACATAACATAATTATGAAGTACATAAAAACTTGAAATGGAAATACTTGGCACTAGGCAATGGACAAGCAGTGTGTAGCCAAAATTCATCATCATCATCATCAGCCAGAAGACGTCCACTGCTGAACATAGGCCTCCCCCTTTAACCTCCACACTGAACGACAGCCTGCCTTTTGCATCCACTGGATGCCCGCGACTCTCACAATGTCGTCGGTCCATCTAGTGGGAGGCCTCCCTACGCTGCGTCTTCCGGTTCGTGGTCTCCACTCCAGAACCTTTCTTTCCCATCGGTTATCGGTTCCAAAATTAAGAAGAGAAATATAAAACCAGCCAAGTATGAATCGGGCTCGCGCACTGAGGGTTCCGTACCGCCACATAAATTTATTTTTTATGTGGTAGAGATAAATTAAGTGAACTCAGAATTTTTAGCAATCCCTACCAGTAGATTTAAGTGGATTCTTTTTCCACTTATGCCTATCAGTAGGGATACTTTGGTAGGGATAGGTGTACCATGCGGATTAGAAAGGGTATAGTCTTGATTTCAAAGCAGAATCTCTTGGCTTATAGGGTAATAAAAACTTCGAGGAAAACCCACAATAAAGCTCTCAGGATCTAAAATTGTTCACTAAACAAATCAACACTGGTACGCTGCCAAACCACAAAGCTATTATAGGATATACTCACGCATTAGGTATATAAATGCCGTATAGTACAGTGGCGCAAGATAAAGTTTTGGATAAGACTATGAAGAGATTGCTACATACAGCAAATTATTAATATTACTTACTGTATGACAAGGTCAAGCCAAGCTAAACGTGAGATATTTTTTCTCGGTATCGTGAACTGCACTCATTCAAGTTAAATCATTAGTTGTTATGCCAAATACACCGGGTAGCCCGGCACTAAACTGACACTTATATTTTGCGAAGTGATATGCGCTGCCACTCAACAAATCTATACTCGTACACTATAAATTATATACTCGTACACTGGCGTATCGAACTGACAGACTTTTTATCTGAGAAACATTTTACTATCCGGATGGCTCGTATGGTATAACAACGAGTTGATATTATTTATCTTATTTATTACTAGCAGTCCGCCCCAGCTTCGCACGGGTATAGATTATAGCCTATGTCACCCGGGGATAGCGTAGCTTCCCGTCAGTGAAAGAATTTTTCAAATCGGTTCAGTAGTTTCGGAGCCTATTCAATGCAAACAAACAAACAATCAAATCTTTCCTCTTTATAATAATAGTATAGACTAACTAATTTAATTTATTTATGTGATGAACATTTGTGTTTGTTCTATATCTGGGTGTTACTATCTATTTAAGTATGTATTTAAAACTATATATGTATGTATATCAGTCTCTGGCAGCCATATTACAAGCTTTGCTTTGTTTGGGGTCAGATGACCGTGTGTGCAAAAAAAACTGAATCCCGCGTGGTTACCCACGATTTTTCCCGCATTTTTTGAGAGAAAATTACCTTATGTCCGTCCTTATGATGTACACCTTCTTGCCAAATTTTGTTAGGATCGGCTTAACCGTTAAGGTCATGAAAACCAAACATTAGACAGAGAGACACTTTTATAATATTAGTTAAGATTAAAAAAAAAACACAGTTTAACACCATAACAAAATATAAGACACTGTAATGGGTAAGAAAATGGCTGTATAGGTTACCTAAAACAAATTTAAACTATTCTAATATATAAAACAAAAATATAATTTTATCTATTTTTGCGTAAACGATAGATTTGTTAGAATTTAAATTTTCTCAAATTGTGTAAGCAGTTTCTGTGAACTCTTCCAGGCCACAGGTAAAATATGTCTGCATTCAGAGTCATTATTTTGGAATTATCTTGTTCCATATGGATTGTATTTTCCAGCATACAAGATAGAATATCCTTTTCAGCCACATCGGTGTACTATAGCCGAGGGTTTGGCGGATGGGTGTCTGCGAGGTCCAGGGGTCCCACAAACTGGGGGGTCCCATGGCGAGCTCTGGGGCCTTCGCCCTGTGCTGCGGTGCCGCTCACGCTACTGTGGACGGCGGCCATTGGAGCTCACGTGGCTATGTTGGTGTTCTGTCTCAGATCACTGCTGAATATTGGGTAAGAATAAAAACTGGGGTCTTACGGCTACCTGTTTTAAGGCGAGGTTTTCCCACTTTTAAGCAACGCTTATTACTACAGATGACCAAAATCCTTGGTTTATTGTATTAAAGTCGCATTTAGCAGAGCAAAATCATGGCGTTTACACACAGTCGTGCGTTTTGCTAGGTATTTCTATTTTTGGGGTTTTTCTCATATTTTTCGAAAAGTATAGTTGTAATGTAAAATGTACCTCACCGGTTTCCTTCATAACTATGAAATATATATATATATATATACAATATCAAGATATCGCAGGCATAATTTAATAAATAGGTAATTGAATGAATCCAAACAAACAGGGATAAAAGCAAAAATCAGTGCTACTTAGATTTTTGTTTCTATCGAGCAAAATATGCTTAACCGTGTTTCGGTCTCATGAGTTTCCTAGATAAAACATTAAATTTTGTTATGACACCATTTTTATAATTTTAAGATAACCATGGAGATATGCACACGCTTAATGGCCATAATTGATAAAAGTCGGAAAAGAGCGTCTTAAGCAAGGTGAAAGTTGTTTAGGTGAAAGCGAAAAGTTGTGGGACCACAAACCGTATCTCGGAGTTTATTATTCACGTTCACGTGATTTTCAGCACCCTTTCAAGCATACCCAAGCATGTTTTCCGAGCTACCTTTGAAAGGACATTACACATCATAGATCAGTGGAAAACACACACTGTGCGATTCACACGATCCTTCTTGCCTCATACCTGCAAAATGTGGAATGAGCTACCTTCCACGGTGTTTCTGAGAAGCTACAACATGGGTTTCTTCAAAAGGAGTGTTAATCGAGTCCTAAAGGGTCGGAAACGTATTTGTGACGCTTTTGGTGTTACAAGTATCCATAGGCGACGGTGACTGCTTACCTTCAGGCAGCCCGTCTGTTGTTTGACACCTACGGCATAAAAAAAACTTGAAGAGAAGTAAGGGTCGGCTAACACACATCATCATAATTATGAATATTTAAATAAACTCTCCGCTACTTCACTCCATAACATGGTACTTATCTACCTGTCGGGGAAAAAATATCGCCTAAATTTCAAAGAGAGGTGGATTGCCAAGTCTCTTTATCATCTGAATTCAATAGATACCCCTATAAGTAGGTACTTTATCAATGTAATATCCAGATGGGGAAAAGACCCAAAGTTATTTTTTGCCCTGTCTATGAGCTTGGGCGTTATTCATCCAATAACTGTCAGTTTGACGGTCAGGAAAATCACATACCTTACAAATGTTTTCTTTTTTCGTAAATTTTTATGAAACTAGACGTTTGACTACAACTTTTCTGATGTTAAGTGACTTGTCGAAGATGGAAGATGCACTTAGCTTCAAATAATGGGCTTTCAAATAATAAGCGTGTTTTTTAAGTTTTATCTACTGGGTTACACAGAAAGGGTGTACTAAGCCGAAAGGGATCCGTTACTCATCATTATGAACAATTTTGACTATGAGACCAAACCTGAAGTCACGAAAAAAATGTCAGCTAGTCCATAAATTATGTCGAGCGTCAACGGCCGTTTTCTATAGAACAGTTTATATTTTCCGGTTTTATTGTCGGAGTTGGTCTCATAGTCAAAGTTGTTGAAAATTATGAGCATTATGCACTCCTTTCGGCTTAGTACGGCCTTTCTGCGTAACCCAGTAATATCAATGTGCCTATTTGCAGCTATCAGAGCTAGAAAAACTGGGACCGTATATAAGTTTCCTCATTTTAGCCATAGGACGTCCATTTCTGGACATAGACTTCCCCCATCGATCTCGAAGAGGGCCAGTTGGAATCGGCCTGCATCCAGCGTTATCCTGCGGTCTCTTTTAGGCAGTGTAGGTATATATGTGCGTAAAAATAAAAGTGATTTTCCTTTCAGGTGTGGCAGCACGACGTGCATAGGCGTTGCGTGCGCGCAGCTGTCTGTATCAGTGACAACGCTCGCAGCAGCAGTGTTCATGTTTCAACTAGACCTGCGGTTCGATGCGTCGCTGTCGCCGCCGGCAAGGCAGTCCGATGCTCAGATCTGTACCGCTGTTTCTATGGTAAATTAATTACTATATCATTCTTCATCATCAGCTAGAAGACGTCTACTGCTGTACATAGGCGTCTCCTTTAGATTTCTACACTGAACGACAGCTTGTCATCTGCATCCACTGGATACCCGCGACTCTCACAATGTCATCAGTCCATCTAGTGGGAGGCCTACCTACGCTGCGTCTTCGGGTTCGTAGTCTTCACGCAAGTACCTTTCTTCCCCAGCGGTTCTTCGAACGATGTGGTCCATAACCACATTAATTTTAACTTAGAATATACTGACATTTAAAGACCTATTTTGCTTGCAAGAATATACAAACCGTTCACAGTTATTATACCTGTGATATTTGTTGCTGTCTCTGTCCGTTCAGTTGGCTTCACTTCCTGTCAGAGCAAGACTTGCTGCAGCTAAAGGTAAAATAACTATCAAAAGTGTATTTTAACTTTCCATAAAATCGAAGAAACCTAACACTTGTCAACGATTGCGTTTACATTCTAATTTCTATGGTATACTTAGTTAAATAAATAAGCTGTTTCTTTTATTTGAAAAGGTATCCAATTGTCTATACAATATACTTATGTCATCGTCATCATTTCAGCCATAGGACGTCCACTGCTATCTGACTCCCACTAGATGGAGTCGGTCCATCTAGTGGGAGGCTTACCTAAGCTGCGTCTTCCGGCTTGTGGTCTCCACTCAAGATCCTTTCTTCCCCATCGGTTATCGGTTCTTCGAGCAATGTGGCCTGCCTATTGCCACTTCAAACTTTAAATTTTAATAGCTATTATGTCGGTGTAGTTGTCGGAATATCCTCGTTCTGGATTTTATCGTGCAAAGAAATTCCAAGCATAGATCTCTCCATTGTACGACTCTGATAATTTCCATCTGTATCATTATCCATCACTATTATCAACTGCTTTCTACTGCTGGGACAGACTTCTCTCAGAGAGAGATTGAGAGAGGAAGAGCTTTAATCCACCATGCTAGCAGTGCATATTGGTGAAGTCATTGTCGTTAAATTTTTGAGGTTCTTAGACATACTGGTTTTCTCACAATGTTTTTCTTCAATGTTTTTAGCGATGACATCGATACTACGCAATCAGAGTATTGTGTGTCTGTTTGTGGCATCGTAGCTACTAAAGGTCAGAACCGAATTTGATCAGTTTTTTGCTTGAAATCTGACTAGATCGAGAGTATTCTTAGCTATGATTCAAGAAAATCTGTTCAGCCGTTTAAATATGTTAAGCACATTTATTGGGGGGTTTTAAAAAAACTATTTATTCTTGTGTTTTATGATATCAACATGTCGAAATATTTTTACACTTACCATACAAACAGTCTCAACTTTTAAAATTGCACTAAAAATCATGACTATATTAAACCTATATTATAAACCTATAAACTGATTCTTATCACCATTATGACCTATCATTCATTATGACCTATATTAAACTGATTTTTATCTTCTTCTAGCGGACATTCTCTCAAGAGCCGTATATTTTACAGCAAAAGTACACTAATTCTTCCAACTGTATGCAAAAAATTGCATCGATCCATTCGTTTTTTGCAACGTAAAAGACAATAACAAAGACACTTTCGCATTTATTATATTATAGCCAGTACTAGCCGAACCAATCAACGTTTTCCTGCCGAAATGTAAATAAAATTGTTTGGAGTTAAGGTGTTGTGTTTATATATGTCCCCCAAATTTTCAAAGTTTCCGTGCAACTTCTTCTGTTTTTATTGAAGTGAAACTTCTTGTGTGACTTCCAACCATGATACCTACTACCCAAAGGGACGGAACGTTTCAAAGAGAAAAAACGAGCAGAGCGAGAGGTACCACGTTTAGCCATTTGTCCTTTTCACACTACATTTTTATATACAATGACATTCATGAACACATATTAGTGTGTGGTGTTGCCACTTTTGGAAAAATATTGTAACCGTAAATTTGGTATTAATTTGGGTAGTCCGTGCATGATTTTATCAGCATCATTTTTAATTATTTATATTTTTATTTGTGAAACATAATATTTAAAAGAAAACTCTCATGGTTATTTAGGGTGCATCCGTTTATTATTGTAGTGATATAAATAAGGAATAAATTAGTATGTACGTGTGTTGAGTACTGCTTCCACCTATTCGACGGAGCAGCCAACTGGAAGCTTTAGATTCCGTAGACCGGCGTGCTATGAGGCTGATTGGTGACAGCAAGCTAGTCGCCAATAAATTACAAAGCCTTGAGCACTGCCGTAAAGTAGCTTGTCTGTCTATTTTCTACCGGACATATTTTGGTGAGTGTGAGCAAAAGCTTCATGACCTTATTCCACCCTCCCCCTTTTACTACAGGACAAGTAGAAGGACAGCACACTATCAACGTTACACCCTTCCTCGTGGAAATTCCAAAAATTCGTACACAACGATTTGGGTTGTCTTTTATGATACGTATTGTCCAAGAATGGAACTCCCTGCTGTCCTCCTTGTTTCCTGAGAACTACAATCTAGGCATCTTCAAGGCTAGAATGAATAGGTTTCTTCTAGATCAACGTGTTCCATCCTCGGCCACACCGTTGCTTACCATCAGGCAAGTTAGTGGCCAAACGTAGATCTATTCTGTATAAAAATATAAAAAAAGTATGAAAAGTAATGAGGAATTAGTATCAGTGATTATGTCAACACTAGAAAGAGACAAATGGCTAAACGTGGTACCTCTCGCACTGCTCGTTTTTTCTGTTTGAAGCGTTCCGTCCCTTTGGGTAGTAGGTATCATGCTTCCAACACGGTTGCCTAAAGCGTTTATCGCTGCCATGGAGGGGGAATAGAAAGAGACAGAGCGAGAGTTTTAGATGCCATCTATGAGGAAATTATGAAACTTGTACATCCTTCTCATAGTTTATTAGTTCACTAATATTTGCATAGATGGCAGAACATGCGACTTCCAACAAGGTTGCGTTAAACGTTTAACGCTACCATGGAGGGGGAATAGAAAGAGACAGAGCGAGAGTTTCACTTCTTCCGCGCGGAGGGACTCCACGTACTATTTTTTTTAAATAATAAAACATTATACGATATAATTATTACGAACATAAAGAAAATATAATTGAGTTAAGGTTCATACAAAAATCCCACAGAAATAAACACATGATTTTTCCACAATTTTCCAATCTTCTGTGCAACTTTTTTAATTTTCTTGATCTTAAAACATCGTTTAAACTATTATGAACATTTAAAAATGCAAAATCCAGATGCAGCCGCTATTAATTAAGGCACCACCGAACAGCATTTAATTTAATTTATGTAGATGATGGAGCAGTAGCTTAAATATTTTTTAGAAAAATAAAAGAACCTACTTCATGACTATACCTACATTTACAAACTGAAACTAAAAAGTAGAAAATATTGTTTAATATTACGACTGAAATACTTTGTATCCATGGTCATGAAATTTTTTACGAAAAACAACAGGGCCCGATCGCCATGGAGACACTTCTTTGTTTTTTTTGAAGTTTATTCTAGGAACAGTTCCTCTATGTTTACTGTTCAGTTGGCAGCGTCGCTAGTGGAGAACAAAGTATGAATTTCACCAAGAAATAACTGTAGTTCCAATTTTACCCACTTTAACAGCTAAGTTGGTGACACTGTACAATGTACATTGAATTCGTTGCTTATCGTCATGTTTTTGTAGATATGTCAAAAAGCGCTGAATCATTGTCGATAAACAAATTATGAGACCACCTATGAGATATGACCTACCAAACAAAAAAAGAATCATCATAAACAATTCTAAAGTGGCGGAGTAATCGCGTAACATACATACAAAAAAAACATACAGTCGAATTGATAACCTCCTCTTTTTGGAAGTCGGTTAAAATTAAACACCAATACCTAAGTACCATTGAGTATCATTCCTCCTCGTTACAGGCGTTAATGATCCCTTTCTAAAGCTTCTATAAAAGCACACGACCCCATAGCAATAGCTGCCTAGAGTGGTTTCTCTCGTCCCATTACCCTGGCGAGCCTTAAATATTCGACCCAGAATCACGAATTTATGTTAACAACTACGGGCGAATTGACAATTTGCGCCCGAGATTTTTGCTTCAATAAATAAATTATGCTCCTTAATTTGGTAAGGATTGTTGTTCGGTTCGGGCTTTCATTGCTATGAGAACAATACGAGAAGAATTATTGGCCTACGACGCATTTTTTTTATTATAGGTTGCGTTAGGCCCCCATCTCACCTGATGTTAAGCGATGATGCGATCTACGAGGAGCACGCTTACCTAGAATAAACCGATTAAAGAGTTGTAAAATAGTGTTGGTTTCGAGCATACCGTAATTTTCTCAGAAGGACTTTTTCTATTATTTTGTTTTTCAATGAATCGGTCTGGCCGGTCGAATCTTGGGGGCAATCTCTATGTTTGTAATGAAATAAAAGCCCAAAACACAATTATTAACGATACACAAAAGGGGAAGCGATGACTATTTCCCGGGTCACTTGTACGACGCGCCGCGTGCCGTATGCGGCATGCCGCCTTTTCCATAGCTTTCTATTTCGCATGCTTAAAAAAAATAAGAAAAAAATTGCTGACTGAATTTTACTGAACGGGTGTCCGAATCTTTTTATTTGGCATTATATTATATTGCAAAGAGTATAAAGTAATTTATGTGTCGTTTAAAAAAAAATATAGAATGACGAAGGAGATACTAAAAAGATATTAGAGTTTTTTTTTCTCTAGTAAAGTTGACTTTGCTAAGAAAATGCTTAGCATTAGTCCTCCATTTGTCTGCTACATAGAATAGTTTGTAAGCGTGTAATAAAGTACCTAAATAAAATAAATAATTAATTAAATAAATAAGTTTAAGAACTAGCTGCTCCAAATCAAATCCTTTTGAATAACTATCCAATAACGGTAGACATTTCCAAAGTTTAGTATTATTCAAGAAATTCCTTGAATAAACTCAATATCAAACACAATTCCTCCATTCAACGTTTTATTAATTACTTGGAAACATTTAAATCAACTCCCGACGTTAGATAGCATAATTGAAATTGTCTGGATTAAGAAACTCGACGGCTTGATTTATACCTCCGAATCCCTCTCGAGCGTTTACAGAATATAATTCAAAGTTCTCGAAGCTGTGAATTTAATTTACGTCCTTTTCGGTAATATTGCAAAATAGAAAACGACACAAACTCGTGTCCAACCTTCTAAGCACTTCGTTATTCTCAATTTTTCAGGTACTGTGACTGAGCCTACTTTTTGTTTGAAGTATGACCAAAGGTAACCAAATACTTTTGGTACGATTAATACCAACTAACTATCACCAATATTGTTCAAATCTGCATGAGGTATTTCAAGTAGAGTCGGAAATACGTGTAGGTACAACAAAAGGACAAGTTTCCTCTCTTATAATAAGATATCTGACTTCCTGGGTCTTAAAATAATATAAAGATAATTTATTTGGACAAAACACGAGTAAATCATACACGTTTAAAAATGCATGCATATAGGTGTTAAAACAATATTTGCCACTTACTGTCAACGGTCCTGTAGCTAACACTTAGCTAACCCTGAGCAGGGGCGGATCCAGGATTTCATTTTGGGGGCATTCTGACATTTCTGACAAGGTTCGAAGGAATCAAATCGAAAAATTGAGTCGAATGTATGGAATTTCTAGGTGTTTTGGGGGGGGGGGCATGGCCCCCATGCCCATGCCTGGATGACCCTGAGTGGCATAGGCTGTAATTTGTTTTACTTGAAATAATCAGATTGGTCCTGTCGAAATTTCACCAAAACCGGTTCAGGAGTATGATTTTTATTTGTGCGGCATAGCACGCTATGTGAGCTTGTAGAGGTAGTTGACGAAAATACTGCTTTTAGACTCTAAAACGATTTAAATGCTCGCCTGTAAAGCACGCTAGTACTAAAATTAACAATGCTACTAATGATATTGCTAACGAATGCAGCGGTCACTACTCTGACGCGAGCCACGCCAGCCGCGGCCCGTGCGCCGTTTTGCTGCCTCAGCAAAACGCAAACGAAATTGCGTTTGTTTTTAAATAGGGCAAGTGCCTTTATTACTAACCAAAATACAAGCTAACATTAACACTATACAAACACAGTTAGACTGCCCATAGACCGTTGAAGGTCTAAAGACAATCCAAATGTTTAAGCCCACTATCAGTTGCCAGCGTACCCAGCATGCTGGCGGCATTACCACGCTGAATGGCAATGCAAACGTTGAGCCAGAAACACGCCAGCATTTTGGTCACGCATCGCATTAACCAGGCGCTCTAAAAGATTTTTGAAAATGAGGTGAGCTTCCGCTCCCCAAGGGCCCAATGTCTCGACCCCAAACGCCTCTGAAGTCTGAAGGTCTTGAAGTGTGAAGGTTTATTAAATTGATAATGATAACAAAATAGGTATTTGTGTCCACAGGTGCCCTTAACGTCAGTGGCTATTAACAGCGGTAACAGTGGTGAGGGCGACCCTGGAGGCAGCCCTCAAGGCAAAGACCTACCGTCGCATCATCCACCCACCTGATGCCGCAACGCCTGGGCGTAAAGCCCATTCGTCTACTCGAAAGGACTGAATACTTCATAGACTGTGTACTAGTGTAAAGCTTAGCTAAGATCCTTTTACAAAAATTTTACAGGAGCCAATGTTTGTGACGGACATCAATGTTTCTTTTTCAGTATAATATAGTTCTGGTGCTCTTACGTATACAGTATCTGCCTACCTGAGGTACCTGAAAAGTGTATAGGCGTATTGAATTGTTTTAATGCCTTAACACGTTCCCTATGTATTTTAAAACTGGAAATCCCCATACGTGCAAACACAACTTATTGCAATACTGGTAACCCTAATCAAAAAGGCGCCGAGTGATTGAGCCAATAAGTCGATGCACGTTTTTTCTATTACGATGTTAGTACGTGTATGCCTACAAAAATGTTAATTGTAACACGTGTACAAAATAACACGCATTTAATGAAATAAAATGAAATTTATTCACAAAAAATCAGCGAAATTTATTTCGCTGCTAATAATATGTTTTGTATAGGTACAGGGTTACGGATAAATAGACTGTATTAAGCCAAATAGGTACTCATAATTATGAACAACTTTTACTGTTGCCAACCCTGCTATCGCGACAAAAAAACTACTGTTCCATAGAAAACGGTCATTGACACTCGACAAAATGTATGGAACAGCTGATTTATTTTCCGCGATTTCAGGGTTGGTCCCATATTAAAAGTCGTTCACAATTATGAGTAGAATTATTTCTTTTCGGCTTAGTATAGTCTATATGCGTAACCCTGTATTTGTGGGGCGCTCTCAGAGAGCGTGTTATTGAATCTTAAGGGGGCTCTTCCGTCCGCAGATTAATTAAATGATGCCAAAACGATTTTTTTTATTATTTGTTATGTTATAACCAACAAAATTATTTTGTCACTTGAAAATTCACACTCTGTGATTTTATACTTAGAGACCGTCCATTAATCACGTGAGGCTTGAAAGTATTTTAGGGTTTTTTAGGTTTAGCAAATATCACGAGGGGGAGGGGGTGTAGTAAGATATCACGAGGGGGAGGGGGGGTGTAGTAAAATATCACGTGTATTTATTTTTTCATCAAACGCGCGAGTTCTAAACTGAGTGTGGACCTTGACTCGCCGTTGCCAGGCAACGAACGAACTCCCCGTGCGCCCCGCACCGCAACGATCGCCCGTGAAAAATACACGTGATTTTGGTGGGGGGGGGGGGGTAGTCTTAAACCTCACCGCGGATCACCAAAGGGGGGGGGGGGGGTTAAAAACATTACGTGATTAATGGACGGTCCCTTACCTTTCATAAGACATGTGAGTGCATGTGCGAACGAGAGAACTACAGCGGAGATGGGACGAGACCCTTTAAAACTCTCTTGTGTATACCGTTAGAAAATAAATAATAGGTGGGTAACTTCTGTGTAAAGCAAGGACTTTCTGCCCACTACCAGTAAAGTTATAAGTTTTAATAAAAATAGGTAATATCTTTTCTAGTCAATATTACTTAAAATAACTTAAGTGTTAAGTTAGGTTTTTTGATATTTTTCCTCGTATTTATACAATTATTGTGTACTTATTTTAAGTAGTATCTTTTGTAAAGTTTCATCTTGTAACAAGCTTTTTATATATAAGTAATATGTCAAAGTGTAAATAAATTGATGCTAAAACTTTTTGTATTGCTATCCCAATATATGAGTTCCTAAGATCGTTGTGTATCAATAACAGACTAGGCTCTTACCACTTTCACTTATATCGTACTACAGTTCGGCCACCGAGAGAATGCGTCTGACAGCTGCAATAACATTCTTAAAAAATCTAAATGTAACATTTTCTATTTAGTAGATTGACACGAGATCTTTGGCGTCCGACGAGCGAAGCGATGATGTCTCTAATAGTTTGAGGGTGTAAAAGATCGCCTACTCGCGTTTGTAAATAATCAACTTTTCATCACTAGTGTAAGGTAAGACAAAAAAACATGAGAAAAATTCGTATTCATATTTTATATCCCGCCAAAAAAAGAGCAAAACACAGATATTCACACCACAGAGGTTTTACATACACCCAGTTGTTAACTTCATTTCAGAGACTAAAAATTTTCTGACATGGTACGACCCACGTGTTAGAATAGTATAAAAAACTAAGCTCAATGTACTTTTTTTTGGGAATAGTTACATTTTTAAATAACTTTACCTCCCTAGGGTGGTAAAGTCATATTTACCGCCTGCGTTTTGAGTCAGAAAAATATTTTACTGTAGTTTATTGGCTACCAGCTGCAATGTTACGTTCACAAAGCTAGTAAAGGTGGCAGAATTTACTGTTTTCGTTCGGCCTTATGTTATGGTAACTGTTCTTTCAGCAGTCACAATTTAATATAACTGTGTTTGTTTGTTGGATTGTTTGTTTGTTCCTCTTTCCTATCGCAACAGAGCAACAAGTTACGAGTTTTTGTATAGGAGGGTCGGACAGTGACATAAAATAGGTACTTTTATCCCGAAAAATTGTACTGAATTGAACTGAAAGAATGACCATGCATGCGTGAAACCGTAAGATGCAGCTAAGTACTAAGTGTTTACCTCAGATCAGACAAACAAAGGAGATATTTTAGTACAATGCTACGTGAATGATGAACAAACAAACACACTGTCCCATTTTTTATATTACCACGATAGTGTACTAAAACAAATAATATCTACATCCTCTTAATAGTCTTTCCTCACGAATTTGTTGTTCCCCGGAATAAATTCAATCTCCGGTTACTATAGGCAAAGTTTGAATAACTTTACTTGGAAAATTAGACGGGCCACTTGACATTTTTTATTCGCAAAGTAGGTCACCCTCTAGTTTATTGAAGTAACTTTGTCTATTTATATGTTAAAAGGAGACACAGTAAATGTAACTTTACTTAAAATTTAAGTCTTAGGCTGGTTTTACAGCTGTGCGGGAGACTCGCACGTAAAGGGCCCTGATTCTGTAACTACAAACACGCACGTAACGCGCCGTGTTAAGTTTACCTCTAAAAGTTGATCTTTATTCCTAGGGAATAGAGTCCAAATTTTAAGAGGTTAACCTAACGTGGCGCGTTACGTACGTGTTAAAGTTACGGAATCACGGCCCAGGACGTACGACTTGGAACGGACACATTTTATGTGAGGCACTATAGAACATCGTTTCACAGTGACGCGGATTATTCCGTACGGGACTTGTCTCCGCTTAGATCCTGGACGACTCTCTGTGGGTCTCGCACAGCTGTGAAACCAGCTTTAATAACGGGTATGTTTATTTTATCTGAAATCAAATTATAGTTATTTTAATTCATGGAGTCATTTTTTTTTATTCTTTGTTCTGTGAGGATTTTTGCGTCGTATTTCTTGTGGATTTGCCAGTGTCAAGTCATACTATTAAGTTTTATACAAAGACGTTTTACCTTTTAGAGTATATATTTTTTTACATCGGACTAGGCTAACGTTTGACTGCGATCTCGCCTGATAGAAAGCGATGATGCGGTCGAAGATGTAGCATGTTTGCTCAGTAATAACCTATTAACCCTAGACTTGAACACTCCAAGATTGTAATGCTGCGGAAACACAGATAACTATAAGATCCTTGGTTTTATACAAAGAAGTTGGACGAAAAGTTAAGGTCCAACCTCTTTTGGTTTTATATCTTTAAATATGTCATAATCACAATCAAGTCAAGGGGCTTCTATGGAGTTTTTAAAACGAAGGTTTCCAAAACTCAATAGAAGACTCAAAACAAAAGTTTAGGAACGCACCGGTATGATGAGTATATATAACGGACCTCTTTCGGCTTATCTTCCTTTCTGCGTAAACCTGTATATAGGGATAACTAAGATAACTCTATCCTCTTCAATACTGACTTCAATTCTGTCATACCACTCACTAAAATAAACCAATCTTATTATTGAAACTGACGTGATTTTCACACATTTTATTTATCAGATTTTTTTGATTTTTTTTTTCTTGTCAGATTGGTTTAGTTTTAGTGAGTCAGATAATTTTAGTCCGACAGGACTAAAATTATCTGCCTCTCTTTTTGCTTGCATAGTGGTCAACGTTAGTTGTCCGCTATGTCATTGTAGTACTGACATCGCGCGGCGTTATAGTCAGATCGCGGTTGCCTTGTAACTAACCAAAAATCGGCGCAATTCGTAGCGTGCGCCGAGTTTTGGTTCAGACCTTTTTTTGGCACGATTGTGACTCTATATGTATTATATTTATCTCGATGGGTAAAGGGAAAAAATATATAATACGCGGAGACATTTGAATGAAAATAATAATAGTACTAAGGCATATCGCCCTTGTATGTCTGATCTGAGGGTACCTTTCTAGCACGCTACCTGATGCAACTCTCCCGGGAAATGCTCAGACTAGCTTTTACAGTGCTAATTCAGGTTGCTTATATGAATTCTTAGAAAAGTAAACATTCACAATCTGTTTTAAGTTTTCACACTATAATAATAAACAGTGGAGGCATTTTGAGAATAATAAATATTGCTATTTAGAAGCAATATTTCCAATCACGGCTTCTGTAATTGGTAGGTGTATAAAACACGAGTGCTAAAACGATTTCCTAGTACCTTATAGTAAGCACACGTAATTACATTTAACATGGACGTAATAAGGGATTTTGGAGTTAATTTTTTTATGCCATAGATGGCAAACAAGCAGACGGGCTCCCTGATGACAAGCAGCCAACGTCGCCTATGGATACTTGTAACACCAAAGGCATCACAACTACGTTGCCGACCCTTTAAGAATCTATTAAATCGCCTTTTGAAGAATCCATGTTGTAGCTTCTTGGAAACACCGCGGAAGGTAGCTCATGCTGAAAAATCGTTTCTATAAGCTACCTATAAACTTATAAGGTGCCTTATAAGGTAATAACTTATCTGCTTATATAAATAAAATAAAATTCCTTCACCATTTGAATGCTACATTATCACTGATTAATATAGGCTATTTTAATAGGCTATATAACTATACCCGTGCGGAGCCGGGGCGGACCGCTAGTTCTCAATATTTTATAAAATAGTCAACAAAAACTTCCGAGCATGTTTTGAGATAAAATCTTTTCACGAAACTTTTTTGCGATGCTTTTTGTGTTTCATAATTATACATATATAAATCTAGGGTCGATTATAAATTAATATTCTGTATAAATGACAATCATTTGAAGTTTTATTTTAAAGCAAGTACGGCCCTGTAGTAATGTACCTACATATTTTTTATAATCATCTTTTGTTTTATTTATATTCTCTCCAGCTTGTTTTAGAGCACTTGTTTATTGTTTGGTTGAAAATAACAAACAGGCTTGTTGCTTTAAATTATAAATGCTTAATTAGGTTTTCAGTGAAAATGTAAACTTCGCTTCTACATTGAATAAAAACAACCATCCTTCCTAATATTATAAAAGCGAAAGTAACTCTGTCTCTCTGTCTGGATGTTTGTTCGCTTTTCACGACTAAACCGCTAAGCCGATCTTAACGAATTTTGGCAGGATGATAATGTACATCATATGGACGGACATAGGGTACTTATTCACCCAGAAAATGCGGAAAAATTGGAAAATCGCTGGTAGCTTCGCGGGATTCAGCTAGTATTTTTGTAAGATAATAAAATTTATGCTTACAATTATCTTTATTTTCATTATCAGCATCAGCCAGATCTTGTAGGAATTCATTTTTCCCGGATAAAAGTAGCCTATACAAAGCATAAATCCAGGGTATACCTAAGCTACCTTCACACCAAATTCCTTTCAGAATCTCCGGCAGGTTGTTTAGTATGGCGTGCTAAGAAGGAGGCATATTTATGTTCAGCAGTGGACGTCTTCTGGCTGATGATGACGTGCCTACTTTCTTCAGACTACTTACTCATCCATGAACCGATAACCGATGGGAAGAAAAGTTCTGGAGTGGAGACCACGAACTGGAAGACGCAGCGTAGGTAGGCCTCCCACTAGATGGACCGACGACATTGTGAGAGTCGTGGGCATCCAGTGGATGCAAAAGGCAGGCTGTCGTTCAGTGTGGAGGTTAAAGGGGGAGGCCTATGTTCAGCAGTGGACGTCTTCTGGCTGATGATGATGATGATGACTCATCCATGAACACCACATCCTCAGTAGAAATATTCAGATAGTGATATTTCATTTCAAATAGATTTCGAAATATAAGTGAGATGGAGAATAAATTACAGTAGGTATTTGTTATGAACATAAATCTGTATCGCGCGTGCTGGTGCTTCATAAATCATCTTGAAATCACCTTTGCGGAAACTGAGGTATATGTTCCTGTTACGTTCACTTTACCTTTGGATTTGGGATAAAACAAGTTCGATTTGTTGGCACATTAGAATCCAACGTTCCTGGCAATCCCTTTGTTTATTTTTACCGCGCTTTTATAAGCGTCGCTTGTAAATAACTAGCTCTCGCGATGTCATAATAGGTACAAAAAATGCGCTACGCTGGATTTTCATACAAATTGAGGTACTTGCGGGATCTATTTTAATAAAGATATGTGGTAGACTTCCAGATAAAAGCTATATTGTTGCAAAAAATATTTCAGTTCGAAAGCTTTTACAAATAAAAGGTGTCTAAGAAACTGCCAGCCTACGATCACAGGGCAGAGCTTCCAAATAGCTGATCTTGAGCGTAAGTCACGATATAAATATTATCTTCTTTTAACGTTGCTAAAGAAATGGGAAAGGCATCGGAATCTTTTCAGACAAATTTGGGAAATGTTCTGCGCTTTTCTGTTGATTGCTCTGTAAAATACATTTCCTGCTAGGTATTCCTACGTCTATTGATCGTTTCAGCGATTCGTAACTTTGACTTTGTCGCAATCATGTGGTCTATTTCTCTATTGGGGTGTCTTTACAGAACATCCGCTTGCGCGTTATATTTCAGGATGCGAGAACGAGACGGAGAAGAGAGATAGCCCTCTATCCCTCTCCTCTGTCTCCTTGGAGAAGAGAACGAGGACGAGCTTGAAATGAAACGTGTTGTGAGCTTTAGACTTACTAGCTTTTGCTCAGAATTTCGTTCACATTACGGCAAAAACATACCTAACACTTAACGAAAGTTTAATTTACTACAAGTGAAAGAATTTTCAGAATCGGTTCAGTAATTCCAAAGATTACCTCCTACAAACACACAAACATATTTTTTTTTGTCTTAATCATATAATTTAGATTAGTATTTTGTACAATGGAAATAAGGTGCGCGGTAAAACTTACTCCTCTAACTACTTCTTGTTAGAAGTAGAAGTAGTTGTCTTGTTGTTGTGTGTGTTTTTTTTGTTTTACACTGTTGTGTAAAACAAAAAAACATCATACTAAAGATGATGAACATCATAGACTAATCCTCGTTCACATTTGTAGAGATAATTGGATGGCTGGAAACTGACATAAGATTTTTTTTATCCCAGAAAAATGAAAAATTTCGTGAAGGAATGACGACGTAACGAGGTGTGTTTTTTTTTTGTCTTGTGACATAAATAGAAACAAAAAGAACTTTTCCATGCATACCACAGATAAGAGCAGTGAATAGAACGGAAATAAGAAGGAACATCTGTTACCAGGCATATGAGTGAACCTTGATTGAACATTCTTATTTAGATCAATGCGTCGAATTCCGCATCACAGTTGCTAACTGATTTCAAATGACTCACGTTTCGTCAAGGACTTTGTATATCCTATCGTTTCGTTTATATAGGTGCAATTTTATTTTTGCTTTTCTTTGGTGCATTCAAACCAAAGTTTCAATAAAAACACTGAGTCGACTCCCAACCAAACTACTTGCTTTTATGCATTTATTTTACCCAATTTGCCGTTTATTTTATTGCATTGGATCCACAAATAAACATTAGTAAAAGGCAGCAATTGTTAGCTTGATTAATTTAAAAACTCGCAATAGGTAGAACTCGTAAAATAGGTCAGATGAAAAATTTAATTTGGCGACGGACCGCGCAGTTCACATTGAACGTGGAGATAGGTATAATATTTATTTCAAATGGCGTATTATTGAGTAAAAACACCTGTGAAAAATAATGATGCTTTGTATTTTTAAAGAAACCAGCCATGTGCGAATCGGTCTTGCGCACTGAGAGTTCCGCCAACCTAGTCTCGGCCACCTCGCGGTTACTGCTAAACACCACCCCATCATGTCCTCTGTCCATGTGTCCTTCCCAGTTCCACTTAAGACGAAATATGCCTCAAATTTGACGATTCGTCCTCACGAAAACTTTAAAAGTAGACCTTTACAATCGATTAATTGACATTATTTCTTTATGTGTAATAAATGTTCTTCAAATATTTTATTCTTATGTGTTCACCGATACACGATTAAAGAAATATGGCTTGATAGAAAAAAGTCGCATACTTTCCTAAAAAACACCCGTTTTTACGTTCCCTTCGATGGATGGAATCAACTTCATACAATCTCTATAGGAAATATTTTTATTTAATAAAATTGTGTGTAATCCTAACAATCATTCAAATACTTTAGTGATCTCAGTTTTTTGTAAAAGCGTAATATTATTAGTAGAACAAAGAAAAAATTAATATTGTAAATATTTGAAAGCGCGCACGCCGAGTATGCAAGCATTACCGTCAAACAAGTGTACGTTCTCTACCGTAATCTTTTTTACGTCTGCAGCCATGATGCGACGTCGTATTTCAGTGTTTCAGATACGGTCTTGCAGTTTGTAGACTCGCTAAGACACACTGACTAAAACCCCCCTTTCAAAATGTGGCTCTAAACGGTAGAATATCAATGTCTTTGATTACCACAAGATCCAGATCATAGGTCATCGCCCATTCAACAGAAACGCAGAATATTATGCAAGTCCTAAAACTATCCCTTGTAGTTTTTTTAAGTTACTCATCAAGTGTGTTCAATGCGTTGTTAACGCGTGGGTGGTCGTGGTTGAATGGATCTAATAGGTAATGCCCTATATCTTGATAGCCATTTGGCATTAAAATCTTATCACGTCTTCCAATAATTTCATCGATTCAATAACCGTAAATTATTTCAATACTCAACCTTGGTAAGTATTTCTACAAGCAATTTTCCTATCATCAAAGTAATCATTCAAAACTCTATCATGATCAAAAACATACGATCTCGAATGTGTTCCAAGAAAATAACAACTTTTAACTTTGATACATTACAGGTACTTTTTCAGCAGCTTTTTGCTGAGCCGTCCAATAGATAAATCTATCTGAGAAGAAAAACTTTTTTTTTTACATAGTTACTAAATAGGATAAAAAAATCATGTTGGTTGTTGCAACCTGTTTTTCAAGAGGAGAAACCTGGAGCAGGGTCGAGGTTTGAACCGTGTGCCGTCAGATTGTAAAACGCACATGCTACCGCTCGGCCATCATCGCTCGCTGAAGCTGATAAATCGTTACCGGTGTCAATTTACCAGCTGCAATTAAATGATAAGTATATTTACACTGAAATCATAATGATAAGTATATTTACCCAAATTAAATTTGAAAATCATTTTTACAAAAACATAATTGGCTATGTACACTAACATTTATTAACATAATTATTAACATTTTAATCACTATTTTTCGTTTTTTTTAATACTTAAAACACATGATTTATTCTCGATTCTCCAGAATGTTGCCTGGCCTATAATTATTTTTAACCGTTACAGATTATAAAATTAAAACCTAGCTAAACGTTTTTTTCCGTCAATGTAGTAATTTTTCATAACGTTTCCACCAAACATGTAGAAATTAATATCTCTGTTTATGATAGTCATAAAATGGCGTAGCCATTTGGTGTGCAATCATAATATTGCGATTTTAATTATGACAAACCAGTCGTTAACCAATTCGTTGACTATAATTCACTAAGAGGTAGGTAAGTCTACGTAAATATATCTTTCAGCACCTACAGCAGAAACAAATTATGGACCTTTTTTACAGATTGTTGTTTCAAGGGGGAAATCTAATATCAGTAATATTTTTATTTTAAAGATTTTTTTTATCATTTCAACATAAACATGTATTTTTTCATATGGGAGTCAGATAATGGTGTGCAAATTATCGTTGATCAAAAATTTAAACATACATTTCTATGATTCTGTGAAACATACATTTCTATGGTTTCTACGCCGTCCCTAAAAATAAAATAATAACAAAACTTGTCCCATTGCTTGTCCCATTAGAATCTGATAGTTCTCTTCGCTCAGCATATACTTATATGTACTACGTAGTAGGTACATTTAGATCAATGTCACTCGGTCAATAAAATCAAAATACTACACTAACTGACTGACTCATCACGCTGTCAAATGTCGAAGATAATTACTTGGCCTATGAAGCTGATATTGGGTAAGTAAATTCTCTAAGGGGTTTAGAGAACCGTTAAGAAAGATTTTTGCGAAAGGGTTGATTTAAGGGCGAAACAAAAGGGGTTAAAAGGTTATGTGAATGTCTACTCGTACGTACATACGAAGTCGCGGGCAACAGCTAGTAGCTTATATGAGTAGGTACACAGACGTGTGCAGACTTTTATTTGTACGATAAATCAAGCAACCCCGTTTGCAATTTGGGCATGTTGAATATTGGGGCTTTACAGTTCGTGAAATACGGATTTCAATGTGTATCTTTCTGTCCCGTCTTATTTATGACCCTTTTTGGACATTTCGTACGTTGACGATACAATTAACTGTTGTGTAACTGTGTTGAAATATTGGGAGTTGAATAACTCCTCGTCGCGATTTTGGGGATATAATTTTCGGAGGGAAATATCACTTTGAAACTTTGTGAAAAAAAAACTAAAAAATATTTCGAGAATGTTTAAAAAAAAAATTTAGTTCTTTTTAGGGTTCCGTACCCAAAGGGTGAAAACCGGACCCTATTATAAAGCCTACAGTGTCTGTTTTTCTGTCTATCTGTTTTGTCCTACAAAGTAACGGCTGTATCTTTCGAACCGTAATAGATAGCCAGTTGAAATTTTGAAGTTGAGATTATGTAATGTTTCCGTGGATTAACTATGAAATAATAAAATCAAAAAGTAAAAACTAAACGGGGGTCCGCATACAATGAATGTATTTTTAACGCAATTTTGTATTTGCTCTAATGTAACAAACCAGCCAAGTGCGAGTCGGGCTTGCGCGCTGAAGGTTCTGTACCACCACATAATTCAATAACGAAATTACTAGTTATAACTTGGTAATGAACAGAAACTTGTCACCAACTCGCCATCATTTATTTTATGAGTGTGTAGTACTATAATCGTGAAAAAGACGCTTGTACGTATTACCGTTTTAGCATTAGAGCGAATACAAAAATACGTAAAAAATATACGTTTATTGTATGGGGACCCCCTTTAGTTTTTACTTTTTGACGTTTTTAAGAAAATATTCAACTGGATATCTATTACGGTTCGAAAGATACAGCCGTTGTAAGGTAGGGCAGACGGATTGACAGAAAGACAGACACTGTAGGCTTAGTAATAGGGCCCCGTTTACACCCTTTGGGTTTGGAACCCTAAAAATAGAGGAAAAATCTAAATTAATTCCAAGCCAAATTGTTTGCTAACCTTTAGCCTTGCAAAATAATCCCTGGTCATATCTTCCAGAGAAAGAAAATCCTCTTGGATAACTTGGCTAATGAAACAAAGTAGCATTTCACATTACAGAAAAAGCGGATATTCTCGCCGCTCCCTTGAAACACTGAACAACCCGAAGGAAGCCAGCGAAGTGAAACAAATAGTTTATAGCCAAGTGTAGTGCCAATAGTTTAGTTAGAGCAAGAAGCGTTTAAAGCAATCCAGTTTAGGTGATGAAAAAAGTTCATCAACATCATCATCAGCCAGAAGACGTCCACTGCTGAACATAGGCCTCCCCCTGTAAACTCCACTGGATGCCTGTGACTCTCACAATGTCGTCGGTCCATCTAGTGGGAGGCCTACCTACGCTGCGTCTTCCAGTTCGTGGTCTCCACTGAAGAATCTTTCTTCCCCATCGGTTATCGGTTCTTCGAGCGATGTGGCCTGCCCATCGCCACTTCAACTTGCAAATTTTAACAGCTATATCGGTGACTCTGACTCATGAAAAAAGTTGTGCGACCGCAAACCGAATCTGGGCGTGCATTCGCGTGATTTTCCGAACTGAGCTGTTTAAAAATTCAAAATTCAAAAATTCAAAATTCATTTATTTCAGGCTTAACCCATATAAGAACATCAAAATCAAAATATTAAATATTAGTTTGAGACCGCGTAAGGAGTTGGACGTAAGGCCCCTGAGCGATGGTGACTGAGCGCTAGTGTAGGTACGTTTTACAATCTGATGGCATCCAGTTCGATCTTACGCACTTACTTATTTATTACTTAAATAAATTATGTGCAGTCTGATTCCATCGCTTAAAAACGGGGAAGGTAAACGTTGTGATAAAACCGGTATATCCAAAAACCTCAAAAGTTCAAAGACATATTAAAGACCATAGTACAAACATGCACTGGGCCAGCATGGTGTCTATCTTCTCTCTCTCTCTCTCTCTCTCTCTGAGAGGCCTATGTCCCAGCAGTGGGAACAACATGATAGACTGATAATGATGATAGCCAAGTGTGGCTAAGATCCAAGTACTTACGGTGCTGATAATCCGGTTAGGGCCTAAGATACTTTTTTCTGTAGATAGGTTGTGCTCGCCACCATATTGACTAGACGAATCCAAGGCTGGCTGCCTGACTTTGTTCAGCCGTCTCTCAGTCACGCACTCCGAGTGTCCACAACAAATTGTATTTTTGTCTCTTTCTAACAACAGATATAGCGTAAAAAGTCTTTCATATTCTTTCCCTTATTTCACAAAAAGGACGTATGCGTTGCCTATAACGTCTCTATTATTACACCTCACTGGTTAGGGCTGAATGAACGCCTATAGGCTATTGATTGAAAATATGCTCACTCGAATTAATCCAATGAATGCGCGACCGAATAACTTTCACATTACTTTTTCAGAAAGAAAGAAAGCAAGAAAGAAAGAAAATAAATTTTATTCGACCTCAATCCTTCCTTCCTTTTTTTTTTTTTTTGTTTTTTTTGTTTTTTTTCCTTTTTTTATGTATGACCCACACTATTCATGTAGGGATGTGAAGTTTTTTTCCTAACGTTTATGTTAGTGCGTATAAAAAAAAAATTAAATTTAATAAACATTTATTTAAAAAATGCAATAATACAATAACAAAAAAATATGAAATCTAAAACTTATATTACAATTTTTTTTAACAAACAACACCATCTTATTATTTTAGTAGTTGTACACGACGCAAGTAACTTAATTGAGCAACTTGAAATATTATTACATTGGTACATGCAAAAATAATTTCGTACTGTAAAATTTAATTTTCCAAATTGGTTCATAAATGACTGAGGAACAAACAAAAAAAATCCTTCGTTTTGAAGTCGGTTAAAAATCTCGTTCTGAATCGCAGTCCGTATTATCCTTTTCGAAATATATCATATGTTCAGAGCTGGTAGTAATTAGGATGCGGTGGAGTGAACGTAGGAGTGAATGGTTGCTTCTTCAGGAACCTATAAATAAATAAGATTATATTGAAAAAATTATATATAATTATATTGGCCTATGTCCAGCAGTGGACGTCCTATGGCTGAAATGATGATATTGAAAAAAAAACCCGACATCAAGACGACTCAAACTTAAGCAAAAAAAAATGCAAATAACAATTAAAACAGAAATTTAAAGTTTTTGTTTACGCGGATAAGTCCGCGTTTGACCACTAATGAGTCAAGCACTTATCTTAATAACAATAGAAGTTAGAAGGTTCTTAAGAATTATACGGACGGACAGACAGACGGACGGACAGAACGAACTTGTACGAACTTACTTTGGGGTTCTTCAAAAGGCGAGTTAATATAGAGTTCTAAAGGGTCGGCAACGTATTTGTGATGTCTCCGGTGCTACAAGTATCCAAAGGCGAGAGTAACTGCTTACCATCAGGCGACCCGTCTGCTTGTTTGCCACTTATGCCATAAAAAATAATTTCCTTGTAGTAACGATGTACTCATCGTCATCATTTTAGTCATAGGTCTCCCCCATCGAGCTCCAAAAGGGCCGGTTGGAAGCGGCTGCATCCAGCGTTTCCCTGCGATCTCTTTTAGATCGTCCGTCCATCTTGTGGGTGGACGTCCTACGCTGCGCTTGCCGGTCCGTCGTCTCCATTCAACCTTTCGGCCCCATCGGCCATCTGTTCTGCGTGATATGTGCCCTGCCCACTGCCTTCCCATGCCTTGCCTTGTACTACGGAACTTACGGAGTTGGCGGCCAAGCGCAAGCCTATTAATATTATTTTTTAAAACCCTAAAAAGCAGTACCTGTGTCAGTGTGTGTTGTGTGTGTGTATGTAGTTTGCGCTTACCTCCTGAAGTCCTTGCAATATTGAGTCATGAAGCAAAAATAGAGGCGAAGTTCACAGGAGAACATGCACATACACCCACTTGCGCATTTAGTCACTGATTTGGGGCAAAACGGAGGGAGCGCAGTGCCCGGGCAGGGCGAGTTGCAGTACGTCACGTTACAGTCATTGCGATTTCGTGTGGTTACGGCTGCAATATTTATTTATTTTATTACACGGATATTACTCACGTTTGATTAGTGGCGCGCACTCACCATGAAAAAGACTTTCGAATGCAGATGAAACAGTCGGAGTAATCCGCTTGGTGTTACAAGTATACATAGGCGACGGTGACTGCTTATCATCAGGCAGCCCAACAGCTTGTTTGCCACAAACGGCATTAAAAAAAATTGTCCAAATAAGTTTATGTCTCAAATAAAAATACAGAGTCACTACGGCGAACACGAAAAGTGAAGCCACTTTTTGAAACATGTGTGCGTAGTCGAAGCAATTTTCTGACAAGAAATTCACGTAGTGTTGAATGCGTATGTGTGCATGAGTCGTGTATTTATTGGGAATTCACGTAGTGCGATTTTGGCGTCACTTTGGCAGTGCGGTGTAGTGCCTCTGTATTTTTTTTTGCTCTGAGGTTTATGTGAAAATAAATTGTAGGCCCAAGAGGTAATGGGATCGGTGGTTGAAGCAACAAACGCAAAAATGCGGCGCTCACGGGCCGACGCAGGCTTGCATCAGCAGTTTTCACAACACGACATCGTGTCGTAAACGTCATAGTTTTTCACGATACGACGCCGCATCGTAGCACGTCACAACAAGGTTGCACCATCATGTCGTGTGTTTGTGTTTTGGTCATTTATGTAAGTAATGATTTTGGGCCTTTCTTTTAGGTACCCCTGCGCTTTCATACTTCAAATTCCCTTATTTGTTTTATCGAGTTCTGTGGGTTGATTTTATGAAAATTTAATTCCTTTTTTCCTTTATTAACTAAACAAAATACAAGCTAAAACTAACACTACAAATACAGTTAGACTGCCCATAGACCGTTGAAGGTCTAAAGACAATCCAAATGCTCAAGCCCACTACCAGTTGGCAGCGTACCCAGCATGCCGGCGGCATTACCACGTTGAATGGCAATGCTTATGCGTTGAGCCAGAAACACGCCAGCATTTTGGTCACGCGTCGCATTAACCAGGCGCTCTGAAAGATTTTTGAAAATGAGGTGAGCTCCCGGTCCCCGGTTTAATTCCTTGTTCGTATGTTCATTTTGTTGATTGAATTTACGAACATTCAATCAACAAAATAAATACACGAATATATCACGAGTATATTTATATACGAATATAAAGAAAAACCTTACGATAGCGATCATCGATGCTCCATTCGTCCCAATTGTAGTCCACCTTAGTTGTGCATACTGAGTCTGAACCATAATACAGAATCACAGTCAAAATAATTAACCATTTATAAATCATGCCGTGTTGTTTTACTATTATGTAAAGAATATATATAAATTTGCCTGTAAATTTTTAATTCTGTAAATAATTTGTAACGACAATTTTTTTTACAAAAAAAACTCTGAATTTGTCATTGTGTAGTGCCACAGATTCACAATAGTGTTTCGAGCACAGATATGTATCAGACCCGGTATCACAGAATAATAAAGAGCATTAGTGTTTTAGTCTGTGGTTTTAGTCCTTTAGTCACATTAGTCCTTCTGAGCCACAGACTATTATAAGTCTTTGTTCTGAACCCGGTATATTTGTGGCGTACTCGCCAGCCGAAATCTTACTCCTTGTGCCAACCTTCATGAAGTTAATGCTATATTTCCACGACGGTGGCGCTGGTGTGTAATAAGTAGAAAATTAAAGAACATTGTTAATTCAAAAGAATTGTCATTCGCTTCTTTGTTCGCTTCATCTAAGATTTGCGTATACATTAAAATCATAATTTTATACGGACTCTGCTATTTTCTTCTATTGTCGGTAGCTTAAACCACTCCTTTTATATAAACAGCGCCTACTCACTATATATTACTTTACTCTATGATCAGACCTCGCATTTTTTGCTACGCAGAATCTATGGACTTCATCATCAGCCAGAAGACGTCCACTGCTGAACATAGGCCTCCACACTGAACGACAGCCTGCCTTTTACATCCACTGGATGCCAGCAACTCTCACAATGTCGTCGGTCCATTTAGTGGGAGGCCTACCTACGCTGCGTCTTCCGGTTCGTGGTCTATGGACTTGTACAACTTCAATGCAAATTCTCGAATGTATGAAACGGGTGCAAAATCACACTTCTACGTTTTTTTACACTACTCTAACGTATAAGCTTGTCCCTATAGGCATCTCACTTCATTATAGGCGTCGCACCCGTTGCATAAATATTTTTCTTTATGGAAGTCCCGCCTCTTCAGCATAAGCGGTTATATTATCTTTGCCTGAAAATCACGCCAAATCATCAAAGAGCTTATGGGAGATTATTTTCTCAAAGCAAATAATCACGGATAAGATCTGTGCTAATCATAAACTCAGTATGCGCCAAATCTGCATGAAACAGATTATATATAACTTAATGGTTTTTTTTCAACCTGTCTACGGCCCCTTTGGTTGTTAGCAAAGAGGAGTGTTGTTGGGCAAAGAAATCGGACCTACTTAGTAAAAAGTAGGTTCAATTTCTTTGTTGTTAAGGCAATTTTGCCATCAACAGTGAGGGGAGAGATTGGTCAAAGATGTGTCCACAAGGTAAATACTACGGTAGAGTCAGTAGAACGGAAGAACGTAGAGGAAAACATAGCTGTTCAATTTTTTTTTTATTCACATTCGACTAAATAAATGTACCTATACTCGCAAATTCGCGATTCCAGGGTTGTTTCTATAGAAAAATTTGTTCATATTGAAGAGTATAATAATAATAAATAAAAATGTTTATTAGGAAAAAATTACAGTGGTATTATAAACAATAGGAACGGTGTTACCTACAGTAGTTCAAGAACTGTATCAGTATCAGTATCAGTATCTTTATTTCAATTGGGTACAAATACAAGTACACTTTCGAAAGGTCAAAATTATACATTAAAAGTACATAGTCAATATAAACGAAAGAAAAAAAACTGGTATACCACTTAATAATTATAAAATCAATTATTTACTAGAATTGGTGTTGTCAAGTTCTCGTGTTGGAAAGCTACCAGACTTCAATTTGGTAGATTTACACCAATTACACTTTACACAATAAAATAAAATAAAATCTACTTCCTTAAAAAATTGTATAAAATAAATTGAAATGTCAAAATTGTATAGTAATAATATCTGTAAAATAATAAAATGTCAAATAAATTTTAAATTAATTAGTTAAAATAATATGTGGGTAAATTTCATTTCATTCTGTACAATATTAATTAACTAAGTCCATGTCAATATTTACATTTCGCCATGCCTTTTTATCTTTTATAAACTCGTCCACCTTGTAGTAAGCTTTCTGAGACAAGAGGTTTTTAAATTTATTTTGAAATTCCTTGAAATTCTGAAATTCTGAAATTTTGAAATTCCTGAAAAACCTGTGTCGCAGGTAACAACGCCCACCTTCCAAACTGTACAAAATTCATAGTTACAATGAGAGACAAACAATAATTCGATGTATCGATTAAGTATGTGTCGTTTCAGTATGTGTGTGTGTTGTGTATGTGTAGTATATGTGTTAGTATGTGTGTGTGTGTGTGTTAGTGTGTGTGTGTGTGCGAGAGTGCGTGCATACGTGAGTGTGTGTTGTGTGTGATGTCTTTGACAAATGTTAAGGTATGTAAATGTGATTGGATAATAACTTCCTATCGGATTATTAGGTACTAGCTGAAACCCGCTAATTCGTACGCGTAGAGCTCGGCCTTCGTCCTCGCTACTACAACCAGTTATAGCCTATGTGTTATTCTAATGTATAATCTATATTATTGTAAATTTTCATTAAAATCCATTCGGTAGTTTCGGTGTTTTGCGTGAAAGAGGAATAAACATCCATACATCCATGCATACAAACTTTCGCGTTTATAATATTAAAGTAGGATTACCATCCAGTGTCACTCTTTACCTTTGACTGTTTCTAAATGAGAACATATTATTTCACTAATATTTTCGCATGCAAAAAATGTATACAATTTCTATAAAGCTAAGAAGAGACGCGCCGAAGAATACTCCGACGACACCTCCTATGTCAACTGAAACAAACACACAAGTTGATTGAATCAGGCGTTACTTTGCGGAAGTCCATTTTTAATTTGTATTTGTCGAATTTCTAGTGTAATTCCGCTTCTAAAAAGAACTACGCTCGTGCTTGTAGAAGCGGAATTACACTATAAATTCGACATATACAAATTAAACACACAAGTGTTTAATGATCTTTGGTTTTAACTCTCAAGGCAAGAATTATAACTATTGTTAAAACAATGATCTGTCTACTAGGTAACTTACTCGAAAAGATAATCCCAAAGTAACTCTATTCGGAAAACTTTTACGAAACGTCTAACTTATTTTGATGTAATTTCGCATGTAATTAGACACATCATGATGTCATGGACGACAAAGGAAACTTTTTAGGGTTCTTTACCCAAAGGGTATCGACTGTGACCCAATCAAGGGTATTACTAAGCCTACGCCGTCCGTCTGTATACCGTAAAGGCCTATGTGAGAATATATAATTATGTTAACAAATAATAAAATATGGTAAAAGGTACGTAGTCCAAGAAATCTTCAAGAAAAGAGTGAATAGGCATCTCATGGGCAAGCGTGCCCCATCTTAGACTGCAACGTCACTTACCATCAGGTGAGTTGAGGTCAAACGCTAGGCCGTATATTAATATTTAATCATAAAAAAAAATATACTTCAACACTAATTACACATTATAACTCGAAAATACTTAAGTTTAGTAAAATACAGCGACTTGTTTATTTCACGTTGGCGCCAAAACTCTTTTAAATATTATTAAATTAATATTTACCTAGAGTTATTTATCTTGTATATTTTATAGCACTTACCGACTAATCCAAGCATGTCCCTAATGGCTTGCCGGCGTACCCTCAGGTGTGGTAGTTGTCCAATCTTCACTTGTCCCTTCATCTCATGTGAATCGCTGAGTTTACTGTAAGTTAGTTGCTAGTTAAGTAGTTACTTTTAGCCTACCCCCGAAAGGGTGATTGCATGGGGCATATCCATCACGCTGGCCCAGTGCGTATTGGTGGATTCAGATACGCCTTTGAATTCCTTCTCCGTACGTATGCTGGTTTCCTCACAATGTTTTCCTTCACCGAAAAGCCAGTGGTATGAAAATCCGTACATAAGCTCCAATGAGCTCATTGATACGGGCCCGGGGTTTGAACCCGCGACCTCACGCTTTCAAGTCAAACGGTCTCCCAAATGGGCTATCAGGGCCGATTGACTTGCTGGCCTTTAAAATAAAAACGAAGTAGAGTTTGTACAAACATACTCACGGACATTTAATACTGACAACACTGTAAGTCACTTCAGAACAGCTCATGGGGCACTGACAGTTTTTGTCCACTTCGATCGACCCTGGAATATACAGATCACAGATCTTTATCTCGATAGATCCCGCAAGCACGTCAAATCGTATAGCTGGTATAAATTTAAAGTTTTGCAAACCCTCCGATAAAAGAGCTATAAAACTTCATATGGCTTAACAAATTGATCTTACAACAGATTAAAGCTCATTGATGACGAAGTGTTGGTTGGAAAGAAACTTTAGAGTCTGAACCACCGACGTAAAGTCGCAAGCTTGTCGGTATTTTATAGGATTTTCCACGGAGAGTGTGCAACGGAACTTCACGAACTTGTTCCCCCATCACCTTTTCATTACCGGACGTCCAGACGAACGGCAAAGCGTCACCCTTACTTGGTCGAAATGCCATTTATTCGCACCAAGCGTTTTGACTCCTCTTTCTTAATTAGAACAGCAAATTAGAACAGCAGCATTACAATCTTGGAGTGTTCAAGTCTAGGGTTAATAGGTTACTACTGGGCAAATGTGCTCCATCTTCGACCGCATCATCGCTTCCCATCAGGCGAGATCGCGGTCAAACGTTAGCCTAGTCTTATATATAAAAAAAAAAAAAAAAAAAAACTTAATATAGTCATAGCTCACTACTTGACTGCTCATCCTTTACCCCGCGTGATGAAAAGGTACAAGGTACAAAATTATCAGCATTCTCTTTTTCGAGTGGGCCAATCCTAGGCGCGAATTGAATGAATTACTTTTAAATCTCCAATCACAAGCTGCCATTATACCCCCCCCCCTCCTCCCCCACCCCGCGACCGAAATGGCTTACTTTTGCAAAAGACTTCACTACATGCGCGATGAAGTGGCTAAGAACAATCAATCAAGTCACCTTTAAGAAATTGGGAGCTATGATGCCACAGACAGGCATACAGTAACCCCTCTGTTTGCGTCGTTGGTTAAAACTCAGCATTCCGCATATTTTAACCCAATATGACGTAACGAGATTTTCCGCTAGTGTTGCAGGTGTTCATAGGCGGCGGTTTCTGCTTACCATCAGGTGGACCACCGGCTTGTATGTCGCACTTTTTATTTTTTTAAATACACGTCTCTTACATACATGTCAGGGTTCTGGACGGGTGACCTGGTGGTGACCGGGTTTATCAACAAAAACGTGTTTTTGTATAATATTGTTTCGAGAAGACCCAGCTTCTATGTAATGCCGTGAATGTAATTTTTGTTATATATTCTTTTGTTTGCTCATTTATTTTTATACTTGGTTAAGTATATAGACTGTACTAAGTACTAAGCCTAAAGGAGGCCATTGTACTCATCATTCCGTTGAGTACAATGACCTCCTTTCGGCTTAGAACAGTCTTTATGCGTAGCCCCGTATACCTGTATTATATGCTTACTTCTGTTTGTGTAAAGACATTTCAGTCCTTGAATATCGCACACCGGTATATTCCCTGTAACAAAAAAAATATTACGTAGGTACTTTCAAAACGCTGCTTCAAAATGAGTCACAAATACGTAGCCGATCCTTTAGGACTTTAAATCGCCTTTTGAAGAACCCCATTTTATGGTTTCTCGGAAACATCGTGGAAGGTAGCTCAAAATAAAAATAAATCTAACTAAAGTATGTGCAGTTTCGATGCCATCGCTCCAAAATGGTGAAGTAAAAACATCGTGTGGAAACCGGTATGTCCAAGAACCTCAAAAGTTCAAAGACATGACATTCAGCCAGGCCAGCATGATGGATTAGAGCCCACCCTCTCTCTCTGAGAGAAGGCCTTAGTTTTTCAGTAGTGGGAACGAAGACGAAATGATGATTTTTGTACAGAAGTTTGCGATGTTAGATAGCAGCTTCGACCAAAATTAAATGAATGGACGGGCCCAGAAGAAGTGCATTCAGTCGGTCTCTAGCTGTATGAAGTGTGACACGCGTCTATTGTTACATGATAACGAGATATGTGACAAAATTATGCCGTCGTGTGCTTTCCCGAAGTGTAAGTACTAAGTACACAATACAGTTTGTAACAAATGTACTATACATGGTTATAATTAGGTGTTGAAGTATATGTCTGACGTTTTTGCCTTGTTTTTACTGAGCAAGTTTAATGGTTATGGCATGTCCATTCATTTTATTTTGGTCGAAGGATCGCAAAGGTCCTTACCGATTTTAGGCATAAAATGAGAGGAGCAGTTGCACACCTGAACCTGCGCCATGGTCCGGCAGTACCAGGCGCAGCCGCTGTAGGAGTACTCCTCGAACGGCCAACCTTCCAGCGCCTCGGGGACCTCGTCTTCGAACAGACAGTCACGGCTTTTCGGTGCTATCGAGCGGACCGATACGTCGTTTACTATTTCTTCTGCCTGGAATAAAGTTGCTTGGCTTAGCTGCTCGAGACACGCTAGTTGCTTTTAAGTTTCCGATTGGCTAGTCTAAGTATCAGTTTTTAAGCCGCTTGGTGGTCTCTTAGACAGCTTAGCGGTTGTCGTAATAGAATAAACAACCGGCACCTATCTCGCGACCACACACTTTCCTCCTGTCCATTTTTCTTTGACTCCCAGATTGGACACGAAAAAGCGACACTGCTTCATGGTTGATATTCCGAAAACCCGTACGAAGCTCTTTGGTTATAGTTTTGTTGTGCGAACTGCAGTCCGTGGAATGCGGAACTTGATTGAGTGTTCCCCGATAGTTACAATCTGGATGTCGTCAATTCGTGATTTGATGATGATGTCTTCAATTTGTGCTCCATCGTAGACCGCATCATCGTTTCACATCAGGTGAAGCGAAGGTCAAACGCAAGCAGATTATTTAAATAAATAAAAACACAACCAAATATTGACTGCTAAAGTTGCCTTGCTGCTAGATCATGAATAAAATGTTCTAGTTGCTATAAGATCCAAAATATAGTCAGTTACTACACTACGTCTAGATTATTTCCTGCCGGTGCGGTTTCAGCAAATACTATGATTTCAGCCTTAAGGCCTTAGGTACGTCTAAAAAGTCAAAACTATGTGACACAACAAAAACTGATTTACCAGCTCGATTCACCAATCTGAATATTGGAAAAGACAGACCCTGAAGTGGAAAAAAATTATAGCAAATACACTAACTACATACCAAAGAAAATTTCGGGAAAACTACTTGCGGCGCGGAGATAAGATTCCTATAAATATTAGCACTTAAATCAGTCCTACCTACAGATGATACTTAAGTAGTAATAAAAATATTCCAGTACCCTTACCACAAAATTCACTTCGAGATTCATTCCACCCAACAAGTTATAGCAATCTGATCCCAAAATATTTTCAGTTGCAACAGAGACCCTTTCTTCAGGTGAATGCATTTTTATCTGGAACAGTAATAATTTTGATCGTGTTATCTCTTCTCTTCTCTATCTCTACATAGTATAAATTGAAGTCGGTTTCCGCGTCTGTCTGTCTGTCTGTATGGCCGCTAACTCTTCCTAAACCACACAAAGGATTTTGATTCTGTTTTCACCATCAGTTAGATGCATTTTCAAGGAAGGTTTATATATATAACTAGCGACCCGCCCCGGCTTCGCACGTAAATTACACCCGTGCGAAGCCGGGCGGGCGGGTCACTAGTTAACAATAAAAACAATTCATTTGTTCACTAATTATTATTTCTTGAGCCATATGTGTTTCTTGCTCAACGCGTAAGGTTCCCGGCAGGGTTTGGTATTATTACAGATTCAATTAAGTCCACTAGGTAATTTTTTTCGTTTTTTTTATTCTACTCTTTTCTGTGTTTATAGTTACCGTTGCTTTCGCAATGACAGTAAACGTCAGAGTAGGCAGGCCGATTATTCTATTCACTTGTACATTTCCATCACCGGTTATATGAGAGTTGAACACAAAACACACCCCATACTCAGTGGCCATTGGCTTGAACCTGGAACAACAAAACGCTTTACTTTCTTTAGATCTATCTGGTAAACATTGATTAGCAAGAGATTGGGTATCAAATAATTTGAGAGTCCCACTTAGTACTCTCAAATTATTTGATATCAAACGAGAAAAGAAAGGCCAGTTACAGCATTATCGCTATCAAGCTTGTACACCCGTTAAATGCTTGGTGACAAATAAACTTCCTGCGCTTTGATTCCACTTTTATTGTGCGAACTATTTGACTGTCGAATACGAGGCCTGAATTGGTGTGTTCACCGATAGTTAAAATCTGGGTGTCTTCAAATCACGAGGGAATCGGTTTCTTCTAGGCAAACGTGCTCCATCAGGAGTACGTTTGCTCCATTAGGAGTACGTTTGCCTAGAAGGTTTCGGTGGCGGTGAAATGAAACCATAATTTTTTTTTTTTTTATTAGGCTACCAAAAATAGTATACAGTACCTTTCGCAGCAATGAAAGTCCTCCCCGTTAAACGAGCACTCGGTCATGAGGTCCTCGCAAGGAGACCGGGCAAGGTCGACGACTGGTATAAAGTCTTCGATGCAGTTGACATCCATTTTGCAGTTCGAACATGACTTACAGTACTGATTGTTCCAGAAAGCGATATCTCTGATGAAACTTGTAAGCGTAGTTATTTTGTATTTTTTTCTGTGAAATTATGACCAGTAAAGTAACTTTCAGCCCAAGCTCTACTTAAATACTTACTTAGAAATGACCTTCTGATAAAAAATTTAAGTGCATAACTTGTTTTTATTTCGGTTTTTTAAGAGTTTATGTGTCGTCAACGGTGCATCAATTTGCGCGGTTATGACAAACAGTATTAAATGCATGTTTTGTTTATGAATATTTGAGGATATAATTAAGTTTAATGTAATTTTAGTCACAAACTTAATGAAACTTTTCTCGATACTTAATTCGGCAAAAACAGGCCTTCTAAAACACGATTTTAGTGTTATCTTCAAATCTAGAAGTCGTTGACAATTTTTTTTCTTATTCTAATGGTAATTTATGTAGTGTAAGTTTAATGTAATTTTATTTATTTATAAAGTTATATTAGTTCTTGAGTAATCCGGAGTTTAAACATTTGTCGCTTACGTTAGTTCTGAGGCGGGCGCCGACTCGTGCGTATCTCTTCCTGCAGCCGTAGATCGCATAGATTTGTCACTGTTTCGCACGCAGGGGCAAAACTCTGATATGAGCTAACAATTATATCGACTCTTAACACCTAACGCAAACAGAGACGTGTTGTAGGGGTTCTCAACCCCCAGATGCTACAGATTAGAGAGAAGGTTGTGGTTAATACAGAAGATGAAGGTCTAGTACTTACTCGACAAAATTCTTGATCTTGGTCACATTTGGCTGTTCACAAATCGTGACGGCTGGGAAAGGGGTGTCCCATTTCAGGTAATCTGTCTCCACGGAGTAGGAGACCGCGTCTTCTATGTACAGCCCTAAGGCGCCGCTGAGAACGACAGCGGAGCCAAAGCAGCAAGCTAATATGGTCATCAGCCAGAACAACCTGATGGTGGATTAAAAGTTTTTTTTTCTTAATATACAGGTTTACTTACGCGGGCAAAGTGTACAAAGCCAAAAGGGGTCCGCTTTACTCATCATTATGAACAACTTTTACTAAGGTAACAACTTGTGGTAACAACCCTAATATCAGCTGTTCCTATATAGTTTTGTTGAGTGTCAATGTAAATTTTCTATGAAACAGGTGATATTTTTTCGCGATTTCAGAGTTGCTCCCATAGTAAAGTAGTTCATAATGATGGGTACTATGTACCCTTTTCAGCTTAATACACTCTTTCCGCTTAACTTATTATATACAGGGTGTAAGGGGAACACTCTCGGAGCCAAAAGAAGGTAATTGTACTCATCATTTTGAACCACTTTTGGTATGGGACCAACCCTGAAATCGCGAAAAAAAATCAGCTGTTTCATATCTACATTTTGTCGAGTGTCAATGACAGTTTTCTATAGAACAGCTGATATTTTTTTCGCGATTTCAGGGCTGGTCCCATAGTAAAAGTTGTTCATAATGATGAGTACAATTGCCTTCTTTTGGTTTCGAGAGTGTCCCCCTTACACCCGTATAAAAAATTGCGCTCTTCTTAACGCTTCTTCTTAAAAAACTTCTGCTCTAAGAACCTTCACTGGATTTGAAAATTAATATCTGAACAAAATCTTAGTGGCTCACTTTAAGTGAATCAAAAATATATTTACTATGATACTGTAAAAGCCGCCAGTTTAAATGTGATTGGGCGGGATACGCACGTAATACGTATGCATCCAGACCGATGGGCCATGGTCGTCACACAGTGGGTGCCTGAAGGACGAAGCAGTCAAGGAAGGCCTAAGAAACGCTGGCGTGCAGATCTTGACTCATTCCAGAGAGGTTGGCAAGAGGTGGTGTAGAACCGGAATTTATGGAAGGAAATGGGGGACACCTTTGCCCAGCAGTGAGACATGTTAGATAAAAAATATAATGTCATATATTAAAACATATTTTAACTAGCTCTATGTATATTCTGGATTCAGGAGACTAAAATGAATAAGAATGAGAATGTGTTTTTTTTACCAATAACTTTTATTTTCTGTGTGAAAAACAATCATTCTGAAAAACTAATACCTACTATGAACCCAACCCCAAAAATCGTTTTCAATATTATTTATCAGATAACATTTTCCTATGGAGCAGCTGATATTTATGGTTAGTCCAGTAGCAGAATAATAATAATATATCTTCATAATAAAATTATGTGTATAATGACTTCCTCTCGGCTTAGTGCCAACCCTGTAACCCTGTATATAATAATATGCAATACTCACCTTTTGATCAGAGGTGTTCGCGTCAAAGATATCACATAACCGACGCTCTGCAAGCTGCTATTATCATTGAAATATTGGATCCTTGTCCTGAGCTTTATAACGAATTCTTCCCGATTTGTCCTCAATAATTCACTAAACCTTTCCATATTGCGTTGCTAAACAAATTTCAGCCCTATACCCCTCGTACTAAATAACCTTATGCGACGACACAAGATAAATTTATCCCGTTTTTTTCTAAATGGGAGATGAAATACGAATCGCCTGAAATAATTCTGACACTGATTCTTATTTGATGACGGACTGATCTAATATACATCGGTGTGTAAAAATGGCATGTTTTTAAGTAATTATGGAAACACTAATGCATTTAACTTGTTAACTGTAATGAACGTGCTTTGACGGTGAAATTCAATTAAAACTAGGTGCATGCTAGCTAGTAGTAGTAGTAGCTAGGTTCATTGCAATATTTGCCATAATTAAAAGTAAATATAAGCTTGCGTAAAGTACATTTCGATTTACTCTAGAGTTCTAGACTCTATTTCAACGAACGGCAAATTGGGCAATCAAACTGTATTTTGGTCTAATAGGTATGAACTAAACAAAATACAATCTAAATAACACTACCAAAACAGTTGGACTGTTTATAGACCGTTGAAGGTCCAAAGACAATACAAATGCTCCAACCCTAATTTACGCTAGCCTATTTACTTTTAATCATTAATCATCTACCAGTTGGCAGCGTACTTAGCAAGCTGGCAGCATTACCACGCTGAATGACAAATGCTGAACCAGAAACACGCCAGTATTTTGGTCATGAATCACATAATTTGGTATGAAGTGTTAATTCGCTTGCCCATTTAAATAAAAACAAATATAGATGAGTACAAGCCTATACTTAGATCAAAAATAAGCCACTTTATTCTTAAACTTGACAAACCAAGTACCTACTGAATTACGAACTTGAAGGAGCGTCAATATATTCATTTAACTGCATTTGTGAAATATGTACCTAAGAATGTTTTATTTTAGTCAAACAAATATACAGTAAATAAAATAAAAAGTAAACAGGCTTGCGTTTAGACAAACGTTGGTGGCCAAACGTAGACTTACTCTATATAGAAAAAATACTGTATCGGACGCTTTCGTAAACCGCAGCTGACGGATGCGCCCGATGATGTGCTACAATTTATTTAACAACCAGGACCCACAATTTGACGTGTCATCTGTCCCACGGTAGCGCTCAGTTGTATATGCCACTCACGGTCACCATCCGAAGTCAGGTTGAATCCTCCGTTGCCTTCAGGTCTTACACATCAGTGTGAGGTGACTAGGTACCGTGTAGGTACTAATAGGACGCTGCTGTCCATCTTTCGGTGGATCTGGTCACAGTTTTAGGACATACCCGGGTCCTTAATGTCTTCAGTCCATGCCTTCTGGCGATGTTTTATAAACACCTAGTCTACATAATTTATTATGTTGTTGCCTTGCCGAACAAGAATATTATCAAGCGTTATCAGTATATAGCGTATTCAATTTGATAACGTCTGTTTTACCTTCATTTATCTTTTTTTGGCACGCTATCGGTAAGTATTATACGAAAATTTGCGTGGGGTCACCCGTCACCTAGTAAATAGGATATAAGTATAACACATAAGGTTGAAAGTAAACATATATAGATTAGATTTAAAATTAGATATGGATAAAGCTGAAATCACTATTATTTTAACGATATTTTCATAATATTAAATTTAAAAACGCACAAAAAATTATATCACGCAGAACAGGTGACTGATGGGGCCGAAAGGTTCTGGAATGGAGACCACGGACCGGTAAGCGCAGCGTAGGACGTTCACCCACAAGATGGACAGACGACCTAAAAGAGACCGCAGGGAAACGCTGGATGCAGGCCGCTTCCAATCGGCCCTTTTGGAGATCGATGGGGGAGGCCTACGTCCAGTAGTGGACGTCCTATGGCTGAAATGTTAATGATGATGATGAAATAAAAAAAAATATTATAAGTACCTACTTACTATATACCTCATTCAATTTCCGTCAACTTCTCGTAGCTCTGGCATCGCGCGGCGTTGTAGTCGGATCGCGGCTACCTTGTAACTAACTAAAAAATCTGCGCAATTCGTAGCGTGCGCCGAGTTTTGGTACGGATTTTTTTTGGCACAATTGTGACTCCTTTTGTATTGTTTCTCGATGCTAGTAAAATATTATACATTTGGAGTTGATATGAAGTTTAGCTGCAGTTAGGGGTAGAGCCTTAGAATAACTACTCAGAGAACGTAGGTTTCCAAACAACGCCTTCTCAAAACATAAGCTACAAATTCGCTTTGTAGCTTACGTTTCGATTGGTATTTAAAACGATTTAAGCAAGAAAATTAATAGATTACCTGTGGAATGTCACACCATAACTCTTACGCTGCTTTTCTGATTTGTTGTGGTACGATTTCACCGCGCAAATTGTAATAGTAAAATTTTTATATTTTTTTTGGAGCCATATGTGACACCATTTGAATGGCTTAAATTTTGCGAATGTTCTTGGTTTCTTTGTGTAGTTATTCTAAGGTTAGAGCTCTTTTATACACAAGGTAGAGTTCAGATGATTTAAATTGCTGTAAATTTTCAATAAAGCCGCACTATACAATAATAATATGATATGTATCATATTGGCAACCAATTAAGCAGTAATACGTAATCTTTATCACAAATTACATATATTGTGCGTTATCTTTTACTAACAGCGATGGATCGAAAACATTGATCTAGTACTCATAGCAGCAATTTAAAAACATATTAAAAATATAAAAAATATATTTAAAATTTAGGATTTAGATTAATTTTAGTTTTAGATTAGTTTTAGTTATAAATTTAAATTTAAGATAGTTTTTATTTTACTTGTAATTTTTATTGAATAAATTTATTTTGAAATTTAGGATATTTAAAATATTATTATTTTTTCAAGACGATTGATCTTTCTTCAACAGTACGGTAAATTGAATTTGGTATATTGCTTTAGAATATTAAAACTATTTAAACTTTACTGGAAAAGTATTTTTATCTAATTCCACCCATTTCAAGACCATTCATAATCATAATAAGATGATGTACATTAAGTAAATATTTTATCTAGTGCTTGTTTTTTTAATTATTTATATCTATATAAAAATTAATCCCTATTTACCTTGGTCACGCCATAACTTGAGAACGACTTTACCGACATAATTAATCTATTTTTATGATTTCTAATACTTTGTAGAAGGTTCTTACGAAAAGAAAAATAAAGAAAACTGCGCATAAAATTAGAAAATTTCAGAAAACTTAACGACGATTTTAACTTGCGGGTGAAACCGCGGGCAAACATTATTTACTTATAGATAACTATAACAAAACATAAGTGTCGTCTCGAAGTCTATTACATAGCTTTAAGGTGGTTCGTTTCACAAACGGCGGGAAATTCAAATTTCAAACAGTTTTCTTGTCCTTGTAGCTAGGCCGGGTAATTATTGTAAACAACCATGATGTTTGCGCAGGTTGATTATTATTCTTTACAAAATCATATAAAGCTATTTATCTCTAATGCACATTATTACTTACATTTGTGAATAAACAAATTTTTGCTGTTTCAAACGGTTTATTCACAAATGTAAGTAATATGGTGCGTTAGTGTTAAATAATTGTACATTATAATGTAAAGAACAACCAAAATTTTGCGCAAACACTGTGTTATTTATAAATAATTATCTGGCCTGGCTACTAGGACCAAAAAACTATAAAATTTAAATTTCCCGCCATAGGTGAATCGAACCACCTTAAGCGATAAGGCTGCCTGTTAAAAGCCTCGATAATATTTTTATTATAATGTTTATGTTGTTATCCTTGTTTTGTGGTATTTTAATAAAGAGTCATTGTATTGTATTGTATAGCCACCTCAAAAGCTAATGTGGTCTTGCCAATAGCAAGATCACTTACTCTACGCACTACTCTACACTGCTATTCTACTAAATAAAATTATAACTGGATCCACTTACTGTCACAATACAAAACAACATCATTATTTTATCAATACGATCTTCCATCTCTATCTAACCAGCAGTACGCGACGAGCCGCGCTGCCGGCCACTCCCGCGCACGCGTTCTAAATTTAAATCAACATTGACATTGACATGTGATCTTTTAACTTTTTTGTAAATTTGAAAAATTATGGAACAGTGATAAAATGTTTGTTTTAAATAAAGGTGGAGTGGCAAGTGTGGCTAGATGGAGTGGTTATTGCCGAAAGAATTATCACTCTGGTATAGGAGTGTTCGGCCATCGACCGAGGAGAGCGAATGAAGCCGGTATGGTCACAGATTAGATTAGTAGTGTGTAGTAGCCATATGTGATGTGTTGTTTGATAATATTGATAATGCACTTGTGGGGGGAGCAAGCAAAGACGTTCATCAGTTGTTGTATTTAATTAATTCATTTTTATTATTATATTAATAGGCTTGAGCTTGACCGCCAACTCGCCTGCGATGATGGGGCCTAAGATGGAGCACGATTGCACGCTCGCTGAATTAAAATTAGATTCTAGAAAAACAGACTAAGTAATAACATTCTCCGTAACATTAGTACCGCCTTACTTTAAGCTGTTTTTTTTTTTCAAAATGACGAGAATACTGAAGAAAATTAAATTTTACCCCTAGGTAGATATAACAAATTAGTGTAGATACTGTAGATAAGTACCTATAATAACACTGGATAGTGTATTTATTCGTGTATTTATAGTTTTAGATAATTGTTTAATTTAATTTAGTAAGTATGGTATTTCTTTAGTTACGTTAGTTTAAAGTTTGTTTTTAAATAATGTTGTTTTATTAGTTATTAGTTTTATGATTGACTATATTATAATTTTTCGAGAAATAATATGTATGTTTAGCTATAGTGCAGACACAGAATACCTAATAGTACAAGTGCAGATAAATAATACGTACGTATACGTACTATTAGATGTTTACTGTTCTTCATATTGATAATGATGTAATCAAATAAAATAATAATGCTATCTGAGTCGAGTTATCAGCTGTAGGAACAAAATTGTAGCTTGAGATTTGTTGATTTAATGATTTCTTAGGGTTTCGCGATTATTATGTACGTAGATATACATGGAAATTAAATATTTGAACAGATATTATTACGTGTATTTTAACGAACATTTCGAACACTGCAGTCTAGCTTTGACCTTACGGCCAACTCCTTACGCAGTCTCAAAGTTAAGAAAATCACGCGAACGGTTTGCTGGTTTCAAACGGATGCAGTTTGCAGTCGCACAACTTTTTTCATCGTCTAAACTGGATTGCTTAAAACAGCTCGGCGTAAGGCCCTAGATAGGCGTATTTTCGTGCGAAACCATACGAGCAATTCAAAAATCGAACCCCAGGGACAATGCGTGCGCAAGTGTTCGTAGTGTCGGGAATTAAAAAAAATACGCGATGAAATCCATTAAAGTGTTTAATTTCAATTGTTGATATTCTAATATTGTTCTCTCCCACAACACACAACATGTTGAATGTTGACATAAAGTAACCCGGATGCATTCCGAATCACGCCAACAACGCCAATGAAACAAAACAGCGCTAAAGAAATACCAACACGACACCAAAAAATTCGTAATGTTTTAGTTTTCATTTGCGCTATTGTCGTCGTCGTTTTCACTATTGGCGTGGATTTGGAACGCGTCTTAAGTATTATGTATTAGTTTTTTTACACAATTATACTATTAATAAGCAAGTCATTCACCTTATGGTAAACGCCACGTCTGCCTATAAAAATATACTTAACTTTAATTTGAACTATCCGTTTTTACAAGGTTACCCATCACATTATACTTACAGTTACAGAACTTCCGGAAGAAGTGGTGGTGAGACGATATGAGAACTGCCGCGCGCAACAGCTAGTCAACGCATATCGTACCCACGGTCACTTGAGAGCGACAATAGACAATGTGGAATATAGGAAGGAAGATAGGTAAACCTTTCCTTCCATCTTTTAAACAGGAAAATATTAAAAAAGATGACCTTGCTAATTGCTAGTGTAGGTAGGTGCTATATCGTATTCAATATTAAAACACTACAATCCATGAGCGAGTTCTTATTAACCCGAATAGCGCCAATAACGCCAACAGTGCTAATGACCATCAAAATAGCAAGAAAAAAATCTTTGGCTGTTGGAGCATTATGTAAAAAACTCCTTGTTTAAAAAAATACCCTTGAAAAGTGGTTCGTAAACTTTTTTTCTTATCAGTCTGTTGCGAAAGTGTCAAAAAACTTTAATTGGTGGCAACAATTTAGTTTGACCCGGGTATGTCCTAAAACTACGACCAGAACCACCAGAGGATGGGCAGCAGCATCCTCCTACCTGAATGGTGGACCCTCCTTCGATCCCCAAGCCGCCTGCCAAGCGTGAGGATTATTGGCAACCCCCCCCCCCCCTCATGACACACAAACAATTGTAAAAGGCAGGCTGTCGTTCAGTGTGGAGGTTAAAGGGGGAGGCCTATGTTCTATGTTCAGCAGTGGACGTCTGCTGGCTGATGATGATGATGAACATTTTAGTTTTAGTGCAGTTGCAAAACCACAGACCAATTTTCTATTTGGCACTTGGCACGGAATCCTAAAAATAAATTAAATAAGTACGTAGAGATGTAAGAAAAGCCCAATTTGGCGTTCCCGTTTTCCGCGTCCTAAATTTAATTTCATATCCTTTCAGGAACATCAAAGAGCTGCAAATATCAAGATATGGGTTATCAGACCAGGACGCGGTGGACGCCGGCTTGCTATACGGATATAACGGAAAGCAGCCCGTGAACAGTTTAGTGCAAGAACTGGAGAAAATATACTGTGGACCCATTTCCTACGAATTTTCTTATTTGGAGGTATGTAATCCAGCGACCGTAATCCTTACGAAACTATAAACAAGATCGAATTTGGTAAAATTTGTCTGTATAATTTATTTAATAACAGAAAATATAGTAAGTATACAGGCACTTATACATTTATTAATTTTATTTCTGGTTGATTATTTAATTTTTATATTTGACTTCGCTCAGGAAGTATATTCTGGCAAAATTTTATTTCGTATAAAAAATTACTGTAATACTTTTTGGTAGTTGTAGTGGACAGGACTATACACGACCCACGCTGAAAAAAAAATGTAGCAACTGCAGTAAATTGTACAAAAATTTTATAAACCAGAATGGTCAGTTTTTTATGTTTTACTGTAGCTTCCAGCCGACTTTTTAGCGTGGCTTAAAAATCCTTAACAATAGTACGCTAATTCGTCGATTAAGTGGGGGAATGGCAGTGGGCAGTGCACATATCACGCAGAACAGATGTTCGATGCAGCCGAAAGGTTCTCGAATGGAGACCACGGACCGGTAAGCGCAGGATAGGACGTCCACCCACAAGATGGACAGACGACCTAAAAGAGACCGTAGGGAAACGCTGGATACAGGCCGCTTCCAACCGGCTCTTTTGGATATCGATGAGGGAGGCCTATGTCCAGCAATAGACGTGCTATGGCTGAAATTATGATGATGATGACGTCTAATAAGACACGGAAAGATCTTAAAAAACATAGGGAACTATTAATTCTAATTTTCAACTATTACGAAAGAATACATGACTAATTTCTCATTCTCTCTCCCAGACAGAAGCAGAACGAGAATGGTTCGCACAGCGCATCGAAAGCGGCTCTGATGCTCTCGATGACTCTCGTCGAAGGGAAATCTTGAAAGAACTGCTTCACTCCCAAGCGTGGGACAAGTTCCTCAGCATCAAGTATCCCACTGTGAAGAGATATTGTGGGGAGGGGGCGGAGTCTCTCCTTACTTTCTTTTCCACTCTGTATAGACTCACTACCTCAGGTAACTTCACTTGTTTTTTTTTTTGTTAAAATTTTCATGAGCGTGGATTCAATGTCCTTTACTCGTAATATTAAACAGTTTTCGTAGTCTTAATAGGGTCGAACCAGTCATAGTCTCAGTCAGAGTCAAGCTAAGTAAGTCACGGTCAAGTCAAACTCATGCCATTGTAAAGTGGTGGAGACTTTACAAGAGGCTCCAATGGAGTTTTGGAAACAACACGAAAAGACACGTTTCACCTCGTTATATCACTTGGCCACACTCGAGCACGTTTACGATCACTTAATGAATATTAAATCACCATTTAGTACACATTAACACTCGAAAATGCACAAGTTTAGAAAAATAATCCAACGAGCCGACATGTTTTTTTCCACGTTGGCGCCAAAACCCCACTTCACTTGTATTTAATTAGGGTTGCCATTCGTCCGGAATTTTCCGGACATGTCCGGGAACTTAAGCTTTTGTCCGAAATGCGGGCGGAATTCTTGATATGAAATTAAAAAGACCGCCACACGAGTTCATTATGTCGCGAAATATGAACTTTGAAGGAAATCACTGTTCTAAAACTGTCACTGTCTTTTTTTAATTGTTATTTTTAATTGGTTTATGCTAAATTAGCACTCTTTCTAAGCTACTAGTCAATATTTTGTGTATGGAACTAATATCAACAAAAAAAAAAAAAAAAACAATTGCAATTTGTTTTTCATCAATTGCAATAAAAAATACTTGGAATAAAAAAAACCAGTGGAAGCAATCTATTCCGTAGGCAATCAATTCTATTTCGGAGGCAATCGAATAAATCGAATGAATCAAGAATATCGACATGATTGGATGCAATGGTGAATTGGTGTAACGTGTGTTGGTGATACAGATTCTAGCTCCAATCCAATTTCACACGATTTAGTTTAAATCGAGATTGGCGTGGATTGCTGTCGCAAATGATATCTGTTGATAGCAAGTTGATAGAAGGTGTTTCAACAGACTTCAAAAATGAGGTTCCTCTTTTGACCGTATTTTTCTGTGTACAACTGTGCAAAAAAGTCTTGAAACGAAAACTTTTTATTTACATCTGAAACACAGTTTTTTTTTTGACAACACAAGGGCCTTACGGCCAACTGCGTGAACCTTATCGCGCCCAGATACGGTTTGCGGTCGCGTGATTTTTCAACTGAACGGATTTAACGTTCGTTTGATGCCGCGTTAGCAGTTGGCCGTAAGGCCCAAGGACTCTCTTCGCCGATATTAATGTATTTAATTTGATTAATGGTGTAATCTAATTTTATTATTCATTCATTTAGACATTAGAAATTTTGCATAGATTTTGCGTTCAAATCTTTTATTATACTTATTGACCATGTTAATGCTGAAACTTTGAATAATATATTGTCGGTGTTGATTAATTGTAGGTAGATATATAACCTACAAATGTTATATTATTGTCTCTCAAACAGTTTTTTTTTAATCGCGATTAAGTCCGCGTCTGACCACCAACTCGCCTGTTGGTAAGCGACGATGTGGTCGAAGATGAAGCACGTGGACCTAGTAGATACCTATTCACTCTGGCCTTGAAAAGGCCCAGTTTATATCTCTCAGGAAACAAGAAAGCTGGCAGGTTATGTTGTTCTGTGCCCTTAGTCGCAGATTTGATAGTTTACGAAAACTTTTTTCGTTTACGTACTGTTCCATACATTTTAGTAAAGCGCCTCTATCGGAAACGTGGAGGAACTAAATTTGGCAGGTATTGGCGGTATAGATTGCTTCTCTCTAATACAAAAAAGTTTTCGAATACCTTTTAGCCCAGCAATGTATGGAACAAGACGAAAACGAAAAAAGTTTTCGTAAACTATCAAATCTGGGACTAAGGGCACTGACGTTCAAAAGTGTACCCATTTTGAGGAAATAAAAGATTTGATTTATTATTCGCAGAAGGAGTGGAGCAAGTCATCCTAGCGATGGCGCACCGAGGCAAGCTCAACGCACTGACTGGCGTCCTTCAGTGCCCCCCCGTGAAGATATTCCACAAGTTCAGTGGACAGCCAGAGTTCCCTGAAGAGGCTAACGCTGCTTGTGACATATCTACACATCTTAGTAAGTACTACTTTTAGTATTTTATTTATATTACACGGAAATTACTCACGTAAACGTCGTCGTCGTTACGTCGTTTCATTCCCGTGTAATATAAATAAAATGTGTTAAAACCACGTCAGTTTTAATACTACTTTTAGTAATTTATTTATTTACCTATTGGAAAACCAACAGCTTTAGTTTTTCCATTTTATATTTTACTAGCGATCCGCCCGCCCGGCTTCGCACGGGTGTAAGTAATTTACGTGCGGGGCGGGTCGCTAGTTATATAAATAAACCTTCCTTGAAAATGTTTGTAACTGATGGTGAAAGCCGCATCAAAATCCGTTGCGTGGTTTAGGGGGAGTTAGCGGCCATACAGACAGACAGACGCAGAAAGCGACTTCGATTTATACTATGTAGAGATAGAGATAGAGAAGATAGAGAAGTGTAAAAAACACTAAAACATAAAATGGAAAAACTAGAGAAAGCCAACAGGATCTCACGAATGTAAATGTAGAATGTAATTTTAATAAGAAGTAAACATGTGAGAGAAATTGTGGTAACATAGAATACTATTTGCGCCCAGTGGCTTTCCCGCGTGTAAATTGATTTGTCGCAAGTGGAAAACAATGTCAGATTTTAAGAAAAAACTTATCAGTTTTATTCCTGAACCTAAACTATCTACAATCCAAATTTTATCAAAATTGGTTTAGTAGTTACGAACATACGTGGTAACAAACATTCACGCACACAAACTTTTGCACATACGTAGTATAATATGACATCTTTGCTTTCGCATTTATATTATTTGCATGGGATATAATTTGGTAGACGCTTTACAAAGTTATGTCGTCAACTTTGTATGGGCTGTCAAAAAGCGATTACCATAAGGGACAGACTATTTATAGGTAGGTTAGTACATCGATATTTGTAAATATATTACTTATTTATCCAAACCATACTTGCAATATAGAAAGCAATTACCTACGGAGCTACACAAAAAGCATATTTTCCTTTTAAAATTATCCTTATGGCTTAAGTGGCCGTCTTAAACATGCGATGGTAATATAAAAAATTAAACGATACATTTAGTGCCTCCGCCGAGATACCTAAAGTACAATCGCTGACATAAGTACCTAGTTCAACATTTCAAACTCACATTTTCATTCCAACCAAACACTAAAAGCATTTTCCAAGCAAAATTACCATAATTGTAATTAAATTGTGACGTCGTGTGTGAAGTCAAAGTAAGATCAAAATAGTCGGTGCTACAAAGCGCTTTAGCAATTTTCATGGGAAGAGTCCCAGGAAAATTGTTAAAATTGGAATTTTCGGATCCTGTTTATCACAAAAATACAGCTATTTTGAAAGTCAAAATCAAAGTCTTCAATTCACAAGGCACAAGACACAAGATCTTCAATTAATAATATTCATGCATTAACAGCTTTTAAAGGCGTGTAATATTAAATTAGCGTTGAGAATTTTAAGTCACATTATATCATCATCATCAACATCATTTCAACCGTAGGACGTCCACTGCTGGACATAGGCATCCCCCATCGATCTCTAAAAAGGTCGGTTGGAAGCAGCCTGCATCCAGCGTTACCCTGCGGTCTCTTTAAGGTCGTCCACCACAAGATGGACAGCCATCTTGTGGTGGACTATACACTGCGCTTTCTGGTCCGTGTGCCGTGGTCGTACCGACCTAAGAATGTACCCCCCCCCCTCTTCCCGTGGGTGCCGTAGAAGTCGGCTAAGGGACATCAACCAGAAGATGGATAGCAGCATCTTCTGAGTATAAAAACATCTAACTGCGCTCTCCAACCCGCCTGCCAAGCGTGGCGAGTATTGGCTAAAATATGCAAGGTTTAGTTTTTAGTGATATTTTTCTAAAAGCAGCAACAAGCAATTGCAAGCAATTGTAAGGTGAAGAAACAACCAGGTCATACTATACCTAGATCCAGTGCGAAAAACTACGAAAAGACTACTTTTTGTCATCTGAACGTAGCCGATGCCATGTAGCATGTATGGAATTGTCTCCATAAAGCTTCCGCAAAATGAGAGGCCTCAAGAGATCCATGATTCTGAAAGATCTAAATATTCATGAAAGCATACATCAATGGGACAACAAAACAGCTAATGAAAAATTGAATTTGTATTTGAACTGCTCAAATCGCTACCGCGGTATCCTTTGTACTAATATTAATTATTAATTTTCCTTCTGTTACAGGCGCTTCCGTGGATATAACTGTGCAAGGCAAATCCGTGAGATTTTCACTCCTGAACAACCCTTCGCATTTAGAGGTGAGACAATTTAACTACTTAATTACAATATATTACTGGTGGTTAGAGTTTTTTTTTTCTTTTTTTAAATTTATTTACTTTACACAAATAATACAGTTTGTTGCATATTGTTGCACCAAAAAACCACAGTTGGTTTGACATGGTGCTCAAATTCACCGCGCACTCACAAAATAAAAAATAAAATAGAAGGTACATATTCTAACTACCAAGATACGGGTTTCCAACACCCAGTTTGGCAGTTAGAGCCAGTAACAATTTATAATGTACATTACTTGAATAAATAATTTTGATTTTGATTTTGATTTTGACATATAAAACTTTGCATACATAATAATTTACTAAAATATTTATAGATCGAGGAAGCAGCTGTTTGTCATCGCTAAACCACTATAACTACATACACTATAAGTACAGTGTGAAAATCTAGAAAAGCATTTAATCTTGGTCCAAGCATTTATTTACTATGACAGCTGCAATAATTTAGTAAAACCTAAATGAAAACCACGAATTCTGATCACATTCACTAGGTTTAGATAGTAGGAGATACCTGATTATACTTCAGTAAAATATTGAAAGACAAGTATTAAATTGATATTTGTTGAATAAACGAGCTGATCATCTTCAAACGGTTGAACTGATTTTGTTGAATCATAGCTAAGAATATAAACGATCAAGTCACGTTCCAATTTTTTTTTATCAAAATCTGTTTAGCCACAGCTACGATGCCACAGACAGACACGCAGATGCACAGATATACACGATAAACTTATAACACCCTTCTTTTTGCGTCGGGATTTAAAAATGTTTTATTCAGCTTTTGCAATATTGTTGCTGCTGTCAGAGCAAATAAAAGCTTGGCCCGAGTTTAGAATCTTTATCTATATAATATTTATGTACCTACAGGTGACCTAAATATGGTTTAAATTTTTGTATTTATTCTGTGACCCAGAAAAACCAATTTTAGGCACCTTACTTAAAATTCCTTCCTCAGTTACAAATATTTAAGAAAGTAAAGGAAAATTGGCCAAAATACATTTTGCACAAAATATTTCACGTCGGCTTTCCGTGACATTATTCGCAATGCACTTAAATTTCACTAAACGAATTACCGTGTAACATCCTCACGACCGTTTTATTAAGGCGTACCTTGACTATAAAACAGACAGATTGAGAAATATATATATTTACCAACTGATTGATACCCGCTACTTCGTACGCGTAGAGTTCGGCCTTCGGCTTCGCTACAATCACCTAGCTATATGAAATATACTTTACGAACTATTCTCATACCTACCAAACATACATTAAAAAGTCAGTTTATTAACATTAACAGGGCCAGATTTACGGAAGGGCAATCAGGCCTACAGCCCCTAGGCCTCCACAGCAGACATTTAAAGGAAAAAAAATCTATGCGAACAAAAAGCGAAGACATAATAAAAAAATAAAAAAAAATCTGATAACAGAACATCAGCTGTTCTTTTTATATTTAACTAAAGGATTGTTAGCTAAAAGATATATCATTTTTTTTTTTTATTTAATCTTACGTGAGTAATTCCCGTGTAATATCAATAAAATGTGTAAAATATATTGGTTTGTCTCGCAATAAATTAAACACATAACAATAAATGAGACACATTAATGATAAAAAAAAATTACCTAGGTATTTAAAAAATAAGGATTTTTTAAATACCTAGGTAATATTTTTTTTTTGCCTCCTATTTTTTAATGCCTCCACTCCTGTGCTGTCCTACTAAATTCAGCCTTGTAGCAGAGCATATAATGGTTCAAAGACAAAAAAAAACACTTTGGGCACTCAAAATAAGAGCTTTTTAATGTGTTTTTGGTGCGTCTGGTAAAATGTTCTGTACAAACCCAGCTTTTCACGAGCGTCGAAAGGTGTGTCGTGTTACTTTATTCCATTGATTCAGATTGATGATAGCTACAACGTTACGTACTCAATGTATTTTATTTCTATCTGGCAACACCTCAGATCTTCTCTTGTTTCATGTTGCTGGAAATAATAAAAGAGATATATTGAGGTACTCCACGTTGAGCATCATGAAGGTACAATTAGGCGAATAAAATGGATATGTTGGATTTATTCATTTATTTACCTAGTATTTATTTAGAATTGTTTATTTATTTATTTGTGACGTTTACATTGTCAAAACCCAAGGAAGCAAAAACTCAACACAAAAATATATAAATGCCACAACTAGAACTAGTCTTTGTCATCTCTTCTCTATCTCTACATAGTATAAATTAAAGTCGCTCTCCGCGTCTGTCTGTCTGTCTGTATGGCCACTAACTCCTCCTAAACCACGCAACGGGTTTTGATGCGGTTTTCACCATCAGTTAGATACATTTTCACGGAAGGTTTATATATGTAATTAGTGACCCGCCCCGGCTTCGCACGTAAATTACACCTGTGCGAAGCCGGGCGGGCGGGTCGCTAGTTCCTTTATAAAACAAGTACAGTAGTCTTACTAATCCGGTACCATTAAATAATTATTAGGATGTGCTGGACTATTGGAATATTTAGATTACTCGATTATATAAAGGAATACAAGGTAAATAAAATAAAACATTGCATAATATGTTGGTATTATGTATTTATATAATTACTACTGACCTTAACTGTCAAACACGCAAAGTCAAAATTGTAAATATTATTTTTTTACACCTTGGGTTACATTATTGGAGTTTTAGTAAGGATCCCATTTTTTTTTTTTTTTTAAATATAATTTAGCCATATATCCTATGTTACCAGAGGATAGTGTAGCTTCCCAACAGTGACTTCCCAAGTATTTTTTTCAATTCGGTTCAGTAGTTTCGGAGCCTATTCAATGCAAACAAACAATCAAATCTTTCCTCTTTATAATATTAGTAGATATAGATAGTATGGAAGTATAGATAACAAAATGATTTATGTCAATTTTACTATCTTAGTAATCAGGGGTGTAAAGAGCGCGTGTGGGCGTGTAAGTAGCAGCTGAGGAAAGGCAAAGGTACCGTCGGAGAGAGCAGGGCCCGTGGGTGTATAATGTCGGACTAGTGGACGTGCCGATGTACTGAAGTGCCAGATTAGTGAGACTCTGCTGTATATTATTTAACAACTAGCAGCATAGCGTGGTTACACGCGTTATCCTAAAGAACGATTGATATATTTTATTTAAAATCATTAATATATATTATTTCCAGGCAGCAAATCCAGTATCTATGGGCAAGGCGAGATCAAGACAGATGCAGCTGAAAGAAGGCGACTATTCAGAAGACGGGTCTTCGAGAATGGGCGAAAAAGTCCTTAACGTTCAGGTAAAGAAATCAAACTAATGATAGGTATAGGCAAAATCAATATTATTCCCTATCTAGAAAACTAACTTAAATTCCTAATAACTCGCCCAAGAAAGTTATTCATTAAATTATAAGTCTAACTTCTACTAGAAAACGACAGTTTAAATTCGACACTAAACTAGAGTCTCTTGTTTTTGGCCTATCTTTCCACGCGTTCAATACCCGTTGATCTAACTCAAATAAAATTCGGTGGAAATATCGAGTAGAACATTTAAAGTAAAAAAATCTGCCGAAGATTTTTATCGTCTTTTTTATTAACCTATACAGTCCCACTCCTGGGCAAAGGTCTCTCCATTTCTTTCCAGACAGCGCGATCACCCGCCAGACTTGACCACTGTATCTGGAACGTGTCGAGGTCATCGCGCCAGCGTTTTCTAGGCCTGCCTTGGCTCCTTCGTCCGTTTTCAGGCACCTACTGTGTGATCTTCTGGGCCCATCTTATCGTCTTAAAATGTATAAATGAAATTAAGGACAAATAACTACTACTATAAAGGAGCGATGGTGGCCGAGCGGTAGCATGTGCGCTTTACAATCCAATGGCACCCGGTTTGACCCTCGGCCCTGCACTGATGACTTATTTAATTCTGGGCAGTTTCGATACTACCGCTCAGAAACGGTGAAGGAAAACATCGTGAGGAAACTGGTATGTCCAAGAACCTCAAAAGTGCAAAGACATGACATTCTTCAACTTCTCTCTCTGAGAGGTCTGTGTCCCAACAGTTGGAACATGATAGGCTGATAATTATGATAATGATGACCTACTATAATTTCCTTTTGTTAGATTCACGGCGATGCAGCATTTACAGGACAAGGTGTGAACCAAGAGACGCTAATGTTGTCGCAAGCACCTCATTTCAACGTCGGAGGGTCTTTGCATGTAGTTGTTAACAATCAGGTAAGTTAAACGTCTAATATAACAGTATAATAAGATTTCGGCTTGGTATTGACAGCTCTAAAATTGTCCCACATAGTGAAATCAAAAGAGACGCATATAATGTTTTTTTTTTCACGTTTTCTCCGCCAAATCCCAGTAGTCTTACCGAGTAGTCTTACCAGTTGAACTACTGGGAATTTCCTTCCTAATAGACTCTTGTATAAAAAGTCTTTGAAATCCGATGCAATTGCAATTGCGATGCAATCGCGATGAAATCCGTTTCACCGCATGTTTTTCAAAATCATTATATAATACCTACGAAACATAATCGATATGAATCTGTTGTTATTATATTTTTACACACTCTTGTACACAGTTTAACTATAAATGTGTTCTATTTTTTCTAGAATACAAATATTGTTTTAGTCTACTCGTAAATATTGATTTAGTCTATTTACTGTTTTATTTCTTTCTCTGTATTTATGTTTCTCATTTGTTACTTTAAGGTGTAAGCGCGCCCGATATTTCTTTTAGTGTAGCCTTTTCGGACCTCAAGAAGGCTTAGCCAAGTTTGAGGCCTTCAGGCAATTGATTTATTGTATCTTTTTTATGTGAATCATCATCATCATCATCATCATCATCAACCATTATCCACCCACTGCTGGGTATAGGTCTCCTCTTCAGCGCGCCATCTTTTCCGGTGAATAATTACGTCTTTTGTTATGTGTGTTGTAAATAAATAATTTTGTATTTGTATTTATCTAAACCATTATTGTCTTAGGTGGGTTTCACATTACCCGCAAGCCGCGGCCGTTCCTGCCGCTACGTGACGGATCTGGCGAAAGCAATATCGGTTCCCGTCATACACGTCAACGGAGATTATCCAGAGGTACGCTTATTCATCATCATCATTAGCCCTGTGTAACCCACTGCTGGGTATAGGCCTTCTTTTGTTTATGCCACTCTCCCCGGTCTCTCACTATTCGCTTCAACTCGTTCCCAACAGTATTTTTGGAAAAAACCCGTTTATTATGTATTAATGTTTTTTTTTTTTTAAATATAATCCTTTTTATCCCAGAAAATCTACATTAAGCTATCGGACAAGTGTTTGATTTGTTAAAAATAACGGGCTTAGTTAAAAATATATTGAAATGTAATTAAAAGTATATAGGTACTGAAGAAATTATCTAAATTGGCTATATGTAAGCGTTTAAAGTTTTTGGTCAGATTAACAAGGGATGGTATGTTCCTTTCCCACAAAGTGAGAGTCAGTATGGAGTTTGTATGCCGTACTTACAAGTGACGTCAGAAAATGTTACAAAAAGGTAAAACAATTAATGTAATTTTTTTTTTTATTCTCAGCTCGTAGCCAAAGCCACAAACATCGCGTTCGAGTATCAGCGCAGGTATTTAATGCTATTTGTTTCTGGGGCCTTACGGCTACCTCTTAACGCGGGCTCGAAACAACGCGTGCGGAAAATCACGCAAACGTGAATCTTAACGCGCCGATATACGGTTTGCATCGCGCAACTTTTTGTAATCAACTAAATAGAATCGCTTAAACAGATAGCCGTAGGGCCCCCTGGTAAGTTTACCCGTATATGTACAAGTGATGTGTATATGTAAAAGTATGTGTGTGTGTTTGTTCTTATGAACCCTTTGACCTCATCCCTCCGACCCAGTTTTACAATATTTAGGCGCCGGCTCCACAGCAAGTGGTCTAAAGTTCAGAGTTCAGAATTCTCGCGTGTTTCTCCAGAGACCGTCGAAGTCTTACCGCTTTTCTCTGTGTGCATAGCATAATATGATATGAGAACTCTGAACGCAGAACTTTCGCTGGTGGACGTAGAACTTGCCACGCTCTCAATTTCAGGGTTGGTCCCATAGTAAAAGTTGTTAATAAAAAACTGAAAAAAAAATACGCTGTTCATAAATATGAGTACAATGTCCTATCGGTTTAGTGCAGTATACAGGATGTAAGGGGAACACTCTCGAAGCCAAAAGAAGGTAATTGTACTCATCATTATAAACCACTTTTAGTATGGGACCAACAATGAAATCACGAAAAAAAAAACAGCTGTTTCATACATTTTTTCGAGTGTCAATGACCGTTTTCTATAGAACAGCTGATATTTTTTTCGCGATTTCAAGGCTGGTCCCATAGTAAAAGTTGTTCATAATGATAAGTACAATTACCTTCTTTTGGCTTCGAGAGTGTTCCCCTTACACCCCGTAAGTGTAACCCTGTATTGTAATTCTGTGTGCTCAGGTTCCGCAAGGACGTGTTCATTGACTACAACTGTTACCGTCGCTGGGGACACAACGAGGTGGACGATCCCACCTTCACCAACCCGCTGCTCTATAAAGTCATCCATGGTAGAAAGTAAGTGGAAATCACATTATCACACTAGTGAACGGCTGAACAGATCTTAATGAAATTTTGCTAAGTGGTAGTGTTTGTCATGCATGCATCATAAGATACTTTTATCCCCGAAAATAATCGCGGAACGCGTATCGTCATCCTAATCCTAACCAATATTATAAAAGCGAATGTAACTCTGTCTCTCTGTCTGTTTGTTCACATAGAACAACAGTAATCTACTTTGTAGAGAGTTTGTAGTACTCTAATAGGTAACGGCATCGAGATACACAACATAATATAGAGTCACAATCGTGCCAAAAAAAATCCGAACCAAAACTCGGTGCACGCTACAAATTGCGCAGACTTTTTGGTTAGTTACAAGGTAACCACGATCAGACTACAACGCCGCGCGATGCCAGAGCTACGATGACATAGCGGAAAACTAACGTTGAACACTATGCAAGTGACATAACGTCTAAATTGGAGTAAATGTGGCATTGTGAAGTATATCTATACTATAATATTATAAAGAGGAAATATTTGTATGTAAGTATGTTTGTAACGAATTGGCTCAAAAAGTACTGGCCCATTTTTAAATTCTTTCACCATTTGAATGCTACTTTATCACTGATTAATATAGGCTATATAACTATACCCGTGCGGAGCCGCGGCGGACCGCTAGTAATTGATACAATGTATGTACAATGACGCTCTGATGTTTTTTGACTGTTTTCACTGAGAGATTGTGACTCTATAGGAATTGTATCTCGGTAGAAATCAGGTAAAATATTATAGCTTTTTTAGAATCTTTTTCGCAATTTTGAGCAAACTTTAAAATAGAGTTGTAACAGTATTTTGATTCTTATAAACAAAACAAACATTTAAAGGTCACTGATCTAATCATACCTTCCTCGAACGGGAACATTTTCCCAAGGAACCTTATCTAAATGTCTTTTCAGATCAATACCCGACGTGTACGCCGAGAAGCTAGTATCTGAGAGAACGGTATCTAACGAGGAGGTTACCAACATTCTAACTGATTATACGAAGTACTTGCAGTCGCAATACGAAGCCGTTAGCTCTTACAAACCAGAGGTGAGTTGAGTTATTAAAGCCACGCTTATGGCCATTTTTAAGAGCCTCTTATACCAAATTTGACGGTTTTAAATCAATTTTATTCAGTTAAATTACAATATTTAAGCTGGAAAAAATACATGTCACAGATACATCTGTGTTAGAGTTTATGATTTGGTTCAAAACAAGATAGAATAAACTTTCCTCGATCAAAAAAAATCTGAAACAAAGTCGACTTATTTTTTTTTTTTTTTCATTTTATGCTCTAATGAAAGCTCGTAACAAACTGGAAATTGCATGTATTGAAGGGCAGTTTTATTTTAAAAAAAAATAATTTGGATAGATTTTTGATAGTGAATAGTGTCGTTTTTTAGTGAAATTAAAAGCGTAAAAAGGTCGCGAGAATTTTGGCGCGCCACATTCAGTACCGCGCCAGGCGTCATCGAGGTCGGACCTATGCTCGTTTTTGTCGATGCACACCTGCAATGCACGATGCGCACCACCCGCGGGCGTCCTGACTCTAGCGTGGCAAAATACATCGTCGCTATAACTTGGCGGGGGCTGAGGTAGCGTTTTGTTGCCTACGCGACTCGGATAATGGGCCGTTAATGCCATAGGTGGCAAACAAGCAGACGGACCGCCTGATGGTAAGCAGTCACCGTCGCCTATACTTGTACACACCAAAGGCATTACAAATACGTAGCCGTTAAGAATATTCTGTATTAAACCACATAACACGCCGTAAACGCATTATGACACGGTAAGCATGGTTAAAAAATTAAACAAATCAAACGCGTCTATTATTTACTACGAACGCACGTACGTCACGTTTGTCAAAAGAGTGCTACTGGTGCCTGGGCCTGGGTTTAGTACTTGAATAACTTATGTTCTGTTTCGATACCATCGCCCAAAACGGTGAAGAAAAACATCGTGAGGGAATCGGTATGTCCAAGAACATCAAAAGTTTAAAGACATATGACATTCACTAACATGCCCTGGGTCAGCATGGTGAATTAGGGCCCATCCTCTTTCTGAGGAAAGGCTTGTGTCCCAGCAGTGGGAACATGAATGGCTGATGCTGATAATGATGAGCCAGCCAGAAAAACGCCAGGAGTATCATAATCCCTCCTGCCCATTTTTCTATCGGACTGCCAGAGCGGGCACAAAAAATTTACACCGCTTTATGGTTGGTATTCCGAAAACCCCAACGAAGCGCTTCGATTCCACTTTTATTATGCGAACTGCTAGTCTGTGGAATGCGCTGCCTGAATAGGTGTTCCCCGATAGTTACAATCTGGGTGTCTTCAAATCACGAGTGAATCGGTTTCTTCTAGACAAGCGTGCTCCACCGTAGACCGCATCATCGCTTAACATCAGGTGAGTTGGCGGTAAAACGCAAGCCTATTCTATACTAATATTATAAAGAGGAAAGATTTGATTGTTTGTTTGTTTGTTTGCATTGAATAGGCTCCGAAACTACTGAACCAATTTGAAAAATTCTTTCACTAACGGGAAGCTACACTATCCCCGGGTGACATAAGCTATACGCGTGCGAAGCTGGGGCGGACCGCTAGTATTGAATAAAAATAAGTGTAGCATTACCACATACCCAGCAGTCTGAATTGTTCATAAAAACATCAAATTTCTCCACTCAGGTATCATACTACCAAGAGCAATGGTCATCCATGACAGCAGCTCCGAAGGCCGTCGAGACGTGGGACACCGGCGTGGATGCAGCCACGCTCAAACTCATTGGAGAAGCTTCCGTCAAGACTCCTACCGATTTTGTAAGGCAGTGCAGGTTTTATAATACAAAAATATAGAGTGTGTACTCTGAAGACTACAATATCAGGTTTCCAAATTGAGAGTAAACAGGTGTCTTTCATCCAAGTCGGTGTCTTTGTTTAATACCAGGCATAATGTAAAACCGGAAGATAATCGGTATGATCACCGCGAACATGTTGAACCGGAAGACGCAGCGTAGGTAGGCCTCCCACTAGATGGACCGACGACATTGTGAGAGTCCCGGTATCCAGTCGTTCAGTTATCATCAGCCAGAAGACGTCCACTGCTGAACATAGGCCTCCCCTTTCAACCTCCACACTGAACGACAGCCTGCCTTTTGCATCCACTGAATGCCAGCGACTCTCACCATGTCGTCGGTCCATCTAGTGGGAAGCCTACCTACGCTGCGTCTTCCGGTTCGTAGTCTCCACTCCAGAACCTTTCTTCCCCATCCAACCCCAACGACTATCGGCACGGGTTCAACATGGACATTCGACATGATTCTTGTCTTGTCCATGTTCATTTTAAGACCCACCTGTTGGGAAAGGCTACTGAGGTCGCTGAGCATGGTATTTAGGTCCTCCAGCGACTCTGCCATGATGACTTTATCATCGGCAAAACGAAGGTGAGTGATGTATTCGCCGTTGATGTTGATGCCTAATCAGTTCCAGACCAAGAGCTTGAAAACGTCCTCCAATGCGTTCGTGAACAGTTCGTTCAGAGTGGAGGTTAAATGGGGAGACTTGTGTTCAGCAGTGGTCGTTTTCTGGCTGATGATGATGATGATAATGTAGACAAAAGCAGGTCTAACATCAATTTAAGTTAATTTAGTTATAATAAACCCAATCAATAAAACATGCAATCTATACTAATATAAATACTATACATTAGAGTGGACGTAACATTCCGAATATAGACCAAAGAATTTCCTTACACTTTTGTATATGTCGAATTCCTAGTGTAATTCCGCTTCTACGTCGTTTCGAGTACAATAAGGATTTTAGAATATAAATAAATTAAAAATATCCATTTTTAAGCCTGATTCAATTAATTATTTCCTTACACCATAAAAAAAACCTAATAATATCATGTTATGCCTTGACTTTCTATTTAACAACCGTCTTATTTTAGACTCATTGATACTCTAAGGACCGAAATAAAACTGTCGTTACAAAACCTCACGATTTTCACCGCCTATTAACCTATATCAGGCGCCATAATTTTAATTGCCCATCTTTTAAAAACAGCCTCTTCAAGGATCGTTTGGTCCCTTTAAGTTTACTGCCTAAAGGTCAGCGCGCACTTAATGGCCATGTTTATGATGTTAATAAGCGCGCTTTGTGCTGTGACCTTAATTTAGGCCTTGCTTGTATTGGGGTAATGTTGGAAAGATATAAGGGAACGTACCGGGAGGGGGTCTTCAAAATACTACGCTTGGTCACAGGGGCGGGGCGAGCTTAGGTTTTTGTCACGTACTCAATAGTAATTCGTGACATATGTTATGTTTTTTCTTATTCATAATATTTTTTTCACTTGCAATTATAGGTATGCGAGCACTCTTAGCGTCACGCGGCAAGCGCCGTATTATTAAGTACAAATATGAGCTAATTTTTTTATCTCTCTGTTTGCAAAATGTTATTTAAAACCATATTTATTTATTACTACGTGAAAACTGCGTAGGGAGCGTAGGGAGACCTCCCACTAGATGGACCGACGACATTGTGAGAGTCGCGGGCATCCAGTGGATGCAAAAGGCAGGCTGTCGTTCAGTGTGGATGTTAAAGGGGGAGGCCTATGTTCAGCAGTGGACGTCTTCTGGCTGATGATGATGATGATGATGATGACGTGAAAACTAGAGGGGGCGAGGGATTGCTTTGGCATATAGTACGGGTGCTCATCGGGAGGGTGGGGGATGGGTAGGGTAAATTGTAAAAAAATGGTTCACATAGTATAAGTATAGTAATTTCCAACTTACTACCTACTTCCTACATACTAGGGTATAGTAGTACGTTCCTTAAAATAATTATGTTTACTTTTCCAAACACTAATCGCTATTATAGCTGCCCATCCAATGTAAAAACTGTACAGTTGAACGACAGTAGATTAACATTTGATGGGCTATCCCCTATCCCACGTGTACGAAGTTAAAGCTTGAATTTAGTTTTGTATAGATTTCGGCAAGATGGCTTGTTCTCTGGCAAATAGGTCACCTGTCAACTGTCACTCACAATATAATGGCTATAGGAGAAACGGGATAAACCTTTTGTAATAACCACAGGGGACAACAGTTTGGATTACTCTATTAACCTTAGGCTTGTAGGTTAGGTACCTAACAGGCCTTAGTTAAATGACATTTTGGACGTAACACTACTTCACACAGGGCGCGGTCCGAAATAAGCCAACAGCAGCTATCATTGGCACTGATGAGAGGAATGACATCACCGAAGACGTTATCACAGCGCTCACGGTGCTCACGGTCCTATACGCTAGTCTAGGACAGTCAGGACTTCGCGCTAAGCGTTCAGTGGTAATTTAAACTCCAACAGTCGTGAGTCGGATCCCTCATAAGCGCTGTATCCTTGCGGATGCAGTTGGCATAAATCGGACCGCATCTACGCTTTAGCTAAAGTTACATAATTTTAAGTAAAATTTAAACATTTCATAGTTTATTTTGACTTATTAAGATACTTTAATTTCAGAATATCCACCCGCATTTGGCAAAAACACACGTCAAAAACAGGCTTGCGAAGATAACTGAAGGGAGAGACCTCGATTGGGCTACAGCTGAAGCACTCGCATTTGGTAAAATAATTGCTTAAAATTATAATATTATTGGCAGGTAGTGATAATTTGGGAGACCGTTAGACTTACAAGCATAAGGTCGCGGGTTCAAACCCCGGGTCCGTACCAATGAGCTCTTTGGAGCTTATGTACGGATTTTCATACCACTGGCTTTTCGGTGAAGGAAAACATTGTGAGGAAACCTGCAAGGAATTCAATGGCGTATGTGAATCCACCAACCGCACTGGGCCAGCGTGGTGGATATGGCCCAATCATCCTTTCGGGGTAGGCTAAAAGTCCAGCAGTGGCCTGTTAAAAGGCTGATTATTATAGTGATAATTCGGTGACAATTAAGCCGTTGGTTTAGCCTTTTATTTGCTCTGACAGCTGCAATAACATTGTAAAAAGCTTATTTCACTGAAGTTGATATACTTCAGTGAAATGCTACAGTCTTACGTTCAAAAATCTAGCTAAAGTGATCAGAATTCGTAGTTTTTATTTTGCTCTGACAAAAGACCTGATTCTCAGCAGTGGAAACAGTAAAGGGTAATAATGATACACTTGGTAAAGAGGGTCTGATGATGGAGGCAGAAGGTGGAAAGTGGGACTCTTAAAATTTCAGCGTGTTTTTAAACTGTAATGATTATTTTCTTCTAGGGTCTCTCCTGATGGAAGGCCGTAGCGTCAGACTTAGCGGCGAAGACGTAGGACGAGGGACCTTCTCCCACCGACACGTGATGCTGGTGGACCAGGAGACTGAGGGAATCCACATACCGCTCAACCATATACACGACCAACAGAAGGGGTATTTGGAGGTAAGCGGAAATGGACTTTGTCGTTTCATCGATAAAGTATTTTTTGGCCGGACCACATTCCTCACCCACAGGCGAACTAACCCGACATACTTAGCTGTAAAAATTTGTAAGTTGAAGTGGCAATGGGCAGGCCACATCGCTCGAAAAACCTATAACCGATGGGGAAGAAAGGTTCTGGAGTGGAGACCACAAACCGGAAGACGCAGCGTAAGGAGGCCTCCCACTAGATGGACCGACGACATTGTGAGAGTCACTGGCATCCAGGGTATGCAAAAGGCAGGCTTTTGTTCAGTGTGGAGGTTAAAGGGGGAGGCCTTTGTTCAGCAGTGGACGTCTTCTGGCTGATGATGTCTCAAACAATTGTATAGATATTGAAACATGAAACAAGCTGAAATATACCTTAAGTTCGTTTAGCTATAGTAGATTTTAACTTGGTCAGAAAGTAAAGACAGCGACATCTATTATGATTTTCCCAGGAGGATCAGGTTGTGTTTTACAGGTACATAAAATACACTACGGCCAGAAGGGGTATATACAATACAATATCTCTTTATTACACACCGAAAACACAAATGAAACTTAAACTAACTTCAAAAGTTATTTTACGGCAGTTTATTGGGTGGCCTTATCGTCTAAAGCGATTTCTTCCAGGCAACCTTTGGATGGACAGGACTAAAGAATAAAAAAATAACACCTTAAAAGAGGCTCTCGCTAGACTCACTAGGTTGGGTCAGGAGTCAGATGCAGAAGGCGGTTATCTTGGACACGGCGTGCATTGTCAGGAGGTTCCTCACTCTGCAGCCCTGATCACCGGTAGCTTGGACTCGGCCCGCTGCCGGCGGTATCCCATTTTGTTAGAGTTTTTAATATTTTTTTTTTTATGTAAAATAACTTAAAAATTAAGCATTAAAATAAAATGAAAATGAAAAAATGAAAATATATTTATTACTGTATAAACATTTACAAATATTATTACAGATAAATTATACTAAAGTAAATTGAACATGCTTATAATAAACATAATATATGAAAATAATAATAATGATAAAATAATAATGATGTTCTATACTAATAAAGCTTTTGTAAAAATATATCATGAAAGACATTTTCATAATACACCTGGCGTGTTTTCATTTCCCGATAAGTAAGGATAATTTTGCTTTTAGGGAAAATAAACAAAGCCTAAATTCACGCCCAGAGTAAAATTCATAAAAGGCTGCAAAAATATCTGGGTCGTTGCAGGACAATATCCTTCTCTTTTGGAATTTGTAGAACTCAACCCACGTGTTAATAATTTTCTAGATCATTTATGATATTTTTTAACTGCATTATTATCTTTTTACTAGAAGTAAGTATATCTTTCGGTACTACCCGAGACTACTTAAAGTACTTTTTACCAAAACAGTGTAACTGACTTCAAATTCTTGTAGATTTCCGTGTAGGTTTTTTTATTGTACTCGGAGGTCCAAGTAACGTGTTTTCTTTTCTTTGCCATTAGGTAACTAATACTAAATACCTAAGCTACGTTGCCTATTAAACAAAAGATTAAATTTCCAACATGTTGAGCGTTGTTGATTAAGGGCCTTGCATATAAACGTTACTTAAAAGTTTAGCATTGCTTAAAATTACTGTCAACTTCTCGTTGACGGAAATTGTCACAAGTGAAAACGAGACACGCGTTTGTAAGTAAGACCTCTGGAGTCAATCCAAATGTTCAAGCCCACTACCCAAGGGCAGTAATTTTTGAAATGTAAAATCGAAATAAGACGACCTAGAGACATCACAGGCATTTACTATACTCGCCTAGCCTGAATATCCTACGTTGCCTAATTACCCTAGCCGCAAAACTTTTTAGCATCCTATTGCTATTCTATTCAACAAAAATAATCTTCAAAATGAGAACTCGACACTTTTGTCATGTGTGGACAAAAATGTCGAGTTGAAACTTTGAACAGGTATAATTACAAACAATTTCGGCGAGTGTGCGTAAGAGCTTCTTGACCTTATTCCACCCACCCCTTTTTACTACAGGACAAGTAGAAAGACTGCACACTACCACTCCTTCCTCTTGGAAATTCCAAAGATTCGTACTCAACGATTTGGGTCGTCATTTATGATACTTTCTGCCCAAGAATGGAACTTTGCCGACCTCCTTGTTTCCTGAGAGCTGATTGTATACAACCTAGGCATCTTCAAGGCTAGAGTGAATAGATTTATTCTAGATCAACGAGTTCCATCCTCGGCCGCAACGGCGCTTACCATCAGGCGAGTTGGTGGCCAAACGTAGATATATTTAATATAATAAAAACGCAAGTTGCAATTCAACACAGCATTGTGAGCTCAATCGTGATACGATATCTATTTGCGCAGGATAGTAGTGTCTTTCCAATTGAAACCTCTTGTTATTCTCTTACGTAGGAGGTAGCTTTCACAAACGTGTTATCACGTACTTATGTACGTGATAAAACTTTGGTAAGGCTAATAATGGGTACGTACCTGGTTCGATTTAAATGGAATCTAGAAAATGTTTGTAATCTGCAAATTTGCTTACATAGTTAATAATACAAACCAAACTAGTAAAAACTAAATAATTAATGGTTTTATTCTTAGGTTTTCTAGATTTAATAAACATTGTAATTAAACTCTTTTAATGGACTTTATGTTGTGTGTTTTGCATTATTTTATTTCTTGACGTTTCGAATACTTTGCAGTGTCCGTGGTCACAGGTAGATTCGATGACGGATATATAAATGTTAATGTTAATGACTATAGAAATGTTTAAGAAATTAGTAGGCTGCTGATGATGATGATTGGGTATCTTGGCCACGTTTTGCGACACGAAAAATACCAGCTTCTCCAGTTAATAATGATGGGCAAAGTTAAACGCAAACGACGCGCTGGAAGAAGGAAAAAGTCGTGGTAACGCAACATCCGGGAGTGGACCAGCATAGCCAGCGTCGAACAACTATTCCGCTTGGCACAAGATAGAGAGAAGTTCACTGAGCTGACGGCCAATCTCCAGTAGTAGAGAGGCACTTGAAGAAGAAGAAGATGATGAGAAAGGTATACTTTGTGTACTCGCTTGTTTCGTATTTCAGGTAGCAAACTCAATCCTCTCCGAGGAAGCAGTCCTGGGATTCGAGTACGGCATGGCGTACGACAACCCCCACAACCTGTTCATATGGGAGGCGCAGTTCGGGGACTTCTACAACGGCGCTCAAATCATTGTGGACGCTTTCATCGCTTCTGGAGAAGGTGAGGTTTTATGACTTTCATTCTGCGCATGGAAAGAACACGTGATAAACTCCAAGAAAATTCCTTTTTTTTACCCCGTCACCTTTTAGGTACTTACTACATGGCTACTTCACCGCACCGCACCGTGTATGTTAGCTTTAAGAATTAAGAACAAGCCGAAAAAACGATAGCCATAGCGAAAGCAGCCGCTCTTTAAATTTTTTTGCTCTCCACAGAGAAAGCGTGAAAATAGTATGATTCCAAAAATACTTGTATTGATCAGTCAAAGTGAAAAATCATTTAGGACTTTTTCTCTCATCTCCACAGCCAAATGGGTCCGCAGCAACGGGCTTGTAATGCTTCTCCCGCACGGCTATGACGGTGCAGCATCAGAGCACTCCTCGTGTCGTATGGAGCGGTTCTTACAACTGACGGACAGTGCGGAGACGACTCCGGACTCTGAGGCTGTCTGTCTACATGTGGCGAATCCTACCACACCTGCTCAGTACTACCACTTGCTCAGAAGACAGGTTGGTCCCCCGTTAGGCCTAGTCTTTCATTCTTAGCTTATCTGTGGAAGGTCTAACTAACTATCTTCGGCTTTAGAGGTAGAGCAGAAGATCTCCACAGCCAACTGTTGAAGAACTTAGGGTATCTAAATTTCTAAATCTTAGAAGGGCAAGGTGGGTCATTGAGCCGTGTAGAGCATCGACAGTATGGGTTGCTAGAATATTTTTCTAAGAACACCAGCACCAGAACTCTAAGAGTATGAAACAAGGTTTCAAAGTTTTTCACGACTTTTCGAACGTCCCAAAAAGTCAATGCTCATACCATAAGTGTTATAATTCTTCATTAGTACACATCTTCTAGAGCCACGTAGATTCTGACACGGAAGTCGCTTTTTTGAAATTTAAAGTATTGAATCTTGTTTTTTAGCAACTTGTTTATTCCATTTCATAACTCGCGTGAGGATTCATTATAAATTAATCAAAAACAGATTGCACTCACGTTATGTTTATCGGTCGAGACAATCGATCGGTTTCGGAGCCATTAGAGCTCCTTCATCACGGAATACGCGCGCTCTCGGAGACAGTCGCGCGCGCTGCAGCCCGCGCCGCTCTCGCCCCTGAGCTTAATGGCTCCGAAACCGATCGATCGTCTAAACATAACGCGAGAGTAAGTCGTTTTTATAGTGATTTTGTTTATTCCAGGTTGTAAGAAACTACAGAAAGCCATTGGTGGTAGTTGCACCTAAAGTTCTTCTCAGGCTGGCTGATGCCGCGTCACCTCTTTCAGACTTCACGCCCGGCACGCACTTCAAAACAGTAATAGGTGAGATATGAAGATATGCAGTATACAAATAAACCAGTTACTAGACGAGAAAGTTGCTCGTTTGGTTATAAGATACCAATAAAAATACTGTCACCCCGTTTTTTTTTAAATTATTTTACAAAAACTGCAGAATCCGCCGCAGCACTGCACTGTGGAAAATTGTTTTTCCACCGTTTTTATTCCGCTATAAAAAGACATATGTGTTTATATTCTAGTTCTGTCGCGTCTACGCGCGGATAAACAGTGGAAAGACAATTTGTGCTAGCCCGTGCTAGGCCTGCCGGTGGGGCTATTTTGGGGAAATAGACATTATTTTTGTCATATGCTACTCTAATTTCAAATAGACATGATAAACAAAAACAATGGTAAAATCGCCCCAATTGCTGCACTGTAATTCTCACAGAAAAAAATTGCTCTTCATATCAGAACACAGTAAGGCTTAAGGCTTAAAGTGAGGAACAGTAAGGCTTAAAGTAAAGCTTGAATTACTGATTACACTAACGTTCACCCAACCTTCAACAACTAACAGTTTTAACAGGAAAAAGATACAAACTCCTGCTATATTTGTAGGTGATCCAATAGCTGACCCGTTGAAAGTAAAGCGCGTCATCCTGGTAAGCGGCAAGCATTACTACGAGCTGCACAAGGAACGAGTGAAAGCGAACATAGAAGACGTCGCCATTATTAGAGTGGAATCTCTAGCGCCCTTCCCTTTGACTGGATTACAGAGTGAACTAGAAAAATACAGGAATGCTAGAAGTAAGTAATACATTCTGATTTTAATCTAGGCAGCGTGATATGTGTGAACGAAAAACAAAGGATAATAATAAGAACCCAAGCAAACTTCCTAACGTACTAATATTATAAACGCGAAAGTTTGTATGTATGGATGTATAGATGTATGGTTGTTTGTTCCTCTTTCACGCTGCAACAGAATAACGGATCGACCTGATTTTTTGCATGGGTATAGTTTAAGAGCCAGAGAGTGACATATACTTTTCATCATCATCATCACCATTTTTCATCACTACGCGGTTGAAACCCGCAGCTAGTATGAAATATATTACAAATTGAACCTCTTTGAACAATGTTAATTAGTAAACATTTAAAACACTAGTGCATAAAAAGCAGACATTTATGCAATGAAACATAAAAAAGCACTATTTTATACACTAGAGCATAAAAATCCGTTTAGTTCACTTATACCGGGCGTAAACAAGAACTTTACAAGCTTGAGAAGTGGAAAAGTAATTTTGTCAGGATTTTGTCATCGCTTTTGTAGGTGCCTATCCTAATATTATATTATAATAATATAATATTAATATAAATAATATATTATATTTTATTGTGTCGCCCAAAAGCCTACATAACTACAGGGTTATTGATAATTATATAACAACTTCTCATTTCTCGCTTCACGCAAAATAAAACGCCTCTCATGCATACTCATGAAAAATTAAATGTCTCTTATAGATACTCACGCAAAATTACACGCCACGGGCGAGTATATCTGGGACATTTTAGTATATCTGGGACATTTTTGCACACACGGTCATCTGACCCCAAACTAAGCAAAGCTTGTAATATGGCTGCCAGAAACTGATATACGTACATATATATATTTTTAAATACATACTTAAATAGATATTAACACCCAGACATAGAACAAACACAAATGTTCATCACACAAATGTTTGTCCTAGATGGGAATCGAACCCACGCTCCCAAGCACAGAAGATAGGTTCACTACCAACTGAGCCAGCGGGGCAGTCAAAATCAGTCAGAGTCAGTCGTCTTGCCTTTAACATTATTTATATTTAAATTAAGTTACTTCCATTCAGTCTTTAACTTTGATCCCACCTAATGAAATCAATGTACTTACCACCCATTTCTACTTCGAAGGTAAAATAAGCCAAAGCTAAGGTTTTATCCTTATCCCTTAAATCGGGCCAAGTTCAAACAAAGTTACCGAGTTCCCGACCTTTTAGTAACTCAGAGTTATGGTGCTTCTACACGTCGCAAGTAGGTGGATCGAGTATAGGTGCAGGCTACACAACAAGACATGAATCTTGTGCAGTTTGCACAAGATTCATGGATAAGTTACTTGCTCGTATTGTCATAACATGCAAGTATCAACAGCAGCTCGCGGTAGCTACTTGCGCAAGTGGCTCGTGTCAGTAAATGCTGTATGCGTTTTGCACACGCAATATGCGTATATATAAGTATCTAACGTATATTTATCTATTATTCACTATTGCACACCCCGCAGTCTATTTTCTGTATGGTCTACTTCCTCTTTGTTCTAAGATTGACTGCTAGAAATCGCTTTAAGCGATAGGGCTGCCGATTGATACACTAGTTTTTTAAGCTGTTCTATTGTATGTACCTACTTTGTGCTGTGAACTATTAAAGAATTTATCTATCTCCTCTACATGCGCATATTTTTTAGATAGGTATGCTGTGTGCAAGATGCATTAGTTATTGGAAAGGAAATGTGTTAGGACACGTCTTTTCAAGATAGTTCACAAGATGCATATAAATTAGATCACTTATAGATTTCTTCTAGATCAACCTGTTCCATCCTCGTCCGCGACGTCTCTTACTATCAGGCAAGTCGGTGGCCAAACGTAGACCAAACCATTTTTTTTTTTAAACTTGTATATGTTTGTCATAATGAGCAAGTTACAGGGCCGTCTAGAAGCACCATAACATGCCTCCATAAATGAAATTTAAATTTCAAATGATGCGAAAAAAGAGAACAGCCTGTATTAGCACTTGGTATTCATGAAAGGAGATGCTAAATTGGCGCCTACTTACAGAATTCATATGGAGTCAGGAGGAGCATCGTAATATGGGCGCCTGGAGCTTTGTCAAGCCGAGGTTTGAGAACCTACTGGGCAGAAAGGTACAACTACAAAGTTTTTATTTACTTTCAGATCTTTTAGCATGATTACTACGATACTAAGCAGTGGTAGCCTATTTGAGAGACCGCTAGGCTTGAAGGCGTGAGGTTGCGAGTTCAAATCCGAGCCCGTACCAAAAAGATCTTTGGAGTTTATGTACGGATTTTTATACCACTGGCTTTTCGGTGAAAGAAAACATCGTGAGGAAACCTGCATAAAATTCAATAGCGTATGTTATTAATCCACCAACGCCAGCGTGGTGAATATGGCCCAATCACCCTTTCGGGGGTAGGCCTAAGTCCAGCAGTGGGATATTAAAAGGATTATGCTACTACGATACTAGCTGCGGCCCACAGATTCAGCCGCGTGATGATGATGATGATAAAAAGTAGCCTAAGTTACTCCTTACAGCATCAGCTCTCTACCAGTGAAAGTCCCGTCAAAATTGGTTCAGCCCTTTTTGGAGTCCATAGGAAACATACATACATACATAATTACATTCCCACATGCATACACATTCGATCGATTTATATATATCTATACTAATATTATAAAGAGGAAAGATTTGATTGTTTGTTTGTTTGCATTGAATAGGCTCCGAAACTACTGAACCGATTAGAAAAAGCTACACTATCCCCGGTTGACATAGGCTATAATCTATACCCGTGCGAAGCTGGGGCGAACCACTAGTCTACTATATAAAAATAAGTCGGGTTTTCCTTCCTGACGCTATAACTCCAGAACGCACGAACCGATTTCCACGGTTTTGCATTCGTTGGAAAGGTCTCGGGCTCCGTGAGGTTTATAGAAGTCATCTGGTGGCGAAACGGAGTTCGCCGGGTTTGCTAGTTATATATATAACACAATCACAATGTTTTCCTGTCTTCCAATACTAATTAAAACATTTTGGTCTTACATTCTTCGAAGGGAAACTTATACAAGTTTCAAACTTTAGTAACTTTTGAGACTGTACAACAACTTGAAACTCGCACCTAATCTTGTTCTAACTTTATCTAGCAAAGTTTTAATCCACTTCTGCCGATCTTGTTCTCAAAGTGTAAGACTTTTCAGGAAAAACCCACTTTCCATTTATTATTACTTACATGTATCAAGACGTTACACGACGTGTCTCTTCTCTTCTCTATCTCTACATAGTATAAATTAAAGTCGCTTTCCGCGTCTGTCTGTCTGTATGTCTGTATGGCCGCTAACTCCTTCTAAGCCACGCAACGCATTTTGATGCGGTTATCATCATCAGTTAGATACTTTTTCACGGAAGGTTTATATATATAACTAGCGACACACCCTGGCTTCGCACGTAAATTACACGCGTGCGAAGCCGGGCGGGCGGTGGGTGGGTCGCTAGTTTAATATATAATATGCAACATCCAAAGAATTCAAAAGTACATATAGATCGCTGGCAACATTTGTCCATAATAATGGCACTTAGTCCTTTAATTTGTCAAAGTCACTTCCTTCCGGGTATCGAAATACAATTACTATAGGTCACAAACGTGCAAAAAATCCTAACCAAAACTCGGCACATGCCGACTTTTTGGTAAGTTTAAGACGACGACATAGCGGACAAGTGAAGTTGAACACTATGCAAGCGATATAAAGTCTAAATAGTAAATCTGGCATTGCGAACTATATAATTGATGTCTAGGTATGTACAACGACACTCGGACGATTTTTGACTGTTTTCACTCTGAGATTGTGACTCTATAAGTATTGTATCTCGATGCTGCCGAGCCAACGTGGTAATGTTCATTTGTATACAAATGGTATCTATATCCATTGCAAGCTTACGTACAAACTAGCATTACAAATTACTAACAGGCACCCCGTGGTTTTATCTGGTTACTTACAGGAACCAAGATCTTTTCCGGGATCAAAATCCTATAATTATTGTGTTAATCCAGTGTATAAGCTATCAACATACCAAATTTCATTCAAATCCGTTTAGCTATCACGGGTTTGAATCCGGACAAACACATATACATAATACACACAAACTTTGGCATTTATAATACAGGGTTATAAGGAGAGGGGGCGCTAAGCCGACAGGAGGTCATTGTACACATAATTATGAACAACGTCTACTATGGGATCAACCTTAAAAAACAGCTGTTCCAACAAAAACGGTAATTGACCCTCGAAAAAATGTATGGAACAGCTGTTTTTTTGCGCGATTTCGATTATGGTCCCATAGTAAACCTTGTTCATAATGATGAGTATAACTAACCCCTTTCGGCTTAGGATACCCTTTCCTTATAACCCTGTATGTATTTGTGTGATAATTTTATTATTCATTTCGGAGATACGGTCCCCTCCGACTTATTTTTGCTGCAAAGGTTAGCCATTACCATCTTACGTGATAATGCACCGAGTGCACCTTTGCGCCGGCAATAGCAAGGGTTGGGTTATTTGAGTAAGTAGTTAAGTTATTTGTGACTAATAGATTTTTGTGCTTACATTTATTTGTATAAAACCTAATAGAAATAACATTCCAAATTTTCGTTTTCGTAGAACCATCTACGAAATTACGTAGCCGTGCTACGCGATGCTACGCCATAGAGGATCTTATATTATGCTACTAAAAACTAAATTTTCTGGCTCGCTAATCCCAAATCGCAAAATTCGAAGTCCGCAATCATCCGCAATACTACACAATTTTGACAATGTTTATGTATATGTGAAACTAGTACGATAACAAAATAAACCAAAAATAACTTTTCAAGTTCTGGAGGGTCAAAGTTGTGTAAATTACTTACTCCGATGGCGCAGCGATCCGAAGTGGGTCTTGGCCTTCGACACAAGAGAACATCATTGCGCTGTCTCTCGCCAGTTAGGTTAGATAGGTCGACAGCCATTGGGAACTCCAAGATACCTTCTTGATATAGCGAAAAAAAAAAAGTGGGAATGAGTAGGGGTTTGTGTGTGTGTGAATGTGGGAGTGTGATGTGTGGGGAGGGTGAGTGAGATGTGTGAAAATTAGTATCTACTACGGGGAGATTCAAACCGCACAACTGTTGTTGCAATTTTTTCCCACCGTTAGGGTGGGAAATCTCTTCTAATGTGTAAAATGAGAATGGGGGTCAAAACTCTGCTAACGTTATACTTGTGTGTTACTTGTTACGTTAGTGTTTTCTATCTGTTTGTAATATTCATTTCTGGTGTACACAATAAAGAGTATTCGGGTCAAAACTCTGCTAACGTTATACTTGTGTGTTACTTGTTATGTTAGTGTTTTCTATCTGTTTATAATAGGTATTCATTTCTGGTGTACACAATAAAGAGTATTCGGGTCAAAACTCTGCTAACGTTATACTTGTGTGTTACTTGTTATGTTAGTGTTTTCTATCTGTTTATAATAGGTATTCATTTCTGGTGTACACAATAAAGAGTATCCGGGTCAAAACTCTGCTAACGTTATACTTGTGTGTTACTTGTTATGTTAGTGTTTTCTATCTGTTTATAATAGGTATTCATTTCTGGTGTACACAATAAAAAAGAGTATCCGGGTCAAAACTCTGCTAACGTTATACTTGTGTGTTACTTGTTATGTTAGCGTTTTTTATCTGTTTATAATATTCATTTCTGGTGTACACAATAAAGAGTATCCATCTATTTATCTATCTTGAATCCCCTTATCTTTATTTGACAGTTGGTATACGCGGGGCGCGCGGAGGCTGCGACGCCGGCGGTCGGCGCGTCTACGCTACATCGGAAGGAAGTCGAACATGTGCTCAAAGAACCACTTTACAACATCAAATAAACAGCCAAACTCTACATGTAACTTAAAACGAGACTGTCGTGGCGGTCAGGAAAGACGAGCTTGCGAGGCGGACGCCTCACTCCCTAGCTTTTATCAATTATTCCCCGCCCGCCACGAACGTACTCCCCGTCTATGGTTAACTTTATTATTGGTCTTTGTTGACATCTCAGATCAGAAAGACAAGAGAGAAAATATTATGTTTTAGTACAATTATCGTTTGTGTTCAAATGTGTCCATTTTTAATTTTTTTTTTTTAATCACAATATTATACCGTAAACCACTTAAGGCGAGGTTTTACCTCTTTTTAGCAACGCTTTTTGAGGTGTTTCTATTATTTTTCGAAAAATATAGCTGTAATGTAAAATGTACTATTACAATTCCCTCTATAATTATGAAATTTGTTTATTAAAATATCTTACACAGCATTTAGTAAATAGGTATTTGAATAAATAAAATAAAAAACAGAGAGAAAAGCGCAAATCAATGTTAAAGTATTTTTTTTTCTATCGAGCGCAATGTCTAAAAAGTCACCTGGATCAAGCACGTATCTAAAGTTAGATAAATAGATAGATAAATTCATTATTGTTCACACCACAAAATATTACAATTAGAAAATATCAGGAAATTAGGGTTCCGTAGTACAAGAAACCCTTATAACTTCATTATGTCCATCCTAATTCTTTAAAACCTTAAACCTTAAATTAAAAGTATAAAAACAAAATTTTTCATTATGGTGGATCTAGTAGGTACCTGTGAAATGGGGATAAAATATTATTGGCCAGGTATTTCTACTTCATTGTTCGTTACTGTATGCCGTCAAATATCGTTTAAGTAAAAAATACCACGCTTGTTTGGGAGCTTGCCCCATTATTGGCGCACGCACGTACCAATACCTATAAATGCACCATATTTGGGGCATCCACAGATTCTACAGGGAACGTTTTAACTCGCCTTAACATAAAATAAACTATTTTCTCTGTACCAATATTTTTCTCGTTAGTATCAAGTATACTGTCGCGTTTATTTTTGTAAATAAATGTTTTGTTATTTGAAAAATGTGTGTTTTCTTAGTTTTCTTTTAGGTACTATGTGAATAACATAAACATCTGATAGCGATGTTTTAATAGAATAGAATATTTCTATACTTTTTATTGGTAAGGAATATTGGGTATTGGGGTAAGGTTTTTTCGTATTCAGATAAAGAAACCTACGGAATCGAAAATATTAAGGGGTGACTCATTTAAATATGGTGAATGTAAACATCGTGCGGAAACCGGTATGTCCAAGACCCTTTAAAAGTTCACCAACATGCACTGGGCCAGCATGGTGGATTACGGCCCATCCTCTCTCACTGGAAAAGGCCTGTGTCCCAGCAGTGAAATCATGATAAGTTGAAACTGTATAGTTAACAGATTTTTAAACAAGAGGACCAAACCAAGAGATAGTTTCTATACATACTGGACATTATAGGACCAAAGGTAGGAAATCCCGTAATTTGCAACATTTTTTTATTTGGCATCCAACAAAAAATTGAACAACAAACAAATTGGAAATGAGCCAAATAACCGATCGTCCACATTGAAATGCAATCAGATAGAAGAGCAAATAAGTAGGTGATCTCTATAAATATCAGCACAGAGAAATAACCATAACGAAAAAAATAACTGAAAACTACAAAATATATGCACCAAAAACGATAAAAAATGTTGTGCTTTTATAGATGGGGGCAACGGAGTCATTTGTGAAAAATGAGCAACAACGGTATAGAAATATAGTCGGTTTTGGTGAATGGACATTTATTTGAAAATCGATACACAATTTAAGTAGTCCGCGTTGGACCTCCAACTCGCCTGTTGGTAAGCAATGTTTTATTGGTAACTAGCTGTGCCTTGGGGTTTCAACCGCGTAGACATCTCTCAGGATCAGGGAGACATTTGACAGTGCGCGCACCGCGTAGTACATTCGTACGTGACGTCGCCTGCCGGTCCCAACGGAAGACCAGCGCTGGTTGTGTACATCTCATCTCATTCTCCAGCCCTCTATCTCTATGCAATGTAACGTCTATCTGTCACTACGTTGTTGCGTGAAAAGGGAACAAACAAACATACTTTCGCTTTTATAATAATATATTAGCATGATGTTGAATCTACAGATCTTATATATTTGTCCCAAACAAAGTAATTCAAACGAAATGTCTGAATCTGAGAAGTACTAATGTTTTTTTGGAGTACATACCCTACAGTAACCAGGGTACTTTGAGCTGCTTTTGTTTGGTGTAAACAATGTATTCGTGGAAGTATTTACGTAGAGTTTGAATTGACTACTTTGTGACTCATTGTCAATGTAGGTATACAGTTATACAGAATACTATTATATATTTTTAACCGACGAAAAGAGGAAGTTATCAATTCGACTGTATTTTTTTTTAATGTTTGTTGTGCGATTACTTTACACCAATTGTGAATTGATTTTGATGATTGTTTTGCGTTTGTTTGTTTGTTACGACATATTTCAGAGGTATATCCATATAAATTTTATCAAAATTGATTCTGCTTTTAAAAAAAAAAAAAAAACACCGATTACGTTTTGGTTGGTGTCACGGAAGACTATTACTTCTACCGGAGTTTGTTCAGCAAAACTTAGATCTCTTCTCCATAAAAACATTTTAGGTAATATTTTACGCTTAAAACTCGTATCTCTCTACAAGGATTCCTTGTGTCGGGGATGCCATGGAACACAGAAACAACTAACACCCAGTAACAGAGCAGATAGTAACTAAATTCATCGTTCAAACAATCTGCTGGACCAGGAATCGAACCCAGGATCTTTTGCGCTCATAAGGCAAAGGGGCCGCTACTGAGCCATACCGCTAAAAAGCCAATAAGCTGTGACTTAGTTATTTTCATAAGCATCATCATCTATATACATCATTTGACGTATTTTTTGCGATAAATGCCTACTTAAAATAAACATAGCTAAATACAATCTAATTTAGGTTTGTTATTTATTTTGGACTTATGGTCGACACACCGCCTTATTTCGGACTATGTTACTGTCCATAATTTGTAGTGTCCTACTTAATCTAGTAAGATACCAAAAGACAAGTGATTTATGGAGTGCCAGCTCCAAAGTTAATTTCGCGCATCATTAACTGATTTAGACCGACCACAGGCTGACCCTAAATAAACAGGCTAATCTTAAACCTTGATGAAGATTAACGATCGCTAAACTCTCTATAAATTATAGTTAGCTATTCCGAAAGAGCTAAAAGCCGCCCGAAGTATATTTAGTTACCTTCAGCTGCAATCACAAAGCAGCAAAATTTGTATAATCAATAAGTTTTCAGCGGTAACCAAGCATTTACTAAACAAGCAAACGTTCACTTCTAAAAAATCTTCAAAAAAATCTGAAGAAATCTACATGTTAATGAAGTGTTCCAGAAATGGCGGGTAAAGCAAAGAAAAAAGAAGAAGGGGGCGAAGGAGGAAAAGCAAAGAAAGGCGGCGGCGGTGGAAAGAAAGGGAAATCAAAAGGAAAGTGCAACGTGGATATGCTGACCGATTCAGCGATGGAGAACGTTTACTACGCGTGCCACAATGTACAAGAGTTGCTGGCATCCAGAGGATTTCATCCTGCGGACTACAATAAGAAGAAAAAGAAGGGAAAGAAATAAAATAGGTCTCACTATACTGTTCAACTATCAATTTTAAAAATGTTCTAATGCATAGTCGCAGTGAATCATTGGCATCGATTCTGATGTTCTCTAAACTAAACTAAACTAAATTTGACGGTTCTAAAATAATTGCCATCTTTCTCTCACATATTAAACGGAAAAGAGAGGCAGATAATTTTAGTCCTGTCAGATTGGTTTAGTTTAGTGACATCGACGCCAATGTCCATTTTACGTTCAAACTATCATAATTAGCTTATATCACATAAATTCGTGTCTTTGACAAATACAAACCTATTGACTGCGCTCCACCTTTAAATCTGGCTATCTACTGCGTTAGTAACGATATAAATATTTCGCTGATAAATACAAACTTAAATTGGATGTGTTGTTTTTTTAATTTTTTATTGAGTAAAACATCTACCTACTAGCTAAATAAAGCTTTAGTTAGTGTCATATAATTTAGCTAGTGAAATTGTGAAACGATCACTGACCATTTTTCTATTTTTATCTACCTCGTAACCTAAACTTCAACTACATATATTATTTAGTAGGTACATGAAAACGCGTGTTGTTTTAAACCAGAAAAATGTGGGTAAGTTGATCAATTTTATCTTAATCAACTTCAGTGACCCTGGGACCTCCAGGGCTCTCAGGCCTGGCGCAGCTCGGGCCTCCGCCTCCGATAGCGCCGTGGAGCTTCATCATAGCCTGCTGGCAGACCTTCTGAGCGTCTTGCAGTCTGCGTTCCAGCACACCTTTATCTGCAGTTGGGTTACGTTCTAACCACGTGAGCTGTGTGGTGCATTCCTTCAAGACGGCATTTCGCTCTTCGTTAGTGAGACGACTGCTTGCGTTTTCAGCCGCCTGTCCAAAGATAACTGACTTTTGGAACTTGTCTATTGTTACACTCACTCCGCAGAGAAGTTAAAACCCAACGCATGGGTCTGCACATTACGTTATAATATATTTTGAACCTGCTTGCGAGCAAATTTGGGTCTAGTTAGGTGTAGTCAGGTTATCTCTTGCCATTAGACCTGGGGCATTATCCTTTGTAAAAATCATATTCTACCGCCATTTTGGCCTTGAATGTATACTCGCAATTTATGTCAAAAATAAAAAAAAACTAGTTGTTTGCCTCGAAGTGAAACCTCACAACTTCAATATCTTCTAGAGTCGCAACCCTTCGGCCATTTTTGTCCACGTTGGAACTTAAAAATTGTATTCTTGCAAGAATTTCATGAAGATTGGATCCAATACTCAAGTTATCGTCTAAAAAATATATACCTAAACATTATATAGAAACTCTGACTTGTCCCATTAGAATCTGAGATTTCTCTTCGATCAACTAAAACGCAACGCGAATGAACAAAATAATCCAAATAATAAACATCTGATTTTTGAAGCATCTACATAATCCATTTACAAAACTTACCGTCTTGCATCCGTACAAGTAACTCTCCAGGTGGTTCCTCGCTTCCACCGTTTTTCTTATATTCTCATCTTCATTCTTGAACTTCTCAGCGTCGTTGAGCATTTTCTCAATATCCTTCTTGCTGAGGCGACCCTTATCGTTTGATATCGTAATGCCTTCAGATCGGCCCGTGCTGCGGTCTTGCGCGCTCACATTTAGAATCCCATTGGCATCGATGTCAAATGTGACCTGCCAAAATTATTATAAAATACAAATTCGGTTGCAAAAGGAGCCTTAACATTGTTGACAATGATAATACCTCAATCTGTGGCATTCCTCTAGGAACCGGTGGAAGACCTGATAAGTTGAACGTCCCCAGCAGATTATTATCTCTCGTCATAGCACGTTCACCTTCGTAGATCTGAAAAACAGAAAACTAGACACTTCTGAAGGAACCGTAAGAAGCTTTGATTCCACATTTATTGTGCGAACTGCTAGTCTGTGGAATTCGCTGCCTTAATGGGTTGTCCCCGTCAGTTACAATCTGGGTGTCTTCAAGTCGAGAGTGAATCGGTTTCTTCTAGGCAAGCGTGCTCCATCGTAGACCACTTCATCGCTTAACATCAGGCGAGATGGAGGCCAAGCGCAAGCCTATCTAATAATATAAAAAAACATGTTCAACATTGTAACATTGTGGTTTTGAAGAGTTAGTGAGAGTTACTTTGAGTTGCATATTTTGGCACATTTTGCGATTTCACAAGGGAATCAAAACCTATAGGGTACTTCCCACAGATCTAGGTCTGTCATGTGGTACTTTTCTTTGACATAGAATCATGTTTTTTTTTAAGAAGTTTCTTACAACACATAAAGGAATAAATCCGAAACTTGTTAATTTAATATTACATCACATTCTAAAAATAATTTTGCTATTTTAAACTTACATTTTGTTGTTGATTTGGTATGTATGGGTACCTGTTTGCCAACTACAAAATTAAGTTTTTCATTCAATATTTCAATCTTTTTTACCTTGTTTCGTCAGGACTCGATTCGTCAGGATTAAGTTTGTATGGAACCCTCAGGGCGCGAGTCCAACTCATACTTGTCCGGTTTTTTACCTGAATTGTCACAGCAGGCTGGTTATCAGAATAAGTGGTGAAAGTTTGCTTTTGAGCAATCGGGATTCTAGTATTTCTTTCAACTAGCTTCGTCATGACACCACCAGCAGTTTCAATGCCTAAGGATAAAGGAGTCACGTCGACCAGCAATACATCTTGGATTCTAGTATCTTTGGAGCCACTTAAGATAGCGGCTTGCACCGCAGCGCCGTAAGCAACTGCTTCGTCGGGATTTATGGACATGTTCAGAGATTTACCACCAAAGAATTCCTGTAAAAGATTTAAAAAAATTGTAGTATTAATAACTTTTTCTGACCGAATTCAACTTCAAATTCTTTATTTATTTAGTAAATAATATTACAGTTTATACCATGGCATTACTTACTTAATCTACGAATTTATACACTAAATCAACAAATATTTACAATATGTAACAATAAAAATAAAAGCTATAAATAGCTATAATGAAATAATATTTAGGTTACCTGCAGCAGTCTTTGAATTTTTGGTATTCTAGTAGATCCCCCAACCATAACTACGTCGTGAATTTCTCTGGTATTCAGACCAGCGTCTTTTAAAGCTCTTTCGACAGGACCGAGGGTTTGGCGGAACAAATCCGAGCACATTTCTTCGAATCGAGCTCTCGTGATCTTCGAATAGAAGTCTATGCCTTCATGTAAAGCATCAACCTCTATACTAGCTTCTGTACTGGAAGAGAGAGTTCTCTTAGCTCTTTCACAGGATGTTCGAAGTCTTCTGAGAGCTTTGGGATTATCCTTCATATTTTTCTTAAACTTTTTCTCGAATTCCTGGCTGAAATGATCCACCATCCTATTGTCAAAGTCTTCTCCACCCAAATGAGTGTCTCCTGCTGTAGATCTGACTTCGAACAAAGATCCCTCGGCTATTGTTAATACAGAAACATCGAATGTTCCTCCTCCAAGGTCAAAGATCAAAACATTTTTGTCCCCTTTGAGATCTTTGTCTAAACCGTAAGCCAACGCAGCTGCTGTAGGCTCATTAACGATTCTGAGGACGTTCAGACCTGAAATAACACCCGCGTCTTTCGTGGCCTGCCGTTGCGAATCATTGAAGTACGCAGGGACAGTTACCACCGCATCTTTTACTTTTACCCCAAGGAACGTCTCTGCTGTTTCCCTCATTTTAGTCAACACCATGGAAGATATTTCTTCCGCGGAAAACTTTTTCTTCTCTCCTTTGTATTCCACTAATATTCTAGGTACGCCTCCTTCGGAAACAACTTGGAAGGGCCAGTGTTTTATGTCTCCCTGGACTTTTGGGTCATCGAACTTGCGACCTATCAGTCGTTTTGCATCGAACACAGTATTTCTTGGGTTCATTGCAATCTGTGAAACAAGACCGTGTGTATTGCCTGTCTTTAAACTTCTCTACAATTCTCAAAATTTTAATCGTGCAAAGACGGAAAGTCTGCTATGGAATACAATAGCAAAATACGAGACTGTAGCAAGTTTACTTAAGTCGGCAAATTACGACTAAGTTGAGCTCAAAGTGGATTTCCCTAACTTTTAATGGTTCTGTTAAGTTACAAAGTTTCGAACTATTATCTGATCTGGAAGTAGGCAAGAAATAACCTGATTTTTGGCAGCATCTCCGATGAGTCGCTCAGATTCTGTGAAGGCAACGTAGGAGGGCGTGGTTCTGTTTCCTTGGTCGTTGGCAATAATCTCCACCTTACTGTGTTGGAATACACCCACGCAAGAGTAGGTGGTTCCCAGGTCGATGCCCACCGCAGGCGCCATCCTTCAAATCAATGTTAACACTGCAAGAAGACGGAATTTAGTTTAACTGTAATGGTTGATGTAGGTACCTATACTCTCGCCAGACACCACTAGAATACTCTACGAAATGTATGTTGTAAAAGACAGATATAAGAAATTTTGCGTCGTTGTTGTGCGGCTTAGCCTGGACAAATGTTTGTCTACTTAGGATTCGACCTATGAAATAAATAAAAATAGTCTTTCCTTCGGCCCCACTCGCCTGACGTTTTTTATGATCGCTTTGTCATCTCAAACAGCATAAAGTTGGCGTAAGTCGACCTCTCAGGAAATATGAGTACCTACTATGTTCATAGGTTTACAACTAACTGCGATCAGATAGGTATTTTAAACCTGTTTTCATTGCTTTTATCTATCACAGTTTCTCACTAGGTACTAAGGTAATCTAATGTTCCTCGAGCGTAGAAAGTGCTAGACAGTTTGTTACAATCTAAACTATTTATTGAACATAGTTGGAGAACATTTCAGCTTAGTTTATACCTACGTACATTCCTGAATAGGAAACTTCACGCTCACTGACCTAGGTATTTTATCCTTAGTACGTACCACGTAAGTTTTAGCTACTCCGAATTTCAAGCGAACAGATGTTTAAAAAATCACGCCCTCGCCTTAAAATTTCAGGGAAACAATCTTTAAACTATTTATGTAGGCAACATTTTATAGAAATGAAGCTGGTACCGAAAAATTTAGACTAGCAAGTCGCGTGAGTTTTTCATGACAACTGATCTGAAAACTACTGCAAGGGCATGACATTGGGGGCTCTATTATTATGGTAACAAAACGGCATATCCTGACAATAGCCCGTTAAATACCTACCATAGTTCAAATGTAACGTTTTAGTCTAGACGGAATACATTTAAGTAAGCTAAGCTACCTATCTTTGTACTGATTCAGGCTTTTTCTTTTTTTTGTTCGTAATAAAATGCAAGTAGGAAAGAAGGTAAAATTCTATAATGAACGGTGTAAATAGAAAACCAAATTTATTTCGCCGGCTCTCCCTTACGTAATAAAGTGCTCGTTCGGTAAGTGAATGGTATCCTATCCTTTGTGCGGGTTTATTGAATATAGGTATTCATGTGAACCATCTGATAACAATGTTAGAGCTAGTACTTATTTACATGAGTCGGTACTTGTGTCAAGTTTTGTTAGGTAGGTATGTACCTAGACTTTTGTATCTAGCTCGCTCGACCACCTGAACCAAAAAAAAAACATACTATACTCGAATATAGATCTCAAAGATCTTTTTTTTAAATATAAATAATAGGCTTGCGTTTGACCTGAACCTTAGCGGGGCTTAGAAGGAAGAAATGATCTACATTGCAACCAATAATCACTACGTGTCTTAGCAGTATGGTGAGAGGGTGCCGGAAGGCGTTTTTGATTCATAAAAAAAAACAACGTATATAATGAATTTTCCTTATTATGTATATGCGTCAAAGGTACCTACATTTATATATATCGACATTGATAATTATATATCTATGTACCCCCAATACTACGTACGAATTCATTGTTAATAAACAAGTATTTGTACCTAGGTGCTGGCTGAATTGCCTAGATATTTACTCAGGTCGTGCAGACTAGGTAAGAATTTTATGCATTTAGGTACCTACCCGATTTAACGGAACAGCAATTTTTCTCTAACTTTTACACGCATTTTGTAATTTTACACAAATAATTTCACAGTCGCATGGTGCCAAGGATTTTATATATACCCTATTGCATGGTGCCCATGTTTGACAGATTTGACCAGTTTGCTGGCATAAAACCATTTCTGTCAAGGTTTAGGGGAAATATTTATGAAGGTTTTATCAACGGGTCTAGGTTAACAAGACAAAGTTTGTACTCTTGGCTAAACAATAAAAAAAGAACTTACTTTTGATGACGACCGGGTTGGCTCAGTACGTATTACGACAAATTTAGAATTCCTAACGAACCAACCAAACAGTTGTATCGTTGAGAAATAATATTAGTTTATCCGTTTCAGTTGGTCAGTTTAGTTGGTTGGAGTGGCATGACCGAATGAGAAGGGTTCTCCCGGACGGGCAGGTATTTGAATGATGAATTTAAATATCTGCTCTTAGTTTAGGTGTAAGTTGTCATATTTGTATGTTTCGCTCGGTGCACTAAAATCCATTGTAAAAATACATTAATGGATCTTTTAATCGCTTAACATCAGGCAAATTGGCAGTCAAACGGCTTGCGTTTGACTGCCAATTTTATTTATTAATTTATGTTTTAAACTACAAACAATCGCGAGGTCTCACGGTCAAATTCCCCTCGTACGCCTTTTGGTCCGCCAAAAAGACCGAGAGATCGACTATTGCGCCGTCAATATAATTTTTCAAGGCATTTACCGGTAGGTATCTGGTTCGCCTAGTGTACTTGCTAAATTAATAAAATTCAGGTTTTGGTCGCCCAAACAATTTATTAGAAAATATAACGTCCTCATAAAGGAATAATATAAAACCTCAGTTTCTTATATGATAAGTTTGTGCACGAATTAAAGGATAAACTTATACTCGAACCGCACTAAGAGCGTGTGACAACTGAAGAAACCGAAAAAGCCGAATGAAATTAATTTATTCTGATCACTTTTGTAGTTTTCTTTACGCAAATTAGTACATAAAAGCCAATATACTAGTTATATTAAAATTTGTTAATTTGGCTTTTAGTACTACAGCTGTCAGAAAGGTTCCTAACGCGGCTCGAATTTAGTTATATAAGAGAATATAATTCAGTATATACTTACACGGCAAAAATGGCACTGAATAATGATTTTTTTTTTCAAAAACTGGATTCATACCCTAATTTTCCACCCTTAGTGGTAGTATATTGTGTAATGGGGGACCCTCATTTTCAAAGTGAACTACTGGATTTGATTTTTACAAGATTTTATTTTAAATAACACAATAATAACAGAGTGCCCAATAGACCGTTGAAGGTCTAGAGACAATCTAAATGTTCAAGTCCACCAGTTGGCAGCGTACCCAGCATGCTGGCGGCATTACCACGCTGAATGGCAAAAACAGCATTATGGTCACGCGTTGAATTAACCAGGCTCTGAAAGATTTTTGAAAATGAGGTGAGCAATGATTTTGTTTAGGTCAAAACTTGCAAGCTGAATAAAAACCAGTTCCCCTTAACCAATTTTGCTGAACTTTTGCATACACTTTTACTTTTGATGACAATATTATATGCAATACCCAATATCGCCATACTTTCAAAACGGCCGCTGCCACAAAAGCTTGCTTAAAAAATGATTTTACTGTTAATTTATTTCACACAAATTATCATATTTTGTTGTATATTTTTACGTAGTGCCCTTTTTGCCGTATTTTAACCCTTTTTAAATAATTGTCCCTGGTACACTTAAATAGAAAATCTAAGTTTTGCTACAGCTAGAAATTTAAATTAGAGGTAACTTTAAAACAATAGATTGTAATAGCAGAGCAAAGGCACGTCCACATTGGCAGAATAAAGGTATGATTCCGAACTTGGGAGCACGCAGCAGTGCTGCCGCAACAGTGCTGCGCAGCTCGGAATGTAATCTCTTAAAAGCCTATAGAGAATGTATGGGGACCAGTTATAGGGCTGCGGCAGCAATGTTACGGCAGCAGGCAGCAGTGCTGCCGAGTTTGTAATCATACCTTCAGTGTATGGTAAAAAAAATGACGCTCACTGGGGATAGGAACTTTTAAAAGGTAGTTTTCGATTTATGCTTGGTTCAAAATAGGCTATCGAACAGGTGTTTAGTTTGTTAAAAATAACTTGCTTAGTGAAAATTATAATTAATAATGTAATACGTAATACCCATGGTAATACTGATGAAACATTTACCCATCTATACTAGTATTATAAAGAGGAAAGATTTGATTGTTTGTTTGTTTGCATTGAATAGGCTCCGAAACTACTGAACCGATTTGAAAAATTCTTTCACTGTTGGGAAGGTTATCCCCGGGTGACATAGGCTATAATCTATACCCGTGCGAAGCTGGGGCAGACTACTAGTCTATTAATAAACGTAGAGTAGTCTCGGAATAGTTACACCGCCTTTTGTCTTTAACGATCGGGTTCAAAATTTGAAAGAGAGAAAAAGACAAAACACCGCGTAACTATTCCAAGACTACTCCACGTTTATTAAAAATGGGGGGGTTAAAGTTTTAGGTCGGATTAGGAAGGGATCCCTTTCCCGCAAAGTGAGTGTACTATGAAGATTGTATCGCATACTAACAAGTGACGTCAATCGTAAGTAAAGTGCGCTCTCTTTCCAGAAAGTCATTAAAATGCATAAATCTTCCTTAATTTTTAACACATTTCAATGTTGTCTTCGGTGTTCGGCTCTATTCATGGTAGCCTTTTTATAAGACAATAAAAAATATTCGGTTCGGTAACCTATTTTATACCGCATTTGTTAGTTTTGATCAGTCGAGGCGTGGCGGAGACCTGACGCAACGCGGATGCATTTCGAAGACAAACTATGATATTTGCTCGAATCTACAGTCATCCTTGCGCCCTATACTTTACCAATGACAGGTGGGACGTTTCACCTATGGCAAGAAATTAAAATTTCAAACAATTTTTGTCCTTGTAGGTCAAACGCAAGCCTAATAATTTATAAAACCACCGTAAACTCCACTGAATGGAACAGCGCTTATAAATCTTCGCCCGTTAATGACCTGACAGTACCGCGGTCGTCAATTTGAGCAATCCAATAAGCGATTAGCCCTGGGTCTCTGCTGACATTGCATTGCTTATGAACTTGATGTAAATGTCTACATGCAACACAGTACTGTATTCTTAATAATATAAATATGGACAAATAAATCAGTGTTCCGAATCACGCCAACAACGCTAATAAGAAACAAAACGGCACAAAGTTTTCTCCGCGTCGTGTTGTATCTCATTAGGGATTGGCGTTGATTCGAAACGCGCTCTCAATATTACCAAGAAAACAAGGTCATGCGCTCCGGGAGTTGTCCCCCAATTACGTCACTGTCCAGTTCCCAATTTATTAATATAATATAACAGACACAGATATTGGACACGAATTTAATATTTTAAACACAATATTTATATCAAAACCACATTGATTTATTGGATTCCCACATGTAATATACGGAGATTGGGGAGTTATAATTTCACGCTACTGGTAACACAGAAAATCAGCTGGCTCGTAGAGATTCCGCCATTGTCTCGTGTATCGTTATCTCTCTCGAACTTGTTTTAAATTACTTATTATGTTCCTACTTCTCCATGACATTGCTGACGTAGTTGTGGGACACCCACGTGACATTTCTCGGAGCGCTTTACCTGGCGGAGTATATTATTATACCATGCATATTACAAATGTGGATTTACCATAATCTATAAGTACAAGTTTAGGTATAAAATGTATAGAACTATTTCTAAGTGTGATTGTCTACTCGACCTAGCGAATTATTGATAAAGCACTTGTTTCTATAATACAGGCACTAATTTATAATATTGTGCGGACAATATCCTGTTTACCTACATTATGTCCGTTAATGCCACCACAGACGAACGTTATAGTCGGCAGCAATTTGTTGTATTTTGTTCTAATTTAGGCAGAATTTTTCGTGTCCCTTACCATAATATTAAAATTTCGATATCTTGACAGTCAACATTGCAGATATAACATTTTTGCCGGGATATTTTCCGTGATAAGGTTGTGCATAATGTGCATGGAGCTTCTGGTGTTACCGATAAAGAAGCATAAAGTAACAAAAGACTAAAAAAGAGGGTAGATAGTTTTATCTGCACCTAACTTTGAACTTTTCTGCCAAATACCAACCATCCACAGTCTTCAGTCTTCCCGTGAACATACATGACTGTGACTGCGCCGAAATATCGGGAGGTCCATCTACAACCTTATCACGGTATATATCCCGTTAATAATCATATAACCGTAGTGAACAACCGTGACAATTTAAAACAGTGTTTTAGTCTACACTTGCTGCTAAATTAGACATTCAACATAGAATTTAAATATTTCTAAAATTATAGGTAACCTCAGAATCTTTTTTCGTTAATTTTGTACTACACCCAACATCCATGAGTTTATAAATCAATGCTTGTATCTCTCACAGTTTTGTGTCCGCTACTGTCCGTCGTCTGTGGTGACCAGTACAGACCATGCGCGATTTTGGGTACCAACTGAAGTCCACGTTTTTTCCATCCTTCATAGATTAGATATCTATGGCGCTGCCAATTGGTCAACTTGGTAAGACTAAGGGGTACAAACGTGAACTCTGTTACTCCTGTGGTAGGTACGACTCGCACAAACTACTGCTCATCGTCTGCAACGGGCTTTAAGCCCCGTTCACATTACAGACGCTAGACGCGTTCTACTCACTATCTTCTTATTAATAAACGCAGATGCGTCTGTAATGTGAACGATGCTTTAATTGTACGTAGCTATTTGAAATAAATAAAGTATTTTCATAGCCTCTAACGTTGTAGTAGTTTTCAAAACCTGTTATTATTCTGACCACAGACCTCTATCAGTAGACACCGCGAGTGCGTCAAATTGTATAAAAACCCGGTATGCCAGTTGTTAGCGACGCGCTCTGTAGTGTAGGAAAGATAATATATTTTAAGTTTTTAAATGTATCAAAACCGAAGGTAGGTCGCGCACTTAGCGCGGCCATTGAGTGTCAAGTTCGCTAGAAAACCGAGCGGGTGTGCTGGCGCGCACCGCGCCTATAATTTTCAATTTTACAAACAATAAGTTCACAAATCTTTTTAGTTTCGTTAATAAAGTATATCCAAAGTGCCTCCGAGTGTTTTTATCAGAGTAAAGAGAAGTAAATAGAACGGAAATGAGAAGGAAAATCTATCGCCAGGTATTATGACAGAATCTTGCTTAAACATTCTCATGTATGTCAACGCATCGAACTCGGCATGCAAAGAACTTGGACCTTACCTTTCTGGGTTACGTCTCAAAGTTCTTTGTCCACATCACAGCTGCTAACTGATTTCAAATAACTGACGTTTCGTTAATATGGGTGCAACTGGCTACAAAAAAAATCTTACAAAAAATGCCTTGACAGCCGTTCTAATTTAAACAATTATTTTTTTCTTTTCTGTGGTTTTTATGCATACGTCTCGGCCCATGACCACCAATAGAAGTTACACCAGTTTTTTTCGTAACTACTATGACGTCACTAGAGCAATTTATTGGTAGTTTAAGGGCCGTATTTCAAAATGCAATCGTTCAAGTTTAGTTACCTGGAAATTCGGACATAAAACAAAAAAATAAAGCCGCAATAAATTATCAGCACGAATATAAAACTTGTATACCAAAACAATTAAAATTTGTTATTTTATGTCTGTAACTTAACAAAATTCACTCTCTAACTTGCCCTCCTAGATTTTTGGTAAAAACTACTTTTGTAAATTGGAGGTAATAAAATGATACGTTGAGTATTTCCAAAATTTCAACCTATTATTTTCCATTTAAAAAAACATTATTTATTGCAGATATTGCATTTTCTATAGATCTTTCTATTTGATAGACCAAAATCCCAGTTTTCTTTGCTTTTTTCGTCAAAAAATGTGAAGGCTTTTAACTTCATTAGCATGGCTAACTGCTAAGTTTTTTACAGTTTACTATGACGCAATTCGTCATCGTTTGTATTGACGTCTATCGTGCTGCTGCCAAAACGACGAAGATCGAACTCGCAGTTATGCTGTGAGCAGTTGGAGCATTAATCAAACTTGACATGCAAAGCAGGTGAACTCACGGTGTCTATGTTAATAAAGTTCTGTGATTTTGACCCAGTTTGCTATAGGTAAATACACCTTATTCGCTGACTGGATAAAGCATTATTATCGTTGAAACATCGAGATACAATACCTAAAGAGTCACAATATTTAAGTGAAAACAGTCAATAATCGTCCGAGCGTTGTTGAACATACCTGGATATCAATTATATTGTTCACAATGCCACGTTTACTCCAATTTAGACGTTATGTCGCTTGCATAGTGTTCAACGTCACTTGTCCGCTATGCCAGCTTAGCACTGGCATCGCGCGGCGTTGTAGTCGGATCGCGGTTGCCATACAACGAACCAAAAAGTCAGCTAAAAAGTTTTGGTTCTGTTATTTTAGCACGTTTGTGACTCTATAGGTATTGTATCTCAATACGTTAAATGTATAATTTTCTATTATTTCCTATCTATCATTATGTCTATTCTATCAATGCCGGATAATAATTGCAGCCGTACTTTAAACATAAAATACATAAATTAATCAACACACTTAAACTTACACCCGAAAACCATAACAATATAGTATATGAGTACACCCAGTACCAGATTAAATTACATTCGCTCCAATAACCTACCCTTATGGCGACTTCGCAAAATATTGAGACTCAAAATGTTGACTTTTCCTCTACCATAATGCAAATAATGTTGGCTTCATAAAGTGGAGAATTCATAAGAAGTTTTTTTTTGTTTTAAACTATTGAAGCCTTTATCTTCCCCGTTGCGATTACGTACCTTTCCTACTCCTATCATATCCTGGACTTTATGGAAAATTGGAAAAAGTCATCGTTAAAAACATTCAACATTTTGAGCATTCAAGATTTTGCGAAGTCAATGCCTAATTGTTCTAAATAATAACTAATGCGGTTCGCAGATAATGTTCCGACCATATTCAAGATTATACTTTTGAGTCTTAGAAAAAAAAGAGTATCATTATTGGTATAAAAAATCACTGTTAAATAAGATGCAGTATAATTATAGTTAGTCAGTCGGTATACACCAAAGCTGTGTGAAATATCTCATTTTAAATAAAATATATAAAAACCCCACTTTTTTTATTGAGACATTTTAACTTAGCTCTTCTCACATGGCTTTGATGGTTACCGGCCTTTAGTATAATTGTATCGCATTCTAACTACATGTCATCTCAGTTATATCACAAGATATAAATTGATGCTTTATTTCAATGCATTTACGGTTTCCCGAACATCGGGTAGTTTTCATACTTTTCATGCAAACATAATTACATACAGGGTCACTGGGAATGGTTAGCATCCTCTTAAGGGCGGCCTCAGTGCCTCAAAACAAATAACTTTTATAGCATTCCAACTCTACAATGCTGCAAACAGTGAATAAAAAGCTTTTAATCACTATTCTGGTGTTTGAATTTATAACACACCAATATATTCGACCTCCATCTCAATGCTATACAACCTCCTTTTAATTAATTTAACCTTCCTTTTTTCTTCATTAGATGTCTATTTTAGCTTAAATATTTGTTATTCTCGTAGTTATGGTATAAAGTATAATATGAAACTCTAGAATAAAACGGATTTATATCAAGGGACATGAATCACTCTCGTCGCACGGGATTCATCTATGGCCCTCGCTATAAATCCGTCCTTTATTCACTAATTGCATAATATAATATTGTTTTGAGACTTCGAAATTCGTGAGGAAAAAATCAGGCGTTCCATACAAAAAAATCATTCACTTACGACAAAATGTATGAAACAGCTGTTATTTAATTTCGCGAATTTTGATAAGTCGTAGAACAAAAGTTATTTGTTTTGATGACTGTACCGCCCTTAAGAGGATGCTAACTGATTACCAGTAACCCTGTATATTATTTCCTACAATGGTTGCCTGGAAGAGATTGCTATTAGCGATAAGGCCGCCACTTGTGACACTAGTTAAATTTCCGAAAACACTAGTAACACTAGTATTTGTATGAAAATTATAAAAATTGCCTGATCTCCAGTCCCACCTTGAACATTTTAGGAAAATTCTGCTCTTCGCCCGGTTTCCCCGGACGCCCGTAATGATAACACGATAATCACAGATCCGCCCTAAACAATAAATTAAATATAAAAATAATTATATAACAAACTATTTGTAATTGAATGTATCACATCGTTTTTCAAACGATTTTCCCTAATTTCCATTTCAATTGGATTTCAGCATCTTTTCTATGAAGGCCGCTTGGATCTCGTCGGCCCTGAAAATTATAAAATATATTTATACTAGCTGACCCGACAGGGTTTGTCCTGTCTTAGTTACGAATGTCCAAAAATAAAAATAAAACTGTTGTCTGGTAAATTCACAATCATCAAACGCGCGAACTGTCTAGCAAGTACCTCTTCTTCTCTACATAGTATAAATTAAAGTCGCTTTCCGCGTCTGTCTGTCTGTCTGTATGTCTGTATGGCCGCTAACTTCTGCTAAACCACGCAACGGATTTTGATGCGGTTTTCACTATCAGTTAGATACATTTTCACGGAAGGTTTATCACTACATAGTATAAAACAAAGTCGCTGTCGCTGTCTGTCCGTCCCTATGTATGCTTAAATCTTTAAAACTACGCAACGGATTTTGAAGCAGTTTTTTTTTAATAGAGTGATTCAAGAGGAAGGTTTATATGTATAACTAGCGACCCGCCCCGGCTTCGCACGTAAATTACACCCGTGCGAAGCCGGGCGGGCGGGTCGCTAGTTAAGACTAATAAGCAGCCATTAAACAAATGATTGTAAGACAGTGCAAGTAAATTTTATGAACAACACCGCAGTTTCTTTGTCTCTCCTGTAAAGTAGCAATATATTACTTGCGCGGTGTTTGCTAGCCGACGATTTCCTTGTTTGTCTGGAGGGCAAAACTGTGTTTCTGTACTTACTTATTTTGCGTGACTGTGTGCATTAGATTGATAATGTATCTGGGGCACACATCCTCGTGCATCACTCGCGCGTGGAACAACAACCCCTGGCACAGACAGTAGAGAATCTCTACGAGCGGCAGGTTGGATGGAATCATGCCCTTCTGGCAGCCCCACGATGCAAGGATCTGAGGGATAATGCACCTTATTAAGTAGGATATTGGGTGTACATTGCGCTGCCATCAGATTTTCCGGTAGCTGCACCATGATATCTGAGGGACAGTCATCATACTACTTACTACTAATACTATAAATGCGAAAGTGTGTTGATTTGTTTGTTCCTCTTTCACGTGGCAACAGATCATAAACAAATTTTAATTTCGTTGTTCTCTATTTATTATCAGCTTTTTTTCAGAGATAATAAAAAACAATTAGGACTAAGTCTATCAAATAGTTTCTGACGGTGACGGACGCGAGTGCGATGGGTGTGGAAGGTTAGGACACATGCCTATTATGTAGTTTCTGACGGACTGTCCATGTGGACCACTTCAATATAAAAATGATAATGAACCTTATTGTCTAGTAGGTAAGGTACTGTAGCGCGGTGACGGACGCGAGTGCGATGGGTGTGGAAGGTTAAGACACATGTCTATTATATAGTTTCTGAGGGACTATCCATGTGGACCACTTTTATATAAAATGATAATGAACCTTATTGTCTAGTAGGTAAGGTACCTGTAGCGCGGAGGTGACGGGCGCGAGTGCGATGGGCGTGGAAGGCGCGGCGCGGAAAGCGGCGCCCGAGAGGAAGCCCGCCGGCGCCGCGTACCAAGCCGCGTCGCGACCGTGAGCTCGGCACAGCAGGCAAACTACTAGCTGTTGATCATACAAGTATTTGTGACCTTAAAACCTTAAAAATAAATAATGGACAAGTGCGAGTCGGTGTCAAATTTCTGTACACCACCAGTTTTTTGTACTTTAGTAGCTAACAAGTTATGTGGTGGTACGGAACCGTCAGTGCGCGAGCCCGACTCGCACATGGCCGGTTATTTTTGAAGCCATATCAGTCAACTTGCCTATTCATAGCCCTTTAGATAGTGTGGTGTTTCTGTTTCCTATTAATATGCTTACCCTATAAATCCCGATATATCCGCCAAAGAAGATTCCAAGCTTCAGATGGGAGAACTTCAAGGATTTCAACGCCTTCGTGGGCGTCAGAATCTTAGGAATTATTGTCCGCAGCATTGTCATTGCACACCCTACGCCGAACAGCTGCGCTGTGCCCTGAAACAATTAGGTGTAGATGTGTTTTTGAATGGAGAAATGAATACAAATTAGTACAACATTTTACTATAAAAACTGACGTGGTTTTCACATATTTTATTTATATTACACGGGAATTACTCACGTAAGATTAAGCCGGTCACTCCGACTATAGTTTCAACCGTATTAGGCAGACTTTTTCAAGGTGACTGCACGCGCGCGGCTGCGTCTCGCTTGGCACTACCCCTTGGCACTAATGCGGTTGAAACTATAGTCGGAGTGACCGGCGGCCTTATTATAGAAGTTTGATCGTGATCGAGATTGCATGCCGTCCCGTTCGCATCTATTTACTCGCACCACGTGCGTAAGTGAGATGGCACGCGATCGCGATCACGATCCGAATCATCCATAATAAGGCATCTGCTTAATCTTACGTGAGTAATTCCCGTGTAATATAAATAAAATAGTACAACATTTTTAAGGTTTGTACTTAGAAGGTAAACATTTTAATTGTGAAACTTCATTGTCCATCTGGCTGTATTTCACACTCGATTTCATCAGCAACTAGTTTGGCATGTTTAGAAAGCTATCTTTAGCATTTTTGAGTATTAAAAAAATCCTTATTTTTTACTGATTATGAGGCCTAAAATTTTAGTCTGGGGTTGGTGGTTCTCCTCTCTTCTGTCACTTTTTAGTTAAGTTTATGCGTTAGGTACATTTCATGACAGTCATACTTGACATATGATTATTATGTAAAAATAAAATTAAAAAAAAAAACTCCTTAAATATTTTTTGTTGATTTCCTGACATTCATGTTTTTGTCTCGTTTTGTTTTCTGACAATCATTTCTTTCGAATAAAAACTGTTTGTAACTGCTCAATAAAAGTTGTGCTGGGTATCTGATTTAAAATGGAGGTCCCAAATACAATTATTGGATCACATGCCGGAGACTTGTGGTCCAACTCACTAGAAGAGTTGTACCACCAACTTAACCACAATTTTAATGTTGATCAACAAGGTCAGACACAACGTCGGGAACATGTGGACATGATTGTCCCGAGACCAATCAACAGCACAAGGGTGAGGGGCCATACCCAGCAGTTAATCGATACAGCCTCACGCAACTGCATATAAAGCTGATCGTGCAGCATATTATTGACATGTTTATGCAGTTTTGTAATAGTTCATTGTTACCCCAGGGGTGAAAGTAACTTATTTAGTCCCGAGACGGGGTTTGGCGCCCGAGCGTAGCAAGGACGCTAATAGTTCGAGTGACTAAATAAGTATTTAACCCCGTGGTAAACACTGTGCTTTTCATTTCGAATACAAGGAAACTAAAAACATAAAACATGAACTGACTAAAGAAAATATGAGTGAATTTTATTTTACACTAGTAGGCCGCCCTGCTTCGCACGGGCGAAGCCGGGATATATAGCCTATGTCAACCGGGGATAGTGCAGCATCCCAATAGTGAAAGAATTTTTCAAATCGGTTCAGTAGTTTCGGAGCCTATTCAATGCAAACAAACAAACTAACAAACATTCAAATCTTTCCTTTTTATAATATTAGTATAGATAAATCAACATTTTTGTTGTGAAATTTATTTTCCACTACTGCTTTAGCCTCTTCTCTTATGAAATCAGGCGTTAAATCCATATAGGAATCAGATGAACTCATTGTGTTAATACAAATCTGCTATACGGAAGTATTAACAAAACTCTACAATGAAGATTGGATTCCCGCCAATTTTTTTTTTTGGAACATCCTCACAAATTGCATGAGAAGTGCGAAACCATAATCCTCTGAGAAATAAAAAAGTTGGAACATGGTTCATTACAAATGTGAAAATAGAACTAGTTTTTTTTTATGAGTGTCTGTCAGTTGTCAACTGTCACTGTCAGTTAAAAGTGATTCTCCCTAGGGCTGAAATGTATTACTTTCAACCCGCTCCTCAGGCAACTACAGACCTACTTTCCGAGTAATGAAAAACAGATTTACCTTCAAAATGTACTGTTTACAAGTCCCCTTGTGCGGGCAAGCGTCGCTCCTGCCTTCAATGCCCTGCACCGGTTCGCCCACTTCCTTGGAAACGCGGGGCGGAGTAAAGAACCTGGAAATTCGTACCTGTTAGACTTGGTTATTGCTTCCTCTCTGCTTATTGTTTATGTTCTTAAGAACTACAACTTTGAATAAAATAGAACTGAAAATATATTATTTCAGTAATTTTCATTTTTACGAACCAGAAGATAGGTGTCCTTCTCTCGTTCTCTCTGTCTCGCCGTAGGAGGTAGAAGAAGACAGCGCTACCGAGCATGAAGATGAGCGTTTCTTTCCCGGGCGACCGCCGCAGCCAGCCTTTCATCTCTAACGTGCGCAGCCAGTATTCGAACACCTGTAATATTGTAACACACACCTTTTTTTTGTTCTTTATTTATAGTTTTTATTTTTTATAGGCTTGCGCTTGGCCGCCATCTCGCCTGATGTTAAGCGACGATGCGGTCTACGATGGAGCTCGCTTGCCTAGTAGAAGAAACCGATAGAAGAAACCGACAGGCCCAGAAAGAGCTCATTTTTTAAGTTTACAAAATAAGCGCCGGTGCTCACTTCGTTTCAGTCGGTCTCTAGCCGTAGGAAGCGCGACACAAGACTATTGTTACATGATAATGAAACATCTGACAAAATTATGCCTTCGTGTGTTTTCCCGAAGTGTAAAAACGCAACCAAAGTAAAGTAAGTATAGTATAATAAATAAATTAAAAAAACACTATCTATTTTTGTAACAAATGTACTGTACGTGTTGAAGTATATGTCCGACAGTTTTGACTCGTTTTTACTAAGCAAGTTCAATGGTTATGGCCCGTCCATTAATTTTATTTTATATTCGGCGAATCGAGGGTTACACAATCTACGTCATCGACGCACCAGTTACCAGTAGCAAAAAACCATAACATCCCAATCTCCGTGTATTACCTGTAGGAAACCGATAAAACTATGTGACTTTGATTGTAATAATATGTTTAATATATTAAATTCGCGTTTACTTGAATTACTTCGCATGAGCGGACAAGCAAAATGACATTTGATGACATGTTTTTTGTACTTTATTTAATAGATTATTTACAAATTTGTTTTCTAATTTCTGTGTTTATTGCAATGAAGTGGCAACTAGACAATGACGTGGGCATTTCAGATTCCCAGAAAGCCAGACCTTGTTTTATATGTATCTACGATGACAGCTGCAAAACAGTCGTGAAATGTTAAATAAAAGAGGTAGCAAATTCGTAGCTGCTATCAGCTATTTGTATATATTTTTTTGGCGTCGCACGTCTTGTGCATTTACAAATTAATTGCATTGAGCTATTTGGCGGTTTATTTGATTCTGAGTGTTTAATTATTTGCTGAATGTTTGATAGCTGGTAAACCAGCTCACTGATGGAATTATGAAGCAAAAATACATAAAAAATACCTCAGGCGAAATAAACCATGAACACTCATCTCGCAAATTTTTAAAAACAAAAAGAACAATATTTACGTACCTTAATATTTTATGCCGAGCCTTTTCAAAACATGTTTCTTAAATGTTAAGGTCCAATTAAAACTGGTATTGGGCTCACTATTTATACTATCCTAATATACCCTACTAAAATTATAAACGCGTAAGTTTTATGTATGTATGGATGTTTGTTCCTCTTTCACGCTGCAACGGAACAACGGTTCGACCTGATTTTTTGCATGGGGGTATAGTTCAAGAGCCAGAGAGTGACATCCGCTACTTCATCATCATCATTTTTCATCACTATACGCGGGTGAAACCGCGGGGCGCAGCTAGTATTACAATAAAATAATAATAAATGTATTTATTTGATAACTCTGGGTTAATTTGTTTCACCACTGATAACACTATGTAGAATTTAAAACGAAAACAGCTAAATAGAATTTAGTGTTTAGTGAGTAGTTTGAATTTTTAGTTTGATGTGTGTGTGTGTGTGTGTGTGTCAATGTCCTCTTCTTGCTCTTGGGTTAATTTGTATCACCCTTGATACCAATATATCGATTTAGAAATTGATACGAATACAGCTAAATAGAATCATGTAAGAACATTATGCCACCCACTTTTGTTTGTAGATGCTATACGTACTATACCTCTGAACTCAAAAGTCAGCGCGGTCAGAAGCCAAGCCGCATATAGAGAGTTCAAATCAAATAATGACGGATGTTCGTGTTCAAGTAATGAAATACAAAAGAGATTACTTTGTAAAAATAAAATATGCAACAACAAAATATATGAGTAGGTAGGTACATTGTCCCAAAAACCGTACACCAAATCCTACTAATATTATAAAAGCGAAACTTTGTATGTATGGATGTTTGTTCCTCTTTCACGCTGCAACGGAACAACGGATCGACCTGATTTTTTGCATGGGTATAGTTCAAGAGCCAGAGAGTGACATAGGCTACTTTTCATCATCATCATTTTTCATCACTACGCGGGTGAAAGCGCGGGGCGCAGCTAGTACCAAATGTATGTTAATTTCAGTTTATATAATTGTGTATGGTCGTAGTTCAAATAATAATATATATATGACTGTAGTTCAGACAATAATGTATGATCGTAGTTCAAATAATTGTGTATGTTCGTAGTTCCAATTCATTCAGGTTAGCTTCCATTGCCGATCAGGAAATTGTAATTTTTATAATAATAATCTACTAATTATATTATTTGCTTATGTATTTTATTTCTGTGACTTATTTTTTTTTGTTAAGTACTAAAATTTTCATGTGACATTATTTTTTGTTTGTAATTAATATGTGACATTGTATGGTATGTTAATTTTATTTTGACTTTCCACTGAATTTTTTACAATTATTTTATACCTAATTCTGTGTCCGAATATTGCTAAGTCTGAGTCCATGGTTACTTGAAATAAACAATTGTAATTGAATTGAATTACATACTAATAAATCATTATTTTTATACTATTTTAGGCTCATAAGTGCAATCCTATTTTATAAACAATTAAGATTGCATAAATAATTGAGGTAATGTATGTGATTCAATGTATTAACGTCAGTATCTAATCTGAATGACATATTGCAATTTAAATTAATCCACCTATAGCAGTGATGACTATTTACCTAACTTAATTTTAATTACAATGTTATATTTTAAATTAGAAAGTAACTCTGTATGTGCATCTGTTTATTCATTATAATTATCAGCTTTTTAACAGTCCACTGCTGGACTTTTAGCCTACCCTCGAAAGGGTGATCTATTTATTACTTTGATGATTTGTCTATCGTCAAATCGTCACCGCTTTATGGTTGATATTCCGTAAACCCGAACGAAGCGCTTTGATTCCACATTTATTATGCGAACTGCTAGTCTGTGGAATGCGCTGCCGGAATGGGTGTTCTCCGGTGAATCTGGTAAATCGGTTTCTTGTAGGCAAGCGTGCTCCAACGTAGACCGCATCATCGCTTCACATCAGGCGAGATGGTGATCAAAAGCAAGCCTATTATTTATAAAAATAAAAATACTAATAAAGTCTACTATATACATAAATATATATCCTACTAATATTATAAACGCGAAAGTTTGTATGTATAAATGTATGTATGTATGTATAGATGTTTGTTCCTCTTTCACGCTGCAACGGAACAGCGGATCGATCTGATTTTTGGCATGGGTATAGTTCAAGATATGATGAAGAAAAGTAGCCTATGTCACTCTCTGGGAGTGACATAGGCTACTTTTCATCATCATCACTACGCGGGTGAAACCGCGGGGCGCAGCTAATATATATATATTTCGGGAAATTTTTGCATTAAGTCATCTGACCCCATACTAATCATAGCTTGTGATATGGCTGCCAGAGGCTGATATGCATACATAATATATTATATGTATATAGTATAATATTATTGATCCTACCAACCTCTAAACTAGTAAGTATTACATAGGTCCAGAGCTATGTAATATTGCAAAATGTAATATAGCAACGCGCAAATTGTAAAATAGTAAAATTGGACTCACCAAATTGACAAATAAGTTGAGCACCATGACTCTCCTGTAGGGCGGCTCGAAGTACACGGCCAGGCCGCTGACTGTACATGGCAGCAGGACTGTCGTGTAGTACGAGAATTTACTAAAGAACAGCTTCCTGGCGACAAATCGAGCTAATATTACAAATGATGCATACACTTGATGCATTACAGCTACAGCGTAGAGCTGTCAGAATAGGCATGATGACTAATATTTTTTATTACCTCATAAAAAAGCTGATCATAAATAGAGCACATCACCGAAAACAAAATTAAAATTAGTTCAAAAATAAATAAGATATAAGCATTTTAATTTCATGCTAGACAAAGAGCGCACTATACTGAGCCGTGACGTTATGACTCATGTGCGCCATACAAATGCTATACTAACCCACGCTTTGCGAGAAAGGGATAGAGCATCCCCTCCCTATCCCCACCTAAAACTTTAAACACTCATAGCTCAGAGATTTATCAGCCAATTTAAATATTTTTTTCAGTATGTGTAATGTATTTATGTATATTAATCGCTAAGCCGGTTATTTGTAATAAATTAAATATTAGTCATCATGCCTATTGTCGACGATCCCAAGCTCACTGAACACCTAGAGCCGCTCAGCATGCGCAGAGACGTTGGGTCTCTTTGTATCTTTTATCGCATTTACAACGGGGAGTGTTCTGAAGAACTGTTTGATCTGACGCCGGCGTCGCGGTTTTACCATCGCATTAGCCTGAAGGCTCATCCACACATCATAGATCAGTGGAAATCGCACACTGTGCGATTCACACGATCCTTCTTGCCTCATACCTGCAAAATGTGGAATGAGCTACCTTTTACGGTGTTTCCGAGAAGCTACAACATGGGGTTCTTCAAAAGGCGAGTTAATCGAATTCTAAAGGGTCGGCAACGTATTTGTGATGCCTCTGGTGTTACAAGTATCCATAGGCGACGGTGACTGCTTACCATCAGGCAGCCCGTCTGCTTGTTTGCCACCTATGGCATAAAAAAAATGCATGCTTGTATCCTATATCGTATAACTATATTTTCTCTTAGATTTACGTGTTTACTGTTTTTAACTATCACGGTTGTTCGGCGCAGTTCCATGGTGTATGATAACTGCGCCGAAATATCGGGAGCTCATTCCACAACCTTACCACGGTAAATATATATATATTTATATTTTACGCGGATAAGTCCGCGTTTGAACACCAACTCGCCTGAGCAACGATGTGGTCGAAGATGAAGCACGCAGACTTAGAAGATACCTATTCACTCTGGCCTTGAAAAGGCCCTAGTTATATCTCTCAGGAAATAAGGATGCTGGCAGATTGTTCCAATCTTTGGCCGTACGGATTAGAAACGTAGAATCGAAACGTTTGGTACGTATCCAAGGAAAATCCACAATGTATGGGTGGTAGTGGGCCGTTTTCCTACTTGTCATGTAGTAGAAAGGGGATGGCAGGATAAGGTCATGTAAATCCCGTAATAAATGTCACATAAATAATCATATAACTTGACATGTATAGTACCTAAATAAGTAACAATTATCAAGATGATTATATAATTTTTCACCGGTCTGTTGCATAATATTTGGTTCACTACTTATCAAGGCGAAAGATATTGATAAACAACAGCTAAAACTTGATTAACATGTTTTTGATAGGTAACTTAAACTATTAAGCCGATTACACCCAGATAACATTTAGCATTGCAGCATTGCCATGCCTATGGCACGTTAGCACATGTATTAATAAATTGATTTTTAAACCCCCGATAAAAGAGCTGATAATCTTCAAACAGCTGAGATTTTCATGAATCATAGCTAAGTACACTCTCGAATGTACAAGGTATGGTACAGAGACGTGGTCCTTAACTGTTGGCCTTTTGAAAAAACTCAGAGTCACACAGCGGGCAATGGAGAGAGCTATGCTCGGAGTTACACCTGAAAAACATTGCACTCCTTGGACAGTCATAAAAAAAAAAAAAAATTATAATTTAAAAAACTAACAAGCTTTTATTTAAATTCCGGTTGTAATTTTTGGCGGCCATTTAGAAAATATCACATTATATGGTATTGCCAGGGTATTGCATATTGTATTGTGTATTGTCACTAGCTCTAAAAGTGTATGCAAAATTTCAGCAAAATAGGTAACAAGGTATATCTATCTTCTATACATATAAAATGCTTTGTCCTGAATGACTAACTGACGGATCAATGCACAGCCAAAACCGCTGATCGTAGAGACCTGAAACTTGGAGGGTGTGTTCTACGTATGACGTAGGCATCCGATAAGAAAGGATTTTCCGAAATTCTACCCCTAATGGGGTGATAAAGGGGGGCAAAGTTTGTATGGGACAACGTGATTCCTTGGTCCAATCTACTCCAAATTTTGCATAAACCTTTTTTAACAGAATTGATGGAAGACGCGTTTCGTATTTTATTGAAATTCATCCCATAACGGGGTTAAAAAGGGGTAGAAAGTTATTTTGGCGGTGATTTGCTTCGAAGTTGATATAATACTGCTTAGTGCTTTTGATTTAAATTACACATGTTTGATAACTTAATCCGATTTTATTGAAAAAAGGACGAACTTACTTAAAAACATAAGCAAATACTCTTTAAAATTGGAATGTCTCGAAAGTCAAAGTACTATATTAGTACCTTATTTCAAGGTATCTAAGCTTAAAGAGTTTATGCACTTTTAGGACACGGGCTCATAGGGACGTTTGTTGTGTATAATACTTATTCTTTTAGTTTGTCTTCGAAGTTTAATTTAGTGTAAAAAAAAACAATTAAAAATCCTATTAGAACCATTTTCGACTTTTACGCAGACTAAGTCGCGGGCAAAAGCTAGTAATAATATATAATAGGTATATTAATAATGGTAATAATGTAATGGTAATAGGTAATTCAGCTTCCAAGATTCTACCTCAGCAAACTAACATAAGTAAAAAAACTTTTTTTTTAAACACACAAGCATGCAACTCTAAAAAAACAAAAGGAGCACAAACTAGAGGGGTTTACTGGTAGCCATGGGCATAGGCACATCGGGGCAGGGTGGGGCATTTGCCCTATATTATTAGTAAGTGTATACACACCTGAATATACAGTTTAATGTGACGAAAGAGCTTCCTACAGTCAGTCCAAAGATTCCAGATTTCAAGTACAACTTCAGCTGTTCTATGATGTCTTTCTTGCTTAATTTCTTGCCTCGCATTAATATTTGAATCTGGAACCAAAAAAGCAATATTAAGGTAAATAAAAACACTATTTGTTTTACTTTACTTTGTTTGCTTTTCACATTTCACTTTTCTATCCATCTATACTTTTACATGTAATAAAATCTAGTGGTTCGGCCGGATTGCGTGGCTGGGGTCTTAAACTCGAGACAGGGTGACGCTACACAGCGGGAATAAACCGAATTAGATAACACATATATAATACCATGCCACGATGGACGCGACGATCAAGCCACGTTGTAGTAGAAACATCCTATAAAATATTATTCAAAGTTTTGCAACACTTTCACCGTAAAAAGATTTGAGCAGCCACCGCCCAAACCTCTCCCTCGGAGACGGGCCCTTCCTCGAACCTACCACCTGGGGTAACGATACCACCTTAATGTGTTCAGGTGTTAAGATTCATCATCATCATCCAGACAAATATTTGGTCAAGACTTGTTTACTTACAAGATAGACCATCGCGTAAAACTTATAGCTGCCTTTTATACAGCTTATCAGCATCGTGGCTGTGGCATCGGAACATGTTGAAGTCCATGGATGGATGAGTTCGCGGCAATCGGACCCACTGCAGGTCCTCTCGAACCACAATTTACTCGCTTCGACCATTATCACTCTTAGATAGTCCAAATTTAACACAAAAACAATTTATCACATTGGCAACTAACTAAAGGATCGCAGAAGTGAAAACCTTTCGTTATTCACAACCTATCACAACACAAAACTATTACAAACAACTGACTGCAATTGAAACGAATGAAAGAAATACTGAACTTAATAATTATTGCACTACAATAAACACTGCAAGAGCCAGGCTTCCACAAAAAAATTACGCAAATGATAGTAAATTCTGGTAATTTTGTAGGTAAGTACTGATAACATAGCAAGAATTAAGTTTTTTTTACTGACTTATATGAAGACAAACTTTCAGAATTTAATTCTGACTTCCTGAGGTTATGTTTTTATGTCAAGTCAATGCAAGGAATATACTACCCTCCGAAGTCAATATTTGTGATGAATTGATGATGTCAATGTTGTGTCAATGAAATCCACCACCACGACACGAAAGAATCAGAGATTTAAACCTCAAATTAATTAATCAAAGGCTCTCAGCACGGAACATTATTACGCTCTTATTCAGTCTCAGACAGACCCGAAGAGCGACTATACTCAGCTCGAAGAAATACTACACGATACAAAAAATCATAAAATACAATTAGGTATTATATCCAAGAGTAGTGTATTATATTTATTTGTCTCAAGGAACATTATTACTCCTAGCGGAGATTTGTCTGACTGATGTTGTCAATTTGTCAATAGTTTTCTGTCGTTGTCATGTACTGTCTGTCTGTACCATGAATCTAGTATCACAATGGATAGCGCGAATGCTTTGGCAGCGTGGTCATTATAAGTTGGTGTGCGTATCAAGAAGTGCTTGAGTGTGCGTGAGTAGGGAAGTGACTGCTAGTGCAAATCTATCGATAAAAAGGTACACAAATGAAGTGTTTTAAAATGTTTTTATACAAATTACAATTAACCACAAATTTATTACAAATTACAAAATACATTTTTCTGGTCGTCCCAGTAACCAAATACGTTACTTAACTTGATAATGGACAGAAATTTGCCACCGACTCGCACTTGGCCATTATATTTTATTTGTTGTTTTACTTTAGAGTGTGTACTATACTCATGCCAAGTTTGACGCTTGTACCGTTTCTACACCAGAGAAAAAACAAAAATACTATATATAATTATTATGGTTGGTTGTATCCTATCCTGTGAAAATTTCAACTGGGTGTCTATTACAGTTCAAAAGATACAACCTTTGACAGGTTGGGCGGACGTACAGACAGACAGACATCGTAGGCTTTGTAAATTATAGGGTCCCAATTTTACCCTTTGGGTAAGAAACCCTAAAAAAAACTATTTGATGGAACACTTAGCTTAAACCCAGCTAAGTGGTCTATCGTTACGAAATTTCATCAATATCCATTCAGCCGTTATAATGCACAATAAGAAATAACGGTCAATGTTTCACATATTATAAATAAATTTTATATGTAGGATATACGCAAGACATTAGTTGGTCGACACTTAAGTAATCATACAGCTAAATGTCAACCATAATATCGACGAAGTTTGAAATGTGCAGTGGTACATCACTAGCAGGAATACGTAAAACAATGCATTTATTTATCTTATAATATTGGCGTTTTACCTGAAATAAAACGCTTATTAAACTACTTACCTTATTCGAAGCATAAACAATTGAGATAGGCATATATCTCTTTCCTGTACCTTTTCCTTACGTTTCTAGTGGTATAGCTCTGTCTCGCTTACACGTTACGTCACCAGGGGAGAGGGGAGTGCGCCTCTGTGGGCGCGCGACCCGGTCTTGCTCATTGGATGATTGACTTTATGTCACCAGGCAGAAATTACAGTATGCTTCGAATAAGGTAAGTAGTTTAATAAGCGTTTTATTTCAGGTAAAACGCCAATATTAAACCACTTGACCGTTATTCGAAGCATAAACAATTGAGAGGTGTCTGTTATCGCCTGGTGACGCTAATGATGAACGCCAATGTGATGTGGAGATCAAATAAAGAAAGATGTTTAGTACATATTATTGTGAAACATGTGCTTTATTTTCCCAAATATTCATAAGATAGGTAGGTAACCAAAAATAATTATAATAATAAGTTTTTTAGTTTTAAATAAACTTAATTAGGTAGGTAGGTAGTGATAATTACAAATAGTTATAATTAGGTTATGACAGTTGGCTTCCTGACGTGAAGCGGAAAGTCATGATATAGTGAAGGTGGTCATATGACTAATTTTTCAACCCTGTTAAGATGGGTATCAAATGAAAGGGCTTGAAGAGTACAAAACGATAAAGTGAGTGTCTGTCTGACTGTCATCATACTAAATTCAATATGGCCGTTGCTCCAGTATGGCGGATTATATTTTTATTTGCATAAGTTAAGTAACTTATTGACCCGTAGGACTACAAAGCCATAATAATTATGTTCTAATGAATTTACATAATTTATCATTGACAATCCTAAGCAGATTAATATTTCAAAGCAGAGTTAGTCTGCACAAATCGTGGATTTGTCACGACTGATTTTTCTCTCGGCAAAAAAGACACAAAATCATCAATATTCCATGCACACGGGTAACTGTGATTGATTAGTGCACTTGAATTATTTGCATTACAAAGCGTTTAGACTTCAGACTTGTGTAACATTAAGGTATTATAAGATAGAACACGAGTCAGGTCTGAGCCCGTGGGGTTCTCAGGGTTAATTTTACTAGTTCTACACCAAGAACACCAACAGTTCCATGCGGGTTTGTAAGTTATGAGGGTGGCCAATAGCCTTACAAAGTCCTATTTGAGCATTATCTCAATTATCTAAATTCTGTGACTACCTCGTCACTTCCACACCTCCAAGACTAGATCCTGGACTCGGGGGGTGGCAGTCTCTAATACTTGACTCAGATTCTGTATCGTCAACGGTTGGGTAGAGCTCGGGACTTGAGGTCAGCGCGCCAAAATACTCTCTCCCAACGTGGCAACACTATGTAAGTAAACTTATCAAGCCTGATTGAGGTAACTCAAAACTCGGGGTATTAAAAACGGGGGCGGAAACACCCATGCCAGATCGAATTTCCAAGCTATCGAGTAAGCGTCGTGGGCTACAGCTTGATAGTCGTTCTGATCTTTCGACGCGTAATTCGGCGTAATGAAGGACTACGTGGGCGTTGCTGGAAGCAAACAGGTCCACTTGTGGGACACCCCATTTCATAAATATTATATTGGTGCATTCGGACAACAGGTGCCACTCTGGGGCCTGGCAAAAACGAGACAAATGGTCGGCGTGGTTGTTGTACCTCCCCGGAATGTAATACACATTGATCTATGAGGCAAACAATGTCGTAAGTTATGTCCATCAATCGAAAGGATTTGGTTCTCCCTTCGTGGCGTAGATATGCTACTACCGTACGATTGTCGCATTATATAGTGACTGTGGACTGATTCAGATACAGGGCATGACCCTGAAAAACTTTCAAAATTGCCAGCATCTCTTTTACATTGCAGTGAAAGTTTTGCATGTTCTGAGACCAATTTATGGGGATAAAGACTGGTTGTCCATCTGTGCGCCCCAACTCAGATCGGAAGCGTCTGTCGTAATAAAATGTGTCACTGGTGGATGGTGAAAAATTTAAGGGTGACGCAAATTCTGAGTGCACCACCGTAGGTCGTTGCATCTACAGGCACTGTGTAAGCCATGACAGTGTTGTTCAAATCTAGCGTGTTCAGAAACTTCAAAAGAGCTCGATAATGTAATCTTCCCCTTTGAATAACAAAACTTGCGAAATTTAGTGCACCTATTACACTTTGCAACTTTTTTAGTTCTGCCTTCCCCAAATATATGATCTCGCAAATCTTGACTTGAATAGCAATGACTTTTCCATTGGCAAACACTTGAGGTTTAGCCAAGGATCCCATAGTATTCCAAGGTAAACTATGGATTTCTTTGGTACGAGGATGGACTTTTCTATATATGGTCTTTACTAATAGACAATTTTGCTCATAAAGAAAAAGTAAGAATTCTAGTATTCCTACACTAGAATTCTTACTTTTTTGCTTCTCATTACTTTTGGCAATCCAAACTGGAAAATGTTTTCGGAGCTGCGCTTAGACCAAAAGGTAGTAGGCAGAGCTGGTTTTAGTAAATAAGGCGCAAATATCGTCTGTGAGAGTCTGCTACCTTCAAATGAAAATACGCTTGTGATATTATGTCCAGTTTGTAAATCACAGTGCAGTGTTGCACATCCAGCCATGGGGCTGAATGAAATCTGAACTCTTGAAGGGATCGGTCAGCACGAATTTGTTCAATGCTTTTAGATTAAAAATCGGTCGAGCCGAGCTATTGCTTTTTGCTACTAAAAAGAGGGTAGATAAAAAACTTGGAGCTTGACTTGCAATTTCCAGAATTCCTTGATTCTTAACTTTCCTGACAATTGATGTCATTTCTATTGACACAGGCGTGTGAAACGCCTCGTTGTCTAACCTGGGCATGATCAAGGGAGGTTTTTGTTGAAAAGGTATGCGGTACCCTTGAATTATTTGAATGAGAAATTATGGCACTTGCATTTCTCTCCAATGGTCGACAAAATTCGATTACTGACCGGCTTTAAATACCCTCGTGTCAATACTTACTTCTTTTGGCACTGAAGCTCGAAGGTGATGACCTTCACTTATGACCGCCATGCCTGTGGTCTTGATACTTTTGGTTCTGTCTTGCCCCGCGAGAGCGATATTAATTGTGCCAACACTCCCCTGAGATGGGTTGTGCCATGCAAGCCTCATACACGAGGCATGCCCTGCAGAGTGTCCTTGCGAAGGGCATTGCATATTTTTCAAACTGTCACCCTGCGAGGGGGAGTTCCAGGTCTGGCAGCCGTAACCTTGTGAAGGCATACATGTGTTATACCTACCCTGCGAGGGTACTTGAGAAATTGGATATTGCCCTTGCGAGGGGCGTATTGGCCATTTTCCAACCTGAGAAGTTGAAGTTATACCACCAGCTGATCTAGAAACAGGCCTGAAAGCCTTTTTGATACCGCCAGCTTTTTCTAACGCATTAACTAACTGTTTCGAGTTTAATAATTTAGCCCTAGATGACGGTATTGTAATAGGTCTGCCGAGACTTTGTTGTAGCTAAATTTATTCTTAAGTTGTTCTATTTTACGCTCAGAGCGGCGGCGATTACTTTTGCTCCCCCTTTTTTTGTGATGGCGGCGACACGCATGCTTACGCTTTGATTTTCGTTTAATGGAACTAGTTGATGAACTAGAACTACTATCAGAGCTGTTATATTATAACTGCTGCTGCTTGCGCGCTTTCACTTCCTGACACTATATTTATTTTTCGTGGCAGTCTTGGAAGAACCAGCAATCGACTTCCCTAAAGAGCATTCAATATCCATATCTAAAAAAAAAGGTTATTAAAACTTAAACTATTTATTTAAACAATCGAACGGAAAACCGTTTATCTAAAAGATCCTTGATTATTTAAACTGTCACTAGAAACGAATTAATTCACATGAAAAAAATTGTTCACCAATTTTTAAAAGGAAAAGAAATGACGGTTGAAGTGAAAAAATAATAATTAAATATTCTCACCTGCTTAGTAGCGACCGTCACCGGCAAGGAAAAGAACGCCAATGAGCAAGACCGGGTCGCGCGCCCACAGAGGCGCACTCCCCTCTCCCCTGGTGACGTAACGTGTAAGCGAGACAGAGCTATACCACTAGAAACGTAAGGAAAAGGTATAGGAAAGAGATATATGCCTATCTCAATTGTTTATGCTTCGAATAACGGTCAAGTGGTTTAATAAAGCTTTAGTTTATAACTATTGTTCACTACGTGATAGTTATAATGACGACTAAGATGTATATTTTTAAGTGAAATGCATATTTTGCTTTGAAACTGGTTATTTTACGTAATAAATACTACAAAAGACGCGTGAAATGATCATCCTGGATCTTTTACTCCTCCTTTAATTGTTCTTGATGGACAAAACACAACACAACACGACATAATGTCACTACGTAAAAGAGAATTAAGTATTAACAGCGTTATTTCTGTTTAATTTAACATTTAACTATGACGCGTCGTAATGTTATGGCCTACTAGTCGGTCAAAAGTGGACACCGAGTGCAAGGTTGCCAATCTTACAATAGCTCTCTCGTGTACTCTACGTAACGACCCGTGTGATAAAAGAGGAAACATGACAGTCATCATCATCATCATCAGCCAGAAGACGTCCACTGCTGAACCTTGTGTACATAACTGTACTCCTGTAGGGATGTATATTATCAAAGCCTGATGAATTAATCGATCTTTGAAAAGTTAAGTTTGGTTTTCGTTGCATTTTTTTTTTCTTAGAACATCTCTTCTTTATGAGTCTTATCCTCTTATTCATATTATATATTAAAATCATATTGAACATCAGCACTTCACAAACAGTGCCCTTAGTCCCAGATTTGATAGTTTACGAAAGCTTTTTTTGTTTTCGTCTTGTTCCATACATTGCTAGGCTAAAAGGTATTCGAAAACTTTTTTCGTATTAGAGTGAAGCAATCTATACCGCCGATAACTGCCAAATTTAGTTCCTCCACGTTTCCGATAGAGGCGCTTCACTAAAATGTATGGAACAATACGTAAACGAAAAAAGTTTTCGTAAACTATCATATTTGGGACTAAGGGCACAGGTCTATCTCTATTTCTACAAAGGACTATAACAGATTCCTACTCAAAACCTTCTAGGTATATCGGATTAAATAAAAAAAAAAAAAAAAAACAATAAATAATGCAAAAAATTTGCTTCAAAATGTTGCAGTGGATTTTGATAAAAATATTAATGTCTCGTATTAGAAAAATATATTTTGTTGTCAGCTATAAAACCAATATTAAAATTACATGGCCAAACAAACTAGTATACATTTAAACTAATTTAAGCAAATAACATGGCACTAAGTAATAACTGAAAATTAGCAAAATGACTAGTATTTTGTCGGTAAAATCCACAACTTGCAATGCAAGGAGAATGTAGAGTAATCTACAATCGATTTTAATAACATGTAAAATTATCGATAGTCAAAACACGATTTCTTTTAGTAGTCTACCTACTGTCAACATGACACTTGACGTATCTATTATAATACTCTTTGTATGTAACGGTCGCGTTCCAACATATCTACTAATCGTGTTCCGAATCATATCTACAGCCCCAAATGGCTAATGGACCATAGAGCTTAAAAACTTTGTCAATTAAGCCGCGTGTTCACGTTACATACGAGTCTTTGATTATATTATATAGAATAATCAAAGTTAGGAGTAGACTCAGACCGAGTGCGCTCATACGGGCTTGCTCGAATAGGAGTGCACTTGGAGCGTAGTTTACACGTTACGAATTGAATTAAATAGCGTCCGAGTATAATTTCTGGGCCCTGATTATGTAACTACAAACAGGCACGTAACGCGCAGGGCCATGATTTCGTAACATTAACACGTACGTAACGCACCGTGTTAAGTTTACCTCTAAAAGTTGGTCTTTATCCCTAGGGAATAGAGTCCAAATTTTAAGAGGTTAACTTAACGCGGCGCGTTACGTGCGTGTTAAAGTCACGGAATCAGGGCCCAGTTCGGTATTTCATTGCACCACATCAATTTACAAGATGTCTTCTAATGCTTATAAGGTTCTTGATGATTATCTTCTACTGCAGGCTATAGAAATACTAAATAAATACTTTCTAATTTTCATATTGTTCCACAAACCTTTTTACTCTTAGTTGACGCCAAGTTGTTTTTATAAAATGATCCGCGTGAACTCGTAAAAATAGTACCGCGTCCGAGTCCACTCTAACTAGGTGCCAGCGTCAGAGTGCAGTTGGATCTGGATGACGTGTTTACACGATATGAGTAGTATACGAGTAATCATCCGAGCGCACTCGGTCCGAGCCAAGCTCCAAGCCTACTCGTAATGTGAAAACGCGGAAACGGTAGCGGTTTGCCCCGGCTCCGCATGGGTATAGTTGTATAGCCTATTAAAATAGCCTATATTAATCAGTGATAATGTAGCATTCAAATGGTGAAAGAATTTCTAAAATCGGTCCAGTACTTTTTGAGCCAATTCGTTGCAAACATACTTACATACAAAATAAATCTTTCCTCTTTATAATATTGTATAGATTACTGATTTAAGTGCTTTAAATATATAAAAGACTGAGCTGCATACGCCCATGTCATTTTCCAGGGTTTGTATAATTTTAAGTGAATATCTACGCAATGTTTGAGACAAGTACTAATGGTACTATGGCAACGTATATAATATAATAATATAGTACTTGCTATACGAACTTTGGCGGTAGCTGGGCATTTATGGACTCGTGTATACTGGCCTCGGCTACGCCTAAACCCACGTTTTCACGTTTGTCCTTAGAGCCCCTGTTACTTGCCGCTGCAGTTATAGCAGCAATGTATACTATCTAGGTAGGTAGTATGTAACCCAACCATTTAGGACGACCATCGAGATACAATACATATAGAGTCACAAACGTGCCAAAAAAAAGTCCGAATGGTTAGTTGTAAGGCAACCGTGACTAGGCGTTGCAATGCCAGTGCTGCGATGACATAGCGGACAAGCGACATTGAATACTAGGTACCTACATACTTTAAATAGATATTAACACCCAGCAGAGAAAGAACAAACATAAATGTTCATCACATGAATATTTGTCCAAGGTGTGAATTGAACCCACGCCCACAAGTGCAGAAGGCAGGTTCACTACCAACTGGACCAAAGGACTACTATGCAAGTGACATAACGTCTAGATTGGTGTAAATGTGGCATTGTAAATTAAGTATAATTATGATTGATGTCTAGGTTTACAACGACGCTCAGACATTTTTGCCTGTTTTTACAAGATTGTGACTCTATCGATATTGTATCTTGATGAGGACGACTGATCTATTACACGCGCAAAGGTATGAAAAGTAATTTGTAAAAAATATTTACGAATACATATAAATACAGAAACAAACTAGCTAAACGGGGAGCACAACTATTGAATGAATGATTAAATAAAACAGCCGAATATTGAAACGTCAACAAATCTCTTATCCTACACTACACGCTGGCCTGGGAGGCCTTACTCAGCATTGCCAAGAAATACGAGTACAAGTACAATACTGTGCCTCCTGTGATGAGTGATTTAAGTCGAGTTGTACCCTTTTCGTGATTTTAACAAAATGATCAGAAAAAAAGCCGATTTTTTTGGTCTAACTCACGTTTGTCTATCTGCTATAGTTTCGGAGATAATTTTGTGCAATGTGATATATGTGCCAGGATTTTGGCAAAAAAATCGTGAATATAGATATATGTCAAGTTGTAACCCCTTAAAGTAATTGATACACAAGTTGTTTTTCGTGCTTTGTGGTATAAAAGCGATTATATTAGTTTTCACATTTTATTTTTCAGTATATTTCTCGTGAATATTGACATATTTAGAATTAAATCGCTTTGAACCAATTTTTCTCAATACTAATTAGGGTACAATTCAACATGTACCGATTAATCCGAATCTAAATATTTGCTTAATTTGTGATAAGTGATACATCTTGACATATACCATTCGACACAAATCAATTTTTATGTGTAAACGAATATAAATAGAATTGTATCTAAAACTCAAACAAAATTAAAAAATATGTATGAAGAACAAGATGTGCTAAATGATACAAGTGCGTACTGCGTACATGATAAGGGGGGCGAGGATACGCGGGGCTGTGCAAGTGAAGTGACGCGGGGTCGGGGAAGCGCGGACGACGGGCGTTAGTACCATCGCCAACAAGCACATCAGAAAATGCTAATCCTGGTTGTTCATTTTGGAAAAGTAAAAGCAAAATAGTGATAGAAAAAAACAAAAAAAAGGGATAAAGAAAGAAGACAGGATAGAATAAAGAGAAAACTTTTTCGTAACATCATCATCATTATCAGCCAGAAGACGTCCACTGCTGAACATAGGCCTCCTCCTTTAACCTCCACACTGAACGACAGCCTGCCTTTTGCATCCACTGGATGCCAGCGACTCTCACTATGTCGTCTGTCCATCTAGTGGGAAGCCTACCTACGCTGCGTCTTCCGGTTCGTGGTCTCCACTCAAGAACCTATCTTCCCCATCGGTTATCGGTTTCGGTGGCCTGCCCATTGCCCCTTCAACTTGCAGATTTTAACAGCTATGTCGGTGACTTTGGTTCTTAGGCGAATATCCACGTTTCGGATTCTATCGCGCAAAGAAACTCCGAGCATGGCTCTCTCCATTGCCCGCTGTGTGACTCTGAGTTTTTCCAAAAGGCCAACAGTCTAGGACCACGTCTCAGTACCATATGTCATCACTGGCAACACACACTGTTCAAAGACCCTTGTCTTTAGGCACTGTGGTATCTTGGACGAGAAGATGTCACGCAATTTCCCAAACGCTGCCCATCCGAGTTGGATTCTTCGGGCGACCTCTTTGCCTAAGTTGGACTTACCTAACTGAACAATCTGTCCAAGATAGGTGTAATGGTCAACAACTTCGAGAGTATCGTTCCCAACGACTATCGGCACGGGTTCAACACGGACATTGGACATAATTTTTGTCTTGTCCATGTTCATTTTAAGACCCACCTGTTGGGAAAGACTACTGAGGTCGCTGAGCATCGTATTTAGGTCCTCCAGTGACTCTGTCATGATGAGTATATCATCGGCAAAACGAAGGTGAGTGATGTATTCGCCGTTGATGTTGATGCCTAATCCGTTCCAGTCCAAGAGCTTGAAAATGTCCTCCAATGCATTCGTGAACAGTTTCGGAGAGATAACATCTCCCTGTCTCATGCCTTTTGCAATTGGATTGGTTCCGTGCTCTCGTCCTGTAATCGGATCAACATGGTGGCGTTTCTATACAAACACTTCAACACTTCGATATGCCTATAGTCGATATGACAACGCTGGAGGGACTGCAATACTGCCCAGGTCTCGATTGAATCAAAGGCTTTCTCATAGTCCACAAACGCTAGGCATAATAGCCGATTATACTCCTCAGTCTTCTGTATAATCTGGCGGAGCGTGTGTATGTGGTCTATGGTGCTCCAGCCTTTACGGAAACCGGCTTGTTCGGGAGGCTGAAAGTCATCAAACCTGCTTTCGAGACGGTTCGTAATGACTCTGGAGAACAACATGTACACATGGCTCAGGAGTGAGATGGGTCTATAATTCTTCAATAAGGTGTTATCACCTTTTTGAAGAGGAGCACCACCACACTCCTGTGCCATGTTTCAGGGGTAGTACCATCGAGTATGACTGAATTAAATAACTTCTGGAGGACTAACAGTACCGGTTTTCCACCCGCTCGCAGTAGTTCTGTCGTGATTCCATCATCACCCGGTGCCTTGTTATTCTTAAGCTGTTTCCGAGCCATTCTAATCTCGTACAGGCTGATGTCTGGGATGTCCTCAGTGAAGTGTCGGGTCAGTTTAGCTCTCTTGTCCTGAGCTGTACTAATACTGTAATTTTCGTAACACTGGCATCGAATACACAACAACGTCAGGATAGACGAAGAAAAGTCGTGAATTACGTGATCTTGACAACTGTCGTAAAAAGTGCAAAGAGAGGTTGCCAGTGCATTTAAGGTAAAATCTTTTCGATACGTATTGGAGTCTGGGAAGTTATGAAAGAAGAACCGAATTTATGGCGAAATGTAACTCACGTGTTTAATTGAATTTTGATAAAACTGTGCCTTATTTGTCAGAAGTTAATAATTTTGAAGAAGTTTAAGAAACGTTAATTATTTTTTCAAAACTTGTATTTATTTTCACAATAAATGTGCATTTTAATGAGGGGTATAACTTGACTTGTATCATTTAATACATATTTCAAAAGACTTGAATTTTAGCATACTGATACAATTCAGGTAAATTATGATAATAGCGAACAGATACGTATAACAATCTAATCTTTAGGGTAGTATTTTTATTATTTGTTTGAACAACATTGTGTTAGGTATATTATTCTAATGAGTTATTAGTTTTTTTTACTTCTTATATATCAGTTTACACAAAGACAACTTTTAGGTGCAACATAATTTAATTGTACTTGTATCACTTATCACATAATTCAAACACATATTAAAAATTAAAAAAGGTACATCTTACAGATTTTTCATGAATTACTTTAAAACAATAACATTTTAAATAAAAATAAAAATGCACAGTGAAAGTGAATGTTTTTATCTACAAAAGAAGGTACTTAAGTGTAACCTAGCCCACTTAGTTCACGAACTAGATTTTTTTAAATCTTGTTTTTGCGCTCCTGTAAAGTGTTGATTTTTGACTTGTATCACTCATCACAGGAGGCACAGAATAGGTACTGACTCAATGAGATTCTGAGTAGTCCGTCTATTTATATAGTACAGAAGGATGTGGAGGATGTTTATTTACATGTAACAAACATTGATTAAAATATTGGCTACTTAGCAACTAAACGAGGTAAAAAAAAAAAATGTGCATGGAGTCCCTCCGCGCGGAAGAAGTTATACTTCAACAAGGAACCCTAAAATTATAACTAGGGCAAAAATATCAACAATTTAATGACACGTTTTTCTCGAGATTCGGACCTAGCTCCTTGGGCTTCTCAATCCATTAGCGACACCATTACACTACTGGATCTGCTAGTCGCAGCGCGAAAAAAGGATACGCATTTCGCAACCATACGAGAGAGAAAAATTCCCCCTCCATGGTAGCGTTAAACGTTTAACACAACCTTGTTTGCAAGTCGCATAAGAAGTATAACTTCAAAAAAATTGGTATAAAATATTTTAATACTCACAGTGATACCTATCATATAAATTGGTGTATAAAACTTTATCGTCCCTATTGCACATTTACACAACATGGTTTTAAACGCATCAGTACAACTATTAGTGTACGGATGTAACAGTTGAGAACACGTATAGTAGGCAAATTCGGATTCATCCGTCATAAATTTACTAATTTCAACCATTTTTTTAAGTACAAAAACACACTTCTATGTCTTCCGACAGCCGTTACGTTACAAGTAAGAGCAGCTATACTGTATTTCATTTACAAACCGTTGTGTTATTCATGTAAATGTGTTCGTTTGGTCAATTTCATAAGGCCAAAGTTCGTTTTCAACCTGTAGGTAACTATTTTAAATTACTAATTTTATTAAGTATGTATTATCTATGTGCTATTGTGCTATTGTGTTAATTAACGACTCGAGCGTTCACACGTTTATTTCCCTCCCGTAAAGCGCCCCAAGCCCCGCGAAAATCAGCCGCCCAGCGCCAGATGTTTCCGCCCGGTTGTAAAAAAAAACAGTAAAGTACGAGTAGGACTCGTGCTCTGAGGGTTCCGTTGGACATAACTCTCAGAGCGCGAGACCAAAGAAAAAAACTAACTGAAGTTGAAATATTGAAAGACAAACTTAACTTTGTAGTTGACAATAAGGTTCTTCCATACATAACGACTACAAAATGTAAGTTTGTAATTGTAAAACAATATTTTTTATATTTATATAACTTCAAATTAACAGCTTTCAGATTTAATTCTTTATAATTATGTGCTGTAAGTTGCCTCTTGCTAAAATTAATGATTCTAGGTCAACGGGAAGTACCCTATAGGTTTTGATTCCCCTGTAAAATCGCAAAATATGCGACATACACGTTCATATCTTTTGAGTGCGTTAACTTACAACTTTTTTTTTTTACAGCCGACAGAAACCGTAGACCCAAGTATTTAGTTTCAATTTCAACTTGGTAACTTTACGCATTCTTGAGAAAAAGGGTCTTGACAGACAGACAGACAGACGGACAAAGAAGTGATCCTATAAGGGTTTAGTTTTTTCCTTTTGAGGTACGGAACCCTAAAAACGGCCGTCAAGTGCATAATTATAGTGAATGCAATTGGTCGAAATTAATGTCAAGGCTAGTTGAATACCCAAGACAAGGGTTGCAAAAACTATTATGAAAAGTATAGTAGAAAAATAGGTATTAGGCAAAAAAAAAAAAAACTTGTCTTAGCTGAAAAATAAGGAGTCTTTCTACATATAATTTTTTTATTTGAAAATATCATCGATGACATACTGTTTTTTAGTTTTATTTTAGACTAGCTGCGCCCCGCGGTTTCACCCGCGTAGTGATGAAAAATGGTGATGATGATGATGCTGAAAAGTAGCCTATGTCACTCTCTGGCTCTTGAACTATACCCATGCAAAAATCAGGTCGATCCGTTGTTCCGTTGCAGCGTGAAAGAGGAAAACATCCATACATCTTATACATCCTTATATACAAACTTTCGCGTTTATTATATAGGATAGGATGTACATACATACACGATCCAAGAAGTATATTATTATACCATGCATACATTTATATCAACACAATAACGTAAACAATCTACATAAATAGGTAAGTTAGTACAAAAAGTAATCAGAAAAAATAAGTCACAAGTACCCTATTCGGGAAAAAAAAAAAAAAAGTTTTTACTTTTCGACTTTATTATTATTTCTCAGTTAACCCGCCGTAACAAGGTATTCTGTGAAAATCACAACTAGCTGTCTATTACCTATTACGGTTCGAAAGATACAGCGGTTGATAGGTTGAGCTGACGTACACACAGACAGACATCGTAGGCTTAGTAAATAATAGGGTCGCAATTTTACCCTTTGGATTCGGAACCCTAAAAAAAAATATTTGATGGTACACAGCTTAAACCCAGCTAAGTGGTCTATCGTCTTGTACTGTACGTAGCACAGCATGTAGGTAGAATAGGATAGCTGCCAGCAGTGAGATGGTAAAAATGTCTTAAATAGGATGAGAGAGCGGGTAGTTTACGTTGAGTACCTCTCATGAAAGAAGTCTTGCAGACGTGGCGCTACATAACCGTCATGCGAGGGAATTTTGCTAACCTCTATTGTTTTATAGCTAGGACGTTTTATACCAAATAGTCTTTGAGAATGTTCTGAATTCTCAACGGAAACAGGGTTCCTTGGTTATGATTAAAACATTATCTCATGTAAAATAATAATGTGCGTTCACCTTAAAGCTACAGAATCAACAACATTGCAATAATCAATGAATATTAGGAACGCAGAACTCTCTCTACGATTAGGAAGGTTATTTATATTGTCTATGCTCGCCACAAGACAAGACAAAGACAGCAAATAAAGTTCTAGAATTCGTCACAAGTGTCGACTCGAAAGTGTCGCTGCAGTCGGTAAATGGACGTTTGATGTGGTTGTTTTGTCAAGATTGTGCTATTTGTGTGTATACAGTGTTTCTTTTCCTTGTTAGTATAATCCTAATTGAAGTAAAACGTATTAAGGAGTAGATGAAGGTAAGAGTTATATTTTGCTGTTGTTATTTCATGGATTCACGAATGTAATTATGATCGCTGGTCTGGCGCTCCGATTCTTGTCTACTTCGGTTCGAGTCGAATCATGTCAGCTGTACACAAAGATGCTACGCATTTACTCACTAATCGAGGAATTAATGAATTAAATCTCTACTTTTTCCATGAAATAAGCTTTGTTTAGCCGTCTAATGCGTGACGCTGCTAATATAATTGCCATTTCATAGATTTCTCTCTCGTACGGCTGAGGTTATGGAACTGTGTTGTCCTAATTTTTCTTATGAAGTGAATTTATCGAATGCAGTTGTTTTATCTCAAATAATGACCCGTCGTGGTGTTATTGAGGTATATTTTTGTTGTATTTGCTTTGAACTCTTATACTTAGCGCCCTATGAAAACAACTGTATCAGTTGTTTATGTAGATAAGTTCTTTGATTGCGGATATAAGTAATCAGCCAACATATTAGTTTATATTATTTTTAAGTATATTGAATCATTTAGATTTTTGGCAGTCATGTACCTATTTAGAATTGGTAATTGAATAGCTACAAACCATCATGTATCATACCTTTATAATAATACTGTAGTATAGTTGGATGTCTAAAACTGGCCAGATGTTATCTAGAATACCCAAACCTAAGATTTCCTACAACACATAACATACCTACTAACCTTCAAATGTATTTGATAAGTACCAAAGTGAGTTATGTAGTAAATTTTTAGTACTCTAAAATAATACCATTCTGTATTCTACACTTTGACGATACATTATCAAAGATTCTACATTGCAAGTATTTAGGTTAACACTGATAAATCTTTATTAAATATCCATAAAGGGTTACACAGAAAGATGATACTTAGCTGAACGGAGGTGATTGTATGCATCATTATGAAAATTTTAACTACAAAACCAACACAGAGATTGCGATATAAACTGCCGTTCCATATAAAATTTCATTATCTCAACAAAATGCATGGTAATGAAACTGCTATTTATTTGCAATTTTTGGGTTAATTAGTATAATTTGTTTACAATGACCTTCTTTTGGTTTAGTAAAACCATTCCATGTATCTTCCTATATCACTAGTTCACTAGGATGAAAGGTACACACTTCTATCTGACTGGTTAAAACATCTTGTTCTGCTTATTTCTAACTAACGGTCCGCCCCAGCCTCGCATTGGTATTATTGGAGTTTTAGTAAGGATCCCAAATTTTTTTGAAAATATAATATAGCCTATGTCACACGGGGATAACTGTAGAGCATGTGCTGTGGCATTGTGAAGCCACAGAAGAAACTAGAATCGCTACCGGGTTGTATGAGGCACCATTGCCTTCATCATCCATGTCACAACAGCTGGACTGCTTTTCATCATCATTATTTTCACTACCATCTACGCCACTGGAGCAACTGTGCCAGCGCCCCAGAGCCTCACTCCGATATTTCAAGGAGTTGGGTTGGCTCGGGTAGGTGCTGGTAGAGGGAAATGCACAATACACCCCAAGCGGGACGTCAGTGCAGGACTTATCGCCCCCATCTCGAATAAGAATAAGAATATTAGTATAGATAGATAATAGCCGACTGAATATTGTAATTTCTATAATATTTAGTTTGATGATTAAACTAGACTAGACTTATCATCATCCACAGCCTTCCTTATCCCACTGCTGGGTATAGGCCTCTCTTGCTATGCCATCTGCCTCGGTCCTGTGCTAATCGAGTCCAGGTTATACTCGCAATAGTAATAATATCGTCGACCCATCTTGCAGCCGGACGACCAACATTCCACTTACTTTAGTTTAGTATAATATATAATAATATTATAAAGAAGAAAGATTTGATTGTTTGTTTGTTTGTTTGCATTGAATAGGCTCAGACATTACACTACTAATCTGAATGTGAAAATAACTGCCCATATTATGTTTGTTTGTAATGTTCGCACAACTAAGTAAACAGTTGAACTGTATCTGATAATGTAGCAAAGTTCACAAAGATGAACATATTATGATGTTATCATAAGTCATTATCAGCCTATCATGTTCCCACTGCTGGGACACAGGCCTTCGAGAGGATGGGGGACCTAATCCACCATGCTGGCCCAGTGCATTTTGATAAATGTCATGTCATTGAAAATTGAGGATCTTGGACATACCGGTTTTGTCATGATGTTTTTCCTTCACCGTTGTTGAGCGATGGCATCGATTCTGCACATAATTTATTTAAGTACTAAATAAGTCAGGACCGAGGATTGGAACCATCAGATTGTAACTGCTAATGGTGTTGCACGTTGTTAGTGCAAAGACCTTGTTAGGGAAGAAGCAGGAATTATATCTTAAACTAGCGGTCCGCCCTGGCTCCGCATAGTTATAGAGCCTATCAAAATAGTCTATATTAATCAGTGATAATGTAGCATTCAAATGGTGAAATAATTTTTTAAATCGGTCCAGTACTTTTTGAGCCAATTTGTTACAAACATACATACAAATCATTTCTCTTTATAATATTGTATGTATACATAAAAGAAATTTATTCTAACAACATAAATAAGTGTTTTTTTTTTGCATAAAACAACGTAAAAATTACAATCTTAATATTATAGTACCCAAACAATGTCTGCCTATTTCTACCACTTCCATATTATTATAGTCCTATATATTGAAGTTAGGACCAGATGAAAAAAAAACAAAACTTGGGAAAACCCGAATGCTGAATTTACCTGGCATTTCGTTCATAGTTCATTTTTCGCAGGTTAATAGACTCGTGTTGCTGTCTTTATCACATATCTTTTCTAGAATTCGGACAAAATCATGAATTACCGGTCATGTCCAGAAAATTCCGGACGTATGGCAACCCTAATTGTAGGAGGCCTTTTCAATAAGTTTTGACCTAATTTTCCAAGCAATCTACTAATATTTTTAATGGTATCTGGTAACTTGTTTGAGCGCAGCTAGTTAAAATATCACAAAAGCACTAAGCAACAGCTCTAAATTTCAGCTTTGACTTGTATGGATTAGAAATTGACCTAAATCCATTCAAAGTGACCATTGTTGACTTTTCGTCAGTTTTATGCAATCGTGTTGATGTCACATTTCACAAAAAACTGGTATATTACATAAATTAAAAAAAACTAATCCAATGAAAAATATTGTAATCTGCTGTTTATTTTTTAAAGATGTGTGCGATCATTTTTGATAAGATTAAAAGTAGAAAAACAAACAAATAACGAATACAAAATATTATGGTAATAGCAAAGGTACATTAACCTATTGAAATTAATGTTACACATGTGTTATTCACCATTTTTATTTAAATTACTGCATAATTATAAAGTTCTTTTATCTCAATAATAATACCAATTAATAGTATTTTTGTATTTTTTTATATTGCTGTATTAACCAGTAAAATTAAGAGCACTTTTACATTTGTGACGTAAAAAGCGACGATAACTGGATTTTTGGCATTCTGATTCTCAAATAGAAAATTCAAATTCTGTATTAATATGTACTTTCTAATGGAAATAATGGCTTAAAATTTTGGGAAACTTAACATATCAACTTACTACGTCCAATTTACAAAAGTAGTTTTCATGTAATTCTCAGTAGGAAAGTTTGAGAGTGGAGTTGAGTCATTAAATTACAAACATACAATAATCCATTTTATTGTTATGGTCTACTTGTTTGTTTTATATATTCGTCTTGGCTTATAAATTATGGCTTAATATTTTCGTTTGATGGTAGAAGATCTAGATGTATACCTAAAACTTAACAATGCATTTTGTAATACAGCTCTTGAGAAGGAAAAAGTAGGTAGGAGTTTTGTTTATTATTATTCGAGACAATTAAAAATTTATCTATCACCATCTATCATCTATTCCACAAAGATCCTTATTTAGCCCCTGTTTCTTTAAAAGCCATCAAAGCTATGGTTACCATTTAATAAGCTTCCATTCTATGACATAAAAGATGCTAACTAGTATCAATTTCTTACTGTTAATTATTAAATTTGCAGACATTAAAGCCTTAAAGCTCTAGGTTCATAAAATTATGCCATACCATGACTGTTACCGTATCGGCAGCGGCATATCCTCACCTTAGAGTGAAAACCTCGGGAATGCAATTTTGGTAATTTCCTTGCTAATACATTTCTGGGGAGAAAACCTCGCAAAGCATCACTATCATCACTACATAGTATAAAACAAAGTCGCTGTCGCTGTCTGTCCGTCCCTATGTATGCTCAAATCTTTTTAAAACTACACAACGGATTTTGAATCGGTTTTTTTAAATAAGTAGAGTGATTCAAGAGGAAGGTTTATATATATGACTAGCGACCCGCCCCGGCTTCGCACGTAAATTACACCCGTGCGAAGCAGGGCGTAGGGTCGCTAGTGTATTAATAAGGACCAAAATTACATTCCCGAGGTTTGCACTCTAAGGTGACGATATGAAAAAAATATATACGTTCCGTTGTACTGACACTTCGCCGATGCAGACCTAAGTAGAGCCTAGTCAAAACATCTGTTTTTTTAAAGAATAACAAAATACATAAACAATAACAATGCTTTCTCCTTTCTTTAAAAAAAATGAGTGCACTTTATTTTCAGATAACCTACGATGCATGCATTTAAAAAAGTTGATTACAACAGAAAGCAATGTTCATAAAATTTATTCCAGGTGACAGTATGTCTCGCAACAAAGATAAGCATGAAGGCGCGAGCGGGCGCACTTACCACATTATGTCGGAGGCAGAGAGGGCGTCAGGCAGACGAGGGGGCTGGACCACTCTTGAGGTAAGTACATACACCTCAAGTACTCGTTTCCCGAAACTTGCATATCTATACAATATTATAAAGAGGAAAGATTTTTATGTATGTTTGTAACGAATTGGCTCAAAAACTACTGGACCGATTTTAAAAATTCTTTCACGATTTGAATGCTACATTATCACTGATTAATATAGGCTATTTTAATAGGCTACATAACTACCCGTGCGGAGCCGGGGCGGACCGCTAGTATATAATAATTTCATATAAACTTTCAACCTCCATTTACATTCTTAATTCAACACTTTCACAAAATTCTTCAGTCAGTAAATGATTGAGTAGAATTTAGCTTTATTTTCTACAGAAGAATCATCAAGACAATCCTTGAAGACGCGCCTGACTTTTTCTCCTTTCATTCAATCTCTGATGGTTTGATTTGATAATGGAATGATTTGATTTATTCCTGATTGAGAGCGGAACAATGCATCCTTCTCTCACATATTAAAATGAAAAAAGAGACTGATAATTTTGGTCCCGTCAGATTGGTTTTGTTTAGTGAGTGGTATGACAGAATCGACGCCAATCTCTCAGTGAAAACAGTCAAAAAACGTCCGAGCGTCATTGTATATCATCATCATCAGCCAGAAGACGTCCACTGCTGAACATAGGCCTCCCCCTTTAACCTCCATAAACGACAGCCTGCCTTTTGCATCCACTGGATGCCCGCGACTCTCACAATGTCGTCGGTCCATCCAGTGGGAGGCCTCCCTACGCTGCGTCTTCCGGTTCGTGGTCTCCACTCCAGAACCTTTCTTCCCCATCGGTTATCGGTTCTTCGAGCGATGTGGCCTGCCCATTGCCACTTCGACTTGCAAATTTTAACAGCTATGTCGGTGACTCTGGTCGGTGTCGGTGATTGTATATACATTGTATCAATTATATACTTCACAATGCCACATTTAATCAAATTTAGACGTTATGTCGCTTGCATAGTGTGAACACTTTTGTCCGCTATGTCATCGTAGCTCTGGCATCGCGCAGCGTTGTAGTCGGATCTCGGTTACCTTATAACTAACCAGAAAGTCTGCGTAATTCGTGGCGTGCACCAAGTTTAGGTTCGTTTTTTTTTTGGCACGATTGTGACTCTATATGTATTGTATCTCGATGGGAGTACCTTATTAATCTATCTATCTATATATATAAATTAGCGGCACGCCCCGGCTTTGCACGGGTATATATATATAGCCTATGTCACCAAATGCCACGAATTTTTCAAATCGGTTCAGTAGCTTCGGAGCCTATTCAATGCAAACAAACAAACAAACAATCAAACCTTTCCTCTTTATAATATTAGTATAGATATAGAAGAAAGTTGTGTTAGTTACACTATTTATAACTCAAGAACGGCTGAAACGAAGTGGCTGAAAATTGGTGGGGAGGTAGCTTAGAACCAGGAGACGGATACTTTTATCATCATCATCACCATTTTTCATCACTACGCGGATGAAACCGCGAAGCGCAGCTAGTTTGGAATAAAAATAATAATAAAAAACGGAGTACTGCAAGGCTAGTCCACGTTTATTAATAAGATAGTGAGTAGAACGCTTCTAGCGTCTGTTATGTGAACGGGGCGTTAAGCGCGTTATAGACGATGAGCAGTATTACTTTTTATCATCATCATCATCATCATCATTTTTCATCACTACGCGGGTGAAATCGCGGGGCGCAGCTAGTATGCAATGAAAACACAAAACTTGTAATTCCAGGTAACAGGAGGTGTGCGCGCCCTAGCGCCGCCGCTGTTCCAGCTGACCCACCTGACTGCGCTCTATCTGAACGACAACTCTCTTCAACGGATCCCGCCTGACATCAACCAGTTGGTCAACCTCCACACACTGGATGTGTCCAGTAACAAGCTAAGATCGCTGCCCGCTGAGCTGGGAGACCTTATACAATTGAGGTAATATAATCCTATTTATTTATGTATGGATTTTCATACCACTGGCTTTTCGGTGAAGGAAAACATCGTGAGGAAACCTGCATACGTACGAAGAAGAAATTCAATGGCGTATGTGAATCCACCAGCCCGCACTGGGCCAGCGTGGTGGATATGGCCCAATCACCCTTTCGGGGGTAGGCTAGAAGTCCAGCAGTGGACTGTTAAAAGGCTGATTATAAATCCTATTTATTACCTGCAGATGATAGGATGTCGTTCAGTGTGGAAGTCTAAGGTAGGCCTATGTGCAGCAGTGGACTTCTTCTGGCTGATGATGATGATGAATCCTACTTATTTTACACTAGCTGACTTTCTGTATATTTATTTGTGTTAGTTAAATTCAATGCGATGTTTGTATGAACTCTAGTCTAGAGTTCATACAAACATCGCATAGAAAAAAAAGCACTTTAACAACCCTTCCCCACCCTCCATCCCCTTTCACTTTTCAACTTTCCTTTCTTTCTTTTTTGAGTTTTTTCCTAACTTTCTAATTTCCTGGGCAACTTTTCATTTCCTAAAAACATTATTCGGACTCAAGGGAAAATTATAAAAAAAATCTTGTTTAGAGTGCAAGAAAACTTCCACCGACACCGCTTTATGTTTGATCAGGCGAGTTGGCGGTCAAACGCAAACCTAATAAAAAAAATAAAAAAAACAAAAAAAAACAGTATAGAAGTTAAGGAGACAATAATGTATTCCATGTTAGTTGTATGTAACATCGTCATTTGATAGTGACCGTTACTATTAGGACATAAGACATAAACTGCCTAGATCGCATTAATTCCGATTGCTATGACCTCGTTTGATTTGTTTTAAGCCTCTTTAGACTACGCTATAATACCCATATCGCATTTCTTTCATCGCACTGCTACGAAGCTGAATATCGGGGGGCAGACTAGGAGCAATATATGATTCCTTTCAAGCCTCTTCAGACTACGCTGTAATAACCTAATCACATTCCTTTCATTGCCCTTATATGAGTATGAATATCACGGGGCAGGCTGGGAGCATTATATGATTCGTTTTAAGCCTCTTCAGACCACGCTATGATACCCATATCACATTCCTTTTCCCACACTGCTATGAAGCTGAATATCGCACAGCCGGCTGGGAGAAATATATCCAAAACTATGATGTTATACAGTATTAAACTTAGTAAGCTTCAAACCCGAACTGGGGGGTAATTGTACTCATAGTATGTAAACACCTTTTGAATGGGATCAACAATAAAATCGCAAAAAAAAAAACATTCGCTACCTTAACATATAAAAAGGCCAAAATTTGATAACCCGTTGGTCCAGTTGGTATTTGGTTGGTTAGTATCACACACGGTCACTTGACCACAAACTAAGCAAGCTTTGCTTAGTTTGTGGTCAAATGACCGTGTGTGTAATAATGTCCCGAAAATAGACCCCCCTCCACATCACACACAAATACATATTTTCGTTATTATCTTTAACTAGCGACCCGTCACGTACATTACACCCGTGCGAAGCCGGGGCGGATCGCTTGTTATACTTATATATAAATCTTCCGTGAAAAATTATCTAACTGATGGTGAAAACAGCATCAAAATCCGTTGCGTGGTTTAGGAGTTAGCAGCGGCCATACAGACAGACAGACGCGGAAAGTGACTATAATTTATACTATGTAGAGATGTGGTAGCGTAGTGTGAGAAAGCCTTTAAGAGCATCTGTTTGTATTAGCTTACAAACATCGACCTTCTATTTATTTCTACTATGCTAATACAGTGTCTTCGATACTGAGTATTGACCTCGCTAGTGACTTTTGACGTCGATTGTTACTATAATAAATGTTGCCCTGCAGTCACACGGCACATACCGGGTTATACTGAACGGCGATACTAAGCCGAAAGGAGGCCGATGTATTTGTTATAAACTCTTTATTGTGAACACCAGAAATAAAAATTACAGTTAAATAAACTTAAGAGCTAGTGCCACAAGTGGCAGTCTTATCCAAGATCTCTTCCAGGCAGTCATTGGACGGATAGAATTTACGTATAGGTTAGACGGGAAAAGTTATAAACATAATTATACAATTAATTTAATACTAATAAAATAATACAGATAAATAAGTATTTTTATATTAATTTTTTTTACTGGGCAAGTGCCTTTATTAACTAAACAAAATACAGGCTAATACTAACACTACAAATACAGTTAGACTGCCCATAGACAGTTGAAGGTCTAAAGACAATGTAAATGCTCAAGGCCACTATAAATTAATGTTAATAAATATTATTAATTTAATTGTTATTTATTAATATTTATAAATCATTAATATCAATATTCATCATTATGAACAACTTTTACTATGAGACCAAACCTAAAATTGCGAAAAAAGCTTCAGCTGTTCCATACATTTTGTTGAGTGTGCGTAAATGACATTTTTCTATGGAACGACTGATAATTTCCCCTTCAAAAGTCTATTAAGAAATTACCTCACAAAGCTTTATCCATTCACACGTGCGCGTTATTTTAATATGGAATAGGGTTCCCGTAGTAAACAATAAGCCGAAGAAAATCCTCACCGACGTTTCTGTTTAATTTTGTATGCCAAGACTAACTTGTTACAAAATGGACCTTGATACTTTTAAGTCAAGGTTCATAATGAAATTGCATAAGCACTCGTCACCATTCAGAAGAACTCGCAAATTAAACTGAAGCCAAAATGGAACGCGTCACTTCGAAATCATTCAGATCAACTTCTACGTTGAACTTTGAAGCTGGTTTACTTAAAAATTGTCAAACGAATAATACATTCGTGTAGGTATTCGAACAAGGTCTTTGAACTCGAGCCTGTTATGATAAATACGTCAATTGAGCTGTATTTGTAAACAATTCACGTTTGGCTGCTAATGAGCGTTTACTATTTTCAGTTTAGGTTGTTGTTTTAGTTTTCATTCCTGCTGGGCAAAGTGCAAGGACCTCGTCGACTCGCGAAGAAAAATATCGCAGATAATAGCAACTAATACATTTAATTCGACTCAGTTTTCTGAATAGCATAATATCAATATAGTTAAATTCGATACAGTTTGTTTGGTAAAACCTTAGATCAGACAAAGAAGGGAGATAGCTTAATACGATTATTATCGTTCCTGTTCAAATGTCTAAATTTTTCATCAATTTTTTTTCACTATACCGCTTAACGCAAAAACGCCCTACCGTTAGAGGTGGAATGTTTTTTTTAAATTTAATGGGACTACCCTTGTGATACAATATATTCAGTAAAAAATATTATTCATATCGGTTTACAATTACCGAAGATATCGCGTAAAATACACAAAAACCTTAATTTTGATGTTGTTGAAGAAATTACATTACAGCGGGATTTGTTAGTTTGGGGTCCATGGACTATGGTAATGGATGCCGGCGATCCATAGCTAGCCTGCCTAATATTTTTGATTCATTTATCAACTTTCGCTTTACGGCCACCTCGCCTAATGTTAATCGATGATGCGGTCTACGATGGAGCACGCTTGCCTAGAAGAAACTGATTCACTCGCGACTTGAAGACATAGATTGTAACTATCGGTGAACACTCATTCAAACAGCGCATTCCTAAAACGACGCACTTTAAAAAGGCTTTACAGCAAATTTATTTATAACTCATGTATGTCATTGTCCTCTTTACATTCGTTATGTTACTATGAATCTTTCCTATCGCAAAGATAGCGTTTTTTTTTGTTTGATTATAAACGCTAATAAACGTGATTCACTTCCTATATTTAGTACAGATAACCGATATCATTTTTGTTGCGGTTTGGTTTCTTTGTTGCCAAGTTATTTAAAAACAAATACTTTAATGGATTTTGTAGCCATGATAGCTAAGTGGTTGGCGCGTTCGAGTTTTAATCCGCAGGGTGTGTTTTCAAATCCAAACAATGAGCTTGAGCGGTGATGGAAAATATCATGAGGAAACCATAGCTGTTACTGATTTTGATTGAGTAGGTATAGTTGAAGTGGCAATGGGCAGGCCACATTGCTCGAAGAACCGATAACTGATGGGGCAGAAAGGTTCTTGAGTGGACACTACGAACCGGCAGACGCAGCGTAGCTAGGCCTCCCGCTAGATGTTAAATGGACCGACGACATCGTAAGAGTCGTGGGCATACATTTTTCAAGTTGTTGAGTAAGTGTCGAATGGCCGTTTTCTATGGAACAGCTGTTATATTTCCGCGATTTTATAGTTGTTCCCATAGTAAAAGTTGTTCATACAGGGCTTGTGTCCTAATTTTTATTTAAAATCTCATAAAAAGCTGATCATAAATATCATAAATTAAAATTGGTTCTAAAATTAATAAGTTATAAGTATTTTAATTTCATGCTAGACAGAGAGCGCACTACAGCATGTTATGACGTCAAGCCGTGTGCGCGCCATACAAATGCTACTAAAACACGCTTTGTGAGAAAGAGACAGAGCATCCGCTCTATATGATATCAAAAACATTAAACGCTCATCATATCTCAGAGATTTATCAGTCAATTTAATTTATTGTTTCAGTATGTTTAATGTATTTAGTAATATCCTTCGCTAAGCGTATTATTTGAAATAAAAGAAACTGACGTTATAAACACGAATTGAATAACTTTTGAGTCTCCAATCACAAGCGCCAGGGTGAGTCCGGCGAGAAGTGCGGGTGTTTTATTCTCCTACCCTCACTTGATCTTGAAAAATCGCAGGGTTGTCACTACGACACACAACACTAACTGTGTCGGAAAGGTACCTATTTTTAACTAAATAAAATAATACGTGATAAGTCCCGACCAACATTTAAAACAAAGTCAATGTGTTTGTAAATTTGTATGGATATTGTACTAAATGTTGGTATTTCCTATTGCAGAGAACTGCACCTCCACAATAACTACCTGCGCACGTTGCCCTACGAGCTGGGGAAGCTGTTCCACCTGCAGATGATAGGCCTCCAGGGCAACCCGCTCAGTAAAGAGATGCTCTCCATATACAACGATAGCAACGGAACTGCGAAGCTACTCACGTACATGCTCGACAACTTGCAAGGTATGTGCACTTTTCTATATCCGAGTCTTCTATATCCGGAACCTACGGACAAGGTGTTTATTGTCCGTTTTTGCATTTGATAAACAATAGTCGATATAAAAGTTTGCCGATGACCGAATATGAAGTTTTTATTAGGGTTCCATACCCAAAGGGTAAAAACGGGACCCTATTACTACGCCTACGATGTCTGTCTATCTGTCTTTCCGTGCGTCCGTCCGTCTATCTGTCCTCTACCTATTAACGGATGTATCTTTCGAACCGTATTAGATAGCCAGTTGAAATTTTCACTTCATTTATGTAATTACGGCGGATTAACTAACAAATAATAAAAAAGTTAAAGTTCAAGTGGGGTCCCCCATACAACAAACGTATTTTTTACGTATGTTTGTATTAGCTCTAATGTAAAAACGGTAATACGTACAAGCGTCAAACTTGGCTTTACACACTTTAAAAGTATAACAACAAATAATAAATAATGGACAAGTGCGAGTCGGTGATAAATTTCTGTTCATTACAAAGTTATAACTGGTAATTCCTTACCTGGATAACCTTCTCATTCCACCAAATCGAAATATAAGGGTGGAATATTTTGCTAAATTTGAAGTCGGTTTTTATAATAGATAATTATTGTATTTTATGGTGGTACGGAACCCTCAGAGCGCTATCCCGACTCGCAGTTTGCCGGTTTATTACCTCTCGTACACTCGTACTACGTTTTTTTATACTGGTGCTGCCATCTATTGACTACTTGTCGGTTCGTGACACATCAGATAGATGGCACAAAGAGTCACGTTTGTTGATAATGTTGACAATCTAATGTTGGTAACACAATCTGAATAATAACTAATTTCTTATAAAATAATAAAATATTATTTCAAAGCGCTGAAGAAATACAAAAGTTTATTTTATACTAAAGCAAAATTTACTATGCACACGTATTTTACAAACAGGCGGAATTATTTTTAGCTTCGGGTAGGTCAGTCATTTGCGAGAACATAAATTAGCATGCGATGACGTCACGGAAACGTCCCGCGTATGATATGGAGAGGTGAAAAATAATTAGTTGTTTTTACACTGAAACATTCCTCGATGTTACTGAACTTCATTAGCGGCAGATGTTTTTGTGTGCTTTTAAATAGGTTTAACATTTTTGACAAAATATTATTGAGATTTTTTTCATCGTCAACCAATGACTGTTTTAAAAAAGGAGAAGACGCGTGACATCCAAACATTGTACCCAATAAATATGGCTCTGTTTCGGCTCTGTAGCGGCGACGTTGACGTCTTCACTGTAAACGTTAATTTCACCGCTCTATTAGACACTACACTAGACCATAGAAGTGACGTTCAAAGAAAATTAGGTTAATTGTTTTTAAGTATTTACGAGTGAAAAGTGCAAGTGGTGCACCTTCTGAAAACGCAGGAAGTAATTTTTGCTGCTTTATTTAAACACAATTTTGACAAGTAATTCACGCGCTATCAAAACGACTGTTCGATTGTGACTGAAGTATATTAGGCCCGTGAGCCTAATTTGTGCGTCAAGAAGTTCGTCCCGTATCTTCCCCCTATTTACTCAATGTCGTCAACATAATATTAATTCCACTGGTAGAGCGAGTCGGGTCAGAAACCACATTTAAGGAAACACTGGTTTAAATATCGTCCTAATCTGGCCAATCATCATCATAGTCAGCCTTTTCAGTCCACTGCTGGACTTTTAGCCTACCCCCGAAGGATTATTGGGCCTTATCCACCACGCTGGCCCAGTGCGGATTGGTGGATTCACATACGCCATTGAATTCCTTCTCCGTACGTATGCAGGTTTCCTCACGATGTTTTCCTTCACGGAAAAGCCAGTGGTATGAAAATCCGTACATAAGCTCCAAAGAGGTCATTGGTACGGGCCCGGGGTTTGAACCCGCGACGCCGCGCTTTCAAGTCTAGACACCAAGACATGATTTTGTTACTTTTTGGAAATTAACACTCATTGATTTTATATCTTCAATAATGTGAAAATGTGCGAACGAGAGAGCTGCAGAGGGTATACAGGCCCTTTAATGCAACGCGCGACCATAGTGCTGGCATTTTTCTGGCTCAACGCATAATCATTGCCATTCAGCGTGGTAATGCCACCAGCATGCTGGGTACGCTGCTGACTGGTAGTGGGCTTGAGCATTTGTATTCTCTTTAGACCTTCAACGGTCTATGAGCAGTCTTATATAGTTAGCTTGCTTTTAGTTTATTTAATAAACTCTAGTATATATCTACAACTACTTCGACTGCATCATCACCTTCCATTAGGTTCGCTATTCACTTGACCTTGGAAAGGCCCAGATTATATCTCTCAGGAAACAAAAAAGGATTGAGTTCAAACTTCAGTCTATTCTGAAAAAAGTATTCCGGTCCATGCTAGCCATGAATAAGTTACAAAATATGTTCCGAGTCTTAAAAGGTAACAAGAATATTTTTCCTTAATGACCTCTCCATTTAAGGCGGTGCCATAAAAGAAACAACTTGCACTTTTATAAAACCCGAAACACTTGACGCTTAGTCTTGCCAAATAAACCAAAAAAGTCGATCTTGATTGGTACTTACAGCCATTTTTGTAGAGTCCATCTTATTCACAATGGGCAATGTATACATAGGTAATGTACTAACTTATACATACTTTGTATGGTATGTGTGAGTTGTAGGGTTGCCACATTTTTTTCGGCAACATGATTAGTAGCATAAAATGCACGAACGAAGCGACCCCGAAAAAGTTTTAGCGCTTATAGTCTATGTAATTTTTTTATGCGACGGATTTATGCACAAGGACATATACGCCCAGTCATCATCATCATCAGCCTATTTGATGTTCGTCCACTGCTGGACGTGGGCCTCTCCTAAAGAACGCCACAAGGCACGATCTTCTGCATTTCGCATCCACTTGCCACCAGCCTCCTTTCGCAGTTCGTCACTCCACCTGGCGGCAGGGCGTCCTACTCGTGTATCCGCCTAGTAGTAATGAGAAAATAGATTCAGTATTAATAATGGGCGGACATATATGTCTTCAGGAAATTTCGTAAAAAGCTTGAGGTGTAAGAAGCGCCAGAATGTCCGGCGCGGGACACATAATTTTATAATAAAAAAGCGGGCCTGATATTCAGCATACTTGGACCAAGTTTAAGGATTAGAATGCTCCAGATTTCAGGTGCATGGTACGAAAAAGAAAATAGTTACCTACGTAGGGATAGGGTAGATATTGTAGATACACTTCAATACTCATATAAAGCCGTGGGAGACCGCTAGACTTGAAAGCGAGGTCGCGGGTTCAAACCCCGTCCCCGTACCAATGAGCTCTTTGGAGTTTATGTACGGATTTTCATACCACTGGTTTCGGTTTCGGTGAAGGAAAAACATCGTGAGGAAACCTGCATACGTACGGAGAAGGAATTCAATGGCGTATGTGAATCTACCAACCCGCACTGGGCCAGCGTGGTGGATATGGCTCAAGTGGACTGTTAAAAGGGTGATTATGATGATGATGATTCATATAAAGACGCGTGTCCATTGAAAAGATAAAAATGTAGTCACTGTAGTACATTTTACAACACTTACAATAACAAATCATCATCATCATCAGCCAGGAGACGTCCACTGCTGAACATAGGCCTCCCCCTTAGAACTCCACACTGATCGACAATAACAAGTACTAGGTAAATAATATAAAAATTTCCCTCACGGACTCACGGAACATTTCCCTTTAAACCTTCGACGTGGTCCCTCGATGACTCAAAGAAAATAACAAAGAGTAAATATTAGAGCAGACGTATCGATCACTCGGTTTTATTGTGCCTATCCTCGTAAACATTACTGTCCCATTACACTGTCCTACTCCAAAAAGGTTCACGCTCGAAGGTCGCACGAACAATAAACGAAAGTACCAGCCACCGAACAAAATACATTTTTTTACTAACAAAAAGTAACCTCGTGATTTCAGTCCGTGACAATAAAATATACTATTGTCTCGCTCGGATACAATAGCGTTAGAAAGTGTGAGAACGATAATGATTATAATTGTTTTAGCGTTTCTCGGTTCATATTGGCGAGGTCGTTGGGAAATGTTTGTTGTGAGACGGATGGGGGGCGTTCTGCCACTGTTGTTTTGCTTCTCTACTTTTTATTGCGATATCATTTTGTGCGGTTAGAATTATAGTTCTGTACAGTTAGAATTATAGTTCTGCTGTACAGAATACTGAAGTATAATTAACAAATGAATCATCATCATCATCATTTCAGCAGTAGGACGTCCACCGCTGGACATAGGCTTCACCCATCGATCTCAAAAAGGGCCGGTTGGCCCTGCGGTCTCTTTTAGGTCGTCCGTCCATCTCGTGGGTGGACGTCTGGACGTACTACTCTGCGCTTACTGGTCCGTGGTCTCCGTTTCCGAACCTTTCAGCCCCATCGACCATCTACAACAACAAATTAATACAGAAACATGTTTCTTTGTCACCATCATCATCATCAAACATTTTCCAGCCACTGCTGAGTATAGCCCCTATAGTTTATAATCGGTCTGTCTCTATCCTCGCCCTTAAAGTTGGTTCCCTTGACTCGTGTGTTGGCATTAAAAATACGGGTCGAATTGAAAACCTTCCTCCATTTTTAACGTCTGTCAAAAACAAGATAACCATAACATAATACAGTAAAGTCTCACTTTGTCCTCATTTGACGTGGATTGGGGAACCTTGAGAGACGACTAACAATGCCAACCATGAGGGAGGCTTGGAAGACCTACAAAGAGAACCGTAGCGAACTAAGCACTCAAGGTTCAATTAAGGAGGATTCGAGGTCATTTTATTGCGTTCTTTAATATGGGGGTTAGTCTCCTCTTCAGCGTGCCATATTTTCCGATCTAGTGCCAGTCCCGTGCACTGCTTTCCTGCTACCTGATATGTCGTCTATTTGCGTTGCGCGGATATGACAAAAAGTACCAAATTAATGTATTGGTTATAATACAATATTTTTGTCTAGTGTGAATGACCTATTTCTGTGGAACAGCTGATATTTTGTTCGCAATTTCAGAGCGGGTCACATAGTAAAAGTCGTTCATAATGATGGGTACTACGGACCCCTTTCGGCTTAGTACACCCATTCCGCGTAACCCGGTATAAGTTTTATAGGTTAAAAAAATCATATACACAGATTTACTGCTAGATAGAAGTATTTCTCTACCTGGCATTACTACGTCTTGCCCCGTGTAGTTCAACGCTTCCAATTAAACACTTACCCGACATTACACTAATAATATTAGATACCTAGTTAAAGCACGAAACGCATTGAGCCAGTGGCATGTAAAATTGTAAATCTGATATGGCTTAGTTATAGAATCATAAACAACGATATAAAGCGAGCTCATAAAACTGTAGGTAACTTTTTACTAAACCTTACAATGCCTCAAAGTCAAATAGTATCATTAAAGTTATTTATGATTATTTACGGGATATTTACTATGGTAAGGTTGTGGAATGAGCTCCCGATATTTCGGCGCAGTTACATGCACCATGTTCACGGGAAGATAACAGTGAAAAACACACACAGTTTAAACAGTGTTATTAATGTTAATGAAACATACTCTATTCATTATTGTGCTTGTACTTAAGCAGTGGCAGGTAATTAACTGTAAACCGGCCTATAACGTGTCGAGCACGAATATGGTAGGGTTCCGAAGGCAAAATCATTGGTCACTTGTATAGTTCAGAAACTGGTCCAACGAACGAAGCTCGATGTTTTTCTCTCTATTTCTCTTTCTGCTCGAAAATTTCAACCCCATTTCTAAAATGAAGGGTTCTAAAAATTTAGGACGGATGGAAAGTACGAACTTATAATAAGGGTTCCTTGTAGTATTTTTTTTTTAATTTTAAATGTAACTCCACGGACACCTGTGTCCGTGACTTTTATTATACTTGACTACAATTTTCTTAACTTAAACGAATTTACTTAGTTATTCACAATACAACCTTCCTTGTAGTATAACGGAACCCTAAAAATCATCCGATAACTGCTGAACATACGTTTTATGTTCTCCTAAAGTCACGGATTCAATTAAACGGAACTGTAAATGCGGCCATCAAACGAAACATTTGCGGCGTTACGTGAGCGGAATGACAAATGGCAGTGACTTCATTTGTGTTACGCAACGTAGTGGAGAGTTGTTCCGGTGAAATTCGTACACCGATTTCGGACGGAAAAAGACCGGTTTTGGTCTGTCTGCAGTTCCTTTGAGCATCCTGATGATCGGGAGGACATCCAAGGGAAAAACACCGTTTGTCGAAAGCCTATTCAGAAACAATGTTTGTATTCGGGACATATTTGGGAAATTAAAAAAAAAAATGAAGCAGCAATTTTCTTTCGGAATTCGCTGGAAAAAAAATCACCCCTTCTTTTGGTGTATAAATCGGAAAATATTGATCCTAGAAAAAAAAAATTGAGAACCAAAATTGTAGGAAATTTTATTCTAAACTACTTTTGTTATCACCATAATTCGTGTGAATTTTAAAATAAACGAGTTATTCAATAAACAAAACTTAACCCTTAAAATCAAGATGGCGGACGACGCAACGGATCGAGTACCACGCAAAACAAAATTTATACAGCCAGTGATCCCTCCCCCCCAACGAATTCCGATGACGATTTTTTCCGGGTCAATTCCTGGTTCGACTGGGCTAGGGTGCTAAAACTTATAATGTAGCTTATATCATCCGTCGACGTTTATAGGGGTCGTAAAGAGAATAAGTATCTTGATTCAGCAAGTGCTAGCAGTCGGCTAAGTGGCTGAGCCATATTTCTCCGTTAATGACATTTATGAATCTTTCACCTGATTACGTAAACCTTTCCAAGACTACATAAGAGCAATAAGCGCGAGTCATGTACACAACATGACACATTGTATGACTTCATTTCTTACGCAATCGCCCCGATAAGATCCGGTGAAATTGCCCTTTCTCGGGCCAAAGTAGAGAGCTCTACCGATATTGTTTTAGGACTTTCAATATGTTGCGCAACACGGGAAAGGTACACTACCGTTACATCAAGCTTATCGGTACCTACCTAGCTACTTTCTTACCTCGGTAAACTCGAAGGTCATTGAATATAGTCCTGTATTATGTAAAGCATGTCTGAAATTGTTGCTCGTATAGGTAGGTATTCCTTATCCCCAAGGACTGAATTATTTTCATTAGCTTGTGAAAATGTTCGGAACTCGATGCTTTTTTATACAAATAAATAATGCTATATTAATATAATAAGAATAATAATAATATTCGGGATATTTTTACACGCACGGTCATCTGTCCCCAAACTAAGCAAAGCTTGTGATATGGCTGCCAGAGACTGATATACATACATAATATATTTTTAAATATATACCAATTATTATTCTATTCATCACATATATTATATACACAAATATTATATATATTCATAACATGAATATTTGTCCAAGGTGGGAATCGAACCCACGTCCCCAAGCACAGAAGGCAGGTTCACTACCAACTGGACCAACGGGCTATCTAATCTAATCTAGGATTCTGTAGTATCATTTTCTTATTTAACTAAATTCGACAACTCATGGTAGCTATCGTATCTCCACAAAATAAATAGGTTGTAAAAAAGACGTAGATATTTTTAGCACTGATAAATGAGGCATAGTTCTGAGAATTTTGCAACAAAATCAACGTCAACGTTTTGGACAAATGGATTTGTTAAATTTGCAAGGAAATCTTAGTCAAAACACGATTCTTTCATAGCAACAACCCCAAATTGTGTCGCCTCATAAATAATCGAGACCTATTTTTACCGGTCATCGGTCGTGTACAGAATCATAATGGTTTTTGTAGGTATGGACAGTTTAGTGGGAGACAGTATCTTGGTTTATCAATCTGGCTATGTTGGCTATGCATATAAACATGGCTACAGTTCTTTCAATCGCATATAGGAATAGCGCTTGGAATACAAGTTGTGTTCATGCAGAAAATTTATCATTTTATTCTGTTTGTAAAGTATACGAATACATTTTTAGCCAACTTCGGCAATGCTAAAAGTATTGGCTATATGATATCTTTGTACTAATGTCCTCGCAATGGAGAGAGCTATGCTCGGAGTTTCTTTGCGCGATAGAATCTGAAACGTGGATATTCGCCAAAGAACCAGAGCTACCGACATTGCTGTTAAAATTTGCAAGTTGAAGTGGCAATAGGCAGGCCATATCGTTCGAAGAACCGATAACCGATAGGGAAGAAAGTTTCTTGAGTGGAGACCACGAACCGAAAGACGCAGCGTAGGTAGGCGTCCCACTATACGGACCGACGACATCGTGAGACTCGCTGGCATCCAGTGGATGCAAAAGGCAGGCTGTCGTTCAGTGTGGAGGTTAAAGGGGGAGGCCTATGTTCAGCAGTGGACGTCTTCTGGCTGATGATGATGATGATGACTGACCTCGCTTTTCCGTCTAATACGGAGAACAAGTAGGCGAGCTTATGTAAGGCACTCAGACCATGGCTGGAGTCAAAAATTCAAATCCGCAGAGCCCTTTTAATAGGAACAGCAGTCAATTCTAAACTTAACCATGCTCTCTCAAAGAGATATACAAATACCACGAGAACTGAGATACTGCACCTTTATCATTCTATGGTTCAACACACGTCTGAGTCTCTGAGTTCGCGGGCGCCGCTGCCGGTGAAAGTGTTTGCGAAAGTGAAGCCGGAACCCAGTGACGTCACGCGGATTTGCGCAAGACCAGCGCCCATGGCAAGTTGCGAAATGTTATCTCGTATCTCTGTTCTCGCCTCATTGTCGGGATTGTGGATACGTTACTTGCTGTTTTATTTATGACGCGTGGACGTTGCCTTTGTAATATTACGTTAGTTGGAAACGCGATGAAGTCATTTTGTAGTTGTTAAACTGGTTTTGCGCACACCCTTTTATGTTTCTAAATACTGATTATGTGTATTGAATGTCGATATCACAGATTTAGATGACAATAGCTGAAAGTCTCGCTTGATAGACGATATTGTATTTGTTTTAATTTTCATTGCTATTATGATAAATATATAATATTTTTTTATTTAAGAAATCTGGATCAAAATAATTCGTTATAATAATTTGTACAAATGATATAATAATAACTAAAAACGAAAACTAAAAATTACTTACAAGTGTCAAATAAGAGAATTTATTAAATGTCAAATAAATCCTAAATATATAGTATTCACGAACCCTAAATATATTGGTATTCACCAACCCTAAATATATGGTATTCACTAACTTTATTTTTGTTGTTTAAACACTTTAGGAGTTTCTTGTAGAGTTTATGGTTTAAGGTTTGCGCTATCTGTATATACCTACCTACTTATCCCATTTTCATGTCTCATAGTAAAGAATTTTTTTACAAAAGAAAAATAAAACAGGGGTTGGGTAAAATTCAATAAACGGGATTCATCCCTTTATTTTCTACCCGTATTGTGAAATATTTTCTTCAAATTTAAAAAGGACCGCCTATTAGCCTATTCAATAAAAAAATATTTTCAAAAGCTGTTCATAATCACTCACTGCTGTTCACTTGTGGCACTAGCTCGTAAGTGTTTTCTATCGTGTTGTAATTTTTATTTCTGGTGTACACAATAAAGAGTTTCTATCTATCTATCTATCTATCTATAATCAACTAAGATATCGTGTAACATACTGGGTTTCGCAGAAAGGAAACTAAACCGAACTTAAAATAAAAATAAAAAAGGATTTTTTAACGCGCGTAAGTCCGCGTTTGACCACCAACTCTGCTGTTGGTAAGCGGCGATGTGGTGTTATTTTTTTCGCGATTTCAAGGTTAGTCCCTTAATAAGTTCCTTTTTGGCTTAGTGCAGCCTTTTCGCGTAACCCTGTATACAAAACCAAAAAATACAGTCTGATAAAGAAACTCCTTTTTTAAAGTCGCTGAAAAAATAAAAAAACTGAACTTGTTCTCAGTTTCAAAGATTTCATACATCGTTTATGTCACACAAAAACGTTGAAATATTTGTCTTATGTAACTTTATAGTCACTAAATGCATTTTAAAAACTCTAAAAAGCTTATTAGACAGCTTAAGGGTTGTTTATTAACCCTACACAAATAGACTGCTCCGTTCTGTGGTGATAACGCCCCGACGTACTATTTTATCCTCGTCGCTCGTCTAAAAGTGAAAACCCAAAATAAACGTGGATTTTTTAAACTTTATTTATCCTGTGAGTTTACCTGGCCGTATTTACGGACGTGCGGTTGTGCGGAACTCGCATGTAAGGTACGCCACATGGGACCGCTCGCCGGTTCTATACCTTCACCTGCGTCGACTTTAGTCTGCCACCAGAATACGCCACGGTCATGAATGAATTACAAGCTGGTGGATGGAGGATTTTTGTTACTGACTAACAACGAGTTTAACGTCACTTGATGTTAAGTGGCGATGTGGATGATGCTAAACACGCTCGGCCTGGATTGGGGTTCATCATAATCAGCCTTTCAACTGCTGGACTTTTAGCCTATCCCCGAAAGGGTGATTGGGCCATATCCACCACGCTGGCTCAGTGCGGGTTGGTGGATTCACATACGCCATTGAATTCCTTCTCCGTACGTATGCAGGTTTCCTCACGATGTTTTCCTTCACCGAAAAGCCTAAAGGGTAAACTCTTTAGCAAAAATCTGATAAAAACAGCACGTTCGCGCAAATTTGTTTCAAATATTGCTGGTATGGCATAAGAACTATACATTTGTTTAACGGCATGACCACAAAAAATAATGATACAGCTACGAAGAATTCTGTCACATGTAAGGAAACCGCAGGTTTATAACAAATCATATTTATTTTGTTTCAAGCAAAAAACGGCCTACTCAATAAAAACTTCGGGCACGTATCATCTGGCATTTTTTGCTAGTTTCCATGTAAATGAACCGGGCCATTACACGGCCAGAGATAAATTGTCTTAGACTCCGTAGTTAACGATTCATCCTGAGTAACATCTAAAGCTGGAAACAAACTATCGGACGCGGCTGACGGACGTGACATAAATGTATCTAGATAATGCGTGTACACTGAGCTGTGCAAACTATCGGACGCAAGTCATGGACGCGCCCTTGGGCTGACCTTGAGCGTTCGGACGTCCGACAGAAATCTGGCGCGCCGGATGTTTTTGTTAACCGTTGTTGTCTTTTGAAAGTGTGCACACTTATCAGTCGCGTCTGTCAGCCGCGTCCGATAGTTCAAATTCAAATTCAAAATATTTATTTGTCAGAACATGGTAGGTACACATACATATAAAGTAGCATACATGGTCGTAATAATGGAGACGTATCTCGGAGACGTTTGTTTCCAGATTAATGCTCTGAACTTGTTGGTTCTTTGTTAGACGTTTCAGGCATCGCACCTTTACTAAACACCTAATTACAATCAAGACCCGGAAAAACTCGGAACACGTTAGGTTTTTTTTTGGGTTCCGTACCCAAAGTGTAAAAACGGGACCCCTAAGCTTATGATATGATACTAAGCTTACGATGTCTGTCTGTCCGTCCGTCCGTCTGTCCGTCTGTCCGTCTGCCCTACCTTTAATCGGCTATATTTTTCGAACCGTAATAGATAGCCGGTTGAAATTTTTGCAGAATATGTAATGTTACGGCGGATTAATTTAAGAAATAATAAAAAAGTCAAAAAGTAAAAAAGGGCCCAATACAGCAAACGTATTTTTTTACGTATTTTTGTATTAGCTCTAATGTAAAAATGGTAATACGTACAAGCGTCAAACTTGGTATGATTATAGTACACACTCTAAAGTATAACACCAAATAATAAATAATAGCCAAGTGCGAGTCGGTGACAAATTAACCAAGACCAGAGGTACCAAGTTATAACTGGTAATTTCGTCATTGATTTTTTTTTTTTTTTCTTTACACAATTAATACAGTTTGTTGCATATTTTTGCACCAAAAAACCACAGTTGGTTTGACACGGTGCTCAAGTATGTTAGTGGTTGTACGGAACCTCGCTCGAGCACTCAGGTGCGCGAGCGATGAAAGGTGACTTGATCGAGATTGTTCTTAGCTATGATTCAACTTTCCCTGTAATTATTTATTCGATTACATCAAGGTAAAAACTTACCTAAAACGAAAAACAATATAAGAGAGATTCAGCTGTTTGAAGATTATATATCAGCTATTTTATCGGGGGCTTTAAACATTTTTAATTTATACTTCATCATAATCATCATCAGCCTTTTAACAGTCCACTGCAAGACTTTTAAGCTTACCCCCGAAAGGGGTGATTGGACCATATCCACCACGCTGGCCCAGTGCGGGTTGGTGGATTCACATACGCCATTGAATTCCTTCTCCGTACGTATGGAGTTTTCCTCGCGATGTTTCCTATAATAATGTATACTTGCTGTGCGTAAATTTGGAACCCTACAAATTGAACTTTTTAGGGATCCGTACCTCAAAAGGAAAAAAACCCTTATAGGCGTTGTTCGTCTATCTATCTATCTATCTGTCTGTCTGTCTGTATTTTTACGGTTATGAAAACTTGCTACTAGCGACGTGGAGAATAATGAATTATCCCAATACTGGACTGCCTTTTTATCTGTTCACGAATGAATAATTAGTCGACCAACTATTGTAACTAACTTATTTTTTCTCAGCATAGTTAGTCTCACTAAATTTCGTCTTTGTTTTATTGCTCGTAAGTATTAAGACTAAATCTGTTCACCCATCAGGGTCAAGTGCGCGCGTTGAATAAAAAATCGTTTTTAATTAAATTTCCAGCTTGTTGTGTCATCTGAGAGGATTTTAGCAATTTAATTAATGCTTCGTACGCCCTCCTTATCTGATCGTTTTAGTTGATTACATCACGGGGAGTCGAGGCGGCCCGTGTCTCGACAAAAAGAGGAAATAAACTGCACAGCGAACGTGCGTTTCTACTGACACTGAGAGATAAGCTTATGAATATTTTATCATAACATTCAATATTATGACGATCGCTATTTATTTATTTTATTTTGGAAATAAATATGAATTATGAAATTTTCGCTAAGAAAGTTATATGATTATTTACGGGATATTTACCGTGGTAATCATATAACTTTAGTGAACAACCGTGATAGTTTAAAACAGTGTTTTCGCTAAGAATATTTGTGTTCATCATCATCATCATCATCCACAGCCCGTCTTATCCCACTGCATCTCTTGTTATGCCATCTGTCTCGGTCTTATTTCGGTTAATTATTACTATCGCGGGTGTTCTTGCACCCATTTTTTGGAAGTAGCTACAGCACAATAATGTAGTCATCTATACTAATATTATAAAGAGGAAAGATTTGATTGTTTGTTTGCATTGAATAGGCTCCGAAACTACTGAACCGATTTGAAAAATTCTTTCACCGACGGGAAGCGTCACTATCCCCGGGTGCATAGGCTATAATCTCCCGTGCGAAGCAGGGGCGGACCGCTAGTTATTTATATTACGCTTTCGGCATATTTGAACAAGTGAATGCGCTATTCAAAAACGTTTATTATAAAAATTATCTGCATCATAATATATTATGCAATATTTGTCATCTCGTGCTAAACAAACGAGACAATAGTCTGTATTATCTATTCCAGGGATGGCGAACCTTTATTGGTATGTGCCATTTTTTATTTAAAAAAAAAAACTCATGTGGGCAACACGCCAACTCGCGTGTGCTATCAAATAATAATGAAGAAAGAGTAATATTAGATGCAATTAATTTAAAACTCTTTATTCGAAACCCGAAATAAGCATTTTGTACAGAGATCTAGCTTTCTCCCGCAATCTTTTACCTTTTAGACACTAATAGTAGCTCCGTACGCAATGAACTATTGTTGCCTAAATGACGTCAAATGTAGGACGAAACATTTTTTTTCTGTTCACGTGATCAGGTAACTTCATAATTAAGGGGTCTGTATACGCTCTGCAGCTCTCTCGCTAGCGTATCTTCACATTATTAAAGATATAAAATCACAGAGTATGAATTTGTAAAAAGTTACAATACCAGACATTTTGTCATAGCATTATATAATTATTTTTTTTTGTTTCGATATCTTTTAACTTTATAGGGTCTTCTCGTCTTTTTAATATATTTTAACTTTTTAAATAAAAAATTAAATTCTATATAATTACTAAGAGACAGTATATTTTTCATTCAATCTTTAATTTCTTTTTTTATTATAATTAATTATATTTTTTTTTGTATTAAATTTATAGAATTAAATATTTTTTCTTAAGTTTTCAAAACAAATGCTTACAGGAGTAAAATGGTGGCAGGTGATTTTTTTGCCTGTTACCGAATGCTTGGTAGGTACCAATGAGCTCTTTGGAGCTTGTGTACGGATTTTCATACCACTGGCTTTTCGGTGAAGGAAAACATCGTGAGGAAACCTGCATACGAACGGAGAAGGAATTCAATGGCGTATGTGAATCCACCAACCCGCACTGGGCCAGCGTGGTGGATATGGCCCAATCACCCTTTCGGGCGTAGGCTAAAAGTCCAGCAGTGGACTGTTAAAAGGCTGATGATGATGATGATGACCATACGCGAGCGAGAGAGCTGCAGAGGGTATCATCATCATTTCAGCCGTAGGACGTCCACTGCTGGACATAGGCTTCCCCTATCGATTTCCAAAAAGGCCGGTTGGAAGCGGCCTGCATCCAGCGTTTCCCTGCGGTTTCTTTTTTGCGGCAGAGGGTATATAGGCCCCATAATACAGGTACTTAATTAATAGTGTGCCCGAATTATTTTGTCGTGTGCCATTAATGGCACGCATGGCATTGATTATATTAGGACCCGGGTATGTCCTAAAACTGCGACCAGAACCACCGGAGGATGGGCAGCAGCATCCTATTAAAACACGGTGAACGTACTGCGATCCTGAAGCCGCATGCCAAGCGTGGGGATAATGGCAACACCCCTCTTTAAGAGGGAGGTCTGTGTCCAGCAGTGGACGTTTAATGGCTGCTGATGATGGCATTGATTCGCCATCGCTGATCTATTCTATAGTTAGAGAATGTAGAGATTACGCGTGGCGGCGTGCACCAGTAAATCATGTCCGTTGGCAGACGAAGGGCATGCGGCTCGCAGTGCAAGGGCACCCCTCGCCCTTGGTCTGACGGGGCGCAGTCTAGAGGTCGCGGATGTACCCTTATTTCGTCCCTTCCACGCAACTTTCTGCCTACAACTTGATTATTGCCGCCAATAAAAGTCGACCGATCATAGCCTAGTCCACGCGACGACACCTAGATTTTTGAAGGGCATAAGGGAAACCGCGAGGACGTCTCGGGATTTTGTTATTGATAGAAACTTTAGAAGTTATGTTCGACTTGGGACAGAAAATAATAACTATACAGGGCTATAAGGAAAGGATATGGTAAGCCGAGAGGGGTTCGCTATACTTATCAATATGCACAAATTTTATTATGGGACGAACCCAGAAATCGCAATAAAATACAACCACAATGATATAATTTTATTTATATTACACGGGAATTACTCACGTAAGATTAAGCCGGTTACTCTAACTATACTTTCAACCGCAATAGGCGGTCTTTTTCAATGATATCCTTTAATGCATCCTTCGTCTCTTAGCACGCCACTTATATACCCGTTACATAACCAATATTTAGCGTATATGTTTTGGCCTACAGATGTAGTACAAGGAATGTTTCCTGAGAGTTATAATCTGAGCCTTTTCAAGGCCAGAGTAAATAGATATCTTCTAAGTCTGCGTGCTTCATCTTCGACCATATCGTCGTTTACCAACAGGCGAGGTGGTGGTCAAACGCGGAATTAGCCGCATTAAAAAAAAGAGTTTAAGATGCACACAATAATTTTTATTTAATCCCTAGCTGCGCCCGCGGTTTCACCCGCAGGTTAAAATCGTCGTTAAGACGAAATATGCTTCAAATTTGCCGATTCGTGCTCACGAATATGCAAAAGTAGACCTTTAAAATCGATTAATTGAGATTATTACTTTATGTATTATAAATGTTCTTGAAATATTTTTTCTGATGTGTTCACCGATACACGATTAAAGAAATTTGGCTCGACAGAAAAAAATCGTAAACTTTCCTAAAAAAACACCCGTTTTTACGTTCCTTTCGATGGATGGAATCAACTTCATTCGTTACTAATCGTTCCGATATTTTTACAAAAAAAAATGTGTGTAATCCTAACAATCATTCAAATACTTTAGTGATCGCAGTTTTTTGTAAAAGCGTAAGATTATTTGTAGAAAATAAAGAAAAAAATAATATTGAAAATATTTTTGAGCGCGCACGGCGAGTATGCAAGCATTACCGGCGTACGTTCTCTACCATTTCGCCTTAAGTTTTCTGAAATTTTTCAATTTTATGAGTATTATTATTTTTTATTTCCGTAAGAATCTTCTACAAAGTATAAGAAAACTTAAAAAAAAAGATGAATGAAATCGCTAAAGTCGTTCTCAAGTTATGGCGTGAACAAGGTGAATTCATTCAATTCATTTTTAAATTGATAGATATTCTTTGCGAGCTACCTATTTCATTTGATATCCTTTTGAGATCATACCTTTAGTATACTTAAAACGCATGAAACGAATTCAACGCGTTGCTCTACGTGACATTCACGAAACCAAATAAGAAATTAAGTACAAGTAAACAGTAGTTCTCGGTCGGAATCAAGTTCACGTCACGTGGCATGGAGACACGCTGTAACGAATCGATTATGCACTTTCTCCTTTACTTTTGATGATGGGACGACTAGCATTCAAAACGCCTTTCTTATTATTTAATCCACTTTCATTATTCGTTCATCGTTTAAAGGAGAGTTAAATAAAACTGACATGGAAAGTGACGATTGTTCGTCATGGAAATGAAACCACGGTTTAATGATTAGTTCACAAATCTTTATTAGTATAGATGCCATAACCACGTCAAATTCTATGTAAACCCAGCGTCTCGCATAGTATAACGTCTCGGGAGTAATTTAGTGGTAGTTTAACTCCATTCGCCATCTGCTTTCGAAGAGTTATTACAGTTTACAATGGTGCAGCTTGAAATTTTTTGACGTCTGCGAAGACCACGGAGATCGAACTGAATTAAGTTGGAGCATTGATCCAACATAGGCCTACCCCCGAAAGGGCGACTGGGCTATATCAACCTCTCTGGTTCATTTGCGGGTTGGTGGATTCACATACGCCATTGAATTTCTTGTTCGTACGTATGCAGGTTTTCTCACGATGTTTTCCTTCACCGAAAAGCCAGTGGTATGAAAATCCGTACATAAACTCCAAATATCTCATTGGTAAGGGGCCGGGATTGAAACCCGCGATCACACGCTTTCAGGTCTAGCAGTCTCCCAAATCTATGGCCTTTTCCCCTTAGGTCCTTCAAATTGTACTTAAGTATTCGGTTCAGAGTAGAAATATGCCGCAACCAAAGGACGAATTGCAGACGTAACTCTCGGTATAAGCTATGAAACCCAAGCGCATAGTTACAGCAGACAAGGACTACAATGATATTATAACTTAACGCCGAGTTATGCCATTTCTCGGCACGAGTCAACTTTACGAGCCCATAAACCTAACCGCGCCGAGCCTATGAGTGGCCAATATTAAGAAACTATCCACTCAATCCTTATTTTGTATTCATACATAAATCCGTAGACCGTTGCGGTGGTCATCTTCTGAGATGTCATTAGCTGCAGATATATTGTGGCATGGGAGCGCGTAAATCTATGAATATGAATGCTACAATATTTTCATCACTGCTGCCAATGGAAAATATTCAGAATATTCATGTAGTTTTGACACTGAATTGAATAATATCGGATTGCTTAAGCTAATGGCCGTAGTCGTTAACGTTGCTGAGAATCCTTAGCATTTTGTAAGTTGTCGTGCTTTAATCTACTTTCGATTTCGTCATTGTAATCGGGTGGCGTCTTCGTAATTAAGCTTGGAGGTCAGTGGGTAAAACTTTGCACAGTCGCAACAAGTTTTAATTAAATTGAATAAAGCTACAACACTTTATAGATAGATAGTACCTATTGTAGCCAAGTACCGGTGGAACACTAAAAATTCTCTTCATCGTCAATACTTTAAGTACTGCTCTCAGGGTCCTGATTCTGTATAAAACTACATTACACGCTGTAAACGTGCTTACGATACTTAATGCAATTACATACGTCAACCAAACATAAAAATTGTGCGTAATTTAATAATATAAAACAATGCTATAATTTTTTTAAACTATCACCAATGTCAAATACCATAATTCAACTTAGCCTAGCAAACAATAAAATAAAAACATAATAAGTATAATATTAAAATTAAACACGCACGTGTTATAATACGGCACCTAACCATGGTTTCAAATAACATGGTAAACATGGTTACAAAATTAAAGAAATCAAACGTGAGTTCCGGTTAGGTACTACATTCTCTTGACAAACGCTTATGTAACACGCTAGCTTGCTCCACGTTGTTTTAAAACGAGTGTTTTACGTACTTTATCACAGTAGCAAACTTGACATTGCCAATTCTGCGTATATAACTTAATGCGGTTGCGTTACGAGTTTGAGGTCATATAAAGACTAAGAGTACACTTTTTTCAATTACATTTTAATTTTATGACGTCAAGTGTTTATGGCAAAGCATCTCACGTGAGATAGAGAATAAGGGCCCAGTTCGTTACAATATTGCTATATTTAACAGTCACATTTAGTAACACATCTGAATTCTATTTTTATCATGTAAATAGCCGCTCTTCTGACGTTAGCGTTCGTAAAATCAGATCTAGATCTGATTTTATTAATTATACGATACCTGTGATAATGCAGTAAAAAAATAACTGTAATAACCACAAACTGCATCGTTATTTGGTTTTTTAATTCCGTCTTCCAAGTTAACCGAGTTCAGAATTTACATTTAAGGCAGCGTTTAAAGGCTAACCAGCTTATTTAGCTATCCGGTTCGGTGCTGCCGGTTGAACCTTGGTCAGAAATGCGCCCGGGGCTTTTGGCTACTGCAGACCGATAAATTTTAGTTTTGTTTTACATACCGAGTACAAAGGCAGCCCGAATTTTGGCACTGAAGTTTTTGCTTCGTTAAATGGGAAGAGATCATAACGACCCCGCAGGCTGATTCTAGAACAATCAATGTTTCCATCGTCGTCTCTGCCGTGCTTATTTCAAAGTGGCTGGCGATACTAGATTGAGAATTGACGAACTGAACTGCTTATATGACATTTTGCGTTTTATTTTAATTTACAATGCGTAGAATGTACAAAACATTCTACTCATTGTAAATTTGCCATAGTGCCATATTTTGCTAGTTATTATAGTAGTTTGCTATTTGTACATTTTACGTTTTGTTTTTGTAACTAGCAACCCGCCCGCCCGGCTTCGCACGGGTGTAATTCACTTGCGAAGCCGGAGCGGGTCTCTAGTTATATATATAAACCTTCCTTGAAAATGTATCTAACTGATGGTGAAAACCGCATCAAAATCCGTTGCTTGGTTTAGGAGGAGTTAGCGGCCATACAGACATACAGACAGACAGACATACGCGGAAAGCGACTTCAATCTATACTATGTAGAGATAAGCTGGAAGGGTAAAGTTATGTAACATGAAACTAAAACCTGTTACGGTGCTCATTTTGTTTCAAAGATGATATGTCAAAGAATAAAAAAAAGTGCCATCTTTTTATGCCTTTTTGTCTCTTTGTGTGTTAAGTCCTTAGCAATAACTGGCACGTATAATCTAATCTCTTCCATTGTCTATGTGTGCCCGAATGAAGCTTTATCAATAAAATATTCACAGGCCAGCTCGAAAGAGTTAGCATAGAAAGCGGGGAACAAACACTGATGGGGAGATTCTATGTAAACTAACCACCTTAACTGCTAGCTTTGCGAAATCCTTGAACCGCGAAAGAGGCCGATTTTCAAACAAAAAATTTTCATAAAAATCAATAGATAATAATATATTTCGATTTGGAAGTTATGCCGATCTAGACTCTATAAGCCGGCTTATACTTTTATCATCTTTTATTTCACTTGTGATTAAGATTTGGGCTCTAATCTTCAAGGGCCAAGGTCTGTTTTCCAAGGCTCGTGCTTTGTTTATATCTAGATATTTTAGAGCAACATTTCACTTGCACTCAAACAAAACGCGTCGTTTTGTGAGCGTAGCAGACATAAACCATAGTCTATAAGGCAAACGTCTGACGATAAACGTTAGTGAAAGTGCAGGCTTTGAGCGGGGACAATCAAAAACGCATTACCGCCCTAAGCGGCGCAAGCGCATCTAAATAGCACTGCTTTTTGTGTCTGGTTTCGTTGTTGATATCATTTATTCGTATTTCTTTTACATTCTTTGAATTTTAAAGTATTAGTCAATTTAGTTCAGGTTGGTGCCGATCGCACTTAGTCGCGTACGGGTAAAATGATGGTTGTTCAATGAAAATTGCTAATTGAATAAGGAAACAGTGTTTTTTTCGACATTATATCTAGTAATTTCGCAATTAAACAGTTATTACAAAGTAACTCTAACATATACCTTATCTACTACATCATTAGCATTCACTTCCTGTGAAACTTGCACTAACGGTGGCGGCGCTAGCAGTAGAGTATTATAAAGGTGAGAAAAGTGGGCGATGAACTAATAAAAAGAACAGGATTTAAAAAAAAAAAAAATCGGGACATTTTTTGCACACACGGTCATCTGACCCCAAACTAAGCATAGCTTGTGATATGGTTGCCAGAGACTGATATACATACATATATAGTTTTAAATACATACTTAAATAGATAGTAACACCTAGATATAGAACAAACACAAATGTTCATCACATAAATGTTTGTTCTAGATGGGAATCGAACCCACACCCTCAGGCTCAGAAGGCAGGTTCACTACCAACTGGACCAACGGGCTATCAAAAAGAGGGCAAAGATCCACAATTTCTCTGCACGGCTAGAAATAATAGACGAAATCAGAAAGGAGGCAAGCGGCGAACACACCGAACTCTCTATGCACTTATTGTCTTATTCAGAATTCGTCCTGTTATAATGTACTGTCTCATATTCGCGCGTGACACTGCACAGTAACGGGAAGTAGACAAAACATATTGACGTGATAACGTCTTATAAATCGATGAACGCCGGCTGCACGCACGAAAAATTGTCACATAGTTGATTTAATTTAGGCGTTACTTTGCGGAAGTCAATTTTTTATTTGTATATGAATTACACTAGAAATTCGACATATATACAAATAAAAAATTGTCCCTTCCGCCAGAGCCGCGCGTGCAAGCGAGAGCGCGGAACAAGCGATAGAGAGGCACGATCTGCCTAAGCGTTACGTAAAATTATCGTCCGTAAACCGACTTTACAGACAACCCCTTTTTTCAATGCTTATGTAACATTACAGTTTCTGTATGATTTGAATATGACACTTGACGCAAACAAAAAGTACATAATTATATAAGGCATCAAAGCCACTACCGATTTAGCGCTCACCGTGTCATTTGCGCTTGCACGCTTCCGGTGAACGCCGCGTAATTGCGCTTCCGTTTGGCGCCATCGAGCGACGCGACGGCGCACTGCGTGTAGCCACAGATTAGAAATGTTTAAATTGATAACTAGAGATAAATTAAAAACATCATTCGAAGATTCTGTTTAATTTTTTTCCTCGTCGAACTATTAAGGAAACTATTACGTTGACAGTAGAAAACAAAAGTGATGCTAACTCGTCAGCTGGTCGGTGCAGAAAAATCATGGCCACCACTCAAATTAAAATCTGAACCGTTAGGTTAGGTAAGAGCTGAGTAACAAAATATCAATTTGACAAGCGAGGCTTCTCTGGTGCTGCTTTTATCATCATCATCATCATCATCATCATCATCATCATTTCAGCCATAGGACGTCCACTGCTAGACATAGGCCTCCCCCATCGATCTCCAAAAAGGCCGGTTGGAAGCGGCCTGCATCCAGCGTTTCCCTGCGGTCTCTCATAGGTCGTTTGTCCATCTTGTGGGTGGACGTCCTACGCTGGTTTTATACCGTTTGAAAATTCGATTTTTGTGCCTAGTTGTGTCTCTGCCATCTGGCGACTCTTAGCGAATAGCGATAACTGGCCATTGTTTACGCTTTACGCCAATCGGTCGTGTGTGAATCGCCTTTGACTGAACGTTTTACGGTCCATTTGGTTCATTAAAACGTGGGCCTAATTAGCCGTTGAAAAGACTGAAGAGACGTTCAACCTATCCTATTGAATATTTGAAATAGAAACCTATAAAAAGTCAGTCCCATTCGTAATTCAAAGCTGTTCTTTGTTGTTAGATTTAGTAAAAGATTGGATTTACTGTTGATTAAGCTTTGATCACACTAACTTTACTTTCCATACAGTTCTTCATAGTATAAATGCAACGTGTATAACTTTGAATTCTAATTTACCCATTTTCATTGCAAGTTTTATTGTATTATTTTTCTCTAAAATAATTTTTGGTGGATAACAAAATGAGCGCCGTCGCTCACTTCGTTTTAGTCGGTCTCTAGCCGTAGGAAGTGCGACACAAGACTATTGTTACATGATAACGAAACATTGACAAAATTATGCCTTCGTGTGCTTTCCCGAACTGTAAAAACACAACAAAAAACCGCTATTTAGTTTTTGTAACAAATGTACTGTACATGGTTGTAATTAGGTTGTGAAGTATATGTCCGACGGTTTTGCCCCGTTTTTACTACGCAAGTTCAATGGTTATGACCCGTCCATTCATTTTATTTTGGTCGAAGAGTTTACCCAATGGAGTCATGGATTAGAAGTTTTTAGGGACTTTCCAGTGAATTTCGCAGTTATCGCACCTGTTTCGTAACAAGTATATTTTTAAACCCACAATAAAAGATTTGATAAACTCGATCAAGTCACCTTTCAAACAAAAAAAAAACAATCAAATTCGGTTCATTCGTTTGGGTGCTACGATACCACAGACATACACACGTTTAACTTATAAGAGGGGTGCTAAACACCCCCCTTTTTGCATTGGGGGTTAAAAACGAAAATTATGTAACCCTTCTTTAGGGATACGTAAAAACGAAAATTACATATCTTTTTTTTTTATTATTTACACACGCACAATAATTAAAAGATACAATATTTTAAGTTAAATATTTCACCTTATCTAACGTGGTAAATTAAAATAGCAAAGAGACGAGCCTAAAATAGTAAGCTTTGCGAAGCAGTCCTCACTAGGATAACCCGTGTCGAGAACTACTGCAGTTCGCCTATCCCACTACACAACCGAGCAAACATTTGCACCAAAATTAATAAAAAATCTCTCCTGTAAGCATACGTAAAAACTAAAATAACGTGTCCCTCCTGTAGGGATACGAAATATTCGTTTTAGGGACCCTACATGTTGTATTTGCAGCACTAGCCTTCTCTATCAGACCTGACGAGGAGGGAGATCTTAGAAGATGTGGTAGTTTCAAGATACCTTTTATTTTATGGTGTCCACGGCACTTTTTATCTTTTAATGGCCGGACCTCACGCGCCGGCCGAGCTTTAATGCTACGTTTAACCTCCTCTTAACCTTGATACTAGTTGTTATCCTACTCTGTTAAGTTATTAACTTTCTACAGTAGTTGTTTGGTATCTTTTAATTTAACATATTTATAAAAATACGCCACATTTATAATCCTATAGGTACAATACGTACACTTCGCAAAAAATTTATTGATCAAAATTTTGAATTCTTTATTAAATTTAATAAAAAAAAAAACCTAATATCATCATCATCATCAGCATCAGAAGACGTCCACTGCTGAACATAGGCCTCCCCCTTTAACCTCCACACTGAACGACAGCCTGCCTTTTGCATCCACTGGATGCCAGCGACTCTCACTATGTCGTCGGTCCATCTAGTGGGAGTGGATCAACTTTATAAAAAAAGTTTAGTTTTGTTTTTAGGCTCTCTGTGAGCAGAGTTGTATTTACAAGTAAAAAATTCCATAATATGCTGAGTTTACCTATTATTGTGGAGTGTTACATAGGTCCCCATAGCACATATATCATGTAATATATTTAAGAAATATTGTATTATTCTGTTGGTGTACCAATAAAAAAAAAACGTTAATTTCCCAAATATTGAATTCTCTAAAAACCTTTGATTCAGCTCAGTGAACAAAACATTGTCCCGGGAAAATGAATAAAACAAAACTTAGGAATGTGTTTTCACGCATTTCAGGGTTCTAAAACACTTGTTGTTTGTTTAGTAAATTAGCGATCTCTGTGTAACAAAGGAAGAATGCAAATACTCGACCAACTTTAAATTGGAATGAATAACTTTTGATTGTCACAATTGAGTCGCAAAATTATCTCGAAATTCATAAAGTAAAATTAATTGTTTAAGTGAATTCACGTTGCCTTGATGAGTTTTGAAATCTTTTACAACTCTCCGTGCCTACCTTCTTTAACACCAGTCGTAATTTCCTCCGATAAAAAACCGAAAGCAATGAAAACGGAAAGTGGCCATCGTAAATAACGATAATTAACTTGCAAATACGATATTTGACTACTTTCGAATGTAATGCCGTAGTAATGTTTGTTTTTCTTCTCTCTCTGCGGTTACGGACTGCTTGTAATGCATTAACACCTCAAATGGAAGGTCACAAAGTCACAAACATTTTTGTTAGCATAAGCCGACGCAAAAATAAGCTTTCATCATCATCATCATCAGCCAGAAGACGTCCACTGCTGAACATAGGCCTCCCCCTTTAACCTCCACACTGAACGACAGCGTGCCTTTTGTATCCACTGGATGCCCGCGACTCTCACAATGTCGAATACATCACTCACCTTCGTTTTGCCGATGATATAGTCATCATGGCAGAGTCGCTGGAGGATCTCAATACGATGCTCAGCGACCTCAGTAGCCTTTCCCAACAGGTGGGTCTTAAAATGAACATGGACAAGACAAAAATTATGTCCAATGTCCATGTTGAACCCGTGCCAGTAGTCCCGTAAAAAAATGTCCCGAATGTCCCGAATGTCCCGAACTTAGGCAAAGAGGTCGCCCGAAGAATCCAAATAAGCTTTGTCATTCAGAAATTGTTTACTTTGTTTGGTGGACCTTATAGTACTAACAGACGTATGGATATGGTTGACGGACCGCCATCCAACATATACGGGAGGGAAAGATACAATTTTCCCTTTCTCTCCCGTTGGTTGGACGGAGGTTCGTCAAACAAGCCCGTCTCGTCTGTTAGCTACTTTATGCGAGTACTTAAGTTTTGATCGTGTCTTCAATTTCTCTGTCCTTTCATTTGGCAAATAGGGTTCTGGACTAATCGATACGATATGAGTATATAGTTATCTATATTAAAAAATACTTCAAAAAGAGTAAGTGCTCGAACAAAAGTTTTGATATTGCCAAATTAACAGGCACTCGAATAAAATAATTTATTAATGGAGCTGGTTAAAATCCACTTTACCAAAGACAATGAAATTTTTGTAAAACCTTATCGAAAGCTTCCTCTGCTTAATAAAAAACTGGCCAAGTGCGAATTGGGCTCCCGCTCTGAGGGTTTTATCACCACAAATACAAAAAGTAGTGCAAAAAGACAACATCACGCCCAGGCGGTCACCCATCCAAGTACCGACTGAGCTTGAAGTTGGTTAACTTGGTGGTGAACAGAAATTTGTCACCGACGCGCACTTTGCCTTTATTTATTAATTGTTGTTTTACTTTAATTTAGAGTGTGTACTATAATAATGCCAAGTTTGACGCTTGTACGTATTTACCTTTTTTACATTAGAGCAAATACAAAAATACGTATAAACAAAGTTGTTGTACGGCCCTTTAGTGCTTAATTTTTTAATTTATTATTATTTCTTAGTTAATCACCGTAACATTACATATTCTATGAAAAATTCAATTAGCTATCTATTACGGGTTGAAAGATACGGTCGTTAAAAGGTAGGATGGACGGACGGACAGACAGACACCGTAGGGTTAGTAATAGGGTCCCGTTCACACCCTATGGGTACGGAACCCTGAAAAAGAAGCACGTAAATCGATTCACATTGTGCGGAGTAATAGATGTACATAACATACAAAAATGCAATAATAAAAACACAGACCTACGAGTAATTGAGAATCTCCCTCCTGAAGTCGTTTAAGAAAAGTGCAGTTCTGTGTCGTTAAAAGACGTCAATGCAATGCACAAGTCACGAATGCAAATTAGAATGTCTATAATTACACCTTTCATTTGCAGCTGACACTGTTTTTTTTACCGTCGCCGTTTGAAGTAGTATTCGAATGACACAGCCCTATTCAATTACATATTCACACTAATGGTTCTGCCGTCTGTTTGTTAACTTTTTACAATTTGATTTCTGAACCGATCTTGAAATTTTTCAAGGAGGTAATGTGGATCATGAGGACAGTTATTAAGATAATTTTTATCCCAAAATAATAAGGAATATTGGTAACAAAATTTGTGTGAAAGCGTGCGTTGCCAGTAATGACATGTGGTACTGAAACGTGGACCTTAACTTAAAACTGGAAAAACTCAGAGTCGCACAGCGGGCAATGGAGTGAGCTATGCTCGGAATTTTTTTTGCGCGATAGAAACCGCAACGAGGATGTTCGCCGAAGAAGTACAGTCAGTGACATAGCTGCTAAGATTTGCAAGTTGAAGTGCCAATATGCAGGCCACTACTCTTGAAGAACCGATGGACGACTACTAGCCGCCACCGCCTGAAAGTTGGTCCACACATAATGATCAGTGGAAATAGCACACTGCGATTCACACGATCTTTCTTGCCTCACACCTCCAAAATGTGGATTGAGCTACCTATAGTAGTGTTTCCGAGAAGCTACGACATGAGGTTCTTCAAAAGGTGAGTTAATAGAGTCCTTAGCTTCCATCATCCATCAGCTTGTTTGCCACTGATGCCATAAAAAAATACGAAGAAAGGTTCTTGAGTAGAGACCACGAACCGGAAGACGGAGCGTAGGTAGGCCTCGCACTAGATGGACCGACGACATTGTGAGAGTCGCGGGCATTCAGTGGATGGAGATGGTAGGCTCAGTGTGTTCTAACGGGGAGGCATAATTATATTCAGCCCTGAATAAATATATGAATAAAATATATTTGTTTGAGTTATCATAATGATGATGATTATAACTAAAACAAATTTATTGAAACATGGACAAGACAACGTCTGTTGGGCAGCTTGTTTGTACATAAATATTCGCCCCCCAACGATGACCTCGCGCCCCTATATCACGCAAGTTCACCGTTCGGGGTTTGAGTTCATACAAAACATCCCATAGAAAAAAACACTTTCAGTTTTACCCGAATTTTCCAATTAACCGGACAACTTTTTAAATTTTTCCTTCTCTGAAAACCTTGTTCGGCCTTTTTTTTATCGCGGATTAGTCCGCGTTTGGCCACCAACTCGCCTGTTGGTTAAGCGACGATGTGGTCGAAGATTTAGAAGACTAATACGATTTTTTTTAAATATCTAAATCGATTCAACATTTCTCAATCTATGCGCTTACCAATGAACAACATTTAATTTTATTTATGTAGATAAATACAGGAAAGTTAGTTGTGTCATTGTCGATGGAAAGGGACCTGTTGTCTAGTATATCTAATATTGCGTGTGCGAAGTGCATATCCAGCGCCGTGCTAATGCACTGAGATGGTAGAAAGCGCAGAGTACGGGATTCAATGACCCTTGCGCAGTGGCGTGCCAAGACAAAATCAAATGGACCACTCTCGCTCTTCACTAGATGCGTTAACCGTTCGTCATTACGTGTTGCTGTTACATGATTATTTTGAAGGGAAAGTTATTAAGATGTGGCTCTCAGAAACCAGATGTGCTTATGTAATGATTGTTGTTTTGGCGGAGATCCTCGGTGCTTTCGTGCAGGAGGTGTTCCGTTACGTTTTCTATACGTTTTTAGGGTTCCGTACCCAAAGGATAAAACGGGACCCTATTACTAAGCCTACAATGTCTGTCCGTCCGTCTGTCTGTCTGTCTGTCCTACCTATTAACGGCTACCTATCTTTCAAACCGTAATAGATAGCCAGTTGAAATGTTCACAAAATATCATTACATATTACGGCGGATTAACTAAGAAATAATAAAAAAGTCATAAAGTAAAAACGAAAGGGGGGTCCCCTTACACCAAAAGTTGTTTTTTAAACGTATTTTTGATTAGCTCTAATGCAAAAAAGGTAATACGTAGAAGCGTCAAACTAGGCATGATTATAGTACACACTCTAAAGTGTAACAACAAATAATAAATACCTGTAATTCCTTACCTGGATGACCTCTTTATCATTTCACCGGATCGAAATGCCATATCTTACTAATTTTGAAGTCGGTTTTTCAAACTGATAATTATTGTATTTTGTTGTGGTACGGAACCCTCAGTGTGCGAGCCCAACTTGCACTAGGCCGGTTTATTATATTTAAGGCGGCACTTCCCGACAGCAGTTCTTTCGTTCACATTATCTATACAGGGTTACGCATATAGACTGTACGAAGCCATAATGAGATCATTGTATTCATTAACTATGGGACCAACCCTGAAAACACGAACAAAATATCAGCTGTTCCATAGAAAATGGTCATTGACGCTCGACAAAATATTTGGTACCGTGCTTTTTTTCGCGTGTTCAGGGTTCTTTATATTTTTTTATAATAGCAGCAAAACATGATTTCGTCATTTGCAAATTCACACTCAGTGGTTTTATATCTTCAATAATGTGAAAATGTGCAAGCAAGATAACTGCAGACGGGAACAGCTCCCTTTATTCTCTCGTACTACTTACTGCCATTATTATAAACTGCGCTCCGCGTTTTTCGGGATAAATAATGTATCCTATGTCACTATCCGACCAACTATTTCTATTTAAAAAAAACACGTTGTCCGTGACTTTATTACCGCGTGAAAAAAGAATAAACAAACACACTATCGCATTTATAATAAAGTAATGATTATGAGAGCTATGCTCGGAGTTTCTTTGCGCGATAAAATCCGAAACGTGGATATTCGCCAAAGAACCAGAGTCACCGACATAGCTGTTAAAATTTGCAAGTTGAAGTGGCAATGGGCAGGCCACATCGCTCGAAGAACCGATAACCGATGGGGAAGAAAGGTTCTGGAGTGGAGACCACGAACCGAAAGACGCAGCGTAGGGAGGCCTCCCACTAGATGGACCGACGACATTGTGAGAGTCGCGGGCATCCAGTGGATGCAAAAGGCAGGCTGTCGTTCAGTGTGGAGGTTAAAGGGGAGGCATATGTTCAGCAGTGGACGTCTTCTGGCTGATGATGATGATGATGATGAATGATTATGATACCATGTAGAAGTGGGTGGAAAAATGCCGACTACCCCCTGTGACCCAAATCATTGAAAATATCCTATAGATATAGACTATCTATAGAGTCACAATCTCTAAGTGAAAACAACCAAAATCGTCCGAGCGTCGTACTTACCTAGACAAAAATTATATATGTTCGTAATGCCACATTTTACTCCAACTTAGACGTTATGTCGCTTGCATAGTGTTCATCGTCGCTTGTCCGCTATGTCATCGTAGCTCTGGCATTGCGCGGCGTTGTAGTCGATCGCGGTTGCCTTACAACTAACCAAAAAGCCGGCGCAATGAGTAGCGTGCGCCGAGTATCGGTTCGTTTTTTTTTTTTGCACGTTTGTGACTATGGGTATTGTATCTCGATGCCCCAAATGCAAAAAAAGAAATGAATGCTTTTACCTTCTACGCCAACGGGGCTTGCTCACTTTTTGTAGGTATCCTTTGATTTTAGCAAAACAAAAAGTAAAAACGGTTAGGTTGGGTAACGCAGGTTGACAGCTTACGCGCCATTTTTTTAATCGTCAGTTTCGAAACGCGTCCAATTTTGTATCTGGCGATGACAGTTTAGGCTATAAAAATGAGATGTGTGTCCTTTTCAATGAACTTCCATTTGATAAATGCCCCAACTGTGTTTTTAAAGCCGTGACCTCATTTCTTTTATGCATTTAAGAGAAAGACGCAATAAATCAGCCAAGTATTGTATAAGTCTTTTGTATCCGAATCTTCTATTTTATAAGCATCAGTTAAACTACAAATGTTTTTTTTTTATATCTACATAATAAAAACCGAATTTACAGGAAGTTCTATAATACAATACAATTATTTATTAATAACTCCATATTTACAAGTCATACTTCTCCAGTACACTTTCTACGATGTAGGTATATAAAGTTATGTAAAAAATAATATTTTAAATAATATTATTGTGTAGGTACATCAAATTAAATAGTAAATTATTAATTTAAAAATATTATGTTATTATGTTATTATTAAAATGTATTACAATAATATGTCAATGTGTACATTACAATATGTCAAATTCATTAATCAATAATTATTTATTAACGAACCTGAAATATTTATGGATGAATCCATTAATATTTCGTGCAGTTTAACATATTCATCAAAATTATAAAATTGTTGGTCAAGGAGCCAAGTTTTAAGCCTGACTTTAAACGACGCGGTATAAGGTACATCGCGTACACGTGTTTAGGCAGGCGGTTATATATCGCAGTCCTATAAACGGAATTCGTCCCCCTATTTTCCACTCTAAGAGGATTTTAAAATTTAATTGAGATAAATTCTTGACATAAATCCAATTCAATAATAAATACTAACAAAATAAAACTGGTTTGCAATTGTGAAGATATCTCTTAACATTAAAAAAAAACCTTTGTGAGGCCGATTGTTTTTTTGCTAATCATTAACAGTACTAAATAGTTAAAATATGATATCGATTATCGGATACATTTCGGAGAGTGTGCATCAGATCTGCATGATTTAATTCCTTCCTGCCCTTTTTTCTATCGGACCGCTAGGGCGGGCACAAAAAATCGACATCGTTTTATGGTTGATATTCCGAGAACCCGTACGAAGCGCTATGATTCCACATTTATTGTGCGAACTGCTAGTCTGTGGAATTCGCTGCCTGAATGGGTTTTCCCCGTTAGTTACAATCTGGGTGTCTTCAAGTCGAGAGTGAATCGGTTTCTTCTAGGCAAGCGTGCTCCATCGTAGACCGCATCGTCACTTAACATCAAGCGAGATGGCGGCCAAGCGCAAGCCTATCTACTATAAAAAAAAAAAATTATAGCATGTTAACATATTAAAATCGTATTGTTTACTACAGTTGCACAATCACGCAAAGAGGAACGCCTCCAAACTTTCCTTCTTTGCGTTGAAAGTTCGCTGTTGCAATATGAATATGCTAAACGAATTCACATACACGTATCGCCTGAACGCAATCTGCGGTTAAAGTCCCTTCACGTGACCGAACCTTTATGAACCCTATTCGTTTATAAATAAAGTTGTTTTCGGTCGGATATGTTTGAATAGTTTAGTTTTTAACCGCAAGACATGTTAAACAGTCGCGGGCGATGTGTTTGCCGAATCGAAGTTTATAGAGAAGACGGTGAGTCATCGGGTTCACTTTCACCCGCCCCCGTGAGCTTGGAGATGCGATCGGAAGGCCGCCCGGTGCGTCATCCGACGGGACCCTTTGGGAGGATTAACTAAGCTTTATACCAGTCAAGGGTGGAAAGTCTTATTTAAAAAAAAGTCTTATTTTTTCCCTTAATTTCCTGTTTTTAATCCCCAACGCAAAACGAGTTTAACGTGTGCATCTGTGGCATTATATTTCCCAAACTGCTGAATCAATTTTGATTTAGTTTCTTGTTTAGCACTGTGTTAAACTATCACGGTATAGTCCACAACTTTACCACGGTAAATATCCCGTAAATAATCATATCACTTTAGTTTTTTGTTTGTTTATAATAGGTGACTTGGTCGAGATGGTTGATACAAGAAAATGTGCTCAGCCAGTTATTTTATCGAGGGTTTTAACAAAATTTCAATTTAAATAAATAATAAATAAATATTCGGGACATTTTTGCACACACGGTCATCTGACTCCAAACTAAGCAAAGCTTGTGATATGGCTGCCAGAGACTGATATATATACATATATAGGTTTAAATACATACTTAAATAGATATTAACACCCAGATATAGAACAAATACAAATGTTCATCACACAAAATGTTTGTCCTAGGTGGGAATCGAACCCACGCCCCTAAGCTCAGAAGGCAGGTTCACTACCAACTGGACCAACGGGCTATCAAAAAAAAATTTATACTTGTTAGATAAAAAACACTATTGCTAGTTGTAATGTTTTTTTTTTAATATCATAAAAGTACTTGCAATGAAATATATGTTGAAATACAAGTAATGCCCGTAAAGAAGAACGTTTAATATTTTAGCAAAGCAAAGTATTTTAGTTTTAAAACATCGCCGTTAATGCAAACCCACTATTCGGCTCACGACTACGACTCCCAACATTTTAAGGAAAATAAAAAGTACTCTTGAAAGCACTTCGTGAAATATTATGCATTTTTATTTTTGTTTCGACTTTTGGCATGCCCACATTTCCAATTCTTATGGAGCACCGAGTAGTAGACTGAGTCTCAGTCTTATTAATCCTCAGTTTGAATCGTATTACGTATTTAATAAAGACATAATTAGGTCCCATTTTATGTTTCCGGATTTGTTACGTTGGCGTGACTTTAATGACCATATTTTATTGTTGCAGGTAAGTGTAAGGTATACCCGATACTGGAGGAGAAAGTAATCGTAAAGTGCCCTTTCGAGTTATTTATTGGTAAGTACTCGCTTTCAACATCATTCAACCTTTTTCGTATACCTACCATTAAAAAAAACAAATTGTTATTTTGTACCCACCAATGGGCAATTATTGTGCGTATTTCAACACGTTTAAACGTCTAATTAAGCGCCAATTAAGCCTTTTCCACCGAGAGCAGCACTTGCTTGACGGGCTCTATGATTGCGCTCTGTTGACGTTTTCTTTTTTAAGAGTACGTGGAAAGTAAACATTGGCGGAGGTCGGTTAATTGCAAAGCGATTAGGGTTGTAAAGTTTTCCGGTGCAACGTAGGAGCGACAGTCGCGTGTCGCAGCCGGAGGGAACTCGGCACCGCGGCCGCCGCCGCCGGCCTCCGCGGACTCATTCACTCCAGTTCTCTGCCGGCTGTCGCGGCGAGCGAACGTGCGCATCCTCCACGCGCCTCCGATGTTAGTGTACGATTACGACATCGCGCCGACACTCGGATATTTACCGTGACAGTGAAGCGAACTTTTTTGAATATGGGTTAAACGTCCCCAGCGACGTTATGAGTCCGGGCGAGCGCGCCACTCACGGGCGCCGCGAACCCGGCCGCCCTCAATATGCCACCACCGCATCGGGTTTCCCGCCGCCCTACTACCCGCCCTATGGTGTGCCGCACCCGAATGCATGGCTCGGCGCACCGCTTATATCCATGGCGGGAAGAGCACCACTACAACCTCGCAGCACGCCCGTCTCCAAGCTAGCCATGCAAGCGCAGGGCGCTCCTCTCATCATTCAAAATAGACACGACCGAAGAAAGTACACCGCCGCACCGGAACAGCGCAACCATCGGCCCCTGGGACCGACGGACCACGTCACCAGGGACAGGTGCGAGCAGGCAGAGGGAAGCCGGCCGCGCAATCTGCAGCAGCAAGGGCGAGTCACGCGAGCCGGACGCAATAACAACACGGACGCGGTCAGTGTCGCGAGCGATGAAAGTTCCGGCTCGACGAACTCTGAAACCATGTTACCCAGGATTATAAAACCGCGAAAACGACGCAAAAAGGATAGAAAACCTAACAACATTGTGTCGCACGATTTAACAGCTGCTGCGTTAGACCTCGGTGAAGTCGATCATTGTGCGGTTTCAGGCATCACTACGTCTCACGGTATTTATGAGGATTCTTACTGCCGGGAAATGTCTTTGCCGTACCGGTTGGACGTGAAAGTGTTAGAGTACTCTGACCATGTGCCGGAGACTTACCGCGTCGCAGCTTTGGGGGAGGCATTGGAAGCTACTCGTTTCGGATTAGCAGAGGCGGCCTCGCCTGCCGAGTCCGCCGTCAGCTCGTGTCAGTGTCGGCTCTGTGATCCCGTCGGGCAAATCTGGGATGCTCATTCGATTGCGGAGTTACTCGATGAGAATTCTAGTGGTGACTTCGCTCCCACTAAATTGGAAGAGTCTATGAAAGTTGTCGGATCTCTCGGAAGGCGAGGAGCCGATACGACGCTACGACGGAGCTGGAGTGACCCTTCTTCAAGGATCCCCGAACGCCGGGAGGCAAACAGTGGCGAAGCATATTCGGCACCTAACCTGTATTCGCTGTTTCCGCCGGCGAGAAGAGCCAGCTCACCAGAGCCTCGTTCGCCTCTCGCCTTGGAGATATCCTCGGAGATCGTCACTTCAATTAACGGCCACCGTGACTTGGAAATCAAGCTATTTTCGAGCTCGCCCTCGGCTAATTCCGAGCGACGTTCCTTCTTCGCCGAGAAAAGTGAAAGTGCTGTGAACAAATGCATAATCGCGAGCTATGATCTTAAAGTGAACAGTGTGGTGCACAACAACAGAGTCGACTCTGCTGTTAAAACAGATGGGAAAAAGAGTGATGATGTGTCCGATGCGGGGTGTTCCTCGGCGTTCGCAGCCGGCGAGCGCTCGCGCAACATTTGTGATTTAACCTTAGTTACTGCCTGAGGCGTATGCGGCCGAGTTACGCGACAGAGTAGTGGATTAGTGTCGTCGAACAGTCCAGAGAACTCTACGCTCGCCATTTGAGCTGGACTCAAATCGTCACAGCGAGGCATGCACGGAGCGTCTCAAAGCGGCCCACTAAAACAATGAGATCTCCGATTCGGTTTCCTGTAGATTCTATAATTAATTTATTATTAACAATAGCGTAGGAAACTGACAAGGAACTTTATCTGGATACACGTGAGGATGTTAGGAGTTTCGCCGTTTATCATTTTTGTATAGTAATCTATTGTAAATAATAAATGTAGACGAAAACTTAACGAGATTAATCATAATTCACGACAATTAAAATGCCAGTCATCTCGATGATCGCATCGGTGCACACGATAAGGATCAACATAAAAAACGTAATTCGTACGAAATCAAACAGTATAAATAAGGAGAAGCGCAGGTAGAAACAGTTGCGCGATGTGCAGTGGTGCGATGGCTCGCCGGGTGCAATTAGCGTTTCACACTACTGACACGGTTCTCGCGAGTGGCGGTTGTGGCGTTGTTGCGATTGCGGTTTCCCGCGGTTTTCTCCGCGCGCGCCGTTCCGGGTGGCGCTTCGCCGCGTGCCGCTGCCGGTTCATTCCTAATGAGTTTTTTCATCACTTCAAACTTAGCTTTCTCTGACCATTAAACCTCACATTACTCTAAATATAAATTGAAATACTAAATGCTCTAGAAGCATTTCTCAGTAAATGATCTCCCGTCATTTTCTAATACAATATCTAAGGCATCTTCGTAATTAAAATTACAGTTCCCACGATTTACTAGTTCACATTGGAACACGTTTTCATATTTCATTACCGAATCATCAGCAATTCGTGCATGTCTACCGTTCGTAGTAATTTCGTTGAAATCTAAGTTATCATCAAATTAATCGTTATTTTCACTTAGATCACGTACGATGGCCCGTTTCTCGATATTAATCACGAGTGGCTTTATTTCAATTATCTTACCTACATTGGAACTGTCGGCATTAATTGAAATTACGTGACTTACATTACTCTGCCAGCTCACGTCACGATTCTTTATGATCGATCTAATTCCATATAATTTAGAAGCGAAACTGATATCAATATTATATCTGGCTAGAGCCATAAATTTTGCTTCATCGTAAACGTATCAAAGCCGCTACAAAACCATAAAAATAAAGTTTTGTATCCTGATTATCCTGAATTCAATACAAGAAACACATATTTTTAAATTTTAACAGCTTTAATAAATAAAGAAAGTTATTATAATATAGCATCGTAAATGTCCATTGATAAATGGCGAATACAGAGTTTCCTTTTCCGAATGTGTTCTGAATCTTTTTAAGCGAGGGTCCAAGGGTGTGGGTCACGCCAGATAAAGTTCCACAATGTAGATAATGTGAATATCTAAGTTATTCATGGACTGTACCAAGAGTTGTAAGCAGTCTCTATCATTGGGTTTTACACTCCACGCATTGATCCTTATGTTTTACGTTTTTATTTATGTGTTGTTTGCTTATATTGCTGGGTGAGTGCGTGGGACTACAAGATAAATTGGTTCTTGCTTCACTATCTTTTTTTTCTATACGACAGGCTCGGCGCAGACGAAAGTTATTACATTCCCTTATCATTTGTTAAATTCTGACTTGAATGTGTCGATTCTCTGTGACTTTTATGTCACGGGACTTGACACGTTCATAAATCTGTGTTTATGGATTCCGAAGTTGTGCCTCCTTCGTGTAATATATACTTTTATCTAAAAGGAAGGCGGCAATAGCTTCTTTATTACGTCGATAACTTTATTTGACTTATGACGATTAGATAGTGGAAAACTTGTCATTGCACCTAATAAACTCAAAAATTTCCATCGATGTTTTACATACCTATTGTTAGACGAAAAAGTCTAGACAAGGAAGTAACATTTTACTCTTTTAAATATCACAGGTTACATACAAAAATATTTGTAAACGATGATATATTGAACGCTAAAATGAAATCTATAAAAAATCAATTGGATTTCTACCAACTAAAAACTCTTCTAGTGCAGTAATTATTTCCGATAGTGGTGTCCCCATTATTTTCTCTAGGCATTTTTCTGCTAAGCATTAGAGAAATTTTATGTTGGCTGTCAATTTTTTTATGAGTAATCTTTTTGTAAAAGGTATCCTAAAGCTGTAAATAAAATTTTAGTGACCTCAAGATGGTCTCTATGCATAATGCAATATACCTGTGCCTCAGTATAAAAAGTGGCTTTAAATAAAGAGGTAGTAGAAAAATCTCTTTCGCCTAAAGTGCTACGGCATCTTGCCGAGAATTGTTAAAATGTCGGTTAGATGCCTTACAAATGCAGTGGGATTGTTACCGCTGAGCCTGTAGGTTTCCTGGGATATGTTAGGGGCGTGGCACCAGGCGTGGCTGTAAAACTCAACGATACTATACTAAATAGGCTATGTCTATAACTTACGAGTGATTGCATTTTATAAAAGGAAAACCTTAGGTTTAAATATTTGTTTGTGTATGTCGTGAGGCATGTCTTACTTGCTGGAACACTATTTTTGTACAATAAATACAACGTCCTGATATAAATGGCTGTTGTTTCATTGATTTCAGTTTTACTGTTACTCGTTACTATCTTATGTAGGTAGGTAAATATATGCCGTCTATTACGCAATCAAGTTTGATTCAGTTATGGATTAGAAATCAGACTGACATGAGATGCAAATTCTGTTTTCGTGCGCTCGATCGAACCCGCGCGAAAGTTCCATAACTCGACAGCTATTAGCTTACCACTTCTGCCAAGTTACATAACAACGTCGAACACTGCTGCATATTCATGAGAGCCGACTCATCTTGTTAAAACACTTGAAGCCGTTTGATGTTCTGGTCGTGAATCAAATTTCAGCATAATAAGGAAAGAGCGCTGGTGTGAACGGTAGGCGCATTTGAAAATTCAAAAACGTGTTTGGTAAACACGCTCGCGGCGTTTGCGTAACTCTAAACGCTACTTTCTATTGTGGCGGAACAGCTGTTGGCCGGTTACGCGCGCACCATTGTGCTCTTATTCGCAACGGGCTAGTTTGGGCGCAAGTTGGTGCGGGCCGAGTTCAAGCGAGCCAATGGTTACAAAGGAGAAACCGGAAAGAGAATCTTCCGTTTGTCATTAAAATGTAAATGCTTTCAAACAATGCAGGCAAGTCGCTTCATTTTGGTCGACAATGACTTGAGATAAAGTTGTTATTATATAGAATTGAGAGTAGTAATTCACGCAGTCATTGCGATGCAAAATTATAAACATAATATTTGTACCAACAAGTTGTACAATGCAAGTACCATAATTGCGATATAGGAAGCGTTCATGTTATCGGTAGCCAAAGTTTGTTTAAAAAATCGTTCGCTCTACGCTAATGACTTATCCTAACTTTTGTGCGCACAAGGCGTTCGCTACGTCTTTATTATTCATCAGATATGCTCCCACAAGGACATCGCTTCGGTCAATGTCATGGCTGTTTGTTTTCCAAACTTTATGGCCGTTTTGTGAAACTGCGCAGATCTCAGATGTACCAGTACCTACCTATCTTTTTACAGTGTATTTTTTCAGCTACGCTTAGGTGCTTACATCTTCTTTCCACTTTGATGACTATCTCAAATGATAAATTGTTTACATGTCCGAGTTAATGGCGGTTATTTGCTTCGCTTACGTTAGTTTGGCATTAAAATTTTATGCATTAGACTCAAATTTTCGGCCAGATACTTACATGTGTTAGTCATGCCTATTTTCATTTTATAACTTGTGTCTAAATAAAGTTTACAAACATAATTCATACAATAAAACAAACATACTTGACGGAAAGTTCAATAAATGAGATCAATCCTCTAACTTTCCTCCTTTGATAAATAAATACAATCATAAATTGTTTTTTAAAAGACCTGGGGCCTTACGGACAACTGCTATTGCGGCACCAAATTAACGTCCAATCCGCTCAGTTGGAAAATCACGCGACCGCGAACCGTATCTGGTTGCGTTAAGGTTCACGTTCGCGTGATTTTCCAACTGAGCGCATTTAACGTTAGTTTGATGCCGCAATAGCAGTTGTCCGTAAGGCCCCTGATAATCTTCAAACGGCTGAACAGATTTTCTTGAATCAAAGCTAAGAACACTTAATCAAGTCACCTCTCAAATAAAAAAAACTAAATCAAAATTAGTTTAACAGTTTTGGAGACACGATACTTACCACAGACAGATACACACCTAATTTTGCGTCGGGGGTTAGAAATACAAAAGCTTTTTATTACTACCACTTTAATTTTGGAACATAATTAACTGAAAAATTTTGAAGATTCCGTTAATTTTCTGTTTTTTAAGTTGTGCATAGCAAAATTATATTTTATATATAATAAAATATTTATTAAACCAATTTTATAAATTAGCACTTAATGTCATTGTAAAAGTCTGTGTGTATAAAATGTTCCACACTTAAAGGTGGAAACATTTCTATAAATTAAAATGGGCGTTTACGTTATCGTTTAAATTGTATCTGCATTCATTATAGAGAGATTTACACGTATATTTTACACAGAAAAAAAAAAAAGAACTTGTAACACATTCTCCCTAATATTCTGGAATTTCTGGAATGTATTACCACATAGGCGTTGTATTGTCCCCGTATATACTAGTAGGTCACCTCGTCCATGTGCCTCGAATCCAGGGCACAATTTTAGCATCGCTCGTAAATCCCCGCATGATCCGCCAGTTACGTTATTCGTTTGCGTAACTTCATATGTCACTCGTTATTTTATTACGTCGCGTTACTGTTAGCGAGGACATTATAACAGTTTTATGTTTGCTGCACTTGCTCCACGTGTGTGATGTTACCGCGGACATATATAATGGTGTCAATTCTGTTGTACTATTATGTTAACTAAACTTAATGTGACAGCTCTAAAATGTTTGTCATCCTTCTCTCACATATTAATACTACTTATGCTGACGCAGCGACCCAGAATGTGTCTTGGCTTGCGATAGTAAAAGACGCTATTCTTCCCTATCTTGCTCAAATTCATGCGAATCATGAACGTGAACCTGCCTTCTGAGCTTGGGGGCGTAGGTTCGATTCCCATCTAGGACAAACATTTGTGTTTGTTCTATATCTGGTTGTTAATATCTATTTAAGTATGTATTTAAAACTATATATGTATGTATATCAGTCTCTGGCAGCCAAATCACAAGCTTTGCTTAGTTTGGGGTCAGATGACCGTGTGTGAAAAAATGACCCGATTATTATTTATTTCTATTTACATCCAAGTTCTGCAGATCTTTTTTTTTAAATAAATAATAGGCTTGCACTTGATAGCTTAGTAATAGCTTAATAGCTTGCTGAGATTTTTTCCCACTTCATCTTTCCATCTTTCTCTCTTTTTAGGGTTCCGTACCTCAAAAAGAAAAAACGGAACCCTTATAGGATCACTTCGTTGTTCGTCTGTCTGTCCGTCTGTCTGTCCGTCTGTCCGTCTGTCAAGACCCTTTTTCTCAAGAACGCGTAAAGGTATCAAGTTGAAATTTATACTAAATACTTGGATCTACGGTTTCTTCCGGCTGTAAAAAAATCAAAGTTGTAAGTTAACGCAATCAAAAGATATGAACGTTTATGTCGCATATTTTGCGATTTCCCAGGAAAACCAAAACCTATAGGGTACTTCCCGTTGATCTAGAATCATGAAATTTGGCAAAAGGCAAGGTCTCATAGCACATATATAGGAATAAATCTGAAAGTTACAAATTTGAAGTTTTATCATTTAAAAATAATTATTTTGCTATTAGAAACTTATATTTTGTAGTTGGAATGTATAGAAGAACCTTATAATCAACTACAAAGGTAAGTTTGTCTTTCAATATTTCAACTTTAGGTTTTTTTTGGTCTAGCGCTCTGAGGGTTCTGTCCAACGGAACCCTCAGAGCACGAGTCCTACTCGTACTTGTCCGGTTTTTTTTTCTTTCTTTCTTTTCCCTCGGCCGCCCAAATAAGCCCTCGTATATTGAAATTAAAAGAGTCCCAGATAATTTTAGTCCTGTCAGATTGGTTTAGTTTAGTAAGTGGTAGATATATATGACAGTATCGACACAATCACCTCTGTTATCACGCACTTTTTAACCACCGATGTAAAAAGATGAGTGCTATAAGTTTAACGTGTGTATCCTGGCATCGTATCTCCCAAACGGCTGAACCAATTTAGATTTACTATGTGTTTGTTTTAAAGGAGACTTAATCGAGAGTGTACTTAGCTATGATTCACGAAAATCTGCTCAGCCGTTTAAAGATTATCAGCTCTTGTCGGAGTTACTTGATTTTTTAAAATTTTGACTTGTTACCACTTAAAGATCCGACATCGATGTACTCCGTGATGACCATAAATATCGAAATTGTAATCAGTGACATAAAGAATAGCATTAACTTAATTGACTTCGACATTCACCAATCTATAAGCTTCTAATTTTTATGTATTATCATTAAGTTATAGATAAAAGTTAAGTTCTGTGGGAGAGTCATTATCAAGTGAAACTAATTCGACGCTGTTGTTAAGGCGGCGCTCAATCTCCTGATGGCAATTTAAAAAAAAAAACAGAGTTAAAATAAAAATAAAAAAACAGTACGGAATTATCTTTGGAATAACATTGCAAAAATTGAATAAATAAATTTTTGTGTTTTGGATTTTTCTAGGATGGTAGAGAAAATGGAAAAAAAACAAAAATATATCTACATAAAAATATCTTTCAAACGTTTGCATTGTTATTCTAATAAAAATAATCCCCTATTGTATTTTTTGTTCTGACCTTTTAAAATGTGCGAAAAGGATAATTCTGGTCGATGAGCCTAGCATTAAAGCCCGTTGCAAAAGACACGCAGTATTTGCGCAAGTACTCGCGCCAGGTCACTGCGCATCATTTGCAACGGGCTTAAGTGTTTGAATAGCTTTATATTTAAATGTATGTTGATGTAAATGCCTGAACGCGGCATAACAAATGCTGTTCACATATGAGACAATACCACGGCTGGCACGTGGCGTGCAGGCGACCTTGCGAACGGTCGGCTATAGAAACAGCGCGCTCTTGCGCATACAATGTGAGACAACACACACCGACAATGTTGGCGGCTCGCTACCCGGCACGGCCGGCACCCGGGGCTATAACGACCGTGGAAGACATACGCGCTGTTAACATGTTTTATGATGTTTCCTTGGCCGCGACGAACATTGATTAATGTTATGCCCTGTTTTACGGCGTTCACTTTAAAGCCAATTTACAGCTGCAACGGTTCGGTAGCGTTTTACTCCCTCGTGTAAGGTGATACTGTCTTTTATGTTTTATTACTTCGTCGTGTTATTTATATATATGTATATATATGATCTAATGTTAGAATTATATAGTATAGTAAAACAATAATAATAATAATAATAATATAATAATATATCACTTTATTATACACCGAAATAAAAATACAAAAGTCACTTAAAAAATAATACAAGACCGGCAGTATAATAGGCGGCCTTATCGCCTTAAGCGATTTCTTCCAGGCAACCTTTGGATGGACATAACAGAGACAGGAGTAGGGTCGGCGGTGTAGACAATACATATAATATACATACATACATACAAATAAATACTGAATATGCAAATAATACTATTTAACTACTTACCAATACATACTATAAATAAAACATACATACATACGTACCAATTATAAAGGAAGATAGTGATTGTAGACAAGATTCTTGAAAATAGGAAGAGACTTGGCCTGCCTGATAGAAGGAGGCAGCTTATTCCACAGCAGGACAGCTTGCACAGTGAAAGATTTACTGTAGGAAAGGTTAGTATGAGAGGACGTAGGAATTTTAAGTTGAAGGGCACGAGAGGATCGCAAGGAACTAGAGTGAGGTTGAACAAACTTGAAACGTTCTTTCAAGTACAGTGGAGTGGAGGGATTAAACAGGATTTTATAAAGAAAGGAGAGGATGTGAGAATTACGGCGAAGGCGGATGGGTAACAATTTGAGCTTTTGGCGGAAATCGGAAATGTGATCATATTTGCGTAAGCCATATATGAATCGAATGCAGAAATTTTGTAATCGCTCAAGCTTGTTCAATTGCTCTTCGGTTAAATCCAGATAGCATGCGTCCGCATAATCTAATATTGGAAATAGGAGAGATTTTACTAGCGCAGTCTTAGTAGTAATAGGTAGGAAGTTACGTAACCTCCTGAGTGACGATCCCGAGCCAAAGATTTTACGGCTAACTTCTGCCAATTGAGGACCCCAGGAAAATTCCCTATCAATCAGTATTCCAAGGTTCTTTACTGTCTCGCTAATGGGGATGGGTATTCCGTCAAAAATCACTTGTGGAAGGCGAAACCAGTCGATTTTTGAGATCATACGGGAGCTACCAATAATAATCGTCTGAGTTTTGGTAGGATTAACTGTGAGGCCGTATGATTTGCTCCAGTCTCTTATTTGTCTTAGATCAGAGTTTGTGGACTCAATCGCCTCGTGCAAACGCGCTAAAGGAGCTTGAGTATATATTTGCAAGTCGTCTGCATAGAGGTGATAGGAGGAAGTCAACTGTTTAGAGATAGAATTTATAAAAATTGCAAAAAGAAGAGGAGATAAAACGCCGCCCTGTGGAACACCAGCAGTAATATCGCACCAAGAAGAGTAATTTTCTTCAATACGAATGCGCTGCCGGCGCCCAAACAGGTAACTTCGAAACCAATCAATTACCGTTGGAGATATGTTAAGTGAGCGTAGGAGTTCGAGCAGGATGTCAAAATCAACATTATTAAAAGCGTTGCTGAAGTCTAGTAGCGACAGTACAGTCAGATGACAATGACCAATACCATCCCTTATGTCGTCAGTGATTTTTGTCAAAGCCGTTACAGTACTATGCCCAGGACGGAAACCGGATTGGAATGGGTTAAAGAGACCATTTATTACAAGGAACGATGACAGCTGTTGATGGACAAGCCGCTCTAAAACTTTAGATAGGAAAGGAAGGAACAATACTAGGTATTTAATGAAGAATTGAATTGTTTCAATTGAAGAATTGTTTCAGATATAGGACGTCCACAGTTGGACATAGGTCTCCCCAATCGATCTCGAAAAAGGCCGGTTGGAAGCGGTTTGCATCCAGCGTTTCCCTGCGGTCTCTTTTAGGTCGTCCATCTTGTAGGTGGAAGTCCTACGCTTTGCTTACCGGTTCGTGGTCTGCATTCGATAAGCTTTCAGCCCCATCGGCGATCTGTTCTGTGTGCTATGTGCCCTGCCCTCTTACACTTCAACTTGCTAATCCCGTGGGCTATGTCAGTAAGTTTCGTTCGTCTACGGATGCTCAGTACACTAAACATTTTATGTATATTTTTTCGTGTATATGCAATTTTTGTGAAAAGTACTATGCAAGTCTCGGCGGCAACTGAACATTTATGGACTAACGTTTGCTGGCCTCGGCCCACATTTTTACGTTTGCCCATAAAGACATGTTGTCGGCCGCTGCAATAATATCTATGTTTGTTATCTATGGTATTACTCAAAACGTTACTCAAGTTATTCTATGCTTAAAATTGCGCTGTCTCGATTTCGCGTGTGACCATTGCCGTCAGCGAAAAGTTGAGAAAGCATTTTTAAGCTTAGATTAACTTAAGTGACGTTTTTAAGGAAGGGCCTGAGTGTCTAGAGGAACAGTCTGTCGCCTGATGGTAAGCATCCCGCTGGCATAACAGTATAGTGCCATCCAGAATTATGAACTGGGGCTCGGTTTTTGAATTGATTGGGGCTCGTATGATATTTCGCATGAAAATATGCGAAATGACTTTCGAACGAAATCAAAACAAAAATCGCATTTTTGTAATAATCGTATCACTCGCTAACGTAACGAGTGGTTTGAACGAATTTGCTTTCTATGTTTAGAACATAAATTAATGCCAAATAAAAAAAAAACATTTCGCATCTTTAAAACATTATAATACGTCGTCACGTCGTAATTAGATGTCTAAATATCTTCATAAAAGCCCAGTAATTTTACTGGAAACAGTTCCTTTCAATTCGAAACACAGTAAAATTTGAACACTACAGTACCCTTAGTACAAGTTTTGATAGTATTCGAAAACTTTTTTCATTTTCGTATTGTTCCATACATTGCTGGACTAAAAGGTATTCGGAAACTTTTTTCGTATTAGAGTGAAGCAATCTATACCGCCGATTACTACCGATTTTAGTTCCCCCGCGTTTCCGATAGAGGCGCTTTACTAAAATGTATGGAACAATACGTAAACGAAAAAAGTTTTCGAAAACTATCAAATCTGGGACTAAGCGTACTGCTTGGCGGTCGAATAACTGACAAAAGTGTAGTATTATCCCCGGCGGACTCTAGTAAATGTTGTACATAGTTTTGCGCAACTATTGCACGTAAAATAAACAAAACAACGGCACTTAATATTTAAGAGGCAATAAAACGTTAAACTGTTCACGCCCCTTTGCAGATAAATATTGACTTACTACCTGCCTTCGACTTTGTTCGTGAGGCCGTATTAAATTGACTCAAACCCTAAGTTACTGGGCTTGTTACCTAAGTTACTTAAGTTACTAAGTCAAAGAGGAAAGTTACTGGATCGTACAAAAAGTGAGACAGGAAGAAAAATATATACATTCTTATCTGACAAAGAAAAGTAAACTAACAATAATTTTAAACTTTTGTTCTCAAAATAAGTTATCTTCTTGACTCTGGCAGCCAAGATCTAGTCTTAAATGTAGGTAGGTAGGGTTAGTTTCTTGAGCTGAAGGCTGGAGGCGGGGTAGAAAGCCGCTCGCTTCCGTTCGGAAGTTTCTCGGGCTTTCACTAGCACCCGACCAGATATGACGCACTGTACCGACTGTATTGTACTTCGAGAGACGGCGGTAGATTTCTGTACTGAATCTGGCTTGATCGTTGCTAATGGTGATGTTGATGATGGTGGTGCAGATGTATGTTGTAGATTGTAATGTTTGTAGGAGACAGAACCTTGCAACCTTGAAAGTGATGTAAATTCACATTTAGGGTACGGGGCAACTCGACATCGATTTGAATATCAGTCTACTACAGAACCGAACTGTGATTTTTTGCTAATAAAGTACGGTTTAGTTCGCGCAAAGCGTGATTGCGTGCAGGTCGAGCGATCGATCGATTTGTCAGTTTGTGCTAACCGTGTGCCGTGTGTGAGCTGTGTGCGTTTAATTCGTGCGGACTGACAGTCGAACTATATCTCATCGCGTTATGAATAAAGTAGCTTTCTATACGAAATATATTTTTATTTTTGTTTTATTTTTTTCGTGTACATCCGGATTTTGCTTGACTGTACAGTTAGTGCGAAGACCGCGAAATTTTGGAAAATCAATAATTTTTAAAATGTTGTAGTCCTGTGTCCTAGTGAGTAATGACCCATAGTATGATAGGTAAGTAACACGCTGTTAAACAGATCCACGTCTACTAGTAAGTGCAATATAATTGAATGCTTGCTTCTACTTCAGATGAATTATTCAGTGAAATTTAATCATTAAACCCTACTCAAACTGACCTACGTATCTCAGTCTACGCCGTTACTGGCTTTGCCGCAACGTCGGATGAATATTATATGCTCGAGCTGATTAGATCCGCGGCTTATAGAAAACTCTGGGAGAATGTTCACGCTTTAACATTTTGTAGGGGTTTATTTAAAGCAGATTTAGAGCACCTAAGATTATTGGGATTTGTCTGAAACTTTATGGAGATTATCTAGACATGTAGACTGTGTGTGTAAGAATAAATAGGGTTTTTTTTTACATGTATTTTTCTTCTGACTATTCCCCTGATTTTAAGATTGCGCTAAACCATAAAGTTTATGTAAGGTTTTTACTTCCATATTTGCTTTCCGCCAGGTGGTGCAGAGGCTCGTAAAAGTCAAACGATGCCGGCATAAATTGATAGAGGCGGACAGGCCCGCCTTTTACAAAAACAGAGACGTCGCCAAAATAATTTCGATTGTCACCAGCATCGCGTGCGATCCCAATGCTGTTGACCTCAGCGTAGCAAACAATAAGCTTCATTCCGTTGACACTGAACGTAACTTTGCCTTTATTAAAGCCCAAACGGCAACTGCGGAGATATTCTAATTTAAAATGAATGCTCTGGATATAGCACCAGGTCGACGTACGGAAGACGATCGAGCAAATAAGCCTGAAGAAAATTGTATATTAAAAACTGCATAATATTTATTTCTTTATGAAAACGGCCGATTTGTATTGCAGTATGTTTAATCGCGTGTCCTCGTGCGATTAATGTTAAGAAGCTGATGATTTATGATATCGCCAATCGGCAATATTTAGCATTTTTCCTTATGCTTTACACCTAATTGCAAGAAGGATCAATAAATCCGTCACGATTCGTTTAGTCGTCTGAAATGTTCTTGGAATAAGAGTGTTCATGAGATCTCTTTCTATTTTATTTTTTTACTTTTGTATTTTTTAACTTCGATTTATATTTGGATGGTGTAATAACTACTAGTCCATTTGATTTTCATTCCTAATCATATTTAAGATGCCATACTGCTATACTACTTTGTTTGTTTGATATTTATAGTTAAGGGGTTAACAGACAGCTTAATTTTCTCACAACTTTAACCTGCCAAAACTTAAAAAGCCTTTTTAACAAAAGTTATTTTACTAGTTTCACATGATCAAGGTCATGCTGCATATATTTATAAATAATGTTTTAGGGCGTATGTATGTTTGTATTTTTTAAATGTTTATTTAATACTTTGTATAGCGTAAACAGTTGGACCGACATTTATTGTGAGGTGTCGTTAAATTCGTCGTCATGCCCGTAGAGTTTCATAAGTTACATGTTGTAGTCGGGTCTTTGGTCCTAATAATAAGAATATACTTGTTTATTTCATCATTGCTAGGTATCGGGTTCTCTCTTGCTTTGCCATCTGCTTCGGTCCTGTGCTAATCGAGTCCAGGTTCGAGCTGCGGTGACAATATCGTGGACCTATCGTGCAGCAAATGACCCAACGCTCCGCTTACCTCTCCTCGGCCATCATTCTGTCAGAACCTTGTGCCATCTTACATTACTGCGCCTAGTAAAGAATCCTGTCTTCCTCCACTTTAGTTTCATTATTTGGCATACAATTTCGACGTCTCGAACCTTTGTTGTTCGCTGGATTTTGGTATTACGAACTGGCTCTTGGAGTTTGATGCCTAGCATGGATCTAGGCTCTCCGTGGCTCTCGGTGCTAACAAAATTTTGTGAATTTTCTTTATTTTTGTTGATAATACAAGTAGGATAACTAAGTAAAAAAGGTATACTTTACAAGATGCTCGCCGGGTAAAGTTGTGTAAAATTAATCACTGAGTTAAGACCTTAATATCAGAGTTTCTATGTAAATTCATAGTAAGCTCTTCAGTCCAATATAGATCAATATTACAAGCGTGCTCTCCACAAAGATGATGTGCAAATGCTTTGTGAACGATTATTGCACCTCAGCCACTTATTAACAATTTGTTTAGTCATCTAATGAAGTATACAACTCTGTAGTCGCAAGCACCGGCTGCGTCCAATCCGGTCCGACTTTAGTAACAAATCATCTTTTCTATTGTACGTTGATTTATATGTAGCTCGATTCTTGGTCGTATCTCTTGAATCTCACGTGACTTTAAACTTCGCCGTTGATGGTCGACATCGCCTGATAATCTGACAACCTGTAGGTTTAATTTATAATCTAAGCTCTCCGATTGCATAAATTTGAAAACAAACTCTAACTCTGGTACTACTGAACGAGTTCGGAGCTAATTGGCTCACATTTTACTGTGTACAAATATATTTATTGGTTTTTATTTATACATACAAATATTATCCTCTTATTAATCGTGCGTGTAAATAAATCTTCACTTTTCTCATTTTTATCTTCAAAGTTTACATGCAGGTGTTGTTCCCATTCTTCTTCAGTGTATATTGTTTCCTGTTCGTTTTCCATTAATATTCTGTCATTGCCTTATTTTAAACGTTGCACTATGATTGTAATTTATAGTCTGTTTATATTACTGACCTGACAATTACGTAATGTTTTGTTCGTAGTCTCTGAAATGATTTATTTGCATGATTTACGAGACCAGAAACTGCGCGTGGGCATTCATTGTCTCGGCCGTAAAATACATTTCTGCCGGTGAAAAAAGATCGAAGTTTTATTATTCGTATATGAAACTTATATCCTTTTTATATTGGCAGTGTGATGTTTCTGCATAAAAATTGGATGATCTAGAAATTACAATATATTTTTAAATGCAAATTACTATTCTAAAATACATCGCGAAGTTTTCATCGAATTCTACATTAATCGGACATTCAACTCTCGCATTATTAGAGTTAAACATGTATTTTAACGCTACTATGTAATTATTAGATGAAATCATCTAGAGGTACATTCAATTACGTTTTTGTTCGTCTAATGTTAACTTGCTAGACCAAATGTCGCGTACAGCATCAATTTGGCTAAAGTATACGTCCTAACTTTAGCATTACCTCTGAATTTGTTTTACTGTAATCGTCCTCCATCTAGACAGACAAATGAGCTTTTTCAACTCGTCTCATAATATTCTCTGAAATTACAGGCTCGCGGGATTCAGATCAGATGAATGCAATGCCGCTTAGGCCATTATAAATTGGAAGACTATGTGATATTATTGAAGATAGCTTCATCAGGCGAATTTGTATAATTCGTCTTTAAATTATTGTTTTATAGATCTCTTATTTTCTGTTTCACCCTTCTCTAGACTAATGTGGGTGGGTGGATAATTCTTTATAATTTTCTGGGAAGCCAAACTTTTCATAAACAAGACTAGACTGTTTTCATCTGTTTTGTTTTGCCAGTAATTGAAATAGATTATATCTGAAAACCATCTGTTCGTGCTTCTATGTAAAGTTAGAAATTGCTTTCGCATGTAAAATCTGAGTGTTAAGTTTCTTTAGTGTTAATAAGTAAGTGTGAATGATTTCATAATTTTCTCCCTCGGGCGTTGGTTTCCGCGGTACGACTCGAGACGGCTGTTGGTGCCGACACGAGAGAAAGCCTATATGGTGTTGCATTTCCCGATGTTCTGCAGATGCAATTAACAAGATGTTAGCGTTCTTGTAAAGTTTCAAGTGCCATTGTAAGTCAGTGTTGTTGCTATCAGTGTCTGTGTTGTTGATGATAAGGCCGCCCGTTATACTGCCGTATATTTTTGATGTTAGTTAAAGTTTCATTTGTCTTTTCGGTGTGTATTAAGATATATTGTTTTGTATGTTATTTAAATACTTCGAGTTTAATTTGAATTGCAAGCTAATCTTTCTATAGCTAAGTCTAGCATAACGCTTAGCATATTATAAGGCGTGTATATATGTGTTTATCCTATAAAGTACAGACGCTTGAAATAATCATAGAGAATCATAGAGACGATAGTATAGACAAAATATGCTAATTTGGTAAATATTTAAATGCTATAAGATCTGAATCTGTATATACAAAACGACAAATAACACTCACTGACAAATTTTACCTACAAAACTGAAATTTGGTAGGTAGATTCCCTACGCAGTGTAGCGGTCTGCTAAATTAAGGATTTTGCTAAAGGGCCGTATTAAGGTTAAAGTGGCTTAAAGTTAATATTAAAATAAAAAAATTAGGATTCCGTAAACTTCATTGAAATAAAGTTATATGATTATTTACGGGATATTTACTGTGGCAAGGTTGTGGAATGCCAACCTATAACACCTATAACTTATAACCTATAACTTTAGTGAACAACCGTGATAGTTTAAAACAGTGTTTCATTGAAATATATTCACATAATTTGTAATATGGGTTGTTTTCAAATATCTGTTTGAATTTACTATATTTTAGTTCGGTTATTATATTCGGTATTCGAGTGCATGGATCGAATGATCAAGCGTCGCATAATCTTCGCCTATTTTCTTTATCTTAAGCCACTTGTAGATCACACCATGGCCGTACAGAGCCGCACTCGTCGATACCAGATCGACGAGAAAGTTGCACGGCGGCTCTCTCGTCTAGTGCGATGCTCTCGTAGACATCGCCTGACACTATGTGCTTTCCTACATCTTTTCATCGTACCACGTGATAATACTAGCTGAAAAGTGGTAGGTACATATGAAAAAAAAAATCGAAGGTATTTTAAATCAAGACACTTTCTATATTCTTCCCTGCAGGGTTTCTCTTGGTGTCTTGATAAATAGTTATCCATAAATATAAAAGCGAAATTCATCTACTCATTCACTTACTCACTGACTCATCACGAAATCTCGAAAACTACTGGACCTACTAAGCTGAAATTTGGCAGGTAGATTCCTTATCGTCACCTTAGAGTGAAAACCTCGGGAATGCAATTTTGGTCATATCCTTATTAATACATGCTTTGCGATGTTTTCTTCCCAGAAATGTATTAATAAGGAAATGGCCAAAATTGTATTCCCGAGGTTTTCACTCTAAGGTGGAGTTATGGAATGTAGAGGTCCGCTAGAAAGGATTTTGCGAAAGGGCCGAATTAAGGGGGGCAAATGGCGACTAAAGTTTTATATGAAAATCTACGCGTACAAAGTCGCAGGCAACAGCTAGTTAGCTATGTATAAAAAAGGAGATGTGTGTATAGTTCCCGATGGACTCCGAAACGTCTGAACCGATTTTGATGAAATTTTTAGGCAATCTTCAGATTAGCCCAGCGAGTGATCCTGTAAAGTTTAGAAGCGATCGGAATTTTTTTTTTGGTGTTTTAATATTTCCCAACAAAAATTGTTTTTTTTTTTTTTTTTTTTGTTATAATTCGCCCATCGGGCAGGCTAAAGCCTTTAAGGCCATACCGCCTATTCTTCTGTTTTTTATAGTCTTAATAACGTTAAACAAGTCATAGTCACAGTCAGAGTCAAGCTAAGTAAGTCACGGTCTAGTCAAACTCATGCCTCTGTAAAGTGGTGGAGACTTTACAAGAGGCTCCAATGGAGTTTTGGAAACAACACGAAAAGACACGTTTCACCTCGTTATATCACTTGCCCACACTCGAGCACGTTTACGAGCAGTTAATGAATAATAATTCACCCCCTAGAACACATTAACACTCGAAAATACACTAGTTTAGGAAAATAATCCAACGAGCCGACATGTTCTTTTCCATGTTGGCGCCAAAACCCCCAACAAAAATTGAGGTCTATACATTGTCATAAACCAACATAGAAGAAAAAAAAAACATCCAAGTCAAAGAAGGTTGCTGTCGCTACAAGGAGGTATATATACCTGCGTTATATATAACGCGGGCGAAACAGCGAGGCGCCGGTAGTAGTAGTAGCATGTAGTAGTTTTTTTTCGCATGCGTTGGTCATAATTCCGTTCGACACAAAAAGTTCTCAAATATGCAGTTACGACATTGACGGTCGAACGAAGAGTGTTCAATGTTGTTTGTGAACAAGGGACACCGCGGCAATGTCAAGGCATCAGTATCAATCGACCATATTTCACATACCTAATATAATCTGATCACGCGTGCCAGCAACCATTAATCGGTCGACGACATTTGCTTCTTCATTTCCGAAGGGTTCGCTTTCAAATACAATGGCCAATTTGCTCCTACGCAACTTCGATACAAGTTTGCTAGCGGCTGTGGCACAATACGTGATAAAGAAATTGCCTTATTAGGAGTTATTGCTTTAGTTACATAACTGTTCGATGCCAATTTATATTCAAAGTAGCTCAAAAGGAACAGTTACCTTGTTGTATTTGTAAGGAAACAGTTTATTACTCTTAAATCGCCATCTGTCGATGGTGATTTCTTTTAAATTCGTTGAGCAATATCTTAAAGTTGCCAGCTCTGGCATGGATGGGGGATTATTGTGGTTTTTCTACTCGACGCTATCGGTTGTTTTCGATCAGAAGTAACATTGCGCAAGTAAAAAGAAAACGTAATCATTATCAAAACGTACTTTGAAAGCTAATAGCAAGTTAAAGTGGCAATGGGCAGGCCACATCGCTCGAAGACCTGATTACCGATGAAAAGGTTATTGAGTAGAAACCACGAACCGGAAGACGCAGCGTAGGTAGGCCTCCCACTAGATGGACCGACGACATCGTGATAGTCGCCGGCATCCAGTGGAATCAGATGGCAGGCTGTCGTTCAATGTGGAGCTCTAAGAAAAAATCGATGTTCAACAGGGGACATCTTCTGGCTGATGATGATGATGATGACTCGGAAGGCCCGGACTAGATAAGGGCAAAGCCTTATGAAACAGTCTGGAGATTACAGCCGTGTCGCCGTAAGACAACATGTGAGATAAAAAAGTGATAAAAGACCGGGGGAGGTCACGCTTATCTTCTTCCTTATTTGATTTGAGGTCGACTTTCGTCTGTTACCGAGAAATAAGTGCTTGATAACGTGTAAGTATTTAAATTTAAGACGCACCAAGTGATTATTCTCTTTTAACAAGCCGAACGGTTCTTTATCATAATTCAAATCTTTGTTAATGTAGCATTTAATGAGAATCTGAGCAACAGGTTTATCATCAAATGAATTTCGTGCCCTTTTCTTTCTTCTTGTACGTTTTGCGAGTTTCTTTTAATGTCATCAACAAAAGCTCTGCTCTGGGGATTGAATGAAATAAAGCTTTAGTATAATTTGTCGATTTAATATGAGGCATGGGTATATTAATGCTAAAGTATGGGAAATAAAAACTCATCGCTTAGTATCTAAAACACTCTAATATTATAAATACGAAAGTTTGTGTGGAAAAATAACAGCGAAACCCCCGATGTGTGTTCCCCGATAGTTACAATCTGGGTGTCTTCAAATCACGAGTGAATCGGTTTCTTCTAGGCAAGCGTGCTCCATCGTAGACCGCATCAGGCGCCAAACGCAAGCCTATTACTATATCTATATATAAATTAATCCCTATTTATCTTGGTCACGCCATAACTTGAGAACGACTTTACCGATTTCATTCAATCTTATTTATTTTAGTTTTCTAATACTTTTTGCGCGTTTGCAGTTAATTTCGTCGTTAAGTTTTCTAAAATTTTCCAATTTTCTGCGCATATTTCTTTTTTTTTTTCCCGTAAGAACCTTCTACAAAGTATTAGAAAACTAAATAAATAAGATTGAATGAAATCGGTAAAGTCGTTCTCAAGTTATGGCGTGACCAAGATAAATAGGGATTTTTATATCTCTACATAGTATAAATTAAAGTCGCTTTCCGCGTCTGTCTGTCTGTCTGTATGTCTGTATGGCCGCTAACTCCTCCTAAACCACGCAACGGATTTTGATGCGGTTTTCACCATCAGTTGGATACACTTTCAAGGAAGGTTTATATTTATAACTAGCGACCTGCCCCGGCTTCGCACGTAAATTACACCCGTGCGAAGCCGGGCGGGCGGGTCGCTAGTATTTAATAAAATTAGTTAGGGTAACAGATAAAACCCCAAGCGCTGAACACAACAAATGCTGGTAGAATTTGTGGTCGATGTGAATAGAGAAGAATCGTTAAATAACCCTAAAGTCGAAGTAAAGACATTATCCTTACCATTGTGCGGATAAAGTTTTCGTGAAGAGCCACGTCCTGCGATGGAGTAATAAATAAGGAGAGCCGTACGAAAATAGATTCAATTCGGCTCCTGCCGCTAATAGAATGCACGTGACGATGTGCGTACAGTGGATGTGAGACAGCGATGAAGGTTTACAGCTTACTTGAAGCGTCTTACGATCTTCTTGGGGATTTTCCGTTTTCCGCGTTTTATCGGATTAACATTCTTATCCACCTGTCCTGCCTCAGCCGTTCAGGCGCGGGTGTGTCTGGGGTCGGGTCTGAGTGCTTTCTACCTTTTATTAGAGACTCGCTTAGTAAGTTTATATAGGCTGAATTGCTAGCCCTGACGTCAGAGTTTTTAGGCCGTCTGAGCCCTCGTGACATGTCATAAACTAAAAAAAATAAAGCTACATAAATAAAAATATGCTGAGACATCACTTGAGATCGTATAGAATCTAAACTTTAGATAATATATATTGATCGTTGCAACATAAATCAGACAGTGTCATATCGACAAAATATTTTTTGTTTCGGTATTTCTAAAATGGTAAACCCAGGACCATAGTTTTTTTAGTTTTTTTATTTACTTCTATTTTCTGTTCCCATGACACTGTATGCGGGATTTTTTTACCATAACATCCATGTATTTGTTTGCAAACGTTCCAAAGATGAAACTCATTATTTCACTTCGTTATCCGGCAAATCCGCAATCATAACGTTTTGTCTTATCAGTCGGTATTCGTAAGCTAAATCACTGTTATGAAGTTACTTGGCAACGTACGAACTCCGCGTGGGGGACCAATAATGGCGCACACGTGATTCTTTTTTAGGATTTGCCAAATAAAACACTCCGATGGTCTAGCACCTTCTAATAGCAGTTACTTGTTGAACATTGAACAATTCTTTGATTAGCTTACTTATTTTTAGACAGTTAGAAACCGAAAAATGCTGCAAAGCCTGAATTCTCGTCTGTATAATCAATGTGTCTTCTCGCGTTGACGTATGGTGCCGAAACGACGCTCACCTTGGACAAGATGCGTATTTCACAACAGGTAATGGAGCGTGGCATGCTATCTTTACGCGACAGAGATCGAAATACAGAGATTCGAAGTAGCATCAAAGTGGAAACCATCAGATCATGATAACTAAATTCAAATGGAGTTGGGCAGAAGCTTAGCCACATGTGGTGACGGCTGGTGGAGTAGGTATCTGATGGAATGTTGGCCACGCGAGGGGAAGCGTAACCTTGGAAGACCAGTCCTGATGCGGTAGCTCGATGGCATAATCAAATTTTGCGGACATACAATGATGATATCATTGACTAAAGAGGGAAGAAGCTTATGCTTTGCCGTGGGCTGAATGAACTGCGATGATTTTTAGAATTCTATATTTTATGAAATAGTATGTAGAAATTGACGATAACCAATATAACCATACTTTCAATATTTTATTGAAGTGAAACTTCTAATGCGACTTGCAATAAGGTTGCGTTAAACTTTTAACTCTACCATGGAGGAGAGTAGTAAGAGACAGAGCGAGAGTTTCACTTCTTCCGCGCGGAGGGACTCCACGCACTATTTTTTTTTTACCTGGAAACGATCGCAATAGATTACCTTTACAAGAAAGCCTTGGCAACTACACCATTAAAATAATAAATATAATTACAACAGAAATATTACGGAGCATCGAAGGAGTTTCAAACTATGCATACCTTTGATATTCAAAGTAGAGCAAAACTAACATAAAGTCTTTTTTTTTCGCTCCAGTTCATAATCATTTTCAATGTAGTCTAAGTTTATTAAACTACTTTTTTTTTACTTCTTAATAATTCTGCCCACGTCTGCACTCTGAGTAATACAGTAGTCGGTCTAAACTTAATGTGCTGGTAAATTACTTCATAACAATTTATGTGGACGACTTTCTATTTATGACAGGTGCGAATGAGGTGCTTTTAATTGAATTGCCTTAGGGTTTGCGTGCTCGAACTAGAAAGCTTAGTATTGACGCCTAGCAATAAACCGAACTCTTAAACCAATAGACGTTCATTGTGTTTGATTAAGCTTTTATTATGTTAGACTTTAGTTAGAGAATTAAATAGAATAATAGTTAGAGGGTCACGAAGAAGAACATCGAATATCGATCACGGTGAGATATACCTATACTATAATAATAATAATAATAAGCCCCCCAACACAACCACACGTCCTGATCGACCACCTGATCACGTGGGGGGCGGGCAACGCAATGAGAAATTACTGGTGCGGCTAACGTGGCTCTGGAATGTAGGTTAGGAGAAGAGTAGGTTAGAACTGGAGTGAATAGAAGTAGGAAAGGAAAAGGAGTAAGTGGATAAGGAAAAGAAGTAAGTGCGTAAGAGCAGGAGTAAAGAAGTAACAGCATAGGGAGTAGTAGAGAATAGATTTAAAAAAGAGTGAGAGAAGAGGTAAAGCTACTTAGGGCTCCTAGACATGTGTCTTATCGAGGTTTAAGTAGAACAACCAACATCAGCGCGGGATGTTGGCTCTGGATTGGCGGCGGAAGAGTGTCTTGTACATCAACGGCGGCAACCACAGGCTCAGATAGGTAGCTTACTGCGCGCCCACTCGCTATGGACAAACGATGTGGGCTCAAATCGTCCAAAAAACAAAATGATGGAAAGCGGAAAGAATAGGTACAATTTACGGTCGCTTCCCGGGGGCGATCGCCGGGGCGCATCTGGAGCCGGTGCTGGATGCCACAGCATGCGAACCATCGGTAGCGGAGAGTCGAGCAGGCGGGCCTCCGTTAGCTCTACATCCTGTGCGCGGGGTGTACGGGTAGATGCAACAGCCGACCAACGAATGCAACCAGAACCATTATCACCTTCATCGACGAAAAGTTTGTTTGAATCTCCCGTAAGTTCACCACTCTCATTCGAGATTCAGCTTAGGTCCCATACTACATCTATTTCGACAAATCCAGAGGATGTTGTACAAGAGGCAAACGCCGTCAATCTTGTACCCACCACTGGAAAAGCCCGTGCGAGAAAAAAGTGGACGTCAGAAATGAACGAGTTCATAATACGCACATATTTAACAGCTACGATACTAGAAACAAAACCACGTGGATACTTAGACCCACTTTACAAACAGTTTACAGAAAAATTTCCAGAAATGGAAGCTTCAAAGCAGCGTGTAGGAGACCAGCGACGTGCTATAATAAGGAATAAATTAATAACTGATGATACTCTACAATTAATTAAAGCAGAGGTTAAGAACCATTTAGAAACCCAAATTTCAGATATAAATAACACGCCAGAAACAACACTCAGTACCGAAACACAAGTAAATGCTAGAATGCGATGGAGCGACGATGTTAATGAAGCTATTATAAGACACTACTTTAGAATCACACAGTTAGAAACCAATAAAACGGCATACCGTAAACCTCTACATGCCAGTATAATTGAACAATTTCCCAACATTGCACACGTTTCTGAACAACGCGTAGCAGATCAACGTAGAGTAATTATGAATAATAAACTAATTTCAGACCAACGACTACAAGAAATAAGACAAGAAGTAGAGTTAAATCTTGGCACTCAAACAAGCACACAAGAAGTACTTTCACAACATGACACAAACACAGCAGAAACTCTACCAAACACTATGATCGATCCATTCTTAAATTCAGACTTTGAGTTTACTACACACCATACTACAGACAATGTAGAAAATTTAACGACCCAAGAACAACATAATGAAGAACAATGGCCAGATGAACAGCTAAATAACAAAATTTCAGAAACATTCAAAGAAACTTACAACAATTTCATAAATACTGAACCTACAAATAGACCATACATACCAAAACAAAAAGAATCGAAAAGGTTATCATACATAGTCACATTTTTAAATTCTCATATACTTCCAAAATATAAATCTGATGAACACACCTTCATAACAACACAAACATTAATTTATTGCGCAGCATACACCACAGCTATATGTAACGGCTCTAAAATTAGACAATCTGAGAATGACACGCCACAACCTAAAAGAAAAAAGAGTAAACCACCGTGGCAGGTCAGGCTAGAAAACAAGATACTGAAACTAAGGCAGAATATAGGAAGAATGATCCAATATATAAAAGGAAACAGAAGTTATAGATTAGTGACACACATAGCTCAAATAAAAGAAAAATATAAGATACACTCTCGCCATGAGAATCCAAACGAAACAGATGAACAATTTCTCGATAGTTTAAAACAAAATCTAAATGCAACTTGTAGTAGGCTCCGAAGGTACACTGACTGTACTAAGCGAAAAAATCAAAACGCACAGTTCCACAATAACGAAAAACAATTTTACAGAGATCTCTCCAAAGAAACACCCCACATGAATACATCAGACAATAGTAGAGATTTCCAAATGCCAACTCCAGATGCATTGCATCAATTCTGGTCAAATATATGGGCTAAACCTATAGAACATAACCACGAAGCTAAATGGATCCAAGAAGACGCACATAAATTAGAGTCTATACCACAGATGCAATTTCAGCTTGTCCCTATAGTTACATTCATTACTACACTAAAAAAGACACATAATTGGAAAACACCAGGCACAGACCACATACACAATTATTTCTATAAAAAACTTACGACAATGCACCCGACCCTGCACAAGCATATGAACGAGTTCATACAATCACCTGAAACATTACCTCCATTCTTAACACACGGAATAACGTACATGATCCCTAAAGATAATGATTTAGAAAATCCTGCAAAATACAGACCCATTACTTGCCTTCAAACTTTTTATAAAATAATAACTGCTTGCATTTCTAAACTTATTTACGAACATATAACAGAACACCAAATCTTAGCAGAGGAGCAAAAGGGTTGTCGTAAAGGAAGCCAAGGATGCAAAGAGCAACTAACCATAGATAGCATTGTAATGAAACACACCATCAATAATAAAAAAGAATTACACACCATGTACATAGACTACCGTAAAGCATTCGATTCCGTCCCGCACACTTGGCTTACATTCATACTCCAACATTATAAAATACACCCAACACTTGTTTCCTTTTTGTCAAATTTAATGAACCAATGGCAAACAAAACTTAAAGTTAAGAACTCTGAAAATACAATAGAAACTGATGCAATCCCTATTAAACGAGGCATCTTCCAAGGAGACGCTTTCAGCTCACTCTGGTTTTGCCTAGCACTCAATCCACTCTCACATATTCTTAATAACTCCGACAACGGCCTTGAAATTGCAAATGCACACACCAACATTTCAATAGCACATCTAATGTATAAGGATGATATAAAACTGTACAGCAACAACACACAATCCTTACATCACCTTGCAGACATTACACAAGAATTTTCCAACGACATAAAAATGGAATTTGGCATTGATAAATGTAAAACTTTTACACTTTGCGACGGACAAGTAATACCAGAAGCCTATGAGTTAAATACAGGAGAACAAGTAGATCCGTTAAACCAAAACGATACCTACAAATATCTAGGCTTCCAACAATCTCGTCAAATACCCCAAAAAGAAACAAAACACGAAATTCTCAGAAAATTTAAGCACAGACTCAATATCTTAACAAAGTCACAACTTTATTCACGTAACCTAACCCAAGCCATTAACACATTTGCCATTCCCGTTCTTACATATTCGTTTGGAATCATTAACTGGACAAAAACCGATTTAAAAAGAACTCAAACTGCAATTAACACCACATTAACAACCCAACGCAAACATCACCCCCGATCCTGTATACAAAGAATGACACTTCCAAGGAACGAAGGGGGGCGTGGAATAATCGACATTTTAAACCTACACAATAAACAGATCAACAGTTTGAGAAACTACTTTCATAACAAATCTGAACACTCCCAACTACATAAAGCAATAGTAGACGCAGATAGACGCATAACCCCACTTAACCTCTACAATCAAAACTTACAACGTAACCAACACATCACAACAAACGAAGATAAAATAGCAACCTGGAAGCAGAAGTCTCTACATGGGAGGCATTGCCATGACCTGGACCAGCCACATGTTGATAAAAATGCGTCAAATGCATGGCTGAGGCGTGGCGAACTCTTCCCAGAGACTGAAGGCTTCATGTTAGGGATACAAGACCAAATCATAGATACAGGAAACTATCAACGCTATATTATACGCCGCCCAAATTATAATGACAAATGCAGACAGTGCCATATAGCTTCAGAAACGATTCAACACATCACAGGTGCATGTAAATCAATAGCCCAAACAGACTACAAACACAGACATGACCAGCTAGCCGCAGTAGTACACCAATCCTTAGCTTATAAATACAAATTGGTTGAAGAAAAGGTACCCTATTACAAATATAAACCACAGACAATTCTTGAAAACACAAATTATAAATTGTACTGGGATAGGACCATTGTGACTGATAAAACAATTCATTACAATAGACCAGACATAACAGTACTAGATAAACAAAACAAATCTGTATTTCTAATTGATATTGCCGTTTGTAACACACACAACCTCACTTCTACACACACAGAAAAAATTGCAAAATATGTTGATCTTTCGATAGAAATCAAATCCCAATGGCGCATAAATACTACCAGAACAGTACCAATAGTTGTATCTACCACAGGCGTAATCCCGAAAACACTCCACACAAGCTTACACACTCTAGGTATCCCACCAACGACATACATTCTCCTACAAAAAGCTGCCATTCTCAACACTTGCAGAATCGTACGTAAATTTTTAAACACCTAACTACTAAAACAAGGACTTATCTAAGTAGGTACTGAACCTATTTTCATATTTTGCACTTGGCTTTGGCCCGTGCTAAGTAAACCTCCTGTTGCAGGAGAGAAACGTTTTACGTTACCACAAAAATAATAATAATAGCCTTTATTTACAATCTTAAATAACTTATTAAACTTAAAATAATTAATTAGACACCGGTATTCAGATTGTATTGCGATCCCGCAAAGGCCTCCCCTAGAGCTTTCCACACCTTTCTATTATGGGTCATCCTCTTCCAAGTAACCCCCGCTATCTTCCGAATATCGTCCTCCCATCTAAGACGCTGTCTCCCTTTCTTTCTTTTATTTTGTCTAGGACACCATTCAGTTACATCTCTAGCCCATTTTTCTTTGTGATTCCGCACCATATGACCTGCCCACCTCCATTTTAGTTTTCTTATGCAATATTTTACATCAGTAATTTTAGTTTGCTTTCGTAATACTTCTAGTTTTATTTTGTCTTTTAATTTAACGTTGAGCATGCTTCGCTCCATGCTGTGTTGACAGGTCTCAATTTCGTGCATATTTTGTTTCGTTAGGCTCCATGTTTGACATCCATATGTCATGATGGGTAAGATACATGCATTAAATATTTTTTGTTTAGATTTGAGTGGTACCTGTGGGTTTTTGACTATTTCTTTAAGGGACCAATATCAATACCTATACTACTATACATCATATCATATAGCAAATGTGGAAAAATATTTTGAAATTGTAATTTTTAAACTTTTTTTTTTCCTAAATAAAATATTTTTAATTCGTGATAAAACACAGTTTTAAACTATCACGGTTGTTCACTAACGTTATATGATTATTTACGGGATATTTACCGTGGTAATATCGGGAGCTCATTCCACAACCTTACCACGGTAAATATCCCGTAAATAATCATATACTTAACTTTAATTCCTGATAAGTCCCGATAAACATTTAAAATATTTTTAAATGTTCGCAGACCTAGCAAATATTACAGGGTTACGCATATAGACTGTAGTAAGTCGAAAGGAGGTGATTGTACTCATCATTACGAATAACTTTTACTATGGGACCAACCCTGAAATGGCTGACTTACCAAGTGCGAGTCGCTTATAAATTTCTGTTCACCGCCGGTTCTCGTACGATCGCCGAAGTTAAACAACGTCGGACGCGGTCGGCACTTGTATGGCGACCGCCTGAGCGTAATGTTGTCTTTTTGCACTACTTTCCGTATTTTGTAGTGGTAAGGAACCCTCAGTGCGCAAGCCCGACTCGCACTTGGCCGGTTTATTTTGTTTGAAATAACCGTGGTTCAAGTTAACCTATTAGCACAAATCATAGCTGAAGCGAAGTCCTGTTATAAAAATGCTACACAGTTACACATTCGCAGCGAGAAAGCCCAGCGATGCGTGCGTAAGGTCGTATCGTTTACCCCGTAACTTGATATCGAATGTGTTATGTAACAGTTCAATGCGTACACACGCAACTCGCAAAAACGAACCGTATCATCACTGCACTTGAGCAAACATTAGCCTGAACATGCGAGATTACTGATTTCACCGTATATCGGATACACGTAATGAAAGCTCGCTTGTAAGCGTTATCGATGTGTACACGTTCGTATCTTTTACATAGACCGGATTAACACTATTGCCTCATATTGTCGTATGCATTAGCGTTATTTTCCTTATTGAGATAAAGAATTTCGCATAGAAATATTCGACTGAGTACCCATGTACTTGGATATTTTTGTGTGTAGGCGTGTTTAGATTTAGCTAGAATAAATACGGCTTATTTTTGTCTCCATAATCCGACTTTGATGAATCTAATCTAGTTTTTGTGAAAGTGAGAGTGACTAGCTGGTATCTCTCGATTTAGTAGGATTTATTAAAAAACAAGGTGACGTCAAACATATGTGTTATGATCAACAACGTCCCAGATTAGCAGTAAATAAACCGGCCAAGTGCGAGTCGGGCTTGCGCACTGAGGGTTCCGTACCACCTCAAAATTCAATAACGAAATTACCAGTTATAACTTGGTAATGAACAGAAACTTGTCACCGACTCGCACGTGGCCACTATTTATTATTTGTTATATTTTAGAATGTGTACTACTTACAATTATGCCACATTTGACGTCTGTACGTATTACCATTTTTACATAAGAGCTAAAACAAAAATACGTTAAAAAAATAAGTTTGTTGTATGGGCCCCCTTTTGATTATACTTTTTGACTTTTTTATTATTTCTTAGTTAATCCGCCGTAACATTACATATTCTGTGAAAATTTCAATTAGCTATCTATAACGGTTCGAAAGATACAGCCGTTTAAATGATAGACATCGTAGGCTTAGTAATAGGGTCCCGTTTTTACCCTTTGGGTACGGAACCCTAAAAATAAGATGACGTCAAATATATATGTTATTATCAACAACGTCCCAGATTAGCAGTAAAAAATAAAACAATAGATTGGAATGTGGACAATGGGACTAAGAATACATGTTCCGTCAATCTTCCGCGTAGAGCTAGACTTCTAATAACTCGTATATATTAAAAAACTGCTATTTTGACTGCTTAGTCCTTGGAACTCATGAATATATATATATTACTAGCGACCCACCCGCCCGGCTTCGCACGGGTGTAATTTACGTGCGAAGCCGGGGCCGGTCGCTTGTTTTATATATATAAACCTTCCGTGAAAATGTATCTAACTGATGGTGAAAACCGCATCAAAATGTAGAGATATAGAGATAACCAGCTGTTGCCCGCGACTTCGTACGAGTTTTTCATTTAAACTTTCGACCAGCGACTTTCAACATATTTTGTCCCTTATCGGATTTCTACACCCTATAAGGAGTCTACCCGCCAAATTTCTGCTTCGTAGGTCAAGTAGCTCTCGAGGTTATGTGATAAGTCAGTGAGTGAGTGAATGAATGTATTTCGCTTTTCACCGGTGTCATCATCATCATCATTTCAGCCGTAGGACGTCCACTGCTGAACATAGGCCACCCCCATCGATCTCAAAAAGGACCGGTTGGAAGCGGCCTGCTTCCAGCGTTTCCCTGAGGTCTCTTTTAGGTCGTCTGTCCATCTCGTGGGTGGACGTCCTACGCTGCGCTTACCGGTCCGTGCTCTCCATTCGAGAACCTTTCGGCCCCATCGGCCATCTGTTCTGCGTGCTATGTGCCCTGCCCACTGCCATTTCAATTTGCTTATCCGGTGGGCTATTTCGGTTACCTTTCAGCGGTGTGCGTGTGCGTAATTCTTCTCTTCCGAAACGACTTGACCGATAGTAATGTTTTTTTTGTTGTACTTATGGGTTAACTCAATGGTTCTTTGCTATATAGTTGAAGCCGGTAGGTGACGCAGTTGTCGAGATCCCGTATTTTTCCCAACGAGGTCTGCCGCGTCTACCGCATCCGCTCGTATATACCAATGATGTTATATATAAACTGAGGTAGATACATTTTACCGTTGTCTGTGCGGACAAACACAAGTTAATTGGCTTGAGTGAATTCAGTCCGTCCTGTGTCTAGCAACGACGCAAACGTACGATGCGCGATTTTAGAGTATGAAAATAATCAAGATACCATGTTGTATTTAGAATATTTATAGAGTACTGAGACGGCTGTAAAAGACTGTAAAGTTCTATGGGTTTTATGTAGGTATCTATAGTAGGTAAAATATCGCTTTGTTTTCGTGCTTTTTAACGAGTATCACGTCTCTATTGATTCTCTTGTGAAATCGCAAAATATGGCGAAAATATGCGACATATACGTTCATATAGAAAGAAACCGTAGACCCAATAGTACATATAGGTCAATGCGTAGACCCTAGTATTTAATATAAATTTCAACTTGATACCTTTACGCGTTCTTGAGAAAAAGGGTCTTGACAGACGGACAGACGAACAACAAAGTGATCCTATAAGGGTTCCGTTATTTCCTTGTGAGGAACGGAACCCTAAATACACATACTGACAGAAACCGCATACAAGTTCATATTCTGACCGTAATTTCACCGTCTTGTAACGTTGTAATCACAAGCCGGTAGCGATATACGATCCTTGCATTTGATTTATCGCTCGTTACTACAATAACCCAAGAGCAACAAAATGGTCTCAAGGAAGGGCCACCCTTGCTTCCATGGCTCCACGCCCCGGATTTATCGGTAGGATGCACAAAATAAAACCGGCCAAGCGCGAGTCGGGCTCGCGCACTGAGGGTTCCGTATCACCACATACTTGCTAGCTACTAAAGCAAAAAAGTAGTTAAAAAAGACAACATCTCGTCAACGCCCAGGCGGTTTCTAACCGCGCTCGACGTGGCGGAACTTCGGTGATCGTACGATAACCGGTGGTGAACAAATATTTGACACTGACTCGCACTTGACCATTATTTATTATTTGTTTTTATACTTTAGAGTGTACTATAAGCATGCCAAGTTTAACGCTTGAACGTATTACTGTTTTTACATTAGAGCTAATACAAAAATACGTTTGTTATATGGGGACGACCATTTAGTTTTTACTCTTTGGCTTTATTATTATTTCTTAGTTAATCCGCCGTAAAATTACAAATATTCTGTGAAAATTACAACTGGCTATCTATTACGGTTCGTAAGATACAGACAACCGTTAAAAGGTAGGACGGACAAACAGACAGACAGCGTAGGCTTAGTAATAGGGTCCCGTTTACACCCTTTGGGTGCGGAACCCTAAAAATAATCTCTCTCCTTCAACGGCTTACGTGAAAAATTCACCGATCAAGCGCAAATCCGTGGAACTACGACAAACAATGTTTAATGGCGAAGTTAGTCGGAGCGCGGAAGTTGCGGTGAAACTTGTACGTTTCTCGTGTAGAGCATTATATCTCCTTTAGTCGACTACGTTTGCGTTTTTGTCTTATTTGCTAGCAAAATTATTAGTTTGTTTGTAACTGGCTATCTATTACGGTTCGAAAGCTACAGCCGTTTAAAGGTAGGACAGGCGGACAGACAGACAGACAGACGTAGACTTAGTAATAGGGTCCCGTTTACCCTTTGGGTACGGAACCCTAAAAAAGACCACCAACTCGCTTGTTAGTAACTTACGATGTGGTCGAAGTGCGAAGTTCTTCATAAAGACTTAGTGACAACGCATTGTTATGCGTTGTCACTAAATCCGGTACCAGATCGGTATATTGCTGGTATTCTAAAATGTATTAGTCATCTCTATTTCTTCTCTTCTCTACATAGTATAAATTAAAGTCACTTTCCGTGTCTGCGTCTGTCTGTGTGTCTGTATGGCCGCTAACTCCTCCTAAACCACGCAACGGATTATGATGCGGTTTTCACCATCACTTAGATACTTTTTCACGGAAGGTTTATATATAAAACAAGTGACCCGTCCCGGCTTCGCATGGAAATTACACCCGTGTGAAGCCGGGCGGGCGAGTTGCTAGTATTATATATTTTCTAATCAATACATTAAAAAAAAGTGTAGTTCGGAATGTTACTGACATACTTGGCCAAATGAATCTGTAGGAAAACATCAATAAATTATCTATGGACAGTATCAAGTGCCTAATTGCATACCAATAAAGCCAATAGTACTTTGAAGCCATTAATAGTTATTAAAGATTCTGATAACATGGTAATAAATTATAGTTCGAATTAATTGCGTCGTATTTGCTACTCATGTCAAATTATCATTTTGAAGTTCGTTTGTACTAATTACCCGTCCAAATATAATAACGATAGTGATGTGTTTAAAGGGTAATTTCTAGAGATATTTCAAGGTTTAATCAATTTTGTTAGTTTATAGAACTTCCTCCTGTAAGTAGATTCTTACAATATTTCCTTGTAGGCCTATTCTCCAATAAATTAAGATTCATCATTTCTTTGAAATTACCGAGTCTTCATCCAAGCTCATTCAATACGCTTATTATGTGTAGAGACGTTGGGTCTCTCCGTATTTTTTATCGCATTTACAACGGGGAGTGTTCTGAAGAACTGTTCGATCTGATGCCGGCGTCGCGGTTTTATCACCGCACTAGGCGCCACCGCCTAAAAGCTCGTCCACATAATTATAATAGATCTGTGGAAATCTCCCACTGTGCGTTTTACGTGATCTTTTCTGCCTCACATCTGATGCATCTGCTCCTGCGGCATTTTGGAGTAACTATAACATGTGATTCTTCAAAAGGGCTGTTAATAAAGTATATAAAAGTTGGTATCATATCTGTAATGCCCCTGGTGTTACAGGTATCTATAGGCGACGGTACTTGCTTACCATCAGGCGGCACGTTAGCCTATTTGACACCTAAGGCAAAATAAACACCTGATTGTCTATGTGACAAAAGAAACGGTACATAAATAACTTCTATAGTCATCGAGGCAACTGTAGCCATGAGCTATCAAAACAAATCAACTAAATCCATCATCTGCATATGGCTTCTAACAGCAGTTTTCCTTCCGAAGTAGCGTGATTTGACACAATATCACCACACGAGGGGCTGACGAGGTCGGGGATATCTCCACTTAGGAACTGGGTGGTGGGGCAAGCAGCGAGTAGCGATTTTTGCGAGTAAAAATAGCTTCTTCACTCGTACCAAGAAAGCAGTCATGAGAAATTCGGGCGACCATATAAAAAATATACGGGCCGAATTAATATTCCTCCTTTTTCGAAGACGTTTAAAAACAGGATTATTTGGACACCTAACTATGTCGCAAAGACACCGAATCAAAGCTGCGTTTTAAAATCAAACTGCATAAGAATAAATTGTTTTTTTATACCCGGTAAAAGAGCTGATAATCTTCAATCGGCTGAACAGATTTCTTAAATCATAGAATCATTTCGAATTTCTTGAATCATAGAATCATTTCGAATTCGAATCATCATCATTTTACATTTTGTATTGTATTTTTGTATTGATTTTATTGATTATAACTGTGTATTGACTGAACTATTATTAATATTTTGACATTACTTATTAACTTATTATTTGGAATTGTATTGTGTCACTGTGAATTTGATTTATTACCTTAGTTTATTTTTATATGTATTGATGATCTATTTAATGAATTGTATGGGTTGTTTTGTTGCCTGAAATAAATTAATTTGATTTTGAATTTTGAATTTGATAGATTCATAGCTAAGATGGCTACGAACACTCTCGATCAAGTAAACTTTTAAACAACAAATTATAAAATATCTAAAATATTGCCATTTATATCCCGTTTTTCCTCCAGAATCAACGCCTGTATTAACACTACCTTGCTTCTTCACGTCATTTCTAAATGTATAGTGACTAATTTGAAATGTTTGATAGACTTTAATGATTGCCAAACATTAACTGAAATTGGTTTTCCGACTATTAGTTAAAACTTTTTGACTACAATTTTGAAACTCATTTTGGCACCTATTAATAAGTAACGCAAGTTTTACAATCAAAATTATACTAAAGATTCAGTCAACTTGTACAAAACAGAACACAAGTCTGAAAGTGAATTAGGAAGAGAATTCTATTGAAATCTATTTTCAAGAACAGCTTTTGGGCAATACTATTTACTTCATCAAGATGGACAGACGACCTAAAAGAGACCGCAGGGAAACGCTGGATGCAGGCCACTAGCACCGGCCCTTTTGGAGATCGATCGGGGACGCCTATGTCCAGTACTGGACGTCCTATGGCTGAAATGATGATGATGATGATTTACTTCATACAAAGTTGCATGAATAAGTATGTTTGTGTCAGGCCGTGATAGTTCCTTGGTATTGTTGTGTGTTCGCACTTAAATCATGCGTGATCGGATGAAAGTACGATTGTGGAGTTATCGTACATCTTCCCACGGCGACCGGCTGCGTGCGCCACTTGTATTGTCTATTCCAGACAGCATCATATCTAAAGAAATCTACAACAAAAACAATAACACGACGGATCTATTACGGCAGTAAATGTGTCACGCATGAATCATTCATGATTTCAAATAAAACCCTATTTCATCACAACCATAAATAGTATTGTCACGTGGAGAAATGTTAGGAATATTAATGGGTTTCAAGAAAATTTAATTAACGCCTACCAATGGGTTTAATTAACATCCGGTAATGGTCATTTGTAATTTTATCATCTGACAAAAGTTACGAGTTTGTACGAAAGGGTTTGTACTCTGATGAAGTTGTACATTTACACGGACCTTTTTTAACCATTCCTTTGAATCAATACTGGTGAAATAATTTTGAATACATTTGCACAATCGAAAGCAAAAAGTCGATTGAGGCAACCATTGCTTTGGTGCCGTCACTGTCGATCGTCGCACCAAATAAAGAAACGCGCAATACCTACCTGCCACATTTCATAAATCAGTTCGTAATTCTGACATCAAAATTCGACAGGTTATCCTTTGAATCGATGCTTAACGATGGCGAGAGGCCATCAACTCTCGAGAGACGAACAGAAAAACTCATCAGTTTCAACATTCGAGGCATGACGACGATTAAAATTCCACGACGCGACCCTCCATTTTGGGAGACTGACATTATTTCTTAATCTGGACACTTTTTACGGTAAATAATATGTTCATGGAAATTAACAGTTGGTGTCGCAATATCCCATATACCTCGATACTCACGCCGTGACCGCCGGACGTTCATAATGAAACGCTGTGGGTTAATAACCGACGGAGAGCTCAGCCTCCGGGATATTCCTAACACAATAAAACCATTATTATGGACACGAGCCTTCTCTTAATTCGTCACATGAGTCCAGCTCAACCGTGAAAAAGCCCGGTGTTATGCAATACGAAGTGTTTTTCGAAAGTGGACATTGGACATCAACATTATTCGGCGAGTGTTCCTTGGGATGCAGTCGCTCTGGGCTGAATAGAAGGCGTGACCCGAGAAGCCGGTAAAGCGACACTGAGACAGCGGCGTCGTTATCTCGCGCCGGCACATTGTGTGGCTTGCCCGGCAGCTGCAATTGCGGCTCGATTTCCCGCAATAACTCGCGCTATTTTCAATTGCCCGTACGTGTTCGCCACGCGTGCCGCCAACCACAACGCTGCGCTACCCACAATTTCGATAAAACCCCCCCTCTTCAACGTTTAGTCTTTTGAACTTTGCGGTCGGCGATGAATAGTTTAGCGCTTACTGAAATTGAATGCCTGGATCGTTCATAATTTCCGCTAGGCTCCATTTTAGGACGCGGTTCTAAATTCAAAGGCTATTTCCAAAGCGACCGCAAGGGGCAATTTCGAAATATTTGCCCTCTCCAGCCACCACCGCAGTCTGATTGATTGCTAATGACTATTGTTATGCTGTTACGCAAGCCCCCGGCTGCTGTCCAAACTGACGCCGAACATGACGGCTAACATTAGTTACATATTCCGTACTAAATCGTTTATTTGCAAACAACAATAAACGGATGTGGATCGCTTCAGGGACGCCATTTACGAATGATACCGGACACACACGGCACTCCGATGCGTACTGTAATATTCATTGATACGGTCCCGAGGCCAGGCGGAATGACATCGGCCTGTCTACAGTCGGTTCATATTTCCCGTGGCTCGCCGTATAATCTAGTGTAGGATGGAATACCTTTACAATGTAGGAGATGCTTTGGGGCATTGATTGCCGTCCAGCGCGCCTGATTGATTGTTAATGGTTATTGCTACGTGATCCTTCTTACGGGACGGGAGAGATAATATCTCAGTGTGCTCGCTCTACTGTTTTGATTGACTCCGGCGCGTTGTACTGCACTCGTAACTATGTAGTTTACGATATTGCAGCGGCTCGGTGAAAACATCACGAGCACACTCGCAATTATGTATCGTAATGTATCGGAGTTAAGTTACTGCTAATGAAAAGTCTAAACGTTTATTGTTATTGGAAAGCCTCTAGCGTCGATATTGAATTATCCGGGCGTTTCTTAGCATTGCGCGAAATATAGATCACGGATGATATATAAGGCAAGGGTTCCACGGTAAGTGTTTTAAATAGAATGGTTGAATCGCGGTGTAATCGATGCAGTCAACCTGTTCTGTTCGGCGACCTGATAGACCTCGATCTGAATCAGCACGCGGCCGATTCAGCGAACACTACAATCTGGCCAAGTTGGAACGCACAAGAACGGTGCGAAGTACACCCGAGCGTGCGCCTGCGCGCGCAGCCGGCCCGTGATTACGATCGCGCTGATGCAAAGCCCCCATTATAGCCTTTTACGCGGCGATTGTATCCTCTGTGACGTGATTATCGAAAACTTGTCGAGGTCAGTTCAGTTCCCACAAAAAAACATTTGAATCCATTCATATGTTAAAAAGGTTTATCGTTGTCTGTCGATCGTAAAGTTCGATATGGTATCTATAAATATTCAATAGGATATCATTTAAATTCTGTATACCTACTTGATGCCAGATTACCTCAAAATGATTACTTAAAACAGCCAGGCGAGTAAACAAAGGCGGCATCGGCAGGGTCAGGGCTAGCCGGGGGCGATGTGCTAGCTTGATTTATGTTCACTGGAAACCGGAGCTCTTCCGCAAAGTCTGCTGACGGTGACCGCACGGATATTGGAGAAACCCTTTTAAACCGCGGATAAATACCCCTTGTGAAGCTATATGCTTACTGCGAGGGTAGAGTTAATGCGCTTACCTGTAAAGCTAGCAACTAAACCGTATTGTTATGATGTTCCGGTCGATTTTAAACGACAATTCGGGTAAATGCCATTCCTTAATTAAGGTCATTCTTGTATGAATGCCGTTGAAAGTTCATTGGAGTTATTATTTTCGGCGAATTGTGTTCCAACAAAAGAAGCGTCTGAACTTGACGTAGTCTGGGAGAAAAGATCGTAAAAAAGAGGACTCACTGATTAGGTAATTTAGTTAGACTAGACCGCCAAAGAATATCGATCTAAGACCACTACGGCTTAACCAAAGAACTGGATAATTCAGAGCTCTTCGTATTTACGGCATTAATTTTAATGTTTGCGAAATTCCCGCACTCCGCAACGTCGAGAGGAAATTGGAGCAAAGTTAAATGACTGATACGAGTTAGTTCGAACATGTTCTTTGACCAATACAGGGCGCTGCGGTTTCTACTCGGTCGGTTACAGAAGTAGCCCAGGACAGAATTAATTATCAACTCACCCAACGGTTTCTCGTGTAAAACGAGACGAGCACCGCGATGGGAAAAAGGTTAACAGCGCATATATATATTCACGCATGCATTGTGATTTTGCGACGAAGTGAAATCACTTACTGTAAAACATGTCAGTCTTAGTACCTACATCATAATATTCCTAATATCTACCGGAATTACATTTGCACTATTAACTTTTGGTATTTTAGGTGTTTTTCTTTAATTTGTAATTTTCGTTAGTAGAGTTCGATCTGGTGTATTTTTAAATTAGTTGTCTTAGAGACAGATTCCTTTACGAACGGAGAAGCTATAAGCGTTTGGGGTATTATTGTACCCCAAACATTTTGCGTTTGGAGATTGGGGTTTTGGGGTGTGGGTTGTGTTTGTGTGTATATTACCATTTTTCTCCAAAATACCTAGACCGATTAGATGCGGTTCCTTTTATTTGAAAGACAAAGATAGAGATAATGTATTTTCACAAAATATATCATTCACACGTTTAAAACGCATGCACAATAGGTGTTTAAACAATTACCTAGGATAAGCAAGTTGCATTGTTGTGGACGTTGTGGTCATATTTGGTCCCTTTGATTGAGGTTTTTTTTTTTTAAATTATACTTGTTGTCTTCAAGACTTTTCACATTACCCTTAAAAATTAGTTAAAGGTACCTAAATATAACTGTAGCCGCCAAGTCTGCAACATCGACTCGGTGATAGTCGGTCAGTGCAAGAATGCAAATCCTTAATCGTGATATCGCGTGATACGAGGCAACAAATACCCTTCATATAAATATTGACCAGTCTAATGTGCCAGGTTTCGTCTCCCCGTGCCACTTTTTATGAGGGCGTGTGAGCGGAATCTTTCCAACTGTCGTTTCTTGCACTGTAAAACAAGTAAGTAACTGACCTAGCTGTGACATTTATCGCGGTGCAATGTATCCTATGCTTATAAAGGTGTCTAGAATAAAGCAATGAATAAGATGGCGATAGCATGGGCTAGTCTTAGTACAAATAGCTTGCCATACAAAAAATTGCAAGTTGCCGTACTATTTATTTATGCTCATAAAATCTTCTAGAATAAAGCAATGAAGAAGATGACGATAACATAAGCGAAGTCTTAATATAAATGACTTCTGAACTGACAGAATACAAATTGCAGTGCAATGTTTTCTATGCTTATAAAATCGTCTAGAATAAAGCAATGAAGAAGATGACGATATCATTAGCTTAGCTAGATTAGCCATTTATTTTTAATTAAAAATAGGCTTGCGTTTGACCATCATCTCGCCTGATGTTGAGCGAAGATGCGGTCGAATATAATAATGACTTCGCCATAAAAACAAAAATATACTTATAAAGTCGTCTAGAATAAAGCAATGTAGAGGATGACGGTAGCATAATAATAAGGCTTAATATAAATGACTTTTCCAAACAAAAAAAAAATTACAATAACAAGGCTGCACGTTGTAAATTTTTATCGCTGCAATATTCGCTTCAGACGGTGGATTCTGTTTATATACTGCAATATGACAATCTTTTATAGGGCCAAAGATTTTTCAATTGAATTTGATACTGTTGCTCTAGTAAAAATATTTCCGTAAGCTCTTCTAGGACGTCTTTATTGGACTAGGTCTTAATTTATGCCCCATAGATTTTTATCGACGAGTTTATGGCTTGAATTATGGATACATCAAAGTGTTTAGGGCTGGGCCGAGGCATCAGAACTATCAGGTAATTGGATACACTTACTCGAACTGCCTCGGGGTTGACTCGCCTCCGCCTCGAGGATTTATTACAATGCAGTCTGTTCGTCTCCCGTCTGTATCTATTTATTGCTTTTTTTATGTCTTCCTTAAAGAAATCTCTGCCGTATTCACCGTACTGTTAGTTTGCAGGTTGTAAATAACGTCTTGTATGTTTATACGATCTTGATGATTTTGTTTTTATTAATTTGAACTTGAACAACATAAATGCCTAATTGGAACTTCGAAGGTTCAAAACATGAAACATCACGTGTCCGCTAATGGATTGTTACAAATCCCTTATAAGTTCGGTTGTTTTGGCTACTTATTCCGCCGACGTGGTCATTTACATAACTATTAGAACCTGAGATAATCCAAAACTATCAACCGAATTAATATCAACTTCCCAAGCAACTGTTAATCCATTGCGTCACAGTTCCATGACACTTCTCCAGCCGATTAATTAAACTCAACTCTTATACAGCTCTGATTACCACAGTGCTTTATAAATGGTTTCTATGTAAAAAACAAACCTCTTAGGACGACGCCGACTAAATATCGACGGTCATTAGAGCCTCCATTGAATTTATAGCGGCAACAAATTATCAAGTCAAGTTTCGACACACAAAAAACATTTTTAATGTTTACTTCTCTACATTTCTCACAAAGCTCCCCCCTACTTGGGGATCGTTGTTACTATCGGAATGAAAGCGTAGTAATAAAAAGTTTTAACTTGGGGTACAGTGTAATAAATTGCTATGCCCTCCGAAATTACTGTCAGCCTGTATCGACGTCGTAAATGAGGGGAGATATAGGTAGATAGGTAAACAGTATAATTTTTAGAAATATTCGAGCGAAATTCCTCTTGATAACGGGGAGTTACGTTCGGTCTTGTATCATCGCTCATCGAATTCGTCATTGTCGATAAACGTATTGGCAATGCATTACCCATTGTGAGCCTTCCCTGGTAAAACTGTTAGTGATAAACGAGACCGCCTCTAACGCGCGACGATAAATCAATGTCTTCTCCGGCTAAAAGCTTTCAAGGCAAAACCTTTGCTTTCTCTAACATGTTTCCGAATTTCTCCTGTCCGTTGGTGTCTAATTTTCTTTTAACAAATCTCACAACATCTGCACGAGCGCTGGATGTTCCGTGTCCCGTGTCAGTATTACATTGTAACAACTGTTTCGCCGCATAAATATTGATGTACGAAAGGATCGTTTGTCAGTGCTTGGCCTCTGATCTTATCCTGCAATCTGCGCAGTCATAAACGTCTGAACTGGACAGTTTAGTAGTGCGCATTATTGACCTTCTGCCAGAAATGATTCATGTTTGATTAGTGTTTCAAAAGCAGTACAATTCTTTGTCAACAGTTGAAATTTTCATAGCCTTCCAATCCACACAATCAACAAACAAAAGTTCTCGAAACGCCTTGCTGGTTTTACGTCCATTTTTATTGGGTCAAGCAAGCGTTTAAATCATTCGCCGCGATTGCATAACTACGTAGTTTGTAACGAGTTTCGTTCACGTGTTCGTTCTCAACGTTAACCGGGCTGCGAACAAGTGCGGGGCTTCAGTTCCACAGGGCATCCCAGTCTGGCTTAGAACTTTATGGTTTGTTTCTCACGCGGCGGCCGGGTAACTCGATTAATCTGGCTTTGCAACTACTAGGCAGAAAGGATTAAGACCGAACCCTTTATGCTTCTGAGGTAATGTTATGCTATCAAACTGGCCTGTCTGATGCAACACTAACGTTAGAAGTATTACGTTGTTAAACGCACTTGAATACAACTTGATAATTATCTTAGGTCACCTTTACTTGTTCAGTTATTATCGGAGAACAGTCCAGTGTATTTGAACATAGAATAATCCTACCTTGCTTAGCTAACAAATAGCTTCTGGAGAATGGGAATGCAAGCGAGTTCGTCACCGTTGCACGACGCGAAGAGGCGAAGCATGTCACTGGGTGAGCGTGTCGTGTCCAGCGACGCCCAGGGCTTGCACGTAAACTTGTTTTATTTTATTTGAGCTCTTAAATCGTGCGTTCTTTGTACTAATTGGCATTACACAATTTTTTTCACCTTTGTGGTCTCGATGACGGTTAACGGAACAAAACTGTTTGTGTCACTTATTTGCCTGCTACACGGGCCTGCTCTGTACTTTTGAAAAAGTGAATTCATTTCTCCTGTCAACCTCAAGCCATTCATCCAGCACAATTGACAATGAAAGTAACATTGGTAATCGTTCTTGCTGGCACACATCTCTCGGGGTTTAACGAGCTCTCGTTCAAAATCGTCACACATTTTGGCGACCTTAATCCAGTTTCCTAGTGCGTCATAGGACCACGTGGCGCGGCCGGCTGGGATACGAACGTGATTTGTAGAAACGGGGTAAAGTAGCCACGCTCTACGCCTCGTGATCTGAGGTTTGTTATAAATGTAGGGTGCTGGTATTTTGTCCATGAACATATAAGTCCATTGCTGGAACGTGAACGCTACAAGCGGTGGATAAAATATCACGCTCGGCATCTCACCATGAATTCTTTCATCAATGAGATACTACCAATAAGGATCATTCGTACCGTCATAATTATAAAAAAATGCAATATAACATGGCGGTATTTTACTATAGCGGTCATATGAAGGTAACACAGGACCCATAGACCTACGGAACTTTATTTCTATCACTGGGTAGATTAAAGGATCACAACGATTCCGATTATTTTTCATACTCCATAATCGCGCTTAAACGTACGTTTGCATCGTTGTTAGACACAGGACGGACTGAGTTCATTCAAGCTAATTAACTTGTGTTTGTATTACCACGCAGACCTCGATATAATGTATCGACGTACCTCAGTTTATATGTATATGACATCATTACCTTTCATTGATAAACAGGCCCCCGATTCTGTTTCAATTTTATTTATTAAATAATTGCCTTAAAACTGTCAGTTAAAAAAAAATATCTTGAAAAATACAACCACCTAATGTTATAACTTAGTGTAAAAAAACTGTAAATTTTGAGGCAATGATTTAAAAAATAAAATTGAAACAATTACAATTTTAAAACAATTTCTTTAGTAGAATCGTGGCCCTGCTTTGTCTAAACTCTGTCACAAAAATGTTTAAAGAAATCTGAGGAGTTTTTAAATTTGAAATGTAATAAAATAACACATTTTTCTTATTGAAATATCTTCGACTTGAATAATTATGATAAGAATAAAAGGAACAGATCGTGTAGTAATACCGGTCTTAATAGTTATTTTCTTGTACGTTTTTTGCTCGTTGATAATTTTATGCTCGCCCTAACCTAACTAAAGTTAGAGCCTACAGTAGTTATTAGTTATGAGGGTTCCGTTGCTAACAGAATAAATATCAATACGTATCTTCTACAAGCCTCACCATTCCCTAACCTTTACATCATTTGGGTTTATTGGTTGACATTTAAAGGTTGACTTGACTGAGACACCCGTCCAAATTCCTTGAAATTGGTATTTTTTATTACCAAACCTATTTGTTGGTTTTTAAATTATAGCTACGGAACCTAGAACGTGGGTGTCTGCAAGCTTAGTCTTTTTATTTTTATACATTCAGGTTCCGCTGCGTCTGGTCTCCGATAATGATATAGACGATATAATACTTGACAATGACGACATGTCAATTATCTTTATTGACGGACTTGCCGCACTAATTTTCCCGCACTTATAACGCTGATACGTTATATACGCTCAGTTTGTTCTTGTAGAGTAATGTTATAAACAAAATGGCTCTACAAAGACTAATGTATCCATGGAATCAGTGAAACATCGATGCAAAAGAACGGATTGTCTCTTATTATATTCTAATACAATTTCGGTAACTGACTTACCACTTCCATTATCAACTTTTCTTTTGCTTATAAATCTTTCCTCATTTACACTGATTGTACGGTGTTATTTTTTTGTTTTGTTTTATTAATAGGCTTTCTTTTGGTTGGCAACTCGTCTGATGTTAAGCGATGATGCGGTTTACGATGGAGCACGCTTGCTTAATAGAAACCGATTCATTCGTGATTTGAAGACACCCAGATCGTAACTGTCGGGGAACGTCCATTCAGGTAGGGCATTCCAAAGACTAGCAGTTCGCACAATAAAATTGGAATCAAAGCGCTTCGTACGAGTTTTCGGAATATCAACCATAAAGCGGTATCGATTTTTTGTGCTCACTTTGGCAGTCCGATAGAAAAATGGGCAGGAGGACATTGCACTGATTTGTCGTCTACATTTCAGTGCTCACTGAACTCATGGTCGTATCCAGTGTTCGATCGTGTGGAGTCTAATTTATTCTTTTTTGCTAAACTCGTTGACGACCCAGTCATAATGGTAATGGCGTAGGACCCGTCTGGCTACACCCTCTAATTTCAGACCGCCTTTGCTGCTTTGCAAATATTCACCAAATTGTTACGCGTAATAAGCACGTAGAAGTAGCGGCCAACTAATTTGACGATTTGCTCACTACGTTTAAACAAGCCCCCGTTGGTACATTAAACTAATTATCCACGTCGAGAGAAGTTATAATTCTATTCCTATTAAAATTGTGTTGATCATCTAATTATCATATTATAATCAACATCCCAACAATGACTCAATTTAAAATCTGTCTCGTACCTCGTAATAAACCTATCACGCGGTTCATTTATTTTATTTCCGAGCCAATTTCTTTCAAAGAAGATCTCGAGTTGTAATTGTACCCTGCAAATAGGTATTCTCACTCGAAGTTTACTGGTTTACGTATGGCCCTGGGGCGTGACAGGCGCGTTGTGGAATTGAAAATATAATTAACAGAAACTGCGAACGGCTTCATTATAAAACTGAATTGTCTTATAAACGGCTACTGCTTTAATATTGTTTGTACAGGTATCCAGCCTTTTCTTCTTCATTTCAATTATAATCTCGTAAGAGCTTGCTTTGATTGTTATAGTTTGTTTAATTTAGTTAAGAGACATTTTTAACTGACTCCAAAAAAGGATGAGGTTCTCAATTCATCTGTATTCTTTTTTGTATAAATGTTACGCGATATTTTCACCGATTATGAATTGATTTTGAAAAAAAAAACTCTCTCACTAAAAAAAACTATCTCATTTAAATTTGAATAAAATATAATCACTTCTAAATTTAGAATTTTTGGTATGAACCCCGTTTATTGAATTCTTAAGTTCCTAGTTAAACATAGCCTAGAAGTCGTTTAAGAAAGAAAAAAAACTTGATTCAAATGAAAAGAGACGCAGATAATAATTGTAATCTTTCAAATTGTGTTAGTTTAATTAATGCTACAATAGAATTGGAAGTGTTTTATACAGTGCGATTCTTTGTGTATTTCTTTATCAAAATGAAAATTCAGAGAGTTGAATTTTTCAGACCGCCTACTAACGAATTCGTGCTAGTCATGTTCGTTTCTTATTCCTGTCCCAATGAAGATCAAACGTAATTAGTCACTCTGTAATGCAAATGTCGTCTAAGTCACGCAATCAGCTCGTTTGTCCTGGTCACGTGATTAAATCATTTATTTATTGACTTCGTAGCTGAACCGATTGCAGCACATTATGTCTTTTGTTATTAACAAACTAGCTCTTGAAAGGAAATATAACCAAGATCGATTGGATTTTAACCATTTCATGTCATGCAGTGTGTTTTCAAGTCGTAAGTGAATCGTTTGCTTCTAGGCAAGCGTGTTGCTTCGTAGATCGCATTACCGCTTAACAACAGGCGAGTTGCCAGTCAAAAGTAAACAATTAAAAAAAAACCTAATTAAAATTCAGGTTTTACTTTGAAGAGGCTGAAAACGAATAGCAGCAAACGTTTATATTTTTATTTGTAAAGTTTTTCCCCATGAAATGGTTCTATTTGAGCAAATAATTATTTTTATTGGTTTTATTACTAACGAATATTTAGGTCAAATTGTTATAATACCTTGTTGAAATCTTTAAAAATAATAGCTTTATTGATATAACCTTCATGCAAATATCGGCTTCTGTTCAACACACGTCAAATTAGAGTAACCTTCGGCTGTGGTTTTATTACAATTTATGTTTCATAATCCGCTGCATTATCATTAAAGGTTGAATAGCAGCTTATGTTAATTTTGTTAATTGTGGCTTCATTATTATCATTTGTGCTACAATGGACTCAATAAACGATGGCACTGTTAATCACCGTGGCTTTAACATCTATTGTGCTGCAATCCATCCCAAGGTTGATTGGTTCAAACCCGAGTTCGCTGTCTTTCCGACATTTATTGTATAGTGTATCAATTTGTCAAGGTTTTTTCACAAAACGTTCATCGACACACTTCCAACAAGTTAAATCTTTAATTCTTATGGGCGAGTTTAAATGATCCGATATGTATACATACCTTAGAAGTAAGCTTGTGATAAATCAGGTTGACATAGAAGTGTGTATGTAGGTCAGGCATAATAGGCGATAGCATGACTCCATCAGTAGGGTTGTTACTAGCCTTGTTCATGATTGGACTAGTTTTTCTATCAATCTAGACGAGAGCGAGGTGATCGTGAACACGGATACCTACATAAATAAAACTTGGATCTATACAAAAGCATCAGCAAATCGTCTATATTGTCACATTTGAACAGTAAATTATACAAATGCCTTCAACAAAATCATGGCCCACTTTAAAATAAAAGATTTTTTTTGGATAATTAATCGAGTTGGAGACGGTCTGAAAGGTTCTAGCCAGACAAAGGCAATATGCGACACACTGACCAAATTCTGACGAAAGAAATTTCCTCGGAGCCGTATTTCTTAAGATCGTCATTAATATCAGAAACCGTTCAAGCCTCAACAAACATTTCTTTGTTCTCCGACCCAAAATTCCACATTTACCCGTAATAGATTACATTGACGTTGTTCGTTAATAGCTTTTTGGTAGAGAGCCAGCGGTTTGCAGATTGCTTTCGCGCTTCCATCGATAGTGATATGTGTCAAGGAGGTACGGCGTGCTTCCAAGGATCTCTTTCAACTTTATCGGTCATTTAAAACTAGACTAAATCTGTTTTGAATTTTTCAAATGCATTTTTGCCTATTTTTTTAATTTTTTTTTTTCAAATAAGTTGTATAGATCAATGTTTCTGCTCGGTAACAATAGGTACATATACAAAACACACTTGGTAGGTAATACCAAAATCCAGTAAAATTCTCCATCGGTTATCGGTTCTTCGAGCGACAAACTAATACTTATATATAAAACTAAACTAATCTAATAATCCGCTGCCAGCAGGCATCGTACCCAAAATGCTGGCTGCATTGCCGCGTTGAATTGCAATGCTTATACGCTGTGCAAAAAATATTTTTAAAGATTTATCAAATCGTCTGGTCGAAGCATCTCGTGACCAAAATGCTGGCCGATATCTTGCACAGCCAATTTCATAACACGTAATGCATTCACAAACTCAGATCAAGTTTTAAGATTTGAATATTGAAAACCAAACAAACATCAGATTGGGTGATAAATTGATAAAATAAATAAAACATAATATTTTGTCTGTGAATTCAAAATAAAATTTCAATGAATATGCGTCTCTAAGCTTAACTTTAATATTACTTTAGGTCGAGTTATTGAAATATGTGGGGACCTACTTTAGATAATTCTAGATTTTTAATAGCTTTCCTTTTGAAGATTAACATAGAGATTAGGCAAAAATATTTTCCAATAAAATCATCGGTTAGTAGACCCACCTTCCCACCTTCACCCTCACAACCCCCCAGCGTTATACAATTTAATTATCTTTCGGCATAGTTCCATTATTACTTTAGATAATTGTCTTTGCTTCGGCGCGCGTCAATTCATTCCTTTTTATAGGGTAATGAACTTTATAGATCTGGCTTTGAACTAATAGAATATGATTGACGTGCGACCATTGTCGTCGGTGCTCCTCTGGCCAAGGTCGGCGGCTCCCACTACGCCCATCCCAGCTGACAAATGGGTTCACTCACGAGTTCACTCATATATTTACTGATAGATAAGATTTATTTGTTTACAGTGGCTAGTGATTTATGTGGGAAACAAACTTTTTATTTACTTTATCGGTCCATCGCTGATTGACATGTTTAATTTCGTCTGTAGCATTCTTGTATGCAGGGTCTGAGATTGCATAAACAACCCCGCGCCCCGCGGTTTCACCCGCGTATTATACCTCCTTGGTAGCGACAACAACCTCCTTTGATTTATTTATATTATAGATGTATTTTTTTTTCTATGATGTAATATGTAAATTTTTCTTCTTTCGAGTCGATGTTTCGTGAATTTTTAATTTATTTTTAAATTAAGTTTTAAACAAAAAAAAAACACCCTAATGATACTCTCCGTGGCTTCATTCAGGTCGTCTAGTGTGCAGGTTGTAGGACACGCAGGTTGTCAAATTGTAAGCCTTAAGTTCTTGCCGTTCAATAAAAAAAATATGGAAAAAAGGAAATATTCTTGATAATATTTTCCCCCTAAATTTTTCCGATATTTTAACTTTTCATATATTTTTAACTGATTCTTCCGTTATTTTATATTTTTACTTATTCTGCTATTCGGGGCGGAGAAAAATCCAACAAATCAAAGATCGTGAAAATCGATCTAGCCGTTCTTGATTATTTATAGGTACCTATAAATGTTGGTCCGGGAATGTCATAAGCTTAAGTGATTAAATGTACCCAACAGCCTCGGCCATTTATCTATCTTTGAACAAAGTTTGAAGCGTCCTTGCTACTTTCATGATGTTTGTCATCCATTTCTCTCCCTCGGGTAAACAAGACGCTTGCTAAAGTTTGTCTCCATCTCCAATGAGGTCACGGGGTTTACGATTTCCCTCAATACGTCTAAATACTCGTGGGGACGAGACAGCCTCGCTTGTTGGTTTTGGAAACTGTTTAGTATTGCCATAAATATAAACTGTTTTATTAAGAAATTAAAAAAAAAAGTTGATTGAGACGTTTCTAGAAAATATTGCGAGAGGTCGTACAATTTACGATAAGAAAATGTTTATCGCCAATAAATATGGAAAAGCTATTGCGCGTATCTTGCGCATAATAATAAAGCCGTAACTGCATCAAAAGACACTTGGCCGTTTTATGTGGTTGGAAAAGGGGTGTCAGTGGTAATAATGCTATGCAATAGTTTACATGACTAAGAACCTTTGAAATCACTTATCGATCGAGGCATGAACATTTGCGTCTATGTGTTGGATTTTCAAAATATGACGGTAAAACTGTTCATGAGACAAGAAGGCATCATAAGGACGACCAAAGAATACTTTATATTTCAAAAAAGAAAACTGGGCCCGATTCACTTACTGCAAACCTAAAACACGCTCGTAACGCGGCGCGTTCAGTTAACCTCTAAAAGTCTGCTTTTATTTCATAGGGAAAACAGGGCAACTTTTTTGTTGTTAACTAAACACACCGCGTTACTTGCGTGTTTTAGTTAGTAAATAAGGGTTTTTTACTATTTTTTTTATAAATAATAGGCTTGTGCTTGACCGCCAAATCGCCTGATGTTAAGTGATGATGCGGTCTACGGTGGAGCACGCTTGCCTAGAAGAAACCGATTCACTCGTGATTTGAAGACACCCAGATTGTATCCTGGAAAACATCACGTAAAACAGCTAGTTGTACGTAATAACATCTCAAGACGTGAACCGCTTTAAACTAGGTAGCGATTGTGGCTTGTTAATATATAATAGCACCATCGGCATTGGTGTCATAGGCGGCGGAGAATGGAAGGTCTACCGGCGCACCTAGCTGATAGGACGTGTAATTTGCGCCGCTGCATTCCAGCTCCAGCCCTTCATACAACTCCCAAACGCGATATACGAACAGTAGGGGTCGTTGAATAGGGGGAGGGGGAGGGATTTGAAATAAATAAATATAATACAAACTAGCTGCGCCCCGCGGTTTTACCCGCGTTATATACCCTGGAAGCTACCTCCTTTGACTTAGATGACAATTACTTTATTATCTACTAGCGACCCACCCGCCCGACTTCGCACGGGTGTAATTTACGTGCGAAGGCAGGGTGGGTCGCTAGTTATATATATAAACCTTCCTTGAAAATGTGTCTAACTGATGGTGAAAACCGCATCAAAATCCATTGCGTGGTTTAGGAGGAGTTAGCGGCCATACTATGTAGAGATAGAGATAGAGATGATGCCGTTCCATACAAAATGTATGGGAAAATTAATTTTCTTCATAGTTTTTTCTCCCCTGTATTTTTGCGATATTTGGGGCGGAGAGAAATCCAACAATTCAAGGATCATGAAAATCGGCCAGCTGTTTGTTATATATGTATTGTAACTAACCCGATTTTGTTTTATATATAATTATATTGGTATATTCTAATCGGATTTATTCGTTTTTATCGCAATAACATTATCTAATTTACGTTTGAGCCGACGACATCGATTTGGATCATCTGATTTAGAAGCTTGCGTCTAGCTAATATGGGCTGCTTGACGTATGTATAATTGTTTTGAATATATCGTTTATATTTTGATATCGATTTAGTAAACATAAAAAGCATACTCTTATTTGAGCTAAGCATGACTAAAGAGATTTTTCTGATGTCTCTTGCACTATGCCTAAACTGGATATGAAATGGAATCTACGTCATCCCTTACTCTTTATACGTCGTCCTAAGTACTGCTCTATCACGCTGCCTAGACGTAATTAGACTGGCTCGGAATATGTCTACAATTCGAATTAATCTGCGAACAGAGTTTATTCGATTAACCTTTTATGCAAATGGAATTTGGAATGCCGTTGTTAGGTAACATCTATGGTAATTTGCCGACAGCCTTGTTTTTTTGTGAGACTAAAAAGAGGTTCGCTTACTGATATGAATATTATGACTTTGATCGGGTACGTCGGGGACATTGGAACAGTCTCCAAACCTCATCTTCTCTACATAGTATAAATTAAAGTCGCTTTCCGCGTCTGTCTGTCTGTCTGTATGTCTGTATGGCCGCTAACTCCTCCTAAACCACGCAATGGATTTTGATGCGGTTTTCACCATCAGTTAGATACGTTTTCACGGAAGGTTTATATATATAACTAGCGACCCGCCCCGGCTTCGTACGTAAATTATACCCGTGCGAAGCCGGGCGGGCGGGTCGCTAGTAAGGTATAACGTGTGGTCCTATTTTGTTAATGGTTAGTTAAAAATAAACCAGCCAGGTACTGAGGATACATATTTTCTAGAGCAACCTATCTCAATATTCAAATCAGCTCGGCCGATCCATTACGACTCGACATGACCCTTTTTTACTTGATGCTCCGAAAAGGGGCGATGCGAGAAAGCTCTCCCGAATACAAATATCGTAAACTGACAACGTTTGCAACCTACGCAACACTCGAACTTGACCGGAATCGAAACGATTGCTCTGATAAAGGTATTATAGTTTTTATATTAAACGTGATATTGAAACCGAACAAAAAGTAGCCTTGCATTCGCGGCATTCACGAATCTATTTAGATGTAATGTAAATCTTAAAGGGCAAAGGCGTGGTGTTGCGTAGTCAACTTACACAAATATGTTAACTTTGGAGTACCCTATCGCAATAAGAAAACTCAAGATACCTATTGGATTTGATTGGAGAGCAGAATATTTTCTGCGACATGGTGCTATTCCCTTGCTGCCTGTACTTGGGCCCCACTTTATTTATCTGTAGGCGCAGCAGGTGACCTCTCGGGTGTTTAGTTCGTGAGCTTAGTTACATATTTATTGCGTCCTATTCATGTTTTATTTTACGCTGGATTCATTGTGGGATCTCATTTAAATCATCCGACAGTTTCAAAATCTGTTTTCCGTCTTGGGTTACAATTGATAATGTTAGGTATATACCGCTGAGGTGCAGCCTTGGTGCGCCGGCTGAAGCGGTATCCAGCTGCTACAAGGAAACACCTCTCTTTGAAGCATTTAGTGTTAAATGTTGCACGTGTCTTTTGTTTGGGAATCAAGATTGTGGTTCAGTTATTTCACGTCTCAAATACCATCTTGCAATTCACTCTGTAAAGAATCCTTACGAAGGTTTCCTTGAATAACGTTTCACAACAGTAGTGTCTCCATTTCCCGCGCTACAGTAGCCTCAATATTGGAAAAACACAATTATAGTTTTATTATCCCAAAACAATTCAGTCCTACTACCACACAAAGGGGCAATAGTAATTGGCTAACATTCGCGTTGTAATGATTGCAATGGAACGGCTCTGAGGCACCTGTTTGTATGAAATCCGCGTGGGAATCAGCAACGCGCCCGCGGCGGCGGCAGCGCTTGCGCAAGCGCCGGTCGGCACCGCGCGGTTTCGAAAACTGTTGCACCCGACCGCTCGTTAAGACACATCGTTGGTGAGTCGTTAATGAGGGTTATAATAATAACAACCTTGCAGAAATAATATCTGCAGATACTATTGGAAGTCTTGAATTCGTGGAGCTCTCAGTATGATTAAGCTTTTCTACTGCTCATGCCAGAAACCTCATATTCTGTAGATGTGTCTCCATGACAACTATCTGCATGCGTTCCATCTTACGAAAATAATGCTTATCTTGTGGATTGTAATGGTGATTGTTGTTTGAGTATTCAAGGCTCATCTACATGCACCAGGACAGCTTAATAATATATATTGGTCTTGTTGCACACAATTATTTCTAAATCGATTAACTTAGACGTGTATTGGACACGATACGAGTAATGGGTTGTAAAATATCTTATAAGATCTTGGCATTTTAGTTTACGGCTGTGAAGATCTCATTGAAATAATGCAACACGGATGTCAAATACATCGTAAACATAAATTCTTGGAGAATAATGAGAGAGTTGACGGCTTTCACATCAAAAACTACTTTCCGTGTATTATGTTATAATCGTGTTACAGCCCGATGGCGAGACGTACATTTACAGACACGACTAGCGTCGCCGGCTCATTTCAATCGGAATCATTTCGTTTATTTGGGTTATCAACACTGATTAAACTTGTTTTGACTAATATTGTGTCCAATTTGATAGATGCCCTACTTGTGTTGTTATTAATCACCTAGATTTATAGTTGGCAACAATATGTTTACGTCTTAACAACATGGTTTTCGACCGCTGAATATTCCGTACCGTATATCATTACCATTTCAGTCTTTATCTATTAATTTTTGGAAAAAGCCTCTTCTTTCATCATAATCAGCCTTTTAACAGTCCAGTACTGGACTTTCAGCCTACCCCCGAAAAGATTGGGCCATATCCACGCTGGCCCAGTTGCGGATTGGTGGATTCACATACGCCATTGAATTTCTTCTCCGTACCTATTGCAAACATATTGTACGTATTGTATTTTGTTCGCATTGGTCGCGGGTTCATACCAATAAGCCCCATACCAATAAGCTTTTTGGAGTTTATGTACGGATTTTCATACCACTGGCTTTTCTGTGAACGAAAACATCGCGAGGAAACCTGCATACGAACGGAGAAGAAATTCAATGGCGTATGTGAATCCACCAACCCGCAACTGGGCCAGCGTGGTGGATATGGCCCAATCACACCATCAGGAAACCTCTTCTTTAGCAAATCTTTATTTTTAGCTCAGCGTCGATCCCATCGACGTCTTGACCTGGACCCACAATCCTGATTACATCATCCATCCAGACCACTGGTCATGTGAACGATATCATCAGGACCCTTCTTCACGTTGTCGTCATTTAAAAAGGTATTTCTCTTTAGAATGAGGAAAGTCATTCCTCTACCTACAATTTAGTGTCGACTCCACGTTCTTTCATTACTTAGTTAGACGATACACTTACATTGAAAGTTGCTATTCGCGCCGCGTCCGTCACGAACAAAACATTTTTATTATCACCTATTTGTCAAACGGTGCCATCATCTCGGAATCAATATTTATCGAGTTGGAGAAAGTCAAGATTCTACTTCGCCACACACGTGCTCACAAATTGTTTATTAACATCGGTACATACTGATCGAATGGTACTTATTCATAGACAGAGCTACATGAAAACTATTAGCACCTATATCAGGTAACCCGTTACCTGATAAAGCCCGTTGGTCTAGTTGTGGTAGTGATCTTGCCTTCTGCGCTTGGGGGCGTGGGTTCGATTCCCACCTAGGGACAAACATTCATGTGATGAACATTTGTGTTTGTTCTATATCTGGGTGTTAATATCTATTTAAGTATGTATTTAAAAATATTAATGTATGTTTATCAGTCTCTGGCAGCCATATTACAAACTTTGCTTAGTTTAGGGTCAGATGAGCGTGTGTGCAGAAATGTCCCGAATATTTATTATTATTTATTTACCTATCGTTTAAAGTAAGTAATCGATTTATCGACTTATCTATTTGTGCTGATTTTTATGCTCTAGATAAAAGTTTAACTTAGCGGTTCTCTTTGTCAGTAAATAACTTGTTAGATAGTGTAACTTCTACAATGTTATTTGTTTGCTTTAGTTTGGACATTTCAATGATAATCATATCTATATTACCGTATAAATATTATAAATTATACTTCAAAAATACGCCTGTTTTCTTTCATTTAACCTTGTCACTGCAGAAAATAGGTGACTAACAACTCACGACGTCGTTTCAAAGCCCTCATAGTCGTGGGTACCTAATTGAGCATTGTAAAAGTGAAATCTGAACGGTTAGCGATAAATATAAACTGAGGAATCGCAAGCACTTGTCAATTTCTGTACATCTGCGTGTAAATTTAAGAAGCTCGATATCTCTTTACCTCGATTTCTCTTTTGTGACTTTGAGTTATTGTTATAATTATGTGATTATTTATTTGATAAGCTCATGATTATAGAATTAAATAATACGCACTAGACCTACTACTTAATCATAAAAGATTATGCCACTTCCTATTCCACTTTCATTATCAGCTTTATTAACTTTCTTCCTTTAAAGTCCGATCATTTGTTACCCTAAATTAGGTCATGGTTATTATTTTTGAAGCGGAGTAATATAAATCTCATAAAGACCCCAGTTTCTAAAGCAATTTTTCATCTTTTGTTTGTTGTTTGCTTTTACCGCGCGCCGTGGGAGCACGCCGCACTAATTACTACAATGCAGTAGTTTGGCGTGCAAATTGGAAATATAGCATGACGTGTCGTAGAATGTCGTGAATTGTTCGTGCATTGTTCGTACTTGAACGTTACATATTGTGATACGGCCGTCTCTTTTAGCTGACCTGTGCAGATCTTAAGAGTGAAGGAGACGTCATAGTGTGTCAGTGGGCGCAGGTGAACGGCCGGCACACATACCCTTATCAGCATTGTCGATCGGTAGTGACGTGTAAACCCTACGCACCTGCAGTTTTATCGTTTCCTCCGTTCTTTACTTTCAGTTGCGCAGCAATTAGTGCTCTAGAATTACTTCATTAATACGATGTAGAAATCAGTATTAACTGTACAATAGCCAATATTGATTTATCATTCAGTTCCTTTCTCAGTCAACTAATAAGTAAGTAGAACACGCAATTCTATTTCGAATCTATTAAAGCACAATATTAAATGTCGCAGATATGCTAATGAAATTGCAAGCTTCTGCAGTTTAATTTTAATTTATGCGAGAACCGCTCACTGCATCTGAACTATTCGGAGCAATTAGGAAACGTCATCGATATCTATAAAGTAGGTAGACGCAACGCTGCAGCCAGCTCTGTGTTTGTCGTTGCGAGACGATTAAATATAATTGAAACTGCCGAGGCGCAATTCGGATCGAACCAATCTAACCTCTCACGAACCGCAGTGCCATTCCGTGCCGCAACACCGAAGAATATTTTACCCAGTTTATGATTTTGCAACAAAACATGTTACGATTCATCTATTGCTTCACTATTGTGACATTCAACTTTACTTATATCTGCAATCGCATCAAACTTTCATCAGCTTTCTAAGCACGAAAACAATAACGACCGGAATGGCGTTCCTTCACACTCACCTTGTCATATATCTTTTCTTTGAGTCTAATTGGCTTTGTGTAGTGTATTGCACTTACTAAAAACGAAGAATAAACTGGTTCTTTTTAATTTCAGGTACGTACCATCTGGTGCTTGGGCGTAGGCTTAACTGGAATAAGGTAGGTACGCTGACACCACTGACCGCTTTAACTCCACTCGCTCCAAAGTCAACTCTCCAAACGACCGCTGATTTAAATCATACAGGGATTTTTCTGAAAGACAACTCAATGTCGAACGATGCAAAGTCACATTGACCGACGCTGCATGTATGTGTACTTTTGTTTGCTTGTCGATCGACAGTGACAAAGCGCTAAATCAATTTACTCCTTCATAAAAAATAAAATTTGAATAACATCGATCTAAGATAAGTTCAATATAAATGGCGTTGGAGCAGATACACCGGCTGATCGTAAAGCTAATGATGGCGCTTGTTTGTCTTCATAACGTTAAATTAGACCTTGAAGCGACACGCTACGAACATCTATCTCGTCTGCGCAGCGTGGGGTCTACGCCTTTTACAGATCCGCGCCGTGTAAAGTAAATCCAAACATGCTTTACTTAACCATTACTTTTTGTTCCACTGACACTGCGATTATCTCGGCTGAGGCTGGCTGGATCCACATTATCGCACCGCTCACGTCCCATTCACGGTACTCGGCCAAGCATTTTTAAATTATTTTCAATGAACGGTTAGAGTCGTGATTGAATCTCTATTGCGGTTCCATATTCATGGAACTCGTTGATAAGATCCTCAATTCACAATCGATGTCACAAGGGGCACGGAGCGACCAAGGACGCTTGTGGACTGCGGTCGACATTGTTTATTGTTTATGCCTTCACTTGTCCTTTTGTTGCTCAAGAATGAATGACATGTCATATATTATGAACGCTTACAAAAACGACGCTTGGGAATATACGCCAGGGTAATTGTCGATTGTTTTCATAGAATGTGGCTTTAGCAACACGTAAAAAATTGCCGGCTCCCTGTCTCTGTGGATTACCTTACGAAGGTCCAACTTTAGTACGAAACAGAAAGTTTGTCGCGTAACTTAGAAGGCCATCTGATACGATATCCTCTCTCATTGTTTCTACTTGGAAACTTACAGGACTATGATAGACGTTGCGACGGTGTGACCTTTTCGGACTTAAGCTTACGTCGACCTGCGATAACTTCCTTCTTCGTGGAGATCGTGGCTTAAGATATCTTGACAGGGATCTATTACTATGAAACTTATTATTTTCTCTAAAAGCTGTTTCATTCTTTGTTTTTCCTTATAAAAACTAGAATCCTTGTAATTTTACCGTGACATCGGATCGCTCATCTACTATTCCACTTTTAAGCTGTTCTTGTATATACGCGTGAACAAAAAAATATAATTATAATTGACAGTTTCTAAGGGCTCATAACTTGCCCGTCAACGAAGTCTGACGATGAAGCTTGAAGGTGGCAGCTGGAACTTTCTTTTCGTAAAAGTTCGTCAACTTTTGGCTCATTTGTTTTGTTTATCGAACAAAAAGCCTGATTTAGAAGTCTTTTTAATGTGATAATTATTTAAATAAAGCCTCGCACGTAATCCATGATGAACAGCCTTGCGTTACGCAGTGCGAACAAACTTGTACATGTTGTATGTACATAATGTCAAATTGTCACGCGATGCCCTTGTAGCCGTCATTTAAATGACAGAATTTTTCATTAGAACACGTAGAGGGAGAAAGCAAATACTGAGTCTATGTTAGAACATGGTGTTCAAACTGTCACAATACAGACAATTTTTTTTGCGATTTCAAGGCTGGTCCCATAGGCTTTTATAAATTTAAATGATAGGATTGCCTTTGAACGCCAACATGCCTTATGTTAAGCGATGATGCGGTCTACGATGGAGCACGCTTGTCTAGATGAAATAGCATTTGAAGACACCCAAATTGTAACTATCCGGGAACAGCCATTTTTAGTAAAAGTTATTCATAATGATGAATACAGCGACCTCCTTTCGGCTTAACAACCCTGTAAAACTTTTCTTGCCCTTAGATTGCTCATACTGACATTTGTAGCCAAAAGTACCTGCAAATGTTCCACTTACGTTGTTTATTTGCTAACAGCACCTGTGCAGGATTTTTCCAAGGGCATGCAATACTAGGTAGAGCGCGTAGCGACAATACTTTTAAACAGGAAACGTCGCCGGCAACTGCAGACCGGTCTACCTACTTCCTTTGACGATTCATTAAAATAAGGCGCTACGTCGAATGTCAGTAAACTCGTAACTCGTAGTGGCTTTCTGCACTCAACTTGTTTCTCTTTCATATTAGTTTTCCTATGTATCATCATCATTATCACTGTTATTATTGTTGCTTTTCATGTTTCCACTGCTGGGACACAGGTAGGGTTGCCACCCGTACTTTATAATAAAGTATTGTACTCTATAATAAAGTATTGTACTCTATTTTGGCCAAACGTACTTTATACTTTATGAGGGCAGTAAAGTACGTGAAAATACTTTATTTTTACCTGTGAAGATTTTTTTAAATGGACTTCTATTTTTTACGTGTAACAGAACGGACTGCAGTGGAACGTAACCTAAAACGTCAATGTCAATATCATGTCATGTCAACTTGTCATTATTGAAATATGTATGAAAGAGAAATAGTTTGGTAAATAAATATTACTTTATTTTCAGATGTTGTACTTTTTTTTTAGCCTAAAAAATTAAATATGCTCTATTTGTTTAAAAAAAGGTAGCTACCCTAGACACAGGTCTTCTCTCAGTGAGAGAGGATAGGTCATAATCCACCATGCTGGCCCAGTGTGTGTTGGTAAATGTCATATTAGGTATGTCTTTGAACTTTTTGAGGTTCTTGGGTACTGGTTTCCTCACGATAGTCACGATACTTTCTCATACCGTTTTTGAGCAAAGGAACTGCACATAATTTATTTTAAATACTAAATAAGTTTTTCATGCAGGGCCGAGGATCGAACCGGGTGTCGACAGATTGTAAAGCGCACATGTTACCGCTCAGCCACTACCGCTCATTCCTTTCCTTTGTATGTTCAGGATCCAATTCAAGTCCTTATGTTATTTGATTGTAAGACGCCACGACCGACTGGAGTGTCGAGTCGCCGCGTGCAAACGGTTGTGTAAAAGTCGACTTCTAGTTTTACCGTAGATTCAATATTGAACGTTGCGCCTCCGCCTTTTCTCGATTGTTCATAACTCTTGAGACTATAGGTAGATGAGGGACAATTTTGAACCTAGCGTATAAAGATTTGACTTTGTTACGGTCTCTTGTACGCTGCGGCGCCCCACTCGCCTCGTCTCCCCAGTCTGAGGTGGGCTTAAGAAGATGAGAAACACTATTCCCGTGAAGCAGAGCTCTGTCTCAGAGCTTTGAGGAAGAATATATTCGAAGCTGACAACCTCAGATAAGACAACAATGGGAGATATGGCAAGGTGGCGTGACGGGTGCGAACGCATCTTGTCTAAATCTGGCTCGATGTCTTTAATCAAACTCACCCTGCAGATGACCTTGCCGCTATTTTTTTGTATGTAGACAACTAGTTAGATAATTTTTGTTGCTGCAAGTTTCTTAGTGTGCGTGAAAAATGAGTTAGTGTGCCGTACATAAAGTTTTTGCGTTTAGCGGTTTAGCTTTATATTGGGTGAATTTTGAACACGAACGATAATTTTGCTCGACATATCTCATTTGTTTGTCTGATCTGAGCTGACAACTCTATATTATTACTAGTTTTTCTAGTAAGTAGGTATTTAAAAAACTTCTCTGAAACTCTGAATTTTAATCAATAACATTTTATACGGATTTTATCGCGTGTAGTATTAATTTTTACACTTCCTGGCGTTTTAATTAAAACGTGTTATTGCGATAACTGATAAGTACCTAACTCTATGAATTAAGTTTGAGATAAATTATTTAAAAGTAGAAAAAAAGCGTAATCATGCTGTGACCACAAGGAACACACGTGGAACGTCTTATTTTTAAAGCACCCAATCATCATTATCATCATCAGCCAGAAGACGTCCACTGCTGAACATAGGCCTCCCCCTTTAACCTCCACACTGAACTACAGCCTGCTATCTGCATCCACTGGATGCCCGCGACTCACGATGTCATCGGTCTATCTAGTGGGATAGGTAGGTAGGTAGGTAGGTAGTATACGCAGCGTAGGTAGGCCACCTACGCTGCGTCTTCCGGTTCGTGGTCTACACTCAAGAACCTTTCATCCCCATCGGTTATCGATTCTTCGAGTGATGTGGCCTGCCCATTGCCACTTCAACTTGCAAATTTTACCCAAAGTACCCACCCAATGCAAATACGCAATTATAAGTCTATATTTATTTATTACCTACCACATTCGCAATTTATCGATTCTATTCCCAGTGCAAAATATAAAATATGTCTCGGTATATTGCAATATCTCAGTGGAACTCTAGATATATTGCGTTTCCCATTACCCATTAAGCACATTTTCTATGCATCTAAGCGTTTCACGGCAGCTTGAAACGGAAATCACATCTTATAATCGCAAGTCAACTGAAGTATATTACAAACAAAATCAGATGAGCAGTAAGGTATAAAATGTCAGTTTTATTTCAATATTTTCAAGGATTATCTTTCTATATGAATTTTTTTATTATAAATAGGCTTACGCTTGGCCACCAACTCGCTTGATGTTAAGCGATGATGCGGTGTACGATGGAGCATGCTTGCCTAGGAGCCGATTCACTCTCGACTTGGACACCCAGATTGTAACTATCGGGGAACACCCACTCAGGCAGCGAATTCCACAGACTAGCAGTTCGCACAATAAATGTGGAATCAAAGCGCTTCGTACGGGTGATATAAAAAAATAATCTAATTTACTTAAAATCTTGTAGCAGACACAGCTCAAGTTAATAATTAGGTACGGTAGATTATTCAAGGGTTCATTTTATGTTCCCATGTAGAAAAGGAGTATTTTTTGGAAAGAAAAAAATATCATACTACCACACCATCGAACCAAAGTGAATCCTGGCCTCCGATACTAAAATACGCCTTCTTCCTTTCCTGTACAGTCTCGAGCTAGCTCTTCACCAGATCTCTAGCGGTATCGAGAGAGCACAAAAACCAGCCGTAAAACGTTTGGTTGTACTGGGTACAATTGGTTTAGCTGCTCGATTTTCACCCCTTCTTATTACGTTGCCGAATCAGCTAAGTCTCGCCGATGATGCCCAGCCGTTTTCAGCACATTTTCTATCCAGCGCAAGAATTTTCCGGAATATTAACATAAAAGTTTACAACAACAAAAAAAAAACAATACACTTACACTAACTAATGAATTGATAAAAACTCAACACAGTTGCAAATATGGATCCCCGAAACTTAGTTACTATCTGGGTATCTTCAAATCACGAGTGAATCGGCTTCTGGGCAAGCGTGCTCCATCGTATAACGCATCAGGTGAGTTGGCGGTCTAATTACAAAAAAAAAAAAACAATCTTCCTTCGTCTTACAACAGACTGTTACTAGCAGGTGAATTTCTATTCTCCGTCATACGCCGATTACTCTTCATAAGTTCTCGTGACTGCATATGACGTAACTATTTTCACCGTCTCAGCCGTGCCCGCTTGCATAATAACGAGTCCACGTTTATTTAGCACGATTTTAGCACAAAAAACTGCAGAGAACCTGAAAAACTTGCATAACTGTCCCGCCGGTGCACGAAACTATTTTTTTCCCTCTCTCTCTACGTGGTGCTTTTTATTCCTAGATTTGAACCGTTTTTCAAAATGCTTTTTGAATTAAGTTTGATTTTCATTCGTGATCTGTTAGAGTTCTTTGTACCAGTAAGTAGTCAATTCAATTCAATTTCTTCTTCCTTCGTGGCTTCGTGAGGTATTGCCACAACTTGCCAATGTCTTGTTTAGAGTCGAGTAGGCAAATATTCTGGAGATTGTCCGGTTTATTGGTGGCGGGATCCCAATTTACGCAGATGATCAGTGAAGTCGTGCTATTATTATTCGATCAACACCTGTCTAGTTTGACACGGCGAGACGTCGGCTTTTAGTATGATTTAGGCCAGACCGTGGCGGGCTCGAGCCGTGACCCGTACTAGGCGCGGACGTAGCACGGATTTAAAGCCTAAGTAACATTTTATACGTTGCAGTTCATGCTACACCGTGTGTCGCCCGCATCCCGGACGAGGCTCGGTCGTACCCCGGCACCTACGCCTTCATATAAAATGTTCGTGAAGTGTTAATCCGTGCCTCGCACGGATCGTGCCCGCCACGGTCTAGCATAAATCATCCTTTAGTCGGTATTTACAACTAAAGCCGACGTCTTGGGTATATTAACTAATCACGCTAATATTATGAATGCGAAAGTTTGTTAGTGTGTTTATTCGCACTTAACTCCGCAACGACTTAACGGATTTTGACGATATCCGAGCTTATAGCCTGGATTAACACATATTTGTTCTGACAGCTGCAAAGCAAAAACAATGTATTTTTTTATGAAAATGTTTTATTTTCGACATATTATCACTAACTCGGTCCAAGCATTTTATTTGCTCTGACCGGTGCAATAACTCTGTAGTAAGATGAATAAAAACATTTGTTTTGATTATTTCACCGAAATATATCGTGTACCTGCTACAGCCCTATGTTCAAAAACCCGCCAAAATTTATAAAAATGTGTAGTTTTCATTCAGCTTATACAATGTTATTGCAGATGTCGCTTTGACCGAGTTAGTGACAATCTAAATAAAACGTTTTCATCAAAAAAAAAACATTGTTTTTGCTGCTGTCAGATGCGGCTTTATTTTTCTTAAGTTATAGGTATTTATTTGTTCTGCTGTAATAATACTGATGTGAATAGACGTAATATTCTTGTTATTATAGAAATCCTCTGTTCAAATAAACAATGGTAGGCATCCCTTGTCCATATTATATCGAAACAAACATCGCAGGCATTTTTATACAACCTTCGAGGGCTGGCAGTGGACAATGAAACCCTAGACCGACACCGGAATGCACTTAACGCTTACCTTCGTACCCTCGACCACCGTGCGACTTTTAATATTTCACTGCTCTCAATAGTAACTGTTAATGCTTAAGTGTCCTTTATTGGACACGCTTCAGCTTCTTCTCAAAAAAGAATTTTCCGACTTCAAAAAAGGTTTTGAAATAGTTCTTTTTTTTTTTAATATGCTTCTCGAGCAATGGGTGCCCCATTTAAATTAGAAGAAAATATTCCGTCCAAATAAAAATAAAGTTTTTTGAATTTCACCGACTTCCAGTGAAGTTTTTTTTTTTTAAATATACCTTTTCCCTTTTTTTAGGGTTCCGTAATGAAAGGGTAAATACAGGACCCTATTATTGAGCTTACGCTGTCTGCCTGTCCTTCTGTCCGTCTGTCCGTATTTCGTACCTTTAACGGCTGTATCATTCGAACCGAAATAGATAGCCAGTTGAAACTTTCTTAGAATATGTGTACGGCCCGCTAGCTTATTTGCCACATTTGGCTTAAAAACCCGTCATCCCCGTACAACTTTGCACCAAACACCTTTAAGAGTGTAATGTTTGGGCCCATTCCATATCTTAACATCAAGGAATGGTCGAATGTCTTAATTATGCGCAAATTTGACTCCGTCTGACTAGCTTCCGCCGTGCCCCATGTTGATGTTCATTTATGAATATGAATATTATTTGAAAGTACCAACAGTGGATACCTCAGTGCTATGACATCCACGCTGCATGACAAAATGTATATAAGACTAGCTGCGCCCCGCAGTTTCACCCGCGGGGCTTACTACTTATACCATTGGCTATCTGCCAGTGAAAGTCCCGTCAAAAAAATTGGTCCAGCCGTTTCGTAGTCCATAGGGAACATACATACATCGCTTTTTATTTTATATTAGATACATAATCAGTAAAATATGTTAACATAGCGTTAGTCTTAGAGAATATTTTACCCTCGTATCAAACACAAATAATTATACAAGGGGAATATTAAACATCACCCCCCCCCCCCCGCCCTCGCCCCCCTCCTTGTATTCAACCGTGTTCTTGTTAACTAACGTATTTGAATATAAGATGTTAATTCTAACATGCGTAATTACATGTTCATTATTTGCTGACACAAAAGTAAGGCAGGGCGCAAACGGTGTCACCGTTTGCGCCCTTTTGTGTCTTTTGTGTCTTGTGTCGGACACAAGCTATCAATGAATATTTGATTTCTATATAATCAGTGTGAAATCCGCCACTCCCTGCGTAGACTCTGTGTCCAGTTGCTTCCACTTGATTGGTACTTGGTGTGCCGTGTCAGCAACAAAAACTGTCTACGTTTTCGCAGCGTCTAAGAAACGTAATCTCAGCCCATGTTAAACACAATCAGACGAACCTGCTAGATTATTCCTATCACGCCCACAATAAAACCTTAACGAACTATTTCTAGAAACCCGAACTATAAGGAAAATCTCACACATGGTAACCATCTCGGCATTGCGTTGTGTTTGTAACTTGTAATCAAGATGAACGTGTTACCCAACAGCGGTTCAGCTCGAGTGTTCAGACCACAGAAAAGAAAAAGAAACATTGTTTATATTCGATCAGCTGTAGGCATTTTTGTAAGAAATTTGTTGTAGCCAGTTGCACCCATATAAACGAATCGTCAGATCGTCAGTCATTCTAAATCAGTTTTATCACAGTCGCAACTGTGATGCGGACAAAGAACTTTGAGACCTAACCCAAAAAGGTAAGGTTCAAGTTTTTCGGATGCGGAGTTCGACGCGTTGACATAAATAAGAATGTTCAATCAAGGTTCTGTCATAATGCCTGGCTACAGATTTTCCTTCTCATTTCCGTTCTATTTACTTATATTTTCTGTGGTTCAGACGACCTTGGGGTCTTACGGTTATCTGTTTTAAGCGATTCTGTTTAGGTAATTAGAATGCGCGACCGCAAACCGTATATCGGCGGGTTAAGGTTCACATTCGCGTGATTTTTCGCACTGTTTGGTGCCCGCGCTAAGAGGTAGCCATAAGGCCCCGGTACCACAAAATCGAATGGCGTACGTGATGCCATCGATACCTAATAAACCATTATTGCTTTATAACAAAAGCGATCCATTGCTTTGTTTGATATTTGGCAAAAACTTGCAAGCGCCGGTTGATTGTTTAGTTAGCCTATTGCGTATCGCGCTGCGGTCAATTCCCTGACAAGGCGGAAACCAAAAAGGAGGGTATTGTATTTAAGTGTTTGTATGTTTTAACATTCAGTCTGATAGATTTGTATAGGTTCAATTATGTTCACTGGGTAGTGATCACTATAATGATGGTCACTTCATTATAAATACAATATGGCGATATGTGAAGTTTCCGAAATGAAAAAATAATTTTGATTGCACTGATTGATTGATTAACTCATTATTGTTCATCATCATCGTCATCATCATCAGCCAGAAGACGTCCAATGCTGAACATAGGCCTCCCCCTTTAACCTCCACACTGAACGACAGCCTGCCTTTTGCATCCACTGGATGCCAGCGACTCTCACTATGTCGTCGGTCCATCTAGTGGGAGGCCTACCTACGCTGCGTGTTCCGGTTCGTGGTCTCCACTCAAGAACCTTTCTTCCCCATCGGTTATCGGTTCTTCGAGCGGTTTTTATTGTTCACACTATTAAATTTCATACAGAGGACAAAAAAGTCTTAAAAACTAGTGTAACAACTGGCGGCATTATCGCTAAAAGCGATCTCTTACAGGCAACCTTAGGATGTAAAGGAATTGTAGAAGACAGAAGACGGGGTACGTGCAATAGAGGATAGACTATGAAATTTTTACTTATACACATACTTAAATTCTAATAGTAATACACACTATTTCTTAAAATGCCATGTTTTGCACTGCCATGTTTTATCATTAAATAAGTCTTTTCAATTAATGTTAGTTAGTATGTCGCTTTTTGTTCAAGTCTATCCTCAGGACAGAAAAATAAGGGAAATATGGTAAGATGGCGTGACGAGTACGTACATATCAGGCTTGATTGTACGTGCGAACGTATCAGGCCTAAATCAGGCTTGATGCCTTTAAAGTTATATGATAATTTACGGGATATTTACCGTGGTAAGGTTGTGGAATGAGCTCCCGATATTTCGACGCAGTTACATGCACCATGTTCACGAGAAGACATAGAACGATCATATAACTCACGATTGTATGATCGGGGGGATCATATTATAACTTTAGTGAACAACCGTGATAGTTTAAAATAGTGTTTTGATGCCTGATTTAAGGATGTGCCGTTTGCTAAAAATACCGTTGACAGGTAAAACACACACGCAAGATATTTGATAGTATATTTTTAAAAGAAAAAAACTTGTTACTTATAATAGATGTAAAGTAATTACTTTGTAAACTGCTTTTAATCAGCCATTTGATTGTGAAACGAATATGGTACCGTTTAAAGCATTTGCCATATTATTAATAATGTAAATATTCTAAAGTAATGGCTTTTAAAAACTAATAAATTAACAAGTTGCCGTTGCTTTCGCAACTCGTGCTTGGGCCAATCAATCTCATTCTAATTTTGCCATTTTGAGTTTAATATACCAATAATTCTTATACTTAATTTACTTCGTTACACCTGCAACAGTTATAATATGCCATATATCTTTCAAAAGTGTCAAGTAGTTATTGAAATTTGGGAATATTCCTATTAGACGTATTTCGGCCACCCCGTTACCTAGACGTGCTGATACAAAGTCGAACGGGTTTATGTTTGTTTGGCCGATTTTAATTAACCAGAATGGCAGGTTTTCTAATTATGTACTGTTTTATTAATTTATTTACGATTGGACAACAAACGCAGCATGTCTTTTTTTGTAAAAGTGTCTGTAACCGTCCAAACTTTGAGTATCGAAAAATCGATATTTGAAAAAAAAAACAGGTTATCGTTGTGATTTAGAAACAAAGATACAAAAACAAATAACAAGCTTTCGATTAAAAGTTACCATTTTCGATAATCGTAACTTAGTATACCTTCAAAGTAAGTGTGACAAATAAATATTTTGAATTTGAAGTGTACAAAGCTATGAATTACTGTATTCTTTTTTTTTTTATGCCAAGGTTTAAAATTCAATTCGATTTAAAATACGAAAACAAAACGGTACTTCAGTTGAAAATCAGAATTTGATAAAACTGATGCGTTGTGATCAATGTATCCAATGAATAAATCCATTTTATATGAATACATCGTTCCGAACGGACAGCCTATTATGTTTGTGGAATGAGATGTAAACATGATATGGAGAGTATAATTTTTATTGGTCATATATCTTTTTGTAATACAATGCTTTAAAATGTGCTAGATGTGTTACGAGCACAGCTTTTCTCAGATCTTGATTTGGAAATCATTAAATATCAAAATACAATTTAAGAAATGCCATATTAAAATTCTCTATTGTATTTTCTAATATAATAAAAAAATGCAATACATCAATTTTCATGATGTAAATGAAATTTATAAGTACTTAAATTTATTTCGGCAAGAAAAGTATACATATTTAGAATCATAATAAATGTAACTACATTATAATAAAGAAAAATTTAATTTAATTAAATTAAAATAAATAATATTAATCTACACTAATCTAATAAACCAGTGCCCGCAAGCATCGTTTCTAAAAATATGCTAGGCGCATTGCCGCGTTGTATTACAATACTAACACGTTGCGCAAAATACCGACTAGCATTTTGGTGACGAGATGCTTCGACCAGACGTTTAGACAATTTAAAAAAAAATTGGCTCCCGACCCCCACGGACCTAAAGTTTCGATACCAAAAAGCTCAAACATGTGCCCGCTGTCTAGGCTACTATATTTACGCCTTTTGAGTACTACTATATTTGCGCCTTTTTGCCTAACATGAATGTAGGTAGAGGGTCAAGTGCAAGTGTTGTCTCGATAGGCAACTAAGTCCGATGACTTAGGTATATGTCCGCTTCTCGTTGAAGTTTTCAATTTCCTCTGCTGAATGTAAAATCTCCGACACATGTGACGTCAACAACTCAGCGTTTCTTCACACTTTAAAGCGAAGCTCGTTCCGAATAGCTTTCTTCATACTTATCGTTCCCAATTCATTTGAAAACACTTTAAGTTTTTGGCTCGTTAGCCAGAAGCTCCAGTAAAATTTTAAGCTTGTTTTAGCGACGTCATTATTAGGATGTCAGTATTTTTTGTTGGTACCGTTGATATCAAGTTACACATCTTGCTGACAATCTGACGAATTGAAGTTCATGTTTCTTTAGACTATAATTAAAACGTTTTTTATCGCGGTTTTTATCTAAGACACATAATATTGTGGATCGCCTTCAGAATTAATTTTGTCTAGCGCTTTACGACTGAGCTTTTGAAATTGACATTTAACATTTTTAATAATGTGGAGGTTTTATGAAATCTTCAAAGGATCACTGTTTCTTACGCCTACAACATTATTCTGTATAACTTTATTTTAAGAAAAAATATTTTTCCACTTTGAACTAAAAACTTCTTGTGTAAGGTTTGGCTTCTGTTGCGCTCATTTTAAGGCTGAATTTTCTATGTTAAAGTTTCAGTGCTCTTGTTAATAATGTGTTATTTCAATAATGTGTGGCGGCGCGGGAACGAGGATATCATTCGACTGCTAAAGGTCACTTGGTTCGAGGAGAGACCGGTCAGCCTTGAAGCGTGTAATTCACTTTCGTACTCGTCTGTGTGCGGGGCCCTTCATGTGGCCTCATTTCTCAACCACTTGCTTTGTTTGCTGACTAGCAATGTGTTGATTTTACCAGTCACTTTTTCTTTCGGATCGTTTTGTTAACGTTTTTGCACTTGGTAGCTCATCGACGTCGAATTTTTAGTATCAGCATTGATTTTTATCGTTACCAGCTGTGCCTAGTATTTTTTCGGGACACCCGTTTTCCCGCGTTTTTCATATTATTGTCCGTTCTTATGATGCTCACTACATTTTTAACCAAATATTAAGATCGGATCGTGCCTACTATCGCATTTCCAATACTGGTGTGATTTAATTCTAATTTATGTCTACTAGTGGTATTAACGGCTACACTCCGCAGAAATTCTATTCTCTGCTGGACATAAAGCCAAAGAACTTGATCGATTTAAATTCACAAGGAACTACACTAGTTCCTTATTTTACAGTCTACTTATACGAACATTAAAGTTCAGCTTTTCCGGGTTTCCATTAAATGGAAACCATTGAAATCGTTTTAGATTTATTACTATAGTTTCGATTACCTTCCTACGTGGAATCCTGTGCAATATCAGGAACACGTTTAATATAATCGCGGGAATTCGATTCCAAATCCCATTACTGATTTGTTTCTCTATTTTCTGGAATCATGTGTGCCCTGAACCGGCCTGGACTTAATGTTTCTCCGTTGGCGTTCATTAATAAAGATAAGACATATAAATCATTAGAATCTGTGCTGTATAATGGAATGTTAAGTGTCGGCAGCGTTTTAATGAATTCACGAATTGTCTGCTAAAGCCGAGCCCACGCTTACAGCCGGCAAGAGGTTACCGTTACTCGCAAACAAAACATTGCAACGTGAACGAGTGCATTATCCTAAATGACCATAATTGGCAGAGACTGAATGCTTCCAAGTGTATATTCACAAAAAGGGTGTGACTATCTATGGTTCATTTAGCATTCGAGGTTCTCGTATATTTTTATATGGAAAAAATTAAATTTAAATTTTGGATATTTTAATCGTGCGTCTTATATTTCCAGAGTTCCATTCTCTTTAAAATCTTAATATTGTAAGGCTAATCAATACTCAAGATAGGATATTCACGACGCACCTATCTATAAAATTGCATTCATAAAATATATAATAAAACTTAATTAAAACTAAAAGGAATCGAAGGTAGCTCCACAAAAGACCACCAAGAGTCTTCTCACATCTGCCTAAGAGTTCTGAGACCTATCAGTAGGCACGCCGCCATAGTAAACAGTATGTCAATTACCGCAATTACCGATATACGAGTATACGAAGAGATACCGAACTTGTTCCCGCTACGAGAGGCATTGCAGATTGTTATAGAGCACTTAGCGGGTTGCGCTAGTTGGCCACTTGCGAAATAATTTTAATCATAGGGCATAGTTAGATGATGATTTACTTATTACGGCTCATAAAATACTTGACGTATCAATAAAACAATACCGCAAAATCTTCAGATCTCTCAGTGCAGTTTTATAAGCAAAAGCAGTTTTTTTTTTTTAATTTAATTTAAACGCGCTAGAGCATTCGGGTTGTGCGCTCGGCTGGCAAACGGCCTCACGCGGATTCCTTGGCTAAGAGGTCGCTGCATCATCTGGGAAGCCACTGGGATGCGTCAGTACTTTTGCTTTTTGCGACCTCCCCGCTAACCAGCGAGTCGCAGGTGCAGGAGCAGAAACGGCAGCAAGAAGCAAGCACCTCAAATAAGCCGCCTTGGAGTCAGCGTATGAGTTTGTCCCGTCCGCTGTAGAAACGGTGTGCCCGCGGGGTTCGGAATCATAAAAAAAATATTATGAATTTATGAATAAAGCGACCAAATAGTTAAACAGTAAACGAATACTTACATCAAATACTGCAGTAGCGTATTAGCACCTACTTTGTGGACATGTTAATGTTGTGTAGGGCATGAACCGCCGCGATGCGGCCAAGGAATAACTACTACGCAGAAGGGACGTTGACTCTCATTCCGATGATTCTCGTAATATCTAACTAGTCTAGTTGGTCATAACCTATATCAGTGAACGAAAAGAGAAACATCAGAACTCTTGGCTTACTGTATTTCATCTTAAATGGTCCTAAATCACCTTCCTATCTTAAAGACCTTGCCTTACCTACTTTTCGGACGTTCGCATCAATCCATCTAGATCTAGAAGTAGTAGAGCCCTGCTTTTCAAAAACCCTAGTCACAGCACTTCGTGTGTAAGTGACTCTTTAAGAGTTGTAGCGATGCGTCTGTGGAATGAGATCCCTCTAAATATCCGGCAAGCACCATCATTACGAGAACACTATTTAAAAGCATCATTGTCTATCTAGTGTCTGCGTGCAATCACTCACTTTCATTATTTTTATAATATTAATATTACAATTTGCGTAATAATATGTAGGAAATTCATGTATATTATTATATTATATTTGCCTGCATCGTCCCACTGCAGGGCCCCTTCCCTTTCCATATATGTATTGATATATAATTCAAATAATATTTATGTTTTTGATGTATCTGTTTATCTATTTCTTGTAATTTTTTAAGTTATTTTGTTTATTTTACCAGCGTTTTAGGGTTCCGTACCCAAAGGGTAAAAACGGGACTCTATTACTAAGCCAACGATGTCTGTCTGTCTGTCCGTCTGTATCTTTCCGACGTATTATAAATAAATAAATTGGATGGGATATTGATTGTGAATTTATTATGTATTCATCGTTTCCTAAATAGCAATTGAGAGTTATTAAGAGTTAGTCGATCATTACTTAACATTATTTGTTCAGAAGTCGTTACATCTTCGATTAAGATAATATTGACTCGACCTTACCTACCGTATTCACAACTTATTACTCCATCAAGTGACATAATGTCATTAATACGTCAATTTAGTTGAATTTCTGTATAGGTTAAAGCGGTTTGTTATTTTTGTTTGTATAAAATATTCAAGGTGAGCAGATGTCTTCTGGTCATTATGCAAATGTTCACATATGAATTACACTATTTCCATCTATGGCAGTTTTGACGATACCTGCCCATGCTTACGTACGTTCTGTTTTTTTTTTTTTATTGTTTAGTAACATTTAAATGGCAATGCTACGAAACTACGACTAAATTGATATCTATATACATATAAGCACAGATTTAATGTACAGAGTAGTACTAGTGTATAATAATCAACGAGATACAATACATCATCATCATCAGCCAGAAGACGCCCACTGCTGAACATAAGCCTCCCCCTTTAACCTCGACACTGAACGAGAGCCTGCCTTTTTCATCCACTGGATGCCGACGACTCTCACAATGTCGTCGGTCCATCTAGTGGGAGGTCTACCTACGCTGCGTGTTCCGGTTCGTGGTCTCCACTTAAGAACCTTTCTTCCCCATCGGTTATTTGTTCTTCGAGATATGTCATCATCATCATTATCAGCCTTTTAACAGTCCACTGCTGGACTTTTAGCCTACCCCGAAAGGGTGATTTGGGCCATATCCACCACGCTGGCCCAGTGCGGGTTAGTGGATTCACATACGCCAATGCATTTATTTTCCGTACGTATGCAGGTTTCCTCACGATGTTTTCCTTCACCGAAAAGCCAGTGGTATGAAAATCCGTACATAAGCTCCATAGAGCTCATTAGTACGGGCCCGAGGTTTGAACCCGTGACCTCACGTTATCAAGTGTTCATTGTTTTTGTTTTTTGGCAATAAATATATCTTATTCTTATTATTATTATCAAGTCTAGCGGTCTCCCAAATGGGCTTTTTTCGAGCAATGTGGCTGTATTCATTCCTACCCTAAAACAGGCGCATAGCCTCACAGCATGTCAGGTAATGTATCACAGTGCCGTCACGTTCTAAATAACCTACTTGTATTATATTTCACTGAGGTTCGTGACAATGCTTCAGTCTCTGTATCATCATTCACGTTGTGCAATCCGATGTGCTGGATCTCGAATCGAGCCTCGTGCTTATTCACAGGGGCGTGTTACCTAACCAGATTCAGACGCGCTCGATTTCCTAAGCTCCACGGTGTGGTTTTTGCCTATCCAATAGCTAGGTTAACGGAGCCATACAAGTGAAAGCAAACCTCCTCGGTTACGTAACGTCTAGGCGCCAACGGGGTTCAGCTTATGGGAATCGAGTAACCACGTCTCTACAACAGAGTCAAAGCAACATCAACAGCCATTGAACAACTGCTGAACAAAGGTCTACCTATTTTATATATAATTTAATAATACGCTTGCTTAATACGCTTTGACCGTCGGTGTCGAGAGTTTTTGAGCCCGCTCTGGCATTACGATAGAAAAATGCGCAGGAGGGAATTAGATCATGCAGATCCGATGCACACTCTCCGAAATGTATCCGATAAAAATCTAAACTCTCTAAAGAGGGGTGTTACCATAATCCCGCTTGGCAGACGGCTTGTGGATCGCAGTCAGTTTACCGTGTACTAATAAGACGCTGCTGCCCATCCTCCGGTGGTTCTGGATGCTGTTTTAGAACATACCCGGGTCCGGTCTAAGCAACATAATACATGCAAAATTTAATTGCACGCGTCAGTTAACATCGGTGAAATTGGTGCCCGTATGTATAGATGGACTTTCAAAGGGGACATCTGATGAGGCGAGTTCACCGGACCGCATATCCTGTGACATGCCCCTCTGTCGGCTCAACTATACATACCTTAAATGCATAGACGTTAATTGTACTCCACAATGCGCTGCTTTCTAAATGGTATTTTTAATTAATTCATGTCTTTGTTTTAAGTTTTATTTGATTTGCTCCCAAAATTAACATTCCATCTGGTCGAGCATTGGCATTTGAGAGCGGATTGATTAATTTCCGTTTACTTCTCGGCTTTGGCTTCAGATCCAATTAGTTTTGGAACTTTACATTTGTGAAGAAATTTAATACAATAATTTTGTATTAAAAAACTGCTTGCGGTCAGCGGTCTATTAGATTAGTGTGGTTTCATAATATTGATTTTAATTTAGGTTAGTTCGCTATAAATCCAAATATGTGTGAATTTCTTGTGTTAATTAATAAATGTATTCTAATCCTAGCTAATATTATAAAAGATAAAGTAAGTATGTCTCTCTGTTTATTCGCTTTTCACGACTGAAGGGCTTGGCCGATCTTAACGAAATTTGGCAAGATGATAGGCATCATAAGGCTGGACAAATCGCGGGTAACACCACGTGATTCAGCTTATACAAAACATGTCTAATTTTATAATATACTGTGAAAGTATATGCACACGATACATTTTTCTTAAACAAAAACTCATTGTTAAAACATTTCAGTTTGTGATCGCTTTGTTCGTGACGCACCAACCAAAAGCTAATTTATTACTAAAGTGTCCTGACAAAAAACACATTATTTAGAAAAATAAAAGGTTGAAATAATGTCGCTGAAAGGATTAATAAACATTCCTTGGTTTGCTAAATACCCGGGCAATTATAATAAATTTCCCTTGACGTGTATCTGAAAGTTTTAACGAGTATTTTTGTAAAAATATAAAAATGACCCCTGCTGCTGGCACATTGCCACAATTTCAAATTACTGCTAATTCATTTTCTTAACATCGCAATGTTATTGTAACTGAATCTGGTGATATTTTTCATTGAAATTAATTTTATGGTTCCGTACCCAAAGGGTATAAACGGGACCCTATAACAAAGCCTAAGCTGCCTGTCCGTTCTACCTTTTAACGGCTGTATCTTCCGAACCGTAATAAATAGCTAGTTGAAATTTTCACAGAATATGTAATGTTACGGCGGATTAACTGAGAAATAATAGTAAAGTCAGAGAGTGAAATCTAAAGGGATACATACCCCATACGACAAACGTTTTTTTTTTGTGCGTATTTTTGTATTTGTTCTATTGTAAAAAGTTTATTAGTGTTCTATTGTGAAAGCTTGTACGTATTACCATACGTACAAGCGTCAAACTTGACATGATTATAGTGCACACTCTTAAGTATAAAAACATATAATAAATACTGGCCAAGTGCCAAATTATTTTTACTTACTTTACTTACACTTACTTTGATTTGGTGATAAATTTATATTCATCGAAGAACCGCGCTCAGTACTTGGATGTGAGACCACATCGAAGTACCGCCTGGGCGTATTGTCCTTTTCCACAACTTTTTCATACTTTAGTAATTAACAGTTTATGCGGTGGTATGGAACCCTCAGTGCGCGAGCCCGACTCGCACTTTGCCGGTTTATCAATATTTGTTTGATCATGCCAAAGCTTGAGGATCATCAAATCGTAACCGCAAGATAGACCGCCTTTCTACCGCCTCATTAGTCGGAACATTGTGTTTGGCTGCGGATTCCCCCCATTCGCTTTATCTTGTTAATTGGAGAGCATCGCTGTCATCGCCTGCTCCACTTTTAACTATTGTTCGCGACATGACACTTTCTAAACTAATCTCTATTTTGTATCTGGCTGCCTTCAATGACATATAGAGCGAGTTTTCAATTAGTTTTATGAACTATAATGGTTCAGATTGCTGCTATTGCATTATCTGATTCAGCTTCACAGACATCATCATCAGCAGCAGCCCTGAATGACCCTACGTTGGGTATAGGCCTCTCTTTGTTAAGCCACTCTCCCCGGACTCTCGCTAGTCCACTCGTTTCCGACAGTTCTTTTGATATCGTCAGTTCACCTCATCCTCAGTCGGCTCGGATTCCGCTAACCTAGTCTCGGTTAACACGTGGCTACTGCTGTACACCACCTTCCATCATTACGTTATCATCTTCTTCATCACAGACATCAATAAAAAACAAATGAGTCAATTGTAACTGTAACGCACTTTAACATCCTGTGTTACTTACCACAATGTTCTTAACTAAGTATAGTTTTCCTCTACATAAAACACATGAAATGTGTAGATTGAAACAACTTAATTGGCATATCGCTTTGCGCCATTACACACAAAGTTGTTTGCTTTTTGCCTCCATATTATAATAGATTTCCGCAACGTAACACCTGACTTTATTAACTGTCGTGGCGTGTGTTTATCAACTGCTGGTAATTGCTATTTGCTCATCCCACCCGTGGACGTCATTTAAATTATACACTTAACACTTATGTAACACGTGTTTATTATCTTGTTTGTGGCCAACAGCACGTAGTTACAAAGCGTTATTACTGCAAGAATATCCATACCTTGTTCTAAATAAGCCTTGTTTTGTTTGTGTGTTTAAGAAGTGACAGATAAGGTAACGACTTTGCTGAAGGAGTGCTCTATCAAGACGATGCGTTTCCCCTTATCTAAGCTGGCAAGGCATATGAGGATACGGAAGGATATCATTCCTTTCCAGACACCCTGGTTTATTGTAGCTGCGGTAGTTCATACGTACGTCAAACGAAGCGTATCATAGCAGAAAAGATTGAAGAATATATCGCGGCCTATTAGAAGTCTATTATTGCAGAACATTTGCTTGAGGCTGGATCCAGTCACTGGATCGAGCTCCAAAACCCAAAGGTGCTCTACACTGAATGATATTTTTTTTTTCAATATGAAATGAGGAAATATGGCATTTTCAAACGGGAAGATGGATTTAAGTTAGCGGCGTCGTAGAATCACATAGTGAACAAATATGCAAACTGCGGTGTAGATACCAGGACATCTACTGATACAGTCAGTGTTGTGTGTCGTAGTGACAACCCTGCGATTTTTCAAGATCAAGTGAGGGTCGAAGAACAAAACACCCGCTCTTCTCGCCGGACTCAGCCGCAGTTTTCGGTCAGCTCGTGACCAAGATCATTGTAACATGGTCGAACCGTCGAGCGAAAAGTACCTATTTTTACCTAAATAAATAAGTGACCGATAAGTCCCGATAGATACTTATTTGTTTAAAACGTGTCCAAATCACGAAAGTTTAAATATTATTTCTACCCATACCTTATTTTCCAGATCCAATGCCTTACCGACCGCATGAGTACTAAGTACCCTAGATTCAACTTCCAGTTGATTATTGACCTTAATTGAAGCTACGATTAAATTATCGTGGTTTATGGTGCGCTCATCATCCATCCCAGAACGGCGAGTGGGTGTTCACGAAATATCTCTACTTACCACTATAATTACGATCTCGACTCAGCTCTAATTCGTGAGTCACGGCCGAGTGAAATGGCACGCGGTCCATGATCGCGCCGGCTCATTCAATTACGCCGCGTGATGTGAATGCTAAATTACTATAACTTTGGATTTGTCATCGTACTCATGAACGAGGCTTTCACCTTCTATTGGAACTACAATATCGACTCGATGCGTTACCCGGTGTGGGAAGTCACGACAGGGAGTAATATCTCAACGGATTGATGGCGCTTCGGACAGCTTATGACGGGAAGTAATAGAGTGTACAGTACATGTATGTATAGGCAGCGTACCGATAAACACACAATCATTATATTGTCACAGGGCGGCGCGGCGACGGGTGTGGGCTGGCCGCTAACGGTGCCGGCACCCGCCCGCAGCGCGCCAGCTCAACTGGGACACACAGACGACAACGTGTGTAATCCTATTATGAGCTCGTTAACGTTATCCCACTTGGACCTCGATTCTTCTGGGGCGATACAAACTTTAATCAACCCGCTTCTATCTGAACATACGCTTAAGGTGCGGTGGCAACCATTATATTCGCCTTGACACGGGCGAGCTGATTCATCAACGATGCGCATTTGTGCAATTAATTCAATGTGTCATCACAACAGTCGGGCAAAGTTTACGATCAATAAATATGACAAAGTAGAACGATCATAGTCCACTGAATACGGCTGTATCAACACAACAATGTACACAGTAATGTTATTGTTTTGCTGACTCATAAATTAAGAGTGATGACCGCGGTGCCATCGCTGCGCCCTTGGTGGCTCCTCATGAAAATAATAACAACAAATTGACGCATTCAATCTTGACGTTTAGTGTTACTGCAGGATAGAGCCACTACTTTATGATAAAACGGAACGCGGCAGGGTATCGTCAGACTATCATGACTGACACTATAATTTACAAAATAAACGAGAAATAATCTGCATAAGACATTGTGCAACAATGTTCGTAAGCCTGTGTCATACCCCAGAAGTATCCAGCGGAGTTGTTCTAGCAATAAAATTCATTATTTTAACAATTCGTGCCATTGCATAGCATTCCAAAGAAGAAACACACTCAAATGACTTTCATGTCATATGAATTAGGTACGTGGCTTCAAAGGCCCAATTCCTTAAGCTCATTGCGGACAATGCGATGCTATCGACAGTGGGCGAGCGTCACGATGGCATTTCTTGGATGTGGCCTATTCCTTCATTACAAAGCGTACACTAGTCGTTTGGTGCGTGACATTTACAAGAGGTAGTCATTTGTGCGTGTAATGAGGATCGTGCTCGTCGACAGTTTACATTGGAGGCGGGCGTGGCCGACCAGTAACTGGATTGTTGTAGATTTGTGGACCAGATTGTCTCCTGGCGGATACTGCTCACTTGACCTGACCGCCCGGCGCTCGGTGACATTTCATGAGGTTTTTTCCGTGCCGCCGCAATTTGCTCCATTAGTAGTCAATTGCTCTCGTTTGACTAAAGTAATTGCCTATTAGTCTGGGTCTGTTGTTATTTGAACACGACACGTGATGTACTACTGAATACTTATAAAAATTGATTGTTACTATCTCAAATGTATGAGATTTTTTCTTTGGTTATCAAAACTATTTCTTCGCCGAATCTAGTCTAGTGTAATTCCGTTTTGACGTCGTATTAAGTACAATAAGGGAATAGGAATCAATTATTTATGTTTTACTTTACAGTGACAATGATGCTAATAAGCATGATGATTTTTTTTAAAACCTCATAAAAAAGCTGATCATAAATAGAGCCAACAACGAAAACAAAATTTAAATTAGTTAAAAAAATTATAAGTTATAAGTATGTATTTTAATATCATGCTGTAACGCCTGATTCAGTTAACTACTTTGATTATCATCTTAAAAGTAATTTCTATCTAATATCATGAAATAAGGGTTCGTCTCTTTGCTATGTTAATTTACCACGTTAGATAAGGTGAAATATTTAAGTTAAAATATTGTATCTTTTAATTATTGTGCGTGTGTAAATAAATAAGTTAAAAAAATGTGTTGATACAGATTTTACATTCGAATAGAAGAAGTTTGTTCAGAGCGCCTAGTGCAAGTTTTTACCAGTAGCGTTTTCCTATTCGATTGCATTACCGTTAACTACGACTTGAATGAAATAAGAGCAGCGCAGTCTAGATGGCACTACTCTTACTTAATACAAATTAACGTTAACGCCACAGAAAAGAAAAAAAAAACGTTTGTTTTAAATTAAAACGGCTGTCAAGGCATTTTTGTAAGACATTTGTTGTAGCCAGTTGCACCCACGTTGCACCCATATAAACGAAACGTCAGTCATTCTAAATCAGTTAGCAACTGTGATGCGGACAAAGAAGTTTGAGACCTAACCCAAAAAGGTAAGGTCCAAATTCTTTGTATGCGGAGTTCGACGCGTTGATATAAATAAGAATGTTCAATCAAGGTTCTGTCATAATGCCTGGCGACAGATTTTCCTTCTTATTTCCGTTCTATTTACTTCTCTTTTCTGTGGTTAACGCAATCAAATAAGTAAAGTCATTTGGGAAAACTCGTCCTAGGCATTTAAGGCGCTAAATTAAAAGCTTTCGAGCCTAAGCTAAGTGTTGTCATCATATGAAAAGTAAAAGAGCCCTTATGACGCGAGGTATCCTTGGCCCCATCGACCCGGCCCGTGCCCTACAACGTACCTACGGATACCTACAGAATTATCATAGCCTGAAGGCATCGGCTATGTTATGCTAGTACATACTGGCAATATATTTTGTATCAATATTATTTAAGCCTGGGAGGTTTCCATGTAGGAAAACTCATTTTCCTCATACACAGACTACATGGCTTAAGTTGTTTTCTAGTGATATTTCCATGTATCTTGTATTCATAGCTTGTTATGTTGAACATTCAACGGAAACACTATCTCCAATGCATCAATGCACTTACAAGTATTGATAAATTGATTTCAGAATACATTATTGGGACAACGTACGTTTTCCTGTCTGACAATCTGATAAGATTAGTTATAGTAAAGCAAAGTTCACTCACTTTCTATTAGTGATGGATTGTCGGTCACTTTGGGCGAAGATTGCGCGTATAATCATATATCAATATAGGTTTTGAATAAATATAACAAAAAAACAAAAATGTCAAGCTTATTTTTGTTTATTTTTTACTAGCGGTCCGCCCCAGCTTCGCACGGGTATAAATTATAGCCTATGTTACCCGGAGATAGTGTAGCTTCCCGTCAGTGAAAGAATTTTTCAAATCGGTTCAGTAGTTTCGGAGCCTATTCAATGCAAACAAACAAACAATCAAATCTTTCCTCTTTATAATATTAGTATAGATAAGCTGCGCCCCACGGTTTCACCTACGTTATATACCTCCTTGAAACAACCTCCTTGGCAGCGACGGCAACCTCTTTTGACTTAGATGACTTTCTTCCTATAAAGTAATATTATAATGACTTCAATTCCTGCCGTTCTATACAAAAAGTATGGGAAAATCCACAGACCTATATCCAAATAGGTCTGAAAATGAATTCTCGGAGAAAATGAATTTTCTCCTATCCCGACTTTGTTTTATATCTATACTAATATTATAAAGAGGAAAGATTTGATTGTCTGTTTGTTTGTGTGCATTGAATAGGCTCCGAAACTACTGAACAGATTTGAAAACTTTCACTGATGGGAAGCTACATTATCCCCGGGTAACATAGGCTATATTATATTTTCAAAAAAAAAATAGGGATCCTGACTAAAACTCTAATAATGTAACCCAAGGTGTAAAAAATAAGATTTACAATTTTAACTTTGCGTGTTTGACAGTTCTAAGACAGGACAACGTCTGTCAGGTGAGTTAGTATATAGATAACTAGCGGTCCGCCCCAGCTTCGCACGGGTATAGATTATAGCCTATGTCACCCGGGGATAGTGTAGCTTCCCAACAGCGAAAGAATTTTTCAAATCGGTTCAGTAGTTTCGGAGCCTATTCAATGCAAACAAACAAACAAACAAACAATCAAATCTTTCCTCTTTCTAATATTAGTATAGATAAGGCTTGCGTGTGACCGACAACTCGCCTGATGTTAAGCGATGATGCGTTAAGGTTTATTCGTCGTTTCAAACCAGGTGAAAAATCGATTTTCAAGATTTGTCTTCACAGTTACATACAAATGAAACTAATAGAAGCGTGGTACAAGAACACGGCGCCGCGCCGTCGGTAAACGATCCAAGCAATCGGCAATATTCACTTCGCTAACTGAATGTCAAGAGGTCTGATTATTCATCCATACTGACATACTCTACAGCCACCGTCGCGTCGTTCACATGCGTCCTCTTAGATCTCAATCCAAGATACACCAACAATGCACTATGCCGGCAATATTTACACCAATATAAGTAGATATTTATTCGTTTCGATTTATACCGCGACGCAACCCGAGACGGTTTTTTGTCGGTCTAGCTACCACTCCGACTGTGATACTGACACACTAATAAGTTGCACAACTAGAACAAATGAAATCTAATCTGAATGAATAAACCTGCTGTCTTCAGGTTTTCCGGTAGTATTTTGCATTTGTAAATTAGAAAAGTTTTTGAGCGGAGAAATGAGAAGAAGCAAGTTGTTTGGTCACTTAGTATAACCACAGAAGAAAGTACAAGTACAGAAGATCCACTCCGCAAAATCATTTAAATAAGCAGCGACTCTTGCTACTACACAATAAAGTACAATTCAGGACGTGCGAGCGCTAACTACCTACAGTTATCTAGCTACCTAGAAGTTGCCTCTCCGTCTATCGCGTAACTTTTGTTGCGTCATCTCTGTCAATCGCGTGGCATCCCAATATATTGGCTCGACAAGTCGAAGCCCGCCACGTACTTGTAGCTTCATACAAGTGAAGAGTGCGCCAGGCCTGGTATAACATGAAAAATTCACGAAATTGACATAGAAGGAAAGCTAGACAAAATGTAGAATGAGCAGCGTCATTATGTAACTTTTCTGGTAATGGCCTTAGCTTTCATCAAACACAATGGGCTTCTTTTACAAAGAAATTAAAAGGCAACAGACACTTCTCCTTCTTTCGAGTCGATGTTCCGCAAAATACAATTACACAACAACAACAATTACAATTACAATTATATTTTCAAATCAAGTTTCTAGACCAAAACTTTGCCACCCCAATGGTTTCTCTGTGGAACAGACACTGAATACTGGAAATTGCTCCAACACCGTTAAAAACCAGGCTTTAAATACTAAGGAATTATATTTTGTGTATAAGGATAGTAAAACTGTAAACTCTGAATAAACTGCATTTAACAAGTACCTACCTTTTAAAATGTAGGCTGATATTATAATTCATAAACTCGATACAAAAATACTTTAGAAAATGTAGAGCATATGAAATCAACCGTTGTTATCTGAACTTGCTATTTTAATGTAGTTTTTGTTAGGTTTTATTATTGAATTGAAAAGATATAAATAAAGAATTCTCCCCATCAGACTGGCAAGGCGATAAGTAAACATTTTAATATTTAAAGGATTTATATTTAGCTCTACAATTTAATAAACCTTTTCTCATGGGATTGCCAAGCTACTTAGTTTCGCGGACGATATTTTTCATTTTAGATTAAAAATATTGGTAAATGTTTACGCGTCTTAGCACAACGAGCTATGGAGAGGGCTATGCTTGGGGTTTCTCTTCAATCGAATCAGAAATGAGGAGATCCGTAGACGAACGAAAGTCACCGACATAGCTCACCGGATTAGCAAGTTGAAGTGGCAATGGGCAGGGCACATATCACGCAGAACAGATGGCTGATTGGGCCGAAAGGATCTGGAATGGAGACCACGGACTGGTAATCGCAGCGTAGGACGTTCACCCACAAGATGGACAGACGACCTAAAAGAGACCGCAGGGAAACTGGATGCAAGTCGCTTCCAACTGGCCCTTTTGGAGATCGATGGGGGCAGGCATATGTCTAGCAGTGGACGTCCTATGGCTGAAATGATAATGATGGTGATGACGCATCTAGGCTATAGATGCATCATTAGCATAATTATGTTAACGTGTCCACTTATTAACGTAGGCCTGTCTTTAAGAATTTCAATTCACAAGATCTACTGCTTTATACTTCTACTTGCCATCAGTCTTTCGTAGGTCAATTCACCAGGCCACAGCCCTACTCTTCATTTGCCGCCAACAAAGATAATATAACCAAATGATCGAGCATGTAGTCAAAGTTCCCTTTTGCAAAAGTAAGCCACGTCGGTCGCGGGGGGAGGCAAATGTTCCGAATGGCGCCTTTTTTGTTGGTCATTCATTCAATTCGCGCCTCAGATTGGCCCGCTCGAAAAGGATATGCTGAAAATTTTGTACCTTTTCATCACGCGGGGTAAAAGATTAGCAGTCATGTAGTTATATCGTCATCGTTTGCCAACCATCATGTATCCAAGACGTAATGATCTTCTTTTAAATGACGTTATAATTTTTTTTTATGCCGGTTGTCTCCCGAAAAATTATCTTCCAACAAGGTGGTTGTTTTCATTCTGCTCAGGGAGCAGCGAATGTCGATATTTTTTGTTGTTGTTGTCAATAACCTTTCTATTAACTTGTATTTTATTCCATATTTCCATGGGGAAATTTCAAAACGAATCAATAGTAAGATCAAGAATAAATATTGTGAGTATGTTTGTTTGAATGGAACTATTTCAGTAGTTCCATTCGACATTTCGACGATTCGAAAATTTCTCTTACTGGAAACTACACTGTACCTGTAGTGTCGTTATGGTATAGCCTGTCTTATTCACTACGCGGGTGACCTGTAAAAAAGGGTATCAATCCTCTTTGTTCCTCAGTTTTAGTTCTTCAAGCTTCGCGGCGGTGTCGGTACGTGAGATAAAACCTAGTCCGGTTCAATTAACACTGCCGGCCTGTCACACCGATGTTTTACTTCTATCAATTACTCATGCAAATGTTGAACCATGAATATTCATTCATCTACATCACATGAATGTGTATTTTTAAACGCTATTCAAACTTGTTTCATTTTATGCAAAAAAAAAAAATGCAAAAAGATACTAATGAATCATTTATGCATGCGTTTGGTGTAAAATATACATTTTTACACCAGCTAAGTGTTAATAATTACTAAGTTTTACTGCTTGAGTAACTGATAGTTTAATAATCATTATTTAATGATGTACCAATAAACTTATAATAACTTCTTTTTTGCAGGTAAGCGGCAAGGGAGTTTCGGTAAGCCGTCTCATTTTTATAATCGGTATTTATAGCCAAGTCTATAATGATCATCCACAAAAGGAAAACGGCCCATTATATCGTATGTTTTTACTTTTTTATTCATGTCACCAACGAGACTGATATTCTCGGAAAAATATATTTTAGGCTCGTTTTATTCATACAAATTTCCCTATATAGTATGAAATTGTCTCGTGCCGGTATAGTTGGCCGGATTCGAGAGTTTCTAGACCGTCTTTTTGCTACACGTTTTATTTTTTCGTTCCGTTTATGTTGAAAGTGACACTACGTATGCTGTTTAAACCTGAATTTACTACGGGTCCCTTATTGTGTTTCGTTTTTGTAAGCACTACATACTTTGAATTCGGTCTTGTCGGTGAATACGGTGTATTGAATTTAAAAACGTACTGCATGATTTTGTGTTATACTTTGGTGGAAGCTGCGGCCTTATAATAGAAGTTTGATTGTGATCGAGATTGCATGCAGTCCCGTTCGCATCTACTTACTCGCACCGCGTGCGTAAGTGAGATGGCACGCGATCGCGATCACAATCCGAATCACGATAAGACATCTATAATAAGGCATCTGTACATATATGACAAAGTTCTGCTAAATACCAGGAAACTACGATTTCCTATTCATCAATGAGATGTGTTGTAGTGACCCGGGTCGTCATATTAAATGCACAAAATCGGAGAAAATTTCACAAATAATATAGAAATAGTATTTTCCATGAATGACTGAAAGTTCCTGCGCTTTCTATCCCCAGTGTTAAACGCTGGATTATTTACTAGTAACTTTCGAACGAATTGGTCCGTTTGTGTTATCCACCATACCGTTTCTCGTTTTCCAACCATGTGTTTGTTATATAATGCTACCTATTATAGTTCTAGGTACGTGAAAATTTTGTCAAAAATCGGTCCAGCCGATTCGGAGTTCATAGGGAAAACATACATACATACACACATCGCTTTTTATGTAGCTTTGATAGAATACATCTATTTTATCTAAGATTTATAGAAAACTAGCTGACCCGACAGTCGTTGTCCTGTCTTAGAACTATCAAACGAACGAAATTAATATCGTCGTTAATTTTCTGAAAATTTTCGATTGTCTACGCAATCTTCTTTTTTCTTCATTTGAACCTTGTTTGTATAAAGAATTAGATAACTTTAATGAAATCGGTAAAGTCGTTCTCAAGTTATGGCGTGACCAAGGTAAATAGGGATTCATTTTTATATTCATACTAGCGACCCGCCCGCCCGACCCGGGGTGGGTCGTTATATAAATATAAACCTTCCGTGAAAATGTACCTAACTGATGGTGAAAACCGCATCAAAATCCGTTGCGTGGTTTAGGAGGAGCCATACAAACATACAGACAGACAGACGCGGAAAGCGACTTTAATGTATACTATGTAGAGATATAGATTACCTTGTTGAGAATTTCGCTCAAATGTAGAGCGTTAGATGCTAGACATTAGGTCAATACAGCTTCGTATATTCTCGTTAAATTAGAACCCGTTCAGACGAACCATTACAGCCTTTTGGTCACACATAGATATTGTATGCCAAACATGTTTTGACAGCTCGAAGGAAAACACCTGAATACGCGTATGAACACAATGTCCTATCGTTTGACTTCCTCACAGTACGTGACTATAATAAGGAAGACCACGAAACGTAAGACTAAATCGTTTTACTATCCATATACGGACATCAATACATACTCGTGAGTAAATGAAGCGTGATACATTAATGTAGACGTGAGCTAAGCTTAGCTGAACGCGTTAAAAGTACTCCACAAAAAGTAGCAACAAAGAACACGACCGACCTTTACCTTGAGAACTTTTACTGCATGAAAATTTATTGGTCTCCAACCCGCAAAAGATTATAACTATCAGCGAACTAAAACATACCGCCATAATACACGGCTTTACTCGTTACTTTAGTTAATGTATGTTTAGAATAAATAAATAAAAAAGATCTGCTCGTTTTCGCGTGTGAGAAAAAAAAGCAATTTTAACATAAGTATTGTTTGAAGAATAGAAAGAAGGGAAGAAAGATGCTTGAGTGGAGACTACCGTTCAGTTTGGAGGTCTAAGGCCTATATTCAGCAGTGGACGTCATCTGGCTGATGATAATTGTTTTAAAGTAAAGTTGAATACGTCAGTTCTCGTTGTGAACTTCTCTTTATCTTTACAAGCTGAATCCCGCGGTGTTACGCGTGTTTTCCAGTTTTTCGCATTTTCTAGAGGGAAAAGTACCCCGTGTCCGCCCTTATGATGTACACTATCATCCTGCCAAATATCGTTAAGATCAACTTAGCCGTTTGTTTAGTCGTGAAAAGCGAACAAACATCCAGGCAGAGACAGAGTTACTTTCGTTTTTATAACATTAGTAAGGATGATAAATGAAATTACTGGGTAATTACTCATATCCTGTCAATAGTCAATGAATGAGAATGCTTTGTTTTCACTAGATCAGTTAATTTTATCATTATTGCGGCTTCCTGCGATACCAATCGCAGTAATGCATTTATTAAGTATCACGTTATCAAGATTAACTGAAGCATGTGTGAATGCTTTTCAAAATCCTCTCGTACCTTTTCCAGTCGGCATTCATTCTTTATCTATCCTTTGATCACATACTTGTGCCAGTTCAAAGACTTTAATGTGTCCATTTACCCTCTTATAATTCTATATGTATGTTTTATCTTTATAAACTTAACTAACTAAACCATTAGCAACATTGTGCGAGCTATTTATTGTAAGTCTGACGATTACTGTCTTCACATTTCCTTCAATGGGGGCGGTAAGAAAAAACGGGTTGAAATACATGGACTTTCTCTCGTTTTGTAGGACCGTGGGAGGTGAAAGTGGGGCTTCGCGTCCTTGAATCCCTGACACAAAGAAAAAACGCACAGAGAGAGAAATGTTTGGAGGCATTGGGAAACTATTTTTTACCATGCCCACTCGAAAACAGGTTTATATTATTTTTGAAAAGTGGGAACAAAGTTTTTCATCGTTTTGCAACACGTTATTTGGAGGGAAGAATTTTTTTTCCTAGGTTTTTCATAAATTAAATATGTAATTTTCTTTTTTAATGCTTAAAACATACTTTAGATGGCCATACCTACATTTAATCTATATATGAAAGAGTTTCATCTAAGAAAATTAAAATTGTTTTAAGATTAAAAATATCAGAAAAAGAGGCAAAATTGATGATGTTTTTTATTATTTGGTTATAATACAAACTGTTGTACGCTAATAGATACACTACGTGGAACAATTATTATCATTTTGCTCACGACCGACACTGCATTTACAGCTCTGCAATATTGCAAAGCAGAAAATTAGATAGAAACTCTTTATCCGCCGCTTTTAAAAAAGTTTCATCTAAGGAGGTTCTTATTGTGTTTTAATTAATGTTGAACATGTAACATGGACTAGGCTAGATAGTCCGGCGACATTGTGAGAGTCGCAGGCATCCAGTGGATGCAGATGGCAGGCAGGAGTTCAGGGTGGAGGTTAAAGGGGGTGGCTGTGTTCAGCAGTGGTTGTCTTCTGGCTGATGTTTTTTTTTTTCAATTCTCTCGTAACCGTGTATAGCTATACATCACTAAAAGGAAACTAGAGTTTAAACTTAGACGCTGCCCTCGTTAGCAATATATTCATTTACCCCCGCAACGTATAAGACATGTCGCATCAGCCGCGCACGTTAGGCGCATGCCAGACGCGTGCGATCGGTCGCGATGCACGAAAGTCTACCTTACGTGCACTTTCTGTTACTATCATCATCATCATAATCAGCCTTTTTTTAACAGTCCACTGCTAGACTTTTTAGCCTACCCCCGAAAGGGTGATTGGGCCATATCCACCACGCTGGCCCAGTTGCGGGTTGGTAGATTCACATACGCCATTGAATTTCTTCTCCGTTCGTATGCAGGTTTCCTCGCGATGTTTTCCTTCACCGAAAAGCCAGTGGTATGAAAATCCGTACATAAACTCCAAAGAGCTCCAAAGATAAACATTTTGTAATAGCCAATATATTTTCACGTCTATAAAATTGAATATGAGATCAAAGAAAAATCAAAACAATACAAATTCAACACCAAAGATGTAAGAGGAAATGCGTGATGTCTACCCTACACACACTACGGTCCCAAGAGTCAAAAAAACCAGACAGGAAGAATAATTACCGTCTCTATTATGTTAATCAATTCTTTTAACGTCGCCGCATGGGGGCTGGAATGTTCGGACCTGCATTTACTATTGTGGACCACTTGCCTAATACCTCATTCCAAACTGAACCTACCAGAGATAATCAATAAATTAAATCCCCCGGCATTGTAACTACAGACGTCTATCTTATCTACGCACCGCATTAACTATACCTCAGATCGGTCACTAGGGAGATACGGTAAGGTGGCGTAGTGGGTGCGAACGCATCAGACATAATACGGGATTAGAGGCATCACTAGTCGAACTCATCCCGCGGCTGACCTGGCCACCCTTTTTTGCATGTAGACTAAATATTACTATGACAATTTTTTTTTATTGTTCATTGGTGTCGCTGTAAGTTTCTTAGTAAGTGTGCCATACGTCCAGTTTTTGCGTTAAACTGTGTATCGGTTTTGTGAAAAAGTGGGTTGAAACATGGAGACATTTGAACACGAACTAATTGTATTGATGCATATGTTCCTTTTTTGTCTGATCTGAGACTATAACTATCATAAAATGAAGCTTGTAATATTGTTAAAAAAATTGTTCGGAATTTCAAAGCAGTTTTAGGATATACCCGATGTCCTAAAACTGCGATCAGAACTACCGAAGGATTCGCAGTGCCGTCCTATTAGTACACAATAAACGTACTGCGATCCCCAAGCCGCCTGCCAAGCGTGGGAAATATGGCAAAACCCCCCTCTTAGAGGGAAGCCTTTGTTCAGCAGTGGACATTTAATGGCTGGTGATGATATTGTTCGTGTTTATTTTATTTTATTTTTGTAATCGCTTTTGTCTGTTCTATTTAGGAAATCAAATAAATGACCTTCAACGGTCTATGGGCAGTCTAACTGTATTTGTAGTGTTAGTATTAGCTTGTATTATGTTTAGTTAATAAAGGAAAAAAAAACTGTGTGTCAGATTTTTTTTTTGGAATTTGCACCTCTAGTCGTATCGTGTACTGTACAAGTCTGTTGAAACCTTCCCCAAGCGGACTGTTTGATACAAACCGCGGTTCATGACGGCTGGCCGGGTTAAACCACCGGGTTCAATATTATTTGTAATCTGTCATAAGTAATCTATACTTCTATACTAATATTATAAAGAGGAAAGATTTGATTGTTTGTTTGTTTATTTGCATTGAATAGGCTCCGAAACTACTGATTTACAGCCGATTTGAAAAATTCTTTCACTGACGGGAAGCTACACTATCCCCGGGTGACATAGGCTATTATCTATACCCATCCGAAGCTGGGGCGGACCGCTGGTTTATTGATAAAATGTCAATTTACACGTCAAATAACAAATAATCACTATAGTGAAAAAAATTACAATAATAATTACTTAATTGATTAAATCAGACTATAAAGTTGCATTACAGAAATAATAAAACAAAAAATAATGATAATACATGTCATACAATTCTTACATGGTAAAGGTACATTCATATGTCAAATCTATAAAATTCGTCAAATCTGTAAAAAGACTCGATGTGCCATATTTTTAACCTATTTTTGTACGACTGCAGACTCGTGGCTGCAGTTATTTCATTCGGTAAGTGGTTGTAAACCGTCGGACCCATGACGTGCGTTAACTTGGAGGACTTCTGTTTCAATGATCTTTGCTTTCATTTTGTTTTAGTTTTATATTCGACAGTTATGTCCTTGTCAGTAATAGTAACATGATTTTCCTTGTGTCCAACCAACGCCAGAAATTGAGCTCCGGCTAGACGGTTATGACTGAATGCAAATCGGCATAGTGTTTGGTTTTTCTTTGTCCTCTACATGAAGGACGTTTCGGACATTTGTATGTGTCTAGTGCACGTTTACTTTAATAAATTGACACCGCTTTATGGTTGGTATTCGAAAATCCGAACGAAACGCTTTGATTCCACTTTTATTATGCGAACTGCTAGTCTGTGGAATCACATCAGCAGCCATTAAACGTCCACTGCTGGACAAAGGCCTCCCTCTTAGAGAGGGCTGTTGCCATAATCCCCACGCTTTACAGGCAGCTTTACTTGGCAGGCGGCTTGGGGATCGCAGTATGTTCACCGCGTACTAATAGTACGCTGCTGCCCATCCTCCGGTTGTTCTGGTCGCAGTTTTAGGACATACCCGGGTCCTATAGTCTGTGGAATGCGCTGCCTGAATGGGTGTTCCCCGATAGTTACAATCTGGGTGACTTCAAATCACGAGCGAATCGGTTTCTTCTAGGCAAGCGTGCTCCACCGTAGACCGCATTATCGCTTAACATCATGCGAGTTGGCGGTCAAACGCAAGCCTATTAGTAAAAAAAACAACGCATTTAATATTCGGCTAAGTGGTGGCGTGTCGTGACTTACAAACAGAACTGCTACTGGGGTTTGACATAATTCCACGTAGTGCCGAGGCCGAGATGCGGGAGAGAGGTGCGACATCCACGCTCACCTGAGGGTAAATGACCACCTGACCCATATCCGTGTCCCGACTTTCACCGGCGGCGGCCGTTCACCCGGGAACCGACACGTAAACACCCGCTCCAATTTCCAAAATGGACTCCGCTCGGCACGAACGCAACCCACCATTAATTGGGGCGCATTCCAATTAAGACCTCGTTACGTACGCCTCTTACGCAATTAGCATCGTCCGGTTGAACCATTAACAGAACTGGCGCATCATTTTTTTTTTCAAATGTGCCGCCTTTTATGTGTGTTGTTTCTCATTTTGTCCTTCACTAACGAGCGTTGCTTGATTGCTGTGTGCTTTGACAGTGCGGTGTTACATTAATTTACTGTTTTCTGCTCTACTCTACATCTTTGTTAACATTGTAATTGTTAAATAATAAATAAATTTTCGAGACATTTTTGCACACACGGTCATCTGACCCCAAACTAAGCAAAGCTCGTGATATGGCTGCCAGAGACTGATATACATACATATATATTTTTAAATACATACTTAAATAGATATTAACACCCAGATATAGAACAAACACTAGGCAAGCGTGCTCCAACGTAGACCGCATCATCGCTTAACATCAGCCGTGATGGTGGTCAAACGGAAGCCTATTATTTATTAATAAACACATTAATGTTTGTCCTATGTGGGAATCGAACCCACGCCCTCAAGCGCAGAAGGCAGGTTCACTACCAACTGGACCAAAGGGCGAAATGGTAGTGTTGGTACATATTCAATTAAATAGTAATCAACAAACATAATCTAAACTGGTGTCTCCATCATTGTCGAGACCGATATCGACAGTGGAGACAAGTATCGGCTTTATTTTGCTACTTAATACGCACATTTTCCAAGAAAATGCGATTAGATCTCATGATAATTTATCATTTAATAAGATTACAATACATAGATTATGGATTGATGATTATTTCTTAGAGAAATTGAGTTGTTTGCGGAGTAGGTACGCACGAGTGTGAATGTCAGTAACCACTTAATTATCTATTCAGTATTCATAATTAAAACACATGCATATGATTGTGTTCCTTATACAAAGAGATCCTTTTGATTCCGGAGCCAGCACAATGATCGGTATTAAACCAATTCATACGTACGACTATTGTCCTTGTGGCAAACAACGCGTACAATACAAAGAGCCGTTTGCATAAAATACCTATCCGACACACGTAATTAGCATCCAACTTTAGGGAGAGCGTCAAATATCCCCAAGGTCCGCTGCGATTGTTCAAATAAAAAAAACACTTACTCGATCCGTTTATAACGCAATAAAAATTAAAGAATCGCAATAAAAAGCTACTAACAGCAATTTACCTAGTAATTGAAAGTAGATTTCAATTCAGGTGCAACGAAAGCGTTTACTGCGCGTAACACGAGTTTAGATAATATAATAGCTATAGCACTTTCTAAATCGTTTCTTATTTCAAGTGAAAATTTACTTTGTGTTTGAATTAGCTTTACGGCCTACGCTTTCATGGCCACAAATCGTGCTGTGAATTTACACCGCTTATTGTTTCCCATTGAAAAGGCTCGTGATTACAATTGCAAACTAATACTTGAATAGCTTATACATAAACAAACAGTGATACATAAACTATGTAGCCAGGAAATAAATAACATAAAAAACAAAGGTATACAAGCACTCAAATTCTCTATCTAGTTTAAATAAAACAATGACATGGTATCATGAGAAACGATACTCGACTTGAACTGGTTTGTTTGAGTAGCCTTGTTGAAACGGCTTGTCGGTTCGCTCTTCCTCGTAGCGGGGTCGTTTCTTTTTTTAGACACGTAAAATTCCCGAAGCGCTACCGGGGTGTACTGCATTTTAAACATGCATCTTTAGAGATAAACCGGGTTTTGTATACTGGGAACTAAAACGACAAAGGCCTTGAAAATCCAACACGCATGGTTACCGCAAAGACGATGCAGTGAAATGAACATCCTCGAGGCATGAACAGCCTTCGGTTTAAACAAGGCTGCATACAGCCGCCATGATTCAGCAACGCACATCGTGATTCGACGTTCAATCAATCACACTGCGGCGATTATCTGTAATATGCACCATGTGAGTTTAATTTTAAACACTTGAACTGCGTAGTCATCGGCAGACTGACTGAACTTTACAATAAAATCTTAATAGCTTATTTAATTATATTGAATTGAGAACTCTGCAGTGAAGCACCCTACTTGATGCCGCTTACTCCATTCTCTTGCATTACCCGCTTTTTACCGTTGATTGTTCAATAGTCCCATTCACTGTTAACTTTATTGTCTAGTCCCCAGTTAGGTCTTTTAGGGTTCCATACCCAAAGGGTATTAACGGAACTAACTAAACTACTTACGCCTTAAAGTTATGTATCTTTTAAACCTGACGTGCCGATTTACATTTCCTCGTAATAAAAAATAAGGAGGCCTCCATACAAGAAACTTTTTTCAATGTTTTCTTATAAATTTTTTTCTATCTTAAAACTGGTAACTTATACAATTGTCAAACTTAGTGTTATTACATTTGAAACTAAAGTAAATAATAAATAATAAAAATCAGTCAAATGTGTGCTGGGCTCGCGATATGGGTCCAGAACTGAATAAAAGAAAACACAATTTATTGGTAAAGACAACACAAGTATGTTGTGTGTTGGTACGGAACCCTCGTTGTGCGACTCCGGCTTGCACTTGGCCGGTTTTTTGTGTAATATAAAATGATAACCATCGCGGTCGTCACGAGCGTGTACTGTTATAGCAACTGGCAACAATTCGGTCGCAATATTTATTTACTGCAAACATTACGAGCATCTTAGAAAAAAATCAATTCTTACTTATCTATATTGGTTTATGTCCCTATTTTATTCTTGTTAAGAGAAAGGTCGTGACTATCCTCATCGATCTCAACATTTCACGCTGAGTTTTTGAAATTTTTCATTATTGGTTGAATGCATTTCGATGCTGCTATCTCTTCTTCGCTATCATCAGATTCAATAACTACATTGCGATTTGGTCTAACAATGTCTCCGTCAAGATTTTGGCTATTATTCGTTTTCTCATCATCATCATCATCATCATCATCATCACCATTTCAGCCATAGGACGTCCACCGCTGGACATAAGCCTACCATAGCGATTACCAAAAGGGCCGGTTCGAAGCGGCTTGCGTCCTCCAACGTTTCAATGCGGCCTCTTTTAGGTCGTCTGTCCATGTTGTGAGTGGCCGTCCTACGCTGCGCTTACCGGTTCGTGGTCTCCATTGGAGAACCTTTCTGCCCCATCGGCCATCAGTTCTGCGTGATATGTGCCCTGCCCACTGCCACTTCAACTTGCTAATCCGGTGAGCTATGTCAGTGAATTTCGTTCGTCTACGGATCTCCTCATTTCTGATACTATCTCGTAGAGAAACCTCGAGCATAGCCCTCTCCATAGCTCGTTGTGCGAATTTGCTTGCTTATGAGGCCCATAGTGAGAGACCACCATTATTAGTTTATTCTAATCTAAATTCTGTTTCTGTTCATGTTGTTTGTTTGTGTAGTAGTCGCTTTAGTAAAATATGTAATTTATCAGTCTGCTTTGGGACCTGTAAAGGTTCTAGCTGAGTAATTACTTGCATGTTGCAAGATTAATTCTTGTTACATGCAAGTAATTTTAATTATTATAGATGGCGTCACCGACGCTTAGATTGGTTGCAAAGTCAGCTAAAGAATTTGGAGGCCGACAGGAAAGCGACCGCTGCTTAGCGGTTAGAGCGCTCGGGCGTTTACCCGGATTGCGCAGGTTCAAATCCTGACTGTCGTTATTTTTTTTGAATTGTGACGTAAAAATAATAATGTTTAAATAATAATTTTCTGTTTTGCGAAAATTCTAATTGTTTGATAAGTTCCTGAGTAGTTTGTCATTTACTATTAGCCTTTCGTGTTCCCACTGCTGGGACATATGCTGAGAGAGAAAGAGAGAGAGAGGATGGGTCCTAATACACCATGAAGGCCCAGTGCATGTTGGTGAATGTCATATGACTTTGAACTTTTTTTTTGGTTCTTGGATATACCGGTTTCTTCACGATGTTTTCCTTCACCGTTTTTGAGCGATGACATCGAAACTGAACATAATATAATGGGGCCGAGGATCGAACCGGGTGCCATCAGATTTTAAAGCCTACATGCTACCGCTTCGTCACCATCGCTGTAGTTAGTTAATAAACATTGTGATTAGTGCACATGTGTTGCATGACAAACGCGTTGTATAATCAATGTTGCAACGTTCGGCGGCTGCGCGGCCGGGGGCGTCGGCCCAGTGAAAGTGTGAAAGTGACGCGAATGCGCCCGCGCACTCCGCAACCACTTTAACTGCAAACCGCTCGCGTGCACTGCGCTTTATCTATAACCTTTTGCTTTTATGGTTTCATGCACATTTATGACGGGTAATTAATGTTATGCCTAATTTTAACTTCCGGCGATGGATTATCTCATAGGATTATTAAAACAAACCGTGTGCATTTCGGTTTTTTGTGGGTTTTTGCGGTTAGGGTTAGGAATAATAATCGTTTTTATACAAAGTATCGTCCGATTATGATGAATTAAAACCTTTTTTGCAAATTAAAAATAATCGAATTATGTACTCATGGATGCTGGGCTAGTATAATAAAACCGGTCAAGTGCGAGTCCGGCTCGTGCACTGAAGGACCCGTACCATCACAAAATACAATAATTATCAATCTAAAAAACCGACTTTAAAAGCGTGAGGTCGCGGGTTCAAAACCCAGGCCCGTACCAATGAGCTCTTTGGAGTTTGTGTATGTATTTTCATACCACTGGCTTTTTGGTGAAGGAAAACATCGTGAGGAATCCTACATACGTACGGAGAAGAAATGGCGTATGTGAATCCAATCCAACCAACCGTAAATAAATATTTTTAATAAAAAAAATATACATATATATATATATAATGCGTTTGACCACCATCACGCCCGATGTTAAGCGATGATGCGGTCTACGTTGGAGCACGCATGCCTAGAAGAAACCGATTCACACGTGACTTGAAGACATCGAGATTGTAACCATCGGGGTCTAGCAGTGGACTATTACAAGGCTTATTACGCTTTTTATGCTAAGTACATGCCTACTAAACTAAATAACCGACAAATAGTCGTAAATAGCCGACATTGTATTGTTAATGAAAATAGCACAATCTCAGATCGATTCTCCTCATCTTCTTTCTATGATAAATCTGAAAGTCCCTACAAGGTCCTCTGTAAGACATCCTATTAGTCTCCATATCCCTCATAGTTCTACAAACTACAGGCAAAACTCTTTTTTCATAAGGTCAGCAAACTGTGTTAACAGACTGAATGATTTTCCTGAATTTGATCTATTTAATACATCTCCACACAAATTTAAAGCTATAGTCTTCAAGAACTGGTTTGGTGCGAATTTTGAACTGTCTCGTTTATAGGTTATGTTATGACATTACTTATCTAGCACTTATACTACTATATTTTTATACTTTTTATATTTTATACTTATATACTTACCTTAACCTATAGTCAATTTTTAGCGTAAACAAGCTGTTAATTAGATTTGTATATGCGGAAACGTGTTAATAGTGCTAAGTTATCATAATTTCTTTTTAAATTAGTTATATATCACTGTATGTTTCCTGAATAAAAATTAAAAATTCAAATTAAAAATTAAACCTTACTGCTAATAACGTTAGACATATGACAAGCAGGGCTTACACAACCAGATGATAACAGTGGTTATGATGATGAACCAACACAATAAGGTAAATATAATAACTGTTACAGTAGTAAACGAACAACAAACACATATAACAGTAACGGTAGAGAAGATAAAAAAAATATAACGAGCTCAGTAAATATAGTGTGCATTTAGAACATGCTTGTTAACAATTCGACCGTTGTTCCCGTATCTACTGTTTAACTAGGTTGTTTTACATACGGAACGTTAAACAAAGATAAATGTAATTATTCGCAACTAGCAGCGGCCCGCGGTTTCATCCACTATCCTTCAATAACGTTTTCACACACATTTTCGCATATATAATATTTGTGCGAAAAAACAATCTTATACGGGGTGTAAGGGGAACACTCTCAAAGCCAAAAGAAGGTAATTGTACTCATCATTATGAACAACTTTTACTATGGGTGGCCCTGAAATCGCGAAACAAATATCAGCTGTTCTATAGAAAACGGTCATTGACACTCGACAAAATGTATGAAACAGTTGATTTTTTTTCGCGATTTCAAGGTTGGTCCCATACTAAAAGTGGTTCATAATGATGAGTACAATTACCTTCTTTTCGCTTCGAGAGTGTTCCCCTTACACCCTGTATATGGTACACGCCTTAGTACAAAAATCATTCGAGTTCAAATGTTTTTTTTTAACGTACCTACCGGTAAATCTGTAAGTACTGTTTACTTACAATTTTTTTACTCACACTAAAAAACTTGTAGCGACACCAAAGAACTAACTAAAAGTCTACTTGTAAAAGAAAGGATTGAAGAAAAAGGAAGGAATCCTTTCCTTCTTTTTTGATCCATCCTTTTTTTTATGAGGCGAAAATAATTCGCACCAAGCGTTTTGACTTCTCTTTCTTAATTAGAACAGCAAAATAATGAAACGCCTTGCCCCTGTCTGTGTTTCCGCAGCATTACAATCTTAGAGTGTTCAAGTCTAGGGTTAATAGGTTACTACTGGGCAAACGTGCTCCATCTTCGACCGCATCATCGCTTTCCATCAGGCGAGATCGCGGTCAAACGTTAGCCTAGTCCGATGAAAAAAAAAAATTTTAACCTCGGTTTAAAGTACGACAAAGTCGTCTGCTGGATGAGTTTGACTCAAGCCATCAAGCCTGATTTAGGTCAGATGCGTTCTCACTCGCCACGCTTTCTTACTATTTTTTTATTTCTCTTATTAGTCTGATCTGAGGTATGCAGATGACCAACCACGGAAAGAACTATAGTTCATTGATGACCAATGAACTATAGTTCTTTCCAAATAGCATGGCACTATAGTGACTCGGCTTTTGTCGTCGAAAGATTTTGATTAACAACATTACCAACAACAAAAAATTGCATTACCATTTAGTGTTGCAATGCTGCCAGCATTCTGGCCACTTTTGCCTCCACCTTTTAGCTTTAGATAAGTAAGATTTAGATTTCAAAAATTAGCAAAAACAAAAAATTGCATTACCATCCAGTGTTGCAATACTGCCAGCATTCTGGCCACTTTTGCCTCCACCTTTTAGCTATAGATAAGATTTAGATTAAAAAAATTAGCAACTACAAAAAATTGCATTGCCATCCAGCGTTGCAATTAGCATTCTGGCAATTTTTTCCGCCACCTTTTAGACCAGTAATTTTATGATTTTTATTTATATTTCATTTTAACTTGTATATAGGTAGGTACATAAAGCGTTTCAATATTTTCGTGAAAATAAATATATACAACATGATACACAAAATGAACACAGCGATTCCCCTGGCTAGGCCTGTATCGCGGGAATCTATTAACTAAACTACCTATCCATCCTACCCATACTAAACTAACGGGGATTGCGTATTCGTTTTCATTTGTCTCTGGGTAACCTCTAAAGATTTTCCCTTTTGGAGATCGATGGGGAGGCCTATGTCCAGCAGTGGACGTCCTACGGCTGAAATGATGAATGATGAACCTCTAAAGCTAGTTACTGTAGTCAATAGCACCATTTGCGTTGCCCAATATGTAGGTCTGAATCATTAACAAGAAACAAGCAATATTATAACAACTGTTGCAGTTTAGCACTTAACTCATCTTGCATCCGTGCAGCCATTACGGTAATCGAAACGTGATCATTATGTACCGTGCTATTTGCCGCCTGTAAATCTACCAGCGTTTGTAGTTGTACAACAATTTTCTCGCGATCATTACCACAGGATTCGAGAGTACGCCGATTAATTGTTATTACCCGAGGACATCTAATTGGCTTGCGGCCTCATATAAAAAGGTGCGCGCGATCTCTGCGAGCTTTCGAAACGTACGCGACACATAAATATGTACCCAGAGGAATAATGACAGTAAATTATCGCCGCGCCGAGACATGCAATTCCACCGCAATCGATGTATTGAAATGCGACCTCCATAACATCCTTCGTGTGATGATAGAGAGTACCGAAAGACAATGTTTTAGCATAGTTTGTAATCACACGCTGAATTGTTCCGGTATAATGACTATTAATGGCATGGCGATAGACTTCGAGCGAACTCTCCCACATAGAATCGTGATCTATTGCAGCTTTTTACGAGCTTGCAATGTTTGTTTGTTTAATTCAAAGCTTGCAAGCCGAATTAGAACCAGCTCCTCCTAACATTTTTAGCTGAAATTTTCCGTGAATACAATAAATGCAATACCAAATACATATTGTTATATCTTCATAATAATTATTAATTTTAATTAAATAATAATTAAAGGCATCATTTAAATAAAAGCTTGTTCAAAAATATGTTTTTAACTAAAAGTTTGTTTTCAGTCATGCCAAAATTAAAAAAAAAAATACTAGAATAGTTTCAAAGATTTTCCGCAAGCATTTAATTTCTGTGATAAAGTACCTAATAGTGTATTTCACGAGAATTCAGAGGAAGCGGCTGCATTCTCGGAAAATTGCACGTCGCAACCAAAAGGAAGAAAACCTTGATCTAGATAATAGTCATGCCGATTAATTCACTCTGAGTGCTTATAATGTGGCATCTGTTATTTAATCTGTGACGCTGTTGAAATTGTTATGATTGTTAAAGCGTTAGTAAATAAACAAACAAACATGTCCTTGTGACAGTTTCGTATGCGCAATACCTTCGACAGAGAGGCGAGCTGAGGTTGTTATGAGACGCGTGTTGCCATGATTAGTAATGCATGATGCTCACGCTTCGTGTCGCTCTCTCTATTGTGCACCGCATGACGTATCACAATCTATTGTAGGCTGGCCAACCACCGCGGAGCTGAACGCATCATTCTTTCATTGTAGACCACAGCCGCGACCCGACTTTTTGTAAACTTTTTTCTTATCTATCCTCTTTGTGTTGGCCCTCGAGCATTTACTAATGTCCTCTGTCTGTCAGATGATATCGGGGCCCTCGTTAGTGGCATTGTGGCGCCCACGCCGGCCCTGTGCGCAGCCCTAATGGACCTCTGACAGGATTACCTATGAGCTGTCCGATCAAACCTTTACTGGAACCTAACTAAACTTGATTTATAAGACTAGAACGCGAGCTGGCCGCCAAGAATAGGTCATTTTCAAGTCGTGCCATTTTGAAGGTCCTGTGATTCACCGGTGTCGAACGTCAATATGCGTAGGTGTGTGACAAAACACGAACAGTCGAGGGCGTGTGAACGGCAATACGCGCTGGGAAGTCTTGCGCGCGATGTATCGGTCTCACGCGCGTCAGATAATATCGCACTTCGCGTTCCGACCACGTTTGTTAATCATTGATCTTTACGAGGCTAATGGAAAATATCATGGAAATTATAAACATGGTATGTCATGCCGCACTATTCAAATGGCGTTATTTTTCCCGAGATTGATCGCTCTCACTCTGAGTTCGAATGTGAAATCGTTGTCATTGTCTCGTATGCGCTCTCGTGAGCACGTTATCTAACACTGCGGCCACAATAGATCAGCAACGAGCTGAATGCTGCGGCACAATGCTTCCGTCGACATCGGTTCCGCTCTCGTGAATTGGGTAAGTGGTGCATTTGACGAAACTTCACTTTTTCACTGCCCCACTTTGCCCTCGCTGTTAAATTTACCAATAAAGTCGGTTATTTGTTTGCTGTCGATTATGAACGGGTTAATCCATAATAGTAATTTCAACGGCGGCGTCTCGAGGGTCCAATCTGAGTGCGGATTGGTTACGCGGAGGTTCGCGCGATCTTTCGCACGACAATCGGGAGCGAGACGAACCAACTGGAGCGACTAATATTCAAATGGACCGGTTTTGAGATCGTCTAATATCTGTCACTCGGCCTCCGTTCTGCATGTACTACCGGTTTTCTAGTTCATTAAAAATTAACTCTCAAGTTTCACGATCTTGTCTGTGACTGTAAATTGGCGAATGAGATTCGTTATTGCCTTTTTATTCTGCAAAATTTAGTAGGAATTAGAATGGTTCATAATTCAGCAGGTAATTACTAGCGGTGCATGCAGCTATGTAGACCGGCTCGGCGCACCGCTACACTTTCGTTGGCGATATGCAAATCAGACCGTGAGCAATTCACGCCTACGCTTCCTGTAAAATTGTTTAGAAATTGTCTCGCAGTCGTTCTGCGGGCGATTACGATTTGTTCCTACTATGCTAATGTTGTCATTGCAAACTGCTGCTAATCAATGCATGTAGAACAATCATGCTTTCACTCGAAGCCTAGTGATTTGAATTTAAACTGGGATCTCGGAATCTCTTCGAAATTGAAGTTCTTTCCAAGATTTGCATTTTCAAATTCAATAATAACAATTCAATAGCTTTCACCTAGTAAAATTTGAGAAACGACTGTTCTAAGCTTTTCAATTGTTTGCATTAGTAATTATAAATCCAGCTCATTGTGAAGCGAGATGTCAAAGTAAGTAAGACGCCTAGCTGTCTCCAGCCAATTTCGTACCTAATTATCTTCCATCTGCTCGCTGGCTGATAGCACGTCTGGCCTGGCGCGAGCACTGCTTCGAAAGTAGGCAACGTTATGTGCTGGTGACGGATCCACGTCGACTATTCTCGGTTCCAAATGAACAGCTGGATGCAGCCGGTCAACGACCTATTAGTGAAACTTCTTGCGGTTGTCTTCATTTTGTACCCTTATTTTAGGAATAGTGTGCTTTATTAAAATAACGCTGTCAAAGCTAGTCGGCCCGTTTGCTTGATATAATACTTGATTCTCACTGGCAGTTAGGTTGTTTTTCGTGCAATCATAATTTTTTATACAGGTACTTATTTATTAGTAAATGTGTAGTTTCATTTGTAAATTTGAAATTTATTTCAGTTTATGCTATTGCTCTAATGTATGTCAGTGTAGTGAAGCTTTTTTTTATCTATTAATAGGCTTGCGTTTGACCGCCAACTCGCCTGATGTAAAGCGAGGATGCGGTCTACGATGGAGCACGCTTGCCTAGAAGAAACCGATTCACTCGTTATTTGAAGACACCCAGATTGTAACTATGGGGGAACACCCATTCAGGAAGCTATAAGTATCGATACAAAAATCCTCGTTTTCGACTTATCTTACTATTAAGTATATTAAAAAAATATATAAAAATGCAAATTCAAAGTTTTTGTGGTATCAGGGCCTAAATTGTAAAAATAAACACTGTAATAATTTTATTTTGCTAGATTAGCGCCAAACAGAGAAAGAGGAGGGCTTATGCCCTGCATGAACCGACAATGTTGATGATAACACTTTCAACATTTCCCCTAATTAGTTTCCTAATCAAGCAATCAATTATTAAATTTATTTCATCATCATCATAAGCAGCCTTTTAACAGTCCACTGCTGGACTTTTAGCCTACCCCCGAAAGGGTGATTGGGCCATATCCACCACGCTGGCCACATCCATTAAATTTATTTGCAAAATCCCAATAGAAGTTTTACATCGCACAGCGATAGTGCAGTTGCAGCCTAATTCAAAATTCTCCGTGAATATGGTCTGCTCAACCTCGTTTACTATTTGGACTATCGTTGAACACTTGTTGAATCCACAACATTCAATACTGGTTTAGGAATTAACACTTTTATAATCTCTGTTCTCTTCATAATTATTTCGACGAAGCATTTCTCCTGTAGTTACGGAATAAACGTTTCCGTATCTACGCAACAAAGGCTCGTGCTAATGACGCTCGGCAAATGAAATCGTAGCCGATACGACTCATTAAAATGTGGTTTGGTGAGGTCATTCCCATTACATTAGTAATTTATATCACTCCAAATAGAATTCAAACTGAGGCTGCGCGCACACAGACAGTCGAATAGGCCAGTATAGAGAACCGTTTTATTTTCAGCCCGAATGTTTTTCTCACGACTAGACATTGAACTTTTTTGAACCAAAAACGTTCGAGCTTCATGATTAGGAAATTATATAAAACTCAGTCACACAGCGGGCAATGGAGAGAGCTATGCTCGGAGTTTCTTTGCGCGATAGAATCTGAAACGTGGATATTCGCCAAAGAACCAGAGTCATCGAAATAGCTTATAAAATTTGCAAGTTGAACTGGCAATGGGCAGGCCACATCGCTCGAAGAACCGATAACTGATGGGAAAGGAAGGTTCTTGAGTTGAGACCACGAACCGGAAGACGCAGCGTAGGTAGGCCTCCCACCATCGCTCGAAGAACCGATAACTGATGGGAAAGGAAGGTTCTTGAGTGGAGACCACGAACCGGAAGACGCAGCGTAGGTAGGCCTCCCACTAGATGGACCGACGACATTGTGGGACTCGCTGGCATCCAGTGGATGCAAAAGGCAGGCTGTCATTTAGTGTGGAAGTTATAGGGGGAGGCCTATGTTCAGCAGTGGATGCCTTCTGGCTGATGGTGATGATGATGATGATCAATCTTAAAAACTTTCGAGTTTGCGAAAGAGCCACTAATTAATATGGAAAATTATAACACTTGCCAAGCTATACATATATACATTTATTAAATCCAGTCCGTTAGTCCAAGGCCTAGATGGCAACGCGGGTGGAAAGGTACATTTACGATCTGCTATTTGGCACAATACCGCTCAGTGCAATTACATTCTCTCATGATGAGCCCATTATACTCGTACAAGAAACTTGAGCTACGTGCATCCTTGCCGCCGTTGGCTTCCCCTGCACATCGCATGTCTCCATTAAATGAAGCCATTTCATCTAATTCTTGTCTAGAATCAACGTATTAACCTCTAACATCTGCAAGCACGACGTAGAAAGGCAAATCGAAGCTAACGGCGCTTTAAATAGTGCAATGTCTCTGTCGCCCGCCTTTTGTGAAGGTGTTATAAGCCTTTAATTGACTCTTAGTCTGAATGAATTTGATAAATATATTCTAGTTTTTAGCGCTTTTTTAATGTTGAACGGTATTTCTGAATATCTGGCTAATCTCTATTATTAGACAGTATTATTTAGAGATTTAAATATGCGATGAAAGGACTTCATCTAATGTCATCTGCTTAAGAACGTCTAGTCTAGGCTGTTACGATGAAACCCGCAGATAAGCCTGTATTGAAAATGGTACAAACTTTTGTTGGGTACGCTATTTTATAACAACGTTCTCCCTTTATATGCCTAGTTAATTTTGATTAAATTTCAGTTTTATGTAATAACAAGCTTTTTAAATAATACGCTTTGTGAAACTAATTAATTCCATTTGCAATAAAATCTAATCGTTCCGAGTCAAACAGAACTCAGGTAGAAATAATACGCAGTTAGTTAGATGCAGTTATTAATTCAATCAATTGTTTACCACTATGACACAAAAATCGATGGATGGATGATCTATGGGGAAGGCCTATGTCTAGCTGTGGACGTCCTACGGCTGAAATGATGATGATGATACAAAAATACTCATGACGAGAAGACGTCATGATAGGTATCAGAAAATTAACATAATTTTATTCGTGCATTTGTATTGCTTAATCTGTAATGGGTAATTAATTTCTCATGGATGAAATAACTTTAACCTCTCACTGGTTACATTGAGAGCACAATAGTAATTTACATATGAGTAACTCCTATTTCTTTGTCAAGGTCAAACACATATTTAAATATAAATAATAAATACAACCAAAATAACAACTGCCCTAAGAATCGTAGATCTATCTTGTACGTAATCGTAGAGACTATCTTGTACTGAAACTAGTATGATATTTTTGATAAACGTACAGGGTTACGCGGAAAGGGTGTAATGCCGAAAGATGTCCGTTATGCTCATCATTGTGGACAACTTTTACGTTGGGACCAACCCTGAAATCAAGAAACAAATATCAGGTATTCCATATATTTTGTCGAGAGATGACAGTTTTCTATGAAAAAGCTAATATTGATTTCACGATTTCAGGGTTGGCCCGATATTAAAAGTTCTTAATAATGATGGGTACTATAGTCCTCTTTCGGTTTAGTACACTCTTTCCGCGTAACCCAGTATAGGAAGATTACTGGCACAGTTAGATGAAAATGACAAAACTTGAAATATATGTTTACAATTTAAGCTTAACATGCTAAATACCCAGAACACGTTTAAAATTTAACATCATAATAAAAGTTAAAGAGCGAGCCTGCGTACCTAGCTGAAGCTAGATGACTCACTGATAACGCAGGGGCGATGGCATCTCTAAACGAAACCTGTAATTTAGCCTAAGATTTACGACATGATCACCGTGTTGAATTATTATAGTGATTGGACGATGCAGTTGCCAAAACGAACGAGTTAACTCCGCTATGATAAGTGGACTGCGTTAGTCAGTGATTTTAATGCAGCTGGGTTTTGAGCTTAATTTTAGGAGTTCGTACTAAAGATGACTTTAATTTAATAACCTATGAATGATACAGACAACATAATATGATGATAATGATGCAGGCAATACAGACAGCTAGACGTAAGGAAGGTATAGTCACCGGTCCCACAATATAATTACATGTAAATGTAAGTATATGTATATATAAATGATTTTTTAGTAATGACTGCAGTAGGTCAATTTGTTTATCATACAATTATAGTAATGTCTATCTGTTAACTATTTAAATTAATTACATCATATCTGATCTTTTGAAATTATTTCGACAGTTAATTTAATTAATACTTTTTTATATAAATAATTCTTACGGTATTTTTATACTATCTCTCTAGATTTGTACGCCTACAAACTAGGCAAAACATTATACAAAGTGACTAATATTTTAACTCACCTATTGTGCGTGCGTTTTTAAATGTGTGTATGATTTACTCGTGTTTTGTGCAAATAAATAATCTTTATCTTTAATATCCACTAGCAATATGCAGCAAGATCGAATTATGTATTTGTTTAATACAACGTTTTTACCATCCAACTAAATTATAAGTCAGTCGTCAATTTGCTTGATTATGCGAGACCAATCATATAAAACACATAAAAAAAAGTAATAGTAGATAATAGTTTCTTAAGTTTTCGCGACACATCCACGCCAAGAAGAACCGGTATATTACAAAGATGCTACGCGAGAATATAATATCTACTATATAATATAATAAAGCGAAATAAAATAGAGAGGATGGTTGATAAGTAGCTTGGGATCAAGTCATCAAATTAATAAAATATCAAGCCCGGCGCAGAACTACCAAGACCTCTTGACAGTGTGAACGACTACTGCGGACATAGTTTGATTATTGACTAAAAATCATTGACGGTACTTGTAAATAATTTCATAATATTTCTATGGACATCCGACATCTATTTTACCTGAGACCACAAACACTGCATTTTTTTGAATCATCGGTAATTAAAACAATGTAAAATACACGCTGATAAAATTTGCAAGTTGGGCGTTGGCAGGCCTCATCGCTCGAAGAGCCGATAACCGCTAGGGAAGAAAGGTTCTTGAGTGGATACCACGAACCGGAAGACGCAGCGTAGGTAGGCCTCCCACTAGGTGGGCCGACGACATTGTGAGTCTCGGGCACCCAGTGGTTGCAGGCTTTTGTTCAGTTTGGAGGTTAAAGGGGGAGGCCTATGTTCGGCAGTGGACTTCTTCTGGCTGATGATGATGACGATGAAAATAAACACGTAAAAAAATTTAATCCGTAATGTAATAGCATATGTAAATCCGTTAGGTGTTTAATTTCAATGAGTCGTTTAAGATGGTCATAATTCATTCGAGATAAAAGCCAATTAACACTTACTCTAAAACGATCAGGCAAATATACCAAAACCAGTTTAGATTATATTTTATTACAATATAAAAAGTAAAAATTTTGAACACAACGGAACCCCATGAGAGCAGACTCCCGTGTTCATCTCTACCATGTTTTTTACACCAAAGCCGTCATGTTTTTATATTCCCCTGCAATCTAGCGATAAAAACATACACCGTTCACGGCACTCGTTTATAAATTTATTTAATCATAAGCTTTCAACTCGCCTTTCAATGTGAATTGCCAGCGATTTTGCATGTTGAATTTTTTTCGGTCTAAACTATTACAGAGAGTTTTTCACCGGTCACGAAGTTTAGTCAGCCGCCGCCGGTCGGTAATCTTGGGTAAGTTTTTTCTGGTGTTGACTCGCTTCCATAAATGGTTTTATTTCCTGGATTCACCTGCGGCAATCGCCATTCTTCAACGAGCGTGCTATCGACTGTCGTAGTCCTCGATCAATGTAGCCCGTTTATAAGTCAACAAAAAAAGAAACCGGCCAAGTGCGAGTCGGGCTCGCGAGCTTAGGGTTCCGACCACCACATAAATTGTTAACTACTAAAGTACAAATAATTATGAACATTACGTTCATAAACTATGAAAGCACCGAACATTACTCTAACGACAAGATAACCTGGATTGAGGGACAAATTTAACTTTGCCGTTGGAAAACTGTTTTCCCGATACATCGACATAGGTCGCGGTCAGTTAACCAACAATCAAAACAGGTCATAATTCAAAAAAAGGGTGATATTTAGATCACACAATTTTACTTTACGGTTTTCGGATTTTCCACCTTGGGCTATAAGACAAAATTTCATGATTCTAGGTCATCGGGAAGTATACCCTATAGGTTTTGATTCCCTCGAGTGTCAAAAAATGCGGCATAAACGGTCGTTTCTTTTAATTACGTTCACGATTTTTTCAAATTTCCTAGGGATTGTCCTGAGTATTTGATATTAATTTCAACTTGATACCTCCACGCTTTCCTGAGAAAAAAAGGCTTTGACAGACAGACAGACAGACTAACAGACTACGAAGTGATCCCATAAGGGTTCCTTTTTTCCTTTTGAGGTACGGAACCCTAAAAACTACGTTCTAGCGAAAAAGGCAGATGAGAAACCATTTAAACTTTTTGTGTACTATCCCTTGAGTCAGACTCCCGGGACACGAGCTCAGATAAAAATGAGAGACGCTAAGGAATGTTAAAGGGACTTGTTGATAAGCTGTTTCTGTTGAAATCTCTTCTGATAACAATTTTACGAGTTGTTTTTCTTGCACATACTGTTATGTTCTTATTGTCTTGTCGCCGAATTTGCAAAAGAAGAACAACGCCCGAATTACATCGTCAAGTTCAAAGATCACGAAAAATATTATTCTCTTGGAAAACAATTCTCGTGTTGTTAGAGAAACTGCTTAGAATTTGTATAGAAATAGCGTCCTGACTACTGTACAAAGTATCCTATTCATATCAGATACACTCAAGGTGAAGAGTTCAAATACAACACTGGAGCATTACACTGGATGAAATTTCATGTCAACGCACTGCCGTTTTCCTCGAGCGTGTACGTGGCTATCCTTTGACAGTGTCTCGTCACATTTCAGTGACGACAGTGGCAATACCGACGTCTTTACTGCGCTGTCAACGAACGTTTGCCAAAACCTTCTTCAGAATGACTCCATCACGATTAGTGGGCTATACAGTTGCAATCTGGCGAGGCCCTCGACTGTCGTTCGTTTCAAACGGCAGATAAACTTGATACTTTGTATCAAGGTGCATGTATTAATTTCAACCATTTTATTTGCAAAGAAATCCGACTGCCATGCAGCGAATGTTTTCAATTACATACTGGAGGTAAATTTACAATTTACGTTATATAACCCAACATTTACTACAATGTTTTATTACGGTTTTTGATTTCAATTTACCAACTAGGTTATCGTACATTTACGAAAAAATCCCGAGTTTTTACCTTTATAAATTTAGAGACATTTTAGAAATATCGACACTGTAATTAAAATCATCTAATTTAGCTTGCGACAAATTTAGTGCACAAGCTAAAAAAAAAAAAAAGATAAAAAGATAAGATAAAAGAAAAAAGTTAGTTAAAAGATAAGATTTTTTTATCGCGATTAAGTCCGCGTTTGACCTCCAACTCGCTTTTTGGTAAGCGACGATGTGGTCGAAGATGAAGCACGCAGACTTAGGAAGACACCTATTCTCTCTGGCCTTCAAAAGGCCCAGACTATAATCGCAGGAAACAGGGAAGCGGGCAGGTTGTTCCAATTGTTTGGGTCTGATTTTGGTTGGGACATTTTTGAATCCATAATTTTTTAATAACTTTGATTTGAGATAAGATCTATCTGAAATGGCAATTTATCATTAAATCAATGATGGGCGGGTAATGTTCTATGACGGCAATGTCTTGATATCATATCGATGTAAGAAAGTTACGAGTTGGGCTCGTTAGCGCCGATAACCAGCGCAACAAACAGGACGAATGTTTACGATGTTGGCACAATAATGATGTCACATGTCTAATATAGTGTGTCTACTTCCAGATAACGAGACCTCAGGTTGTTCACCTCGCATTGTACTTGTAGCATCGCATGACAAAATACATCGTGTGTGTGTTTACCATCGAGATATAATACCTATAGAGTCACAAACGTGCCAAAAAATTTCCGATAAAAACTGCACACGGTACGCATTGCGCCGACTTTTTGGTTAGTTGTAAGGCAACCGTGATCAAACTACAACGCTGCTCAATGCCAGTGCTGCGATGACATAGCAGACTAGCGACGTTGAACACTATGCAAGTGACATAACGTCTAAATTAGAGTAAATATGACATTGTGAATTATATCATTGATGTCTCGTCGCTCGGACATTTTTTTTCTGTTTTCACTTAGAGATTGTTCAATTCATTTATTCACTGATATTTATTATTTAACAATATTAACCTAACTTTTTAACATGACTAAAATTAACAAATCATTAAGAGTATAAGTACCTTTCTGTAGGTGTCTCGTACGCAGCTGTTCTAGAAAGACCTGTGTTACAGCTGCTAAATTAAATAATTGTGACTCTATAGGTATTGTATCTCGATGGTGTTTACCGATGCCCCTAATTTATAAGCCGCAGTACCGAGGACACGAAGAGTTCGTACGGTTCACGGACTCAACTTTGGCTGGTTTTGATAGATTTATGAGCTCGAAACCTCGATACACGCGGTCGACAGTACACGTCGTAGAGACATTTGTTGGCAACTGTCCACTGTATGTAAATACATCGCAGGAGATATACGACCGCGACATGATACAGTTCAGATCCTCAAGATATCTCCAGACTATCTTAGAGTTATATCGTTGAATCGCTTCTCGGAATACAAGACATAGTATTTTGCAAGAATGTGGGTTGAACCTACACAGTGTTGTGACTCGCAGATTACTAAATAGTTTCTGGCAAGCACAAACAAAGGCTGAACAAACATTGTTAATCTGTAACTTAAGCTGGCTAATTAAAACCTCGTCCCACCATTAATATTTAAGTGAAAAGTGCGACCTCCGACATCAAAATTGCAAAAGTTAATTCCAAAGCTTCTCTTTGTAACTATTCATTCCCACACAGTTTGGCGTAGGAGGATGTTTTCTAAATATTTCACGTCGACAAGCCGCCATCGTGCCAGCTCGCAGTAATTAATGAAACGTTATTTATTACCGGTGAGTTTCAAGAGACTTCCTAATGCGATTGCAAATTGAGGATTCAAGTACGATAACCTAGTACCCCCAGGCAATCGGCGTTAATGTCTAACTTAAAATGTTGACAAAAGGTCAGCTTCTATGTTGACAGGTATGTAGGTTGGTATGTTGTTGTTGTTCTATGTTGTCAGGTTGTTCTATGTTGGTTTCAGAATTATTTATTAACTCTTTATTGTTCACACCATAAAATTTTATACGGAGGACAAAAAACTCTTAGAAACTAGTGTAACAACTGACGGCCTTATCACTAAAAGCTTATTATGATATAAATAAGGTAGGACCCGGGTATGTCTTAAAACTGCGACTAGAACCACCGGAGGATGGGCAGCAGCGTCCTATTAGTACACGGTGAACATACTGCGATCCCCAAGCCGCCTGCCAAGCGTGGGGATTATGGCAACACCCCTCTTTAAGAGGGAGGCCTTTGTCCAGCAGTGGACGTTTAATGGCTGCTGATGTGTGTGATGTGATATAAATAAAAACTGTTGAGTACCATAGTACGAGTATATATATTTAGTTCGTCTGATATTTATTAAGACGTCCCTTCTAATACGATCTTGAAATGAAGTCTACGGACAACAATAAAAGGTATATTTCCCTTGAGCCTCCGACCTTGTTACGTATAATGACAAGCGATAAATTCCTTACGAATAAGAAAAACAGGTTCAACGTTCTTATCGAATAAAAAAACTCTAAAAAGTAAATGGAAGCCATTCAGTAGGACATTGAAGGATATGACTTGACGTTGGAATACCAATGCTATAACTTTAATACGTGTTTTGATGACAAATACATATATTATGATGAAGTAGTCATAATAAAGTGAGTTGTTTTTTTATAGAATCAAAGTAATAAAATAAAAAATCGTGACACAATGGTGAAAATCTAAGGGGTTTGGTAACCCATTTATGCAAATCTAAGTAGACAGTGGGGGAAAATAAGGCTGCATTCGATTTTTTGAATTTGAATTTGCATATTTTTTTGTAAATAAGATCATTTAATTATGCATAACTTAAAAAACAGAAAATATATTAACAAAGCGAACTAACTTTTTTTTACATTAAATAATTCACGACTGGTAAACTCTGCGTGAATATGAAGCCGTGGTAGCCCATTTGGGAGACTTGAAAGCGTGAGGTCGTGGGTTCAAACCCCGGGCCCGTACCAATGAGCTCTTTGGCGCTTATGTACGGATTTTCATGCCACTGGCTTTTCGGTGAAGGAAAACATCGTGAGGAAACCTGCATACGTACAGAGAAGAAATTCAATGGCGTATGTGAATCCACCAATCCTCACTGGGCCAGCGTGGTGGATATGGCCCAATCACCCTTTCGGGGATAGGCTAAAAGTCCAGCAGTGGACTGTTAAAAGGCTGATTATGATGAAGCTCTGCGTAGGACGTTCACCCACAAGATAAACATACGACCTAAAAGAGACCGCAGGGAAAAGCTGGACGCAGGCTGCTTCCAACTGGTTCTTTTGGAGATCTATGGCAGGCCTATGTTCAGCAGCGGATGTCCTATGGCTGAAACGATGATGATGAATAGGCTTGGGCTTGACCGTCATCTCGCCTGACGACGATGGAGCACACTTGCCTAGAAGAAATCGAATAATATTGCTCAATAGAATGAGAATTCAATTATATTTTTATTGCTAATATATCAACGCGGCTAAAACGAAAACGTTAAACTTCTAAATCGTATTTCAGTAGAATACCTAAATTTTATAAATATGGAAAGAGAACGCAAATATGTAGAAGTTAAATTTATCACATTCTCATTTGTATTCGTGACACGTACTCACTTTCACTTGCTGACTATAAATCTCAGGAGACGCTATTAAGAAAACATTACTTCAACATAGTCGCATGATTTAAGATAGTGCAGTTATGATACTTAATATACCCCTTACAGCCTTATAAATGTCTTTGGCTTTCAGATAAAATCTTTGTTTCGTTGGAATTCTGCAACTAATTAGCTTGTGCGTTTTACCTCTTTATACATAACTAGCTGTTGCCCGCGACTTCGTACACGTAGATTTTCATAAAACTTTCAACCCCTCTTTGCCCTTTAATTCGGCTCTTCTAAGCGGAACTTTACATAAGGGGTCGTATCTGCTAATTTCATTAAATTCAGCTTCCTAGGTAAGATATTTGTCGAGATTTGATTGATGAGTCAGTCAGTCAGTCAATGGTATTCGCTTTTAAATACATAAACATAAAATAGCTATGCGTGCTGTGCAACTAAATATGACGATCCAAACTAAAGTTCTAAACGTCGACCATAAAAACATAAAAGCTGCTGAAAGGTCATTGATCTTGACATCTTCCGACTTGTGCTTTTGTCTGTATAAGAAGCTATTCAATTGTAGTCAGAGTCCTCAGCCAAATAGATGTTTATTCCTATTAGAATATGCGTCAGGGTCTTTGCTCTCAGCACAATCACATTAGTGAAGTTATTTAGTTATCGAATTAATTGCATTTAGTGTATTTTATCGCCATTGCTCTTTGACGTTCTAAAACTGTCCAAATCTTCGAATTAAATTTAGATTTTACGTGATTTTTACTTCTATTTAAATCTCTACATTTTATAAAATTGTTATCTTTTCAATGAATTTTTCTTTTGCGTTTCTAATCGAGATATGGTTATGGATTCGGTACAGTAGCTCAATTCTCGCTTAATTTAACTTTACTCACCTGCGACTGCAAGTGAAAGGTATACTGCGGCAAAATTCACGCTGCTTACTTAACGATTACTGTTTATTTCCTTTACATTCATAATAATTTCACGGAGGATTAGCCTCTCCCATTCGTAGTTTCTCTTTGTATTTTCACTTTTCAAATATGTATATGTCTGTTGAGTGTAGTCTTAACCACCTTCTTCTTTAGTTATGTTAGTAAACAAGATACGATCATTGACATGATTTGCCTGGAAGAGTTCACTTATAGCGATAAGGCCGCCAGTTGTTTCACTAGTTTTAAGTTGTTGTATGTAGTTTCTGGTATGAACAATAAATAGCTATTTGTTGAAACAATCACTAAGCACAATCACGTCGTCCTCATCATCATTATTATCAGCCTATCATATTCACACTGTTTGCCTGGCTACAGGCCTTCGCTCAGAGAGAGAGAGAGAGAGAGAGAGAGAGAGGATGTGGTCCTAATCCACAGTCCATGTTGGTATGTGTTATAATATCTGAACTTTTGAATTTCTACGTTTTATTTTTTTATAATAAATAGGCTTGCGCTTGGCTTCCAACTCGCCCGATGTTAAGCGATGATGCGGTCTACGATGGAGCACGCTTGCCTAGAAGAAACCGATTCACTCTCAACTTGAAGACACCCAGATTGTATCTATCGGGGAACACCCACTCAGACAGCGAATTCCACAGACTGGCAGTTCGCACAATAAATGTGGAATCAAAGCGGTGTCGATTCTTCGTGCCCACTCTGGCAGTCCGATAGAAAAATGGGCGTGAAGGAATCAAATCATGCACACTCTCCGAAATATATACCGGTTTCCTCTCGATGTATTCTTTCACCGTTGTGGAGCGATTGCATCGAAACTGTCCGTAATTAATTTGAGTATTAAATAAGTCATTGGTGCAGGGCCGAGGATCGAATCGACTGTCGTCAAATTGTAAAGCGCACATCCTACCTCCCGACCACCATCTCTCATTTAGGGTCCTAAGGTTCACTCATACTGTTCAGCAAGTCACTTTCGCCATCCGCGGTCACGATTGGCCATAATTCACCGTTTTACACTCTCGCTTCTTACCTCTGAACTCTCTTCACACTGGAAAGTCCCCGTGGCTTATTCATCCAACTTGTATATAAATTGCTTACTCAATTACCTTTAGGATTATCATCACCCGTATATCGCAGGGTCCGCTCTCACCTGATACGGGTCTTAATGCACAACTCTGTGGTTTCTACCTATGGTAACTTTATTAGCATCTTGGAACTTTATTACCCGCTATCGTTGTAATAGTGTTTACTGACAAAGCTTTTACGCTGTCTCTACACAATGACTCTACCGACTCCCTGAAAAGTTTCTCTCTTCGCTTTCTTAGTAACAATCGCTTTCGTTTCACGATAAATTGTGTAATTTCACTCTAATAGTAAACGCGGATAGAAATGTCGATATTTCAAACGGTTTCACGAATCGGAATACAGTCACTCGACCGCTTTCTATTCGTCATCATAATTCAAGCTGTCATTATTATCGCTACTCATATTTTTATCCGCTGACAATGGCCTAAGATGTCTCGTAAAGTAAAAGTTGCAAATGCATGCTAATGCCCCATTGTTACTAGCATCCAAATTGTTATAAAGTGTCGACATGAATGATATTGGAGGTCGAACCGGTAATGCACTGGACGAGCCGCGAACGAGAAATGATAATGATTACTGTGTTTACTTTCATATTTTAATGTCGGTCAAGCCTTTTATTCAAATTAGTCAACTAGGTAAACGAGACCATCAGCCGGTTTTATGGTTGCAGTACAGAGAGAGAGCTTAATGGTTAATTAACGTTATTAAGGTTAGTTTCAAGTGGAGCCGTCCTGGATTTCAGTATTATTCAAATCGTGAGAAACTCGCTTATGTTTCATATTCAAATGTGAATAGTTTGATGTGGTTCCTTACTATTTCACTCCGTTTTTTAATCTTAGATATTTTATGTAAACAAAGAAATGTCACGAAAAGTCACTGTCAAAGTGACATGCCAGTTGCTCAAAACATTTTTCACTTATGATCAGTATTTTACTCTCTATTTTCCTCGGCTTTGCTCTCGCGCGGTACAATGGGGGGATATTCTGATAGTACAAAAAATTTATAAAAAATATTATTAAAAGATTGTAATAGAAGGCGTTATTATAGAGGCGTTGACTAATAAGATAGATGAAATAGAGGGCAAATCAAACGTTGGCCAGAAATGTTTAGAATCCCTACTGTCCTACCAGTCTAATAAAATATTTTCTACCAAAATATGTTTTTTTATCATAACATTGTATAGATCAGATATTAAATTAAAATAAATAGTACATCACGATTTGAAAAACGTAATAAAATACTTTTTTGGTCAAATATTGTAAACTACCATTATGAAAGATATTTTTTGCACTGGTAACCCCTTTGTTTACATAAAATATCTAAGATTAAAAAACGGAGTATAGATGGGTATACTAGACAATGTGAAGGCAGGCATCAAGGCGGACATATTGGACGGCGATACAAGCTGGCCGAGGTACGGATGCAGTTCGGTCGAGAACCGCGTGTGCAGCGCGATACGATCTGACGCGGCAAGCAATTGCCTTGTTTGTCCATCCGACACACGGCTCCGTATCAATCAATCTAATAAACCACCGCGTCGGAGGCATCTTGACCCTTTCAAAACGTGCGATAAAACAAATTGGCGTTAAATGTCGTCAGTGTTGGTTAAGAAAATCATTTTAGACCGGGGGCTCGTTTTTTGAATCGCTCGTATGATATTTCGCAAGAAAATATCATGCTCAATGACTGACTTTCGAACGAAATCCCAAACAAAACTAGCATCTCTTCTCTTCTCTTCTCTATCTATTCTCTATCTCTACATAGTATAAATTGAAGTCGCTTTCCGCGTCTGTCTGTATGTCTGTATGGCCGCTAACTCCTAAACCACGCAACGGATTTTGATGCGGTTTTCACCAGCAGTTAGATCCATTTTCAAGGAAGGTTTATATATATAACTAGCGACCCGCCCCGGCTTCGCACGTAAATTACACCTGTGCGAAGCCGGGCGGGCGGGTCGCTAGTTTTTTTATAATCATATTACTCGCTAACGAGTGGTTTGAAGCGTTCGAATTTGCTTTCTATCAATAAAAAAAAAAAAAAAAACATTTCGTATAATTTATCGTGCGAAATTATACGAGCGATACAAAAATCGAGCCCCTGTTCTATTGGAATGTCTACCCTGACTTTAAATGAAATTTCCAATTATGTAAGTAAATAAATAAATAAAATAAACATGCCGTTATTACCCTTAATAAATACATATTATGAAATTGCGCAACTTCATAATATTTATTTATTTATTTACACGCATCGCATCATCAGCCAGTAAACGTCCACTGCTGAACCAGGGCCTCCTTCTTAGAGAGGCACATAATCCCCACGTCTGGCAGGCGGCTTGAGGATCGCAGTATGTTTGCCGTGTACTAATAGGACGCTGTCCATCGTCCGGTGGTTTATTAATTAATTAATTAGTGTATTTAATTAATAATAATGTTTTTTTTTTTTTTTTTAACTTTATTTAAATTAGATATATAAGTAGGTACTTAAAGATATTGCCAATTAAGAAAAACAAAATTGTGCAGCAGATCAACAAAATTGGTAGGAAATTCAACATTTTACTACACTTTTAACCATAAAACACAATCAAAAGGCTCATCCGATAAATAAAATAACATTGGAATGTTCTTACGTACACTTCTACCCTTGAGCCATAAAATATTTAATTTAATTCCAGTCCGTTCACCTCTCCAGCATCCGCTTGAACGCATTTCTGGCTCCGCGCGCTTATGACGAGGTGGGTAACTGGGTGGGTAATACACGCTCGGCCTACGATCGGTACCCGGATTAACACGGCTGAACCTCCCTGCTGGCCTTACGACTGCGCATCGCCTGGCCTGGCGCACTCCGCACTTTAGGTATGAAGCTACAAGTAGCCGGCCTGTCGGACCTGCCGCACCATAGACAAAGAGTGAACTTGGTTAATATAGCCTTTTTTACATCGGACGTTTGCACGTTTGCCCGTTAATAACCTATTAACCCTAGACTTGAACACTCCAAGATTGTAATGCTGCGGAAACACAGACAGGGGCAAGGCGTTCCATTGTTTTGCTGTTCTAATTAAGAAAGAGGAGTCAAAACGCTTGGTGCGAATAAATGGCATTTCGACCAAGTAAGGGTGATGCCTTGCCGTTCGTCTGGACGTCCGGTAATGAAAAGGTGATGGAGACAAGTTCGTGAAATTCCGTTGCATACTCTAGCTGTAGGTAGTTAGCGTTCGCACGTCCTGAATTGCACTTTATTGTTAGCAAGAGTCGCTACTTATTTAAATGATTTTGCGGAGTGAATCTTCTAATATGTCTTCTGTGGCATCGCATCAACCGACGGCAACGTCGCCATTCCTGACATTTGATGCCAGATTGCTCTGTATACAAACCTCAGCGAGAAACCGTCCCACTACCCTGCTCTGTACATGCATGCCGGTTATCCCATGCGTACATCTAAACTGCTGCTCCGTTTAGGTCATGACTCCGCCGTGTGTCGTTTCTATTTCTACATAAGGAACACAGTAAACAGATAAAACGTTCGCAGCAACGTAATAGGTCGTGATGAGAGATGAACTGTGATCGACAAAGTAACCTTTCACATCGGCGAGATCGCAGAGTCGGATTAGGTAATCAATCAGCACAGTGTTTACCTATCGTCGAGTCGGTTCATTCACCTCGCCATTCAAGGTCCCGTGTTTAGCATTACTTATCTTCGCGTCGGTGGCAACCCACACGCACTACGATGCACATTTCCAAGTACGATGCACTACGTTGGAGGAATGAGAGCGCGTGATGCGAATAAGGACTTACGGACGGACTATACATACGAGCGCATTGTAGATTTCATCTGAATTTAATAAAACGCTGCCAAGTGCCAGTCGGGCTCGCGCACTGAGGGTTCCGTATCACCAACCATATAACTTGTTCGCTACTAAAGTATAAATAAGTAGTGCAAAAAGAACACATCCCATCAACGCCCAGGCGGTCACCCATCCAGGTACCGACTGCGCCCGACGTTGCGGTGAACAAAGATTTTGTCACCGACTTGCACTTGGCCGTTATATATTGTTGTTACACCTTAGAGTGTGTACTATAATCATGCCAAGTTTGGCGCGTGTAGGTATTACCGTTTTCACATTAAAGCAAATAGAAAAATACGTTAGTAAAATACCTACTTTTTTTATTGTTTTTTATTATAGTATAATTATATGCTTGCGCTTGGCCGCCATCTCGCCTGATGTTAAGCGACAATGAGGTCTACGATGGAGCACGCTTGCCTAGAAGCAACCGATTCACTCGTATTTTATATCCCCCCCTTAATGATTTTATGACCCCCTTTCGTTTTGACTTTTTTTAATTATATCTTTGTAATCAGCTGTAAGATAAGATAAGATAAATTTATTCACACAAAAGGAAACTTACATAGAAAGAGTAACATTACATACTCTGTGAAAATTTCAACTGGCCATCTATTATGGTTTGAAAGATATTTATTTATTTAATACTTTATTGCACACTTACAAATTAAGTAGACATGTACAAATGGAGGACTTAATGCTAAACATTTTCTACCAGTCATCCACCAGGTGAAGATAAAGCCGTTAAAAGGTAGGACGGACAAATAGACGGACGGACAGACAGCGTAGGCCTAGTAATAGGATCCCGATTACACCCTTTTGGTACGGAACCCTGAAAGCGTCTGTGATTCTAATCACACTCACACTCGTCAAACGGTGCGGGCAAATTGAATTCCGTCACAACAAGACCCTTAATTACACTTGACAAAGGAACCGGCTCTAACCGGGCTGGAGCCAGACTCAGCTGATTGTTTTGCCATCTCTCTCGTGGACTCAAACTGAAAGCTTTGTAGTAATTAGTTGTTACGCTGTCGTTACAAACCACTTCCAGGAAAGCTGCAAGGTAATTTCCAACTGTTTCTAGCTCCTAGCGAATTAACTGTGAAGTAGACGGTATCTACTTCCTACATTGTAATAGGAAGTGGAATGCTTCCGTTTTAGCCTTAATTGTTTTGTTACTTGATGCGGTTTTTAACTACGTGAAAATCAGAATAAGCTATAGGTTATTTGTAACCTCTTATGTTTCATGGTTAATGGAAAGTAAGCTGATATTGCTCCATTATGTAAGTCAATTTGTTTGAATGTCTGACGGCCTGACGGGAATCTATTAGTGAGAAATTGAAATGATAGAAGTGAGTTATGGCCTGACACCGCAGTCTCTTTGATGGATCCCTGTATCGCTAAACGAAACAGTCGGACACACAGTAGCTGCTTACGCAAACCGGTTGAACGTCCAAAGAATATTTGAATGTCCAGACTAGTCGCGTAATAATTTTTTAAGTCGCTCGTTTATTCAAATGTCCACCGCAAAAACTACTATCATCCAATACTTTTCATTTTCAGAATAGATTTGTCGGCTGCGCAGTAATTTTCCGAACCATTAAACCTTGTCAAAGGTTCATAAAGACTCCCCACGTGGGAATGCTCAAGCGCTGGTTTTTTGTTTGGAAGTACAGCACAACGTTTCGTTCGTCATCACGCGTTCATTATCTGTTTGGCCTTGGCCGTGAACGGTCGTGTGGCGGGAGACACGCGGGCGTGTGGACAGCTAGCCATGATCACCACTCGATGTTTAATTCTGTTGAGGCCGAGCAAAAACATCATTGTGTCCGCACCTCCAGAATGTTTTATTTAACTATACGCAAAAAACGGCCATATTCTCAGAAACCACTTCGTCAATCACTGAGATTGGAAAAAAAGAAATCTATTAACCGATATTTATTTTCAATCCTTTTAGCGTCTTAAGAATTACAAAAATACACATTGTGAGTCAGGACAGTGAGTTGCATTTTGGAGCTTCTTATTTCAAAACTTTGATTGTTTTTTTTTTTCAATGAGTTCTAGTAATGGTAGAAATAACAGTAGGTAGCTACAAAACGATGTAAACTAATAAGCAACAGAAAGTATAATTGAATTGAAGTCCTAAATTAAAAACGAAAACTAGTATAGCTGTGAATGCCGAGTAACCATATGGGAATATAACTTCTATTGCGTAGTTCAGAGAAGTGGCTCCTGGCAGTGTCCAATGTCCATGTCCACGAAGCTGTTAAAAGTTTAGATTGGCTATTACCGTTTTATGGGCCGGCGTAACCCTGGTGTCCATTTCGGTCAATTGCATCAATCGACAGCCTGCTCGGACCGCCTACTGCCGGTGGCTCGCGGCTGACTATTGACAGATCTACCTCTACGACACTCGCATAAATATAATGGTGAATTTATTTTCAATCTCCGCAGGTTTTTAAACTTTTTTGCTTATAGTGTTGAACAACATTGTTTTATGGAAAAAAAAAACAAAAAAACAAAAAAAAAAAAAAAATCGTCTTTGACAGGTTCAGGGATTTGAGGACCTGCTTACCCAGACGGCTTTAGAATTAACTATGATGAGCGTGGGCTTATTTAAGCACCTTTGAATAATGATTGTGAAAATTTCAGTTTAAAGTGCTCTCTACATTCCCTTGTCCCATTATCATATCAGAGTCGAGTTTTCATGTTATGTACTGTCGTTTGCCTAGCATATCGGCATCTCAATGAGAGGTAAATGTCACGCGACAAGGTGTAAATGTTCTTTTTATCTCTTCCATCGAAAGCTCCTTGCTTAAATGTGTATTTTACGGCCTCGTCCTTTCAGATACAATCGCCGCTTGAGGTCATCGCTCCTATCTTCAAATCTTCGGAATACATAAATGACATTCGCTAAATGTCTTTCTTTCATGGGGTTCTTCAAAAGGCGAGTTAATCGAGTTCTTAAGGGTCGGCAACGTATTTGTGATGCCTCGGGTGTTACAAGTATCCATAGGCGACGGTGACTGCTTTCCATCAGGCAGCCCGTCTGCTTGTTTGCCACCTATGGCATAAAAAAAAAAAAAAAAAAAAAAAAAAACTCTTAATTATATTAATGACTAGATTTCATTGCTGATAGCTCTGCCCAAAAGTAGCGTTGCAAATTACACTGTTGTTGGACTGAAGGAATTTACAACGCTTGAATATTGCTCTAACTTTTGCTTGATGTTTGAGAAATTAAGTTTTGCAAGTTATTCAAGGATTTTGCGAAATCGATAAGAATTTAAATTGCAGTTGTTTTAGATATTTCAACATAATATAAACCGGTGTTTGAAATTTCACATAATTAAAATATCCATATAGTTTGTATGTACTAAGGGTACGAAACGATACGGCTTATTGAATTCTGTATGACATTATGAAGTATGCATTGAATGCACAAACATAATCATTCATTAATGTCACATTACGAAAATGGATTCACGTCGGCGTCCTACAAATATTCAGCGGGGCCACTGCGAAAGCATTTACGGAATTCGTTGAGTCGGCTCACACAGGTTCGAGAGGGACACTGCATGTTTTCGCTCATAAAATAATTCCAAACGATGAGTAAACTACAGTCACGTACATTTTTACGGGATCCTTTATTCGAAGCGTGCTCGAAATAATACAAAGTTTGAGGAATCGCAAATGTCCAAATACATTTTTACGTAATATTTTTTTGTCTTAGGAGTCTTCGCACACGTTAATATTTACCGTCTCCAGAAAGCGATGCAACAGGCCCGAGTACCGGTTTTTGCTCGTTTTGCTCGATCGGCTCCCCGACGTCTAGCAAGCTGAGATACTCGGGTCTCTACCTCAATGGAAAATGTTTGCTTGAATATAATTAATCCCGTGGCCTCGACGCTATTTATGTTTTACACTTTTTCTATCAAAATATTTCGCCAAAAACATTAATTAGTTATTCATGATGATTTCCACTAAACTTGACGTGCTTCAATTTGATAAATTCGCTTTTTTGTATTCTCAAGCTTTAAATTTTTGTGTTGTTTAACAACTTGTTAAAAAGTCTAAAAACAGCACGTGCTGGAACTTTTTATGCGAGAGTATCATGCAGGTACGGGTCGTTAAAGTCTGTAAGCCGAAATTGTTGAGTTTTATGCAGATCGTAGTCGAGATAAAAGAAGCTCCTGTTTTACAAAATGTCAAGGCGTATTACTCGAGAGGCGTTCTCACGGTAGCTCTCGAGAGACGAACGGAGAAAGCCTTATCTCATGTATCGGAGCGCGAACAATGTGAAGAGCATGTCGATGCCTATCTCAGGGAGCCTATCTAGTGGCTCTAGTGCTCATTGGACTTTCACTCGGCGCCGCACTCCTGTGTCGCGGCTAACACCGCCTTGTTTGTGCCCGTCTTGTCTGCTAACGAAGTGACACCCGGAAGGCGTTCGATGACTCGCCGGAGACGTCGCAGCGATGGCGACAGGCCGCCAGAGTGAACGACCCTAACATTGTCTTTTCAAAATATGTAAAGCGCGTCACTCCTGCGGCAGGCGCAGAAGTATTCCAAAGATTAATATTCAATAAGACATCCATAAGGGGGCATTGTGTCGGTACGGGTTATGGCTGTTGGGGGAGAAGCCGCTGTCACTGGCCGCGCATGTTAACACGCCGCGTGATTTAGTGCAGGGCCGTAGCTGGTACGCAGCCCACGATCCTAATTACAAAGTGTAATGAGGCGACGACGCCCGCACAGCCCTCGCGCTCCACACGATCACTCCCAAGACAACGCGATGAAGTGTCAATACAAAACCACGTTCACGCTTCTTGCCGTTTTCCATAAATATATTTCTCCTTTACTGGCTATTCCACAGAAACCATCACGAGTTACATAATTCTTCGCATCCTCTTAACCCGTGTCTTATACATCAACATTAAAAGCTCTTCAATGTTATATTACCTACGCTAGCTATAAATCATCGGGTAACCACCTCTGATATATTAAACATCGTACAGGCACAAAAACATGAAGAAGCACCATGCCCACTCAATATCGAAACCGTAATCTTATCGCAATATCTATTCGCATACTGCTGTAGCTATTAACTAAGTACTCGAATCACGAAGGCTATGTTCAAATTAATATGTTTATTACAACAGTTCGTTAGTAGATATGCATCTGGACATCTTAGGAAAGCTTGCACGGCTTGACCAGTTGCGTAATTACGATGTGGACTACGGACTCTCATATTTTGATTTACGCACGAACGCTCGCGGCCCGATTAATTGACGACGCAAAAACTGCGCAAAAACCATCACTAAACTAAATCGACTCCATTTTGAATTCAAATTTTGCAATAACGATACAGAGTTTTTGCTACTTTCCATCGGACAATCTCTCTCGGCTAAACCGTCATTTGAATACTAAAGCGGTTGCGTAATGGATAGAATAACCTATTCACGTATCAGCACTCAATCGATCAAAAGTAAAATAAGAAATAACGATCGGCTACGAGCTCAATTTAAAACAGTCTAGTTAATAAATTAAATTATGCAAATTGTCGCTTTTTGTAACGACATGTCGTCACATGGAATATGATAGACACATGTATTATGTACTTATTAATCTCCATTGAACGTTTCGGAGTGATCGAGAGACGCGGACAGGTCGCGCGACTGGTCCTGTCGTCTGCAGACGGACAAATTAACTTTAACAATATCAATATGCTAATGAAATTACGCGACCGGTTGTCCAACATCTTCTCTCTGATGATCAGCTAAACTTATGCAAACTCTCTGTCCATACAAATTACAGACGATCGATTTAGTCTTCATTTTTATTGTTTCGATTTTCCATACTATTTCTTGCTGCATACAATGTTTTCATCCCGTTTCGATTTGATGATTTGTTTCGTTGCATTTCTGTTTTTTTAAACAGACTTCAACAAAAAAGTTGATAGTCAATTCGACTCGTATATTTGTTTTTAGGGTTCCGTACCCAAAGGGTAAAAACGATACCCTATTACTAATCCTACGATGTCTGTATGTCTGTCTGTCCTACCTATTAACGGCTGTAACTTTCGAACCCTAATAGATTGCCGGTTGAAATTTTCACAGAATATGTAATGTTACGGCACGCAAGGGGGGTCCCTATACAACTAACGTATTTATTAATGTATTTTTGTACTAGCTCTAATGTAAAAACGATAATACGTACAAGCGTCAAACTTGGCACGATTGTAGTACACACTAAAGTATAACAACAAATAATAATGATGACCAAGTGCGAGTCGGTGACAAATTTCTGTTCATTACCAAGTTATAATTGTGTTATACTCGAGCGCCTGTAGCAAACTGCGTAGCAATTACTCTGACAAATTTTGGAAGGCGTTATAATAACTAGTAATTTGGTTACTTGGACAACCTTATTATATTTTGTGGTGGTACGGAACCCACAGTGCGCGAGCCCGACTCGCACTTGGCCGGTTTTTTTTTTAAACTGTATCTCCTATCTGTTTCAAATTTCATAGACGAATTATTAATTTTTTGTTAGTCTCATTTGCAAATAGCGTTACCGTTGTCGTTGAGTGTGGTTGGACCACTTCTTATGTTGCGCTTCATTTCGCATTTACTTAACAAGCAGAACTGAAAATGTTCTTTCTGCAAGAGACGTATCGAAACTGAACGAAACTAGGTGTAATGGAACAAAAACTAACTGTGTCATGTTTGTTTCAGTGTCTGCCACATTACCACCACAGAGGCCTTGGATTCCCCTCACACGACCAAATAGGACTCGCCCTACATGTAAGTACGATTATTTTAACCTCTTTTTAAATTTTTAGGGTTCCGTACTCAAACACGGGACCTATTATTACTATGATTCATATTATTATTGTATGGTTTAGTTTAGATGATAGGGTTTAAAGTCATAGTAGCTATTGTTAGTATTTTGTTTAAGATTTTGTTCAATGATTTTATTTAGGACTGTTTTTTAGTTTGTGCTGTAGTTTTTTAATTTTTAGTTTTAGTTAACCTTGAATGGGTGAATTGGGAAACTGTAATGCCCATTCAAGGTATGTATTTCATAAATTAAAAAAAAAAAACATTTATTAATAAAGTGCTATTTTACATGTCAAATCAAATAGTTAAAATAATATAATCCAAATAATAAATTAGATCAAACATATAATTTAGAACTAGACTAGAATAATAAATTTGATAATTAAATAATAATAAATTAAGTTACTTCTAAAATAAAAATTTAAAATTACAGTTACTTAATGTAATAAAATCCATTAAATAACTATTACTTATTACTAAGTCTACGATGTCTGTTTGTTTGTATGTCCATCCGTCCGTCTGTCTGCCTGTCCTACCTTTAAACGGTTGTATCTTTCGAACCGTAATATATAGCCAGTTGAAATTTTCACAGAATATGTATTGTAATGTTACGGCGGATTAACTCAGAAATAATTAAAAAGTAAATACGAAAGGGTTACCTTTATATTATAACAAATGTTTTTTAACGTTTTTTGTATTGCTCTATTGTAAGAACGGTAAGACGTACAAGCGTCAATCTTAGCATGATCATAGTAAACACTCTAAAGTAAAACATCAAATAATACATAATGGCTATGTGCGAGTCGGTGACAAATTTCTGTTCATCACCAAGTTAAGCAACGTCGGGCGCGGTCGGTACTTGGATGGATGACCGCCTGAGCGTGATGTCATTTTGCACTACTTTTTGTATTTTGTGGTGGCACGGAACCCTCAGTGCGTGAGCTCGACTCGCACTTGAACGTTTTATTTTTAATCTGGTGATCTTAATACTGATTCCTAATTAGTATTAAAATAACTGAAGGTGCGGTCGTACAGTCGGGTTCAACATTAATTTAACAGATTGTATCGCCGCCCGCACCTTTTAACTCGCCGAGTAAAGGTTTAGACACAACAATGCTAATCGCGTTTGCAATTATTGTTTTTGTTTACTTCTGATGTGGAAACTTTATATTTTAACCACAGCTTGAAGAACTACTAATCTTTGTTTTTAGCACGTTAGATTGACTATGTTAAAAGGCTTATGATAAGACAGAAAACACGATAAACAAACAGAAAGATGAAATTGTATTAAAATGGCATTGACAATGACATTATCTTGAGAGGTTTTATCGCAAGCTAATGTCATTTTCATACAATTTCATCTTTCCGCAGGCGTTAACGCTAACAGAAAGTGGGTCTTGTCTAACCCCCCAGGAAAATATTTACCAACAAAATATCGGACGTGGATTGTGCCCTCGGCCTAATACGATTCAAAGCCGTGGCCGGGCAACATTGCGAGATATAACAACGATAACAAAAAGCCTCCCAACAAGTTCGTCATTAATAAAGTGTCATACTGGCACGGATGGGCGCGGCGCGCGTTGCCAGTCTCATAAATAACTCCAGCAAAACGCCCCTCCATTGGCATGCTAATGTTGCACAGTGCAGGGTTGCAAGTATCTGCACATGGGAGACGCAGGGTACCACTCTGAACCCGGTTCTCTACTGACATGTAGATTTCTCCGATTCCGATCCCGTTACACACCTTACTTATTTTGACGTTTGAATAATTCCTAACGTTGAGCGTAAAAGGTTTTTGAAGCGAAAATTCTTAAGGCACGTTTGGCACTTTTTGGGATGGGGACAAAAGCACTGAACTCGCGTGACCGTCGCTCAGATACTCGGTCAGGTAGGAACAGTCGAGTCGACTGAGGCAGCGAGAGAGATATAGTCAACCTTGATGAAGTTTTCACTTCTGTCGTGTGGTCTTAAGCACACACGTTTTGCCAAATTTTTCATTGCCATGGATATACAGTCCTTCAGTCGTAATATTAAACAAGTTTACATAGTATTAAATTGCGTCAAACAAGTCATAGTCACAGTCAGATTCAAGCTACATAAGTCACCATGCTCATGCCCCAGTGAAGTAGTGGAGGGTTTATAAGAGGCTTCTATGGATTTGGAAACAACACGAAAATACATGTTTCACCTCTTTATATCTTCCCACACTCGAACACGTTCACGAGCACTCAATGATAATCCACCATTTTTACACATTAACACTCGAAAATACAAAAGTTTAGAAAAATAAGACAACGAGCCGACATGTCTTTTTCCACGTTGGCACCAAAAAAAGCGAGCGTTAAAGGTCCGTGTTATTCTTGCCATGCAGGTTCGCACTTTGTAGATTCTTCTCCGAGGTCCAAGGTATTTATGTTATCAGGAATGGCTTCATAACTTTATCTAATTCGCATTCTTGCCGCATCTCTGGCAGCTATCAAGAAAGCGTCGACCTCACCTCGACTTGCTCCTCCCTCGCAATCATGATTAGTCGATGTAATTACTTGTCTAATCGCAACGCTATCAGGAATCTATAAACATTGCAATACGGCCGTTGTTTTTACATCACTTATAAACCACTAGCCGCGCCCCGCGGTTTCACCTGCGTGGATTACTTCTTATACCTGCAAAATATGGAATGAGCTATCCTCCGCGGTGTTTCCGAGAAGCTACAACATGGGGCTCTTCATAAGGCGAGTTAATAGTGTCCTTAAGGGTCGGCAACGTATTTGTGATGCCTCTGGTGTTAAAAGTATCAATAGGTGACTGCTTACCATCAGGCGGCCCGTCTGCTTGTTTGCCACCTATGGCATAAAAAAACAACAGCTATCTGCCATTGAAAGTACCGTCGCAATCAGTCCAGCCGCTTTGCAGTCCATAGGGAACATATATACACACATTGCCTTTTATATCATCATCATCATCATCATCATCAACCATTCTCCACCCACTGCTGGGTATAGGTCTCCTCTTCAGCGCGCCATCTTTTCCGGTCCTGTGCTAGTCTTGTCCACTGCTTTCCTGCTGTCCTAACTTTATGCCTTTTATATATAAGAAGATAAAGGTTTAGGAACTGGTTAGAAGATATTCTGATCTGAGATGAAAGTTACAGCCCAAAGCCACCGCTTCGAAATACTGAAATAATAAAAATAAATAAATATAGATAACCTTTTTTATGCCATAGGTGACAAATAATCTCACGGGTCGCCTGATGGTAAGCGATCTGCGTCGCCTATGGAATGCCAGGGTATATACATACGTTGCCAACCTTTAGCTACTTTATTACCATCCCTTTTGAAGAAATCCATGTTATAGCTACTTAATAGATAGTCAGAAATGCCGCAGGATAGCTCATTCCACATAATGCCGGTATGAAGCATAAAAGATCACGTAAAACGCACAGTGAACGCAAACGCTAACATTACCTTTCTGTCAAGATATAAGATAAATCTTTGAGAATCCAATAAATCTGTAAGTTAAATTGAAGTCCCCCGTTTCCTCTATTTACATCCGCGTACTTAGCACGGAACGTGGCAATCATCATTGATCAGGTGAAAATAATCATCGGACAGTTCATTCATAGTATAAAAGGAATTAGTTGCGAATCGGTTCTTAATGTATGTTGGTCACGCATCGAAGCTACGGCCGCTTCCCGACTCGCCATGGTCCCAATTTACATAAATCAAAGAGCCAGCGCTCCGCTGGACCTTACACCCAGGCTACTTCTATTCACAGATATGCGGGAAACTAATGACTTATGCGGGACTTAGGTAAAAAAGCGGGACTGCGTAAAATGTACAGAAACAGAAAAAAAACAATCAATTATATTTGAAAAAATTTTTTTTTTTAAATAAGCCCTTCGCTAATATATTTGTAATCGTAACAAAAAAAACTGAACACCAATAAATAAAAATATTTCGGGACATTTTTGACACACGGTCATCTGACCCCAATCTAAGCAAAGCTTGTAATATGGCTGCCAGAGACTGATATACATACATAATTATATAGTTTAAATACATACTTAAAAAGATATCAACACCCAGATATAGAACAAACACAAATGTTCATCACATAAATGTTTGTCCTAGGTGGGAATCGAACCCACGCCCCCAAGCTCAGAAGGTAGGTTCACTACCAACTGGACCAACGGGCTATCAAAATAAACAAAGCACTTTGCTCAATCAAGGCTGTCTAATCTCAAGGCAATTAGTTTTTCTTTAACCTGGCTGTTTACCATAAAGCGCGACAATTAGCGTCCCGCTGATATGTCTCGATAACCAATAACCGATGGGGAAGAAAGGTTCTGGAGTGGAGACCACGAACCGGAAGACGCAGCGTAGGGAGGCCTCCCACTAGATGGACCGACGACATTGTGAGAGTCGCGGGCATCCAGCGGATGCAAAAGGCAGGCTGTCGTTCAGTGTGGAGGCTAAAGGGGGAGGTCTATGTTCAGCAGTGGACGTCTTCTGGCTGATGATGATATGTCTCACGGGGTGTATTATTTAGCACCGAAAACGGGACCGCATAAGGCGGGACGGTTGGCAACCCTACTTACACCTATTGGCGAATCATTGATGCACTCGCACCTCCATCATTGGCAATGTTCTTTAGGCTCTAATATCGAGATGTGTGCCTCACCAGACAATAAACTTAGAATTAATTATCTTCTTTGGTATTAGGGTTTATAATTATTATAAGCTCTAAAAACCGTCATAAACATACTGACCCTTTCAGTTTGATAGCCGGGAAATTTACAGTTTGTGCGGTTATTTATAGTGTTACATGCAATCAGGTTACTAGTACAACGCTACATTGTATCCACATTCATGAAGAATAGAAAAGTTCCTTTCGGTTCCATTGATTTCGATGACTTGTAAAACGCTAAAACTGAAGCTAAAGCTTAAAGCTTGTTGTAAAAGCGTTGGTGGCCGGACGGTAACATGTCCGCTTTAGAATTTGACGGCACCCGGTTCGATCCTCGGCCATGCACCAATGACTTATTTAGTACTTAAATAAATGATGTGTAACCGGTACGTCCAAGAACCTCAAAGTTTAAAGACATGACATGCACCAACATGCACTGTGCCAGCATGGTGGGTTAGGACCCATTCTCTCTCTCTCTCTCTCTCTGAGAGAAGACCAGAGTCCCAGTAGTGGGAATATAATAGGCTGACGATGATGATGATAGTAGTAGTAGCCTTTATGATTATAGTTACGTAAAAGGAGGTCTATCGCCACACAATTATTACTCGAACCACTTACGTAACGCTACGGACACTCGCCTAGTTACGTGATGATGTTATCTATCGCTAACAGCGCTTCAATGGACCTTTTAAGGAATAGGAAGTATTCACTTTGTCAGAATCAACGAACAATTAAGTATCGGTAATTGCAGTGACTTATCATCGTTTGATCTCTAACGTTCGGTATACTGTGTTCAAAACTTATAGTGCCTTATTGGAATCATTTCAATGTACCAAACAAACCTCACATAAGTGAAATAACTTTTTTTTACAAGGTATCCTGGCCGCACCCACGTGTGATGCGGCGACGGCCTTGTATGCCATTGTCTCGGTCGTATAAGATCAGCGTAGGGACTCTGGTTCCTTTTGATTGTGTAAGTTGCTTTGTAAAACGGGGCTGGCATAAACGCATAGCGACTAAAGACCCAAAGAAAAATTAGAAGAAAAAAAAAGTTATATAATGTTTATATGAAAAGTACTTGCGTGTTCTTTGCCTCACCGATCATAGTAAATTTTCATTGTTTATTTATTTATTTATTTCCAAGGAAGACCAACAGCCATAAAAAAGTATAACAATCTTAATAGATACAGAAGCTAATTAAAGGTCCTCGCGGATAAAAATTTAAAAAGTAACAGTTTAAGTGACATTACGCAGTTACACAATATGTGTTTGTCGAAAAATTTTAATTACATAAAAATTGGCTTAAACAAAGAATTCCCTACTCAACAGCTGCCTAACCGCTACAACGCTCATGCAGAATAGATCCAACCCTAAGCGCTTATCGATGGTGTTAAAGTTCTTGCTCACTCTCAACATGTATGAATTACGTCTATAGTTAGTGTAGAATTTTGGTATATTAATAAGAGGACAAAAACGAATAGCCTTATGAGGGGTATTAAGCTTGATCTTGCTTAAAAGTTCAGGACAGTCAATAAGGTTTGAGGTTATTTTAAACAAAAAAGTCATGTCTGCAATCTCTCTTCTTTTAGAAAGAGGTGGAGTGGAGTAAGTAGTAAGTTGTTATACTGATTTTCTTAACCACCTTGCGTAAAGTTTACTTACTGTCACAGTGTCAGTCGATCGGCTTATCTTGGCCACGGCCAGGCGGCAGGGAAAGAGGAAATGCCCTTCGCCCGCCATCTGCGAACAATACGAGACATTGGCGGTCGGCCTCTCCGCATCCGTGATCTCGGCCCGTGTAAGCATTGTCCATTTAATACCAACCTGAGCCTGGTAATGGAAAATATTTTTATTTGTCACTTGTTATTTGTACGAATGGTGTATGACCACAATGGACTTTTGACTACCTCTTCCGTCAGTCTGTCCGTGAAAAGGACATGTCACTGCGCCGAAATATCGGAATTTTTGCAATTTGTCCCATCGCGGTACATATCCCGTATGTAAAAGCCGTGTATGGCCAGGCCTAAATAGAGTTTCATTATGTGTCATGCAATGGTTCCAATTACAGAAGTAAAGGTTAAACGAAATGCCAAATATGGGAGGATCTAATTCAATATCGAAAGCGGAAGCGATGGCTATCGCTTTATAAGCAATTATAATCTCTCCAAGGCGAACGAATCGCCACTTTTCCATGAAATCTATCGTATTACAAACTCCAACGTTCATAAAGCTGATAGCAATCTAACGGAACGTATCATGAAAATTCAACGAAGTTATCCTTCCCAAGCGAATACCGGTATATCGTGGACTTTCCTGTTAATATCTCACGGAGATTTGTTATTCACCTTTGATCTTGTACCAAACTTATTTAACTATGAAATTCCAATTTCGTAAGAGCATGGCCATGGTTCATTAATTACCCAGCATATTATTATCTTCGCAAGTTGTCAGTGTCACCGAATAAGCGTAATCTTCGGAAGCCGTTACTCATGGGACACATCAGTTAAAATGGAATCAATTTAGAGCGGAATGCGTCGCCCACATGGTGACACCGTTGCTGTAGTTTTATCCAGTTCACTTGGCCAAAGCCGCCTGCACTAATCCGAACTTAACTGACGAGAACGCACGACTACCGCGCGATCTCGAGACCATTACTAGCTCCACACACATGACAGATGACCGTTTGATTTATTACTTACCAGCTACACAGGCCGGTAAGTGTTCGGCTGCCCGGTTACTGGAAACAGAATATTTTCGTAACTCGACGCAGCGGTATCCTCACTGGCCTTGGATTTGTTTACTCCCCTCTAGGCTGAATAGAAGCTCTTCGTAGCCTACCTAACCCTTATTTGATCGAACTCGTTTTCGTCGTGTTGCCTAGAGGCCAGAATAATAAAACAGGCGGCAAATATAAACAGGGCTCCACGAAGGCCAATAAACCTTATGATTTGTTCGCACATAAAAACAGCTGTCTATAAAAAAGTTAATCGATGTTCGCGATGAGGTCAAAGTACATGCATATCACGCCAGGATATACAAACATTACCTACTCTCTCGGCTGCATTACGCCGATCGAATTCAACATTCTCCTAGATATAGTGTCTCGTGCTCTGTGAGATACGCGACAAGAGCAAGATTTATCCGCATCACACAGGCCGTTTAAAATAGCGTTTTTTTTACCTTTTCTCTCATTAAAATTCTTATCGAATATTCTTTGAAACGAGCCAAAAATGCCAACAAGATGCTATAAAATTAGAAGAAACAGATTTTCAATCTAATTTATTTACAAAAATCCTGTGCAGATTTTCAAATTTTTTGAAGCGACTTACAGAACAAAATGAAGGCATGTACTCGTAAGTGTCTGTGTATTTAAAATAACTTGAATACAAGCGGGTTGGCCGTAAAACAAAATGCCCACATAATGACATGACATTGCCAATAAACAGACAGACGGCGCTGCGCCTCCTGCCATTATATTCAGATGAGGCGCGATAGCACCCGAGTGGTTTTATTTCTTTTATATTGCCGGCTTACTGAGCAACGTTCAAAGTGAGATGTTGTGATGGTGATTCTGCCGTATCGCGTTTTCCTCCAGTAAATCACTCGGTTTGCCGACGCACAGTGCCGGCTAGTTGTGCTGCATTAAACCCGTGGCATTTGATTAATGTGCATTCACGAATGTAGCCAATGCTCATGCCTTCCGCACATGTCAGCCGTTCAAAGGGAGATCGCCTATGAGTAGATACGTTGGACTTGATTCACAACCTTTAGGGCTAAAGTTTAAAAGCAATTTGTTTCCACTTCATGTGTCTAACTGGTCTCAGTATTATTTGCGTTAAACAGCTATGAAGGATGAATGAGGTAACGCTCTCGTCGCAACATTATTGCTAATATAATAACACTATCTTAGTAAGAAGGTATTTCAGAATATGGCCAGTATGGCCACTCTCATACATCGCCGACATGTGCCGATGCTTCAATGATCGATATAATGGCTGAACCCACCACAATTAGAGAGTCCTTGATTATGCAACTTTGTATTCGAATAAAAACATCAAGCCGCGTATTATGTTCTGTTATAACAACTTGCTAATGTTTAACCTTATCTAGACGTGATTGATCTCGGCAAAAAGTTAAATGTCGACGAAATTGTTCTGTTATTTGCTTAACAGCTCAATTAGCGCTCGGCCAGAATCGCATGATACGCTCCCATTAGCCGAAGGTGAAATCTATAGAGCAAAGCGGCCGGCAACTAGTCCCGCCTGCCTCGACTCTTACTAACGACTTCTTGTTAGCACCTATTGAGACTTCTTACGTCACATATTGTCGACCGGGTCGCAGACTGCCGCGCCGGTGACCGAACGTGATCTAATGAGTTCTTTAGAACGCCAATCCAAATTGAAATCTTCGCGTACCTAAATCACTTTTAATGAGCCTCGCTGCTGGCAAAAAAGACCCGTTTCTATCTCTCACGATTGATATTAGAAAATCAATTACGTGAGCGTGACTGGGCATCCACCATAACGGCCACTTGTTGACCAAGATACGACTCCTGTATGTCTGATAGGATCGACATTTAAATGCGATAATACAGAGATGTACTAGTGTGTTGCGATGTAGCTTAATCGCAGCAGATGGCAACCTTCGCTAGCTATCCGGGCACCGTCGTCGCCACGCCTTTTCCGATTGCTTCTTTTTGCTAGAGAGCATTCCCCTGGCTCTATATTACATTCGACATATCTGATGTATCAGCCCACGCGCCGGCCCTTTTATAAACTGTAATGCTCCGTTTGGCGACACAATGGTGGAGCCTATCAGAAATGTTGTACTACTCGTGGTTTGTGTCACCTTCTTCCATTGTTTGCGGTTCGAACACGTACTGTTTCATCATCGTCGTCGATTTATTTGAAATGAAGACACGCGTCCACATGTTCGACAACATTACCATTTATTATTGTCCGTGTGCCGAGCTTTCGTTTCGGTCACATTTCCTTAAACAACGACCGATTATATTATCGATGCGTGTATTGTTTCGCGACATTTGGCATGCGCCACGTCTCCGTGCGTCGCATCGAGCATACAATGGACGTATTAGAAGCACGTGCTGCGGCCGTATTGATCGCAGCGAGCGCGCCAGGCAGGTGACTTTGACTCGGCGACGATTAACATGAGAGCGCGAGCGCACGTCGCCTCGCCCCGTGTGATCGTTATCAATTTGTCCTGAGTGCAGCTCGCCGGCCGCGCTCTCGGCATTGTCTTGTCCTTCGAGCCGAGCGTCGCGTTGTTACCCCGTCAGCGCCGCTTTGTCTAACACGCTGCACTCCCGGTTCTTTGTCCGTTGATTGACTGGAACCTGGCGCGATTAAATCTAGATAATTGCATCGCTAAGTTTTCCACGAAGTCGACATTTAGACGAGCGGCCGTCATCGCCCCGCGCCGCGCACACTTTGATCCGCGTAATGAGACGGGTGCGAGCGCGCCGCGTCCGCATAAATCTGAGATAATGGCTCGGAGCGTGAGAGAGCGCAGTCGTGCCACCTTCGTTTACGTAATAACTGGATACCTACGTCGAAATGCCTCCGTCGCTGTTCGCGTTCCACACCCTCGTGATGCCCAATTTCCTCGTCCTTAACGAGACCGGAAATGGTGTTTTCTGAGTATTCTCGACTAACCCGCGGCTGCAGCTCGATTGTTATGTCTCTATTTAGAAATTCCTCAATAGGGTGATGTGAGGTGTTTTCGCTCGTAAACGGGAACGCTTATGCTGTTTTCTCGTCGGCGACGTTAATCTTGTAAGTCGTCGACACGATTGGCCAGAGGCAACATAACGTGAATGTTTATCATCCTTGCGGGTTCTCATGTCCATTCAAGGAGTCTAGCTGCAGGTACAGTGGTTATAGTGGTGCACCGTCCTACGCGGAGCCGCGCCGGTATCGATTGGGAGAAGGCATGGTGTCGCGTGCTCGCCACATGTGGAGCGTAATACACGGCTCTCATTTTAATTGGTACTGTTTTTATACTGACATGCGAGCTCGATCGCTTCTACGTAACATAAAGCGTCAGAGTGAACTAATTGTCATGTGACGCGCGCGAGTCGGCGTGGATCCACTCGCCGACAGCTCTATGGGGAGATGTAGAGTGCGATGGTGTGAGGTCGCTGTAATGTGGCATTGCTTGTTGCAGGCATCTTCACCGTCATGTGTTACAACGTGCTGTGCGACAAGTACGCGACGCGACAGATGTACGGCTACTGCCCCAGCTGGGCGCTCGACTGGGACTACAGGAAGAAGGGTATTTTGGACGAAATTAGACATTACTCCGCAGACATCATTAGCTTACAGGCTAGTAACTTAGTACTCCTTAGTTATTTTAACTGCACAAGCACAGTATTATCCTTTTACATGAGTTTCTATATCTATTGCGATCACATTGTCTTTGATAAAAAGTATATATTACTATTCTATATTGAACTTGTTTGGTGCTGGTATAACATAGTCCACGACCATTGCATTTCATGCGTTGCGTACACACATTTACCGTACTAAGTCGAGTTATCCGTAGTTAATTGAAATTTTGTTATTGTTATACCTTTCCGTACCTTTAGTTTTATAGCTTTTGAAGTAAGCATATCAGAAACAGTTCAGATTATAGCTATATTGTAAAGTTGATATTTTTTTTATTAGATCTGATTTTTATATGATTCGTCAAACACGAGCAGTGGACCTGATCAAATATTGTCAAAGTGACAAAAAAATGCTTGTTGACCCACTATTAAATGTCTAGAGCTACGTACGCACAGATTCTTGGCGTGTTAAGGTTGATGGGATGTGAAAATAAGCAAAGCAAAAAATAAGCAATAAAAGCCAAAGCAATTTTTTTTGTTGACGTTGTTGGATACATCAAAAGATCTTTCAGAGAAGAGGATCTTTCAAAGATTGCTGCATTGGAGTGCAACCGAGTTATGTGGCCCATATTTTTTTAAATTATTTATGTGGTATTTTACCCACTAAAAATGTCCCCCAGTGACCAGCCTCAGTGCTTGACAAAAATGGCTCCGGGAGGACACACCGGAGCTTTCTGCACTGCTCTATGGCTTCTCCCAAGACAATGTATTCTCGGCTCCTTTGGTAACACAACGATTTCGGTCTCTCCCAGGGCTCGCTTGGATGAGATGGTCCACCTCCGACCGTCTTGAGCCCAGAGCACCTTTTAGTAGCCTCTTACTACAGTCAGGGGATACCGTTGCTGTATTCTATTGCCCCGGCGCCAGGGTTATGTAACCCCTAACCCCTAGTTTCTGAAAGGCTGGCAACACAAAAATTAACTAACACGCTGTTAAATCTCATGTCAACTGACGTGATTAGTTGAAAGAAAAAACAACAGCCAATCAAGTCACTTGAGATGAATTCTGGCAATAGATTAAATTGATCAGGCTTTCAGAAACTGGGGGTAAGCCTAGCAATGCGATCATCGATTCTTTTTTTTTGAAATAATCGATTGTGTTTAGGTCAAGGCCGAATGTGTAAATTTACGCTCGATATTTTTCTTTTCATATAATGTCTAATTAACTGTCATTCCAGGAGGTGGAAACGGATCAGTTCTATAACTACTTCCTGCCAGAGCTAAAGAAAGACGGCTACGACGGAATCTTCTCGCCGAAGTCGCGCGCGAAGACCATGGGCGAGTCGGAACGGAAATACGTCGACGGATGCGCAATATTCTTTAGATCTGCTAAGTATGTAACTTTATTGGAAACATTTTTATATATACAGGCTGTTCAGTAGTTAATAGACAGTTGGACAGGTGCTGGTAGCGTTACTTAATTGAGCCGGAAATCACAAATTTTCCGAAAAAATTCGGTTCCTGGGCAGTCTTACGAAACGAACAAGTGTTGCATTATCTATCAATAGTTGGACAACCTGTGTGACACACAGGCTAGTTGTTGGACCACAGCTCAGCTAATGTTAAGTGATGGTATTTGAAGATGATGATAACACGCCGACTCTGGAATAAATTGGCTCCCAATCTCGATTCCTCGAATTCGAAATGCCTTTTGGAACAAAATTAATGTGGTTTTACCAACAAACCGATACAATTTAGAGTATATAGTATTTTCCTAGCCACATCGCTCGAAGAACCAATAACCGACGGGGAAGAAAGGTTCTTGTGTGGAGACCACGAACCGGAAGACGCGGCGTAGGCAGGCCGCTCACTAGATGGGCTGACGATATCGTGAGAGTCGTGGGCATCCAGTGGATGCAGATGGCAGGCTGTCGTTCAGCGTGGAGGTCTAAGGAGGAGACCTATGTTCAGCAGTGGACGTCTTCTGGATGATGATGAGAATTTTCCTAAATTGACAACAATGTTAATTTCATAATTAAGCCGTCTTTTATGTTGACAGTAAATGACAAGTATAGTTGCTGTTTGTCTTATTGCTACAAAGAATATGTAAACCAACAGAAGAAGTAGGTTCAGTATTTCGGTCGTAAATTCCTTACGGTGACGTAGCACAGTTTATTTCTGTTTTTTAATGAGAATTGACTCATAAAAATAAACACTCAAACAATAAGTGATAAAACTACACCACTAAAGTATGATTCACTTTTCCAAATGTATACCTTACAGGTTGAAAGTTGCTAAACCCAGCTCGCTAGCGTTCACCTTTTATGTTCAATTGATACTACGTCGTTAGAACGAAATAAATAAAAAATGCTGAGAAAAATTTGGAATTAAATATTTTTGCTGGAACCGTGAAATATCACCATTAAATTTATTCGTCTAATGTTAATTCTGCTTAAGGTGGTTCGTTGCACAAATGGCGGGAAATTCAAATTTCAAACAGTTTTCTTGTCCTTGTAGCTAGGCCGGGTAATTATTGTAAACAACCATGATGTTTGCGCAGATTGATTATTATTCTGTACAAAATCATGTAAAGCTATTTATCTCTAATGCCCATTATTACTTACATTTGTGAATAAACAAATTTTTGCTGTTTCAAACGGTTTATTCACAAATGTAAGTAATGTGGTGCGTTACTATTAAATAATTGTACATTATAATGTAAAGAACAGCCAAAATTTTGCGCAAACACTGTGTTATTTAAAAATAATTACCTGGCCTGGCTACTAGGGCCAAAAACTGTTTAAAATTTAAATTTCCCGCCATAGGTGAATCGAACCACCTTAACCAGATTATCGTGAATATTTCGTTATGTTTCGGGACCCGGGTCCCGGTATGTCATAAAATGCGACCAGAATCACCGGAAGATGGGCAGCGGGGTTCTATTAGTACACGGTGAACGTACTGCAATCCCCAAGCCGCCTGCCAAGCGTGGGGATTATGGCAACACCCCTCTCTAAGAGGGAGGCCTTGGTTCAGCAGTGGACGTTTACTGGCTGATGATGTGACGTGTGTGAATATTTCGTTTGCAGGTTTGCCTTAGTGAAAGAGCACCTAATAGAGTTTAACCAGTTGGCGATGGCCAACAGCGAAGGCTCAGATAACATGTTAAATCGAGTGATGCCCAAGGACAACATCGGTCTGGCAGCGTTGCTTAAAACCAAGGAAGCAGCTTGGGAAAACGGTAAGTACAACAAAAGTGCATTACCGTACAACCACTTATCTGTAGAGGCGTCCTAATGGTTCCTAATGGAACTACGGTTTCCGGGAGGCTATTAATTTTGCTCGGAAAAACGTCTACAGGGTTACGCGGAAAGGGTGTACTAAGCCGAAAGAGGTCCATAGTACCCATTATTATGAACAACTTTTACTATGTAACCAACTCTAAAATCGCTGAAAAAAAATAGGTAAAAAATACATTTGCCGTTTTCAATGGAACAGCTGATTTTTGGAGTTCCTCCCATAGTAAAAGTTGTTCATAATGGTCCCCTTAGTAAACAACCTTTCCACGTAATCCAGTATAAGTAAACTATGTAATCTCCTTGAGCCCGACGCAAACTGGAGAGTCGTTACGACGCCACGGCGTACAAGCTTTGGGTCGTACTGTTCACGGACTACGGTAATAATAATATGATTTACTGGTGCAAGTCATCATTCGCCACAATATTTAGACATGAGGCATAATAGGCGGGTTCTATACCTTATACCATAGACCAGCTTTACACCATTAGGAACTCACCACAATAGCCCAGAATGTTTCTGTTCTATACTGTACTATAGTTTCATACCTATACCCTTTTATATACTTTCAATACCGGAAGAAGCAGCGTTGGTAGGCCTCCCACTAGATGGACCGACGACATTGTGAGAGTCGCGGGCATCTAGAGGATGCAGATGGCAGGCTGTCGTTCAATGTGGAGGTTAAAGGGGGAGGCATATATGCAGCAGTGGACGTCTTCTGGCTGATGATCAGGCTGTCGTTCAATGTGGAGGTAAAGGGGAAGGCATATGTTCAGCAGTGGACGTCTTCTGGCTGATGATCAGGCTGTCGTTCAATGTGGAGGTAAAGGGGAAGGCATATGTTCAGCAGTGGACGTCTTCTGGCTGATGATCAGGCTGTCGTTCAATGTGGAGGTAAAGGGGAAGGCATATGTTCAGCAGTGGACTTCTTCTGTCTGATGATGATGATGATGAATTCTTTTTTGTTAATCAGGGCCTCTTGGTGTTGGTTTCGGTCCCACCAATGACTATCAAATATATATTATTGAAATGTTATAGACAATTAAAAAAAGAAATTGGATGGGTCAGTCTTTTGTATGTGTGTCAAGTTTGTCCCGCCATATACTTACAGTTTATTTATATCGAGTTCCAGGTATACCGACAGACTCGTCCATGCTCTCGCAGCCGATCCTGGTGTGCACGGCCCACATCCACTGGGACCCCGAGTTCTGCGACGTGAAGCTCATTCAGACCATGATGCTGTCCAACGAGCTGCGAGCCATCCACGAGGACTCTGCGCGGACGCTGCGGATGGCAGGCCAGAGGGACAATGTGCAGCTGCTGCTGTGCGGGGACTTCAACTCGCTGCCTGATAGTGGTCAGTGCATAGACCTCCGGATTCACTGCGCAAAATCATTTAAATAAGCAGTGACTCTTGCTACTACACAATAAAGTTCAATTCAGGACGCGCTAACTACCTACAGCTATATTAACTTAGAATTTGCCTCTCTGTCTATCGTGTAACTCTTATCGCGTTATCTCTGTCTATCGCGCGGCAGGTCCGACAAGCCGGCTACCTTGTACCTTCATACCTAAAGTGCGGAGTGTTCCGGGCCTGACCTAGTTTGCATATCCAACCTGTCTTAAGTTAGATCAATGCTCCAACTAGCACAGCCAATAATTCAGTTCGATCTCCGTTGTCTTGACAGCATCACGTCAGATGTTGATAAAAAAAATTCAAATTGCACCACAGCAAACTCAATTACATTTATTATTATTTATATTTTGCTCCTCCATGCCCTCTCACGCCCTTGCTCGTGTCTCTCATGTTGAGTGTGTTATGTTTCAGGCGTGGTAGAGTTCCTGTCGGCGGGACGCGTGTCTTCAGACCACCGCGACTTCAAGGAGCTGGGGTACGCGGCCTCGCTGCGCCGCATGCCGGCCTCCGAGCACGAGTTCACGCACAACTTCAAACTCGCCTCCGCATACAGCGAAGACATCATGCCCTACACCAACTATACGTCAGTATTATATACATCATGCCCTAAACAAACTACACGTCAGTATTAAATACACCATTCCCTACACCAACTATACGTCAGTGTTATATACATCATGCCCTACACAAACTATACGTCAGTATTATATACATCATGCCCTAAACAAACTATATGTCAGTATTATATACATCATGCCCTACACCAACTTATACGTCAGTGTTATATACATCATGCCCTCAACAAACAATACGTCAATGTTATATACATCATGCCCTAAACAAACTATACGTCGGTATTATATACATCATGCCCTAAACAAACTATACGCCATTATTATATACATCTTGCCCTACACCGACTATACGTCAGTGTTAATACATCATGCCCTACACCAACTATACGTCAGTATTATATAAATCATGCCCTACACCAACTATACGTCAGTATTGTCACTGTTATAACATTCTCCTAAAATCTAAAATCTTCTAAGTATACGTGCTTCACTATGCTTCATCTTCGACCACATTGTCGCTAATCAACACACGAATTGGTGATCTTAATCGCGATTTTAAAAATACTGCACATTTTGGTACAGTCATGCTGTAACGCGACAGTTCAGTTTTATTCAATACTTGCGGTCCGCCCCAGCTTCGCACGGGTATAGATTATAGCCTATGTCACCCGGGGATAGTTTAGCTTCCCGTCAGTGAAACAATTTTTCAAATTGGTTCAGTACTTTCGGAGCCTATTCAATGACTATTATGATTACAGTAGAAAGAGCTCAACGAGCGCTATTGAAAGTCGCACTTAGCTTAAACTTTAAATATCCCACAATAGATCTGTATAAAAAGTGTAAAGTATTAACAGTCAGAAAACTTTTCATATATAATTGCATCCGTAGATACCATATAGATACTGTGCCAAAGCTACCAACTACTGGAAAAAGGGTCTTTAAATATCCCGTTCCATCATATAAAAGTGAACTTGCTTGGAGACATTACCAGCACATGGCACCTATGTTCTATAATAAAATTAGTGTTACTGTTAAAATTAATAATTTACTAGTTCATAAATTGAAAAATAAAATCTGCAATTGGCTGTATAACTTCAAATATTTAGAAACTGAAAAATTATTTAACAAGGTCCTATAGCTGTAGCATCATACATAGTTTTTATTTAACATGTAAAAAATGGTTTATTATTCATATAAATTTCTATCGATTGTCTTGGACTACTACATTTGTATTTATGTGTATATTTTTTATAATGAATAGATTATTGTATAACTATTTATAAGTGTACCTTTGGAAGACGCTGCCTTTGCAACACAGTGTTTTCACTAAAGCAAAGGCAGAATCACTGTTTTTTTTGTACATAAGTGTTTATCAATAAATTATGTTTATGTTTATGTTAATGCAAACAAACAATCAAATCTTTCCTCTTTATAATATTAGTATAGATACATATCTTTAAAATATATTTCGCTCATGGCATGATGTTACGTTTCAGGTTTGACTTCAAAGGAATCATCGACTACATATTCTACAGTAAACAGACAATGACGCCGCTCGGCCTTCTCGGGCCGCTGTCCCAGGACTGGTTCCGGGAACACAAGGTCGTCGGCTGCCCGCATCCTCACATACCCTCAGGTATGACACACTATTGCATAAGCTTGATAGAGACCGTAGAACGTTGTATTAACCATAGAACGTAACTCGGCCATGGCACGGAAGAATTTGTATGGCGCACATGAAATTTGACGTTATACTCGTATCTTAGTTTAGTAGGCTACATACAAGGGAGTATCCAGCTTTGGTGCCAGGGAGGGGGGGGTCACATAGTCGTGATCAAGTCACAAGAAATTATAATAAAAAATTTATATTAATAAGTAGCTCGCCTAGGTCCTGCACCCCCCCCTGGATCCGCCCTTGGCTACGTACATAATTATATTGTGGTACGGGCGTTTTCCGCAACTAGGCCATCTACAATATATATATATATATATATATATATTTGCGTTGTATTGTAAAGTATTTAGTGGGCTATGTCTAGCATAAAAATAAAACGCTTTCCTAATGTTTGAAGCGATTTTAATTTTTAACCCCAGACGCAAAAAGATGTGTATTATAAGTTTAACGCGTGTATCTGTGTGTCTGTCTGTGGCATCGTAGCTCCCAAACAGGTGAAGCGATTTTTCAAATTATTTTTTTGCCTTGAACGTAATATTTCTTAGACTTCGTTCAAGAAAATATATTTTTATTTTTATTTATACATATTGTAGCCAGATTTTTAATGAGGTAAGAAAAATAATATACACACATGTTACGACATAGCCCACCGGATTACCAAGTTGAAGTGACAGTGGGACATATCACACAGATCAGATGGCCGATGGGGCCGAAAGGTTCTCGAATGTCGGTGTCCTACGGCTGAAATGATGATGGTGATGAAGAAAACTAATCAGTCAACTTTCCTATTCCAGATCACTTCCCCTTACTAGTAGAACTGGAAATGAGTCCGGGCGCGGGCAACTCCAACGGACTGATCGGACGGCGGTAGCACACGCCCCCGCGCGAGCGACGCCGCGCGCCGCGACACAAGCGCGCCGCATGACGCACGCGCAACACGCGACCACAAACATACTACACTACGTATAAGTGATCAGTGTTCGACCGGTATCGTTAGTGATCGACCGACATCGTAAAAATCGACCGGTATCGTTAATGTGTTCTGTGAAAATGATCGATCGACATCGTAATATCGACCGATATCTTCAAAGTGATCTGTGAAAGTGATCGACCGACATCGTAAAAATGGTCTACACTGAACGTCGTCGTAATTATGACCAACCAACATTGGAATAGTGTTCAACCGATATTGTAATTTTGATCTTCCAACATCATAAAAGTATTCGATCGACACCGTAAAAATGATTTACACTGAACTTCTTTCTTATTATAACCAATGAACATTTGAAAAGTGTTCGACCGATATCGTTATTTTAATCTTCTAACATCGTAAAAGTATTCGACCGACATCGTAAACGTAAACCAGCACCACGTCAAAGTGTTTGATACCACGGTAGTGATCAACCACATAGTTAGATCAGCCGACATCATAAATGTGATCTGCTCGCCTATGCCTGAAGCAATGTATATCTATTTCTTTAAGTGTTGACTAACTGCTAGTGCTGTATTAATATAATATTCTCGTATCCTCTTTTATAATCATTATATTCACATTTTTGCTATCGTTCCTTCATACATAACTTTTACCGTTACGTATGTGTCAAAATTACTTGTGATTGTGTCTCGAAATTTTGTAAAAGTAGTTTTGAACATGTACCTGCTGAGCTGAAGAATTGTCTTGATATTCTTTTTTAATATGACTTTTTTATGAGCATAGTTTTCCCTCATTTGTCGGTGTGGTATCGTTTTTCTTCGTACGCTCTGTACTGATTTGGTATAGATTATTTACATGGTCCTTATATATTTCATCGGTTTCCCCTGAATTAGGGCCACAATACCTGCTCACGGCTCTATATCGTCTATACGATGCCGAAATGAACTTTGAAGAAAAATTGTTGCTGTCTTGAATAATTGCACTAGACGTGTTTTCCTCTTGCTGGTATTAAGACGACGCATAAATGCGGTGCCGACGTACGATTGCATAGGCAGTTTTCACTATACGATATCATGATATGCTTAGTAAAGTCGTGTCGTCAATCTCGGTGATGAAAGTTGTCGTTTTTCACATGACCGATGCTGGTCCATACGCGGCTTAAGCAGGGGAGGGACCGTATGAAATCTCATGATCCAAGAAAACAAGGTCTAGCGCTCCGGGAGCTGACACCCAATTACGTCATTGTCCAGTTGCCACTTTATTGAAAAAACACTGATATTGGGATTTATTTTATTTTATAATCTATTAAATAAATTACAAGAAGCATTTCAATTATCATTTGGTTTCGGATAAACCAAATGATAATTGAAGCAAAGTAAGTAACTCAAGCAAAGCAATTCAAGTTAAGCACGAGTTTAATATATTATACACATTATTTATATCAAAACCACATTTATTTATTGGATTCCCCACAGGTAAAATACGGAGATTGGGGAGTTATAATTTCACGCGTGGTAACACAGAAAATCAGCTGTTTCATAAAGATTCTGCCATTGTTTCGTGTATCGCCATCTCTCTTTCGAACTTGTTGTAAATTACTTATTCTGGTCTTGCTTATGCACGTGTACGTGACATCTCAGTCAGTCATATCCATGACGTAGTTGCGTGTCACCCACGTGACCTTTTGTATGGGAGCGCTATACCTGGCGGAGTATATTATTATACCATGTGAAATCTGAAAGAAAAATATCACATAGAGAGACTACACGTCTACACTGACACATGAGGGCCACGCTGACAGCCTATCATTGATTTTCTTTTGTTGCAACATTTACGTAAAAACTTTCTGCGCTAGTTTCATTTCACAGTGATAACTGAACGCATCGGTACAATGCGGTACGAAACGAATCTTAGCAAATTTTTTACTGTACAATTTTCAGATACTCCTACGAAATGCAAAATATATTCATAACTATTTGTTATATGTCATGAACTTAATTATTAACGTTATAACGTATGACCAGTACAAAAATCTTGTCATATTAGGTAAACAGAGTTCGGTAGATTTTGTATGCCTGGATTGTATGATTAAAAAATCGTTTCAACTCACCCCGTTTTAAATCCGTTTAAAACAGGTATTGCTCGTCCGACTTGCGGTTGAACTATTTTAATTCCCATAAGAAAATTATGCTGTGTAATACGAAAACAACTTGAAAAAATACAAACAAACTGGTACTAAAATATGAAACGTAAATTAATCTTAAAAAACCGCTGCCAGCAGGCATCGTACCCAAAATGCTGGCCATATCTGCTGCTACTAATTAGTGCAAGATATCGGCCAGCATTTTAAACTTACATCCATGAAGTTGACAACTGTTTTTCACAATTAAATTTTCAAATAGGTAAATTTATGAAACAAAGTAGGTGTAACCGTGAACCATGTCTGTTGATATCTGCCAGTGTTGCGGAGAATTATTAGCGTTGCTCAGGATCTCAGTGCAACTGTACTTTGTCCTGCAGACTTTCTCCAAGTTGGTCCGCACCGTTATCGACCTTATTGCCTCGTCATAAGAATCATGCTATATCTATTTACTTATCTAATATCAGGGCCAACTTGCGCCAGTCTGAATAACGTTTGTTATTATGAATCTGGTATGACGTAGTTTTAAACCAATAGCTAAATTTTGATGTTGGTTTTGTTTTATGCCTAAATATGAAAAGTAAATTAATTGTATGTATTAGCAGTAGATACATCGAAATACAATTCCTATAGAGTCACAATCTCACAATTAAAACAGAAAAAAAAAAGTCCAAGCGTTATTGTATCAATTATATAGTTAACAATGCCATGTTTACTCCAATTTAGACGTTATGTCGCTTGTATAGTGTTCAAAGTTAGTTGTCCACTATGTCATCGTAGCTCTGACATCGCGCGGCGTTGTATTCGGATCGCGGTTCGACGCAATTCGTAGCGTGCGCCGAGTTTTGGTTCGGATATTTTTTGGCACGATTGTGACTCTATATGTATCTCGATAAGTAGATATTGAAATCATATTTTTTTTCTATGAATCTAATTACAAATCATTACATTATACAGTCGAGGAATGGTACAAAAATGTTTAGTGAGAGAAAAATTTAAAACCTGCCATAGGTGTGATGAGTTGTTTGTATTACATAATATTTGTACAGTAAGTGTTGTATGAATCAAGGTTTTTTTTATTTTTAAGTTTAGATCATTTCAATTAACTCTAAATTGATTTCCTAGTTCAATGTGAGTGTGAAACGTCCATTTACCATTTTGTGATTTTAATTCCTCCACTGTATATTATTTAGATATGTAACGTACTGGGAATATGCAATGTTTGTTTAGTTGTAACACGAACGAATCGTGAGATGAAAATTAAATATTCGATTTTTCTGCATTGTAAAGTTTTTAGGGTCTGTTTAACTGATTATGCTTAGATGTCGTTTCAACAGCAACAATTTGGATAAACAGATATTCTTACAGCATTGTGATTCTTCTAGCTATTTGGTCTAGTTTTGGTAGTCAGTTTGAAATTTCTTAAATATCCCTTAACTAAATTTTCTTGATGCTCACTGCTTTGAATTTCTGTTTTAACGAGTCTGTGAAAAATTTTGTATGTTGGTATATTTGGAGCATTCTTTTTGAGATGATGATTTCCTCTATTGATTACCATCAATGTTGGTCTAGCTCTTTCCTGATCGTTGCGTCAAGACAAGTTAATATTTCTCAATTCTGTATCCACATTTTTTTTACTTTTTATCTCAGCACATGTTTTGATGTCGTTCTCTAATGAAATCGCTTATAGTTGGTACTTTGCGGCCGGGTGTAAGATAGCTAAAATCTATATTGATGTACTAATCGACAAATTAAATTATTTTTGATACTTCCTATATACCTCTTATAGAGAGTTCAAATCGCTCGAAGAACCGATAACCGATGGGGAAGAAAGGTTCTTGAGTGGAGACCACGAACCGCAAGTCGGAGCGTAGGTAGGCCTCCCACTAGATGGACCGAGGACATTGTGAGAGTCGCTGGCATCCAGTGGATGCAAAAGGCAGGCTGTCGTTCTGTGTGGAGGTTAAAGGGGGAGGCCTATGTTCAGCAGTGGACGTCTTCTGGCTTATGATGATGATGAGAGTTCAATAGAAATAAAATGTATAATGCTGCCGAGATAACATTATTTGTGTGCAATAAATTAATTAATGTTTTGTGAATATTTATAGATTATCTATTAGTTTTACTGCCCTTGGTTGCTTCCATCTAAGTGAGATTACTGTTGGAGCAATGTATATACGTTTATAAAATACACCAAAACGTATAAATAGCAATGTTTAGATGAATTGTTTTTTACAACATTCTTAAATTTTATCGTGAAAACTGATGTGGTTTTCCTATATTTGGTTACTGTTGGAGTATTCAGCTAAATTAAACGTAATTTCTATAAAATCTAATCAAAATATTCTTAACTTACGTAGTGTTGATATTTTTATCACTTGTATGATTTTTCACAAAAATAGAAGTTCTATTGATAGAAAGCAAATTCGAATGGTTCAAACAACTCGTAGCGTTAGCGAGTGATATGATTTAAAAAAAAAAACAAAATTATGTTTCCTTTCGAAAGTCAGTCATTTCGCATGATATTTTCGTGCGAAATATCATATGAGCGATTCATAAATAAAGTACCTGGTATTTGTGGTAGATGTGGCTTAGTTTGAAAAATGCTCTTAAGTTTTAATCCTTAATGAAAATTTGTAAAACTTATCTTCAGACCATGTTCTAAATCTCCTGAAGCGTGCTTTTTCAGTAAATAGGAGTTTTCCCCGATTGTGTTAGGTAGTACGATGAAAGACGTCGCCTCGGTCGCCAAGTATCAGTCGGTCGGTACCGGTAGTTGTGTATGGTGGTGTAGGCGTAGGTAGTAGTGTTTCGTGGCTGGCGGTAGAACAAGGCTCTAGGTTAATGGTGGCATTGTGTGTCTAACAAACTGTGCAGCGAGACTTTACACCCTCTGATTAGGGTTGCCACCCGTACTTTATAATAAAATATTGTGCTCTATTTTGGCCAAACGTACTTTATACATTATGAGAGCAGTAAAGTACGTGAAAATACTTTATTTCTACTTGTGAAGGTTTTTTTAAATGGACTTCTATTTTTTACGTGTAACAGAACGGACTGCTTTGGAGAAGGTAATCCAAAACGTCAATGTCAATATAATGTCATGTCAACTTGTCATTATTGAAATATGTATGAAAGAGAAATAGTTTGGTAAATAAATAGTACTTTATTTTCAGATGTTGTACTTTTTTTTTAGCCTAAAAAAATTAATATACTCTATTTGCTTTAAAAAAAGGTGGCAACCCTACCTCTCTGAATCCCGTCGTTTTTTAAATAATTATCTACGTAAGTTGTGTACCCTAGTGTTAAGAATTTGTTTCAAGGAACGTTCTGCCCGAGCGTCGCATCGCCGCCGGACGCCCCCCTCTAGTTGTAAGTAGGTTATTATTGAATCACGAGACGGTCGGGGCCCCTAATCCCGATGGAACACTTATTGTTTTTCACAAAATCTAGAATCTAAGCTCCGTTAGATTGGAATCAATTCAGTATTCGCGTCGTTCCCCCGGGTGGTCCGATCTAAAATTACCTAAATGTTAGTTGCATTTTATTTTTAATTTTTAGTTTTAGTTTTGCTTTGATGCTCCGGAGGCGTCCGGCGTCGAGTCGCTCATACTGTAGTTAGCGGGTAGCATACTGGCGTAGTACAAATGTGTGTCTGTCTTATTGTGGCCTTGGTTATTGCGTCACGTCGTCAACCCTCTGTGGTCTCCATCGCTGGCCTTAGGGAGCGACATTTGTAACGCTCGCGGGCCGTAGGGTCGCGTAGGGCTCGTCTACTAATGGCATCTCCACAATTGTGACATAATATTAAGCCTCCACTAAATTACTCGCGAAGTTGCTTCGACAAAGTACTGGTCGAAGTTGACCGAAGTACGTGACTACACACTTTGTTGTAGAACTTCGGGATGCTTCGAGTCCTTTGACTCGGGCGCTAAAACCGACAACGATCGGGAGTCGCCAGAGTCGTGCCTTCGTATTCGCTTAACTTTGATCAACTTCGCGAGTAGTGGGCGTTTTACTGTTTTGGTACTGGTGTGAATGATGGTCCATGACTAGGGTTACCATCCGTCCGGCTTTTTTAGCTTGAGCAATGTAATACGAGTAATAAAACATATTCATGTAATCATGTTGTGCGCAGTGTTTAAATTTGGTGACTAAAATTAAATTTATTGAAATATCCGTCAAAGTCAGGACATTTCCTATTTTGATATGATAACCCTACCCATGACCACATTTGTTCGACATCGACCATATCAGGGGGGTTAGACAAAACCCACTTTCTGTTAGCGTTAACGCCTGCGGAAAGATGAAAATGACATTGACAATGACATTGGCTTGAGAGATGTTATCTCAAGCTAATGTCATTTTCATACAATTTCATCATTCCGCAGGCGTTAACGCTAACAGAAAGTGGGTCTTGTCTAACCCCCCAGTACAGAAATGAAGATGTTACATACATGTTGCAAATGTGGACGCGTCATTAGAACTTGTGATGTGGGTCACTGCTCGACGTCACGTGTCGTCGGTCGGTCCGGACCTATCTATAACCTAGTCATAGGCTAAGTTTGGAACATCACCTTCTGCTATGATGGAAGATCTTTGTGCGACTTATGTTCCTCATATCTTCTCCAAAACTGGACGTAATATTCCAAACTTGAGCATATTATATCTCGTTGTGAAGCGTTAGTTGTCTGATCGAAATATTTAGTGATATTTACAATATAATGAAATGTTTATATTACAAAACTATTTGGACCACTACATAGTTGTATGTACGCTTATTTTCGTCTTAATTGGAAATGTTTTATATCGAATAATGGAATAATTGATTTTGAATAATTTTTTTAATTCATTGTTTATATTTTATCATTTAAACTTAGGTGCTGATTTAATTTTAACGTTACTAATGCGTTTGTGATAGGGATGCGTCTCTCTTGTAATCTATCGGATATATTGTGAAAAAAAAATTAAGCCAAATCATGAAAAAGGGTATATTGAATTATTACTTTTAGGATAAAGGAGTTAAAAAAGAAGTTTTATACGAATCAAATTTTACTACTTACGCTGTATAATTTTTCTAAGTACATAATAGATTTTAAAATCATATCATGGTGATCTTAACGGTGTAAAGTGTGTTTTAGAATGTTAAGAGGTCGAAATATCTGCCTCTGGGCTACTTCTAAGACACTGTTTATTGGCCTTTGTTAACCTTCGACCAAAATAAAATGAATGGACGGGCCCCGAAGAAGCGCATTTTTAAAGATTACAAAATGAGCGCCGTTGCTCACTTCGTTTCAGTCGGTGTCTAGCTGTAGGAAGTGCAACACGAGACTATGTTACATGATAACGAAACATCTGACAAAACTATGCCTTCGTTTGTTTCGCGAAGTGTAAATACACAACAAAAACCGCTATCTATTTTTTGTAACAAATATACTGTACATGGTTATAATTAGGTGTTGAAGTATATGTCCGACGGTTTTGACTCGTTTTTACTGAGCTAATTCATTGGTTATTTCCCCGTCCATTCATTTTATTTTGGTCGAAGTTGTTAACTATTATTTAAATATTATTACCTACCTACAGCTAACTGTAAGTTTCACAGAGATGGGTATTCCACTTGCCTTTTAATTGCAGTCATAGTTTTATTTTTAGATCAACTGATATAAACAGAAATCACCACATACATAATTGTAAAATAGTAGTAATTATTGTTGCATTTAAATTTTTTGAATTACCGATTTATAAGATTTCTAATGAAGCATAATAATTTATAGGATTGTTGACATACAGTCTAATGATCCCTTAAAAGTATTGAAATTATTTTATTGATAAGCATATTGTTTTCAAATGTAAGAAGCCATTGAATCAATGATTATTGTGTACCTCTGCAATAATTTTAGTTCACATCCCTTGTATGATATCAGCAAGATTTTTACTATCTTTTTTAACACAAAACAAAATTCACAGTTATAGTAATTTGTAAAGTTTCGCGATTTGAACACATGTTTTAAATGTTTATCGGGACTTATCACGTATTATTTTATTTAGGTAAAAACATGTACCTTTCGCTCGACGTTTCGACCATGTTACAAAGGCCGTGGTCACGAGCTGACTGAAAAAAATCATATGTGATAAGTCCCGATAAACATTTAAAACAAAATTCATAGTTATCCGTTATAAAGACATTTCGTTCTAAAACATAGCGTAATGGTAAGATTTGGCTAGAGTAAATATATTCAGAATTTTAGTTACTTACTGTTAAAGCGGGGCGAATAGAGACGAAACTCAGAAAGTTTCTTTGTCGCACAATTTCCAGACCGAATTTTTACAGTATGCAAAATTAAAATGCATATTGGCGTCAATTCTGTTTTACCATTCTCTAATGTGAAAGGACTAAACGTATCAGCGTCTCTTTTCATTTCAGTATGTCAGAAAAGGATGGAAACTATTTTAGAGCTGTCAAATTTAGTTTTGAGAATGGTACATCAGAATCGACGTCATTGTATTTCATATAGTGCTACCAGACGCTCGAACGCGGCTGACCTCAACCGCCGTCTGACCAATGGGAGAGAAAGAGAGGGAAATATGATATTCTCACTCTTTCTCTCCCGTTGGTTGGACCGCGGTCCGTCAGCCGCGTTCGTGCGTCTGTTAGCACTAATAGATCCACAAATTGTACGATAAAAAAGTTGTAAAAAGTTCATCAAAGTTGACTATATCCCTCTCGCTCACTTAGTCGGCTCGAGCCGACTTTACCCGAACGAACGATCTGAGCGTGACGGTCACGCGAGTTCAGTGCTTTTCGCCATCCCAAAAAGTGCCCAATGTGCCTAAAGAAATTTTCACTTCAAAAAGTGTTTTGCAATTGCCATGTCATTTCTATTTGCCCCGTTTATCCAGTGCTCAGTGCAACTTAATATAACCACAATGTTAAGTCTCGTTTTGTAGAGTTGAACTGTTTTTTATAAATATTACCCAGTCGCAGTATTGAGAGAAGCCAATAGAATGTAAAACCCGAGTGATCTCTCACTCATGAATAATAAAGCTTTATTAACAAGTTTATCTTATTTGTAGTAGAACATAATATGATCTCTTTATTTTTAATAGAATTTTGATGGACATTTTTACTTAATAGATTTAGCATTGTGTAAAGTTGAAATAGGAATTTATTGATTGCACATTACATTACTAAATTACACTAAAAACTTACAAAATTGATGCCATCCAAAATTGTCACACTGATTTGTTTTTCGCATCGTTGAGACTTCCACTACGAGTTATTTTTATGAAATATTAATTTTCTGTGATTATCGAATTATTCCTGTTGGAATATAACATTTTATTTGTACATAATTGTATTATATTTTCTCTCGTTTGTATGTTTATAGTTTTGTATTGAATCATATTGGCATTGTGAAAAATACTGATACAAAACTCATTGGAAGTCTCAACCGTGTCCAACAGCTTTAACGTTTTGAATAGGTATTCGAATTTACCACAAAGCCTTTGTCGTATGTGTTTTAATTTGTTTATAGTGTAATTTCGATAAACAATTAATGCTTAACAACGAGCAGGTCGTCGCGTGTGATGATTGTCGGCCGCCAGGACTTCTGCGCACACACAGGGCTCCACGGAACCCAGCGGTGCGTTCCAACGCCAGTATGGTGCATCTCGACATTCCACAGGCACTATCGAATTAGCTCAATACGAAAGACTGTTCGGGACTTAAAAATAATATCATGATAGTTAAAAAAAATATTTTCTGAAGCACCTTGACGACTTTACTAAACGTGTTTTATGGTGATATGAATAAGATCGAAAATTAACTCACTAGAATGTAAGAACAAATGCATTGTCACTGTGATAAACAACTATTAATTGAGAGAGACACCATATTAATGTGAGGGATTGAAGATGTCGTTATATGAAGGAATGTTACTATGTCAGCTGTAGCGAGCGCCGTCCATTCTGATATATAAATACATTATTAAAGTATCTCTACACCATGTAAAGCAATAAACTGAGGGCCTTAACTATCAAATAAATATAACGGTTATTTTATACAGATAAATAGAGATGACAGGAACGAGCGGCGTTCGTTTCATGTATTGTGTAAAAGTACAAAGGGTATGTGCAGAAGTTCAGTCCTGGCTCCACGTGGCAGTCAGTGGCGGGTGTGGACGTGCCGGGGGCATGCATCTCGCTGTTTTGTTTGTTGACACATTATGTATATTTGAATGAATCAAATTATAAAATAATATGATTTTATACATTGTTTCCTTTACATACCTCCACTTTTTACTATATCTACCTATCCACTGGGTTACGCGGAAAGGGTGTACTAAGACGAAAGGGGTACATCATTATGAACAACTTTTACTATGGGAGAAACGATGAAATCGCGGAAAAAAATACTGCCGTTTTCATAGAAAACTGTCAGTGACAAAATGTGAAAAATTTACAAAGTGATGAAGGCTGTTCATAATGATGAGTATAACCAAGTATAACGGACCCCTTTCGGCTTAGTACAGCCTTTTCGCGTATCTGTGTTTATCATTGAGAAGAAAGAAAACTCTTATATTTAGGGACTGTGATTGGTAAAGGGCAGCCTAAACTAGTAACACTTGCATATCATAGGAGCTTTGATAATTTACTCAGGATCAAACAAAGAAAACCAAGTTTCTTTTTTCTCTCGAACATAGAAAGAAAACATTTACTTTGTGCACAAAACATTACAACAAGATAATACTACTGACACTACTAATAATACTGAAAAAGATAATACTTGTTCAGTTGTGGCTGGTCTCAATAAAAAAAGAATCTATAGTAGTAATACTCTTTATGAAGGATGGGGAATGGAATTTACTGAAATGAGACCAGATGAGATATTTGCCTTCAGCAACTCCAAAAAATGCCTCCAATAAATGCCTCTTGCACTTCAACCTAAAACTAAACTTGCATTGGAGCTCTTGTATGGGTTGTACTCGTAATGTCCTTATATCATTGTTTCTGTCATAAATAAATATTTTTCTTTCTTTCTTTCTTTCTTGTGGAAGGGAGTTCTATGTAACATTAAATGACAACTACCAGGGCCCCGAGTATACTAAAGAAATTGTTTTTAAATTGTAATTGATTCAATTTTATTTTTTAAATAATTGCCTCAAAATTGACCGTTTTTTTTAATACTAAGTTATAATATTAGGTGGTGGTATTTTTCTAGTATAAAAAAATATTTAAAACTATCAGTTTTGAGGCAATTATTTAAAAAATAAAATTGAAACAATTACAATTTATTTAGTAGAATAAGGGGCCTGGAAACGCGGCACAGCCGTGTCATCTTTGTGCAAAACAGTAACTTGAAGGTAGCAGTGAATTTTGTTTTTGCTCTAAAGGCAACATACAAAAGAAATGATAAATTTTCATTATATGTACAGTTTTAATTCTATAAATAATCTACCATCTATAAACAAATACCATCTAAATATATTTGAAGACAACATCTTTGAAGCTATCCACAGTTTGGAGTTCTAGCGTGACGGGACACTGCAGCCAGTTGGAGAGAAGTTCCTCCGTGTAACCGAGAAGGAAGTACATCTTGGTTGGAGACACTGCCCGCCTGATGATGGCTGCCACTCGTATATGATTAAACTGCCTTTTGACTATTACCTGGACAAACAGAATAACAATAGAATTGGATACGACCATTATTATCATCCAGACATATTTATCTCACTGGGTATAAGCCTCCCTTGCATCGCCATTGGATGGCATAGGAAGAGGCTGGCTGGAGAATGTGCTACAACTGCCTTGGGAACTGCCGGGAAACAGCTAACTGGCATTATGGTTTAATAAAAGTTGACTACTTTATAGATTACAACTAGCCAGGGGCCAACTTACATTGGACCATTAATAAGGGTGTGTTTACACACCCAGAGACGAAACAGAACAGAGATGGATCGACCAGTCACATTGGTTTAAATCCACTTATCATCTCAGCTGTTTCAATAGTGGTGTCAAACAGTTACAGTGGAGACGAGAATTTTATTTTCAAGCGGAGCTGAAGGGAATGGAGTATAGAAATGTGATTCAAACGTAGTGTGTATTTTCTGACAGATAATAGCGTCGATTCTGTCATGCCACTCACTAAACTAAACCAATCTGACAGGACTAAAATTATCTGCCTCTCTTTTCATTTCAATATGTGATGGAATGGTAACAATTTTAGAGCTGTCAAATTAAGTTTAGAGTACATCAGAATCGATGCCACTGTTTCACTAACTAAAAATGTATCGGGGTCATGCTTTGCTTCACCACAAAAGACGACTCGTCTCCACTGTGCAAGTCTGATCATTTTTGCCACTACAGCTAGAATTTATCTGTACCTGTAGTTTATCAAACATGAAACCCTCTATCACCATATCTTTCTCTCAAAAGTAGATGAAGTCAGTATGTTTTGCATCTCCTTGTCAGAAGTTAGGATTGGGTCACATGATAAGCGTCCTGGCGTGAATTGTGTATTGTGACCGCAAATGGTGTGTTACAATGTAGGCTACCTTACCTCACTGCAAACCAGTCCATGCCATGTGCCAGTCATAAACCTGCGAATGAACTCATCCTCAAGAACTGTTTCTGATCTACGAAGACCATCCTTCAAGCTTGCTGAAAACAAAAAAGTACATAGTTGGATATTGTAAGGAGCTCGTTCAATGCATTATTTGTGACTATGCCAGAAAGTGAGTCTATGACTAGTATTCAGACACTTATATAGGTAATATTTTGTACTGTGGCGAATGACCAAAAAAACATACAAAATAAATTAAAAAAAAACATAAATACTGATGTCCTCATTGGAGGACTATTTACACATTAAACCCTGCTTTCATGACATCTGCTTCACACAACTGAAACTGATAGCAGATCAAAACTAGCGATGTGTCTGCCACACAACACTTCGGCGTGACCCTTGAATTCACAAACCACTAAAACTTTTCGCAAAGGGCCAGTATTGATATGGTTCAGAACATATTGTATTTCTGTTCCATGATATTAATAGTAGGTAGCTTACAGGTGTTCCAAGAGTTCCATGACTTTCTATGGGCGATGTAATGCGGAGGGTTCGCCATTTCGTAAGTGAGCGGACGGTCTCTTTTCTTCGTTATCCTGTACTTGCCGGCCACAACCCTGCAGAGAGGAGCCGATGTGTGTAGCTGAGATGCCAGGGCAGGCGACCATTGCGAGAATACACCAGGTAATAATGCACTCTGGAGATAAACAAAAGTTATTATAGAATGAAATTACTACTCCTAAGATTTATACAAACAGCATTTACAAATGTTTTACCCATTTATATATAATGTACTACGTGTTTTACCTGTGCGATTTTTAAGATTGAAGTGTTCATTTTAATAAGAGCATCTAAGTTTTTAATCAATCTATTTGCATCAATAATTGTTTTTTCTAAGAGTTTTTCTTTGATTTTTAGCCAGTTTTGTAATTTATTGAAATCCTTATTTTTAAGGTTATGTTATTTCACTGTCAATTTTGATATTGACAATTGATTTCGAAATCCGCGTGAGTAGGTTTTGGCGTCGCAAGTATTGTGCATTTGCCAGTGTCAAGTATTAAAGTTGGATGAAAATGTAGTCAAAGTCAAACAAGTCAGTCAGTCACAGAATAAGTCAGTCTTTGACCAAAGGTCAGAGTCGTAGAAAGTTAGTCACGGTCGTCAAAGGCATGTCCTAGTAAAGTGGTGGAGACTTTACAAGAGGCTTTTATGGAGCTTTGGAATTTGGAAACAACACGAAAATACCATGTTTCACCACGTTTTATGTATCACTTGCGCACACTCAAGCACGTCAACGAACACTTAATAAATACTAATCCACCATTATTACGGAACATTATTTTAACACTGTAAAATACACAAGTTTAGGAAAATTATACGAGACATGTTTTTTCATGTTGGCACCATAACTCAAACGTGTATTTTTATATTGTTTAACTCCATAGAAGTTTGTTAATAATGTCTCTACTGTTAAATGAAGACAAGGAGCGATGGTGGTTGAGCGATTGCATGTGCTCTTTACAATCTGACGGCACCCAGTTCGAGACTCGGTTACGCACCTATGACTTATTACGTACTTAGTACGTACCTACATAAATAAATTATGTGCAGTTTTTTTTTGTATCAATGACTAGGGGCGGATCCAGGATTTCATTGGGGGGGGGCATTCTGACAATTATAGGCATGCTGTGTAAAAGTGTCGAAAAACTGAGTCGAATGTATGGAATTGCTAGGTGTTTTGGGGGGGGGGGGGAGGCATGGCCTCCATGCCCTGGATCCGCCAATGTCAATGACCCACTTACTGAACAGTTAAGTGAAAATAAATAAAAAAAGAAACATAAAAATCTGCCTCAGGATAAGGTTAATTTTGACACCTACGCTACGCGGTTCAAGCTACAAAACTATGGCAAATGCACGAAATAAATTGATATTGAAAAATATGTATCTAACGATTTCATGAAACTTACCTACTGAGTATTTATAGGTTAGTATGAAATCTTTGTTATAGGTACCTATTACATAATTATACAATAGTGCCTACCTATATAGCAATTAGATCTACTAAAATTAAACGCACGCAGTAAAAAATAAAGTACCTACTTACCAATCTCCCTCATAAAGCACCTTATCGTAATTAGTAATTGCTACGCATTGACGATTTTCATAAAAAAATAAAATTAAAAATGTGGCCTGTGTCGAACCTCATGGGTTCAATATTTATTATTAATTACTTTGCTACAATATGCAGCGGTATGTATTAAACTATGTATATTTTTACGTCGGCTCGTAGGGGCAATCGTCGATATTGCAAAAATCGCGTTTCGAACACTGCTCAGCTGCCCGGACACAGGAAACAGGGCCGGATGATTGATGATGATGGTGATGATGATGGTATATTCCACTTTGATCACCTGGGTGATATTGATAGCGTATCATTACTATCTACTTCTCTTAATTTCTATTTTACAAGTTAGGTTTTATGTCAGATGAGACAAACAAGGGAGATACAAGGGACTTAGTACTGTTCGAATGTCTCCATTTTTCATATACTTTTTTGCCGCTTAAAGCAAAAAAAATAAGTAGGTACGGCTCATTTAATTATTCTTACTCACACTAAGAAACTTGTAGCGACACCAATAAACTAACAGTTCACATGCGAAAAAAGGGTGACAAGGTCAACTGTTGGATGAATTCGACAAAAGGCATCAAGCCTGATTTAGGCCAGATGCATTCGCACCCATCACGCCACCCTACCATACCTTTTTTATTTTAAATAAGTGGCAAACAAGCAACGGGCCATCTGATAGTAAGTGGTCACCGCCGCCCGCATTGACACCTACAAAGTAGGTATCTACAAACAAGTTTCGCTTCCATTACATATTTCTTCTATACATTCATCTAATTCGAAAACAAGAATATTTTTGGATTAGCTAATTTTCATTCTACCGTCTTTAGTTTTGAATTTGTTTTTGCTTATTTATTATCTTCCCTCTCAATCAATCTCACTATCTCCTCCCTGACTGTTGATGGCAAAATTGCGACAACAAACAAAGAGGCAATAGCCAAGTAAAAAAAAAGTCCACAAACACACATTCAAGTGAACCTAATATAATGCAAGTAGGTAATAAAAAGAGAGGTGAAGTATGAATATTTATATGCGTTAACCTAAAAACACATAGCTAACTCCATACAACTTTCAAAATTCAAAATTGCTTTATTATGGTAATAGAATAAATTTGCAAATGGTATAGTTAGCTTACAAGGAAAAAAAGAACAAATTAAAACCTAAATACTAAACTAATCCTTTAATCCGCTATCAGTGTGAATTGTTCACAAAATGCTCGATACGTAGGTATTTTTACGCACGTGAATAACCGCACCGCCTACTAAACGATACATCGAAAACTAAACATTTTTGTTGAAAGATTACAGTAAAGAATTGTTTTAATGTCTAAGATGTTTAGACATTTCTTTGAGCATCCCCAACGCCCCAACGATTTGGGTAAACATTCCCGTTACGACTTGCATGTAACTTACTTGGTAAATAAGTAGGTATTAATGGGTTCATTATAATTAAATACAATGATTTCTTTTTTTTACTTAGCAATAACACTTCCTAACACCACAACATTTATCGAGGAATCTCCTTTGAAAATGTATCTTGTGGAAGACATCGTTCGAAAAATATGCAATATATCACTGAATACATTCTCCAATAAAAACCCGGCGGAAAAGGCTATTCTCCTAGTAAGAATCGAAGAGAAATTAAATAAATCAGCACGTACTTTAGGTGCACATGGCGCAAAATATGTTAATTTAATTATGAAAGGAGTAAAGTCAAAAGCATATGACAAGAATCAAGTTGCGAATTATAAGCAAGCTCCAGAAAACAAAAGAGCGGCAGATATAAAGCAAGCAGAGATTGATGGTATCGAAGTAATGGATATTTTGAGACAAAATACAAAATCTAAACCGAAAAGTGATTTGGTGCAGAATATTACAAGCAAAATAGAATTAATAGCTGAAGGATATTTAAAAACTGCCAAAACTCCAGAGGAACGTCAAAAAGTTTTAGAACATATTAAAAATACACTCATAAAATCAGCTGATCGTAAATATGATATCTTAAATACCCAGAACGACGATATTAAAGCGTATGTAGATCTGGTAACTAAAGGCATTGAACTAGTTATGGAAAGAGACTCAGTTAGGCGTCGGAGACTAGAGTTTGTTTACACGGATAATATTAACCTTCAAAAAGATTCTGAAGATCGCATTTCAGACCTTATTGATCCAATAAAACCTGATTCACTCCGTAACAATGAATTAGGTCTGAGAGCAAGTTATTCAGCAAGTAAACCAAAATCTGTATTTCTTAGAACCAACGATAAATCCACTTTGAAACCTTGCGATAGCTCCATAGAAGAAGCATGCCAGAAAATTGCATTATTGAAAACTCTCAGATGCCTATCAGACAATAGAGAATTCAATATTTTGAAATTGTGCGATGGCGTAGGTGATTGCTTAGACTTTTCAGATGAAAACCAATGTGCCCAACAAGGTAAATCTCGAGATATAATATATCTCCATCTTTATTATTTATTCAGCTAGTGCAAAACGGCCAATATGGTTCTTGACCTTCGACATTAGAATTACAACCAGTCAGTGACATAGTACTCACGCAAGTCCGACTAACGTTTAAGAACGTTAGTAAGACTAGAAACCTAGATATGGCCTAGAGATGGTTTGCCAGCCTAGATACCACTGTATCTAGGTTGGCCAACCGACGTGTCGAGGCAGCTATGTGGAATTATAAGATATGCCTTTCTGAGATCGCTAACCTTCCCCATTTTCAACGAGTGGCCCAGCCATGTCTGCGTGCATTAGTCTCTCTTGATGCTCAGTTCAGCAATTAGCTTCTTGGCAGTGCAAGTACCGTTCTTTAACGATCGTCAAATTCATTAAAATGCCATAGAATCGATCATAGCTACTATTGATCAAATAGCATTTTATCGAATTTGACGACCACAACTGTCAAATTTGACCATCGATAAAGAACGGTACTTGCACTGCAGAATACTCTTGCCGTTCTCCCTTATTTTTATTTAGACTTAATTAACCTATAATGTTTAATCCTTCAATATTCTCCTTATAAACTGTTTGTTTTCTTTTAAACTATTGTTTAGGCTTTAGGCTTCACTACACAGACCTCTATCTAAAATTCACTGGTTCAGCCCAGTATATTAAATATATTTATGCATAATTGTATATCTATGTTAAACAGGTTTAACTATTTAAACCTGAACTAGCTTAGTATAATATATTATACATTACCTTTATTATTCTTGTTGTGTGTTCATAGAATACCTACTTAAATAATTGATATAGGAGTGTTTCTTACAGCTATAGAAACTATACAAACAGCTAATCGGTTAATAGCATACATAGAAACTTCTATAAATGCTGACCACTGCTTCCCTGATTTATTGGACAAAAGTATGCTTTCAAAACAAAATAAGGTACTCAGTGACGTGTTAAAAAACCAACTAACTTTCTTAGAGAAACATTCTGTAAAAAAATCCGAGACACTCTCCAGAAGAGTTTATAATACAGTTAAGAATGTAATCTCGGGTACCGTCAATGAAGCGGTGAATGTTGTAGACTCACTTGCCTCTGCTCTAAGCATGTCTATCTGCCCCAACTTAGACAAAAGTAAAGAACCGAAGCTGGATTTAAAAGACATAGAAAAAGAAATACAAGAATTCCGAAAGACTGATCAAGAAAATTGTAAATGTAACGGACAAAAATGTGGTCAAAAATGTTCAGAAAGATGTGAAACCATATGCTTCGAAATGTATAGTTTAAGTCAACTAGCATGTGATGCTGTTTCTGGTGAGGAACTAGTGTCGTTAGATATGGTTTGCGACGGTAAGCTCGACTGCTATGACGAATTAGATGAAAAAGACTGTTCAGCAGGTAAACTTTCGGTTAACATAGTTACTTACTTAAAAAAATGACGTAAAAACACCAAATGAAATATGTCTTAATTTTACAGAGATCACTCTTGCAAAATTTGAAGCTACTCATATGTACGATTACGTTCTAAAAGATATAGAGAAGAAAACAGCCTCAATAACTCTTGACATAAATGTACGGTCCCGGTTTCAAAATCTGTATACACTGGTGGCAAAACTACAAAAGTTGAGTTTGAAACGACAGCCAGATATTAAAGAAGTGAAGCATGTTAGACAAACGTGCTTCGAAGAATTAACTAAAGTGTACGAAAGCGTCTTGATCTATATGAAAAGTAATGAAAAGGAACTGTTAAATACTCGTTTGTTTTTGATGACTTTGAACGAGAGATTGATAAGTGCTTTGAAACGATCCCACACTGGTAATGACAAGATTATTTCTTCGGATGGCTGTGTGTGTAGGGGCTACAAGTGTGCATTGCCGAAGTGTTCAAAGTCCTGCATCCGCGCCTGCTTGGTGGAGCCCATGCTGACGAGATTCTCCTGCGGTGAACTCTCTGAACAGTTAAATAACTCCCTGCCGATCGAACTTGTATGCAACGGAAAATTAAACTGTCCTAATGGGGAAGACGAGAATGATTGTAAGAAAGGTAAAGAAAATCTTACACCAAGGTTCACATAATTAATTGTTTAAAAGTTATTTTAACCTTATTATCAATATTTCAGATGTATGTCTTGTGCATCATATTATTGTTTTGCGTCACAAATTACAAGATGTGGGAAAACAGTACGAAGGTACTGCCCTCGGCGAAGCTTTGAGATCTTGGAGATTAAAGGTGAGGATCTCTTTATATATTTTGACAGAAGTCTAGAAAATATCAGTATAGGTATTAGGTTTTCTGCCATCGTCAACCTACTCATGGGTGCTGGCGTTATGTTTCGTGTGTCAGTTTTGCATGCTTACTTGTTCATGGTTCAGGGCTTGCCAGTCAGCTCATCATTTATGAGCTGACTGGCAAGCCCTAGCGACCACGATATCGATTCGTTACGTCTGTTGTTTCCTTTAGGTAACGGCAACGCTGATGATCGCAGAGAACAACGAGAGACCGTCGCTGCCTGTGCTATACGATATTTTGCACGACATTCTGCACGACCTCGTGACGACGTACTCCGTGCTCGAAGACCGCCGCGACAACACCCAGATCTTCAAAGAGTTCTACTCGTGGTCGCGTGTTATCATCAACACCCTCAAGTCTTGCGGCCAGTAGACGTGAAGACTGATATTATTAAATGGGTTCAAAATTGTTTTTTTTTTTAATTTACCTTGGTCTGGTAAATTTTTGTGATTATGTTTTTTTTTTTTTCGATTAATTTTATATTCGCAAGACAGAATATTGACACAGGTGTAAATTCAGTTGACTCCAAATTGTTGTCTCTTCAAACAGTGAGCTCATTTAGATCAACATTTAACACTTTAACTTTTGTTGTTACTGTAAAACGACGTGCAATGTCTGGTAAGTTTGTTACTATTCATTTTTAATCGTTTAAAAATATATAAGACAAAGAAAATAAATTTTATTCGACACCTTAACAAAAACTTATATCTAAAGGAATACAACCAGTGTTGAATGGGTCCGTCTCGGTATTAATGCTGAAAGTTAAGGACTATCAGCGCCGTTTTTGAGACGAACCCTTGAGTTTACACTTACATTTATATGACGTATGTCCACGTTGTATGGGTGTTTTGGCCCAGATTAGACGCAGATACTAATCAGTTTAATTTAATTTCCTCTCATCATATCACACACTGCAGTCAAACTTGGGTCCGTATTGTACTTACCTATCACCGTTTAAATAGTTTTTTAAAACCTGTATATAGGTTGCGACAGTATTGTCGCAAAACTGTGGGCAAAGGTCTCCCCCAGTTTAAATAGTAGTCATGCTTAATTCTAAGCCAACGCTTACAAACTACAATCAACAATTTTTCCAGCTCCTTTCAAATGGGTGCCACTGACTCTCAGCCAGCTTCCACACGAGTTCCCCGCAGGAGCCTTTCGAGCTGGCACTGATATCGACGGCACCGCCATCTACGTAGGACGTACGTGTCATGATGGAGACACCCTCCCCGCGAAGGTCATACCTTCGAAGAACGCGTGCTTTATTGCTCATGGCGGGCAGGAGATTTTGAAGGACGATTTTGAGGTGATTAATTTGCTGTTGTTGTTTACCTATCTATGAATATTTAGAGAGATTTGAATGTGTTCAATTTAAGTTCCAGCTAGGTACCAGTCTGGTATCCTTCGCAGGAATTTTGTGTATTAGTAGCTCATATAGAGTCATAAAGTTCCTTGATTGGCCTCTGATTGATGCTGCGATAGCTGGCTGCTAAGACCAATTGGTGAACTGTAGATCTATAATGAATGTTACAACAATCTAAAATTGTATTTTTTTAATTGCAGGTGCTAGTTCCACTAACAATATCGTGGAAACCTTCAACCCACGGGTATGTGCCAGCGGGTGCCGTGGAGGTTGGAGCAACGGCCGACGGAGAGACACTATACATCGGCAGAGTCTCGCACGACGGAGCCACTACTCCTGGCAAGGTACTTTGTCACATATACACGTCGTCGAGTCGTGTTTTATATTTTTTAAGAGCGCAAAAGGGGAAAGCTGTCATCCTGATGGTAATTGGTAATCACCGCCTATGTATATGCTACCTGCAACACTAGCAATATTGACGATGCTTAGCCAGCTCGGAGAGAACCCGGAAGTCTAAGCAAATTCCAAATTCCAAATTCAAAAAACAAATTCTGAGCTTAGAGCCTCTGACTGTTTATTAGTAGCTATAACGCTGGTAGCACACCTCCGCCGCGAAACTGTAGCAGCGAAACCACTACTCGTTGAAATATCATCAACATCATCAGCCAGAAGACGTCCACTGCTGAACATAGGCCTCCCCCTTTAACCTCCACACTGAACGACAGCCTGCCTTTTGCATCCACTGGATGCCCACGACTCTCACAATGTCGTCGGTCCATCTAGTGGGAGGCCTCCCCATGCTGCGTCTTCCGGTTCGTTGAAATATGAACCTTGTATAATGTGCCTTACAGCAGAGTAGGTATTAAAAACGTGTGGGAGAAACGCCAAATATGTCGAGCGTCGCCTCCGTTCCAAGTTTGCTGTTTAAATTACTGCTGTATCTTACACGATATAAGGTTGACATTTTAAAGTATCGGTCTCACTGATACGCTGATACTGTTTCGCGGCGGAGGTGTGTTACTGGCGTAAGTTCGGAATTTGTAGGCCTAGGCGGAATTTCAGGGCCTGGGTAGGCCTGAATTTCTTATAGATTTGTTCAGCTCTTTAATTTTGTTGTAGATTCACCCCAGCCACCGTACCTGCTACTACCCGTTCGCTGGCAGAGAGCACAACTCGACGGAATATGATTGTTTAGTGATAGAATAAACTGGCTGATAGAATCAGAAATCTGATGCTTTTACATATTATAATGCTTTTGATTTGATAATAATAGTGAATCAATACATCGTGAAGCTACCTAAGAACTTACTTTGCTTAACTTCCTTAGTTTGAGACGATTAGAGCAATAAGTGTAATTTCATGGTTATCGGCCTAATTTTGAATTGAACAACGTTTTAAAAAGTACCTTCAATAGTTAAAACCTTTTTTCTGCCATTTTCCATCAAACTCTGTACAACATTTTTATAATAAGGCGATTTAACGAGTTATTTTTCTTGAAATTCAGACATACAATAAAATCTACATAACGCGATTTCTTTTCTTTTCATATATAGCGTCCAAAAAAGTAATTTTGTTTACTGATAAAGAATAAATATAACTTTTTGCAACAAATGACAATAAAGTTCTTTAAAATAAAATAAATATCCTCAAATTACATAATACTCACGCTACTATCCATGATATCCATGCTATTATTACGAATTATGAAGAGGTAAAGTGTATTACTGTACCTATAGTTATGTTTGTATTATTGTATTTAAACATTGGAACTGCTGAACCGATTCTGAAAATTCTCTCAATTATAGAAATGCACCTGAAAGCTCATCCACGTATATCATAGATTTGTGGAAATCGCATACGCATCGCTGTTTTACTCGATCCTTTCTGCTATAAACGTGCAATATGTGGAATGAGCTCCCTCCTGCGGCATTTTCGAGTAACTATAACATGGGGTTCTTCAAAAAGGATGTTAAAAGTCTTTATAGGTCGGCAACGTATCTGTGATGCCTTTGTTATTACCTACAGTTATCCTTAGGCGACGGTGATCCCTTACCATCAGGCTGCCCATTAGCTTGTTTGCCAACTACGGCATAAACTATAACTAACTTAGACTATCCCCCACTACTTACCTATGCTATGTTTTGTTTACAACGCGAATGAAGGCGCACAAAAAGTAGTCACAAATAAAATGAGTGTTACCATTACAAGTAATTAGACTCATTCAGGTTCTACAGAATGCAACTAAAGACAAGTTACCGTCAAAATTACTGAGTAATTAATAATCATTGATAAGAACCACAGCGTGCCGTTATCAGTCGACGTCTTTGCGAAATATATACCAGCTCCGCAGGCACGGGCTTCAGTCAGTGATTCTCGCGGCACCGTAAATATGGCAGGTGAGTGATAATACTGATAAGGTGTTTTGATAATTGATAAAATAACTGGCCCATATTGTTACTGAACAATAGATTTTCCTCACTAACTTGGTATATTGGCGATGTGTGAAATCTTTGGCACGGTTCGTAGAGTCAACGATATAATTTAGCATAACATTTTTAATAGCATGTAGCATGTACTATCTGCATATCATTATTGTAAAATATGGCGTATTGTAGGTACAGATTAAATTGATATTCTTAAAATGTTCAGAAACTTTTGTCGTTGATCGTACGTACCTAAGTACCACTAATAACTTTTTTCGTACACATGCATTTCAGAATCTTATCATTTGGTTTTACCAATAGATTTGTGGCACATAATTTATCCTTTAATTCTCAAGATAATTTAAAATATAATACCTACGGTACTACCTTACCTATCGATCATTTTAACTAGGTAAAGTCTTCAAGTGAGCTCTTAAAAAATAAAGCTGTTAATAATCTAAGAGTGGAAAAGTCTAGATTATGACTTATCTCATTGTTATTTCGATATTTTCCCCCTGCTATATCTAAATTACCTTGACCTATTTGTAATTATATTACAATGCTCTTCAGTTAGATTTACGAGGACTGATTTAGGTATTCATATGCTAAATAGTAAATACCTACTTAAGGAGCACTTGCACTCAGTATCGAGTATTTAATTGTTTACATTCTAAAACAAAACCTACCCATACATTCAATGTAGGTTAGCTCTACTCTGTAGATTCAACCTAGTCTCTAAAGAGGTGCGTTGTGATTTGTTTTCCTCTTAGTAGGATTTTGGTGATACACGTCTTTTGCATTTGCCAGTGTCAAGTGTTGAATTACTTTCAAGTTTTATTAAATATCATCGAATAAGTCATAGTTATGACGAATTAACATGATGAAATCTTGCTCATATGAAGGAAACGCACTTTGGTATACTTACTCGGGACATTACACGTTGGAACAAAGATAATCTATAGTCGTATCTATCTAGAAAGTGCAGATAACGTATCAATAAACATTGAGTCGTAGAGTAAATACAGGTGTATACGTGGTATAGGTACTTATATTACACGCACTAAATAAATTAAAGGTACATAATTATCTTCATGACTGTGCGTTCCATGACCAAACCATAATGCATTTTTCAAATCAAAACAAATTATTTATTTGTCAGAACATAGTATAGGAACACATACATAAAAAGTAGCATAGGTACATAGTCTTAAGAATGGCAACGTATCTCGTGTCCTTGCCAGGTACGGTGCACAAATGTTAGTTTTTAATTTAAAAAAATATATTCTTTCTTTTTTGTTAAAGTTAAAAAAAGGAACTTTAATCTAATATTGTTAAAATCATATTTTGGTTTAGTTGTATTTTATACCTTAATAACTACCCATATTACTCATTATTATTTAATTTTTCCTACTAGCTAGTCTCGATCTAATGTCAATTATTTACATTATAAAACATTTTTATCACTAATGTATTCTCGATATTTCAAAGTAGCATTTTTGTGCTAATAAAGTTTTGAGTTTATTTTACATCAACAATATCTAAACATTCCAATATTTAAGTCTGTAATATTTTATGGAATTTCAGTGTATATTACAGGGGCCATACAAAATAATATTTTTGCATTAGTGCAGTTTTTTTTTTTTTTTTTTTTTTTTTTTTTTTCTAAACACAACCAACCGTACCGTAGTTTTAACCATACGTGGACAAAGTTTCATCTGGGCCTATGTGCGAGTTCGAATAACAGCATCAGTCCAGTTTTGGTAGTTTTTTTTTAATAATGGCGACCTATTTTGCCCATATTCAATGATGCCCATATGAAATGAACTACTTGCTTACAAAGTTTCATGAAGCACTGATCAACGATACGCAAGTCATCGTCGAACAAACCATACATAGAAACGCCGAATTGTCCCATTAGAATCTGAGACCTCTCTTCGCTCGGTCAAAAATATAATTGGTTATTATACCCTTCGACCAAAATAAAGGCCCGTCCATTCATTATATTTTGGTCGAAGGTTATACCACGTATCAAATGAATGTTTGCGTTTTTTTAAATTAAATTTTATTGTATTAAGTAGTAATTTTTTTTGTATTTTTTTAAAGTAAATATTGTTTGTCATCTAGTTCTGAGGTATAATTAAGTATGTCATTGGCTAGTTTAATAAAAACTATTATACTTGTACTGGACAGAAAGAAAGCTAGTTCATGAACGCGGAAAAAGTAGTCAAAAATAATGATCTCGTCGTTACGAGTAACGGCAAAGAAAATTTAACAATAATAGATATTTAAGAACATAATTTTGGTAAAAAATATTTGAGGTCCTACTTAGGTTGGTAATTCATAGATTTTACAATGAAAGTTAGACTGGTAGGTACCTACAATGGTATAAATTATTATCGGGTTTCTATTTTAACGTAGTTACTATAAAAATTCGATAAAACGAAGGCATACATTATTTAATGCGCAATTAAATAATTTTATGGGTGTAACTAGGTACCAGATTATTAAACGAATTTTTACCTACCTACTCTGCCACTTATACACAACTCATCGGTTAACATCATTGCCAAGTGTCTTTAAGTAGAATAACAATACCCATCTCTTACTAATAACAAAAACAATAACCACCAGGACGTCCTTACCACGGTTACGGCGGCCCACCGCACCATTATCCCCCCGGCCCGCCAGGCCACCCTCCCCACCCCCACATGTACCCCCACGGCCCCAGCGTGGTGTACTACCCTGTCCACCCTGCGTACTTCTACCCCTACCCTCCCCCGCCCGACAACTCGGTCCAAGTGGCGGAGGACGCGGAACCGGCAGAGATCGTACCGGAACTGCCCGGAGAGACAGTCGAGTTGCCCTGGAGTAAGTGCACGGGAAAGGGCTAAGGAAATGACACCTTCTTTGTTTGCGATAACTTTTAGAGAGACAGAGTTTTGAACACAATTTTCTTCTTTGCACGTTGGTTCAAGATAGAGTAAAAACCAGCGAAAGCTGAGTCAAGATAAGACTTTTTTGTTCGAGTTATACGATTAGCGCACATGAAAAATTATTCAAGCCTGGTCCAGCCAATTAAGTTCACGGGTCAAAAAAAGTTAAGATCCGATTTGAAGATTTCGTTTTGGTTAGACCATCAATATCAAAGTAGATAGAAATTTTTAGTTCTTAAAGTAAACAACCACAAAGATATCGACTCGATAGTCCACGGAGTAGGAATTCCAATCCTACCTTTATTATTAATCTAATCCGTTTCATATCTGTTGTATGTACTGATAAACCGTGATAAATAAGTGTTTCAAAACTATTTTCAATCGCTTGAGTCAGGTTCTTTATCAGTTATAAACAAACTTCTAAGTAATTTTCAATGCTTCACTTTGGTTTCCATTATCTTTTCTTTTCCTTATAACATGGCCTATATTTTCCTGTAGATTGTGAACTGAATCAAATTATACGTCACATTTCGCCTTCTTATTAAATTATAGTTGAAACTAAAATTAATACATAGTCTTCGAATCGTCTTTCTTCTTTGTTATAAGTATTAGGTAGCGCTTGTTCTCTCTATAAGCCATGACCTTCAACGTCTGCAATCGATGAAATAAAACAGTAGATAACTTCAAACCCAATGTAGTCAAAGTCGATGAAGACACTTGTTTTGGTTGACCGCCCAATGCTGAACCAATCAATCTTATAGTTCTAAAAATTCGATCACGAAACCAAACAGCGTAGAATCTTCCGGAGTAGGACGAAGAAGGTGTCATTTCTTCTTTTCAGCTTCGTTGTGTCGCTCGCTGATGTTGGGCCAATCCTCTCTATGGTTCCCTTCCTCCCCTTCTTAATCTATCTTGTCTTTGTGGTAAGATGAACAAAATACTAACTTATAATTTTCTATCCATACAGGAAACAAACCATATAGAGTTTTGGCCGTAGCTTAATGTGTTGTAAAAAATTTTGATTGTGTTTTTCATTGATATTTTTTCGAGAAGTCTTAACTTAATTCATCAAATCATTTACCACAAAGAATGAGATTTGATAACCATTTCCATTGTTTAGGCATTCAATTATAAAACAAACACGACATAGGAAAGGTAGCAAGTATTTGTATTTTCTACAACTTTAGTTACATTTTAACTTAGGTAATTTATTTTTATGAAACTGCGTGATAACACGAGAAAAGTGCTCGTCTGATGGTAAGCGCAGCGCTTGCCCATAGCCGCTTACACTGAACTGTTATGGGCGAGCGTGACGCTACAATCAGGCTCAAATTTCCAAATCGTGCATTTATTTATCTCCTATAACAAGTTTGGTTTTTTTTTTAACCCCCGATATAAGGTCTGATTATGTTCAAACGGCAGAACAGATTTCATTGAATCGTAGCTTAAAATACTCTCGATAAAAGCTGACTACCTTTCAAACAAAAACAAACTAAATTAAAATCGGTTCAAGCGTTTGGGAGCTACGATGCCACAGACAGACATATATATATATATACACACACGTTAAACTTATAACACTCCTCTGTTTGCGTCGTAGAAAAAAGACTTGTATTGAACACCTCTACTTCCAGGTACATACAAATGGGTTCCGGCTTGCCTCAGCCAGCATAGCATACCTCCCGGCGCGCTACGCGTGGGCACCGACGCCGATGGTGAAGAGATCTACGCAGGAAGGGCGCCGCATGAGGGAGACATCCTGCCCGCGAAAGTAATCCCTTCCAAGAACGCGTGCTACGTCGCGTACGGAGGAGAGGAGATCTTGAAAGACCAGTTTGAGGTAAGTTTCCTGTTAATGTTTCCAATTGGTTCCTATCAGGTCCCAGACAGCTATTTTTAGTAAGATTTTTAACTGTTGGCCTTTTGGAAAAGCTCAGAGTCGCACAGCGAGCAATGGAGTGAGCTATGCTCGGAGATTTCGGACACATGTGCCAGCCATCGCCCTCCTCAACCATATCTTAGGGAAGAGAGCGACCCGACACACGACGTTGCTAATTTTAGTTCTGCCTCTGGCAGGTGCTGGTCCCGTCTATGTTCTCATGGCAGTTCTCGACGGAAGGCGCAGTGCCGCCGGGCGCGGTGGAGGCCGGCGTCACCGCTGACGGCGAGAAACTCTACTTCGGACGAGTCACGCACGACGGGTGCACCACTCCCGGGAAGGTGAGCCTCACTGTATTTGTTATGCACGCCCATATTTCATTTTGTAGCCTGATGAGACTGGGCCACCAAGATACAGGCTTTGCCTAGTTTGGGGCCCATTGGTACCGCACAGAATATTTTTTTAGTAATGTATTTTATTAACCTTTTTTTATTAATTTTTATAACTGTGTAACTTTCAAAGACATATTGTACTGAGACGTGGTCCTTAACTGTTGGCCTTTTGGAAAAACTCAGAGTCACACAGCGGGCAATGGAGAGAGCTATGCTCGGAGTTTCTTTGCGCGATAAAATCCGAAACGTGGATATTCGCCAAAGAACCAGAGTCACCGACATAGCTGTTAAAATTTGCAAGTTAAAGTGGCAATGGGCAGGATACATCGCTCGTGGAACCTATGGGATGATGGACCGGGTAACGGGATGTGTCCCCCCCGGTCCGTTCCATATATTATAATCTCCGGCGAAGGGTCAATGAAACTCTCACTTAGTTAATTACATAATTATCACAACATGAAAACAGTATGTGTGGAGCGATCTTCTCTGCAATAATTTTATGAAGTTTCTCTCTGGTGTTGCCACTCTCGGATCCTAAAAGTGACGTTCGATTTCCGAACGCCACAAACCGATAACCGATGGGGAGGAAAGGTTCTGGAGTGGAGGCCACGAACCGGAAGACGCAACGTAGGAAGGCCTCCCACTAGATGGACCGACGACATTGTGAGAGTCGCGGGCATCCAGTGGATGCAAAAGGCAGGCTGTCGTTCGGTTTGGAGGTTAAAGGGGGAGGCCTATGTTCAGCGGTGGATGTCTTCTGGCTAATGATGATGTGTAACTTTCTACTTCTGTTTGTATTCTGTGTAACTTATATTGTGTAGAAAATAAACATGATTTATTTATTTAAGATGTGCGTGATCAATCTGACGGTACCCGGTTCGATCTTCGGCCCTGCAACAATGACTTATTTTGTACCTAAATAAATTATGTGCAGTTTCCATGCCATCGCTCAAAAATGGCGAAGGAAAACATCGCTAGGAAACCGGTATGCCAATCTGGCAACCTGGGTGTCTTCAAGTCGAGAGTGAATCGGTTTCTTCTAGGCAAGCGTGCTCCATCGTAGACCACATCGTCGCTTAACATCAGGCGAGATGGCGGCCAAGCGCAAGCATATCTACAATAAATAAAAAAACTCAAAAGTTAAAAGACATATGACATTCACCAACATGCACTGGGCCAGCATGGTAGGTTAGGGTCCATCATCTCTCTCTGAGAGAAGGCCTGAGTCCCAGCAGTGGGACATGATAAGCTTAAATGATAACCGAACGTACATTAATAACGTTTTGATTGATACGTTTGAGTGATAACATTCTTGATAGCCCGTTGGTCCAGTTGGTAGTAAACCTAACTTCTGAGCTTGGGGGCGTGGGTTCGATTCCCACCTAGGACACACATTTATGTGATGATGTGATGAACATTTGTGTTTGTTCTATATCTAGTTGTTAATATCTATATATGTATGTCTATCAGTCTCTGGCAGGCATATAACAAGCTTTGCTTAGATTGGGGTCAAATGACCAAGTGTGCCAAAATATCCCGAATATTTATTTATTATTTATTTATTTCAGATCCAACCGAGTCACGGCACATGCTACTATCCCTTCGATGGGGAAGAGAAGAGCTCTGCTGAGTATGAGGTCCTAGTGCTTCTATAAGCTCTACATGTACCATCAAGTACATCACTAACGAATTATTCGTCTAGACGGAAATTAAGAAGTATTTCACAAAAAAGCATAGACTAGCTTTTTTGTTTCTAAGCTCAGAGCAAATAAATTTCTAAGTTGTAGAATGTACAGACAACAATGATAATTCATATTGTCATTGACAGACAACAACAACCTGCTGAAGCTAGAAACTTAAGCTAACCCAACCTATATTTACTTTAAATTATTTCTCTAGACCTAAACCTAACCTAAAGTTTCTAAACTTAAGCTTGATCAATTATCTTCGCTGAGCAAAAATCCTAGAGTCCATCAGGCCATACCATCAGGCGAGAAGGTGGCCAAAGTTTGACTACAAAAAAAAAGAAGTTGGGACTAGCAGTCTAGCTCTATAATTATTGTAGAATTGAGATTATCTAACGTTTTATTACCTATTACTATTCAGTTAAGTACTCGTAAGACAATCAACTATTATTGTATCCATGCATGCTAAACAATACCAAATACCTACGTGTAGTTAAGTTGTGAATCAGACTGCGATAGAAAGTATGTTAATTAAATATTTATTTTGTATTATTTTGAGCGTGTTATTTTCTACTTACCACATAACAGAAATTGAGAAAAAGAGGGTAGATGCTCTAGATATGTGGTATTACAGAAAAGAATGATAAGAATGAAGATATCGTGAATTCAGAACTAATCTGTCTATTCATAAAGAACTCGCCATCACTAGATATTATATCTTCCATCGTTCTGGCTCACATCAACTTCTTTGGGTATGTATCGTGACGCGGTGACGACTCCAGAGTCTTAGAACACCTTGTACAGGGTAAAATTAAGGGGACGAGACCGCGGCAAATCACTATTACGGTGGACCGACAATAGAAATGAGGAAGAAACTAGGAAATTCATAAATAAAGTGTACATATTTATTGCTATGCTAGTCTAAAATAATAATATACCTGCAAGATTCGACCAAAATTAAATGAGTGTACGGGCCCAGTAGAAGCGCATTTTTTAAGTTTACATAATGAGCGCCTGCGCTCACTTTCTTTTCTGTAGGTCTCTAGCCGTAGGAAGTGCAACACGAGTCTATTGTTACGTAATAACGAAACATCTGACAAAATTATTCATTCGTATGCTTTCCCGAAGTGTAAATACACAAATAAAACCAGTATCTATTTTTTGTAACTAATGTACGTACTGTACATTCTTATAATTAGGAGTTGAAGTGTTATGTCCGACGGTTTTGACTCGTTTTTACTGAGCAAGTTCAATGGTTAGGGCCCGTCCGTTCATTTTATTTTGGTCGATGCCTGCAAGTTACCGACCAAATAGAGGTTTTACTGTTTCGTGAACATGTGCACATTGTGCACGAGGAAGGCTGCAATACGCGTGGAATGACGGGTTGTGAAGCGAGGCACCAGTGGAAACCACACGAACTGACAACCACTCTGCCAAGAGTGCTAACGACTGAGAAGAAAGGTTATAAGTAGATACAACCAACAATTATGGACCTTGCACCGTCTCTCCTCAGTAGTTCAATTGACCAACGGTGTTTCCGCGAAGTTACAACATGGGGTTCTTCAAAAGGCGAGTTAACAAGTCGGCAACGTATATGTGATGCATCTGGTGTTACAATCATCCATAGGCGACGGTCACTGCTTATCTTCAGCCGGCCAGTCTACTTGCTTGCAACCTATGGCATTTAAAAAAAAACTACAGATATTTTTTAGTGTCACTAGCGGGCCACGTCTATCCATCTATTGGAGGAATGAAGAATGTACCTAAGTATCATATTTAATTTGTTGTTTTTTTAATTTTAATTTTAATGTTTGGTAGTAATAGTTTTAGGTTTTAAATTAATAAAAAAATCTTGTAGAGGTTTAAAAGACTATAAAGTATCTTTGCATATAGTATTATACATCCTGGGGCTTTACGGCCAACTACTAACGCGGTATCAAACTAACGGTAAAACCGCGAAGTTAGGAAACTCATGCGAACATGAACTTTAACGCGCGCAGATACGGTTTGCGGTCGCGCAACATTTTTTCATCACCTTATCTTGCCCCAGATCTTGAACACGCGCCCGTGTTCTAAGTTGAGCAGATTGCTTCGCGTGCAAGATCGATTCGACTTACTCTAATAGTTGAACATTTTACCAATAAACACTTATTTTTTACATGAATTGATAATTTTATTTATGTTAAAAGTAAGTAGGTATTAAGCATTGTAAATAATAACATATTATGCTATAAATCGTCACACTTACCAATGCCAACCAACCTACTCGAATATTACGAAGGAAGGAAGATATAAAATGGAAGTAATAGTTCCATTAAAAATATTTTATTAAAAATAAACATTAAAAAAAGAAATTGCAATCAACATCTCAAATCTTTAAAGTGATGCATACCTAGAGTACGAGTGAGAGCGATGGCGGTCGAGCGATAGCATGTGAGCTTTACAATCTGACGGCACCCGGTTCGATTTCTGCTCTGCACTATGATTTGTTTAATAACTAAATAAATTACATGCAGTTACGATGCCATCGCTGAAAAACGGTGAAAGAAAACATCGTGAGAAAACCGATACCAAAAACCTCAAAAGTTTAAAGAGTGACATTAACTAAAAATGCACTGGGCCAGCGCATGGTGGATTACTGCACATCCTCTCTCTCTGAGAGAAGGCCTGTGTCCCATGAGTGGGAACATGATAGGCTGAAATTATGATGAAAATACCTTGAGTGAAAGATATCACCCTACATTCTGTGGGCGAAGTAGAAATACCTATTCGAATTTCATACAAATTTTGAATTTCGAAATTTGTACTTCGGCCACTGTTTTAGGCTTTTATAGGCTCAGTAAAAGGGACCCGTTTTACCCTTTGAGTACGGAACCCTGACAATATCCCAAGTAAAAACAAGTAAGTTGTTGAAATTTAACTATTTAGATTTCAAATTTTTGCAATTTGAACACATGTTTTAAATGTTTATCGGGACTTATCACGTATAATTTAATTTAGGTAAAAATATGTACCTTTCGCTCGACGTTTCGACCATGTTACAATAGCCGTGCATGGTCACTGACTGATTGAAAACTGCGGGTGAGTCCGGCGAGAAGAGCGGGTGTTTTGTTCTCCTATCCTCACTTGATCTAAAAAAATCGCAGGGTTGTCACTACGACACACAACACTGACTGTATCGGTAAATGTCCTGTAGTACCTACACCGCGGTTTGTACACTTGCTTACTATGGTATTCCACGACGCCGCTAACTTAAATCCATCTTCCCGGTTGAAATTGCGATGTTTTCTAATTTCAAACGAACGAACCATTCTTGAAAAATAATGTCTTTCAGTGGAGAGGAACTCAAATTATACGTGATAAGTCCCGATAAACATTTGAAACATATGTTTATTTCATCATAATGTAGGTACATATTGAGAAATACGTGTACGTAGGCCCTTGGCGCATTCAGTATTCATATTACACAAGAGATCGATTGCATATCGTCTCGATGGCATTGATTGACGGTTTTTTCGTGAATTCATGTTATGTTGTGAATGTATTCGCAGTCAACAAAATAATGTAAGGGTAATTTTTCTATGGAACAGTTATTTTCCGCCGTTCCCTGTAAAACTGTATAGGACTCTACAAAATTCTTGATAAAAAAACTTTCGTAACAGTTCTACCCAACGAATTTTCAGACCAATGGTTTTACCTTACAAGTACAAGATATAAGAGCACAAGTTCTGAAAGTAAGGCTGCCTGGAAGAGATCGGTTTTAGCGATAATGCCGCCAGTTGTTACACTAGTTTTTAAGAGTTTTTTGTCCACTGTATTAAATTTTATGGTGTGAACAATAATGAGTTATACGATCAATCATTCAAGTTCACAATCGTCAAAGATATCTAACAATTCAATATAATCATCTCTATATATATGTACTAGCAACGCACCCCGGCTTCGGACGGGTGTAGGTAAATCTTATTTTTTTTACATCTCGAGTTACATTATTGGAGTTTTTTCGGAGCCTATTCAATGCAATCAAACAAACAAACAATCAAATCTTTCCTCTTTAAAATATTACTATAGATATGTAACACGATAAAAAAAATAACAATATTATTAAACTGAATTAACTTGCCTGCATTGAATCATGCTTACATAAAACAATTATTTTCTTGACATGCCTGAATTAAATCAACCAGGCAATATTACCTTCGACACTGTCCTCGACACTTGATGTGGTCTACTCTGCGATACTTTACATATTCAAGTTTAACTTATGTATTATTATCTTGCTTTAACTAACTACGATCATTACGAAGGCAAGGCTCGTCCATGTCACACGTCTATCGGTAGTGTTGTTTTTATTTAAAATACTTGAGACAAAACATTTTTTGTTAAGTGTCGGAACAAGAAGATTGTCAAAGATTTTTCAGTAAAGTGCTTAGTGATTATGAAGTCGACCATGAAGGCTGTACTATGTTTTGTCGTCTTCAGTAAGTGGTTTTGCGATTCTTTAGAATTTATGATTAAGGAAATAGTATAGTATTAGATTATAATTTTTATCGTCAAATAATTATAAATACATATTTGGAATAAAATTAAACTAAACTAAATTAAACTAAAGACATTAACTTAACTAAATAATATAAAAAAAGCTTAAATTGTGTAGATTTTTGCTGATATGTGTTGGTAACAACCTGATGTATATCAAATGACAATGTTTTGAAAATTTTCGAAATTGTTAACAAAACTAAAAAAACATTAAATTTTTAGCTAAATGGTTCAAGTATGTAATACCTACCAATGATATGTTGCGGTTAAACTATAAAATTTATTCAAAAATAATTGACTATAAATGCGTTCACAAAACAAAATAATGCTTCAATTTGTTTAAAAATTTAATTAGAAAGCGTACATTACAAAAAGCAATTAGTGTTTTTACTAATTGAGTACCTACATACACACAATATATGTACGTATTTGCATTTGTTAGGTATTTATGCTGTAACTTTAAGAAAGTGGTTTATTGCTTTAGTGTAGATGGTCGGCGGCCGACCGAGGATGAGGAGGACCGGTGACATCAAAATAACTGTTGGGAACGAGCGGATGTGACTAGCGAGAGATCGGGTAGAGTGCCATATACAAAGGTATATAGGCCTATGCCTAGCGGCGCGTCATTTAGGGCTGATGATGATGATGATGATGATGGTGTAACTTTGAGTTCACGTTCGTGGTTTCTTAATCTCGCTCGCGCTTATCAAGTTTGTCTAAGATAGAAAACGTCTATGTCTACGTAAATATGCGGAATGAGGAATAAATGGCAACTAACCGCAATCGTGTTAGATTACGAAAACAACCGACGCCGCAAACGTAAATACGGCGTAGGTAAAAAATGAATGAAATGAATGGTTTACCACCTTCGGTTTTTCTCCAAAATATTTCGAACGAAGGTAACTTATGTAGATGGGTGTAAAAGGTGAGTAGAGTTCTCAAATGTAGGCAATGCACCGCCAATGCAAGAGTATTTTAGGTGTCCATACGCGGCGGTGAACGCTCAACTTACCATCAGGTGGATCGTCGCTAGTAAGTCTACTATTACATTAAAAAAAATACAAGGTAACTTACAGATCTTACCTTAAACCTAGAGCCAGGATCTTAGAATACATAAAGCTTCGCATGCCATGTGTTAAAATGTTAAAGCTGTTCTATAGAAAACGGTCATTGACACGACAAAATGTATGGAACAGCTGATTTTTTTGAAATATTTTTGGGTGCGAATTATGTTTAAACGGATTTCTTAAGGATAGAAACAGGTGTTTTTTTTTTGCAAATTCAGGGCTAGTCCCATTGTAACTTTAGCTATTATTTATTACATCTCTGTCTGGAGATAAAAAAACATATTTCGACTTTATAAGTGAAAACTTTTTATGACTTGCGTCTACTATCTACCTACTATACCGAATTAGTTAGTTTCAGCTGTTTATTTTCCGAATAGTGTTAAATAAAAATAACATATATTTAAAAAAAAAGTAGTATAATGACCTCATTTTTGTTTAGTATCCTGTCCCGTGTAATTCTGTATTGTTATGCAAAATTAATAGGCAAAGGAATATTTTCAACGTGTACTGAAATATTCCGTTGCCCACAAATTTTGCATATCAATATAAAATTGACTTGCTCAATTACCTGCTAACTTTCTTTGAAGTGATTTCCACGCTCCAAGATCCTTTCGGAAAAAACAACACCTTCCTCAGCGAGGTGTCACTTAGCATTTTAAGTGACACCTCAAAACTCCATTGTATCTTTTGGTACTAAGGTATTTAAATCTTTTACATGCGTGTCCGAAACGACACACACAAATAAAACTGGCCAAGAGCGTGTGGCGAGACACACATATGGTAGGCTTCTGTGGCCAAAGCCATATTATTGTGGGCACAATGCCCAATGTCATATTCATAGTTTAGAAACTGCATGGTGGTCATAGAGAAATCCGAACGAACGAAGCCGGACTTTACAAAAAATTTCAGAGTTGTATCATCCCCACATAACATACATTTATGGATACGTTTTATACGTATATATAAATATATATACGTTTTTTGATTTTGTCAAAAATAAGCTTACTTGAAAAACATTAGTCAAGATAATTTTATGAAAAGATCAATGACCTTTGATCTAGAACGTCTTAAATTTATTAGTTTTATCATCATAATCAGCCTTTTTAACAGGCCACTGCTGGACTTTTAGCCTACCCCCGAAAGGGTGATTGGGCCATATCCACCACGCTGGCCCAGTGCGGGTTGGTGGATTCACATACGCCATTGAATTCCTTCTCCGTGCGTATGCAGGTTTCCTCACGATGTTTCTCTTCACCGAAAAGCCAGTGGTATGAAAATCCGTACATAAGCTCCGAAGAGCTCATTGGTACGGGCCCGGGGTTTGAACCCGCGACCTCACGCTTTCAAGTCTAGCGGTCTCCCAAATGGGCTACCACGGCTTATTAGTTTTATCGCTATAACTTAAAAAGTTATAATCTGAAAATGTTCGAAATATGAAAGATAATATGCCACTTTGGTGAGCGATATTTCGTAAAGGTACACTTTATAAAAAAGCGATGTATTAAACACTACCTTCATTTTAAAATACCTATTCAACGATACCACATACAAACGGATGCAGTGAAAAAAATAATTTCATCCCCATTTCACAAGTACCAGAGCCTCTAAAATGCAATTTTTTATACTTTTATAATTGAGATCTATACTACAACTATACTTGTGCAAAGTTTCATAGTTAGAAGGTTCTAAAAAAATATGATGGACGGACAGACAGAGGGACGGACAGATCGAACCTATAATGGTTCCTTGTAGTATTACGGAACCATAAAACCCAAAAAACAATTCAAACAGAAAGCAATAATTACCTACTTCGTCTTTCGTTTTGTTCAGTACCTAGGCTAGTATTTAAAACACTTTTTTGAATTGAAAATCCAGTTCATGCTCCATTTGCCTACGAATCCTAGCTTAAACTGCGATGATCATTACGTTGATAATAAGTTAGACACATTTTTTGACACATACATTAATTTTATATAATAAATACACTATTTTTAATTCAACTCGGTCTAAGTATTTATTCGCTCTGACAGCTGCAATAGTATTGTATTTTTTTAAATTAAAAAATGCCTCTTTCTTTGCATTCGTGCTCCATTGTAGACCGCATCATCAGGCGAGTTGGCAGTCAAACTGAAGCCTATTAGATTTATTTGCTCTGATAGATTGCATCTATCAGAGCAAATAAATTAATGGAAATGGCATAGGCTTAGACATGGGCTAGATTTTCCGTATATAAACGTAGGTATTCTTTGCTGCCCAAGGCCTCTCCTTTTTCAAACAAGAGCTTTTCAAGGCCTGCCTTCCGGTAAACTACACTAGATTAATAACTGAACTAGCTGGGGGTAAAGTCCAAAAGGTAACGTAGGCTAGGCCTAAGGTTACACATCCGTGCATCGTGGCCGATCGCAGTCGCGATGCACGAAAGTCTAGGTACCTTAAGCCTTTTGGATATAAGACTGGATACCTAGACCTTCATCATCATCGTTTCAGTCATAGGACGTTCAGTGCTGGACATAGGCCTCCCCCATCGATCTCCAAAAGGGCCGGTTGGAAGCGGCCTGCATCCATCCATCGTTTCCCTGCGGTCTCTTATAGGTCGTCTGCCAATCTCGTGGGTGGACGTCCTACACTACCTAGACCTTACCTTACCTATTAAAAAATCTACGGCATAGTATACCATTATCTATATATTATTATAGCCTTTCGTTTGACCGCCACCTCGCCTGTTGATAGTGCGTTCTACTATTTAGTTGTGGTTGAATCGACAGTCCCGTAAACTGTTTTTTGTGTGAAGGGGCCTTACGACTCTGTTTAGGTGATGCGCGACCGCAAACCTTATATCGGCGCGTTAAGGTTCACATTTGCGTGATTTCGAACTGCGCTGTTTCAGCGCTAATTCGGTAAGGACCCAAGGGGTGACAGTACTTTTATCCCGGAAAAATTTTCAGTTCCTGTGAGATTGTCCATGCGGTTGAAACAGCAGGGTTCATATTTATGAATGTATGTTTTCAGGCCTAGGGTTAGTGGCGAGTGACATGGCCGGCGAGTGCAACATGGCAGGCTTCTACTTGGAGCTGGGCTGCACACCCGTTTACAATGACAACGCCACCTGCCCGTACGCGTTCACATGCCCCGACCTGCACCCCAACAAGACTATGTGCTACTACAGGTTAGTAATACCAAGGAAGATAGACTAAGAGGAAAGACAATAGCGGAACATTAGACCGTAGATCGGAAATTTGCTTAAAATAGGTTGTCTCGAACTTCCGTAAGCGCTGCAGTCAGATAGCGTACGAAATGGTTCTAATATACTGAGGATGCCGAGGAACCTTAAATTACAGCAGATATGATATCATAGGAGGGGGGCATTCTTTCGTCCTTGTTCCAGTTGAGCCGTAGTAAAACGAGCCTTGTGTATGTCTGTGCCTTTACGACCAACTTCACCTACCCTGACCATTGGCTGTCTACAATTTAATCAGGGTCCCAACTAGCAACGCAAATAAAAATATGCCAATCTCGATAATAGTAGTTACATATCTGTTTGAGTCATTTGGGTGATCAACTTATGTTTAAAAATCTATATTTTAGTGCACCTGGTTAATGTGACGTGTGACTAAAATGCTGGCGTTTTTCTGGCTCAACGCATGTTTAAACACTGCTCTTCAGCGTGGTGATGCCACCAATCACCAATGCTGGTGTTTTGTTGTCTTGCCCGTAAAAAAATAGGCAGTCATAGGGACTGCCGACAGAAGTGAAAACGTATACCTACGTCACGTCAGCATGTCAGTGAGGCGAACGTATAAGTTTTACCCCGGCTAATAATTGCTCAACGCAGTTAAGGAGCCTGTATATCCTCTGCAGCTCTCTCGCTCGCACATTTTCACATTATTGAAGATATAAAATCAATGAGTGTGAATTTCCAAAAAGTAACAAAATCATGTCATGGTGTCTATCGTAACATTAAAAATTACAAATGTTTGCTTCGATATCTTGTAATTTGACGGAATAAAATGACACGAGAAATAAAAATCACTTGTTACCGTTTTACTGTGTCAAATTAAAATATATCAAATTGACAATTTCTTTGTTTGTAATGTTACGATTTACGATAGACACCATGACATGATTTTGTTACTTTTTGGAAATTCACACTCATTGATTTTATATCTTCAATAATGTGAAAATGTGCGAGAGAGAAAGCTGCAGAGGGTATACAGGCCCCTTAAAGAAGTTTTTCTCTCAAAAAACATTATTAGATATGGATAAAATTTATTGATGATGATGAACTGATATGACCTCTTTTTATATGATAAATTTGAAAGTGCCAAAATGAGTCATTATCACAGCCAGGGTCAGCTCCTTTGTGATATCATAAAATCCTGTATTTTACTTGGCTATGTGAATCATCACAATGCACTCAATATCAACAAGCACATTGTAAATGTTGATTTTACGACGGGTGACCTTTCGTTCCGCGAAGTCACCAGATCTTGACGGAGATGCAAAAACGGAGGCTGTGGCCTCTAACGCACGGGCGTGGCGATTGTGAAACACCCTGACCTTACAACTCAGAATTTATACACTTATTTTCTGTAGCATTTAGTGCGAACTCAGAGACAAACAAGGGAGATATGTAAGGTGGTGTAACGGGTGCGAACGCACGAGGAACCTAACCTAGATAGAACCTGCAGACGAACTTGCCACCCATTGTTTTGCCAGTGGACTATCAGTTAGTTAATTGGTGTAGCTGCAAATTTCTTAGAGTGCGCGTGTGCGTACGTGTTACCTATGGCGGAAAATTCAAATTTCAAACAGTCTTTTTGTCTGAGTAATTAATTTAAAATGACACAGTGTTTGCGCAAATCTTTAGTTGTTCTTTACATTATCATGTACAACTATTTAACAGTAACCCACCATGTTTCTTACATTTATCGATAAACCATTTGAAACAGCAAAAATTTGTTTATTGACAAAAGTAAATCATCATAATCAGCCTTTTAACAGTCCACTGCTGGACTTTTAGCCTACCCCCGAAAAGGTGATTGGGCCATATCCACCACGCTGGCCCAGTGCGGATTGGTGGATACACATACGCCATTGAATTCCTTCTCCGTACGTATGCAGGTTTCCTCACGATGTTTTCCTTCACCGAAAAGCCAGTGGTATGAAAATCCGTACATAAGCTCCAAAGAGCTCATTGGTACGGGCTCATGGTTTGAACCCGCGACCTACTAAGTAAGGCATATCGCCCTTCTGTCTGATCTGAGTAGGAAATGCAATTTCGGTATACGCGATCTTGCAATATTTTTTGCGAGGTTAATCTTTCATAGTATGCATGCATTGCGCGTGATTTTGTATGCTCCATGTGCATAATGCAGCATACAAAATCACGACCACCAATCACTTATTCAGTAGGTACATACTTAAATAGATGATGTGTATTTTCGATACCATCGCTCAAAAACGTGAAGGAAAACGGTATGTCAAAGAACCTCAATAAATCAAAAACATGTCATGACAATATGACATCCTCTTTTTGAAAACATCATTGCATGACGTTCAGCAACATGCAATGGGCCAGCATGGTGGGTTGTGGCCCATTCTCTAACTCTCTCTATTTCTCATGGAGGTCTGTGTCCCAGTAGTGGGAACATAACAGAGTGATAAAGATGATGATGATAAATGGAGTCGATCACTAAATGTGTTCAAAATTAAGGAAGATATAAGCATTTTAATGTCTTACTATAGACAGAGAGTGCACTATAGTTACAAATGACGTCACATGTAAGTACCTAAAATAAAAATAAATAAAATAAAAAAGCCTTTTATTTCTCATCATAACAATTGCAATAGAATTAATAAATTTTATGGTATATTATGTCAAATTTTACATTAATTATAATTATTAAATATGAATTATTTGATTGATTACATTATTTTGAATTTATTTCACGTCATTTTTGTTGTCCTAATTAAATGTTAATTGATGAGAACCCCTGTTGGGTATAGGCCTCCTCTAGAGCTTTCCACTTGTCCCTGTCCGTTGCTCGGTTAATCCAAGATGATCCAGCCAGCTTCTTGATACCATCTGCCCAGCGCGCTACCGGTCTGCCTTGCCGCCTTTTGCCCTTTGGTCCACACCATTTAGTTGTGATGTAAGTCCACCTCTGATCCGGCAACCTGGCTATATGGCCTGCCCATCGCCATTTTAGCCTAAGTGCGTGTTGCAGGAAGTCAATAACTTTTGTTTCATTTCGTATATCTGCAGCACGTATTTTGTCTTTTAATTTTAGTCTCATTATACTACGTTCCATTGAACGTTGGCATGTGGTTATTTTATGTTTAACATTTTCAGTAAACACCCAGGTCTGTGCCCCATAAGTTAGACATGGCAGTAAGCAAGAATCCATTGCTACTTTTTTGAGCCGCAGAGGGATGTCACTTTTAAAAACTTCTTTTAACGACCAATATCTGTTCCATGTCTTGTTAATACGTCTTTCTACTTCTTGTATGTTATTATCATGAGTAAATGATACTTGTTTTCCCAGGTATATGTAGGATTGGACATGTTCCAGTGCTGTACCTTCTAAGTATACTGGTTGTTGGGTGTTTAAGTTGGTCATCAGTTTTGTTTTTTCTAAATTCATTTCGAGGCCGACCTGCTTGCTGGCATCGCTGAGAGTATCAATCATCTTTTGCATTGTTATTATTTTATTAGAGAAGAGTATTATGTCATCAGCGAATCTTAAGTGTGTGAGTTGTTTTCCCTCTATTTGTACTCCAAAACCAAAGCCATTCCAGTTTATTGTTTTGAACACCTTAAGTACCTACGCCATACAAACTCCATACTGACTCACTTTGTGGGAAAGGGATAGATTATCCATCCCTTCCTAATCTGACCAAAAACTTTAAACGCATCTGAAAATAGCGGTAAAAAAAATATGGGACCACCTATGATTTATGGCCTACCTAATAAAAAAGGAATCACCAAAAACAATTCTAAATTGTCGGAGTAATCGCGTAAAAAAAAAAAAAAAACACAGTCGAATTGATAACCTCCTCCTGAAGTCGGTTAAAAATTAACTTTATCTCAGTACTTTATATAGGTACGTATTACTTTTAACTGTTTTGCTTGCGAAGAGTAATTTTAAATTAGAATACTTTCTATAAATTGCAGAGGATTATCGTACGGGGACCGAACCTCCATCCCGCAGAACCTAATCCTGAATCCATGCTCGCAAGCGTGTAGCTGTCGTGTGTCGGCGGAAGGTGTGCCCAAGTTCGACTGCGCAGCTCTGGACTGTGTTGAGATCTTCGTCGGAGACCTCGAGAAGCAGTGCATCAAAACAAACGAGCTGGACTCTTGCTGCAGCACCGATACCGTTTGTGGTAAGGTTCACAGTAAAAATCTCAATCTCTATCATAAATCTATTTCAAAAATCTATTTCCATATTAGTAAATATGCATTTTCGTTTACTTGGATGAAAAAATTATTGAATGATAAAATTTGGAAAATGTTTACGATCTACATGTTTGGCTATCGAATGAGACTTATTTTGTGTTTCTAGAACTTCTACATGGGCAGCTATGGCTAAATTAGTATAACACTAGATAGAGCACAGATAAAAAAATGGCTGCCATTTTATTATGGTGGGAGAAAAACTACTTATATGAGTTAAATTGTCGATAAAATTTACAGTATGTCATCCCCTTAAAGGCTCCGACACCGCTGACCGGACACATTGTATATTTTCCATTTTATTATGGAAACTGATGTGGTTTTCACACATCATATTATTTATATGACACGGGAAATGCAAAGCGAGACGCAGCCGCGCGCGCGCATTCTCCTTGAAAAAGACCGACAAATGCGTTTACATACAAATAAAACATATTTTCCAGTTGTTTTGATTTAAAAACCAATCTACTGATCTACTAACCGATTGTGATGAAATTTCTCGAGACAAAACTGAAAATATCTTAGAATAACTACACAAAGAAACCAAGTACATTCGCAAAATTTGAGCCATTCAAATGGTGTCACATATGGCTTCAAAAAAAAAAAAACTATGACAATTTGGGCGGTGAAATCGTACCACAACAAATCAGAAAAGCAACATAAGAGTTATGGTGTGACATTACACAGGTAATCCATTAATTATCGTTTAAAATACCAATCGAAACGTAAGCTACAAAGCGAATTTGTAGCTTACGTTTTCAGAAGGCGTTGTTTGGAAACCTACCTTCTCTCAAGTAGTTATTCTAAGGAAAATAAATTATTTTCAAATAAAAACAGTTAAATTAGTTCTGAAATAACAAAAATAAAAATAATAATTATTTAGTTAGCATGGATTTGTTAATCTGGACTAACTAACTAACTAGATAATTTGTTTGTTTTCGTGCAAGTGAGCCTATCGATACAGTGAGTATTGTGTGTCGTAGTGTCAACCCTGCCATTTTTCAAGATCAAGTTGGAGTTTTGGCGCCAACGTGGAAAAAAACATGTCGGCTCGTTGGATTATTTTCCTAAACTAGTGTATTTTCGACTGTTAATGTGTTCTAAATGGTGAATTATTATTCATTAAGTGCTCGTAAACGTGCTCGAGTGTGGGAAAGTGATATAACGAGGTGAAACGTGTCTTTTCGTGTTGTTTCCAAAACTCCATAGGAGCCTCTTGTAAAGTTCCCACCACTTTACAGACTCATGAGTTTGACTTGACCGTGACTTACTTAGCTTGACTCTGACTGTGACTATGACTTGTTTGACGTTATTAAGACTATACAAAACAGAAGAATAGGCGGTATGGCCTTAAAGGCTTTATCCTGCCCGATGGGCGAATTATACATTAAAATAAAACAAGATCATGTTTAGTGAGGGTAGATGAGAAGAACACTATACCCCCTCTTCTTGCCGGACCTCAAATTACTTGTTAGCCCGTGCTGTCTAGACTATTGAGTATTTAACTCTACCTAACTAGAAATTAGCGACTAACCTTTTCTAGATTCTGTCACATCTAAAAATAAAATACCTTTTAAAAATTATAAGTAGTTAAGTACATAAATTGAATCATAATATTACGGTGTCATATTAAAAACCACGGTGTGGTGGTCCGAGGTTGGAAAAGCGACCCCATTATTCTTTTTTACTACTAATAGACCTAATAAACATTTATGAGATTATTATTAGTTGCCTAACAATAGTAAGATTGCCATATTAGGAGTTCTAAATGTCCGGGCTCGCTGCATGAGGAATGATCTATTGTGTTTGTCGAACGTTACGTATTGGATATTTTAACAGTATAGAAAGAACACTTCCGTTTGCATCATCGACAAACGCATCTATTGAAAACGAATTGAATTTCAATATATGCGTTTATGCATTACCAAGTCGTGGTCCTACCATTAGAATAATAATTGAAGAAGACTGCCCGACTGGTACGAAGAATCGACATCGCTTTATGGTTGATATTCCGAGAACCCGTACGAAGCGCTTTGATTCTACATTTATTATGCGAACTGCTAGTCTGTGGAATTCGCTGCCTGAGTGGGTGTTCCCCGATAGTAACAATCTGGGTGTCTTGAAGTCGAGAGTGAATAGGTTTCTTCTAGGCAAGCGTGCTCCATCGTAGGCTCATCGCTTAACATCAGGCGAGTTAGCAGCCAAGCGTAAGCCTATTTATAATAAAAAAAAAGCTGATTGGGTTATACTAAAACTAAAAAAAAAATTGAACTCTACGTAGCGTAGAAAGATAGAAAGAAAGAAAATAAATTTTATTCGACACCTTTACATAAACTACTTATATAGTACTACTACTAAAAGAAGTAGTAGTAGGTATTTATAGTTTATCATAAAAGCTAGCAAGAGTCCAAGGTTCCACGTTGCAGGTTGCTTTTTTTTCATTAAATTAATTAATTTGTCTCTACACCGCACAATCTATTCATCTTTTGCATACTAGAACCTTTTATACTTTTTTTACTAGAACATCATCGATTGATTAGACAATTAAAAAACTAAGTATCAATTAAAAATATTAAGTACTTGTCTATAATAGCCACTTTTTACATGAAAATTTCATCAAATCCGTCTTGGAGGAAGGTAGAAGAAAGGAGAGGGTTAGGCAGACCAAATTAAGGAGAAACGTCATGTTGCAAAAGGGAGTTAAACACTAGCTAAAAATTTGGAACGATGGAAACTACTCTATCAACAAGATCAAGAGAAAATTGTACGATAATTATGTATGAATATTTCAGGAAAAGACGCAATTGCAAATTTGAAACAGTGTGAAGTTGACGGACAGATGTATTACGAAGGTCAAAGATTCGAGCCAAAGAACACCAGGAAGACCTGCATCTGCACTCCGGACTGGGACGGAAACGTGGACAACTCGTCTTACTGCAAGGATATCAATTGCGGCCTGGAGATCCACTACCAGGATAATATCTTGGACAACTGCGCGCCGGTCTTCGCAGGGAGTGATCGCACCTGTCCGACTTCCTTCCAATGTCGTAAGAACTCAAATCACTTTAAAATTATTATCACACTTGACACTAGTGATATTAGGTATTTTAAGGAACTCGTTGCTTTTTTTTAACGTAATGTATGATATTTCATTTGGTTTTTTCGCTGGTCTGCATAAAAATGTTGGGTACCTATGAGAGTATGTGTACATCGGTGTTTGAATATAGTAAGTACAGTAGATAAATTTTAAAAAACGGGCCGATTTTTTCGCAAAGATCTTTAAGATAAAGGTAACTTAATTATCCTAAGTAGTTCGCTAATTAAAAGTCCCTATATATGGAGGCGTATTCAAAACTTACGTCATAATCATATATGCTAAAGCTCGCTACTCTATCCCTGATTCCCTGCGTATTATTTTGTCATAGAACCCTGCAAAAAAAACGATACTATTACGATTTGTATGAAGTAAGAGCCATCTAGATGGATAATGGATTTCATACAAAAAAAAAAAGTCGCAAAGTCCGGCGTAAAGTCGCAAGCTTGTCGGTATTCTATCGGATTTTCCACGGAGAGTGTGCAACGGAACTTCACGAACCTGTTCCCCCATCACCTTTTCATTACCGGACGTCCAGACGAACGGCAAGGCGTCACCCTTACTTGGTCGACATGCCATTTATTTGCACCAAGCGTTTTGACTCCTCTTTCTTAATTAGAACAGCAAAACAATGGAACGCCTTGCCCCTGTCTGTGTTTCCGCAGCATTACAATCTTGGAGTGTTCAAGTCTAGGGTTAATAGGTTACTACTGGGCAAACGTGCTCCATCTTCGACCGCATCATCGCTTTCCATCAGGCGAGATCGCGGTCAAACGTTAGCCTAGTCCGATGTAAAAAAAAAAAAAAATACAAATAGGAAACGCCGCACTAGGCTCTCTGAATGGAGAGAGCGAGCTTTGCAATTGCGTTAACCTCACATAGTGAATACTCCTTTTTATGATTATCAGTAAATCATGTTCCCATATGGACAAATGCCTTCTTTCAAAGAGAGGATGGGCCTTAATTCACCATGCCGGCCCAGAGCATGTTGGTGAATGTAATATTGTCTATGAACTTTTAAGATTCTTGTACACACCGGTTTCCTCACGATGTTTTTCTTCACCATTTTTGAGCGATGGCATTGAAACTGCACATAATTTATTTAAGTAAAAAATATATATATAAATGTCCTAAAAAAGTTACTAATAAAGTAGTTTAAGAACTAAATAATTAATTGGTGCCTCAGCACCTGGCAGATGCTGGCAGATTGTAAAGCGTTCATGCTATCTAGACTCCTTTACGCTTCGTCCCAGTTTTGATAGTATAAGAAAACTTTTTTCGTTTACTTATTGTTCCATACATTTTAGTAAAGCGCGCTATCGGAAACGTGGAGGAACTAAAATCGGTAGTAATCGGCGGAATAGATTGCTTCACTCTAATACGAAAAACGTTTTTGAATACCTTTTAGCCCAGCAATGTATGGAACAATACGAAAACGAAATTTTTTTTCGAATACTATCCAAACTTGTACTAAGGGTACTTCTAGTAGGTATTGATAAAATTTAAATTTTCTATTCCAGCGTCACCCACAACAAAAGTGGTCCGGGGTCTGAACATTCGCAACATCAACTCGCAGTGTGTTTTCGGCAAGAATGAGACCCTGACGGTCGGAGATGAGCTGACGGTCGACGAGAAATGCATCAAATGCACCTGCAAAGTACCACCCTTCGTCACATGCAATCGGATCAATATCTGTGACAAATGAAAAATTTATTTAAAAAAATAGTGATAAAACGAGCAAATCGTCCGCCTGATGGTAAGCTTCATGCCCACATATATAGGGTTATTTTTGATACATCAAAACCCTATCGCAAATAACTTCACTACATCATACTTTTAAAAAAACATGACTTTTGGACAAAACTAATTTTTGGCTGAATACTTAAACATTTAAACTTTAGCTTTGCGTTTTGCAAGTGCATGAGTCGTTTTTTAGCTTTATCCTGGTTTAACCACGTAAAGTTTTGCCATTTAGAGCCCAAATCAAAATTTTGTATTTGTATGAAAAAAAGCGGTTTATTAAAATTCCTGGGCCTTACGCCCAACTCCTTACACAGTCTCAAACTAACGTCAAATCAGCGCAGTTTGGAAAATCACACGAACGTGAACCTTAACGCGCCCAGATACAGTTAGCGGTCGCGCAACTTTTTTCATCACCTAAACTGGATCTTAAAACAACTAGGCGTAAGGCAGGAACTAAAGTTGTAGGAGTAACCTGGCCGCCTGTTTTTGTTTATTGTTTATATTATTTTGTTTAGGTGATTCTGAAAAGTTGTGCGACCGCAAACCGTATCTCGGCGCGCTTAGGTTCACGTTCGCCTGATTTTCCGGAATCACCTAAACTGAATCGTTTAAAACGGGCGACGGTACGGTTGTAAAAGATTTGTGGGATAGTAAAAACCAGGACTATTCTCAGTGGCATGCCACCAAGAATATATCACTGAGAGTTTATGTTCCTACATAAATGGCAGTCTCCGGCCAAGTTACATAAAATATACTTATACGTTGTTAGGATAGTAAGTATTTAAGAAAAAAATATCAATTATTATTGAATTATTGACAATATATTTCATTTTAGATAGAAAGCATCTAAGCATTAATTTGTGAGTACGTATATAGATTTAAAATAAGTACATTAAATTAAAAAATATTTATTTATTTAATTGAGTATAAGGACATCTTTGGTATATAATTATTTTCTTACTCTACTCTATTTATAAGTACATTATTTTTATATTACTTGCTTTAAACGTTCTAAAATTACGTATTTACTACTTAGTGTTTATTATAAATAAGGGTATTTACATTATGTACAGCACACAGCCTTAACGGACCTTTGTAAATATTCTAAATTATAAATATGTTGTGACGACTTAGAAAAAACTTAATTCTAGAAATTACATCTTAAAAACTTAAAACTCATTAAGTAACTTGATTGAATAAATGCATAATATGGCAGTTAAACTTAAAACAGAGTATTATTTTTACCTTAAAATACAGTGCAGTCAGATAAAAAAGTAGCTAAGTAAACTCCATAATTATGATATTGTGCTGTATGCTTGTCATCTTTATTGGTTTGAAATAAGGATCAAGTCATATGGCTATTTTATATCCGACCGTACTTTTACAAAGTAATTATTCCCATCGATAATATTTAGGTAGGTAGGTACCTATGTTTATTCAAAGTAATACTAGTTAGGTACGTTGCAATTCTAACATAATACGCACTTGGAAGACTTTAGGTACTCTGAAATATACGATAGTTCATTATTTTTTACAGAGTGATTATAAACTAATGCTCTTATGAACTTGTGAATTATACTTAATAATAATTGTAATATAGGAACATGGTACTAAAAATACTTCTTTTGTTTATTTATACAACAGCAATTATAGTGCTTGACTAAGTATATTTTCGCGAAACTTGGCATTGGCACACTGACGCTGGTGCCTGTTTATTTTTTGCTGGTGCTCAGTTAATGCTTTTGAGTGTTGGAACAGTTCAGAAAAGTGTTCAACTATACTCCTACAAGGTATTGTTAACTTTAGGCTATATTAATAAATGCAAAAAAGATTGACGGTAGTTACACAAAATACTTCCATCCATAAACTTGTCACTGTCAACAAAAGAGAGTAAGTAACTTTTAATGTATGAGCGGAATATAAATATTAACTACTTTCACACTTCGATACAATATGAGTACATTCTCTCATCAGTTGATTGCACCAATCATCGTTTGAATTTTATCTCACCACATCAGCTGAAGCAAGCAAGTCCCATCTCGATCCTGAACACCTGGTTAGCTCGTCCCACGTCTCTTACAGCAACGTCTAGAAGTGGCAGTCGGCCTGCCTTGTCCGTCTCGTATTCCAGCACTGTGCGTGCCCAGTTCGGACTCTTGTACTGTGGAAAGAAGATAATTGTGAACTTTCAGAAGTTGGGAAATAGATATTGCTATAATCATACCATGTATTATTTGGTAGGCACGTCGGCAGAGAGGTCTAAGGATCAGGGAAGCGACATTTTAGGAGATAGATGCCTACTGGACTTGCTTCTAACTGGCGCTAGGGTAGGGTACCTGGGAAGATGTCAGGTGGACTAACAACCTAAGTATATTGGGCAGAAACTGGGTGTAGAAAATTGAACTCAAGACCAATTTTGGTGGTATGTAGATGCTTACTTTTTATTGGTTTATTGGTATCCCATGTTTTTAAAGTTACGGTCATAAAAAAAGGTAGTTTACCTGGCATTCGTCTAACAGAGCTTTGTACCGCAGCCGGTTATTAGCCTTCGGCAATATCTCGGCATCATTGTAAGCCAGCAGTTTGATCCCGTGCCGGTAGTTGTTGGAGCGAGGGTCGTAGTAGCCGATAGTGTTGCGGCAGTGGAAGGTAATGTTTTGAACCGCTCGGGTTGACATCAATTGCAGGTAGGTTAGTTGAGTGTGATCAGCTTTGTATGTAATCTGAAATGGGTTTAATGCATTAGGTTTGAGATTAAGCTCGTTGCAGATGGTAGATGACGGGACGGTTTCATTGTCTAGAATAGAAAACCGAATACGACAACCACCCTATTTAGTTCTCCTCAAACAATAAACAGTAGAGGTAAGTACATACAAACATGTCTTTAACATATTATTCGACATTGACAATGAGAGTTGATCAAATATACTCTAGTAGACTAGGTCTCCTGCAGTCTTCCCCTCCAGACCAGTTTTATATCGTCTACTGGTGTCTATGTACCTACTCAAAAGATTAAAGTAATTTTCTGTTTACTGACCGTGAATCCTTCATCCATCTCGCTGAGCCATGCCTCGTGTTCCTTCCCTTTGTATATAATGTCCTGAGACTGCATGGGCTTGGGATAGATGCAGCTGCTGCCAGTTGTCATGTCGCAGTGTACTAGAATGGCGTCGTTCATGTCTCCGCCGTTCGGGTCGATCCAGTATTGGCCTGGATAGTAGAAGAATGGGATGACATTTTACAAGAATGTTAAGGCAATACGTTAAGCCAATATGTTGCACATACTCGTAGCTCGCTAAGCGAAAGCGAGTAGCAACCTGAAGACCAATTTGCCTAGGCTTGCCATTGCTTGTCATCGCTTGCCTCGCTGGCCGAATACAGTCCAAAGCCAACATGTATAATACTCGTTTGGCGTGCCTTGACAATACTTCAGATCGCTCGCCATGACTCGTCTCGCTTAGGATCAGTGTCGGTTTTTCATCCCAAATCAAAGGTTTATCGCTTGCACTGAGTCGACACGTCTGTTGATGTTAGTTCGATATACTTTACCAATATGTAGACAGTAGCGCTTGCCTTGTATTAGTTAGCCTACGCTGGCTGAGGCTCGGCGAACTTTGACCATTGTGCATTGGCAAATTGAGCACTTAGAAATGGTAGAAACAAATCATCATCATCATCATCATCAGCCAGAAGACGTCCACTGCTGAACATAGGCCTCCCCCTTTAACCTCCACACTGAACGACAGCCTGCCTTTTGCATCCACTGGATGCCCGCGACTCTCACAATGTCGTCGGTCCATCTAGTGGGAGGCCTCCCTACGCTGCGTCTTCCGGTTCGTGGTCTCCACTCCAGAACCTTTCTTCCCCATCGGTTATCGGTTCTTCGAGCGATGTGGCCTGCCCATTGCCACTTCAACTATATTTAACTATATTTTTTTGTAGAAACAAATATTTAGATTTTATTTATTACAAAAATACAAAACTAATTATCATACTTAACTTACCTAATTAAGCCAGTATGAAAAAAACCTTAGTAACTTAATTACACCACAATAAGTATGTCTGCTAGAACCTCAGATGTGCAAGCAAATAAAGCCACAAATCAAGGCTAAGAGTAGATCCTTCGCACGAAACCTTGACTTTGATATTTTCAGTGACGTGTCGGATTTATCATGAAAATATACTACACGAGGGATTTGGAGACCTTCGCCTTTATTATCTTACATAGCCACCGAAGGAATACTAAAAAGGCTATCTAGCTGTACTCCTTGTCGAGAAAGCATAATATAAAAACTTTTACGGTTGTTGTTTTATTTTAGCTAACCAAAAAAATTACTTATATAACGTTGTTGACTTCGAATTTGCTTAAACGAACTGAAAAACGAGTATTGATTAACAAACGTAATTTATTTTAAAATATCTTTGTTAGGAAGACATTTTAATTACCATCTTCTTAGACCAGATATGGTTTGATTTCAATAAAAAAAAAACATCATAATCATCGTACCTTGGACTGCTGGACGTATGCTGGATATAGGCCTTTCTCAAGGCACACCACACAACCCGATCTTTGGCGCATCTAACCTAGCCTAGCTTAGCTTATAGCTGAACCTAACCTGACTGACGCTGCTCCATTGAATTTCTTATGGTACATTTGCTGATCCCTGGTGTCACCTCTAGAACACGTTTGCTCCAAAGAAAATGGACAATCAATAACAAAAAAACATTAAAATTGGTTCTTCATAGATGAACGCAAAAAGTCTTACCACTCTCAAAGTCCGGGTGATGATACTTGATGTCTCCGCAAGTCTTGGCTGGTGCATCTTGTGACCCGTCAGGTTTGAGGAACTTATTCAAGGAGACCTTAAGCCTCTCGTATGCTTTCATGACGATGGCTTTGCGCTCAGAGGGAGACATGTCGTCTTTGAAGAAGCGTGGAGGAAGCGAGTTCGGATCGTCGCCTAGTGGGTCAGGGCCTTTAACGGAACCTACGAGGAAAAAAGCACGTTACAAAAGGGTTTTATGAATTGGGTTCTTTGTGGAGGGACAATTTAGTTTTTGGTAATATCTGAAAATTTTGGAGAACTGCAACCTTACCACGGTAAATATCCTGTTAATAATCACATTAGTAACAATAATTCTGTAGCTATATCAGAATCAGAATCAGAATAAATTTATTGCAATAACTGTGTACAAAAGATGTTTTTATTAACTAGAGTATCAACAGATTACCTATTTTGGGCGTACTGACCTTGTTGTAACATGGCAGCGATAGCAGCAGCATCATAAGCCAATCCTTCGCCGGGAGGTCCAGGGGGTCCCGGCGGGCCGGCTGGGCCTGAGGGGCCATGCCTTCCGGGCTCGCCCGCGGGGCCCCGACCGCCGGATGGCCCAGCAGGTCCTTGTGGCCCAGGGTTGCCGTCTCGGCCGGGAGGACCTGATAGAATTAAAAACGTAATAAGGTAAGTTGCAAGCTAGCTGTTAACTATGACTGATATTGGTATCCTATTTATAATATCTTTAATAAATAGTCAACAAGAACTTGAATTATGAGTCACGCAACATACTAATTGTCTTATTGCCAATTAGATAATTAAACAATTTGTCTAACCTCTCATAATTTTTGTTTAAGCAACTACATTTCACAAACTGCATTACAATCTTGGAGTGTTCAAGTCTAGGGTTAATAGGTTATTACCGGGCAAACGTGCTCCATCTTCAACCGCATCATCGCTTTCCATCAGGCGAGATCGCGGTCAAACGTTAGCCTAGTCCGAGGTAAAAAAAAAGGTAAAATTCGTACTACTTAACAATAGCCACCAAACAAAGTGCATCTTCCGAAAATCAAGTTGTTATTTAAACACTTTTGTGTAGTTTACCTCTAGATCCAGGTTCGCCATCCTTGCCCGGCGGGCCACTCTGGCCCGGCAGTCCTCTCTCCCCCTGCCGGCCCAGGGCTCCCAACATGCCAGGTAGTCCCGGTAATCCTGCGTGTCCCTTAGCGCCGTCCATGCCCGCCTCTCCTCGCTCTCCCTTGCCCCCGTCGAGCCCGGGTGGGCCCTGCTTGCCGGAGGGTCCTTGTGGCCCGTCTACACCGGACGGGCCAGTCTCACCGCGGGGCCCTCGTTCGCCAGCCGGCCCGGATGGACCAGTGGGGCCAGATGGGCCCTGAGAAATAAAAAATATATTCGAATCAGTGCTACAACCTAGTGACACAAAATTTCACCTTTTAATTAAATTTTTCCTTTTTTTTAAATCTTAATTTACTTCAAATAAGTATGGTTTCATCAATCTATAAAACCATTGTTTTTCGTCTTCCCAAAAATTCAACAAGTTATAAGTTGTGAACTGATCTTAAACGGAGATAAAAGCTCTGGTAAGAGACAATAGCTCAAGCAGAGATAATGTGGATTTACCTGCATTCCGGGTGGTCCAGCTGGTCCCGAGGCACCAGTTTGACCCGGAGGTCCCTTGTCTCCTGGGCGTCCAGAGATGCCCGGTTGGCCTTGCTTGCCCGGACGTCCTTCGGGACCTGGCTCTCCCATCTGTCCAGGAGGTCCTTGGAGGCCGGGGCTGCCGATCGGTCCTGGAGCACCGTCTGATCCGGGCTTGCCTGAAGCTCCACTTTCACCCTTAAAAAAGAAGTTGAAGACGGTTGAGTAACGTGCCTTGGGAAAGGCCTATGTCCAGCAGTGGACTAGTACAGGCTGATGATGATAATTAATGGGTTGGCATTACTACTTTTTTTTGACATGAGTTCTACGTCAGCAAGCTTCCACTTTAGCACTTGACCAGTTTCAAAAGAGAGAAGAAGTATTGCTTTTTCTTAAGTAGTTAAACGTTAAGTAGTTACCTGAGCACCGCGAAGTCCTTGAGGTCCAGATGGTCCAGTCATTCCAGGCAAGCCACTCGGTCCCCGTTCCCCGGCCGGTCCAGGCGGCCCCTGCAATCCTTGCGGGCCAGTTTCACCCTCGCTGCCTCTCTCTCCCTTGCCTCCTTCAGGTCCCTGAGCCCCAGTGAGGCCCATAGGTCCGGGGGGTCCGGGCCTGCCAGAGTCGCCGGTTGCGCCTTTAGCTCCAGTGACGCCGGGAGCGCCGGCTGGGCCTGTGCTGCCTTGTGGACCCTGAGAAGATAATCATACATTTATTGATTATCTCTTTATTAAAAGACCGGCAAACAAGTATACGATGCACTGATGGTAAGCAGGTGCTACGATCTATGGACACCCGCAATAACAAGCGTATGATGCGTGAGCCCTGAGAAGTTTTTGTAAAACTAAAGTTAGTCTAGTAAACTAGGATTCCATCTTTATGCCACAATGATTTTATTCAAAGACTATAAGAAACTTCAATGCTATAACTGTCTTAAGCTTCAAGTATTGTCGATCAATAATAATTTGTCTATCGATCAATAATAATTTGTCTCAGTATTTACTGCATACCATGAACAAGCAAAAAAATTGGTACAAGAAATTACCGGTGGTCCGAGATCGCCCGGTCTGCCCGGCAAGCCAGCGTGTCCCGCTTCACCCTTGTGTCCCTGTTCACCTCGAGCGCCCTTCGTTCCTGGGAGACCGTTAAGGCCGCGTAGACCCATCTCTCCAGGTACACCTTGGAAAAATAATAGATGATAGTAATTTTTATTTAAAAAAAAAAAGTAATTAAAAGTACTACACGTTTTAATAACGATTTTACAGCACCAACCAGCCTGGTAGGGCTCCTAGATCATTACTATCAAAATAAACGAATGGCAAATGCATAAAAAATATAAATGAGGTCTCACCTGGACTACCAGGTGATCCTTGTTGCCCCTTAGCGCCAGCGTATCCTCTATCTCCTTTTAACCCGGGCATGCCAGTCAAGCCCGGTGGTCCGGAAAGGCCTGGTGAGCCTTGCATGCCGGGTTGCCCCCTTTCACCGGATGACCCTGGGGCCCCTGACTCGCCGGGAATACCGGGTGAGCCGGGTTCACCTCGCTCAGCAGGCTCGCCGGGAGGGCCAACAGGACCCATCGGGCCTTGTGGCCCTTGGTCACCTTGACGACCTGGTAAACGATGAATTAAATATTATAAGAAAGGTTAAATAAGAAGTAGCAATGCAACGTTTCCTTAACATTCACATACACTAGTTTTTGATATTGCTCGTACGCGTGCAATAAGCTTTGTCGCTTTGTGACAAGATAAAGAACCCTTGTACCATCCATCCTTCTTAGAAATAAAGTAAGAAATTAATGACATATTCAAGAGGTCACATCACAACATTCTGCTTGACGACAGGGCGAGACGAAAATTGCTTTACTGACAATAAATAAATAATTACCTGGAGGGCCATCGTTGCCAGTTGGGCCAGCCGCGCCCCTCTCGCCCTTTTCTCCGGGAGTTCCCGTCAAACCTCTTGACCCTGGCATACCCATTGCTCCCATCGGGCCTGGGTGACCTTTGCTGCCTCTTTGACCTTCTGGACCCTGCAAAATTAGTTACTTAAGCTAATATTTGCATCAAGCCTACTAGTTTTTTAAATACTTTGTAACTAATTATTTTAGCCTATATATACATATAACTTTATCATGCTAGCAATAATTTACCTATCTATGCCTTTCGGGTACTCTAGAAATAAGAAAAAAAAATCACAATGCTTACGATATACATTTTTAACTTTCAAGTTATGATCTTAATTACTAACTCATATAGAAATAGTAAAAAAAAGTTTCCTTACCGGGGGTCCATCGGGCCCCTGTGCCCCTCCCTCGCCCTTCTCTCCCGGAGTGCCAGTGAGGCCCGGAGCCCCGCGTTCTCCTGGGAAGCCTCTCTCTCCGCGAGGACCTGACTGTCCTGGTGGTCCAGCTGGTCCCGCTATACCAGGTTCACCTTCTTTACCGGGGGAACCGGGTAAGCCAGCTGCTCCCGGCATACCCTAGATGGAAATGAGATGTTTAAATTATCGGTTGGGTTGCCATATATAGGTGGCAAACAATCTGACGGGTCGCCAGATCGTAAGCGATTACCGTCACCTATGGATACCTGTTACACCAGGGGCATCACAGAGACGTTGCCAGTCTTTGAATATCTTTTGACGAACATCATGCTATAGATTTTTGGAAATGTTGCATGAACTCATTGCACTTACTGCAGGTGTGACGCAAAAAAGATCGCGTAAAACGTACAGCATGTAATTTCTACAGATCTATGATATGGGGATGAGCTTTGACACGCGTGATTGTGTGAGTGTGATTTCAACACGCATGTTGAAACGTGGTGATAGTGCTTTTAACACAGGTGACGAGAAGTTGTTACTAAGGACATGGTTTTGAAAAGTAGGTAATGTCCAAAAATTATATAAAATCTTATTGTACCATCCTACTTCGTAAAATTACTTACAGGAAAGCCAGTAGGTCCAGCGGGGCCAGAGGGCCCCCGCTCACCCGAGGATCCGGGTAAGCCCTGCGCACCTTGCACACCTGGGTTGCCGTCTCGCCCCGCGTCTCCCTTCGGCCCATGGGGCCCCGCCTGGCCTGGTTCGCCGTCTTTACCAGGTTCACCCTGTTACATGGATAGATAAACATAAATTTGTGAGGGTGTCAATTTCTAGTTTTTCGCATGCTTAGTTGATGGCCACTCGAAGATTTAAAATCGAGAGTCGCGTGTAGTGTAGTTCGCAATGTCAAGCGTCTAGCTTTTCAATTTACAAACATTTAAATTCTTGACAAGAAAAGGTTTTTGAACTCACTTGCAACCCCCGTTCTCCAGGGCTACCCATCAGTCCCGGCGGTCCTTGCAATCCTTGAGATCCTTGTTCACCTGGTCTGCCATCAGCTCCAGGTATGCCCCTCTCTCCTTGAGGGCCAGTTTTCCCGGGCATTCCCGGCCTGCCGATCGGACCCCTGCCGCCCTGCAACCCTTGCGCCCCGGGTCTGCCAGGATCACCGAAACTTCCTTTGGAGCCAGGAAGGCCTACGCCTCCTCGTTCACCAGGTTGCCCCTTAGATCCAATGGGCCCATCAGAGCCGGGTAGGCCTCTCATTCCTTGTAGACCTCTCTCGCCTTGAGGCCCAATGTTGCCAGCAGGGCCTCTGAGGCCTCTCTTTCCTCGCTTGCCTTCGGGTCCGAGACTGCCAGGAAGGCCGCGTGGGCCGGGGGCACCGCTTTCTCCTCGAATGCCTGAATCGCCTTTTGTACCTCTTTCACCAGGTGCACCCTATTTGAAAAGAACTTTTCAGAAAATATACAGTTGAATTACGGCCACCTTAAATAAGCCAGTTTACCAGTAGTTCTCTAATTGTTATGCTTTTATACATTTTATGAAACCGTAACGACGTGTACGTATAGCAGTCTCATGACCTATGCACAGTCAGAGTAACATTAGAAACTTGGTATGAAATTTAATTGAAATAAACCATTTGATATTTATTTGCATATCGAAATTGGTGGTCGCTTGTTTAGTTTGGCCTCTCCATATTATGCATAAATTGATTAACTAGTTAGTGTATAATAATAATAATAATTATATTTACCGGCATGCCTTTCGATCCAGGTAAACCAGGATCTCCAGCAACTCCCGGCGTGCCTCTAGGACCCGGGAATCCTTGAGGTCCTGAGGGGCCCGAAGCACCTTGCACGCCCTTCTCGCCTGGAGTGCCATCCCGCCCAGCCAACCCTGGGGTTCCCACTTCACCTGGGGTCCCCGGACGTCCTGCTTCCCCCCGGGGACCTTGCAAGCCTTGAGACCCTTTGGGTCCCGAAGCACCAGATTCGCCTTTGAGTCCTGGACTTCCAGGGAAACCTGGACTACCAGGTTTGCCAACATTACCCTGAAAACAATAAGAATTTATAAAACACCGATTAATTAAAATATTTCCAATTAGTATTTTGTATTAAAGGTGACTTACCATTAATCCTGGAGATCCTTGTGCACCATCAGCTCCCCGAATACCAGGCGATCCAGACGGACCCTCCCGACCTCTTTCGCCTCGAGGGCCTACTGGCCCCTGATGACAAAGGAAAAAGTTAGAAACACTCATATCCTGTTTTATAAATGCAAATTTCGTTTTCCGAAACTCACACACAAAGACGTTTAGATATTTTTTAGGAAGTAATCACATTTCATTAAATGTTTAAAATCGGATGTCATTTGCAAAATAATAATGAGTTGAGAAAAAACTTACAACAGGTCCAGTGGGCCCCATCTGTCCAGGCAAACCAGTGGGTCCTTTCTCTCCCATAGGCCCCTGGTCACCCTTGCTGCCATCCTTGCCGTCGAACCCACGATGACCCTTGAGCCCCTGTATGCCAGGCATACCAGGAGTCCCTCGAGCACCGGGTTGACCTGCTGCGCCGGATGGACCTGGCTCACCGTCTTCACCAGGTGAACCCTGAAAATAAGTGTATTAGGAACAATAAAAAAAAATGAATACTGGGTCCAGGTATTAGAGGATTACCACACTATAAAACTAATGACTTCCCCGCTTTTTGAACATGGTTTTCCTGTTTCGTTTTTTTTTAAATATGAATATATTATATGCCTGTCTTCGTAACGTATACTACCTTCTTACCTTCAACAGAAAGATATAGAGGGACAGAAAGTGAAATGAACTGTGGTGACGTAAAGTAGCACAGATAAAGTTCAATAATTAGTGTGTGCAGGCTCGAAAGCAGTGGAATAATTAGTGTTGGAACATTATTTTTTTCGTTGAATACCTAATAAATAAACAATAAACATTATAATTATTCAAAGATATTAGGGCGACTCTAGGCAAATGCCGGTCATCGTAAGTACAAAACTGTTTACACCATTTTATAGAATAAGAAGCAAACAAACGCTGGGCCACCTGATGGTAAGTTGTCACCACCGCCTATAGACACACACAATACCCGGGGCATTGTCAGTGCGTTGCCTACCTTTGATTCACCTTTCGATTGAATCAGCCTAAATTATACTGCAGAAAACAGAAGGTAGGTAAGCCATTCCACAACTTACAAGTACGTGACGACAACAATGGAATAAATCAAATGGTGGGAGACTTCCACATATCTATGAATATAATGTGTCGATGGCATTTCTGGTATTCCCGCCCCGTGGCTGTACCTACTATGCAGTCTATTCAGTACTTTTTATTCAAAAGGCTATAAAAGCAGTCATCAATGTTGTATGATATAATTTTAAGAGAATGGTGAGTTGTTACATCTTTGCCGGGTAATCCCTGAGATCCCCTCTCGCCTGGAGGTCCCTGCAGTCCGGGCAGGCCAGGTTCGCCCGGCTCTCCTCTTGGCCCTTGGAAACCTTGCGGCCCAGGTGGGCCCTGGGGTCCTGAGAATACAAAATAACGTTTCAATAAATATTCTTTTAAATCCATTTTTCGTTTGGTTATGAGAGATATTCACTAGATGGTGATAATTTATTCACTGTTATGAGACTCACTACCAGTGCGGTGTAATAAAAAAATATCTTAGCTCACTACAAAATCTACACACTCTAAAACATCGTTTACCCGTCCCTCCGAATCTAGATAGCAGTGCAGTGACCACTTTCTTCGCAATGTTGAAAAAATATCTGACGGGTATTTAATAGCCATTTAATTTAATCGAGTCCGCTAGAGTATTTTTAACGGAACTGAAAAGCTCTTAGTTCAGTAAAAAAAAAACCGAACTAGCAAAACATCTATTAGCGCGCCTTGGCCGTAAAACTAACTTCTATGCTGTGACGGCAAACATTATTACGCTCTCTTATGCCGACGTGTTTCAAATCTGCCGGGCGTTCGTGACGACCAGTTTTTTTAGCTTCAATAACATTATAACAAGAGAACGTTTTTTTTAATAATTCACTGTAGCATATTGTCTTTCAGTTACAATACATTCAAGAATTTAGCTAAAGTGAACAGATCAATTCAAGTGTATAAGTGTATAATGCCAATTTTATACTCTTCATTTTTATAAATCTACATCATCTGAAGATAAATATTGTTAAAGATTTTGTCTACCTTGTATTCCTCTAATACCAGGTGAGCCGACGGAAGCCGACATGTACTGGTAGGGGTCGAAAGCTGGTCCTTTGTCGCCACCTGATGTCCCAGCCAGCTGGGCCAAGTATGCGTTTACCTAGAATGAATAGCATTAATATTAGGGTCAAGTAGTATTAAGAAGATAATAAGGTATATGCGTTTTTGGCGCCAACGTGAAAAAAACATGTCGTTTCATTGAATAATTTTCCTAAACTTGAGTATTTTCGAGTGTCAATGCGTAATTTTTGTTATTTTTTTTTTAATTTTATAGCCTTTTTTGCTGGTCAAGTTTCTTGCTTCTCATCTTGCAATGATGTCAATTATCTATTTTACTGTACAATTCATTAATTGTTATATTTTTAGTATTTAATAATTTTTTTGTCGTCAATGCGTAATAATGGTGGATTATTATTTATTAAGTGTTCGTACGTAAATGCGGTTTACTTTGGTAAAGCGATTTAACGACGTGAAACAAGTCTTTTTGTAATGTTTCCAAAAATCCATAGAAGTCTCTAGTAAAGACTCCACTACTTTACTATATGGAGGGCATGACTTTGACTTGACCGTCACCTACTTTACTTGACTCTGACTTTGTTTGACGATATCTGATAAAACTTGAAAATATTTTAATACTTGACACTGGTAAGCACAACATGAGCGACGCTAAAATCCCCATAATAGGAAAGAATTTGAAAAAATAGTACTCTCCTCCCTCACTGAGGATGGCAAAATTGCCCCAATACTCAACGGAGCAGTAGCCAAGTAAAAACAATGGTACTCAAACCTAAAATCCCACAAGGGATTGTGTCAGGAATCTTGTAATCTAGTTTGTAGAGGTAGGACTTACGTCAGGCATCGGTCCTACACCTCCAGGGACGCCAGGTGCCCCAGGAACCCCGTTAACGCCAGGAACGCCAGGTGGACCGGAAGGTCCATCGTCTCCGGGGGGACCTTGGACCCCGTTGATCGGGGTGTTCCCCTGGGCCCCTACGTTATACACTGGACGGCTAGGTGTTGGTGCTGAAGGGAATGATTATATTTAGTTAGCACTGAATGAGATTATTGGGAGTGATGGTGGCCGACCGGTAGCATGTGCGCTTTACAACGGCACACAGTTCGATCCTCAGCCCCGTCACCACCAATGACTTATTTAGTACTACATAAATTATCTGCACTTTCGATGCAATTGCTCAAAAACGGTGAAGGAAAACATCGCGGGGAAACCGGTGTGAACCTTAAAAGTTCAAAGACATATGACATTCACCAACATGCGCTGGGCCAGCATGGTGGATTAGGGCCCATCCTCTCTCTGTGAGAGAAGGCCTTTGTCCCAGCAGTGGGAACATGATAGACTGATTATGTTTCTTTTAGTATTTCACAATGTATTTTGAATTGCCAAGAGATAGATAATGAATCGGTAAACGGAAGCGCAGGACGCCCTGCTCTTCGATGGAGTGAAAATATTCAGAAAGCAGAGGCTGAAACTGGAAAGCCGAAGATCGAACTAAGTAAGGTTCTTATATCAGAAGTCTCGTTAATTATGGGAAACGGTCCGTACCAGTAATACAAGCAGGCAGTATAGAGCAGTTAACGCGTCCAGCGAAGCACTGACAGAGCGTGCAGTTGTCCCGCTTCCAGCTCTCGCCCTCGCCCCACGTGCGCCCGATGTCCACGCACCGGGGGGCTGGCACTGTGGGTACATAGGAATAATCGTGTTTGACCAGCTGGATGACTGTACTAAATGCCACTAAGAATCGCAATCGTACTGAAGTTACCAGATCACACTAGAAAATTCACCATATTTCTGGAGATATTTATGGTGCGTTATTATGACTCCCATAAAACAAGGTCTGACATTCCGGGAGTGGCACATGTGTACGTCACTGTCCAGTTGCCACTTCATTGCAAGAAACACAGAAATTTGAAAACAAATCTGTTAATAATCCATGAAATAATATACAAAAAGCACTTAAATGCGTAGTAGCTTTACCTAGTCTGTGACTTCAATGGTCATTTAGTTTGTCTGCTCAAGCGAAGGAATTCGATTCAGTGTCTACGACACTTGTGTCACCCACGTGACCTTTATCTCTCGAAATATCATACCCGGCAGAGTATATTATTATACCATGACTCTCCCCATCTTTTGGGGTGTTCAACAAATAATTGCTACACTAATTTATAGTTTAAAATTCTAGATTAATAACAACAGTTAAAGATGAGAAGAATTAGACGACTGGGCATCGCAGGTCGGGCTTACTGACTTACCTACGTAATTTCGAACTGTTTTTGTGAAATTATTGTTGGAATGGGTAACCACGTCTTATCTTGATAGTAAACGTTTATATAATTATCACTCAATACTGCAGTAAGTAAATATGGTGCTCTAATTAATAATTTGTTCCCATCTCATTTTTATGTTAATTTTTTCACGTTAATTCATCAACTAACTGGTTTAAATTGCAGAACGTGCGTGCAACAATGAATAGAATGTTGCAATTATTTTAGCACGAACATTGATAAATCAGATCATCAACACAAATAGAAGTAGCAAACGCGTGTCGCATATACATGAAGTCACCACTTAAAATTCTAGATGTCCTAGAGAATGGCCTAATTTTGTTGATAGAAGACAAAACGAGACGAATCGAGATTAGCACCGCTTTGTACATGTTAATTTCCATAGTGTACACCGAATTTATTGTATGCTAGCTGCGACCCGCGGTTTCACTCGCGTGGATACCCTCGATAAAAGTAACCTAAGTTACTCCTTATAAAATAAACTATATGCCAGTGAAAATCCCGTCACGATCAGTCCAGCCGTATTTGAGTCCATAGGGAACATACATACACACATCGATTTTTTATATATATTGGTACTTAAATACCTTACCTCTAGATGTAGACGCTGAGGGTGGTAAAGTAGGCCTTCGGAAAACCGTTGATTCTAGAAAATGGGAAATAATCATGAGTAATCATAATCACTCTCATTGTTTTTTCTTAAATTAGAACATACCAACAGAAACCATCCATCCATCCATCATTGAGTAGCTACAGCATCATCATCAGCCAGAGGACGTCCACTGCTGAATATAGGCACTTAGAACTCCATACTATAAGACAGTCTGCCATCTGCATCCACTGGATACCCGCGACTCTCACGATGTCGTCGGTCCATCTAGTGGGAGGCCTACCTACGCTGCGTCTTGCGGTTCGTGGTCTCCACTCAAGAACCTTTCTTCCCCATCGATTATCGGTTCTTCGAGCAATGTGGACTGCTCATTGCCACTTCAACTTGCAAATTTTATTAGAGTCGATGACTCTGGTTCTTCGGTGAATATCCACGTTCCGGATTCTATCACGCAATGAAACTCGGAGCATCTATCTCCATTTCCCGCTGTGTGCCTCTAAGCTTTTCTAAAAGGCCAGCAGTTATGGACCACGTCTCAGTACCATAACATATAATGACAGATGACAACTATTGTATGTTAACATAGTCTATCTCTATATGATACTCTTGGTCAACGATCTATTAATATACTACGTACAAAGAATTTAATAGTACCTACATAGAGATATTATATTGCAAGTTGAAGTGGCAATGGGCAGGCCATATCGCTCGAAGAACCGATAACCGATGGGGAAGAAAGGTTCTGGAGTGGAGACCACGAACCGGAAGACGCAGCGTAGGTAGGCCTCCCACTAGATGGACCGACGACATAGTGAGAGTCGCTGTCATCCAGTGTATGCAAAAGGCAGGCTGTCGTTCAGTGTGGAGGTTAAAGGGGGAGGCCTATGTTCAGCAGTGGACGTCTTCTGGCTGATGATGATGATGCTGAGAGATATTATAGATCGAATCATGACTACGTATATCCTTTATATAAGCTCTTGGTGTTACAGGTATAGTATCCATACGCGTTGATGATCGCTTACCATCAGGCGACCCGTAAGATTATTTGCCACCAATGATATAAAAAAGGCATTGTCTGTAAAGTCGGTTTACGGACGATAATTTTACGTGATAACGCTTAGTCCGATCGTGCCTCTCTATCGCTTGTTCCGCGCTCTCGCTTGCACGCGCGGCTCAGGTAAAACGCGACAATTTTTCGTGCGTGCAGCCGGCGTTCATCGATTTATAAGACGTTATCACGTCAAAAATATTCGTTATAGTAATTTGAGGTATAATGAAGTTTGTATTTACCTGTTGATTGCTGTCCCCGGTAGTCCCTTTCTGCTATCACGGCTGCAAATTATAAAACAATATTTAAGGCCACTTCCAATAAAAAACAGTATTTACCTTAACTTACTAGGTTACTACTTGGGTACTTCAACTATAACTATTCTGAAACTTGGCTGTTGTGTTCTGTTACAGAAACTTATAATAAAAGTAATTCCTGTTACTCTTACTATATACTTTTTCGTAATGTCAAAATAGTGTTGTCGTAATTTGAAATAGTCTATTTACTCCCCAGATAACTACTATACTAGTCTGAGAAGTTACTCACAAATATGTATGAAGTTGCTTATTATTATCAATAAAAAAAATAGTAAAATGCACAATTTCGATTACAGTTTTTTTTAATGAAATTTCTTTGGGACCAATTTGGTTTCTATTAAAAAAAACTCATAAATTACGGAGTTCCATGGTAACAAACATTTAAAACAAACTGAACCCCCTCTTCAGTCCTTAACTCGATTAAAAAAAACGACGCCTTTATCCCGAGGAAGTCATTGTGGAACAAACTTGTTACCTAAAGTTAAATGATTATTAACGGGATATTTACCGTGGTAACTTTGAGGAATGAGCTCCCAATATTTCGGGATTTCAGTCTTCCCGTGAACATGGTGCATGTAACTGCGCCGAAATATTGGGAGCTCATTCCACAACGTTACCACGGTAAATATCCCGTTAATAATCATTTAACTTTAGTGAACAACCGTTATAGTTTAAAACAGTGTTAAACTTGTTACCGTTTTCGTCTTCAAAGGGGCTGTAGTCGTCATAGTTGACGAGGTCCGGGTCCTGTGCCTGCGGCAGCTCGAGCAAGTCTGCCCGCGTCTCCAGCTCCTTGCCGACCGTCGCCAGCGGCAGCGCCAGCGCGCACCACACCACCACCGGCCACCACATGCCTGCTGGAGATATGAAATAAACAAGCTCGCAGAGGCTGACAAGGACGTAGCCAGACATGAGCAGTTTAGGTTACCCAGAATACCATGGGCGAAACGCATGCATGATCCAAGCAAAAACGTACTATACGGGGTTACGCGGAAAGTGTGTCCCCCTTGTGTGAGTGTGTGTGTGTGTGTGTGTGTGTGAGAGAGAATGTGAAGCCGAAGGGGGTCCATGATATCCATCATTATAAACAAATTATGCTATGGGCCCAACCCTGAAATCGCGAAAAATATCAGCTGTTCCATAAAAAACAGTCATCAACACTCGACAAAATTTATAGAGCAGCTGATTTTTTCCCCCAATTTTATGGTTAGAAGTTGTTTATAATGATATCGGCTTTTCGGCATAGTACACAATTTCCGCGTAACCCTGTATAGTAAATTTTTCAATGGAGCATACATACGTGCTGCCCTGGAATTCTGCCCTCGAAGAATTCCAGGAAAGAGAAACTCAGGACGACAGAAACGTAAATGGGTGGATGTATTATGATGCTGGATTAAGTAGACCTAATTGATCATCATCTTGATGATTTACCATCATCTGAAGAATGCAGCATGGAATCACAAAATGTTTAGGCTACTTAACTTCAATATGAAGACGGCTCTTAATGGTGTTATTATACCCATGCCTACTCCCCTGAACAAAATCCTGAGTCCGTCCTTGGAATATCAAGCTGTCCTTAGTAAACACAAATCAGAGTTTTTAGGTCGTCCAAATATTTTCAACTTCAGAACGCTCCAATATTTCCATATAAAAGACATCAACGAGCAAAAAAACATTTTTACGACATCATTTTGTATTTCCTAATGCTTTGTGTGCTGTAAAATTATTCACAGACACGCTGTACCTAATTTCTTTCGATGAAGACAAATGGGGCAAGCAGACGCTTAAATTCCATCAATAACTGCGGCATCTATCAATGAATGTTCAATTAATTCAGGGAATCAGTTCGCATCACATTAATGGCTCTAGCCTACATTAACGTCTGCCACAAGGTTGCCCGTCAAGAACCAATAAAGTAAATACGCACTTGCGTCCCACTGACCCCTTCGCCGAACATCTATCTGTATGGAGTTGACAATATCAATTGGACACAATAATTAATTTTAGCAGTGCAGCGGCGTGAATGGACCTATAATATTAGATCGTTTAGTTGGATGGCGAACCAATGGCACGCATGCCATTGGCACTCTATAAAATAATCCGGGCACGCCACAAATTAAGAATTGTCACCATATCGAAAAAAAATATGTATCGTTCACATTAAGGTAACACTCGTTCATTGCGTACGAGTGTGCGAGAAAGGCAGATTTCTCGTAGATTTCGCTACTGATAATAACAAAGTAACCTAAATTAGACCTAAAAAACCTAAACCTAAAAAAAAAAAAAAAAAAAAAAAACACACCAACATATTCTTGTATTAAAATAAACGTTTGAAGGTAAATATTACAATTGCTGTAATAAATGCTTAATTTGGGTTTAAAATAAAATTTTAAGCTAAATTAATTTAGTTTTACTCTTTCTTAATCACAATTAAGTCACGATTCTTTGATGGCACGTCTTGACAGCATATTTTTTAAATATAATATTGGCGTTAATAAAATTATTGGCACGTTCACTAATAAAGGTTCTCCATCCCTGGTTTAGTTAAATCTATTAGGTCGATGAACAATTTCGCTTGGAGTCGATTTTTTTATTGATTTGTTCTTAATGGCTAGATACCTACCTATTAAGTCTGTATTTGATTAAAGAATGTTTATAGGTTCATTATGTTTATGACGTCGGTGCATATTAATCACGCGCTATGATCGCCCATTGTGATTTGATTGTCCATGCAAATGCTGACTCAAAACAAATGATGTCACGATGCTGGCATCCAGTGGATGCAAAAGGCAGGCTGTCGTTCAGTGTGGAGGTTAAAGGGGGAGGCCTATGTTCAGCAGTGGACGTCTTCTGGCTGATGATGATGATGATGATGATTTATAACCTTATCATTCCATGCATAGTAATAAATATTAAAAGTGAAAGGTAATAAAAACTGCATTTCAGAATCGCAATAAAAAACGCCCGCTGGGAGAAAGCGCCTGACAGCTGCAATAACATTGATTTAAAAAAATAAAACATTTTCATAATATAATTGTTTTGGCATGAGAGTCGTAGGCACCCAGTGGATGCAGATGGCAGGCTGGACGTCTTCGGGCTAATGATGATGATGACTTACTGACTTTTTTTTTATATTGGCTACCAGCTACAATCTTACGTTTAAAAAATTAGTAAAAGCGATCAGAGTTCACTGTTTTCGCTCAGCTTTTTTACAATGTTATGGCAACTATCAGACGCATTTTTTCAGGGGCCACAGTTTATTTCATACTTTAATGTTTTATTTCATGTTATGTTATTAATGCGAAAGATTATGTTAGTCCGGACTTAACTCCATAACAGCATTTGAATGACTTGGCATGTAGCCAGCTTATTCTCTGGAAATTTGAGTATAATTATATTTATCTACGGAATATATCTCGCATAGCCCTGGAATTACACATAAGGTACGTAAGGTACATTTTATCTCGAAAACCCACGAAACGCGCTAGTTTTCCTAATAAATCCTATCACAGCAACAAAAAACAAATTAAACTATCCAGCTCATACTTTTTGTTAATATAATATCTCAGGAGTATAAAGTTGTAATGAAACTATAGAACCGAACTAAATTGTCGCAGGGGAAGGGCGTCAAATGCTGGACATAGCCCAATTAGTGCCACCGAGATATTAGCGCGTGCCAGTGACCGAGACATGGATGGCAGCGTGTGCATGTGCAACTATATGACAACACTGAATGAGATCATTGCCACAATGGTGATCGAAGTAGTGCTCCTTTCTTTCCTTCGGACTCTGGGTCCGAAGAAAAGAATAAAGTAATAATACGTACGGTAAAAAATAACGACGATGTGAAACATAAAAAGGTAGGTACCTAACTCTTATGAGTTTGATAGCCCGTTGGTCCAGTTGATAGTGCACCTGCCTTCTGCGCTTGGGGTTGTGGGTTCGATTCCCATCTAAGGCATACATTTATGTGATGAACATTCGTGTTTGTTCTATATCTGGGTGTTAATCTGGGTGTTAATCTATTTAAGTATGTATTTAAAAATATATATGAATGTACATCAGTCTCTGGCAGCCATAATATATCATAAGCTTTGCTTAGTTGGGGTCAGATGACCGTGTGTGCAAAAATGACCCGAATGTCCCGAATTTACCTATTTATAGGGATCCGTACCCAAAGGCTGTAAACGGGACCCTATTACTAAGCCTAAGCTGTTTGTCGGTCTGTCCGTCCGTCATACCTTTTAACGGTTGTCGTAATTCAAATTCAAATTATTTTATTTAGGACAGCTAAAAAAAACATAATGTAAAAATAATAGTTAATTTAATCGTTCTAATCATAATTAAATAGCCTGTTAAAAAATTTCACAGAATACGTAATGTTTACGGCAGTAATAAGGTAAATATTTAGGCATATTTATCGACAGTTCACTTAGCTGGAATAGTCAACTGCAGGCAATGGTCCCAAGAATAAGAAAACTTATGTGTGTTTTTAAGAAACTCAGGTCTGTTGCCTCGTTTGATCTACTTAAAACCGTATATTTTGCCCTGGTTCAGTCAATTTTGTCCTATTGTATCACAGCTTGGGGTGGTACTTACACCACCGAATTGAAACAGCTAGAGATAGCTCAGAGAGCTGTCCTCAAAGTCATGACGTATAAACCCATCAGACATCCGACGAATCTGCTGTATGAAGAGTGTTCCGTGCTGACAGTTCGTCAGCTCTATGTACAGCAAGTGATCCTTCGAAAGCACACTCAACTTATCTACGACCCCAGCTTTCTTACTAAGCGCAAGGGCCATAACGTATGCGACTACTTAAAACATAGACTTGCCCTTGCCAGCCACCAATTTGAAGTAATCAGCGCTCTCCTTTACAACAGAGCCAACAAATGCCTGAACATATACCCTTTATCGTCAGCTGACTGTAAAGCATCTTTGGTACAATGGCTAAAAAGACTGACTTATGAAGAAACTGAAGATCTGCTAAAATCCATTGAGCAGCAAAATTTCGCTTTAAACTTAGACTGGTTATAAATGTAAACACACGGACTACACATTCACACATTGCTTTCATTCTTTCACAAACACTCACCATACAAACTCACCCACACTAACGCTCTCACACAATTTGGCGAGAACAGTGTAAATTAAATGTCTTTATAATAAAAATTCCTATATACCTGTGCCTTAAATCTACTTTAAAAATGTATAAAATTTACAGTTCAAATAACAGGTAACATAAAATATAGTCTGCAAACAAGCAAAATAGGATAAAGTTAACATTTAAATTAAGCGCATAAAAATTATAAATGTGGGGTAACAGACTAGTGTGAACTGTGAATAACACAAATGTCTATTTTCGTATTTATTAATGTCTTTTTTTTTTGTCTTCTTAATGTGTTTTTTAAATTAACGTGTGTTTTACTAAATTTACTAAAATTTTAATAGAAATATACTTAATAAATATAATGTAAGTTAATAATATTCATGCTAAATATTGTTACATATAAATGGTAATTAACTTTTTTTTTTTATCTCTTTGTTTGGTTGTATTTCATATTTCTGTTCAAAATTGTAACTATCACTAATTCTAATTCTTATATTCTTGTACAAAATTAATGATCATGATGGGAAGGCTACCCACCAAAATACAGGTGTTGCCACACCTAGTTTGGTGGCTATGGCTGCAATCTTAATGTGTTGTACCTTAATGTAATAAAATGATTTTTAATTTAATTTAATTTTAAGGTCAAAAAGTAAAAACTAAAGGAGGTAGGAGGGGAAATTAGAACTTTTAAAAGTTCAAAACTCTGCGCGGTAATGCATTTTATGTAAATAATCTACTCTGTTCATGAATTCTTGAAGGAGAACGCTATTGTTTATACAAAAAACATACAGTCAAATTGATAACCTCCTCCTTATTGAAGTCGGTAAAAAAGAAAAACGTCATCCCCACCCCTATTTCGTTTATTTTTGTATTATTTATTCGAAGATTATTTTTGTCTAAATTTCGTAATAACTTATTTAGTTATAGTTGGGGGTGATAAGAGTTTTACTTCAGAGTCACACGGCGGGCAATGGAGAGAGCTATGCTCGGAGTTTCTTTGCGCGATAGAATCCGGAACGAAGATATTCGCCAAAGAACCAGAGTCACCGACATAGCTGTTAAAATTTGCAAGTTGAAGTGGCAATGGGCAGGCCACATCGCTCGAAGATCCGATAACATAAAGGTAAGACAAGTTTTTGAGTGGAGACTATGAACCGGAAGACGCAGCGTATAGGTAGGCCCCTACGAGATGGGCCGAAGAAATCGTTAGTAGCGGGCATGCAGTGGATGCAGATGGCAAATTAAGACACTGTTACACACGTCTAAACGCACCGTAAGTGACTTAAAAAGCGCTAAAATCTTAATTATTTTAATGAAAACATCAATATTTATTACCCTATTACAGTTTATAAAATATCTCTAAAATTTTGTCAACAAAATCAGCGAAATACAAAAGACTTATAGAACAAAGTATAAGCTGGAAAAGTTTCATAACAAAGTCATAAAAGGATACTCCACTATCGTTCTCCCTAAGGATGTGAGGGTATGTTTTGTCATCGCATAATGTAATGGTTGTTATATTCCATAGTTTGTTGACAAATAACTAAACATAGAACGCTGCATATCTGAGGAAGTTTGGTAATTTTCACTAATATGGAAGCACCTATTTGCCAACTACAAAGTTAAGTTTGTCTTTCAATATTTCATTATTTTAACCTTTTTTTGTCGAATCTCGTTTCCCGGGATGGATGAACTATCTACATACATATTTATTAAGTTTGTACGGAACCCTCAGTGTTTGTGTCCTCCTCACAGTTGTCGGGTCTTATATTTTATTTAGATTTAATTAAGTTAAGGTATTTATTTAGACACTTTATTTATAAACTACTAGCAACGCACCCCAGCTTCGCACGGGTGTATGCCTTATTTTTTTCACCTTGGGTTACATTATTGTATCTTTAATAAGGATCCCCTATAAAAAAAAAATATATAGTATTATGTCACCTGGGGATAGAGTAGCTTCCCAACAGTGAAATAATTTTTCAAATCGGTTCAATAGTTTCGGAGCCTATTCAAAGCAAACAAACAAACAATCAAATCTTTCCTCTTTATAATATTAGTATAGATAAATAAAGTATCTAAATAAATACCTTAACTTAGTTTTAAAAATGATTTTAATGTATTTTAATTTAAGTATGCGTAATAAAACCTTTTTAAAGTTTGTCAAAAGTATAAACTCACGTGCAATATCCCAGTGGAAGAGGCGAAGGGGTTGCGCGGCCCGCCCGCGCCGCAACAGTACTCTGCCTCCCGCCCAGAGCCGATAAATATGCGTGCGCGCATGACCTCTGGATCTAGCAGCGCTGGGGTAGCCAACCGTTTGTCTAGGAATAATCCTGTTGTTGGGGCAACATAAATACTTTATTTATTAGGGTGCACGTTAAGCACTCCACTGAACGGAAAACGCTGGATTCAGGCCGCTTCCAACCGGCCCTTTGAGGAGGCCTATGTCCAGCAGTGGACGTCCTATGGCTGAAATGATGATGCTGATGATAACGTTATGGATTCCAGTGCACGAAGTACGAATATTCGCTACATAAAATACGTATCGAATTTAATACAAATTTTGAATTTCAAAATTGAAAGTTGTATGGAGTTCGATATTTTTTTACGTACTTACCAAAAATTCGTAGTTCGCCCACAGATCCAAATTTTCAATACAGGTCAATGGGGTCTTCCCCAGGGAGACTCTTCAATCAGATTCCTTTCTACCACTACAAAAAAAACAACAAATACTGAATCGGTATCTTTTGTCTTTACTGAGTGTCTATTAAAAAAGGGACCTCTGTGCTTTTATGGTCGGAGGTGGACCATCAAATCCCATCTGACAACGTACCTAACAAAGTAAATGCCAACGCTGGGTGGCCCAAACAACCCGTTACATTGCAGGATAGCACCAAGTTCTTTCAGAAAGTGCTAAAATGCAGTATATAGATAGATCTACCTTTGGCCGCATCAGGAGAGTTGGTGGTCAAAAGTAAATCTATTAAAAAATAGTATTCTGTAGAGTATTCTTCTGGAGATCTCCGACATACACCTAAACAGCCTGCTGAACGCACCCTGCTGCAGGTATATTTTATGACAAACAAGAAAGCAAAGAAAAAACCTGTTTCGAAAAGAAATTTAACTTCAGTTTACCTATGTTGTAGAGGCTCTACGAAGGCATTCGTAGAGGGTCTACGATTTTGAAACTTACAATCTTATATATTTTTCTAAACAAAAGTACTTATCTTAAATTGCCATGATTTATAATATCACGTCAGTGTACTAATAAAGAGTAAGAAACTCAAATTGCGTTATTCTGTAGGAATGATGTGCGACAAACATCTTGTATAGAGAACTCGCGCTGAAAAAGTTGAGCACTCCGTATTTTCAGGCAGTAAGTAGGGCGACCTAATGTGTATTTGGTGTGGTATAGCAATCGCGATCGCTCGCACCAATTCGAACAAACGAACACTTTTTAATGGTGCGTCTAATAGGGCTAGCCTATGTAGTTGTACCACCTACATTAAGAATAATATGTTATAAGAATTGGCGCTAGTACTTAACCACCTACGTACCCTCAAATTTAATATCGCAGACGCGGAAAGAGTATGGATTACCTATGTGTATATTTAAATATACATCATCACTATCACTTCACTATCACTATCACTACATAGTATAAAACAAAGTCGCTGTCGCTGTCTGTCCGTCCCTATTTATGCTTAAATCTTTAAAACTACGCAACGGAATTTGAAGCGATTTTTTTTTAATAGATTGAAGTGATTCAAGAGGAAGCTTTACATGAATAACTAGCAACCCGCCCCGGCTTCGCACGTAAATTACACCCGTGCGAAGCCGGGCGGGCGGGTCGCTAGTACGTTATAATTCATATCCAGTAGCACTGCACGGTAAACCTCCTTTTCTACAAATATCGTTTCTTTTTTTAGATAAATATTTATCATTAAACACGATCCAAGCTTGTATTTGCTCTGACAGCAGCAATTACATTGTAACAAGTTGAATAATTAATATATTCAGCTTTTGACATCCCTCCGTTCAACTTTGTCCCCTTCCTAACACGTCCTTTTTATTGAGTAGTTTTTTAGCCTTGCTTCATCAATTTCTGAACATAGGCCTTTCCCAATTTCTTCTACGACTTGAGATCGTCTGCCTTGGCGATCCAGTCGTGTAGTCTTCGAATATCTTCAAGATCTTCAACCCAGCTCAGCGGGCGGCCCCGGTGGTCTGGTGTTTGTCCACGATCTCCACTCGAAAACGCGTCTCGTCCATCGATAACTGTCCATCCGAGGTATATGGCCATCACAACTCCATTTTCTTCCCACAAACATTTTAACCAAGACTCTCAGTCACATTTGGTATTCAAGAAATTAATATTAATTTATGCAAGAAGTGTCAACCCTAGCTGGGGTCAGCCGACGCACGCGCTTCTCTTATTGCCAAGCGCCGCTTGATTGGCGAGATGGGTCACTTTTTGGCGTTACGATTTCCATCAATGTGTGAATTAGTTAATTTTGAGATTTATGGATCCACTTCGGTACATCTAGGTCAACTTATTTAAATATTAATGGAATTGCAAGAAAAACTTCCTTTATTACAAGCTTTTGTTTAACTTGCAATGTATGTATGCATGTAACTATGTTTGTTCGGGTGGAATCTTGCAACTCAATTTTGAATCAGATATCTTCAACCGATTGAGCTGAAGTTTGGCATACTTATGTAGGTTCGGTGACAATGCAATATTATGGTACCTTGGAGCTGGTCTGATGATGGAGACAGAAGGTGGGCACAGGAATTCTTAAACGAAACGACGTAACCTCATCGAGTTTGGATTCATTGGATTTGTCTTCCCAAACACTTCGGTCCTAGATGATAAATTCAATATGGTCGACAGGACACCTCAAGATGGCGAATAAAAAGTTCACATCACGATATGGGCATCAAATGAAAGGGTTTGCTGAGAATAATACGAAAAAAGCTTGTGTTTAAAAAGTTTTGTTAAATAATAATTAATAAAGCTTATTCATTTTTGCTCCACTGTTCTCATTCGTTACCCGTGTTACTAGTTAATACCAGACTTATTACCAGTAGTTACACTGTTTTTTTATATTAGAACCTACGGAAGTAATAAAATAATTATCATACACACATCATAAAATATGTGCGTTACGAATCACGCTAACGTCTCATCACATCTGTTTTCTACCAATTTTGGAAAGTAGCTAGGTAAAGTTCATAGTTTGGCGTTGTAACGATGGTTTATTATTTTTCATAGCGCCAATTAGAAGCTTTACCGATTGCGACCGTATTACAGTAATAATATTAATAGTTTATCCACTTACAGCCTTCGCTTTCTCGCCCATCACTCGTTGATGGCAACTAATTAATTTAATTGAGGAAATTTTATTGATACACCCGGGAGACAGGGAGTTTAATAAACTATGTAAGTAAGAAAGTGGGGATGTCGAGCAGTGGACAATTATTAAATAGGCTGATGATAATGATGATGTAAGCAGGGATACTTCAATTAAACTAATTTTAATTTTTGGAAAAACTCCTGCGGCATTTTCGAGTAACTATAACATGGGGTTCTTCAAAATGGCCGTTAACGTATCTGTGATGGCCCTGGTGTTGCAGATATCCTTAGGCGACGGTGATCGCCTATGGATTTACCATCTTACCACCTTACCATCAGGCGGCCCGTCTGCTTATTTGCCACCTATGGCTTAAAATAAATGTTTTTTCCAAATAATTCTGCACAAAAGTGGATGGTTAATAAAATTTTGTGCAAGATTATTTGTATCACTTATTTCTTTTGAGCTTTTTTTTCTTTCTTCAGGCCGCGGTTACAAATTGATTTTTCTTGCTATGATCTGATTGCATATTGAAATCACTCCAGCCTGACTAATAAATGGGTGAAGGCTTGCGTCCTTCAAAGGGCAGTATATGTAACGCACAATTGGCCCGAATGCGTTTCACAAGTCAATTGCCCATTCAGCTCGCAACCAATTCTGATTTATTAATAGTACTCATACTTTATGACATCAGTTGTATATATTCATAGCGGCTAAATATTATCTTTTTTAATGCCTAAAAAGCATTGTGGAAATAGTTATTTTTGTTACAACGGGACAAAGTATTTTTTTCTTCGTCGAGGGCATTATTTTGAATTCACTGTAAAGCGAAAGATTGTATAGTAGAATCCTGAGCGTATAGGAATTAAATATACGCAGCCCGAGAACAAAATATTTGGCCTTAACATATCACTTAAAGCCAAATATTTTGTACACACTATTTTTCATCAAACCTATTCAAAAGCCAAAATTGGCTTTAGAGAATAGCGGGGACCAAATTCAAGTTTGTTCCCATGGAAGTTTGAGCTTTCTCTCTTCTGTTTGGATTTATTTATTTGATACATATAATGCGTTACATGTTAGTAATTTGTCATAAAACCTATGTTAGATTTCACTAGACAAAAAATTCTCGGTCGGAATACAAATAAAAATAATTTTATCAAACAAACTCTACCTACATTGCACAGAGCGATACGCGCGATCACACAAAACTGTTGTAGATACGAAAAAAAAATCTGAGGTTGCAGGTATAATCGTAATTATCGCGGAGTAAGCTGTGGTGTTTGACCACAGCCTAGCCAAAAAATTAAAATAAAATAGGGCGAACAATTAAAAATTTTATATAAATTCTTATTAAATCCAAAATTATAGGTCTATACTAAAGACTATCAATCTTCATTATTTTCGCGTAAAAGTCCGGGAACCATCAGATAAGAAAGATTATTGGGATTTAAGGCGACCCAACCTAAAGTAAGCCAACTGTAAGTAATGGTAATTATAAACCAGACTGCTGCCTTTAATTATAATCCCAGATTAACCAATTTAGCTTAGCACAGCTTTAATATTTTACTATACAAATCGATTAAAAACTTATGCATGAAGTATCACCGTATCAACACATTACTTAACCTCGGTCCAAGCATTTGTTTGCTTAGCCAGATGCAATATAACATTTTATAAACCACGAATTCTGATCACTTTCACTCAGCGTCTGGATAAACGATTTCTTATTTCAAATGGTAGTACATTTTGGGTATTTCTACTTATTTCATTATAACGACACCTGCTAGGAATATCATCGTAAATCATTTTGAGTAACTATAGAGGGCGGCGCATTTTTGGCAAGTTTCTCAAAATTCATGAAGACTTCTATTACGTTTTTCTAAAAAAATATCATGAAATTTGAATAAATATAAAAATGCTATAAGCTTAAAAATGCCAAAAACTGAGTTACAATGTTGTTCTTAGCAGGTGTCGATAATATGACTAAGGTATGGTGTTCTTGATAAATCAGATGGTACATAACAGCATGAGAGAATTAAGGAACACATAACCACTGCTGGGTAGCAGTGGTTATGTGTTCCTTAATTATTTTCGCAACTAAACTTTTAATAAGCAATCAAGGGAAGTGACAAACAGCGGAAAGTTAGCACAATTTATTACTGCTAATTTGTTTAGTGAGTTAGGAGTTGAATATCTAAGCAGGGTTACAGAATAAACAGGAGTATAAACCAGTATCCTTTTACATAGTTTAGGGGACACAGAATATACACGACTAGCAGGGTATAACCGTTCCTTATCCGGCAGTACTCGCGCGAAAGCCTTAGCGACCCAACGTCCTGAAGGTTAACCTACATTGTGCTAGGACGAGTTGCGTTCTGATACTTTTGAATATTATTTTTTGGGTCAACTTACATTTTAAGTAATTCCAATAAACATACAACATGAACTAAAAAGAACTCTTAGAAAGAAGTTAATTAGTCTGTGGCACATGTAGTTCGCTTTATTTTTAGTTTTGGGCTTTCAGAAAAAGTTTACAAAGTTTTTAAAATGTACGGGTGGTTGTTAGAGAGTGTTCAGCATTTCATAGTGGTGAGTTAGTGATGAGACTTTTTTCTGTTAGAGCAACTATTTAGCGTTTCTGCGAAATGCTCAGACACTTCATATTTTTTCGGGATAAAAAAGTCCCATCTCCGTTTTGATCCTGCAAACTGCTTCTATACCAAACTTTAATAGGTCCAGCTGTTTAATCGTGAAAAGTTAACTAGCAGAAAACCAACAGAGAGTTAGCTACTTACACATTTATGGTATAATATTAGTTAGAAGTCCAGGTTACAGTTATACAAAAAAAGAGAGCTAACTGTAGTCTGTTCTACCCTCAGATACAATTCAAACAAGGGAGATATGCCTACTTTTTTCACTATACCGAAGTACGGCACACTTACACACTACGAAACTTGCAGCGACACCAGCAGACAAACTAATAGTCCACATACAAACATAAAATTGTTTATAATTTGAAGAACGGGGCGGGGCTTCTACGAAAATTTTACTTAATCTCCACCAAGTAATTGGTGCAGAATGTTTGTCCTTCTTGTTTATAGAATTTTTATTTGAATTTTTCTCCACCAAGCAATTGAAGGAGTTATTTTTTGAGAATGTGAAACTCAATTTTTTGAATTTTTTTACGTGAATGTCATCGCAAAGTTTCAGATAAGTGCCATACAAGCCTTGGCAGCAACTGTGAATTTATGGACTCACATATGCTGGCCTCGGCTGCGCTTCAGCCTGCATTTTCACGTTCGTTATGACGTAATAATACCTAAATGCTTCGGTTGTTTGAATAAAACCATAATAGAACTTATTTGTTGAACCACGTATAACTTATACCATGTCTACAATATTGAGGAGATCACAAAACGTTATTATATTCCAATATCGTCGCACATTTTATAATACAATACAAAATACCCCAACTGCATTCTCAAGTATCGCCAATTTTCTCCATTCGAGGTTAATGTAAGCAAAGAAATCAAATCGTAACATCTATTGTCAAACTTAATACCCTATCCAAGTAAACAAGTTGTCTTTTCGTGATATTTCTCTGCAAACCTCAAAATATCTTACTACGACGAAGTCCAAACTGTTATCCGCAAAAGATTTGGCGCGTCACGTCCTCGGTTGCAAAACGAATATGATCCTTCGAACCGTTGAATACAAATCAATGTCATTCGTCGCTTGCCAAACAGATTTGTTTATTTTAGGAAGAATGCGGGGAAGAGATGTGGGAGACTATTCTTCGCGATGCAGGGGCCAGGAATACAGTCTTCAGCTGTACACAGGTTTGATAAATACTTGTATCCATAGTTTTTAGATCACTTTGAAAATTTAAAGTAGACGATATTTTTAACACCTAGGTACATATTTTTCGATGGTGGTCGGATGATAGCATGTACGCTTTACAATCTGACGGAACCCAATTCGATCCTCAGCTCTGCTGCACCAATGACTTATTAAGTACTTAAATAAATTTAGTGCAGTTTCGATGCCATCGCTTCACAACAGTGAAGGAAAATATCGTGAGGGGACCGGGTATGTCTTTGTCCAAGAACCTCAAAAGTATAAAGATACACTGCACTGGGCTATCATGGTGGATTAGAGCCCATCCTCCAGCAGTGGAAACATCACACATACACATCATCAGCCATTAAACGTCCACTGCTGAACAAGGCCTCCATCTTAGAGAGGGGTGTTGCCATAATCCCCACGCTTGGCAGGCGGCTTGGGAATCGCAGTACGTTCACCGTGTACTTATAGGATGCTGCTGCCCATCCTCCGGTGGTTCTGGTCGCAGTTTTAGGACATACCCGGGTCCACAAGTGGAAACATGTTAGGCTGATAATGATGATGACATATTTTTCGCACAGCAATACCCCGATGCTCTCATGCTGCGTCTCGCCTGCGCGTTGTCTCGCTTCATCTCCCGAGACCCGAACAGCCCCAGTACATCGAGGCCAGCCAGCCCTGGTCCAAGGAAATCTTCCCTAAAGTCCAAGCCCAGTTGGCGCAGCGCATCAGTCCACGCCGATAACAGAACGCAATCCTTCAAATGTCCATTCTCAGCCACTAATGCTTTAACGGCAGTCACCAAAAAAGAAATAGAAGCTTACAACTCCAAAGAAGAAATAAGATCCCCTACAATGTCAACGGACAAAATCAATGAGGGCCAAGAACTGGAAGTCGCCAGTTTGCGAGATTTCAACAGACGCAGTTTAGGCATCAGGTATGAAGATCACAGGGCACGAGAAAAGCTCGGAGATGTGATACCCGAAGCTCCAGTAGAATGCTCGAAAGCTGATCACGAAGCTGGCCTCTGTGAATATACTGACGAGGACGCAAAACGATCTGTGGACGATGCAAAACATTTGCCTGTATGCATTCCAAAAGTCTATCCTGCGAGCAAAGTTGCGTCAGTCGAAAGCCCAAAATCTGAACCGACCTCTCCAGAATCTGAGAATAATAGAAAAGTTTCCATCTTGAAGCCAGGCCGCAAAACTAGCTGCACGGTAGCGCTCGATGTCTACTGCAGCAAACGTCGGGGATCGATCTTGACTACGAGACCACGGCTGAATAGCCTCACCATCTACGGAGACAAGTTGAACTCCATGAAGGAAAAATTCGGAACTCCTGAGAAAGCGATGAATTTCTTCGGAAGATGTTTCGTGAAGTTTTTTAGCAATTACGGGTGAGTGATTTACAAGGTTTTTGCTCCCGAGCAATTTGCTATTTAAATTCGACTGAATTAATAATACAGACAGACGCTTGTGTAAGGAATGAAGCAATTACTCTTAATTTCTGTTCAATCTATGTATTCACATAGAGCACTACGAAATAAATAGGCTATTTAGGATAACAAGGAACGGTGGCAACTAATCCGAAAGCTCATTATATGAAAATTTTACTATTACACCAATCCTGAAATCGCTAATTAAATATCAGCTCTCCCAGAATTTTTATAGAGTATGTATTTTTTATAGAACAGATGATTTTTTTTTCCGGATTCAAGGTTGGTTGGTTTTCATAATGATGATTACAATAACCTTCCGGCATTGTTCCACCGTCCCGTTTAAACCTGTACAGACATATATTTTCGTCCGTCTGTCCGTCCTTTATACGGAGAGTTATATAGTATAAAGGGTGTTACGTGATCCATTTTGTATGAGGACAAAAAAAAAACTCTCGAATTTAGCAAATTGGTGTGCTACAAATTGTTCACTTTAATGGGTATATCAACCCTGCATAAGCGAGCCTTAAGCAAGTCATAATACCAGAAAAAGGGTGGGTTGCACCACCTAACTTTAGCAATAACAAACATCGACATTTCAGTTAAAGTACCGGTTAGGCAAAAAATTTGTTGCACCATCTGACAATTGTTAAGTGACGTCATAGCTTTAACTGTTAACAGTAACTACCCACGCTTCGTGTTTATGTTAAATATCTGTCAGACGTTAAAAATGTTTCCAGCTATGCATCTCGGGCTAAATAAGGTCTCATTTGACTTGCATAGCAACCCTGGTGAATTCAACTATGCTAGTGAATACACTGGTGCAAAGCTTTTCGCAGTATCTCCTAAAGTTAGCGTTACTGTTATTGTAAAATTTCTCATAAACCATTTCTTTAACTAGGTACTAACTACAGTGCAACCAAGTCTTAGACGTAAAAAAACCTAATAAATCATAGCTTTCTAAAACTCGCTCGGGAACAAAGTATTATGGAACTGGAACAGTCACGTTACTTAGTTTCACAAATTCAAGCACCCGCCATGTGCTAGATACTACTTGGTAAGAAGTTTAATATAAAGCTACCCAAACTTGGGTGAGCAACTGACGACAAACTGCTAAGTAAGGATAGAAGTTTCGTCATTGCCATACAACAAAATCTGATGGTAAAGAAAAATTAGTGCTACTTGTTAATCGAAGTGAAGGATGATTAATACAATATTATCCAAAGCCAAAGAATTTACCCCATTACATTGATCGGTTTCGGACTGTTGGTTCCACTGCTTGGTTCCACTAGTGGGTCCAGTAGGATTTTCCAGTACTCGTGTCTCCACTGTTTAACAGGGGGATTGGACTACCTAAGCAAAAAAATAAAAAAGAGTATCATACTCAAAGCCTAATAGGATTCTCCATGTCAGTGGTGCTATGGAATACACCCAAAGACATGGACAAAAACCTACACCCAGACTACATAATTAAGTTTATTATTCAAACATCTGTCCAGCCCAGAATCCAACTCGACACTTTCTGTTTATAAGATAGATGACCTATCATCACTGCGAGGCATTTTTTTTACGTGTGGGAATATCTTCTAATGATACCAGGCTGTATTAAGGTACAGCCAGATTATGTAGGACTGCACCTACAAAACCCCCTCGGTGGCCTATCTCTGTGCCAGATGGAGGGCAGTGGGATCTCCATAAGAACGCACTGGTGCCCTCCTAGCACGCTGCCTGAGGTATTACTCCCGGAAAATGCTTGGACCATTTCCGCTCCTTCCCTTTACAACGGTGTGTGGTGTGTGTCACACCGCGCCTTGTCTAGTGGACGTCGAAAAACCTAGACTAAACAATAGTAGCTACATAGTAGGTGCACACTATATAGGTACCTACAAATAAGTTGTTAGCGATTTATCTTTGTCCGTTGAAACATATGTTAGTACGGAGATAAAGCAATTTCCTGCCAGTCCGACCAACTAAGATTACCTCTGTCAATCAAATAGCTTTCCAGCTATACACACGGGAGCAACGCGCTATGTTACAACGTGAAAAATACAGGAGGATTATTTTTCAGTGATGCTTCTAGATCAAATTGATTATGGTAGGCGTGTTAAGGTAGTATTCCGAACATGGCGACCGCTACCCGTAGCCGAAGTCGCATCGCACGACCCACAGTAATTGCTCACTATGAATTTAGATGGAAATGCTAACTTAAGGTAGGGTAGAACACTGACTATTTAAGGCGGGCATGCACAACATATTAAATGTGGTTTACTAAATTTTCCGTACGATTTGACATTTGAATTTCGTTAAATCGAGATTTAAATTGGTCGTGCAAGTGAGTCTTAGCGTGTTTCCAGCGGAACAATTGATGAACGCGCTATAGTTGCCACTTGCTCGCATTCTTTTGTTTGATTTTGATTGAAAAATAAGAAATGTACCTTCTGACTCTGTAACACAGTTACGACACGATGATCCGCGCCACAGGGCGGTACTTCTGTACGTTCCTGCAGTCTGTGGACAACATCCACCAGCGCATGCGGTACACGTTCCCGCGCATGCGCTCGCCGAGCATGCAGCTCACTCGTGCGCACAGGCACGGAGCGGAGCTGGTGTACAGCAGCACTAGAACTGGCTTCACGCACTATCTGATGGGTGAGTCAGCCTTGGGGAAAGGCTACACATTGCGTTATCTTTTTGACGCTTATTCGGCCATACGCGTCGCATCAACTTTTGCAGTGTAGCTCTAGCGTGTTCCTCCCCAAAACATGGCTCATAGCGCCGCAGCGCCGTCACCAATACCAGCCAGCTTAGCCGTAACAGTTCTAATTCTCATTCTGTAGGATTATGCGCCGGCAGTGACGATGTTGGACTTGGCGTGTGTTTGTGTGTGTGTGTGTGTGTGTGTGTGTGTGTGTGTGTGTGTGTGTGTGTGTGTGTGTGTATGTGTGTAAGTGTGTGTACTAAGCCTTGCCATCCAATCCAACCCAAATCAACTCACTATACACTTTGCACTTTTAGCATTTTTTTAATTCGACTGTGTTTTGAGGATGGAGGATCATTAAATTTTGACAAGGGGTTAAAAAGGTTTTATTACTCGCGTTCTATTGTCTTATCGTAATTCGCCAAAGGTTGTGTAAAGGTTCGTAATTAAACTGTATCTCATTATCAGGTCAGCTATACGAGATAGCAGAGGATATCTTCTCTCTGAAGCTGAAAGTGTCAGTTGTCAAGGAAACAATGGAAGGCAGCTACTACGTGGCGGTGCTGCGACTCGAGTTTGACAACAGTGACTATGTAAGTTTTTTTACCGATATCAAGTGGATACGTAATCTATATATATAAAAACACAGAAAAGAGCAAAAATCTATTCTGTGTTCATATATTTTTTTTATGTTAAAAAATCTTTGAATTTTTATTTGGATAGGATCTTAAAAAAACAGAAAATTAATAAAAACTTAAAATATAAACTAAAAACTAAAACTTAAAATAACTAAATTAAAGCTACAATTAAACTAATAGATGAATGTATATAATATACAAACATGTACCTACTACAAAACAAAAACGCCGTCGAGATCACCACCGTGCGGCAGGGTTCCCAGAACACTGGCAGAGTTGCCCCGCTGTATAGCAATACTTAGCTTTTGAGAAAAGTATGTGCCAGCTCTAGGATCCCCCGAGGCAAGGACCAGTCGAAATATCCTTGCAGATTTTTTTTGTGTCGGACGACCACGGGCTCAGTGTCTCTACAGCTAACGCCACAAACTCATAATGTGCGCTGAGCTGTGAGTACTTCCTGCGTTTGTTTAGTTGGACCTGTTCGGCCACAGCCCCGACACTGAGAGCAGAACTGGCGACATGAGAAGGAGCCAGGGTGTCCACGCAGGTGGCATCCCAAACCAAGGCTCGGCCAAGACACCAAGGTACCAGACTGGCTCCGTCTGGTCTCTAGCCATCGTCTCTAGTCATACCGTTCGGTCCCAGTGTCGAGGGCACGGAAGCAGTGGAGAGTGCCCGTCTGACCAATTCTGTGTTCATATAAAAATGAATCCCTATTTACCTTGGTCACGCCATAACTTGAGAACGATTTCGACCGATTTCGTTCATCTTTTTTTTTAAAGCTTTCTAATACTTTGTAGAAGGTTATGACGGAAAGAAAAATTTATAAAATTGCGCAGAAAATTGGAAAATTTCAGAAAACTTAACTACGATTTTATCTTTGCGGGTTTGATAGTTCTAAGACAGGACAACGTCTGTCGGGTCAGCTAGTGAAATATAAATATATAACAGAGTCATTGGTAGAAGACATTTAGAAGGACATAGAAAGAATTTGTCGAAATTAGTTTTTAATAAACGCGTCGATTTGAAAACCTAGTCTGTTAAAATATTCGCTATTTCCTCAGTATAGTTTTTTTTAACATAATAATAAATTAGCAGAGATAGAACCTAAAGTCCATATTTTCCTGTGATCATTTGAGATTTTAGTTACTACCTATAGCTATTTTAGTTTATATCTTTATATACTAAAGCACCAAACCTTATTTGCTGTCGAAAATGTAAACGTATAATTTCGATCTCGGGTTTTTATTAGCATTTCCCAGAAAGTATTGTTTACTGCCCTCTTTCACGGTCGTTATTTATCTGAAACCCGTTCTGGTGGACGATATTACCAGCAGATTGCCAATAAAATTGCCCTTGAAGCAATCAAATTGCTTTTAACAAGTAAATACTCTGAACGACCCTCTTTACAAGTAAGTTAGTACTTGGTTCTTTTACCACGTTTTACCTAAATTGGATTACAATACAACTAGGCTTTCGTAACCTTTTGAAGATGCCAGTAGATACCTTGTTGCCTATAGTAAATTGTTATTCACGACTCAGTTTCATTGTTGTTTTAGGTCTAGCTACAAAGCTGGTAACGAACGAGAATGGTCAAGTTACTTTACGAATATCTAAAGTGTATTTTTATACTAAAGGAGTTTGCTTTATTCAAATTAAGTGGCTTTGCCTAGTACTTCCACATTTTAATTACAGATTGAATAGTTTTTCTATTCATAATATCACTATGTATGGAAAGCAGGAAACGGATCATCAAAACGTCAAGGAAGTGATTTAATTTTCTCTCGATCAAATTTTTCGATTAACGCATATATACGCTGAATGTAGATAAAGTAGATGTAGGAAGGTTGTTAACTAGGTAGTCTTAACTATTTAGTTGAGATAAAAACTTATTATAATAATATATATTTTGCGTTTATCGCCAACTCGCCTGATGTTAAGCGACGATGCGGTCTACGATGGAGCACGCTTGCCTAGAAGAAACCGATATTGTCTTAGTCTTACCATACTCGAAGAGGGCAAACAAAATGAACGAGCATACCAGCACCAGAGTGGCATATTGTGTTAAAACTTTAAAATACATAAGTAACTTCTATATTTGTTTACTCTATTACTCCAATTTAAATTTGAAATAGTCGCCCCGCAGTCATTTAATTAAATTATGCGTAGATCTTAGTCTTATTGTATTAAGGTAAGTATAGTTTTAAGATAAGCGTAAATAATCGTGGGAGGAAGAGGAACTTGAGACCATAGCAAATCACAGGGTTTAACACCACAGTCTCCCGAGTCAAAAAACAGGCAAGGGGAGTTTTCAACGGATTAGTTAAATCAATCTAAAAAAAAAGTCTCTATAGTTCAGGTCCCCAAATTTCTCCTCCCTGACGTTTTTCTTCCCCTCCTGACCATAATTATTTCAGATCAGGTGGAACTGAAGTAGAAATCTTATCATGAATGTGTCCTTTGGATAACAGTGCCCGGATTATAACAATCTATAAAAATGCTTCTCAGCATACCGCTCAGTTAACTGACCTTATCTGGCATTGAATTACGCCATTTGTGCCAAAACTGTACACCTGACTAGCCATTGTCATATTGTTTTTGTAACCTTGAACTTTATCATCACCTGCCTCATGCTACGAAGGCCTACTATACGTTATATCTAATTGTTCTGAGCAATTAGGACAGAATTGGGTAGATCTAATGCGATCTGCGAGATAACAAACCATGGGGGTCACTAATTTAAGTAACAGGTTCTTTTGGATAGAAAATACCTGGAAAAAAAACAAAAAATCATTACACTTAGTTTAAGAAATAAAAGAGAACATTTTAGTTTAAACAAGCATAAACTGAAAATTTAATATTTTTAAACTATAATATGTCTGGCAATTTAAAAACGGCTGAACATATTTTCTTGAATCATAGCTAAGAACAGTGACTATCGAGGTCAACTTTCAAACAAAATAAACCGGCCAAGTGCAAGTCACGCATTAAGGGTTCCGTACCACCACAAAATACAATAATTATCAAATTAAAAAACCGACTTCAAAATTAGTAGAATATGGCATTTCGATTCGGTGAAATTTTTTAGCGCCCCCATTTTTTTTTTTAACATCTTAAGTTTTTATTTGGATAGGAACTTAAAAAAAAAAAACAGAAAATTAATGAAAACTTAAAATATAAACTAAAAACTAAAGCAAAAAACTAAAAATCTAAAAAAAACTAAAACAAAACTAAAAAACTAAAACAAAACTAGTTCTTATCATTCGGTGAAATGATAAGATCGAGATTCGAATGATTAGGTCGTCCAAGTAACGAAATTACCAGTTATAACTTGGTAATGAACAGAAATTTGAGAAACTACTCGCAGTTGGCCATTATTTATTATTTGTTGTTATACTTTAGAGTATGTATATGTGTACTATAATCATACCAAGTTTGGTGGTTATACGTATTACCGTTATTAGGGTACCCAAAGTGTAAAAACGGGAACCTATTAGTAAGCCTACGATGTATGTCTGTCTGTCTGTCATACATAGAAGAAAATCAGCATCTAACGGTAATATGGTGATTTTCTTCTACGTAAATTAAACCCTCATGATCCAGGTACAATCGCTGATGATGCGCAAGAACCTGCCGTGCGACCTGCCGTCAGTGCCGGCCTCGCTCCTGCTGCAGCTGTTCCCCTTCGGAGTGATGCTGGACCGGAGGATGAAGGTCTTGAAGGCTGGAGACAAGGTAATTGTTCGCCAGCCATCAGCGCCACCCGCCGGGGTCCAACCATCAAGGTTCCCCACACACACAAAACATACACAAAAAAATCATTAAAATCAGTCCAGCCTTTTAGGAAGAGTTTAGTGACAAACACACGTACAGAAGAATTATATAAAAAATATATAATATTTGTTCCAAGCAACTTCATTCGCGTAATTTTCGCACAAACGTAACCCCTTAGTGCGTCCCTGTCGTAAAATCCTTTCTTAGTAGTTATAAAATAAATATAAAATATGAAATCTACGTATTAGCCTAATTTCAGCTCAGTAGGTCAAGAAGGTCAAAAAGGAATCAGCTCGAGATTTTGTGATTATTCAAGTCAGTCTGTGAATGTGAGAGTGGAATTTCATTTTTATACGTTTTACTAGCAGCACTCCATGGTGTCACCTGCTTTCCCACGTGAGTCGTTAATATTTAGAGATACAATACAATACAATATTTCTTTATTACACACCGAAAATACAAAAGAAACTTAAACTAGATGCATACGGCAGTATAATGGGCGGCCTTATCACCTAAAGCGATTTCTTCCAGGCAACCTTTGAATAAAAATTGCTTTCATTTATTTACGGAAAACAAACAGCTTTAACAACATAAAACATAGCGAAAAAAATAACAAACAAGCTTTAAAAGTTTTCACAAATAAAAGAAAGATACAATCCAGTTCCGTGAATGTTGAAATAACAAATAGGTACCATGAAAAAAATATCAAACAGAATAAATAAAATTATGTAAAATATATATGGGTATATATTATAGGGTATATAGGGTTATAAGCTTGAAAATAAGCGTATCTATCTGTGCGACTGCTATCTTGTGCACAGTCTTCTCCATGAGAGTCTTCTTAGGTATACCTTTATTAGCATACTTTACTAGAAAATTAACACAGTTTTTGTTTTCATTTTGTGAAGAGACCATTCCAATCATTGAGAATTCTATTTATCTGAGATTCCAATGTAGTCGAGCGAAAATACAAGACATCAATTTGTATAACTTTATAAATTACTTTGATGACTACACAATAATTGCTTAGGTCTTTTTGGCGGATCGAAGGGGTTGCGAGGTGATCAAACCGCGCGCGATGGGCGAACAAGTTCGTGAAGTTCCGTTGCACACTCTCCGTGGAAAATCCCATAAAATACTGACAAGCTTGCGACTTTACGCTGGTGGTTCAGATTCTGAAGTTTCTTTCCAACCAACACTTTGTCATCAATGAGCTTTATTGTGCCTATAGGTACCTTATATTATTCTAAAAGCTTGTCACAAGTCCGCGAAGTTCCGTTGCACACTCTCTGTGGAAAATCCTATAAAATGTCGACAAGCTTGCGACTTTACGCCGGTGGTTCAGGTTCTGAAGTTTCTTTCCAACCAACACTTCGTCATCAATGAGCTTTATTGTGCCTAGGTACGTACCTTATATTCTAAAGGCTTGTCTTTTTAACTAAACAACAATATCTAAAGCCTTTCGGTGTTAGTGCCTCGATTAATCAGTATTTTCGCTGACATAATACTCTCGACCCTCGCGTAGATCCATTAATCATTCCGTGAATTAACCTTGACTTTTTACGCTACGAATTATATTTTTAGGGTTATGTGCAAAATTTAGTTACGTAGCAATTTTTTTTACTAAATTATGTAATGTTTTTCAGCTCACAGCGGCTTGGGGCGGTCCATACAATAGGATTGTAAAGACGCCTATCAACGACATACTACGCTTGAGGAAACCCAAAGTTTCGTTTACTTGGGACAAGGTAACGTCAGTTTAATCGATCTTGGAATAACCGTTTACCGTTTACCTACCCATCTTTTGTTTTAGCTCTATTTTTTACAATGTCTTTTATTTTTTACTAGAAGTCCGCCCCGGCTCCGCACGGGTATAATTATATAGCCTATTAAAATAGCCTATATTAATCAGTGATAATGTAGCATTCAAATGGTGAAAGAATTTTTAAAGAAGGTCCAGTACTTTTTGAGCCAATTCGTTACAACCATACATACAAATCTTTTCTCTTTATAATATTGTATGTATGTATATAATATATATAGACTATACTTAGCAATGTTTCGTTATCAGTTTTTCGAGCGATGTGGCCTGCCCATTGCAACTTTAACTTGCAAATCATGTGCAATAAATATAATTAACTTGTATAACTACTTCCTTCCAGGTGGTGTGCATGCAAACCATGATATTCGAGCTGGAGCTACAGCGATACCGCGCGGCGACGTGCGCGGACGCACGCCGCGGCTCCCAGGGCGCCAGGTCCATCCTCCTCAGAGGACCTATATACTTCTTGGAGGAGATCGACGCGCTTATCTTCTTGTGCAGCCCTATGTGAGTTACTTCCGAAGGAATGCTTTCGCGCATAAAGTTGACCACCTACTCACCCGTTGGTAAGCGACAATGTGGTCGAAGATACAGCACGCAGACTTATGAGAAACCCCGTAGTTACCTATTCACACTGGCCTTAAAAAGACCTAGATTGTATCTCTCAGAAAATAAGGAAGCCAGCAGGTTGTTACGTTCCTCGGCTGTAGGTATACAACGGATTAGGAACGTCCAATGAAATGGTTATGATCTTATCAAAGAAAAATCCACAATGTATAGGACCTTACTAGGTCCTATACATTGTGGATTTTTCTTTACAGAAACAACAGAAGAGAACATACACAACACAGAACACAGAAGGCTAGTAAGCCTTCTACTTGTCCTGTTACTCTGTATCGAAGTCTTCCGTCAAGAACGGATGCTGCATTTGAGGATTTTCACCGAAGCTTCCATGGGATCTCTTTCCAATACGTGTCGGAAACAGTGTAAAACTGTGAACTACCTTTTATTAGTAGGTAATTTTAAGTACCTGCCTCTTAGTTGCTAATTGATGCACTACAGCCTAGTCAAGGGAAAAAAATCACTCACCAAGTGTCTCTACTATAAAATATGAATCTAACTCCTACAAATCCTTTTCTTTTGAGTTAATCTTGAGAAGAAATAAAAACTCTTGAGCTTCAGCAATGGTTAATTTTTACTGCTTCCACTTGTCTGCATTTATTAATTCTTTAACACAATTCCAGCTTTAACGACCTAGAAGAGCTCCGCCTGGCGGGCCTCTACCTCGCCGATATGAACGGTCACGGGTTATCCAAGGAAATGCTCCTCAACGGCTGGCAACACCTCTCTAAGCTGGAGCTGCTCTTCGAAAAAGCAGAGGGCAGGAGTCATGACCTGGAAAAATCTTGCAGGTTGGTACCATCACACCTGACGTGCATAAACACACTACATATCACCTCATGTCATCATCATCATCAGCCAGAAGACGTCCACTGCTGAACATAGGCCTCCCCCTTTAACCTCCACACTGAACGACAGCCTGCCTTTTGCATCCACTGGATGCCAGCGCCTCTCACTATGTCGTCGGTCCATCTAGTGGGAGACCTACCTACGCTGTGTCTTCCGGTTCGTGGTCTCCACTCAAGAAACTTTCTTCCCCATCGCTTATCGGTTCTTCGAGCGATGTGGCCTGCCCATTGCCACTTCAACTTGCAAATTTTAACAGCTATGTCGGTGACTCTGGTTCTTTAGCGAATATCCACGTTTCGGATTTTATCGCGCAAAGAAACTCCGAGCATAGCTCTCTCCATTGCCCGCTGAGTGACTCTGAGTTTTTCCAAAAGGCCAACAGTTAAGGACCACGTCTCAGTACCATATGTCATCACCTCATGTATGATAACGCAATTGAAGAAACAGCAAGTACACCAGTTATTGTCCAAGCCATACGTTAGTTTTCCTTTACCCCTTTGTTTTAGGTAGAGAATCTTCTAAAGATATCCGGGTATAGGGGTACAGCCAGGTAATGTAGGATTCCTACTACCTACTAAAACATTCTCCGTGACCTGCCTCTGTGCGTTACGGTGGGTACTGGGAACCGGGATATCCCTGGCGCGACGTCAGTCAATACACAAGTCTTAAAATTATGTATAAAAATAATCGTGCAGGTTGCGGGACCAGTGGAAAAAGCGGGGCGATCAGCTGTTGTACTCGATGATACCGAAAGCTATTGCTGATCATTTGATTGACGGGAAGAACCCGATGGATGCTTGTCAGGTTAGTAATTAGTAACATTTCTGAGGAACATAATTCTTGCACGGAAGTAATTCTGCAGTAAGTACTCGTCAGTACATGAAAAATTTGTTTATTTTTTAAATTACTTGGACCTCCATGGGAATTGATGTATGAAATATTATTTTCAATGAACAACGGCTTGGACCTATTTGGGAATAAGCCACTTTTTTATAGTACTATAAAAAGTATTTGCCAAAACTCGAAATGTAAAGATACCAATGTACCTAACTAATAAATTTTAACATTTTGTTATGTTTTGATATTACAAAGGTACTGAGGGATGTTGCGAATGCACCCTAGTCTAAACTAAAATAAATAGTGCTCCCCATTGGGACCTTCAAGTAGAGTTGAGAATGTAATTCAAAGTCAGTACGCTCACAGCAATAGCTCACAGAAGCTCACAGAAATAGCGCCCCTATATAACCATTGGATATGGGTAAAGCTCGTTTGGTGTGCTCTAGAATCGAAAACTAAATAACTTTAAGCAACGTTGTGTTTTGTCCTCATCTCCACCTCCCTGAACATAATACTGGTTAAGTACGCCTTTATCTATCGCTTTCATTGGTGCTTCGTAACCAGAACTCTTGTTATTTCTCATTTTCCAGGCATTTGAAAGCGTGACCATAATATTCTGCGGCGTGCAGCTGGCGGAGGCAGGCACCCGTGCCGACGTCATGCAAACTGTCGCCTACATGAACGATATATACTCCAGGATGGACCGGCTTCTTGACACACATCGGGTTTATAAGGTACCTTTTTGACTGTTTCTACTCTGGCAAGTATAAGAAGCAGATAAAACCAACCAATTCATGAAAAAAATAACTGGTAGCTAAATCAAAAACGTTATCAAATCGGCACCAAAGTGTGTGAATGCACGTACAAAGACGACCAAGACAATGCGACAGGAGTTATTTGCATGTTCTCTCACTACTAACCGCATCTGTCAACAGATTGGATTGGAAAATCTGACAACTGAAATAGCTCTATCAGAATTTTAAGGTCCTGTTTCGTACATTTTAACGAGCTTTTATTAGCATCACATGTAATAACAAAATAAACCCCTTTTTTGACTTGTTTAATTTGTTTTAACGATTACCATACCAATAGATCCACTATCTACCTCCCTCCATCATCAGACCTTTATGTCACCTGTATTTACCTTACCCCTAGAGTTTTGCATTTAATTTGTTTTCATCATTATCAACCTTTCATGTTCCCACTGCTGGGACAGGCCTTCTCTTAGAAAGAGAGAGAGAGAGAGAGAGAGAAGATGGGACCTAATCCACAAAGCTGGCCCAATGCCAGCCCAATGCATGTTGGAGAATGTATTATGTCTTTGAACTTGGTTCTTGGACGTACCGGTTTCCTCACGACGTTTTCCTTCACCGTTGTTGAGCGATGGCATCCAACTGCACATAATTAAGTACTTAGTAAAATCATTGGTGCGAGGCCGAATGTCAGTTTTGTAAACGATAATAATTACTTACTAAGAATGGTGAACTAAATGCCCTCCTAGAGTTGATTCCCGTCGTTTAACCACCATATATTGTGGCAGGTAGAGACAGTGGGTACGGTGTACATGCTGGTATCTGGTGTACCGGAGAGACGACGTGCACACGCCGCGGCTGCAGCCAGCGCCGCTCTAGCCATCTCGCGCGCGCTGCCAGTACTCACTATCGGTAAGAACCGGCGCACACGACGGACTTTAAAAAAACTTTAATATGATCCCATAAAAACTGAGAGAGTATGAGGAACGGGAGAAAAATTCTGCGCGAGCTAGAAATACATACTTTTTACTAAACTAAACGTATCGCTTTCGTTAAGAGCCAGTGCACACGACAGTGCACGAATATTAGTCCACGGCCGTCAAAAACGCGTGAGCGAATTATTTTTGAAGTGCTTCTCAATCGGTATTTTTACACGCCTTATTTTGTTAATTAGTAATTAGTAAAAAGTACTTTTAGTAGTCTAATAGTCGTGTCAATTTAAAACTAACGTATTGTAACGGAAGTGACGTCTGCCTGCAAATCCACCAATGCCAGCCTCCCCCTCATAATGCCATAATGCCCTTTTTACCTATTGTAAAGCGTGTTTTTTACCCAGGGGCATTCACAAATTTCATCATGACCGAATTGACATCTTTACCATATTGAATCTGTCAAAATTTGTAATTTATTGATGTTAAACCACAGATCTACTACTTATATATCTGTGTGTTAAACAGTATAAGTATATACCTTATTATTTACCTCATATTTTGAAGACATCAAAAAGACATCAAAAATTTAATATTTAACTTTTTTTTATTTCCTAGTCAATCCGCCGTAACATTACCTACATATTCTGTAAAAATTTCAGCTGGCTATATTATATTATATTACGGTTCGAAAGATACAGCTGTTAATAGGTAGGACAGACGGACAGACAGACAGACGTCGTAGGCTTAGTAATAGAGTCCGTTTTTACCCTTTGGGTACGGCACCCTAAAAACCGTGTCAACAATGTTACTTACCTGCCTGTTGTCCAGGGATCCACTCGGGGCCGTGTGTGGCGGGCGTGCTGGGGCTGCGGCAGCCGCGCTACTGCCTCGTCGGGGACTCCGTCAACACCGCCAGCAGGATGCAGACCTCCTCCGAGGTATGGACACACCGTCAGAGGTGCAGTGCCGAGCAGCACTTTAGCACACCTGCCTATACGAGTAGTGTCTAAATTTCTTTAGCTTGGCTTGATTTACCTATTTAGAAAAGTCGAACTTGACTTTTTTTACTAAGTACTATTTTGAGGAAAAATTTTTGAACCTATAACGGTAAACCTGGGAGGTGTAGACTTTTCAAACGTTTTTTTCAACTGTTTTATTTTAAACTATCACAGTTGTTCATTAAGGGATATTTACCGTTGTAAGGTGCTTTACCACGGTAAATATCCCGTAAATAATCATATGATTTTTATAGTTTTTAGCGGTAGGTATAGTAAAAAAAGTGGATGGAACACGGAGAAATTTGTACACTAACGATTTTTATACTAAGGCATAATATATCTCTCATGTTGTGAGGTACCAACAAATGAAGGAATGGCCTAAAATATATTTTTTTTGTATAACAGCCCGGGCGAATCCAGATCTCATCGGTGACAGCGTCACAGCTTCCTGAGGGTCGGTTCAGGCTGCGCAGGAGGGGTCTCATCAAAGTCAAGGTACCTTAATTTACACTTCCACTATTCAAGGTTAGAGTGAAATATAGGTAGATAGATAAACAATTTTTTGGTCACACCACAAATTAGATTAGATACACGATTTAAAAAAGCCAGATCAGCAATTGGCGGCCTTATCGCTAAGAGCGATCTTTTCCAGATCCCCCCTTTCTCTCTCTCTCTGTTCAACCTTGGGATGGAGAGAATTCATACAAAAATATGGAGGGTACCGTCACAGAATCTAATAACAGTAAATGAGCAATTTTTATACACCTACATTTATTTTGTGTAGGTATCTCGGAAACGGCTATAACGATTTAAATGAAATTTTGTATTTAGATATGGTGTTAAATACCGAGCATGGCGGCTCTTTTGGAGATCGATGGGGGAGGCCTATGTCCAGCAGTGGACGTCCTACGGCTGAAATGATAGCTCCATCTCCCAGCTACTGTCTACCGACTGCAAAACGTCCCTTTCTCAAAACGGACATTCTGCGACGGAAACATAGTCTTTTCAGTATTAAGTACCAAGCCGCGGTTCAGTCTACGTTTTTTTTTCTTTTTTATGGTTAACAGGCTAAGGGTTTGACAATAACTCACCTGATGTTAATGGGACAGTGTAGTCGGAGATGGTAAACACGCCTAGCCAGGAATCGAGTGATGAAACACTAGCTTCAAAGATAATATAACCACTTGATCGCGCATATAGTCAAAATTCCCTTTTGCAAAATGATGCCACGTCTAGGTTAAAAATAGTTTAGGTTGACATGATAGAACCTTTGCTTCATGCGGAGTAAAGGATTAGCAGTCAAGTGGTTAAAATATTGTCATTGACTAGCTCTCAAGTGAGGCTCTCAGAACTTCGTTTGACGACAGGTAGCTAGTCAGCCGAGCCTTACCCCACCACCATGCTATGGTTTCCTCACGATGTTTTCCTTCACCAGCAGCGCAAGCCCAATGTTGGGATTTGAACTTACGCCTGCGTCGTGTAAGTCGACACGCCAACCACTGGGCTATCATCGCTACATAACTTTCTACTTATTCAGATATTTACTTATATACACTATCTTCCAAACTATCATGACACTGTCGTCGTTTCCACAGAAGATAATTTTTTTTTCGTTTATACTTCTCTTTTCTGTGGTCGTTTCCACACATTTTGTTTATATTTTATGGGAAGTTTTCAATTAAGATGAAGCCAGTTACTCAGACTAGTTTCAACCGCATTCAGCGGCCTTTTCTTTTTGAACCCCTGACGCAAAAAGAGGGGTGTTATAAGTACGTGTGTATCTGTATCTGTGTGTCTGGCTGTGACATCGTAGCTCCCAAACGGCTTAACCAATTTCGATTGTTTTTTTTTTTTGTTTGTTTGAAAGGCGGCTTGTTCGCGTGATCTTAGCTGATTTAATAAAATCTGTTCAGACGTTTAAAGATTATCAGGGGCCTTACGGACAAATACTATTGCGGCACCTAATCCGCTCAGTTGGAAAATCACGCGAACGTGAACCTTATCGCGCCCAGATACGATTTGCGGTCGCGTGATTTTCCAACTGAGCGGATTAGGTGCCGCAATAGCAGTTGTCCTTAAGGCCCCTGGTATTTTATCGCGGGGTTTAAAAAAATATAATTAGTTATTTGGTCAGAGTAACCGACTTAATCTAATGTGATTAATTACCGTGTAATATAAACAAAAATCAACCAAACTTTCTATTTATAATTTTATTATAAATTTTCAGGGCAAAGGCATGATGGAAACGTTTTGGCTGGAAGGGGAGTTGGAAGAGGAAGATCAGCATGAGGCGCTGCAGCTGTTCTCTTCCCTGTGGGGGGATGAATAAAGCTTGATTCACATTACAGTGGCTGAAGCCGCCTTGACTCTCCCAGTTTCTCCCAGTCTCCCGTTACAAAAAATAAAAAAGATGGCAGCACTTTCTTTCGTCATCATCATCATTTCAGCCATAGGACGTCCACTGCTGGACGTCATGCTCCCCCATCGATCTCCAAAAGGGCCGGTTGGAAGCGGCCTGCATCCAGCGTTTCCCTGCGGTCTCTTTTACTGCACTTTCTTTACTAAGCCGAAATATTCTAACCCCTTTTACCAGGGGCCTTACGGACAACTGCTATTTCGGCAGGTTTGGAAATCACGGGAACGTGAACCTTAACGCACCCAGATACGGTTCGCGGTCGCTTTATTTTCCAACTGATCGGATTGAACGTTAGTTTGGTGCCGCAATAGCAGTTGTCCGTAAGGCCCCTGTACAGTCAGTTCATTTAAGAAAAGAAAGACAAATTCCTTAATATCTCATTTAATATCAACAAACGAATTAAATTCGTATTTTGTTTGATGGTACACATTACTATTTTCGATACAATTTAATTATTACTTACGATAGTTTAAATTTTACGATTAAGTAGGTGAATATATAAATATACTTACATTATATAAATTCTACGTAGGTTTAGTAACAATAATGGAATGCAGTAAAGTGTAGCTGCTAATTCATAATACTTTATTTAATTATTAAAATGATATATTATAGCGTTTACTTTAGATAATTATACCGAGTGATTTTTTTACCGAAAGGGCAAAAGCCTTATGGCATAGTTAAATAGCAGATTTAAAAAAAAAGTTTTGTGGGTAAACACAATTTTTTTGTGATTTTTACATACAACAGACGATTTCGAGAAGTAAAAAAAAACATCATTCTTCTTTCGAGTCGATGTTTCGTAGATTATTATATTGTTTTCAAATTAAGTTTTTAGACCAAAGTTTTGCCACCCCAATTGCCCTTTTCGTGGCTTCATTCAGATCGTCTAGTGTGCAAGTAGTAGGACACGCTGGACAGTGCAAAAAAAAAACATTAAAACAATTACATCATATGATGTACTACGTCGTGTACCTGACTCACCCTATTTTCCCCGTTTCGGTAAACAAGTCACCCAATAGATTGTTATTAATATAATATACTATACATAATGTAATATATTAAATAAGTAATAAAGAAATATTAAATAGTACTTAGTTTGAACATCTATGTGCGTTTGTGCAGTGTTTTATTTATCAGAGTTTGTATGTCCCGTTTCTCATACTTATTTTAAACATAAATATCAGAGCTATGTGTATTTTCTATAGTTCCATGTCGGAGTGAACAATTGTTTTCAGTTTTTTTAAATATAGTTAGTTCGTACAACTACAGATTACATAACCTGTGTTGTTAACAATTCAATGACTGAACAACAAACCGTCATTCAAAGGACCGCAAGACACTTTTTCCTTAAATTATATAACTATTAAACTGAGTCATTAGAGACTGTACCTATTTTGTTTTTCTTTTCCGCCAACGTGTCTACGTTATTACGTAGGTATAAAGTTGTATACTTTAGTTATATACTAACTGTACCTACCTACAATTAGGTAGGTACAAAAACAACTGTTCATTAGTTTAGTATGTTTAGATATACAAAGTGCCATCGAAATAACGCAAAACCTCTTAAGGGATGATTGTACTCCTTATTATTAAACAACTTATGTTGACCGCATCATCATTTAACATCAGGCGAGTTGGCGGTCAAACGCAACCCCATTAATTTAAAAAAACGTACAATGGGACCAGCGATGAAATCGCGAAAAGAAATCAGTTAATACATACATTTCATCGCACTCGATGCCACATCGCATATGGCAATGCACATTTGTATGGGACATCTTGTTGGTTTCATATTAAAAGTAGTTCATGATAAAAGAGGTTTTGCGTTATTTTTAATGGCACGTTGTATGTATTAGCTGTGGTTTAACAATAATGCACAACATAAAAAACGGAAAATTAACGAAAATTTACAATATTAACTAAAAACTAAAACTTAATTAATTAAATATAATTTAATAATAATAACAGGACAGGGGGTCTAGACAAGAGCCACTTTCTGTTAGCGTTCACGCCTGCGGAAAGATGAAATTGTATGAAAATGACATTCACAATGACATCAGCTAGAGAGAAATTATCTCAAGCTAATGTCATTTTCATACAATTTCATCTTTCCGCAGGCGTTAACGCTAACAGAAAGTGGCTCTTGTCTAGACCCCCAGGACTTGACGCCAATAAGCCAGATATCGTGGTGATCGACCGGTCCCAGCGGCGGGCAGTGCTCGTCGACATCACCATCCCACATGACGAGAACCTCGTGAAGGCCGTGAAGGACAAACTCAGCAAGTAGCTTGACATGGCTCACGAGATTACCGCCATGTGGGATGTTGACTCGTCGGTCATTGTCCCGATAGTCGTATCGGTGAACGGCCTTATAGCGAAGAGCCTCGACCAACACCTTAAGAGGCTCTCGCTAGACGGTTGGGTCAAGGGTCCGATGCAGAAGACAGTCATCCTGGACACAGCGCGCATTGTCAGGAAGTTCCTCACTCTGCAGCCCTAACCACCGGTAGCTTGGGCCCTGCCCCGCTACCGGCGGCACTCTAGGTTTAGGTTTTTTTTATAATATGTTGTTTTTATTTTTATATTTAATGTAAAAAACTTAAAAATTAAGTTAATAAATGAATGTGTGAATAATTAATTATATATAATAATTTAATAATATAATTAAATATAGTAACAATAATTAAATGTTTGCCTATAAAACACTTATTAACACTGATGAGCAAAACGTGAACCGATTTAACCATTTTAGCTCGGTAAAATGGGCAACAAAGAGCCGAAGCCCCAAGAGGCAAACGGCTTATTTTACAAACATACTTATTTTGTTAGTGCTTCGCTAGTTATTTAGGTAAAATAGTACCGTTAAGAGCCCGATCCCAGCCTATAGTCTATTTTGCAAATTTTTAACATTTTCGAAAGACAAAAATCCCTGTGTGGTATTCAAAAATCAATTAGTAACATTGGAAAATGATTTCATTGTTGTTTTTATTGGAATAAGAATAACATTGGAAATTATTTAAAATTTGTTTCATGTTGACGTTTTATGTTTTGGAGGAGATCGACAGAAACTCGAATAACTTTTTTTTATCACTTTCGCCAAAATAGGGAGATAATATAAATGGCTCTTAAGAGCATAGAAGACACAAAAATGGTTTGATATTGCCATAGCTGACTTTTTCACTAATATTGTAAACACCTATTGTGCATGCGTTTTTAAATGTGTGTATTATTTATTCATATTTTGTGAAAATAAATTATTTATCTTTAAATCTAACCAATTTTTTTTTTCTTTATGGTAAGGATATGGACCATGCGTTATGGAACAGCTATATTTTAGATAATTTAGTTATGCCAACTAAAATCACCAAAATCGACACCTATATCCAATGACAATTTATATTATCTTTGCCTATATTGAAGTACCTACACTGCAGTCCTTACTTCCTATATAAATACTGATAAGTAGAATTTGTTGGCACTAAGTATGTGTTTGGGACGGTAAGTAAGAATATACATCTAAGTATTAGTTTGATAATATTTTGATTTATTGATACAGTATTTTCAACTATACCTTGAATTTAATTTTACTTCTATAAACACATACAATTATTATATTTTCGTATGTAGAAAAATGTGTATATTTGTGTAAAAGACGAATATGGCTTCTACTCGTAAATCATGGAAACTGATGTGGTTTTCACACTTTTTGTTTATATCATGCGGGAATTACTCACGTAACATTTTGTTATTCAAAATACACTTTCTCAGTGGTACCACGAGTCGTAATATATAGCCGTGACTGGTGGTCCCACCAAGCAGTGGGACCACGAGCTCAAGTTTTCAGAATTAGTGGGACCACGAATAATAGTGGGTCAAAGACCGTGGGACCACGAGTCAAACATCAATTAATGCCAGTTTCAAGCGCATGCGGCTGTCTTTTTCAAAGTGAAAAGCGAGTCGGAAAAGACCACCAAATGCGGTTGAAACTACATATAGTCTGAATAATCGACTTATTTTTACGTAATTCCCGTTTAGTATAAAAGAAAATACTTGTAAAAAATTACAGTGAGATAAAATTACCTACAATACATTGCAAGATGATACAAAGTAAATGGTACATATTAATAATAGTAGGTATAGTGCACTAGACTTATTATACGTATAGGTACTTTTTTTTTTTATGGTGTGTAAATCTGGTAACAGAAATAAAATTAAGGCACTAGGGTTGAAACTAGTAAGTATAAATTAGTATAAAACAATAGAATAATACAAATAACAGAAAATAAATTAATACAAGATTAAAAACGACAAAGATTTCCCAAGGAATGTTTGGTCCGCAACAATTTGTACGTATAAATTATAATCAAAATGTAAGTACGTACTTCTGTGATTTTAATTTACAGGATGTTTCACCACAACCTGTATACTTACTCTTACGGACACGACTAACACGACACCCTGTATATACTAGTACATAAATCAGTGAGAACCATTAAATGACGAAGAAACAATAGGTAGTAAACTTAGCAGTACATGATTCACTTACATTAAATGAGTAGAGAGATTGAAAAAAAAACTTGATAAAAATCGCATTTTAAATATACATAAATATTAACTCGATTTAAAATGTTTCTACTCATTTGAATAGAAACACTTTGTCAAATTTATATCATAAGGTAGAAAGTTTTAGTAGGTACTCGAGGTGTTCAGTCTTCCTATAAGAACTAAACTATCAGTGACCCGAATCGCCACAAATTGCCATTCAAAAACCTATGAAAATCAACAAAGTTAACTATTCTCGTAGACCGGCAGTCCAGTTACGATACTACCACGCGCCTTTCCATTCGATCATTACGAAGATGTCGTAAGTAACTAGGCATCCGGCTGTCACAATCTGCCGTGTTCAATACAATACTCTTATTGCAATACAATACTCTTAATACTAAGTTCGCATAACCGGGATTATTTTTTAAAGAGAGCTGTGACCTCCTCGATCGTTTTGTTCTTAGTTTCCGGGAGCTTAAAGTACACAAAAATGAAGAACAATATCAGGAGTACCGTAAACGGAAGGAACACGTAATTGCCGAGAGCTTCCGACATCGGGATGAAAGATAGGCCGACGAGGAAATTGGCGAACCAGTTGACCAACGCGCCGAAGCTCACGGCAGCGCTTCTCGAACCCTGCCCGAACAACTCGGAGAGAATCATCCATGGGATAGAACTCGGCCCCACACCGAAGAAGCCAACATACGCCAGCGTGAAAATGACGGCAAATACGCTCATCGTCTGGTTGTTTTCATATGTGAAGAAGGCGATCGTCATGAGTATGGAAGAGATTGCCATCCCCGCCAGTCCCACGAGCTGCAGCGTACGCCTTCCGAGACGGTCCATCAGGGGTATCGATACCAGTGCCATTATAAATAGCATGCTGCCGACGCCGATAGATGCTAGCCGTGCTGTCTCCAGCACTAAGCCAGCTTTCACGAATATGTTAGTGGAATAGTACAGGACTGCGTTGATTCCTCCCCACTGCTGCGACAAGTGCATCACCACGCCTATGATGAGCGGCGCGCGCAGCGCTTTTATCACGAACAAGTCCTTGATCGTGAATTTTTCTTCCTGTCTCGCCGCTTGGTCTTCGACGTGCATGTCGTTGATTTCAGTCTCAATTTCTGTAGTGCCTCGGATCTTGGCGAGAGCGACTCTTGCTTTTTCTTCGTCTCGGAGACCAAGCAGTAAGTAGCGCGGTGATTCAGGCGCAAACGGCAGCATTAGGCATTGGACAGCGGCCGGCACGATGGCCAGCCCCAGCAGCCACGGCCAGCCCTCGTTGCTGCCGAGGATGACGTCGATGCCGAGAATCTGTCCGCCGATGAGGCCTAACGCAACCGCCAGCTGGTTGACCGTTCCAAATGCACCGCGTAATCGCACCGGCGCGACTTCCGACACGTACGTTGGCGAGGCGGTGGTCGCGAACCCGCAGTTGATGCCGATGCAGAATCGGCCAATAATGAGCATCCACACGGAGCCAGCCAGTTTACTGAAGCCCATGAGGACGGCGCCTAGCACCCCGAAGGCGGCATTGAAGAGTAAAGCATTCTTCCGGCCGTACGTATCAGCCATCCAACTGGCGAGCGGACATCCGATCATGCCGCCTATAGCGAAGATGCTCACTATTACGGAGAATATGTATTGTGGGCGGGAGAAATCATTGGCTCCGATGAAGTTCTCGATGAACTCTTGCGGCGCGTTGATGACGCCGGTGTTGAAGCCGAACTGCAGCATGCCGAGCACGGCCGCGGCCACTGCGTACAGCAGCGCTCCCGTCGTGCCGCCGCCCTCCATGGCCGGCCCTGGTGCCGCTTCTGAAAAGATACAACACGAACTATACATACATGGTGTCATTACTAATAAGGCGATATGTAAATTGTTTTTACTCCATGACGGCTTTGAAACAAATTTGGCATAGAAGTAGGTCTGTTGTGGCTATTACTGTTTTGATACAGTAAAGGCGGCCACGATTTAAAAGATTCTAGTTTTTAAATATTGTTTATCAGATCAAAGTTTTTAATTGCTTTCTAAAACATGCGCTTTGCAAGCGCCCGGTATACAAGTAGGTATGTCAACAAGCAAGAGTTATGTAAGAAACTTATCTCTTAGATGGAGAGATTACCCAGATCAGTAGCGTGTGAGTGAAGAAGATTAAGATAACTATAGGTAATGTTAGGTGTATATTGCAACAGCGCGAAATATTGAACATAGATAAGTTTTCAGTTGATCTGCTAGAGATAGAGACATCATGAAATCTCGGAAACTACTTGACCTACGAAGCTGAAATCGACAGGTATGAAATGTAGGTCCGCTAAGAAATAATTTTGCGAAAGGGCCGAATTAAGAGGGGTCAATGGAGATTGAAAGTATATGAAATCTACGCGAACGAAGTCGCGGCAACAGCTAGTAGTTGTATAAAATAAAGAATGTAGGTATTGCAAAATACTCGTATTTAAATGCTACACATCAGCTAAACGCAAAATGACAATCAATTAACTAAATCGATTTTGGTGGCTAATGAAATGATAACAGTACACTTGAACTTTACCTTGAACGAATCTAATTCTAATAAATAGATATAGATAAAATTAGATAGGAACGATAGTAGGTATGGTATTATGTTAATTGCTACAACTATACATAGACATTCTTTTTTGTGGATACAGGAGTTATTTAAAAAAAAATTGGTAATTACTTTGTTTTGCAAGTCAACACTACTCCTAGCTTTAAATTTATAAGTAAGTTTTGAAAGTAATCTGTGAATAATGCTGTGGCCCACCGGATTATCATGTTGAAGTGGCAGTGGGCGGGGCACATAGAACGTAGAACAGATGGCCAACGGGGCCGAAAGGTTCTCGAATGAAGACCACGGACCGGTAAGCGCGGCGTAGCGACGTCCTACAAGATGGACCTCGTAGACGACCTAAAAGAGACCGCAGAGAAACGCTGGATGCAGGCCACTTCCAACCGGCCCTTTTGGAAATCGATGGGGGACATATTATGTCCAGTGGACGTCCTATGGCTGAAATGAAGATGATGATGAGGGCTGTATTATTATTAATTTTAATAATCTATCCACTTTATCGTAAAATTTTATATTATGGCTGTATGCTGTTCCTTAATAAATAAAATAGTAGGAAAAAAATATGTAAAAAAAAGTATTAAATAAAAAAAAAGTCAGTAAATATTTGTGCATTTGAATACTGTTAAATTTATAAGAAAACTTACTGCGTTCCATTTTGTTAGACTAACGTTGGAAGCGTTGATCTATTACAATTCAAGACACGTAACTGAAATATATCTCCAAACGGTTCGCGTATCACATATTCATATGATAACGAATCTGATCTGATCTAAACTTATGATTAAATTATCAATGTAATAAGATACGTCAATTGTTTCTATATAAATTTACAAGTCATTTTAGGGCGAAAACTGCATTTTATATCTAAAACTAAAAGCTAGCGTAGCAAACGAGCAACTGTCTAACAATGGCATGGCAAAACATGACACCGAAACTGAATCATAAGCGTGTTTCAGAACTAATATTTACCTATTACGATGAAAAATCAATGATCGTTAAGCATATTGGTGACATCCTGTTTATTGTCCAAAAAATGATGCTATACGAGGAAAAGCGAAATAAGGACAATCTTACTAAAATACCTAAAGGATAACTTCCAGCGATGCAGATCGCGTGCACAATTACACATTGCACCCAACAATTGACGAGAAGTGATGACATAATGGTACTGAGACGTGTTCCTTAACTGTTGGCCTTTTGGAAAAACTCAAGAGTCACACAGCGGGCAATGGAGAGAGTTATGCTCGGAGTTTCTTTGCGCGATAGAATCCGGAACGTGGATATTCGCCAAAGAACCAGAGTCACCGACATAGCTGTTAAAATTTGCAAGTTGAAGTGGCAGGCCACATCGCTCGAAGAATCGATAACCGATGGGAAAGAAAGGTTCTTGAGTGGTGACCAGGAACTGGACAACGCAGCGAAGGCAGGCCTCCCACTAAATGGATCGACCACGTAGTGAGTCGTGGGCATCCAGTGGATGCAGATGACAGGCTGTCGTTCAGCAGTGGACTTCTTCTGGCTGATGATGATGATGACCCAACAATTTATCGATCTTTATATTTTACACAATGTTAAGCAATATTGTATGTCTGTTAAGGACGAAGCCTATTTTAAGAACTTGGTAACCTACAGTTTGACAATAAATTATTTCTGATTTCAATGTTCAGTTTAAGCCGGTGGCTACGAAAAGAAGTATAAACTATTTTTAACCGGCTTTGGTTAAAAATAGATTTAAAATAGATTTAAAAAAAGTTTCTCAATTCAGTTTGATTTTTTAGTTAATATATTCTTTTTTTATGTATGTATATACATCGGTTACACCGTAATTGAGAACCAATTTACGTGACAATTTTTTATTATGTGGAGGAAACTCTCGAAGTGGTCCCAATAAAAAATTCATTCACATTGGCTCAGTAGTTTTTGATTTAGCTCTATTTATACGAATAATTTCGTTTAATGTTGATTTGGCAATATCAATAAAAAACTCGAGCCCTTACTAAGTACTTATTTTGAGGTCGGTTTCTTATTTTTAGCCGACTTCAAAAAGTGAAGAGGTTCTCAATTCAATTGTGTGTTTTTTTATATTTGTTACGCGATTACTCCGCCAATTATGAATTGATTTTGATGATAATTTTTGTGTTTGGCACACCAAACATACATACTTCATTCACACTTCATACTTTGGTAGGCATACTTCAGAGGTGGTCCCATATAATTTTTTACGAAATTAATACAACACTTTAAAAAAAATTCAACAATAACAAAAAATATATAACCTTCAGCAAAAAATTTGATGAGGACTTTCAATCTCTATTTCAACTGTCATTTTCAAATTTTTTGTTGGTATGTTAGCTGTCGGTTTTTTTTTCTAAAAATTTATTTTATATTATGATATAAATCTAATATATAAAAATCTTGTGTCACTGTGTTTGTGGGTGCACTCCTCCGAAACGGCTCAACCGATTTTTATGAAACTTTTAATGTATATTTGGTAGGTATGAGAATAGGTCGTAAAGAATATTTCATACCACTAGGTGTAGTAGCGAGGCCGAAGGCTAAGCTCTACGCGTACGAAGTAGCGGGTATCAGCCAGTATCTCTACATAGTATAAATTAAAGTCGCTTTCCGTGTCTGTCTGTCTGTATGTCTGTATGGCCGCTAACTCCTCCTAAGCCACGCAACGGATTTTGATGCGGTTTTCACAATCAGTTAGATACATTTTCACGGAAGGTTTATATATATAATTAGCGACCCGCCCCGGCTTCGCACGTAAATTACACCCGTGCGAAGCCGGGCGGGCGGGTCGCTAGTATAATATGAATTATGCATTTGTTTTCTATCTGCACCTATCAGAAAAGTATAGGTATCCATTTAGCATCAAAAATAAAGTCTGAAGTACATACACGTACAGTTTATTTAAATGACACAGTTCTTGCGGAACTAAAATAATTATACTTGCGTTATGAGCTATAAAACACCACAACTAATTTCAGATGTGCGATGATAACAAAGCAACGGAATAAAGAAGCAGACAAATGGACAATGAGTCATAAGACATTCACAATTTGCATTTCAAGTGACACGCGAAATCATTATAACGCAAATGTAATGCTTTTTGGGGTTCCGTGCTCAAAGGGTGACATGGGACCCTTTTACTAAACATACGCTGTCTGTCTGTTCTACCTTCTTTTGAACCGTAATAGGTAGATAGCCAGTTGTAATTTTTACAGAATTTTCAATTTTACGACGGATAAACTTAGAAATAATATTAAAAGTAAAAAAATACGGAGATCCCCATACAGCAAACGTATTTTTAAACATATTTTTTGTCTTTGCGGTAACGAACGCACGGTTATACGAAGCGTCAACTTGGCATGATTACATAACACAATAATAAACACCAGCCAAGTGCTAGTTGCGAGAGCTTGAACTGAATGAAAGAAAACACATTTTTTGGGTGCGAAACCCTCGGTGCGCGAATCCAACTCGCACTTGGCCGGTGCTATTCAGAATAAAGTTTTATTCTGTTCTATTTATGTGACTGATATGTATGACCATTAAATCCGTTCTGGTCTGTATTATCTGGACGACTCTACACGGTTTTAATGCATGGTAATCTCTTGGTCTCTACAATAGTTACTTAGCAGATTTCTATGGCTAGTCAGGCGATAACATAAAATCATTTTAAAAAATTACTTTACTCACATTTATAATTTAAATAACATAGACTTTTATTAGAATAGGAATAGAATACCTTTACTTTCAAGGTCTGTAAGTTAGTAATAATTAATTAAGTCAAGGTTGGTAATAATTACTACATATATATGTATATAAATATACAAATACAGGAAATTTTTAATATCAAATATATACACTTAATAAGGCGATCGTATAATACATAAGAATCAAACAATAAAAGTATAAAGTATAGATAGGTCTGGGTACTATGAAGCATGATTTTTGTAAGAATTGTAAACCAGTTGTTCGCCCAAAACCGAGATCTAGCAGCCTCTATATCTTCACGACCCTGCTCATATTTTAACTTAAATTGTATTGAACTGACTAACCTACAACATTTCATAAAGATCAAATCAACGATACGCAACAAATATATAAACTTTTTTTTAAAGTTATAGGTAGGCTTGCGCTTGGCCGCCAACTCGCCTGATGTTAAGCGATGATGCGGCCTACGATGGAGCACGCTTGCCTAGAAGAAACCTATTCACTCTCGACTTGAAGACACCCAGATTGTAACTATCGGGGAACACCCACTCAGGCAGCGAATCCCACAGACTAGCAGTTCGCATAATAAATGTGGAATCAAAGCGCTTCGTACGGGTTCTCGGAATATCAACCATAAAGCGGTGTCGATTCTTCGATTTAAACATACATAAGAAATGTCGACTAACCATAAGAATCTGTACTCTCTTTGATCGGTCAATTAGAACGTTGTTGTTGAAATGCATCGCCTACTGTTAACACAATGACATGACACATGTCTTATTTCGATGTAAGTACTAGTATTTTGTGTATGTACATCAATTGTCATAACAAGGCAGTACCAGTACAATGAATTTGAAATGAGACACCATTCCAAAAATGGTAATCTTGTATGATACAGCTCTGTTATTTGTAGTAGGTACCTATTATTTATTTTGAGATTCTCTATATCAGCGCCGGTCTTAGCGTTTGGTCGGGGTATAGCGAGATAGTCTTTCGGCGTGTATTTCTGAAAATATTTATGCTCATCCAGGATGTAAACAATTTCCCAACGAAATTTTAAACAAAGTCAATGCTATTCCACATCAATATTTTATATTATGTACAAGCAATGCAAGTGTGCCCCGCCACCTGCCGCGCGGCTCCGCCCCGAGACGCAAGGCATTTTTTTTTGCACTTTTATCATTTTGGCGTCTCTTGCTACTCTTATCTGGCGCCCAGAGCGACCGCTCCTCTCGGTCTACCCCCAGGGCTTGGGGGTTGCAGATAGAAACATTCAATTTTTCATGGTTTTTTTTCTCTAAAATGTTGATAACGTGCCAATGGGAGAGCTGTGGCTATAGAGCGTCGCCTTAAGAGGTACATCTACGGAAAAGAAGAATCGGCGAACATATTATCACGTAACATATACAGTATACACACAAAACATACTGTCGAATTGAGAACCTACTTTTTAGAAGTAGGTTAAAAATGAGTAAATAATGAAGCCGGTCGAAAATAAGACGAAATTGTTATCAGGTAATACTGGCCAGATGGTGGTGTTTGATATGGTTGACAACATGTATGCTCCACTCACAGACCTAAATCAAGATAGACACTTTGTATGTCTGTATCCAATAACAAATTGGATCAATGCTCCAACTAGCAGCTCTAGCAAGGCACGTTATTCAGTTAGATTTCCGTCGTCTTGAGTACGTCGTACAGACGTCAATGCAAAAAATACCAAATTGCGGTACGGTAGGGTTACCGTATCAAAATTTTAAAAGTCCTGACATGAAGCCAGATTTTTCAATAAAATATCGGTCATTTTAGTAAGTTGGCAAATTTTTCAAAGATTTTTGTTTTGTGTTTAGGGAGTCGTTAATCAATTACTCGTATTGCAATACCCTAGCTAAAAAGGTCGGACAAATCCGGACTGATAGTAACCGTAGGCCATAATAAACTAAAAAACTCTTCGGAAATAGTTGCGCATGCGAACGAAATTTAGGATATTACCATTAAATTGCTCACGTGGTTTCGTAGTAGGTAGGTAAGTTTAAAAACGTGGAACACACTTGTTATGTTTGCGGTGTCTATATGCTGGTTAAATGTCTGTAGCTCCAGTCTACTAGATAATTTTAATTTTGAATTTGCATCCATTATTGAAGACTCGAAAGCCAAAGGTTATCTTATGAATATTTACAAACTTTTGTACACTTTTCACAAACACACTGCAATATTATTAACAACGTCACAAAATAATAAAACACTTTCGCTACCTTATCAAGGACGTCAACCCACAGCGTATATAATAATCTATTCAAAATAAACAAATAGATACAACGAGGAAACATTTTTATGAAACATTTATTTGACTACAAATACGTACCACAAAATGTAATCCGATAGAAAGCGTGCAAGCTGGTGATGTGAAATCAACGACGCGAATGGAGAAACCGATAGGTAGTAGAACCAGTGCGGCGGAGGCAGTGGCGCAGAACTCACTGTCTTGTAGAGGTCGCGCGGGTGCTCTGAACGCTCCATCCGAATTAAGCCGAGAACATGACGTTAAAAACAACTTGTCATGTTATTTAAATAAAATTACAAATTTTTATGCTTTTTTCCTCTCGAGAGGATTTTGGCGTCACACGTTTTGTACATTTGCAAGTGACGTGTATTAATACATTTTCGAGTTTTATTCATCATCATCAGCCAGAAGACGTCCACTGCTGAACATAGGCCTCCCCCTTTAACCTCCACACTAAACGACAGCATGCCTTTTGCATCCACTGGATACCCGCGACTCTCACAATGTCGTCGGTCCATCTAGTGGGAGGCCTCTCTGCGCTGCATCTTCCAGTTCGTGGTCTCCACTCCAGAACCTTTCTTCCCCATCGGTTATCGGTTCTTCGAGCGATGTGGCCTGCCCATTGCCACTTCAACTTGCAAATTTTAACAGCTATGTCGGTGACTTTGGTTCTTTGGCGAATATCCACGTTTCGGATTTTATCGCGCAAAGAAACTCCGAGCATAACTTTCTCCATTGCCCGCTGAGTGACTCTGAGTTTTTCCAAAAGGCCAACATTTGAGGACCACGTCTCAGTACCATATGTCATCACTGGCAACACACACTGGTCAAAGACCCTTGTCTTTAGGCACTGTGATACCTTGGACGAGAAGATGTCACGCAATTTTCCGAACGCTGCCCATCCGAGTCGGATTATTCGGGCGATCTCGAGTTTTATTAGACATCGTAAAATAAGTCATAGTCTCAGTCAAAGACAAGACAAATAAGTCAAGGTCCAAGTCCAAGGTCCAAGGTCGGTCAAGTCAGTCATGCCCTAGTAAACTGGATTACTAGATGATTGTAAGGAATTTTGAAAACACGATGAAGACTAGTGTTTCACTTCGTTTCACCTCGTTATATCACTTGTCCACACTCGAGCACTTTCACGAACACTTAATATATAATAATCCACTATTATTACATAATAACACTCGAAAATACTTAAGTTTAAACAAATAATAGAATGAGGCGACCTGTTTTTCCCGTTTGCGTCAAAAAACCATTACTTCTTGTTCAGGGCTAATGATGATGATTTCTGGTAGGTATGCAGAATAAAGTACATATTTCTATGTATAACTAGCTCCATCCTGTGGTTTCGGCCGTGTTATATACCTCCTTGGTAGCGACAGCAGCCCCCTTTGACTTAGATGACAATTTTTTTTTTGTCTATTAATAAATATAAATAAATAAATATATGGAAAATTTTTGCACACACGGTCATCTGATCCCAAACTAAGCAAATCCTGTAATATGGCTGCCAGAGGCATACATACATATATAGTTTTAAATACATATTTAAATAGATATTAACACCCAGATATAGAACAAACACAAATGTTCATCACATGAATATTTGTCCTAGGTGGGAATCGAACCCACGCTCCCAAGCTCAGAAGGTAGGTTCACTATGATGTAACATGTCAAGTCAATGTATAAGACTTTAATTCTAGCCGTTACATATAAAATGCATAAAATGTTATGGGAAAAATAATTTTCTTCTTAATATATTTTTTCGTATTTTTTTCCGATATTCTAATACTTTACTTATTCTGCTATTCGAATTAGAGACGATTCTAACAAATCAAAGATCACGGAAATCGGTCCAGCCATTACTGAGTTTTACGATATATTATAAAATCATAGATGTATTATACACTAGCAGCGCTATTTCTTTTCTGAACTTAGCTGTGCAAATCGAATTTCATCAATCGACTATTAGACATTTAGTATCGATATATCGTATTTGTCGATAGTCGAAGACTTTGCCAAATACAAACGTCAATAAGAATCCATGCCTAAAACAATTCGTCAATGGCAAAATATATTGATTGAAAATTCTGAAAAGCAAAAGGGATGTGTGAGTAGTGTATAAAATACTGATGTGTCATAAGGATAATATTATAAAAGTGTTACTTGGAATTAAGTAACACATGCTACAATATCATCCTGGAAAATGTGGGATAGTTACAAGATTGTCGGTAAAACCACAGGCGCAACTGTACCTTGATGATCCAGAAATAACTCCCGATTATAAAAATCGTATATTATGCAATTACTTAATAAAGGAGCGATTTAAAGCGAGGGCCATAGATGAATCACGAGCAAGTGAAGGATTTTAACGACTGAATCGCGACCGTAGAGAGTGATTCGTGATGATTGAATCATGAGCGTAGCTAGTGATTCAAGTGTTAGAATCCTGAGCGACGCGAGTGATTCATGGCCCTCGATATAAATCCGCTTTGTTCAAGAGATACTATACTTTATACTATGACTACGAGAAAAGATTTAAGGAGTTTGTATCGAGTATTTTTTGGATGTTGTATAGCATTGAGATGGAGGTCGAATATATGGGTGTGTTCTAAATTAAAACACCAAAATAGTGATTAAACATGCTTTTTATTCACTGTTTTTAGTGAATAAAATAAGCTTTTTAGAGGGGGAATGGTATAAAAATATGCCTGCCATGGTTTTTTTTATCAGTTGGCAGCACACAAAAAAATGTAATCATAGATGGAGTTTTGGCGCCAACGGCAATGTGAAAAACGTCGCCTTGTTTCCTAAACTTATGCATTTTCAAATGTTAATGAGGATTAATGTTTATTAAGTGTTCGTGAAAATGCTAGAGAGTGTAGGCAAACGAAATAATAAAGTGAAATAATTATGTCATTTTTGGGTTGTTTCAAAAACTCCATAGAAGTCTTTAAAGTCTCCACCACTTTACAAGGGCATGTCTTGGACTTGACCGTGATTTACTTTGCTTCACTGTGACTATGACTTGATTGGCGATATTTATGAAGTATTCAAGACATTAAGGACTTTCTATCTTGTTGCCAATAAATTAGAAAAAAATCGTAGATGCAAAACAAAATGTAGAGTAAGATAGACTATTCTTAAGAAGTAGCTACTACGCATCGTCTGCAACGTTTTGCTTATTGCAAGTGGCAGTGGAAGTAGGTACTACTAGGCACTACCACTGCCACTTGTATTAAGCAAAACGTTGCAGACGAAGCATAGTAGCTACTTACAACTTCTACTTGCTACTTGTACCACGCATCGTCTGCAAGCGCCTTAAGTAATACCTGTTACACAAGTAAGATTGAATGCAAATAAGTATGCATAATCAACCTCGTGTATTTGATAATAACAAGGCAACACGACGGCGTACAGAATTCTAGAAAATGCTATACTTGATTACCCTTGTGACATGATTCTTCGCAATGTCTTTTTAGCCATCCTACCCTTCCCTCTCCATTATTTTTGTCAGCTGCTATTTCTGGTCAATCTTTCTTACGTTTATGGTAACCTGTTGTTAAGACGAAATATGCTTCAAATTTGACGATTAGTCCTCACGAATATTCAAAAGTAGACCTTTAAAATCGATTCATTGACATTATTTCTATGTATGTAATAAATGTTCATGAAATATTTTATTCGGACGTGTTCACCAATACACGATTAAAGAAATTTGACTCGATTGAAAAAGATCGTAAACTTTCCTAAAAAAAACACCCGTTTTTACGTTCTCTTCGATGGATGGAATCAACTTCATTCAGATTCTATAGAAGATATTTTTATTTAAAAAAATGGGTGTAATCCTAACAATCATTCAAATACTTTAGTGATCGCAGTTTTTTGTAAAAGCGTAAGATTATTTAGTAGAAAAAAAAAATGAATATTGTAAATATTTGAAACCGCGCACGCCGAGTATGCAAGCATTACCGTCAAACAAGTGTACGTTCTCTACCATTTCGCCTTAAGCAACAGCTGTTATTGTTGTTACTGTTGTTGGTTGTTATTGTATTAAATCACAGGGCAAGAGGCGTACTCCTCTGCCAAATAGGTTAGCAATCATAGTAGAAACAAAAGTAGTTATGCGATATTGTTATAGTGTGCGTTCAAACGAACAGGTTATTTTCGTGTGTGCGTTTATTTGTAAATGTGTGCTATGCGTGATCCTCGGAAAAGTCAGAACAAAATCTTCAGCAGATTATCGCGTTGGCTTCTAAGAGTCGGTTATGACTGGCGGGATATATTATTATACCATGGACTGGCGCATATATAGCTTATCTGCATTCGACAAGCATGCCTTACCCAGTTTCTCTTTAGTTGGTTAGGTAGTTGATGTTTGCATGATATCTAAATGAGTCACATCGGCTATGTAGGTTTTGGAACGCAGGTTAGTGTTTCTAATGCGGTCCGTTACAAGTATTGAGGAGCTCTGCCTATACTGCGCCCCATCGCTCGTTGGCACAGATTATCAAGCCTGCAATGTGCATAGTTTTTGCTCGTCGGCAATCTGCAAGCGCCATTTGATGAGGATGTGCCTAATAAGATAAATACTGCATGGAAAAGCTATAGTTGTATGAAGTTCTACACATTTATGACGACGTAAACATCTGATAAATATCTACTATAGTTGACCATTGACAAAAAATTTACTCTATAATATAAAAAAGCTTTTGATGTCACCACTCGAATGTACATCAAAAGATCTATTTTAGTTTCTCACAAGTTGCTCATACTTATCAACTTTGTACACTAATCTTTAGGTAGATGATGCGGAAATTAAAATACAAAGATAACTGATTGTGTTTTTTGTGTTTGTTCAAAGTAGTGAAGAGCGACCGACGGAAGATAATATTCTAAAATAGTGATAACCTTGGTGCTTGGTGATACTTTATTTTATTCTGGCTGTCAATTCACATCAGTCTTAAATACATCGGCATCTGGTAATCACTGATTAAGCCATTCACAGGGTTTTACTCACATTTTTAAATTACAGTGGTCTGTGGGCCAAGGTCGTTTTATAAGTTGCAAGTGCAACGAATGCACAAGACGGTGGGTGTCGTTCGTTACTACGATATGGGTCTATATCGTAATAAATCGTCTATATAGCAAAATAATATACCCCCGAAGTGAGGTGGTCAGAAGCAACACAAGTATGTAGTGAGATGGTTCGAAAAACGCCCGTTTAACAACTAGTGCCTGCAGTACCATGACGGATAAAAAATAACCTTGACACTAAGTACTAGGTAAAACACTCATGGGTAATAAACGAAGTAGGTAGGGACCAATAAATTTTTGGTACACAGACAAAAAAACTTGAGACAGAATGACTGATTTTTAAGGCTTCCCGGAGCCCGGGTAATTCTTACAATATTCCGGAAATTACTTACTCGTTCGATTTTGATGAAACTTAGTATAAAAATCTAAATTTAAAATACGATTTTTTTAAAGAAAAAAAGAAGGTTTTTTTTGTTTTTGTTTTTCCAAACTGAAAAAGAGCACAAATAATCGAAATTACAGGTTGATAAAAATTAAAGGAACAGGATTACGACAATGTGCAAATTCAAACAGAGGGTCGATTCGATCGCTTCTTTCACATAATCATTGGGGTTTATAACCACGGAACAGAAAATACCAAAACAAAAGGTTTACCCGATAAACAAGTACAAAACAGATAAGTAAATAACAAAAGCCTAGTAGAATATAATAGGCACCTCTACCAATGACGATTGTAACCACATAGTGTTTGACGGAAATATGTATGATGGTTCACACTTTACTCATATTGTGGAAAGTCCACTATTCGCTGGGTATGAGACGGTATTATATTTTGTACCGCAGCCCGCAATCATGTGATTCGTGTCTTATTGTTTTATTTTCCAGTTAGGAAAACAATGATTTAAGGGAAAAAAAACTAATAAATACAGTAATGTCTTTGATTCATCTACTTCTTTCGACAGCGTTTCCCTGCGATCTCTTTTAAGTCGTAGTGGCTAAGTGATAATCTGAGATCACGAATATTTGCCTATGTAACTATGCACTCATCATCATCATCGTTTCAGCCGTAGGACGTCCACTGCTGGACATAGGCCTCCCCCATCGATCTCCAAAAGGGCCGGGTTGGAAACGGCCTGCATCCAGCGTTTCCCTGCGGTCTCTTTTAGGTCGTCTGTCCATCTCGTGGGTGGACGTCCTACGCTGCGCTTACCGGTCCGTGGTCTCCATTCGAGAACCTTTCGGCCCCGTCGGCTTTCTGCGTGCTATGTGCCCTGCCCACTGCCACTTCAACTTGCTAATCCCTATCACTATCGTCATTTATTAAAGATTAGATGATAAAATAACTAATAATTGATACCAGTACTTATACCTAACTTATATAATCGCACGCAATTAGATTAGAATATCGATAACAATGTATTGTTAATATATAGATAAGTACATTATTAAGTAGGTACTTATGTTTGTTTCCCACGGGTAAAAAGCAAAGATTGATAAAATAAAACCGTTTGTTTTCCATGTTGTTGATTTTCCATGAAAATAACAGTCAGTTGGCAATGACCACTGACTGATAGGAGTTATGGTGAAATTAAGAAACAGTATGCGAGGCTGGAGACATTTTAGACGATCGTGTAAAGAGAAAGTGAATTCAGATAAATATGACGAACTATCGAGATGAATGGACGAAATATACATATTGTACGACCCACCATCGTCATTGGTACGACCCCACATAAGTGGGATGAGGGTAGGAAGACGACGGTTCATCATTATCAGCCTGTCATGTTCCTACTGCTGGGACACAGGCCTTCTCTCAGAGAGAGGATGGGCCCTGTTGGCCAGTGCATTTTGGTGAATGTCATATTTTTTTAGATACATTATTGCCATGGACAATATCGTCCATGCCTTTATTTGCTCATTATAAAAAAATATAATTATTTCCTAGTAAAAGATATAAATAATTATTAACTATTATTTTTTCTCTTAGGCGTTAATAACAAGACTTAAATTAAACTTAAATACTAATGAGTCCATCTTTATTATCTATTTATAATTAAATAACCTTTTTTTTCTCCCTTTCTCCTTTACTGAATGTCATATTATGTCTTTGAACTTTTGAGGTTCTTGGACATCACTATGTTTCCTTCACCGTTGTTAAGCGATGACATCGAAATTGCACGACTGTAGGTTCACATCAATGACGAAAGAATACCAGGTTCTCATGCAGTTTGTGTGTAAGGGAGCGAGTGTGTTTGTTTCTTCCCGCTTAACTCCATAACGGTTGAACGAATTTGTATGAAATTTGGTATGGAGGTCGTTTATATTCTGAATTATATTTATCTTTATCCCCAACAAAATAGTTCCTGTCATTGATATATCTATGGTTCTTGTAGAATACGACCTGATTAGCTCAGTAGTGGCACATCTGCCTCATGAATGTAGGATTGACAACTTTTTTTGCAAATACAATGAACAGTAATTTTGAAATATTAACAGTATTACAAAAATAAGGATCCCGAAAAAACGTTTTGCGCGCTTATAAAATATTTTTTAATGGTTTAAAGTAATAATGAAAATATAAACAGTATTTTGCATACTTTTTTGGTTGAACAGTATACAATATTATAGAGCTAATCTCTACATAGTATAAATTAAAGTCGTTTTCCGTCTGTCTATCTGTATGGCCGCTAACTCCTCCTAAACCACACAACGGATTTTGATGCAGTTTTCACCATTAGTTATATACATTTTAACGGAAGGTTTATATATATAACTAGCGACCCGCCCCGGCTTCGCACGTAAATTACACCCGTGCGAAGCCGGGCGGGCGGGTCGCTAGTACAGTATAAGATTGTTTTTAACAGCATTGTTGGCAACTCGACAACACTAGCCTTATAGTGTGGGAATCTTAGTAGAGAGCTATTAAAGTGAAGGGATATTAATTAATTATTAATAGAGGCACAACGAGCTACAGTAAGAAACTAACAGTGCGACCTAATAGCTGTGCTAATAGGTACGACCTATAATCGTCCTCTAATCGATAAAGAAGTGCCTTGCGCCTTTGCTACGGAAATACTCAAGGATGTTTGTTTAATCGCACACAAATAAAAACTTAAGTTTTCATAAAATTTCATACAAACATAAATGAGATAATTATATTTTACGACAAATCGTCCAATTTGCCGTAAATAGCCCGTTGGTCCAGTTGGTAGTGAACCTACCTTCTGAGCCTGAGGGCGTCGGTTCGATTCCCACCTAGGACAAACATTTATGTGATAAACATTTGTGTTTGTTCTATATCTGGGTGTTACTATCTATTTAAGTATGTATTTAAAACTATATATGTATGTATATCAGTCTCTGGCAGCCATATCACAAGCTTTGCTTAGTTTGGGGTCAGATGACCGTGTGTACAAAAATGTCTCAAATATTTATTTATTTAATTATTTAATTTATCTTTACAAAAATCGGCAATGAAGTAGTAAGCATGCAATTTAAGAAATCGCCTTAAAATAATATAAATAAATACAATGTGCCAATGCCAAAGAGAAAGCACTAGTGTAGTAGCTTTACTGGGTATGAGTCATTATTTTACTATTGAACGAACTAGTCTATTGAACTGACTTTGATACTTGTTTTTAATCGACTTAAGAAGGGAACACCTGAATTCGTTTTTTTTTTTAGAATTTACGAGTATGTAGGTACACCAATAATCGAGAATGCTCTACAGATGGTCCCACAATTTTTTTATAAGCTTTGGCTTTTAACCAGCTCTACGAATAATTTTGTTCCGCGCCTGTTGATTCGGCGATATCAATAGTTGTGTTCGAACGCTTACTAATTTTAAAATTGATATATTATTAAATATTGAACTAGCTGTTGCCGGCGACATCGTACTACGCGTAGCCTTTAAAATTACATTTACCCCCTAAAATTTGTTTTCATCGCAAAATCTGCAAAATCGCAAATCTCTTAGCACAACTTATGAAGGAAATGTCTACACTTAATGACCTGCCAAATCTCAGCTTTGTTACTCAAGACGTTAACGAGATGTCGTGAAGGGCCAGTCATTGAATTATATACTAGTATTTCGCTTTTGTTTTATTTATCCTACATTAATGAATTTTAATTAATAATAACTACTAAATATAGTAAAAGATTATAAAAACCAACTAGTCTGACTCGACGTAATTAATCTATTTTATATTAATCTAAATTAAAGTTTTGGTATAATCCGCCTTTCAGCTTCCTAAATTTTTAGACAAGTACTTAAACGTCGTTGACGATTTATTGACCTTAGCCCTGTGCAGACGTCATGAATGCTGAATTTGAAACATAGACATCATTATATGTACAGACCACCAGACGCCATCAATGCTTTAGGCCTAATTATGCAGTCGTCATTAACTGTACAGACCACAGTAGTCATCGATGCTATATAAGCTTAATTATGCAGATGTCATTAGTACTCTATCATAGACCTAGTTATGCAGACTTCATTAATTGTACAGACCACAGACGTAATCGATGTCATATAGGCCTAATCATAGTCTTCATTAACTGTACAGACCACAGAAGTCATCGATGCTATATAAGCTTAATTATGCAGACGTCATTAGTACTCTATCATAGACCTAGTTATGCAGACGTCATTCATTGTACAGACCACAGACGTAATCCATGTCATATAGGCTTAATTATGCAGTCGTCATTAACTGTACAGACTAAAGACGTAATCGATGTCATATAGGCCTAATCATACAGTCTTCATTAACTGTACAGACCATAGAAGTCATCGATGCTATATAAGCTTAATTATGCAGACGTCATTAGTACTCTATCATAGTCCTAGTTATGCAGACTTCATTAATTGTACAGACCACAGACGTAATCGATGTCATATAGGCTTAATTATGCAGTCGTCATTAACTGAAGTCATCTATGCTATATAAGCCTAATTATGCAGACGTCATTAGTACTACATCATATTCCCAGTTATGCAGACATAATAAATACTATTTAGTCCTTTTTATGCAGACCTCATTGGTGCTATATCGTAATCCTAATTATGTAGACGTCATAAATACTATTATAGTTTTTATTGTGTAGACGTCATTGGTGCTATATAATAGTCCTAATTATTCAAACGTCATTGATATTATATAGTCCAAATTATGCAGACATAATTGATGCTATACAAGACAGTTCCAATTACGCAGATGTCATTGATGTTATATAGTCCTAATTACGCAGACGTCATAAATGATACAAAATACTATAAAGTTGTAGTTATTACAGTATATTGTGTAAATTTGTGTACTATAGTTTAATTTTAGTAGGCGAGTGGGCTAAGGATAAAAGGCAATGTCCTGGCATGGGGCGCTGCGTCTTTAGATAAGTTCTGCGTGTTGGATGACGTCATACACATTCCTCGGAACCAGCTATTATTGTATACGTGACTTGCGTGACAGACACCTTCATTATCTATACTCTATTATGTATTATTCTATTACTATTATGCATATTATAAAAAAAAAAATACTTGATTCTATGCGACCACAAACCAAACTTAACTTCTAACTCTTAATTACCTACTAAAAAGAGATAAGTAAATAATAAAAAGTTAACCAAGGACCGGTAAGCGCAGCGTAGGACGTCCACCCACGAGATGGACAGACGACCTAAAAGCAGGGAAACGCTGGATGCAGGTATATATTTAATTATGTCATATTTGTTAAACGAAAATGTTATTCTAATATATCAAAGAATAGAATACTATAGTGCTACTATGGCAAAATACATAACACATACCTATGAAATTAATTAAGTTATTAAAAGACAATAATTAAAATATGAAAACCATAATAAATAAAAAATACAGTGTAAACGTCATATTATAATGAAAATCTAACTAAAAACTCCTTAAAATTAAAGGACAATTGACTTAGGTTGGTTTACATTATTATTTTTATTACCCATATGTTGATAAATTCTATTAAGTGTAACAACTAGGTACATACTCTCAAATTCTCAATTGCAAAACAATGTCCTATGAATAATGTGTAAGGTGCTGAATGAGAGTTATATTTTTTTGTTTCTTGTAATGTATTGTTGGATTGTTGTTGTGTGTTGTTGAGTTGGCGGTCAAGCGCACGCATATAATTGAAAAAAAAACTATGGATGTGTTTTTGTTATTGGTATTCTCTAGTGTTACAGCGACTAAAATTAAACATTAACTCGACCCAAGCATTTATTTGCTGCGACAGCTGCAATAACACAGTAAAAACCTAAATGTAAATTGTAGCAGGCACCCGATATATTTCAGTGAAATAATTAAACAAAATGGCTTTATTCAGTTTTTTACAGTGTTTTATTGCAGCTGTCAGAGCAAAAATAGGTAATCTTATTTTACAAATTTTACTCAACATTGAACAATAACTCAACAACGCAATAAAACGATCAATTCCTTGAGTTTCGCTATTATAAAGTTTACACTGTATTTTTAAAAAGCAAAATAAACAACTAACCTTTACGACGAAGAAGCGATGTGGACTGGTTAGCTTGCATTCTGAACACAAACTGGCCTACGAACTTCCTAGAGAATATTTTAAAAGTTTACACAACACATATCCAAAATGCTAATGACAAAATTAAAAACAAGTTTGGGCATGCTTGATTTAGTGCCGTGCAGACTATCAGACTGACAATTTTATTTAACGGCCGCATCCATTGTAAATATGTTATGACACATCTACAGCATTCAATGAAAGGGTTGTACTAAGCTGAAAGGTACTCTATGTACTCGTCATTAGTTATTGGCATCAATTCTGATGCTTTCTAAACTAAACACACACAAAACACTACACAGCTCTAAAATTGTTGCTATCCTTCTCTCATATATTAAAATGAAAAGAGAGGCAGATAATTTTAGTCCTGTCGGATTGGTTTCGTTTAGTGAGTGGTATGACAGAATAGGCCTCATTGAATAGGTAGGTACTTATCTTCACTTATTAAATAATTCGCTATTCGTGGACATTCCCCAAAAAACCAGAGTCACCGACATAATTGCTAAAATTTGCAAGTTGAAGTGGCAATGGGCGAAGAACCGATAACCGATGGGAAAGAAAGGTTCTTGATTGGAGACTACGAACCGGAAGTCGCAGCGTAGGTAGGCCTCCCACTAGATGGACCGACGACATTGTGAGAGTCGGCATCCAGTGGATGCAAAAGGTAGGCTGTCGTTCAGTGTGGAGGTTAAAGGCAGAGGCCTATGTTCAGCAGTGGATGGCTTCTGGCTGATGATGATGATTAAATAATTATATTATTTTATGCTGGTCAAGTTGCTTGCTTCTCATCTTGCAATGATGTCGATTTATCTTTTTTTTAAATGCGGCAAATGAAACTAAAGTAGTGATTTTGGCACCACAGAATAGAAAATTTATTTTGTGGTTGGCACCCCAGTGGCAAACATGGGATGGCATACTAAACTACTTTAGTGCCGTTGGCCACCCCGGTGGCAAACTAAGGGGAATACAGGAATAACGGGTATTCATTAACAACTTTTACGGGACCGATTGACATGTTTCTACATTATTATTTTTTAACTAAACATTGTTCTTAATAAGTACAATGAGCTCATTTCGACTTCCATACACCCTTCCTGAGTAACCTTGTGTGCAATACAATAGAACACCGAGAACAGAAGCAAACCTTTGAATCGAGACCCTACATTAAATCACCTGTCAATGAAACATTGTAGGATGATGGAGTATTAAGAGCATGGGTCACTAATTAACTATCCAATATTAATTATTGTAAAAAAAATAAGAATTATAATGCAACCTATTTAAAAAAAAAATAATAGTTTGTATTGTTATTTAACAGAGGTATTCTTCAGAAAAGAATGGTGAGAGGTAAGTTTATGGAAAAAGTATTGATATTGGTCCAGAAAAAGAAAGTATACTTAGGCTGGAATGAGCATGTGAAATTGAATTACGGTTCAAAGATAAGGGTGTCCTCTCTTTCTCTCAAAAAAATGGCTGTAATAAGCTTTTTTTTTTATTAAACAATAGGTTGTGCTAGACTGCCACCTCGCCTGATGTTAAGCGATGATGCAGTCTAAGATCGAGCATGCTTGCCTAGGAGAAACCGATTCACACGTGATTTGAAGACACCCAGATTGTAACTATCGGGGAACACCCATTCAGACAGCACATTCCACAGACTAGCAGTCTGCACAATAAAAGTGGAATGAAATCATTTTGTACGGGTATACAGAATATCAATCACTAAGTGGTGACCCAAGGTTCTTATTGAATATTAAAAATTACAAAGCCAGGATAAGTCCGCACAAAAGTTTAATGGCACATAAGTTAAATAGTTTTATAAGTCCGGACTAATTTGGACAGGTTTTAACCCTTCTCAAAAATGTCCCAAATTACCTATTAATTGTTTAAATTACCTATTTGATGTTTGATGGTCGGTGTTAATTTTTTGCCCCAGCTCAGCGAAATCGTAGATAGGTGGACTGGTTAATTTCCAAATCGAATAGTGAAAAAAACATGCTTTTAATAATCCATTTTATCATCCTTCTTAATTTCATGAACAGACCTAACAATGCAAGGTCTAATTTTCTCAGTGTAAACAAAACTAAGAAGCCAAAATTAATACCAAAATTGAATTTAGGTGTAAATTAAATAAGCACTGTAACAATCGCCAGTATGAACTGAATAAAAAGCAAGCCAAAGATTCACATTTCACAAACGCAATGGACTATAAGAAGGTAGGTGCCTTCTTACATTTAATTAGGTACATTCACAACAGTCATAAAAAGAAATACCATGAAGCTGTTTGTAATTAATTCAATACGGTGAAAAATCACCTAAGTAAATAAAAACCACCCATTTCATCTGCCTGCCACTACCACTGGCCGTAAATCGCAAGCATTTGTTTTGACCCGAGTGGTCAGTTGCTTGCGATCAACATTCAGTGATAATAACGCGGAGAAAAATAAACTAACCACTTTGATCACACTACGATGAGAAGAAACATTCATAGAAAATATTAAATAGACATATTGCTGGATCGCATGCCTGATGGTAGAGCAAAAAATTAATGTTAACATACCTTTCATTAAATCAATATTGGTGACTTGGTGAGATTTTGTCTTGGCTGATTAGCATTGCGTGATAAATAATGTGAGTTATTTCTACTGGTCATAACATTTTTAAATTCTGATATATTGATTTTTTACAGTACAGGAAAAAGTAAAAACCACAAAAATTAATTATTATACAAGTAACGAACAAAACGATGTGAACATAACATTTATAGGCTTAGTAAACGGGCACACACAGTCACACACACATGATACACGCACCGCCGGCGTCGGGCGTAGTGTCTGAGTGTCACACTTGGTAAAGTAGATTAATGGTCTGTACACACATTATATTTATTTTATTATATTTGTACTTTTTCTCTCTTTTCTCTTGAGAGGGTTCTGGCGTCTTGTGCATTTGCCAGTGTCCAGTAATGAAATATTTCCAAGTTTTAATAAATATAGTGTGCTAAATGAGTCAGAGTTACGGTCAAGACAGTACAAGACATGGCCACGTAAGGGCGCTTGCAGACGATGCGAAGAAGTTTGCAAGTTTGTGCAGTACAAGTACAAGTAGGCGTTCAAACGTAAAGTAGTCACTAGCGCCACAGATCTTGTGTATATCTGTGACTAGCGCAGTGACGTGCAAAACTCGCGTGTTAGTACGTACTCGCACGAGTGTTCGAACGAGACGAACGGTGCGCAGTAGGCGTCACGCGAGCAGGGCGGGGAAACGAAGCTTCACTTGCGCAAAGACCAGCGCGAAGTGTTACTAAGCATTTTCACTGCCACTTAAACTACGCACACCGCGTAGTGCAAGTACTCGACGCGTAGTAGGCACTTATAACTTGTACTTCCCATAGTCTGCAAGCGCCCTAAGGGTAAAGTTGTGGAGACTTTTTATGAGGCTTCTGGAGTTTTGGATACAACATGAAAATTTATACATTTCACCTAAGATATTTTTACTTTATTACATCTCACTGCAATTCACCTCAATAAATCACTTGATCACGCTCGAACACATTCTTAATGCGTAATCTCTACATAATATAAATTGAAGTCGCTTTCCGCGTCTGTCTGTCTGTATGGCCGCTAACTCCTTCTAAACCACACTAAGGATATTGATGCGGTTTTCACCATCAGTTAGATACATTTCAAGGAAGGTTTATATATATATAACTAGCAACCGCCCTGGCTTAGCACGTAAATTACACCCGAAGCCGGGCGGGCGGGTTGCTAGTAAACTATAAAATAATCCACCAAATGCAAATGGACACTTGAAAATACCTTTGATTATAGAAAATACACTAGTTATAAAAATATGAATATGAGACAATAATTATGTTTTTTTCATGTTGGCGCCAAAACTAAGTTACAGTTTTTTTTTTTTTTTTGTTATAATTTTCATGAGCGTGGTTTCAATGTCCTTTACTCGTAATATATATCAGTTTACATAGTCTTAATAGGGTCGAACCAGTCAGAGTCAAGCTAAGTAAGTCACGGTCAAGTCAAACTCATGCCCCTGTAAAGTGGTGGATTTGATCTGGTCCATGGATTATTTTCCTAAACTTGTGTATATTCGAGTGTTAATGTGTACTAAATGGTGAATTAATATTTATTAAGTGCTCGTAAACGTGCTCGAGTGTGGGGAAGTGATATAATGAGGTGAAACGTGTCTTTTCGTGTTGAATCCAAAACTCCATAGAAGCCTCTTGTAAAGTCTCCACCACTTTATTGAGGCATGAGTTTGACTTGATTATGACTTATTTTGCTTGACTATGACTTGTTTGACGCGATTACTATTATGTAAACTTGTATAATATAACGACTAAAGAACTTTGCATCGACGGTCATAAAAATTTAACAAAAAAAATGTTACCAATCAGCTGTCACTTGTCAGTACCGTAACTTGCGTTGTGTTGTGTGTTGGTAAGTTTTGTTTGTTGCGCAATTATTAAAATATCTTAGATCATAACAAAATACCAATAGCAATAAAAACCCCTGTATATTCCCGCAGTGTTAACAAATACTAAATCCTCAAGTACCTACATTCTACAATGCCAAACGAATCATTCATGGACAGATTTCGATCGTTTCTGGGAATTCGTCAAGAGCCACCTAGAAACGATTTCCGTAACCCCATTTGGAGTTCCGACGATGAAGACGACGGGGATGATTTATACACAAAGCAGAACATTGAAGTGTTCACAGCCCCGGAGGCAATGCATCAGGAGTTTGCCAAACACATGCACGACATGTTCAAATCTTTCGGCAGCATGTTTGGCGACATTAGAATCTTACTCACCGAAGATCACTTCGAATCGATGTCCGACGATCCCAACGATGTTGACCCGGAGAATTTCAACAGCAAAAGTATCAGAGACTACTATCTGAAGCCGGGCTTCCACAATGAAAGAAACGAACAGCCGAAAGAAGACATTGATTTGGACGGTAAGGTATCTTCACATGAAATATTGGGCTTATTAAAACAAAAAGACGAAGGTAATGGTAGCAAGAAACCAGGTTCTGCTACACCTTTCAATGGCAATCTAGTGCCTGGACGATCCTTCTGTCAGACGATTATAACTACCAGTGTGACCAAGTCTGACGGCACCATTGAGACAAGGAGAATAATCAAAAATGGGAATGAAGTAATTGAGGAAACCACAACGTCCCATGTGCCAGATACCACAGGACCTTTGGGGTCTAGTATGGACGCTATGACTAATGGTCTCATTTACACCAATGTTATGTCAGAATTATCATCTCTGTTCAAAAATTTTTACTAGGTTATACCTACACAGTAAGGAGACTTCAATGCAAACATTTTCAGTACTATATTAATTTAAGATTCGCATAAAAAATAAAAAGCATATTTTTTTGGAATTTCATGTGATACGATCTAGGGTTAGATGCAAAATTATTGCTTTTTTTAGACTGTATTTAGGTATTTCTTTGTATTTGCTTAATTTTAAAATTAGTCATGTAAATATTTATTGCACATTCAACTTGTACCTTATAACTTTATAGTAGGTAGTTTTATTTGGATTTACTTGTAAGGTATATTATTGCTAGATGTATGGCACATTGATCTAGAAACACATGGTCAAATGAGCCTGAATTGGTCCTGCTCAAAAATGTTCAAATCTATGTTTGGTGAAAAATTGTTCTAAACTAAATTAGACACAATTCCCACAACATCAGCCAGTAAACACCCACTGCTGAACAAAGGTCTCCCTCTTAGAAAGGGGTATTGCCATAAACCACACGCTTGGCAGGCGGCTTGGGGATCGCAGTATGTTCACCATATACTAATAACACGCTGCTGCCCATCCTCCTGTGATACTGATCGCAGTTTTAGAACATCATCATCATCATCCACAGCCTTCCTTATCCCACTGCTGGGTATAGGCCTCTCTCTTGCTATGCCATCTGCCTCGGTCCTGTGCTAATCTAGTCCAGGTTCGACCCGCGATAGTAATAATATCGTCAACCCATCTTGCAGCTGGACGACCAACGCTCCGCCTACCTTGCCTGGGCCACCACTCTGTTAAAACCTTACTCCACCTGTCATCACTGCGCCTGGCAACGTGTCCTGCCCAGCTCCACTTTAATTTCATTACCGCTATTCCGACGTCTAGAACCTTTGTTCTTCGTCGGATTTCGGTATTACGAACTCGGTCTTGGAGTTTGATGCCTAGCATGGATCTCTCCATGGCTCTCTGTGCTACTCTGATTTTGTGCACAGCCTCATGTGTGAGAGTCCATGTTTCGGCACCATATGTCATGGTGGGCAGAACACATTGGTTGAAGAGGCGAGTTTTCAGACATTGTGGCATATGGCGTGACTTGAGGATGTCGTCCAGTTTTTTGAATGCCGCCCATCCAAGCTGTATGCGCCTGGAGACCTCCGGAACATACCGGGTCCAAAATTCACTTAACTAAATTATACACATGATCAGCTATTAAATGTCCACTGCTGAAGAAGGCCTCCCTCTGAGAGAGGAGTGTTGCCATAATCCCCACGCTTAGCAGGCGGCTTGGGGATCGCAGTACGATCACCGTGAATACTAAATTATACACTTATGTTCAACTAAATTATACACTTATGATGAAAGACATGTTTACAATGTGTTTGTAGTATAGTTTGTATGACGCTAACATGATATTGGAACTACAAAACATACCCGATTTCGGGTGTCATAACCAGGTACATTTTGGACTAACTCGCTAATTAAAGGGCCTTAATTCTGTATAAAAACCAGCCGTAAACATGTTTTAACCCAGTAATCAAGGTTACATAAACATGGAAACAATAGCTACATAATGACAAAAAACAAATCAAACATTGTCTTGTGATTGGATAACACATTCTCTTGACAAACATGCACATAATTCTCTAGCTTGTTTTCACACAATTCATTACACAACAATATGTTTTTGTTATTATTCGGTAACTACTCACTCTGGATTAAGCCGGATACGCTGAAGTTTGAACTTGGAAGTGTCACCTTAAAAAAAGCATTGAATGCAGTTGAAATTATAGTGTCAGTAACTTTTTTTTTACAACCAACTAGGCATGCATTACACCACATTCTCACCTGGTGGGAAGTGATGATCAAAGATGTAGCATGCTTGCCTAGGAAGTACCAATTCACTTTTCTTGAACACCCCTAGATTGTACCTGTTCGGAAAAACAGATGCAGGTAAGGAGCTCCACGACTCTGCTGTTCAGTTAAAAAAGTGTATCGGAAATGTCAGTGCGTCTGTATGGAATTTTCACCATTAAGGTTTGAGTCCATTGCCTACCTATCGGAACCTATCAGACCAGGTACATAACGTAATGTATCTACATACATACTTAGGTAAAGTCTGTCGCCAGCGACAAGCATCCATCCACCCATCCAAGTGACGACACTACTGGTTCCATTTTGGTTGGCTTGGTTGACATTTTCTTTGAATTTGTATGAAGATACATTCTGATAGGTACCCCCGGTCCAATAGGTAGAAAGGCAAGTGAAGATACATTCTGATAGGTACGGCGACACTGTCGCTGGTGACGGACTGAAACAAGTTCCTCCTTGTAGTGCATCTGGTTATTCCATAATATGAGTATATTTGGAAAATAGAGCTTCTATAATTATACATATATTATGTGTTTGTAGATCAATGGTATGTCAAGTTAAATTGCATAGCAAATCAACCCTACTATGTTATTCGTATTTTGGATAATTAGAAATTCGTTACTAGTTACTATTCTATTACATACAATGTTTCTAGAATTATGTAAATTTTTGGCTATTTAACAAACATACCTATCTGCAAAGTTTGATATAAATTATCAATAAATGAGGACTAAAAATTGATTTAATGCATTTTACTTTCCAACCATATCTGTATCCATACCTGATAGGAAAACAAAATCTATATGTGAATGACCAAAAATGTGTGCTTTGGACATTTGCGTTTTTAGCACCTTGTAATGAAACCAATAAAACATAACATTTTATAATAATAATTTATTTTGATATATTTTTAGAGAGCTTATTAACTAGACAATAAATAGGTACTTACTGTAAGAAACCTGCTATTTATAGATTAATACTAAAGCATCAAGTGGTATGAAATAAATCAAAAACCTCACTTATATTGGTATAGGTACAGATACCAAAAAAAGTTTGGATGTAGAAAACGATTAAGTAACTTGGTAAGTACTACAATAATAGTTTAATGCGACCTACTTATCTGTAGAATTGAATGAGGTTCACTGTATATCTGAACTAAACTGGTAGCATCCACCTGTAGATTTAATTCCATAATTTTGGCCAACTGCAGATAAGATGGTAGCTTTGTTCAAATATTATTAACTAAACACAACATGCTACATAACGTTTTCTTTTACAGGTTTTATGAGCACTCCAAACTGAAGCAAGATCGGCTAATGTAAGTGACACAGTTTGATTATATACCATCATACTACCGTTAACCTACTTATAATTTGATTATTATATATGTGTCTACGTTAGCCTTGCTAATGCTACGGCGATGTTGGTTTCACACAGAGGAAGACGTTCTAACATTTCATCACAATACATGATTCCCAAACTCCCCGACTAGGCACACGGATGATAAGGATTGACCGATAGAGTGATACCTAGAAATAGAATATTCGTGCAAGACAGTGTTGGCTTAAGTGTGTTGATTAGACTCAGTTCAATCAGTTGAGCCGGACCAGGACAGTGAGTCTTGTTTTCCTCTGTTTGAAACCAAAAATGTGCTGCGGTTGGTTTTAGCCTTATTTAATGACAAGAGCAAGCGTCTTTGGTGTTACTTTTTATCCAAGTCATGTAGCGATTGACTCGTGAGTAGACTCCAGGCCTGTCGGGCCTCGCGCAGCCTTCTCCCCATGACACTACTCCTGAAACAAAATATAATGCGGCTTGTAAGCAACATCGTATCCACCCATGATATTCAATATGAACTCTAGTGATTACTCTTCTCACAGATCTACATATACACAAAGCGCTTGCAGACGATGCATAGTGTACATGTTGCAACTACACTTCCACTAAGCAAAACGATGCAGATGATGCTTAGTAGCTACTTGCTACTTATACTACGCATCGTGTGCAAGCGCTTTTATATATAGGTCTGGGACTTTTCTCTATACAAAGTATAACAGAAAAATGTAGTAATACTTAAAGGTGTTATCAAAGCGACGATAATAGAGCACAATTAGTTAAATGCGAGAAAAAAATATGTGACCTCATACAAAATGAATGCTAATGTCGCACAACGCGCTATGGAGAGGGCTATGCTCGGGGTTTCTTTACTAGATCGAATCAGAAATGAAGAGATCCGTTGACGAACGAAAGTTACCGACATAGCCCACCAGATTAGCAAATTGAAGTGGCAGTGGGCAGGGCACATAGCACGAAGAATGACCGATGGCACCGAAAGGTTCTGGAATGGAGACCACGCACTGGTAAGTGCAGCGCAGGACGTCCACCCACAATATAAATATTCGGGACATTTTAGCACACACGGTCATCTGACCCCAAACTAAGCAAAGCTTGTGATATGGCTGCCAGAGACTGATATAGGTACGTACATATATAGTTTTAAATACATACTTAAATAGATATTAACAACTAGATATAGAACAAACACAAATGTTTGTCCTAGGTGGGAATCAAACCCACGCCCCCAAGCTCAGAAGGCAGGTTCACTACCAACTGGACCAACGGGCTATCAGATATGGACAGACGACTTAAAAGAAACCGAAGGGAAACGCTGGATGCAGGCCGCTTCCAACCGGTCCTTTTGGAGATCGATGGGGGAGCCCTATGTCCAGCAGTGGACGTCCTTTAGCTGAAATGATGATGAACAAATGAAGCATGTGATCGGTCATTTCGTATGAGGACACATTATTTGTTTAGACCCTGAATTAGACATACCGACTACGTGGTAGGTTTCGGTCGTGTTGTCGTGCACATGCAGCGGTCCGCCGGAGTCGCCTTGGCAAGCATCTCGGCCTCCTTCCGGCTCGCCAGCGCACAGCATGTTGTCTGTAATGCGGTTCCCATAGCCGGTCTTACGGCACTCTGCGTTTGATATTACGGGCACGCTTACCTGGAAACGTTGATACGGAAATCATTGCATTTTAAAACATAGCGGTTTTCAGCATTCAGGACATTTAATTAGTAGACGTCTCCTCGGGGGCAAACTTAATGTTTTATACATAACTATAGCTGTTGCCCGCGACTTCGTACGCGTAGGCTTTCATATAAACTTCAACCCCCCTTTGTCCCCCTTAATTCGGCCCTTTCGGAAAATCCTTTTTTAACGGACCTCTACACCTCATAAGGAATCTACCTGCCAAATTTCAGCTTTGTAGGTCAAGTGGTTTTCGAGATTTCGTGTTTAATGACTGAATGAGTGAGTAGTAGAATTTCGCTTTTATATAAATAGAAGATTGGACCCGGGTTTGTCCTAAAACTGCGACCAGAACCACCGAAGGATGGGCAGCAGCGTCCTATTAGTACATGGTGAACAAACTGCGATCCCTAAGCCGCCTGCCAAGCGTGGTGATTATGGCAACACCCCTCTCTTAGAGGGAGGCCTTTGTCCAGCAGTGGACTTTTACAGGCTGGTGATGTGTATACCGTGTATACCTAATTGTTTCGTCGGTTGGTGATAATACTGGGTTACGCGGAAAGGGTGTACTAAGCCGAAAGGGGTCCATAGTACCCATAATTATGGAACACTATTTCGTTCCCTTCAGCAAAAGTTTTGACGAGGACTTTTTTAACTGTCATTACCTACTTTTTGTTTAAGTTTGTACATGTAGAGTCATTAGGACGGTTTTTTGTAATTTTTTTCTACAAAATAATTACACTCCGTCTAATTAAAAGATATTTATCTTTCCTCACCTCTTGTAATGTATTGGAGACACCCCCACCCTCTTCAGTCGTCCCCCATCCAGTCACGAGTGCCATCTCCCCGGCATACGATGGACCTGATTTGGGCAGACAAACTGGCCGAACCCCTGTATTTTTATCACCTGCAGGGTCTTCTGAATCCTCGCTGCCATCGGATCTAATCCTCTTCAAAGCGTTGCTTAGATCAATCTGTAAATAAAAAATCGCCGCATTTTGGCATAAATCTTATGCAAAATAAAATGTCTTCCTGATTGCTGCTATTTCTTACTATATACTATATCCTGGGCCATCCTGCTAATATTTATTGATAGACCCAAGCTCGTTTTGGTCATGATTCTGTTTTTTTGTTTTAGACCGCATCATCGCATAACACCAGACGAGATGGTGGTCATTGCTTGCCTATTTTTTTTTTTAAACGTACACGAGCGTCGCCGGGCCTAGTTTTTGATCAGGGTAGAGCGACTTTTATTTCCCGGCGCGTTTCATTTTTAGGGTTCCGTACCTAAAGGGTAAAAACAGGACCCTATTACTAAGCCTACGATGTCTGTCTGTATGTTCGTCTGTCTGTCCGCCTGTCCTACCTATTAACGACTGTATCTTTCGAACTGAAATAGATAGCCAGTTGAAATATGTAATGTTACGGCGGATTAATTAAGAAATACTAAAAAAGTAAAAACGTAATGGGGTGTAGTTGTTGTCAGTTGGTAGTGAACCTGCCTTCTGCGCCTGGGGGTGTGGGTTCGATACCCACCTAGGACAAACATTTGTGTTTGTTCTATATCTGGGTGTTATTATCTATTTAAGTATGTATTTAAAAATATATTATGTATGTATATCAGTCTCTGGCAGCCATGGTACAACCTTTTCTTAGTTTGGGGTCAGATGCCCGTGTGTGAAAAAATGTCCCGAATATTTATATTTAACTGTAGTGAACAAATATGAATAATCGTACTATTAATCGTCATTGGTAGTGAACAACCGTGAGTGATAGTTCAAAACAATGTTTTTATCGTACTTACTCTTTCATCGAGCTTCAACAAGGCGATATCATTGTCATAAGTGCTGGGATTGTACCGCAAATGGCGGATGATGGCTTCAACCTTCCTGTCGATAGTCTTGGTCTCGTTGGGGTTGGACCGGTCGTGCTCCAGGAAACGCACTGACATCTTCTCTTTACGGAACCTGCCCACAAAAGACCACAAAATTACATACGGTTACAACTTCCATTGTTGTGCTATCTGTGTAGAGGTCGGCAGTAGAACGACTGGGAAAGATTTGGAAGGACAGGCGTATAACCAAGAAAACAAAGGTTCGTCTAATGAAGTGTCTCATCTTTCAAATCTTTCTCTATGGAGCCGAAACCAGGTCTCTGAAGCTGCAAGATCGCTGGAAAATCGATGCACTGGAGATGTGGTTTTGGAGGCGGCTGTTGAAAACACCGTGGACAGCGTTCCGCACCAATAACTCTATCCTCAAAGAGCTTCATGTACGAGATAGACTATCGTCGATTGTGCAGTTGCGAATACTGAAGTTCTTTGGGCATATCTCCAGAAACATGAACTCGATGGAGAGGCTTGTGGTACAGGGCCCAGTAAAAGGCACGCGTAGCCCTGGTGGGTCACCAGTTCGCTGGACCGACTCCATCAAAAATGCCACGCAGTCTACCATGGTGCAGTGTGCTCGCAATACAACCAGTCGCCAGAAATGGAGAAGCATTGCGAGACGAGCGGCAGCACTGAGAAGAGACGAAGGCGACAGCGAGGAGCCTTGCTGTACCATCACCGCAATCACGACCACTCTGCCAAGAGTGCACGACTAAGAAGAAGACAACTTCCATTACTATAGCTATGTTAGGAAGACAATAGGCCGTATTCGAATGGAAATATCTTGCTGGGTTGGACTTGCAAATAAGATAGATGTCGGTGTTAATAAATAATTAGGTGTTCTGGCTTAGATCCAACAATTTTCTCTTTGCAAGAAAGTCGTACAAAATAGTAAACTTGGCAACATTGCAGTGGCATAGTAATGGACCATAATGTTTTAGAAACTGTCTATTTATAGCCTTCTTTGAATCTTGGTATTATTCCGTATTAAGAGCGATGGTGGCCGAGTGGTAGTAGCGGAGCTTTACAATCTGACGGCACCAGGTTCGAACCTCAGCCCTATACCAATGACTTATTTAGTACCTAAATAAATTATGTGCAGTTTTGATGCCATAGCTCAACAAAGGTGATGGAAACCATCGTGAGGAAGCCGGTATATATATCCAAGAGCCACCAAAGTTCAAAGACAAACGACTTTAACCAACATGCACTGGGCCAGCATGGTGGATTAGGACCCATTCTCTCTCTGAGAGAAGGCCCGAGTCCCAGCGGTGGGAACATGATAGGCTGAAATGATGATGATTATTATTCCGTATAAACACGGTTTTATTAGCTTCACTTGTAACTAAGTCGCTTAACATCAGGCGAGTTGGCGATCAAACGCAAGCCTATTATTTATAAAAAAAGTAAGGAACTACGTAAATAAATCTAGGAAGTCGATTTAAACCTACTTGTAATTTTCGTATCGATTTTTATCTTACATTGAATTTTTTTCTTACTCTCTCATTAGCCGAGAGCGTAAAACAATGTAAGATTAATATAATAGTGATAACAGACGCACGAACGCGGCTGACGGACCCGCCGTCCAAGCAACTGGAGAGAAAGAGTGAGAATATCATATTTCCCTCTCTTTCTCTCCCATTGGTCAGACGGCGGTTGAGGTCAGCCGCGTTCGAGCGTCTGTTAGCACTATAAGAATGGTTTTGAAATATTGGTATTCCTCCAGATGTGTTATTCGTCACGTACCCAGCAGTGCAATGCGCAGCAGTCAACACGTAGAGATCGTTAATGAGAGACGCGCCGCAGTAGAAGCGCTTGTTGTACAGCAGCACGGCCATCCAAGGAAACTCCAGCTCCTTTGTCTCGAATCCGCCCACAATCCGCCGTCTTGTGCGGGCGATGCCGCATTCTAGAAAAAAATAATAGAATCTAGATGTCTTAAGTCGCTAATGAATCGGTTTCCTCTAGGCAAGCTTACATCGTAGAACGTATCATCGCTAAGCATCAGGCTAGGTGGCGATTAGATGCAAGCCTATTATTATATTAAAAAAAAACTTACGGCCGCTTCTCGGGGTTATTCATAATAAGTAATGCTTCACACCCATAGCTTTCCACAAGGATTCCTTGTGTCGTATCTAGATGTCATGGAACACACATAAAGACAAGGACAACTAATATCCAGACCTAGAGCAGATATTTAAATTCCTCATTCAAACATATGCCCAGCCGGGCATCGAACCTGAAAACTTCTGCTCGCGCGTGCTACTGCCACTGAGCTAAACCAGTCGTCTCATGACGGAATGTATCACGATAAAAGTTACCTATAGTTGTTCTTTCGTCTCTGTTACATACAGTCTAAGATGGAGAAGAAAGGTTCTTGAGTGCAGACCACGAACCGGAAGACACAAGTAGGTAGGCCTGCCACTAGATGGACCGACGATATTTTGAGAGTCGCTGGCATCCAGTGGATGCAAAAGGCAAGCTGTCGTTCAGTGTGGAGGTTAAAGGGGGAGGCATATGTTCAGCAGTGGACGTCTTCTGGATGTTGATGATGATGACATACAGTCTTTAATACCATATTTACTTTTTCAGATGCTGATAGGAGTAAAGTAGTACTCACGACATGCGGGGCAGTTCTCCGGGGGATCATTGATCGGTCTCAAGGTGGTAGTGGTTAATGGGCTGCCCCCAATAAGATTTGTTATCCATTCGACAATGCCTTTCTCCTGTGGTGCTGATGGGGTTGACGTCTCGCAACTGGCCAGCCCAATAAGAAGCAGGATTGGAAGCAGGTTCATGATGAATTCTGGAAGAAATTAACCACGTAAGTTTTATTGGCACTGATTTAATCTTTTAGAAATTATACAGGATTCCAAGGAAAGCGTGTACTAAGCCGAAAGGTGTCCATAGTACCATCATTATGAACAACTATAGATAGATAGATAAATAGAAACTCTTTATTGTGTACACCAGAAAAAAAAATTACAAACAGATAGAAAACACTTACGAGCTATACTATACTATGGCGCTGGCGATTTTGGAGCTGCTTTCATAGTGAAAGTCGTTCATAATGATGGATACTATGGGCCCCTTTCGGTTAGTACATCCATTTCGCGTAACCCTGTATATGATATGTTTACTGAAATTCTTCTAATAGGTAGCAATTTTATATGTTGCTTCACTCGCACCTACTTATACCTACTTACCTATACATAAAAATTTGACGAACTATAAAAGTCGCACCATCTCACTGAAGAATGTTAGTTCGACCATCGAAATCGGTTGTAATCGATCATTGTACATACATTGTATCAATTATACGGGGTGTAAGGGGAAAACTCTCGAAGCCAAAATAAGGTAATTGTACTCATCTTTATGAACAACTTTTACTATGGGACCAGCCCTGAAATCGCGAAAAAAATATCAGCTGTTCTATAGAAAACGGTCATTGACGCTCGACAAAATGTATGGAACAGCTGATTTTTTTTCGCGATTTCAGGGTTGGTCGCATACTAAAAGTGGTTCATAATGATGAGTACAATTACCTTCTTTTGGCTTCGAGAGTGTTCCCTTACACTCTGTATACTTCACAATGCCACATTTACTCCAATTTAGACGTTATGTCGCTTGCATAGTGTTCAACGTTAGTTGTCCGCTATGCCATCGTAGCTCTATCATCGCGCCGCGTTGTAAGCGGATCGCAGTTACCTTGTAACTAACCAAAAAGTCAGCTCAATTCGTAGCGTGCGCCGATTTTCAGTACAGACATAATTGAATTAAAATTGAATTAAGCTAAACTATATTAAATAGTCAATAAATTACTTCATCTCTATGTCCATTAACATAGTTAAGAGCCGTATTACAAAACGCAATCGTAAAATTTTAGTTATCTTAATTTGTATCCATTAATTGATAAATATAAAGCCGTAATTGTCAAGACGAATAAAACAAGTAAACCATAACATTAAAATTGTTTATTTTGTGTCAGTAATTTAACTCAATACACTCTCAAACTTTTCCTCCCAAAGTTTTACAAAAAACAAATTTTGTAAATTGAAGTTAGTAATAATAAGTTGATATATTTATTTTTCCAAGATTGTTGCCGCTATTTTAAATTTATAAAAAATACAGATCTTTTTAATCTATAAATTTAATTTTATATAGATCTTTCTATTTGGTAGAATCGGAACACCAAAAATAAAGGTTTCGTTGCTTTTTTTCGTAAAAAAAATTAAGGATTCCTAAAAATAAAACTAAATTTGCTAGGACGACAGACAGCGCTGGTTGTACTTGGGAAGTAAGTATGCAAAATATGTTCCCACTGCTGGGACACGGGCCTTCTCTCAGAGAGAGGATGGGCCGTAATCCACCATGCTGGTGAATATCATATGTCTGAACTTTTGAGATTCTTCTTACGATGTTTTCCTTCACCGTTTTTCAGCAATTGCATCGAATTAGTAAATAAATAAGTCATCGGTGCAAGGTCGAGGATCGAACGGGGTGCCCTCAGTTTGTAAAGCGCACATGCTACCGCTCGGCCACCATCGCTTTCAAGAAGTAGGTAATCAATACGCAATCAAGGACATGTTTTTACAACCAGGTCAGTAAACCCGCCTCTACACTCGTTTGCAAATGTACCGCTACTCATGTTAATTGATTTGCATAATTATACATATCGAAACAACGTTAATATTTGAGTTAAATCTACGAGTTCAAACAGCCTTTTTCTTTTTCTTTCTTTTTATGGCATAGGTGGCAATCAAGCTGACAGGCCGCCTGATGGTAAACTAAAAGCACTAAAGCAAAAACGGTTCAGCCTTTTAGGAGCTACGATCATATATAAGCTTCAACTAATCTAACTTTAACTTTTTATATTGCCAGTAATTACCAATCATGCTGTATACGCATATTTTGGGATACTCTCCAGTTCGAAACTGTAATATTTGCAAAAAGTTTACCTTAAGTTGAGATTGATTTGTTTTGTGTACCTTCTGAATAAAAAATTAAAAAAAACACTATATTATACACTTTACGATACCATAGACAGACGCACAGATACACAAACACACATATACACAGAAACACATATTAAACTTATATAATACCCCTCTTTTCCGTCCGAGGTTAAAAAGTAGTTAGGATCAACTCACATAAATTATAGGAAACTGACTGTAGATCCAGCTTTCTATTCAGCAATGTTCTCGATAGGGCTGTTTTTCTTCCTAATACGCGTTTTATACTAATTTAATTAAAACATACTGCTACAATGATCTACATTTGATAGGACATGGTCAAAGATTACTCATAAGGTCAGCCCCTATTTCCCTATTACCTACCATCTAACTAGAAATACCTATCTACTGCTACTAACAGTTTACTAGATAATGCTGAAGTAAACAGTTTTAATTTGTAATAGATATGTCGCTTTAGGCCTTGGGTTAGATAGCGTTCCTGTGATACAAACAACAGCATTATATTTACAAAAAGATCAGTTTTTATCCTTTAAAAAAGTCATAGTTTACCCTACTGTTATGAAGTATAGAAGTACTATAAAAGTTACTTCAGTTTAAGTTACTTCACCACTGAAATCTCTATATCTACATAGTATACATTGAAGTCGCTTTCCGCGTCTGTCCGTCTGTCTGTATGTCTGTATGGCCGCTAACTCCTCCTAAACCACGCAACGGATTTTGATGCGGTTTTCACCATCAGTTAGATACATTTTCAAGGAAGGTTTATATATATAACTAGCGACCCGCCGTGGCTTCGCACGAAAATTCAACCCGTGCGAAGCCGGGCGGGCGGGTCGCTAGTAATGAATAATTATCAATTTAAAAATCGGCTTCACAAAGTAAAATATGCAATTTCGGTTACTCTGATGTCATAATATTGTCATCAAAGTAAGCAAATTTTACAGTTATTTTACTTAAAAGCCAAACTACTGAACCGATTTTGATAAAATGGAACCAATCTGAAAGTATGGGTATCCTTTCAATAAAAAAATTAATTTTCCTAATAGGTTCATAAATGAGTTTTGAGGTAACAATTATTTTTTTAAAAACACACGATTTGAGAACCCCTCTTTTTTGAAGTCGGTTAAAAACAAAATATGCTGCATTGACGCAGAACGCTGATTGCGCGGATGCGTCGACTTCAAAATGTTTGTTCACAAAGCGCACGCATTATAACCGCTTCTCGGAACCCTTTTCTTTATTTTATTTTTTTATTAATTTCTTTAACGGGCTTCATTAACTCATCATCGGACAAGACCCTTGTAAAATACGGAATTAGGAAGCAATAACTGCAACCACATGCAGTTTGCAACGGGACCCGACCTGATTAAGAGGGCATACCACGGCTAAGAAATTTGATGAATAGGTATTTAGCAAATCTATTGCTGTCCCCTGACCTCAAATCTCTCCCCATAGAGCGCAATAGGGACAACTGCAGCTCGGATCGATTATACCTACGAAAAGTAGACAAAATCATCGTCTCGTATTTTTCTGTTTCCTCATTCAAAACTAGGCCGATATCATTATTTTTTTAACTTAATAGTTGTGAAAAGGATTGAACTATGCTTCTGTCATTTTTTTTTTTTGTTTTATAAACCCGTCTAATTTGTTTGATAGACGTCTGAACATGGCGGTAAAAAAAAAATTTTTGGGATATTTAAAGGCTCATATTTCTTATAGTAAGAAAAAATAAATGATATAAGCATGACAATAAAAGAGAGAAATTTTATTTAAAAAAAATACAGCTCTAGCGTTATTATCCAGGGAGGAAACACGAGAATACGTTTTAATGGACAAAACGCTGCCCATTACCCCTCTTAAGGTCTATTGGAACGAAATTGAAATTTCCCAATTGGTATGCGCCAGGCGTCCAACCCGTTCCACCGATTCACCCAGCCGAGAGTCGTTTTCCTACTCCCTTACAAGTAGAAAGTTGCACTATTCTATAAGATTAATTTATTATCTGACTTATTTAGGGCACGAGGTCTGTGTCGTGGCCTTAACCACAAAAGAACCGTACCTTCACGAGGTGTTTAAAATATTGGTCGTCAGAGCCTTTATAAGCCCTTTGTAATGCACCAAAAGCAGTCTTATCACCGTGTGTGCTTTAGTAAATATGACTCTACCAAATATTGTTAAGGTAGAGGGTAGATCAACAAAACACGTGCCATGTGATGAAACATTAACAAATAATTGATATAAAAGATGTCAAAGGTACGTAAGAAACTGGCAAAAAATACCAATTTGAATTGGCTCTGCAATTCAAATTGGTATTAAATTTGTAAACTGGACTCTATCACTTTGGAAAAGATCTCAATCGGATTCACAAACATAACTGTCCTAATACGAGCCGTGTAACTGTTAAAGACGACGCACAACACTTCAATCGATCACGTGTATTAAATTAAAACGAAACTCACTGTGAAGGAGCCGGGCACCGGCTGCGAATCCGTGAGCTTACTGCAGATCGCCACCCGACGGAAAAGGAACTAACTATCTTCACTTTCACCGACGCTTGCTGGCCTGCCGATCCACTTGCTCCTGCCAACAAGGCTCCAATGAGAGTCCTGCGCGCCCGTACCACTGTTATATTCCCGCACTCACGCGCATTCCATAACTGCAATTTTTACAATTATCGCTAATGGGTAATTATTGTCATTTTCCTTCATGTGGGATTGTAAACATATTACCTACTACCTAATCGTATGCTAGGTAATCTATTGTAGAGCACGAACTTCTACGCTACGTCATTCTGATGGTCATTCAGCTATTTGAAAAATATTCATTCAACTTGTACCTAAAGTGGATTATATACGAGTTGGTACTTTCTATTTCATAAGATGTTGGTAAGTAAGGTACTCATTAGTTTACAATAGTTGTCGAACAATATCGAATACAGTTTATGTACCTATCGAAATATAAATAAACGCCTTGCAAGAAAAGGTTAACTTTATACCTTATATCTCTGCATGTAAAACAGTATCAGGCGTTTATAAAGTGCTTTAAAATTTTAACTATATTTAAATAAAACAGGCCAAGTGCGAGTCGACTTCGACACTTCGCTCTATTCTCATCATCATCTTCAGAAAACTTTCACTGTCTCGTGTCCTTTAGCGCAACGTCTTTCCACCTTATCTTGGATTTGATGCCTCTGGATTTCCGACCGGGGACGGAAAGTTGCAGTGCTAAGTTGCCTACATAGTCAGGTGCATGATCCAAGAAAACAAGGTTGTCCCAGAATTACGTCACTGTCTAGTTGCCACTTTATTGCAATAAACACAGATATTGGGAAACAAATTCGTTAATCATCTATTAAATGTAGGTAATACAAAAAGCATTTCAATTGTCATTTGGTTTGTCCGCTCAAGCAAGTTAAGCACGAATTGAATATAATATTAAACACAATTTTATCAAAACCACATTGATTTATTGGATTTCCACAGGTAATATACGAATATTGAGGTGTTATAATTTCACGCTACTGTTAACACAGAAAATCATAGAGAGTCCGCCATTGTTTCGTGTATCGTCATCTCTCTCGAACTTGTAAATTACTTATTCTGCTCTTGCTTATGCACGTGTATCCATGACATTGATGACATCATTGTGGGACGTCACATTATTTCTCGGAGTGCTATACCTGGCGGAGTATATTATTATACCATGGTCAGGTGGTCTCTTTACGTGACCATACCATCGCAGCCTCTACTCTTCTACGTCTAGTTGGAGATCTCGCGTACGGCGCTACGGCTAAGCGTACTCTTTGCGGACTTTATCGGGACTGGAATTACCGTAGCTCCTTTACAGCTTGGCAAAAAGTCTTGAAACGTAAACTTTTTTTTTTCTTTTTCTGTCTGACAATACTATGCAAAACACTTCAGTGGAAGGATTTCATCCAATCATCTTCCTCAGATGTTTTTACAGAAGTGGTTCCCAATTAGTGGTAGGTACGGGTACCCCCAGGGGTACGCGAAGTTGCATCAAGGGGTACGCGCGGCAGTTTCTTGACTAATTCATTTTTTATTTATCATTCCTAAAATAAAGGCACACCAAATCCAGTTGTACTTGACCCGAATGATCACATCCGTACTTTAAAACCATCGAGATAGGTATTTTATCTCGATGTTTAAAACTTTTACCGAAAAGAAAGTATAATTTACGTATTTGACGCAAGCATTATTTCCTTTGCTTGCTTATTAAAGGCAAACAGGACTTTCTTTAGTAATCCCATACCACGCCTACTCTCTCCATTGTTCATTATTTAGGTAGATACATTAAAAAAATACTCGTTAAATATCATCATCATCAGCCAGAAGACGTCCACTGCTGAACATAGGCCTCCCCCTTTAACCTCCACACTGAACGACAGCCTGACTTTTGCATCCACTGGATGCCAGTGACTCTCACTATGTCGTCGGTCCATCTAGTGGGAGGCCTACCTACGCTGCGTCTTCCGGTTCGTGGTCTCCACTCAAGAACCTTTCTTCCCCATCGGTTATCGGTTCTTCGAGCGATGTGGCCTGCCCATTGCCACTTCAACTTGCAAATCTTAACAGCTATGTCGGTGACTCTGGTTCTTTGGCGAATATCCACGTTTTGGATTATATCGCGCAAAGAAACTCCGAGCATAGCTCTTTCCATTGCCCGCTGAGTCGTTAAATATAAAGATGCTATTATACCTAGGCGAAATCAGACGGCGTTGTAGCATGCTACATACTTAATGATGCGTAAAATTTTATTATTGAAACTGACGTGGTTTTCACACATTTTATTTTACTCACCAATCAATTACTCACCGTCTAATGCGGTTGAAACTATAGTCGGAGTAACCGGCTTAATCTTACGTGAGTCATTCCTGTGTAATTTAAAAAAACGATGCGTAAAATCTTTAGTAAATGCCATTGAAATAAAGAATACAAAAACTTTTGGCATATCATGAAAATAAAAGAAGGTGAATAAGTGTTATATTATGAACTTTGAGAAAGGTAGACTTCGTCATTGATTATGAACCATAAGTTATCTAGATGTTATGTCAGTGGCACTATACTTAAGGCCCTACGTTTTTTTTTTTTGCAATTTTGGTCATTCTTGTTTAAGTTTGAACATGAAAGTAACACTGATTTGCGCTTTTCTGTTTTTTTTTTTATTATTCAAATACCTATTTACTGAATTAGAAGTAGGTACGATGTATACAGATTTCATAATCATGGAGGGAACCGTAAAGGATGGTACATTTTACATTTACAAGCCCCTGATTCCCTACCTTCAAACACGCGCGTAACGCGGGGCGTTAAATTAACCTCTAAAAGTTGGCCTTTTTTCTCTAGGAAATAGAGGTCAAATTTTTAGAGGTTAACTTAACGCGCTGCGTTACGTGCGTGTTAATGTTACGTAATCAAGCTCAGCTATACTTAAATAAAAAAAAAATAAAAAAAAAAAAAAAAAGCCAAAATAGAAGTAGCGAAACGCACGGCACGGTGTGTAAGCGCCATGGTTTTGCTACACTAAATGCGACTATTATACAAATAATTAAGTCTTGTGGTCATCTGTAGTACCTCTCGTAGTAGTATCTGTAGCGTTGCTTAAAAGTGGGGAAACGTTGCCTTAATAATTTGATTTGTATAGTCCCATCATGTACCTACCGTGCCACAAAGCCGCAGATGTAGCCACGGTGTAATCAATCCTTTACACTCTTATTTTCCTCATTTGATGCATCAAAGATTTTAATGCACAGTCATTAATATAATAAAATGATTAAGTACTGTAGGTTACATACCTAACTTTGTCTCTTTGTATAATTCACGTCTAAACGATACATACAACATATAAAAGCGAAATTCATACACTCATACCACTCACTCACTGACTCATCACGAAATCTCGAAAACTACTTGACCTACGAAGCTGAAATTTGGCAGGTAGATTCCTTATGTGGTGTAGAGGTCCGCTAAGAAATGATTTTGGATGTTAGGGACATGAAATTTGGTGCTAAGATAAGATTAATAGTATAAAATAAGATAAAATATTTTTTATTTCAGAGAGTCAGTTACATGAACATTTTCACAGCTATAAAACATGAGTAGAAAATTACATAAAGTTATAAAGATAAATAAAGAGAATGAAAGTTTTTACATTAATTAAAACATTTAAAAATTATAGCGAATTCTTTAAACACTTTATAAACACCGTATTCTTAAGCATATAAAAGATCTGCAGTGCAAGTACCGTTCTTTATCGATCGTCAAATTCGATAACTTGCCATAGAATCGATCATAGATCTACTAGAGTAGCGAGTACTGATCAAATGGCATTTTACCGAATTTGACGATTGCAACTGTCAAATTTTACGATCGATAAAGAACGGTACTTGCACTGCAGCAGTGCAAGTACCGTTCTTTATCGATAGTCAAATTCGATAAAATGCCATAGAATCGATCATAGCGAGTACTGATTAAAAGGCATTTTATCGAATTTGACGATCTCAACTGTCAAATTTGATGATCGATAAGGAACGGTACTTGCACTGCAGGTTCGAATATGCAGTGGCCCCACACTAGCCTTTAGGCCCGTGTCATACTGGGAACCTCATTGAATAACCTAATATGTTCAGTTCATATAAATGGATGTAAAATTAAAATAACTAAATAAAAAGCATTTAATGTACATAGTAAATCAATGGTTCATATGCATTATGCGATGGGTGAGGGTGTGATGCTTGAAAATGGAAGTGTGTTTTCACGTGTGTATGTGTAGATGAGTGTGGGGATGTGTGCGCGTGTGTTTGATTGTGTGTATGTATGTATGTATGTACGCATGCATGCTCACAAAGAGACTCTTAAGTTCTCGGTGTCGTTATAAGATAGGGAGAGTAACCACCGTTTTACTTATTTATTTACTGAATGCGTTTTTCTTCTATTAGTTTGGAAATACTTTGAGTACATAAATACTGTTGTAAAGAGTAAATAAATACTATTGAAATATTTTTACAAAAAGGACGGATAGGAATTTGTTTGTTGTGTTGAAAGTTATGCAACTACGAACTTGTAATTTGGCAAGTAGATTCCTAATGGGGTGTTAATGTCCACTAAGAAATTATTTTGCGAAAGGTCCGAATTAAAGGGATCAGAAAGGGGTTGCAAGTTTAGGTGAAAGTGTACGCGTACGAAGTCGCAAGTAATGGCTAGTGTGTCATAAGTGTGTCAATCACACGGTCGCCGGCTATCACGCAGGTGGATTTAGGCCATTGTCTCCGCACGCTGCTGGTGCATCCGATTTAATGTCATGTGTCAACATGTTAACATTATCGTCCATAAATTGTGCAGGAGGGGCTACTCGTTGTTTTCACTCGATATGAAAGTCGCTCGGAGCTATCCAATACCAAGTACAGGGGAGCAATCAAACAAACAGTAGTAGAGCTCCTTGATCAAAAATTTACAAAACTGCTAAGTCCTCGAGCTGCCGTAAAATTGCATCTATATAATATGTCTATTACCTAGAGTCTCATGACCTTATCCCTTTTACTACAAGACAAGTAGCTAGACCACTTCCACCCTCTCGTCTCTCTACTCGTGGAAACTCCAAAACTTCGTAAATTGTCTTTCTTTCTGAAAGAAAAAAGTTTATTTGAGACTAACTACGTTTTAAAAATCACTAAAATATATATGGTGATAAAGCACAAATCGGTCGCAACTCAGGATAATATCGGCTGTTAACCAGCGCTGGTCTTCCGTTGGTGACGTTTGGTGATGTCACGGTAGAGGCACATACAAAGTACACCACTACAAATGCAATTTAGGTACTGCCCACGATGCGTACTACCTAAAAACTTAACTCCATGCTGTGTTTCTTGTTTCCTGAGAACTACAAAATAAGGCTAGGAAAATTATATAGATAGATCAACGTCCTCTATATTCAGCCACACAATCACTCACCATCAGGCGTGATGGTGGCCAAACATAGATCTAATTTATAAAACGGAGTTAAAAAAAAAAAAATTAACCTTGCCAAAATATTAAATTGAATTTACATAAAAAATTTGTTTACAATATTTGTACAAAATAGTCTTGTGTTTATTTTTAATACTACCTCTCAGTCATTTTATATCTTCACAAAATTTCAAATGTGTGAGCGAGTTAGCTTTTGGACGCCCCTTAACTATCAACATAAACGTCAACTGACAGACATGTTTTTTTCTTCCGAGCGAGATAGGTTTGGGTCTTTTCTTTATACTCGGCCCAAATGCGCGCCAAATCAAATGTGCGGTAGCACGTCATGTAGATAATATTGGTTTAAAACAAGTTTCTATATAGGTTTTAAAATAGATTTTAAATCGTAATGCCCACGCGAGCGGAAGGCGTGTGCAACAGAATAAAAAATAAAATAATATCGATCACCATCCGGCATCCCTTTCCCTATATTTATCAACACGGCTATAAGCTGCTAGGACTAGACACGTAACACTCTTCGTCTAAACTAATGGTCTTCTTCTGCAAAATGGCCATGGAAGACCTAGTTAAATACTTAACGGGTTTTAACAACCATGTAAAGTCAGCTTATCAAAAATCCAGAACAGTGCGAAACAGACAATTAAAGTTATTCAAATACGTGCAAATGTCAACGTGACCTCTCGTCTCCTTAGTATGCAGATGTTCTAAGGACGTGCTAGTGATTGATCAAGCAGCACAAATGTCAAAGATGACCCCACGATTCAACTCAAGGTAACTCGCCTAGTTAACATAACCTAAACAGTAAAATTATGCTAAGCCTTACAGACTGAGGCCAAACTCGATCGCGTCCACATAGTAGTGCATTAATAACTATATTAGCTGATAAGTACAGAAAAGGCTGTATGTTATCGACATACGGGTTGCCTTGGCACCATTGCAGCGATCTTCCACTGATTCATTGCTGAAACTGGCTGTTTCCATCTTCATCGCCTTCGGAATAAAACCAAGGCCGTTTCTGTTTGTCTAGACAAACAGACGCCACCCAGGACCGACAATAAATTGCCCAATCTAAAAATGATAACAAAGTTTACCTCCGATTAATTTTTTCCACACGAAATTGAGCAACCGAAAAGCCGTTTACAGCAGATAAAAACATTAAGTTCTTTATTACATACAACTTTCAATGTTACAGTGCACACGAAAAATAATTCAAAAACGGTATGTTTACGGACGTCGTTTTGCCCGACGTAAATCAAAAACAAATTATAGCATTGTAATATTGTACGTTGTAAAATAAGAAAGTGGAATGGCGCCGCATGTTTACCGTGGCCATCGGGTCAATACGGCTGCATAAAACTTTGTTCCGAAATATCAAAAATTGCAAAACTTTAAATACTGCGTCGTTTTAATCCTGGCGTTACGTAAACCGTTGGGCAAGATTGTCCAAATATAAAATAATAAAATCGAACCGCGTGGCTGCGAGCTATCCGCAGCGCAGCGGTGAAATTAAATGCAAGGTTGCATAATGAAGCTCGCCTTTCCGCGAGGATATGTGAAATTACCTTCGGCACTAATGTCACCATTCTATACAATCCTTCTTGACATCCATGAATGGCAGTCAAGTCAACTCCGGTTACATGCACGGACACAGCTCGAAAAGCCAAATTTCGTTTTAAAAATAATTACAATTAACAATGCAACTAGCCACCGATAAGTATGTACTGGATAAAGAAAGCTTTAGATTCTATTATGACTATTGCAATTCATCTTCGCTTGACATGAGTACACTTTACATGCCTAAAGTAGACACTTCAAGTTTGTTACGACTCCACTCTTGAATCTGCACTTCAGATAAGAGATGTTCTTTAACTCAGTAGCACACAGCAATGTGTAGAAATCAAAACATGAAATAGAAAAGAATAACAAATCTGTATTAAAATGTACTAGCAACGCCTCACGGCTTTACCCACTCTCCTACAGGAACCGTTATTTCTATACCAATTTTCATCAAAATTTGGAGTCATGTGGAAACAACCACACACACACGTACATAATGTGATTTAAAACATAAACTTTAAAAGTAGGTGTGAACGTCAAATGACTATGAGACACTAAGTCACAATTTCTCCGAACCTAAGATAAGCTTTAATTAAATTGAAGCTTCCGTTGAAAGCTAATTCTGATGTGAAAGCGATAACCATTAATCAGTTTTATATAATCCAGTTGCGAAGGAGATAACGAACGCTAAGGGCGTTTTCCTTTAAAGAATTCCGAAAGGGTCCGACGTTATGTGGTCTGACGCAACATTATGATGGAGCTTATGTCTTGTTTTTGTTTTGTTCGTGTCCGATTGACCAGAATGAGGCTTTGTTCCGAGGCGTGTAAGAAATAAATTTATCTGATAGTTAAATACTTTTCGTTGATGAGTGCAGTTGACCGAGATTGAACCATATGTAGCGAAGAAAAAAGAAATCCGCTAAGACAAAGGGCAAATTTGACGTATCTTCTTCACCCCAGCCTAAGGCTTTTTGTCCCAGTTCAGATAGCGTTGATTGAAAGAACGCTAACAATTTGAAAAGCAACGGTGCCTACTTTCGCATTACCGAACAAAAGTCATGTTATAAGTAGGTAGAGGTCAGAAATTCAAACACTATAATGCGACTAATATTTCAAGAAATAGGCCATCCATTCACGGCTCAAGATTCTTAATTTCAATATTTTTAAGCGCTAACCAGCTAATCAGCATTTCTCAATACAAATGTGTGTTGATTAAATAGTATCCTCCTAAGTTTTGATATCCGCAAAACAAACAAACTGGAAAGTCCCACTGAAATAAATTCTAAGCAAAAAATCTAGGACACTTGTCAGTAAAAATAATAATAATGTAGTGCAAGAGCGGTTATGTAATAGATAAGTTGAGTAATAAACGGTGGATGATCTCAAGGTCATTATCTAAGATGCTCCTACCACGGCGTGCGGCGGCGGAGCGTGCAAGCAGCGCGGCGCAGCGTCACTCGCGCGGCGGCCGCGTCGCCGTGAACTTGGCCTGGTCTGCTCACCCTGGCCCCGAGGCCTTATCGGAGGCGCCGCCTGCGGCCTATAATAGCTGGGCCGGCGTCTCCCCCTGACTCCAGAGTTGGCCGTGCCTCCGCAAGACATGTTTCGCATCTTCTGTCTCCTCGTGGCCGCAGCTGCCGTCGCCCGCGCCTGCAAACCTTGCAGTGAGTCTCTGCTTTACCCATAACTCCAGTGGACTCATCATCAATAGTTTTTGTGAAATTGTGTCGTGAGCCGTGAACCACCGTACCAAAAATTCGGATCAAAATCAGTTCGAATGCAAACCAGTGAAAAGTTACAGTATCGTTTATGTTTATTATCTTTTTTCGATCGAACGGTACGGTGAGTAAGAATGGAAGTGTTCGCATCTTTATTGCTCCGATTTTTATGAATTTGCGACTTTTATCACGTAAGGTTTCGTAACAACCCATTAGGCATTATTTACAATTCACACGGGTTCGTTAACGACCGCATTTTTTATTCAATATTGTATTTTTAAACCGCTTATTCAATAGGAATTCGTCAATATCTGTTATGTCATAAATGAGTGCTAATAGTTTGAAGTGCTTTTAGAGAGTGTGCACTTGTAACAACACTTGAACGCAAGCGCAAGTCCTTGCCTCACGAGGCTTCGCGACGAGATAACACTGTACGATATTTTGCAAGTATGTTAAGTGCCCCCGGATGTGTTAAACATCTTCGAAATGCTGAATTTATTGCTCCTTACGGATTAACAATTACATCTGCAGTATCCGTTATTCCCGTATACGATTATTTTACCTTAAAAGTACTCGCAGATATGTAAAGCAATGTTTCGCTGCACTTAGCGTTATCAAGTGGACGATCGCAAATTAACCCACTTCGTGATATGAGAATGTGAAACACGCATTTTCAAAAAATACTGGTCCAGTAGTTTTGTCCGATAAGAACCTAATAGAGAGCCACTATACTTTTATGAACTAACGTTTTTGTGGACACATTTAATAGATTACACAAGAATAAATTGTTTTTAAAAACCCCCGTTAAAAACCTCATAATCTTCAAACAACTGAACCGATTTTCATGAATCATAGTTAAGAACACTCTTGAGCAAGTCACCTTTTAAACAAAACATATCAAAATCAGTGTATCATTTAACGATACCACAGACAGATACACACGTTAAACTTAAAACCTCTTTGCGTCGGGAGTTAAAAACAGACATTACCTACGTAAAGCACGCCTGTATAAAATATGCTGCGTTTCTTCAAAGCTCGAGTTCTATAAAGAGATTCTTAGATCATATTCAAGCAGTCTAACTTTAAAATAATAGTTTTTTTTTACATTTTTTTTTGGGGCTTTTAGACAACATGCCCCATCGTATCCTGACAAAACATAAATTTCCTAAATAAATGTACGTATAACTTATTACTTTACACAACCACAAACCTACCTAGCCGGTTAATTATACTTATGGTATAATTAACCAACCAGGCAAGCCTGTGGTGCTAGAATGGTTTAAAGCCTGTAGAAAAGAATTTGCCAGACCGTAAACCATTCCAGCCTCCTTGGAATTTGGATCAGATAATATAAGCTGTAATACCGGACACACACGACGGACAGGACGGACGGATGGACGGACTACATTGGATTCACAAATTCCAAGTTCGGCAAAAATCGGTTCCCTCTCACGTTGGTTCCGGACACATTCCATCAGTACATAATACACGTCTTCGGGCTGGTCGCACTTCTCACAGTTCAGTAACGATACCTTGCCCATCATAAATCCAAAAGCATTTAATGGGATGTGTCCGGAACGTAATCTGAGCGCGACAACAAAAAAAAATCGAGTTAAAAACATTCAACTGCTTTACGGTCATGACAAAGTAATTTGCCGAACTGAAGGAACTTGATATTGAATAACAAAACTAACAAATCGATTGGATGTGTAAAACTCGCGTAGCAGTTTGTTTACAAATAAAAGCATCCAATTATGCAGATGTCTTTCATCGATCCGGCTGCATGACAAATCTGTAATAGAGCATCGGCATTCACTGCGTCACTCTGCAGACAGACTGACTGCCTGTTGTCGAAGGTGCGCCTTCGCCCACATCTTAGTCATCGATTTATGTAATTGCCTAAGAAAGTCTTTCTCTTTTCCAATCACTATTGATTTATTGTATTCCGTCCGTCAGTTAAATGCAAATTGCACTCTTTTAATTCTTTTATTTTTTAATTTTCTAAAAAAATCCTTCCTGCCTTCGTCTGTGATTCCGCAGAATTACAGCTGTGGAAATCTTGGACACTATTCCTATTTCTGAGACCGATAGATCGCGGGTTTAAATTCCGAGCCCGTAATAATGAGCTCTTTGGAGTTTATATACGGATTTTCATACCACTAGCTTTTCGGTGAAGAAAAACATCGTGAGGAAACCTGCATACGTAAGTAGAATAAATTCAATGGCGTATGTGAATCCAACAACCCGCAACTGAGCCAGAGTGGTGGATATGGACTAGTCCGTGGACTGTTAAAAGGCTGATTATGCTATGCAAGCGTGTTCCATCTTCGACCGATCGCATCTTAGCTTTCTATCAAGTGAGGTAGCAATCAAACGTTAGCCTAAACTCTATCTTACCTGTGTACCTGCTCCGTTCGAAAACCTAGCGAAAGTGATGAATTCGTGGTATTCATTTAACTTTTTAGAATGTTATTGCAGCTGTCAGAGCAAATAACTTCTTGGACCGAATGTAGTCGATGTGGAAAAAAGGTAAACCTACTAACGTCTACCTGCTTTTGCGATGTCACGTACGGTGTTGGAAAAGGTCAATCGAGCATCTTCAATATATTTTGGGGTCTGTTGCAAAAGTGATAACTTTGTCTTTTTGTTAACGTGAATTAGATAAGATTCAATTTTACCTTCAGTTTACCATTAGGTACCACATGTTTTTACGCCATACCGTTATATAGTTGATAATTACGAATTTAAAAAAACCGACTTCATAATTAGTCAATAACCGACCGACTTAATTATTAGCATGCTTTCAAATAAAAATATAAATATTGTTATATATATATTTTTTGTTAAATGACGGAGTTCTCAGGTTACGAACATTAAAAATACAACCGAATTGAGAACCTCCAATTGTCCTTTTTTGAAGTCGGTTAAGAAAAACTCGTCAAGCGCGCGTAGCGTAGCGCGCGTTGATGTCTTTTGTAGGAACAAGTAATTGAAACATTCCGCCTTTGTATTCACAAAGCTTTTTCTGTTTTGGTTATATGTTTATAGCTGCCCCAAAAAAGGCGAATAGGTAATGTATTTACATATACTAAGTACTTGCTTAGTACGTTCGTGAGTTTCTCTCTCCGATAACTTTTAAACCCTGAGAATCGATATCATCGTACAAGTATACAAGTACCTATCTGATGCAACGCAACAATAGAACCAGTCACTTATTATCTAGAAGTCATTCGTTAAAAAAAAACAGTTAATATATTTATAAACTGTTTTAAACTATCACGGTTGTTCACTAAAGTTATATGATTATTTACGGGATATTTACCGTGGTAAGGTTGTGGAATGAGCTCCCGATATTTCGGCGCAGTTACATGCACCATGTTCACGGGAAGACTCTAACATCCCGTGAACGAACGTCTTCCCGTGAACATGGTGCATGTAACTGCGCCAAAATATCGGGAGCTCATTCCACAACCTTACCACGGTAAATATCCCCTAAATAATCATATAACTTTATATTTATAAAGCATACAACTGATGTAAAAAAAAACTTTTCTAGTTCTTAACCAACTTTAGGTGGGATGTGCATTTAGGTCCGTTTTTTAATATTTATGTACACGGATTACTCTCATTTGTGAACTAAAATTCGTGGTTCTTTATTATGTAGTGGAAGCTCTCGAAATGATCCCACAAAAGTTTGATAGACTTGGGCAAAGTGGTTTTTAACCAGCTCCAACAATACGCATAATTTTGTTCGAGAGCCTGTTGATTTGGCAATGGTGTCAATTTTGTTGTACCATTATCTAAACTAAACTAAATTTGACAGCTCTAAAATTGTTGCCATCTTTTTCTGACGTATTAAAATGAAAAGAGACGGTGATAATTTTAGTCCTGTCAGATTAGTTTAGTTTAGAGAATGGTACAACAGAACTGATGCCAATGGCATCGATTCTGTCATACTAAACTAAACCAATCTGACAGGACTAAAATTATCTGCCTCTCTTTTCATTTTAATACGTGAGAGAAGGATGGCAACAATTTTAGAGCCGACAAATTTAGTTTAGTTTTAGTGCATCAGAATCGATGCTAATATCGATAATTTCTTTTGAGCGCTTACTGATTTTGAGGCTTTTCAGCTTAGTACACCCTTTCCGCGTAATCTTGAATAGCATGTTTCATAAAAAAATATTAATATAAAAATCAAAATTCTAATTTTTCTCTTTTTTCGTGTGTCAGCATGTGGGGTGGCGCGCCGAGGGCGCGTGGTGGGCGGCGACGAGGTGTCTCCGGGCGAGTTCCCCTGGCTGGCTGCCCTCAAGCGGGACGGGAAGGTCATCTGCGGTGCCACAGTCGTCGCTAGGGACCATCTCATCACTGCCACACACTGCGTGCATGAGTAAGTAACCTTAGTTATCTAATTAGTCTAAAAAACTTCGTGGCTAACTGCAATTTTGCATTTTAGTTACGGTCCGATATATATACCTACCTTCAAAAAAAGCCAAGATGAATAAAATAGATAAAAGATAGCCCGTTGGTATAGTTGGTAGTGAACCGGCCTCCTGAGCTTGGGGCGTGGGTTCGATTCCCACCTAGGACAAACATATTTTATGTGATGAACATTTGTGTTTGTTCTATATCTGGTTGTTAATATCTATTTAAGTATGTATTCAAAACTATGTATGTATATCAGTCTCTGGCAGCCATATCACAAGCTTTGCTTAGTTTGGGGTCAGATGACCGTGTGTGCAAAAAAATGTCACGAATATTTAAAAATAAAAATGATAGAAGAAACTTCGACGAAAATAAAATGAATGGACGGGCTCAGTAGAACCTTTTTCGAAGATTACAAAATGAGCGCCGGTGCTCACTTCGTTTCAGTCGGTCTCTAGCCGTAGGAAGTGTAACACGAGTCTATTGTAACGTGATAACGAAACATCTGATACGGTTTTGACTCGTTTTTATTGAGCAAGTTCAATGGTTAGGGCCCCTCCATTCATTTTATTTGGGTTTATCTATTCAACCCAAATAAAATGAAAGACAAAAAAGAGAAAAAAAAACTAACTTTATATATACCCTAAAAGGCAAAATTTTAACATGCAATGAGATGGCGAGAAGGAGAACGCCAAGTTGAATGAAAAACTAGGGAGACGCATTTTTCTACGTCACGAGACTCGCGAAAGTAATTTAGTGGACGACCAATTGCTCTCGAAGTTTTTACAATTTACTAAGGCGTAAATTCTATCGCGCGTTTTCTACATTTTCGAAGTTAAAAAATCAATCAATGTGAATTTTAAAAATCGATTGGACGTTATCGTTAGAATAACATCGCAAATATGTAGTATAAAGCAATATTAGAGTTTATTATAGGATGGCGCAGAAGATAGAAAAAAAAAAACAAAAAAAAACTTATTTTTCTATCTCCAACGCTGTCCTATAAAAAACAACATGAAATTGCTTTATAATATTTGCAATATTATTCTAAAACTAATCAGTTTTTTTTAATTGTCTCTTTGCTTTTTATCTTTAAAAACGTTGAAATGCGCGTGTGAAATAGCCGCGTGCTTTTAGTTGCCCCTTACCAGTTTACGCCAGTTACTTTGTCTTTTCTTTTTAAAACACATCTAAACGAATCTACCAACAGATTACAAAATGAAAGTGCTATCACAGTTCTGATAATTTTGAGAATACCGCCGTATTTAGTTATCAGCCGAATGATCTTCATTTCCAACCCACTTCCAATATCCAACCACTGACTGAACTAAACCTAATCTAACAGGTCTAAAATTATTACTCTTTTCTTATCCATATGTGAGAAAAAGATGGCAATAATTTTAGAGCAGTCATATTATTTTAGTTTTAATGTTTTAAACAAAAAGAAAACAAATATGGCAATAATGTGTGAGCTGTCAAATTTAGTTTTAATTACAAAAATATGGCAATAATAAAATTGTTGAGTTGTCAAATTTAGTTTTAATGGTTCCCACAAAAAGAAATAGAAAGAAAGGTGGCAACATTTCAAAAGCTGCAAAATTTAGTTTTAACGATTTCAACAAAAAGGAAAGAAAGCTGGCATCAATTTTGAGCTGTCAAATTTAGTTTCGTTTAGAAAATGGTATACCAGAATCCTTTGAGAAAGGAAGTTTCGTTGATTGCCAGAATCGAGCAGTACCTTCTGTTTTTGTATTGACCCAGTTTACGTAACACATAGTTACATAGACAGTAGTAACCTTGCTTGATACTGTGACTTTGACCTTGCCTTGTATATTTGTATCGGAATGTGACTTATCTACGTAAACAAGCGAATCGTGAGCTAAACACTTTGACCATAATAAATAAAAATAAAATAAAATTAATGGACTGGCCATAACCATTGCACTTACTCAGTAAAAACGAGTCAAAACAGTTAGTAATATACTTCAACACCTAATTATAACCATGTACAGTACATTTGTTACAAAAATAGATAGCTGTTTTTTGTTGTGTAAATACACTTCGGGAAAGCACACGAAGGCATAATTTTGTCAGATGTTTCGTTATCATAAAACAATAGAATCGTGTCGCACTTTCTACGGCTAATAACCGACTGAAATGAAGTGAGCGTCAGCGCTCATTTTATAATCTTCAAAAATGCGCTTCTTCTGGGCCCGCAATCATTTTATTTTGGTCGACGGCTAAACATATAAATTGGACTGAAGAATACGCTTATCAGATTGAAATGAGGTAGGTCAATGCTAGACAACCTATAAATGCTTTTGAAGGTTAATCCTATGAAACACTATCACGGTTGTTTATTACAGTCATATGAGTTTTAACGGGATATTTACCGTGATATCGGGAGCTCCATACACACCTTACTTGGTAAATATCCCGTTAATTATCATATAACTGTAATCTTATAAAAACGGCGATAATATTATTTAGAATTGACTTAGCTTCTCTGAAGTTCAAATCATTTTAGACTCTAAACTGATCAACATTGGCATCGATTCTGATGTACTCTAAACTAAACTAAATTTGACAGCTCTAAAATTGTTGCCATCCTTCTCTCACGTATTAAAATGAAAAGAGAGGCAGATAATTTTAGTGCTGCCAGATTGGTTTAGTTTAGTGAGTCATCATCATCAGCCAGAAGACGTCCACTGCTGAACATAGGCCTCCCCTTTTAACCTCCACACTGAACGACAGCCTGCCTTTTGCATCCACTGAATGCCCGCGACTCTCACAATGTCGTCGGTCCATCTAGTGGGAGGCCTCCCTACGCTGCGTCTTCCGGTTCGTGGTCTCCACTCCAGAACCTTTCTTCCCCATCGGTTATCGGTTCTTCGAGCGATGTGGCCTGCCCATTGCCACTTCAACTTGCAAATTTTAACAGCTATGTCGGTGACTCTGGTTCTTTGGCGAATATCCACGTTTCGGATTTTATCGCGCGAAGAAACTCCGAGCATAGCTCTCTCCATTGCCCGCTGTGTGACTCTAGTTTAGTGAGTGGTATGACAGAATCGACGCCATTATCTAAAATGTAGAGCATAAAATGCAAGACAGAAGGCAAAAACTGATAAACCATCGCGATGTCCTAGTACCTGTAGATATGTAATAGCTACGTTAAATCCTAGGAAAAGTTATCAGTAGGTCAAGCATATATGTACATCAAAATTTGTTGACACTTTTTGTCGTGCGGTAAAAAGACAGACGTATGCCTTGTCACATTCACGACAAAAAGAATCGACAATATTTTGAAGCCAGCTGGCTCATTTTACTATTTTCATTAGATTTCAGACGGATTATAGGTAGATAGTAGGTAGTTAGTGGTAGTAGGTGGGTTCTTTCAATTTCAAAAGTGTTCTTGTATTTGTACCTAATTGAAATAAAGATCGATAAGCCGTGGTAGCCCATTTGGGAGACCGCTAGACTTGAAAGCGTGAGGTCGCGGGTTCAAACCCCGGGCGCGTACCAATGAGCTCTTTGGAGCTTATGTACGGATTTTCATACCACTGGCTTTTCGGTGAAGGAAAACATCGTGAGGAAACCTGCATACGTACGGAGAAGGAATTCAATGGCGTATGTGAATCCACCAACCCGCACTGGGCCAGCGTGGTGGATATGGCCCAATCACCCTTTCGAGGGTAGGCTAAAAGTCCAGCAGTGGACTGTTAAAAGGCTGAATATGATGAAATAAAGATACTGAACTGAACTGAAATTGAAAAGGCTTGTGTGACTCCGGCTTCAATTTGTGCCGTGTTTGCCGCGTTTGACGAATAAAGGAAAGCGAGTCCAACTTGCATTTTCATCGGTCGTTAATCTGTCCTTTCATCATGCTCTTCGTTGTTTTTTAAGAAAACATTACTTACGTAGCAATTTATTAAAGGTCAACTCCCCACTAAAGGTGAGGTTAAGAGCTTAATATTTGGTGTCAAAGAACTCTTAATATTTCACAAAATAGTAGAGATTTACTTTAAAAAAAAAACACTCTGCTGTTAAACCGGCCTAATGCGAGTCGGGCTCGCGCACTGAGGGTTCCGTACCACTACAAAATTCAATAACAAAATTTCCGGCTACAACTCGGTAATGAACAGAAATTTATCATTGTTATACTTTAGAGTGTGTATTATAATCATGCCAAGTTTGACGGTTGTACGTATTACCGTTTTTACATTAGAGATAATACAAAATAGTTAACAAACGCCTACTCGCACTTGGCCGGTTTATTAAATGTAAACTTAAAATGACAATGTGCGACCACCTGACAGAAAGTTGCGACCTATGCCCTTGCGATTACATCACCAACATGCCCAACACACCCACTCAGGTTTATAGTCATTTCATCTGGCATTTCATTGTCACCTTCATAAGCTTTTATTATGACACGCGTCTGTAAATATTCTACTATATGGCTCATGTTCTTCAGCAAAGAGTACGAGATACGAGTGGTAGGTTTATCATCATCATCATTTCAGCCATAGGACATCCACTGCTGGACATAGGTCTATTTATCTATGACATAGGCCTCTCCCATCGATCTTCAAAAGGGCCGGTTGGAAGCGGCTTGCATCCAGCGTTACCCTTTTAGGTCGTCTGTCCATCTTGTGGGTGGGTTTTATGGGTGGTGGTGGTAGGTTTATATATCTCTCAGGATCCATTATTTCTCCGGGTTGGTAGCCAAACGTACCAGCTAGATCTATTCAATAAAAAACTTTTTAAAAAAAGTAGCAGAGGCGGGGTGAAAAGTAGTATAGGGAGTAGTAGTTCTGGTGGATGACTGGTAGAAAATGAATTAAGTTTTAAGTCCTCCGTTTGGGCATTTCTATTCTACGGGACCAAACCTGAAATCGAAATAAAAAAGGTGTTGACACACGACAAAATGTATGAAACAGCTGATTTTTTTTCGCGTTTTCAGGGTTGTTTTCATAGTAAAAGTTGTTCATAATGATGAGTACAATGACCTCCTTACGGCTTAGTACAGGGTATATGCAAATAATCGCGCTGATTCTTGCTCGTTGCTGGGTGAAAGAGGAACTAACAATTTTTTTTTTAAAAGACACTAACACTTACATAGTAGGTATACTTACTAACTCACTTACTTTTCAAACACTTCCGCATTTATAATATTGCTATGATTAGCTAAAACTGCTAAAGCTGACAACTACTCTTGCTTTACCCAGATTAGTAAGTACCCAAAATTAGTACAACAGCCTACGGTATCCATAGACAGGTGTTCAATATTGTAAATCAGCAATGGTTTACTGACCCGAGCGGTTTGAGGTCTCGGTTCAATGTTTTGGGTCAGCCCGGGAAACAGAATAAGTAACAGTTACAGAGGCCAACGTTCAACGTGTGAATCATGAGACACATGTATCATTCGTCATCAGCAATAACCTCAGGCGGTTGGTCAGAAGCGATGATTAACTGATTTATGATAGGTACCGTTATGGTAATGAGATAGAGCGATGGTGGCCGGGTAGCATGTGCGCTTTACAATCTGACGCCACCTGGTTCGATCCTTGGCCTGCACCAATGACTTTTTTTATAGAAAAGAACGGCAAAAAGGCAAGCGTACTACGATATAGGAAAAGATCGTGAGGAAACTGGTAACTCCAAGAACCTCAAGAGTTCAAAGACATGACATTCACCAACATGCACTGGGCCAGCATGGTGGGTTAAGGCCCATCCTCTCTCTGTGAGAGAAGGCCTGAGTCCCAGCAGTGGGAACATGTTAGGTTGAAATGATGATGATGTTAGTAATGTTAGGGTAAAATAACATACTGAATCCATTTTAATTTGTTGGAACGTCAGAGACTTTACGAAAGAGAAAACGGCTGATTTAACTGCGATTTTTCAGGGCCCCGATTCTACTAAACCATTTGTTTTTAAATTTAATTGTTTAATGAATTGCCTCAAAATTGACATTTTTTATACTAAGTTATAATATTAGGTGGTGGTATTTTTCTAGTATAAAAAACTGTCCATTTTGAGGCAATTATTAAAAAATTAAAATTAAAACAATTGGATTCGTAGAATCGGAGTCCTGTACTCTCCCTAAATTTCGGTGCATGTTTCTTAAGTTATGCCGAACGCACTCTGCGTTCGCTAACTAGTCCGGTCAAACTGTAGAGGCCAAAAGGCCAACAGTACAAGTCAATATAAAAAAGGTGCATATTTCGTACAAAACACCCCTTCACAACACTACCTCCTTTCTAAAATACATTAAAATATTAGTTAGGTATTTTTTTTGCCAGAGACTGATATACATACATATATAATTTTAAATACATCCATTTTTTAGTTAGCTACGTTTTGGTTGTGTAAAGATAACTAACAGAGAGACGAAATGACGGAACGAAAAACATATAGCGATGCGAAAGTTACTCATATTTTCGCATTTAAAATATTGCTAGCTTTTGCTCGCGACTTCGTACGCATACATTCTGCGCAAGTGAGTGCAAGCCGGTGTTATAACAATTTATATGCATAAGAGCGAAATACTTACTATACTCACTGACTAACACATCACAAAATCTCTAAAACTACTTGACCCACGGAGCTGTTTAATTTAGTAGGTAATCCCGGGGTATAGAGGTCCGCTAAGAAAGGATTTTGCGAGTGGCAAATGGAGGTTGAAATTTTATAATATATGAAAATCTACGCGTACGTCGTCACGGCCAACAGCTAGTTTCATATAAACTTTGAACTTCCTTTCTTCTTAGTTATAAAGTACTTTCGTAGCGGCTGTCTGGACCCCATGAGGCTTTCAGATTGGTAGTCAAGTAGCTATAATTTTAAAGATTTCGTGATAGTCAGTCAATAAATGTATGTTGGTGATCATCATCACCATCATTTCAGCCATAGGACGGCCACTGATGGACATAGGCGTCCCCCATCGATCTCCAAAAGGGCCGGTTGGAAGCGGCCTGCATCCAGCGTTTCCCTGCGGTCTCTTTTAGGTCGTCTGTCCATTTTGTGGGTGGACGTCCTACGTTGCGCTTACCAGTCCGTGGTCTCCATTCCAGAACCTTTCTGTCGGTGATATTTCGCTTTAATTTTAATAGAATAGTGTGAAAGTTGATGATGTTGACGTCATCATATTATTAATTAATTTGGTTATAATTATTGAGCAGCATTGGCTACGGTATTCTTGTTCCTTCCATATCCATCTGACCGACGAATTAGATTTTAAACGCATTTGTTGCTTTCGTACACCCGGATATGTTCTAAAACTGCGATCAGAATCACTGGAGAGTGGCCAGAGGTATTATTAGTACACGGTGAACATATTGCGATCCCCAAGCCGCCTGCTAAGCATAGGGATTATGGCAACGTCCCTCTCTAATAGGGAGGACTTTGTTCAGCATTTCACTGATGACGCGTGATGTGTTGCTTTCGTTTTATATAAAATCAAGATACAGTCAAAGTATAACTACTCCCCCGAATTAGTAGGATGCATTTACAATTTATAGTAGTAGCATGGTTGAATATCGAAAAAACCTTTAAAAAAGAATTAAAAAAAAAAATGGTTAGAGGATAGTGGTAGAAAATCTCGTTCCGGAATGGTAGAAAATCACGTTCAAGAGTTGATGTTTTCTTCACCTCAAAAAGCTTGCTGGCACAAATCTAGACAGCCACTCCTGCTAGTTTTCGGTTGTAGACACATAAACACCTACGAGAAAGAAAGTCCACCAAAACGCAACTTCGCACGCAAACAGCATTTGATCATGAATATTAATGATTTCCAAGCGATGATTAAATTAAATTATTTGTATTATTAGATAGCGCTTCGTCGCCTTCAATGCGAATCTGCAAACAATGGCGTCTAATTGGAGAAAGTCGATGATTATTGATTGAAGGTGGTACAGTCAAGAGGTTAAAATAAAATTAGGACATTGATTAGAAATGTGAAGTGCGTGATTACCCCACATTTAGTAAAGTAGTAAGTATATATATATATATTTTACACATATATATATATATATATATATATATATTATTATCTTTGCTTAGTTTGGGGTCAGATGACCGTGTGTGCAAAAATGTCCCAGATATTTATTTATATTTATTTTATTTATATTTATTTATATATACTTACTTTAGTGTATATATACAGGATGTAAGGGGAACACTCTGGAAGCCAAAAGAAGGTAATTGTACTCATCATTATGAACTAGTTTTAGTATGGGACCAACCCTGAAATCGCGGAAAAAAAATCAGCTGTTCAATACATTTTGTCGAGTGTCAATGACCGTTTTCTATAGAACAGCTGATATTTTTTTCGCAATTTCAGGGCTGGTCCCATACAATACAATATTTCTTTATTACACACCGAAAATACAAATGAAACTTAAACTAACATAAAAAAAAAAATATACGGCAGTATAATGGGCGGCCTTATCGCCTTAAGCGATTTCTTCCAGGCAACCTTTGGATGGACAGGCCTAAAGAAATTGCAAAAGTTGTTCATAATACATTGACCCACATTGAGCATTTGGTTTTTTGGCTTCAACGATCTGTAGGCCATTTAAGTAGGTACTTAGTGTTAGTTTTTTTAGTTAATAAAGGTATTAAGCCCGCTGAAAATTTAACCATTTAAGTAGGTACTTAGTGTTAGTTAATTTATATTTTTCTTTAGTTAATAAAGATATTAAGCCTGCTGAAAATTTTACTAATGATTTCTTAGGTTTTAGCGACTTTTATACATATCTGGATACCGTGAGCGATGATTGCGTACATAGGGAACATTTTGGAAAAAAAAACATATGCGCTGCTTGTAAATATGTATTAATTTTATAACTTTAGACATACGTCATCTAGTCTACCTGAGACCACGGATACTGCAAAGTGTTTGAAAGGCAGGAATCCAAATAATGTAAAATACACGCGATAAATCCTTTAAAAAAAATTCAACGTATAGGTCGTTCATGTAGGAGTCTGATGTATCTCACAGGAGTACCCGTTCTAACTTCTAGGGGTTCAATAAAACATGTCCTTGATTATGTGAAAACAAAAAAGGCATACTTTTATTTTGACGCCAACTATGACGTTTAAAGCCAACTATGACGTTGTGCAAATCTCAATGAAAGCCAATGCCCAAATTTGGTGTCACTTTTAATTCGCGGCCATCAATCATACTTTTTAATTAGATGCAAAATAATATGACTAACTGCAGTTATCAAGGGGTATCATTATACCTTACGTCAGTCTAAAGTAAATAACATAGATTTTAAAAAATTGAGTTAGGTACATTATTAAAATTTAAAGTCAATTATTTCATCTCTGACTGCGTTTGTAGAAAAAGTATTCATAAATTCATGCTTCTGATAGTATTTTCCAACGTGGGCCAAGGTTCTAAGAATGCCAACGGAATAAAGCCAAATGCGTCATATTCCATAGTGATTTGGTCATTGTCTTTTGAGTGAAAATTATGAACTCATTATGCAATAGAGACGAAAATTTCAATATTAATTATCAGTGATAAAAAGTTCTTTATTTCCGCTTTCGGTTAAGATACGCGTATCGTATCGCCACCGAAGATATCGTAATTGCGATCTCCAACAAATAATGAGCGTAAAATGCGGATAAATTAGCCTAAAACCGTAAACTCGGATGTTACATAATAATTATGTTTTTAGCTTTAACGACCCGGGAATAAATATACCTAATTTAAGAGTCAGGTTGCCGCCACAATTACCTTGCTTGTACGTTTTGATCAGATCAAATCAGAAGTGAATTGAAAGGCGTCCTCCGAATAAAAAATCGAATCCAATCCAATAAAAAAACGAGCTTTTTTTCGAACTTCTCCGCCAAAATATAAAATAACAACAACAAAAATATCTGTATATTTAATTATGCGATAATGACCAAAAAAATAAAGCCATTTTTTATTTATTTATACTCTAATTTTTATATAGTTACTTGTATAGGTTACGCCAAAACGGTGTACTAAGCTGAAAGGGGTCCATAGTAGGTACCCGATATTATGAATAACTTTTACTATGGGACGAACTCTGAAATCGCGAAAATATCATCTGCGAAACTATGGGAATGGTAAAAGTTGTTTATACTTAATCCGCATCCTTTCCGCTTTGAAATTGTTTGAAAGAGGTTGATTTCTCAGGGGCCGGACACGGGCTCTTTATATAAAAAATGTATCTGGGAAAGGTATGCATTTATTTTATCGCCAAAAAAATTGCAGGGATCGAAACGCTACAAAAAACAAACTTACAACATTTTGCGTATGTTTGGCATCGTTATTTAATTAAATCCCGTCGCGACAATGGGAAATAAATCACCTGAAAAATGTAAAGAAGAAATATTATACCAATTATTTAACTGGCACCAGGAAAAGAACACAATGTAAGTACGCGTCTACGTAAAAGGTATACGTCTTGTACATTCCTGCGCGTTGTGTACGAGCGTACCGAGACCAACTTATCGGGAGTTAAGTGGCGGAGCTACGCTCGAATTTTTTGAACAAAACTGACAGCCATTCTTCGATGAAATTTTAGTTCTGCATTTGCTCACCTCTGCAGATAAGATGGCCGCAATGTATTTGCGATCAAAAATAAATACAATGCGTTATTTACGTCTCGGTGGTTATACAGACAGGAGACAAATCGCCGTTCAAATTCAGCTCAATAAATTGACTGGATTGATCGTGTCCACTGTCCCCTGTTTACGCTATAGCCACCGCAACATTGGTCGTTAGGTTTTCCGGGTTTCGTTCGAAAAGATGCAAAAGTTAAATTAAACCATAAGTTTATGATAAAATCACTAAGAACTTTGATTTTATTACACATCTGAGTAACAATTCCGACTGAAATACGAGACGGTAAAGCGGTGTGCAAGCAGCTGTCGATAATCAGTCGAGGAGGCGGTCAAGCGGCCGGTCAACCAAAGCCACCCCTAAAATACAAAATTATATTATTTTTGTACACTTTTAAAATTGAGATCTATACTAAAACTGCAACGTGCAAAGTTTCATGTAGTTTTCTGAATAAATATTCATGCAGTTTTTAAAAGTTAGAAAGTTCTAAAGAATTTGGTCGGACTGACAGAATGAACTTATAAGGGTTGACGGAACCCTAAAAAGACAACTCTTTTCGGTTTCAGTAAAGTAGCGTGCTTGGCATTTTTTCACAAGTTGCTTCCTACAACAGGAGAAGTTGGAGAACACATAAATACCATCCCTACAATAGTCGACCGGCCACCGGCTCGAACTAGCCGTGTTTCCTCCATCTTCATGGACTGGACAGCAGTGGACGTCCTATGGCTGAAATGATGATGATGATGATGATAGTCGACATCTGGCCTAATCATAGACAAAAATAGGTAAAGCTACTACGTAGTCATTGGGCGTATCCACTATGAACTGGCGCATGGCGTGGCGCTTACCGTCGGACACGTGACTTGCTCATTTTGTCACTAAATTATATTAAAGCAAGGCTGTCTACTACGCTAGGTATAATTTTTTACCTAACTGTCCTAATAAAGGGTAATGTCATAACATAAATTTTACTCGTATACTAAATACGAGTAAAACTGGGAACAACATTTAATTTTACAACTGGATCGTTTATGTTCGCCGTTCCAACTCATTGTAGACATTTTAAATTCAATTTGCAGCCTGTACCTGTACAGATGTTAACAGTTATCTTGATTGCTCGGTATTAATTAAAACGTCACTAAAACCGATGGCCGTAAAGTAATTTAAGAAGCTAAACGCGGCGCCGTTCTTAATTAAATACTTGTTGCTAACTGTACACGCAGTTTGAAATTGGGTACTTCTTGCTTTAATTCGGGCTTATTTGAATTCCCGAACTGGCCACTCCAATGCTCTTTTAATATTCAGTCGTTTTAACAAACTTTCATAAAGGAGGGTTAGGGTTTTCAATTCGATCCGTTTTTTATCATCACCTAGCACACCCCTTTTGGTTATACGTAAGGAATTTCCCAGTTTTACGGGAGAAAATTATACTCTACTAGCTGCTGCTCGCGACTTCGTTCGCGTAGACTTTCGTATAAAGTTTCAACTTCCTATTGTCCCCTTAATACAGCCCTTTTCTTACCGAACCTCTGCTCTCCATTCCAAATCTATCTGCCAAACGACTTCGCACGTTACATAGTTTTTTTTTCATGAATCAGTCAGTTAGTGACTGAATGCATTGGTGGATCCAGGGTGGGGGCCTTGGGGACCATGCCCCCCCCCAAAATTCCTAGCAATTCCATACACTTGACTCAGTTTTTCGATTTGATTCAGGTGCACTTTTACACAGCATACTCATAGATACCTACACTTGTCAGAATGCCCCCCCCCCCCCCCCCCAAAATTAAATCCTGGATCCGCCCCTGACTGAATGGTATTTCGCTTATATTGTGGCCTTATGCAAAATGGATCACGTGATCGCATTTTATATGGGGACACATTTTTTTCTTGAATTTGGCAATACGATGCTCTACAAGTTATTCAATTGGATGGGTAGATCGCCTTACCTTACTTTTGATGGGTTTAAGTGTAAGCAATGACGAAATTCTCAAAGTGTGTAAGTAATTTGTGGTATGAACAATGAAGATTTTATCTATCTACCCTCAACATGTTTTATGTTCACCCAATAAATACAGGGTTACTGGTTACTTACTGACATATTTTTTGTACTTCATAACTAACAACTTGTAGAAAATTCACGAGAAAAAAAATATTGCTTTTCCATACATTTTGTCGCATGTGAAATAACTTAGGAACAAGTTTTTCATGCTTTTCTAAACAGCAATTTTTTTCGCGAATTTTCAAAGTACCTGTTAAAACAAAATATATTTGTCATGTATGATGTACATAAACTGCTTCTAAGAGGTTGTCCAGTGACCGAAGATTTTTGAATCCGGAGACCCCACACGCCAAATTGAGACAAACAAACCTGTAGAATAGTTAGTAGGTACGTAAGCATACTCCGAAAAGTGCAAATAAACCAAAGTTATTCACAGTTCACACAATTTCACAAGAACTATTTGCAGAAACGTTTTTAGTGGGTTTGTTTTTATTGGGATCCTTTTACTGGGTCCGGGATACAGTCGTGTATGTGAATTCGCTCATAGATACGTCATCACCGAAATAAAAATGGATCCGCTAAAAACGGTCCAGCATTATCTGTGTGAACATATGATCAAACCAGTTACATATTATGGGTGTTCCATTTACCGTTTATGCAAACTAGCTAACTCTTCTGGACCCGTTTGCTTTGTTCTTTTGTTTTATAATAACGTGCGCATATTTTTACGGTCGTTGTCTTTTTGCGAGTGTAATTTTATTCGGTATTGGACATGATGTTGGTTACTTTTTGGATTGAAAAAAGATGAGACTACTGGTCTTGCATTTATGAATTGATTAATTTGGGTGTTTGCAAGATTGGGAATTCTTTCCGCACAATTTTAGTTGTTGCAGACAATGTCTGCAACGTCATGTCTACGTTAGTATTTTTGGATGTAGTATATCTTAGACTAGTAGGCCGCCCCTGTTTCGCACGGGCGAAGCCGGGATATATAGTCTATGTCGACCGGGGTTAGTGCAGCATCCCAACAGTGAAATAATTTTTCTAATCGGTTCAGTAGTTTCGGAGCCTATTCAATGCAAACAAACAAACAAACAATCAAATCTTTCCTCTTTATAATATTAGTATAGATGTGCTATTAAAAGGCTTATTTATATTTATATGTACCGTCGAACTATTGAACTAACTATTGAAATTAAACTACCTTTTGCCACCTTATGTACCTATATCACCAGTCTATCGATTCTTAGGGTCTTCCACGCTACGTTAGCGTCCACTCTAGAACAAAACATTACTATAATAGCCATAATCGCTTATAGCGATAAGGCCGCCAGTTGTTACACTAGTTTTTAAGAGTTTATTGTCTTCTGTATCAAATTTAATGGTGTGAACAATAAAGAGTTAATCAATCAATTAATCATTAACCAGCACTACGCTGAGTTTTGACCGGCTTGGGACAGAAACTATTGTTTTGAAGTTTTTAATGTGTTGTTTGTTGTTGTTAACTCGTCGTCTTTTGTTTGTCATAATTTTTTTTTTCTTTCTTTATAATAGAAGAAATTTACTTATCGATAAATTACTTATGATTTATGACTCATGTCTGTTCCAGTTAAAAAAAAATAAGTAAAAAGATAGTTTGGCTAAAATGATCGGCTCACTGCCACTTTGCATATGCCACTTTTATATTGCTGATACGCACATTTAAAAATTATCTCATAAAATTTATAATAGGCTTGTGTCCTAATGTTTTGTTTATTAGATACAAATAACAATCTTAGCAAAGGGTATAACTAAGTACATTACACATACTGAAAAAATAAATTAAATATCTCAGAGATTTATCAGATCTCTGAGATATGAGCGATTAAAGTTTTTGGTGAGGATAGAGAGCGGGTGTTCTGTCCTTTTTTCGCAAAGCGTGTGTTAGTATAGCATTTGTATGGCGCGCGCATGGTTTGACGTCATCACTTGCTATACCGCGCTCTCTTTCTAGCATGAAATTAAAATAATTATGACTTATTTATTTTTGAACGAAATTTAATTTTTTTTTCCTTGGTGGGCTCTATTTATGATCAGCTCTTTTATGAGATATTAAATAAAAATTAGGACACAACCCTATTACCTACCTATTGTGTCTACCTATACTGTAAAATATTTTTGCTTCATCTACCTTCATAAACGAATCTCCTTTGTGTTGTCTCTGGCCAACACAAAGTTTGCATTGCGCTGTTTTGCATAACTTTGGGCCCTTAGGGCTGTGACCTACAAAAAGATATGTTTGACCTCTCATCCATACGATACGACACACTTTCTATAGTACGTAGTTACGTAAACCACTTGACTTGTTATTGGTCGTTCGTGATTTTTGCACGCATTGTTGTTCTGGCCCCAAACGCATGTAAAGAGATCATATTGTTCTTTTTTTTATGATTATAAATAGGCTTGCGCTTGGCCACCAGCTCGCCTGATGTTGAGCGATAATGCGGCCTACGATGGAGCACGCTTGCCTAGAAGAAACCTATTCACTCTCGAATTGAAGACACCCAGATTGTACCTATCGGGGAACACCCACTCAGGCAGCGAATTCTACAGACTAGCAGTTCGCGCAATAAATGTGGAATCAAAGCCTTTCGTACAGGTTCTCGGAATATCAACCATAAAGTCGATTCTTCGTGCCCACTCTGGCAGTCCAATAGAAAAATGGGCAGGAGGGAATCAAATCATGCAGATCTGTAGCACACTCTCCGAAATGTATCCGATAAAAAACCGATAGACTAGCAACCTTGCGCCGATGCTCAAGACTAAGAAGCTTAAAAGCTCTTAAAAGTTGGCTAAGGTATCAGATTGCAACCGCTTTCCAAAAATTCCGAAAGCACTGACTGTTTGCCGTGTCCGTTGCATGTTTTTGTTTGGTTTGGTGGCTTGACGACGTATCAACTTATTTACCTAAAAAATTTAAACCTGGATTATTTTCATTTTTACCAGTCTTCCAGCATTTTACCACAGAAGATGCCAACACGATAACCAGCTATAAAACCCTGTCCCTTTTTTCAAGGTGATGAATACGAATAGTACACATTTTCAGACAAACACACACGTGCTATACAAAATCTTGTTCATATGAATGAACGCACACTATAACAAACTCGCAATATATCTATATTATATGAAAATTAATTAACTATTTTCATTGGTCACGTCATAACTTGAGAACGACTTTACTGATTCCATTCAACTTTTTTTTTAAGTATTCTAATAATTAGTAGAAGGTTCGAACGCAAAGAAAATTAAGAAAACTCTTTTAATTCGCGGGTGAAACCGCGGGGCGCAGCTAGTAGGCTTATAAAACATAGTGTAGCTATTGTGTGTAATAGGGTCATAATATGGTCACAGAGGTACGCCTCGGTGCTGTGCAGAACTATACGCCACTGACCAATATAATTTTTTTTTTCGAAGATAACTTATCATGATTTATGCATCGGCCTCATTAACATTCTCTATGAAATCAGTCATTGATTCCAATCCGAGATAATAAATTAATTCTATTACACTTGACGGAATTAATAATAATAATAACATATCACTTTAACGTTTTTATTATACACCGAAATAAAAAATTCAAAAAGAATTCTACAACAACAATTAGAAGACGGAATTCTAGGTAGATTGGTTAGCGATTTGAAGAATTACAGCTTTTTTTATAATCTACGAGCTGACCGACAGACGTTGTCCTGGGGCCTTACGGACAACAGCTAATTGCGGCACCTAATCCGCTTAATTAGAAAATCACGCGACCGCAAATCGTATCTGGGCGCGATAAGGTTCACGTTCGCGTGATTTTCCAACTGAGCGGATTAGTTGCCGCAATTAGCTGTTGTCCGTAAGGCCCCTGTTATAGAACTGTCAAATGAGCGAAGTTAAAATCGTCGTTAAGTTTTCTGAAATTTTCCAATTTTCTGCGCAATTTTTTAATTTTTTCTTGCCGTAAGAACCTTCTACAAAATATTAGAAAACTTTAAAAAAAAAAGTTGAATGAAATCGGTAATATCGTTCTCAAAGTTATGGCGTGCGTGACCAAGGTAAATAGGAATTCATTTTTGTATGTAATAATCTATTTAAGTTTACCATTTATTTCCGTAGATAATCATCGACACAAAAAAATTATCTAACATTGTTATTTTCCCCAACATTTTTGCTGATTTTTTTTACGAGAAAAGGTATTATTGGTATAAGGTAAACTAAATAAAACTCACACAAAATCAAACTACAAAAGCAGTTTTTTTTTTTTATGAGTAAAAATCTTTAAATATTATATTTTTTGTCAGTAGCGCACAAACACGCAAACTTATCGAAGTGTAGGCAGGTGTTTCGTTGCACGCTGAGGTTCTGAGCAAGGTTACGTGCTATCAAATGGGGTCAAGGGCGCGCTTTGGATGCGCTCGTGATCCTTTTGTCCTCTCAACTACACCACACGTTGCGAATCGATTGTCTCGCATCGCTCGGCGGAGTGAGCGGAATCCTAATCGATGGTTAGCTAATACCGCACTAAACAAATCGGAGATGATGCGTGCGCGCATTTTATTGATATGAATTGTTGCGTGGGGCTTATTTAATGTTTCTTTTATTATTTCCTTATGGAGCCCAAATATTTTAGGATTAATTTTATTCGATGATGCTTTCTTTACGTTCCTAATTAGCATTAAGTACCTACTTCTCTCATGTTATGGTTGGAAGGTTTTATAATACCTACTTGCTTTTTCTTCCAAATAATTTTTGTATGTATGTAGAGCAGATGCGTTTACTGCAAAACCAGTTGGTTGTCCCGTAATACAACAGTATTATTTAGCCCTAATGTCAAAGTCTTTAGGGTTCCGTACCCAAAGAGTGTAATCGGGACCCTATTACTAAGCCTACGCTGTCTGTTTGTCTGTCCTATCTTATAACAACAGCTGTATCTTTCGAACCGTAAAAGATAGCCAAAAGTCAAAAGGTTAAAACTAAAGAGGGGGCTCCCCATATTATAACAAATGTTTTTTATGAACGTAATTTTTTTTATAGTTCTAATTTAAAAACAGTAATACATACAAGCGCTAACCTTTCGGACGAAGTTTTTAGGAAAATAAAAATTGGAAATGTTGCCCGGAAATTTCGAAAATTCGGAAAAAAATTAAAATGTTTTTTCTATGGGATTATTGTATAAACCAATCCAACCAAATAAATTTAACAAACAAATTTATTCAAATTTGGACATCTGCCGTCAGATAGTAGTATTTAACAATAAATGAATGCTTTATTAAAATCGGTTCACATTATTGGCGAAGACATTCCGTTCCTTCCATATGTATATAAAATAAACCAGCCAAGTGCGAGTCGGGCTAGCGCACTAAAGGTTCCGTAAAATTCAATAACGAAATTACCAATTATAACTTGGTTATGAACAGAAACTTGTCGCGGACTCGCACTTGGCCATTATCTCGTCACGAACCTATGATGAATTGCGATGCTGCGTCCTATGATCCCCCAGGGGATCGCGAACTCCACTTTGAGAAACCCTGGTCTAGATTAAACCAAGCTACCTCCTCATTGCCATCAAGCCATGGTAGCCCATTTGGGAGACCGCTAGACTTGAAAGCGTGTAGTCGCCGGTTTAAACTCCGGGCCCGTACCAATGAGTTCTTTGGAGCTTATGTATGGATTTTCATTTCGGTGAAAGAAAACATCGTGAGGAAACCTGCATACGTACGGAGAAGGAATTCAATGGCGTATGTGAATCCACCAATCCGCACTGGGCCAGCGTGGTGGATATGGCCCAATCACCCTTTCGTGGGTAGGCTAAAATTCCAGCAGTGGACTGTTAAAAGGCTGATTATGATGATGATGATGATGATGACCTCTTCATTTCAGGATAGAAGCATCCCGGCTGTCAGTGCTGGTGGGAGAGTACGATGTGAACAACTCCCGCGCCGATGGGTTCGAGGTGGCTCACGTGGTGCAGCACCCTGACTTCAACCGGTTCTCGTACGACAACGATATCGCCGTGCTCCGGCTGGCAGAGCCACTGCCCGACCACCTCTACAGGCCTGCTTGTATACCGGGTACGTTGCTCTACTAACTTCGATGACAGAAAAACAGAATCAAGATTTTGGCTTACTATAGAAAGAAAGAAGAAAGAAATTGCCGACAGTATTTCTTGTCAGAGGCACCTGGAAAATAGTCATTTTTCCAAAATCGGAATTTAGCCCAGCCGAATTAGCTAAAAACAGGCTTGAGATTTACAAAAATTGGAAGCAGCAATTTTCCTTCGGAATTCGTCTAAATTCAAAAAGTAGGGATACGAAAGTTGTTGTTGCATCCGCCATCTTGATTTAAAGGGTTATTTTTTGTATCTTGAATAACTCATTTATTTTCAATTTTACACGAAAAATTGTTATCACAAAAGTTGTTTAAAATTAAATTTCCTACAATTTTGGTTCTCATACATTTTTTCATAGGATCGTTTTTTTTCGATTTATACCCGAAGAGAGGGGGGTTAATTTTTGTTTATCGAACATCTCGTTTATTTTTTATTTTACGCGAAAATTTTTAATAAACAAAGTTGTTCACCCCCAACTCTTCTCAGGTATAAATCGAAAAATATCGATCCTACGAAAAGATTGATGGGAACCAAAATTGTAGGAAATTTAATTTTAAACAACTTTTGTTTATGATATACGCCGTACGTATGATAGCCTTATTATAGATGATTCGGATCGTGATCGCGATCGCGTGCCATCTCACTTACGCGCGTGTTGCGAGTAAATAGATGCGAACGGGACGGCATGCAATCTCGATCACGATCAAACTTCTATAATAAGGCCGCTGGTAGGTACCAATTTGTTCGTCCGAACTGTGACTTCACGGTCCCTATATTGGAATGAACTACTTGCCTAAATACTTGAAGTGGCAGGCCACATCGCTCGAAGAACCGATAACCGATGGGGAAGAAAGGTTTTTGAGTGGAGACCACGAACCGGAAGACGCAGCGTAGGTAGGCCTTCCACTAGATGGACCGACGACATTGTGAGAGTCGCTGAAATCCAATGGATGCAAAAGGCAGGCTGTCGTTCAGTGTGGAGGTTAAAGGGGGAGACCTATGTTCAGCAGTGGACGTCTTCCGGCTGATGATGATGACTTTCCTAAAATTACATGAATATCGAATCAACGATACCCAAACAAACCCAACAAAATCAAACAAATAAACAAACATTTTTTATTTATTTTTTAATAAATAATATGCTTGCGCGTGATCGCCAACTCGCCGCGGTGATGCGGTCTACGGTGGAGCAAGCTTGCCTTGAAGAAACCGATTCACTTGTAATTTGAAGACACCCAGATTGTAACTAACGAAATGAATAACCAGTGAATTCCACAGACTAGCAGTTCGCACAATAAAAGTGGAATCAAAGCGCTTCGCAAACATACATAGAAACGCCGCGCCGCCGACTTGTCCTATTAGAATCTGAGACCTCTCTTCCCTCGGTCAAAAAGTGCATACTCATATCTAAATCTGAAACGACGAATGTCTTCTATTGGAAAATAGATTGCAACAAAAACAAACTAGGTTAATAACTAAACTGTAGTAAGTAGGAGCCTAAGAGGTAGGTAGATAGAGGGTCCTATGCGCCGGCAATTTAAGTCTTAGCATCCATCTTAGCTCTCCAAATAATTGACAACGAAAAAAAAACTACGCGTGGAGTAATAAATATTTTACAGTTGCTTTCACCGACGAAGTGGTGATGAGATGATATTCACCTCCTGACCCTTTCAACTTTTCTCACAATAAAAAAATCGAAGCCAGTTTGATATCTCAGATCTCAAGTTATATACTGCTTACTTCGAAACAAGTTCAGTATTTCTTTAACGGGACTGTTCATTCACTATAGCTACCAAGAAAATGATAGTTTAGGCAATCGCTTTACACAGTTTTTTTTTATATTTTATTTTAGAACGGCTGTCATGGCATTTTTGTAAGAAAGTTGTAGCCAGTTGCACCCATATAACCGAAACGTCAGTCATTCGAAATCAGTTAGCAACTGTGATGCGGAGTTCGACGCGTTGATCTAAATAAGAATGTTCAATCAAGGTTCACTCATATGCTTGGTTACAGATTTTCCTTATCATTTCCGTTCTATTTACTTCTCTTTTCTGTGCTTTTATTAGCTTGACTTGTAACTAACTAACAATATAAACTTTGGAAGTTGATTATAACTAAGGGTTAACGTATCAAAATTTGAAAAATCCTGACATAAAGCCGGAAATTTCAATAAAAGTCCGGACATTTTAGTCACCCAAAACCAAACAGTGCGCACGTCGTTAGGTATAGTGGTAACAGACAGGGTTGGGCAGTATTTGAATTATACGTAATTGAAATACAAATACGTATTTGGTATTTGTATTTCAATTACTTCCTTATAATGTAATTTGTAATTCGTATTTCAAATACCCGACGCCGAGGTATTTTGTAATTAGTATTTCAAATACTTGAGGCTTCAAAATACATTTTAACATTGAAATACATTTAACCTTAATTTTTTTTTTGTGAGTGCGAGGCGAGGGTGTAATTTTTGTGTGACAGAACATTTAAAAATCTAGTTCATGAAATGAAACTCTGGTTTTATTGTTTAATTAATCTTGTTTTCCTCTACTGTTTAGCCTGTGCTGGTCTAGATTACTTATTTTGGATTTTCTAATTTGTATTTCGTATTTCAATTTAGAAATTGCTAAAATACTGTATTTTGTATTTCAAATACCTTACTTAAAAATATTTTGTATTTCGTATTTTAATTACTTGCGATACAGTATTTTTTTATTTGTATTTTAATTAAAGCAAAGCATGTATTTTGCCCAGCCCTGGTAACAGAGCAGTGGTATTGCAGCAGGAGACAAAGGTCAAAAAGTCCAAACATGTCAGGACAAATCCAGACGGATGGTAAATGCTTTTATTGATCTGAGATTTTGTGTAAGCTTTTTATTATGATAGCCGGTTTTAAGTTTTACCATGACATACGTACCTACCTACTTAGTTGCTTTGACAAAAATAAAATGAATGGACGGGCCATAACCATTGAACTTGCTCAGTAAAAACGAGTCAAACCGTTGGACATATACTGCAACACCTAATTATAACCATGTAGAGTTACAAATATAGATAGCGGTTTTTTGATGTGTATTTACACTTCGGGAAAGCAGACGAAGGCATAATTTTATCAGATATTTCGTTATCATGTAACAATAGACGCGTGTCACACTTCCTACTGCTAGAGACCGACTGAAACGAAGTGAGCGCTGGCGCTCGTTTTGTAATATTCAAATATGCGCTTCGTCTGGGCCCGTCCATTCATTTTATTTTGGTCGAAGCTTAGTTGCAGCACTCGAGGTTGGGTCCTGACTACTCGACGACGGTTAGCAGAACAGATATGAAATGTTGTAGGTATAAATAGGCATTATAAAAGCTTGTTTTTTTAGAACTATTATCTTATTTAAACTGTAATTATTGATCAGATGCTGCCGATGGGTCGCTGCGGGAAGGTGTGGACGCCATAGTGACTGGGTGGGGAAGCACGGTAGAAAAAGGACATTCCTCTAATATTCCTATGAAGGCGAGTATGATGCATACCTCTTTCGTATATTATTATAGTAGACTCTTAAGGCTGTGCTCATCGGCCATAACTATCTTCAAAAGGCGAGTTAATCGAGTTCTAAAGGGTCGGCAACGTATTTGTGATACCTCCGGTGTTACAAGTATCCATAGGCGACGGTGACTACTTACCATCAGGCAGCCCGTCTGCTTGTTTTCCACCTATGGCATTAAAAAAAATACGCTGAAAAATTATGTTTTTATAATTTTAAGCTGACCATAGAAGTAGACACACTTAAACAGACAAACTAGAATGACCAAAACCTGATAAAAGTCTGAAAATAGGGCCTTAAATGATTTTGCGGAGTGAATCTTCTGTACTAATATTCTGTGCCTAAAGTGAGTATAATTCCAGGCGGAGGTGCAGATCTGGGCGCAGGAGGAGTGCAGCGGCGCGGCGTACGGGCGGCGCAAGGTGACGCCGCGCATGGTGTGCGCCAACGCGCCCGAGCGGGACGCGTGCACCGGCGACTCGGGCGGCCCGCTGCTCGTGCCGCGCCCGCACTACACTATCGTCGGTCAGTCAACAATCATTACGTATGGTCTGCAACGGGTCACGAAAACTTAAAAGTTGCAAGTACAACTTGCAACACTCGAACTTGGCGCCAACACTCCGTAGTTCCCCCTTTTTTGTTAATTTTTTTCATGACCATGGATACAGAATCCTTCAGTCGTAATATTAAACATGTTAACATAGTCTTATAACGTCAAACAAGTCACCGTCAGAGTCAAGGAAAGTAAGTCACGATCAAATAATAATCCACCATTATCACACTATTATTATCCACTCGAAAATACACAAATTGAGAAAAATAACACAACGAGCCGACATGTTTTTCCACGTTGGCGCCAAAAACTCCGTAGCACCAGCTTGTGCTGCCAGTGCAACAAAAACTACGCCATGACCGCCACAATAGCGTTAGATAAGGTCCCCACGTGGTCCCTACGTCAATGATACGTCGACCAAGTATTAAATACTCGTGCGGTACACGATTGTCTTAATTTTACCTTTAGACCACTTAAGTCACCATAAACTGAGTGTAAGGGAAACGTCCGGTACAAATGGAGCATAGGAAAGGTCTGAACCTTTCCTATGCTCCATTTGCACTGGGTAGTTAACATCCCTGCCCCCATCATGCCCCATAATTTTAAATGCATCACCCTTTGTGGGCAAAACCCACTGGCCTTCTTTTCTTGTTGACCTACAGCCGACAGCCTATAAAAAATATTTTGTGTAACCGCAGGTATTGTGTCATGGGGCCGAGGCTGCGCGCGGCCAGGCTACCCGGGAGTCTACGCGAGGGTAGAGAGTTTCCTGCCTTGGCTCAAAGTTGCCTTGCGCCACGCTTGCACCTGCCAACCTCCTTCGTTCGGATAATGCTGCCAGAATCTAGTAACATAACTACTTTAGAAACTTTAAACAATGCCTTAAGTTTTATTGTATAATAGAATTGCGTTTGATCGCCACCTCGCCTGTTGTTAAGCGATGATGCGCAAGGCCGTAGCCAGGAATTCATATCGGGAGGGGGGGGGGGGAAGCGTACCAGTAGAACACTACCTCTCCGCTTCGCGTTCGAGGTGTTCAATATTTTAATAAGTACCTACATAATATAATATAGTCTTTGTGATGTGGTCTACGATGGATCACGCTTGCCTAGAAGAAACATGTGGTATGTTAATGGTCCGGTTGGTGGTCAGATTACCTACTACTTTTTTCATAAGAAAGACTGTTAAGTTGAAGTGAGAAATAAGGCCAGTATACAAACTACTTTAATTTTGTAGTTCTAGATAGAATGCAATTATATACTTTTATGTAGTTTAGATAAACTGTAGTTATTTGCCTGTGTGTCTGTTCAATTCAGACATGATCTTGTCTGTTTTCTATTGACTTATTATTAATAGAGACATCAGTATTAACTTAAATATACGCTAATAAAATTGTATTTAATGTATGTACCTAGATATAGTTAACTGAGGCTGTGATTAGATTGTAGATAATATTTAATTTATAGTTTATGAATTTAGTGAATGTAATTTAGTAAATTACATAGATAAAATCTTCTATTTATCTATATATTTAGGCAATGATATATTTGTACGTTTCCAGTTTTGTATAATCGTATTAATAGTGCGATGATTAACGTCTGAAATGTTCCTATATTTTTGTTTTTTGTGACGATTAGTAGAATTAAAGTGAGTAAACATCAATCTTGTTTTATTTTCAAATTCATTTTATCTTTGCAAGCTACCTTCGTCATCATCGACAGATCATTCAGCCCGCTGCAGGACCTATGCCTCCTTTTGCCACTTTCCCCCGAACGCAAGTTGCTTTACTCAGTGGAAAAAAATAGAGCTAGCAACGGTAGAAGTTAAAAATACCATGCAGGCGAGTCAAATTTTGTATTCTTGAGCCGAGTCATTGTCTCGACTTGTCTAATTAAAATTTAATGTAAGTGAGTTTAGACATGCTCAGCGACCTCAGTAGCCTTTCCCAACAGGTGGGTCTTAAAATGAACATGGACAAGACAAAAATCATGTCGAATGTCCATGTTAAACCCGTGCCGATAGTCGTTGGGAACGATACTCTAGAAGTTGTTGACCATTACACCTATCTTGGACAGATTGTTCAGTTAGGTAAGTCCAACTTAAGCAAAGAGGTCGCCCGAAGAATCCAACTCGGATGGGCAGCGTTCGGGAAATTGCGTGACATCTTCTCGTCCAAGATACCACAGTGCCTCAAGACGAGGGTTTTTGACCAGTGTGTGTTGCCAGTGATGACATATGGTACTGAGACGTGGTCCTTAACTGTTGGCCTTTTGGAAAAACTCAGAGTCACTCAGCGGGCAATGGAGAGAGCTATGCTCGGAGTTTCTTTGCGCGATAAAATCCGAAACGTGGATATTCGCCAAAGAACCAGAGTCACCGATATAGCTGTTAAAATTTGCAAGTTGAAGTGGCAATGGGCAGGCCACATCGCTCGAAGAACCGATAACCGATGGGGAAGAAAGGTTCTTGAGTGGAGACCACGAACCGGAAGACGCAGCGTAGGTAGGCCTCCCACTAGATGGACCGACGACATAGTGAGAGTCGCTGGCATCCAGTGGATGCAAAAGGCAGGCTGTCGTTCAGTGTGGAGGTTAAAGGGGGAGGCCTATGTTCAGCAGTGGACGTCTTCTGGCTGATGATGATGATGATGATGATGAGTTTAGACATCATTAGCACAGCAAATGTTTGAATTTCCCGCCGTTTTCTAGTGAATGTGAAAATATGCGAATTAATAACTTTCAAAGATCTAGATAAATAAGTTTAGATCTTATCTGTGGGGACAGACTACATGCCTAACTGGAATTTTTCATACTGAATAACCGGATATGGAATACAGTAAAATTTAACAGGAACCGGATGATCTTACCATAGCCACTACTCGTATAGCTTTTTTTATTATTGGTGGCTAATCCCGCGAAAATTTGACAGTGACATATAAAATGCCAACCGCTGTTGTCAGCTGAGCTTAGGCAAATTTTGTTTATTAAAGAATTTTAAGCTAACATTAAATAAAACCAGTTTAATACTTTTTAGAATACTAGTTAATTAACATAGTCTAAATAGTGAATATGAACCTTTCAGAAAATGAGGCTGTAAGTACAAGATTTTACCAACTTTTTATGCTCTAACCCCAACCTGATTTAATATTTGAATATTCAGCTTCCTAAGCCTTTATCTCACACTTTTTGTACATAAACATTGTCTTTACGAACATATTGTCGATAAGAATGAAGTGTGTTTGTGAATTTGTCGATTATTAAGATGTTTACATGTTCGTGTGTAGGATGATACATCAAGCGTGGAAAGTACCTCAAACACTGATAATACGTCTCGGAGTGAGACTCCAACTAACTCCCGAGTTAAGAAACGCCGTCGCGGTAAAAAGAAGAACACTGTGAAACCTGTGAAGCCTCCTTATAAGTTCAAGTATGTATTTGCTCCTATACTTCTATATTCAATCATTGATAAACAATAACCAAACTAAATTGTTGTAAAGAACGCAAGCTTAGACCTTGGTATGACAAAAAATCCCACCAATATTTTTAGATGAAAACCGGTCCGTGTGACTGCATTTTTTAGGCTTTTTATTTATACTTCACTATTGAAAATAACTCTTCTGCACAAATTTCCAGTTGTAGTGCCAAAGAGGACCACGGGCAGCCACTATTCGGGTGTCAGTTCAACCACCATCTCCGTGAAGGGGAGCCACAGGTGTTTGCTGTTGTTGGTAGCAACCGGGTCTCAATATACGAGTGTCCTGAGTCCGGAGGATTCAAGTTCCTTCAGTGCTATGCTGATCCAGATGTAAGTATAATATTTTACTGAAATCAGTCTGAATTCTAAGTCTACTTTAAGTTTTTGGGTCCCACCCCTTGGTTACACCCTTTGGGTACAGAACCCTAACAATGATCCCAAGTTCCAGAAGTCATTAAGAGGCATATTATAAAATGAACCGTTCAATTTTAAATATTTGTATTTTTGGGCATAAAACTAATAAATACAGCCTTAATTTTCAAGATAAATATGAAATAAGTAAACCGTAACATAAAAAAGTTTATTTTATGACAGTAATTTAATGAAATCCATTCTCAAACTTTCCCACCGAAAGTTTTACGAAAAATTACTTCTAGAAGACTTTTTTGGTTTTGAAAATTTGGAGGTAACAAATGGATATGTTGAGTATTACCAAATTCTATAGCCGTTACATTCAATAAAAAATACAGATCTATTTAATACAACAACTGAATTTTATACTGATCTTTTTAGTTGAAAGAAAAATTATACCAAAAATCCAGTTTTTGACGCTTTTTTCGTAAAAAAATGTGATATGACCCTCAAAACATTTATTTTATGCACCCCTATCAGGTGGACGAAACATTCTACACATGTGCATGGTCATACGAAGAGGAAACCATGCTCCCGTTACTTGCAGTTGCAGGGTCCCGTGGCATTGTACGGGTCTTCCACCCGGCCACCCAAACCTGCATCAAACACTATATCGGCCATGGGCACGCCATTAACGAGGTCAAGTTCCACCCACGAGACCCCAACCTCCTCCTCTCAGCGAGTAAAGACCACGCTTTACGTCTTTGGAACATCATGACTGATGTATGCATTGCTATCTTCGGTGGCGTCGAAGGTCACAGAGATGAAGTCCTCAGCGCTGACTTTGATCTAAAAGGGGAGAGGATCATGTCATGTGGCATGGATCACTCTTTGAAGCTATGGAGACTGGATAAACCATCGATGCATGAGGCAATCAAACAGAGCTATATCTTTAACCCGCACAGAGCACTTCGGCCGTTCAATTCTTTGAAGGAACACTTTCCAGATTTCTCGACGAGGGATATTCACAGGAATTATGTAGATTGTGTTAGGTGGATGGGAGATCTCATACTGTCAAAAGTAAGTTTGAATACTCTTTTATGTCCTATCTCGTAACTCATATAGAATTTTTATCTTGTTAAACTATCGCGTTTGTTTACGCGCGATGTTTTTCCCAAGTTTGCGCGAACTTAGTGAGCTTATTGCCTAGGATTGACCCAGTTTTACAAACTGTGCAACCAACGTTGTAACTGTTGTAAAATCGGGTTTGTAGGCATCCTGACCCGACCCGTTTATTGCCATTACGTACCCCCAGAAATCTGCATATCACAGGCTTAAAACTAACTCAGAGAATGACGCTTGAATCATTTTGAAGTCTTGAAATGCCCAAAATTGACGATCTGGGTTGGGGTGGAGACTTGGGTCTCATGACTCAGACATGACTCGGGAATTTCTTTATGTCTAGTCATGTGAGAACGCGATTATCTGCTGGAAGCCAGGCCGTCTGGAGGATGCGGAGCTGCGTCCTGGGGACAGCTCCGTCACCATCGTACACCGGTTCGACTACAAGGAGTGCGAGATCTGGTTTATTCGGTTCGCAGTCGACTACAGCCAGAGAGTGAGTAAATGCTACAACTAGAGAGTGCTTTGAACCAATTTTCAAATTTTTGTGCGAACTGCTAGCCAATGGAATACACTGCCTAAATGGGTGTTCCCTAATACAGTCGAGTTTCCACTAATGAGTATCTGACGGTCACGCGAGTTCAGTGCTTTTCCCCATCCCAAAAGTGCCCTAAAGAAGTTTTCACTTGCAAAAGTTTTATCAGTTATGCAGTTTACGCTTTCTCTAATTGGTTATGTTGTGTATTCCAGGTGATAGCTTTGGGCAACCAATGCGGTAAGACGATGGTGTGGGAGCTCGGGAACGTGGCGGGCGGGTCGCGCGCCTCCCAGCTCGTGCATCCTAGATGCGTGGCTGCAGTCAGACAGGTACTTACATCTCTGCACCAGGTACACTGCGTTCTTAGGCTAAGATTCAGAGAACAGTTAAAGTGTGGACTTACGCTTCCTTACGTCAAAATTCAGTGCTTACTCTCAATTTGTGATTTTTGGAGATGATACATCTCCAAAACTTAGCTAAGACCACAGAGCTAAAATATATGTAATATCGTAAGAATATACATAAATATTTTTGGGTTTATTTTCACATTTCTTTGAAACCTATCAACCAAACCTTATTTTTGTCAGTAAAATCTAATATAACCCCTGAAGTTCATGCGCGCAGTAGTACTATAAATAGAAGCCTGCACGCGCGCATCAGACGCCTGTATTTATGAAGTATGTTAAGACGCTCTTTTCCGACTTTTAGCAATTATGGTCGTTCTAGTTTAAGTGTGCATACCACCATGGTTAGTTTAAAATTATGAAAATGGTGTCATAACAAAATTTTATGTTTTATCTAGGAAACTTATGAGACCGAAACACAATTAAGCACATTTCGCTCGATACAAAAAATATATCAAAGTAGCACTGATTTGCGCTTTTATCCCTGTTTTTTTCTTTGGATTCATTCAATTACCTATTTATTAAATTATGTCTGCGATATCTTGATATATAGATTTCATAATTATGAAGGAAACCGGTGAGGTATATTTTACATTACAGCTATACTTTTCCAAAAATATGAGAAAAACCCCTAAAATAGAAGTAGCGAAACGCACGACTGTGTGTAAGCGCCATGATTTTGCTCCGCTAAATGCGACTTTAATACAATAGACCTAGGATTATGGTCATCTGTAGTAATAAGCGTTGCTTAAAAGAGGGAAAACCTTTCCTTAAGTTTTGCTGTGCATGCTTAAATTAACTTCATTGCAACTCTATTTATTTAAATGTCATATCAAAGTTAGTCTTCTGTAATGCGGCCTAGGTAACAAATAAGTGCTTGTTGCAGGTAACACTGTCGCGCAACGGCAAGGTGTTACTCACATGCTGCGATGACGGAACCATCTGGCGCTGGGACCGCGTCAACAACGGAACCATTTGACAACCAGCGCGCCGGCAGGCAAGCCTTAGCACCCGGTGACAATAGAATGTACCACGTGAGCTATGCCAGCAGCCTGATTACGTTAACTGTCACTTGCAAACGCAATCGTGCGATGGCCTGAGAAAGGATCTTAGACCCAACTAGCTGCGCGCCGCGATTTTACCAGCATTCTCTCGGGATCCGTGCATTTTTCCGAGATAAAAAGTATTGTATATCAGCCACCTCCTATTTCTATCCAAAAAATCATGTGTGGCTTTGTAAAAAAGTGACAAACAATTATGCATTTATTATGATTGGATTGTGCACATAAAAACTAAACTTTCGTTATAATAAACCATATTTTAATTGTGTTACAAATCAAAATAGTATACAGAAATATCAGAGACCCGGTCCAAATAGATATAAATTTGGGAGCACTCTGTCTAGGATTACCATCTGTCTGAACATTTAGGCCTTTGTCTGGCTTTGTAATTTATCCGGTTGTCGAACACCACCGTCACCAGCTACGCAAAAAAAAACAATTTTTTTCCGCTTTTTTTCTAGGTGTTTCCAGATAGTTACAATCTAGGTGTCTTCAAATCGCGAGTAAATCGGTTTATTCTGGGCAAGCGAGCTCCATCGTAGACCGCACCATCGCTTAACATCAGGCGAGATGGCGGTCAAAAGCAAGCCTATTATTAAAATTTTAAAAAGCCCCATGTTTACTCTCGATTTGTGGATATTGTCTTTAGAACTCAGAACCGAATCAAAAGAAAATTTTATTTGGAAAATGGAAACTGACGTGGTTTTCACACATTTTATTTATATGACACGGGAATTACTCACGTAAGATAAAGCCGGTTACTCCGACTATAGTAAAGAGAATATTGGTATTCACAATATTTTAAAATCTTTTTGGTATAGAACGGGTGAGATGCAATGTTTGTTGATCTTGTTGACAAGGAAGTGGTGCGTATTTTGAGAGAATACTTTTTTAGCTTGGACAAATGCTGGTAAAATTAAAATCGGGTTAAAGCTAGTTTTTTATAATATAGCGGTATACGACTTATGAATGCATTTGTTATTATTTGTATGAATTTTGTAATAGAATAATTTCAATTTTTACATTAAGTAGACTTGGTGTAATGAATTGAATCCTAATGTATTGTGATTATAATTATCTCAATAAATAAGACTGTTTAGTCAAATTTAATAACTTACGGTTTTTTTTATATTTCTACAAAGATATTAAAAACTATAGTTTCATCGTCGTCGCGCGAAAAACGCCAACAAAATGCAATGCTTACATAGGCTGTAAGCACTGCATTACTCATAGTCGCGGATTTGAAGTCGTAACAGTACTTACATCCATATAGTTGGTTCTTATATGAATCAGTCGAATATTCGGTAAACGGCAGATTCTATAAATGACAGATTCTGGAAAGGGCAGACTCTTGAAATGGAAGATGTACAGTGAAGTAATAAAGTAAATTCCAACTAAACTTTTATTTTTATTATTAACCTATACTGTCCTCCTCCTGGGCAATGGTCTCCCCCATTTCTTTCCAGATAGTGCGATCACCCGCCAGATTTAACCACTGTATCTGGAACGTGTCGAGGTCATCGCGCCAGCGTTTTCTAGGCCTGCCTTGGCTCCTTCATCCGTGTTCAGGCACCCACTGTGTGATCATCTGGGCCCATCTATCAGGGTGCATCCTGGCCACGTGTCCCACCCAACCCCACTTTAATTTGGCAGCTTTGATACCAACATCAGCATGCATATTTTGATACGCGACATAATTACAGTGACATTTTTAAACACTCTTTTGTTGAAATAATATCACCCTTGTAATGTAAATTGTATATTTTTCAATCATTTAGACTTTGTCTAATTCTATTCGTCTAAGTTTCTTTTACTTTTTGGGTATTGTGGAATCTGAAATTTAAAATATCTTTGCCTGCCTATCATTCTAACTAAAACTGCACACCACTGAATATACATTGAATGTAGTGGTGCATAAATGAAATAAAAAGGCGCGCAGTTTTAGTTCAAACTATCTCTTCAGAACTTCCTATAACAAGGTTTATAAATAAAATACAGCATTATTATGACAAATTTTATTGTATGACCAACATATCTCTACGATTTAATTAACAAATGAATCACAGGGGCCCAAGGTGTTATCTCGTGGTGGCTAATATTCGTAAGTAACAATGCATCTACTTATAGTGATCTCTATAATTATATGCGAGTCAGCCGCACTAAATCTGTCAACGGTTTCCTATATTAATGGTCTAGCACACGGCGCAAATACTACGTAGCAAGCCCAGCAAATATATGGATCAACGTTTGGCCACCAACTCGCTTGATAGTAAGCGATGAAGTGGCCGAGGATGGAGCACGTTGATCTAGAAATCTATTCACTGCTGACCTGAGGCTCGAAGGTACGAAGTTACGAACCTCTGCTCAAGTCGTCGGAAGTGGGGTTATTAACTCGGGGTCCCTGGCCGTTTGTTGACCTGGTTGATTATTTGGAGAGAATCTAACCAGCGGCCTTATTATAGAAGTTTGATCGTGATCGAGATTGCATGCCGTCCCGTTCGCATCTATTTACCCGCACCACGTGCGTAAGTGAGATGGCACGCGATCGCGATCACGATCCGAATTATCCATAATAAGGCATCTGATCTGACTGATCCTGACTATTTTCTAGCCTTGAAGGTGCAAATTGAAGTTCTCAGGAAATAAGAAACATTTGGCGTGGTGTTAACCACGCCTTTCCAGTTTTTCCGCATTTTCTGGAAGGAAAAGTACCCTATGTCTGCCCTTATTATGTACTCTATCACCCTGTCAAATTTCGTTAAGATCGGCCCATGCGGCCGGTTAATTCGTGAAAAGGGTACAAACATCCAGACAGAAAGACAAGAGTTACTTTCGCTTTATAATACATATTAGTAACATTTTATTATTGTAGTACATCAGCTACCAGCTAACTTAATTTTACATTCAAAAACCTAGCAAATTATCAGGATTTTTACGGTTTTTATATAGCTTTTTACAATCTACTGCCGCTATCAGAATTAAAATAAAACTTGGGCCGAGTATAATAGGATACGATATATTTTCATTATATGGTTTAATTTTGCTGACAGATTTGAGTGCGGATCACTGTCTTTAATCTAGACACCAATATAAACGCGTCTAATATTAGCTACGTACCAAATATACCTTCAATAATATCTACGAACTAAGACTAGACTAACATTCATGACTGCATAATTGAATTTAAGTCAACTTTTTAATTCAGTCTTTAAATTTTACAATTAAACGAGCAATAAAGTCCGGATAAACAATAACCAACATACAAAATTTTAACGAGATCTTTTTATAAAAACATTTCAGTGTATTTTAACATTAATTTAATTAACAATCGTTGAGTGAGATCTATTAATGAGTAGGGGTACAAAAGAAGTACAATAAACAATGTTACAAAATATCAGTCACGTCAACGGAGACTTGAGCTAACACATACAAAACTCACGGCCGTGTTCTTAAATGTAACCTTACCTCGACTCAACGTCCAAATTGTATTTTACTAACGACCCGCCCGCCCGGATTCGCACGGGTGTAATTTACGTGCGAAGCCGGGGCGGGTCGCTAGTTATATATATATATATAAACCTTCCGTGTAAATTCTAACTGATGGTGAAAACCGCATTAAAATCCGTTGCTTGGTTTAGGAGGAGTTAGCGGCCATACAGATAGACGCGGAAAGCGACTTTAATTTATACTATGTAGAGATTTTAAGAACAGCTAAAATGGAAAATATAGACGACGAAGTGCGGGACGGCACGGCACGCTTCGACATGTCAAAGAATGCCAATAGATGCCGTAGGATCACGGCATTCCACGTGACGAAAGCTAGATTCAACCTTGTTTCAATTACTTAGCACTCACATTCCTTTAAGAACATAAGTTACCTATGCGTCTCACGTGATGCAGCAGTGTGCGGTGGCATCCCATGGAATGTCGCGACGTGCCGATGGATCCCGGGGAATGACGCGACGTGCCGCGGCATTCCGCGTCATCATGTGAGACGTTTCGACCTATTCGTTTTGAAATAATAATGTCAGTGCTTAACTCATTGAAATAAGGTTGAAAATCATTAGTCTACGAAAAATCTTTTCCCGTGCTTCGCCGTCTGTGAGCGCCGGTCCATAATATACAAGTTCTGGCCAAATGTGTTTAAAACTATAGTTTTATCATCTACGCGCTAAAAACTGCAACAAAATGTAGAGTGAGAGATAGACGGTAATACGGTACAACTATTTTTGTGTTATGTTTGTTTAAAAATCAGTCCACAATTTTAGTACACTTGTATTGGTAACACGGTGTGGAAGTTCCACACTGATCGTTCCATAGTGGAACGATCAAGCCGCAGTCACGTTGGTTTATTCAGCCATTAAAAAAGTGTCATCAAATCCCGCACACTTCTTAAATCGTCTGTAATTGACGCAAAGGCCATGTATGTATAACATATTGGTAATGTTGTATCAACAGGATGTAAGGGGAACACTCTCGAAGCCAAAAGAAGGTAATTGTGCTCATCATTATGAACAACTTTTACTAAGGGACCAACCCTGAAATCGCGAAAAAAAAATCAGCTGTTCCATACATTTTGTCGAGTGTCAATGACTGTTTTCTATAGAACAGCTGATATTTTTTTCGCGATTTCAGGGCTGGTCCCATAGTAAAAGTTGTTCATAATGATGAGTACAATTACCTTCTTTTGGCTTCGAGAGTGTTCCCCTTACACCCCGTATAGTTATAAAAAAAATTGGTTCTGGCCCTAAAAACAAATTTTGAATTTGAATTTGAGGTGTGGTCACATCTAAGAATATGGGGTCCATCCTTGGTTAATCACTCGTTAGGACAAAACATCAGTCGGACGCTACCATTATTGCTATTTAGACCTGCATACAGATAAGTTTATGTAATATAAATTACTAAACTCCGATATCACACAGAAGTGACCGTTCAGTTGAGAGCTTATAGGTGCGTACACTGGAAGCCATAAAAACCTGACGCGTGTTTTACTATAAAGTTAGCCGCAATAAACTATTGTTACGTAGTTGCAAATTTGTTTGCTATATTGCTATGAATAAGGTAGAGATATGCCGGTTTAAAAAACGCTCCTGTTATACTATCTAAACAATCGAATACCAATAACAATTTGCCTTACTTGTTTTTGTGATTTTGAATTTTGCAAACCAGCAATGTAAAGCAAACAAGCGTAGGCGCAGCGTAGGTCGTTCGTTAACCTGAGGTCAATGAACTCTAGCGTCAGCGTCTATTTTATTTCCATGTCATTGCAAACGTATTTTTTTTTGTGGTTTCGTATTATCAATCACCAACTCTATCACCACTCTTCGTTTTTCGGGAGCATTGTTCTTACTTTTTGTATTTAATTATATACCTTGTTGGTAGGTTAGATTTTTACAGGTTTTTGTAGCTCACAGTTCTAGCATCTTTTTTTCAATTAGATACAAATACAAGTACACATTTGAAAGGTCAAAATTAAACATCAAAGTACATAGTCAAAGCGAAAACCAACCTACTACATAATAATTATTTATAAATTCAATTACTAGAACTTGGGTTGCCAAGTTCTCGTGTTGGAAAGCTACCAGACGTCAGTTTGGTAGATTTACGCCGCTAAAACTTTATACAATAAAATAAAATCAACTCCCTTAAAAAAAAAAGAACAAAATAAATTTAAATGTCAAAATTATATAGTTAAAATATATGTAAAATAAAAAAATCAGGTCACTTCAAATGAATACAATATAAATTAAACGCATAATAGGAATGATTACAGACAAAGTATTGAGAATCCACATTACTTCGAACAAAGTTAAACAGCTGTGTTTAAATACCATCTACAATAAACATTAACAATTAACAACAAATAATTCATACATCAACTCGGTAAAGGCACATAACTACAAACAAACCATTCAAAACAATGGTTAGGGTGATTATCACTTCATGGCAACATTGATTTATTGTAATTAATTCGTGAATGCTAAAACATCCGAATACGGAATGTGAATAAGTCCTATGACTAGTAACATCTCTTGGGTACGATATAAATACGATACGCGAGTGCATGCATTTGTATTAATACTATTTTTCTACTTTATTGGGGCTGGTTAAATACTTATTCAATACAACAATGCATTCTACTTTGATTAAACATACTTAGTATTAGACATGATCCAATAAAACAAGGTCTGGCATTCCGGGAGTGGCACATGCCTACGTCACTGTCTAGTTGCCACTATATTGCAACAAACACAGAAATTGGGAACAAATTTGTGAATAATCAATTACATAAAATACAAAAAGCATTTCATTAGCATTTTGTTTGTCCGCTCAAGCGAAGCAATTCATGTTGAGTTAAATATAATTATCAAACATAATTTATTATTTAAATTAAAATCACATAGTTTTATCGGATTCCCACATTAAATACACAGAGATTGGCGAGTTATGATTTCATGCTACTGGTAATACAGCGTCGATGACGTAAGCTTGTGCCACCCACGTGACCTTTGTGTCTCGGAATGACATACCGAAGTATATTATTATACCATGGTATTAGAGAAATCAGATTTAAAATTTGTAAATCCTCCAACAATTATTGCCATTAATTCTGACTAAAGGTCTGTTTGCAGAGCTTATCTGCAAATCTATTTAATTATAAAATTTTGAACAAAAGTTTAAATTATTAATATTAATCGAACACTCAAAAATAGGAACGTGATTTAGAATTATTGGTATCAAAGATGACACTAAAAATATTTTAAACTGGTGCTGTTAAGAGATTCTATTATGAAAGTTATACCAAAAGACAAGGCTTTTTTTAACATGTCAGGAACAGAATGTGTTTTCGAGAAATATCGAAGTTTGATACACTTCGATATCGAGTAACACGGCAATGAGTACGCTGCGAGAAATGCTTTGTTTGGCATCGTAGAGTCCTAAACAAACACTGCAGGTAGGCCGACTCGCTGTTGCGTTTGGTAAATGTAGAACCTCGTTTCTGTAACTACATAGCTCGCTAGCGCTCGGCTTAATGCAACGGGGTTGGTAAATCTTTGGAGATGCCTTTTGTAATTGCTGAAGAAATTATTAAATCATCATCATCGTCAGCGGCGAAATGGGATTACCTGCTACAGGCCAGCACTGGCCGTGAACAAATTGTCTTTCCATCGTTTTTATCCCGCGAGAAAGAGACAGACGTATCCGTATTCTAGCTTTGTCGCGTCTACGCGCAGATAAAAACGGTAGAAAGACAATTTGTCCACGACCCGTGCTAGGCATGCTAAAGGGCTTAACTTTACGTTTTTTTTTTTGCACAACTTTGACCTGGAACAGCTTGAAAAGTAAACATTATTGTTTTACTTAAAAACCAAAAATTGCAAAAACTGAATAGAAAATCTTAGACTATGAAGATTATTGAAATAAATCCTTTAGAATTATTACATTGTTGGGGCTTCAACTACCTCGCTACATTTTAAAAGGAACCTTATGATTGTTTAGACTAGAAATATTAATCATTTGAATATTGCTATTATTATAGTTTTTTATTCAGCAAATCACTTTCTCTTATGACTGTACGCGAACAATCCACATACTCCTAGGTATATAAATACCGGTATTTCTTACCCTGCCTATTATATTTGGACTAGATAATCTAAGTTAGAAACGTGAAATTCGGAAGCAACCCTTTCAAAGCAGTAAAAGTAAGAAACATTTAGGCCATTCTACAACGTCGGTGCAGACGCGATACGGGGCTTTATCGCGTAAGCCGGTGGCGTGGATCTGCCGTCCTGCTCACGCGGATGATGCGAGTGAGAAGGCGCGAATAAGATAAATATTCAGGACATTTTTTGCACACACGGTCATCTGGCCCCAAAGTAAGCAAAGCTTGTACTATGGCTGCCCGAGACTGATACACATACATATATGTTTTTAAATACATACTTAAATAGATATAAACACCCAGATATAGAACAAACGGAATGTTCATCACATAAATGTTTGTCCTAGATGAGAAACGAACCCACGCCCCCAAGCGCAGCACGCAGTTTCTCTACAAACTGGACCGGGCAGTCAAAGCAGATAGCAGGCGATTTTTTTTGCAATCTCCTAAATTCATGTTTCATACTTTTACTTGCCTGAAAACCTAATCTAGTGAAGATCACAAGTCACAACACTCAAATTATTATAGTATAATAAGTATATATAATATATAGGAAAGTCTGGTCCTATGCTGATAAAAAGCAACTGACCGTCGAGTGCCCTAAGTGATGAAACTATGTAATGATAGAAATTGGTGAAGAAAGATGAAATATGTCTACTTTCAGTTCAACTTTGTAAACAAAAATGGCCGACTGACAATGACAACCAGTCGCAGTTACTAGTGGTTAGTACTGTTGTCTATGTGCATGTTAGGCCGCTCCATAAACTTCCTGTCTATGGAGCGGCTGTTGTCTTGAATTTGTATGGAATTGACAGCTGTCAAGGGTGGCCAATTCGCAATTTTTTTCGGATGTAATTTTTTGGCCATCTTATACATACATCCGCTCCAAAGGCGTCCAACCTATGCGAATCGTGCGTATCATTAGCTGTCGGTCCGCCATTGTTGTATACAAAATAGACTACAGCTACACTATCATAGTAAGTTACAGGCTAGATAATTGCATAGTTGCTCTACGAAGTGGAGAAACAATACCAAATATATGTATATAACTTTGTCAAATTACTGACTCGTTGAACGCGTTTAATAATGTATGTAAAATCGTAACTCAGTCAAAAAACAGCCCCACGCAAAGGCTACTAATAGCCACTGGCTCACAACTCCCACAAGTCAGTCAGACTAATCAACAAACTAATTTCTAGAGAGGGCTAAATGATGAAACCAAAAATTTTCTATGCATGGCTATCTGCAGTGCAAGTACCGCTCTTTATCGATCGTCAAATTTGACAGTTGAGATCGTCAAATTCGATAAAATGCCATGTGATCATTACTCGCTGTGATCTATTCTATGGCATTTTATAGAATTTGACAATCAAGAAAGAATGGTACTTGCACTTGTTTTGTTATGAAAGTATGATGGTGGGTCCTCAATTCAATTCTTAGATAAGTTGGTCGCACTGTATCTAGTAATGTCGTGCATGTCAACAAGAAAAAAGTAAGACAGACGTAACATGACGACAAGAGTGAAAGAGAGAAAGGATTGTTGCTGTTAACCAAGTGGGGCCATTTTTAACAGGCATTCCATGGAAGTTACTTCCCTTATATATAGATATTCATAGGTCGTTGACACATTTTGCCGTACCTAAGCTTGCCAACAGTGGGCGAATTGGACTTACGAACCGGAACGCATTTCCCTTTAAACCTTGCGAACTTTTAACCGTCTGTCCAAGAAAGAGGTTAATGTTTTTGGGTTGTATGTAAGTATGTCTCTAGGTTCCTGTAGTACCTCCTGTAACCTAAACGGCTTGATCGATTTTGACGAGTGAGGTGTCGTTGGTTTCCTTTACGAAACGGAACGTCGTTCCGATGCGTTCCGGTCCATTTCGAGCACTGAATTGGCAGCAAACCGACATCACAACCCAATGTTAGCAGACTGCTTGTAGCTCAGTCCATTAAACAGATAGGGCCAACTTACATTGGACAATAATTTCCATTTGCTGTTGCCGTGCCGTTGCATACCGTTTTAGCTTACACAAGCCAGCATTGTTGACATAAAAATAAATAAATGGTTAGATGATAATGACAAAAGTAGGATAGAAGATTTCAGATAAGACAGTCGTAATCTAGGGCGAGAAATCACACTGTCACTTCAATGTTTCTCAAGTATTTCCAAGTCACATGTAAGCCTCGAGTCTCACGAGAACCTCAGTCTCAGGACCTTTTCAAGTCAAACAGCGCAAGTCATATGTTAGACCGGTTTCGTTTTTACACTTTCGTTGAAGTTACAAGTAATTACCATCAAAAAACGACGCACTTTCTGTCAGCGGACGAATAACTCTGGGAAAAGGGCAGGAGAAGAATATTCCGTGAGTTAGAACGAGAGGGAGAATTACCGCCAACTATAAAAGTACGTCGTTTGTGGTGGACATAAAGTGTATCAGTTCTTAGATAGCATTTACTCTATCAGATAACATAAAACCACATGACCAAGTCCCATGTAAACTTTAAAGTCCCAAGATGACTTCCAAGATCCAAAGTCCCAAAACTTACAAATCCAATTATCCAAAATTCCAAAACTGCACAAGAACTTTCAAGTCAACTTGTAAGAGGTTCCGATGTGTCACGTATCCCGATGTTGCTACATGTAAGAGTACCAGTGCTCGTCGCTGTACCGCCTGGTGACCAGTTCCATGTCGTGTGTGTGCGGTCACCGCACGCGGCCGGATGGCGACCGCAGGTGCGAGCGGATGTAGCCGGTGCGGTAGTCCATAGCGTCACGGTTGCGGCCCGAGCCGTTGTTCCCGCGCTGCCGGCGACGGCTCCATCTACCCGACAAATATATCAGAAGTGGGATATGATTGAATAAACAAGCCGAAGTAGAAACAATGGTATAGAATCAATGACTATATAACCAATTGACTGCTCATCCTTTACCCCGCCGTAATCCAAAGATACAAAATTTTCAGCATAATCTTTTTCGAGCAGGCCAATCCTAGGCGCGAATTGAATTAATTACTTTTGAGTCTCCAATCACAAGCTCCATACGATACCCGACGTGGCTTAAGTCGTGCACAAGCAAATTATGACTCGTGCGCGATCAAGTGGTTATATTATCTTTGTATAGAATAGATAGATGTAAAATCAGTTCATTTTTAACTATTTAAACAAAAATGGCGGATTTGGCAGCCAATGAGAATGAATGATGAATGAGAACAGAGATATCAATTTCGTACAAAAACAGAGAATACATAGTTTTATTGTGAATATAATTGCCAGTCCGTCATTGTTGTTTACAGTTAGTCTTCAGTAAGCGACGTATGAACTTTTACATTTTCTAGCGTGATACAAATACTTTTTTGGAAAGTTCTCGTACTTCGCCTACTGTTCATAGTGAATTCCTGTTTGATGAAGATGTTTAGGTAACTGATTCAGGGTGAAAGACTGGCTTTTTAAAGTCGTTAGGTAGAGACATGTGAAATTTGAGGGGAAAACTTTGGGTGTATAGAAGACAGATCTGTCATGCGAGCCAAGGAAAGAGAAGTAAGCTAAATACCATCATGTCTAGCTAAATACATAAATGAAGTCTTGTTTCGGTACCTGAGATGGGGTCCTCTCTCGGAGTGAATTTCTAATCGCGGATCCCTAACGGACTCTATAGGTCTTTTTCTGAAAACGGTAGATGCCAATTCTGATAAACACCTAAACAAAATCACATTTTAATTTTGCGAAAACAGTAAGAAATCATATATTGATACCAACTAAATGAATCCAAATTAGTGAATATTTTCATAAAATCAGAATAGGTACCGACACATAGAGTTATGGTGACTAATTTTAGTTTGTAGATAAATGAACAATTCAAAGTTGACAAGTTTTTACAGCAACCACACGAACTGTAGCATCGGTATATTTGACATTTGCTGTAAGAGGCTACTTTTATCGGTTCAAAGGAGAATGGGAAATGGCGGTCTAAATGTTCACCCCGTCCACCAGGCCAGTGCGGCGGGCTGCTGAATCCGCAGAAGGTCTCAAAAGGGGCAAATCTAGTAGGTAGCCTAAACAGTGGGTACATATTTGGGGCCTTTTGGGGTCGAAACTTTAGGATCGTGGGGGGCACGGACACGAAAAGCTGGTGAACACCGGGTGTCAGGGAAACGCTCTCGAAAACTCTATTATTATACTATATAAACAATCGAATCCCAATAACCATTTGCCTTATATTTGTCTTTGCGGTTTAGAATTTTGCAAACCAGCAATGTAAAGCTTACAAGCATGCGGGCGACGCAGGTCATACGTTGACCTCTAACTCAGCTGATATTTTATTTGCATTACAGTGCGTGCATTTTTGTTGAAATAAAACAGGGGTTTTTGGTATCGTATTAGCTGTCACCAGTCTTCGTTTCCGGAAGTGTTTCCCTTGCAACCAGTTTTTTTTTTTTAGTAAAAGGCTTATGTTGAAATAAAACAGTTTTTTGTTTTTATCGTATTAGCTATCACCAGTATTAGTTTCCGAGAGTATTTCCCTTGCACCCCGTTTTTTTTTTGTAATAGACTTGCATTTATAGAGCTAAGCAACAAACTCTCGGAACACGCACAAGGGGTAGTTCAACAACCCAGGTGCGATGAAGCGGGCAACTCCTAACCAAATGAGGATACAATTCGTGTGGGTTCCAGTCAAGCTGTCGCATACCTGAGCAGCCGCATGATGTAGTCGGGCCAGTTGTCGGGGAACATAACGAGGAAGAACCCCACGGTGATGAGAATGATGCCGGCCAGCTTCATGCCTTCGAACTCCACGCCATATAGCACCACGTCGAGAGCTGCGAGTACATTTAGAATTGATATACTAAGTAGCGATGGATGCGGAAATAATATCTAAAATACCTAATTATAACTGAAATTTTAACATTATATTTTTTTTTTTTTTAAATTGCCAAGCATGCTATCTTATAGTACTAATAGACGTGTGGATTTGGTACGTCGAACCGCTCTCTGACCAACGGAAGAGAAAGACAAAGTTTTCTCTTTCTCTCCCGTTGGATGGATGGCGGTCCGTCAATCAAGTCCGACGCGTCTGTTAGGGATTTTACGGCGATGCTCAATATATATATTGCACGATGCTCAATATTATATTGAGCATCGTGCATATTGAGCATCGTGCAATATATATATATCGATATAATTAATCCGGGGTCAACGGTGCTAGTTTTTCAACTAGTTTATTTTTCTGTATACTTCTTTAGTTTTTAAATTTTGTTGTATACTGTTTGTTGATCCTTAAATAAATTAAAATTTATATTTATTAAATGCTAGTTATAATATTAGCGCAACGTAGGTAGGCCTCCCACTACTGAAACGACGACATTGTGAGAGTCACCGGCATCCAGTGGATGCAAAAGGCAGGCTGTCGTTCAGTGTGGTGGTTAAAGGGGGAGGCCTATGTTCAGCAATGGACGTCTTTTGGCTGATGATGATGAGATATAATATTAAACTTGCTTGTTGTTTAGATAATTTACTTGAAACTTTACCTGCTGATACGGGAACAGAAGTGATGAGAGCAAGAGAGACGAAGATATTATACGTCATTATGTTGCCGAATTGAAACACGAGGTGGAATACTGGAAACAAATAGAAAATAACTTTTTTTTTTTTATGGCAAGTGCTTTTAATGACTTCCATACAATAAAAGCTAACTAACACTACAAAAACAGTTATAGCAGTCAACCCTAGACTGTTGGGGGGCTAAAGACAGTCAAAATCTCAAGGCCACTACCAGTTGTCAGACTATTTTTGGCTGTAGTCCGATTTTGATGTAACTTGGTATGTATATTAAAATAAAATTTCGAGCTCCCCTCACTGTGGGAGCTCTATCCACAAACTTATCACAGTAAATATCCCGTTAAAAATCATATACCTGTAGTAAACAACTGTGATAGTTTAAGACATGGTAAATTTAAATTGACTTAATAACGATGGAATTTTTATTAAATCCTAGAAATCAATATTTTTTTTAACGTAAGCATGTTTTTTTTGCCAAAAGCCTTTTTGAAAAATTTTGCATTGTTTATTTGAATAGTCAAACCAAGTTTGCCAAGTTCACTTCACCCATCACTAGGTTCACTTAACGAATCACTGGGTTCGCTTAATCTATCACCGAGTTCACTTAACCTATCACTTACTGAGTAATGCGACGCTGGTGACGAGCAGGTATATCCATGGCATGCGATGGGAAGGCAGCGTTTCAGAGCCCGTCAGATAAAGGGCGAGGCAGACGGGCCACAGTAGTGAAGCGTTCACAATGCCCAGGATTGAGAAGAATAGAGCTCGTTGGCCAGGGTTCACTTCACCCATCACTTTTCTGAATAGCACCTGTCAACATTGTCTGTGTTAACAGTGAGACAAAGCGCGTGCATATTTCCCTAAACAATCCATAATAATCACGTCACACTAATATACATAACAAGCTGCGCTCCGCGGTTTCATCTGCGTGCACATTTCCTCAGAAGCCGCCGATTTTACGGGATAGTAACAATCCTACGTCCACAGCTGAACAACCTACCATATATGTACAACCACTGGATGCCTGCGACTATCACGATGTCGTCGATCCATCTAGTGGAACGTCTACCTACGCTGCGTCTTCCAGTTCATGGTCTCCACTCGAGAACTTTTCTTCCCCATCGGTTATCTGTTCGTCAAACGATGTGGCCTGCCACTTCAACTTGCAAATCTAAGCAGCTATGTCGGTGACTGTAGTTCTCCGACGAATATCATCGTTCCGGATTTTATCGCGCAAAGAAGCCCAGAGCATAGCTCTCTTCATTGCCCGCTGTGCAACTCTGAGTTTTTCCAAAAGGCCAGCAGTTAAAATATCACTTATTGAATATCTCTACATAGTATAAAGTCGCTTTCCCCGTCTGTATGTCTGTAGGGCTGCTAACTCCTTCTAAACCACGTTTTCCCCATCAGTTAGATACATTTTCACGAAAGGTTTATATACATACCTAGCGACTAACGACCCACCCCGGCTCCGCGCGTAAATTACACCCGTGCGAAGCCGGTCGCTAGTAATATATAAGCCATAATTATTTAACCGATGGGAATAGTTATACCTTTTCCAATTCTTATTCAAATACGATTAGCTCGCGTCGAGCGCGTAACCTTTGAACTTAATACTTGGCCTATTGTAGAACGAGGTCGAAGTATTGTCTTATATTTATTGTAAGCGGATAAACTCTTAGATATTTAAAACTGTCAACATGATTTATGCGTAGCGGCGAATGCGCGCAGCCGTGCATGCGTGGCGTATGACTTCGTCCCGTTTGTCGTTGAAACAGCCGGACCATGATTCTTGGAAGCTGAGGAATTCGCCTGGGACTTCGCCGGAGAGTGAAACGAAACAGTGGGACCGTTAGGCTTTCAAGCCAGGGAATTCGCCTGGGACGTCGCTTGAGTATGAAACGAAACAGCGGGACCGTGAAGCTTTGTAGCCAGGGAATTCGCCTGGGACTTCGCCTGAGAGTGAAACGAAACAGCGGAACCGTGAATCTTTGAAGCCAAGGAATTCGCATGGAACTTGGCCTGAAAGTAAAATGGCAGGATCTCTAGTAGAGTTGGTTCCTGATTCCCAGAATATTTCCCAGTTCTCTGGCCATTCTGCGTGGAAAACGCTGAGAGTGTGTTAGGGACTTTTGGTGTTACGAAGATGCGCGACTGTGAATAATGGCATGCTTCATACATAAGCAATGCATTTTGTTGCCGTATTTAGCGCTTCGATGTAGAATCTATAGTTTTAAATATCTTCAGAATAAACCAATAACTTTTACCAACGAGTTCCGAGTAACGATCGATCAATATCATAAGTGTGGAAATCAAACGTTGGCAACTTATAAAGTCAGTAACAAAGCATTTCACTAAAGCAATTAAAACTATGTTATTGATTTCTTGATAAAATAGGGTGTGAAACTTCAAGCTGCTTTCTTGTTCAAAATGGTGGCGATAGTCACGCCATCGTTTAATTTTAAACATTTTTCACTACTAAGAGCGGATACAAACAAAATTTATTTGCAGCGATGCAAGCAGGTTTTTATAAGCGCAGGAAAATCGCCGAATCAGTAGTAGTTATATAATAGTTACTACTTTACGAAATCATGAATCGGGCATCCAGTAGATACAGATGGCATCCATGATCGAAGATCGTACCGTAAGAGTCCGTCGCTTATCATCAAGTGAACTATAGTTAAACGCCTAGTCAACCATCATCATAGTCAGCCTTTTAACAGTCCACTGCTGGACTTTTAGCCTACTCCTGAAAGGGGTATTGGGCCATGTCCGCCACGCTGGCCCAGTGCGGGTTGCCTATTGCTAGTGCTAATGCTAGTCATCCATATTTGTTCATTAAAAAAAAAACATCATATGCAAGCCTATTATTAAAATAAAAAATAAAAACTTGCCTTGCCTAGATTAGATAGATAAACTCTTTATTGTTCACACCACACATTTCGTACACATGATAAAACAGCTTAAAAACTAGTGCAACAATTGGCGGCCTTATCGCTAAGGGCGATCTCTTCCAGGCAACCTTAGGATGGAGAGGATTTATACAGGAGGTAGAAGGCGGGGCGTGCGATTACAGATGAGGACACCGTTATTAGTGGCAAGAGTATGGCGCATCCGTCGTTTTCTTAAATGTTTAGAGGGAATGGAAGGGTTCCTTTGTTCTCGACCGCCATTACCTTAAATATTCCGAAGCCGGCGGCAGCACAAGCCGCGAGCACCACGCCGCCCAGAGTAGAGCTGCCTGCAATGCCGTCCATATACGCCAGCAGCGCTATACCAGTGTCGCACAGGATCGCAGCCACGATCTGGTATAATCAAGATGAGTCAACAACCTTCAAACCAACGGATCAATGGAAATAGCGCCGGTGAGGGCGTCTTAAAATTTTTATAGTCTGGTGTAGGTAGACGAAAGTCGTATAATCGCGTGTATTGCTGTAATAAAGTCAGCCAAGTAAGCTTGTGAGTATATATAATTTCGCTCCCGATGGCTAGGAACACATAGCGAAACGCCATTAGTCGTCGTCAAATCAAGGTAAAATTATAAATTGGGTAATATTAAGAACAGCATTTCAGATACACTTTTACTAAGGGCCACCAACTCGGCGGCACAAACAGCGGGTTGGCGCCGACGGTTTAGCTCAAATTTACAATGTTGCAAGGTGGGCAATTTTGTTGATGCCACGAGAACCGCTGCATCTGCGATTTGCAGAGTCCAGATGAGAAAGTCGAGAAAGGATGAGGGCAGGCTGCCAACGGCATAACGCAGAGGCCGGCATGGCCTCTGCGTTAAATTCTACTTAGCCCAACGGGCGGGATAACTGGTAGGGCTTAATGTAACTGGCCGTCTGTGTGTAGCATTGGCGGATCCAGGGGGGGGCCATGGGGGCCATGGCCCACCCCAAAACACCTAGCAATTCCATACATTCTCTCACTCAGGCTCAATTTTTCGATTTGATTCCTTCGAAACTTGTCAGAATGGCCCCTCCAAAATGAAATCCAGGATCCGCCCCTGGTGTGTAGGCAGCATAGGCATGGACTCACCCTGACTCCAACGAACTGCTCGTGCAGAATGACCCAGGAGAGCAGATAGATGCAAGACACGTTGGTGACGAACAGTGTCACCACATCCGTCGACAAGAGGAACTTGAGAGAGTATGTGTACATGAAGATTGTCACTATCCATAGCAGGCAGAAGAGTCCGCACCGGCTGATGAACCGAGCTATGGGAGGGAAATATCATTTACAACATTGTAGTGCATTGCAGCACAGGGTTTTGAATTGTTAAAGCCACAGCACTGAAGTGTTGAGCAAGCGTGACGCTACCTTGAGGCGAGCGCATCTTGTTATTCAGTAGATGAAGAAAATCACAAAAAGGTAATTCTCTATTCGACTGCACTTTTTAGGGTTCCATACCTAAATGGTAAAAACTGGATCCTATTACTAAGTCTACGATATCTGTCTGTCCGTATGTCTGTCCTACATTTAAACGGCTGTATCTTTTCAAACCGTAATAGATAGCCAGTTAAAATTTCCAGAGATTATGTAATGTTACCGACCACGAACCGGAAGACGCAGCGTAGGTAGGCTTCCCACTGGATGGACCGACGACATAGTGAGAGTCGCTGGCATCCAGTGGATGCAATAGGCAGGCTGTCGTTCGGTGTGGAGGTTAAAGGGGGAGGCCTATGTTCAGCAGTGGACGTCTTCTGGCTGATTATGATGATGATGATGATGAAATGATTTTACCTTCATATCATAACAATCTTTTACGACATGTAGAAAACATAAGTGATTCGAAATTATTAGCATTACTTTGTTGTGTAGGAAGATTATATTTTTACTTTAATAAAAAATGCATACCAAAAGTGAATCCTTTTTCTCTAAAATCTCCAAAAGCGTCCAACACAATATCATTGGCGGACTTGCACTTTTTGTGTATCAGCATCACAATCAAGTACAGAGGATAGAAGAATATCAGCCAGTTGGTGCAGAACCAGGCAGTGAAGAACGGGGCATTGTAGAGGTGCTGAAACAATGATGATAGCTATAAGACAGGCCCTTTTTAGGGTTACGTGTCCTAATCAGTGCTCGAAATGGACTGGAACCCCGTTCCGGTTCGTGAAATCACCGTTCCGTTTTGTAAAGGAATCCAACGACGCTCACTTGTTAAAATCGGTCAAGCCGTTTAGGCTACAGGAGGTACTACAGGAACCCAGAAACATACTTACATACAACCCAAAAACATTACCCTCCTTGGACAGTCGGTTAAAAGTTCACAAGGTTTGAAAGGAAATGCGTTCTGGTTCGTAAGTCCAATTCGACTACTGGTCCTAATTAATGACGGCTGAATGCGTGGTATAGTGCTAACAGACGCTCGAACGCGGCTGACCTCAACCGCCGTCTGGCCAATGGGAGAGAAAGAGAGGGAAATATGATATTCTCACTCTTTCTCTCCCGTTGGTTGGACGTCGGTCCGTCAGCCGTGTTCGTGCGTCTGTTAGCACTCTTAGAATGTATGACATGTAATGTGTGTGAGTAATGTATGTAAGAGTGCGATTCTATACGTAAATAGATATGAAATATATATAATACAATGGCAGCTCGATCTCATGTAGACGTCTGATGACTCCCAGATGATTAGCAGTTGAGAACATTCCCAGGTTCAACACCTGCTTGGAGGTGTCGAACAATTTATTGATGGAACTGTACGCAACTATTACGGGAAAACTTGAAGTTTACTATCAGTCTAGCGACTTGCTCATAATATTATCGGATTTTTTTTTTTTATGCCATAGTTAGCAAACAAGCAGACGCCTTTCATGAGCATTCTTTCTTTATCATGTCTATCTATTGTCATTAAAGTTAAGAATCTGCGATTGAGAGCATGAAATGCTCTTGCATGAAATGCTCTCTCACTTTAACTGATTCGCTTTTAACGCAGATTCTAACTTTAATTTTCTAAACTGCAATGATATTATAGAAACTGACGTGGTTTTCACACATTTTATTTATATTACACGGGAATTACTCACGTAAGATAAAGCCGGTCACTCCGACTATAGTTTCAGCTTGGCGCTTGTGCCAAAGGAGACGCAGCCGCGCGCGTGCATTCACCTTGAAAAAGACTGCCTAATGGGGTTGAAACTATAGTCAGAGTGACCGGCTTAATCTTACGTGAGTAATTCCCGTGTAATATAAATAAAATGCAATATTTTTTGCAAAAATGTCTTACATGGGTGTGAGCTCGAACAGTGTGATTATAAGATGCCGAAGGTTCGGTGCCGAAAGACAGCGGATGCACATTGGGGGGGTACTCCTGTAGGTACATGTGTTTGATGCAGTGGGTCGTCGTCACCCAGGACACCGTGAGCAGAACCGTCACACAAATGCCATAGTATATCTGTAAAGATATTTGAAAGAGGTATTAACATAAGGGTAACATGCAAGGGTGTACTAAGACTAGGGTTGCCACCCGTACTTTATAATAAAGTATTGTACTCTATTTTGGCCTAACGTACTTTATACTTTATGAGGGCAGTAAAGTAAGTAAAAATACTTTATTTTACCTGTGTTTTTTTTAAAATGGACTATTATTTTTTACGTGTATCAGAACGGACTGCTTTGGAACGTAACCTAAAACTTCAATGTCAATATCATGTCATATCAACTTGTAATTTTTTCCGCTACTGTTGTTGTTATTTTCTCGTCTTGTTTGAGTTTGTATTGTAACAAATATTTGTTGAATGTTGCTAGAAGCGTATGTATGGGAGAGAAATAGCTTGGTAAATAAATAGTTGTACAGTAGAATCTGGATAGAACGACCTTCAAGGGACCGGCAATACTATGTCGTACTAACCGGATGACGCACAAAACGGCAGGATTATTTCTTGAGTACATTTATTATGAAACCTAATTTGAGTAAACAATATCGTCGCTAAAACAGGTTAGTCGTTATAAGCGAAGTCGTTATATATGAATTCTACTGTACTTTATTTTCAAATGTTGTACTTTTATTTGGCCTAAAAAATTAAATATACTCTATTTGCTTTAAAAAAAGGTGGCAACCCTAACTAAGACTCTCACTAAGAAGCTCACTTCTTACTAAGAAGCTCATTTTATTCATCACTAGCGACCCGCCCGCCCGGCTTCGCACGGGTGTAATTTACGTGCGAAGCCAGGGCGGGTCGCTGGTTATACATATAAACCTTCCTCTTGAATCACTCTATCTATTAAAAAAAACCGCTTCAAAATCCGTTGCGTAGTTTTAAAGATTTAACCATACATAGGGACGGACAGACAGCGACAGCGACTTTGTTTTCTACTATGTAGTGATAGTGATTGTGATCTCAGATCAGACAAGGGATTTATCAGAGATATTGTAAGGTGGTATAACAGGTCTGAACGCATCTGGCCTAAATCAGGCTTGATGACCAGGCGAACTCAACCAGCAGACGACATTGCCGCCCTTTTTTTGCTTGTGGACTATTAGCAGTGAGCACGAAAAATCTGTTAGTGAGCCATACTTAAAGCTATAGTGAAAAGGGTGTAAAAAACATGGACAATAACTGTAGTAAGGCATATCTCTTGTTTGTCTGATCTGATATTACAACCAACTTTCACTACGGGTCCCGCTGATGTCTTTGTTTCGTGAGAGATTTAATCTGGGTCTTTTCAAGGTCCGTGTCAATATCCGTATCTTTTAAGTCTTCGCCTTTTACCACATTTTGATAGCCCCGTTGGTCCATTTGGTAGTGAACCTGTCTTTTGAGCTTGAACGCACGCCGGGTTCGATTCCCACCTATTCAGGTGATGGACATTCAGGTGATGAACATTTGTGTGTGTTCTATATTTAAGTGCTATTATCTATTTAAGTATGTATTTAAAAATATATATTACGTATGTATATCAGTCACTGGCAGCCATATTACAAGCTTTGCTTAGTTTGAGGTCAGATGACCATGTGTGCAAAAATGTCCCTAATATTTATTTATTTATTTAAACCTCGCCACTTGTTTCTCTCGCAGACGATAACTAGATTAGTTTTATTTTATTTTATTCAATTTTATTATATTATAGTTGTCAGACATGTCGTACCTTTCTCACCCAGGGTACTCTACTCTCTCTCTCTTTTCAAACTAAAGGCAGATATTTGCATTTACACTTGAAATAACATCTACTTTCGACATCTCCGTTAATAAGTAGACCCCTCATAGGAAGAGTTCTGGTTTTTTAGTCTTGTGCTTGACTGCCACCTCACCTGATGTGAAGTCATGATGTGGTCTGTGATGAAGCCAATTGCATATAAGAAACCGATTCACTCGTGACTTGAAGACACCCAGATTGTAACTGTAAGGAAACAGTTATTCCAGCAGCGCATTCCATAGTTTAGCGATTCGCCCAATAAATGTAGAATCAAAGCGTTTTGTTGGAGTCTTTGGAAAATAAACTGAACTAAGAATTGGTGTCGCCTTTTCATACACAACCTGGCTGTACAATAGAAAAATGGGCAGGAGGGAGGTCATGCATGCATTAAATTAATGAGTACCTTAAACTTAACTTTAAGTATCTTTTTACCTTTTCATTTAGTACTTACTCCACATAAATATCGTACGTGTATAATTATATTCTGTAACAGTTTGTCAACAACTTGTTTTGTATAACTGCACTCGAGCCTCAAGATACAGGCCTCGTGCTTAGTTTGAGGCTCGCCGAAAATTCTATTAAGACAATAAATATATAGTGTTTCTAAGTAAAATTAAGGTTATGGTATATTACTTTTGGCAATAAATAAATATTCTATAATAAATAAATATTCTATTCTATGCAGATTTCATGACTCTCCAAAATGTGGTGGACACAGATCTGAGTCTACTGATCATGGAGGTTAAAAGATACAGTGATACGATTACACTATTGGTCAGTGAAACTTATTAATTGATATGGTATGTAGGCATCAAAACAGTTATATTATGTGCTCTACCTTCTACCTAGAATTCAGCTGATATATTTTTATGATACCGGGGTTGGTCCCATGGACATGGACAGGTGCAGGTGCTCATCATTTACAAAATGATGAGCACCTTTCAGCTTATTGCTACAGCTCCTTGTAACCTTAAGCAGTTCTTACAAGCAGAAGAGCAGTAACATATTTTATGTAGGTTGTAGGTACCTATCAACTTATTAGTAATATTTTTCAAGAACTGCTTTCAGTCAATGAAGCAGATCTAGAATAATTTAGATTGTCTCGCTATTTTAAACAGCTGTTTTCGTTTTACCTCTGATATGCATTCTGGTAGGCATTCGCGTACATACAAATAAAAGAATTTAAAGGTGGAACTAAAGGCTAATTTCACTGTGAAATATATTTTAGTCACAAGGTTCACCTAACCACTGCACTTTTCTGACCTTTTTGGCAAACTTTGAGCAGCAAGATCTCGGACACTTCTTGTCGCGAAGCTGCCGCTCTTCATCTTGACTGCTTGCTGCAGATTCGCTGTATGCCTGCTGCAGAGACGGCTGGGTGGTGAGCGGCGGAGCTGAACACACGGATGCCTGCGGTGTGAGCGGCGCCCGCGGACTCAGTGGCGTCGGAGGCCCGTTCGGACGCTCCCGCTCCACGTCGCCGCCTCCGCGTTCAGCCTCCACCACCTCCTCACTAGTAATGATCACAGATGGTGTCCGTACTCGCTTTGGATTAAATATCGTCGGCACGTCCCCGTCTCTCGCCATGGCTCTACATTACCCCGCACATCACCAGGACCTTCTAAACACTATTAAACAAGCAATGCCGTGTTGTTGACTCCATAGCGAACGCTCAAAGCTTGCTCAAAGTTTACATGATTGATTTTTTTGACAAGTCTCGCATCGCGATTTATTTACTGAGCAGACACCGATCTTCTTTAAAACATACGAAGCGCAAATTTACTTCAGTTACTCCATTTTTTATTGGACTACTTTTCTATTTGAATTACTTTTACTTGTTTTAACTTTTCTTCCCTTGTTTCCGATATCTTATGGCCTTGTTTGTCCTCTTCTGTCTGTGGAGAGGGATACCAAAGATAATACAACTCTTTGGTGGAGTACCAAGACTAGCAAGCATAGTAAAAGGAAAGGTATAGACTAGTCCTCAGCGTATACAAATGCGATAGCGTTAAGTCAATGCTAGCAAGGAATAAGAAGATACTACTCTCTGCCGAGGGTAGTATGTTTCTGATATATTCCTATATAAATAGAGTGGTGGTGTGGTGTGTAGACAGACAGTCAGACACGGCTCAACACTTCTATTACTAATACTCGTAGAGAGAGAAAGGCATAGAGGACCGCTCGAATAATAATAATAGTTGTGCAAGCGAAATAAATGTATACACCGTTAGCTGATAGTAAACGAGAGAAAGATAATATTTGTCGTCCCTTACTGGCGTATGCAGTTCGTTTGTCTGACCCAAAGCTCATTCGGGGCAGACAAAAACAGACAAGACCGGTCGCAAAAATTTTGTTTTCGGTATTTTTGTGCTTGTGCTTTATTAAATGTATTTTGAACGTTTTTACCTGTTAGTTTCTAGTGAATTATTGTAAATCTGACCTTTGATAAAGTTAAGGTGAATTTCTGTATTTTAGGCTGTAAAAGACGCACGGAACGAAAACATGAAAATATAACCTTTCACACGTAAGTTTTGATTTTCGAGTCCATTACTGAATAGTCTTGCATGAATTATTTGTTGTTGTTGATTATCTTTCGTGTTAGACCAGATTTAAACCATATTTTGTAGGAAAAGCTACAATTACCAAAAATTCTTGCTATCTCATACGCTAGCGGCTTCTCTATACCTTTCTCTCTCTACGAGATACTCATATAGTTTTTCTGGCTGTAGCTAACAGGGGCCTAATCCGCTCAGTTGGAAAATCACGCGACCGCAAACCGTATCTGGGCGCGATAGATAAGGTTCACGTTCGCGTGATTTTCCAACTGAGTGGATTCGGTGCCGCAATTAGCTGTTGTCCATAAGGCCCCAGGGCCCTGATTCCGTAACTTTAACATGTACGTAACGCCGTGCGTTAAGTTAACCTCTAAAATTCTCACAACTATTATTGTTCGAGCAGCTATTCTCTATTCTAGTTTCTCTATTCTTTCTCACTCTACGGAGTATCTACAAATGAAAGTCAAGCAAACAGTGAAAAAACACGAAGCAAACGTTGTCAATGCTCGTACCAAGAAGCATAGATACTTTCACCATAGATAAAAAAAACTAGACTGCTAAATATGCATAGATAAAACTGATATTTTGGCCAAGGACAAATTTATAAAAGCGGCAACATTTTTATTGATTTAAAAAAGAGACTCATACGTTATTGGTTAATAAAGCAATCTGTCAAATCTATAAATACGCTCATTGGGTAAAATATTAAGCTTAATACGGATTGGTCCTAAATTAAGGTTTTTTATGATGAATAACGGACACAAATAAAATTGCAAAAACTGTAGAAGCTATTCACGGTCAGTAAGCCGGAGAATGTATAATTATGTTATGTAGCTATTACATACTAGCTCACCCTGTGGTTTTACCAGCATGGACAATACACTACAATTTAGTATTATTTCACTGTCTGTGATGAAATTGTCGAAGGTTCAAGCAAACGTCAAAGAGAAACAAGTGTAATTTTCTGAATTTCGAGTGCAAATGTACTTCTGCATTCAACTTAATAACCGGCCAAGTGCGAGACAGACTCGTGCACTGCAAAGATACCTTTTTATATACTGAAAGTGCACTGGTGGTTCCGTACCAGCGTATAAATTGTTAACTATCAAAGTACTTACAAAAAAATATTGCAAAAAGACATCATGCCCAGGTGGTCCCCCATCCAAATTCCGACCGCGCCCGAGGCTTCAGTGATCGTACGAGAACCAGTGGCGAAATTGGTGAATAGAAATTTGTCACCGGCTCGCACTTGACCAGTATTTATTATTTTACTTTAGAGTGTTCAAGAGCCAGAGAGTGACATAGGCTACTTTTCATCATCATCATCACCATTTTTCATCACTACGCGGGTGAAACCGCGGGGTGCAACTAGTTACTTATATATTACATAGTTAATCCAGCGTAATACTACATTTTACATGAAAATTTCAACTGGATAGGTGTCTAAACTACGGTTCGAAAGATACAGCCGATAGAAGGTAGGACAGACGGACAGACATAGACAGACAGAAAGACAGCGTAAACTTAGGTCCCCTTTGGGTACGGAACCCTAAAATACTTAAATTATTATTATTATTACTTAAATATTAAATTATTGGAATCGTAATAACGATTTAAGAAAATCACCAGAAATTCATTCATAGATCTGTAATAAAGTTCACTGTAACAAACTTATCACTCACTACATAGACAGACAGCGACAGCGACCTGTCTATGTATGCTTAAATCTTAAAACTACGCAACGGATTTTGAAGCGGGTTTTTTTAATAGATAGAGTGATTCAAGAGGAAGGCTTATATGTATAATAAGTGACCCGCCCCGGCTTCGCACGTAAATTACACCCGTGCGAAGCCGGGCGGGCGGGTCGCTAGTATTTTAATAATATTTTTATGACAGTCCGTGAATGTCCAGCTTATAAAAAAAGCCGAGGAAGTCTATTGCCAACCTTTAAATATTTTGAGATAGATGGCGTTCTGAAAGTTTTAAAAGGTTGCCGCTAGAGGGCGATAATTGTCTAGCCTATTTGAAGCATCCGGGAACCTCGCCATAGTAGTAGACATGGCGGGTATCAACCTGGCTAAATGACGAAATAAATCTTGTTTGCTAATATAAAAACGTGTTAATATCCTAAAAAAAGTGTTAATACTGAAAGACTAGTTAAGTTATATTGGATTAGGACAAAGATGCAGAATGTTGGACAGTCTGAAAACCGAAATATCGATAAGGTGAATGTGCAACTTGATGTGGTAAAATCGTCCACTCCTCAGAGTTCGGCTTCGAGTCCGGCCAAATCGGAAACCGAAACGTACTCGGGAGCGCCTGCCAAATACATGACGGACTCTTCAGAAAGCGAGGATGACTCCGTATCCGAGGTAAAACGTGTTTTGTTTCCGACAGAGGCGGTGGCACTGAGGGAATGTGATTATCTTTACCGCTATAAACTGCAAAGGACATCTTGTACATGCCTTGTCTCATCGTACAATTTCTTCTTTTGTGAAAACTATTCCTTGTCATGAACTCCTTGAAGAAATAGCGCGTAGCGTGCTGTATCAAAAAATATCTATTTTACATTCTCGATACAGTACATCGCTTGCCAAATATTCCGTAAAACGTCAGAAAGTCACAAGTACATAGAATACGTATTCCCGAGTAATGTATGAAATTATTCAATCCTGTCGCTGCTAGACAACGTCCAATTGATTCCTTCCATTAACGAGCTAACCAGGAGCCGATCTCCTGGTGAAGTGTTTCCATTGTTCATTCGTGTTTTGGACTGAAAAAGATGTACGGTGGCCATGTTTCCCGAATCACATGCAATCATTTGATGTAAATCTCTGAATAATGTATATTTCTGTTGCTGCTCTATCACAAAAATGCGAATTACATAAGTTAGACTGGAAATCGTCATTGACGTCGCCAATCATGGTATGTTTTGTGCAATGACGCGCGGGCTGCGCTCGAGCGGTACGCCTACTGTTTCGCGCAAAAATCACAATATTTGGTGAATTACAAGGACCATTGACAGTAACCAGTAGGCTCCAACAAGTCCTGAAGCACCACACTGTCAGTAACTCACATGTTTCTCGTTGGTTTTATAGATCTTGCTGGCTTGTTTGTGCCTTAGCAGGCCAGACCTGTTGGTAAGTCAAGACAAACTTATTGAGTGCCAATGTGCCAATAGCTTCACCAACAACAATTGCTATTGCCGTTTGAGTAACCGTTAACCTGCATAAAATGTGTGTGCTGGACAGTTACATATCACAAGATATGTTTTTGTTTTCTTTATGTTGAATGGTCCTTGTGATTCTAACAGAATGTATCGCTCAGTTTCCTTGTGTTTTATTAACCTCACTAACATTGTGACAAAGGAAGATTTAAACTCAAAGGCTGCATTTAGTCTCGCAAGCAAAACATATCAGTGACTAGACAAGAATCATTCCAGCCTTATGGGCCATTTATACCTGGCCATTTCACAAGCCATTCTACTAAGCCAAGGTATTATTGGCATTGTGTAAATTGAGACAATCCATTACATTGGCTGGTTGTCGACTAGGGACTGGCTTGGTAGACTGTTTTGTCAAATGTTGTGATGTAAATGGTCCATTATGTTTTCAGTTACAACTGAATACATTAATGCAACTTGTACATAGCAACCTGCTTAACTTAGAACAAGGGTGCGCATGTGAGCGCCTGATGAATATATGTAATGCAGGGGTGGCCAAACTTTTAAAGTATGCTGTCTACATTACAATTCAAAATAACCTAAGTGGTCTACCACCAGTAACATGTAAAAAATTATGTTTTGGTATTGTGGGAACCACAGAAAAGATTTTTTTTGTTTAAATTGGAACGGCTGTCAAGGCATTGTAAGAAATTTGTTGTAGCCAGTTGCACCCATATCAACGAAATGTCAGTCATTCGAAATCAGTTAGCAATTGTGATGCAGAGTTCAACACGTTGATCTAAATAAGAATGTTCAATCAAAGTTCACTCATATGCCTGGTAACAGATTTTCCTTCTCATTTCCATTCTATTTACTTCTCTTTTCTGTGGTGGGAACAATCGCCATTGACTAAGTAACAACGCCAACTGAAGAATAGAGTCGAGATAGGCCTTACTCTCGCGGGGCAACTGCAAATGCCTCCGCGGTAGACGTCTTGGCCACCCCTGATGTAATGCATAGCAGCCCAGTGTTCCAGCTTACAATGCATGAATAATATGGATAAGATTTGATTTAAACAAATTAACATTAAAATTAAGTTTTTAATTGGGTTTCATTATTTAATAAACTAAATCAGACACATAAAGATACTAAATCAACTGTTGAAACTATAGTCGGTGTAACATTCCTGTGTCATATATATAAAATGTACTAAATCAAAGTTAGCAACACTTACTTGGTGTTCTATTATGAATTTTAATTAATAAAATTATAACTAATTAGTACGATGCGTTGTCATAAAAACTGGCAAACCCTAGTGCCCGTGTTATGTTGTTACTATTGCATCATAAGACATCCAGACAAATGGTTAAGGGTCACCCTTACATGGTCAAAAACCATAAATTCGCACTCAGCATTTTGTCAGCTTTTAATTGGCAACATACCCTGAGTTTTCACAGAGGCGGAGAGAGACATACTGTAATAGACCAATCACATTTGTCAATCCACATATCATCTCCATTTAAACAGTGCGAAGAAGATATCATGGCTTGGGGGTTAGACAAGACCCACTTTTTGTTAGCGTTAACGCCTACGGAAAGATGAAATTGTATGAAAATTATATTAGCTTGAGAGCTAATATTATAATTGTCAATGTCATTTTCATACACGTTCATCTTTCCGTAGGCGTTAACGCTAACAGAAAGTGGGTCTTGTCTAACCCCTCTGCTGATGATATCTTCTCCGCACCGCTTTAAAGGAAACAGTCACAGCAAAGATAAGAAGAATTGTATCAAATTGTATGGAAAGCGGAGTAGTGTCGCAGAGAAGAGCAGATAATACTGCTTCGTATCAGTACATAGCAGTGCTGAGCAGGGTGGTAAACAGAATTACGCATATAGACTGTGCTAAGCCGAAAGGAGGTCATTGTATTCATTATTATGAACGACTTGTGGGATACATTTTGCCTGGGGTAATTTATCATTTTCTATGGAACAGCTGATATTTTTTTGCCATTTCACGGTTGGTCCCATAGTAAAAGTTGTTTATAATGATGAGTACAATGACCTCTTTCAGCTTAGTACAGTCTATATGCATAACCCTGTGTAGGATAGTAGAGTGCCAAGTGAGCCAACATGACATTTGTGCGCTCTGACACATAATATTTTTTTCATTTAATTATTAGCTTGCCTTTGACCGCCACCTCTCTTGATGTTAAGTGATGATGCGATCTATGATGGAGCACGCTTGCCTAGAAGAAACCGATTCACTTACTTAAAATGAATCAGGTCATCTTCATGCTCATCTCTGCTCCACAAGCCCGCTAGGCTCCAGCTCTGCTTGTCTCCCCCACATAGCTCTGCTCGTCTCCGCTTCATTGAAAAACAACCACTTCTTTTCTCACTTCTGCTCTGCTTCAGTGGAAATGCACCTTTAGAATGGCAAAACAATGGAACGCCTTATTTCATCTGAGTTTCAACAGAATTACAATCTTGGAGACTAAGTCTAGGATTAATAGGTTATAACTAGGCAAACATGCTCTACCTACCACCGCATTGTCATTTTCCATCTGGTGAGATTGCAGACTACACTCACACTGCAATCGTAGTCACACTTTGACAGGCACACACTAACGCATTGTCCATATGTACGATAAATACACAAATATTGTTTGATCTGCACCCACAAATTTCAAGAATAGTATATATTAAATTTTAAATCATAATCATCATGTAAGAATAGTTGTATGCAGTCTCCATAGATTACTTGTGTAGCAGGGGATTCTTTTTCTAATTCGAGATGGGGGCGATAAGTCCTGCACTGACGTCCCGCTTGGGGTTTCCCCCTACCAGCACCTACCCGAGCCAACCCAAATGCTTGAAATATCAGAGGGAGGCTCTGGGGCGCTGGCAAAAATGCTCCAGTGGTGTAGATGGTAGTGTAAGTAATGATGATGAAAAGCAGTCTAGCTGTTGTTGCGACGTGGATGAAAGAGGCAACGGTGCCCAATGCAAGCAGACAGGCAGGGATGTTCCCCATAGATTGTGCAGGTTCAAGACATCACACCTAATTTGTCAGGGACGTTTAAAACTAGATTCAACATCAATGCACCAAAAACTGTCTATCTGTGTCTAACTCTTGTCGCGTTATCTCCTGTCTATCGCGCGGCAAGTCCGACCAGTCGGCTACTTGTAGTTTCATACCTAAAGTGCAGAGTGCGCCAGGCCTGCTTTTACTGTGCGACCAACCCTGAAATCGCGAAAAAATATCAGCTGCTCCATACATTTCGTTGAGTGTGAATGACCATTGTCAATGAAACAGCTGACATTTGTTGTTGCGATTTCACAGTTTGTCCCATAACTCCCATAGTAAAAGTTGTTCATAATGATGGGTACTATGGGCTCCTTTCGGCTTTGTACACCCTCACCGCGTAACCCAGTATAATGATATATGGAGTGGTGGTAGTAAACCGAAAAGAGGTCATACTCATATTATTATATAAACACCTTTTACTACGGAACCACCCCAGACATTCTGAAATAAATATCAGCTGTTCCATACATCATGTTAAGTGTGAATGTCATGACATGGAACAGCTGTTTTTTTTCATGATTTCAGGTTTAGTCTCATAGTAAACATTGTTCATTGATAAGTACTATAACCTCCTATGGCTCAGTACCACCATTCCAACTACCCCTTGTAAGTTCCCTGTCCTAGCTTTTTATAAAACTGTTTAATACTATATATCAGAATACTATGCATAAAGAAGTGGGTACAGAATCCGGTTATGACAACATTGACAACCAACTGCATAAAACAACGTAAACACAATATAAGTTTTAGTAAACTTTGTTAGTGCGCCATTTTCACATGTGTGCAAAAAAAGTCTTAGAAAAGAAAGATAAAAATTTACTATGAAAGTGTGGATTCATAGCTTGCTAATACAAAAATACTTTTGTTGTATGTGGACCCCCCTTTCGTTTTTACTTTTTGACTTTTTTATTATTTCATAGTTAATCCGCCGTAACATTACATCTGTCTGTGAAAATTTTAACTGGGTATCTATTACGGTTCAAAATATAAAGCTGTTAATAGGTAGGACAGACGGACGGATGGACATAGTAGGGTTAGTAATAGGGTCCCGTTTTTACACTTTGGGTACGGAATCCAAAAAACTATAATACGAACAAGTGTCAAACTTGTCATGATTATAGTAGACACTCTAAAGTATAGCAACAAATACTAAATAATGGCCAAGTGAGAGTTGGTGACAAATTCCTATTCATTACCAAGTTATAATGTGGTATACTCGAGCGTCACTGTAGCAAAATAATTAACTGGACCCGTAGTGTACTGTGCTGCGTAGCAATTGCTTCGACTATTTTGGAAGGCGTTATAATAGCTCGTAATTCAGTTACTTGAACAACCTTATCGTATTTTGTGGTGGTACGGAACCCTCAGTGCACGAGCTTGACTCGCACTTGGCCGGTTTATTTATTACTTCTTTTATTAATTATTTTAATTTGCTATAGAACTCATAAGCTCCTGCAATCTATTCCATTATGTAAATCTATATAGAGCCACCAAGAGACTGGCCTAGCTTAGCTTTGGGTCCACTCCACTGCAAACATACAACAAATATATGCATTATAGTTCACTATAGTAAACACCATTATCATCCGAGTCGTCAGCAAACGTAATGTCATAAGACCTGTAAGTGCAAGCAAGATAGACAGATAAAAATATTTAATTATTCGGGACATTTTTGCACACACACTCATCTGACCCCAAACTAAGCAAAGCTTGTAATATGGCTGGAGACTGATATACATACATAATATATATTTTTAATACATACTTAAATAGATATTAACACCCAGATATGAACAAACACAAATGTTCATACATATAAATGTTTGTCCCAAATGGGAATCGAACCCCCGCCCTCAAGCGCAGAAGACAGGTTCACTACCAAAGGGCTATAATGATTTATGCCCTGAGACTCATATAATGTGTTTACTTATTATTTTTTGTAGCCTGCTATACTGGTCTAGTTTCTTGCTTCTCATCTTGCAATGATGTCAATTTTTTTTTTTTGTCAAATGATTAATTATTATACTTTTGTTAATTAAATATTTTAAATGTTAGATATTTGCCCAGCAGTGGGACAGTATAGGTTAAAAAAAATATATTATAATATTAGCGACCCGCCCGCCCGGCTTCGCACGGATATAATTTACGTGCGAAGCCGGGGCGGGTCACTAGTTATATATATATAAACCTTCCGTGAAAAATTATCTAACTAATGGTGAAAACCGCATCAAAATCCGTTACATGGTTTAAGAGGAGTTAGCGGCTATACAGACAGACAGACGCGGAAAGCGACTTTAATTTATACTGTGTAGAGATAGAGAAGAGAAGAGATAGAGAAGAGAAGAGATAGAGAAGAAAATATTAATTAGTCATTGACGTCAGCTCCGCTGTATTCTTTCCAGTTTGCCTTCCGACATATGCCTCTTCCTGGGACTTCCATTCATGTCTCTTTTGTGTTAGTTGTCTCCAATTTATGCCAGCCACTTTTTTAATTTCGTCTTCCCATCGTACTTGCTGTCTTCCTTCATTTCTTTTCCCCTCTCTTGGGTACTATTCTAATATATCCCACCTCATTTTTTTTTTCTTTTCACTATAGTGATAACTAACTTTTTGTAACTCCTTCATTTAAAAATAAACCTCTTTGGAAAATAATTATTTACATACATTACTTTAGAAGAAAGATGATAATGTTATTGTGTTGCAACAGGCGGAGATGGAAGAAGAGGGCAGCGGTACTGAGCCATCCAAGTTCCTCCTCTCACACGACGACCCCGAGCGGGCCGTCGATCCTGAGATGCAGGCGCGGCTCGAAGCGCTACTGGAAGCGGCCGGTGAGTGCAAACACTTATCTGTTCTTTTAATCTCCAATACCACATTTGACAAAAGTTTCTAAGTAGTGACAAAATATTATCACTGATATTCTTAGCGCCAAAGAACCAGAGCCACCGACATAGCTGTTAAAATTTGCAAGTTGAAGTGGCAATGGGCAGGCCACATCGCTCGAAGAATTGATAACCGATGGGGAAGAAAGGTTCTTGAGTGGAGACCACAACCGGAAGACGCAGCGTAGGTAGGCCTCCCACTAGATGGACCGATGACATAGTGAGAGTCGCGGGGCATCCAGTGGATGCAAAAGGCAGGCTGTCGTTCAGTGTGGAGGTTAAAGGGGGAGGCCTATGTTCAGCAGTGGACGTCTTCTGGCTGATGATGGTGATGATGATCTTCTTAGTAAGACTAGATCTTACTAAACCACTTTTCCACGGCTGCTTGTAAACCACAAAGCCGACTTTACTTCCAGTCTGCATTGGGTCTTAGAATTTATGACCTAGGGGCCAATCAAGCACCAAAGGGGGGTGAGAGAGGGGGGGGAGTGGGGGGGGTGTGGGATCCTTGCATTGCTTATTTTTTATGACATGGACAGGGGGTCTGGATGGTGATTATATCAGCAATATTTATTTGCCTTTTCTGTTTTTTTCTGCAATTTTTTTAAGGTTCTGATTTGAACAAATATGACAACTCTAATCTTGTCTATGCTCGAAAGCGAAAAGCATGTTCAGTGAATGTCCAATAAAGATCATGAAGAACAATAGAGAAACCTGCAGTGCAAGTACCGTTCTTTATCGATCGTCAAATTTGACAGTTGATGTCATCAAATTCGTTAAAATGTTATTTGATCAGTACTCGCTATGATCGATTCTATAGCATTTTATCGAATTTGACGATCGATAAAGAACGGTACTTGCACTGCTGAATAGATTAAAAAAAATATTTATGTCAGCATAAGCGGTAAGAGCTTTGCTTACTTTTGCTGACAAGGGGAGAGGGGTAAAAAATTACGGTTGGTCCTATAGTATTTTTTTTTTTTTCATAAAAATGGGTATTATGGGCCCCTTTCGGCTTAGTACACTCTTTCCGTGTAACTCTGTGTATCATTGCATGAATAGCTGTAGTAAAAAAAACTTTAAAATTTTGTCTAAGTGTCAATTACCGTTTTCTATGGAACAGCTGTTTTTTTTTTCGCGATATCAGGGTTTGTCCCATAGAAAAGTTATTCATAATAATGAGTACAATGACCGCCTTTCGGCTTACTACAGTCTATATGCGTAACTCTGCATAAATCCTAGGTTGCTCTTGTAATATACATTGTTGAGATTTGAACCCAACGCATTGCCTTGGCTTGGCGTCCGTTCAATGGCAAACACTGCACTATATTGCCTTAAATGTGCCTAAAGGTGCGACAGTATAAACTGAACTAACCACCAAACTGTACACAGACTAGGTATAGCTACTACGTAAGTCTTTGAAAGTGTATGTATTTGTCAGACAAATCTGGACTTGGCAGCTTGTTATTCTAACTCTATGCTTGCCCTTTTTAAAAAAAAAAAAACCAGGAATGTCGAAATGTATGTATAAGGATCCTGCACCAGGAACCTTATTCATACATTTCGTTTTTAACAGCTTTACCATACCAAACCTGTCAATATTCGTAGTTTATCAAAGTTAAACCATAGCTACGTAAAGTGTTGATGTCTCAGAGTTTAGCGGGATAGTTAGTGAATTCACAGAGAGATGGCCATGCCGTAGCTCTAATCTAACCCCATGTTTTAAGTACTAAAGATAACGTTCAAAATGCTGCGTAGTGCGCCGCTGTAAGTGGCTTAGCGGCCGCTCATCCTTCACAGCATTTTAAGCTTTATTACTGCTGGACGCTGCCTTTTGAATAATATTGTACGCAACTCTACACAACTAGTCTAGAAAGTGCAAGCAACCCCAAGCCAAGACAAGAGTGTTCTTACACCTAAATCGGTGATTAGAGCTGTAAATTCAATTGAACATCTACTGTTGCTATTATACTCGTTCAAAGCATTTTTTGACGTGATAACGTCTTATAAATCGATGAACCGCTGCACGCACGAAATATTGTCACGTTCCGCCTGAGCCGCGTGTGCAAGCGAGAGCGCGGAACAAGCGATAGAGAGGCCCGTCAGCCTAAAGAAGCGTTATCACGTAAAATTATCGTCTGCAAACTGACTTCACAGACAACCCTTTATTTTTTTCTTTTTTTTAACTAGCTGCGCCCGTGGTTTCACCCGCGTTGTATACCTCATTGGTAGTGACAGAAACCTTCTTTGTCTTTGTAATATAGACATAGACAACATTTATTTGTGGCAAAAAAAATACAATAATTATAACATAATGGTAAAAAAAAACAACTTTAAATTTAAACAAATCTTAACTAGAGCTCGATGACTAGAGCTTATTATTTTTTTTTTTGTGACAAACCGGCTCCAACTCAGCAAGATGCCGGTTGTAAACAACCGGCGCTGGTCTTCCGTTGGAACCGGCCGGTGGTGAATACTGCAATGAGACTTCAATTCATGCCGTTCCATACAAAATTTTTGGGAATATTTATTTTCTTCATAATTTTTTTTTTTCGTAATTTTTTCCGATATTTTAATGCTTATTCTGGCGAAGAGAAATCAAACAATCAAATATCATAGAAACGGTCCAGCCTTTCTTGAGTTATAAATGGTGTAACTAAACCGGATTTGTTTTATAGATATAGATATATCATAATATAATAAATGCGAAAAGTTTTTTGGTTTGTTTGTTCTCCTTTCATGCAGCAACACATCAATCTGATTTTTTGCACGGGTATAGTTTCTAGGGCCGGAGAGTGACATAGGCTACTTTTCATCATCATCACCATTTTTCATCACTACGCGGGTGAAACCGCGGGACGCAGCTAGCAGATAATATAGTTTGGCCGCCAGGCGCCAACTGCGAAGATGCGGTCTACGATGGAGCACCATTGCCTAGAAGAAATATTTGCTATAACAGCTGTTTCTATATTGTTAAAAGCTGAATGAAATGATTGTCCGAGCAAATAAATGCTTGTTTAGATCGGTGGTATATTGTATAGAAAAAGTACTAGTTGTAATTAATATTTTCCACCCATATAAAAAAACTTGTCACTTGAGGAACAAGGCTGTTTAATCCAACAATGCGGGCGTGAGTGAGTGGACTTAAGTATGTCCTTAGGTAAATGTAAAAAAAAACTGCAACGATAAAATTATGTTATGAACTCATTCTGTTTAGGTGAGAAAATGCGCGACCGCAAACCGTCTCTCTGCGCGTTAAGGTTCACGTTCGTGTGATTTTCCGAACTACGTTGTTCCAGCGCTAATTCGAACCCGCGTTAAGAGTTAGCCGTAAGATTGATTAGATACTCGTAGTGATATTATCTGAAATGCTCAGCGATAAGGCTTAAAGTGATCTCTCCCAGACAACCTGTATTAGATTGCTCTAATAATTTTTGTACTGTATTATACTAAAAAAAACGACACCGCTTTATGGTTGATATTCCGAAAAACCCGTACGAAGCGCTTTGATTCCACTTTTATTATGCGAACTGCTAGTCTGGAATGCGCTGCACGAATAGGTGTTCCCCGATGTCTTCAAATAACAAGTGAATCGGTTTCTTCTATGCAAGCGTGCTCTACCGTAGACCGCATCATCTTATCATCATCGCTTTACATCAGGCGAGTTGGCGGTCAAACGCAAGCCTATTTTTAAATAAATAAAATAAAACAAACAATTTCATGTTTATTTTCTTAGATTTCAAATAGTAATCTCGCTGTTATTTATCTTACTGTGGTTATGTTATAAACTAACATAATCAATAACAATTTGAATTTATGGGAAGAGAAAGTAAACATGTTTATTTTTCTATCAAAATTAACTAAGTTTTATGTCTATTAGACATGGTTCAGAGAAATAAAGAGGAAATGGAAATGCAGAATATATTTTTAAATAAATATTTTGTGTGCGGGAAAATAAGGAAATTGGTAGAGCTGCAGACAAGGCATATTATGGTTGAAGCACATTTTTAATATCCAATAATCAATCACAGTACTAGAACTCAATTTTTATTAACTATACACTCGTTCCATTTTTAGGGTTCTTTTGGGGTTTTTTAGGGATGTCTGTCTGTCCGTCCGTCCATCTGTCCTACTTAAAAACGGCTATATCTTTCGAACCGTAATAGATAGCCAGTTGAAATTTTCACAGAAATGTAACGTTACGACGGATTAACTAACAAAAAAAAAAAGTATAAACAAAAGGGACTCGCACTTGGACGGTTTATTTAAGATCTGACAGCTACAATAACATTCTAAAAAAAGATGAATAAAAACATTTTCTTCTTTACTGTAGTATATCGGTGACAACAATCTTATATTCAAAATCTAGCAAAAGGGATCAGAATTTACGGTTTTCATTCGCTTATTAGAATCTACTTCAGCTGTCAGAGGCAAAAATCTTGGACCGAGTATAGATAAAATAACAGTATTAACATGCAGCAAAATCAAACTATCAATCAGTGATGACTCATTGAGACATTTCACAAACTGGTTCAACAACTACTGCAAGGTGGACGCAGAAAATTAAGGAATTTTCCTTGACTATGCGAACAACGTATATTCGAGTGGCCAGGAAGTGAAGTAGGCTCAAGTTGTGGTGTCGCTACCGGTAACTTAGCACTCGCCGCGCATAACTTTTATCTAAGTGCACCTGTTTTTTGTTGACATAACGTCTATGACGCTGAAAGTTCGGTAAACAACTCGGCGCGGAAGATTTTTGGTCTATCATGGTTTCATAACGATATCTCATTGGAGGTGACCTATTTTTGAACCGACTTCAAAAAAGAGTTTATTATTTTTTATTATTTATTACTTCAGAACTCACCGATATTTATTATTTGAAAGGCATTGAGATAAAATTCCTATAGTCATATCTACTACCTAGATCTGTGCTGTTTTCACTGAGAGATTGTGACTAGGAATTTTATCTCAATGCCTTTCAAATAATAAATAATATATCTGTGGAAAACAGTCAAAAAAACGTCCGAGTGTCATTGTACATTGTGTCAATTATAATTATATAGTTCACAATGCCAAATTTACTCCAATTTAGACGTTATGTCGCTTGAATAGTGTTCAACGTTAGTTGTCCGCTATGTCATCGTAGCTCTGGCATCGCGCGGCGTTGCAGTCGGATCGCGGTTACCTTGTAACTAACCAAAAAGTCTGCGCAATTCGTAGCGTGCGCCGAGAGTTGGTTAGTTTTTTTTTGGCACGATTGTGACTGTAATTATGTATTGTATCTCTATGTTGAAAGGATATACTTTTAGATTAGTCCCATATAAATTTTATCAAATCGGTTCAGTAGTATGGTTTTTAAACCAAAATAACTGGGGAAAATATGTCGTCCAAGTAAAGGAAATTGCGTATAATTACTAATTTTGTATTCGGTTTTATTAATTGATAATTATTTGTTATTGTGCGACGATTAATGACGAATATTTAATATGTAAGAGCTTCTTTAAGGCGAAATGGTAGAGAACGTACACTTGTTTGACGGTAATGCTTGCATACTCGGCGTGCGTGCTTTCAAATATTTTCAATATTGATTTTTTCTTTATTTTCTACAAATAATCTTACGCTTTTACAAAAAAAAAAACTGCGATCACTAAAGTATTTGAATGATTGTTAGGATTACACACAATTTAAAAAAAAAATCTTCTATTGAATTTCAATGAAGTTGATTCCATCCATCGGAGGGAACGTAAAAACTGGTGTTTTTAGGAAAGTTTACGTTTTTCTATCGAGCCAAATTTCTTTAATCGTGTATCGGTGACCACATCCGAATAAAATATTTCAAGAACATTTATTACACATAAAGAAATAATGTCAATTAATCGATTTTCAAGGTCTACTTTTGAAAATTCCTGAGGACGAATCGTCAAATTTGAAGCATAATATTTCGTCTTCTTGATGTGCTAAACACATCGCTAAGCTACGTATCGAGGCGACGTGGACGGACACCATTAATTATGATAATAATCCTCCTCAGTTTGATTCATTATGGAAACTTTGAAACTCACTCCATATGCATAGATATAAAACTCTCACAGCACTCGACGTACCACGCCACAGAGTGGTATTTGCATGGTCGAAATCCACACGACTTTGAACCTTATTCCTTAACAATATCGGTGAGAACTTTTCGTATCCTAAATGTGCAACGTCACTCCTAAGCAGACGCGGTAGTCAGCGGCCACCGACCAAAGGGCTTGGCGTAAGCGAGCATTGATAGCGATTTGTTAATCAACCCGTATCCACGAACCTTGTGATAGTATCTAGGTCAGTTTTCTTCCGCCTCATAAAAGTTGTATTAAAACTAGTTTTGGCCAGTGGATAAAGTTCACCGCTATCAGATGTTTGTGTTTCGAGCATATGATTATTACGTGTCATCTCGGGTCCCAAACAGTAGACGGAGTCGGTCATTGACCGACAGCGATGAGTACGTGCTGGGAAGGTTCGCGGTGGATCGCTCGTCGCTCCCACCACAAGGCCGAGCGTGCCGAGCGCGCGGGGATTGCCCCATGGACTGATAAACAAGCGCCTGCGCCGCGCTTGCCGATACATTACCCATAGCAATCATTTCTATGTTCACCGTTCTCCATTGCGTCCGCGCTCCGCAGGCCAGATAAATAGTGATGTCATCATCATCATTTCAGCCGTAGTACGTCCACTGCTAGACATAGGCCGCCATCGATCTCCAAAAATGCCGGTTGGAAGCGGCCTGCATCCAGCGATTCCCTGCGGTCTCTTAGGTCGTCTGTCCATCTCGTGGGTGGACGTCCTACGCTGCGCTTACCGGTCCGTGGGCTCCATTCAAGAACCTTTCGGCCATATCGGCCATCTGTTCTGCATGCAAATAGTGATGTGTTCACTGAAATTTGTATTGTCTTCGTAAATAATATGTTCTCTTGCTCAGTTCACGAATTCACGCTAATTTGTATTGCAATTTGTGGATTTTTGGCGGAAAAGTGAAGTGATTGGATTTTTCTTGAAATATTGTATGTAAATGCACAAACAATTTGTCGTGAATATTCATGTGGACTACTGTTGTGCGTGTTGGCACACTGAGTATGACTGAGCATTTTACTGTAAGATTTAACATTTTTATACAGGGTTACGCATATAGACTGTACTAAGCCGAAAGGAGGTCATTGTACTCGTCATTATAAACAACTTTTATTACGGGACCGACACTGAATTCACGAAAACAAATTGCTGTTCCATACATTTTATTAAGTGTAAATGACCGTTTTCTATGAAACAGCTGATATTTTACATAACATACATAACTTATCTGGCGATATGCCTTTTTTTTGTCTATCACGAAATATCAATTACTTATTCCCCTCAATGCTATGTAAACGCTTTATCTCCCAATATCACTAGCATACTATTTTGATCTACGCAACTAGATACATTATCTTATACATTTTTCAGGGAAAAAATTTAATCAATCCCTATACTAATTATTTTATTTTATTTTATCTTGATTTAAATTTTTTACGCCGTCAAAAATAGATATCAATACTTTTTTTTTTAGTTTATTTTTATTTTTTTCTCTAGTTAGATTACTATAACATAATAGTCTAATAACTTTTTGTACATGAAAAAAAAAATTGTTTGTAATGTTATTTTGGTCAACAATACTTGGTTTTTTTACCTTTTGCAAATTCGCACTCAGTGGTTTGGAAGAGCTGCCTTAATGAAGTTTCCTCTCTCTCTCTCTCTCTTATCGCCCTCTTTTTTCACTTTTAGCAATTTTGGTCATTGTAGTTTTAGTTTGTCTACGTCCATCACATAGTTAGCTTAAAATTATAAAAATCGTGACATCAAAATTAATTTTATCTAGATTTTTTTTTTATCCGTAAAGACCGAACCACAATTTCGCTCGATAAAAAATATATATGAAAATAATACTCATTTGCGCTTTTCTGTTTTTTTTTATTCACCATTACCATACCATTACTAAATACTAACCATTTACCATTTACTAAATGATGTATACGATATCTTAATCAGATTTCATAATTATGGAGGAAACCGTAAAGGTACACAAAGGTTACAGCTATTTCGAAAAATGTGAGAAAAACCACAAAAATAGAAGTAGCGAAACGCACGGCTGTGTGTAACCGCCATGGTTTTGCTCCACTAAATGCGACTTTAATACAATACATTAAGCCTTATGGCCATCTGTGGTGTAACAAGCGTTGCTAAAAGTGGGAAAACCTCACCTTTATCGTAAGCAAACAGCTACACACTCCATAAACATACAAGTCTAAACTCTAATCTAGTATAAATACGCCACTATCTGCCTTGACCTTTCCACGTACCGAACTGCACTCGTTCTATTTTGTCTAGGCGTTCAAAATCGATAACTTTCGTCAGGCAACGTTAGTCCATAACTAAAGTCTGCACGAGTTCGAACATTTTCTCTGACATTTATATTATTGTTATATTCACATGATTAATTAAAAATCTTGATAGATTAGTCGCAGCTCCGTCCGTGGCTCTAATTAAGACGTTACCAGAGACAGCTTCGAGCAAGTACGTTGGGGAGAAGCTGGATAATAAAATCATAATTAAAACTGCGTAGATGTTCCGAGCGGGTTGAGCTATGTACATGCAGTACCGGCGTTAGGGTAGGGCGCGGTTGGGCGACCTCCTAAGGCGCCAGATATAAAAAGGGGCGCCTCAGGCGCCGTAGAAATCTCGCCCAGGGCGCTGGTAGTGCTAAAACCGGCACTGTGTACATGCATAGAATCCATAGCATTTTATTAATTGACTTCGAAAGGGAGGTCTGTTTTTATCACGATTCCGATTACCAATGAATACGACCGCAATTTCGCCACGAAACCCTACCATATGCATGTTTCGACACGCTCTTGGCCAGTTATTTTATTTCATTTTTGTTTCGGGCTTTAGAGCTATGCTAGTATACCAGCCCCGTTATACAAAGCTACTAATCAAAGGTACTAGAGTCCCTACGCTGATCTAATATGACCGAGACCACTGCGTACAAAATCCTCGCCGCCTTAGAAGTGGGTGCGGTCAGGATACCTTGAGAATTTCAACATCTCGGGGGTTTACGCCGTACTCATGCAACTATAACATAAGAATTATGATAGACTTGGATACCCTAGATACCCTGGACCTGGGTATGTCTTAAAACTGCGACTGGAACCACCGGAAAATGTGCAGCAGCGTCCTATTTAGTAAACGGTGAACGTACTGTGATCCCCAAGCCGCCAAGCGTGGGGATTATAGAAACACCCTTCTCTAAGAGGGAGGCATATGTTCAGCAGTGGATGTTTACTGGCTGATGATGTGAAGTGGTGATAGACATACGCGATTGGGAGTTCACCTCCCGAGTACGTGTAATTAGCATCGGATTCCAATACGAAGGCATCTCATTTGACATTACAGTTTACGAGTGATGCGGTAATGACTCCACCGCCGCACAAGCGGTTGTTTTGTCTCGCGTTATTTGGAGTTATTTGTTAGGACTTTCGTAGTGCCTTAATCATCACGTGTAATAGGAATCTTGTAAACACACTCGTAAATAGTAGCCGGGGCTTAGCGACCGAACGGCAATATATGTACAGGGTTACGCATATAGACTGTACTAAGCCGAAAGGAGGTCATTTTACTCATTATGAACAACTTTTACTATGGGACCAACTAAAAAAATTGCGAAACAAAACCCAGCTGTTCCATACGTTTTGCCGAGTGTCAATGACCGTTTTCTATGCAACAGCTGATATTTTTTTCCCGATTTCAAGTTTGGTTCCATAGTAAAAGTTGTTTATAATGACGAGTACAATGACCTCCTTTTGGCTTAGTACAGTCTATATGCGCATCCCTGTATAGCCCAAATTACCTTGACTTTTAAGCCACGTAGGCATTCTCAGGAACTTGATAAATAAACAGTTTTTCTTTTTGTCTTGAAAATAAACATGAAAAAAATTTTTTTTTCTGTAACTTTTTTTTCATAAGTATCTACTGAATCTCAAATTTGTAAGGCAGTTATCGTTTGATATGACTGTTTTAAAGTTTATATAATACTAATCTTGAATTATAAAACTATTATTTATTTACTTATTTTTTTCTGGTTCGGTGGAACAAAAATTCATGAATATATTGGCAACATTGAATGAAGTTATATACATTTACCTACATACATACATTTATCGATCATTATATGATTCAATAAGAATTAAAACACATGTAAAATGTAAGATCCATAATTATATAGAAATAAGTAAAACATATTTTTTTTCAATTTCCAACACTAGGCCCTCCAACGGCTCCAACTCTTCCTCTACGCAAAAAATCACGTCGAACCGATGCTCTGGGGGGTCAGATAAGACCCATTTTCTGTTAGCATTAACGCCTGCGGAAAGATGAAATTGTATGAAAATGACATTGTGAATGACATTAGCTTGAGAGAAATTATCTCAAGCTAATGTCATTTTCATACAACTTCATCTTTCCGCAGGCGTGAACGCTAACAGAAAGTGGCTCTTGTCTAGACTCCCTGTTGGTCCGTGAAAGAGGAACTAAAAAAACACACTTATAATATTAGTATGATAAGAGTGTGCGAGTGAGCGATGGTGGGTGGTGGCATGTGCGCTTTACAATCTGACGGCACCCGGTTCGATCCTCGGCATGCACAAATTATTTATCTAGTACCCAAATAAATTATGTAGTTTCGAAGCCATCGCTCAACAACGCTGAAAAACCTCGTGAGGAAACCGGTATGCCCAAGAACCTCAAAAGTTCAAAGACATTAATGACATTTACCAACATGCACTGGGCTAGCATCAATAAAAAAAACTTCGTCTAGTTGACATTGTTGCCGAGGCTTGGCTCTGGGGGTTTCCGCCCCCAGGGAAAGTGAGGGGCGAGCACCCGCCCGGTGCTGTCCTACCCGGCCTCGTTTCGTCGCCCTCAGTGGACCTGTGTTCATGGGTCCTACCTACCTAGAAGAAAGCAATTTAATCGCTACTTGTATACACTCAGATTGTAACTATAGGGGAACACCTATTATGGAAGTCGGTCTAAAATATCGTTTAATTACAATATTCGGGAAATATTCGGTAGTATGATGTTTTATACTCTTACCCTATTCTTCTGTCTTCACTGTCTTCACCTGTCTTCATCGCAAACCGTGCAAGATTCTAAGATATACAAAGCTAGCTAGGTCTTGTATAAGCTAATGATTGAAGAGTTCCATTTCTACCTTTCTAGTTTGTAGAAAAGACTTGTCGATATCGATCGCAAAGCATTAACTATTCTAGGAACGCCAGCCTTGTCTGTTGTACTGACATTTCGGCCCTTTACAGACTGCACTATAATATCGCATTATAGGTTATTCGCACATCCCACACAGTCACCCCCGCTTGCGCTGCGATAAATAGCTTCGTATTTTATACATATAAGCTCGAACACACCGATATTGTCGTTTTGTGTGGGTGGGTTACCATAATTATTATAACATCGAAAAACAATACAATCAAAAGAAAATATAAGATATATATTATACTTATATAATAGATAAGTTTTAAATTTCAATATCAATACATTTTGCTTATTGCACGTTGACGTGATGTTTACGCGTCGCTAGCTAACGAGTAACTGAATGCAAACTGCTGCACTGGCGCGTTTTGGCGGAGTTTTAGGTAAGACTCGGTCGATGTAATATCCTGTTTATTTGATAGAAGGTTGAGTTCTAAAATTAAAATTAATTTCAGATTCAATGACCCGAGTTTTAGATGGGAACTAAGTTCCATATGTTACACAAAAAACACCCCACGTACAAACAGATGGGTTATTATTGGCCATCACAGCCAAATATTGTGATGCTAGAACATAATCAAAATATTGTATTGCAGTAGACTCGCTCTGTCATCAGATTGGAACGCATATTGTGTGGCAATGAATTACTTTGAACACTACAAAGTTTGATTGCAAATAACCATAGATGCACAAACACATGGATGTTGTGTCTTGTAAAAACTTTATTTTATCTATTTAGTAATCTGTGCATTTAGACTACAACAGGCTAAAGTACTGATTATTTTTATTATAAAAAAAACAACATCATAAATAGAGCTGATCACCGAAAACAAAATTAAAATATGTTCAAAATTAAGGAAAATATAAAGCTTTTTAATGTCTTGCTAGCCAAAGAGCTCCCAAATGACGTCACTTGCGAGGACGACATACAAACTCCATACTGACACTCGCTTTGCAGGAAAAGATAGTGTAGGGTAGTATCAAGAGTGAATCGGATTCTTCTAGGCAAGCGTGCTCCATCGTAGACCGCATCATCACTTAACATCAGGCGAGTTGGCGCCAAACGCAAGCCTATTATTAAAAAAGCCTGTTATTTTTAACAAATCAAACACTTATCCGATAGCCTATTGTTACAAGCTAATTTGAACATTGTTTAGACGACATAAAATTTAAATTGGTTCGTCTGTATTTCAAAAAAATCTAGTATCTATATTAACGTAGGTTAACTCAAGACACTTTTCGTGTTTTTTTTTACAAGACACAACATCCATGTTTTTATGTATCTATGGTTATTTGCAATCAACGTCTTTTGGTTGACGATGAGGATGATGAATTTTGTGATAATGTGCGAACGAGAGAACTGGCAGACGGGTAGAGCCGTTTTTCGAGATAAAGGATGAGGCACGTTTTCTTTTATTGAATCTTCTATCAAATTGTAATCAATGTTCAAATAACAATTATATTTCGATGGGTTTCTTATACCATCTCGCGGTAATTTTACACCGGATATTACGTCCAATGGACTTTGAAATACTTCGTAATACTTGTACTCTAATAATTTTCTTTTTTATTACTCTGGTTGTGTAGGTTAAATTTGTGAAATGCTTTTATTGATGGTTTGGTTAACGCTTAAGGCCTTGCTCGTTTGTATAGATTTTATTGTAAATTAATGACAGGTATTGAACAATAACTAGTTTCTTTAGATCTTGAGACGGAGGCCGAACAAAAGAAGTAATAGTAGGACAATTTATGTCCGTTTACGTATAATATTCGATACACTGTAATATCGTAGCCAGTACGCTTAGTCCCAGATTTGATAGTTTTCGAAAAAAAAAAAAATTTACTTATTGTTCCATACATTTTAGTAAAGCGCCTCTATCGGAAACGTGGAGTAACTAAAATCGGTAGTAATCGGCGGTATTGATTGCTTCACTCTAATACAAAAAAAAAAACGAATACCTTTTAGCCCAGCAATGTATGGAACAATACGAAAACGAAAAAAGTTTTTGAATACTATCAAAACTTGTACTAAGGGTACAGTAAACCTTACAGCTCATCGTCTTTCTGCTAATGGCTACTTTTGTTGTAGAAGTTTGTATTGTCAGTTTGTCACAGTACTATGACAACAGAACCAAGTACAGGGACTTTACGCCCAACTGCTGACGCGGTATCAAACTAACGTAAAATCACGCAACCGCAAACCGTATCTGGGCGCGTTAAGGTTCACGTTCGCGTGATTTTCCAACTGAGCGGTTTTAACGTTAGTTGACACCACGTTAGCAGTTGGGCGTAAGGCCCCAGGTCATAGCAAAACACTAAAACATTGAAACACTTTTTAATCTGCTATAGAAATCAGAACAAATGTTTCTGTGAAATGATATCTTCTCTTTTACTTTGGCAAAGATAATTTTGTCCCTTGGGTATCAATAAAGTTATAATCTGCTATGAATGCCATTCAGACGCCCTTAGCATACTATCGTCAATGCGGGATACTAACGTATCGCAGTCGTTAGTGACTGCGATACGTTCGTATCCCGCATGTAGAGAGTGCTTGTGGGATGCGAATGTATAAATAATAAATATTTCGGGACATTTTTGCACACGGTCATCTAACCCCAAATTAAGCAAAGCTTGTAATATGGCTGCCAGAGACTTATATACTTACATATATATATTTTAAATAGATATAACACCCAGATATAGAACAAACACAAATGTTCATCATAATAATGTTTGTCCTAGGTGGGAATCGAACCCCAAAGTGCAAGTGAATTCCCAAGTGCAGAAGGCAGGTTCACTACTAAGAGGGCCAACGTTATTATCTATACTAGTCTATACTAATATTATAAAGAGGAAAGATTTGATTGTTTGTTTGTTTGCATTGAATAGGCTCCGAAACTACTGAACCGATTTGAAAAATTCTTTCACTGTTGGGAAGCTACACTATCCGCGGGAAACAAAGGCTATATTATATTTTCTAAGACAGGACAACGTCTGTCAGGTCAGCTAGTCTACTATAAATGCCATTCAGACGCCGTTAGCATACTATCTATCGTCAATCGCAGTCGTTAGCGACTGCGATACGTTCGTATCCCGCATGTAGAGAGTGCTTATGGGATGCGAATGTATCTTTCGTATAACATATCTCACTCACTTCTCCGGCCCATTTTATAACTGTTCCTGTATGTGTCCTCAGGTATCGGCAAACTGTCCGGCGAGGGCAAGCAGCTGGCGGACCCCGAGGTGCTCCGGCGGCTGACGTCGTCCGTGTCGTGCGCGCTGGACGAGGCCGCAGCCGCCCTCACGCGCATGCGCAGCGACCAGCCACCCCCGCACCACCGACACCACCAGGATAAGAAGTAAGCCTGCACCAACTGCACAGAATACATATTAGTACAAGTACAGAAGATTCACTACGCAAAATAATTAAATAAGTAGCGACTCTTGCTACTACACAATAAAGTGCAATTCAGGACGTGCGAGCGCTAACTACCTACAGCCATATTTACCTAGAAGCTGTCTCTCTGTCAATCGCGTAACTCTTGTCGCGATCTCTGTCTAGCGCGCGGCAAGTCCGACAAGTCGGCTACTTGTAGCTTCATACCTAAAGTGCGGAGTGTGCCAGGCTTGCCATCTGTAACAAACTTTACAATGCCTAATGTGTAAGCTAGGTCTTAACGAATTCCGTTCACCTCTCGCGGATATTAAAACAATACAGATAGTTAATATGCTAGGCGGTTTAGTGATGATGATGACGAACACACGGTTTGATGTCTGAAACCCCACCTATGCTTGTCAAATCAAAAAAGTTCATCAAGCAAGGCTTAGAAATTTTACATTTATATTGAGCCAGGCTGTGGTATGGAATAAAACGATGGCGCGTATTAACGTTTGCTATATTTACCTAGCAAGCTAGTAGCGGCATTACTATATTGTTAGAGCTTACTCATACTCTGTTGTCATAGCACAGATAAGATAAGCTTTTAGTGTTTGAATAAAGCTGTTTCCGCAGTCATCAACCAAGCCGTGGAATAGATTGTAGAACAAGACCAAACCGCCGCCTACTCCCGCAGGATAAGTGAGTAACACCGCTTAGCAACATTCTATTTTTTTGGCAAGGTGTCAATTAAAAGGTAGCTCATAAATAAAGTCGCTTTTACGTCGTGCTCACTCTTTACCGCGATTTCACCTGCGGCTTTTGTTTTGTCTTGGAGTCACAGCTATGCTGAAACTTTTGTGGGAGGTTCCTCTACATTACAGAAATTTGTCCACACACATCGGAGTATATATACAGAAAAAAACAGACCGAAATTAAAATCTCTCTCCTGAAGTTATAATATGATTATTTACGGTATATTTACCGTGGTAAGGTTGCGGAATGAGCTCCCGATATTTCGGCGCAGTTACATGCACCATGTTTACGGGAAGACTGAAGAATGCGGGTGGTTGGTCGAACAGTTAAAAAGTTAGGTGCACACAAAATAGCTATCCTCTTTCCTGTGATTTCTTAGTCTTTTGCTACGGTTATCATATAACTTTAGTGAACAACCTTGATAGTTCAAAACAGTGATATCTCTCCTGAACTCAAAGATTTAAATTCAAAGACAACGGAATAAGAATAAAAGCGGCGTAAACTAGACACATGCTGCATCATTGTCCCCAAGTTCTCAAAGTCAAATAGATTGCCATCGTGCTATTTAACTCATTCATCATTTTTACTTAAAACAAAGTAACAAACAATCCTAACTATTTACTCCATACGTATGTGTATGTATAATATCACAATAATAGTAGAGTTTGCATTGTCTACAATGTCCCAATTTCCGTTTGTTGCTTTGTTCTGTGTTCCTCGTTTACAATTCTTTAATTTATTCTACTTTTGTGTTTATCGCGACTGTTATCTTGGTTTTGGATTAGCAAATTGTTTACAATAAACTCTAAAAAAACATGGTACACAAGTTTTTGAGCGATAAAAAATTGGTTGAAACTGCGAAGTTTTATAAAAAATGCATTCAGACTTTTGAACAAAACGTTTCCCGCGATTCCTGTCCCATATTGCGATTCGCGCTGTCGCTGAATAATTTATATCTGTTTGTCAATGATGAAAATCCGAGAATTGAGTCTGCGGGCCCGTTTCTCCGTTCGGTCGCGGTCGAGTCTCACGATTCCCGCGTCGTTTCGGATCGAGACGCGGCTCGCGACTGTGATTTGTGAAGCTTTGATCTTATCTGATTACGCTCCATCACGACGCGTCCACCGATATCTGAAGACTAGTTGATAACACAGCGGGGTGGTTAGTTTCAGCCAGCAATGCGGTTCGACAGCCACCGGTACAACGCCGACCGGCACGTCGTCAGTGGGCGCGGACGGCGCCCCCTCCCTCGCCGAGGCTTGCTCGGACGGCGACGTGGGCACGGTCAAGAAGCTCCTCACTGAAGGGCGGTCGGTGCACGAGACCACGGAGGAAGGCGAGTCGCTGCTCTCGCTGGCCTGCTCTGCGGGGTACTACGAGCTAGCGCAGGTGTTGTTAGCGATGCACGCCAGTGTCGAAGATCGCGGGATCAAGGTGAGATGATTAAGGCGAGGTTTTCCCACTTTTAAGCAACGCTTATTACTACAGATGACCATAATCCTTGGTTTATTGTATTAAAGTCGCATTAAGCATAGCAAAATCATGGCCCTTACACAGTCGTGCGTTTCGCTACTTCTATTTTTGGGGTTTTTCTCATATTTTTCGAAAATTATAGCTGTAATGTAAAATGTATCTCACCGGTTTCCTTCATTATTATCTCTAAATCTATATATAAAAATATCGCAGACATAATTTAATAAATAGGTAAATGAATGAATAAAAAAAAAACAGTGATAACAGCGCAAATCAGGGCTACTTTGATGTAATTTTTCTATCGAGCGAAATGTGCTTAATCGTGTTTCGGTCTCATGGGTTAGATAAAACATTCAATATTGTTATGACACGATTTTTATAATTATAAGCTAACCATGGAGTTATGCACACTTAATCTAGAATGACCATAATTGCTAGAAGTCGGAAAAGAGCGTCTTAAACGATAACAATTAGGTCTGTTGCAAAATTCTATAAAATTGTAATTATCATTTTCTGATAGATCAATTATTAAAAAAATATAACCCGACCCCATTGTATAAATAGTAGGTAAACAGTAACTGAAAAGTAACAGCGACGCGCTGCGTACCTATAGCTATACCTGTACTCGTAGTAGATAAAGAGCTCTTTCATACGCTGTGTCTCGTAAACTACTGAGTATTTCAAAGTAGTCTATACTAATATTATAAAAAGGAAAGATTTGATTGTTTGTTTGTTTGCATAGAATAGGCTCGGAAACAACTGAACCGATTTAAAAAAAATCTTTCACTGTTGGGAAGCTACACTATCCTCGGGTGACATAGGCTATATATCTATACCCGTGCGAAGCAGGGGCGGACCGCTAGTGTTATATATTTTTGAAATCTGCAGGCTGTAGAGTGTGGCAAAGAAACCATCATTCATACATACATACATACACTCGAGAAACAAAATAAAAACTTGATCTCATATTCCTTATTCTACTTATCATAAAATTGTTGCGTAATCATAGTCGAGATTGTCTAAGATTTAGGCTTCCTCCATGTTTCTCCATATGCATATCTCCAGTTGGGACCGACTGGGATAGAAGGAGTGGAAACCGTCACACACAGGGTCGTAGGAAGAACGTCATACTTTCCCACCGAGTTAATTGTTTTGTTTTTGTGTGCAGGGTGACTGCACGCCACTAATGGAGGCAGCATCCGCCGGCCACGTCGACATCGTCCGACTCCTAGTGGCGCACGGCGCTGACGTGAACGCAGTGTCCGGGTCCGGCAACACGCCGCTCATGTACGCATGCGCCGGCGGCCACGAGGACTGCGTGCGCGCACTGCTCGAGAACGGAGCCAACGTCGAGGACCACAACGAGAACGGACACACGCCGCTCATGGAGGTATGTGACGCCATATCGGGCTCAGATGGTTCCGGCTAACAAGAAATGTAAGAGCGGGCCAATTTGTTCTTTGCAGACTTGTGAACCGCCGAAGACTCTAGCCAATCGTCACCTGTGAGCGGAGTACGAATCATCGCTACGTAAAATACGTATCGAATTCTATACATATTTCAATTTCGAAATTCAAAATTTGTATAAAATCCGATACGTACTTTACGTAGCGGATATTCGTACTTCTCCCACTGAAGACTATCGATTCAGTTAACGTCGTAACTAATAGTAGTAAGTAATAGTCTTGATTGTGCTGGTTGTATAAAAACAAGAAAAATATACATTTAACAGATTCTAAAGCCGGTGATGACGCGACGTCCTTTTTTTTCCAACATAGCTAATAAGGCTTTTGATAGAAATCGCACCAAACTTTGTAAATCCGGATGCAATAGAGGCCGATCTATATCTTATTAACAAGTTTACTAAGTCAAAACGTATGCGTGCTTTATCACGCATCTTAAAAAAACAGAACCACCGATAATTTTTTTTTTTTGTACGGTCTAAACATCCAAGCAAATTTTTTTTTTTACTATGGAAACTGACATTTTATTTGTATTACACGGGAATCACGTAAGATTAAGCCAGTCACTCCGAATGTAGTTTCAACCGCATTAGGCGGTCTTTTTCAAGGTGAATGCGCGCGCGCGGCTTGCGTCTCGCTTTGCACTACGGGCCGCCGCGCGGCGCGCACGTGATAACACCGGCTGCTGATCGGGTGCGGGTGCGGGGTTTTTTATTCAATAATAGGCTTGCGTTTGACCGCCAACTCACCTGATGTTAAGTGATGATGCGGTCAACGGTGGAGCACGCTTCCCTAGAAGAAACCGATTCACTCGTGATTTGAAGACACCCAGATTGTAACTATCGGGGAACACCCACTCAAGCAGCGCATTCCACAGACTAGCAGTTCGCATAATACAAGTGGAATCAAAGCGCTTCGTTCGAAAAAAAATACCCAAATCATTATTGTTTTCTGAACGTTCAGTAGGTTCTTCATATTCAAGATTTGTTTATATGTACTTGTTAAGATGGTTATAGTAGGTATAGTATATACACTAATTAAATATTAGTTCTGCTTTATTTCACATTCCACATCAATTCCACAAGTCCATTCAATCATTTTAAGTCCATTTAAACATGGAAAGTGACATGAGGTTATTAAGTTACTTGATTATAGTACAATATAGGTACTCAATTCAAGTCCACTGCTTTCCTCCTGTCCTAATTATTAATAATTATTTAATATAATAATTTTAATCTTTTACCCATTTTGTAACCATGATCTGTAACAACTGTTATTAGTAAATATGATTATGATTACTATTTTAAGTTGACTACTTATGCTTACCTAGGTACTTGTGTGTGATCTTAATGTGAAATATATATACATATATTTATATATATTTTTTTTTAATTCACAATAGTAATTTATTCAAAATCTCAGTAAAATTACAACTAAACTAATAACTATTCAAATAACCCACCCCTGGCCGTTTCCGGCGCAAAAGGTACCCAAAACACTCCATCTCTCTCTCTTCATCTCTGCGTTACCGCGTTGGATGGCAATGGCCAACCTTTGCACCAGGAACGAGATTCTTACATTATTGTTTGTCACCAGGCTGCATCAGCGGGCCACGTGGGCGTCGCGAAAATCCTCCTCGAGCATGGTGCTGGCATCAACACCCACTCCAACGAGTTCAAGGAGTCTGCCCTCACCCTCGCCTGCTACAAGGGCCACCTCGACATGGTGCGGTTTCTACTCGCGGCCGGAGCGGACAGGGAACACAAGACCGATGAGATGCACACAGCGTTGATGGAAGCTAGCATGGACGGGCATGTGGAGGTCGCTAGGTTGCTACTCGACTCTGGAGCTCAGGTGAGAATTGTTTTAGTTTCTATTGCCATGCTGTATCATCGTACATACATCATCAGCCATTAAATGTCCACTGCTGAACAAGGCCTCCCTCTTAGAGAGGGGTGTTGCCATAATCGCCACGCTTGGCAGGCGGCTTGGAGATCGCAGTACGTTCACTGTGTACTAACAGGACGCTGCTGCCCATCCTCCGGTGGTTCTGGTCGCAGTTTTAGGACATACCCGGGTCCTCGCAGTTTTTCTATTGCCATGCTGTATATAGGGTCATAAATGCAGTGTATAAAGGTCATTGAGCCATGGTGCGGTTTCTGCTCGGAGCCAAGGCAATAGCAAAAGTATCGATGTAAAGTTGCATGTTTATCTGCTTTCTATCAGATACTTTCGATTTATTTTCTTTCTTTCTGTCGATTCTGTTACGTAAATTCTTTCCATCCAATGGTTGCCTGGAAGAGATCGCTTTTAGCGATAAGGCCGCCACTTGTGGCACTAGCTCGTAAGTGTTTTATATCTTGTTGTTATTTTAATTTCTGGTGTACACAATAAAGAGTTTCTATCTATCTACTTTTCGGGGTGTGTGTCTTTTCAATTGCACAACTAATACTTGATTCCGCTCGTCCATTTCTTTAATCGGACGCCCAGACAAATACGACCGGAGCACCATCCGTATTAGGTGGCCATTCATTCCCCACTAACAGCTAAAGGACTTTGATTTAGCTTTTTATTATTTTGGTATGGAACTTGCAGCCGGAGTCCCCAAAATACAATAGGGGTGATAGCACAATAAAACTTGAACTATGAAGAAAATACCAGGCGTGCGAGCTCAGTAATCATGAAAAAAAAACGGATTAATATGAGAAAATTACTATTATTTTGAATTGTTTTAAAAAGCGACAGTTTTATCTTAGTGAAATTAGTTTTAGATCTCAGTTCTACGTTACAAATGAGCTGTTTTTGCTATTATTATGCACTGCCTTACATTGAAGTCACTGATTGTATCGCTCATATCGCCCTTGACCGTTTGGCTTATCTTTTAGCTACTGTACGTCAAATGAGGCCCCTTATTCATCCAAAACATCCCTTCTTCTCTTTTTCGTTCTACTAATTCTTGTGTTTTTTTACTTTATTCAAGAAGTTTGTTGTTACCAAAAATGTATTTTAGTAACTTTTTTTTATTTTCTTTAATAATAGAATTGCGTTTCACCGCCATCTCGCCTGATGTTAAGCGATGATGCGGTCTACGGTGGAGCACGCTTGCCTAGAAGAAACCGATTCACTCGTGATTTGAAGACACCCAGATTGTACCTATCAGGGAACACTCATTTAGGCAGCGCATTCCACAGACTAGTAGTTCGCATAATAAAAGTGAAATCAAAGCGCTTCTTTCGGGTTTTCAGAATACCAACAATAAAGCGGTGTCGATTTTTTGTGCTCGCTCTGGCAGTCCGATAGAAAAATGGGCAGAAGGGAATTAGATCATGAAGATCCGATGCACCCTCTCCGGAATGTATCCGATAAAAGACCGATAGACTAGCAACTTTGCGCCGATGCTCGAACTATAGTACTACTGTTATCACCTTGTCATGTTCCCCTACTGAGACACAGGCCTTCTCTCAGAGTGAGGATGGACCCTAATCCATCATGCTGGCCCAGTGCATGTTGGTGAATATCATTTGTTGTACTCTTGAGGTTCTTGGACGTATCGGTTTCCTCACAATGTTTACCTTCACCGTTGTTGAGTGATGGCATCGAAACTGCACATAATTTAACCAAGTACTAAATAAGTAATTTGTGCACGGCCGAGGATAGAACCGGATGCCATCAGATTTTAAAGTGCACATGCTACTGCCCGGCCACCATCGCTCACTCGTAACTGTACTGTAGTCACTGACTTTAACCTAGTATAGTAAAATAAGTATTAAAAAACACACTTTAAAGTTTACTTAGCTTATAAAGAAACCTGTCTCTGTCGTATAACGGATAGGATAGGATCTGTTACATTCTCCAACCTTCCAAAGATCAATCAATCAATCGGGACATTTTTGCACACACGGTCATCTGACCCCAAACTAAGCAACGTTTGTGATATGGCTGCCAGAGACTGATATACATACATACATAGTTTGAAATACATACTTAAATAGATATTAACAACCAGATATAGAACAAACACATAAATGATTGTCCTAGGTGGGAATCGAACCCAAGCCTCCAAGCTCAGAAGGTAGGTTGGAAATGAATGTGAATGGTTTTTCGAAAGGCCTCGTTCATACACAGTCTTTTATTTTCATTCTTGTTGATTGATTCAAAACCGTTGTTCCAAATCCCCAGGTGAACATGCCAACGGACAGCTTCGAGTCCCCTCTGACGCTGGCAGCGTGCGGTGGACACGTAGAGCTGGCTATGTTGCTGCTGGAGCGAGGAGCCAACATCGAGGAGGTGAACGATGAGGGCTACACGCCGCTCATGGAAGCCGCTCGCGAGGGTACGTACCTTACAGGACATGTCACCAATTCGCTGGCTCACTATTACAAGGTTCTATGTAATTTTTTTACACATTCTGTAATTTCAATTTTAAATGTTTGACTTTCATAAATATTGACTTAGCAGGGTTTATGCTTGAGTGAAAGTATATTTCTCGTAATTGGTGTTACTTTACAGAAGTTAATCTTCAAAACTGTTTCATAAACGAATCTTTACTTTAGTGTATACATCACATCACATATCATCAGCCATTAAATGTCCACTGCTGAACTAGGCCTCCCTCTTAGAGAGGTGTGTTGCCATAATCCCCACGCTTGGCAGGCGGCTTGGGGATCGCAGTACGTTCACCGTGTACTAATAGGTAGCTGCTGCCCATCCTCCGGTGGTTTTGGTCGCAATTTTGGGACATACCCGGGTCCCTTTAGTTTATCTCTTTTCCTAAATACGTCGTCATTTGACTAACTACTCCACCAGACTAGTAGCAATAACGCAAGCATTTGCCCCATCCCAATTATAGTTATTTATTATTTACCCGATGTTATTAAATGAATTGTTTATATTGATATATATTTTCCCTTTGCGTTTTTGATTTGGAAGTACAGGAAAACGAACAACAATTAACACAGTCATATTGATAGTTTTAACTGAAATATTCTTTATCTCGTTTTCGCCAGTGACAGTTTGCATTAGCACATAACACAAATATAACTGGAACACTTCAGTTGCATACAAGTTACAAAGGACAAAGAACATGTTAACTAATATGGGCGTATAAAACATCTGTTTATAAGGGGGAAAATGTATACTGAATAAACAAATCTAACGCTATAACAATATAAGGTAGGTTTAAATAGCCCTGCGGAAATTATTCATCTATTATTTATTATTAAAAATCACTTATAACACCATTACAGATAAACTAATGCGATGCTATAACAACTTATGTACTTATGTATTTTGCGGAACATCGACTCGAAAGAAGAAGAAGAATAACAACTTAAACAAATTTAAACTATATACTAATATAAAAACCAAACAACAAAGGTTTTATTTATTTATAACGTTTCCCCTCGCAGGTCACGAGGAGATGGTCGCACTACTGTTGGGTCAGGGCGCGCAGATCAACGCGCAAACAGACGAAACGCAGGAGACTGCGTTAACCTTGGCGTGCTGCGGGGGCTTCCTTGAAGTGGCAGACTTCCTCATTAAGGCGGGGGCCGACGCCGAGCTCGGGGCGTCCACTCCGCTGATGGAGGCTTCACAAGAGGGGCATTTGGAGCTGGTCCGGTGAGTGAAATGTGATGTGCTCATGAAGTTTTGTTGCTGGAATTATGTAAACAATTTGTGTGTGTGCCACAAAACAGTTTTTCACTGAGATGGGGACAAATCTTTGACAGCCTCATATTGAATTTGGACTAAATACCGGAAGTGATTGTAAACTACAAACCCTTACGTTTTCAGTGTTTGTAGAAAACTTTGCTAAATAAATGATGTAATGCTGAATGCTAATCAATTTATTGAAAACATTTTGCTATAGGTCGTCATATTATCATTTAGAAAATGTGTTTTTATGCTCTGCATGTATGACATACCTACTTAATTTATGACCAATACGACCACATTAAGGTTGACACAATGTTTCTAAGATGTCTTTGATTTACTACATTTTGCCAGTAAATAATTTGACATTCGAACTGACCTTTCTTTGGCATTATGGAGATGCTGGGATTGCTTTGCCATCAGGCTCAAGGTCCATGTTCCTGGTTGGTAGGAAACATAAAAAAATCGAAGGCCTTATTTGTGATCTTTATATGTGTGCAGGTACCTGATCGGCGCAGGCGCAGACGTGCACGCGCAGACGCAGACGGGCGACACGGCGCTCACGTACGCGTGCGAGAACGGACACACGGATGTGGCGGACCTGCTGCTACGCGCGCACGCAGCGCTGGAGCACGAGAGCGAGGGCGGCCGCACACCCCTCATGAAGGCGTGCCGCGCCGGACACGTGTGCACCGTGCAGTTCCTCGTCGGCAAGGTACGTCTACACTTGGAGACTAGACTAACGCACACCCCGTCCTTTCCACCGACAGGTTGAATGTTACAAGGCATTCTAATGTTGATGAACAACAGTGTTCCCTGCCGGATCATAATGTGCGAGGGCATTGTGACCCGCAGGTTTATGTAACACAGTGAGTAAGTAAACTCGAAATAGAAACTGACTTTTGAAACTGCCAGATGTTGGGCGAAAAATCTCAAGATTTGATTAAAATAGTAGCCATCCAAACGAGCACCAGCAATTGCTCTACTATCGTTCAATAGATTTATTACCTATTTTTCTTATGAAAGTATAATCTAACTTTACCTATTAGCTCTGCTTGCTTTCAGTTTATTTCACATGGATAACTATAATCCTTTTCAAATAGCATGACACTTGACAGGTGGTATGACAGTACGATAGAATGTAACGTGATTCGTAAATATTGAATGTGACGTCGCAGAACTAAAGATTAACATTTTTCGGCGAAAACATATAGCAAAGCGCTACTATTAAAACTAGTGGCCAAAACTAGTCGTTAGTGGTGGTTGTCAAGTGCCATGCTATTTGAAAAGGACTCAAATCAAAATAGCCTTTATTCACTGATCTTAACTAAGTTACAGTATTGCTAGTTTTCATTATAATTAATTAATATATATATTTTAAATACTTTATTCTACAATTTTAGTCTGTAACTACAGAACCAGTTTCACAAAAGGTTGTCCGTCCTGGACATAGTCCTCCTCTAGAAGTCGCCATTAATTCCGCCACTCTGAAAAGAACTATAATACGCTAATTATAAAAATAGGTACATAATAACGGAGTATTCAAAAGCTAACAGCTAAGCTATCAGTTTATATTGACTTCAACCTTTCCCAGGGTGCGGACGTGAACCGCATGACTGCGAATGGCGACCACACGCCTCTCTCGCTAGCGTGCGCGGGCGGGCACGTGGACGTGGTGAAGTTCCTCCTGGCGTGTGACGCTGATCCCTTCCGGAAGCTACGAGATAATTCTACCACGCTGATAGAGGCGGCTAAGGGCGGGCACACGGCCGTCGTGCAGCTGCTGTTGGACTACCCGCATTCCGTCATGCTGCCGAGAGGTATGCGATAGTGTTTTGTTTATTAGAGTTTGTAGGTGCCTTACCGAAGCTTACAGATAATTCTACCAAGCTGGTAAAAGCAGCTAAGGGTAGGAATACGCTGCCGAGGGGTTAGCTAGTTTCTTATGGTGAAATAGCTTTGTAACATTTTGCACAAATCATCTCATTGGAGTATTATTCGCGCCATCAATCTCATCATATCATCAGCCAGTAAACGTCCAACAAAGACCACCCTCTGTTGTTTTTTGTTCTTCAAACATGACCATGGATACGAAGTCCTTCAGTCGTAATATTAAACAAGTTTACATAGTCTATACTATCTATACTAATATTATAAAGAGGAAAGATTTGATTGTTTGTTTGTTTGTTTGCATTGAATAGGCTCCGAAACTACTGAACCGATTTGAAAAATTCTTTCACTGTTGGGATGCTGCACTATCCCCGGTTGACATAGGCTATATATCCCGGCTTCGCCCGTGCGAAGCAGGGGCGGCCTACCAGTATTTAATAAATAGCGTCAAACAAGTCAGTCCGAGTCAAGCAAAGTAAGCTCGGTCAAGTCAAACTCATGCCCCAGTAAAGTGGTGGAGGCTGAAGCTTCTATGGAGTTTTGGAAACAACACGAAATTACATGTTTCATCTCATTATACGGGGTGTAAGGGGAACACTCTCGAAGCCAAAAGAAGGTAATTGTACTCATCATTATGAACAACTTTTGCTATGGGACCAGCCATGAAATCGCGAAAAAAATATCAGCTGTTCTATAGAAAACGATCATTGACACTCGACAAAATGTATGGAACAGCTGATTGTTTTTTGCTATTTCAGGGGTGGTCCCATACTAAAAGTGGTTCATAATGATGAGTACAATTACCTTCTTCTGGCTTCGAGAGTGTTCCCCTAACACCCTGTATAACATACACCCACACTCGAGCACGTTCACGAGCACTTAATAAATAATAGTTCACCATTATTACACATTAACACTCGAATATACACAAGTTTAGGAAAATAATACAACAAGCTGACATGTTTTTTTTCCACGTTAGCGTCAGAACTCGCCGGCATCCCTCTTAGAGAAGAGTGTTGCCATAATCCCCACGTATCACCAATCATTTTGTATTAAGAGGGTGATGATTCGACATGGTGGAGATTCCAGATGGCGCTATTTACAGTATAGCAAATGACACGACACGGCAAAGACGTTGGAATTGCGCTCTTATCAATCAACAAATTCAAACACCCGCGTGTTCCAATGGTTCTGTAACTCTTCAACATAACTCGTCTAGAGAAGTACAAAAGTTTCATTTATATTACACGGGAATTACTCACGTAAGATTAAGCCGGTTACTCCGACTATAGGTGCAAAGCGAGACGCAACCGCGCGCGTTCATTCACCTTGAAAGAGACCGTCTAATGCGGTTGAAACTATAGTCGTAGTAACCAGCTTAATCTTACAATATAATAAAATGTGTGAAATGTAAATGTGTGTCAGTTTCAATAATAAAAAAGTACTAAAGTTTTAAATATCTGGTACAGGTAACAACGGCACGTGTGCGGAGCCGGAAGGCGGCAACGCGGGTGGTCTCAGCGCGGCGCAGGCAGCGGCGCTAGGGCTGGCCCATGCCCCTGCCCCGACTGCCCCTGCCGCCCGCGCCCTCCTCCCGCACCACCCGCACCCCGCGCCCCACCCCGCAGCCCCGCAGCCGCACCCTCCCGCGCACCCCCCCGCGCAGCCCCCGCAGCATCAGGACCTGCCGGCCAACTTCGCCAAAGTCTACCTCGACGGTTAGTACATACCACAATAATACAGAGTTATTTGAATTTAGACATTAGATGTCTCCGTTCGATTAACTGGACATTGAAATGAAGAGCGTCTGGGTTAATATTATAAAGAAAAATTAAATTTGCTTCAGTTGACACAACTTATACTCTACTAATACTATTTATACTCCGACAAAGCATTTTCATTAAAACCTATCTGCAGCAATTGTGAAACCTGAAACTGAAGTTTAAATCAATTTTTAATTTACTTCAATAATGGCTAGAATTTGCTAAGCTGTGATAAAAATCATTTTACCAATTTCTTTGGGTGTGGGTTTTTCTTAATAACATACAAAATAACTCAATAGTGGTTTTCTTCGTTTCCATCGCATTGTTGATCTTTCGGCAAAATACAGAGCGTGGTGTGACGGCAGGGCGCAAGAAGGGCGGCGGCGGGGCCGCGGCGGCGCCCGCGCCGGCGGCGGGCGCGCCCCCCGCCAAGCACAAGTGCGCGCGCAAGCAGCGCGCCGCGCCGCCGCACTCCGACCACCACCTGCCACCGCCGCCGGACATTCTCGACGAACACGTGAGTATACCACACTAACAAACTCGCTACACTACTGTACCAGAACAATGCTTTATGATGTCTGTCCTCCGAAACTGAGCAAGACCAATATTTTTTCCCACAAAATCTGGCACTCGATCGAGCGAGTAAACCGTCCGACGTATACGAACCGGGCCGAGCGGCTACCTTAAAAATTTAATTTCTAAGTATAGACGAGCGACCACAGGCTCGGCTCCTCTCGAATATCCACCCATACGCCAGGCATGGTAGCATTCCAACGTGAGCGCGTGCTGTTTCGGCAACCCGGGGGTCTAGACAAGAGCCACACACTGTTAGCGTTTACAACTGCGGAAAGATGACATTGTATGAAAATGACATTGACAATGACATTAGCATGAGAGATGTTATCTCAAGCTAATGTCATTTTCAATTAGCATGAGCTAATGTCATTTTCATAAAATCATAAATCTTTCCGCAGGCGAGAACGCTATCAGTGTGTGGCTCTTGTCTAGACCCCCGGGGCAACCAGTTGCGCTGTTCTAAACCCTACCAATAGTCTGATTCATGATCTACATTCACCTTCTCCATTGACATGAATGCAAATGACGGAGATGGAGAATCGAACTCGAAAGATCTCGGAAAGTTACACTTGGAGATCGAGTCATCAGAATACGGTACCGAATATGTACATTAATTGGAATGCTACCGTATCTTCCGGTAGTTGGATTCAGTTTTCTCTCGCCTTCGCTCCGCTTGGATGGACAGGCACTTTAAATCCTTGTACTATTTTTGGGACTGCATCAACACTGCTCCGTTAATCATAGAAATACAACTCAAATAAAATAAAATAAACTATATTTTTAGACTACAATGTGGTGTTGTGAATTTAGTATGAGCTTAGACTGTCTGAACAGTCATTCGCTTCATCACAATCGATTCACAGCATCCACCTCTTACTTGAGAAAATAATAATATAATCAAATTTAAAGTCGCGATGTAAGCCCGAATTCACGGAGACAAGTAAACACAGCTTTTATAGTGCTTCGCTCCATAAAGTATCATTTGATGGTCTGTAAACTCGACCTTCTGAATCTTGCTGAAAATTACACAGCTTATTAACGTATTACGCATTATTAACTTTGTTTCGAATGTGCAAGGATCGAATTTACAGCTTTCATTTGTATGTGTATCAATCGTACTTTAACGCAAACTTTATGGATTTGCTAGAATCATTCATCCATTTGTGTTGCTTCTTCATCATTCATCTAAAGGCAATGGCAGTAAAAAATAATTGGAAGAGGGTAATATTATTGAAACCTTGCAAGCTTTCTGGCTGTGACTATTCAGGGGGGTTAGACAAGACCCATTTTCTGTTAGCGTTAACGCCTGCGGAAAGATGAAATTGTAAGTTAATGACATTGACATTAGCTTGAGAGATGTTATCTCAAGCTAATGTCATTTTCAATTTCATTTTTCCGCAGGCGTTAACGCTAACAGAAAGTGGGTCTTGTCTAATCCCCCTGGGACATCGGTTACCTCAGTTGTTTCTACTTGTCTCATACTCTTGAAACCTTGGTGTTTGTTCTTCTTTTTTCACGTGTAATTTTAAAGCGAAAGCCGACTTACTAAACATTGATATGAGCCTTTCCTCTTTTAATTTGCACTCATCTTTCTGTTGTAAAGTACTAATATCATTTATCTTTGTACAAGGTGGTTATCTCATGATTTCGGAATAATTTAAAGTTATATTTCTCATTAGAAGGTTACAATCAAAGAAAGTAAATGTTTCGAACTTAGTGAATTAATAAAGTCAATGGTATTAATGAAACATTCGCTGGCGCTATAACCCTTTGAAAGTAATAGACAAGCTTTCCTTCCCGTTTCCTATATTGGCTTCATACGAAAGTATAAATGAAATTAATCCTCTGTTGTTGGCTTTCAATACGATCATATGTTCATCTGTTTGTGCTTGATTCCCTCGGTGTAGATATGCCAGCACGCCATGGCAAAGGTTTCCCTACCGCCGGGCTTTACATGGAAGGACGTAAACAAGAATAAAAATAAAGACCAAAATAAAAATAAAAACAAAGTGAGTCCTCCTTCAGTATTGGAATCGCTAATGATGTTCTTGTTTTTCTTAGATAGTTATTCATAGTTTTTCACTTGCTAAAGTCGTTTCTGTTCTTTGTTTTCTTGTTGATGGTAGCTATACGTTTATTGGGCACTAACATTATGCTTGTGTAGATGTTAGATACAATAACATGGAGGCGAGAAGACAGGTTTGCTTTACATTTTTATACATACTCGTTTCCGTGTTTGTTATCTGAAGTCACCATGTTGCCACTGAAAGCTTTTTGCTGTCTTTATACCGTTACGAAATCTGTCTAAACCTACGAACAATGTATAAATTAAACTAGCCTACGAGTTTGTACGCGACTTTCATATAACTTTCACTCTCCTCCCTTTTTTCTCCCTTAATTCGGTCATTTTGCAAAATCTGGCGGATCTCTACCCCCCTAAAGGAATCTACCTGCCAAATTTCAGCTTCGTAAGTCAAGTAGGTTCAGTCAGTCACTGTGTGGAATTTTGTCATAAATTTGTTGAAAATAATATGAAATAGTTCTATTCCAGATTAACATCCATATTAATTAAAAACGAATTGACAAAATATAACATTAGACTTAAATAACGGTCGGGTGTCTCCATGTACGATGTAGGGGACTTGAGTGCCAGTCACGCACCACAACTACCAGAGTGTTGTCGAAGCGGTGCAGGGCGGCGGGGGTTTTTTTAATGTATATTTATATAGTTTTTGATCATTATATACCTTGTTCGTAGATGTACACGCAGTACGAACCCATTTCAACGCAGCTTTGCTTCGGATTATTTTGTGTGCACAAAGGGCGGATGGACCCCTGGCTGGGCCCGGACCTAGGTGGACCAGTAATTAATATAAAAATTAATTATAAAAAATACATTATAACTTCTTGTGACTTGACCACGACTATGTGACCCCCCCTGGCACCAAAGCTGGATCTGCCCTTGGTGTGCACAAATCTCTTTCTTCTTGCTTGTGTTTGTCGGTGTGGACGTAAGATTTCCTGTGACAATTAGTATTTTAATGCATGTCATTGCTGCTTTGTAGTCTACCCGGCATAAACTTGTATCTCACGCAATAAAGTACAAATCCGCCCTACATAAGCTAAAAGGCAGCGAACTAACATTACGGCCTAATGTAAGCGGACTGCTTTCCAGCTTAATGCATAAGCCAAAAAGGGGTCAACTTACATTGGTTCATAATGTCTGTATGCTTCTTTTTATCTTTACATACGGCAGAAATAGTGTTTGAATAATACGTAATTGCAATGTATCCTACCACAAGAGTGTTGTTATACCTTTCAAAGGTCTTTTCGCATGTTTGCAACACATTCATGGCGACATGTAGATATTAGATTACGTATTGCTGATTAAAAAAAAGGTTTCTTTTCAAAAATGCTGACAGTAGAAGATTACACACAAGTCAGAAACAATTATAATTAAGGGTAAAAGTAGGGTAAGAGGCACGACGCTATATGACCTGAAATAGATTGAAATTAAATTATAATAAGGATCCACGAAGACTTCAAGCATACGCTAGATGTTAACAAACGACCTTCGCACGCACACAGTCGGCGCCGCGCGCTTTTGTACCTATGCGGTACATTGACCCCGAGCTTTGTACGCTTTACATTGCTGGTTACGAAAATACTAAACCACTAATACAAAAATTACAACACAACAAGTGTGTTAAATAGTAGTAGGTTTCGATTTCGGAATCGTTTTCCTGACACCCGGTATATAATTACAGTGAATATTACACAAAAGCTCTTGACCCTGAAGTCCGGAAGGAAGGAAGGAAGGCATTTGCCTTGCGTTGGGACGATAATTACTAAAATAATAGTAATGTTTTAATGCAGCTTTTTACAATGTTATTGCAGCTGTCAGACCTGATAAAAACTCGGACTGATTATAACAAATGACATATTTTGATAAATTTTTACTAACATCACCCGCTTTTTAATGCTTTGCCAACATTGTTGTCGATTCTGTCATACCACTCACTAAACTAAACCAATCTGACAGGACTAAAATTATCTGCCTCTCTTTTCATTTTAATATGTGAGAGAAGGAAGGCAACAATTTTAAGAGCTGTCAAATTTAGTTTAGTTTACTTCAGAATCGATGCTAATGACGTCTGTGTGGAATCTTTTCATGTGACCCTCTTTGTGATTTGCCCCAATGTTTCCAGAGAGGAGAGGTCCTCGTCAACCAACCCCGCGTCGACGCACTCGGTGAGACTGATAGAAGCCTGATCGACTTGGGAGATCAGACTGGTGTGTATTACTTATATACCCATGTGTTGAGACTTTAACCAAGTTGGATAATCTCTGGCTACCCTCAAATTATTAAGTTCTTTATTAAACTAAGTATTTTGATACCAAGTTAGTTTCCATTGATAAAGATTGTATTAAAAACAATCCTGTTAGAATTATTTTTATTATATATAATTTTCTTTCTTGAGGATTGTTTGATGGTAACTAGAGATTGAACATTTCACAAGTAGATCAAGTTAAAAATGGAGTCAACTTCTGTAGACCATTATATCGGTAGAGGCACAAACGACACTATCTTGCAATATCATCCTAGATACCAAAAAAATATATCTAATAGTGCACTATATAGCACAGGATTCACAGTAATTGATATTATATATTTTAGTGTTTGCTTTATATGCCTACACTATAAATGTATGTTTCGCATGATAAAACGAAACTAAATTCAGTAAACGACATAGGAATAAGTAGTCGCGATCAATGACCAAATATTTGTTTGTATATCTGTTGAGTTGGGCTAAACGATATATGTCCTGTGTGAAGGTCCTCCGACGCTCGCCACATCGGCGCTCCACGCCCTGGACCTTCAGTTCTGCGCTCAAGGCAAGTTGTGGCACCTTGTAACGTCATCGCCGCCATTTTGTTTTGTTTGCTTCACGTAACCACTGATTAATGTCGGCCACATATCACTGCTAAAGTAAGCCTTGATCGCCTTTCATTTTGTTTTGTGTACCCATTTATATAACCGCATATAACCAACAAAAAAAAAAAATTACCCTAAAAATTGCGCTCAAAAAGTTTTCGTGTAAGATCACATGTCCCTAAAGCTTCATCACGTAATTTCTATGATCTTCCCCCTCCCTTGCTAATTACTTTATATGTCTTTAAAATCACGAGTGAATCGGTTTCTTCTAGTCAAGCGTGCTTCATCGTAGGACGCATCACATCGGACGAGTTGACTATCAAATGCAAGCATATAATTACGATAAAAAAAAAAAAAAAACATTTTGTAAATATGGATCACTCATAAGTGCTAACCAAGTTTAAACTCAACTATAATAACCAATCCATAAAAACGCATGAACTCGAAGACGCGGATATATAGTATAGCGCCGGGTGAAAATATAACACTAATTTGTAATCCAGGTGGGTTATTACAGGACCTGTGATATGCGATATACCTACCTAGTTTTGTCATCTGTCACTCAATCGGATTGATATAAATGTGACGGGGACACAAACAATATCGTATGCACGAGAAAAGCCAGCTAGCTTACTCATCAAATCGAAACGTAAACGAATAATGAAAGTAAAATCTATCCATCTATCTGTATCGAATTGTATCAAATTTTTAAACATACTAAACATTCTCGTGATAACTGATTTTGATCTCTATTTCACTTGGTATAATAGTGTGTGTTGTGTAATACGTAGGTGTGACGACGATCCATACCCCCACCACGCCGCCGTACCCCCCTCCGCAGCAGCTGTTCCCCGTACAGCAGCTAGCTGCGAACCTCAACCAGGTAAGTTTTAATTTCGTTGATTAACCGACCTTACTTACTTACTTAAAGTAAGTAAGTAAAGTTATCTTTGTTTGATTCCATTGCGGGAAGAAAATAGGATGTTTCTAGATATATGGTAGAGGCAATGATAAAAATTACGCCTGCTTTAAATTGTGGACCGGTCTCTGTACAACCTATTTATACTTAAAATCTGCTTTAGCGGTGCCAGTTGAGACCAGTACCAATGATCATAGTGTAGAGTTAGCTCCAAGTTATCTCTACGAGAGACTATTTGTTCATTATTACATATCAAAGGGAGCTGTAACAGCGTGTGAGATGTATCAACTGAGTTTATTTCTATAAAGTTTAATGATACCTTTTAAAAGTGTCGATTAAATGTTCTTTTAGAATGTTCCGATAGAAGAACGACCGCGCGCTAAGGCGACACGTAAATGCGCGAAGTTCAATTGCAAGTGTCTATTACTAGATGCGCTACAGCGGCTAGACCACCACCTAGACGAGGTCGGGGCCGTTGTCACGGTAAACGCAAGTCGCTCCCCATTTACGACATCTTACGTAGGAAACGGAGAAGGATAGATCGATTTCTATATAAATTTTGTATATTTATTGTTGTTATATATTATATTTATTTACTTGCTCACATGCGTGTAGATTATGAAGTATTGTTTTGTTCATTATAAAAACAAGTTAGTAACGAAATTATTGACAGTAGATGTTAATTCATGATACGTAATGTTTAGTGTTTGAAATTTGTTCATATAGGATTCAATCGATCACTAGTTCTTTCATAAACATTGTATTGTATCTAAAAAAATAATTCTTTCATGTGGAAAGGTTTCCAAGATTATTCATTATTAGTCCACAGTTCAGTAAGTAATAATACCCATTATGCGTTGCAAAGGACTCAAATGTTCAAGGCGCATTTTACTGGCTACTTGTCTATAAGCATAATGTTAAACCAACCAATAAACTCGATTTTAATGAGTCGCTTTGCAGTGGTCAACCCTCACCCTTATGCCATGACACGCGCAAAGTTTTTAGTGTTAGGGTAAAGGGACGGGCGCACGATAACGCTGTTGTTTAAAAGTGATTAACTTGTAAATTGTTCGTACAGCACCAGCTGCAAGAGCTTCAGCAGCAGCAACTGGCGCAGTTGGCAGCGCAACAGCAGCAGCACCAGGTGAAACACAAGCCGACGCCACAACAACTGCAACAGCAGTATGCCAGCGGTGTCGAGCTGCAGCAGGTACGGTACTATTACAGATGTTAGGGTTAGCAATTGGATAGCGGTGACTGCTGTTCTTCTTACGCTACGAAGAATAATGGCGCTCGCAGGTAAGTGTAGTGGTAATTGTCCTGAATGGAAAATAAAGTAATTTTGATGCACTACCAAGTAAATCAAAATTACTTTATGACTTGGGGTGACTTTGTCACACAACTCACTGACTCATTGACAACGCCCACTGATCGTGAGTTTTGGTAATGACGTTACGTTGTGAAAACTGCTTTTAGTGTGGAACCATCAGTATGTGCATGTGAGTCTCTTGGTGGTATAGAGTGGTCGCATCAGTCAGCGAGTCTGATGGCAGTTGATATAAAAGACTTCGCCCATGGTATCTACTCGACACCGACCCAACTCAAATTAAATCATTGAAATATGCGCCCTGTATTGTGTATGTACAGCAGAATTCAGTCTAAGCTTAACTTCTAAAACTGAAATAAATGAACCACTTGTAGTCATACTGTGTATCTGACTGTCGCCCGAATCGAGGTGTCGAGTAGATCTGCCGTGCGGAAGGGCCTTAGATGTTTATATATCCAACAGCAACAGCTGCAGTAGCTGGAGTGACACCTACCTACTATCCTACGTAACTGTTATTCCATCCGGCGTATGCTCCTCACGTTGGCGGTTTGCTGGAGTGTTGTCGACTTCGAGTGCAGCAGTTTGTATAGATGTTCGATGTGTTCAACAGCAGCAGCTCCAAGAGCTGCAGCAGCTTGAGGCGCTGGCGGCGCAGCAGCCCGCGCACCAGCTGCACCAGGACGTCAGCGTCATGGAGCTGCAGCAGGTACGTACCAGTGTTGCGTCATCGTTGTAATTTTCATTACTTAGCTATTAGCGCTTTTAAAATTAACGTGAGCCGGGCTGGCATGTTCGTCATTACAAAATTTCAAACAAAAACTACGAGTGCACCACGCGTCCGGCACGCGTCGTGCACGCGATGTTCATAATTTTAAATTCTGCCGTTAAGGGCTCACATATCAATGTTTTGCTTGTAGCCGCGTCAATGTACAGTGGGTCTAATTGTCGAAACGGCCTTACTACCTCTGTCTCATTTTCACGCGAGAAATAACATTCATTTTGTAATGGCGTGAATGCTAGTCATTACACGCATTACAATGTGACTACATCATCCTAGCATTGCACTGTGTACGATGGGCATACACATCACGCCAGCTTCGATCATTGCCTCGCTCTTTGGCAAAGATTAGCGCATCATTATTATCGTGCGTGGTGCTAGTCATTTGCTAAAAACAAAAATCACTCGCGCGACCTAACATCGGAATGCTACCTTCAGATGCGTCTAGTCAAATACGAATATTCCCATATTATTTCAGCAAAATCTGAACCATTGTCATCCCAATAAGAAGAAAAAATTTATTTGACTAGACTCTTGCTTGACTATTGTCATGTATGCTCGCGCAAGTGCGTTTTGGATCACCATTTTGTCACATTTCTAATTTGGGCAAAACCGCACAGACAAGTGCGTGCTTCACGGTCAGAACCTAGCAAGTTGCCTAGGTACTTGCTCTGCGCACTTCGCGCTTTGCGCATCGCCAGTAATCTTTCGAATACTTTGTTCTATGAGCAAGTATCCAGGCTACTTACTAGGCTCTAAGTGTGAAACAAGTTACCTGTCAGTGGGGTTTCAGCCTAGTCTAGTGAGGTTTGTGTGTTGGTAACACGGTATGTCCTGCAGTGCCTGGCGGCGGAGACGGGCACGTGCGGGGGCGCGGTGGAGGCGCGCGAGCTGGGCGCCGTGCTGGCGTACTTGCAGCGCGAGGTGCCGTCGCTCGTCGCGCTGCCGCCCAACGAACTGCGCTCGCTCGTGCTGCAGGTAACTACCCATACACCGGCCTTATTATAGAAGTTTGATCGTGATCGAGATTGCATGCCGTCCCGTTCGCATCTATTTACTCGCACCACGCGCGTAAGTGAGATGGCACGCGATCGCGATCACGATCAGAATCATCCATAATAAGGCATCAGGTCCTTGACTGACATTGACCCGGTCTGAAATTATATTCTGCGTAAATCCACATGAATGCTCTGGTAATGCGTGTGGGTGGAGCGTGCGCATCTTCGGCAAGTCAGATCTCGCGCTATATGCTATGCCTACCCGTATCATCAGGTCGCCAATATCTGTGTTTGGGATATCTTCCACGATCGCTTTGCGAATTTTCAATAGGTATTCATTATATTTCCGTTTTTTTGTGGACTCAAATATTAACATCTACTTCGGTGTGCTACAGCCCATTTTAAATGTTTTTGGTGTGTGTAGGTGATGCAACAGAAGTCGCATGAAATCCTGAGCGGCAAGCTGGGCGAGGGCGGCGCCGGCGAGGGCGAGGAGCGGCAGGCGCGCCGGCTGCTCGCCGCCGCCGAGGAGCTCAGCGCCGACTGGGCCGCGCGCCAGGACCACCACCACCACCAGGACGCGGCGCCGCCCCACCAGGTACACTACACAAACCACACACCTTCCACAGGCGGATCTCGGGGCCAGGAACTATCAATGGCGAGTAGGGCCTATTATTAAAAACTCGCCTGATGGTAAGCGAAGTTGCGGTCGAGGATGAAACGCGTTGATCTAGAAGAAATCTATTCACCCTAGCCTTGAAGAAGCCTAGATTGTAGTTCTCAGGCAACAATGAGGACGGCAGGGAGTTCTATACTTGGGCAGTACGTATCATAAATGGCGAACCAAATCGTTGAGTATGAATCTTTGGAATTCCCCCGAGGAAGGGGTGGTAGTGTGCAATTCTTCCACTTGTCCTGTTGTTTGTTTTGTCTTGCATGCCACGAGTAAACTGTCTATTCTAGCCGAGGTTGTTTATGCTAGTTGGTATAGTGTGATGTTATTCCAGGGTATCGGGTGTCAGTTCCGCGCGCGGCCTGCGTCGCCCGCGCTACGGCCCGAGGAGCCCGAGCAACCGCACTTCGCGCTGCCGCCGCCCACCGTGCCCTACGACGACTATAGGTACTTATTAACAACTTGCTTTTACAAAAAGGAACGACGTTATTAAACCCTCCGCGTGGTGCTTCTGGTAGTGCGTGTGGTGGTGGACCCGGGTATGTCCTAAAACTGCGACCAGAACCACCGGAGGATGGGCAGCAGCATCCTATTAGTAAACGGTGAACTTACTGCGGTCCCCAAGCCGCCTGTCAAGCGTGGGGATTATGGCAACACCCCTCTTTAAGAGTGAGGCCTTTGTCCAGCAGTGGACATTTACTGGCTGATGTTGATGGTGATGAAATGTGACTAAACAATTGAAAGAATTGGGGCAAACTCTGGAGTAACTTATATATCTCTCATGTTAAAGACATTGCACGTTATTTTTTCGAATACTTTTCATCTATTACATCTATACAGGCCCAAGTTGGTGTTGCAACGGGGCATTTACAATATTTTAGTTTGTATTAGTGAAAACTTCTATTTGGCTTTTGTGTAACTGTTTATCTCATATTTAGTGTGTTAATTAGCGGCTGTGTGTATGTAAAATCAAGGAAGATAGACTTAAGAGGAAAGACAATAGCGAAACATTAGAGCGGAACCCTTTCGTACGCTATCTGAGTGCAGCGCTTACGGAAGTTCGAGACAACCTATAGCACGCTCAAATTACCGTGCCATCTAAGTATACACCGTTTTTAGGCAAACTTCCGAGCTACGCTCTTATGTACCGCTATTGTCTTTCCTCTTAGTCTATCTTCCTTGGTAAAATAAAATAAACATAGTCCTTATTTAGTTAGTTGTGTTTTTAACTAAGCCACTAACTCCGCCTCTTTACTGCAGATCCGCGTCGTACACGCCCCCCGCCCCTCCCGCGCCCACGGCTCACCCCCCCGCGAAGCGCGACCAGCACCACCTCACCAATGCCGCGGTCAAGAAGAAGGTTAGTAAGAAAGAGGTAATGTGTCGTCTCGTCTAACCTATAACCACCGCATCCACCCACTGTCTTTTATGTGTTTTAACTTGATAATACTGGCCGGTATTAAATGCACATATAGTCGCCATCAGATTAAATAACGGTCTTATTCAGAAACGTACATCTTATGCCATGTATGGAACCGAATAACGACTGTTCAGTCCACGACAGCTCGTAATGAAGCAAAAAATATAAAGCTGTTATAGTTAAGCTGTGTTATAGTTTCCGTCAGCGCAAAGTGGACAGAGTACTTTGCACAGATTAGCTTATCAAACGTTTATGAAATAGGACATTAGAATATAAGGCGGCAAACTTTTATCTGCAGTCTTGTTTCTTATTGTGCTAGCAGAATAACCTCTAATGCCGTGATCAAGAAGGTTAGTAAAAAAAAGGAAATGTGCCATCTTTTCTAACCCAAACGCTGACAAAAAAAATTGGGTGGAGCTTAGGTACAAACAAGTTACGGCTACCTGTTTAAAGCGATTCTGTTTAGGTGATGCGAAAATTTACGCGAACGCAAACCATATCTCGGCGCGCTAAGATTCACGTTCGCATGATTTTCCGCACTGCGCTGTTTCAGCGCTGTTCGAGCCCGCGTTAAGAGGTGACCGTAAGGCCCACCAAAAAAGCAGAAGCGTAAGCTTGTGTGACTGAACTAAGTGTCACGTATTAGAGTACGATCGCATATTATACTGTGATTAGTTTAGCCTATAATTACTGTGTGCCGGCTAACTTTCGGAGCCTCGTTTTCTTGTGGCGGCGTTCATCTTCTTTTATTCATGACCATTGTGTTTTATTGGTTTTAATACTGGCCGGTATTAAATGCATGTGTGTACGAGTAACTTGTTGTTAAAATGGAGCAGTCACCACAGCTTCAGGGGGCCTCATTTATAATAGCTTGTGTCGTCGTCAGATAAATAATTAGACATCAGTGCAATATGAAGTGGCAAAAATGTATTGCATTGCCGCTGTATTACGCTATACGGGGTGGACTGACATATTTTGAGGGTATTTAATATGTTTCTGAATCCACATAAAAAAACGATCCCTGACCTTAATATTTGACCGAGATGATCTGATGCAAATCTACTAGCAGATTTGCTGACCCTATCAGCTGTCAGAAGTGGTCAATTGTGAGAAATCAGTTACCTACATCGAGTCGCGTTACTTTAACCATTTTTGGACGCGTCTTCGTGCGGCGGCCCATACCTATACTTATTTTCACAAAACTCTTGAGTTTTTTTTAAATCATACTTTCTTATATCACTATATTCGAGAATATTTCCATTGCATATCCGTACAGCCAGTATAAGAGACCGTTTATGCTGCTTCTCTGGACAACTAACTGTCTTACCATATAATAAGGTGGTCAAGATAACCGAGCGTGGCATAACTCTTAGTTTCTACTGACGACGACTATAAGGATTAAAACACTGTTTTAAATTCACGGTTGTTCACTAAAGTTATATGATTATTCATTCCACAACCTTACCACGGTAAATATCCCGTAAATAATCATATAAATTTATAGGGATTAAGCACCGGATTAAGCTGAATGTTCCCATTTTGAAAATATTTTCATTTGTGTTGTAATACAGTAGAAATGCAGAAATAGAAAATTAGCTAAGATAAGCTTTCTGGTTGAGATTTCGTTCAAAATCTGAACATTTAATTGCTTCTGTTTTAATACCTTGCTTTTTTGTGTTAGTTTATCCATTGCATTTATGTTTCGTTTGAATGTGTTCAGTTAATAATGTTACGTATAACCAACAGTCATAATGCAATATTGATTTTAAGCACAATTGCCTATAGGATTCTGCAGTCTAATTCTAATAAACATCAGTTTCAATCGTATCAGGATGATTGAAGAATAGTCCCAATAGTGTATCCATAAGGTTGAACCTGGCTAGTAATTTGCTTTGCGCTTGAAGCTTAGCGAGTCACCTGAATACTTGCTCATAGAACAAAATTGTCAAAAGACGTGGAGTGAGGCATTTGTATCTCGCCCTTCGTTTATAGAATTCCAATTTAGACAATTTTTTCTACGAGCAAGCATCCAGATTCTTTGCTTTACTTTGGGAGCAAAGCAAGGCTCTTTCTATTCCGGTTAGCTTACTGGATACTCACGTGGCCTGTCCTGACTCTGTTTGCATATTTATCGAGTGAGGGTTTTTCACTTTTTTTTAATAGGCTTGCATTGACCGCTAACTCGCCTGATGCTAAGCGATGATAAACGCTTGCCCAGAAGAAACCGATTCACTCTTGATTTGAAGACAACCAGACGTTTATTCGAATTAGACTGCTATTTGCCCAATAACAATATAACCACTTGACTGCTCATCCTTTACCCCGCATAAACCAAAGGTTCTAACATGTCAACCTAAACTATTTCAAGTGAGGCCAATTCTAGGCGCAAATTGAATGAATGACTTGATTCTCCAATCACAAGCGTCAAGTCGCGTCGAGTCTCCAATCATAAGCTGCCCCCCGCGAATGTCGGTCGCGGCGAACGCCATCATTTTGCAATAGGGTATTTTGATTGCATGCGCGATCAAGTGGTTAAAATATTATCTTTGTATTTGCCTCTCCTTTGTATGTTGCACGCTATACGTTTGTTAGAATCGAATCTGTTCACAGTGGTCATGTCGTACAGCTGGTGTATTGATGTGTTGTAGCTACGCGCGCAGAGCCGGCTTACGGCGCGGCGCGCGGGCGGTGACGCGGGAGGCGCCGCGGCGGCTGCCCCCGCTGCCTACTCCGCCATGGACGTGGACGGCGAGACGGACTCCAACCACGACACGGCGCTGACCCTCGCCTGCGCCGGCGGACACGAGGACCTCGTCGAGGTACACACACATACATACTAAAAAGCCGGTAGATGGCGACACTAACAATATTGCATACAAACGAGTTTTGGCGTCAACGTGGAAAAAAAACATGTCGGCTCGTTGGATTATTTTCCTAAACTTGTGTATTTTCGAGTGTTAATGTGTTCTAAATAGTGAATTATTATTCATTAAGTGCTCGTAAACTTGCTCGAGCGTGGGCAAGTGATATAACGAGGTGAAACGTGTCTTTTCGTGTTGTTTCCAAAACTCCATAGGAGCCTCTTGTAAAGTCTCCACCACTTTACAGGGGCACGAGTTTGAATTGACCGTGACTTATTTTATTTGACTCTGACTGTGACTATAACTTGTTTGACGCTGTTAATGCTATGAAAACTGTTTAATATTATGACTAAAGGACATTGAATCCACGGTCATGGAAATTATAACAAAAAAAAAAATGCATACAAACAATTAAGACACAATAGCGCGCGAGCTTATACTTCCTCAAAAGCAATGAGAGAAGTGAGGATCGCAAGGATACCTGCCTTAAACCGAATTATCTTTATAGGAAAACACAAAATTGTATGAAAATATCTAGAGTCGGTATGTTGTTCCGTCCAAGCATGCGACAGCGCAGCGATAAGGACCAAAGCTGGAACGTTGACACTGCGTTAGAACTGCTTTCCGCTGACATTTGCGTTTCGATCAAAAGACCAAAGCTCGACACTGGTCTCATTCCTTCTCGGCCGACACGAAAAAAATCTCCGTTTGTTTGTTTGCTGGGGAAGTGTCATCTCTCCCAAATATTTACAATAAAGTTTCAGTGGTTTTTTTTGAAACCAATATTTGTCATAAAATTACAAGACAATGAGATATCGCAACTTATAATCTCATTGAACTTCTTCTAAGGTGCGATTTAAAAGAGTAGGAACGTAACCAAAATTTTTATCTGTCAAATGTCAGGAATACTCAAGAGTATTTGTCATGTGGTGCTGTTTTAAATGGTAACAATGAAGAATCTAACTGATTTTATACTGAAAGAGTGTTCAGTGCGTACACGTTGTTTGGGATTTATTTGCAATAATGGCGACCTCATTATTTTCTGTTCTTTTATGTCGAACAGGGGCCTTACTGCTAACTGTTTTTAAGCGATTATCTTTAGGTGATGGCAGAACGTCACGCGACCGCAAACCGTATCTCAGCGCGTTAAGATTCACGTTCGCGTGATTTTCCGCATTGCGCTGTTTAGAGCCCGCGTTAAGAGGTAGCTGTAAGGCCCCTGTAATATAATATCTACTTTTATATTTGTTACTTGACATGCCCTCTTCTATACTAATATTATAAAGAGGAAAGATTTGATTGTTTGTTTGTTTGTTTGCATTGAATAGGCTCCGAAACTACTGAACCGATTTGAAAAACTCTTTCACCGTCGGGAAGCTACACTATCCCCGGGTGACATAGGCTATAATCTATACCCGTGCGAAGCTGGGGCGGACCGCTAGTTATGAATAAATCTTGTATTCCATTCCAGCTGCTACTGTCGCGCGGTGCGGACATCGAACACCGCGACAAGAAAGGGTTCACGCCTCTCATCCTCGCCGCCACCGCTGGACACGAGAAGATCGTCGAGATCCTACTCAACCACGGGGCTGACATCGAGGCGCAGTCCGAGCGCACGAAGGTATCACCATATCTGTCTACCTTCTAAATACTGATTTTCTTTCCCGACCTCCATTCGTTTTACTAGAGTCTGGCTAATGAAAGTAGAGACTGAAAAAGCGCGGCAAATTTAAAAATATCAGCATTGAAACCCCTAGACTAGTCTCATTTTTTTTTATACCTTTTAGAAAACATTTAAACTAAAGAGGGACAAACCCGTTCGAGTTAGTGTAGTGTTACTAACAATGTTCGGCCGTGTGTGATTATAGACAGCTGCAGGCCTAGCACAGGCTGTGGATAAATTGTCTTTCCACCGTTTTTATCCATGCCTAGACGCGCCAAAGCGAGAAAATGGATACGTTTGTCTTTTTCTCGCGGGATAAAAACGGTGGAAAGACAATTTGTCCACGGCCCGTGTTAGGCCAGCAGTAGTGTGCGAGTGAGAGGTAATGAATCAGGTGAGTTGGCGGTCAAACGCAAGCCTATTATTAGAATAAAAAAAAAATGCGACGCCATTTTAACCCCCGACGCAAAAAGAGGTGTGTTATAAGTTTAATGTGTGTATCTGTATGTAAGTCCCGAACTCCTGAACAATATTTTTTTTTTTTTTTTTTTTTATGTTTGGTAGTTGACGTAACCGAGAGTGTTCTTAGCTGTGATTCAAGAAAATCTGTTCAGCCGTTTGTTTTTTTTTTATATTGACTTGTACTGTTGGCCTTTTGGCCTCTACAGCTGGACCGGACTAGTTAGCGAACGCAGAGTGCGTTCAGCATAACTTGTTTTCAGCCGTTTGATGTTTACCAGCTCTTTTATCGGGGATTTAAAAAACACAATGTATACTTGTCCTTGTCTACTTGTTTGTATTAGGATACTTGTAAATCTGCGGCCTTATTATAGAAGTTTGATCGTGATCGAGATTGCATGCCGTCCCGTTCGCATCTATTTACCCGCACCACGTGCGTAAGTGAGATGGCACGCGATCGCGATCACGATCCGAATCATCCATAATAAGGCATCTGTTTGTGTAATGCAGGACACGCCTCTGTCGCTGGCGTGCAGCGGCGGCCGCTACGAAGTAGTGGAGCTGATCCTATCGCGCGGCGCCAACAAGGAGCACCGGAATGTGTCCGACTACACGCCCCTCTCCCTCGCCGCCTCCGGGGGATATGTCAACATCATCCGGCTGCTGCTTACGCACCAGGTGACCACTTCTATACCGATCGCGCGATGAGTGGAGCGAGCGAGGGACAAACTCAAAAACTAGTGTAACAACTGGCAGCCTTATCGCTAAAAGCGATCCCTTCCAAGCAACCTTAGGATGGAGAAGATTCATAGAGGGGTTTTGAAACATCATCTATAAAGTTCTCGAGATAAATCTACAGGGCTACACGGAACGGGTGTAAGACCTAAGTCGAAAGGAGGTCATTTTACTTATGACTATGAAGAACTTTTGCTATGGGGCAGACCGTAAAATCTCAAAAATATAACTGCTATCCCATAGAAAAATGTTAATCATACTTAAAAATGTATGGAACAGCTGTTTTTTTCCTGAGATTTCAGGCTCGGTCCTAGTTGTTCATAATGATGAGTATAATGACCTTCTTTCGGCATAGTACACGCTTCCTGCGTACCCCTGTGTAGACGTTGTCTAGATATTGTTGTGTGTTATCAGGCGGAGATCAACTCTCGTACCGGTTCGAAGCTGGGCATCTCCCCTCTCATGCTGGCGGCTATGAACGGGCACACGGCGGCGGTGCGGCTGCTGCTCGACTGCGGCTCTGACATCAACGCGCAGATCGAAACCAACCGGAACACGGCTCTCACACTCGCCTGCTTCCAAGGTAACCAACCTTTAGGATAGAATAGAATAACTTTTATTGCTTCAAACTGGTACATGAGTTGTTACAAATACATCATTGAGTATCACAGTTCTACCCTCTTCGGGCGTACAATATTTTCTTAGCCTCTCATTACACCGTAACAAATAAAAGAACAAAATACAGTAAAAAACATCAGCAGCAGCATAAATACAGTACCTTAAAATAAGTATCATTGAGATATATAATATTTACATTAGGCATCTAAAACTACATTTATTTACATTATTATATTACAATTAATCGTTAAAATATTCTTTCACTGTATAGAACACTTTTAATACTAACCAGGCTTTTAACTTGCGCTTGAATTGTGCTATTTCCAGTAACTTGAATTCCAGCGGTAAATGATTGTATATTTTGATTGCACTGTAGAATGAACTATTTGAGAACATAGCATTGTTAACCTGGGGTACTCCAACATTGTATTTTTGTTTTAATCGCAAGATGCCAGCAGACAAACATCATCATCATTTCAGCCGTAGGACGTCCACTGCTGGACATAGGCCTCCCCCATCGATCTCCAAAAGGGCCGGTTGGAAGCGGCCTGCATCCAGCGTTTCCCTGCGGTGTCTAAGTCGTCTGTCTTGACAATCATGTATTAAGGCGAGGTTTTCCCACTTTTAAGCAATGCTTATTACTACAGATGACCATAATTCTTGTTTTATTGTATTAAAGTCGCATTTTGTGGAGCAAAATCATGGCGCTTACACACAGTCGTGCGTTTCGCTACTTCTATTTTTGGGGTTTCTCTCATATTTTTTGAAAAGTATAGTAGTAATGTAAAATGTACCTCACCGGTTTCCTTCATAAATATGAAATCCATATATCAAGATAACGCAGACATAATTTAATAAATAGAATTGAATAAATCCAAAAAACAGGGCAAATCAGTGCTAATTTGATATATTATTTCTATTATAAATCATAATCAGCCTTTTAACAGTCCACTGCTGGACTTTTAGCCTACCCGCGACAGGGTGACTGGGCCATATCCACCACGCTGGCCCAGTGCGGGTTGGTGGATTCACATGCGTACGTATGCCGGTTTCCTCACGATGTTTTCCTTCGCCAAAAAGCCAGTGGTATGTATATCCGTACATAAATTCCAAAGACCTCATTGGTACGGGCCCGGGGTTTGAACCTGCGACCTCACGCTTCAAAGCTAGCGGTCTCCCAAATGGGCTACCACGGCTTCACTAACATTATTACAAACTATTTTTTTATTTTATTTTTTATTATAAATAGGATTGCGCTTGGCCGCCAACTCGCCTGATGTTAAGCGATGATGCGGCCTACGATGGAGCACGCTTGCCCAGAAGAAACCTATTCACTCTCGACTTGAAGACACCCAGATTGTTACTATCGGGGAACACCCACTCAGGCAGCGAATTCCACAGACTAGCAGTTCGCATAATAAATGTGGATACAAAGCGCTTCGTACGGGTTCTCGGAATATCAACCATAAAGCGGTGTCGATTCTACCAGAATACGATTTCACGATTTCGAATTCTACGATTCTCTTCGTATTTTACCAGGTCGGCATGAGGTGGTGAGCTTACTCCTGGACCGCAAGGCGAACGTGGAGCACCGAGCGAAGACCGGTCTCACGCCGCTCATGGAGGCTGCCAGCGGGGGCTACGTGGAAGTGGGCAGAGTACTGCTGGATAAAGGGGCCGATGTGAACGCCCCTCCCGTACCCTCGTCCCGGGACACGGCGCTCACTATAGCCGCCGATAAAGGACACACCAAGTTCGTTGAACTGCTGCTGCAGAGGTGAGAGCCACTTGTGTTAGTTAACTAGTTATTTTCTTTAACAAATAATAGTCTTGCGTTTGACCACCATCACGCCTAATGTTAAGCGATGATGCGGTCTACGTTGGAGCACGCTTGCCTAGATGCTTGTATTAAGAGTTTAAAAACAGATTTAAGTAATCAAATATTTTATGGTTATTTGTTATGTATAATTTTATTACGGTTTTAATATTGTATATCATCTATATACATTTCTTATATAATAATATTACAATTGCCTGACCTGTAAACATAATATGTATATCAATAAATTACTTTGACTTTGGTTGTCATGTTTCCACTGCAGGGGCACAAGCCTTCTCTCAGAGAGAGTATGGTCCGTTATCCACCGTGCTGGTCCAGTGCATGTTGGTGAAGTCATTATGTCTTTGAGTTTTAAAGGTTCTTGGACATACCGGTTTCCTCACGGTGGTTACCTTCATCGTTTTAGAGTGATGGCATCTAAACAGCACATAATTTATTTAAATACTAAATAAGTCATTAGCGCAGAGCCGAGAACTAACCGGATGCTGTCAGATTGTAAAGAGCACATGCTACTCAGCCACCATCGTTCTTATAAATGGTTTACATGAGTCATTGTTATTGTAGTAAGTAAGCGTGGGCGAGAGAGTGATTCACTATCACCACGGCATATTATACTGTGCCTATAATAGTCGTATTATTTACTGTCGCCAACCAAAACACGTTTTTTCCACTCCATAGGGATGCAAATCTCAATAGCAAGTTTAATGTACTTCATCGAACTGCATACATAATTTTCAACTTCATTCCACTATCAATCGTACAGTTAGTCATAGTCTTTATTAGCAATTCATTATAAGTCGACAGAATATTTGCTCTGGGATCTCTAATGTATAAACATTTATTTATCCTACAGGCGAGCAGCAGTAGAAGTTAAAAACAAGAAAGGCAATTCTCCTCTGTGGCTCGCCGCAAACGGGGGCCACCTTGCCGTAGTCGAAATGTTGTACGCGGCCGGAGCAGATATCGACTCACAGGACAATAGAAAGGTAACTTGCTGACCGAACACCGCCTCTATTTATATAATCACAACGTTCAATATAGAACAAACCAGGTAACTCTTCACAGTGCTTGCCGCTGAATAAAAATATCGACTCACAGGACGATAGAAAGGTAACTTGCTGAACGAAAACCACCTCTATTAGTTAAAACATTCATGATAGAACAAGACAGATAACTCTTCACTGTTGCTCGCTGCTAATGGCGATTATTTACTCGCAGGACGATAGAAAGATAACTTGCTAAACGAAAACTACCTCGAGGACAACAACTATAGTATCTTTCAGAGCGCCTGGTTAATGCGACGCGTGACCAAAATGCTGGCGTGTTTCTGGCTCAACGCATAAGCATTGCCATTCAACGTGGTAATGCCGCCAGCATGCTGGGTACGCTGCCAACTAGTAGTGGGCTTGAGCATTTGGATTGTCTTTAGACCTTCAACGGTCTATGGGCAGTCTAACTGTATTTGTAGTTTTAGTTTTAGCTTGTATTTTGTTTAGTTAATAAAGGCGCTTGCCCAGGAAAAAAAACAACTATAACATATATATTAGAACAAGAAAGGTAACTGCCCCCTGCAGCTTGCCACAATGAAGATGATTTACGCGACCAATTGACATCGAACACCCTTCTAGCTATGGATGAGGGTTATAGATGTTCGTATAACACCCTTAGTTTTTTTATTGTTGGGAGGTTAAAAAGTATAAACTGTACCTGTATTGGGCCTTTTTATCAGTAACTAGCGGTCCGCCCCAGCTCCGCACGGGTGTTATTGGAGTTTTAGTAAGCATGCCTATTTTTTAAAAAAATATGATATAGCCTATGTCACCCGGGGATAATGTAGCTTCCTAACAGTGGAAGAATTTTTCAAATCGGTTCAGTAGTTTCGGAGCCTATTTGATGCAAACAAACAATCAAATCTGTCCTCTTTATAATATTAGTATAGATCAATCGTCAAGTCTTTGTAAGAGATATGAATTTCGTGGAACCAAGTTCAGAGAAAACCTAGATAAGACAGACTTGTGTTTGCTAGACAGGTAGGTTAACACGTGTTGCGCCAGCAACTGAAGCCCTTGTATAGCATGAAAAAAACGATGTTTTCCGAATTAATTCTAAACGTCTACGAATTAAGGTCTAAAATTAGCCTGTTTTGCTTAAGTTCAGATTAGAAATTAAGGCACCTCACGTGTTAATTATCCAAATGTAGAAATATTGTAGCTATAAAAATGTATTTTTCGAAGCTTTGCCTAAGGCTTGTTTTGTTCACAGGTATCTTGCCTGATGGCCGCCTTCCGCAAGGGCCACACCAAAGTGGTCAAATGGATGGTCGGCGTAGTGACGCAATTCCCCTCCGATCAAGAAATGACGAGGTAAATACATGACTTCCTATCTGCGCTCTAGTCTTCGTGATTTTGCTTTCTGTAGATTCACTTTATTCCTGGTTATTTTTGGTCTATCATAGATAACTGTTTTCGCACATATTTTTACTGTTTACTCGTTATAAATTAAGGATTCCAACTGTTCAATCATAATAAAAGACTCTAAGCACGAGTACCCGACTCGCGGTAGGCACAAGTTGTTGTCCATTCCGCGATCCTCGGTGAAGTCCTCTAAGTTAACACATGTCATGGGTCCCACCGTGTACAATCACCTGCCGGACGACGTCACTGCGGCCGTCAGCCTGCACGCCTTTAAGTCACGTGTCAAAAAATGGCTGATCGAGCAATCTTTCTACACATTTGACGAATTTTATAAATGTATAATTTAATTTTTATTTAATGGATTATTTTAACTGTAAATTGTAAATACATTAACTGTAATTTTTATTTAATAACCGACTTAATTTTTTATTATTTAATTGATTGATCAAATTTTTTATTCTAGTCTAGTTCTAAATTATTATTGTTTTATCTAATTTATTATTTGATTGATATAATTTATTATTTGATTAGTTTGACATGTAAAATAACATTTTATTAATATATGAATATAAATAATAGAGGCCTCCGGGAAACATAAAAACTCTGATGTTTAGGTAACCACGCAGTCTATACAAACTTTTTATTTACAGACAGACTAAGCATGATTTTGCCCACAATCTCACTTGATGGAAAGCCATGATACGATTGAAGATGTAGCATGCTTGCTTAGAAAAAAGTGTTTGCTAGACCACACGACAGAAGTGATAACTTCATCAAGGTTGTCTATATCTCTCTCGCTCTCTTAGTCGACTCGAGCCGACTTTACCCGAAGATACGAGCTTGACGGTCACCCGACTTCAGTGCTTTATTTTCATCTAAAAAGTGACTAACGTGCCTAAATAAATTTTCACTTCAATAATAAAAATAGAAGTTAGTCTTGAATGATAATTTTATGTTACTGCTTTGTCCTACAGGTACATCTGCACTATATCTGACAAAGAGCTCCTCGAAAAGTGCCAAGAGTGCGTTAGAGTGATCCGAGCAGCCAAAGAAACGCAAGCTGCTCGTGCCAACCAAAACGCGACCATATTGCTAGAGGAATTAGACGCAGAGCGGTGCCGTGAAGAGAGCCGTCGGCAGGCCGCTGCCAGACGCCGAGAGCGCAAGAAGAAGAAGAAAATGGAGAAGAAGGTCACCGAGGTCAGTATGGAGGTACATATGCATTTTTTTAGTTACTTTTTTCATAGGTGGTGAACTCACGAGCTAGCCGAGAGCTGTAGAAAAGATCTGACAAGGCAATGAAAGAGTTGAATGTCCATGTCTGCTGACAGATAAGACCAAATAGAAAAAGAAGAAATTAGTGACAATAATAACCGAGGTACATACACAATATTTGTTTCATTACTAGGTGGTGAAGTCACGAGATTAAGTATTGTAGAAAGATCTAAATAGGCCGTTAAAAAGTTGAATGTCGATTGCTGTTGACATACAAAGTATATACATCACAAGGAAAGAAAAAAGTCAGCAAGGGTAAGAATAAAATATTTAGTAACTTTATAAATAGGTGGTGAATTCACTAGTTAGAAGGCAGCTACAGTTCTTTCTGTAGCTGCCTTCTAACTAGTGAATTAGCAAGATCATTAAAATATTAGTCTGTGAGTGCATTAGCGAGTTATAGTCCCTCTCGCGCGCGTTCGCCGCACGTTGCTGCACCAGCGATGTGAAACACATACTGACTAACAGAAACTAGAAAAAATGTCCCGGAAAATTTAACGGTTCCTGTATTGTATACGTGGGTAAAATCACGAGGAGCAGCTAATGCACAATACTCTTTGGCAGAGGCCTGTGTTCAGCAGTGAACCAGGATAGCCTAATACTGATTGTACAGGCACCAGTACGGTGGTAGCCGGTTATGTGCAGTTTCGATGCCATCTTTCAACAAGGGTGAAGGAAAACAGTTAGGAAACCCGTATGTCCAAGAACCTCAAGAGTTCAAAGACATATGACATTCACCAACATGCACTGGGCCAGCATGGTGGATTAGGGCCCATCCTCTCTCTCTGAGAGAAGGCTTGAGTCCCAACAGTAGGAATATGATAGGCTAAAATGATTATAAATGATGAGTCACCAGTGCACTGTCTTTTTTTAAGATAACAAACGCAAGCCTATTATCATATCTCTTCTCTATCTCTACATAGTATAAATTAAAGTAGCTTTCCGCGTCTGTCCCTCTGTCTGTATGGCCCCTAACTCCTCCTAAACCACGCAACGGATTTTGATGCAGTTTTCACCATCAGTTAGATACAGTTTCACGGAAGGTTTATGTATATAACTAGCGACCCGCCCCGGCTTCGCACGTAAATTACACCCGTGCGAAACCGGGCGGGCGGGTCGCTAGTATCATATATTTTATACATATATTAAAAATGCGATAGTGTGTTTGTTTGCTCCTCTTTCACGCAGCAACAGAGCAACGGATCGACCAGATTTTTTGCATAGTTGACATTGTCATAGGCTACTTTTCATCGTCATCATCACCATTTTTCATCACTACGCTGGTGAAATCTAGGGGAGCAGCTTGTTGTTTTCAAAAAAAAAAATTACAGCCGATACCTTGGAGAAGTCGCGAGTGGATCGGTTTCTTCTGGGCAAGCGTGCTCCATCGTAGACTGCATCATCGCTTAACATCAACTGAAATGGTGTTCAAGCACAATATAATTTTTTTTTAAATCTAATATTGATTTACGAAGCTTGAAAGCTTGAAGAATGGACACTTCTAAAATGATCTATATTGTTTCCATTTCCAGGAGGAGAAACGTAAGGTGGTAGAGAACGATAAGAGCTCGATATACAGCGAGAAGGGACTGGGCGAGTGCTCCGAGGGCGGCGACGGAGACGACGAGCCCGCCGCTAAGGAGGAGGGCGACTCCGGCATCGACGCCAACTCACAGGTACCTAGTACATACACAGCGGTAGCGTTATATAAGATATATTTATTGCCAAAAAACAAAAACAATGAACATGTACTATAAGAAACATAAGGAGAAACAGCGTTTGGCAATAGGGGTAAGCTCAGCGCTGTACTGCGAGGTCCCGAAGGGTTACGCAGGGCTGGTTTTCGGCATTCCCCTTTGCTCAGAAAAAAAGATGGTAGGTGAGCACTAGGCGACGGCGGGTATTACAAAATCAACTAATAATACCTGTCGTTAAACGTAATACACTATAATTACTACTACTATTTTCATTATCAAATATTAGAGCACTTAGGTTTGTGTATGGTGTGTGTGTCTGTGCGTGTTCGTGTGCGTGTGTGTGTGTGTGTGTGTGTGTGAGGGAGTGTGTGTGTGTGTGCGTATGTGTGAGTGTGTGTGGTGTTAACGCGTAATTTTAAAAGTTGCTTCAAAGTTCTTCTTTTGTATTTCATATAATAGACTTTTGTATTTTTGCTTAAAATTATTAGAATTAATTTTTTTTCTCATCGTAGGGGGCAGGTTATTCCAAATTTTAGTCCCACTGTGTTTGAAGCAGCCTTTAAATCGGGTGGTCTTGTGCTTATGGAATGATAAAGCATTCAGGGACTTAGAGCGAGTATTACACAAATGAATGTCTTTTAACCAAGTTATTTTTCAAATAAATATTCAGGTTGCTTATACCATTGATTACCCGTCGAATGTGTTATGCACCGCATGTCGGCGTAAGCGAAAAGTGCTCCGAGGTACGTATTGTGTGTAAGAAGATTTATACACAATACCAATGGTATATACATAATATTATGCACGTATATTATACTTTTTTCTAATTATCTGAAATGTAGGTAAAATTCCCCATTTTAGCCATAAAAAACTCCTTCGCCCACATTCGACGGGATAAAAGTCCACTCTCATTGGTTAATTGCTAGACGGGGCTAGCTGTAACCTTAAGATAGTCAATGGGAACGCTCGGTCAGCCCCCGAACAAGCGCTTTTTTTAAACTTTTTGTGGCTTTAGGTCGGAACCAAAATCACGTACTGTATCCATAGGGGGTAATTTATATTCGGAATAACCGGTTTAATCATACGTAATTTCCGTTAATATAAACAAAAAAATAATTAATGTGTTCGCCATAAAGTTCCATCATCTGTTAAACTAGACCAGGGGTGTCCAAAAAAATTTTGGCGGGCCGGATTTATTAACTTCCCGATATGCTCGTCCACGTTTTCGCCGAGTCGTATTGTGATCGATCGACGTAATTTGTTTAAGAACGGCGTTTCACTATTTTACGAACATATGACACGTCGTTCTTCAGAAAATTTCGTCTAAAAAAAGTTAAAAGTTACCCAAATTTTGACCGCGGGCCGGATTAGGAACTTTGACGGGCATCATTGTGGCCCGCGGGCCGTATGTTGGACACCCCTGAACTAGACAGACGCTTTCAAATTGCTTGTACCAGACAACAGTCACGTAACGTTGTTCACTTCCCGCAGGGCTCATGCTCTTCCTCTGACGTGAAAGCGCCGCCCGCGCAAAGCGCGAAAGTGAAGAAGAAGAAGAAAGATGAGAAGGCCCCGCCGCCACCACCCGCTGCGCCCGCGCCGCCCAGGAAACTACCAGACAAACCGGACAAGGTACACACCACTCATAACTCCCCACTAGGACTTCCCTAGGACGATTACTTCCTTCACTAGGACATAGGACTTGAACACACAAAGAAAAATAAAACCAAAATAACTAACTTAACTATTTCATTTGTTTTATAATTGTGACGCCATTTGCTCTGATTGACGTTTCACGTATCATGGCGGATTACTGGTATATTTTATACAAAACATATTCTCGCTTTTAAAAGTTAAAATACGGGTTTTAGAATCTAACAATTTTTTTTTTTAAACAGTTATATTTCTTGATGCAAGCAGATGTCCGTGAACTAAAAAAAAAAAGGCTGTCATCAACAAATCGCTTCTCTGACCCGAGACAGCTAACAATCAACCTTCAGCAGTGCAAAGGCACCAGAATAAAGAATCAGCGACAGTTCAAATTGACATATATTTTCCGCAGCCTAAGTTGAAACTCGAGCCCAAGGCCGAGAAGGAAACCACCCCTAAACCGGACAAGAAACAGGAGAAGGAGAACGTGGCGCCGAGCTCTCCCCCCGCCACCCCCGTCAAGCCTGCGCCGGCGCCCGACCGACGCGCCACTGAGAAAAAGGACAAGTTAGTATTCTGGCTTTACGGCATTCTCAGCTGATCTATGCTTGCATATTTAACTTGAAATGTATGAAAAAGGAACAGCGACCGTAGCGGCGCCGGCAGTTAGTATATCGAGCGTAAACCGAAATAAATTTTTCATACAATAGCGTCACTTCTATCTTACTACTCATTAAACTTAACCAATCAGATAGGAATCATCGCCGTCTCTTTTCATTTCAATACGTCAGAGAAGGCTGGCAACAATATTAGAGCTGGCAAATTAAGTTTAGAGAATGGTACAATATAATCGATGTCATTATCTATGAAAAATAGGACTAGACACAGCCCTGGGGTACTGATATACGTAGTTACAGTAGATTTCCCAATGGGGTGATGGTTTACGGAAATTATAATAATAGTGGTTTGGAAAATGTATAATATTGAATCTTGCATCAGCTTATTTAGTTTCATAGAATTATTTGTTGTGTATGCTTAGTATATTTTAACCCACAACTCGGTTTTTTTTTTACTCTGACAGCTACAATAATATTGGAAAAGGCTGTAGGAACAAGTATAAATTGTATTTTTAAACCCCGAATTAAACAGCTGATAATCTTCAGGCGGCTGATCAGATTTCACAGACACTCGATCAAAAGAAACTAAATCAAATTTGGGTCAACCGTTTCGGAGATTCAATGCCACAGATATTACACTTATAACAACCATCTATTTGTAAAGATTTAAAAACATATTTTAACATTTCACTGCAGTATATTGGTAGCTACAGTCTTATGTTCAAAAACCTAGACAAAAGTGATCGAAGATTGGTTTTCATTCAGCTTTTTACAATCGTAGCTGTCATAGGTAAAAAAACTTGGACCGAGAATAATAGATGCTCGCTTCTAATATAAACTATTTAAGTGTGCATGCCGAAATTTAATTAAATAATCCCCTCAGTGTTTCAATAATCTCCCTATATCTATTGTTTTACAGTCTTATTCAGAAATGTGCAATAAGCCTGTATTAGCTAAAAGATGTTTTGTCTCATTCTCATGCGTTCCTGCGCCCAAAATCAAACAAAACTAATTACAAGACATATATATATAGCTAACATCTGCCTTATTGTGGAGTCCGTCCGTCATTCGAATTGCGATTGTAATCGCGTGCCATCCCGTTCTATTTACTTACTCGCACAAGACGCGTGAGCGAAGTAGCACGCGATCGTGATCACAATACGACTCGAACAACGAACATCCACAATAAGCCGATGTTAGATAAACATGTTTTGTTAGATTTTGTTGACAAAACACTTAATAGCATACATTAGGTTATCAAACGTTTATGAATAAGATGGTAAGTTACAAAATGGAAATAGAAAAAGGGGGTTAAAATAAAACATTGTTCTTGCAGAAAACCCGAAGAGGATAGCCCTAAGAGCATTACAATACAGAATGCTAAATACGGGAATAACTCTCGAAAGAGTCAAGTGTTCGAATCCACTCGGCACAATGTGGACAAAGACGATGTCGATACCAATGACAAAAATAAAAAAACACACAGTAACCAGTAAGTGTCGATTATCTACTGAAAACATTCATAGTCACGAACATTCCAGAACATAAATATACGAGGGAGGGAAACCCCTAACGAAACTCCACCATACAAAAACCAGACGCCCGATTATCAAACCTGCAGTGTAAGTACCGTTCTTTATCGACCGTCAAATTCGTTAAAATGCCATAGAATCGATCATAGCGAGTACTGATCAAATGGCATTTTATCGAATTTGACGAGTTCAACAATTTGACAATCGACAAAGAACGGTACTTGCATTGCAATGGGGTTAGACAAGACCCACTTTCTGTTAGCGTTAACGCCTGCGGAAAGATGAAATTGTATGAAAATGACATTGACAATGACATTAGCTCGAGATATTTTCTCTGAAGCAAATGTAATTTTCATACAATTTTATCTTTCTGTAGGCGTTAACGCTAACAGAAAGTAGGTCTTGTCTGACCCCCCTGTCAAATACAATATCATAGGATTGATAAAAACAACCCAAATCAAATATCCACCTTATTTATAGGGGAAATTGGTGGATATTCGAGTGACGGGTTCTCTGTCAATCCAAAGAAAATTTACACTGACAGTGTTCTAAATCGGGCTGCAAAACTTGGGGTTTGGTCTAACTTGCATGTGCTACCAATTAATATTTTCATTTCTTACATTTTGTTGTAGTTTAGTTACTGCATGTTTGTTTTTGGTTATAATTGCTTTCAGTATTTACAGATAGTAAAAAAATACATTTATATTGCCCTAAAACATAATATTCGTCCTTATTTAGAAACATTAATCAAGTTAAACAATGCTTAAAATTACTCTGTCAATTTCTCGCTGACGGAAATTGCCACGCACAGTAACGAGACAACAATTTTAAGTGCTGCTTAATTTAAGTAACGTTTCTTAGTAAAGCAGATTTTCTCTAATTGAATCTTTGTACACAAAAGTAGGCTTTATAAGTGAAATTTCATCACGAGGAAAGCATTTAAGAAAACTTCAACAAGAGGCTGGCTTACGTACAAAAGTTATGCAATATTAATATCTCAAACCAAGCATCCATACGTAAATATGTCACGAACAGAGGGCAAGAAACATCCTTATGACCTTACATTCCAACAAAATTCAAATTAGCACCAACAAACTTGAATCTCACTACAAAGAACGCGAATGAAGCGCTTTGATTCCAATTTTATTGTGCGAACTGCTAGTTTGTGGAATGCACTGCCTGAATGGGTGTTCCCCGATAATTACAATCTGGGTGTCTTCAAATCACGAGTGAATCGGTTTCTTCTAGGCAAGCGTGCTCCACCGTAGACCGCATCATCGCTTAACATTAGGCGAGAAAAAAAAACCATTTTGTCTACTGAAAATACGTCATATTGCATTATCAAACTGTAGGTTGTAGAACCGTCAATAAGGGTGTGTTTTGCTTTCAGGTGGGAGGTGGACCCGAAAGCTACGTCTCCGAAGGGCGGCTGTGTTGGCGGCCGTCGCGATGAGGGCTGGAAGGAGGTCGTGCGCAAGTCCAGCGTACAGACACTCTCCACGCTCGAACCTGGGTAAGGATAATGGAGCGCTTCATATACTAGTCTTACTTCAAGCCATAAAAGGTTAAAGGTATTAAAAGACCTAAAAGCATCGAAATTCAATCCTATAGAGTCACAATCTCTGAGTGAAAACAGTCAAAAATCGTCCGAGCGTATTTGTACATACCTATACAAACGACCTCCTTTCGGCTTAGTACAGGGTAAATGCTCAACCCTGTATAACTGAGCAAATTTTTTTTTAATGTTAGCCTGCTGCTGAATTGTTGAGTAGCACTCTTGAGAAAAGATAAAAAACCCCATTCTACCACTTTTTTTCCTAAATTGCTTAAATATACAAACGATCGCACGGTTGCATGGAAGAGATCGCTTCAAGTGATAAGGCCGCCTGTTAAAAGCCTAGTTGTTGTTTTTTTTGTAATGTTTATGTTATTTTTGTTTTGTGGTATTTTAATAAAGTCATTGTATTGTATTGTAATTGCTTAAATATACAAACAATCGCACGGTTGCCTGGAAGAGATCGCTTCAAGCGATAAGGCCGCCTGTTAAAAGCCTGTATAATATTTTTTTTGTAATGTTTATGTTATCCTTGTTTTATGGTATTTTAATAGTCATTGCATGGACCCGGGTATGTCCTAAAACTGCGACCAGAACCACCGGAGGATGGGCAGCAGCGTCCTGTTAGTACACGGTGAACGTACTGCGATCTCCAAGCCGCCTGCCAAGCGTGGGGATTATGGCAACACCCCTCTCTAAGAGGGAGGCATTGTTCAGCAGTGGACATTTAATGGCTGATGATGTGAATAGTCATTGTATTGTATTGTATTGTAGTCATTGTATTGTATTGTTTGAGTCATTGCATTGTACTTTTTAGTACATATTGCTGTCCTTCTATCTTCCATATCATTCAGCTGTGCCCGACGGGGTCCACAATTGTAACTAAAATACTTTTCTATCACCTAAAAACATTGTGGAATGCTGAAATAAATGAATATGTATTGTATTGTAAATATCGTAATCTAATATTCCATGCAGTTGCAAGAAAGTATCGGTGGCGTCTCACGCGATCTCTCGAGTGATCGGTCGCGCGGGCAGCAATATCAACGCGATCCGAGCGGCGACCGGCGCGCACATCGAAGTAGACAAGCAGAGCAAGGGACAGGGCGAGCGAATCATCACCATCAAGTGAGTCACTGAAAAAAAAACGAAAAAAAAAAAACATTTAGATATCTCAATTGTTTTTTTAAGGGAATAGAAAAAATATTTATCTAAGGCTACTGAGTCTTAAGAAAATAAATAGAGTCAGTGATGGCCATGTTTGACCCGGGTATGTTAGGTGTTAGGCCCTGAGCTACACTCCAATATGTTTAGATGTGGTATTTATACTAGCGACCCGCCCACCCGGCTTCGCACGGGTGTAATTTACGTGCGGAGCCAAGGCGGGTCGCTAGTTATATATAAACCCTCCGTGAAAATTTATCTAACTGACGGTGATAACCGCATCAAAATCCGTTGCGTGGTTTAGGAGGAGTTAGCGGCCATACAGACATACAGACGGGGAAAGCGACTTTAATTTATATTATGTTGAGATGTAGAGAAGAGATGTTGGCAGTTGGCAGTAAGTCAGTCCCTGATGACGATTTTTTAGGCCGTATCTGACATGGCTTTGTGACAATGAGGCCTATTCTATCATACCACTCGCCAAACTAAACCAATCTGACAGGACTAAAATTATCTGCCTCTCTTTTCATTTTAATACGAGAGAGAAAGATGGCAACAAGTTTAGATCCGACAAATTTAGTTTAGTTTAGAGTGCATCAGAATCGATGCCACTATGAAACTCATCATAAACTTGTCCACGTGTAGTGTTGATGTAAATTGCTTGTTTAATTTCCCAGGGGATCTGCGGAGGCGACGAAGCAGGCGGGTATGCTGATCGCGGCCATGATCCGCGACCCCGAGGCCGACATAGCGCTGCTGCTGCCGCGCGCCAAGCAGCCGGCCCAGCCGCAGCCGCAGCCGCCGCCGGCCAAACCCAAGCAACCACCACCGAAGGTAACACCCGCACCCAAAAATTTCGGAATTTTTAGCGCACACTTGGCCTTATAGACCGAGCGAAGAGAGGTCTTTGATTCTAATGGTTGATGGGACAAGACTTCGGCGTGCACGGTTTCTTAGACGATAACTTGCTTATCGTTGATCAGATTTTCATGAAACTTTGTAGGCAAATAGATCATTTCGATATGAAAATGAAAATGAAAAATTATTTATTGTAGCAAACGTGGTACATTGTGATGTTACAAACTAATGTCCTTCACGTTCGGACGTTCCGAGTACGTCATACAATATTAAATCTACATGTTATACATGGTGTCAGTTATTTTAGCACTACAAAGAACAAGGAAACTCTCACGTGATTAACCATAAAGGCCTTCTGTCAAATAGTACGTAGCCTTTGGAGTCTTTTACAGGTCTCTAGTATATTAAAATTTTCTCACAACCACAAGCAATAAAGAGCATAGAACCCGTCACATTATTTACAAATCGTACAAGGCCCTCTGAACAACAGTATGTAGCCTTTGACTTGATAATGGTGTACAACGCTACAACTTTCCATCCTGTTAAAAAGATAATATTTTTAAGTTCGTATATAGGCAAAATTGATCAAGGGGTCCCGATTTCTCGGTCACATTTTTTTTTAATAAAGTTTGCTTAGCTATTTATAAATTTAGAAATCCATTTTAATATAGTGTTTGTGTTTGTACAGCCGGTGGCAGCGGCGCCAGTGGCGGTGAGCGTGCGGTCAGCTGCGCCACGGCTGGCTGCGAAGCCCTCGCACGCGGCCGCGCCCCGGCCCGCCGCGCCTCGTCTCTCCGCCGCGCACCGTGAGTGTTTCTCATATCACTTCATCCCTAGACATCAGAGATGTTAAAATAATTAATGCGTGTATGCCCGGAGCACTTATCATCATCATCATCAGCCAGAAGACGTCCACTGCTGAACATAGGCCTTTAACCTCCACACTGAAACTTTTGTAATCCAACTTCGTTTTGGAGGCCCGAAAAAAAATTGTTCGGCGAGGGCAATTCCTTTGGCTATTAGGTGTATAACTTATAGTATTTTTTTACAACGAAGTTTTATTACTCGCCTGAAACACAGGCTTACCTTGTTTAGGCACATGTGTTATTTACCAAAGTAGGACTGTACTGTTATGTTATCTTGTATTCACATATTTATTTTACTTCTTAAAGTTTTTTTACAATATCTATACAAAAACAAAATTTAAAAAAAAAACTTAAATCTAGGGTGACGCCGGCAGCGGGGCAGGGCCCAAGCTGTCAGGTGGTCAGGGCTGCAGAGTGAAGAACCTCCTGACGATGCGCGCCGTGTCCAGGGGGTCTAGACAAGAGCCACTTTCTGTTAGCGTTAACGCCTGCGGAAAGATGAAATTGTGTGAAAATGACATTAGCTTGAGAGATATCTTAGAATGTACATGACGTACAGAAGGAAGCATTTTCTTATAGCTACTTAAAATTACTGTTAGTATTTTATTACAATTTAATTTTGTCCAAGTAGCGTGTATACCACGAGCTATCCAGCTCCCGCAAGCGGCACCCGTTCACGAGTGTCGTCGCTCTCCTCGCCATATTTTAGGGAAGAGGGCGACCCGCCATATGACGCTGCCGCAAGAAGAAGCTTTAGGGTGAGCGCGAGTGCTCCGGGTGGAGGTTAAAGGGGGACCATCTGACAGCTTGGGCCCTGCCCCGCTGCCGGCGTCACCCTAGATTTAAGTTTTTTTTTAATATTTTGTTTTTGTATAGATATTGTAAAAAACTTTATGAAGTAATATAAATATGTTTATACAAGATAAGACAGTACAGTCTTACTTTGGTAAATAACACATGTGCCTAAACAAGGTAAGCCTGTGTTTCAGGCGAGTAATAAAACTTCGTTGTAAAAAAAAAACTAAATTATACACCTAATGGCCGAAGGAATTGCCCTCGCCGAACAACCTTTTTTCGGCCCTCCAAAATGAAGTTGGATTCAAAAAGTAATTACTGTTTATTTTTCCAAAATACTGGTCAATACCATCAAGATACATAGGAATTGTACCTCGATGGTCAATACTCAATAATGGCAACAAAGTGCAGATTCCATTCCAGTAATTTTCCCTCAGGCCTCCTAAGTATACTTTATTTCTTGAACAGAAAGTTGGCAGCCGTAGGTGTATTGTGCATTGCCCTACCAGCATCAACCGAGCCCACTCATCTGATTAAAATACTGGAGTGAGGCTCTGGGGCGCTGCCACAGTTTGTTACATTGCCATTATGCTATAAATAGAATCATCATTAATGTTGAATTATTAACTAAAATTCCAGCGGCCACGTCATCAGAGAAACGTGTGCCGACATCTCTCCCCGCGGCCGTGACTGTGACCGCCCCGGCGACTCCGGCGGCTAAATCCAGCGCAGTGTCGTACACCGGAGCTATAGTCGGTGCTCGGTCGCACACCTTCGCGGCTAAACTGACCGCCGCGCCCGCCGCCGCACCCTGCGACCCCAAGCCGCGCTCGCAGCCTCAGGTAACTAGCTCCCAGCGACCTATTCTACACTATACTACGTTCACAATTTTTTTTTATAATTTTTATGACCGTGGATTCAATGTCCTTTAGTCGTAATATTAAACATGTTTACATTGTCTTAATAGCGTCAAACAAGTCATAGTCAGAGTCAAGCCAAATAAGGCACGGCAAGTTGACTTGAGTCAAACTCAAGCCCCTGTAAAGTGGTGGAGACTTTACAAGAGGCTCCAATGGAGTTTTGGAAATAACACGAAAAGACACGTTTCACCTCGTTATATCACTTGTCCACACTCGAGCACGTTTACAAGCACTTAATGAACAATAATTCACTATTTAGTACACAATAACACTCGAAAATACACAAGTTTAGGAAAATAATCCAACGAGCCGACATGGTTTTTCCACGTTGACGCCAAAACTCTCCTACGTTCACAAATCTTATCTATTTTATGTAAACAAAGAAATGTCACAAAAAGTCACTGTCAAAAAGACATGCCAGTTGCTCAAAACATTTTTCACTTATGAAAAATATTTTACTCATCAGGCGAGTTGGCGGCCAAGATCAAGCATATTTATAGTTTAAAAAAACGGTATCCTCACGATGTTTAACCTTCACCGTTTTCTGTGTAATGGCATCGAAACTGCACATAACTGTATATTTAAGTACTAAATAAGTGATTAGTGCAGGGCTGAGGATCGAACCGGGTGCCGTCAGATTGTAAATGCTACCGTAGCGTAGCGTGCGGTAACCACATTCAGCTTCATACGCATACTAATACTTGTACTTTTTATTCATAACAATTTTAGTTACATGTCACAGTGTATAAATTCTTACTATCTTCTACATAATTATCAAACATGAAAAAAAAAAAGAAAAAAAAATTATTCAAATAATAAAAAATTGTTTTTTTTATTAAATAACATAATGTCAAAAGTAAGTAGACAGCTGTTGTAAACGAGACGTTGTGGTTGTGGCAGGCTGCGGCGCCTCCAGCGAGTGCGGGCGCGGCCGCCTCCCCGGTGAAGTGCGCGCGCTCGCCGTCCCCGGCCAGGCCCCCCACCGACCCGGAGCCCGAGTCCAAGCACCGCCTGCCCGACCGCACCATGCAGGTATATTACTACTACGAATTAACTTCAATAAACGGGATCTATCTCCATAGCTGGGCATTAACTCGTCAATCCGTTAAACATTAATTAACGAAGTTAACATTTTGATTAACGGATTAACTTAAAAGTTAATCCGTTAATCAAAATGTTAACTTCGTTAATATGCAGAAGTCCATTAATCGTTAATCCAATGCCTAATAGTTACCGCACGGCACCGACAAGTGCCGGCCGGCGCGTGGCAGCGAGTGAAACAAAAACAAAACTAGATATATTATGCCGGCGCGTGCGAGTGAGAAAGAAAACTGCGAAGAGATTTGTTTCGTTTGATCATTTCATTACTTGGCGCCCGTGCTTAGAGTGACGAGTGTTTTGTTTGTTTGATTGTTGTTATTATAAATACATTTTAACACCAAAACGAGCCTCGCTTTCAGACGAGAACTTCAACATGTTAATGTTCATGAAGGGGAATATGCACCTTATGCCCGACAATTAAATTACATATTTGAATTATATAAGTATTTTGTTTTGTTCATAACCTGTTAACTTCCAGAACCTAAGCAAACAGGTTTTATAAGTTCACTAATGCAACGATATAAAGATGCAATTTTACAAATATTAACGGATTAACGATTAACGTTAACTTGCGTTAATTCTTCCGAAATGTAACGCTTTAACGTTTAATGAAGCTAACTTTTTTTGTAGCGGATTAACGATTAACGAAGTTAACTATTTGATTAACGGTGCCCAGCTATGTCTATCTTCAATTTGTTCTTATAACTAGATGGCATATTTTCTTCCATCTTATTGTTATGAAGACTAAAATTTGCATGTGCACGAGTAATTTTCCTAAAAGGGAGCGTCTTATCAAATAGCGCTTGTTATTGGAGACTCAAAAGTCATTCATGCTATTTGCGCCTAGGATTGGCCCGCTCGAAAAATTACATGCTGTAAATTTCCATTTCATCGAAGGGGGAAAGGACTGTTAAGTGGGTATATCGTCATTGAGACACGTATATATAAGCAAAGCCAGTGGTTTAGGTAAAAGTTACTCTGGAATGTTACTAATATGATTAAATAAATAGTTTATTGAATCGGGCGTTACTTTCTACAAAACTGTTTGACGAAACGAATAGAAAAACACAAAGAAGCAGTTTTGAATATCATTGAATGCGAAAGTGTGTTTGTTTGTTGGTTTGTCGGTTTCTCTTTCACGCAGCTACAGATTGACGTGAATTTGTGCAAAGATGTGACGTGGGATATTCTGATGATGCTCCATTTGAGAAATGCGCATGATATCGGAACTTAGTATTAAAATATCGTGTCTAGTAACTATTATTAACCGACTTCAGGAGGAGGTTATCAATTCGACTGTATGTTTTTTTTTTTATTGTTACGCGATTACTCCGCTAATCATGAGTAGATTTTGATGATGCTTTTTTTGTTTGGTAGGTCATATCTTAAAGGTGGTCCCGTATAAATGCTATCGAAGTTGATTTAGCACCACCTTAAGTTTGTACATGTACAAAGTACAGGGGCCCGATTCTACTAAACCAATTGTTTTTAAATTACCCAAAATAGACACTTTTGACACTTAAAGTATAAAAAAAAAATTATTTTGAGGCAATTCATAAAAAAATAATTAAATAAAACAATTACAATTTAAAAACAATTGGTTTAGTAGAATCGGGGCCCAGGTTGTAGCCTTGAAGTCGGTTATTGTTTTTTTTTTTTTTTTTTCGTAATATAAATTATGGTGTTTTATGTTACAGCTAAGTCCCGATAACACAAGTACATGGAGCGAAGAGAACGCACTGAACACCTCTGCAGCTCTGCACATCAACACCACGCCAACGGTGAGACATATTTACTCTCCAGTCGCTTACCATCAGGCGATTTGATGGTCAAAGGATCATGCCCAATATTCTATGGAAGTTGGGGTGAACTTGCGTCTGGAACAAATTCGCCAAAATTCAGGAAATCTACTAAGAATTATTATAATAAGAAAATCGTTTAATATTAACGTGGATATTCGCCAAAGAACCAGAGTCACTGACATAGCTGTTAAAATTTGCAAGTTGAAGTGGCAATGGGCAGGCCACATCGTTTGAAGAACCGATATCCGATTGGGAAGAAAGGTTCTTGAGTGGAGACCACGAACCGGAAGACGCAGCGTAGGTAGGCCTCCCATTAGATCAGCCTTTCCCAAAGTGGGCGATAACGCCCCCTTGTGGGCGCTGCAGGCCTAAAGGGGGGCGGTAAAAGATCCAGAGAAAAAAAATGGGGGCGTTGTGTAGAGGCTTGGGGGGTGATTTGTAATTTCATTTAGCTAGGAGGCCTCTTAGACACCGACTGCATGAGCTCTCGACTCTCAACTACAACTTGTGACCATCAACTAATATTAGTTAAGAGATTGCTCAAACTCGGTTCGATATTTCTCTCCCCCATTTTTTCAAAATGGGGGCGCAAAAAAATACTTTATTCTAAAAGTGGTCAGTAGACAAAATAAGTTTGGGAACCCCTGCATTAGATGGACCGACGACATAGTGAGAGTCGCTGGCATCCAGTGGATGCAAAAGGCAGGCCTATGTTCAGCGGTGGACACATTGTCAGTTTAGTAAAACTAATTGTTGTTTCTTTCCAGTCGAGTGCGTCAAGCGGCGGCGCGCAGGAGTACTCTCTGTTCAAGGATCTGAATATGAGTGCGGCCACCGTCTGGGGCGCCGGAGATGCGCATCACAACGTAGACATGCCACCACCTCAGGTAAACTATAGCCGAGGGAATATCACTCTTGTGGGGGATGCTTGTAAGAGCTATTTTCCTGGATAAACTTGACGGCAGACGAGGTTCAAGGTTATAGTCAGCTGACAGCTCTTATAAGTCTGGTGTGGACCACAGAAAAGAGAAGTAAATAGAACGGAAATGAGAAGGCAATTGTGTCGCCAGGCATTATGACAGAACCTTGATTGAACATTCTTATTTATGTCAACGCGTCGAACTCCGCATCCAAAGAACTTGGACCTTACCTGTTTGGGTTAGGTCTCAAAGTCCTTTGTCCGCATCACAGTTAAGATAAGATAAATTTATTTCCAAAAATTCGAATTACCTACATTTTAACAAAATAATTATAGTTAAGGTATATTAAAATTCATGTAGACAATTAGCAGACATTCCTGCGGTCCCACACTAGGCTCAAGGCCCGTAATATGGAGATCAAAGTTAGTTGCTAACTAATTTCGAATACTGACGTTTCGATTATATGGGTGCAACTGGCTACGACAAATTTCTTACAAAAATGCCTTTTCATTCTAATTTAACAAAAAATATTTTCTTTTCTGTGGTGTGAACAATAAAGAGTTTTCTATCTATTGTTGTCGCGATATTTCCGTCGCACCGGCGGCATCATCATCCTGTCCTATCTGTTATGTGCCCACTCCTTATATTCGACCATAGACCTCTATCGAGATAGACACCCAAGTTAACCTACTTTGCATGTCTGATGCCTGTCTTAAGTTGGATCATTGCTCCAACTAGCATGCCACATAATAAAGTTATACGAGTATCTCCGTCGACTAAAGGTAGCATTCCGATCTTCGCGACTGCGACCTTTACGTCACGCGACGTGTGGGTCGCTTGCCTTGTTTAGCACTTCATATAAATTCATAATTTCATACTGAGCATTGGGTCACGGTTGCCAAGATCGGAATGCTACCCATGGCAATAGCACGTCAGACGCCAATACAAACTGCCAAGTTGAAAAATATTTCGACTGCAGTTGGGTACCACTTATGGTGCGTTCGGATAGCCCCTTGGTGGCAAAAATAACTGTTACAAACGCCAATAATGATCACATGTAGCGTTCGTTTTGGGAATGTGTGTGCAAAAGTGACATTATTAACTGTTTTCGCTCACCGTTCGGATAGGTCGAAAACAGCTAAAAATGCCATCGTAATCTGCCACTTTTGACCCACCTCGCGACATGGGATCGTTGTGATCGTTTTTTGACATTAACATTTTGACGTTTGTTTTTCGCGGTGTTTTGGTGTTTTGATTGCGCGCGATTTGTTTGACGTTACCGCTGGTGACTGTAGTTTTCGTTTAGGGTAGGGATCAAAAGTGGCAAAAATTGCAAAATTCTCAAACCGAACGCTTTACATCAACGCCAATTTTGACAATGCTAAAAATGCCATCATAGCCTATCCGAACGCACCGTAGAGACGCTTTCGTGACGTCATAGTAGGTAATTGCTTTCGTGATGTCATAGTAGGTACACAAAATGCGGCACTCTGGGTTTCCATACAAGTTGACGTGTCAAGGTGACGTGGTCCACACCGCGATCACGTCAACTTGTACGTCCTGATCTGAGGATTGTTAGGACGAAAGCTACTGTCGTGTAGTGTAGTGTAGGAGTGAGATGTTGTGACAACGTGTAACCGGTACGTCCCCGCAGGCGGACGCGAGTAAGGCGCCCGGGTACCGCGGCGCAGGCGCAGGCGGCGGCGGCTGCTCGCCCTGCTCGCGCACCTCGTCGCACGGCTCCACGCCGCCGCCGCAGTACGCGCCGCCCGCGCCGCACTCGCAGCCGCTCAACTACCACCAGCCCATGCCTATAGGTAAATATACCACACGCACGCACACACACACACACACACACACACACACACACACACACACACACACGCACGCACACACACACACACACGCGCACACACACATGACTGCTATACAGTTTGGCAGAGTTGTGTTATAATAACATGTATGTTAGTCAATAAGATAAATAATAAATAAAAATATATATATATAAAAACATACGTACACACAGTAACATCGAGCCTTCAGGCAACCACTAAAAAGGGGAATTGATTTGTATAATTATGTCGAATTTCTAGTGTAATTCCGCTTCTACGTCGTTTCGAGTACAATAAGGATTGTAGGTTAAACTATTTTCTCTATAGATATTTGTGATGCTAAATTGAACCTAACTTGAATTTAAATATTAATTACATAAAAGAGCCAAATTAACCTAACCTGAAACAAAAAGTAATTAAATCTGTAACAAAAAATTCGTTATAGCAATTTGTACTATTGAAATTAATTTTAAATAAAATATATGTAAATTTAGAAATTAATATGAAATTACTATAAATATAAATATATATGGAGGGCCTTAGGAGGAGGCCTATGTTCAGCAGTGGACGTCTTCTGGCTGATGATGATGATGATACTATAAATATTATTTAATTGAATTTATGGACTTCCGCAAAGTACGCCTGATTCAATCAACTATCTAAGGGGATTGATATTTTTTTTTAAATTGTTATTAGAAAACCATTTCGAGCAATAGAAATTTTTGATCGACAGGCACAAACAACGTAAACTCTATGGATATGAGCGGGCTGTCGAGAAACGGACCTATCTACCAGGACAATTCCCGGAACGGACACAACATGATGAACCCTATGGTTTGTTTTATTTATTGTTTCTTAAATAAATTTTAGTATTTTTGTGTATTGAGCTAACAATTTGAAGAAGGACCTGTGAAGAGATGCATGATGATTGTTTAGATGTAACGTTCCTACACCAAACTAAAGCAGGTCAACGAAATTTCAAGTTGCTCAGTGAGGTATGGAGAGAGCTATGCTCGGAGTTTCTATAGCTATGCTAGGGACAAGATTCGGAGTGATTCGACATACCAAAGTTACCGACACAGCTCAAAGGATTAGTTAGCTGAAGTGGCAGTGGGCCGGCCATAATTATTGTCCGAAGAATCGATAACCGATGGGGTAGACGAGTTCTGGAGTGGAGAACACGTTTAGGCAAACGTAGTGTAGGACACCCTGTGGCCAGGTAGAGTGACGACCTGCGTAAAACGGCGGGTAAAAACTGGATGCAAAGAACTGCCGACCAAGCTCAGTAGTGTCCATTAAGAGCGCTATTACATTTTGACGCCGCGCAAAATTAGGTATTTTCGGCTGCCAACTACTATTATTTATTCTGTGTAGTGGCGAGACACGCGCAGTCTGCAGTGAACAGTGTTTTATGAATAAATAAATAAAGAAGTGTGTATTGCAATGGTGCAGGTGTCGATATCGAGCGGGTCGCACGGCATGTCGGGTGCGTCGCTCGGGCTCGGCCTGGTGGGCGTGGAGTCCGTGTCGCGGCTGAACCCGCGCGCGCCAGACTTCGCGCAGCGACACCCGCTGCTGCACAAGCACAGCCCCATGCCGCACCACTCCAACCAGGTACCTGCTCGCATACCCACCCTCACATGCTACGATCAACTCCATTGTACTCATTGTTCATCATCATCATCATCATCATCATTAGCCAGTAGACGTCCACTGCTGCACAAGCACAGCCCCATGCCGTACCACTCCAACCAGGTACCTGCTCGCATACCCACCCTCACATGCTACGATCAACTCCATTGTACTCATTGTTCATCATCATCATCATCATCATCATTAGCCAGTAGACGTCCACTGCTGCACAAGCACAGCCCCATGCCGTACCACTCCAACCAGGTACCTGCTCGCATACCCACCCTCACATGCTACGCTCAACTCCATTGTACTCATTGTTCATCATCATCATCATCATCATCAGCAGCAGCAGCCAGTAGACGTCCACTGCTGCACAAGCACAGCCCCATGCCGCGCCACTCCAACCAGGTACCTGCTCGCATACCCACCCTCACATGCTACGCTCAACTCCATTGTACTCATTGTTCATCATCATCATCATCATCATCAGCAGCAGCAGCCAGTAGACGTCCACTGCTGCACAAGCACAGCCCCATGCCGCGCCACTCCAACCAGGTACCTGCTCGCATACCCACCCTCACATGCTACGCTCAACTCCATTGTACTCATTGTTCATCATCAGCCAGTAGACGTCCACTGCTGAACGTAGGCCTCCCCTTTTAGCCTCCACACTGAACGACAGCCTGTCTTTTGCATCCACTGAATGGCGGCGACTCAATGTCGTCGGCGGCACAATGTCGTCGGTCCATCTAGTGGGAGGCCTACCTACGCTGCGTCTTCCGGTTGTTAACGGCCTATTATCCGAGTCGCGTAGGCAACAAAACGCTCCCGCAGCCCCCGCCAAGTTAGAGCAACGATGTTTTTTGCCACGCAAGAGTCAGGACGCCCGCTGGGGGGAGTGTAACGACAAAAACGAACATAGGTCCGACCTCAATGACGCCTGGCGCAGTACTGAACGCGGCGCGCGCAAATTCTCGCGACCTTTTTACGCTTTTAAATTCACAAAAAAACTAAACTATTCACTATCCAAATATATTTTTTTTAAATAAAATTGCCTTTCAGTACATGCAATTTCCAGGTTTTTACGAGCTTTCATTAGAGCACGAATAAAATAAACTAAATCGACTTTGTTTCAGATTTTTTTTTTTTGATCGAGGAAAGTTTATTCTAACGTGTTTTGAACCAAATCATAAACTCAAACACAGGTGTATCTGTGACATGGTTTTTTTTTCTGCTCAAATATTATTTAACTGAATAAAGTCGAGTGAGCAATACATTTAACTCCACTGATAAGCGAATAGGCCTAGACTTATTCTGTACCAGCATTACATCGGCCAGGCGGTTGTTGAGCAGTGAATTCTTTAACTAATTTGGTTATTATTATCTGTTTTCTTTTTTAATTTAATTCTGTTTTCTTTTCATTATGTTTTTATTGTATCCTCAGTGTTCATTCTTAGATATTATTATTACTATATTTCTATCCGTGATGACCTGTAACTGGCTTTGTGTATCTATTTAAGTTTATTTATAAGACATTTGAAACCAAGCTGTTGGGCGTCCTTTTAAGCAAAAAATAAAATAAAATAAATAAATAAAAATTGATTTAAAACCGTCAACTTTGGTATAAGAGGCCGTTAAGGTAGCGTTCCGAAATTAGTGACCGCGACCGGTGGCAGCGGCCGCGTCGTGCGACTACTGCTCACTATGAATTTATATGGAGTGCTAAACAATGCAAGCGGCCGCGTCACACGTCGCGCGACGTGTGGGTCGCAGTTATTTGGTCGCCGGTTGCGGTTGCCAAGATCTGAATGCTACCTTTATCATAGTACATAGTATAAATTGAAGTCGCTTTCCGCGTCTGTCTGTCTGTCTGTATGGCCGCTAACTCCTAAACCACGCAACGGATTTGATGCGGTTTTCACCATCAGTTAGTTACATTTTCAAGGAAGTTTTATATATACATAGTTATATATATACAGTGTAATCTCACTAATCCGGCACTATTAAAAACCGGAGGGTGCCGGATTATTGGAATGTTCGGATTACTGGGTTATACTGAAAAAGTCAAAGTCAAAGTCAAAGTAATTTATTAATAAACATTATGTTTACAGGTCAGGCAATTGTAATATTGTTATATAAGAATGTATACATAATACACAACATTTAAAATATAAATAAAATTATATAAGTCATAGGTAATAAATAAAATAAAGCATTTCATAGAGAGAATAAATGTATGTAATGTATTATGGAACAATTGAATTAACATGTAGGTACATATGTAATTAATGATAAGTTAAAATATGATAAGTTTTGAGGTTAGACTACTAGTCGATGACGCAGCGACCAAAGCGCACACGTATAGAGGGGTAAGGGAGGCGTGGGCGGAGGGTGCCGGATTATTGGACGTGCCGATCTATCGAAGTGCCGGATTAGTGAGATTATACTGTATATATATATAAAACTTCCTTGAAACTACCGAACTAGTTAGCGACCCGCCCCGGCTTCGCATGTAAATTACACCCGTGCGAAGCCGGGCGGGCGGGTCGCTAGTTCTAAATAATAATAAAAAAACGTTAAAATCGCGAACGAAATCTGCTGTCCTTAGAAAAATATTATTGACTAAAGTGTCAAAATGTTTAAGTTATAGAAACGGCTTGACCCATTTTGATGATTGTGTGAGGTGTCGTAAGATATATCTTCATACGCAGCGTGTTATAAACATCATATTGCAGTCGGGTACAATTGTTGATTAGCTGAACCATCATCGTGAACCTATATTTATAGGTACAAGACCGCCATTCATTACGCCACACCCTGTATATAAAAGCAAAATACAACTCGCTGACTGCCTGATTCTCACGAAGCTGAAATGTGGCAGGTAGATTCTTTATGGGTGTAGAGGTCCGCGGAAAAATAATTTCGGCGAAAGGGCCGAATTAAGGAGGGCAAAGAAGGTTGAATGTTAATATGAAAGGAAGCAACCGCTACTATAACTATAAATTTATTGTTTGTATATTTACAGATGTACTCGAGCAGCAACAGTGGCAGCGGCAACCTGAGCACGCTGCTGATGTCCTACCAACAACCCATGAGCCAGTCACCCAAACCCATGTCGCACTCCCACCATCCATACCAGGTCAGTTTGTACTCTAGCAGCAACAGCGGCGGCAACCTGAGCACGCTGCTGATGTCCTACCAACAACCCATGAGCCAGTCACCCAAACCCATGTCGCACTCCCACCATCCATACCAGGTCAGTTTGTACTCTAGCAGCAACAGCGGCGGCAACCTGAGCACGCTGCTGATGTCCTACCAACAACCCATGAGCCAGTCACCCAAACCCATGTCGCACTCCCACCATCCATACCAGGTCAGTTTGTACTCTAGCAGCAACAGCGGCGGCAACCTGAGCACGCTGCTGATGTCCTACCAACAACCCATGAGCCAGTCACCCAAACCCATGTCGCACTCCCACCATCCATACCAGGTCAGTTTGTACTCTAGCAGCAACAGCGGCGGCAACCTGAGCACGCTGCTGATGTCCTACCAACAACCCATGATGGCTCATGTCACCCAAACCCATGTCCCCCCGGTATCGGGGTGTTCCCCGATATTAGCAAACTGGGTGTCTTCAAATCACGAGTGAATCGGTTTCTGAGCAAGCAAGCTCCATCGTAGACTGCATCGTCGTTTAACATCAGGCAAGTCAGCAGTCAAACGCAAGCCTATTATAAAATACTAGCGGTCCGCCCCGGCTCCGCACGGGTATAGTTATATAGCCTATTAAAATAGCCTATATTAATCAGAGATAATGTAGCATTCAAAAGGTGAAAGAATTTTTAAAATCGGTCCAATACCTTTTGAGCCAATTCGTTACAAACATACTTACATACAAATCTTTCCCTCATTATAATATTGTATAGATAAAAAAACACGAACTACCCGGCCAGACTTGTGTCAGTGTGAATATCGCCGAATACCGATAGTGAAGCCGCAGATGATGAACTTGATTGTCGCCCCCACGATCCAAGAAAACAAGGTCTAGCGCTCTGGGAGTTGACACTCAATTACGTCACTGTCCAGTTGCCACTGTATTGCAACAAACACAGACATTGGGAAACAAAATAAAATACTAAAAGCATTTCATTTGCCATTTGTTTTGTCAGCTCAAGCAAAGCAATTAAATTTAAGCACGAATATACATTATTTATATTAAAACCACATTGATTTATTGGATTCCCACAGGTAATATACGGACATTGGGGAAGTTATAATTTCACGCTATTAGTAATACAGAAAATCAGGTGTTTCATAGTGTGTCCGCCATTGTTTCGTATATCTTAATCTCTCGCGAACTATAAATTACTTATTCTGCTCTTGCTTATGTACGTGTATCCATGTCATCGATGACGTCACACGTCAGTGACGTGTCATCGGTCACGTGTCACCCACGTGACACGTTTTTCGGAGCGCTATACCTGGCGGAGTATATTTTATTTCCAACTTAGAACTATCATTACAGGTTATAACCTAATGCGATAGAGTAGCACATTTACATTTCAACAACAACATTGTGACTACAACAGTACATTATTTAATCACATAAAACCTTTAAAGCTATCTTTATAAATTCACTCGGAGCATAACTAAATACAGTAGAACTCCAATTATCCGAACTCCGACTATCCGAATCGCCGATTATCCGAATCACAAACAAGTCTTGACTTGACTTGTCTAACAGCTTACATTGACGGAGATGTTTAAAAAACAATGATTTTTATTTCTAAACTTGTACATAAGTACATTTTATTTATATTTAAAACATGTGAAAATTTCATGTTTCTTTCATTTAATTCAATAAAAAAATAGTGCAATATCAAAACGTAGCTTTTATTCTCTCCAATGGCAATTTTTAAAAAAAAAACCGATTATCCGAATATTTGATTATCCGAATGGGTCCCGGTCCCCTTTAATTCGGATAATTGGAGTTCTACTGTAGGTCTAATCTATATAATTATATCTCTATATCTATATTATTATACCATGGTCACCCCCCAGTGTCTCTTGGAGCGCGGCGTGGGCAGCACGTCGGGCACGGCGCACGCGGGCGTGGCCTGGGGCGAGGAGGAGGAGCGCAAGCCGCGTCCCATCGGCACCGAGCGCGCATGGACCCGCGCGCAAGCTGACCTGCACCACATGCCGCACCTGCCCGACCACGACCGCGCGTACCAGGTACGGCATACCGAGGGACTAGCGTCGCTGGAACTATTGCTATCAGGCGGCCCGTTGGCTTGTTTGCCAACCTATGGCATAAAAATAAATAGTTTTTTTTACATCGTAGATGGGGGAGACCTTTGCCTCTGTAACAGTTTGTCAACAACTTGTTTTGTATAACTGCATTCGAGCCCAAGATACAGGCCTCGTGCTTAGTTTGAGGCTCGCCGACAATTCTATTTAGACAATAAATATCTATTGTTTGCTATTTCTAAGTAAAATTAAGGTTTTTTTCTTCTTTATAATTGGTTCACTAAACTGGCCGTAACATCTTTAAATTCGTTTTTTTTTATACATATAAATATGGCAATGTACGACCTCCTAGAAGTGAACACTGCGTGAATACAATAACAATAATTAATACACTACTTAAATTAAACTAAAGATTGATTTGACTACTTAAATTACAATGTTTTTTGATACTGCCTGATGTAGTATTAAAAATATCCAAATCGTTACAAATGTTATGGTATATTACTTCTGGCAATAAATAAATATTCTATTCTATGATTTCGAATGACGTGACATTTCGTTTATATGGCTGCGACTGCCAATTTTTTCCAAAAATGCCTGGACAGCCGTTCTAATTTATACAAAAAAAAACGTTCTGTGGTAAGCACCGCCTCCCGTTTGTTTCCAGCAGGGTATGAGTGGCGTCGGTCACGGCGTGTCGCACGGCCTGGAGGGGTCCGCGTACGGCGGCGCCGCGGGCGGAGGCGCCGCCGCCGCAGCCCTGTCGCTGATGCACGCGCTGCCGCTGCAGTACCTGCCGCCCGGCGCACCGCCCGACCCGCTGCACCACTGGGACCACCACCACGACAAGCAGGTGCCCAAGCACACGCAGGTACATATCTCGACACATTTTTTTTTTACACACGGTCATCTGACCCCAAACTAAGCAAAGCTTGTGATATGGCTGCCAGAGACTGATGTTAAGCGATGATGCAGTCTACGATGGAGCACGCTTGCCTCGAAGAAACTGATTCAATCGTGATTTGAAGACACCCAGATTGTAAATATGCGGTGAAATCAGAATTTTGTTAATTTGAGAATAGTGCCCATAGTCCCAGATTCGATAGTTTACGAAAACTTTTTTCGTTTACGTATTGTTCCATACATTTTAGTAAAGCGTCTCTATCGGAAACGTGGAGGAACTAAATTTGGCAGTTATCGGCTTCACTCTAATACGAAAAAAGTTTTCGAATACCTTTTAGCCCAGCAATGTATGGGTTTTTTTAAACTATCAAATCTGGGACTAAGGGCACTGGCCGCTTTCTGACCAACGGGAGAGAAAGAGTGATAAAATAGATTTCCCTGCGGTGGAGGTCAACCAAATCCTTACGTCTGTTAGCACTATTAGGCTAGAACACCGCCCAAAGGTAGCATGTCTGTAAATTTTCTACTGAATACAGTTTGGATAGTGTACATCGGAGCTACACAACCTTATCGTACCATCCCATTTCCACTACAGGACAAGTAGACGGCCCTCACCGCCCATGCATTGTGGGACTAAGGGCATAGATAGGTAGACAGTATTGTAATGTGAGTTTTGTTTGCAGACCTGGAGCAAGTGGAGTCACTAAGTAGGATCCGGCGCCTCAACACTGCCTTACCCGCGGGCGCCGCCGCCCGCCGAGGACTACGTTATTATCCTAACCTTGGAAACGGTGTAGATATTAGTGACAAAGATTATTATATACAGATTATCTATATACATACTAGAGATGTCCTATCGAGATGAGAACTACTTATAACTGTACGATCGACTGAAGTGAGCATTAAACGATTCATTATAATGAAACTCGTGAGGGAACCGGCTGTAGTTTTATTTGTTAGTCGCCGAACTGTGGGCTGGTCGCATTAGACGAAGCATAGTTGTGAGGGCGCCTTGCGCGACGCCCACGCCCTTTATTCGATGTAGATATACTTGTACGCGTACCGATGTAATGTTGTAGTGCTAACAGACGAGACGCACTTGGCTGACGAGCCGCCGTCCAACCAACGGGAGAGAAAGAGAAAATGTTCTCTTTCCCACCCGTTGGTTGGACGGCGGTTCGTCAGCCGAATCCATACGTCTGTTAGTACTATTAGGTAGCTTGGAATGTGATTCCGAAGTGCCGCTCAGTGTTTTGCGTTGCCTTGCGCGGCTGCCTCGCGCCCGCCGTCTTATATACATATTTTACACTATTATATGGCATAATACGATATTAGTTTCGAACTGACGCGCTCGCTCGCTGACCGAGACGGAACATTCAACGTGTATTCATAAAATTGCTTGTACATGAGAATTAAATATCATATATTGATGCACTGTATCCACTGGTGTTTTTAATAATACCACCTGTTTTTTTCAATAATTATTTTTTATTAGGTTTATTTGGGTAATGTGTATATTTATAAGTAAATTATTATTGAGGACTTACTATGATGTCTCGAATATAATTAACGCAGGATATGCGGTAAGTTCTAGGCAAATAAACCGTTGTCAAAATATCTTGCGTGTGTTCTTCAATAGCCTCAGTTTATGAACACCGAGGTCTTTGCCCAGTTTCCCGTACTTACATTGGATCAATTTTAAATCGTACAATAATTACAAGATTACAGGGATGTGACAGGTATAATTTTTCCTGTTTGTCCCCTTGTGAGGTAAGATGAGGGAGCAGACAGGAATAACTCAGTAAATTCCGTATGTTGTTCGCTATGATCTTTATTTTCAAGTTGAAGCATTGACAGAACGGTCATTTTCCTACAAAATAAGTAAGTTTGTACAGTGCTAGTGGCCAAATTTATAGTCAGGCTTCCCGGCACAACTTTACGATTGTCGTTGTCAGACAAACAACCGGAACCTACAATATGATGTGTCACCCAACCCACGGTAGCACTCGATTGTAAATGCAACGGTCACCCATCATTCATTGCCGACTTAAGGTACCAATTAAAGATCTGATAGACGTATAAACATATTTATTAGAAACCCATTGACATAACTAAATAATATTATGTAAAATTCAAGAGATTCACTTACAGTTGCTAACATAGTACATTTTTTTTTTGTAAATTACATATTTACAATAAATTACTAAAAAATTAGACATAAATTTATAGGTAAGTATTCTTAAGCTACCAAAAGCTATTTCCCAAAAGTATAAATGTAGAAACATGCTACTTTCTAAATGCATAAAATCACATAGTTACGATAATGTTAGCTCAAAACTTTGGCGACTGGGATATAATGTTTACAACGATAATGCAGCGCTTAATATCCTAAAACTTTGGCCAACCAGAATGTAAAGTCTTTCCCATTAGTACAATACATTTATCAGTTCCATTGACTGTACTAGTGAGAGTTTTGTGTCTCATTAGTTCAATTAATGGCGGTCGATATCGTCAAAGAAGTCTTAGAGTCAAGCAAAGTAAGTCATGGTCAGTCAAAGTCTTGCCCTAGTAAAGTGGTGGAGACTTAATACAAAAAGCATGTTTCACCTCTTTATATCATCTGTTTTTACATTGACACCCAAAACCCGATTACCAAGTTCTATAAAAAAAAAAACTACAGCACTGCCTGTTTAATCCGAACCAAGGGCGGATCCAGCTTTGGTGCCGGCGGGGTCATATAGTCGTGGTCAAATCACAAGAAGTTATAATTTAATTTTTATGTTAATTATGTTAATTGGTCCACCTAGGTCCTGGACCCAGCCCAGGGGGAGGTCATGATCCCCCCCCCCCCCTGGATCCGCCCTTGATCCGAACACCACACCTCGTTCTGATTTTAGGAGTTACTATGGGGGACATTAATATTGATTGTCCTGTTTTGTGTACCTTCTAAATAAAATAAAATAAAAAATAATCGATTTAAAAACTACAAAAAAATATGTGGTACTGACGAGATGTACAAGTGACACAACAGTAAAGAAAGGAGCAGAACGACAAAATTCGACACCTTCAACGCACGTTAGTCAAGGTAAGGTACTGGTAAGTAAGCGGTTCGGGATTGGTAGGGCCGTTTGAACGCTAACAGAAAGTGGCTCCAGTCTAGACCAACGGGCTATACTGTAGTAAGTTTGTATGAAGTGGGCCGAGGTCCGGAGCGCCGTAACTAGGAACGTTTAGAGTTCAGAATGCCTCTCCAGTATTCTAACCTCGAGGTCGGCGTGCAACCTCTCCACTTTTATGGAGTGCTTCTTAATCAACTGTTCCTGCTCTTTGAAGGGGTTTATCTTGTCGCCCGGTGCTGCCATCTGTAAACATGGACAAGAGTAAACAAGGCAGAAAATATATTTGTTTTGTTTAAATTAGAACGGCTGTCAAGTTATTTTTGTAAGAAATTAGTTGTAGCAAGGCAGATAGACTAAGAGGAAAGACAAAAGCGGAACATAAGAGCGTAGATCTGAAATTTGCCTAAAAACGGTATAAACTTAGATGGCACCGAAATTTGAGCGTGCTATAGGTTATCTCGAACTTCCGTAAGCGCTGCACTCAGATAGCGTACAAAAGGGTTCTACAATTAACCGTACCGATAGTATCTCTCAGTCAAGTTTCGCTACATTTCAAGATAATAGAGAAAAGTGCCATCTACTGGTATGGGTTACGCTAAGGTTACGCTTCTCTTGAAATGTTACGAAACTTGACTGCGATACTAGCGCTACGGTAATTTGTAGAACCCTTTCATACTTTTTTTGATGGCAGCGCTTACGGAAGTTCGAGTCAACCTATAGCACGCTCAAATTACGGTGCCATCTAAGTTGATACCGTTTTTAGGCAATTTCCAAGCTACCCTCTATGTTCTGCTATTGTCTTTCCTCTTAGTCTATCTTCCTTGGTTTTAACCAGTTGCACCCATATAAACGAAACGTAAGTCATTCGAAATCAGTTAGCAACTGTGATGCGGTCAAAGAACTTTGAGACCTAACCCAAAAAGGTAACGTCCAAGTTCTTTGGATGAGGAGTTCGACGCGTTGATCTAAATAAGAATGTACAATCAAGATTCACTCATAATGCCTGGCGACAAATTTTCCTTGTCATTTCCGTTCGTAAACATGACTCATTGAAGAAAACAAGACCACAGAAAATATTTTACACGCTTAATTAGAAGAAACCGATTCTCTCGTGATTTGAAGACATCCAGATTGTATCTATCGGGAAAAACTCAATCAGGCAGCACATTATGTTCAGTCCAGACAGACTAGCGGTCGTTTAGTCTGTGTTGTTGTTAACAAAAACATAATAAAGAAAGTAACCTTGGTGTGATGTTTTTCTTTGTTGATTATATGGTCGGCTTGCAACTGGCGCAGCTTCAGCAGTCGCGACTCGTAATGCTGCAGTTCCACCTAACAACAACGAAATGGATCTTTCACTTGTTCCTTCCGGCCATGGTATAATAATATACTCAGCCAGGTATAGCGCTCCGAGAAAAAAAATCACGTGGTTGTCCCGCAACTAAGTCAGCAATGTCATGGATGCACGTACACGTGCTTAAGCAAGAGCAGAATAAGTAATTTACAACAAGTTCGAGAGAGATGACGATACATGAAACAACGGAATCTCCATGAGAGCTGATTTTCTGTGTTACCAGTAGCGTGAAATTATAACTTCTAATCTCCGTATCTTACCTGTGGGACTAAAGTTATATGATTATTAACGGGATATTTACCGTGGTAAGGTTGTGGAATGAGCTCCCGATATTTCGGCGCAGTTACATGTACCATGTTCACGGGAAGACTGAAGAATGCGGGTGGTTGGTCAAAAAGTTAGGTGCAGACATAACCACACGACCACGGTAAATATCCCATTAATAATCATATAACTTTAGTGAACAACCGTGATAGTTTAAAACAGTGTTTTACCTGTGGGAATCCAATAAATCAATGTGGTATCGATATAAATAATGTGTTTAATATATTAAATTCGTGCCTAACTTGAATTGTAAACTTGAAACCAAATGACAATTGAAATGCTATTTGTATTTCATTTAATAGATTAATAACAAATTTGTTTCCCAATATCTGTGTTTGTTACAATAAAGTGGCAACTGGACAGTGACGTCATTGCGTGTCCCGCAATGACGTCACTGTCCGAAGCGCTAGACCTTGTTTTCTTGGATCATGCCTCCACCCACTTGGATCCACCGCCAGGCTCCACACGTGGAGCCAAAGCAATATTTTCCCCTCTTGAATCCTCCAGTGGATCCATAGGTATTTTCATTGTCTCTTAAATCCACCGGTGCATCTGAAGATATATTTTTTTCCTAATGAATCCACCGTTCACCAGGCTTCACCGGTGGAGCCAAAGCAATGTTCACAACAGATATATATATCTCTAAACAACGTGTAACAAAAAGGTAGTAATAATTAAGTTTAAAAAAAATGTGTCCGCATTCAAAATGATCGATCACGTGATCTATTTTGTATGAGGACTACATTTTATTTTTCTCGGATTTTGCGAACTTGTTTTCTACAAGTTATTCACACTGATGATTGGAGTGACCGCATTCAGTATTACTATAACTTTTCTGTAACAAGTTGTATATAAATATCGATGTGTGTATGTTCCCCCTATGGACTCCGTAACGGCTGGACCGATTTTACCGGGACTTTCACTGACAAATAGCTCTTGTTGTAAGGAGTAATCCGCGCAGGTGAAACCGCGGGGAGCTGCTAGTTCATATAAGAGACATAAAAAGTTAACCAGTGCAACAACTGGCGGCTAAGAGCGATCTCTTCCAGACAACCATAAAGAATGGTTCATAGAGCAGGTAGAAGGGTTGTGCAATAATCAACAAATTACATGTTAGTTATTAAATCGTGGACATAAAAAGAATGGTTAAATTACAAATAATATTTACACTATAATAGCATAAAATAAATACGTCAGCGCGTTGACATTTCAGCATTTGGGCGCAACTGCCGCCGGATAATTTTTAAGGTTTAGATTATTTAGTTAGGCGCCACCTAGCTTATTTTTTGGTGGACTAGTGACGGAGGTGGCGCCATCACTGGTGTAACGCTGCAGTAACGTACCCTGCTGACACTGTTTACGGATGTGTCGTTGGCGAACAATTAGCGTTTAGCAAGTTTGGATACCGTCCGGCAGAGGCGCTAGTGAAGACGCGCGGACACGCGAGGCTCGGTGGAGCTCACTTTGAATTTGGACTCTTTGGTTGGAGGGTGACAGCGTTCGTTACTAAGCGGAATACCTTGTCCCCAAGTAATTTTCTATCGTAAGATTAATCATACTATTCCGGAATAAAAGCTGTGTCATTGTACGTGCGATGTCTCATTCTCTTCGCCCGCTATAATCAAATCAAATATTTATTTACTAGCTTAAAATGTATAGTTAAACAACCAATATGAAAGATTGGGATCTAAAAACCTCAAATACCCAAATGAATTATTCATTATGCCAATCAGAGTTCCCTATAAAGTAATAGGGCCCAGGTGCCAGTGTTCTATTGAGAACCAATGTTAGGTATCGTTTTATTATGAGCTCGAGTTGTTTTGTTAAAATAACTCAGATTTATGTACATAGTTTGCCATAGAACCACGACATCTGATGCGGATCGGCCCCTCGCACGTGCCGACAAATAAGAATAAGCAAGTAAACAGTGGCAACAGCGACAGAATAAATTATGAGCAGTTTCGATGCCATCTCAAAAACAGTGAAGGAAAACATCGTGAGGAAACCGAAATGTCCAAGAACCTCAATAGTTTAAAGACATTACATTCACCTACATGTACTAGGTCAGCATGGAAGATTAGGCCCATCATCTCTCTGAGAGGCTTGTATCCCAGCAGTGGGAACGTGATGGGCAGTTAATGATGATGGTAAAAACAATGTTACTTTTTTTTTTATATAATAGTAGGCAAACAAGCGACGGGCCACCTGATGGTAAGTAGTCACCGTCGCCTATGGACACCTACAGTACCAGGGGCATTGGCGGTGCGTTGCCTACCTTTGAGGACTCAATTCACTCTTCGCTTGAAGCGATTGAGGTTATATGTTGGAGGAAAAACCGAAGGTGGTAAGCCATTCCACAACTTATAGGTGCGTGGCAGAAACAATCGATCAAATCGAACAGTGCGAGACTTCCACGCATCTATAATATGAGGATGGCTTTTTTGGCGATGGCGTCCGGTTCGATAGTAAAACCACGTTGGAGGGATGGATGGATGAATACCTTCAATGAAGCCAGTTCATCGACTGAAAAGTTAGCGGCTGTGGCCATTCTCCAAAGTCCTTGCACCTTGGGTTCGATGAACTCCTTGTTGTCGGGCCCTGATAACAATAAGTTGAGTATCTTTATTTCATCGTCGATAAGTTTTCTGAAATTTTCTGCGCAATTTTCTTAATTTCTCTTTTTTTATTTCCGTAAGAACCTTCTACAGGCTATTAGAAGAAAAAAAAATCGGTAAAGTTGTTCTCTAGTTATGGCGTGACCAAGGTGAATAGGGATTCATATATATATACTACTATGTATCTATATAGATAGATACAACAGAGAAAACATAATAAAGAGTTTCTATCTATCTATAGACAGATAGTTACACTGGGATACACTTTAATGTATCAATTTACTCACCATAACAAGTGCATTCATATTTTTATCTGATAAGAAAACAAAAAACGGTAACTGACACGACTAAATGTATGGAACAGTTGATTTATTTTTTTGCAGTTTTAATAAGGTTGGCCACATAGTAAAAGTTGTTCATAATGATGAGAACAATATCCTCCTTTCGTCCTTAGTACAGGGTAAATGCGAAACCCTGATAAAAAAATACATTCGTACGCCACACCTGGCAAGGACATGAGATACGTTTCCATTTATACGACCCTGTATGCTACTTTGTATGTATTTGTACCTAGTGTACCTACCATGTTCTGACAAATAATTTTATCTAATTTATAAGTTTTTTTAAAATATTGGCGAGAATTAAAGACAATAATGTAAAACCAGTAATGCTTCCTCACCTCTAGCTGTAATCCTCTGCAGTTTATCGTACCCGTCCCTCAGGTCCCTGTGCTTTTCTCGGACCAAGTTGGCGGTGTCGAGGAAATCCTTTGACAGTTCGTTGTTCTCCGCATTGATTTCATTGAAATTATCTATTTCCTCATCATTTACAGCATCTGAAATTTAAATAGGAAAGTACCGGTATACATAGTGAATTAAACGGAAACTTAAGGCGCTTGCAGACGATGCGTAGTACAAAAGTAGAAGTTGTAAGCCTCAGTCTTATTGCAAGTGGCAGTGGAAGTACTACTAAGCACTACCACTGCCACTTGCACTAAGGAAAACGTTGCAGACGATGCGTAGTGGCTACTTACAACTTCTACAATTTGGCAGCCTTATCACTGAGAAAGATTTCTTCCAGTCTAGTAAAATTAAATCAATAGATTGCTAGCAATGACTCTATATTGATATCCAATTTTGATATATTTAAAGTGACTTGCATAATCACTTGGTTTTTTGGGAATAATTTCTAGGGTTCCGTACCCAAAGAGTGTCACCGGGACCCTATTACTAAGCTTACGCTGCCTGTCTGTCCTACCTTCTAACGGCTATATTTTTTGAACCATAATAGATAGCCAGTTGGAATTTTTACAGAATTTACTATGTTATGGTGGATTAAAAAAATTACGACCGGCAGATGCGAAACCTGGCGGTATAACAGAGCATTTTTGCTGCAACTTAAAGGATGATTCACACTGGGCCCTATTTGATCATAACTTTAGACGAGGACTCAAAGTACAAAGACATAACGCAAAAAAAAACTCGCATCGACTAGAGGGCCCCATTCATTAATTACATTAAGTCGATTATGCCCATTATTGAAACAAACATTTTTTTTGTTTAATGTGTGTTCATTTATTCGTTCATTGGAATGTCATAGGCTATGTTGCAATTTCCATCAAGGTTTTAAATTACTTTTAATAATAAATACTTGTCAATTTAGTTCAGGCTCCCATTTTATGGCTTAATAATTTTTCAAATACTAAGGCTTTGAAATACTTAACTTGCAAACTAATTTATAGATAAAAATACCAATATCTAATTTTATAGCTAACTCCGCATTTTTCCATTCAAATTATTAAAATTCGAAATGAACATATTTAAAATTAGCTTGCCCGCGCTACTTCTTTCGCGCAGTGGAGAAATCAACTAAACGAGCGTATTTTTTTCCTAACTATTATTATTATAAAACATAGCTATGATATTCACGAATAGTGTAGCTTTCTATTAGTGAAGATTTTTTTTAAATCGGATTTGTTGTCAGTAGTTCCGCCGATAACTTCCTACAAACATACTTACAAACTCTATTCATCATCATCATCATCAGCCAGAAGACGTCCACTGCTGAACATAGGCCTCACCCTAAGGGGGGGGTTTGCTATAATCCCCACGCTTGGCAGGCGGCTTGGGGATCGCAGGTTCCACCATTCAAATAGGAGGATGCTGCTGCCCATCCTCTAGAGGTTCTGGTCGCAGTTTTAGGACATACCCGGGTCCACACAACAAACTTACAAACTTTATTACCTCATCATAATATTAATGTAGATAGTATGTTATGTACTTAAATACCAGAGATTACCCCATTGTATAAAAATAAGGATTTTCTTTACATAAACTTATATATTGGTGTACCTCGGAACATTAAGCAAATAGAAGTATTTATTGACTGTTGACAATGTTTCTGTTAATATGTGTAACCAGTATGTTGATGACCAGGTACGCGGCGGCGGCGGTCGAGATACCATATTACGACGTGGAGCAAGCTGAACAACTGTTCGAAGACTTCATTCTAACTTACAGTAAAACATACTTGAACCAACAAGAGAAGCAAATGAGACTTGAAATATTTAAGGACAAACTAAATATGATCAACGAAAAGAACTCCATAGGAGGCGCCGTCTTCGACATCAACCTTTATTCCGATTCAACTAGTGAAGAAATTGAACAAAGAATGGGCTTCAGACCTAGGAAAAATTATTATGACGATTGTAAAACTGTAACCGATAAAGATATAACCACAAAAGACGCTCCCGAATCAATAGACTGGGTGGCGACAGGAGCAGTGACTGCAGTGAAAAATCAGTGCCTACCCCAATGTTGCGGGTCGTGTTATGCGTTTGCAACAATAGGGAACATAGAAGGACAATATTACATCAAGCATAAAAAACTGGTCAGTTTCTCAGTACAGGAAATAGTAGACTGCTCAAAAGGAAACAACGGATGTGAGGGGGGGTTTGAAGCAGTCGCTATGACAGACTTACAGAAGATCGGAGGAGTGGAATCTGAATCAGACTATCCATACGAAGCCAAAGTACAAACCTGTCGATTCAACAGCTCTAAAACTGCAGTGAAGCTTGTGGGCTGTACAAAATACCGGTTGTCAGATGAAGATAAAGTGAAGGAAGTACTGGCGAAACGTGGTCCGATAACTATTGCGGTGAACGGTCATGATATGTATCATTACACGATAGGCATCATGGGAGAGAAGCATTGTAGCAGCAAAGGTATTTTAAATCACGCTGTACTGCTAGTGGGTTACGGAACGGAAAATGGCGTAAACTATTGGCTGATCAAGAATTCTTGGGGCTCTGAAAATGGGGAGAAAGGATACGTCAGGATCACTCGGGGTGAAAACACATGTGGTCATATGAATGAATATAAAGCTTCGGCAGATTTGTAGATGTCTGTCTTGATATAAAATACATAAATTGCAAAGACAATATAACCACACCTTGATCACCTTGATCGCGCATGTAGCCAAAATTCCCTTATGAGGCAGCTTGTGATTGGAGACTCGGCGCGACTCGACGCTTGTGATTGGAGAATCAAAAGTCATTCATTCAATTCGCGCCTAGGATTGGCCCCGCTCGAAATAGTTTAGGTTGACATGTTAGATTGCCTTTGCCTCATGCGGGATAAAGGATGAGCAGTCAAGTGATTATATTGTCATTGATAAATTGTATATTTTGTCACTCATACATGACAAAGATCATACACCCCAAGCGGGACGTATACACCCCAAGCGGGACGTCAGTGCAGGACTTATCGCCCCCATCTCGAATAAGATAAAGAATAAGAATGACAAAGATATTTCGATTTTGCAAAATTACGTAGGTAGATTACGGTTTATTTTTAAAACGTTTTCAGGGTTCCGTAGTAAGACAAGGAATGCTATATGTTCGTTCTGTCCGTCCAAATTTTTTAGAACCTTCAAATTTTTTGCGTGCATCATTTTTCCACATGCAGTCACAGTTTTAATATAGATCTCAACTAAACTACAAGAGACTACAAACCACTTTCTTTGGCAATTCATCGCGAAAATGCAGCCAGCGTTCTTGGCACTTTACCACACGGACAACATCTTGTTTTTCATATTTGATTATATTAGTGATAATTAGTAATAAGTAATAATTAAGGCTTTTTTATTTTCTTTGTTTGACATACCTTTGTACTTAAATTAACGATAAAAATGTTTTTGTTTACTAAAGTACAAAAAGTATAATATTGCATTTTAAGGGTTAGCTCTGGTCTCTGGCACATGTGGAATGTACCAATTTACCGAAACCAATTTTTCCCCATAAATATTTTTTTTTAAACTAAAAATGTATATGTAAATGTAAATGTAATGTATTTTTATTGCATCCGCCTTGACGAGTACTCTGGCCGCCTTGACAAGTAGTCAATCCACCCGGCCACCACCGTCACTTTTCGGCGACCACTGTCACTCTCCCAGCCACCACCGTCACTCTCCCGGCCACCACTGTCACACTCCCAGGCACCACCGTCACTCTCCTGGCCACCACCGTCACTCACCCGGCCACAATCGCTTCTTTTACCACCTTAAAAAGCAAAGTTTTCAGTCGAACCAAAGCATACTGAACTTACTTTTATATCCCTCATCTTTCTTGTCATCCATGTCCGTCAAAAGGTCATAGTACTGGTCGATCTTGTCCTGATGATGCACAAACTCTTCCTTGAGAGCTGCCAGCTCTTCTCTGGTGAACCCTGACTCCTCAGCTTTAGCCCACAGCATGTTCAGCTTCTTGTCTTTGAAGAGGCTCTTGTTTATATGGTGGTCTAAGGCTGCGTTGTAAGCCTGAAAGGGTGAAGGAAACTTTTTTTATTATGATACACATTTTACCTATATGAAAACATAAAATACTAGCTGACCCCACCGGCGTTGTCCTAACGCGCGAAGTTAAAGTCGTCAATAAGTTTCCAGAAATTTTCTTAATTTTTCTTTCCATATGAATCTTCTACAAAGTATTAGGAAACAAAAAAAATAATAATGAAATCGGTAAAGTCATTCTCTAGTTTATGGCGTGACCAAGGTAAATAGGGATTCATTTTTATATACGGGGTGTAAGGGGAACACTCTCGAAACCAAAAGAAGGCAATTGTACTCATCATTATGAACAACTTTTACTATGGGACCAGCCTTGAAATCGCGAAAAAAATATCAGCTGTTCTATAGAAAACGGTCATTGACACTCGACAAAATGTATGGAACAGCTGATTTTTTTTTCGTGATTTCAGGTTTGGTCCCATACTAAAAGTGGTTCATAATGATGAGTACAATTACCTTCTTTTGGCTTCGAGAGTGTTCCCCTTACACCCTGTATATTGATATAGATTAAAAAACCTAAACCTAGAGTGCCACCGGCAGCAGGGCAGAGCCCAAGCTACCGGTGGTCAGGGCTGCAGAGTGAGGAACCTCCTGACAATGCGCACTGTGGCCACGATGACCGCCTTCTGCATCTGACCCTTGACCCAACGCTTTATTATCATTCTTCTTTCTGCGATCGGCTGGGCCGTGGGCAAAAGTGTATATGTGTGGTGGTAACACTCAGATTTTAACTATTGCGGAACACCTATTCAGGCAACACATTCCACAGACCAGCAGTTCGCACAATAAAAGTTGGATCAAAGCACTTCGTATGTGTTACATAACTAAATAAAATAAATAAACATTCGGGAAATTTTTTCACACTTGGTCATCTGACCACAAACTAAGCAAAGCTTGTGATATGACTGCCAGAGACTGATATACATACATTTATAGTTTTAAATACATACTTAAATAGATACTAACAACCAGATATAGAACAAACACAAATGTTCATCACCCAAGCTCAGAAGCCAGGTTCTCTACCAACTGGACCAACGGGCAACCTTGTTTTTTTTTTAGTATTTGTTTTTTTTTACAAATTATAAATCATTAGTAAATTATGAACAGCAATCATCGGATAAGTGGTGGTGATGTTGTTATAGGTATCTGCAATGCAAAGATTTGGTGAGTGCAAAGATTTTAATGTCAATTTCTACATCATCAATTTTTACATATATATTTTTAAATACATATTAAAACCCAGATATAGAACAAACACAAATGTTCATCACATGAATGTTTGTCCTAGGTGGGAATCAAACCCACAGCCTCAAGCGCAGACGGCAGCTTCACTACCATCTGTTTTATTATATTAATAATATCAAATAGGAATATTGAGTCAGTGGAATTAGCGCACACTGCTGCAATGCATGTGTTGCTACTGCTTTGTGTTTAACATGCTTTCAGTACAGCAAAGCCTTAATTACGATTTTCTGTACTTACCGCTTGTTCCTTCTGCCTCGGAGGAGCATTCTCATCAAAGTGCTCTCTTAGACCATACACTGACATAATATTTGTTAGCTTACGCCTGATTTCTGCCTCTTTCAGCCCTTCCTTGTCACCACCATCACTTTTTAACCTCTTTAAAGTCAGCTCCTCTTTGTCTTGAATCATTAGATCACTGTACAGAGATTTTAGTTTAGGCTCAGTGAGGCGCTGTAAATTCAAGATTAGTTTTTGGTCACAGGTTCACTGCAGTTCACATACATGATATCTCATTCTATCTTCTCAAAAGCGTAAATGGATTGTAAACAAAAGCAGATGACTCTCCATATAGAATGTAGAGTTGTAGGCTAATATAAAGACTCAAAGTAAAATTAAAGTAGTTTATATTTATAGATTCTTACAGATACATTACTTACAAGTTGTGCTTTGGACCACAGGAGGTTCAATTTATTCATTCTGAAAGGCTTTTCTAGAGATCTAAAATTTACATCATTTTTCTTTTTTTCATTTGCACTTTTGGTATATTTATTTTCACATAAACTGAGACTTATGAAAAACAAAAAGCACATAAGTACTTTCAACGTATAATAATTCATTCTGTAGCCCAAGAATTTCGAAAAATTATAGAAAATTCGGAACAAACACGGAAAAAGTAGGTGGAAATTACATACAATCGTCACAGACACAACACATGAACACAAAACGTAAAGAACACAAGTCAACACTGACACTAACTAAATTAGCTTTTCTAAATTATTTCATCCCTTACTGAACTAGCTAAAGCTATTAAAACCATACCGCCTTGTCTTACGTATTTTACTGTCGTCTCAGACTGTCTTCTTGAACGATGCGCGCGGTGTGAAACACACTGGGTTATTGAACGGGTGAGGCGTCATCGGGCAATTGCCCGACGATCTAACTGAATGCACCCCTAGTAATGTAGGGGGTTTTGGAAAAATTAAAAATACACGTTGAACCCCGAATACCGGCGTTAGGGTAGGGCCTGGATGGGCGACCGCCTTTGATTATATATAGAACGGATATGTCATACCTATAATTTCCCCTCAGCCGAGGTACATGCGTTGGCTCCGCCAACGTATGTCAAACAAGCACACTGTTTTATAAAAATTGTTTCAACGTCGTTCATCCGCCATTTGTCTTCTTACTATGTTGCGAAACGGAGCTCCTTAAAAATGGTCATATGTGCAGTAATCCTTTGTAAATCTCGATCACATACTACGAACTTCACTACGCACGGAGTCTCTTATCACAGGTAAGTATTTTATTAAACAAATAACGTGCTAATTTCACCACAAAACGAGTTTAAGTAAGCTTAATTGAACAGAAGAAAATATTAATCGAAAACCAGGGTTGCCAACTCGATATCACAGATACTCGCTAAATGACATCTCAAATAACGCTAGATTAATATAAATTTACAAAATATATAGCAAATTTGTTTGGACATGGAATAAAATTATAAAGTTTCATTATGGAACGTATTGCCTCACCCGAGAAAAACGGTTTAAGTTTTTATATAGGTTTCTTTAATTCCGAATGCTGATAAACTTCAAATATTCTCGCGTTAAATTCATTTTTGCCAAATACACACATTGTTTTCAAGCTATTTCCAAGCACAATTCTAGTTCTTACTAGAACTACTCAATCAACATACTCTAAAACACTACGGTCAAATAGACATTCTCTTCCCCCCGCAAGCGAACGCGGGGGAGTCATCAGATCCAGTAGGATAACACAATAGCATGTCACGCCCCAATTTTATCAGAAAAACGTTTTAGGGCCAAATTCTATGAATAATAAGGTTGCTACAAAAAAAGGATTATCATATTAAAATTAGACACACAAACATGTCAGTGTAGGACGTAGGTACATCGTCATCTTATTAGTTCCGGAAAATCCCCCAAGATAGTATAGCAAAGCAACATATAAAACTAAAGCGTTTTGTTACTTCTCGCGTGGCTGCGTATTGTTCTACGGTGACCAGAAAAAAAAACCAGCGTGATTGCTGTTTAGTGTTAGCTGTTTTATCTTAGATTTCAGCGCTAGACTAGACTTACGAAAATAGAGCCAAATCTAGCACAAATAGTTACTAAGTTGGCAACCTTGTCGAAAAAATGAACTAGTGATGTGCTAATTTATTACTCGTGGTCTCGTACTCGTTACATAGATAGTTACTCGTACGACGTAATCCAAGTTTGAATGAAGTTTGATAGGTATAAAAACTCGTACTCGTACTCGTTTTTTTTTTTGTGTTTTTCTCCCATTTCGGAGCATGCTAAAGCCATACGGCCTCGTCTACTGTATTTACTTTACTGTCATAAATAAGTAAATCTCCAGTACAGTAGGTATATTATTGGTATCGTGCGTGTGTTATTCGTATATGGCCTTTGATATTATATAGTTGGGATCGGCCTTTAAACTCAAGCTAGTACTGAAGAAAGTTTGTCAAATACTGAAGGAGGCGAGGGAAACAACTATTGCAGACATTGACATAATTATTCTTACTAGTTCTACAAACGCACACTTCAATATTGAGCGCATACAACTGCAAACGATGTGCTCAAAATGTATACAACCAAATGGACGACCGAGGGGAGGGGGAGGTAAGTGCTAATGGGGAAACTGTAGGTGTAGGTGTAACGTTTCCATTTATTTATTTTTTCTGAGGTTATGGTGTCAGAATAATAAATGTGGGTTGAAAATGGATACAAAGTATATCATACTAATATTATAAATGCGAAAGTGTGTTTTTTTGTTTTAACGACGACCACGACTTTTAATTAGTTTTATTAATAAATATTTTCTAGAGATTTTTTCCTGTAGTGTAATTTACCCACTGTATTTTTTATCGGTATTATCAATCATCAACATCATTTCAGCCGTAGGACGTCCACTGCTGGGACATAGGTGGGCTATGTCGGTGACTTTCGTTCGTCTCATTTCGGATTCGATCTCGTAGAGAAACCCCGAGCATAGCCCTCTCCATAGCTCGTTGTGCGACTTTGAGCTTGCTTATGAGGCCCATAGTGAGATTTTCGAATGAAACTAATAAAGTATTGTATTATCAATACAATACAATACTTTATTAGTAACTCCATAGTTACAAATCAAACTTCTCCAGTACACTCTTCGGTATCCGATATCGGTATGGTAACTATTGGTGAAAGCACAATATTTAGTTGGTATTTTTATCACTTCACTAGCTTTGTATAATGTGTGCGAAGTAAACACAGCGAGGCGACCAATGAGCGGTGCGCATTTTGTATTTGTGTTCTGTTTTGTCAATGAGTGCAGGTTATATTGATGTGTGCACTTGTAGAGATGTATTCGATTACTTGAATGGGCGGGCTTTGGAAAACAAGTGTGTGCTATGCGTGTTTACTTCGTCTCCCGCAAAAAGTGCCAGACTTTTTTTCATAGCAGCTCGGGCTAATACCGCATCCGTTCTATATATAATCAAAGGCGACCGCCCAGGGCGCCAGGTAAAAGGGGCACCGCAGTTATATAAAAATCTATACCACTATCTCCACCACTCTACTGGGACATTAGTTTGACTTATGTAGCCGTGACTTATTTTGCTTAACTCTGACTGTTGTGACTATGACTTGCTTGACGCCATGTAAGACCATGTTTATGCCTGAAGGACTTTGTATCTATGATCATGGAAAATATAACAAAAAAAAAACATGTTTAAGTGTTGCCAGGTCTCCCGATTATTTGAGATTTCCCCGGTTTCAGCCGAAACCCCATCTACCGTTATTCTACAGTGGGCACTGTAGAATAACGTTTTTTGTCCCAGGTCCCAGATTTGATAGTTTACAAAAACTTTTTTCGTTTATGTATTGTTCCATACATTTTAGTAAAGCGCCTCTATCGGAAACGTGGAGGAACTAAATTTGGCAGTTATCGGCGGTATAGATCGCTTCACTCTAATACGAAAAAAGTGTTCTAATACCTTTTAGCCCAGCAATGTATGGAACAAGACGAAAACGAAAAAAGTTTTCGTAAACTATCAAATCTGGGACTAAGGGCACAGCATGCGGGACTCCCGTTTTTTTTACATTTTGGGTTTGGAATCGTAGATTCTATAATTAAAAATAACTGCGTGATAGGAAACGCAAAAGTAAATCGTAAATGTACTATTATTGTGTAATTGTAATGTACTAAGGTAGTAATAACATACCACATGCAACGTAAAATATGTTCTATGGCTCAGAACAATAAAGCCGTATATTTACTAACAAACTTGTTTAGTTTCATAGAATGTGAACACATCGGTGAAGGGCGATGTATAAACCAGATATAGCGCATTAAATGCAAAAAAAAATCATTTTTTTGCATTCCCATGGTTTTACTCTATCTTCCGTTCGTCTGTCTGTCTGTCTATTACTTTTCAATAGCATATTATCAAAATTTTACGATATGATATAATATTATGCTATGTAAATAATAGTTAGCCGATTTATTTAAGTTTGTCTTCATACGACTTCCGATTTTTCCTTGCTACACATCCCGTTTTACGAAACTTACACCTAGCAACACCTTATGTATATTCTTCGGTAATATGACAGACGGGTGTCTTTATTGAACATGATATTTGCCGACACGATATTCTACGGCATGATAATGTACAGCATGATAATTGGTGTACATGTACATCGATGATCATGCTGTACAATCCATGTCGTACAATACTGGCCGTTAATTATCCACTCGTGAGTATAAAGTACAGCAAGGAAAGCACAGCCAGTATTGTACTGCCAATAATCCACGTACATGGGAAAATCCACGTTTTATCCGGCTGTACATTATTATGCCGTATTTTATCATGTCGTGCAATACGGGCCGTGCTTTATGGATGCGGCTCCGGGACCGATAATGCACAACATGATAAAAGGTGGCATCTCCCGTATTGGCTAATATTGCTGAAATGTCTCTGCTCTGATTGGCTGTTGCGTCGTTTGTTCCCGCTAGAAGCTCTTACGGTCACCCCTGAGTGTCACTTCGCCACACTCAACCTTCGCTTCGCTACGGAGGTCGCTTCGTTTCGCTCGCCACCTCCACCCTTCGCTCCACTCGGTCTCGTATGGCTCACTCTCACTCAGGACCTCGCTTGAGCTCCTGGCTTCCTCGCTTTTTATATACACTCTAGGGGTAGGGACCACAAGACTAGGTGGAGTCGGGGTGCTCTGTGTTGGTTCTGTGACCCATTTCGAACCTAACCTACTCAAGTCGGGGTGCTCTGTGTGCCAGATCTGTCACTCATTTTGAGTTAAGAAGCTTCAGTTTTCAATTTTGCATGGTCATCAATTAACATGCTGTATAAAATTGGGGTGTGCATTATTGAACTGAGTCAATAATGTATGGCATAATATTGTACGACACAATATTGCACAGCATGATAATTCGCGTACTTACACATCAAATATCAGTCTGTACATTATCGTTTGTGTTTTATTGGACCGATCAGATAATGTACGGCATGATATTGCACGGTACGATATTGCACAGCATGATATTCAATGTACATGTACACCAATTATCATACTGTGCATTATTATGCCGTACAATATCATTCCGTACATTATCTGTGTCGTACATTATTGCCTCCTAGACAGACGGTCCAAAGACGGTCATTCGTTTCGTTCGTTCGTAAAATAATTTTATTTTTATTTCGTGAGGTCTACCGTCTATGTTCGTGCATCATTGTGGTTTGCGATTGAGTTTGCTTCGATTATATTTTGTTTAAATATCTAGCATCGCTCGGTGACTACTGGTCCATCGCGATTAGCAAAAACAAACAACAATACATGAGAGCGCTTCGCTAGTGTTCACAATTGGGAGTCTTCGACTAGCGCTCCCCAGCCGTCCCCACCGGAGAGTGCATCTGTACCGGGGCACGAGCACGTACAGTCGTTTGGCCATCGGCACTTTCTCTCGCTGATGCGTTGCGGGTTCGTTACCCAATACTCGGTTGTGCAAAGAGTGTTGGACGGCGGCGCCGATGTTCGGTAACGGTAGTCTGTGAGCGGGGCGCGCCGATGTCGCCCGCGTGACGGTGGACGCGTGTGATGAGTGCGTGATGGTGGAACGCGAGGGAATGCGCCGCGGCTGCGGCTGGGGCGGCGGAGTGCTGGGCCGCTGGTCGCTGCGCCGCTTGCTGCTCGACAGCCCGCCGTTTGGCCGTCGACTGGCGCACACAGGTAACACATGTTTCAAAATCTACCCTCTGAAGTACTTAAGTGATAATATGTCGTGTGGCTACCCTTAATGATAATGTTTTAATCCAACAGTCGTCTAAAGATTGTTACATCAAAAATTACCCTTGTGCAATTTTATTGCCAGGCAGAGTTCCTGTCATAGTTAGGGCTCCTAAATTGACTGTCACACCCTCATTTTCATGTCATTCAAACATTCTCCTATCCATCATCAGACCTTTGTCACCAAGTGTAATGTAGAAAACAATGTTAAACAAACCAAATTAGCCCAACTTCGAGGAGTTTACTAATGGCCATTACAAATTTTTACTATCCCGTCATTTTTCCATCATCAGATCAGTTCTAAGGTACAAAATTATTCTATTGCCACCTGAATTACACGGGATTATAAACTTAGATGAAAGAAGGTCATTGTTGCCATTGTTTGGGTCATAACAAAATATCAGCTGTTCCATACATTTCATTGACTTGATTCGTGAATAACATGTTTCTATGCAACACCAGATATTTTTTTTCTGGTTTGGTCTCATAATAAAAGTTTTTCATAGTTGGTTCCTTAGTAAAAGTTGTTCAGTGTCAGTCCCCATCCTTTACCTCTTCTGTATGTCCTCTCCATACTAAGGTTGCCTGGAAGAGATTGCTTATAGCGATAAGGTCGTCAATTGTTTAACTAGTTTTAAGTTTTTTTTGTCTTATGTATACGATTTCTGGTGTGAACAATAAGGAGTTATCTCTATCTATCTCATGGTAAAAGTTGTTCACAATGACTTCTTTTGGGCTTTGTACACTTACTGCTATAACCCTGTACTTGTTTCAAATTCATGTACACACTACACATCAATCAATGTATAAATTGTTTTTTTTTTAATCCCTATAAAGAGCTATATTCAAACGGCCTAACAGATTTTCTTGAAGTAGCCTTTCAAACAGAAAAAAAAACAATCAAAACCTGTTCAGACGTTTGGTAGCTATAATGCCACAGACAGATACACATGTTACACTTGGAACACCCCTCTTTTGACGTCAGGGGTTAAAAACGTAATTAAACAATACAAGCTAACACTAACAGTACAAAAACAGTTAGACTGCCCATACCAACCATTGACCGTTGAAGGTCTAGAGACAATCCAAATGCTCAAGCCCACCAGCAGGCAGCGTACCCAGCATCGTGACATTGCTGGCTGCATTACTATGCTGAATGGCAATGCTTAAGCGCTGAGCCAGAATCCCCGATAGTGTACAAATATGGTTACAGGTAAAAAAAGTTTGCTGATAAAATTTGGTTAATACGAATTCTAGGTATTAAATTATCTTATCAAGAATTCACCTCAGTTTTGATAAATGTCTTAGATAATTTGAAGAAAGTCTATATTGAGGAACTAAAGAACTTTATATTTTTATAGATAGACTTGCGTTTGATCACCAACTCGCCTGATGTGCAAAACTCAGTGTTCAATACTCATCCATACTCCTTCAATGAGACTTCGCAAGGCGTCTGGACTCTGTAAGGGCTCTGCCGTTTTCTGCCAGATATTGGCGTCGATTCTGTCATACCACTCATTAAACTAAACCAATCTGACAGGACTAAAATTATCTGCCTCTCTTTTCATTTTAATATGTGAGAGAAGGATGGCAACAATTTTAGAGCTGTCAAATTTAGTTTAGTTTACAGTACATCAGAATCAATGCCATTGTTGATTAGAATTCTTGTTATTCATTGTCCTTTATAAAGTTGTTGCACCTGTCATACATACTTATTTTAGTTAGATATGTATCTTCTTAAAAATATGAGATAATTATGTATTTAAATAAACTGGCCAAGTGTGAGTAAGGCTCGCGTACTGAGGGGATCTGTAACCCCACAAAATATAAAAAGTAGTGCAAAAAGTCTAAATCGTGCCCAGGAGGTCGCATCCAAGTACTGAATGGGCCTGACATTGCTTAACTTGGTGGTGATCAGAAATTTGTGACCAACTCGCACTTCATCATCATCATCATCATCATCAGCCAGAAGACGTCCACTGCTGAACATAGGCCTCCCCCTTTAACCTCCACACTGAACGACAGCCTGCCTTTTGCATCCACTGGATGCCAGCGACTCTCACTATGTCGTCGGTCCATCTAGTGGGAGGCCTACCTACGCTGCGTCTTCCGGTTCGTGGTCTCCACTCAAGAACCTTTCTTCCCCATCGGTTATCGGTTCTTCGAGCGATGTGGCCTGCCCATTGCCACTTCAACTTGCAAATTTTAACAGCTATGTCGGTGACTCTGGTTCTTTGGCGAATATCCACGTTTCGGATTTTATCGCGCAAAGAAACTCCGAGCATAGCTCTCTCCATTGCCCGCTGAGTGACTCTGAGTTTTTCCAAAAGGCCAACAGTTAAGGACCACGTCTCAGTACCATATGTCATCACTGGCAACACACACTGGTCAAAAACCCTCGTCTTGAGGCACTGTGGTATCTTGGACGAGAAGATGTCACGCAATTTCCCGAACGCTGCCCATCCGAGTTGGATTCTTCGGGCGACCTCTTTGCTTAAGTTGGACTTACCTAACTGAACTATCTGTCCAAGATAGGTGTAATGGTCAACAACTTCTAGAGTATCGTTCCCAACGACTATCGGCACGGGTTCAACATGGACATTCGACATGATTTTTGTCTTGTCCATGTTCATTTTAAGACCCACCTGTTGGGAAAGGCTACTGAGGTCGCTGAGCATGGTATTTAGGTCCTCCAGCGACTCTGCCATGATGACTATATCATCGGCAAAACGAAGGTGAGTGATGTATTCGCCGTTGATGTTGATGCCTAATCCGTTCCAGTCCAAGAGCTTGAAAACGTCCTCCAATGCGTTCGTGAACAGTTTCGGAGAGATAACATCTCCCTGTCTCACGCCTTTCTGCAATTGGATTGGTTCCGTGCTCTCGTCCTGTAATCGGATCGACATGGTGGCGTTTCTATACAAACACTTTAACACTTCGATATACCTATAGTCGATATGACAACGCTGGAGGGACTGCAATACTGCCCAGGTCTCGATTGAATCAAAGGCTTTCTCATAGTCCACAAACGCTAGGCATAATGGCCGATTATACTCCTCAGTCTTCTGTATAATCTGGCGGAGCGTGTGTATGTGGTCTATGGTGCTCCAGCCTTTACGGAAACCGGCTTGTTCGGGAGGCTGAAAGTCATCAAACCTGTTTTCGAGACGGTTCGTAATGACTCTGGAGAACAACTTGTACACATGGCTCAGGAGTGAGATGGGTCTATAATTCTTCAATAAGGTGTTATCACCTTTTTTGAAGAAGAGCACCACCACACTCCTGTGCCATGCTTCAGGCGTAGTACCATCGAGTATGACGGAATTAAATAACTTCTGGAGGACTAAAAGTACCGGTTTTCCACCCGCTCGCAGTAGTTCTGTCGTGATTCCGTCATCACCCGGACTTGCACTTGGCTATTATTTATTATTTGTGGTTTTACTTTAAAATATGTACTATAATCATGCCAAGCTTTACGCTTGTACGTATTACCGTTTTTAGAACAACTACAAAAATTTGTTTTAAAAAATTGTCTGTTGTATGCGGACCCCCCCTATAGTGTTTTCTTTTTGGCTTTATTATTTTTTCTTAGTTATTCCGCCGTAACATCACATATTCTGTTAAAATTCCTATTAGTTATCTATTATGGTTCAAAAAATACATCTGTTATAAGGTAGGACGAACCGACAGTCAGCATAGGGTTAGTAATAGGGTCCCGTTTACGCCCTTTGGGTACGGAACCCTAAAAAAATCATTTAATTGCAATCAAATTTAGTTTTATTAAACCTTCATATCAAACAATAAGATTTTAATTGAAGACAAATATTTTGGTTGAGTTTTATGAGCGTAACCAATTGAGATATTCACAGCAAGACGTTTCCAGTCAAACAGGTCAATGCTGCGGCATTGCTGCCGTAAAACATTGGACTATGACCTCTCATTGTAATTAACAATGTCACTATTTTCGTACAATTGACACACTGACATTGGTAAAGGATTACTAAGACATTCATTCAACACATCATTGTATAATGTTTATAATGAAGCAGATCCTCGTGGGTGGTTCCACCTGCTGGAACGGTACATATGTTTTAAATAAATTTCTTCTACCGACCGCATCATCAGGCGAGTTGGCGGACAAACGCAAGCCTACTATTGAATAAATAATAAAAAAATTATATCATGTCATTCTCCGGCCCTCCAACTATATCTGTGCACAAATCACTTTGCTCCGTTTATCTGTTGCTGCGTGAAAAAGGACAAACCAACATACACACTCTCGTATTTATAATATCCTATAGATGTTGTCCTGTCCAAATTTGAATGAATTTGTTTTTTTGTTCACACAAAAATCCCATAGAACAAAACACCGTTTTTCTCGAAATTTTTACTAAACCGGACAACTTAAAAAAAAAAACCCTAAAACCTTATTCGAACTATTACAAACATTAAAAAAAATTACAAAATCGGTCCAGCTCATCTCAAGTGATGCGCTTACCAGCAAACAGCATAAAATTATATTATGGTTCAATCTCTTCGATTCCACTTTATTGTGCGAACCGCTAGACTGTGGAACTCGTTGCCTGAATAGGTGTTCCCCAATAGTCGCTAGAAAAATTAAAATCTGGGCGTCTTCAAGTTGCGAATGAGTTGGTTTCTTCTAGGCAAGCTTGTTTCATCATAGACCACATCATCAATTAACATCAGGAGGGGTCAAGTGCTAGCCTATTATTAACAGATTAGAAATCATGAAGTATTAGAATCAGAAAAAACTACAGTAAGGTTTGATTGTCATGCTCAAAAGAAAACAAACACTATGAAGTAATCTAGATTATCTGAGACAATTCCAGAACAACAACCTTATCATTTAGAGAATTGAGTAACATTAATCATCTGAGATAACCGATACCACTACAAGTGTAGCATTATAAATGTAGCAGTGCAGATTTGCAAATCTCATGAACTGTTTTATTCTCTGCTAGAGGTTAGATAATACCGCGCCAAGTCTTTCCTTTTTACATGACTGCCCAAAGAAAGAGGTGTTATGTGATTTGATTGATTAATTTGATGTGATTTCTTAGGTAAAAAAAAAATGTGTAGAGAGGTTAATTCTGCCGTCCATTATCTATAATGCCGTTAAGCCTCAAAACTAAGTTTCGAGATATCAGCAAAAAACGCGGTAGAATTTTAAAATTGTTGCCACTTTAAAACCATTAGACATATACGAGATTTATTGATATTAAAATATTGCCTTTTAGTCGTACTTTCAAATAGATATACTTCAAAATTAAAGAATCTATGTTATAATAGATAAAATTCATTTTTTGAGTTATAGCTATGCTTTAAATTTGGATTATCACTTTAAATCAAACGCTTAAATGCGGCTAAGTACACCGTAACGACATTTTAGTGTAGTATTAGTAGGTAACTGAATACTGAAATGCATGTATCATAAATTTAACTGATTTTACTTAACTAAAATGCCGTTTAGAATGGTAACGGCAATATAGCTACGCATTACAACTTCCTTTGTGGTGATCTGTCCATAGCTAAATAGCCGTTAATGAATTTTAGCCGCAATTTTGACAAGAATTATGGAAAAATTAATTTGAAACTTTTTTTAAACTTAACTATAATGCGGTTAAATATTTAACATCTTTACATAGCCACTTTTTAGCTAAGCATTTACTACTTAATAATTGAGATTATCATTTAAATTAAAGTTAACTTCTAAAATCAAACCATGCAAATATTCTACATAAGATGTTTTTATCAATGAATTTTACCCATAACTGTTTCGGTTATAGAGAGAATCATCATCAGCCAGAAGACGTCCACTGCTGAACATAGGCCTCCCCCTTTAACCTCCACACTGAACGACAGCCTGCCTTTTGCATCCACTGGATGCCCGCGACTCTCACAATGTCGTCGGTCCATCTAGTGGGAGGCCTACCTACACTGCGTCTTCCGGTTCGTGGTCTCCACTCCAGAACCTTTCTTCCCCATCGGTTATCGGAGAGAATAAACCTTACAAATTAATAAGGAACAATACTTTATAAACCTCGATAACTCTAGGTATCAATGAGATCACAATTAAGTAAGCTAAGGTACTAAACAATAATATATATGCATAAAATCACAAGCAGTTTTATTAAATTCAAATTCTTATCATAAATTATGTACCTACTTACTCGTAGATATGTATCACATGTAACAAACAAACAAAATAAAATATATACTTTACAATAGAATTATAAATTTTCGCGATTTTCATGTTTTAAATGTTTATGTATTAATAGAGGAGTGACGGGTAAGGTAAGGACTTCGCTAAAAGATACTCTATCAAGACGATATCTACCCCTTATTTTTTTTTAAATAATAAGAGCGGCAAACAAGCATTCGGTAAGCATGATTGACATGATTGTAAGCAGAAACCGCCGCCGCCACCTGCAACACTAGCGGTGTTGATGGTGCTCTGCCAGCCCGGAGAGGTAGTTGTATAACCTCTTTTTGAAATGCTTCATGTGGAAGTCCATTGCGGGAAGGATATTCCACACCTTGCAGGTCCCCGGAACAAATAAGTGAAAGAATCGGACGGTGTGAGATTTCCAGTTTTGCAATATGTGGGGATGAGCTTTTTGACGGTGTCGGGATGTGCAATAGTCGAAGTCTGATGCATGAATAAGATCAATAACCCCTTCAGAGCATTCCTCGAAAAACAAACGCTGAAAGATGCAGAGGGAACCAACATCTCTTCAGAGGTTAAGTGGATCCAGGTTGCTTGGGAGCGTTAACAATTGTAGTGGCTCACCTCTGTAGGGAGTCAAGAGGCTGCAGCTGGAATTCCGGTGCGCAATTCCAGAGTTGGGAGCAATACTCCACGTGGGGCCGTACTTGTGCTTCATAAAGAAGAAGCCGCTGACCGGTGTGAAGTATCGCTTCACTCTATTAGGCACACCTAGCTTCTTGGAAGCGAGTTTAGCTTCGGCCTCTAAGTGACCCCGAAACTGGACCTCACTAGAAATGTTAACGCCGAGGATCTCCAAGTTCTTTAAAATATTCAAGGGAATGCTCTGGAACCGCGTATCTGCACTAAATGGATGATTTTTCTGGTGAAATTACTTCTTGACACGTCAAATCTATAAGTCTCTCTGACATATTTTATGTCATAGGGAACATTTTTTGTTATGTATTTATGTGTGGATATATGTATCAGTCATGTGATAGGAGTTATAAGTTGTTTGTGTTTCACAAAAATTGCCAAAAATGGGTCCTGATATGGAATACGGCTGCGCATATAATTCAAACTCTACGATTAAAATACTCACACACTAACTTGGAAATAAAATAATGACTGCATTGTATGCAGTATTTATCTAGTGTTAGTTGTCTGGTTAATGTTAGTCTAGTATGATGAAATGTCCAAAATGTGTAACGACTTAGTACCACGGCGTTGCTGGTGCCTATAAAAAAAATTGTCTAGTGCCATGGCAAGAACATTGACAGGAATACTCCCCGACGCGACGTTTGCTTACTCGAAAACCTTACTCGAAAAGCTGACCTTGTAGATACTAAGCTAGGTCTGAGGTCAATTAAAAGAAAGTCCTTCCAAAAGCACGCGAACGCGTGGGTAACGGCACGGCACGGGGTACCAGCAAATAACTGCATTTTAGTGCAGGAATGCTGCTTAACGTTTTTTTAGTGGAGGAAACGTACATAAATATTTTTGGATTCATCTGTGAATTTCCATTGATGGGTAGAAAGAGTTGTAAATTATATAATAAAATCAGGCGAATACTTGTCTAAAAAGCGGTTTAGCGACTTTAACGTTGTTTTTTAAGGAATTTCTATAATAATTACAATACAAAACTCAACTTAAAAGCAGTTAAAGCACTTTAACTACGTTTTAGGATACTAAACACAATTAACGGCTTTATAGGTAGGCAATAATTTGTTGATTATCAATATATTTATGTGGTTATGGGATTATAGCGGTTTTTTAGTTAAGTAATGATGGATAACGACTTAAATAGCGTGTAAAGTTGAAAAGAAATGTCACATAGCGGCATTTTCGCTATTTTTATTTCAGAAACTAAGACAGTTAGGGATGCGATTCTTAGACAGATCGATAGAGAATTTTGAACTCTATCCAACCATGTTTAAAAGTAAAAATTGACCACCTGTGGCTTAACGGCATTATAGATAGCGGACGGCAGAATTACACTTTTTTACATTATTTTAATTGCTGACGTTTCGAACACTGCAGTGTGGTCATCATCATCGTTTCAGCCATAGGACGTCCACAGCTGGACATAGAACTCCCCCATCGATCTCCAAAAGGGCCGGTTGGAAGCAGCCTGCTATTATTTTGTTCTTTGTTTGTTTAACTGAGAATGTTTGTTTTGTGGTTTTTGAAGTCGGTTTTTTTAAAAAGATAATGCGCGATCAAAATAATAATTGTACTCGTTCCATACGAGCGTTTTTTTTCTTTAAATAGATAAAGGGATTTTGACAATATTCTACGATAGACATATTTTTATTTTTTTTATTAAATTTTAATTTTAAAAAGGCTTGCGCTTGGCAACAAACTAACTAGTAAAATTATCACTTTTGTACGCCGCACTTTGCTCTTGCCAGAATACATCATTTCAAATTATACGACCCTGTATGCTACTTTGTGTGTATATGAACCATTGATATAATATTAAAAATTTATTGATGTGTACCTACCAAGTTCTGACAAATAAATGATTTGATTTGATAGAATACTTTTTTCCGAAGAAATCAGGCGAGTTGGCGGTCAAACGTAAGCCTATTATAAAAAAAAAACCACGCGCGTGAAACTGCGGTGCATTCAGCTATAGATATTTGAATAATTATAGTCGCGGTTGTAACAATCGTGGCGAATCAAGCAGTCGTCCAATGCCATCGGACATGCTAACTTGAATAGATAAACCGGTGAAATCCGACCGACGAGCCTCGCCATGAATGGTAACATTGCTTCTCACCTTGCTCAACTCATTACTGCTGGATATGGTAGGATATGGGCGACGGGTGAGCTTCCATCTGTACTGTTACCATAACTAGCGTTTGCCGGCGGCATCCCACGTATTTCGCATTACCACGTATTACATCACAATAATAAATGTTAATAAATGCGAAAGTTTGTGTTTGTCCGCAATCAAATGCGTAACATGGCCTTAAACGGATTAGGTAGATCAAAATTTTAAAGAGAGAAAAAGACAAAATACGGCATAACCATTCCAAGACTACTCCACGTTAGTTGTAAGGGGTATAAGTTTACGTTTATTTGTATTTACTGATATGTTGTGTGTATTTCGCCAAAGAATCAGAGTCACCGACATAGCTGTTAAAGTTGAAGTGACAATGGGCAGGCCACATCGCTCGAAGAACCGATAACCGATAGGGAAGAAAGGTTCTGGAGTGGAGACCACGAACCGGAAGACGCAGCGTAGGTAGGCCTCCCACTAGATAGACCGACGACATTGTGAGCGTCGCGGGCATCCAGTGGATGCAAAAGGCAGGCTGTCGTTCAGTGTGGAGGTTAAAGGGGGAGGCCTATGTTCAGCAGTGGACGTCTTCTGGCTATTGATGATGATGATGTGTGTATTTCTGAGGTAGGAACTTAACAAACATCAAAAAAACTAATTGAGAACATTCTCTTTTTTTAGAAGTAGGTTAACAGTCAAATACCTTATAGATTGTAGATTAGTGCGGGCAGACTAGCTGCTATTATTGTCATGTTCAGTTGATACGTCATCGTAAGCCGGTTCACTTACGGAAGCTTCCAAGTGGACAAGTTGTCCAATCGTCCTAGTTTATTAATATTTCGCAGACTCATTATGGTTACGACGTTATTTTATGTATGATTACACTAACAGGCATGTTTAAACACTTTTGTTAGCTTCACTTGTAATGTAAACTAACCACCAAGTTATGTAAACATATCTAGGAAGTACATTTAATTTAACCTATTTTTGATTGTTGTATCGATTTGAAATTAAGTAATTATGTATATTCATTCCGGATAACTACACATTCATTTGGTACAATTAAAAATGATCTGATGACGGAGCTAGGAGTCTGACAGTGGAGGCACCTAATTACTGAAGTGAAAACTTCTTTAGCCGCTTTGAGAGATTTTTGTAGCGTCACCGACATGCTAGTGTGACGTATAAGTTTTCACTTCTGTCGGCCGTCCCCATGACTGCCTATTATGATTAGAATAATCAATGTTTTTTATTCAAGTGTTTCAATATATATATCCTATACGGTCACCTGATCCCAAACTAAGCAAAGCTTGTAATATGGCTGCCAGAGACTGATATATGTACATACATATATATTTTAAATACATACTTAAATAAATATTGACACGCAGATATAGAACAAACACAAATGTTTGCCTAGGTGCGAATCGAACCCACGCCTTCAAGCGCGAGGACACCGCTTTATGGTTGATATTCCGAGAACCCGTACGAAGCGCTTTGATTCCACATTTATTGTGCGAACTGCTAGTCTGTGGAATTCGCTGCCTGAGTGGGTGTCAGATAGTTACAATCTGGGTGTCTTCAAGACGAGAGTGAATAGGTTTCATCTAAGCAAGCGTGCTCCATCGTAGGCCGCATCATCAGGCGAGTTGGCGGCCAAGCGCAAGTCTATTTATAATAAAAAAAGGCGTAGAAGGCAGTTCACTACCAACTAGACCAACGGGCTATCTAAATGGCTTTTACATCACCTTACAACAATGAACTATGGCTAAGCACAACTCACTAGATTCGTCATTCTTCATGCGTAGGTATATTCGCGATCCATCCATCCGTCCATGATCCATGATCCATGTTAATATCCAACCATCATAGTAATCCAGTTTTAAATCCAAAGAACCAAATACCAAGTTTGATCTCGACACTCGAGTTGCGTAGTCATCCGACTCCGACTATTACGTATCAAACATCCCCGATTTCTCTTTCGTAGTATTCAGCCTTCCACGATCAGTCACAGAGGCTTACGTGAGATATGACCTTGGCAGAGAGACGAAACGAAAACTGGTATATAGTATGTAATCTTTTTAACCCCAGCAATAAGTTTAACGTGTGTATATCTGTCTGTGGCATCGTAGTTCCAAAATGGCTTAACCGATTTTGATGATTTTCAGTTCGTGGCTGCGGGGTTATTTTAATTTGTAAAGCTCTAGGTTAGGCTCCTTTAGGCTGTCGGTGATATTGAGGTCGACTGTTTTGCAAGGATAAGTGGTGATATCGTTATTGCTGGTTTGCCTCGGGATAAAGTGGAGTTTCCAAAGGAAAAACCTGTTAGATTCCTAATATTATTCATCATCATCAGCATATATTAGTAGTCCACCGCTGGGCATAGGCCTCTCCTAAACACGCCACTCAGCCTGACCTTCGACTTTTCTCGGCTACTGCCGGCTGTCTTACGTATATCGTCACTCCACCGAGTCTCGGGGCCTCCTACGCTATGTTGCCGATTCGTGGAGTCCACTCTAAAACACGTCTACCCAACGTTTATCGATTCTGCGACAGATATAACCGGCCCACTGCCACTTCAGGCTGCTTATTATCGTAAGGAAAATGATAATACAAACCTTAGCAATAAGGCCGCTAGTTGTTGCACAGTTTTTTAAGCCTTTATGTGTATATTTTTTGGTGTGAATAAAAAGAGTTTATCTACCTATCTATCCAAACTTCATTATATCCATAATAATTTGTTCGTTAATGTATATATTGCAAAGACAATGCGGTCGTAGAGTTCTTTAGACATCGAACATTGTGCCAATTTTCTCGAAATAGCCATCTCATCCGAATGTCATCGAGTTATTAACCCTACTAATTCCTAAAGTATGACTGAATGCAATTGAACCGCTAAAATCGTGGCATCTATCACGTAGCATCACTGTTTAACGGTATAATCGTCCTAATAATGCAAATTATGGCGTATGTGGCACGCGTTACTTCATTAATTGCTTATATTCGTGCTGGCATTCTTCATTGGGCAACAGAATAGTCGCGTATGATTTATGTAGACTTTATGTAACTCGCACCGATCGAGCAGCCAGAGTTCATGTTCGCTGCGTGCCATTAAACGTTGTTTATATTCATAACACATCCTTGAGGTGTCAATGCTGCTAAATTAACGGCCTCTAATACCAAATTTGACGGTTTTAAATCAATTTTATTCAGATAAATTACAATATTTGAGCTGGAAAAAATACATGTCACAGATACATCTGTTCGAGTTTATGATTTGGTTCAAAACACGATAGAATAAACTTTCCTCGATCAATAAAAATCTGAAACAAAGTCGAGTTCGTTTATTTTTTTCGTTTTATGCTCTAATAAAAGCTCGTAACAACCTGGAAATTGCATGTACTGAAAGGCAATTTTATTCAACATTTTTTTATTTGGATAGATTTTTGATAGTGAATAGTTTCGTTTTTTAGTGAAATTAAAAGCGTAAAAAGGTAGCGAGAATTTACGCGCGCCGCCTTTAGTACCGCGCCAGGCGTCATCGAGGTCGGACCTATGTTCGTTTTTGTCGTTGCACTCCCCCCGCGGGCGTCCTGACTCTTGCGTGGCAAAATACATCGTCGCTATAACTTGGCGGGGGCTGAGGGAGCGTTTTGTTGCCTACGCGACTTGGATAATAGGCCGTTAAATGCTTTCCATCTCCTGTTCCCCTTCTCTTTCATTGGTTTGTGTCATAATTAGCACACCAGCTACATTCCGGCAGCGTTTTTGGTCCTTCGAACTTTCAACTCTTACAAATCCTCATCTGTTCTATTTGATGTGATGTAATTTGAGTATTGGTGATATCATCATCATCATTTCAGCCATAGGACGTCCACTGCGGGACATAGGCCTCCCCCATCGATCTCCAAAAGGGCCGGTTGGAAGCGGCCTGCATCCAGCATTTCCCTGCGGTCTCTTTTAGATCGTCCGTCCATCTTGTGGGTGGACGTCCTACGCTGCGCTTACCGGTCCGTGGTCTCCATTCCAGAACCTTTCGGCTCGATCGGCCATCTGTTCTGCGTGATATGTGCCCTGCCCATTGCCACTTCAACTTGCTAATCCGGTGGCTTAAATTGGTGATATATTTCTTCCGAATGCCATCTAAATCTATGCAAATTTCTTACCTGCATTGCTTAGCTCTAATGATGATGAGTATAATTAGCTAGACCGGTGCTAAGAACATATAAACCAGTATTGCTATAACGGTTCGAGTGGGAATTCTGTTGTAAGGTGCTAAGTGCTTGGCAATTACTAGCCCTCATCACTTTTGTGCCGTAAACCAAGATTTCTTACTTCCATCATATCGACATGTCGAATCGAAAGATTTGCGCTGAATTCAAGTTTTCTTTACACACGAATCTATGAGCTACCTACTCGTTGTACAAATACAATATACAATATTAATTATTACACAAGAAGTGGAATGGCTTACCAGCTTCGGTATTTCCTCCAAAATATAACCTCAATTGCTTCAAGCGAAGAGTGAATAGAGTCCTCAAAGGTAGGCAACGCACCGCCAATACCCCGGGTATTGTGTAGGTGTCCATAGGCGACGGTGACTAGCCCGTCGCTTGTTTGTCTATTATCAAATAAAATAAAAATACAATATTTATAAAAATGAAACCCTATTAACCTTGGTCACGCAATAACTTGACAACGCCTACCGATTTCATTAATCTTTTCTTTTTTATTTAAGACGGGGTATAGATTATAGCCTATGTCACCCGGGGATAGTGTAGCTTCCCAACAGTGAAAGAATTTTTCAAATCGGTTCAGTAGTTTCGGAGCCTATTCAATGCAAACAAACAATCGAATATTTCCTCTTTATAATATTAGTATAGATTTGTAATACTTTGTAGAAGGTTCTTACGGAAAGAAAAATTAAGAAAACTGCTCAGAAAATTTCAGAAAACTTAACGATGGTTTTAACTCGCGGATGAAACCGAAGGGCGCATCTAGTGATACAATAAATAAAGCAATTGGCTCAAACTAGGCTACCCCTTCATCTTAAGGTCCGAAAAGAATATTATACTAAACAGAAATATAGCGCGCTTACACCTCAAAGAAATAAATTATAAATCGTACTAATATTATAAATGCGAAAGTGTGTTTGTTTGTTGGTTTGTTTGTTCTTCTTTCACGCAGCAACAGAGTAACGGATCGACTTGATTTTTTGCATGGGTATAGTTCAAGGGTCGGAGAATGACATAGGCTACTTTTCATCATCATCATCACCATCACCATTTTTCATCACTACGAGGGTGAAACCGCGGAGCGCAGCTAGTATAAAATAAAGAGAAAGAATAAAATTAAAACATTTAAACAATTAATAGACTGAATCAATGTTATAACGAGTTACATAACCTGAAGCAAATAGCTCTACTATACAAGGTTTATGAGAAACCTGTCTTCTAAAACATTGCATGATTATTTAAATGCTCTACACATTTCAATATTCAATTATGCCTAAAACTTCGCTGAAGATAGTAAAATTTGTTATTTAAATTAAAATTAAAATCATCTTTAATTTCATTTACATTTCAAACACAAAAAAAACTAGCCAAAAGTCAAGGAGAGTTTCGACACTGTCGTACGATTGCATTATAAATATGGAACGTTTGAAGACTTTTAAAAGACCTCGAAAATGAACTCTTAAATATTCCAAATATATATGCCCATATTTTCAAATATTACCGCAAGAAAAAAAAGTACTTCTCGTTTCTGTGTATTACCGTTATTTTTTACTGTTCCTACAGACATCGTATTTTCCAGTTCCGCGGTTCGCGGGACTCGATATGGATACGGCTTCCAAAAACGATCTTGTTATATTTAGGGACCATTATTGCGTACAACTTACCTGTTTTTTTAATAGGTAATACAAAGTTGCTCATATTCACATATACATTATACTTAAAAATGATTTATATTCTGTGGATGTCGGAAATACTTGATGCACTTTGTTGGAAAATAATAAAATTACGAGTAGATATACTTTTCAAAGCTGCCATTGCTTTTATCGATCTTAAAGTCAATTCATAAGGTTTACAGTTGCAGAATCGATACTAACATCATTAATGGCTTACATAAATTATTATAAGGTATTCTTCCAGCTGTTTTATTTGGAATGCCATACGTACATTGTAGGAAACTAGCGACCCGCCCGCCCGTCTTCGTACGGGTGTAATTTACGTGCGAAGCCGGGGCGGGTCATCGTCATCATCATCATCATCATCAGACAGAAGACGTCCACTGCTGAACATAGGCCTCCCCCTTTAACCTCCACACTGAACGACAGCCTGCCTTTTGCATCCACTGGATGCCCGCGGCTCTCACAATGTCGTCGGTCCATCTAGTGGGAGGCCTCCCTACGCTGCGTCTTCCGGTTCGTGGTCTCCACTCCAGAACCTTTCTTCCCCATCGGTTATCGGTTCTTCGAGCGATGTGGCCTGCCCATTGCCACTTCAACTTGCAAATTTTAACAGCTATGTCGGTGACTCTGGTTCTTTGGCGAATATCCACGTTTCGGATTTTATCGCGCAAAGAAACTCCGAGCATAGCTCTCTCCATTGCGGGGCGGGTCGCTAGTTATATATATAAACCTTCCCTGAAAATGTATCTAACTGATGGTGAAAACCGCATCAAAATCCGATGCGTGGTTTAGGAGTTGGCGGCCATACATACAGACAGACGCGGAAAACGACTTTAATTTATACTATGTAGAGAAGAGCAACGCTCACGTACGTTCACAACTTAGCACATATCCTACGAAGCGGGAAGTGGAGCAATACGTCTGTTCTTGCTTTTAAATTGCCAGGAACTATAAAACTGGCTGACCATATGTGGAAGTTTTAAACAGCATTCGCCAACGACGGCGGTACCTAACAACGACTTCCCTGATATTTAACGAGAAGCCGTTGACCAGTAGAAATGTTCGAGGACACAGTTTACGCCCCAAATGTTCGCCAATCAGGCCGTCCTGTTTCGTTCTCCGAGTGGAAATGACAAGCCTTTCTCGTATCGCTATCGGAACGTCCCATCTACGGTTTGCCCACCGCAATAATTGAAATTTCAGATCCAATCTTTTCTGGGATTATTCTCCAAATGAATGTTATGCAATCATCTGCTATTCACTAATCATAATATATTTTGTTGATGTTTTGTTAGCTTATAAGATGTGCCGTGTGCCGCTTGGGAAATGCATTCATGTGGCATATCATCAGACAAGTCACAACCTATTGTGTAAGTAGGGACATTGTGTTGCTTTCCCACCGATGTCATGAGGTCACTTCCCGACCTCCCAATACTCATCGTTGTTTAGAAATTGCTTTAGCAATAACTATTTTACTACCCTTTGTGTTGAAAATACGTGGTTCATTATTGTTTAAATTGTTCGCATGCTCTCGATAATAGATAACTTGCTGTTTCGTTTTCACCGTAGCGTCACTAAATAATAGTTTTAAAGAGCTGAAAAACTACAGCCTTGTTAGTTTTAGAGCCTTTGTATACAGATGTTAAAAACATCCGCAACCGTACAACTTCCTCAGTTTTCTAGTCTAGGCTTGCATAACCGTGTCTGCTAACGTTGTCCGCGTATTACTATCAAGACTGCCTACTTGTTCCAAACTCTCGGTGCTCGCCCGCGGCCTCCGTGAGATGCTGAGTGGTGAAAGTGAAGCGAACCATTCTGAATGATATTCATCGCTTCCAACTGGGTAACCTCAATACACTCATGCACAATTAGTCGCGCTGCAACTCTGACTGAACTCTCTAAAGATACGTTTAACTGAACCCGCAAATTCAAACAATCTAGGACGTCTTTATAGAAAGTTTAATTGAGCTAAAGTTTGGTAGACTCTCAGTTTGTTGAGAACCCTTGAAACTTTTGCTCCTCTTAGAATTTCTCCCGACTTCTAACTGATTAAGTGGTGTTACGTGACAGTTTGGGACGTATCTACAGCTCTCGTGTCTTGTGCAGATACCATATTCTCGGCTGAAGTGGGTCGATCGTTTCATTTTTGGCAGTCCTCTCGTGTAACTTCGCACACGGAAAATGTTTACATGCTAGTTTCATTATTCTTTATAAACCTATATTATGTTAGTGGGAACATAATAGGCTTATAACGACACGGCCTGCACAAGCCGTCTCTGAGAGAGAGGATGGGCCCTAATCCACCCTGTTGCCCAAAAATTACATGCAAGGTCGATTTGTGGCGTCTACTTGGATAAAGGTCTGTGGTATTTACTCTGAAAGATGACAAAACATAATATATTTATATATATGTTTGTGTGTTGTATTTATATATATTTTGAAGGCGCTGACAAGAGATCCCACTTCTGATGTCGGAGCCACCCCTCCCACGCATCCGAGGCTCCGACATATATATTTCTTTGTACTATTCCACTCACGTTCTACGTTATACCATTTCTCAGTCTACAGTTTAACTTTATTTTTACAGTTTATTTTGTTCGAACTGCAAATGATGTTACTCGAGCAAATTATATTTCTATTTGTCTCAGTTCTTTGCATCTACAATATATTATCTATACCGTGTTTGTAGAGAAAGAAACTATTTCAATACACGGTGTACACTCTGCAACATTTCTTCAAAGCTGGTGAGATATGCAATCAAATGTCGTTTGTATTTCTATGACTGGAATAGGCATGATGATTAATATTTTTATTAGCTCATGAAAAGCTGGTCATAAATAGAGCCCATCAACGAAAACAAAATAAAAATTAGTTCAGAAATAAATAAGTTATAAGTATTTTAATTTCATGCTAGACAGAGAGCGCACTATACTGAGTTATGACGTCACGCCTCAGGCGCGCCATACAAATGCTATACTAGCACACGCTTTGCGAGAAAGGGATAGAGTATCCCCTCTCTATACCCACGTTAAACTTTTTACGCTCACATCTCAGACATTTATCAGCCAATTTAATATATTTTTTCAGTATAAGTAATGTTAAAGTTATATTTATCGATAATCCTGTTATTTGAAATAAATTAAACGTTGGGACACATGCCTATTTCCATCTGTTAGCAGTTGTAGTAGCACGGACTATCGGTATAGATGCGGTTCTGTGTCAATACCGCCTGATCGCCCTATTCTGTGAGCACACAACACAGCCTGTTTGAAACGTAATGTGTCAAATTGATACATGAATTCATAATATATTGCTGACAATCCGAAACTTCGTATTCCGATGAAATACCTACTAAGTTGTTCATTTTGTTACCGAATACGGCATCTTGCACATGAAATACAAACTCCCACGCTCTCATCTTCGGCCGAAATAAAATGAATGGACGGGCCATAACCATTGAACTTGTTCAGTAAAAACGAGGCAAAACCGTCGGACATATTACTTCAACACCTAATTATAAAAATGTACCGTACATTTGTTACAAAAAATAGATAACTTTTTTGTTGTGTATTTACAATTCGGGAAAACACACGAAGGCATCATTTTGTCAGCTATGTTTCGTTATCATGTAACAATAGTCACGTGTTGCACTTCCTGCGGCGAGAGACCGACTGTAACGAAGAGAGAGTGCCGGTGCTCATCTTGTAATCTTCAAAAATGCGCTTTTTCTGGGCCCTGTCTATTAATTTTATTTTGGTCGAAGGTTCTCATAGTAATTTGTGAGGAGCATTTGGACCGCAACCAAAACGGTATCCAAGTTTGTTCGCATACACCCATTAAGACTTTACTGTTTAAATCTTTGATTTTCTCTTTCAAATAAATTGAAAACGAGATTATGCGATTAAGCTTAATAAGGCTTTAATTCCTTAGATTCCTTAGAAAAGTTTTATAATCAATAAGTAAGTTTTATTTATGTTCAAAAATTTATTACTATCATACTTTTCAAAAAGTCACAAGTCATGAAAACAAGCTACTTTATTTAGGTACCACAAGTTATCAAAAAATATTTTTAAAACATCTCAGCTCAAAGTTATCGTTAAAATTTTCCAGTCAACTGGTTGTCGGCTATTTTTGTGCGAAACAGAAAGTTGTTTTCACATTTAATGTTGTAAACAAGTTTAATTGTTGTCTTTATTCTTGCCGCATTGTTATTGGAAAACATACTCACTTACCTAAACGGCAATTCTACTTATAATTTAACCTATAATTCAATGTTATATGCCAAACCATTTGCTACCTGACATTATAAAACCACAAAATAATAACCATCGAGATACAATCCTAAAGAGTCACAATCTCTCAGTGAAAACAGTCAAAAAACGTCCGAGCGTCATTGTACATACTTTGTATCAATTACATATATATAGTTCACAATGCCACATTTACTCCAATTTAGACGTTATACGTCGCTTGCATAGTCTTGCTTGTCGATAGCTTGTTGGTCCAGTTGGTAGTGAGTACCTACATTCTGAGCCTGAGGGCGTAGGTTCGATTCCCACCTAGGACAAACATTTATGTGATGCACATTTGTGTTTGTTCTATATCTGGGTGTTACTATCTATTTAAGAATGTATTTAAGACGCGGTACAATCGCAAAATTAACCAAAAGAAGTGTTTTTAAACGTTTTGTGTGACGTGACAAACTTAGTTGATCAGATAAAAAATATACTACAAGTAGAAAAAACTCCTTGGCAATAATCTTAACCGAATAAAATTTTGAAAAATTGTCTAGACTCTTAAAAAAACATATAACAAATTGCGCAATAAAAATAGCTTCTGAAATGAAGAACTCTGAATTTTCAGCGACAACAACATATTTTTTTGTACGAATTGTATAGCCAGACTAGTCTTTTAAAACTTTAACCAGTTAATTGTTGAAATTCATTTATATATTTTGATAAATTAAATAAAAACCCTCAAAATAATATAAACACAAGCACAAAGTCATCATCATCATCAAATATAATGATATACCTACGATTTTCGACTTTAAACAAAGCCGTTTTAGATAGCAAATAGATCATCGCGTGAGCGGGTGAAAAACGAATTTGAAATCGTGATCAGACCGCGCCTTAAAACTATACATGTATGTATATCAGTCTCTGGCAGCCATATCACAAGCTTTGCTTAGTTTGTGGTCAGATGACTGTGTGTGAAAAAATGACCCAAAAAAAAATTGTGTTCACTGTTCAAGGTTAGTTGTCCGCTATGTCATCGTAGCTCTGGCATTGTTCGGCGTTGTAGTCGGATCGCGGTTATAACTAACCAAAAGTCGGCCAAATTCGTAGCGTGCGCCGAGTTTTTGTTCGGACATTTTTAGCACGATTCTATATGTATTGTATCTCGGTGATGATAACAATAAAAATTATTGATAAAGCGATAAATATAAACAATTATCAATGAAGCAAACGGGTCAAACAAGCATTTTTTTAAAATTAATTATTTGATTTATGCTAATAGGCACATTTCACAAGTATTTATCATTGACCCAGATGACCCGTTGATATTTAACATCGAGAATGTCATGAACACGGTAGGTATATGCAACAGTGCGAGAAGTTAATGAACCAACATTAATTGAACTGTTTCTGTGCGTATAATTACATTTTCCTTCGTTGACTTTTCCACGCCGTTTCATTAGTCGTGTAAACAGTAAGAAGTTATAACTTGGCAAAAGTAATTTGCTACGGCTAGTCAGCTATGAGATGAAACTTTGTTGTTCCTATTAATATAATGATGAATTAAACACTGTTCTTCTTATTTAGTTTTATTTAGAGCAAGGAACACAACAAATTACTCACATATTATGTATTTTAGAGAGGAGACCAACAAAGAGGCCATCGCTCGGGGGCGATCAGAGACAAGAGAGAGAGAGAGAGAGAGCGGACCCGGAAACACATTACTTTACTAACGGGTCATAGAGAAATAGACATGTATACAGATAATCTAACACGCCACATTAATATTTCTCTTTAAGTTTTGATTTTAACTTTAATTTTAATACAATATACACTTCTCTCACTTACTCAAACTATACTATGATTATATTTATTTTATACATATTTATCTTACTCTTATAATTATATCCTTAAACTTATTACTTCTATTTTATTTAACTACATACATATTTCTTAAATCTTATAAAATACCTATTTATTTATTTTTATTTACTTTTTAATACATAACTACTAAATTTTCTTACTAAATAAAGGTTTTAAACTATATAGTTCTTGTTTTATTTTATACCAAACCTAGCATTCCTCTGAATTTAACAAACTTTATATTTCCCAACGATTTAGTAAAAATGTCAGCTAAATTATTGTCAGTCTCAACTTTTATAACATCAATAACTCCGTTTTTTACATTCTCATGTACATAGTGATAATGTACTTCAATATGTTTGGAATTTTTTTTGTAAAGTTACCATATTTAGCAATAGCTAACGCACCCGAATTATCTTCAAATATTTTCACTGGTTTACAATCTTTTTGAAATATATCTTGGATTAATGAATTTAGAAAAATTATTTCAGTTACTGCTTCAGATAACGAGACATACTCGGCAAAAGATGATGATTTAGTTACACAATTTTGTTTCTTTGACTTCCAATAAACAGCATTTCCAAATAATCTAATTACAAAGCCCGTTGTGCTTTTTCTACAAACAATGTCACCCGCAAAATCTGAATCTACATAGCAATCTAATAAATCAGCATCAATGTTTTTACAATATGTCAGTTTAAAATCTCTAGTCAAATACAAATATTTTAGTACTCGCAGTGCATGTTTGAAATGCGTTTCATTATAACAATTTTGAAATCTACTTAGGTAATTTACACTGAAAGATATATCAGGTCTTGTGCCTGAGCTGATGTACAATAATGCACCAATTAAATTTCTGTACTTTACATTTTCATTTACATCACATTCTTCTAATTTAAGATTAATTTCCATTGGTGTTTTAGACAATCTAGAATGTTCAATATTATAACGCTTCGCTAGTGACTGTATATAAGCTTTTTGACTTAATGTCATGGTATTACATTTTTCATAATCATACTCAATATCGATACCAATATAATTCTTTACTTTGCCCATATCTTTCATTGTGAATTTATTCATGAGTTTATTTTTAACATCAGCAATAATTTTATTACATTTACAACAGATCAACATATCGTCAACGAACAACAGTATGTATATAGGTAGGCTCTCATTTGTTTTTACATACAGACAATAATCATATTTGCTTCTACGAAAACCAAGACTACTTAGGAAGTCGTTTACACATTCGTACCAAGCTCTAGGACTTTCCTTTAATCCATACAAAGATTTATTTAATTTGTAAACTCTACTGGTACCGTCTTCATAGCCTAGTGGCTGCTGCACATATACCTCTGATAATACTTTTCCATTTAAAAAAGCTGTCTCTACATCCATTTGATTTATATTTAAGTTTTCCTGGCAGCAATACGAGAGCAGTACCTTTAGAGTTTGCATCTTAGCTACAGGTGAATAAGTATCATCAATATAATCAGTTTGTTGAAAACCTCTAACTACTAACCTGGCTTTATACTCATTGTCAGATTTCTTTTTAAATACCCACTTGACATCAATAACCTTTTTATCCTTTGGTCTGTTTACTAGGGTCCATGTATTGTTTTTAACTAGACTTTCCAACTCCCGATTCATCGCTCCTGTCCATAGTTTTGAGTCATCACATGACATCGCCTCCTGAAAATTATCTGGAATCATAGCATCACAAAAGTTTACATAAACACAATAATATCCGAATTCCTCGTTGAACCGTACTGGTTTTTTAATTTCTCTCTTTGTTCTTGGATTTGTATTCACATTATTTTCATCATATTCATGTTCTTGTCCAGAGTTATTTTCCTGAGTATTTATTTCTTCATCATTTGATACAGTATCTTCACATTTTCTACATGTTAGCTTTATATTTTCTTGTTCTTTATCATCGCTGAATCCAATACATTTCACATCTTCTTCTATAATATCGCAGTGTCTTGCTACAATCACTCTGTTGCCAATTAATACTCGGTACCCTACATCTGTGTAGCCAAGTAAAATTCCAGGTTCAGCCTTCTTATCAAATTTAGATCTTCTTTTAACTTCTGGTATTCTCACAAAAACTTTACTGCCATACATGCGCAGGTTACTAAATGTTGGCTTTCTATTAAAAAATATTTCATACGGTGTTTTTCTCTCGATTGTATTTGTCAATGTCCGGTTTTTCAAATATGTTGCCGCTTTCACAACTTCTGGCCAGTAACGTCTCTCTACTTTGGCTTCTGATAGAAGACATCTTGCCATATCCATTATTGTTCTATTAAATCTCTCTGCAGTCCCGTTCAATTCATGAACATATGCGGGACACGGTTTTATTATAATACCCTTTTCACGTGCAAATTGAAAAGTTCGTCCATTTATATACTCTGTTCCATTGTCACAAATTATTTCTTTTATCATTTTTCCTGTTAGATTTTGACATTCATTTACATATTGTACTAGGCATTCATAAACCTGATCTTTTGACTGGACACAATAAACTTTTGCTAACTTGCTGTAGTCATCGATGAAGCTTAGAAAATATTTTTCTCCTTGGCAACCTGTGACTCGGTGAGGCCCGTTCATATCTGTATGAACAATTTCTAAAATGTCTCGAGCTCTTCGTCTATTATTTTTGAATGGTAAGTTATGCATTTTATTTTCAATACAGATGGTACATTTCATATATTCGTCTTCTAAATCTTTAGGTATTCCTTCTAATAATTCTTCTTTGCACATCGTTTTTAAATTATAAAAATTTACATGTCCAAGTGTTCGGTGTAACTTTTCTTTCACAGTCATCGTAGCCAAATTTGCTTGAATTGAGTCGTTTGACATATAACTTTTCATTACATACAATCTGTCCTGTTTTATTGCTATGGCTAGTACCTTTCCTTTATAGTTGTATATTTTTGATAAACGTCCTTTAGATACAATAGAATGACTGTCGGTTATTTTCGAGTAGCTTAATAAGTTTGCTTTCATTTCTTTCACATAGAAAACTTTGTTTAATGTAACTTCAGACTTTTTTCCATACACTTGGAAGTTTGTTTTAATTTTTCCAACCTTTGAGGCTTCCAGTATTCTTCCGTCACCGACTTTAACTTTTATAGGAGTTTTCAACATCTCGCATGAGTCAAAATATTCATCACTGTTAATAATGTGATCTGTACAGCCGCTGTCTAAAAGCCATGTAATTTCATTTTTATTTGTAGCCTTTTTTTCACATTCAGTATTATTATTCAATATAGTTGTAGTATGGAAACTATTACCTTGGCTGTCATTGCTCCATCTCTGCTGAAAGTTTCCTCGGCCTCTCTGATAATTAATTGATCCTCGTCCACGATAACTTGAAAATCCACGACCTCGGCCACGGTTATAATTGGGTTTGTATCGACAATCTTTCTTCATATGATTTGGTTTTCCACAATTGTAACATATTAATTTGTTTTGGATTAATGTTGAATTTGCTTGTTTTGTCTCGGCCTTAAATACATTAGACTTATGTTCTTGTTGGGGTTTTTCTTCCATCATTTTTAGCTTAATTTTGCTCTTTAAATAGTCGACTGTTCTATCCTTTTCCGGGAGCACGTCTACAAGGTCACCGATGTGATTATAGTTGTGAGGTAAAGATTTGATCATATAATTTAGTTTTTCTTGTTCACTTATGGCTGCACCGGCTTGTTTTAATTCGTTAATTGCCTTTTCGAAGTCGTCAAAATATAAGTTTACTTCTGAATAATTTTGCAGTTTCACATTTTCGAGGTTATTTCTGCACACGATTTGCAATGCGGTCGACTTTTTTAAGTACATTTCATCGAACTTTTTTATTATTTCATACGTAGATTGAAGATCACAAATGTATTCTAATTGTTTGTTGGATATCGCACTATAAATATAGTTCGTGGCTTGAATGTCAAGGTTATTCCACTTTTCAGTTTCTTCCGTGCTATTTTTTAGGCGTAAGGCAACTTCGTGACATTTTTTAAACTGTAGAAACTTTATAATCCTTATTTTCCAGTTGTTGTAATCAGCTCCGTCGAATATCGGTATAAGTATGTCACTATTTTTCATTGACGACGCCATTTTGATAATTGCGTTGTATGCACACGGCGCGTGCCGACTTGATCTTGTGTTTTTAGCTTTTCAGAAACCACGATTCGCGCTACCATATTAATATAATGATGAATTAAACACTGTTCTTCTTATTTAGTTTTATTTAGAGCAAGGAACACAACAAATTACTCACATATTATGTATTTTAGAGAGGAGACCAACAAAGAGGCCATCGCTCGGGGGCGATCAGAGACAAGAGAGAGAGAGAGAGAGAGCGGACCCGGAAACACATTACTTTACTAACGGGTCATAGAGAAATAGACATGTATACAGATAATCTAACAGTTCCTTCTGATAACTGTTTATACTCGATTTGAGTTTTTTTTGTTGTGATTGTGTAGATTTTTACAAAACTGAATCATCATCATTTTATTGTCCACTGCTGGATATAGGCACGCCACTAATCTCGGTCGGCAGTTCTATGCATTCATTTCTTACACGCCGTATTAAAAAAAAAATGCTTGCTCTTGGCTGCCAACTCGCCTGATGGTAAGCGATGATGTGGTGTACGATAGAGCACGCTTGCCTAGAAGAAACCGACTCACTCTCGACATGAAGACACCCATATTGTAACTATCGGGGAACATCCATGCAGGCAGCGAATCCACAGACTAGCAGTTCGCATAATAAATGTGGAATCAAAGAGCATCGTATGGGTTCTCGGAATATCAACCATAACGCGGTGACGATTTTTCGTGCCTGCTCTGGCAGTCCGATAGAAAAATGGGCAGGAGGGAATTAAATCATGCAGATCTGATGCACACTCCGAAATGTTGTTTCACGTTTACCCGCCGTTTTACGCAGGTTGTCTCTATCTCGCCACAGGATGTCCTACGCTACGTTTGCCTAAACGTGGTCTCCACTCTAGAACTATGTGGCCGATCCACTGCCACCCGGTGATCTATGCCGGTAACTATACTTCTATGTCGGATGCGGATTACTTCGTTTAGAATTTTGTCTCGTATAGAAACTCCGACAATAGCTTTTTCCATAGCTCAAAAACTCCGAATGAAAACGGTAAATTATCATCAGTTTTGCTTTGTTTTTAACCGTAAGATTATAGTTTGTAGGCGACATAATATAGCGAAATATGGAAAGAAAATGTTTTCATTCGACTTTTCACAATGTTATTACAGCTGTTAGAGCTTAAAAAATGCATCTAGTTAAAGCCTTCTGCAGACCAAACGCTATCAGTAGTATAGCTTGGACGCACGCTCGTGTGTTTTATAATACAAGGAACGGTATGAAACATATATTTTTCACACCACCTGCTCGACAATGTCCAATCACATTTCGTGCAACCTCAACGTAAAGTAAAGCATTATCTCTTAAGGGATGTAAAGTTGTATGGAACTCCCTGGGGAATAAAGTGATTTGAATTTGGAACGTCAAATTGTTGTGTGGAAACTCGTGGAAAACTCTAAGTAAAAAAATGCCCATATGCCATTGTAAGAGATTTCTTCAAAAATTGAACTGGCCACCATAAGCAGAACTCAAAAAAAACAGAAAATGCTGTGTTTACAAAGAATGTGAAACAAAAGACGGTGTTTGGTGCTGCGACTTTCAGTGAAACCTTGCTTTTTATTGTCTCGCAGAAGCTGTGAAAAGTAGAGCATGCTCCTCTGGAATAAAGCCTTTCTTCGTCTTGAGCAGCTTGAACCCCTCGCTTCACTCAGGACTCTATATAACTCTCTCGCTACGCTTGGGAGTTAACGGGCGGTTATCCGAGTCGCGTAGGCAACAAAACGCTCCCTCAGCCCCCGCCAAGTTATAGCGACGATGTATATTGCCATGCTAGAGTCAGGACGCCCGCGGGGGGAGTGCAACGACAAAAACGAGCATAGAGCCGACCTCGATGACGCCTGGCGCGGCACTGAACGCGGCGCGCCAAAATTTTCGCGTCCTTTTTGCGCTTTTAATTTCACTAAAAAACGACACTATTCACTATCAAAAATCTATCCAAATAAAAGAATGTTGAATAAAATTGCCTTTCAGTACATGCAATTTCCAGGTTGTTACGAGCTTTCATTAGAGCATAAAATGAAAAAGATAAACTAAGTCGATTTTGTTTCAGATTTTTTTATGATTGAGGAAAGTTTATTCTATCGTGTTTTGAACCAAATCATAAACTCTAACACAGATGTATCTCTGACATGTATGTTTTTCCAGCTCAAATATTGTAATTTTACTGAATAAAATTGATTTAAAACAGTCAAATTTGGTATAAGAGGCTCTTAACTCTTATCGGAATAATTACACCGCCTTTTGTCTTTAACGATCGACTTAAAAATTTGAAAGAGAGAAAAAGACAAAACACGGCGTAACTATTCCAAGTTTATTAATAAGGGGGTTAGAGTCCCTCGTTACGCTCAGGGTTCAATATGCCGCCCGCGACGTAAGACATTGTTTTATTCCCTTAGTGCATAATCTACTGTGGTGTGTTTGGTATATTTGGTGTTTAGCCAAATATACCAGTATCATATGAGCAGCGTAGCCGCAGAGCAGTTCGCGCGGTGTGTATAGTGGTTGCTACAAAACACGCAGGCTCACGTTCAAGCTGTGCTGTTTCTGCTGCAATTTGTAAATAAAACGTGGTTCCGCGATAGTGTGGCTGTCAAAACAATAGACAAGTCTAAGATAACCTTTCAAGGTCGAGGTATAAGAGGTAAATTTTACATACCCATAAACATGTTACGTTTGGGGATTCCCAGATAAAGTGATAAAAACAAATCATATTTGCAACAAATTCGTGTGTTGCCATTTAGGATAGGCAAGTCGTTAAGCTTGTTTACACTTCATTATCTATCTGCATACACTTTGGCGTGAACCCAAACGGTATCAATAATTTATTATCTCCGAAGATATGCTCTGTTGATTTTTATTCGTAAGAGCGGTACTGAAGTACTTTGATATTACAAGGAAGCCGCGCAAATGGAATATTAATGTTATTTATATAAAGTACCATTGATCAATACGCTACAAGGCTAGATACGCCGCTATATACACGGACCTTGCGGAGATATACCATGCAAATTCCACTACCTGGTTACTAAAATAACAAAACCGCTTAAACTTGCCTTTGTTGTACTTAATTTATTCTCAGTGTATTATTTAGTTAATTTATCAAAGGTTTAGATGACGTCTGTCCTTCGTGACTGGTACAGTGGTTCGTCGACTTACCCAGAATATGATAATATAGTGACCTAAAAAAACCCAGTCCACGTCCTACTAAAGGTTCAGTATGTATCGCAGCATTAATACTGTAACCTTTTTTGTATTCAGATGTACACACACAATAGTAAAAGTTTTTTTTAAATCTACTATTGACTACCTTCTTTTTATTTATTTAATAATAGGCTTTCGTTTGACAGGACAAATACAATTAATGTTTCCAGCGCAGTTGGGGTGTCAATCGGCATAACGAGCGCAGTGCATTGCCACGCCGTGTTGCACTGTTGAAGTTCTGAATTCTGTGCAGCACTGAACTGTTATTAGCAAGCGTGGTGCTTAGTGCTTACCATCAAGAATATAATATAAAACTTTATTGATCTTTTATCTGGTAGTTATACTGGGCAAGCATACGACTTGCTCGTCTAGTCACTTCGTTGGAACTTGGAGGCTGTTTGACAACACCACACATCATTTGTCTGGCTAAAACGACAGTGACACAAGTGTGGGCTGAACTATAGACGAAGGCTCTGGAAATCTTTAGCCTGGCTGGACCAAGGAAGCTAAGAACTCGTATCACGTAACGTAACAGAGTTTACTTCGTCGCGTGGGAGTTTCTTCATTGTGCCTTTGACGAATGTCCATCCTACGCATCTCGCCTACTCATTAAAACTGAATAGTTTTACACAAACTTCGTTATTAAGTCGGAGTACTTGTGGCTCTAAGAATTCTTCTCGGATTACACGACAAAAGGAATTTCGTAATGTCGGAATTTTGGGTATAATGACTTCTATGACAATTTATAGGTCGAAATATATCTGGTTTTTGTGGAAGGTTGGGTCAATATTCCGGATTCCTTATATTCCGATTTCCGATTCAAGTTCAGATTTTTATTAGCCTTATAACAATGATTCGTTAGACTAGGTAGGTCAAATACATTGAAGTCTCAAAAACAAATCATGCAGTTAAAATAAGTTACTAGTTAATATAACTTTAAAATATAGGTACACATAATAGCATTAAAATTATATATATCAAATATAACGTAGACGAACGAAAGTCGCCGACATAGCCCACCGGATTAGCAAGTTGAAGTTGCAGTGGGCAGGTCACATATCACGCAATTCACGCAGGACAGATGGCCGATGGACCGGAAGGTTCTGGACTGGAAACCACGGACCGATAAGCGCAGCGTAGGACGTCCACCCACAAGATGGACAGACGACCTAAAAGAGACCGCAGTGAAACGCTGGATGCAGGCCGCTTCCAACCGGCCCTTTAGGAGATCGATGGGAGAGATGGGAGGCCTATGTCCAGCAGTGGACGTCCTATGGCTGAAATGATGATGACGATGATGATATCAAATATATTATCTATACTAATATTATAAAGAGGAAAGATTTGATTGTTTGTTTGTTTGTTTGCATTGAATAGGCTCCGAAACTACTGAACCGATTTGAAAAATTATTTCACTGACGGGAAGCTACACTATCCCCGGGTGACATAGGCTATAATCTATACCCGTGCGAAGCTGGGGCGCACCGCTAGTCATAATATATAGCCGTTTAGGACATCACATGTCGAATATATAATATTGAGTTTCTATACCTAGTTTCTCTTGTTCCAAAGAGTAAAATGTATTAACAATATCCATTGTTAATGTCAGGGTCACGCCCTGAGTAAAATCAAATCTTATCGCAATTTTCACGTTGAAAGTACAAACGTCTGGCCGTCAACACAGCTGTAAGTAGCATCAAATTATAAACATGAACTGCAATTACCTGGGTTATCTTCTACCGATTAAAGTTATAGGCATTTTTAAAGATAGAAAAACATATTATTGTGTTCTAGGTTCAAATATTTTTTTAAAATTCGTGACCACCTGCAAGTCCAATTTTTCGGAAAATAACAACAGCCCAGAACATGATGCAGGCGTCTGAATCTTAGCAGTGTTCAAAATTAACAATTGGTTTAGAAGGTATAAAAAATTTAGAATAAAAATTATCTTCAATTCATTAAATAATACTCCCGTTTAAGTTTAAACTCACCTGTTATGTAATGGTGTTAAATATTTACATTAATTTTCATAATTACCTCACGTACTAAATTATTTTGCGTATAACGTGTGGTCTAAAAGCGAAATCACATGGACTGTAGATACTGTGCAAATAATGCTTTGCGTGGGAAAAGGTGTTCTGTGCATAGGTAAAATTGTAAAAGTAATTTTTAAACACTCGAGATTTGAACACATAATATGTGATAAGTCCCGATAAACATTTAAAACATAAACTTGCAAAATCAACATGTGACTCATTATTACCAACACAGCTAAATCAATGTCGATTAGCTTTAAGTTCTTCTTAGTTGTGTTTGCATTCACAAACAAACAAAAACCGTTGCGGTGAAGTCATTATCGTTAATGAGTCTACGTTTAGGCTTACACTTATGACTATTGAGAAGGCAAGTCGAATCACAGGTACCGTTGAGAAGGTAGGTCGAATATATGCAAGAATTTCGTTGCACTTTAGCGCATTTAGTTGTTTTTCGAGTCCTTAGTCGAGCTCGTTGGCGTGTCTGGCTCAGAACCGGTTTCTATTCCAACGTTTCCAACCGTCTATTCCTGGCCGAGGACGACTTAGATTACTCGTACTTTGACGTGATTTCGACCTATCTCCAAGTAAACTTTCGCTCTATTTCGCTGAGGTATCATGCAAAAAATTTGTCTTTTGCTTTAATAAGGTCCTTGTGCCTTTGTTTCTAACCCATAACCGTCAGTGGCTGCTTTGACATTGACAACTTTGGAGGGCATTCGAGTCGGGTGATTATTGATACAAGTAAATATGTATAGGATGATTCAGATCTGGACGATATTCTCTTATTACAAGCTTTTATTTTACTCGCAATGTATGTATGTAACTAACTATGTTTGTTCGGGCGGAATCTTGCAACTTGAAATTTGGCATATTTATGTAAGTTCGGTGAGTAATGTTATGGTACCTTCGAGCTGGTCTGATCATAGAGACAGAAAGTGGCCATAAGAACTCCTAAACGAAACGACGTAACCCCATCGAGTTTGGGTTAATTGGATTTGTCTTCCCAACCACTTTGGTCCGAAATAATAATTTCAATATGGTGGACGCCCCAAGCTGGCGGACAAAATGTTATGATATGGCCATCAAATGAAATATGCTGATATGAATACGAAAAAGTTTGTGTTTAAAAAGGTTTTTTAGTTAATCATCATCATCATCATCAACCAATTTCCACCCACTGCTGGGTATAGGTCTCTTCAGCGCGCCATATATTCCGGTCCTGTGTCCTTGTCTACTGCTTTTTAAATTAATAAAGTTCATTATATTATATCTTCTATAATACTTAATTATGAAGAAACAAACTGTAATTGTTCAGATTATTCGCATCCTTGAGCTGTTAAATGTCAATAGTAAGTATGCGATGACGTCACGCGCTATTTAAATTGCACGGCTATGACATTATCGAGACTCGAGAGTGGTAAATTCTACGGCATTTACCTATAAAAACAAAGAATTGTAGCATTGGCCGTATGACCTTAGATAACAAAGTCATCACAACAATATATACACAATTTATTTCTTTAACATAAAATGTATAATGTTAAGTTTTGATCAATTGCCTAGCAAGAGTAACAAGCTATAAAAAGTATTACCGCTGAAGTTCTAACATCATAAAATAACCGATGATAAATATCGCGTCTCGTCATGTCTTCATTAGCATCCGCGAATAAGTTACACGCGTTCTCTTGTCTAGATGTGTCTAGTATAATGATCTCATAGTGTTATTGAATTAATGACCGAGGTAACCAGCCGAGAATGTCGACACTGAGTTCGTTGCCGCTTGTGATGCTTCAGTAGACATAAGTTCTCGTGATCTTAGACCTTTCTAAGGTGTGACTCATTGTTTAATGGAATAAAAAGCAAAATACAAACCCTTGACTAACGTAACGAATCTACATCAGAAAGTTTGAGATACTTCTTTTGCATCGGACTTGAACAACGTTTGACTGCAATATCACCTGATGAAAAGCGACGTTGCGGTAGAAGATAAGCAAGTTTGTTTTTTTGCGGTGAACGCTCATACCTGTGTCTTCGTTGGGTTGAACTGAACAACGTTCAGTTCTCCCCATTCCGAGACCTGCTCAAGCGAGGCCTCATCTTCAGACACTAGTTTGTTCCTACTTTCTTCAACGACGGCCCGTGAGGTGTTTGCACGCTAATATACTGTGCATCTCACTGGTGCTATCGTCCGCATAACAATGCATGTTGCTGGTTTGCAACATGTCATTGATATAGAGAATAAACAGCGTCAGCGATAAAACGGAACCTTGCGGAACCCCAACATTGATAGGAATACTGTCGGAGCAAGAACCGTCGACAACAATCGTGATGCTCCTATCAGATAGGAAGCTAGCGATCCAGGTGCAGTCTCCGGAAAGCCGTAAGATGGTAGTTTGGTGCCTTATGCCAGACCCGGTCAAAGGCTTTGGCTATATCCAGACTATCTGCAAGTGCCTCCCCTCTACTCTTAACGGCTTCTGCCCAGCGGTGAGTAGGTTTACCAGAAGACCATCTGATCGACCGCGATGAAAACCGTATTGACGATCACTGTTGAGCTGATGTTCCTCCAGGTATCCAAGAAGCTGGGTGTTTACTAAACGCTCACAGAGTAGAGAGGTAATAGCTATGGGCCTGTTATTAGACAGATCAGACCGATTTCGTTTCTTAGTGATTGGGTGGACCAGGGAAATCCTCCACGACGATGGCACACATCTTGTTGAATAAGAAAGTGGGAAAAGCCGCGTTAAGACCGGGGTCAACTCGGGAGCACGTTTTAGGAACGATGGCCGGAATGCCGGTTTTTTTATATAACTCCTTTTGCGAAGGAAACGTAGGAAATAAAATAAAAGTCAATTAGTTTCAAGTGCCTGGCCACGATTCAGTTCAATAATGCCTTATTAATGCATGACAAGTGATCGATTGAGTGGCGCCAGTGTCAACAACGCGATTATTGCTTGCTGGTAACGATGGCGAAGCTTCTAGTGTTCCGCTAATGTAAATTATTTTATATCAATTGGTTTCATCGTAAGGCAATGACACTGATATTAGTAAGGTATTCCAATATCACCATTCACTACCAGTATAAAGCGTATCTTCGCAATTAGCATCTAAGCTATTCTCCAAAAATCCATTAACAAAAAAATTGTCTTGGATTTATTTTATATTGTTAATTTGCACATATTATTTTGTTCCATGTATAGCACCTAATTGTTATTCCAGCATTTAACTTTATCACATCACTAGCTGTTGCTGGCTACTTTGTACGCGAAAACTTTGATATAAACTTTCAACCCCCTTAATTTGGCCCTTTCGCAAAATCCTAGTGAATCTATACATCTTCACCGCCATTGAGATATCTCGGCTTAAAAAAAGAAAGTAATACTAGACGAACAAGCGACGAGTGAACCTGATGGTAAGTAGTGATGGTTTGATAGCAGGAGCCGGGAGTAACAATGAAACGTGTGCTGGCAGTTAACAGACTGTTTATTTTATTTATTCTCACCAAAATGCGGGAAAACTACACGAAAACAACACAGAACCAAAAACCAACTACACGAAAACAACCTACGTGCCAAATTTCAGTTTCGTAGGTCAAGAAGATTTGTGATGAATTAGTGAATGAATGGTATTTCGCTTTTATACAAATCATATAAAATTCCTAACTAAAATCTAACATGGCAGATTCGGATACTCTTATAAAGTTTTAACGCATTGAATGTTCTTCACTATAATTATGTCCTTCAAACCATGTTCAGTGGTCTTTTCAGACTCTACTAAGATTTATGACAGTTGCACAAGCTTTTTAGTATTTTGCATACGATTATGTAACGCAGATAAACTAAGTCTTGATTTGTTTTGCTCTATAGAGTAGGTAATTTGGCAAATGTTCGTGTTTTAATTGGACGGGTTGATAGGGAAACCCGTTGTTTCATTTCCATGCCAGCCATTTGGGGTTTTCCCCAATGCGTTCAGCATAGACGGAATCGTTATTCCATGCCTTGGCTTAGCGTCGTGTCCATTGTCCTCAAATTGCTACCTATTGTTTCACAATTTGTTTAATTAGTACATTCATAGAACAACATTTCGACTTAATTTGTTTTGATAATACTTAAAGTTCTATAAATAAGTCACGTTTTATGTTTTCTATACTAATATTATAAAGAGGAAAGATTTGATTGATTGTTTGTTTGTTTGTTTGCATTGAATAGGCTCCGAAACTACTGAACCGATTTGAAAAATTCTTTCACTGTCGGGATGCTGCACTATCCCCGGTTGACATCTCTTCTCTTTCTTCTCTACATAGTATAAATTGAAGTCGCTTTCCGCGTCTGTCTGTCTGTCTGTATGGCCGCTAACTCCTCCTAAACCACGCAACGGATTTTGATGCGGTTTTCACCATCAGTTAGATACATTTTCACGGAAGGTTTATATATACAACTAGCGACCCGCCCCGGCTTCGCATGTAAATTACACCCGTGCGAAGCCGGGCGGGCGGGTCGCTAGTAGGCTATATATCCCAGCTTCGCCCGTGCGAAGCAGGGGCGGCCTACTAGTAATTAATAAATGGGATTACGCCATACGCCATTGTAATGCTAATTAGGTAGGTACCTACTTACTAATGAATAGTGAGTGCATCATCTTTGATTAATTTAGTTAATTTATTACAAACTAAAGAATTAAATATGTAACCATCTACGTCATATAAACTTTATTTTAATTTATTCCGTTCTGGGTACAATTGACTGTTGAGCAAGGCTATGTGGCTATACATGCCTATTTTAAGAATTGTTATCTTAATCCTTTTTTAATGATCTAATCATCGTCATCATCAGCCAGAAGACGTCCACTGCTGAACATAGGCCTCCCTCTTTTACCTCCACACTGAACGACAGCCTGCCTTTTGCATCCACTGGATGCCAGCGACTCTCACAATGTCGTCGATCCATCTAGTGGGAGGCCTACCTACGCTGCATCTACCGGGTCGTGATTTCCACTCAAGAACCTTTCTTCCCCATCAGTTTTAATTATATATTTATAATCTAATATGTCCGGTGATTTCGGGAGCATTATTTGCTTTATTTTATGTTATTGACATTCACTCTTTAAAACGCTGCTTTATATTAACAAATTATCCCTTTGTTTTTGTTTGATAATGTGATCCTCTGTCAGTTGCTTTGTATTTTACTATTAAACGCCTAAACGAACGTATATTATTTCACAAGCATGTCACGTGTTTACCGCCTCTTGCCAAAAGTTTTATATTTACGTTTGTTTGCTACCAAAGAGCACGTAGTTGTGATGAGTAATCCATGTTTTCTAACGAGCCAATCGATTCTTCGACCTCAGAGCTCTGGCATGACATTCCTACTTACTTTGTATAAGGTTACCATTTTGCATTTGTTTTTTTTATAACTATATTTCATGAACTACTATGCGTCTTGAATAAGGTTAGGTGGTATTTTACACCCTGCCATCTTCGAGACGGTTCAGTTAAATACCAGCTCGAAGCTCTTGATTCGGTAGACCGGCGTTCTGTTCGACTTATAGGATATTAGGACTTCCAAGAAACTCTAAAGTAGCTAACAGACGTGTGGATTTGGTTGACGGACCGCCGTCTGACCAACGGGAGAGAAAGAGTGATAAAACTTGTTTCCCTTTCTTTCCCTCCCGTTGGTCAGACGGCGATGGAGGTCAGCCAAATCCTTACGTCTGTTAGCACTATTAGGCTAGAACACCGCCCAAAGGTAGCGTGTCTGTCAATTTTCTACAGAATACATTTCGGATAGTGTACATCGGAGCTACACAACCTTATCCTACCATCCCATTTCCACTACAGGACAAGTAGACGGCCCACTACCGCCCATGCAATGTGGACTTTCACAGGATCCATACTAAACGTTTTGGTTCTACGTTTCTATAGAATATAAAAAAAACACGTCGTTCTATTGATATCACTCAAATCAAGATAGTGTAAGGGTTCGTACTACACACATCTAAATCGTTTCAGGCGTTTATAAGTCATTAATCATCATGGAATAATCAAATCAAAATAATTTTATTACGACCGCTATGGCCATACATTATTGTTTCAAAATTATAAAATTAGGAGTTAAAAACAACATAAAATTCATAAATTATAATAATAAAACTACAACATGTACTTTACCATTTTGAATAAAACTCACAGCTATGAACCCTGAAAACATAAAACTCTTTGCTTTACAGTCATGTAATGAAGAATGATTCTCTATAAATGAATATCCCCTCGAAAGTTCTATCTGAAATAATTTTATTAAATTTCAAATAGGTAAAAAGGGAAAATACCATAATGTATGTATTTGTAACGTGAATTCCAAGCCGACACAATAGTGTAAGGAAATCAAAATTCCGATGAAAAAATATGTGAATTTCCCCTTCGTATTAATATTAAACCTAGTAGTTTTATTTAAAATTCTAGTAGTTCCTTTCCACCGAAGATTATTTTATATCCAATCACTTCTTCAAAAATAACCTTCATGTACAGACGTGTCTTTGACACAGTTATTTTTATTATCTATTACAATATAGTGTAAAGAAGTGAAGTTAAATGTTGTCATGTTGGTTGTTCCAGTACTGGACCAAGCGGACGGCCGGCCAGTCAGGCTGAACAATGCTGAGGCGCAGAGACACCAAACGACAGTCGACTTTATCGCTGAAGATGAAGAGGTAACCGTTGCTAAATGCCGACAAATTATTCACAAATAAGACATTTTAATATTTATAACTTCAACACATTACGTCAATTAATGTCCTTGTTGGCTTGCTGGTGCTAAAAATGTTTCATCCTCATTACGGAGTGTTTTGTTTTTCACATCATTCTATCTTTGTTTTACAATAACATTGAATGAATCAATGCGCACACAATCGTAATCACGTTTGAGAACACGCTCACAAATGCGTTGCTAGCTTATCATTACTACACTATTTGATAGTAGTGCACTAGGTACTATAGCGAGTTAGACTGCACCGCCAGGCCCAGTCATGGGTGAATCGATACGTCTAGCCGGCTCCAAGTTTTATTCCGTCCATACCAGATCGGCGATAACGTCTAGTCGTCGAGACTCTTTGTAACAAAGTTTCTAACAACCTGCTGAAAATTGGCTCTTCAGCAAAAACACGTTACGGTTATCCGTCACGCTTTAGCTGACCTTGGACGGGCGGATCGGATGCTTGTTACCGACTAAACGAAATTGTGCAAGAACCTCGTGGCGAGGCCGTGCGGTGGCGGGTCACGTCCGTTGCCTCTAATCCGCACGCCTCGCATGCAACCATCAAGTATAACACTTTCTACCGTGTAACCAGTCCGCGGACACGTCCCATCGCTTCCATTGCGAAACTTACGGCAACAAACTTTATTATAATGCTACTTTGCATAATAAACGACTTTGTTGTGCTCTTTGACACCCGATCAAAAAAGAAACAAAGAATTTGATGTAGTTGTATTGAATACTGGTTCTACATCGGATGCATCGAGAATAAAAAAATAGTTTTATATATTCTGGCAGCGACACTGTTGATGTATTAATTCAAGTCACGTTGACCCTTTTGCGCGGAATTTGATATTTTCCGCTCGACTCAGATCTCTTAAAACCATTTCAAGTTTGCTCGTCACAGTTTGTACGGAACTAAACAAAGCACTTCGTTTTGTTTTAGTATTTCCTGGACGACCATAGATAAACTGAGCGTAAACATAATTTGTTCTGGCGACTTCATTTAACGCGAGGCTTACATGACTCAAGTTAAATTGCGTAAGGCAAGCTACAAACTCGTCAGAATTTCCCGTTAGTAAAATGAATTTGAGCTGAATCATATACAGCGGTTCCGGATCTCAATATCAAGATGCCCGCAGATGTTTTAGTCAGCAGTTCATTTCTCTTCCATGAGTTTACGCATGATGGAACCATTACACGTCATAGATAGTATTGTGTGAAGAAATTCTAATGTTAATTAATCACCCAGCCTCCCGTCTAGGCACGACTATAGCTTATCTTAAACATCCTGTCCCATTGTCCTTTTTCCCTTTGTTGTGGCGAGGTAAAGGAAAAAGGCTTTTTTTATCTCGACTATTAATTTTGTAGGCGTTTTTTTAATAATATCAGTTTTAAAAAGCCAAAAGAAAACAGACTAAAAATATAGTATGGATTTATAGCACAGAGATATAATAATTTGTTCGAAATTGTTCGGCAAATTGCCAGATTCACGCCCTTGTTTGCAGAACGGAACAAGGGTGATAAATATTCGCACTACCCTTAGTGGCAATGATAAACCTTGTAAACATTGGGTGTGGCGGTATTGAACTGGGGTAATCTACATTTCTACATACATAATCTATTTGTATGCTGAATAAACTATCAGGGTTCGTAGAATACAACTACAACCATGCTGTTTAAAACCATGCATTACTACTGTTTAGTCTATGTATTGTGGTTCTTGAATGTCAAATAAACATGCTTTGTTTTGTTATGTTCTACGGCTTAGAACATAACAAAACAAAGCATGTTAAAACCATTTTACCACCTGTATTAGCTTAGATTCTAAGCTAATACAGGTGGTAAAACATGCTTTAACTTTTCATTACAGTGTATTAATATCGTTATAACAGATAGGTCGGTATCTTCGCCCAGGAGCTCGGTTCCAAGAACCACAATATACCTACTTGTGATGGCATGCTTTGTTTTGTTATGTTCTAAGGCTTAGAAGATAACAAAACAAAGCATGCTTAAACCGTTTTACCACCTGTATTAGTTTAGAATCTAAGCCAATGTGGTAAAACTTGCTTTAACTTGTCATTACAGTGTAACATCTTTATAACAGATTGCTTGGTATCTTCGCCCCGGGGCCCCAAGATGGGGTCTGCAATAGTTAATATTTCGTAGAAACGGCCACCGCTCGACAGACGCTACGGTTATGGGCCTTCGATTAAATTCTGCAGACAACATGGTTGTGTTTTAACTAGCTGATTTATTGTTGCAAACTCCTATATTGGCATCATCTGTCCTATCAGAATTCGATTTATCATGAAGGGTTAAGTTAGGAATCAGCTTTTAGCTTATCGTAGAATACTTTGAGCAGGTCACGAATAGTTTGTTATAAATGTTTCTAATCCGGGTGATTTAAAGCTCTGGTGGCTCGTATATCGGTTTCACAACACTACATTACAAGGCAGATAGTAAAAAAATAAGATGCGTTTTACTTTTTAACCGACGAAAGGAGGAGGTTATCAAATCGAATGTATGTTTTTTTTGTATGATTACTCCGCCAATTATGAATTGATTTTAATTATTCTTTTATGTTTGGTAGGTCATATCTCAGAGATGATCCCGTATAAATTTTTATCAAAATTAATTCAGCGCGTTTTGAAAAAAAATCACAAAAAAACAACAACCACATATTTTAACGCAGAATATGACGTTTTGGTTCGTGGTTCCTATACTGAATCTATGTGGTTCCTTTAGCAAAAGTTTTGTTGAGGACTTTCAAGCTCTGATTTAACTGTAATTTTATAATTTTAGTTTAAGTTTGTATATGTACGAAAACTGTTAACGCCATTTTCAGCGAATTTTAATGGCGCAAATTCAATATTAATGATTTTACATGTATTTTATTTAAGTACAAAGGTAGGTATATCAAACAAAGAAAATAAAAAAGCCTTAACTATTACTTATTACTATTTATGTAGGTATAGTCTTAAAGTCGGTTTTTGTTTTTTTTTACTAAAAATTAGTTATTATTAAATCTCGTGTCACTATTTTTCTATTTCGGAAAAATATTTATCATCCATCAATCCTAACTGGAGTCAACACGAATTAATCAAAATACAATTACCTCAAGAAATGATGGAGTAAACAACCTAGTTTTCTCGCAAAAATAGGTCGGGTACTTGTATTGTAAGAAATATTACAAACATAGCTTATCACTACATAGTATAAAACAAAGTCGCTGTCTGTCCGTCCCTATGTATGCTTACATCTTTAAAACTACGCAAAGGATTTTGAAGCGTTTTTTTTAAAATAGATAGAGTGATTCAAGAGGAAGGTTTATATGTATAAATAGCGACCCGCCCCGGCTTCGCACGTAAATTACACCCGTGCGAAGCCGGGCGGGCGGGTCGCTAGTTTTCAATAAAAATAAACAGGGTTCATCGAACCAATTTTCCCCGACACATAAATAAAGCAAATGATAGCAATATCAAAGTATGTATGTTTAAGAAAATAAACTAACGTCTAATTTATATTACCAATGCCAATAAAAATGTAAATAAACATCTACGTGATATATCGACGAGATCGAATTCAGCAAACATTACATACAAAATAACTTTAGATCCTAAAAATAGTTACGATTTTATTGTGTTATTTTTAGGGTTCCGTACCCAAAGGATAAAAACGGGACTCTATTACTGAGCCTCTGCTGTCTGTTCATCTGTCTGTCCGTCCTACTTTCTAAAAGGCTGTATCTTTCGAACCGCAATAGATAACCAGTTGAAATTTTCACAGAATATGTAATGGTACGGCGGATTAACTACGAAATAATAATAAAGTCAAAAGTAAAAACAAAAGGGAGTTCCCATAATATGTACCTACAACAAACGTATTTTTACCTGTTTTTGTTTTAGCTCTAATTTAAAAACGGTAATACGTACAAGCGTCAAAGGCATGGTTATAGTACACACTCTAAAGTATAATAACAACAAATAATAAATAATGCCCAAGTGCGAGTCGGTAACTTTATTTCAGTTCATTATCAACTGGTAATTCCTTACCTGGATGACCTTATCATTTCACCGAATCAAAATTGCCATATTTTACTTATTTTGAAGTCGGTTTTTTAAATTGAGAATTATTGTATTTTGTGGTGGTACGGAACCCTCAGTACGCGAGCCTGACTCGCACTTGGTCGGTTTTTTATTCATGCCACTATTTCTATCATAAGAGCTGGTTCACCTTTGCCGTATGGCGTAATACCCAGACAAAACCACCTTTCTCTTAATAGATTGTTGTCTGTATTGAATTTAGTGCTATCGACTCTATTCCATTGTTTTATTGGGCTACTAACATCGAGATACAATACCTATAGTCAAAATCGTGAAAAACAGTCAAAAATCGTCCGTGTGTCGTTGTAAATACCTAGGACCTCAATTATACGGGGTGTAAGGGGAACACTCTCGAAGCCAAAAGAAGGTAATTGTACTCATCTTTATGAACAACTTTTACTATGGGACCAGCCCTGAAATCTCGAAAAAAATATCAGCTGTTCTATTGAAAGCGGTCATTGACACTCGACAAAATGTATGGAACAGCGGATTTTTTTTCGCGATTTCAGGGTTGGTCCCATACTAAAAGAGGTTCATAAAAGTGGTGTACAATTACCTTCTTTTTGGCTTCGAGAGTGTTTCCCTTACACCCTGTATAGTTTGCAATGCCACGTATATAATTATACTCCAGTTTAGACGTTATATCGCTTGCATAGTGTTCAACGTCGCTTGTCCGTTATGTCATCGTATCACTGGCATCGCGCGGCGTTGCGGATTGTTCGTGGTTGCCCAAAAAGTCGGCGTAGCGTGCGCCGAGTTATGGTTTGGTATTTTTGTTTTGCACGTTTGTGACTCTATAGGTTTTTTATATCGATGGTTACTAAAGATTCTTATTCGTAATAAATATAATTTAATTAAGGTTCCTCAAGGGTAAACTTTGAAACGCAATTTTAAAAGGTTTTTTTTTTTTAAATTAACCAGCTACCTTTTAAGGGCACCTGTACATCATAAAATCATATCTAACAATATGCTCAGTAAAAATCCGCAAAAAAACCCAGCTAAACCATAGAAAAAGTTAATTGACCTGAAACAAAATGTATGGAAAAACTGTTATTTTTTTTATTTTTTTTATGCCATAGGTGGCAAACAAGCAGACGGGCTGCCTGATGGAAAGCAGTCACCGTCGCCTATGGATACTTGTAACACCAGAGGCATCACAAATACGTTGCCGACCCTTTAGAACTCGATTAACTCGCCTTTTGAAGAACCCCATGTTGCAGCTTCTCGGAAACACCGTAGAAGGTAGCTCATTCCACATTTTGCAGGTATGAGGCAAGAAGGATCGTGTGAAACGCACAGTGTGCGATTTCCACTGATCTATTATGTGTGGATGAGCCTTCAGGCGGTGGCGGCTAGTGTGATGGTAAAACCGCGACGCCGGCATCAGATCAAATAGTTCTTCAGAACACTCCCCGTTGTAAATGCATAAAAGATACAGAGAGACCCAACGTCTCTGCGCATGCTGAGCGGCTCTAGGTGTTCAGTGAGCTTGGAATCGTCGACAATTCTGACAGCCCACGCTGTAATGCATCAAGTGGGTCAAGCTGATACTTGTGTGCTCTGTTCCAAAGATGGGAGCAGTACTACATGTGAGGTCGGACTTGCGCTTTGTAAAGCAAGAATCTTTGTCTCGACGTGAAGTACCGCTTCGCCTTATTGAGCACACCAAGTTTCTTAGATGCGAGCTTGGCCTTACTTGCGATGTGACCGCGGAACTGTACATTCGTAGAAATGTCGACTCCAAGGATTCCAATGCTTTCTGAAACCTTGAGGGGAGTGTTTTGAAAGTGAGGAGCTACAACAAATGGGGCTTTTTTAGCGGTGAACGCGCAAACTTGCGTCTTTGTTGGGTTAAATTGAACCAGGTCCAGTTCACCCCAGACCGAGACCTGCTCAAGAGAGGTCGAGAGATTTCTTGCGAATTTTCAAAAGTAGAAACAGTTGTAGTTTGTTAGGATTTAAAGAAGCTGCCATTAAAAGGTGGCGAGTTAATTGAAAATGACCCTGTATAAACAACTCGTAGAAGTGTGTTCATCCTTCATAGACTAAGCTACTAAGCCGAAAAGAGGTCACTGTACTCATCACAATGAACAACTTTTACTAAAGGACCAACCCTAAAATCGAGAAAAAACAACTCTGTTCCACATATTTTGTCAAGTGTCAATGACCGCTTTAGGGAACAGCATATTTTTTTCGCTATTTCAGTGTTTTTATTTTATCTTTATTCGAGACCAACAGCACAAAAATATATTCATTAGTTTTAATTCGTTATTTTAAATTACAGCCATTAATAGGTCTATACTAGTGAATTAGTGATAGTTTGTAACATTGTCATGGAAAATCACTACTAAAAATCATATATGTATTGCAAACAAGCGCTAAAAAGCTAAGCTTCATAAGTTAATAAAAAAGGTAACTAACAAAATTAAGCACAATTATGTTTGGGTATCATAATATATAGTATGTGCAAGTATTAATACTTTTTCCAATGCCATTGCTCAAATGTCATTGCTGTTGGTCCCACGTTGTTCCCATGGTTGTTTGTAATGAGTACAATGACCTCTTGTCGGCTTAGTACAGTCTATATGTGTAACCCGGTATTGAAATATAAATATTATTAGTAAGTGGAAACACAATTTTTCCCTACTTACCGCCTAACTCCATTGCTGTAAACCTCACGATCTAAATTGGCTAGCAGTAAAGCCTGATGTAATGGGATTGTGTGGGTAGCCCCGCATTATTTCTTAGAATACGCCCGACCATTGCTTTAATAATAAAAGGGGATCAAAACCTCGCATTTCATCCGTAGCCCCAACTCGGAAATGCGCAAATTGGATCCAAATCTCAATAAATTATCTCCCTGCTATATCCGCGTCCATTCGGCTCTCATATTAAAATATCTTCAACTTCTCAAGTTATTTGTTGATAAAGAGAAGATTTAAGTTAGGCGTTCGATCGCCCATTAAATTAATTTACTTCAAACAAGAGTCAGTGACACGGTTTTCCTGAATTTTTTTAGGGTTCCGTACCCAAAGGGTCAAAACGGGACCCTATTACTAAGCCTGCGATGTCTGTCCGTCTGTCCTACCTTTAAACGGCTCCTATCTTTCAAACCGTAATATTGAAAATTTGAAATTTTCAAAAACAACCGCCAGGCGTAAATTGCACAGAATGTGTAACGTTAACTAATTCAAATTCTAAAATAACTGGTATATAATTGGGTTATTTGGATGACCTCATTTGCTTTCACCGAAGCGTAATGCCATATTTTACTAATTTTGAAGTTTGTTTTTTTAATTGATAATTATTGTATTTTATGGTAGTACGGAACCTTCAGTTCGCGAGCCCGACTCGCACTTGGCCGGTTTTATCGTTTATATAAAAATGACCAGTGAAATCTAATTTAAGGCATTCTAGTTCAATCATTCAAGCTTCAGTTTAAAAAAAAAAACTTAACTAACTTACTAACTTTTACTTACATCTTCACGATTGTTATGTTACAGAGTACTTCGTAAGTTACTATTGTTTCAGGCGGTCAGTGCAATGTGTATGAACCAAGATGTGTTCATTTCATGCATTAGATGTTTTCCTTTCATGACAATGGTGACTGAGAAAACAATCGCCTTTATAACTCACCAGATAATTGTCGAAACAGAGATATCCAATTACTATATTGCTAATTATACGACTTTTGTTATTGCTTTTGTGTCACATCTAGCATGATCATGTGTTTTTATTGACTGACTGAAATCTTTGAAAAATTTACTGAACAATGGGGATAGTTCACATTTTTCTTCTGCATTGGAATTACGTAATCATTTGGAGTTTTTCATACATCAGTTTTAGTTGAATAATAATAACCGATGATAGATAAATATGATTGACTTTTATTTGCCCGCTAATTACGTCATCATTGGTATTATAATGAGCTCGTGCTCTGCCGAGACATATAAAAAAATGCATAGACTAAAATCTTAGAAACATAAGACAAAAATCTCAATACTGACATTGACAGATGAGAAAGATTTGATTTTTAACAGTTTTGGCAACGCACATTAAGATATTCTGCCGTTGCTGACGTAATCGCGTATAAAAGTTTAGAAATCGTATATCTTATATAAATTAAATAAGTATCTAAGAAAAACAAAACGATCAAAATTTTTATCTTAAAATTTAAAATAACATAAAAACTATTGATAAAAAGATATGAACTATCACCATTGAAAGATCTACTGATCAGTTGAATAATTCATCTTCAAAATTATAATTATTACCATCTTTGAAACAAACCTTTAGTTCCAAAGCCAACTAATACAAGTCTGTCTGTAAAGAAACCGGAACCTTCGTTAAAAATATCCGTCTACCTGAGTGGCGACTGTGCCGAATTGAATGGTGTTAATATTGCGTGACCATGAGAGCGTAAAGAGGGGTTAGACAAGAGCCATTTTCTGTTAGCGTTAACGCCTGCGGAAAGATGAAATTGTATGAAAATTACATTGACATTAGCTTGAGAGATGTTATCTCAAGCTAATGTCATTTTCATACAATTCTTGAGATATTATCTCTCAAGCTAATGTCAATGTCATTTTCATACAATTTCATCTTTCCGCAGGCGGTAACGCTAACAGAAAGTGGGTCTTGTTTAACCCCCCAGCAGGCCTAGCACGGGCCGTGGACAAATTGTCTTTCCACCGTTTTTATCCCGCGAGAAAAAGACAAACGTATACATATTCTAGCTTTGTCGCGTCTAGGCGTGGATAAAAACGGTGGAAAGACAATTTATCCACAGCCCATGCTAGGCCTGCAGGCTTTTGGATTTGGAAAATTGTATCGTTTTCATAAAATCGTGAAGAAAGGAGTTAAAAGAAATTATTTAGTTTTGTCCAATGAACGCGTATTGGTCTGATTAATCTAACGCTGGAATTTCCAGCCAGCCATTAAACTCCCTATTGTCTCACTGTTAATATACCGGCCAAGTGCGGATCGGGCTCGCGCACAGAGGGTTCCATACCACCACAAAATTCAATAACTATTTATTGTTTTACTTCAAAGTGTGTACTACAATCATGCCAAAGTTGACACTTGCACGTATTACCATTTTTACATTAGAGCTATAATACAAAAATAAGTGTGTTGTATGGGGACCCCCCTTTCGTTTTTACTTTTTAACTTTTTTAATTATTTCTTAGTTAATCCGCCGTAACATTACATATTCTGTGAAAATTTCAACTGGCTATCTATTACGGTTCGAAAGGTACAGCCCTTTGAAGGAAGGACAGACAGACATCGTAGGCTTAGTAATAGAGTCCCGTTTTCTCATTTTTTTATTTTTATATATATTATAGTAGACAAACAAGTGACGGGCCACCTGATGGTAAGTAGTCACCGTCGCCTATGGACACCTACAATACCCGGGGCAATGGCGGTGTGTTGCCTACCTTTGAGGACTCTATTCAGTCTTCGCTTGAAGCGATTGAGGTTATATGTTGGAGTAAAAACCGAAGGTGGTAAGCCATTCCACAACTAACAGGTGCGTGGCAGAAACAATCGATCAAATTGAACAGTGCGAGACTTCCACGCACCTATAATATGAGGATGGCTTTTTTGGCGATGGCGTCCGGTTCGATAGTAAAACCACGACGGAGAGATGAGGTCAACGCTTTGGGTACAGAACCCTAAAAACGAGAAGACTGGTGACTGTTGATTGCAGACTGAAATAATAAAAGCGATTGTTGATCTGATTTGACCGACAGGCTACAACATCGCTCTATACTATATACTATATAATATACAATAGAATAAACACACTATTAGCGGTTCATCCAAAATTTCCAGTAGGTATACAAACAACGACTATTATTTCTGTCTGGCACCATAATTTCGTATTCATCTCTTGAAACGTTATCCCAAACCGCAAGCTGCTGGAATTTTTAGTTAGCCATTTGTTATGCTCGCCTCGTCACGAAGGTGCTTATGAACTCAGAAACACGGTTCCAACTCGAAAGCCTTTGCAAATTTAAGGTTTTCACCAAGCACCGAATTGTCAAAGGCTGTTATTAAGCTTAAGAGCTTTTCCAGAACGAAACGACTTGAAAACTTGCTTTGGACTTGGACAAAAAACTTTGCCGTTTTGGGAAACATCACTTTTTTTTAAAAATAAATCATAAGCTTGCGTTTGTCCACCATCTCGCCTGAAGTTAGCGATGATGCGGTTTACGTTGAAGCACGCTTGTCTAGAAGAAACCGATTCACTCGTGATTTAAAGACACCCACATTGTAACCATCGGGGAACACACCCCTTCAGGCAGCGCATTCCACAGACTAGTTCGCACAATAAATGTGGAATTAAAGCGCTTCGTAAGGATTTTCGGAATATTAACCATAAAGCGGTGACGATTTTTCGTGTCCGCTCTGGCAGTCCGATTGAAAATAGGCACAGAACACATAATTGAAATGGACATGGGGGAACTAGATCGTGCAGATCTGATGCACACTTTCCGAAATGTATCGGATAAAAAACAGAAATTTTGTCGCTGTTACTCCATGCGTTTCACTATCATTCGTCTCTCTCGCTCCGCGATAAGTCGTGAGTCAACCTCGATTGCCCCGACTTAAAGAGACGTCAACACCCGGTAAATTACTAATTAGACATGAAGCTTCGCCTGTGTAAATGTCTTTGACCGTGTTCCTAAAAGCTGAGCGCTGACTAAGCTCGACGGGGACACCATTATTCTTAATTTACTCCCACTAGAAAATTGCTCCTGTTATTGCTTTGTTACTTAGATTTGTGTAGACTGAAGCAGTTGCTGAGCCAGTGACGATTGTTTGATATCAATCATGCTTCCTTACAGATAAGATATGCGATTCTTTTGATAGTAAACATCTTTTATTTCTACTTTAACCATTGTAATTAACACAGATATTTAAAACCTAAAACTATTACTACCAAACATTAAAATTAAAATAAAAAAACAACAAATTAAAACCTAAACCGCTACCAGTGGGAACTGTTCCAAAAATGCTGGTCCCATTACCACGTTGTATGGCGATGCTCACCCTTTGAGCAAAGTAGAGGTCGGCATTTTGGTCACGAGTTGCATCTACAAGACGTGAAGACAAATCTTTGAAAAATAATTTTGGCTCCTGATCCCCACGGCCCCATGGTTTCGACCCCAAAAGGCTCAAAAATGTATCCACTATCCAGTGTACCATATTTGCGCCTTTTGAGATCCTCTTGATAGTTATTTCAGTTCCAACTACTAATTTGAAGAGTCGATTTTTAGATAACGCGAAAAAGATAATACTGATAAATACCTTTTTTTAACAGCACAGCTTAATTTTTGTACCAAATAACAACGTTTAGTTTGACCCCTATTTAGAATTCTAAGACTGGGGTTCCATTCTTTTGATAGCCATTTCAGTCTCACTTGCTAAGGCCCACTTGCGCAGCTTTACTTAGCCCTGGGCTAGTGACTTGTCCCGTGCTAATTTCATAAATATTGGGATTCGTCTTGCACTGACACAAAAACGAGGTTCTACATTTGAATTTTTAGTTCTAATAATTAATTACCCTCAATTTAGCCTGGATTTGTTAGTCTGGACTAACTAACTGGATACTTTGTTTGTATTCGTGCAAGTGGTCCTTAGTATCGTTTTAGATGACGTAAAAAACAAAATACATACTTCGTTACATTTACAAACCATTCCGTGATAATATACTGGTAGTAAGTACCGAATGTTTTGAAAACTTAATAATACCGAGGCGTGTCCGATGCACTAGTTCACCAAGTGCATTGGTCGATTAACCGGGTAAAGTACTTGCGTATAAACGCTAATTAATTTCACTGTTATTACGAAAAAGCGCGACTATTGATTCGATCCATTTCCTCGAGAGTTGAACCGTTAAATAATATTACTCGCATGCCGCTGTTATTGCATTCAAAAGAGTTATATTCAACAAATTCAATCCAATTCATTTATCATAATTTCAGCGATAGGACGTCCACTGCTGGACATAGGCTTGCCCCATCGATCTCCAAAAGGGCCGGTTGAAAGCGGCCTGCATCTAGCAGTGTCCCTGCGGTCTCTTTTAGGTCGTCTATCCATCTTGTGGATGGACGTCCTATGCTGCGCTTACCGTTCCGTGGTCTCTAGTCTCCATTCGAGAACCTTTCGGCCCCATCGGCCATCTGTTCTGCGTGATATGTGCCCTGCCCACTGCCACTTCAACTTGCTAATCCGGTGGGCTATGTCGGTAACTTTCGTTCTTCTACAGATCTCATTTCTGAACAATAATTTCAATTCATTTATAGCTGAGGTATAACTAATATACACATAACGACATCATGTACATATTAAAAATAACTAATTAAAATTAACATTAAACAATAATACGATATGTGTACACATTAGCGGCTGTGAAATCGCCTTGTTTTTTTTTTTTTTTTTATTCATTTTAATTTTGCACCTGTAAAGAGCACAGAGGCTTTGTCAGATTAATAACAATTGAAAAATCCATTAATTATTTTAATAATAATGAAATTAAAAACACTAAGTCGGGATATTACTGTAATTGTAAAGGGAAATTCTTCTACAATGATTTTGATAAAAATGCTAAATGTATGCTTGGCTCAGCATTTAATTCTTAATAGTATTATTTTTTTTTCGACGTTAATCATACAAGCACACTAGATTGCATATTATTGCAAACAAAAGGTCTGATTACGATCGATCAGAATCGATATCAAATATTTCACCTCATTAAACTGATTTAATATAATTTTAGACGTTAAACGGTGTCAATAATTAGATAATGTAAATTATGTACTATCTTAGTTTAAATGTACGATAAAGCAGCAACCTAAAACCATTACAAATAAAACCATTAAAATATGCAGAATAACTTTTGATGTGAAACATCTATTTGCGTGCCTTGGCAGTAAATCCGACTCGTGTGCCGTGACGGCCAACAATATGAAGCTCTCTTATGCCGTCATATTTTACATCTGCCGAGAGTCCCGTGACGGCCAACTGTTTTTTTTAATAACCGTCCTGTATCGCTTCAAATGCTACATTTATCCCACTTCTGAATTGATCAAAACTTGGCAACAAATAAATAAATAAAAATAAACATTTATCCAAGAAAAGTACATTTGTGGTGTTACTTGATCTAACTGCCAAGCTGGGTGTTGGAAGCCCGTGTCTTGGTAGTTCTTTCCATTTATAAAATGCTAAGGTCGTGTACAATATACGGGGTGTAAGGGGAACATTCTCGAAGCCAAAAGAAGGTAATTGTCCTCTTCATTATGAACAACTTTTACTATGGGACCAGCCCTTAAAATCGCGAAAAAAAATATCAGCTGTTCTATAGAAAACGGTCATTGACACTCGACACAAAATGTATGGAACAGTTGATTTTTTTTTCGCGATTTCAGGGTTGGTTCATAGTAAAAGTTGTTCATAATGATGAGTACAATTACCTTCTTTTGGCTTCGAGAGTGTTCCCCTTACACCCTTAGTTTTAATTGCATTAGTTTTGCATTCTTTTTTTTAATTTACTGATTACATAATGTCATTAAATATGCTTAATAATATGCATATTGCTTACATAATATTCGTATTCAATAAATATCAAATCAAAAATATTTTCATTAAAGTAAAATAATTAAATTACTTTTATGTCGTTATTGCTTATTTTAAACAATTTAAAATTAAAAAAAATCATAATATAGCTTTTAATATATATAGTCATAATAAGCGGACGTTGGTCACAAATAATGGAAAAAAAATGTTGTCCGAATTTGCATCCATAACTTATTATACAAATTACATTAATTAATTGATGATTCGTAAATTAAAATAAAATATTTGAAAGAAAATACAAAAATTACAAAAATAAAATTGAAAATTAAATTGATCGTAGACCGTTGTTGTTCCAGGGAGACGCGCTGGAGTGTCCGCTCTGCCTGTCCGTGTTCCCAGCGACGTCGATGGAGAGGCTGGCGTGGTGCTTACACCGCTGCTGCGAGCCCTGCCTGCGCCAGTACCTGGCCATAGAGATCTTCGAGGCGCGCGTCCCGGTCAACTGCCCCGTGTGCCACGAGAGCATGCATCCTTCAGGTAAACACACATCACATACACATCATCAGCCCGTCAACGTCCACTGCTGAACAAAGGCCTCTCTCGTAGTGAGGGGTGTTGCCATAATCGCCACGCTTGGCAGGCGGCTTGGGGATCGTAGTAAGTTGATCCTCATCATCAGCCCGTAAACGTCCACTGCTGAACAAAGGCCTCTCTCATCTTGCCATAATCTCCACGCTTGGCAGGCGGCTTGGGGATCGTAGTAAGTTGATCATCATCATCAGCCCGTAAACGTCCACTGCTGAACAAAGGCCTCTTTTTTTTGTTAACTTTTTCATGCCCGTGGATTTTATGTCCTTTAGTCGTAATATTAACCATGTTTACATAGTATTAAAAGCGTCAAACAAGTCATAGTCACAGTCAGAGTCAAGCAAAGTAAGTCACGGTCAAGTCAAACTCATGCCCCTGTAAAGTGGTGGAGACTTTACAAGAGGCTCCTATAGAGTTTTGGAAACAACACGAAAAGACATATTTCACCTCGTTATATCACCCACCTACACTCGAGCACGTTTACGAGCACTTAATAAATAATAATTCACCATTTACTACACATTAACACTCGTAAATACACAAGTTTAGGAAAATAATTTAACGAGCCGACATGTTTTTTCCACGTTGGCGCACAATGAGGGGTCGCAGTTTTAGGACATACCCGGGTCGGGTTCAGATAAACATCTCTTCCTTTAAATTAACCTCTACTTTCTCACTGCTGTTCACTGTTGTAGGGTTCCGTACCCAAAGGGTAAAAACAGGACCCTATTACTGAGCCTATATACGCTCTCTGTCTGTCCTACCTTTTCACGGCTGTATCTTTCGAATCGTAATAAATATCCAGTTGGAATTTTCACACAATATGTTATGTTAGAACGAATGTCGCTCGAAAAACCGATAACCGATGGGGAAGAAAGGTTCTGGAGTGGAGACCACGAACCGGAAGACGCAGCGTAGGGAGGCCTCCCACTAGATGGACCGACGACATTGTGAGAGTCGCGGGCATCCAGTGGATGCAAAAGGCAGGCTGTCGTTCAGTGTGGAGGTTAAAGGGGGAGGCCTATGTTCAGCAGTGGACGTCTTCTGGCTGATGATGATGATGTTATGTTATGGCGGATTAACTAAGAATAAATAACGTCTGTCGGGTCAGCTAGTTAACAATAATTTCGTAGTTCACACAGACATAATATTCACGCTCTTACTATTTGATTTGAGCGTATCTGTCCGCTTCATTGTTTTACTATTCCAAGGTTTGTTTAAGGTGAAGCATGGTTCCCACTTCCCTATTAGACTTTTATCAGCTTATCGGGCAAGGATATAAACTGTTTATCATAGATACGTACTTAATTAAGGGCAAGAATAATCTACAAAAGTAACACTTCAAATTCTCGAGGTTTCTTTTGTTATGGAATCATAGAATCCGCCACGTGTTTTTTTTTTCAAACGTGATCACAGACAACATTAAATCTCATAACCTCGGTGCATTCGACGCAAACAGTACTAAATCAAACAGATTTTGAAACAAACGTCCATTACCAACCGTACTTCTCAGCCGTTGCGAAGCCGTTGAGATGTCATTAACAGTCTGTAGATTGTATTTCAATCTATCAAATACCTATCAGCAAAACCGGATCTAACAGGGTTCTGTGATTTATATTGCAACCGAGGCATGCGGTTTTGACCCACATTCGACTGAATGTATGATTAGAGTCGTGAAAATAGCTTCTGTGGCATAGTTTATAGGTACTTTATAGATATTAGATAAACTCGTTGTGGTTCAATGCGTATTGTCGCAGAATTGAGTTGGTTACATTTATTATGCATTCAAATTATGCTAGGTTTTACGGTTTTACGACATTCAGTCTGATTGGGTACCACCTGGTACCATACCACCTCTTTTAGAAATCTCTGTCTCTGCTATATTTTTAAAGTAATTATGGAGGAGTTTTGGCGCCAACGTAAAGAAAACATGTCGTCTCATTGTATTATTTTCCATAGCTTGTGTATTTTCGAGTGTTAATGCGTAATTATGCTGGATTAAATCTTCAAAAGATACCCAGTTGCATTAGGGTGAAGCCGGGTTATGTGAGATTGAACTCACTAAAACCCCCTCGGTGGCTGACCTCTGTGCCAGACGGAGGGTACGGGGATCTCCATAGGAACGCACCGGCATCCTCCTAGCACACTGCCTGAAGCAACGCTCCCGGGAAATGCTCAGGGCATTTCCGTTCCTTTTCTTTACAACGGCGTGGGCCACACCGCGCCGTTGTCTTCCCTGGGTGCGCTGAATGGGAGCCACAAGCCCACAAGCCCAAAGGCCCCCTTTTAGTCGGCTTTTTCGACAGCCAGGGGATACCGAAACAGTATTCTAAGACCCCGGCTCCAGGGATCTCATCTATTACCTAGCACTTAACAAAAACTAAACGAGACGCTGCTTTGTACACGCGCTAAATTCGCCACGCTTCTTCTTATCTTTGTCGTATTTACAGCACCTGTTGCTTGTTAAATGGTCTCACATTATGAGCTCCATTGCGCCATGAGGTAATTTTCTGTGTTGGAACCGTTTTGGTAAAGCTTTCACAATCACGGTGAATTGATGTAAATCTGTCTGTAGGTACTGAAAGCGAAAGGTTACATTAATTCTGTCACAGCTGCTATCGTATGAATAGCGATATAAAAGGAAAACCGAAGGGCGGCATATAAATGGATAAATCGTGACGCATTATCGAGCCTAATCCATGATAAACGATATAGATAACAAATTTATGCGATGATTTTTTCGGGTTAATAAGTACTGTATGTCATATCCTAACCTACATCCCAAAGAGCGGTACAACCCAGAAATAATAAGAAAAGAACGGCGTGACAATCTTAATCAATCATCAATCTTGGAATGTATCCAATCATACAGTTTAGACAAGGACGGAAGATCTAGATACTTGAAAGGAGATGGGAGTGATTTTAGTCTAGCATAGTTAGGTTACAGGTTAAAAACATATCACAGTATAAGAATAAGAACACTCGATAAACTTGTCTTTAAAAAAAAAACAAAGTTTGGGAGTCACGACGTCACAGACAGATACTGCAGATACAGATACAAACTAAACTTATAACACCCCTCTTTTTGCGTCGGTGGCTAAAATCAATTCTCGGGAGATCAATCTGCGAAATAGAAGACACACGTAGTATAGACTAGGTTATACCTAGGCTAGGTACCAAATATTGTACTTCCGCTAGGATAAACTGTTGGATCTAAAACTTTATGTAACATCTTTGTACACAGTTCTAAGCATAAACGTTATTCTATTCTAGACTCTTGTGGCAAAGATGATTAGCCATTATCCTAATACTTCATGCATAAGAATGACCGAAAAGTCCTGTTAAATCGAGAGTGAATCGGTTTCTTCTAGGCAAGCGTGCTCCATCGTAGACCGCATTCGCTGAGTTGACGGCCAAGAGCAAGCCTATACATAATTTAAAAAAAATAAGAGCGTCAGTTCAATCAATTAAGGCTTCGTGAAAGTAGCGGTAGTATTTTTTACATTGCCACAATGACATTGTCCGTGGCATCGATCTTGTAAGTGAGGTTACGGTTATATCTCAAGGCCTATCGTATCAACTGATGACGTACTTTAGATGCGAACTAACTGTTCAACGATGAGTAAGTACATTCGAATAGTAGGCTAACTGTCTAGGGCGGACCACTCCGCCTAAAGCCTTCACTTTTTTCAACCTACTTTCAACAAAATGGGAGTTTCTCAATAGTTAGACTGTATTTTTAGGGTTCCGTACCCAGATGGTAAAAGCGGGACCCCTTTACTAAGCCCACGATGTCTGTCTGTTTGTCTGTCCGTCCGTCCGTCTCTGTCCTACCTCTAAACAGCTGTATCTTTCCATAATAAATAGCCAAATTAAATTTTCACAGAATGTGTAATTTTACGGCGGATTAACTAAGAAATAATAAAAAAGTCAAAAAGTAAAAACGAAAGAGAGAAATACAACAAACGTATTTTTGTATTAGCTCTAGTGGAAAAACGGTAATACGAACAAGCGTCAAATTTGGTAGTACACACTCTAAAATGTATCAACAATTATAATAATAAATAATGGCCAAGTGCGAGTCGGTGATAAGTTTCTGTTCAATACCATGTTCTCTGGTAACTTCGTTATTGAATTTCGAGGAGATACGGAATCCTTAGTGCGCGACCCCGACTCGCACTTGGCCGGCTTATTTTTGCATGTTACACGAAGTCAAAATTCTTAGTCATTGTTTTTAGGGTTCCGTACCCAAAGGGTGTAAACGAGACCCTATTACTAAGAACACGCTGTCTGTTTGTCTGTCCGTCCGTCCGTCCGTCCGTCCTACTTTTTGTATTTTAATGTAGTACAGAACCCACAGTGCACGAGCACTATGCCGGTTTATTTAATTGAATAGTCTATACCACAAGGGTGATCCAGTCTAAATTTAAAGAAAATATTCCACCTATATATGGTTGGAAAATACACCATACCATATCTCCCCTGATTGTCTGATCTGAGACTAAATCCTTCCTAATCCAAGCTGTAATCCCGAGGTTCAACCTGCCTCCACTCTATAATAATTTAATGAACTAAAAACGCTTGTAAGGAAAATAACCATTTTAAATCAATTATTCAGGAATTAATAAACAAAACTGACTCATTCCAAACAGCACACACGACACACCGAGCAATTATCCCAAAGAGAAGCAAAGACATTTGGTTTGTTTGAAAAAACAAACTACTGTTTGAAACTACCAATTTCCGTCAATACAAACTTAAATTCTACTATTTGCACACCACTTGATGGAGCAGGAGGTCATTTTAATGACAGAGATTGAGAGAAAATTAAGAAATTTGCACGCACAGGGCCCTGTTTTTTTACAATATTTAATAGCCTTTCGTTTGATATCCATCACGCCTGATGTTAAGCGATGATGCGGTCTACAAATTAGATTCAGTAACTACAAACACGCACTTAAGTTGCTGCGCAAATGTAGACACTTTTGTGTCTTGTGTCGGATACAAGCTACCAATGAATATTTGATTTCTATATAAACAGTATGAAATCAGCCACTCTCTACGCAGACTTTGTGTCCAGTTGCTTCCACTTGATTGGTACTTGATTTGATGTGCCGTGTCGGCAATAAAAAGTGTCTACGTTTGCGCAGCGCCTAACGCGCCGCGTTAACCTCTAAAAGTTGGTCTTTAATCCTAGGGAATAGAGTCCTAATTTTTTTGAGGTTAACTTAACGCGGTGCGTTATATGCATGTTTTAGTTAGTGAATCAGGGCCCAGATTTAGCTTCTGGTCGGTACTACGGTAGTGCGCTTCTGCTCTGATATTTATTTGTGCAAAATCACTCACCGGTTACGGAATCGGACCGCCCGGCAATACCCCTCTCGGGGTTAGTTACTCGATGGCTCACGAGCATTCTTATCGCTTAAACGCCTGACTAGTCAAATTCCTGAATGTTGTACGTTATGAGTAGTAACTGGAACCGCGGGAAGTAAAAACAGCAATCGCAGAAACGAGTGTCACTTTCATCGTGAGAAACGAGACCGCGCTGTAATCTCGGCGGGCCCTTTGTTTGCGAATGAGGAACGCGTGTTGCAGATGTTTTGAAGAATAAAGTCATCAAAATGACCTTGGTTTCAGATTTTGTTTCACTTTGACTGTTGTTTACACCATCACATGTTTTTTATACAAAGTGAAAAATTCAATCAGTCAAAAATAATTCCAAACTATAAAAACTATAAATTCGGAAGTAACTGTTTCACTGTCTATTACCTTTACACGACTATTCATAAATGAGGAAAATAACAAACATCCTACGACGTAAAAGATGTAAAAAATATACAGTGTAAACTATATATAGCTACACTTAGAGACTTCGCATTTTATGGCGTTATTGAGAGTTGTCGTTAAATGAAAAGAAGAAAAATCAATTTTATTTTACTATTTCAATATGTATTTACTAGTAAAGAATAAAATTTACAAACAACAAACATTAATATTGATACTGATAACAACGCTTAGGTATTGCGTATAGTCTGTTATTTTTGTCTGCTCCAGTATTTAATATTATTTTATATACAAGATGTTAGAAAATACTGTTTATTGCTTAAGTAGTGTACTGCGTAATGACGTGCTGTCGTTATTTAGAATGGGTGTGATGATAGAATATGATCAACAAGGTAAACCAATCAAAGTCAAGTAATTTCGGGGAGTTTGTCGTTAAATTGAATGTCGCTATATAGAGTTTACATTGTATTATCAAGTATAGTTTTTTTCATACCGCTACTACTCCTTCAATGGTATAAAAGGAAGGAGCAATTTCGCTATCCAATATTCATATCTTAGGGTTGTCGTATCCTGTTTTCATTTCTTTTCTCATCAAGTGCAGTGCCGGTGGGAATAACCCGGTGGTTTTCCTCCTTCAGTTATTTGCATGTTCATTGGTTACTTTTTTCAACGGAGACTTGCTTGTACAGTCTGTGTCGAACTTTATGACCACTTTTAACATAGGTATAATGCCAATAGGTGCGACATAGAGGTAATGAGAGTGCGACAACCCTAATCTAATGGTACAAATCGTGGTACGAGAGTACATAAATACAAATTAGTTTGCTAGAACTAAACCTGTATAGCAGAGCCTTGTACACATCCTATGGTGAAGTTGTAAAAAAAAACGGCCAAGTGCGAGTCGGGCTCGCGCACTGAGAGTTCTGTACCACCACAAAATTCAATAACGAAATTACCAGTTATAACTTGGTTTTGAACAGAAACTTGTCACCGACTTGCACTTGGCCATTATTTATTGATTGTTATACTCTAGAACCGGAAGACGCAGCGTAGGGAGGCCTCCCACTAGATGGACCGACGACATTGTGAGAGTCACGGGCATCCAGTGGATGCAAAAGGCAGGCTGTCGTTCAGTGTGGAGGTTAAAGGGGAAGGCCTATGTTCAGCAGTGGACGTCTTCTTGCTGATGATGATGATGATGATGATACTTTGGAGTGTGTACTATTATTTTATAATCATGCCAAGTTTGACGCTTGTACGTATTACCGTTTTTACATTAGAGCTAATACAAAATACTTTAATACTTTTAAAGGTAGGACAGACAGACATCGTAGGCTTAGTAATAGGGTCCCGTTTTTACCCTTTGGGTACGGAACCCTTAAAAATTAAGTAACTTGTGTCATTCCCGTTAAAAATAAGATGAGGTTATAGTTTGCCTGTTCGCTATATTTATTAAGTACATATGGTACACGTGAATTCCGATGACAAATATGTTGACAATATCTGTAGCTATTATTATTGAACCCGGATAAAATGTATTGTACATACGTCCTCATTGCCTATACAGTATACACTGAATAATCTGTACATATAAATGCGGAATACCACTCACTCGCTGACTCATCGCGATATCTCGAAAACTACTTGACCTACGAATCTGAAATTTTGCATGTAGATTTCTTATGGACCACAGAAAAGAGACGTAAATAGAACGGAAATGAGAAGGATAATCTGTCGCCAGGCATTATGACAGAACCTTGATTGAACATTCTTATTTATATCAACGTGTCGAACTCCGCATCCAAAGAACTTGGACGTTACCTTTTTGGGTTAGGTCTCAAAGTTCTTTGTCCGCATCACAGTTGCTAACTGAATTCGAATGACTGGCGTTTCGTTTAAATATGGGAGCAACTGGCTAAAACAAAAAATGCATTGACAGCCGTTCTAATTAAAAAAAAAAAAAATATTTTCCTTGTTTATAACCTAGGTAATAACCATTTTCCTAGTTTACATTACTTTTGTACCTGGTAATAACCATTTTCCTAGTTTACATTACTTATATACCAGGTAATAACCATTTTCCTAGTTTACATTACTTTTGTACCATGTAATAACCATTTTCCTAGCTTATATTACGTTTATACCAGGTACTAACAATTTTCCTAGTTTACGTATATTACTTTTATATCAGGCAATTACCAATTTCCTAGTTTACATTACTTTTTTACTGGGTAATAATAATTTTACTAGTTTACATTTACTTTTGTACCAGGTAATAACCATTTTACTAGCTCATAATTATTACTTTTATACTAAGTAATAACAATTTTCCTAGTTTTATTTTCTACCAGGTAATAACCATTATACTAGTTTACAATCCTTTGTACCAGGTAATAACTATTTTACTAGCTTATATTACTTGTGTATGACAATGCGGTGAGGTCAGTAGAAATGGCTTTTAAAATCATAATAATTATCGAGTTGCACGGATACATCGCTGGGTTTTATTGTTTTTTTACCGTCTGATATTAAACTGAAAACGTCATAGCGTGACGAACGAGATATCACGACTCATAAAGCAGTTTCCGGAAATGAACCGGCGTTGCCGTACCCGTATAAATACATTTTTATGTACATTCATCTCGGTATTCTCAGTCAATGATTTAGTTGAAAATACTACACAATTTGTTAATCATACTAATAGGGTAATAAGTATTGTAAATGTGAAGGGTAATAAATATTGTAAAATGTACTAAGCCAAAAGAGATCCCTAGGACTCATCATTGTGAACATCTTTTCAACACTGAATTCGCGAAAAAAATATCAGCTGTTCCATACAATTTGTCCAGTGTGAATGACCGTTCTACACGGTTACTACTCCGTTAGTACACGGTGAACGTACTGCGATCCCCAAGCCGCCTGCCAAGCGTGGATTATGGCAACACCCCTCTCTAAGAGGGAGGCCTTGTTCAGCAGTGGACGTTTACTGGCTGATGATGTGAATGACCGTTCTATGGAATTGCAGATTTTTATTTTGTGTTTTGAGTGTTGGACCCTTTTCGACTTAGTACACCCTTTCTACGTAAGCCAGTAGAATAGGCAATCTCCACTGTTCATTTTTGCAGCAGGCTGACTCATACCTACCAATATTAATGCTATTATATACGGGATGTTATCGTATTATCAGCAGTTTATCAGAGTCCGACGGTCTGCTCATCAATGCTACGCGTGACCAGAAAAATTGGTAGCAGCTGCTATTTGTTGGATTCGTTGGGGAAATCCTGCAATGATGTCTCGAGTGCTGTGCATGAGAGAGCCAGAGAAGAGTTGTTTCGAAGTGTATAGCAAATAACGAATTGCCAGAGTCAATAAAAGATATCATGGAATGTTTCTTAGAAAACCCAAGAAGTGGTTGATGAAGAAATGTTTGTATAGCTTAAATGAGTAAAAAAAAAGTGGTGTTTTACATATTTGAGTCGTTTGGGGTCGAAACAGGACGGCCATTGGAGATTCAGAACTCACCTTATTTTCATTTTTTTTAGATCGCCTGGTTAATACGTCGCGTGACCAAAATGCTCAAGTGTTTCTGGCTCACGTAGCACGTCAGTCGTCCACCCACAAGATGGACAGACGACCTAAAAGAGACCGCAGGAAAACGCTGGATGCAGGCCGCTTCCAACCGGCCCTTTTGGAGATCGATGGGCGAGGCCTATGTCCAGCAGTGGACGTCCTACAGCTGAAATGATGATAATAATGAATAAAGGCACTTGCCCCATAGTTTTTTTTGTAAAATAAGTATATTGTAATATAGCCTAATATTGACATGTCCATATGCCAATGAATGGCAAAATAGATTGTATCTTACACATGAATGCCGTCGTTTATATAATATATTTATCATCATCTTCATCATCCACAGCCTTCCTTATCCCACTGCTGGGTATAGGCCTCTCTCTTGCTATGCCATCTGCCTCGGTCTTGTGCTAACAATATCGTCGACCCATCTTGCAGCTGGACGACCAACGCTCCGCTTACCTTGCCACGGCCACCACTCTGTTAAGACCTTACCCACCTGTCATCACTGCGCCTAGTAACGTGTCCTGCCCAGCTCCACTTTAATTTCATTACCGCGATTCAGACGTCTCGAACCTTTGTTCTTCGTCGGATTTCTTACGAACTCGGTCTTGGAGTTTGATACCTAGCATGAATCTCTCCATGGCTCTCTGTGCTACTCTGATTTTGTGCACAGCGTCATGTGTGAGGGTCCATGTTTCGGCACCATAAGTCATGGTGGGCAGAACATATATTTATTGTAGAATATAATTGATTGTAAAGTGTTGTTAATTTTGTTCCAGATGTCCGGCGGATAGTGGATAACCCCGTGTTATACGATAAGTACGAAGAATTCTCGGTGCGGCGCGCGCTCGCCGCGGACCCCGACACGAGGTGGTGTCCCGCGCCAGACTGCAGGTAAGCTGACTCACCTTACTCTAGTTTCACTTTGGCTATAAGCACAGAATACATTTTAATACAAGAAGGTACTATAGGCGACATTTGATGTAGGCAAGCCCACCCTCAGTGACGTCAGCAGGACGGGGTGAAATTTTGACGCGATTACGCGTCAACGAAAAACAAAAGAACTTTGAAGCAACTTTTAAAATTACGCGTGAACACCACACACACTCACACACACTATAATATATATATTCTAATAGGCAATAAATATATATATTACCTGCCTGGATAGATAAATAGTAATTGGAAAACAAACATTCGAAGTCTTTACATAAGAGATAATAAATTAGTTACCAGAAAGAAAAAATATATAAATAGCATACAAATTTTCAAATATATAAAACACTAGTGGTCCGCCCCAGCTTTGCACGGGTATAGATTATAGCCTATAAAAGAATTTTTCAAATCGGTTCAGTAGTTTCGGAGCCTATTCAATGCAAACAAACAAACAAACAATCAAATCTTTCCTCTTTATAATATTAGTATAGATAATACAACTTACCCGGACCTTGACCCGGGTATGTCCTAAAACTGCGACCAGAACCACCGGAGGATGGGCAGCAGCGTCCTGTTAGTACACGGTGAACGTACTGCGATCCCCAAGCCGCCTGCCAAGCGTGGGGATTATGGCAACCCCCCTCACTAAGAGGGAGGCCTTTGTTCAGCAGTGGACATTTACTGGCTGATGATGATGATGAATACAGCTTAAATTTTCAACTTAGATTTAATTTTACGTTGCATCTTATTTTATTTCTAAAGATTATTCTTACCGTTCGCAGTTTCGCAGTGGTGGCGACGGGTTGTGCGTCGTGCCCGAAGCTGACCTGCCAGGCGGCGGGCTGCGGGGCTTCCTTCTGCTACCACTGTAAAGCGGCGTGGCATCCGACGCAGACGTGCGACGCGGCGCGACGCTCCCGGGCGCCGCCGCCGCGCACGCCGCAGCCACAGCACTCGGATATCGACCATGGTGAGAGCGTCATCTGAGCGCTACCGTGCTCTAGAGGGCACGGAAACCTGACGATGCTATATTTTAAAGCTTTTTAGGGTTCCGTACCCGAAGGGTAAAAACGGGACCCTATTACTAAGCCTACGATGTCTGTTAACGGATATATCTTTTGAACCGTAATAGATAGCCAGTTGAAATTTTCACAAAATATGTAACGTTACGGCGGATTAACTAACAAATAATAAAAAAGTCAGAAAGTTAAAACAAAAGGGGGTCCCCATACAACAAACGTATTTTTTTAACGTATTTTTGTGTTAGCTCTAATGTAAAAACGATAATACGTACAATCGTCAAACTTGGCACGATTGTTCACACTCTAAAGTATAACAATAAATAAATAATGGCCAAGTGCGAGTCGGTGACAAATTTCTGTTCATTACCAAGTTATTATACTCGAGAGCCTGTAGCAAACTGCGTAGCAAATTACTTACCACAATTTTGGAAGGCGTTTTAATAACTGGTAATTCGGTTACTTGGACAACCTTATTGTATTTTGTGGTGGTACGGAACCCTCAGTGCGCGAGCCCGACTCGCACTTGGCCGGTTTATTTATAATATAGTCTCACAGGCCTCGGGCACGGTTAAAAACCAAGGTCGAAGACCCGCGAGTCAGAGAGAAGAGTGTGTGTGGGAGCGTATATATCTATACTTCTATACTAATATTATAAAGAGGAAAAATTTGATTGTTTGTTTGTTTGCATTGAATAGGCTCCGAAACTACTGAATCGATTTGAAAAAATATTTCACTGTTGGGAAGCTACACTATCCCCGGGTGACATAGGCTATAATCTATACCCGTGCGAAGCTGGGGCGGACCGCTAGTTTATAATATGAGTCTCACAGGTCTCAGGCACGGTCGAAAACTAAGGTTGAAGACCTGCGCGAGTCAGAGAGAAGAGTGTGTGTGGGAGGGTATATATGTGTAATGTATAGCTTGTCCTTGTTTATGTGGTCTTTTAATTAAGAATTATGTTATGCATGTGTCCAGGCGAGGTGAAGCCATGCCCGCGCTGCTCGGTGCTGATCGTGAAGGTGGAGGACGGCTCCTGCAACCACATGGTGTGCTGCGTCTGCGGCGCCGAGTTCTGCTGGCTCTGCATGAAGGAAGTCTCCGACCTGCACTATCTCAGGTAACTAGAGTGGGCAAAAAATTGGCTCGAAGGACCAATCAGCTGGCTGAAAGAAGTGGCGAGATGTTGACGTGGCCAAAATAAGCGTGACGTACATGAAGTTTTGTCGATTTCATACAACTCTCTTGAACATTTTACCTCTCAGCTCGGCTTTGTGAAACCTGGACCTAAAAGGTGACTTCAAAATAAATCAAAATAAATGATTTCAAAGGTAAAAGGATCAAAATATTACTTAAATCATTTGCTTACCTTTGCATACCAAAATGATCAAAATATGACTCCAATCGTTTGAGTAACTTGCTGCTATGTTGCTTACTAAGGATCCCCCTTGCCTAGCAAGAGGTGACTTAAAAGCATTAAAATATGACTCAAATGATTTAGGTAAATTGTTGCTTGATATGGAACTTTTGCCTAGCAAAAAAACCAAGAAATTACTTAAATAGATTGAGTAACTTGTTGCTTACTATGGATTCGTTCTTATAGTAACAAAAAAATCGTTACATTTCAGTCCAAGCGGTTGCACATTCTGGGGTAAGAAGCCTTGGTCGCGCAAGAAGAAGCTGCTCTGGCAACTGGGTACGCTGGCCGGCGCACCACTTGGCATTGCCGTGGTGGCGGGCGTGGCACTGCCTGCGTTGCTCGTGGGGCTGCCTCTCTGGGCAGGCAGAAGGGCACATAGAAGACTGAGGAGAGCTACCGCCGCGAAGCGGAGAGCAGCGGTCGCGGCCGCTGTTGCTGCTGCGGTGAGTCTTTATACAGAATTGTTACATTCCCTGCATGTATTTATTCAACTGGCACGGTTAAATGCCAATTGCACTTATGATAGACAAATTTTTAAAACTTTAATACCTATCAGGATTAACTGATAGGTATTATGATGGTATTACGCCTACATGTCATATTCTACTTGATCAAAAACTGTATTTTCTCAGGTTTATGGTAACATCAAGTAATATTTATTTTCTTCCGCTTCTGGATCAAAATCCTAGGTTCTTGATCAAAACCTTATTTTATCATAAACCTACGACATATACAGGGTTACGCGGAAAGGGTGTCGGGTCGGGTGACTAAGCCGTATGTGGTCCATTATACTCAACATTATGAAAAAAAATTACTAACTGAAGTCGCGAAAATATATCAGCTGTTATACCATACATTTTGTCGAGTGTCAATGACCCGCGTCTATGGAACAGCTGATATTTTTTCCGCGTTTTCTGTGTTGTTCCCATAGTAAAAGTTATTCATAAATCATTATGAATAATTTTTATTCATAATGATGAGTACTATGAGCCTCTTTCGGCTTATTACACCCTGCGTAACCCAGTACATAATGTTAGCAAATTGTTAAGTCCTAATAAAGTCGAAAATTGAGGGTAGTTCGAGAAATATATGAACTTGCGATCACATACTACTTTGCTATTTCGTATATGTTGATAGCTTGGGTTGGTTCGGTTACTCTAGATGTCTTCTAAGTTCAGTGAGTTTTGACGCCAAGGTGGAAAAAAACATGTCGGCTTGTTGGATTATTTTCCTAAACTTGTGTGTTTTCGTATTAATATTGTTTATATAGTATTAGTGCTAATGTATACTAAATGTTGAATTATTATTCATTAAGTGCTCGTAAACGTGCTCGAGTGTGGACAAGTGATATAACTGGTAAAGTCAAAACATGTCTTTTCGTGTTGTTTCCAACATTCCACAGGAGCCTCTTGTAAAGCCTCCACCACTTTACAGGGGCATGAGTTTGACTCTGACCGTGACTATGACTTGTTTGACGCCATTATTACTATGTAAACATGTTAAGTATTACGACTAAAGGACATTGAATCCAGGGTCATGAAAATTTTAACATAAAATACTAAGTTCAGTTGTAATTTCCAGCTGGTGGTGTCCCCCCTGGTGGCGGGGCTGGCAGTCGGCATCGGCGTCCCCATCTTACTGTTCTACGTGTACGGAGTGGTGCCGGTGTCGCTGTGCCGCGCCGGCGGGTGCGCGGGCGGCGCGCCGCAGCCGCCGGCGCGGTTCGACGACGACCGAGATCATACGGTCGAAGATGCAGCATCGAGACGACTCGAGCCTAGCATCGGTGAGTTACAATGCCTCCTTTGTTATTTTCTAAAGTGTCATAAGTCATGGTGATGAATTTCATGTCGTCAATCCATAGATCAGTTGTTCCCAAACTTATTTTGTCTACTGCCCACTTTGAGAATAAATTATTTTTTTGCGCCCCCATTTTTTCACCTACTTAAAAACCACTATAACTTCAAATTAAATTAATCAATTATTGTGAGCTATATTAGCGGAGATGTTCACAAGTTGTAGTTGAGAGTCGAGAGCTCATGCAGTCGGTGTCTAAGAGGCCTCCTAGCTAAATGAAAATACTAATCACCCCCCAAGCCTTTACACAACGCCCCCATTTTTTTTCTGGGTCTCTTACCGCCCCCCTTTAGGCCTGCAGCGCCCACAAGGGGGCGTTATAGCCCACTTTGGGAAACGCTGATATAGATGAATTAAACTCATCATCATCACCCTGTGTTCTTCCACTGCTAGGTATAGGCCTCCGTCTTCAGTGTCTTTGAATCGCAGTGTCGCTGGTGTCATTAGAAATCTCGATAGGTATTAGTTTTCTTCTACTTTTATTTAACTGGTACGGGCAGAGGGGCAGATGCCCCCGGAACGTGGGTAAGCGCTTGTTCAAAGAGCTTCCTAACCTAAGAGTAAATAGTATTAAATAACGTTGCATTTTCCCGATAACTTTCTTGAAAGGGCTTCAAGAACATCCTAGCCATGCCCTTGTCCGGGTGTCGACGGTGCGACTTCGAGATGACTGGATCTTTTCGTTGGAGAATCAATATACATCAGTCAGTGCAGCGCTGCGTTACTCAATCTTTGATGGTGATAAGATACAGATATATTTTAATAAAATCAAGTCGGTAATAGCAACCTGGTGCTATACACCAAGCTTGGCAATTTGGTGAGTGATCCCTTTAATTACTTTGAAGTTGGGCATTGAGAGTTGGCTGGAGATTTGGACGGCCGATGGAGATCCCACTTCTGATACAGAGGATCCGCAGCGAGGTAGGTAAGTGCAGTATTAGTAACGCTGTGTTTTCTGTTGTCGGGCTGCAAGGGGACGGAGGGAAGAGCGCTGAACACGACTTGCTTCTACGACTGATTCCTCTCGACTGAGCGCCGCGTGAACACGTCACGTACGGGGGGTGAGTGATCATGTAGCGTCCATCTCAGCATGCGCGCGCATGCCAGATCACAACAGCAAGGTGAGGGTCATTGGGCGCTTCATCATACTTCATGAACAGGTGGTAGTACAGGGCTGCGCAGACTACTGACAAGCGCGGACTTCGCTAGTTTTGCACAGTACTTTGCTATTGCAAAAATCTTGTCACCCCAAAAGTTTTATGCCACGGGAGAGTATTCTACTTGAGCGTTTCCCGTTTGCGTTACGAAAACTTCATAAATGTCGTTGCGTTGTTGCAGGCGACGCGTCTCTGTCGGCCGGCAGCGGCGCTGCGGAGGTGCGCGCGCCCTCGCTGGCGGCGCTGGCGGGCTCGCTCGGCGGACACGAGGCGCCCTCGCCCGCCGCGCTGCGCCTGGAGGTCACCGCCGACGTGGCCGCGTCAGACAACTCCAGCGCGGCGAGCTGGCCCGACGAGGCTCCGTCCACGTCCTCGCGGTCCGCGCGCCTGCGCAGCTTGTTCCTGTACGGGTCGGCGGCGCCCCCGCCCGACCCCGAGGCTCCGCCCCCCGCCTGCGAGACGCGCAGCGCTTCCTAGCCGCAGACACGCCGCCCGGAGACTGCGGTGTGACGAACCAAACATGCTTCCAGTGCCGGCTGCACAACTTGACCTCGCGACTCTTCGAGGTTCTAGGCCGTAGTGAACTCTCTCCATAGACACACTGAGACGTAAAAGTGAGGCAAGAAAGAATAAAAAGTGGTCTCGATCGTTTCGATATGTATACAGTTTCATATTTCCCAGCTCGTTTTAAAGCCGGAAGCCCGTGTTGTGTTATATGTAAGAGGAGTAGCGCTGCGTCCACAGACTGAGTAGAGGAGTCCCGCGGCCGCGGCGGCGCTGCGTCGGCTCTCTATAGTATTAAGTTCCATGTAAATAGTAAAGGATAGTAGACCAGCGGCGGCCGCCCCCCGCACCCCCCTCGTGCCCTCGTGCCAACCGATCAGTAACTCGGAAGAACTGTGATGTGATTTAGTTCGGTAACGTAGTGAATTCTAAAATTGTACCCGATCGTATGTTCGGCAGCCCTAGAGTTATATTCGATAGATGCTTTGCGCTTTCGAGCAGTGTTACTCTATCAGATATTTGTGATACTTTGAATAATAATTACTATTAATGATCTAAATTATTTAATTTTTCACGTTTGTAGGCGAAAAGTAATCCTAAGTGATAACTACATATTATGTGAATCATATAAAGTGTACACTATGATTAAAATTATAAGTAAATCAAATAGTCGTTTTCTTCTACAGGATAGGATACCCTTTCGTACCTAATAACTGAAAGGTTTGACTCGTCCCAACTCAGTACCAATGACGGGCCTAAAATCTCTGCACCAATATTAAATTAGGATGATAATCAATATCAGTCTATCATATCCCCACTGCTGGGACACAAACCTTCTCTCAGAGAGAAGATGGGCCCTGATCCACCATGCTGGCCCAGTGCATGTTGGTGAATGTCATGACTAAGAACTTTTGAGGTTCTTGGACATACTGGTTTCCTCACGATGTTTTTTCTGCATCGTTTTTAAGCGACAGTATCGAAATAGTAGCCTTAATATAAAGTCTTAAAATTTGACCGGTCTTCAGTAAAAAGTTATTACAGTACCGAGGTTTTTAGTTAAAATTGTAAATAGTCAAGACTTGACCAGAAACGCACCTAATTTTAAGTAGTAGTAAGTTAGTTCCCATTTAACTCCGTAAACAAAAAAATACTTTGTGGCATATACAATACCCGGAACATTGCCTAGCTTTGAGGACTCTATTCACTTTTTGTTTGATGCAATCAATGATGCGGTTGAGGTAAATTTTCGGAGGAAAGATAATAAATAAATACTGCCTGTACTGGTCTAAATTGACATATTTATTTGAAAAATTAATCTTTAGGAAAAAAAATTAAGTGCCTATAAGATTCCATAGGCATAAGTCAGAAATATTATATAATACCTACCTAGGATCAGACGAGTTAATCGAGTCCTAATGGGTCTGCAACGTATTTGCGATGCCTCTGGTGTTACAAGTATCCATAGGCGACGATGAATGCTTACCATCAGGCAGCCCGTCTGCTTGTTTGCCACCTATAGCATAAAAAAATAGGACAGTTACCTATGCGTCTCACGTGATGCAGCGGCATCCCATGGAATGTCACGAGGTGCCGAAGCATCCCTGGGAATGAAGCGAAGTACCGCAGCATCACGTGAGACGTTTCGGCGTATTCATGTTGAAATAAGGGAATGTCAATGCCTAATTCATTGAAATAAGGTTGCAAATCATTTGTCAACGAAAAAATCCTATACCGTACCGTGCCGCGCCGTCTGTGAGCGGCGGTTTTTTTTATATTGACTTGTACTGTTGGCCTTTTGGCTTCTATAACAGTTTGACCGGACTAGTTAGCGAACGCAGAGTGCGTTCGGCATAACTTGGTGATTTAAGTTTTGGACGACTAGCACAAGGGCACCTCGAAGGTACGAACCTCGACTTGAGCCGTCGCCGGGAGTGGGAATCAGACTTGCCGAGGCACCCCAGAAAGGGTGTGCTCTGGAGCCCTAGCGGTTTGTTGAACTGATTGGTTATTTGGAGAGAATCTAACCGAAGTGAGCGCCGGCCCTAAAGCGGCTCGGATATAGAAATAAAAAAGTGCATTCAGGTAATTTTTATTTATTCATCACATACATTAGGCACTCACATCTGGAACACTTATTCTACACCAAAGTGAGCTACTTTTAACAACTGATTAATTATCTGCACATTTATATTTTCTAAACAAATGCAACGATTACAAGCAGTTACATTTGGTTGTTGTTTATAAATCTACAAATTAATACAATCTGCAATTTTATAATACTTTAGAAGACTTTTAATATACAATGGGAGAGGCCATTGGCTCCCGAAACACAGTATTTATTACTGTACTCCGTTTATTAATCTTAGATATTTTATGTAAACAAAGGGTTACTGTTTATTTTAACGTAATATCTGTTCTATACAATGTTATGATAAAAAAAATATAGAAAATATTTTATCATATTGGTAGGACAGTAGGGGTTCTAAACATTTCTGTTCAACGTTTGATTTGCCCTATATTTCCTCTATCATAATAGTCAACGCCTCTATAATAACCCCCATCTATTACAATCTTTTAATAATGTTTTTTATAATTTTTTTTAACTATCAGAATATCCCCCATGAGAGCCATGCCGAGGAAAATAGAGAGTAAAATATTTTTCATAAGTGTTTTTTTTTGAGCAACTGGCATGTCACTTTGACAGTGACTTTTCGTGACATTTCTTTATTTACATAAAATATCTAAGATTTGTGAACGGAGTATACAAAGGAGTATAATTCTTGCTAGTTCGGAGTCAATGGGTTCATATTTTAATTAGTAAAATTTTTAATGCCCAATAAATGAATTTGTAATTGTAGTTACAATAAAACAATAATTAGATGTAACGCCATAACGTTTAACAATATTACGAAGTATTTACAATACTTCGGGAGTGTGCACAAAAATATAATGTGACTCATAGTATAATTAGTGTTATTATTTGGAATGTTCATAATATAGTCACAATTTCATGGAAAAAAAAATAATGTCGTTTAATTTGCATATTTGATTATAAATAATTTTTTACACTTTATACATCCTTAACTATATTGTCAATTCACCTTTGAAAAGATAAATCTTAATTACTTACATAAATATTTGACCTATCTATTTAAAATGATTAATATATTTGGTTATTTTCTCATAATATTACTTTGGACAATTACCAAACTTATGTAATAAAACTAAAATAGGTATTCTTTATCACAATAACAAGTTAATCAAACTGATTAACTCACAATTTTTTTATAATATGAAAAAAACAAGCTAGAAAGACAATTAGTCCACGGCCCATTCTAGGCCTGCAGGTGGTAGGGAATTACACTCCACGCATCGTGCAACATGCTGGAAACTTCTTGTTGGCTTGATTCACACGATAAAGCGAGGTTAGTTTAATGCCAGCTGTGGGATTACTCTTGACACTCGATTTCAATCGTAATTTGGGATTGGGATCGAAATCATGCCATTTGGTACTCTTCAATCGCGTCAAGAGTACCGAAAGCGTCGAGTTGAGTCGATTTTATTTAGTTATATATAATTTCACCATTATCGGTTCCAATCGTGCGCTAGTTTAGAATTCAAGAGTACCAAAATGGCATGTTTTCGATCCCAATCCCAAATTACGATTGAAATCGAGTGTCAAGAGTAAGCCCACTGCCGACGACAAAGCCTTTTCAATCGCAAAATTTCGGCGTTGTATGAACTTTACAAAGAACCATAATCCAAAGGCCGTTGAAAATGCAGGCAGATGTAACATAACCTTGAAACTTTGACTTGTGGATGGCTTTATGCACAAAGGTAAGTATAGATAAAGATAAGGACAGAATTTACAACAAGAAGCAGAGTATTTACAGCAAATACTATAACATTTTATTTATATCACACGAGAATCACTCACGTAAGATTAAGCCGGTCACTCCGACTATAGTTTCAACCGCATTAGGCAGTCTTTTTCAAGGTGAATGCGCGCGCGCGGCTTCGTCTCGCTTGGCGCTTGGCTTGGCTTGAGTAATTCCCGTGTAATATAAATAAAATGTGTGAAAACCACGTCAGTTTCTATAATAAAATACTATAACAGTTCACAGTCGTACAGTAGAATATCCTTTGACAATACATATTTTTATTCTTAATAAAATAGGTTAAATCTTATTTATATTTTTGTCTTAATTATTAAAGATGGTCATGTTTAATAATTATATGATGGAGTGAGCTAGGCAGTGCCGGTTTTAAACTACCAGCGCTACACCGGCAATATTAATTATTTGCGAAGAGGACAGTACAAGGGGGTCAGTTTAACCATCCCAATTCGCTATAATAGAAATGCGCGAGCGAAGCAAGCTCGAAAAATTAAAGCTTTTTGGATCAATGTAGGTCATGCCTTTTATGTCGTTTATAGTTAAACTTATAATTACAATAGCGACCCGCCCACCCGGCTTCGCACGGGTGTAATTTACGTGCGAAGCCACGGCGGGTCGCTAGTTACATATATAAACCTTCCGTGAAAATGTATCTAACTGATGGTGCAAACCGCATCAAAATCCGTTGCGTGGTTTAGGAGGAGTTAGCGACCATACAGACAGATAGACGCGGAAAGTGACTTTAATTTATACCATGTAGAGACGATGCTCAAAGGAGAAACGTTAACAATGGAAGTTTTGAGCAATTTTTGGTCAATATGGAACAAATATTCAAGAGATAACGCGGATTATGTGTAATGCGTTACCGTAGCAAGCGCAAATAACAACTTCAACACATTAAGGGAAGCGAATGATGAAAGGACATTGTCACAATCGGCGGCGCCAGTGCTGGTGGGACACTAGGGTTCCTTTATCATTGGCCAGACTCGCCCGCTCCTAACGCCGCTACTGGAGTTAGGGATACATTTGTACGATTAATGGATGACATTTTTAATGGTTTCCTTATAATTTATTACCCCATTCCAAGGCGCATCAACCATTAGAATCTAAATTTGTCTTGTTTTTATGAAATGTAATCCTACAATTCTATTATACATTTCAATTTAAACCCTTAAGTATTACTTTGGAACCCTGGGTTTTTAAATTATATTTTACTAGCTGTTGTCCGCGGCTTTGTAAGCGTAAAAATAAAAACATGTGGCATATAAACTTTCAACCTCCCCATTCATCATCATCATCAGCCAGAAGACGTCCACTGCTGAACATAGACCTCCCCCTTTAACTACCACACTGAACGACAGCCTGCCTTTTGCATCCACTGGATGCCTGCGACTCTCACAATGTCGTCGTTCCATCTAGTGGGAGGCTACCTACGCTGCGTCTTCCGGTTCGTGGTCTCCACTCCAGAACCAAAAAGGTCAAATACTTGTAATGCATGCCAGATTTACCCCAGACCCATACAATATGATTCTGTGCTGAAAAATTGCAGTAGTTCAATTTCTCTGAATACGGAAGTAGAAGACTGATTTCTTGCTATGATAATAATTATGTTTGTCTGATCTCTCTTCAACTATATATGTATATATATATATAAGATCACTGATTCCAATAGTTATTCAGGATACTGTACTAAAAAACGACAAAAATATCCAAGTTTTGTTTTCAGTTAATTTCGCATGTTTTTTTTTTTTTTTTATAAATGTGATAAATACGGGACTTTTGGAATATATTAGTTTTTTTTTAATTTTAGATATAAGGCAATTCCTATAATTTTGTGAAAATCTGTCGTTAAAACACGGGTCATGATGACCCGTTGTCATCGCCCGCGTAACTATTTTCACTTCATTTGCGCAGGGTTAAAGAACCAGCCTTAAATACAATACACTTCTAATACAGTTGGATAAATCTTGGTATAGCCACCACCACCTCACCAAGTAGTACAGTGGGCAAATATATTTTCAATCAACATAGGCGGAGATAGTAACTTTTTTTTTTTTATATATAAGTAATAGTCTTGCGTTTGACCACCATCACGCCTGATGTTAAGTGATGATGCGGTCTACGTTGGAGCACGCTTGCCTAGAAGGAACCGATTCACACGTGATTTGAAGACACCCAGATTGTAACCATCGGGGAACACCCATTCAGACAGCGCATTCCACAGACTAGCAGTCCTAACCTAACTAGTCCTAACCTGCAAGCCAACTTTAACCTTTTGTGCTGTTTAATAGAGTTGAAAGTCATACGTAGTGGAGCCGTCCCTCCAAGTGGGCTCGTCGGCCACCTTGGCCCGGCACAGCGGGCAAGTATGTTCTCTATCGAGCCAAGCGGAGATGCAGAGCTCGCAGAAGATGTGACTGCAGTCCAGTCTCACGGGGGTCGTGTAGTCGTCGTGGCAGATGGGGCAGGAGTCGCCGGCGGACATTAGCTGCTCGCACGTCGGCTTCGTGCCGAGGTTCTGTCGACGAGCAACGTGAATGTATTATTATTTTTATTTATTTATGACCATGGATACAGAGTCCTTCAGTCGGAATAATAAATCGCTGGCTCACTATTACAAGGTTCTATGTTATTTTCTTACATGTTCCGTAATTTCAATTTAAAAAATTTGAGTTTCATAAATATTGACTTAGTAGGGTTTATGCTTGAGTGAAAATATATCTCTCAAGCATAAACCCTGCTAAGTCAATATTTATGAAACTCAATTTTTTTAAATTGAAATTACAGAACATGTAAGAAAATAACATAGAACCTTGTAAAAGTGAACCAGCGAAATGGGTTTACAATGTATTAAATAACGTAAAACAAGTTATAGTCAGATTCAAGTAAAGTAAGTCATGGGTAAGTCCAAGTCATGCCCTAGTCAAGTGACTTTACTGATGAAAAATTATAAAAATAATTTATATTATTACGTTAAAATCGTACGAAACTGCGCTTACTTATGGCCCAAGTATTTTTTTTTTTTATTTATTATTATTCTGGGTCCATTCGCATGACGGAGATTTATTTGTGTGGTTGATACCACACAAATAAAATCTGGTGCTGGCATCATAATGAACCAAAGATAGTATAACCACTTGATGGTGTATATAGTCAAAATTCCCTTTTGGAAAATTCGGCCACGTCGGTCGCGGGGGGAATCGAATGGTAGCTTGGATGGGGGAGGCCTATGTCCAGCAGTGGACGATGATGATGATGACTATCCTAGGCACAGAATTTCTCGAATTCTAGGTTGGCGGCAAGCTGCTAGAACCAATTTGGCACTCAACTCCCCTACACAAAGACTATGTCGCATCTATAATGAATTTAACGTTTCCTTGAGTGGTCTGGATGCCTTTAATGATTCTTTATGTGTTTTTAAAAACAAAATAGTAAAGTCTTTAACTAGAGACAAATAATATTAAGAATATCATATAATTATATTATTCGATATTATAAGTATAGATTATATAGTTTTAGTGTCTAACCACTTTTTTGGCGAATGTTGTATATGCCTGTAAAAGTTGTTCATATCAGATCTATGTATGTATAATTTTTTTGTATTTTTTAAGAATGTGTAATATGTTCACTGTTAGCGTATCTCTATCAATAAATAAAATAAAATGATGGTGATGATGATGAAGTGTACTGACCACACTCTGCAGCAGCGTCCACGTCGCGTTCTTGAAGAGCCTGAGGCGCACTATCACCTCCAACAGCTTGGCGCCTGCGTACACGGCGCTCAGGATGATGCCCACCATGCGCTCCGAGCCGGAGTACGACTGCAGCAGGAAGAACAGCCACGGCTGGATGGTGAGCAGCGAGCGGTACAGCTGCGACACTGCCTCCGTGAACAGGTATACTTTACCCTGCAATAATATACATTTACAGTAAGTAAAGTAAGTAAATAGTAAATCTCTTTATTTCTAAAAGCTGTGTAATCTTAAATTAATTTTAATACAAACTACTAAGACTTAATAATAAAAAGTAAGAAATTTCCAAAAAATTTAAACATATTTAAGATGTCGACTTTAACAAGGGCCCCACACTAGGCTCATGGCCCGTATTGTGGCGGCCAAGTGACGATGTACTCAAAAAAAATTTTTAAATTGGAGGCATCCAATTTTTTTTTTTTATTTTTTTTTTTGTTTTTCCTAGGTTATTAATTTATATTAATATTAGTTACATTTGGATTGGTTCATTTATTAAAATTACTACATTTCACTAGTTATTAATTGTATTAGTCAAATTATATCAATATAGAAAATTTAGAAATTATTTTTAAACACGGTCATCATTATCAGCCAGAAGACGTGCACTGCTGAACATAGGCCTCCCCCTTTAACCTCCACACTGAACGACAGCCTGCCTTTTGCATGCACTGGATGCCAGCGACTCTCACTATGTCGTCGGTCCATCTAGTGGGAGGCCTACCTACGCTGCGTCTTCCGGTTCGTGGTCTCCACTCAAGAACCTTTCTTCCCCATCGGTTATCGGTTCTTCGTGCATTACACATTATTAAGATACATTTATAGGGTTACAAAGATGTACTCCAGAACCTTTCGGCCCCATCGGCCATCTGTTCTGCGTGCTATGTGCCCTGCCCACTGCCACTTCATCTTGCTAATTCCGTGGGCTATGTCGGTGACTTTCGTTCGTCTACATCATCGTCAGCCATTAAATGTCCACTGCTGAACAAGGCCTCCCTCTTAAATAGGGGTGTTGCCATAATCCCCACGCTTGGCAGGCGGCTTGGGGATCGCAGTACGTTCACCGTGTACTAATAGGACGCTGCTGCCCATCCTCTGTGGTTAAGGTCGCAGTTTTAGGACATACTCGGGTCCATTCGTCTACGGATCTCCTCATTTCTGATTCGATCTCGTAGAGAAACCCGCCCTCTCCATAGCTCGTTGTGCGACTTTGAGCTTGCTTATGAGGCCCATAGTGAGAGACCACGTTTCAGTGCCGTAAGTCATCACTGGTAACACACACTGGTCGAAGACTTTCGTCTTAAGGCGCTGAGATTCTGGAATGGAGACCACGGACTGGTAAGCGCAGCGTAGGACGTCAACCAACAAGATGGACAGACAAACTAAAAGAGACCGCAGGGAAACGCTGGATGCAGGCCACTTTCAACCGGCCCTTTTGGATATCGATGGGGGAGGCTTATGTCCAGCATTGGATGTCCTATGGCTGAAATGATGATGATGAAAGATGTACTAAGCTGAAAATTTATGAAAGCGATTTTTGCGATGCGCCTTGGTCCGCTGCGGCCCGTCCTAATGTGCTCGATCCTTAAACCTAAGATCTCTAAAGTAGAGAGTCTGTCAATTTTCTACAGGATTCGGAGAATGTGCATCGGAGCTACATAACCTTATCCTACCTTCTCCTTACTACTACAGGACAAGACGGAATCGGCCACTACCACCCATACATTGTGGATTTTCCTTGGATACGTACCAAACGATTCGATGCTATGTTTCTAATCCGTAAGGCCAAGGATAGGAACAACCTGCCAGCTTCCTTGTTTCCTGAGAGATATAATCTGGGCCTTTTTAAGGCTAGAGTGAATAGGTATCTTCTAAGTCTGCGTGCTTCATCTTCGACCACATCGTCACTTACCAACAAGCGAGTTGGTAGTCAAACGCGGACATCATCATCATCATTTCAGCCATAGCACGTCCTCTGCTGGACATAGGCCTCCCCCATCTATCTCCAATAGGGCCAGTTGGAAGCAGCCTGCATCCAGCGTTTCCCTGTAGTCTCTTTTAGGTCGTATGTCCATCTTGTGGGTGGACGTCCTACGCTGCACTTACCAGTCCGTGGTCTCTATTCAAGAACTTTTTTCGCCCCGTCGGCCATCTGTTCTGCGTGATATAATATGAGCACTGCCCACTGATCTAATGACTTATCTATACTAATTATAAAGAGGAAAGATTTGATTGTATGTTTGCATTGAATAGGCTCCGAAACTACTGAACCGATTTGAAAAATTCTTTCACTGTTGGGAAGCTACGCTATCCCCGGGTGACATAGGCTATAATCTATACCCGTGCGAAGCTGGGGCGGACCGCTAGTCACGATAAAAAAAAGGAGTACCTACCCTCTTCTGGAACGGTAGTATGAACGCCGGCATCATAGTGACCAGCAGTTTAACATCAACAGTTATGATCTTCACAACGAGATCAGTTAAGATGACGAGCCACAGTAGCTCCCACACATCTAGCTCGCTGTATCCCGGGAACATCACCACGTTGGGCAGCAACTTGCCGTGCCCGAACAGGAAATGAACGATCACTATGCAGCTCGAAGTGAACATTAGCTCGCTGAACAGTAGCGCTAGGCTGCGGTTCATTTGTTTGCCATGTTCCCTGAAATATGAGAAACTTCATCAACACAAGCGTGAGGATTCATTACTAGCTGCGCCCCGCGGTTTCTACCGCGTGGTGATGGAAAACAGTAGTGGTGGTGGTGATGATGATGATGATGGAAAGTAGCCTATGTGTTATTCCATGACAGCTAAACAATGAAATATCCAAATTGCAATCTATATTCCAAATTTAATCCAAATCCGTCCAGTCGTACATACACACACACTCGCACACAAACTTTCGCATTTATATTAGTGTGATTAGTGTGATAACAAAACGTCTTACACTTATGTTACGTTTATAAGACGATCGACCGGTTTCGGAGTCATTAAAGCCATTTTTATTGTGTTTCGTTATAAAAAGCGAGTCTATGTTCCCTATGGACTCCAACACAGTTGCACCGATTTTGACGGGATTTTCACCGGCAGATGTATGATGTTATAGGGAGCTGATGTTATATCCACGCGGGTGCAACCACGGGGCGCAGCTAGTAACTTATAAATATTAACTTATGATATCCAAATACATTTTATGGGCATATTTTTTTTTCACATTAAATATATTACATTAGAGAGTGGCATAAACAAAGCGAGGCCTATACCTAGCAGTGGGTCATTCAGGGCTGATGATGATGATATTACATTGACTCCAAACTAGTAATAAATAGTAATGTTTAGAAAGCCAAAATAATAATCTACACCCACCAAGTGAAGGGTAATTACCCTATTTCCAGCTCACTCAAGTGACCATAGTATATTTTTAGTTCCACTTTTATTCATCTACTTTTTGGTAATTTGGGAAAATAAAGAAAGTTCCCACACTTTCTTTGCTAGCCCATCACCATGATTATTTCTGCTCCTGAAACTCTTTTTTTTCGCGTGCTGCTGGCTTTCCTGGAGTAGACCGGGTGGCTGAAGTAGCTGCACCCGGGTGACGCAAAATGGGCCAATGAATGGCCTAGTTTTTTAAAATTATTAATAGGCTTGCGTTTGACCACCATCAAAAAACGGGGAAAATGCCCTCTACACAAGTAACAATTCTTTCTTTTTTCGTTGCGAGGCTGGCTTAAGTTTCACCAGGCACTAATGCAGTCTACAATGGAGCAAGCTTGCCTTGTGATCTCTAAACAACCCATATCACCCATTTTTCAGGCAGCCTACTGTATATCAAATTAAAGTAATAAAAGCTTACCTCCTGACAAGTCCATTACAATGAGCAAATGTACAGAATAGTATAATAAAGGTGAATATTCCCTCTCTGCTGTCGTACATGAATTTGATGAACAGTAGGAAGTAGAATGGTGCGTAACGTATCAGAAGATTGAGAGTCGCTCGCACGTCAACTACCTGCAAGTGAACATCCTTCATTTAAACAATTAGACAATGCTCAAGCAATCCTGACCCTTATGTTTTGTGATTTTCATTTGTTATACCTAATTTACAGGGTCAGGAAAACAACAGTGAAGCCAGCAACTGTGCTCTGTTAAATAACAGAGCACGAATGAACAAATGGGCTCTAAAATTAAAGAGCTCGGCTGATTTGATGAACAGATTTTGATGAAGCTTGGTGTGAGGTCTGATTACTCCCTAGACTGACACAGAACAGTAGTTCTTTTTTTATCTATACTAATATTATAAAGAGGAAAGAATTGATTGTTTGTTTGTTTGCATTGAATAGGCTCCGAAACTACTGAACCGCGTTTGAAAAATTCTTTCACTGACGAGAAGCTACACTATCCCCGGGTGACATAGGCTATAATCTATACCCGTGTGAAGCTGGGGCGGACCGCTAGTTTTATTATAAATAGGCTTGCGCTTGGCCGTCAACTCGCCTGATGTTAAGCGATGATGCGGCCTACGATGGAGCATGCTTGCCTAGAAGAAACCTATTCACCTATATTACTCTGAATTAAGACAAGTTAAGATAAAATAATTTATTCACATAGCGAAAACATACATAAATACCATTCATAAGACAAGCAATAATACCCAGGTGCACGCTATAACACATCACATCAAAATTAACTATAGTAAGCGCATTACCATCTGAGTCGTCAGGTCATAAATCATTGTCTGTCTATCTCGCTCGCACTTACAGGTCTTATGGTATGACGTTTATGGCCCTAGGAGGGTGACTATAATACAATTTTAGTTTCATATTCATGGGGGGTATTAACGGTTTCCTGTTTCCTATTCGTAACAACAAACCAAGTGTTTTACTACCTACACTATCTGACACTGAAAAAAAATTCAAAAATCCAAAAATTACGTCACACGAATTTATTGATAATTGGAGCCTCAACCCCGGTGGGACGTTATGTCACAAATTTTGGAATTTTAAATTTAGAAATTACTAAATTAAAATATTGATATTATTTTATAGTATTATTATGGAAACTGACGTGGTTTTCACACATTTTATTTATAATACATGGGAATACATACTTTACTAACCAACTAACCTGTCTGAGTAACCAGCTTAATGTATGTACCAGTGAGTAATTCCCGTGCAATATAAATAAAATTATTTTATAGTTTTTCGTTGGAGTTGAGATTTAGATTTTTTTTTTTTTTTTATTATAAATAATTGGCTTGCTTTTGACCACCATCTTGCCTGATTTTAAGCAATGATGACGGATAAAATATTTAAATAATAATTTAATTAAATTATATTAAAGTTATGATTCAAAATCTTGTTCTAATTGTACAATCATAGTGCCATCTCTCTGACATTTGTACGCCTAACTGGCACGGGATTTAATTAGATTTATTGATACTCAAACATCTTTTGGCAGAATTGTGAATTGCAGAAGTAAAGAAGTCAGTCAAATCTTGAACATATTTGTGCACAGAAGTGTATGAAATATCTCGTGTTGTATGCAAATAAAAGATCTTTATCTTTACCTGTTTTTAACCCCGGATGCAAAAAGAGGGGATAAGTTTAACTGTGTCTGTCTATGGCATTGTAGCTCTATGTATGTTTTAGCTATGATTCAAGAAAATCTGTTCAGCTGTTTGGAGAAAACAGGAAAAAACAGGAAAATCGCAGATGAAACAAGTAATAATACATTAATTGAAGAAACCAAATTACCTGTTGAGTGCCATCTTCACTTTGACTCTCATTGTCAGCATTATCATGAATATTGTTATTATTGGCTGGATTCACTGACACGTTGATCTCTGGATGCTCTTCACTGTGATCAGACAGCGCGGACTCATTTGACGCTGCACTGGTGTTCACCGAGTGACTAGGAGGCACCACTATCCGCTCATTCACAATAAACGTCTGAGCGTTAGGTCCTAGGTTTACATGGGCTATTGAACTCTGCGGCCTCTGCAGTCCCAAGTCTCCAACTAACTGGTGGGTACCGGGAGCATTACGTGGCAACCAGGTGGGAAGGGATAATCTAGCATTGTTGCCCTGAAAATCAACACCTATTCATTTGTAACAACTGTAAATGTTTTATGCAATTTATCAATTAAGTGGGCCTAATTCACTAACTAAACACGCACGTAACGCGCGTTACGCGTTAAGTTAACGTGGCAAATGGGGCACAAACTGTTTACAGGTAGAACTGCTCTAACTAGGCAAAAACAGTCTTGGAAGTGAGGCCACGAGAAGGATACAATTGTTCAGGGCAGCATTCGCAATACTCCGTAGTCTTCTCGTCACCTATTCCGCAAATCGAAAATCTTCAACCCATATGTTCTACCTGTGTGTGTGTTGTGTGTATATGTTGGTACTTAAGGTACCAAAACTTGGACACTTTAGTAACACAAGGTTCTATAAGTTCAGTCACCTAGTAAGCTATGGAAAGAGCTATGCTCAATGATTCTCTGAGGGATTGCATTCAGTATAACAGCGTAACATAGCTTAGCGAAGTAAGCAAACTCAAATGGCAGTGGGTCTTATCTTTTGCAGAACAAATGGCTGTGGTAAACATGTTCTAGCTAGAGTTGACCCTGACTGATGGAGTGACAACATATCATACGCTAGAAGGCAGTGGCTGGAAGCGACGAGCCAAAGATCGCGCTGAGTAGCTTGCCTTGATAGAGGTCTTTAACCAGCAGTGGACTAAGCTAGGCGAACCAGTTTTAAAGATAATTGAACTACATATTTACTATTAACTCATAAATAAGTCATCTTAAGTAAATATATGTAAAATAGCTGATTGATTAGATAGTTATAGAACAGAAAACGATGACTAATGGTCAAGAGCAAAACATTGCATCACAAAAATATTGAAACGGTAGGAAGATACGTACCATCCGCGCATGTTCAACTAGAGGTCTAATTTCTCTGAATACACTGTTGAGACGGTCGCCGAGGCCTAGATTGTTTCTATTTGGAGTTGCTTGCCTGGATTCCCTCGAGTCTAATCGGTGCAAGGCATTGTGTCGCGGAGTGACCTCCGCTGGGTCTTCCTCATCTATATCTAGAGTCACTTGATTTGGCTGGGCCATCGCACTTTACTAAGTGCCGAAATAATAACTTTATGAAGAGATTTCTGGTCAAAATATGTTCATTTCCAAATATTTAGAAAACTGCAAAGTGCAAAGCAAAATTATTTATTTTTTCCCCGTTTTTTTTTTTTGTTAAAATTTTCCTGACCGTGGATTCAATGTACTTTATTCGTAATATTAAGCATGTTTACTTTGTATTGAAAGCGTCAAACAAGTCATAGTCACAGTCAGAGTCAAGCAAAGTAAGTCACGGTCAAGTCAAACTCATGCCCCTATAAGGTGGTAGAGATTTACAAGAGGCTCCTATGGAGTTATGGAAACAACACGAAAAGACATCTTTCACCTCGTCATATCACTTTCTCACACTCGAGCACGCTTACGAGCACTTATATTCCTTGATAATAATTCACCATTTACTACACATTAACACTCGAAAATACTAAAGTTTAGGAAAAAAATCCAACGAGCCGACATGTTTTTTTCCGCGTTGGCGCCAAAACTCCCTAAGTTAATGTTTTTTTTTGTTAAAATTTTCATGACCGTGGATTTAATGTCCTTTAGTCGTAATATTTATCAGTTTACCAACTTTCGGGTATATATAAGATCTTTGCAGTTTACATAGTCATAATAGCGTCAAACAAGTCAGAGTCAAGCTAAGTAAGTCACGGTCAAGTCAAACTCATGCCTGCTCATGCCCCTGTAAAATGGTGGAGACTTTACAAGAGGCTCCTATGGAGTTTTGGAAACAACACGAAAAGGCACGATTCACCTGGTTATATCACTTGCCCACACTCGATAAAGTTTACAAGCACATAATGAATAAAAATTCACCATTAAAAATTTACTACACATTAACACTCGAAAATACACAAGTTTAAGAAAATAATCCAACGAGCCGACATGTTTTATTCCACGTTGGCGCCAAAAACCCCCTGAGTTAAAGTGACGGCCAGGGTTGCCTGATCATTTGTTTTTTTTTGTCATATAAATTTTATCCTAACTCATTTCTACAACAAAAACTCTCAATTCCTTATTTGCCCTTATACATCTCACTGTATAAAATGGACTAATAAGAATACTATTTATATTTGTAAAATTTATAGTAAGAATAGGGGCACAGTAGTAGGTACTAATGTAACAATAGGATTGGGATTAATTAACAAAAAAATACCTATTATAATCCAAAAAATAAAGGACCATTTACATAAAATCAGTGATTCACGCGCATGTTATAAAATTAAAATTTTAATGAATATTTTTATTGTTTTGTATGTTGTGTTCTTTTTTTCTTTTCTTCTCTTTTTGGCTTTATATATATATTGATAAATTTATATAATAATTCTAAATTATATTTTGTATTTTGCATGATATAACTGTTTGCTTTGGCATAATTGTACTGTTATAATAAGAGAAGCCACTGGCTCCCGACACACAGTCCCAGACTAGTTCGGGAGCCTATGGAAAATCACGTTATGTAAAAACTAAATTTATGTCAAAATAAATTACTTTGTTTGTTTGTTTGTTTGATTATGCCTGTAGATAAGCACAGTGGATATACCTAATAAATACCTATATATTATGTAGATACACTAGGTACACAACATTAGTGTAGGTAATTTTTTTTTTGGTACACAAGGCAAAAAATAAAAGACTGTAATATAAATGGCAGTAATTTATTTTCCCTTTTGAATCTTCATTGAAAGTCAATAGACCGCAACGAATAATTTTATTTTTTGATACAATGAGCAAAAAACACCCCGTTAACTGGGTAAGATAAACATGTACTTAGATACTTAAATGCACGATGTAAATTATACGTAAGTAATATTCAGTCTTTACATAGGCTCACACCATCACTTAACTTAGTGATGCGTAGGTATTCCATGAAATCCAATCGATAAACGAAACAAAATAATGGTCTTTAATTTATCATCAGACATAAATAATTAAGTATGTGGTAAATAAAGTTTATGTGCATGAACTGTAAAAAAAAATACCTATATGATTTGATGGCCTGCATTTGGCACCATTATAATGTTAATTATATAATTCAGATGTATAAGATGCAATGACGGGCTTGGATTTCACGTTTCTGTGTCTGGTTTGAGATCGAGAACACCGTCAGCGTGGAGATCCCGCACTGCCTCCAGTAAGCGGGCCTCAGCACGAGGTTCACCTAATGCCATTTCTACGCTGCCAGCGCACAGTAAAAGTGCTCTTAGTGCTGCCCGAGGCCAGTCTGCTTTCAGCCCTCGTCGCATTGCACTAGCCGCCCCTGTCGCCCCGAGTCTAGTACACTCTGACACCAATCGCTGCGTATATTCTTCTATCAAGCTGTCTCCCATCGCTCTCCTCAGTTCAGGAGACAACGATGATAACAACAATAGTGCTATGTCATCCATGGGCCTACCGAGAGACACCATTTGCCAGTCCAATACGACGCACTCGGTAACTCCGTCTACCTCTCTAAACTGCAGGTTTCCACACCAAAAGTCTGCATGCACTATTGGTGCCGGTTCGGCTGGTCTCAGCAACGTTCCGAGTAACGCCGGGGCACGTGCACTGAGAGCTGCCACAGCATCTGCTTCTTCGATACACACAGTGCGCTCACGCAGAAACTCTTCGAGCTGTGGCAAGCCTCTTCTGATGAGTCGCAGATACCCAGCGGCTGCCCTTTCACAAGGAAACAAGAAGTCGAACCGCTCGTCTAGAGCGCCTTCTTTTTCACGAAGAGCAAGGGATAGCGCATGGAGACGTGCTGCAGCGTACAATGCAGCTCGGGCGCGTTCTTCTGATAGTCCTTCAGCCAAGTCAGCCGACTCGAATCCCGCACGTGAGATATCTTCTAAAACTAGCTCACTCTCTGCACCGACCATACCTGAAACAATACCAATCGCGATTATGATGACGAAGTTAACGCGAGACGAATGGCGGTGATAGGATAGGTATTTAATTTTGCTCAGTTCGAGAATTTTTTGGCACAAATAGTAGATTGGGCATCAGACATATAGTTCGCTAATAAATTACTGTAGCTTAGATTTTACGTAAAATCCAGTCAATAATGTTATATCTTATTTTATTTTTTATTAAGTTAAAGAACGCACGAAATATATACTTTTAAAATATACCCACTAGGTATTCTGCCTCGATAGCATCTCGCTATGTGCAGGCCGTTTCCCGTGCCGAAGATGTCTTCCGCCAATCGGTTCAGCACTGGTGCCAACTCTGTATAAAATAGAATCTCTCTTGTATCAAACTGGGCTTCAGCCATGAATAAGCGGCCGAAGGGATCCCTAGGCGGCAGCTTGACGATGATCGGCAAGGTCTTGCGCTCGCCGTCACACTCGTATTTGATCGTCACTGCAACCACTCTGCTCAATGTTCCACCGACTCCAATTCGGATGTCCACCGAAAGGAGAGGACATGTTACCTGTAAAAAAATGTTAATAATGTATTTTTGTAATGGCTACGCGTTTGACCACAGCTTTGTTGTCAAAAATCTTATAAGTATTCCAGGCTTACTAGGTAAAAACACCTAGGTTAGTATGGGAATTAGCAGTCAGTGAGCGTGATTGGTTGTAACACACCGTTAGATGCTAGGCGACAGCTAGTTTTTATATATTTTAACTTTAAAAAATATATTTAAAAAAAACTGGCTGTGCCACGCAGTTTCACCCACGGGGATTGCTTCTTATAATATTATCATCAGCATCTGCCAGTGAAAGTCCCGTCAAAATCGGTCCAGCTGTTTTGAAGTTCATAGGGAACATAAATACATACATACACATCGCCTTTTATTATTAACAAAGAAAGAAGAAGATTGTTTTATCTAGGTTTTAAACAACCCTTGACTTATTATAAATACGAAAGTTTATTCATTTGTTTGTTCCTCTTTCTCGCAGCAACTGATCCACGTGATTTTTGCATAGAGATAGGAGGGCCAGAGAGTGACATCGGATACTTATAATTACGGAAAATGTGTGGTTTTATGGATTTTTAAGCTCTTAGGTGGCTCAGATAGTATGGAATGTGAAAGGTTATTGTGGGTTACCTTACCTACCTTCAGTCCGTCAAAACGGAGGAACGGATTGTCGCGAATTTATAATACTAGCTGCGCCCCGCGGTTTCACCCGCGTAGTGATGAAAAATAGTGATGATGATGATGATGATGATGATAATGAAAAGTAGACTGCGGCCTTTGAACTATGCCCATGCAAAAAATCAGGTCGATCCGTTGCTCAGTTGCTGCGTGACAGAGGAACAAAAAAACCAACAAACTTTTCAAATTTATATAATACTAGCGACCCGCCCGCCCGGCTTCGCACGGGTGTAATTTATGTGTGAAGCCGGGGCGGGTCGCTAGTTATATTTATAAACCTTCCTTGAAAATGTATCTAACTGCTGGTGAAAACCGCATCAAAATCCGCTGCGTGGTTTAGGAGGAGTTAGCGGCCATACAGACATACAGACAGACAGACGCGAAGAGCGACTTCAATTTATACTATGTAGAGATTATAGTATGATTTTGAAAGCAGTTTTGAAACATCATGACCCCCAAGACACCCCCCCCCCCCCCTGGATCCGCCCTTGGTGCGTGGCTGGTTGGGCTTCTCTTCGGCTACCATATTTAGCCACATCGTCACGTTAGGAAGCTGTGGTTTATGTGGTTAAAATGACTAACTTATCACTAGTCAAAAATTGTTTTAGATCTATTTTTGCAAGTAGTTTAGTTTATTTAAATACAATAGTTACCTACCTATATAGGGTTACCATATCAAAATTTGAAAGCCGGATATTTAATAAAAGTCCGGACATTTTAGTCACTAAATTCAAACATTGCGAACGGATTTTATGTAATTTTTTATTTTTTAAATTTTTTTAATTGTGTGTTTTATTACACCGTCCAAGCTAAAAATTAAAAAACCGGACAAAGGTCTAAAAGTCCAGGCGGATGGTAACCCTATATTATATAGGTACCTACATACATAAATTCTGTGCCTCCTGTGATGAGTGATACAAGTCAAAAATCAACACTTTACAGGAGCGCAAAAACAAGATTAAAAAAAATCTAGTTCGTGAACTAAGTGGGCTAGGTTACACTTAAGTACCTTCTTTTGTAGATAAAAACATTCACTTTCACTGTGCATTTTTATTTTTATTTAAAATGTTATTGTTTTAAAGTAATTCATGAAAAATCTGTAAGATGTACCTTTTTTAATTTTTAATATGTGTTTGAATTATGTGATAAGTGATACAAGTACAATTAAATTATGTTGCACCTAAAAGTTGTCTTTGTGTAAACTGATATATAAGAAGTAAAAAAAACTAATAACTCATTAGAATAATATACCTAACACAATGTTGTTCAAACAAATAATAAAAATACTACCCTAAAGATTAGATTGTTTTACGTATCTGTTCGCTATTATCATAATTTACCTGAATTGTATCAGTATGCTAAAATTCAAGTCTTTTGAAATATGTATTAAACATGATACCTACTACCCAAAGGGACGAAACGCTTCAAACAGAAAAAACGAGCAGAGCGAGAGGTACCACGTTTAGCCATTTGTCCCTTTCACACTACATGTCTTATATACAATGACATTCATGAACACATATGTGTGTGTGGTGTTGCCACTTTTGGAAAAATATTGTAACCGTAAATTTGGTATTAATTTGGGTAGTCCGTACATGATTTAATCAGCATCATTTTTAATTATTTAAATTTTTTTTGTGAAACATAATATCTAAAAGAAAACTCTCATGGTTATTTAGGGTGCATCCGTTTATTATTGTAGTGATATAAATAAGGAATAAATTAGTATGTACGTGTGTTGAGTACTGCTTCCACCTATTCGACGGAGCTGCCAAGTACCAACTGGAAGCTTTAGATTCCGTAGACCGGCGTGCTATGAGGCTGATTGGTGACAGCAAGCTAGTCGCCAATAAATTACAAAGCCTTGAGCACTGCCGTAAAGTAGCTTGTATGTCTATTTTCTACCGGATATATTTTGGTGAGTGTGAGCAAAAGCTTCATGACCTTATTCCACCCTCCCCCTTTTACTACAGGACAAGTAGAAGGACAGCACACTATCACCCCTTCCTCGTGGAAATTCCAAAAATTCGTACACAACGATTTGGGTTGTCTTTTATGATACGTATTGTCCAAGAATGGAACTCCCTGCTGTCCTCCTTGTTTCCTGAGAACTACAATCTAGGCATCTTCAAGGCTAGAATGAATAGATTTCTTCTAGATCAACGTGTTCCATCCTCGGCCACACCGTTGCTTACCATCAGGCAAGTTAGTGGCCAAACGTAGATCTATTCTGTATAAAAATATAAAAAAGTATGAAAAGTAATGAGGAATTAGTATCAGTGATTATGTCAACACTAGAAAGGGACAAATGGCTAAACGTGGTACCTCTCGCTCTGCTCGTTTTTCCTGTTTGAAGCGTTTCGTCCCTTTGGGTAGTAGGTATCATGGTATTAAATGATACAAGCCAAGTTATACCCCTCATTAAAATGCACATTTATTGTGAAAATAAATACAAGTTTTGAAAAAATAATTATCGTTTCTTAAACTTCTTCAAAATTATTAACTTCTGACAAATAAGGCACAGTTTTATCAAAATTAAATTAAACACGTGAGTTACATTTCGCCATAAATTCGGTTCTTCTTTCATAACTTCCTAGACTCCAATACGTATCGAAAAGATTTTACCTTAAATGCACTGGCAACCTCTCTTTGCAATTTTTACGACAGTTGTCAAGATCACGTAATTCACGACTTTTCTTCGTCTATCCTGACGTTGTTGTGTATTCGATGCCAGTGTTACGAAAATTACAGTATTAGTACAGCTCAGGACAAGAGAGCTAAACTGACCCGACACTTCACTGAGGACATCCCAGACATCAGCCTGTACGAGATTAGAATGGCTCGGAAACAGCTTAAGAATAACAAGGCACCGGGTGATGATGGAATCACGACAGAACTACTGCGAGCGGGTGGAAAACCGGTACTGTTAGTCCTCCAGAAGTTATTTAATTCAGTCATACTCGATGGTACTACGCCTGAAGCATGGCACAGGAGTGTGGTGGTGCTCCTCTTCAAAAAGGTGATAACACCTTATTGAAGAATTATAGACCCATCTCACTCCTGAGCCATGTGTACAAGTTGTTCTACAGAGTCATTACGAACCGTCTCGAAAGCAGGTTTGATGACTTTCAGCCTCCCGAACAAGCCGGTTTCCGTAAAGGCTGGAGCACCATAGACCGCCAGACACACGCTCCGCCAGATTATACAGAAGACTGAGGAGTATAATCGGCCATTATGCCTAGCGTTTGTGGACTATGAGAAAGCCTTTGATTCAATCGAGACCTGGGCAGTATTGCAGTCCCTCCAGCGTTGTCATATCGACTATAGGTATATCGAAGTGTTGAAGTGTTTGTATAGAAACGCCACCATGTCGATCCGATTACAGGACGAGAGCACGGAACCAATCCAATTGCAAAAGGCGTGAGACAGGGAGATGTTATCTCTCCGAAACTGTTCACGAATGCATTAGAGGACATTTTCAAGCTCTTGGACTGGAACGGATTAGGCATCAACATCAACGGCGAATACATCACTCACCTTCGTTTTGCCGATGATATACTTATCATGACAGAGTCGCTGGAGGACCTAAATGCGATGCTCAGCGACATCAGTAGTCTTTCCCAACAGGTGGGTCTGAAAATGAACATGGACAAGACAAAAATTATGTCCAATGTCCGTGTTGAACCCATGCCGATAGTCGTTGGGAACGATACTCTCGAAGTTGTTGACCATTACACCTATATTGGACAGATTGTTCAGTTAGGTAAGTCCAACTTAGGCAAAGAGGTCGCCCGAAGAATCCAACTCGGATGGGCAGCGTTCGAGAAATTGCGTGACATCTTCTCGTCCAAGATACCACAGTGCCTAAAGACAAGGGTCTTTGAACAGTGTGTGTTGCCAGTGATGACATATGGTACTGAGACGTGGTCCTTGACTGTTGGCCTTTTGGAAAAACTCACGAGTCACACAGCGGGCAATGGAGAGAGCCATGCTCGGAGTTTCTTTGCGCGATAGAATCCGAAACGTGGATATTCGCCTAAAAACCAAAGTCACCGACATAGCTGTTAAAATCTGCAAGTTGAAGGGGCAAGGGGCAGGCCACATCGCTCGAAGAACCGATAACCGATGGGGAAGATAGGTTCTTGAGTGGAGACCACGAACCGGAAGACGCAGCGTAGGTAGGCCTCCCACTAGATGGACCGACAACATAGTGAGAGTCGCTGGCATCCAGTGGATGCAAAAGGCAGGCTGTCGTTCAGTGTGGAGGTTAAAGGAGGAGGCCTATGTTCAGCAGTGGACGTCTTCTGGCTGATAATGATGATGATGTTACGAAAAAGTTTTCTCTTTATTCTATCCTGTCTTCTTTCTTTATCACTTTTTCTTGTTTTTTTCTATCACTATTTTGCTTTTACTTTTCCAAAATGAACAACCAGGATTAGCATTTTCTGATGTGCTTGTTGGCGATGGTACTAACGCCCGTCGCCCGCGCTTCCCCGACCCCGCGTCACTTCACTTGCACAGCCCCGCGTATCCCCGCCCCCCTTATCATGTACGCAGTACGCACTTGTATCATTTAGCACATCTTGTTCTTCATATTTTTTTTTTAATTTTGTTTAAGTTTTAGATACAATTGTATTTATATTCGTTTACACTTAAAAATTTATTTGTGTCGAATGGTATATGTCAAGATGTATCACTTATCACAAATTAAGCAAATTTTTAGATTCGGATTAATCGATACATGTTGAATTGTACCCTAATTAGTATTGAGAAAAATTGGTTCAAAGCGATTTAATTCTAAATATGTCAATATTCACGAGAAATATACAGAAAAATAAAATGTGAAAACTAATATAATCGCTTTTATACCACAAAGCACGAAAAACAACTTGTGTATCAATTACTTTAAGGGGTTACTACTTGACATATATCTATATTCACGATTTTTTTGCCAAAATCCTGGCACTTATATCACATTGCACAAAATTATCTCCGAAACTATAGCAGATAGACAAACGTGAGTTGGACCAAAAAAATCGGCTTTTTTTCTGATCATTATTTTGTTAAAATCACGAAAAGGGTACAACTCGACTTAAATCACTCATCACAGGAGGCACAGAATTATAATATTAGATAGCTGAAACATAAAAAAAATATAAGTAGGTACAAACCTCAGTTACGTTAGCTTCCCCCGTAGTTCGCAGCAATTCTTTCGCCCATTCTTCATCGATGATGGTGGTAGGGTCACTTGGCGGTTCGCAGTCAGAATCCTCGCTGTCACTACTTGGTGCCTCCGAAGCCGCCGTGCTATCTGGTTCCGTCTGCATTTCGCTCATTTCCTGGTTCTATCAATAACTAGGAAGAGATGCATAGACAAATCCAGCACAATTATACACTATGCATTACAAAATCTCTCCATTAACATAACATTGTCAGAACGTTCGTGCAGTATGCGGCGATGGGTCGGGTCGGGGTCGTCAATGAGGCCTCCCCACAGATGGCTCCCGATCCGCGCATGCGTGCTTCTGCTCAATTATTCATCGGGACTCCCGTGACTTGTCGTCAGCCCGCCCACCTTGCTCGATCATATTGTATCATATTGTGTGCTCTATAGAGCCTATTCCTTTGTTTAGTAAAAAGCTAGATAGCAGCTGCTAGTTATGAATAAGTAGGTAAGTATATCAATGTGCCTCGTCGTAGGACTTGAAAAATAAAGATCGCTCCGAATTGCTATGAAAAATGCAACGTGCGGATATATTTCCGTAAAAATATTCCAAAAGTGATGATGATGATTCCAATGATCAACCATTTCTTTGAAATAAACAACACGTAAAGCATGAATTTCTTGAAATATTTTCTATAAAATAATAAGTTTTAAAGATTTTTTTACTAACCCCCGATGCAAAAAGAGGAGTCTTAAGTTTAACGTGTGTATCTGTGTGTCTGTCTGTGGCATCGTAGCTCCTAAACGGCTGAACCGATTTCGATTTTTTATTTTTTGCAAGGACGTTAATCTAATTGTTCACGTACTTGTTTTTTTGAATCACAGAATAATAAACAGACTCGATCTAGGTTGTTTTTATCCATCGTTTGTGATTTTTTGCCAAGTAAAGTAAAATACGTAAGACGAGGCGGTATGGCCTTAATGTCCTTAGACTGTCCAGAATAACAATTTGATATTGTCAGTGTCTAGGTCATCTTGGTGTCTTGTGTTTCAGTCAGCAGTGCTGCCAAAGTGCTGCCAAACTTAGCGCTAACGGCCACCATGCGGCACAGATCTACTACCCATGCGGCCACTTTACGGCGCAGATCGAAGGCGCAGATCTACCCGTCCTTCGTCCGATCCGTTGACAGAAACCAATCCTTTCTCAAAGACAGAAACGCACCTAAATCATAATGAACGCACCCCCCACTGACTTGACTGACTGTCAGTACTGTCACTGTCATGTCTATCAATCAGCCAGCTGCCAGGCCGCCTGCAAAGAGGTCGCCTGCCAGCCAGCCGCTGCGCTTATTCGATGTATATTACGAAATTTGCATAATATAATTATTGATCTTCTGTTATTGTTTGGACGTTTGATTTCTTTTATCTGACTAGAGCAGAAATAGATTTGTGTATGGAACTGCTAATTAAATAATCTTAAGAAATGGGTAAGGTAAAATCCAAGAAACGAAGGCACTCATCATCTGACAGTAGTTCAAGTTCCAGCAGTTCAGACTTTTCTAGAGAGAAAAAGAAGATCCGAAAGTTAAAGAAGAAGCTCAGGAAAGAACAGAAAAAGACTGAAAAGGCTCTGAAAAAGAAGCTTAAAGAGGAGAAGAGAAAATTGAAAAAGAAAAGTAGAAGTGAGAGCACTAGCAGCAATTCTGGGTCTAAAGAAAAGATTAATGAGGCATCTGCAGATATACCTATTGGTATGTATTTAATGTAATATTTGGTTAGAGGAAAGGAAATGGGGCGCTACGATGATTTTTTTTGGACAAAAAATATGCCTAGCCATATATTCAGTACCTATTTAGAATCTTCAACTTGGTTCTGTCAAAGGGTATCGGGTTTGAAGTATTTAAAATAATCTGTTCTTAGCTTAATTTTGTCACAGGAAGGCTTTTTTGTTTATTGTGAAAAGATATATTGAAAATACTTAATTATATGTGTTTAAGTTTGTTATATTTTGGGCATAGGAGAATCGGTTAAAGAGGAACAAATAAACACTTTCAGATATAATATTATTATTAGCTGTGTATACTAGGTGACACGGAAAGGTTACTAAGCCAAAGTATTGTAATCATTATGAACAAGTTTTACTATAGGACCATTACTGAAATCGTGTTAAAAACATCAGTTGTTCCATAAAAAACTCATGGACACTCAACAAAATGTATGGATCACTTGTTAGTTTTTTCGCTATTTCACATTTGGTCCAATAGTAAAACTTGTTCATACTGATGAGTACAATGATCTCCTTTTGGCTTAGTACAGTCTATATGCGTAACCCTGTATAGATTAGCATGATTAAATTAATATTCATGTTATGGTACGTTATGCCATTTGTTTTCTTCTATGTACAAGTACTGATTAAAAATATTGTGTAATTTTCAGAACTGATGGAGAAATCCAAAGCTATGGCTCCAATGACCAAAGAGGAGTGGGAGAAGCGACAGAGCGTGGTTCGGAGGGTGCTGGATGAAGAATCAGGGAGATACAGGTTATCCTATTATTCTTATTTCTTAGTGTGTATCACTGATTTCAAATTTAAAGTGGGGGTAGTAAGTTCCTTCTTAATGTGAACAGCTAGGGACTGGAAAGCCTTTCCACTGTCCTTGTTTCCTGAAAACTATAACCAGGGCGTCTTCAAGGCCAGAATGAATAAGTACCTTCTAGGTCTATGTGATCTATCTTCGGCTTCTTAGGGCCAATGAATGGCCTAGTTGCGGAAAAGCTACACAAGCCCATCTTCGGTCACATCATCGCTTTCCATCAGATGCGTTGGTGGCCAAATAGACCTGTTCTATAAATATAAAAAAACTGCACTGAAGTGCCTGCTTGGGCTGTATTGTGCATTTGCCCCTGCCAGCCGAGCTACTTAAAATAACGGTGCGTGGCTTTAGGTCGCAGACACAACGGTCCCACCCCTGATTTACAATGACAAATCTAGTACAAAATTCATAAATAAAACACTGTTTTAAACTATTACTGTTGTTCACTTAAGTTATACGATTATCTACAGGATATTTACCGTGGTAAGGTTGTGGAATGAGCTCCCGATATTATAAAATTTTTATGTACCCATAAAAACCATGGAGATACAATACATAGAGATACAATATAGTCACATTTGTGCAAAAAAAAACCGAATCAAATTCAAATTCAAATTATTTATTGAGAATAAAAACGGACAAATTCCACTAACATTTATCTCACATACTGTTAAACTATAATAGATTTCCTAGTAAAAATAGGAATAATAATATAAAATTACTAATATAATAAATACAACAAATTGCTGTAAAAATATGTCAACATAAAATTAGTATGTCATACAAATTGTCATTATAGTCATCGGCTTTTTTTGCCCCTGTCCCATTGATCAGTTAAATTTTCACAATAAGTCAAAAAAGCTTTCGTTACATTTTTCCAACTGTCACAAATAATATCACAATCAGTGTTGGTAGCAAGGAGTGCATTGAAGTGGCGGCGGGCGCGAATTAGCGGAGACATGGAGCGCGCCATGGTGCGGCTGTGAGCCACGTGGAAAAACTTGGGCAATTTTCCACGCCTATTAGCCGGAACCCCGGGTTTATCTGGCACAAACAAAGTGCACAATAAATTGTGCAGATGCAAGGAGTCAACCGATCCTCTGAGCACCTTGCAGCAAGTAGTAAGCTGATCCAACATCCTTCTCACTTCTAGTGAGTTGTAGCCGAGCTGGCCGAGCAAGAATTTAGTTGGGTACATGAACGGGTAATAACCGTGAAGCTTCTTATACAGCGATCTTAAGAAAGCTTTTTGAACCTTTTCAAGCATCCGCACATAGGTGACGTGGTGCGGGTTCCAGACACATGCGCTCGACTCCAGCTTGCTTCTGACTAACGAGTTGTACAATGTTCTAATAACTAACGGATTTTTAAAATCTTTGGCATTTCGTAATACGAAGCCCAGACGACGATAGGCCTCTTTAGCGAGATCACAGATGTGATCATGGAAATTCAGGGTACGATCAAATGTCACTCCCAGATCCTTAATGCTATTTACCCGATTTATACATAGATTGTCAAGATGATAATTAAAATTGATGGGATTTCTTTTGCGGTCAAACGTCATTACATTACACTTGGTCACATTAAATGTCATTTTGTTTTTCGAGCCCCATGCACAGATTCTATCTATGTCCTCTTGTAAGGTAAGACAGTCACGGGGAGATTTTATTTCGAGAAAAAGCTTAAGGTCGTCGGCATACAAGAGACATTTGGCAGAAGTCAGCACTTTAGGTAGGTCGTGCACCATCATTTTAAATAATAACGGACCAGTGATGGAACCCTGGCTTAGGAGAATTAACACGTACGCTTACACGCACAACAACAGCTCCGAAGAAAAAATTCAAATAAATTGGATTTTTTAGAGCTACGCGCGGCACAGTTTTACCAGAGGTTACCAACAGTACGAAGAGCTCGGGTTCGCGTTTGCAGCTTCCTGGAATCAAGTGTTTCGAAGGAAAAGTCGGGAACGTTGGAAAAATACTCCGTCGCAAGGTTAGTGAGAGACGAACATCACAGCTGTCGCATAGACGTGTTTTTCAAAATCGGCACGTACGCGATAGCGCAACCTTCACTGACGTTCAACCACTCCGCCGGCACGTATTACGACACGGAGCTGCAAACATTCCACTGCACGTCATCGGCAGGCGATTAAGACACCTCCCCCCGTCGAGTCTGACACCACCCCTCCGCCCTGAAGTCCATCTTGACCAGCAGAGGTGGACCTACCGTGTTTGGTGTCATTCAAATCGGGAGGATATTATCAACAACTTGGCTCCTGCATAAGTACTGGCTGCTGACGTCTGGGACTGAAAAGCACGCAGAACCATCCATCGGGTTTTTGGCGCGTTCCGGTAAGGCAGTACAGGAAGAGGATCGCAGACCACCAGCGAATAGGTTAATTTTAGGTACTTTAATATTGTTTAGGGTTAATTTTTAGGTACTTATAATTGGTTATAATTAAGAATAGTGTGTAAATTTTAAATAATGTCCGATAAAAAAATCGCCTCCACCTCCGCCCTCACCACCGCCCCGAAAGCGAAGAAGCCCTCAGTTCGATCAGTGGCATCCTCGCTCCACAAGCGAATCTTAAAAAAAAATACCAAGACCAGCAGGTCGGAGGTAACTCAGCTGAAGCAGCCCATCAATGAGGGTCCCAGCACGCCACCCCAAGAGCCCGAGGTGGAGTCCCGCCTCTCCCAGTCCCTGGACATTCCTCTACCGCCATCACAAAATGCAAGTGACAGCTCGGCTCCGTCGACCTCGGTCCCGGAGTCAAGCTCGGTGTATGTGGCAGCGGTGGACAGAGTCGAGAATTGGGAGCAGTGCGGGATTTCCCCGCCGAAAGAACTAAGGCTCGACGGAGAAGAGTTGGACAGCGTGTCTGAATTGTCCATTCAGACTCCCCCCGCCCACAATAAGAGAATTAGTATGCTGATCGCACACTGCCCAAAACGGACGGGGGTCGAGATGGACATGGCCACGAAAGTTGCTAATGACGCAATGCAGCGGGGAAAGGATGCACTCGAGGAGTCTATGAACGTCAAGCGTGAGATAAAGCTGACCGCAATCGAGAGTCTCCAGACTATGTACGAAATCGTCCTTTCCCTCGCTGACTCAAGACACCGTCACATAGCAGCACTCGAACGCGAGCGGACCAGACATGCCTCGGAATTGTTGTCGGCGGAAAGGGCGCACATAAAAGCCATGACGATCCTACAACAAAATTTACTCAAGGAGGTAGCTTTAGCCAGGGAAGAGATAGCCGTGATGAAAAAGGAGACACAGGCTATCAGAGACTGGCAGAGCTATGAGACCAGGGAGCCACACCAACAAATAAAGGCGACGGCAGACGCAGTGTTGGCTCTTAGCGGTCAACTAAAGGATCTAGCGACCCCATGTATCGATCTGGGACCTCTGAGGAGAGACTGCTTCGGCCTAAAAACCGGAGTGGAAGCTCTTCAGAGGCAGATTGATGAGCTTCGAAGGGAGTCACAATCCGAAAAAGAAAGGACCGCTGAGATCCTCCAGCAAAATTCAGAAGCCTTGCAAACCCTCCTCTTGAAACCTCCCCCTCCCCATCCACAGTATTCGGACTCATTAAAAGAAATTCAAAAAACTATAAAAGATCACTTCAAAAATGAAAATCTAACCCCCCCTCCCCCAGTCCCTGTCCAAATTAACATCGAAGAGCACATGTTGCCCATAACAGAGCGCCTCGAAGCCGTATCGTCAGAGCTCCGAACGATGCGGAAAGAAAAACTGACCCAGCCCCCTCCAGCCGTCAGCATCGCTGAAGAGATATCGCAGGCAAAAATGGGTAGACCACCTAAGCCCACTTACGCTAAAGTGGCAGCGAAACCGCCCATGCCAAAACCTAACCACACTTTGATAGTGTCAACTTCAAATCCAGCCGTGCCCACTACCGCCGAAAACCTTATCGACAGGATAAGAGTGGCGCTGGACACAAAGACGACCGGGGCGAAGGTTGACCGAGTACGTAAGGCCAGGAACAGAAAAGTAATCCTGAGCTGTGGTACGGAGGAAGACCTGAGCCTCGTGCGAACTTGTGTTCAGCTAGACACAAATCTAAAAGTGGAAACCGCGAAAGCGGGAAATCCACTCATAATAATTAGAGATGTACTATCCTACCACAAGGACTCGGAGATAGTGGAGAACCTCTTGGCGCAGAACAAAAACTTGCTACAGGAGATCGATTTAAAGGAAAGCACCATCAGGGTCAGGTATAGGAAGAAGGCGCGCAATCCGCACGAATGTCATCCTGTGCTGGAGGTTTCGCCTCGCATTCACAGATTGCTTATAGACGCAGGCAAGGTCTACATTGGACTTCAGAGAAGGCCAGTTCAAGACCACTCACCCTTGGTGCAGTGCACCAAGTGCCTAGGCTTTGGCCACACAAAAGCAATCTGCCGGGAAGGGGCCGAACTCTGCAGTCACTGCGGAAGACCCCATTCCTGGGCTCAATGCAGGGCCAGAATAGAAGACCTACCACCGAAGTGCAAGAATTGCGTAGCCGCGCATCCCAGCAGCTCGAGTAAGGAACTCGCTCATAACGCTTTCAGTAGCGAGTGCCCTGAAAAGGTAAAATGGGATGGTATAGCGCGGTCCCGAATCTCGTATTGCTGAGGGCACCCATGAGGTAGAAGGCTCAATCCCCCGAAGAGTAGGAGAAGCGGGTCTGCGTTTCATCCAGGCAAACCTACATCGCTCTCAGAATGCAACAGCAGAACTCCTGAAGGTCGCGAAGGAAAGGGGAGTTTCAGTCGCCCTAGTCCAAGAGCCTTATGTAGGCAACAAAGGCGTTATGAAACAGTACCCTGGAACACGCGTCGTTCAGTGCAGCTTGAACAGGCAAAAACCAGTTAAAGCAGCTGTCATAATCTTTGGTGACAAGTTGGAGGTTATCCACGACCCCCAGCTTGTTACCGAGACGGAAGCGGCAGTCTTACTGGCCAGCGAAAGCCTGAAACTGGGAGTGATCTCTATCTACTTGGAAGGGGATCAACACGTCGATCCCTACCTCAACAGGATCAAGGCATTTAGCGAAAAACTAGCGACAAAAGACCTGATAGTCGCTGGTGACGTTAATGCTTGGTCCCATTGGTGGGGAAGCACATCGGAAAACAAGAGAGGAGAAGCCGTCCACTCTTTCTTCAATGAGATGGGTTTACACATTCTCAACACAGGTGATACACCAACCTTCGAAGTCGTCAGAAAAGGCAAACTCTGCACAAGCATAGTAGACGTTACCGCATGCAGTATGCCACTTCTGGGAAAAATAGATGGCTGGCAGGTAGACAGAACTCTCACAACATCAGACCACAATGCAATAACCTTCACCCTGCGTCTTGTAAAGGCCCTCGAACATCTGAGGCCTATCACAACACGCAGGTACAACACTAGGAAGGCAAAGTGGCCAGACTTCATGTCACGCCTGAAAACCTCCCTGGACAAGAGGCACATATCACCGGAGTCTGTAAAGGAATGTGAAAGCTCAGAAGAGCTGGAGTCGATGATCACGAGCTACACTGAAAGTATCTACGAAGCCTGCGAAAACACCATTCCATCAGCAGGCCCGCGCAAAGGGAATCCGATTCCCCCGTGGTACACGAAAACGCTTGATGATTTGAAAAAGGAAGTTCTCAGAAGAAAGAGAAGGATAAGGAATGCCGCCCCCGACAGAGTCCAGTTTGTAGTCGAACAATATCAAATTGCTAAGCAAGACTACAAGGAAAAAGCCGATAAAGCTAAAACGGAAAGCTGGAAGGAGTTCTGCACGAATCAGGAGAAGGAGAGCATGTGGGATAAGATCTATAGAGTGATTAGAAAAACCTCGGCAAGGCAAGAAGACTTGCTTCTCAGAGATACCGAAGGTAACACTCTATCCCCACAGTACTCTGCAGAACTTTTAGCCAGAACTTTCTATCCCGACGACTCTGTAAGCACCGACCAGCCGTGCCATACAGAGTTGCGGGAACGGACAAAGGAAACACCAACGGATTTACCGGAAGATGACCCACCATTTACATCAGCTGAACTTGAGTCAGTGTTGCAAACGTTGAAACCGAAAAAAGCCCCTGGAATAGACGGGCTAACAGCTGACATTTGCATTGCAGCAATCCGATGCGAACGGGAGACCTTCTTAGCAATGGCAAACAAGTGCTTGTCGCTAAGGTACTTCCCCAAGCAATGGAAAGCAGCGCATGTGGTCATCCTACGCAAACCCGGTAAGACAGATTACACACACCCGAAATCTTACCGTCCTATTGGTCTCCTGCCTGTCCCCGGAAAAATCGTTGAAAAGCTTTTGGTAACCCGACTCCAATGGCATCTCCTCCCCACCATCAGTCAGAAACAGTACGGTTTCATGCCCCAACGAGGAACCGAGGACGCCCTCTATGACCTGGTAGAGAACATTAAAAAAGGAGTAAACGACAAAAACATTGTACTCCTAGTCTCTCTAGACATAGAGGGCGCCTTCGACAACGCATGGTGGCCCGCCCTAAAATACCAGCTAGCGAAGAAGAGGTGTCCAACAAACCTCTACGAAATGGTGAACTCATATCTCAGCGACCGAAAAATCAAGGTCAACTATGCCAGAGCAGCATACGAGAAGGAAACTACCAAAGGATGTGTCCAAGGATCTATCGGCGGACCGACCTTCTGGAACGTAATCCTAGACTCGTTGCTACAACTACTAGAGGTAGAAGGAGTACACTGTCAAGCTTTCGCGGACGACGTCGTTCTCGTATTCACAGGCCAGTCATCATCTATCATCGAGCAGCAGGCCAACAATACGTTGGATATGATCGTGAAATGGGGGAAACGTAATAAGCTCAACTTTGCAGCGCAGAAGACCAATGCGATGCTCTTTACTAAAAAGTTGAAGTACGAACCCCCAAACCTGGTCATGTCTGGCGCTCAGCTTGCCCTCGTTGACGAGGTCAAGCTGCTTGGCCTGTTGATCGACCGAAGGCTCAATTTCAAAGCACACGTAAACGCCCAGTGTAAGAAGGTGGCGAACATTTACAAACAGCTTGCGTGCGCAGCGAAGGTGACCTGGGGATTGAACGGTGAGATCACGAGAACAATTTACGTTGCAGTGGTGGAACCCATTATCATGTATGCTTCAAGTGTATGGGCGCAAGCGGTAGACCTCGAGGAAAACAAGTCACACTTGAACTCACTCCAAAGAGGTTTTGCCCAGAAAATTTGTAAGTCGTACCGTACTGTTTCCCTTAAGTCTGCACTGGCCCTCTCAGGTCTACTCCCCCTCGACCTGAGAATACAGGAAGCAGCCAGCCTGTACAGAGCGAAGAAAAACTTTTCCCAAGAATACCTCCCACCGGAAGTGGAGCTCGAGAAAAATGTCAGTTACCTGGACCTGCCACACCCGTCCACCCAGACATCTCTGGAGTTCGAGCTCCTAGAGAGCACCTCTAACCAGCTAGTAGGACCCCAAATCTACACAGATGGTAGCAAGATACAGGGTCAAGTCGGTGCTGCCCTAACCTGGTGGGAGAACGGCAGAGAAGTTAAGTATTCGACCTTTAAGCTACACTCCGAATGCACGGTCTTCCAATCTGAACTTTATGCTCTTTACCAGGCCACCCAAATGATGATAATGAGTAAAGACTCCGAGGTAAACGTCTTGAGTGACTCACGATCTTCACTCGAACTGCTCCGGAATCCCAAAACGAATCACCCTCTGGCAAAAAGTATTAAGGAAAACATTGGAATAATAACGGCAGAAGGGAGATCTCTTCGTCTTTTCTGGTTGAGGGCGCATGTTGGCACCGCCGGTAATGAGAGAGCTGATGAACTCGCAAAATCGGCGGCGCTCACTGGCGCATCTAGAGATTACGAAGAGATCCCCCTGTCCTACGTCAAAAGGAAAATCCGTGAGGAAACAGTCCGGAAGTGGCAAGACCGGTATGAAACCTCGGATAAAGGAAGAGTCACGCAAACGTTCCTCCCTGATATCGCAAACGCATATAAGGTGACGCGAGCTGCAAAGTTGACTCCCTTCCAGGTACAAGCTTTGACGGGACACGGAGGAATAGCTGAATACCTGCACAGGTTCAAGCTCAAGAACAGTCCTGGTTGCGAGTGCGATCCTGATGTGCCCGAGACGGTCTGGCACGTGCTCATCGATTGTCCCAGATTCATGGCCGCTCGACAGGACCTCGAAACACAGATAGACAGAAAGCTTATGGTGTCGGATCTTCACAACATCCTAGCAGATCCAGGCATTAGACCACACTTCCTGTCTTTCGTAGAGAGGTCCTTCCGCATAGCGGCTAAGAGAAATTCCACCCTCGACCCACTCCGAACCCTCCCCCCTCTCCAAAATCTCCCCCCACTCCAAACCCTCCCCCCACTCCAAACCATCCCCCCACTCCAAACCATCCCCCCACACCAAACCATCCCCCCACTTCAAACCATTCCCTCACTCCAAACCCTCTCCTCCTCTTCAACACACACACTGTCCACCGAAGCCATGCTGAGTGCAACCCCCGGCCAAGAAACTGTCCCAAAAAGCGTAACCATTCACCAACTATTGGAAAACGCAGAAAGAGGAGTGCCGGGAATCCGAATTCGTGGTGTGGCTCTCTTCATGGACAGCAACAGAGAAAGATTCGGGATAAGCTTTTGCCGTACCCGGAACCAGAAACGCGTTCGCCTATCGCCTGGACTAGCATGTCTGCTCAACGGGAGTACCACTAAAGTGACTATGAAGCGCAAATCCTACAACGCTATGCCATTGTGCAAGGTAGATGGTCACCAATACCGACTAGTGCGATCGAAAAACAAAACAATCGCACTGTTCGAGTGGGCCGCACAGTCGCCTTTCGAGCAAGCCAGCTCGCTGCTCGAGTATCTCAGCAGGGAAGTAGACAACATGCCCAGGGTAATAAGCGTAGACGCGATGATGGTAGAATACTCGAAAGCGGAAGTCGCAGATCGGCTGGGTTGCACTAAGGCCTCTGAATACCATGAGGTCGTCGTGTATGAGGACAGAGGAGAAAATCTAAGTTTTCTCAAGGCTCCTACACACGATCGCACAAGTGCAACAGATAGCTGGGGACACCCCGTTCCATGTTCGACCACTCAATCTGGATCTGAAAGGGCACAACAAAAAGCAGCCGCCGAAAAAGCCGCAGCCTATCCAAGTGGTATCCGAGATGGAAGAGAAGGCCACATAGCGACTTTCTTTACAGCTTTCAGCGCTGCATCGCAAAGCTTGCTCCGAATCACGCCCAAATCACCACCCCTCCCAACAACAGCTACCCCGAGAGAAGCTCCACAACCTCAGGCAGCCCGGACGAGAGCAGACATGGGACAGGTCGATCCGCCCCGCTACATCTTGGCCTCGGGGCCCCAAGGTCACGCGAGAAACGCCTTCCTCGAATTCCTAGCCACATTGAGAGCGACAAGAGTAGTCAATCTCAGGAACTGCCATAACATCCTGCAGTCCTTCAGGCTAGGAAGTGAAAGTCTGCTAAAAAAGGGACTTGAGGAGGCGGAAGCAGCCATATACAATAACACCACTTCCCAGGTCATCAGGGGAACCATGAAAGGAAAATATATGGCAGCTTACAGCGCAGAAAGTGGCTTTGTGGCACTGAACGAGACTGAGACAGAGCGAACAGGAAGATCGAAATACGCAATACCATCGAATGACCCAATTGTAGTCATCGCCAAGTGTACCAAGATAATGCTGGACGATAGGATCCTCGAGATGGCTAAGACTGTCGAAGGGAACTCAGATGTCGAGGCAAGCTGGGAAAACTGGGTGGTGCCAAAGATACAATGGGTCAACGGAGTTCCAGGATGTGGGAAGACAACGTGGGTGATCCGACATTTCGATGTGGACAAGGACGCTATAATCACCACAACAACAGAGGCAGCAAAAGACCTGAGGGAGAAACTATCGTATCGCATAGGAGACCTGGTAAAAACCAGGGTGCGAACCATGGCTTCCTCTCTCGTAAATGGTTTTGGAAGAGACAGTTTCAGCCGCCTTCTGGTGGACGAAGCCCTCATGAACCATTTCGGAGCTATAGTAATGGCTGCACGGCTGTCTGGTGCTAGCGAACTTGTCCTCATCGGAGACGTCAATCAGCTACCTTTCATTGACAGAGAAAATCTCTTCGAAATGAGGTACCATCGCCCAAACCTGATCACAAATATCAGTCAGGAGTTGCTTTGCACACACAGGAATCCAATGGACGTCGCGTATGCGTTGAGGGAAATATACGCCGGTATATATTCCTCGGCTCCCCGTGTTAGGTCTCTAGAGCAGAGACGGTACAATGGGGCGCAAATACCAAGCACCCTCCCCAACACCCTTTTCTTAGTTCACACTCAGGAAGAAAAGGAGACCCTCATTAGCCAGGGTTATGGGGGAGGCACAGGGTCGCGCACTCTTACCATCCATGAAGCTCAGGGACTAACATACGAGTCGGTAATCGCCATAAAGACCAAGTCAAAGATGAAGCTGCATGAGAGCGTATCGCACGCAGTCGTTGCAGTATCACGGCACACTGGGACCTTTGTCTACTACGCCGACGACATCGAAGACGATGCCATCAGTCGATTCGTACGTCGAGCGTCAGCTGCGTCACCGAAGACCATTAAAGCGTACAACCTGCAGATGGCTATCAGAGATCGGAACGCGGCAGTGATGGAGGCCCTGGGCCGGGAGGAGGCGATATAAAATGTAGATTAAAAATGTAAAGAAATAAGAGTTGTGTGTATGCCTCTAGCATTCATGCTCGCCATCGAAGGCACCTTCTTGCGGCGGCGTCGTGTGTCGGGTCGCTCTCTTCCCTAAGATATGGTTGAGGAGGGCGATGGCTGGCACATGTGTCATACTCGTGATCGGGTGCTGCTTGCGGGTCGCTGGTCTGCTCGCGGTATATACACAACACTAGTACCAAATTGTTTTAACCTTAGATTAAGATAGGTATAACTAACTTTCCTCTCCCTGTACTGTGAATAACTAAGTAAATTCGTTTAAGTTAACAAAATTGTAGTCAAGTATAATAAAAGTCACGGACCCTGGAGTCCGTGGAGTTGCATTGTAAATAAAAAAAAAAAAAAAAAAAAAAAAAAAAAAGAACCCTGGCTTACACCAGATCTGGTGTGATAGGGTCCCGAAACGTGGATACCATGCTTAACATACTGCCGCCGGTCTCTCATAAAGTCCGCAAAGAAATTTAGGAGGCTGGGAGAAAAGCCGAGGTCACATAGCTTTTTTAACAATATATCGTTATCAATTTTATCAAAAGCTTTTTGAAAATCAAAATATATGACGTCAACCTGAGAACCACGATCCATGGCATCGGATATATAATCAACTAAGCCTAACAAGTTCGTATTTACGGAGCGACCCGGTCTGAAACCGTGCTGCTCTTCACCTATTTGTTGTTTCACTTGTCTATATATTTCCTTATGTAGGATGTACTCGAAAACTTTAGCGGGCGCGCTTAGAATCGCTATTGGACGGTATTCTTCCACCGTAGTTCTATTACGACTCTTAGGAATTGGGGTCACCCTGGATAACTTCCACTGGTCAGGGTACTTCCCATTTTTAAGAGATATATTTAAAATATGGTAAAGTGGAGAAATAAGATGTTTTTTACCCGTCTTTAGAATAAAGTTAGGCAAGTTATCGGGGCCTGGTGAGCTACCTATCTTTAATTTGTTAAGACCGCGCTCTATGTCTTCGGGAAATATAGCTGGTATACTAACGCAACCACTGCCGCCGGAACAGTCTAGTCTCATACACGAGTTGACATTCAGTGCTGGCAATTCATCTAGAAAAACACTAGCGAAATAGTCCGCGAAGGCCTCGGCAGCTTCCACCCCAGTACACAAGTCACCTTTATAAGAAACACAAGGCTCAAAACCCCCCTTAGATCTAAGTCTATGTACATGACTCCAAAATTTTTGTGGACACTGTATCAAGTTTTCTTCGATATGAGTCATGTGCGATTTGTACGCTTGGGAAATGCGAATTTTCAAACTGGCCCGTAACTCCGAAAATGTCCTATATGTAGCGTTACATTTTGTGCTCAACCAAGCTCTGTGCAGCTCTCAAAACTCGGCGCACGCTACAAATTGAGTTTTGGTTAGTTACAAGGTTACTGCAATCCGACGATGCCGCCGCACGATGCCAGAGCTACGATGACATAGCGGACAACTAACGACACTATGCAAGCGCAATAACGTCTAAATTGGAGTAAATGTGGCATCGTGAACTATAATTAATACAATGTGTATACACATGACGCTCGGACGTTTTTTGAATGTTTTCACTGAAAGGTTGTGACTCTATAGGAATTGTATCTCAATGATAAAAACATGTTTGCACATAGTAGTGACATGGACCATAAGACCGTGGGCTTTAAATTAGGTTAAGTGTTTGCCTGCTATCTTACCTGAGCCACAGAATATATATTAATACCTAAGCTCAGGGTGCGCACCGTTAACACCCGTAAATAATTGCATGACTTCACATAAAACTTATTTCTTAAATTTTCCATAATTACATTTACTCATTTTATATCTGCAGAAACTTTTGAATGGTCGAGCAAGATAGTGGACTTACGTTGCATAGGCCCTTAATTGTTCATGTCATGTTGACAATACTGTGTGTGTTCATTACCATCCCTCAGTTGTCCCTTGCTTTCAGGTTAATAAAAGGTGATGGAGAGGTATTGGAAGAGATAGTGTCTCGAGACCGTCACAAGCAAATCAACAGGACTGCGACTCAAGCTGACGGGGCTTTCTTTCAGTCACAAACAGTTGATAAAAAATACTTATAATTTTATTTATTTCAGTGTGAACCAAACTTTACGACTGATTTGCAGTGGAATTGCAATTGTTGTCAAAGTTCACATGGATTCTAGGGATAGTGCCATTTTTCAGTTTTCTATATGGACCACATAAGTTTCCTGTTTTGCTCCTAAAAATGACATTTAGTTAAATTAAGCTTTAATTACGTTCCTATGGAAACTGAAGTAGCCACTTAATTATAAACTGGTAATAAAGGTACTTGTTAAGTTGATTATGTTAAAATATGCTGTATTATTTTTATCCTGACCCTGTTACTGCACAATGAATGTGCAGTTTTTAAGGTTCCGTACCCAAAGGGTGTAAACAGGACCTTTTTAGCCTACGCTGTCTGCCTGTCCTACCTTTTAACTGCTGTTTCTTCAAATTAATAAATAATATTCAGGACATTTTTGCACACGGTCATCTGACCCCAAACTGTACTAGGTACAGTTCTTCTGTGCCCAAACTAAGCAAAGCTTGTGATAAGGCTGCCAGACTGATATACATACATATATAGTTTTAAATAGAATATAGAACAAACACAAATGTTCATCACATAAATGTTTATCCTAGGTGGGAATTAAACCCATAGCCCCCAGGCTCAGAAGGTTCACTACCAACTGGACCAGCGGGTTTTAAATCTTATAGATAGCCAGTGTTTTTTTTTATATATTTGCTTTGGGCAGATATTGTGTTATGATAAACTAGCGGTCCACCCCGGCTCCGCACAGGTATAGTTATATAGCCTATATTAATCAGTGATAATGAAGCATTCAAATGGTGAAAGAATTTTTAAAATCGGTCCAGTACTTTTTGAGCCAATTCGTTACAAACATACATACAAATTGTATTGTATTGTGTATTGTATGTATAGACAGATTAAAGCAGTCTTCTTAAAGTACGTCATCTGCATTGGCCTTAAAAGAGTATAAAAAACCACACACCTAACAATATTCCAAATAATTTATTAATTCTACAAGTGTCTACTTATGACTAACATTAGAGTTCATCTTTGGTGGGTTGTTTCTCCTCGCTCGACGCTGCGGGCTCCTTTAAGTGCTCCGTGACTAGACTGATGAGGCTGTCGAGCGGCTTGCTGCCGTGGTCTTTGTTCACTACCTTCTTGTGCTTGTAGAGCACTAGTGTGGGGAGGCCGTCGATCTGGAAATAAAATGAAGTAAAGCATGCATTAGACGTGAGTTTTTTTTTTGGCAAAAGTTAAATAAACATTTTTGCCAGCAATAAGTATAGCAGAAGAGAAAAAAATAGAAGTCGGAATTTAGAATTTATTAGCCGAAACAAAGAAAATATCCTATAATATACGAAGGTGAGTTAATGTCAAGGAATATACTACTCTGGTCACAGATATACTGTTAATGTTATAACTAAACAAAATGAAAACTTATTACCGCACGAGACAAACAAGAATCATGTAATGTCATGATTCTTTTTTTGTCTCTTGCAAATATTTTGGCGTCGCAAGTCTTGTGCATTTGCCATTCATCAAAAATTACATATAGGTCCACACAAGTTTTCAAACAAAAACGGAATAAAAAAATATTTACTTTTACCATTTATAGTAATGTTATTCGAGGTCTTATGTTTTTTAAATTTTCGTAAGTACATTCAGTAAGAAATTTTGAAATGTGCAGGCGGTATAATGAACGCATGTTGCATAGGCCTTAAAAGAATGTAGAATTTCTGTACCTTCTCCGTATCGCAAATGGACTTGGACTGCACGCAGTCGACGTCTGCGATGAGCACGCGGCTCTCGTTGAGGAACTTCTCTCCGAGCTGCAGCCACAACGGGTTCAGCTGCATGCAGTGGGCACACCTACACACATCATACCACTTTATCTCACACTTCAATACAAAAACATAATGCAAAGTGAGCTACAGTGTTAATTCCAGAGGCTCCCGAACTAGCCAGAGACTTCTGTCAAACGAACAAGGGGATACGGTTAGGCGTCATAGAGGGTGCGAACGAATCAGACAGATTTGATTGTTTGTTTGTTTGTTTGCATTGAATAGGCTCCAAAACTACTGAACCGATTTGAAAAATTCTTTCACTGACGGGAAGCTACACTATCCCCGGGTGACTAAGGCTATAATCTATACCCGTGCGAAGCTGGGGCGGACCGCTAGTATTGTATAAACGAACAATAACTGTACAAAGGTATATCTCTTTTTTTTGTCTGATCTGAGTCAGACTGAGCTGGAAGCCAATAATGTATAGGAATGTGATAAAACCTTGGACATCCACATAATATATTATTATTAATTACCTAAAAATAAAGCAGTTCGTTTCGTACAAGATAAATATCGGCGATATTCGAGTCGCCCTATGTACGAATAGATTTAGGTGGGAATTCATAAAAGGGGAGAGCAGCAAGGCCAGCTGCTTTATAGTGTAAAAATCAGCAGTGTTATTATAGTATTTTTATTTGACTACTGGCTGACCCGACAGACGTTGTCCTGTCTTAGAACTGTCAAACGCACGAAGTTAAAATCGTTGTTAAGTTTTCTGAATTTTTCCAATTTTCAACGCATTTTTTCTTTCCATAATAATCTTCTACAAAGTATTTCTAATAACTTGAAAAAAAAAATGATGAAATCGGTAAAGTAGTTCTCAAGTTATGGCGTGACCAAGGTAAATAGGGATTCATTTTTATATAAATATAGATAAAGACTTGTTCTACCTTATATTGTGACGTCTTGCTCGCGCGCATATTTCGAGTAAGTTGGCGCGAGAGGGATTTAAATACTAAATAAGTCATTGGTGCAGGGCTGAGGATCGAACTGGGTGTAGTCAGATTGTAAAGAGCACATGCTACCGGCCACCATCGCTCGTAATCAGACAGCTGATCACTGAAAAAGCAAGCGATAAATCACTTACCAGGGAGCAAAATAGTTTATGAAGACCAGATCCTTCTCCAGGAAGGTCTCGAAGGTTTCCTCGGATATCCTTGCGACAGGCAACGCTTTCTTCTTCTTCATGAACTTGTCAGGGTCGTGGTTTTCTGTCAGCAGCATCTTGTCCACGTAGGTTTTCAACTCATCAAAGGTATGCTTGTTCGCTACACCCATCTGAAGGAAAAATACTTTGATGCGTATTCAACATTAGACAATAACATTCGCACGCGTCTATTCCTGCTGTTATCGAAAACGCTGTCAGGGTTGAAACACAAATAAGACTAGGCCAACCTAAAACTAAGGTTGCCAACCCTCTGGGTTTGAACCGTGCTTCTCCGGCATACGGATTTGACACGGGGCATACAGGTTTGAATGGTGCTTCTCCGGGCTACGGGTTGACATCATATATCTGCGGGTTTGACACGGAGTCTCCGAGTTGAATAGTGCTTCTCTGAGCTTCGTTCTCCGCTCGGCTGCCTACTCTAAGCTCGACTACCATAACTCTCCGCCATGTTACCATGTAAGTTTACATGTAGTTTACCGACACGTTACCATGTAAGTTTACGATTACAAGGCTGGATAGATCTTGACGACATTTGGTAAGAGAGTAGCGTGCACATAGAATATTTTTTAACAGTAAGGGGGCGTCCATTATTTACGTGAGGTGTTTGGGAGGGTTGAGCTGAATCTCACGTGGGGGTGAAGGTCACGTCTCGACAAATATCACGTAATTTTTTCCGCAAGAAAGAGTGTAAAATTGCGGGAAGCAGGGTTAAATGAACCACCACTAAAATATGGCTAAATCCAACACAACGTATTACAGATTAACGTATTACCACTCAAAATACTCATTTATAAAAAATTCACGTCACACCAAGGGGGGGTGGGGGGTCAAAAATTCGCAAAAATCACCTCACGTAATTAATGGACGCCCCCAATGCTGTAATTCAAATGAAGAAAAGAAAGCTGGGAAAGAATATACTCACAATCCTGCCGTTGACGATCCACAGGAGATACGGGTACTGCTTGATATCAAAGTTTTTGCATGTGATCTCATTGTCCATACAGTTGACTTTGCCGATCTGTATGTACTCATTGTGAGCGTAGTGAACGGCCAGATCCGCCCAGATTGGAGCTAGTTTCTGGAAACATTACGTCAACTATGTTAAGTAAGATGAAAGCTTGAATGTCTGTTACAATTTTTCTCCAAAAAGGAAGGACCAATTTCAATGCGTTTTTTTTATTTGAAAGGTTCTTAATAAAGTTAGATTATCAAAAACATTATTTCATTGCTATTGTGTTAATTTATTTGGAGCTTTATGTACGGATTTTCATACTACTGGCTTTTCGGTGAAGGAAAACATCGTGAGGAAACCTGCATACGTATGAGAATGAATTCAATTGCGTATGTGAATCCCCCAACCCGCATTGGGCCAGCGTGGTGGATATGGCCCAATCACCCTTTCGGGATAGGCTAAAAGTCCACCAGTGGACTATTAAAAGGCTGATTATGATGATTTCAATGTTGATGTTGGCTGTTGTATGTAACAATAATTAAACAGGGTTACGCGTAAATGTTGTAGGTACCTGGGGTTGTCCCTTACGCCGACCCTCAACTACGACCCCCCGCCCCCAAGCTCAGAAGGTAGGTTCACTACCAACTGGACCAACGGGCTATCTTATCGGCTTAGTAGCACCATTTTAAGTCATCATCATCATCAGCCAGTATACGTCCAATGCTAAACAAAGGCCTCTGTCTTTTTGTTAAAAAAATTCATGACTGTGGATTCAATGTCCTTTAGTCGTAATATTAAACAGTTTACATAGTAGTATTAATAGCGTCAAACAAGTCATAGTCACAGTCAGAGTCAAGCAAATTAAGTCACGATCAAGTCAAACTCATGCCCCTGTAAAGTGGTAGAGACTTTACAAGAAGCTCCTATGTAGTTTTGGAAACAACTCGAAAAGACATGTTTCACGTCGTTATATCACTTGATCACACTCGAGCACTCGAAAATACACAAGTTTAGGAAAATAATCCAACTAGCCGACGTTTCTTTTCTACGTTGGCGCCAAAACTCCAGGCCTCCCTCTTAGAGAGGGGTGTTGCCATTCTGTGTAACCCTGCACAAATAAATCTTTTTACCTGTGACGCTCTACACCAGGGCGCGAAAAACATGATGAAATGTTGTCCTTTGGACACAAACTTCTCGATGTTGTGATCTGTCAAGTACGCCATGCCGCTATAGAATTTCACTAGATCCGACTCTTTGTTCCGTTTCTGAAATATTACATGGATTAGTATTAGCGTGTGTCTGTTATTGGATAATCGCTGACAGTTGCAGTTGTAAATTTAAAACATGGCTACAACATGGGGTTCTTCAAAAGGCGAGTTAATATTGTCCTTTTTTTTATGATGAAATGGGTTAGCGTTTGACCACAACTCACCTGATGGTAAGTGACGATGCAGTCTAAGATGGAGCACGCTTGCCCATGAGGTGCCCATTCACTCTTGTCTTGAAGAGACCCAGGTTGTACTTTGTAGGGAACACCGAGGCAGGAAGCGCATTCCATTCCTGTGCAGTTCGTATTAGGAAGGAATTTTGGAAACGCTGCGTGCGGACTGTCCTTAAGGGTTGGCAACGTTTTCGTGATGCCTCTGGTGTTACTAGTATCCATAGGCGACGGTGACTGCTTACCATCAGGCGACCCGTCAGCTTGTTTGCCACTTATGGCATAAAAAACTGAATGAAACCTCTTAGTTTCATTTATCAACTGACTTCAATAAGGAGGTTCTCAAATAGACTGTTTTTTGTGTCTATGTTACGCTACTTGAACATATTTTACTGATATTTTCAGGGTTACATAGTACTATAAGGGACCCCTTATAAATTCCTTATGTTCGTCCACGCTCCACCCTTTTTAGGGTTCCGTACCCAAAGGGTAAAAACGGTACCCTATTACTAAGCCTACGCTGTCTGTCTGATTGTCCTACCTTTAAAAGGCTGTATCTTTCGAACCGTAATAGACAGCCGGTTGAAATTTTCACTAAATATACAATGTTACAGCTGATTATATCTACTATAATATAATTTAATAAATCAGTTAGTTTCTACTATAATCTATGTATGTATAATAAATGGCAGATCTTTTACACAGGGTTGAACGAATTGTTTAAATGTCTCTGGGAAATCAAGGGACCCCAAAATACAGGCTCGGCCTAGTTTGGGGCCCACAGTTAAAAACTAAAATACTTAGTTTAATTCAATCTAATTAATTTGTAATGATTTGGATATTATTATTACATAAATAAATTATTTTAATTTATTTGAATTTGAATTAACTAAGAAATAATGATAAGTCAAAAACTAAAAACTAAAGGGGGTTCCCAATTCCCGATGCTACAAACTTTTTTTAATGTATTTTTGTATTTGCTGTAGTGTATAAAAGGTAATACATACAAGCCTCAAACTTGACATGATTATAGTACAAACTCTAAAGTAAAACAACAAATTTAATAATAAATACTGGCCAAGTGGGAGTGGTAACAAATTTTTGTTCCCCACCAAGTTAAGCAACGTCAGGCGCGGTCGGTACTTGGATGGGTGACCGTCTGGGCGTGATGTAGTCTTTTTGCACAACTTTTTGAATTTTGTGGTGATACAGTGCACGAGCCCGACTCTCAGTTGGCCAGTTTATTAGTTTCTTCATTCGGCCAACTATTGTCTCTACATAGTATAAATTTAAGTCGCTTTCCGCGTCTGTCTGTCTGTCTGTATGGCCGCTAACTCCTCCTAAACCACGCAACAGATTTTGATGCGGTTTTCACCATACCAACTGATAACTGATATATATATAACTAGCGACCCGCCCCGGCTTAGCACGTAAATTACACCCGTGCGAAGCCGGGCGGGCGGGTCGCTAGTAAGTTATAAATTTGGACTGTTGAAGCTATTAATGTTTGATGGTACACACATACCTCAGTCTTTATCGTGAAAACTTCACTCAGAAACAATGTGAGCGATGGAAGGTCTCTAGTTCCTTTGTATTCTACTGGCGAAAATGAATTCTTGTGAAAATACAGCAATGTGGGATATCCTGAAAAATATAATGAACTCTTTTTAATTTAAAACTCTTTAAACTCTTCTCTTCATACAGCTCTTTTAACTTTTTCTGTTTTTACTCTTTTTTTTTCTCTTTTTAGGGTTCCGTACCTCAAAAGGAAAAAACGTAACCCTTATAGGATCACTTCGTTGTCCGTCTGTCTGTCCGTCTGTCAAGCAAGACCCTTTTTCTCAAGAACGCGTAAAGATATCAGGTTGAAATTTATACTAAAGTTTTAAAATTAGACATTAACAATAATTGTATAGCTAGGTATAGAACATACAAAGAGATGATTGTTATTATGAACTGTGGAACTGGCTGCCATCAATGTATGGGTTTTAAAGTAAACTAACCAAATTGAATTAATTTCTAAGTTAAATGAAGTTTCTCTATAACAAATGACATTATATAAAGAGTTAACACATACCTAACCTATGACTATTTTTTTAAGACGAAATATGCTTTAAATTTGACGATTCATACTCACGAATATTCAAAAGTAGACCTTTAAAATCGATTAATTGACATTATTTATTTATGTGTAATAAATGTTCTTGAAATATTTTACTCGGATGTGTTCACCAATACACGATTAAAGAAATTTGGCTCGATAGAAAAAAAAAACATAAACGTTCCTAAAAAACACCCGTTTTTACGTTCCCTTCGATGGATGGAATCAACTTCATTCAGTTTCTATAGAAGATATTTTTATTTAAAAAAATTGTGTGTAATCCTAACAATCAGTCAAATACTTTAGTGATCGCAGTTTTTTGTAAAAGCGTAAGTTTATTTTGTAGAAAATAAAGCAAAGATAAATATTGTAAATATTTGAAACCCCCCACACCGTGTATGCAAGCATTACCGTCATACAAGTGTACATTCTCTACCATTTCGCCTTAAAAGTCTTTTTTTGGTGCTATAAATACCTGTGATATCAGTTTCTTGACACAACTTCAAGTGCTGTGTGCAATCCACTTGTGCGATGGCAAACTTGGAGTCCCTCGTATTCACCAGTTCAGCCAGCTCCGCCCATATTGGATGAAATTCAGTGCAATGACGACACCTGAATATCAACATAGGTAGAAAACACAAATTTTATTATATAGAGATAAGATAAGATAAGATAAAGATAAATTTATTCACTAAAAAGAGGATATACTTCCTAAAAAAAATTATTAGTTGAATGTATAATGGTTTAGATAAAAATATTGTGAAGCATCACATTTTTATTGCCAATCATCATCAAAATCATCAGCCAGAAGACGTCAACTGCTGAACATAGGCCTCCCCCTTTAACCTCCACTCTGAACGACAGCCTGCCTTTTGCATCCACTGGATGCCAGCGACTCTCACTATGTCGTCGGTTCATCTAGTGAGAGGCCTACCTATTCTGCGTCTTCCGGTTCACGGTCTCCACTCAAGAACCTTTCTTCCCCATCGGTTATCGGTTCTTCGAGCGATGTAGCCTGCCCATTGCCACTTCAACTTTATTGCCAATAACAACGCCTATATGCCGAAACGCCGATTTTTTTTATGGCAAATCGTTTTTATTTCTGGCTGTTCAATTGTTTCCCAAGTTATGCAAGTTAGACCCTCTCCATCGCTCGCTGTTTATAAAGACCGTATAAGGCAATTTTATTTGTCGCAGTTGCCACCTTGTTGACGCTGTTGTTGTTTTTTTAACTATTCATATTAATTAATTTTATATTTTTATGTATTTATATTATTTTAATTTGAGTATTAGTAGGTATTGTTATTAGAATGTACGGTTTATAACTATCACATCATTCAATATTGCATGCCCCGCCTTCTACCTCCTGTATGAATTCTCTCCATGCTAGAAGAGATCGTACTTAGCGATAATGCTGCCGATTGTTGCACTAGTTTAAGCTGTTTTATCGTGTGTATGAAATTTGTGGTGTGAACAATAAAGAGTTTATCTATCTATATTATGTCAAGATTTTACTTAGATGGATTACTTATGGAAAAGGTATGATAAGGGCTATGGGAGAACCGGTTACATGCGCAAAATATTGATTAATTTAACTTACCAAGGTGCATAAAACATGATAAAGTTCCCGTCCATCTCTTCTATCTGATACCTAAAGTTACTGGGAGTATATTCGTACACAGATCCATCTTCGGGAGCCACAAAATACGGTAAAAATAGAAAATGTATCAGAATTACTTTTCTCAACATAGTGGAGTGGACAATTTGATAAAAACCACACAGATTACTGTAACTCACGAGGGAGCCCACCATATATTTACGATAAATTAATAATAATACGCTGTGTCTAATAATGACATTGAATTGAGTTCCAATTAATTGTAAATCGTTTAAATCAACTTTCAAAGCTTAGGTTTCAAAGCGACGAAATGAGGAGGAATAAAAATTAAAATCTGACCACGGAACACTACTATAGAACGCACTTTGTGTTGTGAAATGTCAAATGCATGACATGACATGAGAAGTTTTTTTTTCATTACTTTTTTGCTCATTATGGAGCAGGCTACAGTCATTTAGGCCAGGCGAGGCGGTATTTTCGTAAGATAGAACAGAATATATTTACGAGCTGATAATCTTCAAACGGCTGAACTGATTTTCTTGAATCATAGCTAAAAACACTCTGGATCAAGTCGCTGTAGACCGATTATCCACCATTGTATAAAACCGTTTAGGCATTTGGGAGCTACGAATATGCCACCAACAGACGAACTTTTAACGTATAGCTGTTCCTCGGTTAAATATAATAGGGTTGGGCAGTATTTGAATTACTTGTAATTAAAATACAAAATATATGTATTTGGTATTTGTATTTCAATTTACTTCCTTAAAATGTAACTTGTAATTCGTATTTCAAATACCTGACGTCGAGGTATTTTGTAATTAGTATTTCAAATACTTTAGGCTTCAAACTGTTCATTTTAACATTAAAATAAATTTAACCTTCATTTAGCGTTCATGAGTGTGAGTGCGAGGCGAGAGTGTAATGCTAAGGTGTAATGTTTGTCTGACAGTAGTACATTTACATGTAAATGCTGGCGTGTTTCTGGCTCAACGCATAAGCATTGCCGTTCAACGTGATAATGCCGCCAGCATGCTGGGTACGCTGCCAACTGGTAGTGGGCTTGAGCATTTGGATTGTCTTTAGACCTTCAACGGTCTATGGGCAGTCTAACTGTATTTGTAGTTTGTATTTTGTTTTGTTTACATATTTACATCGATGGTCTGACAGTAAATTTAAAAATCTAGTGTTCATGAAAAGAAACTCTGGTTTTACTGATTAATTAATCTTGTTTTCCTCTACTTTTTAACCCGTGGTGGTCTAGATTATTTATTTTGTATTTCGTATTTCATCTAAAAATAGCTAAAATACTGTATTTTGTATGTCAAATACCATAACTTAAAGAAAAAAATGTGGAATCTTATAAGTCCCCAGACTTACAATAATATATGTATTTTTTTTAAACTTAAAGATATTTTGTATTTCATAGACATATTCGTATTTTAATTACTTGCGATACATACAGTACCTAGGTATTTTTTAATTTGTATTTCAATTAAAGCAAAGCATGTATTTTGGCCAGCCCTCATTAGATAATATTATATAATCAGGGCTCAGGACAAGTGATCAGAATTTACGGTTTATTAGGCTTTTACACTTTTTATTACAACTGTCATAATGCTTCTGGATAAACGGAGTTTTTTAACCCTGAAAACATAGTTTCTAAGGATAGGTATTAAGTGTTTGTCTCGGTTTCTCAGATTTTAACTATCAGCACAGAATACATAATTTACCATCAGGTTCATCAGGTTGATGAACTAGAGGTTAGAGGAGGTAGGTAGGTAATGCCGCCAGCATGCTGGGTACGCTGCCAACGTTGCCATTGTGCGTGTGTAAATAAATAAATAAAAAAAAAAAAAAAAACTGGTAGTGGGCTTGAGCGTATGGATTGTCTTTAGACCTTCAACGGTAAATATTATATAAAAAATCTTTGACAGTTAGACTGCCCATAGAAAACCTTGCCATTAGCTAAAACAAATTTTAGCTTGTATTTTGTTTAGTTAATAAAGGCACTTGCCCATAAAAAAAAGGTAGGTACTAGGTAGCTACAGCTTAAATGTTCCTTCTGAATGTTGAATTGAATTATAATAGGATGCAATGGTCACATGCCTAGATCTATTACACGTCAGATTTCCGCAAAATTCGCGTTATCCCTTCACCTATAGCTTTGACCTATCTATAATATCGACCTTTGTAACGACGATAATTAAGGTTTGTTCAATGATAATATTATAAACTGGGTTTGTTTATCCCTACAACCTAACCTCACCTGAATTAAATACCTCAGATCAAGTGAAAATGTATAAGAGCGAATTATGTAGAAATAAAAGAAAATATACTTCTAAAACAGGAATTTATTTCCATTTACGATATTTTTGAAGTGTTTACATCCCACCTCGTAATCTAAGCACAAGATGTAATGTTGACTCCTTTTGGATATTGTAATCGGAGAGGGTGCGCCCGTCTTCTAGCTGTTTTCCGGCGAAAATAAGACGCTGCTGGTCAGGAGGGATGCCCTCTTTATCCTGAATTTTGGCTTTTACATTCTCAATTGTGTCCGAAGCTTCAACCTCTAGAGTGATTGTTTTGCCGGTCAGAGTTTTAACGAAAATTTGCATACCACCTCGCAGACGGAGTACCAAGTGAAGAGTGGATTCTTTCTGAATATTGTAATCGGAGAGAGTGCGCCCGTCTTCTAGCTGTTTGCCGGCGAAAATAAGACGCTGCTGGTCGGGAGGGATGCCCTCTTTATCTTGGATCTTCGCTTTTACATTCTCAATTGTGTCCGAAGCTTCAACCTCTAGAGTGATTGTTTTGCCGGTCAGAGTTTTAACGAAAATTTGCATACCACCTCGCAGACGGAGTACCAAGTGAAGAGTGGATTCTTTCTGAATATTGTAATCGGAGAGAGTGCGCCCGTCTTCTAGCTGTTTGCCGGCGAAAATAAGACGCTGCTGGTCAGGAGGGATACCCTCTTTATCTTGGATCTTCGCTTTTACATTCTCAATTGTGTCCGAAGCTTCAACCTCTAGAGTGATTGTTTTGCCGGTCAGAGTTTTAACGAAAATTTGCATACCACCTCGCAGACGGAGTACCAAGTGAAGAGTGGATTCTTTCTGAATATTGTAATCGGAGAGGGTGCGCCCGTCTTCTAGCTGTTTGCCGGCGAAAATAAGACGCTGCTGGTCAGGAGGGATACCCTCTTTATCTTGGATCTTCGCTTTTACATTCTCAATTGTGTCCGAAGCTTCAACCTCTAGAGTGATTGTTTTGCCGGTCAGAGTTTTAACGAAAATTTGCATACCACCTCGCAGACGAAGTACCAAGTGCAGAGTAGATTCCTTCTGAATGTTATAGTCTGACAATGTGCGGCCATCTTCAAGCTGTTTACCAGCGAAGATAAGTCTCTGCTGGTCTGGAGGAATGCCTTCTTTGTCTTGAATCTTAGCTTTGACATTCTCTATTGTGTCAGAGGCTTCAACCTCTAAAGTGATGGTCTTACCAGTCAAGGTCTTGACGAAAATCTGCATACCGCCTCGCAGACGCAATACTAAGTGAAGGGTAGATTCTTTCTGGATGTTGTAGTCTGACAGAGTGCGTCCATCTTCAAGCTGCTTGCCAGCAAAGATAAGTCTCTGCTGGTCAGGAGGGATACCCTCTTTGTCCTGAATTTTGGCTTTTACATTCTCAATTGTGTCCGAAGCTTCAACCTCTAGAGTGATTGTTTTGCCGGTCAGAGTTTTAACGAAAATTTGCATACCACCTCGCAGACGGAGTACCAAGTGAAGAGTGGATTCTTTCTGAATATTGTAATCGGAGAGAGTGCGCCCGTCTTCTAGCTGTTTGCCGGCGAAAATAAGACGCTGCTGGTCGGGAGGGATGCCCTCTTTATCTTGGATCTTCGCTTTTACATTCTCAATTGTGTCCGAAGCTTCAACCTCTAGAGTGATTGTTTTGCCGGTCAGAGTTTTAACGAAAATTTGCATACCACCTCGCAGACGGAGTACCAAGTGAAGAGTGGATTCTTTCTGAATATTGTAATCGGAGAGAGTGCGCCCGTCTTCTAGCTGTTTGCCGGCGAAAATAAGACGCTGCTGGTCGGGAGGGATGCCCTCTTTATCTTGGATCTTCGCTTTTACATTCTCAATTGTGTCCGAAGCTTCAACCTCTAGAGTGATTGTTTTGCCGGTCAGAGTTTTAACGAAAATTTGCATACCACCTCGCAGACGGAGTACCAAGTGAAGAGTGGATTCTTTCTGAATATTGTAATCGGAGAGAGTGCGCCCGTCTTCTAGCTGTTTGCCGGCGAAAATAAGACGCTGCTGGTCAGGAGGGATACCCTCTTTATCTTGGATCTTCGCTTTTACATTCTCAATTGTGTCCGAAGCTTCAACCTCTAGAGTGATTGTTTTGCCGGTCAGAGTTTTAACGAAAATTTGCATACCACCTCGCAGACGGAGTACCAAGTGAAGAGTAGATTCTTTCTGAATGTTGTAATCGGATAGTGTGCGTCCATCTTCCAGCTGCTTACCGGCAAAGATCAAACGCTGCTGGTCCGGAGGAATTCCTTCTTTGTCCTGAATTTTGGCTTTTACATTCTCAATTGTGTCCGAAGCTTCAACCTCTAGAGTGATTGTTTTGCCGGTCAGAGTTTTAACGAAAATTTGCATACCACCTCGCAGACGGAGTACCAAGTGAAGAGTGGATTCTTTCTGAATATTGTAATCGGAGAGGGTGCGCCCGTCTTCTAGCTGTTTGCCGGCGAAAATAAGACGCTGCTGGTCAGGAGGGATACCCTCTTTATCTTGGATCTTCGCTTTTACATTCTCAATTGTGTCCGAAGCTTCAACCTCTAGAGTGATTGTTTTGCCGGTCAGAGTTTTAACGAAAATTTGCATACCACCTCGCAGACGGAGTACCAAGTGAAGAGTGGATTCTTTCTGAATGTTGTAATCGGATAGTGTGCGTCCATCTTCCAGCTGCTTACCGGCAAAGATCAAACGCTGCTGGTCCGGAGGAATTCCTTCTTTGTCCTGAATTTTGGCTTTTACATTCTCAATTGTGTCCGAAGCTTCAACCTCTAGAGTGATTGTTTTGCCGGTCAGAGTTTTAACGAAAATTTGCATACCACCTCGCAGACGGAGTACCAAGTGAAGAGTGGATTCTTTCTGAATGTTGTAATCGGATAGTGTGCGTCCATCTTCCAGCTGCTTACCGGCAAAGATCAAACGCTGCTGGTCCGGAGGAATTCCTTCTTTGTCCTGAATTTTGGCTTTTACATTCTCAATTGTGTCCGAAGCTTCAACCTCTAGAGTGATTGTTTTACCGGTCAGAGTTTTAACGAAAATTTGCATACCACCTCGCAGACGGAGTACCAAGTGAAGAGTGGATTCTTTCTGAATGTTGTAATCGGATAGTGTGCGTCCATCTTCCAGCTGCTTACCGGCAAAGATCAAACGCTGCTGGTCCGGAGGAATTCCTTCTTTGTCCTGAATTTTGGCTTTTACATTCTCAATTGTGTCCGAAGCTTCAACCTCTAGAGTGATTGTTTTGCCGGTCAGAGTTTTAACGAAAATTTGCATACCACCTCGCAGACGGAGCACCAAGTGAAGAGTGGATTCCTTCTGAATGTTATAGTCTGACAATGTGCGGCCATCTTCAAGCTGTTTACCAGCGAAGATAAGTCTCTGCTGGTCTGGAGGAATGCCTTCTTTGTCTTGAATCTTAGCTTTGACATTCTCTATTGTGTCAGAGGCTTCAACTTCTAAAGTGATGGTCTTACCAGTCAAGGTCTTGACAAAAATCTGCATACCGCCTCGCAGACGTAATACTAAGTGAAGGGTAGATTCTTTCTGGATGTTGTAGTCTGACAGAGTGCGTCCATCTTCAAGCTGCTTGCCAGCAAAGATAAGTCTCTGCTGGTCAGGAGGGATACCCTCTTTGTCCTGAATTTTGGCTTTTACATTCTCAATTGTGTCCGAAGCTTCAACCTCTAGAGTGATTGTTTTGCCGGTCAGAGTTTTAACGAAAATTTGCATACCACCTCGCAGACGGAGTACCAAGTGAAGAGTGGATTCTTTCTGAATATTGTAATCGGAGAGGGTGCGCCCGTCTTCTAGCTGTTTGCCGGCGAAAATAAGACGCTGCTGGTCAGGAGGGATACCCTCTTTATCTTGGATCTTCGCTTTTACATTCTCAATTGTGTCCGAAGCTTCAACCTCTAGAGTGATTGTTTTGCCGGTCAGAGTTTTAACGAAAATTTGCATACCACCTCGCAGACGGAGTACCAAGTGAAGAGTGGATTCTTTCTGAATGTTGTAATCGGATAGTGTGCGTCCATCTTCCAGCTGCTTACCGGCAAAGATCAAACGCTGCTGGTCCGGAGGAATTCCTTCTTTGTCCTGAATTTTGGCTTTTACATTCTCAATTGTGTCCGAAGCTTCAACCTCTAGAGTGATTGTTTTGCCGGTCAGAGTTTTAACGAAAATTTGCATACCACCTCGCAGACGAAGTACCAAGTGCAGAGTAGATTCCTTCTGAATGTTATAGTCTGACAATGTGCGGCCATCTTCAAGCTGTTTACCAGCGAAGATAAGTCTCTGCTGGTCTGGAGGAATGCCTTCTTTGTCTTGAATCTTAGCTTTGACATTCTCTATTGTGTCAGAGGCTTCAACCTCTAAAGTGATGGTCTTACCAGTCAAGGTCTTGACAAAAATCTGCATACCGCCTCGCAGACGCAATACTAAGTGAAGGGTAGATTCTTTCTGGATGTTGTAGTCTGACAGAGTGCGTCCATCTTCAAGCTGCTTGCCAGCAAAGATAAGTCTCTGCTGGTCTGGAGGAATGCCTTCCTTATCCTGGATCTTGGCTTTCACATTTTCGATCGTATCAGAGGCCTCGACCTCCAATGTGATGGTCTTGCCAGTCAACGTCTTCACAAAGATCTGCATGGTGATCTGTAATAAAAGAAAAATCAAAATGAAACAAATTATTTCAAGGAGTAAACATGAGCTCAATGACTTTGGTAAGTTAATTATAACAAACAAAGGACAAGGCGCGGCGCGAGGTCGTGAGCGATCACACAGTCCACGCATGCGCCTTAATTGGTCGATAGTAGGTATGCGAACAACACACTTATGCAGGGGTGCGGTTTTCAAGGGTTTATTAAATAATCAATCTTTATCATTGACTTCATGAACTAAGATTCAAAAATAACTAACATCTACCTGCACTACAACTACAAGCAGAACCACTACCCACCAAAAATTATACTAGGTATCTTGTTTATCTACAATTCTACAGTGATTTCACAACACATCTTATTTACCTACCTATATCACGCGATTGTATGATGACTAACATTTCTAGGTACAGTTAGAAAAAAACAAGGGTGATTATGATTAGTCATCGTCATCCATCAGTTTAACCACTTTCACCGTGTTTACTCAAAAAATCTGGTGCAATAGCAGGAAACATCGTGAATCATCGAATTGTACGAAATACTAATCAGTAGGTAATTCAGAAGTACTTATTATCCTTGTCCGCTTTGTTTTGTCAGTTCCTCTCCCATTTAAATAATGAATAGGTAGTATATTTAGATCGATGTGAATAGGCAAGTTGGTGGGTATATTATTGACCAATGACCCCCTCTATCGGCTCTTTAACTAGGGCGAACAAAATTCAACCTACTTAATTCTTTGTGCTAGTAACCTATTTAAGGCCAAACAGTACTACGGCGACATTCGCCTATTAAAAGAAAAAATACATGATCCAGGCATAAATCCAGCTTTCTTTTTATGTTCAAAATACCTACTTATGGGGCATCTTGGGCAAATAAATCAATAAAAATTGGTACCTACCTACTTCGTAAATAGACCTAAAATTCAAGTACTCATAGAAAACCTACGCCACTTTTCCCAAAGACAATATAAATTACTACACTTTTTAAAGGGCAATATTTAATAAGCACTACAAAATAAAACTATTTTGAGTCAATTTTGTGTAGGTACTCAAAGTCTCGAACTCAAAATGGCGTGCATGCAAATCGTGCAATGCTGTACAATTTGGGTAACTGCGCAGTACCGCAGTAGATGCGAGAGGAAAGGAAAATGGCGTACCCAAAGATTCATAATAAAAGTTTGGGCGTAGCGTTTGTATTCTCTTTGAAATTAACCTTGATTTAATCAAACCAAAATAACGGCATCATAATTATGCTAACTAAACATAACTCACCTTTCGCTCACTAGAATATTTCTAATTAGATAACAAATTTCAATGGAATGATTCACTCTACGAACAACTCTAAAAAGTCACTTGTTTCTTTTTCAATAATTCGTCTTGAACTGCGGTTGTAAAATGGCGACCACCCCTTTTTATAGAAATGCTTCGTGTCAAATCAATGGTACCCGAAACCAACCGACGTTTGCCGAATCGTTACTATATCTCTTTCTGTTGTACACAATATGATGAGATAGCATTAAAAATTCTAGAACGTTACGCATGCATGTTCATCGTTTCTTTGTGTTTTGACGACGTGTTGTTGCCAGTTTGGTCTCACTATTATTATATTCTGTGCTCAAAACAATAACAATAATTTCGCGCAGACAAGCAAGGCAAGTGCGCACAGATTCTGCGAAATCATGCCAATCGATAAACTGGGTTGTTTGTTGGGAAATTCAGTACAACGCACTCAAATGCTCTCAAAACTACGCAAAATCTTTACTAGGTACTTTACTTTTTACACTCTAGATATTTTTACCTACTTACACGAATTTTATTTTTGTACTTGTTTACTATGTATGTTATTAGTTTAGAATAGAATTACTTACCTATACAGGTATGTACTCTATGTACCTATAAGAAAGTAGTAAGTAGTAGCATAGATAAATATACTAGAAGGTAGTAGATATTATGTACAAACTTGATAAGACAAGTAGGTACCAACTATGGAGGAAAGGAAAGGAAAGGTCTAGGTAGTTCTAGACAAGTTCCATAATCAAAGTAGGTAGGTAAGTAGGCTAGGTACCTAGGTAAGGCCTACCCTAGCTAGGTAGGTATACCTACCTATAGTAAGTTTTACTATGCAAATTAGTGACGAAACGACAAAGTCGCTCACCTGATGGTAACCGTCACGATTGCCCATATCAGTGCCAAAGAAGAATAATGTATAGTTTAGGTAAAATTCCCGTTGACCTAGAATAATTAAATTTGGCATGAAGCAAGGTCTTATAGCACAAATGAAAGGGAAAATCCGAAAATTGTTATCTTGATATTACATCAGATTTCATCATATGTCATAAAAAATGGGTTTTGTTATTACAAACTTACATTTTGTAGTTGGTATGTATCGGAGCACCTCTTTGCCAACTACAAAGTTAAGTTTGTCATAGGTAGGACAGACAGACGGGCGGACAGACAGATATACATACAGACATCGTAGGCGTATTTAGTAATAGAGTCCCGTTTTTACCCTTTGGGTACGGAACCCTAAAAACACCAAACTGAAAACCTCTGCTCTGTCTGAGCGTGGTCTGAGCCATGAGCTGAAAAACCACAGTGAAAAACGAATAGCGACATCTGGCAGGTAATTTTTTAAAACTTATCCGTAGTGAAAGCCAAGAACGCATTTTTTTTTTGTTTTCCCCTTATAACTGGACCGGCTAAAGTTGTTAAGGCCATACGGTATTTTAAGTAATGTAAATAAGGGAATAAAACTATGGTAGCCCATTTGGGAGATCGCTAGACTTGAAAGTGTGAGGTCGCGGGTTCAAACCCCGGGCCCGTACCAATGAGCTCTTTGGAGTTTATGTACGGATTTTCATACCACTGGCTTTTCGGTGAAGGAAAACATCGTGAGGAAACCTGCATACGTACGGAGAAGGAATTCAATGGCGTATGTGAATCCACCAATCCGCACTGGGCCAGCGTGGTGGATATGGCCCAATCACCCTCTCGGGGGTAGGCTAAAAGTCCAGCAGTGGACTGTTAAAAGGCTGATTATGATGATGATGAAAGTAGTGAAGACTGCGGAGTTTTGAAAACAACATGAAAATACGTTTCTACTCATGTATCACTTTCCCCCACAAGATGGACAGACGACCTAAAAGAGACCGCAGGGAAACGCTGGATGCAGGCCGCTTCCAACCGGCCCTTTTGGAGATCCATGGGGGAGGCCTATGTCCAGCAGTGGACGTTCTATGGCTGAAATGATGATGATGATCACTTTCCCACTATCAATCAAATTCACTACTAAATACAGTAAATGCTAAATATGCACTAATTATATATGCTATATTTATATGCTAAATATTTTTGTAGTCACTAAATATACACATCACCAGTCGACACTATTATTTCATGTTTAGGAAAATTATACATTGAGGCAATATGTTTTTTTTCACCTTGGCGCCAAAAAAGCTAACGCATTTCTTTTGGCTCCAGACAGTTTGTGTATTTAGCTTGTACGGATACGGCAAGATTTATAACGTGGGTACAGAGTCCTTCACTCGGAATAATAACCAGGTTTACATGTTAGACTTGACTTCTTGGTTTAATGGCCTCTGCGACTATATAGTCACAATTGTTTACATGTTATTGGTAACATCAAATAAGTCACAGTCCCAATCAGAGTCAAGCAAACTAAGTCACGGTCAAGTCAAAGTCATGCCATCTATGAAGTTTTGGAAACAACACGAAAATACATTTTTCACCGCGTTATATCACTTATCTACACTCGCCACACATCCACCATTATTACGCATTATCACTCGAAAATAAGTTAAGGAAAATAATCCAACGAGCCGACATGTTTTTTTTCCATGTTGGCGCCAAAACTTCTCGTTCGGTATTTTTTTTTGTTATAATTTTCATGACTGGATTCAATGTCCTTTAGTCGTAATATTAATCAGTAGTGGTGTTGCAATTACAAATTAGCGTGAGACGTGCGATCAAATTATATTTTTTATAGAAATAAATTAAATATTAAGTACAGTAAAACTTAAATTCATTTAAATTATTTTGAAATATATAAATGAATCAAAATTATTTTTATAAATGTCATTAGAGTCTGTCTTTTACCAACATACAAAAGAATGTGGTAATCTGGTAATTCTTCAAAATGGTCGCTTTGTATGGTTTGCCAACTTGCATGTCTGTGCTTCAAAGTTCTTTGTTTTCATAATTATCTTCTTATTTCTAGTTTAAAAACGAAAGTACATTGAATTTCAGTGATACGGCATTAATATGAATGTATTTTAAAACGTGATCATAATTTGTGGCGTGCAAGAAAGATGTCATCGGTAATGTGAGAGCTTATGAGAATTTTTATTTTACGAGATTATGACGTTTGTGGCTTTAAATTGGTTTTGCAGAGAGTGAAAAAAATTCTGGTAAACATTGTGCTTTTATATATTAGGGTACAATAAAAGTGTATAAGGATCAGAGATGAAACAAAGCTAACTCTAATTTTGGCATTCCACAGCACTGACAGCACGTCATGATTGATTCGCGTTCAACATTCCTCTATCTTGTTACCAAATGAAATTCTGCTCTTCACTGTTTTATTCTGTTTAATTGGAAACATATCATATCCATTTTTATTCCTTTCCCGTATCTTGGTTTAACCAATTTGAAAATATCTTAAAACTGTGTTCTCACAAATTAAGAATACAGCTACCCACTATTACATTTTACATTTACTATAATATTTTGTCCCTCGTTACATCAACAAAATGAAAATTACATACTGAACTTGATTTATAGATAATAAGGACCATTGCTAATATTTCTGTGTTTTTATTTCAGTGTTTATAAAAGATAACATTGTGTCAAAGGCTACAGAAGAACATGATAACACAGACTAGAGAACTGTAAAAGAAGAAATAACCAATACCAAGATATAATTCGAACTGAAATATTAGTGAAACGAAAATTGAATGAGTAATAAAAGTGAATAGCAAGAATGAATATGCAAGGACGGGTTGTGCTTATGTGATGGGAGGGGTGGGGTGAAGGGTGAGGCGTTCGGGCGCGGGCGCGGGCGCCATGAACCCGCCGGCGCCCGGCAAGACGGCCACGCGCTCCGGCTACCACCAGAAAGCGCTTGCCGAGATACGAAACTCCTTACTACCATTTGCTAACATCGGAAGCTCTGAGCCCCCGGGTTCATCTGCAGCTAGTACGGTCAGCTCAGGGGTGAGCTCGGGGTTCAGTACCTCCTCTGTCAATGGCCTGGATAAGGACCTAAATGTGCTGCCACAGTCTCTGAACCAGCTCATCGCTCTGGGATACGATGAGGTAATTATGTCACAGTAATTTACATTAATTATAACCTAAGATACACTAAGCTGTTCTAAAATTTCTTTAACCATTTCTTTTATCTTTAAAGTTACCATGTTTGTACACTACATGAATCCACATGTAAAAGCTAGCTTTCCACTCATATAACATTGAAAGAAATTATGCTTGTTTGTCCCTATTTATATTGCAACAGCACCAAATTGATGTGGTCAGCGCCAGCCCTAGCTTTTGGTCAGGGTAGAACGAAATTGTCTTTCGGCTACACTTCATTTCTGAAAACAATCGTACAGTAAACAGTTTTTTGGTCCTAGTAGCCAGGCCAGCTAACTATTTTTAAATAACAGTGTTTGCGCAAAAGGTTGGCTGTTCTTTACGTTATAATGTACAACTATTTAACAGTAATGCACCATATAATGCACAAATTTAAGTAATAATGTGCATTAGAGATAAATAGCTTTAAATGATTTTGTAAAAAATAATAAGCAATTTGTTGTATTTATTATATTAGTTATTTAATTTTATTCCTACTTTTATTAGAAAATCTATTTTAGTTTAAATGCTTCTGAGATAAATGTTAGTGGAACTCTGCAGGCCTAGCGTGGGCTGTGGATAAATTGTCTTTCCACCGTTTTTATCCACGCTTAGACGCGACAAAGCTAGAATATTTTATTTTTATTTTATTTTTTGTTTATTTAAGACCAACAGCACAAAAATATATACATAGTTTTAAATAATTATTTTAAATTACAGCCATTAATCTTACTAATATTATAAATGCGAAAGTTTGTGTGTAAGTGTGTAAGTGGGTAAGTGTGTAAGTGTGTATGTTTGGCTGAAGTCACCGCCGAAACTACTGGTCCGATTTAGATGAAATTTAGAATGTATATAGCTTATACCCTGGATTAACACATAGGCTACTTTTTGTCCCGAAAAAATGCACGGTTCCTGTAGGATAATTTCAATTACACAAATCTCCACAACGGCTCAACAAATAAGTATGAAATTCGGTATAGAAACAGGCAAGCCGCCACATTGCAACACAAGCCACTTTTTATCCCGGAAAATTTGACAGTTCCCGTGGGATGGTATAATCATTCTTTTTCACAACGGCTCAACAAATAAATATGAAATTTGGTAAAGAAATAGACAAGGAGCCATATTAAAACACACAATACTTTGTATCCCGGAAAATTTTAAAGTTTCTGTAGGATAACTTCAATCACACAATTTTGTAACTGTTAAACAGATTTTGATGAAATTGGTACGGAGGTGGATTATACACTGAATAATATTATAACAACCTAATTCTGATCCTGGGAAAATGAGTGCTTCCTGTAGGATAACTTTGATCACTTAACTCCGGATTTCGATGAAATTTGGTATGGAGGTAGCATATTCCCTAAATTAACGGATTTTGATGAAATTTGGTACGAAGGTACAATATTCCTTGGACTATCACATGAGTTATTTTTACCCGGAAAAAAACTATGGTTCCTGTAGTATAACATCAATCACTCAACTCTGAGACTGTTTAACGGATTTCGATGAAATTTGGTATGGAGGTAGAATATTCCCTGGATTAAAACTAAGGCTATTTTATACCGACAATATGTAAGTTCCTGTAGGATAATTTCAATCACTCAACTCGATGACTGTTTAACAGATTTAGCAAGCCGCAAGCGGCCCGTGAGTGTTAGTTAAGCACAAGTGACGTACAAAAAAAAAAAAACTAGATTGCGTGGTATTCTAGAAGGCGAGTGTCAAGCACAAGTGACTAACCAAAAAAAAAAAAAGCTTTCTAGGTCGCGCGATTCACTGGGCCGCAAGCGGCCCGCGTGGGTGAGTGTCAAGCACAAGTGACATACAAAAAAAAAAACTTTCTAGGTTGCGTGGTTCGCTGGGCCGCAAGCGGCCCGCGAGGGCGAGTGTCAAGCAGAAGTGACGTACAAAAAAGAAAAAAAAAACTTTCTAGGTCGCGTGGTTCGCTGGGCCGCAAGCGGCCCGCGAGGGCGAGTGTCAAGCACAAGTGACTTACCAAATAGAAAAAAAACTTTCTAGGTCGCACGGTTCGCTGGGCCGCAAGCGGCCCGCGAGGGCGAGTGTCAAGCTCAAGTGACGTAAGAAAAAAAGAGAAAAAAAAAATCTAGGTTGCTCGGTTCGCTGGGCCGCAAGCGGCCCGCGAGGGCAAGTGTCAAGCACAAGTGACTTACCAAAAAAAAAAAAAAAAACATTCTAGGTCGCGCGGTTCGCTGGGCCGCGAGCGGCCCGCGAGGGCGAGTGTCAAGCACAAGTAACGTACAAAAAATTAAAAAAACTTTCTAGGTTGCGGGGTTCGCTGGGCCGCAAGCGGCCCGCGAGGGCGAGTGTCAAGCACAAGTGACGTATAAAAAAGAAAAAAAAAACTTTCTAGGTCGCGTGGTTCGCTGGGCCGCAAGCGGCCCGCGAGGGCGAGTGTCAAGCACAAGTGACTTACCAAATAGAAAAAAAAACTTTCTAGGTCGCACGGTTCGCTGGGCCGCAAGCGGCCCGCGAGGGCGAGTATCAAGCTCAAGTGACGTAAGAAAAAAAGAGAAAAAAAAAATCTAGGTTGTTCGGTTCGCTGGGCCGCAAGCGGCCCGTGAGTGTTAGTTAAGCACAAGTGACGTACAAAAAAAAAAAATCTAGATTGCGTGGTATTCTAGAAGGCGAGTGTCAAGCACAAGTGACTAACCAAAAAAAAAAAAAAACTTTCTAGGTCGCGCGATTCACTGGGCCGCAAGCGGCCCGCGTGGGTGAGTGTCAAGCACAAGTGACATACAAAAAAAAAAACTTTCTAGGTTGCGTGGTTCGCTGGGCCGCAAGCGGCCCGCGAGGGCGAGTGTCAAGCAGAAGTGACGTACAAAAAAGAAAAAAAAAACTTTCTAGGTCGCGTGGTTCGCTGGGCCGCAAGCGGCCCGCGAGGGCGAGTGTCAAGCACAAGTGACTTACCAAATAGAAAAAAAAAACTTTCTAGGTTGCGTGGTTCGCTGGGCCGCAAGCGGCCCGCGAGGGCGAGTGTCAAGCACAAGTGACGTACAAATAAGAAAAAAAAAAACTTTCTAGGTCGCGTGGTTCGCTGGGCCGCAAGCGGCCCACGAGGGCGAGTGTCAAGCTCAAATGACGTAAAAAAAGAGAGAAAAATAAATTCTAGGTTGCTTGGTTCGCTGGGCCGCAAGCGGCCCGCGAGGGCAAGTGTCAAGCACAAGTGAATAACCAAAAAGAAAAAAAAAAGTCTAGGTCGCGCAGTTCGCTGGGCCGCAAGCGGCCCGCGAGGGCGAGTGTCAAGCACAAGTGACTTGCCAAAAAGAAAATAAAAAACTTTTTCTAGGTCGCCCGGTTCGTTGGGCCGCAAGCGGGCCGCGAGGGCGAGTGTCAAGCTCAAGTGACGTAAAAAAAGAAAGAAAAAAAAAATTCTAGGTTGCTCGGTTCGCTGGGCCGCAAGCGGCCCGCGAGGGCAAGTATCAAGCACAAGTGACGTACAAAAAAGAAAGAAAAAAACTTTTTAGGTCGCGCGGTTCGCTGGGCCACAAGCGGCCCGCGAGGGCGAGTGCCAAGCTCAAGTGACGTAAAAAAAGAGAGAAAAAAAAATTCTAGGTTGTTCGGTTCGCTGGGCCGCAAGCGGCTCGCGAGGGCAAGTGTCAAGCACAAATGACTTACCAAAAAGAAAAAAAAACTTTCTTGGTCGCGCGGTTCGCTGGGCCGTAAGTGGCCCTCGAGGGCGAGTGTCAAGCACAATTGACGTACAAAAAAGAAAGAAAAAAACTTTCTAGGTTGCGTGGTTCGCTGGGCCGCAAGCGGCCCGCGAGGGCGAGTGTCAAGCACAAGTGACTTACCGAAAAGAAAAAAAAACTTTTTTAGGTCGCGCGTTTCGCTGGGCCGCAAGCGGCCCGCGTGGGCGAGTGTCAAGCACAAGTGACGTACAAAAAAGAAAAAAAAAACTTTCTAGGTTGCGTGGTTCGCTGGGCCGCAAGCGGCCCGCGAGGGCGAGTGTCAAGCACAAGTGACGTACAAAAAAGAAAAAAAAAACTTTCTAAGTCACGTGGTTCGCTGGGCCGCAAGCGGCCCAGCCAGGCCAGGAATTTAACTTTAGATCTCCTGCTCATAAAGCACCGTGTACCTACCGACCATCAATATCCAGGATGAAATACATAAAACGTATTTAGTAGCGTCCTAAAATAAAGCTTTTTGCTGAGAACTTCATAATTTTTCCCTAGAACAACGCGGGCAAAGCCGCGGGTGGAAGCTAGTAGGTCTATACTAGTGATATAAGTAACATTGTCATGGAATATATGGATATGTTTGTCTTTTTCTCGCAGGATAAAAACGGTAGACAATATTATGTCCACGGCCCGTGCTAGGCCTGCTGGTGTCTGGTAAATTGTGCGAGATGTCATCATCAGTACTTTTAATTATGATAGCCCGGTGGTCTAGTTGGTAGTGAACCTGCCTTCTGCACTTGGGGGCGTGTAAAAATGTCCAAATATTTTTATTTACCTACTATTATCTTTACACAATACACCCCAAGCTGGATGTCAGTGCAGGACCTATCGCCCCCATCTCGAATAAGAATAAGATATTATGTTTACAATTGTAACTGACTAATTCTTTATAAACCTATGTATAATGATTTTTTTAACCCAAATGCTCCAAACTGTTGTGGTGCTAAACCAATATCCATAGTTTTAAATATCTTTGTATGCAGTACAGAAATGCAATAGAAATGATAGGTACCTACCTCCGTTTCACACAATATTTTTGGCTTAAATATACTATTTGACAATGAGCTGGTTAAGAAGTCGGTGCCGGTTATCTATTCTGCGCCTAATATGTTTAACGTTTTATTTATATTACACGGGAATTACTCACGTAAGATTAAGCTGGTCACTCCGACTATAGTTTCAACCGCATTAGGAAGTCTTGATGCCAAGCGAAACGCAGCCGCGCGCGTGCATTCACCTTGAAAAAGACTGCCTAATGCGGTTGAAACTATAGTCGGAAAACCACGTCAGTTTCTATAATAAAATGTTTAACGTTTGTCGGGTGGCTATTAGCTCTGCACAAACTAGGTCATACAATAACAATTGAGTAACATTAATATCGATTTTAAATTCGGTTTCACTAGACTTGGTAAAAGCCATTTAGATTTTGATATTATAGTCGAAATATTTAACTTAGCACAGACCGCAGGCATAGCATGATCTTGCCCGTCAAATAAATAACTAACATAATTCACCATGCAGGTTCTATGCTAATAATTAATGGTGTTGTTTGTATAGATTTAGATAGATAGAAACTATTTATTCTGTACACCAGAAATAAAGATTACAAACAGATAGAAAACACTTACGAGCTAGTGCCACAAATGATGGCCTCATTGGTAAAAGCAATATCTTCCAGGCAACCATTGGATGCAAAGAATTTATATAACAGAATCGACGGGGGATGCTAAAACACTTTAAATGATACCATTAAATAAATACTACCAAGTAATATAATTATATATATTTATTTAGGAGAGGTAATTAAGATTTACGAGAACAATTTGTAGCCAATATTTGATTTTGTGTATATTGCAGGATCCAGCTCTCAGAGCACTCAAGTACGCCGGCGGTCGAGTGGACGTGGCACTCGACTGCCTGGCGAAGCAGCACGAAGCCCACAATGGGGTGATGAAGTCGAGCAACCTGAGCGCGCTCGGCACCAAGCTCATACGGAAACCTAGTCTAGAGCGGGAGATGAACCTGCACCGTGGCAGCCCCGCGCTCGACTCCGGCGCGGGCAGCTCGCGCTCCGACAGCCCGCGCGGGGGCGCCGGCGACGCGCACGAGAAACTGTCGCGGCAGTACTCGCCTGTGTTCGCGGAGCCGCCGCCGCCGCCACCGCCGCGCTGCCCGTCCACGCCGCCCGTGCCGCCCTCCGTGCAGCAGCTGATGAAGCGCATGTCGCCCGCGCCGCCGCTGCCGCCCGCGCGCGGCACCAGCCCCGTGGCGCCGGCGCCCGCGCCGCCAGCCCGGCCCATGATCGTGCAGAACGGCCCGCAGGCGCAGCAACAGCTCTCGCAGCAGATCCAGGCGCTGAGTCTGTACCAACCTGGTGGCGCCGAGCTGCCGCCGCCGTACCCGCTCGCGGCCGTGCCGCCGCCGCCCTCCTACTCCGTTTCCATGCAGAACCGGCAGAGCCCCACGCAGTCGCAAGACTATCGCAAGAGCCCTTCGTCCGGCATCTACTCGGGCGGCACCAGCGCCGGGTCCCCGAGCCCCATCACAGTGACGTCGGCGGCGGGCGGCGGTATGTCGCGCCCCACGCCCATCCAGGCGTGGACGGCGCGCCAGGCCGTGCAGCCGCCCATCATCATGCAGTCCGTGAAGAGCACGCAGGTGCAGAAGCCCGTGCTACAGACGGCGATCGCGCCAGTGGCGCCGGCGGGCGGGGGCGGCACGGCGGGTGCGCCGCCGCCGCCGCCCTCGTACGCCACCTCCATCCAGCAGAAGGCAGCGGCGCCCCCACCCGGGTACCCGCTGCCGCCAAAGCCGGTGTCCCCCGGCGCGGCGCCGGCCGCCGTGCCCACCACAGAGCCGCCGAGCTACGCCATCACCATGCAGGCGCTGGCCGTGCAACGCGGCATGCCACCGCCGCCGCCCTACGGCAACCAGGCCGACACCACTACCACCAACTCCCACCACTCGCCGCTCCACAAGAAGTACTCCAACAACTGCGACCCGAAGGGCGAGAGTTCGCAGCCGGAGCTCAAGTGCCAGAATCAGAATTGTACGAACAACCTGCTGAAGGAGGCGGGAGCAGACCGCACCTCGAACGGCTCCACGGAGCGCCGCTCTGCGCCCAAACTGCAGGAGAAGATCCGGCACCAGTCGCCGATCCCAGAGAGGCGGAACATCAGCAAGGAGAAGGAAGACGAGCGGCGCGAGTGCAAAGTGCGCAACTACTCGCCGCAGGCGTTCAAATTCTTCATGGAACAACATGTCGAAAACATACTCAAGTCGTACAAGCAGCGCACATTTCGTCGAATGCAGCTCGAGAAGGAGATGACTAAAATCGGTCTGAGCGCAGAAGCGCAGTGCCAGATGCGGAAGATGCTCTCCCAGAAAGAGTCAAACTACATTCGACTGAAGCGCGCCAAAATGGACAAATCGATGTTCACTAAAATAAAGCCAATCGGTGTCGGCGCGTTCGGGGAAGTAACACTCGTGCGGAAAATAGACACGAGTCATCTATACGCCATGAAGACGCTACGTAAAGCTGACGTGCTGAAACGGAATCAAGTAGCGCACGTGAAGGCGGAACGCGATATCTTAGCGGAGGCTGACAACGAGTGGGTGGTGAAGCTGTACTACAGCTTTCAGGACAAGGACAACCTGTACTTTGTGATGGACTATATCCCGGGGGGCGACCTCATGTCACTTCTAATCAAAATGGGGATCTTTGAAGAGAGTCTAGCTCGGTTCTACATAGGCGAGTTGACTTGTGCTGTCGAGAGTGTCCACCGGATGGGCTTCATTCATCGAGACATTAAGCCGGATAACATACTCATTGACCGAGATGGTCACATCAAGCTCACCGACTTTGGACTCTGCACAGGCTTCCGGTGGACACATAATTCCAAGTATTATCAAAGGAATGGTAAGTTAATTCATCTAATCATATTTTGTTTATTTTAAACTATCACGGTTGTTCACTACAGTTATATGATTATTAACGGGATATTAAAGAAAATATATTTTTATAGTAAAAAATATTAAGTAGAATATTTTCACAAAAAGGACGGATTAAGGAGGTGGAATTGGAGTGTGTGTGTTGTGCTGAAAGTTGTGCAACTACGAATCTGTAATTTGGCAAGTAGATTCCTAATGGGGTATAATATTGTGGTGTGTCATGTATAATAATACATAAACTACATAAATAAAATACAATTTCATATACTTACCTTGTGAAGTTAAATCGCTCGCCGCTTATGCATAAACCGCCGCGCGTGCGATGGCCGACTCAACGCGCAGGAGCACTGCGCATGCGCCGTGTCGCCGTCGTTGACACAGAGTCGACACAGAGTGTTCCACTGATCGTTCGCGCGTAGTTCAGCTCTCAATAATATTATATAAATACTACTAGTTATCCGTTGATTTTAAATAGTGAACGTATTACAAACTATACATCAATGTTGCTATATTAAAGTGTAACAATTATATTAAAGACTAAACATAAAAGGTTTAATAGTGATTTCCTTCATCACACCCCATATCACCACCCATAACTGGTGACCCCGCTCAAGGACTAAAACTGTGAGTCAAGGACAAATGTGAACTATAAGAGTCCAGTGCAGTGCATATTTTAACATTTTGGACATTGCAAAAGACATTATTTGGGTAAAAGTGCTAAAGACCCTGGGGTACATAAAAAAACTTTGTTTGGTCCAAGCTACGAGTTGATAGCGATTTTATATTTTCGCTGACGAGAACATGTCGATACCGAAAAATGATGAAGGTCGTGGGTCAACTGTATCCTCCGAGTTATTTAGAGTGGGGATACGCGTCCCACCTTTTTGGCCAGAAGAACCTGAAATATGGTTCGCACAAGTCGAAGGACAATTTGCAGTATCGAATATAACTTCAGACGTGACTAAGTTTAATTACGTCATTGGACAGCTTGACCATCAGTTCTCAAAGGAGGTGAAAGACATTATCATATCCCCTCCACCAACGGACAAGTATGAAAAGTTGAAGTCAGAGCTCATCAAGCGCCTCAGTGCCTCACGCGAGAAGCAAGTAAAGCAACTTCTCATGCACGAAGAGCTAGGAGACCGTCGCCCGTCACAATTTCTAAGGCATCTACAAAGCCTAGCGGGACCAAGCGTGCCAGAAGATTTTATTAAGACAATCTGGACGAGCAGACTACCACGAAGCGTACAGACGGTGATAGCCGCGCAGCCTACAGCGTCATTGGAGATACTGTCCGACCTGGCAGATAGAATCCAAGACATTGCTCCTGCCACGCCGCAAGTATCAGCTGCAGCTGCACCTGCTTCAGCGCTGGACGCTATGGCCAATGAAATAGCCGAGCTCCGCAAGCAGATGATGACACTGCTGGATCGTCAATCTCGCTCTCGTACTCCTCAAAGAAGTCGTAGCCGCTCTGGAACTAGATCTGATTCTCACCACAGAAAGTTCCCTAACTGTTGGTATCACTGGAAGTTTGGAGACAAATCGAAGCGCTGCGTGAAGCCTTGCAACTTTCAAGCGGGAAACTCTCAGGGCGGTCGGTAATGGCGACAAACGACCGTCCCAACTCATCTGGTCGCCTATTCGTCGTAGATCGTCGGTCGAAGGTGCAATTTCTTGTCGATACAGGAAGCGACGTTTGTGTCTTCCCACGACAAGCACTACATGAGCGTCGTACTAAATCAGACTTTCAACTGTCTGCTGCTAACGGTACACCTATCAACACCTACGGATATACACAGCTGGATTTGAACCTCGGATTACGTCGCGATTTCCCATGGCGTTTCATTGTTGGAGATGTCACAAAGGCAATTATAGGAGCTGACTTTTTAAAATTCTACGGCCTTCTAGTTGATATTCGCAACAAGCGCCTTATAGACAATACGACAACTCTTTCCGTCGTTTGCTCGCCTGCAAACTCGTCGACTGCGATTTCTTCGATCAAGATACCAATCGGCGAGTCTCGCTATGACCAAATCCTGAAGGAATTTCCTGAAATTATAAATCCATCCGCAAACAAAGCAGAAGTAAAGCATCGTACCGTGCACTTCATACGGACGACACCAGGACAACCAATAGCCTGTAATCCACGCCGCCTAGCACCAGACAAACTTAAAATTGCAAAGTCAGAAATCGAGTCCATGTTGAAGTCAGGTGTCGCACGACCATCGGAGAGCTCTTGGGCGTCGCCGTTACATCTAGCACAGAAGAAAGATAACGGATGGCGGCCTTGTGGAGATTACCGAATGCTAAATGCTCGCACAATACCTGATATGTATCCAGTCAGACATGTGCATGATTTCACACACAGCATTTCAGGCTGTAGAGTATTTTCAACAATCGACCTCGTAAAAGCGTTTCATCAGATTCCTGTAAACCCTGAAGACATCGACAAAACCGCCATCACGACACCGTTTGGATTATATGAATTTCCATTCATGACATTCGGATTGCGAAATGCTGGGCAGACGTTCCAGCGCTTTGTCGACGAGATGACACGCGGACTGGACTTTGTCTACCCGTACATTGACGATTTTCTAGTATTCTCTAAAAATGAAGATCTCCATGAAGAACACCTTCGTATACTCTTCGGGAGACTGAAAGACCAGGGATTAATCATCAACACTTCAAAGTGCAGCTTTGGTCGTCCTGAACTCAAATTTCTAGGCTATCATATATCAGCCAATGGAATCAAGCCCCTGGAGGAGAAAGTGGAAGCAATCAAGACGTTCCCTACCCCTAAAACAGTCCGAGAACTTCGCAGATTTTTAGGGATGCTGAACTTCTACAGACGGTTCATTCCCAACGCTGCCGAAGTTCAAGCGCAATTACACGCTCTTATGACCGGCTCTGTTAAAGGTTCCCATCCTATAAATCTATGTGGTGACACACTGAAAGCATTCGAGGATTGTAAAGAAAGCCTTTGCCGCGCCGCACTAATTGCGCATCCAGATTGCCAATGCAAACTAGGCCTCGTCACGGACGCATCTGATATTGCAATTGGCGCCGCCTTACAACAACACAAAGATGGTGCCTGGCAGCCGCTTGCCTTCTTCTCGCGCAAGTTAAGCACAGCGCAGCGAAAATACTCTCCTTACGACAGAGAACTCCTCGCAATTTATGAAGCACTCAAATACTTCAGGCACATGGTTGAAGCCAGAGAATTTACAATATACACTGACCACAAGCCACTGTGTTTTGCATTTAATCAGCGTAAGGACAAGTGTTCGCCGAGACAGTTTCGTCATCTGGATTTCATATCTCAATTTACAACAGCCTTGAGACACATCTCGGGGAAGGACAACCTAGTCGCTGACACACTGAGCAGAGTGGAAGAGCTGGAATTGTCAATCGATTTCTCTCAGCTTGCCAAATCACAGGCATCTGACCTAGAATTGAAAGACATGCTGGAAGGCGGAACTTCGTTGCGTCTAGAGAAGATGAAGATACCCGGAACTCGTGCTGAATTATATTGCGATGTCAGCACGCCAATTTCCAGGCCCTACGTCACGAAACCTATGCGCAAGCAAATTTTTGATAGCCTGCACGCATTAAGCCACCCTGGTGCCAACGCCACAATCAAGCTTGTAGCAGAACGCTATGTATGGCCCGGTGTAAAGAAAGACTGTAGAGAGTGGACGCGTACATGCTTAGCTTGTCAACGTTCAAAGATAACTAGGCATGTATCCTCCCCATTGGGCACCTACCGACTTCCACGGGCACGTTTCATTCACGTGCATATTGATCTTATCGGACCACTTCCGATTTGCAATGGAAACCGTTATTGCCTCACCGCCATAGATCGTTTCACTCGATGGCCTGAGGTGATACCAATCCCTGATGCAACAGCTGAAACAGTAGCGAAAGCCCTACTTACTGGATGGATATCAAGGTTCGGATCCCCCGTTGATATAGTAACAGATCGCGGCAGACAGTTCGAATCATCATTATTTCAACATCTGTCCAAAATATCAGGATTTCAACATAAAAAGACTACCGCATATCATCCTGCATGCAATGGAGTCATAGAGAGATTCCACAGACAGCTAAAAACTGCTATTACCTGTCATGCAACTGAGAACTGGATGGAAGCCTTACCTTTGGTTTTACTTGGAATACGAAGCGCGTATAAAGAGGACATAAAAGCGAGTACAGCAGAGCTTGTGTACGGAGAACCGTTACGCTTGCCAGGAGAATTTTTTGATGCAAGCACAGCTGTAACAACAGACGTCACAGATTACACTGCCAGATTACGCTCATTCGCTAATAATTTGAAACCTACGCCGGCTTCGAGGCACAGCAAACCATCCATATTCATTTTTAAGGACTTACCAACTGCCAGCCATGTATTCTTGAGAGAAGACGCAGTACGAGCTTCCTTACAACCTGCATACAAGGGTCCACACGCTGTCCTGGAGAGATCTGAAAAAGTCTACAAGTTATTAATAAAAGGAAAACCTGTCACAGTATCGATAGACCGCTTGAAGCCGGCCTACATATTAGATGACAATGACAGTAGACAGCAAACTCGTGATGAATCTCCTGATGACACTCCTCCACCACCTGAAAACATACAAAGAAAAACAAGATCAGGACGTATAGTACGATTTCCAGATTATTATCGCCCGTAGACACGGTCTCTGGAAGGGAGTAATGTGGTGTGTCATGTATAATAATACATAAACTACATAAATAAAATACAATTTCATATACTTACCTTGTGAAGTTAAATCGCTCGCCGCTTATGCATAAACCGCCGCGCGTGCGATGGCCGACTCAACGCGCAGGAGCACTGCGCATGCGCCGTGTCGCCGTCGTTGACACAGAGTCGACACAGAGTGTTCCACTGATCGTTCGCGCGTAGTTCAGCTCTCAATAATATTATATAAATACTACTAGTTATCCGTTGATTTTAAATAGTGAACGTATTACAAACTATACATCAATGTTGCTATATTAAAGTGTAACAATTATATTAAAGACTAAACATAAAAGGTTTAATAGTGATTTCCTTCATCACACCCCATATCACCACCCATAATATAGATGTTTATTAATATAGATTGTAAAGAGGTTGTCTGTAAAGTCAGTTTACGGATGATAAGTTTATGTGATAACGCTTAGGCCGATCGTGCCTCTCTATCGCTTGTTCCGCGCTCTCGCTTGCACGCGCGGCTCAGGATGTGACAATTTTTCATGCGTGCCGGCGTTCATCGATTTATAAGACGTTATCACGTCAAAAAAAACATCCAAAATACCCTACGCATTGATACAGTGAGTGTGTTTTGTTGCGTCTTAAGTTTGAGTTCCAGTGATAACCTAAAAGACTAAGTAAGAGGGTTGATTGTTGTGTCTGCACCTCATGTTGAACTTTTCCACCAATCACCCTCATTTTTTAGTCATCCCGTATACATGATGCATGTAACTGCTCCGAAATGTCAGGAGCTCCATCCACAACCTTATCTTGCTATAATTATATCTCATTAATAATCATATATCCAACCGAAGAATCCAACTCGGATGGGCAGCGTTCGGGAAATTGCGTGACATCTTCTCGTCCAAGATACCACAGTGCCCCAAGATGAGGGTTTTTGACCAGTGTGTGTTGCCAGTGATGACATATGGTACTGAGACGTGGTCCTTAACTGTTGGCCTTTTGGAAAAACTCAGAGTCACTCAGCGGGCAATGGAGAGAGCTATGCTCGGAGTTTCTTTGCGCGATAAAATCCGAAACGTGGATATTCGCCAAAGAACCAGAGTCACCGACATAGCTGTTAAAATTTGCAAGTTGAAGTGGCAATGGGCAGGCCACATCGCTCGAAGAACCGATAACCGATGGGGAAGAAAGGTTCTTGAGTGGAGACCACGAACCGGAAGACGCAGCGTAGGTAGGCCTCCCACTAGATGGACCGACGACATAGTGAGAGTCGCTGGCATCCAGTGGATGCAAAAGGCAGGCTGTCGTTCAGTGTGGAGGTTAAAGGGGGAGGCCTATGTTCAGCAGTGGACGTCTTCTGGCTGATGATGATGATGATGAATAATCATATAACTGTAGCAAACTTCTATTGCTGGACAGTTTCACACAACAGGGAATAAGAGATGTCTTTATGGACGCTTGTTCAAGGATGGTAGTAAAAAAATCTACTAAGAGCCATTGCACCTCACCAAAATTTTTGTTAACTAGCGAGAGTGCTTATTAACATTTCACCAATTTATTTATTTACTTATTTGATAGACGATCAGCATAGGCTGATGTGCCTATATCACACAGTGTCATAATTTTGCATTTATATGTTACTAGCGACCCGCCCGCCCGGCTTTGCACGGGTGTAATTTACGTGCGAAGTCGGGGCGGGTCGCTAGTTACATATATAAACCTTCCTTGAAAATGTATCTAACTGATGGTGAAAACCGCATCAAAATCCGTTGCGTGGTTTAGAAGGAGTTACCGGCCATACAGACAGACAGACAGACAGACAGACGCGGAAAGTGACTTCAAATGTAGAGATAGAGAAGAGAAGATTTTCTTTCCAGTTTGTTTTTAAACGCAAATATATTGTTTGTTATTGAATTATAGTAGGCTTGCGTTTAACCGCCATTTCACCTGATGGTAAGCGATGCGATCTATGATGGAGCATGCTTGCCGAGAAGAAACGAATTATTGACTATTGGCTTTCGTGTGTATGCTGATTACGGTTGCATATAATATATATTTTTTGTAAATAATAGGCTTGCATTTGACCACCATCTCGCCTGATGTTAAGCGATGATGCGCTCTACGTTGGAGCACGTCTGCCTAGAAGAAACCAATTCACTCGTGATTTGAAGACACCCAGATTGTAACTATCTGGGAACATCATTCAGGCAGCGCATTCCACAGACTAGTAGTTCGTATAATAACAAATTTGGTATAATAGGCCGTTAATGTTTCCAGACCACGGGCGGCAAGACTCGATGGACCCCGTAGACGGCGAATGGGGCGCCATGAACGAGTGCCGCTGCCACCAACTGAAGCCGCTGGAGAGGCGACGGAAGCGGGAGCACCAGCGCTGTCTCGCTCACTCGCTTGTCGGCACGCCCAACTACATTGCCCCTGAAGTGTTACAGCGGGAGGGGTACACCCAGCTCTGCGACTGGTGGTCCGTGGGGGTGATACTGTATGAGATGCTAGTTGGTTCGCCTCCTTTCTTAGCAGCTACGCCAGCGGAAACGCAACTCAAGGTTAGCCAGTGAAATTTTAACTTTTATTCTAACTAATCAGGGATCATCATCATCAGCCAGAAGACGTCCACTGCTGAACATAGGCCTCCCCATTTAACCTCCACACTGAACGACATCCACCTGCCTTTTGCATCCACTGGATGCCCGCGACTCTCACAATGTCGTCGGTCCATCTAGTGGGAGGCCTCCCTACGCTGCGTCTTCCGGTTCGTGGTCTCCACTCCAGAACCTTTCTTCCCCATCGGTTATCGGTTCTTCGAGCGATGTGGCCTGCCCATTGCCACTTCAACTTGCAAATTTTAACAGCTATGTCGGTGACTCTGGTTCTTTGGCGAACTAATCAGGGATACTAGGTTTCTAATAATCAGGGGGCACCGCCGCCGCTGCAACATACCATTATTGAAAGTAGTCTGGAAGAGATTGCTCTTAACGATAAGACAACTTCTTGAATAATCTAAGTGGAATCAAAGCCCTTCGTACGAGTTTTCGAAATATCAACCATAAAGCCGTGTCGATTTTTCGTGCCCACTCTGGCAGTCCGATAGAAAATTGGGGTATAAGATCATGCAGAGCTAATGCACACTCCGAAATGTATCCGATAAAAAAAACATGTTGATGCTCAAGACAGAACCTCTGAACTACCTATGGATTTGCTGATGAGCTTGGCACCTTTCTCAATGGACTTCAAAGCCTCTAGCTGGTCATCATAATCAGCCTTTTAACAGTGCACTGCTGGACTTTTAGCCTACCCCCGAAAGGGTGATTGGGCCATATCCACCACGCTGGCCCAGTGCGGATTGGTGGATCGCTAGCTGGTACTTGGTTCTATTAGAGATGCAGACTTCGTATGGATCATTCGTCGCACCACTCCTTCCTGCTGGTCTGCATATCCTTTCATTAAAATTAATGGCATGAAATTATCTTTGGTTTCAGGTTATAAACTGGCAAAGCACGCTTCACATTCCGGAGCAGGCGAATCTATGTCCTGAGAGTAAAGACCTCATCCTTAGTCTGTGCTCAGGGCAAGAAACGAGGCTCGGCAAGGATGCCACCGAGGTAAAGAACCACCCTTTCCTTAAGGGAATAGACTTCGACAAGGGGCTGAGGAGACAAGTCGCACCGCACATACCCAAAATAGAATACCCCACCGACACCTCAAATTTCGACCCCATTGATCCGGATAAACTGAGAAATTCAGGGAGTTCGGACTCAAATAAGTCAGACAGCGAACTTTTAGACAACGGTAAGACCTTCCATGGGTTCTTCGAATTCACCTTCCGGCGTTTCTTCGACGACGGATACACGAACAAAATAAACCTGGACGACAACGAGAACCAGGGCCCGGTGTATGTATAGCGATGGACGGTGACCCAAGAGACACTGAGACTAACTTGTAGGATTTTTTTACAAAGTGTGTGCCTTTGACTCTCTATATTAAAACATTAGTTTTTGTAAACGTAACGACGTAACATATTAAATTAAAAAATAAAAACTGTATTGTTAATAATCCCGGTGATAATATGTAATATTGTATCGTTATGTATTTGTAAGAGTAATCTTATTTCGGTGTAATATAGTAACGGGTGGATCACAGTGTTCTATGGTGCTGTTAACGACATCTATTGTTGTTCCCTCCACTGTATACTATTTTTGTAGAGAAATTATTTATGGAATAAGAACGAGAGGTTACTTGGATTAGCGAAAGTTTGATAATGTCATTATTTTCTTACGTATTTATCGAAATAGGTCTCTTTAAATGTGTGTTTGTTTATGTAAATCGTAACTTGCGAAGTCATATAAATAATAGTATAGAATTGGCGCGAGTAGTTTTACTGTGCTTCCACTGTGTCCCAAGACACGAGCTCATGTGGTGTGTGCCTTCCTGCCGTGATATTTTACATTCGTACATCTTCAGATAACTAGATCTACACCAGCGTTGCCAGTTATTTTTTTGCCAAGTCGGGATTTTAGAACTTTTTGAGTGAAAAAAAGCGAGATTGTGTCGTCGAAAGCGGGGCAGTAAAAAAACGTATATACGAAGAAGTTTTTAAATATTTATCTTATTATATTGAGTTTAAATTATGTTTACGTGACAATAGATAGCAAAAATTGCCATAGAAAATGTATTTTAATAAAAATATGATATTTTAAATCAGATTTACCCTATCGTTAAATAGTTGAATCTTATTCGTCTTCTGAATATCGAGTTATCCCCGAAAAGCGGGACTGAGCCTGTCCCGCGCGGGAAACTTAATTTTGATTTAAAAATCGGGACGTCTGGCAACACTGATCTACACTAATGTAGCTCCGACACTCGCCCTTTCTGTTAAACGTTAAATATCTTTTAAACTATAGATTTAACATTTCTAATAAAAATACTAAAATTGTGGACCAATTTTCAATAAAAAAAATCCAATCAATTTTTCATATATATATGGTTACATGTTGGTTGACGAGCCGATGTTATATCTATAGTTTAATTCACTTTGTTGAAAGTGCAATACTATTTATTCACAAAAAGAAACTCACTTTGTTGATATTATTTGTGTTGTCTGAAGATATAGTATTGAGAAATATCACATAAATTCATTAGTGTAAACTGTGAAACGCAACTTTTTTTAGTAATTTTGTTTTCACTAACCATATCCAATTCTATGATAATGTAGTCGCGAAATAACATGTTTAAAATGTATCAGAACAAAACGATGTGTGATTTCTGATTCGCCATACAAAAATCACAGTATATTAGTAATGAGCAGTATGGGCGGTCAGTACAATAAGGCTGTGTCGGGTTGGATAGCCCACTCGGCGCTTCTCAACGTGATTTCGGCGCGTTCGCCGCGCTGCGAGCGTAAAGTGCGAGATCCCAGTCTCTAAGTGTGTCCAGACCGACACAGTCTATTGTGCGCAATGTCCTTACTCTTTGTATACTGTAATACTGCTTGTTTACGGTGCCTTAAGGCATCATGTACAGTAAGTTAAATGAGTCACTTCAATTTTAAATTATGTGTTATTTGTAAATTGTTTTATTCTGAAAATGAAACATGCTTATAAGAAGTAAAAAAATGAATATAAAATATGGGAATTTCTTGTTACACTTTTGGTTTTCCCCTGTCTAAGATTCATCATCATCATCATCACCAGCCAGAAGACGTCCACTGCTGAACATAGGCCTCCCCCTTTAACCTCCACACTGAACGACAGCCTGCCTTTTGCATCCACTGGATGCCAGCGACTCTCACTAAGATTATATACTAAGTATTAATATTATTTGTATTAGGAAAGCGAAATATTCCTAAATTATGGGGTTTATTCTTAGCATACCTCATGAGTATAATTATATGAGAAATATCCAACAGTGGGGGAACCAGTTTTTTTTTGTGGGGATGATTGAGTGTGATGAGTTTGAAAACAACTATTCAAGCAAAACAATAGCGTTTATTCCCAATTTAACACAATTCCTTAACACCGATACTAACTAAAAAAAAAAACACTCTTAGGGGTTAAGTAAAAATTCTTGTACCCTCTTGTTGAAGTCATCAGCATATTTCAAATGCAGGTTGTGCTTTCCATCGGGGTAGACATGCAACCTGTCAATAAAAAAAACATCCCTGAAAAGTCTTATCAATTACTGAACATCTTCACAGACACTGAGAAGTTGCGTGGTTACCGACTACGTAAGGTATTTCGCTCTGCGCCAACTAAACTGGGCGTCGATTCTGCTAATTTATTTAAAATCCCATTGGCCTGCCACTCCCACGACACTCCACTGAGATTCCATTATGAAAGTGACAAAAAGGGTATTCTGCTAAAACTTCAGTGGCCTTTCAATGGAATGTCGGTGGAGTGTCGTGCGAGTGTGGAAGGCCATTGAAACAAACGTCAAATAACGAGCAGAATACCAAATGTTCAACTATTGAATTTACACTGATACGCCATTGAAGAACAGAATACCAAATAAGTTAAATGGCAGTTCGATGGAAAGTCATTGGGAAGCCACTGGTCTTAAATAACTAGCAGAATACCAAATGTGTAAAACTATTCCATCGACACTCCACCGACACTCCATTGAAAACATTTACAAATTAGCAGAATCGACGCCCTGTGCGTTATTCAATCGCAACATACTTAGCACAGTTTGGTTCGTGCGAACTGACAATCGAAGTAACATCGTGTTAACCCGTGAAGAAATACACGATACCTCGATCTCCACTGACGCTGAGTTGAGAAGAACAGCGACAATATAAAATTAAAAATAACATACTGACCTACTGACCTATTGGAACTCAATAACATACTTATACACTGTGTATAAGCAAAGTATCTATGTGAGAGAGTGAGTGAGAGAAATATTAAAAAAAACGCATTTATAATATTAATGTGATTGTGATTAACTTACCTTGAGTCCGAAATGTTTGTTAGAAAATGTGATGCATGAATTGGGTCCACAATGAGGTCCTTTTCTCCATACAATATGAAAGTAGGACATTTGATGTCCTTCAGTAAATGCGAGCAAATGTTTCCGTTGTTAGCTTTGAAAATAGTCTCCAAACCGTCTACCCATTTATACCAGTATGTAGCGGAATAGTCGCCGTACCATTTCGACATATGTTTCTTCATATTTTCTGACCAAATCACATCCCTTTTTTCTGTAATTTGGGGAAGATAAAACTATAAGTATCACAAATATACATGTAGGTACCTATTGGTGAAAGATGAGGATCAAATGGGGATAATCAGCAAAAGCAATTTTTTTTTCACTTCTCATGCTCGTAAAGTAGTTAGGTACTTGTGGTGTTCTAAGCAGAATTTTTTTATTATGTTCAACTGCATAAGAGGTTTACTTTTGTGCACTAGCGTAAAAGTAAACAGAACCTCTTTAAAATTTTGCATAGTTGGGCAGAAAGCGACCATCGGCGAAAAACACGTTTCGAGATACGGCCGCCCGGCCGTTTATATAAGTTTTTTTGTTGTTAGTTAGTTTTTATATAGTTAATATCTAATTGATTGAAATGTTATATAGGCCTATGTTCAGCAGTCGACGTCTTCTGGCTGATGATGATGATGATAGGCTCGCGGCTAACTGACACATGGGAAAGCGATACAGAGATCCGTATACGCATCGAAATAGCCCGAGCTGCATTTATAAATATGCAAAAATTCTGTGCAGCCGACAACTCTCCATTGAACCACGAACCAGGCTCCTCCAATGCTACATCTGGCCCGTTGTAAGTAGGTACTGTATGGATGTGAAGCGTGAACCATGAAAGCAGAGCTTCGCAAAAAGGTTGAAGTATTTGAGATGTGAAGTTATATGATTATTTACGGGATATTTACTATAACTTTAGTGAACAACCGTGATAGTTTGAAACAGTGTTTTATTTGAGATGTGGTTTTACAGCCGAATGCTTCGCATCAGTTGGACGGATAAAGTTACCAACGTAGAGGTCGAAAAACTTTAACTTATGTTGCCTACCTCGGACATGTACTGCGGCATGACCGGTATTTTCACCTGCAGACTATCATGATGGGCAAAATACCAGAGAAGCGTAAGGTCGGAAGACGCAAGATGTCGTGGCTCTATAATATAATATAAGGGAGTGGACGGGGATAAAGACGGTTCAACAACTGTTCAGACTTGCGCAAGGAAAATTCTGAAGAAGCTGACTACACTGAGAGAAGAAGTATCAGTTTTGGGCGGGACAATCCCCGTCAGCGAAAAGTGGACAGTCATATTTTTTATTTAAAGCCGTTACTTTATATAAGACTCAAGGTGCACACAAATTTTGGAAATATCAAACAAAATGTATACCTACTTTTATACCACTCCAGTTCATTAGGAAGTATGAATGAATTTGTTGCAAAGGCGACCAGCTTGATCATCGCTTCAGGGTATTTAGCTGCATGGATGAGAGCAGTTTTTCCGCCACCACTCCAGCCCAGTACCGAGTATTTGGGGATTTTTAATGCCTAAAAATATTAATTTGATGGTTGGTAATCAACATTACAAGACACTGATAGAACATATTATAAGAGAATATTTTTATTGTGAAACTGTGTATAAAGGGTCTATTACACTTTGATCACCTGGGTGATAAAATTCGACTCTTTAGTGTCCTTTGATCATCTGGGAATATAATCACCTGGGTGACCATAGGCGACTCCATTTAAATTATTATGTATGGTAGGTATGTGAGTAACAACAGTTTTGTTCATATCGAACATACAATAATTTAAAACTAATGAGTTCTTAATCTTCTAAACATACTAATCACAACCATTTAAGGACCAAGCACAAAATAGTAGACAAAAGTTCTGAGCGAGATCAGTGATTAGGCAGGTATCACTGTGTGTTCAGTGTTAGTAAATAAAATGAGTTTCAGAAATGGAAATTGATCTGACTCCGACAGTCGTAGTAGAAGAGGCAGCAAGCTCTAAACCTAGTCCTATAAAATATCGAGAAAAATACACAACAACCATAATATAACAACTTACAATTTTATATCATGGAAAACGTAAAGAAAAGCGAAATCTTATTCAGAAAATGTGTTATTGGCATTCCTTGTGTAGCTAATCAAAATTCTTAAGTTATGGGGAATATATTAAATCCTAACGAGTATCTAATACTACCTACTTACCTACGTTAAAAACGAAGAATAATGTCGACAAAAAAAATTTAAAACTATACACGAATGTAACATCGATAGGTACTAAAGCGGAATTCTGGAGGTTACCAAAGAAATCGAAAGTATTGATAGCAGAGGATGTTAAAAAAACTAATGCGTCAGACGAGAAATATTTACTACTAGCGGTCCGCCCCGGCTCCGCACGGATTGTGATATGGCTGCCAGAGACTGATATACTCATCAAGGAACATTAACAACAACACACAAGGAACAAGGAACATTATTACTCCTAGCGGGGTACATAAATATAGTTATACATATTTCAATAGATATACCGACATTTCTTAGATTGGCACTATGAAAAAAATAGCAAGGAACATTATTACTACTAGCGGAGAAAAATAGTCAGAAGTAGGCAAGTAAGTAATTAAGTAAGTAATGGAACAAATCGGACGTGACGTTGCCTGCGAAACTACAAAAATGAGAGCCAGCCAGCCGCCATGACACACCCCCTCACGTTCGTCAAGCTCGCCAAGCCTTTGAGGGGAGTCTGCCGGCCAACTCTCTCTCTGTTCATTTCGATTGCTGAATAAATGAAGTACTCGCCACTCTGCGTGTTTTATATGTCATCACGTTTACAATCCGAAGAGGGATAAAGAAGACAAATTTAATACCTACGCACACTGCGGCTTCATGACGCTTGGCCTAAAATCGATCCTGATCCTCGCAGAAGACTGCATAATCCTGTCTATAACGGCGAAGTTACTGCTTGAGAAGAATCTACGGTGACGTTATTATGTACTGCAAGAAGGTCGACTCTGCCAAGCTAAAGCACTGTAATAGAAACTGACTGGTCATTACCTTTAGTTGGATATCTTTAAAATTGCTATTGGAATATGCACGAAACATTTTGCTTCGCACTTTCAATATTTGGCCAGTTACACTGATTACACGTCTGAACATCACAATTTTCACGGTAATATCTTTACCTACTCGACAGGTCCACTCGGCATTCAATATTCGCCCGATTTCACTATTCGAGTTTTTTGAATATTGTGTTATATTCGAATACTTTCGAGTTTTACGAGTACCTAACTGTATTTTTTTAAAGAAAACTGTAGGTCGTCTTTATATTCCAGTCTATACTAATATTATAAAGAGGAAAGATTTGTATGTAAGTATGTTTGTAACGAACTGGCTCAAAAAGTACAGGACCGATTTTAAAAACCCTGCCAACTACAGCCCAATCTTAGCCACGTCCATAGTACTCTGTAAGACTATGGAATGTGTCCTCACAAACAGGATCCTGGCATATCTGGAAGCTAATGATCTTGTCAGTGACAGACAAAACGGATTCCGCCGAAAACAGTCCACCGGGGATCTTCTAGCGTATTACCAAGGTTTCCTCGTTCGGCTTGCCCAAAGGTTTCGTTAAGTGGATATCAGACTTCCTGAGGGTTAGATCGATTCGTGTTGTCCTTGAAGGCTCGTCCAATCGAATGACAATTAATGCCGGTGTCCTCCAGGGGTCGGTGCTCCCTGCAACGCTTTTCCTGCTGCAAATCAGCGATCTGCTTATCGCCCACTTAAAGCCCGGTACCTTTGAATACGCACTACGCATGCAGATGACACATTGGCGGATCCAGGGGCATGGGGCCATGCCCCCCCCCCCAAAACACCCAGCAATTCCATACATTCGACTCAACTTTTCGATTTGATTCAGGTGCACTTCTACACAGCATAAGTACCTATATTTTATCAGAAATTATTTCTTGTAGGACACCTCTCTACAGCCCGGAAAAATAATCCTCTATGACAGTAAAAAAAAAATTTGCGCACGCGCGTAATTTCTATCACTTCTCTATCTCTACCGCTAACTCTTCGTAAAAAAATCCGTAGTACAATTATGTATATAACTAGCGACCCGCCCCGGCTTCGCACGTAAATTACACCCGTGCGAAGCCGGGCGGGCGGATCACTAGTTCTATATACTACGGATTTTTTTCGTCATGTACTTGAATATGATTTACATTGAAACAAATCAACATTGCGACAAATTTTCACTATCGTTCCGCACGCGCGTTTTTGTTGCATAAGCTTAAAGTTTTAGATAAGATAAGCACATTGGCTACTTTTTATCCCTGTAACACTATTAATTCCTGTAGGATACCTTTCTACATCCCGGAAAAATAAAACTTTAATAAGACGATAGGTACCTAAGTACTTTGAAGGGCGAACTAGAAGAATACCATAGATATAATAACTATAGAAAGTTCTATAAAAGTCAAGCTCGGAACCTTGTCAGAATGGCCCCCCCCCAAAATGAAATCCTGGATCCGCCCCTGAGATGACAGCAAAGTAGTAGGGAGCTATACATTCAATGCACATATTGGCGGACCACAAATCCAGTCTCTCAGAGAGGGCATTGTTAACAGCATAAACTTGTCCCTTAAGGCAGTCTCCGATTATTGGGGCGATGTCAACCTGATCAGGTTCAATGCCGCTAAGACATGTAAGTCGCCCAGGCATGTTTGTTCTCCGCCTAAAGGACGCCATCCCAACTGGCTCCTACTTTCCGGGATGTATCCATTCCGATAACTGACCAGCTTGAGCTTTTGGGCGTTGCTTTAACATCTACCCTCAACCCTATAATGAGAACAAGGCTCAACTGACTGCCAAAAAGCTGGGTATCCTATCGAAGGTGTGGCGGTACTTCAAGTCAGAACAGTTGCTATTGAGAAACGTTCCAAGAAGTTCATCAGCAACGAATTCCTAGTTCAGACTAAGTTTCTTATCTTAGTCTTGAGCATCGATGCAAAGACGCTAACACATATCGGATACTTCTGGAGAGTGTGCATCGGATCTGCATGATCTAATTCCTTCCTGCCGTTTTCTATCGGATCGCCAGAGCGGGCACGAAAAATCGACACCGCTTTATGGGTGATATTCCGAAAACCCGTACGAAGCGCTTTGATTCCACTTTTATTGAGCGAACTGCTAGACTGTGGAATGCGTTACCTGAATGGGTGTTCCCCGATAGTTACCTGCAATCTGGGTACTTCAAATCACGAGTGAATCGTTTTCTACTAGGCAAGTGTGCTCCATCGTACCTATATACGAGTATAGACAGCATCATCGCGCGAGGCGGCAGTCAAACGCAAGCCTATTACTTATAAATAAACAATGAATTCGGATATTTCATAGCTGGTACATCATTCGTATTAACTCGAAAAACACGAATACTTATACTTATACTTATGCTTAGTATGTATTTGAACTATTTGAATAGTAAACAGAGGCAAATACACGAATAAAACGAATATTCGAGTAGGTACTCGAATTGCAGAGTCACGTATAATTCGCTGAAACACCTTTCAACGATACAACCGCACCCAGGCACGCTTCGCCGAAAGATGGTAGAATGAAAAAATTATTAGCCGAAACATTTTTTACCGAAAGAACTTGAAGGTGCAAACGGTACCTGCGTTGGAGAATTGTTTTATACCATTTGCAATGTTATCCAATCAAAATATAAAAAGCTGTACACAGAAAGCACGGTTCACCGTTCAAATTCAAATTCAATTTATTCAGCCCGTGCTGGGGCCTTACGGATAACAGCTAATAGCGGCACCTAATCCGCTCAGTTGGAAAATCACGCGATCGCAAACCGTATCTGGGCGCGATAAGGTTCACGGTCGCGTGATTTTCCAACTGAGCGGATTAGGTGCCGCAATAGCTGTTGTCCGTAAGGCCCCTGTGAGCCTGGGTTACAAAGTTGGTATATTATGTGTAAGAAAATTAAAAGGTCCCGCTTTGTCAGCATACTACTTAGCAGTTACTTAAAACTAATTACAAGAATATCAATGAAAATAATATTAAAAATGTCAGTTTACTTTAAAATTATACAATTGGTAATGAATAATGTCTAATAATAATTTTACTAAAAACGCAGGGGCGGCTTTATGGCGAGTCGTCGGTGAGTGGCGACACCGCGTACCCCGATTCCATGGGTCTAAAACCCCAGAGACCCTGACCCCTGGCTTGCTTTAACCGGCAGTCTGGGGGTGGAAACCGCAAGAGCTAAGAACATAAGCTCCAGGGTGGAAGTGTTAAAGGGCATAACGCCGCGAGTAGCTCTTAGTGAAAGTGCAGCACACCTCTCGACACCCTAAGCCACCCACGCCAATGTTGCCCCTCCGGTGCCAAGATGCGGCAGCCTCTATGGGGGGCCCATTTAGTGGGTGGCAAGTCATCACCTGCCTAAATATATTTTGAGATGAGACAGGATAAGGCAGGTGCCGTTTCTCATCCCATAGATCAGTTCAACTACCCACAAATAGTTCACCTCAATAGCCCTGTTTTTTATTTTTTATCCTATACTGTACAATAGTTTTACACTCCATTTTATACACATTCTATTGTAATTGTATTTTGTACTCAACAGGGCCTCTTGGTGTTGGTTTCGGCCCCACCAATGCCTATCAAAGGTCCGGGCTAGACCCGTGAATAAAATTAAATTTTACTAAAATACATGAATTTTATTCAAAGTTTTTTACCATTTAAGAAGTCATCTAGGGAATAGCATGCTTTAGAAAGAAGTAGGTAATATAAATTCAGCCTATTTTTGAAGCTGTTTATATCGCTCCAGTCACGAATTGATCGTGGTAATTTATTATAGATAAAATGCGCCCCGCGGTTTCACCCGCGTAGTGATGAAAAATGGTGATGATGAAAAGTAGCCTATGTCACTCTGCAGCCCTTGAACTATACCCATGAAAACAATCCGGTCAATCCGTTGCTCTGTTGCTGCGTGAAAGAGCCCCTGGTCCAATTTTTTTGATGGCACTTTGTAATCGTTACTGAAGTCAACTAACTCTGATATTTTTTTCGCGATTTCAAGGCTGGTCCCATAGTAAAAGTTGTTTATAATGATGAGTACAATTACCTTCTTTTGGCTTCGAGTGTTCCCCTTACACCATGTATTATAGATATATATTATTTGTATCAGGAAAGCGAGATATTCCTAAATTATGGATAAAAAATATTTATTCTTGGCATCCCTCATGACCTATCCATAATCAAAGACCTATCCAGTGTTTTACTGTGGGGATGATTGAGTTTAAAAACAACTATTCAAGCAAAACAACAGTATTTATTCCCAATTCACACATTCCTTAACACCAGCTAAAAAACTATCACAAGGTCTCTAGGGGCAAAGTAGAAATTCTTGTACCCTCTTGTTTAAGTCATCAGCAAATTTAAATTGCAGGTTGTGTTTTCCATCAGGGTAGAGATGCAACCTGTCAAATAAAATAAAAAAAATCTCTGAAAAGTCTATCAATAGATAATTACCGAACATCTTTGAAGGAAGTGGGATGATGGTCCACGGACCAAGTTCATCCAAATTTATAACGCTGCTATAATATTGTGTGTCTATATGTGTGTGTGTGAGTGAGTGAGAATATAAGAAATACCACAGAATAGAATAGAATATTTATTTATTAAAGTTATATGATTATTTACGGGATATTTACCGTGGTGTTCATATAACTTAAGTGAACAACCGTGATAGTTTAAAACAGTGTTATATTTATTAATTGCCAAAAGTAATATACCATAACCAGAAACAAAACCACCAAACCAGAATATAAACTGTTCTGTCGCATTTGAACGTGATTAACTTAGGTACCTACCTTGAGTCCGCAATGTTCGTTAGTAAATGTGATGCATGAATTGGGTCCACAATGGGGTCCTTTTCTCCATACAATATGAAAGTAGGACATTTGATGTCTTTCAGTAAATGCGAGCAAATGTTTCCGTTGTTAGATTTGTAAGCAGTCTCCATACCGTCTAGCCAGAGAGACCAGTATGTAGCGAAATAGTCACCGTAGATTTCCAACATAGGTTTCTTCATATGTTCTGACCACAAATTCACATCCCTTGTTTCTGTAATTTGGGGAAGAGAAAAGTATATCACATAAATATACATGTACCTACTTGTGCAAGATGGAGATAGTCAGCAAAAGCAATATTTTATCCAAGTGCGAGTCGGGCTCGCGCACTGAGGGTTCCGTAACACCACTAAATACTAAATACAATAATTATAAATTAAAAAACCCGACATCAAAATTAGTAAAATATGGCATTTCGATTCGGTGAAAGAAATGATAAGGCCATTTATAACTTGGTAATAAACATAAATTTGTCACCGACTCACACTTGGCCATTATTTATTATCAGAGTGTTTACTATAATCATGCCAAGTTTGACGTTTGTAGGTAGGTGCCCACTGCCACTTCAACTTGCTAATCCGGTGGGCTATGTCGGTGACTTTCGTTCGTCTACGGATCTCCTCATTTCTGATTCGATCTCATAGAGAAACCCCCGAGCATAGCCCTCTCCATAGCTCGCTGTGCGACTTTGAGCTTGCTTATGAGACCCATAGTGCGGAGAGAGAAAATTTCAGTGTCGTATGTTATCACTGGTAACACACACTGGTCGAAATAAAAAAAAAACTAACGTTTTTAATGAAATTAAAGCCGTAACCATCGATCTATATGTACCTACTACGTGAATTCATTCGCCGTAACTTTGTTTACTCACGCAAGGCAAGGATAAAATATGTACACAAAATATGGAAAGGAACAGAATATCAAACAAAATGTATACTTACTTTTATACCACTCCAGTTCAGTAGGAAGTATGAATGATTTAGTACCAATGGCGACCAGCTTGATCATCGCTTCAGGGTATTTAGCTGCATGGATAAGAGCAGTTTTTCCGCCATCACTCCAGCCCAGGACCGAGTATTTGGGGATTTTTAATGCCTAAAATATTAATTTGTGGATTGGTTCACAACATTACGAGCCACGTTCAAGGGACGTAGGGAGGTAGGACGTTGTATCTCTATATAGTATAAATTAAAGTCGCTTTCCGCGTCTGTATGTCTGTATGGCTCCTAACTTCTCCTAAACCACGCAACGGATTTTGATGCGGTTTTCACCATCAGTTAGATACATTTTCACGGAAGGTTTATATAGGTATATAACTAACAACCCGCCCCGGCTTCACACGTAAATTACAATTATTATTGTGTTGTCTATCATTTTCATGGCTAAACCTATTATGTCTTCTGTGGCTAAACACCAATCGGTCACCAACCGATTTTGATAGTTTGTGTTTTGTAGCCTACACTCTGGTCTTCTGTGCTCTGGGTATGAAGATGAATCCAACTATACCATACAGTTTATGTTATAGTTAGACTGGGTAGGTATGACGATGAATCACACCACAGAAGCCACAGAAGACAATAGATTTGGCAATGAAAATGATAGACACCATAATCATATAATCATATAATCATACGCACACATCAACATCGTACTTACAATCTGATTAGGCTATATACGGAATTTAATATAGAAACAAAAAAATACAAACAACCATATAGAATGAATCATCATCATCATCAGCCAGAAGACGTCACTGAACATAGGCCTCCCCCCCTGAACGACAGCCTGCCTTTTGCATGCCCGCGACTCTCACAATGTTGTCGGTCCGTCTAGAGGGAGGCCTACCTACGCTGCGTCTTCCGGTTCGTGGTAGGTACATAATAAATATATAACCCTGCATTCTGGGGTAATCGGAAAATATAAATACATAGGTACATTTAAAATCGGAGTGATTAATTTAATAAAAATATCGTTTTTTTTTGAGGAAATCTAATAATACTCTGAGGTGGAAATACAATTTGTAATGTGTGTTTTATAGTATTTTTCAAAACATGTGTCTATTGTCTATAATATTTTGATAGTAAATACCTATAGTGCGCTATTTGCACTATATACGTGGAAGAATTATGAATAATTTTTATTCTAGAAAATATTGTGAAAACCACATGCAAAAACTGTGGCCTCCGCTTTTCCTAATGTTACAGATACAGATTCTTTATTCATAAATTTTAAAATTTACACGTCAGTAAGTTATAAGGTACATCTAGGTACTTATATATACAATTATAATTTGTCATTATTATACTCTTTGACAGAGTAATATGTTTTATCGATTAATAGAATAGATGTCTTAATTTGGCCTTAAATATGTTGTCGGAAGCTAATGTTATGTTTATTGTACAACTAGTAGGCCGCCCCTGCTTCGCACGGTCGAAGCCGGGATATATAGCCTATGTCAACCGGGGATAGTGCAGCATCCCAACAGTGAAAGAATTTTTCAAATCGGTTCAGTAGTTACGGAGCCTATTCAATGCAAACAAACAAACAATCAAATCTTTCCTCTTTATAATATTAGTATAGACAATCGCATACCTTCATAAACTCACTAGCGTAATCAGCGTCTTTCTCATAGAAATCTGCCGTGAACTCCTTGTCATGTGGCCTGCTTTTACCATAACCTGGCGGGTCCCAAACAATGAGTGTGAACTTTTCTCTGTCGAACCCTTCAATTTGTGGCTTGAAGCTTAACCAAATGGTTCTAAAGGCACCAGGGAGGCAGAGGACATTATGAGATCCTTTGCCCACTTTGAGGTAGTTGATTTCCCATTTGTCAATATGAACTTTTTCTTCCTGAAATAGTTTTGGGGGTTTTATTGAAACTCAGTGTGAATGATACGCCTCACGTGAAGCTCACGTATGTCTCATCTCCGGGAGCCCGTACGGGCGATCCGCAAGGGTCTCTCGTACAGCTGTGAAACCCGCCCAAGTATGTAGGTAACAGCGAGAACCACAGACCACTATGGCAAAGATAATACAATGGGGGAAACTCCACAGACCATTATGGGGTTCGAAGCTATGAGCATACAAAAGAGGCAATCACACACATAGAGACAGACATACAGAGTGACAGCGTTGTCATTACCATAGAGTAGATACCTATATTATAATAGTCATCATCATCATCATCATCATTTCATAGACATTAAAAAAATACAATAAACACAGCCATAGGACGTCCACTGCTGGACATAAGCCTCGGGCATCGATCTCCAAAAGGGCCGTTTGGAAGCGGCCTGCATCCAGCGTTTCCCTGCGGTCTCTTTTAGGTCGTCTGTCCATCTTATGGGTGGACGTCCTACGCTGCGCTTACCAGTCCGTGGTCTCCATTGCAGAACCTTTCGGCCATCCGTTCTGCGTGATATGTGACCTGTCCACTGCTACTTCAACATGCTAATCCGGTGGGCTATGTCGGTGACTTTCGTTCGGCTACGGATCTTCTCATTTCTGATTCGATCTCGTAGAGAAACCCCGAGCATAATCCACTCCATAGCTCGTTGTGCGACTTTGAGCTTGCTTATGAGGCACACAGTGAGAGACCACGTTTCACTGCCGTATGTCATCACTGGAAACACACTGGTCGAAGTCTTTCGTCTTAAGGCACTGAGGTATTTTGGACGAGAAGAAGCTGCGAAGTTTACCGAACGCTGCCCATATTTATGATCATAGTACATAGTAGAACCTACTTTATTATAAACTGAATTGGTTATTATATTACCTTTAGTTGGGTACCTTTAAAATTGCTATTGGAATATGCACAAAATATTTTTCTACGCACTTTCAGTATTTGGTCAGATACACGTGTGATCGGCATTATTACGGTAACTTCTCATTATGCCGCTCTTCCTACTCTAGGGCACGTTTATTATGTGAATAACAAAGATAATACATTATCTACACTAATCTATACTAATTACCTAATATTAATATCAAGTTTGTAAGTAGGAAGTAATCTACGAAACTACTGACCTTTTTTAGGGTTCCGTATCCAAAGGGTGTAAACAAGACACTATTACTAAGCCTACGCTGTCTGTCTGTCGGCAACGTCCGTCGACCATTTCCCAAAAAAAAAAACACTAATAGAAAGCTACAATGTTCCTGACTGCCATTGGCTATGTTTTATAATAATAAAAGTTAATTTTCTATACTAAAAATAACCGTATTAGTAAAGCATGTGGGAGAAAAATAAGCTGATTGGCTTCTTTAGCGACATACTGTGATCTAACTGTTTGAGATAAGTAAATAGGTATACAGGTACAAGGAGTTCTTAAGTAGTTCCGCGGTAGCACATATCTAACTTTTATAAAAAAATCACAATAACGGATTTAAACTGTTATGGTGATAAAAATAAAAATTATAAGGCCATGTTTACATGCATTTTTAATAATGGTTTTGTGAGTAGATCTGTAGAAGCTTAAAATTATCAGGGTAAGTGAAGGATGGGGATCTATACACCAGCTATGATGGCTATATCTGGTTCACACGTAATTATGAGGCAGTTACTGTCTGCAGTGTACCTACCTAGTTTTGTGATAATGTGGGCAATATTAATTTTAACATAATAATCACTCCATCGTTTTGATTTTGAAATTTCGATCTATAACTGACATAGTTTTCTATAGGTGCAACACCTGCTTACTTTTCTCAGCCAGAATTCACTAAGAATCCGTATATGAATTGATATGACAATTCTAAAATAGCCACAGAATCCACAGATGCTGAAATATACAGATGCAGGAATTCAACGCGGTCCGACCATTCCATTCCAATGGGTGTGATGCGGGCATTGATATGCGACGTGGGGCGAGACGATTAGAAAGAATGGGATTTAGTAAAGTGGATTACGGGACTATGCGGGAATGGAGTACAAAAAGATGAGACGGGAGTAGAGCAGATTGCGGGATGATTGCGCAACTGTAACATTACAGAAACGGTGGGATAGACATAGAGTGGAATGCGGAACAAAGCGGAAAAGATGAGACAGGAGTAAAATGAATTACAGGACGGATCCGAGACTGAAAAGGAAAGAGCACGATTGGAGTTGAGTGGATTACGGTATGGAAGTGGAGTGGACGGATGCGGAGCGGAAACGGCGGGCCTGTTATAGAGAAGATTACGGGACTAATCGTAATTTTAAGTCATATAAGTAGTAATCTTACGTGAGTAATTCCCGTGTAATATAAATAAAATGTGTAAACCACGTCAGTTTCAGTCAGCAAAAGGCAGGCTGTCGTTCAGTGTGGAGGTTAAAGGGAGAGGCCTATGTTCAGCAGTGGACGTCTTTTGGCTGTTGATGATGATTAGTATGCATTGTTATTAGAATGTACGGTTTATATTATACCTATCACATTATTCAATATTGCACGCCCCGCCTTCTACCTCCTGTATGAATCGTCTCCACCCTAAGGTTGCCTGGAAGATATCGCTCTTAGCGATAAGGCCGCCGATTGTTGCACTATTTTTTATCTGTTTTATTGTGTGTATGAAATTTGTGGTGTGAACAATAAAGAGTTTATCTAATACAGGACTGGCATGGTATAGACGGGACGGAAGAATTGTAGATTAAGTACGGGGAGGATTCGGGCTTGGAAGAGTGAATCGAGAGTAGAGCGGAATGCAAGACGGATACCTACGGGAGGGAAGGGAGTAAAGTGGATTATTATACTACGCGAAGCTGCGGGCAACAGCGGATAAAGAAAGAACCCCAGCCTCCAAAGAGAATACAATTGACCAGTCAGTGGCCTCGTTTATAAAACAAGAAAACTTAACGCTTATCAGCAGCGTGACCACTTTTTGTTCAGCGATTCTACGGAATTTATTGCCAAATTCTACATAAGGTGGTACGTTTCACCTATGCTATGTCGGGAATTTCAAATTTTAAACAGTTTTTTTTTGTCCTTGTATATAGCTAGGCTGGGTAGTTATTGTAAAATGACACAATGTTTGCGCAAATCGTTGGTTGTTGTTTAATTATCATGTATAGCAATTCAGAATCAGAATCAGAATCCATTTATTGTAACACTGTGTACATTTTTATGAAAGTTCTTAAAATAGGTTTAGTCTCAACAGCTTTGCCCTTAACGGACATACAATAATTTAATAATATTTAAAACTTTATATAATAATAACAATTAAATTCACCTTAGCATAATCACATTTAAAACTACCTACTTAAAAATAATAATTATAAGTGTTCAAATTCCGTACAATGTCAAAATAAAATAACATTCAACAGTAACGTATAGCAATTCAACAGTAACGCACCATATTACCATAGAGAAATATACTATACTAGAGATATTACTTACATTTGTTAATGAACCGTTTGACCAGCAAAAATTAGTTTATTGCCAAATGTAAGTAATAATGTGCATTAGAGATAAATAGATTGATTTTCATAATTTTGTAAAGAATAACAACCAAATTGCACAAACATTATGATCGTTTACAATAATTAACCGGCCTAGTTACATGAACAAGAAAACTGTGTGAAATTTGAATTACCCTCCATAGGTGAAACGTACCACCTTAATACATTTTAAATTCTATGGAAATTCTACTCAATTTCTACCGCTTCCACAGAATACATAATTTAGTAATTACAATGACAGAAGATTAACTCCGAAAATATTATTTTTCACTAGCGCTCGGTACCTAAGTAGGTCATTAATGACTCAAAATACGGACGGCAATTATCACTCTACCTCCCTAGGGAGGGAGGTCAGTAAATCGAACTATACTCCGTTCACAAATCTTAGATATTTTATGTAAACGAAAAAATGTCACGAAAAGTCACTGTCAAAGTGACATTCCAGTTGCTCAAAACATTTTTCACTTATGATCAATATTTTACTCTCTATTTTCCTCGGCTTATCTCTCGCGAGGTACAATGGGCGATATTCTGATAGTTCAAAAAATTTATAAAAAACATTATTAAAAGGTTTTAATAGAAGGCGTTATTATAGAGGCGTTGACTAATAAGATAGAGGAAATAGAGGGCAAATGAAACGTTCGCCAGAAATGTTTAGAATCCCTACTGTCCTACCAGTCTAATAAAATACTTTTTGGTCAAATATTGTATACTACCATTATGAAAAATATTTTTTGCACTGGTAACCCCTTTGTTTACATAAAATATCTAAGATTAAAAAACGGAGTATAGTCCCATATCAAAAATACCATTGAATTTACTTTAGGGTTCCGTAAAAACCCTAAAAAACGGGACGGGTAGTGTAAAAACGGGACCCTATTACTGAGCCTACGCTGTGCTGTCTGTTTGTCCGTCCGTCCGCTTTCGAACCGTATTATATAGCCAGTTGAAATTTTCACAGAATATGTAATGTTACGGCGGATTAACTAACAAATAATATATTCATATTTCATTTATTGCGTATGTATGGGTACACAGAAGATGGAAAATTTACAGTAAAAGAGCACCATAATCGACGTTTCGGCATGCAAACAAAATTTTAGGATCTAAGGAAAAATTAACTAAATATTGAAAAATTATCATCACATTATATAATATATAATATGGGAATTTCTTGTTACACTTTTGGTTTGCCCCTGTCAAAGAATATACTAAGTGTTACTTGAATTAGGAAAACAAGGTTTTCTAAATTATGGGCTTTATTCTTAGCACGCTTCATGTCCTGTCCAACAGTGGGCAGTGTTTTTTGTGTGTTAGTGGGCATAATCGAGTTTAAAACCACCATTCAAGTAAAACAACAGCTTTTATTCACAATTTTACACACCATTCCCTAACTTAAAGTAAAAAAAAACAGAAGCTACCTCAGGGTTAAAGTAGAAATTCTTGTACCCTCTTGTTGAAGTCATCAGCGAATTTCAAATGCAGGTTGTGCTTTCCATCGGGGTAGAGATGCAACCTGTCAATAAAAAAAAAACATTCCTGAAAAATCCATCTGTAGTTAAATATTGAACATCTTCACGGCCACTTAGAAGTTACGTGGTTATAGACTATCGTCAACTAGCTGTGCCCAGCGGTTTCACCTGCATAGATTACTCCTTATAAAATCAGCTATCTGCCAGTGAAAGTACTGTTGAAATTGGTCCAGCTGTTTTGGAGTCCACAGGAAACATACACACATACACACATCGCTTTTTATACATTAGAAGATTATTATAGTACCAGGGAGTGTCGCCTTAAGGCCGGCACTGCCGCTTACAGACGGCAAGGCACGGTACTAAAGCACTGCAAAGGATTTTAGTCGTTGACAAATATGATTTTCAACCTTATTTCAATGACACTGTTTTAAACTATCACGGTTGTTTGCTAAAGTTATATGGAAAGAAAAATAATTAAGAAAAAAAAGAAAGAGGAAAGAGAGTTATAGAAAGAGGGTAGATCGTTATGACTGCACCTAACTTTTTAACTGTTCGACCAACCACCCGCATTCTTCAGTCTTCCCGTGAACATAGTGCATGTAACTGCGCCGAAATATCGGGAGCTCATTCCACAACCTTACCACGGTAAATATCCCGTAAATAATCACATAACTTTATTTCAATGAGTTAAGCACTGACATTCCCCTATTTCAACACGAATGCTTGGGATGCTTAGGCACGTCGCGACATTCCATGGGATGCCGCGGCACGCCTCTGCATCACGTGAGACGCATAGGTAACTTCATGTCGTTAAAGGAGTGCTAAGTAATTAAAACATGATCGAATCTAGCTTTCGTCACGTGTGATGCCATAGGATCCTTCGGCATTCATAGGTATTCTTCGGCATGCCGAAGCGTGCCTCGTTGTCTCTGAGCGGCGATGCCACAGGATCCTTTGGCATCCCTCGGAATTCTTATAGTGCTAACAGACGTATGGATTTGGTTGGACGGCGGTCAGTCAACCAAGTGCGTCTCGTCGGTTAGCACTATTAGACATGCTGAAGTATGACTTGCCTGAGGACAGGAAGAAGGAAGGGAGTAGGAGAAACTTTCGGATTTGTAATTGTGATTAACTTACCTTGAGTCCGAAATGTTTGTTAGAAAATGCGATGCATGAATTGGGTCCACAATGGGGTCCTTTTCTCCATACAATATGAAAGTAGGACACTTGATGTCCTTCAGTAAATGCGAGCAAATGTTTCCGTTGTTAGCTTTGAAAACAGTCTCCATACCGTCCATCCAGATAGACCAGTATGTAGCGAAGTAGTCACCGTAGAATTCCAACATAGGTTTCTTCATATTTTCTGACCACGTGTTCACGTTCCTTAGTTCTGTAATTTGGGGAAGATATAACTATATCATATAAATATACAACTACATGTGCAAAATGAAGATAGTCAGCAATAAGTGTGTTAAGAACAGAAATAATTATAAATTACAAAATTTTAAAAACTCCCAACAAAAGTGCTTATGGTCTTCACAGTCTTGAATCATTAGCTTCGTAACTAAAAAAAAAACCCACAATGGAACGAAGGTGTATGCGAAAAAAGTAAAATAAAATCGGTCCAGCCATTTTGGAAATAAATGGTTTGGAATATTCGTTTTTGCACACATAAGCAAACAATCTCTCACCCTAAATTAAACGTGGGTAAAAAAAAAAAACAGCTATATGTAGTAGAGATTTACGTTTATCTCTTTTTGAAAAATTACTTGTTTATCATCCTACACTGTTTGGCTCGAAGGACCAGAAAGAGAGGAACATTTTTTTCTAGTCTCAAAACCCAGAAATCAAGACAAATAGATTATTAAAAGAAAAGCAAAATACCTAGTTTGCTACTTATCCCAAACAGTATAGTTGATTTTGAAGGGTTTAGTTGGCCGAAATTATCCAATTAAAATATCACTGTCCCTAAAATATCTACACCCCAAGCGGGATGTTAGTGCAGGACTCATCGGCCCCATCTTCCTTTTCTTTTTTTTTTCTTTCTTTTTTTATCATCTTTCTTTCCATTTTTCTTTTTTTTTTCTTTCATCTTTCTCTTTTTTGCAACTGAAATGTTAGAGACAGTAATACTATATTTTTGTCTACTAAAAATTCTAAAAACAACCACAATATGGGGTGCCTAGTAGTAGTTCGTACATAAGGGAACGAACCCATACTACGTGTTCAAAATACCATGCTTGGTCTTGAAATATACTACGGGTCGTCACAAAGAAAAATTTCACAGTTACTATTGAAAAAACTCAAACGTTGGAACATTGTAAGCAACGGGGTGCACTTCAGAAAAGTTGGGGCTAGACAACTATCACTGAGGGGGGCGGAGGGTAAAATAAAAAAAAATATGGTTTATGTTTGTGTGATTTTCTGAACTGCGCTGTTTTAGCGCTAATTCGAAATTGCGTAAAGATCAAACAAAACGTATACTTACTATTATACCACTCCAGTTCAGTAGGAAGTATGAATGAATTAGTAGCAAAGGCAACCAGCTTGATCATTGCTTCAGGGTATTTAGCTGCATGGATGAGAGCAGTTGTTCCGCCATCACTCCAGCCCAGGACAGAGTATTTGGGAATTTTTAATGCCTAAAAACATTTATTTGTTGATTGGTTATCAACATTACAAGATACTTTGATGTTAGTCACAATAAATATTAGAACCAGGAAACAGGGTTACTAGAGATGAACTTTTTGTGTATCTACCTACGAAGTGCAAGTGAATTATATTTACCAAAATATAGTCATCCTGGGGATATAGGATATAGCCAGTTATTCAACCACCAAGCAGTATTGTGCCAACATCACACACATCAGCCATCAAACGGCCACTACTGGACAAAGGCATCCCTCTTAAAGAGGGGTGTTGCCATAATCCCCACGCTTGGCGGGCGGCTTGGGGATCGCAGTAAGTTCACCGTGTACTAACAGGACGCTGCTGCCCATCCTCCGGTGGTTCTGGTCGCAGTTTTAGGACATACCCAGGTCCAACGAGATTGTGCCAACATCATTGTTCTGGATTAAAAGACTGAGTTGTTTTTTGTTTTATTGCTTTGAGGTTTTATTTATACATGGCAATGTTTCCAGTGAAATTACTGGGTAAAAAGAGATTTAACATCTATAATATCCTAGTATGAGCAGTGCAATGACGCATACAGATTTGAATTGTTAAAAGTTGATTCCACTTTTATTGTGCGAAGCGAACAGCTAGTCTGTTTAATGGTTTAATGCAATGAGATTATAACTGGTTTAATGTATCACCTATAGTTGCAATCTAGATGTCTATCATTTTCATGACTAAACACTAACCAAGTTTGATCATTTGTATTTTCAACAGCATAGGTAGCCTCCTACAAGATGGACTGATGCAATCGTGAACGTTGCGGGCATCCTGTAGATGCAGATGGCGAGCTGTTTAGTGTGGAGGTCAAAGGGGGAGAGGCCTTTGTTCAGCAGTGAACATCTGGCAGATGATGATGACACTCTGGGTATGAAGATTAATATATCAATACCACACACATCAAAATCGGACAAGCTGCTTAGGCTAGAGGAAGTAACTTAAAAACATTAAACAAAAACAAACATTCATATATAATTTTATTTCTATTATACGGGAATTACTCACGTAAGATTAAGCCGGTCACTCCCTATGTACATAGATAATGCCCAAAAACTTTACCCTGTTTATGGGCAGTCAGGTAAAAATACAATTAAAATCGGATTGATTAATTTAATCAATATTTTGATAACAAGTGATAAGATAGTGTGCACTATGTGGAAGGATTTAGAATAATTTTTATCCTGGAATATATTGGGAAAAGCAGCTATATGCAGGAAAAACTGTAGACTCGGCTTTTACCAATAATGTTATGTTTTTTGTACAACAATCTTTACTTGTGTAGAGGGCATTTTGCGTCACCCGGCCTCTTCCAGGAAGGCCAGCAGCTAACTTATGCCTGCGCAGGCTTCCCAGAGCGTCCTCGGAGGATAGTGTATTGTTTGTACAACAATCGCATACCTTCATAAATTCACTAGCGTAATCAGCATCTTTCTCATAAAAGTCTGCCGTGAACTCTTTGTCAGGTGGCCTGCTTTTACCATAACCCGGCGGGTCCCAAACAATGAGTGTGAACTTTTCTCTGTCGAACCCTTCAATTTGTGGCTTGAAGTCAGTCCAAATGGTTCCTAAAGCACCAGGGAGGCAGAGGACATTGTGAGATCCTTTGCCCACTTTGAGGTAGTTGATTTCCCATTTGTCAATTTGAACTTTTTCTTCCTGAAATAATTTGGGGGTTTTATTAAAACTCAGTGTGAATGATACTCACCTACAGTGTGACCTAAATTTGAGGAGTTGAAAGAACATCCACTACTGCAATTTTTTTTAAAAGATAGTCATTCCTTGAAAAAGTTCAATTTAAAATTATATTACCTGTACCCAAGGGCATTAAATAAATTCACTATCACTTCTTGCCTGTACCTACAATTCATATATTAACTTGCGGTCTATCCTCTCTCTCTGAGAGAAGGCCAGTGTCCCAGGAGTGGGAACATGATAGACTTCAAATGATGATGACTTTATTATAAATAAACTGAACATTACCTTTAGCTGGGTAATATTGGAATATGCACGAAATATTTTTATTCGCACTTTCAGTATTTGGTCAGTTACACGTCTGAACATCAGCATTTTTAGGGTAATTTCCTCATTCGTGTTATGCTGCTGTACTTTGTACCACGTTTAATTCGTGAATAAAGAACAATCACAGCTTCATTAAGTTGATAACGTAGTAAATTCCTTGAAGATAACAGTAAACAATCACCCACGAAAACCCGACTATTTTTTCTAGTCATCTGGGACCAAAACCAAAACAAAATTGATAACACTTATCAGCAGTGACAGTGACAGCACAGAGGTGAGTCTTTTTTTTTTTTTTCTTCTTCCCCGTATTGGGGCTTTTGGCTCCGCATGATTGACGCAGTTGCATTTGTCCCTTTCACACTACATGTCTTATATGCAATGACATTCATGAACACATATTAGTGTGTGGTGTTGCCACTTTTGGAAAAATATTGTAACCGTAAATTTGGTATTAATTTGGGTAGTCCGTACATGATTTTATCAGCATCATTTTTAATTATTTTTATTTTTATTTGTGAAACATAATATCTAAAAGAAAACTCTCATGGTTATTTAGGGTGCATCCGTTTATTATTGTAGTGATATAAATAAGGAATAAATTAGTATGTACGTGTGTTGAGTACTGCTTCCACCTATTCGACGGAGCAGCCAAGTACCAACTGGAAGCTTTAGATTCCGTAGACCGGCGTGCTATGAGGCTGATTGGTGACAGCAAGCTAGTCGCCAATAAATTACAAAGCCTTGAGCACTGCCGTAAAGTAGCTTGTCTGTCTATTTTCTACCGGATATATTTTGGTGAGTGTGAGCAAAAGCTTCATGACCTTATTCCACCCTCCCCCTTTTACTACAGGACAAGTACACTATCACCCCTTCCTCTAGGAAATTCCAAAAATTTGCCGAAAAATTTTGGAATTTTTTTTCGATATGGGTTGTCTTTTATGATACGTATTGTCCAAGAATGGAACTCCCTGCTGTCCTCCTTGTTTCCTGAGAACTACAATCTAGGCATCTTCAAGGTTAGAATGAATAGATTTCTTCTAGATCAACGTGTTCCATCCTCGGCCACACCGTTGCTTACCATCAGGCAAGTTAGTGGCCAAACGTAGATCTATTCTGTATAAACATATAAAAAAGTATGAAAAGTAATGAGGAATTAGTATCATTGATTATGTCAACACTAGAAAGGGACAAATGGCTAAACGTGGTACCTCTCGCTCTGCTCGTTTTTTCTGTTTGAAGCGTTTCGTCCCTTTGGGTAGTAGGTATCATGGAGGTGAGTCAGATGTGACATTTCATGCATTCCGAATCACACTACTAGAGCCAACCAAAGAAAATATAAATACTGAGCCAACGACACTATTATCAACACGGGCTGCGGGATGGGGCGCCCACCGCCGCCAAGCCCGCCAACTTGGTATCTAATGAACAGTTTGTCACCGACTCGCACTTGGTCATTATACTTTATTGTTTTAGGTACTTTAAAGTGTATACTACTTTGATTATTTATAGAATATAATTCTATAAATAATCAATATCAAGTTTAACGCTTGTACGTATGTATTACCGTTTTTACATTAGAGCTAGTCTGGCTAATGAAAGTAGAGACTGAAAAAGCGCGGCAAATTTAAAAATATCAGTATTGAAACCCCAAAAATTAGTATGAAATGCCTGGAATAATCTCACTTGATACTTGTAAGTTATTATTTTTTATTGTAACAGTCAAAATACAGTAATGTTTGCATTTCATATTAATTTTGGGGTTCTAATGCCGATTTTTTTTTAATTTTGGGGGCGTTTTTAGTCTCTACTTTCATTAGCCAGACTCTATTACAAAAATACGTTTGTTGTATACCTTTCGTTTTTAGGATTCCATACCCCAAGGGTAAAAACAAGACCCTATTAGTTAGCCTTCATTGTACGTCCGTCCTAATTTTAAACGACTGTATCTTTCGATTCTTTCGAACCGTAATAGATACGCATCACAGTTTCTAACTGATTTCGGATGACAGACTTTTTGTTTCTATGGGTGCAACTGGCTAGGTACAACAAATTTCTTCAATCTAATTTAAAAAAAAAAAAACGATTCTTTGGTCAAAAACACAAATCTCTATCTCTCTATCTCAAATCAAATCAAATCAAATTTGTTTATTGACATTAGTACAATAATTATTAACATGTATCGAAGAAATTTTACATCTATCAATGTGTGTACAAACAATAATTATATCTACACTCACAATGTCTCTCAGATGCCTATGCTAGGTTAAATACCTGTGATATAGGCATCTGCGCTCTTATAATACCTGTTTTAAGTGTGTACCAGCTAAAACAGTCACAATTATAACGCAAAATAGGTGTCGTCTAGAATTAATATAACAGTATTTAACAAATTTGATAATCGATTAATTAACTGATTTAGATTGGATTAAAATTATAGTAGTATGCTAATAAGTATTAAGTTGTCAGTTAAATAAAATTAGATAAAGAATTAGTAAATGTGAATTGTAAAATTACGTAAAAGTTTAATAAATCGGATTGGCTATACAATAGTCATTTGTATGCATATGCTCACGTTTTTGTGATGTTTATCTGTGGCTTAAAGGATAGAGGAGAGGAATGGGACGGGATGGAGAGGATGAGAAAAGAAGGATAACCCTAGATAGTTACAGTCAAAAGGTCTTCTGTTTCATTGTAGTCATACGACTTTAATAGAGCTGTCAGCGACTTTTTTAAGCCATAAGAGTTTAAGTCCTTTAAGTTAATCTTAGAAGATAATTTGTTGTACAGATAATTGCCGAGGAAACATGGAAACCTATGGCTGAATTGGGTTCTCAGTGACCGGATGCGAAAGACTTTGTCAACCCGACGATGTTTGGGTAGCGAACGGTCCTGATTTGGTAGTGGGCGGAGTTTATGTTGTCTCAATATAAGCCTCAAAACAAAAAGTTGACGTACTGTCAGGACGTCACATATATTGTATAGTGTTTTGGTAGCATGTCAAAAGCAAGCCAATTATTATAATAATAAAAAGTTTTAAACTATCACTGTTGTTCACTAAAGTTATATGATTATTTTCAGTTCTTCCAGTTGGAAGTCACAAAAGGGTTACCGGTTAACTTAAGACAAGTTTAACAGGTTTTTATTGTTTATAAACAACTTAATTAAGGACTAAATACATAATACTACTAAGAAAGACATAATACTAAGGACCGAGGGATATAAAAAGCACAGAATAAACTATAAATTACATGAAAGAAGAAAGAAAGCATTGCCATTCAGAGTGGTAATCTGGGACATTTTTGCACACACGGTCATCTTCTCTACATAGTATAAATTGAAGTTGCTTTCCACGTCTGTCTGTCTGTCTGTATGGCCGCTAACTCCTCCTAAGCCACGCAACGGATTTTGATGCGGTTTTCACCATCAGTTAGATACATTTTCACGGAAGGTTTATATATATAACTAGCGACCCGCCCCGGCTTCGCACGTAAATAACACCCTTTAAAGCAAAGAGTAGTATAATAAAGGGCTATAAAGGTTTAGGAGCGGACGGTGTACTACGCCAAAAAGAGGTCATTGTATTTATTATTATCGAACGGCTCCATTGTAAACGTTGTTCCTGGGATAAGGCACTTACACAGCGTATTATTATTTTAATCAGATAAGCACCACACCTTTGCATTAATAAGAACTTAAAAAACAGGTTTCCTCATGCCTTATAGTAAAAAATCTTGCACTCTTTTGTTGAAATCATCTGCATATCTCAAATGAATGTTGTGCTTTCCATCTGGGTACAGGTGCAATCTATAAACAAAAAAAAATTATGCTGAAAAGATTTAAATGTCAGATTAAATAGCTACTGTTCTGAGTCATGAACAATTATCGCCTTTTTAGGGTTCCGTACACAAAGGGTGTAAACGGGACTCTATTACGCTTACCTACCCTACGAAGCCTATACATCTGTCTGTCCGGCTTTCGAACAGTAATAGACAGCCAGTTGAATTTTTCACAAAATATGTTACGTTACGGGCTACGGCGGATTACCTAATTATAAAAAAGTCAAAAGTAAAAAGAAAAGGTGGGTCCCCATACAAAAAAACTATTTTTTTAACGGTTTTTGTAATTGCTCTAATGTAAAAACGGTACCTACGTAGGTACCTATACAAGGGACAACAAATAGGTAAAGTAGGTAAACCGGAAATAAAGAACCGATAACCGATGGGGAAGAAATGTTCTTGAGTGGACACCACGAACGAGAAAACGCAGCGTAGGCAAGCCTCCAACTAGATGGACCGACGACATTGTGAGAGTCACGGGCATCCAGTGGATGCAAAAGGAAAGTGAACGCTGTCGTTAGACAAATTTCTGTTTTTTATCTATCATTACTAGGTTATAACTGGTAGGTAATTCAGTTACTTAGACGACCCCATGATTTCTTTTACCGAATCAAAATTCCATATTTTATAAATTTTGAAGTTGGATGTTTTTTAAATAGATAATTATAGTATTTTGTGGTGGTACGGAGCCCTCAGCGTGCGACGCAATTGGCCGGTTTATTATTTACTTACCTTGAGTCCGATATTTTTGTCAAAAAGTCCGATGCGTGTACAGGGGCAACAAGGGGATCCTTTTCTCCATATAATATAAATGTCGGGCACTTTATGTCTTTCAGTAAATGTGCGCAAATGTTTCCGTTATTTGCTTTGAATATAGCATCGTATCCGTCAACCCAGTCACTCCAATATTTAGGGAAGAAATCACCGTACACTTCCGTCATGGGTTTCTTCATTTTCTCAGACCATGTACTAACGTCTCTTATTTCTGAAAAAAAAAAAAAAAAAAACATATTTATGTAATTGGCATATAATGAAATTATTACATAAATATGGGATAAATTGTACCTACCTACTCGGAAAGTGTGTCTCTGACTGTACAATAGAGAAAAAAAAACCAAGGCGAAGGTAGTTTTAATTTTTACTATCCTATGCCTATAGGTCATCGGATCGGTTCTCGAATGGAGGCCACGGACCGGTAAGCCCAATTTTGCCGCTTGTACGAATTACCGTTTTTACATTAGAGCTAATTCAAAATGGGGACTCCAATTTCGTTTTTACTTTATGACTTTTTTATTTTTATTAATCCGCCGTAACATTAATCATAATCATAATCATTTTATTGGTAACTAATAATTACACGTCAAATTTGTTACTAGTATCAAGGTACTAAAGTAAATAATTATTATTTACATATCTTGTGAAAATTTCAACTGGCTATCTATTACGGTTCGAAAGATATAGACAGACATCATAGGCTTAGTACCTAATAAGGTCCAGTTTTTACTCTTTGGGTACGGAACCCTAATAAAAACTATCAGATTAGTTCAGCCGTTTGAGAGCTACGATGCCACTGACACACACATAGTAAGTAAGTACCAACACAGCGACACACACGCCCCTCTTTTTGCGTCAGAGGTTACAAACATCACAAATAGCCCGTTGGTCCAGTTGGTAGTGAACCTACCTTCTGAGCTTGGGGGCGTGGGTTCGATTCCCACCTAGGGCAAACATTTGTGTTTGTTCTATATCTGGTTGTTAATATATAATTAAGTACCTATGTATTTAAAACTATATATGTATGTATGTCAGTCTCTGGCAGCTATATCACAAGCTTTACTTAGTTTGGGGTCAGATGACCGTGTGTGCAAAAATGCCCCGAAAATACAGGGTGTAAGGGGAACTTTACTGTGGTACCAACCCTGAAATCGCGAAAAAAAATCAGCTGTTCCATACATTTTGTCGAGTGTCAATGACCGTTTTCTATAGAACAGCTGATATTTGTTTCGCGATTTGAGGGGTGGTTCCATAGTAAAAGTTGTTCATAATGATGAGTACAATTACCTTCTTTTGGCTTCGAGAGTGTTCCCCTTACACCCCGTATATATATATTTTTTTATGACCTTACTTTTAGTCCATTCAATCTCTTGCGGCAGTATAAACGAGTTGGAGCCGAAGACGACGAGCTTGAGCATCGCTTCAGGATACTTGGCTGCGTGGATCAGACCGGTGATACCTCCGTCACTCCAACCGAGGATTGAGTAGCGCGGTATTTGTAGAGCCTGAAATTAGCAATGGTAGTGATTACTAAGGTAAAAGACCGCAGGGAAACGCTGGAAGCAGGCCGCTTCCAACCGGCCTTTTTGGAGATCGATAGGGGAGGCCTATGTCCAGCAGTGGATGTCATCATCATCATCATCATCATTTCAGCCGTAGGACGCCCACTGCTGGATATAGGCCTCCCCCATCGATCTCCAAAAGGGCCGGTTGGAAGCGGCCTGCATCCAGCGTTTCCCTGCGGTCTCTTTTAGGTCGTCTGTCCATCTTGTGGGTGGACGTCCTACGCTGCGCTTACCGGTCCGTGGTCTCCATTCTAGAACCTTTCGGCCCCATCGGCCATCTGTTCTGCGTGATATGTGCCCTGCCCACTGCCATTTCAACTTACTAATCTGGTGGGCTACGTCGGTGACTTTCGTTCGTCTACGGATCTCCTCATTTCGGATTCGATCTCGTAGAGAAACCCCGAGCATAGCCCTTTCCATAGCTCGTTGTGCGACTTTGAGCTTGCTCATGAGGCCCATAGTGAGAGACCACGTTTCAGTGCCGTATGTCATCACTGGTAACACACACTGGTCGAACACTTTCGTCTTAAGGCACTGAGGTATTTTGGACGAATTGATAAGCCCCTCCTTTTTTGAAGTCGGTTAAAAAGGGCACCGGTTACCTCATAACTAAATAATAGTTGCACTCTGTAAAAGAAGTCGACTAGAGAACCTCTTCCTTTTCTTAGTCGGTTAAAAAGATGGACCCAGCCCAGGGGGGTCATGACCCCCATGACCCCCCTGGATGCGCCCTTGCATCCTACAGCTGCGTAACTAACATTTTAATTATTATCTCCATCTTATTGCATTCCATAAATATTACCTTCATAAATTCCAAAGCGCATTCAGCATCTTTTTCAAAGAAGTCTGTAGTAAACTCTTTGTTGGGCGGCCTGCTTTTCCCGTAGCCCGGCGGGTCCCACACTACGACTGTGAACTTCTCGCGGTCAAACCCCTCGATTTGCGGCCTGAAGTCCGTCCAGATAGTGCCCAGGGCTCCCGGCATGCAGAGCACTGTGTGGGGTCCGCTGCCAACTTTCACGTAGTTGATGTCCCATTTGGCTATTTTTATTTTTTCTTCCTGAAAATATGAATATAAATAAGTTAATAGTAAAAAAACCTTTCTTTATATAAGCTTTAGCAAAGAAATTGAGTCGCGGGCATCCAGTGGATGCAAAAGGCAGGCTGTCGTTCAGTGTAGAGGTTAAAGGGGGAGGCCTATGTTCAGCAGAGGACGTCTTCTGGCTGATGATGATGATACTTACATAGAAATCGGGCATAGTCAGTCAAAATATCTACTTACCTTTATAGGCTGTTTTGTCGAGTAGGGTGCAAAGCAGATTTTTTTATGTAGAGGATTAAATGTTTTTAAGGTATAATTTCTAAAACACATCATATTTACGACAATTTCACTATTCGTTTTTCTGCACAAAAACATTATTTTTTATCAAATATAAAAACAAGTAGCTATGTTTGTACACAAGCTTCACTGATAACCTGATATCAAGGTTGTCACAGTCATACGGTTTGCTCGTCAACATACAGAAATAAAGATAACTTGTATTATTGGCGCGGAATCCGTGCAGTGTGCACTTGTGTTGGAGAAAAAATAGAATCTATTATTGTAAAGTACAGTGAAACAATGTCGGTTTTTAGCACCACGAAGAGAGCGAGACTTCGTATTTCTGTATAATGCTACATTACTACATAACCTCAGATCAGATAAGCAAGGGAGATAATTATGCGCCTTAGTACAATAAATAGTACGAATTTAAATGTCTCCGTTTTAACCACTTTTTTTACCATACCGCTAAAGCGCAATAACGTAACGTAAGTGCGACACTTACTAATTTTTCACGCGCACTAAGAAACTTTATCGTCACCAATAAACTCCAAATGAAAAAAAAAGGACTGCAAGGTCGATGAATTTGACTATTTAAAGGTATCAAGCCTGATGCGTTCGCATCCGCCACGTCATCTCTTATCTCCCTTGCTTGTCTGATCTGAGGTTATAACCCTACTTTTATAAATAGAACACATAATACAAGCATGCAACGATGCGAGCGGTTGCATGGGTCACCGTACTGAAGTGCACTGCACCGATATACACCTACTTGACTATAGGTATCTACCTACTTATGAGTGCCGCGATAAGGACCAAGGGCTAGATACTACAACCTCAAAAATGTTTACAGCTTGACAAAATTAATGGCGGCGCCACTATCGCAAATAGTTGTTAATACTAGCAATCCTATAGAACATCTGTGGAAGATCCAAAACTCCATAGGAGCCTCTTGTAAATCTCCACCACTTTACAGGGGCATGAATTTGACTTGACCGTGACTTACTTTGCTTGACTCTGACTTATTTGACGCTATTCATAATAATTATGTAAACTGTATAATATTACGACTAAAGGACATTGAATCCACGGTCATGAAAATGTATACAAAAAAAACTGTGGAAGATGATTGGATAATATTCTTTCACTGACGTGTTTTCCACAGTATTGTCAGAATTAAAATATTTTTTTACGTTTCAAGACGTTTTTTTCCAAGCTGTAAATTTTTGTCTTTCTCGCTCACTAAGCGAAACCAAGACAAGGCTCAATGTAAGATTAGTATAAGAATGCATAGTGTGGTGCGCGCCTTGGTACTGTGGTAGCATTACTTTCGAGTCCACATCTGCCCACTCTCTTATGAAAAATTATTTTTTTTGTCTCGTGGAGTGTATTATTTTATTTAAGCAGGTAGATGTAGGTACTTGGCATAGAACCGTATTTACAGTCACACAGTAGGTTTGTAACCCTGATACCTATATTCGGTTCAGTTTAGTGGTAAAGCCAAAACAAGCTCATTGCGGCTTTTTCATAATGATGAACTTTCTCAATGGGATTAACTCTGAAATCGTGGAAAATATCAGCTTCCACTTTCAAAAATGGTTCCGTACCCATAGGGTGAAAACGTAACCCTATTACTAGCCTACGCTGTCTGATTGTCCGCCCGTCCTAACTTTTAACGGCTGTATCTTTCGAACCGTAATAGATAGCTAGTTATTTCATAAGGTACAATAATTTTCGGGGTCGAAATGGTATATAACTTTAATTATTTCAGGGAAAAAAAACAACAATAAAACTTGTTTAATAGTATTAAAATCGTTTATTAAGTGTGACTCGCATCACTGCCCTAACAAAATAAACTAGCATTAAATGTTAAAGCAAGGAAACCATTCGGTTAAAATAAATACAATAAGTTGTGACGACGTTACAACCCTGCACATGTTTTAGATAATGTTAATGTGGTCCTTTTGCCAAAAATTTACTTAAAATTATGTATTGGAATACAAACTAAGAAATGCCCTTTGGCCGGTTAAATGCCTAAAATCCACACAGACTCTCGCGAGTTTCAACAAAAAAGTTCTTGCCATAATAAAATACAAAGATCAAGGGGATTATTTTTTGAGCCGATTCGTCAATTTGTACTTAATTTACAGTATAGGCTCGTCTTACTGCGATTTCTAAGCTTATGAGCTCAAGGGCGTAGCCAGGGCAGGGGGGGGGGGGACAAATGTAGATGATAGAGCGATTCTGTTATGGTCCGAGCAAAAGACGATTACATAAGTCTGTATGCGTTTTTAGTGTCTGTAGTTATTTTTGAAGTTCGATACATTTTGCTGTGCAAGCTAAAATTACCTTTATGGCAACATAATGCGTGTCTTTTTATCGAAGCGAATCTTCTGTCTTTTAGTACTTGCTTATGTTTCTCGGGCGTTTCTCGTGAGAGTCTGTAGGTATATGAAAGAAGATTCATAAGAATATCAACAAAAACTGTCAACTTAGTACATCCTGTTTAGCGAGGCTATGTAAATATAATACTATATTTATAACTAAAATACCGAAGGCAGCAGTGGCTTAGACTTTAGAAAATCAGAGGGTACTAGCGAAATCTGATAACTGCTTATCTAAACACTGGAGTCAGTACTTAACATTCAGGCATCAGACACTAGATCTCAGTACATTAGCTTTTGACGGCCATTTCATGTCTGCTTTTTGATCGTTCACCTTTTTAAGATAAACGCTACAAATTCCAAATGTGACTGAAAAGTCCAAATATATACTGTACAAAATTGAATATGATGTTAAAAGACGGTACAACGCCCTTAGCATACCATCGCGGTCAAAATTGCGAAAGTTTACAACCGACATGGTGCAACATCATAATCGCTAGAGAGAGACAACTAATCGTAATGGATAGTGACTGCAAGTGTGCTAAAGGATAATTTTGTTATCAATTAGTCAACAATAAAAAAAATACAGTACAAAATTGGATATGATGTTGAATTATGGTATGCCCTAAGTACACCATCACGGTCAAACTTGCGAATATTGACAACCAACACGCAACATAAAAAAATGGGTTGTCTTTAAAGTCGGTTTACGGACGATAATTTTACGTGATAACGCTTAGGCCGATCGTGCCGCTCTATGGCTTGTTCCGCGCTCAACGCTCAGGCGGAATGTGACAATTTTTCGTGCGTGCAGCCGGCGTTATCACGTCAAAAACGCGTTAGGGACAACAAATCGCAATCGCTAGCGACTGCGTCAGTACGCTGAGGGCACTAAATTTTATATTTTCAAGTACAGTCACCAGCAAAATCCGCACTGTACCAAGACTAATTATTATAGTAATTAGTAGTCCAGTTCGCCCGCGTTGCAAGCGTCTTGGTAACTGCGGCCACCGCTCTGCTCCGGGTCTAGTTTGATCATGTCGTCGATACGCAGGATGGTGATAGCGGCTTCGGTGGCGAACTTGAGGGACTTGATCTTGGATATCGCGGGTTCGAGGACGCCGGCGGCGAGGTTGTCGCGCAGTTGGCCCTCGGTGAGGTCCAACCCGACCCATTTGAGGTTAGCATGCTCCACCTGGTGGGAAAAAATCACGATATAGCTTAGAAGGGGTCATTATAGGGGTTGTCCATTAATCACGTGGTGTTTTTTTCACAGAAAGGAGAAGTAAATAGAACGGAAATGAGAAGGAAAATCTGTTAGCAGGCATCATGTCTTGCGTCTTCTACGTCTTCTATAAATCCTTTCCATCCTAAGGTTGCCTGAAAGAGATCGCTTTTAGCGATAAGGCCGCCAGTTGTTACACTAGTTTTTTAAAGAGTTTTTGTCCTCTGTATCAAATTTAATGGTGTGAACAATAAAGAGTTAATCAATCAATCAATTATGTATATTATATACTAGCTGACCCGACAGACGTTGTCCTGTCTTAGAACTGCCAAACACGCATAGATAAAATTGTAAATCTTATTTTTTTTAACACCTTGGGTTACATTATTGTTGAGTTTTAGTAAGGATCCCTATTTTTTTTGAAAATATAATATAGCCTATGTTACCCGAGGATAGCGTAGATTCCCAACAGTGTAAATTGGCTTTATAAATAAAATGACTATGACTATGACAATGAAAGAATTTTTCAAATCGGTCAGTAGTTTCGGAGCCTATTCAATGCAAACAAACAAACAAATCTTTCCTCTTTATAATATTATTAGTATATATTTAGATAGGGGATACTCATACAAACAAAAACCTGACACTTTAGATCATTATGTTACATGACATATTTTGTTTATGTGTCCTCCAAATAGTAACTGTGCACAGCGATTTTGAATAAAAAATAAGAATAATTGCGATCGATGTTAGGGCTACCCTCCATACAAAAATCTTCAAAGCCCTTTTCATTTAAACATCTTTCCTACAAAGAAAGAGAGAAAGAAAAGAAGGCCTAGAAAGGTACTGGAGTGGAGACCACGAACCGGAAGACGCAGCGTAGGGAGGAATCCCACTAGATGGACCGACGACATTGTAAGAGTCGCGGGCATCCAGTGGATACAAAAGGCAGGCTGTCGTTCAGTGTGGAGATTAAAGGGGGAGGCCTATGTTCAGCAGAGGACGTCTTCTGGCTGATGATGATGATGATGATCTTTCCTACAGGGAATTGAATGTGAGAGACAGCACACCGGTCGTCATCGTACCTTGGTCTGCGATGAGTTGTGGTAAGCCCTCAGCTTGGCGACGAGGTCGGTGGCGTCACGCGCTGCGTTCACCGCCAACGTCTTCGGGATCACCAGCAGGGACTGCGCGAAGGCTGCGATGGCAAGCTGCTCGCGGGAACTCTGTTCATCACACGGACAAATTGTGTAAACAACAGTAGGAGATTTTATTTATATTACACGGGAATTACTCGCGTAGGCTTAAGCCGATCAATCCGACTAAAGTTTCAACCGCATCAGGCAGTTTTTTAAATTCTTTCACCATTTGAATGCTATTATCACTGATTAATATAGGCTATTTTAATAGGTTTTATAACTATACCCGTGCCGAGCCGGGACGGACCGCTAGTTTTCATATAATACGATAAATATCTATTATTAATCCGTGGTCAACGATGCTGGTATTTCAACTAGTTATTTTTCTGTATACTTCTTTAGTCTTAAATTTTGTTGTATACTGTTTGTTAGACTATAAATAAATAAAAAAAATGACGTCAGCGCCGGACTCATGGCCCTAATCTCGAATAAGAATATAGTAAACTAGCAGTCCGCCCCAGCTTCGCACGGGTATAGATTATAGCCTATGTCACCCGGGGATAGTGTAGCTTCCCGTCAGTGAAAGAATTTTTCAAATCGGTTCAGTAGTTTCGGAGCCTATTCAATGCAAACAAACAAACAATCAAATCTTTCCTCTTTATAATATTAGTATAGATAAATAATAAAATAAATATTCGGGACATTTTTGCACACACGGTCATCTGACTCCAAACTAAGCAAAGCTTGTAATATGGCTGCCAGAGACTGATATACATACATATATATTTCTAAATACACACTCAAATATATATTAACAACCAGGTATGCAATGCATAGCTCCGGCTCAAATCCAATGGCCACCAAAATATATAATAAATTATCAGTACAGATAAAGGATATAGAAAATGAAAATAAATTTGACAAAACCCTAAAAAACATATTGCTAGCAAAATATTATTATAGCTTAAACGAATATTTAGAAGAAAAATCAATTATGGAATAAATCGATCCGCTCCGCACTATATTGCATAACCCAGTCAGGTTTTTTTTGTTAAAATTTTCATGAGCGTGGATTCAATGTCCTTTACTCGTAATATAAATCAGTTTACATAGTCATAACAGGGTTGAACCAGTCATAGTCACAGTCAGAGTCAAGCTAAGTAAGTCACGGTCAAGTCAAACTCATGCACCTGTAAAGTGGTGGAGACTTTACAAGAGGCTCCAATGGAGTTTTGGAAACAACACGAAAAGACACGTTTCACCTCGTTATATCACTTTCCCACACTCGAGCACGTTTACGAGCATATCACATCATCAGCCATTAAATGTCCACTGCTGAACAAGGCCTCCCTCTTAGAGAGGGGTGTTGCCATAATCCCCACGCTTGGCAGGCGGCTTGGAGATCGCAGTACGTTCACCGTGTACTAACAGGACGCTGCTGCCCATCCTCCGGTGGTTCTGGTCGCAGTTTTAGGACATACCCGGGTCCTACGAGCATATAATGAATATTAATTCACCATTTAGTACACATTAACACTCGAAAATACACAAGTTTAGGAAAATAATCCAACGAGCCGACATGTATTTTTCCACGTTGGCGCCAAAACTCATACCCAGTCAGGGTCGTTATGTGTTGCCTAATTTAAACATGCTAACTTACATCTGTATGTAAACTACATAATACTTATGCAATAAATGATTGAGTATTGAGATATAGAACAAACACAAATGTTCATCACATGAATGTTTGTCCTAGTTGGGAATCGAATGCCCCAAGCGCAGAAGGCAGGTTCACTACCAACTGATGCCTTATTATGGATGATTCGGATCGTGCTCGCGATCGCGTGCCATCTCACTTACGCACGTGGTGCGGGTAAATAGATGCGAACGGGACGGCATGCAATCTCGATCACGATCAAACTTCTATAATAAGGCCGCTGGACCAACGGGCTATGATTGTTATCTCACCAGTGTGGTAGCGAAGTTCTCCAAGTATATGGAGAGCGCAGCCTCCACGGCGCCGCCGCCGGGCGCCAGGCGGCCCGACTCCAGCACGCGGCGCACGGCGCACAGCGCGTCGTGCGCCGACCGCTCCATCTCGTCGCAGTACGCGTCCGTCGGGCCGCGCAGGATCAGGGAGGCTGCGGTGCGCGCCACGGGCCTGGACAGCGTTACATACACACTTATACAGGGTTACAAGGAAAGGGTGTACTAAACCGAAAGGGTCCATAGTACATGGGTACTTTTTAAATTACTTTTACTATTTAAACTAATAAACGGCTAGCACTTACAGGTATTGAAGTCCCGTCAATACCCGTGAGTGTAAGCCGTTTATTACTAAAGAAACTAACGTGAACTTGAATCATTATTTAAACTAATAAACGGATAGCACTTACGGGCATTGATGTCCCGTCAATACCCGTGAGTGCAAGCCGTTTATTACTAAAGAAACTAACGTGAACTTGATTAATTATTTAAACTAATAAACGGCTAGCACTTACGGGTATTGAAGTCCCGTCAATACCCGTGAGTGCTAGCCGTTTAATACTAAAGAAACTACCATAGAGTGCGAGTTAGTTTCCATAAATAACTTTTACTTATGTTACACTAAACACATGTTACTATATACTAGCATATCTTACCCTTTGATGAGGATTAGCTGGTCATCACAGATCTGCTCCTGTACGACCTCTGCGGCTTCTCCAATCATGCTGGCCTCAAACACTTCTTCACCTAAAAACAAGAAATAGTTGTGTTAGATTAAGTTAAGTACATTGTTTAATATTTCATAAAAAAAATTGATGATTTCTTAGGTTTATCATAGACATTGAAATTAAACACGTTCACAAAGGATTATTCAATTTGTACACACAATTCGCCAAATCCTAAACAGCAACACCAAAAATAAGAATAGTTCCTAAATAGAACAATGGGTCCTGCTAGGCTAGACCACCTTCATTCCACCAGAAGCCAACGCAAGGAGAAGAAAATTCAACAGTTTTTCGGTTTGCATCTCTAATGAAACTTAATTTCTCTCTTGAAACGTGTGTTTCTCGTGTGTTTGAATCTAAGAAAAAAACTCATTTCCTATGCTTTAATATAAAGAAAAACTCAGTTTCTCTGCTAGTCCCAGGAAAAATTAAGTTTCTCTATGTGGATCTCTGAAAAACAAACTTATTTACTCCATGTGCGTATATGACAAATTCTTTTCTTACCTTCCATATTAGTAAGAGATGTCAAGAATGTGGCTCCGGTGGCCTTTGCGATTCTCTTCAGATCGTTCTTCTTGCACCGCCGGACTCCCATGGCCCCGGCTTCCACAAAGTACTTCAGACAGAGGTCGTCGATGCCTCCACTGCAGAGGATGACGTTTACTCCAGTGGCCAGGATTTTCTGGAGACGCTCCTTTGTTATGTCGAGCTCGCGGGCGCGAATTGCTTCAAGTTTTTCTGGGTCAGTCACCAGAACCTGGTAGAAACGATGCCTTACAATGTTTTTCATAATTTGTAGTTTATTATTATCTTCTTTTCTTAACAAACTTAGCTTTCTTATTATTTTGTATTTTTGTGAGAGTCCATCTTTTACAGTGTTAGTTATCTACTTTATTTACTACTAGCGTCCCGCCCGCCCGGCTTCGCACGGGTGTATTTTAAGCCGGGGCGGGTCGCTAGTTATATATATAAACCTTCCGTGAAAATGTACCTAACTGATGGTGAAAACCACATCAAAATCCGTTGCGTGGTATAGGAGGAGTTAGCGGCCATACAGACATACAGACAGACGCGGAAAGCGACTTCAATTTATACTATGTAGAGAAGAGAAGAGATTTGTGAAAACTTGTAATTGGCCGTCTATCTTTATATATTTTTACCAAATTTTACACCTAGCTGTAAGTTTTCCTATGAATAACAAAACTATCGTTACTGTCCCGTTGCTGGACAAAGGCCTCCTTTCCTAGGCTTTGCCCAGCAGTAGGACAGTATTGCCTGAAAAATAATGAATATATGCAACCAACATTCCTACATTTCTTTTGCTACACTAAATAGAAAGTCCTGTTTCAGATTCAGCCACAATGTAATACAAATATAGCACAAAAAATACAACAAAGCAAGTAATTGAAAATCATTTCAATCATGTTAGTATAGACTTATCACTTGAAGTTTGAATGGCTTCACATTCGTTTGTAATGCTTAAAGCAGAACCATAAAGTAAGTTTGTTTAGGCTGCAAGTGGCCAGCGTTAATGTCGGAGTTTTTAAGCCTCTGACATGAAACTATATAAAGTAAAACATACCTGTACACCCATCTTCATTTTGGTCTTCTGCAGCGAAAAGTCCAAGCAGGCAATCTTTGCATTCAAAATTTTTTTGGGCATGGCTTGTGAAGCGACCGTGCAGTTGAGGGCGTAGCCTTTAACCAGGACACTCTCCCGCGCGCTGCGTCCGTGAGCCTGGAACATGGAAATGTTTCAATTTCAATGAAACACATAATTAATTTGGAAATTTTATAATGGAAACTGACGTGGTTTTATCACACAACACACATTTATCTTGGCAAAGACCACCGAATGTGGTTGAATTGAAACTATAGTCGGAATAACAGACTTAATCTTACGTAATTCTTGTATACTATAAACCAAATGGTTTATTTTTTTACTGCGTAATGTAAAAGTTTCAGATCGGCATTTGTATGTATGTATATTTGTTCAACGATAACTTATTGTATCTATATTGTTTATTTCAATACAATTTAAGTTCGAATATGTACAAAATCGATCATGGGGTTATGGAAATATAAGGTTTGCATGGTCACAGTTCGGGGCTCAACTCCGTAATTGATTGAGCGAAGGTTTTATAATATACTAGCGACCCGCCCGCCCGGCTTCGCACGGGTGTAATTTACGTGCGAAGCCGGGGCGGGTCGCTAGTTATATATATAAACCTTCCTTGAAAATGTATCTAACAGATGGTGAAAACCGCATCAAAATCCGTTCCGTGGTTTAGGAGGAGTAAGCGGCCATACAGACAGACAGACAGACAGACGCGGAAAGCGACTTCAATTTATACTATGTAGAGATGGTACACATGTTTGAGAATTCAGAATGGGAGATGGTAAGGCGTACTTCCAGTACTAAAATCTTTCTGTTAGATTTCACAGTGAGGTAAACGGTACGGCACACATTTAAATAATCAAGACAAGCACACAAATAAAGAACACTATTATTTAGTTGCACACTAACACGAAAAGTAGTGATTGTATGCAAGTAGTTCATGCAAAAACTAATTTTGAGCACAATTGGGTTGTAAAGAAATAGCATCACACACATATTCTCCCTATGTCGTCGGTCCATCTAGTGGGAGGCCTCCCTACGCTGCGTCTTCCGGTTCGTGGTCTCCACTCAAGAACCTTTCTTCCCCATCGGTTATCGGTTCTTCGAGCGATGTGGCCTGCGCATTGCCACTTCAACTTGCAAATATTAACAGCTATGTTAGTGACTCTGGTTCTTTGGTGAATATCCACGTTTCGCCAAATAATTCTCCCAGTCGCTGGCATCCAGTGGATGCAAAAGGCAGGCTGTCGTTCAGTGTGGAGGTAAAAGGGGGAGGCCTATGTTCAGCAGTGGACGTCTTCTGGCTGATAATGATGACATATTCTCCCAGAGGTTTTTGCTTTATGGGTCAATTAAATAAAGTATTGCAAGTCCAATTTTACCTTTAGTACGTTCACAGCTTTGATGGGGTACGCAACATTGCCTCTGGAGTCTTGGATCTTGATGGCTTGAGCTGCGTCAACAATCATTTCCGAGAAGAAATCTGCATCACTGGGTTGGAGTGAAAGAACTCATTGTTTGTGTCGCAAGATTGAAAATAATAAAATTGTACTATTATACATTCATAGAGATAGAAAAATGGCTTTGAATTAAGGCGCCTGGAAAACACAGATAGGTGTTAGGTGTTTGGTGACTGATCTGACAGTTTATACTCTGTTCAATTTCTTTTAACTCTGACAGTTCACAGCTGCTGCAGTCAGAATGTCAAAAGCGAATGAAGATATTTTCTTGGTATATTTCATTGTAGTATCAGTTGTCAGCTACAACTTTACAGTCAAAAACCTAGCAAAAGAACTTAAAGGCTTTAATTTTTAGAATCTAATGCAACTATCAGAACTAAAAAAAACTTGGACGGAGTATATTTTTTTGTTACAATCACGTATGAGTCCTCATTTCGCCACCAACTCGCCTATTGGTAATTAGGACACCAAGGTTTCCGTTTTACCCGAGTTATTCAAAGCGACCATTGATGGAAAACGGGAATTAAAAAAAAACGGGAAGTTTTGAAAGTTGTTAGTTTTGCTATTTTTAAGATGGCATTGAATGAGAGTATTAAATAACATGAAGATCCCGGGAAAAGTTTTTTTTTAAATGAATAATAGGCTTGCGTTTGACCACCATCACGCCTGATGTTAAGCGATGATGCGGTCTACATTGGAGCACGCTTGCCTAGAAGGAACCGATTCACTTGTTATTTGAAGACACCCAGATTGTTGCCGACTTTAGGAACAACATATTTCCCAAGTTCCAGTATACAAAACTCTAATACTAACCGACAGTGCGGTACTTCTACTTTAATTCAAATGTTGTATAACAGTAATTTTCAAAAGGATACGCTCCGATAAGCTTAGATGACATAGTGGTCTTAGCAGCATTGACTATGGAAGGTCTCCCAAGGGACTCCACTGTGACGGTGAGGTTGTCCTGGATGTACTTGACGGCTTCCTTGCATGCGAGGCGGTAGCCGGAAATGATGCTCGTCGGGTGGATTTTGTTCTTTACCAGTTCATCTGCATTCTGGGAAGTCATATTTTAATTTTATTTTATTTATTAAGGAACAGTAAACAGCCATATTATAAAATGTACAACAATGTGGATAGATTAATAAACTTAATAATACAGCCAACAGCCCTATTCACAGATTACTTACAGAATTATATAGATTTACCGCTAGGAGTAGCTAACTTGCAAAAAATAATATTCAAATTTTTTAATTTTTTATTAAGCCCTAAAATACGAAAATAAAAAAATTATGATTTTATAAAGTTTAAACAACTATTAATTAACATAATAATAACAGAAATTTATGTAAATTACTACATAATAAGATTTTTATTGTACATTTATCAATATCAGCCTATTATGTCCCAGTGCTGGGGCATGGGCTCTCTCAGGGATAGAGGATGGGCCCTAATCCACCATGCTGGCCCAGTGCATGTTGGTGAATGACATGTCTTTGAACTTTTGAGGTTTTTAGCCATATCTGTGTTCTCAGAATGTTTTCCTTCACCGTTTTTGAGCAATGGCATTGAAATGTACATAAGTCATTTAAGTACTCCGCTCCTAATCCATACGGGATTAGAACAACCTCCCGGCTTTCTTGTTTGCTGAGAGATATAATCTGGGCCTTTTCAAGGTTAGAGTGACTAGGTATCTTCTAATGGTGGCACTTAATATCGCTTATGTTTGCCGATTAAAAAGGGACACAGCTACGTATACTGCGTAACTGCATCCTTTTTTTAAGTCTGCGTGCTTCATCGTTGACCACACTAACCAACAGGCCAACAGGAGAGTTGGTTGTCAAACGTGGATTTATTCGTGATAAAAATAAGTCATTGTTATGGGGCCGAGGACCCAGGTATGTCCTAAAACTGCGACCAGAACCACCAGAAGATGGGCAGCAGCATCTTCATAGTTCACGGTGAACGTACTGCGATCTCCAAGCAACCTGCCAAGCGTGGGGATTATGGCAACACCCCTCTCCAAGAGGGAGGCCTTTGTTCAGCAGTGGACGTTTAATGACTGATGATGTGATAGGGCCAAGGATTGAACCAGGTAAACAGATTGTAAAGTGCACATGCTACTGCTCGGCCATTGTCGCTCACCGTGGCGAACTTACTGGTGTACTACTATTTCTTCAAACTCAATTAATGCAGTAAAAAATAAACTTACAGATCGGAGAAGATTATATATTAACAGAAAAAATACTAACTTTCAACACAGGGATATCAGGTTAGGCTGCTCATCTAACAATATATAAATAAACAATATAATTGAGCATTACCTTGAGTAGTTATATGATTATTTACGGGATATTTACCGTGGTAAGGTTGTGGAATGAGCTCCCGATATTGTGGCGCAGTCGCACCATGCAAACCACCATGCACCTTACCACGGTAAATATCCCGTAAATAATCATAGAACTTTAGTGAAAAACCGTGATAGTTTAAAACAGTGTTTTACCTTGAGTAGTTCAGCAGCAATAATAACAACAGATGTGGTGCCGTCTCCGACCTCCTCGTCCTGCAGGTGGGCGAGCTCCACCAGCACTTTGGCTGCTGGGTGCTCCACCTCCAACATTCTACAACACAATATTGAGTATAGATGAGATTTTTTTAATAATATTTGGGATTTTTTTTTTCTGACCCCAAACTAAGCAAAGCTTGTGCTATGGCTGCCAGAGACTGATATACATACATACTGAACATCCAGATATAGAACAAACACAAATTTTTAATCACATAAATCTTTGTCCTAGGTGGGAATCGAACCCACAGCCCCAAGCTCAGAAGGTAGGTTCACTACCAACTGAACCAACGGGCTATCTAATGAGGGGGCTACAAGTACATTGTCAGACGATACCCGCACACTACTCGTCGGGCATAACCGCAGTCTCCAACCTAGTCTCTTTCTGGTGAGGGGTCGTCTTGTGGTGTCACTGGATTGGTGCATGGTGTAACCTCCAACTACCGTATTTTTGGGCTTTTTAGAGCCCACTTTAACATTGTTATAGGGGATTTTAAGTGGGAGTATGGTTTCCTTATGAGCCAAGTGAAAGACAGGGACTGATGGCATTCTCCTGTATAGGAGACCAAGACTCACTTCAGGTTGTAGCGCCAGCAGAGTAACTAAGAAGGAAGTGGATAATTTTCTGCTTGGTTTTTTTTTTACTTGATTCCAGAATTAAAATCAAGTTCATGAAATAAATGATTTCAGAGAAGTTTGAGATTTGTTCTCGTTACCTAATGATAATTAGTTTACTTACTTGAGAATGGTGGCACCATCGTTTGTGATTGTGACATCTCCGATATCATCTACCAGCATTTTGTCTAATCCAACAGGGCCCAGTGAACTTTTCACTATATTGGCGATTGCCGCTGCAGCCATTACTGCAAAAGATACATTTTATTAGCATGGTGTCTTTGACAAGCCAAGGAAACCTTTGTATGGTGGTATTGACTTGAGGTTATTTTCGAAATGTACGATTAATTTGTCGAAATTGTTGACTGAATTACCTTGTTTTCCCCATTTTGTAACTAATTAGTGAAGTTTTATTGTAGTTTATAAAGATATATTGAAATTATTTACAGAAATCTAACCATAAGTCGCGCTGCATGTGATCTACCGGGATGAAATCATCGTCTGTAAATTGTGACATAAACATTACCATTTTGTGTTCGGACGGGTTGGCCCGAAGTCCGGGTCCCTGCGACGGATAAAGCAGCAGCTAATGTCGACATTTTATTCTAGAAATTCACCACAAATTCACAAAATAAATCACCCGTCACACTTTTTGATTCTCGAAGAATAATTCAATGTTGCCAACAGCGAAACAAAATTCAAATGATAGTGACAGATGTGGACTTAATTGCCAGAATAATAAAATAAAAAAAACTAATATTATTTTTCTTTCCTCTGCAAGAATTTTGGCGTCACATGTCTTGTGTATTTGCTAGTTTTCGAATAGGTATACTTAACATGTCTTGAGTCAAGCAAAGTAGGTCACAGTTAAGTCCAAGTTATGCTCTAGTAAAGTGATGGAGACCTTATTAGAGGCTTTGATAGAGTTTTGGAAACTACTACACCAATATTTCTTTTGTGTGTGTGCTGAGTTTTGCTCGTAAATTTAAAATGTTCTGTTGCTATTTAACCTCGGTCCATCACATAGATAATACACTGGGTCCAAGCATGGATGTAAGTAAATAGGTCCAAATCGGTCCAAGCATTTGTTTGCTCAGACAGCATAGACAATGTCAAAAACTGATAATAAATAGCTCTATTTATACCAAGGACGTTATAATTATACCAATAGGGTTTATATTATAACGTCCTTGATTTATACCTATTTCACTGGAGTATAATAATATCAACACCAAGGACGTTTCATAACTAAACGTCCTTGACCTACAAACCTTTGATTATATATAGAACGGATGTGGTATTAGCCCGAGCTGCTATGGAAAAAAGTCTGGCACTTTTTGCGGGAGACGAAGTAAACACGCATAGCACACACTTGTTTTCTAAAGCCCGCCCATTCAAGTAATCGAATACATCTCTACAAGTGCACACTTCAATATAACCTGCACTCATTGACAAAACAGAACACAAATACAAAATGCGCACCGCTCATTGGTCGCCTCGCTGTGTTTACTTCGCACACATTAAACAACGCTAGTGAAGTGATAAAAATACCAACTAAATGTTGTGCTTTCACCAATTGTTACCATACCGATATCGGATACCGAAGAGTGTACTGGAGAAGTTTGATTTGTAACTATGGAGTTACTAATAAAGTATTGTATTGATAATACAATACTTTATTAATTTCATTCGAAAATCTCACTATGGGCCTCATAAGCAAGCTCAAAGTCGCACAACGAGCTATGGAGAGGGCTATGCTCGGGGTTTCTCTACGAGATCGAATCCGAAATGAGACGAACGAAAGTCACCGACATAGCCCACCGGATTATTAAGTTGAAATGACAGTGGGCAGGGCACATATAACGCAGAACAGATGGCCGATGGGCCGAAAGGTGTGATGATGATGATAAAAAGTAGCCTCTCTCTGGCTCTTGAACTATACCCATGCAAAAAATCAGGTCGACGATCCGTTGTGCCGTTGCAGCGTAAAAGAGGAACAAAAAACACACTTTCGCATTTATAATATTAGTATGATATACTTTGTATCCATTTTCAACCCACATTTATTATTCTGACACCATAACATCAGAAAAAATTAATAAATGGAAGCGTTACACCTACAGTTTCCCCTTTAGCACTTACCTCCCCCACCCCTCGGTCGTCCATTTGTATACATTTTGAGCACATCGTTTGCAGTTGTATGCGCTCAATATTGAAGTGTGCGTTTGTAGAACTAGTAAGAATAATTATGTCAGTGTCTGCAATAGCTGTTTACCTCGCCTTCTTCAGTATTTGACAAACTTTCTTCGGTACTAGCTTGAGTTTAAAGGCCGATCCCAACTATATAATATCAAAGGCCATATACCGATAACACACGCAAGATACCAATAATATACCTACTGTACTGGAGATTTACTTATTTATGACAGTAAAGTAAATACAGTAGACGAGGCCGTATGGCTTTAGCATGCTCCGAAATGGCCGAAAAACACAAAAAACGAGTATTTATACCTATTAAACTTCATTCAAACTTGGATTACGTCGTACGAGTAACTATATAAGTAACGAGTACGAGACTACGAGTAATAAATTAGCACATCACTAGTTCATTTTTTCGACAAAGTTGCCAACTTAGTAACTATTTGTGCTAGATTTGGCTCTATTTTCGTAAGTCTAGTCTAGCGCTGAAATCTAAGATAAAACAGCTAACACTAAACAGCAATCACGCTGGGTTTTTTTTCTGGTCACCGTAGAACAATACGCAGCCACGTGAGAAGTAACAAAACGCTTTAGTTTTATATGTTGCTTTGCTATACTATCTTGGGGGATTTTCCGGAATTAATAAGATGACGATGTACCTACGTCCTACACTGATATGTTTGTATATCTAATTTTAATATGATAATCCTTTCTTTGTAGCAACCTTATTATTCATAGAATTTGGCCCTAAAACGTTTTTCTGATAAAATGGAGGCGTGACATGCTATTGTGTTATCCTACTGGATCGGATGACTCCCCCGCGTTCGCTTGCGGGGGGAAGAGAATGTCTATTTGACCGTAGTGTTTTAGAGTAGCATTATAATTATATAGCTTAGTATGTTGATTGAGTAGTTCTAGTAAGAACTAGAATTGTGCTTGGAAATAGCTTGAAAACAATGTGTGTATTTGGCAAAAATGAATTTAATGCGAGAATTTTGAAGTTTATCAGCATTCGGAATTAAAGAAACCTATATAAAAACTTAAACCGTTTTTCTCGGGTGAGGCAATACGTTCCATAATGAAACTTTATAATTTTATTCCATGTCCAAACAAATTTGCTATATATTTTGTAAATTTATATTAATCTAGCGCTATTTGAGATGTCATTTAGCGAGTATCTGTGATATCGAGTTGGCAACCCTGGTTTTCGATTAATATTTTCTTCTGTTCAATTAAGCTTACTTAAACTCGTTTTGTGGTGAAATTAGCACGTTATTTGTTTAATAAAATATTTACCTGTGATAAGAGACTCCGTGCGTAGTGAAGTTCGTAGTATGTGATCGAGATTTACAAAGGATTACTGCACATATGACCATTTTTAAGGAGCTCCGTTTCGTAACATAGTAAGAAGACAAATGGCGGATGAACGACGTTGAAACAGTTTTTATAAAACGGTGTGCTCGTTTGACATACGTTGGCGGAGCCAACGCATGTACCTCGGCTGAGGGGAAATTATAGGTATGACATATCCGTTCTATATATAATCAAAGCTACAAACAGAAAAGGTTATTTTTTTCGTTTGGAGTGTACCGGGTAGATCAGGGTAGATAGTAGATACCAAAGATACTCATTGACAAAGCCTATTAATAATAATATTTGACTAATATTTAACTAACCAATAGTAGACAATCGAGGCATGCAATGGTAGTGCCAACATGACACTAAAACCTGCCAGATTTGAATAAGCCGGTATGCTGTGTTGTCCCTATATTATATTCCATAAATTCCATTTTGTATTTACTTTCCCTACGTACCTGCTACACTACAGTCGAACGTTCAATAAATAATATCACTTAAAAAACTGAATTCAAAAAACCACAAAACACGAAGAACAAAATAATATTACGGGCGAGTGGATTTTATTTTAAAATTTATTCTTATTGAAACAACATTACGACCTATTTACATATTAAGCATGCATAATACATCCTTATTTTGACTTGAACAAAGCGCCTGAACAAAACTATTGTAGATACAATATTGTAGCGAAATTGGTATAGGCGCTTGAGCAAAATTATCCATTATTATTCGAGTTGGTTTAATAACTACTGCCACACTACTACGCCAAAATTCATGAAATTTTTGCTAAATAAACTAGGTCTAAGCTGCAATAACATTGTAAAAATCTAATGAAAACCACGAATTCTAATCACTTCCGCTAAGTTTTTAACAGGCTTAGAAAAAAACGGGCCGAATGGAGAACCAATCCATACAGCCCGTTTTTTTTGGTTAATCCATTAAAATTATCTGTAAACCAATATGCGTGTTTCTCTTTTTATCATGTAGAGGAAGCTCACCTCGAGTTTCCTTAGTCAGTTTCCGAGTTTATTTAGTGGCTGGCTATCTTCGTAGTGACAGTAGGTAACTGTTCAACAGTGATATTCGTTCTTCCCATGCCCTTTGAGCATAATATTCCCTACAGAACGTAGGCATAAGTCAAAGCTAGTGTAATAAACCTCTCGAGTACCTATCCCACATACTATAATAATAATAATTAGTGGATGGCAAGTCATCACCTGTCTAAATTTATTTTGAGATGAGACAGGATAAGGCAGGTGCCGTTTCTCATCCCATAGATCTGTTTTCCTATCCACAAGTTGTTCACCTCAATAGCCCAGATTTTTTATCCCATATTGTACAATAGTTTTATACCTATTTCATTTTATACACACCCCCATAATTGTATTTTTTATTCAACAGCCTCTTCCTCTTGGTGTTGGCTTCGGCCTCCCCCCCAATGGCTCTCGAAGGTCCTGGCTAGATCCGTGAATGTATCGAAATAAAGAGTCATAATAATATATCACTTTATTATACAGCGAAATAAAAATACAAAAAGTCACATAGAAATAATACAAGACCGTCAGTATAATAGGCGGCCTTATTATGTGATTGTTTAGTTTGTTTTAACGAGTCGCATAAAGCGTGTTTTATAGTTATAAAATTATAATAATTATTTTATTAATATCATTTCATTAAACTTATCTAATGTGTGAGCGTGGCAGAGTGAAAATATAAGTTTACTTTCTGGCCGATAAGTTGGTAGCATTGCACGCGACTCAGCGTTGCTACCAAGCTGCTAGATACGTACTCAGAATACTGGAGAGAGCGGTCATAAACTTTGGCGCGGAGTGTACGCGGCGGGTATATCCCATATGATTACGTGACCGAATCATGTGTGTATGGGTCGGCTCTCGGAAATTGGGAAAAGCACTCCATGTTGTACGTGACTGTACCCGGCGACCGGCCGCGCGCTAAATAATGCCTCTATGTCTAATGTTATATGAAGAAATGGGATTTAACTCAATTGGGGGAAGTGCCTTTACTAACTAAACAAAATACAAGCTAACACTAAAACTACAAAAAGCTATTAATTAAAATATTAATAGTTGTATTATTATGCAATACTATTATAAATACATATCGCAAGATACCCACCCAGGCAACACGAAATTTAAAAAAATTAAGACAGCTATGCAATTTAAGAGTTAAGACACCTATTTCTATGATGCTAATTACTAAAAAATACTAAAATTACCTTGATACCTATACGTATTACGTAGATAATTATATAAGACACCTATTTTTATGATGCTAATTACTAAAAATACTAAAATTACATTGATACCTATACGTATTACGTAGATAGGTATACGTAATACGTATATTTATTATACGTATACGTAATACGTATAGGTATTATACTTATACGTAATACGTATAGGTATCAAGGTAATTTTAGTAATTAGCATCATAGAAGTAGGTGTCTTAGCTCTTAAATTGCATAGTTGTCTTAAATTTTCTACATTTCGTGTTGCGTGGTTGGGCATCTTGCGATCCAAGCATAGGTATTTATGCCAGCATTTTGTTTTCTCATTTGTAGGTAGGTAAATAAATTTAACTAAACGTAAGAATAATGTTTACGTTTTACAACGCGGTCTGAAATCCGACGTCAATTGCTATTTATGTCAAGCGACGTGAATAAAACCCGACGATATCTCAACGACGTTCGGTCGACATTCATTGGGATGCTCCGCATCGCACGCCGTATCTACACCAGAGAATAATCTCCTTTTCTGCGGCTTTCGGAAGCCCGATACCGAGCGCAGAGCAAAACAAATAGAGGGTAGTTGTGCACATGCGTGGATGTGACACACGCACGCGCCCGCTCTGTCGCGGCAGTCGCGCGCCGCCCGTTGCCGCGTCTGCACGCATTCGCCTTGCTCCGCGCTCCCACCACGCGTTAAATGGCGCCCAAACCGGGACATCCCTCTCGCGGGTAAGTCGTTACATAACCATTCTCATGCGCCTCATCATCACGCTTTACGAGATGAGGGGTGGTCCATGACGCAGCATCCGTGAACGTCTCTGAGGGCGTGGTAGGACACCTAGAGAGGTGGGGGGAGGCACGGAGTCGGCGTGTTGGCGATAGCGCCTGATAACGTTGCAGCCGGAGCCTCCACTGTCAACAAACCTCAACATTTTCTCTGAAATACATTGTAACTAATACGTCTAAGTAGATTCATCTCGGAGTCTATTGATTTTCGCTTGCGCTCCGAAGACGTTCGCAGTTTCTTGCTTGTAATCATTATGATCTATTGTCGCAGCCTCTTTGGCATTCAGCTGTGGAACTCCGCTCAAAAGAATCTATCGGCGACTTTTGTCGATAAATTTTGGGCTTATTGCTTTACGACTGAAAATATGGAACCATAACGTCATGTTGAATTCTTTACCAGTAGGTAAGTGAATTGATAACATCGTAAAGGGAAATGCTGGCGAAAAATGAGTAAAACACGGTACTAAATAGCTGCGAAGTAGGTATTTACCTATTTCCTTTGCATAAGTAGGTACTTCAGATAATATTAATCGTACCGTAGTATCTAATTCGTAGGTAGAGACTTGCAAGCAGCTCAATAAACGTCAATTATTATAATAAATTATGTTAGTTACTAAGTTGTAAGCAAATTGATATGTTGATATACCTACTTACTTATATGTGCGTGCAAAATCACATCAAAATTATTTAAAAAAAAATACCAATTAGAAATTGATCGTTGGAAACGTCAAAACGTCGAAAAAGAAAAGAATAATAAACGACAAAATTAAAAATCTACTGATGATAAATTTTAAGAATACTTCTGTCTTGTTTGTGTAGAAAGTTACAGTGACAGCAGGCTAGGAGAAGACAGGGTGCAATGTTTTAGATGTAGGCTGTGGGCACACGAAGCATGCACAGCAGGCGTTTCAAATTATGTGCGCCATAATTTTATTGTGAACCTGATTAATAATTATGTTTGAGCATTGGACCAATTGGTTGCAAATAATATTAGTAACAATCTCTTGACGATGTTAATTCTCATATAAGTTGATTGATCTCATTAAGTAACTCGCTAGTTAGAAAAAATATTTGTTCAGACTGATAGTAATTTACCTAAATTAATAATAAAACTGATTATTTTTGATTACCAGCATTTAATCATTGCAAGCCCTCTTTACCTGTTAGTAAACATCAGCAACGGTACCTGGAGTGGTTAAAATATTTGTTTAAATAATTAAAAACACCTGTTTCAACTAACCCAAGGTACCGTTTCAATAAATCAGTTAGTTTCTACTATAATCTATGTATGTATAATAAATGGCAGATCTTTTACACAGGGTTGAACGAATTGTTTAAATGTCTCTGGGAAATCAAGGGACCCCAAAATACAGGCTCAGCCTAGTTTGGGGCCCACAGCTAAAAGTTAAAATACTTAGCTTAATTCAATCTAATTAATTTGTAATGATTTGGATATTATTATTAGATAAATAAATTATTTGAATTTGAATTGAATTGACCCCGGCACAGGGTCAATTGAAACATTTTTAGAGGGTTTCTAAATAGCTTCCACTTAAGTTATGGGCGTATATTAAGCAACATCAGTAGTGTTATTATATAACCAGATTGTCTACCTTTAATTAAAACTCATTACCAAACGGATAGGACATAAAACTGAAGCCACACTAACAGTTTTATCAAAATCTTTTCAATTGACCTCAGCCTTCCCTACATTTATTGTACATTAGCTGCACCCCACGGGTTCACCCGCGTAGTGATAAAAACTGTGATGATGATGATGAAAATTAGCATGTGTTAATCCAGGACATAAGCTATGCATAATCCAAATTTCATTCAAATCCGTCCAGCCGTTTTTGCGTGAAGGAATAACAAACATACACACACACACAAACTTTCGCACTTATAATATTAAGTGTGAAGTGTGATAAGTGTGTTAGTGTAATAGTGTGATAAGTGTGATAGTGCGATAAGTGTGATGGTGTGATAGTCATCATCATCATCAGCCAGAAGACGTCCACTGCTGAACATAGGCCTCCTCCTTTAACCTCCACACTGAACGACAGCCTGCCTTTCGCATCCACTGGATGCCCGCGACTCTCACAATGTCGTCGGTCCATCTAGTGGGAGGCCTCCCTACGCTGCGTCTTCCGGTTCGTGGTCTCCACTCCAGAAGCTTTCTTCCCCATCGGTTATCGGTTCTTCGAGCGATGTGGCCTGCCCATTGCCACTTCAACTTGAAAATTTTAACAGCTATGTCAGTGACTCTGGTTCTTTGGCGAATATCCACGTTTCGGATTTTATCGCGCAAAGAAACTCCGAGCATAGCTCTTTCCATTGCCCGCTGAGAGACTCTTCAACTTCAGGAGTTTTTCCAAAAGGCCAACAGTTAAGGACCACGTCGCAGTACCATATGTCATCACTGGCAACACACTTGGTCAAAGACCCTCGTCTTGAGACACTGTGGTATCTTGGACGAGAAGATGTCACGCAATTTCCCGAACGCTGCCCATCCGAGTTGGATTCTTTGGGCGCTCTTTGCTTAAGTTGGACTTGCAACAATCTGTCCAAGATAGGTGTAATGGTCAACAACTGGTATCGTTCCCAACGACTACTGGCACCGGCAGTGTGATAGTCTAATTACTGCAGCGGCAGGCAGATATAAGACTTTGATTATGTAAGGTGTATGAAAGTTTAAATGTGGAGCGAGGCGTAGCCGTGGCCAGCATACGCGTACCTATAAATGCTTAGTTGCCGCTAAGGCTTGTACCTACTTTTCTCAATCATTGCGTGGCTATTTGCGTAAAATAAACATAAATATTTGGGTGTAGTTTCACATTTTATTAAGACGTCGCCTAACAATCAAATTTCGAAAAAAAAAAAAAACAGGTGGCTGTATTTTGGATTGTGAGCCAACACAGATAGTAGATCTGTGTGAGCCAATCACAAGACACAACTTGACACAAGTCATAGCCATCACAGACTAAACGAAAAAAAAAACTTATCTGTGATAGCCATCTGAAAAAGTCAGCTCTTTTTACTGTAAATTCTAAAATAACCTAAGTGCATTCGCCTCTTTTTAGTAGAAGAACGTATTCCTTTGCACCTTGAAATATCTTGAACGAAATATCTCTCATCTCTTCCAATATTTTGTATGCACGACCCAAGTACAAGCCATCAGAGAAGATATAAATTGGCCGCATATAACTTTTTGGACAGGAAAATTTTCATTGCTGAAGCTCATTTTGATTGAAAATCGGTAAAATATACACCTAACTAACACAGTGACGAAGTTATTTTCTTGACTTAACTTTCTGATTTGCACAAAGAAAAAGAGAAGTTTTTTTTTTCTTTGCATTTGATAGCATTGATTTCTTGTTTTTTTAATATTTAAGCAGATACCTAATCTTTTCAAAAAATTCCTTCTTTTTATGAGATATAAATAAATTTAAAAAACCGACTTATTTTACTTGGATAACATATTTCCCAGTAATTTTGATTTAAAAAACCAAACTACTAAACAAATTTTGATGAAGTTTCTATGGGACCAATCTGAAAGTATATCATTACAAATGAAAAAATATTATAATTTTTAATAATTTTCTAAATCGGTTCATAAATGCCGGAAAATTCGTGTATAAATATTATTTTGTTCTTTGTAGTGGCACAATGTTTGTGTTTTGTGGTTTTTTGAATTCGGTTTTATTAAAAGATAATTTATTAATTAAAACATTTCCTATATATGTAGGTACGCAGTATTCGCTAGGCGAGCTTGAGATTTTATTAATTTGAAGACTGGTTATCCATTGAAAGTGCATAATTCCAAGTGTAGAAATAAGATTGACCTTCCTGCAGTATTACGAGTGATTTTCTAGTTTTTCCACATTTCCTGCGAGAAAATATACCATGATACAAACTGTTTCTTTACCAAAATCAAGATCGGTCCACTATTTAGTTAAGAAGAGAATTAAGTATATGTTCACTTCAAATCGAGTCAAAAAAGAACCGGACTCACCTCACCAACGAAAACTGAGCATTTCATTCACAACGCGTCTCTCCTAAACCTCTTCAACCGGCTGCGAAAAATCACCAGCGATTTGTCTCAAGCGGAAATAAAGCCTGCTATAAAAGTTATCCGGTTTTTAAACCGCGTGATAATCTCGCGGCCACCCGAGGGACGATCGTTTTCCTATTTATATGATAATCAGGCCCGACTGGTCTTCCGGATCCGGATATTAAGTGGACTGTCTGCTTCGAGGATAAATGCTAGTTGGCTATTGTAGGAATTCTGTCTGTTATGGTTCTAAGGAGGTTTTGGTTTTATTTGAAAGAAAGCCGTAAATATGCTTTTATATTAGGTAGCTCTTTGATAAGGTACATACAGCTGCAAGGACCATAATAACATGCTGCTTTTTGCTTTGAACAGACCTCGCATAATTTTTGCTACGCAACTTTGAACTAAGATTTTATTTTTAAATCATTTTGAAAAATTTGGCTAGTGATTTTCTTGGGTTTCTTTTTTTTATTATGGCTGCTGGCCCGTTGTTTTTTTTTACTTGGCTTATGGCTACTGCCCTTTTGGATTTGCGGGCAATTTTGCCATCAACAGTGAGGGTGGAGGATGGAGATTGTTTAAAGAGGGAAGATAATACTGGTTGATGACACTACAAAAAAAACAAATGAAAAACTATAGACGACTATTATTGGACTGAATGAAATTAGATAATGAAAATTATATACCTGAGTAAATAATACTTTCCTATTTACCTACCTCATTAAGTTTAAAAAACGCTTCATGGTGATAATCATATAGGTACCTACTATAAAATCATTGCAATAGGCTATCGGACAGTCGGTTGATTGGTTTACAATATTAGTCTTTGTGAAAAATATTACTAAACGTTAAATGTATACTGAAGAAATTATTTAAATCGGCTAGTAAAGTGCAAAGTTTGTGGTTGGATTATAGGAAGGGATTCTCTGTCCCCTTTCCTCAAAGTGTGTAAGGAGTTTGAGTTCAGTAAGGAGTTTGTATGGCGTAGGTACTTACCAGTGGCGTCATTTGAAAGTATAGTGCACTCTCTGTCTAGCAAGACATTAAAGTGCTACACAGTGTTACTTACGCATATAATTATAGACCGTACTAGGCCGAAAGGAGGTCATTGTACTATTTATGTCATTGTATTTATCATTATGAACAACTTTTACTATGAGGCAACGAGGCAACCCTGAAATCGTGAAAAAAATACTGGTGTTCCATACAATTTGTCGAGTGTCTGCGTTTAAATATCTCGAACTCCATCCACAACCTCATCATGGTAAATATCCCGTCAATAATCATACAAATTTAGTAAACAATCGTGATAGATTAAAGCAGTGAAAGTTAATTTTACATCAGTACACTAGGTATTTTCTTTTTTCTATTTTGTTGAATCGCAGTTACTTCTATTTACTACTATTTTTTCTATTTCTATTTGTTACCGACTATACCTAAGTATATATATATATATATAATTATGAATGCAAAAGAGCCAATCTGCGCCAAAATATTAGCCGTTTATTACTCGGCACCGGCAAGAAATTCTGCAAAATTTTTAAATTGAGCCGTGTGATTACAGCTGGTGGTTATTTCAGGAGGTATAAATATCTTGAACTGACTTAATAAGTTAAAGCTTTATTAGTTTCACACAGTCCGGGTATTAAGAGACAGTGTGGTCGAAGATGGTATAGACGCCTAGTTAAGTGAGGCTGCTGGAAACAAACAGAGTTTGGTGACAGATTTTCAACAATAGGCATGATGACTAATATTTAATTTATTATAAATAACTGTCTTAGCGATTAATATAACTAAATACATTACACATACTGAAAAAATTATTTAAATTGGCTGATAAATCTCTGAGATATGAATGTTTAAAGTTTTAGGTGGGGATAGAGAGGGGATGCTCTATCCCTTTCTCGCAAAGCGTGTGTTAGTATAGCATTTGTATGGCGCACCTGAGCCGTGACGTCAGCGCTCAGTATAGTGCGCTCTTTGTCTAGCATGAAATTAAAATGCTTATATCTTATTTATTATTTAACTAATTTTAATTTTGTTTTCGTTGATGGGCTCTATTTATGATCGGCTTTTTTATGAGTTAATGAAAAAATATTAATCATCATGCCCATTCTAGTTTGGAGTGATGGTGGCCGAGCGAGAGCATGTGCGCTTTACAATCTGACAGCACCCGGTTCAATCCTCGGCCCTGCACCAATGCCTTATTTATGTGTAGTTACATGCCATCGCTCAGAAACGGTTAAGGAAAACATCGTGAGGAAACTGGTATGTCCAAGAACCTCAAAAGTACAAAGCATGACGTTCAACAAACATCCACAGGGCCAGCATGGTGGATTAGCCCTCTCTGAGAGAGGGCCTGTGTCCCAGCAGTGGGAACATGAGAGACTGATATTGATGATGATGGTTTACTCACAATGTTTTCCTTCGTGATATCATAGCCTTGGTCCACTGTGGCTTGGTCATTCTAAAATGATGTGTATTTATTTGGCTACAATGAGATATACATAAAAGTTTGTTGGTACAGTCTGAATGGCTAATGGCTTAACCCTAATGTCAAAGTCTCTGGTTGCGTGAAGGCTTCTGACATGGTAGAAGCCCTACTGGCCCAACTTACCACTGGCCATACCCATGGTGGTATGTTGGGTCCCATGGCCATACCCATGGTGGTATGTTGGGTCTCGTGGCCATACCCATGGAGGTATGGTTTGTCTGATGGCCATACCCATGGTGGTATGTTGGGTCCCAAGGCCATACCCATAATGGTATGGTGGGTCACATGGCCATACCCATGGTGGTATGTTGGGTCCCATGGCCATACCCATGGTGGTATGGTGGGTCCGATGGCCATTCCCTTGGTGCAATGGTTGGTCCATAAAAAGGTTAGTTTTTTCATTTAATCTATGCTTAAAGCTGCTCTGTCAATTTCTTGCATACGGAAATTGTCACGCGCAAAAAAGAGACTATACATACGCGGTGGATAAAACACCTACAATAGATACAACTTCTTTTTCTAATGAGTTCTAAACAATTCTTACTAATAATTCAATTGAAGTTAGCAAATTGTTTTTAATACTTGAATGTGAGTAGAGCAATTATTTTAATCACCGAAGACGTATAAAGTTAGACCGTATTTAAATAATATGGAAATGCGGGAAAAGTTTATGTTCGCAGTAAAGTTAGCAGTAAACCTCGAGCGATCGATTTGGTATGAATGATAATAAATAATACACTTGTGTATTGGTGAGGGAGATGTCTATCATCTTCATCATCATTTCAGCCATGGACGCCCACTGCTGGCCAGATGCCCCCTCCATCGATCTCCAAAAAAACTCGTTTCGAAGCGGCCTGCATCCAGCGTTTCCCTGCGGTCTCTTTTAGGTCGTCTGTCCATCTTGTGGGTGGACGTCCTACGCTGCGTTTACCGGTCCGTGGTCTCCATTCGAGAACCTTTCGGCCCCATCGGCCATCTGTTCTGCGTGCTTCCTACCCTGCCCACTGCTACTTCAACTTCGATCAAATCCGATGGGCTATGTCGGTAACGTTCGTTCGTCTACGGATCTCTTCATTTCTGATTCGATCTCGTAGAGTAACTCTGAGCATAGCCCTCTCTACAGCTTTGCTACAGCTGTGCGACTTTGAACTTGCTTATGAGATATCTATATTGATGACGAATTGGGTTATTTTTTTACGGACGAAAAAAGAAGAAGGTTCTCCAGTCGACACGTATTATATAATACGTATTAGCAGTTTGATTTTGATGATTCTTTTTTTTTTTATTACTAAAATTGTAAATCATCGGTTGATTTCCAGTTTTGTTATTGTTTACGAAAGAAATAGTTTCCTGTGACCGTCCATACAACTTGTGACAACTTGGCGCCGTATTTTTACAGATTTTTGACCCGGCAAAATCTGAAAAGTATGTTTTTGTTTAATTTTTTATCCAATGAGTTTTACCGGATCAAAGTTGTGTGCATATTATGCGTTGAGTTAATTAACAAATACCTACCTAATATACAATTTAAATTTAAGAGAATAAAGCAATTAACTGGCCAAGAGTGTGTTGAGACACGCATATTCCTTAACTAAAGCCATATAATTGTAGTCAAATTCATAGTTCAGAAATTGATGGCTAATTTACGTGCATCGTATATGTGTCATGTGATAAGTACCTGAATTTAATTAAGCTCTGGGTACCATATAGTTACACGATCTGGCAGGACAAAGTTCTATTTCCTCACTGCAATTATGTGCCCCAAATTCACGCCACTGCAGCATTATTGCATACTAGAATACCTAATAGAGATGAGATCCTTGTGTTGATACTAAAACTGACGTTGAATCTACGACTACACTACTTTTCTTTCAGGGTCACGCAGATAGGGTCCACTAAGTCCATTAGTATCCATCATTATGAAAAACTTTTACTATGGGACGATTACTGAATTTGCTAAAAAATATCAGCTGTTACGTTCATTTTGTCGAGTTTGAATGACTGTTTTCTATGGAACGGCTGATATTTTTTTTGCAATTTAGGAGTTATTCCCATTGTAAAATATAGGTATAATGTACTACTTTGTCACTTTTTGAAAATTCTCATTCACTGATTTCATATCCTCAATAATGTCATAATTTGCAAACGAGAAAACAGTAGACGTAGTTTTTTTACGTTATAGATGGCAAACAAGCAGACGGAATGCCTGATGGTAAGCAGTCACCGTCTCCTATGGATACTTGTAACACCAGAGGCATAACATCCACGGATCTACGTTGCCGAACTATTAAGAATCCTTTTATTTATATTACACGGGAATTATTCACGTAAGATGAACAACGACGAGATTGTAACGATGGTTACAATCTGGCCATCTTCAAATCACGAGTGAATCGGTTCCTTGTAGGCAAGCGTGCTCCAACGTAGACCGCATCATCGCCGTGATGGTGGTCAAACGCAATTTATATAAAAAAACAAAAAAATTAAGCCGGTTACTCCGACTATAGAAAGAAGAACCTATTAATTACTTATTATTTTAAGAATCTATTATTTCGCCTTTTGCAGTCGCAGTATATGAATTCAAGGATTGAATCTAAATGAAGTAACATAGTGTGTGTCCCTTGAAGACTTCAGAAGTGCTGTGAATTCACAAGTCTACGTCACGGGTCGTTGGTTGACCCAATTTGGAAGGTCGTAAGCTCCTCAAGTCGACCATTTTCGATTAGTTCGCTTGTTCTAAGTTTTTGCCTGGTCCCGACTTGGATCATTGCGTTACTTGCACCTTCGATAAACTATTTCTCGTTCAATAACAACTATTAGCGCTGAAGTTTGTATCGTTAAACTCAATTAAAGTTGGAGATAGGGTAGTATCAACTTAATCAATGGTTTCTATTCGATACTATGAAGAAAACCTGACTTTAAGTTTGAATTGATATTAATTAAATGACTCATAAAGTGTATATATAAATAAAATAAAAGTAATTAATTTCAGACTATGACCAAATTTTCTGTCCAAATTTCAAAGATATAAAATTAGAAAATATTTATATTATGCATATAACACATGAAATATTACAATAATTAAAACACATATCCTTAAAAAAACAACAAATTTAATCACAAAACTGATTACCAGTTTTTTTTTTCGGTTTGAATGCGGAGTGCTCAATGTGCTTACTTGTGTGTTGTCCAGTGTTTTGGGTCCATCCGCCAGATGAACAGCTGAAAAAGCTCAAACAAATACATACATGTAAAGTATTGTATGTAGAATGCACACAATAATGGATTTTTCGTTTTTTATTTCAATTATATACAATAATGGATTTTTAATATTTTTTTCAATTACATGTCTACAATAATGTTTTTGTTATTACATACAATAATGTTTTTTTTTTTAATTTAAGGCCGGCACGCACGAAAAATTGTCACGATCCGCCTGAGCCGCGCGTGCAAGCGAGAGCGCGGAACAAGCAATAGAGAGGCAAGATCGGCCTAAGCGTTATCACGTAAAATTAACGTCCGTTAACCGACTTTACAGACAACCCCTTTTTTGCCTGGTTGTTTACCATGTCCTACTTATAAACTTAGCTACACACATATCGTCAAGTGTTATTGAATAATACCTTTGTGGCACTGAGAAAAACAGAGATATCGCATTACGTAGGTACATAACAAAATACAGATTGAAAGCCTACCTCTTTATTGAAGTTAGTTTAAAATGAACAGCTAAGTAAAGACAGGATTAATATTTTCAATTTATCCACCTTAATATTTTGTTTACTGCCTTCAAAGAAAAATAATTTGAGGAAGAATTTTAATAAAAGCTTTGATGAGACTCAGCATCGCTTCAAACCTTAACCTTAACACCAGTGGGGCAATCATGGTGGGGATTTTAGAAATAAACCATTTTGAATATTATAACTGAGAAAGTTGGTGTGTAAGTCTGTATGTTGCTATTTATGCTCGGTTCCAGCATTTATTTGCTCTGATAGCTGCAATGACATTGTAAAAGCCACGAATTTTGATCACTTTCACTAGGGTTTTGAAGATAAAACTGTAGCAGGTACTCGATATACTGAGTGAAATACTAAAGATAATGGCGTCGATCCTGTCAGAACTGTAGTTCTGTAGTATTGCCATTGGCATCGATTCTGATGTAAACTAAACTAAATTTGACAGCTCTAAACTTGTTGCCATCCTTCTCTCACGTATTAAAATGAAAAGAGAGACAGATAATTTTAGTCCTGTCAGATTGGTTTAGTTTAGTGAGTGGTATGACAGAATAGGCTGTCTTTATTCAGCTTTTTACAATGTCATTTGTCAGAACAAAAAATGCTTTGACTAAGTTTAACTCCATAACAGTGGAACAGACATATTATGCTAAAGCGAGACAAAAATATTTATAGAACAGATTTGTTTACCGAGTATTTATGCATGAGAGGAAATATGTATACTGAAGAAATTATTAAATCGGCTTATATGGTTCTGAGATATGAGCGTTTAAAGTTTGTGGTTGGATTAGGAAGGGGTCCTCTGTCCCTTTCCCGCAAAGTGAGTGTCAGTATAGAATTTGTATGGTTTACTTACTAGTGACGTCTTTTGAAAGTATAGTGCGCTCTCTGTTTAGTAAGACATTAAAGTGCTTCCTTAATTTTGAACATATTTCAATTTTGTTTTCGGCGATCGACTAGTTATGGTCAGTTTTTTTTATAAAAGACAATTTAAAAATAAACAATCCGGTTGCTTAATACTAATGTTATAAAGAGGAAAGATTTGATTGTTTGTTTGTTTGCATTGAATAGGCTCCTAAACTACTGAACCGATTTGAAAAATTCTCTCACTGTTGGGAAGCTACACTATCCCCGGATGACATAGGCTATAATTTATACCCGTGCGAAGCTGGGGCGGACCGCTAGTTACTTATAAGGCTTACCGTCTGGCTAGTTGTACAAAGTGTTTCAACTCGGACTCTGCTCAAAGTCTGCATTGTTGGCGTGCCTTGCGCGAGGTATTCCAACAATCTCGAGCTTGCCTCATCGGATTATTTACTTTACATTGTGTACAATAGATGTTGAACATTACCGTACAATCTGTACACATACATACATACTTGTAAAAATATCTAAGAAGTTGCATTCACTTTATTTACTCCAAAATACTGATTGAAAGAAAGCTGTGTTATTGAAAATACACGTACCTGAATGTTTTCAACGCAATAATGCAAATAAATAAAAATAAATACTTGGAATTCATTTGTTGAATACAAAAAACTATTTAATGCCTAATAAGTATTAATAATACATTTTTACAAAAAAATCAAACGACGTTACGGGAAGTGCCATGAACGGGATTATATACAGGGTGTAAGGGGAACACTCTCGAAGCCAAAAGAAGGTAATTGTACTCATCATTATGAACCACTTTTAGTATGGGACCAACCCCGAAATCGCGAAAAAAAATCAGCTGTTCCATACATTTTGTCGAGTGTCAATGACCGTTTTCTATAGAACAGCTGATATTTTTTTCGCGATTTCACGGCTGGTCCCATAGTAAAAGTTTTTCATAATGATGAGTACAATTACCTTCTTTTAGCTTCGAGAGTGTTCCCCTTACACCCTGTATATAATCCCGTTCATGGCACTTCCCGTAACGTCGTTTGATTTTTTTATATACCTACCCTGGTGCTTTTCCGCTCTAGAGGTAGAACAGTTTCATAAAATTTAAATGGAACCGCACCGTTTTAATTTATTCTACTAACTGTTGTCCGCGACTTTGTATGCGTATATTTACATAATAACTTTCAATCCCCTTTTGCTCCTTTTAATTCGGATTTTTAACTAGCGACAAGAGTTACGCGATAGACAAAGGGCCAACTTCTAGGTTAGTTGTAGGTAGTTAGCGCTCGCACGTCTTGAATTGCACATTATTATGTAGTAGCGAGAGTATGATTTTGCGGAGGGAATCTTCTGTACTTGCACTTATATGTATTCTGTGCCCTTATTAAAAGTTGTTCAAAATTATAAGTATATATATAATGTAATAAATGTATATATAGTACACCCTTTCGACGTAACCCTGTATACCAGTATAGCCTATTCATTAAAATTAGGTCAATAAAATCGGCACATAATCGTCGCAGATATCGCCTAGCATACGCATATAAAGAATACAGCCAAATTAAGAACATCTTTTTATTAATTCCTTTAAAAATATGCAACTTTTAAATAAAATTGTGCGATAAAAATATCACAATCATTTTCCATCATGATACCTACTACTACCACTCTGGTGTCAGAGTAGGACGCATTGTCAGCCATCATTTTAAAATTGGGGTCCATTGTGATTTTTGACACCTAAACTTTAAGCGCTGAAATGTACCGTTCTTTGAACTCATTATATTATAGTTATGGTTTAAGATTTTATTTTCTCTAAGAATAAAATAAATAATAATAATATGTAATATGTAATTCACTTAGGTGAGAAAATACATGTTTAACTTAACTAAGGTACTTAAAGATTGCAAACATTACAAGCAACTTAATAATATCGCATCAGTTTTTTTATTTTGTAGGTAGGTGACAGCGTAAAACTAGGGTTCGATTGCGTGTCGCGAATCGTCCAAAGCGCCATAGCAATATCGGTCATTAGTGCTATTGCATGTATGTTGCTATGTAATTGCCTATTACATAACATTTTTTATTTTTGTACATAATTACTGTTTATCTCTATATAGTTTATCTTATTGTTCCAATAAAGTTAATGATTAGTATTAATAGTATTATTATATTAATGATTAGTATTTTGCTGGGTACGCTGCCAACTGGTAGTGGGCTTGAGCATTTAGATTGTCTTTAGACCTTCAACGGTCTATGGGCAGTCTAACTGTATTTGTAGTTTTAGTTTTAGCTTGTATTTTGTTTAGTTAATAAAGGCACTTGCCCAGAAAAAAAAAAAAATGATTAGTTTTATTTTTTATTTTTATTTTTAAGTATGCGTGATATTATTTTTGTTATTATGTTTGCTATGTACATAATGTATAATAAATGTGTTAGTGTAGGTGTAAAAGGTAGGTAAGTATGTCTGTCGTGTTAATGATGTGATTTAGATCAAATTATTTAATAAATACATATATTATAAATCATTAGCTTAAGCTGAGGACTTCTTAAGAATGAAATGTTGAAATGTTTTTTTTTTTTTTTGAAAAGCGGGAAGGATTGTATGTCTATAGTTCGAGGTCATTTCATGTTGTAGTAGGTGCTCAAATTATTTTATTCTGTATGATATATTACCCAGCCTAGCTACAAAGACAAAAAAACTGTTTGAAATTTAAATTTCCCGCCATAGGTGAAAAGTACCACCTTAAAATCGTATTTAAACCAGGAGAGAGTTAAAAATTCAGTTGAGGGTAGACAAAGACGCACAAAGCGCTCTAGGATCACTTTATACTTTTGTTCGCCGGCTTGTAAATAAATTGTCCTATTTGCAGTTGACATAAATATTAATTAAGTGAACAATGGCTGGCCCGAGCCATATTGCTGAATAATTAACTCGCGGCCACAATACGGGAATGTCAACCTGGGAAATTAAATATTGTGGAAAAAACGGTGTAGTGAATATATCTGGTTGTAAATAAACATTGTTGAGAGCATGAATTCATGAGCGAATGGACGCTGACTTTCTTTGTATATCTTTTACCACAGTGTTTTCAAAAAAGAGGAAATAGGTATCTTCTGAGCAAGCGTATTCAATCTTTAACGGCCGGCTATCCGAGTCGCGTAGGCAACAATACGCTCCCTCAGCCCCCGTCAAGTTATAGCGACGATGTATATTGCTGCGCTAGAGTCAGGACGCTCGCGGGGGGAGTGCAACGACAAAAACAAATATAGGTCCGACCTCGATGACGCCTGGCGCGGCACTGAACGCGACGCGCCAAAATTCTTGCGTCCTTTTTACGCTTTTAATTTCACTAAAAAACGACACTCACTATCAAAAATCTATCCAAATAAAAGAATGTTGAATAAAATTGCCTTTCAGTACATGCAATTTCCAGGTTGTTACGATCTTTCATTAGACCATAAAACGAAAAAAAAAAACTGAATCGACTTTGTTTCAGATTTTTTTTTTGATCGAGGAAAGTTTATTCTATCGTGTTTCGAACCAAATCAGAGACTAACACAGATGTATCTGTGACATGTATTTTTTTCCAGCTCAAATATTGTAATTTAACTGAAAAAAATTGATTTAAAACCGTCAAATTTGGTATAAGAGGCTCTCAACTGTCAACTTCGCTTACCATCAGGCACGGTCGAGCGTAACGCAAACCCATATAATAACCAGCCAGTAGGCTTTCAAGGATTGTCTATTAAAATTATACGAATATATTCCACATCTTAAGGGTGGAAAATTAGGGGATAAATATAGTTCGTTGAAATTACCGTGAAGCCGGTTATCTATCTATCTATTTACCTTGGTCACGTCATAACTTGGGAACGACTTACCGATTTTATTTTTTTTAAGTTTTCTAATACTGTGTAGAAGGTAATTACAGGAAGAAAATTAAGAAAATTGCGTAGAAAATTGGAAAACTTTACGATGATATTAACTTCGCAAGTTTGACAGTTCTAAGACAGGACAACGTCTGTCGGGTCAGCTAGTCTATATATCTACACTATATAATATAATAATATAATAATTATAATTTAATATTATAAAGAGGTAAAGTTTGTAAGTTTGTAAGTTTGTAAGTTTGTTTGTTCTGTTTTAACTCCGAAACTACTCATCCGATTTTAAAAATTCTTTCATTATTAGAAAGCTACACTATTCCTGAGTGCCATAGGCTATGTTTTATAATGATAAAGTTTATTTTTCTACACTAAATAACCGTATTAGTAAAACATGTCGGAGAAAAATTAGCTGATTGGCATCTTTTTCGGCGTACGCTGATCTAACGGTTTGAGATAAGTGAGTACTATGTTTGACAAAAATGTAGTTCTTAAGTAGTTTAAAAAAAAAGTCCGCGGTAGCATATATCTAACTCTTATAAGAAAACCACAATAACGATAATAACCGGTTATTGTGTTCAGAATAAAAATTAATATTATAAGGTCATGTTTAGACGCAGTTTTGTAATCTAATTTATGAATCTTTACAAAAATAAATGAATTTATTATCAGGAGTACTTAATGTAGATAAATTTTGCCGTTTACAGTATGTGGTTTAGTTGCACGGTTCATGAGATAATGTAAAATTAAAATAACGCGACCATTATAATCCGCGCGGCGCCTTCATACTGCAGATTATTATGTGGTTAGTAGGTAATATAATAAAATAATCATTATCAACACCATAAAAAAGATATTACAAAAAGATTGCATTAAATACGGGAACAAAAAAAACGGCCTTATCGCTATGAGCGACCTCTTCCAGACTACCATCAACAATGGTGTGCTGCGGTGGAGCGGTGTCACAGGTATTATTAACCGACTTTAAAAAAGGTTCTGAGTTACGTGGTTTTTAGGGTTCCGTACCCAAAGGGTGTTAAACGGGACCCTATTACTAAGCCTACTCTGTCTATCTGTCTGTCGTACCTTTTAACGGACTGTATTTTTCGAACTGTAATAGATAGACAGTTAAAATTTTCACAGAATATGTAACGTTACGGCGGATCAACTTGGAAATATAATAATAGTAAAGTCAATAAGTGAAAGAGGGTCTCCAACCCCCATACAACAAACGTATTTATTTACTAATTTTTTTAATAGCTCTAATGTATAAATGATAATACGTACAAGCGTCAAACTTGGTATGATTATACTACACACTCTATAGTCTAACAACAAATAATAAATAATGGTCAAGTGCGCGTCGGTGACAAATTTTTGTTAGTTATAATTGTGTTATACTCGAGCGTCACTGTAGCAAAGAATTAAATATGTGACTGCGTCGCAATTACTTCGACTATTTCAGACAATAACTGATAGTTGTATTTTGTGGTGGTAAGGAACCCTTAATGCGCGAGCCTGACTCGAAATGCGTATTTTACTAATTTTGAAGTCGATCTAATCACTAATGTTTTTAGTTTTACATAGATAAAAACTATAGTTTTGTGCTAAACAATACTATAAAATTAGGCATACCATTCAGGTGGAAAGGGCGGGACTAAACTAGAGTGGATTACAGGACAGATGCGGGACTATTAGCGAAAAGGGCGCGATAGGAGTATATTGGATTACGGTATGGGAGTGGAGTGGAGCGGACGGCTGCGGGACTAGATCGGAAAGAGTGAGACTGAAGTAGATTGGATTACGGAACGGATGCGGGGCTGGATTGCAAAAAGGCGGAAAGGGAGTAAAGTGGATTACGGGACGGATGCCGAGTTGGATCGGAAAGGGTGGGACTGTATTATATTAGAGAAGATTATGGGACATATGCAGGACTGGTGCAGTAAGGATGGGGCGGAAGAAGAGTAGATTTCGGGACGGATTCGGGCCTGGAGCGGAAAGAGCAGAACGGGAGTTGAGTGGATTTAGGGGGTGAATGCAGAATTGGAGCGGAAAGGGTGGTTTAGGAGTAGAGTGGATCACAGGATGGATGCGAGACTGAAACTAAAAAGACGGGAGGTAGTAAAGTAGATTTCAATACTACGTGAGCGAAGCCGCGGGCAACAGCTAGTATATGTATAAAAATAAATCCTTATTTTCCATGGTGACGCCATAACTTGAGAACGACTACCGAACTCATATTTTTTTTTATTTTGAAGTAGAAGGTTCTTACGGAGAGAATAATTCGTCAGCGTCAGCTAGCTACATAAAAATGTATTAACTAAAGAACAGATATAGTTTAGAGACTGTAGAGTGAATTGAGTGTAAGAGAATACCACAGGAGACAACCGTCAGTATTTTTTTATACAGGTTATTCGGTTTAGCCACGGAAAAAACTCTAGGTATATACAGTACACAATTCTAAACCCAAAAAATAAGTATAAAATAGAACCGTACTATTTGACAGCCCTGCTCCACTGTCAGATATGACAAGCCTGGCTGATACAAGCGGTCTGTTGTGAGAACAGCGGGGAATCATTCATGTTCAAATGTCTCCATGTTGAAAACATGGAGACATTTGAACATGAATGATAATAATTGTACTAAAGCATATCTCCCTTGTGTGTCTGATCTGAGAATCTAAGCCCAAAGATATAGCAAACAAACAATGACATTTTATTTTGATTTCGTCTCACATTCCTCTATTGACCTATTTTTCTTATTCCAAGAATGCAGTTTGCGGAAATGTAACGAATTCCGTTGTGGAATAACTTGTGTCATAAATTTTTTTTTTTTTTTTTAGTTCTTAGTTAGTTTTATTTTCCATGTACATTGTGTTATTGTATATTATATTTACAGAGACTGCCCCGGTGGCTCAGTTGGTAGTGAACCTATCTTCTGTGCTTGGGGGCGTGGGATCGATTCCCATCTAGGACAAACATTTGTGTGATGAACATTTGTGTTTGTTCTATGTCTGGGTGTTAATATCTATTTATTTTATTTTATTTTATTTTATTTTATTTTATTTTATTTTATGTTTATTTATTACGAACGGGTCAAGTCAAATCGATAAGAGAAATAGTTGGTTTGACTTTATAGCACACATTTATTAGGTACAACCATTTGCCACGGCTTCGCTCACATTGTGAGCTAAACATAACCCATTTCTACTCAGCGATAGTAAAGGTGAAAATATTGATAGATATACGTAGTTTAGGAAATCTATGGGTGAGACCTTTGATCAGTGAATGATTTTTGAAGTTATACTTCTTATGCGACTTGCGTTAAACGTTTAACGCTACCATGGAGGGGGAATTTTTCTCTCTCGTATGGTTGCGAAATGCGTATACTTTTTTTTGTGCTGCGAGTAGCAGACCCTGTAGTGTAATGGTTTCGGTAATGGATTGAGAAGCCTAAGGAGCTAGGTTCGAATCTCGAAAAAGCATGTTTTTAAATTGTTGGTATTTTTGCCCTAGTTATAATTTTAGGGTTCCTTGTTGAAGTATAACTTCTTCCGCGCGGAAGGACTCCACGCACAATTTTTTTATTGGATAGTAAGCTTGCGTTTGCCTGCAAGATGCGGTTTGTTGTGCGGAGATGCCAAAACCAAGTAAAGAAAGTTTTTGTGGCACTTTAGTGTCAGTGCTACGGTTTTCTGTAGCCCGTAACACGAAGTAGCTTTACTTAGTTTGCGCCCGTAGCTTGTAGCACTCGTAGCCAGAGGCTACGCGCTACGACGCTACGACGCTACGACTAACAAGTTAGCGCATGTTTTGTTAGCCAAGTAAATACGAATATTGTTTATATTTGCTGCGATAAAGCATTGTAGATTTCCTGCTCTCAAGAAAATTGTTTTTTTTTAGTGTTCCGCATCTAAAGGGACGGTAAACGGTAAAAGGGACGGTAATAAATTTAAACGGAGCTGTATTACTAAGCCTGCGCTGTCTGTCTGACCGTGTGTCTGTCTGTACGGCCGTCCTTACATTTTAACAGCTGTATCTTTCGAACCGTATTAGCCAGTTGAAATTTTCACAGAATGTGTAATGTTACGGCAGATTATCTAATAAATAATAATAAAGTCAAAAAGTAATAACTAAATGGGGCCATACAACAAACGTTTTTTTAACGTAATTTTGTATTTGTATACGTACAAGCGTCAAACTTGGCATGACTATAGTCATCATCATCAGCCAGAAGACGTCCACTGCTGAACAAAGGCCTCCCCCTTTAACCTCCACACTGAACGACAGCCTGCCTTTTGCATCCACTGGATGCCCGCGACTCTCACAATGGCGTCGGTCCATCTAGTGGGAGGCCTCCCTACGCTGCGTCTTCCGGTTCGTGGTCTCCACTCCAGAACCTTTCTTCCCCATCGGTTATCGGTTCTTCGAGCGATGTGGCCTGCCCATTGCCACTTCAACTTGCAAACTTTCATGATTATAGTATACACTCTATAGTATAACAACAAATAATAAATAATGGCCAAGTGCGAGTCGGTGATAAGTTTCTGTTCATTACCAAGTTATAACTGGTAATTTCGTTATTGAATTTTGTGATTCTACGGAATCCTCAGTGCGCGAGCCCGACTCACACTTAGCCAGTTTTTATTACACTAAGAGATTTACCAGAGGAAAGATAATACGTTAAATGAACACGTATGTTTTATAAGAACCCCATTTATTTAGTAAACAGATGGGATGTTATAAGATTAACGAGTATATCTGTATGTCTGTCTGTGGTGTTGTAGCTCCCAAATGGCTGAACCGATTTTGATTTCGGTTTTATGTTTGAAAGGTGGCTTAATCGAAAATGTTCTTAGCCATGATTCAAGAAAATCTGTTCAGGCGTTTTAAGTTTATCAGCTCTTTTATCGGAGGTTTTTTTTAAATGTATACTTGTTTTTTTAGTTAATCCGTCGTGACATTACGTATTCTAAATTGGAGAGCCAGATTACTTGTTTTACGTTGATATTTACATAGTTAAGAATATTGTGGTTGTTTTTTCAGGTGATCTGTGGTGAGTAGCGGACGGCCGCGGCAAAACCACACATGCTGACGATATGGTAAGTGGAATCTCTGAAGATTGAAACGTTATTACTAAACAAAACAGTTACTATATTATTGTGTAAGCTATACAAACAAAATTTAAGTGATTCGCAGAAAAACATACCTACCTTAATAACTTATAAAATTAAAAGTTTCATTTTGTCAATTCCATTTCAATTTTTTAAGTATGCAGCGCCATCTATAAGTTTCATGTAGAACTTGGCAGTTGAAAGCACCGCCTGAACAAAACAAGGCTTGGAATCCCAGTTGTTCAAGCGCCACCCACTAGATGGCGCTAGTTGTAACAAACTTATTGGAAGTCTGCAGGAGTAATGCTACCACAGATATACGAATGCTACGAACATTTAGATGCTTCTTGATCACATTGACAACAAATCAAACAAGACAAATCAAGAGTTAGCAAGACTGTCTACTTTTTAATTTGACTTTAAAGGAAAATGTCAGAAATATTACAATGACTTCTTTTTGACTTTAAATCAAAATGTTTAAATATTACGATGACTTGTTTTAAGAATGCCGTAAGCAAAGACTTTCTAAGGAGCTATACCTAGTCTGTGGTCGCAAGCGTAAAACAAGGACGTTTATACCTAGGATATAAAACGTCCGTGGCGTAAAATGACTTAAGTTTAGGATTGTCTACTTTGCAGAATAGACTACTTACTCCAAAAATAGTGTTAGGCTTTCAAGACTTATGTATATGCATGTTTGTTTGTATGTTTGTACAGCGTTTGTACAGGTTCTTAAAAATCAGCCATGGTGAGGAATTATGGCTATGAGAGCCGATATTCACCAAAACTGTGTGAACAAAACGGAACTGGGGCCTTACGGCCAACAGCTAATTTTGGCACCTAATCCGCTCAGTTGGAAAATCACGCGAACGTGAACCTTATCGCGCCCAGATACGGTTTGCGGTCGCGTGATTTTACAACTGAGCGGATTAGGTGCCGCAAAAGAAGTTGTCCGTAAGGCCCCTAAAGATTAATTTATGTTAGAGCGACACCTTTTTTAGGATCAGGGGCCTTACGGACAACAGCTAATTGCGGCAACTAATCCGTTCAGTTGGAAAATCACGCGAACGTGAACCTTATCGCGACCAGATACGGTTTGCGGTCGCGTGATTTTCCAACTGAGCGGATTAGGTGCCAAAATTAGCTGTTGGCCGTAAGGCCCCTGTTGTCAAGGAACCCTTACGATATAAGTTCGTTGTGTCCGTCCGTATTAACTTTTTCTTGATGAGTGGGTAATTTTGAGAAGATATCCGGCTGCGGTAAGGTGCAACTGGGTTTGTGCCCACTAAACTCTCCTAGGTAGATTAGTATCCAGTTCGTACAATACCCAATTCGATCAACAAATAGTTTATGCTCAATTCGTACAATTAGTTTTGCTCCCATACGCAATCGTTCAATGGGTGGTTATTGCCCAACTTGTACAATGCTTATAAACTCAAATTTACCTACAGACGGTCCTAATAATTTAGAACCTTCTGACTTCTATTTAAAATGATTGAATTGAGCTAACTACAAGACGTTCTAGCTTAAAACAATTATTGATCTTTCCCTAAAAAAAATATACGTACCAGGTTCAAGTCATCATCATCATAATCAGCCTTTTAACAGACCACTGCTTGACTTTTAGCCTACCCCCGAAAGGGTGATTGGGCCATATCCACCACGCTGGCCCAGTGCGGGTTGGTGGATTCACATACGCCATTGAATTCTTTCTCCGTACGTTTGCAGGTTTCCTCACGATGTTTTCCTTCACCGAAAAGTGGTATGAAAATCCGTACATAAGCTCCAAAGAGCTCGTTGGTACGGGCCCGGGGTTTGAACCCGCGACCTCACGCTTTCAAGTCTAGCGGTCTCACAAATGAGCTACCACGTCTTAAGTGTCAGGTTCAAGTAATTATATAGGAAGAATTAAAAAAAAATGCTTTTTTTTGGTTAATTGTTTTTCCTTCAATTTGTGAAACTAGTATTAAAAAAAAAAACAAAAAAAAACTCGTTTTACATTTTGCCTGGTCAAAAATGTGTGAAAATTTAATGTATTAGTGAAACCGTGTTTTTGGCTTTTGTGTACTGTTTATCTCATATCTACTGTCTTAATTAGTAGCTGTTTGTTTTCCTTGTAAAATAAAAAAAAAAAAATCGCTAAGATAATCAGGGGTGATATAATAATGGTTGACTTGGCGCAGGGTGCAGTATGGCCGCGGCACACTGGCTCAACTCGCTCGGATGCCTGTCGCTGTCGCTGCTATGTCTTCTAGCTACTACTCTTCAAGTCACAAGCGGTGAGTAATTTCTTAATACACACTCTTTTTAGTTCCAAATCCAACCGAATACGATTAGCACAGGACCGAGGCAGATGGCATAACAGCTATAGCAAAAGAGAAGACTATATACAGTAGTAGGATAAGGAAAGCTTGGGATGATTACGACGGTTTGATCAAGTGGGCAAAAGTTCAATCGATAACTATAAAACCTTTCAAAACAAAACGACTATAAAACTTAGAGCTACTTAAAAGTGTTTATACTAAAAAAGTTATGTACAAAGTACTACAGCGGTGCATTTGGTGTTAAATTGAAGCTTTCAGCGGTTCATAAGATGACGATTATGTGAGCATTTGTAACTGTATAAAACGAATAGAATATTTTCAGATAAATAGCTTTTAAGATCGCATAAGGGTCGCCAAAATGTTAGACGCATAATGCCATATTTTCCATGCGGAATGACAACTACGTATAATTATGCAAAACTTTGACTTGTCAATTTGTCAATTATGTTTCTCTTAAATTGGCATCTGAATTTTTTAAATCATATTATTACAGGGGCCTTACGGCTACCTATTTGAAGCGATTTTGTTTAGGTAATGAGAAAAATTGCGCGACCGCAAACCGTATCTCGGCGAGTTAAGGTTCACGTTACTTTTAGGCAAGGATGAAAAAAGCTGAGAGGTTTTATTTCGGTTAGCTTCACTAAGTTACGCTATAGGACGTCATTGGACGTCATCAGGGATTCATTGGCTGCTGGCTGAAGTTGGGCAATTTAAATTAAATACTTCAGCACGCAATACAATGCAATGCAATACAAGTTGATTGAATTCGACGTTACTTTGCGGAAGTCCATTTTTAATTTGTATGTGACGACTCTCTAGTGTAATTCCGCTTCTACGTCGCTTCGAGTACAATAAGGACTTATTTTTCTCTACAGATATTTGCGATGCAAATTTTAACATTACTTGAAAAAAAATACAACACAACACAATGCAATAAAATACAATTCTTTATTAATAACTCCATAGTTACAAGTCAAAGCAATATTATGGTCTAGCATTGTCCAAGAGCGATGGAGCGCAGCGTCCTGAGAATCAAAAGGACAGACCGAGAACCGACCGAAACACGACGCTGCGCTCAAATACGGGAATCGTTGATGTCGGTATCAAAGCTGCCAAATTAAAGTGGGGTTGGGCGGGACACGTGGCCAGGATGCACCCAGAGGATCACACAGTGGGTGCCTGAAAACGAACGAAGGAGCCAAGGCAGGCCAAGAAATCGCTGGCGCGATGACCTCGACACGTTCCAGATACAGTGGTCAAGTCTGGCGGGTGATCGCACTGTCTGGAAAGAAATGGGGAGACCTTTGGCCAGGAGTGGGACAGTGTAGGTTAATAAAAAAATTAAAAAAAATGTCCAAGCAACAGTCCATTGCATGCAATCATCGTCACGTATTTGTGGTGAAGTATAGGTCGTGGATCTACTGTAAATGGACTCTGTTTGCTGTTTCTTTGTTAATTTTATACTCGGAGGCACAAACATACTCTGTGTAAATGTTTGAAGCTTTTAATGCGAGTATGTTTGAGTTCACACGAAGGGCGCATTCGGGATGACGAATTGAAGCAACAAATTATATTAATGCATACATAATTATAACAACCTTTCAAAGAGATTTTGCTACTTAGGCGGGGCTAAAGTATGCGAATGTATACGAACGTTTATAGGATTTTTTCTTGCTTTCTTGCTTTCCAACCATGCCCTGATGTACAAGGTTCAAATAAAAAATAAAAATTGCCTAACCAACAGTCTATCCAATGTTGATCAGTAAAGACCGATTTGATCTGCAAACATTGTAAAATTGATGAGCACAATGTAATGAACGATGAATGATTTTGATAAAGCATTATTCATTCTAAAATAATTATTTTAAAATTTATAAAAATGTTAGTACGTTTGCATAAAAATTACCGAAAAACCAACGCTGTGCTTCAGTAATAACAAAATCTCTCTTTGACTTTTCTAACTAAAATCACTACTCTAAACGCACTGAAGAAACCTATGGCAGTGCGTGCCTTCAATGTATTCCCTGAAAATAATTTTACCTATCATGTTTTCCTTCAACCAAAACATATCTCCAGGAAGCCCGCCTCTCCCAAAAGATAGCTTTCACATCACTTTTCATATGTCTACTTTCCTGTTTGAGACCCATAACCTCCCAATATAGAAGAACCTAAGTACCGACCAACTTATCTGTAGAGTTGGCCAAATGATGGAACTAATATTTTCTTCGGGAGGCTGCCAGCTTTGTTAAGAAAATGCTATGGTAACTCCCTCTCTTAACACTGCGGATAAGGTGGTCGAACTGTAGACATCCTCCACACTACGTGCTTTCGTCTCTTTCTATCAGGAGGAGGAACGTTATCCATCCTTTTCCATAGTGGAGAAGCGATCAATAAAGGGGACAGCTCTGAGATACCGCTCGGCTTAGGAACTGCTAATGATGCTTTATGGGTGCATGGGGATTTTTACATTGATACCGACACACGACGGCTTTCGGTCCAGATTTCTTCCGACTTCAAAAAGAGGAGGCTCTCAATTTAATTTTACTTTTATTTATGCTTTATTATTTTTGTTAAGGGCAAGTCACATGTGAGAGTCACTGACATCCAGTGGATGCAAAAGGCAGGCTGTCGTTCAGTGTGGACGTCTTCTGGCTGATGATGATGATGATGATAATGATAATCCTAGACAATTTGAGTTTTTAAGGTTCCGTACCTAAAACGTAGTGTACCTACCCCAAAACGGGTGTAAACCCTATTACTAAGACTGTCTGTCTGTCTGTTCGTCCATCCTACCTGCTAACGGCTGTAGATATCTTTCGAACCATAATAGATATATCCAGTTGAATATTTCACAGAGTATGTAATGTTGCGGCAGATTAACTAAAAATATTGATAAATTCAAAAAGTAAAAACTAGAGGGACAAACAATAATACAACAACAACGACAACGACTTACGTACATGAGTTGGTACTATTGAAAGAAAGAAAGAAAAATTATATTTTTTGACAGAATCAAAATATACAGACATTATGAATAAAATTAAAACAACAAAGTAATATTTGGTAAATTTGTATCGCCCCGACCTTACTACGTTAGTGAATGTGAAATGTGCAAGAAACTTATAAGTACCTACTTCGGTAAAACCAAACGAAGCGCTTTGATTCCACTTTTATTGTGCGAACTGCTAGTCTGTGGAATGCGCTGCCTGAATGGGTTTTTCCCGATAGATACAATCTGGGTGTCTTCAAATCACGAGTGAATCGGTTTCTTCTAGGCAAGCGTGCTCCACCGTAGACCGCATCATCGCTTAACATCAGGCGAGTTGGCGGTCAAGCGTTTTTTTTTTTAAAACCTACTTCGGTCGATTCTCAGCCTTTATAAGATCAAATCTAACACTTACTTTGAGTCACATATAACGCACACTCACGTTTGTTTCTTTGAGTATTGTTCATGGTCCCCATTGAGACACTATGTACTCTCTCGTCGTCACCATTAGCATAATTAAGCTTCTAAACTGAAATCTGGGACGTTTCTGGAACTTTCCACGCTGATTTTCAAAGGCTTGGCTCGGGAGATATGAAAATAATTAAAAAGCAAAGAAAAAATACTCTGAACGGGAAAACTGTGTCATCAAAGTTAATGTTTTAGATGCTATGGAGGATCATATTTTTCATCACTTTTTAAACAGCCTTTTAATAGCTTTACTTGTAACTATGTTAGCAAATCTAATGATCCCGTCTGGGTACGCCGTATTTTTTTTTTCTTTTTATATATTACTAGCGGTCCGCCCCGGCTCCGCACGGGTATACTTATATAGCCTACTAAAATAGCCTATATTAATCAGTGATAATGTAGCATTCAAATGGTGAATAAATTTTTAAAATCGGTCCAGTACTTTTTGAGGCAATTCGTTACAAACTTAGTACAAATCTTTCCTCTTTATAATATTGTATAGATTATTGCGTGAGCACGCTTGCCTAGAAGAAACCGACTCTCTGGTAGTGAACATGAGCATTTGGATTGTTTTTTTTTTTGACGCTTTTGACCTTGATGCATTTTTTTTACTCTCAATCTCCTTTTATTTATTTTTAAACGAAGATTATCAGTTTGGCAATTCAAGGATTTTCTAATTTTCTAGCACGTGTAAACTCCAAGCACATCCAAAGGCATTACCGGCACCAAATTGATATAAATGGTCGATTAATTTCACTCGACTAAGCTGGAAAATTACAATTACCCCGTGAGACCAGGAGGGATGGAGTTTTCCTGTTTCTTACCTATTGCCTTGGGGGACGTTAATTCAAAACATGCTGCAGGTAGGGTTGCCAGATACCCGGGAAATCCAGGATAGTCCCGGAATGAGGTGTCTTGTCCAGTGTCCAGTAATTTCACTTTACTGTCCCGGAATTCGCAAATAGGTATAGGGTTTTTTAATAAGCTATAACTTCCGGACACCAAACTACGCACGCGATGCCGAACCTCATAGAAGACCATACGAATAAATTCCCATCACAGGCACACATTTTCCTAGAAAGAGCAATTAACTATTTGGCAGACAGGTGTGATTTTGGCCTTGATGGAATTCTTTTAATAAACTTTAGTCCCGTAAATCAGATGAATTAAAATTTACATGGGATGGGCTCTCTGAATAATAGTATAGTATCTACCGGTAGGTCCGTGTACTGACGTCGTTCCTAACCCCTGAAATGTCCAGGAATTGATAAGCCAGGATCTGGCAACCCTAGCTACAGGGACGAGATGCCAATGTTTAGATTGATGTTTTGATGTGTTTAATTTTGCACATTTGATGCGTGAATTTTATATAAGGAAGCGTCTCAAAGTAAGTTATATAAATAGCAAGCAAAATGAAATCAATCATACCTATATCTGCATAATTAGCCTTTTAATATTCCACTGGAGATGGCCCGTTGGTCCAGTTGGTAGTGAACCTACCTTCTGAGCTTGGGGGCGTGGGTTCGATTCCCACCTGGGACAAACATTTATGTGATGAACATTTGTGTTTGTTCTATATCTGGTTGATAATATCTATTTATGCATGTATTTATTTTAAACTATATATGTATGTTTGTATATCGGTCTCTGGCAGCCATATCACAAGCTTTTCTTAGTTTGGGGTCAAATGACCGTGTTTGCAAAAAAAACGAATATTTATTGTTTTATTATTTATCTATTGGACTTAAAGAAAGATACAAATACTTACAATTATCTGGAAAAAAGACAATGTAAAAAAACACGAAACATAACGACGAAAAGTTACATGTGAAATACAAGTATGAATATATTTTTCAACCCCTGACAAAAGAGCTGATTATCTTCAAACAGCTGATCAGATTTTCTTAAATCATATATAGCTAAGATCACTATCGGGGCTTCTTATACCAAATTTGATGGTTTTAAATCAATTTTTTTCAGTTAAATTACTATATTTGAGCTGGAAAAAAATACATGTCACAGATACATCTGTGTTAGAGTCTGTGATTTGGTTCAAAACACGATAGAATAAACTTTCCTCGATAAAAAAAAAAAAAACTGAAACAAAGTCGATTCAGTTTATTTTTTTCGTTTTATGCTCTAATGAAAGCTCGTAACAACCTGGAAATTGCACGTACTGAAAGGTAATCCTATTCATAATTTTTTGATTTGGATAGATTTTTGAAAGTGAATAGTTTAGTTTTTTAGTGAAATTAAAAGCGTAAAAAGGACGCGAGAATCTAGGCGCGCCGCGGTCAGTGCCGCGCCAGGCGTCATCGAGGTCGGACCTAGGCTCGTTTTTGTCGTTGCACTCCCCCCGCGGGCGCCCTGACTCTAGTCCTGACTCGCTATAACTTGGCGGGGGCTGAGGGAGCGTTTTGTTGCCTACGCGACTCGGATATCCGCCCGTTAAATAAACAAAAAAAAAGTTTATATATTTGGGAGCTACGATACCACAGACAGACACGCATCATTCACACGTTTAACTTATAACACCCCTATATTCAGTCGGGGTTAAAAACTGGTATAGATAAAGATAAAGATGGTTTATTTGCATACAACATAACAATTTTCATACACTTCTATGCACAAAAGATATTCGTGACTTGGCTTCTTGGCTTCTGCGACTAGTGTCACAATTCTGCCAAAAGATGCTCAAATATTTTAAGCCCTAAAGCCAGTTAAGAGTATAAATGTCAAAGAGATAGCACTAGGCATTAGTAATAGCAACTATACTAAACGCATTACCATCTGAGTTGACAGGTCATAAATCATTGCTCATCTCATCTCGCTCACACCCACATGTCAAATCTGTCTATCTCGCTCGCACTTACAGGTCTTATGGTATGACGTTTATTGCTCGACGATTCAGTTGGTAACGCGGTGACTATAGGCTAAACATGATACAAAGTGACAAATATTTTAACCCACTTATTGTGCATGCGTTTTTAAATGTGTGTAGATATGATTTACTCGTGTTTTGTGCAAATAAATTATCTTTATTTTTATAGCACTATTACAAAAATTAGAACAAGATGTTTTTTTTAAAGCGTGATAAAAATCTTAAACGCTTAAATCCGCTAGATGGAGCTAGAGTCGTTCAAAAGCGCAACGATTTTCTCTCAAACCTTTATCTACGAGAACTTCGCCAAAATGTAAACTAAACGTTCGTTAGAGATGCGACGTGTCACGACTCGCCTATATTTCCACGATGTAAATGTTAAATATGAATTCCAATCGCGCCTCAGCGAGATAAATCCGACTGACCCACCAACTTACCTTTACACAACACCCTTCCAATTTCAACCCTATAAAAAGTGACAAAAGGTTGAATTGATACGAAACTTACCTTCGTATAAAGACATGGATTTGGACACAATTTGACTCGTATTTCTAAGAGGTTAGAGTTCAGAAGAATGGGTCTGATTTGAGGGTAGATGGATATTTGTAACAGGTGGAATGTGGGTTTGGAAATAGATTCAACTCCAAGGGTCTTGACTCAAGTCATGAAAATTAAATGTTGTCTTCATCGATAAACTACTTTTGCCTTTCAATTTTACCCGCGCTTTCTTGTTTTCACACATTTCCCGGAATAAAAAGTAAAGTGTGTGCTATTCTATGTTTAAATTACTAGCGGTCCGCCCCAGCTTCGCACGGGTATATATTATAGCCTATGTCACCCGGGGATAGTGTAGCTTCCCGTCAGTTAAAAATAAATTTTCGAACAGGTTCAGTAGTTTCGGAGCCTATTCAATGCAAACAAACAAACAAACAAACAATCAGATCTTTCCTCTTTATAATATAAGTATAGATAACTCCTATTATATGGGTACCAAATGAAAGCGTTTGCTGAGAAAATTAAGGAATAATTGTTTTTTTTTTAAAGTTTAAAAAAATTAATAAGTAAGTATAATAATTTTATTTTATTATCAGATTATTCTAGACGACCAAAACAATAAAAAGTCTGTCACTCATCACATCACACATCAGCAGCCATTAAACGTCCACTGCTGGACAAAGGCCTCCCTCTTAGACAGGGGAGTTGCCATAATCCCCACGCTTGGCAGGCGGCTTGGGGATCGCAGTACGTTCACCGTGTACTAATAGGAAGCTGCTGCCCATCCTCCGGTGGTTCTGGTCGCAGTTTTAGGACATACCCGGTTCCAATCCTATCACTCATGATCACTGGATATTTTTATGGCTTAAAACGGAAATATAAATTCGGAAGCATTTATAATTTACCGGTTAAATGGAAGGGCATAAAGGTCTCCGCCGATGTGGCCCAATCTGTATTCGGGTTAGGTTTTACCCAAATTTATTACTGCCGAGATAAACGCACAAGGTATCGTAGAAACATAAACACGGTAAGGAAGTTCGTATACGTAGTGTGAAACACCCATAAAAGAAAAGAAATATGACTTTATTGACTAAACAAAATACAAGCTAAAACTAAAACTACAAATACAGTTAGACTGCCGATAGATATAGAGAGAAATACAAATATACAATACAAATACAAAAACGTTTATTATTAATAAAAGGGCTATAGGTACATAAAGATCTTAATTAGGTAGGTATATGGGTACAAATGTTGTAAGAAGAGAGGTTAGAATAGACAATTACCTATGTACCATAATGGAACACTGTCCCCCACACTAGGATAACCTGTGTCGTGAGGTCACAGTTCCCAACTCTGGGCATGACTGTCTTCCCCGCAGAGGTGAACTTAAATTAGGTTTGAGATAACAACGGTGTTGATAACATTAACCATAATAGGTACGTTGTCAAAATTTTTTAAAGGTACAATTATAATACAATTTGCTTACATATATAATATACAATAGTACACAACAATATAATACAATACAATAAAATGCTGGTAAATTACTAATATTCTATGACAATTAAGTGTATGTGTGTGATAAGTTTTTTTTATTTTTTATGTATGTGTGCGTATGAACTTGAGAGCGTGTATCTGTGTGTTTGGGTGTGTTTAGAGTCGAGTGTTGGTTGTTTGGGTGGTATGTTGGTGTGATTGTTACAGTGATCAGTCATCTACGGTCTAAAGACAATCCAAATGCTCAAGCTCACTACCACTAAGGTAAATTAATTGTATTATTATTTAAACCTGTTTCTTTTTTATTAAAATACTATTTACAAGTATCTACGTATGTGCTTAAAATACGGACCGAATTGAGAACCTTCCTCTTTTTTGAAGTCGGTTAAATAATAACTAGAAATAGAGTTTTACAACAAATAATAACGTCATAGTAAAAATGTTTCATAGGTTTATAAATTGCCTGTAGTCTGTAAATATACTTCATCATCATCATCAGCCAGTAAACGTCCACTGGGTAGTTGCCATAATCGCCAAAGTTTATGTATGTACTATGTTATTTTCTTTTTAGTTTCTAGTTTAGGCGGGCGAAGCTGCGGGCAACAGTTAGTAAATATATTATATAAACAATCGTCTCCATTTATCTTAGTTGTCGATGAACCGAGTATATCGACAAAGCGTTAAAAGCGTATATAACAAACAATTCTATTTATTGATAATTGAGAAAATAAAAATAATCTATACTATATAATATTATAAAGAGGAAAGGTTTGTATGTAAGTATGTTTGTAAAGAATTGGCTCAAAAAGTACTGGACCGATTTTAAAAATTCTTTCACCATTTGAATGCTACATTATCACTGATTAATATAGGCTATATAACTATACCCGTGCGGAGCCGGGGCGGACCCCTAGTAATAGTTTTTTTGCATTTGTATTTTTAGGTAAAAATACAAATGCAAAAAAAACTAGGTATGAAAATGCAGTCTGATTAAGAAATTCTATTTATGATTTTAAAAAATTCATTAAATGTCTTGCATTTGACTGCCACCTTACCTAGTCGGTTTGAAATACGAGCGGTTCCTTACTTCCCTCCTCACCCTTTACCCCCTCAGTCCGCATTGTGAGATTTCATGACATCACACCAAGGAATATACTACTCTCTAACATCACACAGTTCATTCATCACGCACAAACGAAGACGGACATTGCAAGAGAAAACTCTATAGAACTTTCCGTAGTATATCTGTATTTCTCTTAGAAAAGTACAGATCAACGGCGACGAGAGTCGAGGATCGTGGAAAACTATAGCGTTGACGTCAAGTGACGTCAACCAACGAGATAAAAAGAGAGGGAAATCTATTCTCACTCTTTCTCTTTGATCGTGGAAAACTATAGCGTTGACGTCAAGTGACGTCAACCAACGAGATAAAAAGAGAGGAAAATATATTCTCACTCTTTCTCTTCCGTTGGTCAGACGGCGGTCCGGCGTACCAAGTCCACACGTCTGTAAGCACTGTTATGCCGATTACTTACCGTAGGTTCCAAAAAATATCCCGCTGCACTTTCGCATCGTGTCACACCTCCACTGTTTGAAACTATATTAAATGTGGTACAATTTTGAACCTAGCGAAAACCAAAAAGAGTCGATTTTTCCACGGCCACGCGTCACTTCAACTCTCCTGTCAGCACTCATTGGTACTTACGAGGAAGATGTGTCCAAACCCCTGTCTGCCTACACCATAGATTCATATCCCTCTACGGCCTACACCGACATACTGTGCCGACATAGGATATTAAACAAACAAAAAAATCGTTTCTATAAAGGTATGCGTGTATACGACCTTAAAGAGACCGCAGGATACAGGCCGGTTCCAATCGGCCCTTTTGGAGATCGATGGGGGAGGCCTATGTCCAGCAGTGGCGTCCTATGACTGAAATGATGATGATGACGATGATGCGTGTATTAAAAAAAACCGACTTCAAAATTAGTAATTTGCAATTTTGTTTACTTGGATGACATATTTTTTCCAGTTGATTTGATTATAAAACCAAACTAGTGAACTGTTTTTAATGTAATTTCTATGGGACCAATCTGAAATTATATCCTTTCAAATAAAACAATAATATACTGAATCAGTTTATAAATGACGGAGTTCTGATACAAGCGAATTGAGAACTCCTTCTTTTTTTAGTCGGTTGAAAAAATAACTTTGTCGTGGCTCATCTGTCTACATTTTTTTAAATAAAATATGTGAAATGGTGAAATAGGCCTAATACGTTAACTCAGCCGTACCAAACTATGAACTAAATACTTTACTTTTGCTACATTGACTCGACGTCAGTCTACTCGTTCAACTGGATACAAGTATATATTTAAGAGTAGTTTAAGGATCTACTAGTTCAACTGTATACAAGTATATATTTAAGAGTAGTTTAAGGATCTACTAGTTCAACTGTATACAAGTATATATTTAAGAGTAGTTTAAGGATCTACTAGTTCAACAGTATACAAGTATATATTTAAGAGTAGTTTAAGGATCTACTAGTTCAACTGGATACATAAGTATAGATTTAAGCTGCATACAAACGACCGCGTGCGCCAGAAACTGGCTAAGATACTCGCGATACCATACACAGTGCCGGTTTTAGCACTATCAGCGCCCTGGGCGAAACTTCTACGGCGCACATCGTGGACCGCATCATCACTTATCGGGCGAGTTGGCGGTCAAGCAAAAAAATACACCCAGCGCCACACAGATGTGGACATGTCTTTGGTCGATCGGACGTTCGAAGGCAATCCGCATGTGGATAACTGTTCCAACTCCCATATTTTTTACCTCGAATCCTCACCTTGAGGGCTCACTTTGCTACGATATCTCCTCTTGATTTGTTGATCCTCCAAGCCTAGAGCATGAGGGATTATGTTTGGTATTGTAAGTCATCTCTCAAGGTTCCCTGAGTCTACCTCAAATAAGGACAAAGTGAGACATTACGACATATATCTGGAGATATCCTTTAATATGTATGTTACCTTAATGAGGGAACCTTAAGGTTCCCTCGTTAAGGTAACCTACATTAAACCTTAAGGTAAGTAACCTTAAGGTTACCTTAACGAGGGAACCTTAAGGTTACCTTTTTGTCCACTAAAATGCCAAAACGTGGCTTAATTTGAGCCTTAAGGGTGAAGATAAAGAGAGGTAACGATCATAGGTAACCACTATAAATATTAGGGAAAGTTTGCTTTATTAGTAACAGGGCTAGATACCAAATTAAAGAGAAAGTAAACGTCATGTCGCACATAAAGGTCGGAGTTCGGAATGCTGGAAAACAAGTTAGAGACAAAAGCTATGTTCGTAAAAAAAGTCCATCTGATATTTATAATGTCCTCACTTTTCACGAGGACAAAAATTAGTAAAACTCTGCAATAGATTATTTTAGGTCACCTTGCAACGACTTCAATTATTTAACTCTGAAATGAGAAAACTTTGAAGACGATTCATTATTTCTATCGTTATCTTTCATCATAGATATTTATAAGCGTAACTAAATAGAAATACGGACTATCAAACAATCGAAACAGTCGTCCGACTGTTTCGATTGATTGATTGAATAAATTATTAAAAATGATTTTATTGCGTGTATTTTGCATAGTTTTAATTCCGACGTTTCAAACATTTTGTAATGTCCGTGGTCAAAAGTAGACTAAATGATGGATGTTTACAGAAATGTTATGAAATTCGTTTTAAGTTCCGCCAATATTTTTTATCAAAACATTTGCGCTCACGGTGTCCAAAAGTCTTGCATTTCGGCGCTGGGCTTGAATTTTAGGAATATACAATATGCATTGCTTACTTCTATGTTGTTTTATTATGGAAACTGACGTTTCATAAATAAAATGTGTGAAAACATCTGATTGAATCAGACGTTTTCACACATTTTATTTATATTACATAGAAATTAACATTTGGCGACCTTTTTAAGGAGACGAAGCCGCGTGCGCGCATTCACCTTGAAAAAGATCGCCAATCGCGATTGAAATTATAGTCGGAGTAACAGCCTTAATCTTACGTGAGTAATTCCCGTGTAATATAAATAAAACTATGTTGTTTGTTGGTCCTTCCATTTTTCGAGACGTACCTGTTGAATTGTCATGTCATCATACCTCTTTGATCACTTGGGTGATCATAGGCTCTTTACTTACTCTTTAGTCTCATTTGGAGTCCAAAGCTAAACAAGCCAGGCAAAAGCTTGGAATGCTCAATATGGTTAAGCGGTACTTCACACCGGGACAGCTTCTCAGCATGTATCAAGCTCAGGTCCGGTCATATGCGGAGTACTGCAGCCACCTTTTTGACGGCTCCGCTAAGTACCAGCTGGAAACTTTGGAGTCATAAGAGTGACGAGCTGTGAGGCTAATAGGCGATGATAAACTAGTTTCTACAAAGCTGCAGAGCCTTGAGTATCGGCGTAAGGTGGCGTGCTTGGCATTTTTTTTACAGGCTGCATTTCGGTGAGTGCGCTTGAGCTACCCCCTAATAACCCCCCTTCAACAATAGGACAAGTCAGAGAACACAAATACTAACCCTACACTACATAGTCAGACCTGCCACCGGCTCGAACTAGCTGGTTTGCCTTCCGCGAACCGCTACTCGCTAGGGACTGGAATGCTTTACCACCGTCCTTGTTTTTTGAAAAATATAGTCTTCAAAGCCAGAGTGAATAAGTAACTTCTAGGTCTACATGCTCCATCTTCGGCAACAAAAACGGTTTCCGTCAGTTGAGTTGGTGGCCAAAAGTAGACCTAAAAATAATCTAAGCCTAAAAACAATAAATGAAAAAAAAAACACCGAAGAATTCAAGGTGAATTCAAGAGTTGACACATGTGCCAACCATCGCTCAATTTCATGTAGTACAAACTGTTCAAAGAGTCGAGTTATTTCATGTAGTACAAACTGTCCAAAGAGTCGAGTTAGCAAGCAAGAATTCAAGGTGAATTCAAGAGTTGACACATGTGCCAACCATCGCTCAATTTCATGTAGTACAAACTCTCCAAAGAGTCGAGTTACCAACATTTTTTCTGAACAAAGCTGACAGCTATTCGTAGAAAATGTTTAGTTCCATTACTTAGCCTTATAAACTTTGAAGCAGTTATAAGAACAAATGTACTCACAGCACAATGAACTGAAGTCAGATAAGCTGAAACGGAAATTACAATTCGCCTCGTGTTCTGAAGCCCTCTGGGTGAAAACATAGTGTTAGCTACAGGCCGATCAACTTATCTACATGGTTACTCGGAAAGGGTGTATTAAGCCGAAAGGGGTCCATAGTATCCATCATAATGAACAACTTTTACTATTGGAGCAACTCTGAAATCGTGAACAAAATATCAGCTGTTTCTATAGAAAACGGCTATTGACGCACTCGATAAAATGTATCCAGGTACAAAGCAGTGGAGACCATGAACCGGAAGACGCAGCGTAGGTAGGCCTCCCACTAGATGGACCGACGACATTGTGAGAGTCGCGGGCATCCAGTGGATGCAAAAGGCAGGCTGTCGTTCAGTGTGGAGGTTAAAGGGGGAGGCCTATGTTCAGCAGTGGACGTCTTCTGGCTGATGATGATGAATAAGAAACTTGTAGCGACACTAATGAACTAACTAATTAGTCCCACAGACTAGGTAAAGCTACTACTAGTCCACAGACAAAAAAAGGGCGGCAATGCCATCTGCTGAGTGAGTTCGACTCACAGAAAAGAGAAGTAAATAGAACGGAAATGAGAAGGAAAATCTGTTACCAGACATTAGATCAACGCGTCGAACTCCGCACCCAAAGAAATTGGACCTTACCTTTTTGGGTTAGGTCTCAAAGTTCTTTATCCGCATCACAGTTGCTAACTGATTTCGAATGACTGACATTTCGTTTATATGGGTCACAGATATGGGTGCAACTGGCTACAACAAATTTCTTACAAAAATGCCTTGACAGATGTTCAAATTTAAACACTAAAAAATATCTTTTTTGTGGTTCGACTAAAGGCATCAAGCCCGATTTAGGCCAGATGCATTCGCACCCAATAATCTCCCCTAAATCTCCTTTGTTTGTCTAATTTGAGCCATCTACCATAAACAAATGGCCCATACCATGCCCATACCTGCCGCAAAATTGCCCTCTTTAAAAAATAAATAAAAAATGTAAAAAAAACATCCACACTGAAACTTTTTATTAAAACAACATGACGCAGTTGGCAGAAAACAACACATTTCTCACGTTGGACGATGTCCCTAGCACAGCTGAACAAAAATTTACTGTTGGGAGTTATTAATATAAATAAAGTTTGCATCAAAGGGTAAGCTCGCTTTAAACAAGTGCTAATCGCGGGTTTTCAGGAAAGGACAAAAATGGTACAACGTTTAGTCGCCTTAATCACAGCGTGCTATGGTTGAAAACTGGCTGGAAAGTGGCAAAACACCTCAACAGCGCAGCTTATTAATTTGCGGGACGAACATAATATCAGGGATTGGCGGGACATGACAAGATTATAGGATGCTACGTAAACATTCTTGTTAGAGACGAGAATACGTAACGATGTCCTGTAAGGCCGGCCGCACACCATAGCCACACGCAACATCTCCTTTTTCGTTTGCTTAGCTTAGCCGTTTGATTATTGCTAAGTATCGTAACTATCTCTGGGCAACCTGCCACCATCTTATGCTGATCAGTGGCTCATGCTTCATTGATATTGACCGTAACAGCCCGCTCCCCGGCCTGTAATAAAAACTCGAAATAATAGTTTTTTTGGACCTACTTCGCCAAAATAAGTAAAATCAACATGAAATTTGTTTAAAAATATTTGCAATGCCATTACAAAAAGATTGCTTGATTAGTTTTTTAATACTATCACTCAATAGTTAATCATAAAAATATGTGCGAGAGGGATAGTAGTGGCGAAAACCGACTTAATATGTTCTGACACGTAATCAGACCATTGTTTAGGGCTTTGATCATTTTATCTGTCACTATGACCTTTCTGAAATTGTCCGCCGATGTACAAATATACAGTAAACAATTGTATTTTATGCCTCAACTGTACACCTCAAGCGAGCATCCTCTACAAATATGTCCCATCATAGCAATGGCCGCCACGAAACGTTTGTGGTGCCACAATGCTTGCCACAATGTATGTCCGGTGTGTAGCCGGCCTATACAGACTGTTGTTGTCACAACTGCGTGGGCTCAACACGAAACTGTGATATTGAGGAAAATGCTAACAAAACTTTGCTACTGTTCACGTTGCATGTCCTTATCAGAAATAACAATAAACAAAGACCCAAAGATAACCACTTTATTGTTATTTGCGGTGAATAGATGCGCATAAGAGTCATCATAATCCACAGCCAGCTTTGACCACATTTTAAAAGAGCCCTACGATGAAGCACGCTTGTCTAGGAAGCCTAATTTGTAGAGTACCTATGTATGTTTTTTCGAGCACCAATATACGTGACGATCTACTTATTTAGCCCCCGACGCAAACAAAGGGATGAAAATAACCAGACTTTATCCAATTTTTTATCCAGTTTTTTTCTGGAACATGTTTTTTCTTAAGTACTGATTCTTGTTAATATGACTGTTTTAGAGTTTGTATTAAATACTAATCTTAAAATTTAAAACTACTATATTTTTCTGGTTCAGTAGAACAAAAATTTGGCATCATTGACTGAAGTTACCTAGGTAAATTTATCGATCATTATTTAAAACGTTTTGTGTTTCATTAAGAATTGAAACACATCTAAATTGTAAGTTCCATAAATAAAACAATAATTTATCTCATAAGTATGAGGTAAATATAATAATATTGTTTTTCATGACATTAAAAAAAAGGAAAAAAAGGTTTTATTTTCAATTTGCAACGTCATGTGTACTTATCGTCACCTTAGAGTGAAAACCTCGGGAATGCAATTTTGGTCATTTCCTTATTAATACATTGCTTTGTGAGGTTTTCTTCCCAGAAATGTATTAATAAGGAAATTACCAAAATTGCATTTCCGAGGTTTTCACTCTAAGATGACGTTAAGCAGAAAGCGCATATAGCCTAGCCCTGTATAGGTTACAGTGATCGATAATTCAGTTGACAATCAACATGATACCCGAACAAACTTTACTAATTCATCATAGCATCCAATTGAGAGTTTCCCCACACTTGAGCGTTATGACATGATGAATGAATGATTTTATAACGTTTTCCAGCTTCGGGAAAGTTTGAAAACGTTTCGTGATGGAAAAATAAGGAGTAAGAAGGAAAGTTGGTGGCTTTTGTGATTTTGCGCAGGTGCTTCCGCGAGATTTTAATTAAAGGCTTTGTCTATGTATACAAACAAGGCTGGAGTAACGTCCAGAAAACACGGTCAATAGAGCCAAGCAGTACTTCACGCCGGACCAGCGTCTTTTATTAGTGCGTAGCAGTATTCTTGTAGCGTCTTGCAGCACCAGAGGCAAAATGTGGAGATGGAGAGTAAGTGAGCGGAACATTAGGTACCTATTTATTACTTTAACCAACTCCTACTAGCTATTATGAATAATATCTATTATATAGATAGCCCGTTGGTCCAGTTGGTAGTGATTAGTGAACCTGGCTTCTGAGCTTAGGGGCGTGGGTTCGATTCCCACCTAGGATAAACATTTGTGTTTGTTCTATATCTGGGTGTTTAATATCTATTTAAGTATGTATTTAAAAATAAGTATGTATGTATATCAGTCTCTGGCAGCCATATCACAAGCTTTGTTTAGTTTGGGGTAGATGACCGTGTGTGCAAAAATGTCCCGAATATTAATTTAATATCTAGATAAAGTAAATAATTTATCACTTTATCTACAGAAACTAGTCAGTACTAGGGACCCGCTTACCCGGCTTTGCACGGGTGTAAATTACGTGCAAAGCCGGGTCTGGTCGCTAGTTATATATATAAACCTTCCGTGAAATTTTATCTAACTGATGGTGAAAACCGCATCAAAATCCGTTGCGTGGTTTAGGAGGAGTTAGCGGCCATACAGACGGACACACGCGGAAAGCGACTTTAATTTATACTATGTAGAGATGCATAATATCTAGCCATTAGTCAGTATGCATAATTTCTAGCCATTTTGTATAATTGCTAATTAATCACTTTGGCTGTAACATATACACAAACTATTTTATCAGACAACTATTTCTATGCCAGCCATAGTCATAGTCAGCCTTTTTAACAGCCCACTGCTGGACTTTTAGCCTACCCCCGAAAGGGTGATTGGGCCATATCCACCACGCTGGCCCAGTGCGGATTGATGGATTCACATACGTCATCGAATTTCTTCTCCGTACGTATGCAGGTTTCCTCACGATGTTTTCCTTCACCGAAAAGCCAGTGGTATGAAATTCCGTACATAAGCTCCAAAGAGCTCATAGGTACGGGCCCGGGGTTTGAACCCGCGACCTCACGCTTTCGAGTCTAGCGTTCTCCCAAATGGGCTACCACGGCTTGGCAAGGTTGAGTACTGCTCTATAATACAACGTGGTAATGCGGCCAGCATTTAGGGAACAATTCCCACTGGTATTAATAGATCAGTTAGGTTTTAATTATTTTTTTCTGTACCTACATGATATTCCATGATAATTAAATTAGGCACAGTACTTTCATCAGAAGCATCTTGGTTTACTGTCCGGTAAAAATAGAACGTATTCCGGTGGAAATATAAATAGTAATAAATAAATAAATAAATATTCGGGACATTTTTGCACACACGGTCATCTGACCCCAAGCTAAGCAAAGCTTGTGATATGGCTGCCAGAGACTGATATATATACATATATAGGTTTAAATACATACTTAAATAGATATTAACACCCAGATATAGAACAAACAGAAATGTTCATAACACAAATGTTTGTCCTACGTGGGAATCGAACCCACGCCCCCAAGCTCAGAAGGCAGGTTCACTACCAACTCGACCAACGGGCTATCTGGTCTAATATGGTTTACATCTCTACACCATACCCATTCAAGGGTATCAGTAGGAAAAATATATTGCTATAATAATTACTCATTTATATTAATGTTATTGTAACTTGGTTTACATATGCACAACCCAATTATTATCACCATCAGCTTGTTATCGTCAATTCAGCTAATTTTTTCACAACTATGTACCACTAGAATTTGAAAATAAAACATTTTTGTTTTATATTGTTATCTTACTAAGTCTTTTTCTTCTTCTTATATATAAAAGGGGATGTATGTATGTTCCCTGTGAACTCCAAAACGGTTGGACCGATTTTGACGGGACTTTCACTGGCAGATAGCTGATGTTTTATGGAATGACCCACGTAGCTAGTTTCGTATAGTCAAGGAAAAGTAAACTTAGTAACGTAAAACATAATACGTCTATAATTATTTTTTTTCAATTTACAGCCATGATAATATTTGCATGTGTACTTTTCAAGTTCTGCAGACAATGTTGTGTGAAAATTAAGCGCTTTGTTAAGCCCTTTACACCATTATAAAGTCCCCTTTTGTAGAACACGTGATCTGCCACGAGGCATATTTCGGTAGTTGTTAAATGAAACCTTAGTTCCAAAGGGGAGATTAGATAGGATTACTGTACGGGTATTTAATCCGGGACAAACCACACACCGGGGGTGGGGACGAAACCCACACATTATAATAAGTTGTAAAACAAAAGAACACTATCAAAAATACTATTGTAGTACTAGCAGCGCCCCGCGGTTTCACTTGCTATCATACGGGAACTTTGTTTTAGGATAAAAGTAGCCAATGAGTTAATCCAGAGTATATATGCTACCTCTAAAAGTAACTTTTAAGCTTTCGCGATTTTAATACGTCATATTTTAAGTGTTTATCGGAACTTATCGCGTACGCTCTTTTCCGACTTTAAGCAATTATGGTCATTCTAGTTTAAGTGTGCATATCTCCATGGTTAGCTTAAAATTTTAAATATGGTGTCATAACAAAATTGAATGTTTTATCTAGGAAACCCATGAGACCAAAACACGATTAAGCAAATTTTGCTCGATAGAAAAAATATATCAAAGTAGCACTAATATGCGCTTTTATCCCTGTTTTTTTGGATTCATTCAATTACCTATTTATTAAATTATGTCTGCTATATCTTGATATATAGATTTCATAATTAGGAAGGAAACCGGTGAAGTACATTTTACATTACAGCTATACTTTTCGAAAAATATGAGAAAAACCCCAAAAATAGAAGTAGCGAAACGCACGACTGGATGTAAGCGCCATGATTTTGCTCCGCTAAATGCGACTTTAAGGGTCCTGTATACCCTCTGCAGCTTTCTCTCTCGCACATTTTCACATTATTGAAGATATAAAATCAATGACTGTGAATTTCCAAAAAGTAACAAAATCATGTCATGGTGTCGTCTATCGTAACATTACAAACAAAGAAATTGTCTATTTGATATATTTTAATTTGACACAGTAAAATGGTAACAAGTGATTTATATTTCTCGTGCCATTTTATTCCGTCAAATTACAAAATATCGAAGCAAACATTTCTTTGTTTGTAATGTTACGATAGACACCATGACATGATTTTGTTACTTTTTGGAAAATCACACTCATTGATTTTATATCTTCAATAATGTGAAAATGTGCGAGCGAGAGAGCTGCAGAGGGTATACAGGACCCTTAATACAATAAATCAAGGATTATGATCATCTGTAGTAATAAGCGTTGCTTATAAGTGGGAAAATTAAGGTAAAAATCGCTCGACCTGTTATATTCTATCCTGTTATAGGTGTACGTTACAATTTTCTCGATACGTTTATTAATAACGTAGAAAACGTTGTCTGCGTTATAATTACGATGTCTTAATAGTTTGATCAATAGCATATCAACCTGTGTAAGTTACAGGGCAACCAACTTATCTGAAGAGTTTGAATGAGGGCGCCACTATTGCATTTTCTGTACAAAAGTGATGAACATTTTAAGTTGTCTCATTCGCCCACTTCTAGTGAAAAGTTGGTAAGTCTGTTGCAATTTCCTACTAACTATCCACCTTCGTGGCATCTAATTACTCGGCCGTGTTTAGAAAGTGTGGATCATAAAACAATCAAGCGAATTCCAGACGTCCAACTTTAATAATTTACAAAGTTACTTTAATTTCCTTAATATCCCGAGGCATACTTTATCGTACTTAGAGCGCTCGAAAAGTTCTTTGTAACTAAATGATGGAGCAAATGCAGTACATACCAGTAAAACGGTATAGGTGTGTTAATTTTGTTTATTGGAAATAATTGCACTTATTATTTCGACTTTATAAAAAGAAACTTGACTGTATTATTTCATAGAACTAGCAAACCGAAAGAACATCCGATCTCGACAATACAAGGTTATGCGGAAAGGGTGTACTAAGCCGAAAGGAGGTCCATTATACTCATCATTCAAAATCTAAGGGATCCATAGTACCCAGAATTGTGAACAACTTTTACTATGGGAACAACCCTTAAATCACGAAAAAATATCAATAAAACGTACCATAAATTTTGTCGAATGACAATGAACGTTTTCTATGAAACAGGCGAAACAGCTGTTGTTTTTTTCGTGATTTTGATTTGCTCTCATAGTAAAAGTTGTTCATAATGATGGGTACTATGGATCCCTTTCGGCTTAGCACAACCTTTCCGCGTAACCCAATATGTGTCGTACCTACACGAGTAGGTGTTTTTCCTAATCCATCTCAGTGCAGATGTCCGTCTGATTGAAAGCCTCTCTACTTCGAGCGGCTCGGCACTCACAGACCTCACAGCAGTGAACACGAACAGCCTCCGTCAGTTAGCGGCCGAGCTTCGCCCGTGACACACGTCCTGAAATAAGGACAAAAAACCCGCGCAAAATACAAAAATAATTGATGAAAAATCTGCGTTCCAAAAATTATGTTTGATAATAAAAAAGTTTAGAAACTAGTTACCTATATTACAAAATAGAAATATAATTTTTGACATACAATTTTAGCTTATATTCATCGAGTTTACAAATATATTTACTAGTTGTTGAAATAGTGTTCGTTAAACGTTGATTAGTGATTTTATATTGTAAATTTTGTAAAATACCATATTTTTTGTCAATAAGGTTTTATTTTGAGTGTGGTAAGATGCAAGAAAGTTAAAATTTTCTTTCTCAAAGTTACCAGTTTGGGCACACCGTCTATTCTCTGGAATTAAAGAAATGAGGTTTGCGTCGCTAAATCAATTTGAGCTGACTCGCCGTTTTTAGAAAAGACTAAGGGATAAAAATCAAAGAACAAAGGCCATGGTATTAAACCCATTGGGATGGAAAGAGATCAAACAAAATCCGGACGACTGAACCGAAAAACAAGTATTTCCATGATTCGTGGATAATCGAATTTGCGTTTTAGGAAATAATAATGCTCTATGTAGGTACCTTATGTATAGTTATTTGTTATTGGATTGCTTATCTTTTTATTTTAACATCCAAAATTACTGATAAGTGCTGGATTGGTTGTTTTTAAGTTAGAACTTTTAATACATCTAAAAGTAAATTTGCAATTTTCCGCGTTTTATCGATTTCTTTATAAATTTCCTCGATATCTTTCGCGTCAGGAAAATCAAGTGTGACGGATTGATAGCGAGATCGATGGACAAGTGGCAATCTTGAAAGCGCTCCTTTTCGGGAACACTCAAAATTACGTCAATTAGGGGTTTTTTCCCCAGATATTTTCCCTTTATAATTATTTATATTTTCACAGGTTCCCAGATAAAATCAAATGAATAAAAATATTAAATTCATTCAGTGACAGACATCTAGAAGCATGAAATCTTACACAGTGTTGAAGTGTTCATAGATAACGAAGGTAGAATGTGTAAACAACTAAGAACTTAATTTTGATAGTTATATGTCTATTGGCGAGACCAGACTAAGGCGTATAAAGTTGCGGGCATTTCTTTTTTTATAACTTTATTTCGGACTAGCGGTCCGTCCCAGCTTCGCACGGGTATAGATTATAGCCTATGTCACCCGGGGATAGTGTAGCTTTCCGTCAGTGAAAGAATTTTTCAAATCGGTTCAGTAGTTTCGGAGCCTATTCAATGCAAACAAACAAACAAACAATCAAATCTTTCCTCTTTATAATATTAGTATAGATAGTAAAAAAAAATGGTTTTTCGCTTCTAAAATTAAAAATTGAAATTGAAAGCTTTGGTGATTATACAATACAAGCTGAATTTTATGGTGTTAACCGCGATTTCCAGTTTTCCGCATTTCTAGGAGGAAAAGCACCCAATGTCCGTCCTTATGCACACTATCTTTCTACCAAATTTCGTTAAGATCGGTTTAGCCGTTTTAGTTGTGAAAACCGGACAGACAGAGAGACAGAGTTACTTTTGCTTCTATAATAAAAGTTAGGACATAGAGTTGTATATCGGTGTGATATAATGTTATTATTTTTTACGCATATGGTTAAAAAATTACAATACGTTGAGTCATGTTCGAACTTCGTGATGATATAAATAATACATACATACACATACATTATCAGCCATTAAATGTCCACTGCTGAACAAGGCCTCCCTCTTAGAGAGGGGTGTTGCCATAATCCCCACGCTTGGCAGGCGGCTTGGAGATCGCAGTACGTTCACCGTGTACTAACAGGACGCTGCTGCCCATCCTCCGGTGGTTCTGGTCGCAGTTTTAGGACATACCCGGGTCCATAAATAATATTCATGTTTAATTCTTAAGAAATTAGCATGAGTGGGGATAAGAATCTTTGTCAATAGTAGATTCTGCTACTGTATATCTCGGTTACCCAAAGCCAGATTTCAACCTGTCTGAGGATTTGTAACAATGGTTGTTTGCGTCTCATAATGTTTACACCTCGCAATGTCACACGCTGTCACGACAATTTGTCAACGTGCCACGTTTATATATTTAATAACTAAAAACATATAACAAGATAGTAATATGCAAAGGCAACATTTATCTTGGCTTAAATGTTGTAAGGACATCTATTATAATTTGTGTTAGATATCATGTACTAATCAAGCATGGCATTAGCATCATTTAGCTTGGATGTTTGTGCCACGTTTTTTCAAACCAAGTTTTGAACCACGGGTTTCGAGATAAAAAAAGGGGTTGTCTGTAAAGTCGGTTTACGGACGATAATTTTACGTGATATCGCTTGTTACGCGCTCTCGCTTGCACGCGCGGTTAAGGCGGAACGTGACAAATTTTCGTGCATGCAGCCGGTGTTCGTCGATTTATAAGACGTTATCACGTCAAAGTACGACGTTGAGATGTACTTCTTCCTACAAAATTTCAATCTGCCGGTTTGTAATGAAAATTTAACAAATGGAATGACCTGTTTGTATAGGAAAGCGAAATCTCTCTGTCAGCTTTGGGGCCTGTAAAAGTTCTAGCAAAGTAATTACTTTTAGAAAGAATTATCGATGGCGTCACCAACGCTTAGATTGGTTGCAAAGACAACTCATGAATTTGGAGGCCGACAGGAAAGCGACTGTAGCTTAGCAGCTAGAGCGCCCGGGTGATTACCCGGATTGCACAGGTTCGAATCCTTCTAGTCATCTAATGTTTTAATTGTCTATAACATATCCTAAAATATGAAACAACACATCAATATACAAATTACTTTAAAAACAGAAAGACTTGTGAGATGTCAAATTCTCCAGTAGTATTTTTATTTCGATTTTTTTTTGCACACACGTTCATCTGACCCCAAAATAAGCGAAGCTTGTATTATGGCTGCCAGAGACTGATATACATATACATATGTATATATATACTAGCTGTTGCCCGTGACTTTGTACGCGTAGACTTTCATATAAACTTTCAGGCCCCATTTGCCCCCCTTAATTCGGCTTATTCGCAAAATCCTTTCTTAACGGACCTCTACCATAAAGAATCTACCTGCCAAATTTCAGCTTCGTAGGTTGATTTCACAGTTGCTCCCATAGTAAAAGTTGTTCATAATGATGGGAAAGGAAGAAAGAAAGAAAGAAAATAAATTTTATTCGACACCTTTACAAAAACTTGTATCTAAAGGATACAATCAGTGTCGAATGGGTCCAGTGTGGTGGGTACTATGGACCCCTTTTGGATTAGTACACCCTTCCCGCGTAACCCAGTATACCTAAGTTCTAAATAACATAGTATGTGTACATAAATGTATCCTTACTAATATTATGAAAGCGAAAGTAATACATGTATGTTTGTTCGCTTATCACGACTAAGCGGCTAGGCTGATTTTAATCAAATTTGGCAGTGTGATATTGTTCATCATAAGGGCGGACATAGGGTACTTCTCCGCCCCCAGAAAATTTAGAAAAACTGGTAAAACGTGGGTAACCTACGTACTACCTACAGCTAGCAATTTATAAATAAGTGTACATTAATAAATAGGTACATTTCCACAGCTGTGTATGAAAGGTTGAAGTAATAAAAAGACCCGTAGAGCTCCATACTCTTGCTCTTAACGTTTATAGTATTATATTGCAGACCAATTACGCAAATGTATTGAGGCACTTTCTCGCCTTTTGTTTTTGTATAGAAGTACGCCATCAAAGATAATGTGCTTGAACGATTGTTTTGTTTTGGAGGACAGTAAGGTTAAGTTGTTTACACGACATTTCATTGTAGTTACTTTATATTTGATTTTGATATTATGTAAACTGTGAAGAAAGTTTTTGACTTATTGTGAACACACAGCAAAGAACTGTTGCTATGACGACCAAGTGGCGCGTGCACATATATATTATCTGGCACAATTATTCATGCTATTTGTCCTATATTCCACGGTTTTTTTCGTCGTATTATTATCGATGTTATGTCACGTGAAAGTCACAAAATGATATTTTGGGGTTGGATTCAGATAAGAAAATGTTGGACCATACATCTAAAAATACGAGCATATAAAAACTAGCAGAAGAATAAACTAGTGAAACGTTCGATCAGTCAGGTGTTCCGCGGCGAAACTTTCCACTTACCTCGTGAAATGTTAATGCGTTAATCAATCAAGATAGGCGAACTTGGGAACTCATTGGTAAACAGAGCTGATAGAATTACCTTTGTGTCTTCACTATCAATAAATGTCTTAGAAAAGTGTTTTGTCTTTTGTTGATAATTTTTAGGGTTCCGTACCCAAAGGGTAAAAACGGGACCCTATTACTAAGGCTCCGATGTCAGTCTGTCTTTCCGTCTGTCCGTCTGTCTGTCCTGCCTATTAACGGCTGTATCTTTCGAACCGTAATAGATAGGTAGTTGAAATTTTCAACAATATGTAATGTTACGGCGGATTAATTAAAAAATAATAAAAATCACAAAAAGTCAAAACGAAATGGACACACCACATACAACACACGTATTTTTTTTACGTATTTTTGCTCTTATGTAAAAACGGTAAAATGTACAAATTTGGCATGATTATTATAGTACACACTCTAAAGTATAACAAAATATAATAAATAATGGCCAAGTGCGAGTCGGTGTCAAATTTCTGTTCACTACCAGTTCTCGTATCACTGAAATGAAGCAACGTCGGGCTCAGCCGGTACTTGGATGGGTGACTTTCATGGGATTGAACTTGTTTTGTACAAATAATATCACTATGATTGAAGATTGTCAGTTGATTGTCTTATCCTCAGAAGAAGGACTAAAGTAGCCGTTAACTTGCATACTTGTTTGTCTAGTCTAGGCACAGTCTAGGCTCTAGACTCTAGACTATCTTAGGGCGTGTCTATTGTGGAATCAATTAGGCTAGGTTATGGTATTCCACTCCCTGAAACTTCGGATTCATTCTCGGATATAATACAATTACGTAATTTACTTAGGTATTTATTTCTCAGTTTATTACTTTCATTTTCACATCGTAAAATGAAAGAATCCTTTGTTACCAAAACACTACGAAACTTCTTAATTTGGATTCTTTAACAAAAATTTGGGGAATTTCCGGCTTTGAAGGTTCATAAGAAATAATTTTGGGGATGTAGGTCAGCGGGGAACGCTTTGCGGTTGGTATATACGAGTATAATCACTAGCTGCGTTGCGCGGTTTTACCCGCTATTTTTGAGGACAAATATCTACAATCACCAACAGGCGAGTTGGTGGACGAATGCGGACAAATTCGCGACAAAATAAAAACAAATTCAAATTTTAGCCGTTACACAGGATAAATGGAAAACATACTCAGTAAAGTTTGTATCTTTTTAGATGTCCAACTATGTAAACAAATATATCTGACAGGCGACCAATGACATTCACTAGCGAGGAAATTTCAGAGCTGTTATTGGTCGAAAAACGCCATGTTTGTTTATTTAGTTTGACACCTATAAAGAAACAGGCTTTATATGATATGGTTTCGAAAAAGCCTCGGCAGATGAAAAAGCTTATCTTCTTACGGTTGTTTTATATGCTTCGATAAACTCGTGGAAATGGCATCAAACAGGGCCTTTGTTATTGTATAATGTTAGCTAAATAATGCTTGTTAAGTATATATTATGCAAATTCTTGTGGTTGCTTATTGCTGTACCGAAGGTCATTGCTTTTTAGGGTTCCGTACCCCAAGGGTAAAAATGGGACCCTGTTAAGCCTACGATGTCTGTCTGTCTGTCTGTTTGTCTGTCCTTCTGTCCTACCTTTAAACGGCTGTATCTTTCGAACCGTAATAGATAGCTAGTTGTAATTTTCACGTAATGTAATTAATGTAATGTTACAGCGGATTAACTAAAAACTAATAAAAAAGTCGACGAAAGTTTCCTAAGTGTATGGTCCCCATACAACAAACGTATTTTTTTAACGTATTTTTGTATTAGCTCTAATGTAAAAACGATAATATGTACAAGCGTCAAATTTGAAATAATTATAGATAGAGTAGTATTTAGGAGAGAGATAGAGAGAATAATTACTATACACAGTCTAGAAAATAACAACTAATCATAAATAATGGCTAGGTACGAGTCTGTGACAAGTTTCTGTTCATTACCAAGTTATAACTGATAATTTCGTTATTGAATTTTGTGGTGGTACGGAACCCTCAGTGGGCGAGCCCGACTCGCACATGGCCGGTTTATTTCACGTTGGCGCCATAACTCCTTCACCAGTGTTTGTACCTTAGTGTTACCATGTTATGCCAACAATGATAAGTAAGTCAATAAGTGCACCTATCAACCAGGGTACACTTACCCAATATAAAATCGTTATAACTCTTAATAATTTATGATATTCCAATCTGGTATCAGTTTAATACAAAATCGATGCATTATTTAGCGCCCTAATAGGTAGAATTAGACTTATTAGTGATGCCAGTTCGGGAAATGATGCTACCGCTTGTTGACCTAGTTACGAGATGCAGAATTATTGGTTACTAAAGGTAAATACTCGTACTCATTTCAAGTTTCTTTTAGATCTAACAGCTATATATAGGGGTTATTCCCGGGAATTGCCGTAAATCCGTAGTTTTCATTTCCGAGAAATTCAGGTCAAGAAAAGTCGAGGAGTTTTTTTTATATTTAACTCTTTCTATTTACATGCACAAGGGAAGGTTTCGTATATATCCTTTCATTTGTGTTTTAACTCTCGCCGTGTTAAGAATCGAGTACTGGTAACACTACAATAACTTTAATATTACGACTAAAGGACATTGAATGCAAGGTCATGAAAATTATAACAAAAAAAAATTGTAAAACTGTTTAACGTTCACTATAGATGTCTTATCGTGATTCGGATTGTGATCGTGATCGCGTGCCATCTCACTTACGCACGTGGTGCGAGTAGATGCGAACGGGACGGCATGCAATCTCGATCACAATCAAACTTCTATAATAAGGCCGCAGTGCCTACCCATTGTCACTTTAACTTCAACAATCTTGGAAGCTATGTCAGTGACTTGACTATGAAATTTAATATTAGTTGCAACCAATCCATCAGGCGTGATGGAGGTCAAACGCAAGCCTATTATTTATAAAAAAAACACCATTACCTACTTACCACATAACAATTGAGAGCTAAAAATACCACTCAGTTTCCTTTCTTGTTGCATTAATAAGCAATTTGTTGCCAACCAACTTTACCAGTCGGTTTGACAGCCATTCAAACAAGTTGGCCTTAGAAATTGCTACGAGTACTTTATAGTTAGCTGGACCCAGCTGACAGTACATAATAGAGCGGGGAATCCGGGAAGCTTCAAAACTCCTGTCTCGTGTGTCAAGAGATATGAGGTAGTCAGTTAATGTTTTAGAAAACTAGTTGTGCCCAGCAACCTTAGCCACAATTTCTATATATCGCACATTTCTGATATGAAAAGTATATTTAAATAAAGTATGGTATTAGTACGATTATTTATGACACTGTACTACTGAGATGAGAAATGAGGAGATCCGTAGACGAACGAAAGTCACCGACATAGCCCACCGGATTAAGTTTGTTGCAAGTTGAAGTGGCAGTGGGCAGGACAGATGGCCGATGGGGCCGAAAGGTTCTGGAATGGAGACCACGGACTGGTAAGCGTAGCGTAGGACGTCCACCCACAAGACAGTGGACAGACGACCTAAAAGAGACCGCAGGGAAACGCTGGATGCAGGCCACTTCCAACCGGCCCTTTTGGAGATCGATGGGGGAGGCCTATGTCCAGCAGTGGACGTCCTATGGCTGAAATGATGATGACTACTGAGATAAAAGAAGTCTCATCTGTCCGATTATCGGACTACTGATACTAGGCTACTGATTAAAAGGCTGTTAATAGAGTCTTTCATCATCATCATCATAGTCAGCCTTTTTAACAGTCCACTGCTGGACTTTAAGCCTACCCCCGAAAGGGTGATTGGGCCATATCCACCACGCTGGCCCAGTGCGGATTGATGGATTCACATACGTCATCGAATTTCTTCTCCGTACGTATGCAGGTTTCCTCACGATGTTTTTCCTTCACCGAAAAGCCAGTGGTATGAAAATCCGTACATAAGCTCCAAAGAGCTCATTGGTACGGGCCCGGGGTTTGAACCTGCGACCTCACGCTTTTGAGTCTAGCGTTCTCCCAAATGGGCTACCACGGCTTTAGAGTCTTTAAGGGTCGGCAACTTATCTGTGATGCCCCTGGTGTTGCAGATATCCATAGGCGACGGTGACCGCTCACCATCAGGTGGTTCGTCAGCTTGTTTGCCACCTATGGCATCAGAATCAGCCAAAATGTTTCTTGTTACACAGATTTTTTTAAAAATAATTATACTGCTAATAATTATTAGTATAGATGAAAAGATATACTTTCAAATTGGTCCTTTAGAAATTGCAATAAAATCGGTTCTGTAGTTTGGTTTTTAATTTAAAATAACTGGAAAGTTTGGTAACTTGGATTCCATAACAATATTGTCTAAACGAAATTATTATTTTATTAATTTTGAAGTCGGTTTTTAAATCACGTCTGCGTTGGTTTTTGGTTCTTCTTTTATAACTTGAAAAAGTTTTTAAATTGATAATTATATAGAGTATCTGTTGCCCTTGAATTAAACTCAGTCGACGTCATTTCGGGTAGGTACTATTCGGCAGAATTATCATTGAACCATTAATAAGTGTCTGTTTCAAAAGCCTTCTTAGACATCTTGAAAAGAATTCAAACGCATCTCGAAAATCTTTTTGTCATTCTGTTTCGCAGTACCATTGATTTTCAAATTCATTTCAATTTTATAACTTCAAGCGAGATCGTTTCGTTTGTGTCTGTAGTATACTCGGCCGTCCCACTAGATTTCTACCTTCACTATCTCTATTGTCTACATTGTCTCTACATAGTATAAATTTAAGTCGCTTTCCGCGTCCGTGTCTGTCTGCATAACCATCATCATCATCATCATCATCATCAGCCAGAAGACGTCCACTGCTGAACATAGGCCTCCCTTTTAACCTCCAGACTGAACGACAGCCTGCCTTTTGCATCTACTGGATGCCCGCGACTCTCACAATGTCGTCGGTCCATCTAGTGGGAGGCCTCCATACGCTGTGTCTTCCGGTTCGTGGTCTCCACTCCAGAACCTTTCTTCCCCATCGGTTATCGGTTCTTCGAGCGATGTGGCCTGCCCATTGCCACTTCAACTTGCAAATTTTAACAACTATGTCGGTGACTCTGGTTCTTTGGCGAATATCCACGTTTCGGATTTTATCGCGCAAAGAAACTCCGAGCATAGCTCTCTCCATTGCCCGGTGTGTGACTCTGAGTTTTTTTAGTCTGCATAACCGCTAACTCCTAAACCACGCAACGGATTTTGATGCGATTTTCACTGAGATATTTTTTCACGGGTGGTTTATATATATACTAGCGGTCCGCCCCAGCTTTGCACGGGTATAGATTATAGCCTATGTCACCCGGGGATAGTGTAGCTTCCCGTCAGTGAAAGAATTTTTCATATCGGTTCAGTAGTTTCGGAGCCTATTCAATGCAAACAAACAAACAAACAATCAAATCTTTCCTCTTTATAATATTAGTATAGATAACTAGCGACCTGCCCCGGCTTTGCACGTAAATAGCACCCATGCGAAGCTGGGGCGAATCGCTAGTATAGTATATAGCAAATAGGTAAGTACCTAGGTATGGTCCTCGGGTGGGCGTTGGGCGTTGGAGTCATTAGAAGTCAGAAAAACCTTTAAAAAAAATACTACAAACAACGCTGCAAAATATTTGTATTGTATACGGGACTTAAAAGCTATTTTTTTTTTTTATGTTACACCGGCGTGGATTCTAATCCTTTTAGCCGTAAGTTTTTTATTTTTTTCATAAAGTGGCCAGTATTCTGACCACTTATCCATATTGTTTCCAAAGCTTCATAGATGCCTCTTGTAATCTCTCGTGTCTTGTCTCTCTCGTGTGTGCCTCTTGTAGTTTCCAGTATTTTACTAGAGCATGACTTGACCGTGACTTACTTAGCTTCACTCTGACTGTCACTGACTTGTTTGGCGACATATCATCAAACTTGATAATATTTTAATAATTGACACTGCCAAATGCACAAGCAGTGCGACGCCAAAATCCTCACAAAGAAAACAATAATAAAAAAAGTACTTTAGAATCGGACCGCAAATAAAAGTAATCAATGAACTCAGGTCCAATCGGTCACGTAAGTACCAACTGTCACAATACAATAAAGGACACCTCAATGTCCGGGACTGTTCCAACTTTACACGACCGGCCATTTCTCGAAATGACGAGCCATTACACAGCAGTCATCCAAAGATGGATTTAGGTCGCTACGGACACAGAGAAGTGTGACTATTAGGTTAGGTGAACCGGGCGTACTTACGTGAAGGAAATTGTTCCCCGTTTGCTAAAGCTACTCGTAACTTTAAAGGGATTTTAGAATCACATCTACCATTTTCTTGAAAAATGCAGGATTTCAAGAGCTGGAAAGGCTAGTGAAAAGATATTTCATATTTTCGTAGCTCAGGTCAAATGAAATTTGTAATATTCTGATTGGGCAAAGATGTACCGGCCCTTTTAGAGATCTATGGGGGAAGGCCTATGTACAGCACTGGAAGTCCTGTGGCTGAAATGATGATTATCATGAAAGTTGTATAAAACCATAGGCGATTATTTTATAAATAAAACACACGGATGTTAAATCTGGTACAAAATTCACTAAACCTTTTATTATTGTAACCCCTCTACGAATGTGCTACGATTGACGCGTAGCATTAGCAACACCATTAAATACGGCTTAATTTGTACTGAACATAATCCTGTAGAGTGTAGATATGTTGAAACATTCATTTAATCTGCGTTCCGTGCAAAGATAATCAGTTAACATGACAATGCTTGTTTAATTATTGAAAATAACGCCTTACCGATTGATAGAGTTATCGACATGAAATGTAGACCTACCACAAACTTTACTTCATAGTAGAGAAACACGTGTAATGAAGACTTTTCTGTGCAATAGTTCCAAAAGCGCGCGCAAGAAAGGTAGAGACGTCATCCTGCTGGGACTTCTTATTTCTTGTTTTTAGGGTAAACGTAAAACGAACAAGTGTCAAACTTGGCATGATTATAGTACACACTCTAAAATATAACAACAAATAATAAATAATGACCAAGTGTGGGTCGGTGTCAAATTTTTTCTCATTACCAAGTTATAACTGGTAATTCCTTACCTCGATGACCTCTTTATCATTTCACCGGATCGAAATGCCATATCTTACTAATTTTAAAGTCGGTTCAATAGTTGGAGGACCGGAAAGTGATATATGACACTTTTATTAAAAAAATACGGTTACTGAGAAAATGACCAAGCCTAGCCAGCTAGCTCCTAAAAGCTTTGTTACAGAATTTAAGTTCACAGGTCACCGCTATCTGCATTTACCAGCAGCCTATTTACACGTTTTTCCGCTGTTTATGAACATTTTCCCCAGTTAGTTCTCGAGTAAACACTACTTTACTCTTGTAAAATATATTCGTTTTTTATTTCGTACTGAAGTTAAATCCTTTGATGAGGTTAGAATATTCAATGGGGACTCGCAACTGTCGACGCTGCTCGACTATATAATATGGGTCATGTTGTTTGTCACACAGTTATTCACGATCTAGTAAAATGAAATGAGTCAGGCTCGTGCACTGAGAGTTCCATAGCACCAAATAAATTGAGGAGGTGAAGAACAAAACCTCACTTTTCCACTTTTGAAAATTTTGTTTTTTTTTCCTTCTTTGGGTAAAAAATGATAAATTGATTGAAGCATGTAAGTAATACCTTGTCAAAAACACCTCTTTTCCCATATAAATTTTCATTTGAAATCGAGAGTTTCGAATAAAACCACACTTTTCCGTTGAAAAAGAGAAATTCCGTCGAGAAATTTTTATGTATTCTCTTAAATTTGAAAAACTGGAAATGTGAGGTTTTGTTCTTCACCTCCTCAATTGTTAACTATTAAAGTTAAAAAAGTAGTGCAAAAAGACAAGATCACGCCCAGGTGGTCACCCATCCGAGTACCGAACGCGCCTGACGTTGCATAACTTCGGTGAACAGAAATTTGTCACCAAGCCGCAATTGGCCATTATTTATTATCTGTTATTTTACTTTATAGTGTCTACAAGGATTTTATATATACCCTAAAGGGAAGTGTCTACGATAATCATCCCACGTTTGACGTTGTACGTATGACCGTTTTTACAATAGAGCAAACACAAAAATACATTTAAAAAAAAATTGTTCTGTCTTAGTTTTTACTTGTGACTTTATTATTATTTATTAGTTAATCCGCTGTAAATTACATATTCTGTAACAAATCAACTGGTTATCTATTATGGTTTGAAAGATACAGCTGTTTAAAGTTAGGACAAATGTCTAAAACTTCCCAAATTAAACCTCACCTTATTATCAGACATACCTGTATTAACAAACTGCTTTAAAAATAATATTAAAAGGCTTGTATTTGACCACTTCCACACAAGCGATGATGTATTGTCTTACCTACAAAAAACAATTCACTCGCGACTTGAAGACACCCAGATTGTAACTATCGGGCAACAATCATTCAGGCAGTGCATTCCACAGACTAGCAGTTTGCGAAATAAAAGTAGAATAAATGCGCTTTGTTCGGGTTTTCAGATTATCAACCACAAAATGGTGTCGCCTTTACGTGCCCGCCTTGGCCGTCCGATAAAAAAATGGGCAGGAGGGTATTAGATCATGCAGATCCGATGTACACTCTCCAAAATGTATCCAATTAAAACCTATACATTCATCATCATCAGCCAGAAGACGTCCACTGCTGAACATAGGCCTCCCCTTTAACCTCCACACTGAACGACAGACTGCCTTTTGCATCCACTGGATGCCCGCGACTCTCACAATGTCGGTCCATCTAGTGGGAGGCCTCCCTACGCTATGCGTCTTCCGGTTCGTGGTCTCCACTCCAGAACCTTTCTTCCCCATCGGTTATCGATTCTTCGAGCGATGTGGCCTGCCCATTGCCACTTCAACTTGCAAATTTTAACAGCTATATTGGTGACTTTGGTTCTTTGTAAACCTGTACATTGTCATACTTAAGCTCCATTTTACACGACCGCTTAGTTTCATAATTAAGCGTGTTCATTATTTGTTCTGGAAGGTATGACGATCGCACAGTGCTGCCAACTGACACTGTTTTGTCACTGACACCTGTCATGGCCAGGTACGGGGATAATATCTCGTTATCACTGGATTAATAATTGTTTGTAAAATCACATTAATATTATGAACGCGAAGGTTTGTGATTGTGTATGTTTGTTCCAACTCAACTCTGTAACGGCTTTAGTTTTTATTTTATTAATGAACACCAACATGATGTACGTCCTTACTTTACATGACGGAGACAAGGCACAAGACTTAAACTAAACGCCACCACAATTATAGGTGCAGACTACATGCTATTATAAAACGAGAGTTAGTTTTTGGAATATAAGTTAGTGCATTATACATTAAAAATTCAGCTGAATGGGGTTGGGTAAAATTTGATATGGGGGGGTAGTTTATTTATACCCTGGTGGAATAACACAGGATTTTGATACCGAAAAAAGTACTGTCTCTGTAGAGCAAGTAAAACTGCGGGGTACGACTAGTGGTTAATGCTATGGCGTATCATGCCAATTTTATTAGCTGTGAAGATTTAAAATGTATTTCTTTTAACTGGCTGCATCCGTTGATTTTCTAGTGTTTATATTTTAGCGGGGACAAAATCTTATGTATATCCTCGCAATATACGCATTATCAGCCTATCATGTTCTCTCTGCTGGGATACAGGCCTTCTCTCCGAGAGAGAGAGAGAGAGAGAGAGAGAGAGAGAGAGAGAGAGAGAGAGAGAGAGGATGGGTCGTAATTCACCAAGCTGGCCCAGATTGCTGAATGTCATATGTCTGCACTTTTAAGAAACTTGGACATACCGGTTTCCTCACGATGTTTTCCTACACCGTTTTTGAGCGATGGCATCGAAAACTGCACATAATTTATTTAAGTACTAAATAAGTCATTGGTGCAGAGCCGAGGATCAAACGGGTGTCGTCAGGTTGTAAAGCGAACATGCTACCGCTCGGCCACCATCGCTCACAACTGCACACAATTTTAATTAAAATTGGTTTTGCCATTAAAAGATAAGAAACAAACCGAAAGACAGAACGCAAGTGTGAGTGCCGAGACCACCGAGAATCTAAAATAAGAAGTACATAAGAAGTAAATCAGCCGCAGACTTAGTTAATTACTGTGTTAACTCACATACCGTTCCATTTCACATAGTCTGAGCTTAATTGCCGCATCATCTTCCATACAGCAGTAGGCTTAATAAATCTCATGTCACTGGAGAGACACTGCGTCTGTTTTCAATGACACGTGACAAAAGCACGCGAGACAAATGTTACGCCCGATGACAATTGAGTGCTGACAATGGTAGTAAGTGATTATGAGTGATAGTGAGTGAGTTGTCACTGTTACTGCGCCTGATTATCGTATCTCATTCAAGTGTCTTGACCTGGAAACGCGATAGGAAACACATTAACTGGGCGTTATGATGATATCTGTGCTCAATGCGATGGAACTGATTCGGGTGTTATGACAGTCTAAACTTTAGTTGGATAGTTATGTAGTAGTTTGTAGGGTTTATTGGTGTCAAGACATGCTATGGTTATTGTTGCGATGTAATGGATATGAAAACTTTTGCGTTATTACGTAGAGACATTGTCCTATTGTTTCACAAAGCACACTGCGTCAATCCAAAGTCAGCGACAAAGATTTACCCATACAAGAATGAGAAGGTTATTAAGTCAACCTAACCTCCAAGTAAAGACAAAAGGCTCGGCTGTCGGATGCGGAATTTCCGCCCGTTTCCGTCTGACCGTGTCTTAAAAGATTCCTTCCAATCCCCTCTATTGTCTCCCTCCCATTTGTCACACGCAGCTGTCTATTGATTCCCATCGACACTCACCAATCACAGGAAAAAACAAGGAATAAAAATAAAGAAGTCGTACATAAAATAGAGGCTGCAAAGAGCCCGATTGGACCCCCTCTACCGTGAACGCCGGCCTGATGATTCTCCAGTTTTTCATTTCTCAAATCATTTCATGTTGCTAACAATGGTCGGTTAAGGGTGCGACCTCATCGAGAAAGGTTTTTATTGTCAAGTCGATGATTGCGGAGTAATCTCGACGCAAGTGAAATGTTGGAGATTGTTACAGTTTTAGGAGCGGTGTATTTTTTTCTCGCTTTAATTGGAGTTGTGAATACGAAATAGCTCCGCGTCGCTAATGGGCCTGAAATTGGAAGTCGCTTCCCGCATTTTAATTTCGAGATGGCAACATTATTGAATTTGTAACGATTTCTCATTTTAACGAGAATGTCACTGGCATTAATTTACATTGAAATTATGTTGGTGATAGAGATGGTGTGCCCAAATTAATTTGCGAAATTAAGGTGGAAATCAATTATTAGGAATTGATTTTTGTAAAAACTTTACATAAATTATTATTCGAACAAGCGTAAATAAAAATATCGCTACTAAGCAAAGTATATACGAGTTGATGGCCGGCCTGTTTATTGTCGCCTTAAAACTTAGGCCTTTTCCCTCATTTATTTATATATCGGTGTGGATGTGGTACAGTATATGTATTTTTCTTTTGGAATTCATCCCGCTTTGCTCTTGCTTATACAACAGTCAGAGATATATTATAGAGGTTATAGCACTTATTGAAAATACAGGTGTACGGTAAAGAATCTATCTGTACCTAAAAAGTACAGAAAGGTATACCATCCTGCACAGACAAATGGGGAAACGGTCTTAAATATTCTGTTAGTGTATACATATGTAGAGTATAAAGTTAGAAAGAAGAACGACTCGTTGTATGAATCAAAATAAGCGATCCTGCAGTTGTTTGTATACAGAGAGCTCGCGAGGAAAATATTTTATCATAAAAATACAGCGAAGACGAACCTATTCATTAACGGTCTCGGCAATTATCAAAATTGCCACAAACAAATTGTGTTGTTAAGGAAACTTCCAGTGCAGTGTAACAAGTTAGCTTTAAGCGGAAGTACCCGCAGTGTTAAGAAAAGCGCGCGCGCGGTTGTGAGTAGCGTTGACGCGGCGCGGACGTGCGTCGCGCGGTCCGTCACCAAGCTGGGCGAGCACGCGGCTATGCTCGCAGTCGCGATCTGCTGCATCCTGGTGCTGCTGCTGGTTTTCATCATCCTCATCATGGTGGTGGGACAGAACATGGGCGCTAAAGGCGGCTCCTAGCTAAGGCGAGGTAAGTTACACAACGGAAGCTACGCGACGCGGTCACAATCAGCAATCTGACGTGGTTCATCCTCGTGGTTCGTGGTTCATCATCCTCATCACCACTGTAGGACAGAACTAAGGTACCAAAGCTGGCTCCTAGCCATTCATCAACAGCCAGAAGACGTCCACTGCTGAACATAGGCCTCCCCCCTTAACCTCCACACTGAACGACAGCCTGCCTTTTGCATCCACTGGATGCCCGCGACTGACGCGGTCACAATCAGCAATCTGATGTGGTTGCTCATTGTTCATCATCCTCATCACCACTGTAGGACAGAACTAAGGTACCAAAGCTGGTTCCTAGCCATTCATCATCATCATCATCCACTGCTTAATATAGGCCTCCCCCTTTAACCTCCACACTGAACGAAAGCCTGCCTTTTGCATCCACTGGATGCCCGCGACTGACGCGGTCACAATCAGCAATCTGATGTGGTTGCTCATTGTTCATCATCCTCATCACCACTGTAGGACAGAACTAACAAACCAAAGCTGGCTCCTAGCCATAAGGTTAATGTACCTAATCATGGACGTCCAAATGTACGGTTGCACGTTAGTTTATTTTACGACCAAATTCCTATAAGTATTTACTATATTATGTAATTGACTACCTATATGCTATGCCATCCAAAAATTACGTGACGAATATGAAACTGGTAGTTCTTTGTTTTTAATCGATTTCAGGAGCGAGGTTCAACATTTCGGGGCGAGGGTCAATATTTTTATTACTCCGATATTTGTGGACCCACAGAAAAGATAAGTAAATAGAACGAAAATGAGAAGGACGATCTGTTACCAGGCATTATGAGTGAACCTTGATTGAATATTCTTATTTAGATCAAAGCGTCGAACTCTGCGTCACAGTTGCTAACTGATTTCGAATGTCATTCGAATTGGTTCGTTTATATGGGTGCATCTGGCTACAACAAATTTCTTACAAAAATGCTTTGACAGCCGTTCTAATTTAAACAAAAAAAAAACTTTTCTGTGTGTGGACCAATTTACGTACGATATTTTTTTTATTATGTAGATGAAGCTTTTGATGTGGTCCCACAAAAAGTCATTACTTTTGGCTCTCTGTAGTTTTGAAACTAGCTCTAACAATCCTTATTTGCGTCAGATTTTTATTTTTTTTTACATTTTGAAGCCGGTTTTTTGTATCTATAATTATTAATTTCTTATCAGGCCGTATCGCGCATTAAAATTATAGGCACACTAGCGACCCGCCCGCCCAGCTTCGCGCGGGTGTAATTTACGTGTGAAGCCGGGGCGGGTCGCTAGTTATATAGTCCGTGAAAATATATCTAACTGATGGTATAAACCGCATCAAAATCCGTTGCGTGGTTTAGGAGAAGTTAGCGGCCATACAGACATACAGACAGACAGACAGACGCGGAAAGCGACTTTAATTTATACTATGTAGAGATGAGATAGAGATGTATGTTACGATTTATAATATAATAATTTTCAGAAAATTATTTCAGAAAACTTAACGAGCTAGTTTGTTATAAATTAAACATTGCACATGCTTATTGTCAAATTTCCCAACCCCTCCCCCATAGTAGATGAACAACAGCATCACCGCCCACGTGACTCTGCATAATGCTTGAACATTACTTAAATTATTTCGTACTCATTTATTTTTCACTCAACGAATATTCCAAGTCCAGGTATGCTTTAGTGTTCTTTGGCATAACAAAACAACTTGATATTTGAATTAATTTACATTTTCCTTCGTTTTTTCATTTATATTTATTTAAAAAAGAATGTTGTACTTACAAATTTCGACAGACATTGTAGGCTTAGTAATATGGCCCCTTTTGCCCTTTGGGTACGGAACCCTAAAAAGGGATTATAATTTAATTGTATTGGGTGGAGACTGGAGATCGGAATGCTGCCGCCAAAAACTAAGTATTGGCATTGAACGTGGCGATTAAAATTGTTTATGGCAGTAACTTAACGATATCCAGTATCACACTTTCCTTCGAGAGTTTTACGAAAAACTACTTTTGTAAATTGGAGGGAATAAGTTGATAAGTTTGATAGTTTTTCCAAAATTTTAATGCTTTATTTAAATTTTCTATAGATTTTCCTGTTTGATGGAATCAGAAACCGAAAAAAAAAGTAGCTTTTTTGTCAAAAAATTTGAATCTTATAGACGATTTAGTTTAGGTTTTAACGGCCTTACTTATAAACGATATCCAGTATCACACTTCCTTCCGAGAGTTTTACGAAAAACTACTTTTGTATATTGGAGGGAATAAGTTGATATGTATAGTTTTTCCAAAATTTCAATGCTTTATTTAAATTTTCTATAGATTTTTCTGTTTGATGGAATCAGAAACCGAAAAAAAAAAGTAGCTTTTTTGTCAAAAAATTTGAATCTTATAGACGATTTAGTTTAGGTTTTAACGGCCTTACTTATAAACGTTACTCAAGTTAAGCAATGCCTAAAATTGCTCTGTCTTGTTTTCTCTTGTGACAATTTCCGTCAAAAAGAAGTTGACAGCAATTTTAAGCATTGTTTAACTTTTAAGTAACATTTTTAAGTAAAGCCGTAAGTGTTAGTTAGCTTGTGTATATTTTAGTTAATAAAGGCAATGCCTATTTAAATACTTGTATATCGCTATTCACTCCAAAATAAAACAGATAAAGTTGTTTGTGGTAATTTTCCTCGAGCCTCGTACAGTTTTTGTTATGGTTTCTAAACTAAACATTCGAGTATCGGTTTCAGAAAGTTATTCCGATGTTTTGCTTACGCAGTGAAAGGTCAAAGGAATTACGAATAACTTTGCCTACCAATTTATGTTTGTTGTCTTTACATATTAATTAGGAATTGGTGCTATAAATGGCTTGGGTGCTATTTTTTTTTATATAAATAATAGGCCTGCGCTTGACCACCATCACGCCCGATGCCAAGCTACGATGCGGTCCGAGTTAGAGCACGCTTGCCTAGAAGGAACCGATTCACTCGTGATTTGAAGACACCCAGATTGTAACCATCGGGGAACACCCATTCATTTATTTACTGTTTTAAATTTTAATGATTTCTTAGGTTTTAGGTTGGTTTGGGTTTTCTTAGGTTTTCTATAGACATCCGTCATCTAGTCTACCTGTGACCACGGACACTCAAAAGTTTTCGAAACGTCAGGAATTAAAATAATGTAAAACACACGCTATAAAATCCAAAGGGACGAAACCCGAAATCACGAAAAAAAATCGGACAAGTACGAATAGGACTCGCACTCTGAGGGTTCTGTTGGACGGAACCCTCAAAGCGAGAGTACAAACTAAAAAATTAAGAAATGAAATATTGAAAGACAAACTTAACTTTGTAGTGGATAATAAGGTACATACCAACTACAAAATGTAGGTTTGTAAGAGCAAAACAATATTTTTAATAAAATATGATATACCTTCAAATTAACAATCTTCGTTTTTTTTTTCTTTATATTATGTGCTATGATATCTTGCCTCTTGCCAAATTTCATGATTCTAAGCCAATGAGAAGTACCCTATAGGTTTTGATTCTCTTGTGAAATCGCAAAATATCCGAAATAAACGGTCATATCTTTTGATCACGTTGACTTACAAGTAAAATTTTTTCACAGCTGAAAGAAACCGTAGACAAAAGTAAGTGTTAGTAAAAATAGGCTTACGTTTGGCTGCCATCTTGCCTGGTGTTAAGCGATGATGCGGTCTACGATGGAGCACGCACGATTTAGAAGAAACAAATTCACTCGTAACTTGAAGACACCCAGGTTGTAAATATCGGGAACACCCATTCAGGCAGCGCATTATACAAACTAGCAGTTCGCACGATTAAAGTGGAATTAAAGCTCTTTGCTAGGTTTTCAGAATATAGACCATAAAGCGATGACGATTTTTCGTGCTCAGTTTCGGAATCAGATCACGCATATCCAAACGTTTCGTTTTAAAAAAAAACATCACATTGGTATATCTTCAGTGGCAGGTGGTTACTTTTACAGCTTGACAAGTACACTTGAAGACAAAGTTTGTCCAAGCAGTCTGTCGAACTTCCACAGTAAGTTTCTAACTCGCTCGTTACATTTTCTTTGAAGGAGACGAGTACTTACATACTTCCATCCACTCATGTGCTGTGGTCTGTAGCGGTTCAACTTAGTTCATTTCAAGTTCAAATATCTTTGTGCTTTGTTACCATCGTATTAAATCGCAGTTTTCCCAAACTTCGCACGTAACATTATGTGCATTGTATGTGGACAGTTATTATTATCATCTTTGCGCTTCGTACTGAGTAGACGATCTAAACAGTGTGTGGGATTTGAAAGTCACCTTTTTGATGTATGAATATACCAACGCAAGAGCGGCATGATTGTCTACACGAGCAGTGTTTGAAGAACGTTTTTTTTAATGCCGTAGGTGGCAAACTAGCAGATGGGCCGCCTGATGATAAGCAGTCACCGTCGCCTATGTATACTTGTAACACCAGAGGCATCACAAATACGTTGCCGACCTTTAAGGACTCTGTTAACTCACCTTTTGAAGAATCCCATGTTGTAGCTTCTCGGAAACACCGTGTAACTATGATGGTGGAAAAAAACCATTTCTTCTAGGCAAGCGTGCTCCATCGTAGACCGCATCATCGCTTAACATCGGGCGAGTTGGCGGTCAAACGCAAGCCTATACCTAAAAAAAGGCTCTATCGTGAAACTTCCGGCTTTCTTTAATTCGGTCTCTCAATTAGTTCCTATCCTCTGCGAGCTCCTCCCTTATACTAGATGTAGTCGTTGAATTTTATACATTACTTATTGCGTTATTAAAGCCTTGAATTTAATGTAATATAGATTTATTGTTCAAGAATCAAGGCGTGATAATGTGTCGTCTCTGGGAATATATTGCTAGATGGAATCACACAAAGTTTTATCAAAATTAGACGAGAAATTCACTAAAAATATACCTACGTCAATGTTTGTATGAAAATGGTTGAAAGCTTTAGTAGTACTACGAGCTGCCTTAACGTTTTCAACGTTGATTGCTCTACTTTAATGGTAAGGCTGTAAGACCATAATCCTCGCTATCTGATAGATCTTTATAGTCAAAGTTACAAAGCAATGGAACAAAGTTTACATATACCTACCTACCTAACGGGAAGGAAGTATATTGGATTCGTTTTACTTTCGCAAACTGAAGATGGACGGGGAAAACCCTCGTCACTGTTACCTGATCGTAGTCTCTATTGAAAATGGCTTTCACCTAACTTTATGTCACAAATGTCACACATGATAAGTAGATATCAGTTTTGTATTTGCCAATAATGCACATAGCCGTGGTGGCCTATTTGGGAGACCGCTAGACTTGAAACCGTGAGGTCGCTGGGTTCAAATCCCGGGCCCGAATGAGCTCATTGGAGTTTATGTATGGATTTTCATACCATTGGCTTTTCGGTGAAGGAAAACATCTTGAGGAATCCTACATATACGTACGGATATTTTTTTCTGGCATATGTTAATCCACCAACCCGTAACTGGGCCAGCTAGCTTATAGCGGATATAGCCCAATCGCCTTTTTGAGGGTGGGCCTAAGTCCAGCAGAGTGGACTATTAAAAGACTGTACATAGTACTGTGGACAGTATTTAGGCCAATGCAAAGCAATGCAATGCAATGAATTGCAGTACTAATTCTATAGGTAGGCCAGATTGAGGCCAGCATTTTAGTCACGAGATGCTTAGACATGCATCTGTGCATCTGGCACTGAAAATTTACGGAATTTTGGCGACAATGCCCGTCATCCGAGCGGTTATAATATGGCTTCATAAAGTTGTAAACGCACAATATTTTTGAAATGAAAATCTTCATTCAGAGCCCTCTCAAATTTTTTGAAGATACACAAAGCAGACAAGGCAAACTTCAAGGCAGACTTGATTTTTTGCTTTTCAATTCTATCAAATAGCAAGACATTTCGAAAATTAAATTTCTGAAATAAGTAGATCTGTTTTTTTAAACTGAAAATAACAGTTTAAAATTGCTCAATATTTCTAATTATTAGGGAAATTTTGAGAGTGGATTTCGATAAATTACTTACATAAAATAATTAATTAATTATCATAAGTTTAACCTGTGTGTCTGTCTGTCTATGGCATCGTAAATCACAAACGGCTAAACTGATTATGATTTCGTTGTTTTTGTTTGAAAGGTAAGTTGATTGAGAAATACACTAATACAAAGATTATACAATCAAGCTACGCAGCTAAGTTGCCATCGTAGGTAGTGCTAAGGCAGCTACGAACTGCGCTACATTTCGCGTCGCCCTGCATGTTGTAGCACATCTACTTCTTCTCGTCCCGGAAACGTAGTGATCCGGTACGCTCACCGCCCACGGACGAGCAGGGTTTGTTCTCGGGATGTTGAATGCTGTGACTTTTCCCGACCACACAAGTTTTCTACAATAGCACAGCTCTACTTTAGTAGCGATCAGCGGTTTGCGCGCTCGAATTCCAAACCGCAGAGTGATTTCAAGTTCTATTAATGAACTTGAGCCTGTGAAAGGAAATATCATGAGGAGACCACAGCATTGTGTTCGGCTAGTTATCTACCAACCTCAAGTTGAAAGTATCAAGCACCTAGCTGTGTGTCACGTCTCAGGGCTACGTGGTAGATTTTCTTAATCTGTGCATCCATCTTGGACCACTGAGGGTAGAAGCCTAGACTGTCAAACTTAAAAAAAAAACCCAGAGAAGTGTGAGTAGGACTCGCACCCGTTCCGTACAAATTTACAACATATGTATGTGGATAGTTCATCCATCGCGGGAATCGAGTCTCGATGAAAAAAGGTTGAAATATTGAAGGACAAAGTTAACTTTGTAGTTGGAAAACAGTTGCTCCTAGACATACCAACTACAAAATATAAGTTTTTATGTTTCTTTTTTCATCTGATGTATCTTCTAATTAACAACCTTCACATGTCTTGTGAGACCTTGGTTCTTGCCAAATTTTATGATTCTAGGTCAACGGGAAGTAAGTTTTGATTCCCTTGCGAGAGTCAAAATATACGGCATATACGGCCGTATGTTATGATTGCGTTGACTTAGTTTGAGTTTAGTAGAAAGTTGTATTTTTCACAGCTTCAATGAATTGAAGACCTGTATTTGATATTGCTTTCAACTTGATACTGCTGATACTGCACATGTTCCTGAGAAAAAGGGTCTTGACAGACAAACAGACGGACAACGAACTGATCCTAATAAAGATTTCTTTTTTCCTTTTGAGGTGTGGAAACCTAAAAAGAAGTTGTTTGATCTGAGGATTTTACGTTTTGCTTTATCGCTCAAGCACGATGTTTTGATTATAACCCTACTCATCACCATAATCAGTCTTTTTAGTCCTCTGCTGGACTTAGGCCTTTCTCAAGGCACGCCATTTAGCACGATCTTCGGCTTTTCGCTTCGGCCTTTCGGCTTAACTTTACTCCGTCATATCGCAGAGCATCCTACGCAACGTTTGCTGATTCGTTTTCTCCGCTCTAGAACACATCTAGTGGATATCGGTACCAACCTTTGCCACTTCAGCTTGCTAACACGCTTAGCTATGTTGGTTCTTTGGCGAATAACTTCGTTGCGGATATGATCCCTCTGAGAAACGCCAAGCATAGAGATAGATAACTTTACTAAAATGCTTTTAGAGTACGGCCCAAATTTATTAGATTCTATTATAACTCCTCAAAAACGGTTAAAGTAAATTTTTGTAACAATTTGGGTATATTAAATTATAACTGACTCAACGCATAAGCATTGCCATTCAATGTGGTAATGCTGCCAGCATGCTGGGTACGCTGCCAACTGGTAGTGGGCTTGAGGATTTGGATTGTCTTTAGACCTTCAACGGTCTATGGGCAGTCTAACTGTATTTGTAGTGTTAGTTTTAGGTTGTATTTTGTTTAGTTAATAAAGGCACTTGCCCATGTAAAAAAGTATAATTATTTTGGTTAATAATTTAGGTGAAAATTTGAAACAATTTTACGTTACGGAGCGCTGATTGTTTTAGAGCGCTAAATACCACTTTCACCTCCAGCAGAGCTCTTATCAGAATACAAAAGCCAGTCTCGTAGTTTTTAACTGCGCCATTAGGTACATTTTCTAGCGACACAGTTTTATTCTAAAATTCAGGCATAATTAAATACCTACACTATAACGCTTTTAAATGACTGCACCGTAAAAAACTTTGAAATAAAACGCCAGGAAACCTATTTACAAATACAAATATAAATTAATAACACCTATGTTACATGTCAATAAACGGTAAATTCTGTCTTATTGTAATTACATTGAATTCGTTGCTTATAATAATTGTAAAATTGTATAAAAAATTAGGTTTAGGTTTAGGTTTTATGATAAGACAGAAGGTTTAAAGAAGGCCAGAAGTTCAATAAGAAGCTTTACAAGACCTGCCTCAACAAAATTCCAAGCTTCAACGAACTCTAACAGCTTTAATAGAAAGCTCGCAATAAAAATAAAATAATGATCAGGACTCCACCGGTGCTTGTCTTCACAAAACGAGCTCAAAGACATTTCCGAACGACGGGTCCTTCCTTCCGCCGGTTGGCTGACTTTGCCGATCTGTATACATGGATGTAGCAATTTTTATTGGGATCAATGAAACGTCACAACCATTTTGTAATTTTATTTTTGAAGTATTTCAAATATTTTGCAGATAATTTCTTTAGCAATTCAACGCGGAAATGCAGCCAGCGTTCTTGGCACATTACCACACGGACAACATCTTGTTTTTGATTTTTGATTATATTAGTGATAATTAGTCATCATCATCATCATCAGCCAGAAGACGTCCACTGCTGAACATAGGCCTCCCCCTTTAACCTCCACACTGAACGACAGCCTGCCTTTTGCATCCACTGGATGCCCGCGACTCTCACAATGTCGTCGGTCCATCTAGTTGGAGGCCTCCCTACGCTGCGTCTTCCGGTCTTCTATAATTATTAATAAGTAATAATTATAGACTTTTAATTACTTAATTACTTTTTTTATTTTCTTTGTTTGATATACCTACCTTTGTACTTAATTAAATAAAAAATATTGTTAGAAGACTCGAGTTAGTGTAGTGAAAACCAAGTGTCAGTGTTAAGTAGTGCAGTGCTACCTATAAAGAACACGTGAACAAAGTGTCTACCCCTTAAATAGATACAATAAAAAACATGTTATTGGACACATTCTTAGTTTTTATAATTACGTATGTAGTAGATAGACTTAGGAGACATCATGAATATTCAGAAAATTAAAATTTATGTTTAAGTACAAGTCTCACGGTTTTCAGTGAACATTTTCGTATTTTTTTATAATTATTTTTACATCGGACTAGGCTAACTTTTGACCGCGATCTCGCCTGATGGAAAGCGATGATGCGGTCGAATATGGAACATGTTTGCCCAGTAATAATCTATTAACCCTCACTCCAAGATTGTAATGCTGCGGAAACACAGACAAGGGTAAGGCGTTCCATTGTTTTGCTGTTCTAATTAAGAAGAGGCAAAACGCTTGGTGCGAATAAATGGCATTTCGACCAAGTAAGGGCCTTGCCGAAAAATGATTATGATCAAATCTCGAAATATAGTGCTTTTTGTGGGCCCCGACCCGCAATCAATGGGTAATCTATATCTACTTATCACGACACCTTTATATGGGCATACTGCTAGCTATATGGGTATACTGCTAGCAAAGTTGACAGATTATAAACAGTACGAAACATTTCACGCGGCGAGTTCCATCAATTTGACCGCATTTTAAAGCTCTCAACCACAAAAAGGAAGCAACAAAAAGCCGTTTTGATACATCACTTCCAATCACACGTCCGTCCTTCATTCCCGAAATAATCCTCAAACGCACAACTCTAACGGGGTCAAACCTTTTTTCTTTTATAAAAAAAGGTCTGCGCCCACTTTACAGGTCCTATAATGGGCCAAATTGTGATTGTTACGGCTCAACACATGGTACACCGTTTTTGGCTTCGTTTCATAAGTATTAGGTACGTTTAACTATTATTTAGATTGGATATTTTGCAAGGTTTTGGATGCACGCCTGTTATGACCCTTGCGCAGTACATTCAAATTGAACCATCGAGATACAATAGCTATAAAGTCACAAACGTGCCAAAATCGACATCGTTTTATGGTTGATATTCCGAGAACCCGTACGAAGCGCTATGATTCCACATTTATTGTGCGAACTGCTAGTCTGTGGAATTCGCTGCCTGAATGGGTTTTCCCCGTCAGTTACAATCTGGGTGTCTTCAAGTCGAGAGTGAATCGGTTTCTTCTAGGCAAGCGTGCTCCATCGTAGACCGCATCGTCGCTTAACATCAGACGAGATGGCGGCCAAGTGCAAGCCTATCTACTATAAAAAAAAACAATGACGTATAATTATTTTTAAACGCGTATAGTTTCGCTTTTGACTACCAAAGCGCCTATTGGTAAGCGACGATGTGATCGAAGTACTCAGAAAATACCTATGTCGGTCCATCTAGTGGTGGAACTGGGGCACCGGGACAATCAAAATTTTCAACTTCTATTTGCCTCTCTTAATTCGTCCATTTCGCAAAATCAATCTTAGAAAACCTCTACACCTCATAAGGAATCTACCTGTCAAATTTTAGCTTCGTAGGTCAAGTTTTCAAGATTTCGTAATGATTCAGTGAAAGAGTAGAATTTCACTTTTATATATAAACTAGCGGTCCGCCCCAGCTTCGCACGGGTATAGATTATAGCCTATGTCACCCGGGGATAGTGCAGCTTCCCGTCAGTGAAAGATTTTTTCAAATCGGTTCAGTAGTTTCGGAACCTATTCAATGCAAACAAACAAACAAACAATCAAATCTTTCCTCTTTATAATATTAGTATATTAGACTAGCAGCGCCACACAGTTTCATTGTGGATTATTCCTTATACCCGGTCCAATTGTTTTGAAATCCATGGTAGGGATCATACATACACACATCGCCTTTAACAAAGATATATAGACTATACTAATAAAGTGATCTAATAAAAGTTTGTTCTCAAAACTTACACTATAAAACCAAGCAACGAAAATTCTGCGAGCCGACAGAAGTGACTACGATGTAGTACACCAAATACAAAAGGTATTCGTAAATAAACTGTGAAGTGAACGAACACCTTTTTAAAAATCGGTATCGCGAGTATTACGTTGCACGTGAAAATGTTGAAATATTCATGCGGTGTGTATAGCCTGAATGCCTCGGGTCGGGGGTTCCGTATTTGGAGTTCAATAAGAGAGATTTTGCGGCTCTAAACCGGAGTGCGACCGAGATCGTTAGGCTCGATTCTGATAGCTCTTGAGTCTGTGTTTTATGTTTACTGCTTATAGATTTAATGCATATTGGGAAATACGTGTGCTGTTTTGTAGCTTTGTCAGTATCATGGTAAATATTCAGACCCAATGAGTCTTAAGACTGTATTGGGTCTTTTTATATTTATGTCACAGTAACATTGTAAATATCGTGATATTGTAAACTCTTGCGTAAACTTGTTAACGAGCATTTTGAGCGGCAGCGTCGTATAACCCGTTTGATAGTCCGTTGGTCCAGTTGGTAGTGAACCTGCCTTCTGCGCTTGGAGGCGTGGGTTCGATTCCCACCTAGGACAAACATTTATGTAATGAACATTTGTATTTGTTCTATATCTGGTTGTTAATATCTATTTAAGTATGTATTTAAACCTATATATGCATGTATATCAGTCTCTGGCAGCCATATTACAAGCTTTGCTTAGTTTGGGGTCAGGTGACCGTGTGTGAAAAAATGTCCCAGATATTTATTTATATTATTTTAATAATTTTTCAGGATTAATGGTTAAAAAGTAGAAAATTTACAGTTAAAACAGAGATGAAAGTCCTCATCAAAACTTTTGCTGAAAAACAAACCAAAACGTCATCTGTGTATATATTTTTTGTTTTAGTTGATTATCGGGAACGAGTGGATGCGAGAGCGATTGGCTATATAGTATCTAACACGTTAATATCACACATGGTTCATATGAAATATTGCAAAAATAAATAAGACCGGCATTAAATTTGTATCTTATGGCATTACAGAAATAATGTACACAGTTGAAGAAGTGGTTGGTAAAGGAGTGCTTCTATGAAACTGAAGAATTCTTAAAGAAAACGGCATGTCGTTTTTATGCGTATGATTTGGCGTGTTGATAAATTTATATGTAGTTTTTAATTAATTATTAATACTTTGACATATTTAAATTAATATCATTTTGCACGCCCTTACCCTTAGGGCTGTTAATGGATGAACAATGAACATGTAATATTTTAAGACCTTTTATACCCATTGGCAAGCAAATAAAAACTTTGACTTTGATTTATGTTTTTATGCTTGGACGACGGCGTGGGGACCCCACGCATAAAGTTAAAGCGCTTGCAGACGATGCGTAGTACAAGTAGCAAGTACGAGTTGCAAGTTTAGTAGTACTTCCACTGCCAGTTGTAATAAGCAAAACGTTGCGGACGATGCGTAGTAGCTACTTACAACGTCTACTTGCTACTTGTACTACGCATCGTCTGCAAGCGCCCTTAATAAAGTTTTTGTATAATCACTACAAAAAATACTTGTTAAAAAAAGAATAACGTTAATTAATTAACAAATATCGGAGTACATTATCGGTCATACACAAAAATAAAGACCCAAATTGAGAACTGAAGTCGGTTAAAAATTGTGATGTTAAAAATCAGATTTGCAGATGAAATTCCTTAATCTCACTGTCTATTCATATATTTCTGATTGAAATCGAACTAATTTCAATCAGTATGCATTCAACCAACAAGCAAAGCAAACTGACTGTGTACATGCATAGTCTCTCTCCAGTGATACACTCTACAGTTGCAGATTGGAAACAAATAAAACACGATAGCTGGAATGGCTCATGATTTTGCGCAGGCACGAAGGCTTCGTCTAGCAAAGCCTTGTTTATTGGATGTATGTTCCTATCTAGTGAAAGGATTTTGTAGTTATACAGATTCTGAAGTGATTGTGCTTTCATCTTAGTAAAGTTTGGTTAACAAGTATTGTCATCATCATCAGCCAGAAGACGTACACTGCTGAACATAATCTTTAGACCTCCACACTGAACGACAGTCTGCCATCTGCATCCACTGGACGCCCGTGACTCTCACGATGTCATCGGATCATCTAGTGGGAGGCCTACTTACGCTGCGTGTTCTGGTTCGTGGTCTCCATTCAAAAACCTTTCTTGCCTTATCGGTTCTTCGAGCGATGGGGCCTGCCCATTGGAATTCAACTTGCAAATTTTAATAGCTATGTTGCTCCATCGACATAAATATATATAAATAAGTAGTATTTTAAGGCGCGCACGGCTTGACGTCATAGCTTGCTATAATCCGCTCTCTGTCTAGCATAAAATTTAAATACTTATAACTCATTTATTTTTGAACAAAATTCAGTTTGGTTTTCGTCGATGGGCTCTATTTATGATTAGCTTTTTTGCGAGATAATAAAATAAAATTAGAACACATGCCTACATACATACATAGAAACGCCAACTTTTCCAATTAGAATCAAAGACCTCTCTCCACCCAGTCAAAAATTTCATGAAGATAGGATGAACGGTACTCAAGTTCATCATAATCAGCCTTTTAACAGTCCACTGCTGGACTTTTAGCCTACCCCCGAAACGGTGATTGGGCCATATCCACCACGCTGGCCCAGTGCGGGTTGGTGGATAGTGGATACTCAAGCTATCGTCCAATAAATATACAAACATACATACAAACGGCAGCTTGTTCCGGTATAATCCCTGTTCGCTCGGTTAATAGGCTTGTGTTCAAATTTGTTTTATTACCTCATAAAAAAGCTGATCATAAACAGAGCCCATCAACGAAAATAAAATTAAAATTTGTTAAAAAATATATGAAATTTCATGCTAGACAGATATCGCATTATAGTAAATTATATGGCCACGCCGTCGTGCGCGCGCCATACAAATGATATACTATCTCGGTTTGCGGGAGAGGGACAGTGTATCTCTCTATCCCTACAAAAATAAAAACTTATATCTCAGAAATTTATCAGACAATTTACATTTTTTTTCAGTATGTGTAATGTATTTAATTATATCCTTCGCTAAGCATGTTATCTCTTATCTATCTATACTAATAATAGATAATATAATATTATAAAGAAAAAAGATTTGATTGTTTGTTTGTATTGAATAGGCTACGAAACTATTGAACCGATTTGAAAAATTCTTTCACTGTTGGGAAGCTACACTATCCCCGGGCGACATAGGCTATATTATATTTAAAAAAAAATAGGGATCCGTACTAAAACTCCAATAATGTAACCCAAGATGTAAAAAAATAAGACTTACACCCGTGCGAAGCTGGGGTGAGTTGCTAGTTTGAAATAAATGAAACATTAGGACAAGATTAGGACACCATCCTATATGTCTCTCAAAGCTAGCAGTTGAGTTTAGCCGATAGGTGAATAAGGCTCGAGAGCTCAGTAATCATTGACATAGCCCTCGTATGAACCACTTCAAAACAACGAAGTGGAACAAACTTCTACAGGTAGAAATTGCACTGGAATTCAAAACAGCATAGGAAACGTTTTGTCGCTGTTGTAACAATTTATGGCATAATTGCATATGTCAATAGAAGTGGGACAAAACTATACGTTGTGCACGTAGGGGACCGTCCATTAATCACGTGAGGCTTGAAAGGGGGAGGGGGGTTGCAAAAATCACGGAATATCACAAGGGGGGAGGGGGGTGTAGTAAGATATCACGTATATTTATTTTTTCCATCAAACTTAAGTTCAGAATAAAATTAGATTATACTGTATACCTGTATTTAAAGATAATATTAAGAAAAAATTACATTCTTTGTAGGTATTAAAAACTACACGTGATTTTGGGGGGGGGGGGGAGGTTTAGTCTTAAACCTCACCACGTATCACCAGGGGGGGGGGGGGGGGTAAAAAAATGCTAAAAAAACATCACGTGATTAATGGACGGTCCCTAGACTAAAATTGACTAAAATTATGCTGATAGGACCGCGCTGCAAAATCCTGGCAGTGAAACCACTTGTCAGTTTTAATGAGAAAATAATTTGATTGCTATTTTTTTTCGTTTATTTCGAATATCGTTAATTCGTATATATTCGAATAAGTCCGCGTTTGCCCACCAATTCACCTGATGTGGTCGAAGATGAAGCACGCAGACCTTTTTTGCTATTGTGTTAATTTATTTCAGTGCTGACATTGTATGTTATATTAATAACATAATTTTACTATTGAAACTGACGTGGTTTTCACACATTTTATTTATATTACACGGGAATTACTCATGTAAGATTAAGCCGGTTACTTGTGCAAAGCGAGACACAGCCGCGCGCGCGCATTCACCGTGAAAAATACCGTCTAAAGCGGTTGAAACTATAGTCGGAGTAACCGGCTTAATCTTACGTGAGTAATTCCCGTGTAATATAAAAAAATAACATAATTCTAATTGATTTGTTTTGAATACTATTCACATCGCTCGAAGAACCGATAACCGATGGGGAAGAAAGGTTCTGGAGTGGAGACCACGAACCGGAAGACGCAGCGTAGGGAGGCCTCCCACTAGATGGACCGACGACATTGTAAGAGTCGCGGGCATCCAGCGGATGCAAAAGGCAGGCTGTCGTTCAGTGTGGAGGTTAAAGGGGGAGGCCTATGTTCAGCAGTGGACGTCTTCTGGCTGATGATGATGATGATGAATACTATTCTATTTATACAACTTATATGAAAATAAACTTACGTAAATATATTTTTTATTAAGTGAACCTTGAACGTTAACGACGCTCCAATCAGTATGTTTGGCGTTTCTCCTACTCACATTTAAAATTCTGCTGTAACATTGTATAGGGTTTACATTTAAAAATAGTACCAGCTCCGCTGCTACGATTTCGCGGCGGAGGTATGCTACCTAATGGTGCTTTCGCTATAGTAAGTTAGTGACCCCCAGTTTCTGAAAGCCTATTCAATTTAATCTATTGGCAAAACTCATGTCAAGTGACTTGATTGGCGTTCTTGTTTCCTTCAACCAACCAATCACGTCAGTTGATGTGACAACACGTTGTTAATTAGTACAACGTGTTAGTTAATTTTGGTGTTGATCAGCCTTTCAGAAGCCTGAAGCCAGCTCAGAAGGGTATAAGTGTCACTTAGCGTTTACAGATATATAAATTAATTTGTGTCATTTTGTCACCACAAACAACCTAACCTAAACCTAAACCCCATATCCTAAATTGTAGGTCTAACAAAATCAAACTTGTGCGAAAGTAATTCCGTCTTTCTGTTTCTCACCCCTTCGCGACTAAACGGCTGCACCAATCTTGATAAAATTCAAGAAAGAAATAGCAACCATTTTGACATGTTTGATAAGAATGTGTTAAAAATAAACTTTTAAAATGTATACTTACTTAATCTTATGAATACATATCCCATACCTATTAGTTGTCCACTTGACCCGCCCACAGCTGACCCAATAACTCCGTACATAAAACGTTTGTCATAATACTGTGTGGAGACAAAAGAAGAGCAACAATAGACGACCTTGGGTCAAACGAGCGGCGCCGGAAGCGGAGCTTGTATCGCTCTTCAAGGGATGAATGGCAGTTTTACATTGATGCTTTCCGCTCGTCTGTATGAAAAGTTTGTAAAGAGTTTGCTACTTATTCATTCGTATGTTGGATCTTCATACTCGTGAATTTATCTAGTACTAGCGCTCCGCCCCAGCTTCGCACGGGTATAGATTATAGCCTATGTCACCCGGGGATAGTGTAGCTTCCCGTCAGTGAAAGAATTTTTCAAATCGGTTCAGTAGTTTCGGAGCCTATTCAATGCAAACAAACAAACAATCAAGTCTTTCCTCTTTATAATATTAGTATAGATTTAGGGAAAGGGGAAAGTTAACATTATGTGCTAGCGCCTTTATTAACTAAACAAAATACAAGCTAAAACTAAAACTACAAATACAGTTAGACTGCCCACAGACCGTTGAAGGTCTAAAGACAATCCAAATGCTCAAGCCCACTACCAGTTGGCAGCGTACCCAGCATGCTGGCGGCATTACCACGTTGAATGGCAATGCTTATGCGTTGAGCCAGAAACACGCCAGCATTTTGGTCACAAGTTAACTGCAGGTCATGTGAATTGATACATAATATCATTGTTTACCAACAGAAGATCTGGTAGCCAAACGCAACAAAAATTGTTTAAAAGAAATAATGTTCTTGATGTTTTCGTTTCAATAACGGATAAAAACCACAGGGTTCTGTTGATAGATACTACTGACATTACTACTAACTATACTAGTGATACTACTAACTTCAACTACGTAATTGGCAGAGCTCATGTATTCAGACATACCTACTAAAGGTTGAATAAGTGCAATCATTTGCACCAATGTGCAGGGCTGAGGATCGAACCGGGTGCCGCCAGATTGTAAAGCGCACATGCTACCGCTCGGCCACATTCGCTCAAAAAAGCCTTAAATCCATTTGAACTTATTATCGTGTGGCAAATTTTCACTTAAAGATGGCTGCAGCTTTTAAACACAAAATTCAAAACAAGGCAATCATTAAGCTCAAAGGATAAAACTCAAATAGCAGTTGCACAAACACATTCTATAGTCATCTTGAAACACAAATAAACATCTCCAGTAATCCAACACCCATCTCGTGAAACATGACACCCCCTCATAAACTCCAGTAATAACGAAAAAATTAACCGGAGCGCCTTCCACGCCGTTTTAAAAGTAGGTCAGCGAAATATCGCGGGCGAAGCAACTTGAGATGCCGTATCGGAGACCGTACAGCGACAAACTTATCTGTGGAGGTGACGAAATGTTGGAACTAACATTTTCAGGGGACGCCTACCAGTTTAGTTCAGAAATAACGGTGGTAGCTCCCTGATTGAAGTATAAAGATAAGTTGGTACTGTACACGAATATCCCTCGTTTTGTTTAGCTCTCAAGACTTTGAGGACTCTTGATGACTGTCAAAGGAGCGAGCTGCCCGAAATCTGTGGCAATCTGTACGATATAAGAGATTAGCTCATTATAGAAAAGTTTGTAATAAATCAAACGCATCATTCTTGAGAACGGATGATGCTTGCAAAAAGTAGCCAATTTCACTTTAGGTAATAAGGATAATGACTTGGTTAAGTACTTTTCGAAATGTTGGGTTCGTGTCCGATTCAATAACGAAGCTCCTAAATTAGGATCTCCGAATCACGTCTCCAAAAGACGCTTACTCCGAAAGTTCGAGACGCCGAATCACTTTACTCGTAAAATATTTGATCCCGATTACGTTACTACAAAAGTTCGTGGTGTCACATCATGTGACGCCGAATCACTATACTTCGAAAGTGCTTGATGCTGAATCACGGTACTCTCAGTTTCATTTCCAAACACGCTATTCTGAATATATTTAACACAGGGTTACGCATATAGACTGTACTAAGCCGAATGGAGGTCATTGTACTCATCATTATGAACAATTTTTCCAACATACATTTTGTCTAGTATCAATGGCTGTTTTCTATGGATCTGATTTCTTTTCGCGATTTCAGGGTTGGTTCCATAGTAAAAGTTCTTCATAATGATGAGTACAATGACCTCTTTTCGGCTTAGTAAAGTTTATATGCGTAACCTTGTATATTTAGTAGCGAAATGCCAGTCTCTCACTGCACGAAATCTCGAATACTACTTGATCTACGTTTACGTACAAATTGTCTTGCCATCGTATTTATTTCGCGAGAAAAAGACAAACATCCATATTCTACACATAAAAGAAGTTTTTTTCCCTGTGATTTTCTAGTAAGCTCTGACTTTTAAGCGCGAATAAAAAAAAGGTGGAAAACCTGCTGTGCAAGGCCTGCTGGAGGATAAATATACATATATACAAAAAATCTATGTACCGGAAATTTTGCAAGTATATTTCCAATGGGATGTAGGTAACCATCCGCTAAGAAAGGACTTTACGGAAGCAACGAATTAAGGGGGTCAAAAGAGGATTTAAGGTTGATATGAAAGTCCAAGCGGTCAGCTGCTAGCTTATCATTTGGGATTATTGGGATGAGGAATAATTAAACACGTGTTCCTGAAGTTTTTATTATGAGATTTAATGGTGATGGTATTTATTAATAATAGGTATACAGCGGTCGTAAAATATAAGATCATAAAGTAACAGCTTTCGCTGAACTTTTCTCAATCTTTTGCAATCAGAAAACTTGATAGTGGTTTATGGAGATGAAAGTAACAAATCCAGTGTGATTTAACGGTGAATGTAGTATTTTTGATAAAACTTGCCAAGCTCTACGATATTTTTTTTATTAGTTTATTTCGTGACCTTGGATACAGCAGTCTGCATACCTACTAATAAGATTTACAAGGTATTAAAACGTCAAACAAGTCAGAATTAAGCAGAAGTCACGGTCAAGTCCAAGTTTAGTAAAGTGGTGGCGAATCGGTTTTTTTATTGGCAATCGTATTTTTTATCATCAAAAATGTTGAAAACCTACGACACAGATAAGCTAAGCTATATGTAGCTTAGCTTTATTATAGCTTAGGCCAATGAGCGTGGCCTTAAAAATCGTCATTGAGCTAAAACGATTGTGTGCTTGGTTACAAAACCCAGTTCTGGCCTTACAACGATGTTTGTTCACATCAGTTCGTGGTAATATTTGCAAGTGGTTTGCAAGGAGGTTCTGTTTGGCTTCGTCTTTGGGTTTACAGAGGGCGGTTATGTTGTTTTTATAAACGGTTTGGGATCCGTTTCACGTACAGTCTGTTCAGTTGTGTAACCTCTAACCTCACCAAGTTTCTTGCTTTGACGAAATGTGCTACCATCCTACAGACAGAAACAACATTTGCCAAAAGTCAATTAACTGTGAACGGGCTGTATATATACAATTGTACATATTACTCAAGGACCGTTTATACTTGGTATTACTACACAGATCTCTGCGCCACTGTCCTAAACACAGACTAGGTCATGGAACACTGTTACTCCTAGCGGTAAAGCTACTACCCTTTGATTATAAATAATCAAAGCTACTACCTAAATATCCAACAATGTCAAGACCTTTGTTAAGTAGGACCTTTTTTATGTTTCGGCTCTAGACATTTTGTCTATTAAGCCAATGTCAAGTATTCTTTTAAATAAGAAATCGAGCGTACGCATAAAAAAAAATACAATCACACCAAATTCATATTTCCCTCCACACTTTGACCACCACATTTTGAATGGCTATTATAATCACAGAAGAGAAAAAAAATCGTTTCTTTTCTGTGATTATAATACTGTGCTATTCGCAGGCCAGGTAGAGGACAGTGCGGGAAACCCTATAATGCGATATACTTAGGTATACTTAGCGGAGTCTGCCTCAAAAACTCGAATCGAAACTCCATCAATTTGGTTCCAAATCCTATGTAGACCATTTCATTTGATTGTTTAGACAACTCGATTAAATACTAACTATTACTTTTTTGTTTCAGGTAAGTTCGTTCGTTCACTTGACAACTTCTTTCCTTGAGGTAGAGTTTTTAATCGTTTGTCGATCGGAATGGCTTTGTTGGTGGCTCGCCTTTTTTATTCTTTCCTTTGTGAAGATTTTGGCTTCGTACTTTCTTTGTATTTGCCAGTCTCAAGTATTAAAATATTATCAAGATTTTGTAGATATCTTTAGATAAGTCTGAGTCTGACAAAGGAAGTCACGGTCAAGTCGAAGTCATACCGTACTAAAATGGTGTAGAATTTACAAGAGGCTTCGAGTTTTGGAAACAACATGAAAATACATGTTTCTCCTCGTTATATCACTTCCCTACACTCGAGCATGTCCACGTCATTATTACAATGATGCGACATGATTTTTTCACGTTGGCGCCAAAACTTGGCTCGCCTTTCTTCTGTGCCGAATTTTGGATTCTATTCAAATTTAAATATTTCAATGATTAATTTATATCTGGGTATATGTATGTATGTCGGCTACCTCTTAACGCGAGCTTGAAACAGCGCAGTTCGGAAAAAACGCGCCAAGATATGATTTGCAGTCGCGCACGTTTTGCAATCACCTAAACAGAATCGCATAAAACAGATACCTGTAAGGACCCTGATCTGAGTCTGGACGTTTTTTTTTTTTTTTTTTTTTTTTTATATAAATGTATGCAAACAAGCGACGGGCCACCTGATGGTAAGTAGTCACCGTCGCCTATGGACACCTACAATACCCGGGGCATTGGCGGTGCGTTGCCTACCTTTGAGGACTCTATTCACTCTTCGCTTGAAGCGATTGAGGTTATATGTACGTTTGTAGTGTCTTGAGTTTTTTCATCCCTAATAGAAGAAAACATATAGGAGAGCTGGTGTAATACTTTAAAATACTCACATTTCTAAGCTGTTACTTTAATAGGACTCACGGGACTCTCAGGGGAATTTAATGGTCTAGGGAAGTAATTGGAGACATGTATAAAAAAGTATTTTCAAGTTTCGAGTTCCGTGGAGTGGTGAAGCAATTAGTGGCGGCGCTAATGAGGGCGTGATCTAGCGGATAATGTAACCACGGTACTGTGAATGCAAGCATGTTAGCTGCTGTTGAACTTAAATAAGGTTTTATTCGGATAAAATGGACCGGTCATAATATATATCGCAGAACCGATAGCCTTTGGAGTAGAAATGTTCTGGAGTAGAAACCGCGAATCGGAAAACGTAGTGGGACGCCCTAAGCATCAATGGAGTGACGATATACGTAAGACAGGTGACAGTGGATGGAAGCGAAAAGCCAAAATCGGGCTGAATGGCGTGCATTGGGAAAGACCTATGTCCAACAGTGGACTATAATATAGGATAGGGATAGCGAACCAAAGGACCACGTCCCATAATTAAGAAATGTATGTACCTGGTCGGAAATGTTTCATAATACTGTTTACCAGTGGTGTCTAAACGGTAAAATATTGCGAGAGAGAAATATATTTCTTGTAGATTTCGCTGCAAAAAATAACAAAGTATGCGCCTAATATAAGTTATTTGACACCTATTATCTAGCAGAAGAAATCACACAAACTTTTTTATTACATTAAAATAAACATTTTACTGTACCAATTACAATTGCTATACAAAATGCTTACTTTGGGTGCTTTGGGTTTCAAATAAAGAGGTTTAATCTATATTTTTACTTTTGCTGTACCTATAAAATGTATAGGTACTTCCGGTTTTAAATAAAGATGTTTAATCTATAGTTTTAATTTTGCTGTACCTATAAAATGTATAGGTACTTCCGGTTTCAAATAAAGAGGTTTAATCTATAGTTTTACTTTTGCTGTACCTATAAAATGTATAGGTACTTCCGGTTTCAAATAAAGATGTTTAATCTATCGTTTTACTTTTGCTGTACAAAATGCTTACTTCCCGTTTCAAATAATAAGGTTTAATCTATAATATTACTTTTTATTCGTTAGATTTTTTGATGGCACGTCTAGGCCACATTTTTTTTACAATATTTCGCACGTACACCAATAAAAGTTCGCCATCCCTGATATAGAATGATTAAGATGCTGTGCCCTTAGTCTCAGAGTTGATGGTTTACGAAAACTTTTTTCGTTTACGTATTGTTCCATACATTTTAGTAAAGCGCCTCTATCGGAAACGTGGAGGAACTAAATTTGGCAGTTATCGGCGGTACAGATTGCTTCACTCTAAAACTCTAATACGAAAAAAGTTTTCGAATACCTTTTAGCCCAGCAATGTATGGAACAAGACGAAAACGAAAAAAGTTTTCGTAAACTATCAAATCTGAGACTAAGGGCACTGATGAGTTTTGAAACTCTGCCCCGAATTGTGCACAAATATCATACGCGTGCTCTTTTTCATACCTACCCACACTTCATTTGGTATTCACGCATTCGTATGAATATTCAATTTGTAATTGGATTTGCTCGTGCTCTCGTTATAAACATTATGGTTTTATTTGAAACCAAAGATATTCAATACTAGCTGCGCCCCGCGGTTTCACCCGCGTAGTGATGAAAAATGGTGAAAAGTATGTCTATGTCACTCTCTAGCTCTTGAACTTTACCCATGCAAAAAATCAGGTCGATCCGTTGTTCCGTTGCAGCGTGAAAGAGGAACCAGCATCCATACATCTATACATCCATACGATACATACAAACTTTCGCGTTTATATTATATATAACTAACATGGTATGGACATCAGGTCAGCGTTCAAAAATGTCCGAACTAAAAGTAGACTCAAAACATACTACTAGTAATTAAGGTAATCTGTGCATTGAGTCTACATTGAGTTACAAGCCAAATAGACATTGATATAACGACATAGAATTTAAAATAGTTTGTCGGTCTTTCTAAAATATATCTTAATTCATCATCATCAACCATTTCCACGCATTGTTGGTTTCCTCTTCGCGCGCCATCTTTTCTGGTCCTATGCCAGTCTCGTCCACTGCTATAGCGATGTCGTCCGATCAGCAGGGTGGGGATCTAAATTACTAACTTCGATACACTTTTTACGTTAATTTTGCACTAGATACATACTTACATATCTTTGCGCGATAAAATCCGAAACGTGGATATTCGCCAAAGAACCAGAGTCACCGACATAGTTGTTAAAATTTGCAAGTTGAAGTGGCAATGGGCAGGCCACATCGCTCGAAGAACCGATAACCGATGGGGAAGAAAGGTTCTGGAGTGGAGACCACGAACCGGAAGACGCAGCGTAGGGAGGCCTCCCACTAGATGGACCGACGACATTGTGAGAGTCGCGGGCATCCAGTGGATGCAAAAGGCAGGCTGTCGTTCAGTGTGGAGGTTAAAGGGGGAGGCCTATGTTCAGCGGTGGACGTCTTCTGGCTGATGATGATGATGATGATGTCATTCTTACATACATAATACATTACACATACATTTCGGAGAGTGTGCATCGGATCTGCATGATTTAATTCCCACCTGCTCATTTTTCAATCGGATTGCCAGTGTTATGGTTGATATTATGGCTTATGGTTGATATTCCGAAAACCCGTACGAAGCGCTTTGATTCCACTTTTATTGCTAGTCTGTGGAATGAGCTGCCTGAATGGGTGTTATCCGATAGTTACAATATGGGTGTCTTCAAATCACGAGTGAATCGGTTTCTTCTAAGCAAGCATGACCGCATCATCGCTTAACATCAGGCGAGTTGGCGGTCAAACACTAGCCTATTGTTAATAAATAAAAAATAACCTTCCTACATCCATGCGTTTGTAAATCAATGTTTGAAACAAAATTAATGTAGGTACACAAAGGTAGCTTCAAACATTCCACAGCGACATTTCAGTTAAGGTGGTTCGTTGCACAAATGGCGAGAAATTCAAATTTCAAACAGTTTTCTTGTCCTTGTAGCTAGGCAGGGTAATTTTTGTAAAAAAACATGATGTTTGCGCAGATTGATTATTATTCTTTACAAAAACATGTAAAGCTATTTATCTCTAATGCCCATTATTACTTACATTTGTGAATAAACAAATTTTTGCTGTTTCAAACGGTTTATTCACAAATGTAAGTAATATGGTGCGTTACTGTTAAATAATTGTACATTATAATGTAAAGAACAGCCAACATTTTGCGCAAACACTGTGTTATTTAAAAATTATTACCTGGCCTGGCTACTAGGACCAAAAAACTGTTTAAAATTTAAATTTCCCGCCATAGGTGAATCGAACCACCTTAAAGTACCGATTAAGCAAAAAATGTTGCACTATCCTGACAATTGTTAAATGACGTCATAACTTTAACTGTTAACCATAACTCGCGCTTCGCTATTGTTTGTTAAATATCTGTCAGATGCATAAAATATTTTTTTTATTTTTTATTTTTTATAAATAATAGGCTTGCGTTTGACCACCATCACGCCTGATGTTAAGCGATGATGCGGTCTACGTTGGAGCACGCTTGCCTAGAAGAAACCGATAATAATTCCAGCTATGCATCTGCAAATAAGGTCTAAGGTTAACTACTAATTTGGTGCAACCAAAACACTATAGTACTATGGGTAGCCCATTTGGGAGATCGCTAGACTTGAAAGCGTGAGGTCGCGGGTTCAAACCCCGGGCCCGTACCAATGAGCTCTTTGGAGTTTATGTACGGATTTTCATACTGGCTTTTCGGTGAAGGAAAACATCGTGAGGAAACCTGCATACGTACGGAGAAGGAATTTAATGGCGTATGTGAATCCACCAATCCGCACTGGGCCAGCGTGGTGGATATGGCCCAATCACCCTTTCGAGGGTAGGCTAAAAGTCCAGCAGTGGACTGTTAAAAGGCTGATTATGATGAAGCCACTATAGTTATCTATCACACATTAACGTACGATTTTTCCTACAAAAATTGTATGATTTCTTATTTCAATCTTACAATACCTAGAGGTTGCCAACCATACTGTTAGATAAAGATAAAGATTATTTATTTGCAGAAAATACGAGTAAATCATACACACATTTAAAAACGCATGCACAATAGGTGGGTCAAAATATTTGTCACTTTGGATCATGTTTTGCCTAGTTTTGTAGGCGTACAAATATAATGAGGTGGTATAAAAATACCATCATGTTAAGGTTAAAACAGTATCAGCTCTACAGGGTTAAGCGGAAAAGGTATACTAAGCTGAAAGGGGTCCATAGTATCCACCATTTTTAACAACTTTGACTGTGGGACCAACCCTGAAAACGCAAAAAGCAGCTGTTCCGGGGGGTGATGCATTGTAACTTTTCTCAAACAACAATCAACTCGTATTTACCCTTGTTATTTATGTGGTAAATCATAATCCAATTCTCACTTATATAACTGTTTTCATATTCTTTTACTTTATTTATAATTATTACTATTCAATACTTAATACAGTTTTCAAACCAATATGCTTTCGCTATGAACGCTAGACTAAAGTTAAATTGATTAAATTGTCTGGGGGTAGGAAAAATATGCGGTAGGATATTGGCAAGAGAGATCTTGCCAACATCCTACTGCATATTTTTCCTACCCCCAGACAATCGTTCTTGGTTCGCACTACAATTGAAATAAGTTAGAAATCATGATATTTAGTACCCCAAAAAACCTTAAATTCTTTCAAAACGACAACGGCAACAATTTTAAAAACAAAACCACATTCGTAACTAAAGGGAAACGAATACAAAATTAGAGCCGAGCGCTCCACAGGGAGAGGGTTGCCAGATAATTAATACATAATTCATTCTCGCGAGGTAGGCTTCACTGCTCTGCTCTCAGGTGTTTGGACGAGATAAAGTCGCTACATTTTTGGGGATTCTAGGCTCGAATAAATGGCTCGCCGAAAACATTTCGTTGAAAATATAGGCTTTTTATGGATAAAATGGTAACACTTAGACGGTTCACTTATAGAAAGGAGAAATATAGCAACTCTTTCCCTTACAGAAATACCTACAGACTTATAAATGCGTGTTTTAAATAGGGTATTTGACTGTACAAAAAAGATGTTTCATGCTGGTATAGAACTAGAAGGTTGTATTTAAAAAAAAAAAAAAAAACCTGCATATTTACATGTTTAAAAAACTACTACTAAATAATATTCTGAAAACAGTTTTTTTTCTCGTTGATCACGTGACTTGACTACAAACATCAGTGTATCAGTGAAGTCACAGTTCCTCAAGGACCTTATATATATTTTATTTATATTACACGGGAATAACTCACGTAAGATTAAGCCGGTCACTCCGACTATAGTTTCAACCGCATTAGGCAGTATTTTTCAAGGTGAATGCACGCGTGCGGCTGCGTCTCGCTTGGCACTACGGACCGCCGCACGGCGCGCACGTGACGTCAAAAACAGCTGATTGGGTGCGGGAGTGGGGTTGCGTAGAGAAATATGCTGCGCCGGCGCACTCTGGAACTTTTCCTCACTCGAATTTTACTGTGTCAAGAATACTCCAGCACGCGGAGCTCACCACGTCACCACCAGTCTCACGGTCACTCCCACGAACCAAATCGGTGGCAGGTTCCATCCCTATTGAATCCCTATTGGACGTCGACTGATCTCGATGGCTTCTCTGACTTACCTTATAAATACCTTAAAAGGTAAAACGTCCTTGCAGTTCCGACACAGTACCGGCACAGTTCGAAATATTATTTGATACATTCTCTATGAACGCATACTCCCCACTCGTCAGTGATAACACAACAGAGCTCTTCTCTCAGTGTCAGGCCAGTGCCGACACCGGCAGTCATGGTCCTCGATGGCCTCATGATCCAAGAAAACAAGGTCTGGCACTCTGGCAGTTGTCCCAGAATTACGTCACTGTCTAGTTGCCACTTTATTGCAACAAACAGATACTGGGAAACAAATTCGTTAATCGTCTATAGAATCTATACTCTATACTAATATTATAAAGAGGAAAGATTTGATTATATTATTGAAACTGACGTGGTTTTCACACATTTTATTTATATTACACGGGACATTACATTTTATTAATCTTACGTGAGTAATTCCCGTGTAATATAAATAAAATATTTGATTGTTTGTTTGTTTGTTTGTATTGAATAGGCTCCGAAACTACTGAACTGATTTGAAAAATTCTTTCACTGTTGGGAAGCTACACTATCCCCGGGTGACATAGGCTATATAATCTATACCCGTGCGAAGCAGGGGCGGACCGCTAGTGAAATATAAAAAGCATTTCAATTGTCATTTGGTTTTTCCGCTCAAGCAAGTTAAGCAAGAATTGAATATATTAAACACAATTTTATCATAACCACATAGATTTATTGGATTCCCACAGGTAATAAACGAATATTGGGGAGTTATAATTTCACGCTACTGTTAAGACAGAAAATCATAGAGGATCCGCCATTGTTTCGTGTATCGTCATCTCTCTCGAACTTGTTGTAAATTACTTATTCTGCTCTTGCTTATGCACGTGTACGTGTATCCATGACATTGATGACATCATTGTGGGACGCCCACGTCACATTATTTCTCGGAGTGCTATACCTGGCGGAGTATATTATTATACCATGGGTAGCCTGACAGTGTTTGGGCTCATTTTATAAGCACACCGTTCTGATCACTAATTTCATAAGAGCTTGGTTTGAAAAAGATATTGTTGAATAAAAACTTATTACCTTTGAAAATTCAACTCAAGTGGAAGTTTTAACAAAGTAACCACAAAAGTTCCACAAAAAAAAACCTGAAACAAAAGACCTGGCAAATTAAACTTTACCTTAAATACGTAGAGCGACCCTTTGTCCATAGATCTTTGCTTCGGCTTCTAAATTATCTCTCTTCAATGGTTCCTGATAAAGATTAAATTATAAAAGAGATTCTTTGCAGTGTTTGAACCGTTCCTTATCAGATTTCCCTTCTTTTTACGTTCACGTGAAAATAATTGAGGAATCAAAAGATTTAATAGTGAACAACTTCCTTAATTGCTTCTGTAGATCACTTTGTTTTGTATATCTACTACACAAAAGCAGCGACGATCTGCGATAGACCATCTACGAAAACACGTAGCAGAACTGCGGACGTTCTACGAAAAAGTATAATTTCGTAGACCATCTACGGAAGTTCATAATTTCGTAGGCCACCATGCAAAACACACATAAGCCGATAAAAAATAAAAAAAAATAAAAAAATCTTTCCAACCAAAACCATCTATGAAAATTTTGTATGCGTAGACGTATTGTGGACGCATTCCGTTTTCGTACACGGTCTACGCAACAGTAGTTAAGCAAATGCTCGGCGACGTCTTATTTGCATAACAATTTCATTTCAACGCAAATTGCAAATAAATGCTGTCATGGTGATTTGTTCTAGGTCAGGCTGTACTTAAGCATAGTCTGGCTAGATGTTCAATAGAGTGTAAGTTATACTTCAACAAGGAACCCTAAAATTATAACTAGGGCAAATATCAACAATTTAAAAACATGCTTTTCTCGAGATTCGAACCTAGCTCCTTAGGTTTCTCAATCCATTAGCGACACCATTACACTACCGGCTCTGCTAGCCGCAGTACGAAAAAAGAATACGCATTTTGCAACCATACGACAGAGAAAAATTCCCCCTCCATGGTAGCGTTAAACGTTTAACGCAACCTTGTTGCAAGTCGCATAAGAAGTATAACTTCAAAAAAAGTTACGCCAAGGCTGAAGACGTCGTAAAAAGGGTGAAGGAACTTAAGTGGAACTGGGCAGGACACATCGCCAAAAGTAATGATGGCAGGTGGTGTACAGCAGTAACTGCGTGGTGGCCGAGACTAGGTTGGCGGAACCCAGGCCGACCGAGGATGAGGTGGACTGACTGCATCAAAAGAACTAGCAGAAACGAGTGGATGCGACTAGCGAGATACCCGGGAGAGTGGCATAAGCAAAGGGAGTCCAGCCGTGGGTCATTCAGGGCTGATGGTGATGATGAACTTTCTTCTAACTTTATGGAAATCGCAAATTAGTAACGGTCTAAGGAAGACACGAGACGGCAATAAAATTTCCCATATATTTTGTATAATATCCGAGCTGCGAGATCCAGTTAGTGGATGCAAATTGAATTACCGCAGTAACTCGATACGTGATAACGGATGAGCCGCACTTGAAATATGTCCCGCATCGTTTGCTGGGAATCTGTTATGATTACTAGTTGTTCCTGTGGCTTTACCCTCTAACCGATACACGGTTACGCAGAAAACCCTTTCTGCGTACACCCGTACTAAGTTCTAATGTACTGATATTTCCATATTCACGTGATAACTCTTTGTTGCCACATAATCCAATATCTCGTAGAATGTTATGTTCCTAACTCAATGCAACTCAATAACGCAATGGGCAGGCCACATCGCTCGAAGAACCGATAACCGATGGGGAAGAAAGGTTCTTGAGTGGAGACCACGAACCGGAAGACGCAGCGTAGGTAGGCCTCCCACTAGACGGACCGACGACATAGTGAGAGTCGCTGGTACCCAGTGGATGCAAAAGGCAGGCTGTCGTTCAGTGTGGAGGTTAAAGGGGGAGGCCTATGTTCAGCAGTGGACGTTTTCTGGCTGATGATGATGATGATGAAACAAATATTAGTACCTCGTAGTAGACGAGCTATTTCCGCGTGTTTATTTATAGCGCGAAGTTTATCGTATTTATGGTGCAAGTTATCGTCGCGGCACCTGAGACTATCCCATTACTCGGGATGCAGAAAGCATCCCTTAAGAAAAGTATTAACCAGTATTGCCAGAAATTAAAATCTAATCTAAAGAGGCCAGCCATAAATCATCGTCATACTTTAAGGAGTAGGGGGGGGGGGCGGGGGGCGAGTTATAAGCTTTGTGAGTCACATGTATAAATCTAAAGAGCTCAAATTCTAAATTTCAACTCTAAATATTTTTTTTTCAAATACTATCATTATTAAAAAACAAAAAATTCTTGTGACATAATTTTCAATTATTTTTAATTATTTGCATTACAAATCAATCAACATAAAGCATATCACGTGACCTTGTATCCCATCCCCATAATAGAGATTTCTTGATCAATGTGTTATATTCTGAACCCCCGCGTCATCTGAGAGATTTAAAAAATGGTACTTAGATTCACGGGTACAGTGCCTACCTACGGTTATTATACTACCACCTACCTTACCGAGTTGATCTTCGTGAATTTCGTATCGTGACATTTAATGTCACGATACGAAATTCATAAGAGAAGACGTTTAACAAGTATATTCTTCTTTTAATCGTCCTATAGTATTTATTCTGAACCATACTTGCGACCTTTTTATACCTATATTGAATTGTCTTGTAAGTAGGATACTTATCAAAAACAGAAAACAAACTAACAGTGCAAACACGTGCTACAAGTACAGCAACAGCAGCCAATATATCGACAATTATGAGCAATGGCAACACGGTGCGGCGCGATCTCCAATATCCGGTGCCAATCAAGATGGCTGCGCTTCCGGCGGCCATGTTGTCTCAGCGCAGCCCGAATTGTGTCGATTTTAATAGGGCATTTGGTGCAGATAGGGATATTGCACCAATGCCTACCTGACCTAGATTTCAGCACTTTTTTTATAGCTTTTGTATTAATTGTTACCTTCGTACGTTAACGGTAAAGACAATAAATAAGAGGAGCATGAAAGTAGGTACCTACCATGGAAATGGAGTGGTTGAACATGGATTTAAAAAGTTTATTTGATTACTAGATAGTAAAACAGATTGTCTTTGCCTTACACTTCCATATTAACACAATAGAAATAGTTGGATCAAATATTTTATTTTTCCATTCCATCTACCTACATAGAAAAAAAAAAATATTTTAACCATTTCTGTAATAAAACACCAATGCGCCTATTTATTTTTGTTTTCATGATGACTTACTTTTGCACAAAGCACTCAACTATAACCTCGAAATATATCGTTTTTTTCAATTATTTCCTCTGTGAGGTGTTTGGCTTCGCACTGCTGTGCATTTGCCAGTGTCAAGTATTCAATTATTATCACGTTTGATGATGTCTAAACAGTCAGTCACAGTCAGAGTCAAGCAAAGTAAGTCACGGTCAAGTCATGCCCTAGTAAAGTGGTGCAGACTTTACAAGAGGCTTCGAAGGAGCTTTGGAATAACACGAAAATACATGTTTCACCGCGGTATAATCACTTATCCACACTCGAGCACGCCACGAACACTTAAGCCCCTAATTAGAAGAAAAAAAAAACACACTTAAAAATACACAAGTTTAAGAAAATAATACTACGAGACGACATGTTTTTTTTTTCATGTTGCCGCCAAAACTCTTTTATACCATTCCCACTCTAAAAAGCACAGCTATTCACTGAAACCAGTGAATAAAAAACAATAAACACCAATATATTCAACCTCCAACCCAATTCTATACAACCTCCTTGCGCAAAAAATACCCGAGACAAACTCCGTAAATCTTTATTTTTCTCGTAGTCATGGTATAAAAAAGTATAGTGTGCAACACTTGAATAAAATGGAATTATATCGACGGCCATGAATCACTCGCGAATAAATCGCTCAGGATTCTAACACTTGAATCATCATGAATCAGTCGTTAGAATCCTTCACTTACTCATGATTATATATGTAAGGCCGGTTTAAAACCAATTAAACCAATCCGTCTAAGACGAAAAAAACCGTGTAAATCCGAAATAAACCATTTTTTTCGGTTTAAAACGGTTGGTATTGATGACTATGTGTTTCTTAATTATAACTACATTTTCTTGATTTTACCGAGGCAGGGATATGGCAGACTTATGCGTTTTTAAACTTCAGGAAGCTAGTATGTTTCTAACCTTCATACTATGAAGGTTTGAAACATACTAGCTTCCTAGTAAGCTTCCTAACATACTAGTTCATAGTACCTACCTGAGTAAAAAATAACGTGTTAGTAGGTAACTCGACGTGCTTCTAGTATTTTAAACAAATATTAAACTTAGTAGCGCTTCTTTTCGCCGTGTATTTCATTACCATCTCTCAAGTTTTCTCCAAGGTTTCGAGTAGGTAATTTAATACTTTTCTCAGAAACAAGGAAGTTTGAGAGTGTTTACTTTGAAACATGTATGACTTGATGGTTGGCCATCATGGCTCTCTTTTGACGCTTGAAGAAAATAGATATGCTTAATTTCTCGCTCTGTGCCAATGAATTCTAGGTTCCTAGTCCTACCTAGGTAGGTATGTAAAAATATCGATGCAAAGTAATTATGGTATTTTATTAATAAACAAGTATCGATGTATGTTGATATTTTATATAAGCTTTGATATGAGGTACCCGGGTAGGTTATGTCATAAAACTACGATCAGAACCACAGAAAAGTTTTTTTTTTGTTTATATTAGAACGGCTGTCAATGCATTTTTGTAAGAGTTGTAGCCAGTTGCAGCCACATAAACGAAACGTCAACCATATGAAATCAGTTAGCAACTGTGATGCGGAGTTCGGCGCGTTGATCTAAATAAGAATGTTCAATCAAGGTTCACTCATATGCCTGATAACAGATTTATCTTCTCATTTCCGTTCTATTTACTTCTCTTTTCTGTGATCAGAACCACCGGAGGCTGGGCAGCAGCGTCATAATAGAGTACACGGTGAACATACTGCGGACCAGCAGTGGACGTTTACTGGCCGTAGATGTAATTATTATACTACTCTTTGATGTAATTATGTGATACTGTGATACTAGCTGACCTGACAGACGTTGTCCTGTCTTAGAACTGTCAAACACGCAAAGTAAAATTGTAAATCTTATTTTTTTACACCTTGGGTTACATTTTTGGAGTTTTAGTAAGGATCCCTATTTTTTTGAAAACATATATAAATATATATATAAAACCTATGTTACCCGGGGTTAGTGTAGCTTCCCAACAGTGAAAGAATGTTTCAAATCGGTTCAGTAGTTTCGGAGCTTATTCAATGCAAACAAACAATCAAATCTTTCCTCTTTATAATATTAGTATAGATGTACTGTTTTTTTAACTTGTCATATTTAGAATTTTAATGAAACTACCGAAATCTACTTACGCTTGTGTTTACAAAAAAATACATCAAACTAAAAAAAAAAAAACTACAAACACCATCGTTCATTTGTATTTGAATTTCATAATATATTAGCAGACGCCTAAAGATAATCTATTTATACAACTTATCGATAAAACTACTATGTACAACTAAAAATATTAGCTATGATGTATTATCATTTTTGATATTACCTAACATTTAAATTTAAAATGATAATTCATTTTAATCGGCATATGCATTCAGCCACCATTTAGCCAATAATATTATCGACGTGACCGACGACATTGTGAGAGTCGCGGGCATCCAGTGGATACAAAAGGCAGGCTGTCACTCAGAGTGTAGGTAAAAGGGGGGGCCTATGTTTAGCAGTGGACGTGTTCTGGCTGATGATGATGATGAGGATGATTATCGATGTTATGTCATGACTGGGCAAGTGCCTTTATTAACTAAACAAAATACAAGCTAAAACTAAAACTACAAATACAGTTAGACTGCCTATAGACCGTTGAAAGTCTAAAGACAATCCAAATCGATGTTATTAATTAATGAATAAGCATAATTATGTTACAAGTCTGATTAGAAATCTGTTTCCCTTTTCTACTGTCGGCTTAATATCGTAGCGCTGTTGTATGGCTGTGCTAGTAGGCGACTAATCTTCTTCTTACAACTTTCAATGATTATTCTCCGCGGTTATTATCCCTATTCACCATTGGGGATAGCGGAGCTTATTTCTCGGCGCTAGAACGCGACTTACTGCAAAAATATTGGGGGGAAAGGCAGAATTCTGTACTAGCAGCGTCCGCGGTTTTACCCGCTATCCTACTGAATATGTTTATATTTTCGATATAAAAGCGTCTGTGTTATTTTATTTTTTATGCCATAGGTAGCAAACAAGCAGACGGGCTTGATCGGACGAGATCGAGGGCTATATAAGCTGTGGGTGATATGTGTGGTGGCTGAGCGGTAGCATGAACGCTTTACAATCTGACGGCACCCGATTCGATCCTTGGACCTGCACTTATTTATTACCTAAATAAATTATTTGCAGTTTCGATGCCGATGATATCTTCAAACTGGTGAAACCAGTATGTCCAAGAAACTCACAAGTTCAACGACAAGTGACATTCACCAACATGCACTGAGCCAGAACGGTGGATTAGGGCCACCCTCTCTCTGAGAGAAGGCATGTGTCCCAACAGTGGGAACATGAAAGGCTAAAATATAATGATGATAGGCTGTACCAAATTTCATTCAAAATCATAATTTATTCAAAATGTAGCATTACAAGATAAAATATAAATTCTAACTTAGATTATATAGCACGTGTGCCTGAACTAGGTAATCCTGTGTTTCAGGCGAGAAGAGCTAATATAGTTCTTAAATAATCACAAAATTATTACTACAAAGTACAAATTAATATGTAATATGGGTAAACTGTACAAATACGACATTCTACAGCAAAAACAAGGTTGGCAAAATATGTAAAAAATATATCTAAATAAACCAATTTGACTACAGTAAAATAACACTACTATATGGAAATACAGGATACTTACATTGCTGATTGAAGGACATAGTTTGGAGGGCTTTCTGGACAATTTTCTTCCAGGCCGGTCATGGTCTGTAGACAAATTGTCTTGCCACCGTATTTATTTCGCAAGAAAAAGACAAACATATCCATATTCTACACAGAAAAGAGAAGTGATTTTCTAGCTAAATCTGACTTTTACGCGCGAATAAAAAAAAAGTGGAAAACCAATTTGTCCACGGCCAGTGCTAGGCCTGCTGGAGGATAAATATATGCTGTTACTGAGTTAAGTGCATGCCGATAAATATACATACAAACTTTTGCATTTGAAAATATTAGAGGGAGTTTCCTATGCGACGTTAGAAAAGTAGGTCGTATCGCACCTATGCAGCTGGGTTTCTTTAGAAGAATTCCACCCCGTCAAAAAGAATAAAAATAAGGTCGTATCGTACCTCTAATAATTTTTATCTAGATTTGTTACATTTTTTCACGTAGAATACCTATAAAATATAACGCAAATTGCACCACGTTTGGTGCTCCACTTATGCTTACAGTGACTGGGCGGATTAAGAGGGGAGAGGATCGGAAAATTCCGCCATTTCTATTGAAAAAAATGCTATCAATCTCAGTCTGTCCCCTAATCCGTCTCAGAACATCATATTTCTTGAAGAACTCGCAAGTCATTTTTACTTAAGGTGGTTCGTTGCACAAATGGCGGGAAATTCAAATTTCAAACAGTTTTCTTGTCCTTGTAGCTAGGCCGGGTAATTATTGTAAACAACCATGATGTTTGCGCAAATTGATTATTATTCTTTACAAAATCATGTAAAGCTATTTATCTCTAATGCCCATTATTACTTACATTTGTGAATAAACAAATTTTTGCTGTTTCAAACGGTTTATTCACAAATGTAAGTAATATGGTGCGTTACTGTTAAATAATTGTACATTATAATGTAAAGAACAGCCAACATTTTGCGCAAACACTGTGTTATTTAAAAATAATTACCTGGCCTGGCTACTAGGACCAAAAAACTGTTTACAATTTAAATTTCCCGCCATAGTTGAATCGAACCACCTTTAGGGATTTTTGATAGGTGTTTTTGCTGTTCATAGTATTTCACGTACCTACGTACTATTACGGTACGTAGTACGTAGTATTACGAAGCTTGGTAATCCTCAACTTGTAGTAGTCATGTTAAAAATTTATACGTACCTATTACTTATCAATCTCATTGGAAGTTCGAATATAACTTATAATAAACTAGCGGTCCGCCCCAGCTTCGCACGGGTATAGATTATAGCCTATGTCACCCGGGGATAGTGTAGCTTCCCGTCAGTGAAATAATTTTTCAAATCGGTTTAGTAGTTTCAGAGCCTATTCATTGCAAACAAACAAACAAACAATCAAATCTTTCCTCTTCATAATATTAGTATAGATATAACCAACTTACCAATTTCGACGCGGTAATGCCGCCATCATGCTGGGTACGCTGCAAACTGGTAGTCGGCTTGGGCATTTGGATTGTCTCAAGACTTTCGATGGTCTATGAGCAATACAACTGTTTTTGTATAATAGTTTAAGTAATTTAGGTACTTATTATTAGTATTGGCATCGAGAAATATACTATACGTATTGGTTAGCTTGTGTTTTGTTTAATTAATAAAGACACTTGCCCGTTAAAAACAAATATCGTCTTCAACTTTCGTATTAAAAACTTTAGTAGGTATTATAAAAGCGACTGGGTTTCTATTTTATGGTTCAAAGTAGAACTTAGTTTAAAACTTGCGCCTCCATTTCAAAACAAAGAGATGAATGAGAGAGCTGACCGTGTCCAGTGAAAGGGCTCGTCCAAATTATGATGAACGACCCAACCAGCCTGAAGAAAGTTTCCCTTCGGCATAATTAATTAATTGCAGTCGTTTAAACGCTGAAAAGTTAATTGACCTAATTTATAGTAGGCCATTTTGTTACAGGTACGTTGACGAATATTTAGTTTATTTTAGTTGATTTTAGCATATAGCATACTTGTTGGGTGAAACAGTCATCAAAATCTTGTAAAAATGACGTAAATAGATGCACGTATATAATACGTGCGTACTGTTTTCGCACGCACGCCATGTTCTAAGTGGCACAGGTTATTTGGACTTTATTGTCCAGCGCAATTTTACTCAACTTTTCATTATCTAGAAAGCACAAAATAAATATTAAATATTTTATGATAGCCCGTTGGCCCAGTTGGCAGTGAACCTTCTGAGCTTGGGGGCGTGGGTTCGATTCCCACCTAGGACAAACATTTATGTAATGAACTTTTGTGTTTGTTCTAAATCTGGTTGTTAATTTCTATTTAAGTATGTATTTAAAACTATATATGTATGTATATCAGTCTCTGGCAGCCATATCACAAGCTTTGCTTAGTTTGGGGTCAGATTACCGTATGTGCAAAATGTAAAAAAAATATTACACCACTCAGCCATTAAACGTCCACTGCTGAGAGAGGTGTGTTGCCATAATCCCCACGCTTGGCAGGCAGCTTGAGGATCGCAGTACGTTCACGGTATACTAATAGGACGCTGTTGCCCATCCTCTGGTGGTTCTGGTCGCAGTTTTAAAACATACCTGGGTCCATTTTAAGACATATTATGCCTATTAATCCAGAATATCTATAAGGGCAGCTCTACCTGAGCTTAGCTTCTTACAAACCTACTTGCTTGCTACATGACTACTCGTTTACCTCCTTACAATAACAAAGCTCTAGGTTCGCAAAGGTTGCAATAGAAATACCTACTGCCGCACTTCAGTTCGCAATTTTTCATACAAAGGATAGCTCGCCCTTTTGACTTTGTATAAAATTTTATTTTGTAAGAAAATGTGGGAAAACCCACTTCGCCTTGTATATTCAGAAGGGTTTCATACACAGACTAAGTTAAGCTATACTGTTATAGTTTTTTTTTTGTTTTTATTCCATCAATGTAGCGGATCGTGCTGCTCTTTTTCGTGTAGATAGTTATACATACTTGTCTATTTACTGTACCTTCATAATAGGCTATTTTATAGCTTGAAGATTTCGGAATGCACTATGGAAAAATTGCGCTCCTATTAGGAAAACTAAGTAGAAGCTTAAATTTTTTATTCAATTTTATTTATCTACATAAACAAACAAACAGGACAAACATTCATTGATGAACATTTGTGTTTGTTCTATATCAGGATATTATCTAAATATCATACTGTATTTAATAATATATACTTATGTATATATATCAGTATCTGGCAGCCATATAACAAGCTTTGCTTAGTTTGGGGTCAGATGTATGTGCAAAAATGTCCCGAATATTTATTTATAACAAAATATATATTTATTTACCAAATATATTACACTAGAAATAAAAATTACAAACAGAAAACACTTACGAGCCAGTGCCACAAGGTGAAAATAAGTACTTAATAACTATTTCTAAATCTACCAACGGCTTTGTCCTTGACGCGAACTTCCTTTCCACCCTGAGTTTTTGCAGCCATCCCGGCTAAAAGCTTGTCAAGACAATTTTTGTATGTCACATGACATCCAGCCATAAATTTTCCTTAAGACAGTTTTACGGCTACTCAACCATTTTGTATCTACCTACCTCCTATGTTCCATTTAATAGCGTTTATTTCTCTTAGTTTATGCTGGTGATATCACTTTTGTTTACCTATGAATTAAATTATAAAATGCAAATATTTCAGCAAAACTTTCTAGCAAAGTAGTATTAAAGTTTCCTATACTCATAGGAAACTTTTAAAACGACCAGTAGTTAATATGGTGCTTACAGCCTTAATACAGCATTAAAGCAAAACTATATCAGCTTATTTGAAACTATTGGTCCGCCCCAGCTTCGCACGGGTATAGATTATAGCCTATGTCACCCGGGGATAGTGTAGCTTCCCGTCAGTGAAAGAATTTTTCAAATCGGTTCAGTAGTTTCGGAGCCTATTCAATGCAAACAAACAATCAAATCTTTCCTCTTTATAATATTAGTATAGATAATTCTTCTTTTCCTTGTACTAGCATGCAATGCACGATGCAAATAGGTAAATGTACAATCATAAATTCATTAGAAACTGGTATCTATCAACTTTGAATCATTAAAAGGCGTTCAGATACATTTTTAAAAGCAACCTGCTGGATACTAGCCCTTTTGGTAGGAATGGTGCTAAGAATGGAATAGTTCCGTCAGCCCATTATGAAAGTAAACAACGTCCGCGCCCTCTCTAACTCTCCGTTAATACAGAAAACGAAAGATTTAACTGAATGTTGTTTCTGTGCAGTGCTCGGGGGAGAGACTACGGAACTCTCGAGCCGGGACGCGCTCGCTGAGCCCTCGCCTACTAAACTTCCAAGTACGTCTCACAAGTACCTGACTCCAACGCTACAACAAGATCTCAAAATAAAACCAGAAATAAATACTCGATACACCCACCACCGAGAATAAACACTCGGAACTTCGTGTTGTTTGCCGATTCATTTGATTTTATTAGATTTGATTGGAGCTCCATCGCGGTTTTGTTTCGCAGAGTCGAGACCCAAACACGCAATTGGCGGCGGGAGATTAATCTAACTTTACGGTCTGGCTGTTTCACATTTCTGACAGCGGACAAAGTTTCTAATGCCGAAAATCTCATCAACCATCATGGATTAATTTGCATTTATAACTGGCCTCGTAATTACTTTCATTCATTCCTTCTCAGTTATATAGGAGCATGACACTTTCTTCGCTATTTTTCTTCTTGTGTAAATAGAGATCTTATTTTAGCGTTTAATAAAGTACGTATTATCCGTTAGTATGAATGTCGCACGAGCGTACCTCTGCATCTATATTAAACCAAGCACCTATCTCTCTCGGGTTCATGTTTGCACGATTATAGAATTTATCGCACGATCCGAAATGTCCACACAAAAATTCATTCAGATTCACAAATTAATATAAAATTTTATATTCCGCAAACGCAAAAATCACCACCAAAAGTGTGGGCTGGAAAATGAAATGGAAAATATAATATTTGTCGTTTTCCCGATACGTGCACCGGCGCGGCGGAGTACAATGTAGATTCCAATCACCGGCCCATTTGGCTGTGTTGTGTCGAGTAGGTACGCTTTCCGTATCGTATCGCAATCGAGTAACATCACTAAATTAAAATGCTGTTTATTTTCATCTTTCTGTATGCAATCTGTATGTTTCAATATTCGCTGTCAGCAACGTTACATAAATATCTTATCCCTCCCTCTCTGTCATAAAAAGCTTAGTAGTATGCACGCATAGCCAAATTTAACACGTCGTCTATGTGCAAGAACTAATACCACCATGCATGTTTCCCTTATTTTTCTCAGGTGTTTAGAGTAAATTGCTATCTCTTTAACGAGATGCTTATATTGTACCCAACTTTGGTCTTAATATCATCTAAGCTTCATTAAACGAAGACTCGCTTCGCGCTCACCGCGACAAAACTTTTAATGGGTCTACTAACAGAGTCCGAGAAAGTCTGCAGGCCTGAAGCGTGGCTCTAACTAAGCTTGTGAGCTCGGCTTAGAAACTGACATACACATGCATTTAGAGAAAGTATATACGTGTAGTAGTTTGTTGAGTCATAAGCTCATAAGCCATAATCACATCACTAACATCACTATTTTTTTAAAGGGATCCTTATTAAAATCCAACAATGTAACCCAAGTGTAACACAATAAGACTTACACCGAGCCAAGCCGGGATGCGTTGCTAGTTTGATATAATATTTTTTAGTTTAATTGTATTTTTTAGTTATTATTTTATTTTTTTAAGTAGTGCATAATAAAAAAAATTGTTGTGTAGCCGAGTTCGAGGTGGGGACCCTTTCTAGGCACTGCATGGGCGTAGCCACGTCGGGGCAGGGTGGGGCAAGCGCCACTGGCTGGCCCTCTTGCCCCACCCTGGCTGGCCCTGGCATAACTACTGGAGCAACTGTTTTTTTTTTTTTTTCGATCCGACTGCTCTTAGCAATAGGAAATACTCAGTTTTTGGTACAGGCGTCGGTTACCAGAGGCACACACACACAGCGATCCCGCCGGCGGGATCGTAGACCCTCGGGATCTGTTAGAAGATCGGTTAGATTCTCTCCAATTAATCATTCAGTTCAACAAACCACTAGGGCTCCAGGGCACACCCCTTCTGGGGTGCCTGGGCAAGTCTGATTCCCACTCCCGGCGACGGCCCAAGCCGAGGTTCGTACCTTCGAGGTGCCCTTGTGCTAGTCGCCCAAAAACTTAAACCATCAAGTTATGCCGAACGCACTCTGCGTTCACTAAGTAGTCCGGTCCAGCTGTAGAGGCCAAAAAGCCAAAATTACAAGTCAATATTTAAAAAAAAACTGTTTTTTTTTTTCACAGCACTTTATGCTCATACGATGGTATTCCTTTCTTCCGTTCATATTCTTTGCATTCATAAAGCCTAAAGCATGAATGTGTTGTAGAAGCCTACTTTTTGGGGATTCCAAAAAGCAGGCTTCAATTATTATAATGATTAAACCAAACTTAGTTCCGATCAACGACAGAAAGCCGGTTTGTTGGCTTGTGTATGATGTGTGCATAGAAAAAGGGTTCTAGAAGCAAAAAATAAATGTATAACTGAAAATCTGACAAGATTTAGCCAACGTGGGTTAGTTTTAAAATAAAGTTTCAATATTACGATATAGTCAGTTTATATAATTACTAACTGACCCGACAGACGTTGTCCTTTTCTAATTTTCTGCGCAATGTTCTTAATTTTTCTTTCCATAAGTACCACCTACAAAGTATTAGGAAACTTTTGCCAAAAGTGAAATGAAATCGGTAAAGTCGTTCTTAAGTTACGGCGTGACCAAGGTAAATAGGGATAATTTTTTGTTTAAATAGATAGATTTCTAAAATATATAAATTTTCAGTACATACTTAATTATTTTTTTTGCCCCTGGCTGCGCCCAAGGTTTGAGTAACTGGTTTCCTTGTCTTATTAGTAAGAAATCTGATTCTATGGCTATGATATCAACACTCTAAAGGGAACAAATAAAACGTAATTGTTTTATGAAGACAATAAAACACGGGCGTGTCGTGCGTAATTACTCAGACGTTTTATGTTCATTAGCGTGTTGAGTCTCTGAAGAACCTGAAGCCACCGAACCGTGAACACTGAATAATATTATGACTCGAGACAGTGGGCGCCTGAGCTAAAACCGTTGAGAATATCAGAAGATAAAAGAAAAGTAGGGAAGGTATTCTTTTCACTTTAAATTCAAAGGCGACTAAAAAACTTTCATTTAAGATACCTAGGTGATTGTAAAGCTTTCTTGTGATTCTCCGATTACAGGCCGAATATTTAAACGGTTTTGTTCGAGATGAGATTACTTTTTCGTATTTTATTACTTGTGTACCTTTAGTAATATATAGTTTGGATCTGCCTTAAACTCGAACTAGTATACCTAAAAAATTCTGCCAAAAACTGAAGGGGGCGAGGTAAACACGAATTGCAAACACTGACATATCTATGTATGTATGTGTCTATGTTATACAAACGCGCACTTCAATATTGAGCGGCACGCAACTGCAAATTATTAAATCATAGGGCCAAATTAAACACTTATTTTTATTTTTTATTTTTATTTATTAAGGAACAGAAAACAGCCATATTATAAAATGTACAACAATGTGGATAGATTAATAAACTTAATAATAATACAGCCAACAGCACTATTCACAGATTACTTAAGAAATTATATAAATTTACCGCTAGGAGTAGCTAACTTGCCAAAATAATATTTAAATATACATGTATTTTTTTATTTTTTTTAATAAGCCCTAAAACACAAATATTATTATTATTACTTGTTGGTGTAATTTCAGTATATTTCAACACTTATTGTAATTTTACAAGAATGTCTTGCCTATCGTGTGGTCGGACCCAGAATGCCCGTCCGCCATGTTCCCATAACCATCCATATTTTTTATTCATTTTTAGCTCAGAGTAGGTAGATGATAATTAATTTAATATCATCAGAACAATCAAGACTTAATTTGTAATTTTACCAATTCAATTTCTTAAATGTATTATCTATTATTAGGATCAAATCATCATCCGTCTACCCTTGCCTTTGATCAAATCCATACTTTTTGTATTTACTATATCGACTTTAAATACTTTTAGTTGCAAAATAACTAATGATGGTGCCAGCATATGGTAATATATGTAGCTAAAGTTAAAATTCTAACAAAATGATTTGCTCAAAATTTAATTAAATGGACGACCAAGGGGCGGTGTATGTGCTAAAGGGGAAACTGTAAGTATAAGGCTTCCATATATTTACTTTTTCTGAGTTATGTACCAAAAATGTTTTGTGTTTACACACTATTAAAATCGTGAGTACAGAAATAACTCGGGGATCATGTTTGTGACGCCCACGTGTGACGCATTCGTTGCGGTTTTCAAGCAATTTGTGAACATAGCTCAACAAAGGCATTTCGAGAGCGGAAAAGGTCGTCAAGCTTGCCGTCTGTGCTTGTCGTAATACGCGCGTCCGGTGTTGCTACACTAAGGTTTAACTGTAGGTAGATAAGATAGGTATGTTTTTTTAAACTTTTATTGACAACGTGTACGAAAATGTAGCAAAAACAACATAGTTCAACCAGAAAGATAGTTGTATTATGAGAAGTATAACTACTAAAAAGTTTCCGCAATATGACGTTGTTTTATGTTTTTAAAGAATACCTACGTAGTAATCATTTCACTTCCGAAATTTGAAACACATTGTTGCATAGATTGTAACTACTTAGTCAAAATCGTCAAACAACCATAGATAATAAAACGAAATACGATCATATCGTCGAGTTTGTGTGGTTAAATTAACGCGGACTTATAAATATACGCCCTAAAAAAGGTGTACCAGCCGAAAAAAAGTAAACCACCGACACAAAAACAATATTTTCGCTGTTATTAGTCAACTTTTTTAGGTATTTTATCCTCCAGGTGCAGCGCTGCAGTTGCATATATTTGTATCACACATATGTATAAAAATTCCATATTATTATCTTCTTTTTCTTCTTAATCGTGCACTCTTGACAGTGGTCGTGGTTGCATTGATGGTACAAAAAAGCTCCTCGCTGTCGTTGCGTTGTATCGTAATATTCTTAGTAGTACTATTTGGAACAAAATTTGCGTGTCCAATCTGTCCGACTGGCCAGTCGGACAGATTGGAATATTTTTGTCCAAACAGTCCGATCATCGGACAAATAGTCGGACAGAATGGAATAAACGGTTACCCAGGGCTATTAAAAATTTACTAATCTCATAAAAAAATCGTTAGTCGTCTATAGCCTGAGCTGTTAAGGTAATTCTCCTTGCCAGTTTCCCCGAATCAGGTGATCATAGTGATATAGCTAATTGGCTATACGGTCTCCAGATGCCTTATTATAGATGTCTTATCGTGATTTGGATAGTGATCGTGATCGCGTGCCATCTCACTTACGCACGTGGTGCGAGTAAGTAGATGCGAACGGGACGGCATGCAATCTTGATCACAATCAAACTTCTATAATAAGGGCGCAGTTTCTCTTACTGCACCTGACATTGCAGATTGCCCAAAATTTCAAAAGATTAGAGAAGTTAAACTGACTTCACCGAGACTCTACCAACTTCTCAGACCATAATTTTGGTTTGCAGAGTGCGACCTCACGTTCGTGAGCCGCGGCGGCGCGAGCAACGGCACATTCACCGCGCCGGAGCTGTTCAACCCTGGGAACCACTCTCGACAGTGCCTCTACACGTTCCTGGCCGCGCCGGGACAACGCGTGCTCGTCCAGTTCTACACCTTCGACCTTCGGGGCAAACCACCAGAGTAGGTTCATTCTTTCAACGGCACGTTCACCGCGCCGGAGCTGATTTACTTATTTAGGGACAGCCCCCTTTCGTTTTTACTTTTTGACTTTTTTGAAGTGATACTTCTTATGCGACTTCCAACAAGGTTGCGTTAAATGTTTAACGCTACCATGGAGGGGGAACAGAAAGAGTCAGAGCGAGAGTTTAACTTCTTCCGCGCAGAGGGACTCCACGCACTATTTTTTTATTATTTGTTAGTTAATCAGCCGTAACGTTACATATTCTGTGAAAATTTCAACTGTCCATCTATTACGGTTCGAAAGATATAGCCGTTAATATGTAGGACAGACAGACAGACATCGTAGGCTTAGTAATAGGGTCCCGTTTTTACCCTTTGGGTACGGAACCCTAAAAATGGCATTACGTACAAGCATCATTTTGGCATGATTATAGTACACACCCTAAAGTATAACATGAAATAATAAATAATGGCCAAGTGAGAGTCAGTGACAAATTTAATTGGGTTGTTTGGATGACCTTATTTTTATTTCACCTTATCGAAATGCCCTATTTTACTAATTTTGAAGTCGGTTTAAATTGATAATTATTGTATTTTTGGTGGTACGGAACCCTCAATGTGCGAGCCCGACTCGCACTTGGCTGGAATATTTATTCACCCGTATTACCGGTACGTAAACGGAACTAACTTTCATTACCACAATAACTTCTCAAGTGTAGTGCTAAAGTCATCGGCCGCAATAAAGGCCCACCGCGTTACTTTATTGCCCTTTCCAATAAATGCTAGCATCCCTTCGTAAGTCTTTATTGCTCGTCTTAACAAATACTTGTGTTTTCCAGTGGAGCCGCGGTGGGGGAGCTTCCAGCGTAAGTATATCCATCCATTTTATTCGACTATTGCTATAAATTATTCGAGACAAACATGTTTTTTCCCGCAAGTCTATTATTATTTATAAGTTCCGGTACAGAAGAATTAGGTCAAACTTTTCCGACCTTGACGCGGATGAAGTTGGAATTCATATTTGTTACAATAGACCGCTAGAGTAAATTTTGCAAGGCTGCTATGATGTCGGGTTGTCTGGGATCTACATTGACGATCTTCAAAAACGGTTCCATAGAATTTTGTAAACTTATCTACATTGAGTTCGAGGTATAAAAAATATAGTCACAATCGTGCCAAAAAAAATCCGAACTGATTACTCGGCGCACGCTACGAATTGCGCAAACTTTTTGGTTAGTTTCAAGGTAGTCACGATCTGACTACAACGCCGCGTGATGCCAGAGCTACGATGACATGTCATAGCGGACAACTAACGTTCAACACCATGCAAACGACATAACGTCTAAATTGGAGTAAATATGGCATTGTGAACTATATAATTGATACAATGTATGTACAATGACGCTTGGACGTTTTTTGACTGTTTAAAACTGAGATATTGTGGGTCTATAGGAATTTTATCTCGATGCTTATCTATATATAATACTATAACTGACTGATCTATGATCTATTTACTATTACTATTATGATCTATTAATGACTGATCTATCAACGCACAGCCTAAGCCGCTGCTCCTATAGACATGAAATTTAGAGGCTGTGTTCATAAAAGAGTGTAAGCGAAGAAAGAAAGGAAAACAAAAGGAGCTAAGAAAGTATTTAGGATAATTTGAAATCACAAGGACTTCAAAATGGGGGTCAAATTAAATTAAATACTCAAGTTTTCTGACCCCGTTTACGCTAGGCATGGGATGTATACTCCGGGGAGAAAATAAACAAACCCGTATTTCTTGATTTTTCGAAAAATTCAAGGTCAGTTTTTCATTCAAAATGAAGGGAAAATTGTTATAATCTTGTGGTAATAGCCATAAACGGTAGTGATCCGGCTTTTTAAGTCGTCTCCGACTTGAGAAAACTCCATCGTCAGATCCTGGTGTTACAGTTTCTGTAATATTCTAAGACCTGACTTCTCACTGACGTAAAAAACAACCTCTATTTTGACGAATCCGTTCACGCTAGGCAGTTCAAAAATTTGGAATGTATGCTCCCGGGATAAAATTAACAAACCCGTGATTGAGGATTCCCGAAAAGTTCATAACCGTAAGGTCAGTGTCAGGGTCAAGCCTGATTTAGGCCCATTTTGCACCCGCCACATTACCTTACCATATCTCCCTTGTTGGTCTGATATGAGGTGATGATACATCGTATTGTCAAGGAAGATATACTAAGAGGAAAGACAATAGCGGAACATTATAGCGTAGCTCGGAAATTTGCCTAAAAACGGTATAAACTTAGATGGCACTGTAATTTGAGCGTGCTATAGGTTTTCTCGAACTTCCGTAAGCGCTGCAGTCAGATAGTACGAAAGGGTTCTATAAATTGCCGTAGCGCTAGTATCGCACGCTCAAATTACAGTGCCATCTAAGTTTATACCGTTTTAGCCAAATTTCCAACGCTCCAATGTTCTGCTATTGTCTTTCCTCTTAGTCTATCTTGTATTGTTCAGATGCATGCACGAGCACATGGACATATTCTCGGAGATGGCGTCGCTGGAGACGGGCGAGCTGGTCAACTCTGCGTTCGGCGGCCGGTACTGCGGACCCATCCCGCCGCGGCGGCGCGTCTCGCTGCATCGCGCCGTCGCACTTTCCTTCTTCACCGACAAGATGTACACGCCACCGACGCTCTTCACCGGATCATACCAGTTCATCAACGCATGTGAGTATCCATCACCTCATCATCATCATCAGCCAGAAGACGTGCACTCTACCTTAGACCACCACACTGAATGACATCCTGTCATCTGCATCCACTGAATGCCCGCGACTCTCACGACGTCGGTCTTTCTGGGAGGCTTACCTACGTAGCTTCTTCCGATTCGTGGTCTACACTCAAGAACCTTTCTTCCCCATCGGTTATCGGTTTTTCGAGCAACGTGGCCTGCCCATTGCCACTTCAACTTGCAAATTTTAATAGCTATGTCGATGACTCTGGTTCTTTGGCGAATATCCAAGATTCTAAAGCGTAAAGAAACTCCGAGCATAGCTCTCTCCATTGTTCGCTGTATGACTGAGTTTTTCCATAAAGCCAACAGTTAAGAAGCATGTCTCAGTATCATATTGTCATCACCATTACCTAACTTAGTTAAAAAACTCTAACATACTTAAGACCGATAGGTTTCGTTACGACCTTGTATTATAAAAACACAATCACAATGAAGTTTAGGACTATGCCTTCATGCAAGTAAACATAATAGCTTCAGATAAAATTGAAAGTAATTATGCCGTTGTCTCTCTTCGTCTCTTTCTAGCTATATATACTAAACTGTGGAGGACTCGACCTTCCTTTATTTTCTTTTCTACTATTCTCTCTCTCTCTCTCTCTGTTAGACATCATCCTCGGATACCTAGAAATCTCTAATGTCGTTTAGCATTGTCTAAGTACCTAAGTCTAAGACCACCATCACATCAAAGTTCGTTTCCACTACTCATGCTTCTGGCAAATGTCTTTTAACTATGTCCCATTGTGCCTACTAAGTCCCAGTTTTCCGATATTTAGGATCAAAATAGTGAAATGATTACCATTATGTTTTAGTAATTTGTTGATGTCAAAGATCTTCCAGTATGATTACTATAGCCTTCTACAACTTATTTTAAACCAATTAATGAACAAATTCTTCATGAGACAACTCGTTTATCTGTGAAAAATATTCTCTTTATATTTATACACATAAAAGTTATTCATGACAAAAAAAAGCATTTCAAAGCTAGCCTAGCCGCCCATCAATGACTGTTTTGTCGTAAGTATTGGCCCAAAAAATCCATTGACCCTCCCTTTCCTCCAAAGGAGTGTCATACGTATTCGGAGAAAGGGAAAATACAAAACTTTTGTGACCCTCGCTGTTTCCGACGACTTTCACAATCTTTTATTTGTACGTCAAGTTTTCCCTGAGACCATTGGTGTTATTTATGAAATGTCACGGAGAAGATTCAACGGAATCATTTCGTTTGTGTGGAGTAACCTCCAAAAGTTGGCCCGTTCGAGGTTGTTATGCATTCTGAATGTCTTACAGGTAACGTGGTACAGGAAGGTCGTAGGTTCACGATGTTGTTTCTTGTACTGAATTGTTAACGTGTGAATTAATCGACTGAGGAATTCAATTGAAACGAAAATTTCGTTTACAATTCCATGAGGGTTGTAGTAGAGCGAATTCAAATAAATATGTTATTTATCGTTGTCACGGTGTTTAAGTTGTACGGAATCTAGATATTGCTAGTGCTCATATAAATATAATACAAGGGCTTACTCTGTATCCAAAGCGCATTAAAAATATTTTTTAAGTTAAGAACTTAATTTTAGTATTTTTTTAGTTCATTAATTCATGTAAATAATCTGCTTATTTATTACGTTCATTACGTAATTTGATACGTTTTTTTCATTTGAAAAATTCTTTCACTGTTGGGAAGCTACACTATCCCCGGGTGACATAGGCTATATAATATTTTCAAAAAAATTAGGGGTCCTTACTAAAACTCCAATAATGTTGAGTTACATTATTAAGTGTTAAGTAATAGTGTAAAAAAATAAGACACACCCGTGCGAAGCCGGGATGCGTTGCTAGTTTGATATAATAATTTTTAAGTTTAATTGTATTTTTTATTTAGTTGTTTTTAGTTATTATTATATGTTTTCTTTAATTTTATTTTTTAAGCTGTGGAAAATAAAAAAAAACGTTTTGTTGTGTAGCCGAGTTCGAGGTGGGGACCCCGGTGCCCAACACGCTGTGCTCGTTCGTGATCGAGTCCAGCAAGCGCAAGACAGGGCTGCTGCTGTCGCCGACCTACCCCGGCATCTACCCGAAGGACACCACCTGCAACTACCTGTTCACGGGACAGCCCGGCCAGCGGATCCGGCTCGAGTTCCGAGACTTCGATCTCTTCTTTGGCGGGCCTCAGTAAGTTTTTTTGTAATTAATTTAAGAGTTTATATGTCGTCAACATGGTTTGCGTTGCACCCATTTGCGCGGTTATGACAAACAGTATTAAATGCATGTTTTGTTTATGAATACTTAAGGATAATTAAATCTAATGTAATTTGAGACACAAAATTGGTGAGACTTTTCTCGGTAGAATAAATCGGCAAAACAGGCCTTCTAAAAGACGATTTTAGTGTTATCTTCAAATCAAGAAATCGTTGACAATTTTTTTTTTCATATTCTAATGTTAATTTATGTAGTGTAGTTTAACGTAATTTTATTTATTTATAAAGTTCTAATAGTTCTTGAGTATTCCGGAGTTTTACCATTTGTCGCTTACGTTATTTAGTACTGAGGCGGGCGCCGACTCGTGCGTATCTCTTCCTGCAGGCGTAGATCGCATAGATTTGTCACTGTTTCGCGCAGGGGCAAAACTCTGATTTGAGCTGACAACATATCGACTCTTAATCCTTCGATCAAGAATGTACTTACCGAAAGAAAGACACTCCTTCTGAAACCTTACTATTACGGTGGTTATTATAGCAGTTTTTTAAAGCATGCTGAGGCATTTTAGCACGTCCGCGCGTTGGCTGTGGTTGGACCATACTAAACTCAATTAAGACCACACATTTATATGTGCTCTTAAATCACTGGCCGTTTTTAGGGCCGTTGCCGTTAATCTAGTACATTCTTGATCTAATTTTAACATGGTTTAACTCACTACAACAACAAGAGCGATAGAGGCCGAGCGGTAGCAGGTGCGCTTTACAGTCGGCACCCGGTTTGATCCTCGACCCTACACCAATGACTAATTTTGTACCGACATAAATTATGACTTATGTGCAGATTCGATGTCATACCTCAAAAACGGTACAAGAAAACATCCTGAGGAAACAAGTATGTCCAAGTAGGTACCTCAAAAGTCCAAAGACATATGATGTTCACCAACATGCACTGGGCTAGCATGGTGGATTAGAGCCCAGCTAAAAAAGCTGATTATAAATAGAGCACATCAACATAAACAAAATTAAAATTTGTTCAAAAATAAATAAAATATAAGCATTTTAATTTCATGCTAAACAGAGAGCGCACTATACTGAGCCGTGACGTCACACCTCAGGTGCGCCATACAAATGCTATACCAACACACGCTTTGCGAGAAAGGGATAGAGCATCCCCTCTCTATCCCCACCTAACACTTTAAACACTCATATCTCAGAGATTTATCAGCCAATTTAAATTATTTTTTCAGTATGTGTAATGTATTTAGTTATATTTAGCGCTAAGCCGGTTATCTCTTCTCTACATAGTATAAATTGAAGTCGCTTTCCGCGTCTGTCTGTCTGTATGTCTGTATGGCCGCTAACTCTTCCTAAACCAAGCAACGGATTTTGATGTGGTTTTCACCATCAGTTAGATACATTTTCACGGAAGGTTTATATATATAACTAGCGACCCGCCCCGGCTTCGCACGTAAATTACACCCGTGCAAAGCCGGGCTGGCGGGTCGCTTGTCTATACTAATATTATAAAGAGGAAAGATTTGATTGTTTGTTTGTTTGCATTGAATAGGCTCCGACACTACTGAACCGATTTGAATAATTCTTTCACTGTTGGGATGCTGCACTATCCCCGGTTGACATAGGCTATATATCCCGGCTTCGCCCGTGCGAAGCAGGGGCGGTCTACTAGTTTGTAATAAATTAAACGTTAGGGCACATGCCTATTGAAAATGTAATTGTATTGCATATTGCAGCTGTCCATTCGACTGGGTGCGCGTGTACGACGGGCCCGACAACTCGTCCGCAGTGATCGGCACGTACTGCGGTCAGCAGCGCAACCTGGTGCTGTACTCCAGCGACGAGCGGCTGCTGGTCACCTTCTACTCACTGCCGCGCGCCGCCAGCACGCAGAACCGCGGCTTTAAGGGTATCTTCGAGTTTTCAGAGAGTTTTGTTAAGTTAGGTGAGTCGATTATCTTTATTTCCTGAGCTAACCTTCGACCAAAATAAAATGAATGGACGGGCCATAAGCATTGAACTTGCTCAGTAAAAACATGTCACAACCGTCGGACATATACTTCAACACCTAATTATAGCCATTTACAATACATTTGTTGCAAAAAATAAATAGCGGTTTTTTGTTGTGTATTTACAATTCGGGAAAGCACACGAAGGGATAATTATGTCAGATGTTTCGTTATCATGTAACAATAGACTCGTATCGCACTTACTACGGCTGGGACCGACTGAAAGGAAGTGAACGCCAGCGCTCATTTTGTAATCTTCAAAATATGCTTCTTCTGGACCCGTCCATTAATTTTATTTTGGTCGAAGGAGCTAACGATATAAAACCTACAGCTTTGACTTTGTACATAACTACATGTGTTACATTCATAAACTACGTTCACAGAATACTAAAGACTGTTCCCAATTTTTCGCCGACTTCAAAAAAAGAGTCTGAACTCGATTATGTTTTTTTATTTGTATGTTTGTTACACGATTACTCCGCCAATTATGAATTGATTTTAATGTTTTTTTATTTGTTTGGTAGGGCTGCAGAGGCAGTGGGACCGTCACTTTAAAAAAAATCATCATCAGCCCTGAGTTACCCACTGCTGGGTATAGGCCTCCTTTGTTAAATGCCACTCTCCCCGGTCTCTCGCATCCACTCGTTCCCGATAATCAACTAAAACAAAAAATATATACACAGATGACGTTTTGGTTTGTTTTTCAGCAAAAGTTTTGATGAGGACTTTCATCTCTGTTTTAACTGTAATTTTTCTACTTTTTAACCATTAATCCTGAAAAATTATTAAAATAAAATAACAACTAACTTCACACAAAGTGGGTGAAATTCAATAAAATCAATCTTTCTGACAATTGTCTTGTGTAATTCCGGTTCTACGTCGCTTCAAGGAATTTGGGATAAAATATTTTACTCTTTATTATATTTGTGGTGCTAATTTAGCGTAATCTGAAATATAACACTAATTACATAAAAAAAAAATATTAATTTAAACTGAAACAAAAATCTATTACGAGCATATCTGAGCCAAAAAAATATTTATAATAATTTGTAATAATGATATTAATTTTAAAATAATATTTGAAACTTTTAGCAATTAATGTGCAATTATTATAAATATTAATTTATTTTAAATGTAAACTTCAATCATTTATCAAATTTAATAAAGTTAAAAAGAGGCGTGTAAAAAGTGACTTATTTAGGGCTTAGTCTATAAATCAAGCTTGTCCGAATTGAATTTTTTTGGAAATTAATTTGATAAACTGTTTTTTTCCAGATTTTATAAGTAAACACGACGCCGAGCACATTAGGGGCTCCGAGTGCGACCAAAAGATTCTTAGCAAAAAGGAATCTACCGGATTCGTGTACCATCCAAATTATCCATTCCTCTATTTACAAAAAGTTGTTTGTAGGTGAGTATATAAAACAATCTGTGATTTTGTAGACATACTTTCGAACTATAGTAAACGCATTACCATCTGAGTCGTCAGGTCATAAATCATTGTCTGTCTATCTCGCTCGCACCCACATTTAATATTCTGTCTACCTCGCTCGCACTTACAGGTCTTATGGTATGACGTTTATGGCCCTACGACTCAGTTGGTAACGCGGTGACTATAGAATCAGGTGCATTATGCTCCACGCGTCTACTCTATATAGATGCTCTACGCTGTAGACCCCGTAGTATGTGTGGTTCAAAACATTACCAGAAAACTTAATCATTTTTGGCCACTGTCTAAAATGTAATGATTGAAGTTGTGTTTTTATCTTTTCAGATATTTTATATATGGTATGCAAGATTCACAAAATTTAGAAAGGGTCCGACTGGAATTCCAGAACTTTTCTATACCGAAAGGCGAGCATATGAAGCCAGAGTAAGTTGTATTTTTCGCCAGCTCTTTGTTATTGTCTCTCAAAACTTTACACATGAACGTTCAACTTGAGAAATCGATTAAAGCCTCTTTCGCTCTTTTTTCTTTAAATTTTAGTACATTACTACCGCGGTTTGTAGTGTGTTGTTGGCATGGTGATGGCCGAAAGCGCAGCATATCGCAGCATAGCGCAGCATAGCGCAGCGTAGCGCAGGTGCAGGCCATCACAGTGCGGTTAGCATTGAAGCCCTTGATGGACAAACAAAAATAAAGGCAGAGACCGAAGGTTGAGGCTTTTATAGCGCGGACAGCACGGGCTGCAATAGGCATGTGTCTAACGCTAGCGCTAAATATAACTAAATGCATTGCACATACTGAAAAAATAAATTAAATTGGCTGATAAAACTTTGAGATATGAGTGTTTAAAGTTTTAGGTGGGGATAGAGGGGATGCTCTATCCCTTTCTCGCAAAGCATGTGTTAGTATAGAATTTGTTTGGCGCACCTGAGGCGGGACGTCACTGCTCAGTATAGTGCGCTCTCTGTTTAGCATGAAATTAAAACGCTTATATCTTATTTATTTTTGAACTAATTTTAATTTTGTTTATGTTGATGGGCTCTATTTATGATCAGCTTTTTTATGAGGTAATAAAAAAATATTAGTCGTCATGCCAATTATGACCAAGCATGAAGGCCGAGAGTGTAGCTAAACTTAGGTCGACGCCATCATAGAGTGGCCAGCAGTGCAGTCATTGCGGACCAAGGCTTGTGTAGTGTGATACTCAAACAATGCGAGTAATTTAAATAAAAGTATGTAAAAATTTATTGAAAGTAACATTTGTTAAAAGTGGTTACTAAAATTCTGGACCGTTTTTCCAGGGCAATACATTTTCAATCACAAATTTTGCTTATTTTTGAATGTTGTATGACACCCCCGGTGTCATACACACGATAAAACAGCTTAAAAACTAGTACAACAATCGGCGGCCTTATCGCTAAGAGCGATCTCTTCCAGGCAACCTTAGGATGGAGAGGATTTATACAGGACCTATAAGGCGGGGCGTGTAATAAAATTTTAAATATCACGGAAATTTACTGATGGGAAAATAATGGGAAACAATATTATAAAATATTGCAGAAAAAACACCGCGCCACGCTTTTGTCTTTTTTCGCGCTTTTTGTTGTTGTTGTGCTTCTTATACAGCCAAATTACACGTTACATACGCGGCGCACGTCTAGTGTCTTTGCGGTAGATGGATCTGTCATTGGTTTCGCTATTATACGCAAGGACGTATTATATACCCTAAAGGGACCCTTCCTTCATTATACGTTTTTTTGTGTGTTTTTATATTAATAAAGTGTTGAAATGTAGATTCGGTTGTATATAGTGTTTTATCTATGGATTTGGTTAAGGTATACAGACCTATGATAGTTTTTGCCACTTCAATATTCTAATAGCTCGTTATGACTTTTGAAATTTTTTAATTAATGATGAACTAGGTGAAATAAATGTAGCGACACCAAAATGTCTATCAGTCTCCTACGGATGATCTTTCTAATCAGTGAATTTCTACATTTGCCTACCATTATTCCAGTGGATCGTGTCCAGACGGGTACTTGAAGGTGTACCTTCGCGGCCAAGAGGCCACGGATTCGTATGACAAACACGACGCTGAGCTGTGCGGCGAGGGGGTGGGGGGTAACGAGACCTTCCCCCCGCCGCTGCTCTCGGACGGACCGCGTCTGGTCATGGTCTTCAGCTCGGGAGAACTACAGGGGAAAGGGTTCAAGGCGAAATATACTTTTGAGACTGGTGAGTGGAATCATTAAAAAAAAAATGGCGTAACTGTTGAGCGTATTTTGTATATGTCGAATTTCTAGTGTAATTACGCTTCTACGTCGTTTCGAGTACAATAAGGATTTTAGGTTGAACTATTTTCTCTATAGATATTTGTGATGCTAATATGAACCTAACCTGAATTTAAATATTAATTACATAAAAGAGCAAAATTAACCTAACCTGAAACAAAAAATAATTAAATCGCGCGTGATCAAAAACCAATAATTAATAAAAAAAAAAAAAAAATAGAACGATCTATAGAAAACGGTCATTGACACTCGACAAAATGTATGGAACAGCAGATTTTTTTTCGCGATTTCAGGATTGGTCCCATACTAATAGTTGTTCATAATGATGAGTACAATTACCTTCTTTTGGCTTCGAGAGGGTTTCCTATTACACCCTGTATATGTTACGCGATATCTTCGATTTAAATATATTTTTTTTTAATCAATTGTGGTCCCATTTAAATTTTTAAAAATTCATCTCTAAAAGCGGAAGTGAAAAATAAGGGGATAAATGCCACTTCCCATGAAGTCAGTTTTTTTTTGTATAATTTGTAATATTGTAGAATACCGAGTGCCGGGCACGGCGGCGCCGGGCGGGGAGTGTGCGTTCACGTACCGCTCCGAGTCGAAGAAGCGCGGCGAGTTCAACTCCCCCCGCTACCCCTCCAACTACCCCTCGCACACCAACTGCACATACATGCTGGATGCGACGCCCAATGAACAGGTCACGGTGGTGTTTGACCACTTCAAAGTGAGGGCGGACGCGTGGAACGCTACAGCAGGATTGTATGGGTGAGTCAAGTTTACATATTCTTTTCAGTAAATTTTTATATTACAAGCATCCACACTTTAGGGTAATGATACATACAATAAAAAAAATACGACCGGCAGGATTCGATCCTCCACCACCGTATACGCCCCAAGCGCTCTCTCGCATTTATGTCGGCCTCTAATTTCTTGAGCTGTCTTTGCAACCAATCTAAACGTTGGTGACGCCATCTATAATTCTTGCTACCTGCAAGTACCCCGCGGCTAGAACCTTTAGATACCCTAAAGCTGACTTAAAGATGACGCCTTTTCATTAACTCGAAAGTAATTTTTTAATACCTATTTGACTTTAGGATTATTTTTTTTAATGATAAAGGCAATTAAAAAAAAAACTTATTTTTCTATCCTTTATATGGTACATCGATAACGCAGTTACTTTTTTTGAACATCGTTTTGCAATACGAATTCAAATTCAAATTATTTATCTATATTAATAATATTATAAAGAGGAAAGATTTGATTGTTTGTTTGTTTGTTTGTTTGCATTGGATAGGCTCCGAAACTACTGAACCGATTTGAAAAATTCTTTCACTGTTGGGATGCTGCACTAGCCCCGGTTGACATAGGCTATATATCCCGGCTTCGCCCGTGCGAAGCAGGGGCGGCCTACTAGTTGAGAATAAAAACGGACAAATTCCACTAACATTTATCTCACAAACTGTTAAACTAAGATAGATTTCCTAGTAAAAATAAGAACAAAATTAAAATAAAAACTAATAGTTATAATAAATACAACAAATTGCTGTAAAAATATGTCAACATAAAATTTAATCGGTAAGGTAATTTTACTAATTACCTAAGCCACAAACAAATGCGTAATTAATGTGTTGAGTTTTGTTTCCAGTGGGCTGACGTGCAGCGAGGACTGGGTAGAGGCGTGGTGGGTGGGGCGCGAGGGGTCGCGCGTGCCGCTGGGCCGCTGGTGCGGGCTGGCCACGCCGGGGCCGCTGCACTCTCCGCGCGGCGCACTCGGCCTCATGCTGGCGCTGCACACCGACACCGACGCTGTCGCCTCGGGGTTCAAGGCGCGGTACATATTCGAGGTAACTACCCACATAAGTAGTTCTGCTGACTACAGTATCTACGCATAGATGGCTCTGGACAATAGCTGGGCATTAACTCGTTAATCCGTTAATCGTTAATTAACGAAGTTAACATTTTGATTAACGGATTAACTTTTAAGATAACTTTTAAAAATGTTAACGGACACGTTACTTCCGTTAATATGCAGAAGTCCGTTAATCGTTAATCCAATGCCTAATAGTTACCGCACGGCACCGACAAGTGCCGGGCCGCGCGTAGCAGCCAGTGAAACAAAAACAAAACTAGATATATTTTGCCGGCGCGTGCGAGTGAGAAAGAAAACTGCGAAGAGATTTGTTTCATTTGATCATTTCGTTACTTAGCGCCGGTGCTTAGAGTGACGAGTGTAGACGATATAAAGATGCAATTTTACACATATTAACGGATTAACGATTAACGTTAACTTGCGTTAATTCTTCCGAAATGTAACGCTTTGACGTTTAACGAAGCTAACTTTTTTGTAGCGGATTAACGATTAACGAAGTTAACTATTTGATTAACGGTGCCCGGCTATGCTCTGGACAGCGCTGGACACTACAGTAACCAACCCGTCGCGCATGGTGGTGACAAAATCGCCTTATCCAGTTTTTTCTTGAACAACTACGCATATGAAACTATTTCTATCCTATTCTACTTGAACTAAGGTACAAATTTTGATAGAGTAATCCTGCCAGAATTCAAGGTCTATGGTTTAAAAAAAAATATTCTGCGCTCTGCCGTACGAAAGTGACAGTGTGTGCTCCAGTGTCAGAGCGCCGTGAGGGGTCGCAAATGTAAGTGGCTACTGTAGAGTCTGGCTAATGAAAGGTGAGACTGAAAACGCCCGCCAAATTTAAAAAAATCCGCATTGCAACCCCAAAATTAATATGAAATGCAAACATTACAGTGTTCTGACTGTGTTACAATAAAAATTAATAACTTACAAGTATCAAGTGAGATTATTCCAGGCATTTCATACAAATTTTTGGGGTTTCAATGCGGATATTTTTAAATTTGCCGCGCTTTTTCAGTCTCTACTTTCATTAGCCAGACTCTAGCAAGAGCCGATACAATCTCTATCTCCTTCATGTACCTACTGCATAGGCTACCGAATTTAAAAGCAATTTGATTGTCATAAGTCAACGGGGTATGAGCGTCGCTGGCATCCAGTGGATACAAATAGCAGGCTGTCGTTCAGTGTGGAGGTTAAACGGGGAAGCCTATGGTCAGCAGTGGACGTCTTCTGGCTGATGATGATGATGATGAAGTGCAACGGGGACAACTTGCGCATGCAATATTGTTTCTGTCCCCGTCGCACTAATATCACAGGTCCTGGAATGACCTACCAGGAGCCTTACGGCTACCTCTTAACGCGGGCGCGAAACAGTGCTGAAACAGCGCAGTGAGGAATATCACGCGAACGTGAACCTTAACGCGCCGAAATACCGTTTGCACTCGCGCAACTTTTTACAATCCCCTAAACTGAATCGCTTAAAACAGGTAGCCGTAAAGCCCCAGATCTCCGGTCACACAACACCTGATATCAAGTGCAGATGTTGTTGAAGATCATCATCATCAGCGGGCAGAAGACGTCCACTGCTGAACATAGGCCGCCCCTTTTAACCTCCACACTGAACGAAAACCTGGCATCTGCATCCACTGGATGCCCGCGACTCTCTCAATGCCGTCGGTCCATCTAGTGGAAGGCCTACCTACGCTACGTCTTCCGGTTCGTGGTCTCCACTCCAAAACCTTTCTTCCCCATCGGTTATCGGTTCTTCGAGTGACGTGCCCATTGCCACTTCAACTTGCAAATTTTAAGTTGTTGAAGATACTTCACCTTTTCAAACCTTTCCCTTTTTTTTATTTTTTTTTATAACTAGGCTTGCGCTCTGCCACCAGATGTTCATTGTGTTCATTTCAACCGGCCGAGAATTTAACCGATAGCAGAAGTTCGCTGATCTTCAGTCCATCTCCATTCCAGCCGGCCAAGTCGATATTCGGCGACTGTGGCGGCAACATGTCCGGCGCGGAGTGGGGCGTGGTGACCTCGCCTCGGTTCCCGCTGCCGTACGAGCCCCCGACGCGTGGCGCAGCCTCCAGGGTCTGCAACTGGTTCGTGACTGCGCGCCCGGGGAAACGACTACTGCTCAATTTTGAACATTTTGCTGTGGAGGGGCATTTGACTGGTTAGTGAGAAAACTTGGAAAATCTTATGAATGTTTTCTTTCTGTTTAGTCCTTAATTTTCATGATTAAGTTTTCCACTTAGGAGCTGAATAGTTTCTATTCTTTTAACTTTATTTTTAAATCTTTTATACAGATCATATATTTATCATTAACACACAAGTGAGCTATCAACAAAAAAAAAGGTTTTTGGTAAACATGCTATAAATTTACAATTTCTTATCCAATAGCAAAAATCACGAAATATCACAATCAATACAAAAACAATAGTTTTATTTAAATTACACGGGAATTACTCACGTAAGTTTAAGCCGGCCACTCCGTGTAATATAAATAAAATGTGTGAAAACCACGTCAGTTTCTATAATAAAATAATACAATACAATAGTCTTAAACCTCACAAAAAATACGAAATGCGAAAAAAAAATACATCTCGTGATTAATGGACAGCCCCCTTAGATAAATGACATAACATGATGTGATATGCTTTACGTCTAGTTATAATAGTGTTGTGCATGTTGAAAAGGCGTGTGTTGTGGACGCAGAGCGCGGGTGCCCGGCCGCGGTGCTGCGGCTGTGGTACGAGAGTCCTGGGCCGCCGCTGGAGCTGTGCGGGGAGAAGGCGCCGCAGGACCGCTGGCAGTACCTCTCCTCATCCAACTCTATAAGACTATCGTAACTATACCTTCCCACTACTAACAACCACAACACATATTTTTACAAGCTTTCATTTGACTTTCAATGTATCATCATAATCAGCCTTTTAACTGTCCTTTTAGCCTACCCCCGAAACGGTGATTGGGCCATATCCACCACGCTGGCCCAGTGCGGATTGGTGGATTCACATACACCATTGAATTCTTTCTCCGTTCGTATGCAGTTTTCCTCACGATGTTTTCCTTCACCGAGAAGCCAGTGGTATGAAAATCCGTACATAAGTTCCAAAAAGCTCATTGGTACGGGTCCTAGGGTTTGAACCCGCGACCTCACGCTTTCAAGTCTAGCGGTCTCCCAAATGGGCTACCATGGTTTGAAATTGATGTATGTATGTAACTATGTTTGTTCGGGTGGAATCTTGCAACTCAATTTTGAAGCAGATATCTTCAACCGATAGAGCTGAAATTTGTGACAATGCATGGTTAGCTAAATGACGTCATTCTAAATCTAATACGGAGGACTCTCAAAGATGGCGGACCATCTATTTTTATGCACATTGCACCCCCATGATATGGATATCAAATAAAAGTTATTGCTGAGAAAAATACGAAAAGCTTGTTTTAAAAAAGTTTTTATAAAGTATATAATTTTGTCTTCTTTTTATTTCAATGCATAGTTGGTGAGTGGTCTCAGCGTCTCACTAGATTTGTGCTAGATTGGTTTGTATCTGGATTTGGAGCGAAAGACCAAAATGTATGTGCACATTTTGGTCCTTCGCGTCGATTATTTCAGTTACATCATGGACCGCATCGGTCAAACGCAACCCCATTATATGATAAAATAAAAAAACACGTATCAGTTTCAATGTTATTAACCGACTTCAAAACAAGGTTCTCAACTTGGTAGTTTTTTAAAAGGTTTTTTACCCGTATGTTTATATGTTTTCTCTACCATTGATCTGTCTAAGATTCTATGGACAAACATGTTTTAAGTATTCCCCGTATAATTCCAGATTTATAATAGCGGATAAGTCAGTGGGCGCCGCGGGATGGCGCGCCGTGTGGACAGAGGTGACGATGGCAGAAGCGGGCGGGTGCGCGGGCGCCGAGTGCGCGGGCGCATGCCTGCCGCCCGCCGCCGCCTGCTCCGGCCTGCAACACTGTGCCTCGACGCCGGCCGCGCCGCGGGCGAGGCCCGACCACTGTTAGTATGCACGCAACTACCGACCATACTAGGTAGCAGGCTAGATGCAGACTTTACCATCATGCTATAATATCGCACCTCAAAACAACCACTTCCTTTTTTTATAAATTTTTCTCCTCTTTCTTTTTTATTGTTGATACCCTTTCTTACTTTTTTCCTTTAATATTACTACTCAATACTCAATATTTTATTGCAGACATAAAATATGTAGGTACATGAAGTTCTTAAATTAACATGTTTTAATAAAGTAATACATATGGCCTTAACTAGTGTGGCAATAGTCGGAACGGAACGATCGGATATATAAATTTCGTCAAAATTATCATTGAAAAATGAAATCTTCTATGTTGTATTAATTGTGGATTCTAAATATAGTTTCTAAATTATTTGTGAAACTAACTTCTTTTTCTATATATTTTAATTCGTCTTTTATAACGTTTGCTTCAAGTTTATAAAAGCAAAACGTAAAATTTGGGACACTTGCTCATATACCGGTTTCTTCATGTTAGTGCCAAACTCTCCCGTGACGTAGTAATGTAAAAAATATAACGATTTATTTCAGTAGTAAAACTACTAAGCACGCAAAAAAGACTGCATCTAGCCTAAGTATTTTGACCTCTCGTACTTACTTGGATACTTGATCAGGACCTTAGTAATAATTGTCGTAAATATGTTTTAGGTACAGATAGCCAAATTTGTCTTGCATACGACTTAGGTGTTATATCTATTTCGTTCTTTAACTTAACGTGTATTATATCCACATATCAATAAAACATTTCTTAGGTGTTATAGGGACCGATTTAGCTCTTCTAAAGTAAAATTTCTTCATATCTATTTAAATTTCTAACTAGGTGATATCTTTTCTAAATTATTAAAAGATTCACTGTTTATACCGATTGGCACTGCACTTGCATTTCACTTATATATGATTGTATCTACACTTGCATTTTGTCGTTGCATTTTAGGGGAATAAAGTTTATATAAATTGTCGAATATATAACTGTAGCTTGTTGAGAATTTAGGGAGTAAGCAGTAACTCTTCAAATACCTTTATGTGTGTATATTTTGCCGTCAAGGGTTAACCTGGTTCCATCTAAATATATATTAACGGAAAAGATAGTTATAGCAACTGTTTTGTGGAAGCTTATTGATGTTAAGACCATTGTCGGCAAAACCCGTCGCGGCAGTCCGTGCTTATTTCCAATGCTGCTGCTTACTCCTGCTTTATCTTCTATTGTTGTGTAAAATAACTCTTAACACTGTAGTTTATAACTAACAACTCTAAACTAATATCGATAATTATGTTCACTGTATTTAATATTTTCTCAGTACTATGATGGTTCAATGCAATCTTTGTCTCGGAGGATATTGTTCGTAGGGTGTAGGCGTTTAGACCAGTTTTAAACAAATTATATAATTAATGTTGAAATTAGAGGAATATATTGACTTTGTTGCAAGAAAAAATTTTTTTTATTTACTAACAACGTTCCCTTTAGTATTTCTTTTTCTCTAAATGTTGTCATTTAAATATTACTGTTTCATTCATTTTTAATTAAAATATCTAATTAAGGGATATATAGTTTTATATTATTTTCTCTAATATTGTGATGACTCAGGAGAGTTGTGATTTTCAAGTCCTAAGTCAAAATTTTGTTCGTAATAAGTTATAAGTTCAGTTTTGAATTACAATTCATGTTATGACTATCTTTTTGATATTTTAATCCAATGGGACAAAGCTTGCATTGAGTCATCGCACTATGGGGCCCGGGGCAACTAACTTTATTTGATAAAATTTAAATTTAACACTCTCTGACTACACTTAAGGATTTTGGTACTTTTTTAATTGCAACCGTATCAACTTTAATCCTCATTCGTTTTCAGAGAGTGCCTAAAAGCCACATTATGATAACAGCGTCATTGATTTACATAATAACAACAACAAATAAATGCATAGCTAGAATATTGAGCGGTAAACTGCAAAAATAATAACAACAAATAAATGCATAGCTAGAATATTGAGCGGTAAACTGCAAAAATAACAACAACAAATAAATGCATAGCTAGAATATTGAGCGGTAAACTGCAAAAATAATAACAACAAATAAATGCATAGCTAGAATATTGAGCAGTAAACTGCACAAATAATGTTCCTAAAATTCGTAGCGCTCGTAGCAGCTCGAGTAACCAATAATATGACTTACGTAGAACGTTGTAGCGAGTACGCGTAGTACGCGCATAAAAGTCAGTGACGCTGTTATTTTATGGAAGATGACGGCTACAAATAATCAGTGCATTGTTTACTGACACAACTTGAAGGCTCGCACACTAAGAACAAAATGTATCTTATTATTTACTATTGGATAAAGTGTTATTTTTTTGTATATGACGAATCTCTAGTGTAATTCCGCTTCTACGTTGCTTCAAGTACAATGAGGATTTTAGGAGTATTTTTTTATTGTATTTGAAGTGACTTGGAATTGGATTATAGAAATTCGTCATATACAAATAAAGCATGGACTTCCGCAAAGTGATGCCTGATTGAAACAATTATTGGATAAATCCCGATATGAATTCTGAAGATGATATACGATAGCACTGAATGTTTGTTATGTCTTAAAATAAATGGGGCACGATGAACCACAGCTGGGAACGTTTGAACGCCTGTGCCTATTGAGCGTGCTATCAATGTGTCGCCTCGTGTGTTTTGTGAAGTACTACGACACAACAACCCCGTAATTCATCCCTAGTATACCTACATAACACGATCACAGAACAAATAACTGACCACCACAGACAACTATGGTCCCCCATACTGACAAGACTACCTCAACTCTCGAGAAAAGTACCCCAACTCCCGACATGATTACGCAAACTTTTTTCAATATTCTCTCTCTCTCTCTCGACAAAAGTACTCAAAACCTTCTGTAACTAGAACAACTCCCCGACAAGAGTAGTCAAATTCCTTCCATGGCTACCCCAACTCTTGACAAGAGTATTAAAACTCCTTCCATGACTACATCAACTCCCGCCAAGACTACGCAAAAAAATTAAATACTACCTCATCTCTTGACAAATGTACTCAAACACCTTGCGAGACTACCACAGCTCCCCGAGAAGAGTACTGAAAGTCCTTTCAAGACTACCCCAACTTCCTCCAAGAGTACGCAAACTCCTTCCAAGACTACCCCAGCTCCCGGCTACTCAAACCTCTTTCAATACTACCCCCATCGACCGACAAGCGTACTCAAACTCCTTCCAAAATTACCCCAACTCCCGACAACGCTACCAAAAAACCGAGCCAAGTGATGCTCCTGAGAAGACAATGAGTCCCCCAATCAAGGGTCCCAGCTGTGGTCGGGTTGTACTGACGCGGCGGTGATGGCAGGCGGCGCGGCGCCTCGGCGGGGCGCGGCGGCCGCGCTGCTCGCGCTCTCTATTGTGCTCGCCGCCCCGCACTGACCGGGCCATGCACACGTGAGTTACACACACGAACTTCATCACCATCCAGCCGAGGTAGCTCACTAGGGGGTTACTACACAAACTAACTAACGAGATTTCTAATTCAATCGCCATTCGGTTAAGCTTTTATTAAACTTGCAATATATGTTACTTTTTTATATCAAATTCTCAGCCACACCGTCGCTTACCATCAGGCGAGTTGGTGGCCAAACGTAAACTTGCAAGCTGAAATAGAACCAGGACCTCCTAACCGATTTTGCTGAAATTTTGCATACACCTTTAGTTCGGATGACAATACAATTTCTAATACTTAATATTTTAATTTTTTCAAAATGGCCGCTAAATTTTTATTTTTTATTAAAGCTTCTTATTGCTGCCAATAATCTTACTTGACGAAATAAGCGATTGTATGTCACGCAATCACTGATATCAAATTCAGTAAGATTATTTATTATTAACGAGTAAACTTTGCCCAAAAATAACTATAGCGAATTTATACACGGAATAGTTTGTATTTCGCTGCTATAGTAAGCAAAGGCTAATGCATAACAACTTGTTTTACCCGCATCGCACGGAACCGGACGAAAGTTTTTAGAAACATCATTTCATAGAAAATGTATACGACAGCGCATAAACTACGTGCACGTACGGAACGACGGCGTGCAACGGGAAAAATATCATCACCGTCACTGTACATATGTTTTAAAACCACGTGCCCGTTGTGAACGATGCACGTGACGTCGCCGTCCCGTCCGAGGAATTATTCCCTTATTTAGGCATCGGCCCATGGCAGGAAAGGAAATCTTGACTTACGCACATTTTGATACGGGTTTGTGGTGTTGTTTCGCCTCTCTATGATTATCCCGTAGTGTAAGTCTTATTACGATCTCCAAGCCGCCTGCCAAGCGTGGGGATTATGGCAACACCCCTCTCTAAGAGGGAGGCCTTGTTCAGCAGTGGACATTTAATGGCTGATGATGTGTAGGTCTTATTGTGGCATCGGAAGTGTGGTTCAGGATAGAGTTAAATTTCTGCCAATACGGCGATTAACCTTCGCGATACCATTTCATATGCGACATGTCCCGATAATGAAAAATAAATTTTATAGCAATTTTTGCAGAATTATTTTTACAAATTTTTGTTAGATAAACCAAAGAGCTACTGATATAGTTAGGAATAAGTACATTATCCTATCATTGCGGGTAGGTACTTTCAATAGCTTCAACCCCTTGAGTGAGCTACCTTCTGGTCCGCCCCACGCCTCGAAGCACGCACCGCCCGCTACAATCCTCCATGCTTTTGTGGTCCCTTTCACATGCACTTCTGTAATTCAAGCTTGCCTAACTAAGGTGGCGGAAAACCCTGCAAAAAACTTAAGTCAGTTTGTAATAGAATTCGCTTTCTTTAGGACTTTTAAGTGTGTATTAATTTATTACCCAGCAGAATCTGTGATAGAGATATGCATTGTCTAATGTCCATAGCATATTTGCGTTGTACATTTTTGGCGCATATAAGTTTTAGGCAATATTCTTCCAGCCATGGAGTACATACCTAAGCTATAACTAGTCCCAGCCCAGGGTATATATTCTCCTAGGTTCTAGGTAGGTATATATAAATCGTATTAACATCTGGACGAACGTATTTGTGATAATTATGCCGCCAGTGTGATATACTTATCTAAGTATACCTAGAGTTGAGTGAAGAATTATATTTCCAATCGATAAGACACTATCGTTAGTGTATCGATAGCTCAGAAATAGACAAAACATCGATAGGACTGATAGTTTCTATCCTGTCATTCTCGATAGCACAAAATGTGGTAGGAAAAAATTACTTGCAATAATATTAATAGAATTGAGCCTAGATAGGCACTAGGCAGGGACGAAAGGTAACGATAGTAACGTCAAGTAGACATTCGCGGTTCAAATTCACCTGCTAATGCAAGTCATGAAAAGTATTACCACATTTTGTGTATAGTAGGTATACTACGGATAATCTGAATATATGGAAAGCTAAAGCTTTCGATATTCTGATTTTTGAGGTCAACTATCGACAGCTGGACTATCGATAGTTCGTCAACACTGGCGAAGACTCACTATTGTATATTTTGAACAAAACGGATACGTGTCGAAAATTTTCTGTTTAAGTCGGATTCGGCTGCCAATGGGATCACGCCGTAATAGAAACGACAAATTTGCAGCCCCCCTTTTCCCACGGCAAGCTCTACCACAGCAAATGTTAGGTCACCTAATCTGTGTTAAACGGCGTAGATAAACTGTTAACATTACTTACAACGTACCTGAACCCTCCGTCTCCCGTCCCCCCTCTGTAAGTACGATTGACTTGTCCGCTTGTTACCCTTGCATCATTATCATCTATCAGCTTCTTCTTCCTTAACTTCTTAAATATTGCATGCTTTAAAAACACCATCTAAAATCAACCATAAACAGAATTTAAAACAAAAACAACAGCTTTACAATATTCATTATGCTAATAAAAAATTCAACTAAACCCCTATACCTACAGTAATAAACAGAGCAAATGTACCTAATTAATTGATAGCCTTCTTTGAATATTGTAAGGCAAATAAATATAGGTATCTAAATAGATTCCTAGAATCAACTCTGGACTAAAATATCTTGGCTCCAACACTTCCATTACTTTTGTGAAAATATCAAGCAACCTATAGGTAGTAGGTATATTACCACGTACCTAGGTACGTACGTACCTTCCATTCGCGTAACTTGTAGTAACTTTTATATTTCAGTGGTTCTGAAGTTCTATCAAGTCAACTTATACCAAGGATTCTTCCTTGCTTATACCTACTACATCCTCCTAGGCTTTCTTGTTTGAATCTTAATCCATTATCTATCACTCTCTCTACAATAGGTAGAGAGAGAGAAAAGCCAAGACTGAAAAAAGAATGCTCTGAGAGACTGTAGTTGTGCAACCCGCGATTTTTGCATCTAGATGCATAGTTAAACGTTGGAGCCAAGAAATAAGAGTGATATCCCAGAGCGACGGTCCGTGTGTGCGCTTAGGCAACTAGGTAGAGCAGCGTGTGTTGGCAGGCGGGTCGGGGTCAGGGTCGGTGGCGCGCGGCGACTCCGGCGCAGCGTGGTGGTGGGCAGGAGGCGCGGGCGCGGCGGGCGCGGCGGCGCTGGCAGCGCTGTGGCGGCGCAGGCGCACGCGCCGGCCGCGCCGCCCCCCGCCGCCCCCTCGGCCGCCGCCGCGCGCGCCCGCCGCTAGGCTCGCGGCCGTGCACGACACCGTATGACGGCGGGACTCGCGCCGCACCCGGCGACCACCACTCACACAGTATACATAGTTGAATACACCACTTTAAACTATTGCGCTCTTTTATTTTTCATAACCTATTTCAGAATAATACTTATAAAACAACAGCAAATAATTTTATAATAGAATCGAGAGTTCATTAAGAAGAGAAATCATAAAGGCTGTTTTACATAGTTCCAGTCTAGTAACGCGCAAGAAATTTCGAGCATAGTTCTTTCCATTGCCCGCTGTGCGACTCTAGTTTTTTCCACAAGGCCAGCAGTAATTTACTGTCGTTTATTAACTTAACAAAATACAAACTAACACTAAAAACCTAAACTACTATTGGCCTATTATACTAAAACAGTTGTTCTTCCCAAAGACCATTGAAGATCGTAATACAATTCAAGGGGCTGTTTTATAGTGGGTTGTTGGGCGGCAACGGCATTCGACTGGCTATATGGGGATGGTCGGTAGAAACTCACAGACAGCGCCAGGCGCCAGCACAGCTTGTACTTTTTCATATTGAAAATGTCAAAATATTCCCATAAAGGTACAAGGTACTATGCCGTTTCGGACCCTAGGCTCAACTGCGAAGCTCAACTAGTTGAGCCGTTCGGACTTTTTTTTCCCTTAGGCACAACTAGTTGTGTCTAAGGGAAAAAAAATTACCCAAGGCTCAACTCGGTCCCTAGGCTCTACTGCGAGGCTCAACTAGTAGAGCCATTTGGACTTTTCTTTTCCCTTAGCCACAACTAGTAAGTGTCGATTAGAAAAAAAAAACTAATCCTCAATTCAAAAAAGAAATATCAACGGCACCACTAGTTTTATGCCCGATGTACCGTTTGCACCATTGGCTTGCAACATCAATGGTGCAAACGCAACTGCTTTGTATCGTTTGCACCATTAATGGTGCAAACTAACGTTTTCACCTCGTACCGTATGCACCATTGACCAATGGTGCAGATGCAACTGGCATTTGCAGGAGTACGACCCGTCCACCTGCCGGCTTCAACCCACTAGTGGGCACTAGTGGGAAGCATGGGTAATTCGCATTTACCTTTGAAACCACTGCATTAGAGTTGGAAACTAATAATAAAAAAATAATCGACATTTAAGCCTAATCATTATTATTATAATTAGGCCCTTATTCTCTAACTTACACGAGATAAACGCGCGTCGTGATGCACGAATGGACCCTTAGTTTCTATGACCACTCTTCAATTCGGCCGCGTTACTTTATCTGCGTGGAATTGGTCCTCGTTATTTTCACCTGGTACCTACACCTCAGGTTCATTCTTAGTAGTTGTCTGGAACAAAATTTGCGTGTCCAACGTTCGACTGGCCAGTCGTAACAAATTGGAATATTTATGTCCAAACAGTTCGATCATCGGACTACTAGTCGAAAATAATGGTGAATGTAAATGAAAAGTCCCTAAACACGACCCTACAAAGGTATCCTAACAACCATATAAAGGTACTGGTATTTGATTTGAAAACGAGCGCGTTACGAATTTCATCGCGTTAGCAAATAACATTGCCAATTCCACGTAGATAGGCAACGTAACGTGGCCGCGTGAAAATTGTATGTGGTATAGAGACATAAAATGAAACAGTACTTTTTCAAGTTAACTTTACATATTAACACGTCGCTCTTTAATGGCAAGGAATTTCATGTAAGTTAGAGGGTATGCCTAATAGAACTAGTGTGGAATTAAAGAAACAAGAAAGGCGTAAAGAAAACAAATATTTAATAAGGCAAACACAGTTTTGCAAATTTATTCCACATTAAACTGATACAAGATTGATACAAGTCAGAGCTAACAGTGGGACATGCTAAGTGGTCGAATACAAAAACAACGTTTAGTAGTACAGCGATAATTAATATTACAGAACATTACAGAAATCCTGAACTTTACAATACTACTTCCTCACACTAATGTATTTAAGGGAAATATGTCATAATAATAAAGCAAAAAAACTAAAGCAGGAACACAGTCGGAAATGTTGTCGAGTACAGTACAAGGTGGTTCTATTTTAGCCGTAATCTAGAGTCGTCGAGAGTTCTACATTTCATTTCATCAACTTCATTCTCAGTATCCTAGGTTGTAAGTATGTCAAAAAACAACAGTCAAACTCCTTATAATAATAATAATTACTGCTAAAATACACATCACATCGCAAAATGCGTTCGCAGGAATAAAATATATCGAATAACATGTATTAAAAAAACAGACAGTCGATGTTCCGCGACCCGGCGCGCGGCCGCAAACGGGCAACCGTGGCCGCGCGCCGCCCTCTAATAAAGGGTATATATTACATATATACGGCTAATACAGAGAAAACATAAGCATAACGGGAAACTTACTATCGAAACATCTCATAACCTCCTACTTTAACATTTTTACCGAATCGATATGCGTTACAAAATCGAAAACTCGAAAATCAAATAAAAAACACATATATAGAAAAGTGTGTCGATCCTCTGGGCGTCGTCGAGGAGGGGTCGTGACGTAAACGTAACCGTGAGTGCTCGCGCTGGGTGAGCGCCGAGGGCTCCCCTGCTAGCTTGTACTCTCCGGAGACAGGGGCTCGGCGCTCGCGCTCGCGGGCTCGGCTGGCGGGGCGGGCGGCTCAGCGCGGCGGCTAGCTCGTGGGGCCCGCCGCCGCGCCCATCCGCCGCTTGCTAGCCCCGCCCACGTTCTGGTGACCCCCGTCCAATTTACGTTTACCTGCAACGTGGTTACAACCCAGCTTACATTACAACCACAATCTGCAGAATAACCCCCTTTACGTATCTAACTGAATATAGTATCTATACTACTTGGAAGGCGGCTACTAACTTCTGCATAACTTCTAAGGGACTATTTAACTAACTAAACTAGAATAACATAGATGGAAAATCAATCAATTGAAAACGGGAATAGGACTGCATGGCATGACTAATTCTTTATTGCAAAACGTGATTTAGTTACGTCCGGAAGAAGACCGGTGACCTAAGAGGTTACCTTTATGCATTGAAACCCTTATCGTTCAAAGCCCTTTCCTGACTTATCGGCGCAGCAGTGGTTCGGTATCGGCACTCTCGGTATAAGTCGGCTCGGTACCGAGCGCTTATATTTCAATGAGTGATTCCCGATTGCCGTACCGTTTCTGCATCGACAGGTCAAGAAATGGCTTTACACAGAAAGGGTTTCAATGCATAAAGGAAGTCAAGAAAGGGCCTTACTCTTTTATTTAAACAGGCAAATCCTAATTAGGGCCCAACGTCATAAGTTAGGATTCTAATAGTAAATTCACATTTGCAAGAAGACGTTAAAATTTACAGAGCTGCTTTTACCATCTTTGTTATTTCCATCAAACATACGGGTCTCCCACAAACTTCAAATAGAAAATTTGGACTCGTCTCTCGATCGAGCTTTAGTGTACCTGAACAAAGTTTGTGGTAGCCCTCGTGGAAAGGATGGGAATATAGGAAGGACAAGGAGAGGTAGTTACCGATAATAAGTATTTCCAGATTACACGCAAACCATCAAACATGCTGCAATGAAAGAAACAGTTACAGCAATGGTTCACCGATGGATTAGATCGACCGAGAGTCCAAATTTTCTATGAATAAATTTTGAATTTTGTGATTTTATAACATCTATCTTTAGATTTTATATTTTTATCATCGTGAGGAAACCTGCATACGCACGGAGAAGGAATTCAATGGCGTACGTGAATCCACCAATCCGCACTGGGCCAGCGTGGTGGATATGGCCCAATCACCCTTTCGGGGTAGGCTAAAAGTCCAGCAGTGGACTGTTAAACGGCTGACTATGATAACATCTATACTAATATTATAATGAGGAAAGATTTGTTTGTTTGTTTGCATTGAATAGGCTCCGAAACTACTGAACCGATTTGAAAAATTCTTTCACTGTTGGGAAGCTACGCTATCCCCGGGTGACATAGGCTATAATCTATACCCGTGTGCAGCTGGGGCGGACCGCTAGTTTATTATAAAACCAGGTCATATAATAGTAGGTACATAGTAGAAAAGTATAGTTACAAAGGTTACAAAGAAGGGAAAACAGAAAGGGACACAAACAAGCAAATCAGAATTACGTTTATAAATGGAATTCCAAAAAACGCGCTCTTAGTATAAAGCAAGGGGTAAAATAATGTCGGTGTGTGTAGTAAATTGTTTTGAAAACTTAGAACCACAAAAAAACAAAACAAAAAGAATATACATCAAAACTGCCATTTTCAGAAGTGGGATTTTGTAGTATTCGCGATTTCCAGAAGTGGTCCTTTCAAACAAAATTTTTTTTTAACCAGTTTATATATGTAGTAGCTGTGTGGCCAGTCCTAGAAACAAGACGAAGACCCGTCTGAAGATCTCCGGCATGGCATAAGTAACGATTGTTGTACTAGGGCAAAAAACCGGGTCTTAAAGCAAAGGTACATTTGACCGAGCTTCTAAATCAACGAATTCTTAGCCTTTACACGACTATGCTATAGACGTTAAGCACAACGCCCGCTGGATAATCAAGGCGCGCGACGGCGACACGACGTACAACCAGCTGTGGAAAAGTAACTTCCAAAATTTAGAACAGTCGAGGCGAGGGACAATTTCGAACCTTCGGTAACCGTGGAGGAGTTGACTTCCATGGCCGCCTGGGAAATACGCGCTTTGTTTGACTCTCCTACAGGTCGCCGTTGGGCCTTTGTAAGCGTATCCGATCAGTTTCCCGATTCCCCATTTTGACCACATTCCTGGGGCTTTACGGACAACAGCTATTGCGGCACCTAACCCGCTCAGTTGAAAAATCACGCGAGCGTGAACCTTATCGCGCCCAGATACGGTTTGCGGTCGCGTGATTTTCCAACTCAGCGGATTAGGTGCCGCAATAGCAGTTGTCCGTAAGGCCCCTGGTCTGAACTAGTGCCAAACTATGCGTGTATCGTATATTTTAAGGACATCATAGTGCTCTACCTTGGTTGATCCACAAGGGCAGAATTCCGGGGAAGAGAAGCCCAGAACGCAAGTGGCTGGATGACGTTAAGTGGGCCAGATTGAGTTATCTCTAAAGAGCCAAGGGTACGCAAGAAGTTTGACTAAACTCCTAACTTCAGTATAATTATATGAAGATGTGTGTGTGAGTGTGTGTGTGTGCGTGTATGTGCGTGTTTGTGCGTGCGTGCGTGTGTGTGTGTGTGTGTGTGAGTGTGCGCGTGTGTGGTGTGTGCGCGTGTGTCGTGGTTGACTCACCTGGTAAACTTGGCTTGGCGCGCTGGCTGCCACGCATGGCGCTGGGCGTGCGGCGGCCACGCGCGCCGCGTCGCGCACCACCACGGGCCCCAACCGCGCCCGCCGCCGCGCGCCGCGCCCATCGCCCGCCCGTCCCACATGACCCAGCCTACGCATACGGAACCACTGTACCACTCTCCGCGCATCACACTTTACTCTCACGTGGAACTGTTGCAGCTCGATTCTACCAGAACACCTGCATATCTTATTTGCCTCTACATCTTACGTACCTTCTTATATGGGGTATTGTTCTTAAGCTTACCCTTAATATAATGAGCATATTATGCTCATTATGGTCACGATGCGGTTTAGGTAACGTACATAGTTCGTAGTTGTTCCTGTCACAAAAGCTCGACCAAGGAGATACAGGCTGTCTACGGGGACTTCAATAGTTTTATCACAAAATTTAATTATGTTTGGAAAAAGTAAGTATTTTTGTGTACCTCAAGTCGGCATCTCAAATTCCAAAGAAGAGTGCATAACGATTGATTCGTGGTTAGGCCTCAAAACAACGGTTATTTATAAACAACATTTAGGGCTCTTCTTTCAAGATGGAAACAAAAACTTGAGACCTCACTGTGAACTTATAGATACTTATTGTTAATAATGGTATATGTGGAGATGTAGAGGCGAAATTTTAAACAGACTGGTCTGGCAGAATCGAATTAGAAAATTGATTCCACATCATAGTAAAGCAATGAAATTCTGTAAAGAAATGCTTGGATCTATCAGCTCAAATTTATACTAAATGTCATACGGCCACACTGAGTATTGGTTTAGTTAAGTTTTTCTTTCGGTGATTACAAACTTGAAAGAAACACCGTGGAACTGAATTGCTCCTCTATATTAAATCTAAATTTACAAGAAATTCGTTAACCCACTGTTGGATACGCGGACCATCTTAACTTATTGAAATCTACTTCAAATTAATTAAGAAAAAACTATACCTTACACTTTACAAAGAGTTGGAAATACGATTTAAGATTAATTTTGGATGGACCAATACTCATTGTCCTGACCCGCATAAAACTGTCTATTTACATGCAAAATTTAGCAATACAAGAGATATCTCTTATCGCTAAGCTTTTTATTTGAGCCTAGAGCTCGCTACACGAAAACAAAATTAAATCTAATAATCTTAAATTTTCAGTAAATTACCGCCTGAAAACGTAAAGAATAAATTAGAAAAAAAACTACGGACAAGCCAAAAGCAGTCGTACCAGCTCATTTCAGATTGATAAAGTAAAAAAAGAACTGTGCCCTTAGTCCCAGATTTGATAGTTTACGAAAACTTTTTTCGTTTTCGTCTTGTTCCATACATTGCTGGGCTAAAAGGTATTCGAAAACTTTTTTCGTATTAGAGTGAAGCAATCTATACCGCCGATAACTGCCAAATTTAGTTCCTCCAAGTTTCCGATAGAGGCGCTTTACTAAAATGTATAGAACAATACGTAAATGAAAAAAGTTTTCGTAAACTATCAAATCTGGGACTAAGGGCACTGAATCAATTTATTTCGTGTAACGAGCCACAGACTTTTCGAAAACTAGTATAACAAAAACACACGATAGTTATGGACGATTTCTACAAATTAAGTTACGTTGACTACCAGATTCTTGCTTTCAATAAAAATCGAACAAAACTAAAGAAAAATATTTTAATAACATGCTTTTAAAAACAATCGCTATATGCTGTCTAATCTAATTATATTGATTTATCTATTGTTAAAACTTTCGAACGCTATAATCTACAGAAAACGTTCAAAAGCATGATTCATTTGATAGTTTTCAGAGTAAAAGATCCACTTTGGTAAGCGTATAGTTGTTAGAGAAGCTGTTGTTATGACAAAACACAAAATGGACTCTTCCACCAATGAATAAGTAAGCAGGTCGTAGTTTACAATGTACACTAAATGAAACAGTCAGGTACCTATAATGGACACTATGTGCTACAGTTCCATTCCATCAATCGAAAACTAACAATAAATCAAAAACTAAGGCCAAAATTGCATGCCAGAGAAAGGCATTACCGACTATTATGTTCAAAAATATTACTACTACATCAATATTACATAGATACGAATATATCTAAGTCCAAAACACGTAAACAAGAGCTAACTAAAATTTGGAATAGTCAATAGTGTGGCGGGGTACCTGAATGCCTCCGGTTAGATCGTAGTAAAGCGAGTTGGGCCCGAGAGCAAGCTCGTCGTCCTGAGTGAGGCATTTACCAAGCGGGTCAGTTAGTCTCCTCGAGATATCGCTAGCTCGTTGCAACAACGACAAATTACACAAGGTTACTGGAGCGCCGGGAGCGAGGGGAGCGGGGGGCGCGCGTGCGCCCACTTTAGTATGGGACAAGCGAAGCGCTACATGAGGGGGTGACAAGCGCGGCGGAATGACGTTAAGCGGTGCAAACGTGAAATGGCAACTGAAAACAACGAGTACAGGTCAGAGTGGGGCTGTTAGTGGGAGGCCGGCAGACCTGAGGGTGAGTTAACAGCCGACCTCGCCCGCGCCGCACCGTCAGGCCTACACTTCCGTCGGCACCGTACCGAGTCGCTGCCCCGCGATGTCGTCACAAAACAAACATGATCAAATAATTTGGCAAATCAAAAAAATCGATAGAACAAATGATGAGTACAGCGACTAGTGACTAGTAGGTAAATAAGTGATTAATAGTGAGTGTGTGTGGGGACCCACCGGTTGCGGTCTGTTGGGAGGCTGGCGGACGGCGGACGGTTGCGGTGGCCCCGCGTAATCAAAATAGAACTCATCGTACCGGTAAAATGGCTCATTGTAGCCACCTCGGTAATCACCGTACCCGTAATAGTCGTAATCATAATCTATAAACACACAACACAGGCCTTTTAGAGGCTAAGCTAGACTATGCTAACTTACAAGCTACCGCGAGGGCTGCGCTGCTACCTCCACGACACTCGGACGCCCGCTAGTGGCATGCCATCGCCTCGCGCCATGCACGACCACGCAACACTCAACACGCATCACGCATCGAGCCCTCACTCCTCACTCATTACAATTTTGCTATTCCAATCTCCTCTTCCCACCACCGAAATCAAAGCGATGAAACAATGCCAATAAACTGTCACAGATGTTAGCTGATCTCCTAACGCTGCGGTACAAATATCATGTCAGATTCAGAGCATGCATGCTGGTTAATATTGTTATTACACTTGATGACGATGTAGCCCTTTCGTTTATTAATATCATGAGGTCAGGTTCTGTCGACGTCATGCATCCTTCCTACCCTAGCTGCTATTAATCACTATTACAGCCTATTGTAGCATTAATGGACGTTGGGAGGCGTTAACGATACACTATCGATTAAAACTCCTTTGTAGAAACTATAATAAAAACAAACTAAACCGACAAATAAAAAAAAACTAACTTTCTTCAAAACGAAAAATGAGGGTAGTTCTAACGAAAAATGTGGGTAGTTTACAAAGTGTATAGTATCAGCCTTCTTGTTAGTAGGGGTTTAGCGGAATGTGCGAGTGTGCGCGTGGAGACCACACCGTGTTCACATTTCATCGTGTCACAGAAAGAGACGGACTGAGAGGTAGATGGCGGGAGATCTTGGAAATACTTAAATAATTTAATGCAGTTTAAAATCCCTCCACCTATCTTATTTGCTGTCAATGTGTGCGTGTTTCTTTTGGAACACGGTGGCTAGACCTGACAATCAAATTGTAAGATTACGGTTTGCAGTCCGAAACGTTTTGACAAAAACCTCAGCAGCAGGCCTAGCATGGGCTGTGGATAAATTGTCTTTCCACCGTTTTTATCCACGCCTAGACGCGACAAAGCTAGAATATGGATACGTTTGTCTTTTTCTCGCGGGATAAAAAAGGTGGAAAGACAATATGTCCACGGCTCGTGCTAGGCCTGCAGCAAAAGAAACTATGAAATATTTCGTCTAGCCACCGTCTTTGGTTTCGAGGTTTAACTGCATCATAAGATAAGGCATCGTTTCGTGTCGCGTTTCATTTCAGACATCCTCAAACAGAGCGAAGATTTCTAAAACAAATACGATGAGTAGTAACCAATTTTTAGATTTCAAGATTTTTTACACTAGAATTAACCTGGAAAAGAGGAAGCCGTTAATTTAAAATTAATATGACCGTCACGTTGACAAGCTGAATTAAGCCTCTGCCCGAACGGGGACAAACTCTAGGCTGAAAATGATAAGTCGCTTTGACGGCCACTCGTATGCAGTGAAACCCCGTCACGAGGCGTGTGTCGCGTGTCACGCTCGTGTGTGTGTATGTGTGTGTGTGGGTACGTACCGTAGTCGGCGCGGGGCTGCGGGTGGCGCGGCGGCGGCTGCGGCGTGCGCCCGCGCATCGAGTGCACAGGCGAGCAGCTGCACCAATCAAATCTGACAGTTAACAGCCACACGTTACACGCACCCACTACCGATACACTGCGACGCGGCTTATAATGAACCAGTTCAAACATGAACCTTCTTCACAATTTCATTTCTTCAGTGTTTGACAGACAACAGAAACAACGCTGCAGCAGCGCCCTCATCCGCGTTCATTTAAAGCCGTGTCGCATTGTACTCGCATTTACAATTTTTTGGTTCGGATAGCATGTACATATATAATTGCCGTGTGGCAGCGGCCTAGACTTCTACTTATTATGTTGTAGTATAAACAGAACGAGGGAAATCTCAAATTTTAATAGGTAGTATGTGTAAAAGTACATTTTTACTATAGGTTTTTACGTTTGACACACCAAGCCTCATCGTTTATCATCATTTCAGCCATAGGACGTCCATTGCTGGACATAGGCCTCCCCCATCGATCTCCAAAAGGGCCGGTCGAAAACAGCCTGCATCCAGTGTTTTGGAGCATTTTGGCACATACATCTAGGATTGGGGTACCAATCTGCTAAAAACTGAGAGATGAGTGCTTTTCTAATGATGATTTGATGATTCTCTTAGGGCACTTTAGTTGTGACCCACTAGATGGACCGACGACATAGTGAGAGTCGCTGGCATCCAGTGGATGCAAAAGGCAGGCTGTCGTTTAGTGTGGAGGTTAAAGGGGGAGGCCTATGTTCAGCAGTGGACGTCTTCTGGCTGATGATGATGATGATGATGACATTAGTTGTGGCATCTAGTGGGCTAAAGACAAGAAGATGATGATAGATATAAAAGTAAAATTGCCACTAGCTGAGGGAGAGCGACGATGTGGTTGAAGACGAAGCACGTAGATCTTTTCTAGAAGATTCACGAAGATCCAGATTCGGCCTTGAATACACTTGAATCAAAGTGACTGAATTCGCGCGCAGATTAGGATGCGTGTACGATTATTGCGTCACAAAAACATCAGGCGCTACATTTTTGCGCAACGTATTTGTGAAAGGTGAGTGCAGATCGTCCTTTTGTAGATGTTGTAGAGGCCAAGGATTTAAAATTTTTAACGGTTTCTACTACACAGTAAGATTCGTAACGAGTTGTTTGACCCATGTTCAGTTTTCATCAGTAAATATGTAGCCGAAAAACTGAGAAAAATGAAATAAATGGAAGTGTGATACCTACAGTTTCTCCTTTAGCACTTACACCCCCCTTGGTCGTCCATTTGATTACACTTTGAGCATATCGTTTGCAGTTATGTGCCGCTCAATATTGAAGTGCGCATTTGTAGAACTAGTAAGAATATGTCAGTGTGTGCAATATGTGTTTAGCTCGTCCCCTTCAGTTTTTGCCAGATTTTTTTCGGCGCTAGCCCGAGTTTAAGGCATTCCAAACTATATATTATCAATGCCGAAAAAGCTAAAAAGTCAGTGGTAGAATGGGCCAAATACTCCAGTCGCGTTCTAAACGTGTACGAGTCTACAATTCGCACGTGCGATCTCATTTTCGAGGTCGGTGACCGAAAACGAGGTTTTTATCGCAACGGCGCGACGCGAGTGTTTGCGCGATAATGTGATCAGAAGCAGCATTACACCATATTATTATAAGCTACCGGACTGATTTGCCTTTTTAAAATGTCTGTAAATAGAGCCTAGCACCGAAAAAATATTGAGATGTTTCAAAATTTAAGAAGCATTTTAATGTCTTGCTAGACAGAGAGCGCAATATAGTCACACATGACGTCACTTGTAAGTACGCAATACAAACCCATACTGACACTACTTTGCGGGAAAGGGATAGAACATCCCATCCTAATCCGACCAAAAACTTTAAACGCTTATACATCGGAACTTTATTAGTAGATTTAATTAATTTGTTCAGAATACGTAATTCAAATTCAATTTATTGAGCCCGTGAGCCTTGGTTACAAAGTTGGTATTATATGTGTAAGAAAATTAAAGTTCTCCAGGTCCCGCTTTGTCAGCATACAAGCAGTTACTTAAACTAATTCAAAATTAAATTAAATCAATAAAATTTATTTTAAAATTGTCAGTCAGTATAACATATTATATTTTTAACATACTAGTTTCAAGCAGTTACTTGGTTTAGTCCCAAGAATGCCGTTATAAAATCCATAATCCATCGCCGTTCTGAGGCATGACCATGTTCGCAGATCTATAGGTGTGTGTGTGAGAGAGAGAGAGTGTACGTACCCGCCACGGCCATGCATCATCTGCATCATCCGTCTCTCTCTGGCACGCAGGATCTCTTCCTTCTTCTTCTTGTCGGAAGGTGGCTTGGCTAGCGACACCTCGAGTCGCGCTCCGCCCAGCTCCTTGCCGTCCAACTCTTGCATGGCCTGGAACGCCAGCGGCGGCGGTCAGACCACAAGGACATGGGTAACATCAAAGCCAGCAATACTCTGTGCTAGAGCTAGCGAGTATACTTTAGAGCATAGATCTTTTTAACTTGCAACGACAAACTACACTAAAATGATTTCAATCAACTTTACATTTTGTTACGTAGACCGCTTCATCACTTAACATCAGGCGTGATGGTGGTCAAACGCAAGCCTATTATTTATAAAAAAAATAATTTAAAAAAAATGCAGCTGTTAGAGCAGAACAGGACATAATAATTAGAAAACGGTCAGACTAACACTACCTAACTATAGAGCTTTTCCAGATATATTTCTATTTACGATCACAAATTTGAAAAAAGGCAAAGTGTAGGGTATAATCAATAATAAAAAAATCAAAAGGTTTTGGCCATATTATGTTAGTTTTTTTTTATCAAAAGTATTTACATCCGCCTGCCAAGCGTGGGGATTATGGCAACACCCCTCTCTAAGAGGGAGGCCTTGTTCAGCAGTGGACATTTAATGGCTGATGATGTGTGTGTGTGTGATTTCCAGATTAATGGAGATGTCAAATATCGCAAAGAAAACCCCTTCCCCATAGAATTTACTTCATAATCTGTAAAGCTAGATAAAAACAACAAAAAAAAACCATAACATGCTGAGTTTACCCATTATTAGGGCGTTACATGGGTCCCCATAGCACATATATCATGTCATATATTTAAGAAATATTGTATCATTCTATTGGTGAAACAATAAAAAAAATTACAAAATTTTGTGCTCTTTTTGTCATGAGAAAACGAATACTAAATTTTGTCGTTTTTTTTTATTGGTTCACCAACAGAATGATACAATATTTGGTCCAACAGGTGGTCAAATATCGCAAAGAAAACCCCTTCCCCATAGAATTTACTTCATATTCTGTAAAGCTAGATAAAAACAACAACACAAAAATCCATAGCATGCTGAGTTTACCCATTATTGGGGTGTTACATGGGTCCCCATAGCACATATATCATGTCATATATTTAAGAAATATTGTATCATTCAGTTGTTGAAAAAAAAAACGACAAATATTTGTACTCTTTTTGTCATGAGAAAACGAGACGAACGTACAAACGTTCGCACGTATAAATGATAGCCTATCAAAAGGAGTACCTAAACAAAACTTTGTAATTCGCGCAGTATTAGGCCGCAATTTAGACATAAATTAATCGAACCAAAGTCCAACCTAGAAATACACAGCTCTGGCCCTAAATCAATGGCCGTTAAAATATTTAATAAATTGCCAAATGAATTAAAAGATATCGAAAAAGGTATATATAACTTAAAAGGTATTTTAGAATTCAAATGTTATTACAACTTAGAAAAATTTTTCAATGATAATTTCGACAAAATGTACATAGATCGTTCCGTTCCGACTATTGCCATACCCAAATAGGGTCATATGTATTACTTTATATTTAAACATGTTAATTTAAGAACTCCATGTACCTACATATGTCTGCAATAAAATATTGAGTATTGAGTATTGTTACAGCTAGCTTTAGAGATGTTTGCCTGTCTTTATGTTTGGTAGCAACCTAGTAAGTTACCTTCACGGCGCAGTCCCGGTCGTCAAAATGCACAAACGCGTAGTCCTTGATTTTCTTGACGCGTTCGACGGTGCCGTAGCGCTCGAACTCCTCCTTCAGAGCTTCCTCGGTGATGTCTTGGGTCAGGTTCCGTACGTACAGCACTTTCACCTACAACGGGCAATGCAATTTGGCTACAAACTTACTGCGGCGGTAACACAACTCATTTTCACACAACTTAAGGCAGCATTCCAAACTTGGCAACCGCAACCGGCGGCAGCGGCCACGTCGCGCGCCAAAACTTCAAAAAAAAGTAGGAAGGAGTAAAAAATTACAAATTAAATCCCCACGTATTTATGGAGCCCTGGCCCTCGACACTAGTTTTGCTGACGAAATTTGACGCACCAATTCCGCTATATACACTTTAAAAATATATATCTGGTTGATTTTTGATATCCAATCTTGTAAACAGATATGGCGGATGAAAACCACTAGTTCGGAAACTATAATTGGTCGAAAATGCCATGTTTGTTAACACAGTTCGATAGTACGATCTAAAAAGAAACTGACTTTACTAAATATGTTTTCAACCAACTCTGGGTTGAGGCTGTACGTGGCTTGGAAATGTTACCCAACCCAGTTACTTTTTGGTGCAGCATGATCTACAAATGAAATGGAGTATTTTCACGTCTGGCGACATTTCAAGGCAAAACAGAACCCTTATAGTTTCACCTTGTCTGTACTACAGTAATTTTATTTGGAGACAATAAGGTTGAGTGAACGGCACTGACAGCCGCACTCAGAGACGTTACTTAAGTTAAGGAATACTTAAAATTGTTCTGTCAACTTCTCGTTGACGGAAATTGTCACACATGAAAACGAGACAGAGCAATTTTAAGTATACCTTAACTTAAGTAACGTTTCTGAGTGCGGCTGAAAGACGTAGTCTCTCACTATGACGTCATAAGCAAGCTCGAAGTTGCACAACGCACTATGGAGAGGGCTATGCTCGGGGTTTCTCCCGAGATCGAATCCGAAATGATAAGATCCGTAGACGGACGAAAGTTACCGATGTAACACACCGGATAAGCAAGTTGAAGTGGCAGAGGGCAGAGCACATAGCACGCTGAACAGATGGCCGATGGGGCCGAAAGGTTTTCGAATAGACCACAGAACGGTAAGCGCAGCGTAGGACGTCCACCCACAAGATGGACAGCCGGCCTAAAAGAGAAAACGTTGAATGCAGGTCGCTTCCAACCGACCCTTTTGGAGATCGATGGGGGAGGCCTATGTCCAGTAGTGGACGTCCAACGGCTAAAATGATGATGATGATAAATAAGATTGATAGTGCCGTCATTACAAAAAAAAAAAACGAAATGCTACAGAAGAAAATATTCAAAAATACGTGTATTCCACATGGCTATTGAACCCTACTATTAGAGTGTCACACGTTGATAATTTCTATTTTACAGCTATTTATATCCAACGTAAACGAAGAATAGTGTCACATATTGGATAAGAAAGCTCACATACACAGCAGCGGAAACGTGAGCAACTTGTGTACACATGCAACATTGAACTTACTGCTTTGTTCGATAACGTTACAAATTCCGTTACCTTTTGTAAGACCTTTATAATAATGAAAAAGTCTTCAGTCTTCATCTATCTTCAACAGTTCAAAATAAAGCTTATTGTCTTTAAAAGACAGTTTGCTTTAAAAAAGGGATTTAAAAAAAAAGTCTTCATAATAAAAAATCGAATGGGATAAATATTTGGAAGTTTTTTTTTTTTTTTTTTTATGCCATAGGTGGCAAACAAGCAGACGGGCTGCCTGATGGAAAGCAGTCACCGTCGCCTATGGATACTTGTAACACCCGAGGCATCACAAATACGTTGCCGACCCTTAAGTGCCTTAAGACCCTTTAATGATCAAGGGATTACCCCAGAGCTAAATTTTTACGAAGCTTTTGTTGAAACAGTACAGAAAAGTATGTTGATTACCCATCAGGACTTATCACGCATTAACATTGTTTAGATATAGCACATAGCATCATCCTTAGTCAGTTCAAGAGAACGGCCACTGTAATATGACCAAAACGTCAAGCGAGATTATTTTACCCACAGAAAAGAAAAAAAAAAGTTTAAATTAGAACGGCTGTCAGGCATTTTAGTAAGAAATTTGTTGTAGCCAGTTGCAGCCATATATACGAAACGTCAGTCATTCGAAATCAGTCAGCAACTGTGATGCGGAGTTCGACACGATCTAAATAAGAATATTCAATCAAGGTTCACTTATAATGCCTGGTAACAGATTTCCTTCTCATTTCCGTTCTATTAACTTCTCTTTTCTGTGATTTATCTAAACAATACGGGGTGACACGGAAAGGGTGTACTAAAACAACGAACAACTTATTATTGGGACCAATCCTGAAATTGCCAAAGCTGGGGTTTGTCCCATAGTAAAAGTTGTTCCTAATGATGAGTATAATGACCGCTTTTGGCTTAGTACACCCTTTCCGCGTAGCCCAGCATTATTGCGCAATAAGTCCTGATTGCCAATTACGACACTTGTTTTACCATCGCACAAGCATTTACATCGTGCGAAGAAATCGCATCGTTTGCTCGTGCGATCGTTTCGGCAATTAGGATGCCGCCGTAAGCCCTAACAGAGGTACTTACTTTGCTCATAGTTTGCTCGTCGGGTTCTTCTTGGGGGTCCGCCCAGTCCACTATTATATCACAGCCCCAAACCTGCTTGAATAGAAAAATGTTTTATAAAAACAACTTTAAACTTTTAACAAACTAAAGAAAAACTGACAACAAAAAGAAAATGCTGAAAATTTCAGAAACTGAGAATTCAGATTGTACGTTACTTGTAGATTTTGATGAAAATTTATAGTTATACCTACATTAGCAAAAAAAAGTGCAAAGGTCTCGTATTTTTTTTATTTTTTTCTTGTAGTTGTTTTCAAGCAGTCAAGCATCACTTATCCGCATCGAACGCATCGGAAGGAACGAGATTCCGCTGAATTTATACTAATGATGGCAATTTGTTACGGCTTATCGCTACAGATTAGTAAGTAGCTAGAATGGAGTCGGCGCGATCCGTCCGATGCGTTCGATGCGTACCTACAAGTGGGGCCTACTTGGAGGGATGTGTGCAAGCGTCAAGTCACATTCCTCGCTCGGCTCTGTACTGCGACGTACCTTTATTCTGCCCGTGCCAAGTCTACGTTTTGCCAACGACGCCGCTTTGTGAGACTCGTATTCCAAAAAACAAAATCCTCTATTTTTCTTCTTGTCATCGGGCGAACTATATATTATTACTTCGACGAGTCCGGCTGCAATCATACCAAAGGGATAAAGCACTAGAAGGGGGAACAAGCGCGCTATCATCGTAACAAGCGTTCCCGCGAGCCCGACGCAATCATCATTCCTTTAACGCTACTAAAATATGAAGCAAATCAAACGATATTCCAGGAGAACATATAAGGTACTGAAGAAGTACTAATCTAGAGAACAACAGCAAGATTCTCCAGTCATTACCATGAGCATTCTCGAGGCGAGGCCAATCATCAGGTTAACACTTCGATTGCAAACTACAGCGGCGAGCGCGCGGCGCGGGCGCACGGGGCCCGCCTCCGGGGCCCCGCCCGCGCGAGGGGGCCGCCGGGGCCCCGCGCCCGCGCCGCGCGCTCGCCACAATCGAGTAGCACAAATTATGAATTCGACAAGGACTTACGTGCGTGGCTAGTAAACTCCTCAAACAAATCGTCCCGATCTCGATTCTTAGGGATATTCCCCACGAATAACCGGTGATTGTTAAAGGAAACGGTAACGCCAATCTTTTTCCCCTTTCGAATTTCATAATCATTCAGCTGCAAGAACAATTCGAGGGAGAATAGCCTTGGGCCGGGCGAGCGCAACGCGCCGCGGCGGCCGCAATGACTGGAGAGAGGCGGGACGGGCGGGAGGCGGGGCGGGAGCGGGCCGGGGGCGGGTCAAGCGGGACGCAAGCGGGTACCCTCAGCGGTCCACACCAAGCCCCACGCACTCAACCCGACATTACAACTCTTTAATTCATTCGAGTGACACTTTACCTGTTAATTTACCAAACTCTTCCAGTATCTCCTCTTTGCCTTTAGACTTGGGAATGTTGCCGACGAAAAGTCGCAGATTCGGTACGCTAATCTTAATTCTCAGAGTCTTCCCCGGTTTTATTTCGTGATTATCGAGCTGTGGGAAAAATAACAAGGGAACAATTTTGAAAAGGGCGTGTCGTGTGTTGCGGCCGAGTCACGCCACAGCCGAGCGACGACACGGAGCGCGAGGCGCATGACGGTTAGAGCCAATCTGATGAGTTACTGACTAATGACAAGCGGCCGGCACTCAGCAAAGAGGAGACCCTGAGATACTCTCAGTCGGAGAACTGTTTCAAGCCAATTCAAAGTTAACCCTGTAAGTGGACCGTTTGATGGAAGTGAAAATAATAACAAGCAGTACGAGTGTGATGGTAACGAAACAAAATAATAAATTAAAGCAACTTAAAATTGAACGAGGTGCAACGGTAAGAACGGGATGATATCTCAGGACAAGCGAGGCTAGATCAGTTTATGGGTGTTACAATTGCACATTTACACAGTTCAGTGATTATATAATGGCGACGACCGCCGCTTGCGTCGACGCTGCCAGAACTGAGAAAACGTTACAGTCAAACCGGAAGTACCCACATTTTCAAACTTCTGAGAACACGGACGCAAGCAACGGTAGCCACCGACAGGATATTAATGTCATGCTTTTTAAATGACAGAAGAAGCTTAAATCTAAATCCCAGTGTGACTGTGAACATATTCGACAGGCTAATGATCAGGACTTGCAAAAATACTGGCTGTGATGAAAACTAGTAATCCTGCAAGTGGCGCCGGTCTGGAGACTTCTACCGCGTAGAGAAAACCATTACACTACTAAAGGTTTTTTTTACATTAATGTAAATATTTTTTCTGCAATTTTTTTCTTCAAAATGTTAAGATGGTTGGAATGCTGCGATTTTAGCCATGATTCTGTTGGGATGATCAGCGACAAGTGTAATTAGAAATTTAGCTTTTGTTTGATTTCAGGGAAGCAACAATGATATCCTAAAATAGCTATGCGATGTTACAGATAAGCTCTATTATGTTTCGCAGTTGGGACATCGAGCGCACCAATAAAGACATTCAAACACTGACTACCCAACAGAAAAACTCGTTAATGAACCAGAGAGCTAGAAACAGTGTGATCGTTTTCTCCAAAAGATTATACAGGGGGTACATGAAATATCGGTGAGAAGTCACCAAACGTGAGGCAAAGTGCTGTGATTCTGTCATTCTTTCTAGGGATTATACTTAAACATTCGGCGAGACACCTGCAAAGTAGATTTCAAATTAGAATAAATTTTGTTTCAATTTTATACACCAATTATTATTCAACTATAGTATGATAAGCTTCAGAGTTGAGGCAATTTAGTATGACCAATTGTTTATCAAATGATACATTTTGGGTGTTGATAGCAGTGTGTGAGAGGACTGGCTCGGTGGCAATCAAGGCGAAGTAAAACTGTGTTGACCAAGAAATAGAATGAGCCTTCTTATTCGAGATGGGGGCGTTAAGTCCTGTAGAATGAGCCTGTCCTAATGTATAATTTATTATAAATAACAGGCTTAGCAAATGATATAATTAAATACATTACACATACTGAAAAAATAATTTAAATTGCCTGAATATTTTCTGAGATATATACGCGTTCAAAGTTTTTGGTAGAGATAGAGAGTTGCTATCCTCTCCCGCAAAGCGTGTGTTAGTATAGCATTTGTATGGCGCGCGAAAGGCTTGACGTCATAACGTGCTATAGTGCGCTCTCCGTCTAGCTTGAAATTAAAATACTTATAACTTATTTATTTTAATTTTGTTTCCGATGATTCGATGATTCGTTGATTCTATTTACGATCTGCTTTTTAATGATTTAATTTAAAAAATTGGACACATGCCTATTTAGCCCTTTCAGTTGTAAGGTATTGTTGTAACTTTCAACTCATTTCCAAGCGAATAAAGGTGTATTTTCGTGTGATAGTTCTTTAGCAATGCAATATTATATGCGATTGTACATTGACAGTATTCAGAACCAGGCAGCTGTAATTAAGGCAACGTTGCGGAAAAGAGACAGAGCATCTCTTTCTAATCCGACCAAAGACTAACACTTATATCTCAGATCTTTATTAGCCGATGAAAATAATTTCTTCATTATATTTTCCACTAAGCATTTTGTTTTTAGCTTATTGAAAATTTACTGTCCACGTGAACAGATACAGAAAGATACTATCAGACCAATTCTTTCTCTGAACTTTTGTTTGTAGGGAGGGCCTATAATGGGGTTTTTATTACTTTGCTTTGCATTGCCACCGAGCCGCATGCTGCGGAACAGACGCGCCTAAGTCCAGTAGCACAGAGCCCGTGAAGGACCAACGCCAAGTGTACAGAGATCTTACTATCTAACTTCACTGTTAATAGACCGCTCTAAAAAATTAACTTTATGCTGTACGGAATAATGTTCAACTATTGGCGCGTTTTGCAGTATTAAGGCTCGAGCACATTTGGACGGGCCGCAGTGGGCCAGGCCGCATCGCAAAAATCGCGTTCATACATTTTAAATGGAAATTCGCCCCGCTACGACATAATGTGCGATACTTCATATACAATGTATGAAAGCGATTTATGCGATGCGACCCGGCCCGCTGCGGCCTGGCAAAATGTGGGTCTAAAGGATCGAGCACATTAGGACAGATCGCAGCGGGCCGGAGCACATCTCAATAATCACTATCATACATTTTATATGGAAATTCGGCCCATTGCGCCCCGGCATAATGTGCGATACTTCATTTAAAATGTATGAAAACGATTTTAGCATTGCGACCCGGCCCGATGCGGCCCGGCATAATATGCGTGTACCATAAGGTCGTATCGTGTAACTGAAAGATACCGCCTGTACATCATTTTAACATTGTTTTCTCTTTAACGTTAATAAATTATCTTGAAAAAAAAAAACGACTTCAAAAAATCACAAAACACAAACATTCTAAGTTTATATACCACTACAAAGAACAAAATAATATTTTTACACAGATTTTGAAGTCCGGCGGGAACTATATTATATTGTCAAACTTAGATTTAAAATTTTCAAAAAATATTTTATAGATGTTTTCGGGCCGACCGAAGTCGTGCAGGAACAACAAAATCCGTGTAAACATACTATTTTGTTCTATGCATTGGTATATTAACTTAGAATGTTTGTATTTTATTGAAGACTTTTTTTTTTTCAGAATTTGTAGTGATACATGATACCTAAGATAGTGGAATGCTCAAAACCTTTAACTTTGTTCGGGTTAGTAATAAATACTAGTTTATTTATAGATACGATTACACATCCATGTTTGAATACGTCTTTGTTTCGACTCGAACAAAGCGCCTGAACAATAGTAGTGTAATTATAGTTATTTGCTATCGCGAAAATCATAGGCACACGAGCAAAATTATCCATATTATTAGAGCTGGTTTAAAAACTACTGAGCCATAATTAATTAATTTTTTGTGGGACCACCTCGAGAGTTTCTTCTATATCATACAAAAAACACGCAAATTGGTTCCCAGGTGCCGGCGAAATCGATGTACATACATAAAAAATAATAAAATAAAAATACGGGCCGAATTGAGAACCTTCCTCCTTTTTCGAAGTCGGTTAAAAAGACACAAACACATTGTCATCGCCCTTAACTACATACATTGCGTACTAGCTGCACCCCGCGGTTTCATTCCTCGGGAATCGTACATTCGTGTCGAATAAAAAGTATCCAATAGCATCGATTCTGATGTACTCTAAACAAAACAAAACTAAATATGACAGCTCTAAAATTGTTGCCATCCTCTCACAAATTCTCACAAATTAAAATGATTAGAGAGGCAGATAACTTTAGTCCTGTCAGATTGGTTTAGTTTAGCGAATGGTATGACAGAATCGACGCCGTTGTCACTCTCCGTTCTTCCAACTAACCCTATGTAAAAAAATAACGTCGATCCATTTTGTTGCGGTGTGAATTTATTAACAGTGAAGTTAGCAAGGCCCAGGGATCGCAGACAATGACGGCACCATTCTCGACTGATGTTCGTACAACAACTCTACTGCTTATTGTAGTTGCCAGTGTACAAGAGAGTGGTAATAATTATGTAGGTTTGTAATTTTTTTTCATGACAATGGATACAAAGTCCTTCAGTCGTAATATTGAACAAGTTTACATAGTATTAAATAGCTTCAAACAAGTCATGGTCACAGTCAGATTCAAACTAAGAAAGTCACAGTCAAGTCAAACTCATGCCCCAGTAAAGTGGTGGAGGCTTTACAAGAGGCTTCTATGGAGTTTTGGAGACAACACGAAAAGACATGTTTCACCTAGTTATATCACTTGCCCACACTCGAGCACATTAACGAGTACTTAATAAATAATAATCGACCATTATTACACTATCACTCGAAAATACGCAAGTAGAGGAAAATAACTAGCCACCATGTTTTTTTCCAAGTTGGCGCCAAAACTATAATTATGTAGGTTTGGGACGCTTTGTGTGGACAATATCGCAGTCGCATTTGGTACCAAATTCGATGTTTTTCATTATCTCGCTTGCTCTAGCGCATTTTTTATTTCGCGTCCTTATCAGTTGTCAGCAAGCGGGACGCATTGCTTTGGACGTACGATATATTTGTTACTACGCGAGTATTTTGTGTGCATATAAAACACTGTAATGTAATTAATATGACTCTTGAATTTTCCTCTATTTAATACTATTTCACAATGACAATGACTTTATTTGTCTGGGAAACTAGGTAATATATATATGTATTATGTTACATAGGTAATATAACAGCAGCGGCGCCGTCAGCAGCGGCGGAATATGCCGCTGATAAAAAGAGAGAGAAGTACGCAGCGTTGGAGCCGCTTTACAATTTTGTGCCCGTTGCCGTGGAGACCATGGGTTGTTGGGGGACTGAGGCCAAGAAGCTCATTTCGGAGATAGAACACAGGCTCAAGGAAAAGTGTGGTGACTCCCGCTCCGGCTAGTTCCTGGTGCAAAGGTTGGCCATTGCCATCCAACGCGGTAACGCAGCGAGTGTTTTGGGTACATTTGCGCCGGGAACGGTCAGGGGTGGGTTATTTGAATAGTTATTAGTTTAATTGTAATTTGACTGAGATTTTGAATAATAAATATATTTCAATTTATTATGGTAATACATATAATATATGTTATATACGTAACAGTCCTTTCTATAATTACAACAGTGCAAATTCATACTTGAATTCTACAGGGTTTTTTTTTTATTGCATATATAATTATCTCGGTTGTTTATTAAAAAAATATAATAGAAACAAAAGTGTTGAAGCGTATTTTTTTAACAGCTCCGTCCATACTGTTCACACAAAGCAATTTAGGTCAGTTTCGCGATCAATTTGAGTCATGTTAGTAACTAGGTGAAAACTGTTATCTAGACTGGTATTTGATATCTAACACAGATAAAGTGTTACGAGTGGTGCTACAGTTTTGCGCAAATTATAAATAGCCCGTTCCGAATTCAGCCGGCGACTAGGGCAATAACGTTATGGCGCGACCACTTTTGCAACATTTATAGCATAGCGTAGAAACATTTTTTGCACTCATCTGACAGATGTCACGTGACCTAATCTGACATCTGTATCTGTCAGATCAACACAAAAATGGTGCTACTTTTATATGCTCTTATATTAATAAATGTAAAGTCCTAAACTAGCCAGTATTTCCAGTATTTAATAATCAGTATTTTAGCATTTTCTAACTTTTGATTATTAAAATCGCTCGAAAAAGACAAAAGACGGAGTTACTACTTCAAGGCTAACGTTTATTTTAACAAGGTTAATGTTGCATGTGGATATGCTATTAAGTTTTTTTTTTTTTTCGTTTACCACTTTCTTGACACAATATCTTATGAATCGGGTCTCCGATGCTCGGCAGCGTATAAGCAGCAGGAAGCATTGGAGATGCGACATTTAGCCAACATCAAAAGACAATGATTTGAAAATACATACATAAATATATAGAATATTAGCAGACAGTTTTTGATGAGGTGATTCTCTTGAAAAGGGTGCAAGTGTTTTTTCGGAAAAAAAACACATCCGATTAATCGGAAGATAGATTGTGGGAAAAAAATAAGTCCCTATGAGTCGAACTTTTTTTTAAATCGTTTGGTATTTTTTTTTTTAGCTTTTTCCGGGCAACGTATCCTGTCCCTATCTTTAGTTACCTTGCCAAATTTTACAAAGGTTGGTTCAACATTTTAGTTTAGTCATGAAAATTTAGCATATAGAAAAAGAATAAGATACACAATGACGTCGATTCTGATGTACCATTCTTTAAACTAAACTATATTTGACAGCTCTAAAATGGTTGCCATCCTGTTCTGACATACCTACTGAAATAAAAAGACACGCTGATGATTTTAGTCCTGTCAGATTAGTTTAGTTTAGAGAATGGTACAACAGAATTGACACCATTGGCGTCGATTCTGCCATACTCACTAAACTAATTCAATTTGACAGGACTAACATTATTTAAGTCTCTTAATTTCATTATGTGAGAGAAGGTTAGCAACAGTTCTAGAGCCGACAAATTTAGTTCAGTTTAGATAATGGTACAACAGAATTAACGCCAATTTCGGAGTTTTTTTAAAGTGAAAACTTCTTTAGGCACGTTGAGCATTTTTTGGAAAGCACTGCGGCCTTATTATAGAAGTTTGATCGTGATCGAGATTGCATGCCGTCCCGTTCGCGTCTATTTACTCGCACCACGTGCGTAAGTGAGATGGCACGCGAGCGCGATCACGATCCGAATCATCCATAATAAGGCATCTGGACTCTCGTGACCGTCACGCTCAGATACTCGTTCGGGTAAAGTCGGCTAAGGGCGCGAGAGAGATAGTCAACCTTGATAAAGTTTTCACTTATGTCGTGTTATAGATGTCGCATCATGATTCGGATTGTGATCGTGATCGCGTGCCATCTCACTTGCGCACGTGGTGCGAGTAAGTAGATGCGAGCGGGACGGCATGCAATCTCGATCACAGTCAAACTTCTATAATAGAGCCGCAGTTCCCACGGCCGCGCGGCAGATGGCTAGAAGTGGCGATGACCAATGACATTCTCCCATTTGCCATTTCTAAAATTAGCAAGTTGATGGCATTACTTTGCGGATATTCTATTGCGAGAGCGTTTTTTTTTTTTGTATTGTTATAAACATAGACCAATAAAACAATTAACTGTTTATTATCTGTTAACTGTTTAATTGACGTACTTAAGAACATTGAGACAATGTCAAGAGGTAAAGAATTGAGTTGAATATTTTTTATTTTACATCGGACTACGTTAACTTTTGACCTCGATCTCGCCTGATGGAAAGCGTGGGTACGGTCGAAGTTGGAGCACGTTTGCCTAGTAATAACCTATTAACCCTAAACTTTAACACTGCAGGATTTTAATGCTGTGAAAACACAGACAGAGGCAAGGCGTTCCATTGTTTTACTGTTCTAATTAAGAGAAGGCAAAACGCTTGGTGCGAATAAATGGCATTACGACCAAGTAAGGGTGACGCTAAAAGCCTTATACACAATCAGTTTCACCTGCTCTGCGCATACGCAGTCGACCAGTGTGGCTGAAGCGATTTCACATGGCAGTTCCATTAAAATGACGTTGAATTGTAACTAGGATGAACAACATAAACTAGCTTTATGAAAACTGAAATATTAATTCACCCTGTATTGTGAATAACTAAGTAAATTCGTTTAAGTTAACCAAATTGTAGTCAAGTATAATAAAATTCACGGAACCTGGTGTCTGTAGAGTTGCATTAAAAAAAAAATAAAAAAAAACACCGAAATATTTTGCATTTTTTCAGTTAAACATAGCTTGGCTATTCATGATTTGCCCCAGTATTTTTTTTCTCCAAAAATGGTAGAAAGGACACAGGCCTTCTTTCAGAGGTCGTAATCCACCGTGCTGGGCCTGTGCATGTCGGTGAATGTCATATACATATCTTTAAATTTGGAGGTTCTTTGACATACCATGATTTCCTCACGATGGTATCCTCCGTTCTTGAGGATGGCATCGAAACTGCACAATTTATTCAAATAAATCTATATATATAAAAGATCGTGTTAGTCGGGGAGGTAGCTTAGAACCAGGAGACGGACATGCTACCATGGACGGCTACTTTTCATCAGCATCATCACCATTTTTCATCACTACGCAGGTGAAACCGCAGGGCGCAGCTAGTAACTAATAAATCATAGGTCCCAGGGCCATCATAGGGCCGAGGATAGAACTGAGATTTTTACCCACTTTTCTGTATATTTGTTATACGCACTTCACCCACTTCTTGTGTCTGGTGAATACTTGGGGGTGTACAAGAGGAAGAACAGAAAACAAGAGAAGGGGAACACTCTTCAAAGGTATCACCTCATCAACCACCGTCAAGCTAGGACGGTCGACAGTATGACTAGATAAGAGATGGCATTGAGCGTGTCGCGGGCGGTGTGACCAACCTCTTGTACAGCGCGTTGCGTGGCGTCGCGTGTGGTGAACGTGACGAACGCGTAGCCGCGGTTAGCGCCCGTCATGGGGTCCATCATCAGCCGCAGGTCCCAGATGGTGCCGCACCGCTCAAACAGAGGGATCAGCTCGTCCTGGAAACATTTGCAAGAAAACTATTTACAAATATCCTACTAATATTATAAACGCGAAAGTTTGTATGTATGGATGTATAGATGTTTGTATGTATGGATGTTTGTTCCTCTTTCACGCTGCAATGGAACAACGGATCGATCTGATTTTGCATGGGTGGTTCAAGAGCCAGAGAGTGACATAGGCGGGATGTAAGGGGAACACTCTCGAAGCCAAAAGAAGGTAATTGTACTAATCATTATGAACATCTTTTACTATGGGACCAACCCTGAATTCGCGAAAAAAATCAGCTGTTCCATAAATTTTTGTGTCAATGACCGTTTTCTATAGAACAGCTGATATTTTTTTCGCGATTTCAAGGCTGGTCCCATAGTAAAAGTTGTTCATAATGATGACTACAATTCTTTTGGCTTCGAGAGTGTTCCCTTTACACCCCGTATAGGTACGTATATATATATATCTATACATATCCACGTATATATATCTATATATATAAATGAATCCCTAATTACCTTGGTCACGCCATAATTTGAGAACGACTAACCGATTTCATTCATCTTTTTTTTAAGTTTTCTAATACTTTTTAGAAGGTTCTTACGGAAAGAAAAATTTTATTAAGAAAATTGCGCAGAAAATGGGAAAATTTCAGAAAACTTAACGACGATTTTAACTCGCGGGTTAAACCACGGGGTGCAGCAAGTTTAAAAAAAATAATAATAATAATAGGCTTGCACTTGACCGCCAACTCGCCTGATGTAAAGCGATATTGCGGTCTACGGTGGAGCACGCTTGCCTAGAAGAAACCGATTTACTCGTGGTTTGAAGACAACCAGATTGTAACTATCGGGGAACACCCATTCAGGCAGCGCATTCCACAGACTAGCAGTCCGCATAATAAAAGTGGAATCAAAGCGCGTCGTTCAGGTTTTCGGAATACCAACCATAAAGCGGTGTCGATTTTTGTAATAAATGAAACATTAGGACACATGCCTAACTTCCTTTGTCGAAGTCTGTTTAAAAACCTAGTGTTATATGAGTGCACCCGGGTATGTCCTAAAACTGCGACCAGAACCACCGGAGGATGGGAAGCAGCGTCCTGTTAGGACACGGTGAACGTACTGCGATCCCCAAGCCACCTGCCAAGCGTGGGGCTTATGGCAACACCACTCTCTAAGAGGGAGGCCTTGTTCAGCAGTGGACGTTTAATGGCTGATGATGTGTGTGTGATGTGTGTTATGTGAGTGCGTGTGTACCTCATACATATCCTTGGGTATCTTGCCGCAGAACACCTCGCAGCCCGAGCCAGGTGTGCCTCCCTCCCAGCCCGGCGGCGGCCCGCCGTACTTGCGTTGACCTGAAATACACAAATTACTACTGTTACAAAACATACACCAGATTACACATGGTCCAAGACCTTTATAAACTTCAAAACATTGTTAAAAAAACAAGTTAAATGTAAATATTTTTATTTTACACTAGCTGACTCGACTGACGTTGTCCTGTCCAAATTAGTCCCACAAAGTTTTGGTTCATAAAAAAATCCCATAGAAATAAGCATTTTCCCATTTTCCCATGAATTCCTAATTTTTCGGGCAACTTTTCAAACTTTTCACCTTCGGACTTACACAAACATAAAAAAAACTAAATCGGTCCAGCCTTCCTCTGATCTGCTGAACAAAGGGCCTAAGGGCTCTTAGAGAGATGTCCCCAAGCCACCTGCCAAGCGTGGGAATTATGGCAATACCTCTCAATTGTATTACTATGTATATTATAGATAGATTTAAGTATATCATCATAGTCAGCCTTTTAACAGTCCACTGCTGGACTTTTAGCCTACCCCGAAAGGGTGATTGGGCCATATCCACCACGCTGGCTCAGTGCGGATTGGTGGATTCACATACGCCATTGAATTCCTTCTCCGTACGTATGCAGGTTTCCTCACGATGTTTTCCTTCACCGAAAAGCCAGTGGTATGAAAATCCGTACATAAGCTCCAAAGAGCTCATTGGTACGGGCCCGGGGTTTGAACCCACGACCTCACGCTTTCTAGTCTAGCGGTCTCCCAAATGGGCTACTACGGCTTAAGTATATCGGCTACCAGTCTAATGCAAAATTTTGCAAAAATTATCAGAATTTACAGTTTTTATTAAACTAGACTAGAGCAGCCATCAGAGCTAAAAAAAAATTAAAAATGAGTACAAGTGTAGGTACATAGCGGTTGTTGCATCGATGATCAACTTACCATCAGGTGGACCTGTTTGCTGAACTTTTTACAAAAAAAAAAAAGCCTGCTAGTTTTAAAATGTCATCATAGTATAGTCCGGTAGTACAAGTCACTGCACTCGTCGTATCACGTATGCATCGATGCAAAATCTTCCTAAAGATCCCATTCCGAGGTACAGGTCGTGTGATCGCAGTTACACGCTCCAGCCCCTCACACAAATAACCACCTTAATAACCTGACACTAAGGTTCAGCCACAAGATGGACAGACGACCTAAAAGAGACCGCAGGGAAACGCTGGATGCAGGCCGCTTCCAACCGGCCCTTTTGGAGATCGATGGGGGAGGCCTATGTCCAGCAGTGGACGTCTTATAGCTGAATGGATGATGACTAAGGTTCAGAAGCACTCATCCAGTTCCTGGCACAACCGCGCGACCCAAATCACGCAAACATCGGTAATGGTACTATAACGTCAAGAACTAAGAATCAACATTACCGTGCGAGAGAACAGAAGAGAGGCCAAGAGCCCTTAGCTGTTGTAGTAATTTTGAAACTTTCGCGATTTGAACACAAGTTTTAAATGTTTATCGGGATCACGTATTATATTAAATATATGTACCTTTCACTAGACATTTCGACCATGTTACAATGGCCGTGGTCACGAGCTGACTGAAAACTGCGGGTGAGTCCGGCGAGAAGAGCGGGTGTTTCTTCTAACCTCACTTGATCTTGAAAAATCGCAGGGTTGTCACTACGACACACAACATTGACTGTACCACGGCCATTGTAACATGGTCGAAACGTCTTAGCTGTTGTGTTCCTTAATAGTGCTAACAGACGCACGAACGCGGCTGACGGACTGCCGTCCAACCAACGGGAGAGAAAGAGTGAGAATATCATATTTCCCTCTCTTTCTCTCCCATTGGTCAGACGGCGGTTGAGGTCAGCCGCGTTCGTGCGTCTGTTAGCACTATAATACTATTTCAGTATGGATGTAACTGACCTGTTGTAACATCTAACGTGTACCCGGTCCGGGCCAGTATCAATTTGATCTTGTCCTCATCAGGACCCTTGACCGGGACTGCGACCGCCAGGGTGGGAGCGCCCTGCACGCCCGCCCGGCTTTTCTGTCTGAAACACCACATTATACAACATCAAAACACAAGTGGAGAATGATATATACAGTAAAACGCCGACTATCCGAACGCCGAGTAACCGAATCGTCAATTATCCGAATCGGTCCTAAGCATAATATAATAAGACAAGAGGGCAGGAGGCACGAGACCAATGTGTACCATCTACACATTTCTTACAAAAACGCCTTGACAGCCATTCTAATTTAAACAAAAAAAACTTTTATTTGGCTGCACATGTTGCCTAAATTACTAGATTTGAAGAATTGAAGTACTATGTATTGTAGCACTTCACTCTCATCACTGGATGTTACATGATTATGAAAATGAAACCATTCCAGGCCCGGAATGAATACTATCAAATAAAGCTGCCAGAAATCCCCGAGACCGCACACAATATACAACGTTGCATTCGTGACCTTGATAATCCTCGGGTCGAGCATCGGAATCAAAACAACTTTATTATATGAACTGTGTACCAGGACGGTTAAGTCCGTATTAGCATTAGTGCCATACGAGAGCGAAGCCCGTAGCGCTAGTATCATATGACAAAGCTTAGAGCGTGAACGGGCGAGTATACAGTAGCTGTGCAAAGGCAGACGAATGGCTCAGAATTATAAAGGAAAAAAATACCAAACAACAGAAAACATTCTGAGAATGATATTATTGCTGCCACATTATATTCAAGACTACAACTTGATTATTAGCGAGTCACTTCGTGCTGTCGAACTTAATCCTCGTTGACGCCTTAGCGATGGCATAAAAATAGTTGATGACCGGCGATTTGTTAAAAAAAAAACGGTAAAAGACACTGAGCTGTAGCTTCTAAACGCAAAGAGTCACGTTCACCAAGTACAGTAGCCGGTCCTCGTAATTACCCAGCTACCGCGGGCGTGGCAATTCAACAGCAATTTTCCAATCAATAAAACCGAAGCTGCACCGTTGAAGCTCTCAGCACAACGAGATAAAAATAGCGCAATGTGCACGACCATTTTTTTAGTGATTAAGACCAGTGCTGACGAGTTTCGGCGCGGCCTCGAGAGACGGCACAGAGTACAGACATATCATTACCCCGGCAACTGGCCGCGGTACCACCAGGGTAACACCTTGACCTGGCACAATAAGGCCGTCGGGCCGTGCAATAACTCCAATTTGCATGTAAAGTTTTACTGCGCGAACGGGTCCTGCAGCAAGCCTGTCCCGCTTCCCCGCCCGCGCCTCACCAGGGTAAATGACCAGCCGCAATCTAATCTCGCAGCGAGACGCAAACACGCAAAGGACACCGGCAAAATCATCTCGTCCCAGTGCATTACACTGTTATGTACGAACCATTGATCCGGATTTATCGGATTGCTGATGCGAAAACTTTTTCTTATTCTCGCAAAATCGCCATGGGAAATAAAGAGAAAGCATAAAGAGCCGGTGACCTAACTACTCGGCAGCTCTCACAACTTGAACCGAGTTGGCAAGGGGTGAAATCTTGATCGGCGATACACGATTCGAGGGGCAGGTATCAATGTGTTACATTTGAGCGAGATAGTCTGTTTCATATTTATAAACAAGGCGTGGACGATGTTTGAATGTAATGTAGTAAATCGCAAATCACGTTGCTTCTAGTGGCCGCGATATTTCAGACGCAGCAATCATTTTTTTATTGCATTTTAATAGCCGGTATCGAGTGGGTACATTGCTACCTACTCGGCGTGCCCTCCTCGTTAGAGGTCAAAAAGATATTTAATTCGCCACAACGTGAAATAATGATTTGTGCTCGATTTTAAAAACATGCGACGTCTGGTACGTTCTTGGGACCGATCCTTGTCAAGGACGAGCCAATGACGTAGTTTCATTTAGCCGTATCATGGGTACAAGTGTTAATTTGCAAGATCATTGTCCAAATGTGTCATAAGAGGTCATCAATCTTCCACGTCCCCTCGCGAGCCACTGCGGCGGATCACAAGAAGGTCGCACAATTTAAAGCCAACGGTCATCCGCATCGCGATAATATGTCGAATCAATTTTTCAAGATTGTGACCCACTTTCGACCGGGAGTTTGGCAATCATCCAATATTTTTCGACGAGTTGCTATGCAAAAAAAATACTGCATCAAGCGTAGCGTACGTACTAAAATCTAGATACTCACCTATAGGTCTTCATAACGCCACATAAATAAGCACTCTTATTAGATACATGTTCAAGATTTGAATCTAAAAATTGTCCAAGAACACTTAAAGCACCGTCGGATGGAAATTCTTTTAAGGCATCTAGCGCACGCTCATCCAGTTCTGCATGCGCTAGCTTTCCAGTCTTATAAATGTCGTCGAGCTTAGCGGCTACCTGGAAACCAGACGAAAATACTCTTTATTCGCAGCCTCTGTTGGGATGGAAATGATAAAGGGATGCAAGTGGATAAGCAAGTACCTAAATGCCGCGGTGCGGCGGGCAATGCGGTCTCCTATGCGCCTATGTACATACCGCGGGGTCGGATGTTCACAACACGCCAACGACATGTTGCCTAGGGGGTAAATTATGATAACTGATTATAATAAAATTTTCATTATCTATTCTATCAGGGATTTATGTCACATTTGATAAAAGCATTGTTCAAGCGTCCTAAACTTGTCCACACACGTATTCGAGTCAACATAGATGATTAGCCTTCGTGTATGAGGTTCATTTGTCTTTAAGGACATACAATTTTGGAAATCAAGGACCTAGATTAAGGCCCACAGACACAGACCTATATTATCCAAGTAGCCGCCACAAGTCGACCTACCTTGCATGTCATATTTCCAATACAATAATGACAAATAGTCGTAATTGAGTTCGGCTTAAATCAGTCTCAATCGGTGCAGCGACAACACGTGTCAGTTTGAAAAAAATGGGTAATTGTGCAATACTGAGTTGTAAGAATACCGCAAGTAGAGTTGGCCGACAGAATAAAGACATTTCTTTTCACAGGTAAGTACGAATGACACGCTTAGTTTTCATACAGTTTGGACCACTTGTGAAGTCTACTTAGATACAGGGGCCTTACGGACAACAGCTAATTGCGGCACCTAATACGCTCAGTTGGAAAATCACGCGAACGTGAACCTTATCGCGCCCAGATACGGTTTGCGGTCGCGTGATTTTCCAACTGAGCGGATTAGGTGCCGCAATTAGCTTTGTCCGTAAGGCCCCAGGTCTGTGTTAAGGCCTCACCAGCGAGAGTGAAGGCATCTCTTTCACACGTTGTCAACCTTTTTAGAGAAAAACATATCTCTAATTGAGAATTTTAAGGAACCGACTAGACATTATCTTTGGAATAATGAGAGCACGCGAATGCTAAACAAGTATAAATTATTTATTTTTTATTATTTTTTAACTTCCGATATAGATAATCTTAAAACAGATTTTTATGAATCATAGATAAGAACACTCTTGATCAAGTCATCTTCCAACAAAAAAAAACTAAATCAAAATCGGTTCAGCCGTTTGGGAGCTACAATGGCACAGACACAAATACACAGATACACAGTCATATAGATACACACTTTAAACTTATAACATCCCTGTTTTTGCGTGGGAGGTTAATAAAAAATATGCAACTGTGACGTAGTAGCGTACAAACTTACGTTTTGGCCGAGCAAACGTTGTGTTTCGGATTGAAAGGCAATTTCCAGTTAAGGCCGCGCTCATCAGCCATATTTATCTCTTTTGCACTTTTTCAACATTTTAGAAGATAAAAATTCGTTAAGTTCGATAAAAAATGATTATTATTTTTTAAATAAAATTGCAAACGTTTTTTAAAGTAATTTTTAGGTTATTCTGTATTTTTTTTTGCGGAAGAGATCGATCTCCTCCGCCGTTCTATTAAATTTAATATCAATACGAAAATTGCTTTATACCATTTGCAAAGTTATTATAATGATAACGCCGGACGGTTCTTAACCGATTAAAAAAAAGGCGGGTTATTTTTTTTCATTGTTTGTTCACCTCTGAACTCCGTAATTTTAAGGGGTTCCGCATCCAAAGGGTAAAAACGGGACTCTATTGCTAAGCCTACGATGTCTGTCTGTCCGTCTGTCCTACCTATTAACGGCTGTATCTTTCGAACCGTAATAGATACCTAATAGAAATTTTCACAGAATATGTAATGTTACGGCAGATTAACTAAGAAATAATAAAATTAAAACGAAAGGGGGAGGGGTCCCTATACAACAAACGTATTTTTTTACGTATTTTTGTATTAGCTCTAATGTAAAAACGGTAATACGTACAAGCGTAACACTTGGCATATGGCTTATATGCTATAATTTAATAATTATCATATGGCTTATATGCTATAAGCTATATGATAATTATTATATTTAAAAAATTAAAAATGAGCGAAAGAGATAAGTCGGTCGGTGAGCGCGGCCTTAATCAGTGCACCTTAGAATAATAAAAACATACAGTATTAATGCGTGTTCAGTTTTGATATCAAATTTCTAGGTGGTACAATGAGTAAGTATAAAAGATGTACGACGTGCTTAAAAAAACAATCTTACATTTTTAATCTTCTTGGAATCAAGTTGGAATCACAGCATAAGCTACAGCTAGGTTGAAATACTTTTCAGTTTATGAATTCCATACCACGATAACGTTTAACATACACAAACTAGGGCCCATCCTCTTTCTCTGAGAGAAGGCCTGTGTCCCAGCAGTGGGAACATGATAGACTGATAATATTGAGATAGCCCGTGTGGTCCAGTTGCTAGTGAACCTGCCTTCTGAGCTTGGGGGCGTGGGTTCCTAGGACAAACATTTATGTGATGAACATTTGTGTTTGTTCTATATCTGGTTGTTAATATCTATTTAAGTATGAACTTAAAACTATACATGTATGTATATCAGTCTCTGACAGCCATATCACAAGCTTTGCTTAGTTTGGGGTCAGATGACCGTGTGTGCAAAAATGACCCAAATATTTATATTTTTTATTTATTGATGACGATACACACAAAATAAATCTAATTAGGAACATTCTTGAAACCAGTTGAAAATGGAAGGCGAGGATTAAAAGTACATGTGATACTAAAGTCAAAAGGCTAATAATCGATATGGAAAGAAAGCATTCGACTTGTAAACAAATCCATGTCATTCAAATACGAGTAAAAAAATATATTTCGAAATTAAAAAAAAATAAGATTTTGGGAGCGTCTATAGTTGTGCTAAGTATCGAATGTTGATGTTTTTTTACCTCATTATATTTTCTACGACATAACAGACGATCTACCTATTTTTTTAAAACTAAGTTTGTCTGTTCGTAAAAAAAAATTTGAGTCGATTTAAAAATTCCCATTGATCTAGATAATTGAAAATTCTCTGTACAATCGACTTATTTCCCCATGTGTACTTATCACCATATTATACAACTGTTTTTTTATCCTAAAGATAGGTATAGGTCAGGATGAAAAATTCACATAATACAACAACATCGAAATTGCCTGCGCGACAATTTATCAATTGATTACAAAGTAGGTAAATATTTTATTTATAGATAAATATTGAGGCTTCGGAGTTCATTTGATAATTTAATAATAATTGCATAATACCTAAACACGTAAGAAGGTTCTTATGGTTATGAAGATTATGACTATGAGTCGAGCGTGGATCAAAGAATTAATTAAGTTAAGGCCGCGATCACAGCCAAAGGTACAAAGCTTTTGCACATTTTCCAGACGTTTTGAAGAAAAAAATCAATGAGTAGGAATTTAAAAAAACGACTTGGCACAGCTATAGAGTACACCGACATCGACACAGAGCAATTCAAAAAACCCGTACAAAGCGGTCTGATTCCACTTTGCTTGTGCGCGCCGCTAGACTGTGGAATACGCTGCCTGAATGAGTGTTCCCTGATAGTTACAATCTGGGTGGTCTTAAATTCGTGTATAGTTGCTTCTAGGCAAGCTTGCTTCAACAGGCGAGTTGGCGGTCAACGCAAGCCTGATAATATACAATACAAATTAACTTGTTGATTGTTGAACTTCTTGTTGTGGACCCGGGTATGTACTAAAACTGCGACCAGAACCACCGGAGGATGGGCAGCAGCATCCTATTAGTACACGGTGAACTTACTGCGATCCCCAAGCCGCCCGCCAAGCGTGGGGATTATGGCAACACCCCTCTTTAAGAGGGAGGCCTTTGTCCAGTAGTGGACGTTTGATGGCTGTTGTGTGTGTGTGTGATGTTTATAGGATGGCGGAGATCGAAAAACTGTAATTTTTTTTGTAAATCTCTTCCGCCAATATAAAACATATCAACATAAAAAACGTGTGCAGTGTTAATCTACTCGTAAAGCGTTTAGTCGCACAATGTCAAAAGCGCAAAATGACAAAGGGTCGCAAATTGACCAAAAATCAAACTATCTCCTTCATTCATTCAAAATTTTAAATGATAAAAATTCGCCATGTATTATGTAAAAACCGATTGAGCATTCACTTGAATAACATTACAAACATTTTAAAGTAATTGTTGACATGATTTATTTCATCATCATCATCAGCCAGAAGACGTCCACTGCTGAACAAAGGCCTCCCCCTTTAACCTCCACACTGAACGACAGCCTGCCTTTTGCATCCACTGGATGCCAGCGACTCTCACTATGTCGTCGGTCCATCTAGTGGGAGGCCTACCTACGCTGCGTCTTCCGGCTTTCCGGGTGTTGACATGATTTATTTAAGCGGACGAAATCGAAAAAAATACGATAATTGCTATATTATATGCCTACCATTTGCAATGTCATTCCAATCGGTGTTTTGGAGCTCTCATTCAGTGATTAAAAATAAAAAAGTGCCAAATGAGATACCTCTGGCCGATGAGCGCGGCCTTAAGGGTGTTTTTCACCAGAGATGTTCGAGGTAGGCGGGTGGTCACCGACGGGGGGGGAGGGAGGAAAAGTAAAAATTCGCATAAATAGAGTATTTGACTGTAATATTAGAAATATAACTCCTGCTGGTATAAACCTACGTTTTTTTTAAATTATTTAATTACTAAAAACTAAATAATAAAGTCCCGATTTTCAGAAAAATACAAAATAGAAATATGATTTTCATTGATCACGTGACTTGACTGTAAACACTCAGGTCTTATAACGCCTTATGACGTCACACAAAAGTAAATAGAGGCAACAATTGTATGGCGAGAAGAACTCGTTTGCTTATGTGTGACGTCACTAATGTCACGTGGTCCCATAAATGTCAAAGGAAGCGTTTACGCGGTAGTTTAGTAATTTGAAATTAATACATACTGCCATTTAAAACAAATACTGAAAATTATAAGGATATAAGCACAAAATTGCTTCTATACAAACAAAAATAATGAATCCCTTGGTCACGCCATAACTTGAGAACGACTTTACCTATTTCATTCGACATCTTTTTTAAGTTCTCTAATCCTTGTGAAGGTAGGTACATACGAAAAAAATATTAGGAAAATTGCGCAGAAAATTGGAAAATTTCAGAAAACTTGACGACGATTTTAGCTCGAGTGTGAAACCGCGGGGCGCAGGCTAGTTTTAATATATAATAAACAATTTAAGATGGTTTCGTAAAATCAGTCAAATACCCTAACTAATTCAATGAGGTCGCAAAATTAAGTTTAAATTTATATTGGTCAACAAAATAGTAACAAAAATTTGACTAAATAGATAACTGAGAAAAAAAATTATAGGTACAAAAATTACCTATATAACTTACGATTACTTAAAATAGTTACGTACACATAAAAATTACTAAGTGATAAATTAATTAAACAAATACAGGGTTACACTGGTTGGTAGTACTAAGCCGAAAGGAGGTCATTGTACTCATGCATAAAAAAAGGTTATTGAGACTCAACTAAGTAAATGTATGAATTTCGCAATTAAAAGGGGTTCCTGAGTGGGTAAGTTACCTATAAACAGTGTTAAACAGAACGGTGGCACTAATAAGGATTGGTCCTTTAGTAAAAGTTGTTCATAACGAAGAGTACAATGACCTTTAGGATAAGTGCAACCGTTCTGTTTAACCCTGTTTATAAATTACCAACTGAGATACTTGAAAAAAAAGAAGGGCCCCGATTCCGTATCTTTAACACACACGTAAAGCGGCGCGTTAAGTTTACCTCAAAAAATTTGACCTCTATTTCCTAGGGAATAAAGGCCAACTTTTAGAGGTTAACGCGCCGCGTTACGTGCTTGCTTGGAGTTATAGAATCAGGGCCAAGGAGTGGTAAAATTCCTGTTCAAAACCTGTCAATATAAGCTTTAGCCTGATAGGCCTACTACCTAGTACCTAACTACCTACTAGTCAGCTATACTGGGAACTCAGATTTCTTAGTAACTGATAAGATTATGTATATAACCTAATAATAAGTGAAAGTGCTTCCAGTGAGTGCCTAAGTGTCACAGACACAGAACTATATCTAAGTAGACTTCAGAAACAGTCCAAACTGTAAGAAAACTAAGCGTTAAAAAAAAATTGTACCTAAAAGTGAAAAGAAATATCATTCTATCGGTCAATTCTATTTGTGGTATTCTTACAACTAAGTATTGCACAATTACCCATTTTCGTTTCAAAATGACACGTGTTGTCGCTGCACCGATTGAGCAGACAGATTTTAGCAGGACTCAATTATGACGATTAATCATAATTGTATTGGAAATATGACATGCAAGGTCTGGTAGGTCGACTTGTGGCGTCTACTTGGATATAGGTCTGTGGTCACAGACATGTGGCTGAGTGTGCCTAGAAAAGTAATTCAGTAATTTAAGGGCCGGTATGGATTAGTAATAGTACTTCTGCCTTATTAGCTAGAGGTCCTGGGTTCAATTCCCGGCGAGGTAAAAATGAATTAGAATATCTGCTGAGTCTGGCAGTTTCCAAGAAGATACAACATGGGTTCTTCAAAAGGAGAGTTAATAGATTCTCTTAGGGCCGGCAACGTATTTGTGATGCCTATGGTGTTACAAGTATCCATAGGCGACGGTGACTGCTTACCGTCAGGCAGCCCGTCTGCTTTTTTGCCACCTATCACATAAAAAAATCCTTGTCTTTGTGTATGTATCCCTGACACGGAATGAGAGTGAAGCATTTTTTTTGCTGTATGTCCCGGGTTTGAATCCTGGTCAATGTTTAAACGATAAAATAGAATATCTGGGTGTCAGTCTAGTTTTTATGTATATTCCATCGCATTCTCCGACAAAAAATCCTAATACGGGAGACATACGTATGAAGTCTTGTTTTTTAGTTTCTATGAGCCGGGGTTCCTCGGTTTGACTCCTGGCCAATGTTTGAACAGAAAATTTTAGTAATAAATCTGCTCTGCATCTGAGTGTTAGTTATCCTTGTCTTTTTGCATAGAACCATAGCGGGGAGCTAAGAATCTCTAGTAAAAAAAATTACATTACTATCTAGGTAATATTTAGGTAATTTTAGTAGATAGGTACTGCTACTTTCCGCTAATGCTAGCTACTAGGTAGGTTAGGTAACCTAAGATCTTGAGTGGTGCAAATAAGTTGAGCCTGTAGAAAGTAAAACAAGGTTGACGATGATGATGATGATGATGATGATGGCTAAATATGTAGGTCATGTAGGACCATACTGGACAATTTATACTTACAGTAGAATCTAACAAGAATCATGTTAACATTTCTTACATTTAAATTATTAAAAAAAAATACAAAATCCAATAAGAGAAGTCCAACAAGATTCCAATAAGAATGAAAAATAAATATTTTTTTAATGTTTAAAAGTATTTGTAAAAACATTGATAAAAGCAAGGTTAACAGCGACTGGCCTTTATAGTACACTGATATGGTAGAATGTGGCTTTGTCTGAGGGATAAAGCAGTTTTGATAGCGTTTAAAAAGTTCACAGATTGTCGGCTGAGCTAAATCAACAGACTGGAATAGTTCTTCAAAATATCAGCCTGGATAAACAGTTAGAAGCCTTTAATAAAACAGCCTTACGAGGGTCCAGATGCAAAGCATGTCTACTGAATACATAAAAAAATCTAAGACGCTCGGCCAACGGAAACTTAATTTTTTTGTTTTTACATAAAGCCTATATTTATAAGCTTTTATGTATAGACTAACTACAGCATATTATACTGTCATTATAACTAAAATTATACAAGAAATGTACCTTTGGATCCAAGCCATATTCGATGAGTTTGCGGTAATCCGGTGTTCGGCCAATGTCGGAGTCCTTCCCAGGTACCTCTTCAAGGAGTAATACTCCATTTCCCTCCGCCATTCTGCACATTTATTATGTTTTTTTACACACACACAAACACTACACTCAAATAGGTACTTTTTATATGAACAAATACAGCAGTCCTAAGTGAACATTTTACTATGACTTGGAATATCAGTGGCTGGCGTGCAGATGATGTCATACAGCACGAATTCAAGGAAGCCACGTGTGTAAGCAATGCTAAACATTTTATATTGTTTGTAATGTGCTCAATTTTTTATCTACAAAATATCTTCTAATATTTACCTTTAGTTTGCAATTTTTGTAATTTTGGGAGAAAATTATAACTTTATTATCCGTCCGAAAAACAAAAAAACAAATGATGTTCAAACATATGAAATTATGAAACAATGGGATAGTGCACTCTTCATTCCATCCGGGTATTGGTAAATTTCAAAAACAGAATGCGCGGGTCAACGCATTCTTCAAGGGATGTGACACAATTTTGTAGTCCTAAAATGAGAAAATCAGGTTTTTAACTACTATTAAAGCAACATCAATAGCATATAGGGATGCGAAATCCGGCGGTCAATGACCGAAATAACACTGAAAGTAAACTATGACAGCTATAAAGAAACTTTTAACACATCACTTTTAAAGTTTAGGTAATCAGTTTACACACGTTAACAGTCCTCTTTGAACAAAACTTCGACACTAAAAACTTTCTGCATTTAAAACTTTTATAAATGCAAAACTGCAATAAGTTGAGAATGCAACTGCATTGCACCCGATAAGAACCGGCCGGCGCGCGCCTTATTTTCCAATGAGATTCCGACTAAAATATGCGCAGGGGACACCAGAAGAGAGAAATCACTTCAGCACACAATCACTGTAGCAGTAAATCAAACGTAACACTGGTACGCAAATATAATTACCTATTAATTTTGCTAGTTGGTGGCCGAGACAGATATGGCGGCACCGCGCGACGTCAACGTGACCGCCAGTACGGGGTTCTCATAACGAAGCGCGCGCGGGACATGCAACGAGGAGTGCATTCAAAGTTTTAAAAGGCACGAATTTTCTTGTTAATATACCAATAATCTCTCTGTTATAAACAGTAATTGCGACCGCATCGAAAGAAAAATATTTTTATTGCACAGAGAGTTTTTGCAATGGTTGCGAATTGCGAATAATTTTGAATGCGAAATAGCGCGGCGCGTCGCGCAAGGCTGCCGGCCGCGAGGTGAGACAGGCTAGCGGCAAGACTGCGATGAGTGAGAAGCCGAGAACGAAGGGGGGAGTGTTGCAACCGCCGGTGCAGGGCAGGCGTGCAGCAGTGACGCCGCAATGAGCTCGCCTGCATACTTGCATACGTACACACACTTTCAAACCCCTGACCTTCGTTACTTGTAATCGATTCACTTACAGAATTTGTCTTTGTCATTAAAATTTGTATCTTGGTAATTTTACACCTCATTTTCATGTTAACAATGAGGACACCGACAAGTAGCCCTAGTTATTTACCTTTTGTTATGTTTGTCACCTGTGTCATATGAACTATAATAGATTCATCTAATTAGAATTTTACAAAGAAGGAACATTACAGACAGATGCTTGGTAAAAAAAAAAAAATCGTCAGCTCTGTGACAGGTAATTCATTATATAACCGACTATATTTTTACAGCTTCATGGTAGCTTATAAGTATCTATACAGTCTGCAACCAGCATAGCAGTATAGGTAGGTAATAATTATATCTATCCACAAAAATCATACGGTTCATAATCAGGATTTGTCCAATATTAAAACTAGGTTCAATACTCTTTGAAATCGAAGGGATAACGAGTTAGTCGCAATAACCCCTTGCTTTAGTTCGCTTACACCTGCTGATCATTGAAGCCGTATGTGTTTCCAACTCGAAACGCAACACATAGGCACGTATTTAAAACTGGCCTTCGTACTTCGTATGTATGTGTAAGAAACTTGGATCTGTATCCGCCGCATTATGTGGGTAGGTAGGTAGGGCGGCTACTGCGGTGTCTCGTTCTGTATGAACAGAGTACTAATGCAGTCCTTTACTGCTAATATGAATCTTACTGGAGGAACCTATCACGTTGAAAATGGCATAACAACCAAACACAGACTGTTCCTTTCTATACATAGAGGTCGGTGTAGTGTGTCTTGTAGCAGCACGACAGACAGACACACTTCCTTTCTCACATTTTCTTGATATCAATAGCGTTAAAAGTGCTGCAGTAAAACGAACTCTCACCGAGTTTCCGGCGTTGTGAGGTAGTCTTGAGAAAAGATTTCGCTCACGCGATTAATTTAATTCATACCTCATGAATGGCAATCCAAAACAAAAAGATTGATCTTACAAGCAAGTGGTTCTTTATAGACAAATCATCTCAGGAAAGACATGAAATCCGATTTGAATCTTTAGTGGACAACAAATCAAAAAACATGTTAATTTTGACTTCAGTAAGATTTACAATAATCAAATTAGTATATTTCTACTCCGTAAATAGTCCACAAAATTTTGACCCTATTCCCAACACTATTTTCAAAATTTGACAACTACTATTTTGAATGACATTTTATGTAATTCAAGTTAACGTCATGTTATTTTTTTTTTACAAAAACTGTTTTCTGTGAGGTTTTAGCAAAAAGTTTAAATAAAAGCTATGATTAAATGAGATTGTTTTGTGAAACTTTAATGTGGAAAAGACGTTGGAGGTACCGTATTGTTACTTAGGTACCTAGCTACCTGCCCACCCATAACCTATCAACTATAATTATGTCGGTAACAGAACAGCAAACTAATTCGTTGGTTGGTAAGTTTTAAATCTGAATTTTCTTTCTCGCTACAATCATAAATTTCTTACTCACTCACCGATCCCACGACGTAAATGTTAAGGATACGTATTATTAAGTATAGGTACTAGTTATATATAGGTATAATTATATTTATCTATGGTATAATAATACAAACATCTTTGGTTCGGGACCGTCCATTAATCACGTGAGGCTTGAAAGGGTGTAGTAAGATATCACACATGTATTTATTTTTTCGTCAAACGCGCGATTTCTAAACCGAAAACCGGCGCGTAGCGTGACTTTGCCAATCAAAAACAACCTGTAACATTTTTCTCATGGGCCTTAAGTCCATAATAAAATTATATTGTAAGTACTTGATACCTGGATTTAAAGATAATATTTAAATAATTAAGATAATTTTTAGTATTAAAAACCACACGTGATTTTTTGGGGTTAAAAATGCTTAAAAAACATCACGAGATTAATGGACGGTCCCTTATAGCTTTGACGCATCGCACCTTTAATAATAAACTGAATTAACTCAAAAATCCTAATTTTTGCAAATTGCATTTGTAGTTTTGCAAGTTTGGCACCAACTAACTATATTTTAGTGAAATTTAGGAAATTTTGGGGCACTCTATTATCGAAATATAAATGCACCTATATGGTGTATTGCCAATAACATCATGTAGGTATCTACCTTATCTAAGGATTATAGGTTATACATGGTAGGTTTTTCTTAATTTATGAAATTTGATCTTTCTGACAATCTGTCTTTGGACTTAGTCTATGTAGTGTAACTATTATATTACCTGTATAAGTAGGTATATGTATCTACCTACAGAATAATGACCATTTTACATATAAAGAATACCTACATAATGAGTTTAGTCCGTACTGCAAATAGGTAGGTACTTTAGTTCTGCTATGTACCTACAGTAGGTACCTACTAACAGCAAATCACTTCGCGCGCCGCTCTGTGTACTATATTCGTGATAAGGCACACTATAGGAGGTAAGTACTACACTTACATAAATAATTATGCGTATTTAAAAACGTCAACAGGTCGTTGACCCAGAGCGTTTCGCACCGTACGACGACGGCGACGCGAAACAAAATTTAATTGTGTCTGTAGATTTGTGGGTCACCGTACCTACTAGCTGACGTAGAATGGGGCCCAGTTTACGTAGGGAGTAACTGTTGTTATTCTGTGGCCCAGCCCAGACGATGACATGACGTCACCATAACAAAATAAGCTAGCTGGTGATTTCTATTTCATAACATAATGGAGGTTTTGTTATTCAAAAATCTTGCATCAAATGCCCTATTCTGACCTTACCTTACTTATTCAGTTTGATTCTGGTTTGTATATCGGATCATGTCTATCATTTGTGTGCCGAGGTCATTGCTATTTGTTTATATTTTTGCGAATTCAAGGGCGAGTGTCTCGCGAGTCGTGCCTACCAACCATTCTACATTCTGATTCAACGATGTGATTCAAGAAATTCTAGTCGCATCAGCATTGCTTCTCTTCTCGTCTCTTACAGACGTCTAATTATTTCTATCAATCTTTGATTATTTATATCAAAGCTATCAATGGATCTTCAGAAAAATCATGTAATCGAATCTATGTTAGGTATAGTATGTAATACCCTTAGATAAAATAATAATGTAAATGCATGAGTGTAAATAATTATGCATAATTAAAATAGACACCATTTTTTGTTAACAGTGGGTAACTAGTATAATCACAGAATACCTTCAATTAAGGCCCGTTTGCACTTTGATTAGTGCGAGTGCAAGTGATTATTGATTAGTAATTTTGCGATTGATTAAAGTATACACTCGCACTAACAGTTGTGGTCCAAATGTGTTTAGTACTAATCAGTAAGCACCTGCATTAATCACTCGTACTAATCACTAATCAAAGTGCAAGTGTTGAGTAGGTAGGTACATGAGGTACCTAGTACAAAGCTAGATTATGAAGTAATTTAGTGTATGTATAATAAGTCATTTCTTATTACACACATCAGTCAGTAATCTACCTAAATCGGCGAAATTATCACAAAAGATAACACGAATTCGTTTTATTGGTAGTTTAGACCAAGTTTAGACGCAATTAAATCGTGTAAGATCCTAGCCATTGTCGCGGAGTTTGCCGACCTTTGCGGAGTGACCGCCACGCCGCGCGTCGTCGCTCGTCGCATATTTAAATTGCGAATTGTTTTTTTTTGCCGCAGGCTAAGCTAGTTGTCTCCATTTTTAGGGTTCCGTATCCATAGGGTAAAAACGGGACCGTATTACTAAGCCTACGATGTCTGTCTGTCTGTCCGTCTGTCCTACTATTTATATTTCAAACCGTAATAGATAGCCAGTTGAAATTTTCACAGAGTATGTAATGTACGGAGGATTAACTAAAAAAGTTAAAAAGTAAAAACAAAAGAGACAAGTTAAAAAGATACAACAAACCTGTTTTTTTAACGTATTTTTGTATTAGCTATAATGTTAAACGGTAATACGTAAAACAACAAACTTGGCATGATTATAGTACACACTCTAAAGTATAACAACAAATAATATATAATAGCCAAGTGCGAGTCGGTGACAAATTTCAGTTCATTACCAAGTTATAATTGTGTTATACTCGAGCGCCTGTAGCAAAATAATTAACTATGGCTAAGTAGCAATCTAGCAATTGCTTCGATCGACTATTTTGGAAGGCATTGGTAATTCGGTTACTTGGACGACCTTATTGTATTTTGTGGTGGTACGGAACCCTCAGTGCGCAAGCCCGACTCGCACTTGGCCTGTTTATTCTTTATAGCTGTACCGTACTGTATCCGGCTTTGATGATTTATGTCTCCAATAGTCGTGGCTACATAAGTCATGTTTAGTAAATCTAGAATGGTATTTGCTAGGTGTCTGCCCAAGCCTGCCCATTGATGGGTGACATTGACATGACACAAATCATGCAGCGCATAGACACAGATAATCACACTAATAATGGCTAAGTGCGACACAGTGACAAAAATCCATCTTGTAGGTGGACGTCGTACGCTGCGCTTACCGGTCCGTGGTCTCCATTCGGGAACATTTCGGCCTCATCGGCCATCTGTTTTGCGTGCTATGTGCCCTGCCTACTGACACTTAAACTTGCTAGTCTGGTGGGTTATGTCGGCAGCTTACGTTCGTCTACACTGAGGTAGGAACTGAGTACCTCAGTGTTCGTCTACGGATCTTTTCATTTCTGATTCGATCTCGCAGAGAAACCCCGAGCATAGCCCTCTCCATAGCTCGTGTGACTTTGAGCTTGCTTATGCGGCCTATCCCATAGTGAGAGACCACGTTTCACTGCCGTATGTCATCACTGGCAACATTTACGGTTCGTACAGCCGTTTAAATGAAGGACGGACAAACAGATAGGCAGACATTGTAGGCTAAGTAATAGGGTCCCGTTTGTACCCCTTGGGTACGGAACACTAAGAAGCAAAATAATATTTTAAAACATTAAAATTTCTATAAAAAGTAAAAACCACTTGCATATTTTAAAGCAGGTCCACTTACGCGTTATGTTCGGTTTTCGCTTACGGAAGCACCGAATAAAATTCACAAGCGTTCTTGAACAGCTTGCGAACGCAGAATTGAAATAGTTGAAAGAGCGGTTTAAAAATAATTTATTTTTCCGTGATTACTCAGGAAATGAATGTAGTGCACTCACATACTTAATATACCTAGCATATTATCATGTATACATTTAGGCTCGACCTCTTTTAAATCTGTCTAGCTATCGTAGAAGCATGAAACGTAGTCTGTGACGTAGCCTGGAGTAAACGTAAATGCCTAAATACTTATCTCATTCACGATGAAAGAATCATTACTCATGAGCTTAATGTAAATTAGTAACCTTTCTAGTGATGATGGAGGAAAATCTTTTATGGGCTGGATATCTAGTAGCCTTAGCTTAGGATGCAGGAATGGGTAGGAATAGATACTAAAACCTCTTCGGTGGGCTGCCTCTATACCCAACAGGGGTGCACCGGGATCTCTGCCGTAGGAATGCACCAGTCCCCTAGAGTACCTATTACCTGAGACAATATAAAATACTGGGAACATTGATGACTACAAACAATGCATTAGGATTATATAGGAACATGATTGCTATGATTGTTGTCGATACCAGTAGGTCTCAGTAGGTAGTGTATGTGGTGTAGGTACCAGGATATCAGAAACTACGGAGAGGTTTTTCACTCTAGATTCTTAAAAAGTGTGATCACGGTTCACGAGGGGAAAACCTCTTCAAGGTTTATGCATTCCTAGTTGCATTTGACTGTACATTTTTTATAGCATGTTCTCTCGTGTCACATCAGCGGGTCCCGCTTAAACGTAAAGACCGATTGATTATACATGATCCTTGTGATCCAATAAAACAGTAAATAATTACACCATGAGATTAACTTAGTACACGCCTGAGGCATCCTTAAAATGTTGACTTAGAAAAATGGTCTTTGTTGACTGAAGAAAACATTTCTTCTTAAAAATAAAAAGAAGCTACTTGCAGTGAGCTTATCAGAAAAAAGACTATCGTAAATTAGAAAAAAATACAACCATTGAAATCTACTAGATCACAAACTAAATACAGCAAATCAAAGATCTGCAAGCTACATGAATTGAAGAAGGAACATGATAATTCTACAAAACATAATTTTTTCTCCGTATAAAATGATGTAAGTTTATTTTAGACACGATATTTTTTTTTATGTCCCGAATATTTTAAGCACACCAATTATAAGATTCGAGCGGCAGGTGGGGGATTGTTGAAGCAAATTGCGAATTCCTCATTCAAAACTTGGACATTCCTCGTGACGTGAAGCCAATGACGAAATAATAATAGGTATATTATCTTTGCGTGAAACGAGCTGATTTATTTTACCACTGGCCTTCACTCTGGTCAAGACTGGTGATATTATAAAATAAATGTGGTCTTAGTCAGTAACAGATTTACTACACTGACAAAAAACTCGTCCCTGCTAAGCTGACTTGCAGACCAGCAGAGGCGGTAGAGTTCCGAGTGTTCCCGTTTTTCAGACGTAGGTGATCGATAAATCTGTAAAGAACAAGGAAAAAGTGTTATCAAGGAATAGAGTACGTAGACGGATAAATATAAAACTCACGTATTCTGTCGTAAACCTAGTATGCTAAAGAAACCTGCGATGTAGGTGGTGTGCTCGTTGTTACCGACCTTGGGGAGCTCCGCCTTTCTTTCACTTCGGCCAGTGCTTCGGCGCACAGTCGTCACTAACTGCACATACTTTGGGATATTTCAACTTTTTAAACAAAACGTACAAAACCCTTTAAACCGGCCTGTTCAACCCGTCTCACATAATTTCATAATTCACATTTTTAAAACGCAGTGATTATGGATCACTGGCACAAAAGCGAATTAAAATGCAGTATTGGTATCGGATCGTGGAATAGTGACCCTTAACCTCAGCCTTTATAGGGCTGCTCACAAGAAAATAAAAGAACAAGCACTGTCCGGTGGCTGTGAAAGATTACTCTCACCTATCACAATTTCTCCCCATTGTCTGGAGATCCATTAAATATATTTTTCTTTGTGTAATGGCAACGGGTTTGTCTGGCTGCCCACTGCCCTTAACAAAAGCAGAATGGGAAAAAAGACGCCACGGTTAAATTATTTAATTCAAAAGATGGATCAAGATGGGTACCAGTTTGAGATTGAACCTATCCACGAGCATGAACTGAGGGTGAAAGGTGTGACTGTTAACCTCTTATTTGTACTATTTCCCGTTTTCGCATTCATAGATTGAGTTGCATTGAGAAATGAGAGCGACGTATCTATTCTATTGTCTCGCGTAGTTACAGACGCTGAAACCTGAATTCCTACTCTACTAGACAAGGATAATAAATGAAAATAGATTCCCATGCCTTGAATGGCGAATAATCACATTGTGAATTCTTCAGCCGAATGAATGGTCAGAAAGGAAGTAGGCAAGATCTGGGCAAGATCAATAAAACTGAGTAACTATTGTATGTTCATACCTAGTATCGCAAAAAAATAATTACATACCTACTGCGTATAGGATATAAAATTCCCATAGAAATGCTCTTGTGAAATGGTTAGTTTAGTGTTTTAAATAGTAATTTTTAAACTTTCGCGATTTGAACACATGTTTTAAATGTTTATCGGGACTTATCAGGTCCCGATACCCCGTTTGGTCCCGTCACGGTGGTTAGTTTAGTCCTCATATCACGCCCATTGGAGCGTCTTGTGAATCTTGTGATGTCCTGAACGGCCTGACCTGAACCAAACATAATTTAATAGTACTTAGATCTTTTTACTTGTACTTCTTCAAAATAGACAAATTAAACACAATCTATGACAGACAAATGTGCAATTTGCATCTCACTAGTATTCTTTTATTCAAGAATAGCTGAATCCCGCGGTGCTAGCTGCAATTTTCTAGTTTTCCGCATTTCTGGGGGAAAAGTACCCTATATCTGTCCTTATGATGTACACTATCTTCCTGCCAAATTTCGTTAAAATCGGCTTAGCCGTTTAGTCGTGAAAAGCTAACAAACAGGCAGAGAGACAGAGTTTACTTTGGCGTGCTACTATTGCTTTTCTCGTCACTCATTTGTAGGTGTAAAAAATCTGTACATCATTTCCATAGTACCAATTATATTGTGTATACCATTTGAAATAAATTGTTTTTTTAAATATGAATTGGTTTCTAGCTAGACATCATTAGTCGTCGTGAAATAGATAAATAACAAGGTGTTAGTAAGTGGCTCAGTCATCAATCTCCAAGACAGCTCGTGACCACGAACGGCTCCGGTGCTCTCATGAAAGCTAGCCTTAGGAATAAAAGCTAATAAGTCCAAACACATGTTTCAAAGGCCTATTCAGAATCATAGTACTACGGACCACCCTATAACAGAATCCAGTTGGGCCGCAGCATGGGAATGTTCTGGGGGTCAACGCCATTCGTTTCGCGTACTTGTCCCGGGTAAGCAGTGCGTATTATTATTTCGATAGATGTTTTTATTTTAGGGTCTGAGATCCGGTCTGAGCGCCCCCTCTCGTTGCGGCCGGCTGGCGTCCGCGCCTCGTCTCGAATCTCGATGCTCTCGCGCACTCCGCTTGAGTCATCTCGGTTATCACTCGCCTCGCCAGTCGCTAGCGCCACTGTCTTGTCTTAATTGCGATCCGTTTCATTATTATGTTATAAGGGGTTAGGTTTTTTAAATGCACCATTTTTCAGAGGTCGTCTGCCTTAGTAAAAAATTGGTTTATTGATAAAAAGTACATTAAACTCTTAAACTTAATACTTACTCTGTGTGACGTAGGTCGTAACATTTCGTCATAGCTTCAAGTTTGTTGTTATGTTAGGCATCTAGTCAAATTGGCGAAAACTCTCTTGGGGCACAGAATATCAGCTGTGCTTGGGGGTCTTGAATTTTTCAATTTTTGAGACGCACACTACGGCACTGGTAGCGGTGTCCTAATTTTAACAGCATTTTCAAAAATAAACTACCTATTGTTCGTTTTGAAATAATTTGAGTCACACCACCGTTGCGTCGGTCGCTCGCGTCGCTTACCAAAATATGAGTTGGTGTCTATAAAATATAAATATAGTTATTTAAATAATTATTATAATCTTAACTTATACAGTAAAAAAGCCTTAAGGCGCTTGCGTCGATCCGTAGTACAAGTAACAAGTAGAAGTATTGCAGCAAGTAGTGGTAGTGGAAGTACTACTAAGCACTACCACTGCCACTCGCACTTAGCAAAACGGTGCAGACGATGCGTAGTAGCTACTTACAACTTCTACTTGTTACTTGTACGAGTACTAGGCATCATCTGCAAGTGCCTTAACTTGTACTTGCTACTTGTACTACGCATTGTATCCAAGTGCCCTTACTGATTAGATTTGAAATAAAAAAAATAGCGTTGATCAAATAATTACGAAGTCGAAGTGCAGTGCAGTGTAGCCGGGAGGGACCGGTTTCGACCGGCCATTGAGTCGCGAAAGCGGCCGGCAGCACAGCCGGTGCGAATTTCACACCACTCTAGCTTAGACAGTATAGAATTACCATCGAGCCTTTGACAAGTACAGGACGTTACGACAGAAAGCGAAAATGAATCCTATCGTCCTTGTTATAAATCAAAACTATCTACCCGTTTACATTATATTTCATGGCATGAAATCTTGAAGAAAACCAGAAAACCCTTACATAGACAATTAGGCAGGTCTTGCTTGTCTATGTCACGTTACTGGAGATCATTATCCATTTAAGAAATAAATTTCGAATTATGAATACTTACTAGGTTAGGTACTTGAATTAAATTGCGAAACAGTTTATAGTCATTGTATCATTGATATAGTTCACCCATCTAAGCTAATTTTGTCGTTGAATGAATGTGCCTAAATTAGTAGATTCGACCTAAATCAGTAAGTAAATAAATCTTACGATTTTGATTGATCGTTCAAATGGGAACCCTTACTGTGCTAGACTTCATTGTTTCACAATAGGCAGCCTAGGTCCCCCTCCCTTGTCTAGGACTGTGAGAATAGACGTAGATTAGGTAACAGTACAGGGCGGGTAACGGCGCGAGACGCATGAACGAGCACGACAACGATATTTTTGCACCAATTCCCTGTGCAAGTAAAAATCTTAAATTCTCTGACAGACAGCGCATAACATAAAAGTCTAAAGGCGCTTTCAGACGATGAGCGCTGGGTCTAGAAACCAGAAGCACGAAATTAGTATTCATGTGTTCTTCAGATAACAAAGTTGAGGAGGGATTTTGAAAATGTATCCCCAAAGAGAAAAAATAATAGAGAATACGGGATAAAAAAATTGTACGGAAGTTGGTAGTTTTTAGGGTTCCGTACGCAAAGGGTAAAAACGGGAACCTATTACTGAGCCTACAACTTTTCAACTGAGCCTTTCAACGGCTGCATCTTTCGAACCGTAATATTGTATTATGTGGTGGTACGGAACCCTCAGTGCGCGAGCCTGACTCGCACTTACGCGGTTCTTTTCCTCTTGCCTTTTTTATTATTTGTAAGCTTTGACGAATGTACATGTACCTACCATATCTAAGTTTGTACATTTGTAAGTTAATCCGCCGTAAAATAACACATTCTGTGGAAATTTCAACTATTTATTACGGCTGTCGGACAAACGGACAGACAGACAAGACAGACAGCGTAGGCTTAGTAATAGGCTCCCGTTTACACCCTTTGGGTACGGAACTCTAAAAAAAAGATAAGTCATCAGAAAAGCTTCAGACGTATCGTATCCATCATAGGATAATAACCCAGAAAATCATCACAATCGGCCCTAATTTACCCAAATTCAAATTATTTATTTCTCACTGCTAGATAGATATCTTTTTTATTTTACCAGTCTCTTCAGACCATTAAATTGCCAAAATTAGACATGTATTACGAAATAGAACCTCTAGGAATCATCACTGGGAGTACAGCGTGCAGCAATTACATACATAATTAGCATCTAAATAAATTATGATATCGTTCACAAACGGCTTAGAAAAACATCGTGACGAAATCGGTATGTCCGAAAACCTAAAAAGTTAAGACATGACATTAACTAAAATGCACTGGGCCAACATGGTGGATTAAGGCCCATCCTCTCTCTGAGAGAAAGCATGTGTCCCAGCTCCCAGCAGGCCTAGCATGGGCTGTGGATAAATTGTCTTTCCACCGTTTTTATCCACGTCTAGACGCGACAAAGCTAGAATATGGATACGTTTGTCTTTTTCTCGCGGGATAAAAACGGTGGAAAGACAATATGTCCACGGCCCGCTGCAATGGCAACATGAAAGAACAGATGATATAAAAAAAAACACTTATTAGAATACCCATAATTGCAATTCACGCGATAACGTCGGTATATTCACTCAAGAAGTTCTAAATAAAATGAAATCCGTGACCCTCCCTACCCTGCCAGAGTTGACCTCCAGTTAGGGTTTGACTTTCCTTCGTTCTATAAATTGCCTGGTAAATCAGTGGTGCGTTTGAACTTCAATATGGAGTATATTGCTTAAGGTATTGTAATGTGGGTAATTTATTTATTTTCCTGTTATTCTGCAACTCGTGACTCATCACATTAAATGCATTTAAATGGATAGAGCAGTCAAAAGACTTCAATATTATAATCTAGTATAGTATTATTTATATTATATGTATCTAGTATATTATATGTGAGGTAATTTGGGAATAATAATTATGTACTATAAGACTGTCTTCTATAAGATCTAAGGAAACTTCTGTAGAAAATAAAGACTTATCTTATATGCATTTTATGTACAGGAAGTGCAAGTACTTACAACTTATCCTGTCGGATACCGTGAGTTATGGTCGCTGGGAAGGTAAGGCTGGCTGTGCTGAGGGTAATTTCTGCCACTGTTTGCTTCCTTACGAAAACCGGATGGCACCCTGGCCCATAGCGCAGAAGAGAAATCTGATTTATTTGGTACTCTTTTTGTTTCTAACTCTACTTTCGAAGATACACTGTTCCTCCTACTCAGCCTAATAGCGCGAACTCTATGCCGGAAATACGCATTTCTCAGAAAGCATTGCGGAAAAAAACTGGTCCCTTGATGTGCGAAAATCGAGCGGACCGGGCATTCCGGCGATCTTTTCAAAAAGATGTTATCCTGAGTTACCTTCTGTTTTAACGCGTTTGTTCTCCCTCTCCTGCAAATGCGGTATCGTGCAGTCTTGCTGCAAAGTACCTACGCCCACGTCCACCCTGTGCCCAAGAAGGATGATCGAGCCGATCCATCAAATTACAATTACTTCCCTACTCTGCAAGGTGATGGAGCGAGTGATCAATTCTCAGCTCCTGTGGTACCTCGAAGATCATCAGCTGATTAGTGACCGCCAGTATGGCTTTTGTTACGGTCGGTCAGCTGGGGAGAGGACCTCCTAGTGTATGTCAATGGCTGTTGACAATAGGAAATATGCCCGATCAGACTGCTCCTTGCAATAGGAAATATTCAGTTTTTGGTACAGGCGTCGTCGGTTACCAGAGGCACACACAGCGATCCCGCCGGCGGGATCGTAGACCCTCAGGATCTGTTAGAAGATCGGTTAGATACTATCCAAATAATCAATCAGTTCAACAAACCGCTAGGGCTCCAGGGCACACCCTTTACGGGGTGCCTGGGCAAGTCTGATTCCTACTCCCGGCAACGGCCCAAGCCGAGGTTGGTACCTTCGAAGTGCCCTTGTGCTAGTCGCCCAAAAACTTAAATCACCAAGTTATGCCGAACGCACTCTGCGTTCGCTAACTAGTCCGGTAAACTGTAGAATCCAAAAGGCCGACAATACAAGTCAATATATTTAAAAAACTGGCAAGAAGTTATCGAGACTAGAGACGAAGCTTTCGCTGTCAGCTTAGATATCGCTAAGGCATTTGATCGGGTATGGCATAAGGCACTTACTGCAAAATTACCATCTTACGGCTTACCTAACGGGCTTTGCAAGTGGATTGGTAACTTTTTGCATGGTCGCGGCATAAGAGCAGGCGGCGATGGCGCTTGCTCTGCGACTATGTCAATTAATGCCGGAGTTCCACAAGGTTCTGTGCTATCGCTCATCGCTATTCATCCTGCATATTAATGATTTCTTGCAAATTAGCAATATCCAGAATGCCAAATGCTAATTCCGTGGATGTCTCCCTCTGTTTGATTTGATCGATTGTTTCTGCCACGTACCTGTAAGTTGAGGAATGGCTTACCACCGATTATTCCTCCGAATTATTATTACCTCAATTGCTTGAAACGAAGAGTGAATAGAATCCTCAAAGGTATAGGCAACGCACTGCCAATGCTCCGGGTATTGTAGGTGGCCATAGACGGTGGTGACTACTAACCATCAGGTGGCCCGTCGCTTGTTTGTCTACTATAACATAAAAAAGGGAGGAGTGTCTGATGTCATCAAAACCCTGAATTGTTTTAATTTCAACTTTGAAATCCACTTCGTATTATAGCTTTGCAGTAGAATCAAAATGTAAATACCTAGTAGGTATTAACATATGCATAGTACAAAACTGCATAGGTAGGTTGAACTGCCTAATTAGGTATTCATTCAGTAAAGCTATGGATTTTTAACCTGCAAATTGCTTATTATTTCATACAGAGAATGTAAACAGTTACATGCTTAATATAGGGTATGAATATGATTGCCAGCTATTTAAATGCCTTGAACAGTTCTCATTAGAAAGGATCGAAATTTTAAAGCGCCCTGTTGTTACATCAACCCTGGCTGGGGGCTGGAGTACCTATATTATTTTCAAACCCTTTGTGGTTCCCCATTGTTTTTTAGCGCTGACCGCTAATATTTTCTATTGTTTTTATTTGATTCCATCTATTCCTTCTCATTATCACTGTTTGCTAGTTCCAATAAGTTTCAAGTTCTTATTGAAATTACACAATGAGTGCAGCGAAGTCCGCAAACTTCAGGTCAATAACAATTTCCTGGCCGCTGTTGTTCTACAAAATAGAAGCCTTAAAAACTAAGTTCCGTCTGGTTAACAAGCGCTTGAAGCACTTAGGTACTAGTTGACAACGAGCACCATGTGATACTGTGCGACTAACTTATCCGAAGAGGTGGACAAATGGGACACCTAAAAAGTCTCGATGCTGGGTTGTCAGTTTTGTTCTAAAAATACTATAGTGGCTCCCTTATGCCGATAATTTGGTCGCAAGTGACACAGCCATCTGTCTGCGGCTTGCACCTATTGCATAGACTGGAGGGTGGAACGCCCGCCGCACAAGGGGAAAGGCCTGCTAAAAGCCTGTGTTCATAAAACCTAGGTACGAGTAGGTACATAGGGTTCTAGCTCATTCTATTATGTAGACGCCATGCGTGTGTTAACAGTGACGTGTTAATGGATTGCACCATTGGCGCTGCAATTTTACTTGCGTGGGTTTAATAGTTGATAGCTAGCAACAAGCTGTGCAGGATACGGCAGATTAACTAATGAATAATAAAGTCAAAAAGTAATAACTAAAGGATCAAAGGGGGACCCAATAATCCCCATACAAGTATCGTTTTAACCTCAACTCATTCATTATTATTTTGTCATAATGCTTGAAAAGTAGTGATTCCTTCAAAATTTATCAGTTTTTCTTCATATTAAAAAATATAATAGATTGTGCTGTATGAAATATTTACATTAAAATGATCTTCACAAAAATACATTCTTGAATTTGTTGATAAACTAGTACCAAACCTAAATAGATCGCCTTGCAAGTGTTAGCCACTTAAGGAGGAAGGTTCTCAATTTGGCTCGTATATTTATTCCGTGTTGGTTTATTTTTTGGAACATATCGCACCTACGGTGCAACACTGTCACTTTTGCAAAAAGTCGTTTTTTCAGAAGCATTTAAATATTTGGTTTCGTATAAAATGATGACACTTTTTAATTTAGGCAATATAATAATCTTAACATATACTTTTACTTTAAAGAAAATGACTCTAAATATCAGTTCACGTTTCATTCTTCATGCTTCATGTTTCATTCACTTCATGTTCATGTTTTTATCTATCGTTTCGACCAATAAAAACACTATCGTGAATGTAAGCCGGTGTTATAATAATTTATTTTTGACTTAAATAATATAATAAATTTTATTATAATATTTAAGTCTTTTTAATATGCCCCCCCCCCCCTCATTGTGACATTGTGGCCCTGAACGAAATTAAGAAATGTAGTTATGACAAAGTGAATGATAAATAAAACACTTTAAATCATAAAGTAACTTATATTTTTAGTGTTAACAGGCATAGTTTTAGACTTAAAAAGTTTAATTAATCAAACTCTTAAAATGACAGTCAATCACTACGTAATTTAAGTGATGCTTGCTCCAGAATAAATAAAATAAAATGGCACAAGTACCCGGATGACGTTTTTGCTCCTAGATATTCCTGCTCGGCCCGCGCATAAGTGATCAATCAAAGGTTGTTGCTCCCAATGGCCCTTCCATTGATTCGCACCAAAACCACAACGACACTCATGTTTTCTTAGGGAACTATTCGTACCCGAGTTGTGACATTATCGCACCAACTGCAAAGTTATGTAAGGCCACTTATGACATACTCAGCTCATTTTCACAAAAAATACAAAAGAGACAGTGTTGCACCGTAGGTGCGATATGAATAATTTGTTTGTTGTTTTTATAGTTGTGTTTTTACACTTTTTTATACAGTGCCTTCATTTATAATACGAGAAATTATTTTTTAGGGTTCCGTAACCAAAGGGTAAAAACAGGACTCTTACTAAGCCTACGATGTCTGTCTGTCCTACCTATTAACGACTGTATCTTTCGAACCGTAATAGATAGCCAGTTGAAATTTTCACAGAATATGTAATATTACGGCGGATTGAATAATAAAAATGTCAAAAAGTAAAAACACAAGGGATCTAGCACCTTCCTGGGGCTACATCCCCATACAACAATTTTTTTACGTATTTTTCTATTAGCTCTAATGTAAAAACGGTAATATATACAAGCGTCAATCTTAATATGATTATAGCACACTCTAAAGTATAACAACAAATAATAAAAACGGCCAGTGCGAGTCGGTGACAAGTTTATAAACCAAGTTATAACTGGTAATTTCGTTATTGAATTTTGTGGTGATACGGAACCCTCAGTGCGCGAGCCCGACTCGCACTTGGCCGGTTTACTAATTAAAGAAAACTATCAAACGCGTAATATTTCTATTATCAATCTTTTTTTTTATAAAAAGAACCATAAAAGCTAAGCCTTCTTTACATGCTTTATTACATTTTCTAACATAAAAAAGTTATATTATTAGGTATTATACGAAACCTCAATTCTATAGATCCTAGACCCTATCCTATCCTATCCTATAAATAACTACGTAGAGGATTGCAAAGCAAAAATAATATAGGGATTGATATAATTTCTTAATAATCCATCAAGGCTGCAACAGTGACCGTTTGCGCCATGAACGTTTTATGGTTTGCGCGTTCTAAGCTTCTACCAGCGCCATCTGTATCTTTGCATCAAACTGTAGCGACACCATAATTTTTTTTCCCACCCCGAATTTTTGCTCCGTGGAGCGACACTTAAGCTATACCTAGGCCCTGATTCCGTAACTTTAACATAACGCGGCGCAAGTTAACCTTTATTCCTAGGGAATTGAGTCCAAATTTTTAGAGGTTAACTTAACGCGACGCGTTACATTTCGACGCGTTGATTTACTTAGTGTTTTAGTTAGTGAATCGTGCCCAGCTCAACCTGCTTAACAGTTGTCAATCTGACAGCATATTAATCGAAAATTTTGCGACCTCAAATCATAGATAAAATTTAATTTAGTCAGGCGAAAACTTAAAGTAGAGTTAGATTAAAAACTTAGTTATTCTAAGATTAAAAATTATAATCTCGTAGGTCCACAGATCTAGCACCATCGTAGGTCGATATTCAGTAGAATTTGGTAGTTTTTGATCATAGATCACAGCACTGTACTCTTAAAGTGGCTCCGTGGCCACAGTCCGTGGCTGTATGAATTTGTTTATAATAATTTCAGAGCGTAAAATGCAAAGCCTCAGGAAAAAAAAATTAGTATAAACTTACAGTCTCTTTTAGTTCTTACCTTCCTTGGTCCTCCGTTTGGTCGTCTCGTTTTAGCTGTGTGCCGCTTAGACGAGTATTGAAGTGAGCGCTTAAGCCCCAATACGGGGAAGAAGAAAAAAAAAAAAGTGAGCGCTTGTAGAAATAGGCCCGTTTGCACTTTGATTACTGATTAGTGCGAGTGATTAATGCAGGTGCTTTGTGATTAGTACTAAACACATTTGGACCATATCTTATTAAAGGCCCGATGGCACATTGATTAGTGATTAGTCTGAGTGATTAAGGCAGGTGCTTAGTTTTTGGACCATAGAATCTTCTCCATTTTTAGACGAAACATTTTTAGAAATTAAGTAGAATTTAAATGTATTTAGTAGGTTTTAGTAGAATTTGGATGTAATAAAAAAGTAGAAATTAGAATCGCTGAACATAAAGTTGTTACGATACGACACGGGTCGACTATAGCTTAGCAATAGGCACTAGCAATACTAGCATAGCACAGTCTCCACCACTTTACAGGGGCATGAGTTTGACTTGACCGTGACTTACTTAGCTTGACTCTGACTGTGACTATGACTTGTTTGACGCTATTAACACCATGTAAACTGCTTAATATTACGACTAAATGACATTGAATCCACGGTCATGAAAATTTTAACAAAAAAAATAACAGCATATGAGAGTTTTGGCGCCAAAATGGAAAAAAACATGTCGGCTCGTTGGATTATTTTCCTAAACTTGTGTATTTTCGAGTGTTAATGTGTAGTAAATGGTGAATTTATTTATTAAGTGCTCGTAAACGTGCTCGAGTGTGGAAAAGTGATATAAAGAGGTGAAACATGTATTTTCGTGTTGTTTCCAAAACTCCATAGGAGCCTCTTGTAAATCTCCACCACTTTACAGGGGCATGAGTTTGACTTGACCGTGACTTACTTTGCTTGACTGTGACTGTGACTTGTTAGACGCTTATAATAATATGTAAATCATGGATAATATTGCGGCTAAAGGACATTGAATCCACGGTCATGAAAATTTTAACAAAAAAAAAAAACAGCGTATGAGAGTTTTGGCGCCAACGTGGAAAAAAACATGTCGGCTCGTTGGATTATCTTCCTAAACTTGTGTATTTTCGAGTGTTTATGTGTAGTAAATGGTGAATTATTATTTATTAAGTGCTCGTAAACATGCTCGAGTGTGGAAAAGTGATATAACGAGGTGAAACGTGTCTTTACGTGTTGTTTACAAAACTCCATAGGAGCCTCTTGTAAATCTTCACCACTTTACAGGGGCATGAGTTTGACTTGACAGTGACTTACTTTGCTTGACTCTGAATGTGACTATGACTTGTTTGCATGTGTAAAATTACGACTAAAGGACGTTGAATCTACGGTCATGACAAAAAAAGTGCATGAGCATAGCAACACTAAAATATTCAGTCATCAGTCATATAGAAATGGGGGTGCTGTCATTATATTTTAAACCAAATTTCTTGGGCTTATTGAAATGTTTAAACAAATTAAATTGGGTTATTGTGTTCTTTAGTTTAATTAATTTATCAGTATGTATTTACGAAGATCAAATAGGAAAATTCGACTGGTAAAGTTTGCTTTTAGGTTATGGTTCTTATATGTCATCGTAGAATCAGAATAAATTGAATTTTTAATGAAATTATCGGTTTCAGGCGCCAGTCTTATGTGGGGAGAATAAAATTTGCTCAGTTCGATACGGTTTCCACGGCGAAAAAGTTGATTGTTGCAACGGAAGAGAATGTTCTCGCTGCATTGAATTTGAAGACAGGTAATTGATTGTAATATGTACATCCGCCAACAGAGCACCTACCCGGCGTTGTTATGGTGTTAAATATAATAGGAAAAGGCCTAGTTATTGATAGGAAGCATAACGAATAAAATACGTAACTGTTTAAATCCATGACAGTATTTAATTTGTTGTGACTAGTACATAAATTACTGAAGAAAATGAAAGCTTTGGTCCTTTTACAGGAATGTATCTAAAACAGGAAAGTTTAACACTTTTCTGCTCATTCTACTTAACTGCTTAAAACATTAGACTCATAATCATTTGTCAAGCCGAAACAGACAGCTGATCCAAAAAAAATAAGATTCTCTCCCAGCACTTGGACACAGCGACCCTGCAGGGGAAAGCCTTATACGGGTCTTGTTGTACAAGGGATGGAGCAGCAGGAGTATGAAAGTAGATATGATACAGTCTGCACAGAAGCTCTACAATCACACTATGCCCTTTTACTGTATTGACCTATTCAAGTTGTCTCAGCAGTGGCCCACTAGGGCCCAGAGTCAATTTCCTTGTGGGCCTTCCTTCATTGTGGACCTTCCAATTTCCTTGTGGGCCACGGAATATTGCTGCCTACTGGGAGTTGAAGCCACTAATCAGCATAGAAGGCGACCAATTGACCAGAAAGTAACTGATCGGGATCATCACTACATTCAGAATTGTCAGCAACTGCAAGAGGATGATGATAGGCTAACATATAACACATCATCATCATCATCATCATCAGCCAGAAGACGTCCACTGCTGAACATAGGCCTCCCCGTTTAACCTCCACACTGAAGGACAGCCTGCCTTTTGCATCCACTGGATGCCCGCGACTCTCACAATGACACATAACACATATCACAACCCAACCTAAAACCAATCAAAATCCTAACTTTAACCTAAACTTATTGGCTTTAGCAAAATTGTCTTTTACATATTCCCAGGTCAAGTGGTATGGCGTCACGTGTTAGAGAGTGCCTCGACAGGCAACATCCAGCTACTACATGTGACGGACAAGGTGGTGACGGTGTCGGGATCCAACCCTTACCTAGCCCGAGGTTGGGACTCTACAACAGGTAACATATCTATTATTTTCTGCCTATTAATATGTCTCATCATCATTACCAGCCTTTTAACAGTCCACTGCTGGACTTTTAGCCTACCCTCGAAAGGATGATTGGGCCATATCCACCACGCTGGCCCAGTGCGGATTGGTGGATTCACATATGCCATTGAATTCCTTCTCCGTACATATGCAGGTCTCACGATGTTTTCCTTCACCGAAAAGCCAGTGGTATGAAAATCCATACATAAGCTCCAAAGAGCTCATTGGTACAGGCCCGAGGTTTGAACCCGCGACCTCACACTTTCAAGTTTAGCGGTCTCCCAAATGGGCTACCACGGCCTCTTTTAGTATTAATTATGGCCTTTATTAATATGTCTACTATCTACGAAACTCTGAGATATGACGTTGCACCAAGGCAAGGCAGACATCGTAAAAAGACTGATGGAACTTAAGTGGAACTGGGCAGGACACTTCAGGCAGTGCATTCCACAGACTAGCAGTTCCCACAATAAAAGTGGAATCAAAGCGCTTTTTACAATCTTCCACAGTTTTTTCTAGGCAAGCGTGCTCCTTTCGTCCACATTTGTAACTGAATTTTCGTAACCAGCTACGAACATGGAATTTCTTTCTTGCTTGATAACCAGCTACGAAAACAGAATAAAGTTGCCGTTTTCGTAACCGATTTCATAACCAGCTACGAAAATGGTTTTATTTGTCTGTGTTCATAACTGGTTATTAACAGAAATCAGGTTATCATCAACATGCACTGGGCCAGGCAACCCATCCTCTCCCAGAGAGAAGGCCTGAATCCCAGCAGTGGGAAACATTTAGGCTTATAATGGTGGTCGTGGATACCTTTGGCGCGATCTGTACACTGCAGGTCAGTGGGTGCATACCATTAGGAAAATTCGTCAGTTTAATTATTTTTTTTCTCTTTTGCAGGTGTCCTCCTATGGGAGTGGTCGCTCCTTCTCAATGATGATGAAGCGGCTGACTACTCTGAGTTCTGGGTACAGCAAGGTACCTTGGTGCACATGCTGCCCGTGATGGGGTCCCACATCGAGGTCACCATGTACAACTTGTGGTCCGGGAACAACAAGGGGTCTACGTCCAAACTGCCTGCACAGTGGGTCAATGACGGGTAAGAGACCATTTATAACAAGATGGCATACCTATTTTATTTATATTACACGGGAATTTCTCATGTAAGATTAAGCCGGTCACTCCGACTATAGCTGCCGTTGACATCACGTGCGCGCCGCGCGGTGGCCCGTAGTGCCAAGCGAGACGCAGTCGCGCGCGTGCATTCACCTTGAAAAAGACCGCCTAATGCGGTTGAAACTATAGTCGGAGTGACCGTCTTAATCTTACGTGAGTAGTTCCCGTGTAATATAAATAAAATGTGTGAAAACCACGTCAGTTTCTATAATAAGATGCCATAGTTTATTGAATCTAAAATTTTGTTTACATAATGAAGATAAAGTTAAAAATGCTCTACTTTGGGAAAACCAGGGTTCCATTTGCAGAAGAAACTGTTCAAGCCAAGATTTTTTTAAATTCAGACAGAAAAATGAAAATTTGTTCATAAAAAAATAATCGTTATTGCTACGAACATACACTACATTTATTATTGTACAATTGTATTCTTAATTTTAACATAATATCAAATAATTTTTTTGCTGTTTATGTAAAGTAAATGTTTTTAAAAGCCATGTCTCATGCGCGTATTTTATTAGAAATATTATACAAAAAACGTTAAACAAAAACATTTGTTCTCATACACTATTAAAATGTATTTAGATTAATATCAGATTTTGTGTAGATGTTAAAATGAGTTCCGACGAGGAAGACGTGCTATCAGTTTTAGCGATTATAGACTCAATATAGAGGAGATGACACAAATTTCAGACCATTTACGACCTCGAAATTTTGACATTTACCAAGATCTATGGATTGAGCTATGGATCGAACATCGTGTGGAAACCTGCATACCTACGGAGAAGGAATTCAATGGCGTGATCCACCAATCCGCACTGGGCCAGCGTGGTGTATATGGCCCGATCAGTTTCCATCATCGCTTTCCATCAGGCGAGATCGCGGTCAAACGTTAGCATAGTACGATGTAAAAAAAAATTTTTTTTTTTAAAAACCTTTTTTGGGGTATGCTAAAAGTCCAGCAGTGTTAAAAAAAAAGCTGATTATGATGATGGATTGATGACCATTTTGGACTGGGCAATTTCTTTCGTGTTTCTAAAACCGATATTGACAAATTGGTTTTACTGCCACAGTCCGATGTGCAGAAAAACTCTACGTGGCAAAATAATCTCATTCTACAGGAAATGCGACTTGGTGTCACGTTAAGATTTCTCGCTACTGGTGACTCATACACGAGCTTAATCAGCTTAATGTATCGTCTGAGGATATCTAAGCTACAAATATTAAAAATTGTTCCTGGAACTTGTTGGGCCCTCTACCAGGGCGTCGATTCTGCTAATTTATTTAAAATCCCATTGGCCTGCCACTCCCACGACACTCCACTGAGATTCCATTATGAAAGTGACAAAAAAGGTATTCTGCTAAAACTTCAGTGGCCTTTCAATGGAATGTCGGTGGAGTGTCGTGCGAGTGTGGAAGGCCATTGAAACAAACGTCAAATAACAAGCAGAATACCAAATTTTCAACTATTGAATTTACACTGATACGCCATTGAAGAACAGAATACCAAATAAGTTAAATGGCAGTTCGAGGGAAAGTCATTGGAAAGCCACTGGTCTTAAATAACTAGCAGAATACCAAATGTGTAAAACTATTTCATCGACACTTCACCGACACTCCATTGTAATATTTACAAATTAGCAGAATCGACGCCCAGGTCTGGCGGACTCCCCACTTTAGGTATAAAGCTGCAAGTACGTGGCGGGAACCGTCTAGACAAAACTGCCGAGCTCGCTGCCGTGCGATAGACAGAACGCGACGATAGACAGAAAGCTATTCGCGCGTCCTGAATTGCACTTTATTGTTTAGTAGCAATAGTCGCAATTTTTTTTTTTACTTGGACATTTTTTTGGCATGTTTTGACTCTATATGTGTATTGTATGTCGATGGTTTGCATACACAAATGTGTTTCGATGTTTTTGTGTATTATGAAAAAACACGCGCAGGCACGGCTTTATGCTAATAAAAAGTATATACACAGAAAAATAAATTAAATCCTATCTACAAAAACAAACAAATCTATTAAACCATAGATTAAACCGATGGGTATCGGTAATTGTAATTGACTCACCTTTTTTCGTCTACAAGCATTGCTCAGATGTTATCATTAGAACAATCCATAGCCAAGCATGATTTTTATTATGGAAGATTTTGCTACACAATTCTGTAAAAAGACATACAAAAGGAATAGTAACAATTTTATAGATGTCAAATGTAGGTCATGCACAGAATCAACATCACTGGCGTCGATTCTGAACAAATCTGACAGGACTAAAATAATATGCCTCTCTTTTAATTTTAATGTGTGAGAGAAGGATGGCAACAAATTTAGAGCTTTAAAATTTAGTTTAGAGTACATGAGAATCGATGCCACTATCTACTTTCCAGATGTGTTCTAGCAGCACCATACTTCACCTGCATCTCAGGCCGCGGGGAAGGCCAACTCCTCATTTCTCTTGACGTCACCTCCGATGCAGTTTCCATCATCAGCAAGCCACTATCCGAATACATAACAGTAAAACCTGACGTTAACCTAAGACCTTTGGACGGGAATAGTGTTGTACCGGGCTTCTTATTGGATGATACGAAGATAGTTCTGTTGAAGGACAATAAGTTTGATGTGATAGGAGTGAAGGTGGGAGACGAGGCTGCCAGTGTAGCGGTGGTAGATGGAGCGAATGGACTGATAGTGCTGCAGACTTGGACGGATAATGTTAAGGTAAGACTGGACAGGAAGACGCAGCATAGGTAGGCCTTCCACTAGATGGACCGATGACATTGTGAGAGGCGCTGGCATCCAGTGGATGCAAAAGGTGGGGTGTCGTTCAGTGTGGAGGTTAAAGGGGGAAGCCTATGTTCAGCAGTGGACGTCTTCTGGCTGATTATGATGAAGACTGGGCTAATATTGTAAATACTAAATTAGACTGAATCTTTTATTCCCACTTCTGAACATTTGTCATTCTATCAATTTGCTTTGTCACAGTTCTTTTCTACTTTGCCTCAGTGATCACAAAATGTTTTGTACTTCATAGTCTTCTAAAATAAGGATTCTTTTCTTGACATGGGACCCTTTTTTTAGTTGATGCGGGAATTATAACACAACTGTACTCGGGTACTATTTAACAGTCTAGATTAAGCCTTCAAGTTGGGTCGAGGCTATTAGAGCTGCTTTTGGAAAGCCATTATGTACGTAAAAAGCGAAATACATTCATTCACTGAAGAGTCATCACAAAATCTCGAAAACTACTTGATCTACAAAATTTTAACTTGGCAGATAGCTCTTGTGGTCTGCTATTTTACAACAGGGGCAAATTAAGGGTGTCAAAGGAGAGTTGAATGTTTATAAGAAAGTCTACGCATGTGAAGTCACAAGCAAATGCTCATAATCTCATAATTTGACTCATCATGAAATCTCGAAACCTACTTGACCTAGGTAGCCCTTGTGGTAGAGGACCGTAACAAAGGATTAAAGAGGGCAAATTAAGTGGGTCAAAAGGAAGTTGAAAGTTTATATATTTTATTTTATTTTTATTGTATACTATTTCTTGTTTTTATTTTTTAATTCATGTTACAATATTTGTTAATCTAACGTCGTTAGTGTCGTACCAAAAAACCACAGCTGGTTTGTCCTGGTACCAACTCAACATTCACTCTGCGCTGCTGATAAAAACAATAATACGCACGCTGAAAGTATGCGTATGTAGTCACTGACAACACTTTAACTTCCGGCTGATCATTAAAATTACCTTAGAGTTTAGAGGTATATGACATTAACTTTCCCATTGCAGGGCTTCCAACTAACTGCCCATAGTGTACTGACGGGCCATGAGTTACCCGAAATCGAGGCTTCAGACGGCCACCTCCAGGTCCCCGATCCAGAGATATCGGCCGCTCTCTGCACTAAAGCCAGGGAAAACGTATGCAGGCTGCTTGTCACTGCGACTGACGACGCCTCACATTTGATGCAACAAGGAGGTACAAATAAACACAGTTTATTGAGGTTTAACTTTTTAACTAGACCTCGACGCGCAAATTGATCACTTTTCTATTTATTCAATACTAGTGACCCGCCCGCCCGGCTTCGCACGGGTGTAATTTACGTGCGAAGCCGGGGCGGGTCGCTAGTTATATATATATAAACCTTCTTTGAAAATGTATCTAATTGATGGTGAAAACCGCATCAAAATCCGTTGCGTGGTTTAGGAGAAGTTAGCGGCCATACAGACATACAGACAGACGCGGAAAGTGACTTCAATTTATACTATGTAGAGATAGAGAAAAGATTAGTTTTGTTTTTGACCGCCAACTCGCCTGATGTTAAGCAAATTATGCAGTTTACAATGGACACTTGCCTAGAAGAAACCGATTCACCCGCAAATTGAAAATACCTAGTTTTTAACTATCGGGGAACAACTTCATAAGTCAGCGCATTCCACAGACTAACTACATTACAAAAAAAAAACTAACCTTTATGCCGTAGACCTCTATCCTTCCCGATAACTTATTTACTTCTTGCTCTTGGCCCTTATATCTTGTGCTGTTTCGCCATTTGACTCAATATAATGTTTCTATCTTATCCATTCTAGCCCTTTCTTCCTTTCTCTTATCATTATTACCTGTTTGTCATTTTGATGTTTTAATTTCTAGGAAAAGTAATATGGACGCGTGAAGAAGCCCTAGCCAACGTTGTGGCGGCTGAATTTGTGGACTTGCCTGTATCAGATCTCGATGCAGCCATTGAGTCTGAATTCGACCAGAAAGAAGGTAAGATTTATTTTCATAAGAAAAAAAAAGGTTAGTTTTCGATAATATAATATGTACAAATTGTCTATTTATATTGTTGACTGAGTACGAACAATAGGAAGGTCATTAAATAACATCATCTTCATTTCAGCCATAGCACGTCACTGCTAGACAGATCTCCCCCATCGATTTCCAAAAGGACCGGTTGGTAGCGTCCTTCATCCAGCGCTTTACTGCTGTCTCTTTTAGGTTGTTTGTCCATCTCGTGGGTGGTTGTCCTACGCTACACTCTCTGATCTCCATTCTAGAACCTTTCCGGCCCCATCGGGCTCGGCCATCTCTGCCTGATATGTGCCCTGCCCTCTGCCAATTCAACTTGCTAATCTGGTTATGTCGGTAACTTTCGTTCATCTATGGATATCCTTATTTCATTAAACAACAATAAAAATTAAAGGACACACATATCACGTTATTATAGTAGTGAGAGTAAGTAGAACGTTTTTGCATTAGGAAACTGTTTATTGGGACCCAGATCGTAGGCAATGCAGTGCAGTTTTCAACAACATATTACCCGACTAGAGTAGATAGTACTAGTTTACATGTGAATGCCATATTTTAACGTTTTCATAAATTACTTGGATTGTAAACTTTTGCTATATACACTGGTAGTCTATTCTATTGTTCATGCCACAGACCTATATCCAAGTAGACGCCACAAGTCCACCTACCTTGCACGTCATATCTCCGATACAACTCCGACTTATTATCTGAATTGATTCTGGATGCAGCCAGTCTGCTCAATTGGTGCCGCGACATCATGTATTATGTCAGTTGGAAACGATCATTTTATCAATTTAAAAAAACCGACTTCAAAATTAGTAAATATCCAATTTCGGTTACTTAGATGATATATTTTTTTCCAGTTATTTTGATTTAAAACCAAACTACTACCAAACTACCGATTTTGATGAAATTTGTATGGGACTAATCTGAAAGTATATCCTTTCAAATAAGTATATTAAAAACAACTAATTGAGTTTTTCTCTCACTCTCAAACTCTTTTTTTGAAGTCTGTTAAAATTTGTAATAATGTTAATTGTGTAATAATGAGTTGTAAGAATACCAAAAATACACCGACTGACAGAATAGAGATATTTATTTTCACAAGTAAATATTTGACACGCTTGGTTTTCATACAGTTTGAACAGCTTATGCAGTCTACTTGGATATAGGTCAGTGGTTCATACTCCATCTATGATTAATGTTCAATTCAATTGTACTGTCTTAAAGTTGTGAATGATAAATTGAGATATATTTATGATCATTTCTTTGTTCTCTAGCGGCCAAGATCTATAGTAAGTATTGTAGTTCGTTTGCGTGTGTGAGTTCCTCTCGAAACCTCTGAATAGCGAGTAATTAAATAACACTTCGTGTGATATCGCTTTTGTAGGAAACTGTACAGTGTGAATAAACATTGTTGTCTCTTTATGTAACTGACTACACTGTCAAACAAATCTATGGGATCTGACCACAGAAAAGAGAAGTAAATAGAACGGAAATCTGTTACCAGGCATTAGATCAACGCGTCGCACTCCGCATCCAAAGAACTTGGACCTTACCTTTTTGGGTTAGGTCTCAAAGTTCTTTGTCCGCATCACAGTTGCTAACTAATTCGAATGACTGACGTTTCGTTTATATGGGTGCAACTGGCCACAACAAATTTCTCACAAAATGCCTGACAGCTGTTCTAATTTAGACAAAAAAACTGTTTGTCTGATATAATGAAAACCGTAAATAATTATCACTTTTACTAGACGTTTTAATTTAATATTAAAACTGGCAGCCATACTATAGTAAAATATGAAAAAAATATAGCTTTTTACAAATTGACTGCAGCTCTCAGATACCTTTTTAGATTTGTTCCTTAGTGGTAGCTTGTTTCAAAATAAACTGACGTCATACCAGTTTGGATTATGGACGACATCTTATATCCTAATCATCTGACAGAACAGAATATGCTTCTGTCGTTTCTCGCTGAATTGTACAATCGTGTTGTCCCGCTCACGCGCATTGCAAGAGTGATGGCGCAAGTGGGATGGCACGATTGCGAGAGATAGACAAAGAAATCAGGGAGCATGCTTATTTCAATATTTGGGAGTTTTACACATCATATCAGAAACAATAAACATACTGGGTCTCATCACTTAGCATACTTACACGAATACAGGGTGTTCGGATAGACGACATTATTGAGAATATCCCACCCGCCCGAGTACATGATATGTATTTAGTTAATCAGTCGGTTGATTCTATTCTATTCAATAAACACAGCGTATACAATACAGCCCAAGCGGATATCAGTGTAGATCATCCCCACTTTCAATTAGACAGTGTACACAGAAAAAAATAAAAACGTTTTTTTTTTTTTTTTAAATTTAGAACAAAAAAAATCTGCTATAAAAAAAGCTGTCGCCACCCTCAATGGAGAGTCCCGTCATTTGACCGCCAAGTCGCCTGATGTTAAGCGATGATCCCTAGCCTGCCTAGGCTAGGCGTGCGTACCAACTTCGACCACACCGAACGAGCTGTGGTCAAACGCCTAGCCTGTCAATAAAAAAAAACGAACTTAATATAAAATCTCCAGGTTCCATCTGGTCAGCATTCTCCAGACGGCTGCAGACTCAGTTGCAGCAGCTGCAGACCTTGATACAGAGCCTTCAAAAGACCGACCTGTCTTTAAACGACGAGCCCACGGAACTGGTCAGGGACTACTTCAATTTGCACAAGGTTATTGTGCTGGTCACCGATGTTGGCAAGGTGAGACTTCACACTTAATATTCATCATCATCGTTTCAGCCATAGGACGTCCACTGCTGGACATAGGCCTCCGCCATCGATCTCCATAAGGGCCGGTTGGAAGCGGCTTGCATCCAACGTTTTCCTGCGATCTTTTTTCGGTCGTCCGTCTATCTTGTGGGTGGACGTCCTACGCTGCGCTTATCGGTCCGTGGTCTCCATTCGAGAACCTTTCCACCCCATCGGCCATCTGTCCTGCGTGCTAAGTGCCCTGCCCACTGCCACTTTAACTTGCTAATCCGGTGGGCTATGTTAGTAACTTAATATTGTCACTGCGAAAGTTAACTATCTGCCTCTTGCCTTTTCATATCTAAATGGCTGTAATCTTAGTGAATGGCAAAGAAATAGAGGAATAGGAAATTATAAACATAATGTTAAGGAAAACTGCAGGCCAAGCACAGGCTATGGATAAAATTGTCTCCATTGTTTTTATCCCGCGAGAAAGAGACACACGTATCCATATTCTAGCTTTGTCGCGTCTACGCGTGGATAAAAACGGTGGAAAGACAATGTGTCCACGTCCCGTGCTAGACCTGCCGGTGGAAAATGTGGCACAATCCTCAGACGCAGCCTAGGATAGTCTCTTGTTCAAAAATCTCCGTGTTTGGTCGCCAATGGTCGAACGCATAGCTTATCAATAATGAAATAACCATAATTGTCCCTTCAATAGGCATGATGACTAATATTTAATTTATTGACTGATTATTATTGAAATTACTGAAATTGATTACTGAAAGTGCCCTATGGAAATAGGAATTATTATGGGACGCGTACTAGGAGGTGGATAGTGCCAAGATTGTGTAATGATCTGCCGGAGGAGTTTGAGGAGCAGTTTAGGACCAGGATTGGATATAAGGTTGCCTTGAAGAAGTTGCTGTTGGATAGAATGACTTAGTAGAGAAAATATTATAGTACCTAATATTGTAGTCGATAATTGCTTTGTTCTAACCAACGGTAATTTTTAATTCAATTTTGGTGTTGAGTTGTTGTTCATATTCTTCCTTTGTTGCGGGTTCTTGGCGCTGTCCATTACTGGTGTTCCCATAATGACTCTTTGTTGCCACATATACTTATATGCAATATTATAATAAAGGGATATAACTAATATGTCCTACTCGTTGATGATAAAATGTTGTAAAGAGAGTAGATGTCTGCCTACAAACTGCTATACAGTTTGGCAGAGTTGTGTTATAATAACATGTATGGTTAGTCAATAAGATAAATAATAATAAAAAAAAAATTACAAATAACCGGCTTAGCGATTAATATAACTAAATACATTACACATACTGAAAAAATAATTTAAATTGGCTGATAAATAATAATAATATAAAAAAAAAAATAATAATAAAAATGTTTATTTGGAAAAAATTACAATGGTATTATAAGGAACGGTGTTACCTACAGTAGTTCGAGAACTGTGTCGCAGGTAACAACGCCCACCTTCGAAACTGTACAAAATTCATAGTTACAATGAAAGATTTCCTTAAACAAGCAATGATTCGATGTATCGATTAAGTATGTGTTAGTGTGTGTGCGTGTGTGTTTGTGTGTGTGTGTGTGTGTGTGTGTGTGCGTGTGTGTGCGTGCGTGTGTGTGTGTGTGTGTGTGTGTGTGCGCGCGAGAGTGCGTGCATACGTCAGTGTGTGTTGGGTGTGATGTTTTTGACAAATGTTAAAGTATGTAAATGTGATTGGTTAAATGGTTATGTAGATACTTTAATCAGATCTCATCATCATCATCAGAGAGAAATCTCTGAGATATGGGTGTTTAAAGTTTTAGGTGGTGATAGAGAGGGGATGCTCTATCCCTTTCTCGCAAAGCGTGTGTTAGTATAGCATTTGTATGGCGCACCTGAGCCGTGACGTCACGGCTCAGTATAGTGCTCTCTTTGTCTAGCATGATATTAAAATGCTAATTTATCTTATTGGTTGTCGAACTAATTTAATTTTGTTTTCGGTGATGTGCTCTTTATGATCAGCTTTTTTATGAGGTAATAAAAAAATATTAGTCATCATGCCTATTGTGTAATTTGTTGGCAGGTGTTCGGGTTGGACAACTTGTCGGGTGAAATATTATGGCGGTTGTACGAGCCGGGCTTAGATACAGAAGGCGTGGCAGTGTTTTCGCAGCGATCCGCGCGCCACCCGCCGCATCTGGCAACACTCAGCATCGTGGCGAAGCAAGAGGTTAGTCCTATGGTGAAATCAAAAACAAGAACGGTTGGTGCTTGCCAAGAATGGAACTCCCTGCCTTCCTCCTTGTTTCCTATAATCTAGGCCTCTTCAAGGCTAGAGTGAATATATTTCTTCTTAATCAACGTGTTATATCCTCGGCCACACCGGCGCTTACCATCAGGCGAGTTGGTGGTCAAACGTAGATCTATTCTGTGTAAAAATAGGCTTGTGTCCATAGCTAAAAGGTATATATTGCTGTACATTTGGCTCCGAACATTAGGCGCTTGACCGAAAGCGTAGCTGAATATTCGTTATTCGGTAAAATCACTATTCGTGTAATCACTACTTTTTACCATCTGCTGTAGCCACAGATTTTTTTTTTGTTTAAATTAGAACGGCTGTCAGGCATTTTTGTGAGAAATTTGTTGTGGCCAGTTGCACCCATATAAACGAAACGTCAGTCATTCAAAATCAGTTAGTAACTGTGATGCGGACAAAGAACTTTGAGACCTAACCCAAAAAGGTAAAATCCAAGTTCTTTGGATGCGGAGATCGACGCGTTGATCTAAATAAGAATGTTCAATCAAGGTTCTGTCACAATGCCTGGCGACAGATTTTCCTTCTATTTACTTCTCTTTTCTGTGGCTGTAGCTATAAGAAATAAAATAAAACTTGGACCAAGTACCATTTGTATCTCTTCTTGTTCCAGGAGACAGGAAATGCCGTGATTGTCACCATCAACCCTATAACCGGAGATCCGATTCGCGATACAGTGTACCTGGATGTACGGCCGTTACAGTGCACTCTACTACACCGCGCGGACAAACACAAGTTACACGCGCTTGTGTTGTTAGACACTGACGAGAAAGTCCACGTAAGTAGTATTATTTTTAGTTGAATATCTGCACCCGTAATCTCGAAGTTATTGATAATTACACCTATCTTGGACAGATTGTTTAGTTAGGTAAGTCCAACTTGGCAAAGAGGTCGCCCGAAGAATCCAACTCGGATGGGCAGCGTTCGGGAAATTGCGTGACATCTTCTCGTCCAAGATACCACAGTGCCTCAAGACGAGGGTCTTTGACCAGTGTGTGTTGCTAGTGATGACATATGGTACTGAGACGTGGTCCTTAACTGTTGGCCTTTTGGAAAAACTCAGAGTCACACAGCGGGCAATGGAGAGAGCTATGCTCGGAGTTTCTTTGCGCGATGGAATCCGGAACGTGGACATTCGCCTATGAACCAGAGTCACCAACAGCTGTTAAAATTTGCAAGTTGAAGTGGCAATGGGCAGGCTACATCGCTCGAAGAACCGATAACCGATGGGGAAGAAAGGTTCTGGAGTGGAGACCACGAACCGGAAGACGCAGCGTATGTAGGCCTCCCACTAGATGGACCGACGACATTGTGAGAGTCGCGGGCATCCAGTGGATGCAAAAGCCAGGCTGTCGTTCAGTGTGGAGGGGCACGCCTATGTTCAGCAGTGGACTTCTTCTGGCTGATGATGATGATGATCTGCACCCGTGGATTTCCTGGCATTTTTTTTGTTTGTGGCACTGGCAGGTCAGCAGTACTCCATATACGACCGAAGTTATGTTTAGACTGATAAGTACAATAAGACTTTCTTTCGACTAAGTACACCCCGAGCTTTTAACTCGGTATAGAATAGGCATGTATCCTAATTTTTCTATTACCTTATTTAAAAGCTGATCATTTAGAGCCCATCAACTAAAACAAAATTAAAATTTGTTCAAAAATAATAAAGTTATAAGTATTTCAATTTCAAGCTAGACGGAGAGCGCACTATAGCACGTTATGACATCAAGTCGTGCGTGCGCCATACGAATGCTATACTAACACACGCTTTGCGGGAGAGAAACAGAGCATCCACTTTCTATCCCCACCACAAACTTTTAACGCTTCATCATCTTCATCATCATCATTTTAGCTGTAGGACGCCCACTGCTGGACATAGGCCTCCCCCATCGATCTCCAAAAGGGCCGGTTGGAAGCAGCCTGCATCCAGCGTTTACCTGCGGTCTCTTAGGTCATCTGTCTAGCGGCGGAGTCCAACGCTGAGCTACCAGTCAACGGTAAACGAGTGAATGCGACTGGCGAGAGACCGGGGAGAGTGGCATAAACAAAGGGAGGCCTATACCCAGCAGTGGGTCATTCAGAGCTGACGATGATATCAACTAGAGACAAGAAAGACAGAGAGCCTGTCACAACGAAAGGGACCTTATATAAATAAAATATTCGCGACATTTTTGCACACACGGTCATCTGACCCCAAACTAAGCAAAGCTTGTGATATAGCTGCCAGAGAGATGCATACATACATATATAGATTTAAATACATACTTAAATAGATATTAACAACCAGATATAGAACAAACACAAATGTTCATCACATATATGTTTGTCCTAGGTGGGAATCGAACCCACGCCCCCAAGCTCAGAAGGTAGGCTCACTACCAACTGGACCAACGGGCTATCTCGGTATAAGATACCCCTTAATTTTATTACAATCTAGCCTAATGTAATTTTTCCTTAAACACCTTATTCGTTAATTATAACCACTGATAATATTTGTTTGCAGCTATTCCCTGAAACATCAGCACCGTTAGTAGAAAATATGTTCATGTATGTTGCCAACAAAAACACTGCGAAGGTGCAGGGATACGCGCTCAAATATGACGGAGAGGTAAGCAAAAACAAAGTAAATACAGGTCTTCATCTTCATTTTGAATTTCCAGCTTGACTAAGCGACTATGAATTTCTTAAAGTTATATGATTATTTACGGGATATTTACCGTGGTAAGGTTGTGGAATGAGCTCCCGATATTTCGGCGCAGTTACATGTACCAGCCCGATGGGTCGATGACATCAGGCTCATCGCAGGTCATACGTGGATGAGATTAGCCCGAGACAGGGATCAATGGCGCAAGGGAGAGGAGGCCTATACCCAGCAGTGGGTTGATACAGGCTGACAATGATGACATGTACCATGTTCACGGGAAGACTGAAGAATGCGGGTGGTTGGTCGAACAGTTAAAAAGTTAGGTACAGACATAACGATCTACCCTCTTTCTTAGTCTAACTTTTTCTTTAACTTTTTTGTGGTTTAACTTTAGTGAACAACCGTGATAGTTTAAAACAGTATTAATTTCTTATCTAACAGGCAGCAGTGGCAGAAAAGACGTGGTCGCTCTACCTGGGCGGCTCTGCCTCCTCCGGCGCTCGCATAGTGTCAATAGCTCAGAAGCCTGCATGGGAGCGCGTTAGATCAGCGGGGACTGTGCTCGGAGATCGCTCCGTACTTTACAAATACTCCAATCCTAACTTATTGCTGTTTGTGGTCGACGCACCTGATCCCATTCACAAGGGTGAGTGTACTAACAACAAGATTACACAAGGTTACATATAGTATACAAAAGGTTAAGTATAGTATACACAAGGTTACGAATAATACTCAATAAGTTTATTGCGACATATGTATGCATGCAAACCTTAAATAACATGGTTTTTCATCTTAAAATGACATGTAGTACATATGACCCTGTTAGGGTATGGCCAGAAAGAATAGAACGGTCTATTTGAACATCGTCAAAGTTATCCTTAAAAAATTCGTCCAGGGTGTAGTAACATTTACACTAATAATAAATAAATGAACTAATATAATAATAAATTAATATGCCAAAGATTACGTACAATATACACAAGGTTACATATAGGATACAAAAGGGAAAGTATACATAAGGTTACATACAGTATACACAAGGTTAGGAATAGTATACAAAAGGTTACGTATAGTATACACAAGGGTACATATAGTATACAAAACGTTGCATCTTTAGGAAACTGTAATATTTGCAACAAGTTTAGCTTAAGTTGAGATTGTCCTGTTTTGTGTACCTTCTAAATAAAATAAAATAAAATCAAATGGAATTAGGTTGTAATAAAACAAATTTGTATAAGAAATCCGTTTATTACAACTTCACCAAGGATTTAAAACAAGACGGTTACTTAATCGTAAAACCTAAATCAGAAGGTGGCTGCGAAAATTTGCGCGACCGCAAACCGTATTTCGGCGCGTTAAGAGGGGGCCTCCGAAATTTTATGCTAATTTGCCATGATATTCTAACTAAACCAAATATCCTATCAACGTAATAATTGATATATGTGATTTTTCAATTCATTTTCTTTCCGGCACTAAGACAGAAACATAATAGCGAGATATTTACTCGATACTTTATTGTTTTCAAAAAGGTGCCTTTTTGCTGATTTTTTTGATTTTTTCTTGGATAGAACTTCAGTCACATATCTAAAATAAATACTCATCGAAGGAAAATATAGTTTGTTTTCCAGTGCTAAGACAAAATTTACCTAGATTAATTAGTACTCTCATAATAAATTATATTCGATTTGAGACTTACGTCCTTTAGTTCTAAGCAACTATTCGGTCAAACGGCAAGTCCGATTTTCAACCTTATTCTGTTGCGTTTTGCATCTAAATGGCGAAACATGCTCCGTTCAACCTCAGTACCGCACTATGCTCCAACGGGGAAGGACGCACGCGCTTGCTATTCGCCTAGATTTATCTTCCGAGTGCGATTATATCAACACCTACTGTATTTTCAAACAATGGATAACATAAAAAATCTATGGCTTGAACGCGACCATTTGATGCGGCAACCAAGTGTTGCCAATGACCTAGAGCACAGACTAGGTAAAGCTACTATGAAAAAAATTACAGGTATTAATAATTATGGATACGACTAGGCCATCTATCATTAGGGCATCTATTATTATGTACGCTCGGTAATATAGTTACAAGAGTCTAAGTGTTTCGTGTGGAGAGAGAAAGAGAGAGAGAGACAGTCAGAAAGACTACTAAAAATCTAAATTATTAAGTAAAATATAATTTTCGTTGAATAAAAAAATATAATAATAATTAACAATTTTTTTTTTTAATTAATAATTTCATAAATTAAATGAAATTTAATTAAATAATTCATATATACCTAAATAGATTATAGTTATTAACAACCAGGTATAGAACAAACACAAACGTTCATCACATAACTGTTTGTCCTAGGTGGGAATCGAACCCACGCCTCCAAGCTCAGAAGGTAGGTTTACTACCAACTGGACCAACGGGCTTTCGCGTGTTTCGTTTATTTTAGTATAGTATAGTATAGTATAGTATAGTATAGTATAGCATAGCATAGCATAGCATAGCATAGCATAGTATAGTATAGTATAGTATAGTATAGTATAGTATAGTATAGTATAGTATAGTATAGTATAGTATAGTATAGTATAGCATAGCATAGCATAGCATAGCATAGCATAGCATAGCATAGCATAGCATAGCATAGCATAGCATAGCATAGCATAGCATAGCATAGCATAGCATAGCATAGCATAGCATAGCATAGCATAGCATAGCATAGCATAGCATAGCATAGCATAGCATAGCATAGCAAAGCATAGCATAGCATAGCATAGCATAGCAAAGCATAGTTTAGCATAGCATAGCATATCATAGATATATTATATAGATACATAGCATTTTAACAAAAATGACCTCATACGTACTGTTTCTGAGATAATCGATGGTTTTTGAAAAAAATTACGAAAATTTTCCGGATTTTTGCGCTTTAATATTTTGAAAGGCATTCTTTGCACAAAAATAGCCGAATTTGGGCTTATCAGACGCGTCTTTTTATTTTCTACACAGGTGTGTATACTGTGTTTCTATTTTATTATTATTTATGCCTACCAACTAAATAAACACATTTTTTTTTTAATATTATTTATTTCCTGAAATTGTGAGAGTAGAAAGCCAAAAAAATAAATATAGTCTATTTATTACACCACTGAATTTTTTGTGTTGAATTTTTTTGTTATTTTTAACATGAAATTCCGGTTACGTAATTTCAAACCCAATTTGGGGTTTTTAGGGTTAGGTCCTAAAGCCAAGTTTTTGAGTTTAACGTCTTCGTCTGCCAGAAAAAATGATGCCTATGACGTCAGATTTTTGATTGGACCATTGTGTCCAAAGTTATGGACCTTCAAAAAATCGGGTATTTATGGTCCGCCTCGCTACTTAGTAACTCAAGTTACTATGTACCTACGAGTCTTAAAATACTAAGTGACCTATCGTTGGATAGCCAGTGAAGCTAACTATTCTTGCCTGGATTGACCTGGGACAAAATGTTTGAGGAGCCGGGTATTTCAGGTCGTCAAAATCTTAAGACCTAACTTAGACTATAATATAAACTAAAAACTAGAACTAGTTATATTTCCTAAACCACAGCATTAAAAAATCTGCAAAAAAATTACTAAAATTAAAAATGAGCTTTACTACTTCGAGCCAAAATTTGGGCGTGGTAGGGGGTGGTTTTCACCCCTCTTTATTTCTATTTATATGTATTTCTCACTAATTTCAAAAGTAAAAATCTAAATATTGTATAAAGCTAGAGATAAATATATACTGTTTTTTATGTAAATTTTTTTTGGGTTAAAGGTCTGGTTTAGGAGATATGACCCGGGATCGGGTACCCCGTGCCACGAGGTTTTTGGGTTTTTTGGTCTTATCCCGGCAAGTTCAACCTAGCAAAGCATAGCATAGCATAGTTCAGTTTAGTTTTATTTAGGTTATTTCAATTTAATTTATATACTTTATTATTCTTATATTGTAGAAAACCTAAAAATTAATTACAAATACAATTTTGAAAAGTGAAATAAACAATTTACGGTTCTGCGCGCCGCGACCGAACTCAGCTAATCGCCAAAACACCAAGTACACCAACACTATGCTTATCCTGTGTGTTATTGCTCCTTGCCGCTTTACAAGGTCGAGTGCGCGAGTTGTGTACACTTTAGCTGCGCGCGACTGCCGCGCTGCCGTGGTTGTGTTTCACACTAATGCGGGTGATGCGAGACGCGCGGGTGAAATCAGAAATTTTTCTGGCCTTATACCCAGCCTTAAGGTTCACGTTTGCGTGATTTTCCGCAGTCACCTAGAATCGATAAAATAGGTGACGGTACGGCCCCTATACAGTGCCATTAGTCCCAGATTTGATAGTTTACGAAAACTTTTTTGTTTTCGTCTTGTTCCATACATTGCTGGGCTAAAAGGTATTTGTTTTTTTTTTCGTATTAGAGTGAAGCAATCTATACCGCCGATAACTGCCAAATTTAGTTCCTCCACGTTTCCGATAGAGGCGCTTCACTAAAATGTATGGAACAATACGTAAACGAAAAAAGTTTTCGTGAACTATCAAATCTGGGAATTAAGGGCACAGTATTATTTTGTCAATAATGTAAGTGCATGTATTCCGCAGACATGGTGGTGGCGAGTTGCGTGGACGGAGTGTCCGGCGCCGTGGTGGCGGGCGCCGCGCACCGCCGTGCGCGTGCGCTGCCTCTCTCCGTGCACATGGACAACGCGCTAGCGTATCTGTACTACAACGACAAGCACAGGCGGACTGAACTAGGTGAGAATTTTTTTAAATATTTTTTTTACTAGCTGTGCCCCGCGGTTTCACCCGCGTAGTGATGACAAACGGTGATGGTGATGATGATGATGAAGAGTAGCCTATGTCACTATCCGACCCTTGAACTATACCCATGCAAAAAAACAGGTAGATCCGTTGCTCTGTTGCTGCGTGAAAGAGGAACAAACAAATTGTTAGTTTGTTTGTTCCTCTTTCACGCAACACAGAAACACCAACAACGAAATACACTTTCGCATTTATAATATAAGTATGATGTAAGGTAGCAAGAGGGCGTCCATTAATTACATGACACAATTTAGGCTATTTCGACTCGCACCCCCCCTTGGTGAGATGTCGTGAAATTTGGCTCGAGCCCCTCCCCCATCCCCTAATCACACGTGAGATTATTAAAATTCGTATTTTTACTGTAAATACGTTAATCTGTAATACGTTGTGTAGCATTTAACAATATTTTAGCGGATAAACATGTCTACTTACTTAATTTAACCCAGTTTCTTCGCAAATTTTCACTGTTTCTTGCTTTACTTTCTTCCCCCCCCCCCCCCCATCCCTACTTGAGATTGGGTGAGATTCAGCTCAACCCCTCTGCACCCAAATGGCTCACGTAATTAATGAATGCCTTTTTTCAACTTTTTTTCCCTTTTATAATGTGCTAGTTTTGATGAAGTGAACTCAATACTCCATCATTTATTGCATAATTATTATGAAGTTCACATACAGATGTTAGGTAGCATGTTTAAATTAGGTAATACATAATAATAACCGTTATTGGGTATGGCAATATAGTATAGTATATAACTATTCCATTATATTTTGTTTCCAGCGACAATGGAGTTATACGAAGGCAAAGAGCGCTGGTTGGCAGCTGGCGCGGAGTTCAGCTCGCTGGCGTCGTCGCGCGCGCCCAGCGTGGAGCGGCAGACCTACATCCTGGCGGGCTCGCCCACCGCCGCCGCCAACACGCACACTGACAAGTCGCTCACAGACAAACATGTACTGTGTAAGTATTACATACTAGCTGGAATGTCTTCGACCAGTGTGTGTTACCAGGGATGACATATGGCACTAAAACGTGGTCTCTCACTATGATCCTCATAAGTAAGCTCAAAGTCGCACAACGAGCAATGGAGAGGGCCATGCTCGGGGTTTCTCTGCGAGATTGAATCAGAAATGAGGAAATCCGTAGACGACCGAAAGTCACCGACATAGCCCACCAGATTAGCAAGTTGAAGTGGAAGTGGGCAGGGCACATAGCACGCAGAACAGATGGCCGATGGGGCCGAAAGGTTCTCGAATGGAGACCACGGGCCGGTATCCACGGACGTCACAATGGACAGACGACCTAAAAAAAGACCGCAGGGAAACGCTGGATGCAGGCCGCTTCCAACTGGCCCTTTTGGTGGAGATCGATGGGGGGAGGCCTACGTCCAACAGTGGACGTCGTATGGCTGAAATGATATTGATGATGACTTCCACCATGGGACAAACAGCTTTCCATGATGTCCTTTCTCCCTCAGTGGCGCTAACATCAGGCGCGCTCGTGCAACTTCCCTGGCAGTTCCTGGAGCCTCGCCGGCCTATGTCGCCTTCCCCCACGGACAGAGAGGAAGGCCTCATCCCGTACGCGCCAGAACTGCCCATACCGTCCGATGCAATCATCAACTACAACCAGACCGTGCATCGGGTGAAGAATATCTACACTGCGCCGTCGGGACTCGAGTCCACGAGCTTGGTGCTCGCTACCGGACTTGGTAAGATACCTTTTTAACCGACTTCAAAACAACATGTTTATAATTCGACTGTTTTTTTTTGTATGTTTATAACGCGAATACTCAGCACATTATGAATTGATTTTGAAGATTATTTTTTTGTTTGGTAGGTCATACTTCAGTGGTAATTCTATATAAATTTCATCGAAATCAATTCAGTAGTTTGAGTTTTAAATCAATATATTTAGAAAAATATTTTTAAAAGATAAATAGCTTTACATGATTTTGTAAAGAATAATAATCAATTTGCGCAAACATTTTCTTCGGTTTCTTCTGGGCAAGCGTGCTCCAACTTTTATTGTGAACTTTAATTTTTATTTTATATTATTTTTTTTACTCATGCTTATTACTCAATAAAGTGCAATTCAGGACTTGCGAGCGCTAACTACCTAAAGCTGTATTAACCTAGAAGTTGTCTCTCGGTCTATCGCGTAACACTTGTCGCGTTATCTCCTGTAATTCACGCGTCAGCGGGCGCGGTAGTTCCGGCAAGTCGGCTACTTGCATGCTACTTGAGTGCGCCAGGCCTGCTAATACTGGATTCCACGCAAGGTACGTTCAACGGTTCAACTGGCGAGTTGCAAACCATTACCTTGATTGAAATTCAGGCATTTTGTGATCTCAATAGTTTCCTGTTCTAACCTTGGTATGTGTGCTTAAGAGGCCTATTACAAAATGAACCGTTCAATTTTAAGTATTTGTATTTCGGGCATAAAACGAATAAATAAAGCCGTAATTTTCAAGATAAATATAAAATAAGTAAACCATAACATAAAAATGTTTATTTTATGACAGTAGTTAACGAAATCCATTCTCAAATTTTACCTCCTAAAGTTTTACGAAAAACTACTTTTGTAAATTGGAGGTAACAAATGGATTTTTACCAAAATCTGAAGCCGCCACATTCAATAAAAAATAAAGAGGAAAGACAATAGCGGAACATTAGAGCGTAGCTCGGAAATTTCCCTAAATAAGGTATGAACTTAGATGGCGCCGTAATTTGAGCGTGCGTAATGTTGCGAAACTAGACTACGATACTAGCGCTACGGTAATTTGTAGAACCCTTTCGTACATTATCTGACTGCAGCGCTTACGGAAGTTCGAGACAACCTGTAGCACGCTCAAATTACGGCGCCATCTAAGTTCATACCTTATTTAGGGAAATTTCCGAGCTACGCTCTAATGTTCCGCTATTGTCTTTCCTCTTAGTCTATCTTCCTACAAAGTGTGTGACGCATCGATTTATTCGCAGATTTATTCTACACCCGCGTGGCGCCGTCCAAGACGTTCGACCTCCTGAAGGACGACTTCGACTACTATCTGATCACCGTGGTGCTCACGGCGCTAATACTCGCCAGCTACTTCACCAAATACTTCGCCTCGAGGAAAATGCTCAAAATGGCCTGGAAGTGATAATTGCCCTTAAGAGTAAGACAACGATGTTCGCTATCTCTCAATCGCACATTCTAAATTTTTATGATATAAATATACACTTAACACAGATGGGTGATATTGAAAAATGATTGCAAACATTTTCTTTTTTTTTTTTACATCGGACTAGGCTAACGTTTAACCGTGATCTCGCTTGATAGAAAGCGATGATGCGATCTAAGATGGCGCACGTTTGCCCGTTAATAACCTATTAACCCTAGACTTGAACACTCCAAGATTGTAATGCTGCGCAAACACAGACAGGGGCAAGGCGTTCCATTGTTTTGCTGTTCTAATTAAGAAAGATGAGTCAAAACGCTTGGTGCGAATAAATGGCATTTCGACCAAGTAAGGGTGACGCCTTGCCGTTCGTCGTGACGTCCGGTAATGAAAAGGTGATGGGGGAACAAGTTCGTGAAGTTCCGATGCACACTCTCCGTGGAAAATTTCTGTAAAATACCGTAATAATTTGTTATTACTTAAAGTAATTCTCGATTCCAAAGATTTTTTTATGAACACAAAAAATTATATTACAATACACATAAAATTAAAATTTTAAACAAAGTATTAAATATCCGAATAAGGAAAAGGGTGCTAAACATTTTCAGTATGAACTGTAATTTAATATAATAATAATTTAAAAATATCGATTGTGCGACTGGGAGAGCGTTTAAAGCGTCAAAGCGTTCTTAACTGGTAGGAAGTCGTAAACGTGTTGGAGGAATTTGAACAGTTTTTGGGACGTAAGGACGACGTTTTTAAAGTTCATCAAATTATTAGGTTTTTTATTTCAAGATTACACGGAAAATGCGTACTATCTTTCACAGTTAGCGCAAGCATAATTTTCTTTTAATTTGTATAATGTATTTAAAAATATCAAAATACCCACAACAAAGGTAAAAACTATGCTAGTGCTTTGACAGGTTGCTATAACTCCATCAGCCAGATGTTCTCCTTTCATTAATTCCCTTTCCCTTTTTCCCTTTGTTTGACACAAAAAAAGAATTAGTAAGCAAATAATAGGCATTGGTGACCCAAAAATAACCATTAATGACCTAAAATTAGGCATTGCTGACACAAAAATAGGCATTTGACATGGTGTGTGAACCTTGGAAATGTAGTTCTGATGTCATTACACAAATGCTGTCAAAATTCCTTCAAACGTAATGGACTTTAGTATTATAAGTCATGTGATCGTCTGACATAGTTTATAATTACAACTGATTCATATGCAATATTTCAAACAAGATTAAAGGCGAATCCACCAAAGCTGTGAGCTAATATTGTAAAAAAACTAGGAAATTGGAAAATAAAACATAAACAAAACATATTGAAACTTTTTCTTTTTCTTCCATTTCCACACAGCTTTGGTGGGTAGCCGGCTTAAAATCAGGTCATTGCACATCTCATCAAAGACTCACTCGGCTCAAAACAAAACAAAACATTGAATGATGAACCCTACGGATGTCACTTTACAGTATAATTTTATACAACAAACTTGCATGATTGCTATTTGTCACCATGACAACAAGTGGAACAAATTACAAGTGTTGCATGTTGTTAAAAAAATCTGCTGTATTCAGCACATAAGAGTCACATTCCAATGTTGTGCAATCGAGTCAGGGGATTGGCCGGTAAAAACTTTGTAGATGGCGCATGCATAGCTTGTTCCTTTTTACATAAACAAATCAGCTTAAAATAATGAATCAAATATTTATGGCGTTAAAGATCAAAATCTAACTAATTATATATATCAAGTTATGGCGTGACAAGATAAATAGGGATTCATTTTTATATATATATATAAAAATTAATCCCCATACTTGATGTCACGCCATAACTTGATACTTTGTAGATGGTTCTTACGAAAAGAAAAATTAAGGAAATTGAGGAGAAAATTTGATATTTTCAGAAAAATTAATGACGATTTTAACTTCGCGCGAAGACAGGACGTCTGTCGGGTCAGCTAGTAGTATATACAAATCAGCTTCTATTATGAACCAAATTTATAGCGTTAAAGATCAAAATAGTGTATAGAAATGTCCGAGAGAACCGGTCCACATTTGATATCAGGAAGCACTGGCTCTTTCTGGCAGATAGTCATTGCGATTTTCTAAAAGAAATAAATATTCGATTTCACATGCACTTTCCAACTTGGGTATAAGTTTCTTGGGTACGAGATATGCTTGCGCCACTTTGCCTTTGTGCGAATGCCAATTTATACTGAGATTTGAATCACCTCACTACTATAGCTATATTATAATAACAGTAAAGGAACAAACTAGCGATTATTGTCACAAGATCCTGTTGTTTACATAAATACTTTTATTCTGGTTTTTAAGCCCAACAGACATTTGATTGTTAAGGTGGTTCGTTTCACAAGTGGCGGGAAATTCAAATTTCAAACAGTTTTATTGTCCTTGTAGCTAGGCCGGGTAATTATTGTAAACGATCAATATATTTGCACAAATTGATTATTATTCTTTACAAAATCATGTAAAGCTATTTATCTCTAATGCACATTATTACTTACATTTGTGAATAAACAAATTTTTGCTGTTACAAACGGTTTATTGACAAATGTAAGTAATATGGTGCGTTACTGTTATATAGTTGTACATTATAATGTAAAGAACAGCCAACATTTTGCGCAAACACTGTTATTTAAAAATCAATTACCTGGTTTGGCTACTAGGACCAAAAAACTGTTAAATTTGAATTTCCCGCCATAGGTGAATCAAACTACTTTAATGACTTTCTGCAGTAAAAGTATCAAATAACATTTATCGAGGCCTTTACTTATCAGGCACTATGTTTTATCATTCGAAAACAAAACAATAATTACTTTATTGTATTTAAATTGAAAGGCTCTTTGTTTTCACTTAGTATTTAAATATAAATGTAACATGTAGCTAGTGCAATTTAGATAAGAATTATTTATTTAAGGGGTGGTTGTATCGTGAATTTTATAAATGAATATAAAACCATTCCAATGAGACATCTTGTAAAGAATTTAACCTTCTAGAAACTACTAATTCTTAAAACAATGAAAATAGTTCATTTTAACCATAGTGTAAAATTTAGATACCCCGTGGTATGAAAACACATATTTATTCAACACTTATAGAGTGTAGAGGCATCTAGCTTGTAAGAAATCTCTACTTTATCTCTGTTGCCCTAAATATCGAAATATATAAAACATTTTAAGGACTCAGATTTATTATAATGCGAGATCTATCTAAAGCTGTAGATTGTAATCATAGAGATACAATACATATAGAGTCACAATCGTGCCAAAAAAACCCAAACCAAAACTGCGCACGCTACGAATTGCGCAGACTTTTTGGTTAGTCACAAGGTAACCGCGATCCGACTACAACGCCGCGCGATGCCAGAGCTACGATGACATAGCGGACAACTAACGTTGAACACTATGCAAGCGACATAACGTCAATATTGGAGTAAATGTGGCATTGTGACGAATATAATTGATACAATGACGCTCGGACGTTTTTTTGACTGTTTTCACTGAGAGATTGTGACTCTATAGGAATTGTATATCGATGATTGTAATGCCGTGGATAGACTTATTGGACAAACAATACCGAACGTTCGAGTAGGTCTGGACGTATCAGCGAAAGCGAACGAAGGACTCGCTCGCTTGCGACAGTGCTCGCGGAATGTCAGTCCGATGCGGAAAAAAGTTTTCCGTAAGCATTCGTACGCTAGGTCTGTACTGGGGGTCTAGACAAGAGCCACACACTGTTAGCGTTCACGCCTGCGGAAAGATGACATTGACAATGACATTAGCATGAGATAAATTATCTCAAGCTAATGTCATTTTCATACAATTACATCTCTCCGCAGGCGTTAACGCTAACAGAAAGTGGCTCTTGTCTAGACCCCCAGTACACGGCTTTAACGACCAGCGCACACGACAGACATTTTATGCGCGTCAATCACTCGCTGGTAAAGGAGTGCATCTAAAACCTGAGACAGCGTGTTTTAACAGACAGATAGATGCCAAAGATTGAAGATTTTTTCTCACTTGCAAATAATCTCTCATGTGTGTTGGTTCTTACATGTCATAATTTTTTACTCCAAACATGTAAATAAGTTACAATTCTCATAAATCAATGAGAGCCATATCTTAAAGATAACTTTTTTACTCAGTTCCTTTGTTTATTCTTCGAAGTTGCAGATATATTGTGTTAAAACTATCGTTATTGCATATTGATATGTATTTTTATGTGAAACGCACTTGGTTTTGTTTGTATGTAGTATTATGCTCATACAATTGTTATTTAGCATATAAGGTTAAAGTTTTATGGGCGCCTGGTTTTTATTTTTCTTAGGGTCAGTTCACGTTGTTATAGTAGCTGGATCAATGACAATATAACCACTTGACTGCTCATCCTTTACCCCGCATGAGGCAAACGTTCTAACATGTCAACCTAAACTATTTCGAGCGGGGCCAATCCTAGGCGCGAATTGAATGAGTGGCTTTTGATTCTCCAATCACAAGCGTCGAGTCGCGTCGAGTCTCCAATCACAAGCTGCCCCCCGCGAAATTTGACTTGGGTATTTTGACTACATGTGCGATCAAGTGGTTATATTATCTTTGCGATGGGTCCAGTAAATTCAGTGCAGTTCTGGAGCGTATCGATTCCATTACACAAATCGCTGTCCAAATAATTCCAGCTGCGATCCCAAGATTAAAATCCTAGATAGTGTGAACTGGCCGTTATCGTTGTAGGTTTGTGGTTTTAGCAAAATATGTTATAATTTTTAAGTCCTGGGCACACCTTTTCATGTTTGTGACGTTTCAAACGCAGATGGTGTGCCTAGGCCTTTAGAAGGAATAGGTCTGATCAAAGTATTAAGTTTACCACCGTGTACCAATGAAGTTTATTTTATTCTCCGTTACAAGCTTTTATTTCAGTAAGTCCCTTACTTGTTTATTTATTTATTTAGTTTTGTTTATTGGCACACAAAACAAAATATGGTCAAAACAATCTAAACTTAAATGTTTACATTTTAAAAAGAATATTTTCAAAAATCACTAAAAGGCATAGGTGATAAAGTCACAAATCAGACCCAAATCGGCATAATGCCGGCTACTAACCAGCGGCTGTTGGGTTCTTTCGTTGGTGGTTTGTCGGTCTATGCATATGGTGCCATTTTTTGAAGTTAGTCTTCAAAATAAAGTTCTATGAAAAAGCATTATAATGTAAACCTTATATCATGTTAGATACAGTAGAATTTTAAATAACTTAATTTAAAAGACAGCATCGTGTTTTGTCTCACAATATGAAAACAATGCTTTCCTTCCACCATGTCATATCCGTACCCGAAGTCTGAAGAACTGAAATTGGTACATGGCTGTAAGTCTATTGGTTATTCTTTACGGGGTGTATCTCTAGCTGACTGACATATTCAACGATATCATTGTACTACTCATTGTAAACAACTTTTACTTTAAGGTCCTACCCTGATATAGCAAAAAAACAGCTGTTCCATACACTTTGTTGGTGTTAAGACATTTGCCCATGGAAAAACTGTTTTAGAGTTCCGTACATCAAAAGAAAAAAACGGAAACCTTATAGGATCACTTTGTTGTTCGTGAAAAAATCAGAAAATTGTTAATTTGATGTTATAATCATATCTTTCAATATTTTAACTTTTTTTTGTTTGGGTTCCGTCCAAAGGAACCCTCAGAATGCGAGTCCTACTCGTACTTGTCAGGTTTATTTTTTTGGATTGGTTCCAAAGTAAAAATTGTTTATAATGAGTACAATATCTTTGAATATTTCCGTCGTTTAAAGATACACCCTGTATATAGCAAAGTTTATCATTTCAAAAAGAACTGTCATTTTTCACTAAAAGAAATTAATTTTTCTCTTTTCTTTTCAATACTTGAATGAACAATAAAAAATAGTTTTCATCTTGAAGTGTTACCATTTCAATTAAGATTTTGTTTAATATAAACACGCGGTTGTAAATATGCTTAGCTAGTTTTTGCGTTGTATTTGTCGTTATATCACCCTCGCATTGTTTGAAACGGTTAAAGTTGATTGAGACCAATTAGTTTCAATAATTATTTAAATATGATCGGAGAGTGGTTTTGGGGTGTTTACAAAGCGCATTTAATTATTCAAAAAGTGTGAGTGGATACGAAACATACTGGTTATTCGATCAATGGTATGATTGCTACAAAAGAAAATTTGTATAAAATTAATAAATTATAAAGTAATTTCTGCCATTCATTTGTTTTATTTATATAGCTACGGCCTTACTTACAAACGCTACTTAAGTTAAGCAATGCTTAAAATTGCAATTTCCGTCAGCTAGTTGATAGAGCAATTTTAAGCATTGCTTAACTTAAGTAACGTTTATAAGTACGGCCGCTAATATCTACTCCTCAGAGGTTATATTCAGAGGCTGTAGTCACAACTTTTGCTTATTCATACTACAAAAAATAATTTTACTCTCATTGCACGGTTCTTTGTGTGCGTCGTACTCCCAGCGGAATATTATTGAATTTCATGATTTGAGTTTAATAGGTATTTTTTAGTGCATGAAGTTTCTGTCCACTTTTTGGCACTAAAAAAAGGACGCACTAGAAAAAAAACCACTAATAATTAGTGTATAATAAGGGATGTCTATAATTAAGACAAATATTTTATTAATAGATAAATTTTATTTCAGTCAGCTACATCATAATTTTATTATAACCATAACTTAAAGACAATAATTATGGCACTCACATGAAAGTTACGACTATAACGGCGTACTATGCTATGGCACGCTCATTTGAGACCTGGGGCCTTACGGACAACTGCTATAGCGGCACCTAATCCGCTCAGTTGGAAAATCATGGGACCGCAAACCGTATCTGGGCGCGATAAGGTTCACGTTCGCGTGATTTTCCAACTGAGCGGATTAGGTGCCGCAATAGCAGTTGTCCGTAAGGCCCCTGGGGTCTAGACAAGAGCCACTTTCTGTTAGCGTTAACGCCCGCGGAAAGATGAAATTGTATGAAAATGACATTGACAATGACATTAGCTTGAGATAATTTATCTCAAGCTATTGTCAATGTCATTTTCTTACAATTTCATCTTTCCTTAGGCGTTAACGCTAACAGGAAGTGGGTCTTGTCTAACCCCCCTAGGCCCTACATAGACGAGATGGATTTTAATGGTTCACTCTACCCTCAGAATCGATGGTAGTCGTTCACCAGTTTTAATCGTCTGTCCTCTGCAACTGTTAATAATAAAAAACCGTCCTACTAATTGATCATTTATTTTATGAAACCATAAAATCGAATATGAGTTTGATGTTCGAGTCGTATTCTTTGTTTGTGTGGTGAAATGGCGTGCCCACGACGGGTTCTAGGTTCATATGCTTCACTGGGGGCGGCTCCAGGACTGTGTCGTTGTCGCAGAACTTCCTGAGGTGGTACCACGCTGATGCGTATTCATAATCTAGGATCTGCTTGAAGAATTTCACAGCTGACGCCTGTCGATCAGAAAATAGGCAAATATGTAAAAACGACCTACTAAAATATTATGTATAGTTTCAAATAAGAATGAGATCGGTCTAGCGCCATTTTGTGACGTCAAGACGGTAATCTTGGTACAAATTGCCATTATTGAAAAAAAAATAGTTTTAGGAATATAAACAACTAGCGGTCCGTCCCAGCTTCGCACGGGTATAGATTATAGCCTATGTCACCCGGGGATAGTGTAGCTTCCCGTCAGTGAAAGAATTTTTCAAATCACTTCAGTAGTTTCGGACCCTATTCAATGCAAACAAACAATCAAATCTTTTCTCTTTATAATATTAGTATAGATAAAGCGGTGAGCTATTTGTGATGTATTTGAAGATATAGTTTATTTTGTCTTGATATATTTTTGCAAATTTTTGTTTTTTATTTTATTTTATTGTTGCTTGAAAGGACGACTAACAGCTTGGTTACAAATGTCTTATAGATAAACATACTACTACGACTAAACTTAAACTTAAATAGATACACAAAGCTAATAGGCATGATGACTAATGTTTAATTTATTACAAATAACCGGCTTAGCAATGGAAATGAAAGCGATAACTAAATACATTACACATACTGAAAAAATAAATTAAATTGGCTGATAAATCTCTGAGATATGAGTGTTTAAAGTTTTAGGTGGGGATAGAGAGGGAATGAAAATGATATGAAAAATATTTTTATTTGCATAAACATAGGCTTACATATTTGTTTATAAAATAGAGATACACACTGGCTTATGTCTATGAAGGATAAATACTAATGTTGATACTGATTACTTCACTAGGCTAGGTCTGTATCGCAGGAAACTGATACGGATTATTCAACTCAAAATTTTGTTAGCCTCTTGTTAGCATAATATTTTGTTCATGTTATAAAGAGGGTAGTTTTAAACAAAGGTGTTTTTTAAGGTGGTTAAAAAACACCACCTATACCTTTCTTGCAAAGCGTGTGTTAGTATAGCATTTGTATGGCGCGCCTGTGGCGTGACGTCACGGCTTAGTATAGTGCGCTCTCTGTCTAGTATGAAATTAAAATGCTTAATCTCATTTATTTTTGAACTAATTATTGTTTTGTTTGCGTTGATGTGCTCTATTTAAGATCAGCTTTTTTATAAGGTAATTAAAAAATGTTAGTCATCATGCCTATTACAGGTCGTCGCGGAAAGAAATATTTCTTTCGTTTATATTGACTATGTACTTTTAATGTATAATTTTGACCTTTCGAAAGTGTACTTGTATTTGTACCCAATTGAAATAAAGATACTGATACTGATAGTAATAATATGTAAGAATGAATGAAGCTGATGTCACCAAGTCCAAAATTGCGTATTTACTCATTCTGAAGTCGGTTTTTTAAATAGATAATTCGCTGCTTAAAAACGAAAGAGCCATAAAACAAAATTATGCAAAATTACTTTTATAAAAAAAATGGGACCAAAATCGCCCTTATTTTCATATACCACAAAGACACACGTCGAAATCGGCCTTTAGATTACAAATTTACGCATACGCGCTTTTGGCATTTTCACGGATGAAAACTAAATGAAAATTTTCAAATTGGACTCCTGAAAAAAAAAGAAATTTTTAATTGTGGCCGCCCTTTAGTTTTAAAGCAGCGAATTTATTCTTCTATTTACCTGCAGCGGTTTAGGTTGTTTATTGGAGAGGTAGGGCTGCACACTCGACATGGCCTCGGTGAGAGTATCGTCAGCGAGCCCGAGGTCCACAGCGAGGCTCGGCAGCGCGTCCACTGCCGTGAGCTGTAGACTGTACGCCTGACTGCTGCGGTACGCCGACCCCACGTCCTTCAGGTAGCTGTCTTTGGAAGACGTCACCAGGAATTTGTATAGTTCAGGTAGAACTTCTCTGCAAAAAATTATAAGGATTTTTATTTATTTTATTCACTAACTAGCGACCCGCCCGCCCTGCTTCGCGCGGGTGTAATTTACGTGCGAAGCCGGGGCGGGTCGCTAGTTATATATATATAAACCTTCCTTGAAAATGTATCTAACTGATGGTGAAAACCGCATCAAAATCCGTTGCGTGGTTTAGGAGGAGTTAGCGGCCATACAGACATACAGACAGACAGACGCGGAAAGCGACATTAATTTATACTATGTAGAGACTAGCGGTCCGCCCCGGCTCCGCACGGGTATAGTTATATAGCCTATTAAAATAGCCTGTATTAATCAGTGATAATTTAGCATTCACATGGTGAAAGAATTTTTAAAATCGGTCCAGTACTTTTTGAGCCAATTCGTTACAAACAACCTTCCTCTTTATAATATTGTATAGATTTGAATCCACTGGTTGCTGGTTGCGAAGAGTACCAATATGTATAATATACAAACACAGGTGTTATCTTTTACTCACATAGTGATTATATTCGCTATCTATTTTTTACAACAAATGTACTGTTTTTTTTTAAATTAAAAATAGGCTTGTGCTTGGCCGCCATCTCGCCTGATGTTATGCGACGATGCGGTCTACGTTGGAGCACGCCTGCCTAAAAGAAACCGATTCACTCGTGATTTGAAAACACCCAGATTGTAACCATCGGGGAACACCCATTCTGGCAGCGCATTCCACAGACTAGCAGTTCGCATTATAAATGTGGAATCAAAGCGCTTCGTACGGGTTATCGGAATATCAACCATAAAGCGGTGTCGATTCTTACCCACTCTGGCAGTCTGATAGAAAAATGGGCAGGAGGGAATCAAATCATGATGTGATGTATATGGTTATAATCAGCAGGCCTAGCATGGGCTGTGGATAAATTGTCTTTCCACCGTTTTTATCCACGCCTAGACGCGACAAAGCTAGAATATGGATACGTTAAGTTTGTCTTTTTCTCGCGGGATAAAAACGGTGGAAAGACAATATGTCCACGGTCCGTGCTAGGCCTACAGGTGTTGAAGTATATGTCCGACGGTTTTGACTCGTTTTTACTGTGCAAGTTCAATGGTTATGGCCCGGCCATTCATTTTATTTTGGTCGAAGCCTATGAGTATGAAGTGCGAACCCCTAACACCCTTCCTCTTATCCTCCTAAGGCCCAGGTTTTACTCTCCTTTCTTGGGCTTCGCCCAGTTCTTTTAAAAGGTTTGCATGGTTCCGACCCAAGACATTGAACATTGAAAAATGTACCTTATGGTACCCCGGGCGTCATCATCATCATCATCAGCCAGAAGACGTCCACTGCTGAACATAGGCCACCCCCTTTAACCTCCACACTGAACAACAGCCTGTATTGCATCCACTGTATGCCCGCGACTCTCACAATGTCGTCGGTCCATCTAGTGGGAGGCCTACCTACGCTGCGTCTTCCGGTTCGTGGTCTCCACTCCAGAACCTTTCTTCCCCATCGGTTATCGGTTATCCCCGGGCGTCAGGCTGATGAAATTGGATAAAGTTCTGGGATGTAACCACTACTTCATTAAAGTATTCATTAGCCACACCGATCCAGGCACACCCCTCTATTTAAGACATCCTTTGCTAAAACGAATTACAAAAAAAGTACCTTTCTTCACAGGACCTCTTCTTTTATGAACAAATATTTGTTGCATAATGATATCGATGTATTCTTTGATAGTGTGAGCGTAATTCGCTCACATTTAGCTTGTCAATTCTTTGATTCTTAATCTTAACTTTATATTTATACTTGGTTATCGCAACTTAATCTTATTTATCTATACTATTAGTTACTGCTACGATAAATTTCCAAATGTTATTCTTTTTTCCATAGGCGGGAACTTGTAATTGGCCTAGTCACCTAATTATTTTTGTTTACTTATATTCTATTTTTAAGAATCAAGTCTATACACATTATTTTTCTTCGTGTTAATTGGTACGTATATATATTATGTATTTTATTTATAATATTTATGGTATGTATTCAGCATTGCGTATTTAGTTTATATATGTATGTATATATATATATATTTATTCAATCTTATGTGCACCACCGACCGTTTTTCAACTTCTTTAGTCCTGTCCATCCAAAGGTTACCTGGAACAAATCGCTTTAGGCGATAAGGCCGCCCATTATACTGCCGTATATTTGTTTTTTATGTTAGTTTAAGTTTCATTTGTATTTTCGGTGTGTAATAAAGTAATATTGTATTGTATTGTATACTATTAGGCCGTAAGTTTCCCTAAAATGCAAAATAAAATAAATAAAGTACTTTTTAGGGACCGTGAGCGTTACGAGGTTATATACGCCCATGATGACGTTGGCGGTCGTTACTGGCGATACTTACTTGACAGTCCGACTGTGAATAAAATCCTTCGACAGCGCGGCAAGCGTTACCAACAAATCGAACGCCCGCCGGAGCACGACCGGCTCCTTCGAGTGAAACCGAGCGACCAGCGGCGCCCAAGTGAAATGCACTAGCGGCAGCAACTCGTCTTCGTGCGGACCCAGCACTGGCAGCCCCTGGTTCATGATTTGAAGGGCTAGTATCGCTTCGTCTCGTTTAGGTGACGTTATGAAGTGTAGACATCGCTTTAGGATCGTGACTGTGACTAGTGCGTGTCTAGGTGGCGGGAGATTTTCATCTGAAAGTAAAAGAGAATTTTATATACTATCAACCCTTCGGCACAGCACATATATACAAGCTAAAGCAGTAGGCAATGGAGAGAGCTATGCTGGAAGTTTCTTTGCGAGATAAAATCAGAAACGTGGATATTCGCCAAAGAACCAGAGTCACCGACATAACTGTTAAAATTTGCAAGTTGAAGTGGCAATGGGCAGGCCACATCGCTCGAAGAACCGATAACCGATGGGGAAGAAAAGTTCTTGAGTGGAGACCACGAACCAGAAGACGCAGAGTAGGGAGGCCTCCCACTAGATGGACCGACGACATTGTGAGAGTCGCGGGCATCCAGTGGATGCAAAAGGCAGGCTGTCGTTCAGTGTGGAGGTTGAAGGGGGAGGCCTATGTTCAGCAGTGGACGTCTTCTGGCTGATGATGATGATGAATGCAGTAGTTTGAGTGACGAGTGACGTAATTAAACAAGCGCCCCTTCCCCCGCCCGCTACGATACTTCACGGTACGCTCGCTACGGTACGCTATAGGCGCGCGCACTGAGAGTTCCATACCACTAAAAAATTCAAAAATAAACGAAATAACCAGTTATAACTTGGTAATGAACAGAAATGAGACAATTTATTTTTTTTGAAAAATAGGCCCACCACATTCTAATACCGTATAGTAATGAAACTCATGTCGATTTGTTCCTCATAATCTTTAGATTCAGTGGTAATATTAGCTATATCCGACCAAACCGGAATATTGACAAAAGCCGATTACTATGGCCACTGTTGTAAAATATGGTCTATTTATTTTTGTATAAAAAATCCTAAGCATGCATCCTTTTTCGTATTAAAAACGTTCCGGTCAAGTGACTTTATAAGGGAAATGAATGAATTGTGGCAAAAATCAAAACAACACATATTATTCTTTATATTATTATTCCGGTTTCATTTTTACCTTATCTTTCGTCCAAATGGTACAAAAAAACACGATGAATTGTATAGTGTTATACCCATCAATATACGGTAAATTCGGTGGGCCTAGAAAAAATTGTCTTCTTTGTCACTGACTCGCACTTAGCCATTATTTATTATTTGTTGTTATACTTTAGAGTGTGTACTATAATCATGCCAAGTTTGATGCTTGTACGTATTACCGTTTTTACATTAGAGCTATTAGGAACCCCCATTTACTTTTTGACTTTTTTATTATTTCTTAGTTAATCCGCCGTAACATTAAACATTTTGTGAAAATTTCAACGATTCGAAAGATACAGCCATTTAAAGGTAGGACGGACAGCCAGCAGATGGACAGACAGACAACGTAGGCTCAGTAATAGAGTTCCGTTTTTACCCTTTGGGGACGGAACCCTATAAACAAAACAAAAAATAAGTACCTAAGTAAAAACTCGACAACCACAGGTTCTCGAGAAGGTAATCAAGTATTTTTTTAACTATTATTTTTAGTAACATGAGGTATCGTAGTTATAAAGATCAAAAACGCCTGTATTTTTTTTAATGGGGGAGATATTAGGGCACCACTTATTCCCTCTATTCACGTTAACGGCCGGCTATCCCAGTCGCGTAGGCAACAAAACGCTCCCTCAGCCCCCGCCAAGTTATAGCGACGATGCATATTGCCGCGCTAGAGTCAGGACGCCCGCGGGGGGATTGCAACGACAAAAACGAACATAGGTCCCACCTCGATGACGCCTGGCGCGGAACTGAACGCGGCGCGCGCAAATTCTCGGGACCTTTTTACAGTTTTAATTTCACTAAAAAACTAAACTATTCAATATCAAAATTCTATCCAAACTAGCGACCCGCCCGCCCGGCTTTGCACGGGTGTAATTTACGTGCGAAGCCGGGGCGGGTCACTAGTTATATATATAAACCTTCCTTGAAAATGTATCTAACTGATGGTGAAAACAGCATCAAAATCCGTCGCGTGGTTTAGGAGTTAGCGGCCATACAGACAGACAGACAGACGCGGAAAGCGACTTTAATTTATACTATGAGATAAAAAAAAAAATTGCCTTTCAGTACATGCAATGTCCAGTTTGTTACGAGCTTTCATTAGAGCATAAAACGAAAAAAAAAAACTGAATCGACTTTGTTTCAGATATTTTTTTGATCGAGGAAATGTTATTCTATCGTGTTTTGAACCAAATCACAGACTCTAACACAAATGTATCTGTGACATGTATTTTTTTCCAGCTCAAATATTGTAATTTAATTTGAAAAAAAAAAAAAAAAAATTTAAAACCGTCAAATTATGTATAAGAGGCTCTTAAAATAGAACCAAACGCATTATCCATGTAGTACGGTACTTACTGGTTACAGTATCATCATAATCTAACAGTTCCTCTTCTCGCTGTTTAATATCTTCCTTGTACATTTCCTCTACGGTCTTCCCTGAAGTCTTTTCAAAATCACTGTCGCTTAGCAACCTCTCGGCCTCTTGAGTATCCTTTACATATTCCCTGTAAACAAACAGACACGAATGATATGAATTTATGATTTACTAGCGACCCGCCCGCCCGGCTTCGAACGGGTGTAATTTACGTGCGAAGCCGGGGCGGGTCGCTAGTTATAGTTATATATATATATAAACCTTCCGTGAAAATATATCCAACTGATGGTGAAAACCGCATCAAAATCCGTTGCGTAGTTTAGGAGGAGTTAGCGGCCATACAGACATACAGACAGACAGACGCGGAAAGCGACTTTAATTTATACTATGTAGAGATAAACTTTCCGTGAAAATCTATCTAAATGATGGTGAAAACCGCATCAAAATCCGTTGCGTAGTTTAGCAGGAATTAGCGGCCATACAGACATACAGACAGACAGACGCGGAAAGCGACTTTAATTTATACTATGTAGAGATATATGAACTAGCGGTCCGCCCTGGCATCGCACGGGTATAGATATATAGCCTATGTCACCCGGGGATAGTGTAGCATCCCAACAGTCAAATAATTTTTGCTTGCGGTTCAGTAGTTACGGAGCCTATTCAATGCAAACAAACAAACAATCAAATCTTTTCTCTTTATATATTAGTACAGAAGTATAGATATAAATAAGTATAGATTATTCAGGATCATTTACAACGTCTTATCAAAATAACGCGAAACCTGAAATTAGGGGGTTTTTTGTTTGATTGAAAAATTCAATTTTAGTAGTGCCGTATCGATAGCATATGGCATAGCAAGAGAGAGGCCTATACCCAGCAGTGGGATAAGGAAGGCTGTGGATGATGATGATGATGATGAATGCCGTATCGAATACACTTAGCACAGCGCAAGCGACGTCTTATTTATTTATTGGAAAACCAACAGCTTTTTACACTAAAATAGATAGATAGATAGAAACTACAAACACAAAAAACAAAAACAAACAAACAAAACATACAAACTAAAATATACAATGAAAAAACGATAGGAAGCCAATTACAGGTTCTAACGAGAAGATATAGATTATATAAGAAGTTAAACATGTGCAAACACTAAGAAAGGTTAACATAAAAAACAAAAATGTATAGATAAAATAAAATAAAAATAACAAGGTAGTAGACAATAACTAAAAATAAACATAAATAAGAAAGCTTTCTAAAAGAGAAAGCTTTCTAAAAGAAGAGAAATAGCAGACGTTACATTCCTCTTAAAATTAACATGAAATCTAATTGATAGCCCTGAGCTTCTTAGCATGATAAAGCTAAATTGTCCCTCCATTCGTATTCGGTTTAATCCCTTTATCAACATTTCTAAGGTCAATACAAATTACAGGCAACATTCTTACTTGTGAAAAAACACAAGTAAGAATGTGTGTCTTGTGTGTTGTTCTTTCTTGTGTGTGTTGTGTAATTTTTTCTTCTTTGTGTTCTTTGTTCTTCTTTTTTCTTAATTCTTTTTTCTTACTTGTGTCGAGTGAGCAATACATTTAACTCCACTGATAAGCGAATAGGCTTAAACTTATTCTGTATTAGCATTACATTTTTCTTTGCTCAATAAATGAATTTGAATTTGAATTTGAATTACATCGGCCAGGCGGCTGTTGAGCAGTGAATTCTTTAGCTAATTTGGTTATTATTATCTGTTTTCTTTTTTAATTTAATTCTGTTTTCTTTTCATTATGTATTTATTGTATCCTCAGTCTTCAATTCTTAGATATTATTATTACTATATTTCTATCAGTGATGGCCTGTAACTCGCTTTGTGTATCTATCATCATCATCATAATCAGCCTTTTGACAGTCACTGCTGGACTTTTAGCCTACCCTCGAAAGGGGTGATTGGGCCATATCCACCACGCTGGCCCAGTGCGGATTGATGGATTCACATAAAGCATTGAATTTCTTCTCCGTACGTATGTAGGTTTCCTCACGATGTTTTCCTTCACCGAAAAGCCAGTGGTATGAAAATCCGTACATAAACTCCAAAGAGCTCCATTGGTACGGGCCTGGGATTTGAACTCGCGACCTCACGCTTTCAAGTCTAGCGATCTCCCAAATGGGCTACCACGGTTTGTGTATCTATTTAAGTTTATTTATAAGACATTTGAAACCAAGCTGTTGGTCGTCCTATTAAGAAAAAAATAAAATATAAGCCCGACATTTTACGGTTGTTGACCGTCTGCTAGGAAAAACAAACTGCTCAGTTGCCGTCTCGCCGAGGAAGCGCAGGATGCCAGTATGACCCTGGTTACTGTTACCTAACGTCCGCCAACAGGTCGAGTTGGACCGGTGCGGCGCCGTCCCCGGCCCGGCTCCGCACCGGGTACCACTTGCGGATGCACTGGATGCACGTCAGGAAAGCTTGCAGGAACGCCTGCAGCTCGCTCTCGTAGTACTTATCACAGCTTTGGACTAGAACCTGAAACGACGCACATTTACTTTATTCACAGAAATGGCCGTTAGTACAGTATAGTACATTGTTACCCTAGGGATGAAAGTAACTTATTTAGTCCCGAGACGGGGTTTGGCACCCGAGCGTAGCGAGTGCGCTAATAGTTCGAGGGACGAAATAAGTCTTTAACACCGAGGTAAACACTGTGCTATTCATTACGAATACAAGGAAACTAAAAAGGTTTTCCACTACTGCTTTAGCCACTTCTCTTATGAAATCAGGCGTTAAATCCGTATCGAAATCAGATGAACTCATTGTGTTAATACAAATAAAATATGTTATACGGAAGTACAAACAAAACTTTGACAAAACTCTACAATGAAGATCGGTTTCCGCCAATATATATTTTTGGAACATCCTGACACTGGCAAATGCACGAGAAGTGCGCGACCGTTATACTCTGAGAAAAAAAAAATTGGAACATGGTTCAATACAAATGTGAAAGTGAAAATAGAACTAGTTTTTTTTTTCCTAATTTGAGTGTCTGTCAGTTGAAAGCGATTCTCCCTAGGGCTGAAATGTGTTACTTTCAACCCGCTCCTCAGGCAACTTCAAACCTACTTTCCGAGTATGAGTAATGAAAAATTGTTTACTGTACTAAGGCATAGTTCCCTTGTTTATCTAATCTGAGGCTTGCTGCAGAAATAAAAACAGAAAAACATAGATGTTGATAGGTAAAACATCAGAAGAGTAGGAGGAAAGGCACAAGCCCATTATAAAAAAAACAACAACATTAATGATAAAATAAAAAAATAAAAATAAAAACTCACTTCTGCTATAATTTCATATAAAAACTCGGCTACCCCACAGTCACTGTACTCCATCACCACCGACAATACTTGTAACGCTGACTGGCAACTCCACGCCTGCAAACAACACAAAACACAATAAAACCGCTTGCTGACGATGCGTAGTACAAGTATCAAGTGCAAGTAGGCGTTCAAACGTAAAGTAGCCACTCGCGCGGTGACGCGCACAACTCACGTGCGAGTACGGACTCGCACGAGTGATCAAACGAGACGAATGATGTGCAGTGGGCGTCGTGCGAGTAGCGCGGAGAAACGAAGCTTCACTTGGCGCAAGGACCAGCGCGAAGTGCTACTAAGCACTTTCACTGCCACTTTCACTAAGCACACCGTTGCAGACGATGCGTAGTAGGCACTTGCTACTTCTACTTGTTACTTGTACTACGCATTGTCTGCAAGCGCCGTGATACAATATATAGGGAGTCAGGGAAACGCTCCCGAAGCCAAAATACAATTATACTATATAAACATAATCGAGTACCATTTGCCTAATACTTTTTTTTTACATGATATTTTAGTGTTTTTTTTTTGGGGTTTAGATTATTTCGAACCTGCAGTGCAAGTACGTTTTATATTGATCGTCAAATTTGACAGTTGAGATCGTCAAATTAGATAAAACGCCATTTGATCAGTACTCGCTATGATCGATTCTATGGCATTTTCTCGAATTTGACGATCGATAAAGAACGGTACTTGCACTGCTGACATCCTTTCGGCTTAATACACCTGCGTAACCCTGTATAGATCATCATCATCATCAACCAGTAGACGTCCACTGCTGAACATAACCCTCCCCTTTTAACCTCCACACTGAACGACAGCATGCCTTTTGCATCCACTGGATGCCCGCGACTCTCACAATGTCGTCGGTCCATCTAGTGGGAGGCCTCCCTACGCTGCGTCTTCCGGTTCGTGGTCTCCACTCAAGAACCTTTCTTCCCCATCGGTTATCGGATCTTCGAGCGATGTGGCCTGCCCATTGCCACTTTAACTTGCAGATTTTAACAGCTATGTCGACTCTGGTTCTTTGGCGAAAATCCACGCCACACTATATTAGATAAATAGTGTAATATTACCTTTTTAAGTCTAACACTGATCAGGTTGGTGAAGTAGTCTGCGTTGGCGCAGATGAGCGCCCCGACGGAGTCGTGTCCGCCGGCGCCCGCTATCTGATGTATCGCCTTCAGCCCGGCCAGGTGCAGCAACTCGTATTCACTACCTTAGGAATTATGGATATCATTACATTACTAATATTACAGTACGATTGAACCAGGGTATGTCCTCAAACTGCGACCAGAACCACCGGATGGGCAGCAGCGTCCTATCAGTACACGGTGAACGTACTGCGATCCCCAAGCCACCTGCCAAGCGTGGGGATTATGGCAACACCAACACCCTTCTCTGAGGGAGGACTTTGTTCAGCAGTGGACGTTTAATGGCTGCTGATGTGTGTGATGTGAACATAATAATAATAATATATCACTTTATTATACACCGAAATAAAAATACAAAAGTCACTTAAAAAATAATACAAGACCGGCAGTATAATAGGCGGCCTTATCGCCTTAAGCGATTTCTTCCAGGCAACCTTTGGATGGACATAACAGAGACAGGAGTAGGGTCGGCGGTGTAGACAATACATATAATATACATACATACATACAAATAAATACTGAATATGCAAATAATACTATTTAACTACTTACCAATACATACTATAAATAAAACATACATACATACATACGTACCAATTATAAAGGAAGATAGTGATTGTAGACAAGATTCTTGAAAATAACATAATGCGATCCTCAAGGCGTGAGGATTATGGCAACACCCCTCTCTGAGGGAGGCCTTTGTTCAGCAGTGGACGTTTAATGGCTGCTGATGTGTCAAATTCAAATTCAAAATATTTATTTGTCAGAACTTGAGTGCGGTCTTTTATCGCATTTACAACAGGGAATGGTCTGAAGAACTGTTTTAGGGAACTCGTAAGTGTTTTAAATGTTTATCGGGACTTATCACGTATTCCCTGCGATTTTTCAAGATCAAGTGAGGGTAGGAGAACAAAACGCCCGCTCTTCTCGCCGGACTCACCCGCAGTTTTCAGTCAGCTCGTGACCACGGCCATTGTAACATGGTCGGAACGTCGAGCGAAAGGTACATATTTTTTACCTATATTAAATAATACGTGATAAGTCCCGATAAACATTTAAAACATGTGTTCAAATCGCGAAAGTTTAAAAATTACTCTCGTAAGTGTTATTATAATATTCTATCAAAAAGTTTCTTATGAGAAGGTAAGAAGAAAGGTTCGGAAGTTCACACAAAAGTCGAGACCTGTGAATTTGAAAAGAATTATTTTATTTTCTATTTTTTTTTCGATCAGATGCCAGCATCGCGGTTTTATCATCGCACCAGCCTCCACCGCCAGAAAGTTCATCCACATATCATGGATCAGTGGAAATCGCACACCGTGCGATTTACGCGATCATTTTGCCTTATACCTGCAATTTGTGGAATGACCTTCCTCCTGTGGCGTTTCCGAGTAACTATAACAAGGGGTTCTTCAAAAGGGCTGTTATTAGAGTCTTTAAGGGTCGGCAACGTATCTGTGATGCCCCTGGTGTTACAGGTATCCATAGGCAACGGTGATCGCTTACCACCAGGAGGCTCATTTATGTTTCTTATAGTATACTAGCGACCCGCCCGCCCGGCTTCGCACGGGTGTAATTTACGTGCGAAGCCGGGGCGGGTCGCTAGTTATACATATAAACCTTCCTTCAAACGCTTCAAAATCCGTTGCGTAATTTTAAAGATTTAAGCAGACATAGGGACGGACAGACAACGACAGCGACTTTATATATATGTATATAGTGATGATGTCCATTGTTTTTGTTTTTTGGCAATAAATATATCTTATTCTTATATATATATATATATATATATTTTTTTTTATAATTAAATATTCGGGACATTTTTGCACACACGGTCATCTGACCCCAAACTAAGCAAAGCTTGTAATATGGCCATTTGCCACCTATGGCAAGAAAAAAAATACTCACCTACTCGCTCCATGACCGCGCACAAGGTCTTCAGTAAGTAATGACTGAATCCCCGCTGCAGCCTGCTGGCGACCAGGCCGACGCCCTCCGCCAGCAGACAGCTGTAGACGAGGTTCCTCTGTGCCTCGGCCAGGGTGGCACAGAAGCGCGGGTCACGACGCGGGGCAGTGCGCGCCCTCCGGTACGTGATACCAGTGTACCGGGTCTCTACCGTGCCTTCGTATAGATCTGTGGGCAGATATACAACTTCCGTCTTACTACAAAAGATTTAAGAACGCTTTAGACATCTTTTTTGCAAATGTTTCACAAATGTCGCACCACAAATCCTCGTCTAGCACTCGTCTAAGGTTAAATATGCCTTCATGGAAAATTATAGAAATCTAATACATGTAAAATTACAATAAAAATTACAAACTTATTATACTCCGCGATCTTGATGCTTCTTGTCCATTTCGAAATTATTCAGCTTTGATGACATTTTTCTACCACAAAAACACCAAAATCACTTTAAATTATCAAGTTAGCAATTTATATCAACATCCAAAGTAAAGTAACAGAACTGTCATGGTGTTTAACTTTCTACGCCAGTAACGTTCCGTTTCATCCTATAGTTTAATCAGATTGCCACGGCGCCACCTACATAATTTTTGCTTGATGCTCTCGGCTAATTGAAATAGAAATCGGCCAAAATAAGCCCTCACATTTTTAATTTAGTGGACAGACATGAACATACACATGTTAAAAATAAAAGATACTAAAATGGATTAATTTCTCTTTATCGGTTCTGTATGAAATGAAACATTTCTTATTGTTACCATAATATTAGAAAAAGCATGCATCAAGTTAGACTGTGTTTATGCAAACAGATGCTAGACATGGTTTTATGGTAGGATAAATAAAACATCTGTTAAAATGGTATTTAACTTTTAGACACTGTCTAGCTAAACAGGTGACTAGGCGTTGTTTTAAATTATTTTTGTGGTAAGACGGCTTATCTCTAACATGCTATTTAATGGACAGACGACCTAAAAGAAACCTCAGGGAAACGCTGGATGCAGGCTGCTTCCAACCGGCCCTTTTGGAGATCATAATATCAGCAGGTTAATATGCTTAATTTCAACAAATACTTTTGTTTACTAACCTGGTACAGTATCCTTGCTCCACGCTCTAGGATTGTAAACGCTGACGTCGAGTGTTTCTTCAGAGGTGAGGGGCGTTTCCCCCGACCCCACCTCGAGGGGCACGTACCACGTGTCGTGGTCGGTGTACGCGTATATCATACGTCGCGCCATGCTCACTGTTGATTCTGGTGCTGCAGAAATTAGAATATGAAACAAATTATAATTTTTACCAAGTAAAAGAGTTGGCAAAGTATTTGAGATGCCTCCGGTGTTACAGGTTAGATTAGGTTAGTGCCGGGGAAACCATGGAAAACAACAAAAGAATTAAAAATTCTTCTTCAGTGATACGCAGCTTTTTTGGCAGCCATTTGAGCCATGTGTTACGCTACGCTTTGTATAATGAAAGACGCTGATTCGGCGTGAAGTACCGCTTGGCCTAGTAAAGGGTTTATGCGTAGCCCTGCATATAACACATAGGTTAGGTTAGCTGGCTGCAATACCAGGCATGGCGCACTCCGGACTTTAGGTATGTTAGGCCGGTGTCCCTTCCCAAGAGGGTCATAGCAGGGCAATCAGTGGCCGCTCGGCTCGCGCCCGGCCCGCACGCTACGCTAGCTATGTCGCGCGTAATTTTATTAAGCATGTTATCTGTCAGGGACCTTGACCAATAATTTTCATCAGAATCTGCAAATTAAGGCTCCCAAATGAGGTCTCCATGTTTCATGTAGTTTTTACCTAAATATGCATCGGGATGATGATCTTGTAATAGGCCTCTTAAACTTATACTTTTGCATGATTATTATTGGACCAAATTCAGAATAAGCGTTAGTTTTTTTGTGCAGATTAAATGTCATTCCAATTAAAGTAGAATATAAGTAATAGGTAGGTACTACATAGGCTACAGAGCTGGTAAGTAAATACTAATAATTATTCTGTGTAACTCCCCTATCAAAGTGGGAGGCATATGTTCAGCATTGGACATTTACTGGCTGATGATGATGATGATTATGTGTAAATATCAAGAAGACAACCCTAACGTTACACGAGCCGCGTCAAGAGAGATAGAGCTACGTGATAGAAAGAGGGCGGCCTTCTAGGTGAATATAGCGGGCGGTATTCAGCGCTGTACAAGTTGAATTGCTACTTTATTGCCTCGTAGATAGAGTCCTTGTTTATTTAAATTTCTTCCTGAACCTTCTGTGTCTATTATGTCTTCTGTGGCAATACTAACAAGATATCATCCAGTTGAGTATGTAAACTGGCTCGCATTCCCGTTCGTTCTGGAAGCGTTCCAACAGCACGTCCAACACTAGCTCTGCGCATTCGGCTCCGCCCAGCAACACGCATATCTCTTGCAGGCGCGTCACGCAGGTGGGAGACTCCAGGTGCTGAAGGCTACTCCACGGCGAGTTGAGCGGCGGGGGCGAAGATATATCTGAGGAGAAAGCGTCAATTAAATAACTGGCCAAGAGCGTGTCGAGACACGCATATGGTCATCATCATCATCATGATTATCATTATCATCAGCCAGAAGAAGAGAGACAGAAGCTGTGGTAGCCCATTTGGGAGACCGCTAGACTTGGAAGCGTGAGGTCGCAGGTTCAAACCCCGGGCCCGTACCAATGAGCTCTTTGGAGCTTATGTACGGATTTTCATACCACTGACTTTTCGGTGAAGGAAAACATCGTGAAGAAACCTGCATACGTACGGAGAAGAAATTCAATAGCGTATGTAAATCCACCAATCCGCACTGGGCCAGCGTGGTGGATATGGCCCAATCAGTTTTCGGGGGTAGGCTAAAAGTCCAGCAGTGGACTGTTAAAAGGCTGACTATGATGATGATGATGATAGATAGAACAATCTTATAAGGGATCCTTGTAGTACTACGGAACCTAAAAATGTGGTCAATCCCCATTACCTAAATTTTGTCGCATCGTATGCGTCGCAACGCGCGTGTCGTGTCGCGCGGCGGCTGCGAGCGCGGTGCACAAGTGCTGCATGTGCGCCGCCACGCTCAGAGCCCCCGTGAGCCTCTCCGGGGACCCGACCATTAGTGCTTGGATATATCCGTGGAGTAAGTTCAAAACTGATATTTTTCGACTCTCATCTGCAACGTAAAGAACAAATTTTAAACAAAAGTTATATGATTATTTACGGGATATTTACCGTGGTAAGGTTGTGGAATGAGCTCCCGATATTTCGGCGCAGTTACATGCACCATGTTCACGGGAAGACTCAGACTGCGCCGAAATATCGGGAGCTCATTCCACAACCTTACCACGGTAAATATCCCGTAAATAATCATTTAACTTTAGTGAACAACCGTGATAGTTTAAAACAGTGTTAAATTTTAAACAATTAATTTTTATATGCCATAGGTGTCAAAGAAGCAGACGGGCTGCCTGATGGTAAGCAGTCACCGTCGCTTATCGGCCGTCCGATTACTAAAAGACCGTTAAATGATATTATGGCAATGTCACTTAACGGTCTTTTAGTAATCGGACGTTATGGATACGTAACACCAGAGGCAGCACAATCACAAATACGTTGCCGACCCTTTAGGACTCGATTGACTCGCCTTTTGAAGAACCCATGTTGTAGCTTCTTGGAACAACCTTTTATCGCGAATAGGTCCACATTTGACCACCAACTCGCCTGTTGGTAAGCGACGATGTGGTCGATGATGAAGCACGCAGACTTAAAAGAAACCGATTCACTCTGGCCTTGAAATGGCCTGGCATTATGATCAGCTGAGCATCCTGTTAAGTTGTTTAAAACTTATGAGCAATGTATGGCTAACTAGCAACATTGCGCCAATGCTCAAGAATAAGAAGCTTAGTCTGAACCAGGGATTCATTGCTGATGAGCTTCTTGACACGTTTTTCAATAGACTCCAACGCCCCAAGCTAATACTTAGCTGATCCATCCCAAAGGTGAGATCAGTACTCCATGCACGACCGAAATTGTGCTTGGTATAGTGAAAGCAACTGTTCCGACGTGAAGTACCGTCGCACCTTCGTTACCCAGCTTTTTGGCAGCCAATTGAGCCTTGTTTTCAATATAGGATATTCTGAGAACCCGTACGAAGCGCTTTGATTCCACATTTATTGTGCGAACTGCTAGTCTGTGGAATGCGCTGCCTGAATGGGTGTTCCCTGATTGATCTGGGTGTTTTCAAGTCGAGAGTGAATAGGTTTCTTCTAGGCAAGCGTGCTCCATCGTAGGCCGCAACATCGCTTAACATCAGGCAAGATGGCGGTCAAGCGCAAGGATCAACTACATAGTATAAAACAAAGTCGCTGTCGCTGTCTGTCCGTCCCTATGTATGCTTAAATCTTTAAAACTATGCAACGGATTTTAAAGCGGTTTCTTTTAATAGATAGAGTGATTCAAGAGAAAGGTTTATATGTATAATTAGCGACCCGCCCCGGCTTCGCACGTAAATTACACCCGTACGAAGCCGGGCGGGCGGGTCGCTAGTTTTAAATAAAATAAAATAAAAATGCCAAAATTGGGAGTAGAAGACAGAGCAACGTCCAAAAGCTCAAGCTGGTCAGTTATCGGAATTAATATATCCCGGAAAGCAGGAGTCAGTTGGGTGTCTTCAAATCACCAGTGAATCGGTTTCTTCTAGGCAAGTGTGATTCATTGGAGTTAATTTATATTACTTAGAATTCCATTTTGTTGTTTGTTGTGAAAGTCTTTTTTTTTACATGTTCTTACCAATATTATTTAATATCCTAGGCAGACTAGTGAGTAACGATATGAAGTTGTCACACAAACTGTCCATAGTTTTGCTCCGGGCATGCTCCGGGGCATTCGCGAAGTAATCGCTGACTGCGGCTGTGCAATAACTGGATACTTCGGGGTAGTCGTCCTTCGACAGAGATATTACCACATCTAGGCATAGCGGGATCGAGGCGGGCATTGTTCTGCAATATTTGGAAATTTCAGAAGTGGGATACACAGTCTCAAGCTATTTATTCTGTTCCTATTTTTGAAGTGTACTTATAAATTATTTGAAATTTCAGTTTTAACTAAAAAAAAAATCGTGTCATTAAGTAACCCACAGAACTCAAACCTAGCAAAAGTAACGATAGAATTTACAGGTTTCAAGCATAATTTTATTACAGCTGTCATGGGGATTCTTATTCTAGTAAATAGTTATTTCAGTTGTTCCATCAATAGAACCAAGTAATGAGGGAAGGTGGGGATAAATGATCGAAGCAATTTGAATAAAAAAAATATACAAATATATTATTTTATAAATCGGTTCATATATGACTGAGTTCTAAGGTAATAAAAATAAAATAAACCAGCCAAGTGCGAGTCAGGCTCGCGCAATGAGGGTTCCGTACAAAATTCAATAACGAAATTACAAGTTATAACTTGGTAATGAACAGTAACTTGTCACCAACTCGCACTTGGCCATTATTTGTTATTTGTTTTACTTTAGAGTGCGTACTATAATCATGCCATGCGTACGTATTACCGGTTTTACATTAGAGCGTATACAAAAATACGTAACAAATAGGTTTGTTGTATGGACCCACAACACTCTTTCGTTTTTACTTTTCGACTTTTTTATTATTTCTTCTTCAGACAATTTTGATCGAAGTATTTCTTAGATTATCTGCCGTAACATTATAAATTTTAACTGGCGTTCTATTACGGTTCGAAAGATACAGTCGTTTAAAGGTAGGACAGATGGACAGACAGACATCGTAGGCTTAGTAATAGGGTCCCGTTTTTACCCTTTGGGTACGGAACCCTAAAAAACTAATCTCACACCTTTTTTTTAATTAAAAATACTAGATACGGCAGACTGATATGACTATCATATACAGAAATATTAACATAAAAAAAAATTTTTGGTGAACGCAACTTACGTGCTACACTCTGTCAAGATCCTACAGCAAAATATCGCTAGTTCCTTTCTAACTTTGTAATGTTCGTGTACCCTCAAAGAGACTAAACTTTTGGTAATAAGGGTTAACTTCTCGCCGGCCATTTTGAACCATTCCTCGCTTCTCTTGGCCATGTCTTTGGGACTTTTCTGAGCTGGAAATGTTGATGTAGTTAGTTGATATAGAGATATGTCGAAGGCTGCGAGGTAAAACCATGTTTTTTGATATTCAAGAAAGGTTCAAAATTGATTTTTAAGCTATGATAATTTTTAGGGTAGCTGGAGCAATAGCTAATAAGTTTTTACATTGCAGCCTTCACGGTAATAAATTGTAGGATACATTAAAAGCAAATTTTGTAATATAATGTTTGATTTTACCATCGAAAATAATAATTTAATGCCTGTTAAGTGTTACAATTGCATGCACAAAAGTTCGAAATAAGGTAAGAAGAGTGTATGAAAGTTTGTTAAATAGAATAATGAGTTTAAACAACATTGAAATGTTCTAAAATAACTAATTACCCTTGTTGCTTACTTCTGTGTCACATTTAGCCTTTTTCTCTTTGAGCATGGCAACAAAATCTTCTGTTGTTATCGGTTTCTTGGCCAGATATTTGTCATGCATTGGAATGCAAAGTATTCTGTGTATTGCTTCTATAGCTGCCTGCACAAAGAAAAACTCACTTCAAATGCAAATAGTTGATATTATGCTGTATTTGAAATGATATAGGGCTCACATTCCAATGATATGCTTCAAAGGTCAGCATACATATTAGCCACGGATCGGCATCGACGACAGACATATTCGAGGATATAATGGCATACATAGTACGGAGAAATGTAATAAAATACAGTGTAAACTCTATTAGCTGATTAGGTCAACAAATCTGTCAGCTAATAGGTTCGGTCAAACATTAACACACACATTTGTGTTGGGAATCGAGTACTGAATACCTTCCTAGAGTATACCCGTCGTTTAATGAGCAACCTGTATAACTCACGGCAACAACAGTGTGCGTCGGGTTTTCAGTACAAGCGCACACATCCTGCAAGGCCGCCAGCACTCCAGGCAATATACTGGAGAGCATATTGTCCACTGCCAGTAGCTCTAGTTCTGGATCTGGCATACGATATTCTACTGTCAGTTGTGGGTGTGTCATTGTATGCGCTGTCACACATTGTATTGCTGCTACCCTGAAAATACACACATGTTTAGATAATCTTCTAGTTTTTTTATTATAAATAGGCTTGCGGTTGGCCGCCAACTCGCCTGATGTTAAGCGATGATGCGGCCTACAATGGAGCATGCTTGCCTAGAAGAAACCTATTTACTCTCGACTTGAAGTCACCCAGATTGTAACTATCGGGGAACACCCAATCAGGCAGTTAATTCCACAGACAAGCAGTTCGCACAATAAATGTGGAATCAAAGCGCCTCGTACGGGTTCTCGGAATATCAACCATAAAGCGGTGCGATTCTTCATGCCCACTCTGGCAGTCCGATAGAAATATGGGTTGTGTCAGTTTTAATTAAGTCGAAGTCGTCGGGAGTATGCAGGAGTCTGCGGGAGTTTGTTGCTGTGCCCAGACTTTGGGTTACTCGCGTAATGCTGCACCGAACTTTGAAACCAACAGGTTACATCAAAAATTTTACATCTTAAAGAAATTTTGTATGTGAGGAAGGCATCCATTACCACATCTAGTCTTATGTCTTGTTATTTTGTTAGGTCGGGGTACTTTTTGTTTAAATATACCTCATACATACCTCAAAACACGTAGCCTCTCTAGCTTAGCAATATGCACGGAGACGAATACGGCCTGAGCCAGCATCGGCACCTGGTTTCTGAGCAGCTTCAATCGGAACTCGTGCGGTATGTTCAACATTAGCACCGTTAGGCAACGCACCGTACTGTATTTCACTTCCTCAGTTGCATCTGAAACTGAGGGCAACTGTTAGAGAGACAACAAACAATATAAGCTCAATAAACGTAAAGCGACAATCGATTTAACAACAAACTCCCTAAAACGTCCCTAAAATGGGGAATCAAAGCGCTTCGTACTGTTACATGTTAATGCTACTACAAATTACTTACTCATTCCTTGTTTAGTGGAGTCAAAGATGATGCTGAGCAAGCCTGTCTCTAGTTTCATGTACATCTCAAAGCTGTTCACTGTAATCTTTTCCAGAACTGTCCGCACCGCATCCAGTATCTTTAGGTGCATTTCTATTCTCCGCCTAAAAGTTAAACATTATAATGACTAAGAATAAGGTGCAAGTTTTTTTTTAAATATTAAACTAGCTGCCTGACAGTAATTCTTCACCAGCATAACCAGCCTTTTAACAGTCCACTGCTGGACTTTTAGCCTACCCCCGAAAGGGTGATTGGGCCATATCCACCACACTGGCCCTGTGCGGGTTGGTGGATTCACATACGCCATTGAATTTCTCTCCATACGTATGCAGGTTTCCTCACAATGTTTTCCTTCACCGAAAAGCCAATGGTATGAACCCGCACAGGGCCAGTGTGGTGGATATGGCCCATATCCACCACACTGGCCCTGTGCGGGTTGGTGGATTCACATACGCCATTGAATTTCTCTCCATACGTATGCAGGTTTCCTCACAATGTTTTCCTTCACCGAAAAGCCAATGGTATGAAAATCTGTACATAAGCTCCAAAGAGCTCATTGGCACGGGCCTGGGGTTTGAACCCGCGACCTCACGCTTTTCAAGTCTAGAGGCTCCCAAATGGGCTACCACGGCTTTACAGACATTCTGCCGTCCGATTACTAAAAGACCGTTATGTGACACTGTGGCCATATCACTTAACGGTCTTTTAGTAATCGGAGAGCAGCATTGTCCTCTCTAAATTTCAGTAAACTTGGTTGAGTTCATACCTAGAGCTTTATCTCTCTATAATAATACAATAAATAATTTGTATTTTATGGATAGAGGTGCGTTGATCTGGACCGATTTCTAGTGGAAGTGATATCAGTGCAATCCACGAAGTCGACTGAAGACGGTCCGCATACTCCGCATGTCCTAATCTGTATGAGTGAGCTTATGAACTTCAGATCACAGCATACTGTACTGAGGGAGGCACGCCGAGACATCGACCCGACAGACTACGCCGGGTGGCAATGTTTGACGAAACTATCAAAGGTTTCTTTCACTATCCCTTCAGGCGGCAAATTGCCATTTTGCGAATTTGGCGCGCGTGGCAGATGGCCCATCGGAAATTTTGCGCGATATCGCCGCGTGTTACTAAAATCAAGATTTTTCTAAATTTTATGAGTGACACTTGGAATACACTGTATAATTCATCCTTATTTTGTTTACTATCTGTCGTATAAATTAGAAAAGGATCGAACAACAGATGACGATCGACCTGCTCCCGGCCGCTTGCCGCATGCGGACCGTTGTTAAGCGACCGGCCGCAGGTTGCTGTACCTCCAAGGGGCTATGATAACACAATAAATAATTTGTAACTTAAGTTCTACAAATTAAGGTTGTTACTTCTAGGGCGATAAAAGAAATGCGCATGACTTTATTACACTGGCCATGGCCCGCAGTTACACCTGTGTAGGCATTATCTCAGGATTAGTCAGGATTACATTTTCCTGGATAAAAGTATTGTCCTCCAACAATCTCTATGCAAAAATATCACATTGGTCCGTTGCTCTGTTGTTCGTGAAGGAGGAACAAACAAACCAACATGAGAAAAGAATCATTCAGTGTTCAATCTGTCCCAAGATATGATAAGCAGTTAAGCACATGTCTGCTCCCGGAATAGCAGAGCTTGTTTTATTGGATTATGTGCGGGTGTGTGTGTGTGTGTGTACTTACTCATCATGTCAAAACACCCAAGAGAAAATGAAAAGCTTCAGCTATGCCAGCTAGAATAACCTAGTTGAACTAAATTATTTATTACACCCAGTTGATGTGAATATTTCATAATCTTTATGTGTATCTAGTCGTAGCACTGAAATGTCTGAAAGTCAACTAACCGAATTTCGTTGCATTTGATGCGCGAAATGAGCGGGTATAACAAATACTGTTGCAGCTCTTGTACTACTTCTTTCTTCAGCTCGGCGACCCTTGCAGAGTACGCAGAGAGGCTCTCCAAGGACGGGCACACCATCAGAACGTCGCATACTGGTTTTATTATCGAAAAAGCCTCTTTCAAGTCCGAATTCATTTTGAGCTTTGTACGCACCATTTGTACAACACCTTAACTATTTGACCCTACAGATTGACGTAGGTTATCGATGTTTAACGAGTTCACTCTTAGTTTTTCTTATTCTAAATCAAATAGATCCAAAAACACGATATCTAGATGAGGGAAAACATGATTTTTCAATAAATCAAATAATTGAATTGATTGATTTTTTGACAGTACAACTTTAGTGATGCGACACAGACTTTTAAGGGGTTGTGATTTGTGATGCGACTTCCTATAAACCAACAATAATCGATTGCGAATATTGCGATGTTTGCGATTAAGGCGCTTGCAGACGATGCGTAGTACAAGTAGCAGAATATACAAGTTACAAGTAGCTACTACGCATCGTCTGCATCGTTTTGGTTAGTGCAAGTGGAAGTGGAAGTGCAAGTGGCAGTGGAAGTGCTTAGCACTTCCACGCACATTTTCAAGAGCCTTTACCCAAAGCCCAAGCGCCTCTATCGGAAACGTGGAGGAACTATAATCGGTAGTAAGCGGCGGTATAGATTGCTTCACTCCAATACGAAAAAAGTTTTCGAATACCTTTTAGCCCAGCAATGTATGGAACAATACGAAAACGAAAAAAGTTTTCGAATTCTATCAAAACTTGTACTAAGGGCACAGAAGACATAAAAGACTAAGGGTACTGATGCTTATTACAATCACGTTACGCGGCGCGTAACGTGCAACTATTATTCATTAACGTCAAAAAGTTGGCTTGGCGATATTGACAATATTATAAATATCGGATATGTTTTTTGGACATCCTGAAAATTATTTATAAAATATGTGAATATTTTTAGCAAGAGAAGTGTGAAGATGTTTACTGAAATGTAAATAGCAAGGCTTGACTGATAAAAATTTACTCATTAGAATTTAAAGAATACTCATTGATTTTAGCAAACATCCGTGATGATTTTTTAATAATAATTTGCCCGACCAAGGCTAAAAAACTGTATAGAATTTGAAATTCCCGCCATTGGTGAAAGTCGAGTACAGAGGTGAGGGAGGTGCGTCTTTGATAAAATCAAGATACAATGATACAATAAGTTGGAAATAAAATAAAGAAATTTGCATGGTATCATGTTCTTTCAGAATAAACTAAATAGGAAAGATGAAAACAACACTAACCAAATAAATCGTGTTCTAAATCACACTGATTGCGATATTACTTTGATTCGGAACAAGGAAAGTAGTATGATAGTTACGTCAAATTCACGCAAGGAATTCACGTCAAAGTCAAGTCAGGTGTTAGCTTTGATTGCTTTGCTTTCTGTCAAAGAAGGAAATGGGGTTGATTAAATTGAAATAATTAAATTAATACTATTAAATGATGTTACAGTGTCTTTTTAAGTGTTAAATATACTAAAAATGTTTTCTCTCGTGCGTCAAAGGGTCTTACATAAGTGCCTTAAAGTTTTGAGGTTAACTTGGGCCGACTTTAGCAACCTACCAGATTTAAAAAACTTGAATGTGATTCGGACAGTAGAGAAGACAATCGACAATAACACCAGCATTTTCATCGAGAGTCCCATACACGTGAAAGTACAGCCGATCGATGTGAATGACTTAAAGGCCCATAATAAACTCACTATGACCCTGTACAGTCAGGGCAAGGATACAAGTGATTTCCATGTCAAACAGACATCCAAACGCTTGGAACTGCTCAATAAGAACACATGTTCAGATAAAAACGACGTATGCGTAATACAGGTACCATATCAGCTAAACGTTCAAGTCACAACCACAGAAAATGCATCAGTACACATGTCCAAGTTAGAAGGTGATGAATTTATCGTTAAAACGCAGAAAGGGGCCGTTAATGTTTCTAATCTGAAGGCGCAGAACATCAAAGTGGAGAGCAAGGAGGGAGCGATCGAATCGGAAGGAAGACTTCAAGCGACTAATATTGAATTGAAAACTGGATTGAATTGTGGAATCAGTTGTAATAATATAATGGCCTGCTCTTTTGCAGTAACGACACACGCGGGTCATATTGGCGTAAAGTCCTGTTACAGTGATAAATCACATTTCACAACCTTGATGGGTAATATTCGGTTGGACCACTTGCACAGGTCAGTAACGATTGATGTCATTCAACAAGGCAACTTACACATCAGTGGATTTGCAGGAAATCTACAGGCGTCTTTAAAAAGCGGAGATGTCTACATGCACGCCTCACAATTAACAGAGAAAAGTAGCATTTTCATACACGAAAAAGGAAAAGTCGAGTTGCTCATTGTGGATATATTGAAAAACTTGCCAGCGACAAATCTTATTGCGGAAAAGATAACCGTTGACGAGAAAATAATGAAATTGGGAAGGTTTATGGACGACTCTCTCCCAAAAAGGTTTCGTTTTGAGAAGGAACCTCAGAATGAGTTGCACATAGTTTGTAAGAATGGCTCAATTGATTTGAAAGAGACAACAACATCGTTTGATTTCTAAATGTCTGCTTAGAAACCTTGTACATGAATTGGGAAGCATTGTTGCTAATATAATTAATTCCAACAACATTGAATAAAAGGTGATACTTAGGCGCTGCGCAAATGTAGACACTTTTTGTTGCCGACACGGCATACCCAGTACCAATCAAGTAGAAGCAACTTGACACAAAGTTTGTGCAGAGAGTGGCTGATTTCATACTGTTTATAATATAGAAATCAAATATTTATTGGTAGCTTGTATCCGACACAAGACACAAAAGTGTCCATGTTTGCGCCCTGCCTTAATAACTGTTGAAGCTTCTATAGACCAGTGACAGCAAAAGCTTCTTCAGATCAAACCCATGTCAATAGCAGCACAGCTTAATTGCAGGCACACACTTTTTGTAATCCTAGGAATTGTATATACTACTAGCGGTCCGCCTCGGCTCCGCATGGGTATAGTTATATAGCCTATTAAAATAGCCTATATTAATCAGTGATAATGTAGCATTCAAATGGTGAAAGAATTTTTTAAATCGGTCCAGTCCTTTTTGAGCCAATTCATTACAAACATACATACAAATCTTTCCTGTTCATAATATTGTATAGATATATATATTGGGTTTTCGTAGATTTATCTTTGAAGTGTTCAAGTCTAGAGTGCATAGGTTACCAGGCAAACTAGCTCCACCTTCGGCTGCAATGTCGCTTTCCATCAGATGAGATTGCGATCAAAAGATAGGATACTAACTTTAAAAAAAAAAATTGCAGGCCAAAGTTCAAACTGTGCCATCAACTGTGTTTGCAACTGATGAAAGAGTCGATCATGTAGCTCACCTGTTGTGTCATCATCATCATCATCAGCCAGAAGACGTCCACTGCTGAACATAGGCCTCCCCCTTAAACCTCCACATTGACCGACAGCCTGCCTTTTGCATCCACTGGATGCCTGCGACTCTAACAATGTCGTCGGTCCATCTAGTGGGAGGCCTCCCAACGCTGTGTTGCTGTTGTGTAGCATTTGATATTGTTTTATTGTACAGGCCCGTGCCATTCAAGCTGTTCTGTGTGAACAGCATGATTTGAGTTTGATCTGCATACCAGCAGGCCAGTCGCTGCGCAGTGTGCACATTCCTATGCAAATATTTGGTGTAGTGGTTCATACGCATTCAAGCATGTATTACTAACATGGGGTTCTTCAAAAGGGCTGTAAATAGAGTCTTTAAGGGTCGGCAATGTATCTGTGATGCCTCTAGTGTTGCAGGTATCCATAGGTGAAGGTGATCACTTACCATCAGGCGACCCGGGAGTTTGTATGCCACCTACGGAAAAAAAAACTTACCAGATAAAAAAAAACTCACAGGAAAAAGCAGGGAGCTTAAAGAAGAATTCGGACATTTCCTTCAAAGTTAATTTTTCGCAGCATAATAAACGTGTGGCTGCTATTCAATTAATTTCAAAATTTCCAGAGGTTTTGGAATTCCTCTTGCATTTTCGCCTAAATCCCCAGATATGTCTGGAAAATTCCAGACGTATGGCAACCCTATGTATTACAAAACGCAGGTCCACATTCAAGCTGCGCTGCTGCACACGGTCTGTAGAGATCTTCACAAACAATTTCATACCTTAAATGGGTAAAGCAAGTTATTCACGGTGACAAGCATCAAACTATTCATGTACAGAGGTCCATATCTTTGATATACTGTTTTAATCTCTATTTGATGTTGTGTATAGAGTATCTTGTTACCTTTATGTGCATATACTATGAGACTAAGTTGATAAACAACCTTAAGTCCTTAATTAAATAGATTAAAAATAACATGTTTGTTTGAATACTTACATGTATTTAAATGTCACAATATGGTTGTGTAGTGAGCAATACACGGAAAGTCGCGACGAAGGAAGGCGGGAAAGCATAATGTGATCCTCATACAAATTTTAATAATGTTAGATACATTAAAATTTCAAATTACGAACTTAAAAAATGACATCATACTAATAAAAAATAAAAAGAAGTTTATATGTGACCAACTACATTTCAAAAATCACTAAAAGGCATAGGTGATAAAGTTACAAATCGGCCTCAACTCCAGAAGCTGTTGGGGTCTTCCGTTTGTGGTTTGTCAGCCTTTGTATATGGTGCCATTTTTTGAAGTTCGAATTCTTCGACAACAAATTGCTGCAAAAAAAATTGGTAGTATGTAAAGTCGGTTTACGGACGATAGTTTACCGTAACTACGTCATAACAAAACATTGATGAAATGATTCATCATCATCATCATAGTCAGCCTATTAACAGTACACTGCTGGACTTTTAGCCTACCCCCGAAAGGGTGATTGGGCCATATCCACCACGCTGGAAATGATTGCATACTTACAATGAGCGTAACGGGACAATGAGTCATCCTTTTTCGAGCGTGCAGCCGGCGCGCGGTGTTCATCGATTTTTAGACGTTGTCACGTTAAAATCATTATAATGTAAACCTTATATTTTATCATGTTAGATATAGTAGAATTTTAAATGAGTAACTTTAAAAGAAAGCATCATGTCTTTTCTCACAATATGAAAACTATGCTTTCCTTCCACCATGTCCGTGCCTCAAGTCTCAACTTTTAGTTAGCATTGTGTCTTGTGTCAATAACATTGTCTTAGTTTGTTCTCACAATGAGTTACTCATGTAGTTTGTTCTCACATTGATTTACTCAATATGAATCATCGTTGTGTATTTTTTTTGTGCATTTAGTGAATAACATAGTCAAACTATACTCTTTCCAAGTTTTTTTATTTCTGACAACTGCATTAGATTGTAAAACCTCATAGAATCACTTGCTAGATTTTTGAACGTAAAATTGTAGCTTGTAGATATCCTACAGTGAAATATTAAAATAAATGTTTTCAATTGACTTTTTACAACAGTGCAAAAAAAACCTGGATTGAGTATACAAATCTACTTAAAATATATGTAATAGGCTATCGGACTTATAATTTTCATTGTCTTATAAAAAGCATAACTAGGGCCATGGACTGAGTGTTCTAGATATCAGTATTTTAATGTCTTGCTAGACAGAGAGCGCACTATACTAATAAATTACGTCACTTGTGACTCCTATAAGGTGACACGCACTTTGCGGGAAAGGGACACATAGCATTCCTTCCTTTTTTAAACGCTTATATCTTAGAACTTTAGTGATTTAAATTAAATAATTTCTTTAGTACAGGTATATATTTATTATATAAATATATTTACCATGCTAAGGTTGTGGATGGAACCCCCGATATTTCGGCACAGTTACGTGTACCATGTTCACGGGAAGTCTGAACAACGCGAGTGGTTGGCCAAAAAGTTCAAAGTTAAAGACAAAACGATCTACCCTCTTTCCCCTCAACCTTTGTTTAACCTTATCATGCTAAATATCTTGTTAATAATCATATAACTTTAGTGAACAACCATGATAGTTTTATACAGTGAATTTCTTCAATATCACAAATATTTGTATATTTTTTACTAAGCCTGTTATTTTAAAGAAATCACAACAAACATGTCCGATAGCTTATCCAAATCTAAGGAAATACACTGCCAGTAAACTATCATTTACTTAAAATACAAATACCTAAGTAGTAAATTTGATCTGGAAGTAGGTTTAAAGTATTCAGTCAATTCTTTCTTTCTTTTCTTTGATTATGAGATAGATATTTCATATTGCCCTTTTGCAATATGAAATATCTATCTCATAATCCAATGTTACTTTAATTGACTAGTCACCTCTTAAGGTGGTTCGATGCACAAATGGCGGGAAATTCAAATTTCAAACATTTTTCTTGTCCTTGTAGCTAGGCCGGGTAATTATTGTAACCAACCATGATGTTTGCGCAGATGGATTATTATTCTTTACAAAATCATGTAAAGCTATTTATCTCTAATGCCCATTATTACTTACATTTGTGAATAAACAAATTTTTGCTGTTTCCAACGGTTTATTCACAAATGTAAGCAATATGGTGCGTTACTGTTAAATAATTGTACATTATAATTTAAAGAACAGCCAAAATTTTGCGCAAACACTGTGTTATTTAAAAATAATTACCTGGCCTGGCTACTAGGACCAAAAAACTGTTTAAAATTAAAATTTCCCGCCATAGGTGAATCGAACCACCTTAAGGGCAGGTTCTGTATATCATATTCATAACAAACAACTTTTGTTTTTAAGACTAAAAATTCGCAAAAATAAAATCTGTTGTTGATAGAAAAAATTTCATAGACCTGCCCAGCTGATATTTCTTTCGAATTTTCAAAAATTGCTGATACAAAAGTTGTTTATTATTTACATCTACAGAAGCTCTTAAGAGGTGTCTGGTCAATTAAAAGTAAACCTAATAATAGTAAATGAGAAATGTTTATGTAGTATAAGTATTTGAAAGAAAATGTATTTTGCTTTTTAACGAAATGACACATTATTTGATACGATTGAAACATTTCGCATCTTACTTAGTGAGCGGGTTTTCACTAGTTTAGCATTACGCCTCTTATTCTTGGTTCTAGTTTTTATAGCTAAAACAGCTGCTTTACATTGTAAAAAGCTAAGTGAAAACCTCAAGTTTTGATCACTTGCTAGGTTTAAACGTAAGTTCTGGAAGGACTGAAAGCCGATGTACTATAGTGAAGCGTTCATTCAAGTTTTTACTGCCATTGCAGATGTTAGAGCTAATAAAAGGTTGAGTCATGTAAGGTTAGTCTATGGATACAGAAATTTATTTCTTGAAACGCTTAGCGTGATTAGTAGCTTTCCGCATCATGGGAGCGATGGTGGCCGGGCGGTAACGTGTGCGCTTTACAATCTGACGGCACCCGGTTCAATCCTCGGCCCTGCACTCATGACTAATTTAGTACTTAAATAAATTAGGTGCAGTTTCGATGCTATCACTCAAAATAATTGTGAGGAAACCGGTATGTTGAAGAACCTCAAAAGTTCAAAGGCAGAACATTCACCAACATGCACTGGGCCAGCATGGTGGATTTAAGACATATCCTTCTCTCTCTCTCTCTCTCTCTCTCTCTCTCTAAGAGAAGGTCTGTATCCCAGCAGTGGGAACATGATAGGCTAAAGTGATGATGATGATGATTATGCAGCAAAATAATTTACTGTTTTTTTTATCATTTATGAATATCGTCACTAACACTAGATCCGCTTTTTTTTTTAGGTAATATGCTTGCGTTTGACCGCCAACTTGCCTGATGATGCTGATGATCAGAATCATCGTAATAATTTATTTTATTTATTTATCCAAATTACAACTATCATTACAAGAATGTCCTAATTCAATAGCGTATGTCAACATAATAATTTATAAACCTAACTTATAACACAATGTATGCGAAAGGTTCTTAATTTTTTGAGACATAATTAATATTTATATAATCAATAATTGTTAATCTTAATGAGCAAGAGCAAGTCGTTAAACTTAATGATTTAAACGTTATGTTATTGAACTAAAATGGTATTAATAGGATACATTTATCTACATGTTAATTATAAAGGTATCAATTAATGTGTTTATACTAAATCATTATCAAGTTGTGTCTTCCACCAGTAAATCAAGTAATATTTAGAAATGAATGACATAATTATTTCATATTAGTCAGTAGTCGAATTGGATTTACGAACCGGAACGCATTTCCCTTCAAACCTTGCGAACTTTTAACCGACTGTCTAAGAAGGAGGGTAATGTTTTTGGGTTATACGTAAGCATGTCAAGAGCTGAGCGAAACGACCGAGAAGAGTAAGCATGTACTGAGTATGTTTCTGGGTATTTTGCAGGCCTAGCACGGGCCGTGGACAAATTGTCTTTCCCCCGTTTTTATCCCGCGAGAAAAGACAAACGTATCCATATTCTAGCTTTGTCGCGTCTAGGCGTGGATAAAAACGGTGGAAAGACAATTTATTCACAGCCCGTGCTAGGCCTGCTGGGGGGTTAGACAAGACCCACTTTCTGTTAGCGTTAGCGCCTGCGGAAAGATGAAATTGTATGAAAATGACATTAGCTTGAGATACCAATCATCACATGAACTGTGGTCAGACGCCTAGCTTGTTAACCATAAAAAAGTTATTTATACTTTAGTCTCCTTAACAATATTGTAGACTGTCAATTAACTAGTTGCCAAAGAATTGTATCTATTTTTGGTATATTTTAAGTAGCAGTACTACTGCTGTAGGTATCTATTCACCTCTGCAGGCCTAGCATGGGCTGTGGATAAATAGTCTTTCCACCGTTTTTATCCACGCCTAGACGCGACAAAGCTAGAATATGGATACGTTTGTCTTTTTCTCGCGGGATAAAAACGGTGGAAAGACAATTTGTCCACGGCCCGTGCTAGGCCTGCTGGAGTCAAAAGGACTATGTGTACAACTGTTGGTTCATACATCTATTTTCAATTACAGGGTTATTGTTATAATAGCTAACATCTCTCAGACAGCTTCCCCCAGTACTAACAAATGTCAGTTCCATGACTTTTACAAATCCGTATTTTTTCGAATACAAAAACAGTAATATATAATTACTGCTCCCAAAACACGTCACCGTTTCGTGGTTGAAACTCGGAAAACCCGTACTAAATGCTAGTACTATCGTAGTAACAATCTGGTTTTCTTCAAGATGCAAGTTAATCGGTTTCTTCTAGACAAGCGTGCTCCACCGTAGACCGCATCAGCGCTTAACATCAGGCGTGGTGAAGTAGCGGTCAAGCGTAAGCGTATTATCCAATAAAAAAAAAAACAAGTTACGTGGTTTCAAATAAAGGAACGTCGCGCCGGACCCTGGTCCGCTAGAAAATCTGAGTAGACTTGCAATTACAAAAACCAAATATTTTTTTATATAAACTTTTTCATAAAAATTCATGGACCTCAAGTTGTTAACTACGAACTGGGGAAGCTGTCTGCGATATGTTTTTAGCTAATTATCAATAAACCTGTACATTTTGCATTTATATATTACTTTTTATGTAAATAATAGTAATACAGAGGTCGCCATGTGCGATAGTTACATTTTGATATGGCTTAGAGCACGGATGGGACGTTTTAACTACGTTTATCTCTTTAACACGTAGACAGTCTCGAAAGCTAGATTGAAAAAGAAGGTAGCTCGAGTTTCACTTCCCACCGTATCAACGTTAAGTGTTGTCGCTGAAAGAATGCGTCTAACAGTTGCCAGTTCTGTACACTGTTACTAGCATTTTGAAAGTAAGACGTAGCTGTTAAATATTTCTACATAGATAAATATACTAGGTAAAATACATTTACAAAAAACGAAAACAAATATACAGTAAATACATTTCTGTTTTCTATCTGTTTGTAATTTTTATTTCTAGTGTACATAATAAAGAAATTCTAGCTATCTGTCTATCTACTTAAAAAAATATCTTTTACAATGTTGTTGCAGCTGTTAGACGCGTTCTCTGAGGGGACCTTTAATAAAATAATAAGCAATGTCGCATTGTATCTTTGCGGAACTTCATATAGTCACTTGTCGCATTTATGAACATTTTTATATAGAGCCAATGTTTGTGCACCTCTATCTCGCTCGCGCATATTAACATTTTTGATATAAAATTATTGAATGTGATGTAAAAAGAAAGAATAGGAGTATAGGATATTGTTGTAGTATATAATTGTAGGAATAAAGAAAATTATATTACAAATGTTTAGTAAAAAATTTATGTTAACTTGTACTCGTTTCCTTACTTTGAAATCAATTCAAGCACATTCGTGTTTTATTTTTCTGTAGTGCATTTTCTTTATTCATACAGCTTAGATTTGACATAAGAATGTTCAATCGCCTTGGCCCTGATTCCATAACTTACGCGCGTAAGGCGGCGCGTTAACCTCCAATAGTTAGCCTTTATTCCATAGGAAATAGAGTTCAAATTTTTAGAGGTAAACTTAACGCGCCGCCTTATTTGCAAGAGCTGATAATCTTTAAACGGCTGAACAGATATTTTAGAATTATAGCTAAGAACACTCGATCAAGTCACCTAACAAAAAAAAAAACTAAATCAAAATCTATTCAGCGGCTTGGGAGCTACGGTGTACCAGGGGCGGATCCGGGATTTCATTTGGGGGGGGGGAGGTCATTCTGACAAGTATAGGTACCTATGAGTATGCTGTGTAAAAGTGCACCTGAATCAAATCGAAAAACAGTCAAATGTTCCATACATTTGACTGTTTTTCGATTTGATTCATTTCGATTCGATTTGATTGATAGGTGTTTTTGGGGGGGGGGGGGGGGGCATGGCCCCCCATGGATCCGCCAATGCGGTATACAGACGCACAGATAACACCCCTCTGTCTGCGTCGGGGGTTAACATTATGAAATGCACGAGCAAGATAGAGAACGCACGAAGCGTGGGCTCTTAAATGATTGCTAGAGGAATACTTTTACTGGTTGCATTTGTATATGTATTGTCATTTATAAGTATTCAATCTATCTTTATATTCTTAGTTCCTACTCCGGTCAGACAGAGCACACATATAAAAGTGTTTGCTTTGTTTTGATGCTGTTAATGTGATAGATAGTATGAGACTAGTCTATTATATTATTTGTAGAACTGTTGTAGATATATAATTTCGTATTATTTAAATTGTTAGTAGGTATCTATTGTTGTTGAAAGTTTCATTAAAACATGTTTCACTCATGCAAAAAACTCTTTCTTATTCATACAAACAAAACTTTACGAAACATGTGCATTCTGCTCTTATTTTTACCCAACTGCCCGTGAAAGAGGGTAATGTTTTTCGGGCGTATATATGTGTTTTTTTGTTTCTTTATTACCTGTTATAGTCATAACGACTTGATTTGTGAAAATCAGATGTCGTTAGACTCTTCTTCATGACCATCGTGTCATATTTTGTTCCTATTATTATTAATTTTATTTATTTATAAATAATAGGCTTGAGCTTGACCGCCAACTCGCCTGATGTTAAGCGATGATGCGGTCTACGGTGGAGCACGCTTGCCTATTCGGAATACCAACCATAAAGCGGTGTCGATTTTTTGTGCCCGCTCTGGCAGTCCGATAGAAAAGACAGAAAATATACTTGTTATCATAATAGGAGATTATCTAATTTATTGTTTATTTGTTTTTTAAATAGGTAAATGTTAATTGGGTACAAAGATGAGGTGGTTGGGGCGCGGGCGCCGGCGGCTCGGCGCAGATAACGAGCTGTTTATATCGAGCGGGCGGCTGCGCGCGCGTCAGTTGAGTCCCCGCCGCCATGCCGGCCTGCGCGCCCGAGTTCGCCCGCCTCGCGCGCTCCAACACGGAGCTCGTCTTCTCTCCGCGCACCAAGCGCTGCTCGCACCAGCCGCCGCCCTTCACGGCGCTCCGCCGCTCATTCTCCTCCACCTTCTCTCTGATACCAGAAGAGCGCGCTATCTCCCCGGAGCGACGTCCCTCGCTGCCGCGCCTCGTGCGCGTCCTCACCTGGGCACCGCGACAGCTGCTTCGACCACTGTTCGCGCTTCTCAGCATCGTCTCACACCCCGCGTGGAAACAAATACTTGTCGTCCTACCGACGCTATGGATCGCCGCATCGCTCTTTATATTCTGGAAGTGCATACAGTGTCCACTGGGAGTGCTGAAAGCTATCGGAAGATTCATCAGCTCGAAGAACACAAAACAGCCTCGAACGGTCCTGATCAGCGGAGGTAGCTCGGTGCAAGCGTTACACTTGGCGAGGAACTTCCATTCGGCCGGTGCTAGAGTTGTAGCTTTTGAAACTGAAGGACAGTTTGCTTTGCTGAAGTATTCAGCGGCAGTGCACAGATTTTATACGGTGCCTCGGCCAAACCCGGCAGATCCTCTCGCGTATGCGAGAGCGCTGAAAGAAATAGTTGAAACAGAATCTGTAGTGTTCTATGTCCCGGTTAGCTCCTCCACTCCTGCATACTATGACGCTCTTGCAAAGCCGCATCTCGAAGTGATTGGGTGCCAGTGTTTCGTGCCGTGCGCACGTGATGTCGTCACGTTGGACGACCCATTGGAGTTGATGCGGATATGCCGCGCCGCTGGACTCGCTACGCCGCAGTTCTGGGTCGTGGTGAATGATGAAGACGTGCGAGCGTGGTACGACAGCGGAGCGTCGAAGGAAGGCAAACACTTCATCGCAAGCGCCGGAGCGCGCGGCGCTCGCGACCGTTTAAGATTCATCATGCCCGAAGACAGGAACCAATTCCGGTTCCCCCGTGAAATCAGCGCCGAAAAGCCATGGGTGATCATCAGGGAGCCGAAGGGAGAGAGAATCGTGACTTGCACCACTCTGAAAGAGTCGCGCGCCGTGAACAACGTGACATGCCGCGTGGACTCCGCCAGGAAAGGCCTGGTGCCTCAGAAAGACGACGAGGCCCACGAGTGGGTGAAGCGTTTCGTATCGTATCTGGCGCCGGCGAGGCCGATGACCGGGCACGTGTCGTTCAGGCTCGTGAGAGAAGAAGGCTCGAATGGGCATGCGAACAGATTAGTGGCTATTGGAGCTCGCGTGGGAGTTTCGTTGCCGTACTTGTGCCAGAACTCTTCGTCTCGGTGCGGGCACACGGCGACAGTGGGGAAACTGCTCGATACAGTTCTGGACACACGCGAGGCCTTGTTCGCGTTCTGGGACCCGCTGCCGTATTGCGCTTACTATCAGTCGCGGGCGCCGGACGGCCGCCGGCTGCCTTCCCCGGAGCCCTGCAAGACGCCGCCGAACGTGCCACTTTGAACGGCGCACGGTCGCATTAGGAATTATTTATTAAGACACTCAGTACCTGAATAGTGCGTGAGTGGGAGTTCTCTGCGCTACGCCGCGCCGTGTAGTTTAGTCGCGCTCTCTATGTTAGTCGTTGTCGCCTCGATTCGCTTGGCGGCGCCACAAGCGGTTTCGAGGATATGACTGTTTTGTAACTACTAAGTAGATATTTTAAGTAAATATACCAAATGTTACGTTAGCCATTATTGTATCGAATAAGGAATAAAACGTTGCTCAATATTTAAATAACACTATGAAATAATTTTCTTTTACTTGATGTCAACCTCTGACCCACTCTTAAAATACGTAGGTACTTATAATATATTTATTATGCTATAGCAAAGAAAGGAAAGGCAAGGTAAAGTGCCATACACTTTAAAAGTCCGAAAAACACCTTGCTGCTATATCTTGTTGTACCGTGTTTAACTCTAATAGCGTAGTCTTTTATGGGATCTTTCTTTGCCTGTTTGCCACAGAAAACAGCTTTTCTAGCTATACTACATGTATGATGTATTGTACCTATGTATTTATGTTGGTAAGTATGGAGATAAGTAATTGTTTTCGTTGAAAGAGATGCGCGGAGAAAGGTGCGATCTCTGGCCGGCGGTGACCCGGACGCGATACTGTTATCAGCAAGTGCACCACAATTTATAATTACCATATTTCACCCGTATCAGGTTGAATGACAAACAGGGCTGCGTGAATCGTGCATATCACAGAAAAGATTTAAACAATATTTTTTTTCTTTTCTGTGGTGCATATCGACTGTTCACTTAAACTTCCTCATTTAACATTATTTTTAGTCTTTTTATTTTATTAATTTTTAAGTTATTAGGTAGGTAATCATTTATTAATTAAAAAGGAACCGGTACAGACTTTTAAAAAGGCGGGATAAACGAAGATGACTGATGAATTATATAAAACTATAGATTTGAACTCAATACCTCAATACGGAACCAAAAGAAGCCTAAAACAATAATAACTGTTGAGGTAATTTGTGCATTTTGTCGCAAGCTAAATTAAATATTTTTTATTTACTAATAGGCTTGCGTTTGGCCGCCAACTTGCCTGATGTTCAGCGATGTTGCAGGTGGCTTCCAACCGGCCCTTTTGGTGATCGATGGGGGGGAGGTCTATATCCTGGGGTCTTACGGACAACTGCAATTGCGGCACCAAACTAACGTTAAATCAGCTCAGTTGAAAAATCACACGACCGCAAACTGTATCTGGGCGCGTTAAGGTTCACATTCGTGATTTTCCAACTGAGCGGATTTAACGTTAGTTTGGTGCCGCAATAGCAGTTGTCCGTAAGCCCCATCAGTGGACGTCCTAGGGCTGAAATGATGATGATGCGGTCTAAGTACGATGGCGCACGCTTGCTTACAAAAAACCGAAAAGTATAAAAAAATAAAACGACTAGATTTATATTAGTTGAACGGTATTTAACTTATGTGTATTCGTCGCGAGTTTAATTAGACATTCTAATAATAATAAAATAAATATCTGGGACATTTTTGTACACACGGTCATCTGACCCCAAACTAAGCAAAGCTTGTAATATGGCTGCCAGAAACTGATATACGTACATATATATTTTTAAATACATACTTAAATAGATATTAACACCCAGACATAGAACAAACACAAATGTTCATCACACAAATGTTTGTCCTAGATGGGAATCGAACCCACGCCCCCAAGCACAGAAGATAGGTTCACTACCAACTGAGCCACCGGGGCAGTCAACAACCGTTGTGGGGCGGGTTAGTCATTCTTTGACTAAGATTTAGCAGGAAAGCAGTGGAAAAGGCTAGCACAGGACCGGAAAATATGGCGCGCTGAAGAGGAGACCTATACCCAGCAGTGGGTGGAGAAAGGTTGATGATGATGACTAAGATTTAAATTCGTTCAACGGAATTTCTGTGTTTTTAAATTTTTAGGAGTAAACTCGGAATTCTTGTTACGGTAATTTTATATCTATGAGTTTATATTAATGCACAGAATGAATGCATTAATAAAACCTTAATTATTAAGGTAGGTAGATATAGGCAAACCAAACTGTTACCCATTCATAAAAGAGAGAAAAAAAAACTAGTTTCACTTGATGCATCTCGCGTAAAACTTGTTTTCTTAGACCGCGTTTAACTTGAGACAATGAGCAGCGGCCTTATTACAGAAGTTTGATTGTGATCGAGATTGCATGCCGTCCCGTTCACATCTACTTACTCGCACCACGCGCGTAAGTGAGATAGCACGCGATCGCGATCACAATCCGAATCATCCATTATAAGGCATCAGACCTTTGTACTGTCTTCGTAGTCTAGGATTTGGAAATCAGTTATTGTAAATGCTGGCGTGTTTCTGGCTCAACGCATAAGCATTGCCATTCAACGTGGTAATGCCGCCAGCATGCTGGGTACGCTGCCAACTGGTAGTGGGCTTGAGCATTTGGATTGTCTTCAGACCTTCAACGGTCTATGGGCAGTCTAACTGTATTTGTAGTTTTAGTTTTAGCTTGTATTTTGTTTAGTTAATAAAGGTTATTGTATATTATGTAGATAATGCCTATCTGACCATGCGTTCTTGTGATTTTATACACGACTTTCACGAGGACAAGAAGTAGCTAATTAATGTTACGAGCCATATCCAGTCGATTACACTCTTATCTTTTAGATTAAATCAATCCAGCTTCAAAACACGCTTAGAGTAATATGTTTTCCAGTTGCGGAATTAATCAAGTTTGTTGTTTTGAACTCATGACTTTCGTCTAATCCGTCTATTTGGTTCAGCCTTAATTGTTAATTGCATACCTACCAGTACATATAGTAAATTATGGATGTAGATATTTGAGATAATTATCACCAAATAAGGTCATCATCATCATAATTTCAGCCATAGGACGTCCACTGCTGGTCATTGGCCTACCATCGATCTCCAAAAGAGCCGGTTGGAAGCGGCCTGCATCCAGCGTTTCCCTGTGGTCTCTTTTAGGTCGTCTGTCCATCTTGTGGGTGGACATCCTATATACGCTGCGCTTACTGATCCGTCTTCTCAATTTGAGAACCTTTCGGCCCATCGGCCATCTGTTCTGCATGCTATGTGCCCTGCCCACTGCCACATCAACTTGCCGGTGGGCTATGTCACTAACTTTCGTTCGTCTACGGATCTCTTCTTTTCTGATTCGATCTCATAGAGAAACCCCGAGCATAGCCATCTCATAGCTAGTTGTGCGACTTTGAGCTTTCTTATGAGGCCCATAGTGAGAGACCACGTTTCAGTGCCGTATGTCATCACTTACATGTACCTACTTATATGTGTAAGTCATGTATGACTAACCAAATACCTAAGGTAAGTCACCTTATTTACTTATATACTTACCTATGACTTCTCATCATCACTGGGTTCATCTGTCTCTACCCAAAGGGAGAGGTAGGGAGATCGGTTTCTAGGTGTAGGCCTTCTTGCCGAGGCTAGGCTCTGAGGGTTTCTTCCCTCCAGGGAAAATGAGGGGCAAGTGTCCCTACTTCTAACCCTCGCTTCCCTTGCGAAAATAGTCAACATCTCTAGCTTACGTGTTACCTTTACCTAGTATGCTTACATATTATACCGTGTCTCCAAAACCAAACAGGACCACACAATCGCCTCTTCCCGCCTGGAACAACAACTAACCCAAATCATCAACTCACAAGAAGCAACCGAAACTTTCCACACACACATCACCTACATTATACTCCAACTCAAAACATTCAATACTGCAACGCAAAATTAGCCTTCTCCCCCCAACCTTCCCTCTTACTACTATCCTATTACAGAGCTGTCTACTTAGTCGCGCCCTTGCCACCATCTAAACTACAAGCAAAAACTTTTGCTCCCCATTCTTGCAAAGCTTGCCAAATACAAGTTTTGCAAGCTTTGCAAGAATCGCGTGTGCCACGGATCTTGCTGAATGCAGATTTTGCAAGTTTTGCAAGCTTTGCAAGAATCGCGTGTGCCACGGATCTTGCTGAATGCAGATTTTGCAAGTTTTGCAAGGTTTGCAAGAATCGCGTGTGCCACGGATCTTGCTGAATGCAAATTTTGCAAGTTTTGCAAGCTTTGCAAGAATCGCGTGTGCCACGGATCTTGCTGAATGTGATTTTGCAAGTTTTGCAAGCTTTGCAAGAATCGCGTGTGCCACGGATCTTGCTGAATGCAGACTTTGCAAGTCTTGCAAGGTTTGCAAGCATTGCAAGGGTTGCAGGTGTTGTTAGTGCTACCAAACTTGCAAACTTAAATCACTAATAGTGGTGCTAGTGTGGAAGAGATTGTCAAACGCAGGTCTTGCACTTATCGCAGACGTTGCAAGGATTACCAAATTCAAATTTCCAAACTTCCAAGTGCATCACCAGTTACCATATCATTGGCAAAAGCAGCAGCAGCGACAAATAAAAAGCAACATGAATAATAACAGCAACATCCAGGATGCCCAAGACCCCAGCCTTATACAAATCAGTGACCTCGTCGACAATAGTACGAATACGCCCCAACCATCATCATCATCATCACAATATTACCCACCACTTCCATTTTACCATGCCCAACACACCCCACACGCACACACATCACCAACAATTACACACCCACAACACCAGCACCCAACAACTCATGATATGGAACCCCCCCTTACACTCCCGGAAAACATTCACCACCAATACACCCCACACGCACCAACAACATCATCACTCCAAAAACAACAAACTCCTACACACAACATTAATCACGACACTCAAAACTCGCAAGCATTTACCTACTACAACCACCCACAACACCACCCACAAAACCCACCACAATACCCCCCACAACTCCCTCCATGCTCCAGATGCGCATGGCTAGAGTACACCATCGAACAAAAGCAGATTTACATCAACAACTTAGAGGACGAAAGAAAAAACAACCAAAAACAAATAGAATTCCTCCATAAACAACTTATAGAGTCCACCCACGACCCACACTATCTCCAAACTCTCCGATACATTCAGAAACAACCTTAATCAACAACACAACACAACACAACACAACACAGCCTTCACACCCCGCTAACCACCAACCCAACATCTTCCTTTATTATAGACCACATGCAATACACCACCGCACCCCCACCACCACCCGCACCCCAATCAATTGCACCATCCCAAAACACATTCAACACATCAAACTACTCCCCCATATCTAGCCCCATCCACAATACCGAACGGAATCACACAGACACAGTCACCACCTCTAACACAACTACAACAAAAACTACCAGAACACGCGCACAAGGAGCTCACAAGAAAGGGGTTAAGCAATGTATTCTGTGTGGGAAAACTTACCATGGCTATACAATAAACCGGCACTTCAAACCAAAACACCCCAACTACGTAACTGGACAGCTCACCAACCACCCCGGATACCTTAAGATTTTTTACATACAGGTCCTTGCCCCCAAATTTAATTGCCCACCAGAATACAGACCACCCAGCGCCCTCCTCAGGGGAGTGCTTGGTATTAACCAAAACTTCCTGGGGGGGGATTCCGAAGATTCCGAAACAGAAGCCTAGCTCAAAACATTACCGTATATATAATTCAACGCAACAATAGATCCTAAATGCAAAGTGTAAATATTTTAAACCTAACCTTAACCATATTGTAAAATTGTAAATATAAAAAAAAAACCTCATAATTATAACTTGCATGCTCTAACTTTTATATGTATAATTTAACTAGCCCCAGAATCGTAAATTTAAATCTTTTTAACTTAGCCTTAACCAAATTGTAAAATTGTGCGTCTGACCAGTCTTGCCAAACTTGCCAAGCTTGCAAAACTTGCAAATTGCAAGGACATCTAAAAGATAATGGCAGGCTTGGCAAGACTGGTCTGAATGAATAAATAGATAAACTAAGATGCTCTCTGTAACCAAATTGTAAATATATTTATTATATAATTATAACTTGCATGCTCTAACTTTTATATATATAATTTAACTAGCCCAGAATCGTAAATGTAAATCTTTTTAACTTAGCCTTAACCAAATTGTAAAAGTGTATATTCGACCAGTCTTGCCAAACTTGCCAAGCTTGCAAAACCTGCAAATTGCAAGGACAGCTAAATGATAATGGCAGGCTTGGCAAGACTGGTCTGAATAAATAAATAAATTAAGATACTCTCTGTAACCAAATTGTAAACATATTATATACATTAAAAAAAAAAAAAAAAAAAAAGATGTAATCTCCTTTTAATGAAATCTCCCTCAGACTCCTATACTCTCCATACTCTCCTTAATTACTCTTCCCTATCCCCTTCTCTCCTTATCACCACCATATTCCACCACAAGTGATGAAGGGTAGGAGTATACCGTTCGCACCGACCCCTTCATCACCCAAACACTCTCCAACAAACCCACTATTCACACAAAAAAAAAAGGTTTTGGATGGAGCTCCCGATATTTCGGCGCAGTTATACGTGCACCATCGTTCACAGGAAGAATGAAGAATTCGGGTGGTTGGTCGAACAGAGTTTCACTCTCTTGAATAATGAGAGAGCAAGACAAAATTCACACACACAGGCCACATCGCTCGAAGAACCGATAACCGATGGGGAAGAAAGGTTCTGGAGTGGAGACCACGAACCGGAAGACGCAGCGTAGGGAGGCCTCCCACTAGATGGACCGACGACATTGTGAGAGTCGCGGGCATCCAGTGGATGCAAAAGGCAGGCTGTCGTTCAGTGTGGAGATTAAAGGGGGAGGCCTATGTTCAGCAGTGGACGTCTTCTGGCTGATGATGATGATAAGACAAAATTCAATGTAAGATTATTATAAGAATATTTTTGAGGTTGTGAGGTTCAAAGTAAGGCCAACCCTAAGTGCAAATTGCATGAATTACTTTTGATCCCCTAATCACAAGCGCCATGAAAAACCCAGTCCCTCGGGACAGGGTTTTTCATGACCCACGCTACCGAGCTACGTATGGTGAACTCATGCAAAAGCAATTTTTTATTCCACGCGCGTTCAATTTTTTTTATGCCTTAGGTGGCAAACAAGCAGACGGGCTGCCTGATGGTAAGCAGTCACCGTCGCATATGGATACTTGTAACACCAAAGGCATCACAAATACGTTGCCGACCCTTTAGAATTCGATTAACTCGTCTTTTGAAGAACCCCATGTTGTAGCTTCTCGGAAACACCGTAAAAGGTAGCTCATTCCACATTTTGCAGGTTTACTATCGGTTATTTATAATATTTTTGATGACCATGAACTATATTATGTAGTTAGGTATACTAATTATAAAGGAAATTGATAAGAACCAGTTTGATTTCTTCGACATTAGCGCTCTCTGTTGCGTAATCAGAATCACGCGGCGATGATACCCAATTACCCACAATAATTTCGTCCACCATCCCAAACTTATCACATTTCATTTTGTTCGAACAACTGACTACAAGCAATCTACAGTTTGTTTAGCCTATCACTGCAGGAATACTGATTAGAGCGCCTATTGAAAGAAGGCATAGTAGAGTCCACTAAAAGAGGACCTCTGAGCTCATGGGACATTAGTATTTGGGGCTCCCCTGGCACCGGTCTTTTCTAAAGGGACTCTGTTGTCGGCACATAAGCAATAGTTTGTAATGAATATAAAAGCTTGCGTTTGACCGCCACCACGATGCGGTCTAAGATGGAGCACGCTTGCCTAACGTTTGAATGGGTGCAATCTTACAATACCCGGACTGGACTTTTTTGCTGCAACGTTTTTAGGGTTCCATACACGAAGAGTAAAAACCCGACCCTATTACTAAGCCTACATTGTCTGTCTGTCTGTCCGTCTGTCGTTAAAATGACTGTATCTTTCGAACCGTACCTAATAGATAACCATTTAAAATTTTCACAGAATATTAAAAAATTATAATGAAGGCTAAAAGTAAAAACGAAAGGGGGTCCCATTAACCCATTAAAATTAATTTTTCAATCAAACTAAGACGCTTGCAGCTACACCAATGAACTATAGGTATAGTATACATGGTCCACATAGCAAGGTCGTCTGTAGTTTGACTCTTTACTCAAACTCACCCGAATCACCAAATCAGACTTGATGAATCAAGTCTGATTTAGACACGATGCATTCGCACCCACCAGGCTGTATCTCTCTTGTTTGTCAGATCGGAGCTTGACTCCGTGTAAACCAATGAAAATATAATCACTTGACTGCTCATCCTTTACCCCGCATAAGCCAAAGGTAACATGTCAACCTAAACTATTTATTTAGAGCGGGGCCAATCCTAGGAGCGAATTGAATAAATTTCTTTTGATTCTCTAATCATAAGCGTCGAGTCGCGTCGAGTCTCCAATCACAAGCTGTCCCGCGACCGACGTGGCATCATTTTGCATCTTTGGTGTAAACCCTGCATCTAGGCCGGCCGTCGACACCCAGCCTAGATTATTTGTAATGGTCTGTGACCTAGGTCGTATAACGCGTCCCCGGATCTACATTGTAGCCACGAGATTGTGGAGTAACTGTAAGAATACATACTTTAATTATTTGTGAGTAAGTAACATAATTCGTTGTCAGCAATTAGTATAATAAACACTGCAAGAGACTGCATCGTTATCTCGTAGGTTAATATAACCAGTTAGTTTTGTACACAGGCAGATAAGATCGCAGACGACTTAAGTATACTAAAAGACCTAAGTCATCATCATTATCATGTTCCCACTGCTAGGACACAGGCCTTTTCTCTGAGCCAGGATGGGCCCTAATCCACCATGCTGGCCCAGGGCATGCTGGCGAATGTCTTTGAACTTTTGCAAGTTCTTAACGTACCTGTTTTCTCACGATGTTTTCCTTCACCGTTGTTGAGCGATGTCATCTAAGCCTATTATAAAACTGCGCAGTTCGAAAAATTACTTGAACGTGAACCTTAACGCACCCAGATACGGTTTGCGTTCACGCAACATTTTTTTAAACTGGATTGCTTTAAACAGCTAGCCGTAAGGCCCCTGATGCGTTCGCAATTCGCCACCTTACCATATCTCTCTTGTTTCTCTGATCCGAGGTCGTGACGAATAGAAATCAGTAACAACGGCAGCGTGTTGACGGCCACGAGTCAGTCGCGGAGTGCGTGCTGGGTCGAAGTCTGCCGCTTGTTTGCTTATCCAGTCTAGACGATAACGTTGGTACAGGGGATGCTTACTTAACGGTGTGATAGTGGGAATGTTTACTTGCTATCTTATTTCTTTGAAGTTTATTACAAATACCAATAATCTGTATGAAGCGCTTTGATTCCACTTTAATTCTGTGAATTGCGGTAGAATGCGCTGTCTGTCCGTTCTCCGATAGTTACAACTGGGTGACTTGTCGCGAGTGAATCGGTTTCTTCGTGGCAAGCGCGTTCCATAGAATCTATAATATCAAACGCAATCTTACTATTATTTTCGGTATTAGTCGTTATAGGCTGGAATACAAATTTCAGATCTGTGATAAAGTTAATTCTTAGAAGAAGAAAAAACCGACTGCAACACTATAGGTACAACTACTTGAACTAAAAAGTAGAAAAATTACAGTTAAAACAGAGATTGACATTCCTCATCAAAACTTCTGTAGATTTGTGGCTGAAGGCTACCACAAACCATAACGTCATCTATATATACAAACCTATTTTTGTTTTTGTAGATTTTTTAAAAAGAATTTTTTTGTCGTAATGAACGTGACAGGGTATATTTATGTACCCTTCACATGATAAATAGAGTCGACAAATTTTGTCGTGGCGCTTGTCCGATGCCAGGCTTGCAGGTCCATTTTACTATGACCGAGTGCAATGCACTGCAGCGTAAGACTTTGCCCTATTCAAAGTTATGAAATACACTGCTTATCGCCTCTGCTTATGTACCAGCTATACGCATAGGTTTATCATCATCATCATCAGCCAGAAGACGTCTGTTGCTGAACACACGCCTTCCCCTCTAACCTCCACACTGAATGAAAGCCTGCTGTCTGCATCCACTGGATGCCCGTGACTCTCACATGTCATCAGTCTATCTAGTGGGAGGCCAACCTACGCTGCGTCTTCCGGTTTGTAGTCTCCACTCAAGAACCTTTCTTCCCCATCGGTCATCGGTTCTTCTAGCAATGTGGCCTGCCCATTGCCACCTCAATTTGCAAATTTTGCTACACCTACGTCGGTGAATCTGGTTCTTTGGCATGGGTTTAAGTAGGTACCTATAATTTTACTTTTTTTTTCATTACCCGAAAACGCAATGCCGCTGACGCTTAACATCAGGCGAGACGGTGGACAAACGCAAAAAAAAGCTTGCTTTGAAAAAATTTTACTTACCGTCAAAGCCGTTAAAGTTTAAAAAAATAACGCATACTGTTGTCAGGTTTTTAACCTTTTTCAGGCAAGAAACTGTCGTAGGAATGAGACTACGAATTGTATCGCTAAGGCAGCTAAGGTTACGTAATCGACAGTCGACATCGTTTTATGGTTGATATTCCGAAAACCCGTACGAAGCGCTATGATTCCACATTTATTGTGCGAACTGCTGGTCTGTGGAATTCGCTGCCTGAATGGGTGTTCCCCATTAGTTACAATCTGGGTGTCTTCAAGTCGAGAGTGAATCGGTTTCTTCGAGGCAAGCGTGCTCCATCGTAGACCGCATTGTCGCGCGAGATGACGGCCAAGCGGAAGCCTATCTACTATAAAAAAAAAAAAAAAAAAAAAAAAAAAAAAACACTAGTTTCTTAAAAGTATGATGCACAATCTGAATTTCTAAGAACAGTGGACTACGTGTGCTTTATCACAATCAGCAGTCCTAGAATCGAATTGAATCAACCAAAAGTCCAAGAAATCGTTTTATTTACTTGCCTTGTAATTATCGCTGTGGAAACATTCGTCCGATTAATTGGATCATCAGGATATTTGAGTTCCCAATTATTTTATTTGTGAATAATTAAATAAACAGACGCAAGCGTTTGACGCGTCTGAACTTATAGCTAATAGGCATAATCACGTGAGAATTGCCTCTAACTGTAGATACTTACTAATAAGGCCCAACGTCCGCTGTTAGAGATTGTTTTTCGAGCCTAAGACACGGATAAATGATAAAAAGCAGCGCACGCAGCTGATAATGTCTAATCTTTCGTCTGCTATGCGTCTGCGCCCGCAGCCTTGGTTTTTAGCAAATTCTGCGCAGTTTTCGCAGTCATAACAAGGCGTGCTAAGTGGAAAACAGACTACTGTTCGATGTACTTACGATTTAAGTAAATAATTATTCTACGTCGTTTGATCTAAAGACACTTGCAAAGTGAATATGAAAACTTTTTTAAACTAAACAAAATACAAGCTAATAAATTAACGCTACAAAACGTGCCCATAGACCGTTGAAGGTACGCTCCAAATGCTAAAGCCCTCGCATCACACAATCGCATGCGTTGGCAGCGTACCCAGCATGCTGGTGGCATTACCATGCTGAATAGTAATGCTTATGCGTTGAAATATATAATAATGTACATGAATAACTAAATGGTATGCCTTTTAACCGACGACAGCGAGCTGAAAGAAAGTATTGTACTTAGTTATTGTGCAACGCCTCAACCAATATTGCAAATAGAAGTGTCAATAAATTCGCTTACTAATTACATAATCACGAAAACTACTTGACATACGAAGCTGAAATGAGGTCTAAAGACGTGTATTTTTGGCAAAATAAATGGTACGATTGAAAAGAATTAAGATGAGAAAAAGTTAACATAATAATGACACATGTACCTATATTTTCAACTAGTTTAGATTACAAGCTTATGAAGTAGGTACAAAAATATATTTTACATGGGTTAGTGGCACTTGTAAGATTTGTACATAAGTACTCCATTAAACCGACCGAACCGGAAGACGCAGCGTAGGTAGGCCTCCCACTAGATGGACCGACGACATAGTGAGAGTTGCTGGCTTCCAGTGGATGCAAAAGGCAGGCTGTCGTTCAGCGTGGAGGTTAAAGGGGGAGGCCTATGTTCAGCAGTGGACGTCTTCTGGCTGATGATGATGACTCCATTAAAGGGGGTGCTGAGACGTGAGAATCAGTGCCTTCAGTTCTGTGTTCATTTCAGTATTAGGAATATTAGTAGGTAGACTTACAACAATAGTTGGGTAGGTACAAACTTAGGTGCTATTTACATAGGTAATCGACGTGAAACATCTATTGACACCACTAAAAATAAATAAAATTACGTGGCGCACCTTGGACCCGGGTATGTCCTAAAACTGCGACCAGAACCACCGGAGGATGGGCAGCAGCGTCCTGTTAGTACACGGTGAACGTACTGCGATCTCCAAGCGTGGGGATTATGGCAACACCCCTCTCTAAGAGGGAGGCCTTGTTCAGCAGTGGACATTTAATGGCTGATGGTGTGGTGTGGCGCACCTTGGCAGTTATACCGACTCGTATGCCGTTGTGCAAACAACATGACGCTTTGACCGCGACGGCCATCTTTATTTTTGTATCAAAGAGGACTACTAACATAATTATGAATATCCCTAACAAAACTGCAGTGCAAGTACCGTTCTTTATCGATTGTCTAATTTGATAAAATGACATAGAATCGATCATAGCGAGTATTAATCAAATGGCATTTTATCCAATTTGACGACCACATCTGTCAAATTTGATGATCGATAAAGAACGGCACTTGCACTGCTGGCAAGGATCTTGAGGTACAAGTGTTTCCTCGTATTAAAGTCTACATTTTGCGTGAACGTGACAACAGGCACGAGCACAGAAAATATTTTTTTTGTTTACTTCTCTTCTCTGTGGGCCCGAGGAACAAGCTTAGAGCGAGTTATATCCTCGGGCAAATGTTCATATTATGTGAATACTAGCGACCCGCCCGCCCGGCTTCGCACGGGTGTAATTTACGTGCGAAGCCGGGGCGGGTCGCTAGTTACATATATAAACCTTCCTTGAAAATGTATCTAACTGATGGTTTAAACCGCATCAAAATCCGTTGCGTGGTTTAGGAGGAGTTAGCGGCCATACAGACATACAGACAGACGCGGAAAGCGACTTCAATTTATACTATGTAGAGAAGAGAAGAGATATAAGAGTATCTGAGACTATGACTGTTTCTTCCCTTCGCTGCAGTCAGAGTCCGCAGAGACGATGTGTGCATGTGTGATTGATAGTTTACATGAAAGTCTACCAGTACGAAGTCTAAAGAAACAGCTAGTTAGTTTTAATTGACTGAGATATTATTCTGCTTCCCATAAATCAAATGTTACTATGCAAGAAATGTCCCAGTAAATAACGATAGTGTTCCGGCGGTCGGTGATTTTCCCTGCCTCAGTGCATTGCCTCGAGAGTGAAGCGGGGTCTAGACGTCCAAAGTACAGCGTAACCAGACGACACGACCCACTTGGGTAGTAAGCAAAGATTTCATACTAACTTATTATAATCTTAGGTAGTAAGCTACACAAATAAACATTGGAAGTTTACCAGCACTTTTTAACATGCTTAAGAGGCCTATTAAAAAATTAACCATTCAATTTTACGTATTTGTATTTACGGGCATAAAACGAATAAATAAAGCCGTATTTTCAAGATAAATATAAAATAAGTAAACCATAACATAAAAATGTTAATTTTATGATTTAATTAATTTAACGAAATCCATTCTCAAACTTTCCCTCCTAAAGTTTTACGAAAAACTACTTTTGTAAATTGGAGGTAACAAATGGATATGTTGAGTCTTACCAAAATCTGAAGCCGCTACATTCAATAAAAAATACTTATGTATTTAATACAGCAACTGAATTTTATTCAGAAATTATTAGTTGTAAGAAAAATTATACTAAAAATAAATTTTTCGATGCTTTTTCCTAAAAGCATTTTTTTCGTCTGCTACGGCATTTTTGTAAGAAATTTGTTGTAGCCAGTTGCACCCATATAAACGAAACGTCAGTCATTCGAAATCAGTTAGCAACTGTGACGCGGAGTTCGACGCGTTGATCTAAATAAGAATGTTCAATCAAGGTTCACTCATATGCCTGGTAACAGATTTTCCTTCTCACTTCAGTTCTATTTACTTCTTTTCTGTGCTTAATATATACAGTTATATGATTATTAACGGGATATTTACCGTGATAAGGTTGTGGAGCTCCCGATATTTCTACATAGTCACATGAGGCAATTACGGGAGGTGGATGGAGGAGCTCTATATACGAGCCCCAAGATACAGGCTCTGTGTTTAATTTGGGACTCACCGCCAAACCTACTTCGACATAGACCATCTGGTTTTGGTTAATATTAAATAAGTAGATTAAGCTAGGCGGTCTAGAACACCGCCGTAAAGTAGCGAGTCTGTCAATTTTCTACAGGATTCATTTCGGAGAATGTGCATCAGAGCTACATGACCTTATCCTGCCATCCCCTTTTTACTACAGGACAAGTAGGAAAACGGCCCACTACCACCCATACATTGTGGATTTTCCTTGGATACGTACCAAACGTTTCGATTCTACGTTTCTAATCCGTACGGCCAAAGTTTGGAACAACCTGCCAGCTTCCCTGTTCCCTGAGAGATATAACCTGGGCCTTTTCAAGGCCAGAGTGAATAGGTATCTTCTAAGTCTGCGTGCTTCATCTTCGACCACATCGTCGCTTACCAACAGGTGAGTTGGTGGTCAAACGCGGACTTATCAGAGTTAAAAAAAAAAAAAAAAAATACCTAAGCGTGTTTTTTGAACTATAATCATTTTATTGCAAGGGAGCTCAATTTTGTCTCATAATCATAATCATCAGCCAGAAGACTTCCACTGCTGAACACAGGCCTCCCCTTTAACCTCCACACTGAACAACAGCCTGCCTTTTGCATCCACTGGATGCTCGCGACTCTCACAATGTCGTCGGTCCATCTAGTGGGAATTTTGTCCCATTTTAATTGAATTAAAATATGCAAAATTGGAAAATAAATAGCTTTCATCCACCTATGTAACTGAATTTTCGTAACCACCTACGCACACGGTTTTTTGTTTGATAACCAGCTACGAGAACAGATTAAAATTGCCGTTTTCGTAACCGATTTTCATAACCAGCTTGATTTATTTTTCTCTGTTCATAAATAATAGTCGTAAGTTTAAACTTAAAACTTTTTAAACTTTAAACTTTTAAACTTTTTTGCTCTATATCTTTTATAAACGTTACGTTATGTAAGACATCGTTACCGCTACGCCGTAGCAGTCGTAGCGGCAAAAACGAAGTAACGAAGAGAAAGTTAACGACACCACCATGTCACACCAATATTAAAAATGCGAAAGTTTGTGAATGTGTGGGTATGTTTCTTACTTCTTCACGGTGAAACGGCTGAACGGATTTCGATGAAATTTGGCATGGAAACTGCTTATACCCTGATTTAACCCAGACTTCTTATCCCAAAAAATTAACGATTCCAGTGGGATGGCGGGTAAAACCGCGAGCCACAGCTAGTCTATAATATATCACGGCCGTTTCAGCTTTTTTCAGATTAGATTCGCGATTTTGCACCTTATAGTTAGTTAATTAGTGTTGTTTTTAAATGCCATAAATTGTTTTATTCAAATAGATTAAAAATATAATACATAGTTGATTTTGTAATTAGCACGATGTCTTCATGATATTATTGCGTGATTTTCGATAATTACAGGCTTAATAAAAACTCTTAATTAGGTAGGTACTTGTACAAATTCAAAGAATTGTAATAAGAAAATTGCAACTTTACTGCACATTGCTTAAGGTTGAAATTACAACAGAATAAGTATAATAATTGATAACAGTTTGAGCGATTGGATGCACTTATCCAGTTTATTTGACTATCAAATAAGGTGATGACCCGCAGCTTCTACGAAATGCATTAATTAGGCTGATTGTAATATCAGTCACAGACGTTGTCACGTCAATAATATAATGTAAACTAGAATACATCCTGAAAATAGAGACGGTAGGTCCATATCTACTATTCTTTATTTCACCGCATGTCCATTAACCTGGGTTAAATTGGTTCATTGAATGTCTAGACATGGAAAATAATCATAACAAGTTTTTTTAAAAGGAGAATGATAACTTTATAAAACTGTTTTAAACTATCACGGTTGTGATAATAAACTATATCGGGAGCTCATTCCACAACCTTACCACGGTAAATATCCCGTAAATAATCATATAACTTTGTAACTGTATAAGTCTCAAAGAATTAAAAAATAATTTAAGCCAGACATGAACTTTCATCCTAATTGTAGAAGAAATAAAATCTCAACTAGCCAGAGAGCTTTAATCGCCATTTAAACCACTCTTAATATATTTATTATCATAATATATTTATTATGTGGGCTGTGGGTGGTCATGCAGATTTGTGGTTTCGACCTCGAATACAAGCGGTGAGAAGTAGCGCGACCGCTAACCGTATCTCTGATTTTCCGCACTGCGCTGTTTTAGCGCTGTTTCGAGCCCGTGTTAATTTCACGGAAGACAATGGCGCGGTGTGGCTCGTGGAGGGAAGGAGGGGAAACGCTCCGATCGTTTTGTGGGATAGTTGGCTCATAACAAGATTATACTACAACTAGCGGTCCACCCCAGCTTCGCACAGGTATAGATTATAGCCTATGTCACCCGGGGATAGAGTAGCTTCCCGTCAGTGAAAGAATTTTTCAATTCGGTTCAGTAGTTTCGGAGCCTATTCAATGCAAACAAACAAACAAACAAACAATCAAATGTTTCCTCTTTATAATATTAGTATAGATACGGTCGGGATTCTTTAGACGATTTTCGTCCCGTGGCCAACAAGTTTGATCGTCACTATTCCTTTGTTAATAAAAAAAATTTCGTGCAAAAAAAAAAAGAACCAGTACAAAGAAACTTCGAAGTATCCATATTTTTTAAATTATACATTGAAATTTGTGGACTCAAAACTTACTCGAACATCATTATCATCATAATCAGCGTTTCTTAGTTTACTGCAGGGGCCTTACGGACAACTGCTAATAGCTGCACCTAATCCGCTCAGTTGAAAAACCACGCGACCGCAAACCGTATCTGGGCGCGATAAGGTTCACGTTCGCGTGATTTTCCAACTGAGCGGATTAGGTGCCGCAATTAGCTGTTGTCCGTAAGGTCCCTGGACATAATATATTATAGGCCTCTCCAAAAGCACGCCACGTAGCCCGATACTCGGCTTTCGCTGCCAGCTTAGCTACTCCTAGCTGCCTTACTTATAAATTAAACAGTTTTTACTTTATATTTGTTTGTTGGGTTGGTACCTCTAAAATTATTTGATATGTCTTTATGTCTTAACTTAATTTTATTATTGTCAGTTCCGTTATCAATGATCAAAGTCCCGGCGATAGCATCCCGGATTCCGAAATTGATCTAGTCGTTATCAGAAGAACACGAATAACCCTTTGAACTTATTATACAAGATACATGGTATAATAATATACTCCGCCAGGTATAGCACTCCGAGATATAATGTGACGTGGGCGTCCCACAATGATGTCATCAATGTCATGGATACACGTACCTACACGTGCATAAGAAAGGGCAGAATAAGTAATTTACAACAAGTTCGAGAGAGATGACGATACACGAAACAATGGCGGACTCTCTGTGATTTTCTGTGAATTATAACTCCCAATATTCGTATATTACCTGTGGGAATCCAATAAAACAATGTGGTTTTGATAAAAATGTGTTTAACATATTCAATTCGTGCTTAACTTGCTTGAGCGGACAAACCAAATGACAATTGAAATGCTTTTTGTATTTCATTTAATAGATGATTAACGAATTTGTTTCCCAATATCTGTGTTTGTTGCTATAAAGTGGCAACTAGACAGTGACGTAATTCTGGGACAACTGCCAGAGTGCCATATTGTTTTTTTGGATCATGACAAGATACAAGTATACTTAGTAAGTATACTAATTAATTACTGAATTGCGTAAGATTTGTGATGTGTGCTGATATTGTCTGAATGCTTGAAGTTTTGTGTGACAAATGCACAAATGACATCATTAAACTTTTTTAAATTATAATAATTATGTTGAAATGAATGAAGTAATATTGACGCGATTGATATAGTTTTTCTTTTAGATTTTAATTTTTAGGGTTCCATATCCAAAAGGTAAAAACGGGACTCTATTACAGCCTACGCTGTCTGTCTATGTCTGTCCGCCCTACTTTTTAACGGCTGTATCTTTCGAACCTTATTAGTTAGCCAGTTGAAATTTTCACAGATTATATGTAATATGTTACTGCGGATTATCTAAAAAATTAAAAAAAAAAAGTCAAAAAGTAAAAACAAAAGGGGGGCGGGGGTTCCCATACAACAAACATATTTATTTAACGTATTTTTGTATTAGCTCTAATGTAAAAATGGTAATACCTGCAAGCGTCAAACTTGGCATGATTATAGTAAGTAGTATATAATTGGGGTTTCTGGATCAAAAGTACTTCAAATAGGCCCAGTTATAAACAACTAAATCTATTCAGTCATCTATTCAAATAGATGAATAAAGTAGTAATTGAATAGAGAAATAATTTATAAAAAACGGCAGTTTTCGATAAGAAGTCATACCTGGCGCAGAGAAGCGCCGGTCTTCTTATCAAAACTGTCGTTTTTTATAAATTATTTCTCTATTCAATAACTACTTTATTCATCTATTTGAATAGATGGCTGAATAGATTTAGTTGTTTATAACTGGGCCTATTTGAAGTACTTTTGCTCCAGAAACCCCAATTATATCCATGTGATGAGAAAATACTACTTCGCCAACAGCAAACAAATCGGAAACTGATGCATTTTCATCAACGGGTAGGGAACTGGTGTGTTTCAGCACCAGTTCAACATAGCAGTTTACCATGGTTGTCTACATCAGTTCATCATATTCATCTAGAGTTATTTATACTCTGTATGCATTTTTATGTTCTGAACAATAAAGATATTGTATTCAATCAATCACCAACTTGCTAACTGTGTCTTTTCATATAGGTATTTATTTTAAGTAGCCTCCATTATTTATATATAGTTCTTTTCAAATTAATGAAATTATTTATGTATGTATAAATTTTCGTAATTAATTATAGCTTACAGGCGCGGGTAGGTATAATTAAAATAATCAATTTATTATGTACTTAACTTTATATTTTCCATATACCACTTATTTAACATGGTTACATTTTTCATTGCACATATATTTGAATGGTAGATACAACTAAAAATACCGGGCGTGTTACCATATTTCTCATACAATGAATATATACTTGGACATCCATAATCTTCTAAATTTAAAACGTTATCATGACAAACAATATTTTTTATCCATAACGTTTTTTCAACTCCTTTTACATAAATAATTTTATTTTTTAAAAACTCAGCTATTCTAGTAGACATCTGATAATTAAAATAAGGTATATTCCCTTCGTTCCAAAATATATTCCTATTTCTTTCTATCCAGCATACTTCGCGTCTTTCTTTTTTTGTCAAGTTATAGAATGGATATGGAGGTTTCATTAAAAATACATGTAACCGTTGTTCATCCATTAGAGCTATTTCTTTAACTATCATATTATTTGTTTCATCTTTAAATCCTTGAATATCTACAAAAGTATTCATGATAGTTTCCTCACAATATTGCTTAACGGCCTATACTCAAATAAGCGATCGTTAATAATTAGACAGTAAGCAGTTGTGTTATCTGGTATATTTTCCGAACATTCAATTTCCAATCGCACATCGACCGGTCCAGTTTTTAATGTTTCACTCTGTCTTGAACAATCAATGACAAAAAGTGGAGCTTTTTCTTTATATTTTTTCAAATCAAGCAGTGGCTCAGAAGGCTTGTTGTAATAAGACTGACGGAATCGAGTATACATTTCGTATAATATACTATATTTCTCATCAACAAAATTTAGGTTTAATGACTCATAAGGATAATATTGTGAGTTCAAAAAGAGTGTAACATTTTTTAACTTGCAGTGATCAAATATAGTACTATCTTTACTTTCACTATGTTTTCTACTTGTTTGCAAACCAAAAATAACGTAACGGGGTTTTTCGAGCTGTGACGCTGTTTTAACTGACCAGGAATGTTTCGAAGTTTTTGGTAACAATGGATATTCATATAAATCCCAATTCCGAAATGCAAATTGTATTGCTCGATCTTTCTCCAAGCGTTTTAGCAAAGAAAGTTTTTCCCTGTCTGACACTTTGACATGAGGTACCCGCCATTGAACTTTTTGAATAATTATGTCAAACGAATTATAATCAGTTTCATATAAAACACTATCTAAACTACTGGAACTTCTATTTAGTACGAGTTCATGTTTGCAATTAATCATGATTTTATTATAATCCTCCGCAAAGCCTAATATCTTATTCAACGGTACTACCACACAAAAATTACCATCAGCATTTTTTATTCCATTCCACCCCCACATTTCAGCTGCTCTATCTTCACCATCATTCATCGAAACGTATGATTTCATAGTTGTTGTTATGCCAACATTTTTGCAACGGTCAATTTCGACGCCATTTATTTCATATCTAATACTTTGGAAGAGAAATGCTATTGGATTATTTGTGAAACGAACACTTTTATGTATACGTTTTCCATCTTTTCCAGTGATTTTACCATATCCTTCAATCAAAATTGAACTAGCGGAAGGCAAAACATATAAATCTTGCTGGTGGATTGGTATTCGAATTTCGTCGTTTTCTTTAAAACTGTTTCCATACGGATTGTATGTATGGATTTCATAACTTTCAATTGAATTATCGTATTGTGCAGAGTCTGTTATATTCAATATACTCATATTTTAAAACCCAGAGCTCTTAGAAATTCTTTATTTATTTTAGTAATATGTTTCGTTACTTTACGACTGTGCAGTATCGCTGTTCGAGTGGAAGTAACATGTTTATCTTTTTCACATACACTTTTATTGAAAACAATCATTTTCTTTTACGTAAATGAAGACACAGTGTTATATTTTCTTCTCTAAAATCAATGATGTTTCCATGTAAGTCAACCAGTTTAATGGCTATACAAGAAATGCTCTCCTTATTAACAGGGAAGTATATAATATTTCCTGGATTTTCTATAAAACGATGTCCTGGTGGAACGTTTGGAATGAATTCAAATATTATATGTGACGCTGATCCGTTAGTAAAAGAGTCCTTAACTAAGTCACATTCAACTCGTATCACTGACAGTGGTAGAATGCTTATAGCATTTGCTGAATCATGCCATTTATTGGCTTCAAGACGTATTTTTGGAAATCCTAAAAGTGAGCTAAAACTAAGACTATTCTGAAAATTAACTGTTTTTGTACTGAACAAAGAACATGTTAATGTATTGTTATTAGCTTTGAGATTTAATTCACAGTTTTTAATATTATTGTTGATATATTCACATAAATCTTTAATATCATAGGTACCGGTAGGAACTTTTATTTGCTCTCCATCGTCTCCATATGAAAATATGTTATTATTTTCACTGATATTAGGTATAGAATTAAAAACGGATATGTATAATAAACCACATTCATAATCATTGTCAATATTCAGGGGTGGTAAAAAATAGGTATGCAGTACAGATTTATTACCACTGATGGTTACAGTAACAGACATTTTGACAGACTAAACAGTCTTGTTTACAGCACTCCTTAATATATTCATATTATTTTATCTACTCATCCAGAATCGTTCAAGAAAACGAATACACAAATGACCGCAGTTATAGGCATTATCACGCTGTAAGTTCTCATAATTATAAAATATAGATGGTCCTAAGTATTTTATCAACTCTTCAGGAGGTTTTAAATTTCCATAACTGTCAAAGTATTCAACATAGTTGTAAATTTTTGCATATGCTACCCAATGGGTCCCAGGGTTTTTCGAAGAATCTAGGTTTATAATACCACATTCTTTTTTAAATGTGTTTTTTGGTAACTTATCCCTCATGAATACTCCTCGAAAATATGGAACATGTTTTGTATACTTTAAGATATCTATGTTGGTTAGTGCTCTATTGGGTAGCTGATATATTAGTTTTTTTTCTTTTGGGATACAAAAATTCCAAAGCCCTTTTTGTAAGGCTTCAATTGTAATCCTTTTCCTATGCACATAGCTTCTATTTGTTTATTATGTCTTTCTAGTTCTGCTAATCGTTGCTGTGCAATTTTGTATTCATTGACGGCCTTTGCTATTCCTGCAGCTCCTCCTGCTAAGCTACCAACAGCAGACAGGCCGGCAAATAGCGGTATTAATGGAAGAAAGCCGCCAGTTTTCGGTACTGGAATAACTCTAGGAACTGTGACTGTTGAATCTGACGCTATTTCTTTAGCAGCTGCTATAGCTAATTTTATAGCCAGTTTTTTGCACTTAGGTTTTATTTTTCTGATTTGTTTCTTTGTATGAGTCACAATTTTTCGAAAAGTCTTCTTTAATCCGGCTCCTGTAGAAACCTTTGCTATCATAGCTTTGTTCACCAAATTAGCAGCAAATTTTTCTCCTTTATTTGCATCAGCTGCATTTTGTCGTTTTCTAGCCATTTTCATTAAAATTATATCAGCTTTATGTCTTTCTTCTAAGTTTCTTGATTTGCTGTATGCAATATCGTGTCTCTTGCAATACTCGTCTAATAAATTAATACCTTTATCCCCTCTTAACAATCGCTCTTTCAATTTTGTTCCTGGACCACAGAAATTATAACCAGGCAAGTGAAGTTCAATTGGTAACCTGTTTATTAAATTATTGAACAGTCTATCGTTTACCATAACCACACATAGAATGATTGAGTCAAAACATTTTCATATAATTTATACATTTCTCGAGTTAAAGTATATTAGTGCTATCTATCCAACTATTTTCCGTAATTGGTAATCCAAGCCATTTTACAAAAACTTGATTTTTTCGTCTTTTTATAACTTTCTCTACGAGATAAACATCATGGTGTTTAGTTTTTTGAAGTTCTTGCTTATAAAATGCGCCTAAAATAGGTTGATGTTTTCTATCTTCTAATAAATAAGTTACAGGATTAGTATTCTGTAAGAGAATTATTTTAAATATTTCTGTTGACCAATTAGGTGTGTACCCTTTTTCGAAACAGCCTTTGTATTTACTAATTCGAACAAAATCTCCTAAACTAAATTTATTTTTATATTTTGGTTTTGATTGAGCGAGGGCTATGTACCTTCTTAAAATTTTATTTTTATTCTTTTCGCTTATCTTTGCAGGTTGTTTTCCTATAGTTCTATGAACTGTGTGATTATATTTATTTACGATAGACTCTAATATACCACCAATCCATCGATAACTCCCTTGAAGACTAAACTGTTTATAAAGTTTGCTCTTCAATGTTCTTATTAGTCTTTCTACAATTGAAGCCTTTTTTGTAGAGTATGTAGAGTAATGATTTATATTGAAATGTTGTGTTATTTTTTTAAATTCATTATTATAAAACTCTTTTCCTAAATCCGTTTGCAAGTTCTTCGGATTACGCCCCCTTTTTAATATAGAGTTAAATGCATTGGAGACTATTTCTTTGGTTTTATTTTTTAAAGGTACAGCCCAAGCAAATTTAGAGAATGAATCAATCACAATTAAAACATATCTATAGTCTGCGTTTTCTTCCGAAAAAGATTGCATATCTATTAAATCAGCTTGCCACAAATCATCGATATCTTTTAAAATTACATGTCTTCTGGGAAAATGTATTCTTGCATTTCTATGGATTTCATTTACTACGTCCTTTTTGCTCATGTTTAGTCTTTAATAATTCACATATTTTTTCAAGCTTTGTTAATCTCTCATTCATTGCTATAACTCGTTCATTTAGAGACGAATAGCTTCTTGTATAATCTGCAAGTTGGCTGTCTACATACTCTTTTGTACAAGCATCAAATGATTCAATGGGTGTCAATAGATTTCTTATATTTTTATGCTGTACATCTAAACACTTATCACTCTCTGACAACTTAAAGTGACACCATGGGAATGTAATTGGTACTTCATTAGTTTTTTTTCGTTTAAATATATTTAGCCCGAATTTATCAACATCCATGTTCGATAAACAGATCACTACTAAGTACGTCAATCGTTTGAAACTGCTTTTATGGTTTTATTATACCAGCTTCTTTCAGTTCTTCTATTATTGAAATAATTTCATTGTCATGATTACAATTGCCAGCGTCTCTTGAAGCAACCAAAAGTTTAAGTCTTTCAATTAATTCGTTGGGATCATCCCAATAAATTAAATCAGTATTCTTTTTATACATTTTCAGACTTGGTAAACTACCTCCAGATTTCGTTGTAATTTCATAAAACATTGGTTTTATAATTTCACGATATTTTACACCTTTATCACCCCTTATTTGTTCGTTAGGGTTATAATTTCTTTTATGAACACTCGTATTTACCAAAATATCTTTGTAAATAAGTTTATCTTCCTCAGTAATTAATTTTAAATCTGGTGTTTTATGTAATAAAACCTCTTTTAAGCCAGGAGTTAATTCATATGGCACACCATCAATTGTTATACATGTCTTTTCATAATCGTCATCTTTAACAGTAAATTTTGCTATTGAATTTCCGATAAAAATTTCATGACCCTTTTTTCTTACACCGAAAGGTATATTCATATTTTCATATAAATCGGCTAAATCATTTTTACTTAGTGATGTTTCCATAAACTCCTTGTTATTATACTTAAACGCTTCATCAACATCTTCTTTGTCATAGCTCTTTAACGATGAACTACTTTCATCCGAATCCACAGCATCTTCAAATTCAGATGATGGAAAAGATGTGTTATCAACGCTTTTACTTTCATTTTGTCGTTTATACATTTGATGGTTGTTATCCACCAGAACTTGCAAAGGTGCTGTTATAGGCTTAAACATTTTATTCATTTTTAAATTTGTATTTTGTTCTTCATCTCGCATTTGTTTCATCTTGTGTTTTATTGAATTAACCGATTTAATTAGCTGTTTTTTGATTTTGTGTTCCATGATTTACAATCTTAGTAGAAGTAGAAACCACTGGTATGTTAGAAGTAACTAACAGTGATGAGAAAATAAAAATATTTCGACTTATATGTACCAATGAGATATGACACAGACTATGTAGTGTAATTAGTTAAAAGAAATAAAAGTGTCGAATGCTTTTCTATATCTTCCATTGTCAAGTTCACACTCTTTATTAACTATTAAAAAATTGTGTGGTTTATGCCATATACTAGAACACATGTTCTTGAATTGTAACCAATTCATGTCAGTGTTAACATGTTCTCTATAAATATGCTTTAAATTAATGTCATCCTGCTTGAATACTATCAGAAAGTTTACATTGTCTCTTAATAATTGTTTCGGAATTTTGGAATATGTTTGAGACAAATAAAAGCAATCTATCTGCTTATGCCTACCCATAGAAAAGTAATTACGAATGTTAGCCTGATTTTCACAAGCAATGTCATCAAATATAAAAACAGATTGTGATAAAGCTTCATTAGGATGAATAACATATTTATCATCACTGATTGTAAAATATCTAACTCCTGGAACTCTTTTCAATACTTCATTCAGGAACTGGTATTTTGGTTGAAATGTAGTTTTTGAATACAAGTAAACGTTTCGAAATTTCAGCCCATTTTCATGCATTAGTAATGACAGCATTACATTAGTCTTCCCACAGTTGGATGGTCCACATATAATACATCGAATCCGGTTGGGTAGAAGCAAACTATGGTTTACATAATTGATAGAAGGTTCTAAATTTTTAATTCGCTAAATTTGACTCCATAATACTTAACAACAACAATAAAAACTAAACTAATTGAAGATCGTTTATACTATCTATAAGCAACGAAGGCTTATAGATAGTACAAACGATCTTTAATTTCAGGCAGAGTGCCTAAAATGCTAGCCGCGTTGCCTCGCTGGATTGCGAGGCTAACTTTCTGACCAAAATACAGGCCAGCATTTTGGTCACGTAAAGAAACTTTCAGTCTCCCCGACAAATCCTTAAAAATTTCGAAAGCACTCGGTCCCCACGGTCCAAGTGTTTCTACCCCAAACGGCACAAATAAGTAACCTCTGTCAAGGCTGGAATATTTGCGCCGTTTGAGGCATTCAGCCGCGATAGCCGCGCCACCCGCCTGTTTTGATGTCTCTGGAAGGTGAGACGGCGCCAGTGTATCAACGCATGTAGCGTCCCACACCAAAGGCCGTCCCATCTTCCAAGGAATAAGAGTCATTCCGTCGGGTCTCTTACCATCATCCCGAAGTAGGCCATTTGGTTCTAAAACTGCTGCGACACTGGCGCTCCCAAAGGCCCGACGGATGATATCATTTAAGCTGCTGTGGCGCGCTATGCGGCCGGCACTTCTACTGCATGATAATCCGTGGTGACCGAGGCTATCAACTTTTTCCCCACATGTACATCGGTGGGGAACGACACAAGGTGCACCGATGCGTAAAGAAATGGCTATCCGGAACGTGTTGTTATCCAATAAATTTCCTAAATTAGATGATGGGAGGGCCTGCAGCCAAAGACCCGATTCCCAGCGGGAAACAGCTAGAAGACGTGCTCGCTCTGAGGGAGTGCTGGACGTTTCAAGCAAAAAATTCCGTTCCAACTCACAGAGCGGCATATCCCACTGTTTTTGGGAGGACGGGTCCCTAGGCAGGGTTGTATTAGGGCAGGCTATTTTCCAAGCATTCATGGCCTCAGTCAAAAAAGAAATTTGTACTTTTCCTAAACTGGGTGATAGAATCAAATCTGTTAATTTTTCAGTACTTTTGACCGAGGCCAAGAAGGCGGGTAATGATACACACGAAATTTTTCTGACACCTAAGCCTCCATACCGAATCGGCAGTGACGCCTGGCACCAGCTGCGATCTTCCAAAGACATGTTTAAAATGGTTGTGAGCGTATCCTTAATGATGTTGTCCAGTTTTTGTAAAAGCTCAGAGTGATTCCAAAGCTGGCAACATCGCAAGGAATATGTAAATTTTGGTACAAATAAGCAAAATTTAATTATAACAAAAGCCATGTGCATATTAATTTTTGTAAGTCTATCCGAAACTGCATTGAAATTTTGAATTTTTTCCTCTACAAAATCAGGTATAGACTCATTGAGAACTGGCGAACCCAGGAGGCGAAGTGAAGTATTATCAATGATTTTGATGTTTGGAGCCAAGGCACTGAATTGTCTGATAATATCATATTTTGATGTACATTGTGTTGAAATGTATAATTCACATTTTGAGAAATTTAATTCCAGGCCAATAGTTTGGAATTCTGCAATTAAAGTGTCTAAATCTTTAAAGACAGTGTCAGCGTCGCCTCCCAGAGTTCCATCGTCTAAATACCACACGTTGAATTTTGACTCGAGACGTTTAATGATGGGATGAATCGCGAGACCGAAAATAGCCGGCCCCAGAGGATCTCCCTGCTGACAACCCACTTCTGATGATAGGAGGTCATTTCGATACACTAATTTTGAATTTTTACCATAACATTGCCAAAGAAAAGGATACAGATCTGGGATGTTATTTTTGACCTCCGTCAACATGGCACCTCTATCCACGGAATTGAAGGCGTTTTTAACATCCACCTTCAGCACGACGTCCCCTCCATTGTTTAGTAAAAAAGTCCTTAGTGCGTGTACCGCCGCCTCACACCCTCCACGCGAACCGAAACCCAGCTGCGTTGGTTGAAAATAAGGAGAAAGGTGCTGTCTTTTTAGTCTGCAGCAGATTTTTGCTGTGAGACGACGGTACGTAGTGCCAACAGCAATGGGCCTTATACCTCCATCCTTTTTTTTGAGGGCACAAAGGTTTGCTCCATACAAAAGGTCGGTAATATTGCTGTTGACACTACCTGCCAGCATGTAGTTAACTAAATTGGTCAGTGCTACAATGAGACTTTCACCTGCGCTGCCGCTAGTACCACCAACTAGGTCTTTGAGGTGCTGCGGCGATAAAGCATCAAGTCCGCCAGCAGACCCACTTTGAAATGATGAAATACCACCGATGACATCCTCGGTGGTAACTATCGGGAAGCTGTCGTTGTCGTTATCGTTGTCAGTATCAGGTGGTAGTGGCAGGTTTCTATTCGTTGCTGCAGGTGGATGCTTAGAACGTAGAGCTGCAATTGTGTCCAGATTATTGGGTGCGACTGTATCATTGGAGAACAATAGACGAGCTGCTCCTCTAATGTCTCCGTCCCCTAATTTGTGTTCAATCTGATGGTATGGAATGGAGTTTATTGAAGGCGATGAATATGAATTGGAATGTGAGTGGAGTAAGGCAACATTACTTCTCGGTACTGATTGGGCATTTGCATTTACACAATTACGTTTGATTTTTGATGTTATTGATGAATGATCTGAATTGATGTGGGGCACATGTAAAATACGGTAAGGGAATGTCAGTAAATGTTCCCAAGCTCGCTCTGAGTTTTCTGCTACTGCGTTCCCGATGTCAGTAGCAAGACATTGTGCTACTGAAATGCGAGCGCCCCGGGGAATGCGTCTAATAACCGGCAGTTCAGCTTTAAATTTAGCTAAACGCGACCAAAGGGGCTGGTTTTGCAGGACGCTTGCATTCAGTGGACCCACCTGAGAACCACTTGCGGTCCGCGGTTCGGTTTCTAGTCGTTTATGCACCTTTCCGATGTGGATTCTCAGGCCTCTGGAGGTTTGGAAAGAGCGAGGTTGGGAACATTCATGACACACAAAGGTTTCTTCCAATGGTACGGTCGCATCTACATTTCGGCTAGCCATAAGATGGTTTTGCCGGGGTTGACTTGTACTTATAAATACAAAACATACACAAATACCTACCAAAAGAATAATAACAAAAAACATACAAAACTAGTCCACAACACAACACAACAAATTTTCACAAAAATGTCATTGGTGACACCGTCACTGCCAGGCCTGGAGTCCGTGAGTCCGCAGGCGCGAGCTCAATGCCCGCAAGCGCATCACCGCTGGGCGCTGCTGCGCCGCCGCGGCCCGCCATGGGGACCGTTGCTACAGGTGTTCTCCGCTCCCACCAGCGAAATATATTTCGCTGTCTTCTCCGTCAAAAGTTTAAACTCTTATGTCCTCGCAGCTCGTTAATTAATAATTCAATAGAATATATATATATATACATGTGAAATAATGTACCTAAGTACAGTGCAAAGCAGTGCTTTATACAAATTATATTTTAATTATTTAAAATACTGAAAATTTTATATGTCATGACATACTCCATGACGTATAACTTGGTAGGTTAACGTAGGTTCTAAATCAATGGCTTGTACTTCTAAGGACAGAGGTTGCTTAACCAACTTCATGGTAGCGTGTGAAACACTAAAAAAAAAGCCATCCTTTATATAAAGAAATATTATGGTTCCTAAATAGTTCGGTAAGGCAATGAATAAATAAAATGTTCTTAGATATTTATATTTTTTTTTATTTATTATCAAGCTTAATAAAATATATGGTACACTTTACACGCTTATTATGTAATGCACTCATCTATTATGACTTTATAAAATATTTTAATTACAGAATCAAGACATCTCCATCCATACAATACATCTTAGATTTTAATCGATATAATTTTTTCTGATAGGTAATTCTCCTACCACGTTCAAGGGTAGCTGGGTCTAAAACGTAACTTTCTTAGTCCATGATATAAAAATATCAACAGCTACCCTTTTCAAAAATGTGTTATTATGTATGATGATGATGTTGCTGATGAACACACCTTTAAAATACAGTGTCACAATGTCCCCAAGGTAGCGTGTTAACTTGATTTGGAAGAATTTGTCTCTTATCATCGTTTCTATTCAAGACTAGCTTGTTAACTTCCTGCGTATATAAAACATGCTTTATGGATTTTATCATGTTCATTTTGCATCTCAAATTTGTATTTTTTACGAGTGTTTCATGATAATCTGTTAAGTTGAGCTTTTTAGTTACAGTTTTTGATATACCTTTCGCTTTTTTAATTTGAACCTTTACGCTTTTTATACAATAAAGTTTAGCTCTTAGTCCTATAAATTCAGCAATCACATCACCGCCTAATTCATCCTTGAACAGACCGGGAACTTTAGCATTAGCTATGGGTATATTGAAAAGATTATTAAGTTTGAAATTACTAGTATCAAATACAGACAAATCTTCTTTCATGTCTTCATAAAAATCATTGGTGTGAATCAAATACAGTAAGCTGTCTGTGTCGGTGTAGCATAATTCTACGTTGTTTTTATACTTCTTTTTTATAAAATTATAGTGGAACTGATAAAGGTGAGTCTTTGCATATTCCAGTACACTGAACCCAATATAGATGGGGCGATCTAGCTTTATTTTTTCGTGTTTAAGCTGGATTGCAGCAAAGTTTTCAGAAAATATCGTTGCACTGTGAAAGTTTGGCTTTGTAATAAGTACCTTTGCGCCGATTACTTTATTCGTTTTGTTATTACTATCACTCCATTGGGTGACCAACTTCACATTAACATGCTTTCTTTTGTTCTCGATAGTTTTGCCGAAAATAGCATTGTTAAGTAATTTGAAGAAATCTTTTTCAAAAGCAGACGAAGATTTTTGACGTAACTGAGTATTCAAATCTATGTACTTTTTTAAGTAATTATCTTGACGAAAGCTTAAAATTTTATGAATTTTTGTTAGTAGTAATCCATGTTTAATACATTCTTTTAAATGTGTATAATGGATTACATAATGATATTTATCATAGAGATTTGCTATCAGTTTGGGATTTTTACCACCAGGCGGTATGAGTTTCTCACTTGCGAATGGTAAATCGCTGTGAAAACCATGTAAGTAATCACTATATTTCAAATCAACTTCAAGAATGTATCCATAATCATCATCTTCTCGTGTATTCATAATATCAAAATCATTAATTTCGCTATTATTTAAAAATCGGAACTCTGCAATAGGCATTTTTTTTGTCATAGCGTATCCGTATAGATTGTTACAATCAAGGTATACTAAAAAAGAAGAATCTTTTCGTTCATCATAATGGGGAAGGTATTTATTGTTTGCTTTTGCATGTCTAAGTGAACACTGAGCTAAACCTCCACGAATACCTTTCTCGAGTAACTGATAAATTTCTATATCATTAATTAATTCCAAATGTACTTTTGAACATAACAACATTGAATCCCAACTAAGACCAGGCGAGGTCATATAATAAGCTGGATCTAATTTATAATATCGTAAACATGTATTTCGAAAATTCTCAAATATATCACAAAGAATTAAGACATCACTTTTTAAATACAAATCTGTGTATTCTCCAAGCGAGTGAATATTAAATATATTCCAAACATGTAAAGCTCGAGAATAGTCTTCTTCTGATATATGCTCTTGTGTTAAACTATTAAAAAACATATTTTTTTCTGGGAGTTTATCATTCTTATACTTTGACCATGAGTCTACATAATCATATGGATAAACTCCTTTCTTCTGCATTAGATCAAATTGATCTTTCTTTGTAAACTCTTGAGATAAATGTATAAAGTCTTTCTCGCATAAGGTTTTACACAAATTATCTAAACTCGAGCTGAGAAATTGAAAAGAGTCCAAAAATTTTATTTGAATGGTCTGTGGTGAGTTTTCCGTAGTCAAATACTTTGTTATACTCAAGTATTTTTCCTTTGTTTGGGGTATAATTTTAATTTCACCCTTATAGTTAGCTAATTCTTTTATAAATAGGTGGCTGTCATAACCGGATAAATTGTGAAAGAACACTGGTACGAAGGGGCAAACTCTATACAATAGATTACATTGGTTGTGAGCTGCTCCTCTGTATTCACCCGTAATATGATCATGATCCATCACTTTATCATCAAAGAGGAAGTTATTACAGATGTGACATACACTTTCCTTTTGATATTCTTCCTGCTGGTGTTTAGATAATTTTAACATCGATTTTTTACATTGTATAATACTACTTATCTCTGTCACATCTCTGATTAGATACTCTATGAAAACTTTGGGACAGTCGGAACCCCTATACGTTACATATTTATTCAGGCTTGAATCATGTGAACAGCATATGTAATACCCGAAACAAGAAGGTTCGTGTTTTTTAATCGTTTTCGTATTAATACTCAAATCATTATTTTCTGGACAATTAATTAGAATGCTTTCAAAATCCGCATATATTACAAAGTTTATTTTCTGTTGCCTTTCGTAGTGTTCAAATTTTAGTACGCTATTCTTTGGCGGTAAAACCGATAACACTTCAGAACAAGAATGTGTAGTATACTTAGAAACACTGGAAAAAAATTGCAAGCAATTTTCACACAAGTACATTTTGCCTTTGTGTCCGGAAATTTGTCTTCGTACAAGTTTCAAAAGATCTTTTATGAGACAGTAGTGAAACTTGCCACTTTTTTCTATGTACAGCAAGTTCACATGATTAGATTTTCTTGAATCAGACTTGTACAGAGGCCCAGTTACATTACACTTATTACTTAATCCATAGATATTTACACTCACATCAGAATTGTTTTTTTCTAAAATTCTTACATCACTTAATGTTGGAGGAAAATTCATGCCCTCGATATTTAATACGTTACTATAGTGTGGATAAGAACTTGCCCTACAAGCATTTCGCTCGCGTGGGTGTAAGGCAGCCACTATAGACCATAACAGGCAGTGATTATCATTATTCTGTATGTTTATACAACTTTTTGTGTTTTTAACTTTGGCTGGTAAATCAATATAAGAACCACCTCGCATAGGGCAGTATTTGTTAATATTGATTTCTAGATGACTTATTGATAAAAAAGACCACCCGGACTCACAGTGCTCAAACTCTGTTAATTTCTGTTTTATCGTGTTTAATGCATCCATATACTTCTCTTTTAGATCCGTATGTTTTAAAATAACAGTATTTTTAGTATTAAAAGACTTGAGCTGCTGTTGGTCTGAATGTGGTAATATAAAATTAGCAAACAACTCTATATTCACTTTTAAGCAGCTATGTTTTGATTGAATCATTTCAACTAGTTTTGTCACATATTTCATACTGTCATATAAAAATGCTTCAGGTGTCTCAAAGTGTACTTCATACGGATTCAATCGGTATGTAAGGATTCGATTCTTAAATGCTGTTGCAATAATCTCAATATTTTTAAATACAGTTTTTAATAAGCAATTTGATTTATGCACATTACTTCTCAAATGATACTTGAATTCAGATTTTCGTAAAATCTGTTTACATTTGTGGCATAATATGGTTTCATTGCTTTGTGACTGATACTCGACATCACTGGTTGGGCTCGCTGTAATAAAAAAAAAATACAACATAATTAAGACAAGGAAATGATATTTATTCAATTTAACTTAAAACTACGATTACATTTTGATTACATGAGTATACAATTATAAAATGATAAATGAAGTATAAAAATTAAGTATCTATTATTTTTACTAAAAATAATTTGATATGAATGTGGGTGATATGTTTTTAAACTCTTTTCTACTAGAACATATAAATTTTGTTAAATTGCTCCAGACTTCTGTGTTGTCATTAGTTTTATATTTTAATGACATCACAGCCTGCCGCCACCTATTCATAGGAGCAATTTTTTCAATATCCGAGACTTTGTATACTTTTAATTCGATATAATGCGTCCCCTCTTTATCGGGAAAAATTTGTCGAGAGACGCCGTTGGCTAACCTTCTCGTTATAGTAGATACCAAAGCGTTTGGTTTTTTTGAAGATGAAGCACAGGCCGCTTCCTGCGCTTCATCTTCACTATCCGTACCAAATAATTCCCTAGCCGTCGGCCGGGAGACAGGGTGAATCTGGGTTTTCGTTTTCTTCGAAACTCGCTGCGCGCTGCGCACTGGTGGGTCCGAAAGGCGTCGTGATGAATCCTTTGCAGTTTTTTCCTCCCGCCGTTTTGGCTTCTCTACTGGCTCCTCCGTTAAAGGCGGCATGCTTGAGCATGAAGAACGAGACTCGTCTCGGGATTGTTGCTTTGTCGCCTTCTTTTGAGGGCGAGTCTCTTCAATGCTTTCATCGGAAGAGCGCGATTCATCCCTGGATCGTTTCACTGCTTTTTTTGAATGGCGTGTCTCTTCAATTTCTTCTTCTGAAGGAAAAAGGTCGTCAGCGTTCGATGATTTTGACCTGAAAATAAGAAAAATAAACTATGAAATGATTTTTAAACTATATTATAGTTATTCTCTTTTTACACTCATATAAAATTTTAATACTATGAAATAAATTGTAACGACATGACTACAAAAAGATCGTACCCACTTCTAATAATGCTCGTTTGCTTTGAATTATTATAAACTCAATTGATTCACGGGCCTTTAGTTTTGAGATGCAACAGTGGGGCTGAAGCCAACAGGACAAGAGGCTCTGTTCAATATAAAATACTATTATGGAATGTGAATGGATATAAAACTATTGTACATAATAGGATTGACAATTGATTTGCTATTGTGGTGAGTGAGATGGAGTTGAATCAGTCTATGGTATGTGGTACTGTACGTCTATGTACATAATATGGTTACTAGGGTATTATTATTATTTAATAACTCGATACCTAAGTAAAAAAGGTCACATTAATTTGACTCTTTTAAAAAACTATCAGACTTGAAGTACTTACATTTTGTTTAATTTGTGGAATTGAATCACGCAGCACTGATGATTGAAAAACGAAGTGCAGCGTATAGGGCTGAAATGAAAAAAAAATATGTTTTTATTCAGTTGTCAAACGAGCTTACTATTTATTATTTAGGAATAAGTTATTTTGGCTATTCATTCACTCAAGACAGTACAACTTTATCAAGACACAATTAATGATGAAGAAATAAAAAAATAAGGATGTCAGTAAGTTCGGAATACCTATGTAAAAAGTTGAAATTTTAATATGTTGAGAACATGGGATATTTCACTTATCAGAGTAGTCACATAAAGAAATTTTCTTCTATTATTTTTTATGTTTTTAAAATCAAAACATAAATATGCAATGATACTCACAATTTATTGAATAGATGACTTGAGTTCAATCCGACCGAGCAATCTGACACGCACCCACACACGAATGAAGATGACACTGAAAAAAACATTTAATAAATTTAAATATGTATAACAATTAAATAAAAAAGTGTTCTTTAGAGAATATGCAATTTGAACTATCAAATTGATGTCAAACATTCAAAGTCTTATCAAGATACAAATGATTAATGAATAAAATACTAGGGCAGCATGAATCAAATACAAAAGTTTAACGGATTTATAACTTCAAAAATGAGAACATTTTAATGAATCGTTAGAGTAATCACTAATTCAATTATATAGACGTTCATTTTCTTTTTATTTCTTAATCAAAACGTAAATATATAATAATAATAATACTCACAATTGATTGAATAGAAGACCAGACTGCAATCGTAACACTAGCACAAACACGCACAAAATACTTTTTCTACACCTGTTGTCCTTCAGGAAGCAATTACTGTACTGACTCAGGTTTTCTTAAGCTTTATATAAATATTAAGGATGTCAATGTGTACGTTCACATTGACGTTAGTGTTAAACAAAAATAGTTTGTCAGCAATTTTTCCATATCGAGCTAAATCAAACATTTTAAACTAGCTGCACCCTACAGTTTCACTTGCGACTTTTTGGTTAAAAATGGTACCTGTTATACATTATGATCTAGGTCTCAATACTATACCTCAATACCTTACGAAATCAATTCAACTATTTTGATATTTTAAAGACAAACAAACCAACTAGTATTTGCATTTTTATGTAAGGACAATTACCGCATTAACAGGACTGTTTAATCTGTGACACATACTTAAATAGTTCTCCGAAAATATTTAATCAATATGCAACTTTATTACTACTCTATAGAAAACAGTATTGTACCTACCGATATTTACAATTGAGATGTTTTGATAATCATTACTATAAACACAGACGGATCATCTGACGCCCGGCGCCTCGCTCAATGCATTCCTCCCGTTTAGGAAAACAACGGAATTATTTGGTTAGACATTTAAAAAATTGTCTAATTTTAGACCTTAAAGTAATTTTAAGCAATTATATAAAAGACAGATAAATTAATATTGTGAAATTATTATTTTTTCGACCTTTGCAAAGAACACAACTAACGGATTATGTCGGTAAGTTTAAATTATTTTACCTATTAAGTATAATAAATTAATTTGGCTATTTACATACTCAAATAATTTTATTCCTAGACATGATTTTAACGTAAATAGTAGTTCACTGTGTTGAATAGGTTTAATTAATTAAATACGTTAAAATAACTCACTAAGCTGCTTGTTTCAGGAATCTGGAGACCTATTCAACTTCTTGCCGAACAATCAAGAGAAATCGAGAAAAAGGCCACACCGAGATGACATGACTTACTCCTGCGTGAGAATGCCGTCGAAAGGAACAAAAATTATACGAATAGAGTTATATGACGTGGAAACAATACCTGAAGAATTATTAACATGCAAATGTAATGCTGATCTATGTGTACAACACGTCGTCAAAAACTTATACATGGATGATGTATATAGATCATTTAGAGATATAGTATCCCTTATAAAAGATAAAATCAATGTTACAAATTAACTTAGATTATAATTGTTAGCTTATTAAATATTAAATAATTATACTGAAGCATTAAAAAAAATGATATAATTGGGGTTTCTGGAGCAAAAGTACTTCAAATAGGTCCAGTTATAAACAACTAAATCTATTCAGCCATCTATTCAAATAGATGAATAAAGTAGTTATTGAATAGAGAAATAATTTATAAAAAACGACAGTTTTGATAAGAAGACCGGCGCTTCTCTGCGCCAGGTATGACTTCTTATCGAAAACTATCGTTTTTTATAAATTATTTCTCTATTCAATAACTACTTTATTCATCTATTTGAATAGATGACTGAATAGATTTAGTTGTTTATAACTGGGCCTATTTGAAGTACTTTTGATCCAGAAACCCCAATTATATACTACTATAGTACACACTCTAAAGTATAATGGTTGCCTGGAAGAGATCGCTTTTAGCGATAAGGCCACTTGTGGCACTAGCTCGTAAGTGTTTTCTATCGTGTTGTAATTTTTATTTCTGGTGTACACAATAAAGAGTTTCTATCTATCTATCTATAACAACAAATAATAAATAATGGCCAAGTGTGAGTCTGCGACAAATTTCTGTTCATTACCAAGTTCTAACTGGTATTTCGTTATTGAATTTTGTGGTGGTACGGAACCCTCAGTGCGCGAATCCGACTCGCACGTGGCCGGTTATATTTGTTAACATATTGATTATTTTTGTAAGTAAGCAGTGCATCGATCATATTCTATCGCAGAACCGATAACCGTTGCGTAGAACGAGACTCGTTAGAGTGACAATATACGTAAGGCAGCTGGCAGTGACTGGAAGCGATAAACTGATCGGGCTGAGTAGCGTGCCCTGGGGAGGCCTAAGTCCAGAATAGCAGTGAACTAAGACTTATTATAATGATGATGAGAGGTCTTCGGGCGAGGTCTTATACCTCAGACAATTTTTTTTTTCTATTAATAGATAATTATATAAGATTTCTTTTAATTTGTTTTTGTAGAAATTAACTAACTATACACATTCCTGTGGTATCGATTAGTTTTGATACCTATCGATAATGACTTGCTATCTATCGTAGCTTCCTGATTTGCACACTGACCTACTTAGCTAATAATAGAGCCTTCATTAATAAACAGCTACAACAGGCTTTTGTAGCTATTTTAACCATTTACTTACAAACAATTTGAAAAGATACTGACTTGCACAAAATTTGAAAATTGCTACAAAAAGCAGTTCTTGTTAGACCTTCTTTAAAGGTACGCGTAAATTTCAGGTATTTTGTTTATGTACTGTTTGGACAGTGTGACTTAGAAGCCAGGTGGTGTAGAAGCTAAGATAGGATTGTAAGGAATCCTCTATTATGTCTGACGAACCAAAGTCACTTCATTCTGCCAGATCGAGAGCACCTCTTGACGAAATTGGTGCAGAATGGTGGGACCAGTTCGGGAGCAAAGAAACCGAAACATCTCAAGAAGTAACTCAAAATACTAGTGAACCTAAATTTAAAAACAAGTCAACAAGCACGACCACTTTCACACGGCAAAAAGAGGTGACTTTCAAATTAAATCAACCAAAAGATCCAAAAGATATAGTGCTGAAAAAATGGAGGGAAGACCAGGCAAGAATGAATTTTGAAAAGGCCAGAAAGGCGCTTATCAATTCACTGAAAGACAAATTCCGTGATAAAACTCAAACAAATACCGACCATGCTAAAGATGAAAACAGAGTTGGTTTTGGTGAGGTTGATAAACATATTGAAATGATAGAAGACATTGTCGAAGACTCGTCAAATGCAAATGTAAATCATAAAGACTGTGACCAAACGAAAGCAGACTTTCCTGCTGGTAAATATAGGGTTCATATTGAAGCGGGTGTAGTTGAAGATGTCAGTCACGCGAGGAAGGCTCGGATGGAGTCAGGTGGCGAGCTGGCACAGTGGAGGCTTGCTCCTCACGGCAGTAGTGCGCGGCCGGAGGGTGGGACACGCGGGTTCACGGAAGACATGCCGGTGAGTCTACACTAAGCCTCAAGTTTTAACGACGAAATTGACCACAATCAGCAAACAAACTAAATTTTGGTTCTTCAGCCAAGTTATAATTAAGTACAGTGCTACTGAGACACAGTTTTATATTATATTTATTTTTTTGTAATCAACAGCGTTATAAATTCTACATAATATTCACAATAGTTATTAAAGATAAGGCCAAAATAGATTACAGTAATATAAAAAGAAAATAAGAATAATTTTATAACTAACATTTTCATATTGCAGGCACACGAACATCCTTATTATAGGTGTGTAGGTGTGAGGATTGGTGTATGTGTCTGTCGTCTCTACGATACACAAGTCCTCGAAAGAGTCAGGGTACGCAGAGATGTATTTTGTGTGTGTGTGTGTGTGTGTGTGTGTGTTTTAAATGAATGGGCGCTGTTAGGACAGTGTAATATGTTGTATATATATGTTGAATATGTGAAAATAAGACGGTAGCTATAGTTCTATTTTTGATCATATTCATTCAAAGCCGTGTCATACTGTTTATGTTTTATTAGTTATTGTTGACTGCAGGTTGAGGTGGTTTTCGTTATTTTAGAGGATCAACTCGTGGTCTAAATACCGACCACCAGGGCTGGCCACTATACCACTACCAAGCAAAGTTTGGCAACTTTTACAATACAATACAATATTTCTTTATTACAAACCGAAAATACAAAATGAAACTTAAACTAACATAAAAAACAAATATACGACAGTATAATGGGCGGCCTTATCGCCTTAAGCGATTTCTTCCAGGCAACCTTTTGATGGACAGGACTCACGAAATTGAAAAACGGTCTTTTAACTTTTAGATTTAGACAAAGTGTCTGAACTAAGTACCTGCGAGTTTTGGAACACAGAGTTACATGGACGGTGCTACTAAGTCTAGAGGAGGCAATGCCATGCAAATTTAGATAGCCCGTTGGTCCAGTTGGTAGTGAACCTGCCTTGTGAGCTTAGGGGCGTGGGTTCGATTCCCACCTAGGACAAACATTTGTGTGATGAACATTTGTGTTTGTTATATATCTGGGTGTTAATATCTATTTAAGTATGTATTTAAAACCTATATATGAATTTATATTAGTCTCTGGCAGCCATATCACAAGTACGTAAGTAGGCACCATTTGCTTAGTTTGGGGTCAGATGACCGTGTGTGCAAAAATGTCCCGAATATTTTATTTAATGTACTCATTATTATGAAATGCTTTCATAATGGAACCAACCCTGAAATTGTAAAAAAATATTTCTGTTCATGGCAAAAAAAAAAAACAATTTTTATATATAAAAACACATTGTACAATTATGTACAAGTAAAAATTGTTTTTATTTACCGCATGAAAGAACTGATAATTTTCAAACAGGTGAAAATATTTTCTTAAATCATAACTAAGCAGACTCTCCTTCAGTGTCCTATAAAAAAAACCTAAATCAAAATAAAAAAAACCGATGGGGAAGAAAGGTTCTGGAGTGGAGACCACGAACCGGAAGACGCAGCGTAGGGAGGCCTCCCACTAGATGGACCGACGACATTGTGAGAGTCGCGGGCATCCAGTGGATGCAAAAGGCAGGCTGTCGTTCAGTGTGGAGGTTAAAGGGGGAGGCCTATGTTCAGCAGTGGATGTCTTCTGGCTGATGATGATGATGATGATGAAATCAAAATCGGTTCAACCGTTTGGGAACTACCAAAGACACAGATACACACGATAAACTTACAAAATCACGTGCTTTTTGCATCGTAAAAGATATCCAAAGAACCCGACTCCAAAATGTAGTATAAGGAACTTTAGGCCTGAAGATAAATCTGACGACAACCACTCACATCAAAATCTGACAAGTTATTTAAGCTTCAGAAGGTAATATAGAAACATTAATAATACACACAAGCAATGATACATAATTATGCCCGAAAAGCAACCCTCCTTCTCGGGAAGTCGGGTACCTTAAAATAATATTATGTTTCATCTTATCTAACAGGGCAGCGTTCTCAAAATGCTGGCAGCATATTATTTGTATTCATAATTTTGAATACAAATGACATAATTATATTATTTTTTTCGGGTTAAAAAGAAGGACCTCGTGTAAACCCTATTTTAAAAAATTAAACCTATTGACTCTTCCTTCGATATATATATACGAATCTATTCTGTTAGTAAGGAATAATATAAAAGACTATGACACGTTGAGAAGTAAGCGGAATAATAGTAAGCTTAAGTTAATGCACTGCAGAACTACGCTGAGTTCTAACAGTACGTTTAATATGAGATTGTTAATTTTTAATAAACTACCGCAGTGTCTAAAAGATATAGATAATAATTATATTTTTAAATATAGACTCAATATTTTTTTTATTGACACAGCTTATTATACAATTTCAGATTTTTTAAATGATAAGGACACTAAATTATATATTAATAATAATAATAAATAACGCAACCCTAATAAAATATATTAAAGAAACTAACATTTGTACGCTGTAACAGGCAAGGACATGTGATACCTCTCCATTCTTACGACCATGTATGCTATTTTATATGTATGTGTACCAACCATGTTCTGACAAATAAATAATTTGAATTTGAATTTGGAAAATTAGAGGATGAATTATATTTATTGTACTTTCTGTAAAAAAAAAGGTGTTGTAATTACTGTGTACTACGCATAACCTTTTATAAAGCAGTCCGATTTTTTGTAGAAAATCGTAAATGGTTTACTCACGGTCTTTGCATATTGAAAATGTTGTATGCACGTACCTACCTATATTTGAGGGTACAACACGTGGCCGTCAATTACTTTATGAAATCTTCAAATAATGGACACAATAATATCATATAATAATATCATAATATAAGTTCAAGTATCAACAAAGTGATCAGCAACCCTATATCGTTTTTCCCGACTATGAACTCTAATTGGAGATGAGGTCAGTCTTCCTTACTTTTAAAATATATTTAGCTTGGCAAGGTTGTGGAATTAGCTCCCGATATTTCGGCGCAGTTATATACATCTCTTCTCTATCTTCTCTACATAGTATAAATTTAAGTAGCTTTCTGCGTCTGTCTGTCTGTCTGTGTGGCCGCTAACTCCTCCTAAACCACGCAACGGATTTTGATGCGGTTTTCACCATTAGTTAGATACATTTTCAAGGAAGGTTTATATATATAATTAGCTACCCGCCGCGGCTTCGCATGTAGATTACACCCGTGCGAAGCCGGGCGGGCGGGTCGCTAGTGCCCAATAAACCGATGATGCCGTTATGTGTCCGTAAATAATCATAAAATAAACGGTGATAGTTTAAATCAGTGTTTCTTTACTTTTCTCCTCCACTTCGCTCTATCTCGACATCGTCTTCGGAAACCGTACTCTCTCTCTCACTTGTCCTTTAGCACGACATCTTTCCAACTTGTCTTGGATCTGGCTCTGCTTCTTTGACCGGGAATGGAGAGTTGTAGTGCTAGTTGCCTACGTAGTCAGGAGGTCTACCTTCGTAGCCTATTCTCCTGCATTTTGTTGGAAATGTCGCGTACGCTCAAGCTTCCTCACACGCAGAAAATGTCTTCCCCTTCCTTCCTCAGTTATTATTACATAGATGATAATAATAAGGACCTGAACATAACTCTAGCAGATAAATTCACCTTACAGTCTTAGTCTGGTAGCTTAGCAAAAAATGTAGGTACAATAATTTTAAAAAAACGTTGAAGAGGTCATTAAAGCTTTAGCTAGTTCATAAAAATCGTAATCCATGGCTTTTTACAGCAGACATTTTTGTCATTTTCTCTTTAACCTTTTATCGGCATTTATTTTCAATGACAAAGTTAGCTGTTTACGGCATCAGCTGAACGTAAAAATCGCTTTTAAAACTTCAATAGGCCATTTAATTCGTAAAAGTCTGTTTATTCACTTCGTCAGTGTATTAATATACATTGAAGACATAAATCTCGAGGTTTCGTTCAGGAATAAGTGAATAACCGATAGTCATGCCATCGTGGTCTAATCGCGATTTCGGATCTACCTTCTTTTAGTACGAATCGATTTGGAACAATGGCTTTCTCGTTTCTCAGCATGCTAGCGGAGAGGGGTTCTGTGGAACACAATTCCTATTCGACAACTCGGTATGATCTTGTATGTTGACTTTTATTGTAAGCGATATAAAAAGGAGGTTCTCTAATCGACGTGTATTTTTTATACACACACACACACACACACACTAAGAAACATGTAACGATACCAATGAACTAATTAAAAGTCCACATGCAAAAAAAATTATCTGACAGGCCTAAAATTATCGACGTCGCTTTTCATATCAATACGTCAGAAAAGGATGGCAACATGGATTTTAGAGCTGTCTAATTTAGTTAAGTTTAGATAATGGTACATCAGAATCGACGTCTTGAGTGAGTTCGACTATAGGCATCAAGCCTGATTTAGGCCAGATGCGTTCGCACCCGCCACGCTACCTTACTATAATTATCTCCATTGCTTGACAGATCTGTAATTGCACCTATACGTACCTGTCCAATGACTTATTTCAGAAGCTACAATATCATAACCAGTAATGTCTGCTAATTGATAGGAAACATTAGCGATGTCTGACAAGTAAACAGCACCTATTGATAATGTTATCCAATGTCTGTACCTTAGACGACCTCGATCCAAATCGGTTTATCGCAGTCTTGGTCTAGATTATTGAAGATTAACTTATCACTTCAATTAAATTAACAATGGGGAAGTAAACATCTTTGCGAAACGGGAGTTTAGATACGAATGAAGGAAATTACCTAACAAACGAGCACACTCATTGTCTTATTTACCCACCTGCTTGAGATTGATGCCTACTTACCTTTGATTGTACCACCCTCTTTGTTCCGTTGCCATCTGGGTCTTCAAACTATAAATTCAACATTACTAATCATTGACATAATTATATTTGTCTCATTATGAGTCTTTAAAGCTCGTCCAATGCATAGGCCTCTTCTAAAGAACCACACGGCAAGATCTTCTGCTTTTTTCATCAATATTCCACCGCAGTCGTCTTTCGCAGGTCATCACTAACCCTGGCTGCAGGGTGTTTTTTTTTAATATAAATAATAGGCTTGCGCTTGACCGCCAACTCGCCCGATGTTAAGCGATGATGCGGTCTACGGTGGAGCACGTTTGCCCAGAAGAAACCGATTCACTCGTGATTTGAAGACACCCAGATTGTATCTATCAGGGAACACCCATTCAGGCAGCGCATTCCACAGACTAGCAGTTCGCACAATAAACCCTACTACGACTGTGTCCTACTCTACGTTTGCCAATACGTGGTCTCCACTCTAGAACCCGTCTACCCCAACGGTTGTCGGTTCTTCACTCGGTGTCCATTATACCTGCAGTCGCTAAAATCTTAGAGAACGGCCGCAGCTATCGTTTAGTACAGTTTCTGTCCGAAATGCGTGCTCTACCTGACAGGCAGTTTGCATACCGTGAAGCGCGAAGTAGCTAACCCGCGAAGTGGTTCGCCGGGTTAAGGCAGCTCGAGATCACAGACTATATCCAAGCTGCAGGTGGTGATTCTCTGTTGTGACCAAAAGTGAAAACGTATAAAGAGGTCTTTTTATTCTGGCAAATTTCTTAACTAATCCCATGACAGTGTCATTTTACATAAGATAGCGACTGTAAAAGTGCAGCCGCTGTGAGAATGCGTCTAACAGTTGTCATAATATTGTAAACAGTTGAACGAAAACAGTAAATTCATTATTACTTTTGAAAAAGAGATCTTCCTATTTTGGTACTTATCGTAATAATAAATTGAGATACTAGACAAACTAATCTCATTTTAGTGTTATTTTCACATAAAATATCGACTGTTAAAGTGCATCCGCTAAGAGATTGCGTTTGACAGATGCCATTAATGTTCCGGACAGCTGCACCGAACATTGCATCATCACCAAAATAAAGAACAATATCTCAGCGTGATAAAAGGTGTAGTGCTGTGTGTCCGTGAACATTATACGTCGATTGTATATATATAAAGAATGTAGTATATAAGGAACAATGTAAAAACTTACAAAAATAGCATAAGAAAAACTGTACTACATAAATGTAAAATTCTGTAATAAAACTTGGGCCGCTGACATCTTTCACTACCCCTAGAGCTTGCTTGCTATAAACAGAACATTGTATAACAATAGGAACACTCCAAAATGGAGAAAAATAGGAAAAATCAGGAAAATTAGGAAATTGAGGTTCGTTCCATAAGAGTGAGGCGTACATCGCTGTCTGTCTCACCTCATATTTATCCCCGTCTCGCTCGCGCCTAGCCCGTCCTGCTCGCACGGCCGCCGCCGGCGATTGGTCCAACGAATCAGACGGGCGCGACATGCCCCGTAGGACCACAAGGCTCGGCGCGAGTGGATAAATATACAGCGGTGTGCGCCGATGAGTCACTCCTTCGGAAGCACTCGAGCGGAACGGATCTCAAGAAAAGAAGACAAGAAGAACAAGCAAGCTCTAGGAAGAAAGAAAGCGCCGTTTAGCCGTACATCGAGTTTCACTGTCTCGGCTCTCAATCCCAGCTCACGTGCATATAGGGACGGTAATACGACATACACACGGGCGCAGGGTTTATCCCGGGTTGGCTCTCTCCGCATCGTGTCTACAGTCCACTACGAAGAATATCGTCAAGGGCTGACTCGGGCCGACCTCTACCTTGCGCCTGTCCCGCACATTTGGTCCTTCGAGCCGGATTATGAGCTGAGCAGTGAAAACTCGGAGAAGAATGGTGCTAACAAGGTCCACGAGTGGTCGTACCGCGCCTCGCCGGAGTCCGGAAGACTCTGTCGCAGGGGCCGGTACCACGAACACCACCACTCGTGCTGCAACTACGATGTCAACAAGATCCGTTCCGCCCATCCGAAGGAGTCAACACACGTCGAGCCTGGACACCACGGGCGCCGCGACGGGTGCGAGGGCCGCGCTCAGTGCCGCAGCGCCGCCCACTGACATCGCCCCGTCCCTCGTGGAAACCACGACGCTTCACTCCGGGGCCGCCATGCCGCCGCCGCCGGAACACCGCGTCGGGGCCGCACTCACTGCCGCAGTGCCGCCGCCGGAACGCGCTTCACACGGGGCCGCGTCCACGCATCGGACGCCGCCCTCAGCCACGCATCAGACCGATGCGCTCGCACCTAGGCCACAAGCCTGGGTGATTCACCTGTCGCCGCCGAGATCGCCGTCGACAGTGGCCGCCGTGACCAGAGGACCGCCGCCCGCTCCGCTCCGAGACGAGCAAGCGCCGCGGCCGCCAACGCCGGCCAGAACGAGAACAACTGCATCAAGGCGCAGCATCGGGAGCGAGAGTCGACTCAACAGGGCGCGTGCACGCTACGAGTTGGCCGCCGCCCGCATCGAGCTGCTGGACGCCGAAGCCGAGATGCAAAATGAAGAAGAAGAGGACGCGCGCACCGTCGTGTCCGACGACCAACGGTCGCAGCGCGTCACGACATGGCTCTCCGAGCAGCAGACGCACCTCGCCATCGCCACTGAAGAGGTCGCTGGGGTAGCGCCGCCGCCCGCGCCGCTACTGCCGCCGGCGCCTGACCCGGTCGAGGAGCTGCCACACCGGAGGAGCCAATACTGCGAACGCCCGCCGCCGCAGCGCGCCATCTACGCGCCGCCGCCGCCGCCGTTCCAGCCAGGGCCGCAGCCAGCAGCAGAACAGACTGTGGCCAATCCGTCCTTGCCGGGCGCCGTCGCACTACAGACCGCGCCGAGGACGGACATCTCCGAACTAGCTGCCGCCATCGCGCTTGCGTCGCGACATACGAAGCTGCCTAGTAAGTACTTTATCGACCTACCGATTTTCGCAGGATCACACCAAGAATGGTTACCCTTCCGCGCCGCATACAACGAGACGGCGGGAAACTTCTCCGATGTGGAAAACACTGCGCGACTACGTCGAGCACTCAAGGGAAGAGCAAAGGAAGCAGTCGAGAACATCCTTCTGCACTACACCGACCCGAACGAGATCATGCGCACGCTGGAAGCGCGCTTTGGTCGCCCGGAGGCGATCGCCGCGACGGAATTGGAGAGATTACGTCGCTTACCAAAGCTCGGCGACAGCCCGCGTGACCTCATAGTTTTCGCAAATAAAGTTGCGAATGTGGTCGCCGCGCTGAAGGCGCTCGACCGCGTACATTACCTCTACAACCCGGACATCACCACAGCCACGTCGGACAAGCTACCACCAGCAACCAGGTCACGTTGGTTCGACTACTCCTACACGCAGCCAGCCAACGAGCCCGACCTGATCAAGCTGTCACACTTCCTTCAAGGCGAGGCGGACAGGTGCGCGCCCTACGCGCAGCCAGAGCCCGCTCCAGCGACTACGGAAGGCGGCCGGGAACCCAGAAAGGTAAACCAACGTGTACATACCACCCAACAGCGCTCATGCCTTACCTGTGAAACTGCCGGTCATGAAGTACCAGACTGCCCGAAATTCAAGAATGGTGACGTCAACACGAGATGGGACGCTGCGAAACGCGCCCGCCTCTGTTTCAGGTGTCTACGTCTACGTAACAAGAAACATTTTTGCAAGTCGAAGAAATGCGAGATCGACGGGTGCACCCACTTTCATCATCGCCTGCTCCACCATCGAAAACATCAAGAGCCGAAGAGCGAAGACACCCCGCCCAGCGACGTCAACGAGACCGTGACCACCGCGCGGGCCGGGGCGGCCTACTTGAAAATCGCGCCGGTGACTGTTTCCGGACCGGCGGGAGAGCTAGCGACGTGGGCGCTCCTGGACGACGGCTCCACCGTCAGCCTCATTGACGCCGGCATCGCTGATCGAGTCGGCGCCGCGGGACCTGTCGACCCTCTACGTATCAACACAGTCGGCAGTGAGAAGATAGACGCATCGAGATCACGCCGGGTCTCGATATCACTGACCGGGGAGGTCGGTGACCCGCAGCGCCTACAACTACGAACCATCGATCGGCTGCACCTAGCACCACAACGCGTGCGTCAAGAGGACCTGGACGAGTGCTCCCATCTTCGACAAATTTCACACTTGTTATGTACAGCTGGCGGAGCACCTACAATATTGATCGGGCAGGACAACTGGCATCTGCTTACAACGACAGCGATGAGAAAAGGAAGACGCGACCAGCCGGTCGCCTCGCTCACCCCGCTAGGATGGGTGCTTCACGGCGCGTCAAGACACGGGGACAATGGAGTCAATTTCGTCGCGCACCTGACACACCGGGACGGAGACATCGAGGAGCAACTCCGAGAACACTTTGCCATCGAAAGTCTCACGGTGACACCGAAGGCGCCACGAAGCGACCCCGACCGACGCGCCGAGGAGATGCTACGAGAGCACTCCACTCAACGTCCAGACGGACACTACCAGACGACCCTGCTCTGGAAGAACGAAGATACGAACATGCCAGACAACCGGGACGCGGCCTTAAGACGTCTCGTCTCAATAGAGAAGAAGTTACAGAAGGAGCCGGCACTCGCGGTCAAGTATGAACAACAGATGACCGCCCTCATCTCCAAGGGGTACGCCGAGCCCGCTCCACCGACGAAGACACCCGGCCGCACCTGGTATCTGCCACACTTCGCGGTGCGAAATGCACTCAAGCCCGACAAGCTTCGCATCGTACACGATGCCGCCGCGAAGACTCAAGGAAAAAGTCTGAACGATTTTCTGCTCACCGGCCCGGACCTGCTACAGTCGCTGCCCGGGGTCTTGATGAGATTTCGACAGCACGCCATCGCCGTGACCGCCGACATACGAGAAATGTTCATGCAAGTGAAGATTAGACCCGAAGACAGAGACGCGCTCCGGTACTTGTGGAGGGCGCGCCCGGACGACCCGCCTTCGGAATATCGAATGACATCACTCATCTTCGGCGCGACAAGCTCACCGGCGACAGCGATCTTCATCAAGAATCTCAACGCAGCGAAACATTCCGAGGCATACCCAGAGGCGAGCGCTGCCGTACTTCGGTCCCACTACATGGACGACTACCTGGGAAGCTACGAGACCGAAGACGCCGCCACGACAGTCGCCCGCCAGGTGAGAGATATACAGGCAAAAGCCCGTTTTGAACTAACTAAGTGGACTTCAAACTCGACAGAAGTACTACGGAGCCTCACGGAGGAACGAGCCACGGAGGAGGTCGCCATCACGGGAGGGCCGAGCACCGAACGAGTCCTCGGCCTGGTGTGGCGTCCCGACGCCGACAAGCTGACCTTCAACCTGGACTTGGCGCGGATTTCGCCCGAAATCCTACAAACCGACACGCCAACCAAGAGAGAAGCGCTCAAGATCGTCATGTCATTGTACGATCCGTTGGGCCACGCATCACTCGTCACCGTCCAGGGAAAGAAGATCCTACAAGAATTATGGCGCCGGGGGACACCATGGGACACCGCCATCGACGCCGACCTCTCCACACAGTGGGTCGAGTGGATGAGCCACCTCCGCACCCTTCGTGACGTCACCGTGCCGCGCTGCTACCCCGGCTACACCAACGCAGCGACACTACAGCTTCATGCCTTCGCGGACGCGAGCGAGACCGCCTACGCCGCCGCGCTCTACTGGCGCGCGGTCATGCCGGACGGCCGCGTCCACACATCGCTCATCCTCGCGAAGGCCCGCGTCGCACCGGTGAAGCTGACGTCCATCCCGCGCCTCGAACTTCAAGCCGCGGTCATGGCGAGCCGCATGGCAGCGGCGGTGACCGAAGAACACGACAGGAAGCCCGACTCCAAGTACTACTGGACCGACAGCAAGACCGTACTAACCTGGCTGAAAACCGGATCACGATCGTATCGACCGTTCGTCGCGCACCGCATCGCAGCGATCCAGGACGGTAGCAAGCTCTCCGAATGGCGCTGGGTGCCAACAAAGATGAACGTCGCCGACGACGCCACTCGCGACGTCCCACGGGACTTCGCATCCGATCACCGGTGGTTCGTCGGCCCCGAGTTTCTGCACCTGCCGGAGGAGGGATGGCCCTCCGACCAACCTCCACCCGCCGAGACACCGACCGGAGAGGAGCGATGCGCCGCCGCTACGACACGCGACACGACGATACAAGACACGATCCCGCCTGCAGAGCGTTTCAGTCGATGGGAGAGGTACCTGAGGTCAACGGCCCGCGTTTTACAGTTCATTGAACTATGCCGAAAAACGCGAGCCCGCGTGCACTACAAGAGGACACGTAGAAACAAGGAAAACGACCCGACTTGGAAATCGACAACAAGCAAGAAGTCGACGACGTATATAGAACGGGACACGAAACAGTCGCCACGCTTCGTAGAAATACCTGCGGACATGCTACGACGTGCCGAACATTTAATTTGGCAGTACAGCCAACATGAAGCATTTTATGAAGAAATGAAAGAACTTGAACGCGGTCAACCAGTCGCGCGTCACAGCCGCCTCCACCGTCTCGCCGTGACCTTCCAAGATGGCCTGCTCCGACTGAAGAGTAGAATCAGCAACGTCACAGGAGTCGACGTCGCCCGCCTGTCGCCGCCTATCCTAGACGCCGACAGACATGAGGTGAAGCTCCTGCTGGACTACCTTCACCGACGCCTTCATCACGCCGGAGCAGAGACCACCATCAACGAGTGCAGACAGCACTACTGGGTGCTGCGGCTGCGACCCGTCACCAAGACCGTCATCCACAGATGTATCCCGTGCCGCATAAGAAAGGGAACGCCGCCACAACCATCGACCGGGGACCTGCCACCGTGCCGACTTGGACACCACCAGCCCGGTTTCACCTTCACCGGGGTGGACTACTTCGGCCCGCTGAACACCGTGACGGGACGCACCGTGAACAAGCGATGGGTGGCGATATTCACCTGTTTGAGCAGCCGCGCGATACACCTGGAACCAGCATGGACCCACTCCACAAGCTCAGCGGTAATGGCTCTTCGACGTATGATAGCGCGCCGTGGGACCCCGACGGAGATCTGGTCAGACAACGGCACCAATCTCCGAGGCGCCGACCGAGAACTACGAGAGGCGATCGACCGAGCCACAGAACAAGAAGCTGCGCAGAGGACCATCAGGTGGCGCTTCATACCACCAGGGGCACCGTTCATGGGCGGGGCATGGGAACGACTCGTCCGCTCAGTGAAGACAGCACTCGCCGCCATCGAACAACCTCGTCACCCGACGGACGAGGTGCTCGCGACGCTCCTGGCGGAGGTCGAGTACACCGTGAACTCCAGACCGCTCACCCACGTATCGGTGAGCCCCGACGATCCAGAGGCGCTGACGCCGAACCACCTTCTCCTTGGTGGTTCCGCTCGCGTGCCATCCATGGGCACGTTTGATGACAAGGACCTCTTCGACCGCGCCAGCTGGCGCGCCTCCCAGCGACTCGCCGACCTCTTCTGGGCCAGGTGGCTCAGGGAGTACCTGCCGGAGCTCCAACACCGGCGGGAGCCCCACAGCCGTGGGCCCGCCGTGACCATCGGGGACGTGGTGATCATCGCCGACAACAACCTGCCGCGGAACACTTGGCCGCGCGGCAGGGTCATCGCGACCTACCCCGGAGCCGACAACATCGTGCGCGCAGTTGACGTGCGCACCCAAGGTGGAGTCCTGCGGAGGCCAGTCAAGAAGCTGGTCGTCATCCCGACACAGAAGACCGACTAGATGGCTGCCCTTCACCCAATCATCTGCAGCGACCCGGCGGACGCTGCACGGCGGGAGAATGTTCCGGACAGCTGCACCGAACATTGCATCATCACCAAAATAAAGAACAATATCTCAGCGTGATAAAAGGTGTAGTGCTGTGTGTCCGTGAACATTATACGTCGATTGTATATATATAAAGAATGTAGTATATAAGGAACAATGTAAAAACTTACAAAAATAGCATAAGAAAAACTGTACTACATAAATGTAAAATTCTGTAATAAAACTTGGGCCGCTGACATCTTTCACTACCCCTAGAGCTTGCTTGCTATAAACAGAACATTGTATAACAATAGGAACACTCCAAAATGGAGAAAAATAGGAAAAATCAGGAAAATTAGGAAATTGAGGTTCGTTCCATAAGAGTGAGGCGTACATCGCTGTCTGTCTCACCTCATATTTATCCCCGTCTCGCTCGCGCCTAGCCCGTCCTGCTCGCACGGCCGCCGCCGGCGATTGGTCCAACGAATCAGACGGGCGCGACATGCCCCGTAGGACCACAAGGCTCGGCGCGAGTGGATAAATATACAGCGGTGTGCGCCGATGAGTCACTCCTTCGGAAGCACTCGAGCGGAACGGATCTCAAGAAAAGAAGACAAGAAGAACAAGCAAGCTCTAGGAAGAAAGAAAGCGCCGTTTAGCCGTACATCGAGTTTCACTGTCTCGGCTCTCAATCCCAGCTCACGTGCATATAGGGACGGTAATACGACATACACACGGGCGCAGGGTTTATCCCGGGTTGGCTCTCTCCGCATCGTGTCTACAGTCCACTACGAAGAATATCGTCAAGGGCTGACTCGGGCCGACCTCTACCTTGCGCCTGTCCCGCACAATTACATTTTAAAAAACTAAACGAAAACAGTAAATTCTGATCACATTTGAACGTAAAAATGTTTTCACAGCGCCCTGCAGACTTTAGTTCAATTGGTTTAATAATTTCATAGTTACTATGAAATTATTAAACCAAATTTCACAGACGGTGAGGTGTTCACTGTAGGTACACTTAGTTCACTGTATGAAATAAACATGACGACGGGGCAAGCTTTCGTTGATTGTTTCATGGAAATACAACATACACGCTAAATTCGAAATGAACCATGAAGGAATAAAGGCAATAACAGCATAATAATGTTGCGCTATCACGTGAACGGAACGGCTGTGAAACGCGCAAATGTTTGCTATGATGGAGTTGCCAAGTCAGAAGTGTAACGCAACACAAACCTACAAAATTATAAGTAGCCTAGCTGTTGACGAAAATATTTTCCAAGTAGCGCGATAAGGTTGTGGATGGAGAGATGGAGATCCCGATATGCAGTGAACAATCGTGATATTAATTTAATAAGCAACTCTACGGACACCGGGGTCCGTGACTTTTATTATAGGTAACTATATTACATTTTGGTTTAAAGATAAACAAACAGTTTTGTTAACTTAAACGAATTTACAACAATACACAATACTGGGAGGGAAAGATACCGTGATAATATAGTTTAAAACAGTGTTTTATTTGCCAAATATTGTAGATAAGTACATTTCTACTTCTTTCCTTTCCACCAACTCGCCTATTGGTAAAATCTTTTGAGTTTTGTTCGTTGTGCCCGCGGTTTCCAACGTCATGAATTATTATTTTCATCCTCCTTTAGTGTAAAGAGATTTTTGATATAGTACAGGCTAGTGTAGTACAAAATGAGTACAAACTAATGCTAACAATAAATTGCTTAAAGGATTAAATATAAATATAACTGCATACTTTACGCTCTACTATACTCTACGCTCAAAGTACCTAAGCTTTGCCATTCGGCGTGGTAATGCAAGCATTTGGATTGTCTCTCTATGGGCAGCCCAATATTTTTTGTGTTTTCGATAATTGGCCAATTAGTTTAGTAGTGTTAGCTAACTGGTATTTTGTTTTGTTATTAAAAGCACCTGCAAGAAGATGGAAATTCTTAACTACACAGTACCTTCAGACCTATATAGTTATGTAAAAGAACAATGCTACCAACGAGATACTTATTTACAAGTGCGATATGAAAAATTTAAGTCGTACCTAATAAAACTTCCAACCAAAATAACAATATAATATTTTTGTTTACGGTCATATTACAGTATTTAATCGTTTCCGTGGCCGTGAATCTAAAAGGGCACGAGATATTATGATGATACGACTACGTGACTCCAGTGGCGTTGCCTGTCACCCATTACTGCATAATTATTAGATACTAGCGGTCCGCCCCTGCTTCGCACGGGTATAGATTATAGCCTATGTCACCCGAGGATAGTGTAGCTTCCCGTCAGTGAAAGAATTTCTCAAATCGGTTCAGTAGTTTTGGAGCCTATTCAATGCAAACAAACAAACAAACAATCAAATCTTTCCTCTTTATAATATTAGTATAGATTATTATAAATTTTTTTCCTTGTACCTAGTCTCGATCTTATGTCAATTATTTAGTCAACATTACACATCAAAACATTTTTATCACTGAAATTTCATAGTAGCTTTTTGTGTTAATAAAGTTTTAAGTTTATTTTTAAACATTCCAATATTTATGTATGTTTACACATTATAATATACCTACGTAATAATTTTTGTTTATTTTTCTAAATCTGTTATGGTAGATACGATATATTTATATTAGAGGGCCTTCGTGATTATGACCTTAGTATCTTCGACAAATATAAAGTATTTATTTACTTTATATTTGTCATCGCTTGTTTGGTAAAAAAATATTGCGGAAAGCAATTCGATCTTTTATTTCAGGGCACTGTCCTATTTAGCCTAATTAATACTCACAGATAAACTAACGATCGATCACTGGCATACATCGCTTGAAATAATATTTCAGACAGTCCATCCTCTGTTTTTACAAGGTTTTATTCAATTCGTCTGCTATTAAAACCGAAAAAAGCCAAAGAATAAATTAGATAGAATAGATCTATAGATTTGTATATACCTGCCGCGCCCCTCTTTATCTGCCGCCTTAGGCGGTCGCCCCACCAAGCCCTATATACCATAACGCCAGTACTGTGTGTGTACGTTCGTACTTGTGGGACAAGTCTTGCAACTGAATTTTATTACTTAAATTACTTATGTAAATTTGGTGACAATGCAATGTTATGGTACCATCTGTTACCATCAAGCTGGTCTGATGATGGATACAGAAAGCGGCCATAGGAACTCGAACGAAACGACGTAATCGCGTCGAGTTTGGGTTCGTTAGATTAGCCTTCCCAAGCACTTTGGTCCTATATGATAAATTCATCAAGGCAGACGCCCCAAGATGGCGGGTGGGATGGTGGGTTCTTATCTACCACAGAAAAGTAAAATATTTCTTCCCTTCTCCTTTCTGTGTTATCTAATATCATGATCTGGATATCAAATGAAAGGGTTTGCTGAGAAGAATACGTAAAAGCGATTTATAATTATAATTAATGTGTATACTTAAAGTGCATAGACATTAGGTAACCGAGAAAGGCCCTTGCTTTTGTTGGTGGAATTGCCCGCTTCCACTGATCGTCTTTTGAATGTAGATTTCTTACAGCACAACAGTGTACATAATTACCAATAGTAAATAAAACTATTTTCTCAAAACTGATAGGCTGGGGAATCACTCAGTGGACTTTGACCGGCCGTGGAGCTCGTGTGGATTCCGTGATAATTAAGATAACAAACGTCTGATGCGTAATTTGAAGGTAATAAACTGTTACATAGGTAAGTAAGTATGCCATAGTAAGTATGGCGCATACTCATTTGAGTCATTTATTAAATAAATATAATAGGGTATTAAATATAATTCATGCTGGTTTAATCTTAGAAGATTATTATTTCAAAAAACTATTTAATAAAAAAAATATACAATTATAAAATATATAATTGAATTCATCATCATTATTTCAGCCAGCATAGGACGTACGCTACTGGACATAGGCCGCCCCCATCGATCTCCAAAAGGGCCGGTTGGAAGCGGCTTGCATCTAGCGTTTCCCTGCGGAAACGTGAAAAAAAAAAGAATTATAAAACAGTAAATAATTATAAGGAGTCGCGTTTTCTTTTGTAGTTTTATATCAGTAATTCATCATCATCATCATCATTAGCCAGAAGACGTCCACTGCTGAACATAGGCCTCCCCCTTTAACCTCCACACTGAATGACAGCCAGCCTTTTGCATCCACTGGATGCCAGCGACTCTCACTATGTCGTCGGTCCATCTAGTGGGAGGCCTACCTACGCTGCGTCTTCCGGTTCGTGGTCTCCACTCAAGAACCTTTCTTCCCCATCGGTTATCGGTTCTTCGAGCGATGTGGCCTGCCCATTGCCACTTCAACTTGCAAATTTTAACAGCTATGTCGGTGACTCTGGTTCTTTGGCGAATATGCACGTTTCGGATTTTATTGCGCAAAGAAACACCGAGCATATCAGTAATTACCAGTCTTCATTTACGGGAACGTAAACGTAACGTATTTTCCCTTATACTCGGTATAATATCATTGAATTAGGTTCTTTTTCTTTTTACTAAACAAAATATAATATAGACTGCCCATAGACCGTTGAAGGTCTAAAGACAATGCAATTGCTCAAGCCCACTACGCAGTTGGCAGCGTACCAATAGGTTCTTACTACGTTGCCTATAGATCTAGTTCAAACCAAATAATATTAAAATAGTATCTATGGAAGTAACCTACCACAATGCAATGAACTGAATTTCCTTTATGATGCCCTATAATCAGCGGAAGCCGTCTGTTTTTAGACAATCCGCTGTGTTGTAGCTTAGTGAACAGTTTGTACTGAGAGAGCTTTGCCCTTTTGTACAGGGTACAAAGTTCAGGCTTGTTATATATACTTCTACTAATATGTATTCTGTGCATATACTGAGAATAAACACTTACGTATTATTATATATAGGCATTCTAGTAAACTTCGGACACATTTCGGAGAGTGTGCATCAGATCTGCATGATCTAATTCCCTCGTGCACATTTTTCTATCGGACTGGCACGGAAAATTGACACCGTTTTATGGCTGATATTTCGAAAACCCTTACGAATCGCTTTGATTTCATTATTAATGTGTGAATTGCTAGTCTGTGGAATGCGCTGCCTGAATGGGCGTTCCCCAATAGTTTCAATCTGACGTCTTCAAATCACGTGCGAAGCCGGGGTAGGTCGTTAGTTATACATATATAAATATAAACCTTCCGTGAAAATTTATCTAACTGATGGTGAAAACCGCATCAAAATCCGTTGCGTGGTTTAGGAGGAGTTAGCGGCCATACAGCCATACAGACAGACAGACGCGGATAGCGACTTTAATTTATACTATGTAGAGATAGAGACTAGAAGAGAAGAGATACGAAAGAAAAATTCTCTTCTGTGATCATACTTCTTACACTGGTTCTATATAAAATTCAAAATCAACTAAGCAGGGTTCAGGGTTTAAAACAAAATAACTGGAAAATATATATGAAGTATAATTCTGAATAAATATATATCTGAATACAAATGAATTTATTTCTGTTTTAATCGACTTATAAAATAACTTATAAAACAGAAAATTAACGAAAACTTAAATTAATAACTAAAAACTAAAACTTAAATCTAAACAAACTACAAATTAAAATTAAAATTACAAACTAAATATATAAAAACAAAAATTTTAATCAAATAACCCGCCCCTAACTGTACCTTGTGCGAAAGTGTCCATAACACTAGCAGCATTGCCGCGCTGAATGGCTATGGCTATATCTGAATTGATAATTATTATTCTGGTAGGTTTTTCCTTTTATTTTTTCGCAGAACAGTAGCACAATTATGTTGAAAAATGTACCTAAGTAGTTAGAAATGATCCCAATAATGTAAATTGGTATTAGTAATTATTGGTCACTACCTACAGTCACAATCTCCTGAAGACATTATGCAAAGTCATAAGTGAACACAAACAAGTCTGATAACTCTTATATATTAAAACGCGACTCTAATTAGTCGCAATTAAACGGTCCATTAGTTACTTACGGAGAGACCGATTTATCTGTAACGATGGTCAAATTATGGAACTAAACTATTCCAGAATCAGAATCAGAAAATCCTTTATGTTTAAACTGTGGATGGTAAATATACACGCGACATTTTTGCACACACGTTCATCTGACCCCAAACTAAGCAAAGCTTGTAATATGGCTGCCAGAGACTGATATACATGCATATATATTTTAAATACATACTTAAATAGATATCCCAACACCCGCATATAGAACAAACACAAATGTTCATCACATGAATGTTTGTCCTAGGTGGGAATCGAACCCACGCCCCATGCTAGTAAAGTAAGTATAAGTATCAATAGTTTTGTCCATCATGGACAAACAATATTATTTAGTCTTATAACTATATATCTAACTAGCGGTCCGCCCCAGCTTCGCACGGGTATAGATTATAGCCTATGTCACATGGGGATAGTGTATAGCTTCCCAACAGCAATCTTGAAATAATTTTTCAAATCGGTTCGGTTGTTTTGGAGCCTATTATATGCAAACAAACAAACAAGCAATCAAATCTTTCCTCTTTATAATATTAGTATAGATGACAATTATAAATATTAAACAATTAGTTTAGTCCAAGGGCAAGAATTTAGAAAATACGTTAGTGGCTCTAAACTTAATTGTATAGATAAGTTGGTTATTCTGTCATTTAGTTGGCATTTGATCACGGGGGCATAGCGTGGTGTATATACGGCCGATTACTTTCCGGTGTGGCGTGGAAAAAAACTCATCACTGCCTCAGTTTTTGGTGGAAAATATGATGTTTATGGATTTTTCCATATGATTATATTCATGTCCTATTTAATTTTTGTTCAGTTTCGTTTTGGGTACCTCCCAGTGGATCACGTTATCAAATGAACTGGTATCGTGATTGGTGCGAAATATATAAAGTGACAAAGATTGTCTGCGTCACAGAAAAGAAAAAAATAATTGTTTAAATTAGAACGGCTGTCAAGGCATTTTTGTAAGATTTTTTTTGTAGCCAGTTGCACCCATACAGTCATTTGAAATCAGTTAGCAGCTGTGATGCGGACAAAGAACTTTGAGACGTAACCCAAAAAGGTAAGGTCCAAGTTTTTTGGATGCGGAGTTCGATGCGTTGACATACATGAGAATGTTCAAGTAAAATTCTGTCATATTACCTGGCGACAGATTTTCCTTCTCATTTCCGTTCTATTTACTTCTCTTTTCTGTGGTCTGCGTAGTAGCTGTACCTGTGCTGTATCTAGTCTGTGGAAAGTGACAACTACTTATGACAACATTTGCACTGTTAAAAAAATCTGTAAATGTACATACTTTTTTTACATAACTACTGTAAAAAAACAAAAAACATGAAAACCAAACTAAAATTATGAGAAATTACAGAAAATCTGTGATTCTGTCCTATTTTTCGGTAATTCTACATATTTTCAGTACTTGTTATTTTTTTTGTGTTATTTTTACATAAAATGTAACGAATAATAACGAGCTTATGGCTTTTTACATAAACGTCCACGGAACAAAACAGAAAAAATCACATAACTACCGGGAAAAATGGGTTATGTAAAATTACGTAACCATGTAAAATTACATAAAGATGTGAAATTACGTCTTTTTGGGAGCAACGAGAGTTGCCCCAATATTTATGTAATTTTCCATGATTTTTTTTAAGTGTGGGGCTCTTATGCAATTTAGCTCACCCACAACTCATATTTTTCTAAACGCTGTGTTAACCCCGATTAAATAAGTTTTTTTTATTGCTGTTAGTCTTAAATAAATAAAAAACTTCTCTCTCTGACCTTGAAATTCACCCAAATCTTACCTCATTCTCGCCGTAGCCCATTATCAGTCGTGATGTAGATAAGCGTGGATTACCTTATCATAGGTCAGTACTGCGAGGTCGCCGATACTCACATGGGGGAGGCGACGCCTGTTGCTAGTGGGCTGACCCGGATCTAGTTCATAAAACAAATAAAATTATTTGAAAAATGCATGGTTTTCGTCCTTAACAACCCTTGCCACTTCATTCGTTTTGATAGAGTATGTGCAAAAAAGAGAAGCGTTGCATGAATAGAGATCGCACTTGTGCTAATTTACTGGTCAAAACACCCTTCTTATGCATCTGGGGTTAAAGAGTATAATGGATGATTGCTATAAGTATAAATTATTAAGAGGTAGAGTCTGTGCAAGAAGAAAAAGAAGTCACCGGTACTGGAGGAGCTTAATTCTTAAGGCCACGCTCACCTGCCAGAGCCTTTGATAATATATATTTTGCATCAGCCTTAAACTCGACCAGGATTCATTTCGGAGAATGTGCATCAAAGCTACATAACCTTATCCTGCCATCCCTTTTCTACTACAGGACAAATAGAAAAACGGCCCACTACCACCCATATATTATGGATTTTCCTTGGATACGTACCAAACGTTTCGATTTTACGTTTCTAATACGTACGGCCAAAGATTGGGACAACCTGCCAACTTCCTTGTTTCCTGGGAGATATAACCAGGGCCTTTTCAAGGCCAGAGTGAATAGGTATCTTCTAAGTCTGCGTGCTTCATCTTCGACCACATTGTCGTTAGCAACAGGCGAGTTGGTGGTCAAAGGCGGACTTATCCGCGTTAAAAAAACCTAGTAACGAAAAAAGTCTACCAAAAACTGAAGAGGGCAAGGTATACACGTATTGCACACACTGATATGTCAGTGTTTTACTATCTAGTTCTACAAACGCACAGTTCAATATATCAAATGGAAAACCTGGGGAAGGGGGGGGGGGGGGGTGTATGGGCTAAAAGTGGCGGTTTGTGGCAAAAGTTCAACGTTTTTTAACTTTTTTGTATGTAGCTCTAAGTGTGTGTATGGATTTTTGTTAGAAATAAAATATTGTCTATTGTCTATAAAAGGGAAACTGTAGGCTTAACACATCCATAATTTTTTTTCTAAGGCCAGTGCTATCTCTTTCGCAGATTTTCAACATTATCGAAGATAAAAAATCATGTGTGAGTGAGAATAAAAAAAACTGATTAGGTATCTTTATAATATCATTGCCAACGTTTTAAAGTAGCTTAAGAATATTAACTTAACTTTTTTAGCTTAACTAGCCAAAACAGTTTTTTTTTTGCGTGTAGCACAATAACTAAGGTGCTACGTGCCACGTAGACGTACGTCTACGTCGTAGTAAGGTAGCGTGTACCTGTATGTAATAAGTAGTAAGTAACTACTCTAACTACCAAACTTTTGCGATCATAAAATGCTTTGAAGAACGTAGATTGTAAGAATGTTATTGCCAGTTCAAAAATGATTACTTTAGTACAATTCTTCATTGAAACTATCATCATAATAGTAATAGAAATGCGAAAGTGTGTTTGTTTGTTCTTCTTTCACGCCGCAACAGATAATCGGATTGACGTCATTTTTTGCATGGATACTTATAGTTCGAGGGCCGAAGAGTGACATAATTCTTATCCCGGAATAATGTAGGGTGGTGATGGGAATGGCCACACAGGTGAAACAGAGTAGTGGAACAAAATACTATCTACCCGGTAAGTCTCGAAAGTCTGTAGGTCTTCTTGGGCTGGTTTTTGTCACCTTCGTCGTATTTACAGATAGCCTGGAATTTAATAGGTACCTAATAAACAAGTCTTAACTAAGTTTAAACTAGCATAGTACCTAGCATTATCTTTAAACTTCGTGTCTACGAAATTCCGGCTTAGCAAGATGTTTTCCGTTTTATGGCAACTAAACACTAGTTGAGTATTACCTACTTAGGTTCGTGATTATCTAGTCAACAGAAGTTACTTTGCCCAGTCATTCGATTCTACAATTCGAGTATTCTACTCGATTGCCGACGAATCGAGATCGGCGGTAAGCACCAGTTGGCACAATCGATATAGAGACGAGCCTCCAATTTTTCTGTACGCGTCCGTAAATTTTTGCCAGCTCGAAAAAAGTTCCGGCTGATTGTAAACTCTAAGTCAAGGCCGTAGCGCTTACGAGGCTAGTGTTGGGACATGGCCGTCGGTAAAGTTATCTTTGCCGGATTTCACCGGTAAACCAAGATGGCCGCTTTGACACGTGACATAAAACGTTATTTATGGGCGGGAAGTTCGCGAGTCGGGATGCGACATGCGAGACGGTCACGAACCGCGGAAATGTGGATTTAATGAACGATTTTTATTCATAGCAGTTTTATGTAAAGGATTTTGGTGGTTGGTATGCCACTTTTAGACCTAAAATGCCATTTAACTCCTCTGCCGAAATACTAATGCAAACATATCCTCACGTCAATGTCTTAACTTAGCCTATTTGAATGAAGTATGGGTATACTTCGTTTAGAAGGTAATTTGTGATAATAGTAAATGGGGAATAGTCTCTCACTGTGGGCCTTCAAGCTCAAAGTCACACAACGATCTATGGAGAGGGCTATGCTCGGGGTTTCTCTACGAGATCGACGCACAGAAATAAGGGAAAAGAAGGGATTCACATAAATATAAGGATCGAATTGAGAACCTTCCTCCTTTTTCTGAATTCGGTTAAAATAACAAATGACTTCACGGAAAGTTCAATAAACGGGATTCATCCCTAATTCAAATGGATCCACCCTCAAGATTTTATGGCCTATTAAATTTTTGTTTGTTTATTAAAATTTTGTTTTATTAACTAATACGGTTAAAACCGGTGTGGTCATCGCTTGCTTTCCTCCCCTTTCTGATATCGTATACAAAAAAAAAAACGTCAGATGTAACTACTCATTAAAAATTGAATAAACCTCCGATAGAAGAGATTAGAATCTTCAAACGGCTGAATAGATTTTCTTAAATCTTAGCTAAACCACAAAAAATTGTGGCTGAAACACTCTCGAACAAGTTACTTTTCAAAAAAATAAAACTTATACAAAATCAGTTCAGCCGTTTGGGAGCTACGATGCTACAGACAGACACACAGATACACATTTTCTGAATTCAGCAAAGATATCACCTGACACACAAAAAAAAACCAATTGAGAATCTTTTTCGAAGTTGAAAACACAAACATTGAATAGAAAAATACAGAAAAAGCGTGATCGCAAAACCACTTTTTAAATTGTCAAATTAATTAAAACCCAGCCAAAATATAAATGAACCGACTAAAACTCCATTAATAACGTTAACAATGATCCGGTTGGTAATAACCGGTAATTCGTTGTCGAACCCAAGTTTGGCAGTTTGGACATTAATGAAGAGAAGTCGCACGCTACGAGAAATGAAGCGGCCAACACTCAGATCAGACAAACAAGGAGGATATGCTAAGGTAGCGTGGCGGGTGCGAACGCATCTGACCTAAATCAGGCTTGATGCCTTTTGAACTCACCCAGCAAACTACCTTGTCGCCTTTTTTGCATATTATGGACTATTAGCTTGTTATTTTATGTATTCTGTGCAGAGATTTATAGGTCTGTAATTTCAACTTCTTGATGAGTACTTTTTGTGGTGTGGGATTGTACTCACGCGTACCTCTTTCGTCAAAGAACCAGATATTCGCCAAAGAACCAGAGTCACTGAAATAGCTGTTAAAATTTGCAAGTTGAAGTGGCAATGGGCAGGCCACATCGCTCGAAGAACCGATAACCAATGGGGAAGAAAGGTTCTTGAGTGGAGACCACGAACCGGAAGACGCAGCGTAGGTAGGCCTCCCACTGGATGACCGACGACATTGTGAGAGTCGCGGGCATCCAGTCGTTCAGTGTGGAGGTTAAAGGGGGAGACCTATGTTCAGCAGTGGATGTCTTCTGGCTGACGATGACGATGATGATGATGGCTCTTTACCCTCTGCAATAGCCGTCATGCCTTCTGTGGCAATAGCTACATATGAAATGGCAAATATCACCCTTGGCAGCTGGCAAATCCATACAAGTTCAATGTCAACAGCCGCTCTATAATCTTCCTACCTACCACGTTCTATGATGAAAATGTTAACTGCATTACCTGTCCCGTCAAAATATCATAGGTTGCAGCAAGGACGTTTTAAAACCTAGGGTTTATAACGTACTAGTTATAAGTACTTCTCTTTTGTTGAAGAGATTTTGAAAAAAAAATTATAAGTTTTTTTTTTTTTTTTTATAATAGGCTTGCGTTTGACCACCATTACGCCTGATGTTAAGCGATGATGCACGCTTGCCTAGAAGCATATTTTTTTTCCGGGTGTACGAAGACATAGGCTTACCTACGTTGCGTCTTCCGGTTCTATCTCTCTATCTCTTCTCTTCTCTATCTCTACATAGTATAAATTAAAGTCGCTTTCCGCGTCTGAATGTCTGTATGACTGTATGGCCGCTAACTCCTAAGCCACGCAACAGATTTTGATGCGGTTTTCACAATCAGTTAGATACTTTTTCACTGAAGGTTTATATATATATACTAGCGACCCGCCCGCCCGGCTTCGCACGGGTGTAATTTACGTGCGAAGCCGGGGCGGGTCGCTAGTTATATAATTATTTAAACTATCCTATATCTCAAGTTGGATCGAACTGCACATGGTGTGCGAATTTTATTATAATCGGTTAAGTGGTTTAGGAGTCCATTGAGGACAAACATTGTGACACGAGATTTATATATATTAAGACTAGCGACCCGCCCGCCCGGCTTCGCACGGGTGTAATTTACGTGCGAAGCCGGGGCGGGTCGCTAGTTATATAATTATTTAAACTATCCTATATCTCAAGTTGGATCGAACTGCACATGGTGTGCGAATTTTATTATAATCGGTTAAGTGGTTTAGGAGTCCATTGAGGACAAACATTGTGACACGAGATTTATATATATTAAGATATACTAGCGACCCGCCCGCCCGGCTTCGCACAGGTGTAATTTACGTGCGAAGCCGGGGCAGGTCGCTAGTTATATATAATGTAAACCTTCCGTGAAAAATTATCTAACTGATGGTGAAAACCGCATCAAAATCCGTTGCGTGGTTTAGGAGGAGTTAGCGGCCATACAGACAGACAGACAGACGCAGAAAGCGACTTTAATTTATACTATGTAATTAATTTATTTTTATTTTAATTTGTACTGTATGTGGCTTGTGACAGAAACTATTTTCTTTTATTGTGTTTAACTCGTAATGTCCTTATATCTTTGTTTCTGTCATAAATAAATATTCTTCTTTCTTTCTTTCTTTCTAAATTACGCCCGTGCGAAGCTGGGTCGCTAGTAAATCATAAATTCCATAACTTCAAATGATTTTATCAATTGACCGTACTGCCGTAATGCTGATAGTTACATTATAGCTCACAATCCATCAAAACACGGTCGCGTCGTACCATCGCCCTTTCATTATTTACCAGATTATCATTTTGATCGTAAACGTTTATTGTGACCCAGTTAGCTGTTTCCCGGCGAAATAGACACGCACAATGCGGGGTCCAAATAAACAATCGCAAGAACTAAAGCTGTATAATTTTAGTATAACTTTGGCCAATACTCGTGGATTTCGGCTGAGTTTGAGCCGTTGATGTAATTTTGCTGTAAGTTGAAATAACTTAACAGTTGATAACATGGAACACGCACGGGGAATTGCTAAAATAAGTGAACATTCGATGAGAAGAAGAATATATTTATAATATAATGAGCATTATAATTTGAAGACATAATAAGCTCAATTGTTTTATTATTATTGAAACTGTCGTGGTGTTCACACATTTTATTTATATTACACGGGAATTACTAACCGGCTATAGTTTCAACCGCATTAGACGGTCTTTTTCAAGGTTTCATTTTCAAGTTTCAATGCACGCGCGCGGCTGCGTCTCGCATTGCACTGTTTTTTTTTTGTTTTTTTTTTTATTATTGTATATTGTGTTTTGTTGTATTATTTGCCACAAATAAATTATGTCTATGTCTGTGAGTAGGTGATGAAAAGCTTTGCAAATATCTTCTGACCTTCTAAAATTACTAAGTGTTCGTCCCAAACTAAGACCTCGCAACTCTTCCATCTTCGCAACCCCGTGACCGATTTTGCCTTTAGGTATTTGAGAAAAACTCAAAAAAGTAGTTTTTTCCTAAAAGTGATTTTTTATCTTTAAAAAGTTGTAAGCGTGCGAAAGAAAAGATTTATTTTTAAATTAAAACCCAAAGTTCTGTCATAATGTAGTAAATATTTTTTTAGTATCATTTTTATCATCATATTTATCTGCCTACCATTTTACTGATGGGACACAGGGGTTATGAAAGAGGATGGGCCCTAAAATCTACCATTCTGGCCCAGTGAATGTTGGTGAATGTCGTATGTCTTTGATTTTTTAAGGATCTTGGACATACCAGTTTCCTTACGATGTTTTCCTTCACCGTTTTTGAGCGATTGCGTCGAAACTGCAGAATATAAAGTTTGTTGATCACTAAAGTTATATGATTATTTACGGGATATTTACCGTGGTAAGATTGTGGAATGAGCTCCCGATATTTCGGCGCAGTTACATGCACCATCCATGCATGTGTCTTCCCGTGAACATGGTGCATGTAACTGCGCCGAAATATCGGGAGCTCATTCCACAACCTTACCACGGTAAATATCCCGTATATAATCATATAACTTTAGTGAACAACCGTGATAGTTTAAAACAGTGTTATGCAGAATATAATACCAGTTATTGATGAGGGCCGAAGATCGAATCGGGTGCCGTCATATTGTAAACCGCACATAGTACACAGCTCGGCCACCATCGCTCTTAACGTTATTAGAATGTGGCGTAATTCATATTTAGTCTTTATTAACTAAACAAAATACAAGCTAAAACTAAAACTACAAATACAGTTAGACTGCCCATAGACCGTTGAAGGTCTAAAGACAATCCAAATGCTCAAGCCCACTACCAGTTAGTTACACTTACAGCTAGGATTATAAGTATTATTCCCAGAGAGTTCTGTTGAATATGTATGTATATCAATAACAATGCTGATAAGATTATCGAAGTCAACGACCGAGGAGATGCTACACCCACGCATTACTGCGTCATATCTTGAATTTTTGTAATGATAACTTTGAGAAACAAGTTAAGAATAATATTTATTTATTAGAAAACTGGTTGAATTACAGAATTTTTCCTATCATAATATTGATAACACGTAGTTACAATGACATAGGAACTAAAAATTATTTAAGCACCTAAACAGCTAAGTATTTCCCGTGTCATATAAATTTAAAACCAGAAAAATTATTTAAAAAAATGTGGCGCACTACAGTTTTATATAAATACAAAAGTAGATACGATCATACGACACATAATTTTGACATGATTTAAAATGTTTACGCGCAGCATGTTTACTCGATGCGATATTTCTATCAAGCGGTAGACAAGTGACATTCAATGCATGGCATGCATGACTCTAACAAGTCTTGCAGGGGTTAGATTTCCCCTATGTTATAAAATGTTTGTCTCGTTTTCGACCAAAATAAAATGAATGGATGGGCCCAGAAGAAGCGCATTTTTGAAGATTACAAAATGAGCGCCGGCGCTCACTTCGTTTCAGTCGTTCTCTAGCCGTAGGAAGTACAACACGAGTCTATTGTTACACGATAAAGAAACATCTGACAAAATTATGGCTTCGTGTGCCTGCGTGTGTCCCCGAAGTGTAAATACACAACAAAAAAACCGCTATCTATTTTTTGTAACAAATGTCTGTACATGGTTATAATTAGGTGTTGAAGTATATGTCCGACGGTTTTGACTCGTTTTTACTGAGCAAGTTCAATGGTTATGGACCCGTCCTTTCATTTTATTTTGGTCGAAGGTCTCGTTCGGAATGGTTCAATTTTCTTGTCACAAGTTTTTCTTTACTTGTATTATTAGCTACTTTTTCTCTGTGCTTTTAGGTACCTAAGTACCAACCTACGTAGGTACGTACCTACGCAAGCGTAAAATGTAAAACGTAGGTAAACTTACGTCTTACAAAGAACTTGATCAAAGGTGGAAATTGCGAAGTGGAACTGTTACTGCGTAGTAATTTTTTCTCTTCATTGTTTTTTAAAGAGTCGGAGAATCTGCTAATATTTGTTCAAGTGTTAATTTAATACAGATGAAGCTCTGGTTATGATACCTTTGAGTGCCATCGAAGAGTTCCATTGTTCACCTCCTGGCTTCATCATCAAGTCAGTTCGGTGGTACCAAATTATTTTACTGGGGCAAGTGAAACAAAATACAAGCTATGTGATAATACTAATACTACAAATACAGTTAGACTTCCCATAGATCGTTGAAGGTCTAAAGACAATCCAAATGATCAAGCCCACTATCAGTTGGCAGCGTACCCAGCATGCTGGCGGCATTACCATGTAGAATGGCAATTCTTATGCGTTGAGCCAGAAACACGCCAGCATTTTGGTCACGCCAAATTACATAATTATTGGCACCAACTTGCAAAGTTTCAAATCGATACAACTATAAGTAGGTTAAAATCGACAAGATTAGTTTACATTGTTAGTTACTTATATAGTTACAAGTGAAGCTGAGCGCTCACCGGCCAGAGCGAGTTATCAGTTTCGCACATTTTCAAAAATTTGAAGATAAAAAAATACTATAATGATATGACAATTTTAAAAACCGATTAGGCATATCGGGGAAGTATTAATGTCCGCCTAATAATTCCCCGATGACTCCGATGTAGTCTGTTCCAGCCTATCGGTTTGGGAGTAGACGAAATGAAACAACTAAAATCAATGTATGAACCGAGTGGCGAGCGCGGGGTATCTGACAAAAAAACCCAGCCAAGTGCACCAAAAAACTTGTTAGCTACTAAAGAAAAAAAAAATGTAAATAACCGAACTTTTGAAATAAATCGCGCCACACTACCAAAATCCCTCAATAAAAGTGTCAGTGGAACTTTTACTAGCAGATAATTTTATCAACAGGGCCGAACGAATGTACTTATACAACTTTTGTTTCGAGGTCAAAATGATAATGTTCTTATTATAGCCGCTTACAAAGCTGCGAAATGACATTGAGAATGCACTGAAATAATAACAATACATAGGTACTTACATTATTTGGTTCGATAATAAATTTTAATGCACCAGTTCTTATCACAAGTTACGTAGTAACGACATAGTAACCAGCTATAATAATATTTAATTGTAGCGAAATTGTTTACCATTATTGTTACCTACATTTAAGGCCACGATTACCACCCAGAGCTATCTCTTTCGTGTTTTCAATTTTTTTTTGGAATTGTAGGTATGTGTGTACCTATTTGAAAAACTTGTTGGGCATTATCTTTAGAATGACATTGCAAACATTTCAAAGTAATTTTTATGTTTTGGCGTATTTTAATATTTTGGCGGAAAGGGTCGAAAAAAAAATCGTTCTTTTTTCGATCTCTTCCGCTATCTATCTATAAAATATCTACAAGAAAATTGCCTTGACCATTTAAAGATAATGCCAAATAGGCTACTTAAAATTCTAATTCAGTGTTTTTTTCTTTAATTACTGATTTTTTTTCCAAGTAAAGTAGTAGTAGTAGTATTTTTTTTTGTTTTTGCCTCTGGCCGGTGAGCGCGACCTTAAATATTATGTTTACCTAAATGTTTAGGTAACTACATGTTTACATGAATTACTTCAGGTTTTCACAATTATTACACTTTGAAATACACTAAAACATTAAATAGTTTAAAATACAAAAAAATAAAAGCCGTGGTGTACTTTTTTTGTTGCGGCCAGATTATGTTGTGTGATATTTTACGCACTAACAAAAACTCCAAAATGGCTTGACCGATTTGATTATTTTTAATTTTCGCCTCAAGTTTCAGAAAGAATAAAATTGCCCGGATAATTGGAAAATTAGGAAAAAACAGAAAGTGTTTTTTTCCTAGGTATGGGATTTTTGTTTGAACCATAATCGAATCGGGTCAGCTAGTAGGTATAAGATAATTTACTGAGAATCAAATTCTTATGTATCTACTTGGTATCTACTCAGGAGCCCTCTTGCCACCTAAAGTTCATTCGCTATCGGGTCGTTGATAGCTGCAATAGGTAAAATGCAGAAAACTAAATGAAAATCCCAATTTATCATTTGCCTTGTAGTAATTTTCAATAATTTTTGACGTATAGTTATATTTTTATGCAAGCAATCTTTACTTATGTTTTTTAAGGTAACTGTTAACTTATTGTAGATCTTAATACATCGGCATTCAGAACTAATTTTAGGTAATTTTTTTGCAATTTACTGGCTGAATTTGTCGAGTACCTACCTATCATCTCATAGTAAGCGAACGGACGATAGACCTAGATATTAATTTGTTGCAGTGGCAACTAACAAAATTCCACATGACGTCATAGAAGGTATAATAGATGTTTTCGTAACGATGATTTACATATTATTACGCACAATTATCACAGTTTAATCGCATTGTGATATCGGTCAGCGACCCCCGTCTTGGTGCCGCGCGTCACACATCTAGTACCTATCACTTACCTAACTGGCTAACAATGTAAAAAGACCCCACCAGATGTCAGCCAGTGAAATAATGAATTTAGGATTTTTAAAGTAGATTTGAGTCATAAGGGTTTGTAAAGGAAGCATCTACATAAATGGTAGGTACCTATTAGAACTTCCTTACATGGTTTAAGAAATATTTATTTTCGATTCAGTTCCTGAAGCTTAGATAAAAATAGGTAAGTGGCAAATTTTCTTTATCACAAAATGCTATTAATCCATACTAAAGCCTTTGCTAATAAAAATGGATTTCACGGTACTGAAAAACATACCTACCTTAAGCTTAACATCAGTACAGATAAGTTTACAAGAAAGCAATAAAATTATTATGAATACAAAGTACACAAACCCGTTATTATTTTAAGAATATTCTGGAAAATAAAGAGTGCCATGGCTAATCTGACAAAATACCTTATTTTAAACGAAAAATGTGCCGGTTTCCTTGTTTCCTGAGAGATAGCTATTTTCTAAACCTTTTCAAGGCTAAGTGAATAGCTATGTTCTAAAATCTAAGTCATCTTCAACCACATCCGACCCATCGATCCGTCCGTTGTTGTCCGTCTGTCCGTCTGTCAAGACCCTTTTTCTCAAGAATGCGTAAAGGCATCAAGTTGAAATGTAGGTACCTATGTCAAATACTTGGGTTTATGGTTTCTTTCAGCTGTGAAAAAATCAAACTTGCAAGTCAACACGTTCAAAATATATGACCGTTTAGGCGTTTATGCGCATATTTTAACATATTTTGCGATTTCACAAGGGAATCAAAACCTATAGGGTACTTCTCGTTGACCTAGAATCATTAAATTTGGCAAAGGACAAGATTTCACATCACCATATAAAGGAAAAAATCCGAAAGTCGTAAATTTGAAGTTATAACATTTTAAAAAAATGTTTTGTGATTACATACTTACATTTTGTAGTTGTTATGTATGGAAGAATCTTATTGTCAACTACAAAGTTGAGTTTGTCCTTCAATATTTCAACTTTTTTGTTGTTTTTTTTTGTTTGGGCTACTCGAGTTCGAGTCCTACTCGTTCCTGTCTGGTTTTTTATTGAAAGGATATACTTTCAGATTATTGCCATATTAATTTCATTAAAATACGCTTTTAAATCCAAATAACGTTTTTTGTATTATTGTTATTTTAACAGTGAATTCGAACTGCATTAGATTTGTTTTTTTTCCTGGGCAAGCGCCTTTATTCACATCACATCATAAGCCATTAAATGTCCACTGCTGAACAAGGCCTCCCTCTTAGAGAGGGGTGTTGCCATAATCCCCACGCTTGGCAGGCGGCTTGGAGATCGCAGTACGTTCACCGTGTACTAACAGGACGCTGCTGCCCATCCTCCGGTGTTCTGCGCCTTTATTAACTAAACAAAATACAAGCTAAAACTAAAACTACAAATACAGTTAGACTGCCCATAGACCGTTGAAGGATTTGATTACATTAGAGTTGGTAAAAATGGTATTGATATCGTTATCAATTTAATAGGTGTAGGTACCTACCTAAGTAAATACAAGGGGTGTTCAGTCAAGCGAAACTTCATCGTCATACTCAGCCACCCTCTCAAATAAAAATATTCAACAATTTTAGTGCCCTTACACCTTCGCTGTTGGATACACGTTTTAGTTTAAAAAGTGCTAGTGAAAAAAAAGAGCTCGCAAATGCTGTTTTAACTGCCTAATCTTTTTGAATAGCAAAGTAACTAGTGAATAGCAAATATTTTTGTCAGGCGTCGCATAAGTACGGGATTTTGAAAATCTTTGCTTGCGCGTTTACGCGGTATATTAACAAAACCATGGGATTATGAGGTTTTTTAAATGTAGATACGTAAATATACCATAATAATTTATGAAACGTGTGCATTCAATAACTTTATGGATGTAACAACACTTCCCTGATTGCGTTGCTAAGATACGAGATCCTTTCAACCACAAAATAACAATTGAAAGGACATTTTAGTGAAAACAAAAGTGAATCATGTCTTTTAACCAGCGATTTAAGAAATAGGTAAGACTGTCCTCTTACTTTACATTGTATTGCCGAAATTGTGTTAGGTTTCTAATGGTTTGTTTACGTTTTATAGACAAGGTTAGTAAAGTATGGTAAAGTCTAGCGTTGGTTGGTGAGGTCTAGTTCAAAGCAATTTCCATACATTAGTGGCACCCCGTGGTGAGGTAATTGACCTGTGTTTATTCTAGTTACGTAGAAAGCTGTGAAATGTTCAGGTAAGTAGGTACTTGTCTAGCTTTGATTGTGCATTTGTTTCTGGTTTATAATTTGATAACTACATCTCGCGGTTTCAGTTTTGAGTTTTATTAATTTTTCGGTATATTATAGAATACCTACACGTTGCGCTGCTTCAGGCTAAATTTCATCAAGCTCGGCTCAGTCGTGCCTAAACCACTGCACAGTTCACAGTAAATTCAGTTTACTGACTTCAAAATATAGATATCATAGGTACTACTCACAAACTTTCGCATTTGTAATATTAGTGTGATTGCGATAGAGAAGTTTCTCTACAAGCTATGTAGGTACTTACCTCTATCAAAATACCTACTAATAAACTCAGAACAAATTAGCTATGAGCTAATAAATAAGTAAATAACCTGTGATATGTAGACTAACTTACCTAGGTCTATATACCACATAAATTGCATGGTAACCTCAATAAAATTATGCATCTACTTGTATTTGTACCATCGACCTACTTCTATATGGAGGGTAGAGAGGGTTCATCAGATAAACGATCTCCCCCATATCCCCATTTCCTATGTGTTCCTACATCATAAAACTCGGTAGGTTCACCTTTAACTACTCACTTACTTAATTGCTCGCTTTCCACCACAATTGTACTAGCTGATTAATTGTTCAGTGCTAAAAAGGGACAGGTTTATTCACCTTTGCAAGGGGTCTAGCAACCCCAATTAGGCCAAGACTACACCGCGGGTGGCTTGCTTAGATGTTTGCTAAATTGGTTACTATCGAGGGAGGTCATCATCATCATCATTTCAGCCGTAGGACGTCCACTGCTGGACATAGGCCTCCCCCATCGATCTCCAAAATGGCTGGTTGGAAGCGGCCTGCAGCCAGCGTTTCCCTGCGGTCCCTCTGTCCATCTTGTGAGTGGACCGAGTCCATCGAGGGAGGTAGATATACCTACCTTTTAGCGAGCGGTAGGTATTGCAGCGTTATAGAATTAGGATAAATTACATTACCTTGGCAACGTCCATTACAGCTATTGCATTGGTTACTTTCTTCAATCTAGTGGCGTAACTTTGAGCGGCAGATTTAAATTCACGGGGTGGCGCGTCGGTGGACCGCCGATGAGTTCCATTATGTACCCACCTCCACGAAATTTTCTTTCCGTGTGATTTCCATTGAACAAAGATATAGATGGCTAAAAAGTTTCTACTTCTTCAGTACTTCTAGACTGGTGTGATCGAGGTAGGTACCTTTATTTACGTCTATGAACATGAGGGTTAGACTTCAAATTAAAATTATTTATTTGTCCGCATACAAACCTAGACATACGCTGGATGCAGGGCGCTTCCAACCTCCTTTTGGAGATCGATGGGGGAGGTCCTTGTCCAGCAGAGGACGTCCTATGGCTGAAATGATGATGATGATGATGATACAGTAGGTATATTACGCATAGGTACATACGAAGTAGCATACAGGGTCGCACAAATTGAAATGTTGTGTATGTCATGCCCTTGCCAGGTGCGGCGTAGCTTACAGTTAGGAGAACATTCTATAGGTCAAAGTTAAAAAATTATGTGAATGTTACAAATATATCAAAATCGCTTATTATAAACAAAAACTTGTCAATAACTACCTTACAATCATGACCCGTAATTTGATCTTAGAAAACTTGAAAATTTTACTTTCGCTTCTCTGTCGACTGGCTTCATCAGGGGCCTTACGCCAACTCCTAACGCGGTCTCAAACTAACGTTAAAACCACGCAGTTCGGAAAATCACGCGAACGCGCCCAGTTACGGTTTGCGGTCGCACAACATTTTTTCATCGCCTAAACTGGATTGCTTTTAGCAGCTAGAGGTAAGGCCCCAGCTCTCCCTACAAATGTAAGTTTTATTTTAGTTTGCAAAATTGGAAATGGTACCGGGTGCCAAATGCTCCCAACGGATATTGGCTATTCACCATTATTTTTTTTATTTTTTTGAGGAACAGGTCACATATCTTGTTAATACTTACCTATAAGTTGTTTAGAGTCTGCGGTGAGACCCAGGCCTTAGATGGTTAAGACCGATAGCTAAGACATTACCTGTACTTGCCTCCCTGGAAACGTTTCCAGAGCCTATTTCTGACGGAACTGCATTTTCATTGTTGCCTCGCTTTAGACTTGTAGTCTTTTTCTTTTTTGCGATCGCATTTCCTTTGTTTCAAATAGTGTTATTTTTTCTGATAAAAGCTTCTTGTGCTATTAGCTTGAGTTTAGTGTAAAATGTCTTACGAATTCAAGTCGGCGCGCCATTTGTACGTGGAAATGAAAAATGGGAAAGTGAAAAAGAGGGTATCTTTTAAGGTCATTGCAGATGCCTATCTATAAATGTATCAAAATAACAATAATGTAATAAAAACGGCAGCCACGAGTCTGTAGTCTTACAATTGTATATCTGTGCTTACAATAATTATCAAAAAACAGACTCCATTAAATTAGTGATATAATGACACATATATATATACACACACATATATACACAATATAGTGACAAATAAATATTTTGATATTTTGAATTTAATGCAATTTTGGTTTCTCGGGTGGCATAACATACTTAGGTAGGTACCTATTGTCATAAAAGCAACATAAAAGTAACCAATTTTTCCAGTTGTTTTGATTTAAAAGCTAAACTATTATATCGATTTTGATGAAATTTAAATGGGACAAATCTGAAAGTAGATAAATAGGTATATCCTTTCATCATCATCATCATCATTTCAGCCATAGGACGTCCACTGCTGGACATAGGCCTCCCCCATCGATCTCTAAAAGGGCCGGTATATCCTTTAAATTAAAAAAAGAATTTCCCAATCGGTTCATAACTGACGAAGTTTAAAAAACAACATAAAAAAACAACCGAATAGAGAACCCCTCCTTTATTGAAGTCGGTTATATAAATGTTAGCGTATGTACTTACCATGTACATTTTGTATATGGTATATTCTATATATTTACGGAAAATTAAATAGATCAAATAGGTAGGTAGGTATGTAGAGTAGGTATAGGTACCTGACACTAATCGGTGAAACTCATAATAAGAATTTAATTATAGTGCTTTGCACAAGCTTTCATGCATGTTTGAAGTCCTCCAGACGCGGCGCTGTCATCGCGTAGCAATCACTAAGTATGAGCACAGAAGACATGGTAGGTACCTATCAGTATAATTTCTCGAGCAGCACTTTTGGCAACTTCAGGCATCGTACAAGACTCTTTAACGATGGCAATTTAATAAAAGTCTTACTAGCGTCCATACACAGTAACAATACCTGACAACTACAACATGGAAATTAGTTCCGCTGTTTGTCATGGCCCTTCTTTCATGAAAAACATTCTAGGCAAATACCTTACGCTGTTATTTATTTTGTTCGCCAGTTGCCAACGAGAGATTGTTTGACGACGCCACGGAGCGCCCGCGCGCCTGTTGGCAGGCGGGCCCCAAGCACGCTTCCGCACCAGCGGCTCAAGAAGGAGGTGAGTCTTACAGCGCGGCGCTAACCGTCAGGCAAACAGACCGTAGGTAATTCTAGATTAGGCACTACGTGGTGTTAAAGAGATGGACTGCAATGTTTTGACAGAGAGAAACTTCTTCGCCACTTTCAACATTAAAGAACCAATGGGATAGATACCTGACCCATACCTAGAACTAAGTAAGTATAATTTTCAAAATACTATTAGGTACATCAGTCAATGAGGTTAGGTAGGTAGGATGACACACTAGGTATATAAAACGCTTTACTTAGTCAACTATTATTCGGGTTCTAGCCTAGCTCTATCTGGCCCTTTAGCATGTTTTGCATCCTGGTATTTGAGAATCGTCAGTCACGTGCCAAAATTCGAATTTTATAGATACGTTACCCTACATTGATACTTAACCACCACCACAGCCAGCACTACAAACTAAACCTAACAGATGGTGTATGTACCTACACAGAAGTCCCTGGATAGTCCACCCGAGATGGATTCCCCGGTGGGCAGCGTGGGCAGCGACCTGCGACGGCAGAACGAGGAGCTGCGCGCGCGGCTGGCGGGCGAGGCAGCCGACCACCGCCGTCGCCTCGACGCGTACCGCCGCGCGCAGCAGGGGCAGGCGGCTCTCGTCTCCAGGCTGCAGTCAAAGGTATCTAGAAAATCTACCATGGAGGCACATCAGTATTAAGTACCATTTAGAGTGAATAAAACCTCACATTTTATGTTTATTATTTTATTTTATTTTTTGCGGTATTACTTTAATGGCTTTAGCGTGCTCAGTAATGGGCGGAAATAAAATAATTATTTTTTTGGCATTGGCATAATGAAAATGTATGAAGTCTGAAAGTATCAAAAAAAAAAAAAAAAAAAAAAAAAAAAATATCAAAATAGCAATATTTATTATTTATTTGTGGTTTGCTTTGATTTGTTTTCTATTCACTAGCTTCGAGATGAAAATGATTAATTAATTTCTTTAGATGTGATTTTGTTTTAGTTTGTTTTGTGGTTCACAATTGAATTTTTTAAAATATTTAATTCGTGAAATAATCAAATCATGAGTGAAATTCTCCTGGTCAGGTGCTCCAGTACAAGCAGCGATGCTCGGAGCTGGAGCACCAGATGCTGGAGACAACGCCGCGCGACTCGTACCGCTCGAAGTCTGCTCTCCCGGCGTCGGCTGCTCTGCCATCCGCCAGCAGCTCTGAGAGCCGGCATGACGAACGGATCAACGACCTAGAGACTGCCCTACGTCGCCTTGATGAGGAAAAACGGAAGTAAGTTACTATGCAACTTTGGTTGTTGTCGAGGGCTGGGGCTGCTAATGCTGCTATCGATCTCAGCATAAACCAATTAACGATCTGAAGACCACTCTGAGACATCTAGATGAGAAACAAGTAAACTTTTGAATGGCAGAGTAAGAAGTGGCTAGGGCTACAAGTTAATACTGGGACCTACAAGTTAATACTTGGGTATGTAGGAGTCGAACAAAAGTTCCGGAGAAACTAAACATAATTTTGCATGCTGATCCCTCAGTTTATGATTGTAGTTATTTGTTTATAACAGCTACGTGACCCTACCATGCTGTGGCGTAGTGTAGACTTTTATTACCCGGACCCAATGATGATATACCTTCTTAACAGGTAGTCCTTTCCCCCCACGTTGAAATGATTCTTGTATTAATCACTTTTAAGTCTCCAATCACAAGCGCCATTCGTTAACCCTCCTTCCCCTGTGACTTCACGCGCGATCAAGTAATTATAATATCTTTATCCAGGCTATATCCAATTTGGTTATCCCTTTTTTTCACAACAAGGAAAAAATCTGGTGGCACCAGTTTGAGGACATCAAACACCCTGATTGGGGTCCTGATAACAAAGGCTGCCCGGGGTCTCTGAAAATTTCTCTAGAACAAGCTTGTATGCTTGTTAGGTTAAAGGTGCCATTCCAATGTCAGTCCACAACCTTTTATGGATTCCATTTTATAAACCATATAAGAATACTGTCTTTTCCAAAAAAAAGAAGTAAATACAACAGAAATGAGAAGGAAAATCTGTCACCAGGCATTATGACAGAACCTTGATTGAACATTCTTATTTATATCAACGCTTCGAACTCTGCATCCAATGAACTTGGCCTTATCTTTTTGGGTTAGGTCTCAAAGTTCTTTATCTGCATCACAGTTGCTAACCGATTTCGAATGACTGACGTTTCATTTATATGGGTGCAACTGGCTACAACAAATTTCTTACGAAAATGCCTTGGCAGCCGTTCTAATTTAATCAAAAAAATAAATCTTTTCTGTTTTCTTTTCCCATTAGATGTGAGAAACTGGTTGGCCAAAATAACCTACTCCGTGATCAACTTGAGGAGTCTCACCACCTGAACGAAGCTCTCACTGGAGACCTTCAGAAGCTCACCAACGACTGGGAGGCACTGCGAGACGAGATGGCTGTTAAGGAAGACGAGTGGAAGGATGAGGAACAGGTTGGGTTATATACTAGAACCTACAACATTCTCTGAAATCTAAAGGCTTACGACATCATCATCAGCCAGAAGACGTCCTTTTGCATCCACTGGATGCCCGTGACTCTCACAATGTCGTCGGTCCATCTAGTGGGAGGCCTACCTACGCCGCGTCTTCTGGTTCTTGAGTGAATACTCACTCAAGAACCTTTCTTCCCCATCAGTTTTTTGAGCGATGTGGCCTGCCCATTGCCACTTAAACTTGCAAATTTTACGACACAAGAGTTAAAAAATTAACCGGCCAAGTGCGAGTCGGGCTCGCACAGTGAAGGTTCCGTACCACCACAAAATACTTATTGTAATATCAGTTTAAAAAACCGTCTTCAAAATTAGTTAAATATATCATTTCAATTCGTAAAAAAAAATGAGGTCATCCAAATAACCCATTTACCAGTTATAACTTGGTAATGAACAGAAATTTGTCACCGACTCGCACTCTGCCATTATTTATTATTTGTTGTGATACTTTAGAGTGTGTACTATAATCAGGCCAAGTTTGACGCTTGTATGTATTAAAGGTAAGACGGACAAACAGACAGACATTGTAGGCTTAGTAACAGAGTCCCGTTTTTACCCTCTGGGTACGGAACCCTAAAAACATGCACAATACAATATAAAAGTTTTACTATATTATAATAATAATTATTGCATTGTCTTCATTACGTATTGTTTTTTTATCAGCCTATTATACCTAAATTGTAATGGTGAAATGAAATTTAAAGTACGTTTGTTGTAACTTGACATAGTTAAGTGTTCCTTGTGTCCCTATGGTGCAAAATGAATTGAACTTGAAATCCATTTCTGGGCAAAAGCCTCCCCTTTTTTCTTCCATATTTCACTCTCCATTGCTATCCAGGACAAGCCACGACAAAAATCGCTTAAGAATCGGTCATCTAAAAATGTTTTACCCTACTTTACTTTCCAGGCGTTCAACGATTACTACTCATCCGAGCACAACCGTCTCCTCAGCCTGTGGCGCGAAGTAGTCTCTGTGAAGCGTTTCTTCTCCGAGCTCCAATCCACCACCGAACGAGACCTGTACAAAGTCAAGAACGACCTGGACTCATCTGTTCGGGAGCTTGTTGGCACGCTTAGTGGCTATTCCATCAATGCCTTTGCTCAGTCCGGCTTCGGGCAGTCTGGTACTGGATTTGGTCAGCCTGGTACAGGTTTTGGTCAGTCTGGTACAGGTTTTGGCCAGTCTGGAACTGGTTTCGGTCAGACTGGTCCTGGACTTTGTGGTCAAGTCTGTGGAGGTGTCTGCAAGGTAAGCTCTTTGTAACTTCTTTGTGAACACAGTTTATTGAATATTTTTAACTTTGCATTATGATATTGTAATAACAGATTTATACCATCGAGATAAAATACCTATAGAGTCACAAACGTGTAAAAGTAATTCTGAACCAAACGCCGATTTTTTTGTTAGTTGTAAGGCAACCGCGATCCGACTACAACGCCGCGCGATGCCAGAGCTACGATGACATAGCGGGCAACTAACGATGAGCACTATGCAAGCGACAAAACGTCTAAATTGGAGTAATTGTGACAATGCGAACTAAATAATTTATGTTATTTATTTTTATTATAAATAGGCTTGCGTTTGACCACCATCACGCCTGATGTTAAGCGATGATGTGGTCTACGTTGGAGCACGCTTGCCTAGAAGAAACCGATTCACTCGTGATTTGAAGAGACCCAGATTGTAACTATCGGGGAACACCCATTAAGGCAGCGAATACCACAGACTAGCAGTTCGCACAATAAATATGGAATCAAAGCGCTTCGTACGGGTTGTCGCAATATCTACCAAAAAGCGGTGACGATTTTTCGTGCTCGTCTTGGTATGTTCAATGATGCTGGTCGATTTTTGTCTGTTTTCGCCACAGACCTGTATCTAAGTAGACTTCACAAGCGGTCCAAACTGTATGAAAACGAAGCGTGTAACATTTTTCGTACTTACCTGTGAAAAGAAATGTCTTTATTCTGTCGGCCAACTCTATTTGTGGTATTCTTCCTACTCAGTATTGCACAATTACCCATTTTATTGCAAACTGACATGTGTTGTCGCGGCACCGATTGCACACACAACGACACAAACAGCAATACACAAAAAGATAATAATCTCAAGTAGAACTCAGTAAATAGTAGAAACTAGAGATAAAATCTATTGAGTTAACATTCCTTTGAAGATCTTTTAGGGGTTACTTTTGACCATATCCAAAATTAATCTACGGGTTTATCACTAATAAAAGATGGCAATAAACCATCTACAAAAGCTACGAAGCTACAACATGGGGTTCTTCAAAAAGCGAGCTAATCAAGTCCTAAAGGGTCGGCAGTGGAAGAAGAAATAACAAATAACGCCCAAACTTATCAAAAACGACTGCAAAATCATCCAAATGAATTGGCAAACATGTTGATGTTAAGAAGGCCTCCAAGGAGGCTTAAAAGGAAGATACCCCAAGACTTAATAAAATAAGAATAATTACGAGGATGGATGCGTCAATGGGCGTATTCCACAGAAGACGCGTCACTTAAGACAACAGTTCAAAATAAATCTTATTGTCTTCAAAAGACAAATTGCTTTAAAAAAGGCGTAATAAAAAAAAAAAGGGTCGGCAACGTATTTGTGACGCCTCGTGTGGTGTTATAAGTATCCATAGGCGACGGAGACTGCTTACCAACAGGCAGCAAGTCTGCTTGTTTCCCACCTATGGCATAAAAAATCAATTTTTCCAAAAACGTAGCCCCAATTTTTGTTAATTTTTGAACAATTTTTTTTGCCTCATCAGCCTGACTGTCACTATCCTGGTCAACAACAGCCTGCCTTCTCCGGACAACAATCTTCGAACATCACTGTAGAGAGCATGCGCGTTGACTTACGAGATATGACGTCACAGCGTGACACCGCCATCACCGAGCTGAGGGAACGAGACGCACGTATACAGCGTCTCCTCTCTGAGCTGCAGGGATTGGTCAGTATTTTTGTGAAGAAAAAATTAACCGGCCAAGTGCGAGTCGGGCTCGCGCACTGAGGGTTTCATACCACCACAAAATTCAATAACGAAATACCAGTCATAACTTGGTAATGAACAGAAACTTGTCACCGACTCGCACTTGGGCATTTTTTATTATTTGTTATGTTTTAGAGTGTGTAATATAACAGTGTCAAATTTGACGCTTGTACGTATTACCGTTTTTACATTAGAGCTAATACAAAAATACGTAAAAAAATACGTGTGTTGTATGGGGACCCCCCATTCGTTTTTACTTTTTGGCTTTTTTATTATTTGTTAGTCAATCCAACGATGGCTATCAAAATTTCAACGATAGCTATCTATTACGGTTCGAATACGGTACCGTAAGATACAGCCGTTAATAGGTAGGACAGATAAACAGACCGACAGACATACATACATACAGACATCGCCGGCTCAGTAATAGGGTCCCGTTTTTACCCTTTGGGTACGGAACCCTAAATACATACAGTCGAATTTATAACCTCCTTTTTTTGAAATCGGTAAAAAAAATATTCTTGTCCATAGAAGTTTCTAATTCATCATTCGAACCCTGCGGGTGTTGGATACTATTAGTAAATTTGAAAAACCGACTTCAAATTACGTACATACGCAATTTCGGTTACTTGGTTGACATATTTTTTTCCAGTTATTTTAATTCAACTGATTTTGATGAAATTTCTATAGGACCAATCAAGGTATCCTTTCAAATAAATAAAGAATCCTAAATTTCCAAATCTGTATATACTAGACGCAGTTCTGAGGTCACAAAAAAAACATACAATCTATTTAAGAACCCCCTTCCTTTTGTTAAGCCTATTAAAAAGAGGTTAGTGTAGCATATTGTTTCAGCAGTGGCTGGCTTGGTTCCAAGTTTTAAAAAAAACCTGTAAAATTTATGACATTGTGGACGATTTCTTTTACGCTCAAAATTTCGCGTTTGCATTTCATCTACGTAAATGATTTTACCCCGGAACCCGGGTATGTCCTAAAACTGCAACCAGAACCACCGTAGGATGGGCAGCGGCGTCTTCTTAGTACACGGTGAACGAACTGCGATCCCCAAGCCGCCTGCCAAGCGTGGGGATTATGGCCACACCCCTCTCTAAGAGGGAGGCCTTTGTTGAGCAGTAGACGTTTAATGGCTGATGATGTGTGATGTGAAATGAAGTTAAGTAATGGCTAACCTAAATCATTGGGCTCGCTTGGGTCATCTATGCACATTCTACCTTCATAATTCTGCCTGTTAAGGTATGAATATACCTGCAGGCCATAAATGTATAGAATATTTATATTGCATAGGAGGAGCGATGTGACTGTGCAGAAACGCTATGCTCGGAAGCAGGCGTGATGCGCGCGGCTTTGGAGGAAGTGGCTCGAGCTCTCATACACGACTCCGAGGCAGACACTCCTGCGCACATGCATCTTGCTGACAGGTAATGGCATGATGTACAACTATGACATCTTTAAGTTTAGTCTAGTCCAGTAGTTCTGATAGAAGCAGTTAAAAAAGCTGGATTTGAAAAAAAAAACTATAACTTGCTAAGTTTTTGAATGCAAGATTGTAGCTGGTAGCTGATATACTAATATGAAATATTCAAAGAAAATTTATTCACTAAGAATTTAAATACGTAGCAGGGCACATAGCACTCAGAACAGATGGCCGATGGGGTCGCAAGGTTCTCGAATAAAGACTATGGGCTGGTAAGCGCAGCGTAGGATGTCCAGGTCCACCCCACAAGATGGACAGACAACCTTAAAGAAACCGCAGGGAAACTCTGGATGCAGGCCGCTTCTAACCGGCCCTTTTGGAGATCAATGGGGGAGGCCTATGTCCGGCAGTGGGTGGACGGCCTATGGCTCAAATGATGATGATGAAGAATTTTAAATGGCATTACAGCTGTCAGAAATAAAAATAGCTTGGACCAAGTATAAGTCGTCCCTGTAATGTGCACATGAAATTAGTTGAACACCATGTTTTGAATTGAGTTTTCATTTTCCAGCCTGTCCCGTTCTCCAAAGCGTGGTGTATCTTCGACCGGGAACGCTACTGCGTTTGCTGAAAGCACGATTTCTGCTGTGCAGGCTGTTTTACACAAATATCAAATACAAATTCATGAGCTACAGGTAAGAGCGAAATTACAGTTAGGGTGGTACGTTTCACTAATGGCGGGATATTCAAATTTCAAACGGTTTTTTTGTCCTTGTAGCTAGATTGGGTAATTAATTTAAAATGACACAGTGTTTACGCAAATCGTTGGTTGTTCTTTACATTATCATGAACAGCTATTTAACAGTAACGCACCATATTATTTATGTGGCGGCATGCATAACATGGGACAAATAGCTCCCACACTTACATATTTTGTCAATAAACCATTTGAAACGGCAAACTTACATTCATTGACAAATGTAAGTAATAATGTGCATTATGGATAAATATGATTTTGTAAATATATATGTAATAATCAATTTGCGCAAACATGATCGTTTAGAATAATTACCCGGCCTAGCTACAAGGACAAGAAAACTGTTTGAAATTTGAATTTCCTGCCATAAGTGAAACGTACCACCTTAAGTGTTTTTTTATGCCACAGGTGGCAAAGAAGCAGCCGGGTTTGTATTAACTTTTACATCAATATTTTCATAAAGGGGTTCGTTTTTTTTTGTATGGAGGCTGGCATTGCATCTGTTCCATCTATAAGGTCGGCCAACTTTACCTAAGTACCTAACATTGTTCCATCCCTACAGGTGAAACTCCAGAACAGCAGAGAGCAGCTGAGCTCTTGCAGAAAGCATGCTGAAGTGGCTGATGCTAACGTCACTTCCCTAGAAAACAGGGTCCAAGATCTCACAAGTAAGTAAACCTGCACTTTGTAGTATATCTTTTATATCATCATCATCATGTTTCATAATACCTTTTTCTTATTTATTCTAACTTTTTGTTTCTAGTTTCACATAATATCATAATATAATGAACACAAATTTGTCACCGACTGCACTTGTCCATTATTTATTATTTGTTGTTATACTTTAGTTAGTGTGTACAACAATCGTGCCAAGTTTGACGCTTGTACGTATTATCGTTTTTACATTAGAGCTAATACAAAAATACGTTTGTTGTATGGGGACCCCACTTTCGTTTTGACTTTTTTATTATTTGTTAGTTAATCCATTGTAACGTTACATATTGTGAAAAATTCAACTGTCTATCTATTACGGTTCGAAAGATATGGCCGTTAATGGGTAGGACAGACAGACGAACATCGTAGGCTTAGTAATAAGGTCCCGGTTTTACCCTTTGGGTACGGAACCCTAAAACACTACTTTTCTAAAACACAGATTCTTCTGTATTTACAAATAACATTGGTTTTTATTTGTATAGGTAAGTTGGACCAAGCCAACACGGATATCAACCAACTCATACAAGAGAAGGAGTCGATGCAGAAGACCGTAGAAGCTCTCAGAATGGATAAGAACAATCTAGAACGGAACAGAGTGGAGATCAACGCCATGGCAAGTTTTTTTTGTCGAATAACAAATATTTGTTTTACTCTTTGCGACTGTAGAAACCGTAAATTAATTCTATGCAGTTTTGTACGCCTATTAACTAGGAAAAATAAAGTGACTAATATTGTTTAACACCTATGTGCATGCGTTTTTAAATGTGTGTACAATTTACTCGTGTTTTGTGCAAATAAATTATCTTTATCTTATCTAAACAGAATTCGAAAAGTTGTATTTTTTTTCCATGTAAATACAGAGTACTTGCAAAGATTGGTAATAAAAGTTTCTGTTACAATAATTCCTGCATCGAAATTCCAGGTGGAGTCCCTAACATCAGACTATGAAAAACTTCAGAAGATAAATTCACGTCTCGAGAAAGCTATTGAAGCCCTAGACACGGAGAAACATAACCTCATCTCCGAGGTGGACCACTTGCACCGTGAAGCGGCTAACAGGGAGTCTGTACTCAGGTAAACATTTGTATATGACGAATCTCTAGTCTAATTCCGCTTCAACGTCGCTTCGAGTACAATAAGATAGATAGATAGATAGAAACTCTTTATTGTGTACACCAGAAATAAAAATTACAACACGATAGAAAACACTTACGAGCTAGTGCCACAAGTGGCGGCCTTATCGCTAAAAGCGATCTCTTCCAGGCAACCATTGGCTGGAAATAATTTACGTAACAGAATCGACGGGGGATGCTAAAACACTTTTAATGATACCATTAAATAAATACTACCAAATGATACATAGTATAATAAATATTAACCAAATATAAATATTAATAAATAAATAAATATTATATAAATATTATCCATACATACATAAACACACATAATACAGACGCGACAAGTAAGTGCATACTATACCCTAGTATATATGTTTAACTATGCTATACCCTAAGTCCCTGGAGTACCTTCGCATAAGAATTTTGGGATAAATTATTTTTCTCTATAGAGATTTGTGAACGAAAAAATAAAGCCGTAATTCTCAAGGCGAATATAAAACACGTAAACCATAACATTAAAATTGTATATTATGTCAGTAACTAAACGAAATCCACTCTCTAACTTTCTGTCCGAGAATTTTAAAATACAGATCTATTAGCTACCACCTTTGTACACAAGTGTTTACCAATAAAATTATGTTTATGTTTTATGTTTATTTATTGCAGAATTTGAATTTTCTATAGATTTTTCTATTTGATGGAATCAGAACTAAAAAAAGCCTTTAGTCGAGAAATGTTATTACAAAGTTAGTGATTTTATAAAGGAGAGATTTTAGTAATGACTGCAGTAGGTCAATTTGTTTATCATACAATTATAGTAATGTCTATCTGTTAACTATTTAAATTAATAATATCATACTTGAACTTTTGAAATAATTTCCACAGTTATCTTAATTAATACTTTTTTATATAAATAATTCTTACGGTATTTTTATACCATCTCTCTAGATTTGTACGCCTACAAACTAGGCAAAACATGATACAAAGTGACTAATATTTTAACCCACCTATTGTGCATGCGTATTTAAATGTGTGTATGATTTACTCGTGTTTTGTGCAAATAAATAATCTTTATCTTTAAGAACGCCAAAAATACAGTATTTCGTTGCTTTTCCAAAAATGCGAGGGCCCTTATAACTGACATATTTGATCTGAACAGGAATGAAGAGGAGCGCTCGTCTCGTCTCCGCTCCGAGCTGGTATCCTGCAGAGAAGAATTGAACAAAACTGCGCTTGCGCGGGACTTGCTCGACCAACAGAAGCTAGAGTCGGACGCTCTCCTCTCGCAAATGGAAAAACATAGAAGTAAGTCATAGTAGTAAAGATAACTAACCAAAACACTATTTTAAACTATCACGGTTGTTCACTAAAGTTATATGATTATTAACTATTGAGATCTTGAAATGCTAGAATTTCAATCGAGGTCATCATCATCATCATCCGCCAGAAGACGTCCACTGCTGAACATAGGCCTCCCCCTTTAATCTCCACACTGAACGTCAGCCTGCCTTTTGCATCCACTGGATGCCCGCGACTCTCACAATGTCGTCGGTCCATCTAGTGGGACTTAGGTTCGAGTTCGAGTTCCAGTGACAACCGTAGCAAAAGACTAAGAAAGAGGATAGATCGTTATGTCTGCACCTAACTTTTTAACTGTTCGACCAACCACCCGCATTCTTCAGTCTTCCCGTGAACATGGTGCATGTAACTGCGCCGAAATATCGGGAGCTCATTCCACAACCTTACCACGGGAATAATATCCCGTAAATAATCATATAACTTTTATAATTAACCAACTACAAAAAGGAGGGAGGAATTGGGAATTCAATCCCTACATTTGTGAACCGATTTATATGCTTCTTTTTTATTATGTAGAGAAAGCTCTCGAAGTGGTCTCACGAATTTCATTAACTTTGGTTCAGTATAAATAGAAAGTGAAAAAAAAGCACACACACAGTCTGACTTCCCCATAAGACCCTCTCCGCAGACTTGCTATCCCTAAAAAACGGCTTCCGTTTTACCACGATCTTGCCCGAAGTTAAACTATGATACAGTCTACGTTGGAGCACGCTTGCCTAGAAGAAGCCGATTCATTCGCGATTTGAAGACACCCGGGTAACATCCATTCAAGCAGCGCATACCACAGACTAACAGTTCGCACAATAAAAGTGGAATCAAAGCGCTTCGTGCAGGTTTCGGGAAAGTCAACCTTAAAGCGGTGCCACCTTTACGTGCCTACTCTGGCAGTCCGATTGAAAAATGGCCAGGAGGGAATTAGATCATGCAGATCCGATATACACACTCTCCGAAATGTATCAGAAAAAAATATATAGACAAGCAACTTTGCGCCGATGCTCAAGACTAAGAAACTTAGTCTGAACTAGGGATTCGTTGCTGATGAACCTCTTGGCACGTTTCAACTCCCCAAGCTGGTGCATCTATACAATGAGAATAAAAATCGAGTTAACAAAATGATATATTTGCTGACTCTTTTATCGGATCTCTGTATTTCTCCTTTGTCTGTTTCCTCTTTTCTTTGCTTCTATCTAATAAAACTTATTAACAAGCTGATTCAATTCCTTCAGGTGAACTGGAAATAGAGTTAGAGAGAACTCTCATGGAAAGAAGCGACCTTCAAGATCTGGTGGAGAAACTGGAGGCAAATCTGAGGAACCTTGAGAGCGAAAAGAAGAAATTACAAGAAGAACTGAAACATGTAAGTGCTAGATTTAATATTTGTATCAAAGAAAATACTGGATGGACGTTAGATGGCCTTCTTTTGCTTCTACACAAAAAGTACTGTTAAATTAAATCTTTTCGTTCAAAAATAATATTTTTCTGTGTTTTTGGTGAAAGAAATATCATGGAAACTTATGTGGTGTGTGCATTTATGTGTGGTAGCATACTCTAGTACAGTGGTTCCCAATTACATTTCCTGCGTACCACTTTAAAAAAAACGGGACATTTTTACACACACGGTCCCCAAACTAAGCAAAGCTTGTGATATGGCTGCCAGAGACTTATATACATACAAATATAGTTTATAATAGTATACATACTTAAATAGATATTAACACCCAGATATAGAACATACACAAATGTACATCACATAAATGTTTGTCTTAGGCGGGAATCGAACCCACGCCCCCAAGCTCAAATGGTAGGTTCACTACCAACTGGAGCAACGGGCTATCTAATATTGTTATTGAACCTTTCTACAGATGGAAGACGAAAAATCCAGTCTCTCGAACCAGTCTTCAGAACAGCTAGGCGACCTCAACTCGCTCCGCAAGGAGTTGCTCGCGGCTGAACAAGTTCGCATGGAGCTTGAGGCTGATAAAACCTCACTGTGCGAGAAGATCAACTTTTTAGAGTCTGAGAGGGAAAAGGTGGAGTTGGAACTGCGACAGGTTATGAGGTGAGTGGATTTGAACTCTATTACAGAAATTTTAAAGTTGAATTCAGAAGATAAAGACAATAATAGAAGAAGAAAAAACATAGACAAATAGAAACGTGTCCCTTAATAGAGACAATAATAGAAACGTGTTATTGGACACATTCTTAGTTTTTATCCGACTTCAAAAAAGAAGAAGAAAAAGGAGGGTCTCAATTAGTATTTTTTATACCTTACCTTAGAACTTCATTTATAAACCGGAAAATTCTTTTGTTATTTGAATGGATATAGTTTCAGATTAGTCCCATAGAAATTTCATAAAAATCGGTTCAGTAGATTAAAAAAATAAAATGGAATAATAATCATCCATGTAAACGAAATTGTGTATTTACTAATTTTAAAGTAATTTTTTTATAAAATTTCTAATTATCTGTCCAAAAACGTGGCGAACTATGCCTTAATCTATACTAATATTATAAAGATGAAAGATTTGATTGTTTGTTTGTTTGTTTTTGCATTGAATAGGCTCCAAAACTACTGAACCGATTTAAAAAATTCTTTCTCTGTTGGGAATCTACACAATCCCCGGGTAACATAGGCTATATTATATTTTCAAAAAGAATAGGGATCCTTACTAAAACTCCAATAATGTAACCCAAGGTGTAAAAAATAAGATTTAACTTTGATTGTTTGACAGTTCTAAGACAGGGCAACGTCTGTCAGGTCAGCTAGTTCTTAATAAACTATATTCTATCTATCGTAAGATTCAAAATTCTTAATCCAGGGAACGCAGCGAGCTCAGTTCTCAGCTAACCGCGATGGTGCGAAAGAAAGACACGCTCAACGAAGAGATTATCCGACTGCAGCAGAGATTGGAACAGGCGAATGAGACCATTGGGAGACTTAATAGGAACCTCGAGGATCACGTTAAAGATGGTGAAGAGAAACAGGTAAGAAGCTGTGGTTGTAAAGAAGTGATGTGTCCTTCATCATCATCATCATCATCCATAAGACGTCCACTGCTGAACATAAAGTAAAGTAAATATTTATTTCTGAAGCGGTTTAACATTATCATAATTAAATTGTATACATAGCCACAAATAATCTAAACTAGGTTATATTGAATTAGCAGTGGGCCCCAAACTCGGCTAGGCCGGTATCTTGGTGACCCGAAAAAGATTTGCCAATTTTAACTTAACGCGCGCGCTTAGGAGTTACAAATACAACTAAAATACTTAAATTAAAACTAAAGTAGGTAGATTAAGAGTACATTCAATTAAAGTTAATTATGTTAAAAATAAGGTACAGAGGAGTTAAAATATTACATATGTATATTAAATGAACTTCAAATCATACATAGGCCTCCCCCTTAGAACTCCACACTGAACGACAGCCTGCAATCTACATCCACTGGATGCCTGCGACTCTCACATGTCATCGGTTCATCTAGTGAGAGAGACCTACGCTGCGTCTTCCGGTTCGTGGTCTCCACTCAAGAACCTTTCTTCCCCATCGGTTATTGGTATTTCGAGCTATGTGGCCTGCCCATCGCCACTACAATTTGAAAATCTGAGCAGAAAAAAATATAAAATATACAAAATATGTCAGTGGCTGTGGTTTTTCGGCGAATCCTCGTTCCAGATTCTATCGCGCAAAGAAATTCTTAGCTTAGCTCTATTAATTAAGGTGGTACGTTTCACCTATGGCGGGAAATTCAAATTACAAACAGTTTTTTTTGCCCTTGTAGCTAGGCCGGGTAATTGTTTTAAAATTACACAGTGTTTGCGCAAATCGTTGGTTATTCTTTACATTATAATGTACAGCTATTTAATAGTAACGCACTATATTGCTTACATTTGTCAATAAACCGTTTGAAACAGAAAAAAATTGTTGAATGACAAATGTAAGTAATAATGTGCATTAGAGATAAATAGTTTTACATGATTTTGTTAAGAATAATAATTAATTTGCACAAACGTCACGATCGTTTTCAATAATTACCAGGCCTAGCTGACAAGAAAACTGTTTGAAGTTTAAATTTCCCGCTATTGGTGAAACGTACCACCTTAACCGCTGTATGACTGAGTTTTTCTAAAAGACCAGCAGACTACGTCTAGTACCATTATCACTGGCAACACACACTGGTTAAATACCAATATGTATTTTATAAATTTTTCCAGATCCTAATCGACTGCCTAGAAAAAGACAAGCATCACCTACAAGAGCAGTTAGCGAGCGTACGTTCAGAGAAGGACGCGTTAGAGGCGGTGTTGTTCGATACCGCTAACATGCTGGAGGACACCGATAATAAGAAGATGAAGCTAGAGCATGACTTGCAAGAGGCTTTGGTACAACAGGAGGCCTATAAAGGTAAAATTATGTTACTTTTGTCACAAGTTCTGATTGTGCAAATATTGAAATAAATATCTTCTTCTTATATATAAAAGGCGATGTATGTATGTATGTTCCCTATGGACTCCATAACGGCTGGATCGATTTTGACGGAACTTTCACTGGCAGATGATGTCATAAGTAGGCGTCCACGTGGGTGAAACCGTGGGTCGCAGCTAGTGCTTTATAAAAGGCAATATCGCCTACATTTTGTCTCCGTTTATCTCTCCTAGACTTCTTTGATTGGAGTTCACGATTTCTGTTTTTTTACACAATAATATCTTTAAAGTAGAGATGGCATTTATATGTCCAGTTTTCGAAAACAGCGGTAAGTACTAAGTTGTAAACATTTTTGGACCAAGTTGGGCAGCCTCCTAACTAATAAATTGTTTTTTATACACAGTTAAAAAAAAATTAATCCAGTAGAAATTGAATTTGCGCAACGAGCTACGTTGCCATGGCCATTTTCTTGTCGACCTCCAAATTCTTGAACTAAATTTGGGTGGTCAAAGACCTGGCATGAGGTAACACCATTATTCTACCTCACAGGTCAAATAGCCCGCCTCTCCAAAGACCTCGAGAACAGTGAGAAGAAGATGCGTGAGACTCGCAACTCCATGTCGCAGCAATCCGGGAAGAAAGAGGCGGAGTATCAGCAAATAATCTCCAACATCAACCGCACTACCGCCGAGAATATCACCAAGCTGAAGGAGGAAAAGGTATAATACATTTTATTTTATTTTACACTAGCGACCCGCCCGCCCGGTTTCACCCGGGTGTAATTTACGTGCGAAGCCGGGGCGGGTCGCTAGCTATATATCTAAACCTTCCGTGAAAATATATCTAACTGATGGTGAAAACCGCATCAAAATCCGTTGCGTGGTTTAGGAGGAGTTAGCGGCCATACAGACAGACAGACGCGGAAAGCGACTTTAATTTATACTATGTAGAGATAGAGAAGAGAAGAGATAGACAAGTAACAGCTGCTAAATCTCATGTATACTGGGTTACGCGGAAAAGGCGTAATAAGTCGAAAAGGGTTCGTAACTTCAGCCATGAATATAGTTTACTATGGGAGCAACTCTGAAATCGCGAAAAAATATCAAAAGCAAAAGTTTAAAACAAAAAAAAAGTTAAGATCTAGTGCGTGGCTAGGCGTGGTGACGGCAGGTGGAGTAGAGCCCTGACAGAGTGGTTACCAATACCGGATATACGTTCCGTAGGCAGACAACCAGCCCGATGGGTCGATGACATCAGGCCCATCGCAGGTCATACGTGGATGAGATTAGCCCGAGACAGGGATCAATGGCGCAAGGGAGAGGAGGCCTGTACCCAGCAGTGGGTTGATACAGGCTGACAATGATGACAATGATGATGATGATGATGTACAAGTTCAATAAGGGATTAGGGATCTATTATTCATGTTGTAGGTACTCTACACAATATTGTCATTGATGCTAATTTATACCAACCTGTAACAAAAATCAATTGAATATGGAAAAAAATATACAACAACAAAGAAACAGTTTTGAAGATAGAATATTCAATCAAGTATTAATCGATATTTAAAGTTTCTAGTACCACTCTTAACTCTTTACTTACTTTAGTCACCGACATAGCCCACCTAATTGACAAGTTGAAGTGGCATTGGGCAGGGCACATATCTCGCAGAACAAATGGCCGATGGGACCGAAAGTTTCTCGAATGGAAACCACGGACCGGTAAGCGCAGCGTAGGAAGTCCACCCACAAGATGGACAGACGACCTAAAAGAGACCGCAGGGAAACGCTGGATGCAGGCCGGTTCCAACCGGCCCTTTTGGAGATCGATGGGAGAGGCCTATATCCAGCAGTGGACGTCCTATGGCTGAAATGATGATGATGATGAAATATTCGGGACATTTTTGTTTTCTGTCGGTATAAACCCCATTGTCTTCCTCAGAAAACAATATATACCTACTAATGAGGTAAATGAGGGTAGATGCGTGTAAAAGTGACAAATAAGACTGCTAATCTCTATCTTCTCTACATAGTATAAATTGAAGTCGCTTTCCGCGTCTGTCTGTCTGTCTGTATGTCTGTATGGCCGCTAACTCCTCCTAAACCAAGCAACGGATTTTGATGCGGTTTTCACCATCAGTTAGATACATTTTCAGGGAAGGTTTATATATATAACTAGCGACCCGCCCCGGCTTCGCACGCAAATTACACCCGTGCGAAGCCGGGCGGGCGGGTCGCTAGTAATAAATAATAATAAATATTCGGGACATTTTTGCACACACTGTCATCTGACCCCAAACTAAGCCAAGCTTGTGATATGGCTGCCAGAGAGTGATATACATACATACATAGTTTTAAATACATACTTAAATAAATATGTTAACACCCAGATATAGAACAAACACAAATGTTTGCCCTAGGTGGGAATCGAACCCACGCCCCCAAGCTCAGAAGGCAGGTTCACTACCAACTGGACCAACGGGCTATCTACACAACCTTGACTTGTTCTTTTGTTCAACTAAACTTGTCTTTTGCTTTTCTACTTTTATAATATCAGACTTCAGACTGGCGCTTCCTAAATAGTAGTTTTTTTATTCCAGGAACAACTGCGTCAAGCGCTCGAGCACAAGCTCAGTCAAACTATAGCAGCGCTGTCGAGCGAGAAGGAATCGAGCGAAGCGGGCGCGCGGGAGCGAGAGAAAAAACTACTCGCCGTGAGGGACCAGTTAATACTTCAACACGACGAGGCGATGCTGCGGGCAGAGAATGATAAACAACAGGCTTTGCTTATGGGTAAGGAAATAAAAATTTCAGCTAATGAGAAATCACCATTGTTTTAAAAGCAAGGAAAGAAACGGTGCTAGTAAAAACAACGACTGTACTGGTAAATTATTACCACAATGATTATATTTCATACAGCAGCCATTAAAAGCCCACTCTTAGAGCCACAATCCTCCCATAGCCTTCTTAGCCTTCTTGAGGTGTGGCCATAAGGCAGAATTATGAAGGTAAAATGTGCATAGATGGCCCAAGCGAGCCCAATGATTTAGGTTAGCCATTACTTAACTTCATTTCACATCACACATCATCAGCCATTAAAAGTCCACTGCTGAACAAAGGCCTCCCTCTCCCTAGAGAATTTATTTATTTATTTATTATCAAAAACACTTATAACACCATTACAGACAAACCAAAGCGATGCTATAACAACTTAAATAAATTTTAACTATTTTAATATTAAGGTACAAAAATGTATTGTATATATATATTTTTTATTCGTCTCGTTATACTCTCAGTGACATCTATTGCGTCAACAACAGATGTCCCTGAAAGTATGTTTTTCACATATTTTGTGAGCCGTTTCTGTGAACTCTGCCAGGCCACAAGTAAAAATATCGGAACCTTCTGAGACCAGATTGAGCAACATCAAAGCGCGTGACACCGGGGCAAACCTGAGCAGGTTTGTTCTAGACGCGGGTACGCTGAAGGTAGGGAACTTGCGTCGCCTCGACACCGCCTCATCAGGCACGCACAGCCGCAGCGCCTCCAGCACCTCGGGATGGTTCAGCTGGCCGCGCAGCACGCGCCACACATACTTACAGAGCGCGACGTCACGCCTCACACCCAGCTTGCTGTACCCCACCATGCCGATAACAAACAAGGTCGGATACATCAGCGGGTAAAAGGGATAGACGCCGCACTCCTTTAAATATAAGAAACGCGTAAATTTATTTTGAATTTTCTCTACCATGTTGGTGTATTTAATCTCGTGAGGATTCCAAATTATCGCGCTCGTTTCAAGCCGGCTACGAACGAGTGCGTTGTATAAAACTTTAACAACCTCAGTACTGTGAAAAGCCTTGCATTGCCGTAGAAGGAAACCTAAGTTTCTAAACGCTTTACCGCAAATATCAACAATGTGTTTACGAAACGTTAGCTCGGGTACCATCTGCACGCCCAGGTCGCGCACGCTCTCGACGCGCGTCATCGCCACTCCATCTACCTCATACGGGAATTGCAGCGGCGCAAGCTTGCGCCCGTAGCTAATCACCTCGCACTTAGCCGTATTAAAAAATAATCTATTAGCGGCACTCCACTGCACTACCCTATCTATATCTCGCTGAAGCCGCTCACAATCCGAAATGTCTGCCACCGACAGAAACAACTTGAGGTCGTCCGCGAACAACAGATATCGCGCATCCCTAACGACTTCCGGGAGATCGTTAACCATTATAATAAACTCTAACGGACCTAGATTGCTGCCCTGGCTAACTCCCGAAAACGTAAAGTACGGTTCGGATTCATGTCCCGCGTACTCGACATACTGCCGGCGCTCACCCAGGTAACTCGCGAAAAATCTTAACAGATGTTGGGTGAAACCCATCGCTGCAAACTTTTCTAGTAAGAAGTCATTATCCACAGTATCAAAAGCTTTCCGGTAGTCGAAGTACGCGGAGTCCACCTGCCCACCGGCGTCGATCTCTGGCATCAGGTACGACATGAACGAAAGCAAGTTACTCCCCGTACTTCGACCCGGCCGGAAGCCGTGCTGAACGTTGGACAACTGCGAACTGACTTGGGTGTAGATACACTTGTGCAATGCGGATTCGAATACCTTCGCGAACGCCGACAGGACCGCTACAGGTCGATATCCGGTCACCTCGGAACCAGAACCTCCTTTCGGTACAGGAATCACCCGAGTTATCTTCCATTCTCCTGGGTAGTGGCCCTCTCGGAGACACAGATTAAAGACGTGCAGCAAAGGCCTCTCTAAGACCGACCGACAGTCCTTGACTATATAAGGGGGTATCCCGTCCGGGCCCACGGAACGCTTAGGCCTGAGTCGGTGGAGCGCGTCCCGGAGGTCACGCGCGCTCAGCTGGCCGACATGAACCCGGCCCGCGCCGGCGCGCGCTCCCGCCGCTCGCTCCGCCGCCTCAGGGTCCAGCGCCGGCCGCGTTTCGCTATACACCGACCGAAAAAAAGATGCAAAGCCTTCCGCACACTCCTGCTCACTCAACTCTTGACCATTTTTTGTGACTCGAGTCCTACTGCGTTTTGATTGCTTGCCCCTAATATAGCCCCAAAAGGATTTTGGGTCCTCTTTAAAGTTTAACTGCAATCTTTCCTGTTCTGCTTCATAATCAGCTTTTAACTTATTTTTTACTCGAGAACGATAGCGAGAAAACGTTTCGTAATCACATTGCATCCCCCTCATTTTAAATAACTTGTGATATCTCCACTTTTGCTTAATATCTCGTATCAAATCACTTGAATACCATTCCGGGTAGTTATATCTAGCATTATTCAAATTAACCTTATCCCTTTTCCTCGGAGTAGTCTCATCAATAGCCTTATTTACTACGGCATACATATAAGCTAAAGCGTCCTCTGAATTTCCAAGCTCATATAACCTGTCCCAATTTATTTGCTCCAACTTATAGTAAAGCGACGAGAAATTGGCTTTATTAAAGCTCCAACTCTGTTTATTAAAAGCCCCATTAACAACGTCTCTCTTATGTTCGAGGTGAGTGTGCTGGGTGCGCTGCGCCTGCGGCCCCCGCGAGCGGGGGGTGCCTGCCGGAACGCTGATATAGACCGGCGGGTGTTGCTTGTCAATTCCTACTAACGGCTCATCCGATAATTGTACCTCCACTTCACACGCCAAAAACGTAGGCAATACTAAATCTAAAGTACGATTATTAATATTATTGATATTATTTACCTGGCAGAATCCACAGAAAGTGTTCACATACTCCAAATAACTATGCATTTCCAATGGCGCACTATACATGTTAAAGTCACCTATAACTAAAACCTTATCATATTTAACACACACATTTTCTAATATATTAAATAACTGCATATATTCCTTCGATATGCTATTCGGCGGAATGTAAACAACACAGCATAGAAACAGAAACTTGTTTCTACGGTGCACCGTCGCACACACGATCTCAAATAAGGCGGCGTCTACGTTGCCGACGGGGACGCGCTTTAACTCCAGTAACGACGATGCAGCCAAAAACACTCCTCCGTGTTTACGGCCATCAGCTCGATCACATCGCAGTATTTGGAAGTCCGGCGGAATCAGTTCACCATCTCTTATAGAACTATGCAGGCTTGATTCCGTAATAGCAAATAGGTCGTACGATGACTCTAAAATTTTTAAGTAAAACTCATCTAGCTTAGTTCTTAGTCCTCGAACATTCTGGTAATAGACTTGAATATCCATATCAACGACATCAGTTACCCGTTGTCGACTTACGGGGGTTTCGAAACCACACCCATTCATTGAACCTGGTATTCACTGGCCAACTATCAGCTCTGTTCAACTTTTCAAATGTCGATTCTGGAACTCCGATCATAAATGAAGAGTAGTCCCTTTTTGTTTTCGGGATAACCTTTTCTATTTTTACATCCTCAGAACCACAAATTTTTTTGACGTGTTCAGCTATTAAATCGTCTGACGTGTTAGGATGCAATGACCAAACATGCAAAAACTTTTTTTTTTGTATTGCTTGAAATGAATCAATCAGAACATTTCCTCCAGTCTGGATAGCCTTAGGATGGGTCTTCTTTGACTTCTGCCCGCCTACTACTTTCCATTCATTTGATACTTCATAAGTACTGAGACACTCAACTTCCACAGTTCCATCAGTTTTAGAGCTTGCCGAGGACGCAGCCTTATTTGCACGTTTCATAGCGCGGACCGCGCGCTGTGTCATATTTTTCTGCGATAATATGGGCTCTGCAGAAATCTTTGTCTCGCTCGCACTCAATGCTGTCGGTATCTCGACCGATACCTCTTTCTCGCTCTTCGACTGACTTGCATGCCAAAGATCGGTGATTTTAGAAGGCATTTCTTCAATTACCCCCTTTAACTCGTTGATCGTTGAAAAATAATTCTCAATTATCCGTTGCTGATCTTCTATTTTCTTATTTTGCGCCTCAATCAATGCTGATTGAGCTGCAACTCCAATTGTCAGCGATGCCACTTTCTTCGACAAGTCGCCGAAAGCAGCCTCCAACCTGGCACTCGACATTTTTACGGAAATATGAAATAAAATCACGGAGACTACCACTCGCGTGTCAGTTGACAGATGATGATGAGAAGGGTGTTGCCATAATCCCCACGCTTGGCAGGTGGCTTAGGGGTCGCAGTACGTTCACCGTGTACTAATAGGACGCTGCTGCTCATCCTCTGATGGTTCTGGTCGCAGTTTTAGGACATACTCGGGTCCAAATGGGAAATGGTCTAATACACCGATTAAAACGGAATATAAAGATGATTTAACAAAGAACATTTTGATGGTTTAGCAAAGATTCATTTATTACTAGCAGTGCCTTGGATTTTACACGATATCCTTCAGGAACCATAGGTTTTCCGGGACAAAAAGTAGCCTAAGGTAGCTTTATACCAATTTCATTCAAATCCGTTAAAGTTTTAGCCGGCCTTTTTCCTAATTTGACTGTCTTCTGATGTCAATTGGATGATGAGCGATGGTGGCCGGGCGGTACCATGTACGCTTTACAATCTGAGGACACTCGGTTCGATCCTCAGCACTGCACCAATGACTTATTTAGTCCTGTAAATAAGTTATGTGCAGTTTCGATGCGATCGCTCAACAACGGTGAAGGAAAATAACGTGAGGCAACCGGTATGTCCAAGAACCTCCAAAGTTCAAAGACATGAGAGAAACACAAACATAATTTATTGATAAACACTTGTTGTACATAAAAAATTGTGGTTCTGCCTTTCCTTTAGTTTTTTTTTGTTAAAATTTTCATGACCGTTGATTCAATGTCCTATAGCCGTAATACTAAACATGTTTACATAATATCAAAAGCGTCAAACAAGTCATTGTCACAGCCAGAGTCAAGCAAAGTAAGTCACGGTCAAGTCAAACTCATGCCCCTGTAAAGTGGTGGAGATTTACAAGAGGCTCCTATGGAGTATTGGAAACAACACGAAAAGACATGTTTCACCTCGTTATATCACTCGCCCACACTCGAGCACGTTTACGAGCACTACACTCGAAAATACACAAGTTTAGGAAAAAAATCCAACGAGCCGTCGTGTTTTTTTCCACGTTGGCGCCAAAACTCTTTTTGCTTTAGTGAAAACACTGTGTTCCAAAGGTACAATGATAAAGATTTTTACAATAAAGTGTACATTATACAAAATTTATACCAATACAACTGTAGTAGGGCAAGGTTCTGGAGTGGAGACCACGAACCGGAAGACGCATCGTAGGGAGGCCTCCCACTAGATGGACCGACGAGATTGTGAGAGTCGCGGGCACCCAGTGGATGCAAAAGGCAGGCTGTCGTTCAGTGTGGAGGTTAAAGGGGGAGGCCTATACTCAGCAGTGGAGGTCTTCTGGCTGATGATGATGATGATGAGGGCAAGGAAACTTTTAGTAAATAATATTATTAAACAATTTTTTTTTATTTATATAAAAAAAATAATGGCAGTGAGAATATGATAGGGATAATGGTGATGATGATGATGATGACAATTTCAATAATCCACCATCTATTTGGCAGCTCATCAAGAACAGCAAGCGTTGCTGGAGCGCATGGAAGACATGAAACGTTCCCTCGACTGCGAGATGAACAAACACGAGCGATGCCGCCGGGAGGCCCAGGCTCGAGCCGACCAAGATAGGACCTTTGTCAACCAGCTGAAGGACGAAATGGCCGCTTTGAAGACTCGATTGGAAGAGGCCAAGTAAGTACAGTGACTAAACTAGGTGCGTTCGCCAAACCCTTATTTAGCGATGTCTTGTGAAGTTAATAAATTTACCGGTGCCGGCGTGTGGATCAAGCTAGAGCCGACCAACATAGCACTTGTTTCAAAAAGACGAAAACTTCATTGAAGACTCGATTGGAAGAGGCCAAATAAGTATAAAGTCGTTTGGAGGTCTACCACAAGATAGCGGATTAGAGCTGGGCATATGACAAGAAAAACCGTGGTAGCCCATTTAGGAGACATAATAGACTTGAAAGCGTGAGGTCGCGGGTTCAAACCCCGTGCCCGTATCAATGAGCTCTTTGGTGTTTATGTACGGATTTTGATACCACTGACTATTCGGTGAAGGAAAACATCGTGAGGAAACCTGCATATGTACGGAAAGGGAATTCAATGGCGTATGTAAACCCACCAACCCACAACTGGGCCAGCGTGGTGGATATTGCCCAATCACTCTTTCGTGGGTAGGCTAAAAGTCCAGTAGTGGACTGTTAAAAGGCTGATTATGATGATGATGATATGACAAGATACTGAGATTAGGCGGTGTTGTGAAATCCCCAAAAATGAGAGAAGCCTAATAGAAGCAAACTTATCTAAAAACAAGGGTTAGAGCTAGCTAATCTCTACGTAGTATAAATTGAAGTCGCTTTCCGCGTCTGTCTGGCTGTCTGTATGTCTGTATGGCCGCTAACCACGCAACGGATTTTGATGCGGTTTTCACCATCAGTTAGATACATTTTCAAGGAAGGTTTATATATATAACTAGCGACCCGCCCCGGCTTCGCACGTAAATTACACCCGTGCGAAGCCGGGCGGGCGGGTCGCTTGTACAAGTATAAATTGAAAATGCTTAAAAACCCCTAAAAGGAGCTGATAATCTTTAAAAGGCTAAACACATTTTGTTGAATATGTTTCATAGCTTAGCTCATAGCTAAGAACAATCTTGATCAAGTCACCTTTCAAACAAAAAAAAAATTAATCATAATTAGTTAAGAGACTCTTATACCAAATTTGACGGTTTTAAATCAATTTTTTTCAGTTATTTTAAAATATTTGCGCTGGAAAAAATACATGTCACAGATACATCTGTGTTAGTCTGTGATTTGGTTCAAAACACGATAGAATAAACTATCCTCGAACAAAAAAAAAACTGAAACAAAGTCGATTCAGGTTATTTTTTTCGTTTTATGCTCTAATGAAAGCTCGTAACAACCTGGAAATTGCATGTACTGAAAGGCCATTTTATTCATTTTTTTTTTATTTGGATAGAATTTTGATAGTGAATAGTTTCGTTTTTTAGTGAAATTAAAAGCGTAAAAAGGTCTCGAGAATTTGCGCGCGCCGGGTTCAGTGCCGCGCCAGGCGTCATCGAGGTCGGACCTATGCTCGTTTTTGTCGTTGCACTCCCCCTGCGGGCGTCCTGACTCTAGCGTGGCAATATACATCGTCGCTATAACTTGGCGGGGGCTGAGGGAGCGTTTTGTTGCCTATGCGACTTGGATAGCCGGCCGTTAAGCCGTTTGGGTTGTACGATGCCACAGACGGACATATATACACACAGACACACAGATACACATACATGTGTGTATGTGTATAACACCTCTTAACTTATAACACCTCTCTGTTTGTCAGAGGCTAAAAACAAGATAGTATGTGAAAGTTGACAACATGATAATTTTGTCTTGTTTCTAGGGCTGCGGCAGAGGACGACTGCGCCCGTCTAGAGAACCGCATCAAAGAGCTACACTTGGAAAAGGAGAACGTAATACGCGAATGTACCGAGATACGAGCTCACTTGTCATTGGCTGAAGATAAATACGATAATGCGTACGCGCAGCTACAGGAAACTATGAGGAAGTTGAAGGAATGTGAGTATAGTTTTGATATTCAACATTAGATTAAACTATTCAATTCTAGTTGATTGAATCAGGCGTTACTTTGCGGAAGTCCATTTTTTATTTGTATATGTCGAATTTCTAGTGTAATTCCGCTTCGTGTAAGCGTGCTAAGTGCCCTGCCCACTGCCACTTCAACTTGCTAATCCGGTGGGCTATGTCGGTAACTTTCGTTCGTCTACGGATCTCCTCATATCTGTTTCGATCTTGTAGAGAAACCCCGAGCATAGCCCTATCCATAGCTCTTTGTGCAAATTTGAGCTTAAATGCGTAGATGTATCTCTTTCAAGAATTGCTGAAATTCTATACTTTAACTCTAACGAAAAACTTCAAAATATTATCAACTCTATCAATATTATAAAATTAACTTGTTTGTATTACTTTTAGGCACGTGCCGGTTGCACTGATTAATTTAAAATTCTAAAATATGTGACGTCGCTCCACACAGGGGCGAGGGGGTCACACAAATGTGACGACGTGTAGATAAAGGGGGGAGGAGGGTACTCAAAAAAATATTGAAATTCGTGTGTCGTAATTTATAAATGGCCCATACACTCATGTATTGTATTGAACTTAAAAGCTTGTACGATATCTGAAGCTACTGTTGTGAATGTGTTGGTGCATATAGCAACACCATCATGAGTTTAAGAGTTTAAAGAATGCTTTCCTAAAGCTACATGTATTTCTTATTTTACAACAATTATAGTTTTCTATATTCTAAGCCGTGGTAGCCCACATCTAGTGGCAGACCGCTAGACTTGAAAGCGTGAGGTCGCGGGTTCAAACCCCGGGCCCGTACCAATGAGCTCTTTGGAGCTTATGTACGCATTTACATACCACTGGCTTTTCGGTGAAGGAAAACATCGTGAGGAAACCTTCATACGTATGGAGAAGGAATTCAATGGCGTTTGTGGACCCGGGTATGTCCTAAAACTGCGACCAGAACCACCGGAGGATGGGCAGCAGCGTCCTGTTAGTACACGGTGAACGTACTGCGATCCCCAAGCCGCCTGCCAAGCGTGGGGATTATGGCAACACCCCTCTAAGAGGGAGGCCTTGTTCAGCAGTGGACATTTAATGGCTGATGATGTGTGTGTGTGTGTGAATCCACGTGCGTGGTGGATATGGCCTAATCACCCTTTCGGAGGTAGGCTAAAAGTCCAGCAGTGGACTGATAAAAGGCTGACTATGATGATAGTTTTCTATAGTTCTTCTTTCATCATCTCTTTCAGTGGAGAACGAATCTGACAGCCTTCGTAAAGAACTCACCGACGTCCGCCGATCATTGACGAACTGCATCGCAGAACGAGACAAATATAATAGCAGCTGTCGCGAACTCAGAGATCACGTCAAGAGGGTTGAGGGAGAGCGTCGAGATGCGGCGCGGGCAAGAGACGAGGCATATCACAAGATAGCGGGTAAGAGATGGGAATATAGTGGGTAAGACATGGCTAAGATAGCGAGTAAGAGATGGCAAGATAGGGGGTAAGACATGGCTAAGATAGCGAGTTAGAGATGGCAAGATAGCGGGTAAGAGATGGCAAGATAGAGGGTAAGATATGGTAAGGTAGCGGGTAAGAGATGGCAAGATAGCTGGTAATATATGACAAGATATAATATGTATTTTGGGCTTTTTGGCAGCATTATTGTTATTATATCTTATTTTGAGTTTTGTTTCATGTTTTGTAGCTAGTGACAGCAGTAATTAATAAATTATTTAATTTATTAATTTCATATCTAGATGAGGTCCACATCTAGAAGGAAATACATTTAATTAGATATTAAGTACTGTTTGTTAATTAGATAGTTCACAATATCTTTCCAGTTTTGTGGTCTTTCAATAAAAATAAAAAAAATAGCGGGTAAGAGATGGCAAGATAGCGGGTAAGTTTGCGCTGTGAGACCAGTCGGTGCCGCGAACACGGAACCATGTAAAGACGATGGAAAGTGAGCGCCGCCGGAATGTTGCATGCAAGATAACGGGTAAGGTCGTTTGACAACACAGTGGGTAAATAGTTGGCTCATTTTACGCAAAGGCTCGTTCAGCAAAATAGTGGGTTGTTCTTCTTTCGAGTCGATGTCTCGTAAACTATTATTTTGTTTTCAAATTAAGTTTTTAGACCAAAATTTTGCCACCTCAATGGCACTCTCCGTGGCTTAGTATTGGCCTATTCGTCATATAGTGAGTTAGAATTGGCTCATTCGTCAAGATAGTGGAGTTGACTGAAAATTGTGGGTTAGATTAGAATTGGCTTATTTATCAAAATAGAGGACAAAAGTTGGCTCATTCAACAAAATAGTGGGTTAGTGGTTGCGCATACTACTTTATATTAACTATCGGTGCGTTCGGATAGCCCTTTGGTGGCAAAAATAACTGTTACAAATGCCAATAAAGATCACATGTAGCGTTCGTTTTGGGAATGTGTGTGCAAAAGTGGTGGTGGTGGTGTCTGTTTTCGCTCACCGTTCGGATAGGTCGAAAACAGCTAAAAATGCCATCGTAATCTGCCACTTTTGACCCACCTCGCGACATGGGATCGTTGTGATCGTTTTTTGACATTAAGATTTTGACTTTGTTTTTCGCAGTGTTTTGGTGTTTTGTTTGCGCGCGACTGTAATAATTCTTCACTTTCTCGTTATACGACTCTGTAGCGTTCGCTTAGGGTAGGGATCAAAAGTGACAAAAATTGCAAAATTCTCAAACCCAACGCTTTACATCAACGCCAATTTTGACAATGCAAAAAATGCCATCATAGCCTATCCGAACGCACCTTATGAATTGAGTTGAGCATCTTGTATTTCAGGACTGGAAGAAAACCGCACATCTCTAGAACTAGAACTGTCCAGAGTCCAGACGATGTTGAAAGAAAGCGAGACAGGCGGTGACCACGTGACCCGTGAACTTAAACAAACTGAGAGCCAACTGAAGCGGGAGAGGGCTGCTTTGGAACAGGCCAATCATGATATCAAGGAGCTGCAGTCCAGGTTGGTGACGTCATAGTGTGCGACAGAGACGGGAGATGTTGGAGTGAGAAGGGTAAACCATGTGACGTGATAGTGGAAGCTAACTGAGAACTAGCTTTGTTTGGGATCACTTAGCGTTGGTCCTTCGAGCCAAATTTGTAGTGTTGCAAAAATTTTATTCAAGAATTTGATTTGATATTCAACTGATATAGATTGCTACAATAGTAGTGTAAAATCCAGAATGAAAACTACGAATTCTGATCATTTTCGCTAGATTTTTTTAACATATACAGCAAGTACCAGATATACTTTAGTTGATATATACAGGGTTATAAGGTAAGGGTATGCTAAGGTGGAAGGGGTTTGTTTTTTTACTGTGGAACTAACCCAGATATCGCGGGGAAAAAATCTGCTGTTCCATACATTTTGTCAAGTGTGAATGACCGTTTTCTATGGAACTGAATCTGATATTTTTTCGAGATTTCATGATTGGTCCCGTAGTAAAAGTTGTTCATAATGATGAGCATAACGAATCCCTTTTGGCTTAGCATACCCTTTCCTTAGATCAGCGTGTTACATCCTCGGACACACTGTAGCTTGCCATTAGGCGAGTTGGTGGCCAAACGAAGATATATTCTGTAAAAAAAAACATGTATAAAAACTAAAATTATTCAAAACTTTTTTTTTTTTCCAACTATAAAGTACGAAATGCTGCGAAACTTGATTGCGGTACTAGCGCTACGGTAATTTGTAGAACCCTTTCGTACGCTATCTGACTGCAGCGCTTACGGAAGTTCGAGACAACCTGTAGCACGCTCAAATTGCGGTGCCTTCTAAGTTTATACCGTTTTTAGGCAAATTTCCGAGCTACGCTCTAATGTTCCGTTATTGTTTTTCCTTTTAGTCTATCTTCCTTGGTACAGGTTACAGAATGAGAGCGAGGAGCGCGAGCGCTGCGCCGGCGACGCGGCCGCCGCTCGGCGGCACGGCGCGGAACTGGAGGCCATGCTGGCCGCCACCAGGGCCGACCTCAACGCCAGCAGGCAGCGGGCAGCCGAGCTGGAGGAAGCTTGCAGGGCTAGAGACCAGGTACGACAACCTTTTCGGGCTTCCCACACCATAAAACTCTCCGCTCCTCTAACTAAGAAATGTATCTCATTTATTGAATTCCACACATTTGATGTCATTTTTAGTGTTCCGTACGTAAAAAATAAAAAAAACGGAACCCTTATATCCCGTAAAAAAAGGATCACTTTGTTGTCCGTCTGTCCGTCTCTCAAGACCCTTTTTCTAATGCCTAGGCCGCACACATCGCGATAACCCGAAGATTCGCGTTATCCCGATGTGTGTAGCCAAGTATTCGCGTATACTTCGGTGCTTCGTACGTAGCTGCGAGGACTTCGCTCCGCTGTCGGTAAATTCTCGCAGATCAAAGCGTTTTATCGCGATGAACTTCGCTTGCGTGGCCACAGTTCAGTCGGCCGCCAGCCATCGTGCGTAGCGGACGTGTAAGTTAAACTGCAGTGCATAATATAGCTGAAGCGAAACATGGATTGGAGTAACGATAGAAATTTAGAATTTATTGCCAATTACGAGTCTGAGCTGATTTTATGTAACCCATTGTTTATTAACCAATTATTTGCTGCCATAAAATATAGAGCAACCGCGGCGTCCATTTTGTCTTTTGCGTTTATACATCGCTCGTACATCGCGATAAACTTTACATCGCGCATTATGTGGCCGCGCAGCTTCGCCGTAGACCGAAGACGAAGTTTATCGCCCGAATATTATCGCGATGTGTGTGGCCCAGGCATAAGGAACACGTAAAGATATCAACTTGAAATTTATGTCAAATAATCAAATCTACGGTTTCTTTCAGCTGTGAATAAAATCAATCTTGTAAGTCTACGCGATCATAAGATATGACCGTTTATGTCGCATATTTTCGCATATTTTGCGATTTCACAAGGGAATCAAAACCTATAGGGTACTTCCCGTTGACCTAGAATCATGAACCACTTCATCAAATTTGAATCATGAAATTTGGCAAGAGGCAAGGTCTCATAGCACATTAAAGGAATAAATCCGAAAGTCATAAATTTGAAGTTATATCATATGAAAATAATTGTTTTGCTCACTACAAAGTTAAGTTTGTCTTTCAATATTTCAACTTTTTTGTTTTTGTTTTTTGTTTGGACTCGCGCTCTGAGGGTTCCATCCAACGGAACCCTCAGAGCGCGAGTACTAATCATACTTGTCCGGTTTTTTTCACAAATTTGCTTTATCATATTTTAGGAGCTCGTGCTCCGCTTGGAAGACTGCCGGTCGAAAGAGCGTCGTTTAGAAGAGTTGAAGCACAACCTGGAAGTTTGTCTCGCAGATGCCACTCAGCAAATACAAGAGTTGAAGGTTCGTCACACAGATTAAATAATATTTAAAATTTGATTTCCGTGCACGGTTGCCTGGAAGAGATCGCTTTAAGCGATAAGACCGCCTGTTAAAAGCCTAGATAATATTTTTATTGTAATGTTTATGTTATTCTTGTTTTGTGGTATTTTAATAAAGAGTCATTGTATTGTATTGTATTGGAGTCGCTGGCATCCAGTGGATGCAAAAGGCAGGCTGTCGTTCAGTGTGGAGGTTAAAGGGGGAGGCCTATGTTCAGCAGTGGACGTCTTCTGGCTGATGATGATGATGATGATGATGTATTGTATTGTATTGTAACGCTAACAGAAAGTGGCTCTTGTCTAGACCCCCAGCAGTGGACGTCCTACGGCTGAAATGATGACGATGAATATAAGATTGTGTGCGCAGGCTCGTCTCGGCGGCAGCGAGGGGCGGTGCCGCGCGCTCGAAGCCTCGCTCACTCAGTGCGAGAGCGGCAAGCGCGAGGTGGAAGCGAAGCTGAGCTCCATCGCGCACGCGCTGCGTCGCGTGTGCGGCGTGCAGCCCGACGGGTCCGTGGTGGCAGCCGCGCGCCGCCGGCTCGCCAGCCCCGCGCGCCGCTACAGCCCGCACCGAGGCGGGAACAGTCAGTTGCTTCCAATTAAACCGGCCAAGTGCGAATCGGGCGCGCGCACTGAGCGTTCCGTACATACATACATTAGCAGCCATTAAACTTCCACTGCTGAACTGTGAGAGATATAATCCGGGCCTTTTCAAGGCCAGAGTGAATAGGTATCTTCTAAGTCTGCGTGTTTCATCTTCGACCACATCGTCGCTTACCAACAGGCGAGTTGGTGGTCAAACGCGGAATTAAGTAAGCGTAAAAAAAAAAAAAAACTAAGGCCTCCCTTGTGGAGAGAGGTGTTGCCATAATCCCCACGCTTGGCAGGCGGCTTGCGGATCGCAGTACGTTCACCGTGTACTAAAGGACGCTGCTGCCAATCCTTCGGTGGTTCTGGTCGCAGTTTTAGGACATACCAGGGTCCAGGCCGACCGAGGTACCGAGGGTTCCGTACCACCGCAAAATTCTATAACGAAATTACCAGCTATAACTTGGTAATGAACAGAAACTTGTCACCGAGTCGCACTTGGCCATTTTTTATTATTTGTTGTTATAGGTACTTTAGAGTGGGTACTATGATTATGTTACGTTTGACGCTTGTAAGTATTACCGTTTTTACATTAGAGCTAATACAAAAATACGTAAAAAATACGTTTGTTGTATGGGGACCCCACTTTCGTTTTTACTTTTAGAATTTTTTATTTTATTTGTTAGGCAATCCGCCGTAACATTACATATTCTGTGAAAATTTTACCTAGCTATCTATTACGGTTCGAAAGATACAGCCGTTAATAGGCAGGACAGACAGACAGACGGACAGACATCGTAGGCTTAGTAATAGGGTCCCGTTTTTACCCTTTGGGTACGGAACCCTAAAAAAGGACTTAGGCTACTTAGTAGTATTAAGAAGACATATTAGTACAAGTACAGAAGATCCACTCCGCAAAATCAGTTAAATAAGCTACGAATCTTGCTACTACACAATAAAGTGCAATTCAGGACGTGCGAGCGCTAACTACCAACAGCTATATAACCTAGAAGTTGCCTCTGTGTATCGCATAACTCTTGTTACGTTATCTCTGTGTATCGCGCGGCAGGTCCGACAAGTCGGCTACTTGTAGCTTCATACCTAAAGTGCGGAGTGCGCCAGGGCTGATAGTACATTAATTGCGGCATTAAACCAGGTCAGCTAAGTATCAGCTTGGGGCGTTAGAGTCTATCGAGAAGCGTGCCAAGAGGCCCATCAGCAACGAATCCCTGGTTCAGACTAAGCTCCTTAGTCTTGAGCATCGGCGTAAAATTGCTAATCTATCGGGTTTTTTATCCAATAAATTCCGGAGAGAGTGCATCGGATCTGCACTCTCTCCGCTCCGATCTGCCCATTTTTCTATCGGAATGCCAGAGCGGGCACAAAAATAGACACCGCTTTATGGTTGATATTCCGAATACCCGTACGAAGCGCTTTGATTCCACTTTTATTATGCGTACTGCTAGTCGGTGCAATGCGCTGCCTGAATGGGTGTTCCCCCATAGTTACAATCTGGCTGTCTTCAAATCACGAGTGAATCGGTTTCTTCTAAGCAAGCGTGCTCCAACGTAGACCGCATCGTCGCTTTACTTCAGGCGAGTTGGCGGTCAAACGCAAGCTTATTAATAGATAAAAAAAAGCTCGACGACTACAAAAAATATAACCTCATGTTTTGTTGATAGGACGCGACCATTCGGAAGATCGCAACGAAATAATAGACGTGGATCCTGAACTAATCAAGAAAGGAATGCGCAACTTGATGCACGACGTCTGCCAGATTGAAAGAGAAAAGGTAACAACGTTTTAGCTTTGATAAACTACCTCAGATCAGTCAAACAAGGAAAGCCATCGCCTGAAAGTTCATCCACATATCGTAGATCGGTGGAAATCGCACACGGTGCGTTTTACGCGATCTTTTTTGCCTCACACCTGCAATTTGTGGAATGAGCTTCCTGTAGCGTTTCCGAGTAACTATAACATAACCCCATGTTATAGTAAACTTTTTGTTTTAGAAGGATTCCAAATTATAGTAATTTCTTTAGTTTATTTCATATTTTCATACTAAATTCATGAGAGTATATTATTATACCATTACTAAATTGATGGTCGATTAATTTTCCTCGTTAACAATTGAAAGCGAACTGACATTACGTCAATCACTTTCATTCTGTCAACGAGCTTTATCTCATCGTGGTGACTTTTTTATTCGTTAAGTTTGGCTTCTAGCGTATGTGCCATTTGCCATGAACGGAAGATATTTTTAGAACCGTTACATCATCTCTTTAAGTTGACGATGGGACCCGGGTATGTCCTAAACCTGCGACCAGAACCACCGGAGGTTGGGCAGCAGCGTCCTGTTAGTACACGGTGAACGTACTGCGATCTCCAAGCCGCCTGCCAAGCGTGGGGATTATGGCAACACCCCTCTCTAAGAGGGAGGCCTTGTTTAGCAGTGGACATTTAATGGCTGATGATGTGTGTGATGTGATGATAGTACCAACAAGTACCAGTTTTATTTTCTAAACGTACTTTAATAAACTAGTTAGAATTTGTTTTTCTTTAGGATGACTACAAGTCGCAAATGAACATGCTCAAGAAACAACTAAAGGAAGCGACAGAACAACAGGGCAAGGGAGACAACAAGCTACAGTCGATCACTAGCAACCTCAAAAATGTACAAGAAGAGAAGGCGAAATTGGCGTCAGTTGTCGCTCAGAAAGCGGCTCAATTAAACGCATTGGTAAGTCTTAAGTAATTAGGGTTACCATTATCTCAGGTCTTTTTCAGGATTGACGCCGGATTTTGTAAATCTTAGGAAATCTCAGGATTTTTTGAATTTTTTATTACAATGTTACAAAACAAAAACTAATCTTCTACGGCCTTACTTATAAACGTTACTTAAGTTAAGCAATGCTTTAAATTGCTCTGAAGTTGACAGCAATTTCAAGCATTGCTTAACTTTTATAAGTAAGGCCGTTTATGTATGTGACATCGCACGGCCGGCGGGATATCCCCGCCCCCCCTGCACAAAACCATACATCTCAAACGCATGCCCTACATAATTATTATTGTTTTTATTACGTTTGCGACAAAATCTCAGGATTTTTCAATGGAAATTAGGCTTTTTCTCCGGACTTTTAAATTTTGCACCTGGTAACTCTATAAGTGATGGGCTATTTTTCTATCAAGTTTCGAGTTCAAGTTTCGTTGTTTAGCTGTAAGTGTGTGTGTGTTTGGATTTTCGTATTTTTTTTTAAATATTTTCTTTTGATGACGTAGGCTTGTGTCATCCACGTAACATTTGTATCTCGGAATAGCAAACCTGGCGGAGTATATTTTTATACCATGGTTAGTCTTATCATTAACATCTAACTGGCCGGTCCCTACCAGTCAGTTCGGTCATTACTAGCCGGGCCCCGCGGTTTCATCAGCGCGGACATTTCTGTAAAAAAAACCGGGATAAAAAAAAACCCATGTCACTCTCCGGCCCTGCTCTATTGCGTGAAAAAGAAACAAACAAACATACACACCTTTGCATTCACACCATTAGTATGATTCCTATTATAGAGGTAAAATGGTTATTTTCTCTATGTTTTGCAGAACGAATCGGTACAATCAAGCAAGGTGGAGATCAGCAACTTGAGAGATAAGATCACCAGCCTGGAAGCTGCTTTGAGTTCAGTATCAGAAGATAAAGTACAGAATGAGGTAAGTCGCGAGGGAATCGGTTTCTTCTAGGCAAGCGTGCTCCATCGTAGACCGCATCATCACTTAGATCGCGCACATCAGGCGAGGTGGTGGTTAAGCGCAAGCAATTTTTTTTTATCAATTTAAAGGTGTGGCACTTTGGCTTAAGACTCGTCTCTATAACCAATGTGTCCTGCCCACCATGACCTATGGTGCTGAGACATGGACGCTCACGGAGAAGACTGTGCACAAAATAGCCGTCGTAAAGAGAGACATGCTCGGTTGCATGACCGTATCCGTCGCACTAAGGCTGCAGACTTCGTAAAAAGGGTGAAGGAACTTAAGTGGAACTGGGCAGGACACATGGCCGACGTAATGATGGGAGGTGGTATACAGCAGTAACTGCGTGGTGGCCAAGACTAGGTTGGCGGAACCCAGGCCGACCGAGGATGAGGTGGACTGACGACATCAGAAATACTGTCGGGAACGAGTGGATGCGACTAGCGAGAGACCAGGGAGAGTGGCAAACAAAGGGTGGCCTATACCCAGCAGTGGGTGGATGATGAAGATAATGATGATTGTTAGAAATTTGACCGTAATCATATATTTTGACCACATGCTCTTAAAAAGATATTGTTGTAGATGTTGTCCTTTTTTTTGAGAGAGAAATCTTCCAAAAATACCCTAAAATACTGCACATTGGGGTGCAGCCAGGTTGTATGGGATTATACCCACTAAAACCCCACCGGCACCAGCCTTAGTGCTTGACAAGAGGGCTCCGAGGAACGTACCGGAGTCAGCACTGCGCTACGGCTCCTCCCGAGACAACTGCATATTGTCCCGGCCCCTCCACGACAAAGTTGGACAGTCGTAAACATATTTAAGATAAGATAATATTTATTGCCAAAAAACAAGAAACATAAGGAGAAACAGTGTTTGGCAATAAGGGTACGCTCAGCGCTGTACTGCGAGGTCCCGAAGGGTCACGTAGGGCTGATTTTCGGCATACCCGAAATGAATGCGCTGCCTGAATGGGTGTTCCCCGATGGTTAGTCTGGGTGTCTTCAAATCACGAGTGAATCGGTTTCTTCTAGGCAAGCGTGCTCCATCGTAGATCGCATCATCGCTTAACATCAGGCGTGATGGCGGTCAAACGCAAGCCTATTATTTATTTAAAAAAAAAAACCCTTTGCTCAGAAAAAAAAATGGTAGGTAAGTAGGTAATGGTGTAAACGTGTTAATTATTTGTTGTATCAGAACAAGGCAGAAAACTTGCGCGTACAACTAGCAGAGAGAGTTCAAGAGGTCGGCCAGCTGCGCGAAGCTTTGGCTGCTGCTGAAGGTAAGAACTTCTTTATTGCTAAAACACTGTTCTAAACTATCACGGTTGTTCACTAAAGTTATAAGATTATTTACGGGATATTTACCTTGGTAAGGTAGCTTAGGTGCTTAGGTTCGAGTTCGAGTTCCAGTGATAACCGTAGCACAAGACTAAAAAAGAGGATAGATCGTTTTGTCTGCACCTAACATTTTTTTGGGAGGCAATAATGTACGACACAGATAATGTACGGCATGATATTGTACGGCATAATAATGCACATCATGATAATTGGTGTACATGTACAAGGAATATCATGTTGTACAATATCGTGCCGTGCAATATCATGCCGTACATTATCAGATCGGTCCAATAATGCACAAGCGATAATGTACAGCATGATATTCCATGTACATGTACACCAATTATCATGCTGTGCATTATTGTGTCGTACAATATCATGCCGTGCATTATTGACTCTGTTTAATAATGTACACCCCGATTTTGTACAGCATGATAATTGGTGACCATAAAAATTCAAAACTGATGCTTCGTTTAGACGTGGACATTCCACGTCGAGTGTATTAGGTACAAATGAAATGAGTGACAGATCCGACACAGAGCATCCGGACTTGAGTAGGTTAGGTTCGAAATGGGTCACAGAACCGACACAGAGCACCCCGACTCCACCTAGTCTTGTGGTCCCTACCCCTAGAGTGTATATAAAAAGCGCGGGAGCCAGAAGCTCAAGGGAGGTCCTGAGCGATACTCAGGGGCGACCGCAAGAGCTTCTGGCGGGAGCCCACCTGGAGTCACTTGCGTTGGTTAGGTTCGAAATGAGTGACAGATCAAACACAGTTTTACTCTTCTCTCCGCCTCACCACCAAAAAATTTTGATGGTTCTCATATTTTTAATCTGTGACTATCTTACACTATCTTGTTCAAACGAAGCATGGAATCGACAGACGTCATAGACTCAACAGCCAATAAGAGCAGAGACATTTCAGCAAAATTAGCCAATAGGGAGATGCCACCTTTTATCATGTTGTACATTATCGGTCGTACATTTTCGGCCCGTTTCGAGAAAACACGGCCTGTATTGCACGACATGATAATGTACGGCATAATAATGCACAGCCCGATAAAACGTGGACTTTTTTCTCGTACATGGATTATTGGCTGTGCAATCCTGGCTGTGCATTCCTTGCCGTACTTTATAGACACGGGCCGATAATTGACGGCCAGTATTGTACGACATGGATTGTACAACATGATATTCAATGTACATGTACACCAATTATCATGCTGTACATTATCATGCCGTACAATATCGTGTCGGCAAATATCATGTTGTACATTATAGACACCCATTTTTTTTACTTCGGCCTAGGCTAACGTTTGTTCGGCCAACCACCCGCATTCTTCAGTCTTCCCGTGAATATGGTGCATGTAACTGCGCCGAAATATCGGGAGCTCATTCCACAACCTTACCACGGTAAATATCGGTTGAAACTATAGTCGGAGTGACCGGCTTAATCTTACGTAAGTAATTCCCGTGTAATATAAATAAAATGGTAAACATCCCGTAAATAATTATATAACTTTCTTTTTTGCTATGCTCAGTATGCTATTGGTAGAACCGAAACAGCAGTGCAGTATTTGCAAATTACTCGAGTACCTGCTACAATCTTACATTCAAAAACCCAGCAAAAATGATTACAATTCGTGGTTTTCATTCAGCCTTTTACAATGTTATTGCAGCTGTCAGAGCAAATTAATGCTTGGATCGAGTATACATACAAACTTTTGCATTTATAATATTTATCTTTAAAATGCTTGGATATACATTGTTTACTCTTATTTTTTTTTACATCTTCAAAGCTAACAATAGTTTATTAAATACTAACAAAAGTTTTACTAATACAATCTTAAATATTAACAAACAAAATAGCCACTAATTAAAATTAAAATTACAAACTAAATATATAAAAATAATTATTTTAATCAAATAACCCGCCCCTAACTGTACCCGGCGCAAAGGTGCCCATAATTATGTTTTTGTAATATGGGTTCAATGGAACTTGTATGAATCAGGTCGCGCGGCTAGATTGGACGTGCGGCGCGCTCAATTAGAAGGTGACATACAGAGAGCTGCCGTCGGAGCGAGGGACCGCGACCAAGCGCTCAAGGTAACACGGAATATCAACATAGAAAAAAAAACATTTAGGCTACATTTCGTCTCGCATGTAGTCACTCGACTACATATATTGACGCGGAATCGGCTTGAGCCGATCATGTATCACACTTGTCGCATTAAGTCGATGCCTCCGAACGTCCGTCGTCACCTCAGATCGCCCGTTGACACTGCCGATCATCCGTAGACGCCCTCCGATCGGCCGTTGACAACGCCGATCGTCCGTCGACGCCTCCGATCGGCCGTTGACACCGCCGATCGTCCGTCGACGCCTCTGAACAGCCGTTGACACCGCCGATCATCCGTCGACGCCTCCGATCGGACGTTGACACCACCGATCGTCCAGTGACACCGCCGAGCGTCAGTTGACACCGCCCATCTTCCGGTGACACCGCCAAGCGTCCGTTGACACCGTCGATCGTCTATTGACACCGCCGATCGTCCGGTGACACCGCCGATCGTCTGTTGACATCGCCGATCGTCCGTCGACGCAATGATGATCATAACGATGTGTATAGTGGACCCCTTTCGCCTTAGTACATACACCCTTTCCGCGTAACCCTGTATGAACTAAGTAAATCTGAACGTTTTACATCAGGTAATTTTCCATCAATTTCAGAAACTCCAAGAGCGTTGCGAAGGCTACACGCGCACTATCACCCAGCTAGAAGACCGGTGCACTTCCCTCAAGGGCACCGTGGAGCAACTGTCCACGTCGCTGCAGAAAGCGGCCACCGCTGAGAGTGAGCTCAGATCGGAAGTCGGCAAGGTCACCAGACAGCTGGCGGAAGCGAAGAACAATGAGCAAAACGCTCTTGAGAAGTTGAGGCAGCTGCAGAAGAGTTGCTGTAAGTGTTGAATGTTTTGAGTCGGAGCGCTTAATTAGGTTAATTTTGCTCTTTTATGTCATTAATATTTAAATTCAGGTTAGGTTCAAATTAGCAACACAAATATCTATAGAGAAAATAGTTTAAACTAAAATCCTCATTGTACTCGAAACGACGTAGAAGCGGAATTACACTAGAAATTCGACATATACAAATAAAATATTGTTTGTTTGAAAGGTGACTTGGTCGAGAATGTTCTTGGCTATGATCCATCCAATTAGAATCCATTAGAAACTGTTCAGTTGTTTGACTGATGGTCAGCTCTTTTCTTGGGGGTTTTTTAAAAGTTGATATTTAAGATGGGCGCAGAACATTATGCAGTGGGTGCCTGAAAACGGACGAAGGAGCCAAGAAAACGCTGGCGCGATTACCTCGATGCGTTCCAGATACATTTGTCAAATCTGGCGGGTGATCGTACTGTCTGGAAAGAGATGGGGGAGACCTTTGCCCAGGAATGGGACAGTATAGGTTAATAATTAAAAAAAACTTCGTATTTCTGGTGTGCACAAAAAAGAGTTTCTTCTATCTATCCATTTGACAGCAAGTTGTGAGAACGAGCGGCGTGTTCTGACAGAGAAGCTAGATAGCGCCAAGTCAGCGCTGGGAGAGTTGAAGCGACTCAACGCTACGCTGGAGGACCAGGTGCACCGCCTTACTAACCAGCTCGCCAACGTTGAAGTGCAGAGGTGAGGGGAATCTTACTTCATGTCTCCAGTCTCTAAAAGAAGAGATCTGTTATTCAATTTAAAACTTCATACACACATCACACATTAGCAGCCATTAAATGTCCACTGCTGGACAAATGCCTCCCTCTTACAAAGGGGTGTTGCCATAATCTCCACGCTTGGCAGGCGGCTTGGGGATCGCAGTACGTTCACCGTGTACTAATAAGATGCTGCTGCCCATCCGGTGGTTCTGGTCGCAGTTTTAGGACATACCCGGGACCTAAATTTCATACACATTGATTCATATACCTACAGGGTTTTTTTTTTGCTATAGGTGACAATCAAGCTAACGGGACATAGGCCTCCCCCTCGATCTCCAAAAGGGCCGGTTGGAAGCGGCCTGCATCCAGCTTTTCCCTGCGGTCTCTTTTAGACAGCTTTTTTTTGCAGTAATTTTTTTCTGTTGGAGATCGATGGGGAGGCCTATATGTCCAGCAGTGGATGACCTATGGCTGAAATGATGATGATAATGAAGCTAACGAGCTGCCTGATGGTAAGCGATTATCGTCGCCTATAAATACCTGCAACACCAGGAGATCACAGCACAGATACTTTGCCGATCTTTAAAGACTATGAACAGCCCTTTCGAAGTACCCCATGTTATATTTATTCCGAAAGATTGCAGTTCAGGGAACTGGCTCATTCCACAAATTGCAAGGTATAACATCTTAACATCAGGCGAGACGGTGGACAAAAGCGTCAATTGCATAATAAAAAAAATAAAAAACTTAGGGTGTACTGCTAGTCTGTGGAATGCTATGCCTAAATGGATGTTCCTCGATAGTTATATTCTGGGTGTCTTCAAATCACAAGTGAATCGATTTTTTCTCGGCAAGCGTGCTCCATCTTGGACCGCATCTTCGCTTAACATCATCGAGGTGGCGGTTAAACGCAAGCCTATTATATAATAGAAATAAACTTTTTTTTAGTGTTAAGGTTTTAGTACAATGACAATATAACCACTTGACTGCACATCCTTTACCCCGCATAAGCAAAAGGTTCTAACATGTCAACCTAAACTATTTCGAGCGGGGCGAATCCTTGGCGCGAATTGAATGAATGGATTTCGAGTCGCGTCGAGTCTCCAATCACAAGCTGCCCCCCCGCGACCGACGTGGCATCATTTTGCAAAAGGGAATTTTGACTAGATGCGCGATCAAGTGGTTATCAATGCAACCGGGTATCTTTGGAAGATTCCATCCTCGGCAAAACATGGTTGCCCCCTTCTGTACTGAAATACGTTAGGCACTATGGTATTCATTTCTTTATTCTTACTTTCCCGGAATGTACGTGTGAACACGTGGACATGGTAACATTATCGATAATTTATTTGCAGTTTTTTACAACCCAGCCTTTTACCGTCCAAGGAACCGCAAAGAAAACTGTATGCGATTTTATAATTTCATCATTTTCACTTTGGTATTCTTGCTGTTTATTGTGGTTTTATTTGAAGGAAACTTGTGGCCGCTTCAAACAATCGGAAGTAAAAACATATACTGTTGGTCATATAAGTTTCCATGACTGCATATTGACCCATTTGTTTATGAAATTTCGAAAAGATAATCTTGCTCTATGCACAAAGTAAGCAAATGTTATGTCCATCCTTTTGAAGATATAAAATTATTGAATGTATTTTATTTATTAACTAGCGATCCGCCCCGGCTCCGCAAGGGTATTTATATAGCCTATTAAAAAAGCCTATATTAATCAGTGATAATGTAGCATTCAATATGTACGTAATACGTACGTATTCAAAATGTACGTGGATATTCGCCAAAGAACCAGAGTTACCGACATAGCTGTTAAAATTTACAAGTGCAAGTGGCAATGGGCAGGCCACATCGCTCAAAGAACCGATAACCGATGGGGAAGAAAGGTTCTTGAGTGGAGACCACGAACCGGAAGACGCAGCGTAGGTAGGCCTCCCACTAGATGGACCGACGACATAGTGAGAGTCGCTGGCATCCAGTGGATGCAAAAGGCAGGCTGTCGTTCAGTGTGGAGGTTAAAGGGGGAGGCCTATGTTCAGCAGTAGACGTCTTCTGGCTGATGATGATGATGGTAGCATTCAATTAGTAAAATATTTTTTTAAATCGGTCCAGTACTTTTTGAGCCAATTCGTTACAAACATACTTACATACAAATCTTTCCTCTTTATAATATTATTAGTATAGATACAGCTTCATAGAGTTTATTTGCAATTAAAATAAAAAGCTAGGATGGTAGCCATTTTTTATCGCCTTGATTTTGGAGAATGTGCACAAGAGCTGTTTAAGCTGATCCCGTCAACCAATATCCGCCATAGGTCATCGAGGCAGTCATTCCATCCTTACGTCGTGAAGTTTGGTAAAATCCGCACACAGCGTTTCAAAACTTACTTTTTAAGACGCGGTACAATCGCAAAATTAACCAAAAGAAGTGTTTTTAAACGCTTAATGTGATGTGACAAAATTAAATGATCAGATAAAAAAAATACTACTAGTAGAAAAAACCCCTTGGTAATAATCTTAACCGAATATTTTTTTTATTAATTATCTAGATTCTTAAAAAAACATATTACAAATTGAGCAATAAAAATAGCTTCTGAATTGAAGAACTCTGAATTTTCAGCGACAACAACATATTTTTTTGTACGAATTGTATAGCCAGACTAGTCTTTTAAAACTTTAACTAGTTAATTGTTGAATTTCATTTATGGATTTTGATAAATTAAATAAAAACCCTCAAAATAATATAAACACAACCACTAAGTCATCATCATCATCAAATATGATGATATACGATTTTCGACTTTAAGCAAAGCCATTTTAGATAGCAAATAGATCATGGCGTGAGCGGGAGAAAAACGAATTTGAAATCGTGATCAGAGCGCGCCTTAATATGAACTGCAAAGGAATGGAATGCGCTGTCCTGCCTCGGTATTTCCTATAAAGTACGACCTGGATCTCTTTAAGACAAGCGTGCCTCATCTTAGACCATATCGTCACGTACCATCAGGTGAGTTGTGGACAAACGCTAGCCCATTTCATCATAGAAAAAATACAGCTTAGATTTTAAGTACATTCAATAATTTTATATCTTCAAAAATGTATAAATGCGCGAGCGACGTAGAGGATGTACAAATTATAGGCTCTTCATGGTTCTGGTATAACTAAGTGTCACGAGCAAATACTAGGCAAAGCAAATAAGTGAGCTGAATAAGTTCGTAACAATATTTACTTAATTGAAGTTAGTTAAAGTGTTTAGTTTGGTGTTATTTTACATTAACATGACAAATGTCTTCTTAAATATTTTTGCTTGCTGTTTATTTAACCTCCATTAAACTGGAGAAAAATTATCCCTTCTTCTGGAGCAGTCGGGTAAACAATTGGTCGATGTCTACTTACAAGTAGTATTTGATTTGCACTTTCTTTGTACTGTACATACTTTTTACGGGTAATTCAGAAATGCCAGTTGAATATTGCTCAGCCCTGAAAGTTGTTTATTTAGGTTTTACCCGTTTTAATGTTATTGTCCGTTAGAAACTTTTTACAGACGGCGCTAGCATATTTTCTTTGTTTTAAGTTTTGGCTACACACATTTTGTCAATTTAACCAGTGACAATTTAACTTTGAATTTTCAAGTAGTCGATAATTTTAAGTTTAAGAAGACCGCGAAACAAGTCACAGTCAGAGTCACGTTTAAGTCCAAGTCAAGTCTTAGTAATGTGGTGGAGACTTTACTAAAGCTTCTTTTATTTAAGTTTAGAAACAAAACGAAAATGTTTCAACTTAGTTTTCACCCATTTTTGTAATTTGCCTTCATATATTTGTATTGCATAATCTATTTTCATACATAATCACTTTAAAAAACATAACTTTTGGAAAAATAATACAATGCTGAATTCCCATAAGAAAAGGTACACTATGCTAGCGCTTCTTTGACAGTATCCAACCTCATTTGTCTGAAAAATGCTTTTTTTTTTAATTCTTTTATTAAAATAATACTTGAAATAAGTGTGACTGCATTTATCTTAATTCTACAGATCAGGTCTTGAATCCCAACTACGCATGACGACCTGGGACGGCAAAGAGAGCTGCGACAGCGAACTGGAGCGCGAATTACACGCCTTGCAACGAGACAGAGCTGAGCTGAAGTCCAAGAACGACGCTTTACAAGACACCGTGAGGAAACTGGAGGCAGATAGACGGATGAGACCGTCTGTGCTGCGGTCCAAGAGCCACGATCGAACTGAGAAGTCTGTCTATTACTCAGACCTTGACTCAGGTTAGTTTTGTCACTGGATTCAGATTCAGATTTTTATTAGCCTTATAACAATGATTCGTTATACTAAGTAGGTCAAATACTCATTACTAAATATACTTAAAAACAAATTATACACAGTTAAAATAATTTAAAAAGTTAATATAAAATTAAAATATAGGTGCACAATACAATAGCTTTTTTAATGCCATTTCGTTAGACCAATGAAATAACATAACCTAGCTAGATGAAACTTTTTAACAAGATAGACACCGCGTCTTCACCTAGTTTGTCGTCTTTAAATATGTTGTCGTCTGAAAACGAGACAGGCGCAGGCACAGATCTATATCCAAGTAGACGCCACAAGTCGACCTACTTTGTATGTCATATCTCCAATACAACTACGATAAATTGTCGTACGGTACATTGCTACGGTAAATTATTGTTGTCCGGCTAAAACCAGTCTGCTCAATCGATGCCGCGACAACATGTTTCAGTTTTTAACGAAACTGGGTAATTGTGCAACACTGAGTTGTAAGAATACCACAAATAGAGTTGGCCGCCATAATAAAGATATTTCTTTTCACAAGTACTTTTTGGTACGAAAAATTTGACACGATTAGTTTTCATTCCGTTTGAACCGCTTGTGAAGTCTTCATAGATATAGATCTGTGGGCGTAGGTATATTCGTAGTCTTGTTACATTTTTGCACGACAAAAACAGTCCATACTACGACAAATAAAAAATCCCCGTCAAAAGGGCTAATTATCTTCAAATCATAGCTAAGAGCTATGCTCGGAGTTTCTTTGCGCGATAGAATCCGAAACGTAGATATTCGCCAAAGAACCAGAGTCACCGACATAGCTGTTAAAATTTGCAAGTTGAAGTGGCAATGGGCAGGCCACTTCGCTCGAAGAACCGATAACCGATGGGGAAGAAAGGTTCTCGAGTGAAGACCACGAACCGGAAGATGCAGCGTAGGTAGGCCCACTAGATGGACCGACGACATTGTGAGAGTCGCGGGCATCCAGTTGATGCAGATGGCAGGCTGTCGTTCCGTGTGGAGTTTAAAGGGGAAGGCCTATGTTCTGCAGTGGAAGTCTTCTGGCTGATGATGACTTAGATGTACTTAATAATAACTTAGTGAATTGTAATTTTTTTATTTTTTCTGTTATCATAATTTCAGCTATAGGACGTCCACTGCTGGACATATGCTTTCATCGGTCTCAAAAAGAGCCGGTTGGAAGCGGCCTGCATCCAGCGTTTCCCTGCGGTCTCTTCTAGGTCGTCTGTCCATCTTGTGGGTGGACGTCCTACGCTGCGCTTACCGGTCCGTGGTCATTCCAGAACCTTTCGGCCCCATCGGCCATCTATTCTGCGTGATATGTGCCCTGCCCACTGCCACTTTAACTTACTAATCCGGTGGGCTATGTCGGTGACTTTCGTTCGTCTACGGATCTCCTCATTTCGGATTCGATCTCGTAGAGAAACCCCAAGCATAGCCCTCTTCATAGCTCGTTGTGTGACTTTGAGCTTGCTTATGAGGCCCATAGTGAGAGACCACACACTGGTCGAAGACTTATATGATTTAGAAATTTATCTGTATAAGTGTTAATTTAATTTAGTGTTAGTTAATTTATCTGTGTTAGTTTTACATTAATTTTAGTTTTAGATTAGTTTTAGTTATAAATTTAAGATAGTTTTTATTTTACTTGTAATTTTTATTGAATAAATGGGAAATCTGTATAATAATTATTTAATTTCTCCACTTTATTCCCAGGCCCAGACTCAACCAAAGATTCTTCCCGTTACAAAGACTCCATACCAACAAAGGACAACAAATATTGCAGCACAGACATCAGCTTCCTTGAAATTGAAAACAGAGAGCTCAAGATGAAAATACGCCGATTGGAGAAGGAGTTAGCCGACAAGGTGCGTTTAGTAAGTGGGAACAATGGATCTACGTGTGCGTGCACTGCACACTAGTAAAGGTTTCAGTGTGTTACACTGTAGAATCTTGTTGAGGGTAGTTAGAAAAATAAATGTTAAGGTGGTACATTTCATCTATGGCTGGAAATTCAAATTTCAGACAGTTTTTTTTGTCCTTATAGCTAGACTGGGTAATTATTTTAAAATGACAGTGTTTGCGCAAATCGTTGGTTGCTCTTTACATTATCATGTACAGCTATTTATCAGTAACGCACCATATTACTTACATTTGCCAATAAACCGTTTGAAACAGCAAAAATTAGTTTATTCACGAATGTAGGAAATAATGGCATTAGAGATAAATAACATTACATGATTTTGTAAAGAATAATAATAAATTTGCGCAAACATCACGATCGCTTACAATTATTATCCGGCCTAGCTACAAGGATAATAAAACTGTTTGAATTTCCCGCCATATGTGAAACTTACCGCCCTAAAATGTCATTTACGTGACGTTGATCCTGCCCAGAACAATAGCAGGACACCTAGATATTTCCGTACTTATCACTGTGTTCTTAGTTAGTAATCTGTATTCATTTAGTCTGTCTTATTGACCTATGTGTTGTAAGGGCTCGCAGTATTAGCTGAGCTCGAAACTTGGTACGTACATGTAAATTGGCAATATTCTTTATTTGCTAGCCTATGTGGCCCATTGCTGGGCAAAGGCCTCCCCCATTTCCTTCCATATATCCTTTTCCTGTGCGATTTCCTGCCATTTATGCAGAATACATTCAGATCGTTTCGCCATCGTTTCCTGGGTCTAGCTCGACTTTTTGCAATATTCTACTAATATTATAAACGCGAAAGTTTGTATGTATAGATGTATGGATGTATGTATGTGTGTTCCTCTTTCACGCTGCAACGGAACAACGGATCGACGTGATTTTTTTGCATAGGTATAGTTCAAGAGCCAGAGAGTGACATAGGCTTGTAATCATCATCATCATTATTTTTCATCACTACGCGGGTGAAACCGCGGGGCGCAGCTAGTACCTAATAAAAAAAGTTCAAATCATTTTTCCGTTTAAAAAATACCTTGCAAGCATTCATGTTGGCAATATAAACAAACGTACAAAGAATAAACAAAATTGGACTAGTAGTTTCTCGGACAAGATCGGACAAGCAGCTGCACGGGGCAATATCGTGACGATTCAAAGCAAAGGCCATTGTTTTTACCATTAAGACGCTCTTTTCCGACTTTTAGTAATTATGGTCATTCTAATTTAAGTGTGCATACCTCCATGGTTATCTTAAAATTATAAAAATGGTGTCTTATCAAAATTGAATGTTTTATCTAGGAAACCCATGAAACCGAAACACGATTAAGCATATTTCGCTCGATAGAAAAAATATATCAAAGGGGCACTGATTTACGCTTTTATCCCTGTTTTTTTTATACATTCAATTATACCTATTTATTAAATTATGTCTGTGATATCTTGATAATATATAGATTTCATAATTATGAAGGAAACCGGTGAGCTACATTTTACATTACAGCTATACTTTTCGAAAAATATGAGAAAATACCCAAAAATAGAAGTAGCGAAAGGCACGACTGTGCAAGCGCCACGATTTTGCTCCGCTAAATGCGACTTTAATACAATTAACCAAGGATTATGGTCATCTGTAGTAATAAGCGTTGCTTAAAAGTGGGAAAACCTCGCCTTAAGTAACTCTACATTAAATTGTCAAATACTTTATTCTTCAAATACAAATACAACCACACATATTTATTAACTAGCGGTCCGCCCCGCTTCGCACGGGTATAGATTATAGCCTATGTCACCCGGGGATAGTGTAGCTTCCCATCAGTGAAATAATTTTTCAAATCGGTTCAGTAGTTTCGGAGCCTATTCAATGCAAACAAACAAACAAACAATCAAATCTTTCCTCTTTATAATATACTAGCGGTCCGCCCCAGCTTCGCACGGGTATAGATTATAGCCTATGTCACCCGGGGATAGTGTAGCTTCCCATCAGTGAAATAATTTTTCAAATCGGTTCAGTAGTTTCGGAGCCTATTCAATGCAAACAAACAAACAAACAAACAAACAATCAAATCTTTCCTCTTTATAATATACTAGCGGTCCGCCCCAGCTTCGCTATAATACTCAAATTCGTTTCTATAATCCACCATTGTCATCAGGAGGCAGAGCTATCGCTAGCTCGAAGCCGCTACCTGACAGATTTGAACAGCGGCTCCGGGGGCGGTGATGTAGACCGCTACCGGCAGGCGGCGCTGCAGGCTGAACGAATGTTGGAGGCGCGCGAGGCCTCCTACCGGCATCAGATCATGCGACTAGAGAACCAGGTAACAACTACACAGGGTCATACAGAGCTGTGCTACTATGCGGAAAGGAGTTTATTTATTTATTAATAGGCTTGCGTTTGACCGCCAACTCGCCTGATGTAAAGCGACGATGCGGTTTACGATGGAGCACGCTTGCCTAGAAGAAACCGATTCTCTCGACTTGAAGACACCCAGATTGTAACTGACGGGGAAAACCCATTCAGGCAGCGCATTCCACAGACTAGCATTACGCATAATAAAAGTGGAATCAAAGCGCTTCGTACGGGTTTTCGGAATATCAACCGTAAAGCGGTGTCTATTTTGGTAATTGTACTCATCGTTATAAACTACTTTAAGAAGTTTAGAAAAATATCAGCTGTCCCATAGTAAAATGTAAATCAGGTGTTCAATACATTTCATTGAGTCCACTCCATTAAAGTTAGTCTCACCGTTCCGTGTAACCCAGTATATACAAGGTTACGCATATAGACTGGACTAAGCCGAATGGAGGTAATTGAACTCATGATTAAGATCATGCTTTATCAGCGAAAATAGAGTGTGCTTATGTATAATAATTTAAGATCACAATTTATTGTTTTTACCTATTTTCAATGAATAAATGAACTATGAATGTTTCCGCAAGTTTGCGAACAATAGCAAAAACAAAAACAAAAAAGACCTACCTTGAAATCGCGAAAAAATCAGCTGTTCTTTAGAAAACGGCCATTTAATAATAATGTACTTACTCGACAAAATATGGAACAGCTGATATTTTTTTCGTGATTTCAGTAATGGTCCCATAGTAAAAGTTCTTCATAATGACAATAACAATAATCTACAAATGTTGATAACAATGATCTACTTTCTGTTTAGTATAGTCTATATGCGTTACCCTGTTTACAAATATACTGGGTTATATGGAACGATCAGACAATATTTTAGTCCTAAGACTATAAATTATAGTCTTAGTCGTCACTAAGACTATAATTGAAATAGAAATATTAATATATGTATTTTGATATTTTATTTTGATTGAATTTATTTTTGTATTTGAATTTGTTATAAGTGTTGTCACACTTGTAACAAATTCAACAATCGTATCCTCGTGGACTTGGTGCGTGAGCGCAATATAACTGTCACAGAAAAGAGAAGTAAGAAATGAGAAGGAAAATCTGTTACCAGGCATTATGAGTGAATCTTGAGTGAACATTCTTATTTAGATTAACGCGTCGAACTCCTCATCACAGTTGCTAACTGATTTCGAATGACTGATGTTTCGTTTATATGGGTGCAACTGGCTACAACAAATTTCTTACAAAAATGCCTCGACAGCCGTTCTAAATTAAACAAAAAAAATCTGTGATAGCTGTGCACCCAGCTCAGTAGTTTGTCATTTGGAATTCGTTTTTACTTGATAGGGTTGGGGTTCACATTTCAATTGTTAGGTTTTAGTCAATTGTGTACCTTTTGGTGCAGTAAACAATGGCTATAAGTATGCTTTTGTCTACAGGAGGGTGGTTTTTGGCGCCAACGTGGAAAAAAAATATTTTCCTAAACTTGTGTATTTTCGAGTGTTAATGTGTACTAAATGGTGAATTAATATTCATTAAGTGCTCGTAAACGTGATAGTGTGTGGATAAGTGATATAACGAGGTGAAACGTGTCTTTTCGTGTTGTTTCCAAAACTCCATAGGAGCCTCTTGTAAAGTCTCCACCACTTTACAGGGGCGTGAGTTTGACTTGACCGTGACTTACTTAGCTTGACTCTGACTGTGACTATGACTAGTTCGACCCTATTAAGACTACGAAAACTGTTTAATATTACGAGTAAAGGACATTGAATCAAGGACACTGCTCATGAAAATTTTAACAAAAAAAAAAAATGTCTACAGGCGTCTCAACTGCGCGCGCAGCTGTCGGCTGAGATCCGTCGGCGGCAAGCGTACGTGTCGCGCAGTGGCCGCGCCGCAAGAGACGTACAGCGGCTTAGATCCGCGCTGGGCGACTCGCTACGAACCGTCTCACAGGTACAGATACTACATTCAACCAAGGAAGATAGACTAAGAGGAAAGACAATACCGGAACATTAGAACATCATCATCATCATCATCATCAGCCAGAAGACGTGCACTGCTTAACATAGGCCTTTTTTTTTTACATCGGACTAGGCTAACGTTTGACCGCGATCTCGCCTGATGGAAAGGCCTCCCCCTTTAACCTCCACACTGAACGACAGCCTTTCCCAATATCTGTGCTTTTTGCAATAAAGTGGCAACTGGACAGTGACGTAATTGGGTGTCAGCTCCCGGAGTGCTACACCTTGTTTTCTTGGATCATGTGATATCCTTAATTGGTATTAAGTTGGGCTGAGTCACATTACAACAGATGACTATGAATTTTGCATAGAAACTAACACAAAATTATTAGAAATATTAATTCCATGTTTCAGTATAAATGTAGTGTCGTTTCTCATGTTCCCTCTGTTCATTAGGGATAATGACGTCATTGGCTTACAGGCACGGCGAGAATGACGCTATGATGTAGTAATTGGTATTTTACGTCTGGTATTTTTTTCCTTGTAATTGTTTAACTCGTTGAATAGAAACACAAGTTTTACATAAAATACCACTAATTTAACGAATGTAACTGTCTCTCTGTCTGTTTGATACCTTTTCATGACAAAAGATCTGAACTGGTTTTGATAAAATTTGCCAGAGGTAATGTGCATTGTGAAAAGGTATAAGTAGTAATTTTTTTATCTATACTATCTATACTAATATTATAAAGAGGAAAGATTTGATTGTTTTTTTGTTTGCATTGAATAGGCTCCGAAACTATTGAACCAATTTAAAAAATTATTTCACTGTTGGGGAGCTACACTATCCCCGGGTGACATTGGCGGATCCAGGGAGGGGGGGGGGGGGCATGGGGGCCATGGCCCACCCCAAAACACCTAGCAATTCCATACATTCTCTCACTCAATTTTTCGATTTGATTCCTTCGAAACTTGTCAGAATGCCCCCCCCCCCAAAATGAAATCCTGGATCCTCCCCTGCCGGGTAACATAGGCTATATATCTATACCCGTGCGAAGCCGGGGTGCGTTGTTAGTGAGTAATAAATATGCTTGCCCTTGACCGCCACCTCACTTTATGCTGCGGTCTACGTTGGAGCACGCTTGCCTAGAAGAAACCGATTCACTCGCCGCGTAACTATCGGGAAACACCCATTTAGGCACCGCGTTCCTCAGTCGAGCGGATCGCATAATAAAAGTGAGATTTCATACGAGTTTCCGAAATATCAACCAAAAAACCGTGTCGCCTTTTCCTGGTCGCCCTTGTCGTCCGATAGAAAAATGGGCAGGAGGTGTTATGCAGATCTGATGTACATTCCCCGAAATGAATCCTATAGACTAACAACTGTGCGCCGATGTTCAAGACTAAGAGGCTTAGTCTGAACTTAGGCTTTCATGCGTAGGGGAGTCTGAAATAATCTGTTATCTCGCGGGTAAAGCAGGGTGCAGCTAGTAATATTATAAAACTTAGCTCTTTACCACTGGTATGAAGTAACGTTTCGGAGCCTATTCAATGCAAACAAACAATTAAATCTTTCCTCTTTATAATATTAGTATAGAAGAATTACTCCCGTTGTTAGATGAAGCCGAATGCTCTAACTATAGTATCAAATGCATTCAGTCAGTTTCCATAATATAACAGGAACTCTCCTCTCCTGACTGATGTAATGAGATATAAATAATGATGATAATTGGTGATGTCAACACAGATCTCATCATCATCATAATTTCAGCCATAGGACGTCCACTGCTGGACATAGGCCTGCCCCATCGATCTCCAAAAGGGCCGGTTGGAAGCGGCCACACACACAGATCAGATCAGCACAGGTCAGCGGGAACACAGATCTACCTAAAGTTAAATGATAAATTACTGTTCCCTGGATTAGGTGATTTTTTTTTAATGTCAACATCAGCTTCGGTACTCTTATTTTATTTATTTTTTTAATAAATAATAGGCTTGCGCTTGACCGTCAACTCGCCTGATGTTAAGTGATGATGCGGTCTACGGTGGAGCACGCTTGCCTAGACGAAACCGATTAACTCGTGATTTGAAGACACCCAGATTGTATCTATCGGGGAACACCCATTCAGGCAGCGCATTCCACAGACTAGCAGTTCGCACAATAAAAGTGGATATCAAAGCGCTTCGTTTGGCTTTTCGGAATACCAACCATAAAACGGTGTCGATTTATTGTGCCCGCTCTGGCAGTCCGAATCTGGCATTAACATCAGGCGAGGTGGCGGCCAAGCGCAAGCCTATTTATAATAATAAAAAAAAGTCCACCTACTCTGTTTACATCATACAGTTTATCAAAACGTTGAACAGAAATAATAATGTAACTAAATGTCTCAATAATTACGGGAGAAGACAGCATGCAATAATATTGAGATTAATAATTATATCGATTAAATAAAATAATAATAATCATTAAAAAAAAAAAAAAATGCGAATCTTTTATAGTAATCTTTATAAATATAATAAGCATGTGTCCTTATCTTTAATTTATTAAAAAATATCGGGCTTAGCGATTAATATAACTAAATACATTACACATACTAAAATTTTATTAAATTGACTGATAAATCTCTGAGATAATTATGAGCGTTTAACGTTTTAGGTGGGGATAGAGTGGGGATACTATGTCCCTTTCTCGCAAAGCGTGTGTTAGTATAGCATTTGTATGGCGCGCCTGAGGCGTGACGTCACGGCTCAGTATAGTGCGCTCTCTGTCTAGCATGAAATTAAAATACGTATAATTCATATTCTTTTTGAAATAATATAAATTTTGTTTTCGTTGATGGGCTCTAATTATGATCAGCTTTTTTATAAGGTAATAAAAAAAACGTTTATCATGCCTAATCGTATGTTTGTCACTGAGCTCCTCCTAAACGGCTGGACCGATTTAGATGTTTTTTTGTGTGTGTTTGTGTGGGTGGATGGTATAGATTCACAGTTATTGAACCCGGTAGGTGGCGCTTCGAGTAGATTCCTGGATATATATTTTATCAGGGCAGGAAAAGTCTGTCGAGTCAGCTGTGACAGCTAATGAAGAGTTCTCTTCATTCTTCCCGGGTCTACTATCAGACCCTTGTCACCAAGTGTAATGTATGGACATGTTACATTGTGGATACGTACCAAACGTTTCGATTCTACGTTTCTAATCCGTAAGGCCAAGGATTTTTATAAATAAATTATAAATATTCGGGACATTTTTGCACACACGGTCATCTGACCCCAAACTAAGCAAAGCTTGTGATATGGCTGCCAGACACTGATATACATACATATATATTTCTAAATACATACTTAAATAGATATTAACACCCAGATATAGAACAAACACAAATGTTCATCACATAAATGTTTGTCCTAGGTGGGAATCGAACCCACGACCCCAAGCGCAGAAGGTAGGTTCACTACCAACTAGGCCAACGGGCTATCTGATTGGAACAACCCGACGGTTTCCTTGTTTCCTGAGTGATATAACCCACGGCCTTATTATAGAAGTTTGATCGTGATCGAGATTGCATGCCGTCCCGTTCGCATCTACTTACTCACACCACGTGCGTAAGTGAGATGGCACGCGATCGCGATCACGATCCGAATCATCCATAATAAGGCATCTGGGCCTTTTCAAGGCCAGAGTGCATAGGTATATCTAAGTCTGCGTGCTTCATCTTCGACCACATCGTCGCTTACCGACAGTGTAGTTGGTGGTCAAACGCGGATAAAAAACCCAAATGAGTCGAGGTACTTACTGGTAGCCATTGAATATTTTTAATGCAACTTAATAGTATGTTTGGTACCTACTTGCAGGTCTCATATGTAGTTTTGTCCATGCAAAGATAATTATTCCAACCAGTTTTATAATTATGTAGTTATTTTTAGAGTAATTACTCCATATAGCGTGATCAACTTATCTGTCGTTTCAAAATATGGTACTAAGATGTTCTACGGCCATTAGTTCTGTTCGGAAAATACGATTGGTCTCAGCATTCAATTCTACAGACTTTGTTACACCGTACACAATAATCTGGTTGTTACAATCTGGGTGTCACGAGTGAATAAGTTTCTTTGTAGGCAAGCGTGCTCCATCGTAGACCGCATCATCGCTTAACATCAGGCGAAATAGCGGTCAGAAAAGACTTGTCAACAGCCTATATTTTAGCATGATCCAATAAAACAAGTTCTAGCAATCTGGGACTGGTCCCGCAATGACGTCACTGTCCAGTTGCCACTTTATTCAATCAGCTGTTACGTGGCGTGTCATATCTCTCGAACTTGTTGTAAATTACTTATTCTGCTCTTGCTTATGCACGTGTACGTGTATTGATGACATCATTGCGGGACGCCCACGTGATCATTTTGCTATAGCTGGCGGAGTATATTATTATACCATGTATTTTAGTAAAAAAAACATGTCCGCCATTGCTAGATCACCCTTCTCAGCGTACCCACTTGCGCCATTCGTTCCGGTCCAGAGCCAATCTTGTCCAAGTTCGACTCGTGATCCAGTTTCGAAATTACATCTTAGATTTTAGGGTTCCATACCCAAAGGGTAAAAACGGGACCCTATTACTAATCCTACGATGTTTGTTTGGCTGTCTGTCCGTCTGTTCTACCTATTAACGGCTGTATCTTTCGAACCGTAATAGATAGCCAGTTGAAGTTTTCACAGAATATGTAATGTTGCGGATTAACTAAGAAATAATAAAAAGTCAAAAAGTAAAAACGAAAGCCTCGCTCTTTCATAAAGCTGTAAGAGTTAAAAATTATGTTAACCGTCTATAGTCCTAACTAAAGTTTTTTGTAGATATAATAAATTATTGGAATATCTTTTGTACCCAAGTTATCACCTACTTAAATAATTTTGATAACGATGAATATATTAAATTCAACAATACAGTCTCCAAGTCCAGAATGTTAATATTTTGATGTTTAAATTATTTGTTAAACGACTTTATCTAGCAAAAAACGTCGCGCCATATAAAGTATCGTTTGAGGCGGTCGCCCACTCGCGTCCGAGGTAGGTAGGTATTCATATTCGGGCCCACGGCCGCTGCCGAAATGTCGCTGACATACTTTCCTACTCCTAGCCAGATAATATGTCCCGTTTTTAATGCTTTTCCTATAAAATAAATGAATGAGAAAAAACCGGACAAGTACGAGTAGGACTCGTGCTCTGAGGGTTCCGTTGGACAGAGACCTCAGAGCGCGAGTCCAAAAAAAAAACCTAAAGTTGAAATATTGAAAGACAAACTTAACTTTGTAGTTGACTATAAGGTTCTTATATACATTCCAACTACAAAATGTAAGTTTGTAATAGCAAAATAATTATTTTTAAATTATATAACTTCAAATTTGTAACTTTCAGATTTATTCCTATATATGTGCTATGAGACCTTGCCTTTTCCAAATTTCATGATTCTACGTCAACGGGAAGTACCCTATAGGTTATGATTTCCCTGTGAAATCGCAAAATATGCGAAAATATGCGACATAAACGTTCATATCTTTTGATTGCGTTGACTTACAACTTTTATTTTTTTACAGCCGAAAGAAACCGTAGACTTTAGTATTTAGTATAAATTTCAACTTGATACCTTTACGCGTTCTTGAGAAAAAGGGTCTTGACAGACGGACAGACAGACGGACAACGAAGTGACCCTATAAGGGTTCCGTTTTTTCCTTTTGAGGTACGGAACCCTAAAAATACCTAAAATTGGCTTAAAAACCAACTGTAGTCCGGAAATAAAAATAATTTTGATTAAACAATTTCTAATATGCTAACGCTTTTTATTTTTATTTTGAGAGTCGCTGGCATCCAGTTGATGCAAAAGGCAGGCTGTCGTTCAGTGTGGAGGTTAAAGGGGGAGGCCTATGTTCAGTAGTGGACGTCTTCTGGCTGATGATGATGAACGCTTTTTAGGGTCACGTAGGGGGTAAAAAAATATATATTTGTTTACAATGTTACAGTAAGGTACTCTTTTGCTAACAAGCTTCTCCAAGAATTCGATATCCAACATTAGTATTTAGTACCTACAACGAAAAGCCAGTTGGATTAAATAGCTCATCTCCGCCAGTATGCGATGAAATGGACCGATAAAATGTTTATATCATTTGGTAGATGATAAGTTTACGATCGTATTACTATTGTAGAATATTGTGTAGCTGGGTCAACGCCTACAAATCAGCCAATTTAATATATTTTTTCAGTCTATGTAATATATTTAGTTATATTCATCGCGTCTGTATGTCTGTATGGCCACTAACTCCTAAACCACGCAACGGATTTTGATGCGGTTTTCATCATCAGTTAGATACATTTTCACGGAAGGTTTACCTATATATAATTATAATCTCTAAATTAAAGTCGCTTTCAGCGTCTGTCTGTCTGTATGGCCGCTAACTCCTCCTAAACCACGCAACGGATTTTGGTGCGGTTTTCACCATCAGTTAGATACATTTTCACGGAAAGTTTATATATAACTAGCGACCCGCCCAGGCTTCGCACGTAAATTACACCCGTGCGAAGCCGGGCGGGCGGGTCGCTAGTTAGTGATAAAATAAACATTAGGACGCATGCCTATTTGACATCTGACGTAGTGTTACTGCCTAGACGACGGATATCGAAGTGTGTTAGTTGGAGCCTTGATCCAACTTGCGACACCCAAAGTAGGTGAAGTCAGTGTCTATTCGATATAATGGTCTGTGGTTATTCTGATCCGACATACTGCAGTTACCATGTAAACATTGTTATCTTAAAAACATTAATTAGTCAAGTTCTCAAATATCCTACAAACACTGCTGTTTTCAATATTCCGGCAACTGCATTTACATTCTGATAACGATAATATTTTGTTGAAAAATACCCATTTACCTACCTACTTCTTAGGTATTATTTTTAACGTACGTAGTTATATGAAAAATCGCAACTTAAACCTGGGCCTTACAGGATCCAGTTTAGGTAATAAAAAAATGTTGCGCGATCGCAAACTGTATCTGGGCGCGTTAAGGTTCACGTTAGCGTGATTTATCGAATTGCGCGGTTTTAACGTTAGTTTGAGACCGCGTAAGGGGTTGGCCGTAAGGCATCGGGTTACTTAAGGTGTAGGTTACGCGCCAGGTTCGCGTTTGTTGATATCTATGGTACACTATTTTCACCATCCTCGTGTATGTTGTAAAAGTCACGGTAGATCCACGTTCATCTTAGTTCGTTAGGGTCGCATCTCTAGAGAAAGACAACCTGAGTTTGCCAAGTGTTTCAGACGATTCCGATCATCCCAAAAGTTAATGTTTTTTTTATTAAAATAGGCTTGCGTTTGACCATCATCACGTCTGATGTTAAGCGATGATGCGGTCTACGATGGAGCACGCTTGCCTAGAAGAAACCGATTCACTCGTGATTTGAAGACACCCAGAGTAACCATCGGGGACACCCATTCAGGCAGCGCATTCCACAGAAGCAGAGCAGTTCGTACAATAAATGTGGAATCAAAGCGCTTCGTACGGGTTTTCGGAATATCAACCATAAAACGAAAATGTAACAAAGCGTTTCTTGTCAACAGGACCCGGCGCTAGACTCGTACACACTGGAGCATGAAGCGAGGAAACTGGACAGCACCCTCACGCACAGTCTACCGCCGCTTAACGACAGCTACGATTCTTCCAAATAAACTTATGGACGCTACCTTTGGATAACTTCTACCCTTTTATGTAACACTTGAAGTGACCAAATTAGAGAAATAATCTTCATAATTTTGTCCTTGAGGTCCTTAAAGAATCATACCCAATATTCTCAGCAAGATTATTCATTGGGCAAATTAAGTAGGTAGGTAGTAAAATGGTTTGCTACATTTCCCTCTCCCACTGCTATATCTAAATGTTTCGCATTTGGAATTATAGTACGGCAAATACATTGTTAGTTTCCTTTGCCCACCACGATAAATATTTTGCAAAGGGGAAAACGGGAATATTTTTTATAATCTTGCACCTTTATCCTCAAGGCAAACTCAGTGAGAATTTTGGGAATGGGTTTTTCAAGTTCACTTTGGTATGCCCTTAGAAGGTCAGTTCAATGAATAGGTAAGTTTGAATCTAAAGTCAGTAATGAACGTAGGAGATAGGTTTGATAAGATGGCATACCAAATTTTTCCTATTAAATATGTATTGAATAATTTTAGGAAAATTATATTCTACATAACTTATGTAGGTACTTAAGGGACTGTTCCCGTCTGCAGCTCTCTCGCTCGCACATTTTAACATTATTGAAGATATAAAATCAATGAGTGTGAATTTCCAAAAAGTAACAAAATCATGTTTTGGTGTCTATCGTAACATTACAAACAAAGAAATTGTCAATTTCATATATTTTAATTTGACACAGTAAAATGGTAACAAGTGATTTTTATTTCTCGTGTCATGTTATTCCGTCAAATTACAAGATATCGAAAAAATGTGCGAGCGAGAGAGCTGCAGACGGGAACAGTCCCCTTAATATATTGGATGTTGTGAATGGTGTTTAAGGCTTAGCGTGTAGGAAGAGATATTTCTATGGATCGAGTAAAATTTAGAGCAAAAGTGATCGAGGAAGCACAAAATGAATTTTTTTAAGTATAGCAAAATGCTCAAAATATCCACAATTTTGAATAGAGGACAGCACACTGTAGTGCACGGTAGTGAGAAACGATGACAGTCACAAAGTAGGAATGATTTGTTTGATAACAGAACTGAGTCATGGATTCTTGAGGCCAGCGGTGAATCACTAGTCAAGTAATCATCTACTAAGCACAGCACAGAGATCGTACGGAAATCACCAGGAAGTGTTTTATAAAATACAATGAGTCAGTATTTTCTAGCCCTGTTCTAATAACTGACGTAGATTAAAATATGTTTTAGTCGAGTCTCGTTACAATTAAAACTTCTCATTGAATTATAGCATTTAATTGTTCAGAAAATATGAGTTCATTACATACAATGAGTACCTATAACGCAGATAACTTGTTTACATATTTACATAGATACGTCACACGATTTTGCATTTTTTATTGTTATTTACATTATTATGTGAAAACATAATTATATTGTCCAATTAATCTATAATCTAGGTATAATTATGGAGCAACCCAGTTTTATTCGTTTTAGTCATTTATTCTAGTAATTTCGTGGCGATTCTAATGTACCAATTACTGATCTGAAAACACAAAAAATATTTGCATCTCTTTTTATTTCAATATTTGAGAAAAGAATGGCAACAATTTTAGTGCTGTCAAATTCGGTTAAATTTAGAATATGTACATCAGAATGGACACCCCTATTGAATTAACTGTTTATAGAAATTAAGAATTAATAAAATTTGTAGGACAAAATTGTAGAGTAAATTTTAAACCAAAATTTTCCACCTTATATAAGGAATATTATGTTTAGGCATGACATGTTCATTTACCGCAGGATACCATTTTTGAGTGTTTGTAATTTAAAATACCTACCATCCATCACAGGCAACACTGGGGATCCAGTTATCTATCAATGTCAATTACGCATAAGCAAATAGCATGGATAATGCTTATCAATGTAATTTTATGGGCATTTATCGAGATATGAAACGATGGCAGCTTGAATTATTTAATGTTTAGTTTTATCCGTTTCACTGAAATATAACATTTAGTGTGCCTTTGTAATTATATTACATAATTATGTAAAACAAGTATATTGTTCCTTTACACCCTGTCTGTACTACCTCATAAAGTTACAGATAAGTGGTAGGGCCCCAACTCGGCTCGATAAAAACTGTCCAGCACTTGATTGCCATTATCTATGCCGGCGACGCGTGGCACTTTTACCCTAGAGTTCAATTGTATGTAGATTAAAGCACTCTCCCACAGCTTTCAACGTCCAATTTACAACTAGTGGCTATAATTAAATAAATTTTCGAAACACGCCTCAGTGAGCTCGATCTATGCGTTAGACCTTGTTACACATCATGGGGTGTGTAAAAAGTAACTGCAGAGTAATTCGATACTTGTTTTGCATCATAGATTAGATCGCTTATCCAGGTCGCGTTTAGACGATAAGTTAGGCGTATTGTGTTCATTTCCATTGGACTGTGTCAATTCTTATGTTACTAGAATGTCGACATACGCCCTCCACGTCACACTGCCAGTGTTTTATCGTGTTTCTATTGTACCTAATGTTCAATCAGTATTGTATCTTACCAAATGAACACATTTTATGTACCTTTTTTACACTTCAATAAAATAGTTGTAGATGGTATGCAGTTGTTTCAATTAATCGAATTCCGTTGAAATGCTGAGGCAATTGATGTTTATTTGATTGTGTCGGTGGGGCTACGCTCCGCGGCGGCGGATGAGTCACGGCGCGATACCGCGGCCGCCGCCCGCGCCCGACCTCAATTGACATCACTCACAGGAGCGACGCGGGGGACTCGCAAAAACATACCCCAAATGTTCATATTTAAAATTGGTTTTATTGATAAATTTGCAAAAAAAAAGATTAAATGAATAGTTATTGTACAATGTCGATTATTGATTCAGAAGATAAAAATGTACACAAATACTTAGTTTGCACAATATATAAAAATATAATTCAACTCAGATCAAGTCGTTACCAATATCCTTGTGCAGTAAACCTTACAAGATAACATAAGAAGAACGGTAGAAACATCTAATCCCGTAACAATATTTGAACACCTATATAATTATTTTATTACTTTCAACAAGGGTCTATTAGCGAAACATAGGTTGTTAATTTATCAATGAGCCAGGTATAATAAAAATTTATCCATTTACAATATAACGATAATTCTTTTTAAAGATTTCTTCTCAAGTTAGGGGTTTATAGTCCAGTGAACAGGCCTGCTCTGGGCCAGGACTGGGCGAGACTACAGTCGAGGGTGCAATCACCTAAGGCTCACTATACTTACAAGATACCGAATTCTAAATGTCACATTAACCTTCCTTCGATACATTTTAATTACATAACAAGACAATAATATATCTGAAAAAATTTTATGTATCCTTAATTTATTAAACATTACCCACTGGTTCACTCCACTGGCACATTATCTAGGTCTCGCGGAGCACCAGGCTTGCTCACAACTCTAATTGTTCACAAATTTAGGGCTCTTTTATTTTAGTTACTTTAATACTAAAAGAAATTATCATGTTAGGTGCAGACAGTGGTGTTAATGTTTGTACGGAGGCACACATTGGCAAAAATACACTTTTCTTGCTTTAAAATATACTAATGTGACTAATTCTTTGCCACTTATTTGTCTGCAACAGCCTTGGAAGATAATTTTCAAGGTAATTCCAAGCATTTTCCTGTTTAATTGACAGAGTACTGTCTGCACCTAACACTAAAGAATATAAATATAGTAGATTCTTCACATTTGTGATTGAAAAGTAAAATTAAATGGTCATAGGTCATGAGGAGTGCATGCTATGTGAACAAGGCTTACAGATGTTGGTCAGAATGGAATGGAAACACCTATAAATAAAAATATCCAGGTAGTGAAGGAATCCCAGGACACACTCCTCATGACCTGTAGTTAACATTCTTGTATACACACATGATAAAGTGGATTCCATAACAATAACTTTCAATATCTAACAGCATTCACAATCATGTTGCAAGGGGAAGTAATACCCTTTCAGCACTAGAGTGAAAAGCAGTTGAAATCCCTGCCTAGATTTCACTTCATTCATTGTTGGAATAATTAAAGTGAAATGACACATGAACAAATCTCAATACAAAAAAGTGAACAAAATGTAACGCTGAATCTATCTTTGAACTTCATACTATAAAAATATAGACTAGGGGCTCAATTTTAGAATCGCTCGTATGATACTTCGACTGACTTTCAAAATCCCAACAAGTAGCATCTTTTTAAATAATCATATCACTCACTAATACAACAAGTGGTTTGAACCATTCGAATTTGTTTTCTATCAATAGAACATCTTTCTTTTCGCATGATACTTCCGTGCGGAATAACATACAAGCAATTCAAAAATCGAGCCCCAAAATGTTAGCAAAATAGAAGTTTGCATGGGCAGCAGGGCCAGTCGTGCCATGGCCCCGAGCCGAGCAACAAATGCACTCTCTCAAATGCTACGGGTATTTCAATCAAGCAACATTTGCTCTACACCCGACCTAATTAACTTTGGGAATAGTCGAGCCAAATCCGGGAACGAGAAGTCTTTCAAATTATTAAATTTTTGTATACCTACGTGAGGCTCCATCAGTCCTTACAGAATAACACATTTCTTTCTGGTTCGGCTGATTTCGTCCTTCCCGGGACCAGACTTCTTGTTAATCTGTCGCACTAGGTCATAGAACACATCGTTCACGTGTACTTTCGCCTTCGCGGAGGTCTCCATGAAAGCGCAGTTGAAGTGGCGCGCCAAGTTGGAACCCTGCTCCTTGCCGACGACGCGCTCCGCCTCCAGGTCCATTTTGTTACCGACCAGTACCATCGGGACGTCGTCCTTGTCCTTCACCCGCAGTATTTGCTCTCGCAAGTCTTGCAGGTCGTTGAACGTCGACTGTGCGGTGATTGAATATACTAGTACGAAACCTTGTCCGTTCTTCATGTACAGATCTCGCATCGCCGTGAACTGCTCCGTGCCGGCCGTGTCCAGGATTTCGAGCATGCATTGCTGCCCGTCCACTTCCACCTGTTTCCGATAGCTGTCCTCGATGGTGGGGTCGTATTTCTCGACAAAGATGCCTTGTACGAATTGCACTGTCAGAGCGGATTTTCCCACGCCTCCACTTCCTAGCACGACTATTTTATATTCACGCATTATTAACTGTGTACTATGTGGTTGAATCCAAGAATATCAAGGATTATATTGCTAGAATGCACATAAACTTTTATGTTAACGCAAAAAAAACCTCTAACAAGTCAAACCGCCATGACACCGTTAAGCAGGGCGATGGCTCACTGTGCCAGTATTGCCATACCACAAAATTACCACGGAAATATATATTTTTGGTAGGAATTTGAATGACTAATCATTTAATCACAGTTGAGCAATAGACAGTAACTAATAAAACTATTAAATATAATTATTTAATAGGTGCATCTTGTTGCAGCGAGCACTCCTTTGTGTCCTTTGTGACTGCATTTCATTGTACATTGATTTATAAAAGGAAATAATGACATGGAAATAACCTTAGATCAGACCAACAAGGGAGATATGCCTGAGTTCAATTATCGTTCGTGTTCAAATGTCTTTTCTTTTTTCATACATTTATTTCACTATCTGCATGGGTGCTTAAAATTTAACTACGATGTACGTAACGTAAACTATTTGATGTAGGCAGGTATTTTAAATACTAGCGAATTTAGCGAATAGTAATAGATACAACTTCAAATAACCGTATAGTCCACATGCAAAAAGGACTACAAGAAGTGCGTTCGGATAGCCCCTTTTTGGCAAAAATAACTGTTATAAATGCCAAAACCGATCACACAACATTATTACGTAGCGTTCGTTTTGGAAATGTATGAGTAAAAGTTCAATTTTTAACTGTTTTCTCTCAACGTTCGGAAAGGTTAAAAACTGATAAGTGCCATCGTGAACTGCCACTTTTGATCCACCTCGCGACATGGGGTCGTTGTGTGTATATCTGTGTGGTCGTTGTGTTCGTTTTTGAGATATTTTTGACGTTTGTTTTTCGCGGAGTTTCAATGTTTTGGTCTTTTGGTTACGCGTGATTGTAACAATTCTACAGATTATTTTACTACAAATCTACGTTGTTTCTAGTTTCAATTAAATTTTTGTGGTCAATAGCGAATAACGAGAATGACGCACTAGTAACTGAAGAAGGCAAAATCGATAGTTCTAATTAATTTGTGGGCGGAATTACTACAATTTATGACCTATGAAGCTATGAGAATAGCAAACAAAATAATTCGATTGTGTACTTTTATGTGCTGTTGCTGTGTCATGTACACCACCACCGTTCATTTTGGGTAGTTAACAAAAGTGGCAAATGAGGCAAAATTCTCAAGAATCAAGACCAATTTTGACAATGCTAAAAATCCTAACATATTAAGTATTAAGCTATCCAAACACACCTAAGGTCATCTGCAGGCCTAGCACGGGCCGTGGATAAATAGTCTTTCTACCTTTTTTATCCCGCGAGAAAGAGACAGATGTATCCATATTCTAGCTTTGTCGCGTCTACGCGCGGTTAAAAATCGTGGAAAGACAATTTGTCCACAGCCCGTGCTAGACTTGCTGCTGGGTGAGTTCGACTAAAGCCATCATGCCTGATTTAGGCCAGATGCGATTCACACCGGCCACACCAACTTGCCATAATATATTATTATCTCTTTTGTTTGTCTGATCTGAGGAAATAACAGATTAAATAATTATATCAATTTAAGCCTGACTGACAATAAAGAGCACTACAGCGCCTGCGGGCTGTACCATCCTTGTACCATCACTATAATTATTGCACAGTTCGAGTCGCGTCTCGCCATGTTTTTTTTAAAAAAAGGTCAAAGATTACGTTACGTACGTACGTACGTTTTCGTCTCGTGCAATCTCGAGACGAAACATGCGTGCGTTGGCTTTTAGCATGATATTAGAATATAATGTTACTATTACCGCTAGGCAAGTCATTTCGCAAATTTAAATGGAAGCTTTACTAGTTTTGCACACGTACCATTTTATTATGTGGAGGAGCAGCTTTTTAAACAAATCTATTTTTTTACACTGGCAGTACCTTGGCGTGAAGTTTTCAATTACGGTTATAGATGGCAGTTTTATCAATAATTTCAGTCGACCATCTGTTGCAAAGAAATTGGATTTTGGACCCATAATCCAATTTCTTTGATCTGTTGCCTTCTATTATATTTAATGAACAATAGTAAAAAATGGCATGAAAAAACCAACAAAAATGCAAAAATGATTGATAACATAATTAAGTGTAATACCTACTTATTTGAAATAAATCGGCCAAGTGCGAGTACTGCTCGCGCACTGAGTGTTCCGTACCACCACAAAATACAATATGTTTGTTTAAGTAACCGAATTACCAGTAATTATAAAGCCTTCGCAGTTTGCTACAGGCGCTCGAGTATAAATTGGTACATAATGAACAGAAATTTGTCACCGACTCGCACTTGGCCATTATTTATTATTTGTTGTTATACTTTAGAGTGTGTACTACAACCGTGCCAAGTTTGACGATTGTGCGTATTATCGCTTTTACATGAGAGCTAATACAAAAATACACTTTTATTGTGCGAACTGCTAGTCTGTGGAATGCGCTGCCTGAATGGGTGTTCCCCGATAACATAGATAAACATATATACTACCGATAGATACAATCTGGGTGTCTTCAAATCACGAGTGAATCGGTTTCTTCTAGGCAAGCGTGCTCCACCGTAGACCGCATCATCGCTTAACATCAGGCGAGTTGGCGGTCAGTCAGTCAGGCAAGCAGTCAAGCGCAAGCCAAAAAAAGGAAAATGATGTTTGTTGTGGGGGGGGTCCAATTTAACGACTGCTTGGTGAATTTGCCGACCCATCGTTATAAGGAGATCGGTATTCGCAACGTCGTCAAAACGCCATTTTAGCGAATTTGGCGATTTTTTGGCGATCGATAAAGAACGTTACTTGCACTGCCGGTTCGTGAAATCACCGTTCCGTTTCGTAAAGGAATCCAACGATACATCACTCATCAAAATCTGTCAAGCCGCTTAGACTACAGGAGGTACTACAGGAACCCAGAAACATACTTACATGCTTACACACAACCCAAAAACATTAGCCTCCTTCTTGGACAGTCGGTTAAAAGTTAGCAAGGTTTGAAGGGAAATGCGTTCCGGTTCGTAAGTCCAATTCGACCACTGGTTAACAGTGAATAGATGCCCAGTACTTATCTATGGTATTACTGTAATATTTTCCCTTCACAAAAACGCAGCATTAGGTAGGTAAGTTACGAGCAAACAACTAATCCTGTTAAAAGTTATTACAGCCACTAATTACGTCTGAATCCAATTATTGCCTCGCGAGGCAGATTTACGACGAGAACCGAATCAGCAGTAATGAGTGCGAATAGCAGAATAGCAAGATAAACAAGGGTTTGCTCAGGGAAGATAGCTTTCGCCGCCACTATTCAGTATCTTTAAATAAAGCAGCTAATGATAAGGCGCTGTCTCTAGGAGCGATGATACCGCGGCGATTTTATAATACCGAATTAGCGATATAATAATATTATGTTATTTATGTTACCCACGACTTGGTACCTATGCGTAGAATTTCATGTAAATTTCAATCCCCGGGGAGGGGGGAAGATATATCTTAGGCTTAATCCATTTCTTTCTTTATATATAAGATAAAGCTGACAAGCTTATTAAGATAACTATAGCTTGTCTATTTTCTATCGGATACATTTCAGCGTGTGTACGCACGAATTTCTTGACCTTATTCCATCCTCCCCCTTTTACAATAGGATAAGTAGAAATAAATAAATATTTAATAATAAATATTTCGGGACATTTTTCACAAACGGTCATCTGACCCCAAACTAAGCAAAGCTTGTGATATGGCTGCCAGAGACTGATATACATACATATATAGTTTTAAATACATACTTAAATAGATATTAACAACCAGATAACCACCATTACCACCAGACCATTTGTGTTAACAAACACAAATGTTCATCACATAAATGTTTGTCCTAGGTGGGAATCGAACCCACGCCCCAAGAAACGCTCAGAAGGTAGGTTCACTACCAACTTGACCAACGGGCTATCAAATAGTACACTACCACCCCTTTCACGTGGAAATGCCAAAGTTACGGCCTACGGCATCTCCATATAGCAATAGTAGAATTTACGGCACTACGGCAAGTCCAGTGGTCAAAATGCCTATAATTGTGGATTTGGTTCTTCCCAGCGTCGGCTTTGGGGTAGAGAGAGAGAGAGAGAGAGAGGAACGGTCGTTCTAGGCTTCAGATAGCAAGGGGCGCCAAAATATGAAAAAAAAAAATATAACGAGCAAACAATAAAATTTTGATGGCGCCTCACGCCTCGGGGCGCATGGGGCGAAGCGTTGGACGCGCACACTTATGTTAGGTATGTTGTTTGTAGACAGTATATTTTTTTATGTGGAATTAGCTTATATCCTTGATTAGCACATGGGTACCTTTTTTAACCCGGAATAGATTCCTGGTACCTTTGACCAAAATAAAATGAATGGTCGGGAAGACGGGGACCCAGAAGAAGCGCATTTTTGAAGATTACAAAATGGGCGCCGGCGCTCACTTCGTTTCAGTCGGTCTCTAGTCGTAAGAAGAGCAACACGAGACTATTGTTACATGATAACGAAACATCTCACAAAATTATGCCTTCGTGTGCATTCCCGAAGTGTAAATACAAAAAAAAAATACGCTATAAATTTTTCGTAACAAATGTACTGGGGCCTTACGGACAACTGCTATTGCGGCACCTAATCCGCTCAGTTGGAAAATCACGCAACCGCAAACCGTATCTGGGCGCGATAAGGTTCACGTTCGCGTGATTTTCCAACTGAGCGACTTAGGTGCCGCAGTAGCAGTTGTCCGTAAAGCATGTACATGGATAAAATTAGGTGTTGAAGTATAGAATATGTCCGACGGTTTTGACTCGTTTTTACTGAGCAAGTTATGGTTATGGCCCCACCATGAATTTTATTTCGGTCGAAGCCTGGTACGATAGTTTTCAAAACGAAACGCGCTGAAAGACAATCTCGCTCTGCCTAATCAAAGGCTAGAGCGCTGGTTCTTCCTACTAATGTAAAATTGCAAAAACTCGCAGTATCATGCCGTGTTATAAAGTAATTAACGAATAATACGGAGCTGTCGTGATTACGGGCGCGCCGGCGGCCAGCCCAGTTAATGTCACTATCATATCATTGCAGTTAAATCGTATAGCGTACAGAAATGAAACACGGAAACTAAATTAATTAAGAGCTGTAATGGTTCTGGCTGAAAAGGGAGAAGTTAACGTCATGTGGCGTTATTGCTGCTATACAGAATTATACACGGAAAGCTACGGAAAGGTTGTACGCCGTAAAGGGTCATTATAAGCAACTTTTGACGTGAAAACATCTATTGGCGCGCCTTAGCAGTAAAACCGACTCGTATGGCGTGACGGCAAACGACATGACGCTCTCTTATACGCCGCCATGCTCCCTCCATTAACTTAAATGTTTTACATCTGCCAGGCGCCCCTGATGGCCAACTTTTTAATATGAGAACATCCTTAAAAATCACGAAAAGTATAAGCTATTTCAGAGAGAGAAGATTTAGTAGAGTGAATGTATTTTTTTATGGTACCGCTGATGTTTTTTCGCGATTTCAGTGTTGATCCTATATAGGTAGGTAAAATGACTTCGTTTCCGCTTAATATTCCATTTAGCTTAATTTCGTGTTTACATGCAATGATTACGTATGAATAGGTTACTTAGGTATACCTACCGAAATTGGATTTTGATCTCATTGTGTTTGTATTGTAGTTATTTGAGTTATAGGTAGGTACCTATTTAAAATTTATATTCATACTAGGTACAGCAATACAATAAACGATATAAATAAAAACCTACAGTAAATAATATGGGACTTTCGCCGTACCTAAAGCTTATAAATGAACTAGCTGCATCCCACGTTTTACCTGCGATTTTCTTGTTTACCCGCATTTGCTGCGTAAAAAAGTATTCCTGGTGATGCATACCTACTACAGTCTTGCTAAATTTCATAGAGTTCCCTCCATCCGGTTAGTCGTGAAAAGGTAGCACACAAACAAACACACCTACAGAGTGATAAAGGTACAATATGATAGGTATGATTTATTATTAGTGTGATGGTGATGACGTTGAGATGAAACCCAGTTTAATAATAAATACGAAAAACTCTTTGGTACCGTTTGCTTAGTGATTCATGATCATCATCACCACTGCTGGACATAGACATCGATCTCCAAAAGGGCCGGTTGGAAGCGGCTTGCATCCTGCGTTTCCCTGTGGTCTCTTTTAGGTCGTCTGTCCATCTTGTGGGTCAACGTCCTATGCAGCGCTCGCCGGTCTGTGGTCTCCATTCGAGAACCTTTCGGCCCCATTGGCCATCGTTTCTGCGTGCTATGTGCCCTGCCATCTGCCACTTCAACTTGCTAATCCCGTGGGCTATGTCGGTAACTTTCGTTCGTCTACGGATCTCGTCATATCTGATTCGTTCTCGTAGAGAAATCCCGAGCATAGCTTCGTGATTAATTGTTCCATAAACAAGTTATTTTTAAATAGGATAGAGGATTTGAAACATCCATTGAAAAGTGCCATTTTCAATCAAGGTTTTGGCTGTGAAATGAACAATCGAAAAGGAATTATTATTTTAACCTGAGCTAATTTAAAATTATCTTTTTAATTTCAATAACGATGCAAACCGTATGAACATTGCGCGAAAACAATCTGTTTATAAGTTTAAAATAACGAAGTCTCGTACAAGAGAAGAAAAGACTGGTATTCATAGTAGTCAGAGTAGAATATAAACTTTGCCAAGGCTTTGTTAGCTCGCACCTGTTCTGCATTAAAGTGATGCAAACAATGTTTGCAAACGGACCCACTGCTGTCTGAAGTTATACCTCTTCAGAGTACGCTACACGGTATAGGACTACACACACTTCACTTACCACTTTAGATTCACTTATCACTGTTTACCACTGAACTATGGGGTCTATCCTAAAATTGCAATAAATAAATAATAATAAATATTCGAGACATTTTTGCACACACTGTCATCTGACCCCAAACTAAGCAAAGCTTGTGATATGGCTGCTAGAGACTGATATACCTACATATATAATTATATTTAAATACAATCTTAAATCGATATTTGTACTTAATTCATACATTTTGTCAAGTTTCCTTTATAGACCTTTTTTTTGAGAGCAGCAGATTTTTTTGCGATTTTTTTTATGTTCCATAGTGAAAGTTGTTTTTATATACCAGCACAGCACTATAGACTTATGCAGGTAACTTTGTGCTGTCGGATTACTTAGGAATAAACGTCAATGCTTGCATACACATAAAAGATAAAAAATCGTTTAGATCTTTTCTGTGCTTGCATAATATAACGAACCATAGTAATTTTTAAACTTTCGCTGTTTTTCTTTCCGCAGTTTTCAGTCAGCTCGTGACCACGGCCATTGTAACATGGTCGAAACGTCGAGCGAAAGGTATATATTTTTTACCTATATTAAATAATACGTGATAAGTCCCGATAAACATTTAAAACATAACGAACCATCTTTATAACCGGCATGTTTTTTTTACAAAAATCTTTGTCAATTATTTTTTTAATCGAATGGGCTGTATTTAATGTGGTTTAAGGGTGGTCCTATACCTAGACAGATATAAACTTTTTATTATCATCAACATTATAAGCCCATCATGTTCCCACTGCTGGGACACCAGAGAGGATGGACACTAATCCACCATGCTGGCCCAGTGCATATTGGTGATTGTCATAAAATCTTTGAATATTTTGAGACTCTCGGACATACCGGTTTCCTCATGATGATTCCATTCTCCGTTTTTGAGCGATGGCATCGAAAAAGCACATAATAAGTTATTGGTGTAGGGCCAAGGATCGAACCGGGTGCCGTCAGATTGTAAAGCGCATATGCTAATGCTCGGCCAACATTGCATACCAGAAATAAAAAATATAATGAGATAGAGAAACTTATAAGCTACAGTCTATTTTAATTTAAAGAAAATATTTCACCTTAGAGGTGGACAATTACTAATTAGGGATGAACCAGTTTATTGAATTTCACTCACCGTGGTATTTTTAAATATCTTTATTTATGGGCACAGTCATTATTTTCGAGACGCGGTGTGTGTTATTGGGGTAGACTGAAGATGTAATAGCATAGTCTGAAGGAGCCCTTGTCGTTGTGTGCGTCACCAAGCCGTGGGCAGTTAGGCAATGCAAGAATTTTATATTCTTTCGAGAATTGTGAGGGCTGGCAAAGTAGGTAGCTATCCACCATCCTATATCTATCTATATATTTAAAAACCTATCAGGGCAACTGGTCAAAGCAACTTGTAACCAAAATGCTGGCCTATATTTTGCCCAAAGAATAAGCATTGCCATACAACGTGGCAATGCAGCCAGCATTTTGGGAACACTGCCCACCGGTAGCGGATTGTTAGATTAGTTTTAGATTTAGATAAATTTTTAGTTTTAGATTAGTTTTTTAGTTTAAACAAATTTAATATTCTATTTGAGCACCTCTAAGCTATTTAACATTTATTTTACAATATTTCCTCATAAAAGTTGGTGTCATAGACAATTTTCAGGGAAAAATTATAACCTAAGTTTTTGTTCATTCTATTTTACCGAATTTTCTATTATCTGCACGTTGCCCTTCATTTCTTATCTGTTTCGGCTCAGACCGACCTTATTTTAGGCTCAAACCGGTAGTCAGCAATAAATTATGATATCACCGCTCAGTATGAAAGTCTAAGAATATAAGTTTTTATTTTTTATTTATTTTTATTATAGATAGGCTTGCGCTTGGCCGCCAACTCGCCTGATGTAGTTATTATAGTTATATAGGTATAGAATAGTTATAGTTATTCTAAGATAAAAGTAGTGTTTGAAACAGAAACCTTACACTTGATTGTAGCTTATTTTGTGCGTTACATTACCTATAGTCGCCGCCCTTTCTTGGGACAAAGGCCAGAGACAGGTGTTTGATTTGATGAAAATAATAGGCCTTTGTTTTTTTTTATCATAACTTCTAAAGTTCTAAGGTATAAGAGTTTTTGGTCGGATTAGGAAGGGATGTTTTGTGCCTTTCTCGCAAAGGGAGCCTTACCTACAAGTAACGACGTTCTTTTAAAATGCTTAACTTTCTGTGATTTAATGCTTAATTTTTTTCCTTAATCGGTTCCATGATGGTCAGTTTTTGTTTAACTTCACATGTTTGTATGTAATTATGTATGTAGATTTGTTTGTATGTTAAGTACATATCATGCAAGCCTAATTTGAAAAAAAAAAAAAAAAAAAAAAAAAAGTTGAATTGCGCGAGCAATTTTTTAATAAAATGGCGCCTTTACTATTCAATACAATACAATGACTCTTTATTAAAACACCACAAAACAAGGATAACATAAACATTACAATAAAAATATTATCTAGGCTTTTAACACGCGGCCTTATCGCTTAAAGCGATCTCTTCCAGGCAACCGTGCACGGAACAGAATTATATTTTTGCTTTAACCCTTAAAAAAGAAGAAAAAGCGGTCACCGTATCCAAAATCAGCATCGGGCTAGGTTATCACGCCATGTAAGCGCACCATTTAAAATTGAATTAGATGAAACCGTTCAAAGTATGAGTTACCCAGAATACAAACCGCCCATCAATATTGTCCCTGTGGGCGAAAAATCGCGGAAAAGTAGCCCCCTCAGTGGCTTCCTAAACACGCTAAAACAGAGCGACAAACTTTTTTGTAGAAATGGCAAAATTATGGAATTAATCATTTTCGGTGGAGGTTTTCAGTGTCATTTAGAAAGTGCGATGGTAGCTCCTCTACTTAACTGTACAAGGTAAGTTGGTCGCACGTGTACTGTACACGCAAGAGTACGCTACGTTGGGCACGCAACCACTGCCATTATAAATATTACAAAGAGATCTTTTGTTTATTGTTACAAAAAAGTTGCTTATTTGATACCATAATTCTGTGAAATACTGTGAATCTGTCTTTTTAATAGACTTCTAAAACGAAGAGGTAAGTACTGAATTCAAATGTACGAGTATGTCAATGGAATAACGATACACCTGTAGGTAGTATAGGTAATAGGTATAGCTACCTTAAGAGGTAGCTAGGGTTGCCAACTATACTTTAAAACAAAAGTATCCTACTTTATTTTGCTTTATTATACTTTAAAAAAAAAGTATCGTAAATACTTTTTTGTGACATAATATATGGATAGAAAGAAACGGAAAACTTATTCTTGTAAGATTGCACTATGCTAGCACAGATGAGAGGCAGACAGTTGTATACTTTATTTTCCTAAAAAAAGTTGGCAGTACTAAGCGCGGCTGCCCCATGAGCCGAAGGTCCCGGGTTCCATTAAATTAAATAAAAAAATATTTATTGAATTAAAGTAAAATGCTTACTAATATTAGAAAAGCGAATGTAAATCTGTCTCCCTATCTGGATGTTTGATCGCTTTTCATGACTAAACGGCTAAGCTGATCTTAACAAAATTTGGCAGGGAGATAGACGGACATAATATTTATCCCCCCCAAAAATGCGGAAAAAACTGAAAAATCGCGGGTAAATAGCCCTTTATTTAAAAAACATAATAATTACCAAACTTTTTTTTTTCATATTGTTTGTCCATTTTTGGACATGGATGGATCGGAGATATATAGTTACAAGTAAAACAAATAGCACGAAGAACAGATGGTAGATGGGGCCGAATGGTTCTCGAATGGAGACCACGGACTGGCAAGCGCAGCGTAGAACGTCCACCCACTAGATGGACAGACGACCTAAAAGAGACCGCAGGGAAACACTGGATGCAGGCCGTTTCCAACCGGCCCCTTTGGAGATCGATGGGGGAGGCCTATGTCCAGCAGTGGACGTCCTACGGCTGAAATGATGATGATGTGGTTGATGAAAATAAATACGAAGCGCAATTTCAAAATACTTAACATGGTAATATATAAGCAGAAAGTAGCGAACAAAATATGAACCCTGAAAACATAATTACAGCAAGCGGGCTGAGAGTCTGAAAGGCGAGTTGCGTGCAACTTTAATTGCAACTTTTATTCAATTTGAAAGGGAATATCTTCGGCGGAAAATGCGGGCGTGGGCGGCATGAATGAGTTCGTTAGGGCCTGGTAAACAGGCTCGGAATTCTCTGTAGACCAAAAATCTCCGGAAATAGAGGACTGAAAAGATAAAAAGGCATGGAAATTCCTAACAGTCTTACTGTTAAAACTACTAGGAATTTCCTTCCCAAATAGACTTGGTAGTAAGACTACTGGAATACTTTTGTTCACTAGACTTAAAGGTAAAGGTGAATCTACTGGTTTAACTAGTTAGGTCTCAAACAAACGTTAAACAGCGCAGTTTGGAAAACCACGCGAACGTATGGTTTGCGGTCGTGTAACTTTTTTCATAATCTAAACTGGATTGCTTAAAACAGCTAGGCGTAAGGCCCCCGGAGTCAGAAAAGAGTTATTAGTTTTTTGGATTTAATTTAATTACAGTAACAACGAAACAAAAAAAATATCGTAACTGTTTTTAGATAGAAAAAATAAAATTGAAGTTCTAAGCTGTTAGCTTTAATTTTAAGCTCTACGCTGTTATTATGGACGCCCGTTTTATAAAATAATCTAGAAACCAATTTATGTATATTTATATTAATGTCAAAATTTACAAATATTATTTATAATTAAAATAATATTAGAGTTACTAACTAAAATAAAAATAAACCTAACTATATATAAGAAATTAGAACTAAATTAAACTGTCTACCCAAACTATAAATAAAAAACTAAATAAAAACTTTATGTTAACTAAATAATACAAGCATCAAAATGACGTCAATCCTATTGTAACAATTAGCAGGGGCCTTACGGGCAACAGCTAATTGCGGCACCTAATCAGCTCAGTTGGAAAATCACGCGACCGCAAACCGTATTTGGGCGCGACAAGGTTCACGTTCGCGTGATTTTCCAACTGAGCGGATTAGGTGCCGCAATTAGCTGTTGTCCGTAAGGCCCCAGGTCTAAAATAGTTCTTAACCTTTGCTGACTTACATAATTATGTACGAAAAATTTAAAGACAGTTGTATCTTTTCGTACCTATTTTTTTGATATTCTTAGGGCCGTCAAATTAGTTATTAAGTCTAATTTGAAGAATTTACTAAAAATCAACGCCAACAGTAACTCGCGGCGTTTTTCTTTTCACAATTTCTAAAACTTATTACATCTACGATACAGACTCTACGTGCTACAACCGCTACGGTCGTAGAAAACGGCTACGCTACGATTTCGCTAAGCTCAATATTGCCTGATCAAATTTTCCAAACTGTATCTTCTTTTAAACTGAAGCTAAATTTAGGGTGGATTCGACCAAACGAGAGTAAATTTTATTCTTAGAATAAATCGCCAGCTATTCGAGAGCAAATCAATTTCACATTTTACGATCTAAAGTTCTAAGAATAGCAAGCATTTTCAAGACTAGTTACTATACCACCGTTTTTGGTGGAATAACTAGAGTTATTCCGAGATTTTTTGAATTGCCGGCAGCGCGGTATTATGGTTCTATGGTCTTTGGTATTGTCATTTCATTTCGATGAGTTATTTTTTCAAGTTTTGACGTCTGACGTTATATTTTGTCATTTGACATTTACTTTCTTGCAATACGACAAAAGCGAGTTGATATGGACCCGGGCATGTCCTAAAACTGTGACCAGAACTACCAGAGGATGGGCAGCAGCGTCCTATTAGTACACGGTGAATTTACTGCGATCCACAAGCCGCCTGCCAAGTGTGGGGATTATGGCAACACCCCTCTCTACGAGGGGGGCCTTTGTTCAGCAGTGGACGTTTACGGGCTGATGATGTGATGTGTGATGTGAATTGATATGACATAAACTTGAATACCGTGGCGTTGTAGAACAACAATTGTGGGTAATAGATTCGTTCATCATTCATTCCGATAGTAATTTATAAACTTTCGCGATTTGAACAATTTTTTAAATGTTTATCAGGACTTATCACGTATTATTTAATTTAGGTAAAAACCAAATGAAATAATACGTGATAAGTCCTGATAAACATTTAAAACATTCATTCCGATATTCACGTATAGTAATTCTAAGCGAGTTTACGAGTTTAAGATCTTAGAATAGATTTATCCTTGGTATAGTTAATAGTGTATAAATTCAAGTTTGGTCAAATCCACCCTTAATGGTATAGCGAGGGGTGGTAATAGAGTATCGCCCTGGGCGGTTGATTTCTTCGGGGTAATTTTAGAGGGTATTTTATTAAGAAAGGACTTTTAAGCCGTTGTCAACAATGTTGGCCATTACAATGACTCACAATTTGCTTCCAATGCGACCCTGTAAATTATGTAGGCCAGGAACATGGTCTTCTTGTACCCCGTTATATTACGCTGCTTAACCTCTGTCCCAAACCCAAACCAAAATATTTCTACGTCGATCATAAATACCTCATTACTTTGTCATTCATCTTGTTGCCATAGGTTTGAACAAAAACGTTACTTATTAGTAACGTTTTTGTTCATTTTTTTATTTTTACTAAAGCTGAATTATTATTCAGCTTTGGTAAAAATAAAAAATAAAATTAAAGCTCATTATTACAATGACGTATCATTCACAATACAGACACAACGCACGTTCAATGTGAAAGCCGCTATGAATTTATTCTATTTTCGATTTTATTTCAATTTAAAAGTGATAATAAAGTTTTTGCAATAGTAAACACAATATTGCCAATATGTGCACAGTCCTAATGAAATACTCAACGTGCGAGAGAGACAAAACGGTGAAAAGATCAAACAAAATGATATCGAACTTATGGTAGCAATAAAGGTCAGAATAAATTAAACTCTAACAGTGTTTTGTATTTTTCTCTCATTCAAATTTTGAACTCAATCAAATAAGACAAAAGACGGAGTAACTATTACAAGGCTACTCCACGTTTATTAGTAACTAGTCGGCCGCCCCTGCTTCGCACGGGCGAAGTCGGGATATATAGCATATGTCAACTGGGGATAGTGCAGCATCCCAACAGTGAAAGAATTTTTCAAATCGGTTCAGTAGTTTCGGAGCCTATTCAATGCAAACAAACAAACAAACAAACAATCAAATCTTTCCTCTTTATAATATTAGTATAAATGTGTTTATCTATGGTACTACTGAATCCTACTATAATATTATAAACGAGAAAGTTTGTATGTATGGATGTATAGATGTATAGATGTATGGATGTTTGTTCCTCTTTCACGCTGCAACGGAACAACGGATCGACCAGATTTTTGCATGGATATAGTTTAAGAGCCAGACAGTGACATAGGCGACTTTTCATCATCCACCACCACCATTTTTCATCACTACGCGGGTGAAACCGCGGGGCGCAGCTAGTAGTGAGTATAACCAAGGAAGTAGTCTATCTTCCTTGGTGTAACGCATCAACCTACATCTATAATCTGAAGTAAATTATATATGCCCAAAAGGGCAAAAATCCGTGATACGCTTCTGCTTAAATTCGTATTAAGCACTAGCAACGTTTCCACCGTCGTGCTATCGAGCTAGGATTCTTCACGTCCAATATTGCCTCCATTTCAGCTCCAGCTTTGTAAAGTTTGTAGGAAATGCGAATTGCATTGCATTCACTTTGATATTTTTAACCCCTGACCCAAAAAGCGGGGTGTTATTAGTTTTGAGCCTTTGTCTTTTGGTCTTTGTGGGTTTGTGTTGTCAAATGAACCGACTTTATCGGAGAGTAGGTATATATTATTATTAGTAGTTAGAATAGAATAGAATAATTGTTTATTCATTAATCATAGTACAAAACAGTTTCAAGTGACCAGGAACTCCATTTAGACAAAAAAAAAACTGTATTTGGAGTCCCTGCTCTTCTTAGGATAGAACATCTTAGCGTGTGTGTGTGTGTGTGTGTGTGTGTGTGTGTGAAGTGTGTGTGTGAGTGGTTTATGTATATGGTTTAGGCTTTTCTTTGGTCGAGGATTTTGAATATTTTGGACACAGTAGGTTTCTTCTCATCATCATCATCATCAGTCAGAAGACGTCCACTGCTGAACATAGGCCTCCCCCTTTAACCTCCACACTGAACGTCAGCCTGCCTTTTGCATCCACTGGATGCCCGCGACTCTCACAATGTCCTCGGTCCATCTAGTGGGAGGCCTCCCTACGCTGCGTCTTCCGGTTCGTGGTCTCCACTCCAGAACCCTTCTTCCCCATCGGTTATCGGTTCTTCGAGCGATGTGGCCTGCCCATTGCCACTTCAACTTGCAAATTTTAACAGCTATGTCGGTGACTCTGGTTCTTTGGCGAATATCCACGTTTCGGATTTTATCGCGCAAAGAAACTACGAGCATAGCTCTCTCCATTGCCCGCTGTGTGACTCTGAGTTTTTCCAAAAGGCCTACAGTTAAGGACCACGTCTCAGTACCATATGTCATCACTGGCAACACACACTGGTCAAAGACCTTCGTCTTGAGGCACTGTGGTATCTTGGACGAGAAGATGTCACGCAATTTCCCGAACGCTGCCCATCCGAGTTGGATTCTTCGGGCGACCTCTTTGCCTAAGTTGGACTTACCTAACTGAACAATCTGTCCAAGATAGGTGTAATGGTCAACAACTTCGAGAGTATCGTTCCCAACGACCACTTGCACGGGTTCAACATGGACATTGGACATAATTTTTGTCTTGTCCATGTTCATTTTAAGACCCACCTGTTGGGAAAGGCTACTGAGGTCGCTGAGCATCGTATTGAGATCCTCCAGCGACTCTGCCATGATGACTATATCATCGGCAAAACGAAGGTGAGTGATGTATTCGCCATTGACGTTGATGCCGAATCCGTTCCAGTCCAAGAGCTTGAAAACGTCCTCCAATGCGTTCGTGAACAGTTTCGGAGAGATAACATCTCCCTGTCTCACGCCTTTCTGCAGTTGGATTGGTTCCGTGCTCTCGTCCTGTAATCGGATCGACATGGTGGCGTTTCTATACAGACACTTCATCACTTCGATATACCTATAGTCGATATGACAACGCTGGAGGGACTGCAATACTGCCCAGGTCTCGATTGAATCGAAGGCTTTTTCGTAGTCCACAAACGCTAGGCATAATGGCCGATTATACTCCTCAGTCTTCTGTATAATCTGGCGGAGCGTGTGAATGTGGTCTACGGTGCTCCAGCCTTTACGGAAACCGGCTTGTTCGGGGGTCTGGAAGTCATCAAACCTGCTTTCGAGACGGTTCGTAATGACTCTGGAGAACAGCTTGTACACATGGCTCAGGAGTGAGATGGGTCTATAATTCTTCAATAAGGTGTTATCACATTTTTTGAAGAAGAGTACCACCACACTCCTGTGCCATGCTTCAGGCGTAGTACCTTCGAGAATGACGGAATTAAATAACTTCTGGAGGACTAAAAGTACCGGTTTTCCACCCGCTCTCAGTAGTTCTGTCGTGATTCCGTCATCACCCGGCGCCTTGTTGTTCTTAAGCTGTTTCAGAGCCATTCTAATCTCGTACAAGCTGATGTCTGGGATGTCTTCAGTGTAATGTCGGGTCAGTTTCGCTCTCTTGTCCTGAGCTGTACTGACAATAGGCTGTCGTGTCGAGGTTTTTAGGAGCACATGGTTGCCTGGAAGAAATCGCTTAAGGCGATAAGGCCGCCCAGTATACTGCCGTATATTTGTTTTTTATGTTAGTATAAGTTTCATTTGTATTTTCGGTGTGTAATAAAGAAATATTGTATTGTATTGTATCACATCTTTCACAGGTCGGGCAATATTTCAAACACTACCCAAAATACTCTCCCCTTTTCCTCCGACCAAACGACTCTCTGGTACATACAAAATACTACAGATAGAAAACTTGGAACAGACGACGAATAAGCTTTACAACCCTGAATATATTAGATGGCATAGCGTGAATTCTAAAGTAGGTAATCAAAGAAAAATTATTATTATAAAAATACTCCTAAAGATGCCAAAATTATCATTTTATTCACCCATTACTCTCTTGCCCTACCGACGTCACTTGAGTAGAAGGCGTAAGTGACGAGGTTTTGACAGATCTAAGGGACCCTGTTCGGGTAAGGGGCTATCTAATAGATATTTACTACAAGTAGAGCAGTATCCCGCTCGGACCAAGTCCCGGTCCCGCCCAGATTAGGTGAAAAATAGTACACGGAACTCCCTATAATTCAAACAATATCGAACAATATAAGGTACTGTCAGATAAATAAATGTCATAACTCGTTTATTGTAAAAATACAATGGTACTACTTAGGTTAACCAACACAATCTTTCTGTAACCAAGTAAGTCGTTTGTCTTTAGACCTTAAACGGTCTATGGGCAGTCTAACTGTATTTGTAGTTTTAGTTTTAGCTTGTATTTTGTTTAGTTAATAAAGGCGCTTGCTTAAAAAGTAAGTAGAATTAGCAGTTTATTCAAAGTTGATTATCTGTTTTCCTCTAAAGCCTGCGCATTCGCGTCGTCATATCATCCTCTTCAAATATGAATACCCAAGACACTACAACGAATTTTAATGAAGGCACATTTTGCTAAGTAACGTACCAAAGTTTGTTTAGGATCGGGCTTTTTCGCTGAATATAAGGATAATACTGGAAATAGTTGGGCTGATTGGATTTTCGAGGATTGACCCTCTAAATGAAGGTACCTACAATAAATACATCCATTCGCCGTTAGAGTTTAGATTTGGGAATAGGGGTTTTGAGCCGGCATCCGGCATAAAATAGGTGTTATAAACATAATGCTGCTAGCATTCTGGGGACCCACCGCAACAAGTATAAATTGTTTTATTGTAAACCTCTAATAAAAGAGCTGACAATTATCAAACGGCTGAACAGATTGTATTAAATCAAAGTAACAAATTCTTTATATGTGTACATTGGCTGGAAACTTTGTCAGTTAAACAGTATCCGGCCAAAATGAGTATACGTATCTCTAGTTAAGGGCATTGTATCGAGGGTGCTTGTTTGAACTTCAGAAATATAGGGTAGCCAATGTTAATCCATGTGTACCGTAACATTCTATAGGATTAGGTTAGGTTAGGGTGAGAGTAGCGCTTTATTTTTTGTAGCCTATTTTCGGGCTTGAAAAAGTTTGGAATGTGGGTAGATTGAAACTGGGACTTTAGCTTTTAGTATTGCTCTTACGCCGAAATCACACAATACTAGGCCTAGATGTGCTACAAAGGTTTTTAAAAAGTAAGTTTAAAGCTGGCACAGTTGCTCCACTGGCGTAGATGGAAGTGTATATAATGATGATGAAAAATAGTCTACCTGAATTAACTAATAATCCAATTGCAAAAAGGCCGGTAAAGTCGTCTGCTGGGCGAATTTGGGTAAAGGTATGAAACCCGATTTAGGCCAGATGTGTTCGCACCCATCACACCACCATACCATATCATCATCATCATTTCAGGACGTCCACTGCTGGATATAGGCCTGCCCCATCGATCTATCGCTCAATCGTGGGCAGGGCACAGCACGCAGAACAGATGGCCGATGGGGTCGAAAGGTTATGGAATGGAGACCACGGACCGGTAAGCGCAGCGTAGGACGTCCACTCACAAGATGGACAGACGACATAAGCGGATGCAGGCCGCTTCCAACCGGACCTTTTGGAAAATTATAATATTTCCAGCGGACTATGCAAAACTGAATCATATTTATAGCATCCAAATCATGACAAATATCCCCATCCGTGGAAAGTGTTAAAAAGAAAATAATGTTACCAACTTTTCCGGAATGCTCAGAATTCGGCATTTCGCGACATAAGGACTTTTTAACTTATATCCGAAGTTGGGGAACTTCTCGAACTTGTACACGGAAACGTCACTTTTTGTGGGAGTTATCATTTGTTTGCGAGGGAGTGCTGTCGCTCGAATCATGTTGGAAGTAAAAGGGCTGAAAGGGAAGTGAGGGTCGTTGCTCTGCGCACCAAAGCCGACCCGTAACTAAAAGAATATAGATATATAGATACATATTTATTGTTCACACAAAAATGGTATCGTCATCATCAGCCAGAAGACGTCCACTGCTGAACATAAGCTTCCCATTTTAACCTCCACACTGAACGACAGCCTGCCTTTTGCATCCACTGGATGCCAGCGACTCTCACTATGTCGTCGGTCTATCTAGTGGGAGGCCTACCTTCGCTGCAACGTATATACGCTGCAAAAATGGTATAGATATGACAAAAACAACTTACAACTAGTGAAATAGTTGGTGGCCTTATCACTGTAAGCGATTCCTTCCAGGGAGCATGGAGAAAATTCACAGAAGGGGAAGGACGGCGTGTGCTGTATTAATGGATTTTGTGATATATAAAATAAATAAATAAATATTCGGGACATTAAATGAAACTGATATGAAAACGTTTTGTTAAAAAACGTCTTCTTAATAAATATGTATGTAGCCACACATGGTGTCATTACAAAATTACATTCCTGGTAACAGGCATACACAGTATTATATTAAGGCGCGGTCTGATTACGATTTCAATTTCGTTTTTCACCCGCTTACGCCATGATCTATTTGCTATCTAAAACGGCTTTGTTTAAAGTCGAAAATCGTATATCATCGTATTTGATGATTATGATGACTTTGTGCTTGTGTTTATATTATTTTGAGGGTTTTTATTTAATTTATCAAAATATATAAATGAATTTCAACAATTAACTGGTTAAAGTTTTAAAAGACTAGTCTGGCTATATAATTATTCATTTATTTATTATATTCATTTCGGAGAATGTGCATCAGAGCTACATGACCTTATCCTGCCATCCCCTTTTTACTACAGGACAAGTAGAAAAACGGCCCACTACCACCCATACATTGTGGATTTTCCTTGGATACGTACCAAACGTTTCGATTCTACGTTTCTAATCCGTACGGCCAAAGTTTGGAACAACCTGCCGGCTTCCCTGTTCCCTGAGAGATATAACCTGGGCCTTTTCAAGGCCAGAGTGAATAGGTATCTTCTAAGTCTGCGTGCTTCATCTTCGACCACATCGTCGCTTACCAACAGGCGAGTTGGTGGTCAAACGCGGACTTATCAGCGTTAAAAAAAAAAAAACGTACAAAAAATATGTTGTTGTCGCTGAAAATTCAGAGTTCTTCAATTCAGAAGCTATTTTTATTGCGCAATTTGTAATATGTTTTTTTAAGAGTCTAGACAATTTTTCAAAATTTTATTCGGTTAAGATTATTACCAAGGGGTTTTTTCTACTTGTAGTATTTTTTTTATCTGATCAGCTAATTTTGTCACGTCACACAAAGCGTTTAAAAACACTTCTTTTGGTAAGTTTTGCGATTGTACCGCGTCTTAATACATACCAAAATTGAAACGATATATATATTTATATATATATATTGTTGTTGTATTAACCAATCACGTTTATCTCAATATATAGTAATAATAACGTATGCATAACTAGTATCTAATAATAAAACAACTTGTAATGTAGTAAATAACTAGTTGTTGTATCGGATATGTTATTGTGCAAATGTACTATGAATGGCATGAAATGAATATTTTTTTAAATGTAAGTTACAGTTCATCCAATCTGTAACTCCAGCAACAATTTTCCCTTGAAACAATATATGAAAGACAATAAATAAAAATTACGATTTCGCTTATGCTAAATTAGTACTACTTCTATGCTTTAGTTCTTTTTATGAGGCAGGACCTGCTACATTATTTTTGGCACTTTTCATTCTTATTCGGATTGTCATAAGTGCAACGGGGACAGAATCGCATGCACAAGAATAGCAAGCCAGGATTCTAGGTTGTGCTTAATCTCAGAATCTAAACTTTGTGCTAGCTCCTCTCGATTGGTTACTTAATCCACGACAATGTAGGATAAGATCTAATACCACTAATACGTAGTACGTGCTGGGTCTTGAATATCCTATAAATATTAGGAAGTTTTTGTAGATAATTATTACAATAATGATCTTAGTGAATTTCATACTTGAAAGCTAAGTTTAAATCTCTTCTCTACATAATATAAATTAAAGTTGCTTTCCGCGTCTGTCTGTCTGTATGGCCGCTAACTCCTCTTGAACCACGCAACAGATTTTGATGCGGTTTTCACCATCAGTTAGATACGTTTTCACGGAAGGTTCATACATATAACTAGCGCCCCACGCACGTAAATTACACCCGCGCGAAGCCGGACGGGCGGGTCGCTAGTAATACTATAAAATTAATTAATACCTACATAAAACTATTTAAAATCAAATATAAATTTAGTACTTAAATAAATTATAGTTTCGATGACATTGTTCGGTGAAGGTGATCTCATCATTTCTGATTTGATCTCGCAGAGAAACCCCAAGCTTAGCCCTCGCCATAGGTCGTTGTGTGACTTTGAGCTTGGTTATGAGGACCATAAGTCATAAGTAATTTATTGATAAAATGTCAATTTACACGTCAACTAACAAATGTTCACTTAAAGTGAGAAAAATTACAATAATAATTACTTAATTGATTAAATTAGACTATATAATTGCATTACAGAAATAATAAAACAAAAAATAATAATAATACATGTCATACAATTCTTACCTATATGGTAAACATTCATATGTCAAATCTATAAAATTCGTCGAATCTATAGTGATTCCATCCATAGTGATATACCACGTTTCACTGCCGTAAGTTAACACTATATATTGTACAGAATATAATACCTACTGGTTCTCAAATAGTTAAATCGCGTGAACGTTTTTCCACTTATGCCAAACAGCCTACGCCATGCAAGATTTGAAATCACGTTAGCATCTCTCTTAATAACTGCCTCCAATCAACAACCACGCCGCATATTAGCTTCTATTTATTTTACGACTCAACTTTACGATATTAATTGTGGATTTTGTTGGGTCGTGCGGTGGCTGTAAAATAAGGACCGAGTAACCTAAAATCGTTACTAGTGATGTCGATCGATAGACCTTTATCGATATACAATCGATAAGAAAAGATAGTTACTACACTGATGATACTATCGAAACTATTTTCGTCCCTAACGAGTTTAATGGCAATATAAATTAACTGTCGATACGTACTGAATTCATGTGACATTACCGGCATCTGTTGAAAGTTTACTGAATTTATTTCCTTACTGAGTGTTAAAGAAAGGATTTACACGATAAATAGTAGTTCAAGAACAATTTTGACGTTTTAGAAACATTTCTGATAAAAATATTGGTACTTGGTATTTAACCTTATATAAATTTTTCGTAACGATACTTTAAATTTCATTAATTACGAAGTTTAACTCATTTGGTACGGTAAAGATGTCAAAACCGTCATGCTAAAAGTGGAATTAATCACGTATGATAATTACGGTGACTCCAACAACAGTTTCAACCGCGTTCGGCGGTTTTTTTCAAGGTGAATGTGCGCGCGTGACTCCATCTCGCCACAAATAAAATAAAAATAATATGCATATAACTAGAATGCGTGAAAACGTCAGTTACCATAATTAAATTGATTAATAAGACGCAGAATTTGTTCCTTTATATAACTGCACACACAGTCATCTATCAATAAACCAGTGTTTTCAGATTACATTTAACGTTGATTGGCCAAAAGTTGATATAGTTGATATATTGAATATAACTCAAAAATACACTTAAAGTAGTAATTTTTAAACTTTCGCGATTTGAACACATGCTTTATGTATATCGGGACTTATCACCCTGACAACCCTGCGATTTTTTCAAGATCAATTCAGGGCAGGAGAACAAAACACCCGCTCTTCTTGCCGGACTCACCCGCAGTTTTCAGTCAGCTCTCTCATGTATATAGTGTATTATCTATGGTCAGCTCGTGACCACGGCCATTATAACATGGTCGAAACGTCGAGCAAAAGGTACATATTTTTACATATATTAAATAATACGTGATTAGTCCCGTTAAACATAAAACACTTAAAGAACTTTAAAAAACCAGTGTGTATAATAAAAAAAAATATAATAAAGAAAGCAAAAGATAACATTTTGATCATAATTAGGATGTACCGCTTTTCGACACCGGTTCCAGCCTTCGCTGTAAAGTTACCAGTAATAAAGGTACTCGAGACAAGAGGGTCATCCTGGAATTATGCCGGTCCCTTGTTAATACTCTACGATCCGCTATGAAGTACCGCGCCGCTGGGTAATAAAACTCAAGAATCCGTACTAAATTCCTAATAGTTACCCCTCACGTCCCTACGAGAATATCTGTCCATATTTTTTGATCAGCAGATGATAGGTTATAGGTTAATAATTTTGATCTGTAATTTACTTGCAAAGCAGAACTTTTACCTTTCTTTTCAGGGTTCCGTAGCAAAGCCTTATAGCTTTGTCGTGACCGTTTGTATTTCATGGTAATTTCATTCAAAGAAGCTCATTCATCATCATCATCATCATCAGCCAGAAGACGTCCACTGATAGGCATCCCCCTTTAACCTCCACACTGAATGACAGCCTGCCTTTTGCATCCACTAAAGGGGAACATAGGCCATGTTCAGCAGTGGACGAATTCTGGCTGATGAGGATTCATTCCAATAGGTCGTAGGGGCAGGCAGAAATAAGTCGAAAAATATTGCTTTTGGCCAATGAATTCAATAGAACATAAAAATCGTTGCTTTTGGCTTGGTTTTTTTAACATTTTAACCGCCACAAAACCTATCAAATGAAGGCATTTCGTAGGTAAGTATCACCCATTCCTTCACTTTATGACAAAAGGTCTAGTCAAATCGATTGGACCCAGATGTTCCGCCCTTTTCCTCGTCACTCTTTTTTATCAGTTCGTTTTTGTTTGGCGTAGTCATTGTGGCATATTTGAACGAAATAGTTACACAGTTCGTACACGAGACGACCAAAGAATCGAATACACGGTAACAAAAGTAGAGTTACGACTCTTATGGCACGCTCTTATGGAGCTTTCTTTAAGAATGATGAGGGCTTTTTACAAAGATGTTAGGAAAAACTTAGTTCCAATATAATCAATAGATGGAGCTATTTGCTAAGTAAGCGTCAAGTTCAGTGGTAATAAATTATTCATTAAAAACCTTTTTATAACAAGCATTTAGGCGTCCACTCATCATCCAGGTCTAAAGTGCTTGGGAAGACAAATTCAATGAACCCAAACTCGACGGGACTACGTCGTTTCGTTTAGGAGTTCCTGTGGCATCTTTCTGTCTCCATCATCAGACTAGCTCAACAGTACATTGCATTGTCACCAAACTTACATAAAACCAAAGTCAAAATTCAGCTCACTCGGTTGAGGATAACTGGTCCAAAATTCAGTTGCAAGATTTGTCCCACACATATAATACTAAAGGGGCAAGCTAAATAAAAGCTTGCAAAAAAATACTGTTGACCTTGACACGACCATGAGAGTCCAAACACCTCTCGATTACTTCTCAGTCGAGTCGCCGTATAACGTCACCTTATGTACAAACGGCTTTACGGCAAAGAAAAAGTATTCATGTTTTGAGGAGATATGGATGTCAGTACGGAATTTAGAAATAAGTGGGAATACAAAAGAGATGTTTTCATACAAATTGGGTATTCTAACGAAGATCGATGTATCTACGCATGTTGTAGGTTCTGAGTATAGTAAGTATAAGGATTTTTTTATGTATAGAAAGAAACTTATATATCTAAATCAATGTTTTTTTTGTGCATAGAGACAGTTGCAGAGCCTTTTTTTTGAGGGGAAAATCTTCCAAAGATACCCGCCTGCATCGAGGTGCAGCCAGTTTATGTGGGATTATATCCACTAAAACCCCCCCAGTGACCAGCCTTAGTGCTTGACAAGAGGGCTCCGGGATCTCCAGAGGAACGCACCGGAGCCTTTGGCACTGCGCTACGGCTTCTCCCAAGACAACCGTGTTGTCTCAGCCCTTCCGCCCACGACAACGTTTGCATGGTCACACAACGTTGTCGTTGCGGTTATCCGAGTCGCGTAGACAACAAAACGCTCCCTCAGCCCCCGCCAAGTTATAGCGACGATGTATATTGCCATACTAGAGTCAGGACGCCCGCGGGGGGAGTGCAACGACAAAAACGAGCATAGGTCCGACCTCGATGACGCCTGGCGCGGCACTGAACGCGGCGCGCCAAAATTCTCGCGTCCTTTTTACGCTTTTAATTTCACTAAAAAACGACACTGTTCACTATCAAAAATCTATCCAAATAAAAAAAATATTAATAAATTGCCTTTCAGTACATACAATTTCCAGGTTGTTACGAGCTTTCATTAGAGCATAAAATGAAAAAAATAAACTAAGTCGCCTTTGTTTCAGATTTTTTTTTGATCGAGGAAAGTTTATTCTGTCGTGTTTTGAACCAAATCATAAACTTTAACACAGATGTATCTGTGACATATATTTTTTCCAGCTCAAATATTGTAATTTAACTGATTAAAGTTGATTTAAAACCGTCAAATTTGGTATAAGAGGCTCTTAAGTGAATGGTCAGAGCTTTGACCATCCCGAGCCCAGAGGTCCCTTTTTAGTAGCCTCTTACTACAGGCAGGGGCTACCAGTGCCGTATTCTATTGCCCCGGCGCCAGGTCTTTTGTTGCAGGGCCTAAGAGTACGATTTTTTTCGACAAAATGTACGCGCGTGAAACCGCAAGATGCAGCTAGTAATGAATAATTGAGGTTCCTGCTGTACTTTGTAAGCTTTACATATTATGTGGTGTTTATGAGGAGTGTAGGGTTCCGGAAACGTTTCGTCAGCATAATGGACCGACCAACTTACTTGTGGAGTTGGTCAAATGATGGAACTAACATTTTCCATAGAAACCTGTTAGGTTAGGCAAGAAAATGTGATGGTGGCTCCCCTACTCATCTGTACTAATAGGTGTTTTGCGAGTAGTGGTGTGCATTGTTTAGTGCGGACGGGTCTGGGACAGGGTGAGCCTATTTGTAGCAATCAGTCTTAGCTGATAACATCTGTACCTTGTTGGTAACGGTACCTTATTGTTTAATTTCTACATCTCAGAGGGGATAATTCCTGTCTGTCCCTCTGTTATGTAACGTATGAGGGATAAATAAAATAACGGTTTGTCCCTCCGTTACCGGCGAGAGGACAGATCGAACTAATTATTTATATTCTGTCCCCCTGCTGAGGACAGAAAGGAATAAAAAGTTCGTGCTGTCCCCCTGTTCCCGATGAGGGGACAAGTCAGGGGGATTATCACAGTCTCAAAAGCATTCTCATATTAATCTTATATTGAGCTTTGTCCCTCAGTTTTTTAAAAATAAATAATATGCTTGCGTTTGACCACAATCTCGCCTAATGTTAAGCGATGATGTGGTCTACGATGGAGCACGCTTGCCTAGAAGAAACCTATTCACTCGTGATTTGAAGACACCCAGATTATAACTATCAGGGAACACCCATTCAGGCAGGGAACACGCATTCCACGGACTAGCAGTTCGCACAATAAAGTTATTACATTAAAGTTAGTTACGCAGTTAGTGAGAGAGAAAGAAAGAATTAAATGTAATATTAAAATAAGAATGTTTTTGAGTTTGTAGTTTTTTTTTTGGATTTTTAAACAAACGCACCAGTATTTTTTTTTCGGAAACTGCTAGTTCGATTTAGATGAAACTTGGTATATAAATAGAAAAAAGTGACATAGTTAAATTACAAACTTTTTATAGCGAAATTGAAGCTACCAGGTATTTTATTACGTTTTAGAAAGAGTTTTTGTTAAACGGAGAATAGAAGAAACTGATATAACTTTTCATATACATACAACGCATTCAGACGATAGTAGATTCAGGGGTATTTTATTTTTCGTGAAATGGGGTAGTTTATAGGTTGGTAACTTATTATGCTTATCACAGATTTAAATAAATAATGTTACCGGGATGAACAGGTGCTTGCTTGTGAAATTGTAATACAGGTACCTAAGTACTTATTTGTAAACGTTAGGTGTATTTTGTATTTTTTTTTTTTTATATTCAATATTTAAATTTATTTAAGGTTGCGCTATTATATATAGTTGCGTATAGTGAATCTTAGTATAGATACAAACAGCTTAGTTTTTCGATACTAACTTAGATTAATTATGTGTATATATATGAAATAAATAAAAAAAAAAAAAAAAAAAAGATAAAACACTATTATATATTATCCCAGTTATTCTCTGCAGATGATTATTTACGGGATATTTACTGTGAACCTCAGCTGTGAAAATGGTGCATGCAAAAAGCACCGCCAACACAGTTAGTGTTGCAGGTGTCCATAGGCGGTGGTTTCTGCTTACAAACGGGCGGACCGCAAGCCGTACAGAATGAAATGAAATTTACCCACATATTATTTTAACTAATTAATTTAAAATTTATTTGACATTTTATTATTTTACAGATATTATTACTACACAATTTTGACATTTCAATTTATTTTATACAATTTTTTAAGGAAGTAGATTTTATTTTATTTTATTGTGTAAAGTGTAATTGGTGTAAATCTACCAAATTGAAGTCTGGTAGCTTTCCAACACGAGAACTTGACAACACCAATTCTAGTAAATAATTGATTTTATAATTATTAAGTGGTTTTTTCTTTCGTTTATATTGACTATGTACTTTTAATGTATAATTTTGACCTTTCGAAAGTGTACTTGTATTTGTACCCAATTGAAATAAAGATACTGATACTGATACTGAAGCCTGATTGTCGCTCTTTTTATAAAAACAAAATAAATAATAAACAAAGTTAACCACCTCAACCGCAAAAGGATTTTGCAAAGGGCAAGGGTTAAATGCTTATAATATGAAAGTCTACGCATACGAAGCCGCGGGCAACAGCTAGTAGATTTATAATTATCTAACTTAAAGTTACGTATTAAGGTCTCGTTTGCTGAATGTTTTGGCGTCAATAGCCGCCGGCAAGTTATCATGTATACTACGCGGGTAGTTAGCGCTTACTACACCTGCGCGTTCTCGGTGCCTCCAACGAGGGGTGGAAAGGACAAGAGATAGCGGGGATGTCCACACAAGTAGTTAATTTAAAAAAAAATATGCTATAGGCCTTTCTTACTTCTTATCTGTTCTTTGGTTCCTCTATTATAGTTTTTGAAAAACAAAAAAAATATATATTAAACCCAAGTTTTTCAAAAACAACATGGCAACAACAAGCTACAACATGGGGTTCTTCAAAAGGCGAGTTAATAGAGTCCCAAAGTATTTGTGATGCCTCTGGTGTTACAAGTATGCGTAGGCGACGGCAACTGCTTACCATCAGGCGGCCCGACTTTTTGTTTGCCACCTATGGCATAAAAATAATGTAAGATTTTTTTATTGCCATTTTATATAGACTTGCCAAGTTTTATAAAATCAGCACGAGGACTTCCCGAAAAATTTAAATAAATTAACTACTAGGTACAGGGAGGTATGAAGAGTCATATCCTGGACTCAAACTCACTCTGCAGACGGCCCTTTTTTTTTTTTTTTTTTTTTTTTTTTTTTTTCGAGGGGGAAATCTTCCAAAGATACCCGGCTGCATTGGGGTGCAGCCAGGTTATGTGGGATTATACCCACTAAAACCCCCTCGGTGACCAGCCTTAGTGCTTGTCAAAAGGGCTCCGAGATCTCTAGAAGAACGCACCGGAGCCCTCGGCACTGCGCTACGGCTCCTCCCGAGACAACTGCGTTGTCTCAGCCCCTCCGCCCACGACAACGTTGGTCACACAACGTTGTCGTTCTGTCCCTGGGCACGCTTAAGTGGATGGTCAGAGCCCCAACTTTGACCATCCCGAGCCCGGAGGTCCCCTTTTAGTAGCCTCTTACTACAGGCAGGGGTTACCGGTGCCGTATTCTATTGCCCCGGCGCCAGGGCTAACCGCCCTTTTTTGTGTGCCGTGCTCACAGTTTTTGCGGATATAGAAAAAGGTAGTAGAGACACAGAGACATTTGAACATGAATGATTATTGTACTAAGGCATATCCTTGTTTGGCTTTTGTATCCCTGTTGGCCTTTTGGAAAAACTCAGAGTCACGGCGGGTAATGGAGAGAGCTATGCTCGGAGTTTCTTTGCGCGGTAGAATCCGGAACGTCGTGGATATTCAAGCCAAAGAACCAGAGTTACCGACATAGCTGTTAAAATTTGCAAGTTGAAGTGGTAATGGGCAGGCCACATCGCTCGAAGAACCGATGGGGAAGAAAGGTTCTTGAGTGGAGACCACGAACCGGAAGACGCAGAGTAGGTAGGCCTCCCACTAGATTAGCCCTGGCGCCGGGGCAATAGAATACGGCACCGGTAACCCCTGCCTGTAGTAAGAGGCTACTAAAAGGGGACCTCCGGGCTCGGGATGGTCAAAGTTGAGGCTCTGACCATCCACTTAAGCGTGCCCAGGGACAGAATGACAACGTTGTGTGACCAACGTTGTCGTGGGCGGAGGGGCTGAGACAACGCATTTGTCTCGGGAGGAGCCGTAGCGCAGTGCCGAGGGCTCCGGTGCGTTCTTCTAGAGATCTCGGAGCCCTTTTGACAAGCACTAAGGCTGGTCACCGAGGGGGTTTTAGTGGGTATAATCCCACATAACCTGGCTGCACCCCAATGCAGCCGGGTATCTTTGGAAGGCCTTTCACTAGATGGACCGACAACATTGTGAGAGTCGCGGGCATCCAGTGGATGCAGATGGCAGGTTTACGTTCAGTTTGGAGGTTAAAGGGGGAGGCCTATGTTCAGTAGTGGACGTCTTCTGGCTGATGATGATGATGATATCCTTGTTTGTCTGACCTGGGGTCACGAAAATATAATTATATCGAGAACCTATATACCACATGTAAATGTTTGCAGTCCAAGCACAGCTCAATTGCAGCGGAGGGGAATGCAGAAATAATATATTTTTACTAAATGTACTACCGCTGAAGTTCCTGAGTTACGCGTTTATAAACTAACAATACAAGTTACGAACTATCCGCTTGTGCTCTTACATCCAAGTTAGCCATCGTACAAGCATTAGAGAGCTTCTATAGTTTACTACTCCACTCTCTAGTTTGCCACCGGAACACATCGGAGTGTGATATGCGACTTAAATGTTCTGTGAACTAAGAGGTTAAAATGGAGTTCGGTAAGTCAATGAGTCGATAATATTGTACAGGGCCTTACGGACAACTGCTATTGCGGCACCTAATCCGCTCAGTTGGAAAATCACGCAAACGTGAACCTTATCGCACCCAGATACGGTTTGCGGTCGCGTGATTTTCCAACTGAGCGGATTAGGTGCCGCAATAGCAGTTGTCCGTAAGGCCCCAGGTCGAACTTAACTTTGGCTAAGATTAGACCGGGACCGGTACGAAAAAACCGGACAAGTACGAGTAAGACTCGTGCTCTGAGGGTTCCGTTGGATGTGACCCTCAGAGCCTCTGAGCAATTGTCCAAACAAAATAACAAGAAAAAGTTGAAAAATTGAAAGACTAACTTAACTTTGTAGTGAACAATAACGTTCTTCCATACATTCCAACTGCAAAATGTAAGTTTGTAATAGCAAAATAATTATTTTTAAATGCTCTAACGTAAAATTTATAACTTTCGGATTTATTCCTTTATATGTGCTATAAGATCTTGCTTCTTGCCTAATTTAATTATTCTAGGTCAACGGGAAGTACCCTATAAGTATTGATTCTCTTGTAAAATCGCAAAATATGCGAAAATATGTGACTTAAACGGTCATATCTTTTGATCGCGTAAACTTACAAGTTTGATAGCTGAAAGAAACCGTAGATTTGAGTACTTGATATATAAATTTCAACCTGATATCTTTAAGTGTTCCTGAGAAAAAGGGTCTTGACAGACGGACAGACAGACAGTCTGACAGACGGACAACAAAGTGATCCTATAAGGGTTCCGTTTTTTCCTTTTGAGGTACGGAACCCTAAAAAACAAAGAAGAATAAAATAATAGCCAAGAAGCTCTTAAACTCGTTCCAAGCATTTATTTGGTTTGACAGCTGCAATAAAATTATAAAAAAAGTGAATAAAAACATTTTCTTTTAATCTTTCACTAATGTATATAGATACCTGCTTTCGCCTTACGTTCAAAAACCTAGCCTTAAAGTGATAAAAATTTGTGGTTTTCATTCGGCTTTTACAAAGTTATTGCAGCTATCAGAGCAAATCATTAATTGGACCGAGCTTGGGTACAATCTCACATAACCTGGCAGCACCCCGATGCAGCCAAAAAGCCCAATGATTCATCTTTTGAAGAAAAACAGCATAAAAATTTTGGGGCGCAGGTAGTCGAGTCGCAGTTTAAATTTAAGCTATTTTTCAATGTTTCAGGAAGATGAAACGCAAACGTCGTGCAATTAAACATTGCAGGGAGCGGCCGCTGCTAATTGTAGCAGGAAAATATGCTAAATTCAGTCGCCCTCGTGGACGTTATTAAAGCTGGACAAGAATATAACGAGGAACGATCTCGGAACGATTTTGAAAAAAAATCTTATTCAGCTGAAATGACGAAGATGATATCTTTGTGTGGAACCTAATTAAAATCTAAAACTTCTTAAAATTAATATAGTCTCATAAAACAAAACTAAAACAGTAATCTAAAAGCCACTTGGTGGCAGGAACAAAGGCCAGTATGCTGGCAACATTGCTATGTTTTATATCAATGCGGAGTTTTGGCGCCAACGTGGAAAAAAACATGTCGGCTCGTTGGATTACTTTCCTAAACTTGTGTATTTTCGAGTGTTAATGTGTACTAAATGGTGAATTATTATTCATTATGTGCTCGTAAACGTGCTCGAGTGTGGACAAGTGATATAACGAGGTGAAACGTGTCTTTTCGTGTTGTTTCCAAAACTCCATAGGAGCCTCTTGTAAAGTCTCCACCACCTTACATGGGCATGAGTTTGACTTGACCGTGACTTACTTAGCTTGACTCTGACTGTGACTTGTTTGACGCTGTTAATGCTATGAAAACTGTTTAATATTACGACTAAAGGACATTGAATCAACTGTCATGAAAATTATACCAAAACAAAACAATGCTTCGTTTTCGAACAAAACTATCCTGTTGGGTCACAGTTTTTTTTTCTTTTCTGTTGATGGAGTGGTACTGACACAGACTAGGTATAGCTACTATGCTATGAATATTTTGATGACAAATAAGTTTCGCCATTTTCATATTTTTTTCTAGTAAATATTTCGTAGTTTTTTAGGACTTCGCTTTTTATATCGTGCAAGTTTCGTTTATCCGGATCGTTCCGTCACAATTATACCAGATTAACCTGGATAGGAACGGATTAGTTACTGCGTGGACAAAATCACCAAGAGCTGGACGGAGGGCCAACTAAACATTATAAATATATTAGTTATGCATTATCGTCCTAGTGCTGGATTAACTGTTATTTTATTTATATGACACGGGAATTACTCACGTATGATTCAGCCGGTTACTCCGACTAAAGATAGCATACCAGTCTTGCGACTGCGACCGGCGACAGCTACTGGCGGGAACGACCGTGTCGCGCGACCATACTACGAATTTATATGAAGTGCTAAACAATGTAAGCGACCGTGTTGCTTTGATCATTCATCTTGATAAGGACCATCGAAATGCGGTTGAAACTATAGTCAGAGTAACCGACTTAATCATACGTGAGTAATTCCCGTGTCATATAAATAGAATGAGTCAAAACCTATGTAAGGTCACTTAAAAGCATCACGACTCCGCACAACTCTTAACAGATTGAAGAAAGGAACTCGTGAAGAAATCAACGGTGAAAGCAGAACTGCTAACTATTTGTAAACTTGACAACTCCTTCCACGAGGCCGAAGAGCTATAACTTTATAGACCACCCTTGTCTGTAGAGTTGGCCAAATAATAGAACTAAAAATTTATTACGGACTTCTGGTACTTTTGTTCAGCAAACACGATGGTGGCTCCTTCATTCAACTACATATATCTTGCGTTAAGTGTTTATAGTTTGTTTCGAAGTATTTTGACGTTCGTGAGAGCAGACAGTTCGTAGCACTCTACAACTCTTTGAGATCTATTAAAAAGTTTGCAGGCAATTTTGTCGCGTAGAAAACAAAAGAAGAGGAATAAAAAGTAAGTTTGCTATCAACCAATCAAGCTTCGTATAAAGTACGTATTCAAATCAAATCAAAATCATTTTATTAAAGATAATATAGATCCATGTAGAATTACAATGTTTATAAATGTGTATTTATGTCTTTAGTCTTTCATCGTTTAAAGCCAGCGAACTAATAAATATAGTTCACTATTGGAAGCATAGAAAATAAAACAATCAATCGTTTTTTTCTATGGTTGAAAGTATAATTTATACTTAGCTAAAAATGGATTTCATACTTATTGTTATACTAGCTGAAACCCGTTACTTCGTACGCGTAGAGCTCGGCCTTCGGCCTCGCTACTACAATCCCCTTTTGTCATCCTTAATTCGGCCCTTTCGCAAAATCCTCTACCCCCCATAAGAAAAACCGCCAAATTTCAGCTTCGTAGGTCAAGTAGTTTTCGAGATTTCGTGTTTAATGAGGAGTGAGTAGATGAATTTCGCTTTTATATATATAGATTTACGCATCATGGCTGATTTGAATTTAGTTCTCTATAGGCATGATACGAAGATTATTTTTATTATTAAACTAGCGGTCCGCCCCAGCTTCGCACGGGTATAGATTATAGCCTATGTCACCTTGGGATAGTGTAGCTTTCCGTCAGTGAAAGAATTTTTCAAATCGGTTCAGTAGTTTCGGAGCCTATTCAATGCAAACAAACAAACAAACAATCAAATCTTTCCTCTTTATAATATTAGTATAGATAACTAGAAGGTAAGCTTTTTAGGGTTCCGTACCCAAAGGATGTCAACAGAAACGGGATGTCTATGCTGTCTGTCTGTCCTAACTTTTGATAGCTGTATATTTTAATTCGTAATAGTTAGCCAGTTGAAATTTTACAAAGTAATGTTACGTTGGATTAATTTATAAAAAAACTGGACGTCCATACAACATACGCATTTTTTACCTATTTTTATCATTGATCTAGTATTAAAAACTATGATACGTCCGAATGTCACACTGTGCATTATTATAGCACACCCCTAAAGTAATATAATACATAATTAACACCGGCCAAATGCGAATCGGGTGCGCGTACAATCCGTACTGAGTGAAAGTGTTTTTTTTTTTAAATTTGTTTTTGTGCAGAACACTTGGGGCACGTGTCCGACTCGCACATGGCTGTTGTTTTATTCTTTCTTGTTTTTTAGAAACCACACGTATGTAGCAGCAAGCTGTGTGCCTTTTCAGAAGATGGTTCATAAAATATGTCTCGTATTAAGGCCCTAAGATCTCTCTACGGAAAAACATAAATTCCGAATCAATCGGCGTTAGAGCATTCATCCGAAAAATAGGCCAGAAGTTCAAGGCTCCTTCACACTACGCTATAACAGAAGAATCTCACTGCGAGCGCAAACATTATAGTCCATAATACCTACATATGTATGGATTTGAGCCTTATGAAAAAGGCCGGTTTAGCCGCGAAGACATTATGTTTAGGTTTGAGCTCTTTTGTAAAATGCTGTTTTTACTTTTTTTTATTTTTCGTTCAAAAGTGTGAATACTTGTACCTAATGGAATAAATTACTATGACTATGACAAAATGTCATCCAAATCTGTTTATTAACATAATTTATTGCAAAAAACAAATAGGTGTATCAATACCAAAAAGTTGTGGCTCTGCCAAAAAAAATGCTCTTTTCACGAATAAATTAGTACGTACATAAATTCAGGATAAGAGAAAACACTAATATTATAAGTGCGAAAGACTGTGTGTTTGTGTGTGTGTGTGTGTTTGTGGGTTCTTGTTAGAAGTGTTCCCATAGATGACGTATGTGAATGTATGCCCGGTTAGTGTACCTATTATGTATTCGTTGTTATCCCTATATTTATTAGGAATTTCCTATTTTTATATATTATACACACGGACAGTCACTCTCACTTTTACATAACAGGGTGATTAGGATAATAGCATAATCTGAAAAGGCCCATACACGCGTGGAAAGCTTTTTACCAATCATGACACGTATTTCAAGTGCTTAAGTTACTCCGTGGTAAGTAGACATGTGTGGTGTTTTTCAGACACGTTTTTGTGCGCAAAGTTCAATGGACTACTCGTATTACACTTGTACATAAAAGATTTGAATAAAATAAAGATACGCGACGTGATGCAAAACTGCAAGTGATGCAGATAAAGTGGAAGGCGTGACTAAGATTTTTTGAAATGAAATATATTTTCTGTTCTTGTTCTATCTTTCTTTCCCTAACATTAAAATTGATTTTAATTAGGTATCTAAAGACTAAAATATATTTAAATTAATGATTTAACCACCTGACTATGCAATTATAGTAAGACGTCCATCCACATGATGGACAGACGACCTAAAAGAGACCGCTGGGAAACGCTGGATGCAGGCCGCTTCCAACCGGCCCTTTTGGAGATCGATGGGGGAGGCCTATGTTCAGCAATGGACGTCCTACGGCTGAAATGATAATGATGATGATGCATAATTCAAATTTATTAATTAATATGGCTACTGCACTACTAGACTAAAATGGATTTATAAGCATTATTTAAATTAATTAAATAATATAGATTATAAGTAGTAACCACATTTTCTTAAATGGCACAGGTTACTCAAGTATGATTAAGCCGGTTACTCCGACTATAGTTTCAACCGCATTTAGCGGTCTTTTCCAAGGCGAGTGCGCGTGCGTGCGTACGTGCGGCTTGGGGTGGTTTGCTTTTGTAAATGCAGTTGAAACTATAGTCGGAGTAACTGACTTAATCATACGTGAGTAATTCCTGTGTCGTAATATAAATGTGTGAAAACCACGACAGTTTTCATAATAAAATAGTAACTGTGTGCCCAAAATGCTGGCTTCTAGATTACAACGCAGTAAAGGGGCCAGCATTTTGGAAACAACTCCCACTGGTAGCGGTTAAATATGTTTTTTGTGGTCTTTCATGGCTGCACTTCCATTTTTTAAAGGACTTCCTTCCACCTGCCAGCACCAACACAATATATTTTTGTCTCAGAACATCACAACATACTTTTGTCTCAGAACACGTAAAAGAGTGTACAAACCAGGATTCACAGCTAGTCTTGAATGATTGGGTCCAAACGAAAACAAAAGCCAAATCATAGGACACAAACAAACATTAAAAACTTACTCTTCTTATTGCTAAAATTGCAAACGCGAGGTGCGTGTGAAAACTTTTAACGGCGCTCAGCTGGTGTGACACTAGCGCGCCGTCTAGATATATTATGTCGGCGACACTCCAGCAATAACTCGACGCAAATTACAATTTTACGCTCGTTATAATGCAACTAGCTGTGAGAGGAAACTTACGTTCAGATGAAACTTACGGTGAATTGCAACTTAGGTAATGTAGGTACGATAAATTGCAACTCGCGTAAAACCCAGCTAGAAGTTGCGTGCAGATTGTACAAAGGTGATTTTTATTTTCACGTTATGTTCTTTTCGTTCTGATAAAATTGCAAATGCAATTACATTATCAATTTTCCATAACAAGACTTTTGAACTGAGTGCTAAGGTTTTAAAAAGCGGTTGGTATCTCATACAAAAGAGTCCTAAATAAAATAAAAAAAATCAAAATTTTGTTTTAATTCATTGTATAATTTCAAAATTTATGGTTTATTTCATTTCAATTAAATCATATTTATAGTAATTTCATATTGATTTCAAAATTTACATATATTTTATTTAAAATCAATTTAATTAGTACAAATTGTTATAACGAATTTTTTGTTACAGATTTAATTACTTTTTGTTTCAGGTTAGGTTAATTTTGCTCTTTTATGTTATTAATAATTAAATTCAGGTTAGGTTCAAATTAGCATCACAAATATCTATAGAGAAAATAGTTTAACCTAAAATCTTTATTGTACTCGAAACGACGTAGAAGCGGAATTACACTAGAAATTCGACATAATTTTATAAATTAAATTAATTACGTTACAGGTGTTTTAAAAAGCGTATGATTCAGCCTGTCCCGCGCTAATTTTCCCGTGTTCCAGCAATTTGATATTAAAATACACGTGCCTGTGTGTGGGCGGGGGCTACCAATCAGTACCTTATTTAACAATTTGTAAATCTGGATCTTCTTCAAATTTCGAACGAGGAAAAGACCCTTTTATCTTTTTTCTATTATTGTCTGCAAATTAGCTGAATACTGTCAATCTTACCATGTAAGGAATTTCCACGTACATATAGCGTAGCGTTTGTATTATCTTTGGATACTTACTAAAATCTTTATTAAAAAAAACAGTCGAATTGACAACCTTTTCTTTTTAAGTTGGTTAAAAATATAGAATGTTATTCATTTGACATAAAAGGAAATTGCCCAAAACGTACATAAATCTCGGCAGAAAAAAATGGTGACGCAATCGTGCATAATTTCCACTTTTGTAATGTACCTACTGAAAATTCTTTCATAGAAAATCCGACGGATTTCTTTAATTTTAGCATTAAAAACACAATATTTCACTTTTGAATTACCACGCTTAGGTTCACTTGCAAGTCTTACAACTAACTATAATATAAACAAATCTAAGAAGGAGATTTTAACCTACTTCTAATTGTGGTATCGATATAAAACTTTCCGAGTTGGTATAATATGGAATCCGGCCGATAATTAAGTACCACCAAACTGGTCTGATAATGAAACTAGTTTATTAGTAGCCATTGAAGAGTTTCTCTATCCACATAGTGGAACTCTTCAGCTTTTTAAAATTATAATAACGATTACAATGTTTTTAAGTAAATAAGTCAGAGCTAAAAAACATTATCGGATAGAACATAGTCCAATCCGATGGGGACCGAAACGTTCTCGAATGGAGAACACGGTCCGGTAAGCGCAGCGTAGGACGTCCACCCACAAGATGAACGGACGACCTAAAAGAGACCACAGAGAAACGCTAGATGCACGCCGCATACAACCGGCCCTTTTGGAGATCGATAGGTGAGGCCTATGTCCAGCAGTGGTTGATATGTTTGAGACATATACATAATGTAGTTCTACAAATAGAATATCACCTGCAGTCTGAACCGCCAGGTAATGAAATAACGCCAGGTTGCGCTTTCCACCTCAAACCACCTACCACCTCCGCAGCAACCCGCCGCCGCCGCCGTGGCGCTGCGATCGACGTATTCATTAATCATTCTAAATGGCCTGCGCATACTAACACGGTTTGCACACAAGTTCGCATTAGTTTTAGGCTGCCCACACACAGATTTTCGTCCTAAAAACGTATACCTAAATGAATTTTCTTACGGACAATACAATATCACTTTATAATACACTGAACAAAAAACAAAAAACGAAGTAACTCGGAAATAATAAAAAACCGGTAGTATATAGCCTTAGGTAGGTAGTAGGCAGGCTAATAGGTAGCCTTATCGCCTTAAGTGGTTTCTTTCAGGCAACCATTACATGGATATAACTGAAAGAGGAGTAAAGATTAGTGGTGTAGTTAATACATAATATTAGTATATACATACAAATAATTAGTACACGATGAACGTACTGCGATTCCCAAGCCGCCTACCAAGCGGGGATTATGGCAACTACCCTCTCTAAGAGTGAGACCTATGTTCAGCAGTGGAAATTTACTGGCTAATGAAGTGAAGAAGTGACATACCAATTATAAAGAAAGATAGTGATTGTAGACAAGATTAGTTTTTTTGTAACGTAACAAAACGCAGCCGTAAATGCTCTCGCCTAGCTTTGGCCTTAATGAGCCGCGCAAACTACAGTGGTTTGCGCCGTTCTAAACCACGAAACAATTTGCTTGATAGATTGAATTGTATTCAGGCTAGACCTAGGACGTGACTAGACTCTAGTGGTCACAATATTTAGACTAGTTCTATCATGAACAATTGTTTTGAAATAATCGTGTGTTTAATTATAATTGCCTAAATATTTAAAAACCTTAAATTTTGTGTTGGAATAAGCTTAAACGTGATAAGCGTAGTCGTAGCATAAGTCATAAGTAATTTATTGATAAAATGTCATTTTACACGTCAAATAACAAATGTTAAATTTACAATAATAATTACCTAATTAATTAAAACAGACTGTATAATTGCATTACAGAAATAATATAACAAAAAATCAAACAATTCTTACCTATATGGTAATGTACCTTACATTCATATGTCAAATCTATAAAATTCATCAAATCTGTTGAATCAAATCAAGTCTATACTAATATTATAAAGAGGAAAGATTTGATTGTTTGTTTGTTTGTTTGCATTGAATAGGCTCCGAAACTAATGAACCCATTTGAAAAATTCTTTCACTGTTGGGATGCTGCACTATCCCCGGTTGACATAGGCTATATATCCCGGCTTCGCCCGTGCGAAGCAGGGGCGGCCTACTAGTCTATACTAATATTATAAAGAGGAAGGATTTGATTGTTTGTTTGTTTGTTTGCATTGAATAGGCTCCGAAACTGAACCGATTTGAAAAATTATTTCACTGTTGGGATGCTGCACTATCCCCGGTTGACATAGGCTATATATTCCGGGATCGCCCATGGGAAGCAGGGGCGGCCTACTAGTCATGAATAAATCGGTTTCTTCTAGTCAAGCGTGCTCCGTCGTAGACCGCATCTTCGCGTGGTGGTCAAACGCAAGCACAATAAAAATAAAAAACACACACAAAACACGAAACACGAAAACACGGAACACGGAATTACACTAGAAATTCGTCATATACAAAATAATAAAAAAGTTATTGCTATTAAAAATTATTGTGTAGTTAAAATTCGAACGAAAACAAACAACAATATCAGAGGGCAGAATCACAAGAGCACCCTTATTATTAACATTGTCCTCACCGCAAATATAATAAATCGAAGTGAATTACGCAACTTTATTACGTCTGATCGCTGCCATTCATCTGATACCCAATTATTGTTAAATAACAACCGAATTGGATCCAATGACGCGGCAAATGTCGCTCGAACGAAATGTTTTATTTGTTTACAACGATTGGCGGACGAGACATTATGCAAGGTAAAGGAAATAAATAGGAGGACCTGGGTATTTCCTAAAACTGCGACCAGAACCACCGGAGGATGGGCAGCGGCTTCTTATTAGTACACGGTGAACGTAATGTTTACGGTTTATTATTTTATTTATATTTTTATTTGGTCGTGTGTACTGTATGTGTGCTTGTACCGAGACATCACCAAACGGCTCCAACGGAAGACCAGCGCTGGTTAACAGCCGGCATTATGCTGAGTTGGGGCCGATTTGTGACCTTATATTATAACTAGTCAATAAGCTATTTTTTTAAAAACCTAATTTGGTCACAAATAAACTTTTTCTTTCTTTCTTTCTTTCTAATGCGATCCCCAAGCCGCCTGTCAAATTGTGGAGATTATGACAATACTCCTCTCTAAGAAAGGGAGGCCTTTGTTCAGCAGTGGCTGAACAAAGGTCTCCCTTACTGGTTGATAATACGTGTGATATGAAGGGACATGCTCCCGTAAACGAAGACTGGTGATAGTGCTGATGATTGCTGATACAATACCATTACTAACCACCATTACCAAAAATATACAATGAAAAAGCAAAAAAGCAAATAAAATACGCATTAGTTGATGCCAGAGGTCAACGGACAATCTGCGCCGCGCACACGCTTGTACGCTTTACATTGCTGGTTTGCAAAATTTTAAACCACAAAAACAACATTCAAACTAAAAGTATAAGACAAATGGCTATTGGTATTCGATTGTATTTAGATAGTACTAGCGACCCGCCCGCCCGGCTTTGCACGGGTATAATTTACGTGCCAAGCAGGGCGAGTCGCAAGTTATATATATAAACCTTCCGTGAAAAATTATCTAACTGATGGTGAAAACCGCATCAAAATCCGTTGCGTGGTTTAGGAGGAGTTAGCAGCCATACAGACAGACAGACGCGGAAAGCGACTTTAATTTATACTATGTAGAGATAGAGAAGAGAAGAGATAGAGAAGAGAAGATAGAGATAAAGATGATGGTGGCGTTTTGGTTTCGGAAGTATTTCTCTTACTAAAGTTATATGATTATTAACGGGATATTTACCGTGGTAAGGTTGTGGAATGAGCTCCCGATATTTCGGCGCAGTTACATGCACCATGTTCACGGGAAGACTGAAGAAACAACAGTAAACAACAGTGACAACAGTACACAACAGTGTTTAAAACAGTATTTCTCTTCCAGCCGGTAGTACCAACAAACCACCTGTATAGGTACCTGTAGGTTTGTAGTACCTACAACAACTAACCGAGAACCGACCGTCCGTCTAACATAAGAGCTTTTCAGGGCTTTTCTTTATCAAGCTTCACTAGAAGGCGGTAATTGTTAACTGACTGCAGGATTTTAAAAAAACGGAGTGAATTGAAAATAGTAGTTTTTTGAAATCGGTTAATAAAACTTAAATCCAATCGAAATCGAATAATATGTGATAATTTCTTACAAAAATGTCTGACAAACAAACAGTCCTTGTAAGTTTTGAAGATAATGAAGGATTATTTATGGATGTCTTTTATAGGCGAAGAACGAAATTAACAACAGTGTTCGACTTATAGCTTATATCGATGTTGATTTATGTCATTGTTTTCAGTTCAATTTTAGTTATACATACAAACCTACTATGATATTGGTTTTTAGTGGTGTAGGTTAGTAGACCATTTGTAAATATTTTGTTTGCTGTAATAATTGATTAATAGTTCATGGTCTCCTCAATTATTATTAAAGGCCGTGTTCACCAGCCAGAGCTATCTCTTTCTCACATTTTAAAAGATAAAAATTACAGCAGTGCAAGTACCGTTCTTTATCGATCGTCAAATTCCATAAAATGCCATAGAATCGATCCTAGCAAGTATTGATCAAATGGCATTATATCGAATTTGACGACCACAACTGTCCAATTTGATGATTGATAAAGAACGGTACTTGCACTGCTGATCCATTTAAACCATAATTTTTCCCCCACAATTTTTTTTATATCGTTTTTTAACTTTCAGAGATTCATTTTAGTCTAAAAGTAATAAGCATACATTTATTAAACAAACTAGCTGTTGCCCGCGACATAACATAGCCTGTACTTTGATCTGGTCATAGCTGAGCATATTCGTGAAAACCGCATTTAAATCCGTCCACTGGTTTAGGAAATGTGCGTACACAAACAAACAGACAAAAATTCTAAAAATTATCTTAACGTTTTCAGCTGCTTATTTTAAGACACCCTGTGTGTTTTTTGTTGATATCTCGCAATTAAGTGTTTTTTTTATCTCCACGATTTTAGTATAATGTATGTACAGATCGACGAACACTTTCGCGTTTATAATGTAACACTATTTCCATTCGTTTATTTAAAGCTTTAATAACAATATTTTCGTTTAATATTCTTTTTTGGTCTGTTAATAGATTTAAATCAAGACTTGCAATCAAGGATTAAAATTCAACAACAACATTCAATACCTAATACACTACCGACCATATATTTAGGTCTCCTATATCGGAATTCTTAAGAATTCATCGAAATTTTCTTCTAACTTTCACTGAATTAAGATGAAACAGAAATATTACTCCCACCTGCTCCAAATCAATTCTGCACCTAATCTAAGCATCTAAAATTCAAATAACTCCTCACTGATCACCAGTTTAGTTCACCAGGTGTTCTTGTAATAACACAAATCGTTTGGGAGTAATTTCTTTCGTAATTTCAGATTAATGCAATAGAAAAGTTTTCGTTTAAAGTCGGCAGTAAGCCCGTAATTCTGTTTTCATGATTGATGCGGTAAAGTTGTGCTTCAGGTTTTGAAGTGGAGTTATTGGTGATTCTGTAAAATATTCAGCGTCGTTACTTGTAATACCTATTTGTGATGGATCGTTCTACAAGTCCAAATACAGAATACCTTTGAAGTAGATATGATTGAAGTCAAGTAGTAGGTACTGAGATTAACAAGGTAAATAAGATAATAAGTAAATAAGATAGATAGAAACTCTTTATTGTGTACACCAGAAATAATAATTACAAACAGATAGAAAGCACTTACGAGCTAGAGCCACAAGTTGCTTTTGTTTTATATATTTTACTAGCGACCCGCCCGCCCGGCTTCGCACGGGTGTAATTTATGTGCGAAGCCGGGCCGGGTCGCTAGTTATATATATAGAAACCTTCCGTGAAAAAGTATCTAACTGATGGTGGAAACCACGTCAAAATCCGTTGCGTGATTTAGGAGGAGTTAGCGGCCATACAGACAGACAGACAGACGCGGAAAGCGACTTCAATTTATACTATGTACAGATAGTTATTTATTTAATTTAATATACTTATTAAGTTTTCCGCAGATCAGACAGACAAGGTAGACACCACAGACTTATATCCAAATAGATGCCACAAGTCGACCTACATTGCATGTCATATTACCAATACAATTTTGTTTAATCGTCATAATTGAGTCCAGCTAAAATCAGTTTGCTCAATCGATGTCACGACAACATGTGCCAGTTTAAAACGAAAATGGGTAATTGTGCAATACTGAGTTGTTAGAATATCACAAACAGACTTGGTCGACAGAATAAAGATATTTCTTTTCACATTTAGGTACGAAAAATTTGACACGCTATTTTTAATACAGTTTGGACAGCTTGTGAAGGACAATAGACAATAGACAATAGACAATATTTTATATGTAACAAAAATCCATTATATAATACACATAAAGCTACACACAAATATAAAGTTAAATACGTTGGACTTTTGCCACAAACCGGCCCCAGCTCAGCATAATGCCGTTTGCTGTCAAACGGCGCTGGTCTTCCGATGAGGCCAGCAGGTGACGTCACGCACCGCACAGGTGCGCGTACAAGTAAGTACATACCTCAATCATATTCAATTCTAAGTAATATACAATAATAATTTAATAAAATAGAACAAAAGACAAAATATGATAGATAGATAGATAGATAAACTCTTTATTGCTAATATGCTGTATAACAAGATAATATATATAAATGAATACAAAAATAACCACGTACAAATACAAATACAAAGTTCCTAATAAGCTAGCTTACCTATTTACTAAAGTTAAACAGCGCTTGTATCATTTCTAAGAAGTTCTTCGCCCTTTTGATGACTATAAATAAATCTTTTAAGATAAAATCTAAAACATTGTATAGAAGGATATAGATATAGGTCTGTGGTAGATACCTATCACATCACATCATCAGCCATTAAACGTCCACTGCTGAAAAAGGCTATTAGAGAGGGGTGTCAATAAAAATACGGGCCGAATTGAGAACCTTCCTCCCTTTTCGAAGTCGGTTTAAAAAAGGCAACAGGGTCGTACTTCAGCTTTAGTTCGACTAAAGGCATCAAGCCTGATTTAGGCCAGATGCGTTCGCACCCGGCACGGCACCTTACCATTATCTATTTATATTTATTTGTTTGTTATTTTTGAGATGTTTCCAATGAGATTACAAAGATGTATTGAAAGGTAAGGTGACAATAAAATTGCGACCGCACCATGATTTTTACACCACAGGAAAAATATTTAAGCCTTAGAACAGCTGACCGGTTCATAGGAAAAATATTTCTGCAGCGATTGGATTAAGTTTTGTTTTTTTATGTAATTTTAATTTTTTCGACATACGCATATTGTGTAACTGCATAAAGTCACTTAAATTGTTACTTTTTAAATTTTTATCCGCGAGGACCTTTAATTAGCTTCTGTATCTATTAAGATTGTTATACTTTTTTATGGCTGTTGGTCTTCCTTGGAAATAAATAAATAAATAAATTAAATTGTGCGTGTTTTTTCTTCATTCTTTGTAATATTTGTGAAGAAAAAAAAGATATACAGTATAGTCTTATTAATCCGGCAATATAAATACTAGGAGTAGCCGGATTATTGGAATATTCGGATTACTGGATTATACCTATAGGGAAAATTCAAGGTAAAAAAATAAAGCATTGCACATGTAGATAGTATTTACATTAATAGTGCCGTGGGTGTAAAGTGCCGATGTATCCAAGAAACAAGACTCAATTAAAAGAGAAACAAATTGAAAGAAAACTAGGAATACACGTATAACCAATTACCTACAGAAACAAAGGGTTAATTTCCTACAATGTCGAGTACTATAAGGCCGAGTTTTCGACCTCAGCAGACAGTTGAGCAGCAGTGACAGCGGAACACAAAGGACAGCTTGTAACCGGCGCGGTGCTGTCCTGCTGAAGTCACGAATGGTTCCATTTATATGAATCCTCTGTAATTTCCGCTCCGTAGCCAGCTGTGAGTGAAATCGTGGCCGAACAGTAACGCGAAACCGAATCTCAAGAGAAGCACTTTGTTCTAATTTCATTTCTGATCCTACAAGGATCGAATCTATAAGTGCGTGCCGTTTGATCAAAAAGTAATTTATCAGAGCCTGAAAAAAGGTAGGATAGGCTTTTTCTTTAAATTAATATTTAAATCTGCCAACTAATGCCTTTAGGTAGTCTAGATGTAAGATAAAACATACGGGAACGTAATCGAATCAATCTGTATTGGGTACAAATAAATTCTAGTCAGCAGCGTCTTATTAGCACTCGGTGATTGTACTGCGATCCCTAAGCCGCCAGCCAAGCTTGGGGATTATGGCAACACCCTTCTCTAACAGGGATGCCTTTGTTCAGCAGTGGACGTTTACTGGCTGATGATGTGAAGTGAAATTCTAGTCTGCTCCTAGTCTCTCACTATGGACTTTATAAGCAAGCTCAAAGTCGCACATCGATCTATGGAAAGGGCTATATCGGGGTTTCTCTACGAAATCGAATCAATTATGAGGAGGACCGTAGACAAACGAAAGTTACCGACATAGCACCGGATTAGCTAGTTGAAGTAGCAGTGGGCAGGGCACTGAGCACGCAGAACAGATGGCTGATGGGGTCGAAAAGTTCTCGAATGGACACCACGGATCGTTAAGAGCAGCGTAGGACGTCCACCTACAAGAAGGACAGACGACTTTTAGGTCCTTTTTTGGTGTCTCTTTTAAGATACCGCAGGAAAAAGCTGGATGCAGGCTGCTTCCAACCAGCCCTTTTGGAGATAGATGGTAGAGATCTATGTCCAGCAGAGGACGTCTTATGGCTGTCTGTATGGCTAATGAGGATGATGAAATTAATACTAGGGATTATTTACAGAAAATTCACGTCGCAGTTTTAAGAGTGTCTCCCTACTTCTTTATCCAGGAAGAGTATGGTCTAATTTTAGCAACATTTGCACAAATAAAGTTATCACGAGCTGAATAATCTTCCGTCATGGTTATAATTTTATCCATGTCTTGTCATTATTTTATTGCAAATTATGATCGTTCAATTCTTTTATTACTAACGGACCACCCAAACCATCCACTTGGGTGGTCGGTTAGGAAAACTTGTTCTTAACAGACCACCGGCTTTCCACCTGGGTGGTCGGTTAGGAAAACATGTTCTAACAGACCACCAGCTTTCCAGCTGGGTGGTCGGTTAGGAAAACTTGTTCTTAGCTGACCACCAGTTTTCCACCTGGGTGGTCAGTTAGGAAAACTTGTTCTTAGCTGACCACCAGCTTTCCACCAGGTTAGGAAAACTTGTTTTTAAGAGACCACCAGCAGTCTACCGGGTGTCGGTCAGGATCGTTTACTCTGGTTAGCATTTATTTTTCAGAAAAACAGTTCAAAACAGTTCATCTGATACTGTAAGGTGAATGTGGTAGGTATGTACCCGTACTTAATGCAGTGCTCCCCGCAACACTGAGCTGTGTATATTCCTCTAAGCCCCCCAAAACTTGGCAATCCATCGGAATTTGTGCGGCGCTACCCGAAACCATTAAACTGTGTTTAGGCCGAAGACAGGTGGAATTACAGCCCAACTCCAGATTGAAAACACAACTTATTGGCTACGAATGTCCGTTCCGAATTTGGGAAAAATATGTTACATGTTTTCGTGCTTACACACGTTGTTTCGAAAACTTTCTTTGATAATACACTAATTTGTACAGGACAGGCAACAAAGGGGTTGATAGATGAAAGTACAAATTTAGGTCAAAAAGAAACTAAGACATACTTACATAACGTGCATAAGCTGGTGAAGCGAGCCGAAGTACAGGTGGGTCTAGTAGTGCAAGTACCGTTCTTTATCGATCGTCAAATTTGACAGTTGAGATCGTCAAATTCGATAAAATGCCATTTGATCAGTACTCGCTATGATCGATTCTATGGCATTTTATCGAATTTGACGACAACTAACTGTCAAATTTGACGATCAATAAAGAACGGTACTTGCACTAGAGGCCTTTTAATCAAAGGTTCAGGCCTCCGCGACATCTGATAAACACCTTTAACAATGTTTAACGATGACAACTTCATTGCTTAGATCCATTCTTGCCAGTTAGCAGATGGACCAATCGGTCTATGAATAGGAGAAAGAGGTGAGTAAATAAAAGCGAGGGAGGTTATATGTGAATAGCTAGAATAGCTTACTATAACATATTGTTCCTATATAATATAAATACTGCCATACCAACGCAACTTTTATATAATAACATTAATTTTCACTTGAAAACTTTTTTTTTTCTTTTTTTTTTGTTCCCTGAGAGATATAACCTGGGCCTTTTCAAGGCCAGAGTGAATAGGTATCTTCTAAGTCTGCGTGCTTCATCTTCGACCACATCGTCGCTTACCAACAGGCGAGTTGGTGGTCAAACGCGGATTTATCAGCGTTAAAAAAAAAAAAACATTTATTTTTCAATTCAACATCCACAAACATGACACAATTTGCCAGGGATGACAGAACGACAAACTATTTATTACCAGTAGCAATATTCTTACAAGAAAAATGTTTTCTACTTATAAGTTCTAATATATCTAGCTCCAACGTAGATCTTAGACGCCCATGTTTATACTCGGAGCGATGTGGTAGTAACAGATACAAATAGCTTAAGATTTAGGACGGACTGTGCGGTCGCAACTTTGCCCGCAACATTAGTCTGACATACTCCAAGAAAGTTCAAAGTTGGAATGAGGTTAAGGGTTTTTTGGCCGGACAAACTAGATTTTTTCTTCTTTCCTCTTGGGAGGATTTTTGCGTGTCACGTCGTGTGTATTAGCCAGTTCCAAGTAGCTATTAAATGTGTTAAAGTACTGGGCAGGCGGAATGGCCTTAATGGCTTTAGCCTGCCAGTAAATTGACAAAAAAAAGTACCTTCATTTATGTTATTTTTATGTAAAAATATGTCAATTTTATCATGTGCTTAAAATTAAAATTCAAGCACCAAATAAATACGATGATAGATGTTTGGTAGAAGGATAGATGCACGAACGATATGTAATGAGAGAAGATTTCTGGCAACAAACTGCTACGAAGACTGCTAGAGTTACGTAACTCTAATCATTATTATATTATGAATGTTTCTTCACTGAGATAAAAAGTATTTTTTGACAGTATTCGTGCATTTACATATACCTGATCGTTTTAATATAATAATTATACCAATGTATTTTTATGTAATAATTATTACATATTATACAATATTATGTAGTACGCAAAAATAAAATACGTTACTTGGACGACATATTAAATATTAAAGCACTGTTTTAAACTATCACGGTTGTTCACTAAAGTTATAAGTAACTGCGCCGAAATATCGGGAGCTCATTCCACAACCTTACCACGGTAAATATCCCGTAAATAATCATATAACTTTATAATAAATATTGTCATCGAAGTAGCCGAATATTTCAGTTTCAGTCCAAATCTACCGTAGCCAGGAATAGCGGGGCTGCCGGGGACTGGGGGCCTGGTCCTTTTCGTATCTATCATTGAAGGGGGGGATTGCCAATACTCGCCACGCTTGGCAGGCGGGTTGGCGAGCGCAGTCGGTGTTTTTATACTCAGAAGACGCTGCTACCCGTCTTCCGGTTGATCCCTTAGCCGACTTCTACGGCACCCACGGGAAGAGAAGGGGGAGGTCTATTCTTAGGCCGGACCTCCACGGCCACCAAATTTTGATATGAAAGCCAAACTACTAAGCCGATTTTGATGAAATTTCTATTGGACCAATCTGAAAGTAGGTATATACCTACTATAAATAAATAAAAAAACAGCAAACAACCTGCTGAGTGCAGCTCTTTTATTGTAATATCGAAAATTATCCGGAAATGTCAGACCACGAACTTACAACTCTAGTTACGAAATAACAAGGAGCCACCGTCCATTCTGTGAAGTGTCCGGAAAATTGCTGGCACGCTGTTATTGTCGGTTGTCGAAACCGAGTTCGAGGTTCCAAACTACGTAGCGCTTCTTTGGAAGTGGCAGTTTGTTTCTGCTTTATGTGTGTAGGTGCTATCATGCGTTAACTTTTCGAGGTAACAAACATGGCTTTACCAACTTTTAGAGAACGAAGAAAACCATAAAAAGATGTCATAATTAAACACAAGCAAATAAATGCCAGCAGAAATGTTTCTTTAATTTAGAAAGTGCACGAAACTTTGCAAAATTACAGTTTTGTTTTGGTACAGATCTGAATTTTAAAATAATAAACAATTAATTATATTTTTAAGTATCATGGGTGGCTTTGTTACAAAATGAAATGAGGATGATTTATTTTACAGAGCTTTACATAGCTTTGTTCGTTCGATTTTTTCTATAAGCACCAATTTCTGAACTATAAATGTGATCACAATGATATGGCTTTGGGTACAGAACCTTACAATATACGTGTCATGACACGCTCTTGGCCAGCTATTTTTCTTACATAAATTAGCAATATTCTACTTCTATACTTTACTTTTGCAATATTCTACATGATTTTACTTAGTTCTATATTTTTTATTCACATGTTTTAGCGTTCATATAATGTACTCTATTTTTTATAAGTAGAAACTTTTAAATTCTGCCGTCCGATTACTAAAAGACCGTTATGTGACACTGTGGCCATATCACTTAACGGTCTTTTAGTAATCGGACGGCAGAATTGCCCCCTTGGATCTAGCTAATTATTAACTCTGTTAGTTAAGACCGTTAGTTTCTCTAAGGTAATAAAAATAAATAAAACAGAAATATTTTTTTTTGCTAACATTTCGTTCGTGTTTGTTATTTTGGACTCCTAAAGAAGACAATTTTTTCTAGGCCCACCGAATTTACCGTATATTGATGGGTATAACACTAAAAAATTCATTGTTTTTTTTTTTACTATTTGTACGAAAGATAAGGTAAAAATGAAACCGGAATAATAATATTAAGAATAATATGTGTTGTTTTGATTTTTGCCACAATTCATTCATATCCCTTATAAAGTCACTTGACTGGAACGTTTTTAATACGAAAAAGGATGCATGCTTAGGATTTTTTATACAAAAATAAATAGACCATATTTTACAACAGTGGCCATAGTAATCGGCTATTGTCAATATTCCGGTTAGATTGGATATAGCTAATATTACCACTAAATTTAGAGATTATGAGGAACAAATCGACATGAGTTTCATTACTATACGGTATTAGTTTGTGGTGGGCCTATTTTTCAAACAAAAGAAATTGTCTCATTTGTTGACTTAAATCGCAAAATGATGGTTGAATTTCACTGTGAGAGTTTAGTATGTCAACGTTCTTCTAGAAATATTGACAGTCACTTATAAGATTTATTTTATTTCGGGGCATCATCGAAAATAGCGTGATAAAACTAGAATCGGTGGTCCAGACAAAGGTGATAAAATGTATACCAATAATAAAGGCCAAAACACACTGTGGAGTTGTTGCTATGACATTACGTAAAATCTATTGCTACGATGTGATAACTGTTGCTATGACGCGATGTATTCTTTGCTACAATACGACGTAAAATCTATAACTACAAGGCGCCGTAGTCGTTGCTACGATACGACGTAAAATCTATTACCATAATGTTTGTGTCGTTTTTTTAATTAATCGGTTCACTAATTGTATGTGACGCCCTTAACTCTACAAAATATCTAGACTAATATTATAAAGAGGAAAGATTTGTTTGTTTGTTTGTTTGCATTGAATAGGCTCCGAAACTACTGCACCGATTTGGCGATACGTATACGTTGCCGATATAGCTCATTGCTACGCCATAACGCAGTGTCCGTCGTAACACTGAGTAAGTTGCTAAAACGCGACAAATACTGTTATTGTAATTACAGTACGTAAAGTAGAGCCATTTGTTTTATGATTCGACAAAATACTGAGGTTTGAATTAGAGTAATCATGATGAATCCGAAATGAGGAGATCCGTAGACGAACGAAAGTCACCGACATAGCCCACCGGATTAGCAAGTTGAAGTGGCAGTGGGCAGGGCACATATCACGCAGAACAGATGGCCTATGGGGCCGAAAGGTTCTGGAATGGAGACCACGGACTGGTAAGCGCAGCGTAGGACGTCCACCCACAAGATGGACAGACGACCTAAGAGAGACCGCAGGGAAACGCTGGATGCAGGCCGCTTCCAAGCGGCCCTTTTGGAGATCGATGGGGGAGGCCTATGTCCAGCAGTGGACGTCCTATGGCTGAAGTGATGATGATGAATGATGAATCATAAAGTCGGTCGCGTAAATAAGTAAACAATAATATAGGAATTCATAGAGTAAAGGCTACTGAGGTCGCTGAGCATCGTATTGAGATCCTCCAGCGACTCTGCCATGATGACTATATCATCGGCAAAACGAAAGTGAGTGATGTATTCGCCATTCATGTTGCTGCCTAATCCGTTCCAGTCCAAGAGCTTGATAACGTCCTCCAATGCGTTCGTGAACAGTTTCGGAGAGATAACATCTCTCTTTCTGCAAGTTTCTGGGGAAGAAAGGTTCTTGAGTGGAGACCACGAACCGGAAGACGTAGCATAGGTAGGCCTCCCACTAGATGGACCGAGGACATTGTGAGAGTCGCGGGCATCCAGTGTATGCAGACGCCAGGTTAAAGGGAGACGCCTATGTTCAGCAGTGGACGTCTGCTGGCTGATGATGATGATGCATAGAGTAATGCTGATGATCAGCGACGCAGGAATCAGCGTGTGCGCGTCGGTACGCCGCGCCCTTATACTGTGGTGTCGCAACACCACACCGCAGCTGACGGTTTGCAGACGGTACTTGATTCATAATCACTCTAATTTCTGCCTTAAAGTGTGCCTCTTTTTTGTCCAGAAAAATCCTGGATACTACTGGCCCCGGGGCGGGCAGAGTGCGGTTATATGGGACTCACCCCCAGAAGGTCGGCTTACCCACTAAAACCCCTGAAGTTTTTTACCTCGGCGCTTAGTGTCGAGGCCACGGGCACGTTTTCGCACTCCACCGTGACCTCGACAGCTCTAGCCCTTCCGGGTTCCACCTCAAGGAGCTAGGCTCCTCTCCACAAACGATGTGTCGGAACACCAGACACATCGTACATCCTCCACCTCTGGGACCGAACCAACAAGTGGGCGCCAGGGCCTTATATTCTGCCCCGCCCGGTAGGTTTCAACCTCCGATTCTACTGTACTGATAATAACGGGTAACTACGCCCCAAGGAATGGTATATTTCAAGCGCAGTTGTTTTACTGTCTTGTGTTTATAGCGGCCACGATTTATGGATAGGTGAACCATTCTATCGAAGGAAATGGTTTCCTTTTTTTGTAAAAAGTAAACCATTTCCTCGACCCAAAAAATAGGGTTAAAGTTGAATTTACGTCTGTGCAAATGAACGAAGGATGCGTTACTATTGAAAAGTTTTTCTTAGAAAGCTTCTTAAACATATTAATCCAATTGAGTTTTAGTTTTGTTAGATCAGATAATTTTAATCTAAGTAAAACTTGGACTAGCTAAATAATATAAGCTAGTAATATACGGGGTGTTCTTTTAGACGATGGACAATACGGACATATTAGAATATTTCATTGTACTCATCATTACAAACAACTTTTAATGTGGGAGCAAACCCGATATCACGAAAAAAATATCTGCTGATCCATAAACTTCGTTGAATTAACACCTGAAGTGCCTTACGCAGTGCTTGTCTGCATAAGCAAAACAGAACCTACGCGTCATAAGCAGTAAAGTACAAATAAAAACAACAAACTACAAAAACATAATGCTATCAAAAGCATTTCACAGAATAAAACATTTCGTGAACGACTTTAACATAATATTCCAAAATGCACGAAGCATTAAAAATAAAACGGATGATATAGAAAGCATTATAGAGGAAAATGATCCAATACAGGCTATATGCCTAACAGAAACATGGATTACTGAAAATCAAAAGGATTTGGTACACATACAAGGATACAAATTTGCAGCCGGCTACTATAGGAAAAACCATGACGGTGGAGGAGCGGCAATCTTACTTCAAAATGATATTGAATTCAAAGAACGGCTAGATATAACGGAACTAACGGTGGAATTCATTGTTGAAACTTGTGCAATAGAAATTCCTAAAGAAAATGTTATATTAGTTGTAGTGTATCGCAGTGATCGTGAGATTGAAACATTTTTTAAATTTCTAGATAGATTATTATTAAAAATTAAACCATTGCAACTCAAAAAACATATCATAATAGGTGGAGACTTTAATTTAGATAAACACAAAATGAAAAGTAATTATCATAAACTACACGATATTATGCTTGAACATAATTTGCACCAAACAATAAAGGATTCAACCAGAGTTACTAATAAAACAGCAACATGCATAGACTTATTGTTCACAAATTATAAAAACCAAAGTAAAACAGGAGTAATAGACTTTGGAATATCAGACCATAAAGCTCTATACTATAAATTCGAACCACTCAATAATAAAAAAACATATAAAACAACTATTATGAAAAGAATATTCTCCACGAAAAATGTTAGTGAATTTAAAAATGCACTTGCCCTAACAGACTGGAATGAAATAAACATAACTAATAACATAAATATAAACTATGATTACTTTGACAAAAAGATCAGGGAATTGTTAAACGAATATATACCATATAGAAAACGGGTCATAAAATCATATATGAAAAATAAATGGCTAACCAAAGGCTTAAAAATATCATGCAGACATAAAAGAATACTACACATACTAATGAATGATACAAACAATAAAGTTTTGAAAAATCACTATAAGCTCTACCAAAAAACATTAAGGAGAAGCATAAAAATGGCTAAAAAGATTAACTACATCAAGAAAATGGAAAAGTCAAGTAATAAAACGAAAACAATGTGGAACATAATTAAAGAAACAACTAAGAAACAAACTAACGGTAAAAACCAGAACATCAAACTTAAAGTAAACGGAACTATTGTAGAAGAGCCACAGTCCGTTGCTAATACATTAAATAACCACTTTGCATCCATAGGTAAACCATGTGCAAGAAACATAACTGCGAGTTTACCTAAGCATGACACAACATCACCGATCACAAATTCGATGTTTCTTTCGCCTGTGACGGAACGTGAAGTATTTCAAATTATTAAGACTCTCCCAAACAAAAATAGTTGCGGAGTGGACGATGTGCCTTCAACATTGATAAAAAAATGCATTACAGAACTGACACCAATATTAACTAAACTAATAAACCAATCTATAGATGAGGAATGCTTTCCTGAAAAATTAAAGATAGCCAAGATAAAACCGATCTTTAAAAAAAACGGGAAGTGTACGGATGTTAACCAGTACAGACCAATCGCACTACTACCTGCGATATCTAAAATATTTGAGCGCGTAGTATCAGACCAAATTTACAACTTTTTAGAAAAATATCAGCTTTTGGATGAAAACCAATACGGATTCCGTAAAAACTCCTCTACCACTCTCGCAATCTATAACTTTACACAGCACATATTAGAAAACATAAAAGATAAACAATACTCCATAGGCATACTCCTGGATATGACAAAAGCATATGACAAAATCTCACATAGCATACTATTAAAAAAATTACACGAAATAGGAATAAGAGGAAAACCATACAATTGGCTAAGGTCCTACTTGTTGAATAGGAAACAGTTGGTGCAAATTGAATATTATGCTAAAAACAATATCATAAAACAAACAGCAGAATCAGACATACAGACACTTAACTGGTCCATCCCCCAGGGAAGTGTGGTGGCCTGTATACTATTTTTAATATACATTAACGATTTACCAAAAATATTAGACTCCCCGTGTGTATTATTTGCTGATGACATATCATTAATTTTCAAATGTACATCAGACACTAACGCACTAAACAAAGTAATAGATACGTTTACAAGGGTAAAATCTTGGATAACATCGCACAACTTGGAATTAAATACTAACAAAACAAAATTAATCCAATTCCATCCATACCAAAAAAAGCCTTTAAATCTCGCTACTTTAACTAATTCCATTAATATAAACGAAACACATAACGCAACACTTTTGGGCATTACTATGGACTCATATCTCAACTGGCAGAGCCACGTTAAAAACATCAAAAATAAAATGTCACAGTTTACATATGCGCTATCAGTTTTAAAAGCAAATACAAATATGTCAGCAGCTAAAAGCGCTTACTATGCGTACGCCCATTCCTGGTTTAAGTATGGTATCATAATATGGGGATATAGTACTGATGCAAAAGACTTATTTATAATGCAAAAAAAATGTATTCGAATAATAATGAACATCCGACAACGAGACAGTTGTAGACCCCACTTTACACAACAAAACATCCTAACACTCCCATCTTTATATATCCTCGAGGCAGCAACTTTTGTAAAAAAACACACTAATTTATTCCAATTTAACACAAACGCTCGCAGAAAACACCAGATCGTGGCTCCAGAACCAAAACTAGAAATAGTCAGAAAAGGTCCTCAATACATGATGTACAAAATATTCAACCAATTACCGAAAGAAATAAGAGAAGAGACACATAACGGAAAGTTCCAAAATAAACTAAAATTATTTTTGATAAGAAAATGTTATTACACGATAGACGAGTTTTTACAAGAAAGATCTTTCAATTTCATGAATATTGTATAAAATATTATTCTTAGTGTAATTCTAAGTAGAATAAGTAAAACCATTTACTATTTGCAACACCCTATAAACAGGGTATAATGTGTATTTAGTGCATTTTAAATGTTACAACGCATTATATGGCAATGTAAATAAAATAAATAAATAAATAAAGGGGCGCGTGAGCGAATGGCTTCCATTCGTAATTTTTTTGCCACGCGAACAATCGGTCCATCGACAAATTAAGTTTACTCACCTGTACCTATTTTCAATCAGAAGAGGATGAATGCATTTTTAGCGTCTGTAAGGTGCAAAGTAGAGTAAAAAAATAAAATCGAACACTGGCTGACAAAAAATATGAATTGCCAGTGCGTCTACCATATTGTGGTGTGAGGCTAGGAAAAAATGTTGCGCGATAAAAATGTTAACTAATTTCTTATTATTGTATTAGTTTCACCTAAACAATATAATATTTAACGAAAATTAGGAGCTGGATTTAGATGTAAAAGATACACGTGGATAGTGTTCCGCTAATTAACAGATTGTTTTGATGAGGTGAATAAGTAAGATACCTTGGCACAAATCTGGCAGACAATAATTAACTGTTATTCGGGAAAAGTTTTTGAGAAATCAACAATAACATTTTCGGATAAACATCATTTTCTGTCTCAATTATTTTATACTAAACATACTATTACTATAAGTACTTCTATACCTAATTTAATAGGTACTTAAATAATATAAGAATTTTTTTTTGCTTTTGCACGCACGGCCTTGTTTTAAGTCAGCAGATAACTTACACTGTGTTTTTTTTAAAATTATTAATAGGCTTACGCTTGGCTGCCAACTCGCCTGGTGTTAAGCGATGATGCGGCCTGCAATGGAGCACGCTTGCCTAGAAGAAACCTATCCACTCTCGACTTGAAGACACCCAGATTGTAACTATCGGGAACACTCACACAAGTCAATTAGAAACCTTTTTATCTAAATAAACTTTGGTTCCAACAAGTCGGTTGTCCTGAATGGAAACCCCTCGACGCATATCTTCGCAACACCAGAACCGATTTTGCTCAAATATTAACTTTAAAATTGTATTGAAATGAACTACTTGCCTATCATATTTCACGAATTTTCGAAATGATCAATAATACGCAAGTTATCGTAAAAAATACACAAAAACTTTCATAATTTGCCTATAGTCCTACTGCGTAGTACTCATAGTAAGGGCATTTATTTCGCTTCGGCCACTTTCGAAAAGGCAGGCTGTCGCTCAGTGTAGAGGTTAAAGGGGGAGGCCTATGTTCAGCAGTGGACGTCTTCTGGCTGATGATGATGACTTTCGAAACCAAGTTTCTAAACTTTCCATCCGTGGTTCTACCAGTAGATCTACAGACAAGTAGCATTGCTCGTAGTTCAAATAAGAGCAGCTTATTAGCTTATAGTTTCAAGAGCTTTTTTCCGGGTCCTAACAGTACCTAATTAAAGAGTATATATACGACTTCTATTAGAATCTTAGACTTCTCTTCGCTCGGTCAATTAGAGATGGTCCACGCAGACGCGAATCGCGAGTTGCAGCTAGTTCATTTATAAACCTTCAAATAAGTACTTAAAACTATAGTTTGTAAATCAATTATCCGAGATTGCTCAGTTAGCCTTCTCTTTATTAGTTTGCGTTCGGTTATGACGTCATCGATTTTACAAATGATGGGGTTTAATGGATCAGGAAATTAATTTGTTACTGGATAGGGCAACAGACGATACCGTGAAGGGCAGTATGGACAGCATATTGCCCGCCCGTTGATAGCCCGTTGGTCTAGTTGGTAGTGATCCTGCCTTCTGCGCTTGGTGGGTTCGATTTCCACCTCGGACAAACATTCATGTGATGAACATTTGTGTTTGTTCTATATCAGGATATAAAAATATTTATTTAAGTATGTATTTAAAAATATATATGTGAGTATTATGTTTCTGGCAGCTATATTACAAGCTTCGCAATAACATTCACAATAACATGCGAACCAAAGTGAACGGTTTTTTTTTGTGGAAAACAGGTACTATATCTCTCGGATGATAAAGTTAATAGTAAGCTTTCAACTGGGGGGAGGGGCGGGGGGGGGACAACAATAAAATAAACAAATAAAATAATTGTTCCCAAAATACTGGCCCATTACCGCGTTGCATAGCAATGCTATGGTAAATTAGATGAAATAACTAATAAATGTAAACCATCGAGATACAATACCTATAGAGTCACAAACGTGCCAAAAAATTGTCCGAACCAAAACTCTCTCCAAAACGCCGACATTTTAGTTAGTTGTAAGGCAACCGCGATCCAAATACAAGACTGTCTAATGCCAGTGCTGCGATGACATAGCAGACTAGCAACGTTGAACACTATGCAAGTGACATAATGTCTAAATTGGAGTAAATGTGGCATTGAAATTATATAATTGATGTCTCAACGCTCGGACATTTTTTGACAGTTTTCACTTAGAGATTGTGACTCTCTAGGTATTGTATCTCGATGATTTAAACTAAAAATAATTTTGTGTAATTTTTATCGCTTTCGGCTTTGAAAGAATGCCCAATTGTCCATACCTCGTCGACTTGTTATACAGAGATAAGTTATTAAGTTCAAAGGTCGATTAGTGATGGTTATTGAATCTAAATTTCACAAAGGCTGAGGTAAATTGTATTTCGAAATTAATTTAAATTCATACAGTACAACTTACTCAAGATACGTAAAGTTAAATCTATAGATATGATCTAAATTAGTAATTTAGATTTGTTCAAGAATGTTTAAGTAAAATGTTCAGTTAAGTGTGTAAATGTTTACGCCCTTGTACACTTAATTTTCGTTAAACATAATTTAAAACTTACTTATACTAAAATGTAATACATATTAAATAACTTGTCTTTTAGAATGATTATTTCAGCTGAATAAAATATTTTTAATTAGCTTTAAGATTAATAAAAAAATATTGTTTTACTGACTCACAGATATGTATTAAGTTTGTTTTTATGGACAGGCTAGGCGTATGACCGAGTCTAGAATGGAAACAAGCTCTTAGTAATGCTTTAGGTTTTGGACCATCGAGATACAATTCCAAAAGAGTCACAATCTCTCAGTGAACAGTCAGAAAACGTCTGAGAATCATTGTACATCATCATCATCAGCCGTTGACGTCTACAAGGAACCCTTATAAGATTGTTCTGTCTATCATATTCATATAAATTTATTAATAAAATGCTATTTTTACATGTCAAATCAAATGGTTAAAATAATCATCATCATCAGCCAGAAGACGTCCACTGCTGAACATAGGCCTCCCCCTTTAGCCTCCACACTGAACGACATCCTGCCTTTTGCATCCACTGGATGCCCGCGACTCTCACAATGTCGTTGGTCCATCTAGTGGGAGGCCTCCCTACGCTGCGTCTTCCGGTTCGTGGTCTCCACTCCAGAACTTTTCTTCCCCATCGGTTATCGGTTCTACGAGCGATGTGGGCTGCCCATTGCCACTTCAATTTGCAAATTTTAACAGCTATGTCGGTGACTCTGGTTCTTTGGCGAATATCCACGTTTCGGATTTTATCGCGCAAAGAAACATTGTATCAATTATATACTTCACAATGCCATATTTACTTCAATTTAGACATTATTTCGCAACGTTAGATGTCCGCTATGTCATCGTAGCTCTGCCATCGCGAGGCGTTGTAGTCGGATCGCAGTTACCTTGTTACTAACCAAAAACTCTGCGCAATTCGTATCGTGCGCCGAGTTTTGATTCCGTTTTTTTTGGCACGATGGTGACTCTATAGTATTGTATCTCGATGCTTCTAGGTCTACGTGCTATATCTTCGGCCAGAACATCGCTTTCTATCACGTGAGTTGGTGGACAAAAGTAGAAATACTCTATTTATAAAAAAAAGGTTTACTGGACCTTTCATAAATAATGCTAATAATGCAATGTGGGTGTCTTCAAATCACGAGTGAATAGGTTTCTTCTAGGCAAGCGTGCTTCACCGTAGACCGCAACATCGCTTAACATCAGGCGACTTGGCGGTCAAGCGCATACCTTTTAATAATAATAATAAAAATGCTCTTTGTGAAATATTGCCAAATAAGTATAAAATAAATTTGAAATTTTAAGTAATTGGTATCACTCAAAACGGCAACGACGATGTTCAACAATATTCCACTGCAAAAATCTAATTAAAACAGACCCGGGTTCAGTCCGCTTTGTTAACATAATCCTACAGCTTCGGGCTGACATTTTTACTTTTATTTCGTTAGTCAAATAATGCGTATAGCTTTTAATTTAATTATTGTACTTACTAGTTTTTGTCAACTTCAAGTTTTTATCGAATTCCCATCGTATAATTTTTTTTTTTTTTTTTGTTTTTTTTTTTTTTTTTTTTTTAAATGTATTGTTAAAATATTCAAAGTTATCTTCAACTAAAAATATTATATTATGTATCTACCTATACGGGGTGTAAGGGGAACACTCTCGAAGCCAAAAGAAGGTAATTGTACTCATCATTATGAACAATACAATACAATACAATGACTCTTTATTAAAATACCACAAAACAAGAATAACATAAACATTACAGTACAAATATTATCTAGGCTTTTAACAGGCGGCCTTATCGCTTAAAGCGATCTCTTCCAGGCAACTTCACAGCTGTTCTGTAGAAAACGGTCATTGACACTCTACAAAATATATGGAACAGCAGAAATTTTTTTTCGCGATTTCAGGGTTGGTCCCATACTAAAAGTGGTTCATAATGATGAGTACAATTATCTTCTTTTGGCTTCGAGAGTGTTCCCCTTACATCCTGTACACAAATAAAATAACAAACATTTAAAAATTACTAATCTAAAAACCCGGCAAAAATTCCGACTAAAAAAGGTGGAGAGAAAAGTGGACAGAATGCTGGCCTAGTTTTTGTATATATAGGTATGCTTCTTTGTTTTTTATGCCATAGGTGGCCAACAAGCTAACGTCCACCTGATGGTAAGGGATTCCTGTTGACTTTAAATATCTATAACACCACCATCACAGATACGTTGCTGACCTCTTCTTTATTTACAGCTCTTTTGAAGAACCCCATGTTATAGTTACTCGGAAATGTTGCGGGAGGTCACTCTTCAAAATTATTGGAGTTTGAAGCAAAAAAGTATAAAAATAAACCGGCCAAGTGCGAGTCAGGCTCGCGCACTGATGATTCCATACCACAACAAAATACAACATTTATCAATTTAAATAATCGACTTCAATTTTTTTTATATATGGTGATATTTCGATTCGGTGAGAACGATGAGGTCATCTAAGTAGCAAAATACGTTGCTTAACTTGGTGAACAGAAATTTATCAACGACTTGCACTTATCCATTATTTATTTTTCGTTGTTATACTTTAAAGTGTGTATAATCATGCCAAGTTTGACGCTTCTTCTTATTACCGTTTTTACATTAGAGCTAATACAAAAATACGTAAAAAAATACATATGGGTTAGTTTAGTTTTTATTTTTTAACTTATTTATTATTTCTTAGTTAATTCGTCGTAACATTACATATTTTGTGAAAATTCCAACTGGCTTATACATTACGGTTCGAAAGATACAGCCGTTCATAGGTAGGACGGACGGACAGACGGAAGGACGGACGGACGAACGGACAGACAGACATGCAGACAGACATCGTAGGCTTGGTAATAGGGTCCCGTTTTTACACTTTGGGTACGGAACCCTAAAAACATACAGTGGAATTGAAAACACCCTTGTTTTGAAGTCAGTAAAAAACAACATACAAACAGTTTTGTCGCGGCGTGGTTATTGGCTGAGCAGCTTAACGCTTTTTTGGCTAAATCATTGAAATCGCCCATTTGTTCTGTGACAATACTTTGAAATACGAGGTGGAAGCTGCAATAAATAACCGGATATGCGAAATAAAACGCTCAGTTTATTTTTCGATAAAAACAAGCTTTGTTCCAAGTAATATTGTTGTTGTCATTTCATTTAATATTTTAATAAAAATAAAATAAAGAAATAAATATTTGGGACATTTTTTCACACACGGTTATCTGACCCCAAACTAAGCAAAGCTTGTGATATGGCTGCCAGAGACTGATATACATACATAGTTTTAAATACATACTTAAATAGATAGTAACACCCAGTTATAGAACAAACACAAACGTTCATCACATACATGTTTGTCCTACGTGGGAATTGAACCCACGCCGTCAGGCTCAGAAGGTAGGTTCACTACCAACTGGACCAACGGGATCAATAAATAATTATATTGGTATGATAAATAGCTAGATAACTCTTTATTGTTCATACCAGAAATTACATCATCATCATCATTTCAGGCGTGGGACGTCCACTGCTGGACATAGGCCTTCCGCATCGATCTACAAATGGGCCGGTTGGAAGCGAAATCACAGAAAGAAAAGAAAGAAAAGCGGAACAGAAATTACATACAAAAGACAAAAACAACTTAAAACTAGTGTCACGATTGGTGGCCTTATCGCTATAAGCAATATCGATAGTCCGTTGCGATGGTCCAGTTGGTAGTGAACCTGCCTTCTTCGCTTCGGGACGTGGGTTCAATTACCACCTAGGACATTTGTGTTTGTTCTAGGTGAATCTGGGTGTTAACATCTATTTAAATATGTATTAAAAAAATATATGTATGTATATCAGTCTCTGGCAGCCATATCACAAGCTTTGCTTAGATTGGCGTCCGATGACCGTGTGTGCAAAAATGTCCCGAACATTTATCTATATTATTTATTATTTTATACTAATATTATAAAGAGGAAAGATTTGATTGTTTGTTTGTTTGTTTGTTTGCATTGAATAGGCTCCGAAACTACTGAACCGATTTGAAAAATTCTTTCACTGACGGGAAGCTACACTATCCCCGGGTGACATAGGCTATAATCTATACCCGTGCGAAGCTGGGGCGGACCGCTAGTAATATTATAAAGAGAAAAGATTTGATTGTTTGTTTGTTTACATTGAATAGGCTCCGAAACTACGAAACCAATTTGAAAAAATCTTTCACTGTTGGGAAGCTGCATTATCCCCGGGTGACATAGACTATATTATATTTTCAAAAAATTAAGGATCCTTACTAAAACTCTAATAATACCCGTGCCAAGCCGGGGCGGACCGCTAGTTTATTATTTTATATTTTCTTCCAGACAACCTCATTTATGTGTATTATGATGTCAGATAAACCAAGTATAAATTAGTTATTTAGTCCTATAATAAGTTTTTTTGGTCCTTTATGGTATAACGGAAATATGTCTATAAGAAAATAAGACATTTTTCACACACACGACAGATGAGATACATCATACATTAATTTTGTCTAGACGCACTATTTCAGGACGTTTCAGTCTAGACATGGGCAACGACACGAGTTAATCTACTGTTTGATGACTTTTAACACAGAAAGAGAAATAAATAGAACGGAAATTAGGAAAATAATTAGGTATAGAAGGCCGGCTCCATACGAGCGTCCCAAGCCGCCTGCCAAGCGTGGGGATTATGGCAACACCCCTCTCTAAGAGGGAGGCCTTTGTCCAGCAGTGGACGCTTAATGGCTGCTGATGTGTGATGTGTGATACGAGCGTTAACAGGCGCAAGCAAACTAAGACGCGTACGTACAATGATTTTGGATCAAGTCGGCCGAACGTCAGTCTCGAGTGCTTGCGCTTTGACAATACACGTAGGTACGTAGGTAATTATCGTTTCTTGTTACTATTGTCATAATTTAAATTAATTTTCCATTTTCATATTGCAAACATCTTTATTTAAGAATTAGGCTTTATTATAATTTATAATACAATATTTGGGCCTTTCATACTTGCCGTAATCGACGGAAGTACTTTTTGTTAACAAATTTATACCCTTTTATTTGGTTACCGTTTTCTATCAAAAACTTATATTATTATGTTTAAAAAAAAGTAACATATCTCTACATAGTATAAATTAAAGTCGCTTTCCGCGTCTGTCTGTCTATATGGCCGCTAACTCCTCCTAAACCACGCAACGGATTTTGATGCGGTTTTCACCATCAGTTTTCACACAGTCACATTTTCACGGAAGGTGTATATATTTAGGCGGGTAGCGACCCGCCCCGGCTTTGCACGTAAATTACACCCGCACGAAGCCGGGCGGGCGGGTCGCTAGTACATAATAAATTGTTTTTAATTTAAACTCCCAAATCTAAACTTTTCACAAAACATTATAATTGCTTTGCCAGTCCTAGCGCTAAGGTTGCGCGTAAGTTATAATATTAAAATCAAGGTCAGCTGAAGTTGACCATCTGTACCTGTTTATTTTATGATTCATGGTTGATATTCTGAGAACCCGAATGAAGCCAGTGAGATGTATTAAGAGCGCATTCATTCTACTTTTATATTTTTACTAACTGCTAGACCGTGGAATGCGCTGCATGAATGCGTATTAGGCGGAATTCTAACCCTTGACCCATGGCCGGGTTTTCTTTTTCTTAACCATTGGTCTCTAATTAAGATCAAGAAGGGCTACTCATATCTGGAGCCACACTGGAAATGCAGCTCAATGGTTTGTTGACCCTGTAATCTACACGTTTCCACTGCCTCCGAGTCGAGTAGGTACTCATTTGAGTCGCATTCACAGTGCAGAATATCTCAGTAATTAATCGTTTAAAACAAGCTGCAACTAGGAACGAAATTCACCAGAAATTAGCTAGCTCCCAGCTACTAGGGAGCTCCAAACTGGATCATGTCCATAAATACATACATTATTAGCACTTCAAGTCCGTGCCTGTTTTACAGAATTTGCCGTAGAAATTAAGTATGTCAATCAACTTTAAAAATAGAGGTTCGCAATTAGACTGTTTTTTAGGGTTCCGTAGGTACGTACTACTACAAGGAACCCTTATAAGTTCGTACTGTCCATTCTTCTGTCTGTATGTGTAACTGTCCGTTTATTCTTATTTTTAGGGTACCGTACCCAAGGGTGTAAACGGGACCCTATTTACTAAGACCATTCCTTCCTTTTAACGGATGAACTTGTGAACCGTAATAGATAGCCAGTTGAAATTTTCACGATAAGTAATGTTACGGCGAATTAACTAAGGAGTAAAGTAAAAACTATAGGGAGGTCCTCATACAACAAACGGTTTTTAAACGTATTTTGGTATTTACTCTAGTGTAAAAACGGTAATACTTACAAGCTTACAAGCTTCAAACTTGGCATGATTATAGGACACACCCTAAAGTAAAACAACAAATAGTTACGCATTTCATTGGTTACTGAATTGCACTTGGCCAAAGTGCAAGGCTGACAAAATTTCTTTCCATCACTGGTTTTCGTACGATCACCGAAGTATGATGCCTGGGCATGATGTTGTCTTTTTGCACTACTTTTTGTACTTTAGTAGTTAACAATTTATGTGGTGGTACTGAACCGCCATTGCGTGAGCCTGACTCGCACTTAGCCGGTTTTATTTAGAGCATTCTAACTTATATAATTATTAATATAAGTGCATGAAACTTTGCACAATTATAGCTTTCTATAAAAAAATAACCTTTATTATCCCTTGGGCCTTACGGACAACAGCTAATTGCGGCACCTAATCCGCTCAGTTGGAAAATCACGCGAACGTGGACCTTATCGCGCCCAGATACGGTTTGCGGTCGCGTGATTTTCCAACTGAGCGGATTAGGTGCCGCAATTATCTGTTGTCCGTAAGGCCCCAGTTCTTTTTGTTTTCGATTATTAATACAGTTTTGTATTAATATTAGAAAATGAAATATTCGGGACATTCGGGACATTTTTGCACACACGGTCATCTGACCCCAAACTAACCAAAGCTTGTGATATGGCTGCCAGAGACTGATATACATACATATATAGGTTTAAATACATACTTAAATAGATATTAACACCCAGATATAGAACAAACACAAATGTTCATCACACAAATGTTTGTCCTAGGTGGGAATCGAACCCACGCCCCTAAGCTCAGAAGGCAGGGTCACTACCAACTGGACCAACGGGCTATCAAATACCTTATGATCAATATCTAAGTAGGTATGACAAACCGTCTGATTTTCTAACACTCATCTATTCTAGTCGATTCACGAGTTGTATAATAGAGACGTTACATACACTCTGCGTCTCGTTTTTCATTTTAACAAATGGAACGTTTTTTATTAGAAAAGTTTTCGTCTCCTTTCAATATTTTAATGTCGCTCCGAAGCTTATTGGATTCCGGAGGCGATGCCGGTTGCTTTTTTCTAAGTCCTTTACTGAAATAGGATGAACATACCGTGTTTCGTGTGTATTAAAGCTTTTGTTAAGAAGACGCCTTTTTTTGTTTACGGCCAATTATGGGTTTATTTTTTGAGGATATTTCATGAAAAGAGACCGTATATTTTTAGAATCGATTGCAAATTATTAAACACGAGGCTTTTTTGCAAAATTACGCTTGTAAAGCTTAGTTTATCTAGAATATTGATGACAATTGTTTATAGCCAGCTTTTTACAATGCAGCTGTCAGAGCAAATAAATGCTTGGACCTAGAATATAATTATCTAGTTCTTATGTCTCATTTGTTAGAAACTTTAAAAAAAAAAACAGAAAATTAATGATTTCAAAAAAAAAATTCAGCTGGCTATAAACAATTGTCATTATCTTTTGATATTTAACTGAATTATATTGGGTACCTGCTACAGTCTTCCGTGGATATTGATGACACCAAATAGCAGTGGTTATTTAGCTGCGACTGATTTGGTCAAATGAGACTACATACCTTAAAAAATTGCTTCTTATATATACTCCATGTTCTTCAGTTTCTTCTATTAGGCAAGCGTGCTCCATCGTAGACCGCATCATCGCAAGTGGCTGTCAAACGTAAGTCTGTTACCTATACAAAAAAAAATTACCTCATTAAGTATATGTATGTTACGACTTCTGATGGTATATAACTTTGTCAACTGATAAACATAGCAGATATTAAATTCAACATTCAAACATCTGCCCGACCGAGAATCGAACCCGGGAACTGTTTTATAAGGCAAACGCACTACCACTGAGCCATAGCGTTTGTCTATCAATCTTTGCAAATTTCAAATTCAATCTTTCAAATTCCTAACCAAAGTGCATAGGTATATTGTACCGTGTTTTTGGGTAAACAAATAATTTCAATAGTGGAGTTAGAAGTGGTTCAGCGCAAAAGAGCCAAGTTTGTTCTCAATTGAAAAGGGAGCAAGTTTGAACTAACTGAATGGTAATAAGAAACTAAACTCATTAGACAAGTTTTTGTGGAAAACCAAATTTCAGTCTACCCTTTTCGACTAAATTAAAATGATTGGACGGTCCCAGAAAAAGCGCATTTTTGAAAACTACGAAATGAGCACGGGTGCACACTTCGTTTCAGTCGGTCTCTAGCCGTAGTAAGTGCGACACGAGACTATTGTTACATGATAACGAAACATCTGACAAAATTATGCCTTCGTGTGCTTTCCCGAAGTGTAAATACACAACGAAAATCCACTATCTATTTTTTGTAACAAATGTACTGTCATCATCATCATCATCAGCCAGAAGACGTCCACTGCTGAACATAGGCCTCCCCCTTTAACCTCCACACTGAACGACAGCCTGCCTTTTGCATCCACTGGATGCCAGCGACTCTCACTATGTCGTCGGTCCATCTAGTGGGAGGCCTACCTACGCTGCGTCTTCCGGTTCGTGGTCTCCACTCAAGAACCTTTCTTCCCCATCGGTTATCGGTTCTTCGAGCGATGTGGCCTGCCCATTGCCACTTCAACTTGCAATTTTTAACAGCTATGTCGGTGACTCTGGTTCTTTGGCGAATATCCACGTTTCGGATTTTATCGCGCAAAGAAACTCCGAGCATAGCTCTCTCCATTGCCCGCTGAGTGACTCTGAGTTTTTCCAAAATGCCAACAGTTAAGGACCACGTGTCAAATGTACTGTACATGGTTATAATTAGGTGTTGAAGTATATTATACCAGAGCAGACAAGTTTTCAGTCTACACTCATATTTTAGTCTTAGAACTCGAAGGAGGTTGTATAACACATCACCTGAAACATCTTCACATTATTACACGCATTGATTGATGTGAACGGTCACAGAAGACATATTAGTACAAGTACAGAAGATTTAATCCGCAAAACCATTTAAATAAGTAGTGACTCTGGCTACTACACAATAAAGTGCAATTCAGAACGTGCGAGCGCTAACTACCTACAGCTTTACCTAGAAGTTGCCTCTCTGTCTATCGCGTAACTCTTATGATCTATCGCGCAGCATGTCCGACAAGTCGGCTACTTGTAGCTTCATACCTAAAGTGCGGAGTGCGCCAGGCCTGGCACGGCGCGTGATCACTGCAACTGCTGTACGTGTAGGTTATACTTTCACAACTGGTTTTACTTAGCGATACGCGTTTATACCTAAAACAGCAGTTTTTTGTGCTCACATTGCTTTGTACAATTTCGGTAGTTTGAACTAATTGGACCCGGGTATGTCCTAAAACTGCGACCAGAGCCACCGGAGGATGAGCAGCAGCGTCCTATTAGTACACGGTGAACATACTGCGATCCTCAAGCCGCCTGCCAAGCGTGGGGATTATGGCAACACCCCTCTCTAAGGCCTCCCTCGGCCTTTGTCCAGCAGTGGACGTTTAATGGCTCCTGATGTGTGATGTGAACTAATTAAAAATAATTATAATGTCAAAAAGTAAAAACTAAAGGGGGTTCCCATACAACAAACGTTTATTTAAACGTATTATTTAGGTAAGTCGTTTTTGCAAGGCCGATGATCGAACCGGGTGCCATTAGATTGTAAAGTGCACATGCTACCGCTAGGCCATCATCGCTCTCACAATCTACCTAATCGTACACACAAACAACAGTTTCACTTAAATCGTGCTAAATATTCGGAATTGAATCAAATGATACAAACTCTACATAATCAAACTGAGATCCAACTGTAGTATTCCGAAACCGCAATTTCAAAGTCATAACTACCGGATCACGGCTCTAATTGGCAACTTGCCTCTATTACCGCTAGTGGGGCGACGGGGCAAGTTTGAAAACCACTATGGAGTTCCGCGTTACCTTGTGATTGAAAAGTTTTGGACACAGTTGCCTTTATAGGACAGGAGCCAGCGAACGTAGAGACATTGGCTACATTTTATTCCGAAAAAATAGCGACTCTTGTAAGATAGCGGGTAAAACCACAAAGTTCTGCTAGTATACTTTTAATCTTAATTACACATATTTGAAAAATAATAATTACTAAAATTTTATTCTTGCTTTACCAAGATAACTAAATAGTAACAACGTAATTACGATTATGTAAAGTGGGTTTTAATCGTATTCGTTTAGCTTGCATTCAGAGTGAAGTGAGAATTACCATACGGAATGGCAATAGTACTTTTTATACGGGTTTTGAAAAAAAAAAAAAAAACGTGGCGAACATTATTTTATAGTTAAGTATGTGTAAAATTAATTAAATAGTTCAATGTTGTTTGTATTGTTAGGTAACATATTGTCTAGGATTAATAGTTTTTTTTTTCAAGCATAATCATTTCCGATAATTTTTAAGATTTTTTATTTTATTTTGTAAGAGTAGGACGTATATAATTTACTTATAATATATATAGCAACAACAAATCACATTAACTGTAAAAATATAACATCATTGTTTGGCTTATAGAGCCCTTTCGGCTTAGTACACCTTTCCCACGTAACCCCTTATAGCTTTACCTTATCTTTCTCAAACACCTTAGTTTTTTCCGCGTCCTCTCTCCACAAGCCAAGTTGTTAAGATTTCCATTAATGAGATCGCATCGCTAACTTTTTTATAAGCTTTTCAGGAGTTTGGAAACGAGCTCGTGTGGTTTCGAAGGTACCGGACTTTTAAAAGGTTTTCTTTAGGGATTTGAGTGTTTCCGGAGTGGCATTTAGCTTTGTTTTGATAAATTAGTCATTTTTAAGGTTCGTACCCAAAGGGTTATAACGGAACCCTGTTACTAAGCCCACGCTGTCTGTCTGTCTCTCTGTCCGTCCGTTGTACCTTTAAACGGCTGCATCGTTCGAACCGTAATAAATAACCAGTTAAAACTTTCACAAAATATCTAATGTCTAATCTAATCTAATTACGGCGGATTCACTAAGAAATAATAAAAAAGTCAAAAAGTAAATGTTTTTTAACGTATTTTTGTATTTGATCTAGTGTAAAAACGGTAATACGTACAAGCGTCAAACAAATGATTATAGTACACACTCTAGAGTATAATAATAAATAATAATAAATGGCCAAGTGCGAGAAGGTGACATATTTCTGTTCGCCACCGGTTCTCGTACGATCACCGAAGTTAAGCAACAACGGGTGCATTCTGTACTTGGATGGATGACCGCCTGGGCGTTGATGGGATGTTGTCTTTTTGCACAAATTTTTTGTACTTTAGTAGTATTTTTTTAATATAATTCCTTTCCGTGCACGGTTGCCGGAGTTCGCTTTAAGCGATAAGGCCGCCTGTTAAAAGCTTAGATATTTTATTGTTATGTTTATGTTAATGTTTGTGTGGTATTTTAATAAAGAGTTTTTGTATTGTATTGTAGCTAACAAGTTATATGGTGGTGTGGAACCCTCAGTGCGCGTGCCCGACTCACACTTGGCCAGTTTATTACCTAAAAACTTGAAAATATGTTATAAAGTCTTTTTGCCGTGTGAATTGCGCTTTAAGATCGAGATTATCCTCCTACGTCCTATTTAGAGAACAAAGACCCGTCACCTGGTAAGTGGGGTGCCGTGTTATCCGATACCTATGCATCGGGGACTTTCCGCCGTGTTATCGAACAATAGTTTTTATGATATTAATATGTTGGAAAATAGAGATGAAAGCGCTGTTTTATATCGTTTCTGCAGATAATGTTGCTAGTTTTTTGGAGGTTGGGCACCCTGACTTGAGAGCCAATTTCTACTCGTAAGTGTTTGTATTTGAGAAGAAAGTGAGTAGGTAGGTGTTTTCTACACTTTTTTTTTTCTGACAGCTGCAATCTTCAAAGCGCAATACCCATCTCACGCGGAGCACCCAAGTATCAGTTTGAGCCAGTTGATGCATAACATTGTAGAGCTGTCAGAATTGTCGACGATCCCAAGCTCACTGGACACCTAGAGCTCAGCATGCGTAGAGACGTTGCTCTTTGTGTCTTTTATAGCATTTACAACGGGGAGTGTTCTGAAGAACTGTTCTATCTGATGCCGGTGTCGCGGATTTTATCATCACACTGCATCACACAGCCACAACCACCTGAAAGTTCAACAACATAGGTAATTATCATAGATCTGTGGAAATCGCACACGGTGTGTTTTACGTTACATCAATGGTTTTACGCGATCTTTTTTGCCCCACACCTGCAATTTGTAGAATGAGCTTCCTCCTTCCGAATAACTATATAATACATAGTACATAGTATAAAACAAAGTCACTGTCGCTGTCTCTCCGTCCGTACGTATGCTTAAATCTTTAAAATTACGCAATGGATTTTGAAGCGGTTTTTTTTAGTAGATAGAGTGATTCAAGATGAAGGTTTATATGTATAACTAGTGATCCGCCCCGGCTTCGCACGTAAATTACACCCGTAAATTGCGAAGCCGGGCGGGCGGGTCGCTAGTATATTATATAACATGGGGTTCTAGTATTACAGTATTTATTACTAGTTCGGAGCCAATGGGTTCATATATTATTTTGTAAATTTTTATAATGCTCAATGAATTAATTTGTATTTGTATTTGTATTCTTCAAAAGGGCTGTTAATAGAGTCTTAATGGGTCGGCAACGTATCTGTGGTGCTCCTGGTTTTACAGGTTTCCATAGGCAACGGTAATCGCTTACTATCAGGCGGCTCGTTAGCTTGTTTGTCACCTATGGCATAAAAAACATATTATAAAAAGCCGAAAAAATCTTATATCTTATAATTTATAGTCCCAATATTGATATTGGGACTATAAAATAAATAATATATTTCATCATTACATATTTTTCGTGATTTCAGGGTTTGTCCCTTAGTAAAAGTTGTTCAATACAAGGACCTCCTTTCGGCTTCGTACAGTCTATCTGCGTCACCATGTCTATTTAAAGATGTTCTCGAGTCCCAAACAAGCTCTAACACACTTGTAAAAACTTTAAGGGGCCTACTATAGTTATAATTTTATGGTAATCTCACATTGAACTTTCTTACGTTCTCTCTGCTGCTCAGACAGCAAAACCACTCGTTTTATAAAACGGTGCATAAAAAAAAAATGAAAAAAAAAATGTTTAATGAATGTTGAAATGTTGATGATGGAAATGAATGATTATATAAACTGAGGTAGATACGTTTTAACGACGTCTGCACGGCAATACCAACACAAGTTAATTAGCTTGAGTGGACTCCGTTCTGTGACTGGCATTGACGCAAACTTACGATGTGCGATTTTGGACTATGAAAAATAATCAAAAATGCCATGTTGTGTGTTTAGAAAGTGAAATACTTATACCGAGACACTTAGCTGTAAGGCTGAAAGACTGAAAGTTCTATGTTACCTACATAGAACTTTGAAATATAAACATAGAATTTAGAATGTAGATAAGTAGCTGCTATAGTAAAATATTATCGCCATGTTTTACAGCATTTTTAATAAAGTCTCTAATGGTAAAACCCATTATTAAAAATCAATCAAAACACGAAAAGCGAAGATTGCGCAGAGAAGAAAAGAGCGCATTCAAAAGTGCAATTGTTGTGCAATCGACGCACAATTTCTAACACGTAAAGGTATTTATTACACGAAAATAGTAGGAACGTAACAGTTGACGAACCGTTAACCGATGGGGAAGAAAGGTTCTGGAGTGGAGACCACGAACCGGAAGACGCAGCGTAGGGAGGCCTCCCACTAGATGAACCGACGACATTGTGAGAGTCGCGGGCATCCCGTGCAAAAGGCAGGCTGTCGTTCAGTGTGGAGGTTAAAGGGCCTATGTTCAACAGTGGACGTCTTCTGGCTGATGATGATGATGTAACAGTTGAAATTGAAACCAAAGTATTAATACGCTCAATATTCCATAATACGACTAATCAAGTCAAAGATCAAAAAAAGTACTATGAAAATAATAACGTTTTTTAAAGGGCGGCAATCAAGCATGCGTTCCTCTTGATGGTAAGCAGGTACCGCCGCCTATGGACACCTGCAATTCTACCGGTGTTGACGGTGTTTTGATAACGTTAGAGGTAGTTGTAGACTTCGACCAAAATAAAATTAAAGGACGGGCCCAGAAGGAACGCATTTTTGAAGATTACAAAATGAGCGCTGGTCCTCACATCGTTTCAGTCGTTCTCTAGCCGTAGGAAGTGCGACACAAGACTATTGTTACAATATGATAACGAAACATCTGACTAAATTATGCTTTCGGAGCTTTCCCGAAGTGTAAATACACAAAAGAAACCGCTATCTATTTTTTGTAACAAATGTACTGTACAATGTACATGGTTATAATAAGGTGTTTAAGTATTATGTCCGACGGCTTTGACTCGTTTTTACTGAGCAAGTTCAATGGTTATGGCCCGTCCATTCATTTTATTTTAGTCGAAGGTTATAGTCCCATTTTTGAAACGCTTCATGTAGTAGGCCTTCTTTTGCTAATTAAAACTCTACCAATGTACGCTTCAAGAATTGAAAATGAAAAACAAAGGCATTATTCATGCGTCAACTCCGTCCAACTTCATAACATCAGAAATAAGCCCCTCCAAGATGAATCTACGTAATTTAGCTCGCACATGTTATACGAAATTAAAGTTTACTTCCTCGTACTCAATCACAGAAAGTACACGCACTTAACGGGAACTTTGATTGAGTTTTAGGGTCTAAACTGACATGGCTGTTGCCGAAATGTGTATCTAGTGCTACTTTTACTGTATTTTTTTTTGTTTTTTAAGTTTAGAAAAATCTGATATTTTATGTTTTTTAAAATTATTGTCTTCACAACGGCTAATCTAAAACTCCCCTGATATAATTCACTCCTGCCCATTTTTCTCTCGTACTGCTGGCAGTACAGAATGGGCACGAAAAATCGACATCGTTTTATAGTTGACTAGCGACCCGCCCGCCCGGCTTCGCACGGGTGTAGTTTACGTGCGAAGCCGGGGCGGGTCGCTAGTTATATAAATAAACCTTCCTTGAAAATGTATCTAACTGCAGGCCTAGCACGGGACGTGGAGATATTGTCTTTCCACCGTTTTTATCCCGCGAGAAAAAGACAGACGTATCCATATTCTAGCTTTGTCGCGTCTAGGCGTGGTTAAAAATGGTGGAAAGACTATTTATCCACAGCCCATGCTAGGCCTGCTGATGGTGAAAACCGCATCAAAATCCGTTTCGTGGTTTAGGAGGAGTTAGCAGACATACAGACAGACGCGGAAAGCGACTTCAATTTATACTATGTAGAGATATTCCGCTATACTCGCCTACACATATTTTTTTACAGTATATGATAAATTTAGGATGCACAATTCCATAGACTACGAACCTAACTTACCTAATTATAATTATGCAAATAGTTTATGTAACTGTGGCTATAAATAATAAAAACTAAAAATTTGCGTTCAAGTATAATAACAATAACAATTTAGATATAAATCAACTAAAACAACAGAAAATTATATGAAAACATCGAACATCCTTTGTCGAAGGACAAGCTGTTGCCAGAAAAACCAACCGTCAGCAATAAATTTAATACCCATGTATTGTAAATATGATAAAAACATTAATAAAGGCTTACTATTATTATACAAGCGTGCTCCATCGTAGGCCGCATCATCGCTTCACATCAGGCAAGTTGGCGGCCAAGCGCAAGCCTATTTACAAAAAAAATATATAAAAAAAACGTATACTTATATTTTTATTACTCAAATCTAAGTTTTTTACAATATTTACCTATTAAAAAAACAAATATGATAAAAAAACTTAAGCCTAGGGTGCCGCCGGCAGCGAGGCAGGGCCCAAGCTACCGGTGGTTAGGGCTGCAGAGTGAGGAACCTCCTTATTATTATAAATCGATTTGATGATATGTTCACATAAATGAACATTGAAGCTGAAAAAAACGTGCCATCTGTTCTAACACAAGGTGTACAATATGCATCACAAGAGGAAGGAATCACCAGCAAGCCCGTTGTGTTAGGACCCCAGGAACTTTGATTGGGCCCTTAAAGCCGACCCATATCATCGATGACTAGATAAAACCCCGCGGGAATTACCATGACGTCTGCAAATATAACTGCTGCGAGTCTCTCTGCTGTATGGTTTGTTCTGTAAATAGGAAGTATTGCTCATTTGTGGGCAAGTCATATTAGGTCACTAATTTTATGTTTGGAAGATGGTTACAAAGTAATGTGGTAGTTAATTTCATAAGAATGTCCTAGATTTTATTATTGAAACTGACGTGGTTTTCACACATTTTATTTATATTACACGGGAATTACTCACATAAAATTAAGCCGGTTACTCAGACTATAGTTTCAACCGCATTACACGGTCTTTTTCAAGGTGAATGCACGCGCGTGGCTGCGTCTCGCTTTGTACTACAGGCCGCCGCGCGGCGCACTCGTGATGACACCGGTTGCTTATCGGGTGCGGGGGTGGGGGTGCGTAGAGAAATATGTTGCGGCGGCGCACACTAGAGCTCTTCCCCACTCGAATCTTCCTGTGTGTCGGGAATACTCCAGCACGCGGAGTTCACCACGTCGCCACCAATCTCACGGTCACTCCCACGAACTCCATGAAGACACGGTTTCCAAGTCGGTGGCAGGTTCCATCCTCCATCCCTATTGAAGGTTGGACGTGGACTGATCTCGATGGGATGAGTACCTAACCGGCGTAATTCCCGTGTAATATAAATAAAATGTCCTAGATTGAGAAGAATGGTGTAACTTTGTGCCTGTTTCCTGCTCCGACGAGGGGACAAGAAAATATTGAAGCTAATGGCGTCGATTCTGCCATACTCACTAATTAAACCAATCTGACAGGACTAAAACTATCTGCCTTTCTTTTTTAATATGTGATTGATTGGTTTAGTTTAGTGAGCGGTATGACAGAATCGACGCCATTGTCGATCAGTTCTTATGCTCTTGACTTGGTTTTGGTTGCGATAGCTTGACGTCAAAGTTACATAAAAAAATTGTTTGAAGTCGTCACAGAAACACCAGCCACATCACTTTGCCATATCTCCCCTATTTGTTTGATCTGAGGAGACAACTCATCCAGCATTTAACAATGAGCGTAATAATAAAAACACAATCTAATATCAGATGTCAATCTCAAGTACAATCGCTAGTACTTTCTCTCCGACACTGGTACTGGAACATGTCATACCCATGCCGGAAGAAAGCACAGTCTACCGTGGCTGCGATCAGTTTCAGGGAGAAAAGCTACTAGGTAAATCTCAGACAGAACCTAGAACATAGGAGAACCTAGCTATACCTATAGCTGTAACATACAAATAATAATTATGTACTAGAGATACTCGCAACTTTGCTAGATGGTACATAAATGTAGACGTACAGAGCTTTGTAATAACGTATTTACTAAAGTTATATGATTATTTACGGGATATTTACCGTGGTAAGGTTGTGTGGTTGTGGTGTGTAACGTAATGACGCTACTTACTACTCAAGGAGTAAGTTCACAAGCGTAACTAACAATGCTTTCTGTACCAGGCTGACATAAACAACCCGAAGTTTGGTAAAGCTAAATTCACTGAGGCTGGCTTTTCAATCTCAGCGGGCAGCGAGGCGATAGCGGTGGTAGCTCAATGGCAGGGTGATTCACAGTTTTTTTTGTGGGACATCCAACATGCGTTCATTTGTTTAAAATCACTCGGTGACAGGCAGTGGTAGGACTTGTGGTAGGACAAAACAAAGCCTGATATGCCGGGAGTGACACAAGCCTACGTCACTGTCCAGTTGCCACTGCATTGCAACAAATACAGAAATTGGGAAGCCGGTCACTCCGACTATAGTTATATAAATGTGAAAGACGTATGAAAATGTCGTGTAATATAAAAATGTGAGAAAACCACGTCAGTTTCTATAATAAATATTTGAATTATCTATGCAATAAAATACAAAAAGCACTTCAATGGTAATTTTGTTGCGCCAAAGTCAAAACTCAAAATACATGTCACGTCGAAAATCATAATTTTTCTAAGCAATTAAAAGTTAAAATACTTAGCTTAATTCAATCTAATTAATTTGTAATGATTTGGATATTATTATTAGATAAATAAATTATTTGAATTTGAATTTTGAATTTGAATTCAACTTACAATTTTCGACTGATAATGAGTAAAAGTGAATTATTAACGTTTTTGTTTTGTAGTAGGTACATGTTTGTATATTTTATACATTCATCTTTTAGTTTAATTGTAGCTTTTATTTAGTTATTTTAAGTTTTAGTTTTTAGTTTATATTTTAAGATTTCATTAATTTTCTGTTTTTTTTTTTTAAAGTTCCTATTCTTTAAAAACTTGAAAACGTGCGAATTTTGAACGCAGCATTAATACAAATTCCACCTATTATTATTAATAAAGTGCTCTAAAATATATATATACCATACCATGCATACCTACATGCTACGCCTGTAAGTGGGTAGCAAGTTTATGCCAGAATGAGGCATTGAAACTTCATTACCAAACTTCGTAGACGTGAGTGAATTATTTTCAGTTTAATTGCCATCGCAGTACTCTAGGGTAATTAGCTCATGGGCACAGCTAATTACCTCTGGTCCTCTGGCTCCTGTGTCAAGCTGATATTGAACTGTGTGTCAGGGGAAATGATTTGTAATCTTACCTTGGATTCTAATTAAATACCCTCTGGGAACGGAGACAGCCGTATTGGGATATTTAGGACTTTAAAGACATAATTATTGGGTTCAAAACCAGTTGCTATGTTTCTCAATACTTTGTGTGGTATACCAATCTAGATACAATTCTTATAGAGTCACAATCTCTCAGTGAAAACCGAGCGTCATTGTACATACATTGTATGCATCAATTACATACTTCACAATGCCATATTATCTCCAATTGAGACGTTATGTCGCTTGCATAGTGTTCAACCTTAGTTGTCTGCTATTTCATCATAGCCCTGGCATCGTGCGACGTAGTCGGATCGCGGCTACCTTGTAACTAACCAAAAAGTCTGTGAAATTTATAGCGTGCGCCGAGTTTTTTTTTGCATGATTGTGACTCTATATGTATGTGTTGTATTTCGATGGGTATAACAAACCTACTTGTGTTTAAACTCAAATTAATATTGCATTTTTGAATGCAGTTTTTTAAGAGCAATCTACACTGTTCATGTTTTACTAGCGACGGTTTTTTATTAATTTTTTACTGAAGTAGTCTTGTGTAGCGCAATTGACATGGCAAATGAAATTTAAATGTTGCCAGACTTCTGTACTTAATAATAACTTGTATTTCGCTGACTTGCGGCTGATTCGTAACTCGACATATTTGTTTTTCTTTCTTTTGAGAGGATTACTCGTTTTGTGCATTTGCCAGGGTCATAATATAATTAAATAATTTCAAGTTTTAGTTAATATCGTCAAAAAAGTTAAATTAAAGCAAAGTATGTCACGGTCAAGTCTTGGATACTTTACTAGAGGCTTCTATGGAACTTTGACAACAACACGAAGAGAGTCGTTTCACCGAATTATATAATATTTTTTTTTATTTTGAGCACGTTAACTAACCCTTAATTAGTAATAATTCAGTTTTACTCATTACCACTCGAAATTTTTTAGTTGAATTGCTTAGGAAAATTATGATTTTCGACGTGACAAGTATTTTGACTTTGGCGCAAAACTTAGTTTAGCCTCCTGGGATGATTTTGGCGTCCACGCCTTGTGCATAAACTTGCCAGTTTCAAGTATAAAAATATTTTCAAGCTTTATTCAGATATCTTCAAAACAAGTCATAGTCACAGTCAAGAGTCAAGCAAAGTAGTAACTAGGGCAGGACTTTACTTGACCGCAAAACTTTAGCTATTTGTTTCGCTCAAAGGTTTAACTTTTCTTATAATAATAACTTTTTCTACATAAAAATAAGGTTTTTTAAATACATAATAGATCTACGTTTGGCTACCAACTCGCCTGATGGTAAGCGATGGTGTGACCGAAACTGCTCAAATTGCACATAAAATTGTGTTTTGCTACCTCATAAAAATATAACCTCTTTTCTAATAATACAAGTTGAGCGTTTTAAGCATAGATTAAAAAATAAAACAGCCAGTGTTAGCACTCGACGTGAAAGCTATCTTTGAGATGTTCGTTCAAGTTTTAATTGATCAATTTAACTTCAACTAGCAGCAGTTGACCTGAGATAGGGGTGTCGCTACGACGGGTATCTCAAATGCAAGCTCTGATGCAAGAGTTTGGTTTGTTATGTTTTTAGAGGTGTTTTACCGACATAAAGTTAAAAAATAAAGCCGTAATTCAAGACAAGAATATAAAACAAGTAAACCATAAAACACTGTTTTAAACTATCACGGTTGTTCACTAAAGTTATATGATTATTTACGGGATATTTACCGTGGTAAGGTTGTGGAATGAGCTCCGATAAAACATCCCGGTACGGTAAATATCCCGTGAATAATCATATAACTTAAGCAAACCATAATATTAAAATTGTTTATTTTGTCGAAAAAAAAAAAAAACACTCTAAAACCACCAAACACCAACCTGCAGAGTTTGACCAGAAAATTTCCTGGAATTTATCAATTAAAGTTTCCAAATCTTGAAGTACATTGCTCGCATTACCTCCCAATGTACCATCATCGAAATACCACAATCATGTTTAATATTGAATTTAGAGATGAAATTATAGGGTGAATGGCAAGACTAAAGATAGCCGGTCCTAGTGGGTCACCTTGCTGACAACCTGTACAGGAATTAATTAAATGATTCCTGTAGAGTAATTTCGACCCGGAGCCATAACATTCCCAAAGATGTAAATTTCTTGTTTTTGAATTTTTGAATTTAATTCAAAAGAGCGGTTCTGTCAACAGATTTGAAAGCATTTTTACATCTACCTTCAAAATCACCTCGCCTCCGTTATTGACTGATGAAAGTGCGTAAAGCGTGTACGGGTGCCTCACAGCCACCTTTCTCCCAAAACCCACCTGCAAAGGTTGAAAATTTTCAGTGAGTTTTAAAAGGATATGTTTGCAGCACAATTTCTAAATTGCTTCCAAGCAATCCTTCTAAATAACGTAGTAACGTAGGTACAAGCTACGGGAATAGGCCTAATACCGCCATCATTTTTTTAAAGTACTCAAGGGCTTACGCCATAAAGTAAGAAAGCTGTATAGCAGTGTGTACTGTTTTTTTTACATTAAATTAATAAGCCTGATGTTAAGCAAGGATGCAAAAAAACTGAATGAAAATTGAATTTGATGAATGTGACTTTAATGTATTTGAAGAACAACTTTAAACAAAATTTGGACTTTAAGATCTCGACCTTTCCTAAAGAAATTGGCGGCCAATGTCGTCTCTTTTAATATCTTATACTCGCATACAAAACTTCAATGCGCAAAGAAATTTGATTACATTTTTCCACTAAAATAAAGTTTTAAGTTAGATTCACAGAAGAAAAAAAATACATTTATGCAGTAGGTGATTTATTAATACGATTGGCTTATTGTCTAGTTTCCCACTCAATGAAGACATCCCTATAATAATTTATATCAGTTCAACAGTTTTCCATTCCTCTGAGATTAATTCAAATATACCTGGTACAACCACCTAATTTTCAACCTTTAATGTTGTGTAACCCCGTGCCTCTAAGTGACCAATAATGGAAGCACCCTCGGGCATTGCACGTTGATTCGGGCACAGTGTCCTTTAAAAGGGACAAACGTGCAATTATAGGAAATTTGTGGAGGACAGAGTTTTAGGGTACGGTTCAAAAGCTTACAAGAGTAATGTGACTTTATAAATCTGGATAGAATTTGCTGGGAACCTTTTAGGCTTAGTTTTCACATGTCTGTTAAAAAAGGAGTAGGTACTACACAACGGAACCATTATACTAAGCAGAAAAGAGGCCTTTATACTCATTATTATGAATAAAGTTTAGTATGTGAGTAACACACACACACACACACACACACACACACATAAACAAAAGTTGTAACATGGCTGTTTATAGTTGATTGATTGAATCAGGCGTTACTTTGCGAAAGTCCATCTTCTAAACTGCACAAAAAATATTATATACTATTATATAAAGAGTAAAATAATATAACCCAAATTTCTTATTGTACTTGAAGTGACGTAGAAGTGTATTTTGTGAAAATTTCAATTGGTTAATTACAGTTCAAAAGTTACAGCAGTTAAAAAGTAGGACAGACAAACATTAAAACTGTGCGATAAAAGGTAGGACATAATAATATATCCATTTAAAGGTGGGACAGACAGACAGCGCAGGCTTAGTAACAGGGTCCCGTTTATACACCGTTTGGGTACAGAATCCTAAAAACTGTCATTGTCAATGCGCACTTAGTAAATAATATATCTCTTTAATAACTCTAAGGTAGGACAGACATCCATTAAACGGTAGGACAGACAGACAGCGTAGGTTTAGAAATAGGGTCCCGTTTATACATCGTTTGGGTACAGAATCCTAAAAACTGTCAATGTCAATGCGCACTTAGTAAATAATATATCTCTTTACTAACTCTAAGGTAGGACAGACATCCATTAAACGGTAGGACAGACAGACAGCGTAGGTTTAGAAATAGGGTCCCGTTTATACATCGTTTGGGTACAGAATCCTAAAAACTGTCAATGTCAATGCGCACTTAGTAAATAATATATCTCTTTACTAACTCTAAGGTAGGACAGACATCCATTAAACGGTAGGACAGACAGACAGCGTAGGTTTAGAAATAGGGTCCCGTTTATACATCGTTTGGGTACGGAAGCCTAAAAACTGTCATTGTCAATGCGCACTTAGTAAATAATCTATCTCTATACTAACTCCGCAAACAGTTGTGGGTAAATAACTTTAAATTAATTCTCACGTTAAAACAAACAAAGAGAGCTCATTGAAAGTGTTAACATTCCGCTTTGCCTGCACCCAGCAAGTTCATAATTAATTTTAAAATATATAATGAATAAACGTGCCAACAATTTGATACTTTTGTTTCATAGTGTGACCATAGTTTTGCAAGGATCTAGGAGGTATCTAAGAAACGTTTATAGAAAGGCAAAGCCAAGCCTTTCTACTATACCTAGTTAGTCGAATGGCTTGGCATGCATGCTACTGCATCACTAAATAGAGGCATAATGTTTAGCAGTGTATACAATATTCGAAAATATATAAAACAAAGTAAAAGCTAACATTAAATAATATAACACTGTTTTAAACTATCACGGTTGTTCACTAAAGTTAAATGATTATTAACGGGATATTTACCGTGGTAAGGTTTATTAATTTATTAAATAATATGTCTAAATAACTTAACGCATCGAATAAAACAAATTACCCATCGGCTGTGGAAGATCTAAAGATAATCCAAATGCTTAAGCGTTCTACAATAATTGGTAATATTACTCAGCACGCTGGCAATACAACGCTGAAAGGAAATGCATACACGATGAGCAAGAAAAAAAACATCATTGCCTCGCATTGCAAGTTACTCTGAGTGTAGAGAGGTCTCAGATTCGAATGGCTAAATTCTTGTCTTTATGCTGATAAGTCAGCATTTCGGCGTGCATGGTTTGTTCGACGATAACTTGCGTATCGTTGATTCGATCTTCATGAAACTTTGTAGACAAGTAGTTCATTTCAATACAATTTTTAAGTTCGAATATGGAAAATCTATCGATGGTTTCCGATGATTTATGAGTCGCGAAGTCACAGTTCGGGGTGAACCACTAGTTTAGATCGAGTAAAAAACAAAACACTCCGAACTGAGACCTTGCGACGCCGATATATTCACAACCTCTTGGCCAATTTTACTCATATTTAAACTTCAAAATTGTATTAAAATTAACAACATCACAACTAAATGCACACTAAATTTCGTAAAGACTGAATTAACAACGCACAAGTTTATCGTTGAACAAATATAAACATACATAGAAACGCTGACTTGTTCTTTTAGAATGTGATACCTTCTTTGTTTGTTCAAAAATCAACCACAATTATTCAAGAAGCTATAAGTATTTCTGCGTGCTGTGCCCTGCCCACTGCCACTTCAACTTGCTAATCCGGTGGGCTATGTCGGTAGCTTTCGCTCGTCTACGGATCTCATTTCTGATTCAATCTCGTAGGGAAACCCCGAGCATAGCCCTCTCCATAGCACGTTGTGCGACTCTGAGCTTGTTTATGAGGCCAGGAGCAGATGGCCAATGAGACCGAAAGGTTCTCGAATGGAAACCACGGACCAGTAAACGCAGCATAGGACGTCCACCAACAAGATGGACAGATGACCTAAAAGAGACCGCAGGGAAACGCTGGATGCAGACCGTTTCTAACCGGCCCTTTTGGAAATCGATGGGGGAGGTCTATATCCAGCTGTGGACGCCCTACGGCTGAAATTATGATGGTGATGATGATGATAAAGTATTTATTTGATCTTCAAACAGCCGAGATGTGACTTTATTTCTAACATAACATATCACATTTTATATTTCATTTTCAAAAGGTTTCAAAACTAATAATATTACATTTTAGTTTAATGGAAATTGAATAAAGTGTTTCAAAATAAATTTTATTGTAAACAATACTACCAATAGACGTGTCGTTGACGTTATATTGTTCAGTTCCAATTTGTCTCCATAATTTGTTTTGTGAAGCAAATATTGCTTAACGAAATTGACTATTCAAACGGGCAATCAAATATGATTGGAAACCGATTGTGTTCTAAGACTTATTTTGTATATGATAACACCTAATTAATTATGATATTTTAAGGACAAGTGCCTTTAAAAACAAAAAAATAAGCAGTCATTGGGATTGCCGACAGAAGTAAAACTTAAGACTGGAATAACTATCACAGTCATTAGCATGTCGTAGACGCGAACCTATAAGTTTTGCCTTCACCAAAAATCGCTCAACGCGGCTATAGAAGTTTTCACTTCAAAAATACAAGCTATTACGTATATCGACACCTCATTTAAGACAATCGGTTGAGGCGTTTAGGTTAGGTTAGGTTATTTTTTATTAATTCGTCGAGTTAATATAAATCTTACTTTATGCAACTGCACAATGTCAATAGTATAATTCTGAATTTTATAAAAACCTATTTTTTTTTAAATTAAAATACGGATCGAATTGAACTTACCTCCTAGAAAGACAAATATAGTAGCCATATCTCATCACGCTGTCATGCCTGTCACCTCCAATCATTATACGCTGTATATTGTACCGATTTATATAAAATCAAGAAGTATCGTCACACTACCAGGTTTATAAATGAACTACCGGTAGCGGTGGAACAAAATAGGTCTGCCTGGAGCTATTGTTTGCGTTAATGCAGTGTTTGCGCAGTCCCGCGATGTTTACCGGGTAAGACAATACCGCCAGACTTACTTACCGGCACCGACAAACGACTCGACTAGCGGCTAGACAACTAAATTAGTCGATAAACATGTCGAGCGACTGAATCGGCAACTCACGAGGGACTTGACAAGTAACTCTAAAAGGGACTACAAGCATTGTGACAAGCATCTTCTCGACTAGGAATTTGACACGTGACGCAACAAGCGACTTCACAGATGAGAGGTGACTTTACAAGTGAGTTGATAGGTGACTGATAGGACGGTGATAGGACGTTGGTCCGATCAGATTTGCACCACGCTCGACACCTCAGTCTACGACGCACTCCATGTTGCTAGAATAGAAGACGATGAAAAGATATCGTCAGAGAGAGATTGATGGAAGGTGGTGGTCACGACCCTTAGACATGAGGAATACGATTCAAGGAGGGGGGAGGATAGGTGACTGAAGATTGGCTGGGCAAATAATTCAAGGTATTTAAAGTAACTGTTAAAGGAACAATAGTGGCCAAGCGGGAGCGGTGGTGATCAAGCGGTAGCATGTGCGTTTTACAATCTAACGGCACCCTTTTCGATCCTCGGCCCTGCACCAATGACTTATATAGTAACTACATAAATTATGTGTAGTTTAGATGGAATTGCTCAAAAACAGTGAAAAAAATCGCGAGGAAACCGGTATGTCCAAGAACCTCAAAAGTTCAAAGCCATTATGACATTCACCAACATGCACTGGGCCAGCATGGTGGATTAGGGCCCTCTCTCTCTGAGAGAAGGCATGTGTCCTAGCAGTTCTAACATATAGGCATTAGACATTCTAACAACAGATAGGCTGAAATGATTTAAAGTATCGTAGTCTTAAAGTAATCGAGTCCTAAAGGGTCGGCAACGTATTTGTGATGCCTCTGGTGTTATAAGTATCCATAAGCGACGGTGACTGCTTACCATCAGGCAGCCCGTCTGCTTGTTTGCCACTGTATGGCATAAAAAAAGTAAAAACTCGAAAGGTGACTCAAAATGCCGTTTGACCGTCTAGACGACAGGCGATTGATATGACGAAATAGTGATCCCACAAGCAACTCGTCGATTCACTTAACTGGCGATTCTAAGTTGCAGTCGTTTCGTTTGCTATCGCTGTCGTCTCTTGTAAATAACCTACATACAATAAGACAATACCCGGGATTGTTGGGACGTCGCGATATTGAGGTGACTAGAGATAAGCGAGTACGTTGATAATCTCGTATAATGTGAGTACTGGAATGAAAACGTTTTGTTATTAACTAAACAAAATACAAGCTAAAACTACAAATACAGTTAGACTGCCCATAGACCGTTAAAGGCCTAAAGACAATCCAAATGCTCAAGCCCACTACTAGTTGGCAGCGTACCCAGCATGCTGGTGGCATTACCACGTTGAATGACAAGGCTTATGCGTTAAGCCAGAAACACGCCAGCATTTTGATCACGCGTCGCATTAACCAGGCGTTCTGAAAGATTTGTTTGTTTGGCATCTCTAAAGAGTTTAGATGTCACTAAAATCTTGTAAGCAAACATTTGGTCTCTTTTGTAAAGAGCTTCTGGAGAACTATCGACGTCTTTCCAAGATATTTACGTTACCTAGAAATGTCAGCAATTGTAAACAACAATTGTTTGCTCTGTTAAGTTGTGGAACATGAAAAAAAAATGTCCTCAAAGTATTATAAAAAAAAAAAAAAAACGAGTGTTAATGCGTTATAACGGTGGATTATTACATACTAGCTGGGCCCCGCGGTTTCACCCGCGTAGTGATGATGATGAAAAGTATAAAGTCTAAATCACTTTCCGGTACTTGAACTATACCCATGCAAAAAATCAGGTCGATCCGTTGCTCTGTTGCTGCGTGAAAGAGGAACAAACAAACCAACAACCAACAAACTTTTCACACATTTATAATATATTAGCTGCGCCCGCGGTTTCACCCGCGTAGTGATGAAAAATGGTGACGATGATGATGAAAAGCCTATGTCTATGTCACTCTCTGACTCTTGAACTATACCCATGCAAAAAATCAGGTCGATCCGTTGTTCAGTTGCAGCGTGAAAGAGGAACAAACATCCATACATCTATAGACAACTATAACTTTAACTATAACCTGCCAACTAGTAGTGGGCTTGAGCATTTGGATTGTCTTTAGACCTTCAACGGTCTGTGGGCAGTCTAACTGTATTTGTAGTTTTAGTTTAAGCTTGTATTTTGTTTAGTTAATAAAGGCACTTGCCCAGGAAAAAAAAATATGAAAAAAACTATATAAAAAAAAACTATAACCTTCGCGTTTATAATATTAGTAGGAAGTATGATAATATGATTAAAGTGTTTGTACACGTTTGTACATTCGTACTCGGGTGTAGGCAAGTGACATAACGAGTTGAAACATGTCATGTCTATTCTTTACAAGGGCACGAGTTTTACTTGGCCGTGCATTACTTTGTTTGACTCTGACTGTGACTTGTTTGTCGATATACATAAAAAGTTTAAAAAAAAAAAATTTTTGATTCACTACATTTGGTATGCTAATGGGCATAACTAAACGAAATACAAGCTAATACCAACCCTACAAATGCAGTTAGACTGCCCATAGACCGTTGAAGGTCCAAATGCTCAAGCCCACTACCAGTTGGCAGCGTACCCTGCATGCTGGCGGCATTACCACGCCGAAAGGCAATGCTTTGAAAATCATTAACTACTGGTGTATAAAGTGGATACCATTATCCATTAGATAGCCCGTTAGTCTAGTTGGTACTTGGTAGTGATCCTGCCTTCTGCGCGTGGGGGCGTAGGTTCGATTCCCAGCTAGGACAAACATTTATGTGATGACCATTTGTATTTGTTCTATATCTGGCTATTAATATCTATTTAAGTATGTGTAAAAAAATATGATATTGTCTATGTATATCAGTCTTTGGCAGCCATATTACAAGCTTTGCTTAGTTTGAAGTTTGGGGAAGACGACCGTGTGTGCAATAAATGTCCCGAATATTTATTAATATTTAATTATCTAGAAGGATCAACACTTTTTTGGTGTCAACACCAAGCTCAGTTCGTACAAACAAGATTGAAAATCGAAAGAAGCGCAGCAGAGTGAGTTCGACTAACAGAAAAAACTGGCATCAAGCCTGTTTTAGACCAGAAGACTTCGCACCCACCACGCCACCTTATCATATCACCATCGCATTATCACCCTTGTTTCTCTGATCTGAGGGAAGACATTGGCGTCGATTCTGGCATACCACTAAACTAAACCAATCTGACAGGACTAAAATTATCTGCCTCTCTTTTAATTTTAATACGTGAGAGATGGATGGCAACAAGTTTAGTGCTGTCAAATTTAGTTTAGTTTAGTTTCGAGTGAATCAGATGCACTCTTAAATAATGACCTTAATGACTACATTTTCAGTCACTTTTCGCTCTACAAGCTATGTCAACTTCGCGTCTGTCCTATTTTCCCCAAGTACATTTCAAGCCGAAATACTGGCCGATATTTTTTACCGCCTCCTGTTATTTTATCGCGGTTAATACTGTACTTGGGGAGGCAATGCCGCGCATGAGTGCCCGCGACTGGCGTCTGAGATAAACGGATTTCGTTTAATGCCATGTTGTCCGGAGCTGTACTGACCTGCCGCGATACTTGTTCAAGTAAGTATGTTATTATTATGAGTCTATTACCACTTGTATAATATATATTATAACGTTTATTTGCTCATTTTTTTAACAAACTTATGAAATAGGTACAAATAAAGCTTCGACCAAATTAAAATGAATGGACGGATGGAAGAAGCGCATTTTTGAAGATAACAAAATGAGCACCGGTGCTCACTTAGTTTCAGTCAGTCTCTAGCCGTAAGAAGTGCGACGTGCGTCTATTGTGACGTCTATTGCGACATGATAACGAAACATCTGACAAAATTATGCCTTCGTGTGCTTTCTCGACGCAAATGGAGAGAGCTATGCTCGGAGTTTCTTTGCGCGATAAAATCCAAAACGTGGATATTCGCTAAAAAACCAAAAGTCACCGACATAGCTGTTAAAATTTGCAAGTTGAAGTGGCAATGGGCAGGCAACATCGCTCGAAGAACCGATAACCGATGGGGAAGAAAGGTTCTGGAGTGGAGACCACGAACCGGACGACGCAGCGTAGGGAGGCCTCCCACTAGATGGACCGACGACATTGTAAGAGTCGCGGGCATCCAGTAGATGCAAAAGGCAGGCTGTCGTTCAGTGTGGAGGTTAAAGGGGGAGGCCTATGTTCAGCAGTGGACGTCTTCTGGCTGATGATGATGATGGTGCTTTCTCGAAGTGTAAATACACATCAAAAAACAGCTATTTATGTTTTGTAACAAATTTACTGTAAAGGGTTATAATTAGGTGTTTAAGTATATGTCCAACGGTTTTGCCTCGTTTTTACTGAGCAAGTTCAATGGTTATGGCCCGTCCATTCATTGTCCCTACTCAAATAAAGTAGCCCTGGATCTCACACTAGGTGAGTCCTGGGTCGTGAGATTCAGTACCTTCCGAGCTCAAGTTAGGGTTTTTAGTAGACTTAAAAATAGGTTAGTACTTCATTGTTTATGTTGTTTTTTTGTACTAGTACTATTATAGTTTTAGTTATAATCCTTTTCAAATAGCATGTCACTTGGTACCACCACTAATAGACAAGTTTTAACCGCTTTTTTTTCACTATATGTTTTCGCCGCAAAATGTGAACCTTTAATGTAGTTCTGTGACGTCACATTCAAAATTTACGAATCAAGTTACATTCTATCGTACTATCAAACCACCTGTCAAGTGCCATGCTATTTGAAATGGACTATAGTTTGCTTTCTCCCTCTACGACTATAGTACAAGTATGCTGTAAATTTTTGATATTCTTTTGTTTGGATGGTAGTTTTAAAAACAATGACACCTTGTAATCAGATGCCTTATTATAGATGTCTTATTGTGATTCGGATTGTCATCGTGATCGCGTGCCGTCTCACTTGCGCACGTGGTGCGAGTATGTAGATGCGATCGGGACGGCATGCAATCTCGATCACGATCAAAGTTCTATAATAAGGCCGCTGTATAAAGCCTTGTACCAATATACTATTCAGAACTTAGAACTTAGTGGATTAGGGCCCATCTTTTGATAACAGTCTACTCTCTTTTATACTTTATCCTCTAATTTTTTTTTTCTTTTTTTTTCTTTTTTCTCTCTCTATTTTTATCTATTTTATAATTGTAATATTTGTATTTTTCACTGATGATCACATCTTTATCGCCGCTAAAAATGTTTAATTATTCTAATGCAGTGCTCACTATGGGCCTCATAAGCAAGCCCAAAAGTCAAAGTCGCACTACAACGAGCTATTGAGAGGGCATAACCCTCTCCATAGCTCTCTCGGGGTTTCTCTACGAGATCGAATCAGATATGAGGAGATCCGTAGACGAACGAAAGTTATCGACAGAGTCCACCGGATTAGCAAGTTGAAGTGGCAGTGGGCAGGGCACATAGCACGCAGAACAGATGGCCGAAGGGGACGAAAAGTTCTCGAATAGAGACCATAGACCAGTAAGCGCAGCGTTAGGACGTCCACCCACAAGATGGACAGACGACCTAAAAGAGACCGCAGGGAAACGCTGGATGCAGGCCGCTTCCAACCGGCCCTTTTGGAGATCGACGGGGAAGGTCTATGTCCAGCAGTGGACATCCTACGGCTGAAATGATGATGATGATGATTCCAATGCAGTTACGCAATGACTTGCAAACATGAAGCTTTACTAGTAAGTAAAAATTTATGGCAAGTAATGTCACATAATTAACTTTCTAAGTAACTTAGTTCATTCTACATCGTTCGTTTGCGCAAACATTTACTACTTATTCAAGGTCTTCAATTGACTATCACCAGTTTTGATCGTTGATGGTTTCTTCAATGAAAACTTTTTTTCATATAATAGTGGATAGTTTTCACAGGAAAAATAGTTTTCTCATTAAAGAATACCACTTCAGACTTAGTGTTTTTTCACTATTATCATCTCAAAGTTGATCTTTTGTTCATTGCCCGGACCTCGACTGAAGTTTCCTTTTCATTAAAGTGCCCCTGTATAATTATTCCCGCGATGAATTCTTTAGCTTTTGAATTATTGTAAAAAGTTACATTTTCTTTGTAAAAGTGTTGGATGGTGTTGATGAGAGAAATAAAAGAGAAAGGTATAATCGGTCGTAATTAGGACTTTGAAGTTTTAAGGCCTTTTATTTTCGTGTTAAAAATATTACTCGTATGAGTCTGTGCTGAATTTAAATAAGTTTGCTGAAGTTTTGATATTGTAATTTTAGGGAGTCAAGAAAAGTAATTTCACGTGTCATTGTCAGACGTGAGCATGATTTTCAGCAGCTTTTATCAAACCAAAGATGTATTTAGGTGATTCCAATCTCCAAGCACTCCTATAGCAATACTAAAGATCTGTTAAAATATTGTCACGTAAGTTGGTGTTAAGGTGGTTCGATTCACCATTGGCGGAAAATTTAAATTTTAAACAGTTTTTTGGTCCTAGTAGCCAGGCCAGGTAATTATTTTTAAATAACACAATGTTTGCGCAAAATGTTGGCTGTTCGTTACATTATAATGTACAATTATTTAACAGTAACGCACCATATTGCTTACATTTGTGAATAAACCGTTTGAAACAGCTGTTTATTCACAAATGTAAGTAATAATGGGCATTAGAGATAAATAGCTTTACATGATTTTGTAAAGAATAATAATCAATCTGCGCAAACATCATGGTTGTTTACAATAATTACCCGGCCTAGCTACAAGGACAAGAAAACTGTTTAAAATTTAAATTTCCCGCCATAGGTGCAACGAACCACCTTAAGATATAAAATTTAAAAGATTAGTTTTTTTACTACGATAAACTGGTAAGTATGCTGACGGTTAATATCACCTGAACTATAATGTGCTTTTTTATATAATTTTTAATTATAAATAGGCTTGCGCTTGACCACCAACTCGCTTGCCTAGAAGAAACCGATTCACTCTCGACTTGAGACACCCAGATTGTAACTATCGGGGAACATTCAGGCAGTCTACCTATTAAATTGCTGCTTTTATATGCTAGATAAAAAATATTCTTGCGTTTACTTGAAATTACAAATTCAAATTAAAGCTTTGTCATATTTTTAACAGTTAAATCTTTTCTTTTCCCGGCTTTTGTTTTCCGGTTTTTTGAATTCAAAATAACCTTTGTCCTAATCTAAGTGGTGCCCAATTCCTAAATGTAATACAAAACAAAACAAAACAAGGTCCAAAGTACATTTAATACTACTAACGTATACGTAATGTGTATCACACATTTTTTTATGCTATATGTAGCAAACAAGCTAGCGGGCTGGCTGATGGTAAGCGAGCACCGTCGCCTATGGATAACTGTAACACCAGGGGCGGGGCATCAGACCCTATTTATATCCCTATTGAAGAACACTAAGAACATTTTTATCCAACTTCACGTTTATTCATTTGACATTTGACGTCGCTCAACGGAAACTGGAGACAATCCTCCGGAATTCTCCTAATCCAAGCTTATTAACTAAAACTGAAGGTCAGTCGATATTACCCGAATAAACTGGGAGTTTCAGCCGGAATCGTAGGTATTATTGTAGGCTTTAGCTCAGGCCGGGTAAGCTTTCAATTCGGTATTGTTAGAGGATTTTACTCACAGAATTCTTAATCTTGTTAATTTTGAACTTCCACTTTTCATATGCAAACCGTGACTGTGGAATGCGCTGCTTGAATGGGTCTTTTTCAATAGTTATAATTTGGGTGTCCTCAAGTTGCGAGTGAATGGCAGAATCGATTTAATTATCCTTTTTGCTTCGACTCATCAGGGTATTGCTTAATATTGGTGAACAGAAATTAGTCACCGATTCACACTTAGTAATTATTTATTATTTTTTGTTATACTTTAGAGTGTGTACTATAAATCATGCCAATTTTGACGCTTGTACGTATTACCGTTTTTCATAGGAGCTAATACAAAAATACGTTTGTTGTAAGGGGACCCCATTTCATTTTAACTTTTTGACTTTTTTATTATTTCTTGATTAATCCACCGTAGCCAATTAAAATTTTGCACAGAATATGTAATCATATTCTGTGCAAAATTTATTAACCGACTATGTAACCATATTCTTTGCAAATTGGCTATCTATTACGGTTTCAAAGGTATTACCGGCCGTATGCCGTTAATATGTAGGACAGACGAACAGACATCGAAGGGTTAGTAATATGGTACCGTTTGTAACCTTTGGGCATGGAACCCTAAAAAGTAGGACCATCAAACTCGACATAAATCGTAAAAATCCGTCAGGAATCTAATTTAATTTATAGAGCCAAATTGCCTAAATGCCTTATCGAAAACAAATTGGAGGTTGCCTTTATCTTCTGTAACTTCAGGTCAACTTAGCTAAGTTAGGCAAGTGACCCAACGCTAACGTCGTTAAGGTCAGAGTGGCAGGGGTTTAGTTAAGTGACTCTAACTAATGATTGTGGAATTGGCTTAGGTTACCTAAAGTTTGTGAGGACCTAATTATCGAGTCTAGTTCGGTTTGAGCATCTTGTATGGAAGGGATAGCTATCTTTAAAGAAATTATTCAGGTTTAAGGTAAACGCTCGAGAGCCTTACTACCTGTTTTAAGCGATTCTGTTTAGGTGAATGCGAAAAGTTACTTACACAGACGGCTTGGACAGACGGACAGACAGACAACGTAAGCTTAGGAATAGGGTCCCTTTTTTACCTTTTGGGTACGGGGAACCCAAAAAACTAATTGAGAAGCCTCTCCTTTTTGAAGTCGGTTAATAAAAAGGTAATCTGCCGCCAAACACCTAACGGTGTGTTCTGGCAGCATCACTTGAGAGCCAGTTCCCATTTGAGGCTAGAAGTGTTCAACCGCCTAGCCTGTCAAAAATCTACTTCTTAATGCCGTCGGTATTTTTAAACGATCATCGCAGAGAAAATAATTTCTCACACTGTCCTATAATGCTTATTATTAAGTACACACTTTAAAGCACCACTTCAAGAATGTGTAATGTGTATTTAATGTGAAAACTTCATATAATAAACTGCAGATAACTTTATAGATAAGAGTAAACTACCGTGCATGAAATACAGTTATTACTACACTTTAACAGTATTTGTGAAGATACTTTCTCTGAGTTGAAATAAAAAGAGCAGATTGTTATACAATGTTATATTATTCATCACTAGTGGAAGGTGAAACAAAAAAAAAGAGATTGTTTTATTACTCGCAAAAAAAATTGCAAATCACCAGGTCCACATTACAGAGGTTTTACGGTTTTACATAGTTGTTAACAAAATTTCACAAAGTAAGAAAATCTGAAATGGCACGGACCTAAAATTTTTTTTTATGCCATAGGTGGCAAACAAGCAGACGGGCTGCCTGATGGAAAGCAGTCACCGTCGCCTATGGAACTTGTAACCTTGTCGCCTTGTAACACCCGAGGCATCACAAATACGTTGCCGACCCTTTAGATGGTAAAGAAGAAAAGAAAAAGTAAGCTCAATGGTATATTTTGACATGGGACTACTTATTTTTTTATTACTTTACCGCCCTAATGAGGCAAGGTGATATTTACCGTCCGCATTTTGAGTCTCAATGACAGTGAGTCATTGAGACTCAAAGTGCAGACCGAGGAAGGCTAGTGATGAAAAAGGCTTTTATACTTTTTAATACACACATCTTTAGATTGACTTCGATTTCACACCACTCTCATGAAAATTTTTATACCAGTCACTTTGACACCAATCACTGCTACATTAAGATAAAGATAAATTTATTCACACAAAAAGGAAACTTACCATAGAAAGAGCAAATAATTATTACAAATCTCTTACAATTAAGAGTAGTTTAGTAAGACATCGTATGTGTTTGGTCGGTGAGCTCCAAACTAAGCACGCGGCTTGTGTCTTGGAGCTCGAGTGCGAAGTTACCTTAGGGGTTTTGTTACGTCTATAACTTCTGTCTTAGCAGAAGATATTTGTTAATCTTTTTTTTTTGTACGTCCTTGAGCGAAGTCAAGAATCTCTGTGGCAAGATTGTTGTCCCAGAGATGCTGGGGGTCCAGTGTGTGTGTGTGTGTGTGTGTGTGTGTGTGTGTGTGTGTGTGTGTGTGTGTGTGTGTGTTTAGATTATTATTAACGTTTTGCTCATTGGACGTTTTATCTAATTGGATGAATTGCCTAGTCAGACGTTTTCAACGTTTCGATCATAATTTTTAACTAAAATAAAACACAGAGATATATAACTGATGGAGCCCTCATCCTATAATATGTAGTGCTCTATAAGCTACTGAAGAACACAAACACCAGCATAGTTCAATGTGCAAACACTTATGTATATAATTAGAAATACATGAACAAGAATTCAAATAATAACAACCATAATTTTTAAACTTTCTATGTGGTGAATATATTTTATCAAAGTTGAGAATATTTTCTTGAGTGACATGTTCAAATCAATTTCGCATTCAAAATCCTCCAACCAGGCACACACTGACAGACAGGTTATATTGCGTTATTGGTTAGACTGACTGAGAGGTTATATTGCGTCGTGCAGTAGCACATCTTTGCTCCAACAATAATTATGCCAGGACTATTAATTTATAAACAAATATTATTACTAACTAGCTGTTGCCCGCGATCTTGTACGCGTAGACTTTCATATAAAATTTTAACCCCCGCTTGCCCCCCTTAATACTGCCCTTTCGCAAAATCCTTTCTTAGCGGACCTCTACCCTATAAGGAATCTATTTGCCAAATATCAGCTTCGTAGGTCAAGTGTTTTCGAGATTTCTTGATGAGTGAGTGAATGAGTGAGTGAATTCTCCTTTTATATATATAGAAGATTATGCACAAACTATTAGAAGCCAACAACCAGAACAAAAAAAGTTAAAACTACCAAAACAAAGGCGACCCAATTAATTCTCCATCCACTGGAGCAGTCGAAGTGGCAGATCTGACCGGGCTCTATGATATACGGTGCCATTTCTATTTGTTTCATACTACAGTGTCCCAGAAATATGTTTACTTGGTAAAAAATAGGGTCCCGTTTACACCCTTTGGGTACGGAACCCTAAAAACTATAATACTGTTGGACGTTACGACGGACGGTACACGAAACGCGGTTGACTCATTAGAATCCAGAAGAAATCGGTAGTGATAATTTAAAATAAAAAATAAATCATTTATTTCAGGTGAAAACGCAGACAGTCAAACATCGTAGGCTTAGTAATAGAGCCCCGTTTATACCCTTTGGGTACGAAACCCTAAAAAAGAACCATTAAAATAAATTCATAATTGGCGGAATAATCGCAAAACAAACATACAAAAAAACATACAATCGAATTGAGAACCTCGTCCTGTTATGAACTTGGTTAAAAAAGATGATATTCAGTATTTGACGCGTGTCAAGTAAAGGGATTTACGGGACGAAACAACGAAGGTAAATCATCTCAATCTTCGGGTAAATAAATTGACTGTTACAATTATTATGTCAGGGTTATGATTTATTTGCTATCGAGATAACATTCTGAAATAAACTCGTGTTCTGCATGAATAGAAGATGTAGTAAAAAGTATTGTTTACAACTTGACTTCTGTAAATATACCAACTATGGTCTACGGTGCTCTTTTTAACCGACTTCCAAAAAGTGGCGGTTATTAATTCGACTGTATGTTTTTTATGTATGTTTGTTACGCGATTACTCCGCCAATTTAGAATTGTTTTTGATGATTCTTTTTTTGGTTGATAGGTCTTATCTCATAAGTGGTCCCATAATTTTTTTATCAACATTGAAACAGCGCTTTTTGAAAAATCTACAAAAACTATAAAAAAATGACGATAAGCAACGAATTCAATGTACATTGCACAGTGCCACCAACTTACCTGTTAAGGAGGGCAAAATTGGAACTACAGTTATTTCTTGGTGAATTTCATACTTTGTTCTCCACTAGCGACGCTGTCAACTGAACAGCAAACATAGAGGAACTGTTCCTACAACAGAACTTCAAAAAAACAAAGTGTCTCCATGGCGACCGGGCCCTGTTGTTTTTCGTTAAATTTTTCAAGACCATGGATACAAAGTATTTCAGTCGTAATATTCAGTTTGTAAATGTAGGTATGTATAGCCATGAAGTCGGTTCTTTTTTTTCTAAAAATTATAATTATGATATTATGTTAGACATACTAGTACAATGAACTAGTTTTTTTTTTTGGTATGGGCACCCTGACAATAATTCCTCTGTAATTGCTAAACTTTGCAGTGTGATAAAGTAATGTTTGTATGACGAATTTCTAGTGTAATTCCGCTTCTACGTCGTTTCGAATACAATAAGGATTTTGGGATAAACTATTTTTCTATATCGATATTTGTGATGCTAATTTAAACGAATAAATAATTGTTTATTTCATTTGTATTTCAATTAAATAATATTTATAGTAATTTCATATTAATTTCAAAATTTACAAATATTTTATTTAAAATTAATATCATTAGTACCTACAAATTGTTATAACGAATTTTTGTTACAGATTTAATTATGTTTCAGGTTAGGTTAATTTTACTCTTATATGTAATAAATATTTTATTTTAGGTAAGGTTTAAATTAGCATCACAAATATCTGTAGAGAAAAATAGTTTATCCCAAAATCCTTAATGTTTATATATCAGGGTTGACAAATTATCTAGGTTTTATTACTATTTTGAAGTTAGGTATTTGTTTGCAATTGTGCAAAGCGATACATTTATAGAATAACTAGCTCCGCCCTACGGTTTCAGCCACGTAGTGATGAAAAATTGTGATGATGATGATGGTGATGAAAAGTAGCCGATGTCACTCTCTGACCCTTGAACTTTGACGTACCTATGACGCTTTGATTCCAGTTGTATTGTGCGAATTGCTAGTCTAGTCTTTAAATCACGAGTGAATCGGTTTCTTCTAGGCAAGCGTGCTCCAACGTAGACCGCATCATCGCTTAACATCAGGCGAATTGGAGGCTAAACACAAACTATTAAAAATTACGTTTCTTTTTCTTCCATATCGAAAAATTCCTGGATACCGTCACATATCTATACAAATTAATATAATATCCTGACCTAACGCAAAAATGTTGAACTGAGCAGTTTCCTATGCAGAGCTAAAAATGATTTTCAAGTTAAGGCAAAAATACAAAGGTTAAAAATTAATTATTAATATTAAAAATATAAGTTAAAAATAATAATTTGTAAACCGTAATCTATAAACATTACTTTATCACACTGCAAAATTTCAGCGACAGAGGATTAAAATTATAGTCAGGGTCAAAACCTCTCAATGATTGGACTTTACCTTACACAATATTCTAGTGACTAAAATGATTTTAAACAAATAAAAGTTCTAGACACTCTAATGAAGGTAAGTTTCTTTAAAAACAATTTTTTACATGAAAATATTGTAATCAGTTGAATCTAATTACATCTTTACTAGCTGACCTGACAGACGTTGTCCTGTCTTAGAACTGTCAAACACGCAAAGTCAAAATTGTAAATCAATTTTTTTTACATCTTGGGTTACATTATTGGAGTTTTAGTAAGGATCCTTAATTTTTTTGAAAATATAAATAAATAAATAAATATCTGGGACATTTTTGCACACACGGTCATCTGACCCCAAACTAAGCAAAGCTTGTAATATGGCCGCCAGAAACTGATATACGTACATATATATTTTTAAATACATACTTAAATAGATATTAACACCCAGACATAGAACAAACACAAATGTTCATCACACAAATGTTTATCCTAGATGGGAATCGAACCCACGCCCCCAAGCACAGAAGATAGGTTCACTACCAACTGAGCCACCGGGCAGTAAAATATAATATAGCCTATGTTACCCGGGGATAGTGTAACTTCCCAACAGTAAAAGAATTTATCAAATCGGTTCAGTAGTTTCGGAGCCTATTCAATGCAAACAAACAAACAATCAAATCATTCTTCTTTATATTATTAGTATAGATGTAGAAAAAAATACCTTTAAAATTTGTCAAAAAATACAGCGTACTAATATTGTCAAATTTTAATAAGATTTAGAATTTTGAATAACTTGAGATTCAAGTTTTAATCAAGTTTTTGACTTTATGTTGTAGACATTCGTAGAGGCATTGTAGACATACGGCTACGTCGCTTCTACGACGTGCTACGAACTTTGGTCGTAGAAGCGTAGTAAGCGTAAGAAATTGGTTTTGTTGAATATGCTATAATGCGTAACAAGCATTGCGTAGGTTTCTATTAATTTCAGCTGAATTACTTCACTGTATTCTTGATTTTGCAAGTTGAAGTGGCAATGGGCAGGCCACATCGCTCGAAGAACCGATAACCGATGGGGAAGAAAGGTTCTGGAGTGGAGACCACGAACCGGAAGACGCAGCGTAGGGAGGCCTCCCACTAGATGGACCGACGACATTGTGAGAGTCGCGGGCATCCAGTGGATGCAAAAGGCAGGCTGTCGTTCAGTGTGGAGGTGAAAGGGGGAGGCCTATGTTCAGCAGTGGACGTCTTCTGGCTGATGATGATGATGATGATTCTTGATTTAAGGTTGATTTTTAGTAATATAACAAAACTAAGAAGCGCGTGCTGGATTTTGTAATGGTAATAAAAAATTATATCAATATTTTTATTTTCTGACAATAAAAATATGTATAATGTTTTCTAGTTAAGGAGATAATATCTCCTTAACTAGACTTGCCATGGAACACACAAAGACATGGCCAACGTAACCCAAACACCCTACACTTAAACCTAGAGCAGATAGTAAAACAACATTATTGTCAGAAAATAAAAATATTGATATATTTTTTTATTAACATTACAAAATCCAGCACGCGCTTCTTAGTTTTGTTATATTACTAAAAACCAACCTTAAATCAAGAATCATCATCATCATCATCATCATCAGCCAGAAGACGTCCACTGCTGAACATAGGCTTCCCCCTTAGAACTCCACACTGAGCGACAGCCTGCCATCTGCATCTACTATGGATGCCCGCGACTCTCATGATGTTGTTGGTCCATCTAGTGGGAGGCCTACCTACGCTGCATATCCCCGTTCGTGGTCTTCACTCAAAAACCTTTCATACCCATCGGTTATGGGTTCTTCGAGCGATGTGGCCTGCCCATTGTCACTTCAACTTGCAAATTTGAATAGCTATGTCAGTGACTCTGGTTCTTCGGCGAACAACGGACGCCACCACCATCACCACCACCACCACCATCTGATCACATTTACCATCTTATAAATGCTTTGTTCATATTTTACACATTAATACAGAATAATTTTATGTTACAAACTTGACCAAGCGAAAGAATAACTCCCAAAAAATACTCGGAAAATTCTCGAAATTTTCGTAGAAAATAGAAAAGACAAATGACAGTGTAATTAATTTGCTATCAAGTGGAATAGAATCAACTCGTAGTGGCGGCTTGCGCATTGTTCGACTCTGTTTCAAAACAATTCATTTTCCTTTGAAAATAGGAATTACTTCCACGGGAAAGGAGCCTCGATTAATGATCGGTTTGACGACAACGTACTTACAGAATGGGAACTAATCTCTAACTAAAATAAGTTTTTTTTTAAATATCACATCACATCAGCAGCCATTAAACGTCCACTGCTGGACAAAGGCCTCCCTCTTAGAGAGGGGTGTTGCCATAATCCCCACGCTTGGCAGGCGGCTTGGGGATCGCAGTAGGTTCACCGTATACTAATAGGTCGCTGCTGCCCATCCTCCGGTGGTTCTGGTCGCAGTTTTAGGACATACCCGGGTTTTTAAATATAATAGTAGACAAACAAGCGACGGGCCACCTGATGGTAAGTAGTCACCGTCGCCTATGGACACCTACAATACCCGGGGCATTGGCGGTGCGTGGCCTTCCTTTGAGGACTCTATTCACTCTTCGCTTGAAGCGATTGAGGTTATATGTTAGAGGAAAAACCGAAGGTGGTAAGCCATATGTATGTATGCATTTAACAGCTGCATTATTATCTCATCATCATCATCATTTCAGCCATAGGAGGTCAACTGCTGTATTATAGACCTCCCCCATCGATCTTCAAAAGGACCGGTTGGAAGCGGCCTGCATCCAGCGTTTCCCTGCGGTCTCTTTTTGATCGTCTGTTCAGCTTGTGGCGAGTCCTACGCTGCGCTTACCGGTCCGTGGTCTCCATTCCAGAACCTTTCGGCCCCATCGGCCATCTGTTTGCGTGATATGTGCCCTGCCGACTGCCACTTCAACTTGCTCAAACACTATATAAATATTATCTATATATATAGAATTTAAATCTTCCTAAATTTTGACCACATTTAATTATGTTTCCCGAAGATAAGCTCTGTTTTTAAGCATGGTCGGCCTTTCTATAAGACACTCAAAATTTAATAAAACTATTACTGCGACAAACAATATGGTGGATAATAATGTAGTTTAATATATTTATTTGAATTTAGTTTAAGTTATTGTTTTCTAAATAAAATTCATATTTTCTTAGTGTCTTTAATATACTCTAATAATGTTTTTAAGTGTTCAGGGGCCTTACGGACAACAGTTAATTGCGGCACCTAATCCGCCTAGTAGGAAAATCACGCGAACGTGAACCTTATCGCGCCCAGATACGGTTTGCGGTCGCGTGATTTTCCAACTGAGCGGATTAGGTGCCGCAATGAGCTGTTGTCTGTAAGGCCCCAGGTATGCATTAAAGTGTGGGAAAGTGATATAATGAGGTGAAACGTAAACCTCTATATTCTCTATAACAGTAAAATCTCTACCACTTTATTAGGGCATGACTAGACTTCGCCGTGACTTGCTTTGCTTAACTTTGACTGCGACTTCTTTGACATTTTTAAATAAAACTTGAAACCATTTTAATACTAGACAATGGCAAATTCACGAGACTTTTGTGACACCAAAATTCTCTCGTGAGGAAAAAAACTAAAAAAAGCCATCGTTGTTTTATCAATTTTTTTACATAAAATTACTAGTGGACCCGGTAGGCAGACTTTGTCCTGCCACAAACCTTGCTAATGATTTCGACATCAACACCGCTTACCATCTCCAACTATATAGCTAAGAACCATAATCCCTTAAGTACCTAAAATTAATTACTTACAACAAAAAACCATCAAAATCGGTCAAACCGTTTAGAAGGAAACGTATTATCTCTAGTATAGTATATTTCTCTATGGTATTATGAACACAGGTACACTGGAGTTTTATATTTAACTAGCGACCCGCCCACCCGGCTTCGCACGGGTGTAATTTACGTGCGAAGCCGGGGCAGGTCGCTAGTTATATATATAAACCTTCCTTGAAAATGTATCTAACTGATGGTGAAAACCGCATCAAAATCCGTTGCGTGGTTTAGGAGGAGTTAGCGGCTATACAGACATACAGACAGACAGACAGACGCGGAAAGCGAATTCAATTTATCTATGTAAAGATAGAGAAGATAAGCTTCACTTGACCAGAACTACACCTTAGCGATTAGTTGTTTTGAACCACCCTTACTGATTTTTATTGCTGTTTAAGTGTTCCGCTATTCTTTAGAGTGTTACGTAATTCGACCCGTTATTGATGGACTTAAAATATCAGCACGGAAGCATGCTGAATTTTATTAAAATTAAAATGGGGATCCGATCCCCAAATTTGTTTTTCTATCGGGAACTGGGTCAACTCGATATTAATATTGTGTCATCATGCTTTTAAGGATTTGTAGAGTAAATATATTTTGTCGTTGAAAGCATTTTTTCGTGATAAAAAGTTGTGTGTTATTTTGTACCCAAAATAAAATGTTCGAACGTTTAAGAATTATATTTACGGCTACACAAACAAGATATTATTTGTACTTCCGAACGATATACTTAAACTCGGTCTAAACCCGGTCGGTGGTGTTTTGACAGCTGAAATTACATTGTAATAAGCTCAACCGATAGCTCAACGTAGCTAAACAAGTTATCACAAAAAAAAGTAAGAATGGATTTTATTAAAATGTCTAATAATTTCGATAAGCAACATCCAAAATTAGGAACGAATACCGCAAAGTCACTGCCGCCTACACTTCGTTTCAGGGCCAATGGCAAAAAGCCAAATTAGTACGTTCTAGGCGGTGAAATAAAAACTGTAAGAGGCTTATTTTCTTTTGAAAGACAGTCAATAAGATCTCTCGAGGTTACAAATTATTTCGTCAAAACTGGTAGTTGTTTTTAGAAACCAACTTTGTGAAACTTGCAGATTTGTTAGGTATCAATTTGATTTAAAATAATGGGCCTTATTAAAAACTCAATTAAACCTGATTATAACTTGAATCTAGGAATTCTTAAGCTCGAGGAGTTTTCCAGTAGCCATTGAAGAGATTTGCGTGTTTAGATGGACAATGGAAATCCATATTTCTCACCTGTAAACACGCAAAAGTTTTCTACACATCGATAGATAAGAAAGTTACTAATAAACTACTCAAGTTAACTAGGTCAGATCTCCGACTAATGATAGGTACCATCACAGATCACTGTGAGCTATACAATCTTTTGTACAAAATTGAAGCCACAGAAAGTCTTTTGTGCCAAGGCTGTCTACAGGAAAATGAAACCGTGGAACATGTACCTACTATTGCTTTGCAAAGCCACAGAAGACATACGATCAAAGTCGGGACTTCTTGAAGAAACTCAACAACAAGTCTGCAATACCACAACACCTGGCAAAATAGGGGTAGAATAGTTTAGTCAACGACCCAAAGCCGTGCTCCGATATCTTAAGGAGCTTGGCTGGTTTGGGTAGGCTGGCAGGGACAAATGCACAATAAACCCCAAGCGGGATCCAACTTTGAATTAGAATTAGAATTATCCATATTCTGGTTCGGTTCGATGGTACTAAATTATTGTATTGTCATCAGAATTATTTGTATAAAAATAGAAATAATTCTGATCTGATGAATACACGTTGCCAACTAAAATATACAATAAAGTCGCTCTCCGCATCTGTCTGTTTAGCCACTAACTCCTTTTTAACCACGCAACTGATTTTGATGCGGTTTTCCCCTGCAGTTAGATATTTTTTTCGGAATGGTTGTTATATATATATATAACAAGTGGGGCCGTGCCTCGCTATCAGATGGGTTGGTCTTGGCGGAGGATCTAAAATAATTTATGTTACACTTGGTTAAATGTTTTATTTGATTGTACAAATAATTTTTTTGTTAACATCTATGATTTTTTAGCGGGCAAGCGCTTTTATTAACTAAACAAAATACAAACTAAAACTAAAACGACAAATACAGTTAGACTGCCCACAGACCGTTGAAGGTCTAAAGACAATCCAAATGCTCAAGCCCACTATCAGTTGGCAGCCACTACCAATAATTAATCAGTTTCCATTAAATAATGCTTGATTGCACAGATCTAGTCGGATTACTGAACGGAAACGCGGTGAGTTCGATACCATGAGGCCATCACCGTTTCCAATCGTATTCTAACCTTGGCACCGTAACCAAAATGCTGCCGGCATTACCACGCTGAATGGCAATGCTTATCATTAATAGAGTTGAGCCAGAAACACGCCAGCATTTTGGTCACGCGTCACATTAACCAGGCGCTCTGAAAGATTTTTGAAAATGAGATGAGCTCCCGTATTCTTAGGGCTCAATGTCTCAACCCAAAACGGCTCAAATATGTAACCACTGCCGAGATTAGCATATTTGCGCCACTTGTGCTGCTTTGCCGAATTGGCAGCCGCACCAGCCCTACCTTGTGTTTCAGGAAGATGTGACGGCGCTAAAGTATCTACATAAGTCGCGTCCCAGTCATTGGGCTGCCACAACCTCCAGGGTACAAGTGTTATGCCTCTTTCCATCGTCACGTGCAAGACCGCTCGATTATTTACGTAGTTATTTATATGGTTACACGTGAAACTAATAGTATATTAAAAATAGTAACAAACTCACTGAATACTGAATACATAAACCCTTACCCCAAACGCGTACCTTACCCGTTCCATCATGGGTAATAACCATGTAAATATTATATTGTGTTTCTTAAAACATTTTCTTTTTAGGGTTTCATTCCCAAAGGGTGTAAACGGGACCCTATTACTAAGCCTACGCTGTCTGTCTCGCTGTTCCTCTGTCTGTCTGTCCATCCGTCCGTCGTACATATTAACGGTTGTATCTTTCGAACTGTAATAGACACCCAGTTAAAATTTTCACAGATTATGTACTGTTACGGCGGATTAACTAAGAAATAATCATCATCATCATCAGCCAGAAGACGTCCACTGCTGAACATAGGCCTCCCCCTTTAACCTCCACACTGAACGACAGCCTGCCTTTTGCATCCACTGGATGCCAGCGACTCTCACTATGTCGTCGGTCCATCTAGTGGGAGGCCTACCTACGCTGCGTCTTCCGGTTCGTGGTCTCCACTCAAGAACCTTTCTTCCTCATCGGTTATCGGTTCTTCGAGCGATGTGGCCTGCCCATTGCCACTTCAACTTGCAAATTTTAACAGCTATGTCGGTGACTCTGGTTCTTTGGCGAATATCCACGTTTCGGATTTTATCTCGCAAAGAAACTCCGAGCATAGCTCTCTCCGTTGCTAAGAAATAATAATAAATAATAAATAAAATAAATATTCAGGACATTTTTGCACACACGGTCATCTGACCCCAAACTAAGCAAAGCTTGTGATATGGCTGTCAGAGACTGATATACATACATATATAGTTTTAAATACATACTTAAATATATATTAACAACCAGATATAGAACAAACACAAATGGTCAATAAAGTCATAAGTAAAAAAGAAGGGGTCCCCATGCAACAATTTTTTTTAAAACGTATTTTTGTATTTGCTCTAGTGCAAAACAATTATAAGTAACAAATAATGAACGCGGCCAAGTGTGAGCCGGTGAAAAATGCGCGGTTGGTACTTGGATGGGTGACCACTTGGGTGTGATGTTGTCTTTTTGCACTACTTTTTGTATTTTGTAGTGGTACGGAACCCCCAGTGCACGAGCCCGACATGGCCGGCTTATTTGTAACAGGCATAACAATACGCTCTCCCTAATCATACATTACATTTGATAAATAAATACATAAGTAAGTAGATCACGAAGCAGAAGCACAGAATACACAATAGTACGAGTAGCAGAAGCCAGTGGAGAGGCACTTGTCCCACCGCCAGCAATGAGCTAGAAGCGATACGAGTTGGCTAGTAGCGATAAGCGAGTGCGTTCCTATTAGTGCTAACAAACGCTCGAACGCGGCTGACCTCAACCGCCGTCGTACCAATGGGAGAGAAAGAGAGTGAAATATGATTTTCTCACTCTTTCTCTCCCGTTGGTTGGACGGCGGTCCGTCAGCCGCGTTCGTGCGTCTGTTAGCACTATATAGCTATCTCGCTGGGCTATAAAGCGAGAGAGCGAGTGGGGCAGGATTATTTGCGCCACTCGCTCAGCGCGGCCGAGCGTACATCGTACATTCCTGCGCAAACCTGCAAGCGAGCATCGCTGAGCGGTATCGCTGAGTGAGTATCTCTGAGCGAGTTTTATATTTGATAGTTGATGTCGCTGCGACAAAATAGTGGAGAGAGAGAGAGATCTCGCTGGCGGTGTGACGGCCAGAGATCAACTATATATTATACTACCTGAATCCCGCGGTGTTACTCGAGATTTACCGCAATTTTTGGAGAGAAAAGTACCATATATTATGTCTGCCCATATGATGTACACTATCATCCTGCCAAATTTCGTTAATTTCAGCCTAGCCGTTTAGTCGTGAAATGCGAACAAACATCCAGACAGAGACAGACCAATGAGCTCTTTGGAGCTTATGTACGGATTTTCATAGCACTGGCTTTTCGGTGAAGGAAAACTTCGTGAGGAAACCTGCATACGTACGGAGAAGGAATTCAATGGCGTTTGTGAATCCACCAATCCGCACTGGGCCAGCGTGGTGGATATGGCCCAATCACCCTTTCGGGGTAGGCTAAAAGTCCAGCAGTGGACTGTTAAAAGGCTGATTATGATGATGCAGACAGAGAGACAGAGTTACTTTCGCTTTTATAATATCAGTAAGGATACGATATAACAACGACGATATAATTATAATATATGTCTCATTTATTGACAAAATACAATTAAACTAAAAGAGCATTTGGATTGTCTTTAGACCTTCAACGGTCTATGGGCAGTCTAACTGTATTTGTAGTTTTAGTTTTAGCTTGTATTTTGTTTAGTTAATAAAGGCGCTAGCCCAGTAAAAAAAAAAAAAAGATGATTATTATCAAAATATATGTTTTACGGCGTTTATGTTTTGTAGTACGTGTTTGTAACACGTACTACAAAACATAAACGCCGTCGAGATCACCACCGTGTGGCAGAGTTCCCAGAACATTGACAGAATTGCCCCGCTGTATAGCAATAATTGAATTATTGTTTGTAGTTTTAGTTTTAGCTTGTATTTTGTCAAATTCAAATTCAAATTCAAATTCAAAATATTTATTTGTCAGAACATGGTAGGTACACATACATATAAAGTAGCATACATGGTCGTAATAATGGAGACGTATCTCATGTCCTTGCCTGTTACAGCGTACAAATGTTAGTTTTTTATATATATTATTATTAGTTTTGTTATAGTTAAAAAAAATTACGAAATTATGTCTAAGTTAGAATATTGTTAGAATTATATTTTGGTTTGGTTGTATTTTATACCTTAATTAGATGTTTATTACTACCTATATAAGCTATTATTATCATTTTATCTTTTCCTAGTACCTAGTCTCGATTTTATGTCAATTATTTAGTCTACATTACATATCAAAACATTTTTATCATTAAGGAATACTGAAATTTCATAGTAGCTTTTTTGTGCTAATAAAATTTTAAGTTTATTTTTAAACATTCCAATATTTAATTCTCTGATAATTTTAGGAATTTTAGTATATATTAAAGGAGCCATACAGAATACACTTTTTTGCATGAGTGCAGTTTTGGCCGTACGTGGGCAGAGTTTCATCTCGGCCTGTGTGCGAGTTCGAATACCAGCATCAGTCCAACTACCAAAGAGATGTTGATTTGATTTTACAAATGTTGCTATTTCTAATATGTATAGAGATGGTAATGTCAGAATCCTGTGTTTTAAAAAGTATGGTTTACAGCTATCAGTCTTATGAAGATGAAACATTGCCCTGACGCACCTCTTTTGGGCTTTGAAAGCAATTCTTTTGTCAGTAGAGTTCCCCCAGAATATAATGCCGTATCGTAGAATAGATACTGCCATGCCATAATATGCAGTTATTAGAGCTTCTTGATTAATAACTAATGATAATTTAAACAATGCGTATGCCGTCGAGCCCATTCGTTTAGTTAATGTATCTATGTGTGCTTTCCAATTAAGTTTACTATCGATTGTCAATCCAAGAAATTTAGTTGAGTCCACTTCCTGTATGACTCTACCATTATATTGCAAAACTATATTATCACGTACTGTACGCTGCCGAAAGTGGATGATGTTCGTTTTGTCTAAATTTATTTTTAGGTTATTGTCATCTAGCCATTGAATGATTGATTTTAAACTATTATTTATTTCTGATTCGTAAGTGTTTTTATTTTTACAATTAATAGTAACTGTGCTGTCATCTGCGAAGAGAGTCGTAGGATGGTCTAGTGCTTTAGGTAAGTCATTGATATATCCTATAAATAGAAGAGGGCCCACTACACTGCCCTGCGGGACTCCGAAGTTAGGAGTACGTGCTTTAGACCGATGAATTATTTCTTGTTTTTTATGAATATTTATTTCTGTAATCTCAGTATAATGTTTTCTATTACTCAAGTATGATTTTATAAGGTCTAGAGTATTTCCTCTAATGCCATATGTTTCTAGTTTTTGTAAAAGTATATCGTGGTGAACATAATCAAAAGCTTGGGTCATATCACAGAATATTGCGCAGACTGGAATAGTTGCATCTATGTTGGTCATAACATTATCAAAAAAATCATATATTGCCATATTTATTGTTTTATTTTCCCTAAATCCTTTTTGTTCGTTACAAAGTATACTTTTCTTTTCCATGTAGTTGTAGAGCTGCGCGTAAATATATTTTTCAAGTATCTTTGAAAATATAGGGATAAGTGAGATTGGTCTATAGTTATCTATGCATTCCCTATTTTTCTTTTTGAATATAGGTTTAATAATGGAGACTTTAAGTGCGTCAGGATATGTACCAGCACTAATACATAAATTCATAATGTAGCTTAAGTGTCCACATATGTATACAGCAACTTGTTTAATAATATTTGTAGAGATTCCATCGTACCCTACACTATTTGTATTTTTTAACGTAGTGATTATCTTAAATATGTCTAATGCAGTGCTCGGAAGAAAAAACATTGAATTGGACCTACTTGTAATTAATGAGTTTGTTTTCTGACTATTATTTTTAATAGGTTTAATTTTATCAATGAAATGGTTGTTGAATGCATTGCATATTTTATATGGGTCAGTGATTATATTGTTATTTACTTTTATTCGCAACACAGACTCATTTTGTATCTTTTGTTTTGAACTATTTATTATATTCCACGTGCATTTAGACTTATTTGTTGCCATTTTTATAGCGTAGTCGTTTTGAGCTCTTTGGGTGAGCTTAGTGATTTTTTTAAACAGCTTTGAATAGTTTACTAATTTATTCTTATTTCTACAATTTCGGTGTCGTCTGTATTGCCATAAGAGTTTCCGTTTATTTTTACTACATAGTTTGATGCCACGTGATATCCATTTTGGCTTTTTAACTGATTTAACAATTTTTTGTGTGAAAGGAAAACACAAATCATAAAATAATTTAAACGTTTCAATAAAGTAATTATACGCATCATTAGGGTCGTCAATACTATATAGATCTGAGAAGGAAAGATTTTTAATGTGCGATATAAACTTAGATATATTTTCTTGGCTATAGTCACGCCGTTTTATGTACCAACTATCAATGATGCATTTTTTATCGACAGGACACATCAGTAGTTGAGCTGTGTGGTCGGATAGCGCGAATTCAACCACTTCAGCTTTACAATTATTTTTAAAATCATGAGCGATATTGTCTATGCATGTTTGACTACTTAATCGGGTTGGTTGTTTAAATGTTAATTTGAGATTAAAACTTGCTAGCAGTTGCTCTAGCTTTCGGGAATTTATATCAGGTTTTAAAATATTAATGTTATAATCGCCAGCAACAACCATATGTTTGTATTGCTTTTTATACAAGATCTGAAGAAGATTATCTAGCTCTGTAAATAATACTTTTAAATGCTTTGATTTTTGTTTTGGTACTCGATAGATACATACAACCAAAATCTTATAGGGAATTAATTCTACGGCACAGCACTCAAATACTCCCGAAATTGATAGAGCCTTAATTTCCGGGAGGTCTCTATACTGAATTCCACTTCTAATTAAGATACAAGCTCCGCCTCTTGAAATATCTGATCTACAAAAACTGGACGCTAGTTGGTAGTTAGCTAACACTAAATTGCTTTCAGAGCCCAACCTAATGTTGTGCTCCGTTACACAAATAATAGTTTTGTTTGTTTTTTAATTTGTTTAGTTAATAAAGGCACATGCCCAGTTGAAAAAAAAAAGTTTTTTTTATTGACACGGAATCTATATCTTTTGTTCGTTTCTTGAGCGAGTATATAGTTGATAGCTAATCGCTTGCACGCCGGTGGTGAGACAAGTTTAAATGTATCTACCTTCATCTGTCCAAATAAACAAAACACCAAATAAAACATGGGACGTATGAGCAATAAAGCTTGCTGCGGCGGTCCTTTTGTATTGAACAACGGCTTTCAAAATGGATAAGGAATGAGGCACACTTAACTTGATAATTATACTTGATTAGCTGTTTTAGAAATTATTACCTATGTATGTGTCATTAGAGTACTTAATCGTCACATACTCTGTAGCTCTCTTTATCTTTCTCATCATCATCATCATCAGCCAGAAGACGTCCACTGCTGAACATAGGCCTTCCCCTTTAACCAGTTGAGTGTGGAGGTTATTTTTCTCATGGTAGCTCTTAATTAGTTTTTATTTAATTAGCACGCCTGTTTTTTAGCGATATAGTGAAAAAAATATGAATAAAACTGCCAAGTGCGAGTCGGACTCGCGCACTGAGGCTTCCTCATCCCTCCACAAAATATAATAATTATTAATTAAAAACCGACTTCATAATTAGCAGAATATGGAATTTCGATTCGGTGAAAGAAATGATAAGGTCGTCCAGGTAACCGAATTACCAGTTATTGTTCAGGCTTAACGACTTCCAAAATAGTCGAAACAATTGCTACGTAGTCACATAGTTAATATTTTGTTAGAGTGACGCTTGTTATAACTTGTTATGACTCACACTTTGCCATTATTTATTATTTTTTGTTATACTTTATAGTGTGTACTATAACCATGCCAAGTTTGACGTTTGTACGTATTACTGTTTTTACATTAAAGCTAATACAAAAATACGATTAAAAAAAAACACTTTTGTTGTATGGTTTCGTTTTTACTTTTTGCCTTTTTTATAATTTTTTAGTTAATCCGCCGTAACATTACAATTTCTGTGAATATTTAAATTGGCTATCTAATACGGTTCAAAAGATACAGCCGTTTAAATGTAGGACGGACAAACGAACGCACGGACAGATAGACACAGCCGCGCGCGCGCATTCACCTTGAAAAAGACCGTCTAATGCGGTTGAAACTATAGTGGGAGTAACCGGCTTAATCTTACGTGAGTAATTCCCGTGTAATATAAATAAAATGTGTTAAAACCACGCCAGTTTCAATAATAAAAGGTAGGTGTTTTATGAGGGTGGTCAGTATGTCAAAGACCTTAGATTTAACCTTAACCACAAAATAATATGACATTTTGATAGACGAAACCGCTAGATCCAAGTTTTTAGGAGCGTAGTTTGCATGAAGATCTAGAGATTTGAATGATGTTTGGCAAAATGTAGGGATCAAAGTCCCAGGCCGACCACAGAATAATAACAGGTTGAAACGACCTTGTGAAAGGGTGGAAACGTACTAAGATAAGAGTTAAGCACTCTTATTTTTACCAACTTTCAGATCAGTTTGAAAGTAAAATTAAATAATAACTAGCAACCCGCCCGCCCGGCTTCGCACGGGTTTAATTTCCATGCGAAGCCGGGGCGGGTGTCGCTTGTTATATATATAATTATAAACCTTCTGTGAAAAATTATCTAGCTGATGGTGAAAACCGCATCATAATCCGTGGCGTGGATTAGGAGGAGTTAGCGGCCATACATACACACAGACAGACAGACAGACGCGGAAAGTGACCTTAATTTATAATATGTTGAGATAGAGAAGAAGAGAAGAGATAGAGATAATTAATGGGACCAACATTTTGGGAACGGTTTAATAGAATGACAGTTAGGTATTAATTTGTTGTTTTTAGGGTTCCGTACCTCAAAAGGAAAAAACGGAACCCTTATAGGATCACTTCGTTGTCCGTCTGTCTGTCCGTCTGTCTGTCCGTCTGTCCGTCTGTCAAGACCCTTTTTCTCAAGAACGCGTAAAGGTATCAAGTTGAAATTTATAATATATACTAGGGTTTACGGTTTCTTTCGGCTGTAAAAAAATAAAAGTTGTAAGTCAACGCAATCAAAAGATATGAACGTTTATGTCGCATATTTTGCGATTTCACAGGGAAATCAAAACCTATAGGGTACATCCCGTTGACCTAGAATCATGCAATTTGGCAAAAGGTAAGGTCTCATTGCACATATAAAGGAATAAATCTGAAAGTTACAAATTTTAAGTTATATCATTTAAAATTTTATTATTAATTATTTTGCTATTATAAACTTACATTTTGTAGTTGGAATGTATAGAAGAACCTTATAGTCAACTACAAAGTTAAGTTTGTCTTTGAATATTTCAACTTTAGGTATTTTTTTGGACTCGCGCTCTGAGGGTTCTGTCCAACGGAACCCTCAAAGCACGAGTCCTACTCGTACTTGTCCGGTTTTTTTATTTTAATTTTAATGTTTGGTAGTAATCGTTTTAGGTTTTAAATATTTTTCGTGTAAATAATTATCAGTTTGATAGTACCAAATTATTGTATTATCATCCGAATACTTGCAAAGTTTCAAATTGATTAGAAGTGGATTTAAATCGACTTTCAAGATTTAACTGCATTGTTATTTAGTTACAAATTAAATTGATCTAAAGCGTATAAAAAAAGTGTCGCACGTTAGTCCCATCACTATAATATTGTGAAAATTGCTAATAGAAACTAAAAATCAAAGAACTGAAGCAAATGTCATGTAAAGAAGAAGCTTATACCCAGAAGTAGACTATGGTACGTACATTATGATAAAGATATCGCACCTGATAATTTTAATGATCCCACTGCTGGGACGTAGGTTTCTCTCAGTGAGAGAGAGAGAGAGAGAGAGAGAGGGAATGGACAATAATCCACCCTGCTGGCCCAGAAATGTTGGTGAATGTTATTTGGCTTTGAAGTTTTGAGATTCTAGGACATACAGGTTTCCTCACGAAGTTTCCCTTCACCGTTTTTTGAGCGATGACATCGAAACTGTACATAATTTATTTACTAATATAAATACTATAATACTAAATGAGTTATTAGTGCCATCCCGATGATTTAATCGGATGCCGTCAGATTGTAAAGCACACATGCTACCGCTCGGCCACCATCGCTCCTACATTGCATCTAGCATGCATAGTCTGACTAATAATATGGATATTTAAGCTTGTAGTTTCATCTCCAATATTATCGAGCCGTGTAGCCCATTTGGGAGATCGCTAGACTTGAAATCGTGAGGTCGCGGGTTCAAACCCCGGGCCCGTACCAATGAACTATTTAGAGCTTATGTACGGATTTTCATACCACTGGCTTTTCGGTGAAGGAAAACATCGTGACGAAACCTGCAAACGTACGGAGAAGGAATTCAATGGCGTATGTGAATTCACCAACCCGCACTGGGCCAGGGTGGTGGATCATGGCCCAATCACCCTTTCGGGGGTGGGCTAAAAGTCCAGCAGTGGACTGTTAAAGGCTGATTATGATGATTATCGACCCGTGCATATCCCAAGTTTGAAGTATTGCCTCGCAGGTGCCTATTTTCCTGGCGGTATAATGTTACTGCCGTTCGTTCTAGTTTATAGCACGCTGGTGCGGACGGTGGCCATAAAGCCAGCGCTGGTTGGCATAATTATGACTCCTATTATTTTGATCCCGACCCAGAAAGTGGTGCTGAAAGTATGATGAGTATACCTGGATAATCAGAGTGTAGGGGTGTGTGTGCCCTATACCTACTCTGATTCCGAAATCTGATAACTCAGTACAATGTTATGCTACAAAATATATAGCCAATACATATTCTGGGATTATAGGGCAATTTTTATTTTATTTTCTATACATGGTGTAAGGAGAACACTCTCGAAACCAAAAGAAGATAATTGTACTCATCATTATGAACCACTTTTAGTATGGGACCAACCATGAAATCGCGAAAAAAAATCAGCTGTTCCATACATTTTGTCGAGTGTCAATGACCGTTTTCTATAGAACAGCTGATATTTTTTTCGCGATTTCAGGGCTGGTCCCATAGTAAAAGTTGTTCATAATGATGAGTACAATTACCTTCTTTTGGCTTCGAGAGTGTTCCCCTTACACCCCGTATACTTACTTAAACGCATTAAACGAAAATGGAACTGAAACGTGGTCTCTCACTATGGTATGAAGCCCACAAAATACCTCAGTAGTCTTCGACCAGTGTGTGTTGCCAGTGATGACATACGCACTGAAACGTCGTCTCTCACTATGGGTCTTATAAGCATGCTCAAAGTAGCACAACGAGTTATGGAAAGGGCTACGCTCGGGGTTTCTCTACCAGATCGAATCAAAATCAAGAGATCCGTAGACGAACATAAATTACCGACGTAGTCCACCAGTGAACGGGGCACATAGCACGCAGATCAGATGACCGATGGGGCCAAAAGGTTTTCGAATGGAGACCACGGATCGGTAAGCGCAGCGTAGGACGTCCACCCACAAGATGGACAGACGACCTAAATGAGACCGCAGGGAAACGCTGGATGCAGGCCGCTTCCAACCGGCCCTTTTGGGGGGCCGATCAATGGGGGAGGCCTATGTCCAGCAGTGGACATCCTGTGGCTGAAATGATGATGATGAATAAACGAAATGTGAATATGGAAAAAGTTTGTTGGTAGATATAGTTCATAACAGGGTCATACATCAACCATGTATGTATACTGGTTCATCCATAATGTTAATGTGCCTTTAGAATCAGATGACGGAGTATGTTAATTCGAATTTATTATCATACTTTTCGCTATTTTTATGACCAAAACAGTACGGCGACAAAAAGAGCCATATTTTAGCATGTTTTTCTAAGAATGTTTCTACGTCTGACAACGAGTTAACACGACGTTTTGAAAGGTGTTATTTGTTGTACTTTTGGTACAATAATAGTTGTGACATATTTTGTACCCATTTTAGGATCATCTTTACATTAGAAAAGGATACATTTTGTTGTGTAACCATGTACAGAGATGGTATGTGTTAAGGTTAGTAACAACAGTTTTATTATAGAAACTGACGTGGTTTTCACACATTTTATTTATATCACATGGAAATTACTCACGTTATATTAAGTCAGTCACTCCGACTATAGTGTCAACCGCATTACGCGGTCTTTTTTAAGGTGAATGCGCGGCTACGACTGGGGGTATAGTTGGAGTGACCGACTTAATCTTACGTGAGTAATTCCCGTGCAATTTACGGGATATTTACCGTAGTAAGGTTGTGGAATGAGCTCCCGATATTTCGGCGCTTTACCACGGTAAATATCTCGTAAATAATCATATAACTTTAGTGAACAACCGCGATAGTTTAAAACAGTGTTTTATCTATTACGGTTAGAAAGATACAGTCGTTAAAAGGTAGGACGGACAGACGGACAGACAGGCATACTTCGTATGCTTTGTAATAGGGTTCCGTTTACTCTCTTGGGGTACAGAACCCTAAAAACGTAAATTCACAATGCAACCAACTAAAATAAAGTAAAAACTTTAAGGGTATTTTCCATTGACACCACATAATTGGCCCAAAAGATTTCCGCTGTCCCCAGTCTTGTCCTTTTCATTATTCCAAATGAACAGATGAAAAAAGTTTCCAAATAAGTCAATTACTAACCCACGGTGAGTTCGGAACCACTGCTCTTTCTCATCTCCTCAGTAAATTCGTTGAGATGCGATGTAATATAACTTTTGCTATGGGAAGGGATGCAGCAGTTATAAAGTTTTCTACTGTGATTCCAATCTTATTACCTTTCTTCTATTGCATTGCAATGCTGGGAAAGTGGAAACCTAGGTAAAAAGTTTTTTATTTCATTTTACTTTACAAATAAAATACCGGGCAAGTACGAGTAGGACTTGAGCTCTGAGGGTTCCGTCGGCCGGAACACTCAAAACGCGAGTATCAACAAAAAAAAAAACAAGAAAAACAATGGCCTGAAAAAAAAAATACACCTTACTCTCAAAATAATACGTAACTTGAAAGAGACAAACTATTGAAATACATAAAATTTCAAGGGCAATTGAATTAAAAGCCGAAATTAAATAAACGCAGTAACCAGTGTCTGTAATGTGAACGACGCCCACGGCCTTGTTATGTCCATTACGCGTTGTTCATATTATAGACGCAATGCGTTCTACTTAGTAAAATTTATTCTCGACTTCATTTTTTTAATTTTTTTTTAATTGTTTCTTTATTCTCCACGGACTCCTGGGTCCGTGCCCTTTGTCAACTTTTAACATATATTTTTTTAACTATATAACATATAACTAATGACTATACATCGACTTCATTTCAATCGCCGGTAAGATCACATTTGCTTACGGTAAGCCGTTTTGTCTCTCTCACGTATATTGTCAGCGCTGTGCGTATTTTGGCGATTTCGTATTTCTCAGTGGCATTGAAATAGAATAGAGAATAAAATAAAATCAGGGTTTTATCGCTTGCAAGTGATTCTGTAAGGTGAACGACGCGTTAAAATAGATGCTAGTGATCGCATTTTTATAGCTATAATTTGTGTTCACTTGGGAACAGAAGTTACGATAGAGTCTGTGCAAAAAGAGACACATCGCAGGTATTGAGGACGCGCGTGGACTAATTTACAGGATAAAACACTTTTTTGCGTTGGGGGTTAAAAAGTATAATGGATGCTTGCTATTTGTATAAATTATCAATACGTAGAGTCTGTGCAAAAAGAGAAGCGTCGTAAAAATTGAGGTCGTGCGTGTGGTAGTATTTTTTTTTTTTTTTTTAATAAATAGTAGGCTTGCGCTTATTAACCAACTCGGCTGATACCTCGCGGTTTTTAGTTTACTGTTTCGCTTCGACGTTTCCCTTTTTAACCGACTTCCAAAAAGAGGCGGTTATCAATTCGACTGTATGTTTTTTTTTATATGTATGTTTGTTACGCGATTACTCCGCCAATTTAGAATTTTATTGTTTTTGATGATTCTTTTTTTGCTTGGTAGGTCTTATCTCATAGGTGGTCCCATAATTTTTTTATCGACATTGATCAGCGCTTTTTGAAAAATCTACAAAAACATGACGATATGCAACGAATTCAATGTACATTGCACAATGCCAACAACTTAGCTGTTAAAGTGGGCAAAATTGGAACGTTAATAAGTTATTTCTTGGTTAATTTCATTCTTTGTTCTCCACTAGCGACGCTGTCAACTGAACAGCAAACATATAGGAACTGTTCCTACAACAGAACTTCAAAAAAACAAAGTGTCTCCATGGCGACCGGGCCCTGTTGTTTTTCGTTAAATTTTTCAAGACCATGGATACAAAGTATTTCAGTCGTAATATTAAACAATATTTTCTACTTTTTAGTTTCAGTTTGTAAATGTAGGTAAGTATAATCATGAAGTCGGTTCTTTTTTTTTCTAAAAATTATAATTATTGCACAGACTGTCTACGTGCGATTGCGAAGTTCCGAGATGTTGGACCGCGTCTCTCTATGTCGTAATCTAATAGAAAAGTGAATAATTACCTTTTTTGAGCTTATTTCAAAAAGAGTAGGTGCTTTTCCAAAAGTATTGATATTGGCAATTTAAAGGCGCCCGAACAAAATTATTCATACTAGGGGTTGGTTAGAAAACTACTGAGCCAACTTTATCTACATAATAAAGAAGTACGTAAACTTGTTGACAAATATCGGAGTAATCAGCGTGCAAGTACATACATAGAAAGAATATAAAATAAAACCGGCCAAGTGCGAGTCCGGCTCACGGACTGAGGGTTCCGGACTAGTACTGACCGCGCCCGAAGTTGCTTAACTTCAGTGATCGTTCGAGAACCGGCGGTGGAGATAAATTTATCACCGACTCGCACTTGGCCAGTATTTATTAATTGCTGTTTTACTTTAGGGACTGTACTATAATCATGCTGAGTTTGACGCTCGTATAACAATTTTTACACTAGAGCAAATACAAAAATACGTTTAAAAAAGTTTGTTGTATGGGGAACCCCTTTAGTTTTGACTTTTTGAATTTATTATTATTTCTTAGCTATAACGTTACATGTTCTGTTACAGCCGGGGAAAAAACGCATCATCACTTACTAACAGCGAGTTGGTAGTCAACTTATCGTCTGTAGGACCTATTAAAATAAAATAAAAAATACAGATGGACAGACACCGTGGGCTTAGTAATAGGGTTCTGGTTATAGTAATTGTGTTATACTACCGTTTACACGTAGAGTAAATTTTTTTCTCAACTTTTATCTCTTAGCGAGGTCTTAGTAAATACACGGTTCAACCGTAAATTAGAAAAAAAAACACAAACTAATTAATAATAACATTCCTGTATTCCATCTCATCTCACAAGCCCCGCTTTAAAAGGATTAAGCGCTTTCAGCTACAGTCTACAAAGCATTTTCGAGAACCGCATGAAGCTTCGCGTAAATAACGCTATCGCCTCTAAAGCGCTTTCTAGCTTATAAACATTTTCTACAGAATTCTCCAGAATAATTCAGCGCTCAGCGAATAATCGATTATAGAATGATGGATTTACCTCCAAGGTACAGTTTTTGCAGGAGAAAACAACGCTTTGATAAATGTACCGATATTTTTTATGATTTTTTAATAGAATAGATATATTGAACCGTTTAGTTAGGCGAGGGCTCGATTAGTTTGGGATTAAAATAGGTTTGGTTGATTTACTTTGCTGATCACGACTCTAAATTTGTTTTTCAACAATTAAATCTTGTAATTTGAACTTAAACCTATGTAATTACACAATACTAATTGTGTAAAGCTTAAGTAAATTCGTTTAGGTTAACAAAATTGTAGTTAAATAATACAGACAGCGCCGGCCCTAGCCTTTGAAGAGAATTAAGCGAGATTTTCTTACGGCGCGTTTCTTTTCTGAAAACTATCGTACAGGAATCGATTCCAGGTTAAAAAGTATTTCATGTGCTAATTCAGGATATAAACTACTAGCGGTCCGCCCCGGCTCCGCACGGGTATAGTTATGTAGCCTATTAAAATAGCCTATATTAATCAGTGATAATGAAACATTCAAATGGTGAAAGAATTTTTAAAATCGGTCCGGTTCTTTTTGAGCCAATTCGTTACAAACATACTTACATACAAATCTTTCCTCTTTATAATATTTATATATATTATATAATATAATTATAATATTATATCTATACTAATATTATAAAGAGGAAAGATTTGATTGTTTGTTTGTTTGTTTGCATTGAATAGGCTCCGAAACTACAGAACCGATTTGAAAAATTCTTTCACTGACGGGAAGCTACATTATCCCCTGGTGACATAGGCTATAATCTATACCCGTGCAAAGCTGGTGCGGACCGCTAGTATATAATATATAAGTATAAATTTAAGTACAAATCTAAATCATATGTTGTCTACAAACACAAGTGTGCCCGCCACTAGCCACGCCGTGCCTCCACCCCGAGGCGTAATCGCCATAAAATTTTAGATTTTCGCCTTTCTTTTTCGTATTTGGTATTTTGGCGCTCCTTGCTATCTAGAGCCTAGACCGACTGCTCCTCTCGCTGTATGCCAGGGCCGGCGCTATCCATGGAGTTGATTAAATAATAAAATAAAATAAACATAACATAAATGTAATTAAATAAAAGTGGAAGGAAATTTAGAGCAATCCTACTAATATTATAAACGCGAAAGTTTGTATGTATAGATGTATGGATGTTTGTTAGATAGATAGATAGAAACTCTTTATTGTGTACACCAGAAATAAAAATTACAACACGATAGAAAACACTTACGAGCTAGTGCCACAAGTGGCGGCCTTATCGCTAAAAGCGATCCTTCCGCGTTCCGCGGTTCCTTCTGTGTTTGTTCCTCATAATCATCATTTTTCATCACTACGCGGATGAAACTGCGGGGCGCAGCTAGTACATATTATATGGAGGATGTATATCTAGATGATTGATACATTCAAGGATATCATGGCACTCATAATTTTAAACAACTTTTACCATAGGACCAACTCCTTGACGTCACGTCAAATGTCAACTTGTTTTCTTTTGAAGTTTTTTTATTTTATTTAACTTGCCTTGTTAGTTTGGCCAAATGGAATATTTTTGGAACTGAATATTAAAACAGTTATCCCAAACTGATTACACTGAAATTTTGTAAACGTTTAGTTTGTATGACAATGCATGGTTAGATGTGTGACTTTATTCTATATTAAATATGGCGGACTCCCAAAGCTGGCTGACCAGTTTTCTTTATGCAGCCCCTAGATATGGTATCAAATGAAAGAGTTTGCTGAGAAGAATACGAATAACAAAATGACGTTACATTAAATTTAAAATGACGGACTCCCCAAGATGGCGGACTAAATTTTCTTGTCTACCATCATGATTTGGGTATTTGCTAAGAAGAATACAAAAAAGCTTGTGAAAAAGTATTTTTTAAATCATTAATTTTACTATTAATACTTAAGTTAATATGCAACTACAAATAGGACTTTTAAAATAAATAAATAATAATAGAGCCAACTTGGATATTATCTAATTATTTAGATAGATTTAGATAGCCCGTTGGTCCAGTTGGTAGTGAACCTGCCTTCTGCGCTTGGGGGCGTGGGTTCGATTCCCACCTAGGACAAACATTTATGTAATGGACATTTGTGTTTGTTCTATATCTGGTTGTTAATATCTATTTAAGTATGTATTTAAACCTATATATATATATATACCATGTATATATAGTGCTATATGTGCTATATATGTATGTGGACCCCGGGTATGTCCTAAAACTGCGACCAGAACCACCGGAGGATGGGCAGCAGCGTCCTGTTAGTACACGGTGAACGTACTGCGATCTCCAAGCCGCCTGCCAAGCGTGGGGATTATGGCAACACCCCTCTCTAAGAGGGAGGCCTTGTTCAGCAGTAGACGTTTAATGGCTGATGATGTGATGCATGTATATCAGTCTCTGGCAGCCATATTACAAGCTTTGCTTAGTTTGGGGTCAGGTGACCGTGTGTGAAAAAATGTCCCGAATATTTATTTATTTATCTATCTTTAAATATTGGATATTTATATTAAATATTTAAACACGCCTATCCAATTTACCGCCATAACAATATTGTGTACAAAGGTATTAAGACGCATTGTAGCTGCAATCAAATACGCCTCAGAGGGAGGTAATAGCCAATTTGTATTGTAAAGCAACGATTTGCTACAGGATACACCGACGTCGAGCTACGAAGAGAATGCTGCAACCTTTCCAGTTACGCAAATTGGAGGAGCACTTGAAAGAAATTCCGTCTTTTGAGGGTTCGACAGTTCTTTCAGTGGATGTTATGCGGGTAGAAAAAGGTGAAAAAGGTTGGGTAATTATCTTTGTATCATTTTAGGTGCCTAAAAAGTTTTATTTTCTTAACAGTTTTGGTTGCAGATCTATTTAGCCATTGTAAAATATACATTGATTGTGATTTTGGGGTCGATTTTGAAGGTTTTTTAGACCCTAAGTGGCAATCAAGCTGACAGGCCACCTGATGGTAAGCAATCACCGTCACCTATGGATACCTGTAACACCAGGGGCATCACAGATACGTTGTCGATAGTTCATTTCAATCATACCAAGTTTCTTAGAGGCAAGTTTGACCTTACTCGCAATGTGAAAATGGAACTGTACTTTCGCAGAAACGTTGACTCCTAGGATACCAATGCACTTCAAAACCTTGAGTGTTTTGAAAACGAGGAGCTACAAAAAAATATAATTTTTAGCGGTTTAGTTGACAGTTTTACTAAGCCTTTTTTTATTACAGACTACAAAATAAGGACAGCAAAAGTTTATTTAGTTTAAGACTGTCAATTAAACTTTGAAATAAATCCCATTGTCAAACCATTCGTAGTCACAGCTAAGCCCACAGCTCCGGTTAAGTCAAATTCATGCCCTAGTAAAGTGGACTAGAGTCTTCAATGGATTTCTGGAAACAACAGAAAAATACATATTCACAGCATTCTAATACAACAATCTGGTAATTTACAATCTAGGTGTCTTCAAATCGCGGTGTATTTTTGGCAAGCGTGCTATACATCGTAGACCGCACTATCACATAGCGAAGTTGCGGTCAAACAACAAGTCTTTTAATAAATAAATAATTATATTGTCCACTCTTGTGCACGTTGTTGAATACATCTAAGTTAATAATAAAAAATATTTTTACACAAAACCATTTAAACTATACAAGTTAAGGAAAAGGAAGACTAAGTTAGCTTAGTATTTGTAATAAGGTCATTTCTAAATTAAATTTCTATGTAATTTCACGCCTTTTTCGAGTTAAGGAAAACAATACAACGAGGAGACATGATTATTTCACATTGGCACCAAAACGCTACCAAGTTTCAACGAACGCTGTGATGTCTAAGTATTATAACAACATACAGTCTTTTGCTGTATGACCACGTGTAGCATTTATAACTACGGTAGTGGCTGAAAGCAACTGTAGTTCAGCTGACAAGATAAATTATTATTGTAGGACACAAGCTGGATTGTGAGTTTTGCAATATAATACAATACAATAGCTCTTTTATTTCAATGACATAATTTCTTTTTTATAATAACAAAACATTTTTTTTTAAAGTCAATAAGTACAATTCAAATTCCATTTCAGTTATTGGTTGTCCATTTTTGGACATAGGCTTCCTCCATCCTGTTCCACTCTTGCCTATCGTGGGCCAGGTGCGTCCAGTTTTGCAATAGCTACATTAAAAGTAATCAAAAGAATGGAAATTCATCTAACATCGGTCTCTACGGAGTAGATACCACCAAACAATCGATCCCCAAGTGACTCCCAGACCCGATGGCGCAACTAGCTCCCGCGTTCGTCGCACTACCTCTCGAGATTAACAAAGATCGGTCAGTGCTCCCAGAACAAAGACAAGTGGAAAGAGAATCGTTGCTCAGCAGCCGGACAATACAAGTTAACATAAGAAACGTAAGAAAGAAAGATTCAGTTAATCCGGCGTAACATTACATTTTCTCAGAAAATTTCAACTGGCTATCTATTATGGTTCAAAAAATACAGCCGTTCTATTGAATCTGGGCCTTTTCAAGGCCAGAGTGTTATCTTCTAAGTCTTTGTGCTTCATCTTCGACCACATCGTCGCTTACCAATAGGCGAGTTGGTGGTCAAAGGCAGACTTAACGGACTAAAAACGGACGGACAGATTGCTAACACGCAAGCATTTGTTTCATGGAATTGTTTCACCTAGCTGCGTCGCATAGTTAAATAATAGTTACTAAGTAGTAATTTCATCATCATTATCATCATTTACTAAGGCATATCTTCTTTGTTTGTCTGATCCGAGAAAGAATGAAAGAAAGTTTTTCCTTTTTATGACAGAAACAAAGTATACAGACATTGCGAGTTAAAATATCAAAATACAGCCAGTTGTTACACTAGTTTTTAAGAGTTTTCTGTCCTCTGTATCAAATTTAATGGTGTGAACAATAAAGAGTTAGTCATCATCATCATTTCAGCCATAGGACGTCCACTGCTGGAAATAGGCCTCCCTATCGATCTCCAAAAGGGCCGGTTGCAAGCGGCCTGCATCCAGCGTACAAATAACTTATTTCAATAATAATTTAAATAAAAGTTATTTTTAATAATAAATAGTAGTAGTTTGAAATAATAGCAATTTTTTTTTGGTACGGTAATCTCCGTTTGCAAGCAAGCTGCACCGTTTCAAAGGGAATTTTGAAATTAACATTTTTTAACATAATTTTGAAAAAAAAAAAAAAAAAATGTCTCGTTTACATAACTCAAGTCATAGTATTGTGACCGTGACCATTTTGAACCGTTCTTCAACAAAGCTCTCATAACAAAAGCCGAAGCTCTTAGATATGGAACAAGTGCGTGTAGGACTATGGAGCCACATTCCCATGAATGTTTTAAGAAGCATGGTGAATGTGAAATTATAATAACCGTTATAAGTATTCCATTAGCGTGGGATCTTGTTAATATCATTATTTCAGCCATATGACGTCCACTGTTGGACATAAGCATCCCCCATCGATCTCCAAAAGGGCCGGTTCAAAGCGTCCTGCATCCAGCGTTTCCTTACAGTCTCGTTTAGGTCGTCTGTCCATCTTGTTAAATAGCGTTGTCATAATAAAATTATAAATCACCGCCTAATAAAATACTTTAAATTTTGTCACCAAACACCGTGATGACTCCGTTCTAACGGAATGTTATTTCAGTTCCTACGTAATAAACATTATACGTTATCTTTGATCGAAGTATGTTATAGATAATAATGCCTACTGGTAATGAGTTTGAGTCAGTGGCGGATCCAGGATTTCAGTTTGGCCCAGTTTAGGGTGGACTTTGTAGATTAATAAATCATAGTTTGATATTTATACCAGCGGTGAATCCAGATACTTTAGAAAGAGGCTGCGCTTGAGCCCCTTAGCCACCTGAATCCGCTACTGGATTGAGTATTTTCGTAAGATTAAGCCTAATGTTCGAACTATAGTTTCAACAGCATTTGGTAGTTTTTTAACTCCTGACGCATAAAAGGGTGTTATAAATTTAGCACGTGTGTCTGTGTGTTTGCCTGTGGCGTCGTATGTCTCAAAGACTAATCGAGAGTATTCTTAGCTACGATTCAAGAACATCTGTTCATACGTTTGAAGATTATCAGCTCTTTTATCGGGGGTTATTAAAAATACAAGGAGAATGCGCGTGTCAATGATTTCATATTTATACTACGTACATACTTTAATCTAAGGTGCGCGTGTGTCATCGTCTTGCTTTGCACTGCGGGCCGCGGGTAATTCATCTACAATAAAAACACATGATGAAATCTTGAGTGTTTCAGTGATTCAAATATTATAATGGTCTAACAAGAAAGCACATAATAAAGCTGTGTCCAATGTCCACACCTGCGTTCATAACTCCACGTAGTGATTAACATAGCTTGCATATGCATACACGACGTGATTGTTGGCTCACACCTTGTGAAATAGGCGGATAATTGCATAGCGGTTTCTTAAAGCTTGCATTGTTACTATGGACAGACTAATACTTTGTAAATTTTTCTTTGCAACATGAATCTGAAGAAATTTAACTATAGTTACCGAGTGCACTGACTTTGGCTATATCTCTTGATGATATATGGTACTGAGACGTCGTCCAAAACTGCTGGTCGTATGGAAAAACTCAGAGTCGCCCAGCGGGTAATGGACAGAGCTATGCTTGGAGTTTGTTTGCGTGATAGAATTTGGAACGTGGATATTCGCTGAAGAACTAGAATCAATAAAATTGGTATTAAAATTTGCAGTTGAAGTGGCAATGGGCAGGTCACATTGCTCTAAGGACCAATAACCGATGCAATAGAAAGGTTCTTGAGTGGAGACCACGAACCGGAAGACGCAGCGTAGGTACTAGATCGACCGACAACATGAGTCGACGTGAGAGTCGCTGGCATCTAGTAGATGCGGATGGCAGGCTGTCGTTCGGTGTGGAGTTCTAAGGGGGAGGCCTATGTTCAGCAGTGGACGTCTTCTGGTTGATAATCTCTAGACGACGGACATAATTATACGATGATATCATTGTACTAATCATTACAAACTAATGATAACATGGGACCAACCCTGGAATTAGATGTTCCGTAGAAAAATTACATTCACACTTAATAAAATGTATATGTGACAGTTTTTTTTCCCCGTTTTATGTGTTGTTATACAGGTTGTAAGGGGAAGACTCTCGAAGCCAAAAGAAGGTAATTGTATCATCTGATATTTTTTTCGCGATTTCAGGGCTGGTCCCATAGTAAAAGTTTTTCATAATGATGAGTTCAATTACCTTCTTTTGGCTTCGAGAGTGTTCCCCTTACACCCCGTATAATAAAAGTTTTTTCTAATGATGAGTAAGTATAATAATTTAATGATATATTCGAATGTATCCGTCGTCTAGATACACCCCGTATTGTTTTTATCTTTGTACACCAATTACTCAGACATTTATATTGTAAACCATTTTACGTGATTATTTTGATTATGTAGGGAAAACTGTCGATATATTCCCACAAAATTTTATTAACTTAGGCTCAGTACTTATTAAATAAATAAAAATAGGCAGTCATAGGGAAGTGAACACTTCAAACAAGGACTTTGTAAAACCTGCAATTAGGTCTTATAAAGTCCTTGACCTAACAATTTTGAATAATTGTCACACTACATTAGCATGTCGGTGACGTGAATTAATAAGTTTTTCCCACAGAAAAGAGAAGTATTTTTTTTTCTGTGGTTTTGCCCCTAACCAAAATAGCCCAACGTGGCTAAAGAAGTTTTCACTTTAAAAACTTTATTTCAAACGAATTCATGTTACACAAAAAAATGAGTTTCTGATTTTTTTACTTGCTTAATACGAATAGTTTTGTTCAAGTGTCTGAAATTCTGATTTGGCAATATTAATAATTGAAGTCGATATTTTATACATATAATTATTAAAATAAAATTTTAAAAGCTATTATTTTACAGTTTCTCTGTGCTGTCTCTATGAACTCTGTCAAGCCACAGAACAAAACTTTTTTTTTTTCTTGGCAAAGTTTATAAAAACATTTTTGCCAAAAACAAGTAAATGGCTGTGGAGAAAAAGACGGAATTTAGAATTTCGCTGTAACAAAAAGCAAATATTTTATATAATACTGAGGCTACAAAACAGAATGAACACTTATTACAATTATTATATTACATATGTATTCATCATAATCATCATCAGCCAGAAGACGTCCACTGCTGAACATAGGCCTCCCCCTTTAACCTCCACACTGAACGACAGCCTGCCTTTTGCATCCACTGGATGCCAGCGACTCTCACTATGTCGTCGGTCCATCTAGTGGGAGGCCTACCTACGCTGCGTCTTCCGGTTCGTGGTCTCCACTCAAGAACCTTTCTATCTTTCACATATGTATTGCATATATAAAAAAGTTGCTAAATGAAAATAACTACAATTTAATATTATTTACAGAAATAAAATTTGATAATGAGGCGATTGACTATATCATAGTTGTAGTTATCTAAATAAAGATCAATGCTTCACACAAAAGAGGAGAACGTTTAATAGCTGATGTCTCCGCGACTACAAAGCCGCGTACTTGTCGATAGCAGAGTCAGAGATCTGATAGGTATTCATGCACTTCTGCGCTCGAATTCCCTTTCCTATTCATATTTGCGAACTGAATACGGAAGTAGTATTCAACTACTATGCAACGAAGCCTGCAATGCCATCCTCACATCCGCTACGACTTTGAATCACGACACGAAACCGAAATAATAATAATCATAAATAATAAATATTCGGGACATTTTTGCACACACGGTCATCTGACCCCAAACTAAGCAAAGCTTGTGATATGGCTGCCAGAGACTGATATACATACATATATAGTTTTTAAATACATAATAAATAGATATTAACAACCAGATATAGAACAAACACAAATGTTCATCACATAAATGTTTGTCCTAGGTGGGAATCGAACGCACTCCCCCAAGCTCAGAAAGCAGGTTCACTACCAACTAGACCAACGGGCTATCGTTGTCTAGTTGGTAGTCGTTGAAATCTATCTAAATCTATATTACCTATATAAAAAGGCGATGTGTGTATGTATGTATGTACTGAGATGTACCAAGATTATTGAAGATCGTCTTGACATCACAAAATGGCGCTAGACGAAGCGCTTTGATTCCACATTTATTGTGCTTACTGCTAGTCTGTGCAATTCGCTGCCTGAGTGGGTGTTCCCAGATAGTTACAATCTGGGTGTCTCCAAGTCGAGAGTGAATAGGTTTCTTCTAGGCAAGCGTGCTCCATCGTAGGCCGCATCATCGCTTCACATCAGGCGAGTTGGTGGCCAAGCACAAGCGTATTCATAATAAAAAAAACCGTTCCTATTCTTATTTTAATCACATTGTATGTTCCCTATAGATTCCCAAACTGGACTGGACTGATTTTGATGAAATTTTCAGACAATCTTCAGATTAGCCCAGCGAGTGATCCTGTAAAGTTTAAATGAAAATTGAAGAAGGAAAATGCTGAAATTAATATATTTTTTCATTCTCTGGTGAATGAGAATAATGTTAGAGATTTGAGATTCAAACTTAATTTATTTTTAAATCAAATAGCAATTGAATATTGACGTAGTGAAATACCGTTGGTTTAAAACCATACGCTGTAATCTCACTGCGCTACACTAAATATCTTCAAACTTATGCTAGCTATGACAAACGCCTATGATTAGTTCCTAAACCAATACACAGTGTTGGATACCTTTCAACGGATATAGCAATAGCTTATTCTGAATTATTAGCCATTAAATATACGCTAGCTTATCCGCGCCAGTTATTAGGCACCTACCATCGGCTTTCCCTACAAGACAACTAGCATAAGGCGATTACACTTTCAGTTAACACATTGGCACAAATTGTACAAATGTAATTTTCAATATAAAGCCAACTTTAAAATTAGTAAGCGTAGGACGTCCACCCACAAGATGGATAGATGACCTAAAATAGACCGCAGAAAAACTTTGGACGCAGGCTGCTTCCAACCGGCCCTTTTGGAGATCGATGAGGGAGGCCTATATCTAGCAGTGGTAATCCTATGGCTGGAATGATGAAGAATACAAAATTATAATTAGTGTGGCAGTGTGAAGATTTCAGATAAATATTCTTAGCTCGATACAGAATGCTGATTAGTCTATTCAAGCTGACAATTTCAAACAATATAAAATAAATCGATATAAGCTTGACTTAATAAATTAGATTATTAGACTACTTATCAATCCATCAACATCTTATTAAATAATATTACATAAACTAATTCATACACAATTATTCCGTCATTTTTAACTAAAAAATACACTATGTTGTATAGTCAAATAAACGTACTATATAACATATTAGAGTTACTAAATAAAATTAAAATAAACCTAACTGTATGAAGTTAAGCTAAAAATAAACAAATACTTACAATACAATACATACATATCAATATATATCACAATATCGGGCTCAAGTTCGATACAATGTCTATAACTATAAAGTCGTTGGTGCCTACTGAGGTTGCGGTCATAAATGTGTCGATGCTGAGCAACAAATCGCTCGTGGTTTTGGCATAGAACCCAGCTCATAATGGTGTCGACTGCAATAGGGAATATGCATGTGGTTTAAATATCGTTGAAACAATTTTTTTCCGAATCTTTATTGTTCTGACTTTATATTCTACAAAATATTTTTTTATTTAGTTGCATTATAATTGCTTAAAATATTAAATAAAAAGTGCAAAATATAAGAGGGAAATTCAAATTTGCGAAACGCTTCACCATTGGTCGAAACGAAACGTGACGTCAAAAGCCACAACATCTTCTTTATCGGCGTCGATATTCATACAATTTTAGTAGTGTTTGATAGAAAAATAGTTTTATGTTGAATTTCTGTAATTGTTTTCCATTAGATAGTGTAATTTTAGCATTCTCGTGAAACTAGGAATCTTTAGGACGATGACTGAGACTGGTTTTGTCAAAGTAGGCACCGTAGAAGTCTCGCCTAGGGCGCTGGTAGTGCTAAAACCGGCACTGGTACAGAGTGCATAATATTAAATAGGAACAAAACACACTTCTGACTAAAACTATAACATATTTACATTAAAATGAATTACACAACAATGCAAACATGATGTTGGAGATATCTCTTCTCATAACCTTACACCATTGCTTACGTATATTCGCATCTCTTGGAATGGGGAAAAAAAACACTTATCGGGTGTATTTCTAGTAGTGTTTGTACACTTTGGCACAAGACAATACCAATAAAATTGTTTTTAGGGATCCGTACCTCAAAAGGAAAAAAACGGAACCCTTATAGGATCACTTCGTTGTCCGTCTGTCCGTCTGTCTGTCCGTCTGTGTGTCTGTCCGTCTGCCAAGACCCTTTTTCTCAAGAACGCGTAAAGGTATCAAGTTAAAATTTATACTAAATACTTGGGTCTACGGTTTCTTTCGGCTGTAAAAAAATTAAAGTTGTAAGTCAACGCAATCAAAAGATATGAACGTTTATTTCGCATATTTTGCGATTTTACAGGGGAATCAAAACCTATAGGGTACTTCCCGTTGACCTAGAATCATTAATTTTGGCAAGAGGCAAGATCTTACAGCACATATAAAGTAATAAATCTGAAAGTTGTTAATTTGAAGTTATATCCTTAAAATAATATTGGTTTAGAATTACAAACTTACATTTTGTAGTTGTTATGTATGGAAGAACCTTAATGTCAACTACAAAGTTAAGTTTGTCTTTCAATATTTCAACTTCAGTTAGTTTTTTTTTTGGACTCGTGCTCTCTAGACGTTTCCGTCCAACGGAACCCTCAGAGCACGAGTCCTAATCGTACTTTTCCGGTTTTTTTAGCTTCTTCCATGGTCTGAATATCTATAAAACTGAAAATCTGTGTGAAATAACTGTATTTTCTATAGTAAACAAACACAGAGCGTGGCTTATGACGTCATCCAAAGCCCGCGAAAAATTGCGGCGTTCATACAGCTCAAATTTATTCGACGTTTTTAATATTTAAAAAAAAAAAAATTTGAGCATTTCCAACTGTAATTATATTTTTTACTATGATATAACGATGTTAACAGTTGATTAAAAATATAAAAAAAACACATGCATATTCCCTATTGATGCTGTTCATATAAATTATAGACTGCAGAGTGGTACTTTAAAATATGTTTTGGAAATTCTTAAACATAATTCAAGCAAAGATTTCTTAAGTTTTCGAGATTATTATACACTAGCTTATACACTAGCTTCGCAGAACAGATGGCCGATGGGGCCGAAAGGTTCTGGAATGGAGACCACGGACCGGTAAGCGCAGCGTAGGACGTCCACCCACAAGATGGACAGACGACCTAAAAGAGACCGCAGGGAATCGCTGGATGTAGGACGGTTCCAACCGGCCCTTTTGGAGATCGATGGGGGAGGCCTATGTCCAGCAGTGGACGTCCTATGGCTGAAATGATGATGATAATGATACACTAGCTGCACCCCGCGGTTTCACCCGCGTAGTGATAAAAAATGGTGATGGTGATGTTCATGATGATAAGTAACCTATGTCACTTTCTGGCTTTTGAACTATACCCATGCAAAAAATCAGGTCGATCCGTTGTTCCGTTACAGCGTGAAAGAGGAACAAACAAACCAACAAACAAACACACTTTCGCATTTATATTGTTAGTATGATTGCATTAAATCTCAAGTATGACTGCAAGATCTGTGGACAAATGAGCAAGTACTGCGTACATAAACGGAACATTTTGAATAAAAATAATTGGCTTTACTTGTCACAGAAATGAAAAAAAAATGCTTTGAAAGTCTAAAGACAATCCTAATGCTCTTGCCCACTTTCAGGTCGCAGCGTACCTAACATGCTGGCAGCATGACCAATTGACCACGCTTAAAGACAATGCGTTGCGCCATCATTTCTGAAAGATTTTTGAACATGAAGATCCCGGTCCCCTAGGTCCCAATGTCTCGACCCAAAACGGCTTAAATATATAACCACTGCCGAAGCTAGCATATTTGCGTCGCTCGTTCTGCTCTGCCGAATTGGCAGCCGCACCAACCCTACCTTGTGTCTCAGAAATATTAAAATCACCTGCTAGTATATCTAGCTATATCAACGTCATACATTCTTTAAAGATAATAACATCTAGCCACCGATTATTATTTCTTTGCATTATCGTTTCCTAAAAATTTCAAAATTTCATTTATTCCTTTTCATCTTTCAAGGGGTGACATGAATTCTACTGCATTTTATGACCAAAGTACGTACGTCAAGTTATTACAAAACCAACGAATTTGCCGTTCACAGAGTTTCCAAGAAGTCGTAAAGCACAAACAACTATCAAAAGTCAAAACATAAAACGGAAGAACCAATAAACATTTCCTAACATCGTTTTTACGGAAACTGGATAAAATCAATACACTTTCGTTCTAGGGTATGCGTGCACTTGGTCAATGTGACCAAATCAACGATATCAGGCTAGAAAGCTAAACCTGGACCAGCAATAAATTCAATGTCATTGCAGCTCTTAGCCTGCAATATTTCAAGTCACGCTTACAACGTTGGCTTGCAAGCATTCTACAATTACCATGAATTCTATAAATTTTTATGGTAGTATTTTTAGTGATTTATAATTGTATAATTTATTTTATTTTATTGGACATGTAAATTGTTTTTATGAATATAATGACTATGAATATGAATATGACTATGACTGAGGCGTGTTTGTTCTTAGCAAAAAAGACGCCATGCTAACTAGCTCCTACTTTCCAGGATGTATCCATTCCAATGACTGGCCAGCTTAGCTTTTGGACGTTTATAATTGTGAGCTTATAATTATGAAACAACTAGGTCATTCCGTGCCTAAAGCAAGTGCGAAAAAAAACACTTTCTGACGTCTTGAACGTAGACCAGCAGCAAATTTTCAACTAGTCTTTATCAAGTACTCCAATTTACTAGCTATATAATTCTTGATAATTTATTATGCAGTAGACTGTTTTTACAATAAATTAAAATGATTTAAATCCTTCTGGTCCCTGTAATCAGAACGCCACAGCAAAGTATCTAATGCCATCACATAAACTGCTAGTGTGAAATATTTACCTAACCTAGATAGTCACGCTACCGTAAGTTTTGGATAAATGCAGGTCGTACCAACAAGACAAATAGTCTACGGTCACGATAAGATCCTTAGCGACTTTGAGATGTAGCTTCTTAGTGCTATTTAAACAAACATCTATCCCCTTTGGCATTATACGAATAGTTTTCTTATGCCACTGAGTGACGAGACGAGTAAGTGGCCCGCTACCTTGGTCAGATAGACGAGCAGGAATGGACTGGAGTAATTGTTTGTCTAGCATCGTGCCATAATCCTCACGCTTCAGGTTTTGGTCTACTCCTGGTCGCAGAACTACAGCAGTCCAAAACTCTACGTGTCATTTTTAGGGTTCCGTACCTCAAAAGGAAAAAACGGAACCGTTATAGGATCACTTCGTTGTCCGTCTGTCCGTCTGTCAAGACCCTTTTTCTCAAGAACGCGTAAAGGTATCAAGTTGAAATTTATACTAAATACTTGAGTCTACGGTTTCTTTCGGCTGTATAAAAATAAAAGTTGTATGTCTACGCAATCAAAAGATATGAACGTTTATGTCGCATATTTTGCGATTTCATAGGGGAATCAAAACCTATAGGGTACTTCCCGTTGACCTAGAATCATTAATTTTGGCAAGAAACAAGGTCTTACAGCACGTATAAAGGAATAAATCTGAAAGTTGTTAATTTGAAGTTATATCATATAAAAAATATTGTTTTACAATTACAAACTCACATTTTGCAGTTGTAATGTATGGAATGTATCGAAGTTGTAATGTAATGGATGCAAAAAGCAGGCTGTCGTTCAGTGTGGAGGTTAAAGGGGGAGGCCTATGTTTAGCAGTGGACGTCTTCTGGCTGATGATGATGAACCTTATTGTCAACTACAAAGTTAAGTTTGTCATTCAATATTTCAACTTCAGCTAGCTATCTTTTTGGACTCGCGCTCTGATGGTTCCGTCCACCGGAACCCTCAGAGCACGAGTCCTACTCGTACTTGTCCGGTTTTTTTTTAATGGTATGTTGGAGCACGATTGCCTAGAAGTGTTATACTGACGCTCCATTCTAGATAAGGGTGCTTTGAATCCGAAATTTGAACTAGCTAGCTAACATTAGAATTATCTTATCTTCTGGTGAAAACCATAATAAAAATTCAGCAATCACTGTCTGAAATAAGTCGTCTAACAACTGAAATGAGTTGTCAAAGAATTTAAGGCTAGGCAAGGCATTTCAAACTTTTTACGACCATTCTAACGACACAAGCTATTCAGGCATACTCGTAAGAGCTAAAAGTTAAAATCTGTTTTACAGAAGTTCCTGAGATTGTCAGGCGTAATATGAAAACCTTTTCGTCGTTATTACAGACGAAAATTGAAGCCTTTTTATTAAAAGTAATCTGGCCAGTTCCATACCCCATTACAACCGGGAAGCTACGGAAGGCTAGTGTAGCTTCCACGATCGTTGAGCATCTAATCAAAGTTTATTGTGCTCCGAGCACCAGATGCAAACTGGCACTTTGAAAGTTTGATACAGACGGGAAATTTTAAGATGTCGAGTTCAGCGAGCAGAAGGTGACAACAAAGCAGAGTAGTGTTGACATGACGTTGCAGACTTCTAGTACCTTATGAAACAGTTTTTGACCAAAGTGAGCGGGGCGACAAAGTGGCGACTCGACAAAGGAAGCTATTGCTACTGCTACCAGTCAGCGTAAACGATGTCTACCCGCTAACCACTAGTGTAAAAATACAGCTTTAAAGAAATCCTTCTTGTGTCACAAACGTCTGGCCAGAAGTACCTACATAAGTTTGATTTGCTGTCACGAGCAAAAACTAGTTAATAACAAGTATGTGTTATCTATGTTAGACCTATTTTATGACGCAGCTCTGAATATAAGTTTCAATAAACTTACACTGTGGTCACAAGGGATTGAGAAAGTAGATTTTGATTGACATTCATATTTTTGTTCAAGTTTCTTCGAATTTGTTGTTGGTTCTTAGTATAAATATAATACTTTTCTCAATCAAGACTCACATAAGCAACGAAAGTCATTTGTGGCGTCAATTGTGGCTGAAAAGTAGCCCGTTTGCAAAATCGTCCAACTAACAATGTGCACGAGGACACCTTTGATTCTACTGTGAAGAAAGTTGAGCCCTCTTTTTACTTTCTCTGACACGAGTTAGGAATATAATTTTGCAAGTCGTTATTTTTGTTTCCCAACTTTTGCCTTTCTTCATTAAGCACTTCGACTTGAGTTTTGCTTTGAAAAAGGGGTAATTTTGTGAACTTTATGGCAAGTTTTTAACGAGTATTTTCTTTTTTATTATTTTTCATTGTGAACGAATTGCGTTTTGTGATCTCACTTGCAATATTGTTGTATTTCTGATACACACATAATAAACAAAAATAATTTATTTAAAAAACGGGTTATTACCATTTTTACTTCTCGTGCCCGTGAATTTCTTGTTTTCGTCCGGCGTTAGCTGAGTAAAATGATTTTTTATGATGAACTTAGTGCTTATACGTCTGTTTTCTATGCACTAGTGCATAAAAATGTTTGCTTTACATAATATATAATATTGATAGATGGGCCCAGAGGATCGCACAGTGGGTGCCTAAAAACGGACGAAGGAGCCAAGACAGGCCTAGAAAACGCTGGCGCGATGACCTCGACACGTTCCAGATACAGTGGTCAAGTCTGGCGGGTGATCGCACTGTCTGGAAAGAAATGGGGGAGACCTTTGCCCAGGAGTGGGACAGTATAGGTTAGTAAAAAAATAGATCTAAGAAATTCAGTTTGTAGTAGATCAGGGTATTATTAGACCCTGACATAACTTTCGTCAAATCACTATTTAATTTCCTCACCATTACATGGAAGTGCCGAGTGTATCATCATCATCATAATCAGCCTTTTGACAGTCCACTGGTGGACTTTTAGCGTACCCCCGAAAGGGTGATTGGGCCATATCCACCACGCTGGCCCAGTGCGGATTGGTGGATTCACATACGCCATTGAATTCCTTCTGCGTCCGTATGCAGGTTTCCTCACAATGTTTTCCTTCACCGAAAAGCCAGTGGTAAGAAAATCCGTTCATAAACTCCAAAGAGCTCATTGGTAGGTACGAGCCCGGGGTTTGAACCCGCAACCTCACGCTTTCAAGTCTAGCAGTCTCCCAAATGGGCTACCACGGCAGAGCCGAGTGTATAATTTGTCCATAAAATCCATTTATCCTATAGCCTTAAATATCTGCCTTCGCTTGCGGCTCGGGCTCAAAAACGTCTCTGTTAAAATGGCTTGTTTTATGCACTAGTAGTCGTTGTTTTATTGATTGGATAACAGGACAAAATTCACACATTTATATTACTTTATAATCACGTTTGTCTTTGTTTAAAAATCACGAAATTCCACTGTCTCAATAGTGAAATTTTATGATCTGTGAGCCAGTGAGCGAGTGGGTGATATTAAGCTATAATATGCGCTAGAATCCTTTGAAAAGGAGTGTTTACACACATCATCAGCCATTAGATGTCCACTGCTGAACAAGGCCTCCCTCTTAGAGAGGGGTGTTGCCATAATCCCCACGCTTGGCAGGTGGCTTGGAGATCGCAGTACATTCACCGTGTACTAACAGGACGCTGCTGCCCATCCTCCGGTGGTTCTGGTCGCAGTTTTAGGACATACCCGGGTCCTAAAACTGGAGTGGAGTGGAGGAGTGTTTATTTCCTACGTAATTCATCTAGTAGCACACAAAAATAAAACGGGAATAAATATAAACAAAGAGCATGCTGCTGTTTTCACTGCAACGACTTTATTCTAAAGACTAGCTCTAAAAAGGTTGTTTGTTGAAAATAGCGTCTTTTGTTTTAACTTACCTACTACCGAGTTCTGAATATGCACTGATACGAGTAGGTACAACAGTAAAATTCGAAATGAGTGCGCTCCACCGAGTTTTCCTGCGATATTTCTTGAATGGCCGAGTTGCTGTATAAGTTTATTATAGTGTTTGCAACAAACTTACTGCCATGTTATAATGGTAGTAAGGGCTCTCTAAAAATAGACCGACATAGCTTAAAAGATTAGTAGCCTGAACTGGCAGTGGGCCAGTCACATTACCCGAAGGACCAGTAACCGATGGGATAGACGAGTTCTTTAGTGAAGATCACGTTTAGACAAAAGTAGTGTAGGACACCCTGTGGCCAGCAGGCCTAGCACGGGCCGTGGACAAATTGTCTTTCCACCTTTTTTATCCCGCAAGAAAAAGACAAACGTATCCATATTCTAGCTTTGTCGCGTCTAGACGTGGATAAAAACGGTGGAAAGACAATTTATCCACAGCCCATGCTAGGCCTGCAGGTAGAGTGACGACCTTCTTAATCTTTACATCTAGTAGCTACCCACTGCGTAGTTACTAGATGTAAAGAACTGCTGGCAGAGTTCAATGGCTTGCATTAGGAGAGACCTGTGTCTAGCAGTGGACAGTGAAAGGTTGATGATGATGTTGGTGAAAAAAAACGCACACGGGAAAGTAAATGAGAGTGCGTATGGACATCAGGCGAATATTGGAAAGAGAAAAATTACGACATTTCGTACATATTATTCAATAATTACGTAAGGCTTTGTTGTTGCGATAATCTAGAACCAGTGAGGTGTAATAATAGAGACGTTATAGGCGAACAATACGGCTTTAAAAACTGACCAAACGCAGCATATACTATAACATTCCATAGCTTACCTACGCATGATATGTGCATTTTGTGAAATAAGGGAAAGAATATTTAGAATGAAAGACTTTTTACGCTATATCTATTGTTAGAAAGAGACAAAAATACAATTTGTTGTGGACACTCGTGACTGAGAGACGGCTGAACGAAGTCGGGCAGCCAGCCTTGCATTCGTCTAGTCAATATGGTGGCGGGTAAAACCGTAAAAATGTACAGGTAAAAATATCTTAGTCTAGAACCAATAAAAGCGTAAAATAAAATAAAAGTGGAAGAAAGCAATTGAGGCGACTGTGCTGTAATTGGACGACTCAGGTTGATTGTAAATATATAACTTAATTACTTTTGTGAGACGGCCGTAACCATGACGACAACTTTATTTGTGTGGAGACGCTTTGATAGCCATACTATGATAAAAAAGCTTATAGCCTTAGAATAACTACTCAAGCATTAATATTTTAAACGATTTAAGCAAGAAAATTAATGGATTACCTATGGAATGTCACACCATAACTCTTATGCTGCTTTTCTGATTTATTGTGGTACGATTTCACCGCGCAAATTGTCATAGTAAAATTTTTATATTTTTTTTGGAGCCATATGTGACACCATTTGAATGGCTTAAATTTTGCGAATGTATTTGGTTTCTTTGTGTAGTTATTCTAAGCTCATAGCATTATAGTGCCTCTGTCGGCACCGCCGCGCGTCGTCGTTGCTTGCGGACGTCTCCAAAGAACCCATACTGTTAATATAAAATAGTTACCGATCCAACGCTTAGATGTAACTTGTTTACTCAAGAGACTTTGAATATGATGAAAACTGTATTGTGGATTGGGAAGTTGAGGTAAAGTGTTCTCTTTGTAGGCCGGGGAATACACTTTGCACTCTTCTGAGGCCGGACGTGAGGGTACAGAATAGATAATACTAAGTATGGCTTGAGGAGATGTAAGAGAAACATTAATTATTATGGGTAGAAAGTTTGGATGAAGATCAGAGCAAGCGGAATCGTGAAAATGTAACGAATTATTTACAAGTAAAGTGATTTAATGGCATAAATATGTTCACATTTTTATTATATACGGGAATCACTTTGCTGGTATTTTCAAGGTAAGTGCCTCTGATTTTTGCTGATACGCTACGATATGCAAAAAAAAAAAAATTATGTGAAATCTACGTTAGTTTTCATACAAAAGTTTGAATCATCAAACAAGTCAAAGTCAAGCAAAGTAAGTGCATAGCCGTCATGTGAAGTTTTGGAATTTTCGTTGTTAACCGATTTTAAAAAGGAGGAAGGTTTAAAATTAGGCCCGTATTTTAACGGTGACTGTTATCGCGTAAAGTGAGATATTTTGCTTTAGTAGAAACATTACAATGTTTTACCATACAGAAGCTTCTTTCCCGAAGTTTTCTACGACGTGCGCGTTATCTGAATGTTTGCAAGGTCTTAGTTTCCACAAATGCTAATGATCTCGTGAACATTGCTTATCGCGAACAGTAACATTCTCTTATAGCAAGTGTTTTCCAGTCTTTTGTTAATCTATTTTGACTTCAATTTTAACCTCTTAAGAATGGTTCTACAGTTCGATGGTATTTATATAATAATATGCTTTAAATATTGGGACTTCGCGCATTCTTTTACAAGTTTTTTTTTAAAATAATAGTCTTGCTTTTGCTAGTCACCTCGTCTGATGTTAAGCGATGATGGAGCACGTACGTTTATACTTAGGTAAAAATAGGTACATTTCGATTAACGTTTAGACCGTGTCACAATGGACCATATTACAATTAAAAAACCTGGGGGAAACCCTAGTATTTTATCTATACTAATATTATAAAGAGGACAGATTTGATTGTTTGTTTGTTTGCATTGAATAGGCTCCGAAACTACTGAACCTATTTGAAAAATTCTTTCACTGACGGGAAGCTACACTATCCCCGGGTGACATAGGCTATAATCTATACCCGTGCGAAGCTGGGGCGGACCGCTAGTAACATAATATAGCGGAGATTGCAAAAAAAACTCAAAAGCATTAGTTTTTTCTGGTCGAATTCGCTAAAATAAAAACTATCGATATAAAAAATATTTTAAAACGTTCGAACATTAAATGTGTTGTTTTAAAAAAGAATTGTGAATTGTTTATATTTATTCTCAGTTAAGATAATATATATTTAGTGACTTTAATCATCAAATAACTAGAAAATGTGAGAAAATAAATTCAAGACATACTTCAAAGATATTATATGCCATGAAACACCTTATGAAAGCACTCAAAGGCTAGGTAAGACTTTAATTTTTTTATTCGATGACAATTCTGAATCTGATGCTGGCTGATTTGTTTTTTAAACGACAATTTGACAGACTTTTCTGCTAACAGTACCTGAAATGAAAGCGAGTTAATAAATTAAGTTGTCAAAATATTTAATTATTTTTCAGCTACTTATTTATTTTACTTCATTTTATTGTCGTATAATTTTGAGCTCGTGTTTCTATTTATAGATTCGTTGAATTGCAAAAGCTTTTTAGATAAAAGGCCATTTTGACGGTGAAAATAAACGAAGGTTCGAAAATGCCCCGTAATTTGGTTTACTTTAGGACGGTTCGAGTTTCCGAAAAAGGTGGAGAGGAATACTGTCATCGGAGCATTTACATCTGTAGTCTGTACAGATGTTGTAGCTGTACCTATCTTATCTACTACCTACTCATTTACTATCAATATTGTGTCGGAAATTTTATCATAATTTTTTTATGGCATAGGTGGCAAACAAGCAGACGGGCCGCCTGATGGTAAGCAGTACCGTCGCCTATGGATACTTGTAACACCAGAGGCATTACAAATACGTTGCCGACCCTTAAGGACTCTATTAACTCGCCTTTTGAAGAACCCCATGTTGTAGCTTCTCGGAAACACCACGTTAGGTAGCTCATTCCACATTTTGCAGGTGTGAGTCAAGAAAGATCGTGTGAATCGCACAGTGTTTGCGATTTCCACTGATCTATAATTTGTGGACTAACTTTCAGGAGGTGGCGGCTAATACGAATAGATAAAACCGTGAAGCCGGCATATTAAAACAATATGACTAAATAACGGTTTTTATACTATGGAACTACGAGCACCTACGAGAGAGTCTTTCGTGCCGAGGCTGTCTACGGGAAAACGAGACAATGGAGCATATACTACTGCATTGCAAGACAACAGAGAGAAGAAACTTCTTCAAAAAACTCCATAACTAGTCTCCAATACCTTAACACCTGTTAAAATAGGGGTGGAAAGGAACAGATGTCTGCGACCCAATGCCGTGCTTCGTTATTTTAAGGTGCTTGGCTGGTTTGGGTGGTCTGGCGGGGGCAAATGCACAATATACATCCTTAGCGGGATATCAGTGTAGGTCTTATAACCCCCACTTTAGATCAGAACTTTTCTTATAAATAATATTAATTTATTAATTTACGGAAAACAAACAGCTTTAACAACATAAAACATAGCAAGAAAGATAAGAACAAACAAGCCTTAAAAGTTTTCACAAATCAAAAAAGAGATACAGTTACATACAGTTACATACAGTTCAGTCCAGTTAGATAGATAGATAGATAGAAACTCTTTATTGTGTACACCAGAAATAAAAATTACAACACGATAGAAAACATTTACGAGCTAGTGCCACAAGTGGCGGCCTTATCGCTAAAAGCGATCTCTTCCAGGCAACCAATTCTCTTCCAGGCAACCAATAGCAAACCAGTTAGTATTTTATAAAAAAAAAAAACATGACGGGAAGTCCAATAAAAGTGGAATATTATCTTCAAATTTAATTGGAACTACCCACAGTCATTTGATTTGACCAGAAATTATTTATTTATTTATTTAAGTAGGTATTTAATTATGAAAAAAATCATTCATATATAAAGGCTTGAAAATCTCTTATTTGGAAGTTGGTGGAAAATATAAGTATTTAGAGAAGTACTTAAATAGAGCTAAAGCTCTATATTTTTTTTTATGAGTTTTTTTATTCTGTTGTGATTTAGTCAAAATTTTCCGAAAGTCGATTAACTTTTTAAGATGCCAATTCAAACCATTAAACAATAAACAAATGATTAAATATGACGCGAAAGTACGACGGAAAGTTTTGAGAAGTGGCAACACATCAGTTCGCTGTCAAAGTGTTGCCCGCGCGGAAAATTGCCGCTCGTGACGTCATCAGTCACGGGGAAATGCGTTTGCTATTTATGACGCTGCATCGCAGTTTCTGTAATATTTTTTAGGACTTTAGAATTAAGTTTCGAGCAAGATGGCACTACGGCGAGACGGCGTGCGGCGCGACTGAAATCAGGCTATCTAGAGTCTGTGAAAAAAAAGAAGCATAGTAGGTATTGAGGTCGCACTGTGCTAATTTACTGGACAAAACATCCTTCTCTTTGCATCGGAAGCAAAAAAGTATAATGGATGCTTGCTCATTGTATAATATATCAATAGGTAAAGTCTGCAAAAAGAGTGAAGGTGTCGTAGAAATTTAGGATGGCGCGTGTGCTAATTTACTTCTTTTAGTTTATTATTATATCACGACGCTTCTCTTTTTGCAAAGCTTCTATTGCATCATCACATATCTGCACTAGATGTACATCACACAATAATATCTGTACTCTCATAAATTGGTTTTTACGTCCTTATCCACCAGAGAAAGTGTCTTCAACATCCCAAAACTTCTCTTTCAATCGTCTTTCATTGTATTCAAATGCTTTTCACGCGTTCGCATGACGAAGAATTGTGTACTTTTTGCACTAAAATTAATGCCACGTTATTGCAATAAAGTGCAGTTAAGCGCGCATATGCATAGCGAAGCTTCCTCTACTATATTTGTCCATTAAGCTTCTTTGTTGGGCATTAAAACTGCCGCTCGAGCTACCGTGGTATGTTTATCTTCACGTAACCCGATAATGATTAAATTGATTGATTGATTTTATGATTATTACTATGAATCACATCATCAGCCATTAAATGTCCGCTGCTGAACAAGGCCTCCCTCTTAGAGAGGGGTGTTGCCATAATCCCCACGCTTGGCAGGCGGCTTGGAGATCGCAGTACGTTCACCGTGTACTAACAGGACGCTGCTGCCCATCCTCCGATGGTTCTGGTCGCAGTTTTAGGACATACCCGGGTCCATATTACTATAAATAAAGGTATCATTATTAATGGGAACGCATTCGCGTTTATCGTAAATATACTATGAAACTTTGTAATGATATCATAGACGCCGATGTATGTGACGCAGATATTATTATATATGACGTAGATGTGGCCTTTTTATTCGCAAACGTTTGAAAAGCTAATCTGTGCTATAAAGTGGTCTATTAACTCTAAATACTAAAAGACAAAAGTCATGCGCGAAAATAAGACAAAGCTCATTTAGCTACAGGGGAAAATTGTAAAATCACGCGACCGCAAACCGTATCTGGGCGCGATAAGGTTCACGTTCGTGTGATTTTCCAACTGGGCGGATTAGGTGCCGCAATTAGCTGTTGTCCGTAAGACCCCAGGCCTATCAGATGTTTCTAAACAAGACCTTAAGTATATATACCTACTTACAGCTTTGGCAATAAAGAGTAGCAATGAATGGGGACACTATTGCAAATAGTTCCAATTACTAGCAACTGTGTAGTAATTACATCTGAGAAAGATGAATAGATGATATTCTTCCACTCACGTGTTTTCCACAGTATTGGCAGAAATTATAAAGTTTTCGTTTCAAGACTTTTTTGCCAAGCATTACGTAGAGTTTTTGCGATAAAAATACGTGTATCTCTAACTTGACGAACTATTTGCTGAATATTACAGATGTGTGTAGCCAAAAAAAAAAAAATTTTTTTTTTTGGTTAAAATAAAATGGTAATATCTTCCAGCCAGTACACGCAAGTAGTTCACAATGTGGCTTCGCGAGGAAAGCGCGTAACGACTATGTGGGTAATTCTAAGTAAACCTTTCATCCTACCCACGTCACAGAATACGTAATAGTGAAACGGAAAAGAGCCTGAGAGGTCTTTTAGTGAAATTAGTTGTTTGTCTCGGGGGTAGGAAGAAAATTAATGTATGAATGAGGAGCTTGTAGGGAAATGTTACAAGGTCATGATAAGCTCAGAGCAAATAAAAATACAGAGTCCCTACGGCGCACTGCCAAAGTCACGCCAAAATCACTTCCAAAACTACGTGAAGTCCCAATAAATACACGACTCACGCACACATACGCATTCAAAACTACGTGAATTTCTTGTCAGAGCGTCGTACTGAAAACGAACTGTAAAAACAACACAAAAGTAAATAACAAGGATGGAATATTTCCACACTTAAGTATTTTTATTATCACTTATTTTGATGAATTACACGACACAAACTTCGACTACGCACACATGTTTCAAAAAGTGGCTTCTCTTTTCGTGTTCGCGGTAGGCCCTCTGTATTTTTATTTGCTCTAAAATGATAAGGTGAAGGTTTACAACTAACTTACTTAGTAGAGTTGGCGAAATGTTGAAACCACGAATTTTAATGTCAGGCTAGAAACTTGTTCAGAATATTTGATGGTGGCTCTTTTAGTCACATCTATAGGGTTACGCATATAGACTGTACTAAGCTGAAAGAGGTCCATAGGAACAATAGTAGGAAAGGGGTAATGTGTGGTGTAGTAGTGGAGGTTAGTATGGAACCAATTCTGAAATCGCAAAAAAAATCTGCTGTTCTATAGAAAATGTCCATTAAACTCAGCATAATAAATGAATTAATATTCGGGACATTTTTGCACACACGGTCATCATCATCAGCCAGAAGACGTCCACTGCTGAACATAGGCCTCCCCCTTTAACCTCCACACTGAACGACAGCCTGCTTTTGCATCCACTGGATGCCCGCGACTCTCACAATGTCGTCGGTCCATCTAGTGAGAGGCCTCCCTACGCTGCGTCTGTGCACACACGGTCATCTGACCCCAAACTAAGCAAAGCTTGTGATATGGCGGCCAGAGACTGATATACGTACATAATTATATAGTTTTAAATACATACTCAAATAGATATTAACAACCAGATATAGAACAAACACAAATTAATGTTCATCGCATGAATTTTTGTCCTAGGTGGGAATCGAACCCAAGCCCCCAAGCTCAGATGGCAGGTTCACTACCAACTAGACCAACCGGCTATCTATGAAGAAAGGGAAGAGAATGAAGTAGCTGATTTTATTATAGAAACTGACGTTTTCACACATTTTATGTATATGCCAAGCCAAGTGCCAGCCAGTGTGCCAAACGAGACGCAGCCGCGCGCGTGCATTCACCTTGAAAAGGACTGCCTAATGCGGTTGAAACTATAGTCGGAGAGACCCGCTTAATCTTACGTGAGTAATTCCCGTGTAATATAAATAAAATGAAGTAGCTGATTTTTTTTTGCGATTTTAGTGTTGTTCCCGATGTAAAAGTTGTTCATAATGCTCCTTTCAGCTTAGTATGGCTATCCGCATAACCCTGTATACGTTCACTTTGGGGGTTAGACAAGACTCACTTTCTGCTAGCGATAACGCCTACGGAAAGATGAAATTGTATGAAAATTACATCACCTTGGGAGAACATCTCACAAGCTAATGTCATTTTCAATGTCATTTTCATACAATTTCATCTTTCTGTAGGCGTTAACGCTAACAGAAAGTGGGTCTTGTATAACTCCCTGGTTCGTGTAAATAACTATAAAACACTAGCAAACCCGGCGAACTCCGTTTCGCCACCAGATGACTTCTATAAACCTCACGGAGCCCGAGACCTTTCCAACGAATGCAAAACCGTGGAAATCGGTTCGTGCGTTCTGGAGTTATAGCGTCAGGAAGGAAAACCCGACTTATTTTTATATAGTAGATAACTACAACTAACCCATTCTACATGAATCAGTGAAACAGCATCATAACGGCAGCCGGCGTACATAAGGAAGATTTGCTTCAACATCAGCAGTCGGCACGTACGCGTTTGACAAGTGAAATGATCATTGAAACAGATGTATGGCCCCCGTAATGGCTGCGACACTTGTATGCAAAGCATGTGCGGACAGTGTTGTGTAGGTTGACGTATAAACCACATTATACGGAAAGATAATAGGGAATATTGTTGCTATAGCGTGGTGAGAATTGACTAGAAGGCAAAGTTTTTTTTTTTCGAAAAGTTTTCCACACTTTAAGATAAACAATTTTTTTTAAATGAAGAAAGGGAAGATAGGCAGATGGGAGGCGATGGGGAAGAAAGGTTCTGGAGTGGAGACCACGAACGGGAAGGCGCAGCGTAAGGAGGCCTCCCACTAGATGGACCGACGACATTGTGAGAGTCGCGGGCATCCAGTGGATGCAAAAGGCAGGCTGTCGTTCAGTGTGGATGTTAAAGGGGGAGGCCTATGTTCAGCAGTGGACGTCTTCTGGCTGATGAGGATGATGATGTTTTTTTTTTAAATATAAATATGTTTGCGCTTGGCCGCCAACTCACCTGATAGTAAGCGATGATGCGGTCTACGTTGGAGCACGCGTGTCTAGAAGAAACCGATTCAGTCTCGACTTGAAGACACCCAGATTGTAACTAACGGGGAACACTAATTCAGGCAGCGCATTTCACAGACTAGCAGTTCGCACATTAAATGTGCAATCAAAGCGCTTCGTACGGGTTCTCGGAATATCAGCCATAAAGCGGTGTCCATTTTTCGTGCCTTTCCTGCAGTCCGATAGAAAAATGGGCAGGCGGGAATTATATCGTGCGGATCTGACTATTATTTACTATTTAAATGTTATATTATTCTACCCAATGAAAAAAAGATTGGTTTCCGCTAAGCTGCGGTCGTTTACCTTACTACAAATTCTTAAGAGTACTTTCACATTTGGATTTTTGGCGTTCTGATTCTATGAAGTAGAAAAATCTATAGAAATCTTTTTCTGTAATATATAGACATGTATTTATCATTGAAAATAACAGCTTTAATTTTTGGAAAAACTCAAAATATTACCTCAAATTTACAAGAATATCTTTGGGAGGGAAAATTTTGTGTACGTGTTTTGAACCTTTTGGTTTTTAATATTTGAACATGGGTGCGAACGTGTAAACATCTAATTAAAAGGCTCTGGCCGTACGGCTACCTGTTTAAAGCGATTTTGTTTAGGTGATGTGAAAAGTTGAGTAACCAAAAACCGTATCTTTTTTTATTTTTATTTTTTTAACGCTGATTAGTCCTCGTTTGACCACCAACTCGCCTGTTGGCGCGTGTTCACGTGATTTTCCGCACTGCACTGTTTCAGCTCTGTTTTGACCACCCGTTAAATGTAGCCCAGTAGCAGTAGTCCGATGATCTATAACACCAGACTGGACTACTGAGATGAAAAAAGTTTCATCAGTCCGATCGTCAGACTAAGTAATCGGACTACTAATACTAGGCCAAATATTTAGTATTCTCGGCCTATGATAAAGTAGACAAGAACCTTATGAAAATCTTCATAGAACTATGGCGTTACGAGTTTATTTTCTTTTTGAAACATTGCCAAAAGTAGGCGTCGATGCTATTTGGCTTAGACTGCTGATATAAAAATGTTTTCCACAAAAATATGAAGAATACATCACAGCGAAAATATTTCATATCATTATGATTTTGTGAGAGCGGCTACGGTTCGTGTCTATGCCTAATATTGTAATTCAGGCCACCCCAGACTTTTGACCGTGGACCTAGCAAACAACTATGATCAAATACTTTTAAAGTGGCACAGAAAAGAGTAAACAGACTTTGAAAGACAAAATAAACCGGCCAAGTGCTAGTCAGGCTCGCGCACTGAGGGTTCCGTACCACCACAAAAGTCAATAACGAAATTACCAGTTATAATTAGAATTTTTAGAAAAAAAAGAACCGGCTTCATGACTATACCTACATTTACAAACTGAAACTAAAAAGTAGAAAATATTACTGATATAATAAGACTGAAATATTTTGTGTCCATGGTCATGAAAAATTTAACGAAAAACAACAGGGCCCGGTCGCCATGGAGACAGTTCTTTGTTTTTTTGAAGTTCTGTTGTAGGAACAGTTCCTCTATGTTTGCTGTTCAGTTGACAGCGTCGCTAGTGGAGAACAAAGTATGAAATTCACCAAGAAATAACTGTAGTTCCAATTTTGCCCACCTTAACAGCTAAGTTGGTGGCACTGTACAATGTTTACATTGTACATTGAATTCGTTAGTTATTGTCATGTTTTTGTAGATTTTTCAAAAGCGCTGAATCAATGTCGATAAAAAAATTATGGGACCAACTATGAACTATGACCTACCAACCAAAAAAAGAATCATCAAAAACAATTCTAAATTGGCGGAGTAATCAGGTAACAAACACACATAAATAAAAACATACAGTCGAATTGATAACCGCCTCTTTTTGGAAGTCGGTTAATAACTTGGTAATGAGCAGAAATTTGTCACCGACTTACACTTGGCCATTATTTATTATTTGTTGTTATATTTAAAAGTGTGTACCATAATAATGCAGAGTTTGATGGTTGTAAGTATTACTCTTTTTACATGACAGCTAATACAAAAATACGTTTGTTGTATGAGGGCCCCCATTTTGTGTTTACTTTTTGACTATTTTATTATTTCTTAGGTAATCCGCTGTAACATTACATATTTTGTGAAAATTTTAACTGTATCTATTACAGTTCGAAAGATATAGCCGTTAATATGTAGGACGGACAGACGGACAGACATCGTAGGCTTAGTAATAGGGTATTTATAGCCTAGGGTATAGATAGCCCGTTGGTCCAGTTGGTAGTGAACCTGCCTTTTGAGCTTGGGGGCGTGGGTTCGATTCCCATCTAGGACAAACATTTATGCGATGAACATTTGTGTTTGTTCTATATCTGGTTGTTAATATCTATTTAAGTATGTATTTAAAACTATATATGTATTTATATCAGTCTCTGGCAGCCATATCACAAGCTTTGCTTAGTTTGGGGTCAGATGACCGTGTGTGCAAAAAAAAAAAAAAAATTATGTCCCGAATATTATTATATTTACCCTTTGGGTACGGAACCCAAAAAAAACACTTACATGTAGTGAAATGTATGTAACAGTTGACAATTTTTACAACTTTTTTTTCTAGTTTTATACAACTGAGTGATGAGATTAGCAAGTTTCTCACACGATGGTAAGCGCTATGCTTGCCCATAACAGTTTCGTGCCATCCAAATGTGGTTTGCTAGCTTTTGACCGCCAACTCGCCGGATGTTAAGGGATGATGCGGTTTGCGATGGATCACGCTTGTCTTTTGTTGCTTGGACCCGGGTATGTCCTAAAACTGCGACCAGAACCACCGGAGGATGGGCAGCAGCGTCCTGTTAGTACACGGTGAACGTATTGCGATCTCCAAGCGTGGGGATTATGGCAACACCCTTCTCTAAGAGGGAGGCCTTGTTCAACAGTGGACATTTAATGGCTGATGATGTGATGTGTACGATTGTCAAGAAGAAACCCTTTAACTACCAATACCTTGCCTACTATCGCTCTGCCCTGTGATTTAAACTGGAATTTCGTCTAAAAATAAAGGTAAGAAAATCAGCATTTCTGACTTGTGAATGTATATTTCTGATACTAAGAAAAAGAAAATGGGTAAAGGGTAAGTAGGTACTTTAAGTGGCTAAATAACTGATTACTCGAACGACATCTTTTCAATACTTAATCAAGGTAACAAGGGCAAGGGTTCAACCTTGAGGCATCGTTTCGACGCGTTTGATGTCGATACCTAGGAGTACGTATCTTTATCGAAAGGATTTTAGTGAAGATTCATGCTGAAGTCTACAAATTTTTATGATTTTCATACAAACGTACTGGTTAATTTTATTTAAATACATATACGGGAAATACTTACGTAAGATTAAGCCGTTTACTTTGACTATAGTTTTAACCGCATTAGGCGGTATTTTTCAAGGTGAATCCGCGCGCGGCTGCGCCTCGCTTTGCACTGATAAAGCCAGCCAGCTTTGCTCAGTACCTACTGGTTAACGTTTGGATGTGAAAAATATTATCTACAGCACGTAGAACAGATGGACGATGGGGCCGAAAGGTTCTTGAATGGAGACCACGGGCCGGTAAGCGCAGCGTAGGACGTCCACCCACAAGATGGACAGACAACCTAAAAGAGACCGCAGGGAAACGCTGGCTGAAGGTCGCTTCCAACCGGCCCTTTGGAGATCGATGGGGGAGGCCTATGTCCAGCAGTGGACTTCCTACGGCTGAAATGATAACGATGATGATGATATCTATTGGCGCGCCTTACCTATTGGCGCGGTCTCTTTTTTGTCTGTCCATCTTGTGGGTGGAAGTCCTACGCTGCGTCTTCCGGTTCGTGGTCTCCACTCAAGAACCTTTCTTAACCTCCCGGTTAGCTCACCTCATTTTAAAAAATCTTTCAGAGCGCCTGGTTAATGCGACGCATGACCAAAATGCTGGCGTGTTTCTGGCTCAACGCATAAGCATTGCCATTCAACGTGGTAATGCCGCCAGAATGCTGGGTACGCTGCCAACTGGTAGTGGGCTTGAGCATTTGTATTGTCTTTAGACCTTCAACGGTCTATGGGCAGTCTAATTGTATTTGTAGTGTTAGTTTTAGCCTGTGTTTTGTTTTTGTTTAATAAAGGCACTGCCAGAAACTTTCTTCCACATCGGTTATCGGATACACAATATTATTGAATAAATTCATATAAATACCTACATTGCCAAAATGAAATAATATTCACGATCTTACATATCTATAGACAAAGCTAATGTTTCGTTCTTGATTTCAACACAATAAACATAGCCATAAAGTTGTAAACACACCCTCATTTCGCGAGTGATACAGGCGCACCCTTTATGTGTCATAAAATTAATTACCTAATTTGTTTTAAAATGAAATAGTATGTTGTATAGTACAATTTTGGGACAAGTTACTGAATAATTATTATTATCATACATATTTTACATTTTATTATATATTATGTAAATGACTAGCGGTCCGCGCCAGCTTTGCACGGGTATAGATTATAGCCTATGTCACCCGGGGATAGTGTAGCTTCCCGTAAGTGAAAGAATTTTTCAAATCGGTTCAGTAGTTTCGGAGCCTATTCAATGCAAACAAACAAACAATCAAATCTTTCCTCTTTATAATATTAGTATATATATAGACTAGCTGACACCTTGCTGGCCTGACAGACGTTGTCCTGTCTTAGAACTGTCAAACACGCAAAGTAAAAATTGTAAGTTTTATTTTTTTACACCTTGGGTTACCTTATTGGAGTTTTAGTAAGGATCCCTAATTTTTTTTAAAATATAATATAGCCTATGTTACCCGGGGATAGTGTAGCTTCCCAACAGTAAAAGAATTTTTCAAATCGCTTCCGCAGTTTCGGAGCAAACAAACAATCAAATCTTTTCTCTTTATAATATTAGTATAGATTATGTTTTTTGAACTATTGAGATCTTGAAATGCCAGAATTGTAGTTCATCGCGTCGTCAGAGCTTAAAAGCTTTGAATCTGCCTTAAACTCAGCTAGTATCAAAAAAAGTCAGCCAAAAACTGAAGGGGGCGAGGTAAACACGTACTGCACACACTGACATATTTTTACTAGTTCTACAAACGCACACTTTAATATTGAGGGGCACACAACTGCAAACGATATGCTCAAAAGTCGTCAAACGGAGAACCAAGGGGGCGTGTAAGGTTACAAGGGTATGTAGAAAAATTATTGTGCATTATCGAGTTTTAATAATAATGGTGGATTATTGTTCATAGAGTATTCGTGAAAGAGCTCGAGTGATCATCGTGTAAAATCGATCATCGATCATCGTGCAAGAAAAAAAATGAGGTGTTTTCACGATAATTCTAAAATTCCGTATAACCCTTTAGTAAAGTACCACTTTACTAGGGCATGACGTGGACTCGACTGTGACTTACTTTCCTTGGCTGTGACCATGACTTGTTTGATATTTAAGAAGTATTCTTAAATAAATAAGGCATTGAGAACTGTGTAATAAAAAAAACTCCTTCACTCTCCCTAAAACCATTGTAGAAGTGAATTCAGTACATAGTTTTTTTTTTCACCAAATCAATTCTAGAAAATAGCTCTAAGCTGCTTTCCAGGTCTCCGTAACAAGTTAAGTGCGCAATACGTCGCATAAAATGTAAGCAAGTACCTATCCCTACATTGTATCAGGAACGTCCCTCATTTTATTAGCCGTACGTCACGTAACGTACGTGTCCTTCATGTCTATTACAGATTGTACTGAATCCGTGAAACGGACGCGGTGATGACACTGTGAGATACACAGAACATATAATAGGAAAGACACCGCGAATTCACCTACGCTGCATATTATTTTGATCTGTTTAAAGCTGCGTTCAGTTCTATTTAGCACACTTTTTTTTTTTATAATTTGTATTTAAACACGTTATAGACATAGACATAGACATAGACATCATTTATTTGTGGCAAAAAAATACAATAGTAATGGTAAAGAGACATTTAAATTAATATCATTCATTTTTTTTTTTTTATGGATGATAATCAAACAAATATACTATATTTCATTTCATTTTAACAAAATTGAAAAGATTATATTCACTTATGATTTATACTTAGCAGTAGGTATGAAAAAATATTTGGCATTCTTTTTAGAATGACATCGCAAACGTTTTCAAGTAACTATTATATTGATTTATGTTTTATATTGGCGCAGCGTAGGGAGGCCTCCCACTAGATGGACCGACGACATTGTGAGAGTCGCGGGCATCCAGTGGATGCAAAAGGCAGGCTGTCGTTCAGTGTGGAGGTTAAAGGGGGAGGCCTATGTTCAGCAGTGGACGTCTTCTGGCTGATGATGATGATTGGCGGAAGAAATGGTTTTTTTTCTTTATTAACACGAAAATTGTTCTATACCATGTGCCATGTTATTCTGAAGATAAAGCTCAATCGGTTTATTAAATTCTCACTCGGTGATTTTTTATCTTCAAAATGTGCGAAATTGGTATCTCTGGCCGGTGGCAGCGGCTTTAAGTTTGGTCAATTCTCCAACACGCTGCATAATTCAGTTCGATGACCGTCGTGTTGGCAATAGCACGTCAGGCGTCAACACAAAAGATGCCAAATTGGCAGTTGGTTGTTCGAATGAAGTTAAACTACCATTAAATTGCTCTTGTGACATCATAGTATGTACAAAAATGCGGCACGCTGGGTTTTCATTAAACTTGACGTGCTCACGGTATCTACCTTGATAGAAGTCTCTGGTAAGATACGTAGGTTAAATTACGTAATGCTGGTAATACGATCGGAACTGCGAGAGAATTTTTCTTCTACGTTTATAACGCTTTTAACGCTATTATTTTAGCTTAACTTGTAACTTGGTAGAAAATATGCATTTAATAGGTACTTAAATATTAAGCTTATTAGTTTTATGTTGTTTCTATGAATAGAATTAACTTTTACGTTGTTACTGATTTTTTGATCGAAGTGTTACAGTAAATTTATAATATTTAAGACTAGTTGTGCTCTGCGGTTTTACCTGTTATTGCAGGTACCTCCTTGGCAGTGACAGCAAACTCCTTTGACTTAGGTGATGACTTCCTTTTTAGGGTTCCGTACCCGAAGGGTAAAAACGGGACCCTATTACTAAGCCTACGATGTCTGTCTCTCTGTCCGTCTATTTGTCTGTCTGTCTGTCTGTATTAACGGCTGTATCTTTCGAATCATAATAGATAGCCAGTTGAAATTTTCACAGAATATGTAATGTTATAGCTGATAAACAAAAAATTATAAAAAAGTCGATCTATCGTCAACTATCGTTGAAACTATAGTCCGAGTGACCGGCTTAATCTTACGTGAGTAATTCCCGTGTAATATAAATAAAATGTGTGAAAACCACGTTAGTTTCTGTAATAAAATATTTTTTTAGAGTTTTCCCAATATTTTGCATAAGTAGTCTGTCTTCCTATGGAGAATTTGGGAATACGCTAATTGAATTAGCACCGCACCCAGCTGTCGTTGAAGGTAACTAGTCGTTAAAATTCGATTACATTGTCATAAGTGGTGAGAACTTTGTGGGAGCCAGTCTGAAAATATGGGTAAGCATTTTGAAATAATACTAATTTTCTAGTTTGAATCAGGCTTTACTTTGCGGAAGTCCATTTTTAATTTGTATAATTATGACGTATTTTACAGTGTAACTCCGCTTCTACGTCGTTTCGAGTACAATAAGGATTTTGGGATAAACAATTTTTAACCGACTTCCAAAAGGAGGAGGTTATCAATTCGACTATGTTTTTTTTTATGTATGTTTGTTACGCGATTACTCCGCCAATTTAGAATTGTTTGTGGTAGGCGCGATAAGGTTCACGGTCGCATGATTTTCCAACTGAGCGGATTAGGTGCCGCAATAGCAGTTGTCCTTAAGGCCCCTGAAAATTTTAGTTTATTTAAAATAGTGTTATAATAGTGTTGTAACATATTAGTGTTTTTTTAAAATTATTTAATAATTAAAAAAAAAACACTAATAACAATGTTTTACTAATTTTCTGTAACAAGCGAGCCTCTTATACCAAATTTGACGGTTTTAAATCAATTTTATTCAGTTAAATTACAATATTTGAGCTGGAAAAAAATACATGTCACAGATACATCTGTGTTAGAGTTTATGATTTGGTTCAAAACACGATAGAATAAACGTTCCTCGATCAAAAAAAAAATCTGAAACAATGTCGACTTAGTTTATTTTTTTCATTTTATGCTCTTATGAAAACTCGTAACAACTTGAAAATTGCATGTACTGAAAGGCAATATTATTCAGCATTTTTTTATTTGGATAGATTTTTGATAGTGAATAGTGTCGTTTTTTAGTGAAATTAAAAGCGTAAAAAGGACGCGAGAATTTTGGCGCGCCGCGTTCAGTGCCGCGCCAGGCGTCATCGAGGTCGGACCTATGCTCGTTTTTGTCGTTGCACTCCCCCCGCGGGCGTCCTGACTCTAGCATTGTAAAATACATCGTCGCTATAACTTGGCGGGGGCTGAGGGAGCGTTTTGTTGCCTACGCGCCTCGGATAACCTCCCGTTAAGTAATTCGTGAAGTACCATCTGCTTCGACTTAACAAACAAACATATTTGACATTTCCTGGTGGTGTCTATGATCGGCTCATAGTACGAAAAAAGGTTGAAATATCGATGGACAAACTTAACTTTGTAGTTGGCAAATAGGTGCTCCGATACAAACCCCCTATGTAAGTTGTAATGTAAGTTTCCCAAATGTAAGTTTGTAAAAGTTTTTTTACTTCATATAATATACTAGCCACCCGCCCGCCCGGCTTCGCACGGGTGTAATTTACGTGCGAAGCCGGGGCGGGTCGCTAGTTATACATATAAACCTTTATCTTGAATCACTCCATCTATTAAAAAAACTGCTTCAAAATTCGTTGCGTGGTTTTAAAGATTTAAGCATACATAGGGACGGACAGACAGCGACAGCGACTTTGTTTTATACTATGTATAGATAGTATATGATAACTTTCGATTTTTCCCTATATGCCTATGTATGTGTTGTGAGACCTTGCTTCTTGCAAAAAAAAACAACGTCAACGAGAAGTACCTACACGTCTAGGTTTTAATTACCTTGACTTTTGACAGACAGACAGACACACGGACAACAAAGTAATTATAAAGGTTATAACGGTTGGAATAAGGTTCCTATATTTCTTTTGAAATACGGAACCCTAAAAACTAAATCAGTTCAGCCATTTGGGAGCCACAATGACAGACATACACACAGATACACACGTTAAACTTATAACACCAATCTTTTTGCGTCGTGGGTTAAAATACACGGCGAAACAGTTCCTGAAGATCGCATAGCAATAAAAAGTTCTAGTTAAGTTCGCCACAAAACGATATAGTTAGATAGAAACTCTTTATTGTGTACACCAGAAATAAAAATTACAACACGACAGAAAACACTTAGGGTACGAGCTAATACAACAAGGTGGCGGCCTTATCGCTAACAGCGATCTCTTCCAGGCAACCATAGGATGGATATAGAAAATAATTTTATGAATAGTTTTTTTGTCGTGGATAAGTCCGCGTTTGAGTCCAACTCGCCTGTTGGTAAGCGACGATATGGTTGAAGATGAAGCACGCAGACTTAAAAGATACCTATTCACTCTGGCATTGAAATTATACTATCCCTGCAGGCCTAGCATGGGCTGTGGATAAATAGTCTTTCCACTGTTTTTATCCACGCCTAGACGCGACAAAGCTAGAATATGGATACGTTTGTCTTTTTCTCGCGGGATAAAAACGGTGGAAAGACAATTTGTCCACGGCCCGTGCTAGGCCTGTTGCTTGATAAAGGCTATATTTTATTCACTAAGGGCAGGTATAACAGCGCGGGAGAAAGCTTGTTATCGAGGTGTAAGCTGAGAGGTGTAAGTTTCAGATAGATGATCTAAATTTAACCATGGGACCAAGCCATAAGATTATGTTACCTTTCTTTTAAACTTTTTGAATAAAACAATTTTAAAAATCTCAAGCAGGTGTGCTATTTACTATACAGGTTTATATTAATTATGTCGAGTGACAAAGTGTCAAAAGGGGTCCATAGTACTCATTACTGTGAACAACTTTTACTATTAGAGCAACACTGAAATAGCGAAAAAAATATCAGCAATTTTTTTTTTTTTTTTTTTTTTCGCGATTTCAGGGCTGGTCCCATAGTTATAGTTGTTCATAATGATGAGTATAACGTACCCTCTTCGGATGAGTACACCATTTTCGGGTAACCCTGTTTATTAGGTACCTACTCTGCATTATTTATGTGCTTATGTGCTAGTAAAAATTAAATCATCATCATCATCATAATCAGCCTTTTAACAGTCCACTGCTGGAAAGGGTGATTGGGCCATATCCACCACGCTGGCCCAGTGCGGGTTGGTGGATTCACATACGCCATAAAATTTCTTCTCCGTACGTATGCAGGTTTCCTCACGATGTTTTTCCTTCACCGAAAAGCCAGTGGTATGAAAATCCGTACATAAGCTCCAAAGAGCTCATTGGTACGGGTGCACCACACCCCGGTGTCCAGAATGGGATACCACGGCTTAGAATGGAATGGAAAAATTAAATACCAAACAACAGAAGAGATTTTACAGTTGGGTTCTACAAATGTATACTAAATTTTCTAGTATCGCTTTTACGAAAGACTGTTTTGGATTTGATAACAAACTTAATGACCCTTAAGAAAACCGTATTCTACAAGTAGGTACAATGTTAGGATCTACTTTACGTTCAGAACATTACGAGAATAGCCTCTTTGAGAAAAGGTTTGCTGAAATAACTGTTTCTGGTTTTAGCCATGGATATTAGAAATAATCTTTTTGCTGTTGCAATTTTAAGGGTTCCGTACTCAAAGGGTAAAAACGGGACCGTATTACTAAGCCTACGATGTCTGTCTGTCTGTCCGTCTGTTAAATGTCTGTATCTTTCGAACAGTAATAGAAAGCCAATTGAAATTTTCACAGAATATGTAATGTTACGGCGAATTAAATAAAAAATAATAAAAAAGTCAAAAAGTAACAATGACAAGGGGGTCCCCATACAACAAACGTATTTTTTTACGTATTTTTGTATTAGCTCTAATGGAAAAACGGTACGTACAACGTACAAGTGTCAAATTTGTGAAACGATTATAAAACACACTCTAAAATATAACAATAAACAATGGCCAAGTGCAAGTCGGTGATAAGTTTCTGTTCATTACTAAGTTATAACTGGTAATTTCGTTATTGAATTTTGTGGTGGTACGGAACCCTCAGTACGTACGCGAGTCCGACTCGCACTTAGCCAGTTTATTTCATTGTATGTTAAGCTCGGTAATCCCGTGGAAAATATTATTTGAGATTTTATTTATATTAGACGGGAATTACTCACGTAAGATTAAGCCGGATAGTCGGAGTTACCGGCTTAATCATACGTGAGTAATTCCCGTGTAATATAAATAAAATGTGCGAAAACCACGTCAGTTTCATTAATAAAATTATTTGAGATGTAAGCAATTTTACTAACAGCGTTTTCAAATTGTATAAAGATTATAAATATGGTTTATTTTAGATACATCTATTGATTTGAAAATTGATATGCGAAAATATTGACGAATAAAATAACGTTTTATGAATAACTCACTTAAAACTTATTATATTTTTATTACATAAGAATTAATCAACATAGTTTTAACCTCAGATACACCGCACACCTGCTGTGTGACGTGCGTGACGTCACCTGTCGGTTCCAACGGAAGACCAGCGATGGTTGTTACCAACCAGCACTACGCTGAGTTGGGACCGGCTTGTGAAGGAAACTATTATTTTGATTGATAAGACGAAAGTCTTCGACCAGTGTGTGTTACCAGTGATGACATACGGCACTGAAACGTGGTCTCTCACTATGGGCCTCATAAGCAAGCTCAAAGTAGCACAACGAGCTATGGAGACGGCTATGCTCGGGGTTTCTCTACGAGATCGAATCCGAAATGAGGAGATCCGTAGACGAACGAAAGTCACCGACATAGCCCACCGGATTAGCAAGTTGAAGTGGCAGTGGGCAGGGCACATATCACGCAGGACAGATGGCCGATGGGGCCGAAAGGTTCTGGAATGGAGACCACGGACTGGTAAGCGCAGCGTAGGACGTCCACCCACAAGATGGACAGACGACTTAAAAGAGACCGCAGGGAAACGCTGGATGCAGGCCGCTTCCAACCGGCCCTTTTGGAGATCGATGGGGGAGACCTATGTCCAGCAGTGTCTACGTCCTATGGCTGAAATGATGATGATGGTTAACTCTTTATTGTTCACACCATTAAATTTGATACAGAGGACAAAAAACTCTTAAAAACCAGTGTAACAACTGGCTGTATTTTGATATTTTAACTCGCAATGTCTGTATACTTTGTTTCTGTCATAAAAAAGGAAAAACTTTCTTTCTTTCTCAGATCAGACAAACAAAGAAGATATGCCTTAGTAGTATTATCGTTCGTGGTTAAACGTCTCCGTGTTTCACCCACATTTTTAATCATATTGCTAAAGAAAAACCACAGAAGAGAAAATTTTTATGCTCCTCTTTTCTGTGGAAAAAACTGTAAGTACGGCATACTTTTTTTATACCCATTTGTGGACGTACACTAAGAAAGTGGCAGTGTAACTAATGAACTAACTAATGGTCCACACGCGAAAAGGGCGGCAAGGTCGTCTGCAGGGTGAGTTTGTCTAAAGGCATCAAGCCTGATTTAGGCCAGATGCGTTCGCACCGGCCACGCCACCTTACTATTTTTCACCACAGATATTCACCAATAGACCGAAAAGAAGCCAGTTCTAAAGTTGATACGTCTTGATTTAAAATATAGTATCCTTTTTCTGACTAGGTACCAGGCCTGGATCTAGGGGGGTAAGCAGGGGTACCTGCCTCGGGCGGCATTTCAGGGGGCCCCAAATCATGTGTTTGAAAAAAAGTATCAAAAAGTTTCACTATAGCGCCTAATTCTAGGCGCGTCAGCGTTGTATGTTTTATTTTCTTTACACCCCTTCCCCCACCAATACAAAATTTCATGGTGAGGAGTGCCAATGTCAAGTTTTTGCCCCTGCTCGGAAAAATCGTAAATTCGTGGCTCCTAGGTACATGAGCTAATGTAAGTATCTAGAATTGGAAATTTAAATTCAAATTTTATTCAAAGACCCGAAAGTGTAATTACTGGAATTCAAACTAGACATCGCCGTTAGTGGTATCATCTATTCTGTGACATGGTGACGTGTATTTTACGAGCGTGTCTCGTTATGAAGAGGGCCATTAACCCCCGTTGTCCCACCCCTACATTTGAATCACGACACTTGATTTATATTCGGTAGTTGGTACTGTCCACTCCTTTTAATATTATCCCTTTGTGACCTGGTAAAAATCCTTTTGTGACCTAGTAAATCAAAGTCGGTTAGCCGAGATTGTGGAGTGATTTAGGTAGTTGTATTTTATATATTTTCTTTATGATTTAAAAGGGATGTTGCCCTTTGATTTTCTAGTGAGATATTGTTCAAACTATCCCATAAATCACAAAGGGAAAGATATAATGTTTTATCAATAATTTATACTCATTAACTTGCAATGATAATTTGTTTCTTGAAAAATACAATATAGGTATCTACAAATAGATAGTAAACAGGCTTCTTCTAAAAAAGCACGCTTCATTCTAGTCTGCGTCTTACTTAAAATCAGGCATGTTGTGGAAAAACACACTAAAACTTATCATCTGCTAAGTATCTAACCGTGAATTACCTCTGCCAAAATTAACTTCTACGCAGTTCCAATACTACTTAATAAGTAATTAATATGATCATATTAATTAGTTTTTTTGATAGCATGTCAAGATATTTGGTATAATTAGTATTTAAGTCTTCGATCATTTAACAGAGGATATTGCACCAACTACGGCCGATCTAAAACTCCGCCGCGCCGCGCCGGTGCAGCAGTTTGCATTCAGTAACTCGTTATCTAGCGATGCGTCAACATCTCGTGCAACAAACGCATACCTACTATGTATTGACAATTTTATTATGATACTAGTTATGCAGTGCAGTGCATGTACGGCATACTATATCCTGTTTATTTAATCGAAAATTTAAATAGATAATAATTTAGTGCCTTAACGGCCTATTATCCGAGTCGCGTAGGCAACAAAACGCTCCCTCAGCCCCCGCCAAGTTATAGCGACGATGTATTTTGCCACCCAAGAGTCAGGACGCCCGCGCGGGGAGTGCAATGACAAAGCGAACATAGGTCCAACCTCGATGACGCCTGGCGCGGTACTGAATACGCTGCGCGCAAATTCTCGCAACCTTTTTACGCTTTTAATTTCACTAAAAAACGAAACTATTCAGTATCAAAATTCTATCTAAATAAAAAAATGTTGAATAAAATTGCCTTTCAGTACATGCAATTTCCAGGTTGTTACGAGCTTTCATTAGAGCATAAAACGAAAAAAAATAACTGAATCGACTTTGTTTAAGATTTTTTTTTTTGATCGAGGAAAGTTTATTCTATCGTGTTTTGAACCAAATCATAAACTCAAACACAGATGTATCTGTGACATGTATTTTTTTCCAGCTCAAATATTGTAATTTAACTGAATAAAATTGATTTAAAACCGTCAAATTTGGTATAAGAGGCCTTTAAAACCAAGGTTAAGTTTGTTCAGTTCAATACGTTGTCGATTAGATTATCAACTCGAGCTAACTTCAGAAGATAGACACACGATTTGAATAACCGTTTTATTTCTAATTCAGTATGTTTGTTGCGGAAACGGTATTACTTAGCATCTGTTTATTCAAGGGATTAAAGCAGCTGTGTGTTCACATTGCAAGCTCGTTTGGATATATGCGAGTAAATGGTGGAAATTGTAGTCGAAATTATCCACAAACCCTCTTGTGCATATTTAGATTAGCTTAAAAAGCTATATTTTAGTTCTGGGAATGTTTTGTAAGTCAGTAAGATGTAAGGTTTTTGTTTTTGGGTTCTGTAGGCTGGATGCATAGCTAAGGATACGCCCGCGACTCTACTGGGATGGAGGGCAAGATAAGTCAAGGGCAGTGTAGTCCAATTTCCTTAGTCGTCTCTCCCCTCCCGCGCACCACTGTATCGTTGCGATTGGTGATTTTAGGGTTCCTTACCCTAAGAGTAATAACGAAACCCTCATATTCATACTTCATATTCTGTGAAAATTTCAACTAGCTGTCTGCTACAGGTCGAAAGACAGCCTTTAAAAGGTAGGACAGACAGACATCGTAGGCTTAGTAATAGGGTCCCGTTTTTCCCTTTGGGTACGGAACCCTAAAAACGGTAATACTTACAAGCGCCAAACTTGGTATGATTATAGTACGCACTCTAAAGTAAAACAAGCAATAGTAAATACTAGCCAAGTGCGAGTCGGTGACCGATTTCTGCTCATCACTGGTTCTCGTACGATCACCGAAGTTGAGCAATATCGGGCTCGGTCGGTACTTGGATAGGCGGCGGTCTGCCTGGGCGTGATATCTTTTGCACTACTTTTTTTGCACTTTACTAGTTAATAATTTATGTAGTGGCACGAAATTCTCAGTGCGCGAGCCCGACTCGCACTTTGCTGGTCTTTTATTTATATTAGTTCCTCACATCAGGTAGAAAGTAACGTTTCAACGCTTCAAGCTATTAGATCCCTACTAGGATTCTCATCATCATCATCATCATCATCATCAGCCAGAAGACGTCCACTGCTAAACATAGGCCTCCCCCTTTAACCTCCACACTGAATGACAGCCTGCCTTTTGCATCCACTGGATGCCAGCGACTAGGATTCTCACAGACATGGAAAACTAACACCCCAAAGTGACACCCAGACCAAATATTTCAATTCATCATTCAAACATCTCGCCGGCCGGGAATTGAACCCAGCACCTTCTGCTCATGAGGCAGATGTGATGCGGGAAAACTTCTAAAAGAAGTTCCTCGCAGAAGTCTATTTGATCGTTCTAATACATCACGTCCCTTTTCTAGCTGTAACAACCATCTTCTCAAGGACGTGTCCTGCGAGCTTGTTTATCTTAACCGCTTTCGGTTCACAGCCACTTCAGCTGGCTAATCCTTTGAGCTATGTTAGCATTAGTGTTTCATTTGCTTGCGTTGAATCATTTTTGGCTAGCAATGGCGCGGTCTGCGTTAGAGTATGTTTGCCTAAAATAAACTTATTCACATAAAATATGCAGTTTTATCTTTGTACTATAGCTGTGCCCCCGGTTTATTTCGGTTCGCATTAAGGAGGTGAAGGCAAACCGGCTATAGTCCGACCCGGTGGCATGTCATCTGTGTAGGCATGGTATTTATGCGTTCTCCGACTTGTCCTGATGTGAAAGGGGAAGAAGGGATTAGGTCATGTAGCTCACTCGCACACTCACCGAAATGCAGCCTGTAAAAATTGCCAAGCATCCTACGCCAATGCTCAAGGCTCTACAGCCTTAAAGAACCCAGTTTTTCATTGCCTATTAGTCTCACAGCTTGTCGCTTTACGGACTCCTAAGCTTCCAGCTGGTACTTAGCGGAACTGTCAAAAAGATGGCTGCAGTACTCGACATACGACCAGATTTGAACTCGATACAGGCTGAGAAGCTGTCCCGGTGTTCCAATAATTCCAAGCTTTACACCCGTGTTAATATTCCTTCAGGAACCATAATTTTTTCAGGATAAAAAATAGTGTCCTATTTCACTGTCAGGCCCTCCAAATATCTCTTTTCAAAATATTACGCTGGTCCGTTGCTCTGTTGCTACGTAAAAAAGGAACAAACAAACACACTTTCACGTTTATAAAAATAGTTAATTTTGTTATTTTGGGGTATTTATTTTTCACTAGTGGTTTGCCGGACTGCATGCGCACGTTTTCAAACTTTTAACCTGCAACTACCCCCCTTAATTCGACCTTTTCGCAAAATGCTTTTTAGTAGACCTTAAAACATTAGCGGTCCTTTTTAGTGGACGTTTTCCACCAGACATTTAATTTCCAACCATTAGAATCGCTTCATTCCATCTCGCCTCGCTTTCTATTGGTTGTTTTTTTTTTCGGTTTCTGCTACTTGTACTAATATGTATTCTGTGATTCTGATTACCTACCTCTCACATATTGCCTGCCTGATTTTAGCTGCCTGCCTGATTTCAGTTTCATAGGTCAAAGAGTTTTTGAGACTTCGTTATGAGTCAATCAGCCAGCCAGTGCATGATTATTGATATTTCGCTTCTATAAATATAAAGAGAATATGGGCCTTATCTTTTTACTAGGTGTTTAGCTTTATTAACTAAATAAAATACAAGCTAACACTAACACTACAAAAACAGTTAGACTGTCCATCGACCGTTGAAGGCCTAAAAACAATCCAAATGCTCAAGCCAACTATCAGTTGGCAGCGTACCCAGCATGCTGGCGGCGTTACCACGCTGAATGGCAATGCTTACGTGTTGAGCCCAACTAAATAACAGTTATTATTTCGCTGGTTGAGCCAGAAATACGCCAGAATTTTGGTCACGCGTCGCATTAACCAGGTGCTCTGAAAGATTTTTGATAATAAAGTGAGCTCCCGGCCTCCAAGGGCACAATGTCTCGACCCCAAAAGGCTAAAATATGTAACTACTGGCGAGGTTAGCATATTTCGTGGCTTAACTCAATTAATAGTTTTAATACTGTTTATAATTTTAATGAAGGTATAATCTGTCGTTGTAAAGTTTTACAGTACTGAAATCAAGTGAACACGCCAATCACTAGCAATTTTATTTTTCTACATCAACATCGCCAATGAAAACATGTACAAATAATTTCAACATTTTAACATGTCTGCAGCTTACTAAAAAAGTATCGAAAGTTTGAACCTACAATCACATTTGGAATAATACATTTTTATACCGTAACGATAAAAAAGATTTAACAAATTGTACAGCGAAAACCCGTTTGAATTTGAACTTACTTTGTACCTCAATTAAGGTTGAAAATTGTCCAAGTTCAGGCATGATCGTCGTGAACATTTGTTTGCGCGGCATGACAATGACACGTCGTCTAGATTTTATCACAAATGGTTTGCAGTCATTAGTGAATGCAGCATTTTTTAATACTCCCTAAGCCTCGTACAAATTGTGACGGGGAAGGATGGGCCTACATTTGGTAAGAGAATTTAAATGTAATGTGTCAAAACAAACAGCAAAAACTCGTAACTTTGAAAGCTTTTGAAGTGGGTTGTAAAAAATCTCGTATAAAAGAAGCTTATGTATGTGGAATTGGACAGGACAGAAACGGAAGAAAGTTCGGCCATATGAAATTGGTAACATCTGTGACAAGTTTATCAGCTCAAAAAGTTTAAAGACAAATGACATTCACCAACATGCACTGGGCCAGCATGTTGGATTAAGGCCCATCCTTTTTCTTTTTCGGGAAGGTAGGACGCCCTACAGCCAGGTGGAGCGATCTGCGAAAGGCAGCTGGTATGGCCAGTGGATGCGAAGAGCATCAGGTCGTGCCTTGCGGCGTTCTTTAGCAGAGGCCTACGTCCAACAGTGGACGAACATAAAATACATATAAATCTTTCAATCTTCCGTGAAGACCACAAACATGGCTTAAAGTTCGATGTTCTAAGTCTACCCGGAATAGCTTTATGTTCTATCTAATACATAGTATCGCTCAATTGTAAATATCACCTTGTTATACTCAATTGTTAATTACCTTTTTTATTACCTTATGAAGCTTAGCTTTTTAGCGCTTGTTTGCAATACATATATGATTTTTAGTAGTGATTTTCCATGACAATGTTACTTATATTACCTACTAGTATAGACCTATTAATGGCTGTAATTTAAAATAATTATTTAAAACTATGTATATATTTTTGTGCTGTTGGTCTTAAATAAACAAAATAAAATAAAAATAAAATAAAAAAATCACTCGCGGTCACCCATCCGAAAACTAATTGGATCGCACCTAAAATTAGTAATAATAATAAAAACAAAGTGAACTGTCGTTTCGGTGAACGGTCATATAGCGAAGAGCCTCGACCAACACCTTCAGAGGGTCTCGCTAGACAGTTGGGTCAAGGGTCAGATGCAGAAGGCGGTAATCCTTGACACGGCTCGCATAGTCAGGAGGTTCCTCACTCTGCAGCCCTAACCACCGGTAGCTTGGGCCCTGCCCCGCTGCCGGCGGCACCCTAGTTTTTAAGTTTTTTATGTAATTTTTTTATTATCTTTTTAATGTAAAAAACTTAAAAATTAAGACGTAAAATAAATAACGTGAATAATAATAACAAAATAGGAAAATATATATATTTGAGCTAGTGTAATGTAACTGCTGATCTCAGTAGTATCTTTATTGTCATCTTAGTTTCTAAAAGTAGGTACGCACTTATTTATTGTATGTCCGTAAGGATAGTGACTGTTGATACTTATAATAATTTGAAGAACTTTGTTGAGGTGGTTCGATTCACCTATGGCGGGAAATTCAAATTTTAAACAGTTTTTTGGTCCTAGTAGCCAGGCCAGGTAATTATTTTTAAATAACACAATGTTTGCGCAAAATGTTGGCTGTTCTTTACATTATAATGTACAATTATTTAACAGTAACGCACCATATTACTTACATTTGTGAATAAACCGTTTGAAACAGCAAAAATTTGTTTATTCACAAATGTAAGTAATAATGGGCATTAGATATAAATAGCTTTACATGATTTCGTAAAGAATAATAATCAATCTGCGCAAACATCATGGTTGTTTACAATAATTACCCGGCCTAGCTACAAGGACAAGAAAACTGTTTGAAATTTGAATTTTCCGCCATTTGTGCAACGAACCACCTTAACACAGTTATGCACAATAAAAGTTTATTCTATTCTATTCTGAGATGAGACAGGATAAAGCAGGTGCCGTTTCCCAGGTTTGCCGTTGTTGCCAATTTTTTTAAATCCTATAGTGTACAGTGTACAATAGTTTCATACTCCATTTTATACACATTCTATAATTGTATTTTTATATTCAGCAGAGCAACACAACAAGGCCTCTTTGTGTTGGCTTCGGCTGGCTTCGGCCCTACCAAATCCTTAAATAAATGCCTATCAAATGTCTTTTTTATTTCAAATGAACGTTATTAATTAAAAAAAAGACTTTAAATACAAGCTTTTTCGTATTCTTCACAGCAATCCTTTTTATTTCAATCCTTTCCGTTGGTCTAGTTGGTAGTGAACCTGCCTTCTGAGCTTGGGGGCGTGGCTTCGATTCCCACCTAGGACAAACATTTGTGTGATGAACATTTGTGTTTGTTCTATATCTGGTTGTTAATATATATTTAAGTATGTATTTAAAACTATATATGTATGTATATCAGTCACTGGCCGCCATATCACAAGCTATGCTTAGTTTGGTGACCGTGTGTGCAAAAATGTCCCGAATATTTCTTATTTATATTATTTATTACCCATAACATGATGCTAGATAAGAACTATTTATCCGCCATCTTGGGGAATCCGCCATATTGAATTTACCATATGGGATCAAAGTGCTTGGGAAGAAAAATTCAACTAGCCCAAACTCGACGAGGTTACGTCTCTTAGGCCACCTTCAGCCTACACCATCAGACCAGTGCGATGGTACCATAACATTGCCTTGTCACCAAACTTCCATAAGTAGGTATGCCAAATTTTAGCTCAATCATCATAGTCAGCCTTTCCTACCCCCGAAAGGGTGATTGGGCCATATCCACCACGCTGGCCCAGTGCGGATTGGTGGATTCACATACGCCATTGAATTCCTTGTCCGTACGTATGCAAGGTTCTTCACGATGTTTTCCTTCACCGAAAAGCCAGTGGTATGAAAATCCGTACATAAGCTCCAAAGAGCTCATTGGTACGGGCTCGGGGTTTGAACCCGCGACCTCACGCTTTCAAGTCTAGCGGTCTCCCAAGTGGGCTACCACGGCTTAGCTCAATCAGTTGAGGATAACTGGTCTATAATTCAGTTGCAAAATTTGTCATACACATACGAACATACTAACAGGGCAATTTGAATAAAAGCTTGTAAAAACAGTTCTTGTTACGCCAGGAACGCTACGAGAGACAACAATTATATTCTGTAGCAAATTTGCGCTTAAAAAGTAAATGTAACCAAACACCCCCTAGATTTCGGATCTCAAAGATTATTTTCAAGAACATAGAAAGCGAATAATAATTGAATCTGAACAGCGAAAATGACAGAGTAAACTCGGAGTTTAACGATGTTGATTTAGGCTCGTAAACAATTCTCGGAGGTTGCGATAAATGGTGGAGTTTTTCAGTCATAGTAAATTTAGTTTATATTTTAACAAAAAACAAATCATTATCGAGATAAAAACTCTCTTTATTGAGCTGGAATTTACAGATACCTACTGTATTTAACGTGTGTCAATTTAACGTTCAGGGATGGTTAGCGCTGTACTTTATGCGCTGTGTGCTGGCACTTTAGCAGGTTATTTTTAACTGGAAGAAGATCTATTGTCAGAGATTTAGGTTTAAATCCATTTATTCTCATACAAGATATTACATATATTACATCGCTTTTACGAAACCACTGCTAATATAAAATTTTATTATAACAGTCCAAAATTAAATTAATTTGTATTTCGAAGATTAAAATTTAGGTTTTAGTAATTTATTTAAGTTTTCCTTAATTTTCTGTTTTTTAAGTTGTGCATAGTAAAGAAACTCCTAAGCAGTCCATAAACATAAAAAATCTAATCAGACATAACAAGATGTAGAATAAAATAAAATAAAATGATAATAATTATGTACCACATGCATCTAAAGATCTGCAATATGTCTCTATAGTGTTCTAGAATAAAAACAACTGAGGCCATTCGAAATACCGTACTTATTCCATGAAAATTGCTGTTCTGTTATAGGTGATCGGATAGTTTAAGCTGTGCCTTGAGCACTACAAAAATAATGTATACGCGCAACGTCGACTAGACAGTCGAGGCAACTTTGCAGCGTGCATAGCTAAATTCTTCCGAGGTTTACCGCTTACAATTTGTAGTCCGTTGTGCCTCCATGTCTTGATTATTCATAACTCTAGTAAATAAAGCACAATTTTGAACCTTACATAAAACAAAATGAGTTGATTTTTACCTAGTATATTTCTCTATGCTTTTACACAGCTACGATACGCTGCAACGTCGCGTCGGCTCGGTTGCATCATACTGAATGCCAATGATGTGCGCTGACCATTATTACACTCACGTTACATGCTGCCGGTGCGTCATTGTTGGTCTGTCTATTCTGAATAGTAATTTCTCCCTATTCGTTTCTCTGGTGTTTTTGTCATAGTGACTGAACAAGCAACCGCGCGGCGACGGTATCTCGAATTACTTGTCCTTTGTGATTAGTCGTTCTAAAAATAGTAACCACAGTATTGTCAGATACGGTCAAGTTACCCAATAAATAATAATAGGCCTTACGGCTACCTCTTAACGGCCGGCTATCCGAGTCGCGTAGGCAACAAAACGCTCCCTCAGCCCCCGCCAAGTTATAGCGACGCTAAGCTACAGTCAGGACGCCAGCGGGGGGAGTACAACGGGGGGAATAGGTCCGACCTCGATGACGCCTGGCGCGGTACTGAAACTTTGCGGGGCGCGCAAATTCTCGCGACCTTTTTACGGTTTTAATTTCACTAAAAAACGAAACTATTCACTATCAAAATTCTATCCAAATAAAAAAGTGTTGAATAAAATTGCCTTTCAGTACATGCAATTTCCAGGTTGTTACGAGCTTTCATTAGAGCATAAAACGAAAAAAATTAACTGATTCGACTTTGTTTCAGTTTTTTTTTGATCGAGGAAAGTTTATTCTATCGTGTTTTGAACCAAATCATAAACTCAAACACACGTATCTGTGACATGTATTTTTTTCCAGCTCAAATATTGTAATTTAACTGAATAAAATTGATTTAAAAGCATCAAATTTGCTATAACCGGCATGCGGCTCGAAACACCGCTAAAACAGCGCAGTGCGGAAAATCATCCGAACGTGAACCTTAACGCGCCGAGAGACAGTTTGCGGTTGCACAAATTTTCGCATCGTCTAAACAGAATCGCTTAAAACAGGTAGCCATAAGGCCCCTGGAAAAAGCTGCAGCATAAAATTCAGTACAGAAATTTGAAGAACAAAAAACATTTCAGATTATTGTAGTTGTCTATTGACTAAATCTTTGATGCTTTTAATAATCTCGTAATTATATTTTTATGTGAAAAATTGATGCAGATAGTTCTTAGACCTAATAACGCTTGGAGTGTCGGTATAGGCAAAGTTACGGCGCATAAATAGCCATGAAAAAGTATTTTTTTTTCGTTTACACTAAGCTTAAAATCGTACTTTGTTTACTAGAGTAGACGTCATGGACTGATTGATTTTAAATATAGTTGGCAAAATTTTATCCAGCGTTTTCCTGTGGTCTCTAGGTCTTGTGGGTGCACGTCCTACACTGTTAAACGCATGAAAAGCTGGATAAAGGCCGATTCCAACCGGCTCTTTTGGAGATGGTAGAGGCCTATGTCCAACAGTGGACGTCCTATGACTGAAATGATGATGATGCTAATGATGAATATTTTGTAGTTGTTTTTGAAGTTCTTAAGCAAATTAATATTATACTTGACTCAAATATATCGTTACTTTTAGATGATTTAAAACTCTATAGTTTTTAATCACCTAATGAAAACAGTACGATTCGCTTTGTCATTAAAAGTTTTACTCTCCGAGAGATTTGCTTCCATTCCATTAATTAAATTGACAATCAAATAACTTGCCATAAAGCATTATTAAGCTTAATAAAATAACCAAACCCAATGAAAGTTTTCAATGCTATTATTTGTTCGTGACCCAGTTTTCTTTAAAACAGCGACAATAAATTTTTGAAGTGTTTTTGTGAGATTAAAATTTAATGATGATGTAGATGGTTTTAAGTGCTTTTTCAGTTTAGCGTTTTGTGAATTTTACAAGTAATTTTTGGACAACTTTGATGTGATTGCGTGTTCAGAGACATTAGGTAATAGCTGAGCGTCGTTGAAGAGATTTTTTTTTTCAATTTCAGCGGAAATAATACAATATTTGCTTTAGTCGACCGGTTTTAATCAAATTACGTTAGGACCCTTGGGAATTTGATCTAACAATGTATAGGAAAGAAAATGTCAGGAAGTAGATGATTATCTATGTCGTAAATTATTTACCTTTCTATTTATTTTTTTATATATACATATATATTTTTTATTTTTTTTAACAGAGCACTTTATTACCTAAACAAAATACAAGCTAAAAATAAAACTACAAATACAGTAGTTCGTCCATGTTTCAATGTTTCAAGTAATAAACGGAAAAATAACAAAATCCATTAATATACTTGTTCACTGGATTAATGTGGAACAGGGGCCTTACGGACAACTGCTATTGCGGCACCTAATCCGCTCAGTTGGAAAATCACGCTAACGTAAACCTTATCGTGCCCAGATACGGTTTGCGGTCGCGTGATTTTCCAACTGAGCGGATTAGGTGCCGCAATAGCAGTTGTCCGTAAGGCCCAAGGACTAAGGACGGTATCATTAGATCACTCAATCTCTTTTTACATCTTGATATTAAGCTCTATGACTTGTATTTTCTCTCTGGATAGCAGCTAAAATAAGATACGATGGTACCTAGTAAGGATGAGGTCCTACGATGTATGTTTTAGAACAGAATTATGCTAGCTATAAAAACCAGAGCAAACGCGGTCGTAAACTTGGGTATTTGCATCCTCCTTCCGTCGTAAATTGTTCATCCCAACTCATTCAATTTACAATTTTTGACCATACTGCTCTAGCGGAACGCAGTGAGCTATATTTTTAGACAGGTTATTTTCCTGTGCAAAATGTTCTCAACTTTTCAAAAAGGTTATTTCTATGCTCGAAACGAAGTGTTTTTGTTCAATACACTCATAGTTTGTTTGAAGGACAATTCATCATAATCAGCCTTTTAAGGCGCCGTGACTAGCTGACTTTTATGTTTTTGAGGGGGTGAAGCAGAGGAAGTGGCGGCCGACTAGTCCCACCTACAGCGGGGCGCACCGCGTGAATCTCGCCAAAACGCGACGTCCTTCACCTATAGACAGCTATAGACATGTAATTTCGTCGGTCCACAGCATAGCTCCGTTGGCGCAGTGGTCCGGCCCCGCGCTGGTAAACCACGAATGCCCGGTTCAAATCTGTAGTATGTAAATATTTTTGGACTCAATTTTTTATCATAACACTAAATCAAAGGATACGGCCGTTTCTGCCATATATTTTGAGACTCGTAGGAGTGCTCTTTTTATGTTTTGATGGGCAGCAAAACATAAAAAAAGCACTCCCATTGATCTAAAATCATGAAATTTAGCAAGGAACAATTTCTTATCACAAGTAAAGGGAAAAATGCAAAAGCCAGAAATGGTTAGTTCCATTAAAAAAAAAACAGCCAAGTGCGAGACGGGCTCGCGCATTGAGGGTTCCGTACCACAACGTAACTTGTTAGGTACTAAAGTAAAAAAAAGTGCATAAAGCCCAGGCGGTCACCCATCCAAGTACCAGCCGCACCCGACGTTGCTTCACTTCGGTGATCGTACGAGAACTGGTGGTGAACAGAAGTTGACACCGACTCGAACTTGGCCATTATTTATTATTTGTATTTGTAGTTGTTGTTTTTTTAGTGTGTACTATTATCATGGAAAATGCCATGTGAAAGATACAGCCGTTAGTAGGTGTGTGTACGTTCCCGATGAAAAAAAAAACGTTTTAGCGCAAAACAAACTTAACTTTGTTATTTAAAAACTGTTGTCTCCATACATCGACCTAGGTTGCGATCAGTTTATCAAATGCAAAAATGTTTACGATCTCGAATATTAGGGTTCCGTACCCAAAGGATAAAACGGGACCCTATTACTAAGCGTACGATGTGTGCCTGTCTGTCCGTCCCAAGTTATTTAGAACTTTTTTAGTTTTATTGTAGACTAGCTGCGCCCCGCGGTTTTACCTGCGTAGTGATGAAAATTGGTGATCATGATGATGAAAACAGTAATTTTTTTTCTCTTTCAACATAAGCTATCTGACAGGGAAAATCCCGTCAAAATCGGTTCAGCCATTTTGGAGTCTATATGGAACATCATCATCAGCCTTCATAGGAAACATACATACATATACATACATACACACATCGCCTTTTACATGTGTAGAGAAGATAGATAATTATTATGTTCAAAGAAGACTGTAACACCTTTTTAGGGTTCCGTAGAACTACAAAGAACCCATATACTTGTGTTCGTTCTGTCCATCCGTCTGTCTGTCTGTATGTCCATTCCAAGTTGTTTAGAACTTTTTAACTTTTATAGTAGACTAGCTGCGCCCCGTGGTTTCACCCGCGTAGTGATGAAAATTGGTGATGATGATGAAGATGATGGTGAAAAGCAGCATTATTTCCTCTCGTTATAACATCAGCTATCTGAGAGTGAAAATCCCGTCAAAATCAGTTCAGCCATTTTGGAGTCTTTACGGAATATCATCATCATCATCAGCCTTCATAGGGAACATACAAACATACATCGCTTTTTATATGTATATAGAAGAAATATAAACTCCAAAAATGCTGTAATACCTTTTTAGGGTTCCGTAGAATTACAAGGAACCCATATAAGTTTGTTCTGCCCATCCGTCTGTCTGTCTGTCTGTCCATCCTAAGTTGTTTAGAACTTTCTAACCTTTATAGTAGACTAGCTGCGCCCCGCGGTTTCACCGTGTACTGATGAAAAAAAGGTAATGATGATGATGATGAAAAGTAATTTTTTTTTCTCTCCTTATAACATCAGCTATCTGAAAGTGAAAATCCCGTCAAAATCGATTCGGCCATTTTGGAGTCTATACGAAATATCATCATCATCAGCCTTCCTAGGGAACATACATACAAACATCGCTTTTAGCGTATATAGAAGAAAGATATACTCAAAGAAGACTGTAACACCTTTTTAGGGTTCCGTAGAACTACAAGGAACCCATATAAATTCGTTCTGTCCACCCGTCTGTCTGTCTGTCCATCCCAAGTTGTTTAGAACTTTCTAACTTTTATAGTAGACTAGCTGCGCCCCACGGTTTCACCCGCGTAGTGATGCAAAATAGTGATGATGATGATGATGAAAAGTTCAATTTTTTTCTTTCCTTATAACATCAGCTATCTGAGAGTGAAAATCCCGTCAAAATTTGTTCAGCCATTTTGAATTCTATACGGAATATTATCATTATCATCATCAGCCTTCGTAGGGAACATACATACATACATCGCTTTTTACGTATATAGAAGAAAGATATACTCAAAGAAGACTGTAACACCTTTTTAGGGTTCCGTAGAACTACAAAGAACCCATAATTATAAGTTCGTCTGTCCACCCGTCTGTCTGTCTGTCCAGCCCAAGTTATTTAGAACATTCTAACTTTTATAGTAGACTAGCTGCGCCCCACGGTTTCACCCACGTAGTGATGAAAAATCATGATGATGATGAAAAGTTTCATTTTTCTCTCCTTATAACATCAGCTATCTGCCAGTGAAAATCCCGTCAAAATCGGTTTGGCCAATTTTGAGTTTATACGGAATATCATCATCATCATCATCAGCCTTCATAGGGAACATACATACATACATCGCTTTTTACGTATATAGAAGAAAGATATACTCAAAGAAGACTGTAACACCTTTTAAGGGTTCCGTAGAACTACAAGGAACCCATATAAGTTCGTTCTGTCCACCCGTCTGTCTGTCTGTCTGTCCAGCCCAAGTTGTTCAGAACTTTCTAACCTTTATAGTAGACTAGCTGCGCCCCGCGGCTTCACCGTGTACTGATTAAAAATGGTGATGATGATGATGATGATGAAAAGTTCAATTTTTTTTCTCTCCTTATAACATCAGCTATCTGACAGTGAAAATCCCGTCAAAATCAATTCAGCCATTTTAGTCTATACGAAATATCATCATCATCAGCCTTCATAGGGGACACATACATACATACATCGCTTTTGTATGTATATAGAAGAAAGATATACTCAAAGAAGACTGTAACACCTTTTTAGGGTTCCGTAGAACTACAAGGAACCCATATAAGTTCGTTCTGCCCATCCGTCTGTCTGTCTATCCATCCCAAGTTGATAAGAACTTTCTAACCTTTATAGTAGACTAGCTGCGCCCCACGGTTTCACCGTGTAGCGATGAAAAATGGTAATGATGATGATGATGAAAAGTAATTTTTTTTTCTCTCCTTATAACATCAGCTATCTGAAAGTGAAAATCCCGTCAAAATCGATTCGGCCATTTTGGAGTCTATACGAAATATCATCATCATCAGCCTTCAAAGGGAACACACATACTTACATACATACATCGCTTTTTATATGTATATAGATGAAAGATATACTCAAAGAAGACTGTAACACCTTTTTAGGGTTCCGTAGAATTACAAGGAACCTATATAAGTTCGTTCGTCCATCCGTCTGTTTGTCTGTCTGTCTGTCTATCCGTCCAAAATTGTTTCGAACTTTCTAACTTAGCTAGCTGTGCCCTGCGGTTTCACCTATGTAGTGATGAAAAAAAGTGATGATGATGATGATGATGAAATGCTGATTATTTTTTCTCTCCTTATAACATCAGCTATCTGAGAGTGAAAATCCCGTCAAATTCAGTTCAGCTATTTTGGATTTTATATGGAATATCATCATCATCAGCCTTCATAGGAAACATATACATGCATACACACATCGCCTTATATATGTGTATAGAAGAAATATATATTATTCAAAGAAGACTGTAACACCTTTTTAGGGTTCCGTAGAATTACAAGGAACCCATATACGTTCGTTGTGCCCATCCGTCTGTCTGTCTGTCTATCCGTCCTAAGTTGTTTCGAACTTTCTAACTAAGCTAGCTGTGCCCTGCGGTTTCACTCATGAAGTGATGAAAAAAAGGTGATGATGATGATGATGATGAAACGTAAAATTTTTTCTCTCCTTATAACATCAGCTATCTGAGAGTGAAAATCCCGTCAAAATCAGTTCAGCCATTTTGGACTCTATACGGAATATCATCATCATCATCATCAGCCTTCATAGGAAACATACATACATTTACATATATACACATCGCCTTTTATATGTGTAGAGAAGATAGATAATTATTATGTTCAAAGAAGACTGTAACACTTTTTTTAGGGTTCCGTAGAATTACAAAGAACCCATATACTTATGTTCATTCTGTCCATCTGTCTGTCTGTCTGTCCATTCCAAGTTGTTTAGAAATGTTAACCTTTATAGTAGACTAGCTGCGCCCCGCGGTTTCACCCGCGTAGTGATGAAAATTTATGATGATGATGAAGATGATGGTGAAAAGCAGCATTATTTCCTCTCGTTATAACATCAGCTATCTGAGAGTGAAAATCCCGTCAAAATCAGTTCAGCCATTTTGGAGTCTTTACGGAATATCATCATCATCATCAGCCTTCATAGGGAACATACATACATACATACATACATCGCTTTTAATATGTATAGAAGAAAGATATACTCAAAGAAGACTGTAACACCTTTTTAGGGTTCCGTAGAATTACAAGGAACCCATATACGTTCGTTCTGCCCATCCGTCTGTTTGTCTGTCTGTCTATCCATCCAAAATTGTTTCGAACTTTCTAACTTAGCTAGCTGCGCTCTGCGGTTTCACCCATGTAGTAATAAAAAAAAAGTGATGATGACGATGATGAAAAGTAGTTTTTTTTTCTCTCCTTATAACATCAGCTATCTGAGAGTGAAAATCCCGTCAAAATCAGTTCAGCCATTTTGGAGTCTATATGGAATATCATCATCATCATCAGCCTTCATAGGAAACATACATACATATACATACATACACACATCGCCTATTATATGTATAGAGAAGATAGATAATTATTATGTTCAAAGAAGACTGTAACACTTTTTTAGGGTTCCGTAGAACTACAAAGAACCCATATACTTGTGTTCGTTCTGTCCATCCATCCGTCTGTCTGTCTGTCTGTCCATTCCAAGTTGTTTAGAACTTTCTAACTTTTATAGTAGACTAGCTGCGCCCCGCGGTTTCACCCGCGTAGTGATGCAAAATAGTGATGATGATGATTAAAAGTAGCATTTTTACTCTCCTTATTACATTTGTTATCTGACAGTGAAAATCCCGTCAAAATCAGTTTGGCCATTTTTGAGTCTATACAGAATATCATCATCATCATCAGCCTTCATAAGGAAGATACATACATACATACACACATTGCTTTTATATGTATATAAAAATGTAGATATATTCAAATCAGACTGTAACACCTTTTTAGGGTTCCGTTGAACTACAAGGAACCCATATAAGTTTGTTCGTCCATCCGTCTGTTTGTCTGTCTGTCTATTCGTCCAAAATTGTTTCGAACTTTCTAACTTAGCTAGCTGCGCCCTGCGGTTTCACCCATGTAGTGATGAAAAAAAAGTGATGATGATGATGATGATGAAATGCTGATTATTTTTTCTCTCCTTATAACATCAGCTATCTGAGAGTGAAAATCCCGTCAAAATCAGTTCAGCTATTTTGGATTTTATATGGAATATCATCATCATCAGCCTTCATAGGAAACATACATACATATACATGCATACACACATCGCCTTATATATGTGTATAGAAGAAATATATATTCAAAGAATACTGTAATACCTTTTTAGGGTTCCGTAGAACTACAAGGAACCCATATAAGTTTGTTCTGTCCATCCGTCTGTCTGTCTGTCCATCCCAAGTTGTTTAGAACTTTCTCACTTTTATGGTAGACTAGCTGCGCCCCGCGGTTTCACCCGCGTAGTGATGCAAAATAGTAATGATGATGATGATGATTAAAAATAGCATTTTTGCTCTCCTTATTACATGTGTTATCTGACAGTGAAAATCCCGTCAAAATCGGTTTGGCCATTTTTGAGTCCATACGGAATATCATCATCATCATCAGCCTTCATAGGGAACATACATACATACATACATACATACATCGCTTTTTATATGTATATAGAAGAAAGATATACTCAAAGAAGACTGTAACACCTTTTTAGGGTTCCGTTGAACTACAAGGAACCCATATAAGTTCGTTCGTCCATCCGTCTGTCTCTGTCCATGCCAAGTTGTTTAGAACTTCCTAACCATTATAGTTGACTAACTGCGCGCCACGCATTCACCTGCGTAGTAATGAAAAAAATTGTGATGATGATGATGAAAAGTTGCAAAATTTTTTCTCGTCATAACATCAGCTATCTGATAGTGAAAATACCATCAAAATCGGTCCTGCAGTTTTCGAGTCTATAAAGAACGTTAGAGACACACACATACGCACACGACGAATTATTTCAAAAACATTAGAAAAATAACAAAAAGAAAATGGAAAATGTGAGAATTGAACCCGAAGCCTACTCACAGTCGCAGGAACTTATCCATTTCGTCAACCACTCGTCCAATTGAAATATGATGCTAGTGGTGAAATTATGCTTCTAATATATAAAATAATATAAATGTACAAACAAATCGTCACAAAATTTAAGGTAGCATCAGGTAGCCCGTCTGCTTGTTTGCCACCTGTGGCACATAAAAAAAAAGTAGACTAACTGTGCTCTGCAGGTTCACCTGCGAAGTAATGAAAATATGATGATGATGATGATGATGAAAAGTTGCCAATTTTTTTTCTCTTCATAACATCAGCCATCTGACAGTGGAAGTCCCATCAAAATCGCTCCTACCGTTTTCGTGTAAAGAACATTACACACAAGCATACAAACACAAACTCACACACACACACACACACACACACACGCATGCACGAACGCACATGACGATTTTAAAAACATAAAAAAAAATACAAAAAGAAAATTGGTAAATATGAGATTTGAACCCTGAACCTTACTCACAGTCGCAGAGAACTTGTCCAATACGTCGAACCGTTCGGCCAACTGGACTATGACAATAGTGGTGAAATTATGCTTGATAAAATAATATATACAAACAAATCGTTACAAAATGTAATTTTCATTCGCCTGCCTTTTTAGTACTTATAATCCAAGAAAACATTGCGGATAAGGTAGGTACTTACTTTACAACTTCCGTCAAGGTGTTTTTGTGTCATAAAGTTGAGATTATATTTTGGAGAGGTTAGCGGAACAAAGCGACACACGTCCGTCTAGCAGCGCGCCTCAGCGGTCTCTGTCACATCGCGTAAAAATAAAAGAGAAGGGAAAAGACGCCGCGGTGGCACGACGTTTCGTTCGACGCGTTCGAGCCAAGTTATGATTAAATTAAATAATAGTTTAAAAAATCGAATTTTTATCGATAAACAAAAACTATGATGCTATTTGTCACAATATTTACCATCATTTTTGTAAATTTTGTCAAGATGTGATTATAAATTGTCGAGATAAAATTGTATGCGTTTAGGCAAATTTCAAGCTTAGAGGTTATTTCATGATTTTTTTCTATCGAGAAAATTTATCGGAATCGTGTTTTGGATCCAATGGTCCACTCAGAAATATGATCAAAATTACCAATTTTTTTTTTTTACTGCTTTAAAATTAATACATTATCTTAAAAAAATGTTCTGTGTAGCCTTTTTCACTGTAAGACCGCCTTAACAGTCCACTGCTGGACTTTTAACCTACCCTCGAAAGTGTGATTGGGCCATATCCACCACGCTGGCCCAGTGCGGGTTGGTGGATTCACACACGCCATCGAATTTCTTCTCCGTACGTATGCAGGTTTCCTCACGATGTTTTTCCTTCACCGAAGGAACTTCACTGAAGGACAATTACATAGATATAATATGTACAACATAGATATAGGTAGGTAGCGGTGACAAAGATTTAGTTATTTATTTGAATTAAATGAATTATTACTTTTTTAATAATGTCGAGTTGACACCGATTGATACCATTGTGTTTTTTTTATAGTTTCATACATTTTTACAAACTTTTATTAAACTTGTAGTGTTTGTTAGTTTTTTAGGACAAATATTGCAAGCTGAATTAGAACCAGTTATTCCTAACCGATTTTGCAATTTTTTTTTTTGCATAGGTACAATATTTAGTTTTGGTGACAAGACAATATATAAAATACACAATCTCTACATACTATAAATTGAAGTCGCTTTCCGCGTCTGTCTGTCTGTATGGCCGCGAACTCCTACTAAACCACGCAACTGATTTTGATGGGGTTTTAACCATCAGTTAGACACATTTTCACGGAAGGTTTATATATATAACTAGCGACCCGCCCCGGCTTCGCACATAAACTACACCCGTGCAAAGCCGGACGGGCGGGTCGCTAGTATTGTAATAAGTCCAAAATGGCTGCTCAAATAAAAATAAAAACATTTTAATAAAAACATAATAATTATAAAAAAAAAATGTATAAATAACTTATTAGAGCAACAACGGTTGTAACTATAAGACATAGGCAGCCTTACTAAAGTTAAGAAATGCTTAAAATTTCTCTGTTAACTTCTCGCTGACGGAAATTGTCACACATGAAAACGCGACAGAGCAATTTTAAGCATTGCTAACTTTAAGTAACGTTTATAATTAAGGTCGAAGGTGATTATATAGTCCTGAAAAATTTGGAAAAGTCTCAGCTCTGTCTCACAATCTAGCAATTACATTTGACTACGCAAATACCGTTTTCGTTTCTCCCAATATCAGATAATCCATCCACATTACCCATTCCAATATCACGAAGAACGTCTCATACGCGCCGGGGAAGCACTTCAATTTAATTTCACCCCTTTTAATATATTAAGAGGTGTTTAAACATTTTGCGGCAATGTATGTTAAGAAATATTTTGACAATATTGCACTAGTGGTGCATTATTTATCTATATCGGCAAAATATTATAGCATACAGCTTCGACCAAAATTAGGTTTTATTTTGGTCGAAGGCATACAGCGGTAAAGTAAGACTATAGGAACTGAATAAGTAGAGATACATAATAAAATAATGAGCGAGAAAAAGTGCGCATTTAAAATATAAAATTTATACATATATCACAAAGGGGATTGTCAATTTTTTTAACCTTGTTAGATTACTTTTACGTTATTTCTTTAAATTTAGACTATTTTAAGATACTAATTTGAATATATTTGATTTTTTTACGGAAGTGATAAAAAATAAAATTGTTTTTTATTTTATTTGTTGACGCCACCGTCGTTTTTATATTCGTTCGCGTAGTCTGTACAATAAAAAAACTTACTTCTGTCATAATTTCATCTGTCAGTGTCATTAGTTGCACAGTGGTTTGTCAGTTTTTAATTTATTTGTGTAATTTGCTAATTTCAACATAACACCAACGCTGACGTCATTCAAGGGTAAATTAAAGTTAATCATATTTCATCAAAAATATTTGTCATCAGCGCTTATTTTTCAATAATAATTGATGAATAGTGATCAGTATGTCTATTTCTCGAATTAATTTTCTAATTGTGCGTGGAGTCCCTTCGCGCGGAAGAAGTTATACTTCTACAAGGAACCCTAAAATTATAACTAGGGCAAAAATATCAACAATTTTAAAACATGCTTTTCTCGAGATTCGAACCTAGCTCCTTAGGTTTCTCAATCCATTAGCGACACCATTGCACTACCAGGTCTGCTAGTCACAACGCGAAAAAAGGATACGCATTTCGCAACCATACGAGAGAGAAAAATTCCTCATCCATGGTAGCGGTAAACGTTTAACGCAACCTTGTTGCAAGTCGCATAAGAAGTATAACTTCAAAAAAAAAAAACATGGTGATGCTGGACGGTGTTAAGGTATTATCAGTTATCCATACATTGCTGTAAAATCATTGCTTGTTTATACGCCTCTTTAGAGTGATGTGTTATTCAATAGAATAAAAAACAATTGGAAGGGTCCGACCCTTTCGTTCTAGAATGATCGGGAAAGCATCCTTTACGTCATGCCATTATGTAAAAACATTTAGATGTTATTGAATTATGTGGCCCCACTACCCATTTACCTGTCAGGAGGTATTTTGACAACGGTTCCCGTCCCAATAAACGGTTTTAGAAATTGTAATGGTTTTTAAAACGTTTCGTTTTGTCGGTTGGGTTTCTTTTTGTTAAAAAACAATCACTTTTGAGTTTTTCTCTTCTTAGCGAAATAGGAGCAAAAGGGTCGTGTTAGTTGCGTAGATAGAAAATGAAATCTTCTCGCTGTTGTGGTCTTTTCCCAGGGCTTCCGTTGTAATGCTTCTCTATTTAGGACGGCTGGCTAGTGTATTCTGAGACAACGCCATTATGGTGGACTTCGTGGCTTTCTTGGCGGGGTAAGTCCAGCGAGTTGATGACCTCAATCCAACTATTTATTTGCTCTGACAGCTGCAATAAAATTATAATAATTTGAATAAAAACAATTTAAAGTAACCGATTAGTTTGTATGAAAACACTCTTAACTGATATATACGACCTAAAAGAGACCGCAGGGAAACGCTGGATGCAGGCCGCTTCCAACCGGCCCTTTTGGAGATCGATGGGGGAGGCCTATATCCAGCAGTGGACGTCCTACGGCTGAAATGATGATGATGATATATACATCGGGAACCAGCTACAGTCTTACGTTCAAAAACCTAGCAAAAGTGATTAGACTTCGAAGTTTAAATTCGGCTTTTTTTTCGGCCTGCCAAGCGTGGGGATTATGGCAACACCCCTATCTAAGAGGGAGGCCTTGTTCAGCAGTGGACATTTAATAGCTGATGATGTGATGTGATGTGGTGCTTTCTTGATATTTAAATGTAGGGGAATTATTTTTACGACTTAATTTTGTGACAGCAATTCGAGGTTTCGCTTAGATGCTTGGCAAATTGAGGAAAATTGATTAAAATACTCAAGAAATAACCTATTTTGTTAAAGATATATTAAATCATTGAAACCAACCTCAATCAATAGCCATCGCTATTGCAAATGGTATTTACTCAATTGATTAAATTTCGTTCTACTTGATTGGACCGCAATCTAATTCTGTATTACGCAGATAAATGGAGACTTGTGAAGTATAATATATATTTTACTTGTAGTGGATACGCTGATGGTGAAAACCGCATCAAAATCCGTTGCGTGGTTTAGGAGGAGTTAGCGGCCATACAGACATACAGACAGACGCGGAAAGCGACTTCAATTTATATTATGTAGAGACAAGGCCTGTTAGTGTTGGCTTCGTCCTCACCAATGCCTCTCAAAAGCCCGGGCAAGAGCTAAGAGTGTAAATAACATAATAGAAATACTAATAGGATTTGATTATAATAAACATTGAGTATTTTATCATTTTAAAAGACTTGCTACTTTGTAAAAAATTATAAATTGACTTGCGTTCGGCCGTCACCTCGCCTGATGTTTAAACGTTGATGAATTCAGACTATTACAGAGGCCTTATTATAGATCATCATCATCATCATTTCAGCCATAGGACGTCCACTGCTGGACATAGGCCTCCCCCATCCATCTCCAAAAGGGCCGGTTGGAAGCGGCCTGCATCCAGCGTTTCCCTGCGGTCTCTTTTAGGTCGTCTGTCCATCTTGTGGGTGGACGTCCTACGCTGCGCTTACCAGTCCGTGGTCTCCATTCCAGAACCTTTCGGCCCCATATTATTATTATAGATGTCTTATCGTGATTCGGATTGTGATCGTGATCGCGTGCCATCTCACTTACGCACGTGGTGCGACTAAGTAGATGCGAACGGGACGGCATGCAATCTCGATCACAATCAAACTTCTATAATAAGGCAGCTGGGTTGTTTACACCAAATCAAGACACACCCATAAATAACTCGTGTTTATGATAAGATTCTGTCATTTTCCTGTAAATGTGTTAGTAAATAGAAGCTTCCTTATTTTCTTGTCACGTAGCTTACAATATTCTTGACCCATAAAGTCAAGGATCAGAAATGTAATAAGGTCGGAAAAGCAAGAATGTCAAACGAATCTCATAAAATTATGTTCACCCCGGTTCTAATCTAAACTTCAAAGTCATCATATTTCAGCATAAAAGCTCATAAATGAGAACGAGACATCAGAAAACAAAATAAGAAGGTACAATCAAAACGATAAGTTTTAGAGCTCTAGTGGCGAATGGTTGAATCTCTGATCAGACATACAAGAAAGATATGCCTTAGTACAATTTTCACTCTTGTTTAAATGTCTTCACTTTACATATAAAAAATTCTTAATGCTTAAAATCTGTAAGTACGGCTCACTTATTTAATTTTTTACGTACACTAAAAACTTTTAGCGGTACTTGAACTAACTAACGGCCACATGCAAAAAGAGGGCGGTAAACTCGTCTCAAATAAAATGATTTATTTGTCAAAACATGGTAGGTACACATACATATAAAGTAGCATACATGGTCGTAAGAATGGAAACGTATCTCATATCCTTGCCAGGTACGGCGTAGAAATAATGGTTTTTTATTAAAAAAAATAATAGATAATTATTAATAATAATTTCTGTTGGGTGAGTTCGATTAATGTCATCAAGCCTGATTTAGGCTGTTTAGCCTAAATCAGGTGTTTACGCGTTTGCGTTCGCACCCGCCATACCACCTTACCATATCTCCCTAGTTTGTCGGATCTGAGGGTTGAACACACAATCGTCATTTGATTCCACCAAATAAATCCCTCTGGGAACAAAAACCCTGATATGGACACAGAGTAACCACAACCGCTGCAATAAAACTGACTACATTGTAGAATACAGAATAGTTTTTCCAACATTCACTAGCATGTGTACTGTGCGGCTGCTGAAATCTCGCAAACGGGTCTGATACCCGTGTAGTGAAGTTCTTTTCAGTTCCGTCGAAGCCTCAGGCGGGGGAGGTCGTGTCGCGCTCGCGAATTTTGGCGCCGGATCTCAAAATTATCTCAACCGCGCTCTTTTAAAATGTTTCCTTGGAGTTTCGATGAAGTCTAAAACTTTTTGACCTTGAATTCTGAGTGCTACGTGAAGTAAAGTGGAAAGTGAAAACTTGAAAATGTTGGGACAAGGATTTACTGTCGTTAGTTTGTTAGTGACGTTATTCGGAGGTAAGATTTTCTATCCTTACTTACACACAAAATTAACGATAAAACGGGCTGTTTTAATAAACACAAATCCTACTTCCTACTTTAGTATTATAAACGGGAAAGTTTGTATGTATGGATGTTTGTTCCTCATTCACGCAAAAACTACCGAATGGATTTTAATGAAAGTTTACAATAATATAGCTTATACATTGGAATAACACATAGATTATAACGGGTAGTAGTAGCGAAGCCGAAGGCCGAGCTCTACGCGTACGAAATAGCGGGTTTCAGCTAGTAAAAAATAAAACCAAAACTGTTGTCCATGAAATTATGCTGAAGAAGGTATATAATTATTTACGGGATATTTACCGTGGTAAGGTTTTGGAATGTAGTCTATAAAATATGCTGATGAACTCATCATCATCATCATCATTTCAGCCATAGGACGTCCACTGCTGGACATAGGCCTCCCCCATCGATCACCAAAAGGGCCGGTTGGAAGCGGCCTGCATCCAGCGTTTCCCTGCGGTCTCTCTTAGGTCGTCTGTCCATCTTGTGGGTGGACGTCCTACGCTGCGCTTACCAGTCTGTGGTCTCCATTCCAGAACCTTTCGGCCCCATCGGCCATCTGTTCTGCGTGATATGTGCCCTGCCCACTGCCACTTCAACTTGCTAATCCGGTAGGCTATGTCGGTGACTTTCGTTCGTCTACGGATCACTCCGAAACTGTTCACTGCTGAAGAACTATAATATAAAAATAAAACATATTCTGTAGTCTATGAAATGTGGTGAAATCTATTTAATATTTATGTTCTTTTTAAGATTTATCTTGTTCTATATAGCTCTGCCCCGAAGTTTTACTTCTACTCTTACGTTTTCTATACTACATATATTTATTATACATATATAATATAATAAAGAGGAAAAATCTGATTGTTTATTTGTTTGCATTGAATAGGCTGAACCGATATGAAAAATTATTTCACTGTTGGGAAGCTACACTATAGCCGGGTGTCATAGGCTATATTTTTATTTATTAGGGATCCTTACTAAAACTGTAATAATGGCATCGATTATGATGTACTCTAAACTAAACTAAATTTGACAGCTCTAAAATTGTTGCCATCCTCTCACATATCAAAATGAAAAGAGAGGCAGATAATTTTAGTCCTGTCAAATTTAGTTTAGTTAAGAGTACATCAGAATCGATGCCATTATTACCGTTTTAGTAAGGATCCCTATTAAAAAAATATAATATAGCCTATAGATTGGTTTAGTTTAGTGAGTGGTATGACAGAATCGACGCCAATGTAACCCAAGGTATTAAAAAATAAGACTTACACCGAAGCTGGGGTGCGTTGTTAGTCTATATCTATACTATCTATACTAATATTATAAAGAGGAAAGATTCGATTGTTTGTTTGTTTGTTTGCATTGAATAGGCTCCGAAACTACTGAACCGATTGGAAAAATTCTTTCACTGACGGGAAGCTGCACTATCCCCTGGTGACATAGGCTATAATATATACCCGTGCGAAGCGTTTATTCCATTCTGTCCGACTATTTGTCCGATGATCGGACTGTTTGGACAAAAATATTCACGCAAATTTTGTTCCAAATAGAATATTACGATACAATCAATCTGAAAAGTAATTAGGTACTTTTTGTAGGATTATTACACCAAACACTTCTACCAAAATAATTAATATGAATCTATCGTAATTATCATTTGTATGTTATTTCATCATCATCATCATCATTTCAGCCTATTATGTTCCCACTGCTGGGACACAGGATTTTTCTCAGAGAGAGAGAGAGAGGATGGGCCCTAATCCACAATCATTATCATCATTCGCAAAGTATCCTGAATTTAAAATTTCATCATCATCATCATTTCAGCCTACCATGTTCCCACTGCTGGGACACAGGTCATCCCTCACAGAGAATGGGTCCTAATCCATCATCATCATTATCAGCCTACTCTTATCAGACGGACTTGGGCCTGTCTCAGGGTAGATGTAGGCGTTGATAGATGTCAGTGACATCATCACCATCATTAGCCTACGTTTATCAGACCACTGCTGCTGGATTTGGGTATCTCTCCATGGTTTAATGTGGGCGTTGACAGATATCAGTGTGACAGCTGTCAAACTTGGGTGATATCTCGGAAACTGTTGATCCTGGACTAGCAGTCTCTTTGCAGAAGTGATAGATCTCGTCGAGATCTTCATTTCCGATGACAGCTGTCAAACTTGGTTGGGTGATATCTCGGAAACTGTTGATCATGGACTAGCAGTCTCTTTGCAGAAGTGATAGATCTCGTCGAGATCTTCATTTCCGATGACAGCTGTCAAACTTGGTTGGGCGATATCTCGGAAACTGTTGATCCTGGACTAGCAGTCTCTTTGCAGAAGTGATAGATCTCGTCGAGATCTTCATTTCCGATGACAGCTGTCAAACTTGGTTGGGTGATATCTCGGAAACTGTTGATCCTGGACTAGCAGTCTCTTTGCAGAAGTGATAGATCTCGTCAAAATCTTCATTTCCGATGACATGTTGATGAGTAGTCTCTACTGTGTTCCTCCACAAGTAGAACAAACGTTAATTATTGGAAAACGTCGATACCAGGTACATACCAGGATAACAGAAACGATGGAGAGGTATTTCACTCTAGATTCATAAAAAGTGTGATCATGGGTAGCGAAGGGGAAACCGTCTTCACGGTTTATACATTCCTGGTACTTGGGACTTGGTGAAAAAAACTATTCTTAATTATTATATTGCACATAGAAATTAGCCGACACTCAAAGTCAAAATAGTAGGAAAAAAAAAATAAGTATAAAATTTTTGTTTTCACTGTACTTTACTGCCAGTAGTACTATTTGGAACAAAATTTGCGTGTCCAATCTGTCCGACTGCCCAGTCGGACAGATTGGAATATTTTTGTCCAAACAGTCCGATCATCGGACAAATAGTCGGACAGAATGGAATAAACGGTGCGAAGCAGGGGCGGACCGCTAGTAAGTAATAAAAAACCTAAGTGTTTCTCCAACGTATAATGTTTCCAACTTCATCATCAACTACTTACTACAGTTATATTATGATTATTAGCAGGATATTTACCGGGATAAGATTGTGGATGGAGCTCCCGCTTATCAAGTACGTACCCTGATAACTAAAGGCCAATGTTATATTCTGCTAATTATAATGACATATATAAAATGAATCCATATTTACCTTGGTCACGTCATAACTTGAGAACGACTTGACCGATTTCAATCATCTTCTCTACATAGTATAAATTGAAGTCGCTATCCGCGTCTGTCTGTATGTCTGTATGGCCGCTAACTCCTCCTAAACCACGCAACGGGTTTTGATGCGGTTTTCAACATCAGTTATATAAATTTTCAAGGAAGGTTTATATATATAACTAGCAACCCGCCCCGGATTCGCACGTAAATTACACCCGTGCGAAGCCGGGCGGGCGGGTCGCAATTTTTTTATAAGCTTTCTAATAATGTGTAGAAGGTACTTACGGAAAGAAAATTGCGCAAAAAAAAAAAAAAAAAAATCAGAATAAATTTACGACAATTTTAACTTTGCGCGTTTCACAGTTCAAGACAGGACAACGTCTGTCGGGTCAGCTAGTATTTAATGTTATCGAGTTAAATCAGTGCGATTTTATTTCATAGCATTAATAATGCGCAGTTTACCTATTTTTTTTTCTGTGCTGATTTCGTAGAATTTAGTTGTTGATTGTTAATAATTTTATCATGGATTCATAAAAATCCGCTATCTATTCTTTGTTGGAGATAGTTAAATTGTGGCATCCGGGCTTCAATTAAATTTTAATGGATATCTTATTTAAAATCCTGCTAACTGAAGGGTACCTACTACATTGAATTTTTTATCTATACATAGATAAATTGAAGTAGATTTCCGCGTCTGTCTCTCTGTCTGTATGTCTGTATGGCCGCTAGCTCCTCCTAAACCACGCAACGGATTTTGATGCGGTTTTTACCATCAGCTAGATACATTTTCAAAGAAGGTTTATATACATAACTAGATACCCGACCCGGCTTCACACGTAAATTACACCCGTGCGAAGCCGGGCGGGCGGGTCGCTAGTATCTACATAATATTATCTCTGATGGTTGACGATCAGCTTGAATAGTTTTATTATATATAACTAGTGGACCGCCCCTAAAAAAAAATTAAAAATATAGCCTATGTCACCCGGGGATAGTGTAGCTTCCCAACAGTGAAATATTTTTTTTCAAATCGGTTCAGTAGTTTCGGAGCTTATTCAATGCAAACAAACAATCAAATCTTTCCTCTTTATAATATTAGTATAGATTAATTATCACTTTGTTTAGGGTCCCGCATCAAGTAACCGTTATGAGTTCGTCCGTCCGTCCGCCAGTCCATCCGTCTGTGCGTCCTTCTGTCCATTCGTATATCTGTAATTTATAAGTGAATTAAACTTTGCTATTACAGTATTAGAATATATTTCAATTCTAAAAGCACAAAAAATGTTTTATAATGTACATGAGAAATAGAGAGGGATGTTTTTTTTCTTTTAATCCTGTGGGGCAATATATTATGTCAATATATTCAAGACGTTCTAGCTCAAAAGTAATTAACCTTTTGATAAAATTATCGCGATAAAGAACTCTTTGACGAAGCTATAAAAATTATGATGTGTTATATCGGGATGATACATCTCTGAAATTGAGCTATCTCCAAAGACATTCTTCGTACGTTCGAATTTTTCTACAATTACTAAATTTAAAATGTGACCACTATTACCTATATGGCTTTCGCTACGGAACCCTGCCATATATGCGTATCCTCACATGCTCTTGGCCAGTTATTATTTATTTTATTAGATTATTTCAGTCATTTTGTTTACTTATTGTAAAATGTGCTGCCCAATAGTTACAATCTAGGTGTCTTCAAGTCGCATCTGGATTAATTTTGACCGCATCATCGCTTAACATCAGCGAGATGGCAGTCAAATCCCATCGTTGAACAAAAAAAAACACAGCTTTGATATAAAATAAACCAGCCAAGTCTGGCTCGCACAATGAGGGTTCAGTACCACCACAAAAAGTCGTGCAATAAAACAACATTACACACATCAAACAATAAACAATGGCCAAGTGCGAGTCGGTGACAAATTTTTGTTCACCACCAAGTTAAGCAACGTAGGTCGCAGTCTGTACTTGGGGTCCACCCTTTAGTTTTAATTTTTTAACCTTATTATTATTTATTAGTTAATCAGCCGTAACGTTACATATTCTGTGTCAATTTCAACTGGCTATCTAAAGTTATCAAAGTACAATCGGGAACGAGTTGATGTGACTAGCAAGACGCCGGGGAGAGGGACTAAAGACAGGCTTATACCCAGCAGTGGGTCATTCAGGGCTGATGATGATGATCTAAAGTTTAAAGGTTGTCCAGTCAGAAGGGTGGATGGACAGACAGACAGCGTAGGTTTGGTAATAGGTTCCCGCTTATACCATTTGGTTACATCATCATCATCATCATCATCAGGCAGTAAACGTCCACTGTTGAACAAAGGCCTCCCTCTTAGAGAGGGGTGTTGCCCACGCTTGGCAGGCGGCCTGAGGATCGCAGTACGTTCACCGGGTACTAATAGGACGCTGCTGCCCATCCTGTCGGTTCTGGTCGCAGTTTTAGGACATACCCCGGGTACTCCAGAGCCTTTGGGTACGGAACCCTAATAAGGAAGTAAAAACAATTCATCCGAGTCTAAAGAAATTAAAAATCTGTCCGTGTCACTTGACGTTCCAAGTGGACTCCCAAACGAAATGACTTTGGAACGTAGGTAATTGCATAATAATCAGGGTAACAATGATGGCATTACCATTTTTAAGTGGGAAGAGGTTTTCAGAACCCTGCGATGACACGTATAAATATTCATAAGGATTTTGTAAAGCGCGAACGTATTTCGAATGACGTCCATCAGGTTTTTATAAAGAACACTGAGAAGGGTAGACGGAATGTACGTACATTTTCATGTTTAATTCTGAAATTTGTTTTCATGTGTTATGTTTCGTTTGAGGTATGTGTTGGACGTTTTGTTTTTAAATGCTTATGAGGTTCGCGTTTTTACCTTCGACCAATATAAAATGAATGGACGGGCCCAGAGTATTTTTGAAGATTACAAAATGAGCGCCGACGCTCACTTCGTTTATGTCGGTCTCTAGCCGTAGGATGTGCGACACGCGTCTATTGTTACATGATAATGAAACATCTGACAAAATTATGCCTCCGTGTGCTTTCCCGAAGTGTAAATACACATCAAAAGACCGCTATCTATTTTTGTAACAAATTTACTGTACATGGTTATATTTAGGTGTTGAAGTACATGCCCAATGGTTTTGCCTTGTTTTTACTGAGCAAGTTCAATGGTTATGGCCCGTCCATTCATTTTATTTTGGTCGAAGGTTTATACAGTATTTTGGGTTTCGACATAATTATGAAAAATGTGGGCTAAGGCGAAGCCGAAGCACATAATTATGGTGCGAGTCCGTCAATTATTATATGATTTCGTATGAATTAATACGGCTTTGTCACACTTTTCTAACCTGTGCACATTGTTTGCATCACCTTTCATTTTTATCATAGAAAAGTAAAATATAGATTTTCTTTTCGATTTTTACTCTAATGTTGGTACCTTCATATTTTTTCGGCTTGTTTACTTTATTTTGTAACCTTTAGTTGGATACTTTTGTGAACCAGTATTATATGTATTTGTGACTAGTTGCACCCAGTGGTTTTACCCGCGTGGATAACTCCTTATATAATCAGCTATCTACCAGTGAAAGTCCTGTCAAAATCGGTCCAGTAATTTTCGAGTCCATAGAATAATTATTAATTTAATTAGTAATTGTAGAGAACACACACGCACCGCCTTTTATATTTAAGAATATTCGTTTAGATAACCTTTATTGGCCTTGTTATTGGTTATCATATTTCTACATACTGTAAGAAGACTTGGCTATCCAAGTAAAATAAAATTATGTTTTTTAATTATTATTGAATGATAGTCTTGCATTTGAACTGCAACTCATAGATAGGCTTCCGCTTGGCCGCCAACTCGCCTGACGTTAAGCAATGATGCGGCCTACGATGGAGCACGCTTGCCTAGAAGAAACCTATTCACTCTCGACTTGAAGACACCCAGGTTGTAACTATCGGGGAACACCCACTCAGGCAGCGAACTCCACAGACTAGCAGTTCTCATAATAAATGTGGAATCAAAGCGCTTCGTACGTGTTCTCGGAATATTAACCATAAAGTGGTGTCGATTCTTCGTACCCACTCTGGCAGTCCGATAGAAAAATGGGCAGGAGGGAATCAAATCATGCAGATCTGTAGCACACTCTCCGAAATGTATCCGATAAATAATCGATAGACTAGCAACCTTGCGCCGATGCTCAAGACTAAGAAGCTCGTCTGATGTTAAGCGGTGCATAAACACTCGCGACTTGAAGATATCCAGATTTTATCTATCGGTGAACACCCATCCAGGCAGAGCACGAGAGAGTTGGATCATGCAGATCTCATGCACACTCTCCAAAATATATGCTATATTAAAACAGATGAGACTTTAACCACAGAAAAGAGAAGTAAATAGAACGGAAACGAGATTGAAAATCTGATTCTGAATCTTGATTGAACATTCTTATTTAGATCAACGCGTCGAACTCTGCATCCAAAGAATTTGGACCTTACCTTTTTGGGTTAGGTCTCAAAGTTTTTTGTCCGCATCACAGTTGCTATCTGATTTCGAATGACTGAAGTTTCGTTTATATGGGTGCAACTGACTATACTTAATAATGTATAAGCACATAATTAAAAAAATACATACATATCTTAGGTAGCATATTTAAGGTAAGTAGGTTGGTACTAGCAACTTATTTGCCATCTAAGTTTATATAACTTCTGTGGCAAGTGCCTTTAATAACTTAACAAAATACTACAAATACAGTTAGACTGCCCATAGACCGTTGAAGGTCTAAAGACAATCTAAATGCTCAAGCCCACTACCAGTTGGCAGCGTACCCAGCATGCTGGTGGCATTACCACGCTGAATGTCAATGCTTATACATGGAGCCAGAAACACGCCAGCATTTTGGTCACGCGTCGCAGGTTTATATTGTACTTTTCTCGAACATAACGAGAATAAACTATGCGTTAGTAAAAAAAACTTTACTTTTTGACAACATATTAACATTAAAAAAACTAAAAGTACATAATTTTTTACGCACCGTGATTTTGACACGAGTTTCAATTAGGGCCTGAACTGGCTGTTTCAGGCTCTTTACAACAAAATGAAACAATTTGCAACATAGTTTGTGAACAATTCGCGTAACATCCGACGAAGCGGCGATAACAGGAACTGCCCTAATAAAAGAGTTAACTTTTAATTAACTTCCTTTTTGAAAATGTCTCCCCTTACCCACTGTCCTTGGAGATAAATGTGGCAACGGGACGCGATACCCGGAGCGAAAATATTAAAACATAGCTTTAATATTTTCAAAATATAGTATTAATATTTTCTATCGGACTGCTAGAATGGGCATGAAGAACTGACACCACTTTATGGTTGATATTCAGAGAACCCGTATGAAACCGTATGTATGGGTATGGCAATATAGTGCGGAGCCGATCGATTTATTCCATAATTGATTTGTCTTCTAAATACTCGTTTAAGCTATAATAATATTTTGCTAGCAATATATTTTTTAGGGGGTTTTATCAAATTTATTTTCATTTTTTATATCCTTTATGTGGACTGGTAGTTTATTATATATTTTGATGGCCATTGGATTTTGGCCGGAGCTATGCATTGCTAATTTAGATGTCGGTAAGATTAATTTATGTTTATAGTTAGACCTTATTCGATAGTTTCGGTTTTCAACAGTTTCGGTTTTCTCAAGTGAGGTTGCCAAGCACAATGTTTGCTTGGTGAATTATTTTCATTGGTCGCTCACATTACCTTAAATCTTGATCAATTTCGGGCCAGGACTTCAAAAGTTACTGATCATTATTGTGTAAGTCTGGTGGTGATAGTTTTCATCTGCCGTCTTGCTCGCGTACGTTTTTTTTTAAATAAACAATAGGCTTGCGCTTGACCGCCAACTCGCCTGATGTTAAGCGATGATGCGGTCTACGTTGGAGCACGCTTGCCTAGAAGGAACCGATTCACTCGTGATTTGAAGACACCCAGATTGTAACCATCGGGGAACACCCATTCAGGCAGCGAATTCCACAGACTAGCAGTTCGCATAATAAATATGGAATCAAAGCGCTTTGTACGGGTTCTCGGAATATCAACCATAAAGCGGTGACGATTTTTCGTGCCCGCTCTGGCAGTCCGATAGAAAAATGGGCAGGAGGGAATTAGATCGTGCAGATCCGATGCACTCTCCGAAATGTATCCGATAAAAAATCGATAGACTAGCAACTTTACGTCGATGCTCAAGACTTAAGAAGCTTAGCCCGAACTAAAGATTCATTCAAGTATAGCCCTGGGTTACTCATCGTTTCGTACTCGTATCGTTTCGCTTTCCATCGTACACCTAGGACAATGGAGTCCTTCGAAGTTCCAAGTTTCAACAATAAAGTGTACGAAAAAATAAAGTTTTTATTCTAAACCCCATTTCTCTGGATAAGTCTGTGTAATTACAATAAAGTTGCTCGAATGTTTTCTAGGGTAATAAGGGGTGTTTATTTAAACTTGGGAAACATTTGGATCCTGGGAATGTTTTTTTGGACTTTTTCTTGGATTCAATTTGGGGTTTGAATGTAATTTTTCTCCGGTTTCAGTTGTCGGTTTAGCTTTTAAAATTATTTTTAGGCTTTTTGAAATAATTGCTTTGATTCTTGGCTTGAAACGAGCAGTGATTGGATTCGTGCAAACTCGTGGAGATGAGCAAATTTTTGGCCAAAATCATTAAAATGTTATTGTTCAATGTTATAATCTATTTAAATAATGATACTATTACATATGTATGCAAAAAACATTCTTAATATTAATATACGGGACATTTTTTCACACACGGTCATCTGACCCCAAACTAAGCAAAGCTAGTGATATGGCTGCCAGAGACTGATATACATACATATATAGTTTTAAATACATACTTAAATAGATATTAACAACCAGATATAAAACAAACACAAATGTCCATCGCATAAATGTTTGTCCTAGATGGGAATCGAACCCACGCCCCCAAGCTCAGAAGGCAGATTCACTACCAACTGGACCAACGGGCTATCTTCAATGACTATTGACAATGACTATTCATTCAATGACTAAATCTGAAATGTTAAGAGTAATTTTTACAAGCTTTTATTTAGTTTCACCTGTCCCGGTGTCTGTCTGTCTGTAATTAAATCTTGCAAGTAAAATTTTACCTACTCCCCGGTGTTCGATTGAGCTGAAATGTTGATACTTGTTAAGTTTCGATGACAATACAATATTATGGTGACAGTGAGCTGGTTTGATGATGGAGACGGTGGAAAACGGCACTCCTCGATGGATAATAGTAGACTAGCAATTCTTGGGCTCATTTTGATAAGCACAGTGCACACCGTTCCTATCACATATTTCATAAAAGCTTGGTTTGTAAAATACGGGGTGTATGGGGAACACTCTCGAAGCCAAGAGTAAGTAATTGTACTCATTAAAGCTTGGTTTGTAAAATACGGGGTGTATGGGGAACACTCTCGAAGCCAAGAGAAAATAATTGTACTCATAAAAGCTTGGTTTGTAAAATACGGGGTGTGTGGGGAACACTCTCGAAGCCAAGAGAAAAAAATAGTACTCATAAAAGCTTGGTTTGTAAAATACGGGGTGTATGGGGAACACTCTCGAAGCCAAGAGAAAGTAATTGTACTCATAAAAGCTTGGTTTGTAAAATACGGGACTATTTGAGACTATTATATTATGAACTTTTGAAGCCAATTTTACCCCCTTAGAGGTAGACAATACAATATACGGGGTATAAGGGGAACAATCTCGAAGCCAAGAGAAAGTAATTGTACTCATAATTATGAACAACGTTTACTATGGGACCGGCCCTGAAATCGCGAAAAAAATATTAGCTTTTCTATAGAAAACGGTCATTGACAGTCGACAAAATAATTATATGGAACAGCAGATTTTTTTTTCGCGATTTCAGGGTTGGTCCCATACTAAAAGTGGTTCATAATGATGAGTACAATTACCTTCTTTTGGCTTCGAGAGTGTTCCCTTTATACCCTGTATATTTTTCAATAAAAAACTTGTTTATTCAGCTTTTCACAATGTTATGCAACTGTCAGAGCAAATTAATATTTGGGCCGTATGATAGATGTACTTAGATGATATAAATAAAAAATAAAAATGAAAAATTAAACTACGTTAAAAAAAGATGTACAACGTAAAGCACAAAAGTTTATACACAAACTTGTGCTAATAAAGATTAAATTTTCAGGGAAACTGGCCCAAGTTAATTTGAACTCAGCACGGTACTTAAATAACGTTTAGCTGCACTGCACTCAGTACGAAATTAGCTGCGTTTTTTCTCATTTCTTAATTACCCAGCGGTGGAGAAACATACAAGTAATTTGGAGTTCAGTTAGTGGAAAATACACACGAGCTAACACAAAAATGAAACAAAAAGTGTACAAAACATTTACTTTTATTTTACCAGACCATTTCCTTAGTAACTAAACAAAATACACGCTAGAACGATCACTACAAAAACAGTTAGACTCCGTCGACCGCTGTCTCACAACAATTCAAAAACTTAAGCCTACTACCAGTTGGCAGCGTACCCAGCATGCTGGTAGCATTGCCACGCTGAATGGAAATGCTTATGTGTTGAGCCAGCAACACGCCAGCATTTAGGTCACGCGTCGTATTAACCAGGTGCTCTGTTTTTTTTTTTAATTGGGTGAGCTCCAGGTCCCCAAAGGCCTAGTGGCTCGACCCCAAACTGCTCAAATATGTATTGTAACCACCGCGGAGGTTAGCATATTTGCGCCGCTTGTGCTGCTCTACTGAATTGGCCGCCGCATCAGTCTTATCTTGTGTCTTAGGAAGCACGTAATATACTTAAACTAGAACTCCTGTAAATTGCAACAAAAAAAAATATCAATTTTAGTTTTAAAAAAAAATTGCTCGCCTTTAAGCGATGATGCGATTGATGCGGTCTAAGATGGAGCACGCTTGCCTAAAATAACCTGTTATCTTAACTTGTAACTAACCAACTATATAAACAAATCTTGGAACTTATCATATCGATTTGAAACTGCGAGATCCCTTGTAATTTTGGGACACTGAACATTTGGGACATTGTATTTGTAATTTTTGAACAGTAGTCATAGTGGACCCCTGGTAATTTTGGGACATAGGACATTTTGGAACAGGAGGATTTGAGAAGCTGGTATATTAGGTATAATAGACGGTTTCATACTCCAGTCAATGTAGCCCTAAGCCGTAAATTAGAGATGGCAATACAATAATTTGACACCATATATTTATAACTGATCTGTTAATAGAGCCAAAATAGATAGAGGAAATTTAGCGGAAATTTTTGGACGAGATTAACGCTTAACAAGAAATTTTTCGGAACAAAGAAGATACTTATACCTGCAGTGGGCTGATGGACCTGCCGACGATGATGGTGATGATGATGAATGTAATCTGTCTTAACACCTTACTGATAATGTAAAAACTACGAATAAAACCGAGGAAGTGCTCATATGAAGAATGTAATCACAAAGGCTTATGCCAAAATATTGAAAGGGTTGAAAGTTCGCGAGCTTTTCTCTTTTGCGTTTTCCAATAAATCAATACGGGGAAAGAAAACGTCACAATTTCCCTAAAGATAGATAACCCTTTCATTGAAGAGTACTACAACGTAATAAGTGCGTACTTAAAACCAGTAGAGATTTTTAAATATGTTTTTTAATCTATACTAATATTATAAGGAGGAAAGATTTGATTGTTTGTTTGCATTGAATAGGATCCGAAACTACTGAACCGATTTGAAAAATTATTTCACTGTTGGGATGCTGCATTATCCCCGGTTGACATAGGCTATATATCCTGGCTACGCCCGTGCGAAGCAGGGGCGGCCTACTAGTATCTTATATATATATTACACAGGAACGTTTTTTATAGTTTCACTTGTAATTATGTAAACAATTATCTTAAGTTAAAGATAGATACATTTATTTTCTAAAAATAGAAATTAACTACGTTTTAACAAAATTATGCACTAAAAAGATGCCTCCACGGGCGGTCTTATAGGTCAATGGTACTTTAAACCATATTTTTAGAGATTTTATGTAAGTAATTATCATAAAAACAAAACAGAATAAACATTAGGAAATTAATAACAGTGTTACATGTCACTCGAATGGATCCCTAAGAGCCATTTTAATTAACAAAATCGCAGGGAATTAATCATGAAAGCAATTAAAAATATTAATTTCGTAAATGAACCGTCATCGCTCGAATTGGATGGAAATACTCTTGCAATTTTAATAAGAGGATTATGTAAAAGGTTCATCTTATGGATACAATACGATAAAACCTTACTGATATCACAAAAATAACATTACATTGAGAATAAGTTAGAAAAAATGTTGCGAAACTTGACTGCGATACTAGCGCTACGGTAATTTATAGAACCCTTTCGTACGCTATCTGACTGCAGCGCTTACGGAAGTTCGAGACAACCTATAGCACGCTCAAATTACGGTGCCTTCTAAGTTTATACCGTTCTTAGGCAAATTTCCGAGCTATGCTCTAATGTGTCGCTATTGTCTTTCCTCTTAGTCTAATCTTCCTTGTTTTAACTGAGCGAAATAGAAAATAATCATGTGCTCTGGAGCTTAGACCAAAATAAAATTAATTGACGGGCCATAACTATTGAACTTGTTCAGTAAAAACGAGTCAAAATCGTTGGACATACCTATACTTCAACACCTAATTATAATCATACAATACATTTGTTACAAAAAATAGATAGCGGTTGTTTGTTGTTTTTACACTTCGGGAAAGCACACGAAAACATAATTTTGACAGATGTTTCGTTATCATGTAACAATAGTCTAGTGTCGCACTACCTACGGCTAGAGACCGACTGAAACGAAGTGAGCGCTGGCGCTCATTTTGTTATTTTCAAATATGCGCTCCTTCTGGGTCGTTTCATTTTATTTTGGTAGAAGCTCTGGAAATAGAAATATTCCAGAGCTATCTCTGACGTGCGGCCTTAACGAAACAAGTATTTTTTAAAGTATTTTTTAAACAAGCTGTTGTTTAAATGATGCTTTCAATTTGTGTTTAAATGTTTTATTTTTACTTTGACGGTAATTGAAAAAAAAAAATTACAATATTAGATATCGCATATTGTATTGTCATCAGAGCTAAAAGCGTAAGCAAAATTTCAACAAAATCATTTAAGAGAAATTGGTTCTAATTTCCCCTTCTAAGGTTTGACCTGAACAAACTATTAAACGTTGCAACCGAGTCAAATAAAAGTATTGTAAAATATTGACGTAGAGTAAAAAGTTATAAAAAACGTCACGAAACTAACGATATGGCAGAGCTGCCAACTTTACCACCTTTTGCTACCTTTTACATATTTTTTCCGTAAAAAAGCAGCAATCAGTCATGCAGGCTATGCAGGGCTGCCTTTATAAAAAAAGATAACCACCGCGTATGGAGTGGTGTTGGAGGCATCGTTTTTAAAACGCTTCATGTTCTAACTACGTAAATACATGATCATGAAGGGGTGTTGTGGGAATCGTTTTTAAAACGCTTCATGTTCTAACTACGTAAATACATGATCATGAAGGGGTGTTGTGGGAATCGTTTTTAAAACGCTCCATGTTCTAACTACGTAAATACATGATCATGAAGAGGTGTTGTGGGAATCGTTTTTAAAACGCTCCATGTTCTAACTACGTAAATACATGATCACATTTCAATAAAGGCATTTCAATTAACTTTTTATTCAACATTCGATACAAGAGTCTTATTGTCAGCAACAAATCAGACCACATCTCGATACTTAATGATGTAATACGTATTTAAGCGTGTTCCCAAATTCAATTTGCGTGGCTCTCGGTATTACAGAGGCCTGCGATGTTGCTACTGATTAATTTTGTTAGGACTCGTTTCAGTCCCGGGGGCTGAAGAGTTCTCTGACGAATGTGACTGTGTATTGGAATACTAGCTTTTGCCCGCGACATCGTCCGCGTAGAAGTCAAAAACGGTTCTAATAGGTTTTTTTTTACACTAAATTAAACTTTTAAGACAAACTAAAAGAAAACGTTAAGCATTATTTAAGGACATAAATTATTATAACACCGATAATGAACCTATGGAAGCTTATTTTTAGGCTTTTTTATCTCATTCCAAATTATTCCAGAAGAATCTCTACCTACTCATACGAAGGTTGTCTGGAAGAGATAGCTTTTAGCGATAATACTGCTTTTTGTGCTTATGTCTATTTTATATGTGTAAAAAGAAAACTACATGTTTATTTTCTTCTTGTTATGTATTGTTAAGTTGTGTTATTTGTATTGAAAACGATTGTACGAATTGTTGTTAAATTGGATTATTGTTATTTTATTATAGAAACTGACGTGGTTTTCACACATTTTATTTATACTACATGGGAATTATTCACGGTCTCTCCGACTATAGTTTCAACCGCATTAGGCAGTCTTTTTCAAGGTAAATGCACGCGCGCGGCTGCGTCTCACTTGGTACTGATTGTCAATAGTCGGAGTGACCGGCTTAATCTTATTTTATTTTATTTTTATTTTATTTTATTTTACAAGGAAAACATACAGCTGCTAATTAATACAGTAGATATAAGATAAATAGTTACACAAAAGCCAAAAACATGTTTTCACTAATACAAACTAGAAATAGTGTAAATGCCCCGCTGCAACACCAACTAGGGCCTGGATACGTGAGTAATTCCCGTGTAAGTGTAATATAAATAAAATGGATTATTGTCACAGATCTACTAAATCTGTGATTATTGCTGTTTACAGATCTGTTAATTTTGTGTTGACAATTAAAAGTTGTATTTATACTTTTACATTAGTAATAATAGCATAAAGTATCGTCAGTAAATAAAAATAAGTAAATTTTTGAGCAATAAATTGCTTGTTTAATTTAAATAGGTAGCTAGATATACTAAGTGAGAAGACAAAACTAAAAAGCTTTATCAGATGAGTTGATTTACGAAAGTAAACATTTTCCTTTTAGAAAGAGAAGATTAATTCAAAAAACGTAAGTAAAGGGAAAAGCTATAAATCCTTTAATTTAAAAAGAAAATATCCTGTTTTAAACGGTTCCATTAGCAATCTCTATTTTCAGGTGGGCGGAATTTTCTAACAAGTCTAAGGACATTTTTCTTGCGACAATACTTCAAGTTAATTATTATTAGGTCTGTGTGGGTAAGGCTGCCAATTTTTCCAATATCCTTGGAGCTTTGAGAGTAATGCAAACAATTGAGATAGATTGATTTAGTGTGGTAGAGTTTTTTTTGGCCAAATATGGACACGATACCATTTTGTATTTGCAAGTGATAGACAATAATGATGAAATATGATTGTGCTGATCTATATATAAAAAAGCAAAATTCAACACTGTTTTAAACTATCACGGTTGTTCACTAAAGTTATATGATTATTTACGGGATATTTACCGTGGTAAGGCTGTGGAATGAGCTCCCGAAAAAAAAACCAAGTTTTTTTTATGCAAAATTCACTCACTCACTCACTCAAACATTACGAAATCTCGAAAACTACTTGACCTACGAAGCTGAAATTTGGTAGGTAGATTCCTTATAAGCCGTAGAGGTCCGAGAAAGTATTTTGCGATACGGCTGAAGTTTATATGCGAGTCTACGCGTACAAAGTCGCGGGCAACAGCTAGTAGGTATATTATAAATACACGATATAATTTTTTTTTATCCGTCGTACATTACATAAAAATTTAATCTTGCTATTTATTACGGTTCGAAAGATACTGCCGTTTAAAGGTAGGAGCAACAGACAGACAGACAATTTAGGCTTAGTAATAGGGTCCCATTTTACCCTTTGGGTACGGAACCCTAAAAGGTACTAACATCCTGTCCCTTAACTAAAATTCCCCGTACCTAGGGAATCGTGAACTTTGACGGCCATGATCCCAAAACCAAAAAAAACTTAATAAAGGTTACAAAATTGAATCAAATACCTATGTTACCTTGATTAAATAATTTCATCCTTTCCAATCCCCACGGCCTAGAATTTCCAGATGCGTTAACAAAAAAATGATTTATGTGACAATGTTCCCTGACAGGTGCGGGAAACACTCCTTCGAGTAAGTAAAATATGAACATTTGCTTAGGAGATTATTTCTTTCGCGCTATACCATCTTTCAGTTGCGGAAGTATCTTGGCCTTAGTATTTATGATTTAAGATATTTATGGCCTTAGACCATCGAGATACAATATATATAGAGTCACAATCGTGCCAAAAAAAAATTGTACTAAAACTGGCGCACGCTACGAATTGAGCAGACTTTTTGGTTAGGTTAGGTAGGTAATCGCGATCTGACTACAACGCCGCGCGATGCCTGAGCTACGATGACGAGACAACTAACGTTGAACACTATGCAAGCGAGATAACGTCTAAATTGGAGTAAATGTGGCATTGTGAAGTATATAATTGATACAATGTATGTACAATGACGCTCGGACGTTTTCTGACTGTTTTACTGAGAGATTGTGACTCTATAGGAATTGTATCTCGATGGTCCAACCAAAAGCATTACTAAGAGCTTGTTTCCATTCCAGGCTCGGTCATACGCCTAGCCTGTCCATAACAACAAACTAAATATATATCTGTGAGTCAGTAAAACAATATTTTTGAATTATCTTAAGGCTAATTAAAAATATGTGAAGTATATAATTAATACAATGTATGTACAAGGACACTCGGACGTTTTTTAACTGTTTTCACTAAGAGATTGTGACTCTATAGGAATTGCGTCTCGATGCCTCAGACGTTTTTGTTTAGTTATTGTTGATCTTGGATGTTAAAGTATTTGACTTGTTATTTTAATTTGATATATGACGAATTTTATGCCTATCTTAGTACTATCCTATCTACTGGTCATAGACCTCTTCAGCCGTATCGGAGTCCACAAGGAACATACATACATACATTGCTTTTTATATTATACTAGCGGTCCGCCCCGGCTCCGCACGGTTATAGTTATATAGCCTATTAAAATAGCATATATTAATCAGTGATAATGTAGCATTCAAATGGTGAAAGAATTTTGAAAATCGGTCCAGTACTTTTTGATCCAATTCGTTACAAACATACTTACATACAAATCTTTCCTCTTTATAATATTATAAGTATAAGTATATATAGATACCCAATCGGTTTTGAAATTCTCTCAGTATTTTTTATCTTGAAAAATATTGAAAATATAGCTCTGGCCAGAGAGCGCGGCCTTAAACTAATATTATCTATTTTAAACAATAAACTAAATAATCATTAAATGTTATCTTAACTGATAGAATTACTTATTTTGTAAGCCAATACCACTATTATAGTAAGGCTGATATCTTTTAAGTATTTATTTCACTGATCCCGTGTAGGCTTACAAACAAGAATAGACAAACTAATTAATATTACCAATTTATGATTTAGTTCTTCACAGAATAAGATTATAACGTATCTATTATGGGAATAGTTAATACAAATTTAGCGGAATTAATAGGGTCTCAATCGTCGAAGGAAATTGATAGTATTACGTATTAATTATAAGCCAGTTTATAACCAATCCGATTAAATATACAGGGTTACGCGGAAACGATATACTAAGCCGATAGGTGTCCATATTGCCCATCATTATGAACAACTTTTACTATGGAGAACTTTGAAATAACGGTAAAAATATAAGCTGTTCCATAAAACGGTAATTCACACTCAACAAAATGTATGCAGCAGCTGATATTTTTTTCGCGTTTCCTGTGTTTCACAATAGTTTGTTGTCCAGAATTGCATTACTTAATATTCATCAACAGCCTATAATATGTTCTCACTGCTGGGACACACGTCTCCTCTCAATGAGAGACAGGATGAGCCCTAATCCACCACGCTGGCCCAGTTTCTGTTGGTGAATGTCATTACGTCTTTGCATAAAGTTCTTGGACATACACGAGGTTAGACCATAACTTATTCAAACAAATCAGATCAGTTTATGGATAAGAAATTACAATAGGAAAATTAGACATCATAGTAATATTACAAATGTGAACAGTTTGTTGTTTTGTTTGTTCCTCTTTCACGCAGCAACAGAGCAACGGCTCGACCTGATTTTATGCATGAGTATAGTTCAAGAGCCAGAGAGTGACAAAGGCTACTTTTCATCATCATCATCACCATTTTTCATCTCTATGCGGGTGAAACTGCGGGGCGCAGCTCGTAATAATATTATAAATGCGAAAAGTTTGGTGGTTTGTTTGTTCCTCTTTCACGCAGCAACAGAGCAACGGATCGACCTGATTTTTTGCATGGATATAGTTCAAGGGACATAAAATGACATACTTAGTTTAGTTAGACTTAGTTTATATCATCATTATCACCATTTTCATCACTACGCGGGTGAACCGAAGGTCGCAGCTAGTTGCCAATTTTTTTTTTTTTTGTTAGTAACTATAATAAAATGGCATACCTCAGTGGACAAACTAGGCGTTTACTATCTCGACACATATCCCTATATTAACAATTTCCGCTGCGCACAGAATAAATATTAGTATGAGAAGTACATTTCTCCGGCCCCAAGGCCTGACGAAGTTTCGGCCCACATATGACCTCAGGCGGCTGAATAAAGGCAGCTTGTTTGTTCGGGTCTCAAGCTCAAAGATCGCCTAACACTAATAAATGCACAACACAACAACATTGAATAATTAATTTATGGAGATTTCTATTACGATGTCGAGACGTTTATTGAAGGAGAAGCTATATACTAGCGGTAGACGTAAGTTTGCTTTGAAGTTACATTTTTGATGGAAATATAGTTAGACAGAAGATTTTAGGTGTCTTTTAAAACAAATATTGAATAAAATAAAAATAAGGTTTCATTTACAGTTAATTTTCTTTGTATATGAAACCCAATTATTTAGTTTATTCGCTAAATCAGATCATGTTCATTTATATAAAAAAAAAAACATTAAGTTACAGACAACGCTCAGCCTAAACCGCAAAGTCTAGAAGCATTTCATTTTGCAATAATGTATGTACATATTTAATAAATGCATTTGTATAGAAGTTCATAGTTTTTAAAGTTAGAACCGTGGAACGTGGTTGGTACTTTTGTTTATAAGATTAGGCTTCGTTTTATAATTTATTTATTTATTTAATAATAATAGACTTGCGTTTGACTGCCTACTCGACTGATGTTAAAAGATGATGCGATCTAAGATAGAGCACGCTTGCCTAGAAGAAATTGATAATCGACATAATCGTCTAAATTGGAGTAAATGTGGCATTGTGAAGTATATACATGTATGTACTATGTACAATGACGCGCGGACGTTTTTTTGACTGTTTTCACTGAGAGATTGTGACTCTATAGGAAATGTATCGAATCCGAAATGAGGAGATCCGTAGACGAACGAAAGTCACCGACATAGCCCACCGGATTAGCAAGTTGAAGTTGCAGTGGGCAGGGCACATATCACGCAGAACAGATGGCCAATGGGGCCGAAAGGTTCTGGAATGGAGACCACGGACTGGTAAACGCAGCGTAGGACGTCCACCCACAAGATGGACAGACGACCTAAGAGAGACCGCAGGGAAACGCTGGATGCAGGCCGCTTCCAACCGGCCCTTTTGGAGATCGATAGGGGAGGCCTATGTCCAGCAGTGGACGTCCTATGGCTGAAATGATGATGATGATGATGATGATGAGGAATTGTATCTTGATGCTTATAAATTATTTCGAATAATTAGAAATAAGTATGTATAGGAGACGTGGTCCTTAACTGATGGCCTTTTGGAAAAACTCAGAGTCACACAGCGGGCAATGGAGAGAGCTATGCTCGGAGTTTCTTTGCGCGATAAAATCCGAAACGTGGATATTCGCCAAAGAACCAGAGTCACCGACATAGCTGTTAAAATTTGCAAGTTGAAGTGGCAATGGGCAGGCCACATCGCTCGAAGAACCGATAACCGATGGGGAAGAAAGGTTCTGGAGTGGAGACCACGAACCGGAAGACGCAGCGTAGGGAGGCCTCCCACTATATGGACCGACGACATTGTGAGAGTCGCGGGCATCCAGTGGATGCAAAAGGCAGGCTGTCGTTCAGTGTGGAGGTTAAAGGGGGAGGCCTATGTTCAGCAGTGGACGTCTTCTGGCTGATGATGATGATGATGTATAGGCAGAGTGGATAGTCCTGAGGACGAAGTTTAGTTTTAGACTCCCAGAAAGCCTCTGACATGACTTAACGGTTGTTGATATAGGACAAACAACCGAGACCTACAGTAGGTGTTTACTGGCACGCTCATGAAGAAGCTGATTTACTGAAGCACAGTTCACATCAGAGACTTGATAAATGTATAAATCCGACCTGACATCACGAGAGCATACGTTTGAAGTGTGCCAAAGATATAACCTTAGCTATCACCGCACATATTTACATACATTTACTGAATTTGTTTGCTGTACGTGTCTATAGTTCGAATCTCTAAAACTGCCTTTATACTACACTGTTTTAAACTATCACGGTTGTTCACTAAAGTTATATGATTTGTCATCAGTGAGTGTGTTTTGTCGGGACTTAGGTTCGAATTCGAGTTCCATTGATAACCGTAGCAAAAGACTAAGAAAGAGGGTAGATCGTTATGTCTGCACCTAACTTTTTAACTGTTCGACCGCATTCTTTAGTCTTCCCGTGAACATGGTGCATGTAAATATCGGGAGCTCATTCCACAACCTTACCACGGTAAATAACCCGTAAATAGTCATATGCCTTTATACTTTTCCGACAGAAAAACTGTCGCCGAAATCTCCCTAATACGTTGACATAAGAGTGAGTTTTCTTTAAGCGTAGCAGTTGTGTAAGTCCTTTATCTGCTACCACTTTACATTCATAAGAGCCGTTAGTGCGACGGGTCCAAAGTAACATTTCACTAAAACAGTACGACGCTGTCAGTGGCATTGCTTGATGTTATTAATTATACCTATTGTTAACGCGCGAAGAACAAGAAACTAGGGGCATTTGACACAGTGTAAGAAGTAACCACAGAAAAGAGAAATAGAACGGAAATGAGAAGGAAAATCTGTTACCAGGCATTATGAGTGAACCTTGATTGAACATGCTTATTTAGATCAACGCGTCGAACTTATCATCACAGTTGATAAGTGATTTCGAATAACTGACGTTTCGTTTATACTGGCTACAACTTTCGTACAAAAATGCCTTGACAGCCGTTCTAAATTAAACAAAAATATGCTTGTTTATTTTATTTAGTTCATTTTATTGTTATAAATATGTTTTCTGCGGAAAAAATTCAAGTCAATACTTCGGTAGAGTTTACTTCACTCAGTTTATTGGATACCGTTTTTGTGAAGAAAGCCGAAGATTTTTTTTTATTGATACGATTCGACCAAGAACATTATTATAAATTCTTAAAAAAACATACATAGATCTGATTTGGACTCCTTTTACAGGCGTATACAACAAAAAAGTTGTTAGACACTAAAACTATACATTCGAATAAGCATACCCATATTATATAATATTCTTAACACTTTTGTCTCTAGTTAGAGACTTATTATTTTGTTTTTAAAACAAAAGACAGACAAAGCATAATTAAATACACCCAGATCACTCAAGGAGAAGTTAAATTCATTATAGATCCTTACACAAAGATTATGCCACATAATCTTAGTGTAGAGGAGTTAAGTGCCATTGTATTGTATTGTATTAAGAACTAGAACTGCACCCAAACCTGGCAGAGCAGAGTGTTTTATTATAAAATTTACTTTATTACTTCACTGTACATCTGCCATTTTCACAATCTGCCCTTTCCAGATCTGTCATTTCTAGAATCTGCCGTTAACCGAATATTCGTGGTTGTCACACATTTTGTTTGTATTACGCGGTAATTAATCACGTAGGTATAATTAAGCCGGTTATTTCGTCTACGGTTTCAACCACTGAATGCAGTTGAAACTATCATCGAAATATGTTTTTGTGGTTGATAGACGAAATAACATCTTCATGATACGTGAGTAGGATAATATTGGGGGTTCTAAATCAAATTCGAAACACCGTTGGACTTCGTCCAACACTGTTCCAAATTCGATTTAAAACCCCCAATATTATTTATGATTTAGAAGCCGCAATGATGTTTTGAATGTGTTCGGAAAAACCGGCAGGTAAGTAATTATGATTTAGAAACCCCAATCGTTTTTTTTTTGCATTTATATTTTACTTGATTTAGAAGCCCCAATGATGTTTTGTGAAAATTTGTTTGGAAAACCGGCAGGTAAGTAATTATGATTTAGAAACCCCAATCGTTTTTTTTGCATTTATATTTTACTTGATTTAGAAGCCCCAATGATGTTTTGAGAACGAGTTTTAAAACTTGACAGGCAAGTAATTTTGATTTAGAAACACAAATCGTTTTTTATTTACCACGGATTTATTATGTTACATTTTTGTTTGTCTGTCTGCCGTTTTGGATGTAATGAAATTTCGAGCACTTCTCGATTAGTTATCCGACTGAAACTTCATAGTAGCTCAATGACAAAGCATTTTAAAAAACTTGGTTTTTAGATTATGTTTTACATTTACATTTTACTTAATTTGGAAGCTGCAATGATGTTTTTTTTGAGAATAAGTTTGGAAAACGGACAGCTAAGTAATAATTATTTATGTATTATTAGGTACCTATAATGCTCACCTTGTTTATTGTTGTAAGATAGAGAACATTCACGTTACATAACTGTCACTGCAAGTTAGATTATTAAATTATGATTTCAAATAATATTAATTATTGTGGTTGGTATGTTTTAAAGAATCATAATATTGAAACGTACCTAGAAAAATAAATCCTTCACGTGGTGAGTAGTTACTACACCAAGTGGCCGTTTGCTCAAAGATTTATTGTTTTAATCTAGGCCGTTTGCTCGTACGTTTCTGTTTGATAATTTTAAACATACACAAAACACATAAAAAAATCCCAAGTGGCCGATTGCTCAAGGAATATCTCGCTAATTCTAGACCGTTTGTTCGTGCCACTAGTTCGTTTATATTTCTCAGTTAGTAGGCACCTAGAAGCGATATTTCCTTCACAAGGTAATTCAAAATTCATTAATTTCAATAAAACTAGTAATGCAGTAACGTATGTGACGAAGACATCTGGACTCTGGAATTGAAATGTCCGTTCTCATTAGGGTTGCCAACTTGATACCACGGATGAGTGCTAAATTACATTTCAGAATTGCGCTAATTTTATTGAACATGAAATATAATGAAAACACATATTTTTTTTATTTTAGAGACCTGTTCAGATGTAAACTATTGAATTACAACTTCATTTTATTCTTACTATAGTTAGAAACATAAAACGGTGCTCACATCATCAATAAACACAATTGGCAGAGACAGTATAGCAACTTATAAAAGCTAAATAGTTTTTTTGTTTACTTCCAGCATGTCAGGGGTTTGTTCTTCGGATACCAGAAAATAATTGATATGTTTGCTATTTAGGCCTAGGTACTGTATGATAGATTTCAGTGATAGACTCATGAAAACATAGCTAAATCTAGCAATTAAGTGCTAAGTTTAGAACACTAGCACTAAGCTTGTTAGTTACGGATGCCACGTACAGTCAACTTCATAAAACAGCACTGAGAGCTTCCTTGGAGCAATGGTTAAGTGGGTCGGTTATTGACAAGCAGATATTTGCTGATGATTAGGTACTTATTTAAACAAAATAGTGTTAGCATTTGTTTTACTTTACGTTGGTAAATAGGCAAGTTTTGATTTCAGATTTAAATTATTATTGTGAGAAAGTAAGTATGTACGAATTGGCTATTGTAGTCATCAATCTTCAATTATGATTTTGAATTTTGATAGCCGGTTGGTCCAGTTGATAGTGAAACCTACCTTCTAAGCTTGGGGGAGTGGGTTCGATTCCCACCTAATACAAACATTTATGTGATGAACATTTGTGTTTGTTCTATATCCGGTTGTTAGTATCTATTTAAGTTTGTATTTAAAACTATGTATGTATGTTTATCAGTCTCTGGTAGTCATATCACAAGCTTTGCTTAGTTTGGGTCAGATGACCGTGTGTGCAAAAATGTCCAGAATATTTATTTATAAACTTTTTTTAAAATATAATGGCATAACGTTTTTTGGTAAACACAACAAAAAACTAATTAATTAAAGTAACTTATCACAAACTTTATGTCAACCATTATAATATAAAAAAAAGTTTCGGTTGACGATTGCTGCGTTGACTGTACCTTTAGTAAGGCGGCTTCTTAACACAATAGTGTTGAATTACATTCGAGCAATATGAAAACAACACCGATTTTGTTTTGAATAGAATAAACGATGATTTTAAGAAAATTGAGGTCAGAGGAAAGTTGCGCAAAATGAACTACTTTATAAAATTATCAAATCGCATAATTATTATTCTATAAACTGCATGCATTATTGTATGTAACATGCAATAGATAGATAAAATTTTATTGCAAAGTAGAGAAATTGCACGACATAAATAGATGTCTTAAATTAGAATAATCAACGGACGTATTACTTAGAAGAAAATGATCTCTTCCAGGCAGCCATCTTAAAGTAACTTACAATAAGTTTTAGGTAGGTTCGAGTTTATTATTCTTAACTTATTAGACTAACCAAAAATTGAAACTGAAATACCAATATTATTAATAATATAATCATCAATTTATCTGTCAGTATCGTTTTACCATATATTCCTTTAGTACCTACTCGTAGGCATTGCACAACGGCTTTCGCGTAAATGAAATCTGATATGTTTATTGTTTCAACATATTGTCAATTTGCGAGCATTACCTACTTACTGTGGAATTTCATTTAATTAGTGACGAGTGACGTGGTGTGACGATACTTTGTTCTACAATTCACAAAAAAGAAAAAATAACCAAATAATGTTCGTAAGTTTTTACATTATTTATTATATATATATATATATATATATATATATGTATAAATAATTCGTGTAAGTATTAGGTAAGTATTTTATTTTATATTATTTAACTTACTTATTCATATTATGTACCTATAATTATTTATTTTGTACTTCTAAAACTGTAACTACGCGTAGTATCTAAAATATTATGATTTCTATATTTTTCTATAAGATAGAAAAAATCTGAGAGGTAATGATAAGTGGAATTGGCTGGTATCTAATTTATAAGATCTTATTTATTTCTTTTATAATAATAATGTATGTTTGTTGTTACCTCGAAAAAATATGATTATTTTTTGATGCGGTTAGCGTAGGTACTTTAAAATATTAGTTTAAAACTTTAAAAAATAAAATAATAATAATATTGTGTCTTTACGCCGTGATATCGCCGTGAGTGCAGCTGAAGTTGGTATTAATCATAAGAAAATGCTATCATATACCTAATGACATTATTTAATATTCCAGGTCGGACTCTGAGAGCTGCTATGCCAGGAAACGGATATTTTTGGAATCAGACGACGGAGAAGCTTTCATAAGGTAATAAACTCTCATAATACCTACATTAACCATTTTAATTATTGATTTTAAATCTAAATAAGTGTTTGTGTACTTTTTCAGCTTCTGTACCTAATACATAGGTACGTAATATGGAACAATAAATCTAATATTTTATAAAATTAAATACATCTCAAAAATGCGCCATGCAGAGGTATGGATCGTTGAGGGTTCGTTTTTTTTTTTTTTACTAGTTGCAAAACAGGCTGCACATTACAGATTAACTGAGAGTAGTCGTGAAATCTACGTTTGACCAGGGGGCGTTTCGCATCGACATTCGACGCTCCACGAATCCTGTTGTAGTTCCGCTGTTAATTAATTATATTTTATTTCATATTTAGGTTTTAGTTTGTTAGCTAAAGTTTCAAGGTAGTAGTCACTGCGTTTGTTCGTTTTTTCAAATAGTTTCTACATTGCAATATTTTTAAATACTTTCAGTGAAAAGAAAACAAAAGCACCTAAGAAAAAAGGAGCACGCAGCGGCGCCGCAAAAGATATCCAACCCGTGGCTAAGTGGGGACAAGTGACCGACAGCGACGACGAGCCTGAGGTACAGACAAAGCGTCGTGCACGCGCACTGAAATCCAGTTTGCCGTCTTCGCTGACTCGACGCGTCGCTGACGGTGTTGTACGCCGCACAGCAGCTCACATAAGCGGTGACACTTACATAGATTTAAAAATTTATAACGTTAGCGATATAAAAAAAACTGATCCAAAAGATCGTTGGGAGAAGGCCGCATTATCATTAAAAATACAAATGAACTCGGGTGCAGGGCTGGAACCGCTACACACGTTTGTGAAACAATGTCGATCTAAATTTGACGGGGAGGGGGTATTTTATCCTGACAAAAAGCATACCTAATTAATTTAAGTCTTTCATGTTTGGTTATTTTTTCTTTTTCCCTACATACAAATATTCACAGTATATCTACTTACCTAATAATATTTTAATCTGTTAAAAACAAAGCGCTATCAGGGTTATGTTTGCGATATAAAATAAACTTGATCCCAAGGATCGTTGGGAGAAGGCCATAATATTATTACTAAAATTCCAAATGAACTCGGGCTGGAACTACTACACACGTTTGTAAAACAATGCTGATCTAAGTTTGATGGGGAGGGCGTATTTTATCCGGACAAAAAGCATACCTAATTAATTTAAGTCGGTATCTATTTACCTAATAACAGTTATAATAATGTCGAACAAAACTATTTATTGTTCCGTTTGCGATAAATCTGTTAAAAACAATGCGCTATCGGGGCATTTCCGCACTAACTCTCATAAAATTAACGCTGCGGTTGAAGTAGACAAAGGTATCGAAAAAATTAATAGTGCGTTTCGCAGTCGTATATCCTCGTACAGAGTGCGACCTGCGGAAGAGGGCACCACTGTTGTGGACGAGGGTTCGATGCAGCCAGCGGCGTTCTTGCAACGGATGCAAGATCGCGTGCGAGGATTGATTGACGCTAGAAAGGCTATTTTTAACAATATCAAAGTAAATTTTGAGTTTTTCGCCGAATTTTGTAAACCACAAAACGATTCATGTGAGATAAAATCATTTGCTACAAAAAATATTGTCATATATCATAATTATGATTTCACGGATTTATTTTCGAACATTATCAATACCATAGTAAAAAAAATTGAAGACTTAGAAGAAAAAGGCAGTGGATGGTCGCTAGTAAAAAATTTATTCCTAGAAGTAAACATAAACAAATTTAATCCATTGAGAGCTTCTAGCTTTGTTGAATTACCTGAAAAAATAAAATACAGTCGGGCATGCATAAATATTAGAAATACTGATAATTTTTGCTTCTTGTGGTGCATTATGGCGGCGTTATTTCCTTCTAAAAATAACGGCGATCGAACATCATCATACCCACATTTCGAACACAGTTTAAACATAAAAAGCATGACTTTCCCGGTTAGTTTTACGGATATTAAAATTTTTGAAAATTATAATCCGGGCATTAGCGTTAACGTGTATGGACTTAGTAAAATTAATAATATAGTAGGACCATTATACAAAACTCGTTGTAAAAAATCTAAACATGTCAATTTATTGTTTTTAGAAAGCGGTGTTCGTACTCACTATTGTTTAATCAAAAACCTGAGTAAATTACTCAAACCTCAGATAACAAAGCATAAAGAAAAAAATTATTTTTGCGATGAATGTATGATATTTTTCGCTTGTGAAAATAAATTAAACTCGCACGTGTGCGGTGGTGTTGCTACCATTCTTCCTAATAAAGGAACCCTTACACAGTTTAAACATTTTGAAAGACTGCAGGATTTACCTTTTGTTATTTATGCGGATTTTGAATCTTTATTGCCGCATACCATAAGTAGACAACGCACAACTTCTACAATAAACTTACAAAAACATGTGCCAGCGGCATTCGCATACTATATTGTTTGTTCATACGATAGCTCTTTCAATAAATATGTGTCATACCGCGGATCTGACTGTGTGCATCAATTTCTTTATTATCTTCAAAAAGATGTAAGTAAAATACATAAAGTTTTGAAGACGCAAATCCCAATAAAATTTACAAACAAGGATGCACAAGACTTTTTAGAAGCCAAAAATTGTTTTATTTGCAATCAGATTTTATTTGATGATAAAGTACGCGATCACTGCCATTTAACTGGTTTATATAGAGGTGCGGCACATTCTTTTTGTAATTTACGATTCACTTTACCTAATTTCATACCAGTTTTTTTCCATAATTTGTCTGGATACGATAGTCATCTTTTTATTCGTCAGCTAGGCGAATTGCCAGGAAATATAAAAGTTATAGCTAAGAATAAAGAAAATTACATATCTTTCACAAAGTATTTTGTCACTGAAGATAAGAAGTACTTACCAGTTCGATTCGTAGACTCCTTCAAATTTTTGGGTACTAGTTTAGACAAACTAGTCGAAAACCTTGATAAAAGTGACTTTTTTTACCTGTCTAAGTTTTTTCCGGAAAGTAAACAATTTGAATTATTGACACGAAAGGGAGTTTTTCCATATGAACATATGACTAGTTGGAGTTCTTTTGAAGAAAAATCTCTACCACCACGAGATTGTTTTTATAGTAGTTTGTGCGATGATACAGTGACAAAATTAAATTATGAGCATGCCAAAAAAGTGTGGAGTACGTTTGATATTAAAAACTTAGGCGATTATACAGATTTGTATCTCAAATCAGATGTATTATTACTAACGGATGTTTTTGAAAAATTTCGCAAAACCTGTAAAAAGAATTTTCGTTTAGATCCAGCGTTTTACATTACAGCACCCAGTTTAAGTTTTGATTCGATGTTATTAAAAACTGCCGTAACCTTACAATTAATCGAAAATTTGGAAATTGTACGTCTGCTACAAAAAGGTATCCGCGGCGGTCTATGTTTATGTCCCAATAGATATGCAAAAGCTAATAACAAATATCTATCCAGCTACAATCCAGCCACGCCAAGTAACTTTTTATTTTATATTGACGCAAACAACCTATACGGTTATGCGTCATGTGCATATTTACCTATATCTGATTTTGAATTATTAAATGAAACACAAATAAAACAACTGGACGTTATAAATGTGCCTAATGATTCTGAGTACGGTTTTATATTAGAAGTAGATTTGGAGTACCCCGAATACTTACATAATTCACATAATGAATTACCCTTTTGCCCACAAAAATTTACGCCACCCGGTTCAAAAACTCCTAAACTAATACCTAATTTGTACGACAAATTTATGTATGTCATCCATTATGTCCACCTAAAAACATGTGTAAAACATGGTTTAAAGTTAAAGAAAATTCATCGTGTAGTAAAATTCAAACAGAGTCCATTTTTAAAACAATATATAGACTTAAACACGGAACTGCGACAGAGGGCAAAATCACAATTTGAACAAGATTTTTTCAAATTACTCAATAATAGTATATTTGGCAAGACTTTGGAAAACACAGAAAAACGTCTCAGTGTAAAATTAGTTAACAAATGGAATGACTGTTCTAATAAAACAAAAAAATATCTGGCAGCCGAGCAGTTAATATCGAGACCTAACTTTCATAGCATAACCGTATTTAGTGAAAACTTTGTTGCTATTCAAATGACACCTGAAACGGTAACGCTTGACAAACCAATTTATATCGGGTTTACGGTACTAGAAATATCTAAAAGTCACATGTATGATTTTCACTATTCAGTAATGAAACCATTTTATGGTGAAAATATAAAACTTTGTTACACTGATACTGATAGCTTTTTGTACTCAATAAACACAAATGATATTTATAAAGATTTAAAACTCAATTTTGGTTCATATTTTGACACTAGCAATTATTCGGAAAATAACGCGTATGGCATCGTTCAACGTAATAAAAAAGTTCCTGGCCTTTTTAAAGATGAATTAGGGGGTAAACTCATTGAAGAGTTTGTAGGATTAAGATCCAAGTTATATTGTATTAAAACTTTTGAAAAAGAAATAAAAAAAGCAAAAGGTGTAAAATATCATGCAATTAAACGGTTGAGTATAAATGATTATAAAAATGTATTGATTAATAAAGAAGTAGTAAAAAAAAAGAACATAATTTTTAAATCTCTTAAACACGAAATTTTTACCCAATCTCTCAATAAAGTAGCTTTATGTTCAAATGACGATAAGCGCATTGTTTTAAAAGACAATATGTCAACAATGTCTTGGGGCCATTATTCGTATTTTTAGGTAGGTAAATACAAGAGTGAATATTAGAATTAATACTTATACCTGTGTCTATTTTTAAGCATAAAAATTAAGACGTAATAACTTGTGTTGTTAGTTATATAAGTTTTTTTAACAATAAATAATTTTAACTTTTTGCATTTGTTTTATTAAAAGAATTCCTCAATTTCATCTCATAAGAGTATGATAAATTTATCTGATATAGGTCGATACAAATTACTATAGGCTATAGGCATACAGCATGTGTGCATTTTGCATGCATCAGCAAGCGTGCGGAGTGCAGGGAGGGTTACAAACAAACAAGTACAAACTTGTTTTATTAGGTATTGTATCACTAACATAACATGCATATGTGCAATGTGCATGCGCAGCAAACATGCGGATAATTTGCAAGGTTTACAAACTTATTTTGTTAGGTGTCGCTATTATTTCAGTTTAGGGAAATTGCGATTCATTACTCATTCTCCGTTTCTATTGAAAGCACTTCCTACTTTTATCAATAATATTATTATATTGACATGTCGGTAAGTTGTAAATAAATAAAAAATGATTAAATAAAAACAAAAAAAAGTTCATTGTTAATATAATATAAATGTATTGCCTACAGACGCGGTGTGATTCAGAAGACATCATGCAGTCGTCATTTTTCCAGGACGCACAAGATCCGTACGAACTACAAAGTTTTGAAGAAACCTATCCAGAGATAGCGAAACTTCAAAGAAAAAACAAATCAAGGAAGGTTCGTGAGCCTGGATTGGTTGAGAAGAAAAAGAAACCCTTGAGCAGAACTCCTTCATATGTCATCAACAAAAGGAATTTTAAAGGCATAAGGCTGATTAAAATTAGTGTGATAGACTTAACTGGAGAAACCAATAATAGTGAATTTAGTGAAAACAATAATAGTTATACCAGTGATAATAACGTTGTGCTAGCCGCGCAGTATGTGACTTGTGACCACATTGATGAAATTATGGACCAGGCAGAAAGTTTAATCAATAAAATATCTAAGAAACTGTGTAATAATAACTTTTGATAGTTTTTATTCATTTAATAAGTACATTGTTTTAAATATAATGTTGTTATAAATGTACAATAAAGCTAAAAATAAAAGAAATAATGTTTATTATTGGTAAGTCTACTTTGTTTATAATGTATCTAATTTTACTTCTATATTTCTAATTATTAATATAATATATTTATAACATTTTGTTTGTTTTATTTTCAAAATAGGAATACAATGAAACTATATTGGTAGGTTATAAAATATAACTATATTTCAAACAAGTAAATTTAATATTAAAATACATTACATTAATCAAAGCGTAAATCATTAAACAAAGTAGGTAACTAAGTATCTAGAATAATGTGCATATTATTATCTTCAAACCACCTTTTTATACATATTACATTTTTCAATGCACATTGTTTATAATGGTTAACACAATTAAAAGTATTATTACTATAGTCATTAAACAATTTCAAAAAATTAGGACAACCCTTTTCCCCTACATCTATAATTTCACAGTTACCGCAAAGCTCTTTAATCCATTTAATTTTCTCCAAGCCTTTAGTTATAATTTTTTTATTTACTAAATACGGTATAATAATGCGCCTAAACTCTTGGTAGTCTACAAATCCTTCACTCCATAATATTCCTCGATTGTTTTCTATCCATCTCACCTGCCTTTTTTCTTCTCTTGATAAATTTCCATATGAGTAGGGAGGCTTTATTAAAAACGTCTGAGTGTGTTTTTTCTGAATATAGAATAGCTAGTTCCTTTACAATAAACTTGTTTTCAGAATCTTTAAATCCTTGAATATCGACAATTATTGTGTCAGGCATCATGATATCCTCTTCACTAGATTTGTTAATGGTCTATATTCTACAATACAATCGTTAAGAATAAGACAGTATGCTGATGTATCACCAGGTATTGCTGTGTTACTTTCGAACTCTACGCGCACATTTACCACAGGACCTGATTTAATATTATCACATTGTCTAGAACAATCAATTACAAATAGTGGCGCTTTATCTTTAAATTCTATTGTGTCTAACAAGGGCTCTGTTCTTCGTCCGTAATAAGACTGTTGAAATCGAACATATTGTTCGTATAATATAGCATATTTGTGATCAGAAAAATTAGAATTGAGACTTTCATAAGGAAAGTACGTAGAATTAAGATACACTTTAATATCGCGTAAGTTACAGTGATCGAATTGTGACATATCTTTATCTGCCCGATTTTTTCTGCTAGTTTGTAATCCTATAATTACGTATCTAGGTTTTTCAATTTGAGATGAAGTTTTGATGGTCCATGTATGTTTTGTTGTTTGAGGTAGTAAAGGATACTCGTACAAGTCCCAATTTCTAAAAGCTAACATAATTGCACGATCTTTCTCTAAGAACTTCAGTAAATTAACCTTTTCTCTGTCCGATACTTTAATATGTGGTACACGCCATATTATTTTATGTATTTTAATATCGTCTAGAACTTCTCCGGTGTTTATTTTTAAAGCATTCAGGTCCGTATTGCTACGTAAGAGTATTAATTCATGTTTACAGTTAATTACAATTTTTTTATAATCTTCTGCGAAGCCAAGAATATTGCTTAGCGGTATTGAACCGGAAAAATGGCCTTCCATCTTTGTGCCATCCATATCCCAACCCCAGGCTTTTGACGCCCTAGATTCATTCTCAGTCATCGAAATCAAAGATTTAATTGTAGTTGTTATACCTGCATTTTTAATTTTGTCTATTTCCACTCCATTAAGCTCATAGCGAATATCTTGAAAAAGATAGAGTAAAGGATTGTTGGTGAATTCAATATTTGTTACTTTTGCTTTCGTATCTTTTTTATGAACATTGACAACGCCTTCCAAATAAAGAGTACTTTCTGATGGTAGTAAATACAGATCTTGTTGGTTAATTGGAATTCTGATTTCATCATTTCTGTTGAAACTTGTTACATATGGTTTATATGAATGGAATTCGATACCATCTATGGTGTTATCGTAAGCAGGCGTACTTGATATATCTAAAATGTTCATTTTAATAACCCAATCAGTTTCAAATATTGTTTATTTTCTTTAGTTATTTTTATTTTCCGTTTAGTTGTTCCTTTGCGAATAGCGTGACTAGCACTGACGATTTTTGATACTGCTATCTCGTATTTATTATAATCTATCATTTTTTCTTGAAATGTAAATAAAGTTGAAGTTCTTCACCTCGTAAATTAACCAAATTGTTATTAATATCCAATACTCTTATATTTATAGAGCTGATATTATTCTGATTAACAGGAAAATAAATGTTATTTCGTGGTATTTCTATGATTCTATACCCTGGTGGTACGTTAGGTGCAAACTCATGGATAATATGACTTAATTTTCCATTAATATATGACCCTCCCACTATATCACATTCGATCCTCACCACAGTCGTTGATAAAATGTTAACTGGAAGATGTGACTCGTGTACTATATTGGCTTTGTACGTCTGTTGACTAAAACCCAATAACATCCCAACTGAATTTTCTTTCTCAAAGTGTATATCTTTTGTGCATATTATGAAAGTTTTTAATGTGTTGTTATTACAATATAATTTAAAAGTTGCACCTTTTACTTTTGATTTCAAATAATCACAAATATCTTGAAGTTCATATGCTCCTTCTGGTATTTCTATTTTTTCATTATGTCCATAATGGAATTTATTATTTTTAGAGTCAATATTCGGAATCGAATTAAAAGTAGATAAATACAACAAAGCACACTCATATTCTTCATCAAGTTGCAAAGCAGGAGAATAGTTTGTTGATAAAATAGATGTATTACCAGTTATAGACAGCGTGAAAGACATTATAATAATGATAACAATAAAACCAGTACTTATCATTTTATACATTTTTATTTGTTTAATTCTGCAGATACACATTATTTACATTTTAAAACAATATTCTATTCATATTTTTTCCAAAAATTTACAAGAAATTTTAAACATAGATGACCACAATTGATTGAATCGAACCTTTGATAAATACAATAGTTGTACGATATATCATTTTTCAAATATTTTTTTAATTCAAGTGGCGGCTTTAAATTACCAAAGCTGTCAAAATACTCACAATAATCATAAACTTTAACATAGGCTACCCAGTGAGTTCCTTTGTTAGCGGAACTATCTAAATTAACGATAGCACATTCAATATCTTTAGGTTTTCTCGGCAATCTATCTCTCATATAAACACCTCTAAAGTAGGGTATACGATCGACCGCATAATTGAGAATATCTAAATTTGTGAGAGCATGATAAGGTAGCCTTTTTGTTAGTTTTTTGATTTTACAAACAGTCCATTACCTTTTTTATAAGGTTTCATATACATGCCCTTGCCCAACGCAATAGATTCCATTGTCTTATTATGTCGTTGAGACTCCTGTAAATTCCGTTCAGCAGATTTATAATCGCTAACTGTTTTTGCTATGCCTGCTGCACCTCCAGCTAACGCACCTAAAGCTGACAGTCCAGCAAATATAGGTATCAAAGGTAGAATACCACCGGTTTTTGGTATTGGTATAACGCGGGGTAAGCGAACATTATTGTTTTTAGAATGGAAGAGTTTCTTTGCTACATCATATGCGACTTTAATCGCCGTTGCATCATTCCTTGGTTTAAGCTTCTTTAAACGCGAGCGAATTGTAGAAACAATCTTTCGAAATGATTTTACGCCAGCACCATGTTTCAATTTGGCTTTTATAACTTTGCTCACCAACCAAGATGCAGCTTTCTCTCCTTTTCCTATATTTTTTGATTTAATTCGCTGTTTTGCCATTTTTAGTAATTGTTGATCTGCTTTATGACGACCTTCTAAACTAATATTGTTCAAGTATGCAATATCGTGTTTCATGCAAGCGTCATCCAATTGATTAATGCCTTTGTCTCCTCGCAATAGTCGTTCCTTTAGTTTTGTACCAGGTCCACAGAAATTGTATCCTGGTAAATGAAGTTCAAATGGTAAATTGTTTATGACACTATTAATAAGTCCACCACCTTGCATATCTGATATACTAATGCAGAAATTGCACTTTATTTTGATTTTTTATATGTTTACAAAACATCATGTTTGTCAATCCAGCTGTTTTCACTTTCGTGTAACCCTAACCATTTCACAAAAAGTTTGTTATCTTTTTTCTTGATTACCTTTTCGATTAAATATACATTAGGACACTTTGTTTTTTGCAGTTCTTGTTCATAAAATGTACCTAATATAGGCTGTTTGTGCAAATCTTCTATAAAGTAAGTTATTGGTGATGTATTTTGAACTTCTTTTATAATAAATAATTCTGTTGACCAGTTAGGAGTATAACCTTTTTCAAAACTACCTTTGTATTTGCTTATTCTAACGTAATCACCAATATTACATTTATTTTTTCGATTTTCATGTACATCCTGCGATTTTCTTATGTTATCTCTTACCATATTTTCATTCGTACGATTAACTTCTATTGGTCTGTGTTTTGTAACACGATGTTTAGAGTTGTTATACGATTTTACAACACTTTCCAAAGGTTTACCAATCCACTTGTAATTGCCGTTTAAGCTAAAACATTTGTGTAGTTTGTTTTTCAAAGTTCTGATCAGTCTTTCAACAATCGATGCTTTTTTTACAGAATATGACGAATAGTGGTTTATATTAAACAACTGCATAAGTTTTTTGAATTCATTATTGTAAAACTCCTTTCCCATGTCAGTTTGTAGGTTTACTGGATCACGATGTGTTGTAACTAAAATATGTTTAAATGCATTCGCTATTTCTGACTTTGACTTTGTTTTGGCTGGAACAGCCCAAGATATTTTTGAAAAACAGTCTATTATCACTAAAATGAAATTAAAGCCCTTATTAAATTTACTTAAGTTTTGTATGTCAATTAGATCTGCTTGCCACAAATCATCAATTCCTTTTAATATAACAGATCGTCGAATGAAATTTTTTCTTGCTGTTTTATGAATTTCTTCTACTACTTCTTGCCTACTCATTTTGATTTAATTTTATCTAATTCAGCTTTTGTATAATATTCCTTTTTAAAATTACTTAAGAATATTTGGAGATCGACTTTCATCGCATCAAGTAAAACTTGAATTTCTTTTTTACTATAAAAAGTGTGTTTTATTCCATCCACGTAATCTTTACTAACAGCATCACTGCCAGCTGAAGGAAATTTAACTCCAGTCAATCTCACTGACTCTAAATCAAATTCTCCGGTTTCTGTCTTTGTTAAAGTCTTGTCGAAAATATCAAAGAATTCTGCTATACGTAATCGTTTATGTATATGATGACCAAATTTATCAATATTCATTTTAAGTGAACCGTTAGGTCTTAGTGATACAACTTCAATGAAACAATTTATCTGTAGTTTTCTATTTATTTATTATACCACTCTCACGCAATTCTTCAATAATTGATATGATTTCATTATCCAGTCCAGTGTTACCAGCATCTCGTGAAGCAACTAATAATTTTAATCTGTCGACTAATTCATTAGGATCATCCCAATAAACATAATCTATATTTTTCTTCCATTTCTTTAATATCGGTAGTCCTGTTCCTTGATGGGTACTATCAGTATTCGCAGATTTTTTTGAAAATATAAACATTGGTTTTATAATAGTTAGATATTTTTGCCCTCTGTTACTCATTATTGGTTTACTTGAATCATAATCTCTTCGATGCGCATTGCTGTCTAACAACATCGTTTTGTAATGTATTGTATCTTCATGAGTAACCATATCTAAATCAGGTACCTTATTAAACAACAACTCTTTTAATCCACAAGTTTTTTTATATTTATTCTTCCCCACTTGTATGTAATCATCGCTAACCATTACATGCACCGAGCCCATCATAAGTTTTCCCAGTTCTCTCCTCACACCAAACGGTACGTTACTAAAAGCTTCTGAAGACAACGACCATGAGGTTGCATCACAACCATCATCACTATTACTAGAACCAACTGTTCTGAAAGAGTTATTACTTGCGCCATCTTCATTTTCAGACAGTTCTGAATCATTATAATTGTCACCTGAATCTGGGATTTCATCTTTACTTTTGCGATCAATTACTTCCGTGTTCAATTCTTTGTTCAGAAAGGTTTTATCAAAGTTATTTTTGTCAGATCTTGTTATATTTTTATCATGTTCATGTTTATCCACTAATTGGTTCAGCGGATTAATTATTGGTTTGAAGACATTTTTTAATACTTGATCGCTTTCAATCTCTATGTCCTTCATTTTACGTATTTTTCTTTTAACAGCTTGTGCAGCATTAACTATTTGCATTTTAAGTTTTTTTTCCATTATTGATATTTTATCACGTATTTATGTGAGTATTACTGAATGTGAAATGAATCTAATCGGAATAAGCTGATGGTTTATATAATTACTCGAACACAACAAAAGTATCAAAATTTTTCCTATAGGCACCTCTATTTTTTTCGCAATCTTTATTAATTACCAGGTAACTGTGAGGCTCTGTCCATATTTTTGAACACATTTCTCTGAATTCCAACCATGTCATATCCATGTTTACATGTTCATCATAGGCATGTCTCATATTAATATCATCTTGTTTAAAAATAATTATCAAATTAGCATTGTCTCTTACCAATTGTTTTGGTATTTTACTATATGTCTGGTTCAGATAAAAACAATCTATATACTTATGTCTTCCCATTGCAAAATAGTCCCGTATGTTGCTTTGATTTTCACATGCTACATCGTCAAATATTATTATCGAATTAGATTTTGCTTCTTGTGGGTTAAGAACATCTTCGTTTCCGTGATATTTGGTAAAAGAAATATTAGGAACCTTTTCTAAAACCTTTTCCAGAAACATATACTTAGGTTGATATAAAGTTTTTGAATAAACATAAACATTTCGATAATGTAAACCGTTTTCATGCAAAAGCAGACCAATCATTAAGTTTGTTTTTCCACAATTTGACGGACCACTAATTAAACAACGAATTGTATTAGGCAAAAGTTTTCCATGTCGAATATTATGATTACCAGAATCACCATAATTTTTATTTATCTGTAACGATTCTAATTGTTTCACAAATTTCATTGTTATGTAAGATAAGAATGTTAGTATTATAATGACCGCTTAGATAGACTTATCGTCATTATATACAATATCGATTGCGAAGCGTGGCGAAAGTACGTGAAAGCAGATACGTTTTGTCACATATCACCCAGGCAATTTTTATCATAAATGTTTATAACTTACCTGCATGTTTTTCCGAACAAATTTTCACAAAACATCATTGGGGCTTCTAAATCAAGTAAAATATAAATGCAAAAAAAAACGATTGGGGTTTCTAAATCATAATTACTTACCTGCCGGTTTTCCAAACAAATTTTCACAAAACATCATTGGGGCTTCTAAATCAAGTAAAATATAAATGCAAAAAAAAAACGATTGGGGTTTCTAAATCATAATTACTTACCTGCCGGTTTTTCCGAACACATTCAAAACATCATTGCGGCTTCTAAATCATAAATAATATTGGGGGTTTTAAATCGAATTTGGAACAGTGTTGGACGAAGTCCAACGGTGTTTCGAATTTGATTTAGAACCCCCAATATTATCCTACTTACGTGAGTAAATCCGATCTAATATCAACAAAAAGGGTAATAGCTATTATGTCTTCTGTGGTAATAGTGACTTGTTGAAAGAAGAAACTGTGGGCTTGTGTGACACTCGATTTCATCGTAATTTGGGATTGGGATCGAAAAAATGCAATTTTGGTACTCTTGAATTCTAAACTAGCGCACGATTGGAACCGAAAATTGTGGAATTTTATGGAACTAAATAAAATCGACTCAACTCGACGTTTTCGGTACTCTTGACGCGATTGAAGAGTACAAAATGGCATGTTTTCGATCCCAATCCCAAATTACAATTGAAATCGAGTGTCAAGAGTAAGCCCACTGATTGAAATACTGTTGCAAAATTTTATAAGTTTTAGTTTCATTGATACGTCAAATGTAATATAGGAACTGTCCCATTATTCTTGTTCGTTATCAGTTCGCTAGGTCTTCCAAAAATACTTGATTTTACCGCTTTTTCTATTGAGAGCTCTATACTAGATTGCGTGATTATTTTACATAGTATAATTACCTCATTGTCATCATATTAGTACATATTTGTTTTTAGATTGGTTTATTTATTATTTTATTTATATTTTTATTTGGTCGTGTGTACTGTATGTGTGCTTGTACCGAGACATCACCAAACGGCTCCAACGGAAGACCAGCGCTGGTTAACAGCCGGCATTATGCTGAGTTGCGACCGATTTGTGACCTTATAATAATTTGGTCACAAATAAACTTTTTCTTTCTTTCTTTCTTTCTTTCTATTATACCCTTATCACCTCAAGACATGGGTCTTTTTTTTTCTTAAAAATTTCTTGAGCTTGGATTCAATGTCCTTTACTCGTAATATTAATGTGTTTACATAGTCTTAATAGGGTCAAACCAGTCATAATCACAGTAAGAGTCAAGCTAAGTAAGTCACGGTCAAGTCAAACTCATGCCCCTGTAAAGTGGTGGAGACTTTACAAGAGGCTCCAATGGAGTTTTGGAAACAACACGAAAAGACACGTTTCATCTCGTTATATCACTTGCCCACACTCGAGCACGTTTACGAGCACTTAATGAATATTAATTCACCATTTAGTACACATTAACACTCGAAAATACACAAGTTTAGGAAAATAATCCAATGAGCCGACATGTTTTTTCCACGTTGGCGCCAAAACTCCGACATGGGTCTTTAACCAGTGTGTTGCCAGTGATGACTACGGTATTGAGACGTACCATTGTCGCTTACCAACAGGCGAGTTGGTGGTCAAACGTAAAAAAAAGCGTGGTCCTTTTGGAAAAACTGGGCAATGGAGAATGCTATGCTCGGAGTTTCTTTGCACAATAGAACCCGGAACGTGGACATTCGCCAAAAAGCCAGAATCATTGACATAGCTATTAAAATTTGCAAGTTGAATTGGCAAAGGGCAGGCCAAATCGCTTTAAGTACGATAACCGATGGGGACGAAAGGTTCTTGAGTGGAGACCACGATCCGGTAGACGCAACGTAGGTAGGCCATCAACTAGATTGTACCGATGACGTCGTGAGAGTCGCGGGCATCCAGTGGATGCAGAGGAGTGGCTGTCATTCAGTGTGGAAGTCGGAGGAGGAGGCCTATGTTCAGAAGTTGACGTCATTTGGCTAATAATGGTTGCTTTTTAGGGTTCCGTACCCAAAGGGTAAAACAAGACTCTATTACTAAGCCTACATTGTCTGTCTGTCCGTCTCTGTCTGTCCTACCTTTAAACAGCTGTATCTCTCGAACCATAATAGATAGCCAGTTGAAAATTTCACAGAAAATGTAATGTTACGGCGATTTAGCAAGCAATAAAAAAGTCTAAAAGTAAAAACGAAAGGGTTCCCGTAGTACACACACGTATTTTTGTATTAGCTCTAATGTAAAAACGGTTATACGTAGAAGCATCAAACTTGGCATGATTATAGTACAACACACTTTAAAGTATCATCATCATCAGCCAGAAGACGTCCACTGCTGAACATAGGCCTCCCCCTTTAACCTCCACACTGAACGACAGCCTGCCTTTTGCATCCACTGGATGCCCGCAACTCTCACTATGTCGTCGGTCCATCTAGTGGGAGGCCTACCTACGCTGCGTCTTCCGGTTCGTGGTCTCCACTCAAGAACCTTTCTTCCCCATGGGTTATCGGTTCTTCGAGCGATGTAACGACTTTAACGTATAACAACAAATAATAAAGTTATATAATTATTTACGGGATATTTACCGTGGTAAGGTTGTGGAATGAGCTCCCGATATTTCGGCGCAGTTACATGCACCATGTAACTTTATTACATGCACCATGTAACATCATATAACTTTAGTGAACAACCGTGATAGTTTAAAACAGTGTTTAACAAATAATAAATAATGGATAAGTGCGATTTGGTGACAAATTACTGTTCATTACCAAGTTATAACCAATTTCGTTATTGAATTTTGTGGTGGTACGGAACCCTCCGTGCGTGAGCCCGACTCGCGCTTGGCTGGTTTATTTAAACATTCACTTTAAAGAGCCCTCAATTAAGTTCAAATTTATGAATAAACATTGACCGAAATATCAGATAACAAAACATCGTGTTGATTTAAATTAGACATCGAGTTCGCATCGAACAGAAACAATTTTGCTTTTATTTATCACCACTTCCAGCGTGTATATAGCCTACAATGCTCGTTTCCCCTGGGGCCTACATTTTTACGGAATAAAACGTAATTTAGATGCTCATTGTGTGACGGTATTTTAGGTTTAAAACGGTGGTTATAATACAAACACGTGTATTGGATATATACCCATTTGGTGGCTGTTTGTTATAGTAGATAGGCTTGCGCTTGGCCGCCATCTCGCCGGATGCTAAGCGACGATGCGGTCTACTATGGAGCACGCTTGCCTAGAAGAAACCGATTCACTCTCGACTTGAAGACACCCAGATTGTAACTGACGGGGAAAACCCATAGTTTGATCTCATAGGTACTTTAGGTTGATTTTTTACCGCAGACTTTGCCTGCGTTTAACCACGATGGGAAGCGATGATGACATGTGGTTTTATAATACAACACACTTTAAAGTATAACAACATATAATAAATAATGGCCAAGTGCGGGTCGGTGACAAATTTGTGTTCATTACCAAATTATTATTGTTATGCTGGAGCGCCTGTAGCAAAGTAATTAACTGCGTAGCAATTGCTTCGATAATTTTGGAAGGCGTTATAATAAGTGGTAATGCTGTTACCTGGACAACCTTATTGTATTTTGTGGTGATGTGGAACCCTCACTGCGTGATCGCTCGCACTTGGCCGGTTTATTTATTGTTGTCCATTTATGTGAAATGTTGGTACGGTGGCAGGCGGCCTGATTCAGGTTGCATCGCGCTATTACTCGCTACTTTTGCTACCGTTACCCTTCCTTTCCTACCGCTAGGCCTTTTCCCTTCCTACCGCTTTCCTTTCGCTATAGCAACTTGTTTGCTATTTTCTCAGTGAAACCAATTTTTGAGCTGCTGTAATCTACAGTCTACAGAAAGACAATGATGGATATATATTATACTAGCGACCCGCCCGCCCGGCTTCGCACGGATGTAATTTACGTGCGAAGCTGGGGCGGGTCGCTAGTTATATATATAAACCTTCAGTGAAAATGTATCTAACTGATGGTGGAAACTGCATCAAAATCCGTTGCGTGGTTTAGGAGGAGTTAGCGGCCATACAGACATACAGACAGACAGACAGACGCGGAAAGCGACTTTAATTTATAAACCTTCAGTGAAAATGTATCTAACTGATGGTTAAAACTGCATCAAAATCCGTTGCGTGGTTTAGGAGGAGTTAGCGGCCATACAGACAGACTGACAGACAGACAGACGCGGAAAGCGACTTTAATTTATACTATGTAGAGAAGAGATAAAGACAGTTCCAAACACCTCATCAAAGAACTTGTTTACGAAAACCGGTCGCATAATGATTGTTTTGCCGAGGCATGTTTATTAAACCCTGTTTTATTAACAAAACGTCTGAGAAGTTCTAGCGACATCATACTAGCAATTATAAATAAACTAGCGACCCGCCCGCCCGGCTTCGCACGGGTGTAATTTACGTGCGAAGCCGGGGCAGGTCGCTAGTTATATATATAAACCTTCAGTGAAAATGTATTTAACTGATGGTGGAAACTGCATCAAAATCCGTTGCGTGGTTTAGGAGGAGTTAGCGGCCATACAGACAGACAGACAGACAGACGCGGAAAGCGACTTTATACTATGTAGAGAAGAGAAGAGATAAAGCCAGTTCCAAACACCTCATCAAAGAACTTGTTTACGAAAATCGGTCGCATAATGATTGTTTTGTCGAGGCATGTTTATTAAACCCTGTTTTATTAACAAAACGTCTGAGAAGTTCTAGCGACATCATACTAGCAATTATAAATAAATATGCGTTTATTTTCGGTTCGTATTTTAACGATGTACGATGTAACGATGTACATTCATTACTCCGAAATTTGTAAACCAATTTACTTTATTCTTTTTCTGCTATGTAAAGGAAGGTTTTTGGAACAAAGGAGGTCGAGCAGTATCATGTGCCCTTAAAAATCGGACGCCACCCAGTTCGATCTTCGGCCCTACACCAATGACTTATTTAGTATCGAAATAAATTAGCCAGTTTCGATGCCATCGCTCAAAAACGGCGAAGAAAACATCGCGAGGTAACCAGTATGTCCAAGAATCTTAAAAAGTTCAATGATAATAATGACATTCACCAACATGCACTGGGCCAGCGTGGTGGATTAGGGCCCATCTTCTCTCTGAGAGAAGGCCTGTCTTCTAGCAGAGGAAACATGAAAGGCTGATACTGATAGGGAGATGAAAGGAGTGCTTCTATGAAATTGAAGAATTCCTAAAGGAAACAGCATATCGTTTTTACGCTTATGATTTGGCTTGTTGATAAATTTATATTTTATAATTAATTATTAATACTTTTGACATATTTATAAATTAATACAATTTTGCACGCCCTACCCCTAGGGCTGTTAATGGATGCACATTTAATATTTTAAGACCTTTTATACCCATTGGCAAGCAAATAAAAACTTTGACTTTGATAAAAAGAAGGTCTCGAGGAAGTTCCACATTTTTTTATAAACCTTGGCTTAGTAGTTTTTGAACCAGATCTAACAATACAATAATATTGTTCGAGTCGCTGGCACCCAGTGGATGCAAAAGGCTGTCGTTCAGTGTGGAGGTTAAAGGGGGAGGCCTATGTTCAGGCGGTGGACGTCTTCCGGCTGATTATGATGACGATGATCTGTCGATATGGCAATACCAATAATTTTGTTAGAGCGTTTACTAAAATTGAAGTCGGTTTTTTACATTTTTAATTTTATTTTTTCTGTTTAATACTTGTTTGGTTTATGGATAGCTTAGTAGGATATCATTGGGGTTTTTAGTCTTGCCAATTTAACATAATCGTTATGGTAGGTATCCATATTTTGAGATTCTTTACAAGATGAGACTTTTTATTATTTCTTTCCCTTCGTGGAACAAAGTTTTTAATTGTTTACATTACACGGACACAATACGTGTTTTTTTCATGCCATAGGCAAACAAGCAGATAGGCCGCCTGATGGTAAGCAGTCCCCGTCGCTTATGGATCCTTGTAACACCAGAGGCATCACAAATACATTGCCGACCCTTAAGGACTCTGTTAACTCGACTTTTGAAGAACCCCATGTTGTAGCTTCTCGGAAACACCAAGTTTGTTTAGTTGCTTTATGAATAAATGGGCATTCTCCTGTATTTAGCTTCATTGTTTACTGGGCGTTTTCAATGAGTCCTTCCAATTTTCGCCCAAAGAGATTGATGTTGTTTTCTGTCGACAGTCTGTTACGGAGTTGTACATTAAGTGTCTTTTTATGGACCAATTGTGAGACTTGTTTTATTTATCGTAGGAGATCATTATTTAATGTGTCAGGCGGCCTAAAAACTTTGACGTCGGGGCTAGCCACTTGGCCTATATGGACTTTACTTAGTTTAAGACAGATTCATTCATTTTGTGATTCAATTGGATAAAGGAAGGCATGCGAAAATTGTTTGGCAGACCGCGCAATAAATTATATGGAATATTAAGAAATCAATAGACAATAGATAATATTTTGTGTGTGACCAACAATTTATCATTAAAAAATTTATAAATTAGCTTTTGTTAATCATTTTATTATTTGTTGTTATACTTTAGAGTGTGTAATATAGTTTGATGCTTGTACAAATTACCGTTATTACATTAGAGCTACTTTTAAAAAAAACATTTGCTGTAGGGACCCACATTTCGTTTTTACTTTAGTTTTTATTTTTATTAATCCGCCGTTACATTGAAACTTCAATAGCTATCTATTACGGTTCGAAAGATACAGTCGTTAATAGGTAGGATAGACGAACCAACGGACGGACAGACAGACAGACATTGTAGGCTTAGTAATAGGGTCCCGTTTTTACCCTTTGGGTACGGAACCCTAAAAACGATTCACTCGCGATTCGAAGACACGTAGTGTTACGGAACCCTCAGTGCGCGATCCCGACTCGCACTTGGCCAGTTTATTGTCAGTCTTCTAAACAAAAAAATGTTCTGTAACGTGACGTTTCCAAAATGTGTTACAACGTAACACGTAATAAATGTATATTTATACTTTTTTTATGTATGTAAAATTAATTTCCATCATTTGAAACCAACGATACCTACGTTTTAAATGTGGAATTTTCAAAGAAAGTTATTGATACTATACGAACGTATACTTCACACACATCAATACGTAATAACACTCTTATTACCAGTATTTGAGACCCAAATGGTCAGTCAGATTCAATGCCCTACTTCAATTCCCCGGACATGTTTTGGATCGGGAATGCAAACCACAAATAGTTAAACTAGACACGTAGGTAATGAAATGTCTGTTTGACTTCGAAATTTGATCAAAACTTGTAATTTTTATGTTTAAACTCTATATCCTAATCCTAATAGATTATAATTATTTTAATACTTGAAAAATATATATGTTAAATTGGCCATTTAAAATGCCGCCCAATAAAATTTGTCCGTCAACTAAGGGAAAGCTCAAAATCAAAATCTGATCGATAGGGCACTGACACCGATAATTCAGCTTACTTGAATTGACGGGACCAGTGTTTGAGCCAGTGTTACTTTCCTTCACAAAAGAAGCCATTAAATATATTCGGGACATTCGGGACATTCGGGACATTTTTTCTCACACACGGTCATCTGACCCCAAACTAAGCAAAGCTTGTGATATGGCTGCCAGAGACTGATATACATACATATATAGTTTTAAATACATACTTAAATAGATATTAACAACCAGATATAGAACAAACACAAATGTTCATCACATAAATGTTTGTCCTAGGTGGGAATCGAACCCACGCCCCCAAGCTCAGAAGGCAGGTTCACTACCAACTGGACCAACGGGCTATCAAATAAGAGTTGACGTTGAAGTTCAACTTCATCATCATCATCATTATCATCATCAGCCAGAAGACGTCCACTGCTGAACTAAGGCCTCCCCCTTTAACCTCCACACTGAACGACAGCTTGCTTTTTGCATCCACTGGATGCCCGCGACTCTCACAATGTCGTCGGTCCATCTAGTGGGAGGCCTCCCTACGCTGCGTCTTCCGGTTCGTGGTCTCCACTCCAGAACCTTTCTTCCCCATCGGTTATCGGTTCAACTTACATAGACATTATTTATTTGTGAAAAAAAATAATTATAATTATCTACAATGGAAAAAAATGGCCTATGCTATTAAATTTCTGATATAATAAGCGTTTCAAGTTTTTGGTCGGATCAGGAAGGGATGCATTTCCATGTCCATTTCCCGGAAAGACATAGACTATAATTCCCAAAGTTTCTGAAGAGCAAGCAGCGCATACGCGACTCGAGCGAGATGTCACGCCAAAATAATCACGCTTGTGTGAACGCAGCCTTATGTTGATATTTCCAGTTCAAAAACTGACGTAACCTCGCCATTCTTACAAGAATAAACAAAATACTGCTAACGATTAAAAGCACTTTCCTTTCCCTGTTTTAACGTCATAATTTTCTGTGTAATCTTTGCTTAATTTGCGAGGTGCCTATCCTGAGGTTTTAATTCAATCCCAATTAAGTTAGTTTTATTATTTTAGGCGCACCTTTTAGGTATTAAAAGGTAGAGTGAATATTTTGTGGCTTTAAGGTTGGGACTGAGGGGTGAAACCGCATCTGCCTTCTGTACAATATTGTATTGAAGTTTTACTAGTTTCGAGTATGTATAATTATATAGGAGGTGATACAAATTTGGACGTTGTTTTGCTTTTGTAATTATTGCATGCAGTAACAATCAACGTCAAATTGATCGATTAAGCATATTACTCCGTCAAAGAGTATATTAATGACAAATTATAATTGTACACATAAGTACCTAGATGTACCTTATAACTTCATCATCAACATTATCATTTCAGCCATAGGACCTCCACTGCTGGACATAGGCCTCCCCCATCAATCTCCAAAAGGGCCGGTTGGAAGCGGCCTGCATCCAGCGTTTCCCTGCGGTCTCTTTTAGGTCGTCTGTCCATCTTGTGGGTGGACGTCCTACGCTGCGCTTACCAGTCCGTGGTCTCCATTTCAGAACCTTTCGGCCCCATCGGCCATCTGTTCTGCTTGATATGTGCCCTGCCCACTGCCATTTTAACTTGCTAATCCGGTGGGCTATGTCGGTGACTTTCGTTCGTCTACGGATCTCCTCATTTCTGATTCGATCTCGTAGAGAAGCCCCGAGCGTAGCCCTCTCCATAGCTCGTTGTGCGACTTTGAGCTTGCTTATGAGGCCCATAGTGAGAGACCACGTTTCAGTGCCTTATAACTTACTGACGTGTAAATTTTAAAGTTTACGAATAAATAATCTGTTTCTGTATTCTTTACCTTTTAAATACCCTACCACAGATTTATACAACATCTGCAAAGTCGCTTCTGTTCGGAAAATATTTGCACGGCAATGTATTAGAAGGTATCATAGAGATACAACGCCCGTTGTCTCCACAAAAAGACGCGACAAATGTTTTGTTCCTGGGTACAAGTGTACCCTCTCTTGGAGACATTATAATCATATGGCCCCTACTCTTTACAACCAACTGAAGTCAAAATTCCATGTATCTACGCTAAATTCCCATAAACTAAAAATTATATTAAATGAATGGCTGCAACAATATGATTACGAGTCCTTTGAAAACCTACTAAAGAAAATTTATTGATGGCAATCTGTCTTGAAATTGTATTGGACTTTCACGTTCACATCAAATTGCACTCACACTCCATTTACACGCACGCACGCATGCACGCACACACACGCACACACACACACACACACACACACACACACACACACACACACACACACACACACACACACACACACACACACTACAAAGATATTTTATGGTATATATGTTCCTTATGATATGTGTTTTTGATTAATATTTATAACTGTTACTGTTCCCAGTTTTGGGGAAGGCACTGTCTGCTGCAACACAGCTCACGCTAATGCAACAGGCAGGGTTCCTCCTTTATTTTGTGCTTCGTATGTAACAATAAATAAATTTTGTATTTGTATTTGTATTTGTATTTGTATCTGTATCTGACCTAAACCTTAATTAGAATAAAGTTTCACTAGCAATTAAGACGTTGAAATTGTGTCACATTCGGACTTGGTTATGCTAGTAGTCAACCTGTGACTGCAAACACTCCAAAGAGTTTAAAACGTCAAGAATTTAAATAATGTTTTTTTTTTATTTTATTTTTTATTTATTATTTATCTTATTGACTAACATACATGTTATTATAACACAACTCTGCCAAACTGTATAGCAGTTTGTAGGCAGACATCTACTCTCTTTACAGCATGTTAAATACTCGCGATAGAATCAGTTAAAAGGAACGGGTATAATGCATTAAATACTTTACTAAGTTTCTGCTCGTTTCACTAGGTTTTTAAACACAATTGAGGAGGTGAAGAACAAAACCTCACATTTCCACTTTTGAAAATTTCGTTTTTTTTTTCTTTGGGTAAAAAATTATAAATTGACTGAAGCATGTAAGTAAAACTTTGTCAAAAATACCTCTTTTCCTATAAACAATTTCAATTAAAATCGAGAGTTTCGAACAAAACCACACTTTTCCGTTGAAAAAGAGAAATTCCGTCGAGTCATTTTTATGTATTCTCTAAAATTTAAAAAACTGGAAATGTGAGGTTTTGTTCTTCAACCTCCTCAATTTTTATTATTTTACTCTTTTTTTTTATTATGCTTTTCAGTTTAAGGGTTTAAGTTTCCCCAAAAGAGTTTACAGTGTTCAAAATTTTGAATAAAATTAAGTTACAATTGACTGAATTTTTATTCCTAGTATTCAGGTCTGCGACAGCGTTCAGTAAGTAAGAATGAGTGCCAAAAAGTGCCATAAAATCAAGAATTAGTGTTGAAAAATGATCTGTCCATTTTCACAAAAAAACAAGCACATCTAATGACCGTTACCTTGACAAAGTAATGAACACAATTATGTTAAAGTGGAAAACTGACACTAATTGGGGAGAGTAGAGCCGTTTACCTAATAGCCTAGAATTTGGCAAAATGCCCTATTACCTAATGAGATTTTCCGAGCGTAAGGGTCTTGTCCGGCCTAATATGATAAATAGATAAAACTCTTTCAATGAAAATACCTACACGTAATAGCTGGCCTATTCCATACATCATCAGCATAACTAGACAGCACAGACTAGGTAAAGCTACATAGAAAGTCTTTGCTAGACAGTCAGTAGATAGAAAAGTTACAACACTCTAAGCGACAGTCAGTTCTTTGTATAACAGTGTTATCGTCTCTTCTTATTCTTCTTTCGAGTTAATGTTTCGCAAATAATTAATTTGATTTTAAATTAACATTTTGGACTAAAATTTGTCCGCCCCAATGGCACACTCCGTGGCTACATTCAGGTCGTCTAGTGTACAGGTTGTAGGACACGCTGCACAGTCCATCAAGTGTGGTCCTCTGTCTACGGCAACATTGTCGTCCTCTCCCAGGGTTTGTTTGAGTAGATGGTCAAAGTGCATCTGACCATCCCAAGGTTCTCTTTTAGCAGCCTTTAATTCAGGCAGAGATATGCATATATACAGTACGTATTCTATTGTCTTTTTACGAGGTCTAATACTTCCCCCTCCTGGGCAAAAGTCGTCTCCCCAGCTCCTCTTCCATACTTACCTACTTCATATTTTTAACATCATGTCACGCACGAGAATTGAACACACGACCCTTCGTCACGTCAAGACACGTGCCTTTAAGACCTAATCTTAGTACCACAAGGGATTTCGAATTCAAAACCAAGCTACACATATGAAATCGGATTGGATACGTTGACTCGGATGAAGCTTATGTTTCTAGAATGTTTAGAAGCAAATCGGGTTAGGGATATCAAGTTTTCCATTCACAGTTCTCAGTTTTATTCAATTTCGTATTGGCAAGCGTGCTAGCCAAGTTTTATTTTGACTCGCTGTACGCTATGCCCCTTAAATTCTAGGTAGCATTTCGTTGCTTTATTGAAAAAAAAAAGGCTTCAGTTTCAGAAAAAACAGCATTCACGTATATTCTTACGAACGTTTGGAGTCATGTTCATCGGAGTCAAGATCATCCGATATAATGTTTCAAAGTTCAGAATTTCATCTAGTCCATAAATTTAAGACTGCGATGGTAGCCGAGAGGTAGCTTGTGCGCTTTACAATCTGACTGCAACAGATTCGATTCTCGACCCAGCACTAATGACTTATTTAGTACTCAAATAAATTATGTGCAGTTTAGATGCCATCACTCAAGAACGGTACAGGAAAACATCGTGAGGAAGCTGGTACGTCCAAGAATCTTATAATTTCAAAGACATAAGATATTCACCAACATGCACTGAAGCAGCGTGGTGGATTTGGGCCCATCGTCTCTTTATCTCTCTCTCTCTCTCTCTCTCTCTCTATCTGTCTATATCCGCAGCAGTGGAACCATGATAGGCTGATAATGATAATGATGATCTATCTATCCATCATACTTAACAACTTTTTTCTTTTACCTTTTTTGTTTCATACAAAAATATTATAATTTAGAAGAATAAATTGATGCAACAAATTTACGCAGTCCAAATGAGGAAGAAAGGATGAAGCTGACAAGCCGACTCTTGCGTCTACAAAACACACAGCCAAATTTTTTTTTAAATGAAGTCTTGAAAAAGAGTTAAAACACTGTTCTTAACTATCATGGTTATTCATTACCGTTATATGACTGGATATTTGGTGCCTGCAAATGATTTTTTACATTTAAAGTAATAAATAGTAATATATTTTATTTATGTTACACGGAAATTACTCACGTAAGATTAAGCCGGTTACTCCGACTATAGTTTCAACCGCATTAGACGGCCTTTTTCAAACGCAAAGCGAGACGCAGCCGCGCGCGCGCATTCACCTTGAAAAAGGCCGTCTAATGCGGTTGAAACTATAGTCGGAGTAACCGGCTTAATCTTACGTGAGTAATTCCCGTGTAACATAAATAAAATGTGTGAAAACCACGTCAGTTTCAATAATAAAATAGTAATATAATTTGGACTGCTTCAAACAAAGGGTGAATATTAGAGTCCTCAAAGGTAGACAACGCACTGACAATGCCCCGGGTATTGTAGGTGTCTATAGGCAGCGGTGACTACTTACCATCAGTTGGCCCGTAGCTTGCTCACTACTTATTCTACAAAAAAAAATTGTTGAATAAATTTCTCTTCTCTGCTCGTAATCGGACTAAACTGCTGAGCAAAGGTTTTTCTCTATATAATAATTGTAGTGTTACGGGTTTTTTTCTATAAATGCGTAAAAAACGGCAGAATAGAAAATACCATGGTTATCTGTTTGACCTCACCCTTACAAAATACAATACCTACTTTACTACAGCTTCGATTCTCCCAAAGCTGGGATTTTGACGTGATTGGTTCTGAATGGTTTCTCGAGATCCTTGGCCCTGAATTCTGTTTTGTTGTTAAAGGCCTATTGTGTCTTTAGAAATACGAAAGCCGAAAATCATGAAACGATTAGTTCAAATTTGACCTCTGGCGTTACAACTCATAGAGTTGGTCACAGACCTTGGCAGACACTGGCCATTGTTGTTATTTAATTTGAGGGTGACGAACCCTGTACTGACCTCCCGTTTTAGGTAAATTATGTACTCCGTATTTCAGATATGTTTTCTCTTTTTTCAAGCTTATGCAACATACCCTGTTAGTATGTACGTTCGCGGTGTGTGGGGCAAATCTTGCAACTGGTTTTTTGACCAGTTGTCCTCTACCAATTGAGCTGAAATCGCAATGGAATGTTACGGTACCATCGAGCTGGTCTGATGATGGAGACAGAAGGTGGTTATAGGAACTCCTAACAAAAAGACGTAACCCTGTCGAGTTTGAGTTCGTTAGATTTATCTTCCCAAGCACTTTGGTCCTAGATGATAAATTCAATATTGTCCCACAAGTGTCTCCAAGATAGCGGACAAAATGTTTATAGCCAAAGTGAATTAAATTCGTAAATTTGCTGTTTTTTAAGTTGTGCCAATTAGCTGTTAGTAAATTGCATTTAAATTTTGTGATATTAAATATTGCATATTGTATTGTCACTAGAACTAAAGGTGTATGCAAAATTTCATCAAATCGGTTAGGAAGAACTGGGGCCCCACGGACATCAGCTATTGCGGTACCTAATCCGCTCAGTTGGAAAATCACGCGACCGCAAACCGTATCTGGGCGCGATAAGGTTCACGTTCGCGTGATTTTCCAACTGAGCGGATTAGGTGCCGCAATAGCTGATGTCCGTAAGGCCCCTGGTTATTCAGCTTGCAAGATATAACCAAAGAGGATAATAATCGCTAACGCTGAAGAGGTGGGACTTCCATAGAGAAAAATATTTGTGATACGAGTGCAACGCCTATAATGATGTGAACGCCCATAGAGACAAGCTTATACGTCAAAATAGGATAGAAATCTTAGAAGTTTGATTCCGCACCCGTTTCATAGATTCGAAATTTTTATTGAAGTTGCGCAAGATTGTCCTTACATACCATCATGATTTATGGGTATCAAAAAGAGTTTGCTGAGAAGAATACGCAAATGGTTGTAATTTTTAATTATTTTTTTTTAACCTATACTGTCTGGGCTGGCTGGGCTGGGCAAAGGTCTCCCCCATCTCCTTCCATAAATCTCGGTTGTAATATTTATTTTTATTTTTTATTAATAAAGTTTCTTTCACCATTGTCATATACAGTCTAATTCAGTCAAATGTCCTCCTTTTGGCTCAGTATATACTTCCTGGAAAATTTTGTCTTTTTTCCTCCTGAAAGGACGTTGGCGTCGCACGCTTTATGCATTTCCCAGTTTCAAGTATATAATATTGTTCAAGTTTTATTAACTATCGTCAAACAAGTCATAGAGACAATCAACGAAAGTCAAGTTAAAGTAATGTAACGTAAAGTGGTTAAGACTTAACTAGAGCTTTCTATGGAGTTTCGCAAACATCAAAACATCGCGATAATAGATGTTTCACATCATTATCACTTGCCTACAGTTGAGCACGTTTACCTGTAGACACCGCAAGAGTATAATATGGCCCATCCACCTCAAATTTGAAGTGTGTTTGTATTCAATTGTGTTTTCAATGAAATAATTTAACCTAGTGAAAGTTAAACCTGGTGTGAAAATCGAAAAATACAATTTTCTGCTCACCCGCTAATCACTCAGGTAAAAAGGCCTAAATTAACTTTTTCGAATAACAATGGCCAGGTTATTAGCTGAATAAATATTTTAATTTCATTTTGAATCTTTTCAAAGTTTGTAGCAGCGAGTTCTAATGGGGTCTCGAGATTTGGCCTCGGATTGGCCTCGGTTGAGTGCCCACGGGTTTGGCCCACATTGTTTTCCAACTTCGTGAATTTGCAGCTCTCAGGCCTTTTATGGGCTTCTTTTAAAGATTAGGATTTAAAGTTATTATTGAGTTTCAGAGACGACATATTAGCTAGCCATTTAAGTAAGCTGATATTGTTTCATCTAATAAAACAAACTATCTAACTAATTTAACCAAAACTTGACTAATTTAACTAATTTAATCCAGAGCTATTCGTATTTGATACTAATTCTATAGAAATCTAACCGGTTCTGAAAAAGCTTGCTCAAAATAATGTGCAATTGAATAATAATTTAAATCGCACATAATTTTGTTTTGCACTTTTCTTACTAATTATAATTAAGAAGTAAAGTTTATTTTGCTTATTTAAGAAGGATATTTTCGTAGAAAAACATAAAGACATAACTTCCACTAGCCACTGCTAGACATAATTTTCCTTTATCTCCTTCCACAGACTTTGATTTTCTGCCACCTCCTTTCTTGTTTTATTACTCAGTTTATCTGGAATAAATCACGTGGATGCATCTTGTAGATTTACCTCCTCGCTGACTAGGATCATTCTCGACAGATCCATAATGTTTTTTTTTTCTTTTAGATCCCGTTATAAAATTATGGTAAAATTAGTAAATATTGTCATAAATAATAATAATTATAAAAAAAGAACCGACTTCATGACTATCCCTACATTTACAAACTCAAACAAATAAGTAGAAAATATTGTTTAATGTTTCGACTGAAATACTTTGTATCCATGGTCATGAAAAATTTAACGAAAAACAACAGGGCCCGGTCGCCATTGAGACACTGCTTTGTTTTTTTGAAGTTTGTTCTAGGAACAGTTCCTCTATGTTTGTTGTTTAGTTGACAGCGTCGCTAGTGGAGAACAAAGTATGAAATTCACCAAGAAATAACTGTAGTTCCAATTTTGCCCACCTTAACAGCTAAGTTGGTGGCACTGTACAATGTACATTGAATTCGTTGCTTATTGTCGTTTTTGTAGATTTTTCAAAAAGCGCTGAATCAATGTCGTAAAAATTTATATGGGACCACTTATGAGATATGACCTACCAACAAAAAATAATCATCAAAAACAATTCTAAATTGGCGGAGTAATCGCGTAACATACATACAAAAAATATCATACAGTCGAATTGATAACCCCTCCTTTTGGAAGTCGGTTAAAAAGAGCGTAAAGTTAGATAGAGACAGATAGAGCCTGGTTCGATAGGCTTGCTGAAAAAAGAAAGAGACGGCACGGCAATGACACCTTTATCCACAGACTGGGTATAGCCACTACCTATATATCTATCGCAACCAATCCAAGGGCGTTGTATAACCTTAGAGATAAGGTATTCAATAAGTCCGTGATCGCAATAAATATCTGGACCAGTTATTTATAGTCTGCACTTGTTTATTTATAATTGTCAAATAAATGTCTATATAGCGTCCTCAGAAATATAACTTTATTATTCTGTGTTAAAAAGCTGTGGTAGCCCATTTGGGAGACCGCTAGACTTGAAAGCGCGAGGTCGCAGGTTCAAACCCCGGGCCCGTACCAATGAGCTCTTTGGAGCTTATGTACGGATTTTCACTGGCTTTTCGGTGAAGGAAAACATCGTGAGGAAATCTGCATACGTGAGAAGGAATTCAATGGCGTATGTGGATCCACCAACCCGCACTGGGCCAGCGTGGTGAATATGGCCCAATCACCCTTTCGGGGGTAGGCTAAAAGTCCAGCAGTGGACTGTTAAAAGGCTGACTATGATGATTCTGTGTTAGCGTCCCACAAAATACTGTTTGAAAGGTCCATCACATACTATCGTATAACTATGTGGAAATTGTTACAACAATTCAATACCAGTCACCTAAATCAACAAGCTCTACCAAATTTACAGTTTATAAATATTTCTAACACAGACGTAGATTTTCCCGACAACGATGTCGTGACGACTAATGTTCCAAGCAATGTCAAACCGATTTCAAAGAAACTGTATTTCATACATGTTTAACGAACTGTTAACCTCCGCTTACAGTAACTAGCCAGTAAGTCCAAACTCGTGAAATGGCACCTGGCAAAGGTAAAATCTTGCATTATGGCAGTCACGTTGCTGCAATTTTATAAAAAGAAAAGCAACAATAATTGATTTAACTTCGAAGTTACGCTTTGTGTGTTTAGCTTGAAATAGTTTTCGGAGATGCCTGTACGTAGAGATTAGTGATGTCAATAAAAAAGAGTATCGATATCGGTAAAATAGAAACTATCTTCTCTTATCATTTTGAGTACTAATTTATATTTAAAATTTATAATTTAAATACTATATTAAGATATTTATAATATCTATATTGTTAGAAACCTCTCCCAAAATATATTAGAAAAAGAAATAAAATCACACAAAAAGATAATTTATTTGTACCAAGAATACCAACAATTAATAAATATTTAACAGATGTCAAAAAATAGCACAACCGAAACACGACCGAACGTCTAGAGCGCAAGCCTGGCAAAGAAAGAGACGGACCGCCGCTTGCTGGCCGCTTTTATAGTCGGACGGTGGTAGGGGGTGGCACCGCTGCAGTCGTTTCAGCCAGTGTTACCAGACGAGAAACCTGATATTACAGTGTTTGGTGCTCAAAATTACAGTGTTTGAGACAAAACTACAGTAAAAGTAAAAAAAAAATACAGTGTATTTTACAGCAGATCTCGAGAAACTTTTATTGTTTAAGTTTAAATTAAAATACACATTTTCAACGACGATTTTAAACAAATTCGTAATGTGTTGCTTATTATAAACCAATTTACAATTATAGGTACTAATTTAAGTTGGTCCCAATAGGCTTGAAAACTTACTTAAAACGTATGACACAATTTGGGCGGTTAATACTACGAAGTGATTCTTAGTCTATGCGGGGAAATTCCCGCATAGTATATCCACCGCACTCTATTCATACCCGTTTAAAATAAGACATTTTCGTTCTTATTGCAATAGGAACAAGGGTTGTGACCTAAGCAGAGAGGTGGCGCGTGAGGTTGCGTTCCGACAAGTTCATAATTTTTTTTTTACTAAGGCTGCGTTCAGTTTACATTAAATTAAATAGAATTTTACCTGTAGAAAAATTACAGCGTTCTCCATACACTGTAATTTTAGTATTACAGTGTACAGTAGATCGTGGGAAAATACAGTGGATCTGCTGTAATTACAGTGTATCTGGCAACGCTGGTTTCAGCTAACAATATATATAAAAGCGAAATTCATCTAATTATCTACTCACTCATTAATCAAGAAATCTTGAAAATTACTTGACCTACAAAGTTGAAATTTGACAGATAGATTCTTTATTGGGTTTAGAGGTCCGCTAAGAAAGGATTTTGCGAAAGGGCTGAATTAAGGGGGGGCAAATGGAGGTTGAAAGTTTGTATGAAAATCCTTTGTTTTTGATGTTAAGGACATGAAATTTAGCATTCAGGTTAATGGCTTAAAATAAAGAAATATTGTATAATTATTTTCTAGAAAAAAATGGATTATTGAGGAGAAATGGGATTTAATTTTTGTAATTACGAAGCTGAAATTTGGCAAACAGATTCGGTGGTCCGCTCAGAAAGGATTTTACGAAAGGGTTAAATTAAGGGGGGCAAAAGGGGGTTGAAACATTAGATGGAAGTCTATGCGTACGAAGTCGCGGGCAACAGCTAGTAAATAATAAAATTGTCATATCTGATATCGTATTCAAATAATCGAAACAATTTTATTGTAAAAAGTATAGCTAGTGAAAAACTGGTAGTGGTTAAAACGTAAGTGGTGAATTAAAATAATGTAAAATCCGTTAAAAGTGATTTATTTCAATGTGCAATCACAAAAAAAAGTGAATAAATGTAGTTTACCTTATTAAATTTAGGTATGTATGACATTAAGTTTGTGAGAAAATCGACCTTTTGCTATACTCACACAACATCATAAATTTACTATACAAGCGTATTCAATGATTAAAAAATTATAATAACACAATTCTGTTACAAGATAAACTGGTCCACACAACAATAAACAGTAAAATTATATTTATTTATCGTTATAAAATATTCAAGTTATGCGCGTCTCTACGTGATCTCTCAATTTCCTGTAAATATTGGCAGTAGTGTGTACTTTGTGCCAGCCTGTAAAGAAACTAAAGGAAAATTTGCTACTTAAGTGTACTTTTAAAGTATTTTCCTCAAACAGTACCTACTTTACTTGTGTTTAAGTTTGGAATTCCTTTGATTTTTTCGGTTCCCTAATGGAATTCTTTCGCATCTGTTTGATATTGTGAGTAGTATCAACATTAATTTGATAGTAACTTCCTCTCATCCTTTGTTGACGAATGGGATATCTTCATAAGAGATCCGACTACGTTGAAGTGCTACTGAGTTATGTGAGATCAACGATTTTTTTTTTCATTTCAATTGACATTTATTAACTAAACAAAATACAACCTGAAACTAAAACTACAAATAGAGTTAGACTGCCCATAGACCGTTAAAGGTCTAAAGACAATTAAATTAACTGTTAAATTATTGTTGAACGAATTAATTGTTTTTTTTTTTCTTTAATTCTAAGATATTTTTAATGTATTTTAAGAGTTGATGTATCTTCCTAATCGCAATAGGTCTCCAGTTTGCAAAAATTCTTATCGAACGCCATTTTTGTGTCCATGTGGAAGCTGCCTCGACAGAAAAGAGCTTTATGGACTTTACTGCCAAAGAAGTGCCGGTAGATTTTCTCGCCATGGGGCTCTATAAATTAATGAAATCTTTTTTTTAAAATAATTTTCATGACCGTGGATTCAATGTCCTTCAGTCGTAATATTAAACAGTTTTCATAGCATTACCAGCGTCAAACAAGTCATAGTCACAGTCAGAGTCAAGCTAAGTAAGTCACGGTCAAGTCAAACTCATGCCCCTGTAAAGTGGTGGAGACTTTACAAGAGGCTCCTATGGAGTTTTGGAAACAACACGAAATGACACGTTTCACCTCGTTATATCACTTGCCCACACTCGAGCACGTTTACGAGCACTTAATGAATAATAATTCACCATATAGAACACATTAACACTCGAAAACACACAAGTTTAGGAAAATAATCTAACGAGCCGACATGTTTTTTTCCACGTTGGCGCTAAAACTCAATTAATATGTGCCCTGCCCACTGCAAATTCAACTTACTAATCCGGTGGGCTATGTCGGTGACGGCCTTATAAAAAACTTCGTTCAATGTACGTAGACTAAACATTGTAAATAATCTAACCTAACAGCTGTATTAATATTGTTGTAACAGGTTGATAATATTTAGCTTTTGTTAGAAACATAATACATGAGACAGAATTCCCTTCTTAGGTCGCAATTGAGGCCATTTCATAGAAAAAGATCATTCACACTCGAAATAATGGATCAGCTGATTTTTGTCGCGACATCTATACCGGCTTCGTAGTTGCTTAATACAAAAGATAATTTATAATAATACTTCAATTACCTTTTCAGCTCTTCAGCACAGTTCTGAGGTATACAAATACATATTAGTTTTTTTTGTTAAATACGTTACATTTCATTTTAGTATAAATTTACAATATGTTAATTTACTAATAAACAGGTACCCACTGAAAATTAACCGGATTATTTTTGTGGCATTTTTTTCGTATAAGTACGTTGTTAATTTTACCGAGAGACGAAATTCTATTCATTATAATCTCAAAGGGTTTAAAAGGTCCTAATTAGCTTAAAATGATCAACTAACGAAAATCCTCGCGAAAAAGGGAACAGAACAGTTGTTCAACTTTTTTCGTCACCAACTTCTGACCATAGACTTAGATAGATAACGCTAGACTAGCAAAATAATTATTCTCGTGGCCTTTGACAATTTATAATACAATAATTACAAGTATATTCAAAAATAATATAGGATTGGGCTATCACCAGTATTTACCCTTTTTAGGTCGTTTGCTTATTTTCTAAATAATGGCCAAAAGCGTGTGTAGATGTGCATTTGATAGGGTTCTGTAATCATAGATGGTAATTTTACATAATGCATAATTTAGAAATCAGATCACATTTATAGAATTAAAATTATGGTATAGTGTTTCGAACGAAGCCCTGTGGACTTAGGCAAAATTATATCATCATCATCATCAGCCAGAAGACGTCCACTGCTGAACATAGGCCTCTCCCTTTGACCTCCACACTGAACGACAGCCTGCCTTTTGCATCCACTGGATGCCAGCGACTCTCACTATGTTGTCGGTCCATCTAGTGGGAGGCCTACCTACGCTGCGTCTTCCGAAAAAAATATCAAAATTATATACCTAATCTATATATCACATCACATCATCAGTCCGTAAACGTCCACTGCTGAACAAAGGCCTCCCTCGTAGAGAGTTCCCCACGTTTGGCAGGCGGCTTGTGGATAGCAGTACGTTCACCATGTACTAATAGGACGCTGCTGCCCATCCTCCGGTGGTTCTAGTCGCAGTTTTAGGACATACCCGGGTCCGGTAATCTATATATACAAAAGCGAAATTCACCTACTCACTCACTCACTTATTCATTCGCTCACTCATTACGAAATCTCGAAAACTACTTGACCTACGAGTTGAAACTTGGCAGGTAAATTCCTTATGGGGGTGTAAAGGTCCGCTATAAAAGAATTTTGCAAAAGAGCTGGTTTAAGAGGGGCAAATGGAGGTCAAAAGTTTGTATGAAAGCCCTTTGTTTTTGATTTTAGAGACATGAAATTCGGTATACAGATTAATAGTTTAAAATAAATAAATATTGTACATTTTTTTCCGAAAAAGATGGATTAAGGAAAGGAAATGAGGGTTAGACATTGTACAGAATTTAATTACATAGAAAAAGTGTGTGAAAATCTTGGACGAATAAACAATTTGCGACAAGATTAAAATAATGATTTCCTAACATAAACCAGTATACCAAAATTGATATATAAATTCCGTTTTTGAACCATCTATCCATTCTAACTCTATGGTTTCGACAGACACTACGAGCGGTGGTCATTAGAGCGCGCCCGTCTCTACAAAAATAGAGTTCTGCCGAATTCTTTATTTAGTCTCGTTCAGTTGAAACAATTGTTTTGACTCGTCTACTTCTTGTTAGGAAATGAGTATGGTGCTCTTATTTTGAAGATACTTTAGTTTCATAACAAAGGAGATCAAACTAGAAAGGAGAAACAGGCGATGTTTGTTTGTTTTGCATCATAAAGAAAAAGTTGTTTAGCAAGATTTGTAATTGGTGTAATTTACGTGCTAAGCCGGGGCGGGTTGCTAGTTATATATATAAACCTTCCTTGAAAATTTATCTAACTGATGTTGAAAACTGCATCAAAATCCGTTGCGTGACTTAGGAGGAGTTAGCGGCCATACAGACAGACAGACGCGGAAAGCGACTTTAATTTATACTATGTAGAAATAGAAAAGATAGAGAAGATAGAGATTGTCTATACGCCTACTAACTAGAAAAAAAACATGATACAAAGTGACTAATAGTTTAACCCACCTATTGTCCATGCGTTTTTGAATGTGTGTATGCTTAGCTCGTATTTTGAGCAAATAAATTATCCTTATCTTTATCTACTACTAGTAGGCCGTCCCTGCTTCGCATGGGCGAAGCCGGGATATTATATAGCCTATGTCAACCGGGGATAGTGCAGTATCCCAACAGTGAAAGAATTTTTCAAATCGGTTCAGTAGTTTCGGAGCCTATTCAATGCAAACAAACAAACAAATCTTTCCTCTTTATAATATTAGTATAGATAGATGTGAAAAGTATACAATGAAAAAGTATTAAATGACCACATCGAGATCTCTATAAGAATGCAGGAGCTACCTCTGAGACATCATTCACGGAGAATTACTCCCTACTCCTTCCATTTGTACAACGTCTTTCCCGGGCTTGTTTGAATAGGTGGTCAGATTCCCAAATCTGTGTACCCACGAGCCGAAAGGGGGGGTTTTGTCGACTCAACGACAGGTACTTTAAACCCATCTAAGAAATTGCTTTGGCCAAATTTCTGGCAAAAGCTATGGCAGGGTATGAAGGCGTTTTATATAGGAAACCAAAAGTAGGTATGGCAACATTGTTAAGTTAGTGTACTATTATAGTGATAAGTAACTACATATTTCGACCAAAATAAAATGAATGGACAGGCCATAACCATTGAACTTGATCAGTAAAAACGAGTCAAAACCGTCAGACATACGTACTTCACACTTCACCACCTAATTATAACCATGTGCAGTAACTTTGTTACAAAAAATAGATAGCGGTTTTGTGTTGTGTTTTTACACTTCGGGAAAGCACACGAAGGCATAATTTTGTCAGATGTTTCGTTATCATGTAAGAATAGTTTTGTTGCACTTCCTACGGCTAGAGAATGACTGAAACGAACTGAGCGCCGGCGCTCATTATTTAATCTTCAAAATTTAGCTCCTGGGCCCGTCCATTCATTTTATTTTGGTCGAAACCTACAACACATTCTCCCTGCACAAGTGACGAGATCACGTGAAATTAATTTAAATTAGGTACATTTCAAATTATTTAAAACAAGCTGCACCCCACGGTTTCACCCGCGTAGATACTCTGGATAAAAGTAGCCTAAGTTACTTATTCCCTCATAGAGATCGTATGGAAACGCTGGATGCAGGCCGCTTCTATCCGGCCCTTTGGAGATCGATGGGGGAGGCCGGTGTCCAGCAGTGGACATCCTATGGCTGAAATTATGACAATGATGAAGTTACTCCTTATTACATCAGCTATCTGCCAGTGAAAGTCCCGTCAAAATCAATCTAGGCGTTTTGGAGTTCATAGCGAACATAATAGACACATATCGATTTTTATGTATTTTTAAATATGGATATTAATATGTAAGTCCCAAAATTCAAAATTCCCGGAACATTGAAACTGTAGCTAATGTAAGTAATCTAAAAATAAGAAAATAAAAATAAATAAGAATAAATTTTAGTAACAAAATAATTATAGAATAGTTACAAAAAAGATTTAAAAGTTAATTAAATGGTTATTATAATACTAATTACTAAGATACATTTAATTATAATTTATACCTCAAAGAGAGCGTTTGAAATAAATCTCCAAACAACTTTTAATTGTCAGATTGAAATATAGCTGAAGTTTTAAGCGCTAACCTCAGGCTTGTATAATTAATTCAAGCCTTAAGTCGAGGTACCACGAGACCTTTGTAGGCTATTATGACGTCACTTATCCGTCTCCTATATTACTTAATCCCTCAGCTCTGTCGTCATCCATTGTTTGGAACTGCGAACTAACAGGGTGTAAGAGCTTCTCAAACATATAGATGAGATACAGTGCCTTATATCATCATATCATCATTATCAGCCTTTTTTTTAACAGTCCACTGCTGGACTTTTAGCGTACCCCCGAAAGGGTGATTTGGCCATGTCCACCACGCTGGCCCAGTGAGGGTTGGTGGATTCACATACAATTGAATTCCTTCTCCGTACGTGTGCAGGTTTCCTTTCTGGGACATCATATCGTCGCAGGAAAAGCAAATTTACTGAAGCTCCAAATGACCATTTCGAGAAAAAGCCGTTTTAAGTTTTTTTTTTTCGTTTTTAATTCATAACTTTTTTCCCAGCACAAGAATTTCGATGACGTCAAGGTAAACTTTTATTAATTTGTCATTTTCTATGTCCAGAAGTACAAACCATAATAAATGGACTGCTGGTTTGTGATATAGTGGCGCTTAAGTAAAAATTACTTCAATTTACAGTAAAGCAAAATTTCTTAACCGCCATTTGATTCAAATATTTATAGCAATCAAAATTACTTATAACTCAAAAATGCTTATAAAATATTAGCTTTTAAATTGCCGGAAGCCAAATATACTTAAAATTTACGTGTAATTTATTGCAGGAAAACAAAATTACTTAGGTGACAGGCACGAATAAAATGAAAAAAACCCCTTTTTTCCTTTTACTGAAACGTCAAAATAGTGCTCGTATCGCTATGGGACCCAGACTGATCGACGCAGAAAAAAAACGCTGATTCCGAATATCTATATAACTCAATATGCCTATTTTGGCGCTTCAGTAATTCTGCCTTTCTTGCGACGATATCATCATCATATATCATACTCATACTCATCTTTTGTCCACTTCGATTTCTAGAGTTACGTACCTCAAAAGGAAAAAAACGGAACCATTATAGGATCACTTTGTTGCCCATCTGTCCATCTGTATTATCTGTAAAGAATTTTAACTCAAGAAAGCCTAAAAATATAAAGTTGAAATGTATACCAAATTCTCGGATCTATGGTTTCTTTCAGCTGTGAAAAATCAAACGTGTAAGTCAACGCGATCAAAAGATATGACCATTTAAGTCGCAGATTTTCGCATATTTTGCGATTTCACAAGGGAATCAAAACCTATAGGGTACTTCCTGTAGAGCAAGAATCATGAAATTTGGCAAGAGGCAAAGTTTTGGTGAGTTGTTTAGGTCTCACAGCTCATATAAAGGAAAAAAAATACGAAAGTTGTTAATTTGAAGATACATAATATTAAAAAATATTGTTTTACAATTACAAACTTACATTTTGTAGTTGGTATGTATCGAAGAACCTTATTGTCGACTACAAAGTTGAGTTTGTCTTTCAATTTTTTTTTAATAATAAGTCTTTACTGATGCTACTGCTCAAAAAACGGCAAAGAAGGGCCCAGAGAAGACCTGAGTCCCAGCAGTGGGAACATGATAAGCTAAAAATGATAATGACGATTAAAAAAATAAAGAAAGTAGTGAAATTCTTGGCGGTGTGGTCATCAGTCCACCTTGCGTTGATCACTGATATTCTCATTTTTTTGGGTTCCGTAGTACAGAAAGGATCCTCAATATTAAAAAAACGGGTTGGCTCTAAAGAACAGAATAAACGGTACGTTTACGTAGATTAAGTACTTTCTCCTCACAACTTTAAACTATCTCCCACTAGCGCAAGTTTCATCACTGACTGCCAAACTACATTCCAGTCTTTAATAAAACATTAAGTTTACGTTTGTAATTCTATCCCACAGTAAACAGGTGCTCCAACAGAAACAATTGCTGGTAGCATATACACCTTGTGAATAATACAACGGTCAGACAAAGAAACTGGAAACTTGTGAAACATGGGTTTCGAAAGTTTGGGCCCTCAATTCAGTTTTGGGTTTGTAGAGTTTAGAGATTTTCGGAAAATTCGTTTCTATTTAAGGGAATACAGAGTTTACACACAAATTTTGTTGCGATGTTAGCTCAGTTGGAGGCCCGTTTCGGACTGTTGGGTATTTATTTCTTTATGTAATATTAGACAAGCAAGCGACGGGCCACCTGGGCCTCGATTCTACTAAACCAATTTTTTTAAAATTGTGATTATAATAGTTTTTTTTAATGAATTGCCTCAAAACTGAGTTTTTTTTTTTTATAAAGTTTACGTTTGTATTATTATTGACATAACAGCTAAGTATAAAAAAATAAAAACTGTCAGTTTTGAGGCAATTCATTAAAAAAAAAAACATACAATTTAAAAACGATTGGTTTAGTAGAATCGGGGCCCTGATGGTAAGTAGTCACCGTCGCCTATGGACACCTACAAGAATCAAGAATTAATTGTTTTCAAACCCCTCTAAAAGAGATGACATTTTTGAATTTCTAAAAACTCTCTCGATATAGTCACCTTTGAAACAAATAAAATTCAAAATTAGTTCAGCCGTTTGGGAGGTACGATGCCACAAACAGACGCACAGATACACACGTTAAACTTATAACGTTTTGCGTTGCGGGCACAGATTTCAGAAACTAAGGGGGGTTGCAAATATAATTTTATTATCATTATTTTTTTTATTAGATAGGCTTGCGCTTGGCCGCCATCTCGCCTGATGTTAAATCACTGATCTCCTCAGTGTAAATGAGAATGTTGTACAGTATAGGATTGAAAAAAATATAGATTATTGTGCGAGTTTTTGATTATGTCAAGCTGGGCCCCGATTCTACAAAAGAAATTGTTTTTAAATTGTAATAGTTTCAATTTTTTTTTTTAATATTTGCCTCATAACTGAGTTTAAATATTTTTTTATACTAGTTTTTTTTTTATTTTTTATAAAAACTGACAATTTTGAGGCAAGTATTTAAAAAATAAAAATGAAACAATTACAATTTAAAAACAGTTTCTATAGTAGAATCGGGGGCCAGGTCTAAGGTATGGGTAACGGTTATAATTTACTGTTCATCAGAAATGAATCCCTAGTTCAGACTAAGCTTCTTAGTCTTGAACATCGGCGTGAAGTAGCTAGTCTATCGGCTTTTTATCGGATACATTTTGGAGAGTGTGCATCTGTTCTCCATGATCTAATTCCCTCCTGCCCTTATATCAGTCTATCAGACTACCAGAGCGGGCACAAAAAAATAACACCTCTATATGGTTGATATTCCGAAAACCCGTACGAAGCTGGTTTTACTTTTATTGTGCAAACTGCTAGTCTGAGGAATGCGCTGCCTGAAAGGGTGTTCCCCGATGGTTACAATCTGGGTGTCTTCAAATCAAGAGTGAATCGGCTTCTTCTAGGCAAGCATGCTCCATCGTAAACCGTATCATTGCTTAACATCAGGCGAGTTGGCGGTCAAGCGCAAGCCTATTATTTATTTAAAAAAAAACATTTATTAAGCAATGCGCTGCCTGAATGGGTGTTCCCCGATAGTTACAATCTGGGTGTCTTCAAATTAAGAGTGAATCGGCTTCTTCTAGGCAAGCGTGCTCCACCGTAAACCGCATCATTGCTTAACATCAGGCGAGTTGGCGGTCAAGCGCAAGCCTATTATTTATTTTAAAAAAACATTTATTAAGCAATGCGCTGCCTGAATGGGTGTTCCCCGATAGTAACTATCTGGGTGTCTTCAAATCAAGAGTGAATTGTATTCTTCTAGGCAAGCATGCTCCATCGTAGACCGCATCATTGCTTAACATCAGGCGAGTTGGCGGTCAAACGGAAGCCTATTATTAAATTTAAAAAAATACCTATATCTCATAGATATTTTATTTCTAAGAGGTTCCTAAAACTATAAGTCGATATGAACACATATCAAATATCAAACAACATGGTCAGAAAACAATTCTAAAAATACTGCGATTTAATTTCACTCATTTCTAGTCGGTAAGTTCCAAATCCAATACCTCCCAGTATGGATCTTAGCTCGTTTAACCTGTCATATCCATGGACGCCTTGTAGTCTGCAATATCTGATTTATTTATACCCCGGAATGTATCTCGAACTTGTTAACCAGACACGGGCGGAGTTTAGACTCGATAGGTATTTTAAGATACTTACCATTTCCAGCAAAGATCTTTACCACAACGGACACAGCAAGTCGTATGAAATCTCAGTGAGCCGCATTTTTTGAGTTCTGTACCCAAAAGGTGTCAACGGATGCCCTATTGCTAAGCCTACGCCGTCTGTTTTTCCTTCCTTGTTTAACCGTAAGTAGATTTTTGATGTGGAATATTTATCTATTGGCGTGCCTTGGCAGTAAAACCGACTAATATGCCGTGACGGAAGTCATGCTTCACAAATAACGGGTGTCCCATGACGGCCAACTTTAAAAAAAAAGAATATGTAACGTTACGGCGTAAACTAAGAAATAATAATAAAATAAAAAATGAAACACTTAAGCACTTAAGCAAAGTTGATGAATTGCGTTCTGTTGCAGTTGACTGACCTAAAAAAAACTTAAACTAAGTGTAAGGTCAAAAATTGTCAGATCATAAAAAAAGGTTATTAAAGGAAAACTAGTAAAAAACATAAATCGGAAAGTAGCTTCTATCTTTTAAACTGATTAATATGTTACTCAAACATTGTAACAAACGCTTGTCTATATCTCTAGATCACTGGTATATTTAAGGATATCGTCGAATTCATCATTATAAACAACTTTTACTTTGAGACCAACCAGGCTTTACAGCTACCTGTTTTAAGCGATTCTGTTTAGGTGATTGCGAAAAGTTGCACGACCGCAAACCGTATCTCGGCGTGCTAAAATTCACGTTCGCGTGATTTTGCGCACAGCGCTGTTCGAACCCATGTTAAAAGATAAAGCCGTAAGACCCCTGATAATGCAAAAAAAAACAAACATTTGTTACATAGAAAAACGGCATCAACTGAGAGGGTCCAACAACTTTTCAAATATTACGAGATATTTAATATCAAATGTTAAATATTATTTTCACGTATAACGAGTACATCGATACCACGAATTTTATTCAGTAAACTTTTGAAAAACACTAATGAGACCCTGATACTGCAATAGTTCATGAAGATACTGATACGTGTGAGTTACTACTTTAGACGCTGCTAAAGTAGTAACTCATACGTATCAGGTTTAAGCCGCATGCAACACGTCTGCTATTGTGTACGGACAATGATGTGAGTTACGATGCAGGGATCAGATCTCAGCCCCGACAATGGAGTAAACTGATAGCTGGGTTCAACAGTATTAACACTGCACACTGGGATTCAGTCCTTTATTTTGTACAATAACTTACTATAGTACGGAGATTTCAACTATATCAGATATGTGGTTAGGAGTAATTACAGAGCAACTGCCTTTATTAACTAAATAAAATACAAGCTATAACTAACACTACAAATACAGTTAGACTGCCTATAGACCGTTGAAGGTCTAAAAACAATCCAAATACTTAAGCCCACTATCAGTTGGCAGCGTACCTAGCATGCTCGCGGCATTACCACGTTGAATGGCAATGCTTATGTGAGGAGTAATAGTGTTCTGTGGTGTCAAGGATCAGACCAAATGTCAGAAATGAAAGCGCAATTATTTTGATTTACCCAATGACGTAATTAGTCTTCCTTTCTCAAAGGATTTACCAGGATCTATTACAAACGCAAGTTTGTGTCATTTGATCACAGAATAATAATGCTTTAGTCCTTTGTCTGAGGATTTGGTGTACTTTTTTTCTTTATTTCTCATGAGAGGATTTTGGCATCGCACATTTTATTCATAATTTCGTATGTCAGTGTCAACTGGTCATCCATTTGATGATATTTTGATCACCTTGTTTGCAGTTGTGTGCCGCTAAATATTGAAGTGTGCGTTTGTAGAACTAGTAAGAATATGTCAGTGTGTGCATTACGTGTTTACCTCGCTCCCTTCAGTTTTAGCCAGACTTTTTTCGGTACTAGCTCGAGTTTGAGGCAAGCTAAATATGTAAGGTAAGGTTTTAAGCTAAGGCAAGGTTGTAAGCTAAGATTTCCTATAAGGGATCGCTTTTAGCGATAAGGCCGCCAGTTGTTACACCAGTTTTTAAGAGTTTTTTGTCCTCTGTATCAAATTTAATGGTGTTAAAAGGGTGTGAACAATATAGAGTTAATCAATCAATCAATCAAATATGATCAAAGATTACAATTCTGTTTCTCATGAGAATATTTTGGCGTCGCTCATTTTGTGCATTTGTAATAAGTATTTGAAGTAGGTTTTGGGATATTTTCAAGTTATATTAGATATCATCAAACGAGTCATTGTAGCAGTCAGAGTCAAGGAAAGTAGGCCACGGTCAAGTCAAAGTTATGTCCTATTAAAGTGATGGAGTCTTTACTAGAGGCTTGTATGGAGTTTTGAAAACATTATGAAAATATTCGGGACATTTTTGCAGACACGGTCATCTGACCCCAAACTAAGCAAAGCTTGTATAATAAATATGACTGCCAGAGACTGATATACATACATATATTATATAGTTATAAATACATACATGAATAAATATTAACAACCAGATATAGAACAAACACAAATGTTCATCACGTAAATGTTTGTCCTAGGTGGGAATCGAACCCACGCCCCCAAGCTCAGAAGATAAGTTCACTACCAACTGAACCAACGGGCTATCTAAATACATATTTATTCTTGTATTAATACATATCTATTCTTGTTAAATCACTTTTCCACAGCTTGGCGCGTTCAGAAATAATTAAATAAATAATAAAAATAAATAAATATTCGGGACATTTTTGCACACACGGTCATCTGACCCCAAACTAAGCAGAGCTTGTGATATGGCTGCCAGAAACTGATATACATTCATATATATTAAATACATACTTAAATAGATATTACACCCAGATATAGAACAAACACAAATGTTCATCACACAAATGTTTGTCCTAGGTGGGAATCGAACCCACGCCCCCAAGCTCAGAAGGTAGGTCACTACCAACTGAACCAACGGACTATCTAAATACATATATATTCTTGTATTAGTACATATCTATTCTTGTTAAATCACTTTTCCACAGCTTGGCGCGTTCAGAAATAATTAAATAAATAATAAAAATAAATAAATATTTGGGACATTTTTGCACACACGGTCATCTGACCCCAAACTAAGCAAAGCTTGTGATAGCTGCCAGAGACTGATATACATTCATATATATTAAATACATACTTAAATAGATATTACACCCAGATATAGAACAAACACAAATGTTCATCACACAAATGTTTGTCCTAGGTGGGAATCGAACCCACGCCCCAAGCTCAGAAGGTAGGTTCACTACCAACTGAACCAACGGGCTATCTAAATACATATTTATTCTTGTATTAATACATATCTATTCTTGTTAAATCACTTTTCCACAGCTTACCGCGTTCAGAAATAATTAATAAATAGTCATCGTCATCATTTCAGCTTATCATGTTCCCACTGCTGGGACTCGAGCCTTCTCTCAGAGAAAGAGACTAGGACTAATTAGATTTTATTTATTTATTTATTTATTAACTAAAACGGCACACAACGCCAATTACATCAGTCAATCAAAAATTAAAATTGTACAGAAAGAAAAATTTAAAATTATTACTTATTGTCAATACAATTAATTCAACTTAGCCTAACAAAAATATAATTAGAACACATTATAAAATAAATAAAATTAAAATACAATTAACCGGCACTTAGATAACCTGGCGAAGTCTATTTGGGTAAAGGTCTGCGATAAAACCTAACTATTGATCAGACTGTAGGTAGACATAAATCACTGTCTATCGATGGATACCTAATATTCTAAGAGCGAAGTTGTTAATCCGATAGAAGTTTGCCGGTTTCACGGATCTGTCGTAATTTACCCCGCTACTATCTATTACTATAGGTATTGTATTATGTATAGTTATACTTAAGGTGGTTCGTTGCACAAATGGCGGGAAATTCAAATTTCAAACAGTTTTCTTGTCCTTGTAGCTAGGCCGGGTAATTATTGTAAACAACCATGATGTTTGCGCAGATTGATTATTATTCTTTACAAAATCATGTAAAGCTATTTATCTCTAATGCCCATTATTACTTACATATGTGAATAAACAAATTTTTGCTGTTTCAAACGGTTTATTCACAAATGTAAGCAATATGGTGCGTTACTGTTAAATAATTGTGCAATATAATGTAAAGAACAGCCAACATTTCGCGCAAACACTGTGTTATTTAAAAATAATTACCTGGCCTGGCTACTAGGACCAAAAAACCGTTTAAATTTAAATTTCCCGCCATAGGTGAATCGAACCACCTAAATGATTTTAGGAATACTCGAAGGATGAATTAAATAGGTGTTTCTCTAGACGATGGACATATTTGACAACATAAATTGTACTCATGTCTTAAATGTCTATCGGTACGCGAATTATTTATTATTTATTTGTTTCGACCATGTTACAATGGGCGTGGTCACGAGCTGACTCTGAATCTGACTGAAACCAAAGACTTTCTAGTAGCGTTACCTTGTATGTGATAACCATGTTGTATGTCAATTTTTAGCTTTTAGACAACGTATAAGCTAGAATTTTTGTCAAGTATTGCTTCGACCAGACGTGACGAAATATGGTTTCGACCCCAAAAGGCTCAAAAATGTACTGTCTAGGGTCTCTAGGGTAGTTAACTATATTTGCGTCTTTTTAGGTCCCTGTATCGAAAACAATTCTTCTGTTGTATCTTCACTATGTATCTAACCTGAAATGATTAAATACACAATAGGTGAAATTAAACCGCAAACTTACCCTAAAGATGACAATAAAATTACTATCCAACTATTGGGGATTCTATGAGGAAAACCTCCTTTGAGGTAAGATTGATAAATATGTAAGTAAGGGAAACGTTTCATGCGTTCAGGTGGAATGTACCATTTATTCCTTTTGGTTCATCGGCCTTCATCGGCAGAAATGATCGTGAGATGAAATGTGTCATATCAATAACTTGGATAAATATTCAGCCCAGATATTCAGGATTATTTTTTTAGTAGAACTCTGTGAATAGAACCTCAGAGAAAGCCTACAGTTTTTCCATTAGCACTTACACCCTCCCCTTTGTCGTATATTTGGTTTTGTATATTTGTACTTTTGAGCATATCGTTTCGTTTAAGTGTGCGTTTGTAGAACTAGTAAGAATATGTCAGTGTGTGCAATACGTGTTTTTGGCAGACTTTTTCTGTAATAGCTCGAGTTTTAGGCAGATATTGGACCGACGGAATCATTGATCTCACTGATTTGTTTTTTATTTTATTTGGGGTCTGATGTCCATGTGTGCAAAAAATTTCCGAAATATTTATTTATTTATTTTTGTTAGTTCAAAAATAGAGATTTAAGATTAACGCGGCAATTATTATTGTTTATTAACTAAAACGGTTAACACCAATTACATTAGTTAAATTATATAAATTAAATTAAATATTAAATATTTCACAATATTCGTCAAAATAAATGAATTAAAATAATAATGTTGTAAAATGTCAAGATGAATAAGTAATTTTACTTACAGACTATAAACAAAATGAATTAAAAATAATTATTACAAAAGTTATGCTAAATATTGGTCATGAATATGAAATAAATCACAGAGCCATTATTATAAAAAGTCACTATCTGATTCTGTATCTTTCACCTTGCGTACCTTCTCCTCGCAGTACTGCAGACACATCGACAAAATGGCAATTCAGCCAGCATTTTGGGTACGATGCCTGCTGGCAGCGGATTATTAGATTAGTTTAGTTTTATATTTTACTACTAGTTTGTTTGTAGTTTTTAGTCACTATTTTAGGTTTTCGTATTTTTTTTTGTTTTTCAAGTTGAGCATAATAAAATTATATATATAAAATTTTGACCGTCAAAAAAAAGATTAAGAAGTAGATATATGTTTTTTATGTCCCGGGTATGTCCTAAAACTGCGACCAGAACCACCGGAGGATGGGCAGCAGCGTCTTATTAGTATACGGTGAACGTACTGCGATCCCCAAGCCGCCTTCCAAGCGTGGGGATTATGGCAACACCCCTCTCTAAGAGGGAGCCCTTGTCCAGCAGTGGACGTTTAATGGCTGCTGTTGATGATGATGATGATATGTTTTTTCTGAAATGACCCCAAATCAAAGCCCTAACTTAAACAGTCCTCAAATTGAAACAATTAATTACCTATCGTAGTTCTCTAATCCCGTCCGTATTGGCAGATAAACACATTAAACTCCCGCCCGGTGGTTATCCAAGCATTAAAAGCTCTTAGACCGGCCACTTAATGAACACTGTATTTCTGTATTCAGTTAAAATGGGCTTTGTTTTTGAAAATAGTGTAATTGAGAACAAACAAGTTTGTTAACAACTGAATACACATTGTAAAGGAAAACATCGACGCGTCACACGTTAAAAGGCCTTCCGATGAATCTTTTTTTACACGACATTGTTGATTATAATCCGCCTACACTGTGAACATAATAAAAAAATATATAAATCTAATTTCAAATTTTATTTTTCGAACCGTAATATATATTAATATTACGTGAAATAGAAACCAACGACCCACTATCGCATTGCTTTTTTATATTATGCTAGCCTTTGACTTTCTCCTTGCCTGATATTAAGCGATGATGCGGTCAACGATGGAACACGTTCATCATCATTACCCAGAAGACGTCCACTGCTGAACATAAGCCTCCCCTTTAACCTCCACACTGAACGACAGCCTGCCTTCCGCATCCACTCGACTCGGAAGCTCTCGACTCACAATGTCGTCGGTCCATCAAGTGGGAGGCCTACCTACGCTGCGTCTTCCGGTTCGTGGTCTCCACTCAAGAACCTTTCTTTCCCATCGGTTATCGGTTCTTCGAGCGATACACGCGAGTGGGAGCACGCTTGCCTAGAAGAAACTTAATTTTAATAGTATGATTTTCGTACAGAGATTTTGAATTCCAAGCTATCTAACAAACATCTCCGTAAAAGCCGTGGTAGCCCATTTGGGACACCGCTAGACTTGAAAGCGCGAGGTCGCGGGTTCAAACCCCGGGCCCGTACCAATGAGCTCTTTGGAGCTTATGTACGGATTTTCATACCACTGGCTTTTCGGTGAAGGAAAACATCGTGAGGAAACCTGCATACGTACGGAGAAGGAATTCAATGGCGTATGTGAATCCACCAATCCGCACTGGGCCAGCGTGGTGGATATGGCCCTATCACCTTTTCGATGGTAGGCTAAAAGTCCAGTAGTGGACTGTTAAAACGCTGACTATGATGATGATGATGCATATATATTACGGTAATTTATTACGGTTCGAAAGGTTGTTTTTTTACAGCTGATAAAAGGGCAGGACGCACTGACTGACAGATAGCGTAGTCTCAGTAATAGGGTGCCGTTTTACCCCTCGGGTACGGAACCCTAAAAACACGTTTTTTACTCTTGACCATCATTGACACAAGACTAGTAGGGAACAATTGTGATTTATTTTCTATTTATTACGGTTCGAATGTTTTTTTTTACATCTGATAAAAGGGCAGGACGGACAGACTGACAGATAGCGTAGTCTCAGTAATAGGGTGCCGTTTTACCCCTCGGGTACGGAACCCTAAAAACGTTTTTTACTCATGACCATCATTGACACAAGACTAGTAGGTACAATTGTGATTTATTTTCTATTTATTACGTTTCGAATGTTTTTTTTTACATCTGATAAAAGGGCAGGACGGACAGACTGACAGATAGCGTAGTCTCAGTAATAGGGTGCCGTTTTACCCCTCGGGTACGGAACCCTAAAAACACGTTTTTTGCTCTTGACCATGTAACGTTCCATGATCGTTACCTACTCCCAAATTCATGGCAAATGGCACATACGCTAGAAGCCAAACTTAACGAATAAAAAAGGTCACTACTATGACATAAACATTGTTGACAGAATGAAGGTGATTGACGTAATGTCAGTCAGTTTCATTCCGCTATGCAAAAAACAACATTGTTCTAAGACAAAGGAAATTGTGTAAAAAACTACATTTTAAAAAGATTCGGGTATATAAATATCGAATTCTTTCTAGAAGGAATAGGCTATATATAGGACTCGAAATAAAAACTGGGTGATACGCGCAGTTGACTCCAGTGAAAGAGTCGCTCAGAACTTAACCTTACAATCAAATCTTACAATCAACTGGTTAGCCCGTCTTCAATCGGGTAAGTTTACGTGAGATGCCTTTTAAATGTGTTAATTGTGAAATCTGTCTCGACAAATAATGCTAATCGTTATTTGTCAATTGAATTATCATCAGCCACCTGTGTTCTAAAACGCAGTGCAAGTGCGTTTCATATCCGTACTATCTGCGGATGTGGACGCGCGCCGTACTTACATTATAATATAATTGTGTTCTAAGCTCTTAAAGCATTCTGTAATCTTGGATCCTTCCGATCAAAAACTGTGTTTTAACGCCGGTACCACGTCATGTGAGACGGGACCTACTCCGATCTGCCGTTATCTTCGGGATCTCACACGACGTGGCCGTGCGGCTCTTGAGTACTGATCCTCATGCGTAGTTTCTTCGACGCATTTCAGGCTCCTACCCTCTACGTCAATTCTCCGACCACGTACGAGTCGCCACGCTGACGTGACGCTACATCTACTTCCCTACTACTACGTCGGTCGTACTCCGGCCACGCACAAACTGCTGGAACTACTACGCGCAGACCGCACTCCGGTCACGCCTGAAAAGCTCACGAAGCCTCTCGTCGCTGCGCTGCCTGCTGACATCCTACGTGCCACGAGCCGCGTCGAGCCACGCGGCGATCGGCGCCCCAGCTCTTCAAGCTAAGTCTCAAAACAAGGGACCAACACGTTTTTTTATCGCCATCACCTTCCGAGTTCACACGACCCTCAGTCTCCTGTAAATTCATTCTTACCTTATTAAATTTTAACTTATACTATCTTAAACTCTTTCTTTTGAAACTCCTACCCACTGCTAGGTAGAACTTCACCAAGCTTCACTTGGTGAACGTTTCAGTGGCGCCCAGGTATTAAGCAGGAAGGTGGATAAAAAAGTGTTGATCTCTCTGGCGTGGTATATTCACGGCTCTTTCTCTGTAACCTTGTGTCCGTCTGTAGGTTGTATGGTAAAAACCGCCCTGTGCTGGTGCGGGAGCATTTGTTAGAATACCCAGCTGTAGTCTCCATGCATGTCGTAAGAGGCGACTAAGGAAGACAAAGGTAACACCTACAGAAGTAACGCCTTCTGTCCGCGTCTTAAACGCACTATAATAAATTTTTTTACTCGAATTTCTTTTATTATAGTAAAATTAAAATCTTTCAGTACTTTTATACTCGCACTATCTTAAAATCTTGTTCTTTAAACTCAAACTTATTCACAAAACTTACCACCCAACCTACACTCGGAACATCTAACTTGTATATGTAAAACTTGCTCTCACGGCAACTCACCCGATATCTCTCTAAAAATCCAGATCAAAACTCTCTTTGACGGATATCTCTCTAAAAACTAAAATCTAAACTCTTTTTGGCGTAAGAATATAAAATGGCTTACCCCACTTATAATTTTTATCGCATACTTAGTTAGCATACTTAAAATTTACTCGTACCTGACAATATCACTCGTTAAAATGACTCGCAGAACCATCTTTCACTATAAAACTTTTAAAAGAAAAAGTCTCATACCTTCAACTTTACTAAATACTAAAATATAATATTATACCACTATAGCTTCCCTCTGAAGAAAATCTAATTAATCTTGCATCTAAAACTTGATATTAACATCTAAAAATTAAAAAATACCTGACTTGAAAAAAAAAAAAACTTAGAAATATTTTTATTTACATATATCGTATAATATCTATTTATGTATGTCTATTAATATCAGAAATAGGGCGGTTAGTGTACTCTAAAACTGAAAGCCTTCACACTAAGAGCGGTTATTGCAAACTCTTTAAAAAAAAGCCTCTAAATTGCTAGGAGCGGTACTCGTGAACTCCATAAAAAAGCCCAAAACACGAATATTAATTAAAATAACCTTTTGTATACTAGGTAATTCAAGTCAGTCGTCAATATAGCTATAGCAAACTAAACAATTAAAGTTTACTTATAGTTAACTCTATCGATACCTTAATAACTTCTCTAGTCACCTAGACTACAATCGCTACCTACAATCTCTTGGTCCAAAACTTGTATACCACTACTTACTCTCTTTGACGTACTAACTAGCAAAATAGTTCCTTATTTTGTTAGCTTTTCTTTTATTTTTGCTGCTTTTAAGTATTGTATCTAACATTCTTAACAGCAAAATGGAGAACCCACCGGTATTCTTGCCGTCTGTATAGGTGCCACTAAAGCATTTATACAGCGATACCGGACTCTTCACAGTACGCCACAAGTCTTATTGGGAACTTCAGACCATAGCATCCTGATTAAATTAATTTTACACTCGAGCCTACTTAATGTTAACATATTAGACTCAACCCTGGACGGGGAAGGTGTAAATTATAACTAGGATGCTAGAGAGGTCAGCGAATTTTCTTGAGCAAAAATTCTTAACTGAAAAAGGGGGTATGTAACGTTCCATGATCGTTACCTACTCCCAAATTCATGGCAAATGGCACATACGCTAGAAGCCAAACTTAACGAATAAAAAAGGTCACTACTATGACATAAACATTGTTGACAGAATGAAGGTGATTGACGTAATGTCAGTCAGTTTCATTCCGCTATGCAAAAAACAACATTGTTCTAAGACAAAGGAAATTGTGTAAAAAACTACATTTTAAAAAGATTCGGGTATATAAATATCGAATTCTTTCTAGAAGGAATAGGCTATATATAGGACTCGAAATAAAAACTGGGTGATACGCGCAGTTGACTCCAGTGAAAGAGTCGCTCAGAACTTAACCTTACAATCAAATCTTACAATCAACTGGTTAGCCCGTCTTCAATCGGGTAAGTTTACGTGAGATGCCTTTTAAATGTGTTAATTGTGAAATCTGTCTCGACAAATAATGCTAATCGTTATTTGTCAATTGAATTATCATCAGCCACCTGTGTTCTAAAACGCAGTGCAAGTGCGTTTCATATCCGTACTATCTGCGGATGTGGACGCGCGCCGTACTTACATTATAATATAATTGTGTTCTAAGCTCTTAAAGCATTCTGTAATCTTGGATCCTTCCGATCAAAAACTGTGTTTTAACGCCGGTACCACGTCATGTGAGACGGGACCTACTCCGATCTGCCGTTATCTTCGGGATCTCACACGACGTGGCCGTGCGGCTCTTGAGTACTGATCCTCATGCGTAGTTTCTTCGACGCATTTCAGGCTCCTACCCTCTACGTCAATTCTCCGACCACGTACGAGTCGCCACGCTGACGTGACGCTACATCTACTTCCCTACTACTACGTCGGTCGTACTCCGGCCACGCACAAACTGCTGGAACTACTACGCGCAGACCGCACTCCGGTCACGCCTGAAAAGCTCACGAAGCCTCTCGTCGCTGCGCTGCCTGCTGACATCCTACGTGCCACGAGCCGCGTCGAGCCACGCGGCGATCGGCGCCCCAGCTCTTCAAGCTAAGTCTCAAAACAAGGGACCAACACGTTTTTTTATCGCCATCACCTTCCGAGTTCACACGACCCTCAGTCTCCTGTAAATTCATTCTTACCTTATTAAATTTTAACTTATACTATCTTAAACTCTTTCTTTTGAAACTCCTACCCACTGCTAGGTAGAACTTCACCAAGCTTCACTTGGTGAACGTTTCAACCATCACATCTTGACACAAGACTACAATAGTAGGTACAATTGTGATTTATTTTCTACTAAATATAACACAATTTTCAATCCTAACAAAAATGTTATTTTGGTCAACATTGAAGATGGAGAGGACAAAGAGAGTGAACGACCTTTCGTGAAGAGTCCATTCTTCGAGTTTATGTTTAAGCTTCGCCAAGAGTTTTTCATCCCTCAACTTTTTAAGAAGGCTAGAACCTGCCGGGCCTTGCTTGGAACTGTAAATATTTATAATCCTAACATTGTCAAAAAGTACAAACACTAAAATAAATAAATAAATGTTCGGAACATTTTTGCACACACGGCCATGTGACCCCAAACTAAGCAAAGCTTGTAATATGGCTGCCAGAGACTGATATACATACATAATTATATATTTTTTGGGGTCGAGACATTGGGCCCTTGGGGACCGGGAGCTCACCTCATTTTCAAAAATCTTTCAGAGCGCCTGGTTAATGCGACGCGTGACCAAAATGCTGGCGTGTTTCTGGCTCAACGCATAAGCATTGCCATTCAACGTGGTAATGCCGCCAGCATGCTGGGTACGCTGCCAACTGGTAGTGGGCTTCATCATTTGGATTGTCTTTAGACCTTCAACGGTCTATGGTCAGTCTAACTGTATTTGTAGTTTTAGTTTTAGCTTGTATTTTGTTTAGTTAATAAAGGCGCTAGCCCAGAAAAAAATAATATTTTTAAATACATACTTAAATAGATATTAACACCCAGATATGGAACAAACACAAATATTCATCACATGAATGTTTGTCCTAGGTGGGAATCGAACTCATGCCCCCAAGCACAGAAGGCAGGTTCACTACCACCTAGACCAACGGGCTATCAACACTGTTTTAAAATTACATTGTTACAAGTGTACATATTTCGAACCAATAACTAACCCATTTACAACAAATCGTGATAAATACCCCGTGAGAACAAATTTTCAAATGCAAATGCATTGAAGTTAGATGATTATTTACGGGATATTTACCGTGGTAAGGTTATGGAATGAGCTCCCGATATTTCGGCGCAGTTACATGCACCATGTTCACGGGAAGACTCATAGTAAATAATCATATAACTTCAGTGAACAACCGTGATAGTTTAAAACAGTGTTTTGCAAATGCATTGTTCAAAATGTTTAAATAGTTCGATACGAACGCGGAATTTCACTGCACTAGTCACCCTGAGATATTAGAGACTCTCTGAGTTTTGGCGCCAACGTGAAAAAAACCATAAGTGGGTAGTCATGTTTTTTTTCGCGTTGGCGCCAAAACTCAGAGTCTCTAATGAGGGTACATTGTACTATTTTTCTAAACTTGTTAATCGAATGTTAATGTGTAATAATGGTGGATTATGACTTGTTTGACATTAATTATCTCATCACCATCATCAGCCTGCCATTTAAATGTACTGGATGCCCGTGACTCTCACAATGTCGTTGGTCTATCTAGCGGAAGGCCTACCTATACCGTGTCTTCCGGTTCGTGGTCTCCACTCAAGAAACTTTCTTCCAGATCGTTATTTAATGCCTTGCAAACATTTTTTTTTCGACTGAAGGACACTGTATCCAAGTTTATTTTTATCTCTTGATGTCGAAAGGAAATAATATAAAAATTCGAAAAAAAGTAAAGCTTTTGCTCTCTTTTATGAATAAAAGAGGAAATAACAATTAACAACAAAGCTAAAACACCTTTGATGTTTTGAACATCACATAAACCTCCAACTAATCTGAGCAATCTTGTGCTAGAAAGTGCTTAGTTTAATACTACACAGTATTAACTAAGATACCCTTACTGATTAGGTATTAGGTATTCCACACCTTTAATCTTGCAAAGTGATAAGACAAGCAACAAGCTCCATAATAAAAAAAAAACATGAATTCCCCACAAATATTTCTTTCGCAAGGCGTTGTCACTCAAATGGCTATTTCTGCTAAACTACGCTAGATTATATTATACTTTTTAACCTATACTGTCTCATTTCTAGGCAAATATATTGAAATTTGTTTTTAGAACAACCAGATTTCGACAATGATAATAAATGTAATATATAAATAATAAATAAATAAATATTCGGGACATTTTTTCACACACGGTCACCTGACCCCAAACTAAGCAAAGCTTGTAATATGGCTGCCAGAGACTGATATACATGCATATATAGGTTTAAATACATACTTAAATAGATATTAACATCCAGATATAGAACCAACACAAATGTTCAATAAATAAATGTTTGTCCTAGGTGGGAATCGAACCCACGCCCCCAAGCGCAGAAGGCAGGTTCACTACCAACTGGACCAACGGGCTATCTAATAGGATTGGTTGGAAATGAAAACGAGTCTGGTTTCATTTATATCCCATAGTCGTACCGAAAACCGACCAACAGTCGTACCGTTCTTCCCGTAATGGAAGAATTTTGACGATTCCCCAAAATACGTTTAAGTCAGGAGTTAATAATTAGGAAATCCACATACGTACATTATACGAACCCTAGCTAGAAACATAATTCCCATATTTGGGCAGTCGTGCAAAAAGTCCAACTGATGGCAATCACAACTTCGCGGTCCTATTTTTGTTAACCTTAGAGAGCTTAAGGTCTAAGGTCGTCAAATTCTGGCCACTGTGCTATGATAATAATTCTACAACAAAGTATTATAAAAATAGGTTCAATAATAAGGCCCGGTCAGTCCAAACCCTCTGCAAGAATTTCCTTACCCGTCACATCCATGCTATGAGCGTTCCATGATCTATACGAGAATGGTTCATTATCCCTCCTTTTCTTTTCCCCTAACAAAAGATATCTATCTTCCTCTCACCCTTGTAGATGGTTGTGGAGAAATACTCATCTCCAGTTTCTTGTAATAGGTACTTGACGACATATTACGCGTGTGCGAGTGAGATTTTGGCGTTCTGTCGTATAGAAGGCAATGTATTCACGATGCTGTTTCAGAAACCAAATTTACGTGTAGCAAAAGTTTTGCTATCTCCTACTCGATTCATGTTTCGGCTGCTTGTGCTACCACAAATAAACAAGGCAAGATTTTGACATTTATTAAAATAAAAGATAAATAAAAAAATAACAGTTAAACACTAGAAATTCATGTGTGAAGTCAAATTTAATTTTACCATAACGCTGTCGCTGACATTTTGAAATTATTTTATTATTTTGGGTTGCCTGGCAAGTTGCTATGGTTTCCACCTTAAACAGTATCAACATTTCAGTTTTACACGTTGTTCAGTGTGGCAGTGTGGACATATTATTATGTTTCACCAAAGATGTCATATTATACTATTTTATCAATGTGTTTCACATATTCATAAGGCAATTATATAATATATAATTAGATCATAATTAATTAATTAATATATAATTATAATAATAAGATCTTAGCCACAACCAACAGACTTAGTTGTAGTAATTTCTTTGAAGATTGTTATTTCACGTTTTATTTTGTATAATATTTTTTTATTTCAGTTGTGGCTATCCTATTCGAGGGGAGGCTTTCCTTTCTTTTTCGATATTTCATGTTATGTTTCTGAAACTCGTGTTTCTACAACACTTGCATGGTGTCCACACAGCCTTAGGTTCTGGTGTACTGTTGTATTTACTCTATATAACAATGAGGATGGGATAATGCCTACAAGGAGTACAAGGATATTGTGTTCTCGTGATAAGATAAAATTACTGGCCTTAGTAATGTTGTAGAGACGGAGACATTCTTTAGAACAAGTTTGGGAGCAGAGTTGATTTAATTTGACAAAGTAGATTTATGCAACCAAGAAAAATTGGCATTTCAATTATAATAAAATTGAGACAAAAAATAATGAAAATTGTTTTTTTTAAACACGATCAGATGTAGTCGGTGGGTACTTGCTTTGAGTTAGAAATATTGATTTACAATGGACCCACGGACTCATACCGGTTCACTGACAGGTTCTCAAAAGTCAAACTTGAGGTTTGCTAAAGAGCAATGGAACCCAGCGTGCTTGGTATGAAAACAATTTTATTGATAGAGTCCGCAATAGCGCACTGCACTCCATAACTGGTGTGGTCAAAGTTGGCCAAAAAGCCGCCTGATTCAAATGGGATTGGGCAGGACATGTGGCGCGGATCTAACCCGACCGATGGGCCAGGATCGTTATACAGTGGGTGCCTGAAGGACGACGCAGTCAAAGAAGGCCTAAAAAACGCTGGCGTGACGTTCTTGGGGGTTTTTTATGTCATAGTTGGCAAACAAGCAGACAGGCTGCCTGATGGTAAGCAGTCACCGTCGCCTATGGATACTTGTAACATCAGAGGCACCACAAATACGTTGCCGACCCATTGCCGTTCTGTGTAAATAAATATATATTGCGATCCCATTTTAGAAATACTGAGAAACTAATTTAAATTCTATCTCTGTACAACAATATCTCATTTAACTTGCTATAAACGTGGAATAAAATTAAATGCGTATATCACCTTAATGGTTAATGGTTTTAGTTTACTTTTGATTCTGACATTTCTGGTTCATTTGGTTCTGATCCCGATTTTCATACCTAGTATGAAATAGGTATATTTGGTTAGGAATGTTAATTAATGACCCAATACATGCATCATATTAACCTAGCTGCGCCCCGTGGTTTCACCCGCATTGACAATATTACTGTTAAGTACCTACCCTTAATTTTTCCGGGATGAAAACTAGGCTATAACTCATTTTCTGACCCGTAAACTATATCCATGCAAAATTTCGCCAATCAGTTGCTCTGTTGCTGCGTAAAGGACAAACAAACAAACACACTTTAAATTTATAATAGTACACCTTTGCCCAGGAGTGGGAAAGTACAAGAAAATAAATATGTTAATTATCACGTGATTCGATTTTTTTTTCCTTGGAGAAAAAAGCAGGGAGATACCCCTACAACTATCATCAGCTGAAACCCTTTCTCTCCAGCATTGGATAAATCACAAAAAATATTTAACCGATATATTTTTTTCTGCGGGATTAATAATCGTTTTAAATTTAAACATTAGTGGCACCCAAACAAAAAAAAAATATATTTGAAAATACAATATTATTTGCAAGACGAAAATCAGATCACGTACTAGATGTGTGTGACCCAATAAAATATACGTAATACAGTATGGGTATAAATATATAAAATAATTGAACACACCATTACAGAACAAAGTAGCAGACAAAGTGTTGCCCGTGACTTCGTACGCGTAAATTTTCATGTAAACTTTCAATCCCGCAAAATACATTGTTAGCGGACTTCTAAAATTTTACAACAGTTTTTTTAATTATTAATCTGAATACCAAAATTTATTTTCCATACCATCAGGCGACCCGTCTGCTTAATCGCCACCTATGGCATAAAAAACACCATTAAATTTTTGAGTATTAGATTTCGGAGCTTTACTTTAAACGTAATATGTTGTCCTTAAAATAAGTCTATGCTACAGCAGGGCAATCGCACTAAAAATTGCAGACGAATCGTTGACGAAACGCAAACGCCCCACAACTTCTGGTTGATTTCGTATCGGCGCGAATAAGTTGATATTTTCTAACTTTATCACAAACGTTCGTTTGACACCGTCAATGTTCCAACTGTGATCGGGTTGCGTTTCGTCTTTGGTTAAAATCATTAGCGCGTTACGAAATCAACCAAAAGTAGTGGAGCGGTTGGGATTCGTGAACGATTCGTCTGTAATTTTTTAGCGCGATTGCCCTGCAGCTTATCTTAATAATTAGCACAGAATGTATTATGAAGAAAGATCCATACTGTTTTTAACAATTCACCCAAAAAACCTCAACCATTCCATTCTGGCTCGACAAAGCCAAATGGAAGTTGGCAACCCTCGCAAGTCCAACTATGAGCGTCAAAACCTTCCAAATGAAGGTCACCCGTCACCTCAGGATTCAATACTCGCAGATTTTCTATTCAGATTATTTCACGATTCATTTGGTTGTCCGAACCCAGACCCTTTTCCTCTATTTACGTCTCGCGGGATTCTATATAACCTACGTAAGGCGTGTAACGTCTAGTAATTTGGACACATTGTGATGGGTGATGGGAAACCGAAAGGTCTTTACATATCTTTCTATTTTTGCAAGAAAATCAATTTCACAGGAGATTAGTTGGTAGATGAATTTAAATAGAAATAAAATTATTTATTTACAAAATAGTTGCGCCCCGCAGCTTTGCCCGCAACTCGTTTACAATAACTCGAGATTACTTCGAGTTTAGACAGGTACTGACCGTGAGGTACCACGTTTTTAGTTTAGTAAATCGTGGGTGAAACCACCGCACGGAACACTATTACTCCTAGAACCACCGTGCGTAGCTATGGTTTGTCAAATATGGAATGATAATTTTGACAGGTCAGGCCCAAGAAGTTTCGTATATTTTCCGGTAAAATGAACTACAAATAATGTCGTACTTTATTGAGGGTACCGCCCACTTAGTGAAGTCTGAAGTGCCACGCATAATTAACAACCACTGACTATCGAAAATCAGTTAACAAATAAAATAAATCAAACAAATAAAAATGAGTATACAGGTAACTATATAATTTTTGTAAATATGGATAACATTTTTCATGTCCGGATAAAGATGTGGTTATTGAAAAATTCAATGATTTAGCTCCCAATATAAAATCATTAGACAGGCGTTCGCTCCGACTCCTGGGTTCACCGATATTAGATGAGTCCTTTTCACCTTTTATTGAGGAAAAAATTCAAAATTTTATTGGTTCTTCCGACAGGTTACTCAAAATTAACGCCCATGTGGCGTTTACAATTATCAGATACTGTTTGTTTGTTCCTAAATTTATGTACACTTTGCGATGTAGTCCACTGTGGAAACACGGTGAGCTCCTTTCGAGCTTAGACAATGTCGTAAAGGAAATTCTAATATCGGTTTTGAATGTTGATTTGAGTGACAGGACATGGTCACAAGCCTCACTACCTGTAAGGTTAGGAGGCTTAGGGTCCGCCAAATTTCAAGTGTTGCGTTACCGGCATTCTTGTCCTCATTTCATAGTACTCATAAATTAATAGAAAAAATCCTTCCACCCTCTTTAGGCCCTTCCGATGTAGTTGTATCTCATTCGAAAGAGGCAATGAATGCTTGGAGGCTTGCTTGTCCAAACACCGATTTTCCCAGGAAGTTGTCTTCCCAGAGACTGTGGGATCGGCCGATCTGCGAACTAGCACGGAAATCGCTACTAGATACGTGTCCTAGTGTTGCAGATCGCGCTCGTATTCTTGCTATCTCTGTTTGGGAATTGGGACTTTGGTTGCAAGCTATGCCCTCTTTTAAGACGGGTAGCCTTTTAGATCCAACCGCATTTCGTCTAGCTGTCAGCTTACGCTTGGGTGCAAGGTGCTGTGAGGCCCATCGCTGTCATTGTGGTACTGCTGTTGACCAGCTCGGTCACCATGGTCTCTCTTGCTCGAGAAGCGCTGGTCGTATTGGCCGACACGCTAGCCTGAACGACATCATACGCAGGGCTCTTTCCACCGCCAATGTCGCAGCTGTGCTCGAACCGAGTGGTCTTGCGCGCGACAATGGAAGGAGGCCTGACGGTATGACACTTGTGCCCTGGAGGTTGGGGCGGCCCCTTTTATGGGACGCAACTTGTGTTGATACTTTGGCGCCGTCACATCTTCCTGAGACACGGGGTAGGGCTGGCGCGGCTGCCAATTCGGCAGAGCAGCACAAGCGACGCAAATATGCTAACCTCGGCAATGGTTACATATTTGAGGCGTTTGAGGTCGAGACATTGGGCCCTTGGGGACCGGGAGCTCACCTCATTTTCAAAAATCTTTCAGAGCGCCTGGTTAATGCGACGCGTGACCAAAATGATGGCGTGTTTCTGGCTCAACGCATAAGCATTGCCATTCAACGTGGTAATGCCGCCAGCATGCTGGGTACGCTGCCAACTGGTAGTGGGCTTGAGCATTTGGATTGTCTTTAGACCTTCAACGGTCTATGGGCAGTCTAACTGTATTTGTAGTTTTAGTTTTAGCTTGTATTTTGTTTTGTAAATATTAAAGTTATTGGCAATTATCTATCGTGCAATTACTTATTTGTAAAAATATAACTATTACTTACCGAATGAATTTCTTCAGCATAACCATGCTACTATCGATTCCAAGTTTTATGAGAATAATACCTCATCCACTAAGTACCTCATCCTTACTGTGAGCTGTCAAAATGATCATCCTATTTTAGACAAAGCATAGCTATAAATGTTCAACTATTTCAGGACTTTGGGCAGTCCACTAAGTCAAAATATGTACCTATCATTCGACGTTTTGACCATGTTACAATGGCCGTGGTCACGAGCTGACTGAAAACTCCGGGCGAGTCCGGCGAGAAGAGCGGGTGTTTTGTTCTCCTACCCTCACTTGATCTTGAAAAATCCCAGGGTTGTCACTACGACACACAACACTGACTGTATCGGTAAATGTTCTAGTATCTACACCGCGGTTTGTACACTTGCTTCATCATCATCATCAGCCAGATGTCCACTGCTGAAAATAGGCATCCCCCTTTGATATTGATATTTTTATTAATAATTATAATAATTACATGCCAAATTAATCAAATTACAAACAACATTAAAGTAGCTCATACATTCAATAAAAAATTATAATAGTAACAAATAAAATGAAAATAATATAAATTATTAGGTATATCAAAATAGCCCTCCACACTGAACGACAGCCTGCCTTTTGCATCCACTGTATGCCAGCGACTAACAATCGGTCCATCTAGTGGGAGGCCCACCTACACTTAGGACACTTGCTTACTACATAATAATAAAATAATGCGCGATAAGTCTCGATAAACATTTTAAATCCGTGTTAAAATCGCGAAAATTTAAGTTACTTCTGACACTAAGATTGGACAGTCGACCTACATAAACATACTCTCGTTCTGCCGTCCGATTACTAAAACCTAGGTGATACTGTGGCAATGTCACTTAACGGTCTCTTAGTAATAGGACGGCAGCGTTAATGGTCTGTAAATAGCTTTTCGATTCTTTCGAAGCTCAAGAAATAAAACAAAACAAGTCAACCTCGATCGCAGCGAACCGCAATTCTAAGTCCATTGCATGTTAAACTTTGACCAAAGCTTTAACTAGCAGACCTTATTCCGGGCAATTGCTTGTATCGTTCCGGAATTGTTTTTGGCACTGCCCGGCTTGATTGCTCACAGTGGCGTGCATGGAGATACAAACAGTAGTATAACTTTTAATAGCGCATCTCGCGTGCTATCCACTAACTGCGCCCCGCAGTATCAAGCGCATAGACCGTAGATTTTCCGAGATAAAAAGTATTTGATCTCACTCTCAGATATTATCGCTATCTTGTATGCAAAAAAATCATGCTAATTTGATGCTGTTTTGCTGCGTGAAAGAGAATAAAAAACACTATTACATGATAATATGATTAATGTTAGTACGTTCTAATGAAATCGTATTTTTTTAATATGATTTAAATTTTTCTAATAAATTAATATTTTACATTATTAATTACTTTACAAATTATTTAAAAAAAGGAGGAGGTTTCTCAATCAGTTTTTTAATATATAATTATCAATGGCTTACCGCCAACTCGCCTGTTTGCGGTCTATGATGGAGCATGCTTGCCCAAATAAGAAACCCATTCACTCGTGATTTGAATTAAGCAGAGTGGAGGGAAGAAAAAAATAAGAAAAAATATGCACAATTTTATCATATTATCTCACTATGGGCCTCATAAACAAGCACAAAGTCGCACAACGAGCTATGGAAAGGGCTATGCTCTATTTCTCTACGAGATCTAACCAGAAATGAGGAGATCCGTAGACGAACGAAAGTCACCGACATAGCCCACCGGATTAGCAAGTTGAAGTGGCAGTGGGCAGGGCACATATCAAGCAGAACATATGGCAGATGGGGCCGAAAGGTTCCAGAATGGAGACCACGGATTGGTAAGCGCAGCGTAGGATATCCACCCACAAGATGGACAGAAGATATAAAAGAGGAAACGCTGGATGTAGGCCGCTCCTAACCGGCTCTTTTGGAGATCGATGGGGGAGCCTATGTCCAGCAGTGGACGTCCTACGGCTGAAATGACGATGATGATGATCTCCTTTAAAGGTGCATGCTTGCGGATCATATAAAACTACTATCAAACTAGTACAATAATGTTTGCATACTATATAGGTCGAGCTTGGTTAAATTGCAAATTAAAATAAATAAACAGTTAACAAAACTAAAATAAATATTTATAAGGTAATTTGAAGGGTTATTTTCTGCGAACGGTATTCTCAAATTGTCCAAAGCTATGCCACTGTATATACAATTTCAAATGGGCAACGATTTTACTCCATCCAGTCAGAAGTTACGAGATAACTCTAAATTAGGGTGCCTTTGTTATCTAAAATGGGGTTTGCAACAAAACTATTGGAATACGATTGAAATTTACTTCAAGTTTGGCGACCTTTAGGTAAAGGTGAAGTGATTTAGAAGTTTCGTTTTGGTTACTAGATAATTGTTATTGAATAAATTTATTTATGCAAATATTATCTGAGGTTTATGAGAAAGTTAAGGCCGCGCTCACCGCTCAGAGCTGTCTCATTTGCACATTTTCAAAATACGCGAAATAGAAAAAAAAAACTTTTTGGATTAAACAGCGCTAAGCTTTTAAAGTAAATATATTGTTGAGAATATTTCGATCTCTTCAATGCTTGGACCGAGCTTAGTAATGAAATTGTCAGTTAATATTATAGTTAACAATTATAGTAAAGCTTACAAGAACAAAAAAACAACAAATGAATACCTAAATGCTAAAGTAATCGATTAATCCACTACCAATGGGTATTGTTCCCAAAATGCTGGCCTCATTACTACGTTGTATGGCAATGCTCACCCTTTGAGCAAAGTAGAGACCGGCATTTGATCAGGAGTTGCATCAACAAGAAATGAACACAAATCTTTTAAAAAAAATTGCCTTCCAATCCCCACGTGCCCAAGGTTTCGACCCCAAGAGGCTTAACAATTTACCCACTGTCCAGAGTACTATAATTGCGTATTGAAATTAGTTAACCTCACCCACCAAAATACATGTGTTGCCACACCTATTTTGGTGGCTATGGCTGCAATCTTAATCTGTTGTACTTTAATGTAATAAAATGATTTTAATGTAAAGTTTTTATCCCTTCATTTAGTTCCTAGAATCAGATTAGACCGCATCGTCGCTTAACATCAGGCGAGAAACATATAGCGGCCAAACGCAAGCCTATCTATAAAAAAAAAACACATTAAATATTATTAGAATTTTAAGAATTTCCTAAGTAACCATTTATAGTAAGCAATTTCAAAGCCTATCATTATTTTTGTACGAAACGGTAAACACGAACAGTAAATGCAGCTGCAATAAGCCATTTTAAAAATGCATTTTTCTTTTATTCTATAAAAAATGTGGCTACGATGCTTCATCAGAGGGCTCTTAATTAAAACCCCGACGAAACAATAGAGTTGCCAGGGTAAAATATGGCCGGCTGTTTGTGCAATACGAATGCAATGTCTATGCAAATAGTACTTTAGTCTATGGTTCTTTGAGTTTAATTTTAGGATAATTAGCGAGTTTTTTTAACTTCGTTCAGTTTGCGTGCGCTTATTCAGTCGATAATGTTAAGTTTATGTCATCATCATCATCATAGTCAGCCTTTTAACAGTCCACTGCTGGACTTTTAGCCTACCCCCGAAAGGGTGATTGGGCCATATCCACCACGCTGGCCCAGTGCGGATTGGTGGATTCACATACGCCATTGAATTCCTTCTCCGTACGGATGCAGGTTTCCTCACGATGTTTTCCTTCACCGAAAAGCCAGTGGTATGAAAATCCGTACATAAGCTCCAAAGAGCTCATTGGTACGGGCCTGGGGTTTGAACCCACGACCTCACGCTTTCTAGTCTAGCGGTCTCCCAAATGGGCTACCACGGCTTCTACGATGTGTGTCTATCTGTCTGTTTGTCCGTTCGTCCGTCCGTCCGTCTGTCCTACCTAACAATGGCTGTACCTTAGCCGGCTGAAATTTTCACAGAATATGAAACACATGCATATATATATGTAATATACACACATAAATGTATATATATATATATTACGGCAGATTAACGAAATAATAAAAAAAATAAAGAACGAAAGGGACAACGAACGTATTTTTTTAACGTATTTTTGTATTAGCTCTTATGTAAAAAAAGTGATACGTACAAGCGTCAAACTTGGTATGGATATAGTACACACTCTAAAGTATAACAACAAATAAACAATAATGTCCAAGTACGAGTCGGTGACAAGTTTCTGTTCATTACCAAGTAAATTATATCATTAAACTAGTAATTTCGTTTTTGGATTTTGTGGTGGTACAGAACCCTCGCACTTGGCCAGTTTATTTATGTATACTTCTATACTAATATTATAAAGAGGAAAGATTTGATTGTTTGCATTGAATAGGCTCCGAAACTACTGAACCGATTTGAAAAATTCTTTCACTGACGGGAAGCTACACTATCCCCGGGTGACATAGGCTATAATCTATACCCGTGCAAAGCTGGGGCGGACCGCTAGTTGTCTTATAACAAAGCTTAAAATACTGTAAATAGAGCCGATCACCAAAAACAAAAAAAATACATTCAGCTTGCAATATTTGACCTAAACAAACACATACAAACATCGCAAGTTAAATAAAATCATTGATATTATCGTAGTATAAGTAAAAGATCATTGAATAAAATCTTGTAATATTTGACACTTATAACGTACGTAACGTACGCACCCCTACTTACACTTAATTTAATGCAATTTTTTAATTAATTTCTTTGCACTCATACAATGTATCTTTAATATTTCATCTATTGATCGTTAATGTTTCATATAATGTAATTAATATGTCTATATACACGTTTCGCGCGTAAACCATTTTTTGTAATCCGTTGGAACCGGGCCACCAAGATACAGGCATCGCCTAGTTTGGGGCCCGCTGGAATAACACACTATGTAACAGAAATTTTAGTAAACTGTAACTTAGCTTTGTTTAAATAATAACGTAAGGTACTTGGATAATATGTTCTAATTCTGTAACATATAGGAAATGTATTTTTATGGAATAAATTTATATATTATTTTTTATTATTATTAAAAAATAAATAAAAAATATTAGCCATTTGTTATGTATTTGAAGCGACGGTTAAGGTTATATTTCTGTACTTACCAAAACCTTGTCGTCAACAGTCAAAATTAAAGTAGTTTACAATTTCTCAGAAAAGGACCTTGATTAAAAATTTAATAACTTCTCTATCTCTAATCAAAAATGATAATTCAAGCCACACTTAATACCTTGTGAATACGCACATGCCACCAAAATATCTACCCAAAGTAGATACTTTAACCATGAATTAAAAGGATTATGTGCATTTAGCTAACACACTCGCTGCGGGATTGAATAAATAATGTAAGACTTTAATGCGGAATACATAATAACGCTGTTGGCATGTGGAAAACACGGCAGCTGTCTTTGGGAGAAAATCCGGTAATTATTTATACGGGTAAAAGTTTTCCTTTGTCGCACAGAGGATTGTGTGACAAAGATTCTCAATTTTCCGAAGTAATTTAGAGTAAAGGTCGTTGGTTATAACTTTGTGATATTTAAATTGATTGTGAATGGAGATTATAGATGTTGTTTAAAATTATATAGTCTTTGTTTTAATGCTGTATGATCGCCAACTTGGTTGCTTAGGTTTGGTTGCGTAGCGCTTACTTAGGGTTGGATCTATTTTGCACGAGCGTTGTGACGGACGAATTGTTCGGCAGTTGTTGAGTAGGGAATTCTTTGTAATTCCTAATACTTCATCATCATGATCATTTCAGCCATAAGACGTCTTAGCTGGACATAGGCCTCCTCCATCGATCCCCAAAAGGGCCGGTTGGAAGCGGCCGGCATCCAGCGTTCTCTTTTAGGTCGTCTGTCCATCTAATGCGTGGACGTCATACGCTATGCTTACCGGTTCGTGGTCTACATTCGAGAACCTGTCGGCCTCATCGGCCATCTGTTCTGCGTGCTATGTGCCCTGCCCACTGTCATTTCAACTTGCTAATCCGGTGGGCTATGTCGGTGACTTTCGTTCGTCTACGGATCTCCTCATTTCGGATTCGATCTCGTAGAGAAACTCCGAGCATAGCCCTCTCCATAGCTCGTTGTGCGACTTTGAGCTTGCTTATGAGGCCCATAGTGAGAGACCACATTTCAGTGCCGTATGTCATCACTGGTAACACACACTGGCCGAAGACTTTCGTCTTAAGGCACTGAGGTATTTTGGACGAGAAGATGTTGTGAATTTTACCGAACTCTGCCCAGCCGAGTTGGATTCTCTTCAAATGTGTAATAATAATTGTGTGACCAGTGAAATAATTAAATCACAAGGTTGCTGTATTATAATATTATAGACAATTTGAGATGGTTCCATGTAAACAGTCAAATACCAGCATAATTATGGGTGCGAAAATTCGAAGTGATACTTTTTAGGGCCACACGAAATGAAAAAGTCTTGCCAACGTAAAACAAAACAAAAATTACTTTTATCGAAAATAAGTGACAATAATAGTCGATATTGATCTATATCGATATATTACGTTTTACCGCATCACTATTTATCTCCGCGTTGAACTATCGATGGGAACCCTTGCGCTACGGCGTCGTAAGCTTTTAAGCTTAGTTAGAGGAGTTGTTGAGGACACATATCAGGAAGTATCTCCTTACTATGCTACTAAATTGGAGCTTATGTACTTTGCTTACATGAAATATACTCATAGTTTGCAGGTTTTGTCCGCTCGGATCCGTATCTTAGCTAATGTTAAGCATTATGGTAATTTTGGCTACATTCGGCCCTGTTTCAAAGGAATGGCGATATAATGTAAAACTGCGGTATGTAGTATCTAAAAGTTTGTCGTTATTTCTTTTAGACACAATATGTTCAATGCAAGGACCCGGGTATGTCCTAAAACTGCGACCAGAACCACCGGAAGATGGGCAGCAGCGTCTTGTTAGTACACGGTGAACGTACTGCGATCTCCAAGCCGCCTGCCAAGCGTGGGGATTATGGCAACACCCCTCTCTAAGAGGGAGGCCTTGTTCAGCAGTGGACATTTAATGGCTGATGGTGTGTATGTGTGTTCAATGCATATTAACTAGGTAGATGGTTAGATTTTTCTGTTAAGGCTCACGCACAAAAAAGCGTATTGCGTCGCAACACATCGCGTTGAAAATATTATCTTCCATTACTTTTGTACATTTTGTATGAACTATTGCTAGTTAAATAGGTAAGCACTGCGGCAATGCATTTCAAAATAAACTTTACGGTCTAGAAGTATAAGGTGCTTTCGCAAAATTTTGCAATTCGTTGCAGCACCACCCGCTGCCCTTTCCTACCCACTAAATATGCGCAAGCCTTAACAGAGCTGCCGTACTAATTAAAAATTCTCACACTCTTTGCAAATTATAATTATTAGTGTTAGTTAATTAAACGAAAACAAAAACTGGAACAATCTGCCGGCTTCCTTGTTTTCTGTGAGATTATAATTTAGGGGTTTAAGGTTGTATTAAGGTGGTACGTTTCACCTATGGTGGGAAATTCAAACTTTGAATAGTTTTTTTGTCATTGTTGCTATGCCAGATAATTATTGTAAAATAACACAGTATTTGCGCAAATCGTTGGTTGTTCTTTACACTATCATGTACAGCTATTTTACAGTAATGCACCTAATTACTTAATTTGTCAAAAAACCACTTGAAACAGCAAAAACTTGTTTATTGACAAATGTAAGTAATATGGTGTGTTACGCATAAATAGCTTTACATGATTTTGTAAAGGATAACATCATGATCGTTTACAATAATTACCTGTGGGCTTACTCTTGAAACTCGATTTCAATCGTAATTTGGGATTGGTATCGAAAACATGCCATTTTGGTACTCTTGAATTCTAAACTAGCGCACAATTGGAACCGATAATGGTGGAATTTTATGGAACTAAATAAAATCGACTCAACTCGACGCTTTCGGTACTCTTGACGCGATTGATGAGTACCTAATGGCATGTTTTCGATCACAATCCCAAATTACGATTGAAGACGTGTCAAGAGTAAGCCCACTGGCCTAGCTACAAGGACAAAAAACTGTTTGAAATTTGAATTTCCCGCCATGGCTGAAACGTACCACCTTAAGGACAATATAGGTGCTAAGCTTGCCTGCTTCATGTTCTACCACATCGTGGTTAACAACAAACTATTTGGTTATCAAACACGGACTTATTTGATAAGAAAAACATTAAATTCCAAGTTGTCGTAAACTTTGATGGATTATAAAACGTTATATCTAAATTGTCGATGGATTTGAAAAACAAAAACTTGTTCCAAAAATATCAATACAAAAGCTTTGCGTTTCTTTATGGAAATCGCAGCACATTAAAATACTATCCAAGGGATCGAATACGAGGAAAAAATCCTATATTTTTGGAATGTCTTCTTTTTATTTGTGTCAGAAAATACTTTTATTGTTCTTGTTACATTTCTACGACCTATATTTTCACTTTGACGGCTGATAAAAACGAACGGTCTTGATTGTGTCGTCAAAGTAGAAATAACGCCTCAAATTTAGTGTTACTTTCTACTATCAGAAGTTTCAGGGTTGGTGGGGGTTTATCGATACTATCTTATACTGTATCACACACTATGTGGATTTCAGGCAACATTATAACATACTAGCGGTCCGCCCCAGCTTCGCACGGGTATAGATTATAGCCTATGTCACCCAGGGATAGTGTAGCTTCCCGTCAGTGAAAGAATTTTTCAAATCGGTTCAGTAGTTTCGGAGCCTATTCAATGCAAACAAACAATCAAATCTTTCCTCTTTATAATATTAGTATAGATTAAGATGCCAGCACACCGGCTAATATAAAACTTTATGTGATATAACTTCAAATTAACAATTTTCGTTTTTTTTTTGTTTTTATGTGCTCCGAGACCTCTTGCCTCTTTGCCTCTTGATAAATTTCATGTTTCTAGCTCAACGGGAAGTACCCTGTGGGGAGGTTTTGATTCCTTTGTGAAATCGCAAAATATGCGAAAATATGCGACATAAATGGTTATATCTTTAGATCGCGTTGACTTACAAGTTTGATTTTTTCACAGATGAAAGAAACCATAGACCTGAGTATTTGATGTACATTTCAACTTGATAGCTTTATGAGTTTTTCAGAAAAAGGGTCTTGACAGACGGACAGACAGACAACAAAGTGATCCTATTAGGGTTCCGTTTTTTCCTTTTGAGGTACGAAACCCTAAAACAAGTAGAAAAGAAAGTCTATACAATTCCAATAAAACCCTCCGCGAAAACCACCGTCTCGCGTCTCCATCTATAGGAGCTAAATACGCCTAATGAGGACGTCCAGATGCCTTATTATAGATGTCTTATCGTGATTCGGATTGTGATCGTGGTCGCGTGCCATCTCACTTACGCACGTGGTGCGAGTTAGTAGATACGAACGGGACGGCATGCAATCTCGATCACAATCAAACTTCTATAATAAGGCCGCAGAGTTCTGCTTATTCAGATTTGAGTTTCTGCGACGGCATTCAGTGTGGCACTACTTGGTAAGCAACTTTATGTATTACTATAGTAGGTGGTACGTGCAGACTCGTAGGTATTACGCCTTGGTTATACCTATTCTCAAAATAATAATATGGGGTGGTGGGTGCGAACTTCGACCAAAATAAAATGAATGGACGGGCCCAGAAGAAGGGCATTTTTGAAGATTACAAAATGAGCGCTAGCGCTCACTTCTTTTCAGTCGGTCTCCAGCCGTATGAAGTGCGACACAAGACTATTGTTACATGATAACGAAACATCTACCAAAATTGTGCCTTCGTATGCTTTCCCGAAGTGTAAATCGACGAACAAGAAGCACGAATAATCGACACCGCTTTATGGTTGATATTCCAAGAACCCGTACGAAACGTTTTGATTCCACATTTATTGTGCGAACTGCTAGTCTGTGGAATTCGCTGCCTGAGTGGGTGTTCCCCGATAGTTACAACATGGGTGTCTTCAAGTCGAGAGTGAATAGGTTTCTTTAAGCACGCGTGCTCCATCGTAGGCCGCATCATCGCTTAACATCAGGTGACTTGGCAGCCAAGCGCAAGCCTATTTATAATAATAAAAAAAAAAACAAAAAAAAAGTACGCTATGTATTTTTTGTAACAATTGCACATGGTTATAATTAGGTGTTGAAGTATGTCTGACGGTTTTGACTCGTTTTTACTAAACAAGTTCAATGGTTATGGCCCGTCTATTCATTTTATTTTGGTCGAAGGGTGTCGAACGCATCTGGCCTAAATCAGGCTTGAAGCCTTTAGTCGAACTCGCTCAACAGACGACTATGCCGTCTTTTTTTTGCTTTATATGTATTATCTACCTCTAAGGGGGTGAAATTGGCTTCAAAAGTTCACAATACAGGGTGTAAGGGAACACTCTCGAAGCCAAAAGAAGGTAATTGTACTCATCATTATGAACCACTTTTAGTATGGGACCAACCCTGAAATCGCGAAAAAAAAAACAGCTGTTCCGTACATTTTGTTGAGTGTCAAATGACCGTTTTCTATAGAACAGCTGATATTTTTTCGCGATTTCAGGGCTGGTCCCATAGTAAAAGATGTTCATAATGATGAGTACAATTACCTTCTTTTAGCTTCGAGAGTGTTCCCCATATCAAATCGAAATCATTTTATTAAAGATTACATAGATCCATGTAGAATTACAAATTATGTTTTTACATGTAGTTTTATACCCAGTATATTGTATTATCTACCTCTAAGGGAGTGAAATTGGCTTCAAAAGTTCATAATATAAGTCTCAAATATATAGGTATTAAAATAGCGGTTCTAAATTACTTTAATTTTAAATGATTTAATTTCAAAGAACTTCTATTTTATTAAAAATTTCCCCTTCACAAAATGAAAGTTTTGCTACCACAATTCTTTAGTTTACTTCAATTAAAACACGAGCGAACTCTTCGAAGACAAAACCGTGAAATTAGATTTTCCAGTGTTCGTTTTCGCACACATTGAAACCCAGCTCTCATCGGTTCTGCAACAGCTATTAATTTTTATCTCTTTGCTTAGTGCTTTTTGTTCGTTTAATTGAAAAAATAATTGAGATTCTATCGTGCGAAAAAATTGCTATTTTTTGAACAGGGCTTGTTACAAAAATAAATTCTAGACAGGAATAAAGAGAACGCAATAAATTATTACCGATAACCGATGGGAAAGAAAGGTTCTTGAGTGGAGACCACGAACCGGAAGTCGCAGCGTAGGTAGGCCTCCCACTAGATGGACCGACGACATAGTGAGAGTCGCTGGTTTCCAGTGGATGCAAAAGGCAGGCTGTCGTTCAGTGTGGAAGTTAAAGGGGGAGGCCTATGTTCAGCAGTGGACGTCTTCTGGCTGATGATGATGATAATGATGAATAAATTATTATTATCGGGGTGAATGATAAATAATCACAACACACACCTTTTTCTACATGTACATAGTTAATTTACTTACTCACTGACTCATCACGAAATCATAAAAACTAACCTATGAACGAGATACAATACCTATCACCAACGAGCAAAAAAATCGGACCACAACTCGGCGCACACCACCCATTGCGCCGATGCCGCGCGATGCCAGTGCGATGACAGCGGACAAGCGACGTTGAACCTATTTGTGATTTGTTGAACACTATGCAAGTGACATAACGTCTAAATTGGAGTAAATGTGGCATTGCAAACTATATAATTGATGACTAGGTATGTACAACGACGCTCGGACGTTTTTTGATTGTTTTCACTTAGAGATTGTGACTCTATCTCGATGCCCGAAGCCGTGGTAGCCCATTTGGGGAGACCGCTAGACTTGAAAGCGTGAGGTCGTGGGTTCAAATCCCGGGCCCGTACCAATGAGCTCCTTGGAGTTTATGTACGGATTTTCATACCACTGGCTTTTCGGTGAAGGAAAACATCGTGAGGATAACATACGTACAGAGAAAAAATTCAATGGCGTATGTGAATCCACCAATCCGCACTGGGTCAGCGTGGTGGATATGGCCCAATCATCCTTTCGGGGGTAGGCTAAAACTCCAGCAGTCCAGCAGTGGACTAAAAGACTGATTATGATGATGACGATGATCTTGATGCCTGTACGAAAATAAAATATAGCAGATTGATTGATTCCTTATGAGGTGAAGAGGTTCGCTAAGAAAATACTTTGCGATAAGGCCGAATTAAGGGGGGCAAATGAAGGTTGAAAATTCATATGAAAATCCTGTTTTTGATGTTACATAAAAACTACCCCCTACTTTACCCCTACGACTGAGTTGGAGGACTTAAATATTCCTTCAAAGAGACGATGGCATCGATTCTGTCATGCCACTCACTAAAACCAATCTGACAGGACTAAAATTATCTGCCTCTCTTTTCATTTTAATATGTGAGAGAAGGATGGCAACAATTTTAGAGCTGTCAAATTTAGTACATCAGAATCTATGCCACTGTTCTCATATTCTAGCGAGTAGCCCCGTAACAGTGCGTGACGTCACAAGCTAGGTAATAAAATAAAAACGTGATATTGAGTAAGGGAAGAGAGAACAAGAGCTTGTAAAACTCAATAAGGTAAGCGACAGCAAACGAGGGTCTAGAAATACGAGGAATTAGATCACCCGGTCCTGCGTTGTGTTCCTGTCAGTATATTTTTTATATTGTCGTATAAATCATGGTATTACAATATACTTCGCCAGGTATGGCATTCCGAGATCCAAAGGTCACAAGTGACACCCATCTACGTCATCGACGCTATTTATTACCAATAGCATGAAATCATAACTTTGTAATCTCCGTGTATCCTGTAGAAAACCTGTAGAAATCCGAAAAAAATATCATCATCATCATCATCAGCCAGAAGACATCCACTGCTGAACACAGGCCTCCCCCTTTAACCTCCACACTGAACGACAGCCTACCTTTTGCATCCACTGGGTGCCCGCGACTCTCACAATGTCGTCGGTCCATCTATATAGTGGGAGGCCTCCCTACGCTGCGTCTTCCGGTTCGTGGTCTCCACTCCAGAACCTTTCTTCCCCATCGGTTATCGGTTCTTCGAGCGATGTGGCCTGCCCATTGCCACTTCAACTTGCAAATTTTAACAGCTATGTCGGTGACTGGTTCTTTGGCGAATATCCACGTTTCGGATTTTATCGCGCAAAGAAATTCCGAGCATAGCTCTCTCCATTGCCCGCTGTGTGACTCTGAGTTTTTCCAAAAGGCCAACAGTTAAGGACCACGTCTCAGTACCATATGTCATCACCACCATATGAAAAAAATATGGTGTGCTGTAAATAATAAAAAAATATAAAAAATACAACTGACAGAATCTATTTTTGCGACATACCTTTAATATTCACCAGATGGTTGACTTGGGACCCGCCACTGGACGCAACTGCACGCGCACCATCCAAAACCTGACCCAGTTTTTTTTGTAAATGGAACAATAAAATTTTTACCTAAAAGAGACAGCACGGAAACGCTGGATCCAGGCCGCTTCCAACCGGCCCTTTTGGAGATCGATGGTATTAAATTCTATTTATTCTTCGTGGCTTCTGCCATTTTCGCAATTTTTCCAATGTCTTATGTATGGTCAAGGAGACATTCATTCTGAAGATTGTTTTGTTTAGGGGAATATAATTAATCTTATTTTTCAATAATGAAAGTAAAATATATTTATATAATAACTAGCGGTCCGCCCCTGCTTCGCACGGGCGAAGCCGGGATTTATAACCTATGTCAACCGGGGATAGTGCAGCATCCCAACAGTGAAAGAATTTTTCAAATCGGTTTAGTAGTTTCAGAGCCTATTCAATGCAAACAAACAAACAATCAAATCTTTCCTCTTTATAATATTAGTATAGAAGATAATACTTATATAATTATAATAATATTAGGAAAATTCATGAAAATTATTTTTTTATGATTTGTTTCTTATCTAAAATTACTATTTTGAAAAAAAAATATAATATAAATATTATAGGAGGATTTATTTGTGTGTAATGTTACTATTATATGAACTTCATCAAAATTATTTATAATAATATGCTTAAAATGTTTCTTATCATCATAATTTCAGCCATATCGAGTTCACTGCTGACAAGTATTTAGGACCAAGGAGGTTTAGTTTTTTATTTCTTAATTTTATCTTTATTTAAGACCAACAGTACAAAAATATATACAGTAGTTTTAAATAATTATTTTGAAGTACAGCCACAAAAGTAATTAATAGGTATATAATAGTGGAAGTAACAATCTCGTGGAAAATCACTACTAAAAAACATATATTGCAAACTAAGTGCTAAAGAGCTAAGCTTCAATAAGTTTATAAAAAAGATAATTAACAAAATTAAGCACATATATATTTTTGTTTGTCTGTAGTAAGTTAATCACCTACTAAATAGTTATCTTTGACAACGGCAATAGGTGCTTCCATAGCAATGGTTTATGCAATAGATTTAGTTGTTTATTTCCTTTAGTTCTCCAGTTGAATTATCACTCTGTTTACGGTGTCAGAACCCTTGATCATTATTATTTATAGTTATTGATACCATGGATTGTGTTTGGAATTTTCTTGTAGGTCATTGTGACTTCTATGATTAATCGAGTTTCCAAGGTTTGAAGTATTGTTTTTGACTAAATAACTAATTAGTAATTAACTTTATTTTTCAACAGACTACTTTCTTACCAAATTGAAATCGTTGTTTTTTTTTTTTAATATAATAGTAGACAAACAAGCGACGGGCTACCTGATGGTAAGTAGTCACCGTCGCCTATGGACACCTACAATACCGGTGCATTGGCGGTGCGTTGCCTACCTTTGAGGACTCTATTCACTCTTCGCTTGAAGCGATAGAGGTTATATGTTGGTCAAATCGGACAGTGCGAGTCTTCCACGCATCTATAATATGAGGATGGCTTGATATGGTCAAGACGTAGCACGCTTGCTTATAAAATATGTGAGTAGGTTTTTTTTTGGTGGCGCTTATAAATACACTTGGTCGTGCATACAATGTGATACCACCACCACACCATGATGTGTTACCATTGATATGCATCCGGCAATCTTGGACTTAGCACGGTCAATATCTCTTTGCTTGCCTTCTTCAGTCCAAAGAGACCTTAAAACGTAGTCACGGTCACTTTTGAAGATATTTGTCGGTATCTGTGCCTGATAAAATTAAACTCAAATTTCAAGCTCAAACATTTTTCAAAACTAATCTGAAATAAATTATATCCCCAATTTCGAAAATTATACGCAACTAGGCTTTATTTTCTTAATTTAAAAGTCAGACAACTTAAGCTGTTTTCAAAGTTACGCCAAACTCATCAATAGCTAAGTATTGAACCAAAATGCGGGTAGTTGAAGAAAGTTTTCTGGCACCAAGCTCAGGGTGTTTAACATAATGAACAAAAGATCGACTTAGTTCAATTCGCAACAAGCCTAAGCTAAAATTGAGGGAATTACTGTTCGAGTTGGAAGCATCATCAAATTGTCTAATTTGGGGATGTGTGGTACAAGGAAAAGCCACAAGCGAGATATGATAATTATACTCTAAAAGCGTGCTATAGTTGGTGTTTCGATAGACTAAATAAACTTGTAATATTAAACCACAGTCTATAAATTCATAAGTACCTGGTCGACCGAGCTTCACTCGGTATATACAAGAACGGTTTTTGTGTAATAAAACTATAGGTAAACATAAAAAGCAAAACCTTATCTAAATACAAAATTGCATCCAAATCGTTAGCTATCGTCACAGACCTAAGTGGACTTCAAGCGGTCCAAACTGTATGAAAACTAAGCGTGGCAAATTTTTCGTAGTTACCTAAAATTAAAAAGATAAAGATAAAGATTATTTATTTGCACAAAACACGAGTAAATCATACACACATTTAAAAACGCATGCACAATAGGTGGGTTAAAATATTAGTCACTTTGTATCATGTTTTGCCTAGTTTGTAGGCGTACAAATCTAGAGAGATGGTATAAAAATACCGTAAGAATTATTTATATAAAAAAAGTATTAATTAAAATAACTGTCGAAATAATTTCAAAAGTTCAAGTATGATGTTATTAATTTAAATAGTCAACAGATAGACATTACTATAATTGTATGATAAACAAATTGACCTACTGCAGTCATTACTAAAATTTATCATTTATAAAATCACTAACTTTGTAATAACATTTCTCGACTAAAAGTTTTTTAGTTTTGTTTTAAATTGACTATATTTTAGATCCCTTATTGAAATCGGTATAGTATTAACGGTATTACGGCAAAAAGAAATAATTATCCTAATTCTGTAGGCCAACTCTATTTGTGACTACACAATTACCCATTTTCGTTTCAAACTGACACGTGTTGTCGCGGCACCGATCGAGCATACTGGTTTTAGCCGGACTTAATTACGACAATTCGTCATAATTGTGTTCGAAGTATAACATGCAAGGTAGGTCGACTTGTGGTGTCTACTTGGATATAATATGTCTGTGAGCTATCGTGCTGTTTTGCTCTTTTCAAAGCTTGTCGAATCAATCTGTATAGTGAAGCTTCTGGCCTTCTTTAGTTTGGTTCCTCCACTGATTTCTGTCATCTGCCTTTTAATGTGTACTGCTGGATATAGGCCTCTCCTTTTGGACGCCACTGAGCTCGGTGCGAGGTTCTCTGCAGTTTATAGCCGCCGGTTTGTTTTGACCACAGAAAAGTTTTTTTTTTGTTTAAATTAGAACTGCTGTCAAGGTATTTTTGTAAGAAATTTTTAGTAGCCTGTTGCACCCATATAAACAAAACGTCAGTCATTCGAAATCAGTTAGCAACTGTGATGCGGACAAAGAACTTTGAGACCTAACCCAAAAAGGTAAGGTCCAAGTTGTTTGGATGCGGAGATCGACGCGTTGATCTAAATAAGAATGATTAATCAAGGTTCTGTCATAATGCCTGGTAACAGATTTTCCTTCTCATTTCCGTTCTATTTACTTCTCTTTTCTGTAGTTTTGACATTGGTTACGTCTTATTCTCAGTAGGTGAGCCGTCTAGCGGGCCGCTTGTCACTTATTCATAGTTTCAAACTTATAGCCGGAAATCTCTAGGGTCGTGGAACTAGCGTTTAACTAGCGCTTAACTAGCACCCGCTGTGGAAAGTTCTGGAAACTTATATTACCGGCTAGGTACGCGTCAGCTGGCTAACTTATTATCAGATTGTATAAATATAATAATATATGCGGCCTACGTGTGGAACATATTTTAATATCTTTGAGACATCACATTTTATCATATTACTTATATTATTTCGCAAAATTAAATGCAAAAACCTGTCTGACTTTTTATATGTTTTATCCTTTACGTGACATAGTTGTTAAAATTTGCAAGTTGAAGTGGCAATGGGCAGGCCACATCGCTCGAAGAATCGATAGGGAAGAAAGGTTCTGGAGTGGAGACCATGAACCGAAAGACGCAGCGTAGGTAGGCCTCCCACTAGATGAACCGATGACATTGTGAGAGTCGCGGGCGTCCAGTGGATGCAAAAGGCAGGCTGTCGTTCAGTGTGGAGGTTAAAGGGCGGAAGCCTATAGTAATATTTAAAATTTTCGCGATTTTAACACACGTTTTAAATGTTTATCGGGACTTATCACGTATTATTTAATTTAGGTAAAAATATGTACCAAAAAAATAAAAAATAAAAATACATGATAAGTCTCGATAAACATTCAAAACATGGGGAGGCCTATGTTCAGCAGTGGACGTCTTCTGGCTGATGATGATGAGATAATTTCTGAGGAGCATCTATGGTCTATCTATGGTAAATTTAAACACGCTGATTGTGACTTCTTAAAACAATAAAGGAGCCAAAACCCAAGAGGTTTACTTGTAGCTATTGAAGAGTTCCCTTATCCACCTCCTAGCTCCATCATCAGAATATTAGTTTAATGGAACCAAATTATTGTATTGTTATACGAATTACATAAAAAATACTTGCTAAGTTTTAAGTAGATACGAATATTATTAGCAGTTGATAGATTGAAATAAACTTTACCAAGATTTGTTTACATAGTTAGTTACAATTAAAGTTAATAAAAGTGCTGAGTTCTAGACAAATTTCTATTTGTGAAGCTACAGCTATTGGGTAGGCTTTTATAATCCAAAGGAAATAAAAAAAAAACACGTTGGTTCGTTATGTTCTACAAAATAATCTTATGTTTCTACAACCAAAGTAAAGAATGAAATATTCTCGGAAAAGGCGATGAAAACGAATCTTACTAATTTCCAACCGATAATTAGAAAATAAATTACTTCATTAATAACGTTCCAATTTCCTAACGATAACTATTGACATTTAACAGGGTCTCATTTTTAAGCCGCCTCCAATGACCATAATTTAAAAGTCACAAAATCACTTATTAGCCATACCTTTAATTTTCAACCTTATTTCTTCACGTTTCAGTACAAAATTGTATATTTTTTTCTGTCTGGTTGGGTGCGAACCAGAAACAGGGTCTTTTAAATTGACCTGTGTAATGTAGCGGAAAATAGAATTTCCCTGAGTAGGTATGTTATCGATGAAAGGTAAAATACGTATTTTCCAGATTCAATAATGGGGGAAGCTGTTAGGGGCTTGCGGGAAACTGATTTGGATCGTGCAAGGCGTAAAAGGTTTTTAATTAGATGTTGATTCGAGGAACATTCGAGACGTGATCCGGTGCGGCGTATATAGCGGAGATGAGAGCTAAATGCCAAACTTTATCCTGAGACAATCTTATACAGCACTTAAGGACTACTTACCCGACTCTCTAAGAACGAGGATACAAATTTTTGGGTGTAAAAAACATTATTACTGTTTTAAACGTGCAAATGACTTTTAAACAAAACACAAGCAAAAGTCATCATCATCAGCCAGAATATGTCCACTGCTGAACATAGGCTTCCCCTTAGACACCCACATTGAGCTTGCTTGTTCATCCACTGGATGTCCGCGACTCTCACGGTGTCAAACGTTCTTATACCTATTTTAAACCACTTTGATGATCGACATCATAGAAAACGTGTATTTCCATTGCTATTTTCGTAACACCGTACTTACCTGTTCAAACATTTTTTTTTTGTGATTTCATCACAGTATTCTTTCAAAGGAATATTTCCTCTTGTGCTTGAATAAATAGGGAGTTTCAGATTGTTAATGGAACACGAAAGATAAAAACATAATTACGAGCACGAGTATCTTTTCCTCGGGATTTTCCTTTGTGGTACGTGTTTACACGTAAAATGCCATAATATTACGTAGCTACGTAATGTTTCTTTGATTTTTACATGTCGTTAATATTATATGTGTTAGAAGAAAATAAAAGACACCTTAAACTGTTCTAAAACTATTATCTTTTTTCAAAAGAACGAATTTTTTTTTTTTTGACATTTTTGCACACACCGTCATCTGACCCCAAACTAAGCAAAGCTTGTGATATGGCTGCCAGAGACTGATATACATACATATATAGGTTTAAATACATACTTAAATATATATTAACACCCAGATCTAGAACAAACACAAATGTTCATCACACTGTTTGTCCTAGGTGGGAATCGAACCCACGCCCTCAGGCTCAGAAGGCAGGTTCACTACCAACTGGACCAACGGGCTATCTAAATTATGCATTTATTGTACAAAGCAAGCTGGATTAGCAAATTGAAGTAGGCAGGGCACATAGCACGCAGAACAGATGTCCGATGGGGCTGAAAGGTTCTCGAATGGAGACCACGGACCGGTAAGCGCAGCGTAGGAGGTCCACCCACAAGATGGACAGACGACCTAAAAGATACCGCAGGGAAACGCTAGATGCAGGCCGCTTCCAACCGGCCCCTTTGAAGGTCGATAAGGCAGACCTATGCTCAGCAGTGAAAGTTCTATGGTTGAAAAGACGATGATGACGATCATTGCACAAAGATAAACTTGTTACAAATAAAATAAATAACCTAACATGTCAAATATCCCACCACTTACTCTGTTCCCGGCGCAAAAGTGACCAAAACCACAGACCTCGCATTTTTGCCCAAAATACTCGCTGCATTACCACGTTGGGTAGCTATGGCTAACTTGTGCACCAAAAACGAGACAGAGCGGGAGTCGCCAGACTTTTCTTTGAGGCTGTACCCTATCTCCTAAATAGTTAAAGTAAAATTACATTGAAATTATGTAAACTACTTCTACACATTTTGTCGAGTGTTAATTACCGTTTCCTATGGAAAAGCAGATACTTTTTTCGCGATTTCAGAGCTGCTCCCAAAATAAAAGTTGTTCATAATGTTGGATTAACGTATATATGCTACTTTTCAATACGTAAAATATAGACCCATTTAGATAGCAGACGAAAACGCTGAGCAAACATAACTACTAAAAAACCAGTTAAATTAAATTGCAGTTATTTAGTATTTCTAACATCCTAATATCCATCTATACTGATACGTAAATTCTCTTCATCCATTGGTTGCCTGGAATAGATAGCTTTTAGCAAAAAGTCTGGAACTTGTTGCACTAGCTCATAAGTTTCTCTATTCGTATGTTTTTTAGCTGTTTTGCATAATACATTATTTTTGTCAATAATTATGCACAATTTATATTTTTACCGTAATTTATATCTGAGGAGGTAGGTAGTATAACACAGATACAAATGATATATCTAAACCAATAAACTTTTACGTATAAGCAGTTGATCGTGTCCTTTCATGATGTGAGCAACATTGCCGTCTTCATTAAGGAATAATGAAAGCTTCCTCCGAGGATGGAATACCTATAAAAGAAAATATCTTGCTCCTTTTGAGGAAAAATCATCTTTATTTCGGCGGCAAACTGGTAACGATTTCGACTTGCTTATTACATGCGTTTATATTGCCTCTACCATCTCTATATTGGTTATTGATAGAATAATACTTCAACTGATTAAATTAATATTGCAAAATGATTGTTGAAGCCTCTGAAAATATAAATAAGTGAAACCTACAGTTTACCTTCTAGCACATACAAACCTCCTATTTGATGACTTTTGACCATATCGTTTGCAGTTGTGTTCCACTCAATATTGATGTGTACGTTGATAGAACTAGTAAGATGTCAGTGTGTGCACTACGTATGTGTTTACCTCGCCCCCTTCCCTTTTTTGGCTGACTTTTATCGTTACTAGCTCGAGTTTAAGGCAGATCCAAACTATATTTATTATAAAAGGTTGAAAATCATAATTTCTTGTCGACGCAAAAGTTTGACTGTCTGATTTATTATAAAATGTTTTTTTGTTCGGGTCCGTAATTAAGATCTCATGAAAAGGTTATTAAATAGTCTTAAATATAAATGTCTCTTTACATTCTGAATGTCACTAAACGTTTCTAGGCAAGAAAGTATTAGCAAAGCGTATCGACATCATTGGTTTAAATTTAATGAGTTTGTTCAAAAAACCTTCAGAAATGTTTAAATAACTTTTTTCTTCCTAACAATTTTTTAATTCTGTGTAATGCAAGGTGTCACCAGAAAGATCTAAAATTCCAACAAAAGAAACGTGGTATTATAGCAATTTGAGATAAAAGCTTTATGGTCCTTATCTTCAAATTGCCCATTAACATTTTTAAAGGCTTCACTGGAATCCTCCCAAATATCTTGCGAGACCAATTTTTGGCAAGAAATGTTAGTTTCTCTTAGTTTAACAAAATTGTTACATGAAATAAAACTAAATGACGCTAGTGATGCCTTAAAACGATTCATCATCATCATCATCAGCCAGAAGACGTCCACTGCTGAACATAGGCCTCCCCCTATAACCTCCACACTGAATGACAGCCTGCCTTTTGCATCCACTGGATGCCCGCGACTCTCACAATGTCGTCGGTCCATCTAGTGGGAGGCCTCCCTACGCTGCGTCTTCCGGTTCGTGGTCTCCACTCAAAACTCCACTAAAAACTATTATGTTCTTGTAATTACGTATGTTGCGGGCTTAGGTTGCGGGTAGATCAATATAAATCTTATTTGATTTTATTGTCTTCAGGTCGTTGCTCAACATTTGATTACAACTGGCTAAGTCTTTGAATTGGTAGCCAATAAACTAATACGACTGACCAAATCTTGCATCTATCTGTACCATCGCGTAGTTTTTTTTAAATTTTTAGTCATAGATCCTTATTTTATTACAATGACATTGTGGGTACTTAGTTACACTTAGTAATTTTTTAAATATCAACACGCACTGTTTGAGATATACTAATGAGAGACCACGTTTCACTGTCATATGTCATCACTGGCAAAAGTGGCAATCACAGAAAATATGTTATTATAGAAACTGACGTGGTTTTCACACATTTTATTTATATTACACGGGAACTATAGTCGTAGTGGCCGGCTTAATTTTACGTGAGTAATTCCCGTGTAATATAAATAAAATGACAGAAAATATTTTTTATATTTATTTAAATTTGAACGGCTATCAAGGCATTTTTGTAAGAAATTTGTTGTAGACAGTTGTAGTTGCAAATCAGTTAGCAACTGTGATGCGGAGTTCGACGCGTTGTCTATACTAATATTATAAAGAGGAAAGATTTTATTGTTTGTTTGTTTGTTTGTTTCATTGAATGGGCTCCGAAACTACTGAACGGATTTGAAAAATTCTTTCACTGTTGGGATGCTGCACTATCCCCGGTTGACATAGGCTATATATCCCGGCTTCGCCCGTGCGAAGAAGGGCCTTCCTACTAGTTCTACATAAAAATGTTCAATCAAGGTTCTGTCATAATACCTGGCGACAGATTTTCCTTCTAATTTCCATTCTATTTACTCTTTTCTGAGCTGGCAACAGACACTGGTCCTGTACAAGTGACTTATTTAGTACCTAAATAAATTATGTGCAGTTTTGATGCAATCGCTCAAAAACTGTGAACAGGAAATCATCGTGAGGAAACCAAAGGTAAGTCCAAGAACCTCAAATGCCAGCATGAAGGCTTACGGTTTAACGTCTCTCTCTGAGAGAAGGCCTGTGACCCAGTGGTAGAAACATGATAGGCTGAAATGACGACCCGTGTACGGTGGTCAAAGTTAGTGTCTGAAGCGGTGTATTTGTATATTTGCACTGGCGCAGGTTGCCTGTTTCTTATCCTTCTCCCTGAAGTATTTTATTTAAAGCGCATACCCGTAAAACAAAATTAAGAATAAAATCATAAGATTCTACGAGAAGCTGGTTCATCCGACATCAAAGTGGTTCCGAAGTGACTTCCGTTTCGAAATCAAATTTGGAGGAGCGAATATCTAATCTTCAGGCGGCGTTTACAGACTGGAACCTTCTGGAACGAGTTGAAGGAGTAGTAGGCATATTCTAGCGTCTTTTGAATGTTGATAAAGTTTTTTAAACTACGATATAAAAGAAGTATCTTATGAAGTTGACTTTGGAACATTGTAACATACGCGTACTAAATCTGACCCTCATCATCATCATTTCAGCCATAGGATGTCCACTGCTGGACATAGGCCTCCCCCATCGACCTCCAAAAGGGTCGGTTGGAAGTGACCTGCATCCAGCGTTTCCCTGTGGTCTCTTTTAGGTCGTCTATCCATCTTGTAGGTGGACGTCCTACGCTGCGCTTACCAGTACATGGTCTCCATTAGAGAACTTTTGGGCCCATTGGCCATCTGTTATGTGTGCTATAGCCCTGCCCACTGCCACTTCAACTTGCTAATCCGGTGGGTTATGTCGGCAACTTTCGTTCGTCTACGGACCTCTTCACCCTGATCCTATGGCTTATGAAATCAATGAGACATTTTATGGCTTTTCTCCTGAGAACCTTTCCTAGCAAGTGTTATTTTTAACTCGTTTTTATTACCTTCTGCATCATCCCTAGCCTATCACGTTTCCACTTAATCTAGCCACTTAATCTGCCCTTAATCTAGCATGCTGTGCTGACCCAGTGCATGTTGGTGAATGTCATGTCCTTAAACTTTTGAGGTTCTTTGGCACACCGGTTTCTTCACGATGTTTTCCTTCACCGTTTTTGAGCGATGGCATTTAAACTGTACATAATTAATAGCGCCGATTTATAGAGGGGTAGTGCGCTTTACAATCTGACGGCACCTATTATTATTTATTTACTTATTGGGATCCTAATGTGAAAATGTTTCCGTAAATTTTCCAGGAGTCACAAGCTTGAGAGACGTTATGCTTCTCGTCCAGCCAGAGACGGTCATCAGAGGCGGGACTGCGGCACTCATCTGCGCCCGAGACATGCAGGGAGCCCCCCTTTACTCCGTGAAGTGGTATCGGGGCAATCACGAGTTCTACAGATATACCCCTATGGAAGAACCTGATACTAGGGTATTCGGACTGCCAGGGATTTTTGTTGATGTAAGTACTTTACTTACCTACCTAATTACTTACCGCCCCTCTATCTGCAACTTACAATCTGGGGATCAAAAACTTACTCAAACTATAACAACAAATAATATATAATGGTTAAGTGCGAGTCGGTAACAAATATCTGTTCATTACCAAGTTATAACTGGTAATTTCTTTATTGGACGACCTTATTGTATTTTGTGGTGCTCGTACGGTTTAACACTCGGTATGCGAGCCCCACTCGCACTTGGCCGGCACATTTTTCTAATAGAGGTTCAGATTCTTCGTGTGTTGCTAGTGATGACATAATAGTACTGAAACATAATTATGGTCCTTAACTGCTGGCCTTTTGGAAAAACTTAGAGACGCAGCGTTCATAGTAAAAGGAGCGTAAAGGGAGGCCTTTAGAAATGGACCGATGACATCGTGAGAGTCGTGGGCATCCAGTGGATGCAGATGGAAGGCTGTCGTTCAGTGTGTCTTCTGCCTTATGTTGATGAAGTTAGCTGCCCTTCTGATGATATACCGTCACTTGGATACCTGCAACACCAAAGTTATCACAAATACGTTGCAAAACCTTTAAACGATCTACGGGGTGTAAGGGAAGCACTCGCGAAGCTAAAAGAAGGTAATTGTACTCATCATTATGAAAAACTTTTACTATGGCCAGACATGGGACCAGCCATGAAATCACGAAAAAAATATCAGCTGTCATTGATACTCGACAAAATGTATGGAACAGCTGATGTTTTTTTCACGATTTCAGGGCTGGTCCAATAGTAAAAGTTGTTCATAATGATGAGTACAATTACCTTCTTTTGGCTTCGAGAGTGTTCCCCTTACAGCCTGTATACAGAATCATCTAGTTAAAATAATTGCAATTTGTTTTGCGAACGGATTAGGTTCGATTGTAATTACACGCGCCAGTGCACTTGATTCTGATGGAACCAATTTACATTAAGGTAGGTATAAATCCTGGATCCTATAGAACGTAACTGGACTTGAACAAATACAGTCATTTATTAGTGCCTATAATGAGAGTGGTAGAAACTTTTACAGAAGTCTAGTAACTACCCTTTTTTAAGCTTTTTTGGCACATGGGAAATGTTAAGCTGAGATGATGATGACAAACCATATATTTAAAAAACAAAATAAGTAGCACAAATTCAGAATAAACTGTTTCAGCAAATTGGAAAAAAAAACTTGAGTTGTTACAGAAATAGAACTTATACTAAACAGTAATAACTTCCGATAGTAAAACTGAATCAAGTAAAATTTACAACATAAAATAAAGAAATAAGGCAAAAAATATATTTGTACATTGAAATGGTGATACAGGCGTGATGGTGGTCAAACACAAGCTATTTAAGCGATTACTTATAAAAAAAAAAAATATAATATATTTTCATAAGTTATTCTAGGATTCCCTATATAAATGTTACAAAAAATTCAACGACCGGCAAGATTCGAACCTGCGCAATCCTTCTAACGCTTAAATTGGTTGCAAAGACAGCTCAAGAATTCGGAGGTCGACAGAAAAGCGACCGTAGCTTAGCAGTAAGTTATAGTGCTCGGGGAGTTTACCTGGATAGCGCAGGTTCGAATTGTACCGGTCATTTTATTTTCTTTTTGTAATAACATCTGATAATAAAAAGCATAGAAAAACAACAGAACATGTAACATTATTTAAAAAAAATACTCTTTGCTTTGTTGTACAAGTTTAATAATAATATAATCCTCGAATATTTTCCCCATATTTATAAATGCTATTAGGGAACTTGAATTCTCTGTATGCTTACTTTGATAACATATCTTTTGTTCGTTCTCCAAGCCGATCATATCTAGCATTGTTAATCGTCTCTGAAGGTTTAGTCTACCTCAATTGAGGAAAAGGTAAGATTTTACGTCACAGATGACGTCATTGCTTATTAATAATTATTTATCGACTAAAATGTCAAAACACGACACGTGTAACTCTATGCATTACAATTCTAGACAAAAATTTACTTTTGATATACGCAATTAATATAATTTGAATTACAGTCTAACGCAAATGATAAACGACGGGTCCGACTGATTTATGATCCATATAGACTGCGATTCAACCACATTCTGGTAATCTGCGTAAGACATAATAAAATAGTTGAAATTGGCAAAATTTCTGTTTTACCATTCTCTAAACTAAACTAAACTAAACTGACAGGACTAAAATTATCACCGCCTCTTTTCATTTCAATACGTCAGAAAAAGATGGCGACAATTTAGAGCTGTCAAATTTAGTTTACTTTAGAGAATGGTACATCAGAATAGACGCCATTATCTGATTTTTCAAGAAAAAAATAAAACGATGAAACCACAAATCTGTTTTAGTGGGTGAAGGACGAATTATTGAATTCCAAAAGTTATATGATTGTTAACGGGATATTTACCGTGTCTTCCCGTGAACATGGTGCATGTAGCTGCACCGAAATATCGGGAGCTCATTCCACAACCTTACCACGGTAAATATCTCGGTAATAATCATATAACTTTAGTGAACAACCGTGATAGTTTAAAACAGTGTTATCGAATTCCATACAAATTCGAAAACACTATGCTAAAATAGAATCCTAAAAATCAAAAAAATCCATGTTTATGAGTGACAGAGGGTTAACATGTATATGAAATTCGATACGTATTTTACATACACATACTCGTACTTCGCCCACAGGCTAGATGACGCGAGTTCACTTTCTTTGCGTGTCTGTTTTCCATATTAAGTTAGATCAGTGCTCCAACTTAATTTAGTTCAATCTTCGTCGTTTTGGAAGTAGCATGTCAGACGTCAATACAAAAATGTCAAATTGCGTCATAGTAAACTGTAAGAACACTTCGAAAGCAATGGCGTCGATTCCGTCATACTATTCCGTCGATTCCGTCATATCACTAAACTAAACCAAACTGACAGGACAAAAATTATCTGCCTCTCTTTTCATTTTAATATGTGAGAGAAGGATAGCAACAATTTAGAGCTGTCAAATTTAGTTTAGTTTAGAGTACATCAGAATCGATGCCTTTATTGACCGTGCGAATTGATTAAAACTACCACTAAATTACTCTCACGACGTCGAAAAATGCGGTTTGATAAAAATCTGTTTATAAACCAAGTTTTCACGCTATGAGTGCGTTCGGACTGATTGTGAATATTAAAATCACCAGACTACAATAAAATAACCCTATTTACTTAATTTGAACTTATTTGTTAAATTGAACTAGGATTTAATGCAGGACACGTTACGAAATAATGGATTCTTCACTCAATGAATTCAGTTGTTCATAAATAATATCAATGTTTTCAGTAAAGTAAAGTTTAGTTCACCAATACGCACTGGGCCAGCGTGGTGGATATGGCCCAATCACCCTTTCGAGAGTAGGCTAAAAGTCCAGCAGTGGACTGTTAAAAGGCTGATTATGATGATGATGATGAAAGTTTAGTTCTATTCTGTCATTTTTCAGATGAATCGGTCGAACGGCACCCAAGTGCTGCTCAGACGGCTGGATCTCAGCCTCGCTGGTAACTTCAGCTGCGAAGTCACTGCTGACTCACCGTCCTTCGCCACCCAGATTGCTACCAAAATGATTGATGTTGTAGGTAAGAGCCACTTCATTTATTTATCATTAACAGCCCATCATCTTTCTACTGCTGGGACACGGGCACTTTCTCAGAGAGAAAAAGGATGGGCCCTAATCCACCATGCTAGCCCGGTGTATGTTGCTGAATGTCATATATCTTTGAACTTGGATTTAGCGGTTTCCTCACGATGTTTTTATTTGTCTGTTTTTGAAGGATGTCATCGCTTTAACTCAACTGCACATTTATGGTTCTAACAGCCGCACTCAGATACGTTACTTAAGTTAAGGAATACTTAAAATTGCTCTGCCAACTTCTCGTTGACGGAAATTATCACACATGAAAACGAGACAGAGCAATTTTAAGTATTCTTTAACTTAAGTCATCATCATCATCATCAGCCAGAAGACGTCCACTGCTGAAAATAGGCCTCCCCCTTTAACCCCCACACTGAACGACAGCCTGCCTTTTGCATCCACTGGATGCCCGCGACTCTCATAATGTCGTCGATCCATCTAGTGGGAGGCCTACCTACGCTGCGTCTTCCGGTTCGTGGTCTCCACTCCAGAAACTTTCTTCCCCGCTTTCTTTCTTTTAAATCTGGTTCTTTGGCGAATATCCACGTTTCGGATTTTATCGCGCAAAGAAACTCCGAGCATAGCTTTCTCCATTGCCCGCTGTGTAACTCTGAGTTTTTCCAAAAACTCAACAGTTAAGGACCACGTCTCAGTACCATAATTATGTCATCACTGGCAACACACACTGGTCAAAGACCCTCGTCTTGGTTAACTTAAGTAACGTCTCTAAATGCCACTGTAAATGAGTCATTGGAGCAGGGTCGAGGATCAAACTGGATATCGTCAGATTGTAAAGCACACATGCTAAGCAGTAGCATCGGGACAACCATCGCTTAACTTTAACTAATAGCGAGCTTTTATCATAGATTATGGATGTGTTTTCTTATTGGAGAAAAGTGGAGAGGCATAATGGTTGCCAAAAGATGTCCACTAAATTATCGGAATTTATTGAACTTCTATTACGAATACACCGTTAGGAACTATGATTCCGTGCAAAAATTCTAATTAATTATCTGTTTGTTCTACTGCTTTATGAGTTGATAGATATTGTGAGAGACAAATAAATAGTTTGACAGTCTCTAATACCATCTCAATATAGCTCAGTCGTTGGCGTGTTCTACTTAAATCGCTGGAAAGTTTGAACTGTGGTAGGGTACTTCCTAATGTTTGGCCGGCTTGTTACCACCCTCAAGTCACCTGACAGTGTGTTCCTGATTCCTGCGGCCTCATGCCGTGAGAGCCAGCAGGATGTCTACAGAACTGATGACGTTATTTATGACGTAATATCTCACTTTATCCTCATTTGAAGTGGACTGAGGGAAACCTTGAGACACTACAAACATGAGGGAGCTTTGGAAAACCAACAAAGGGGACCTTAGCAAATTATTCGAGGTACCTTTATTGCGTTTATAAATATGAGCCTTAGACCACATAAGCCTACTTAAAAGCAAGTCTGCTCCTACTTTGCCGACCATTCCTACAAACTTTACCCAGCTAATATTCTCCTTATAATGTTAATCTTTCTTTTCTATCTAATACTTAATCCTATTTCTGCACAGCCATGGTAGACCAAGTTTAATTTGGAATATTCTAGAAATAAGTTTCTCCAACGCTGCTTTAGATAACCGTTAAGTATTCAACACTACAAGGAAGTTTCAACTGTAGGTAACAATGTTGCAGACTTTAGGAACTAGAATACAAGGATCTGTTATCCAAACAACAGAACTCCTTACAAAAAGATATCATACTGGCTTATCTTTATTCAAAGTTAGCAAATAAGATAGCAGAAGAAAAATTGGCAGGATTCCCGTACGAAGCGCTTTGATTCCACTTTTATTGTGCGAACTGCTAGTCTGTGGAATGCACTGCCTGAATTGGTGTTCCCCGATAGTTACAATCTGGATGTCTTCAAATGATGAGTGAATCGGTTTCTTCTAGACAAGCTTGCTCCATCGTAGACCGCATCATCGCTTAACATCAGGCGAGTTGGCGGCTAAACACAAGCCTATTATTAATTTTGGGAAAAAGATATTGAACGTAACCAGAAAACGTAGTATTTTGGTCACGCCAGATGTTTTGAAGGATTTTTGAAAATAATATGAGAAATAATTGAGTTTCATGCAACAAATATTTTTACTAAAGTTATAATATGATTATTAACGGGATATTTACTGTGGTAAGGTTGTGGAATGAGCCAGAATTTCAATCGAGGTGATGGTTTTCAACTTGCCAGTGCGTGGAATCCAGTATTAGGTTGTTTTAAAAATAAAAGTCCGCGTTCAAAATGTGTTCAAAACACTATACGCAGTGATACAGTGAGTGTGTTTTGTCGGGATCGAGTTCGAGTTCCAGTGATAACCGTAGCAAAAGACTAAGAAAGAGGGTAGATCGTTATGTCTGCACCTAACTTTTTAACTTTTCGACCAACCACCCGCATTCTTCAGTCTTCCCGTGAACATGGTGCATGTAACTGCGCCGAAATATCGGGAGCTTATTCCACAACCTTACCACGGTAAATATCCCATTATTAATCATATAACTTTAGTGAACAACCGTGATAGTATAAAACAAATATTTTTACGTCACTTATTTAACAAACCATATTTCAACATTAACTATATTTCAAAATTAAGAAAATATCGTATATTTATTAAACTTGTAAAATAAGCACTTGTAGATTTGAATCAGTGGACATCACTTTGTTCTTAGTTACAGATTTCGGGCTTTATACTCACAAGCTGAGGCTTTGTGTCAAAGCTTGTTTGTTTCAGGAAGTACTTTGAGATGTTCAGGAAAGACTTGGACCTGAATAAATGGAGTTTTATTCAGCCCGGAATGCTTTTAAAACATTAAATGTAAAGTCATCGCAGAAGAGGCTGCTGCGTATTTTACTTCAGCGGCAGCTTTTTTACAAGCTTTTAATTAACTTGCAATGTTTTTTGTTTAGATAAAATCTTGCAGGCTGCATTAGAACTAGTTTTTCTATTCCAATTTTACTGAAATGTTGTATACACAGCCACGCTTTAAACAAAAGTTACATGACTAGATGGACATAACAGGTAATATTTTCTTGATCAACGCCCATCAAACTCGAACATAGAAGTTACTGTTAAGTCCTACAAGAACATTTTCTTGCCAAAAGTACCTTCCTACATCAGATTCATCTCAATTTGTATACGTATATATGCGACTAGTAATCGGAATGCTGGCGTGTTTATGGCTCAACGCATAAGCATTGCCATTCAGCGTGGTAATGCCACCTGCATGCTGGGTACGCTGCCAACCGGTAGTGGGCTTGAGCATTTGTATTGTCTTTAGACCTTCAACAGTCTATGGGCAGTCTAACTGTATTTGTAGTGTTAGTATCAGATTTAATTTTATTTAGTTAATAACGGCATTTATATACAAGACTACTATTAGTAAAACAGATTTACGTATACCTAATGGCACTTTCTTTTCCTTTAGTACGTTTACGTTACCTATCCAATCTTCTGTCTTTCAATAGGTCTCAGATTCGTTGCGTAGATATTGGCTTCATTTTGCCCCTGTCCCTACAGGACAAATTTATTCATAGAATCTAGCCTCTATCATTTGTAGCGTGAAACAAACTGTTGGATATTAATAGCAGATGGATCGCAAAGGCCTAATGGAAGGAGATTCCGAGAACTCAAGCTTTGAACTATATCTGAATTTGAAGTTTGAGTATTAGACTTTGGATGTCACAGCAACCATTGGTCAAATGAAATGTTAATCAGTCTAACCACAGACCTCAAGTAGACACCGCAAGTCGACCTATCTTGCATGTAAAACAAAGAGTTTATTTAATAAAAATTACATGTATAATAAAAACTATCTTAAATTTAAATTTATAACTAAAACTAATCTAAAACTAAAACTAATCTAAAACTAAAACTAATCTAACAAGCTACTACCGGTGAGCAGCGTTTCCAAAATGCTGGCAGCATTGCCACGTTGTATGGCAATACTTAGTCTTTGGGCAAATATCAAATTTCAATTTGGCAATTTCTTGCATGTCATATTTCCAATGTAATTATGACAAATAGTCGTAATTGAGTTCGGCTAAAATCAGTCTGCTAAATCGGTGCCGCGCAAGGACTTTGTATACCATGTAACTTCCTTGGTGCCGCGACAACGTGACAGTTTGAAACGAAACTGGGTAATTGTGCAATACTGAGTTGTAAGAATACCACAAATAGAGTTGGCCGACAGAATAAAGACATTTCTTTTCACAGGCAAGTACGAAAAAGACACGCTTAGTTTTCAAACAGTTGGACCACTTGAGAAGCCTACTCAGATATAGTGCTGTGAGTCTAACCCTACGCTCTCTGTCTATCTATCCTACCATCTTTTGAAATAATTAGGAAATAAAAATAAAATGTGAAATGGGAGTCCCCATAAAACAAACGTACGCCTTTTAACGCCTTTGCACTGGTGAAAAAACGGTAAATGTACAATCACATATTTTTAAAAGTAATACAAAAAAAAAGTGTTAGTCAGCGGCGCGCAAAAGATCACGAAATAACTAAATAAATAAAATACATTTTTGGGTGCGGAACACCTGGTGCGCTGGTCCAACTTGCACTTGGCCAGTGTTTAATTTTTCATGTAAACATTTTCACGTTTTGAATTACAAAAAGCTGTATGAACTGTATGATGATGATGATGATGATGATGTATGAACTATTGGGATGAAGGGGAGCAAAACTACAATTAAATGCTTCAAGCCTTTTACTTTTATGCAAACGGTAGAATTGTAACCCTTAGCTAAAACACTTTTTTCCGATTGCACTGAAATATAGCCCCAAATGTCGCTTCACGTTTACGTAACACAACGTCAGAGTGGCCAAAGCAGCTTTATGTAAGCGGTCCCTAATTTGTATTCCGGTCGTCACTTGGGAGCATTGAAATCAAGTCGTAGCGGGACAAACAATATTCACGCAAGATGGCCACTTAGGGTAGGACGTCTGGTATTTTGAATTGGGCTGAAAAGGCATTATTACAAAGGTAACGTGTGAAATAAATAAATATCAGCTGTTCTATAAAAAACGGTCATTGACAGTCGACAAAATGTATGGAACAGCTGTTTTTTTTTTCGCGTTTTCAGGGTTGGTCCCATACTAAAAGTGGTTCATAATGATGAGTACAATTACCTTCTTTTGGCTTCGAGATTGTTCCCCTTACACCCTGTATTTTGTAGTCTACTATTTTTTAAGTCTGTTACATTGCTGTTATGAATGTAGTTATTTGAGCACTTATTTTACTGACCAAAGACAGTGGCGCCATCTTTATCACCTGTTTAATTTAGTTGACACTTGATAACCAAACTCCTTTCTCTACGTTCCAGCGATACCATCAGCTGGCCCTATGCTGCTAGCTGACAAAGATCGTTACCAGCCCTCAGAAGTCCTCAGGGCTAACTGCACGTCTTCTCCGTCAAGACCTGCAGCTAATCTGACTATTTATATCAATGACGAGGCGGTAAGTTTAAAGAGTCCTTTCGTATTTCTGTTTTGTAGGATAAACCTCTACTATTACAAGAAAGTCGAATCAAGCATCGCCGTCAAGCAAGACCTGAATCTAACCTAACCTAATCAGATTTTAACAAGCAAAGTAGCAGATTATGGTATGCAGTCATCACCGTCTATGGAAAGAAAGAAAGAAAGAAAATAAATTTTATTCGACACCTTTACAAAAAACTTATATCTAAAGGATACAATCAGTGTCTAATGGGTCCGTCTCGGCATAAATGCTGAAAGTCAAGGACTATCAGCGCCGGTTTTCAGACGAACCCTTGAGTTTACACTTACAATACAGTTAACACAAATTTACATATATATTTTTAATTATCTATATGCAATTTAAACAAATAAGACATAGGAAACAGAAAAAAAAAGTAGGACACAAAATAAGTATACTAAATTTACGGTACTAAAATATATGGAAAAACAACAGGAATTATACATAACAACAAGACAGAGTATTTAATAACAATAGTAATAATGACAGCAGGAACGAAAAATTTATTGAAATAAAAAATGGACCAAAGGGAAAAAATAAATAAATACATAAAACTATATTAACTAAACAGCATAACCACAGAAAATATATAAATATATTTTACATACACCTACCTTCCCACATAACATGCAACACCAGTAGGTGTTACTTCTAAATGTAAGACAAATCAGCATTTACCACACCATGCTGACGCTGTTGTTCAATAAGGAATTTTTTAAGGTGTAACCGAAAAGTAGTCAGCGATTTCAAGTGTTTGATGGGTGGAGGTATGTTATTCCAGCATTTGGTCGCTGCGTAATGGAAACTGCCAGTGAAATTAACAGTGCGGTGCCGCTGCGTGAACAACTGCTGGGAACATTGCCTTCTATAATTTCGCCTGCTGTCAGCGCCCCAGTCCAACTTGTCGTACAAATAAGCAGGACCTTTATATTTGATAGTGCCGAAAAGCAAGCACGCAAGATGGAACTTACGACGAGATTTCATTTTGAGCATGAATTTATTGTTCAGGAACGAAGTGGATACTTGTAACACCACAGGCATCACAAATCCATTGCCGATCAATTTTTGAGTGTTTTGAGCTTTGTTAAAAGTGCGCAGCGCAGCGACTAAGTATCACAAAATTTTCAAATAGGTAGGTATATTTTTTTCACAGGTATTTTTAAGGTTTTGTTTGTTTTGCTTATCATACTAGTTTAATACACAGTTACAAAAAAAATATTTAAAGTTATATGATCATTTACGGGATATTTACCGTGGTAAGATTGTGGAATGACATCAACATATAACAACATATAACTGACCATATAACTATAAATGTTATTCATATTATTATAACTTTAATGAAGAACCGTGATAGTTTAAACCAGTTCTTTTTAAGTTTTTTTATTAATTACAAATTAATTACAATTAACGTACAATATGGTCTCGTTAATGTGAAACTAGTAGGTTTCCAAAATATAACAAACATAGTATTTACACTTTTTGATTTTTCCAGGTGAAAATTAGGCGTTTAGTTAAGGCCTTAAGCGTTGAATACTCAAGCGAATATTGAATGTTGAAGCGTTGACTCATTCCATGTTGCTGAGGATAGAAAACGATGGAAAGATATCATCAGAGAGAGCTTGATGGAAGGTGGTGGTCATGACTCTCAGACGTGAGGAATACGATTTAAGGGGGAGGAAGCGTTGCATGATGGTTTCAGTTATTTATTCTAAAACAGAAATCCTAAAATGGCGATTAATTTTAAAAAAACACAGCTTCACAAAAAAATAAGAACTACGCGTTACAATTTTTAATTTCCAGCACTACTAGACCCACTGGTGGAACCAAGTGGAGACAAAAGTATTCACAAATCTTAATATCTCCACCCCCCCTTTCAACCAGTGGCGACACGAGCTCTTGAAAATCCTACTGGAAAAACCAGTAGAACCAACCAGTGTCCAATAACAATTCCGTCTAGACTGTTGTAGCAAAATGACGATATATTTGATTCAATTATTATCTTTTCCGGATTTCAGCTCCGCTCGTCGGAGACCAGTCTCCACCCCACAGAGAGCGGCCTCACGTGGACCACAGTAAAAGCAGAGGTCCAAGTGACCCCAGAGCTGTTCGTTGAAGGAAGGATGAGAGTCGCGTGCCGAACCAACTTGTACAACGTGTACAACAACTCGGAAAACCTGGACTTCTTTACACCGGAGACTGATCCCAGGCCTGAGAGAAGTATGTGTTACGGCTGTACCTAACAGTATTACCCACGAGTCTTAAGTTTTTAAAAAAATAATATAATGTAGCCCATATTATATATTTTTTTTAAATAGGGATCCTTACTAAAACTCCAATAACGTAATCCAAGGTGTAAATAAGGTAAGATTTACACCCGTGCGAATCCGGGGTGCGTTGCTAGTATAATTATAAAAGGTGATGTGTATGTATGTATGTTTGTTTCCTATGGACTTCAAAACGGCTAGACCGAGCAGTAAGAATCCACGCTGTTGAAACCGCAGCTAGTAGGTAATAAAATATAACAACAATGAAAAATTTCAACAAGCTCTTTTTTTATTACGCTCTGAATTTTTGTTTTATCATCATCAGCCAGAAGACGTCCACTGCTGAACATAGGCCTCCCCCTTTAACCTCCACACTGAACGACAGCCTGCCTTTTGCATCCACTGGATGCCCGCGACTCTCACAATGTCGACGGTCCAGAGGCCTCCCTACGCTGCGTCTTCCGGTTTATGGTCTCCACTCCAGAACCTTTCTTCCCCATCGGTTATCGGTTCTTCGAGCGATGTGGCCTGCCCATTGCCACTTCAACTTGCAAATTTTAACAGTTATGTCGGTGACTCTGGTTCTTTGGCGAATATCCACGTTTCGGATTTTATCGCGCAAAGAAACTCCGAGCATAGCTCTCTCAATTGCCCGCTGTGTGACTCTGAGTTTTTCCAAAAGGCCAACAGTTAAGGACCACGTCTCAGTACCATATGTCATCACTGGCAACACACACTGGTCAAAGATCTTCGTCTTGAGGCATTGTGGTATCTTGGACGAGAAGATGTCACGCAATTTCCCGAACGCTGCCCATCCGAGTTGGATTCTTCGGGCGACCTCTTTGACTAAGTTGGACTTACCTAACTGAATAATCTGTCCAAGATAGGTGTAATGGTCAATTGACCAATTCGGTCAATTGATGAATTTTTGTTTAAATAGTTGTAATTTTTTTTATCACAATATTCGGTATTATTATATATTAACGCATCGATATTAAAACAACTCAAGATCTCAACTAGATTGTCTACCATTTGTCTCAAGCGAATCTTGGAGTACTTCGGCCATATTGCGAGGAAAGACAACGACAATCTAGTAAAGTTAATAGTAACAGGCAAAGTCGATGGAAAGCGATCTCGAGGCCGCAGCCCGAAGCGTTGGTCTGACCAGATTCGCACACCCTAGACACATCAGTATACGATGCGCTGCATGTCGCCGAGGATAGGGGAAGATGGAGTAAAATCATAAAGGAGAGACTGATGGGAGGTGGGGGTCACGACCCTCAGACATGAGGAGCACGACGCGAGGAGGAGGATAATTATTGTACTATCATCAGAGTCAAAAGAGAATGCAAAATTTCAGCAAAATTAGTTAGGAGGAACTGTTTCTTATTCAGCTTGCAAGTTTGGACCTAAACTAACTAATAATAATTGTAATCTTCGACCAAAATAAAATGCATGGACTGGCCGTAACCATTAAACTTGCTCAGTAAAAACGAGTCAAAACCGTCGGAAATAATTATACTTCAACACCTAATTATAACCTTGTACAGTACATTTGTTACAAAAAATAGATAGCGGTATGTTGTGTATTTACACTTTGGGAAAGCAAACGAAGGCATAATTTAATCAGATGTTTCGTTATAATGTAACAATAGACTCGTATCGCACTTTGTACTGCTAGAGACGGACTGAAACGAAGTGAGCACCGGCGTTTATTTTGCAATCTTCAAAAATGTGCTCTTTCTGGGCCCTACCATTCATTTTATTTTGGTCAAAGCCTGTAATAAAAATGACGCTTCACATTTGCACCTATCTAGGACTCCCTGTGTTGGGTCTCAGACAAATAAACGGGCAACTAATACCCTGTCCCAGAGCAGATATTTAAACGAGTAGGAAAACAATGTTGTGTAAACCACGTTGTCGTATTCCAGGATTGCGTGTAGCGATGTTGGAAAACATTGAAGAACATTGCTGGAGACATTATTATGAATACCTCTGGGATCTAAGGTTTTAGTGGATATAATCCCAAATAATCTGGCTGCACTCTAATGCAGCCTGTCTTATGCACATTTCTCTCTTGTCAAACATTTTATCTCCGCTTGCCCTAAACTTTTTCTGTCCCGTAAAACTAGCTAGGGTTGACCTCAAGCTATCCTCAACAACTCTCACTCACGATTGGCATGAGGGCTACGTGGCTCGATGCAGTGATGCGGCTACATATTGCTAGCTGACCTATGCTACGCCACGCATTGCCGACAGTTGAAAAAAGCAGAGGAAGAAACATGCCTTACGTGACGAAATTCGTTCAGCCAGCGCATCCGCGTCAGCCGTTACATATTCACACAGTACACAGTACTATGTGTTTACTCTATAGCAACCCTTACTGAACAAATCTAAAGCGTCACGCTTGCCCATACGCAGCTTACTGTGGCCGGCTTCACTTTATATGGTAGCTCTGTCACCTCTCTGATGAACATTATCACGCGGAAAAACAAGACAAAGCCAATTTTAGATAATACACGCTTAAAGGGCCTGTATACCCTCTGCAGCTCTCTCGCTCGCACATTTTCACATTATTGTAGACATAAAATCAATGAGTGTGAATTTCCAAAAAGTTACAAAATCATGTCTTGGTATCGTAACATTACAAACATAGAAATGTTTGTTTCGATATCTTGTAATTTGACGGAATAACACGACACGAGAAATAAAAATCACTTGTTACCATTTTACTGTGTCAAATTAAAATATATCAAAATGACAATTTATTTGTTTGTAGTGTTACGATAGACACCATGACATGATTTTGTTACTTTTTGGAAATTCACACTCATTCATTTTATATCTTCAATTATTTCTTTAAGCGAGAGAGCTGCAGACGGGAACTGTCCCCTTAACTAACTTTTAATTAAGACCGTTTCTGCGAAACAAAACTAATAGTCAACTTTTCTCTTTCCAGTTACACACAACAAGGCCACATCCAGTTGCCAAAGCTGGATTCTGCTGCTATTCCTCTTCCTTCTTCCCATGCTGGCGGCAGCAGAAGAATTTTACCTCGACTACGAAGACATTAATTATAATGATGAAGGAAAATATGAATCGGTTTTAAAGTCTCTTATATGAGCATAATAATATTATGTAAGGGTAAACGAGGAAGAAATTGCTTCTACAGTGCACTTTATGTTGATACTTTACGGGTTAGAATTATATGTGAAGAAGTTCTTTTCTTCATTATTGCGTCTGCTAGAAAATTAAAATTAATTGTAAAACTATTGAGGAATTGAGAATAATAATGTATCTTGAGTCTCAGATGTACATTACGACATCGTTCTTGACTCCGATGTTATGGCCAAAGACTTTTGACCACACACAAGCGAGTAAAAAAACGTCTAAATGACACAGCGGAAAACGCACAAAACGCGGTATTTTGTAAATAATTTTTAAAAGCTTTTAGGAGGGAAATGTTTAATTCGATTAAAAAATGCATGTCCACCCATTTCTAAATTCATTTGCATTTCTTGTTTATAATGTTGACGACTTGCCAAATTAATGAAAACCATTGTAGAAGGAAAGTGAGGACCGTGAAGACCAATAAGGGTGTATTCTTACACCAAATAAAACTTAAGGAAAATTTAATGTCGTACAGGGAGGTGAAAAAGCTGGCAGAAGATCGTCAAGCCTAGAAGTTACTCCACCGACAAGAGCTACACTCTTAAATGTTGAATGAATGATTTTAGACGATGCTGCTATGGCTGTACCACATATATTTCATTGACTTTGGCTCATTAATTTTTTAATCTTTTAGTTCGGGCGATTATTTTGAAATTGTTTCTATAAATAGATACCTAATTAGCAAAACTAACGTAGATTCGATGAATTTTATTCTATATTATTTAATTTATTATATATTTACCATTTATTTGAGAATTTCCCTCCAGAAGTCGATTAACAGAAGGCGAACGACTTATGTTCTGGACTCTAAAACTCTATTAAAATACTTAAAAATATGAACCTAACGTAAACGAAAAATTTTGATTTTAGCACGGCTGCTTGTACTCCGCAATGCCTTCTTGACTCTCCAGTGGGTATTTGAACCATGTCTGTGGGATCTTAGTTTTAAGTATGGAGGGTAGCTGTCAGGAAAAACCACTTATATGAGGGAGAAGTAGAAAAAGTGTCCAGCTGTAGGTAAACTGTAAATAACAATTCAAAACCCTCAAGAATGGCGCTAGCGTAGATAAATGGCATGACTCTTGACTCTTGACTCTTGCCGTACCTTTTACCTCAATTATGTCCTCTCCGTGGTAAAGTTGCCTGGAAGAAATCGCTAAAGCTGCCAATTGTTTAACTAGTTTATAGTTACATTTGTCCTACGTATGTAATTTCTGGTGTGAACAATAAGTTATCTATAATTATTATTATTTTAAATAAAATACTCACTTTATTAGCGATTGCTTATTTTTATAATTTTGTTAACATAGCGTTAGTTTTTCTTGCCTTGTTTATTTCTTTATCCTACACATTATAACTTTTGTCGTTTTTATAAAATGCACCTTGCTGCTACTGTAGCACCATTCGACGGACACTTTTCATATACAGAGATGGTTCTCCTAGCCTCTACCCTCCATAGTTTTAAGTGATATTGTCAACGCGCAAAAAGTCTCTGATATAATGTTACGTCATGGTCATTGTAAGTAATTGAATAAGATCCTTATATAACCTCAGAACAGACAAACAAGGGTGATATGGTTAGGTGGAATGGCGGGTGCAAACGCATCTGGCATAAATCAGGCTTGATTCACCCAGCAAACGACCCTTCCGCCCATTTGTTTTTATACTGGGACTATAAGTTAGTTCATTGTTATCGCTGCAAGTTTCTTAGTGTGCGGGAAAAATAAGTAAGTGTGCCCTACTTAATTTTTTTGCGTTAAATGGTTTAGCAGGATAGTGAAAAAAGCAAAGACTTTCTATATCTAGATATTTAATATAGAGCAAACGTCTTCAGTCACTACATCTGGGCCCTGATTCCGGAACTTTAACACGCACGTAACGCGCCACGTTAAGTTAACCTCTTAAAATTTGGACTCTATTCCTTTGGAATAAAGAGCAACTTTTAGAGGTAAACTTAACACGGCGCGTTACGTGCGTGTTTGTAATTACAGAATCAGGGCCCTGATGAAAACGTTTTATGTAAAGACACGTCAAATGAAGGTACTGAGTGTCACGTCAGTGCCGACCAAGCCTGCGATCCGTCAACGTTTCTGCGCTCGTCTTATAATTGTCTATTAAAATTATTTAAAACCGCGCTACGTCTTGTTGTAGCGAAAAATATTGCGGCGAAAATTGCCAATCCCTCACCGTGCTCCTCAGACGTTTGACTGAATTATTTCCATTGAAAACAACCGAAACTACAAGTCTGGGCTACGTAGTACCTAGCTTTACCTAGTCTGTGGAAAAAAACTTATGAAACATGGATATATTTTAACGCAAACGGTGTTTGTTATAGGGCATAAATCACCCTTGTTTGTCTGATCTGAGCTCATAATGGACATAATAGTTTTAGCGGTAAGATTAAAATTACGAATTTAGTCTGTGAAACTATAGAAATTGTTGAATTGAACATACTATTAATAAGCACTCTATGGTTAATATTAAGGCGATGCAGTGAGGACATTAGTTCAGTTTAATTCAAGAAAATAACCCTTGACTACAGATCTTTTTTTTATGCTTTTCTCTATGAGGATTTTGGTGTCGCACTTTTTGTTCATTTGCCAGTGTCAAACATTAAAATATTATCGAATTTCATTAAAATATATCGTCAAACAAGTCAGAGTTGGAGGTTTTTGACGCCAACGTGAATAAAACGTGACGTTGTCTCATCGAGGCATCGATTAAAATGTATTCTAAATTAAACTAAACTAAATTTTACAGCTGTAAAATTGTTGCCATCTTTCTCTCACATATTAAAATGAAAAGAGAGAGAGATAATTTTAGTCCTGTCAGATTGGTTGACAGAGTGAGTGGTATGACAGAATCGATGCCATTGCTTCTAAAACCAATTATTTTTCGAAGACTCAGTTGGAAAGTCAAGTTTTTTTTCCAGTGTACCTCACTGCATTCATCAACACCACATTCAAACTACCCATATAAAACATCCCACTTAACTTAAATTTGTACATTTAGGTACTTGTACTTTGTCAATGTATAGTTATTGTTTCGTCACATTCCATACAACTTTGTACAGAATTTATAAATACTAAAACGTTTGTCTAAGAAATGACTCGCTAATGCTTATAAAATTTGTGCAGCGAACGTAAACGTTTTTGTTTTGATATCAGAGGCCTTACAGATACCTCCTTAACGCGGGCTCGAGACATCGCTGAACCAGCGCAGTACGGAAAATCACGCGAACATGAACAGCAGGTCCAACAAGTCGGCTTCTTGTATCTTCATACCTAAAGTGCGGAGTGCGCCAGGGCTGGTAAAGGGGAAAAAATTTAACATGCCCTTCGACTAAAATAATATTTTGATCGAAGCACATGCACACCCTACAACTAAACACGCAGTTTAGTTGTAGGGTAGGCAGAGCAACACTCGGGTTGTCGAAATCCTCACGTACCCCCTTCAGTCCCCCAAAAAAACCTAAAAATCAAATATTATAGTCAAGAACGTTTGTAAGTTATTTGCCGGTATCAGCACTTGTGATGATTAACATTTTCAAAAATAAATTTACCTATATCTGATTGTAAGAATGTTTACTTTTTGTTATTTCAATTGTAATAAATTTTCACACGAATTTTATGAAGTAAAAGAAAATGTTTCAGCTTCATTTGGTGTTAGAATTTAATTATTTGACTAAGATTGTTATTATTTTAACTAATTTTAACCAAAGACTTTATCACAATCTTGTAAATAAAATAAATTGTAATAAACAAGAATATAAACGGTGTTTCACTTATTTATAAGCTTTTATAAAACTTTTTTATGCCATATGACATAAAAAATCATGCCATGCCATGTGGCAAACAAGGTAACGGGCTGCTTGATGGTAAGCGATCACCGTTGCATATAGATACCTGTAACACCAGGGCACCACATATATGTTTAAAGCATATTAATAGGGTTCCGTACCCCAAAAGGAAAAAACGGAACCCTTATAGGATCACTTTGTTGTCCGTCTGTCCATCTGTCGGTCTGTCAAGACCTCTTTTCTCAAGTACGCGTAGAGATATCAAATTAAAATGTATAATATATAAAATACTCAAATTTACGATTTCTTTCAGCCGTGAAAAAATAACACTTGTAAGTTTACGCGATCAAAAGTTATGACCATTTATGTCGCATGTAATTTAAACACTTAATCAGATAGGCTTAGCATTCCCACACGAAAGTAGAAACGCGCACTGTCTGATTCACACGATCTTTCTTGCCTCGAACCTGCAAAATGTGGGATGAGCTACCTAACGTGGTGTTTCCGAGAAGCTACAACATGGTGTTCTTCAAAAGACGAGATAATATAAGCTCCTTAATGGTCAGCAACGTATTTGTAATGCCTCTGGTGTTACAAGTATCCATAGGCGTCAGCGACTGCTTACCATCAGGCGGCCCGTCTGCTTGTTTGCCTCCTATGGCATAAAAAAAACTTGTTGGACCCTATTTTTCAAGAAGAGCCACCTAAGGCAACAGTAGGACTCGAGGGAGAAAAAGCCACGCTGTGGATGACATGACATGTGTGACTCGTTCGATCTTGTTGATAAGTGACGATGTAGTCAGACAGAAGTGCTGCCTTCATAGCAGCAAGATTCATCATCAGCTAACCTCAGTTCACAACTACACATAGGTTTCTCGCAAAGCACGCCACATCGATAACACGCCACCCATGTTTGCTTTTTAACTGACTTCGAAAAAGGAGGAAGGTGCTTCAATTTGGCTCGTATTATATATTATTGAAGTGAAATTTCTTATGCGACTTCCAACAAGGTTGCGTTAAACGTTTAACGCTACCATGGAGGGGGAATAGAAAGAGATAAAGCAAGAGTTTCACTTCTTCCGCGTGGAGTCCACGCACTTTTATTTTTTTTATGTACCTATGTACAGCGATTACGCATCTTTAAACAAATTTGCGTGATTCTTTTTTGTCATGTAAAAGAAACCCGCGAGGTGGTCCCACAAAAATTTCATTAATCAGGGTTCAGTAGTTTTTAAACCAGCTCAAATAATATATTATAGATTTTTGCTAAAGCGCCTACGAATTTCGCGCTAACAAATTTTGTTTTGTCTTTTGTTCAAGTCAAAACAAGGAGATATTCATGCATGGATGTGTAATCGTAGCTATAAATAAACTAATAGTTTGCCCTGAACAGAGTTAAAGAAGGTTTTAAGCAAATATTATTTTGTTCTTTGTAGTGGCATATTCACTTAGAAAAAAGAGAAAAAGAAAAGAAAACATTTATTTTGCGCACAAAACACTACAACATCAACATTACAAAACAGCAACAACAAAGTAATAATAACAATTATAATAATTCATGTTAAGTTGTCGCTGTAGTGTCCAGTGCGACAAAAAAGGGCAGTGCTCAGCGATAATGCTACAGATTTCTCTGCAGCGCTGATTTTCAGCACTGACCTTCTGAGACGCACGGAACTACAAATAGAATTTTTGAAAAACGTTCGCTGTGAATGTGTGCTTAGAATGTTTGTGTTTTGTGGGGTTTTGAAGTCAGTTTTTTTAAGATAATTTCACTTCAAGACATTTACCAATCGCTGTATGATTTTTATGGCAACTAGTTTTGAAAAAATATCTAAGTTCTCGTAATTATTATACGTGGAATCTATAGGCAGAGCGTATCGTAGAGTAGACGAGTTAGTGATAGTGATAGTTAGTGATAGTTTAAAACAGTGTTTTATCTTTCTACATCTAAATGAGCTTTATCACACGCCTTTTCAGCCTCGCAATCCAGCGGGGCAATGCTGCCAGCATTCTGGGAACCTTGCCGCATGCATGGTGGCGATTTGTTCGCCTAGGATTTTATTTTTATTTTTTGTATATATTATATTTTTAGTTGTACATAGTAGTTTTATCGATAAGTTGTATAAATAGATTATCTTTAGGCGTCTGCTAATATATTAAATTCATTGCTTATCACACAGTTCAAATAAAATATTGGCGCCATTTTCGGGCTAAGCGGTATTTCTTTGGATTTATGAAGACATGTTGACACGAGTGGAATAGGTATCCAAATTTCTTGCAATGTCTATCGCAAAATTTATATTATTTTTTACTTTACTTTTGTTTTCTTTTTTACTTATAAAACCGTGTGTACTTTGTAGTGTATGTAGCCTTTATTTTGTATTTAGTTTCTATTAAATTGTCTATGTATACTATTATTTACTATATTTATTGTAACTGTTCTTATTTTTGGTAAGACACTGTCTGCTGCATCACAGCTAACGCTAAAGCAGCAGGCAGGGTTACTTATTTATCTGTATCTATGTTTCAAAACAATAAATTATTTTATATTTTGTATTTATTTGTGTTCTAATGATGCTTTTATTAACTGTCTCAATGAGTAAAAAATATTTTTTTATTTTTTATGTTATATAATTAAAACATAACAAAAAAAACACATATTTTTTATTTATTTAAATAGTTTGCGCTTTGGTTTAACTGTAAGCATTCTGTTGTTTTTTTTATAGGTTAAGTAGCAAACAAGCAATGGACCTCCTGATGGTAAGTACTGTAAGTAGTCACCGCCACCTACAGACACTTACAATTCCTGAAGCATTAGCGGTGCGTTGTTTACCTTTGTGCTCTACACTCTTAGTTTGAAACAGTCCAAATTATACCACACAGGAAAAACCGAAGCGATTCCACATCTCACAGATAGGTACGTGGCAGAAACAAAAAAAATACTATTTTTATTAAAAAAAACAAGCCTATATTTTTTTCCTTGTATGGTATCTATTTACACTAATCTAATTATGCGGCTTGCAGCACTGCATCCTAAACAAAGAATTACCATTTCATCGCTAACATTAGCACCTACTTACCTATGGTAAAACTAGGGACGGTCTTGGTATATCCGGCAAAAAAACAGTTACGAGTACCACGTTTGAACCGGATTATTTTGAAATATATTATTCTCTCTTATTCGTAGATTAACAAATATCTTCTGCTAAGACAGAAGCTATGGACGTAACAAAACCCCTAAGGTAACTTCGCACTCCAGCTCCAAAACACAAGCCGCGTGCTTAGTTTGGAGCTCACCGACCAAACACATACTTACGATGTCTTACTAAACTACTCTAACTGTAAGAGATTTGTCTGATAATTAGTTGCTCTTTCTATGTAAGTTTCCTTTTTGTGTGGATAAATTTATCTTTATCTAATTTATCTTTATCGTCATTAAAATCCAGTCAGCCTGGATCTTAGATTAGAGCTCACTCTCCCTCTCTCTCTCACTCTCCCTCTCTCTCTCACTCTCCCTCTCTCTCTCTCTTTCTATGAGTGAAGGCCTGTGTGCCAGCAGTGAAAACATGATAGGCTGATACTTCACCGTATTAGTCATAGTAGTCACGTTATTACGACGCAGTGTACGGATTACTATTTCCTATATGAAATAATTAAATCAATGCTCTATGGCAACCATTACCTTTTTTTTAAATTATAAATAGGCTTGCGCTTGGCCGCCAACTGTTAAGCGATGATGCGGCATTCGATGGAGCACGCTTGCCTAGAAGAAACCTATTCACTCTTGACTTGAAGACACCCATATTGTAACTATCGGGGAACACCCACTCAGGCAGCAAAGTTTTACGTGTGTATCTGTGTGTTTGTCTGTGGATGGTATGATATTGGTTTAGTTTGTAAGTGAAAGGTGTTGTTTAAATAAGCAGAAACAACTTGACCATTGCAACTGATATTTCGGAAAATAGCTCATAGAAAAAATCACATGTCCATCTCAGAGCAAATAAAAATACAGAGGGACTACTGCGAACACGAAAAGTGAAGCCACTTTATGAAACACGTGTGCGTAGTCGAAGTTCGTGTTGTGTAATTCATCAAAGTAAGACTAGTGATAATATAAATACTTAAGTGTGGAAATATTCCATCCTTCTTGTTATTTACTTTTGTGTTGTTTTTACAGTTCTTAACACTGCAAGAAGTCATTGTTTCTTTTTAAAACGGATGTTTTCAGTACGACATTCTGTCTAGAAATTCACGTAGTTTTGGAAGCGATTTTGGCGTCACTTTGGCAGTGCGCCGTAGGGACTCTGTATTTTTATTTTGAGATGTCCATTGAAAAACATCAAACTTCGCCAAAAATATTCCGTATTTCCGGACGAATATACAACTTATAACCACATCTAGTTAAAACATGGAGCCACACCAGCCCAAGTTCTGCCGCTTGTGGAAGCCACAATTAACAATGCAAATGTATCTCCGCGTGAAGCTGTTCTGAATTTCATACTACGTATACATATGGTAATTACGTTTTGGCAAGAAAAACCTTCATAGAACAGGATTTGGCTTGTTGAGATTTCAAGAGAATGATTATTAGCGAGAGATTTGGAGAGAATGCACGATAACAGGAGTATGGCAATTCTTTCAGAATGAACTTTGGAATAGTTAAGACCACGATGTAGAATTCAAATACGGTCTCTTCCGTTTATGCTTTTTGTTCGTTGGGGGAATGCCAAGTCGAGAAAGATTACATTATGTTAAAAATCAGCCAAAGATCTAGCAACGAAGAAGATATTAGAAGATGCAACAGAATTAGCACATAAATAAGGAAATATAACCAATGTTGGTAAAAGTTATCAAAGAGTGTTTTTATCTAGAAACGCATAAACTGGCGGATCCTTCTTTTAACCATATTCCGAGAAGGGTAACAGATTTGATACTAGCTTACCACTGAGTCAAAAAAGTGTGTATAATCACAGTGCCTTAAAACACTGGTCTTTAACCAATGTATGTTGCCAGTGATGATATTATATGGTATGGTATTGAAACGTGGTCTTTAACTGCTGGCTTTTTGAAAAAACTCAGAGTCTGCACTTGCACTGTGGGCAATTGCCAAAGCTATGCTCGGAGTTTCTTTGTGGGATAAAATCCGCAGCGAGGACCACCGACATAGCAGCTCAGATTTGAAAGTTTAATTGGCAGCGGGCAGGCCACATCGCTCGAAGAACCGATAACCGGTGTGGGAAGAAAGGTGCTTGAGTGAAAACCAAGAACTGGAAGACACAGCGTAAGTAGGCCTACCACTAGATGGACCGACATCATCGTGAGAGTTGTGGGCATTCAGTGGATGCCCACAATATCGATGCAGATCGATCTGCTGTGGATGGCAGGCTTTCGTTCAGTGTGGAGTTCTAAGAGGCGGAGGTTCAGTGGTGGACGTTTGCAGGCTGATGATGATTATACTACTTTGAGAATACGAACACAAAATGATCCTGATTGTTGTTTCAACAATAGCAAAAATTTTACTTAATTCACCCTCAATTTTATTCCCCGACATTCTATCTTGCCTGACTCCTTATCAGAACAGAGAGGCTGAACTCATTTACTTGAAGTTGAATGAGTTAGGATTTTGTCGCGTGTGTTAATTTATGGAAGTCAGATGCCGTGTTTTGTTTTGAGGGCGTGTTATTCAGAAGTTCTGAGAACAGAAGTTTTGACGTGGATGGAATAGTAAGATTGTGGGAAGATGGCAGTGAGACGTTATAAGAACTAAATGAGTAAAATTAGATTGTAAATAAACTTATTCCTTTAGATTTATAAATGTTCAAAGACATAGTAACCATATTTCTTTCATGTAAAGCATTAAAGAAAAGAAGAAATATTATAGTCGAAACTGTTTTAATAGACGAATAAACAAGAAAGCAATACAGCATAAAATTGTAGGGTGAATTAAGTAAAAAAGCTGTATCACCATTGATATAACAACAACGGGTCATTTTGTGTTCGTAGGTTTTAATTTGTTTGTTACTGGATATTAGAATATATTTGTTTTATAAATAATCAATAGCTTTAAAACATTAAAATAAACCATATTGTCGATAGTAGTTTCAAAAAAACAATTCCATTTATGTTGGAACAGTGTTTTTCAATAAAAAGTCAATAAATCTTTATTTTATATGCTTCACATCTATTATTTGCACACTGTTGCAATCGAAAATGCGTGTTGCACTCGTTGAAGCCAGCTTTAAAATCTTTGTTTTTGTGATTGTTGTGCATTGTTTGATATTTTACAATTTTGCTGAAGCACAGGACATATCTGATGCTAGAAGTGAGACATTCTTACAAGCTTTTATTTAACTTGCAATGTTTGTATGTTTGTTTGTTTAAGTCAAATCTTGCAACCTCCAGTTTATCTTAACTGATTTTGCTGAAATTTTGCCTACACCTTTAGTTTTAGTGCCAATACAATAGGTACCCAATATTGTTATATTTTCAAAATGGCTGCCACCACAAGATGGCGGAAGGTGTGTGTTTTTGTCAACCCTGTTAAATATGGGTATGAAATGAATGGACTTGAAGAGTAGAAAACGATAAAGTGAGAGACACGGACAACGAAATCCCAGACCCAGAGCAGATACTAAAATTCTTCACGACCCAAAACTTTCTGTTTGTAAGGCAGATACACTTGAGCCACACCATTCATCATTGCCCCTGTCTGTGTTTCCGCAGCATTACAATCTTAGAGTGTTCAAGTCTATGGTTAATAGGTTATTACTGGGCAAACGTGCTCCATCTTCGACCGAATCATCTCTTTCCATCAGGCGAGATTGCGGTCAATCGTTAGCCTAGTCCGAAGAAAAAATATATTATAATTCTTTGCAATTTTCAGTCGCTCGCAAAACATGTATATTAAAACCAGACCCAGGGCCATGTCGGGGAAACTTAGTGATGTATTATTTTGATCCCAAGAAAGGTGAATGTAAAAAATTTGTCTGGGGCGGCTGCCAAGGCAACGGAAACCGGTTTGATTCCCAGGAAGAGTGCTATTCGAACTGTTTACAAAATTTAACAAGTTTAGCAAGTAAGTATGAGGTAAAGCCAGCCAGGGCCCTGATTCTGTTAGAGTCCAAATTTTTTGAGGTTACCTTAATGCGGCGCGTATGGTGCATGTTAAAGTTACGGAATCAGGGCCCAGTAATATAGTTTTAAGTAAATTTAAACTATTCATAGGCATATGAGTATTATTGAAGACTATGAATAGCACTGGTCGGTGATCCTGATTATTGGTGTATTTCTTACTTATTTTATACCCAATAGCATTTAAAACTATTTGGTATGGTACGGCTTGGGCAAATCTAATTTGCCCAAGCCGTTTTAGCAATTTTTTCATCCGAATCCCAAAGAGCTAGGAACATGTATTTAAGTATGGAGGTTTGTGTGTTCCCATGCTTTAATTATTTGACCGTTGTGGAAATGTGAGGTGATGTTATAACCATCTTACTGTCCGAAGTGTCTGCAATTTTTTTTATTTTTTTTTATATTTTGGTTCCAAGAATAATTGTTTTTGACGTGATAACGTCTTATAAATCGATGAACGCCGGGTGCCCGCAAGAAAAATTGTCACGTTCCGCCTGAGCCGAGCGTGCAAGCGAGAGCGCGGAACAAGCGATAGAGAGGCACGATCGGCCTAAGCGGTATCACGTAAAATACTCAGGAAAGCATAAGAGTCTATAAAATACCCTGAAGTTAGATTAACTGGTTACTACTTGAAATTAGTGTCTTTTCATGCTTTATCATTCCATGTCTTTTCATTCCAAGTATTTTTAGGGTCCCGTACCTCAAAAAAAAAACGGAACCCTTATAGGACTACTATTCTACGGTCACTTTTAGCTATGAAACTTGTAAGTCAATGCTATCAAAAGATATGACTTTTATAAAACAGTGTTTTTTGACCTTTATGCTTTTTATTTGTTTGATTCACGCTCTGCGGATTCCGGCTAACAGAACCCTCAGACTCAGTCTCCTTCTTTACTTTCTACGTTTTCAGAAACTCGTCCCAGATACTGCGACCTGAACTTTGACTACGGCTACTGTTTCGGAGCCATTCAGAGGTATTATTATGATCACTTGTGGAAGGTCTGCAAACAGATGCTCTACTCTGGATGTGGAGGAAACAAGAACAACTTCTATAATATTGAACAGGTCAGTGCGTACAACTATCGTAGCTCTGCTCACTTCAACTTACTTATATCTGTTAACAATCTGTTATCATGACATTTCCTAAACAGGGTTATTAATCTATACTAATAGTATAAAGAGGAAAGATTTGATTGATTGTTTGTTTGTTTGCATTGAATAGGCTCCGAAACTACTGAACCGATTTGAAATTTTTTCTTTCACTGACGGGAAGCTGCACTATCCCCGGGTGACATAGGCTATAATCTATACCCGTGCGATGCTGGGGCGGACCGCTAGTTATTTATATCAATGAAAGTAGTACATATAGGTCAATGATTTATATCAACTAATTTCATATCAAAGCTAAAAATGTAGCGAATTTTGAGCTATTTTGTCAAAACAGATCCACAAAAGGCCACACACATAAAAAGTTATATGAAATTACTAGCAAACCCGCCCGCCAGCTTCGCACGGGTGTAATTTACGTGTGAAGCCGGGGCGGGTCGCTAGTTATATACATAAACCTACCTTGAAAATGTATCTAACTGATGGTGAAAACCGCATCAAAATCCGTTGCGTGGTTTAGGAGGAGTTAGCGGCCATACAGACATACAGACAGATGCGGCAAGCGACTTTCAATTTATACTATGTAGAGATAGACATAGAGAAGAGAAGATAGAGAAGAGATAGAGATTATTTGTCATCAAAAAACTTTAAATGCTTGCACTGAACAGTTGTGTTTTGTCAGTTACCCCACCATGCTGACGCTGTTGTTCAATGAGAAAATAAATGTTTTAAGGTATGACCGAAAAGTAGTTAGCGATTTCAAGTGTTTGATGGGTGGAGGTAGGTTATTCCAGCACTTGGTTGTCATGGAAACTGCCAGTGAAATTAATAGTGCGGTGCCACTGCATGAAAATTGCCTTCTATAAGTTCGCCTGCTTTCAGCGCCCCAGCTTAAGGTGGACCGTTTCACATTATGGCGGGTTTTTACAATAGATAGATAGATAAACTCTTTATTGTTCACACCACACATTTCGTACACATGATAAAACAGCTTAAAAACTAGTGCAACAATCGTTTTATTTAACTATTATTATATTAATTTATTTAAAATTCGTACAATGTTTTATTTAACTTGCCCTGTTAGCGTGGAATAAATTTTGGAACTGAATTTTAGACCAGTTATCCTCAACTGATGGAGCTGAAATTTGGCTTATGTAAGTTTGGTGACAATGCAATATTATGGTACCCATCTAGCTGGTTTCATAATGGAGACAGAAGGTGGCCATAAAAACTCCTAAACGAAACGACGTAACCCAGTCGAGTTTTGGTTACGTAAAGTAACCTTCAGTGCGTGAGTCCAAATCGCACTTGACTGGTTTTTTTTTATGGGACAAATAAAAAGGATAGGTTATGTTAAAATGTAAAATACAAATGTTTGTTATAACAAACAGAATATGATTTTTTAAATGTTGTTAGCATATTGTCAATAACCCTGTTTAAGCGTAAAACTTTAATTAACCTATAAATGTAGATATAGATAGGTAGGACCCGGGTATGTCCTAAAACTGCGACCAGAGCCACCGGAGGATGGGCAGCAGCGTCCTGTTAGTACACGGTGAACTTACTGCGATCTCCAAGCCGCCTGCCAAGCGTGGGGATTATGGCAACACCCCTCTCTAAGAGGGAGGCCTTGTTCAGCAGTGGACATTTAATGGCTGATGATGTGTGTGTGATAGATAGGTAGGCTAGAAGTGGTAGGTTGGTAAGTAGACAGGTGGTTCATTTAAGGTTTCAAGACTTAGAGCCTTACTTGAAAACGTTACTCAAGTTAATCTATGCTTAAAATTGCTTTCTTAACATGTCGCTGACGGTAATGGTCACATGCGAAAACGACACAGCACAATTTTAAGCATAGATTATCTTAAGTAACGTTTATGAGTAAGGGCATTAGATGCCTTTTGACTGTCCTTTTCACAAGCTAGTATCTATAATGGTGGAGGCAAGAGGTGGTCATATATAGGACATGATTCATAATACTTTTTTAGGTATAGATATTCAGATATGAGATCCGCAGACGAACGAAAGTTACCGACATAGCCCACCAGATAAGCAAGTTGAAGTGGTAGTGGGCAGGGCACATATCACGCAGAACAGATGGCCGATGGTGCCGAAATGTTCTCGAATGGAGACCACGGACCGGTAAACGCAGCGTAACACGTTCACCCACAAGATAGACGGACGACCTAAAAGAGACCGCGGGGAAACGCTGGATGCAAGCCACTTCCAACCGGCTCTTTTGGAGATCGATGGGGAGGCCTATGTCCAGCTGTGGACGTCTCATGGTTGAAATTATGTTGATGATGATGATTAGATAATTTTTGTAACTAATTGTGTTTTATACAATAATTTAAACTTATTCTACAGTGCGATTTGATCTGTCGATACGGCAACGGCTTCATCAAGTCGATCAATATGAAGAAAGGTAAAATAAGAAAAGTCATCGTTGTCAATCCTCCAGAAGCCTTGACCACTAAAAAGGGCTATCGCGTCCAGACCAAGAAAGTAACTGGAGTTACTGCTGTGAAAACATAGAATTCAAAAGCTTACGTACCACGTGCACTACTATAATAACAACGACCAAATGCTCCAGTGACCAAACTGAGTCTTCTAGCGATCTCCTACTTTCACTAATAAAATCAATGCATAACATTTTTTTTGTAACATTATGTCGACAGAGGAACTTTAAATTTAAAATGTTTTTTAAACAGGATTCCTCGATACAGGCTTTGCCGAGTGAGAAAACTATTAGTAATGACCTTCTAAATTTACAAAACCTTCTCTGCAAGTATGTACTATTCAAACTTTATTTAACTGTGTTTTTATTTCCTTTCTAATATGTATGGTATGTATATTTGTAGTAAATAAACATTTTTCATTTTAATTTTCATATAACGTACTTTTATTCAATGGAAAGTACCTGTTTCTCTCTCTCTCTCTCTCTCTCTTAACTCTTAAGTCATGGAAGATTTTACTAATTTCGTTTTTTTTTTCTGCGCCGACTAAATGCGGTAATTTTTACTCGTACCTACGCATTTATATATAAGAAATATTACAATAGCAAAGATATTAATAACAAACATTTTTATTGTCATTTATTTATACACACAGTGATGTGAGCGACATTATTTTGTTTGAGCAACTTTGGTTATTAGTAATGACCCGTCGCTAATTTGCTTACATACCCTAATCTAATGCCACAGCTAATGCTCGTAATGGTTTTGCTAGTCGACATGAATTGGCCATGTATAGTATAGTGCACGCGGTCCCTTGGATAGTATTATTTTACAAAATTCATAATCATTCACCTAATATTACAACTAATTAACATTTGTATTATAATTATAATTGCACCTTCGGTAGGTATGTAATTTTTAGATTTTGCATTCACATCAGTGTTTTTTTTTGATTGTTCAAATGAAACTTAGATACAAAAGCTTTTATTAAAACATTAAAACCCAAGATAAATAAAAAATATAAACTTTAAGAACAACATTTAATTACACACTAAAACAATATTTACAAAACCACTACCTTTTACCGCTGTGATATATCACATTACTATACATTTTGTTACACAAAATATAACATTGGTATGTTTAAATTTGGTCCACGAAATTTCACAAAATTATATTTATCTACCGTAAAAAACCGATTCCAACCCCAGTGATAGGTGAAAAACCATGTGCAATGTACTAGAAGAAATAAAACTCTGCGTGAGTTAGTTTAACCCCCATATTTATAGACGTCACTTCTTTCTATCCTCATCCTTAAGGTTCTCTTAAGTCGTTTTGGTAAGTTTGGTCGATAAAATAAGGTAACCTTAAAACCTTTTTGGATACCTTATTAAATGATGTCTTCGGATTATAATGACATCATTTATTAAATTTAACCTGCCTGCAGTGCAAGTACCGTTCTTTATCGATCATCAAATTTGACAGTTGAGGTCGTCAAATTCGATAAAATGCCATTTAATCAGTACTCGCTATGATCGATTCTATGGCATTTTATCGAATTTGACTATCGACAAAGAACGGTACTTGCACAGCTGATATTAAGCGATGATGCTATTGATGATGGAGCGCGCTTTCCAAAAAGAAACTAATTTACTCGCATTTTTTTAACTCTTTATAAGTAACAAAACTCAGGTTGTAATAATATTATGACGTAATGTCTCACTTTGTCCTCATTTGAAGTAAACTGAACGATCCTTGAGAGGCGACTTTTAATGCCAAACATGAAGGAAGTTTGGAGGACCAGCAAAAGGTATCTTAGCAAAGTGAGCACTCAAGGTTAGGATTAGCATCAACCAGGTACATTCATTGCGTTTATAAATATGGGGTTGTAAGTACCTAACTTATTTTAAGTTTGCATCTAGATCATAATAAAATTATAATTAGGCACTTCAAATTAAGTTATTGGCTTCTTTTTATTATTTCTAAAAAGTTCTTGTTAATCCATTCGGATCTGAAACAGAAAGAAAGTAATTGTTAAATATCTACTTATTATATTACTAATTGGATGATGACATAGATCAATATAATCTGGTGTGTTATCAGTGTTTTTTTTGTTTAATGCATTAATAAAGATAAAAATCATAACTACAAAAAAAGATATCTAGCATTTTCTTGATAATTATTTTTGCGCACCTATGTATTGTAAAAATTAACTAAAGAACTGAAGCTACATATATGGAAAAAAACTAATAAGACAAAACTACAAGCAAGAGTTAATAAAGCACATATAGAAGTACATCAATAATGTACTTACTCTTAGACAAACAATTACATTCAAAATAGTTTTGATAAAGATGTTTTATTCTAAATCTTCATTGATTTGCCAAACCAAACTTGTCTCCAAAACAGACATTCAAATGATTTTTCTTTTGGTTCCTTGAGCACATACCTTCCATTACTAACAGTCTTCATGAGGTTGACCACATAACTTGGGCAAGTCTCAGGCTGCAGGATCCTGGCGCTGAAGAGAGTTCCTTGGAATATGCAGTACAGCAGCTCTGGTAGCGGGATACTGGTTGGTAGGAGCTTCTTGTCGTAGAGAATGGTTGAATACAGCTGTGAAAAATAAATAGCAAGTATGTCAATACTAGTGCTTAGAGAATTACCATTGCTTATGTCATACGGCATAATGCGAATCACCCGTGGTATTTGAATTTAAAAAAATTACGAATGTTCCAGGCGGAATTAAAACTACTTTATCATCATCATTATTAGCCAGAAGCCATCCACTGCTGAATATAATACGGGGTGTAAGGGGAACACTCTCGAAGCCAAAAGAAGGTAATTGTACTCATCATTATGAACAACTTTTAGTATGGGACCATCCCTAAAATCACGAAAAAAATATCAGCTGTTCTATAGAAAACGGTCATTGACACGCGACAAAATGTATGGAACAGCTGTTTTTTTTCGCGATTTCAGGGTTGGACCCGTAGTAAAAGTTGTTCATAATGATGAGTACAATTATCTTCTTTTGGCTTCGAGAGTGTTCCCCTTACACCCTGTATATGCCTCCCCCTTAGACCTCCACACTAAACCCACCTGCCCACTACTCTTAGTTAATTATTATATTAGTAAAGTAGATTAAAGTAGGAACATCTAGAATATTTTTTAACCTATAAGACTACACTAACAATATGTAAGTATGATGTATTATTGTAGCCATGGCATCGATATACAATACATATAGAGTCACAATAACGCCAATAAAATGTCCAAACCAAAACTCGGAGCACGCTACGAATTGCGTCGACTTTTTGGTCAGTTACAAGGTATCCGTGATTCGACTACAACGCCGCGCGATTCCAGAGCTACGATGACATAGAGGACAACTAACGTTGAACACTATGCAAGTGACATAACGTCTCAATTGGAGTAAATGTGGCATTGTGAAGTATATAAATGATATAATGTATGTACAATGACGCTCGGACATTTTTGACTGTTTTCACTGAGAGATTGTGACTCTATAGGAATTTAATTTCGATGAGCCATGGCCATGGGGAACTATTCATTTTTTATTAATGAGTTTTTTATCTAATTTTATCCGTTTTGATATAGTTAGGATGTCAAAAACCGTTATGACGGTGAATAAGACTCCTTAATAATGTATACTTACAAGAAACGCACTCTGGAAATGAAAATCACAATAAATTCTAAAACGCAGGTTTTATTAGTATTTGAATAATAAACAAATAACCTTTAGGTGCAGGTAAATGCACCACCCATCCTTTCTCTCTGGGCTTGTGTCCCAGCAGTGGGAACATTACTTATACATCACATACATCATCAGCCATTAAATGTCCACTGCTGAACAAGGCCTCCCTCTTAGAAAGGGGTGTTGCCATAATCCCCACGCTTGGCAGGCGGCTTGGAGATTGCAGTACGTTCACCGTGTACTAACAGGTCGCTGCTGCCCATCCTCCGGTGGTTCTGGTCGCAGTTTTAGGACATACCCGGGTCCATTACTTATAATATGCTGATAATGATAAAATGCATTACCGACAATTTTAGTATGGACAAATTAAAAGATAGTAAATTTTACTATAGTCAACGTATTATCATCTGATGTATTGTCAGGTCATAAATCATTGTATGTCTATCTCGCTCGCACTTACAGGTCTTATGGTATGACGTTTATGGCCCTACGACTCAGTTGGTAACTCGGTGACTATAGTAATCTTTATGGTGGCAGGAAAACAGTGGAAGAGACTGGCACCGGAACGGAAAAGATGTCTCGATAAAGAGGATACCTATACTTATTTGTGGGTGGAAAATGGTCAATGATGTTAATTTTGCTTCACGACACGGTTAAGTTCTCACCTTTAAAGCAGCTGTAACAGAAGCTATAGACAACCCGAGAGATGGGCTGAACAAGAATGATAGTCCCGCTAAGTAGCCAGCTGGTAGCGCGTACAGTTCTGAGTCGAAACCTTTCTTACGACACAAGTAGCAAATTACAGCCTGGAATAGGAAAAATAGATCAGATATTGCTACTTTCTTCAACGTAGCAGGGGGAGCACGGATTCCTGAAGCACAAGCTAAGCTTAGTTTAGGGATCTGAAGCTCATTAGTTGATTAAGCCAAATTTCGAGAAATATACTAACCCATCTATTGTGCATGCATTTATAAATGTGTACCTATATGATATACTCGTGTTTCGTGCAAATAAATTATCTTATCTTATCTTAACTTAAGCCGTGGTAGCCCATTTGGGAGACCGCTAGACTTGAAAGCGTGAGGTCGCGGGTTCAAACCCCAGGCCCGTACTAATGAGCTCTTTGGAGCTTATGTACGGATTTTCATTTTCATACCACTGGCTTTTCGGTGAAGGAAAACATCGTGAGGAAACCTGCATACGTACGGAGAAGGAATTCAATGGCGTATGTGAATCCATCAATCTGCACTGGGCCAGCGTGGTGGATATGGCTCAATCACCCTTTCGGGGGTAGGCTAAAAGTCCAGCAGTGGACTGTTAAAAGGCTGATTACGATTGCCACTCACAGTGTTTTCCTACTAATGTAATTTCATTACTACGTCCTGTGATGCAAAAAAGGTCTAGCCTGCAAAAAGAAAGGCGTTGAGACATCCAAGTGGTCGTGTAAAAGTCAGGTTTTCTGTAGGTTCAAAATTAGCACACTACCGTCATCATCATCATCATCATTTCACCCGTAGGACGTCCACTGCTGGGCATAGGTCTCCCCCATCGATATCCAAAAGGGCCGTTTGGAAGCGGCCTGCATCCAGCGCTTCCCTACGGTATCTTTTAGGTCATCTGTCCATCTTGTGGGTGGACGTCCTACGTTACGCTTACCGGTCCGTGGTCTCCATTCGAGCCCCATCGACATCAACCTATGCCGTCATCATCATCATCATCAACAGCCAGAAGACGTCCACTGCTGAACATAGGCCTCCCCCTTTAACCTCCACACAGAACGACAGCCTGCCTTTTGCATCCACTGGATGCCCGCAATTCACCTATGCCGTACCCAAAGATAATAAAAATTGTCATTGACCGTAATTCAACAGTAGTATTTAAAATAATTTGATCCTAACGCCCAAAATTGTTGATTTTTCCATGGTTAGACAAAATGTTAAAGTCCATAAAGTGGATGTTCAGTAAAATTTAAAAAATATGTAACAAAACATAATAATGAGTAAGATAGGTAGTATATGGGATGAATGATAGTTATCATAACTAAATAAGTCGTACTCTGTAAATACCGATATAACTGCCGAAGAACAAAGCCAGCTTGAAATGCTTGCCCCGTATTGAAGAAATCGCTTTGATTGGAGTCCTGATCTTCGGAAGGATGACTCGGGCTAGGTTGATGCCCAGACCCACTCCAAAGTAGGTGACGTAGCCCTGGAAAAAGAAATTTAAAACATACTTAACATATACTATACACACTACCTACACTCTCTTTTATCTGTTTATGGGACGAACCCTGTAATCGCGTAGGTAATCTCTGTAATTTTATAAAAAAATATCAGGTGTTCCATACATTTCGTCGAGTGTGAATGACCCTTTTCTATCAATCAATCAAATCATTTATTTGCTAGAATACATTACATTGAGGTCTTAAAATTATTTTCGGTACACATTTAACCGTAAATTATTCCGCAAAAAAGTTTATTTGACTGTGTTTAAACCGAAGTATGTAAAACTACAAGAGATAATGATACTTGGTACAAGCTGTTCCTGTTATCATTATAATTATTTCATGTTCCCTCTGATGGAACACAAACCTTCTCTCAGGCCCTAATCCACATAATATAATGTCTCTGAACTTTTGAAGTCCTTGGACATATCAGTTTCCTCTCGATGTTTTCCTTCACCGTTTGAGCGATGGCATCGTAACTGCACTACTGTTATATCAAATTTTATTCTGGTTTGTACCACACAGAGTTAGTAGACGTGCCAAGAGATTATAATTCTAGCCCAAAGAAGATTACGGCTTTGTAACCCTCATCGTCGTAGAGGGAAGGATATGGTCTCCGAACATTTTCCGGGAGTATCGTCTTAGCCAACGTGCTAGGGGAGCACCGGTGTCCTCGGTCAGGTACAAAAGCTGGCCACCAAAGGGTTTTAGTGAGTGTAATGCTACATAACTTGGTTGAACCCCAATACAGCCAGGCTTCTTTAGAAGATTTTCCCTCCCGTCACTAAGCAAATGTTATGTAGAAGAGTGGGAACTAATCTTAGATCAGACAAACAAGATTAGATCAGATAATTCAAATTCAAATACTCATGGAATAATTTTTAACGTAGGTATTAATTATGTTTGCTTTGGTGACGTTTTATTGCATGCAGTAGGTAAACGACGTCATGCAAATGTGTACAAACATAAGCGCATTAACAGAAGCTGTTAACTGGCTATAGGGCGCCCAAAATACAGGCTTTGCCTAGTTTGGGGCCCATTGGCACAACTATTTTTGCTGTTAGTAAATTATTATATAGTAGATATTCTATTGATTGTAAAATTTTAAATAACTGGATTCTGGTATTAAATAAATAAATGAAATGAAGAGATACAAGGAAAGGTGGCGTGGCGGCTGTGAACGCATCTGGCCTAAATCAGGTTTGACACCTTTAGTAAAACTCACTCAGGAGATAGATGATTTGCTATGATAGGATTTGCTGCCCTTTTTGCATGTCGACTATGTAGTTAGTTCATTGGTGTCGCTACAAGTTTTCTTGTGCATATAGTTTTTGCGGTAAGCAGTTTAGCGAAATAGAAAAAAAAAACACGGGTACATTTAAACACGATTGATAATAGGCATATCTCCCTGGTTTGTCTGATCTGAGAAACAAATACTCACACCACTCACACTTTGAATTTATATTACTAGTTTTATGTATAGTTTTTAAAGGACTTTGGCCACAAGATCGGATCTTGCAGGGTACAGACTACAGAATTTATAGTTCAAATTATTTCTAGACAGATAATTATTTTATCTCTACTCTATTATGCCTAAGTTCAAAGTTCAACAGAACAATTACACCTACGAGCATGTAGTCAAGAATACCTAAATGCCAAATGACATCAGTGTTCTCGTCTAAGTACAAGTGCACTAATTGTACCAGCCTGAGAGCTCTCAAAACTCTTCACAACACTGTGTAGGCAATAAACAGAAGCTCGCATCCTGTTCACACTGGAATCGTTTCATTATCGGTGCAATTAGAGTGAGTGGGCAACACGGTGCTTCATATCGAGAGCGGGGCTTATTCTGATACATTACAATTGCACAAGTAAGATTTATACAAGTCTACTAAAATGACTTAGCAAAAATACATCATCATCGTCAGATGATTTTCTATTATGAAATCTAAAAGATTATCAGAATTAGCGGGTCAACCTGCTGTCTGCCTGATTAAGTCTAGGTTGAAGTTAAACCCGAGTGCTGCGGAAATAGTTGCATGTCTTTTACTACTTATACTAATATTATAAAGAGGAAAAGTTTGATTGTTTGTTTGTTTGTTTGCATTAAATAGGCTCCGAAACTACTGAACCGATTTGAAAAATTCTTTCACTGACGGGAAGCTACACTATCCCCGAGTGACATAGGCTATAATCTATAGCCTAGGCTCATAGGCTAACCCGTGCGAAGCTGGGGCGGACCGCTAGTATTACAATAACACAGTAATTTGAATGATTTTAGCATATTCTTGGTATGTGAAAAAATATAAAATAATTAAAAAAGAAATAAAAAAATAATTATAACTAAGACAAAACTAAATATAATAAATATAATCTATAGCTACCTGCAAATAAAACAAAAAACTAAACTAATTGGAGTTTGTTTATTGTATCTAATTATCTATTGACGACGAAGGTCTATGGATGGTTTAACACCTTTAATTTCAAACGAAGATCCCAAAATGCTGACCTCGTTTCATGTTGGGTTTTGAGGTTAGCTTTCTGTTCAAATTAAAGGCCAGCATTTTAATGACGTACCAAATTTCCGGAGCCTTCTCAAATTTGACAAAACTATAATATTAATAAGTACTTACATAAGTATCAGCGAAACATACGTCAAAATACGCAAAAAATACTGAAACACGTACTATTTAACTTAAAAACTAAAAAAGGCGGAAATATTCTACCTTCTCTTCCTGGGAAAATCTGCCATTATTTTCCTAGAGTATACAGGAGTAGAGTATACAGGATATAATATATGTATAAACATATTATAAACCCAAACCAATAAAATCTCTTTCTTTTTCCAATTAAGGGAGTTCACCTCGTGTGTGGCACGCTAACTTTTTTTGCTGTCTAAATTATGTTATGATAGACAAGAAAAGATGGTTTTGTCACTTTTCAGAAATTTTAACTCAACGATATTAAAATATTCAAGAATGTAGAAATCTCCCGAGAGAACTGCGATTGGCATGATCTTTTTGACCAAACTGCTATTTCTAAAATCGGCTAAGCTGTAGAAAAAATGACGCACTAGCCAGTAATAAAATAATTGGGCTGCGGCTGTGTGTTTTACGTGAACCAGCATCAGCAAGTATAATATTATGTCTCACTCAACGTTACGACTTTTTTGTTCCTTTAGCTATTGAGTGGTGAAATTAAATATTGGACGTAGATGATAGATATGGTACCTGCAGCATTAAACAGTAACCCCCGATTTTGTTAGCATCCATTTTTTTATTGCCTCTCCCACTAGCAAATTTGAATACGTATTCAAACCCGTAATTTAGAAACATATCAGAAAAACACACGACTTGTGCACTTGTAATTCTCAAAAATAACACCCCATCTCGATACCGAAGCAGGCAATTGATTGATGTTACAGTTTGCACCAAATTGGTACCACTTCACTGACCCACTTTCCTCGTATATTAAATTTTAAGACGGAACGTGATTCCAGTTTGTGTCAAGGACTTTGGGAGAAGAATTTAAAAGAAGTTCAAAAGAGGTTTCATTAGGTTTTTTTCAGTTTAATTTTGGCCGTTTACTTTTATTTATACAATCAAGTTTACTACTAGCTGTTTTATAGAATACGGTCATTGACTTTCGACAAAATTTATGGAAGTCTTTTTGCGATTTCAGAATTGGCGCCATGGTAAAAGTTATTCATAATGATAAGTACAATGACCTCCTTTCGGCTTAGTACAGTCTATATGCGTCACCCTGTAGATGATAGTCTCAATTGCATTTACTTAGACTTAATAAATAATAATAATAAATATTTGGGACATTTTTGCACACACGGTCATCTGACCCCAAACTAAGCAAAGCTTGTAATATGGCTGCCAGAAACTGATATACGTACATATATATTTTTAAATACATACTTAAATAGATATTAACACCCAGACATAGAACAAACACAAATGTTCATCACACAAATGTTTGCCCTAGATGGGAATCGAACCCACGCCCCCAAGCACAGAAGATAGGTTCACTACCAACTGAGCCACCGGGGCAGTCAACGACTGAACGGGATAGTCAGACTTACTTATAAACGTAAGTCTGACTATCAACTACCACAATTCTAACTTAAAAAATAACGAATTTCATCCACACTTTCATTCTCTATTTAACCCTTTTAAGGGGATACATTTACAAAAATTCTTTCTTGCTCACCTATATACGTTATAATAAAGAACACTTGTGCAAAAATTCATGCTTCTAGACTCACCGGGTTAAGCTGTGCATTGTTTGACAGTAAATTAATGAATTAACTAAATAGTTTTAATACTAACTAACTATTAACTAGATGGCTTTGTTTACAACTTGATCATTTCTGGATTCTGTGCTTTTTCTTAATTTATTCTATACTATAATATTATAAAGAGGAAAGATTGGTTTGTTAGTTTGTTTGTTTGTATTGAATAGGCTGTGAAACTACTGAAAAGATTTGAAAAATTCTTCCACTGTTGGGAAGCTACAATGTGGGGTGACTATTTAAAAAAATAATAGGGATCCTTACTAAAACTCCAATAATACCGGTGCGAAGCCGGGGCGGACCGCTAGTAGTTTATATTTTACTAGCGGTCGCACGGGTATCGATTATAGCCTATGTCACCCGGGGATAGTGTAGCTTGCCGTCAGTGAAAAAAATTTTCAAATTAGTTCAGTAGTTTCGGAGCCTATTCAATGCAAACAAACAAACAGACAATCAAATCTTTCCTCATTATAATATTAGTATAGATAATAAAATCACTTTTGAGTGTATATTCATCATCATCATCAGCGTCGTCAACCAGAACACGTTCACTGCTGAACATAGATAGGTCTCGCCTTTAGAACTCCACACTAAACTACAGCTTGCTACCTGTATCCACTGGATACGACTTCACCTGCGACTCTTACGATGTCGTCTATCCATCTGGTGGGAATCTACGCTGAATCTTCTGGTTTGTGGTCTCCACTCAAGAACCTTTTTTCCTCGTTAGTTATCGGTTCTTCGAGCGATGAGGCTTACCCATTGCCACTTTAACTTGCAAATTTTAATAGCTAGTCGGTGACTCTGGTTCTTCAGCAAATATCCTCATTCCGGATTCTATCGCACAAAGACACCCCGTGCATAGTTATTTCTATTGCCTGCTGTGTGACATTGAGTTTTTTCAAAAGACCAGCAGTAAAGGACCACGTCTCAGTACCATAATATGTCATCACACTGGCTGTCATATTTTATATGTCACACTGGTTTATGGCCCTTGTCTTAAGGTTAATATGTATAATAACTAATATTATCTATTCAAAGCTGATATCAGTGAATAAATTTCTTCAATAGATCAACGTGTTCCATCCTCGGCAAAAAATATTTAACGATATAAATCTATAATAGATTTATTGCGTATTATTGGTTGAAAGTGATACTTGATTGAGTCCATGATTGATAGAGAAGTGAGTACATTATTATACAAAATGGATTGGTCCTCAGATATTGCATTTCAATGGCAAATTATGTCCTTGACAGATAATATAGGTAATCAAATTACGGTCTATGGGCAGTCTAACTGTATTTGTAGTTTTAGTTTTAGCTTGTATATTGTTTAGTTAATAAAGGCGCTTGCCCAGTAAAAAAAAATAAAAAAATATATATTATGCGTTTTGAGTAGGTGTGGGTAATTCGATAATATTAGAAACTTAGTAATTTTCAAATTGTCAACAATTTTACTAGAAGTAGTTTAAAATTTACTTCTAAGATTTGTGCACACTGTCAGTTAGTTAGTAACAAGAAAAGTAACATCTTCATGTCGTGCTTTTATTTATATCAAATTTCAGTGTGTGTTAAGTGTAAGTGGGCAATTGTTTTAAATTCTAATAATAATTGAAACACTGTGCGACACGTGATTAATATGTTATGTATAAAGCGTATTTTGAGTATGAATAAACCGAAAAAAATAAAATATTTTTAACAATCACTATAAATTACATTGAACAGGTAGTTTTTCCAGAAATAATAATTATGCATAATAAATATGAATAGCTAATAATACCCCTCCGGCGGTCATGTAATAACAAGTATATAATATTAACTAACATTATCTTGAAGGACATTAATTATTTCTAAGTGACATTTCGCTGGCTCACTATTACAAGGTTCTATGTTATTTTCTTACACGTTCTGTAATTTCAATTTAAAAAAAAAATACTTTCATAAATATTGACTTAGCAGGGTTTATGCTTGAGTGAAAATATCTCTCTCAAGCATAAGCCCAGCTAAGTCAATATTTATGAAAGTATTTTTTTTTAAAATTGAAATTACAGAACGTGTAAGAAAATAACATAGAACCTTGTAATAGCTATATATTTTTTAACTTATTTATTTTGCCGTTCTTTATTTGAATGAATATGATTATATAGTTCCTTATTATAATTTTATATTCCTACACTGATTATAATTAAATGTATTATTATTTAGATATTTTTTTATTCATCATCATCATCATCAGCCAGAAGACGTCCACTGCTGAACATAGGCCTCCCCCTTTAACCTCCACACTGAACGACAGCCTGCCTTTTGCATCCACTGGATGCCCGCGACTTTCACAATGTCGTCGGTCCATCTAGTGGGAGGCCTCCCTACGCTGCGTCTTCCGGTTCGTGGTCTCCACTCCAGAACCTTTCTTCCCCATCGGTTATCGGTTCTTCGAGCGATGTGGCCTGCCCCTTGCCACTTCAACTTGCAAACTCGGATGGGCAGCGTTAGGGAAATTGCGTGACATCTTCTCGTCCAAGATACCACAGTGCCTCAAGACGAAGGTCTTTGACCAGTGTGTGTTGCCAGTGATGACATATGGTACTGAGACGTGGTCCTTAACTGATGGCCTTTTGGAAAAACTCAGAGTCACACAGTGGGCAATGGAGAGAGCTATGCTCGGAGTTTCTATGCGCGATAAAATCCGAAACGTGGATATTCGCCAAAGAACCAGAGTCACCGACATAGCTGTTAAAATTTGCAAGTTGAAGTGGCAATTTTTTTATTGCATAAGTTTAAATATTGTATAGCAAATTATCATTGGTGTAATTCGTGTTTTACAGTACTAATTAAACAAAAATAGTATTTTCTAGTATATTATATACTATGGTAAAACCACTGACGTACAAGTAATAAGGAAAATGATGTAGATTACCGATACGGCTTATTTTTAAAGCAAGTAGATTCGATATTATTTTATTTGCATTATTGCGGAATTTATATTAAACTAGCTGCGCCCCGCGGTTTCACCCGCGTGAATTACTCCTTATTACATCAGCTATCTGCCAGTGAAAGTCCCGTCAAAATCAGTTCAGCCGTTTTGAAGTCCATAGGGAACATACACACATAGATTTTTAATTATATTCTGGTTGACTGGTTAGACAGTGGAAACATTCTGGGATATTATTCTACTCATCAGAAAAACTTCTCTACATAGTATAAATTGAAGTCGCTTTCCGCGTCTGTCTGTCTGTCTGTATGACCGCTAACTCCTCCTAAACCACGCAACGGATTTTGATGCGGTTTTCACTATCAGTTAGATAGATTTTCACGGAAGGTTTATATATATAACTAGCAACCCGCCATGGCTTCGCACGTAAATTACACCCTTGCGAAGCCGGGTGGGCGGGTCGCTAGTTTACTATAAGACCAAACAAGGAGTCGAGTAAAAAAATCAGCTGTTCCATACAAAAAGTTAAATTGACACTCAACGAAATATATGGAATAGCTTATTTTCACGTACCCATAGTAAAAGTTGTCCTTTATGATGAGTACAATGATATTCCCGAATATAATAAAATTCTATGCATATAGCATGTAGCATTTCAAGAATAATAAAAGTTATTATATTCTGGGCTCAACGCAATCAATATGCATTTCAAACTCTTCCGTACGACTACAATGTGACTTACCTTCGCAATATATTTTGGACATGGTCCTTCGTGTGGACAAACGTTCTTCAATTCACCTTTTCTTCTTACTTTCTCTGGTGTGTATAACCTACAAAAAATAGTTCAATTACAAACAATTTTAGCGCTGAATCTGTTTTGCCTTAGTACCATTGATGGAATGGAATAGATGGAATGAACCGGTAAAGAAATAGTTCATGTTACTATTACTGGTACACAAGTCACACAAGTTTTTTTTATTTTTTTTTAAATATGCAAACAAGCGACGGGCCACCTGATGGTAAGTAGTCACCGTCGCCTATGGACACCTACAATACCCGGGGCATTGGCGGTGCGTTGCCTACCTTTGAGGACTCTATTCACTCTTCGCTTGAAGCGATTGAGGTTATATGTTGGAGGAAAAACCGAAGGCGGTAAGCCATTCCACAACTTACAGGTGCGTGGCAGAAACAATCGATCAAATCGAACAGTGCGAGATGGACAGACGAACTAAAAGAGACCGCAGGGAAACGCTGGATGCAGGCCGCTTCCAACCGGCCCTTTTGGAGATCGATAGGGGAGGCTTATGTCCAGCAGTGGACGTCCTATGACTGAAATGATGATGATGATGAACATTACTACGATTTTCGTGGAATAACGAGCAGTTTTGGCTAGAATATTCGATGGATGTTATTTCATTATCAATCTTGGAATCAGCGCTTTTCACGGAATTAATGTACCTACTTATCGTATATAATTATATTTGTCAAGCTTTGTATAGCAACATACAAATTGATTTACTAACATTATACGCAGAACTAGATTCCCTCGAATGGGATGACATATTTTTAATTTCTGAAGTGAACGTAGCCGTAAAATTATTTTACGAAAAACTGAGTGAGTGTTTTGACCGGAATGTCCCTATAAAAAAGGGTAGACATCAAAATCCGAAATACCACTATCCAAATTGGTTTACGCCTGGAATAATAAGTACTTTAAAAAATAAACATTTCCACCATAAGAAGTATAAGCAATTTCACCTAGAATTTAATCGTGAATTATTTAGATTTTATAGGCTGCAAGCAAAAGAACTTATCGATCATGCTTATAGTAGTTACATTCGTCGCACAGAGGCAAATATAAAAAGGGATCCTAAAAGTTTCTGGACATTCGTAAAGGACCAACAAGGTTCTAGACAGTCTTGTAGTGAATTTGAATATAATGGACATATTTTATCCGGATCAGATGCAGCGAATGCGTTTGCAACCTATTTTAGTTCTGTATTTCTGCCCCATAGCCCCACACTATCAGCAGATACAGCTGAGCGTGAAGCGGCAAATTCGCAATGCTCCTCACGGGTCGCTTTAGATGCTGTTAACTCGACCGATATCTCAATAGCAATACGTCGCTTAAAAACTCATTCGTCTGCTGGACCTGACGGGATCCCACCATTTATTTTAAAGGATTGTATATCTGCTCTCATGGCACCGCTTGTCTATATTTACAATCTGTCCCTAACTACAGCTACGTATCCGAGCATATGGAAAATCTCTAGAGTAACCCCGATACATAAGGATGGCTCCAGATCGAAGGTAGAAAACTACAGACCTATAGCTGTTCTTTCGGCCCCCGGCAAAGTCTTTGAATCAATACTGAATCGACATATTACTAGGCAGGTCCAAACTCAGCTGAGCGAGAGTCAACATGGTTTTATAGCCGGCAAGTCTACGACCACCAATCAGATAAACTTTGTTGACTACGCAGTCACAGAGTTGATTCGAAAAAAGCAAGTAGATGCAGCCTATTTCGACTTTAAAAAGGCCTTTGACCGCGTCGACAACAATGTCCTTTTGAAGAAGTTTTCTGCTATTGGATTCACACCTAAGCTGCTAGAGTTATTTGCGAACTACTTCTCTGATCGTATGCAGTATGTTCAGCTCTCTGGACTTCGATCTACTCCATATCCGACCTGTTCTGGGGTAAGTCAAGGTAGCACGCTGGGTCCTACCCAGTTTGTTATTATGATAAACGACCTGCCGGGGGTAGTCAGAGCTGCTGAATGTCTTATGTTTGCCGATGATCTGAAACTGTACTTAGGTATTAATAGTATAGATGATTGTGAGGCGCTGCAGAGGGACATCGATAGCGTGGTGAAGTGGGGAGAGACCAATCACTTGGAATTTAACAGCTCCAAATGCAAAACCATCTCATTTACCCGATCGCGGAATCCCATCTACCACGATTATCACATGTCTGGTGTCAGTCTGGAGCGCGTCACAGAAATTAGAGACCTGGGAGTGACCTTAGATGTAGAACTAACATTTAATCAGCATATTGTGGACATTTGTAAAAGAGCGTTCAAATCTCTCGGTTTTGTCATGCGGCAAACCGCTAGATTTCAGGACAGGAGTGCTATAATTGCTCTATTTTATTCGTTGGTTCGTAGTAAGCTCGAATACAATGCTATAGTTTGGGACCCGCATGAAAAGAACTATACGCTAATGTTGGAGAGGGTACAAAGGAAATTTGCTCGCTACCTGTACAAAAAACTATACGGATATTATCCTTTTTTGTATCCGTCTCTGTTCGTCGTTGGTATGGTGGGCATCAATACGCTAGAACTGAGACGTAAGTGCTCGTTATTGATGCACTACTATCAGCTGCTCAATGGGCATATCGATAACTCTCGAGCACTGGCTCGCTGCTCGCTGGCTGTGCCAGACCGCGTGCGGCACTCGCGCGCGTGTTGCGTTCGGAAACTGTTCCAGACCCCGCGCGTGCGCACCGACACTGCTCTGTATGCTCCTACGACTCGCGCCATCAATCTGCTCAACGATCTGATTGATCAGAATCCAGATGTAGATGTTTTCTTTGCAAAATTTAGGCTAATAATGAATGCTTGTATAAATTTTTTAAGTTAGTTTTTTCTTTTTTGTTATCTGTTTCTTCTGGGCAAGCGTGCTCCATCGTAGACCACATCATCGCTTGGCATCGGGCGAGTTGGTGGTCTAACGCAAGCCTATTACTAAATTAGTTACTTAGTTATTAGTAGTATTATCTTATAATAATTTGTTTGTCCTTAATAGAAATAATTTTTTTGTACCTAATTAATTAACTCTTTGTTTTGATAATGTTGGCTTGCTGTGCGCGTTGGCTTCGCTGTAAGCACAGCAAGCAGTTGAACTTAAATAAAATAAAATAAATAAAATAAATGTCCCACATTATTCAAAGCAATTACAATAAAATTATAATAAAATTGTCTTCATTCAGATTTATGAAACTTTTTTGGCTACATACATAATTACATAGTTAAAACTTATTTTTGAGATTGTCACTAATGATTAAGTATAAAAATGTGTGTAATTATAATTATTACAATACCTAAGTCGGTAGTAGGTACTATGATGCGCTCTGAAGTTTTGTTCGCTGGGCAAAACTATTATTTTTCGAGGTTATGGTAGCGTCTTGAATACAATTCAGACAAACAAGGGTGTTAAAGCAAGTTTTATGTGGACTATTTAAATTCCCGCCCTTTCCTATGTCATCATTCCTGCGCACACGCACCACTTAGTTGTCCACAGTTCACAAACCTGAGTTCTACGCCATACTCCACCCTGAGCAACAAGTTTAATCTAATATCTCTATCTTCTCTACATAGTATAAATTGAAGTCGCTTTCCGCGTCTCTCTGTCTGTATGTCTATATGGCCGCTAACTCCTTCTAAACCACGCAACGGATTTTGATGCGGTTTTCACCATCAGTTAGATACATTTTTACGGAAGGTTTATACATATAACTAGCGGTCCGCCCCAGCTTCGCACGTAAATTACACCCATGCGAAGCCGGGCTGGCGGGTCGTTAGTAGCTAATAAAAGTGACAAAACCATCCACCTATATCAAACTAAAAGTGCCCTAAAGTGTATTCAAGTTATAATATGTGCCCATAAAAAAACGAATAGGTACAACATTCCAAGGACACAGACAACCCAGTGGCGTGTTCGACATACCGGTGAAACTATACCTTCTCCAGCATATTCCTATCAAAAATTTATATACAGTCTACTAACAAGCAAATTATCAAATAAACGGAGTTGTTAAGTCTTAACACATTTTTTTTAATAGGCTTGCGCTTGGCTGCCATCTCGCCTGATGTTAAGCGATGATGCGGTCTACGATGAAGCACGCTTGCCTAGAAGAAACCTATTCACTCTCGACTTGAAGACACCCAGATTGTAACTATCGGGGAACACCCACTCAGGCAGCGAATTCCACAGACTAGCAGTTCGCACAATAAATATGGAATCAAATCGCTTCGTACGGGTTCTCGGAATATCAACCATAAAGCGGTGACGATTCTTCGTACCCACTCTGGCAGTCCGATAGAAAAATGGGCAGGAGGGAATCAAATCATGCAGATCTGTAGCACACTCACCGAATTGTATCCGATAAAAAACCGATAGACTAGCAACCTTACGCCGATGCTCAATTATCGTTCGTGTTCAAATGTATCGTTAATTTAAAAGTCTAGGACCATGCCTTTCCTCATTTGCTGTTCTCCAGACTTCCTGCAGTTCACACCGTACGAGAAGCACTCCTTCGCCTTTAGCTCATTGATCTTTGTTATTATCCTCTGTGTAATCTTAATTAAAGTTTCTGAGTTGTCGTAGGTACTAAACACCTATTTTAATTTGCCTAGAGATATTTTTTTCTAAAAATCTTTTTTCACATTGATAAATAAACCTGCCAAGTGCAAATCGGGCTCGCGCACTAAGGGTTATATGTTCCGTACTAACACAAAATACAATAAAGTTGTTCAAATAACCGAATTACCAGTTATTATAACGCCTTTCGAAATAGTCAAAGCAATTGCTACTCAGCCACAGTTAATTATTTTGATACATGCGCTCGAGTATAACACAATTATAACTTGGTAATGAACATAAATTTGTCAATGACTCGCACTTGGCCATTATTTATTATTTGTTGTTATACTTTAGAGTGTGTACCTAATATAAAATGCCAAGTTTGACGCTTGTGCGTATTACCGTTTTTACATTAGAGCTAACACAAAAATACGTTTAAAAATGCGTTTGTTGTATGGGGACCCCCTCTTTCGTTTTTGACTATTCGATCGGCGCGTATTATACAATAATTTCCTACACCAACTAAGTACCTACAACCTCCATCCATAAACATTGGCAAACTTACCAAAACAACGGAGTCCTCTCTTTCCTTTGTCCCTCCAACCTCATAAGGTAGAAAAGGAGGGAGCTACCCAGCATAAACATGAGGGTTTGTTGTGTCTTCGTAATGGACAAATAGCCGGCCCTTTGGAATGTTTTCAGCCAGTACTCGATGAACTGGAAATGACGTAAAGAGTTGACACGTGTAAGGAGATTGCAAAAAAAGAACTAAATTAGTTAGGCCTTGGTATTGAAAAACTGCCATAGAAGTAGCGATGGTGGCCGAGCGGTTGCATGTCCGCTTTACAATCTGTGAGCACCTGGTCCGGCCCTACATTTATGACTTATTTAGCACTAATACGGGGTGTAAGGGGAACACTCTCGAAGCCAAAAGAAGGTTATTGCACTCATCATTATGAACAACTTTTACTGTGGGACCAGCTCTGAAATCGCGACTCGACAAAATGTATGCAACAGCTGATTTTTTTTCGCGATTTCAAGGCTGGCTCCATACTAAAAGTGGTTCATAATGATGAGTACAAGTACTCATCATTATGAAACACTCTCGAAGGGAAAAGGGGAACACTCTCGAAGCCAAAAGAAGGTAATTACCTTCTTTCTTACACCCTGTATATTTTACGTGCAGTTTCGATGCCAGCGCTAAAAAACAGTGAAGGAAAACATCGTGAGGAAACTGAATTTCCAGGAACTTCAAAAAATATGATATTAATCAAATCACTGGGGAAGCAAGGCGGATTTTGTTTATTTTTGTGTTTTTAGCCCATCCTCTCTCTCTCTGAGAGGTCTGCTTCCTAAGGGTAACATGTCATGATAGGCGTTCATGATGATAAAAGTACCTACGCTCAGTTTTTACAATACAATGCAATACAATAAACTCTTTATTAAAATACCACATAACAAGGATAACATGAACATTACAATAAAAAATATTTTGTAGGCTTTTAACAGGTGGCCTTATTGCTAAAAGCGATCACTTCCAGGCAACCATGCACGGAAAGGAATTATATTTAAAAAAAATGGTTTTATCTTTGTTTTTAAGCTAGATAGATATAGATACAAAAGCATTCTAGGTGAATAGATAATTAGCGGGTAGTTGGATGTCAATTAAAAACACAATGAAACTGGAAAATTGCACGTTTAGCTCCAAGAAGTAAGCTAATAATGATAATTTCAAGTCCTGTCAGTTTGTCGTAGTCCATTAAAGCCACAGCCATGCACCCAAGAAGCGTTTGTTTATCCAAATAGCTGAAACCACTTACCAAATTGCAAAACAAGTTGATGACTAGTCCCCTTCTGCTCGGTGGCTCCAAGTATATGAAAAGACCGGTCAGCGTGAAAGGAACCCATAAGTATGTGTAATAGTAGAACTTGCCTCCAAGTAGTCGTCTGAAAATATTGGTAGTGGTCGTTATTAATGAAACCATACAATGTAATATTTTTTTTTTTTATTATAAGTTAAACAATTATTTTGATAAAAATACATAAAATACGTATATATACTTCGACTAAATTAAAATGAATGGACGACCCAGAAGAAGCGCATATTTGATGATTACAAAATGAGCGCCGGTGCTCATTCCGTTTCAGTCTGTCTCTAGCCGCAGGAAGTGCAACACGTGACTATTGTTACATGATATCGAAACATCTGACAAAATGATGCCTTCGTGTGCTTTCGAAGTGTAAATACACAACAAAAAACCGCCATCTATTTTTGTTTCTAATGTACTGTATATGATTATAATTAGGTGTTGAAGTATATGTCCAATTTGTGACTTGTTTTTACTGAACAAGTACAATAGTTATGACCAGTCTATTCATTTTATTTTGGTCGAAGTATATAGTGGTAGGGTTTTCCCCGTTAGTTACAATCTGGGTGTCTTCAAGTCGAGAGTGAATCTTGTTTCTTCTAGGCAAGCGTGCTCCATAGTAGACCGCATCGTCGCTTATCATCAGGCGAGATGGCGGCCAAGCGCAAGCCTATCTACTATAAAAAAAATATATACATAAATTTTTTATAACATAGGTGGCAAACAACGGCCTGCCTGATGGTAAGCAGTCACAGTCGCTTACAAAAATATTGTTATAATTTTGGCAGTACGAGATGATACTTTGACAAGTAAACTTTAACGTTTTTTATAATGGTTTTTACTAATTACAGACATATGTTCTGAAACGGTCACATATATGTCTATTTGTGATCTCTTGACTACTAAACATATTATATGATGTGACCTTTTCACAACTTACGTCTAAAGTGACCACAAAAAAAGTGTTGTGTGCAAAAACGAGAGGGAGGGAAAAGAAAAAGAGAGGGAGTAATTTTACATCAATAATAATTATTACATGGGTTTTTATTCTTCAATATATTTTTTATCACGTACCTTACCTAAGAGTACAGCTTATGTTTGGTGCCGTAGCCGTAACTAGAAGGCCAAGCAACGTAGATCGCACGTAGTACTCCCCCATTTTTATCCACTCCTCTTTCCTCAGCATCTTTTTACCCCGCATTGCTATTTGTGCCTGAAATTTATAATTTTAAATACTTAACCCCAGATATAGGGTCAACAGTTCAGATAAGGGAATTCAAATCAAAACTGAAAGGTTTAAAAAGTTTGCAATGATTCCCAATCTTTATATAATCAAAAAATAACTGTCCAACTAGGCAGGTCCAACTTCAAGAAAGAGGTCAATCGGCGAATACAGCTCGGCTGGGCAGCGTTCGGTACAGCTGAGAAACTTCGGAACGTCGTAGACAAAACGTGTGGTAATCAAAACCAAACTTACAGCGTACACGATAGAGTAGAACTTCGCGCTACCGATGGCTGATGCCAGAAACAGAGGTGGTATGGCCTTCAAGCAGTTCTCGTTCCACGGATGAAGCATCAGGTGGCATTCCGCGTCTCGACAAGCCTGCTCGAACAAGTGCTTGCTTACTTGCACCATTATGAAGGTTTTTTAATGTCTGTAAAAAGAAAGTTTTTTATGTTGTAACGGTGCTTTCAAATCTGCAACGTTGCACATGCAACGGCATGCGATTCACGCGAAAATCGCTGTGAATTTGTTCTATTTTTTAAACTTATATCTATAGTAGTTTCTAGTTTTCGTAACATCAAACAAACATTGCCAATAAATTCACAGTAGGTAAGATTAAAAACGCAACGTGTGAGAGAGACAAGATGGTTCCCGATTAGACAAATGAGATCTTAAGGACGATTGAAATAAATATCTGCCTGAAATAAATAACTGAGTCAGAAATATCTGATTCAAAAATTATGTTATTTAAGCTCCTATAAGCTCTCCTTGAGTCTGTCAAGTCTCTCCTTCGTAGTAGCCCATTTGGGAGACCGCTAGACTAGAAAGCGTGAGGTCGTAGGTTCAAACCCCGGGCCCGTACCAATGAGCTCTTTGGAGCTTATGTACGGATTTTCATACCACTGGCTTTTCGGTGAAGGAAAACATCGTGAGGAAACCTGCATACGTACGGAGAAGGAATTCAATGGCGTATGTGAATCCACCAATCCGCACTGGGCCAGCGTGGTGGATATGGCCCAATCACCCTTTCGGGGTAGGCTAAAAGTCCAGCAGTGGACTGTTAAAAGGCTGACTATGATGAAGCTCTCCTTGCTTCTAAAAGGGACATTGGCAATTGATACGTAATAGAAATATTATGGCTGTCATTTAAAACTGAACTGCCATCTTAACCTATCTACCTGTCATGTATTTTTTGTACAATTTCTTTGTCCTATTATTTCATTTTCTATTTTTTGCTCTATCGTAACACACTCGCATTGTAACACACTGTTTTAAACTATTACGGTTGTTCACTAAAGTTATATGATTATTTACGAGATATTGAAACCTTTCGGGACTTTTCGGGATGTCTAAAAATCTTCAAACGATGGAACAGATATTGAATTGAATATTATATTATTGATTGTGCTAAGAGCACAATCAATTAATTAACGGGATATTTACCGTGGTAAGGTTGTGGAATGACCTCCTGATATTTCGGCGCGGTTACATACACCATGTTCACGGGAAGACTGAAGATTGATGATTTTTTTAGAATATTTGTTGAAAACCGAAACTTTCGAATAAGGTCTAACTACAAACATAAATTAATCTTACCGACATCTAAATTAGCAATGCATAGCTCCGGCCCAAATCCAATGGCCATCAAAATATATAATAAACTACCAGTACAGATAAAGGATATAGAAAATGAAAATAAATTTGACAAAACCCTATAAAACATATTGCTAGCAAAATGTTATTATAGCTTAAACGAGTATTTAGAAAACAAATCAATTATGGAATAAATCGATCCGCTCCGCACTATATTGCCATACCCAATCAGGGTTATTGTTATGTATTACCTAATTTAAACATGCTACCTAACATCTGTATGTGAACTTCATAATAATTATGCAATAAATGATTGAGTATTGAGTATTGAGAATGCGGGTGGTTGGTCGAACAGTTAAAAAGTTAGGTGCAGACATAACGATCTAACTCTTTCTTAGTCTTTTGCTACGGTTATCACTGGAACTCGAACCTAAGTCCCAACAACACAACCTTATCACGGTAAATATCCCGTAAATAATCGCAGCGTAGGTAGGCCTCCCACTTGATGAGCAGACGACATTGTGAGAGTTGCAGGCATCCAGTGGATACAAAGGGAGGCTGTCGTTCAGAGGGGGAGGCCTATGTTCCGCATCGACAATGCCTATATTCAGCAGCGGACTTCTTCTGGCTGATGATGATGACGAATTATTTACTATTATTATTCTTAAGATTGACGTTGGTTTAGGTAATTTCTAACATCAGGTTGTTGAGGTTTCTCAACAATTTCAAGGTTCTGAGTTAATAAATAATCTCATATTAACATAAAAACCTAGAGTTTATTAGATATTATAGTTTTGTTATGAAAGAATACATACTTACAGATAAGTAATATCTATTTTATTTTGTAATGTTTGCTCAAACAGAATCCCGTGGCTTCACCCGTTGTTCTACAGGAAGTTATTTTAAGCAACATTCATACTAAATCTCATCTAAATCCGCAAAACTTTCGGAATTTTCCGCATTGACAATTAAATTTTGAACATAGTTAAATAGTTAGTACTAAATGTCATAAGTTTCATGGATTAATTTTAAAAATAAAGTTCCTTGCCCTTGAAGTTGTCAGTGTGATTTTATTTGTAACAAAAGTAGCCTAAGTATTTTTCTGGTGTATAAGCTACCCCAATACAGAATTTCTTCTATATATTATATAAATGGCAGCTGTTACGGAATTGAGTGAGGATAAATATACACACTAGCATACAAACTTTCGCATAATATAAGTACATAATAATTATAATATTAGTGTGATTATATACAGAGGTAATTATGAAACTTTGGTACTTGGAAAGGAGATCATTAGGTATACCTATTATGAATACGATCAACTTTTCTATAGGACTAACCTTAAATCAAGCAAAAAAACGCAAAATTAAATCCTACAGGAAATGGAAATGTCCTAAAAATGTCCTTGACACTCGACAAAATAATATAAGAAATAGCTGTTTTTTTTCGTAATTTCTGGGTAAGTTGGTCCTATTGTAAACGTTGTTCGTAATGATAAACACAATGATAATTATCCCTGAATATTTTTTTAAAAATATTCGGGACGCCGAAAGGAGATCATTGTACTCATTATTATGAACTACTTTTACTATGAGGAAAACAATAAAATTGCATACAAAAAAATTGCTGTTCATACATTGAGTTCATACAATGACCGTTTTTTATGGAACAGCTGATATTATCTGGCGATTTCGAGTGGGTCCCATAGTAAAAGTTGTTCATAATGATAAGAATAATGACCTTCTTTCGGCTTAGAACAGTCTATATGCGCATTCCTGCATTAAAATATAATATCACTGATAAAATATATAACCACAGGAAAAAATACCCGTAAATAATAATTGCCTAAATAGTAGGTAAAGTAAAGTAACTATAAAAAGTTTAAACGGTATTTTGCGATGAATTAGTAGGTACATATACTGGAGTAGGATTTAGTAGGTTACATACGTTATTAGCACAATACGAATAGGTAGCTAGTCCATTTCGTTGTTCCACCTACCGCGAATGGTACCAATTGTTTCCAATTGCAAACAAACGACTCGATTCATTGAGTATTACAATTGATATTTGGCACAGTTTAGTTAATAATTGCTACATCTAATGTATGTAGTTTATTTTCACTAGTCTTATCAAAACATATTAAACAAGTGAAGGGATTCTCTGTCTATAAATTAAAGATATTTATAAGGGACCGGATCGGAGATTCATTCTAAATTTTCGTCAGATTTTGTCATATTTTGTACAGGAGCTAGATAGAGCTGTCAAAATTTTGTTATAAAAACGTCGCAAAAAATTGTTAGTGTTCAAAAATATGTAAGCCAAAAAATTTACTATAACCATACCTACTACATTTTACGATAATCTGTGCATTTTGTCTACAAATTTGCAAGTTAAAATAGACGTAGTTTTAATTACATAGAATTTATATTACTATATCGGTATTTATTAAATGTAGGCCAAATAGATTAAATCTAGATTTAAACTCTAGAATGTTCACTCAAAACACTTGTGAATTTTTGTACTAGACCAAAACCTTGCTTTTGTAAATCAGTGCAATAAATATATTTGTTTTACAAGCGTTGAATTGAAGATTGGACTCGTAAAGTATATGGCGCATTTTCCCAAGCGTGGTGATTTTACTTATCATTATTATTATATACTAGCTGCACCCCGCGGTTTCAACCGCGCAGTGATGAAAAATGGTGATGATGATGATGAAACGTAGCCTCTGTGTAATGCCACTCTCTGGCTCTTGAACTATACCCATGCAAAAAATCAGGTCGATCCGTTGTTCCGTTGCAGCGTGCAAGAGGAACAAACATCCATACATCTATACATACAAACTTTCGCATGTAGGATATTTTTTCTACAACAATTACAGTTTGCATGTAAGGACTAAGAGGTGTCTTGCGACACCGCCTAGATTATCCAGCTAGAAAAACGCTTAAAAATTCATGAACACAGCTTGTATTTTGGGCAAAATTTCCGAGACTTGATAGCAACAGATTAACTCTATTTCATGTCGTTATCCTAGATAACAACGAATATCGCACTAGAATAGCCTTATCGCACACTCACTTTCGACATTCCGTTGTTTAATTATGATTTCAAAAGAGATAAAATATAATTGCAAGCTATGTTTTGCAGTCTTACCCGCAGTCGTATAGAAACTAAATAAAACAGGGATAATGAGTAGTCATCATCATCAGCCAGAAGACGTCCACTGCTGAACATAGGCCTCCCCCTTTAACCTCCACACTGAACGACAGCCTGCCTTTTGCATCCACTGGATACCAGCGACTCTCACTATGTCGTCGGTCCATCTAGTGGGAGGCCTACCTACGCTGCGTCTTCCGGTTCATGGTCTGGATAATGAGTAGTAGAGTGGGATAAACACATTATAAATACAGCTCTTAGCTCTTGAATCGGTAGACCAGCGTGCTGCTCGTCTTATAGGCGATGAGAAGTTAGTGGCTAAGAAATTTCTCAGTCTAGAACACCGCCGTAAGGTAGCGAGTCTGGCAATTTTCTACAGGATTCATTTCGGAGAATGTGCATCAGAGCTACACAAGACCTTATCCTGCCATCCCCTTTCTACTACAGGACAAGTAGGAAAACGGCCCACTACCACCCATATATCATGGATTTTCCTTGAATATGTACCAAACGTTTTGATATTACGTTTCTAATCCGTACAGCCCGATTGGAACAACCTGCAGCTTCCTTGTTTCCTGAGAGATATAATCTGGGCCTTTTCAAGGCCAGAGTGAATAGGTATCTTCTAAGTCTACGTGCTTCATCTTCGACCACATCGTCGCTTACTAACAGGCGAGTTGGTGGTCAAACGCGGACTTATCAGCGTTAAAAAAACACATTATGCTTATTTACATACAAACATTCGCGTTTATCGCGTTTATGGACCCGGGTATGTCCTAAATTTGCGACCAGAACCACCAGAGGATGGGCAGCAGCGTCCTGTTAGTACACGGTGAACGTACTACGATCTCCAAGCCGCCTGCCAAGCGTGGGGATTATGGCAACACCCCTCTCTAAGAGGGAGGCCTTGTTCAGCAGTGGACATTTAATGGCTGATGATGTGATTCGCGTTTATAATGTTAAAAAAGTGTAAAGTTTTTTTTAAATCTTTTTATGTGATAATTCAGCATTAAATTGAATAATATTATTTTCTCGGTAAAATGAAAACGTGATAAGCAATTACGAATATTTACCTTTGTTTTCGATTTATCCAATTGTGCTGTGAAATTGATTTTACACTTTCCGTACCTACACAAACACGTTTGAATAAAAAAAAAAACAGCACTTGGTTGTTAAACACGGTGCTAAAACTCAACTATTTAACTATTTTATTCAATTCTCATATAATTATTTTACTAATTGTACATATTGTAGAAGCAAAAATATTGTTAAAATACTCGCTATTTAGATAATTGATTTTGAAAGTCTATTTTAAATTCTGGATGCCATTGAAACTGATACACGCACTATCAGGCGAACGAATTGCTTGTTTTGTAAGTTTTATAACTCAATTGTATAAAAAAATAAAATTAACATCGTATATTACTCAAGTTGAATGCACGCGCGTTTCTCTCTAGAGCTGAGAATAGATTGCTGAGCTAACGTTGCTCAGGCATATACTATACACAACATTGTTGTGAAAATTTCAACTGGCTGTCTATTACGGTTCGAAAGATACAGCCGTTAAAGGGTAGGACGAACAGACAGATATATAGATAGACAGACGAACAGACAAACTGACAGCATAGGCTTGTAGGGCCCCGTTTCCACCCTTTGGGTACGGAACCCGAAAACATCTTCTGCCTAGCGTGTATTCCGCCTCACGCCATGTCCGTTTTCCTGCTGTATTTCCTCAAGTTCGTATGGTCAAAAATACAATGATATTACGAATTTTTAAAACGTTAATACACAAGTATTGTGTGTGTTGCTGGCATCCAGTGGATGCAAAATGCAGGCTGTCGTTCAGCAGTGGACGTCTTCTGGCTGCTGATGATGATGATGACACAAATACTGTGACTTCAACAGAATGCGTGGCTTCCGGTCTTGACGCATATCGGCTCAATTAGCCAGAAGCGAAGATACAATGTATCAAAATGCTACATTATAATGTCATCTAAATAAAACTAGGCTGATAACGATGTTGCATTGAAAGCATACATACATCACATCAGCAGCCATCAAACGTCCACTACTGGACAAAGGCCTCCCTCTTAAAGAGGGGTGTTGCCATAATCCCCACGCTTGGCAGGCGGCTTGGGGATCGCAGTACGATCACCGTGTACTCACAGGACGCTGCTGCCCATCCTCCGGTGGTTCTGGTCGCAGTTTTAGGACATACTCGGGTCGGGCATTGAAAGCGAACGTCCCTAATTAGTTCTAGTCTAGGGTGATCACAGAGATCAATAGATGCTTTGTCAAAAATAGCATGATAATTTTGACAGCTCACAGTAAGGATGAGGTAGTGTATAATCGTTAATGAACCTATTCGATCATCGATTTTATTCTCATAAAACTTGGAATCGATAGTTGTATTGTTATGCTAAAAAAATGAAATCATACATTAGATAAGTCCAAATAGTTTCTTTTCCAAAATTTACAAAAGTAATTGCGCGATAGATAAATGCAACTAACTTATTTACAACTAGTAGGTCGCCCCGGCTTCGCACGGGCGAATCCGGGATATATAGCCTCTGTCAACCGGGGATAGTGTAGCTTCCCAACAGTGAAAGAATTTTTCAAATCGGTTCAGTAGTTTCGGAGCCTATTTAATGCAAACAAACAAACAAACATACAAAAAAAACAAACAAATCTTTCCTCTTTATAATATTAGTATAGATACATTAGGTAAGTACCTAATAGTTTCTTTTACAAAATTTACAAAAGTAATTGCGCGATAGATAAATGCAACTAACTTATTTACAACTAGTAGGCCGCCCCGGCTCGCACGGGCGAAGCCGGGATATATAGCCTCTGTCAACCGGGGATAGTGTAGCTTCCCAACAGTAAAATAATTTTTCAAATAGGTTCAGTAGTTTCGGAGCCTATTCAATGCAAACAAACAAACAAACAATCAAATCTTTCCTCTTTATAATATTAGTATAGATAATAATATAGTTACCTGTATATACATTTTTATTTTTTTAATTTATTTCGCTTCAAAACAGATTTTCGATCGACTGAGGTTGTTCATTATGCGTGACACTACTAAGTGGGCGGTACCCATCAATGAAGTACGACATTATTTGTGGTACATTTTACCAGAAAAAAATACGAAACTTCTTGGGCGTGACCTGCCATAATTATCATTCTATATTTGACAGGCCATACATTCACTACGGTTATATGTTTTTGATAACTTTTGCGTGGCAAAACTGTCCAATTTCGTTGTTAATTCAGTGTTGCGAAAAATCGTATCAACGACCCTGATTAAATTACCTACAAATATTTCTTAACTAGGCTTCTCATTAGCACTGGCCATGATATTCTCCTAATTTACATATTAAAAAAAGTCAAACATATTTCGTTGGCTCACTATTACAAGGTTCTATGTTATTTTCTTACACGTTCTATAAATTCAATTTAACATTTTTGACGTTCATAAATATTATCTTAGCAGGGTTTATGCTTGAGTAAAAGTATCTTCTCAAGCATAAATTAAAAATTAAATTAAATTTATTTATTGAGGAAAAAACGATGTGAACAATTACATTTACTTCACACAAGTAACACAGAAAAATAATAATTAGCGACAATAATAATAAATTCAAAAACTACAATTCCATAAAAGTAAACAATGTCAGACTTATAATCTAAAATAATTAATAAATAAATAAAATAATATCCATTACAATTTTCAAAATGTCAAATAAAATATTAGTACTAATGATTTCCTAAATGTCAAATAAAAATAAAATTAAGTCTTGAAGTCCAAATCTCTATCGGGTTTTTTGCCCCAATCCCATAAACCCTGCTAAGTCAATATTTAAAAAAAGTCAAAAAATTTAAATTGAAATTACAGAACGTGTAAGAAAATAACATAGAACCTTGTAATAGTGAGCCAGCGATTTGTATTGCCATAGAAATAATAAATAATGTTTTAAATGTTTATCGGGACTTATCATGCAAAAGTTCCTACTATAATAATATTACTAATAAAATAAATTATATTCCTAAATCTTATGGCTCAGAGATAAATCATGGAAGTGGTATAAGTACCTAAAGTTTCTCCTTTAGCACCCCTCCTCCCCCCATGGTCATCCATTTGATCGCTTCGTTTGCAGTTATGTGCCGCTCAGTATTGAAGTGTGCGTTTGTAGAACTAGTAAGAATATGTCAATCGAAACTTTAATTTAAACCGATCAAGTGTGAGATGAACTTAGTATCCCTACCAGTAGGCCTAGCACGGGCCGTGGACAAATTGTCTTTCCACCGTTTTTATCCCGCGAGAAAAAGACAAACGTATTCATATTCTAGCTTTGTCTCGTCTAGGCGTGGATAAAAACGGTGGAAAGACAATTTATCCACAGCCCATGCTAGGCCTGCAGAATGATAGAAAACAGCTTTTTATAGATATACCTATACATATATAGCACCGTATCTATTGTGTAGTGGTACGGAACTCAAGATGTGTGAGTTCGATTCATGCTAGACCGGTTTTTTTATCTCGCAGATAATTAAAGAGAGCAGTAAACCCCTGACGCGTCTATTCCGTTTTATTTACAGGCACTAAACGTGAATCGCTCTAATATTCACGTGGCTCTAAAAATTTAACCACCATAATTTATTAGGAAAGGTTGTGAGAAGGGTCCCGGTTTACAACGTTTAGCGGTTGAGGGCACTATCCCGGACTTAATAAGTAAACGGGGTGTTTAGCTGTTTATGTTTGAAGGAAACTCAAAAGAGATATATTGTGAGAAATTTTGAGCGAACGTCAGCCGTATTACTGTTTAGTAATACGGCCAAGTGCGAGTTGGGCTCGTGTACTGACAGTTCCGTAACACCCATCGACATGCAATACATATAGAGTCAATCGTGCCAAAAACATTCGAACCCAAACTCGGCGCACGCTACGAATTGCGCAGACTTTTTGATTACTTACAAGGTAATCGAGATCCGACTACAATGCCGTGTAATGCCAGAGCTACGATAACAAGCGGACAATTAACATTGAACACTATATGCAAGCGACAAACGTCTAAATTGGAGTAAATGTGGAACGGCCAATTTTTTGAAACATAGATATTATTTTTATTTTATATTACACGGGAATTACTCACGTTAGATTGAGCCGGTTACTCCGACTATAGTTTCAACCGCATTATACATTATACTATAGTCGGAGTAACGTACGTGAGTAATTCTCGTGTAATATGAAATTAAATAAAATGTGTGAAAACCAAGTCAGTTTCCATAATAAAAAGATATTATTGTTTGTAATTCAGTGCTTATCACAAACAAATCTGCCTTTATAATTCTACAATATAAATTAACTCTTTTGTCAAATTCCATAGAAATCAATACATGTTGTTTTTAGTTTAGATGCTATTTGACGAAAATAATTTTGAGACCTTTTTTTTTGTGTTGAGACGCTTGATTAGTATTCTGTTACTGTTCGTATAACTTTTATCTTATCTCTAGGATAATAAAATTAATATGTTTTTCTATGATTTTAGTTATTTTTGCCGTATATCCTAATTCGTAGGTAACAAGATTAGATAAACAGTTTCTCAATTGAAAATCAATTATGAATTAGGTAAAGATAATGACAATGATCGATGATTACGTTATCTATCAAATTGTTTACCTATTAAAGCTGTATTTGTTTGTTATAGATAAACCAGTGTTGCGTGGTTTTTCCCGAATATTTTCAGTGTTTAGGCACCTCAAGCGTGGGGCTGAGGGTAATTAGGGCTACGCTACCTTTCCCGCGTCCGTCTGTATTTCTTGACTTAAAGCCTAGGGCCTTACAGCGACCTCTTAGCGCAGGCTCGAAACTGCGAAGAACAGAAAATCACGCGAACGTGAACTTTAACGCACCGGTTTACGGATACGGTTTGCACTCGCGCAACTTTTCACAAGGCAGTCGTAAATCCCCTGGCACAGAAAAGATATTTTTTTGTTTAAATTAGAACGGCTGTCGAGGCATTTTTATAAGAAATTTGTTGTAGCCAGTTGCACCCATATAAACGAAACGTCAGTCATTCGAAATCAGTAAGTTAGCAACTGTGATGCAGACAACGAACTTTGACACCTAACCCAAAAAAGTAAGGTCCAAGTTATTTGGATGCGGAGTTCGACGCGTTGACATAAATAAGAATTTTCAATTGTTCAATCAAGGGTCTGTCTTAATGCGTGGCGACAGATTTTCCTTCTTACAAATATCCAGATTTTCAGATTTACTTCTCTTTTCTGTGGCCCCTGGAGAATGCATCAAAATTTGGCCGTTTACATAGCGTCTAATATTTTAACTCACCTATTGTGGATGTTTTTAAATATTTTAATGATCATGTTTTGTGAAAATAAACTATCATTATCTTTCAATAAATATCTTTGATTAACAAACTAACAAAACATTTTTTTTAGCATGTACCTAATTACGCGTACTTTTAACGTCATTGCTGTGTAGAAGTCAGTCAGGTCAGTAAACGTTTTTAGATATTTTTAGGGTTCCGTACCTCAAAAGGAAAAAAAGGAACCCTTATAGGATTCGTTGTCTGTCTGTCTGTCAAGACCTTTTTTCTCAGGAACGCGTAAAGGTATCAAGTTGAAATTAATAACAAATACTCAAATCTGCAAGTCCTTAAAGCTGTAAAAAAACGAAGTCAACGCAATCAAAAGATACGGCCGTTTATACCGCATATTTTGACACTCTCAAAGGAATCAAAACCTATAGGGTACGTACTTCCCGTTGACCTGGAATAATGAAATTTGGCAACAAACAAGCTTTCACAGCACATTTATAAGAAAAGAAACGAAAGACGTTAATAATTATGAAATACTTAACATAACGTAAAAAAAAACAATTACAAATTTAAATTTTGTAGTTGGTGTGTATAGCCTCCCTTTGTTTATGCATAATCAAAGGCCCAGCAGTGGGTCACTCAAGGCTGATGATGATGATGATGATGATGTATAGCACCTGTTTGCCAACTATAGAAATGAGTTTGTCCTTCAATATTTCAACCTTTTTAACTTTTTTGTCGAGACTCGTTTCTCGGTATGAATGAACTATCTACACATAATTATGTACATATCTGTTAAGTTAGTTGGTACGGAACCTTCGCGGTGCGTTTTCTACTCATACTTATCCGGTTTCTTTTATTGATGACGTTGTTTATTGTTATAAAGCAAAAAATTATTCAAATACCTTCATGATTTGTTAGGTTTATTTCGTTCGTTTAGCGCTTGGTTGTTAATGCCAATAGCGGTCACCCATCCGAGGATGACCTCAACGAATCCTTGCCTAATTTTGCCAAGATCAACGGCTGATTGAGTCATAAAGTTATAAAAAATATACAACCGAATAAGGCATTTGACTATTCCATGAGTATACAGAGTTATATCGAAGAACCGATAACCGATGGGGAAGAAAGTTTCTGGAGTGGAGACCACGAACCGGAAGACGCAGCGTAGGGAGGCCTTCCACTAGATGGACCGACGACATTGTGAGAGTCGCGGGCATCCAGCGGATGCAAAAGGCAGGCTGTCGTTCAGTGTGGAGGTTAAAAGAGGAGGCCTATGTTCAGCATTGGACGTCTTCTGGCTGATGATGATGATGACAGAGTTACAAGCAAAGGGTATACTAACCCGAAAGTGATTAGATATACTCATCGATATGAACAACATTTACTATGGGACTAACCCCGAAATCGAGAAAAAAATATCAGCTTTTCCATACATTTTGTCAAGTGCGAATAACCGTTTTCTATGGAACAGCTGAATTTTTTTTCTCGATGTCAGGGTTGGTCCCTTAGAAGAAGTTTTTCATAATGTCAGAGTAAAGAATCCTATTTAGCTTATCATATGCTATCCTTATAACCCTGTATAGAACTCATGCGGAAATTTCTCAGATTTATGGAGCAGCTAAACGCGCGCGGCTATCTTGCGCATCTTCTCTTCTCTATCTTCTCTTCTTTACATCTTCTCTACATCTCTACATAGTATAAATTGAAGTCGCTTTCCGCGTCTGTCTGTCTGTATGGCCGCTAACTCCTACTAAACTACGCAACGGATTTTGATACAGTTTTCACCATCATTTTCAAGGAAGGTTTTTATATATATAAACCCGCCCTGGCTTCGCACGTAAATTATACCCGTGCAAAGCCGGGCGGCGGCTCACTAGTTGAATATAAAAATCACTGACTGAGAATTTAAAAAAGCGATTGATTTTATGAAATAGAAAAATTACTGTAAAAATTGTTTTGTTGTCTCCGCTGCCATCCTTTAAAATATCAACACCAAAATTACTTTAAAGTATTTCTAGTGTGCATTGCTTTATAATATCACCTATTGATTAAGCCCAATTGTTTTTTCTTTCGTTTGCTGTTCCCGTTGAGCGCTGCCTGAATGTTAATTTCTGTAACTTATTTTAAATTGTACCCTGTTCTATCGACTCTATGATGTCTTTTTATATTTGATTTGTCTATTCTAATTGGTAAAGTTTTTAACTTTATTTAATTAATGTTATTGGTGTTGTACCCTTTTAATCAATAATACATTTTAATTAATTAAATTATAATGATTTCGGTCTATATATAAGAAAAAAAGTACAGTTAAGTCCCCGTGATAAAAATTGTTTTAATATTTGACATACTGTTTTTAATTTCATGGACTAATTATAATTATAATTTAATTTTATGTTTATTTATCATTTTAGTTTTGACCTTGAATATATCAGAAAAAAAAACTTTTTGAGCTTTATACATAGATTAACTTTATATAGTACAATACTACCATAATTACTATCACAGAGAATATGCTATTTATCTATGCTATTTACATTTCATAAAGCTTTCATCACAGACTAGTTATTTTATAATACACTGGGGTTAAGAACCTAAGACTAGAGTGCATAAAAACATACCTTACACCACAGAGCATACGATTTCTTTTCCACTAGCGATATCAATGATATCCACACACACTACTGTCCTTTCCACCACTCGCCACCTTACTGATCGAGCTATCGACAACAACATCACTACTATCATTGATAAGCGATCAAAGTTCGCGTCTTGTTTTCCTAGTTATTGTGAGTGAACTGAACTTTAAGGCCCTTGCAAACGATGCGTAGTACAAGTGCAAGGTGCAAGTGCCTGAACTACGCAAGCAGGCAAGTAATACGAAGACCAAAGAATATAACTTGCCACTATGTTTAGCGTTTGTGGACTATGAGAAAGCCTTTGATTCGATCGAGACATGGGCGATGCTCGAGTCTCACCAGCGATGTCGTATTGCCTATCGGTATGTCGAAGTGTTGGAAGGACCCGGGTATGTCCTTAAACTGCGACCAGAACCACCGGAGGATGGGCAGCAGCGTCCTGTTAGTACACGGTGAACGTACTGCGATCTCCAAGCCTTTGCCAAGCGTGGGGATTATGCAACACCCCTCTCTAAGAGGGAGGCCTTGTTCAGCAGTGGACATTTAATGGCTGATGATGTGATGTCGAAGTGTTGAAGTGTTTGTACAATACTCACGCTACTCGCGTGAGTACGCTACTCACGCGACGCCCACTGCGCATCGTTCGTCTCGTTCGAACACTCGTGATAGTAAATAATCGCACGCGAGTTGTGCGAGTCACAGCACGAGTGTCTACTTTACATTACGCCTGCTTGTACTTGCTACTTCTACTTGTCACCTGCACTTACAAGCTACTTATCATCGTCTGCAAGCGCCTCAAGTACCTGCTAGCTGCATCCCACAGTTTACCCGCAATTTGCTTATTGTAATTTTGCGATATCTTTTCAAGATCAGTACATAAGTTAAGTCATGACTCATAAAGATCTGATAAACAAGTTGGAATGGAGTAGTGAGAATGATGATGATGCGTTAACTTTAGAACAATAAAAACAAACTTAAGCTGAATCTTAGAAGGATCACATCCGTTACAAAATCATGCGACAGAAAAGGAAATTTAAGTGAAATATGACCCAAAATGATAACCGTTGAGGCAGATGTGATCTAGAGTGGAAATTATGAATCCTACAGATAGAAACCCTACAAGACTATAATCGTAGAGTGCAGTAGTGCACTGAAAACAGTTTGAATGATTGATTAACTCTTTATTGATTCGTAAAAAGTCTTATTTTGAAAGGCAAGACTCAGAAAGAAGACTATACTAGACCGCTCTACGTCATCGTGGAGTGGCTATAGGTCAGATTAAGCAGTGGATACATTAATAGATAGAATAATAAGCCAAAACTGAAGCCGTTTACCTTTATTTCATCGAATGTTTTTGACTCTGTGTTATTATTGGATTTTAATCTAATGTACCATATCCACTGTCTAAAGTTTAAATAGATATGATGTTATCGGTAATATTTGTGTACTGATAAGCAAAGTGCCAAAGTGCATAAGTGGTTATTTACTAATAATATATAAGTGTACCTACTTAAATATTGTAAAAGTGAAAGTATTTATTTGTCAAATATAAGAACGCATAATAATATAAAATTTGTATATGTCGAAGTTCCAGAAACTACTTTTATTTAAAAATGGACTTCCGCAAAGTAACGCCTGATTCAATCAGGCATATAAAATGTAGTATATAGTTTTTTTTTTTTTTTTTTTTTCCTGGGTAAGCGCCTTTATTAACTAAACAAAATACAAGCTAAAACTAAAACTACAAATACAGTTAGACACTAATGATCATAACTGTATATAGTTGTGATCATTAAGTGTTCAAACTTATTTTGAACTAGCTGCGCCCTGCGGTTTCACCCGCGAGTTAAAATCGTAAGATAACGTTTGAACATGGCAAGTTACAAGCTTCTATGTCTATTAGTTTGGAAAAAGAGGGCAACTTTTTACTTCTTTGGTGGATCATATTTCTCAAAGAATAAACTTAAAAAAAGGGTTTTTATGAACCTTACCTGCATTTCAAAAGACCTATTGAATATATAGAACGATAGAGATCCCCACACGAGAGAGATCAGCACAAAAATATTTTCATCCTCATTTCACATGAACCCTCAGCATGAAACCACCTTTTTTATTATAAATTATATTAAATATATTTTAATACTTTTAAAATGGAGATCTACGATGCATTGTTTAAACTTTAAAATATTATTGCATGCTATTTAAATTATTTTTATTTATTACCTTTAAAACTCATTTTATTTCCTTTTTTATTAGAAGTATGGACGAACAGACTAACAGACAGACGGACGGATAAAAAGAAAAAATATATTTTGAGTTCCTTGTTGTACCACGGAACCCTAAAAAGTAGGTGTAGAGCTCACCTTATCCTTCTTCTCAATTCCAAACTACACAAAAAGATAAAACCGTTTATTACTTCAAGTCAAAGATTTTTAGCTTCAAGTGTTTACTTATCAAGCTCCTTCATTCCACATTGACAGTATGTAAATACATACTTGGTTGTTTACATTCTGCATGCATAATTTGACAGTTTGACATTTGACACGGCACGTAACAAAAACATTGACATGGATATTAAAATTATCATAATTGTCTGGCCAATGACATTTTAGAGCAATTAAAAACTTAAGGGTTAATTAAGAGCTAGAATACCAATACCAAGGCCAAAAAATGGCCAAGTGCGAGTCGGTGACAACTTTCTGTTCATTACAAAGTTATAACTGGTAATTTCATTATTGAATTTTGTGGTTGTACGGAACCCTCAGTGCAAGAGCCTGACACGCACTTGGCAGGTTTATTTAAGAAAAAATATATGCTTTGGTCATTTTGCGAAGTTAATATTTCATAGTAATTAGAACAATTATTTTTTTATTATGACCTGAATAACAATTTATTCTAGTTTATCCCATTTTTTGTAATCATACAAAAAAAATATATAAAAAATAAGTTCCAATCATTTTGATATTTTTAACTTCGTAAAATAACTTGAACACATTTTTCAAAAGTAGACAAATATGTATTTAAAACCCCCATCAAATCTGCGAGTGAAATAGTTTTTTCATATGGATGTCAGCTAGGCATTTGACTTCAGCTCACCTGATAAATAACGGTGTGGTCGAAGATGGCCGGAATGGAATTACATATTTTAGAGGTTTACGTATATTTCAAGATTTTAAATGTTTAAACTGTTGATTCACAACATATCGTACTGCTTTTATCGTTGAAATGTCGTTCCCAAGTCTTTTATAAAATCGATAGACCTATTACTAAGCAACGAGAAAACAACAAGGAAACTAAGACATTTATTACTGCCAATTTAAGGCCTTGGTCGTCACATCAATATTATTGATTTTATAGCAGTCTAGTAGGAGTATGTTTTATTCTGTACAATAATATCATAGCTATGATTGTTATATTAAGAACGAGCAGAAAGTTAAATACGTTCTTTGCTTTTTTCTTTTTAAAGGTAGGTACAATAGAGGGTATTTTGTTGTTTGTTGTACTACAGTTAGGGTAAGTTACCGTGATCAGGTTGTGAATGGAGCTCCCGATATTTCTGGTTACATGCACCATGTTCACGGGCAACCTAATAAAGAATGCAGGTGGTTGGATTAAATAAATCAAAGAAAACAATTTTTTCTAGGCCCACCGAATTTCCCGTATATTGATGGGTATAACACTATAAAATTCATCGTTCTTTTTTGTACCATTCGGACGAAAGATAAGGTAAAAATGAAACCGGAATAATAATATAAAGAATAATATGTGTTGTTTTGATTTTTGCCACAATTCATTCATTTCCCTTATAAAGTCACTTGACCGGAACGTTTTTAATACGAAAAAGGATGCATGCTTAGGATTTTTTATACAAAAATAAATAGACCATATTTTACAACAGTGGCCATAGTAATCGGCTTTTGTCAATATTCCGGTTTGATCGGATATAGGTAATATTACCACTAAATCTAGAGATTATGAGGAACAAATCGACATGAGTTTCATTACTATACGGTATAAGTTTGTGGTGGGCCTATTTTTCAAACAAAATAAATTGTCTCATTTGACGTGTTAACTATTTAGTTAGTGTGAGGTTATTTAAACTACATTCACTTGTGTTTAATTAACTTGTGGTATTTTTAGGAACCGAAACCAAGGCAATAACAACAATCCAAACACAAAAACACGGACAAGCTAACGACTATTTTTAAAACACCACGCCGTTCTCCTTCAAACCAAAAGTCAACTTACGTCTACTTCGTTCTACTTCTATTTTTTTGATTCTATAGACACATACTTTTTTCGTAAACCGCTCGGTGTACCATAGACTGCAGTTCTTCTAGGTGTTGCCAACAGATCATTCATCAAAATCCAACAACGTGACCTTAACAACAGTATTTGTATTTTCAATGTTAGAACTGCACAATTGCTTATTTTTTTCTGTTAGAAATACAATTTACTTTAATGAGAAAAGAAGTGTTACATTGTGAGAGTCGCGGGCATCCAGTGGATGCAAAAGGCAGGCTGTCGTTCAGTGTGGAGGTTAAAGGGGGAGGCCTATGTTCAGCAGTGGACGTCTTCTGGCTGATGATGATGATGATGAGAAAAGAAGGCAATTTTACGTTTTAATTTAAGTTTACTTTGCTAAGACTGACAGATGTCAAATGTGATATATTAAATTAGTCCTACTTTATTTAGGGGTTTACAAAATGGTCTAAATCACAGTTTTTTTTTTTTGTTTTTATTAGAACGGCTGTCTAGGCATTTTTGTAAGAAATTTGTTGTGGCCAGTTGCACCCATATAAACGAAACGTCAGTCATTCGAAATCAGTTACCAAATGAGATGCGGAGTTCGACGCGTTGATCTCAATAAGAATGTTCAATCAAGGTTCACTAATGCCTGGTAACAGATTTTCAGGCTTTAGCTGCGGTTACCATTGGCACTCAAACTCGAACTAAGTCCCGACAAAACACTTACTTTGTATAATATTTTGAACTCATTTTAGATGCCTACCTAACTAGGTACCTAACCTAATGACGGTATATATCCCTCTAATAAACATGTAACTAATTTTATTTTTCCACGTTTGTAGATATAAGTATTTTTGTTCTATAGCAGAGTTATAGTAGGTGATAAAAACGTCGTGAAATCTATGAAAATTTAAAACAGTGACAAGTATTGGCATATATGCACCTTAACAATGTAACTTAGCACGCAATAGGTAGATGTGATAAGTTACAGAAGATTATGTAGAAAAGTTGACATTAGATATTATACTCTGTGAGGATTTTGGCGTCACACTTCTAGTGCATTTGTTAGTGTAAGGATTAAAATATTATCGAATTATAATCGTTAAATAAGTCATATTCGCAGTCAGAGTCAAGCATATTAAGTCACGTCTAATCAAACTCGTAGCCTAGTCAAATGGTTGATAATATCGGAGTTTTGGCGCCAATATTAAGGGTCCTATAACAATTTTTAACGAAAAGAGCATCGAAAACTGGATTTTTGGTATTCTTTTTCTATCAATTAGTAAGATCTGTAGAAAATTCAGCTTCTGTATTAAATAGATCATTATTTTTATTAAATGTTGCGGCTTTAGATTTTGGAAAAACTCAACATAATTAGGTACTTGTTACCTCCAATTTACAAAAGTAGTTTTTCGTAAAACTTTAGGAGTGAAAGTTTGAGAATGGATTTCGTTAAATTACTGACATAAAATAAAAATAAAAATATTATGGTTTACTTATCTATACTAATATTATAAAGAGAAAAGATTTGATTTTTTGTTTGTTTGTTTGCATTGAATAGGCTCCGAAACTACTGAACCGATTTGAAAAATTCTTTCACTGACGGGAAGCTACACTATCCCCGGGTAACATAGGCTATAATCTATACCCGTGCGAAGCGGACCGCTAGTTTTATATACAATAATATATCTTGAAAATTACGGCTTTATTTTTTCGATTTATGCCTGAAAATGCAAATAATTAAAATTGAACGGTGCATTTTGTAATAAGTCTCTTAACAAAAACAAACAATAAGTGTTCTAAAGCAAAACGGATAACTAGTTTTCTAAATAATAGTGCTAAGCTAAAAATAATGCAGTTCAAAGGTGATCGTCGTGATCTATGCTGTACCAGAGTCGGGTTCACTTACGCGATATAATTGTATTGGATTCTGGCCAGAACGCTGTCTCATCTCTAAATGGGCTAGTATATAATTTTTATTGCAACGCTTTATGTCAAGCTTGGAAAGATGCTGCAGTTTTGTTGTGTGTACATTTTAATGGATATTCTGTAGAGTTTTTTTTTAATCGCGAATAAGTCCGCCCTTGGTCGCCAACTCGCCATTTGTAAGCGACAACGATTGTGACTCAATATGAAGAACGCGTACTTAGAAGATATCTATTCACTCTGGCTTTGAAAAGACCCAGATATCTCTCAGGAAACGAAGCTGACAGGTTATTGCTATAAGCGATCTCTTTCAGGCAACCTTATCGACAGTTCAAATTCAAATTATTTATTTGTCAGAACATGGTAGGTACACATACATATAAAGTAGCATACATGGTCGTAAGAATGGAGACGTATCTCATGTCCTTGCCTGTTACAGCGTACAAATGTTAGTTTTTTATATATATTATTATTAGTTTTTGTTAAAGTTATAAAAATAACGAGATTATGTCTATGTTAGAATATTGTTAGAATCATATTTTGGTTTGGTTGTATTTTATACCTTAATTAGATGATTATCTGTACATATTATTTTTTTGCCTTATTAATTAAACAAAATACAAGCTTATTACTAACACTGCAATTACAGTTAGACTGCCCATATACCGTTGAAGGTCTAAAGACAATCCAAATGCTCAAGCCCACTATCAGTTGGCAGCGTACCCAGCATGATGGTCGCATTACCACGCTGAATGGTAATGCTTAATGATTATTAATTGATATTAATTAATAATCATACCAATATTATACATTAAGTGTAGAAATAAAACACTTTTAAGGGATTTTATCGCGTAATTTTTTTAGGTTTTGAAAACTTTGCGGTGCCCTTGGTTTCAGGTAGACTAGATGATGGATGTCTGTAGATTTTTTTTAAACTTAATTACAAGTACTGTCAATTATTTTTAGTCAAAACGTGTCATGTACTCAGTTGTCGTGCGGGAACTATAATTATGTTATTATCAAACTTAGATTTAAATTTTTCAAATTTTTTTTTGTAGTTGTTTCCATCCGACTTCATAATCCATGTTATTTTGTAAATATCCTACTCAGTTGTCGTGCGGGAACTATAATAACATATTAAGTTATTATCAAACTTAGATTTTTCAAAATTTATTTTGTAGTTGTTCTCACGTCTTCAAAATCCACGTAAAAATATTATTTTGTTCTTTGTAGTGGCATTGTGTTATGTGTCTTGGAAGTAGGTTTTTTTTAAGATAATTTATTATTTTTGACATCGACCAGTAAATAATAATTATATTTATGTGGAGGTGATAGAAACAATATTGCTCGTTTTTTTTTCTAAACGTCATTTCAAACTTGATCTGTCATGTTGTTTTTTACTTTTTGCAAACTAAATATTTGTGCCAAGAATACTCATTTAATTCAGCCACCGATCCCCACACAAATCGCGCAAAATAAATAGCCAAAACTTGCAACCAAGCATTTGCCTAGCCGGTTATATTTTTACACCGTAACAGTTTTACATAAAACGCTTGCAGAGTGCCTTATCTGGTGATAAATACACTACCACTATAAGATTACATTGGCCTCCAGCCAATTTTAATTTCACATATAGTGTTACGGAAAGAAATACTACCAGGCTATAGCTGGTAAATATACCCGGTGGGCAAATTTCCTTGGCTTTTAGCTAGATAATTTATCTGGGAGTGAAAGGCTCTTTGTAGTTAGAAGGAATGGTTTGAAAGAAACTGTGTCGACGTAGGCAGTAATATTTTGTGTGTTTTTAAGGTTCCGTAGCAAAAAAATAACCTTCAAAGTTGCGCTTTAGATGGGTGTTAGTCTGTGTATCACGATCATTTTATTCAGAGACTGTGAGTACTACACCTGTGAAATTTAGTACAGATTTAAATAATAATTATTATAACTACATCAAAGGGATAAATTACGTGTCCTTTTTTTTTTCCTGGGCTAGCGCCTTTATTAACTAAACAAAATACAAGCTAAAACTAGAAATACAAATACAGTTAGACTGCACATAGACCGTTGAAGGTCTAAAGACAATCCAAATGCTCAAGCCCACTACCATTTGGCAGCGTACCCAGCATGCTGGCGGCATTACCACGTTGAATGGCAATGCTTATGCGTTGAGCCAGAAACACGCCAGCATTTTGGTCACGCGTCACATTAACCAGGCGCTCTGAAAGATTTTTGAAAATGAGGTGAGCTCCCGGTCCCCAAGGGCCCAATGTCTCGACCCCAAACGCCTCAAATATGTAACCACTGCCGAGGTTAGCATATTTGCGTCGCTTGTGCTGCTCTGCCGAATTGGCAGCCGCGCCAGCCCTACCCTGTGTCTCAGGAAGATGTCGCCAAAGTATCAACACAAGTTGCGTCCCATACAAGGGGCCGCCCCAAACTCCAGGGCACAAGTGTCATACCGTCAGGCTTCCTTCCATCGTCGCGCGCAAGACCACTCGGTTCGAGCACAGCTGCGACATTGGCGGTGGAAAGAGCCCTGCGTATGATGTCGTACGTGTGTACATAATATAATCTTAGCATTTAACTGTTAGCTTTAGTAGTCTTGCAATTTCCTTGTTTGTTGGCAAGCGTTAGATTTCCCAATAGTTGCACAAACTCGATTTCTCACACCGTAGAGTAAATTATCTATTCTCTCCTTCCAAATCTATTCTGACATTATAATCCATTCCCATTCTAAACTCCCCACAAATATCGCACTAAAATTCCGTATCCGTTGATATCCCAAAACGAAAGATGCGCTATATATAATTCAGTAGAGTAAATAGCTCCCCGATAGTTACAATCTGTGTGTCTTCAAGTCAAGAGTGAATAGGTTTCTTCTTGGAATGCTCCATCGTAGACTGCATCATCGCTTAACATCAGGCAAGTTAGCGGCTAAACGCAAGCCTACTATTAAAAAAAAAAAAACATTAAACAAAAATATTAATACACCGCATTTTTAATTATCATACCAGACGTTTATTTCATACTTAAGTTTTAAGTTTTTTACATTAGATATTGAGACCTATTCTGTCATACCACTTACTAAACTAAACCAATTTGACAGGACTGAAATTATCTGCCTCTCTTTTCATTTTAATACGTGAGAGAAGGATGGCAACAATATTCGAGCTGTCAAATTTAGTTTAGTTTAGTTTAGACTGCATCAGAATCGATGCCATTATATCATACTAGTCCTGATAGACGTCCTGTCTTAAAACTGTCAAAGGCGCGAAGTTAAAATCGTCGTTAACTTTTCTGAAATTTTCCTAATTTTATTTTTCTTTCCGTAAGAACCGCAAAGTACAAAGTATTAGAAAACTTAAAAAGAAAAGATGAATGAAATCTGTAAAGTCTTTTTCTAAATAAATGTACAAACTAGATAAATGTACAAACATAAATAATATTTAAAAAACTTAAAAACTAGGTCGCCGTTGGTAGTGGAGCAGGGCCCAAACTTCCGGTGGTCAGAGCTGCTGAGTGAGGTACCTCCAGACAATGCGCACCGTTTCCAGGATGACCGCTATCTGCACCTGGCCCATGACGACTAGCGAGAGTGGTTATGGTGATTATGGTGATGTTCGAGGCAACAAATAATCAGTTCATTATCAGTCTATTATTGTCCACTGCAGGACATAGCCCCAATGCACGCCACTGAGTTCGTTTCTGCATCCAGTTTTTTACCCACCGATTTACGCAGGGCGTCACTCAATCTGGCGGTATGTCCTAAAACTGCGACCAGAACCACCGGAGGATGAGCAGCAGCGTCCTATTAGTACACGGTGAACATACTGCGATCCCCAAGCCACCTGCCAAGCGTGGGGATTATGGCAACACCCCTCTCTAAAAGGGAGGCCTTTGTCCAGCAGTGGACGTTTAATGGCTGCTGGTGTGTCACTCAATCTGGCTGTGAGGTGTGATTATAGCTCACTACGCTTGCTTAAACGTGGTCTCCACTCCAGAACTCGTCTACTTCATCGGTTCTTCGGGATTCTTTGAGCTGTCTGTAATAATTTTGGTTCAATTTAACATAATTTAGTTTCAAATTGTGTCCCGTAAAAAACTCCAAGAATAAATAGCTCTCTCAATAGCTCGCTGAGCGATTTTGAACTTTTGAACTTGTGTACATGTTAGGCACCGTCGGTCACACAGATTTAAGACTTTTAAGGCACTGTGGACGATGTGAAGAATTTACGGAGATTACAAAACAGAACAATCATCACGCATCTATTGATCATACATCAAAGGTTCCAATAGATATCGTAGCTGACAAATATATTTATGACCCCATTGATTGACTTTTATGTTTCTCCGTTTGTAGTCCAATTTGAAATCACGTCTCAGTGGCGTCTATTCAATGGAATGGTTTTATTAATTCGACCCAGTTTCGGCTGCGATGTATGATTTAACGTAAAATTGTAGAATTGATTGATATTTGAATAGTTTTATTGGATTTGGTTTTGAAAAAGACATTGGTATTAGATTGATCAGTTTGATGAAACCAAGTTCTTTCTAATTTTCAGTTTGATACAAAACGAACTTTTTTGCTATATCTATGATATACTAGCTGCGCCCCGCGGTTACACCCGCGAAGTGAAGAAAAATGGTGATGATGATGATGAAAAGTAGCCGCGTAAAAAAGTAGCCGTAATGAGTAAAAGTCACTCTCTGGTTCTTACTATACTAACTATACCCATGCAAAAAATCATCCATACATCCAGACATACAAAATTTCGCGTTTATAATATTATAGTAGGATATTTCATAGTTATTTTATTATTATCATAAAGATAAAATGTCAAATACTAATGAAAATATTACGTTATAGAAGCTAACATGTACTTTCTGTAGCAAAAAAGTTTCTAATAATATATTTTTGTTTTTATCATCCGGGAGACAAATAAGATTGGCTTAAAATAGGATAGCACCTTGATAGCACGTGCTTGAGAAAGATATGTACCATCAGTAATAAATGGTTGATTATGTTGGTAACGATGATTACAGAATCAAGCAAGCAGCATAATTATGCAATCACTGTTTTAAAAAGGGGGAAGAGGCGTGACATCCAAACATTGTACCCAATAAATATGGCTCTGTTTCGGCTCGAGTCAGCGGCAACGTTGACGTCTACACTGTAAACGTCAACTTCACCGCTCCATTAGACACTACACTAGACCATAGAAGTGACATTTAAAGAAAATTAAGTTAATTGTTTTTAAGTATTTACGAGTGAAAAGTAATGCCGTGAAACTTGTTTTTTGTCTTCAAACTGTTGGTGCACCTTGTGAAAACGCAGGAAGTAATTTTTGCTGCTTTATTTAAACACAATTTTGACAAGTAATTCACGTGCTATCAAAACGATAGTTTGATTGCGACTGAAGTTTATTAGGCCCGTGAGTCTAATTTGTGCGGTCCACGTCAAGAAGTTCGTCCCGTATCTTCCCCCTATTTACTTACATCAATGATTAGAAGGAATTTTTTTTAACATGCTTACCTAATTATAATAATGATTATGTACTCAATAATAGGAAAATGGCACGGCAAAGCTGTGCAAACGCATTAAAAATGTTTATTAAGAAACTCCCGACTGAAGAACTGATAATATAATCTTCAAACTGCTGAACAGAATTTCTTGAATCATAGCTATGAACATTTATCGATTACGTTACCTTTCGAACAAAAAAAAAAAACAATCAAAATCGGTTTTAGCGTTTGTGAGCTAGATACTACCAAAGATACAAAAATATACACGGTAAACCTATAACAGTCCTCTGTTTGCATTGGGGGCTAAATAATGCTAGCTATCCTAGTCTCTTTTTATGAAAAAAATATTTTGGCCATTTTCCGTACTTTTTTATTTATATAAAGTCTGACTTTACCTCACCTATAATTTCCATAGTAACAAAATCCACGTAAACAAACACAAAGTATTCAATAATATAAATCTCACCGCCAAATTTCAAGTTCTTGGAACAGCAAATATTCGCCTAACATCTCCGTTCCTCGCCACAAAACGACATAACAAACCGTAAACTAAACGTATTCTAAACGTAAACCAAACGTAAACGCGGTAAGTGAATCACTGATATTTACTTTGGTAGCGGTATTTAATTTTGAGTTGTAGGTCTGCTTTCCCACCGTTCATAATTCTGACGCATATTTCATGAGAGGCTGGCGGTTGGGCATACGTCATAACGTTTACATTGAAAGGTGTACCGACGTCAAGGTTTTGGTACCCACAGAGGTAGAGAACGCAGCAGAAGCTGGGATTTATCATCATCATTGTCAACTCCATAAGTTTTCTTTTCTGATTGACAGGGTTGTTGTTTTGGATAGCCCGTTGGTCCAGTTGGTAGTGAACCTGCCTTCTGAGCTTAGGGGCGTGGGTTCGATTCCCACCTAGGACAAACATTTGTGTGATGAACATTTGTGTTTGTTCTATATCTGGGTGTTAATATCTATTTAAGTATGTATTTAAACCTATATATGTATGTATATCAGTCTCTGGCAGCCATATCACAAGCTTTGCTTAGTTTGGGGTCAGATGACCGCGTGTGCAAAAATGTCCCGAATATTTATTTTTATCCAATAACGATGTTTTTAATGCGTTGGCAAACAAGCAGACTGGCCGCCCGATGGTAAGCAGTCACCGTTGCCTATGGATACTTGTAACACCAGAGGCATTACAAATACGTTGCCGACCCTTAAGGACTCTATTAACTCGCCTTGTCAAATTTCTTTGAACTTTTTGAGGTTCTCGGACATACCGATTGCCACGTTGTTTTTATTTACCTTCACCGTTTTTGAGGGCTAGCATCGAAACTGCACATAACTTGCTTAAGTACTACATAAGTCATTGGTGTAGCGGCCAGGATCGAACCGGGTACCGTAAGACTAAAGCGCACATACTACAGCTCAGCTACCATTGCTCTGTTTTTGTGTAAATAAACCTAAAATATTTGGATTTTAATAAAATCGTGACGTTTCATCCCCACGTGTTCTGAGTATTAGCCACCGCAGTGAGAAATTACAGGTATCCGCAGACATCGCAAACGAGGATATACGAGGGGGCACTACGTCCGGTATTGCGGGCTTGAAGTGTAGCTGTAAAATGCTAGGTTTATGGACGGCAGGAAGGGGCGCGGTCTTGGCAGGTTTTAGGCGCCACTGTGAAATATTTCAGATAAGAGCTGTACCCACGCCGTACCTGTTTGGTTTTATTTTATGCTGCTATAATTCGTGGGGAAACATCAAGGCTTGATTCTTTTCAGTTTTCAGCAAGTGCCAAACTATACTAAATATCTGAACTGTTCTATACGCTCGGAGATTCGGGAGAAAGCTACCAACATCTCATCTGGGTGTCTTCAAGTCGAGAGTAAATCGGTTTCTTCTAGGCAAGCATGCTCCATCGTAGACCGCATCGTCGCTTAACATCAGGCGAGATGGCGGCCAAGCGCAAACCTATCTACTATAAAAAAAACATAAGCTCACCTGGGGGTTAGACAAGACCCATTTTATGTTAGCGTTAACGCCTGCGGAAAGATGAAATTGTATGAAAATGACATTGACAATGACATTAGCTTGAGAGATGTTATCTCAAGCTAATGTCATTAATGTCTGGTGTTACGCCTTAATATTTTTTTTTTTTTTTTTTTTTTTTAAATATTTAAAGGCCGCTGTAAGTACATTCAACTGTTTTAAATTCAGTTTCACTTAATCACAATAATAAACAAGAATACGGTACACATTATACGGAAGATTAAGTTTTAATTAGGACAGGGCAATCTGGTTAGTAGATGTCGTTTCGATTAAGCGTTTATTATCTTGAGCTACTAGACAATCTAGACATGGTTATGTGACCTTAAAATCTTGTTTTTTTAGGGATTCATACCCAAAAGGAAAAACGAGACCCTATTACTAAGCCTACATTGTATGTCTGTCCGCCTGTCTGTCAGTCCTACCTTTAAACGACTGTATCTTTCGAACCGTACTAGATAACTAGTTGAAATTTTCACAGAATATTTGTAATGTTACGGCGGATTAACTAAAAAAAAAGTAAAACTTACCGCTCCGTAAAAAAATACGTTTATTGTATCCAAACGTATTTTTTACGTATTTTTGTATTAGCTCTAATGTCAAAATGGTAATAATTATGTACAAGCGTCAAACTTGGTATGATTATAGTACAAACTCTAAAGTAACTTACGTGTTAATAAAGAACAAATAATTAGTAATGGTAAGTCGGTGACAAGTATCTGTTCATTACCAAGTTATAACTGGTAACTTCGTTATTGAATTTTGTGGTGGTACGGAAACCTCATTGTGTGAGCTCAACTCGCACTTGGCTGGTTTATTTTCTATTATGTTTTCACCAAACAATATCTGGAGCTATTCAGGTTTTTTATCTATACTAATATTAAAGTTATATGATTATTTACGGGATATTTACCGTGGTAAGGTTGTATCCCGGTAAGGTAAATATCCCGTAAATAATCATATAACTTTAGTGAACAACCGTGATAGTTTAAAACAGTGTAATACTAATATTATAAAGAGGAAAGATTTGATTGATTGTTTGTTTTTTTGCATTAAGCTTAGAAACTACGGAACCGATTTGAAAAAATAAAACACTGTTGGGAAGCTACACTATCCCCGGGTAACATAGGCTTTATTATATTTAAAAAAAAATAGGGATTCTTACTAAAACTCCAATAATGTAACCCAAGGTGTAAAAAATTAAGATTTACAATTTTAACTTTGCGTGTTTGACAGTTCTACGACAGGAAAACGTCTGTCAGGTCAGCTAGTCTATATCTATACTAATATTATAAAGAGGAAAGATTTGATTGTTTGTTTGTTTGTTTGCATTGAATAGGCTCCGAAACTACTGAACCGATTTGAAAAATTCTTTCACTGACGGGAAGCTACACTATCTCCGGGTGACATAGGCTATAATCTATACCCGTGCGAAGCTGGGGCGGACCGCTAGCTTAATATAAAACTTGCGCTTGCTAACACAATATTTTGGCAACTGTCAGACGCATTCAATGGTAGCACTATAGTTTGACGGTCTGTGAACCAAAAGTATGTTTAAGTTTAAACCGATAGGTATATCTCGAAACACAAACAAGATATTTCCTCAGATAAGGGGTAGTTACTACGGTGTAGATATCAAAAGCTAGGGTTTGCGTTTCAATACCGATAAAGGAATCTAGCAAATATATCAGTAGTTTTTTTTTGTTTTTTTTTTATGCCATAGGTGGCAAACAAGCAGACGGGCTGCCTGATGGAAAGCAGTCACCGTCGCCTATGGATACTTGTAACACCAAAGGCATCACAAATACGTTGCCGACCCTTTAGAACTCGTTAACTCGCCTTTTGAAGAACCCCATGTTGTAGCTTCTCGGAAACACCGTAGAAGGTAGCTCATTCCACATTTTGCAGGTATGAGGCAAGAAGGATCGTGTGAAACGCACAGTGTGGTATTTGCAGCTTTTATATTATACAAGAGGCTCACCGGCATCGAATCCCTGGTTCAGACTAAGCTCCTTAGTCTTGAGCATCTGCGCAAAGTTGCTAGTCTATCGGTCTTTTATCGAATACATTTTGGAGAGAGTGCAACGGATCTTCATGATCTAATCATCCTGCCCATTTATCTATCGGACTGCCAGAGCGGGCACAAGACATCGACACCGCTTTATGATTGTATTCCGAAAACCCGGACGAAGCGCTTTAATTCCACTTTATTGTGCGAACTGCTAGTCTGTGGAATGCCCTACCTGAATGGGTGTTCCCCGATAGTTACAATCTGGGTGTCTTCAAATCATGAGTGAATCGGTTTCTTCTAGGCAAGCGTGCTCCATCGTAGACCGCACTGGCGCACAAGCGCAAGCCTATTATTAAAAAAAAAAATAACGTGAAATGGTTTGGTCTATACAATGTAGAAATACTAGCAGCTATTTGTATGGTTCTGGTGCCTTTTCAGAAATGAGGAGATTCGTAGATGATATATTTATAGACATATTTTTATTTATTTCCACTTTCGCAAATAAAAAATTTCTTGCACCTATAGTCTATTTCCCATAAATACCGTTGAAATTACTCTGCCATCCGTGAAGAAACGCTGAGCATATGTCGGTGCATTGGCAGGGTTCCACTGGATTTGCTACTTCACTGCCGGGAGCCAGTTACTTGTACATATAGAGGCGAGTTTGGTCCGTTGGATGAAGTACACTGCTTGTTTAGTTTATCGGAAATTGACAAGAGACATTTAAACTGTTAATATTAAAAAAAGATTGTAATAATTAATATTCAACTCCTTAGTATTTCTTTTTGTTAACTTAACTTTTTTATGACTAAATATCTGACTAGATCCTAATTGGTCTAATGAAGATCGTTAAGGAAATGCTGTTGATTAAAAAGACGGACAATACTTGTCTTTTAATTAAGAAAAAAATGCAGCAACGGAATTATTCCACTCTGTCCCCTCAGGGGGACAAACAGGAATACAAAAATTAAAATCATAAGGATTGCAGCTCAGTATGAGTATAGCACAAATGGCTGCAACAGATACTGATGTTGCGTCAATATAAAAAGTAAAATGTATATATCTATTATATTTTTGTCGACTTTATTTGGTAACTGCGAATAACTAAATTGCGAAATTGATTACAATCTCCAATTCTGTATGAAACATACTTCGTTAATAACACGCCGTAATATATCACGGTAACCATGGTTTCAAAATTAAAACGTGTCAAATGAGTTAAACACGTTTTCCAATTGAATACTACATGCTCTTGACAAACGCGCTAGCTTGCTTATACGCGCTAAGCCGGGATATATAGCCTATGTCAACCGGGGATAGTGCAGCATCCCAACACTGAAAGAATTTTTCAAATCGGTTCAGTAGTTTCGGAGCCTATTCAATGCAAACATACAAACAAACAATCAAATCTTTCCTCATTATAATATTATAATACATTTTATATGGAAATCCGCCCCACTGCGCCCCGGCATTATGTGCGGTAGTTCATATAAAATGTATAAAAGCGATTTTTGCGATGCGCCCCGGCCCGCTGCGGCCCGTCCTAATGTGCTCGATCCTTTACAGTCGTAGATCATCCCGCAGGATCAGTGTGGGGTAGGACCAGTTGACTTAAGAGCCGTAGAGACTTAAGGCCTTAGAATAACTACACAAAGAAACCAAGTACATTCGCAAAATTTATATGGCTATATACATATGGCTCCAAAAAAAAATAATTACTATGACAATTTGCGCGGTGAAATCGTACCACAACAAATCAGAAAAGCAGCATAAGAGTTATGGTGTGACATTCCACAGGTAATCCATTAATTTTCTTGCTTAATTCGTTTAAAATACCAATCGAAACGTAAGCTACAAAGCGAATGTGAAGCTTACGTTTTGAGAAGGCGTTTTTTGGAAACCTACCTTCTCTGAGTAGTTATTCTAAGCTTAAGGCATATATTCCATTTATATATTACATTTTCATGTCACGAAATCACGCGATTATGACAAAGAATTTTATTTTATTTTATTTCATTTGAAATATAGAATGCAGGGTTTCACTTTGGGTGCTTTTCTTTTGTTTCGTTGTTTTATTATCATCGCGCAATGTATACCATCCAATTGTAGTAAACCGCTCCTGGATGCGTGGCGGTAGGTCAAGCAGCAGCCAAATCGATGTGAAGTGGAGCCTCCGGCCGATGCTGCCGATGCTGCTTAGTTTACGGAGCTGTTTGAGCTAGTTTATAAATAAACTGTTCCTGCCCCTTTGTAGGTAAGCTTTTCTCAAAGTTTGTTTGGATGCGGTCGAGAAATTTTGTGTGAAGAGGGGTTTGTGATTGGTAGATGGATAAAAACACTTTACTGTGCATACCAGAAATAAATTTAAAAAAACATAATAATAGAAAAACAATTCATCATCATCATCATCAGCCAGAAGACGTCCACTGCTGAACATAGACCTCCTCCTTTAACCTCCACACTGAACGACAGCCTGTTGTTTGATTTGACGCTAAGTGCTGCAAGTGAAATACTAAATCCTATACAAACAAACGAAAAGTTATATACAAAATATACATTACCTAAATAATTTCGATTTTAATATACAGAAAGATTCATAACAATTAGCTTTTTTAACCCGACGCAATAAGAGGGGTGTTCTAAGGTTAACTTAAGTTTAGGAGGTTCTGCATATCTGTGTAAGTGTGTCTGTGTATGTGTGTGTGTCTGTACCAATTTTAATTTACTTTTTAGGGTTCCGTACCTTAAAAGGAAAAATCGGAACCCGTATAGGATCACTTCGTTGTCCGTCTGTCAAGACCCTTTTTCTCAAGAACGCGTAAAGGTATCAAGTTGAAGTTTATACTAAGTACTTAGGTCTACGGTTATTTCCGGCTGTAAAAAAATTAAAGTTGTAAGTCAACGCAATCAAAATATTATAATAACTATGAACGTTTGTATCGTATATATTGCGATTTCACAAGTAAATCAAAATCTATAGAGTACTTCCCGTTGACCTAGAATCATTAATTTTGGCAAGAGGCAAGGTCTTACAGCACTTATATAGGAATAAATCTGAAAGTTGTTAATTTGAAGTTATATCATATAAAAAATATTGTTTTACAATTACTAACTTACATTTTATAGTTGTTATGTATGGAAGAACCTTATTGTCAACTACAAAGTTAAGTTTGTCTTTCAATATTTCAACTTCAGTTAGTTTATTTTGGGCTTGCGCTCAAACCGTCCAACGGAACTCTCAGAGCACGAGTCCTACTCGTAATGGGCCGGTTTTTTTTTGGGGATGGTTTTTTGATCGAGGGTTTTTTAGCCATATGGTTTATGAAAAGTGGTTCAGCTGTTTAAAGAATGTCAGCTTTTTTATCGGGGATTTAAAAAAATCAATTCATGCTTGTTCATTTAATTAAATCAATAAAACCAGCATCATGCTTAACTGTAAGTAGACTGTAACGTTCCATGATCGTTACCTACTCCCAAATTCATGGCAAATGGCACATACGCTAGAAGCCAAACTTAACGAATAAAAAAGGTCACTACTATGACATAAACATTGTTGACAGAATGAAGGTGATTGACGTAATGTCAGTCAGTTTCATTCCGCTATGCAAAAAACAATTTTGTTCTAAGACAAAGGAATTATAAACTCAGTTTTAAAGATTCGGGTATATAAATATCGTATTTTTTCTAGAAGGAATAGCCTATATATAGGACTCGAAATAAAAACTGGGTCATACGCGCAGTTGACTCCAGTGAAAAAGTCGCTCAGAACTTAACCTTATATCTTACAATCAACTTGTTAGCCCGTCTTCAATCGGGTAAGTTACGTGAGATGCCCTTTAAATGTGTTAATTGTGAAATCTGTCTCGACAAATAATGCTAATCGTTATTTGTCAATTGAATTATCATCAGGCCACCTGTGTTCTATAACGCAGTGCAAGTGCGTTTCATATCCGTACTATCTGCGGATGTGGACGCGCGCCGTACTTACATTCTAATATAATTGTGTTCTAAGCTCTTAAAGCATTCTGTAATCTTGGATCCTTCCGATCAAAAACTGTGTTTTAACGCCGGTACCACGTCATGTGAGGCGGGGCCTAGTCCGATCTGCCGTTATCTTCGGGGTCTCACACGACGTGGCCGTGCGGCTCTTCAGTACTGATCCTCATGCGTAGTTTCTTCGACGCATTTCAGGTTCCTACACTCTACGTCAATTCTCCGACCACGTACGAGTCGCCACGCTGTCGTGACGCTACGTCTACTTCCCTTCTACTACGTCGGTCGTACTCCGGCCACGAACAAACTTCTGGAACTACTACGCGCAGACCGCACTCCGGTCACGCCTGAAAAAAAGCTCACGAAGCCGTCTCGTCGCTGCGCTGCCCTGCTGGAAATCCTACGTGCCACGAGCCGCGTCGAGCCACGCGGCGATCGGCGCCCCAGCTCTTCAAGCTAAGTCTCAAAACAAGGGACCAACACGTTTTTTATCGCCATCACCTTCCGAGTTCACACGACCCTCAGTCTCCTGTAAATTCATTCTTGCTTGATTAAATCTTAACTTATACTATCTTAAACTCTTTCTTTTGAAACTCCTACCCACTGCTAGGTAGAACTTCACCAAGCTTCACTTGGTGAACGTTTCAGTGGCGCCCAGGTATTAAGCAGGAAGGTGGATAAAAAAGTGTTGATCTCTCTGGCGTGGTATATTCACGGCTCTTTCTCTGTAACCTTGTGTCCGTCTGTAGGTTGTATGGTAAAAACCGCCCTGTGCTGGTGCGGGAGCTTATTGTTAGAATACCCAGCTGTAGTCTCCATGCATGTCGTAAGAGGCGACTAAGGAAGACAAAGGTAACACCTACAGAAGTAACGCCTTCTGTCCGCGTCTTAAACGCACTATAATATTTTTTTACTCGATTTTTTTTTATTATAGTAGAATTAAAATCTTTCAGTACTTTTATACTCGCACTATCTTAAAATCTTGTTCCTTAAACTCAAACTTATTCACAAAACTTACCACCCAACCTACACTCGGAACATCTAACTTGTATATGTAAAACTTGCTCTCACGGAAACTCACCCGATATCTCTCTAAAAATCCAGATCAAAACTCTTTTTGACGGATATCTCTCTAAAAACTAAAATCTAAACTCTTTTTGGCGTAGGAATATAAAATGGCTTACCCCACTTATAATTTTTATCGCATACTTAGTTAGCATACTTAAATTTTACTCGTACCTGACAATATCACTCGTTAAAATGACTCGCAGAACCATCTTTCACTATAAAACTTTTAAAAGAAAAATAAATACCTTCAACTTTACTAAATACTAAAAAATATTTTACCACTATAGCTTCCCTCTGAAGAAAATCTAATTAATCTTGCATCTAAAACTTGATATTAACATCTAAAAATTAAAAAATACCTGACTTGAAAAAAAAAACTTAGAAATATTTTTATTTACATATATCGTATAATATCTATTTATGTATGTCTATTAAATATCAGAAATAGGGCGGTTAGTGTACTCTAAAACTGAAAGCCTTCACACTAAGAGCGGTTATTGCAAACTCTTTAAAAAAAAAGCCTCTAAATTGCTAGGAGCGGTACTCGTGAACTCCATAAAAAAGCCCAAAACACGAATATTAATTAAAATAACCTTTTGTATACTAGGTAATTCAAGTCAGTCGTCAATATAGCTATAGCAAACTAAACACTTATAGTTACCTTGATTTAACTCGATCGATACATTGATAACTTATCAAAAGTCACCTAGACTACAATCGCTACCTACAATCTCTTGGTCCTAAACTAGTATACCACTACTTACTCTCTTTGACGTACTAACTAGCAAAATAGTTCCTTATTTTGTTAGCTTTTCTTTTATTTTGCTGCTTTTAAGTATTGTATCTAACATTCTTAACAGCAAAATGGAGAACCCACCGGTATTCTTGCCGTCTATATAGGTGCCACTAAAGCATTTATACAGCGATACCGGACTCTTCACAGTACGCCACAAGTCTTATTGGGAACTTCAGACCATGGCATCCTGATTACATTAATTTTACACTCGAGCCTACTTAATGTTAACATATTAGACTCAACCCTGGACGGGGAAGGTGTAAATTATAACTAGGATGCTAGAGAGGTCAGCGAATTTTCTTGAGCAAAAATTCTTAACTGAAAAAGGGGGTATGTAACGTTCCATGATCGTTACCTACTCCCAAATTCATGGCAAATGGCACATACGCTAGAAGCCAAACTTAACGAATAAAAAAGGTCACTACTATGACATAAACATTGTTGACAGAATGAAGGTGATTGACGTAATGTCAGTCAGTTTCATTCCGCTATGCAAAAAACAATTTTGTTCTAAGACAAAGGAATTATAAACTCAGTTTTAAAGATTCGGGTATATAAATATCGTATTCTTTCTAGAAGGAATAGCCTATATATAGGACTCGAAATAAAAACTGGGTCATACGCGCAGTTGACTCCAGTGAAAAAGTCGCTCAGAACTTAACCTTATATCTTACAATCAACTTGTTAGCCCGTCTTCAATCGGGTAAGTTACGTGAGATGCCCTTTAAATGTGTTAATTGTGAAATCTGTCTCGACAAATAATGCTAATCGTTATTTGTCAATTGAATTATCATCAGGCCACCTGTGTTCTATAACGCAGTGCAAGTGCGTTTCATATCCGTACTATCTGCGGATGTGGACGCGCGCCGTACTTACATTCTAATATAATTGTGTTCTAAGCTCTTAAAGCATTCTGTAATCTTGGATCCTTCCGATCAAAAACTGTGTTTTAACGCCGGTACCACGTCATGTGAGGCGGGGCCTAGTCCGATCTGCCGTTATCTTCGGGGTCTCACACGACGTGGCCGTGCGGCTCTTCAGTACTGATCCTCATGCGTAGTTTCTTCGACGCATTTCAGGTTCCTACACTCTACGTCAATTCTCCGACCACGTACGAGTCGCCACGCTGTCGTGACGCTACGTCTACTTCCCTTCTACTACGTCGGTCGTACTCCGGCCACGAACAAACTTCTGGAACTACTACGCGCAGACCGCACTCCGGTCACGCCTGAAAAAAAGCTCACGAAGCCGTCTCGTCGCTGCGCTGCCCTGCTGGACATCCTACGTGCCACGAGCCGCGTCGAGCCACGCGGCGATCGGCGCCCCAGCTCTTCAAGCTAAGTCTCAAAACAAGGGACCAACACGTTTTTTATCGCCATCACCTTCCGAGTTCACACGACCCTCAGTCTCCTGTAAATTCATTCTTGCTTGATTAAATCTTAACTTATACTATCTTAAACTCTTTCTTTTGAAACTCCTACCCACTGCTAGGTAGAACTTCACCAAGCTTCACTTGGTGAACGTTTCAAGACCTATTCACAAATATATAATAACATGTCGAGAAAAAGGAACAAAACTATAAAAATAAAAAGAATTCCGTACTGGAAAAGATCGCTATTCCAACAGAGTCCTGAACGTTACTTTTATTGCTAACACGAAACTAAATCGTCAGGTGAAATGCAATAAGAGGGGATAAAGAAAATACTCCCTCATAAAGCAAGGACTAGGTAAAATATTACGAGGAACATAGTGAGCCAAGGAATATTCCATGCGGACTATGGTTCATAAAAATACTGGCCGAAAATACCTCCGCCTTTACCAGCTCTAATATTACACCGAAATGTTTATGGAGGCATTTACTTCTCTCGAGAATTGGCAAAAAATGCCGCTAATCTTGCTTTTTGTGTTGTGTCAGCTTCGCACCATTTTAGCATAGAAACATAAAGAGATAAAGAGAGAGAGAGAGAGAGAGAGAGAGAGAGAGAGAGAGAAGTCTAGTAAGCTCGCGCATTTACTGCGCATTATCTGCAACAGGTTATAATATAAGTAGTTAAATATTTCGTCTGATTTTGATGAAACTTGGTAACTATTTAAATTGAATTAAAAAAAAAAACTATTTTTTTTATCAATTATGTAAACATTTTTTTATTTTTTATTTTTTTATAAATAATAGGCTTGCGTTTGACCACCATCACACCTGATGTTAAGCGATGATGCGGTCTACGTTGGAGCACGCTTGCCTAGAAGGAACCGATTCACTCGTGATTTGAAGACATCCAGATTGTAACCATCGGGGAACACCCATTCAGGCAGCGAATTCCACTAGAGACTAGCAGTTCACATAATAAATGTGGAATCAAAGCGCTTCATACGGGTTATCGTTTTTTTTTTTTTGTTATTCAACAAAGTTAATAAATTGTGTTATAAATTAAATTTATTATATTTAGTACGTTTGTATGACAAACCTAAACATAACCTGGCCTTCAGGAGGTATCCCTTTAATCTCTCTCTACTTAGTAGTTTATAACCTGAAGTAGGTACGTGTTGAAAATAATCGCTGAATACACCGGTTCGACCATGACTGAATCTTTATTAACTACCTTTTGATAGTTTTTTTTTTTTTTTTTTTTTTTTTTTTTTTTTAAACCTTTTGATACATGAAAAGCAATATCGACACGACAGTACTTATTTAAAAATAAAAAACCTGTACATAATTTTGTTTAATTCTCTATATTTATCAGCGGTAAGTAATCGAAGATTTTGCTTACTCACAAGGCTTACGCGACGGTGTAAGTGAGGTCACCAAGGAAAAGTTATGATCCGTCTCAAGAAAAATAGGCGTAAACCTAATTGTAGCAATCCCGTGATACGTTCCTAAAATATACTTAAGTTTTTTATTCCCATAGCAAAGTACTCTCAAGATACGAGAATAACTTCACAATCATGTGGAGTATGTGTTTCATTACATTATTTTCTTGGAATAAATTAGGAATGACAATATCATTCTGTGACAATTGTTGACGATCCTAAGCTTAATTCCCGTGTAATATAAATAAAATGTATGAAAACCACGTCAGTTTCAATAATAAAACGGGGAGTATTCTGAAGAAATGTTTGATCTGATAGTTGTTTTTTTTTTTTTTTTTTTTGTTGTTCCGTCTATACTTCTTCCGACACATGCCGGAGACATTGTTAGACCAAACATTGCTTAGCAGTTTACTATATTTTTTTAGATTCTCGGCGATAATCACCTTTCATATTATAGTTTGATCTGATAGTTGATTGAATCAGGCGTTACTTTGCGGTTTTTTTTTTAACCAAAATCCTTATTGTACTCGAAACGACGTAGAAGCGGAATTACACTAGAAATTCGACATATACAAATTAAGTTTGATCTGATGTCGGCGTCACGGTTTTACCACCGCACTAGCCGCCACCGCCTGAAAGATGATCCACATATCACATAGATCAGTGAAAATCGCACACTGTGCGATTCACACGATCTTTCTTGCCTCATAAATGCGAAATGTGGAATGAGCTACCTTCTGCGGTGTTTCCTAAAAAGCTACAACATGAGGTTCTTCAAAAAGCGAGTTAATACAGTATTAAAGGGTGGCCAACGTATCCATGATGCCTCTGGTGTTACAAGTATCTATAGGCGATGGTGATGGTGACTGCTTACCATCAGGCGGTTCGTCTGCTTGTTTGCCATTGTTCGAATCTGACATAAATATTGATTGTCTCTGTTGATCTGTCAGTTTAAATTCCGCTCAATCATTCAATCAACTCATCTTCATTCACACAACATATTTTTCTCTATCTTGCACCTAAGACGTCGCCATCGGCGGGGGTTCCATAATCCTGATAGTAAGTTACCATTTAATTAACTACTAAGTGCATAGCAGCAAACTTAAGCATCAATAAATGCCATTCTTCTATGTGCAGTGTTTCAATGTAGCATTGCTACAGCCATGCACCTATGGCATAAAAAGGTGTTTAACTGCAGTATCACCAGTGTGTTTAGCGATGGAAACTCTGATCATACTAAGGTTTTTCTTTACTAAAACCCGAAGCGTACCTTGTTTCATGTCTGCCTAAATATCTCAATTCGCATTTTCCCGCAACTATTAAGTAATTTTCCCCTACATTAGTTATCGCTTTATGTCTGCGCCGTCGACGGCTGACTACGCTTCATCGAATCCATTTTTCTGACGGTTTGTACCAGATACATTGTCTTACACATCGTAAGGGTCGGGCCAACTAAATTTTTTTTAAAGTCAGCTCAGGGGTGAGCACAGTGTATGCTTACAAAGCTAACTCCTATTTTAAACTAGCTGCGCCCCGCGGATTCACTCACGTAGTGAAGAAAAATGGTGATGATGATAATAAAAAGTATTCTATGTCTGTGTCCTGGTTCTAAGCTACATTCTCACTTATTTTCAGCCAAATCGGTTCAGCCGTTCTTGAGTTATAAATAGTGTAACTAACACGACTTTCTTTTATATATTTATAATATAGATTTGCACTTACAAAGCTAATTCTAGTTTTAAATTTGCACTTCCAAAGCTAATTCTAATTTTAAACATGCACTTACAGAGTAATCTATACTAATCTATACTAATATTATAATGAGGAAAGATTTGATTGTTTGTTTGTTTGCATTGAATAGGCTCCGAAACTACTGAACCGATTTGAAAAATTCTTTCACTGTTGGGATGCTGCACTATCCCCGGTTGACATAGGCTATATATCCCGGCTTCGCCCGTGCGAAGCAGGGGTGGTATACTAGTTCTAATATAAAATTTGCATTTACTGACCTATTTAAAATTTGCATAAACAGAAATGTCTGTAAAGGCGCGATTGTCTCGTCTAGACTTTTTAATGTACATAACATAAGCAAAATATCCATTCGTCTCGACTTCTCAGTGCAAAGTTCCCAGGATTACGAAATATATATTCCAAATTATTCGGAGGTAATGTTATGTAGTGATAAATAAGAGGTCTGACATTGACTGATAGGGACCCGCGAGCGAGGGCCCCGGGGCCTCTCACGTTCGGGGCCCTTCAAAACGTCGTTTATGCACTGATAAATTGTGACGGCTTGCTTATTACTCCTTGGTAATTAATTTTAGAGTTATATGATTATTTACGGGATATTTACCGTGGTAAGGTAAATAACTGTTCTCTGTTCGTCCAACCATCCGCATTCTTCAGTCTTCCCGTGAACATGGTGCATTTAACTGCGCCGAAATATCGGGAGCTCATTCCACAGCCTTACCACGGTAAATATCCCGTAAATAATCATATAACTTTAGTGAACAACCGTGATAGTTTAAAACAGTGTTTTAATTTTTGAGGTTCAGATACCGTTTTAACTCATGAAGAAAATAAATCTCTTGTATATGCAAAAATCACGCCAATCCGTTGCTCTGTTGCTGCGTGAAATAAGAACAAGCCAACAGACAAATAAATGAATGTATGATCGGGTTAAAGAACTTTATTTTCTCAACAAGAAATTAACAATTTCACTTATGCGAGAAATTAAATTGATTTAGTAACTAATGCTTCCACATGTTGGTAAACTTAAATAAACTAAAGTAATAATATGTCCAACAGTAGGTATCATAAATATAAGTATAAATTAAGCTAACTAACGTTATTATGTTATATAATAGTATATTTTATTTTATTTTGTTTTATAATAATTATATCTACCCTACATTTATTTGTCAAAAATGGTCCGCTTTGACCGGTCTTTTTAGCACCGCTATTATTATATATATATTATGATTGCCTCAAGCACTGAAAATATTCCAGCCTTGTCAGAGGTTACTTTTTGTGCCGTTTGGGGTAGAAATACTTGGACCGTGCGGGCCGAGTGCTTTTGAAATTTACTTTTACTTACTTTTACTTTTTCGATTTGTCAGGGAGACCAAAATTCTGGATTGTATTTGGGTCAGAAAGTAAGCCTCGCAATAGAGCGCGGCACAGTGGCCAGCATTTTGGGCACTGCCTGAAATAAGAGATCGTTTGAACTAAATAAAGGCCTTCGTTGCTTATAAATATAATAAACTTTACATGCACCATGTTCAAAGGAATAGTGTTAATCATGTCAGTCTTCCCGTGACATGGTGCACGCGCCAAAATATTGGGAGCTCATTCCACAACCTTACCACGGTAAATATCCAGTAAATAATCATATAACTTTAGTGAACAACAGTGATAGTTTAAAACAGTGGTTAGTTTAGTTTTTTAAAGTGTTGTGTTTAGACGTTTGGCCAACAATGAAATGCAAAATGTTTAATATATTTGATTATTAACAGACAAACATACTTTTACATCGACAATATTACTAAGTACACAGAAAAGAGAAGAGATTACTTTTTATTTTCTGTAGGTATGATAACCGCTTGTTTACTAACAAATAAAAAAGAATTTGACAGCTCACTTGACAAATGAAATGCTATCATGAAAGGCGCTATTATAACTAATTTATCTTACTAAGTTGTAGGTACCTACTACATTCATTTAATTTGAAAAAAATAAGGACCTATAATTGAATTTTCTTTGAGTAACTTCCAGACAGCTAATGAACTGTCTAATACAAATGGTGGCAATCTGAGATCTTACGTCGTATCTAGTATCTACAATTACTTTGATACGTTGAACGACAAACGCTTAAATAGAACGCCTTGATAATATACAGTAGCAACACACTGAAAGACGTTGCTATGACGATTACTACAGGCGAATATACAGGAACGGGCGAATTTTAGGGTTCCGTACCCAAAGGGTAAAAACGGGATCATTACTAAGCCTACGATGTATGTCTGTTGGTTCGTCCGTCCGTGCGTCCGTCCATCTATCTGTCCGTCCTAGCTTTAAACGGCTGTATCTTTCGAACCGCAATAAATAGCTAGTTGAAATTTTCAAAGAATATGTTATGTTACGGCGGATTAACTAAAAAAATATAAAAAAGGCAAAAAGTTAAAACAAAAGGACAACAACCCCATACAACAAACGCATTTTTTAAACTTATTTTTGTATTAGCTCTAATGTAAAATGGTAATACGTACAAGCGTCAAACTTAGCATTGTATAGGCATGATTAAGTAGGTATAGTTACACACTCTAAAGTAACAGTTTCTGTTCATTACCAAGTTATAGCTGGTAATTTCGTTATTGAATTTTGTGGTGGTACGGAACCGTCAGTGCGCGAGCCTGACTCTCACTTGGCCGGTTTATTTAAATTTAATAATAGGCTTGCGTTTGACCGCCAACTTGACAGAGATTAAGTGATGATGCGGTCTACGATGGAGCACGCTTGCTTAGAAGAAACCTATTCACTCGCGATTTGAAGACACCCAGATTGTAACTTATTGGGGAACACGCATTTAGGGAGCGCAGTCCACAGACTAGCAGTTTGCACAATAAAAGTGGAATCAAAGCGGTTCGTACAGGTTTTTGAAACATCAACCAAGAAACGGGTTCGACGCTTCGTGCCCACCCTAGCCGTCAGATAGAGAAATGGGTAGAATTCATATAAGGAGGGGAGGGGAGTACATAGATAGTCTACTTGTTTAAAAACTCGCAAACACACAACGTTGCCTGTTTTTATATGTGCGAGTATGATTACGAGTATTTTGTTCAAATAAAAGTGATGTCTTTAAAATTATACATGACAGAAATGCAAGTTAAATATCCACTCACACACACACACACACACACTCACTCACACACTTACACACACACACACACACACACACACACACACACACACACACATGCACACTATCACCCCACTCACACTCGCCTCCCGCACACACCCACAACATGTTAATGATCACCCACACATAAATTTATTATAATATACGACTGTAGGTATTAATTAGATTAGTAATATAATGTAAATCCATTATTGGCCGTAAGTTAAGTTCTTAGTTTATTGTTAAGTTTTTAAAGGGCTGTGGATTTTGTTAAATAGATAAAAAAAAAAAAAAAAAACATATTTACTAAAACGATGAACGACGAACTCCCCGTCACTTCTTACAATGGATGGAGGCAAATACTTAGCCCGTACCAATTGTCAATGCATTAAAGATATCTCATCTCCATAAGACACTTCGTAAAATGAAGGCTGCAGTTACACGAAGAAATTAGGTCGTAACTATTACTCCGCAATCACGAAGATGGAACACTTAGATTTCATTTGAGGGTCTGCTTTTTTCTGGTGTAATTTAACACGACTCAAGTTAAGTGAGCACTTAACGGGTGAGACTTGAGTCGTAGTGGTTACTCAGATGTTCTTGATAAGGTATTTTTGTTTGATGCTGAAAAAAAATGACCAACCAAATGTACAACGTGTCTTTGAAAAGCTATTGTTGTCTATAGGTTTTTTTATCGGGTACATTTCGGTGAGTGTACATCGGATATGCATAATCCAATTTTTCACATTCCTAGAGGGAAAAGTACCTTATATCCGTCTTCACTATGCACAATATCTTCCTGCCAAATTTGCCTGGAAGGTTGCAAGGTTGCCTGGAAGTTATCGCTCTCAGCGATAAAATAGCAATTTGTGGCTTGTAATTTTTTTCTCAGAGTCACACAGCGGGCAATGGAGAGAGTTATGCTCGGAGTTTCTTTGCGCGATAAAATCCGAAACGTGAACTGGCCAAAGAACCAGAGTCACCGATATAGCTGTTAAAATTTGCAAGTTGAAGTGGCAATTGGCAGGCCACATTGTTCGAAGAACCGATAACCGATGGGGAAGAAAGGTTCTGGAGTGGAGACCACGAACCGGAAGACGCAGCGTAGGGAGGCCTCCCACTAGATGGACCGACGACATTGTGAGAGTCGCGGGCATCCAGTGGATGCAAAAGGCAGGCTGTCGTTCAGTGTGGAGGTTAAAGGGGGAGGCCTATGTTCAGCAGTGGAGGTTAAAGGGGGAGGCCTATGTTCAGCAGTGGACGTCTTGCTGGCTGATGATGATGATGATGATTGTCTAATGTCAAAAGTTGTGCAATGCCAATTCCCTAACCTTTTACTAAACTTTTGTATTTTCGAGTTTAATAGATAATATTTTTTAATAGATCACTTTCGCTAGGGTTTTCAATGTAAGACCACAGTAAGACTGTAGCATACCCAATATACTTCAGTGAAATTTTAAAAGAAAATGTTTTATTCAGCTTATTACAGTGCAGCTGTCAGAGCAAATAAATGCTTGAACCGAGTTTAGACAATATATTGGTAATGATGATGAAATAGTATACCAGGTACTTACCTACTTGAAAGACTATGGAAAAGTTTTTTTACCTTTTTCTAAGATTGGCATCCAATGCGTATCCATAGCTAGAAAGCTCCCGAAGGCTGTGTAAATAAGGGTATTTTCCCACAGATCTAATGGCAACCCACCTCGCTTCGACCAACACAAATACAACGGACTTAAGTTAAGATTATAGGGGTACTGGGTACCTGACCTTGGTAGCTTGCGGTAAGTGTGGGCAAAACTGGGGTAATGTTTTGTGTATTTAATGAACGAACTTGCTGTAGATATTAGGTAAGTATTGTACAGGCTTTCCTTGCTGGCGCAGCACTGAACGCGGCGCTAAAATTCTCGCGTCCTTTTTACGCTTTTAATTTCACTAAAAAACGACACTATTCACTATCAAAAATCTATCCAAATAAAATAATTTTGAATAAAATTGCCTTTCAGTACATGCATTTTCCAGGTTGTTACGAGCTTTCATTAGAGCAAAAAATTAAAAAAAAAAACAAAGTCGACTTTGTTTCAGATATTTTTTTTATCGAGGAAAGTTTATTCCATCGTGTTTTGAACCAAATCATAAACTCAAACACAGTTGTATCTGTGACATGTATTTTTTTCCAGCTCAAATATTGTAAATTAACTGAAAAAAATTGATTGAAAACCGTCAAATTTGGTATAAGAGACTCTGAGGCTCGTTTATATTTGTTTTAAATGTTTATCGGGACTTATCACGTATTAGTTAATTTAGGTAAAAAATATGTACCTTTCGCTCGACGTTTCGACCATGTTGCAATGGCCGTGGTCACGAGCTGACTGAAAACTGCGGGTGAGTCCGTCGAGAAGAGCGGGTGTATTGTTCTCCTACCCTCACTTGATCTTGAAAAATCGCAGGGTTGTCACTACGACACACAACACTGACTGTATCGGTAAATGTTCTAGTACCAAACATGTGTTCAAATCGCGAAAGTTTAAAAATTACTATCATTTATACTATATATAAGCAACGAATGCCTATAGATAGTACAAACGATCTCTAATTTCAGTGCCCAAATGCTGGCTGCGTTGCCTAGCTAGATTGCGAGGCTAACTTTCTGACCAAAATACAAACAGATTAATTTTGACAAAAAGCTCAAATATATTCATCAATCCAAACACATCAGTATAAATACGTAATTTCCCGGACAAAGCCTTCAAAACATTCGAAACAGTACAATATACTGCTCGCAATCAATCAATATTATTGCCGAAGGTCTTTCAGGGCTTGCCAGTGACAGATATTGATATAGCCATGGCGCCAAACAATAGCTGCTTGCTTTACCTATTGCCTTTATTTTGAAATGACTATAGTTACGTCCCGCGATGTTACTTACGGTTTTCCATGTTTTTTAATGTATTTACTCCAGTTACTCTGGTATTTGTAAATTCATCATCATCATAATCAGCCTTTTAACAGTCGACTGCTGGACTTTAAGGGTGATTGGGCCATATCCCCCACGCTGGCCCAGTGCGGATTGGTGGATTCACATACGCCATTAAATTTCTTCTCCGTATGTATGCAGGTTTCCTCACGATGTTTTTCTTCACCGAAAAGCCAGTGGTATGATAATCCGTACATAAGCTTCAAAGAGCTCATTGGTACGGGGTTTGAACCCGCGACCTCACGCTTTCAAGTCTAGCGGTCTCCCAAATGGGCTACCACAGCTATATATATATTTGTAAATTAAATTAGGTTACTATTTTTCTAATTTGTAGAAGAGGCTCTCGAGTTGGTATTTTAAAATGTTTATTAACTTTGGATTTGCACTTCTTGAACAAGCTATAGTTCGTTCTACTTTTGGATTGGCAATTGCAATAATTTTGCTAGAGCGTTTACTAATTTTGAATTCGGTTTTTTGTATTGAGAATTATTATAATTTTATTATAGAAACTGACGTGGTTTTCACACATTTTATTTATATTACACTTACTCACGGAAGGTGGAGCCGGTCACTCCGACTATAGTTTCAACTACATTACGCAGTCTTTTTCAAGGTAAATGCGCGCGCGACTATAGTCGGAGTGACCAGTTTAATCTTACGTGAGTATTTCCCGTGTAATATAAATAAAATGAGATTATTATAATTAGTAACTTATTTTTAATAAAAAAAAATATGGATACATTTGATCGCGAGAATTCTTAGCTATGATTTTTATTTTAAGAAAATCAGTTCAGCCGTTCGTCGGTTATCAGCTATTTTGATTGATTAGGTTGGTAACTCTTTATTGTTCAAAGTACAGAAAAAAAAAAAAAAATCTTTGTATGCCGGATTTAAAAAAAGTTGACGTGTGATGATTCTTATCGTTTAATTTTTGGGTAAGGACAAAAAAAATAAAAAGTACAATTTTGTCAGCCATTGTGTCGATATTGAGTAATATCCAAACTTTCGTCTTTTAATATTAGTGTGATAAACCCGACCTGTAAAAAATGAAGGTTTACGAACTTTCGCAACTAACAGGCAGTTTGCGAGACTCTGCCGAAAAGTTGTAAAAAATGCGTAAAAATGTTGTAAAATCGATGAAGTGCGAACTAGACCTTATGATTCGATTAACCTTGATATTTCTGAACGGAAACTTGGTAAGCTGGTTAAGTATTACACAAGCAAGCCATAAAAAGTCTGGATCTCATTTTAATATCTTCGATTTAAAATTTCAGTCACATTTTATGGCATGCCATCTGTCTGGCTGTGTATATTTTTTATTTCTTTAAATAAATAAATTTTAAATAATAATTTTTAAAATTACAACACTATTTTCTTGATAACGTCGGCAAAGGGTCGGCAACGTATATGTGATGCCTCTGGTGTCACAAGTATCCATAGGCGACAGTGACTGCTTACCATCAGGCAGCCCGTCTGCTTGTTTGCCACCTATGGCATAAAAAAAGCGTAATTGGCAAAATAAATTTCTATTAAAAATCTAAAAACGTCTATTTCCTTCACGTTACAAAGATGTTGAAGTGAAAATATACTCGCCAATATAAGTCGCATAAAAACGCGAAGAAATTACAAGGAATATAAGAAATGGCGAGTAATCGGTGCGCATTTATCATGATCCATCTTCAGCGATCGTACGATCAGCGATACATCCACCGCCATCTGCAACGTTAATGGATGGCGCTGTATCCGAACGTTTAGGGTGAGTTAAACGTTTTTGAGGACAAAAAGACTGGTATTCAATACAGAACAAAATATATCATACTATAAATGCATCTAGATATAATACATTAAAAAGACACAATCGTGCGTTTTTTTTAATATCGAACCACAACTCGGCGCACGCTACGAATTGCGCCGACTTTATGGTTAGTTAGAAGATTACCTTGATCCGACTACAACGCCGCGCGATGGCAGAGCTACGACATAGCGGACAACTAACGTTAAACACTAGCGGCCTTACTTATAAACGTTACTTAAGTTAAGCAATGGTTAACGGCCTGTTATCCGAGTCGCGTAGGCAACAAAACGCTCCCTCAGCCCCCGCAAGTTATAGCGACGATGTATTTTGCCACGCAAGAGTCAGGAGGCCCGTGGGGAGAGTGCAACGACAAAAACGAACATAGGTCCGACATCGATGACGCCTGGCGCGGTGTAGCAGTGCTACATTGAAACACTGTACATAGATGAATGGCATTTATTGATGCTTAGGTTTGCTGTGCACTTATTAGTTAATTAAATGGTAATTAACTGGATTATGGAACCCCCGCTGATGGCGACGTCTTAGGTGCAAGAGAGAGAAAAATATGTTGTGTGAATGAAGATGAGTTGATTGAATGATTGAGCGGAATTTAAACTGACAGATCAACAGAGACAATCAATATTTATGTTAGATTCGAACATATTGGGGGGCGGCCCATAATCCAGGATAAACTCTTAATTTATATTAATTCTAAACTTAACATATCTTCGCTAGTCTAGACTTAGAATTATGTTATATAATTCAAGTGTGTTTTAAATTTAAATTGTTAACTAACCGAAATTATAATACAATGTAATAAAATTGTAATACAGATTTTCTTTACCTTAATTTTGAATTACTTAGCCCTTGTAGATATTTTAATTTTAAATAGAACTAAAAACAGAATTGAAAAACAAAATGAATTCTAAATTTGGTTACAAACTAAATAGCTTTGTAGCTTTACAGAAATTGTAGGACATTTTCTAATGTCTATAAAAATACAGGGATACATGTATGTACTTAATTTCTTTAGATAATTAACTTAGTTTGAATAAGTATATTTAAAACCTTTACAGCAGGTTATTATATTTTATAATAGAATTACTCTTCTAGGGGTAAAATACATATCTTTCTAATGCTGGTTCGCACAATATGTTTATTAGGCATCATCACATCGAACGCCCTTACCTTATTATCCCTTCCGGGAAAGACCTTAACAATTCTACCCATAGGCCAGTTAAACGGAGTAACATTTTGATCTCTCATTATCACCAACATTCCTTCTTTGACATTTGGAGTACTATTTTTCCATTTAGGTCTATTTTGCAACATGTTTAAATAAGATTTATGCCATTGCTTGAAAAACTGTTGTTGATATTGTGTACATTGTCTCCAAAAACTGAGTCTGTTGGTGGGAATGTTGGTGAGATCCGGCTCTGGATAACTGGTTATAGGAGCTCCAGTCAGAAAGTGGCCTGGCGTCAAATATGACATGTCTGTGGGATCCGAGGACATAGGTGTCAACGGTCTTGCATTTAAAATACCTTCAATTTGTATTATTACAGTATTAAATTCTTCGTAAGTAAGCACAGTCTTACCTACTACTCTTTTCAAATGGAACTTGAAGCTGGCAACCCCAGCTTCCCATAATCCAGCCATTTCTGGACTGTATGCTGGCACATGATGGAAAGCTATACCCTGTTCACCAGCGAACTTTGATACCGCATTTTGGTGTACTGGGGTGGCCTGAAGCTTATACAATTCCTGCAACTGACTATTAGCACATTTAAAAGTTGAAGCGTTGTCACAAAATATTTGAGAAGGTTTATTTCTTCGTGCTATAAATCTTTTTAGACAATTCAAAAATGTTGGAGTTGTAAGGTTCCCGGCGGCCTCGAAATGTAAAGCCTTTGAAAAAAAACAAATCAGGACCAGAACGTAAATTTTATGAATCATTGGCTTCCTGACTCGTGCCATCTTTTCGTAGAATGGCCCGCAGAAGTCTATGCCAGTCTTTTCAAAGATCCTGCCCGGAGTGACTCTTGGTGCCGGTAGAGAACCCATCAGCTGTGATGCAGCCTTTGCTTTAAGTCTAAAGCATACCAAACATTTATGAATTACCTTTTTTAGCTCACTGATTCCATTTATTAACCAGAATTTTTGATTTATGGCGGACAACAATAGCTTTGGACCGGCATGTAACAAGTTTTCATGCTCCTTCCTTATAATAAGTTTCGTTACATGAGACGACTTCACTAAGATTATAGGATGCATTTGTGCAAATGTAAGTTGTGAATTTTGCAGTCTACCACCAACTCTCAGTATGTCCTGTCCATCGAGGAAAGGATTAAGTGATGCAAGCGATCCCTTTGTGACTTTATTTGACTTTAAGCAGGCGATTTCAGCAGCATAATACCTTTGTTGATCGCTTTTAACTATTTTCAGCAAAGCCTTTTCTAATTCTTCAGGATGCAATTCACCTGAGTGTCTGTCTGACTTATTTCTTATCTGAGAATTGACAGTAAATCGCATTATATAAGCCACAGTTCGCTTCAACTTACTTAGGTCAGAATACTTTTCAAAGATGTCTTGGCCATCATTTTGAAGCGATACATTACAAACTTCATTAGAGTTTGCATCGTTTTTTCCTAGTTTTTTCAATTCAGGCAACTGTTGTTGGTTTAGAGGCTCAGGCCCTGCAGTTTCATGCTTAAAATTAATTTCTTTTAAAAATTGTGGTCCAAACCACCATAGATCATTATTCTGCAAGGATTGAGGCTCCACTCCTTTCGACAGGCAATCTGCAGGGTTGAATTGGCTGCGAACATAAAACCAGGGCCAACTGTCTGTCAGCTCTTTTATCTTTATAACTCTGTTTGCAACATATGGCATTAACCTCACTGGTTCTATGTTCAGCCACGCCAGCACAATCTGCGAATCAAGGTACAAGTACACCTTTAGGTCATCATAATGTGACCTCAAGGTATTATAAACTCTTTTTGCTAACATTGCCAAGATGAGAGATCCATTAAGCTCTTTACGTGGTGTGGAGAGTTCATTATTAGTTGAATTTGCTCTTGATTTAGAACACAACAATTTAGTATTGACTGTGCCATCAATTACGGCTCTGAGGTATAGACAGCAGCCATATGCAGCCTTTGAAGCATCAGCAAATCCAACTAATTCAACCTTTGTAGCACCTTGTATATTTATATGCCGAGTAACCTTAACAGAGGACATTTTAACTAAACCTTTTGCAAGACTAAGCCACCTTTCATTAAGATGCGCTGGGAGCCTGTCATCCCATGATAGTTTTTCATTATAAATACTCTGCATCAGCAGTTTCAAGGACATGACAAGTGGTCCCGCGAGACCCATAGGGTCAAAAACCTTACTTATGAATGACAGTACCTGTCTTTTTGTGTTATGCTCAATAACTTCAGTTTCTGAGCATGTAATATATAAATTATCTGACTTAACGTTATAGCGTAAGCCTAATGTTTTAATGAAATCTGTATCTATGCTCATATCGACATCCTTTAGTGATTTTTCGTTTGAGGGAACGTTTTCCAGTAATCGGCTATCATTGGAGCCCCATTTATGGAGTTGGAATCCTCCCAGACCCAGTAACTCAACCAGCTGTCGCTTTAACTCTATCAAAGTGTTGATATCATTGTGCCCGGTAATCACATCATCGACATAACTTTGCGTTTTAATAACTGAAGAAGCTAGGCTATATTGATCCTTGAAACGTTCAGCTAATTCTATAAGGCATCTTGTAGCAAGGTACGACGATGACTTGAGGCCATATGTGACTGTGTTTAATTGTAAACACGTAATGGAATCATTTATGGATTCTCTCCAAAGAATGTTCTGAAACACCCTGTATGGCAGGTGCAGCAGAATTTGACGAAACATTTGTTTAATGTCACATAGCAGTACATATCTAGGCAACCGGAATAGTAACAGAATGTCAAAAAGTTCATTTTGAACGCATGGTCCATTCAGCAAAAAATCATTTAAACTTACCTTATTTCTTGTTTTAAAATTACCATCAAATACAGTTCTCATTTTTGTCGTGGGACTTTTTTCATTAAATACAGGATGATGAGGCAAGAAATGCAGTACATCTTTGTCGAGATCATATTTTGAAATGTCAAATGGCTGGGCATGTCCTAGGGCAATGTACTCATTAATAAAATCCCTATACATTTGATAGAGTTTGTTGTCCTTGGACAACCTATGTTCAAGATTGTAAAACCTCTGTAATGCAGCAGAGAATGAATCTCCAAGATTAATATCTTCTATCGGTTGTTTCAATGGCAATGCAACGGAGAATCTATTTTCCTCTAAAGTTACGGACTGCTGAAAAACATTTTCCGCATTTTCTTGTTCGGAGCCGCTTTCAGTAAATATTTCAGGTACTTTTTCTGCAGCCCAAAACTTGGAAATATTTTTATTTAAGTCAGTGAGAGAAGTATCTTGAAAATGCTGACTTACATGAGCGCAGACAGTGATTGAATTACTGACCCTGGGAGAAACTACATACTGTTCGGGGACGGCTCCAGCTACCACATCACCAAAGTGTGTCTTGAGCAAATATGGTGGCCCTTGCCCCTCAAGCGGGAGAGGCGGACCTTGCAGCACCTGGAATAGTTCATTACAACCCAATAAGATATCTATCGGTGCAGAAGTATGAAAGTCTTGGTCTGCCAGTTCTAGAACATTATTTAATTTCAACTTCTCACGGTCTATTTTGAACTGAGGTAGATCAGCAGTGATTTTATCTACTATGCAACAGTCTACGTTTAATTTAAAATCATTTAATCGTGAAGAAATAGTTATCCGAGCCCTTTCTTTAATGGTTTTGGTCCCATCGCAGATACCAAGGACAGTTTTATGTTCCATATATAGTTTTGGTTGTATTTTACCAATAATATCTTCACGAGCTAAACAAACCTGGCTCCCGGAATCAAGCATCACTCGAGCCTTTAAAGTGCTACCATCATCGCATTGTACTAATACCACTGCAGTTGGCAACAAAACATCTTCATTATTTTTATTGCAATGAAGTGCTACCTGCGCTGAAGGCAAGTCGGTTAAGCACTGTTCTTTCTTGGTATGCATGCAAATTAGAGTATTATGGGATGAACTTCTGCATTGCCTGCATTTAAAATTGAATTTGCACTTACCGATATGGTCGGTTAGGCATATTTTGCACAGCTTATGCTTCACCACGAAGCTGCTCCTGTCAGCTGCTGATGCTATTTTAAACTGTTTACATGCATATAATCGGTGCTGCATGTTGCAGTACTTACATGTCAGTCTTGGCTTGTCAGCAGAGGCAGCCGTGTTGCACATGTACCTGCGCTCCTTGTATTCTTGAGTGGGTTCCGTCGGCATGGCTGTTTCTAGAGCAATGGCTCTGTTATCTATAAACGAGAGTAATTCCTCTAATGATGGCATCGATTTTGTATCATTTCTTTCTGTGTAGAACGTTCTAACAGTGAAAAAATCTAACTTTCTTTGCAAAATGCAAACTAATAATGTGTCCCACCTCGAAGTATCTTGTTTTAGGTTATCTAGTGCACCTAAATGCTGTTTTATCTGGGCAACCAACGTTCTATAGCTCGCTGCGTTTGCCTTTTTAATACTGGGCATGTCCAAAATTGAATTGACATGATGTGAGATTATCTTCACATTGTTGTGATAACGCTGTTTTAGAAAATTTAGGGCAATAATATAATTATCAGACGTGAGTGGCAGGTGCCTTATGACGTTCAGAGCATCACCAGACAATAACGTAGTCAGGTAATACAGTTTTTCGCATGAGCTTAATTGCGGATTCTCATCTACGACTGATGTAAACATGTTTATAAATGGTATGTACTCACTTGTTTCTCCAGAAAACATCTTTATGTTTATGCGTGGCAGGCGTTGAAACCCTGTACGCTCGTTTCCATTTTGAGGCAGCATTGAGAGATCATTGGCTGCGGCAGTGCTTTCTGGTCTTAAAATGTTTATTAAGGTGTTCAATTTAGCAAGGACCACGCAGTATTTGTCGTCTATATCATCAAAATTCTCAGTATCCAATGGATCAAGAACTCTGGCTTCAAGATTATTGCTTTCATAATCTCCAAACGCCTTGTGGAGCCTTTCTTTCTTTACCAGAAGGGTTTCCAGATCCGCGTGAATGATTTCCTGCCCGGTCGCGTAAGTGTGGAGTTTAGTAATTACTCCTTTACAAATTCCACGTGCCGCAGCCAATTTCTTCAACATATCTTTATTTGACGCAGTCATATTGAGTTTTATAAAGTGAACTATTTATGGTTCTTCGATGTAAAACAATAGGAAAACTTGGAACATGGAATAAGGAGCATGAAAACTTGTTACTCTTGCACAAAATGACACAAATGATGCGAAATACAAATAAATGGAGAGCTTTTAGTTGAGTACACGAAAACCGGAACAAAATGGCGACTTAAAGAAAAAATATATCTAATATTTTGTTTGAATGAAGTAATGACAAGGTTCGTTCTTTTCTTCAGACACGTTGTTGCTATGCGGCTCGCCGTCGCCAAAGGTGGTCACTAGAGGGCGCTTAACGTCAAGGAATTTTCACAGAATCGTACGCAGCTTGGCCGTCTTCTCGTTCGTAATGTCGAATAAGCGCGCAAGATGGCGTCTAACGTCACGTACGCCCTTGTCGCTAACTAAGCGAGAAAGCAAATTTTGATTCCTCTTCTCGTTTCTTGTTATTTTTTGTCGCTTTTGGTATTGCTATTGTTATCACAACACCGGTAAACCGGATTGCCCGCGAAATCTCTATGTAGATTAGCGGGATTTTTATATTGCTGCAGTCACGATTGCTGCGCGGCTCGTAGGTCGAAGTCCACAATGAAATTTTTTTCTTCGTATTTTTATTGGCAAATACACTTCACTGATGATCTTCGTTTAGATTTGACTTACCAACGTCCCCGTTGATACGTCTTAATTCGTATATTGTTTGCGGCGGCCGCGTGGCGATGGCCCACGCGTCCAACACGACACTTTTTTTTGTTTAAATAAAAAAAAAACTTATGTAGCAGTGCTACATTGAAACACTGTACATAGATGAATGGCATTTATTGATGCTTAGGTTTGCTGTGCACTTATTAGTTAATTAAATGGTAATTAACTGGATTATGGAACCCCCGCTGATGGCGACGTCTTAGGTGCAAGAGAGAGAAAAATATGTTGTGTGAATGAAGATGAGTTGATTGAATGATTGAGCGGAATTTAAACTGACAGATCAACAGAGACAATCAATATTTATGTTAGATTCGAACACGCGGTACTAAGCGCGGCGCGCGCAAATTCTCGCGACCTTTTTACGCTTTTAATTTTACTAAACAACGAAACTATTCACTATCAACAATCTATCCAAACCAACTTTTTTTTTGAATAGGATTGGCTTTCAGTACATCCTATTTCCAGGTTGTTACGAGCTTTCACGCGAACACAAAACGAAAAAAATAAATTAAATCGACTTTGTTTCAGTTTTTTTTTGATCAAGGAAAGTTTATTCTAATGTGTTTTGAACCAAATCATAAACTCAAACACAGACGTATCTGTGAAATGTATTTTTTTCAATCTGAAATATTGTAATTTAACTGAATAAAATTGATTTTCAACCGTCAAATTTGGTATAAGAGGTCGTTAAGGGGCCTGTATACCCTCTGCAGCTCTCTCGCTCGCACATTTTTACATTATTGAAGATATAAAATCAATGAGTGTGAATTTCCAAAAAGTAACAAAATCATGTCATGGTGTCTATCGTAACATTACAAACAAAGAAATGTTTGCTTCGATATCTTGTAATTTGACGGAATAAAATGACACGAGAAATAAAAATCACATGTTACCATTTTACTGTGTCAAATTAAAATATATCAAATTGACAATTTCTTTGTTTGTAATGTTACGATAGACACCATGATTTTGTTACTTTTTGGAAATTCACACTTATTGATTTTATATCTTCAATAATGTGAAAATGTGCGAGAGAGAAAGCTGCAGAGGGTATACAGGTCCCTTAAAGCACAAAGTCTTTCAAGTCCCACCGACATAGTTAAGTCTTACAAAGTGGGTACAAGTAGCAAGCTACAATTTCCTCCAAGTTGTAACAAGTAAACTAAGCAGGTGATACCGGGGAACGCTTAGTGCAACCATCAATCTTACACTGCACTGTGGTGATGTTCCACAACATTCAGCAAACTTAACATTATTTATTTTGCAGCGAAATATGATCTAAATACGTCACGGTCTAAGTGTAGCTCTGACAGCTACATTATACAGGGTTACGCAGAAAGGATGTACAAAATCGAAAGGAGGTCATTATACTCTTCATTATGAAGATCTTTTACTACACATCATCAGCCATTAAATGTACGCTGCTGAACAAGGCCTCCCTCTTAGAGAGGGGTGTTGCCATAATCCCCACGCTTGGCAGGCGGCTTGGGAATCGCAGTACGTTCACCGTTTACTAACAGGACGCTGCTGCCCATCCTCCGGCGGTTCTGGTCGCAGATTTAGGACATACCCGGGTATGGGTATCTTTTACTACACTGACCATGAAATCGCAAAAAAAAGCTGTTCCATACATAATTTATTATACGGCTGACACGTCCGTTCGCTGAATCTCCAGAATCGCACGTATTCACTGATGAAGGAACTCTAATGGCTCCGAAACCGGTCAATCGTTTCGACCGATAAACATAATCGATAGCCGGTGTTATAGTAATTTCCCGCGAAATTTGATGAACTGTTCCATACATTTTATTGAGTGTTACTGTTTTTTAAATACATTATTTAACAAGTGAGATTTCCGTCGTCTCTCCATCCCAGTGTGCGACAACACAACTTGAGATCCTCTCTCCTGTTATTGCAATCCACTTGTGTTTGCATTGCGTCTACTGCACACTGAAGGAATACGAGCTAGAATTCACTCATAATCATCATCAGCCAGAAGACGTCCAATGCAGAACATAAGCCTCCCCCTTTAACCTCCACACTGAACGAAAGCCTGCCATCTGCATCCACTGAATGCCTGACATACCCGTGATTTACTAAATATAGAATTCACTGTATTATCATAAAAATAATTTGGAAAGTTATTTAAAATGATACACGTATACTAAGGGGGAGGCCTATGTTCAGCAGTGGACGTCTTCTGGCTGATGATGATGATGATGATGATGACGTATACTCTATAATCTAGCGGCACTCGGTTCGATCCTCGGCAAAAATTACTTATTATTTTAGTACTTAAGTAAATTATGCGCAGTTTCTATGACATCACTCAAACATGGTGAAGGAAAACATCGTGAGGAAACCGAAATGTCTAAGAACCTCAAAAGTTCAAAGACATCATGACATTCACCAACATGCACTGGGCCAGCGTGGTGGATTAGCGCTCATCCTCTCCCTGAGAAAAAATCTGTGTCCCAGCAGTGGGAACATGATCAGCTCCTATACACAGTTACGCAGAAAGAACGGACTAAACTAAAAGAGGTCTATAATACCTATCATTGTGAACAACTTTTACTATGGAACCAACCCTAAAATCGGCAAATTTTCAGTTACTCCATAGGAAACAGTCAACGCCCGACAAAATGTATGGAACACCTGATATGTTTTCGCGATTGTAAAAGTTGTTTATAATTATGAGTATAATGGATCCCTTTCAGCTTAAAATGCCCTTTCCGTGTAACCTCGTATATAGTTTTGAGTTTATTTTTATGCTTTTGATATATGTATACAAAAATAAACTTTGATATTAAGTACTGAAAAATTATTAGGCATTGTATATTATACGAAATAGTTTACAATAATATTTAAGAGCCTATCTATTATTTGTCTTTGAAACATAAAAATCAGCCAGCTTTTTAACAAAACGAAGAAACAATCTAAGTTGGCAAACCTCGACTAAAATTTGATAATTAGAAATAATTTAATTAAAACCAAATCCAAGCTTGTGAAATCAATTGAGGCGTCTGAAATAATGGCTCGCCACTACAATAACACACAGAAATCCAGCGGAGCCGCGATATATACGGACCCTGGCGTTGACAAGTTTACGAGCCCTGCTCTACTCCCTGCGATGCAGGGATGGACTTAGGACCGTATGAAAGGGGGCTTTTCCGGTCTGCAGTTAAGCCTATAATTTATTTAAAAAAAAAAAAAAACTTACCTACATTATTAAAGATATATAATCACTGAATGTATGTTTTCAAAAAGTGATAGTACCATGTTTTGCTGTCTATCATAACATACCAAATAAATACATTTTCGATTGAATAAACGTATTTTAATTTTACGGGGTAAAATAGTAACAAGCTATTTCAGTCGTTACTATTTACTTTGTCAACTTAAAAGATATATCTTGATCTAGAAGAAATATATTCACTCTAGCCTTGAAAATGCTTAGAATGTAGTTTTTTAAATATATTTTTTTGATTGCTTTTGCCTTGCTTTTCAATAAAAAAAATCGTGTAATTTTTTCACACACGGTCATCTGACTCCATACTAAGCAAATCTTGTGATAATTATGGCTGCCAGAGACTGATATAAATACATAATTATATATTTTTAAATACATACCTTAAAAGATATTAACAACCAGACGTAGGACAAACACAAACGAACCCACACCCTCAAGCACAGAAGGCAGGTTCCCTACCACTAGACCAACGGGCTATCAATGCAGGTAATAATCGCCGTCGGGCGGGCGCCCCTAAGAAGCTTGGCCCAGTCCTTAGTCCATCTCTATTCACGGCTCCCTTTCGTGTCAAAAGCAAACCGAGGTTAGTTGTAGGACGTTTTCTTTATTTTATTGTTTGGACATTGTATACAACGTGCGCCTTTGTAATACTTGCACGCAATTTTTGTAGACAACAATTTTTTTTTGTCCACTTTTTATGCGTTCGAGCAAATTTTTCATACGTGAATTATGAAACTGTGTAAAAGTGTCTCAAAAGATTTGAATAGAAATTTTGGTGAAGTAAAAATTCTTATTTTAGAAAAGAAAAATATCCGTTGTTACTTTTTTTCATTACAAAAAGGATTTTTTTCTGTATTATGACTCTTTATTTCATAAAATTCTCGGGTTTGACCCGGTCATTTGTTAGGCATTGGTGGAGTCGAAACCAACACCAAGAGGCCCTGTTGAATACAACATACAATTACTATGGAATGTGTATAAAATGGAATATAAAGCTATTGTACAGTATAGGATTAAAAAAAACAGGGCTATTGAGGTGAGCAATTTGTGGGTAGTTGAACTGATCTATGGGATGAGAAACGGCACCTGCCTTATTCTGTCTCATCTCAAAATATATTTAGGCAGGTGATGACTTGCCACCCACTAAATGGCCCCCCCATAGAGGCTGCCGCATCTTGGCACCGGAGGGGCAACATTGGCGTGGGTGGCTTAGGGTGTAGAGAGGTGTGCTGCACTTTCACTGAGAGCTACTCGCGGCGTTATGCCCTTTAACACTTCCATCCTGGAGCTTAGGTTCTTAGCTCTTGCGGTTTCCACCCCCAGACGGCCGATTAAGGCAAGCCAGGGGTCAGGGTCTCTGGGGTTTTAGACCCATGGAATCGGGGTACGCGGTGTCGCTCTCACCAACGGCTCGCCATAAAGCCGCCCCTGCGTTTTTTCTGTATTATTATTATTGTTTTCTTTGTAATTTTGAACTTTTATTCGGGTTTGATTTTATTTTGAATATGACCATTTTTAGGGACAGTCTTCAATAGTAAAACTAACAAAAGTACAGGTAGTATGCTTACATTTAAATAATATTTATATATTAAACATATTTTTATATGCTCTGGTAGGAAATACGGAAATACTCACAAATGGTTCCAATCATACTTAAAAAATCGAAAACAGTACGTCGATATTGAAAACTTTGATTTCGACTCCAATTCAATAAAAACAGTCAGATCAACTCCCATTCAGACTGACCACTCAATTCCCCAGGGAAGCGTCACTGGATGTATTATGTTTTTAATGCGTGCGCTAGGTTCTGTTTTTCTATACCACCGAGAACTCATGTCACTCCGTTCCTGAACAATAAATTCATGCTGAAAATGAAATCGCGTCGTAAGTTTCATCTTGCGTGCTTGCTTTTCGGCACTATCAAATATAAAGGTCCTTCTTATTTGTACGACAAGTTGGACTGGGGCGCTGACAGCAGGCGAAATTATAGAAGGCAATGTTCCCAGCAGTTGTTCACGCAGCGGCACCGCACTGTTAATTTCACTGGCAGTTTCCGTTACGCAGCGACCAAATGCTGGAATAACATACCTCCACCCATCAAACACTTGAAATCGCTGACTACTTTTCGGTTACACCTTAAAAAATTCCTTATTGAACAACAGCGTCAGCATGGTGTGGTAAATGCTGATTTGTCTTACATTTAGAAGTAACACCTACTGGTGTTGCATGTTATGTGGGAAGGTAGGTGTATGTAAAATATATTTATATATTTTCTGTGGTTGTGCTGTTTAGTTAATATAGTTTTATGTATTTATTTATTTTTTCCCTTTGGTCCATTTTTTATTTCAATAAATTTTTCGTTCCTGCTGTCATTATTACTATTGTTATTAAATACTCTGTCTTGTTGTTATGTATAATTCCTGTTGTTTTTCCATATATTTTAGTACCGTAAATTTAGTATACTTATTTTGTGTCCTACTTTTTTTCTGTTTCATATGTCTTATTTGTTTAAATTGCATATAGATAATTAAAAATATATATGTATATTTGTGTTAAGTGTATTGTAAGTGTAAACTCAAGGGTTCGTCTGAAAACCGGCGCTGATAGTCCTTGGCTTTCAGCATTTATGCCGAGACGGACCCATTCGACACTGATTGTATTCTCTAGATATAAGTTTTTTGTAAAGGTGTCGAATAAAATTTATTTTCTTTCTTTCTTTCTTTCTACCCTCCCTGAAGTAATTAACGATTCCTGTGTCCTCTTTGCGGATGACATATCAATATTGACATCTAGCAATAATAATCTACACTTAAATAATAATTTAACTGACATTCTTGATAATATTAATAATTGGATGACTTTTCACAATCTTGACCTGAACTTCAAAAAGACAAAAATAATTCAATTTAGACCACATCAAAAACCCTCTCTTGACATTAATTTCAACTACAACAATAAAAAAATAGAATGCGTTGACGCTGCGACCCTCTTAGGTATAGAACTTGACACCCATGTAAACTGGAAAATACATATAAATAAAATTAAAGCAAAATTATCTAGCTTTTGCTACGCACTAAGGGAGCTTAGACGAGCCACTGACCTAAGCACAGCCCTAACTGCGTACCACGCTTACTCTGCCTCTTGGCTTAGATATGGAGTTATACTCTGGGGAAACAGTGTGAATGTGAATGACCTTTTCATTGCCCAAAAAAAATGCATTCGCATTCTAGCTAATATTGATTCCCCCGACTATACTATACCATATTTTCACAAGCCTTACTTTATAAAATTTAAAATACTTACAATTGTGTCAACATATATTCTGGAAATGTGTAAATTTGTAAAAAAATACCCAGACTATTTTAAAAGAGCATCTGATAAATCGCGCAATATTAGGCCGCAATTTAGACATAAATTAATCGAACCAAAGTCCAACCTAGAGATACACAGCTCTGGCCCTAAATCAATGGCCGTTAAAATATTTAATAAATTGCCAAATGAATTAAAAGATATCGAAAAAGAAGTAACTTTTATAAATAACTTAAAAGGTATTTTAGAATCCAAATGTTATTACAACTTAGAAGAATTTTTTAATGATAATTTCGACAAAATGAACATAGATCGTTCCGTTCCGACTATTGCCATACCCAAATAGGGTCATATGTATTACTTTATATTTAAACATGTTAATTTAAGAACTCCATGTACCTACATATGTCTGCAATAAAATATTGAGTATTGAGTATTGAAATTTAAATATGTCAAAAAAAATTATTATGTGAACTAAAACTACTTAAAAAGAAATATACACTAAAACAACAACAAAATAAGTTAAAGCCTCAAATCGAGACCAACGCCCTCTGCGTTTGCCAACTAGACCGGTCAAGTCAAGCTGTCGAGGCCGCCTGAAGCCGCCAACGTAATAATCCAAAAAAAAAGGTGTAGGTGCTGTTTTTTTCGCGATTTCCGCATTAGTCCTATACCTAGTAAAAGTTGTTCATAATGATGAGTACAATGACCTCTTTTTGGCTTAGTACAGTTTAATGCGTAACCCTGTAAAAAATTCTTAGTCATATTTTCACCTCGAAACATTACCTACCACTAATTTTAGTCATCATCATCATCAGCCAGAAGACGTCCACTGCTGAACATAGGCCTCCCCCTTTAACCTCCTCACTGAACTTCACACTCATCCTCCTACTTAAATGGTGGACCTTCCTGAGATCCCCAAGCCGCCTGCCAAGCGTGGGGATTATTGGCATGACAGACAAACAAATACGACGGCCCCCAGTCCCCGCAGCTCCTCTATCCCTGGCCAAGGTAGCGGGCCAGGTAACGGTGGAGTAGGGGATGCTAGGAATCTCCGGCAGTTGCCCCGCTACCACCCCCAACAAAATCTGGCTCTGGCAACCCCCATGACAGACTAATTTTAGTACAGGGTTACATTATAAACAACTTTTACTAAGTCACCTACCCTAAAATCGCGAGAAAAAAACTGCACCTAAGTACACCTTTTTTTATTTTTTATTGTGACTTACGCTGTTGGCGTAAGGCCCAATAAAAAAAGGTAAGGTAAGGTTGGTAATTAGTTTGTTGCTCGACAGTTTCGTGGTATAGTCCATCTAGCTCTATATTACATCAAATCAAAGGTATTATGATATTATAAAAATAAGTAATACAAATAATGTGGCTTTTAACTTTTCGTGGCCATTAATATCGGTTGCAGTGAAATAAAATAGGTAGCTAAATACAATGTTATGCCGATTGTGCCATAATGCCAGCTTCTGTCCTTCACAAATAGGTTGCTTATGAATAGGGTTGCTACATTTAAAAAGAAAAAATAATAAAACAAGAAGGCATCTGGATTTATAACGCCCGTGGTCATTCTATAAGATTAGTTTTTTCTTTCCTCTGGGAAGATTTTGGCGTCGCACTTCTTGTGCATGCTATCGTTATATTGCGTCTAAGTAAGATAGATAAGATTTCGAAAATATTACAATTCCGCTACATTATTTTTCCATGTTGGCGCCAACATTTCTGGACTATTAGCAAAAAGTTTAAAATCAACTATTTACATTCAGAATCAATAACATTTTCTATAAACTAAATGTGGATAAAAAATATACTTTTGTTTGAAGAATCCATAGTAACAACCCTAACTAAACCTAAAGCTCCCGGCGAATGGACAGAAAGGATATATAGAAAGTATATCGAGCAAGATAGTCAGGGCTTGCGGGCTTGCGGGCTTTCGTCGAACTTGGCGAATTTCACTGAATTTCATCGAATCTCCTAATAAACTAGAACTGAAACTATACAAGAGAAGCTGGTTAGCTGTTTACGTGGCATTGCTGTGTTTCAGAGCGAAATGTGGGGATCTTAAAATATTAGAATGACTTAAGTAATGAAACGATTTAGAGAAGCAATATAGGTTCTTTAAAGTTTTCGAGTTTACTTACGTATTGAAATACAAGTTTACACGAAAAGCGTGTACCTATTCTAAAGGAGCTTATTGTACTCATAATTTTAGGGTTTATTATCTCAAAGGTGTCTACGGGACCTAAATACTAAGGCTACGTTGACTAATGGTAATAGATAGCCGTTTCGCCCGTTAGTGGGCAGGCTAAAACCATTAAGACCATACCACCTTGCCTTACATATTATTTGATTGTCATATACCCCAATAGTATAGCCTTTACTAGAGGATTCAATTGAGTTTTAGAAACAACATGAAAATATAAGTTTCACCTCATTCTATCACTTGCGAAATAACATGACTGTATTGTATTGTCTTTTTTACTTTAGTCCCAAAATCATTTTTATTCGACAAAAGATAAGTCTGGATCTTCAAGACCTAGGCAAACTTCCTACATGAAATATATTATAAGCAGCATCTTTGAACAATTTTTAAAAGTAAACATAGCACTTTTATGCACTAGAGCATAAAAACATTTTTAGTCTGCATACACCGGGCGTAAACAAGAACTTTACGAGCATGTGAAGTTAAATCGTGTTATTTACATTTTGACACAAGCGTCAAACTTGGTGTGATTATCGAGCTTTTTCTACAGGAATAATAAAAACCATCCAAGTGTGAGTCGGACTTATTATTTCGTGGTGGTACGGAACCCTTGGTAAGTGCACTTTACCCGGTTATTTATTGTTTTTTTTAAATATATATAATAGGCTTGCGTTTGACCACCATCACGCCTGATGTTAAGCGATGATGCGGTCTAAGTTGGAGCACGCTTGCCTAGAAGTAACCGATTCACTCGTGATTTGAAGACACCCAGATTGTAACCATCGGGGAACACCCATTCAGGCAGCGCATTCCACAGACTAGCAGTTCGCACAATAAATGTGGAATTAAAGCGCTTCGTACGGGTTTTCGGAATATCAACCATAAAGCGGTGACGATTTTTCGTGCCCGCTCTGGCAGTCCGATAGAAAAATTGACTCATTTCAGATTTAAACCTTTTTCATGTACCTCTGTGTATGGACCAGGGTATGTCCTAAAACTGCGACCAGAACCACCGGAGGATGGGCAGCAGCGTCCTGTTAGTACACGGTGAACGTACTGCGATCTCCAAGCCGCCTGCCAAGTGTGGGGATTATGGCAACACCCCTCTCTAAGAGGGAGGCTTTGTTCAGCAGTGGACATTTAATGGCTGATGATGTGTGATGTGTGTAATTAAAGTCCTTAATTTCTTGCTGAAAATGTTATGACTTCATATACCTATTGGCGTAAGCTTGTGTAATTATTTTTGATGGTAAACATCGTGAGGAAACGCGTGTCCAAGAACTAAAAAGTTAAAGGCATATGGCATTCACCAACATGCACTGGGCCAGCATGGTGGATTAGGTAGGGGCCACCCTCTCTCTCTCAAATAAGATCTGTATCCCAACAGTGGGAACATGATAAGCTGATAATGTAAACCGCCTTTGAGTAGTTACTAGCATGAAAATTTGAAAAATACAGTTAATTTAAAGCAAGCTTCTAATTTTTTTCTGAACTAAGGAATAATTCTTAAGTTAGTTATTTTTTAAACTATTATTAGATTTTGCTAGTCTATGAACTACTCTAGCACTATAAAAGTAATTCTAAACTCCATTGGTAAAGTAATTTTCAATCTTCTGTACACAAAGGTTCCATTAGTGACATCTCCGACTCTAACACCAACCTAAGTTAATTTATATTTAAGTAATCCACGGAGAATTTTAACCTAATTCAAATATAAAGCATTTATGTCTAAGTCAAGTCTAAAAACACTATACATATTTCCAAGCATTCATCCAAAATCTACTTAAACCTCTTTAGGCAAAGTTTTGGGTGGTTTTAGGCACTATGCTAGAATTTAATATCAGTATAGGCCTTAGTCTAAATAAAACATGCCTCAATGTCTGTTAGCCTAGGTGTTCTCAGAATAACAGGGTTCACCTTAGCTTGCGGGCTGTACCATTGTTTTCTTTCCGTTAGTGAGATAGTTATATTTTAGAACAAGTTACCGTGAATCTGTATTTAGTAATTGTACTGAGTAATGTGCTTATATTTCCCTTCATCATCATAATCATCCACAGCCTTCCTTATCCCACTGCTGGGTATAGGCCTCTCTCTTGCTATGCCATCTGCCTCGGTCCTGTGCTAATCTAGTCCAGGTTCGACCCGCGTTAGTAATAATATCGTCGACCTATCTTGCAGCTGGACGACCAACGCTCCGCCTACCTTGCCTCGGCCACCACTCTGATAAGACTTTACTCTACCTGTCATCACTGCGCCTAGCAACGTGTCCTGCCCAGCTGCACTTTAATTTCATTACCGCATATTTCCCTTAGTCAAATAAATTAGAATTGTTTATAAAACACGCTAAGCTATTGAAGAATTCCACTGTCCGCCTCCTGGCTTAATCATCAGATCAGTTTGATGAGAACATTATTTACTATTTATTACATAATTTCTTTATACTCACGGGTCTAGCCTGGACCTTTATACGGCATCGATGAGGCCAAAGCCAACAATGAGAGGCCTTATCTCTATTTTCTCTATCTCTATCTTCTCTACATAGTATAAATTAAAGTCGCTTTCCGCGTCTGTTTGTCTGTATATCTGTATGGCCGCTAACTCCTCCTAAACCACGCAACGGATTTTGATGCGGTTTTCACCATCAATTAGATACATTTTCACGGAAGGTTTATATAATTATATAACTAGCGACCCGCCCCGGCTTCGCACGTATATTACACCCGTGCGAAGCCGGGCGGGCGGGTCGCTAGTTGTGTATAAAAATAAATTAAACCATGTGGATTTTGGTCATCGTCATCATCATTTCAGCCATAGGACGTCCACTGCTGGACTTAGGCCTCCCCCATCGATCTCCAAAAGGGTAGGTTGGAAGCGGTATGCATTTTTTTGTAATCGCGAATATGTCCGCGTTTGGCCACCAACTAAACGCCTGTTGGTAAGCGACGATGTGGTCGAAGATGAAGAACGCAGAATTAGAAGATAACTATTCACTCCAGCGTTTCCGTGATCTCTTTTAGGTCGTCTGTCCATCTTGGACGCTGCATTTACCGGTCCGTGGTCCCAATTCTAGAACCTTTCAGCACATCAAAGGTAGGCAACGCACCGCCAATGCCCCGGGTATTGTAGGTGTCCATAGGCGACGGTGACTACTTACCGTCGCTTGTTTGCATACTATTATATAAAAAAAAAAAAAAAAAAAAACATCGGTCATCTGTTCTGCTTGCTATGTGCCCTGCCCACTGCCACTTCAACATGCTTATCTGGTGGGCTATGTCGGTAATTTTCGTACGTCTACGTATCTTCTCATATCTGATGAGGATTTGGGAGATGTTGGTGAATTTACTATTGATGCTATAAGCTTACAAAATATATATATATCGAGAAGTGTGCTGCACTTTCACTAAACGCTACAGATAAACTATTTTATTGATATAGTATGAATTAGCGTATTTGCTTCGCGCGGCTTTAAGCCCTATACCACTTCCACCCTAGGGCTAAGGTTCTTAGCTTTCGCGGTTTCCACCCCCAGACGGCCAAAGTAAAAGTTGTTTATAGTAGTAATTAGGTTATAATAGCCATTAAATAGACCAGCAGAAGAACTTAAATAGAACAGTGTCCAAACTTGCCGAGTGGTTTAGTGCCAATGGCCTTGTGTTAAACTTAAAAAAGACTCACCATCTGCACTTCTGTCTCTCAGGTCATGTCACGAAGCCACTGAAGGTGTTACTTAACGGCGTCAGGGTTGAGCAGGTGACGGATACAACCTTTTTAGGGTTTGATTTCGACCGGAGCATGACGTGGGAGCGCCACATCGACAGGCTCTGCGGCAGAGTAAGTAATGCGTGCTTCGCTCTGAGGCGGGTGTCCAGAGTGGTGTCCGCGGAGGTGTCTCGTGCGTGTTATTTCGCCACGGTGCACTCAAGATTGCAGTACGGCGCAGAACTGTATGGACGTGCTGCCGACTGGATGCGCGCTTTCCGATCACAGAAACGAGCTGTACGTGGGGGTGTCGCGATGCACTTCCGTGAGACCCTACTTTAGAAAACTCGGAATACTCACGTTACCTGCCATTCTGATATTCCAGGTGGCAGTGTATGTGAGAACTAACCTTCACCTCTATCATAAGCTCAGCGACACGCACACTTGCAACATACGTAACGCTGATAGGTTTGTTGGTATCAGGCACTCCCTTGATAAGTCCGGCAAGTCAACCCACGTTATGGGGCCGATGGTGTACAATCGGTTGAACAAACAAAAACAGTGACAGATGCGCTCAATCTGAGCTGTTTTAAATTTAAACTAAGATCAGGCGTTTTATGATTTTAATGAATTGGTGAACCCTGACGGTAAATAAATCTAATGTGTATCATATTTTGTATTGGTATTTCCATTATATAAGTTTATATCTATTTTAAATGTTGTATATTATGTATGCATACTTATATAACAATATTACAATTGCCTGACCTGTAAACATTATGTTTATTAATAAATTACTTTGACTTTGACTTTGCAGCTGAACGAATTTCGATGAAATTTTGTATAAGCGGATAGCTTATACCCTGGATTACATAGGATATTTTTATCCCGAACAATAAGTTTCAGTACGAAAGCGGGTTAAATCGCTGTGCATTCCCAGTAAACTTAAATATCGACCTTATTAATTTAAGAAAGTAGAGCAGAAGCCAAAGAAAAATGATTAGTAATTTCAGTGAAAGCCAAACAAAATCGCAAACGAATGCAAAGAAACACTTTAGTAGGGGCGACACTTTTATCATGTTTGCTCTATACCCGTATGAGATAAAACAATATTGTAGAGTTTGTAATCTTGTGAGAAAGTTTTCTGTGCATACAATGTTTGTTGGCAAAGCTTTTATGATACGAAATTCGTGGTCTTATCTTTTAAGTATGATCATATTTTTCTTGGTTGTTATTTAGTAAGTAGATGATCTTTATGTTACATTAAGTTTTTTTGTTGTAAAATTTTGCCAGAATTTTTCTAGGAATTCAATTTCCTGAATATCAATTCTAGTTTGGCGTTATAATAATAATATTAATAACGCCGGGCAGTGCTCGTCGACATCACCATCCCGCATGACGAGAACCTCGTGAAGGCCGAGAAGGACAAACTCAGCAAGTACCTTGACTTGGCTCACGAGGTTACCGCCATGTGGGATGTTGATTCGACGATCATTGTCCCGATAGTCGTTTCGGTGAACGGTCTTATAGCGAAGAGCCTCGACCAACACCTTAAGAGGCTCTCGCTAGACAGTTGGGTCAAGAGTCAGATGCAGAAGGCGGTAATCCTTGACACGGCTCGCATTGTCAGGAGGTTCCTCACTCTGCAGCCCTAACCACCGGTAGCTTGGGCCCTGCCCCGCTGCCGGCGGCACCCTAGTTTTTAAGTTTTTTATGTTTTTTATGTAATTTTTTTATTATTTATTTAATGTAAAAAACTTAAAAATTAAGATAAAAAATAAATAACGTGAATATTAATAAACGAATAAAAAAAAAAAATGCAAAACCAAAATTTAAAATTTTTCCAGATTATACAAAGGTAAAATACTTTTATATTCCTTAGCTTTGTTTTAATTCATTTGTTTTCATCAGTTTCCTTATCTTCGTAAATAATTCCATTCGTAACCTTCAATCCTACTAATATTATAAACGCGAAAGTTTGTATGGATGTATGGATGTGTGTTCCTCTTTCACGCAAAAACTACCGAATGGATTCTAATGAAAGTTTACAATAATATAGATAGCTTATACATTAGAATAACACAGGCTATACCAGGTTGTAGTAGCGAGGCCGAAGGCAGAGCTCTATGCGTACGAAGTAGCGGGTTTCAGCTAGTTATTTATAATTCTAAGCTTGTAATCGACTTTGTAACCATTCCTTCTCGCATTTTCATTGAGAGATCTTGTTATAGCCTGTATTTTTCTGTAAACCTCTTTCAAGGTGATATTGCTAAAGGACTTCTTCTTCTCCTTTTGATGGGGTTTGTATTGGTTCTTCTGGAGTAATGCTTTCTTTATATAGTTGGGTAAACCTGAAAAATCATTATTTTGAATAATAAATTTAGTAAATTTATGCATTATAACAAAAAGGCTTGATATATTTATAGCGTATTATATAAAAAAAGCCGTGGTAGCCCATTTGGGAGACCGCTAGACTAGAAAGCGTGAGGTCGTGGGTTCAAACCCCAGGCCCGTACCAATGAGCTCTTTGGAGCTTATGTACGGATTTTCATACCACTGGCTTTTCGGTGAAGGAAAACATCGTGAGGAAACCTGCATACGTACGGAGAAGGAATTCAATGGCGTATGTGAATCCACCAATCCGCACTGGGCCAGCGTGGTGGATATGGCCCAATCACCCTTTCGGGGTAGGCTAAAAGTCCAGCAGTGGACTGTTAAAAGGCTGACTATGATGATGATGATATAAAAAACAGTTTACAATCACAATCTGAGGACAAATTGCGTAAATTAAACCGAGTGAGTGCGAGTCGGGTTCGTGCACTGACGGTTCCGTAACACCATATAAATTGACTACTACTAAAGTACAAATAAGTATTAAGTAGTGCAAAAAGACAACATCACGCCCAGGCGGTCACCCATCTAAGTATCGACCGCGCCCGACGTTGCTTAACTTCAGTAATCGTACGAGAACCGTTGGTGAAGAGAAATTTGTCACCGACTCCCACTTGGCCAGTATTAAATGTTTGTTGTTTTACTTTAGAGTGTGTACTATATTCATGCTAAGATTGGCTATAATTATTACCGATTTTACACTTGATAGAGCAAATACAATAATACGTTAAAAAACCGTTTGTGGTATGAGGGCTTTGACTTTTGAATTTTTTTAACTTTATTATAATTTTTTAGTTAATCTGCCGTAACATTACATATTCTGTGGAAATTTCAACTAGCTATCTATTACAGTTCGAAAGATGCAGCCGATAAAAAAGAAGGACATACAGACAGACGGACAGGCAGACAGACTGCGTAGGCTTAGTAATAGGGTCCCGTTTTTACCCTTTGTGTACGGATCCCTAAAAATAAGGTGTGACAGGTACATGGTACATTAATAATAATTAAGGCACATAAACATAGCAGTTTTTTTTCCTAAGTTTACAGAGTGAAGACTTTAAATACAAAAATATTGATTGGTCTCATACAATACAATATAATTCTTTATTAATAACTCCATGGTTACAAGTCATAATAACCGATATAAAAGCTATGTGAATCTCTGACTCCTATGCTAGGTAGATTACATCATGTATTATAGGAGTCAGTTCCTTCCAAGTAATGGTGACAGATATAGACAAAACTAATAACAAAATTTAGTATTATATGCATGCAATATTTGTGTGTTACTTATTTCTAGTGATCTTTTTTCACACAACAGCAGAGGATTTCGTAAAACAACACTTTTTCAGACCTACAAAATCGAAAAAAAAAAAAAATGTGGTGGTATAAACCCCTATGTTCGCAAACCCCGACTCGCACTTGGCTGGTTTATTTTTGATGTTAACTTACCTGGATCGAGAGAGAGGTCGTAGTATTGCGACACGACTATCGTAATCGTGAGGAAAATTAAACTGAAAGTAGCCAACATCTTCGGCAAAGGATTGGTGACCACTGAGAAAACATGAAGCTGCTTGCGGTAACATAAGTTTCCTTCCAGTACCTCTTATTTAACGAAAGAAAAGATTTCAAAGATACCAAGCTGCATTGGGGTGCAGCTGGTTTATGTGGAATTTCGCCTACTGAACCAAAAACCACTAAGCCAAGTTGGGGAGTGACCAGCCTTAATGTTTGACAAAAGAGCTCTGGGATAACCAAATCAGAGCCTCAGCACTGCGCTCCGGCTCCTCCCAAGATAATCGAAACTACGTGATGTCTCGACTCCTCCCAGTATGTTGTTTTTTCTCAAACATATCTTAAAAGGGAAGGAAACGAGTATGTTTTTTTTTTTTAAATCCTTATAAAAGAGCTGATAATCTTCAAATGACAACAGATTTTCTCGAATCATAGCTTAGAACACTTTCGTTTATGATCAGCATTTATATAATTAAAAAAAACGTGCAGTAGCTTATTTTCAAAAGAATATAATAATTTTTGGAACTTTTTTTTTTTAACTTTAAAATGCAACTCCACGGACACCAGGGTCCGTGATTTTTATTATACTTGACTACTATTTGTTAACGTAGACGAATTTACTTAGTTATTCACAATACAATTCGGTACTAGTGTTGTGTATATACCGCGAGCAGACCAGCGACCCGCAAGCAGCACCCGATCACGAGTATGACACATGTGCCAGCCATCGGTACTAGTGTTGTGTATATACCGCGAGCAGACCAGCGACTCGCAAGCAGCACCCGATCACGAGTATGACACATGTGCCAGCCATCGGTACTAGTGTTGTGTATATACCGCGAGCAGACCAGCGACTCGCAAGCAGCACCCGATCACGAGTATGACACATGTGCCAGCCATCGGTACTAGTGTTGTGTATATACCGCGAGCAGACCAGCGACTCGCAAGCAGCACCCGATCACGAGTATGACACATGTGCCAGCCATCGGTACTAAAGTTGTGTATATACCGCGAGCAGACCAGCGACCCGCAAGCAGCACCCGATCACGAGTATGACACATGTTCCAGCCATCGGTACTAGTGTTGTGTATATACCGCGAGCAGACCAGCGACTCGCAAGCAGCACCCGATCACGAGTATGACACATGTGCCAGCCATCGCCCTCCTCAACCATATCTTAGGGAAGAGAGCGACCCGACACACGACGCCGCCGCAAGAAGGTGCCTTCGATGGTGAGCATGAATGCTCGTGGAATACCCATAACCCTTATTTCTTTACATTTTTAATCTTTATTTCTCTACATTTTTATATCGCCTCCTCCCGGCCCAGGGCCTCCATCACTGCTGCGTTCCGATCTCTGATAGCCATCTGCAGGTGGTCAGCTGACGTTCGACGTACAAATCGACTGATGGTATTGTCTTTGATGTCGTCGGCGTAGTAGATGAAGGTCCCAACATTATATCTCGTATAGTGTCGCTTTCAGTATTCAACAGTCATATTCGAGGCGTTTGAATTCGATTATTCGTTTTTTCAACACTATTTTCTGTTTAGAAAACTACGAACGTTCTCTATTGGATTTTCTACGTTTATAAAGTTTATTTGCATTTTGAGATTTGAAAACTTCGTTACCTATTGCGGATGGGCTAAGAGAAAACAATAATAACTAGCTACTATTCGAGTCAGTCAGAGATAAAACTCCTTTTATTAACCGACTTCCAAAAAGAGGAGGTTGTCAATTCGACTGTATGTTTTTTTTGGAGTATGTTACGCGATTACTCTGCCAATTTAGAATTGTTTTTGATGATTCTTTTTTTGGTTGGTATATCATATTTCATAGGTAGTCTCATATAAATGTTATCGACATTGATTCAGCGCTTTTTGAAAAATCTACAAAAACATGACAATAAGCAACGAATTCAATGAACATTGTACAGTGCCACCAACTTAGCTGTTAAGGTGGGAAAAATTGGAACAACAGTAATTTCTTGGTGAATTTCATACTTTGTTCTCCACTAGCACAAGAAGTGTCTCCATGGCGACCGGGCCCTGTTGTTTTTCGTTAAATTTCTCATGACCATGGATACAAAGTATTTCATTCGTAATATTAAACAATATTTTCTACTTTTTAGTTTCAGTTTGTAAATGTATAGTGATGAAGTCGACTCTGTTTTTTTTTTTCAAAAAAATATTATTTATCTCTTTTCATCTGCAGTCAATGAGTTTACATAATTATATTATTATTTATTTTATTTGTATTATTTTGAGATCATTGTCTGTAGTTCTTTCGTTTGCACATTGTCACATAATTGAAGATATAAAACACTGGGTTCGCATTTTCAAAAAATGACATAACGATGTTTTGCTGTCATTCCTATAGTGATAAAAATAACACTTTAGTCAATGACTGTTTTAAAAAGGAGGAAGACGCGGGACATCCAAACATTGTACACAATAAATATGGCTCTGTTTCGGCTCGAGTCAGGGGCGACGTTGACACTGTAAATGTCAACTGCACCGCTCCAATAGACACTACTCTAGACAATACAAGTGACATTTAAATAAAATTAAGTTAATTGTTTTTAAGTATTTACGAGTGAAAAGTAATGCCGTGAAACTTGTTTTTTGTCTTCGTACTGTTGGTGCACCTTGTAAAAACGCAGGAAGTAATTTTTGCTGCTTTATTTCACACAATTTTGACAAGTAATTCACGTGGTATCAAAACGCCAGTTCAATTGTGACTGAAGTGGATTGTGCCCCGGAGCCTATATTGTGCAGTCCACGTCAAGAAGTTCGTCCCGTATCTTCCCCCTACTTACTTACATCAATGACTTTAGTACAATATATTTTAAGCTGACGAAGTAAAATGGCAAACGCGACTTTGTGTGCGTAGTAAATGAGCTCATCATCATTATCAACCTATCGTGTTCCCACTGCTGGGATACAAGCCTTTTCTCAGAGAGAGAGAGAGCGAGAGGGAGAGAGAGAGATATAGGGAGGAGAGAGAGAGGGAGGGAGAGAGAGAGGGAGAGAGAGAGAGAGTGTGGATGGGCCCTAATCCACCGTGCTGGCTCAGTGCATGTCACGGTTTCCTCGTGATGTTTGCTTTCACCATTGTTGAGCGATGACATCAAAACTACATAATTTATTTAAATATTAAATACCGGATTAAATATTAAATATTAGTACAGGACCAAGGATCGAACTGGGGTGCCACCAGATTGTAAAGTGCACATGCTATAAACTGCTCGGCCACAATTGCTATAAGCTTTGGGCTTCCAGTTTCCAATGGAAACTGATGGTTTCTTATATATACTATACCGAGAACCAGTTGTCTGGATAAATCTAACATAGGTTTTAAGACAACTTACTAACTCGAAATGTAACGTACAATGTGTTTTTAAATAAAAAAAAAAAAAAAAAAAAAAAAAAAAATGGGCTTGCAATGGCTGGCTTTAAACTGGCTTCGAGTGCAATAAGGCCGTCCCAGACAACATAAATATCGTCATATCAACATGTGATTTGGGTTGTCATTTATGATACGTAGTGCCCAAGAATGAAGTTCCATGCCGTTCTTCTAGTTTCCTGAGAACTACAATCTAGGCATATTCAAAGCTAGAATGAAAATATTTCTTCTAGAATAACGTGTTCCATCCTCGGCCGCATCATCAATTACCATCAGGCCTCACCAGATATGGCATTGGTGCAGGGCCGAGGATCAAAAAGAATGACATCACATTGGAATAAAAAAAGAATTTTACGTGAATAAAAAATATTATCTATGGTGTTGATTCTGATGTAGTATAAACTAAACTAAATTTGACAGCTCTAAAATTGTTGCCATCCTTCTCTTACATATACAAAAATAAAAAAAATACATAAACAAATTAGTTTATTAGGCATTATAAAAAATTACAAAATAATATAAGAACCCATTGACTCCGAACCGAATTAGTAATAAATACTGTGTTATATTAAAATGAAGAGAGGCAGACAATTTTAGTCCTGTCAGATTGGTTTAGTTTAATGAGTTCTATGACAGAATCGACACCTATACCACTCGATACTATCCACACTATTCAACACAGCTCGTATATTCAAACAGCGTCGAATTCAGAATAACATAAGTTACCTATCTATTTATTTTATACAAGCGATAGAGACAGTTTCCTCTAAATTACAAAGACAGATCGGGTGCTAAATCACTCCACTATCAACGTTCAATAAGTTACTATGGAGCTATAAGCAACATTATGGGCAAAGTGTTAGGAAAGGAACACACGTGATTTCTGAGTAGCCTATGAAAATATTTCTCTTGAATCTTTATTTTACTACTAGTAGGCCGCCCCTACGTCAAAGAACCAGAGTCACCGACATAGCTGTTAAAATTTGCAAGTTGAAGTGGCAATGGGCAGGCCACATCGCTCGAAGAACCGATAACCGATGGGGAAGAAAGGTTCTGGAGTGGAGACCACGAACCGGAAGACGCAGCGTAGGGAGGCCTCCCACTAGATGGGCCGACGACATTGTGAGAGTCGCGGGCATCCAGTGGATGCAAAAGGCAGGCTGTCGTTCAGTGTGGAGGTTAAAGGGGGAGGCCTATGTTCAGCAGTGGAAGTCTTCTGGCTGATGATTATGAGGCCGCCCCTGCTTCGCACGGGCGAAGCCGGGATATATAGCCTATGTCAACCGGGGATAGTGCAGCATCCCAACAGTGAAAGAATTTTTCAAATCGTTTCAGTAGTTTCGGAGCCTATTCAATGCAAACAAACAAACAAACAAACATTTCCTCTTTATAATATTAGTATAGATGAAGGCTAAATAAATCAGGGTTACACATATAATTATACGCACCCTGTTACTAAGCCAGGAAAGTTTTAGGAAAGGTTGATAGTCTTTGACATTGCTCAAATTTTGCATACTCGTTTTTTTTTTGTTTTACTACATTCCCTGTGACGAAAACAGTTTTTCGCGTACACCACTGACTATTTAATTCACACATTGTCAATGTTGTAAAAAATTTGCTAAGTAGGAATAAAAGAACGATTCAACATAATTTTTAGAACAACATTGCAAATGTCCTAACTAATTTTTGTTATGAAACGTAATTTTTTCGGAAGAGATCAAAAAAAAAATGTTTACTTTTTTTTTATAAGGTTGAGTCTGAATATCTTCATCATCTCAGTGAACTAATTTTATTATACAATACAATTACAATACAATACAATTCTTTATTAATAACTCCATAGTTACAAGTCAAATTTCTCCAGTACACTTTCTACATCGATGTATATAAACTTATATAAACAGTATATGTTAATAATATTATTATGTGTACATAATTCAAATTAAATAATCTTATTCAATTAAAAATATTATGAGCAAAAATTTATTACAATATATTATGTCAGTATTTCATATGTCAAATTAATTCATTAATAATTATTTATTAACGCAGCTGCCTGAAATATTTATGGACGAATCCATTAATATTTCAGGCAGTTTAACATAGTCATCAAAATTATATCTAGCAATATCGTGTGTACTCGCCATTACTTAAGTTTATACACCTATAGAGGGTTACGCACGGTAATGTATCATAACTACGTCATTTACGCCTCGAATCAAATGATTAATGCGTTAAGTAATTATTGTGATCGGCTTTGGTAGCCCGATAAATTTTGGATATAACCTAGTTGCGAGAACAGAATACAATAGGTAACCTATATAGAAAATATGTGGATTACCGGCTAAATTTATAGCCTACGTTGACGCTCTATTGAACTTAGTTCTATGATAGCGTAGGTTGATCTATGAACTTATAGAGCAGAAATCATGTTGGGTACCTAGTAGTTGCTAAGGTAGAGCAGCTTTGGATGTTTAGAATACGTGGCTGATAAAATGTTTAACACATTGCACTGTGTTCGAATCTAACATAAATATTGATTGTCTCTGTTGATCTGTCAGTTTAAATTCCGCTCAATCATTCAATCAACTCATCTTCATTCACACAACATATTTTTCTCTCTCTTGCACCTAAGACGTCGCCATCGGCGGGGGTTCCATAATCCAGTTAATTACCATTTAATTAACTAATAAGTGCACAGCAAACCTAAGCATCAATAAATGCCATTCTTATGTAGCAGTGCAGTGTGTATTGATGCTTAGATTTGCTGTGCACTTATTAGTTAATTAAATGGTAATTAACTGGATTATGGAACCCCCGCCGATGGCGACGTCTTAGGTGCAAGAGAGAGAAAAATATGTTGTGTGAATGAAGATGAGTTGATTGAATGATTGAGCGGAATTTAAACTGACAGATCAACAGAGACAATCAATATTTATGTTAGATTCGAACAAACTGTACCTACTACCAGGATCCACGTAGACTGGTAATTTGAACGCAACTGTACCTACAAGCGGCCGATAGGCTGCGTGCTTTCAGGATTTAGAAACGGGCAATAAAGGCGATTGTTCAGGTTTCGCGCCAAACATCAGCGAAACCATTCTTTAACGGCCTCTTATACCAAATTTGACGGAATCAATTTTATTCAGTTAAATTACAATATTTGAGCTGGAAAAAATACATGTCACAGATACATATTATGTGTTTGAGTTTATGATTTGGTTCAAAACACGATAGAATAAACTTTACTTGATCAAAAAAAATCTGAAACAAAGTCGATTTAGCTTATTTTTTTCGTTTTATTCTCTAATGAAAGCTCGTAACAACCTGGGAATCGCTCGTACTAAAAGGCAATCCTATTCAACAGTTTTTGATTTGAATAAATTTTTGATAGTGAATAGTTTCGTTTTTTAGTGAAATTAAAGGCGTAAAAACGTTGCGAGAATTTGCCCACGCCGCGTTCAGTACCGCGCCAGGCGTCATCGAGGTCAGACCTATGTTTGTTTTTGTCGTTTCACTCCCCCCGCGGGCGTCGTGACTCTTGCGTGGCAAAATACATCGTCGCTATAACTTGGCGGGGGCTGAGGGAGCGTTTTGTTGCCTACGCGACTCGGATAACAGGCCGTTAAGTCGCTCAGTGTACCGACACTACCCTCGATCGTGTTAATGTAGGCAGCTCTCTATTTGAGGCAGAACCTGGACTCGTTCGAGAGGCAAGGAGACCGCCACTCGTTTTGTTTTAATCTCTGCAACGTGAACAGTCTCGCAACAGTCCACAGACGGCTTGCACGCTCGGGGAAATTGACTCACGTGGGCTGACATTTGACAGACTTTTGACCAGGAGTGAGACAGTATACGTTAAAATAAGTAAATACAAACGCAAATCTATCAGTCAAAATACTGTCTAATTAATATCGAGGAATGAATGCTACTTCAGCCACAATCTATTGCTGAACACAAGCCTCTTGTAAGCCACGCCAAAAAGCCTAATCTTTGGTTTTTCGCTTCCAGCCATTGCCTCACTTATATCGTCAGTCTATCGTGTCTCAGGGATCCTGAAACTCGATGAACATACCTAATGGGGAGAAACATTTAATAACTTCAGGTTATATTGTGTTTTATTTTATTATGACATACTAAGTGTTTGACTTTTGGAAAAACTCAGTCACACAGCGGGCAATGGATAGAGGTATGCTCAGAGTTCGCGATAGAATCCGAGACGTGGATATTCACCAAAGAACCAGTAACCAACATAGCTGTTAAAATTTGGAAGTTGAAGTATCAATGGGCAGGCCACATCGCTTGAAGAATCGATAACCGATGGGGAAGAAAGGTTCTTGAGTGGAGACCACGAACCGGAAGACGCAGCGTAGTTCTGCCTTCCACTAGATGGACCGACGACCTTGTGAGAATCACTGGCATCCAATGCATGCAAAAGGCAGGCTGTCGTTTGTCGAGGTTAAAGGGGGAGGCCTGTGTTCAGCAGTGGATGTCTTCCGGGTGATGATGATGATGATGACGTCTTTGACATCTGATTTTAAGTGCCGAAAAGTGGGGCCGAAGACAAAGCACACCTAACCTCGAATGAGAATATTTTGAGATGAACTCTACAATGAAATCTTCTTCTCCGTCAAAGCTCGCATGAACATTTATTTCATGACAAAATGGTTTACGGTTTTTTGGTGCCCGGTGACCATGTATTTCTGAAAAAAAAGAGGTCTAATATCCCCGAAACCGGTTGGAGATCGTCTCAACTAATAAATATAATACGAACTGTTTGTCATAGTTATTAAATCTAACGGTTTACAAGTGGATTTAAAAATGCCACCATTTGTCTAAAACTAGTACACGTCACAATCTGAAACCTACCCTACCTATATACCCCAATATTTTTCCTTATACCCCGCCATTTACTTTCTCCCCGTTTCCCTTCCAATAACAGTTAGGAGAGGAAAACTAGCGGGTGCAGTCAACACCAGCTGCTCCTGGAAAATGGAAACTTCGCTAATATATTGTTATAGTGATTTATGTATAGGTTTCTTGTTCGATACTAGTTCTTATTGAGGACTTTTGATGAAAAGTTAAAAGGTATAAGTTAGGAATTGTAAATTGTTTACGACTGGTTTGGCTCAGTGGTAGAACGACTAACTCATAAGCTTCTGCTGGTCTAGGGTTCGATTTTCGTCCATGTTTGTTTGTTTTTTTAACCTATGCTGGGACAGTGTAGATTAAAAAAACAAACTGCTGGGCAAAGGTCTCCCCCACTTCCCTCCACAAATAAAATATCTGCTCTAGTTCTAACAATTATATATTTACCATGGTAAGGTTTTAAAATGAGCATAACTCATTCCACAACCTTGCCACGGTAAATATCCCGTAATCATATACCTGTAGTGAAAAACCGTGATAGTTTGAAACAGTGTTTAAAAAGATATTACTTTTGAATGGGACTCGTTTATATAAAACAAACGAACCCAAAAATTCAAATAGCCAGATATATTTACGAGTAGCCATTGAAGAGTCCGATGGCATGATGTGAATAATATAGATAGTAAAAAAAATGAGTTTTTCGCGCGCACACAGAGAGAGCTGAGGAAAAACGGGACAGGAGGTGAACACTGCGCAGCGCATGCGACGTGAAGTTTGACGTCTTTCCCGCTAGATGGCTTTGTCAATCTGATTCAAACCATTTAATAGTTCCATTATCCACCTCTTGACTCCATTATTAGATCAGTCCGATGGTACCAAATCCCTTTCAAAAATAAACCTGTACGAAGCGCTTTGATTCTACTTTTATTGTGCGAACTGCTAGTCTGAAAGCGATTTCCTCTTACATATAGGTCTGTGGTGTTCCCCTATAGTTACAATCTGGGCGTCTTCAAATCACGAGTGAATCTATTTCTTCTGGGCAAGCGTGCTCTATCGTAGACCGCATCATCGCTTGACATCAGTCGGGTTGGCGGTCAAACGCCTATTATTACGACAATAAGAAGTTGCTTAAAATCGACTTCAAAGATTTGTTATACATAGTAAGTCAGTTACAAATGAGGCTAATAAAAAAAAGCCCTAAAATAACAAAAAAAAAACATACAGTCGAATTGATAAACTGCCCCTTTTTGATGTCGGTTTTTTATGCCATAGGTGGCAAACTAGCAGACGGGCTGCCTGATGGTAAGCAGTCACCGTCGCCTATGGATACTTGTAACACCAGAGGCATCACAAATACGTTGCCGACCCTTTAGAACTCGATTAACTCGCCTTTTGAAGAACCCCATGTTGTAGCTTCTCGGAAACATCGTAGAACATAGCACATTCCACGTCGGTTAAAATTAGTAAGTATACAAAAAATATCGATGATCTTATCATAATAAAATGAGAAGTCTTTATCAAGAAAGTTGACACAAAACGTGCCATTCCACTTTTCACCAAAATTAATGCCGCCTCCGTTCGTATAAAACAAACTTTATCTCGCAGTGACTTGTGAGCGTCGACGTTTCTTGCTCATTGTGCCGCTGACGATTTGTCAACGTCTCTGCTCATATTTTATCAACTCCCGGACAATAGTAACTACATTTTGATATCAAGCCCCGGGTCAGCGGGTATTTGTGCCAGCAGTACGGGAAATCACATGAAATTACTGCCTGCTGATAAAAAAAAACGTAACCAGTCACTAAGTTACGATTTTCAAAAGAACGCTGACATTAGAATTATTGGGGTTATGGTTTGCCAAAAGAATATTTCACTGCAAACACATTGCGGTAAAGAACATATTTTTTTCCCTCAATTTTTTAAGCTTGATGACTTTTTTTTTCCTCATATAAATCTGATGATAAACAATCAACCCCCATCACCATCAACGAAAACAAAATTAAAACTAGATCAAAAAGAAATATTTTATTATTTATTTAATACTTTATTGCACACTTACAAATTAAGTAAACATGTACAATTGTAGGACTTAATGCTAAACATTTTCTAGCAGTCATCCACCAGGTTGGAACAAATAATACGTAGGCGCGCATCAAAATTCACGCCACCAGGCTTCTAGCGTATGTGCCATTTGCCATGAACGGAAGATATTTTTAGAACCGTTACAACACCTTATAAATAAGACAAGTTATAAGTATTTTAATGTCATGCTAGACAGAAAGCGCACTATACTGAGTAATGACGTCACGCCTCAAGCGCACCATACAAATGCTATACTAACACACGCATTGCGACAGGGACAGAGTATCCCCTCTCTCTCCCTGTCTAAAACTTTAAATACTCATATCTCAGAGATTAATCAGCCAATTTAAATAGGTTTTTCAGTTGGTATGTGTTATGTATTTAGATATATTCATCGTTAAGCCTGTTATTTGTAATAAATTAAACATTAGGACACATAAAGTTATAAGATTATTGACGGGAAATTTACCGTGGTAAGGTTGTGGAATGAGCTCCCGATATTTCGGCGCAGTTACATGCACCATGTTCACGGGAAGACGAATAATCATATAACTTTAGTGAACAACCGTGATAGTTTAAAACAGTATTAGGACACATGCCTATTGCATTCTATTTTGTATCACATCACACCATCAGCCAGTAAATGTTCACTGCTGAACAAGTAAAGCCTATCTCAGAGAGGGGTGTTGCCATAATCCCCAAGTTTGGCAGGCATATAGGACGCTGCTGCCCATCCGGTGGTTCTGGTCTCAGTTTTAGGACATATCTGGGTCCTGTTTTGTATGTTGTTTGGATAAATAAAAATGAAACAGTGTGATAAAACTTACATTACTGCTGTATACAGTTCCGGGGTCTAGTTTTGAAACATTTGATGGATAGTACGGGTCGAGAACAGTTTGTCTTGTGGCGTTTTTTTCGTTTGCCGTTAACTTTTTGTGACGTATTGCCGGTGTAAGCTGTAGTGAGGTTTTATTTGGATTTATTTGGTGAACATTGTGTGTTGTGATAGTGTCGTTTGTTTTAAGTACTGTTTTTTTATATTCATCAAGGCGAGAGAAGCTTGTTAGACAAACATGTATTGTATTGGATTTAATACGAAAGACATGAACTGTGTGCTAATAATAACTAATGGACAAAACAGTTATTTTATTTATTTAAGTAGATCATTCACACAAAGATAATAAAAAAGCCTTAATTATTACTAATTATCACTAATCAAAAATAACGAATTAACTGAATTACTATATTCTGATGCATACTTCGACCATAATAAAATGGACGGACCCAGAAGGAGCGCAATTATGAAGATTACAAAATGAGCGCCGGTGCTCACTTCGTCTCAGTCGGTCTCTAGCCGTAGGAAGTGTGACACACGACTATTGTTACATGATAACGAAACATCTGAAAAAACTATGTCTTCGTGTGCTTTCCCAAAGTGTAATCATCATAATCATCATCAGCCAGAAGACGTCCACTGCTGAACATAGGCCTCTCCCTTTAACCTCCACACTGAACGACAGCCTGCCTTTTGCATCCACTGGATGCCCACGACTCTCACAAGGTCGTCGGTCCATCTAGTGGAAGGCAGAACTACGCTGCGTCTTCCGGTTCGTGGTCTCCACTCCAGAACCTTTCTTCCCCATCGGTTATCGGTTCTTCGAGCGAAGTGGCCTGCCCATTGCCACTTCAACTTGCAAATTTTAACAGCTATGTCGGCTATGCAAAGGGTAATAACACAACAAAAAACCACTATACATTTTTGGTAACAAATGTATTGTACAATGTACATGGTTATAATTAGGTGTAGAAGTATATGTCGTACGGTTTGACTCGTTTTTACTGAGCAAGTTCAATGGTTATGGCCCGTCCATTAATTTTATTTTGGTCGAAGTATGCATACATAGACTTGCAAACACTATACTGTAATTTTCATGGTAACACAAAATTTTCATATTTGTTTTGTCATAGCTTGATTCTCCAAGTTTCCTAAACAAACCCTAAACGCATTACATCCTACTTGCCACTAACCCTTTATGACAAAAGTAACCTAAAATCTGCTTATTAATACCATCCAAGGTAATTCTAATCAATGTAATGGCAGTAGGGCTCACAATAAGGGTCAAACTACACTAGGTACTAATGGAAATATAATAACTTTTTTACACTCGCGAGGCCTCATACTCGTGAAGTTTTTGGGAAATAATAATAATTATTTCAATATAAAAAACTGACTTCAAAATTAGTAAGCGCTCTAGTAATAAACCGGTGTGAAACCAAGTGCGAGTTGGGCTCGCGCACTGAGGGTTCCGTATCACCACAAAATTCAATAACGAAATTACCAGTTATAACTTGGTTATGAATATAAACTTGTCATCGACTTGCACTTGGCCATTTTTTATTATGTTTCGTTATACTTTAGAGTGTGTACTATAATAATGTAAAGTTTGACGCTTGAAAGTATTACTGTTTTTACATTAGAGCTAACACAAAAAAACGTAAAAAAATCGTTTGTTGTATTGGGACCCTTCTTTTTTTTACTGTTTGACTTTTTTATGATTTGTTTAGTCAGTCCGTCGTAACATTACATATTCTGTGACAATTTCAACTGGTTATTACGGTTCAAAAGATACAGCCGCTAATAGGTTGGACAGACAGACGGACGGACAGACAGCGTAGGCTCAGTAATAGGGCCCCGTTTTTACCCTTTGAGTCACCATCATCATCAGCCAGAAGACGTCCACTGCTGAACATAGGCTTCCCCCTTAACCTCCACACTGAACGACGGCCTGCCTTTTGCATCCACTGGATTACCGCGACTCTCACAATGTCGTCGGTCCATCTAGTGGGAGGCCTCCCTACGCTGCGTCTTCCAGTTCGTGGTCTCCACTCCAGAACCTTTCTTCCCCATCAGTTATCGGTTCTTCGAGCGATGTGGCCTGCCCATTGCCACTTCAACTTGCACATTTCTAACAGCTATGTCTGTGACTCTGATATGTAGTACCCTTTGAGTACGGAACCCTAAAAACCAACTTCGAAATTAGTAAGTGCTCTAGTAAAAACAATGAAAATTTAAAAACTAAAAAAATTAAATACTTACGGCGTACACAGAGGTGCTCAATGCTCAGGCACCCCCTATACGTCATGTCATACACATGGCATTCGTGGACTGCCGGACTGAGAGATCAGTGGCAAATTAACATAGAGGTACAAATACATAACCTGGGTATTACACAAACAGAATAAATTAAAGAACAAGCCGCCCTGGGGGGTTAGACAAGACCCACTTTCTGTTCGCTTCGCTTGAGAGAATATGTTATCTCAAACTAATGTCATTTTCATACAATTTCATCTTTCCGCAGGCGTTAACGCTAACAGAATGTGGGTCTTGTCTAACCCCCCTGGGGTGTCCCAGAACTCCATGTAGGATTTTAGGGTTAGTATTATGATTTTGCGTAATTTACCTAATAATGATTTCTACTCAGGTGGTGATTACGTTGAGCAGTTTTCGTTGTTTATTTATTTTTTATTGGCGGAGAAGATTTTAAAAATAAATTTGCCAAGTGCAATTCGGGCTTGCGCACTGAGGGTTCCGTACCACCACAAAATACATTAATTATCAATTTAAAAAAAAGAACTTTGTTTAGACTTAACGCCTAGCAAAATAACGAAGCAATTGCTCACATAGTTGTCACATACTTAGTTAATATTTTGCAAGTGAAACTGAGTATAACTTTTAATAAGTTTACGGCGGATTAACTAAGAAATAATAAATAAGTCAAAAAGTAAAGACAAAAGGGGTGGGTCCCAATAAAACAAACGTTTTTTTTTTATTAAACGTATTATTGTATTAGCTCTCATGTAAAAACGATAATACAAACAAGCGTCAAACTTGGCATGATTATAGTAGGTACACTCTAAAGTATAACAACAAATAATAAATAATGTCTAATGAGAACCGGTGACAAATTTCAGTTCTATCCAAATTAAGCAACGTATTTTGCTACTTAGATGACCTCATCGTCTTACCGCATCGCAATGCCACCATATAATAGTTTACTAATTTTGAAGTCTGTTTTTTAAATTGATAATTTTTGTATTTTGTGGTGACGCGGAACCCTCATTGTGTGAGCCCGACTCGCGCTTGGCTGGTTTATTCAGAAACACAGACTCCGTGAGAGAGTTCCACATCCTCGCTGTACGTACACCTTTATGAGGGTAGGTCAGCAAATGAGCTGGTTTAATAGCGAACTCGGTGGAATGGATGTAGATAATTATAATAATGTATTATGATAATGTATAACGACTCCGTGACGTCCCTTGTTAGGTGAGACACACTGAGAAACAGTCTGGTAAATTTTCACTTCTGTTAGTGAACACGAAACGTAATTTTTTTTGGTAGGTACAATTCCTATGCTGGGTTGTTTTTCAGCGGCCGCACTTTATAAAGTACTAGCGGTCCGCCCCTGCTTCGCACGGGTATAGATTATAGCCTATGTCACCCGGGGATAGTGTAGCTTCCCAAACAGTGAAAGAATTTTTCAAATCGGTTCAGTAGTTTCGGAGCCTATTCAATGCAAACAAATCTTTCCTCTTTATAATATTATTAGTAAAGAAGTATAGATATAGATAAGTTTTAGTAAAAAAAATATTTATATACTCTACACCAGCAAAAAAAGTGCGTCTTACAGTTGCAATAACATTGTAAAAGCTGAACAAAAACAGTTAATTCTGATCACTTTTACTAGAAAAAAATATAAAAAAATATTCAGTTTGAGATGTTATTGTAGCTGTCAGACGCATTAACTCCGCGGCTAGACTGTCATCATAATTATCATCAGCCAGAAGACATCCACTGCTGAAAATAGGCCTGCCATCTGCACCCACTGAATGCCCGCGACTCTCACGATGTTGTCGGTGCATCTAGTGGGCCTACCTTCGCTGCGTCTTCCGTTTCATGGTCTCCACTTGAGTGTTATGGGTAACTAATGGGGAAGAAATGTTCTTGAGAACCTTTCTTCCCCATTAGTTATCGGTTCTTTGAGCGATATGGCATTGCCACTTCAACTTGAAAACTTTAATAGCTATGTCAGTGACTCTGGTTCTTTGGCAAATATCCACGTTCTGGAGTCTATTGTGCAAAGAAATCAGCCGCTGTAGTCGTGTATAATTGTACCACGTTTGCTCTTTTTCTGTCAAAAAAAGTTGTCTCTTTTACATACATAATTATTTTCTCAAAGAAAATCAAGACACAATTTAAAACAGATAAATTTAATTGTTCTTGATTAAAAAGTTTGTCCCATAGTAAGCAAGTGTACAAACCGCAGTGCAGGTACTAGGACATTTACCGATACAGTCAGTGTTGTGTGTCGTAGTGACAACCCTGCGATTTTTCAAGATCAAGTGAGGGTAGAAGAATAAAACACCCGCTCTTCTCGCCGGACTCAGCCGCAGTTTTCAGTCAGCTCGTGACCACGGCCATTGCAACATGGTCGAAACGTCGAGCGAAAAGTATATATTTTTACCTAAATTAAATAATACGTGATAAGTCCCGATAAACATTTAAAACATGTGTTCAAATAGCGTTTGAAAATTACTAAAAAAAGTTTTCGAAATTTTAAAAATTACTTCAAAAGTTTTCGTTCTCCATCCTTCGTGCCCGTATAATGATAATGCTAAGAAGGCAGATGGCGACAATTGAGCGTTACACACCGTCCGCTCATCTAATCCACTTTTCCGTATAATTAATGCCATTAAAGCAATATAGATTAAAGTCCGAGGTGTCTGTTCCCAACTTTCGGGGTCAATTGTTTGAACAGTTGGCCTGGAATACAATGTAACGAAGTACTCTTGGTTAAGTGGAGTTTGGACTGGTAAAAACTTCTACGAATTGATTACACTGAATTGTCAAAGCAACAATGACTTCAGATATGAGCTAGCGTTATTGAGAATTTCTCACAGAGTTTTTGGCACAACCGTGAAAAATATTTTTATGTCTAAGTATTTTTATGTTGTTCATTGTATTATTTTTATAGACTTCTGTATAAAATAAAGGTTGATTATAAAATGAAATTAAAATAAGATTAAATAGTTAATAATTATTTATGTAGTGGTGCCCTTATTAACTGAACCACCGGAGAATGGGCAGCAGCGTCCTGTTAGTACACGGTGAACGTACTGCGATCTCCAAGCCGCCTGCCAAGCGTGGGGATTATGGCAACACCCCTCTCTAAGAGGGAGGCCTTGTTCAGCAGTGGACATTTAATGGCTGATGATGTGTGATGTGTGCCCTTATTAACTAAACAAAATACAAGCTAAAACTAAAACTACAAATACAGTTAGACTGCCCATTGACCGTTGAAGGTCTAAAGACAATATGTAGTGGTGACATATTTGAGGCATTTGGAGTCGAGACATTTGGCGCTTGGGAGCTCACCTTATTTTAAAAAAAAAATCACGTTGCATGACTAAAATGCTGGTGTATTTCTTGGATAACGCATAAGCATTGCCATTCAGCGTAGTAATGCAGCCAGTAGAAAGATATAAGAACTAGATATAAGTTTTTGTAAAGTAATCGAATAAAATTTATTTTCTTTTCGCTTCTTTTCTTTTTCAACATGCTGGGTACGCTGCCAACTGGCAGTGAGCTTGAGCATTTGGATTGTCTTTACACCTTCAACGGTCTATAGGAAGTCTAACCGTATTGGTAGTGTTAATATTACCTTGTATTTTGTTTAGTTAATAAACGCACTTGCCCCAGAAAGTTAATGTTAGAGTTAAGTTATCATTTACCAAGTATTAGTAATCGTACTAGAGTGTAAAAAAGTGATCATAATATTTATATTTTCGTGATGTTTCCAAAACTCTATAGAAGCCCTCTAGTACCTAATGGTTCCATAAGTTTACTAGGGTATAATTTTATTTTAACTTGACCGTGATTTACTTTGCTTAATTCTGACTGTGACTATGGCATGTTTGACGATTTCTAATAAAATTTGATAATATTTCAATACTTAACACTGGCAAATACACAAGACGTGGGACATCAAAATCCTATTAAAAACATATATTCCAAGTTTAAACTTCGTTGCTGAGATTGAACTAAGCAATCATACCTAACTAAAGAAACTATAGCGCTTTGATTGCACTTTTAGTCTGTGGAATGCGCTGCCTGAATGGGTGTTCCCCGATAGATACAATCTGGGTGTCTTCAAATCACGAGTGAATCGGTTTCTTCTAGGTTGCTCCACCCTAGACCGCATCAAGCGAGTTGGCGGTCAAGCGCAAGCCTATTATTATTATTTTTTTAATTAGGCTAATATTGTAAACTAGATTCCACGTAATGACATCGATTCTGATGCACTCTAAACTAAACTGAACTAAATTTGACAGCTCTAAAATTGTTGCCATCCTTCTCTCACATATTAAAATGAAAAGAGAGGCAGATAATTTTAGTCCTGTCAGATTGGTTTAGTTTAGTGAGTTGTATGACAGAATCGACGCCAAGCAGTTTTAATTTTATTTTGTTATATAGCATTTTGTGCTGTTCAAATTATTTTTTTCTCAAGTTTTGTTTCTTTAATAATGTAAATGTATCTATTTTCTATGAAATTCATTCATTACCATACTTTGACGTATCTATTTATTAGTTAACCAATTCAATGGTCAGATATTTAAATCTATACTAATATTATAAAGAGGAAAGATTTGATTGTTTGTTTGTTTGTTTGCATTGAATAGGCTCCGAAACTACTGAACCGATTTGAAAAATTATTTCACTGTTGGGAAGCTACACTATCCCCGGGTGACATAGGCTATAATCTATACCCGTGCGAAGCTGGGGCGGACCGCTAGTATTTAATATTATGTGTGTGTGTGTGTTATGTGTGTGTTATGTGTGTATGTGTGTTATGTGTGTGTGTTTATGTGTTTTGTGTGTTGTGTGTATTATGTGTTTTTTGTGTTATGTTTTGTGTTTTTTGTTTTTGTGTTTTTTTTGTTATTGTGTGTGTTTTTTTGTGTTTTTTTTTTTTTTTTTTTTTGTGTGGTTTAGATATTATAATTATCAATAATTTTTAATTGACTCACTCCTCTGTATTTTCCCAAGCTTGCCTTCCGTTATAGGCCCCTTCCTGAGACTTTATAACAGTGTAACAGTACCTTTGTAACTACATAAAGTACTAGCTCGTGTAGAAAGACAGGAGTAAAGTTAAATTAGTCTACTATAGATGCATTTTCACAGCGGTCAATTTTCCACGCACACTGAGACCTCTGTCCGTTGCCAAAAACTTTATCAAAGGGTCTACCTGTAACTTGATCATGTAGTTTTGTCCATGTTGTTAGAGGTATAGTACAAAGTTGAAATGGACGTTACATTGACGGCAACAATAAAAATAAAAAAATAAATAAAAAATGTATTTATTTCAGGCATGGAACCCATATTGTTACACATTTTTTACAGTTACAAAAGAAAATTAGAAATAGATCATAGTTAAAAATGCAATAATAATATAAAATTGTTAAAATTATAGAAATATCACAGTCATTTTCGGTTCGCACTACGGTGCACTGACAGCCACGATTTAAAAATCGGACTAACAATGTTGGTTGAGACTCGAATATGCGGTTCCCTTAACCTATACGTCTCACAGATCTTATCGAATATAAAATCGTGATTATTTTTGTGCTCGAACTTCACACAAACGTGTTCCTCTATTTTTTTTGTTGTAAATAATAGGCTTACATTTGACCAACATCTCGCCTAATGTTAAGCGATGATGCAAAACTAACTAGCAAAACGCTAGCCCATCTCATCATTAAAAAAATATGTTGTCACAGTAAAATGGTAACAAGTGATTTTTATTTCTCGTGTCATTTTATTCCGTCATATTACAAGATATCGAAGCAAACATTTCTTTGTTTGTAATGTTACAATAGACACCATGACATGATTTTGTTTCTTTTTGGAAATTCACACTCATTGATTTTATATCTACAATAATGTGAAAATGTGCGAGCGAGAGAGCTGCAGAGGGTATACAGGACCCTTAAAGAATATTCTTGTACGCATCTGTTTTCTAATTTTATAATGAACTAGCAGTCCGCCCCGGCTCCGCACGGATATAGTTATATAGCCTATTAAAATAGCCTATATTAATCAGTGATAATATAGCATTCAAACAGTGAAAGAATTTTTTAAATCGGTCCAGTACTTTTTGAGCCAATTCGTTAAAAACATACATACAAATCTTTCATCCTTATAATATTGTATGTATGTATGTATGGATATGCCTTCAATTTACACTAATTTAACGTTTTAAAACTCCAACAAAAAGTAAAACAGGCTCATTTTAATAAATTTTAAGTAATAAAAGCTTGTAATAAAAATAAACTAACCATTTGTCATATTCATCGAAAGATGTAACTTTCATTATGACCTCAAATAACCTCGAATTGCCAACTTTATCCTATGTAACTAAGTTACAAGAGAAACCAATTCCTTCTAACCTAAAAAGGGTTTTGTCGCAAACTACCTATTCCAAACTTTTCATCCGGAACCCGAAAGAATTATTCCGTAAAATAAAAAGCAAAACTAGATTTACTATAGCCTGGCCAAAAATTCCACTAACAGTAAACACTTTGTCAAAATAAAACTTACCAGTCCAATCGAGAACTCACCTGAAAGGTTTCAAGTGAGTGACTATGACAAGGTTGTCCAGCAGTTCAGTAGTGTGAAAAGTTGACTGTAGCATGTGGAACCTCCAACCCATGTCAATGTAGAGTGACATCGGTACAGGAGAATCGGGACTTGGTTTACTGTTGGAGTTAAAGTATTGGTAACACGGGAACATGGGGCAAGTGGCTGGACACCTTGCTAAATTGAAAACGGGCTTTTGTAGCCATGTAACAAAGGAATTGAAATGTCCGAAATTAAATTACGCGTCTCGATTGTTTTTCGGATTCTATTTCGATATTTTTACACATTAGATAGAAAACATTTTTTTTATTTTATTTAAAAGGCTGTCATGGCATTTTGTAAGAAATTCGTTGTAGCCAGTTGCACCCTTATAAACAAAACGTCAGTCATTTGAAATCAGTTAGGAACTGTGATGCGGAATAACTTTAAGACCTAACCCAAAAAGGTAAGGTTCTTTGGATGCGGAGTTCATCACTAATAATACCTGGTAATAGATTTTCCTTCTCATTTCCTTTCTATTTACTGCTCGTTTCTGTGAGATAGATATACTTAGAACCCACATTAGAACTTTAAAATTGTATTTAAATAGACGTTTTGATTGATTGATGAACTCTTTATTGTTCACACCATTAAAATTGTTACAGAAGACAAAAAACTCTTTCAAACTATATAGTGCAACAACTGTCTGTCTAAGAACTTTAAAAGTTCATAGAAATATTATGATATTCAGCAACAGCATGGTGAATTAGGGCCCATCCTCTTTCTTTGAGAGAAGGTTTGTGTCCCACCAGTGGGAACATGATAGGAATGATGATGATAGCACGCTTTACTTGATAGTTTGTTTGATAGTTTACTTGCAATCCCAATAATAATAAACCTGGAGTTCCACCGCTCCGCTATGCTTGTTTCCGCCTCTGTGAAAACAAGCATGCTGCTTCAATGCGTCTCAGACAGTGACGTTCTCGTTTAGGATTTCTACGCAAAAATGAACTACCATCTGATAGTAGGTAAAACCGCGTGTCTCACCTAGTGAAATATTAAAACGACTTATACCTTTTTTCGACCCGGGTATGTCCTAAAACTGCGACCAGAACCACCGGAGGATGGGCAGCAGCGTCTTATTAGTACACGGTGAACGTACTGCGATCCCCAAGCCGCCTGCCAAGCGTGGGGATTATGGCAACACCCCTCTGTAGGAGGGAGGCCTTTGTCCAGCAGTGGACGCTTAATGGCTGATGATGATGTGTGTGATACCTTTTTTTATGCCATAGGTGGTAAACAAGTCGGACTGCCTGATGGTAAGCTGTCACCGTCGCCTATGGATACTTGTATCACCAGAAGCATCAAAAATTGCCGACCCTTTAAGGGTCCTGTATACCCTCTGCAGCTTTCTCTCTCGCACATTTTCACATTATTGAAGATATAAATCAGTGAGTGTGAATTTCCAAAAAGTAACAAAATCATAACATGGTGTCTATCGTAACATTACAAACAAAGAAATTGTCAATTTGATATATTTTAATTTGACACAGTAAAATGGTAACAAGTGATTTTTATTTCTAGTGTCATTTTATTCCGTCAAATTACAAGATATCGAAGGAAACATTTCTTCGTTTGTAATGTTACGATAGACACCATGACATGATTTTGTTACTTTTTGGAAATTCACACTTACTGATTTTATATCTTCAATAATGTGAAAATGTGCGAGCGAGAGAGCTGCAGAGGGTATACAGGACCCTTAAGACTCTATTAACTCGTCTTTTGAAGAACCCCATGTTGTAGCTTCTCGGAAACACCGCAGAAGGTAACTACTTGAATACTATTTTGTTTTAGGATCCAATTAAGATACTAAAATGACGTATTATCAACTAGTGATTGAATATTACAAAGGTAAGGGGAAACAATATAACTCAATTGAGTTAATATTAGGGCGATAGTAAATTTACCACAGGTCTGTTACACAGTCTTAAGTAAACCAACATTTTAAGACAAATACAATCTCTAACAACACAGAAATAAGGTACAAGTTGGTGTAGATAGGAGCAGTATACAGGGTGACACAATGTGTATTAGGGAATCCAAGTGAACCGACATTGTTGATAAGGGTCGCAGTTCCTAAGGCGACGGTGTCCTATCGAGCTTTGCTCCTACTGGTGTTTGGCAAAGGAGGTAGCGTTTTGAGAAAAGTGACGTCAATACTATGGCATTATCTAAAACTTCAGAACTAAACATTAAGTAAAAATATTAACCTTTAATGTATACGAATGACCTTTGGCCTTTTTTTATGTAACCTTTTATGTGTTACTTTTTAAACGCTGTCTTGCGGATTACACGCATAGCGCTAGACTTATGCATAAAAATGGTCCAATAATTGCGTAATTCCGAATCAAATAAAAATAATATATACAATAGTCCACGTCGGTGCAGGGTAACATCCACCACAGAATAAATTTGGACGTCCACAAAGCTCGGCGACGTCCGCGTAAAAGCGAGTCTACATCGGTGTTGCCAGTTGTGACATGCTAAAATATCGCTCAGCCATCTTCATCTTGGACATCCAATAATTATACTAACATTTATTACAAAAAGTATAATTATCGTGCCGTATGTGTGTATAATTTATTTCCATTTAAATTGTTCAAACCTCCATCTCTTCTGACTTATAAAAAGTCGTAAGTCCTCGGTAGCAAATTGAGTTTACAAGATTGGATTAAGAACTAAATTAGATCATATTTCGCAAGCCAGTTTGTGTTGCGATCACTGGTTATCATGTAGTCTAGAGCTGTGCCTAATTTTAGGATTTGCGCCGCTGTCTGAAAACTGGTGAAATATTCAGAAAAGGCGTACGAAAATGATGCTCGAGAGTTATGAATCGTAACATGAAAATATAACATTGTTGATATTAAAATTGTACGTGCTATTTTTTACAGTGATTTATCAGCCACGACTGCTTTTGTATGGAAAACGATGGCAGTAATAATTCTGAGAACGAAAAAAGTGTAAGTGTTAAAAAAAATTTTTTTTTTTCAATTTGATAAGAACAGTACGAAAATAAGCAATGTTCAGTTTTGATTTCAAGTTAAGTGGGCACACGGGCAGCGTTTTGTACATACAAACGTATTCTCGTGTTTCCTCTCTAGATAATACCGCTAGAACAGTATTTTTTTTAATAAATTTTATTTATCTCCCCCATTGTCATGCTTCTATCATTATTTTTTTCTTATTAGTTAACTACTATAAGAAATATGAGCCTTTAAATATCCCAAAAATTGTTTTTTTTTACCGCCATGTTCAGACGTCTATCAAACTAATTTGACGAGTTTATAAAACAAAAATAAATGATAAAAGCATAGTTCAATCTTTTTCACATCTATTAATTTAAAAAATAATGAATTCGGCTTAGTTTTGAATGAGGAAACAGAAAAATACGAGACGATGATTTTGTCTAATTATCGTAGGTATAATCGATCCGAACTGCAGTTGTCCCTATTGCGCTCTACGAGGAGAGGCTTGAGGTCAGGGGACAGCAATAGATTTGCTAAATACCTGTTCATAAAATTTCTTGGCCGTGGTATGCCCTCTTAATAAGTAATAAAAGAGAGAAGAGAGAGAGAGAATGTAAAAGTAATTTGATAACAATTCACATTTATGTTGTTTAGCTATTTAGTTAAAATCAAAACATCGCAAGGTCTCACTACTAGCGTACGTAATTACAAAACATATACAATACAATTCTTTATTAATAACTCCATAGTTACAAGTCAAACTTCTCCAGTACACTTTCTACAGCGATATATATAAACTTATATAAACAGTATATGTTAATAATATTATTATGTGTACATAAGTCAAATTAAGTAATAACTTATTCAACTAAAAATATTATGAAAAAAAATATAACACAATATATTATGTCAGTATTTCAATATCTCAAATGAATTCGTTAATTATTTTATTAACGCAGTTACCTGAAATATTTATGGACAAATCCGTTAATATTTCAGGCAGTTTATTATAGTAATCAAAATTATAAAATTGTTGGTCAAGAAGCCAAGTTTTAATTAAAGTAAACACAAATTAAATAGTCAAAGGTAATTAAAATTTTATAGAGCTCTTAAAATACATTCTGCATAAACGCAGTCAGTCAATCTTTCATTCGTAGCCATTGAACAAATTTGTACAAACATCGAAATGTTTAGTTAAACGTTTCAAACTGAACGGAGCAGCAAAATAAACGGATAAAAACAAAATGGCGTCAAATCCACAGCGACAATCGACGAGCTTGCATAGCTACAGTAGAACCAGTGGGAATCCACCATGGAATGGAAAACATTTTTGCGAATAGAAGCAAAAATACTTGTGGTCATAATGATTTAAAAACCTTTTTTTACAAAAATAACAATTAATGTCAAATAATTTTACTATTGAAACTGACGTGGTTTTCACACATTTTATTTATATTACACGGGAATTACTCACGTAAGATTAAGCCGGTTACTCCGACTATAGTTTCAACCGCATTAGACTGCCTTTTTCGCTTTGCAAAGCGAGACGCAGCCGCGCGCGCGCATTCACCTTGAAAAAGGCCGTCTAATGCGGTTGAAACTATAGTTGGAGTAACCGGCTTAATCTTACGTGAGTAATCCCCGTGTAATATAAATAAAATGTCAAATAATGTTTTTTCTGAAGTACTTATCTACTAAAGACTAAAGTCACAGTACAGTACAGTACACTAAAGTTATATGATTATTTAAGGGATATTTACCGTGGTAAGGTTGTGGAATGCAGTACAGTGTTTTAGTACAGTACAGTTACTAAAGCTACTTGACTAAATCTTCGACCAAAATATAATGAATGGACGGGCCATAACCATTGAACTTGCTCAGTAAAAACGCGCGTTTCGGACGTGACCCGTCTATTAATCATTTTATTTTGGTCGAAGAACTATAAAGTACATGATTCGCAAAAAAGGAAATAAGTCCAGAAAAGTATTATTTAGCAAATAAATAACCACTTCGTGTACTTTTTTGATGTACGAATTGCATAATCACATAAAGATAATGCCTCGAGATAGGAAAAACCATGACATTCACGATACGATTATAACCTTAAAATATGAATCATCATCATCATCAGCCAGAAGACGTCCACTGCTGAACATAGGCCTCTCCCTTAAACCTCCACACTGAACGACAGCCTGCCTTTTGCATCCAAAAATATGAATATGAAAAAATGAAAATATGAATATTTTTTGTAATAGTTACGATTCCAAGCTACTCCGCTATAAAATGATGATTCTATGGGAATTCAGTAATATATTTTAAATACAACACATAATTTTTCTTTGCTGTTGGTTTCGGGGTGAAAAATATATGGACGCAGAACATTGTCTTTTGCAATATCAAGAAATTGTGCATCACGAAAACTGACATAAAATCGTTTTGAGATAAAGATGAGCAAAAAAATCTGTTGGTAATTTTGTTATGCCTCAATAGGTATCATCGTCATTTCAGACACAGGACGTCTACTGCAGGACATAGGCTGCCCACATCGTTCTCCAAAAGGGCCGGTTGGAAGCGGCCTGCATCCAGCGTTTCTCTGCGGTCTCTTCTAAGTCGTCTGTCCATCTTGTGGGTGGACGTCCTACGCTGCGCTTACCGGTCCGTGGAGGTCGTCTCAATCTACTATTTAAAAATAAGTCGGGTTTTCCTTCCTGACGCTATAACTCCAGAACGCACGAACCGATTTCCACGGTTTTGCATTCGTTGGAAAGGTCTCGGGCTCCGTGAGGTTTATAGAAGTCATCTGGTGGCGAAACGGAGTTCGCCGGGTTTGCTAGTAGGTATATAAAATGATAAAATTGTACTTTTCACTAGTTGTGTTTCTCCACTAGGGTTGCCTCACAATAAATCCGAGGCTTCAGTCTGCATACTCTGTGACATAGATCCACCGATAAGACAGTGATGTATAACGGCAATTGCTTTTTGCAAATTGTTCACCCGCGGCAGGGGGTCATACCCCCCACTACACGGCACCGTGGATTTATGTGAATCAATTATTTCACGGCACAAATGAGGACGGACCGACATTAAGCTTCCCTGATAACCCTAATGGCTTTTGAAGGGGTATGAACGAAAAAATAATGGTACTTTTTTCGTGTTATGTGTTATCGTTAGCGTAAAAGTTCAATAAAGTTGATGAGTTGCGCAGATGTTAACAGGCTAGCGGGGTATTGCTATAAAATCATTACAAGAGGTTTGTTTTTAGGGTTCCGTACCCAAAGGGTAAAACCGAGACCCTATTACCTACGATGTCTGTCTATCCGTCTGTGCTACCTATTAACGACTTTCTTTCGAACCGTGATAGATAGCTAGTTGTAATTTTCACATAATATGAAATGTTACGGCGTACTAACTAACAAATAATAAAAAAAGTCAAAAAAAATCGGGGCCCCCATTCAACAAACGTATTTTTTATTAGCTCTAATGTAAAAACGGCAATACATACAAGCGTCAAACTTGGCATGATTATAGTACACACTACACTAAAGTATAACAACAAATAAATTTTATTATGGCTAAGTGCGAGTCGGTGACAAGTTTCTGTTCATTACCAAGTTACTTATAACTGGTAATTTCGTTATTGAATTTTGTCGTGGTACGGAATCCTCAGTGGTGGACCGATGACATAAAAACAACTATTGGAAACGACTGGAAGTGATTGGCGAGAGACTGGGAAGTGTAACATAAACAAAAGAAGGCCTATACCCGACAGTGGTTCACTCAGGGTTGATGATGATGATGATGATGATGATGATGATGTTCATAGTACTCATCATTATGAACAACTTTTACTAGGAGAGCAACTCTGAAATACCAAAAAAAAACTTCAATACATTTTGTTTAGTGTGAATGCCGTTTTCTATGGAAAAGCAGTTTTCTGTGATATCAGGGTTGGTCCTATAGTAAAAGTTGTTCATCAAGACGGATATGATTATGGTCAGTTTTCAGCTTAGTACATCCTTTCCGCGTAACCTTGTATAGGTACTAGCCACAAAAATAATTTAAGAGGTTTGAAAGTGACATAGGATATTTTTTCATCCAAGTAAATGTTTTGATTCCTGTGGGATGGTTCAGGTGGATTAAGCAAGAAGCGCAGCCAGTATAATAAATGGTGAAGAATAATAAAACCTCTTTTCATACCTTGTACTAAAATAGTTTCATTTTGTACTTCCGTTTTCCGGCCATTAATATCACCTCCGTTTTTGTATTCAAAACGGAAAACGGAAGAAAACTATTTTCCTCTTCTACATCGAAAGCTTTACGATTCACGTTGAGATAGTTTATCAGAAAAAGAAGCTATTTCCTGATCTCTGCAGGAATGGTAAGGTACGTAATGTTTTGAATTACTTATGCAGTGCCCAATTTTCTTACACACAATTAAATTAGTCATAGTAAAAGTGACCTCTTTAGGTTTATTTCTTTATCCTATTAGTAATCCATAATCCGTGGAGTTGGAGTAATTAGTAAGCCGTGGTAGCCTATTTGGGAGACCGTTAGACTTGAAAGCGTGAGGTCGCGGGTTCAAACCCCGGGCCCGTACCAATGAGCTCTTTGGAGTTTATGTACGGATTTTCATACCACTGGTGAAGGAAAACATCATGAGGAAACCTACATACGTACGGAGAAGAAATTCAATGTATGTGAATCCACCAACCCGCAACGGCCAGCGTGGTGGATATGGCCCTATCACCTTTTCGCGGGTAGGCTAAAAGTTCAGCAGCGGACTGTTAGAAGGCTGATTATGCTGACTCCTTAATCAAGACCACGTGGTAAACTCAGAATAATTAAATACATACAGCTAAAAAATAAACTTTCAAAATGTATGAATAAAACTCATTTATTAAAAAGTTATTTTGCGAAACCTTAGATTAAGAATGCGCTGCCTGAATACGTTCATAATTCTGCATAGTTACAATCTGGGTATCCTCATTCGTAAGAGAATTGGTTTCTTCTGGGCAAGGATGAGCCATCGTAGACCACATCTTACGAGGTGGCGGTCAAAAGCAAGCAATATTCAGTAAAATGATTTATGATAATTATAAGCACTGAGTTTACCACCTTAAGTTACAAAACAAATCAGCCTGAGACTTTGGATTTTATTGTAAATCGTGCCAAGAAGATTTTCAGCAGTGATTGCCTCGTTCAGACTAAAATTCTTAGTCTTGAGCATTGGCCAAAGTTGCCAGTCTAAAGGTGGTTGTGCGTCGAATCTGCATGATCGAATTCCTCCTGCTTATTCTTATAGTGCTAACAGACGCTCGAACGCGGCTGACGGACCGCCGTCCAACTAACGGGAGCAAAAGAGTGAGAATTTCATATTTCCCTCTCTTTCTCTCTCATTGGTCAGACGGCGGTTGAGGTCAGCCGCGTTTGCAGAAAGCAGTGACACCGTTTCGTTGGTCCTACTAATATTATAAACGCGAAAGTTTGTATGTATGGATGTTTGTTCGTCTTTCACGCAAAAACTACCGAATGGATTTTAATGAAAGTTTACAATAATATAGCTTATACATTAGAATAACACATAGGCTATAACGGGTTGTAGTAGCGAGGCCGAAGGCCGAGCTCTACGCGTACGAAGTAGCGAGTTTCAGCTAGTGTTATTAATATATGCTTTGGAATCGACTGGCTGAAAAATAAAATCTGGGTGTATTCAAGTCACGAATGCATCGGTTTCTTCTAGGCAAGAATGTTACATAAAAGACGGCATCATTGCTTAACAGCAGGCAAAGTTGTGGCCAAGCACAATCATTGTATTCAATTAAAAAACTGATAAGCTAATAACAGTTTTAGTAAATTTTAAACTAAAACGAGCTCCTCCTCAGTCAAGGTCATTATAATTACTATGCTGGCCACGTATATCCAAAATATTATGTACAGAACGCATGCGGCTTTTGACAAATCTCAGTATTATATAGCAAAAAAATGTTTAAACGCGCGACGCAAAAATTTGCTTTACGTACCTAAATATCAGTGTATGACACTAATTTTATCATTTTCATTGTGTCGGGAAGTGCATTGTAGTTCCTAGTGTGCTTACACTCTACCGTCAACATATACAATATTCGGGGGTGCAAAATGGAACGGCAAAGGCGGAATCTTCCTTTCCGTTCACCCTTCTGCAGGGGAAATTGCTACCATATATCGGAGCTTATCTCTAGATCTATTTACATCTTCATGACGCAACGTCTTCGTTCCTTCCGCTTAGAGAGAACGTGTTTTTTGACAATAAATAACACCCGCGTGACCCCAAAACTAAGATTTTTCTGGTCATTGAGCCCGACTCGAATAATATTTGCGGATTGGGCGAAATTTCCTTGTTAGAATTGGAATTGGAAACATGCTTGTTGAAAAAATCAAAGATTATTTTTTTCTACTCAATCTGTGACTATTAACATAAGGAAAATTTACCTCCCCATCGAATTGAGTTAGAGATTGTCTCATAATTATTATCATCATCATTATCAGCCTATCATATTACCACAGCTGGTACACAGGCATTCTCTCAGAGAGAGAGAGAGAGAGAGAGAGAGAAAGAGAGAGAGAGAGAGAGAAAGAGGATGGGCTCTAAGCCACCTGGTTCACCATGCGTTTGTTCAAATTTATTATAATACTAGCAATGCACCCCGGCTTCGCACGCGTGTATGTCTTAATTTTTCACACCTTGGGTTACATTATTGGAGTTTTATTATTTTGAAAATTAAATGTAGTCTAGATCACCCGGGGATACTGTAGCTTCAACAGTAAAAGATTTTTTAAATCGGTTTAGTAGTTTCGGAGCCTATTCAATGCAAACAAATAAACAATCTTATCTTTCCTCTTTATAATATTTTTATAAACTAGCGACCCGCCCGCACGGGTGTAATTTACGTGCGCAGCCGGGGCGGGTCACTAGTTATATGTATAAACCTTCCTTGAAAATGTATCTAACTGATGGTGAAAACCGCATCAAAATCCGTTGCTTGGTTTAGGAGGAGTTAGCGGCCATACAGACATACAGACAGACAGACAAACGCGGAAAGCGACTTCAATTTATACTATGTAGAGATAGAGATATATAGTATAGAAAATGCAGAAGAAAGCTCTAGTAGCAAGAACGACTGTTTTGCACACCCACCTGGGAATTATTTGCCAGTTATTCAACCGTCAAGCACTAGTGTACAATGCACTTTGGTGTGTTTCGGACTGAGCGGTAATGTTTCCAGTAAAACTACAAGGCATATTGAGATTATGTATCATAGAATCAAAATCTAGTGTAATAATTCGAGGGGTATTATGTTATAGGAATATATCGATGTATAAAAATCGGTTGAGGTTAATAAAGGTGGGAAAATATTATTATATATACACGTACCATAATTCTATTCTTATGACAATAGACTTTTTTTTAATATAAAATTGATCTACTTTTGGCTACCAACTCGCCTGATGGTAAGCGACGGTGTGGCCGAGGATGGAACACGTTGATCTAGAAGAAATCTATTCACTCTTGCCTTGAAGATGCCTAGATTGTAGTTCTCAGGGAACAAAGATGTCAGGGAGTTCCATACCAAGAAAACAAAGAAAAGAAGGTGCATATTCTACATACATTATTAAATGCTGTTTCTTTGACGAGAAACATTAATAAAAGATGTATATTAAAATAAAACACATAATATAAAGTATTATTTTAGGAACACTATCTCAACGCATGTAGTATCAACTAAGACTGACAATTCAAATATTGCAAAAAGTAAGTATATTTCGGATATCTTCCTAATTAATCGAATTAAGACCTTCCTCTTTTTTTAAGTCAATTAAAATGAGTGCTATGTTTTGCATAGTTGGTAAAAAAGAAGCTGTTATCGACCTAAAGCTACATATCCCGGCTTCACTTATCGTAGGTAAGTAAAACAAGACAAGTACGTTTGATATCTTAGAAAAAGGTACTGCTTTGATCAAAAGTTCTACGGTAGACCCATTGAACCCGCAAAGTTCGCTCATCCGTGACTACGCTTATGAAATAAAGACATGAAGGTACATTAGACGGTTGGTAAACACAATTGGATGAATTCAATTTCCTTCAGTTTTTAAGCCTTGTTACTATTTTTTTGACACGACTGATGTATTATTGGAACTCTCTCGCTCTCTCTCTCTCTCTCTCTCTCTCTCTCTCTCAGTGAAATTTCCCATGCTAACTATCCAGCCAATTTTCGTCTGTTTGTGTTGTGTTCTTGTTTGTTATTGAAACAATCTCTTGGAAAAATTGCACATGCTAACTGACCTGTCGATCGTCTTTGGTATATTTGGGTGTTATTGGAATGGTCTCTCGGTGAAATTGCACACAATTACTGGTCAGTCGATCGTCCTTGGTATGATTGGGTATTATTGGAATAGTTTTTCGATGAAATTGCAAATGCTGACTAACCAGTCGATCGTCCTTGGTATGATTGGGTATAATTGCAATAATCTCTCGGTGAAATTGCACATGATTAGTGACCAGTCGATCGTCCTCGGGTATGTTTGGGTATTATTGGAATAGTTTTTCGATGAAATTGAAAATGCTGACCAACCAGTCGATCATCCTTGGTATGATTGGGTATAATCGTAATAATCTCTCAGTGAAATTGCACAAGATTAGTGACCATTCGATCGTTTTCGGTATGTTTGGGTATTCTTGGAACGGTTTCTTGGAGAAATTGCACATGCTAACCAACCAGTCGATCGTCTTCGGTATATACGTGTGCTGGCTGCGCCCTGTAGTTTCACCCACATTGTGATGAAAAATCGTGATGATGATGATAAAAAGTCTATGTAACAATACTCATGCAAAAAATCAGGTCGATCCGTTGTTCCGTTGCAGCGTGAAAGAGGAACAAACATCCATACATCTATACATCCATACATACAAACTTTCGTGTTTATAATATTAAGTAGGATTATTGAAACGGTTTCTTGGTGAAATTGCACATGCTGACCAACCAGTCGATCGTCCTCGGTATGTTTGGGTATAATTAGAACGGTCTCTTGGAGAAATTGCACATACTAACCGACCAGTCTATCGTCCTCTGTTACGAGTTTCTAGGTGAAATTGCACACGCTGACAAGTCAATCGTCCTTTGTCAACGTCCTTTGTATGTGTATTATTGGAACCGTTTTCAATAGTTAGTTAGCCAGGGAGGACTGACGTGACAAAAAAGTTGCTATACCCTGCATTGGGCGGAAGCAAACTCATGATAAATTCAACACTTTTAGCCAGTGCAGCAACATCATGGCTCAGTATTGCATGAAGGTTTTTAGGCAAATCTCAAAACAGGTTGTAAGGTACTTAACGGCCTATTATCCGAGTCGCGTAGGCAACAAAACGCTCCCTCAGCCCCCGCCAAGTTATGGCGACGATGTATTTTGCCACCCAAGAGTCAGGACGCCCTCGGGAGGAGTGCAACGACAAAAACGAACATAGGTCCGACCTCGATGACGCCTGCGCGGTACTGAACGCGGTGCGCGCAAATTCTCGCGAACTTTTTGCGCTTTTAATTTCACTAAAAACGAAACTATTAGCTATCAAAATTCTATCCAAATAAAAAAAAAATTGAATAAAATTGCCTTTCAGTGCATGCGATCTCCAGGTTGTTACAAGCTTTCATTAGAGCATAAAACGAAAAAAATAAACTGAATCGACTTTGTTTCAGATTTTTTTTGATCGAGGAAAGTTTATTCTATCGTGTTTTGAACCAAATCATAAACTCAAATACATATGTATCTGTGACATGTATTTTTTCCAGCTCAAATATTGTAATTTAACTGAATAAAATAGATTTAAAACCGTCAAATTTGCTATAAGAGGCCGAAGGTCACGTTTTTTAACGAAAAAGCAACGGAAACTGGTTTTTTGGCGTTCTGATTCTATCAAATAGAAATATCTATAGAATTAAATTTTTGTAATAAATATATCTGTATTTTTATTGGGCTTAAAATTTTAGAAAAAATCTACATATCAACTCATTATGTACCTCCAAAAGTCCTGACAAAATTAGTTTTTCGTAAAACTCTTGGAAGCAAATCTTGAGAGTGGATTTCGTAAATTTCAAGATTTAAAAAAAAAAAAAATGGTTTACTTGTTTTATATTTGTCTTGACAATAAAATTACAGCTTTATTTTTTCGTTATATGCTCAAAAATCCAGATATTTTTTTTTTTACGATTGCATAAATATTATTGTAATACGGCTCATAAGATTCAATTCAATTCAATTCATTTAATCTCTTTCAAGTAGGCATACAATGATACACTTTTGAAACGTCACAAAAAAAAAACACAAAGCTAAAACCTAAAACACGAAGTAATTTACAAAAACAATACATTAATTTGATAGAAATCCCAATACATCCTCACAACAAGGTGTTCCCAAGTGTCAGTGGTAGAAAGCTAACAAACTTGTTTGGTAGGTTTACACCACTCAATTTTATAACATTAATAATTAAAATAATAAAATAAAATCTTCTTTAACACAGTTAAAGAGTAGTAAAAATGTAAAATTATGTTAAATTGTATTAAAATGTCAAATCTATGTAAAATTGTAAAATGTAAAATTGTTAAATTGTAAAATGAAAAAGACTTCTTTTTATGTTATAAAAAATTAAGGTTTCTTTATTAAGCATGTTCTTTCTTCGGCTTTGTCTTCGCTTACCGAGCAAGGAGAAGAAAGACGCAAGCCCATTTAAAATAAAATAAAAACTTTGCGGTAGCAAAAACCCAGAATTTTCCGAAACAAAACGTTTCATGTCGATTATGTTCGTATTTTATCCGTAATCAAAGGCCACGGACGAGTGATCTCATAAAAGTTCCTTTACAACGGATCTCGTACTTTTAGTTTTGGTCTGCTGCTCTCAAGCCCATTGTGTTTTGGGCGCCATTGTTCTCCATAACTTTTTGTTTCAGTCACTTGCCGCACAGTCCGACGCAACCGATCAAAAGGCAAGTTTTTCTTCAACTTGGTAAATATAAGAACGTGGATAAACTTAGCTCTGAGTGTGCTTTGGTTAGTTTAGAGTGGTCGCAACAAGGTTAATATTTGAGGAGAGATAAATCTTTCAAGTCTGGATTCAAGCTAAAAGCTTTTTTATTTAGGTGTTGGAACTTTAAAGGGATAAGTCGCGAAAATGTGATCATCCACGTATCATTGAGTGCACTCAAAAATTTTATCTGGAGTTCTGTGAAAGAGACAGTATTTTATCGTATTAAGGTCCATTTTAATGACATCAATGTCTTCAGAATAAAATTATATTGAATAGTCTGCCATGAGAAAGCTTTCATATATTATAAGAATTAAACAATTTTCTTCTCATTTTGAAGTCGCACGACTAGTTGGATTTTTCAGTGCATTGATTTATTTTTAGGTTTTATCAAACAACAAATTGTCACCACAGTCAACGATAAGCAAAGTAAGTCCAAATCCAAGTCCGAGTCCAAGTAAAGCGATGGAGACTTTACGAGAGGCTTCAATTAAGTTTGGAAACATCACAAAAATTCTAATCACTTTTAATTTTTAAGGTAAGGTAGCTAACATAAAAAAAGGTTTTTATAAACATTTTCCAATATAATTGCAACTGCAGCAGAAATGCTATGTGCTTGCAGTCAGTGTTGTGTTTCGTAGTCACAACCCTGCGATTTTAAATATTAAGTGAGGGTAGAAGAACAAAACACCCGCTCTTCTCGCCGGACTAGTTTTCAGTCAGCTCTTGACCACGGCCATTGTAACATGGTTGAAACGTCGAGCGAAATGTACCTATTTTTTACCTAAATAAAATAATGCGCGAAAAGTCCCGATAAACATTTAAAACATGTGTTCAGTTTAAAAACTTTTATTGTAACTGTCAGGCGCGTTCACTTAGTGGTCGGTTTTAGTTAAAATTCACAAGGCACACATCCTATAATTATTTATTTCTGCTAACCTCGTTAACCTCGCTTGTAAAGGTAACCTGACCAACATTAAAAGCTAATCTGGCGGTCTCCAGCCGCCAACCGACAGATAATGTGGTCAGCGTCGACGTGGTCTTTTCCCGTGGCCACTTAATAGTCTTTTGAAGATATCTCATCACGAAAAACTGAGATGTAGAAAGAAATAATGAAAAGTGGATGTGGTAAAAAGAAAAACAGAGCTAACAAAAATGTATGAGCAATCGATGGATTTATGGTCAATGTGAAAAATGTGGGCCAAGACCATTTAAACGAAAGCCCATCAAATTCATATTCCTGATTACAATGCAATACAATTTTTTATTAATAACTCCATAGTTACAAATTTTTACTATGATTTTCTGATATAGATATCTCATCACGAGAAAAAGTTATGATCAGAGAAAATGCTCAAAATAATTTTGAATTAAGGTTTTTAATATGACCTATCAGCACGGCAAGTTTCAAGTTTCTGTGTCCAATAGCTTAGAAATGCATCTTTCTGCCACTTTGACGGGCTATATTTCACAAAATATACACTTGTTAAAAAGGTGATGTACTATTCAACGATACAACCCCCAGACAAAGGGGTCTAGCGAAAAATTTAAGACTACCATTGCATTTATGGCCAACATGAAAAATGTGAGCCAAGGCCATTTTAAAATAATAACGAAAGTCCATCAATTTCAGATTCCTGCCAATATTTGTATATTACTTTTCTCAAACATAGCGAGAATATTCACTGTAGTGGTATCAAACAGCCGGGTTACTTGCGCCCAAAATCTAACAAAACAAATGAACAAAACATGTTTGTTTTGTTTTGTTTACATGTGTTTGTGTTTGTTATATTATGTTAGCTAAACATGTTTTGTAACTTTTTTTTGTTAGATTCTGGGCGCATGTAACCCGCTTTTAGACATTAGTTCATCACTGTCGTGTTTGATACCACTACAGTGAATATTCTCGATATGTTTGAGAAAAGTAATATACAAATATTGGCAGGAATCTGAAATTGATGGACTTTCGTTATTATTTTAAAATGGCCTTGGCTCACATTTTTCATGTCCAGAAACGGATTTAAATAAAAGCAATTAATTCAAAATTTAGTCACATCACATCCAAGGCTCGCTTCTTACTAATCCTTGTAAATTGGTTATCCTTTGCTCACTATTAACATTGTAATCACCGATATTCGGGCCAAAGTTAATTTTAATACAAGCGTGGATTATAAAATCCAATTATGCTTATTAATTAACTCGCGTTGTTTTCGTTGTTATTAAATTTTAATGGAGATGTGTTTTACATCCGGCCTGTTTTTATAACGGATTAGTACCGTAAGATAGTACTAGAATAAAATTGTGACGCTTCTTTAATAACCAAATGGTTAAGAAAAAAAAAAAAAAAAAAAAAAGTAAAACAGTGCTTTGAACTATCGTGATTGTTCACTGCAGTTATCTATACTAATATTATAAAGAGGAAAGATTTGATTGTTTGTTTGTTTGCATTGAATAGGCTCCGAAACTACTGAACGGATTTGAAAAAATCTTTCACTGACGGGAAGCTACACTATCCCCGGGTGATATAGGCTATAATCTATACCCGTGCGAAGCAGGGGCGGACCGCTAGTACTAGAATAAAATTGTGATGCTTCTTTAATAACCAAATGGTTAAGAAAAAAATATTAAAACAGTAAAACAGTGCTTTGAACTATCGTGATTGTTCACTGCAGTTATCTATACTAATATTATAAAGAGGAAAGATTTGATTGTTTGTTTGTTTGTTTGTTTGCATTGAATAGGCTCCGAAACTACTGAACGGATTTGAAAAAATCTTTCACTGACGGGAAGCTACACTATCCCCGGGTGATATAGGCTATAATCTATACCCGTGCGAAGTAGGGGCGGACCGCTAGTACTAGAATAAAATTGTGATGCTTCTTTAATAACCAAATGGTTAAGAAAAAAATAATTAAAATATTAAAACAGTGCTTTGAACTATCGTGATTGTTCACTGCAGTTATATGATTATTTACGGGATAAAATACTGTAAAAAAAAAACAGGGAGTTCCAACTACATGCAAATCGCGCCAAATATAGCGCACATAATCATTTTATAACTGAATATAAAATAATAATAACATCTGATACTTGATATAAAAATGTAGCAGTTTATTTTTATTGTTTTTTTTTCCTCTTGCTTGGTTTCGCACGTTTTGTGTATTTACAAAAAGTACCATGCCAAACGGGCAGCAACGTCTTCTGAGTATGAAAACACCGACTGCGCTCGCCAACCCGCCTGCCAAGCGTGGCGAGTATTGGCAATCCCCCCCAAAATGATAAGTCTTGTGGAGATCGATGGGGGAGGTCTATGTCCAGCAGTGGACGTCCTATGGCTGAAATGATGATGACCATGCCAAAATCGTCCCATTATGAAGTAAAAACGTAATTATTTGAGTTAGTTGGAACTTTTTTTTTTATTGCCACTGAAAAGCTCATAGTAATACGGTAGCTAAACACTATTATAACCGACTTCAAAAAAGGAGGAATGTTTTCAATTCGACCCGTATTTTTGAAGTAGGTACCTATTATTTTTTTCCATAGGATTCGCACCATAATTTAATTATCTGTCAAATCTCACTAACTAGATGGACCGACGACATTGTGAGAGTCGCGGGCATCCAGTGGATGCAAAAGGCAGGCTGTCGTTCAGTGTGGAGGTTAAAGGGGGAGGCCTATGTTCAGCAGTGGACGTCTTCTGGCTGATGATGATGATGAAATCTCACTAAATATAAATCGCATCAGTGTCGGCAAAAATACTTTCAGGCACATGTCTCGCAAGTAATTTTCTACAAAATAATACCAACATTTACAATGTAGGAAAGTTTATGTGAAGTTAATTTAAACTTTGGTGGTTTATCAAATTCTGATACAAGTTTTATTAAAATTATGTGTGTTAGTTACTTGTGTGTAAAACACTGATTAACTAAGTTATAAATACTGGGTTACATGAAAACTCAGAAAAATGTGTGTGAGCTGAAATGTGATCATATTCATAGCTTTAGGAACTTATGGGATCAACACTGAAATCGCGATAAACAAGAAAAATTCTAGGACGAAAAAAAGTTTGATTAGGTACCTCTTTTCACAGTCTTAAGAAGAAGAATGATGAGTACAATGACCTTCTATCGTTTTAGTACGAGAACACCCTATGTAAGCAAATATACAAATAACTTACTATATGTTGAACACTCATTATTCAATCAGAATAACAAGTAAAATAAAAACTATCTTAAATATAAATTTATAACTAAAACTAATCTAACAAGCCGCTACCAGCATTTCTAAATGCTGGCAGCATCGGCTCGTTGTAAGACAATGCGAGAGTTTTGGCGCCAACGTGGAAAAAAACATGTCGGCTCGTTGGATTATTTTACTAAACTTGTGTATTTTCTAGTGTTAGTGTACAGTAAATGGTGAATTATTATTTATTAAGTGCTCGTAAACGTGCTCGAGTGTGGAAAAGTGATATAACGAGGTGAAACATGACTTTTCGTGTTGTTTTCAAAAGTCCATAGGAACCTCTTGTAAATCTCCACCACTTTACAGGGGCATGAGTTTGACTTGACTGTGACTTACTTTGCTTGACTCTGACTGTGACTATGACTTGTTTGACGCATTTAATATTAAGTAAACATGTCCTTTAGTCGTAATATTAATATTACGATTAAAGGACATTGAATCCACTGTTATGAATATTATAACAAAAAAAAAAAGGATGGCAATGCTTAGTCGTTGGGCAAAATAAAGGCCAGCATTTTGGTCACGAGTTGCTTCGACCAGTCGCCCTGATAGGTTAAATACGATTATATATAGCTTAATTTGTAACTAAGTTACAGTGTGTAAACAAATCTTGGAAGTAAAACTTAAACTTTTTTGAGGTGAGCTCACGGTTCCCGAGGACCGAGGACATGTCCTGCATGTCGGATGAAGATTTGGATCTCAAACAGCTCCAGTGTGTAACCTGTAATCACCTCTTATCATGTTATTTGAACTGCTAATCCACACATAATTATTTACTATGTGAATATTGTTTTTAACCGACTTCGAAAAAAGAGGAAGTTTCTCAATTTAGCCCGTTTTTAGGGTTAATTTTGTTCTTTGGAGTGGCAAATTTTTTGTGTATTGTGGTTTTTTGAAGTTGGTTTAAAAATATATTATTTACGTGATATATCTATTGGCGCGCCTTGGCAGTAAAACCGACTCGTATACCGTGACAGGTGTGACGTAATGTTTCACATCTACCGGGCGTCCCGTAACGACCAATTTTTTATCGTTTTCAATTGTCTATTTTAAATACTAAATTGTGGGTTTAGTGGAACAAAAAGCGCTATTCATTAGTCATAGCGTAGAAATGTTAAGTAGAACAAGTGAGTTTTGAGGTGGGAACGTGGTTGACTAACAATAAATCATTGTCAATTTATACTATGTTAAATTTGTAATCTTTTCTCCTTTTTGAAGTGAAACTTCTTATGCGACTTCCAACGAGGTTGCGTTAAACGTTTAACGTTACCATGGAGGGGGAATAGAAAGAGACAGAGCGAGAGTTTCACTTCTTCCGCGCGGAGGGCACGCACTATTATTATATTTTTTTCAGATAGAATGACTTCAGCTCTTGAAGATGTAATTTTTTTTTCCTCCGTTCGAGCCTGGTACCTATAATGACGACAGTTAAGCTAGTAACTTCCCCCTCCCTTCATTAACATCACACAGACATAAATGCCTAGCCGAAGATGTGTACTAAAATTGTAATTTAGCCCAAGCCTCCAACTTGACTGATTGCCTATATTAAAGGCACAGAATTTACCCTATTCTTGGTCTTTGATTAAACGACATAAAAGGTAGGATCATGCCAGCCAACGTTTGTACTTAAATACTAATGAGACATTAGACTTCATGATTCTAGAAAGTAAGTACGTACGAGTACCTCTCAATTACTTTCGTTAGGTATACAATACACACATACCTATAGATTTAAAGAAAGAAAGAAAAAGTTTATTTGTGACCAAATTAGGTTTTAGGTTTTTAAAAAATAGCTTATTGACAAGTTATAACATAAGGTCACACATCAGCAGCCATCAAACGTCCACTACTGAACTAAGGCCTCCCTCTTAAAGAGGGGTGTTGCCATAATCCCCACGCTTGGCAGGCGGCTTGGGGATCGCAGTAAGTTCACCGTGTACTTATAGGATGCTGCTGCCCATCCTCCGGTGGTTCTGGTCGCAGTTTTAGGACATACCCGGGTCCCATACAACATAAGGTCACAAATCGGCCCCAACTCAGCATAATGCCAGCTGTTAACCAGCGCTGGTCTTCCGTTGGAGCCGTTTGGTGGTGTAAAGCTACTTTGACGAATGGGAAAATTAATCATTCGTAATTATTCATTCTGTTGGGGGTGGTAGCGGGGCAACTGCCAGTGATTTTTCACACTCCCTGCTCCACCGATACCTGGCCCGCTACCTGGGCCAGGGATAAAGGAGCTGCCAGGGTCTGGGGGCTGTAGTATTTGTTTGTCTGTCATTGGGGTTGCCATAATCCCAACGCTTGGCAGTTTTACGACATACCTGGGTCCATCGCGCGAAGAACTGATAACCGATGGGGAAGAAAGGTTCTTCACGAACCGGATGTCGCAGCGTGGGAGGCCTCCTATTAGATGGTCCGACGACATTGTTAGAGTCACGGGCATCCAGTGGATGCAGATGGCAGGCTTTCGTTCAGTATGGAGGTTATAGGGGGAGGCCTATGTTCAGCAGTGGACGTCTTCTGATTGATGATGAATTATTCATTCGTAATTAGATATTCATCGTCAACTTATTATGTTCCCACTGCTGGGACACAGATCTGGCCTGGTGTTCATAACTCTAGAAATACTAATGCAATTTAGGACACACAGCTACGTCCTACGTCTTTAGTTTTACTTTAGTTTTCTCTTTTTCCAAGCTTAAAGAAACGTCCTCTTTTCTTCCAGGTTGTCAAAGAATGGCCCTCTGTGGATTTTGTTTCCTTGATTTTTCTAATTTTAAAAGTTTATCGAATTGTAGATAAAATGCAGTGGCCTGTGTGTAACAAAAAAAGGTGTTAGCATAAGTTATAAAAAAAAGGTTTGATAAAGTATGATGATGATGATGATGATATTAAAGATATGCTACATCTTCTATTAGAAGATAGCTGATGTTGTAAGAAGTAGCTTAAGCTTTTAAAATCCCGGATATAACGCAGGTGAAATCAAGATGCGCAGCTAGTGAAAAGCTCTGTTTACAAAAGCTCTGTGAAGTTTTTTTTTTTTGTTTTGGTCGATTTTACTCAATCAAGTAGGCGCTTGCTAAAACCTTACAAACTATAAACACATTTCACCCAAATAACCAATATCCAAGTACCCGCATAGTTTTATAGAGTTGCCAGAGAAGGCGTGCCGTAACCGTACCGGTACTCTAAATATATTGCTTGTACTGACGCCCGGTTAAACCCAATATAAAATGGTCATAGATCATGTATATGGCCCAGAGGCGTAGGCCGAACGTTTTTTTGTAACGCCCCATCTATATTTATGATTTATTTAAGTTTTGCTTTTTCTAAGTGGAATTTTTGGCAAACGGAAATTAAGTAGACTGCGATTAGGTTTTTATTTCATATGTGAAAAATAAGTAAATTAAAAACGTCTGGCATCACAAAAATGTTGCGACATATAACATTATTAAACAACTCACTTAAATTTCTAAATTTCAATAACAGCAAAAAAAAAAAAAAAACGTTTACAATATTATTATAGGACTGCGTCGTAATTTATTTATTAAATTCTTCGTAAAAAAGCTGATCATAAAAAGAGCCCATCAACAAAAACTAAATTGAAATTTAAAGTTATATGATTATTAACGGGATATTTACCGTGGTAAGGTTGTGGAATGAGCTCCCGATATTTTGGCGCAGATAAAAGTCCGCGTTCAAAATGTGTTCAAAATACTATACGCAGTGATACAGTGAGTGTGTTTTGTCGGGATTTAGGATCGAGTTCGAGTTCCAGTGATAACCGTAGCAAAAGACTAAGAAAGAGGGTAGATCGTTATGTCTGCACCTAACTTTTTAACTTTTCGACCAACCACCCGCATTCTTCAGTCTTCCCGTGTACATGGTGCATGTAACTGCGCCGAAATATCGGGAGCTCATTCCACAACCTTACCACGGTAAATATCCCGTTAATAATCATATAACTTTAGTGAACAACCGCGATAGTTTAAAACAGTATATTGAAATTTGTTCAAAAATAAATAAATTCTAAATATTTTAATTTCATGCTAGACAGAGGTGGCAGTATAGCACGTTATGACGTCAAACCTTGCGCATGTCATACAAATGCTGTACTATCAACGCGGTTTGCGGGAGAAGTACTATAGCGTTTCCGCTCTCTTTCTCCACCGAAAACTTTAATTAAACGTTTATATCTGGGAAATGTTAACCAATGAAAATTATTTTTTCAGTTTGTTTAATGTATTTAATTATGTCATTCGTTGAGCTTGTTATTTTTAATAAATATATAAAATTAGGGCACAGACCTATTGTGTGTGTTTTTTATAAAATTGTCTCTTTTATCATCTAAACGTCTTTCACGTACATTTAAAATCACGTAAAAGTACCTAATGCTTACAAAATATTACTTATTAAACACGAAGACTTAACTAACGTACGTATTCCAACGTTTCAAAAAATGTCGATCAATGTAGAATAAAGACACGGGCTTTGAAGTCATGCCTACAAAGAACGTCAATTTTGACAAGGAGAAATAAAGTATCCTTATCTATGCTGTCTCAGTTGCCAGAGGAACAAAAAGAGAGATATTTTTAGTCGACTCATGGAAGGCTATCATTTAAAAAATACGATGGTATTTAGGATGATAGCGCACTTGTCTTCTAAAAACGTGGACAAGAAAATGTAATGTGACTCTTATACACGAGCTGTTTTTTGCGAGGTATTTTTTACATTTATTTACAGAGTGAATAAGTCTGCGTGCTTCATCTTCGACCACATCGTCGCTTACCAACAGGCGAGTTGGTGGTCAAACGCAGACTTATCAGCGTTAAAAAAAATATATTAATCTTTATTACAACTTTGTGCATCTCTTTTCAGTTTAAAATGTGAGAAAAGAATCCATTTTTAGAGCTGTCAAACTTAGTTTATTTTAGAATAGTACTATAGAATTGACGTCTACAAAGGGCTCTTGATTAATGTCCCAAAATTAATAAAATCCTTAATTTCATTACAAATTATGTAGAAATGCACAAATAGACAGAAAAAACTAATAGTACATGGTGAACTTACTGCGATCCCCAAGCCACCTGTAAAGCGTAGGGATTATGGCAACACCCCTCTCTGAGAGGGAGGGATGCCATTGTTCAGCAGTATGGACGATTAATGCCTGTCAATGTGATGTATGTGTGTGTATTCGACATAGAAAATAACATTACAAATATTTACATAAATATATACAGAATTTATATTTATGAAAAAATAACTTATTCGATCAAAAAAAACCTGAATAAACTGTAATGTTATTTTTTACTGTAGCTAAAATTTACATTAGTATATGTAGTTTTTTTTTTTTTTTTTAATCTAAATTGTCCCACTGGTCAAAGGTCTCCCCCATCTCCTTCCATAAATCTCGGTCCTCCGCCACCTCTTGCCAACCTCTCCGAAATGAGTCAAGATCGTCACGCCAGCGTTTCTTGGGCCTTCCTTGACTGCGCCGTCCATCTGGCACCCACTGTGTGACGATCCTGGCCCATCGGTCGGGATGCATGCGCGCCACATGTCCCGCCCAATCCCATTTTAGTCTGGCAGCTTTTTGGCCAACGTTGACCACACTTGTTATGGAGCGCAGCGTGCTGTTGCGGACTCTGTCCATTCTTTTGATACCCAGCACGCTGCGTTCGATATTTTTATATCTCCATTTTTTTAAATACGCGCGTGTAAGGACGCATGAAGCATAGATTTTTAAGAATTAAAATACCGACTTTAGCTAAGTATTTGTTTTGTATCACTTCTGCGGCTTACTCTTTGGCCATCGGTGTTTACCGACTGCAGTGTGCAGTGCCTGTGCCGTGTAGCTAACCCACCAGCTACCCATGCCAAGTGCTAACCTATTGTTACGGCATCTTGTGCGTGCTGCGTAATATATACGGTTACTTAAGAGGGCATACCACGGCCAAGAAATTTGATGAATAGGTATTTAGCAAATCTATTGCTGTCCCCTGACCTCAAGCCTCTCCCAGTAGAGCACAATAGGGACAACTGCAGCTCGGATCGATTATACCTACGAAAAGTAGACAAAATCATCGTCTCGTATTTTTCCTCATTGAAAACTAAGCCGATTTCATTATATTTTAATAAATTAAAAAAAAAATGGGAAAAAGATTGAATTATGCTTCTATCATTTATTTTTGTTTTATTAACTCGTCAAATTTTTTTGATAGACGTCTGAAGATGGCGGTAAAAATAATAAATTTTTGGGATATTTAAAGGCTCATATTTCTTATAGTAGTTAATTTATAAGAAAAAATAAATGATAGAAGCATAACAACGGGGGAGATAAATTTTATTAAAAAAAATTACACTCCTAGCGGTATTATCCAGTGAGGAAACACGAGAATACGTTTGTATGGACAAAACGCTTCCCGTGTGCCCACTTAAGCATTCACTATTTTAAATAAACTTTAAAAGTAGAGTAATATAAACCTTTCCTGTGTAACTTATTATTATTATGTATAATATATAGGCTTGCGCTTGGCCACCATCTTGACTGATGTTAAGTGATGATGCCGTCTACGTTGGAGCATGATTGCCTAGAAGAAACCGATTCACTCGTGATTTGAAGACACCCAGATTGTAACTATCGGGGAACACCCATACAGACAGCGCATTCCACAGACTAGCAGTTCACATAATAAAAGTTAAATCAAAGCGCTTCGTTCGTTTTTCACCAGCTATCCTACAGGATTCATATTTTTTACAACGTTATAAATAGGTTATGTATATTTCCAGGGCTTAAGCTACCTCAATTCGAAATGTCAAAATCCGTTCAGCGATTACAGAGTTGAGTGCGCACAAATATAAATGCGTACACACAAACTTTTGCATTCATATTACTAGTGCGCCAATTAGTGTGATAAATCTGGGATTTAACATACAATAATTAAATAACATCTTTTTGATTCGATAATTATCGAATAAAAACGAAATAGATCGTTTTTATTTCGAAATTCAGTAACAGTTATTAGGTGTAGAGGTGCAAGCAATGCCTTTTATCAGTTCCATCATCATCATCATCATCAGCCAGAAGACGTCCACTGCTGAACATAGGCTTCCCCCTTTAACCTCCACACTGAACGACAGCCTGCCTTTTGCATCCACTGGATGCCCGCGACTCTCACAATGTCGTCGGTCCATCTAGTGGGAGGCCTCCCTACGCTGCGTCTTCCGGTCGCCGGTCCGATCAGTTCCATAAAATGGATCAAATTGAGAATCTTCCTATTGAATTTGGGCAAAAATAAGAACTATTTAAACCGTACAGTACCGTTTTAGTACTATAGTTTTTATAAAACTACGAGTAAAAGTCTAGGAAACTTAATTTCAGCCTTTTAGGCACAATTATTTTTCTCTATTGGCTATTATTACTATGTATTAATTAATTTAAACGGCTAAAAGCACTTACATTATTTAAAAATTAAATAAGACTAATTTAACAATAAATTACATGTCACAAAGTAGTAAAAATACATACAGCTATATATACACCAACCCTGACTTCGTGAAAAAATCTGCTGTTTTTCACGATATCAGGATTGGTTCGATAGTGAAAACAGAGTATCATAATGATGAGTAAAATGACTTACTTTCCGTTTAGCATTCCTTTTCCTTATTTTAATCCTGTATTATGACAAAAATTGTGTTATGACCATCGAGATAGTTACAATTCCTAAAGAGTCCACAATCTGTCAGTGAAAATAGTCAAAAAACGTCCGAGAGTCATTGCACATTCATTTTATCAATTATATAGTTTTCAATACCACATTTACTCAAATTTAGACTATAATATATTACTTGCATAGTGTTCAAAAGTCGGCGTAATTCGTAGCGTGCGCCGAGTTTTGATACGGATTTTTTTGGCACGATTGGGACTCTATATGTATTGTATCTCGATGGTTATGACTAAATAACTTTAAAAGTACGGTAAACGTAAATTCAACCAACCAGTTCAACTTGTGTGCTACAGCTTCTAACATACAAGCTTGTAAAGTTGGGTCACGGTGAAACAACAAAATGCATTATCTCCTTCCCGCACAGATACATCGCAGTAAATATTGGCAAAGGCCACGAGCTCACGAGCACTTTACTATCTATAGGAGTATAGATTTACGAGCTTGGTAAGTATTTATACTGAAAGCTATTCGTTCTCTTTTCTGCCGCCTACATAGCGCATTTTTTTTTTCAAAAACAAATTTTCATCAGTAAAATTACATTTGTCTTGGCTTCTATTAAACCTCAAATTGAATTAAATATTCTAGCATTGAACAACGTTTAATCTTGACAAAAAATATTCGACGAATAATTTTCTTTTATGTAATTTTTTATTAGAGTTAATGATTATAATAATAATTATCAGTGATTATTGATCTGCTACTTTACGACACAGTCGGACCTGTCACTTGTCAGTCAAATAGCAACAAATAAAAAACAGTCAAAATGGCAACAGAAAAAACAGCTAGTGTAGAGTAAGCTATTGAATTTAAGAATGTGAGTTGGAAGTTGGAGCTTTGGTTTGAATGTTACAGAATTAGTGTTCAGTGTAATTTTTTGGTCCTTCGAGCAAAATGGCGCCCAACGTGGTATAACACAAGGTTTGACTAAAACGATTATTGTGGTTAAGTTATACATAGATACTACTTGGACACAGTAAAATCACTGTTTGCCATTCGAGTAATATCATAATGCATTAACTACATCCCCACACAGACTAGCAGTAAATATTGGCAAAGGCCGAGAGCGTGCGAGCACTTTGCAATCTATAAAGCACCTCGTGTAAACTATGGGATTGTATGCTAGTTTTAGCAAACCATGGATTGTTTTAAAGATTTATCTAATATCTGGCAGTGATTCAAAATTTTTTTTTGTGTTTCTTGGTTATATGGTGAAATTCTACCTCTGGTTTTGTTTTAGCTCTGGTTGATCCCAGAATTCCCGGAAGGAAAATTCATCATCACTATCATCAGAAGCCATTAAACGAACACTGCTGAACAAAGGCCTCCCATTTAGAGAGGGGTGATGCCATAATCCCCACGATTATCAGGCGGCTTGGGGATCGCAGTACGTTACGCGCGCACTAATAGGACGCCCATCCTCCGGTGGTTCTGTTCGCAGTTTTAGGACGTACCCACTTACCCACTAGGGTCAAGGAAATAAGTCAATATACATAAAAATCATAGCAGTGTTCTGCCTTGAAAAGTTTATGGAACAATGGTTAAACAAATAACTTCAAAATAATACATAATCTGAATAGTAAACAAAAGTTAGAGGTTAATTTATTATTCTGATTTGGTCGTGCATATTTAAAGAGTGATTACTTAGAATTCTCGAGGGCATAATTTAGCACGAATAAAAGATTTTCCAAAAAAAATATTCCGAGAAAACTCTACGTTTATTTACATGATACTTAGTAGAATTTTCTATTCAAACTTTGGTTTAGCCTAAATATTTTGCTCAACATTTTAATTTGCCTATTAATTCAGTAGGAAAGCAGTTACCTCTTTACATTAAATACAATTTTAATAATCAATCAAGAATACAACTCATCCGGGCAGCGTTAGCGGGCCCTTTGGGGGAGGCCTATGTTCAGCAGTGGACGTCTTCTGGCTGATGATGATGATGATGATGGGCAGCGTTCGGGAAATTACGTGACATCTTCTCGTCAAAAATACCACAGTGCCTAAAGACAAGTGTGTGTTGCCAGCACTAAAAATATATTTTTTTACTTCTGTTTTCTATGGTTGCCAGCGATGATATCGCTGATGACAAGAATCAGAGTCATTTAAATAGTTATTAAAATTTGCTATTTGAAGCGGAAATGGGCAGGCCACATCGCTCGAAGAACCGATAACCGATGGGGAATACAAGTTCTTGAGTAAAGAGCACGACCGGAAGACGCAGTGCAGGTAGGCCTTCTACTATAGATGGACCGATGACATCGGATAACAAGTTGCTTTAAACTATCACGGTTGTTCACTAAAGTTAAATGATTATTAACGGGATATTTACTGTGGTAAGGTTGCATGGTACATGGTGCATGTAACTGCGCCGAAATATCGGGAGCTCATTCCACAACCTTACCACGGTAAATATCCCGTTAATAATCATTTAACTTTCGGATAACAAGGTTCTAAAAAAGTTAATAAGCTAGGGGTCTTTATTATCAATTGTTAAAAACCTGCGTAGGTGCCTTTCTGGCTCACATTTCGTGAAACAATAGATCTATTAAAGTGCATGCCAAAAGCTATGGTTGCTTTGCTTTAAATTAAAGTGTTGTTTATTCACGTCCCGTATATTGCGACTTCAACTTCGGTGGGCATAAAAGTGGCAGAGTCAATGGTGGAGCCATGTTAAGGGTGAGAACAGTAATTTAAACTGTGAAAAAACAATAAAAAAAAAGTTGCAATAGGAGCCGTAATAGTAAGTTACTTGGAACAGCTACCTTAATTTTGTGATGTAAGCAAGAAATAAGAAAAAGTGGGTAGCAAGGTAAAACGGTGCTTCATTGGCAACCTTCAAGTTGTCGTTTATCAGGATTTTATCAGTGCGATCTGACATTGGGAAGATAGCAATATCGCCATTGCAAAAAACGCAATGTCACCTTTCAGTATTGCGTTTGTAGCAATGTATAGTTTGCGTTATCTCTACATAGTATAAATTAAAGTCGCTTTCCGCGTTTGTCTGTCTGTATGTCTGTATAGTCGCTAACCTAAACCACGCAACGGATTTTGATGCGGTTTTCACCATCAGTTAGATACATTTTCACGAAGGTTTATATTTATATATATATATATAGCTCGACCCGCCCCGGCTTCGCACGTAAATTACACCCGTGCGAAGCCGGGCGGGCAGGTCGCTAGTTGGCAATATTTTCTCTTTTTAACCCCCGAAGAACATAGATGGGTGTTAATAATTTTGATTGAATCAGGCGTTACTTTGCGGAAGTCCATTTTTAATTTGTATATATGTCGAATTTCTAGTGTAATTCCGCTTCTACGTCGGCGACGTTTCGAGTACAATAAGGATTTTGGTTAAACTATTTTCTGCATAGATAATTGTGATTCTAATTTGAACCTACCCTGAATTTAAATATAATTTACATAAAAAACAAAATTAACCTAACCTGAAACAAAAAGTAATTAAATCTGTAACAAAAAATTCGTTATAACAATTTGTACTAATGAAATTAATTTCAAATAAAATATATGTAAATTTTGAAATTATTATGAAATTAATATAAATGAAATATAAATAAAAATAAATAAAATAATAAAAATAATTTTAATCGGAAAAATATTTTTCCGATTAAAATTTTAAATTAAATTAAATACATAGGCACTATATTTCCAAAAAAAATTGGCGCAACAGGTTTTAGCCCTACCCTGCAGAGTATTTCCAAGCCAAATGTGTGGCTAAGAAAGAAATTTCATAAGTTGTGAAAATATCACGGCTTTTTGACAGCCGGCGCCGTGTCCGCCGCTATCGAAAAGGAAATCCTCGGCTAGGAGAAATAGTGTTCTGTGAGGAAATCTCTGCTATAAACCTACCATGGCACCAAGCCGCGGTGTGCCGCCGCAAAGATTACTTTGTGTGCTGCTACGCGCCGCCGCTGCGTCGTGGTACTCGTGGTGCTGAAGTTTCTGTCAAAGTGTACTATTAAAAAAAAGCCTACAGTGTGGTGTGCGCGTCTTTTTTTATGTTTTCATGTACTTTTTTGTGTGTTTTGGCTTGTTTTATAGTATATTTATGTAAGTTATTTTTTGACATTTTTGCTTCGGACATGTCACGATGCGTTCAAGCGAATCAACGTGATGTCAGTAACCAACCAATTGTCTCACTGGAAGATCTCGTGCAATGCCATGAATGTTCACAGGTTCGTTTTTTCAAGGGACAGAGAGGTTTAAAAATCCACCAAGGTAAATGCCACAAAAATGTTAACATCCCCCTTTCAGTTCCAAATTCTAATCAAGGTACCACTCATACCACTCATAACAGTCCTGATCAACCCTTTTGGAAAACTTTATCGCAATCAAAAATATCAACACCAGTTTTAAAACGGATTCCCCGAGGTGCACGTCTCTCTGTCGCTTCTGCTTTATCCCAGGCCATCAGGGCTGTTGTTTCACAAAATACAAAACGTGCATGGGAACATTTATTGTCTTTTCCATATGCTGTGCTTTACGTCAGTCGTGAACAAAACAATAAAAAATCTTTAACTACTCGAGTTAAAGAGAACTGCGTAAAGTACAGTACTTTGGAAGAACTTATAATACTTTCGGACAGCAATGTGGTCTCAAATCAAAATTCAAATTTTACTGTGAAACCCGTCACGGAGTCTGCTTTCTACAGACTTGTGGAAAGAAAACTTTTGTGTGTTTTTATTTTACTTGTAATTTTTATTGAATAAATACTTAATCAATAAAAATAATGATGATGTCAATGATGTTATGATTTAATTGAAATGAAATAAACAATAAATTTTGAAAATAATATGATATATCACTCTAAATATAATTTAATTGAGATAAACAATTATAACCGTTTCTTCATTAATGAGGGTGTTAATAAGTTTTACGTGTGTACCTGTGTGTCTGTATTCTGTCTGAATGTATTTAAGTATCTATGGCTGAGTGAATCGATTTATTTTTTGCTTTATAGGTTATTTAAGAGTGGTCTTAGCTATGATTCTAGAAAATCTCTTGAGCCGATAGAAGATGATCAGCTTTTTGCAAGTAGTCCAGCTCTCGCAATCAACACCCGTTCACGAGTTGACTCATGTGCCAGCCATCGCTTTCCTCAACCATAATGTTTAAGAGAAGAGGGTGACCCGCCACACGACGTTGCCGCAAGAAGTTAACCTAAAAGTTACAAAGCCGCAGGTTTTCTCAAGATTAGCAAGTTCAAGTGGCAGTGGGCAGGGCACATATCACGCAGAACAGATGGCCGATGGGGCCGAAAGATTCTGGAATGGAGACCACGACAGACGACCTAAGAGAGACCGCAGGAAAACGCTGGATGCAGGCCGCTTCCAACCGGCCCTTTTGGAGATCGATGGGGGAGGCCTATGTCCAGCAGTGGACGTCCTATGGCTGAAATGATGATGATGAGGTTTTCTCATCTTCAGAGTGGCCATATCTTTCGGCGTGGACTCTACCTGAGGTATATTTCGTAGTATTTCAATTCTGTCATCGACTGGCTCACACAAAATACTTTCTGTGCCTATAAATCTTATAAATGGTTATTGAAATGAAGAGGGTTTGTCCCTCCACAGTCTCTGTTGCTGACTTTATTGTATTGGGTACATAAAATATACATTTTTCTGTATGTTTACAACATTATTCTTTGTTAGTTGTTGTTACAGGCGTAGAGTTCGGTTTTTGTTGCAAACTTTGACCAATCCTAATTGATAAATATGCTTAAAGCTTTAGGGGAATGCTGAAGTTTCCAATGAAAGAATTGATTTGATACACTTCATGTTTTTTTTTTTACCCGATGACGCAACATCAAATGGAGGTATAGCACAAATGCAGGCGGCGGGGCAATTTTTTGTCACTTTAGCGAGCAATGTATGTATGTATGTTTGTATCAAACCTTCTTTCAATTTTAAAACAACCTTTTTTCATTCAACCATACAACAAACAGTGGGATTCAAGCGAAAAAATTAATCACCCCTATTTCACATGTACCAGAGCCACCCCAAAACTAAAACGCAAAACTATATTCTTTTTATAATTTTAAAATTGAGATCTGTACTAAAACTGAAACATTGCAATGTTTTAAGCACTTGCCTTAATAATTTTATAGAAGTTAGAAGGTTCTAAAACATTAGCACGGCCGGACAGACGACATTTGATCAATGTTTTACCAGACTCAAGTTTTTTTGACATTTATAGCTAAGACGGGACAACGTCTGTCGGGTCTGCTAGTAAAATATAAAAATAAACGATATAATGGCCGTGTTCACTAACTGATTGAAAACTGGGGGTAGTTACTTACCCGCAGTTTTACCTGCCTTAAGCCTTGCCTTAAGCGTGCGCGGTGGTGATCACGCCGCGGCCAATCAGAAGACTTCGATTTTTCTTCTGATTGGCCGTGGCGTGATCGCCACTGCGGACGCGAGCTGAATGCGTCGGTTTGGCCTAGGCTTTACGGCAAAATGAGCGTAATGTCTTCTACCCTCAGTTGATCTTGTAAAAACGCTTGTCACTACGACACTGAGCTGTTGTTCGTACAACATAGTTCAGTAAGCCCAGACTGGCAATAAAACATCTTAGAAACGATTTTTTTTTAATTTAGAGAATCATCATCATCATCAGCCAGAAGACTGAACAGAGAACTGCTGAACATAGGCCTCCCCCTTTAACCTCCACACTGAACGACAGCCTGCCTTTTGCATCCACTGTATGCCCGCGACTCTCAAAATGTCGTCGGTCCATCTAGTGGGAGATCACCCTACGCTGCGTCTTCCGGTTCGTGGTCTCCACTCCAGAACCTTTCTTCCCCATCGGTTATCGGTTCTTCGAGCGATGTGGCCTGGCCACTGCCACTTCAACTTGAAAATTTTAGAGAATGTTCGTTTTAAAATAACGTTTTATGGCTGATTGTGTGGGCACTATAATGCATGTTGACTTGTTAAAGTACTTAATAAACTTGAAATAGATTTGTCTAGAAAGTTCCTGCCATTATGCATTCTCACAAACACATGTACAGATAAGAAACAAAGCATTTAAAACAATGTGAGGACGCCTTTGTCTGTTGCATTACCTTTGGAAAATACAAAGACATAGTTTACTAAATGAACTTAAAAGTATACTCCTAGCTCCTATTTAATAAAGTATATTTAAAAAAAAACGACTTAAAAAACAAAAAAAAACAAACATTCTAAGTAAATATGCCACTACAAAGAACAAAATAATATTTTACACGAATTTTGAAGTCGGGTGGAAACAACTAAAAGTCATTGGTGAAGGCCGAGGATTGATCCGGGTGCCGTTAGATTATAAAGCGTAAATTCTACGGCCACTATAAACTTCATCGTTCCTGATTGCATTTACGTATCCTAAAAAGTTACCCTGTTTATTATGTAGATACAAATACTTATATTTCTTAACTTCAGTATCTGTGCCCACAAATAATAAAGTCTTACCAAATCGAGTGGTTTGAGTAATGTGGAAACTTGTCCGATCTCCGTATATGAGCGTACATTTTAAGACCGAGATGTAGAGTCTCTGGAAGTGGCTTCCTGAAACAAGCTAGTCATAGCTTCAACAGAGCCGTATTACAAAATCCATCATAAAATTTTAGATACTTCGATTTTAAGCATTAAACTTAAAAATAAAACTGTCAAAACGAATATAAAACAAGTAAACCATAACATAATTACGTAATTTAATGCAACATATGACTTTTTTAAATTATGATTACGGGAATTCAGTCTTTTTTTTTTTGCCATAGGTGGCAAACAAGCAGACGGGCTGCCTGATGGCAAGCAGTCACCATCGCCTATAGATACTTGTAACACCAGAAGCATCACAAATACGTTGCCGACCCTTAAGGACTCTATTAACTCGCCTTTTGAAGAACCCCATGCTGTAGCTTCTCGGAAACACTGAGAGAGGTAGCTCATTCCACATTTTGCAGGTGTGAGTCAAGAAAGGTCGTGTGAATCGCACAGTGTGCGATTTCCATTAATCTAAGATGTGTGGATGAAATTTCCGGCGGTGGCGGCTAGGGCGATGATAAAACCATGACGGCAGCAGAAATCCTTTAAATCCTTGTATCACTTCTTCAGACTGTCCAGCCTTCATATCTATGGAAAAAATCACGTTTCGTTTGTTGCTGCGCAAAAGAAAAACAAACAAATATACTTTTTCATTTATAATATTAAATCGTCAATCGTCGTTGGGAACGATACTCTCGAAGTTGTTGACCATTACACCTATCTTGGACAGATTGTTCAGTTAGGTAAGTCCAACTTAGGCAAAGAGGTCGCCCGAAGAATCCAACTCGGATGGGCAGCGTTCGGGAAATTGCGTGACATCTTCTCGTCCAAGATACCACAGTGCCTCAAGACGAGGGTCTTTGACCAGTGTGTGTTGCCAGTGATGACATATGGTACTGAGACGTGGTCCTTAAGTGTTGGCCTTTTGGAAAAACTCAGAGTCACAGCAGGCAATAGAGAGAGCTATGCTCGGAGTTTCTTTGGACGATAGAATCCGAAACGTGGATATTCGCCAAAGAACCAGAGTCACCGACATAGCTGTTAAAATTTGCAAGTTGAAGTGGCAATGGGCAGGCCACATCGCTCGAAGAACCGATAACTGATGGAGAAGAAAGGTTCTGGAGTGGAAACCACGAACCGGAAGACGCAGCGTAGGGAGGCCTCCCACTAGATGGACCGACGACATTGTGAGAGTTGCAGGCATCCAGTGGATGCAAAAGGCAGGCTGTCGTTCAGTATGGAGGTTAAAGGGGGAGGCCTATGTTCAGCAATGGACGTCTTCTGGCTGATGATGATTAAATATTAATGCAAAATCCAAGCACAACTAAATTCCTAATTAAAACCATAGCACCTTCCAACTCTATACAAAAATTCCGGAAAACCCTATACCTTTTCCGTAAAATGTATACCCATCGCAGTACACTCACCGCCATAAATAATAAGCGAGAGACCGGAGGCACCGCGGATCTGGACAAAAAGTAACAAACAGATCCCTTAAATAAAGAAAACACGGGCATATGTTAACAGCTGTCGGTCGAGCACCGGTAGCCAGAGACGTACTTAGGGGAACGGGGCTACTCACTTATTTTTTTTTATTTGTTTATGCCATAGGTGGCAAACAAGCAGACGGGCTGCCTGATGGAAAGCAGTCACCGTCGCCTATGGATACTTGTAACACCAGAGGCATCACAAATACGTTGCCGACCCTTAAGAACTCGATTAACTCGCCTTTTGAAGAACCCCATGTTGTAGCTTCTCGGAAACACCGTAGAAGGTAGCTCATTCCACATTTTGCAGGTATGAGGCAAGAAGGATCGTGTGAAACGCACAGTGTGCGATTTCCACTGATCTATTATGTGTGGATGAGCCTTCAGGCTTTACTCACTAAACAATTATTACCAATCTGTGTTTGATATCTTTATAATAACAAAAACGAGGAGACCACCTGGAGACTATTGCAAAATGACCAATAGACAGCTCCTCGCTCTACGGACTGTAACCATAGACTTTTAACCTAGATAGAGCAACCTGCATTATTACAGTTCCCGTCACTCTTTTTAACCATCTCCAAAAAAGAAATTCTTAATAATAAGTCGAGCGTATTTTTTATGTATGTTACGCGATATATTTGGCAATAAGAACCGATTTTTATTATTAAATAGGCTATATGTCAAGTGTGAACCCAATTAAATTAAAAACAATATTCTACCTCTATGGGTGGCAAAATTAGGGGGGAATCCCGTTTATTGAACTTGTTCTAAAGTCAGATGATGCTTTTTTTGTTGTTGTAAAAAAATTATTGATTATACCTCCATAAATAAGTGTGATGGTAACAATGACTGTTTTGAATTAGGAAAGAAATACTTGTCTGGCAAAGGACTTCTTTACGATATCTAAAAAAACATACAAAATAGTAACGCATAGTATTTTACTATGTTGAATACATAATTAATTATTGTTCACTTACTAATAAATTTAAAAAAAATAATGATCTTGTACATAGAGATTAGTGAACTTCTCCCCCAGATTTATCATCCTAAATACGTCGGTGGCAAAGTATGGCCGGGAACGGTAAAAAAATAAATAGAACAAGGGATTCGATTTAGTTTGATTGGTACCGAATAGTGTTTGTAAATAAAATGAATACTTTTAGTTATTAAATAGGTTTTGATTGTTTTGTGCTAGGAAAAGTTCAATGTTATGTTGAGGTCATTTATTATATTGAAGGATGTTTATTTTTGATTTAGCACACATATTTAAACACATCTGTTATATACATATTTAAATATTTAACACATATTTAACTGTTGGCCTTTTGGAAAAACTCAGAGTCACACAGTGGGCAATGGAGAGAGCTATGCTCGGAGTTTCTTTGCGGGATAAAATCCGAAACGTGGATATTCGCCAAAAAACCAGAGTCACCGACATAGCTGTTAAAATTTGCAAGTTGAAGTGGCAATGGGCAGGCCACATCGCTCGAAGAACCGATAACCGATGGGGAAGAAAGGTTCTGGAGTGGAGACCACGAACCGGAAGACGCAGCGTAGGGAGGCCTCCCACTAGATGGAACGACGACATTGTGAGAGTCGCGGGCACCCAGTGGATGCAAAAGGCAGGCTGTCGTTCAGTGTGGAGGTTAAAGGGGGAGGCCTATGTTCAGCAGTGGACGTCTTCTGGCTGATGATGATGATGATTTAAACACATAAACATACAAAAATATACGCCTACACATAAACAAACGCAAACTGTGCATAGAATATTGCAGGTAATTTTTCACTTATTCTCCTAGGCAAGCATGACCACTTCACCGCTTTAAAATCAGGCGCGGTGGCGGTCAAACGCAAGCCTATATTCAATTAAAAAACTACGGTAGTGCTCATCTCACTCGATTAGAAACTGGATCTTAAGCAATGCTGCTTCAAACCCCTGGAATCGTTATTTCAAAAGCGCCAATGCTTTTTCGCATAATAGGCATGAGTCCTAATGTTTAATTTATTACAAATAACAGGCTTAGTATAAATATAACTAAATACATTACACGCATATACTGAAAAAATAATTAAATTAAGTAAGTCTTTGAGATATGAGCGCTAAAAGTTTTTGGTTGGGATACTCTGTCCCTTTCTCGCAAAGCGTGTCTTAGAGCATTTGTATGGTGCGTCTGAGGCGTGACGTCATAGCTCAGTATTGTGCGCTCTCTGTCTAGCATGAAATTAAAATACCTATAACTTACTTATTATTGAACTAATTTTAATTTTGTTTTCGTTGATGGGCTCTATTAATGATCAGCTTTTTTATGAGGTAATAAAAGCATATTAGTCCCCATGCCTATTGTGTCGCATGCATGTAAATATAATGTCGTCTAGGTATAATCGCATCAAAAGATATTTGGAGATAAATTGCTGACTTGCTTATTAGTCGGGAAAATTAAAGTACCACCTCTAGCATTTTTTTTCAATAATAATTTCAATAGCTTAAGACAAGATACTTCAATAGTTATGTATATTTCTCCGTAAGACAAACTTCCGAAAGCTTCAAACCAACAAGTAAAATCACAATAAAATTTAACGCGCAAGTTTGAGTGTTTGTGAGTTACTTGATTATAACAATGAAACAGTGTAATAAATAATTCAAGGTTAGCGACGATAGAGCAATTGTTTATCTCTAACTGTCTATCAAGAAATCCCAAAAGCTCTTAATAGTAAAGTACACAATCATTTAGCCATAAAAGCTCCTGAATGGCTGAAATTACAACTTATATTTCCAGGTTTGTCTTTTCTCGTCAAGGCCTAGAGAAACGCAGAGTAGGTTTGCACAAGACAGCGGATGTCGTTGTGTTGTCCTAAGTTTTTCTAAATCCCATTTTATTGTGATGTGTTTTTGTTACTGGTTAATGCGACGCGTGACCAAAATGCTGGCGTGTTTCTGGCTCAACGCTTAAGCATTGCCATTCAACGTAGTAATGCCGCCAGCATGCTGCCTACGCTGCCAACTGGTAGTGGGCTTGAGCATTTGGATTGTCTTTAGACCTTCAACGGTCTATGGGCAGTCTAACTGTATTTGTAGTTTTAGTTTTAGCTTGTATTTTGTTTAGTCAATAAAAGCACTTAAAAAAAAGTTTTTATTGTCAAAGTGGTATCAACGTAGTGTGGTGGTGGGTAGTTTAATTTAGTTTAGATATTATAGAACGTTTAAAAAAAACTACTTTAAAACAAGGCGTTCAGCCTAACCTGCAACTTTGTGACCTTTGTATCTTTGACTGCCCCGGTGGCTCAGTTGGTAGTGAACCTATCTTCTTTGCTTGGGGGCGTGGGTTCGATTCCCATCTAGGACAAACATTTGTGTGATGAACATTTGTGTTTGTTCTATGTCTGGTGTTAATATCTATTTAAGTATGTATTTAAAAATATATATGTCCGTATATCAGTTTCTGGCAGCCATATTACAAGCTTTGCTTAGTTTGGGGTCAGATGACCGTGTGTGCAAAAATGTCCCAGATATATATTTTATTTATTTATCTACACCAGCCACTTTTGCTCATATGAAATTAAAAATTGCACTTTTTTGAAAATTGTACCCACAAAAGTTCGTGTTATCAACAGGATAACAAAAGTACGCATATGAATATAGATGAAATTCGTACAAAGCTTAGTTCCTCTAAAACTTTCGCTTCGCTCAGTAAATAAGATAACATTATTCGCTAAAGATACATTGCACCCTGGATCGAGTCACAACAATCCAGGCGGAGAGGCACCGCAGCGCTGGGCTGCTGTTCGGCTAATCAGGCTTTGCAGTGAAGTGACAAAAAAGAGAACATTGTGGTTCAACCCGCAACAGGAAGAACTACTCGTTCGCCATTTTCTCTGGTTCACCCCTTCAAATACATAAGTCTTCTGAAAAACTGAGAAAGGGTCGTAATGCCAAGTGTTGTGTATATTCTGAAAGTAGTGCACAGTACGTTGCCTTTTAGTGCATTTATGGCATCATACGCCAACGTCATTAAGGTGAGTTTAAAAAGAGCATTAAAATTATCTCTTTATAACCAAATAATTAGTCATAACTCAACGGAAAGGGTTACACGAGTCATTTGTGTTTAGAGTAAGATAGCCCGTTGGTCCAGTTGGTAAGCTTAGGGGCGTGGGTTCGATTCCCACCTAGGACAAACATTTGTGTGATGAACATTTGTGTTTGTTCTATATCTGGGTGTTAATATCTATTTAAGTATGTATTTAAACTTATATATGTATGTATATCAGTCTCTGGCAGCCATATCACAAGGTTTGCTTAGTTTGGGGTCAGATGACCGTGTGTGCAAAAATGTCCCGAAAAAAAAAAAACAAAAGAGTTGATTACAAATTGAGGTGCTCTATAAGGTTACCTAATCAGAAAAGAGAGAAAGAAACACGTTTACACGCAACAAAAAAAAGTTTACATTATAAAACTTCTTTAAAGATAATGAGTAAAACTTCTTTAAATTACCTAACCTTACCGGATTGGATTGGATGTCTGTTGAAATAATTCGTCTATGCCGTCAAGGCCAGTCTTGCCAGACTTACATTTCCTTTTAGTACCTTGATATTTCTCTGCCTTTCTTAGCCGTGAAATGTTTTCTCTGACCCTTGGACTCAGATCGTTTATATTGTATCTTATCTGAGCTTTTCTCTCCTTAAAGACGTCGAAGCTGATATAAAATCTGGTCGTGTATTTTCGTACATTTTGTTACACCTCTTTCATCGTAGTTTTTACATAGTTTACTCTATTGAAAGGAAAAAATTAAAACATTAATTTGTCAAGCTTTAGCTAGTACCTAATCGATTTCATCATCATCAGCCAGAAAACGTCCACTGCTGAACATAGGCCTCCCCCTTTAACCTCCACACTGAACGACAGCTTGCCTTTTGCATCCACTGGATGCCCGCGACTCTCACAATGTCGTCGGTCCACCTACTGGGATGCCTACCTACGCTACGTCTTCCGGTTTGTGGTCTCCATTCCAAAACCTTTCTTCCCCATCGGTTATCGCTTTTTCGAGCGATGTGGCATGCCCATGAAAATTACCTAGTCTATTAAAATAATGTAAACCCGACAAAGATAGTTATGAAGGGCCATGTTTTTTTAAGGGTTCCGTAAGTTATTTTCCGGTGACGCTTGTATAAAAGAAGCTAAACTACATGGCTCACTTAATACCGCAAACACAGTTGCAACAAATGCTGAAACTCAAAAAAGATTTACAGAATGTACGCTTAACGAGCTTTCAATTTTATTGAAGGAAACACATTTTAAACAGAACGAGTAAAATGCACTTTTATTGCTATTTGATTTGTGTTTCAAGTAAACACTTTCAGCTAAAGCAACAAACTATACTGAACTTTAATTCTGAAACGTAAAGTTTACATTTTAATAATATAAATGAGTTTCAGTAAATGCTGCGTTGATAGTGTAAAATTAGACACAATTAGTTTCATACGGACATTGCAGTTGGTTTCAAAATTGTTTATGATTCTGTAAAGTAGGTTAATATTTTGTATAACACTAGTTGGTATTATCATCATCATCATCAACAGCCATTAAACATCCACTGTTGGACCAAAGCCGGGAGAGATAGAGAGGTCTTAGAGAGGGGTGTTACCATAATCCCCACGCTTAGCAGGCGGCTTGGAGATCGCAGTACGTTCACCATGTGCTAATAAGACGCTGCTGGCCATCCTCTGGTGGTTCTGGCCGCAGTTTTAGGACATACCCGGGACATACTAATTATTATATTAGTATATTTTAGTTAAGTATTCAGTGTGGAGGTTAAAGGGGGAGGCCTATGTTCAGCAGTGGACGTCTTCTGGCTGATGATGATGATGAGGTAAGTATTGTTATGATTTCAGTTTTTTATTTTATTTTATTTTTTATGCCGTATGTGGCAAACAAGCAGACGGGCTACCTGATGGTAAGCAGTCACCGTCGCTTATGGATACTTGTAACACCAGAGCCATCACAAATACGTTGCCAACCTTTTAGAACTCTATTAACTCGCCTTTTGAAGAATGTTGTAGCTTCTCGGAAACATCGTGGAAGGTAGCTCATTCCACATTTTGTATAAGGCAAGAAACATCGTGTGAATCGTACAGTGTGCAATTTTTTTCAATACATAATACTCAATAATTTATTTCATAATTTTATGAAGTTCACATACATAGGTAGCAAGTTTAAATTAGGTAACACATCATAATGACCCTGATTGGGTATGGCAATATAGTGCGGAGCGGATTGATTATTGTTTGCTTCCTGTTTTTATTTGTGGTTTATGTAATTGTACTTATTTAAAGTAATTTTTGTTATATATGTTTTATTTAGAAATAAAAACTTTTTTTTAATCTCCGCTGTCAATTTTCAATGTTATTCTAAATAGAATGGCCAATAGTTTTTCTTGCTCACAAAAGTGTTATTTATCTTCAAAAAATGTGCGAATGGATAGCTGGCCATGAGGCGCGGTCTTAAGATATACTTTGCTAGTCGACACTACGCAGAAAAAGGTATATACCTACCGATTTCTCCAATATTATTTGCTTTTGATATAATATTTATAATCCATTGCAGTAAAAAACAATACCAGATAGTCGAAAGTGACTAACGTCACGGGAAACAGGGAAAACAAACAGGAAGCTTCGAAGGGAAATTTCGTAGTTTTCCTCGAAAAAGGGCGAAAGTCGTAAACAAAGAAGGTAATTACGTTTAAAGTCAGGTACGAACACAAAAAAATACTGTGAGGTTACAAATAAAATTACTAAAGTTACGTACTTATCACAACTTTTTATAATATAGTGGTTTAGCGATGACAAACAGCTGCTTCCTCGATCTATAAATATTTTTGTAAATTATTATGTATGCACAGTTTTATATGTTATATACCTTCTATTTTATTTTTTTATTTTGTGAGTGCGCGGTGAATGTGAGCACCATGTCAAACCAACTGTGGTTTTTTGGTGCAACAATATGCAACAAACTGTATTTATTGTGTAACGTAAATAAAAAATAAAATAAAAATAAAAACTTGGAAGTGCTTTGTAAAATATCAGGAAGGAAAGTGACTACGGGAAAGCACTTGTAAGCTAGTGGTCTAGCGGTCTTTCTGTACACTAACGGTAGACCAGAGAAGATACTCTGGTATACTGGTTAAATTACTAAAGATACGTACTTGATACAACTTTTTATTTCCTTTTTACCAATATTATCAACTAATTTCGATCCTCTACTGAATATAAGGTGACCGAGGCTAACAAACATATTCAAGGCTACGATACGATACTAATCAAATTGCGAAAGATTAAAAAAAATAAAAACTTTTTTATGTTAAAACCGTGTACAAACTTGCCTCGTCAAATGGCATGGAAAGTAATAAAGTAATAAGCTGGCTTATTTATAAGTAATAAGCTGGCTTATTTATAAAAAGAAAACAGAAAATTAATGAAATCTTAAAATATAAACTAAAACATAAAATAACTAAATAAAAGCTACAATTAAACTAAAAGATGAATGTATAAAATATACAAACATGTACCTACTACAAAACAAAAACGCCGTCGAGATCACCACCGTGCGGCAGGGTTCCCAGAACACTGGCCGAGTTGCCCCGCTGTATAGCAATACTTAGCTTTTGAGAAAAGTATGAAAATACTTATTTATTATGAAAAGTATTTATTTATTATGAAAATCATAACGCAAAAACAATTGTTGATATTAGTAGTGTTACAAAAATATAATGCCATTTAGTATAGTCATATTAGGATTCGTAATAAAATGTCAATGTATTTCTTTCAGAGCGCCTGAAAGAACTTTCTATTTATTTCTATCTAATTTCTGGCTCAACGCATAAGCATTGCCATTCAACGTGGTAATGTCGCCAGCATGCTGGGTACGCTGCAAACTGGTAGTGGGCTTGAGCGTTTGGATTGTCTTTAGACCTCCAACGGTCTATGGGCAGTCTAACTGTATTTATAGTTTTAGTTTTAGCTTGTATTTTGATTTGTAAGTAAAGGCACTTGCTCGTCTGAAAAAAAATAATCAAAGTTAAAATTCATAATTAAGCGTTATCTTCAAAATTTTGTACCACAAATATCTAAACAAAGATCATCAAACAAAGCGCACAACTTCAAGACGTTTCACTTTTTGAAGTGTCTAAAGTCGCATCAACAAAGACATCTAAATGCAATCTTCAACGAGATTCAAAATAAACTTCACTCGACATGTCGGATTGAAACGAAGTCATTTTTAAAGTCGCCCCTCGCGTAAACTCAAATTTACCCAAGTTAGATGTTTCGCATTTGTCAAGATTTACAGTTCGTTTCGTTTCTATAAATAAGACAACTTCATCAACATGTACACTATGCTACCTTACCGCAGTAAAAGATTCCCAACTTAACGCTTAAAGTTTCTTTACTTCTTCAGCTTTTGAACAATCGATCTCTTTTCTTATTTTGAAAAGGTCCTAAAGTATGCTTGTATCGGATTCTACATTGCAAGTCGTGCTTTTCCAAGAATCGAAAGTATCAAGGGGCATCAAAGAAACAATTTCGTGTGTCACTGTAGCTAATTGACTTAACTTTTAGATGCACAATTTAGGTTCACATCAAAGTTAATTTTGTAAACGCTTTGACTGAGTTTTAATTTTTTAATGGTATTATAATAAAGGAAACCAAATTATACTTCATTTATAGGCAATATTTTTTTTTATTTGGAGGAATAATTACTTTTTGAATGTCAACTTAATGCTTGAGACATAAAGAGACCCTTTTCTCAGAAACGCGCAAAGGTATCTAAATGAAATTTATATCAAATATATCAAATACTCAAATCTACAGTTTCTTTTAGCAATGAAAAAAACGAAATTGTAAATTTACTTGATTAAAAGATATGACCGTATAATGTGTATAATAATGATTTGATAAATGTCCTATATTTTCGCATATTTTGCGATTTCACAAGGGAATGAAAACCTATAGGGTACTTCCCGCTGACCTAGAATCATGAAATTTGACAAAAGGCAAGGTCTCATAGTACATACAAAGGAAAAAATCTGAAAATTGTTAATTTGAAGTTATATTATATAAAAAATATTGTTCTGCATTTACAAACTTACATTTTGTAGTTGGAATGTATAGAAGACTCTTATTGTCCACTACAGAGTTAAGTTTGTCTATAAATATTTCAACTTTTTTGTTGTTTTTTTTTTTGTGTTTGGACTCGCGCTTGTCCAGTTTTTTTGTGGAGTCTTATCACTAAATATCAGTCATCATTTCAGCCCTAGGACGTCCACTGCTGGATATAGGCCTCCCCCATCGATCTCCAAGGGGGCCGGTTGGAAGCGGCCTGCATCCAGCGTTTCCCTGCGGTCTCTTTTAGGTCGTCCGTCCATCTCGTGGGTGGACGTCCTACGCTGCGCTTGCCAGTCCGTGGTCTCCATTCGAGTTCTGCGTGATATGTGCCCTGCCCACTGCCACTTCAACTTGCTAATCCGGTGGGCTATGTTGGTAACCTTCATTCGTCTACGGATCTCCTAATATCTGATTCGATCTCGTAGATAATGCCCAAGCATAGCCCTCTCCATAGCTCGTTATGCGACCTTGAGCTTGCTTATGAGGTCCATAGTGAGAGACCACGATTCACTGCCGTATATCATCACTGGCAACACACACTAGTCGAAGACTTTTGTCTTAAGACACACTTAAGTAAAAAAATACTCTGTTATTATTACTACTGTGAAACTGAGTCAAAATAATTATCTATGATCGGCAATCAAATATTAAAGGTAAATTCTTTTAAGTCATAAAATTTTTGTTAGATAAATAGATGTTAAGGTGGTTCGTTGCACAAATGGCGGGAAATTCAAAATACAAACAGTTTTCTTGTCCTTGTAGCTATCCCGGGTAATTATTGTAAACAACCATGATGTTTGCGCAAATTGATTATTATTCTTTACAAAATCATGTAAAGCTATTTATCTCTAATGCCCATTATTACTTACATTTGTGAATAAACAAATTTTTGCTGTTTCAAACGGTTTATTCACAAATGTAAGTAATATGGTGCGTTACTGTTAAATAATTGTACATTATAATGTAAAGAACAGCCAACATTTTGCGCAAACACTGTGTTATTTAAAAATAATTACCTGGCCTGGCTACTATTATTTATATACATCGATGTAGAAAGTGTACTGGAGAAATTTGACTTGTAACTATGGAGTTATTAATAAAGAATTGTATTGTACTAGGACCAAAAAACTGTTTAAAATTTAAATTTCCCGCTATAGGTGAATCGAACCACCTTAATACCAAAAGTATCGAGTGTGCAAACGCACGACCATTAAGAAATACTAACTTTCGAGACAGCATCCAAAACGACAGTTAATTTCTCTTGACATAAATATAACCGAGGGCCTTCCCTTCCCTTCCAAGGGAAAAAATAACAAACATATCTCTTCAGAGTAAGAAAACAAACAACGTATGTTCACATCTGTCGAGCACGAGCCGTACAGTTGGGTGCTCCAGTGAGTATTCATATTTCATTGTCACTACCACTTGTGACTTGTAACTTTGTAACTTGTGACTCCGTCGACTTGTGAGTTTTGAGGAAGTGACTGATGTGTGAAGTTTTGAGGTTGAAAACAATTGAATGCTATATGAGTATAAAATGATGGGGATTGAAATCGTCAATACTTGTTTTTTAAATCAAACTAATTCGTTTTTAGGGTTCCGTACCTCAAAAGGAAAAAACGGATCACTTCGTTGTCCGCCTGTCTGTCCGTCTGTCTGTCCGTCTGTCCGTATGTCCGTGTGTCCGTCTGTCAAGACCCTTTTTCTCAAGAACGCGTAAAGGTATCAAGTTGAAATTTATACTAAATACTTGAGTCTACGGTTTCTTTTGGCTGTAAAAAAATTAAAATTGTAAGTCAACGCAATCAAAAGATATGAACGTTTATGTCGCATATTTTGCGATTTCACAGGGAAATCAAAACCTATAGGGTATTTCCCGTTAACCTAGAATCATGAAATTTGGCAAAAGGCAAGGTCTTATAGCATATATATAGGAATAAATCTGAAAGTTACAAATTTGCAGTTATATAATTTAAAAATAATTATTTTGCTATTACACTTACACAAACTTACATTTTGTAGTTGTAATGTATAGAAGAACCTTATAGTCAATTACAAAGTTATGTTTGTCTTTCAATATTTCAACATCATTTAATTTTCGTTTTTTTTTGGACTTGCGCTCTAAAGTTTTCCGTCCAACGGAACCCTCAGAGCACGAGTCCTAATCGTACTTGTCCGGTTTTTATTTTTAAATGCCATAGGTGTCAAACGAGCAAACGGGCCGCCTGATGGTAAGCAGTCACCGTCGCCTATGGATACCTGTAACACCAGAGGCATCACAAATACTTTGCCCACCAAGGACTTTATTAACTCGCCTTTTGAAGAACCCCATATTGTAGTTAGAGCTGTATTAATCAGGTTCAAAGCTGATTGGAGAGTTGAAAAAGCATCGTGAGAAACCCGTGGCCGTGGAAAATTAAATTCTTCCCGGGTTACAATAAATTGTACCACATTTACTTAAGTTTTGAACGCTTGAGGCGTGGCGGAGGCTCGACGCGGCGTGAAAGCGCACATGATGATTTTGAACCTAGGGTAGACCAGCACTGAAATTTTATGGACAAGTCTGACACTTACCATCAGGTGACTGTAATGTTTCATGGTTTATATTCTACTTTGATTCCATCTTTATTGTGCGAACGGCTAGTCTGTGGAATGCGCTGTCTGAAGGGGTGTTCCCTAATAGTTGCAATCTGGGTGTCTTCAAATCATGAGTAAATTGGCTTCTTCTAAGCAAGCATGCTCCATTGATCTCCGACCGCATCATCGCTTAACATCGAGAGAGGTGGCGGTCAACCGCAAGCCTATTATTTAATTTTAAAATAAGCAGTCAAGCATGCTCCATCGAAAACCACATCATCGTTTAACATCGAGAGAGGTGGCGATCAACCGCAAGCCTTATATTTAATTTAAAAAAAGCAGTCAATATTCATCACTAAATTGCAAAAAAAGTGTTCAACTTTTCCACAGCTTTACGGTTGTACGCTGTGACGTCACAATGACTCTCTAATATGCGTTGTGCCTTAAACTAGTTATTTCGTCTTGATTATCAGGTGATATAATACAAAACGATAACTTCAATAATGAGGTCTCGTTTTTAAAAACGTCTTAAGATTTATTTTCTTCAGAATCAGAAGAAAATCTAATTATTGCCTAGTAATTTTAGCAATTTCGTAATTAGCAAAAACATGCCAGACATGATAAGCCGTGGCCTATTTGGGAGACCGCTAGACTTGAAAACGTGAGGTCGCGGGTTCAAACCCCGGGCCCGTACCAATGAGCTCTTTGGAGCTTAATTGGATTTTCATACCACTGGCTTTTCGGTGAAGGAAAACATCGTGAGGAAACCTGCATACGTCATCATCATCATCAGCCAGAAGACGTCCACTGCTGAACATAGTCATCCCCTTTTAACCTCCTTACTGAACGACAGCCTGCCTTTTGCATCCACTGGATGCCAGCGACTCTCACTATGTCGTCGGTCCATCTAGTGGGAGGCCTACCTACGCTGCGTCTTCCAGTTCGTGGTCTCCACTCAAGAGCCTTTCTTCCCCATCGGTTATCGGTTCTTCGAGCGATGTGGCCTGCCCATTGCCACTTCAACTTGCAAATTTTAACAGCTATGTCAGTGACTCTGGTTCTTTGGCAAATATCCACGTTTCGGATTTTATCGCGCAAAGAAACTCCGAGCATAGCTCTCTCCATTGCCCGCTGAGTGACTCTGAATTTTTCCAAAAGTCAAGGACCACGTCTCAGTTACCATATGTCATCACTGGCAACACACACTGGTCAAAGACCCTCGTCTTGAGGCACTGTGGTATCTTGGACGAGAAGATGTCATACGTACGGAGAAGGAATTCAATGGCGTATGTGAATCCACCAATCCGCACTTAGCCATCGTGGTGGATATAGCCCAATCACCCTTTCGGGGTAGGCTAAAAGTCCAGCAATGGATTGTTAAAAGGCTGATTATGATGATAATGATGATGATGCCAAACATAATTGCTATAATTCTAAAATACATCAGTTTTCTCCTGATTCATAAATTATGTGCCATAATAACTATATGTCTTCTGAGTAAGTAATATACTCTATCTTGGAATGTTAAAACGATATTTAATTACATGTCAGGTACAGTAACACGCACTTTGTTAAGCCAAAAACAATTATTTTCATAACATTGTGTGCTTTATTGTACAGAATATTTGAAATTCAATACGTCAGTGTTGATTGCAGTTAATTATAAATCCGTCCCCTTCCATTGTCCTGTTTATTTTTAAACATTTCTTCCAAACATATTTTCATTGCATTCTCACGCATATCACATTGACATACAGATCTTTTTTAATTGATCACAAACTAGTAATTTTAAAGTTTTACAATGTTCTTCGTAAGATCTTTTCAACGGATTTACGACTTTACACTATTTTGTTGTAGGTTTATTTTTGAATGGTTTTGAATCGGTAGTTTCAAATTCTTTAATGTATACTCGTCCTAAATCAAATCCAAATCAGTGTTTAAAAGCTTTGAAGGTATTACTTCCGCTAATAAAACACTTTGCTTTGTCCGGTTCGAGATTCGAGGGAAAAACACGCCCGGAACCATCACGAGTGATCGATCCGGAATTATTCAGATTGTCGTTTGATTAGTTTTGTATCGACTTGTTGGGAATTCCGGTGCGATCCAGTTAATTCCGGTATCGGGAAGGGTCTGGGATTAATGACTTGTTAACTTAAAGCTGAGGATTGCCCTAAAATATTACGCCAATGGATTGAGCGGCGTCAGTTAGGGATTTACTTTCTGACCTGTTTTGCAAAGTGTCTGTTTTACAAATTGGTCCACCATATTTTATTGGGCTGTTGACGAAGGGACCGATAATTCCTTTGATGATAAGGGCGGCTCTTGATACATACTTTTAGGTGGAAATGTGATAAATATTTTTGAGTAGGTATATTTTTTTCGTTAGTAATTAGGTAAATTGGGTGAAAATGCTTATAACTACCATATAAAAGTGGAAAATATATCATCGACGCATACTTTGCAGAAAAGTATTGGTCGATAATTATATTTTGCTAAGCAATTGACTATAGCTCTGTCTTGTTGTAGAGAGATGCCGACGTTCAGCAGTAGACATCTTTTGGCTGATGATGAAGTGATAAAAGATTCAGAAATTTAAATAATCTATAATACAAGCGATAAAATCCATTAAAATTAAGTATTTAATTTTAATGTGTAATAATTACGACCATAAAAACATTGAATTTATATGATTATTTATGGGATATTTACCGTGGTAAGGTTGTGGAACAACCAAATTCAAATGTGGATTTCAATCGAGGTGATGGTTTTCAACTCGCCAGTGCGTGGAAGCCAGTATAAGGTTGTTTTAAAAATAAAAGTCTGCGTTCTAAATGTGTTTTAATCAGTGAGTGTGTTTTGTCGGGACTCAGGTTTGAGTTCGAGTTCCAGTGATAACCGTAGCAAAAGACTAAGAAAGAAGGTAGATCGTTTTGTCTGCACATAACTTTGTAACTGTTCGACCAACCACCCGCATTCTTCAGTCTTCCCGTGAACATGGTACATGTCATCATCATCATCATAATCAGCCTTTTAACAGTCCACTGCTGGACTTTGAGCCTACCCCCGAAAGGGTGATTGAGCCATATCCACCACGCTGGCCCAGTGCGGGTTGGTGGATTCACATACGCCATTGGATTTCTTCTCCGTACGTATGCAGGTTTCTTTACGATGTTTTCCTTCACCGAAAATCCAGTGGTATGAAAATCCGAACTCCAAAGAGCTCATTGGTACGGATCCGGAGTTCAAACCCGCGACCTCATGCTTTCAAGTCTAGCGGTCTCCCAAATAGGCTACCACTTCTTTTTTAATGGTACATGTAACTGCACCGAAATATCGGAAGCTCGTTCCACAACCTTACCATGGTAAATAATCGTGTAAATTTAGTGAACAACCGTGATAGTTTAAAACAGTATTTATAAAAACATTAACTTAGAAATTCCGTTCCAAAAGTTAGCACACCGTTCAATTTTACTACACCGGTCCGTTCCATTCTAAAGCAAATTATTCTAAAAGATTATTGATTTTATTCAACATGGTACCAGCAAGGGTATTTCCAATTACATTAGAGAATTTCCAGCACATCCAATTGTCACTACATGAGACAATTCAACAATGCGTACCCGTTTATATCTTGGGCCTGAATCAATATTGTGAAAGGTGACCCTTACTGGGTCTGCACTGGAAATGGTTCCCTTTAATTTAATATTAATAAGATGGGTGAAGGTGATTGTTAATTAATTTTGCGCAAACTGAACAAATATATTTACGTTTCAGGATATAAATCACTTCAAGAGCATGTTTGTAGGTTTGTTTGTTTTTCACGTAACAGCTTATTACCGTGTATTTTTCACAGGACTGCTAGACCCGGAGTGATTTTTCATCCCGGAAAAATTAACGGTGGGATTCTCAATTCGGGTGAAACCGGGAAGCACATCGAGTTAAACAACCAATTATATTTTTTAAAGATAGCTTAGTATTTTATTACACACCAAGAAATCATAAATTAACTAACAAAAAAAAAACACAGGTGCAGCTTTGTGGCCAGCCGTCGGTGAGTGGTTACACTATCCTGATTCCATGGGGCTAAATGAGACCCCGACCCCTGGATTGCCTTAACCGGCTATCTAGGGGATAGAAACCGCAAGAGCTAAGAACCAAAGCTCTAGGGTTGAAGTGTTAAAGGCATAAAGCCGTGAGTAGGCCTTACTGAAAGTGCAGCACACCTCTCGACACCTTAAAGTACCCACTACAATGCTGCCCTTTGACGCCAATATAGGGCAACCTTTATGGGGGTCATCAAATCGTCACCCTCCACAATATTTTGACATGAGGCATAATTGGCGGGTGCCCGCACCTCATACCATACACTACCTCAATAAAACTCACTACAATAGCCCATAATTTTTCAAACATAAACTGTACAAAAGTTTTAAAATTCCCTTTCCCACATATTCGATAATTGTATTTTATATAACAAACACATATGCATTTTTTGTATTTTTTTCGTGTTTGTTGTTATTAAACATAACTATATGTAGAGTTTAATATAATTTTGTTTTACATCAAACTTTTGGTATTGACTTCCGCCCCCAATTGTCCGGGCTAAACCCGAGAGTGAATAAAAAAGTAGAGAAAAAAGCAAAGAGAAAAAGAAACATTTTTCTATTTAATAACTTAAATCAAAATATACAAACTAGGACTCAAATATTGAAATTCAAATAATGGAGAGAGAGCTTCGATCAAGAATTTACATTCATGATCGAAGGGAAAGAGAGAGAGAGAGACTATCGTGTCCAATTAGCTTATCATTACAACCTGTAAATTATAATGCTTATTAAGAGTATAGAGAGTTCACGTTTTTTACTTATTACGGATTAAATTTAAAGACCAGTTGACAAAATATCTTATAACAGGAAAAAAATCTGAGAACTCAGCGTTAGCTTTCAAAATTGTCGACCCTTATTTTCATTCTACAAATTTAACGAGATCACTTCATTTTCACGTTTTTGACTGATTTGTTGTTAATTTGTACCTTTATTTTTACCCGACTGCCCAAGAAGGAGGGTGATGTATTGCAATGTCAAATTTCTTTGTGGCATATTTGCCGATGCCACACTAATAATTAACTGACTAAACATAAATACCTTCTTGCTTTATCTTCATTACCAGAAAGCAAATCTCAATTAAAATAAAGTACAATAAATTTAAGTACTTACTTGACCTAGTTAAAAGTAACTCTTATACTTTCGCGATTTGAACACATGTTTGAAATAAGCAACGCATAAGCATTGCCATTCAGCGTGGTACTGCCATAAGCATGCTGGGTACTCTGCCAACTGGTAGCGGATTTGAGCATTTGGATTGTCGTTAGACCTTCAACGGTCTATGGGTCTATGGTCTTATACGATCTAGTCTAACTGTTTTTGTAGTGTTAGCTTGTATTTTGTCTAGATAATAAAGGTTTAAAAAACTATTAGGATTTCTCGCGCATTATTTTTACCTCAACAAATTGATGCGCGATAACTCCCCAGTTTTATATAAACCATATCTAAGAGTAAAAGTATTCAAGAAGAACGACTCCATCATCTCTAATGAAGTCGAGGAATTCAATAAAAACTTTACCCGGCGATTCTAATCCCCAGTTAAAGCTTCGCTTTGAAAATTGTCCATCACTAATAATAAATCGATGTCTTTGTCTCAAATGTCATTCGCAAGACTCGGAAGTTTATTTCAATTGTAGAGTCTATTTAATTTCATCCCTGGAGATATCTTTGTCTGAAATGGATATTTTTACAATCAATCATAATTATTCGCTTTTCTATTTCTTTTTGTCATTTAATATTTCTAGGTTTTGGTTATATCTTTTCCTTAACATTGGAGGTCATTAATCATTCATTTTTATTACCAAGTTTTTCTATGTGTCCATTATGATTTAGGGCAATGTTTTATCTAAAATAAAGCAAAAATTATAATAAAAAACAGACGTAAATTGCCATTCGAAATTTTATATTGAAATCATTCTATTGTCTGCTAAAATAAACGTACACATTACATTATTGTCTTTCGGAGGCTTTTATCAGGTCTTAAAATTGCAACACAAAAGTAGCAGAACTCTAAAACGTCGCATTAAACACTTATTAACCCGGATGTGTTGCGCCGAGAACTTATCTCTTACAGATTTATGTACATTTTAATTGCATCTTCACACAGGATTCCAGCGTTACGTTTCAGCTACCCTCGAATGTGAAAATCTCTCCCGTCCTTTTCTTTTCAGATCGCGTATGACCTGCAACCCTTACGAAAATTTCGCCCCATCCCTCTCTGGCAGACGCTCCGCAGCCACCGTACAAATCCCTTATGTAAGTCAGTGCTTTCCCGACAGCCCCTGCGATCGGACGCGCGCGTGTCGCTCCCCAAATCCCATACGAAAATGCCGATTATCGGCTCCCTTTCCAAACCAAAAAAGACCGCTGGTGATTTGAATTCTCCAAAACTTTTATAAACAAAAGTGCTCAAGTGAAGTGGCCATACATCAGACCGGAACGGATATGGCGTGCCAAAGCAAAATTTCCTTAAAACTTACGCGCGAGGATTAAACAAGATTTATATCTGAAAACAAGGGAGATTCCGTTTAAAATAGCTGTTTCTCGCTCATTATGTTCATGGCACTAATCCATGTAAGCTTACATGATAAAACCGTCTCTTCCACGGAACAATTTACCCGTGATTGTACAGTTAGAGTAAAATAAAAATAGACATAACGAGACTCTAATAGATGATGTGACACCTAAAAGGGATAGTGTCATAAAGTTATTAGTCAACGTGTTAATTACGGCTAGGATAAATGTTGACAGATTTAGTGTTACGTAGCTCGTTAAAAATAATTTGTGACAAAAGATATTGGAAAGCAATTATAAGATAAAAGTTTTAATTAAAATAGCAGTAGTGTTGGCAAGTGATGAAGAAAAGTGTCAAATTAAAGTAAATACACGGAACCATCAAGATGGGTGATAGTTTGAAGTTAATAAAAAGGCATTCATATTTACTGAATGCGGTCCTGCTCTTCGTGTCGATGATATACGGTAAGTGGCTGATTGAGTGATTATATTTTATTATTGAACCGTAGAGATAATTACACTGGGGTTCTTAATAACCTTTGTTGATTGCCTTTTGACAATACTTGATGATTAAGTTATAATTCTGTTTTACGATTGAATATTCACATAGGTTTGTGATGTGAAAACTAGTCGTGCGTCAAATTCGTTAATTTAGTATGATGGAATTTTTATTGTTATTTTATTTCAAGTTGCTTTATTATCTGAACATTATTATTGCAGTTTGTAGGTAAATTATAGGTTTAACAGTGCAGAATTACTAAATTCTTCTCTAGGACCGAGTACAAATTTGCCCCGTTGTCTAGTCTAGTCAAGCTAACTAACAATAGATGGGTATCTAAACTATCTGGAATATTAAACAAAAACAGTTGGATTCCCCATAGACTATTAGGTCTGAGATAATACAATTCTAATGTAACTTGAATCAATTAAGACGAACTTAATTTCCGTTTAAAGCCTTTAGTAATTACGATTTATATTATCTTTGGTTTTAAGTAGGATCTTTTTTTGGGTCGATAAGCCACAGTACCAATTTTACTTCTTTATCGTTCTAGTTAAAAAGGTTGTCTTGAAAGCAAAGATTTCTAGGTCTGTAGTTAGCCAAATCCATCTTATGTTATGCAACTATGGCATTAGATCGCTGCTGGTTCTTTTATTAATTGGGTGACCGCTATATTTTTGGTGATGTTTAGAATTTTACGCTGTTAAAGAGCATTTGAAAGATCCATGACTCTGTTGTAGTCTTAAGCAAATAATTTGATAAATCACTGTATCAGATCACCTTTGTTTATATTGGTTTGACAGCAAGCAAACTAACCGGTGTTAATGAAAACTATCATATCGGTAGAGACCAAATCCTCTATAAATAAACACATCATCAGCCATTAAATGTCCACTGCTGAACAAGGCCTCCCTCTTAGAGAGGGGTGTTGCCATAATCCCCACGCTTGGCAGGCGGCTTGGAGATCGCAGTACGTTCACCGTGTACTAACAGGACGCTGCTGCCCATCCTCCGGTGGTTCTGGTCGCAGTTTTAGGACATACCCGTGTCCGTGTCCTATAAATAAACGCGATAAGCTAATCTACTTTGTATTTTTTGTCTTGCGTTCACATAAAGCACTTCACATAAGCGTGTAGTTAACAGACCAATTTTATAGCATTGTTTAGCTTACAGACCGTTTATGCATAATCTGCCACCTAAACGTACTCCGTTATTTTTTAAATCTGGTTCGAGAACTCATGCCTTTCGTGGTTGTTAGGTTGTCGTCTAACGTATTACGAGTGTCTTATGTATTGGGTTAACGTTATAATCTCTTTTTCTCATAAGTCCATTGATAAGAACATTTTGAGAAATTTCACTAGTGAACCAATTTGGTATGACTACGGCGAACTGTCTCAGCTCATTATAGAAAAATGATTGAAACTTTTAAAAGTTTGAAAAGATTTTGATAAAATAATAAGATAAGAAATAAAATAAGCTAGTAAATAAATAATGCAAACGAAAAGTAATACAGCTGTGAATGCACCTTAATGACTAATCGGAAACTCAAAAGTATTGCCGTTGACATTTTGAAACTGTTTTAACCCGATGACGCCTAGCCAAAAGGGGTTTCTTTTAAATTCAATAAAAGGCATGCGTTTGGCCTTTAACTCGTCTGCGATGGAGCACGGTTGCCTAGAAGAAGCCGGTTCACTCTTGATTTGAAGACACCCAGATTTTTATATTATTTCAGCATTGAAGATAGGTACCTATCGAGTAGGTATGTATGTATCCTACCTACATCTGAAACGCTACCACTGATTTATACATTCTCATATGTCCAGTTCAATTATGTTTAATTGAATAGTCAAAATTAAACACGTTTAATTTTATCGCGTGTACTTTATGGTTTAATATTTTAATTTATAAAATAATAACATTCATTCATTTAAATGAGGTGGATGCAAAAGGCAGGCTGTCGTTCAGTGTGGAGGTTAAAGGGGGAGGCCTATGTTCAGCAGTGGACGTCTTCTGGCTGATGATGATGATGATGATTTAAATGAGAAAATACATGGTTTACTTAACTAAGTTAGGTACATGAAGATAGCAAACAGTTTTATGATCTCGTCATAGTTTTTTTTTCTTGAGTAGGCTGTTGACTGCGTAAATATTGAGTTTTATTGTGTATCACGGATCGCCCAAAGCGTGATAGCAATATCGATAACAATGACTACCCATTATTATTATTTTGTACTTAGAGCTTATTAGATAGATATATAGAAACTCTTTATTGTGTCTACTTACATTATTAGCTTAAATTTATAAAAATGGTGTCATATCAAGGTTCAGTGTTTTGTCTAGGAAATAGTAAGTCCGTTACACAATTTATGACACTTCGCTCTTTAGAAAAATAATAATAATAAGAATGAGAAAAAGTAAAAAAATGATTTGTTCTCTTCTCCGTTTTAATTTATAGTCACTTATCACTAATATTTTGCAACTGTTAAATACTGTCAGCGCTATTTCTGGAAGTACATATGTTTTGATCTTTCCGGGTACCCAAGATACAGGCTTTGCCTAGTTTGGGGCCCACTGCAGACTTCTTTTTTGTGTTTTTTTTCTATATTGTATGTCTATTAGGAATTTTATGTGCTGTTCTTTCGGAAATATATGATTTACGATTTATGTGTACACCAGAAATAAAAATTACAACACGATAGAAAACACTTACGAGCTAGTGCCACAAGTGGCGTCCTTATCGCTAAAAGTGATCTCTTCCAGGCAACCATTGGATGGAAAGAATTTACGTAACAGAATCGACGGGGGATGCTAAAACACTTTTAATGATACCATTAAATAAATACTACTAAATGATATATAGTATAATAAATATTATATATATATATATATATATATCCATACATATATAAACACACATAATACAGACGCGACAAGTAAGTGCATACTATACCCTAGTATATATGTTTAACAATGCTATACCCTAAGTCCCTGGAGTACCTTCGCATTATTGTTAGTGTTATTGTTTTTTATATTATTCTAATTCCAGTCATATCAAACTTTATTCGTGGTCACAGATAGACAACTGATTTCTATAGAAATGTTACGAAATTAGTTACAAATACCGCTAATGATTCCCATATGTGCCTACGTATAAAAAAAAACACAGAAATCAAATAAATAAGAATGAAAATAAAATTAAATAATAGTTCTGCATGTTGTACTCGACTGCAAAATGTAGTTTTTTTACCTTTTTTAAACTCATCATAATGCCTTTCTTGGCGTGAAGACAAATCTAAGGACACCTCACTTATAAAAAATGGTCAAGCCATATAGTCTAGGTGACATAATTATTAAAAGAGTACATATTCCTACATACCTCTCTTATTTATTTCTGTATTTATTTGCTTTAGGTTATATTGATTTATTGTGTTCACTGTTTCTATTTTTTCTTTCTCTGTATATTATGTTTATATTTACTTCTTTAAGGTGTAAACGCGCGCGATATTTGTTATACTATATCCTGTTTGTACCTCAAGATACAGGCTTAGCCTAGTTTGAGGCCCTCAGGCAATTTCATTGTACCGTTATGATTATGTGAAATAAATAATTTTGTACTGTATTGTATTGAATACCTACATAATATATATACACTCGAAAAACATTCCTCTCCTTCTTGAGCAATCGGGTAAAAATTAAGGCTTAGTCCATCACTTTTGTTCAGCTTGTTCTGATAAGCCTAAAATACCTTTGTTGTTATTCTAACCTTTTTATATAAATAAACTTGTTAAACGTAGAAGACAAAGTATTCCTTTTAAAAACAACTTTCATGTGCCAAGTAGATAGAATCAGTAGAAATATACCAAAAATTCTACTTACCTAAGTAGTTTCAAGTTAAGCTCTTTGCAGTCTTCAGTTCCAGTTGAAATGCAAAGTAATCATTTGAATCTGTTTCTACATTTGTAAACTTTTAATTACTTACTGTAGGATAAAAAATACGGTCTTCTAGAGCAATATCATGTATGAGTATGTCTCTATAATTGTTTTTTATCTGTTCTCAAAAAGATAGGTACTTATTCTCGGTACAAGTTTTTATTTGCTTTTACAGCTACTATAACATTACAAAAAACTGAATCATCATCATCATCATCAGCCTATACTAATTCACTGCTGGACTAATAGGTATAGACTAAATAATAAACAGGAATTCTAATTACTTTTTTGTATTTTTGAACGTAAGATTGTAGCAGGCAACTGATATACTTCAGAGAAATATTAAAAGAAAATGTTTTTATTCAGGTATTTAATACAGGGTGTAAGGGAAACACTCTCGAAGCCAAAAGAAGGTAATTGTTCTCATCATTATGAACAACTTTTACTATGCGACCAGCCCTGAAATCGCGAAAAAAATATCAGCTGTTCTATAGAAAACAGTCATTGACACTTGACAAAATGTATGAAACAGCAGATTTTTTTTTCGCGATTTCATACCTTACCTTCCCACCTTCTTTTGGTTTCGAGACTGTTCCCCTTACACCCTGTATAGAGGTATTATTGCAGCTGTCAGAGCAAAGAAATGCTTGGATTGAGGTAGGGCTTAAGGGGCAGCTAAAGATGCGCGTCAATAACACCCGCGCAATCCAACTTAAAAACAAAAAAATCACCGTGTGGGAATTAAAAATCAACTGTTGATGATTGTGAATTATCTTTAGAATAATACTGAAAAGAGTATAAATCAATTTGAGTGCTGATATTTTATAGGATTGCTGAGAAATACAAAAAAAACTTTTTTTTGAGTATTTTTACAGCTTATTTAGTAGTAATTTTTAAACTTTCGCGATTTGAACAAATTTTCAAATGGGTACCTTTCGTTCGACGACCCATCATCAACAAGGGCCATTAAACGTCTACTGCTGGACAAAGGCCTCCCTCTTAGAGGTGTTGCCATAAACCCCACGCTTGGCAGGCGGCTTGGGGATCGCAGTACGTTCACCGTGTACTAATAGGACGCTGCTGCCCATCCTCCGGTGGTACTGGTCGCAGTTTTAGGACATACCCGGGAAAGGTACATATTTTTACCTAAATAAAATAATACATGATAAGTCCCGATAAACATTTAAGGTTATTTAGTGTTTACTTTTTTGTAATAAAATCCATTATATTGCAATAAAAAAACAGTATTACAATCGACCCATCCTCAACGCGGATGTTGAAGCTTTGAATCTAAATCCTTTGAAATTGGATCGTCTCTGTATAATTTTCAATTATAACAAAAGGCTTGTTCAGTTTAACTTCGGGCTCACAAAACCGTGTAGGCTAAGATTTAGAGGCATTTAAACATAGGTGTCCCTGAGCGTCTAAGGCTGGTCGCATATTGCAGACATACGCCACATCTTTTGCCAAACTAATGCTCTCTTCCTACAGAATCCCTTCAAACTTCATGAGGCAGATCACGCTGTCAATAAACGCAAAGTGGCTGTGAAATTATTCCGTGTTTTGTCTTTTTCTATCTTCAAAATTTATAATTTGCTCGTAAAAGAAAAAAGACACGAGTACTATTTTATAGCTACTCTAACTTATCAAAAAGAGGAGATTTTTTATTTCCTAACTTTTAATCCCTTTTGTAATGGTTACAGTAGAAAAAGCGGTTGCTAGTAAAATTAAAATTTGATATAGCCATCACAGCTATATCAAATTGGGTCTAAAAATAAAGTGAGGAATTTGTTTAGCCCTGACAGAGGTAGAGCGGCTATTTGCAGAACAATGACTTAAAACAACTAAAGCCAAATACCAATAATCAAATATGAGGCGAGGCTGGTCAAGTGCAAGCCTGCTTGTAATTATATTACAAAAAAAAAACTCAAAGAGCCTTAGGCTGTAAGCAATCCAAAGTTACCTTCTACTGGCATCACAAGGTCACGCCCGTGACTTATGAGCGATAGTATGCGGTTTAGAGTGAATTTACTTATTAGTTAATCGCATCTGTCAGTGCCTGCATTTGGTGCAGCTTTTTTAACAGCTTTTGTGCAGTTTTGCCCAGTAGTGGGCCACTTCACTCTAAATATAAAATATAGGTAGTTTATAGGGACTGCCGACAGAAGTGAAAACTTAAAACTCAGTCTAAAACACGTCACATTAGAATGTCAGTGAAGTGAACCCATAAGTTTTGCTCCTACCAAAATCACTCGACGTGGCAAAAGAAGTTTTCACTTCAAAAATATACCACATCAAACTGAACCTGATAAAAATATGTCGCCGATATGCATATTGCATTTTGACAGTATACAATGCGTCCAGTATGCGATGGTCTTTAGACGCAGTGAAACATAGGTGTCCCTATCTCAATCGAGCCTAACAAATTGGCTTGCCAACCGTACTATTTCAAAGGGAGGAAAGCTTTGATTAATTAATTGCTTCACTTGATTTACTTGAGTGTACTCTTTTATATTGTAAGCATTACAATACAATAGAAATAACTCGGACAAGTACGAGTAGGACTCGTGCTCTGAGGGTTCCGTTGGACGGAACCCTCAGAGCGCGAGTGCAAAAAAAACCTAACTGAAGTTTAAATATTGAAAGACAAACTTAACTTTGTAGTTGACTATTAGGTTCTTACATACATTACAACTACAAAATTTAAGTTTGTAATAGCAAAATAATTATTTTTAAATAATATAACTTCAAATTCGTGACTTTCGGATTTATTCCTATATATGTGCTATGAGACCTTGCTTTTTGCCAAATTTCATGAGTCTAAGTCAACGGAAAGTACCCTATAGGTTTTGATTCCCCTGTAAAATCGCAAAATATGCGACATAAACTTTCATATCTTTTGATTGCGTTAACTTACGATTTTTATTTTTTTACAATCGAAAGAAACCGTAGACCCACGTATTAAGTATAAATTTCAACTTGATACCTTTACGCGTTCTTGAGAAAAAGAGTCTTGACAGACGGACAACGAAGTGATCCTATAAGGGTTCCGTTTTTTTCCTTTTGAGGTACGGAACCCTAAAAAGGTGTCATAAGTGAAACTTTGTGTGACTAAACCAATTGTATTTTGAATTGTTAGTGAATTACTTCAAAATTGTCACTTTTTACAATTTATTACAGTGTAAAAAGTGTAAATTTTGGGGCAATTCAATAAACAACTAAAATTAAAACAATTACAATTTAAAAACAATTGGTTTAGTAGCATCGGGGCTCTGACTCTAAGATTTCTGCTGCCAGATTCAATCCTGTCCAGATTCCAGATTGAATTATTCAGTCCTGTCCATCCAAAGGTTGCCTGGAAGAAATTGCTTTAGGCGATAGGCCACCCATTATACTGCCGTATTTTTGTTTTTTATTTTATTTATTTACGGAAAACAAACAGCTTTAACAACATAAGATATAGTAAGAAAAATAAGAATTTATAAACAAGCCTTAAAAATGTTCACAAATAAAACAGAGATACAATCCAGTTCCGTGAATGTAGTAATAACAAATGCAATTAAACAAATATATATATATATATAATTATAATCAATGGTTGAAGCCATATTAATTTTAGTTAAGTTTCATATTTGTATTTTCGGTGTGTAATTTATTTTATTTTTTTATTTTATTTTATTAATGAACACCAACATGATGTACGCCCTTACTTTATATGACGGAGACAAGGTACAAGACTTAAACTAAACGCCACCACAATTATAGGTGCAGACTACATGGTTATAAAAAGCGAGAGTTTTTGGAATAGAAGTTAGTACATTATACATTAAGAATTCAATAAATTATTGACTGAGTACATAATACATTAAAAATTCAATAAATTTTTGACTGAATAAAGGAATCAAGAAAAAAGAGAAAATCATCACTTATTAAAACAGTTTGATAGTTTGCTACGAATAGATAGTTTGAACCTACCCACGCCACTAGCGAATAAGTAATAAAGATGTATTGTATTCAATGACTGTTTTAAAAAGGGAGAAGACGCGTGACATCCAAACATTGTACCCAATAAATATGGCTCTGTTTCGGCTCGAGTCAGCGGCGAAGTTGACTTCTACACTGTAAACGTCAACTTCACCGGTCCATTAGACACTACACTAGACCATAGAAGTGACATTTAAAGAAAATTACGTTAATTATTTTTAAGTATTTACGAGTGAATAGTAATGCCGTGAAACTTGTTTTTTGTCTTCGAACTGTTGGTGCACCTAGTGAAAACGCGGGAAGTAATTTTTGCTGCTTTATTTAAACACAATTTGGACATGTAATTCACGTGCTATCAAAACGACAATTCGATGGTGACTGAAGTTCATTAGGCCCGTGAGCCTAATTTGTGCGGTCCTCGTCAAGAAGTTCGTCCCGTATCTTCCCCCTATTTACTTACATCAATGATTGTATTGTATTCAAAAGCCGTCAAATGTCTAATGCCGTGGACATAGTAAGCAAATGCAAACGGGTGAACTTTGAATCCACTTCTAGACACGCACGCTCGTTCGCCCTCTCTTGTGTCCACACGCAGCCAATTACTTTGCAGCTCGCACCGTACTGATAATCGGCGAGCACTGGAGCACGCGAGCGAATCCTTCATTTGCGTTGCTCGCTTTTACTGATACTAACGCATTAACTCGATTGCGTTGCGATTTGATTGATATTGGGAGCTCCATCCACATCCTAGTCATGGCATGGTCCGTTAATAATCATAGCCGTGGTAGCCTATTTGGGTGACCTTAGCCTTGAAATGTAATGGGTAGAAATTTGTCACCGACTCGCACTTGGCCATTATTTATTATTTGTTGTTATACTTTAGAGTGTGTACTATAATTGCGCCAAGTTTGACATTTGTGCGTGTTATCGTTTTTACATTAGAACTAATACAAAAATACGTTAAAAAATACGTTTGTTGTATGGGGTACCCCCCCCTTTCGTTTTTACTTTTTGACTTATTTATTAGTTATTAGTTAATCTGCCGTAACATTACATATTTTGTGAAAATTTTAACTGTCTATCTATTACAGTTCGAAAGATACAGCTGTTTAACGGTAGGACAGACGGACAGACAGACAGACATTGTAATAGGATCAAGTTTTTACCCTTTGGGTACCGAACTCTAAAAAGGGCAGCAATCGTCTGCAGTTTCGAATAAAGGTATCAAGTTTGATTAAGGCCTGATTCCACGACTTACCATTATCTCCCCTACTTGTCTGATCTAAGTTTAAAACAGTGTTATTCGTTTGCGATCCTTTGCCAGGGATACACAAGGCATAATGCGGCGTAAACACTATTTATCGCGACACTGTATATCTCAGATTAAATTGATGAGTTTGCTTGGGATATTCCAAAGTAAACATGACCACAAAATCAATTACTAATAACTTGACAGTGACATGTTACCATTACCACCGCCCTTGTCTAGCACAAGTCTAGTCGTTCCCGACTTTTTATGAAAAGGTCAAGGTTGCGAGAATTCGATTTGGCAAAATATTAGGGTGAGCACCAATTAGATTTTTGTACCTACGTTCTTTTTTTAACAGTAGGTTTTTAGTAGTCATGATTAATACACAAATACTTTTTTTTATTGGACATTAAAATGACAAAATAAAATATGAACCCAATGACTCCTAACTAGTAATATATACTGTATTTCGGGAGCCAATGGCCTCCTCAATAATTATTTAATTTAGTTTTCTCTACTGTTATTGTAAATAAAAATACTTGTGTCATACTTAATCTTATTTATTTGGCTGTATAAGATTATTTTGTCTAACATTTTCTATCATTGCATTATTTTTGCAACTACGTGGAGATTGGGTCTAGCATAAAATTGACATAAAATTACCAGAGCTTTACATGTCATATACAAATTTAGCAACACTAAAAATACAAACAAACGAATTTAGTTGTTTAACAATGTTGCAACAAATTTATACTACATGCATTGATAACGTTGATTGATAGTACGTTATTAATAAAAAAAAATAGATGCTTGGCCGACACCTCGCTTGATGTTAAGCGATGATGTGGTCTACAATGGAGCACGCTTGCCTAGAAGTAACCGATTCACTCGTGATTTGAAGACATCCAGATTGTAACTATCGGGGTTGATGTAAGTCGGTTTTTTATTTATATTGCTAATTATTTATTTATTTATTTATTTAATACTTTATTGCACACTTACAAATTAAGTAAACATGTACAATTGGAGGACTTAATGCTAAACATTTTCTACCAGTCATCCACCAGGTTGGAACAAACAGTATGTAGGCGTGCATCAAAAACACCTTATAAAAGACAAAAAGAAATAAACAGAAATATCAAAGTTTTACAAGATAATAATATACATAACAACAAATTACAATAAATATGAATCTAACTTAAATTATATATCAATACAAAATTATATACGTACATAATTTTACTACATATTATTACACAAATTATAATTAATATTAGACATATAAATAAAAATTATAATGAATATATATATATAAGTGAGTGATTACAGTAACGTAATTAGATACTAGACACTGATGCTTTTAAATAATGATCACGTAAGATTCGCTTAAAAACCGCTTTTGATGGCGCTTGTCGAATAATTTGAGGGATCTCATTCCACAGTTGCACTGCTACAACCCTAAAAGAGTCGCCTACAAACGAAGTGCTGTGACTAGGGTTTTTGAGAAGCAGGGTACTATTAGCTCTAGAGGGATTGTTGCGAACGTCCGAGAAGTAGGTAAAGGAGTCTTTAAGATAGGAAGGTAATTTAGGATCATTTAATATGGAATACAGTAAGCCAAGAATCCTGGCGTTTCTCCTTTCGCGAATCTTGAGCCACCTAAGTTTAGACCGATACTCAGAGATATGATCATACTTACGCAGACAATATACAAAGCGAATACAGGTGTTGAGTAATCGTTCAAGCTTGTTAAGTTGCTCTTCAGTAATGTCGAGGTAGCATATGTCAGCGTAATCAATGATTGGCAAGAGAAGGGAGTTTACTAGGGAAATTTTAGTATCGATAGGTAGGAATCTTTTAAATCGAATGATGGAATGAAGGGAGGCGTAAAACTTGCGGGAAACTTCGTTAATTTGAGGTCGCCAAGTCAAGTTTGAATCTATTATGATACCAAGGTCTTTAACTGTAGTGGAGAATGGGATGACACAGTTGTTATAACTCAGTGGAGTCAGAGTGGTAAGATTTACACTATTGAGGCGACGAGAACTACCCACTATGATCGCTTGGCATTTCTCCGGGTTAACCTGAATACCAAAACGCCTTGACCACGACTGAAGTCGAATAAGGTCATTATTTAGAGAGGAAATAGCTACATCCAAGTCCTGAACACTAGTATGTTGATACAGTTGGAGATCGTCAGCGTAGAAGTGATAACGGCAAGACAATTGAGTCGAAAGCATATCGATAAACGAAGAAAAGAGCAGCGGTGACACAATGCCACCCTGAGGAACCCCTGCAATTAACTCACACCAATCTGACAACGTCTGATCGGCACGGATCGCCTGCTGACGTCCTTTAAGGTATGAACAAAACCAGTCGATTGAGGTACTAGAAAAATTTAAGTGACGCAGGACTGCCAATAGTAGATCATGGTCAACTGCGTTGAAGGCATTGCTGAAATCAATCAAAACCAGAACAGTAACTTGGCCATTTTCCATGGCTCCCCTCATATCCTCAGTAACTTTTAGCAAAGCGGTAGTAGTGCTATGTCCAGATTTAAACCCTGACTGAAGTGGGTTAAACAGTTTCGCCATCGTCAGAAACTCGGTAACTTGTTTGTGAACCACTGACTCTATGACCTTCGAAAGAAATGGTAGAATAGAAATAGGGCGAAATTGGTTGGGTAAAAGAGCGTTGGGGGTTTTAGGAAGAGGAATTACGTGAGCCTTAATTATGTTTCAGACATTTTTAAACATCGGCCCCGGCTCGATATCCATTATCTTTGTTCAGTGCTAATAATGACATTTAGACTCTAGTATTTAAAAAAAGAACCAGAGTCACCGGCATAGCTGTTAAAATTTGCAAGTTGAAGTGGCAATGGGCAGGCCACATCGCTCGAAGTACCGATAACCGATGGGGAAGAAAGGTTCTGGAGTGGAGACCACGAACCGGAAGACGCAGCGTAGGGAGGCCTCCCACTAGATGGACCGGCGACATTGTGAGAGTCGCGGGCATCCAGTGGATGTAAAAGGCAGGCTGTCGTTTAGTGTGGAGGTTAAAGGGGGAGGCCTATGTTCAGCAGTGGACGTCTTCTGGCTGATGATGATGATGATGATGATGATTTAAAAAAAACTTCAAAGCTCTCCAAACTGTAACGACATTTCAAAGTAGTTGTAAAAGACACTAAAACAAAATTTTACACATCTCAAGAATTCATCACACTAAAAGGGTCCTAAAATGCAACCAGCGTTGGTCTTCACTAGCTTAATTTAGTAGGTAATAAAATTAACCTACTTACTTTGAACGTCGACATTCTATTCATTAGTAGCCATAAAATTAAGTTCTAAATGAGTCATTAAAAGAGGAACTCGAAATTAGAACCATGTCAAACGTTCGGGGCTTCCATTAAATGTTGCACCATTTCCTTTCTGACAATGAGAAGCGATAGTGATGCAAGACAATTGCACGTCAGATTTACACCAATATCTTTTAAGTTAACCAATCAACTGATTTCCTGTTGTACCTATTTCAAATTTATTCAGCATAGATGTCGTCCATGTTTCACGAAAAATGTGTTTAAATTTTACGAGTTATAGGTACTTACTATTAAAAATGTAAAAAGAAAACTATAAGATAAAAATCTATGGTTTTATTGAATGATTGGTCAATATAGATTGCATTGACTGAATCGTTGAAACGTCTAATTTGCTATTGAAATGGAAGTTCTTCGTCAAAAATGTTTCTTAGATTATTCTTTAGTTTATTTCTGTTTCACTTTTGAAGCCGAAATACAGTAGTGATTCATTTAAGAAAGAGTAATTAGGTGTGTTTATTAATACACACCACATACGATATCACAATGAAATAAAATTGGCGGATTTTGGATTATGTAACCTGACTTCAAAACTAGAGAAACATGCTTTAGGATTAAATGAGAAAGGGCTCAATAAGTACAAATAGATATATTGTGTAAAATTTGTCTGTAAAATATCATTGTTAAATATGGTTTTGCCGGTAAAAATATGGTATGACCTAAGGACGTGGTTCTATTATAAAATATTCACAAAATTCAATAAAAAAATAGATTCCTTAGAAAAACGTGGAAAAGGTTTAACACGGCAATAAAGAGAAGTCCTACAATAATGACGTCATAACACTGACAAGATATCACAAAAACGCAAGCACAATAACGTCTAGAACTGATCCAAAGAAAGTACAGTTTTGAACAAAATATTAATGTATTTAATTAAAGTTAATTACAGTTTCTTGAGCATTTGGATTATTTTTAGACCTCCATCGGTCTATGGGCAATCTTAACTGTTTATTAAGTGTTAGTGTTATCTTGTATTTTCTTTAGTTAATAGAGGCACTTGCCTTGTAATTACATTAAACTAGTAAGTTGCGAGTTGGCAGGGACTTCTTTCTCTTTCCAACCATGCATCCCAAAATCTCCTACACTTTGTTTTATATTCGATACATTATCTTCTTCAACTTTCTTCGCCTTTTGGAAAAACTCAGAGTCACACAGCGGGCAATGGAGCGAGCTATGCTCGGAGTTTCTTTACGCGATAGAATCCTAAACGTGGACATTCGCCAAAGAATCAGAGTCACCGACATACCTGTTAAAATTTGCAAGTTGAAGTGGCAATGGGCAGGCCACATCGCTCGAAGAACCGATAACCGATGCGGAAGAAAGGTTCTTGAGTGGAGACCACGAACCGGTAACCCAGCGTAGGTAGGCTTCCTACTAGATGGACCGACGACATAGTTAGAGTCGCTGGCATCCAGTGGATGCAAAAGGCAGGCTGTCGTTCAGCGTGGAGATTAAAAAGGGAGGCCTATGTTCAGCAGTGGACGTCTTCTGGCTGATGATGATGATCTTCTTCAAATTCCTCCCTTCAATCCCTTACGTTAGGTAGGTATAGGTACCGACTATCAAATACTGTTATCAAAAATTCAACATCTCAACTTACAACATTCTGACGTACACCGTTTAGTTCCCAAGTAAAGTTGGAGCCACCAAAAAACTGAATCCCATGAAATATTTATGAAGTACAAAACAGTATGTAAATACGTGCCCTGGACTCGAGATATATGGGCGTTACCTTGAATAACAAATGTTTTGATATATCAGATGATGTAGTAAGTAAAAGTATTTTCGTATATTCCTACAAATGAGATGCTAGCTATTAGCATGTTTGAATTATTAGTCTCCGAGCAACCTTTAACCTTTTTTCGTTGGAAGAATGTAATTGGAGGATTTATGTGGAACAGAGTTTGGAAAACAAAGTTTGTATTGTTTTGTGTACCTAAATTATAACTTTGACAAAAGTTGAATCCATATTTTGTAAAGTGGAAGAAAACTTGAAGTACCTAGTCAAAAAAGGTTTGGAATTAGAAATCAATGTAAATTAAATAAAAAGCAGAATAAGAAAGATAAAGTTATGCAAATAGTGTTTTTATCGTTTTAGTTCGCTTGTCTCCAATAATAATCTTACAATTTTATTATTAAACTAACAACTGGAATTTAAACTTTAAAGTGCCACTCAAAACTTGATAGCATCTATGTAACATGTGGCCACCCATCCAAGAACTAACGGAATCAATATTTGCTTTACTTTGCTGATAAGGTTGTCTAATTAACCATGGCTTCTTTTACCACAAGCAGCCTTTTAGACCAAAGAATGGCTACGTAGTAGCTTTACCTAGTCTGTGTTTTGACCCAACCACATTTCATCTAGCTGTCAGCTTACGTTTTGGTTCATGGTGCTGTGAGGCCCATCACTGTTAGTGTGGTACTGCAGTTGACCAGCTCGGTCAACAGTGTTGCCCGATCGAATTGGCCAACACGGAAACCTAAACGACAACACACGCAGGGCTTTATCCACCACCAATGTCGCAGCTGTACTCCGTACAGAGTGGTCTTGCGCATCACGATAGAAAGAGGCCGACAGTATGACACTAGTCTTGTTCCTTGGAAGTTGGGACGGTTTCTTGTATGGGACGCAACTCGATACTTTGGCACCGTCACATCTTTCCGAGACACAAGTTAAGGTTGGTGCAGCGGCCAATTTGGCAGAGCAGCACAAACGCAAATATGCTTAACTCAACTGTGGTTACATATTTGAACCATTTGGGGTCAAGACATTGGACACTTGCGGACCAGAGCTCACATAATTTTCAAAAATCTTTCTAAGCAACTGGTTTATGCGACGCGTGAACGAAATTCTGGCGTGTTTCTGACTCAACACATAAGCATTACCAGTCAGCAAGGTAATGACACCAGCATGCTTCAGCATTTGGAGTATCTTTAGTCTTTCAACGGTCTATGGACAGTTTGTTTTTGTCAGCTTGTGTTTTGGTTAGTTCATAAATGCACTTGCTAGTAAAAAAAGTCTAATTGAGGTACGCCATAAGTACTAAACAATATACTGATGCTTGTTTTTAAATATGTGTCGTAGGAATTAGGCAAGGTTTTATTCAATCAGGTAACATTCAGCTGTAATCTGTGGAAGCAGTGAAACGAACAACTTCCTCTCGACAAACGCGTCCTCAAACAATACGGACCGCGTAGTTTAATTTAAGTTGCCGGCTTAATATGTAAAGTGTCACAGGGAGCAGATTAGCGACCTTATTTGGTACAATGAAATTCCAGACTAAGTTTCTTGTAATAACGGAGAACAACAGAGAATCAACTTACTATAAAGATGGCATTGAAAATGCTTCTGCTTGCATGATAATTTACAATGCATTAAATAAGAGAATGCAATTTTTTTTATAGTAGATATGCTTGCGCTTGGCTGCCATCACGCCGCGACGATGCGGTCTACGATGGAGCACGCTTGCCTAAAAGAAACCGATTCACTCTCGACTTGAAGACACCCAGATTGTAACTGACGCGAGAAACCCATTCAGGCAGTGAACTCCACAAACTAGCAGTTTGCACAATAAATGTGGAATCAAAGCGCTTCGTACGGGTTTTCGGAATATCAACCATAAAACGATGTTGATTTTTCATGCCCACCCTGACAGTCCGACCAATTTATTGTTGTTGATTAAGACCAATATAATCACGTAAAACACGTTCATCATCATCATCATCATCATCAGCCAGAAGACGTCCACTGCTGAACGTAGGCCTCCCCCTTTAACCTCCACACTGAACGACAGCCTGCCATTTGCATCCACTGGATTCCCGCGACTCGTAAACACGTTACACTGTAGAAATAGCATCATCACTGACTTCAGACTTTGCTAGCGCATGAGCAGATATTCTCAGATTACCTTTGTGCTTTAATGTGTTATCGCGTGTGGCTCCTTCATTTTTTTTCAAATTTAACTAGGTTTATTATAGAAACTGACGTGGCTTTCACACTTTGACTTTGACTTCACATTTTATTTATATTACACGGGCCGTAGTGCCAAGCGAGACGCAGCCGCGCGCGTGCATTCACATTGAAAAAGACTGCCTAATACGGTTGAAACTATAGTCGGAGTGACCGGCTTAATCTTACGTGAGTAATTCCCGTGTAATATAAATAAAATATCTAGGTTTATTCAAATGAACACACAAGCCTAGTGTATTAGTATAGATGGTACTCTTCGTCTCTTCTCTGCATAGTATAAAATTAAATTAAATTCGCTATCCGCGTCTGTCTGTCTGTATGTCTGTATGGCCGCTAACTCCTCCTAAACCACGCAACGGATTTTGATGTGGTTTTCACCATCAGTTAGATACATTTTCACGGAAGGTTTATATATATAACTAGCGACCCGCCCTGGCTTTGCACGTAAATTACACCCGTGCGAAGCTGGGTGGGCGAGTCGCTAGTAAATTATAATATGAAGTAGACAGCGTTCATACAGAGTTGTACATCTGCCTTACCTTTACGCTGTGTAAATGTTCTGGTGACGAATGAGCCGGCGCCATTCAGATGCTCAGCAGCTAAGTTCTGTTTAATTATTGTAAGTTTCTCCTGTCAGTACCAAGATCTTTGTTGCATTGTTCCGTATATTAATTTTGCTATGAGAAAGTTTGAATGGGGGTAATTGAAAGCATCAATTTTACTACAAGTTTAGATGATGTGCAGTTTGACGTATGATAAACGTCAACGTCAGATACGATTCGACACAAGCACAGAAAAGAGAAAAGAAGAAAGGTTCTTGAGTGGAGACCACGAACCGGAAGACGCAGCGTAGGTAGGCCTCCCATTAGATGGACCAACTACATAGTGAGAGTCGCTGGCATCCAGTGGATGCAAAAGGCAGGCTGTCGTTCAGTGTGGAGGTTAAAGGGGGAGGCCTATGTTCAGCAGTGGACTTCTTCTGGCTGATGATGATGATGATGATGACAGAAAAGAGAAATATGTTTATATTCTGTGGTCATAAGTCAATCATATATTTTTCCCGCGGATAAGTCCGCGTTTGACCACCAACTCGCCTGTTGGTAAGCGAAGATGTGGTCGAAGATGAAGCACGCAGACTTAGAACTTAGATACATATTCATCTTATTTATTGTAAAAAACAATAAAGTAAATTTTAAATAATACTTGTTTTGAAGTATGATTGACGCACGGCGTCTCATGGTTTTATCATTTATCTTACAGAAACCATGAATTTATCTGGGACTAGCGGCATATCCCGGCTTCGCACGGGTATATATATATATATATATATATATGTCGGGGGACACCCGGTAACAGCATGTTTTTTTTGAAGCTGTGACGTCATCAGTGCTGATAATCTATTTCCATGGCTGGGTTCTACCATAGCAGATAAAACCTTAACTGATAGGACTACTCTCTTCTAAGCGACTTTCTAGTTTTTAGGCTGTACCAAACTGACTTATTCACGGGGTAGGTAATAGAAACACGTCTAAGTTCTGATCATGAATAATTGTAGATCCTTTATTCTGCATAGACCCTAAGAAGGTGCTCTATGCTAATGTAAATTTACCGCCACGTTCGTAAAACCCTAGACGCTTATAGAAGAAGGGCAAGAAACTACAGCGCCATCACATTATCACAATTATTACAGAATAACACTCTTCATAACACCTATCGTTGTTGAGTAATAAATAGAAGTTAACAAAATAGTAACAGCACACTAAGTGCATCGGATAACGCTTCAAGCAAGACTGCCTATTTCTGCACTTTGTAATGTGCTCGTTGAATGTCTAAAACATAATGGGCTGGGCTTCACAACAGCTCGCCATTTTATAACAAAGATAGCGTCGTGTCGCGTCATTGCGAAGTCATAACACTTATTCATTAGAGATCTACAAATAGCCTACTTTACAGTAGTTTATAACTTGTTAAATAATCTTAACTATTTACAGAACTTAGCTCTTAACACTTAATCAATTTTACTTACGCTGAACATTTAAACAATCGAAACAAGGCGCCATGTTTTCCGTTTTGCAAATCGAATATCAAATCAGCTGTCTTTTAATGTAATCATTAACTAATGATTTTAAACCTAATGTTTATCGCTTACAAATCAAGACATGAATTTAGCGATAGATAATTTTACATTTAACTAAAGATTAAATAGTCTCGTGACATTGTTTGCTGTCCGGAAAGACAACAAAACATATTTTTACATTTTAGTTTTCCGAAGGTAGTTTTAACACTTAAATAAGTAAACTAGTTACATCAATCAGTTTGTAAACCTTTCTAGTCTTCATTTTAACGGACACTGTTGAATTCGACGTTATTATTTAGAAGCTTATTAGGTCTTGCGCCGACACGGCCATTCTGACAGGTGGTGCGTGCTCTGCACCAGCCAGAACTGTTGTTAGTATTCTTGAGAAACTCTTGCTGCTGGTACTTATTGAAGTGGATAAAGATTTGGTATTGGAATTTTCTAGAACATTCTCGAAGTGTATAAAGTGTTTCAAGGGTCTCGATGTGTTTAAAAGATTTTAGTACTGAACTGTCGGAGAGTGTTGGAGTGTCAGAGTGTGTCGTAGAAATGAAATGAAAATGAAATGAATCCCAGTAGTTCTCGGAGTGCCTTGGAGTGTCTCGGAGTGTAACGGAGGGTCTCGAAGTCTTGGAGGGTCTCGAAGTCTCGGAGGGTCTCGAAGTCTCGGAGGGTCTCGAAGTCTCGGAGGGTCTCGAAGTCTCGGAGGGTCTCGAAGTCTCGGAGGGTCTCGAAGTCTCGGAGGGTCTCGAAGTCTCGGAGGGTCTCGAAGTCTCGGAGGGTCTCGAAGTCTCAGAGGGTCTCGAAGTCTCGGAGGGTCTCGAAGTCTCGGAGGGTCTCGGAGTCTCGGAGGGTCTCGGAGTCTCGGAGGGTCTCGAAGAGTCTCGGAGGGTCTCGAAGAGTCTCGGAGTATCTAAAAATTAAAACTAGTTTCTCTGAGCTAGGTATCCATTCATAAGCACACTAGCCGATAACTGGATAGTGGTCGGTGTTTCAGTTGTTTCAAAATAAGAAACTCTCGCCATGATTTAATTTGAATATCTTTTAATGTAAACCGATTCCGATTATCAGTTATCAGAAGATATTTTTCACGTCTCGACAATCATAAATGAATCAAGTTTAAACTTTATGGAGGTAGGTAAGATTTACTGTACATGGAGAAGTGATCGAAGATGTTGTAGTTAATGCTCCACGCATAGGTACTCACACGGTTTATTTAATTGTAATGCAAATGTCCCTCGCATAATTGTAAGCTTTTATTTCTTATCAATAGGAACGATTTTATGTTCTGCTATTGTTTGCATATTGAGCAGCGGGGCAATAGTTTGCTGTTGTGTCTACAGCCTCTCGGCCATGTCCTGAAGCATCAACATAATTAAACGAAAATAATTCTGAAGGTACATCACCAGATGGTTATAGCAGTGAAGGTGTTGGCAGCACCAGATCCGCTGCAGCTCCACTCGTTGCTGCACATGGTGTAGACACGTCTGAACTTGTCACACCCGGCACTAATCAGTTTTGGCTAGGGGTTATCCATCCACGAGCACTGTCACTGTTCTCGTGGCGTGGCTAAGATAATCTGAAACATAATATACGGACAGCGAAGTATCGTTGGACTCGATCCCACTTCTGATGTCGGGGGACACCCGGTAACAGCATGTTTTTTTTGAAGCTGTGACTTCATCAGTGCTGATAATCTATTTCCATGGCTGGGTTCTACCATAGCAGATAAAACCTTAACTGATAGGACTACTCTCTTCTAAGCGACTTTCTAGTTTTTAGGCTGTACCAAACTGACTTATTCACGGGGTAGGTAATAGAAACACGTCTAAGTTCTGATCATGAATAATTGTAGATCCTTTATTCTGCATAGACCCTAAGAAGGTGCTCTATGCTAATGTAAATTTACCGCCACGTTCGTAAAACCCTAGACGCTTATAGAAGAAGGGCAAGAAACTACAGCGCCATCACATTATCACAATTATTACAGAATAACACTCTTCATAACACCTATCGTTGTTGAGTAATAAATAGAAGTTAACAAAATAGTAACAGCACACTAAGTGCATCGGATAACGCTTCAAGCAAGACTGCCTATTTCTGCACTTTGTAATGTGCTCGTTGAATGTCTAAAACATAATGGGCTGGGCTTCACAACAGCTCGCCATTTTATAACAAAGATAGCGTCGTGTCGCGTCATTGCGAAGTCATAACACTTATTCATTAGAGATCTACAAATAGCCTACTTTACAGTAGTTTATAACTTGTTAAATAATCTTAACTATTTACAGAACTTAGCTCTTAACACTTAATCAATTTTACTTACGCTGAACATTTAAACAATCGAAACAAGGCGCCATGTTTTCCGTTTTGCAAATCGAATATCAAATCAGCTGTCTTTTAATGTAATCATTAACTAATGATTTTAAACCTAATGTTTATCGCTTACAAATCAAGACATGAATTTAGCGATAGATAATTTTACATTTAACTAAAGATTAAATAGTCTCGTGACATTGTTTGCTGTCCGGAAAGACAACAAAACATATTTTTACATTTTAGTTTTCCGAAGGTAGTTTTAACACTTAAATAAGTAAACTAGTTACATCAATCAGTTTGTAAACCTTTCTAGTCTTCATTTTAACGGACACTGTTGAATTCGACGTTATTATTTAGAAGCTTATTAGGTCTTGCGCCGACACGGCCATTCTGACAGGTGGTGCGTGCTCTGCACCAGCCAGAACTGTTGTTAGTATTCTTGAGAAACTCTTGCTGCTGGTACTTATTGAAGTGGATAAAGATTTGGTATTGGAATTTTCTAGAACATTCTCGAAGTGTATAAAGTGTTTCAAGGGTCTCGATGTGTTTAAAAGATTTTAGTACTGAACTGTCGGAGAGTGTTGGAGTGTCAGAGTGTGTCGTAGAAATGAAATGAAAATGAAATGAATCCCAGTAGTTCTCGGAGTGCCTTGGAGTGTCTCGGAGTGTAACGGAGGGTCTCGAAGTCTTGGAGGGTCTCGAAGTCTCGGAGGGTCTCGAAGTCTCGGAGGGTCTCGAAGTCTCGGAGGGTCTCGAAGTCTCGGAGGGTCTCGAAGTCTCGGAGGGTCTCGAAGTCTCGGAGGGTCTCGAAGTCTCGGAGGGTCTCGAAGTCTCGGAGGGTCTCGAAGTCTCAGAGGGTCTCGAAGTCTCGGAGGGTCTCGAAGTCTCGGAGGGTCTCGGAGTCTCGGAGGGTCTCGGAGTCTCGGAGGGTCTCGAAGAGTCTCGGAGGGTCTCGAAGAGTCTCGGAGTATCTAAAAATTAAAACTAGTTTCTCTGAGCTAGGTATCCATTCATAAGCACACTAGCCGATAACTGGATAGTGGTCGGTGTTTCAGTTGTTTCAAAATAAGAAACTCTCGCCATGATTTAATTTGAATATCTTTTAATGTAAACCGATTCCGATTATCAGTTATCAGAAGATATTTTTCACGTCTCGACAATCATAAATGAATCAAGTTTAAACTTTATGGAGGTAGGTAAGATTTACTGTACATGGAGAAGTGATCGAAGATGTTGTAGTTAATGCTCCACGCATAGGTACTCACACGGTTTATTTAATTGTAATGCAAATGTCCCTCGCATAATTGTAAGCTTTTATTTCTTATCAATAGGAACGATTTTATGTTCTGCTATTGTTTGCATATTGAGCAGCGGGGCAATAGTTTGCTGTTGTGTCTACAGCCTCTCGGCCATGTCCTGAAGCATCAACATAATTAAACGAAAATAATTCTGAAGGTACATCACCAGATGGTTATAGCAGTGAAGGTGTTGGCAGCACCAGATCCGCTGCAGCTCCACTCGTTGCTGCACATGGTGTAGACACGTCTGAACTTGTCACACCCGGCACTAATCAGTTTTGGCTAGGGGTTATCCATCCACGAGCACTGTCACTGTTCTCGTGGCGTGGCTAAGATAATCTGAAACATAATATACGGACAGCGAAGTATCGTTGGACTCGATCCCACTTCTGATGTCGGGGGACACCCGGTAACAGCATGTTTTTTTTGAAGCTGTGACTTCATCAGTGCTGATAATCTATTTCCATGGCTGGGTTCTACCATAGCAGATAAAACCTTAACTGATAGGACTACTCTCTTCTAAGCGACTTTCTAGTTTTTAGGCTGTACCAAACTGACTTATTCACGGGGTAGGTAATAGAAACACGTCTAAGTTCTGATCATGAATAATTGTAGATCCTTTATTCTGCATAGACCCTAAGAAGGTGCTCTATGCTAATGTAAATTTACCGCCACGTTCGTAAAACCCTAGACGCTTATAGAAGAAGGGCAAGAAACTACAGCGCCATCACATTATCACAATTATTACAGAATAACACTCTTCATAACACCTATCGTTGTTGAGTAATAAATAGAAGTTAATAAAATAGTAACAGCACACTAAGTGCATCGGATAACGCTTCAAGCAAGACTGCCTATTTCTGCACTTTGTAATGTGCTCGTTGAATGTCTAAAACATAATGGGCTGGGCTTCACAACAGCTCGCCATTTTATAACAAAGATAGCGTCGTGTCGCGTCATTGCGAAGTCATAACACTTATTCATTAGAGATCTACAAATAGCCTACTTTACAGTAGTTTATAACTTGTTAAATAATCTTAACTATTTACAGAACTTAGCTCTTAACACTTAATCAATTTTACTTACGCTGAACATTTAAACAATCGAAACAAGGCGCCATGTTTTCCGTTTTGCAAATCGAATATCAAATCAGCTGTCTTTTAATGTAATCATTAACTAATGATTTTAAACCTAATGTTTATCGCTTACAAATCAAGACATGAATTTAGCGATAGATAATTTTACATTTAACTAAAGATTAAATAGTCTCGTGACATTGTTTGCTGTCCGGAAAGACAACAAAACATATTTTTACATTTTAGTTTTCCGAAGGTAGTTTTAACACTTAAATAAGTAAACTAGTTACATCAATCAGTTTGTAAACCTTTCTAGTCTTCATTTTAACGGACACTGTTGAATTCGACGTTATTATTTAGAAGCTTATTAGGTCTTGCGCCGACATATATATATACTATATATATATATATATATATATACTAGCGACCCGCCCGCCCGGCTTCGCACGGGTGTAATTTACGTGCAAAGCCGGGGCGGGTCGCTAGTTATATAATTATTTAAACTATCCTATCTCTCAAGTTGGATCGAACTGCACATGGTGTGCGAATTTTATTATAATCGGTTAAGTGGTTTAGGAGTCCATTGAGGACAAACATTGTGACACGAGATTTATATATATTAAGAAGAAGATATATAGCCTGTCACCCAGGGACAGTGTAGCTTCCCAACAGTGAAATTATTTTTCAAATCGGTTCGGTAGTTTCGGAGCCTATTCAATGCAAACAAACAAACAATCAAATCTTTTTATTTATATTACACGGGAATTACACCAAAACAACGGGAAACAAATCTTTCCTCTTTATAATATTAGTATAGATAAAGATTATATAATAATACAATACAATACAATATTACTTTATTACACACCGAAAATACAAATGAAACTTAAACTAACATAAAACACAAATATACGGCAGTATAATGGGCGGCCTTATCGCCTAAATTGATTTCTTCCAGGAAACCTTTGGATGGACAGGACTAAAGAAGTTGAAAAACGGTCGGTGGTGCACATAAGATATACATACATATATAAACTAAATACGTAATGCTGAATACATACCATAAAAATAATGATAATAAAAAATGATAATGCCTAAATATATTTTGAGATGAGACAGGATAAGGCAGGTGCCGTTTCTCATCCCATAGATCAGTACAACTACCCTCAAATTGTTTTTGCCAAGCCCTGTTTTTCATTTTTTATCCTATACTGTACAATAGTTTTACATTCCATTTTATACATATTCCATAGTAATTTATTGTATTTTGTACTCAACAGGGCCTCTTGGTGTTGGTTTCGGCCCCACCAATGCCTATCAAAGGTCCGGGCTAGACCCGTGAATAAAGTAAATAATGATAATAATAATGTGTTATAATCTAAAGTATAAGCTGTTCATCTGAAGCTATGGTGGCCGATAGCATGTACACTTTACAATCTGACGGCACGCGGTCCAATACTCTTACCTGCACCAATGACTTATTAAGTATTTTAGAAAAACTATGTGCAGTTTCAATGCCATCGTTTCAAACGAATGGTAAATAGAGTCTTCAAAGAAAAGCAACGCAACTCCAATGCTTCGGGTATTAAAAGTGTCTAGAAGCGGTGGTGACCACTACCATCAGATGACCAGCCGCTTGTTAGCAAATTATTAAAAAAATATAGTGCGTGGAGTCCCTCTGCGCGGAATAAGTGAAACTCTCGCTCTGTCTCTTTCTATCCCCCCTCCATGGTAGCGTTAAACGTTTAACGCAACCTTGTTGAAAGTCGCATGTTCTGCCATACATGCAAATATTAGTGAACTAATAAACTATGAGAACTCTCGCTCTGTCTCTTTCTATTCCCCCTCCATGGTAGCGATAAATGTTTAACGCAACATTGTTGGAAGTCGCATAAGAAGTTTCACTTCAAAAAAATTGTGCGTGGAGTCCCTCCGCGCGGAAGAAGTTATACTTCATCAAGGAACCCTAAAATTATAACTAGGGCAAAAATATCAACAATTTAAAAACATGCTTTTCTCGAGATTCGAACCTAGCTCCTTAGGCTTCTCAATCCATTAACGACACAGTAACACTACCGGGTCTGCTAGTCGCAGGAAAAAAGGATACGCATTTCACAACCATACGAGAGAGAAAAATTCCCCCTCCATGGTAGCGTTAAACGTTTAACGCAACCTTGTTGCAAGTCGCATAAGAAGTATAACTTCAACAAATTGTATCAGAAAATGAAAACAAAACAAACTGATCTGATAACGCCCGCAACAAAACTTATTCAATCCGCAAACAAATGACGCGAAACTGTGACAGAATGCAAAACTTTGGGAAGAAAATGTGAACAAACGTTATACGTTATTTACGAAGTAGATATGAATACAGACGAGATGACGTCGAGATGTCTCCTGAGCTTTTGGCATGACGTTTGTTAAAAAATATCTCGGAGCAAGTGAGATTTTCAGCGTGGCAAGCTAAAAAAAACTTAATTTCTGCTTGTAGTTCTTTGTTAAGGTGGTTCGATTCACCTATGGCGGGAAATTTAAATTTTAAACAGTTTTTTGGTCCTAGTAGCCAGGCCAGGTAATTATTTTTAAATAACACAGTGTTTGCGCAAAATGTTAGCTGTTCTTTACATTATAATGTACAATTATTTAACAGTAACGCGCCATATTACTTACATTTGTGAATAAACCGTTTGAAACAGCAAAATTTTTTTTATTCACAAATGTAAGTAATAATGGGTATTAGAGATATATAGCTTTACATGATTTTGTAAAGAATAATAATCAATCTGCGCAAACATCATGGTTGTTTACAATAATTACCCGGCCTAGCTACAAGGACAAGAAAACTGTTTGAAATTTGACTTTCCCGCCAATTGTGCAACGAACCACCTTAAGGTTTCTGATTGGCTGTATTTTGCTAACGGTCCTCAGAAAGAGGGTAGATCGTTTTGTCTACACCTAACTTTGAACTTTTCCACCAACCGCATTCAGTCTTCCCGTGAACATGGTGCATGTAACTGCGCCGAAATATCGGGAGGGAGCTCAATCCACAACCTTACCATGGTGAATAACCCGTTAATAATCATTATAATTGCAGCAATCATTATAATTTATTTATAATGATTGCTGCAATAATAATAATAAATAATATCTATTATTAGCCCGTTGGTCCAGTTGGTAGTGAACCTGCCTTCTGAGCTTAGGGGCGTGGGTTCGATTCCCACCTAGGACAAACATTTGTGTGATGAACATTTGTGTTTGTTCTATATCTGGGTGTTAATATCTATTTAAGTATGTATTTAAACCTATATATGTATGTATATCAGTCTCTGGCAGCCATATCACAAGCTTTGCTTAGTTTGGGGTCAGGTGACCGTGTGTGCAAAAATGTCCCGAATATTTATTATTATTATTTATTATTAACATCACGGATGCTCCGTGATAGTTTTAAACAGTGTTTTGTGTTTTTAAGAATTTTCCACATAGGTACTTCAAAATTATCCATACATAATGCGATATCTCTTTTAGGTCTCTTTTAGGTCATCTGTCCATCTTGTAGGTGGACGCTACTACGCTTACTGTCCCGTTGTCTCCATTCCAGAACCTTTCGGCCCCATCGGCCATCTGTTCTGCGTGATATGTTTCCTGCCCGCTGCCACTTCAACTTGCTTGACCTTTTATACATAATCATTCTTAATTCTGTATTTATAAAATGTTATCGAACCTATCAAAAACGGAAATGCGAATCTCAGGAAGGTTTATTTCCCAATAACGAGAAGACTAAAATGTCCTTTGTCAAAAGGCTTAGGACACTTTTAAGAGTTCGTAATTGCCCAAATCCCCGTATTTTCTGTATGAATGAGACTAATTAGGGAAACGTTAAAGGGCTCAAAATACATAATTTCTGTAAGATTTCTAACTAAAATGTACAAAGGAGTTGATATAAATATAGAGCACTCGTGGCCTAGTTCAACTAGCTGTGGTTCACGGCTACCTGTACGTTGCACGAACATTTTCCTTAGAAAGATTCATTTTAGTACGTAACCTGCCAGATTCCAATCGACGCTGTGACTAAACAATAGCATTAATCTTAATACTTTCAACTGTTTTGAGATTCAAAATTTAAACACATTCCGTAATTTAATTCAAAGTCATTAACCAAAAAGAATACTGTAAAACCTGCAGTTGTAGGCGTCAAACATAAAAAACAGCACCTTTTAAAACCCGCAAAACCTTATCTAAAAGTCTGACCCTAATTTAGATTCCGTTCAAACGTAAGCTCAAAAATATTCTTTTCAGATTAAAGACTACAAAAGCGAGCGACACCTTTTTTAATCTCTGAATAATTAGGGAAAAATGTCCGCGGAAAATTTAAGGTCCAAGAATAATATTAATGAAAATGCCGAACTGGATAAAATGAACGTAAATCAACAAGCGAAATAAGCGAAATCTTTAATGAGAAGCAACGAAAGCAGAAATTACCAGCCAGGAATATCTAATTTTTTATTCAGATTTGTTAAATCACCGTCAAATTTGACACGTGTTTGAAGGCAATTATTTTTAGGGTCATGAAATTGTTTGAGAAGTAGGTTTATACCCTTTTCAACCATGATTTTATCATCTAAATCTTTCTAAAGATTGCAGTTTAACGTAACTAGTATTTTAACTCCCGACCCAAAGACTACATTATCTCTTCTCTTCTCTATGTCTATGTCTTGTCTATCTATCTACATAGTATAAATTGAAGTCGCTTTCCGCGTCTGTCTGTATGTCTGTATGGCCCCTAACTCCTCCTAAACCACGCAACGGATTTTGATGCGGTTTTCACCATCAGTTAGATACATTTTCAAGGAAGGTTTCTATTTATAACCAGTGACCCGCCCCGGCTTCGCACGTAAATTATACCCGTGCGAAGCCGGGCGGGCGGGTCGCTAGTTAGGAACAAAGGACATTCTTCCTTCTACGCCAGAACCACAAAAACTAAGCTGCAACTCTCGCTTACCCAGTTTTATCTTAATGTCAGCCGTTCAAGGCAAAACTTGGACACAATAGGTCTGTGTTATTTTTGGGCGCTTTGTAAGAATGTAATGTACCGTAAAAAACTTGGGAAAGGAAAGTAGGAAAATATTACAAAGGTAGAAATGGATAAAATGCGGTTATGTTATGTATCCGAAGGGTATGTCGACCCGTTGTGAATTTGATTTATACAGTTTCGGCTGGTTATTGCTGACGATGTAGGAGATAGGTATTTTGGTTATGGAGTATAAATTAAATATTTTATGATATCGTCGCAAGAAAGGCAGAATTACTGAAGCGCCAAAATAGGCATATTGAGTTATATAGATATTAGGAATCAGCGTTTTTTTCTGCGTCGATCAGTCTGGGTCCCATAGCGATACGAGCACTATTTTGGCGTTTCAGTAAAAGGAAAAAAGGGGTTTTTTCATCAACCAGAGTCCTTAAACGACACTTTTTTGGCATTTTATTCGTGCCTGTCACCTAAGTAATTTTGTTTTCCTGCAATAAATTACAAGTAAATTTTAAGTAAATTTGGCTTCCGGCAATTTAAAAGCTAATATTTTATAAGCATTTTTCTTATAAGTAATTTTGATTGCTATAAATATTTGAATCAAATGGCGGTTAAGAAATTTAGCTTTACTGTAAATTGAAGTAATTTTTACTTAAGCGCCACTATATCACAAACCAGCAGTCCATTTATTATGGTTTGTACTTCTGGACATAGAAAATGACAAATTAATAAAAGTTTACCTTGACGTCATCGAAATTCTTGTGCTGGGAAAAAAGTTATGAATTAAAAACGAAAAAAAAAACTTAAAACGGCCTTTTCTCGAAATGGTCATTTGGAGCTTCAGTAAATTTGCCTTTCCTGCGACGATATGTTAAGCGTCATATTTGCTCCTAATTTGACCTAAAGTCAACTGCATAGGTAGTTTATGATATAACTCAACTTCAGTTTAAAGTTCCATTTGTAGCTGGGCTTAAAAGCTTCAAGATTAAATTCAAGTAACAATTTCGTTTTTATTATTAGTTTAAGTGTTATAATTAAAGCTTTTTTTTGTTTAAAAAAAGTTATATAATTATTTACGGGATATTTACCGTGGTAAGATTGTGGAAAGAATAATCTTCCCGTGAACATGGTGCATGTAACTGCGCCAAATACTTATCGGTAGCTCATTCCACAATATTACCACGGTAAATATCCCGTAAATAATATATAATATATATATATATAATACATATATAACTTCAGTGAACAAACATGATAGTTAAAAAGTGTTTTATGTTTGTTTGTTTTGTTTAATAAAATGTACCTACAGAGGGGCAATTCAATTCAACTAGTTGTAATATTTTCGAAATGGCAGCCACCACAAGATGGCGGTATGCGTACCTACATTTTTGTCAACCCTGTAAATATTTTATTTATATTACACGGGAATTACTCACGTAAGATTAAGCCGGTCACTCCGACTATAGTTTTAACCGCATTAGGCAGTCTTTTTAAATATGGGTATCAATTATGATATGGTTTAAAGACATATATAAATCTGAGTAATAATTGACTACCTTTAAATGATTCCGCAAATTAACGCCTTCACAGTTAATGTTTTCCATATTAATTCAATAATTACAATATCTCCAATACTTGGGGCTGAAAGGTTTTCGAATGGAGATCGGTAAGCGCAGCGTAGGACGTCCACTCACAAGATGGGCAGACGACCTAAAAGAGACAGGGAAACGCTAGATGCCGGCCGATTCCAACCGGCCCTTTTGGAGATCGATGGACGTCCAGCAGTGGACGTACATGGCTGAAATCACGGTATAATAAAATACTACTCCGCCAGGTATAGCATTCCGAGAAATAATGTGACGTGGGCGTCACACAATGATGTCATCAATGTCATGGATACACGTACACGTGCATAAGCATGAGCAGAATACGTAATTTACAACAAGTTCGAGAGAGATGACGACACACGAAACAATGGCGGACTCTATGATTTTCTGTGTTAACAGTAGCGTGAAATTATAACTATTCGTATATTACCTGTGGGAATCCAATAAATCAATGTGGTTTTGATAAAATTGTGTTTAATATATTCAATTTGTGCTTAACTTGCTTGAGCGGACAAACCAAATGACAATTGAAATGCTTTTTGTATTTCATTTAATGGATGCTTAACGAATTTGTTTCCCAATATCTGTGTTTGTTGCAATAAAGTGGCAACTACACAGTGACTTAATTCTGGGACAAATGCTCGAGTGCCAGACCTTGTTTTCTTAGATCATGGCTGATATGACGATGGTGATGATGATACTAATTCCACACGTAGGTACTTAGATGCTCACGTTACGTAACCCACCAACGTCATATATCAATCCAACATTTACCCTCTCCTACGACTATAACAACCAGGAAAGTAAACAACTTGATCCGATCATTACCGACCTCAGATTTTGATTGGCCTCAGCAGGCTCGCGAGATCCAACAAACATTTGCGTTGCGGCTTCAGTATCAGTACCCTATACCTCAGTGTACCTCAGGGAGCCGACACCGGCACGATATTAGTTGACTTAGCGCAGCTTTGATCAGAAGCTAGTTTAATTAAGTTAGATCGATTCAACTGGGAAGAATCATCATCATCAGCCAGAAGACGTCCACTGCTGAACATAGGCCTCCCCCTTTAACCTCCACACTGAACGACAAGCCTGCCTTTTGCATCCACGGGATGTCCGCGACTCTCACAATGTCGTCGGTCCATCTAGTGGGAGGCCTCCCTACGCTGCGTCTTCCGGTTCGTGGTCTCCACTCCAGAACCTTTCTTCCTTATCAGTTATCGGTTCTTCGAGCGATGTGGCCTGCCCAATGCCACTTCAACTTGCAAATTTTAACAGCTATGTCGGTGACCCTGGTTCTTTGGCGAATATCCACGTTTCGGATTTTATTGTGCAAAGGAACACTGGGAGGAATAGTTTAGTGTAATTTTTGTAATATCTTTTGAACCGTAATTGATAAGGGACCGTCTATTAATCACGTGAGGCTTGAAAGGGGGGAGGGGGTTTTGCAAAATCACGAAAAATCACAATTAATACACAAACAATAGTCTTAAACCTCACCAAGGGGGAGGGGGGATAAAGATGCAAAAAAAACACGTTATTAATGAACGGCCCCTAATGTATTAAGATTACTATTGCATTTTTTAACGTGTTTTTGTATTAGCTCTAATATGAAAACGGTAATACGTACAAGCGTCAAACTTGGTAAGATTATAGTACGCATTCTAAAGTTTACCAACTAATAATAAATAATGGCCAAGTGCGAGTCGGTGACAAATTTCTGTTGATTACCAAGTTTTAACTGGCAATTATTTGGATGACCTTATTTTCTTTCACCGAATCGTAATGCCATATCCAAAAAAAAAAAAATAAGTCAGTTTTTAAATTGATAAATTATTGTATTTTGTGGTGGTACGGAACCCTCAGTGTGTGAGCCCAACTCGCACTTGGCAGTTTTATTTAAGCTGTTATAACGTGCGAATGTAATTTGTGGTGTGCAAAAATAAAGAGTTTATTCATCTGTCTATCTCATTTAACAAAATTGGTTTTGGGATTAGGGCTGTGAATATAATACACGTTAAATACTCTCCTTTTTGCTTCGACGGGTAAGAGTACCTACGTAACAAATAAAAACAATCATCATCATCATCATCAGCCAGAAGATGTCCACTGCTGAACATAGGCCTCCCTTTTTAACCTCCACACTGAATGACAGCCTGCACTCCCTACTCCACCGTTACCTGGCCCGCTACCTTGGCCAGGGATAGAGGAGCTGCCGGGGACTGGAGGCCGTCGTATTTGTTTGTCTGTCATGATCAATAATCCCCACGCTTGGCAGGCGGCTTGGGGATCGCAGGAGGATCCACCATTCAAGTAGGAGGATGCTGCTGCCCATCCTCTGGTGGTTCTGGTCGTAGTTTTAGGACATACCCGGGTCTGAAATAAAAACAAACAAGACTGAAAATGTAAGCAAGATAAAACTTTGCTAATATAAAAAGCTCTTACCGTGTCAACATCTCACTATGCAGTCTAAGAGCCGGTAGTTGATTTAAACAAGGCGTTACTGATGTACGGTTCAATTTTTTTGAGTTCTTACTAATTATTGAAATTAAACACTTTTAATGCATTTTATCGCGTGTATTTTACATTTTATTTTCTGATGACGTTTATAATACTTTGCAGTGTGCAGTTTTCAGTTTACTAGTAAGGGGGCGTCCATTAATTACGTGAGGTGTTTAGGGGGGGGGGGGGACATCCGAATCTCACACAATCTCACGTGGGGGTGAGAGGGCCACGACAAATATCTCGTAATTTTATTCCGCAAAAAGCTGGGTAAAATTTCGGGAAGCTGGGATAAAGTAAAAAATGTTTCCCCTCTAAAATATGGCTAAATCCTACACAACGTATTACAGATTAACGTATTTACACTAAAAAACGCATTTAGAAAAATTTCGCGTGAGATTAAGGGATGGGGGAAAGGGTCTAGCCAAATCTCACGACATCTCACCAAGGGGGGAAAGGGGAGTCGGAAAATTGCCAAAGTCATCTCACGTAATTAATGGACGCCCCCCTAACAAACCGTTCCAAGTATCCTGAGATAAAAGTGGACAGTTTATTACCATTTAGGTACGCCATGCAGATAGTTCGTAGTTTTCCGGGATAGTGTTTGTTTGGTATTCACGCTCATGATCTTGCCAAATTTTATCGAGATTTGTACAGTCATTTATTAATAAAACAATTTTACAACCGGAGAGAATGAGATAAAGTTGAATTAGTAGTCCTCAGTTTTTGAATTCAATCTTTTCCAATGTAACCTACTGTTCACCATTTACGTTGCTTCTAATATTTTTCATATATCTTGTTTTACTAAAAGTTTACTATTGTTATTTTATTTAGTAACATTTTTTTATCTCATTTACTTGAGGCCTTTCGTATATCTAAAAACCTAAATAAGGTTTATCCGGGCAACACAATCTATATAATCTAATATTATAAAGAGGAAAGATTTGATTGTTTGTTTGTTTGCATTGAATAGGCTCCGAAACTACTGAACCGATTTGAAAAATTCTTTCACTGACGGGAAGCTACACTATCCCCGGGTGACATAGGCTATAATCTATACCCGCGCGAAGCTGGGGCGGACCGCTAGTAACTTATATATCATAAGCTAGTAAACTTAACTTTAAAAAAATAAACGTGTAAAATACACTGTTCTGTACTTGTATTGAATGAAGTTTTAACCTAGTGAAAGAACCTTGCTCAAACTGAATCGTTGTTCTCCAACTACTCTCTGTAAATCATAACTTACAAGCTCAAGTTATTATAACTTCCACTAAATGACTGTAAAGCTAAACTAAACCACTGTATAGCTTTTGTTTAGTTAACTTTGCGGTCAGACGCGAGCGTGGCAGTTTACTCGCGGATTACAGGTCTGAATTGTTACATCTGTTTTTGATGTTATATTTAAGGCCCTCTTATCTGAATTTTAGTAATTTTAATCTTTCTAGTTTAAGAGTGTCTACTTCCACGGTTAGTTTAAAATTATAAAAATGGGTGTCATATCAAAATTTAATGTTTTATCTAGGAAACCCCAGAGTCAGAAACGCGATTAAGAACATTTCACTCAATAGAAAAATAATTTGAAAGTAACACTTATTTGCGTTTCCTCCTTATATTTGTTTTGGATTCATTCAAATACCTATTTAATAAATTATGTCTGCGATATATTAATTTACAGATTTTATAAATATGAAAAGTACGCGTACGTATGTAAGTACGCTCTACGCGTACGAAGTAGTGGGATTGAGCTAGTTGACTAATAAATCTAATAGGTAAATACCTACCTAGTTACCAATATAATCATATTTATCATACAATTGCTCGGCATTGGGTGCCAGCCAAGAGATACCGAAGACGTATAGCGTACCCGCCAAAACAGATTCAGGACGTAAGAGGCACATCTATAAAGCCTACAAAAATACCTACAAGTAAGCTCTTGATAAAGATAGATATTTTCTTTGTTTTCCGTCGATGACGCGGGCACTTAAGGGTCTCAGAATGGATGTTTTGTATTTTCATGTTAAGGTTAAGATTACATAAATATTAAAGTAGTTACGAAATACGTTAGCGGCAACCGGAGGGTCGAAAAAAATCGAAGGATTTAATTAAAATAATATTACTTTTAAACTTAGATCTAAATTAAGCTAGTGTCTGATTCGAGGTTGGAACTCAGAATGTCTTCTGCTGCTTGTCTCAGAATGCATGTTTTGTATTGTCATGTTAAGGTTAAGATTACATAAATATTAAAGTAGCTTCGATATACATTAGCAGCAACCGGAGGGTCAAAAAAAAACCAATGGAGTTATAAAAGATTTGATTTAAATAAAATTACATTTAATTTAGATCTAAATTAAGCTAGTGTCTTATTCGAGGTCGGACTTCAGAATGTATTCTGCTGCACTCGGCTTGGCTCCACGTGCCATCTATGCGAGTCACGCTATTTCGGCGATTCCATGTTGATTGTGGACTGCTGTGATGTCAGCGATCTTTCTAGAGGAACGCTACACAATTTACGTCACCAAAAGCTTTCATGCTTACCAGCTTTCTTTAATTTTCTATACATATTCCAAAATGGTAAATAAAACAGCTATAATTATTATTAGCGGGATATTTGCCGTGATTTGCCGTGCCGTTACAGAAGGTCGATGGAGCCGAAAGGTTCTCGAATAGAGACCACGGACCGGTAAACGCAGCGTAAGACGTCCACATACTAGATGGATAGACGACCTAAAAGATACCGTAGGGAAACGCTGGATGCAGGCTACTTCCAACTGGAGATCGATGGGGGAGACCTATGTCTAGCAGTGGACGGCTGAAATGATGATGATGATGATGATGATTTGCCTTGATTGTGTTATGGATGGATTTTCCGATATTTCAACTCAGTTATATGCACCAAAAACACTGTGAAAATAGATATATCTGCCCGTGATGCATTAAATAAATAGGTGTTTGAATGAATCCAACAAAAAAAAAAACAGGGATAAAAGCAAATTTTCTACCGAGCTCAATGTCCTTACTCATGTTTCAGGTCCTTATGGTTTCCTAGATAAAACATTCAACTTTGTTATGACACCAATTTTAAGCTAACCATGAATCGCCAGTACGCTGGCGACCGTCTCCAGAATCACGCGTATTATGTGAATGCAAGTTTTTTATTTTTTTATTTTGTTATAATAATTTATAAAAAATCCTCACGCGTGTTTTGATGAAGTAAACATGAATGTAAACAAACAAAAACAAGAATGACCAAAATTGCTAAAAGTTGGAAAAGAGAGCCTTAATTTATGACCAAGCAAAAACTAGCATAATGTTATTTATATTCACAAGTAAACATAAGAGCACACGACATTTCTATAGCTCGAGTTCATTTTTCATTCACCTTTGTCTGGAAAATGTCATGAGTATCTCATATTTCAATTACACAACCTTTGGTCTAGGTAATATTGTAATGTAACATGTAAATTTCTCATAATATAATGTAAATCTCAATTCTTTCAAATATACGAGTAAATTTATCCAACGATATTCAGAATGGTAGCAGCGTGCATATTTTGAGTTACTTTTAATACAATAAGTCAAGAATGGCCCCATATAAATTGGAAGAAATTATTCCACCTCCAACGGTGGAAAAACACCTACGTTTCGTGAAGTCTTAGATAAAATATGTATAAAAAATCTTTGGTGCTAGTACTAGCACCTGCTTTTTGGTATAATTTTACGTTGCGCTACTAGGAATCTTGTACATATTTTATCTAAGCCTACGGTATATAGGCGCAGAGGAGGCGCGTTGGGATGCGGAAACGCAGCGGCGCAATTATATACCTACGGTAAATAGGCGCAGAGGAGACGCGTTGGGATGCGGAAACGCAGCGGCGCAATTATATACCTACGGTAAATAGGCGCAGAGGAGACGCGTTGGGATGCGGAAACGCAGCGGCGCAATTATATACCTACGGTAAATAGGCGCAGAGGAGACGCGTTGACACGCGGAAACGCAGCGGCGCAATTATATACCTACGGTAAATAGGCGCAGAGGAGACGCGTTGACACGCGGAAACGCAGCGGCGCAATTATATACCTACGGTAAATAGTCGCAGAGGAGGCGCGTTGGGATGCGGAAACGCAGCGGCGCAATTATATACCTACGGTAAATAGGCGCAGAGGAGGCGCGTTGGGATGCGGAAACGCAGCGGCGCAATTATATACCTACGGTAAATAGGCGCAGAGGAGACGCGTTGACACGCGGAAACGCAGCGGCGCAATTATATACCTACGGTAAATAGGCGCAGAGGAGACGCGTTGACACGCGGAAACGCAGCGGCGCAATTATATACCTACGGTATATAGGCGCAGAGGAGACGCGTTGACACGCGGAAACGCAGCGGCGCAATTATATACCTACGGTATATAGGCGCAGAGGAGGCGCGTTGACACGCGGAAACGCAGCGGCGCAATTATATACCTACGGTAAATAGGCGCAGAGGAGACGCGTTGACACGCGGAAACGCAGCGGCGCAATTATATACCTACGGTAAATAGTCGCAGAGGAGGCGCGTTGGGATGCGGAAACGCAGCGGCGCAATTATATACCTACGGTAAATAGGCGCAGAGGAGGCGCGTTGGGATGCGGAAACGCAGCGGCGCAATTATATACCTACGGTAAATAGGCGCAGAGGAGACGCGTTGACACGCGGAAACGCAGCGGCGCAATTATATACCTACGGTAAATAGGCGCAGAGGAGACGCGTTGACACGCGGAAACGCAGCGGCGCAATTATATACCTACGGTAAATAGGCGCAGAGGAGACGCGTTGACACGCGGAAACGCAGCGGCGCAATTATATACCTACGGTAAATAGGCGCAGAGGAGGCGCGTTGGGATGCGGAAACGCAGCGGCGCAATTATATACCTACGGTAAATAGGCGCAGAGGAGACGCGTTGGGATGTGGAAACGCAGCGGCGCAATTATATACCTACGGTAAATCGAAAAAAGTTTTTTTTTCTAAAACCGTTTGTATATATACAGTTGAAGTTGAGCCTAAACCTCCCAAGCAAACAGAAATCCGACCTATTTGCCTATCGACTATATTACTTCAATATCAGTTTACAGAAGCCTGTTTACTGTTAGTTATTACATTTACCCCCGGCATTTACATAGGGTAAATCATTTTTCCTAACACAGCATAACAACAATCAACTTTATATCTTCAGAAACAAGAATCAAATTTGAGTAGAGAAGTAATGAAACAAGATAGTCTTGAGTATTACAGATTTTTATGTTATTCTCACAAGTTATATTATGGTCCGTGATGTCGTAAATGGGGACGTTTCAAAGGAAAGCCATGGGTTATGGTATCCGGGAAGTCCTTTGGATCGTCTTTGACCGAATCGAGTCAGTAACTAGCTCGTAATAAGTGATTTATTGGAATTATTGGCATTGGATGCGTGAATAAAGAATCGTTTCATTGGTTTATAGTATTGCGTTATGGAAATGCGAAAAGAATGAACTTTCTTCTAACAATGCTTATTTTTCACCTACTGTAAAAAATGCATTAAAGAAAGATGGCAGAATCTTATACATTTTCAGCCTAGAAGAAGAAAGAAGCCGTGTGCATGAATGAAACTTGTACGATCTGATAGAGCTAATTAATTATATTATATTTAAAATGTAAATTGGGTAATTTTTCTAGAAGTTGGGAGAAAAAAGTTTACAATTTACACAACACAAAGGCACCTTGAATGGGCGGTTGTCATCGATTTTAGTTGCAAGTTGCAACAAAACCAATTCGCTGAGCTACAGTTGTTCAAAAACGTTTGCAAGGGTTAATTATATAAAATAAATAAATATTCGGGACATTTTTGTTTCACACACGGTCATCTGCCCCAAACTAAGCATAGCTTGTGATAATGGCTGCCATAGACTGATATACATACATATATAGTTTTAAATACATACTTAAATAGATATTAACAACCAGATATAGAAAAATAACACAAATATTTTTCCTAGATGGGAATCGAACCCACGCCCCCAAGCTCAGAAGGCAGACCACTACCAACTAGACCAACGGGGTATCTAAAGAAATCATCAGATAAGAATCGATCATCAGGTACCAGGAAACAGAAACAAACAGTCGTTACAAAATCAAAAAAGCATGAACCGCGTATGTGTGGGAATAAAAACCTTAAAGACAAAAGAGTTCAATTTATTGAAAAAAATTACCCTTTTCACGATACTACGGGCCAGATATTTTATTTATTATTTGTTTAAAATAATGGCGTTCGGCATCAATAGTAGAGTGAATTGAGTATGGTGCAGGACGATTACACAAACAATGGACGTGCTTCGTTGGTGCTTTCTTTTTCTGCTATTTGGGTGACAATTGCTTTACGAGCGACTTTTATTGAACGAATATTCTATGAATATACATAATTATAAAGATGCTGTACGTATGCTTTTTTTTTTTTTTTTTTTTTTTTTTTTTTATGCCATATGTGGCAAACAAGCAGACGGGCTGCCTGATGGAAAGCAGTCACCGTCGCCTATGGATACTTGTAACACCCGAGGCATCACAAATACGTTGCCGACCCTTAAGAACTCGATTAACTCGCCTTTTGAAGAACCCCATGTTGTAGCCTCTCGGAAACACCGTAGAAGGTAGCTCATTCCACATTTTACAGGTATGAGGCAAGAAGGATCGTGTGAAACACACAGTGTGCTATTTCCACTGATATATTATGTGTGGATGAGCCTTCAGGCGGTGGCGGCTAGTGCGATGGTAAAACCGCGACGCCGGCATCAGATCAAATAGTTCTTCAGAACACTCCCCGTTGTAAATGCGATAAAAGATACAGAGAGACCCAACGTCTCTCTCTTCGTCAACGTCGGCTTTATGTACAGATTTAGATAGGCATCGCTTACTATCAGGCAGTCAGGTTTATTTAATGCCATATGACGCAAAGACCGGGGTTTGTGACGATATACGTAAGGCTGGCAGTGGGTAGAAGCGATAAGCCAAAGATCAGGCTCTAGCATGCCTTGGGAGAGGCTCATGTCCATCAGTGACTAAGAAATGGCTAATGATGATACTGATGAATATGTACTCACCGTATCCAATCCAACCGTCCTCACAATTACTGAATATTGTCTAAACATCGCAAATCCTCTCGACAGCGGTTGACGTCGGATTACCATCAACATCCATATTGTGTGATGAGAATCCAGGCCACTATTAATCACTATGTCTATTAGCCTGCCTGATTTGGTATTGAAAGACAGATGGACTGAAATTACAACACATTGTTACAGGCTAAATTCGAACTGATGGAGCCGGAACAATTGATATGCGTATCTATGAAAAGTAGAAATGCAATTTACTGTTATCGAATAGTAACAACGTTGTAACAATCGAATAAATGTATTGTTCAAATACGGTGTCCTTAAATCTTTGTGTGTTGACAGTGATAATATAAATGGTACTGAGTCGTGGTTCTAAACTACTGGCTTTTTAGAAAAACTCAGAGTGACACGGACAATGGAGAGATATATGCACCAAGTTTGTTTGCGCGATAAAATTTGGAACGAGGATATTCACAGAAGGACCCAGTCACCGACATAGCTGCCAAAATTTGCAAATTGAAGTGGTAATGGACAGGCCATATCACTCAAAGAATTGATAACCGACGGGGAAGAAAGGTGCTTGCGTGGAGATCACGAACTGGAAGATGCAGCGTAGGTAGGCCTCCCACTAGATGGACCGACAACATCGTGAGATTTACGGGCATCCAGTGAGTGCAGATGGCATGCTATCGTTCAGTGTAGAGTTATAAGGGGAAGGCCTACGTTCAACAATGGACGACTTATTGCTGGTGATGAGGATGACTTTACGAAGCGCTTTGATTCCACATTTATTATGCGAACTGCTAGTCTGTGGAATTGGCTGCCTGAATGGGTGTTCCCCGATGGTTACAATCTGGGTGTCTTCAAATCACGAGTGAATCGGTTCCTTCTAGGCAAGCGTGCTCCAACGTAGACCGCATCATCGCTTAACATCAGGCGTGATGGTGGTCAAAAGCAAGCCTATTATTTACAAAAAAAACTAAAAAAAAACTTTTGTAACCATTAGAAAGAAAGCATCGTCATTCAAATTCAGTATATTATTTCATATCTAGTAAACCAATAGTTTTTGCTTGAATAGTCAATGGTAAATGTCATTCAATAATAAATTGGCACCTTATAAAGTGCTCACAAATATTCAAATAAATTCCAATGGCTGTTTGACAGTCAGGTTTCCATTAAAAATAAACTAAACTGATCGCTGATAATAATTGTATTTTTGATGGAATATTTTTTGTGACAATATTTTATATTTTTTGGTGTTATTATTTCACGTAGATTATCTGACTAATAATTGAAGTAAAATCGTATTCGAATAGTTGTTTTCATTTGAACACTATTCCACTTTGCTCATATCTATGAAAAAGCACAATCACCCGCTCGGTTCACTTCTTTTGGCAATATACCCAAAACGGGTAGATAAATTCGGACCTTCTCAAACAAGCCGTCAGTCAATGTCGGGTATATTTTTAAACTAGAACTGTGTCTGGATTCGTTGTATTCATTTTTCTCAGTTTTGCTTGGATCGCGCTCTATTTGTGACATACATATCGAATGGGCAGCGAATTTGTAGATACGGTATTGCAGTTTGAAAAGAATCGTTTGTTTCTGTGGATGCGGAACAGAAACTGTTTTTGTGAAGCTTTTGTGCTAAAAGTTTTTTAGGACGACTGTAGAAATGTGGATCAGATAAAAAATGAGACCAATCGTTGACATGTTTTCTTAATAATATAAAAAATATATATATAGCCGCTTTAGAATTTTGTGCCCGTTGCCGTGGAGATCATGGGTTTTTGGGGGACTGAGGCCAAGAAGCTCATTTCGGAGATAGGGCACAGGCTCAAGGAAAAGTGTGGTGACTCCCGCTCCGGCTCGTTCCTGGTGCAAAGGTTGGCCATTGCCATCCAACGAGGTAACGCAGCGAGTTTTTTGGGTACCTTTGCGCCGGGAACGGTTCGGGGTGGGTTATTTGAATAGTTATTAGTTTAGTTGTAATTTGACTGATTTTTTGAATAAAATAGTTTAAAACTTAATTTCTTATTAGATCTATAAATATCTATACTAATATTATAAAGAAGAAAGATACAACTATTATAATTATACTTAGACAGTCGGATAAATTGGACCTGTATTTAAAATCAATCAATCAAATCAAATCAGATTAGATCAAATCAAATCAGATCAGATCAAATCAAATAATATTTTTTTAATAATCGATTTCAAATAGCTTTTAAGTTATTTATGGTTGTCTGGACAAGTGATTGACCATAGCTCATTTGAAGTATGTTTTGTGATATTTCTGATAATATTAAAAAGGTCAGAATTTTTGTTTGTACCACTTAAGATTATCATTAATGAAACGACGTAACAAGTTAATATCTTTAAATTCGTCCAAGACCCGTACCGTTACCTCTTAAAAGCGATTCAGTTTAAGTGGCTGCGGGAAATCACGTGAATGTGAACCTTAACGTGCCGAGATACGATTTGCGATTGCGTATTTTTTATATTCACCTCAATTGAATTGCGTTAAAAAGGTAACGGTACTGGCCCAGGATTTCCAAATATAAACTTTACCATTATGATATTCTCATAAAATACGTCAATAACTAGGGTGATTATGTTACTTTTTGTCTTGAAGTAATAATTAAAGACCCAGTAAGGCTATTTTGTTAATAGCATACAAAATCCTACAGTTTTTATCCACACCTGTCGATATATTCCTTGCTAAATGACACCAATACTTCGCTATCCGCCTGCCAGACGCACAGTTTTCCAACCGTGTCAATACAATCCGTCTAGCGTATAACCACGTTGTTTTTCACTGTTTTTCACCATTTCCCCGTGGCAGCTCCATATTTTACTGTCGTATAGATCTGTCGTTAATCCACCCCTTTCATAAATCACAGCGTTCGGAAATCTATGCAGATTGCTGAGAAAAATGTAAATCCGGAAATTGGTTTTATTAAATATCGTACCTTTTGAGATACACACAATGGTTCATAAAGAGATTTAAAAGAGTATTTTTTCGTGTATCAATTTTTGTGTAGCCTTTTATTGTATTTGTTTGTTTTGTTCATCATCATCATCATCAGCCAGAAGACGTCCACTGCTGAACATAGGCCTCCCCCTTTAACCTCCACACTGAACGACAGCCTGCCTTTTGCATCCACTGGATGCCAGCGACTCACTTGTTGTCACAGCGATTGACTTGTTTTGTTATACATCATCATTTCAGCCTATCATGTTCCAACTGTTGGGAACTCAGGCCTTCTCTCAGAGAGAGAGAGGATGGGCCCTAATCCACCATGCTGGCAGTGCATATTGGTGAATGTAATATGTCTATAAACTTCAGAGATTCTTGGACATAACGGTTTTCTCACGATGTTTTCTTTCACAGTTTTTGAACGATGGCACCAAAGCTGGACATAATTTATTTAGGTACTAAATAAATCTTTGATGCAGGGCCGAGGTTCGGACAGGATGCCTTTAGATTGTAAAGCGCACATGCTACCGCTCGGCCACCATCACTCTCCTACCTGTTACCTACTATTTGGTTATTATTTTGAACAAGAACGTTATACAGGGTGTAAGGGGAACACTCTCGAAGCCAAAAGAAGGTAATTGTACTCATCATAATGAACCACTTTTAGTATGGGACCAACCCTGAAATTGCGAAAAAAATATCAGCTGTTCTGTAGAAAACGGTCATTGACACTCGATAAAATGTATGGAACAACTGATTTTTTTTTCGCGATTTCAGTGTTGGTCCCATAGTAAAAGTCCTTCATAATGATGAGTACAATTACCTTCTTTTGGCTTCGAGAGTGTTCCCCTTACACCCCGTATTAGCAAATAGGTTAAAGAATTTTTAGTTGACTGTTCGAAGCACTTAGATTATTGAATTAATTGAAGAACGATTCATAAGTAGAATAGTCATCTCTGCTAGCCCTGACTTTTATGCGGACATTTTGAAAAGTGAAATAAACAATTTACGGTTTTGCGCGCCGCGACCGAACTCAGCTAATCGCCAAAACACCAAGTGCACCAACACTATGCTTATCCTGTGTGTTATTGCTCCTTGCCGCTTTACAAGGTCGAGTGCGCGAGTTGTGTACACTTTAGCTGCGCGCGACTGCCGCGCTGTCGTGGTTGTGTTTCACACTAATGCGGGTGATGCGAGACGCGCGGGTGAAATCAGAAATTTTTCTTGCCTTATACGCAGCCTTAAGCCGAGCTCTACGCGTACGAAGTATAGTGGGTATCAGCTAGTCATTATCATCATCATCATCATCACCCAGAAGACGTCCACTGCTGAACATAGGCCTCCCCCTTTAACCTCCACACTGAATGACAGCCTGCCTTTTCCATCCACTGAATGCCAGCGACTCTCACAATGTCACTATCGGCTATAAAATAAAATAAATAAATATTCGGTACATTTTTGCACACACGGTCATCTGACCCCAAACTAAGCAGAGCTTGTGATATGGCTGCCAGAGATTGATATATATACATTCATATATAGTTTTAAATACATACTTAAATAGATATTAACAACCAGATTTATAGAACAAACACAAATGTTCATCACATAAATGTTTGTCCTAGGTGGGAATCGAACCCACGCCCCCAAGCTCAGAAGGCAGGTTCACTACCAACTGGACCAACGGGCTATCAAATGCAATTTATGCAATGTGGTATCAGCTAGTAAAGATATATTATTTAGTTGTCACTGTAACAGAAACATTATAGAGTGCTCCAGTCACCTCGCCTGATGTTAAGCTACGCAGAAATAACTGGACACACACAAACACACACCACAGCATTATGACATGTATTTTACAAGTTTTTATTTAAATTGCCTTGTCATCATCATCATCATCATCATCAGCCAGATGACGTCCACTGCTGAACATAGGCCTCCCCCTTTAACCCCCACACTGAACGACAGCCTGCCTTTTGCATCCACTGGATGCCAGCGACTCTCACTATGTCGTCGGCCCATCTTGTGGGAGGCCTACCTACGCTGCGTCTTCCGGTTCGTGGTCTCCACTCAAGAACCTTTCTTCCCCATCGGTTATCGGTTCTTCGAGCGATGTGACCTGCCCATTGCCACTTCAACTTGCAAATTTTAACAGCTATGCCTTGTAATATGGGTCAAATCTTGTAACTGCATTTGAAAATAGTTATTCCTAACCTACCAAAGTTATTAGGGTAATTTCCTGCTACCCATGTTAAATGGGTTTTTTTCGAAGCGTTTTTTATTGAGATCTTTCCGATCCATTCCTAAACACTATTGTCCCAGAATCTTACAAAAATATTTTATTTTATTTCATTCCCATTAATTAGGTACGATCTTCCAAATAAACACGAACATATTTGTAAAATGAAGCAAAGAAATTCCGCGAAATATTCATAAGAATCTTTTCTCTCTGAAGTCAAGGACGCCTTCTTACCTACTTACTACCTTCATTACTAATGTACCCGGAAACATAGGAGGTGAGGTCGAAATTATATATTATTTATAGTTTAAGAGCCGGTGTAAGGGAGACGTACAAATCTGCAAGCTTATCCGCGCCGACATTGCTAATCCTATCTGCAAAACACAGAGAAAGCAGTAAAGCTATGTAGGTAGACATGGATTTGTGCTGCTGGATATTTTTCCTGTGGCTGTTAAGCTGAACTGGGACCATACCACTGCGGTAAACCGGTTGAATAAAAACGCTAAATAGCCTACTGGACAGGTGTTTGATTTTTTAACAAGACAGATTTAGTAGAAATATAGATAATATTACTAATGATGACTGAATTTAAACAGTAAAATCAAACAAGAAATATGCAAACATACACAGTTTATTTTTCTGCCATAAACGTGGAAGTTCCGTTTCTGCCATAAACGTGTAAGTTCCCCTTCTATCACACACGTGTTATTTCCTCTTCTGCCTCAAACATATTAATTTATTTTCTGGCACAAACTTGTAAGTTACCTTTTGCCACAAACTTAGAAATTCCCCTTCTTTTACAAACGTGTGAGTTCTTGTTCTGCCATAAACGTATAAGTACACCTTCTACCAGACACTTGTAATGTCTCTTTCTACCACAAGTATGTTATGTATTCCCCTTCTGCCACAAACATGTGGATTCTCCTTCTGGCACAAACTTGTAAGTTTCCTTTTGCCACAAACATTTAAATTCTCCTTCTTCCACAAATGTGTGAGTTCTTGTTCTGCCATAAACGCGTAAGTTCTCCTTCTACCACGTACTTGTATTTTCTCCTTCTGACACAAACATATTATGTATTCCCCCTTCTGCCACGAACTTTAAGTTCCCTATTGCCACAGAAAAATAACCCCTTCTGCCACAAACTTATGAAGTCCCCTACTGCCTCAAACGTGTAAGTTCTCCTTCTGCCAACTAACGACCACTGTGCCGCACATCCAAATCTTGTTGCCAAGTGATGACGGATTAATTTCGAACCGTTGCTATTTCGTATCCATCAGATCTCCAAACAAATTGGATGATCACTTTCAATTTGCCAAAAGAACCTTACGACCTACTGATTTCTCTTTACGCAAATAAGTATTATTTTTCCTTGTGTAACTTTCTTTTATGAATTCGTAACAGATTTATGTGGCCTGCTTGGGGTGAATTTGATATTTATTGGACGAAATCTGATGAGAAAGATTTCTTTTTAGGAATTCTGGATTTGGACAAAGAGTAAATTGAATGAGTCGTGTACAAACAGCTGGCAAAGAAGTAGGACAAACATTTCTACTAGCAAGTTATACTACCTAATAAGTAGATATGGTAGTGACATACAGTAGAAATGAAAATGTTGTATTGATAATTTATTATCAAAAAAAACGAGTTAAAATTTTGTAAGCACTCGAACAATTTTATTTATATTGTCAAATCAACAAGAACTCGAATATTATTATTCCTAGCTGAATCTCGCGGTCTTACCCACGTTTTTACAGTTTTTACCCATTTTATGAGAGGAAAAGTAGGTATTCTATGTCCGCCCTTGTGATGCACACTATCTTTCTTCCAAATTTCGTTAAGATCAGCTTAGCCATTTATTCGCAAAAAGCGAACAAATAGACAGACAGAGAGACAGAGTTACTTTCGCTTATATTATAATAGTAAGGATATTGGAGCTGATTAAAAATCACTTAGTCAAATTTTATTTAATAAAAATATGAGATCATTTGGAGAGCATCCTCTGCATAATAAAATATCTAAATCAGTTCACAAATATTGGAGTAATCGATGTACTTCATACACAAAAAATATGGACCAAATTGAGAACCAGAAACAGTTTTGTTTAAAAAGATGGCAAAAAGAAGGCACAGCCCATCTAATGACCTTCATTTGACACATTTTTGCCTATTTCTTCCAGTCTATAAGGAAAAGATTACAAAAGTCAATTAAAATTGTTTAATGCTTGCAAAGAATTTGGACCTTACCTTTTTGGGTAGTCCAACTTCTTTGAATGCATGGCAACCCAAGTAGCACATCTTTATCTTAAGAATGCCTATAATATATTTAATAGAATGTATTTTCGATTGTCTATCTTAAGAGCCCTCAAGATATCTCTAAGATTGTTTGTAGATACGCTTACAATATTATAGTACAAGAAACGGTTCAAAAATCAAATATAATATATCCTTTGAGCGGAATAGATAGTTTGTTTAAGGAGTTATATACAGTTCGAATTTTCAAAAAAATTTTTTTTTTTAGTTTTTTTTTCTTAATGTACATATATTTAAGAAGACACACAGAAAATTTCATATCGTTCCGGTGAATATTTTCGAAGTTACACGCAAATTTGAAAAGGCGTTTCAGAGTGCTTGAAAGTGCTTTTCAAACTTTAAACGCGTTTTTCTCAAAATGGTGTTTTCAAAGTCGGTGACCAACATTACTCGAAAACGGTTAAACCGATTAGTCTTAAATTTTAACACGAGCTTCTTAAATATATTTTTTAGTAATTAATTGAAGATTTTTTATAAACAATTTAAGGCCGAAATTTTGGTCAAAAATAGTTTTTTTTTTGAGAAACCGCCATTTTGTTAATAAAAATATTTTGCTTATTGCTTCGATTAATTACTAGATTTACGAAATCTGTTTGGTTTTTTAATATCAGAGGATCCAGTTCAGAGATATAGTGGTCACGGCAAAACGTCTTTTTTGAGAGGAGCTCCCGGAGATCAGCTGTAGCTCCTTTCCAAATAAATATTTTTACTAATAGTAAGTTTTAAAATACAGTTAAAAGATACCAAAATATGTGTACAAGTTTGAATAATTACAGAGCCATTTGAAGCGTGACATTTCAGAAATCTTAATTCCTACAGTTTGGACGAATAAAAAATCGCGAACCATAAAACCCAGCGCATATTCCCCGCATACTAGTAGGTAACTCCCCGGAGTCTTCGCATACCTGAGGGGCTTATTAACGCATTCCTCTCTCGGCACTCCCACTGCCACCGGCTGTGATTCACTGACGTATTTCACGCGCTTTCTTTCTTAGAGTGTGGTCCAAGGTATAATGTAAAAGCGAATAATATTCGTGGCTAAAATTTTTTCACGTTGAGTTGTAGATAAATAAATATTCGAGACAATTTTTTTTACACACAAACGGTCATCTGACCACAAACTAAGCAAAGCTTGTAATATGGCTGCCAGAGACTGATATCCATAATATAATATTAGTCTTAAATACATAATTAAGTATACATAAAAAACTAATATAAAATAATAGATAATTGTAGAACAAACACAATTGTTCATCACAATATGAATGTTTGTCCTAGGAGGGATTCGAACCCACGCACCAAGCGTCAAAGGCAGGTTCATTACCAACTGGACTGACTGACTGACTGGGGCTATCATCCCTAAGATCCTTTTGCATCGGCAATCACGTTCAATGTCGGCAAGCTCATTCGTCCTTAGGATTCTCTTGGGTAGGCAATCACGTCAGAACACTTTACTTCACCAACAGAAATGTCTTTAACATAATATACCCTGTGGACATAACAAATGGAAATCAATACCCTACACGTGCAAACACAACTCGTGCGACACGGGCAACCCTAATCATAAAGTCACCGGTTCATTAATGGTATTTTTTTTAAATAAATAATAGGCTTGCTTTTGACCACCATCACTGATGTTAAGCGATGATTCGGTCTACTTTGGAGCATGCTTGATTAGAAAAAGCCGATTCACTCGTGATTTGAAGACACCCACCCAGATTGTAACTATCGGGGAACACCCATTCAGGCAGGGCATTCCACAGACTAGCAATTTGCAGAATAAATGTGGAATCAAAGCGCTTCGTACGGGTTTTCGGAATATCAACCACTAGCGGTCCGCCCCAGATTCGCACGGGTATAGATTATAGCCTATGTCACCCGGAGATAGTGTAGCTTCCCGTCAGTGAAAGAAATTTTCAAATCGGTTCAGTAGTTTCGGAGCCTATTCAATGCAAACAAACAAACAATCAAATCTTTTCTCTTTATAATATTAGTAAAGATAGATAAAGCAGTGACGATTTTTCGTGCTTGCTCTGGCGGGAAAATGGGCGGGAGGGAAATTAGATCGTGCAGAAACAATGCACTCTCCGATTTTTTTTAATAATTTGCTTCATGCGTGTAAAAATAAACCCACCTCTAAAAATGTTATGCTCGTGCGTCATATACGGCGCATGAATGTGCCAGCATCATTTAAAAAGGAACCATATATGGGCACGTGCTAAGTCAGTGGCACGTTCCATCCTCCATTTTATTTGGAGTTCTAACACCTCTTATCTCAATTGATTTTCTTGTTTTTTAGGGCACATTTATGTCGTGCTACTCTTGTGATTTACGTTGAGCCTCCACGACATTGTTGCTGTGAAAGATTTTCATAAAGCGTATGTACCTAATGATGTTATTTATATTATAATTTTTTTGACGAGTCCATGTTGAAGTGTTAGTAATATTTTATATAATTATGTAAAATGTCTGTTAACGCAACCACATGATAATAAATAATATTCTATTCTATTATAATTCGTTGGAATGTCTAATCAAAGAAAATTTGGAGATACATTACCCGCATGCGCTTGTAGCCTGCCCCATCCAAAGGGCTGTCCTGATTTTTTCCACTCGTTGTTTAAAGAATGCCTTTACGGCTTCAAAAAGTCGGGGTATGATTTGTAGCTGCGAATATTTTGAATACACGCTTTGTACTGTGCATTTAGAAATAACTTTATGAGCATTTGAACATGCCACTTTGAGTGATGAATGAATGCTTTCCTTTTCGTTTCATTTATTCAGCTTACAGGAAAAGGGAACATGGGATTAGATATGGCTTCCGAAAATTATGGGGGATATAATTAATGTTAGGTCTATTCGATCCTTTCGTGGCCGGCAGAGTTTTAAGGACACTAAGGGTTCCGTTCCTCAAAAGGAAAAAACATTACTTTGTTGTAAGCATGTTAGACCCCAATTGACCAAAAAAAAATACGTTTATTGTATGGCGGCCCCTGGCCCATTTTATTCTTCATATTCTGTGAAAATTTGTACTGGCCATCTATTACGGTTCAAAAGATACAACCGTCAAAATTAGGACATACAGATAGAGTTAAAGATTAGTAATAGGGTCCCGTTAACACCCTTTGGGTACGAAACTCGAAAAAATCACACTGAAATAGATAGAACAGCTGATAATTTTGTGTAATTTCAAAATTGGGCCCACAGCTAAAATTGTTCTTAATGATAAGATTAATAACTTCCTTTCAGTTTAGTATCGCCTTTCCATTTAACCCAGTATACTTGTATCGAAATCGTTACAAATGTTTTTGAGAACGTTTGTAAAAAACGCACTGCAAAACATATGGTTGCCTCTTCTTAAATTACTTAGTAGCTGTACCTCTAAAACTTCTCTCTATTTATGAAAAACATCAAAATTTCAGTCAGTACTTCCTCAGTCCTTTCTCATAAACAGAAATGCATTAGTCAGTCGGCTAATAGCAAAGGTGGCTCATCTCAGCGTGAACAAACAAACACTCGGAGAGCTAACGATCTCGTAGGCATAAATAATAACAGAACTCTCTGCGGTAGGCAAGTACCTACTCTTTGAGTGTTTACGTCATACTCTCTTCATTCGCTTTGGAGTTTGGTTTTGTTGATGTGAGATGGTAAACATCATCATCATCATCATCATCATCATCAGCCACATTGAATGACAGCCTGCCATCTGCATCCACTGAATTCCCGCGACTCTCACGATCTCGTCTGTTCATCTAGAGGGAGGCCTACCTACTCTGCGTTTTCCGGTTCGGGGTCTCCACTCAAAAACCTTTCTTCCCCATCGGTTATCGGTTCTTCGAGCGATGAGGCCTGCCCATCGCTACACTTCAACTTGCAATATTTAATAGCTAATGTCGATGACTCTGGTTCTTTGGCGAATATTCATTCACTGTTAAGTTCCAAAAGGGAAATTACTGTAGGTAACACTGTTTTTTTTTTCTGCGATAAATTTCAGTGTACGCTCACCTTTTTGTGAAAAACGTAATGAAATCTCTTTGTACGCTTTTTACCCACAAAATACTAAAGGAGGCTTAAAATCAACCGCCAATAAAATTACTTTTATATTGGACTTTAAGGTCTTGACCTTAAAGTCCAATTTTTGTAGAAGTTGATTCTTCAAATTATAGACACATTAAGTGCCATTATTAAGGCGAAAGTTAACTTATCTTGCTCGAATGTACTTTGCTTTGAAACGTAACACAATTGCTTTTCTGTGCAGTACTTAATAGCATCCTTAGAAGGCTTTGCTATTAGTCTAATCAACGCAGCGACTGTACAGCAATGCCCTGTGAGCATCACCTGCAATGTTCCGAGAAGTGGTCATGAAGTGCCAATAGACGCGCAATGGACCGTCAACGCTCAAATAGGTTTGACTTAGTCATCAAAGGCTGGATATTCATGAAGCCTAAACTTCGATTGTAGACCAGAGTTCGAGAATAGATTGAATTTAAAGTAATGAGATGAAAGGCGATAAGCGCCAAGTAGTGTAGTTGCACTCGCACTCTGTGGGTTCTGTTGGACGGAACTCACGGAACCCTCAGAGTGCAAGACCAAACCAAAACAACAACACCCATCCTCCTTTTTCTGCCCATTTTTCTATCGGACTGCCAGAGCGGGCACAAAAATCGACACTGCTTTATGGTTGGTATTCCGAAAACCCGAACGAAGCGCTTTGATTCCACTTTTATTGTGCGAACTGCTAGTCTGTGGAATGCGCTGCCTGAATGGGTGTTCACCGATAGTTACAATCTGGGTGTCTTCAAATCACAAGTGAATTCGTTTCTTCTATGCAAGCGTGCTCCACCCTAGACCACATCATCGCTTAACATCAGCCGAGTTGGCGGTAAACGCAAGCCCATTAATAAAAAAATAAAAATAAAAGACAAACTTATCTCTGTAGTCGACAATAAGGTTCTTCCATACATTTCAACTACATAATGTAAGTTCCAAAACAATATTTTTTTGATGATAGAACTTCAAATTATCAACTTTTGGATTTATTCCTTTATTATGTGCTGTGAGACCTTGCCTCTTGCCAAATTTCATGGTTCTAGCTTTACAGGAAGTACCCTATAGGTTTTGATTTCCTTGTGAAATCGCAAAATAAGCGAAAATATGCGATTTAAATGGTCATATCTTTTGATCGCGTTGACTTAAAAGTTTGATTTTTCAAGCTGAAAGAAACCATAGACTCGAGTGTTTGATATATATTTCAACTTTATAACCTTACGCGTTCATGAGAAAAAGAGTTTGGACAGACGGACAGACTGACAACAAAGTGATCCTCCCCTTGGAGGTACAGCGTCCTGCGGCCGGTCGCTATAGCATAGGTCCGCATGCGACAAGCGGCCGGGCGCAGGTCGTAATCTGTTTTCTATTTGCCTTAATTTAGAAAAATCTCGATTTTTATGAATTAAGAGCCGGCTGAATTAATTTCTGGTAGGCCGTCTGCCACGCGCGCCCAATGCGCAAAATGGCAATCTGCCGTCTGGTTCCGTTTTTTCTTAAAAAAAAACTACTGAATATGAAACTTTTTTCAGGGTTTTTTAGGGTTCCGTACCTTAAAAGGAAGAAACCGAACTCATAGGATCACTTTGTTGTCCGTCTGTCCGTCTGTCGAGACCCTTTTTTCAGGAACACGTAAAGATATCAAGATGAAATTTATATCAAATACTCAAATCTACGGTTTCTTCTTTCAGTACATGCAATTTCCAGGTTGTTACAAGCTTTCATTAGAGCATAAAACGAAAAAAAAAAACGAAATCGACTTTGTATTAGATATTTTTTTTATCGAGGAAATTTTATTCTATCAAATTTTGAACCAATGCATAAACTCAAACACAGATGTATTTGTGACATGTATTTTTTTCCAGCTCAAATATTGTAATTTTACTGAATAAAATTGATTATTTATGATACGGTTTCTTACAGCTGCAAAATCCTAAATAAAATGTATTCAATAAGAAAGTGACACAGGTATAAAACCTGACAGTACTTTATCAACTACCTAGAGGAAGATTTATACCATTCCTGTCTCTACCGAGAGTCGTCACTAGAGACTCTTCTACAAACTCTTGCTCTCACGACTTTGGCAAAAAATGGCCTGAAAACATCTCTCTAGATTCTAGCAAGTCTTAAATTTGCTTTGAAAATACTTTTTACTTTTTTTAAGATAAGATAAGATAAGATAAGATAAATTTATTTCCAAAAATTCGAATTACCTACATTTTAACAAAATAATTATAGTTAAGGTATATTAAAATTCATGTAGACAATTAGCAGACATTCCTGCGGTCCCACACTAGGCTCAAGGCCCGTAATATGGAGACCAACAAAACGAAACACAATATAACTAAATTTTTATTTTAGGAGGCATCCTAGCGAATATTTATAGTTACAGTTATCCTAGTAAGTGTGGAGTGTGGTGAGTGTGTGTGCGTGTATGTGTGTGTGTCCGTGTGTATAATGTGGTATGGGATTTGCGTGATTGTGTTTGACTTTGACAGAGTGGATGATGAAATAAAGTTCTCACTGCACAGTACGAGTCCGGGTAATTATGTTTTCGGTGTCCTCATATGACAAGGTTAGTAACCATTCCCGAACTGCCTTCTTTACCCTCGACGACCTTTCATATTTTAACTTGGGAAGAGCTTTAAGAGCTTCGTTGTAAATACGTGGAAGGAGAGAGTTTGGGTGACGGTTAGCAAAAGCAGACTTGACGCCTTAAAGCCTTGTATACTTAGAATATAAGCTTTTATAGTACTTTTTGAAACATTGCAATTATATTTTTCAATGAGAAATGCCTTGTGGAAAAATATGTCAGGCCCTTATTCAGATTCAAACGAAGTATTAATTAAAAAAAAAAAAAAAAAAAAAAAAAAAAATTCGGGACATTTTTGCACACACGGTCATCTGACCCCAAACTAAGCAAAGCTTGTGATATGGCTGCCAGAGACTGATATATAATACATATATAGGTTTAAATACATACTTAAATAGATATTAACACCCAGATATAGAACAAACACAAATGTTCATCACACAAATGTTTGTCCTAGGTGGGAATCGAACCCACGCCCCTAAGCTCAGAAGGCAGGTTCACTACCAACTCGACCAACGGGCTATCTACACCAAGGTAAATAAGGTAAATACACCAGTTTTGAGCTAAGTCAGCAGAGAACTGCTGACTAAGCTCAGTTGAATAAATTAGGAGAGGCCTTTGTCCAGAAGTGGACAGTAAAAAGATGATGATGATAGAAAATCTGAGGCCCGCGGGGGGGGGGGGGTCCAACGACAAAAACGAACATAGGTCCGACCTCGATCACGCCTGGCGCAGGACTGAGCGCGGCCGCGCGCAAATTCTCGCGACCTTTTTACGCTTTTAATTTCACTAAAAAACGAAACTATTCACTATCAAAAATCTATCCAATGAGAACACTGTTGAATAGGATTGCCTTTCAGTACATGCAATTTCCAGGTTGTTACAAGCTTTCATTAGCGCATAAAACGAAAAAAAAAAATACTAAATCGACTTTGTTTTAGATATTTTTTTGATCGAAGAAATTTTATTCTATCAAATTTTGAACCAATGCATAAACTCAAACACAGATGTATTTGTGACATGTATTTTTTTCCAGCTCAAATATTGTAATTTTACTGAATAAAATTGAATTTAAACCGACAAATTTGGTATATGAGGCCGTTAACTTTTGATATTAAAACCAGATTATCTATATCCTGTATTAAAACGATTATAGCAAACCTCTTATTCAAATTTTGCCAAAGAACCTTTCAGGCCTACACGTGGATTTATAAGGCTCGTTTCACACGAAGCAATTTCAGTTACGCGCTTCATCACGTTTACACAAACTTAACCACATTTTACAGTGTAATCGCTCAGTAGCGTGCTTAATCGCACCGTAAAGCGATTAATTGTTTATTTTCCACTATAGGTAGTTCATGAAAAGAACCACAAGTCTTTACGGTTTAGCGTATTTACAATAGTTCAATGACTTTATTAGCCGTGGTAACCCATTTGGGAGACCGCTAGAATTGAAAGCGTGAGGTCACGGGTTCAAACCCCGGGCCCGTACCAATGAGCTTTTTGGAGCTTATGTACGGATTTTCATACCACTGGCTTTTCGGTGAAGGAAAACATCGTGAGGAAACCTGCATACGTACGGAGAAGGAATTCAATGGCGTATGTGAATCCACCAACCCGCACTGGGCCAGCGTGGTGGATATGGCCCAATCACCCTTTCGGGGGTAGGTTAAAAGTCCAGCAGTGGACTGTTAAAAGGCTGCCTATGATGATGATGATGAATGACTTTATTACTACTTAGTAGATTCTATTTTATTCTACTACTAGCGACCCGCCCGCCCGCACGTAAATTACACCCGTGCAAAGCCGGGGCGCGTCGCTAGTTAGGTATATATATATATATAAACCTTCCGTGAAAATGTATCTAAATGATGGTGAAAACCGCATCGAAATCTGTTGCGTGGTTTAGGAGGAGTATGGCCATACAGACATACAGACAGACAGACGTGGAAAGCGACTTTAATTATGCTAATATGTAGAGATAGAGAAGAGATAGAGATAGAGAAGATGATTAAATGTAAATTTTCTGCTTGTTGAAATACCTACAAAAAGCTTAAGTTTTCGGTGATGAAAAATACTCTGAAAAAATCCAATGCCTTGTAAAGCAGTTTCTAAAACTCACTTGGATTCGATAATGCATCTTGAAATTAACAAGTTTCAAAGTTTTTCCTTTATATTTGCTGTGAGACCTTGCTTCTTGCCAAATTTCTTGAGATATACGGACAACAAAGTAATCCTATAAGGGTTCCTTTTTCTTTTTGAGAGACGGAATCCTAAAAAAACACGCACTGAATGTCAGTGTGTTTTTTAGCCCATAATAATATTATGGATAAGTTTATATCACACATCATCAAGATAGAAGCTCGTGAAATGCAATCTCAATCTGAATAAATCCTAAACCTTTTTCACGTACGGCGTATCACGGTTCCCCGAGCACGATATTTAGACCCGTTTGACTGGATATTTCAATGGAAAAGTCATCTCTTCGCCCTTTTAGATCCACTGATACGTAATGTGGAGTTCAAATCGTGATACGCGAAGTGAATCGATTTTAGTTCGTTTGAAAATTTAGTTGTATATATTTTTTTTTTTTTAATATTTTTTTTACTTCGGACTAGGCTAACATTTGACCGCGATCTCGCCTGATGGAAAGTGATGATGCGGTCGAAGATGGAGCACGCTTGCCCAGTAATAACCTACTAACCCTAGACTTGTTTTGAAACATTGTGCATTGAGCTGTTAGCCTATACTAGTCCATTGCTGGACATAGGCCTCTTTCAAGGCACGCCATTCGGCCCAATCCTCAGCTTTTCTCTTCCAGCCACTGCCAGCCGTCTTACGTATATCGTCACTCCATCGAGTCTCAGGGCGTCCTACACTACGTTTGCCGATACGTGATATCCACTCTAGAACACGTCTATCTCAACACAGACAGATGTCTTTTTGTGACAGATATGACCGGCCTTAATGCCACTTCAGCTTGCAAATTTTTGTATCTTAATTTTATATTTTGTATCTAAATTTGTTTGTAATACTTTACCAATTACTGCATTAAAAAAAAAACATGTTGTGTATACATATTTAGGAAAAAAAAAAATAAAAAAAAAATATATAGAAAAAAATATACATAAAACATACAATATTATATACATATTTTAAAATTGTATAGTCTACTCTAAATTTAAATTTGTTTTGATCATATTTTGTTTTGTGTGCCAATAAAGTAAATAAATAAATAATAAGCTGATCTATGTCGGTGAATTTGGTTCGGACATATTTATGATCTTGATAATTATGACTCGTAGAATTAAATTTATTCAATGTTTTAACATGTGAATTGATTTATAATCGATAGTTCAAGGTTAAATTTTGATCATCTCAAAAAAATACAGTTTATCAAAATAGTTTAAAGCGAGACCAAAGGTTAGGTCATTATACTCTCAGATAAACGTCCAATTATTTTGTTCCAAGTTAAACAAGCAACTTGCACTGTGAACAAGACGCGTTAAGCCATTGCAAGGTTGTGAGTTACATAAAGCGATTGAATTGATTAAATATGTCTTAATATTCATAATAATATTTATATTGTGTTCGATAAACAGGAAGTATTCCATTAAAAATATGTTTCTCAAAACTAATATTTCCTCCGGTAACTTTCCTTTAACATTGTGCCGATTATAAGCAAGAGGTGAACTGTCAGCAACAGAGCTTGACTTACTCGGCTAAGTCGATAGTTAAAAGGAAAATATTTTAAACTCGATCGGTAAAATATTCTATACTTAATTATGTTTTTTTTTTCTTAAGAAGAATTTGGCATTGCACGTCTTGTGCATTTGCCAGTGTCAATTATTGAAATATTTAACAAAATTATTCAATGTTTTCAAACAAGTAAGATTCACGGTCAAAGTCAAGCAAAGTAAGTTAAAGTCATACCCTATTAAAGTGGCGGATGCTTCTGTGTTTCGGAAATAACACGAAAATACACGTTTCACCGCGTTATAATCACCACCCACACTCGAGCACGTCCACGAACACTTAACAAATAATAATCTATAATTATTACACATTAACGCTCGAAAATACACAAGTTTAGGGAAACATACAATTAGACATGTTTTTTCACATTGGCCCCAAAAACTCGTCAAAACGTTCTATACTTGTTGTAGAAGCTTTTACAGCAGTCTGCAATTAATGTAATTTTGTTTCTCAAAAACGGTATCTTCATTAAAGAGGTTCGCTGGCCTGAGAGGACCTCCGTAATGAGTTGCTTCAAAGAAACAGTCAGCGCTAAAGTCAAGTTACTAGAAAATTTGTGAGCTAGTGCTTTGATTACATGTACATAAACAAAGAGCCTTTCATTTTCCCACAGTTGGGACAAGGCCTTCTCTCAGAGAGGAAGAGGATGGGCCATAATCATCCATACTGGTTCAGTGCATGTTGGTCGAACTTTTGAGGTTCTTGGACCGGTTTCTTCACGATGTTTTCCTTCACTGTTTTTGAGCGATGGCATCGATCTTCACATAATTTATTTAGACACTGTTTTAAACTATCACGGTTGTTCACTAAAGTTATATGATAACAAGAGTTATATGATAAGACTAAGAAAGAGGGTAGATCATATTAATTATTAATATTAATTATAATTTGTGTAATAATATGTAGTAAAATTATGTACGTATATAATTTTGTATTGATATATAATTTAGGTTAGATTCATATTTATTGTAATTTGTTGTTATGTATATTATCTTGTAAAACTTTGATATTTCAGATTATTTCTTTTTGTCTTTTATAAGGTGTTTTTGATGCACGCCTACGTACTGTTTGTTCCAACCTGGTGGATGACTGGTAGAAAATGTTTAGCATTAAGTCCTCCAATTGTACATTTGTAAGTGTGCAATAAAGTATTAAATAAATAGATCGTTATGTCTGCACCTAACTTTTTAACTGTTCGACCAACCACCCGCATTCTTCAGTCTTCCCGTGAACATGGTGCATGTAACTGCGCCGAAATATCGGGAGCTAATTTCACAACCTTACCACGGTACATATCCCGTAAATAATCATATAAAATTTAGACCCCAAGTAATTTTTTTGACTGCGGATTGAGCGAGTCTATGTGAGAATAATTTTTTATTTTTTTTTACGTCGGACTAGGCTAACATTTGACCGTGATCTCGCCTGATGGAAAGCGATGATGCGGTTGAAGATGGAGCACAACTACGGCGTAAATCCTCGAGATGTTGGCATGTTTAAAGCTATCCTGGCCGCACTCACGTGTGATGCGGCGAGGGCTTTATATGCCATGGTCTCGGTCGTATTAGATCAGCGTAGGGACTCTGGTCCCTTTTGATTGTGTAAGTTGCTTTGAAAAACGTATAAGATTAAGATTAAACGTTATAAGATAGTATACCGCACTTTTTTTTAAATCTTAGATAAGTCCTTGTTTATTTATTTAGTTTATTGGCACACAAAACAAAATATGGTCAAAACAATCTAAACTTATAGTAGATTACAAAATTTTAAACTAAACCATATTCCTAAATATGTATACACAACATGTTTCTTTTTAATGCAGTAATTGGTAAAGTATTACAAACTAATTTAGATACAAAAATATTTAAAAAACTTAACTACTTTTATTATGGACCGTAAAAACAATATTTCGTACATCTTTTTTAAATTTCAATAGTTTTTTATTAAACATATCAATAGAGTCATGGTGGTTTTCCAAAATTTCATTGTATTGTTGTATTGTTTGACCACTAACTCGCCTGTGTTGTTGTGGTAGCGATGATTTACATATATGAGATGAGATACTACCGCTCGGTCACCATCGCTCAGTTCGTTAGTTACAAGTGAATCTAATAAAATATATTAAAACCCTATTTATAAGTCAGTCGGCTAAAATGTAGATCAATTTAAGGTGCAAAAGAAACTGTCCTCATCTCTCGCTTAACGTAAAATGCAGTTGAGATAGTGAAAAGGCAAAACAACTCAATCTAGCCTCGGTCCACTGAGAGATCTTCTTGTGAAACCTCTTTGAGAATTGACTTTTTCTTTTTCGTACAAAGATTTTAGCTTGATATGGATAGCAAATGGATGGGACATAGATAATTGCAAATTCGTATTCCGTGCACAGTCTAAAATATATGGCTAGCTTGTTTTTTTTCTTTATTATTATAACTTGATAATGAACGTGCAGCTGTTGAAGATGTTTACCACTTCCTCATGGAGTGTGTCCAGGGCTCATCTATGAGAGAAAATTTGTGTAGAACTTACAAATTAAATGTATTAGATGTAGGACTGATTCTGAGCGTCTCCGCTAGCGCCAACATCTAGCGCAGCTAGGACACTCTATCAGTCTGCCTACGGGCTATTTAAGGATAGGCCCTAGGATATAAACTTGTGATTTCTATGGGACTGACATAGTCATCTATGACTCAATGTCCCCAATAAAAAGAAGAATTAAAAAAAAAAAAAAAAAAAAAAAAAAAAACTTATCACCGACTCGCACTTGAAAATTTATTATAATTTGTTGTTATACTTTAGAGTGTGTACTAAAACTATGTTAAGTGTGACGTTTGTCAATATTACCGTTTTTACATTAAAGCTAATACAAAAACACGTACAAAAAAATATGTTTGTTGTATGTTGTAGGGGACCCCTTTGGGACTTGTTTTTACTTTTTGACTATTTCATTATTTGTTAGTCAATCCGCTGTAATATTAAAAATTCTGTGAAAATTTCAACTGGTTATCTATTACGGTTTAAAAGATACAGTCGTTAATAGGTAGGACAGACAGTCGGACGGACAGACATCGTAGGCTAGTAATAGGGTCCCGTTTTTACCCTTTGGGTACGGAACCCTAAAAAGCAATTGAAATACGGTACCGTTTCAAAAAGATGACTGCATATTTAGTAAAGAAAGAAAGAAAGAAAATACATTTTATTCGACACCTTTACAAAAAACTTATATCTAAAGGATACAATCAGTGTCGAATGAGTCCGTCTCGGCATTAATGCTGAAAGTCAAGGACTATCAGCGCCGGACAACAGACGAACCCTTGAGTTTACACTTACATTACACTTAACACAAATTTACATATATATTTTTAATTATCTATATGCAATTTAAACAAATAAGACATAGGAAACAGAAAAAAAAAGTAGGACACAAAATAAGTATACTAAATTTACGTACTACGTATAGTACGTATAGTACTACCTACCCAGGTGCTTGCACTAGTATATCGAAAAAAAACTCATTTTATTTGTAACTAGCTGCGGCCCGCAGCTTCTCGTGAAGTTACTTCTTATAAAATCAGTCCTGCCAGCGAAAGTACCGTTAAAATCAATCCAGCCCTTTTGAAGTCCATAGGGAACATACGTACATACAATCAAGCTTGCACACATCGATTTTTACAGGGTTACTGGTAATCGGTATCGGTAATGCGCGAAAAAAAACTGTCGTACCATACAAAGCATCATCATCATCATCAGCCTTGAGTGACCCACTGCTGGGCATAGGCCTCCCTTTGTTTATGCCACTCTCCCCGGTCTCTCGCTATTCGCATCCACTCGTTCCAACGTTCCACTCGTTCCAAATACAAAGCATAATTCACTTATTATACTTGACAAAATATATGAAAAAGCTGTTTTTTTTTCGTGAAAAATAAATACTTACGTCGTAAAAAAAGTTTATTTTGACGTGTTGAAGCCGCGTATTGATAAGAGGATGCTAACTAAATACCAGTAATATAGATAGATATCCCAAAACCTACCAATCTTAATTACTTCGGTTAATCTTTGATGCTAACTAAATACCAGTAATATAGATAGATTTCCCAAAACTTACCAATCTTAATTACTTCGGTTAATCTTTGATGCCAACTAAATACCAGTAATATAGATAGATTTCCCAAAACCTACCAATCTTAATTACGTTGTTTTATCTTTTTTCTGCTTCAACTAAATAGCTTCAATCATCCGGGAGCTAACTCAAAGTAAAACAGTTTTTCTTAGAAGCGTTCGCGTTCAAATTGAAAGACTTAAGCGCCATCTAAGTTTATGATTAATGTGTTGAGCAAAAAAAAATGTATATACCTTATTAGGGTTCTCTGTTAAAGAATCGGAAAGTTGTTGTATAATTATATAGATATGTATATATGTATAAATAGCCCGTTGGTCCAGTTGGTAGTGAACCTACCTTCTGAGCTTGGGCGCGTGGGTTCGATTCCCATCTAGGACAAATATTTATGTGATGAACATTTGTGTTTGTTCTATATCTGATTGTTAATATCTATTTAAGTATGTATTTAAAACTATATATGTATGTATATCAGTCTCTGGCAGCCATATCACAAGCTTTGCTTAGTTTGGGGTCAGATGACCGTGTGTGAAAAATGTCCCGAAATATTATTTATTATTTATTTATTTAATTATTCAGAATAGGGTATTTGACTGAATTAATAATAATATTCTTTCTGAAGTTTCTTTGCGCGATAGTATCCGGAACGTACATATTCGCCAAACGTAGTTATTCGCCCGACGGCGCTTATTACATGCATTGAAAAGCTAGCAGAATCTAGAGAAAAAAAATTGTCTAAAAAAACTACAACCTAGGCATTTTCAAGACTAGAGTGACTAGATTTCTTCTAGATAAACGTGTGATGACTTATAATACTGAGACATGGTCCTTAACTGTTGGCTTTTTGGAAAAACTCCAACCAATGAGCAATGGAAAGAACTATGTTCGGAGTTTCTTTGCGCGATAGAATCCGGATCGAGGATATTCTCCAAAAAACCAGAGTCACCGACATAGCTGTTAAAATTTGCAAGTTGAAGTGGCAATGGGCAGGCCACATCGCTCGAAGAACCGATAACCGATGGGGAAGAAAGGTTCTGGAGTGGAGACCACGAACCGGAAGACGCAGCGTAGGTAGGCCTCCCACTAGATGGACCGACGACATTGTGAGAGTCGCGGGCATCCAATGGATGCAAAAGGCAGGCTGTCATTCGCTGTGGAGGTTAAAGGGGGAGGCCTATGTTCAGTACTGGACGTCTTGATGATGATGATGATGATGAATAATATGATTCATGCTGGTTTAATTCATGAAGATATTTTTTTAAATTATTTATTTAATAAAAACTACAAAATAATGTTCTTATTTTCTTGAAAAATACAAAACAAAATTATTATTTACATTGATCACGTGATTTGGCTGCAAACGCTTTATAAAGAGACTAGCGGTCCGCTCCTGCTTCGCACGGGTAGAGATTATAGCCTATGTCACCCGGGGATAGTGTAGCTTCCCGTCAGTGAAAGAATTTTTCAAATCGGTTCAGTAGTTTCGGAGCCTATTCAATGCAAACAAACAAACAAACAATCAAATTTTTCCTCTTTATAATATTAGTATAGAAGTATAGATTAATGTCCGTATGACATCACAGACAAGCAATAGAGGCTACAATTGTACGGCAACTTATTTACTTGCTACTGACGTCAATCCTGTTGTACCGTTCTCTAAACTAAACTAATCTGACAGGACTAAAATTATCAGCGTCTCTCTTCATTTCAGTATGTCAGAAAAGGATGGCGACCATTTTTGAGCTGTCAAATTTAGTTTAGTTTAGAGAATGCTGCATCAGAATCGACGTCAATGACGTTGATCTGTTTTGTCGTTCTCTAAACTAAACGAAATTTGACAGCTTTAAATTTGTTGCCATCCTTTTCTGTCGTGATAAAATGAAAAGAAAAAAAAAAAAAAAATAATACGCATAAGCGCGCGTGCGTGTTGAAGATGTTTTGGATTATCTGTTAATTATATGCTTAATTTGAAATAAAGAATAAAGAAATTCTGATATTTTTAGTATTGTCAAATTAGTTTAGTAGAACAGAATTGTTGCAACTGACTACCAATTTATAGCTGTACCAAGTTTTGCTATGGCACCACGATTGCTTGAAGCAGTGTATTCTGTGAAAATAATACTGAACCCATCGCATTTGATTCGAACTCGCACTGGTTGCTGGTTTTTTCTCAAGATATTAGAAACTTGTGTAAGAATAAAAGATGTAATATTAAAGTCAACGTGGCTAAGTAACAGAGGAGCGTTTATTAAAGACACTTTGTATTATTGATTTCTCTGAAAGATTTGGTTAAAAAATGGTACGTGAACGAGATTTTTATGGGAGTTTGTGATAATAAAAAGCAATTGCTTTGTTGTATCACCATTTTCATAACCAGACCACGAACCGGAAGACGCAGCGTAGGGAGGCCTCCCACTAGATGGACCGACGACATAGTGAGAGTCGCTGGCATCCAGTGGATGCAAAAGGCAGGCTGTCGTTCAGTGTGGAGGTTAAAGGGGGAGGCCTATGTTCAGCAGTGGACGTCTTCTGGCTGATGATGATGATGATAATGATGATGATGATGATGATGATCACCATTTTCATTGTAGATGATAATATAAAAGAAATCTAAGACTGAAACCCATATAAAATTATTTAAGGCCGCATCTTGTGAAAGAATCTGAATCTTGTGAAAGAAGACTGTTATAATTATTTTATATGGGTTACAAGGTACGGTGATACTAAGCAAAAAGCAGGTCATTGTGCTCATCATTATGAAGAACCTTTTCTATGGGGTTAACCTTGAAGTAGTGTTAGCAACCATATTCCATAGAAAAATTTCATACAAACACAACGAATAAAGTTGTGCCTGACATTTTTTCTTGATTTCAGGTTTGGTCCCATAGCAAAAGTTTTTTTTATGATGATGAGATTTATGCGTGAACTCTTTTCGTCTTAAATACAATATTTTTATTGCATCCCATAAAAGTTTTACGCTTATTAATTTAAAGTTCAAAATACGCCATGCGATTATCCGGTTTTTCCGTAAAACAAAAGTAAAGGGTAAAGTAATAAGGTAACATAATTTCTACTTGCGTAGTGCACACTATTCACGTGTCAAATGTCATTAGAAAAGTAACAAATTAACATATAACAGCAAAGTAACTTAAAAAAATAGTTATGGTTAGTATCATAATAACTATTAAAATATTAGGTACCTAAAACACAACCTTACCACGGCAAATATCCCATAAATAATCATATAACTTTAGGTACCTAATATTAATAATTTTTGTCGCAAAAAAATAACCCGAATAAGCTTTTATCTATGATTGATTTCGCCAAATAGATGTAATTTTCAACAATAGTACTTAACAACTTTATCCATTCTAGTTCGATGACATAAAACTTAACGATCGGGCCATAAATCCCGCGCGTAATGTGAAAGATGGCAGCTCCAGCGACAGTACGACGACATTATCAAATTATCTTAATTTGTAGTGTAGCTTTAAAATCTTAAATATTGATAGATATAGTATTTTATTGTTTGGGGACGAAAGGTTCTCGAATGGAGACCACGGACCAGTAAGCGCAGCATAGGACGTCCTACGAGATGGACACGAACAGACGACCTAAAAGAGACCGCAGGGAAACGCTGGATGCACACCGCTTCCAACCGGCCCTTTTGGAGATCGATGGGGGAGGCCTAAGTCCAGCTGTGGACGTCCTACGACTGAAATGATGATGATTTTATTGTTTGATACAATTTTTCTAATGTTTACGGAATCACACACTGGTCCAAGAGATCTAAACAATAGCAGTGTCAACTTGTACTAATTGTAAATAATCTGTGTGACATTATGTGCAATATATTATTAAAACCAATGTATGTTATGGAATAATAGCAATAATAAGGAAGGGAAAAGCCAAATATCAGGTTTAGTGGCGCACTCATGTCCTGCAGTGGGTTAGTCTAGGCTGATGATGATGATGAGGTAAGTGCAATCATCAAGTTGTGCAGGCCAGAGTTTTCCAGTGTTGACTTTAGAAATTTTATTCTTCTCATGTTATAGAAACCTAGTATATCTATACTATAATAATAATATTATAAAGAGAAAATACTTATTGAGCACTCCTTCTATGACATGAATGAATTCTTGCAGTTAGATGTGTAATGATGATTATTGTTTTATGTGGATATAATGTTGATTTAATTGAAATTATTTTATTTTAATATGGTTGAAATTATTTTTATTTAATTGAGACTATTTTATTTTAATTTGATTGACATATTTTAATTAATTTTTTATTGACATTATTCGATTTTAATTTTACTGAAATTATTTAATTTTAATTGTAATTTATACTACAGGTAATTTATTATTATACTTATTATTGACTTGTAAATTGGCTTTATCAAATAAATGAATATGAATATGAATATTTAAAAAATTCTTTCACTGACGGGAAGCTACACTATCCCCGGGTAAGATAGGCTATAATATATTTTCAAAAAGAATAGGGATCCTTACTCAAACTACTCAGCGAGATTGGTGGAAGGAAGTGGGAGAGACCTTTGCCCAGCAGTGGGACAGTATGGGAAAAAAAAACTACTCAGTACTTACAGACTCATCACGAAATACAAAAAAAAATACACTTGATTTACGAAGCTAAAATGTGGCAGGTAGATTCCTTATGGAATCTAGCAATCAGTTAAGAAATTATTTTGCGAAAGGTCTGAATTAAGGGTGCAAAAGAGAATTGAAAGTTTATTATGAAAGTCTATACGTACGAAGACGCAGGCAACAGCTAGTAATCTATAACTTGGACAGCTAAATACACTCAATAATTTCTAACGAAATCTCTAAAACTAGTTGAGCTACGAAGTTAAAATTTGGCAGATAGATTCCTTCCGGGGCGTAGAGTTCCGCTAAAACAGGATTTTACGAAGACAGAATTAAATGGGGCTTAAAAGATGTCAAGAAATTCTGCGCGTACGGAGTCACGGGAAACAACTAGTTATTTAATGTAATACTACCTGATGTTACCGAATGCTTATTTTGTTTATATTAGCAATATCCAAAGAGTGTCCCCGTCCACCACCAAATCCACCTCTCCGGCTGGCAAAGCATCGATAACACCGATATTCGGTGTTATCGATGCTAGTATTATTGGTGTCCAAAAATGGTGGTTATTGCTTACCATACGGTGATTTTTTTTTGTTAAAATTTTCATGACTGTGCATTCAATGTCCTTTAGTCGTAATATGAAACAGTTTACATAGTATTCATAGCGTCAAACAAGTCATAGTCACAGTCAGAGTCAAGCAAAGTTAGTCACGGTCGAGTAAAACTTATGCCCCTGTAAAGTGGTGGAGACTTTACAAAAGGCTCATATGGAGCGTTGGAAACAAGATGAAAAGACATGTTTTACCTCGTTATATCACTTGTCCACACTCGAGTACTTTTACGAGAACTTAATGAATAATAATTCACCATTTAGTACACAAATTAACCCTCGAAAAACACAAGTTTAGGATTTTTTTTTTCCACGTTGGCGCCAATACTCCACCACCGGTGGATTGCAAGCCAGTGTGCCATTCTTTTTATTAAAAAATGCCGATTTAATAACACAATTTCTGTCGCGACTATAAAATGTTTCACTGGCATTGTCGCCATCAACCAACATACCAAAAAAACCACCACATGACTGTTTCGTTTACGACATGTCATTCTTGCTACCATTCCCGCTAATCTTATAGCCCGTCCCTAAAGCTTTGTATTCACTGGGGAACAAAATTGGCAAACAAGTAGCGCTTGGCTAGTTGTACGATGTCGTCTGACATTGCGCTACGTTAAATATTAAAATGAGTTATTTATTAAACTGGCAAGTATCTGCATTAACTAAACTAAATACAAGCAAACACTAAAAACCTAAACCACTTGGCCTATTAAACAAAAACAGTTGGACTGACCAATGACCATAGAACGTAGACGGTCTAAAGACAATCCAAATGCTCAAGCCCACTACCAGTTGATACCGTACCCAGCATGCTGGTGGCATTACCACGTTGAATGACAATGCTTATTTCATTCAGCATAAGCAGTGGTAGTATGTGCGTTGAGCAGAAAAATGGCAGCATTTTGGTCACGCGTCGCTTTAACAAAGTGCACTGAAATATTTTTGTTATGAGTGCACTTACCCATGGTAAAGTTACCAAGAAACGCCGTGTTATGTTGGAAGAAATTTTTCATGTCCAACCACGTTCTCAATTTTTTTGGTCCGTTTTCAACTAAATACTATTCCAAAAGCACCACGGACCGGCAAACGCAGCGTAGGACGCCCACTCACAAGATGGACAGACGACCTAAAAGAGACCGCAGGTAAACGCTGGATGCAGGCCGCTTCCAACCGACCCTTTTGGAGATCGATGGGGTGGCCTATGTCCAGCAGTGGACGTCCTACGGCTGACCATGATGATGACTATTTTTGTACAGTGAATATACTACTTTGTCCCCTAGTGAATGCCAACAGTCCTAAGGAAGACATGCTATATTGGCGCGGAATTTATTCCTAACATCGCGTCGTTATCTTCCTTCCCGATATCGGTGACACATTTCGGTTTATTGCGCAAATGATTATTTTTTTTACGATTGTGCGTCGCTCCTTAGCATGGCTGTATGGGGTTTAGTGCGTACTGAGGGACGTAAATCGCGCCATACCACCGTTGTTGGGTGAATAACGAATTTGTTGTTGAATTAATTGGAAGATAGAATTAGATGTGATATGGAGACTCGTTTTATTGTTGGTATGTTTTTATCAAGTAGGTACCTAGTTTATGATTTGATCCGTACATCAACGGGTGTCAACGAAAGGTCTAAAAACAGGTCGATAAACTTAAGGTCTTTCTGACTGATATGGCACCGTATGGCCTAGAGGAGTTCATTCCAAAACTGGAGTGAATAATTGATGCCTAATTATAATTAGAATGACATAAATTATTATTATTTTGCTTTAATATTTATATGTATTAATTCTATGATGTATTTTTTCATATTTTTAAGTGTTGATATGTAATTATTATTATGATTAAAATTATCATTCTCATTATCATTATCAAAGCCTTTAGAAATAACCAAGCGTACGATGTCTGTATATCTGTTTGGAACCGTAATGAAAAGCCAGTATTTTTTTTTACAGAATACCTATGTAACGTTACTGCCAATTAATAATAATAAAAAAGTAAAAATAAGGGAGGTCCCTATACAACAAACTAATTTTTAATGTTTTTACTTTTATTTTTTCTAGTCTAATACCGTTATTAGACTAGAAAAAATAAAAGTAAAAAAAGCCGTACCTACAAGCGTCAAACTGTGCATAATAAAATTATAATACACACTCTAAAATTAAACAACATTAATAAATTGCGAATCGTTAAAGATCCCGAACTGAACTGAAGAAAAAACATTTTTGGGAGCAGAAACCTTACTGCGCGAGGCTGTCTCGCACTTGGCCAGTGTTTTTTTTTTAAACCAGCCTAGGACGTTACTAGGACACGTCCTGTCCTCACCTGAAGTTTTTCTATTGCCCAGATTCTGAGGGTCCCATAAACGAAATAATAAAAAAATATAAAACAAAACGGGACATATAATTGCATACACGGTCACCTGACCCCAAACTAAGCAAAACTTGTAATAAGGCTGCCAGAGACTGATATACCATACATATATAGTATTAAATACATACTTATATAAATATTATCACCCAGAGAACAAACACAAATGTTCATCACATAAATGTTTGTTCTAGGTGGGAATCGAACCCACGCCCCCAAGCGCAGAAGACAGTTTCACTACCAACTAGACCAACGGGCTATCTAATAATAATTTTATGAGCTTTTACCTTACGATGTTCTACGATCTGTACTGCCGACTTTCAGCACCTTGATCCGCTTTGGCGACGTTGAAATTTAAGATGGTGTTGATCTGGTCTGACCAGCTGATTGGATTATTTCGTCTGTCTCTTACCCTCTATTTTCCTGGAGATAATCGCTTCTGGTGGTACGATTCACCTATGGCGGGAAATTCAAATTTTAAGCAGTTTTTTGGTCCTAGAAGCCAGGCTAGGTAATTATTTTTAAATAACACAGTGTTTGCGCAAAATATTGGCTGTTCTTTACATTATAATGTACAATTATTTAACAGTAACGCACCATATTACTTACATTTGTGAATAAACCGTTTGAAAGAGCAAAAATTAGTTTATTCACAAATGTAAGTAATAATGTGCATTAGAGATAAATAGCTTTACATAATTTTGTAAAGAATAATAATCAATTTGCGCAAACATCATTATCGTTTACAATAATTACCCGGCCTAGCTACAAGGACAAGAAATCTGTTTGAAATTTGAATTTCCCGCCATTTGTGAATCGAACCACCTTATTGGAGATTGTCACCAGACTTACAAGCTATGTTGCCAAAGAACTCAAATATAATAATATCCCGAAGGCACACATGAGATGTATGTTCTATACAAACTTCTGAAAAGACGTCTTACCAGCAGTTCCAAGAAAAACAGACAAGATCCAGTCAATCAATCAACCAACGTAACTCTTAAATTCCAAGATTAATCACACCAAATGCTATGTTCTCATTTCTACCTATCTATCAAACCAGCTCTGCTGGAATCTCCATTGCCATAAACATGCTATGTTTATAAAAAGAGAAAAACTACATAAATCGGCTACTAAACGCTTCGAAGTCACATAATACTCGGCTCGTAACCATAAGTCCGTACGGATATAGACACTGTTTATCCGTTATTGGTGAACGCACCTGCTCGCGTACAAGTGGCAATATTTCTCTCTGTCTTTGGACTTTGTTTTCTTTTTCGTGGTAGGGCCCGGATGGGAGCGGAGCGGTAGCGGGCTTTGGTAGCGGGTAATACAATTCAATATAACTTTATTATCCACCAAACAAAAACAAAGTAACTTAAAATTAATACAAAACCGGTTTGTTGAGGAAAACAATATATGTAATGTGTGTATTTTTTTATTATTTCTCAAAAAAATATGTTTTTTCCATAAAATAAAAATGTTTCTATTGTCGAAACTGGCAGTATAATAGGCAGCCTTATCGCCTTAAGCAATTTCTTCCAGACAACCTTTTGATGGACATTGCTGAAAGAGGCGCAAGGGTCGGCGGTGTAGATAATACACAATAATATAAAGATATAAAATAAATACTGAATGTAGAAATAATACTAAGCACTAATACATGCAAAACACACCATAAATAAAACATATTATATATACCAGTTATAAAGAAAGATAAAGTTTATAGACAAGATTAAAAAAAAATATATATATATTTGGCCTGCCTGATAGAAGAAAAAGCGAGTAAGTGGATCATTATAATAGTGTTTGGAGAGTTAAATAATTTGCGTTTAATTTGGGTCGCCCTGTTATTAGGTATACTTACCTAACGAGTTACACGTTTCACAAAAGGTAGAGTCTGATTAATTCCAAGGCTTTTTGTCTAGCTCAAAACATTACAAGTAAGCTACCTGATACCACGTCTACACTTTTGTACCTACTTGCGCCAAAATCGTTCTGAAAGTTTATTGTTCTATTTTTGGCCTATTTATTTTATTTTAACGCTATAGAAAAACTAAAAATTTAAGTTCAAAGGCTTCAAATGTGGCGTAGCTTGAGAGATGTCTATGCCTAGCAGTTGTCTAATATAGAGTGGTTATAAGAAGGATAAAATTTAAAAGTTAAGCTGTAAAAAAAAAAAACAGTTTTTTTTGTTAGTCTGTTTGTCGAAAACAACGTAACTATCCGCGACCATTCATTAACCTTATTTTCCATACTCAAAATTTTAAAGACTCAAAAAACCCTCCTAGAATGAAATCATGGAGATGCATACTAAAATAAGCAAACGCACTGAGTTTGGGTTAAATAGATGCGTGCACGCACACAGCCATTTTGATTTGTGTTTCGATTTTCTTTGAATTCGGTACAGTCCCTCCAACCGCCACCGTAAGATGATATATTTTAACCGAGTTCAAAAAAGAAGCGGGTTCTCAATTCGGTTGTTATTTGTTACCTCAGAACTTATTTATTGTGATATATATGAACTATTTTTTTTTTTTTTTTTATGAATAGATTTACTTTCATATTGGTCGCATAGAAACTTCGCACTTCCGCTCTCGCTTACGCTTATATTTAAGCTCGACCTTGCAAAGAGACTCAGTTGCTGTATCCATTCTCGGAATAATTCAAACGACTCATTGTTTCTCTCTTATTTCGCGTCATCTCGCGCGATTGCACTGATTGCTTTATTTTCGCGTTCTTTGTTTATGAACCAGTAATGCGTTTGTTCGCTTTTGTTCGATTTGCAGATTGTAGCTGGTTAGATTTGTATTGGTTTTGTGAATGTGATAGCGGTTAAAATGGGAAGTTAATATTGGTTTCGCTTCAGTTTCAGTTCTGCGTTTGGCTTTTTGCGGAAATGCCACAACAATTTCAGAATGTCACGAATATGTCGATATAATGAATACATTTCGGAGAGTGTGCATCTGATCTTCATGATCTAATTACTTCCTGCCCATTTTTCTATCGGACTGCAAGAGCGGGCACAAAAAATCGACACCACTTTATGGTTGGTATTGCGAAAACCCGAACGAAGCGCTTTGATTTCACTTTTATTGTGCGAACTGCTAGTCTGTGGAATGCGCTGCCTGAATGGGTGTTCCCCGATAGATACAATCTGGGTGTCTTCAAATCACGAGTGAATCGGTTTCTTCTAGGCAAGCGTGCTCCACCGTAGACCGCATCATCGCTTAACATCAGGCGAGTTGGCGGTCAAGCTTATTATATATATATATTAAAAAAAAAAAAAAAAGATATGATTTGAAATTTGAATTATCTAACATTACATCAACTTTACCGTATCATGCGACTCAAGTGGCGCTGGGTAGGGCACGTGGCTAGGCGTGGTGACGGCAGGTGGATTAGAGCCCTGATAGAGTGGTTACCAATAGCGGATAAGCGTTCCGTAGGCATACAACCAGCCCGATGGGTCGATGACATCAGGCCCATCACAGGTCATACGTGGATGAGATTAGCCCGAGACAGGGATCAATGGCGCAAGGGAGAGGAGGCCTATACCCAGCATTGGGTTGATACAGGCTGACAATGATGACATCTAATTTTAACATTTAACATCTTTGACATTTAACTTTCATATTTAAACGATAGCTTACTTAGGTTTAGTTTTTACGATCAAGGGATATACAGTTGTTTTTTTAAATGACATACAACTACTGCTTAGTGACTGCTAAGAAGTTGGTAGAGTTGTGTGACTCTAATAATCATGTATGTTTTATATACCAGGGCGTCGTTTCTGCTAATTTGTAAATGTTACAATGGAGTGTCGGTGGAGTGTCGATGGAATAGTTTTACATATTTGGTATTCTGCTAGTTATTTAAGACCAGTGGCTTTCCAATGACTTTCCATCGAACTGCCATTTAACTTATTTGGTATTCTGTTCTTCAATGGCGTATCAGTGTAAATTCAATAGTTGAACATTTGGTATTCTGCTCGTTATTTGACGTTTGTTTCAATGGCCTTCCACACTCGCACGACACTCCACCGACATTCCATTGAAAGGCCACTGAAGTTTTAGCAGAATACCCTTTTTGTCACTTTCATAATGGAATCTCAGTGGAGTGTCGTGGGAGTGGCAGGCCAATGGGATTTTAAATAAATTAGCAGAATCGACGCCTTGCCCGATGGTACCATAGCATAGTCACCAAACTTACATAAGTATGCTTTTCAACTCAATCGGTTGAGGATAGTTTAGCAGGTCTAAAATTCAGTTGAAATATTTGTCCCACACCTATATACTAACAAGGAAAGTTAAGTAAAAGCTTGTAAAACGGGCGGCAAGGTTGTCTGCAGGGTTCTACTAAAGGTATTGATACCTTTAGTCTGATAATAATTTGAACTACAAACTCTGTACCCTGCAAGATCCGATCTTGTGGCCAAAGTCCTATAAAAATATACATAAAATTAGTATTATAAATTTTAAGTGTGGAGTATATTTTTTTCTCAAATCAGACAAACAAGGGAGATATGCCTATTATCAACCGTGTTTAAATGTATCCGTGTTTTTTTTTTCTATTTCACTAAACCGCTTAACGCAAAATCTTTAAATTCGGCTCACTTACTAATGTTTCATGCACAAGGAAACTTATAGCGACAACAATGAGCTAACTAATAGTCGACATGCAAAAATGGCAGCAAAATCATCTATCTCCTGAGTGAGTTTGACTAAAGGTATCAGGCCTAATTTAGGCCTGATGCGCTCGGACCCTTCAGATCGCAGATAAGATAGATAGATAGATAGAAACTCTTTATTGTGTACACCAGAAATAAAAATTACAACACGATAGAAAACACTTACGAGCTAGTGCCACAAGTGGCGGGATAAATAAGGGAGATATGGTAAGGTGGTGTGGTACCTTACCATGTCTCCCTTATTTATCTGATCTGAGCTTTAAAACAACGAAACACATCACAACTCTAGAACAACAAAACGTTCAGTATTATTATTGAAACTGACGTGGTTTTCACACATTTTATTTATGTTACACGGGAATTACTCACGTAAGATTAAGCCGGTCACTCCGACTATAGTTTCAACCGCATTAGACGGCCTTTTTCAAGGTGAATGCGCGCGCGCGGCTGCGTCTCGCTTTGCACTACGGGCCGCTGCGCGGCGCGCACGTGATGACACCGGCTGCTTGTCGGGTGCCCGTAGTGCAAAGCGAGACGCAGCCGCGCGCGCGCATTCACCTTGAAAAAGGCCGTCTAATGCGGTTGAAACTATAGTCGGAGTAACCGGCTTAATCTTACGTGAGTAATTCCCGTGTAACATAAATAAAACGTTCAGTAGTTTAGAATAACAGAAACGAATAAAAATAAAACAGTGTCTTTAGTGAAACTGAACGAAACGTTCGAGACAGCAAACCTTTTTATATTCATTGTTTTTTTTAGAGAACTCTCTAGTGAACATTTACGTTATGATACGGAGAAGGAATAAAACCGGCCAAGTATGAATCGGACTCGCGCACTGACGGTTCCGTATTACCACACAAAAAATAATGAGTTTTTTTTTTTAGTGAAAGCTTCTTTAGTCTCTTTGAGCACTTTTTGGGATGGTGAAAAAACATTGAACTGGTGACCGTCACGTTCTGATACTCGTTCGGGTAAAAATGGCTCGAAAGTGACGACTTCCATTACTACGTCGCTAGTTTATACTAATATTATAAAGAGGAAAGATTTGATTGTTTGTTTGTTTGCATTGAATAGGCTCCGAAACTACTGAACCGATTTGAAAAATTCTTTCACTGTTGGGATGCTGCACTATCCCCGGTTGACATAGGCTATATATCCCGGCTTCGCCCGTGCGAAGCAGGGGCGGCCTACTAGTATTATATAAAAATGAATCCCTATTTACCTTGGTCACGCCATAACTTGAGAACAACTTTACCGATTTTATTGATCTTTTTTTTTTGTTTTCTCATACGTTGTAGAAGGTTTTTACGAAAAGAAAAATTTCGCAAAAAAAAATAATTGAAAATTTCGAAACCTTTACGACGATTTAAGTCGCGGGTAAAAACGTGGGGTGCAGCTAGTTGTAAATAAAAATGGAAACTGATAGTTAACTAAAGTGAAACAAAAAACGTTTTTTTTTCCCTTTCAACATGAGAAAACAACTAAAAAAAAAAAAAACTTTCATTCCTTTTCAATTTTTACCGCTCGTCAGACTCCCACTTGGTCGGTTTAAATTTTTTGTTTTTTTACTTTAGAGTTTGCTATTATAAATTTTTGTACGCTTGTTATATGGTTATTACGGTTTCTACAAAGGGAAAAAACGTTTTATGAAGAAAAAAAAATTATACGTGTAGCTTGTATTAGTAATCTCTTTTATATTTTTCTCTCTCTTAATAGTCATTAGGATTTTCACCAGAATAACAATATGTTCCGTGAAAATATGAGTCTTTTATGCCTATTCCGGTACAGAAGACACAGAGGTAGGAAATACGGACGGCGTAGGGTTAGTAATAGGGTCGCATTAACTCCTATTGTGTATGGAACCCTAAAAACTCATTGTAATGCATTGGACTTGAAAATATAATAGAAAAATCCCGTAGTCTTGTTAGGGTCGGTTGGAATGTCGGCGGGAAAAGACAACGGTTGATGTTACTTAAGATTTTTCAATCTTCCCGGAATTTTCATTTTGATATTCGGTTTGCCTTGCACACTTTAATTTTCTTAGTAACTGTTGTGGTTAGGTCACGAATAAAGCATTTAGTTACCAAGTTTTATACAAACGCGTATGTACAAACGGTATATTCCTATATACAGAATGTGGCGTAAAGAGTAGTCAACTCGTTACCAATGGTTAGGGGGCATCATAACTGATCAGAAAATCAAAACTTGTGTTTTGTTAAAGTGTCACGGTTTTCGAATATTTGGCCCTTTTTTAAATTTCATCATAATTACACTCTTGGTCACTCATTTCATTATAAAGGTATTAACTAGTCTGTTTTTTGAGAAGTACTCATGAATGAATCTAACCTAACCATAGGTAACGGGTTGACTACTCTTTACGTCACAACCTGCCAAGTAGTGGGCTTAAGGACTAAAATATTATAGATAATAAACTTTGTCCTAGGTTTTAGGTTTTAAAGAAGGGTAGTGGGCTAAAAGTTACCTAGATTACGGTAGGTATGTTATAGTTTCTTTGGTTACTAATCTTAAGGCACTTCCTTTCTCGTCTTGCCGCACTCATGTCCGAGAGTCAGAATCCCCATCTCCTATCAGGGGGTCTAGACAAGAGCCACACACCTTTAGCGTTCACGCCTGCGGAAAGATGAAATTTATGAAAATGACATTGACAATGACATGTCATTATCTAGAGACAAATTATCTCAAGCTAATGTCATTTTCATACAATTTCATCCTTCCGCAGGCGTTAACGCAAACGGTGTGTAGCTCTTGTCTAGATCCCCTGTTCTTTTATATAATATTTGCCTAATAACCGAAATATGTAGCGCATCATACACAAAAATATGGTCCAAATCTGAGGCTTCATAATTATTATTGTGCAAGTCTGGTAGTAATGGTGATCGTATGCTATTCTATTCGCACCAATCCTTACACAATGCGTGCAAGCAGGACGACATTTATAGCTATCATCGCCACCAGACTTACGCGGTAAGGTCCCTGGGGGCTTATTATGGATGTCCATTGTCCGTTCGTGATAAGTAATCCTGCTGGTCGGAGCAACGCATTAGACTGCGGCCTCAAGGTGATTCAAAGAAAAGCACTTACATGATCGTTAAAAAGACAGAAAATAAAAAAAATGTATATGCCAGAATATACCACTTGGGTCCAATGTAGAGATGTTACAAGCTAACCAACATTTTTACCACAAAAGTTTTGAAAGGCTTGCCTTTTAAACGCATACTGACCTCGCTATGACATAGACAACTGTCGGCCAACCGGCCATTAACAACACAAAGCCCATAAACACATTCCGCAAAAAGTATGGGATGGCTTATTTTTCCCAAAGGAAGTATTAGCGAAATTCGGGCCAGCCTGAACATGGGACATTGGGAGGGATGGGCGTAGCCAGGGTGGGGCTTGTTACCCCCGTTTTTGTAGTCAAGAGAAAAGGTATAGGGAAGACAGGTATTATAATCATGTTATCATTATAATTATAAGCCTAGACACATCAACAACTGATTATTTATACTAGGACCCTAACAACTGGCTTCCCTTTGATTTTTCATGCTTTTTTTAATGCTTTTTTCATATAAAATTAACAAGGTAAAAAATTGAAGATTGCTACTGGAAAATAAATTTTGCAATCTTGTATTCCTCATGATGATTATCAGCCCAGTGTTCCCCAACACTGGGAATATAAGGAATAGGCTGATGAATTACACTTTAAATTACAATTACAAATAAATTAACATTACACAGGGCCTTTGGGTCGCTGGCATCCGGTGGATGCAAAAGGCAGGCTGTCGTTCAGTGTGGAGGTTAAAAGGGGAGGCCTATGTTCAGCAGTGGACGTCTTCTGGCTGATGATGATGACACAGTGCTTTTATCAGAGAGAGAATAGGCCCTGACCAACCGAGCTCGCCCAGTGCATGTTGTTGAATGTCGTATGTCTTTGAACTTTTGTGGTTCTTAGACATACCGGTTTTCTTACAATGTTTTCTTCCACTGTTGTTGAGCAAAACCATCAAACAATGCACACAATTTATTTAAGCTTAAGTAATAGAACAAAAAAACCATTAGATTGTAAAGTGCACATGCTACCACTCAGCTATCATCGCTCTCTTATATTTTCTTCTAATTTTGTATTACTTATTCAAGATCACAAATCTGATTGGTTGATTAACTCTTTATTGTTCACACCATTAAATTTGATACAGAGGACAAAAAACTATTTAAAAAAAAATACTAATGTAACAACTGGCGGCCTTATCGCTAAAAGCGATCTCTTCCGGGCAACCTTAGGATGGAAAGGATTTGTAGTAGTAGAAATTTCCTATTTTTTCCTGATATCATAAGTACCTGAGTAAAAAGTTTATATAATAGAGGTCCAATTTTAATTCTACTCTTGTTATTTTGCCCCACGTTAAAGCAAACCCTGGCTGCGTCCCTAAGAAGGACAGTGCTAATGATGCTGAATATAAGTGGCTTTGTTTGTTGGCTTTTTGGCTGTGACGTTATTTATTAGGAATGAATTTGGCTAGATAAATGGCTAGAGGACTTATTGTCAGCCTGCCAACGTTGCCAACTCCCGATGGAGCCGGACAATTGAATGGTTTTGAGTTAGGTTTTTCGGAGTCTGGCTTGAGAGTGTTTTTTTTTGTCATAATTATATAGTAAATTTTTAAATCGGTCCGAGGCTTTGGACTTAACATCGCGATTGTGTTATATAATAATTATTATCTCTCTACAATATAATATATTATAATAATATTGGTAAAAGGTGATGTGTGTAAGTATGTTCTCTATGGACTCGAAAGGTCTGGACCGATTTTGATGAAATCTTTCGGCGATCTTTCGATTAGCTTAGCTAGTAATCCTGTGAAGTTTGGTAGCGAATCGGATCTACAGTTTTTTTGGTGGTTTAATAATTTTCTTACAAAAATCTAAGATCATTGCAAAAAACGAACAAAAACAAGAACAAGAATTTAAGTCATACATTGACATTTTTTACATCATAGAAAAAAAATATACATCTTAGTCAAAGGAGGTTGCATTGTTTTCATCTTTCACTGGCAGATTACTGATGTTTTAAGGAGTAACTTTGGCTACTTCTATCCCGGATATAACGCGGGTGAAACCACGGGGCGCAGCTAATTATTGATACAGAACAAACTTACGAACTTACTTCTTTGATACAGAACGGGAGATACGGTTTTACATATTTTCTGACCCAAGGTGCTATAACGCTCAGATGAAAATATATTTAGCAGTCACCCATCCAAGGACTGACAATTCAAAAGTTTCAATCTGGAATCAGCAATGAGATCTACCATTTAACATAATATATCATCTGACACACGCCATGGTAGCGCTCAGTTGTAAACGCCACTTGCGGTCACCCACCCAAACTCTGACCGGATGCTAATAACTTCACTGATCTGTCAATACCAGCTAGTTGAGCTACGCTTTAGGATTACCGACCCTTGGCAGGGAGCAATTAAATAGTTTTGAGTTGGGCAGTTGGGTGTTTGTTGATTTTGGGGTTTGACGGTGCCTTGGTTAATGAAGCTGGAGCTAGGACTGTTGGAGATTGGAGATTGAGAATGCAAGTTACTGTGTCAACATGAGTAAAACTTAGATTAATAGTAAAGATGAATATACATAGTTACTGGTCACACAACGAGCTATGGAGAGGGCTATGCTCGGGGTTTCTCTACCAGATCGAATCAAAAATGAGGAGATGCGTAGATAAATGAAAGTCACCGACATAGCCCACCGGATTAACAAGTTGAAGGTTTTTTTTAAATATAAATAATAAGCTTGCGTTTGACCACCACCACGCCTGATGTTAAGCGATGATGCGGTCTACTTTGGAGCACGCTTACCTAGAAGGAACCGATCACGCAGAACAGATGGCCGATGGGGCCGAAAGGTTCTGGAATGGAGACCACGGACCGGTATACTACACGGACCGGTATACACGGAGCGGACCTTAGTCCGCTGCCATCGGTGGACACTGGACATAGGCCTCCCCCATTGATATCCAAAAGGGCCGGTTGGAAACAGCCTGCATCCAGCGTTTCCCTGTGGTCTCTTTTAGGTCGTCTGTCCATTTTGTGGGTGGACGTCCTACGCTGCTCTTACCGGTCCGTGGTCTCCATTCCAGAACCTTTCGGCCTCATCGGCCATCTGTTCTGCGTGATATGTGCCCTGCCCACTGATTGCTAATCCGTTGGGCTATGTCAGTGACTTTCGTTCGTCTACGGATCTCCTCATTTCGTATTCGATCTCGTAGAGAAACCCCGAGCATAGCACAATATAGGTGGTATCAAAGCACTTCGTACGTGTTTTCGGAATTTCGACTATGAACAACCAACCATATTGCCGATGCAGTTATGAAAAACATTAATTTTTGTTCCATTTTCTAAAACTATGTATATTTTTCCCACAGGAGCTGGTGGCCTGCGAACAGCTGAGCTCCGCATCACTCCGCGCGTGGTCCAACGTGGTCGCAACGTTACTATGGCCTGCATCTATGACTTGCGAGGGTACGGCATCTACTCCGTGAAGTGGTACCGGGGCACGCAGGAGTTCTACCGGTACTCGCCACTAGAGAGTCCCACCACCAGGGTCACGCCCATTAGTGGGATTAAAGTTGATGTGAGTATAGAGTATCTTTTCACATGCTATTAATTATAAGCATGATCTAGTCTAGTTCTCCAGTTGGTAGTGAACCTGCCTTCTGAGCAGAAGGCAGGTTCATCAACAGGGCTATCATCAAATTGCACCACTAACAGACTTCCACCACTAGTTTTCATAGTAACGCTTAGCCATATGTTTTCATAGCAAAATGTAAATCTTTAATTTACTCCTGTCACATTCAATATTTACGAATCAGCAGTGCAAGTACAGTTCTTTATCGATCGTCAAATTCGTTAAAATGCCATAGAATCGATCATAGCTAGTATTGATCAAATGGCATTTTATCGAATTTGACGACCACAACTGTCAAATTTGACCATCGATAAAGAACGGTACTTGCACTGCAGGTTACATTCTATCGTACTGTCAAGTGTCATGTTATTTGAAAAGGACTATAGTCGTTTGTAATTCCAGTGTAAGCAACACGATATAATGCTCATAATTATTTCAATGTTCGTTGATGTCCGGGCTTCATCATCATCATCATCATCAGCCTGAAGATGTCCGCTGCTGAACATAAGCCTTCCCATTTAAAACTCCACACCATACGACAGCATCTGCATGAACTGAGTGCCCTCAACTTTCATGATGTCGTTGATCCATTTAGTGGGAAGCCTACTTACGCTGCGTCTTTTGTAGTGCAAGTACAGTTCTTTATCGATCGTCAAATTTGATACAATTCCATAGAATCGATCATAGCGAGTACTGATCAAATGGCATTTTATGTAATTTGACGATCTCAACAGTCAAATTTGACGATCGATAAAGAACGGTACTTCCTCTCGTTTGTGGTATCCACTCAAGAACCTTTCTTCCCCATCGGCTATAGTTTCTGCTAGCGATGTGGCCTGTCCATTGCCACTTTGAGTGGAGACCACGAACCGAAAGACGCAGCGTAGGTAGGCCTCCAACTAGATGGACCGACGACATTGTGAGAGTGGATGCAGAAGAGAGGCTGTCGTTCAGTGTGGAGGTTAAAGGGCGAGGCCTATGTTCAGTTGACGTCTTCTAGCTGATGATGATGATCATATCAAATTATATTATAAGTACTTAGGTATATTCTTAATTTTACTACAGTATTACTAGACCATTACCAGTCAAATCACGGGCACCACCAATCTCGTTGAAAGTAAAATCACAGCCATTGCATTTACATAGTTTTGAGCATAAAACTACAAGATTAGAATCTCTAATCTGATATTGTTACCAAAAAAGTACATTATATAAATAGCTCATTTTACAAAATATCCAGCAGAAATGCAACCCACAATATGTCATCTTGAGCTAGATTAAACTCATTCAGCTCAATGCCAGAAGCATCTTCTGAGCCAAGAGCGAATGCCTCGAGCAATATGTTCGGATCTAAGCTTTGTGCTTGGCTCGTTCTCAAAACTATTTATTGGTGTACTACTGAACTCGGATTGCGGCCATTACTAGCTAGTAGTACATATTATTGCGAAAATGACGTGATTTTTTTGTGTAGATTTCCAGAAAAATATGGTAAACTGGAATGCTGCGTTTAAAGTCATATGGCGTAGCTAGATTTAAAATATATTCCAACTCTAATAACTTAGGTATTACTTATGAACGAGTATTTTGTTAAACTTTGGCCAATTTGATTCCACATTTATTGTGCGAACTGCTAGTCTGTGGAATTCGCTGCCTGAATGGGTGTTCCCCGATGGTTACAATCTGGGTATCTTCAAATCACGAGTGAATCGGTTCCTTCTAGGCAAGCGTGCTCCAACGTAGAACGCATCATCGCTTAACATCAGGCGTGATGGTGGTCAAACGCAAGCCTATTATTTATTTAAAAAAAATACAATTCGCATCATCACTTAACATAACATAACATCACTTAACATAACAGGCAAGTTGCAGGTAAAACGCATGGATATTACTAATAAAAAATAAATTAAAACACAACTCAATAATAGGCTCAATAATTAATAGGCTTGCGTTTGACCACTAACTCGCCTGATGTTAAGCGATGATGCGGTCTACGGTGGAGCACGCTTGCCTAGAAGAACCGATTCACTCGTGATTTGAAGACACCCAGATTGTAGCTATCGGGAACACGAACCATTTAGGCAGCGTATTCCGCAGATCTCATAATCAAAGCGCTTCGTACGAGTTTACGGGTGTTTATTAAGAATTCGTAAACGCGCTAGAGTGTTGCCTACACTCAAGCGTGTTTACAAATTCTTAAACCCTTGGAACTCTGAATTAATGTAAGGTAAAAGTTGTCATGTTGATGCCAAAACTCCATAGAAGCCTCTAATAAAGTTATTGATCCACGATATTTATTTTATCAAAATAAAAAATACGACACAGCTCATGCCATAACCTTACCACGGTAAATATCTCGTAAATAATCATACAACTAAAAAAAATACGAGTCGATTTGAGAACGTTCCTCCCATTTTGAATCGAATTCGGTAAAAACTAAAAAAATCGTTCATTGCTTGACATTGGTGGCACAAGACGTGCGATGCCAAAATACTCTCAAAACGAAAAAAGAGAGAGATAAAGTTATATGATTCTTTACGGGACTAAAAAAGAAAGACTAAGAAAGAGGGTAGATCGTTATGTCTGCACCTAAGTTTTTAACTGTTTGACCAACCACCCGCATTCTTCAGTCTTCCCGTGAACATGGTGCATGTAACTGCGTCGAAATATTGGGACCTCATTCCACAACCTTACCACGGTAAATATCCCGTAAATAATCATATAACTTTAGTGAACAACCGTGATAGTTTTAACAGTAAATTAAAATCTTGTTTTTTAATACCTACTAAATAATTTTACTTGTTCATAGTGTGGTAAATCATAATCCAATTCTCATTTTTATATAACTTTATTCATATTCTTATTCTTTATTCCTACTTATTACAGTTTGCAGACCAATATGCTTTCGCTATGAACGCTCAAGCCAGACTAAAGTCCCTCTTTCCAACATCCTACCGCATTATCTTCTTCCTACCCCCACTATTTTCACTATTGCCGAGACTCCCGAGTCAACTCGTTTCTGACCGCCATTTTATATAAAAAAGACTGTTAGTCAAATTAGATATCAAAAGGTTTAAAACCAAGAAATCACAAAGAAACAATTGAAATAAGTTAGAAATCATGACACTAGTATTTTTCTAATTATTTACAGAGGTTAAGGTCAAACGAGACGCACGTCATCCTAGTTCGAGTAACGGCCAACCTAAGCGGAAACTACAGCTGCGAGGTGATACAGAACTCACCTTCCTACCCACAGTACGTTGGCGTCGGCAGGCTGGATGTCGTTGGTAAGAAAACTATTATAATACATATTTTTTCGAACTCTGAACCTCTAAAGTGCCTTACGCAGTGCATGTCTGCGTAAGCAAAACAGGACCGACGCGCCATAAGCAGCAATGGGGTGCGTAAGCAAATGACAAATGGTTCACATTCCTACATTTTTACCCGCGCTATCGATCGGTCCATCGACAGTTTATGTTCACTAGTCTGTAGCTAGCTTCAATGATTAGAGACTGAATGCATTCTAAGGAATGAAATGCGCTCCCTGCCTCGGTGTTCCCTATAAAGTAAACTCAAGACAATCTTGAATTGGCACTTTATGGGCAAGCGTGTCCCATCTTAGACAACATCGTCAGTTACCATCAGGTGAGGTGGTTAAAAGCTAGCCTATTTCGTTATTTTAAGTGTCGACACAAACATCCTAGTTTTTCGACAGGTACTTGTTACCCGAAATATTATGGGATAGAAAACTGCCTTGATGACCTATGGCGGAAATTGGGTGACTTGATTGCATCAGGCATCAGGCGTTACTTTGCGGAAGTCCATTTTAATTTGTATATGACGCATTTCTAGTGTAATTCCGTTTTTTTGTGAATTTTGTTTCGACGTAGAAGCGGAATTACACTAGAAATTCTTCATATACAAAATAAGTGACGAATGAAAAAAAAAAACGGGGAAAAACAATTACAAAAACATTAAAATGCATATAATTATATCTTCCACAATTTCGAACACATTAAAATGTTAAAGTTATATGATTATTTACATTTTGATTTGATTGATAATTTTGTTTTCAGTGATTGGCTTTATTTTATTGTCAACTTTTTAATAAGACAATAAAAAATATCACTCCGATATTAGACCACAGATAAAACAGAAATTATGAGTATGAAAACTTCTCACCACCTACGCAGTGAAATCTCAGGGTGAATGCAGACATCATTAGAAGATTAGAACAGTAACTGCGGCAGTAACGGCACCGTAATCTCATTAGTGGGGCCAGAACTAGGGCAACTTTATTTATCTTTGTCAGATTTTTTTCACGATTTTCCTCCTTTTGTGCCAAACTGGCAAGCTGGTGATTAGATACATCTATTATTCAATTCTTGGAATATGTTTGATGATTTATCCAAAGTATTTGTGATTTTGATGTATTCTGTGTAGTGAAACCAATTTGAACTGTCATAATTGGGAGACCGCTAGACTTGAAAGCGTGAGGTTGCGGGTTCAAACCCCGGGCTCGTACCAATGAGCACTTTGGAGCTTATGTACGAATTTTCACACCACTGGCTTTTCGGTGAAGTAAAACATCGTGAGAAAACCTGCATACGTACGGAGAAGAAATTCAATGGCGTATGTGAATCCACCAACCCGCAACTGGGCCAGCGTGGTGGATATGGCCCAATCACCCTTTCGGGGGTAGGTTAAAAGTACAGCAGTGGACTATTAAAAGACTGATTATGATGATGATGAAATGTTTTAAGCTTTAATTGAATATCAGTGTTAAAATACTCAGAAGTCTGTCTTCGTATCTGTTGATCAAGAAAACCTTGATAGTCAACCCAGCGGAACCTGTCATTCGCCCAACATACCAACCCATAGAAAAGTAGCAATCTAGATTTTTCCCCAGCATGTATTAGGATTATCAGCCCTAGTTTCGGGCCGATATCGGTGAACTTATCTGCCAAGTTGGCTACTCACAAGCAAAACAGAGTAATAAACAAGTTTTCGAACGCGCCTTGCGGTGAATAAAGCTGAAGCTTCACAGGGTGTAATGCATAGTGCGATGCGATGCTTTGGAATAATTTTTAAGGCCCAGGCGCAGCGATCTCGCTCGCGCATTTGATGTTTTCTAATAAATAAAAAAATCTACCAAAAGTCTAAAAAAATGTGCTTCGGTCATTTTGAGAGGTTAAATTAAAAAATACCTATAATGAAAATTTTTTTTTTTTTATTTTAAAGTAGGGTGATTTTATACCTAAAAAACCTTTAATGGGCGAGTGAGATAATGGCGCACCATTTTCTGGGCCTTAAGAGCCCGCTTTTTAATAAAAACTATCTATATAGTTCACCCATAATCAACATTTTGAAGACAATAATATACCCCAAAGCTACCCCCCTTTAGGGGTTGGCATCGCAAACCGACTAATGATTAGATCTTATTGTTACCTAATGTTTAATAGTAATAGCAAAAGATCCCAATATCAAAACCTAGAATATTTTTTTACATATATTTTCCCCTTTAACTCGTTACCATGAATCGTATTTTTTTGTAGATAAAGGTCCGCACTAAGGTTTACTCACTTTTTTATTTATTGACATGTAGATTGATCTACGTTTCCACGTCCTATGTTTTTTGTAAGCGATGATGTGGCCCAGGATTTTATTTATATAGTATCGCGTAGCATTGGCGTAGCGTATATCTAATTACTAGTGCGGCCTTACCGTAATGTAGCAGGACTTCGCATCGAGCTAAGTATTTAGTAATTCGATATTAGGAAAGTTAAGTGCTATTGAAATTATTCGATTAAATTGAGATAAGACTGTAATATGATAAGATTCTAGTTTCAATAATAATAGATACAAGAAGCTGCAAGTCCATAATTCGATCAATATGATACCACATCTGTTATTGTTTACCTGAGAGACTTTTGCGTCTAAATTTCTTCAGTTTGTAATACCTAGGTACCTATATAATAATAATATAATAAGTTCCGAGATAGACCCGTTTATGTAAATTAATACAGCAAACTAATAAATATTTGTTACTAGCTACGCCCCGCGTTTTCACCCGCGTAGTGGTGAAAAATTGTGATGATGATGATGAAATAGTCTGTTTCTCTGCAGGCCTTGAACTATACCCATGCAAAAAATCAGTGTCAATCCGTTGCTCTGTTGCTGCGTGAAATAGGAACAGACAAACCAACAAACTTTTTGCATTTATAATATTAGTATGATTAATACTATGAAACAAAGAACATTTTGTTACAATCTTTGGCAATGAACAATTTAGATTTTGGCCTGTTAAAAGTATGTGGAGTGTTGGTCATTTGGAAAAACCAAAGAGTTGTACAAAGGGCAATGAAGAGAGCTGTGCTCGGAGTTTTTTTGCGCGATAGAATCTGGAACGAGGATATTCGCTGAAAAACCACAGTCACCGACATAGCTGCTCAGATTTGCAAATCAAAATGGTACTGGGCGGGCCACATCGCTCGAAGAACCAACAACCGATGGGGAAGAAAGGTTCTAGAGTAGAGGCTACGAACTAGAAGATGCAGCGTAGGTAGGCCACCTGCTAGATGGACCGACGACATCGTAAGAATTGCGGGCATCCAGTGGATGATGGCAGGCCGTTATTCAGTGTAAAAATATAAAAAGGCCTCTAGGCCTCTCGCCTATGTTCAGCAGTGGGCGTCTTCTGGCTGATGATGATGAAGTATGTTGAAGAATTTTCTTCCATCATTCTCTACAAAGGTTTTTATACTTAAAATAACATAAGCACCATTAGATTACAATAATAAAAATATGAGTTATACCATCATCTTACGCAACAAAAACAGCATCCTGTCCAACCCTCGACATTTACCCGCAAACCCGTATCGTATCAAATATCGATCACGTAAAAATGCCCGCAATTCCCCATTTCGTCGTTCGGTTGCCGCATAGCACACCCGCCTTGAAATATTTTCACGCGCGACCGACGCTTACTTATCTTTCCTTTTTCCTTTATCTTTTGGTTACACCTACTTACTTGTGTAAGGAAAACTATGTAGAGATTGTGTGTACAATGTACATAAAGAAATATGTATGAACCGAAGTCAGTCAAAATGTACAGTCAGTTTTTTTATAATGTCCAACCACGCTAATAAACATGGCAAACAGGCGAACAGGTAACCAATGATAATGACTACACTTACCTTTCACTATTTCCATTCGTATACAAGTAATTTTTAAGGTTCAACAGTTTTATAAAAAGCTGAATAAAACAATTTCTTTTGATATTTCTCTGAAGTACATGGGGTACCTGCTAGAGTCTTACGTTCAAAAACCTAGTGAAAGTGACCGGAATTCGTGGTTTTCATTTTTCACAGAAATTTGTCACCGACATGTACTTGGGCATTTTTTTTTTTAAATTTCCTGGGCAAGTGCCTTATTAACTAAACAAAATACAAGCTAAAACTAAAACTACAAATACAGTTAGACTGCCCATAGACCGTTGAAGGTCTAAAGACAATGCAAATGCTCAAGTCCACTACCAGTTGGCCCATTATTTGTTGATATACTTTAGAGAGTGTACTATGATCATGTCAAGTTAGACGCTTGTACGTATTTTTACATAAGAGCAAATACAGAAATACGTTAAAAATAGGTTTGTTGTCTGGGGACCCCCCTTTTTATATTTTGATTTTATTTAAATGTTTTAGTTAATCCGCCATAACATTACATAATATTCTGTAAAAAAAAACACTCCGAGCATAGCTATGTCCATTGCCCGCTGTGCAACTCTGAGTTTTTCCAAAAACCAGCAGTTATTCAGGTGCATAAAAGAATATATAACCTTAGGTCACATTTTTACAATGTATGATTTACTAAAGTAACGTCTTCACGATTTCACTAAATCCATTGCAATAATGCGAATATTCGCGTTACTACGATGACAGCCCAAACAAAAGTGTAACAAAAGTGTAACAAATGAAATAAAGAATATGCAATGCGTACAAACCCGAGAGGTTTCTTTTCCCATACAACCCTTCCAAAACATTTTCCGCTCGACCGACTCTCACTTTTATCTTTTGTTGCGAAGTTCGTGTAAAGTGAGGCCGCAGGTGGCGTATTCGTGGAACTAGATAATGTAGAATATCTTAACATATATATCCGCAAAGAAAATCTACTAAGGCTTTGTTTTAGAATGTCCAGTTAACGTTCCGGTTAAGCTAATAAGAACTTATCTATTAAATAATCACTGCTTGCTTTTAGTTATTATAATAATTAAAAATGACTAACCATCAGATGCAGAGGTGGGCAGGCCACATCGCTCGAAGAACCGATAACCGATGGGGAAGAAAGGTTCTGGAGTGGAGACCACGAACCGGAAGACGCAGAGTAGGGAGGCCTCCCACTAGATGGACCGACGACATTGTGAGAGTCGCGGGCATCCAGTGGATGCAAAAGGCAGGCTGTCGTTCTGTGTGGAGGTTAAAGGGGGAGGCCTATGTTCAGCAGTGGACGTCTTCTGGCTGATGATGATGATGATGATGAACCATCAGATAAAGTTTCTATTTATTTATGTCAGATCAAGTTACAGTTCAGTTCAGTTAATGAGACCGCAGGGAAACGCTGGATGCAGCAGGCCGCTTCCAACCGGTCCTTTTGGAGATTGGTGGGGGAGGCCTAAGTATATCCAGCAGTGGACGTCCTACGGCTGAAATGATGATGATGAGGAGATCAAGCTACAAATAAAATGTATTAGTTGATTAGGAAGTTTGACAGAAAAAAACGAAAAAGATACGTAAAAATGCGGCGTTGCCATTTAGCTGCCCGAATAATATGAAACGAAAGCTGGCACCACAAATTAATTCTGGTTTGAATCAATATTTTACAAAAAATTCCATACAATTTTCCATTTGAATTTCGTTAAATCGACAGTTAAATTGGTCGTGCAAGTGGGTCTTAGTATCCGGGTGATAAAAAAGGATTGTGAAACGCGATGTGAGATAACTGAAAGTTTTATCTTCCGCATAATTTATGTGATGGTTAGCAACAAGGTACTTTAATAGCACATTCTGAAACAAACCCTTGAGTGCTTTACTGCCACGGACATAACTTTTAAAACAGATCCGTGTAGAGATTTAGTACCTATTCGTAACAGTTTACCACATTCCCACTACTGGGACACAATATATCTTCTCTTCGAGAGTAAGGGTAAACACTAATCCACCACGCTGGCCCAGTGCATGTTGGTGAATATTGTCTTTGTTTTTTTTTTGTTTCTTGAACAAATTAGTTTCCTTACGTTTACCTTCACCGTTTTCGGAGCAATTGCATTGAAACTGTACATAATTTGACTAAGTTATATATAATAGTAGTAATTGGTGCAGGGCCATGGATCGAACCATGTGCCGTCAGATTGTAAAATGCACATGCTACCGCTTGGCCGCTCCTATTTCTTACTTCTTACTACTACGTACTAACAACGTACTTAAATCTTGGCAATAAGTAAGTACGCTGCTTGCTAAATAAATTTGATTAAGTAGATATGTGTCGACGCAGCGCGAGCGTAAGACGTAAAGACGCACAACAAAGTTGGCTTGTTTATTTTAGTGTCTATCTCGACTTAAACCTTATCTTCTAACATTTGCGGCCCCTCACGGCGCTCTGACACCGGAGCAGTCGGGGCACACACTGTTTCTTTCTTACGGCCGTTTTTTTTTATTTTTAAACCATAGACCTTGAATTCTGGTAGGTTTGCTAATGCTATCAAAATTTGTACCTTTTTTTATTTTTATTATAAATAGGCTTGCGCTTGGCCGCCAACTCGCCTGATGTTAAGCCATGATGCGACCTACGATGGAGCACGCTTGCCTTGAAGAAACCTATTCACTCTCGACTTGAAGACACCCAGATTGTAACTATCGGGCAACACCCACTCAGGCAGCGCATTCCACAGATTAGCAGTTCGCATAATAAATGTGGAATCAAGTAGAATATGATAGAAGTAGTTGTTCAAGAAAAAACAGGATAAGGCGATTTTGTCACCACCGTGCGCGACGGGTTGGTAACTGTAGTGTCCAGCGCTGGCCAGAGCCATCTATGCGTGGTTACTGTAGTCAGCAGAACTACACAAGTGGTTTTTGCCAGGCAGTGCCCGTCGACATTACTATCTCACATGACGAGATCCTTGTGAATGCTATGCAGACAAAAGCAGCAAGTACCTTCATGAGGATACCGTGATATGTGAGAAATTGACTCGACGATTATGGTCCCGATAGTCATTTCGGTGAACGGCCTTATTTCAAAGAGCCTCAACCAACACTTTTAGAGGCTACGGCTAGACGGTTGGGTCAAGGGTCAGATGAAGAAGGCAGTCATTCTGGAGTCTGGACAGCAGCATGACAATGCGAGCACGCATTGACGGGAGATTTCTTGAAGATCCATTGTAAAGCGCACATGCTACGCTCGGCCATTATATCTCTTTTTATTCTGTTTATCTCTTAAATATACATAATTGTTCGGGTAATAAGTATCGAAAACTAGGATGTTTATGTCGATACTTTATATACATGCACAGACATAAATTAAAGCAATTGCGTCTGTATTTATAATTTCGCCTGAAATTGCGTCTAAATGGAACTGAAATGAAGCCAGCGGCTTTTTCTATAACAAAGCTGTAGTTTTACCGTTCTACCTCCACCTATTCTCCCATTTGCCCTCAATTTCTCCCAACACCACAGTAACAAAGTACATTCTCACCATTCCAACTTTGCCCACGCTGTCACGGTCAAAGAGTTTTAATTCCACCTGTTCCGGTTACGTCTAAAATTGGCCGATAAATGTTTGATGCCCATGAACGTGTTCCCAGTTTCGATGGGGAAATGTTTTTGAAATTATTTTTAATGAGCTAACAGGCAGCCATAAATTTATACCTCGAGTTTTTGCTGGACAAAATTAAATTCTAGTATTATATATTATGTAATGATGAGCAAATCAACCCTATTCACCCTATATTACCAGGTAAAAAAGCTAACATAAATTAAACCTCAACTAAAAGCGCGCGGGCTATCTCACTAGTGGATATAAAAATATAAGATTTATTTTTCTAAAGATCGGTTTTCTTATTCTCAGTGATTTTTATCTTCAAAAATATTCACGTCTAAAAGAGATATTATATCTAGCTATTGAGCGCAACCTTAAAGTAAAATTTTGAGTCTAGGCCAGGATTTATTTGAGTACTTATCGCGTCTTTTTGCATGCGAAGCATTCAAAATCATAGGTATACTATACATAGCCCGTTGGTCGAGTTGGTAGTGAACCTGCCTTCTGAGCTTGGGGGCGTGGGTTCGATTCCCACCTAGGACAAACATTTGTGTGATGAACATTTGTGTTTGTTCTATATCTGGGTGTTAATATCTATTAAAGTATGTATTTAAACCTATATATGTATATATATCAGTCTCTGGCAGCCATATCACAAGCTTTGCTTAGTTTGGGGTCAGATGACCGTGTGTGCAAAAATGTATCGAATATTTATTTATTTATTTACAACAATTTTACCGCCCTTGCTTTAGAATTACTCTGTCATTGTTAGTGCATTATAATATATCACTACATCCTTATAAGCCCCAATCGTTTCAAAAGAAACACTCATGTAAGTGCACGCTATTTCTCCCCAAAGCCTGAAGCTTCTTTTTCTTTTACCAGGAGCTGGGGGCTTGAGAGCCACGGACTTGCGGATATCGCCGCCAGTTGTCCAGCGAGGAAGCGATGCGACGCTAGCGTGCCTCTACGAGCTTACTGACGCGCCGCTGTATTCCGTGAAGTGGTACAGAGGGCGCCACGAGTTCTATAGATATTCGCCGACGGAAACTCCCGCGACGAAGATATTTCCGTTTGCTGGGATCAATGTTGATGTAAGTATTGTTTCGAGTGAGAATAATACAAATACACAATAATTAAAATCGGACTTACTTAGCCTATTTACGTTCTAGTAAAAATGTTTGAGGGTTCTGCTAAAATACAATACAGAGGACTAGATTGGATGTGCTACAAAGTAACATAAATTGATCTAGAATTTTCTCACGGCATATCGTCCAGATTAGAATACCTGCCTGCATAGCCAAGCAATGCATTAGTTGTGAAATATAATAAATAACCCTCTGAAAGACATTTTGAGCATTTAACATGCCATTTATCACGCTCTGATACTTACTCATCCGATGGTTGTTACGCATTTCTTACAGGTCATGAAAGTTTCATGATAACATCTCAACAGAAATAAAACTAGAAGTCCGTTTATTGAATTTCACCCACTTATTGTGAAGTTTTATTTTTTGTATATAATTTCTTTATCTAATCAAACTGCTACACTATAATTATTATAAACCAAAAGTTTAGTGAGTCATATTACTAAATAGCGACCCGCCCGAGCGGGTAATTTACGTGCGAAGCCGGGGCGGGTCGCTATCTATTAAAAAACCGCTTCAAAATCCGTTGCGTAGTTTTAAAGATTTAAGCATATACAGGGACGGACAGACAACGACAGCGACTTTGTTTTATACTATGTAGTGATAGTGATAATAACAATAATAAAAAAATAAAATAACAACCTTTGAAACAAATTATTAAAAGAGCCACCGTCTAAATAAGTAGAAGTATTCTAACTTTTTGACAGTTATTTACTGGACATAACTAAATCATTGTTTTAAACTAACACAGTTGTACATTGCAGTGAAATGATTATGAATGGTATATTTACCGATATTTCCGATATTTTGGAGTAGCCAACCATCCGCATTCTTCGGTTTTCCGTAAACACGGTGCAAAAAGGTACTATGAAATTTCAGAATTTCTTAATGATAAATATGTTTTGATATGTAATGTAGACTAAATAATTAACATAAAATCAAGACTAGGTACTAGGAAAAAATAAAATAATAATAATAATAGCTTATGCACGGGCGGTTCTATCGGGCCCTAACAGGGCCCGATGTGGACCTGCTAGCGTCGGTGAACTGGTTACGTTTCGGTGACCTCTTTGGGGAAACCGAGGGTTTTGCCTGTGCGATTGCGGACGAAGTTATCAAGACGAACAACTACCGGAAATATATCATGAAGGACGGTACGGTCGACATCTGTCGGGCATGCCACCGTCCTGGAGAGTCTCTCCGACATATCATTTCCGGTTGTTCGCATCTTGCTAACGGCGAGTACTTGCACAGGCACAACCAGGTGGCCAGGATCATCCACCAGCAACTTGCCCTTCGATACGGCCTTGTCGAGTCTGAGGTGCCGTACTATAAGTACGCACCAGCGCCAGTTCTCGAGAATGGTCGTGCTTTGCTCTACTGGGACCGTTCTATCATCACGGACAGGACTATTGTCGCCAATAAGCCTGATATCGTGTTGGTCGACCGGTCCCAGCGCCGGGCAGTGCTCGTCGACATCACCATCCCGCATGACGAGAACCTCGTGAAGGCCGAGAAGGACAAACTCAGCAAGTACCTTGACTTGGCTCACGAGGTTACCGCCATGTGGGATGTTGATTCGACGATCATTGTCCCGATAGTTGTTTCGGTGAACGGTCTTATAGCGAAGAGCCTCGACCAACACCTTAAGAGGCTCTCGCTAGACGGTTGGGTCAAGGGTCAGATGCAGAAGGCGGTAATCCTTGACACGGCTCGCATAGTCAGGAGGTTCCTCACTCTGCAGCCCTAACCACCGGTAGCTTGGGCCCTGCCCCGCTGCCGGCGGCACCCTAGTTTTTAAGTTTTTTATGTTTTTTATGTAATTTTTTTATTATTTATTTAATGTAAAAAACTTAAAAATTAAGATAAAAAATAAATAAAGTGAATAATAGCTTATATAGGTAGTAATAAACATCAAATTAAGGTATAAAATACAACTAAACCAAAATATATGATTCTAACAATATTCTAACATGGACATAATTTCGTCTTTTTTTAACATTAACAAAAACTAATAAAAATATCATCATCATCATCATCAGCCTTGTGTGACCCACTGCTGGGTATAGGCCTCCCTTTGTTTATGCCACTCTCCCCGGTCTCTCGCTATTCGCATCCACTCGTTCCCGACAGTATTTCTAATGTCGTCAGTCCACCTCATAATAAAAATATATATAAAAAAAACTAACATTTGTACGCTGTAACAGGCAAGGACATGAGATACGCCTCCATTCTTACGACCATGTATGCTACTTTATATGTATGTGTACCAACCATGTTCTGACAAATAAATAATTTCAATTTGAATGTAACTGTTCTGAAATGAAACTCTATCCACAATCTCATCACGGTAAATATAAATAAATAAATAAAATAAATAAATATTCGGGACATTTTTGCACACACGGTCATCTGACCCCAAACTAAGCAAAGCTTGTAATATGGCTGCCAGAAACTGATATACGTACATATATATTTTTAAATACATACTTAAATAGATATTAACACCCAGACATAGAACAAACACAAATGTTCATCACACAAATGTTTGTCCTAGATGGGAATCGAACCCACGCCCCCAAGCACAGAAAATAGGTTCACTACCAACTGAGCCACCGGGGCAGTCTATCCACTATCCAGTTAATAATCATATAAATGTGGTGAACATAAGTATTTTTCTATTTCATAACTCACGTATGATATTATCCCGCTCCATAACGCTCGCATTAGCATCGCTATTGCAACTCAGTGGGCCTTAAACTTCATTTCCCGACGTAAACATTTATTACAGATAATGTTAAAGCTTCCAGCGGTGGAAAATATGCCCGAAGAAAAGGAGAAAAATCTCAGACGTCAAATGGCAGAGCATCCAAAGATGTAGAAATAGTGGATGATGCTAGTTGACTTAACTACAGTATAATCTCACTAATCCGGCACTATTAAAAACCAGAGGGTGCCGGCTTATTGGAATGTTCGGATTATTGGATTATAGATAAAAAATCATAATAAATAAAATAAAGCATTTCATAAAGAGACATTTGACATTTTTAACTACACACTATTCTCACTTCAAAAAAACAGGTAAATATGTACGCACGTGCACGTGATAAGTTTTGAGGTTAGACTGCTAGACGACGACGCGGGGACGGAGCGCATAGGCGTAGAGGGGCGAGGGAGGCGCGGGCGGAGGGTGCCGGATTATTGGACGTATCGGTCTATTGAAGTGCCGGATTAGTGAGATTATACTGTACTTACTGATTATAATTATGGCGATCGAAAATGTTTCTATTCCGTATCCATCTCAATGAAATTTGCAGGGCTCGTTTAGGAATCCGTACCCAAAGGGTAAAAACGGGACCCTATTACCTGCATAGATGTCTGTCTGTCTGCCCGTCTGTCCTACCTTTAAACGGCTCTATCTTTCGAACCGTAATAGATAGCTAGTTGAATTTTTCACAGAATATGTGATGTTATGGCGGATTAAGTAAGAAATAATAAAAAAAAAGTAAAAACGAAACGGGGCAAATCCCATACAATAAACGTATTTTTTTACGTATTTTTGTGTTAGCTCTTATGTAAAAATGGTAATAAATGTACAATCGTCAAACTTGGCATGATTATAGTACACGTTCTAAAGTCTAACAATAAGTAATAAATACTGGCCAAGTGCGATTCGGTGACAAATTTTTACCAAGTTCATTACCAAGTTAGGTATAACTGGTAATTTCGTTATTGATTTTTTAGTGGTAAGGAGCCCTCATTGCACGAGCCGGGCTCGCACTTGGCTGGTTTATTGTTTAAAATGATATGACGGCAAAAACAAATTGCCATAATTCGTAAATTCGTAAAATCGGTTCAGTAGTTTGGCTTTTAAATCAATATAACTGGAAAATTCGATGCATTTAAAGCATCGGTTTTCAATTCCTGAATTGCCGCTAAGCTCGGCTAATCAGGCAAAGAATACGTAGCAGATAATTTTGCAGCTATTTTGCCAATAGTTTGTGTACATTTTTCCTGCCTTGAACCAATCTCAGGCAAGTCTTTCAGGGGCGCACTACTAATTAAGCTCTCTTTTGATCACGTCAGACTCGTTAGTGCAGACTTGGTGAAGTAAACTAGGTTATGTCGAAGCTAATTTGCCCCGATGCTGCTGATCAAACTAGCATTACGGAAATTAAATTAGTTTTTAAATAAAAACGAGGTTGGAATAATAAACTCCTTGTCTTCTTTTATATAAGAGAAGAATTACGTATAAAGGCAAATAAAAATGAAATGGGTACTTCTAAAATAAATATTTTTGTGACGTCGTCGGTTTGTAGGTATTGTATTGTACCTAGAAATTTATAAAATCGATTAAGAAATTTGTGATCTGATTCGCAAAAAGCGTTCAATCTGACGATTGCGTTAAAAATATTACGGGTCTATAGGGTAATGTGCTTACTTATGCGTCGTTTACATTAAAACCGCACTCGCATGCGTTTTAACTATGCGAAAACAGCTCTAAAATTATTTTCTACTTGACTTTATTCCAATAGATCTTCTATCTTTCTTGAAAGCACAAACCAAATTGCCAAAGTAAGCACGGTACAGTCAAAATTGACAACGTGCAAGAGACAAAATGGCTAAACAATTAGCAAATAAATCTTAAAGGTGATTGAAATAATGGCGAAAATAATAATGCTATAATCTCGTTGCATCGCGGTGTATTGTCACATTGGTCGCTAACATATATTAATTACATAAATAACTAGCCAAAAGCGTGTCCATACACACATAATATGGCAGGGTTCCGTAGCCAAAGGCATATAATTGTAGTCCTATTCATAGATCAGAAATTGGTTGATTATTAAAACAACTGTTTGTAGTTTTGGTGAGCTATATTTCGCAAAAGATAGACTTGGTGAAAAGTGATGTATCAAACCTTACCTCTATCTCAAATAGTCCTATTCAATAATTAACCACACGAGGAAGTGCAGTGAAAAAAAAACATCTCCTATTTACTGTACTAGAGTCACCTTTAAAGTGCAATATCATATTTATGTATACTTTTAAAATTCAAATTTAGACTACAACAGAACTTTACTTGTGCCAAAGTTTCATGCACTTATCTTAATAACTATAGAAGTTACAAGGTTCTAAAAAATAGGACGAACGGAAAACAGACCGACAGACAGACAGACGAATAGATAGAACGAACTTATAAGGGTTCATGTTTTAAATGTTTATCGGGACTTATCACGTATTATTTAATTTAGGTAAAAATATGTACCTTTCGCTCGACGTTTCGACCATGTGACAATGGCCGTGGTCACGAGCTGACTGAAAAGGCTTATAAGGATTCCTTGTCGGACTACGGAACCCTAAAAAGGCACACAAAAATACATAGTTTTTGCTTCTCGTGCAACATAATTCACTTTCTTCTACTTTTTAAATCTATGGCACAACTATAACTCTTGCAAAAGACTTTCGTACAATAATTTTTACCTGTTGAACTAAAACGTTGAGCTGAAACAACGCACTTTATTGCCGGGAATTCGGTTAATACCCCGGTTCAATTTAGTGGAAGCGAAATGTGGTCTGTTGTTTTGCTTAAAATATAAATGGTTCAAGATTTTCTCTTTGTTAAATTACGCTTAGCTATTATTATAACCGTAATGCTGAGGTAAATGGGGTAGATGATGCTTTACGACAGTAAAGTAATGAAGGTAACGCACAGACACAGATTCATGAAGAACAGATGTATAACTATCATGGAAACTGACGTGGTTTTTCCACATTTTATTTATATTAAATTAAATTAGGAATTACTTACGTATGATAACGCCTGTCACCTTGAAAAAGACCGCCGAATGCGGTTGAAACTATAGTCGGAGTACCCGGCTTAATCAAACGTGAGTAATTCCCGTGTCATATAAATAAATAGATGGATAGCTCTTGAAAGTCTAAGCTAACTATGCATGCATATACTTGTTTTAGCTAATTTCAGTTTTACTTTGTTTTACTGTTTACTTTGTTTGAGTGTGTACGTTTGTTACTTCTTCACGATGAAACGGCTGAACGCATTTGGATAAAATTTAGAATGGAGACTTTTACCCCAAAAATAATAGTTTTAGTGGGATAGCGGATGAAACCGCAGGACACAGCTAGTTTAAAATAAGTAATAGTTTTAAAAAAATCGTTCTCCTAAACATAAATACAAATAATAGTTTAATAAGTACTGGGAGCTTGTCAACTTGGCAGCTTATCTAAAAAACGCATAACTACATTTCGATAAATTAATATTACCTATCACATAACTTTAAGTCCGTAGTTACAAGACGTGGTTTTGGAGTTTTCTCTCTGTGCTTTCAAATTCTGTTTCAAAGTTCTTTCCTCTCAAGGGATGGGCTCGTAACATTTTGCTCAACGGCGTTGTATTTTCTTGATACTGGTTGTTAAGAAAAGAAAAATGTTAACGTTCTTATCATACGTCTTGGAGTAGGTAAGTGCTTAACTGTAATGGTTTCATAGTTTTATACAGGCATTGCCAAGTTGATATGGCTAGGCTAAGATAAAATGTGGATGGTATAAATTCAATTTATTTGAAAACGTTCCTTGCTTTTGCAAGGTTGCCTTGCTGTTCTTTGCTACGATAGTATATAATCTAATTTATGTCACAACTAGGTCACATTACATTGAATTCACGTGAAATCTAATAACCCATCTCGCACTGTTCCCGGTGCAAAAGTGCCCATAATACTGGTAGCGTTCTCACGCTGAAAAGCAATGGCCAATCTCTGCACTAGGAACGAGCCGAAGCGGGCGTCGACGCCGTTGTATCGAATTCTGCGACCAACTTCTTGGGACCAAGCTCTTGGCCTCAGTGCCCCAACTGCTCATAAATTCCACACGATAGTATATAGAATAAAATTCGGGTCATTTTTCGGGACACGGTCATCTGACCCTAAACTAAGCAAAGCTTGTGATATGGCTGCCAGGGACTGATATACATACAAATATATTTTTAAATACATACTTACATAGATATTAACACCCGGACAGATGGACAGACGGACAACAAAGTGATCCTGTAAGGGATCATTCCTTTTGGGGTACGGAACCCTAAAAAGGGAGGCAAAAAGCGAGTGCGGAAGGCATCAAGCCTGACTTACTTCAGAAACGTTCTCACCCGCGAAGCCTCCTTAATAAATATCCCTTGTATTCCATTAAACTAAATCCATTAAATTTCATAACACCATGAAAACATAACAACTGTATTCATAAAGAATACAAACATAAGCAATAGATAGCCCATTGGTCCAGTTGGTATTGAACCTACCTTCTGAACTTGGGGGCTTGGATTCGATTCCCACATAGGACAAACATTTATGTTTGTTCTATATAATATCTGGTTGTTGATATCTATTTAAGTATGTATTTAAAACTATATATGTATGTATATCAGTCTCTGGCACACATATCACGAGCTTTGCTTAGTTTGGGGTCAGATGACCGTGTGTGCAAAAAAGTCCCGAATTTATAATTAAAACAACTTAATTAAGATAACGAGATTCATAAATCTTTCAGTCAATCCTTATTATTGTGCGTTCAATTTCGTTCAACGTATCGACGTTTCAAAGCTTTCATTACCTACTTGAATTCATGCTCAGTTCAACCAAATAAATAGGTAAACCAACTTATCAAAGTTAATTCGAAAGGAATTCAAACCTCACTGACCTGAAAACAAATGTGAATTAAAGGTTACTAAGAACAAATCTCGTATATTGGTTTAAATTCTAGGAATATTAGAAATACTCGGACGAACAATACAACTACAAAACAAATATAGCCAAATTGCTGGCTCACTATTACAAGGTTCTATGTTATTTTCTTACACGTTCTGTAATTTCAATTTTAAAATTTTTGGTTTCATAAATATTGACGTAGCAGGGTTTATGCTTGAGTAAAAGTATCTCTCTCAAGCATAAACAGAACTCTACTAAGTCAATATTTATGAAACCAATTTTTTTTTAAATTGAAATTACTGAACATGTAAGAAAATAACATAGAACCTTGTAATAGTGAGCCAGCGAAATGTAGAGATAGGCGCTACTATAAATTATCCTAAAACTACAATTGCTTTCTTTTTTGTTAACATTTTCACGACCGTGGATTCAATGTCCTTTAGTCGTAATATTAAACATGTTTACATACTATTAAAAGCTTCAAACAAGTCATAGTCACAGTCAGAGTCAAGCAAAGTAAGTCACGGTCAAGTCAAAGTCATGCCCCAGTAAAGTGGTGGAGATTTACAAGAGGCTCCTATGAAGTGTTGGAAACAACACGAAAAGACATGTTTCACCTCGTAATATCACTTGGCCACACTCGAGCACGTTTACGAGCACTTAATGCATAATAATTCACCATTTAGTACTCATAACACTAGAAAATACACATGTTTAGGAAAATAATCTAACGAGCTGACATGTTTTTTTCCACGTTGGTGCCAAAACTCTACAACTTCAATTGCTTGTACAAAGCTGCCAGCATAGAAAATATATTTTTTTTGTTTAAATTTGAACGGCTGTATCGGCATTTTTGTAAGAAATTTGTTGTAGCCCGTTGCACCGAGGATATCCTTTTAGGTTAAGTATATATTATAAAGTCCTTGAGTTGCACCCATTTAAACGAAACGTCAGTCATTCGAAATCAGTTAGCAACTGTGATTGATGGAACAACTTTAAAACCTAACCCAAAAAGGTAAGGTCCAAGTTCTTTGGATGCGGAGTTCAACGCGTTGACATAAATAAGAATGTTCAATCAAGGTTCTGTCATAACGCCTGGCGACAGATTTTCCTTCTCATTTCCGTTCTATTTATTTACTTCCCTTTTCTGTAGCTGCTAGTCGTAGTTAAATGTTTTCATGACATTCGATGCAAAGTTATTTATTCATAATATTAAACAAGTTTACAAAGTATTAAATAGTGTCTAACAAGTCATAGACGTAGTCAGAGGAAGCAAAGTAAGTCACAGTCAAGTCAAACTCATGCCCCAGTAAAGTGATGGATACTTTACAAGAGGCTTCTATAGAGTTTTGGAAACAACACTAAAATACATGTTTGACCTCTTTACTCTTTATATTACTTACTTGACCGCACTTGAGCACGTTCACGAGCAATTCACTATTTTTATACATTAACACTCGAAAATAAATAAGTGAAAATAATACGAGCCGACATGTTTTTTTTTCATGTTGGCGCGAAAACTCTGGTAATGTTGCGATCAACCTCTTTTGATAGCTATTGCGTGAGCCAAATGGTGTCAAAACCTTACTAATCAGTAAAAAAACTTGCTACTTTTATCTCAAAATATAATACTAAGGTCAAAGATTTCATACTTATACTACGACTTAAGTGTATTGCTTGGTTTTTGAAAATAATTCTATAGTAATTTTTCACTTCCATCAAATAAAACTAGACTACCTAAAACTGAAATTCATCTTGACCTTTTATATAGGGCGCTAAATTCTTTAATTAACAAAACCTTATATTTATCCTCTCCCCGTAACTTGTACCAGACCTTTAAATTAAGGTCCCCGACAACTAGGAATTTAATTAATTCAAAGGGAAGCTGGTTTCTTAAGTGATGGGGGTATTCGGCAAGTAACCGGTAAGAAAAATATTTGAAGAAAAAAAAAACATTTGGGTGGGAAACTCTTTTATGCCTTTGTCACAGTCATTGCCCTAAACCCCTAAGGTAACTTCGCACTCGAGCTCCAAGACACAAGCCGCGTGCTTAGTTTGGAGCTCACCGACCAAACACTAGATGTCTTACTAAACTACTCTTAATTGTAAGAGATTTGTCTAATAATTAGTTGTTCTTTCTATGTAAGTTTCCTTTTTGTGTGAATAAATTTATCTTATCTTATCTTTATTGCAGTTGTGATAATAGTATATAATATATAACAAAAAAGATTTAAATAATTTTATTTTTCTTTGAAACTATTTTGTCTGTGGTGATAATGAATATAGTTGTGCACCTATATCGAAAAATAAACCTATATTTTTACCAAAACTGTCGCCAACGCCATCTAGCGAGAGAGAAATAATACTAATCACTTAGTATTATTTCTCTCTCGCTAGATGGCGTTGGTAACCACTCATTTAATCTCTTATCCGGCTAAAACATCTCTCAATCTCAAATCGGTACACAATATTTGTAATGCAAATAAATGAACTAGACAATCTGCGTATTTCCACCTCGATTCCGATAATACCAAAGCTTATTTACGGTTCGTTACGGCTTTCCTAAATGAATTATTGTTCCGGCTTAATTGCTGATTCTATGGATGAAATAAATAATTTGTATTTGATCATTTAATTGTAGATTTACTAGATAGTGAGTTCTGTGTTTTGTATTTTTTAACACGTGTACTGTAATTTTTTGTACGTTTACTGTGTCAAGCTGTTTATTTTAAAATCATACCAATATCAAAATAGTTTTTTTTTTTATATGAAATATCTATCTATTGGTGGTCCTTGACAGTAAAACCGTCTCGTATGCCGTGACTGCCGTGACCCATTTAGTTTAATTTATTTTACTTACAATAATAAACGTTGAAGATTTTTTGTTATCTATCAATCGGAAACTTTTAAAATAAAACAAAAAACTCATCGAATATTTCACATTTAAACTCAGGTTAAATTAATTTTGTTGCTTCTATTTAACCATTTAATTTTAAATTAGATCGGAATGAATTCGTGAGTGATTTACCGCTACATTAATTTCCTTGCAGACCCATACACGCGTTATGCTTTGCTACGTCATGAATGAACAAATTGAACGAACGAAATTTTGTCCACAGACTGAGTTATAAAAACTGGGTCGATTTCCGTATGTGTGAGTATGAAAGTTACAATGCTGCGTTATTATCTGCAATCTTCTAGAATATATTGCACGATATTTACTGAACAGTATGGAGATGTCACACAAATAAAATGACATATCCGCTTTTTTTTAACTTTCTACACAAAAAAAAAATACTAGGTAACGCAGACTAGGTCAAGGTACTACGTAGCACTAGGCAAGCAGAAAGAACTTTTGCAGCACCCAAATAAACCCAAATTTTTTATACAAAATAACTTTGGTCAATTTTAAGTTTTGTGAAATTTATGGAACTATGATTGTATAAATAGATGTAGAGAATACAACAAAGGTATTTAAAAGCCAAAAGTTAATGTAAAACATTACTATGATATTCCATGGAAATTATACAGCTAGGCATTTCTTTTTTTTACCCCCGACCCAAAAAGAGGGTTGTTATAATTTTCATGTGTGTGTTCTGAGTGCCTGTGTGTTTTTGGTCTGTCTGTCTGTGTATCTGTGGCATCGTGGCTCCCAAATATTTTTGAAACACTTATCGATACAGTCACAGAAAAGAAAAGAAAATTTGTTTACTTCTCTTTTCTGTGGACACAGTGCACTAAGGAGAAGTTGTACTTATATTTAATTTATTTACATTTAAATTTAATAATAAATGTACAGTAATTAATTTGCTGAAAGTTTCAAATATTTTCTTAAACTAGTATCATTATTATTATATAATACTAGCGGTCCGCCCCAGCTTTGCATGGGTATAGATTATAGCCTATGTCACCCGGGGATAGTGTAGCTTCCCGTCAGTGAAAGAATTTTTCACATCGGTTCAGTAGTTTCAGAGCATATTCAATGCAAACAAACAAACAAACAAACAAATCTTTCCTCTTTATAATATTAGTATAGAAGTATAGATAACTATTGTTGTTTCAGTGTTAATAAATTTTTGTTTCAAGTTAGGTTAATTTTCTCTTTTGTGTAATTTATTTTTATTCCACGTTAGGCTAGATTAGAATCATTAACAATGATAACTCCCAAATTCCTTATTGTACTTAAAGCGACGTAGAAGCGGTACTACACTCGAGATTCGTCAGAAAAACTGTTTTGAAAACGGACTTCCGCAAATTAACGGCTGCTTCAAATATTATGGTCATCCAAGTCATCCCAAGTATCACCGAAATCGCGTTTTTTAAGTCGGTTTTTATTGATAACGTTTTCTGATCTGACTTGTCGAAGTTGTCCTTCTGTTTCAAGACTGTATCCACGATTCTAGGCCACGATAAAGGATTGAATATATGAACATCTGCTCTCTCGCCGACAGCGAAAGATGGCTTATTCTCAGGAAAAAATGTACACACTACTGTTAGGGACGGAGATATAAAGCATGTGTCAATTGCCTATTTTCCAGATAGAGATGTCCCTCTGATTGTTTTCTGAGTGGAGTCCTTTGGCAGGACGTTTTTGTCCCATTACAGTGTATGTTGTATTTTTGTATTCGTTTCGAGCTTAGCTCAGCTTATGTTGACGTTGAGGAAAATATTTAAGTGTATTGTTTTAGGAGAAAAAACTCTATTTTGATTATTTCATAATGCATTGGAAATAAGTGTGATAATTTGTAATTTTGTAAGGCCCAACGCTGACTATTAGTTGAGACAGCGTTGGAGCTTATAATCAGCCAAGGGCAAGTGATCTTTTTTCGGTATACGTTAAGCACACAATTTTACCCTCTATTAATAAACTTGAAAAGCCTTGGAATAATTGATATTAAGTCTTTGTTTTTTCAATCGAGTTCTTAATGTAAGGATTTAATTAATGACCATGTCTATCTCTTTCGCGCGTTTTCAATATACATAATTATTATTTAAAGGATATTATGATGTCAGAGAGTTAGAAAATATTCCAGTTTTTTTCTCCTCCGCCATCGTTTAAAATATCATAAAAATAATATCCTTAAATACCTACGCTGTGTCTTCCGGTTCGTGGTCTCCACTCAAGAACCTTTCTTTCCAGTTGGTTATCGGTTCTTCGAGCGATGTGGCCTGCCCATTGCCACTTCAACTTGCAAATAATGGCAGCTATGTTAGTGACTGGTTTTTCGGTGAATATCCTCTTTCCGGAAGGCACTCCGAGCAAATCTCTCCAAGTTAGCCTCTGTGCGAACTCAAATAAAAAAAATTGTGCGTGGAGTCCCTCCGCGCGGAAGAAGTTATACTTCAACAAGGAACCCTAAAATTATAACTAAAATATCAACAATTTAAAAACATGCTTTTCTCGAGATTCGAACCTAGCTCCTTAGGCTTCTCAATCCATTAGCGACACCATTACACTACCGGATCTGCTAGTCGCAGCGCGAAAAAAGGATACGCATTTCGCAACCATACGAGAGATAAAAATTCCCCCTTCATGGTAGCGTTAAACGTTTAACGCAATCTTGTTGCAAGTCGCATAAGAAGTATAACTTCAAAAAACTATTTGGATCTCTATAGCTTTACCTATGTGTTTTTGTCAACAGCTAGCAAGATCAAACCAGAGCCAAGTGGTGCTAACGAGGGTGAGCTTTGGCCTGTCAGGAAACTTCAGCTGTGAAGTGACGGCAGACGCGCCGTCATTTGCCACCTCTATCGTTTCTAATACTATGGAAGTTATTGGTAAGTAGAAATTCCACCATGGACTTAGATGCCTAACAAGTTTATTTATAGCTAGCTGTACCCCACGGTTTCACCTGCATAGTAATGAAAAATGGTGGTGATGATGATGATGAAAAATGGTGATGATGATGATGATGAAAGAAGGCCAATGTCACTGTTCGGCCTTTGAACGATACCCATTGCAAAAAATCAAGTCGTTCCGTTGCTCTGTTGATGCGTGAAGAACAAACAAACACACTTTCGCATTTATAATATTAAGTATTAACTATGATTCTTAATTGGCGAAGATGTACTAGGTACTCCAAGGCACATACTCTGAAATGTGTCCAATTAACCATGCGTATTTTTTTCCTCTTAAACAAAAAATTTAAATTCGATAATGTTCCATACAATAATTTTATAATATCGAATAGCTTAGAAACAGTCCCACGGACTTAGATTTAGTCTAAACGGTTTGTCTGATTTTAAATGTTAGATGTTATTAGATTCGTTTCAATTTATGAAGTGAGTACTAATTTCACACACACACACAATCAGAAATCCCTCTTAAAGAGGGGTGTTGCCATAATCCCCACGCTTGGCAGGCTGCTTGGGGATCGCAGTAAGTTCACCGTGTACTAATAGGATGCTGCTGCCCATCCTCCGGTGTTTCTGGTCGCAGTTTTAGGACATACCCGGGTACTAATTACACGTTGATTTAGAATCTTATTTATTTAAACTACAAACAGATATCTATACTAATATTATAAAGAGGAAAGATTTGATTGTTTGTTTGTTTGTTTGTTTGCATTGAATAGGCTCCGAAACTACTGAACCGATTTGAAAAATTCTTTCACTGACGGGAAGCTACAGCCGGGAAGCCCCGGGTATCATAGGCTATAGTCTATACCCGTGCGAAGCTGGGGCGGACCGCTAGTTAAAAATAAGGCCCGTTCTAAAACAAAAACCGAGCGTTCAAAGCTAATCAAAAACATTTGATACAGATCTTCCTCCATCATCACCGATGCTGCAAACGGAGCAACACTACTACACCACAGGGGACGTCCTGAAAGCAAACTGCACTTCAGGACCCAGCCGGCCAGCGGCTGACCTTACCTTCTACATTAATGATATGCTTGTGAGTACTTATAATTATATTTTACATTCACGAGTCTAGCCCGGACATTTGAGAGGCATTGGTGGGGCCGAAGCCAACACTATGAGGCCTTGTTTAGTAAAAAATACAATTATATATATGTATATCAGTCTCTGGCAGCCATATCACAAGCTTTGCTTAATTTGGGGTCAGATGACCGTGTGTGCAAAAATGTCCCGAATATTTATTTATTTACATGGAGAGAAGCTTATATTCATGCTGGGTATATGCATCTCTTGCTGTGCCATCTGCCTTGGTTCCTTGTGCCTTGTCCCTTCTTCCTTGCCTTGTGGTCCAGGAACGACCAGTGGTTTTGACAATATCGTCGTACCATCTCGCTGAAGAATGAGCAACGCTGACTTCAAGAGTTCTTTTTTTTACATTAAATGGGTTTTGCATTTGGCTCCACTATCGCATGTTAAAGTTGAAGCAGAAAATGAAATGAAGATTCTACTTATACAAATCTAGACAAAAAGATATGAAAACTTGAGGTATGTCGTTTGGTGAGATGGACACCGAAAATACAAAAGAAAAAAAAAAGAAAAAAAAAAAAAAACGGCAGTACAACGGACGGCCTTATCGCCTATTAAAGCAATTTCTTCCAGGCAAACATCCCACACCCTGAATCGAATAAAAAAAAATATGAACTTGTTATTAGTCCATAAAGGTTTTATTTATCTATTCTGACTACTAAAGTGTTGCTAGAAACTAAACGTAGTCTCAACGGCCCAATATTAAGGTCAGACCTATCGTAATATACAAAGGAAAAACCTCATCAAATTCTGATTTCCATTACCATAATATATACAAAAGTTCGGAAACAGATGCGCATCTATTAAACTCCAATAAAGAGCAAACTGTGAGAGAAGTACTTCATTATAATTCACTATGATCTAGAACGTAATTATCGTTTTTCGTGTATATCAGAACGTTTGACCTTTCGTAATTATGATGGCAATAAATGAGACTATTAATATCAATTAGTGAAGGAATTGGACATGATAAGTAAATTTGAATCAATAGTAGATGTTTTTCCTTATACATTCTTATGCATTATATCTACAAAAGCATGACAATAAGCAACGAATTCAATGTACATTGTACAGTGCCACCAACTTAGCTCTTAAGGTGGGCAAAATTGGAACTACAGTTATTTCTAGGTTAACCGGTGGCTCGCCAACTATTAACGACGGATCTGAAGGCATTCTTGGTGAATTTCATACTTTGTTCTCCACTAGCGACGCTGTAAACTAAACAGCAAACACAAAGGAACTGTTCCTAGAACAGAACTTCGAAAAACAAAGAATTGTCTCTATGGCGACCGGGCCCTGTTGTTTTTCGTTAAGTTTTTCATGACCATGGTAACACAGTATTTCAGTCGTAATATTAAACAATTTTATATAGTGTTCAATATTTTCTACTCTTTAGTTTCAGTTTGTAAATGTAGGTATATCTATGAAGTCGGTTCTTTTTTTTCTAAAAATTATAATTTTTATTCAATAATAGGCTTGCGTTTGACAGCCAACTCGCCTGATGTTAAGCGATGATGTGGTCTACGATGGAGCACTTGCCTGGAAGAAAACGATTCACTCTTGATTTGAAGACACCCCGATAGTTATCGTCGTGTAACCTTATTGGTGTACCCATACACGAAACGATGGTTCATGATACTAAGCCCTTCTTCCGGCTTCATGATAATCATTATTATGAAGAACTTTTACTATGGAATCAACCCTGTAAATCATAAGCTGTGAGATGATTTTTATTTTCTATGGAACAGGTTATTTTTTATGATTTCAATTTTCCCTTAGTAGTTTTCATAATGATGAATACAATGACACCCTTTCGGCTTATCACCACCGTTCTATGTAACCTGTATACATCAGGCAAGATGGCGGTCAAACGCAAGCCTATAATAAAAAAAATATATTAGTCGTTACGAAGTTGAGTAAGGAAGCATTATTTACTAGCACTTCCACATTTAAAAAAGTTACTTTTCATATTACTTTTGATATAATCTTAATGTTATTTACCCAGAAAAGGCTTTGCAATCAAATCCCTCGATAGAAATTATTCATACCAAATCTCCTTAAAACAGTTTCTACCGATGAAAAGCTAAAAGTTTTCTACAAAAGAACTGAAACTTACCCCTTTACTCCACTCAGCCCGAAACGCTGCACAAACTCAATTTGCGAGCATAAACAGACAGCTTCATTCGGATGTACTTTATCAACGGTAAGCGTACTTTTCACTCTATACTTACTTACTGAAGCTCAAATTCTATAGTGCCAAGTTTTAATGCACTCCTGGATCTTTAGCCGCAGTATAAAATGAAGCAGTAAAGCAGAGAACCGGAATAGCGTAGTTAAGTGCTTTCTACTCTTGCGTTGAAAATGGTGCAAGTCAATTGTGCATACGGTACGAGGTGCAAACTCTATTTGCGTTTGCTCCATTAATTGAGCGAACAAAACTAATTAGTTGCATCTGCACCATAAAGGTTTTAACATAGCATAGCAAAGCACTGGCATCGATTTAAATTATCTGCGTCTCATCATCAGCCAGAAGACGTCCACTGCTGAACATAGGCCTCCCCTTTAACCTCCACACTGAACGACAGCCTGTCTTTTGTATCCACTGGATGCCCGCGACTCTCACAATGTCGTCGGTCCATCTAGTGGGATGCCTCCCTACGTTACGTCTTCCGGTTCGTGGTCTCCACTCCAGAACCTTTCTTCCCCATCAGTTATCGGTTCTCCGAGCCATGTGGCCTGCCCATTGCCACTTCAACTAGCAAATTTTAACATCTATGTCGGTGACTCTGGTTCTTTGGCGACTATTCACGTTTTGGATTCTATCGCGCAAACAAACTCCGAGCTTAGCTCTCTCCATTGCCCGCTGTGTGACTCTGAGTTTTTCCAAAAGTCAACCTCCCTTAATTTAAATGAATGAAACATGACAGTAAACTAAATTTGACAGCTCCAAAATGGTCACCCATTTTGGAGCAGTCAAATTTAGTTAACTTCATCAAAACTTGGTATAAAATATGACAAAACGGCTTACACTGGCGTTATGTTTATCGGTCGAAACAAAAATCTAAGTGTAATGGCTCCAGAACTGGTTGTGTGTGTGTGTCTCGACCGATAAACATAACGTGAGTGTAAGCCGTTTTGTCATAGTACAAATTTAGTTTTGCTTAGAAATTGACATAACAGAATCGACATTACAACTTAAATTGATTTATTAATACAATTAAAAACAATTTTTTTTGCAGTACCTCTGGCGATTAAGATTAAACGGTACGATTAAAAAATAGGCGAGGCACTACCCACGGTGATCCACTCAGTCCATGTATTTTGAACTACCTTGGAATTAAATAAAACTAGTTACTTCTCTGGCCTTTACCGTTTTTTTCTGAAACTAAAAATATATTCACAGCTATTATTAGCAATTTGTACACTTTGTATGATAAATTAGCCCTTTTGGCTATTTGGAACTGTACTACTGTGACATCCATCTATTGTGTTTTAGCCTGAATAGATAGACATTTTCGTATCTAGACCGGGATTAGAGCTATTGTTCTCCTCTCTGATGGATAACTAGATTTTAGGTCAGTGTTTTCGACACATTATGTTATCGGAGTCTATAACAACAGGCTGCATTGAATAGGTTTTCAAAACACTTAAGCTCCAGTTTTGATGTACCTAGGGCCTATATTTCGCCTTATGCAAATATACTAGTTTTGCTTTGAGGTATTACCCGCGTGAAAATTCCCTCGTGAACCTTATTATGTTTCTCCGGGTTAAAAAATATCCTGTAATTTTTCTGTCTTCCATCTATTTCTATGGGAAAAACACGTCAACCCGTTACTCTGTTGCTACGTGAAGAACAAATAAAGGAACAGACACACATTCCAGAATCATCCAAAATTGATCTTTCAACATCTGCTAGCTGCGAATAAATCCCGAGTCCTTTTAATCGCACAAGCAATGAGCCATACCAGTCTTTAGGTTCTGGTTCAGGGGTCAATATTTACCTACATACGCGCTACCACTGATTCCAGTCGTCAGTATTTAAAGAGTAGTTCGCCCCGAAATGTGACGTCGTAACCGAACTGTGTGATCTTCGGAATCCCTCAATAAATTTTGCCAATATTCGATTTTATATTTTTTTATTGAATTGAACTATTTGCTTACAAAGTTTCATGACGATCGAATTGACAATACGCAAGCTATAGTCGTACAAGCCATGCACGCTGAAATGCCGACCTGTCTTGCCATTAACATCTGAGACATCTCTTCGCTCGGTCAAATATAGACGCGCTACCACTAAGCCATTCCAGTCGTCGGTATTTACATATAGATGCACTACCCTGACCCACATATATAATTTGTCAGTACCTACTTAAAGACGCGCTACCAGTGAACTATACCAATCACGGATATTCCGTGATTCCGTTTTTAAGGTGTTACTTTTTATACAATACCAAATTTTATCTTACTAGTCGTCAATATCTGTTGGAACAGTTAGAATCACAGGACAGGTTCTTGAGTGGAGACCATGAACCGGAAGAAGCAGCGTAGGTAGGCCTCCCACTGGATGGATCTACATTGTAAGAGTCCCTGGCATCCAGTGGTTGTAAAAGGCAGGCTGTTGTTCAGTGTGGAGGTTAAAGGAGGAGGCCTGTGTTCAGCAGTGGACGTCTTCTAGCTGATGATGATGAGAATCACAGGACGATCTCACCCGTATAAAATCTACATAATAACCTTAACATTTCCCCATTTTAGTCCACTGAATAGTTTTTGTCCGTTGAGAACAGGCATAAAATGCCAAAGTTATAATTTGATAAAAGTATTATTATACATTGTTTCAAAACTGGGCCGCTCGCAAGCGGTTCATAATGAACCCGGCTTTATTTTCATGAACTTTGCGCGTTGCCTAAATATTGTCGCCTAAATATCAAATAGTTAGGCTTAGTAAACGTAATGAACAAATATGGGACTTCATATGAAAATTAAGCTGATACTTTGCGTAATTTTATGAAAATAGAAGTTAGTAAAATACTTGTTTTAATATGCTTTATATAACGTAATTTGCTTTGCAAATAAAGACTAACAAGTTAATAAAGTTAATATTTTCGAAACAGCTTTGTTGTAAGTACCAATATTTATATTATTCAAGGAACGGGTTTAAGGTCAAAGTAGATGTATATTATTATCATTATGAACAACTTTTACTGTGGGAGCAACCCTGAAATCACGAAAAAAAAAATCAGCTGTTCCATTCATTTTGTGAAGTGGGAATAAATTTTTTTCATGATTCTGAGATTATTCACGTGGTAAATGTTATTAAGAACTGCCTTTTATACAGGATGTAAGGGGAACACTCTCGAAGCCAAAAGAAGGTAATTGTACTCATCATTATGAACCACTTTTAGTATGGGACCACGAAAAAAAATCAGCTGTTCTGTACATTTTGTCGAGTGTCAATGACCGTTTTCTATATCATTGTCAGCCTGTATCAACCCACTGCTGGGTATAGGCCTCCTCTCCTTTGCGCCATTGATCCCTGTCTCGGGCTAATCTCATCCACGTATGACCTGCGATGGGCCTGATGTCATCGACCCATCGGGCTGGTTGTCTGCCTACGGAACGCTTATCCGCTTTTGGTAACCACTCTGTCAGGGCTCTACTCCACCTGCCGTCACCATGCCTAGCCACGTGCCCTGCCCGTTTTCTATAAAACAGCTGATATTTTTTTCGCGATATCAGGGCTGGTCCCATAGTAAAAGTTGTTCATAATGATGAGTAAAATTACCTTCTTTTGGCTTCGAGAGTGTTCCCCTTACACCACGTATAATAAGATTATCAATGTTAAGTAGTTACTTTTAGAAAATCGCCCAGATTATTGACACAGTTTGCTAACCCTAAATAAATATGTATCAAAATTTATCTAATTAATAATGGTTACTATGTCAAGTTAGAGCATACAATTTTGTAACATAACAACTACCTACCTTTAATGAAATAATTTCACATACACAAATGATTATTTCATCCCAACCTTTTCCATAGATAAATATAATTAATTTAGCGCCTGAATTTATGCAATTATTTATTACGACATGAGTTTCCATCATTGATATACAAACACATAGATGTTGGATCTGGTACTAGTTCACGAAAATACGTGGCAGTTTTTACGGAATATACCTTTTTTATTGAATAAATAGGCTTGCATAGTACAAACCTATGCAGTTTACGATAGAGCGGAACCCACTTCTATCTTCCTACTGTTCCATTCCATTCCGTTTCCTTCTACTTGCCTAAAAGGAAACTTTTCACTGACATCTTGAACTGAACACACACAGATTGTATTTTTTGTGGAACATCTTTATAATTTTAAATAGATACATTTTAGAAACACAATACTATTTGAAATCTTATGTCGCCTTAAAAAAATCAATTTAGCTTCCTACATATGTAGACAAAATACACAGAATCCTACTAGTTACACAATCACACCAAAAGTATAAATGCTTAACATTGTTTGTACCTAAGTGTATGTGTTTGTCCTCTTTCATCTTCGTAATAGCTGAACGGATTGAAACAAATTTGTTTTGGAGGTAGCTTTTTACTAGAAAAAAACATGATTTCTGTATGATAGCGGGTGTAACCGCTGAGCGCTTAAAAGTTAGTATGGTATTAGTCTACATTTGTTATCAATATTTTTGAATGCTGAACCGACATCCATAGTTTTATATATCTATGATTTACACGGATTATTTAAACAAATAATCAACTGCGTGATGAACTGAACAGTATTGATGTTCAAATAATAATTGTTCATTCAAATTTGTAAATAAATTGACATCTATTTATTTAGTTCTAGTTGATAATTATATGTTTTAACACCGGTTATAATAACATTTTAGGTATTCCTCATTTTAAGTTTAGTTAATTTTGTATAAAAGTTTTCTACACTTTACACACACACACACATTTTATTTTTATTTTGGAGCCTAACAGGAAAGCTACCTTATCTTGCGGCGACGGCAATCGGCGACTTACCGACTAGACTATGGTGAAACAAAAAGGAGGAGGTTATGATTTTGACCGTTATTGTTTCCCAGAGGAGGGCAAGACCTGAGGCAACAATGAGGTTGAGCTGCCAGTTACCGAAAACATCGTGAGGAAACCATAGACCGGTTGATTCATAATCATGTTGAGTACCTACTATGACGTCTTACTACCTTTTCAAGTATTAAATCAGGGCGGTAAATTTAATACTTTTTGGTGTGATACCAGTATATTTTAACACTTAAAATTTTACATAAATTGTCTCGCTTATCGCGTGGTCGGCGCTGAAAGTCGTCCGCCATGTTGCCATCACTTTTTACACATATTTTTATATCATATCAGCACAGAGTAGGTAGATAATAATTAGATTAATATAATCAGAAAAATCAATCATCATTATCATCATTTCATCCATAGGACGTCCACTGCTGGACATAGGCCTCCCCCATCGATCTCCAAAAGGGCCGGTTGGAAGCGGCCTGCATCCAGCGTTTCCCTGCGGTCTCTTTTAGGTCGTCTGTCCATCTTGTGGGTAGACGTCCTACGCTGCGCTTACCGGTCCGTGTTCTCCATTCCAAAACCTTTCGGCCCCATCGGCCATCTGTTCTGCGTGATATATGCCCTGCCCACTGCCACTTCAACTTGCTAATCCGGTGAGCTATCAATATGTAGTTTGTAATATTAGTAAATCAATTTCTTAAATGTATAATCAATTATTATGTCCAAATCATCATCATAGACTCCTCTGATCAAACCCATACTTTTTGTATTTAATTTATTGACTTTTTATTTTAGTTGCCAAATTGCTAAAGATAGTGCCAGCCTATGGTCATAATATATTATGTAGCTATAATTAAAATTCTAACAGAAGTATAGGGATGTATTTTTGCGCATTAAGCTTTACCTTAAATTATTTAAACACTTTGAAAAACAACATTGTCTATCAAACTCTAAACATAACTTCATAAAATTAACTGACATTCCCGGAATTAGTCATGTTACATTTCTACAACAATACCAACAAAGTGGAGAACAAACAAGTGGCTCCAGTGGTCCGACGAAACTGTCAACAACGAAAGGCAAGACAGAAACACCAGTTTATTGAGATAATGTTGCACTACTTGAGAATGTAAAGCTTTGTACATACCTGAGATATAATATACTAGTAGGCCGCCCCTGCTTCGCACGGGCGAAGCCGGGATATATAGCCTATGTCAACCGGGGATAGTACAACATCCCAACAGTGAAAGAATTTTTCAAATCGGTTCAGTAGTTTCGGAGCCTATTCAATGCAAACAAACAAACAAACAATCAAATCTTTTCTCTTTATAATATTAGTATAGATTATATTATCTGCAACATAACATATATTTTTTAAATTATAAATAATAGGCTTGCGTTTGACCACCATCACGCCTGATGTTAAGCGGTGATGCGGTCCACGGAGGAGCACGCTTGCCTAAAAGAAACCCAGCTTGTAACTACTTATCGCGGAACGTCACTAGCCGTCCCGCAATAAAAAAATACTAAATACTCATTAATTACGGTACCCATATAAAAAGATTAGGTTGTTTTTTTTTTATAAATAATAGGCCTTGCGCTTTGATTGTTTGTTTGTTTGTTTGCATTGAATAGGCTCCGAAACTACTGAACCGATTTGAAAAATTCTTCCACTGTTATGAAGCTACACTATCCCCGGGTAACCTAGGCTATATTATATTTTTTTTCAAAAAAAAATACTCCTTACTAAAACTCCAATAATGTAACCCAAGTAGTAAAAAAAAAATATTTACAATTTTAACTTTGCGTGTTTGACAGTCCTAAGACAGGACAACGTCTGTCAGGTCAGCTAGTATATAATAAAATAGGTCGGTAATGATGTCACGTTACATTGCATGCTGTTAATTCCCTCCTGCCCATTTTTCTATCGGACTGCCAGAGCGGGCACGAAAAACCGTCACAGCTTTATGGTTGATATTTCGAAAACCCGAACGAAGGCCTATGATTCAACTGTGGTGTGTCATGTATAATAATACATAAACTACATAAATAAAATATAATACGAAACGGCAAGAATAAAATAATAAAATACAATTTCATATACTTACCTTGTGAAGTTAAATCGCTCGCCGCTTATGCATAAACCGCCGCGCGTGCGATGGCCGACTCAACGCGCAGGAGCACTGCGCATGCGCCGTGTCGCCGTCGTTGACACAGAGTCGACACGGAGTGTTCCACTGATCGTTCGCGCGTAGTTCAGCTCTCAATAATATTATATAAATACTACTAGTTATCCGTTGATTTTAAATAGTGAACGTATTACAATCTATACATCAATGTTGCTATATTAAAGTGTAACAATTATAATAAAGACTAAACATAAAAGGTTTAATAGTGATTTCCTTCATCACACCCCATATCACCACCCATAACTGGTGACCCCGCTCAAGGACTAAAACTGTGAGTCAAGGACAAATGTGAACTATAAGAGTCCAGTGCAGTGCATATTTTAACATTTTGGACATTGCAAAAGACATTATTTGGGTAAAAGTGCTAAAGACCCTGGGGTACATAAAAAAACTTTGTTTGGTCCAAGCTACGAGTTGATAGCGATTTTATATTTTCGCTGACGAGAACATGTCGATACCGAAAAATGATGAAGGTCGTGGGTCAACTGTATCCTCCGAGTTATTTAGAGTGGGGATACGCGTCCCACCTTTTTGGCCAGAAGAACCTGAAATATGGTTCGCACAAGTCGAAGGACAATTTGCAGTATCGAATATAACTTCAGACGTGACTAAGTTTAATTACGTCATTGGACAGCTTGACCATCAGTTCTCAAAGGAGGTGAAAGACATTATCATATCCCCTCCACCAACGGACAAGTATGAAAAGTTGAAGTCAGAGCTCATCAAGCGCCTCAGTGCCTCACGCGAGAAGCAAGTAAAGCAACTTCTCATGCACGAAGAGCTAGGAGACCGTCGCCCGTCACAATTTCTAAGGCATCTACAAAGCCTAGCGGGACCAAGCGTGCCAGAAGATTTTATTAAGACAATCTGGACTAGCAGACTACCACGAAGCGTACAGACGGTGATAGCCGCGCAGCCTACAGCGTCATTGGAGATACTGTCCGACCTGGCAGATAGAATCCAAGACATCGCTCCTGCCACGCCGCAAGTATCAGCTGCAGCTGCACCTGCTTCAGCGCTGGACGCTATGGCCAATGAAATAGCCGAGCTCCGCAAGCAGATGAAGACACTGCTGGATCGTCAATCTCGCTCTCGCACTCCTCAAAGAAGTCGTAGCCGCTCTGGAACTAGATCTGATTCTCACCACAGAAAGTTCTCTAACTGTTGGTATCACTGGAAGTTTGGAGACAAATCGAAGCGCTGCGTGAAGCCTTGCAACTTTCAAGCGGGAAACTCTCAGGGCGGTCGGTAATGGCGACAAACGACCGTCCCAACTCATCTGGTCGCCTATTCGTCGTAGATCGTCGGTCGAAGGTGCAATTTCTTGTCGATACAGGAAGCGACGTTTGTGTCTTCCCACGACGAGCACTACATGAGCGTCGTACTAAATCAGACTTTCAACTGTCTGCTGCTAACGGTACACCTATCAACACCTACGGATATACACAGCTGGATTTGAACCTCGGATTACGTCGCGATTTCCCATGGCGTTTCATTGTCGGAGATGTCACAAAGGCAATTATAGGAGCTGACTTTTTAAAGTTCTACGGCCTTCTAGTTGATATTCGCAACAAGCGCCTTATAGACAATACGACAACTCTTTCCGTCGTTTGCTCGCCTGCAAACTCGTCGACTGCGATTTCTTCGATCAAGATACCAATCGGCGAGTCTCGCTATGACCAAATCCTGAAGGAATTTCCTGAAATTATAAATCCGTCCGCAAACAAAGCAGAGGTAAAGCATCGTACTGTGCACTTCATTCGGGCGACACCAGGACAACCAATAGCCTGTAATCCACGCCGCCTAGCGCCAGACAAACTTAAAATTGCAAAGTCAGAAATCGAGTCCATGTTGAAGTCAGGTGTCGCACGACCATCGGAGAGCTCTTGGGCGTCGCCGTTACATCTAGCACAGAAGAAAGATAACGGATGGCGGCCTTGTGGAGATTACCGAATGCTAAATGCTCGCACAATACCTGATATGTATCCAGTCAGACATGTGCATGATTTCACACACAGCATTTCAGGCTGTAGAGTATTCTCAACAATCGACCTCGTAAAAGCATTTCACCAGATTCCTGTAAATCCTGAAGACATCGACAAGACCGCCATCACGACACCGTTTGGATTATATGAATTTCCATTCATGACATTCGGATTGCGAAATGCTGGGCAGACGTTCCAGCGCTTTGTCGACGAGATGACACGCGGACTGGACTTTGTCTATCCGTACATTGATGATTTCCTGGTATTCTCGAAAAACGAAGATCTCCATGAAGAACACCTTCGTATACTCTTCGGGAGACTGAAAGACCAGGGATTAATCATCAACACTTCAAAGTGCAGCTTTGGTCGTCCTGAACTCAAATTCCTAGGCTATCATATATCAGCCAATGGAATCAAGCCCCTGGAGGAGAAAGTGGAAGCAATCAGGACGTAGGGGTAGGGCCTAAAACAGTCCGAGAACTTCGCAGATTTTTAGGGATGCTGAACTTCTACAGACGATTCATTCCCAACGCTGCCGAAGTCCAAGCGCAATTACACTCTCTTATGACCGGCTCTGTAAAAGGTTCCCATCCTATAAATCTATGTGGTGACACACTGAAAGCCTTCGAGGATTGTAAAGAAAGCCTTTGCCGCGCCGCACTAATTGCGCATCCAGATTGCCAATGCAAACTAGGCCTCGTCACGGACGCATCTGATATTGCAATTGGCGCCGCCTTACAACAACACAAAGATGGTGCCTGGCAGCCGCTTGCCTTCTTCTCGCGCAAGTTAAGCACAGCGCAGCGAAAATACTCTCCTTACGACAGAGAACTCCTCGCAATTTATGAAGCACTCAAATACTTCAGGCACATGGTTGAAGCCAGAGAATTTACAATATACACTGACCACAAGCCACTGTGTTTTGCATTTAATCAGCGTAAGGACAAGTGTTCGCCGAGACAGTTTCGTCATCTGGATTTCATATCTCAATTTACAACAGACTTGAGACATATCTCGGGAAAAGACAACCTGGTCGCTGACACACTGAGCAGAGTGGAAGAGCTGGAATTGTCAATCGATTTCTCTCAGCTTGCCAAGTCACAGGCATCTGACCCAGAATTGAAAAACATGCTGGAAGGCGGAACTTCGTTGCGTCTAGAGAAGATGAAGATACCCGGAACTCGTGCTGAATTATATTGCGATGTCAGCACGCCAATTTCCAGGCCCTACGTCACGAAACCTATGCGCAAGCAAATTTTTGATAGCCTGCACGCATTAAGCCACCCTGGTGCCAACGCCACAATCAAGCTTGTAGCAGAACGCTATGTATGGCCCGGTGTAAAGAAAGACTGTAGAGAGTGGACGCGTACATGCTTAGCTTGTCAACGTTCAAAGATAACTAGGCATGTATCCTCCCCATTGGGCACCTACCGACTTCCACGGGCACGTTTCATTCACGTGCATATTGATCTTATCGGACCACTTCCGATTTGCAATGGAAACCGTTATTGCCTCACCGCCATAGATCGTTTCACTCGATGGCCTGAGGTGATACCAATCCCTGATGCAACAGCTGAAACAGTAGCGAAAGCCCTACTTACTGGATGGATATCAAGGTTCGGATCCCCCGTTGATATAGTAACAGATCGCGGCAGACAGTTCGAATCATCATTATTTCAACATCTGTCCAAAATATCAGGATTTCAACACAAAAAGACTACCGCATATCATCCTGCATGCAATGGAGTCATAGAGAGATTCCACAGACAGCTAAAAACTGCTATTACCTGTCATGCAACTGAGAACTGGATGGAAGCCTTACCTTTGGTTTTACTTGGAATACGAAGCGCGTATAAAGAGGACATCAAAGCGAGTACAGCAGAACTTGTGTACGGAGAACCGTTACGCTTGCCAGGAGAATTTTTTGATGCAAGCACAGCTGGAACAACAGACGTCACAGATTACACTGCCAGATTACGCTCATTCGCTAATAATTTGAAACCTACGCCGGCTTCGAGGCACAGCAAACCATCCATATTCATTTTTAAGGACTTACCAACTGCCAGCCATGTATTCTTGAGAGAAGACGCAGTACGAGCTTCCTTACAACCTGCATACAAGGGTCCACACGCTGTCCTGGAGAGATCTGAAAAAGTCTACAAGTTATTAATAAAAGGAAAACCTGTCACAGTATCAATAGACCGCTTGAAGCCGGCCTACATATTAGATGACAATGACAGTAGACAGCAAACTCGTGATGAATCTCCTGATGACACTCCTCCACCACCTGAAAACATACAAAGAAAAACAAGATCAGGACGTATAGTACGATTTCCAGATTATTATCGCCCGTAGACACGGTCTCTGGAAGGGAGTAATGTGGTGTGTCATGTATAATAATACATAAACTACATAAATAAAATATAATACGAAACGGCAAGAATAAAATAATAAAATACAATTTCATATACTTACCTTGTGAAGTTAAATCGCTCGCCGCTTATGCATAAACCGCCGCGCGTGCGATGGCCGACTCAACGCGCAGGAGCACTGCGCATGCGCCGTGTCGCCGTCGTTGACACAGAGTCGACACGGAGTGTTCCACTGATCGTTCGCGCGTAGTTCAGCTCTCAATAATATTATATAAATACTACTAGTTATCCGTTGATTTTAAATAGTGAACGTATTACAATCTATACATCAATGTTGCTATATTAAAGTGTAACAATTATAATAAAGACTAAACATAAAAGGTTTAATAGTGATTTCCTTCATCACACCCCATATCACCACCCATACAACATTTATTGTGCGAACTGCTAGTCTGTGGAATACGCTGCCTGAATATGTTCTACGATGGTTACAATCTGTGAATCGATTTTCTTCTAGGCAAGCGTGCTCCATCGTTGACCACATCATCGCTTAACATCAGGCGAGTTGGCGGTCAAATGCAAGCTTATTATTAAATTAAAATTAAAAAAAAGAACTAAAACTTATGTTCGTGATACGTTACAGGACGCAGTTTTAGGACCCGGGTATGTCCTAAAACTGCGACCAGAACCACTAGAGGATGGGCAGCAGCATCCTCCTACTTGAATGGTGGAACCTTCTGCAATCCCCAAGCTGCCTGCCAAGCGTGGGGATTATGGCACGCCCCCCCTTATGGGGAGGCCTATGTTCAGCAGTGGACGTCTTCTGGCTGATGATGATGATGATGACGTTACAGGATATCTGTGAGAAAGCTTTATTGTGAACGAAGACTGTCATAAAAGAATAACACTTGTGATTCCACGCACGCCTCGTATCGTGCGCGTCTAACGAACCATTTCATTGCCCAAAGCTCGTCGAGTGTTACTTCATCGGCCACTATTCAAGAAATAAAGCCATTTTTGCACGACTCTATAGTAAAAATGGCCTATTTATTTTTGCGGCATTAAATTTAAAAAAAAAAAACATTTCGGTACTCTATAATGTTTTTCTATTCTATGCGCGCTCCTTTATTCTTATTCGCATTTATAATACTCTATTGGTGGAGGCGTCATTTGAACGGAATTCTGGCGCCTACTTTGGCAAAAAAAATGCCTTGCTAGCCAGTGTGGCAATGCTGCTTGCATTCTGGCCACTTTTTCCTCCATCACGTTTTTTTTTTTTTTTTTTTTTTTTTTGTATGTATAGGCATGTACATAATAAATATTATTTTGTCTATATTCTACTAGCTGACCTGACAGACGTTGTATACCCTTTATTAGAACTGTAAAACGCGCGAAGTTTTTGCTTTTTTTGATCATAATATTTTTAATTGAATAAGATTATTTAATTTGAATTATGTACACATGATAATATTATTAACATATACTGTTTATATACATCGATGTAGAAAGTGTACTGGAGAAATTTGACTTGTAACTATGGAGTTATTAATAAAGAATTGTATTGTATTGTATTGTTAAATTCTCTTATCTGTAATTTTCCAATTTCCTTAATTTTCCCTTACGTAAAAACCTTCTACAAAGTATTAAAAAACTTAAAAAAATATGAATGAAATCGGTAAAGTTGTTCTCTAGTTATGGCGTGACCAAAGTAAATAGGGATTCATTTTTATATATATATATATATATAGATAGATAGATTAAAGTATGTTAAATTATTATGGGTGATAATTGAAATCCATTGCCTTTATTAATATTTTACATAGGAACTATTCAAGAAATGGTTACAATCTGGGTGTCTTCAAATCACGAGTGAATCGGTTCCTTCTAGGCAAGCGTGCTCCAACGTAGACCGCATCATCGCTTAACATCAGGCGTGATGGTGGTCAAACGCGAGCCTATTATTTATTTTAAAAAAAAAACTACATTTTAATTTTAGCATTATTTTTATTAATTTTTATTTATCATAGAATAGACATTAATATAGGTATATTTATTACAAATAGGCTTGCATGTGTTTCACCGCTTCCTTGTCTGATGTAAAGCGACGATGCGGTTTACGATGGAGCATGGATGGAGCACACTTTTCTAGACGAAACTGATTCACTCGCGACTTAAAGATACCCAGATTGTAACTACCGTGAAACACCTATACAGGCAGCGCTTTCCACAGACTAGCAGTTTGCACAGTAAAAGTGAAATCAAAGCGTTTTGTATGGGTTTACGTCGTTACAAAAGATCTGAATAGAATCCAAGCATCCAAGATAACCTAATGAAAGCTAAGCATATTAGGTTATAACACTTCAAAATATTCCGTCAAATCCCGGCACATTTTACTCAAAACTTCAACTAAATCAGCCCTCACCACACTAACAATCCAAAATGCTAATGTTATTAAATCAGCGGGTCCTAAAACATACTGTAGGAGATGAAAATTGCTAATATCAACACACCAACAATGTGTAAATACAGAAATTTCGCAGACCGTAGAAATACAGAGTTTGCATTACTAGAATTTTATTTGCCTTATGCTCGAGCTAAACTCTAGAGAAGTCTTATTTTGATTAAATGTTAGATTTTATCGGAACTTGGTTTGGTAAAACTTTGGCAGACTACAGTATAGAATCAAATTTATCTTGCGAATGCTATTTCTGTTTCCATTTATCTACGATTTTTATTACTTGCCAATTGCTTCTATTATAGTTTAAGAGAGAGTGACCGTTTTTTGCTCTCTTTTGCTTGCGTAGTAAATATTTTAAATGCTAATTGTACATATATTTTGTTAAAACTTATTTTATCACAATTAAAATGTTCTAAGCAAAATTTCAGCTTGATTCAGACAGGTTTTTATAAACGCTAATACATAAATAACACAAATGTAGAGAGCTACATATCTAATACAAGAACTGGTGGACCACTAATCCAGTCTTTCACAGAGGCCATGGTCAAGCGCATGAACTTGTCCCTTATACTTGGGGCAATGTCAACCTAGTCAAGTTCATTTCAACTGTCATTACAAAATACATATTAGTACAAGTACATAAGTTAAGACTCTTGCTACTACACTATAAAGTGCAATTCAGGACGCGCTAGCACTAACTTTCTACAGGTATATCAACCTAAAAGTTGCTTCTCTATCTGTTGCTTAACTCTTATCGCGTTGTCTTTCACTTTAGTGCGGAGTGCGCCAGGCCTGCTGCCATTTCAACTGGGTCCTACTTTGATTACTTTGATGTATCCTTTCTGACAACTGACTGACTATCGGGCGTTACTCTGAATTTAACCCTCAACTTTGGCTCCTATATTGATCTTATTCCTATATTAAGATGAAGGCTAACTTGGCCTTGGTTTCTTTGCGCGATAAAATCCGAAACGTGAATATTCGCCAAAAAACCAGAGTCACTGACATAGCTGTTAAAATTTGCAAGTTGAAGTGGCAATGGGCAGGCCACATTGTTCGAAGAACCGATAACCGATGGGGAAGAAAGGTTCTGGAGTGGAGACCACGAACCGGAAGACGCAGCGTAGGGAGGGCTCCCACTAGATGGACCGACGACATTATGAGAGTCGCGGGCATCCAGTGGATGCAAAAGGCAGGCTGTCGTTCAGTGTGGAGGTTAAAGGTGGAGGCCTATGTTCAGCAGTGGACGTCTTCTGGCTGATGATGATGATTACTTGGCCGCCAAAAAGCTCAAAAAGCCAAGCCAAGGACAAACTTAACTTTGCAGTGGAAAAAAAATCTTCTTTACATCGACGTCACTGTAATCTAATAAACCGCTGCTAGCGGACATCGTTCCCAAAATGCTGGCCGAATTGAATTAAGTTAACTATTTGACATTTCACTATCTCCAAACGTAAAAACCGTCTCGATTTGAAATATCACCTCGTCTATCCAAACTATGCAAACGACGGCCGCTTAGGAATCGTTCTCACCATTAGGAATGGGACGGCGCAAACTACAGTCATTTGTTTACTTCAAACTGACAGATGTCATAGCGCAGGGAATCTACGAATATTTGAATTCCACGGCTGTTTCTGTAACTATGTGAAGTGATGAGATTGGATTATTTTTACGGCCTACTGTAAAATCTACTTAACAAAAATCTTATATTCATACATTCACTGACAGACAATGCCTAAGCCGCTGTGTCTAGAAGCATAACATTTTGCATTGCAATCATGCATTTTGTTTCCTAAATAACGTAGATGAGCACATAGGAAGACCTTTTGAAAATGAATCCCCCAAAATGGTTAAATACCTGATCCCTTGTTGAATTGTCAAGCCAAATTGAGCTATTAGGCCCCACGCTCCCATAAATTTGGAGTCCAAAGCTAAACTAGCCGGGCAAAAGCTTAAAATGCTGTACTTCACACCGGAAACAGCTTCTCAGTATGTATCAAGCTTAGGTCGTCTTGTGTGGAGTAGCGAATTTTTGTTGATCTACCTCACAGGATAGTTTTCCGGAATAAAAGTAGCCCATGTACCTACCGTGCTAATCCTGGATATAAATTATCTCTATATAATTTTTATTATCTGCCTACTGCTGTCATCTTTTTGACGGTTCCGCTAAGTACCCGCTGGAAGCTTTGGAGTCCGTAAAGGGATGAACTGTGATACTAACAGGCTATCAAAAACTGGTCTCTTTAAAACTACATAGCTTCGAGCATCTGCATAAGGTAGCGTGCTTGGCAATTTTTGACAGGCTGCATTTCGGTGAGTGTGCGCTTACGTCCACGAACCGGAAGACGCAGCGTAGGTAGGCCTCCCACTAGATGGACCGACGACATAGTGAGAGTCGAAGGCAGGCTGTCGTTCAGTGTGGAGGTTAAAGGGGGAGGCCTATGTTAAGCAGTGAACGTCTTCTGGCTGATGATGATGATGATGACGATGGCGCTTACGCTACACGACCTCCTTGCTAATTCCTCTTACATGATTATTTACCGGATATTTATCGTGTTTTTGAGATTTCGAAATGCCAGACTTTCAATCGAGGTGATGGTTTCCAACTCGCCAGTGTGTGGAATCCAGTATTAGGTTGCTTAAATTTAAATGACCCTGTTCAAAAAAATGTGTTCAAAATACTATACGCAGTGATACAGTGAGTGTGTTTTGTCGGGACTTAGGTTCTATTCGTCTGTCCGTCAGTCCGTCTATCCGTCTGTCTGTCAAGACCTTTTTTCTCAGGAACGCGTAAAAATATCAAGTTATTTCAAATATTCAATCTACGGTTTTATTCAGCTGTGAAAAAATTTAACTTTTTTTTAATGCCCTAGATGGCAAACAAGCAGACGGGCTGCTTGGTGCTAAGCAGTTACCGTCGCCTATGGATAATTGTAACACCAGAGGCATCACAAATACGTTTCCGACCCGTTAGAACTCGAGTTCGCTTTTTGAAGAACTCCATGTTGTAGCTTACGCGACTTGTAAGTTTACGCGATCAAAAGATATATGATCGTTTATTTCGCATATTTTGTGATTTCACAAGGGAATCAAAACCAATAGAGTAATTCCCGTTGATCCAGAATCATGAAATTTGGCAAGAGGCAAGGTCTCACAGCACATATAAAGGGATAAATCCGATAGTCATAAATTTTAAGTTATATCATCTATACTAATATTATAAAGAGGAAAGATTTGATTGTTTGTTTGTTTGCATTGAATAGGCTCCGAAACTACTGAACCGATTTGAAAAATTCTTTCACTGTTGGGAAGCTGCTCTATCCCCGGTTGACATAGGCTATATATCCCGGCTTCGCCCGTGCGAAGCCGGGGCGGCCTACTAGTTTAAAAATAATTTTATTTTTTAGCTGTTACAAACTTACATTTTGTAGTTGCAATGTATGGATGAACCTTATTGTCCAGTACAAAATTAAGTTTGTCTTTCATATACATTATACATAAACTTTTATATCGTTTTTTTTTTGTTTGGACTCGCGCTCTGTGGGTTTCGCCCAACGGAACCTTCGGAGTGCGAGTCCTTCTTGTACTTGTCCGGTTTTTTGTAACAATTTCTTCAGCAAAGAGTATAAACCAACGCCTACTGATGTAGCCGTAGACCTATGCGCGTAATAAGTAACTACTGAATGTAAGTTTAGTAATGTTAATACAATTGCATGTGCACTCAACCAATTACCTCTATTGCACCGATATATAATTACCCGCCGGGAGCCCTATCGGTGTAAACAAGGCAATAACGCAGTCTGTACTAACCACAAATTCACTGTTATGTATGCCTAGAGGTTTCAGTGGAATATCAGTAATTGGAATGGTCATTGTGTGTCAACATTAGTGTCATTTAAAGAAACTAACAAGTAAACTAAACCAAAGCAAAGCGAGACGCAGCCGCGCGCGCGCGTTCACCTTGAAAAAGGCCGTCTAATGCGGTTGAAACTATAGTCGGAGTAACCGGCTTAATCTTACGTGAGTAATTCCCGTGTAATATAAATAAAATAAACTAGACCACTTCATCAAAACTCGTGGTAGGATTTATTTTATACCGGTTTCTCGTCTTGATCGATGTCAATGTAAGCCGTTTTGTAATCTTTTAAAAAAACTTTTGTTGGATCGTGATTTTAAAAAATAAATTTAAAATGTGTTAATACGCTTTTCAGTTTTATTCTGCCATATAAAATAATATTTATGATCAGGGATATTTTCTAAGACATAATCCACACTGATAATTTATATGCGAAAGTTTGTGTGTAAGTAAGTAGTTAGTTTGTCTGCTTCAAAACAGCTAGATGAAGTTGGATGAAATATAGTATAGAGGTAGTTTTCAATCTAAATTACTACATAATACTTTTTATGGTATTAAAGATGTACGGTTCCTGCACGATACCGAGTAAAACAGCGAGGTGAAACTAAGACCTTTCTAAAAAAAAAAACAACTACATAGTATAATATAACAGTGTGTGCAATCGGTGTTCCCCGATGGTTACAATCTGGGTGTCTTCAAATCACGCGTGAGTCGGTTTCTTCTAGGCAAGCGTGCTCCAACGTAGACCGCATTATTGCTTAACATCGGGCAAGATGGTGGTCAAAGCAAGCCTATTATTTATAAAAAATAAAAAAACTTCAACTCTTATTTTATAGTGAAAAAAAAAACAATTAACAATAAAATTAAAACATAGTACCAGTGAGGTAATTAGAATTCCGCTTCCACGAGCTAGTTCTCTGATTGCTAAACGTTGTCCTGCGTACTCTATTCCGTGTGTATATAACAATATATGCAGAAAAGTTTGCCAGGACCCCAATCTTGCAATATCTTCCTTCAAAAGAAACGTCAGAGGCTGGCTTCTAGGGTTGTCCTATGAGGAGACCGAAAGAATTATCCATAGCTTGTATAGTGAGTAGTGGTTTTTAATTGGCAGCATTCCTTTCCTTTTCCACTTTCCATTTTCCTTTCCTTTCATTGTGATGCCATACATGGTAAAATTTTAATATGCTTAAATTTTAATTTTTTATTTCTCTTTGGAAATAGGAATATACCTATTTCAATTTGTAAATTTTTAGTCATATCCCTACTTTAAATACATTTGATCTTTCACACACAATAAAACCTCTGTTAACTCTGCACTCGGGCCCCAAGATACAAGCTTCGTGCTTAGTTTGGGACTCACCGATTAGCCTCATATACATAAACTCAGAATTCAACTACCATGTTTACTTATTAAGTTGTTTAATGTGTATTCTTTGTTATTGTATACTGTTATTTCTCTGCGAATAAATAAATTATCTTATCTTATCTTATCTAGAATATTTATTAATTTTAACAGAACCTTAGAAGCAATCGGAAAAAGATTTTTTTCATCAACCTTTCCATTGCCTTTTAATGTTCCATGGTTTACGTTAAAACTGACAATGTATGTCTAATACTCTCCATAAACATAGAAGCTTTGACACCCTCGTAAAAGCACTGCTTGTAACTGAAAACCACTGGTTATAACTTTTGCACGCAATACAGTTTATGAATTGACAACAACTATGTTTAATTTTACTACACTGTCCTACAGAATTGCAACTTTGCAATTGTGATTTTGTCTAAATTTATCGCTACTAGACATTGCAACGGAAAACTAAACATTTATAGCATCAGTTTTTATATTCGATACTATTACATCGGTTACCTTGCTATCTTTTGATAGCCCGTTGGTCCAGTTGGTAGTGAACCTGCCTTCTGAGCTTGGGGGCGTGGGTTCGATTCCCATCTAGGACAAACATTCATGTGATGAATATTTGTGTTTGTTCTATATCTGGTTGTTAATATCTATTTAAGTATGTATTTAAAAACTACATATGTATGTATATCAGTCTCTGGCAGCCATATCACAAGCTTTGCTTAGTTTGGGGTCAGATGACCGTGTGTGCAAAAATGTCCCAAATATTTATTTATTTATTTTTTGTATGTAATTTCCGGCGTGAATACAGAGTTTACCTATCTATATATCTGCAATTTTTCTTGGACAAGGTACGGATATCTATTATCGTGATAGCATTGATTTAGTTATGTGGTACTACACTGTTTTAAACTATCACGGTTGTTCACTAAAGTTATTTGATTATTTACGGGATATTTACCGTGGTAAGGTTGTGGAATGAGCTCCCGATATTTCGCCGCAGTTACATGCACCATGTTCACGGGAAGACTGAAGAATGCGGGTAGTTGGTCGAACAGTTAAAAAAGTTAGGTGCAGAGATAACGATCTACCCTCTTTCTTAGTCGTTTGCTACGGTTATCACTGGAACTCGAACTCGAACCTAAGTCCCGACAAAACACACTCACTGTATCACTGCGTATCACTGTGTGTGCTTTTTATGTAGTACTACTTAGTAAGCACAAAACTTCCACTGCCACTTGCACTAGGCAAGACGTTGCAAACGATGTGTAGTAGGCACTTGCAAGTTGTATTTGCTTCTTTTACTACGCATGGTCTGCAACGGCTTTTAGTCTCTGGGTCACAAACTAGGCTACGTCTATCTATAGATAGATAGATAGATAGAAACTCTTTATAGAGTACACCAGAAATAAAAATTATAAACAGATAGAAAACACTTACGAGCTAGTCCCACAAGTGACAGCACTATCGCTGAAAGCGATCTCTTCCAGGCAACCATTACTATTAGGCATGCAACTATAGCGTATCTTGGTGACCCTGAGATGCCAGTAGAATTACAATAACGATGCATTAGAAATTTAAGATCCCAGTCCGTATGTTCGTGGTTAAAGTGTGTTTAAAACCAAGATTGAATAAATTGTTTATAAATAATAAATAAATATTCAGGACATTTTTGCACATACGGTCACCTGACCCCAAACTAAGCAAAGCTTGTAATATGGCTGCCAGAAACTGATATACATATAATATTTTTTTTAATACTTAAATAAATATTAACAACCAGGTTCACTACCAACTAGACCAACGGGCTATAAATGCTTACTGTTTTTTATTTTATTAATCTATACTGTCCCACTCCTGGGCAAAGGTCTCCCCCATTTCTTTCCAGACAGTGCGATCTTCGGCCAGACTTGAACACTGTATCTTAATGTTAATCGAGCTTAATGTTTTGTCTACAGGTAAATCAAGACATTTCAAGTACAAAAAGCCTCAAGTATGAGGTGCATCCAGCATCAGACGGGCTGGTCCACGCCGAGCTGATGGTCCAGGTCCAGCTTTGGCCGGCTCACTACGAGAGAGGCGCACCAATACTGAGGTGCGAGGCGAAGATTGGAGACCTGTATAGAGAAGATTCAACGGTAGCGCTCTATTCTGCAAACAGTGACCCTAAGATAGAAAGAGGTGAGGATTATGGCTGTTCATTTATTTCCATTTATACCAGGTGTAAGATAAAGTCTCGAAGCCAAAACACTACTTTCATCTATACTAATATTATAAAGAGGAAAGATTTGATTGTTTGTTTGCATTGAATAGGCTCTGAAACTACTGAACCTATTTGAAAAATTATTTCACTGTTGGGAAGATACACCATCCCTGGGTGATAGGCTATTATATCTATACCCGTGCAAAGCCGGGGCGGGCCGCTAGTATAATATAAAAACAATCGAATACCAAATAATTACGTACATATTTCCTGTAAAATTGATAACAGGAAGTTCTGAAACAATGGCAACACTTCCCTGTCCAAAGTTTCCAATAAGCAAGAGTTTTCAGAGAACTTTCAGAGCGCCTGGTTAATGCGAGGCGTGATCAAATTGCTGGCGTGTTTTTGGCTCAACGCTTAAGCATTGTCATTCAGCGTGGTAATGCCACCAGCATGTCCAGCATGCTGTTTACGCTGCCAACTGATAGTGGGCTTGAGCATTTGGATTTTCTTTAGAGCATTTGGATTTGATTGATTAACTCCTTATGTCCTATCACTATCTGGCATGTAACTTAAAAATCTTTACTTATCTTATAGTACATTGCTAACATTTACTATTCTATTGGAAACTTTACACACTGTCAGCACAAATCGGGTAATAATTTAATAAGTGATTTCTCCGGGTACCCAAGATACAGGCTTAGCCCAGTTTGGGGCCCATTGCAAACTTTCTGTTTTAGAATAAATATTATGTAAGTCTTTTATAGACATTGTATGTGCTGTTCTTTTGGAAATATATGTGATTTATGACCTTCAACGGTCTATTAACCGTTTTTGTAGCGTTAATGTTATCTTGTATTTTGTTTAGTCAATAAAAGCAAAGATACCCGAATATTGACATTTGATCAACCCCAATATTAGCAGCTTTAAAAGCCATGCAATCAAGCCCCAATCTATGCTGTGACAATATACATTTTTAATCTCCATGCACATATTATCCATACGCCAAAGCCCAAGCATCATTGGCCGGATCATAATCGCTAGAGCATCATTAAAATGTCCAAAATAGAGTGTTCGGGCTCAAGCCAAACTCAGGCCAAAACGACGAGAATTGTTCATTAATGGCCTGTAAATTACGCGCCAGATGGGGGGCTTAATAGTATTCTAAAACGTTCGCTAAATTAGAAATTGTTTGTTTAGAGTTCGAGCCTATGTCTGGGTACGTCTATTTGTTTTGCGGGTTGATTATTAGAATACCGGGAATTTATTCGTTATAGAGAGTAAATAAAGACAGAATGGGTTTTGTTCTGAGAGAAAATGTTAATGGGAAATATATTTACCTTGGTCACCGATTAAATTTGTTAACCGATTTCATTCCCTATTTTTTAAGTATTCCAATATTATGTAGAAGGTTCTTACGGTAAAAAAAAAATTAAGAAAATGGTGCACGAAATTACAAAATTTCTGCAATTTTTTACAAAACGTCTGTCGGGTCAGCTAGTGATAAAATAAATATCAAATTTGATATATAGCTCTTAGTTTAATTTTTTTCGTTCTACAAATCTTTGGAACATTTTTCTTAAAATATATAATCATAATCTATATTAATAATTGTAACATTCCCAATTAAATTAAAAACTAAACACTTAATATGAAAAGAAAATATAATCCAAATGGCATACAATAAAGCTAATGCTTCAATTTAAGACTTACATGGAGTGTTCAGACAGTCGGCGGACTTTATTCGATATGGTGTTTTTTTTTTACGATAAATAACTGATAAAATTATCATCATCAAAGTTATGTGCGTGAAATAGTAAAACCTGAAAATTTAGTATCCAAATGGCATACAATGAAGCTAATGCTTCAATTTAAGACTTTTATGGGGTGTCCTGACAGTTGGCAGATATTCGATATGATGTTTACGATAAAATTATCATCATCAAACTTCTGTGCGTGGAATAGTAAAACATGAATACATGCATGACCATGCGCTTACCAATGTTCAAAACGATACAATGCAAAAGGTCACTCATCATCATCATCTTTCAGCCATAGAACGTACACTGCTGGACATAGGCCTCCCTCATCGATCTCCAAAAGGGCCGGTTGGAAGCGGCCTGCATCCAGCGCTTCCCTGCGGTCTCTTTTATATCGTCAGTCCATCTTGTGGGTGGACGTCAGTGGTGGACGTCGTCATGTGGGTGTGTGTGCAGTTGTGAAAGGTTACTGACCTCTTACAACTGCACAGGGTACCTGAACATTTTTGTTAGCTGAATAAGGGTTCCCAAATATGCTGATTGTAGACCAGTCAACGGATCGTCTTGGTCAAATATATTTATATTTATAAATATAATTATATTTATATCATCATCATCATCATCATCATCATCATCAGCCAGAAGACGTCCACTGCTGAACATAGGCCTCCCCCTTTAACATCCACACTGAACGACAGCCTGCCTTTTGCATCCACTGGATGCCCGCGACTCTCACAATGTCGTCAGTCCATCTAGTGGGAGGCCTCCCTACGCTGCGTCTTCCGGTTCGTGGTCTCCACTCCAGAACCTTTCTTCCTTATATTATCCAAAACCTTATATTTATATATAAATAATATATTTTTTTACAAATAAGGGTTTAGATTCGTGTGCTGATTCAACCTTGATTATGTATTTTATCTAATCTAACCACTTCCATAATAACTATTACTCTATAATCTACAAATTCTTTGAAGTCTATTAAAACTATAGCCTGAATAACCAGCTTATCCTTACGTGAGTAATTCCCATTAAACATAAACAAAACATTTGCTATGTAGTTGCACAATAACTAAGGATCCAATTAGATTCCGAGACAATTTCCAAAGCTATTGAAAGTCCAAGCAATCTATCACCAAACGCTGGCCTTTTCCAGAACCTGAAATAGGTAACAAAAACATAATTACTTTCTTTGAAAGGTGAATTCCCGCTAAAGCGAAATAATACAACGGAAGTGTAGTAATGAGATTACGGAACCAAAGCGCCATTGAGAGCCCGATGAGTTATGGCCCACCGTCTCATTTGAGCAGACAATTTCCTCTCGGGCGAACTGACTCACTCGCCCACAGAGGACCGTTGTTCAAAATGATTTTATCGCCGAGCACACGCTATACTTTGTAAAACGTTAAGGCCGCTCTACATTAACCACCGTAGCGCAATGCATCGCATTGAGTAAATCTAATAACTATAAATAAATAAATTTACGGGACATTTATGCACGTACGGTCATCTGACCCCAAGCTTAGCAAAGCTTGTGATATGGCTGCCAGATGCATATATATTTTTAAATACATACGTAAATAGATATTAACACCCAGATATAGAACAAACACAAATGTCATCACATAAATGTTTGCCCTACGTGGGAATGTAACTCACACCCCCAAGTGCAGAAGGCAGGTTCACTACCAACTGGACCAACGGGCTATCGGCTAACTGGAATGAGTAGAAAAAATACTCAACACTCCAGCTCGAAGGACCAACATTTTATATAGGCGTTGAATTATAATCAAAATCTGATTTGTTTATTTGCTATGACAGTTATATTTGGTTTTCATAAACATGAAACGTATTTTTAAAAAGAGATGAGTAAAGGCCTAGGTTCTCATTCGAGCAGACATGTCCTCCCAGGTTCACAGACTTAGTGCCTACAAAGAACCGTTGTTCCAAATTATATTATCGCTAAACACACACTATACTTTGTATAATGTTAAAGCCAATAGCGCAACGCATCGCATTGCCTAAATATAGTAACTGGATGCTGGAAGCAGGCCGGTTCCAACCGGCCCTTTCGGAGATCAATGTGGGAGGCCTATGTTCAGCAGTGGACGTCTTATGGCTGAAATTATGATAATAATGATGAGTAACTAAAATTTAAAGATGAAAAATACTGAACACTCCGCACCAAACCAGCTCGAAGGACCAGAATTTTATATAAGCGGTTAAATTATAATCAGAATCTAATTTGTTTATTTGCTATGACTATTTGGTTGCGTATTTGTAGAATGAGATGAGTTATGGCCTAGGTTTACATTTGACTCCCGGGCTCATTGACTCGATGTATACAGAGGACCGTTGTTCTAAATGATTTTATCGCAGAACATGCTGTATTCTTGGTAAATTTGTAAAGGGCACTCAAATCGAGCAATTGCGCAACGCATCGCGTAAATCTGGTACGTAATGTGTTGTTAATGCAATAAACTTATTATGCAATCTGCAGTGCAAGTACCGTTCTTTATCGAACGTCAAATTCGATAAATGTCACAGAATCGATCATAGCAAGTACTGATCAAATGGCATTTTATCGAATTTGACGATCTCAACTGTCAAATTTGATGATCGATAAAGAACGGTACTTGCACTGCAGATTCGATTGAATCTAGTGTATGTTGCTGCTATAAAAAAATGCCATAAATAACTTTTTATTTGAGTAAAGCATTTTAGATTTATTTCAGAATGGTTTGGCTTGTCAAGAAGCGCATTTACTTACTAACTTATGCAAAAACGCATTGCAATTCGCAAGGTATGTGGAGAACTAATTTTCCCATACAGATTTTGTTGAAAAATTGAGTCAAAATTAAAAAAGCAAGACAACGAAAATAGGTTAGTCTTGTATAGATAGATAGTTATAGATATACTACTATAAAAAAAAACTATACTGACCTGTAAAGTAAATATGTGTTAATCGCTTTGCAATTTATAAATATTTAATGTCATTTCATGTATTTAATGTCATTTCGAATGCCTTTAGCCAGAAGATAATCCTAATGATTGTGGGTTTGTCAGTTGGATGTATTAGTAGAATTTCCATAGCTGATAGAAACTTCATACTAATCTTAAGGTGGTACGATTCACCTATGGCGGGAAATTCAAATTTTAAGCAGTTTTTTGGTCCTAGTAGCCAGGCCAGGTAATTATTTTTAAATAACACAGTGTTTGCGCAAAATATTGGCTGTTCTTTACATTATAATGTACAATTATTTAACAGTAACGCACCATATTACTTACATTTGTGAATAAACCGTTTGAAACAGCAAAAATTAGTTTTTTCACAAATTTAAGTAATAATGTGCATTAGAGATAAATAGCTTCACATAATTTTGTAAAGAATAATAATCAATTTGCGCAAACATCATGATCGTTTACAATAATTACCCGGCCTAGCTACAAGGACAAGAAAACTGTTTGAAATTTGAATGTCCCGCCATAGGTGAATCGAACCACCTAAATCTTGCTATTCTGAAAAAAAAATGCATCAAAGCGTGAACGTGACTACAAAAAACGCAATACGTGCGTAAGCCTCAAATATTATTGAAATATTTTTCGATGAGATAATTTAAACCGTCCAATATATCGCCATGCTATGTGCACCCACCTTAAAAAGGAAATGTTGCTGATACAGTATAATAAACGTTGAGAGAGTTGTAGTAAACCTGGCACGGCCATAGATAAAACTTAGTTTTGCTTTGTTTCATAGTTCCGCTAAGGGCTGAGATCGAGCTTGGCAAATACTGAAGGCATGTTTGAGAACATAAATTACCACATTCATGTAGATATTTTAAACTTTACCTGAAAACTTTACAGAGTCTAATGAAGAATAATATTATCATCATCATCATCATCAGCCAGAAGATGTCCACTGCTGAACATAGGCCTCCCCCTTTAACCTACACACTGAACGACAGCCTGCCTTTTGCATCCACTGGATGCCCGCGACTCTCACAAAGTCGTCGGTCCATCTAGTGGGAGGCCTCCCTACGCTGCGTCTTCCGCGTAATATTATCAACCTATCAGTTATTAATATATTTATTCTATGTTGTATTGTCTGCCCCAGTGGCTCAGTTGGTAGTGAACCTACCTTCTGTGCTTGGGGGCGTGGGTTCGATTCCCATCTAGGACAAACATTTAGTGTGATGAACATTTGTGTTTGTTCTATGTCTGGGTGTTAATATCTATTTAAGTATGTATTTAAAAATATATATGTACGTATATCAGTTTCTGGCAGCCTTATTACAAGCTTTGCTTAGTTTGGGGTCAGATGACCGTGTGTGCAAAAATTTCCCAGATATTTTTATAATTTTTTTTATTTTATTGTATTGAAAAGTACGTATTTGTTAGGGGATTGAAAGTACTTTGTTACGCTATCGCTTCAAATTCATTCCTGCTGTCCCTCCCTACTAGGATTCCTTCTGTTGGAAATAATATGAAATAAATAAACGGACAACTAACACCCAAAACCAAATCAGATATTTAAAATTCATCATTCAAATATCTTACTGGCCTAGAATCAAAACCGAAACTTCCTGCCCATCAGTAAGACGTGTTACTACTTAGCCAAAATGCTCTTCGTTATTTCTATCCGTTCATTACTCATTGGACTAAAGTAGATCTAGGCAACAGGCCTAGCATGGGCTGTGGATAAATTGTCTTTCCACCGTTTTTATCCACGCCTAGACGCGACAAAGCTAGAATATGGATACGATTGTCTTTTTCTCGCAGGATAAAAATGGTGGAAAGACAATTTGTCCCCAGCCCGTGCTAGGCCTGCAGGACACGTTGCTAAGTGCAGTGATGATAGGTGGAGTAAAGTTTCGAAGAAGTGGTGGCCTAGGCAAGGAAAATGGAGCATTGGTCATGAGCTGCAAGATAGTTCGACGATCCCTTATCGTGCATAGCAAAGAACCAAGGCAGATAGCTCAGCAAGAGAGACGCCTATACCCAGCAGTGGGATAGGTAAGGATGTAGATGATGATGATAATAGAATAAAAAAAATAGTTCGTGGAGTCCCTCCGCGCGGAAGAAGTTAAACTTCAGGTTGCAGGCTCGTTGTGTAATTCGGAACATACTATCTGTGGAGAAAATCAATGCAGCTGTCATTGTCAAAGTGACATATTTCTTAAATAATCAATCAGTTTCTCATTTCATTCGTGCTTCAAGTCGAGTGACAGTCCCTCCGCGCGGAAGAAGTGAAACTCTCGCTCTGTCTCTTTCTATTCCACCTCCATGGTAGCGTTAAACGTTTAACGCAACCTTGTTGCAAGTCGCATAAGAAGTATAACTTCAAAAAACCTTCTGAAATGGCTCTTCAGTATAAACAAAACAAGCATTTCTTCGAAGCATTTGTTCCACCATATTTATTATTCAAGCAATCTGCCCGTAACCATCGAACGCGTTAAACTTGAAACATGACGCGGAAACGACTGACGGATGTGTTGAGTACGTGCTTAACAAATGTTTAGTGCGGCTACAAAATGTGGTTAGAATGTTTCTAAATAAAGCATTCAGTTCACTGTTTACAAGAAATATGACCTCTTTGCACGCGATTTAAATAAAAAATTTAACCAGCTTAAGTCTTAAGTGGTGGATTTCTAGCAGGCTGAGTAGGCTGGAGCATAGGGCGGCTGATTTTAGAGGTGGCAAGTTTGAGGCCAATTATATTTTAAAGTAATATGGTTATTTACGGGATATTTATCGTTTATTTTTTCTTCAGTCTTCCCGTGAACATTGTCCATGTAACTGCGCTTAAATATCGGGAGCTCATTTCACAACCTTACCACGGTAAATATCCCGCAAATAATCATATAACTTTAGTGAACAACCGTGATAGTTTAAAACAGTGTTTCAATTATACTTTTTTTTATTTTCTTACAGACATTAAATATATATATAAAACACTGTTTTAAACTATCACGGTTGTTCACTAAAGTTACATGATTATTTACGGGATTACTTCCCGTGAACATGGTGCATGTAACTGCGCCGAAATATCGGGAGCTCATTCCACAACCTTACCACGGTAAATATCCCGTAAATAATCATATAACTTTAGTGAACAACCGTGATAGTTTAAAACTGTGTTTCAATTATACTTTTTTTTTATTTTCTTACAGAAATTAAAATATTTATAAAACACTGTTTTAAACTATCACGGTTGTTCACTAAAGTTATATGATTATTTACGGGATTACTTCCCGTGAACATGGTGCATGTAACTGCGCCGAAATATCGGGAGCTCATTCCACAACCTTACCATGGAAAACATCCCGTAAATCTCTACATAGTATAAATTGAAGTCGCTTTCCGCGTCTGTCTGTCTGTCTGTAAGTCTGTATGGCCGCTAACTCCTCCTAAACCACGCAACGGATTTAGATGCGGTTTTCACCATCAGTTAAATACATTTTCAAGGAAGGTTTATATATAAAACTAACTGCCCGCCCCGGCTTCGCACGTAAATTACACCCGTGCGAAGCTGGGCGGGTCGCTAGTAATCATATAACTTTAAAAGATTTATGTACCTAAATGTTATAAGGATTTACTATTTGCGTGATCGCGCTTCGCTTCGGCACGGGAACATTCGCTAAATGTGTCGGCCGAATTGATTGCACGCATAATCTAAGAACTGACACTTCAATCCCCGGTTCACAATCATACTAATTACCGGAAAAGGTGTCATTAGGACGATACTTTGACTTGTTCAATACATCCTTGAATTCAATTAGACAACATATTAGTAAAAGTTGGTTTGGTGTGTCTCCCTGACTGTCTTGTGTTCCATAGCATAAAAAGTATATATACCTATTTTGTTTTTATTCTATCATAATATTAATTAATATCTTTCTTTTCATCTCAATGCGCAACAATTGTTTTAATATGCTAAAACTGCTAAATGGTGTTTAATTATAAAAAATATTAGTAACTTAGTTATTTATCACTGTTTGTTTTCCAAATAAAAAAAAAAAAAATTAAATAAATAAAATAAAAATCAACAAAAAAAAAAAAAAAAAAAAAAATTTAATGGATACAATTTCTTTGACAAAAATTGTAATTAATATGGTTGTGAACTAGGGTATCGAATTGTAGAGGTCGGTATGGAGGCGGCAAAATTTTAATAGCTTACTGGCGCCAAATGTATAAATCCGCCACTAAGTCTTATTGCAGATGTCAATCCTCAGACTTCTGCAGTATACATTCTTCTAAGATTTATTCACAAGATTGGAAATAATTATAAACTTTGCAAAGACTTTTAGGTGGCCTTAAACTGTTCTTACCAAAGTATAATTAAATACAAATACAAATCAATTATTTGGGCATAATTTATGTTAAGCTATAGTAATGATCCCAGAGGCTCCTGAACTAGTTAGAGACTGTGTGACGGGAGCCAATGGCTTCTCCTATTAATGTATCAATTAATTATACCAAAACAGTGATAAAGCATTATAAAATTATGTAAAAAAATATTTAAAAGTAATTTTAAATTTTGATTACCATTCCAATAAGTAGCCAAATGAAAAATAATAATAAGATAAAATAATTTTTAAACCATTAAATGCAACAGTCTGCGCTATTCTATGCGCAGTTTGTGTGAACATGTGTATGTGTGTGTGTGTGCTGTGTGGGTGTGATTGTGTGGGTGTGAGTGTGTGTGTATATGTGTGTGTGTTAGTGAGTGAGTGGGTGAGTGGGTGTGTGTGAGTGAGTGAGTGAGTGGGTGTGTGAGTGAGTGAGTGTGTGAGTGTGTGTGTGTTAGTGGACGTGCCAAATGAAAATCAGAAATAAAAACCCTCCAGCATATCCTCAATGCCCTTGTAGTCATACTCCTTGAGCCACTTCAGAATTGATGTCCTCCTGTTGCTAAGAAGTAATCGCCCCTTGTGGAAATTTGCAACACTAGCTGTGTTGTCGATGCTTTGCTAGCCTGAAGAGATGTTTGTAGAAAAAAACGCCCTATTAAAACGCTTCATGTTGAAGCTTGGCGGGAAGATCTTTGGGGAAGGACATTCCACGCCTTGTATCCGCAAAAGAAAGGAGCGTAGTGGTCCGTGTTTTGTGTATATTCAAAGGCATTACCGATATTAAGAATCTTATTTGGGAATTGAAAGTGTGGAGCGTTATTTTTTAACCGAATTCCAAAAGGAGGAGGTTATCAATTCGACTGTATGTTTTTTTTTGTATGTATGTTACGCGATTACTCCGCCAATTTAGAATTGTTTTTGATGATTCTTTTTTTGGTTGGTAGGTCATAATATCTCACAGGTGGTCCCATTTAATTTTGTCGACATTGATTCAGCGCTTTTTGGAAAATCTATAAAAACATGACAAAAAGCAACGAATTCAATGTACATTGTACAGTACCACCGACTTAGCTGTTAAGGTGGGCAAAATTGGAACTACAGTTATTTCTTGGTGAGTTTCATACTTTGTTCTCCACTAGCGATGCTGTTAACTGAACAGCAAACATAAAGGAACAGAACTTCAAAAAAACAAAAAATTGTCTCCATGACGACCGGGCCCTGTTGTTTTTCGTTAAATTTTTCATGACCATTGATACAAAGTATTTCAGTCGTAATATTAAAAAATATTTTCTACTTTTTAGTTTCAGTTTGTAAATGTAGGTATAGTCATGAAGTCGGTTCTTTTTTTTTTCGAAGAATTATATTATTCCTTATTTAATGAGCTAATTTCTACTTACTGCATCCTCCTGCAGAAAATTAAATGTCGTTAACAAAATACAGTCTTTCAAAATGTCACAAAATTCGTAATCTTATTCCCTGTCACCCTTATAAAGGTACCAAATTGAATTGCCAAGGGCTTTCAAAAGCAAAATAGGGAAGGCCTTTTAAATAGGACCGTACCGTAAAATCCTCGCCATTGTCAGGTGTTAAATCTTACGACAGGTCTGAGGTTGCCTCGTAAAATGGTTAAATATTCACTAGACAACTCCAGGAAATTATTTTAATGTTTTAAAGGTAAATTGACAGTTTTATTTAAGACAAGCAACGCATCCCAGCTTCGCACGGGTGTAAGTCTTATTTTTTTACACCTTGGGTTACATTATTGGAGTATTAAAAAGGATATTAAAAAAAATTGCCTATGCCACCCGGAAATAGTGTAGCTTGCCAACAGTGAAAGAATTTTTGCAAATCAGTTTAGTAGTTTCGGAGCCTATTCAATGCAAACAAACAAACAAACAATCAAATCTTTCCTCTTTATAATATTAGTATAGAAATTGGTATTTTTGATAGTTAATTGTGAGAGAAAATTAAAAAACAAATACGAATCTCTTTAATACAATATATTCGAAAGATTGTGTGTAATTAGGTATATATAAATGTGTTACTAACTTTGTTGCCACTCAATTCAGTAATGGCTGAATTGATTTGAATTAAATTTGTCATATTAGGCTAGCTTATACCCTAGATTAGCACATATGATACTATTTACACATACGGTTTCTGTAGAAAAGCGGGTAATTTTTATTATTACTAAATAATAGGCTTGCGTTTGACCGCCAACTTGCTTGATGTTAAGCGATGATGTGGTCTATGATGGAGCACGCTTGCCTAAAAGAAACTGATTCACTCGCGATTTGAAGACACCCAGATTACAAATATCGGGGAACACTCATTTATTACAGCGTATTCCATAGACTGGCAGTGCGCACAATAAAACATTTTAATAATTGACACAGGCACATGCACAAAACGTGAGGCGCCAAATCCTGTCAAAAGAAAGAAAAAAAGCGTTAGTTAAGATGTAGATAGACTTTATTGATAACAAGCTGCACTATATGATAGCCCGTTGGTCGAGTTGGTAGTGAACCTGCCTTCTGAGCTTGGGGGCGTGGGTTCGATTCCCACCTAGGACAAACATTTGTGTGATGAACATTTGTGTTTGTTCTATATCTGGGTGTTAATATCTATTTAAGTATGTATTTAAACCTATATATGTATACATATCAGTCTCTGGCAGCCATATCACAAGCTTTGCTTAGTTTGGGGTCAGATGACCGTGTGTGCAAAAATGTCCCGATTTTTTTAATTTTTTTTTATTTATTTTACTATACGATTCAAATTTGCACTGAACTTTGATTCCACTTTTGTTGTGCGATCTGCCAGTCTATGGAAGGCGCTTCCTGAAGGGGTGTTGGTGGCCAAACGTAGATGTATTATACATTATTGTATTGTAGTATTGTATATAAAAAAAAACTTATGTGGGACAAATAGAATGCGCTTCCTGCCTCGGTGTTCCCTACAAAGTACAACCTGGATCTCTTATTATATAAAAAAATACTTATGTGGGACAAATGGAATGCGCTTCCTGCCTCGGTGTTCCCTACAAAGTACAACCTGGGTCTCTTCAAGACAAGAGTGAATAGGCACGTCCTGGGCAAGCGTGCTCCATCTTAGACTGCATCGTCACTTACCATCAGGTGAGTTGTGGTCAAACTCTAGCCCATTTCATCATTAAAAAAAAACTAGCATCTAAATATTAGATCAGTGGCCTTACTCTTGACACTCGATTTCAATCGTAATTTGGGATTGGGATCGAAAACATGCCATTTTGGTATTCTTGAATTCTAAACTAGCGCACGATTGGAACCGATAATGGTGGAATTTTATGAAACTAAATAAAATCGACTCAACTCGACGCTTTCGGTACTCTTGACGCGATTGAAGAGTACCAAATGGCATGTTTTTGATCCCAATCCCAAATTACGATTGAAATCGAGTGTCAAGAGTAAGTCCACTGTTAGCCTCAACTGATTGAGCTGAAATTTGACATACTTATGTAAATTCGGTGACAATGGCAATGTTATGATACCATTGAGCTGGTCTGATGATGGAGACAGAAGGTGGCCATAGGAACTCCTAAACAAAACGACGTAATCCCATCATGTTTCCACCGACTCAAATTATACGTATAAGTTTGTTCGGGCGCCTTTTGTTTTGGCAATATCAATAATTTTGTTAAATAAACTCATTTTCAAGTAGAGTTTTTAGGGTTCCGTACGCAAAGCAAGCCCAAAGGGTAAAAACGGGACCCTATTACTAACCTTACGATGTATGTCTGTCTGTCCGTCTGTCCTACCTTTTAATGGCTATATATTTCGAACCGTAATAGATAAACAGTTAAAATTTTCACAGAATACGTAACGTTACGGCGGCTTAACTAAAAAATTGTATAGTAAAAAATAAAAAAGACAAGGGTGTCCCCATACAACAAACGTATTTTTTACGTATTTTTGTATTAGCTCTATTGTAAAAAGGATAATACGTACAAGCGTCAAACTTGACACGATTGTAGTACACATTCTAAAGTATAACAACAAATAATAAATAATAGCCAAGTACGAGTCGGTGACAAATTTCTGTTCATTACCAATTATACTCGAGCGCTTGTAGCAAACTGCGTAGCAAATTACTCTGACAATTTTAGAAGGTTGACTTGGACAACCTTATTGTATTTTGTAGTGGTACGAACCCTCGGCGAGCCCGACTTGCACTTGGCCGGTTTATTTCCAAAGATATTTTTCAAACCAATAATTAATGTTTCTTTGTTTCAGTGACGTCACCGGGGTCCGCTGCAAAACTGCGACAGTGCCAAATAATACCCATAGTTTTAATCATTGTATGGGCTAATAATACATAGATTTATTGATTAAAAATCTAAAAGAAAATGTAAATTACTATAAAATATTGATTAATTAAGGATAAGTAGGTGTTTATTTAGGCTACGTCGGCAGATAAAAATGTGAATTTAAATAATTAATTTATAGTTAAACGTACCTAAACGAGCTGAAGATTACGCCAAAGAATTGTAAAGACTAAGAAATATTGTTGATTTAATACAAATTATATGTGAGATACCCTTTGTTTTATTTAACCTCTTATTTTATTTAATGTTTTCTGGTCTGGTAAGTTTTTTATTCAATAACTTCTTTAACCTCTTACCTGTTATTTGACAAGTAGAAACTTTTCTAATGTGGCGCTAGCTCTTTGAGTAAACCTTGAACCTGAAAATATTCTTAAGGGTCCTGTATACCCCTGAAGCTTTCTCTCTCGCACATTTTCACATTATTGAAGATATAAAATCAATGAGTGTGAATTTCCAAAAAGTAACAAAATCATGTCATGGTGTCTATCGTAACATTGAAATCCGTTGCGTGGTTTAGGAGGAGTTAGCGGCCATACAGACATACAGACAGACAGACGCGGAGAGCGACTTCAATTTATACTATGTAGAGACTAGCGACCCGCCCGCCCGGCTTCGCACGGGTTTAATTTACGTGCGAAGCCGGGGCGGGTCGCTAGTTATATATATAAACCTTCCGTGAAAACATATCTAACTGATGGTGAAAACCGCATCAAAATCCGTTGAGTAATTTAGGAGGAGTTAGCGGCCATACAGACATACAAACAGACGCGGAAAGCGACTTCAATTTATACTATGTAGAGATAGAGAAGAGAAGAGACAGTGCAACAAGTGAAGATCTTATCTTTAACAGCTATCTCTACCAAACAAACGTTTGGGTGGAGAGAATTTGTGTCTATACACAAATACCTAATGTCTATACCCATTTAATCCACCTATGTGGATTAAATGGGTTAAAAACTAATAGTTACCATTCGTAAGTATTATAACCATCATTATGAGCCCTTCATATTCTCACTGCTGGGAAGTATGGTAACATCATCATCATCATAAGTTTTTTTTTTTTTTTTTTTTTTTTTTTTTTATTTAAAACACTTTGTACCTTACATTTCGAGTTTTATTGTTCCCACTGCTGGGACACAACACAAGCCTTCTCTCAGAGAGAGGATGGGCCCTAATCCACCATGCTGGCCCAGTGCATGCTGGTGAACGTAATATTTTATAACTTTTTGAAGTTCTTGGAGATATCGGTTTCCTAATTTTTTTTTCTTCAACATTTTTAGCAATAGCATTGAAACTGCACATAATATAAATGCTGGAACGAGTATCGAACCGGGTGCTATCAGATTGTAAAGCGCACATGCTACTGCTCGGCCATTGTACGTAAGTACGTCAACGTCAAACTCTATCCATTCTTCAAACCAATATTAAAATTCGGTCTGAATTGACAACTTTCCTTATTTTTTGAAGTCGGTTAATAAATGCGAAAGTGTGTTTATCTGTTGGTTTGTTTGTTCTTTTATATGCAGCAATAGATCAATGAATCGACCTTATTTTTCACAGAGGATAATAACTCTTGTATTTCGGAAAATGTATGGTTCCTCAGATAATGGACACACGGATGAAACCGTGGCGCGCAGCTAGTCTATACTAATATTATAAAGAGGAAAGAATTTGATTGTTTGTTTGTTTGCCATTGCAAACAAACAAACAAGTAGTTCGGTTCAGTAGTTTCGGAGCCTATCCATTGATAGGCTCCGAAACTACTGAACCAATTTAAAAAATTCTTTCACTTTTGGGATGCTGCACTATCCCCGGTTGACACAGGCTATATATCCCGGCTTCGCCCGTGCGAAGCAGGGGCGGCCTATGTCATATAACATAATATATTTTACTCCTGGCGGCAAATTGGCGCTTGGATATCTTGTGACTTTGCTCTTACAGAAACGCTAGGAACTATTTTAAAATGGAATGTTACTATTTTCACTTATATAAACAAAACAATGTACATAGATTTACATTTAGGCATTTATTTTGGAATTGTGAACTAATATTAAAATCAATATTTAAATTTATAATTAATCGGATAGCTAAAAACAAAATTGTATTTATTATCTGTTGAACGCTACATAATTATGGAGACATCTTGTGCGCCGACTCGCTCGCACTCAAGCCATTTTTCTGTAAGCAAGAAAGAGAAAGGAGATGCAGGAAGCCATTTTGATGGCCGGCATTCTCACGACGTCCAGCAGAGCAGCTGGATCGACTGGAATCACATTTTATTAATTTCTTCATTTTTTAACATGATAATTTGAAGAAGATTACCGCAGTTTCCCTACGGGAACGAAGGAGTCAAATTTTCAGCTCGAAACCAAGATGGGCACTATTTTGAAAACGTTTTTTTGAAGACCACGTCACGGCCACGCCTTGGAGGAAATTAGATGATTTTTTGAGATGAAGATTGGATAACTTATACTCCAGAGCTACATCGAGTGTTCCTGATTCAGCTTGAGATGATCTTGTAGAAGCCACCTCGCACAAGCCGGAATACAGATAACCTATTTTAATTTTTCACTTTTTTACCACGTCGTCATTTTCAATTTATTTGATGACGACGCGAATTTGGTTTAGCTTTTTCTCTTAACCAATAGCCTAGAGCTATTCTCATTATTATTAATAACTTTAGAACAATTTATATTAGGTTATTTTTACAAGACCATTGTGAAAATTCTAACCTACAATATCCGAATCAAATTAATTCCCATTTGCCATTTTTTTTAATTCGATATGACAAATGGCGCCCGAATTTGTTTAAATAAAAGCTTATTTTGAATTAAATATTATAAAAAAATAATTTGATATCTTGTGCAAAGGCGTATGTTGGAATTTTGTAACAAAAATTTCAAGTTAGTCAGCTGTAGCTGTATGTATTTATACAGTAATATTTTGAGTTTGTATAACAAATTTTATTAGAAAGATGTTTAAGACACCGCCAAATGACCATGAGCAGTCAATAAACAATACACCCGAACCCGAGATAGAAATTTCTCATAGCTTAATCGATATACCTGTTTCAGATACAATGAATTATGTCAACACTAATGTGAGAAGGACAATAGCACAAGGGGCATATCAATCGCCAAAATGCACAACACTTCATGCAAATCCAAGAACGAGTGTATTATACCCACTCGCAGACGGTGACAAATTCATACCATTTTTGAAACAAAGGAACTCAACTCCATGTAATGAAAAACCAGTATCACAGGTAACTTACAAGATAAACAGTAATTTCAACTCAAACTTATAGTCTTGGGAACTGAAATGTAGCGGACATACCTGTGTGATGGAAATTTTTGAATCGTGTGAGTGAATTTTTGTTAGGCCGGAGATGTATGTCATGCTGTGGTATTGAGAAGTTTCTCAGAACTGCTGGATGGTGCAGCATTAAAGTTTTATAAGTCTGTTCGACACGCTTTAACCTCATAGGAAGTTTTTTTTTATATATTTTATACCACCGCAAACTTCTAATATAAGAAGGAGTTTTGTGGAACACAGTCCACCTTACAGAAAAAAGGTGAGACAATTTTTTTATATTTGTTAAAATTCGAAGAAATTAAGAAAATTAGTATAAGTTTAGCATAATTTTTTTGATTTACAGTACCTACACATATCTAGTTACCAATAGATATCTAAATTTTGAATATCGGCTAGGTATTTTTGAAGTTAAAATGAAAACAGTATTTTAACACCAAAATTTCACAAAATGAAAATTTAAATTTTATTGTTTTTTCAGATTAGTACTTCTATAGATATTTTAGACTTTTCTAAATACATAAAAATAGGCACGAAATCATATTATCTATGATTCTCCTTAGGGATCCTATTCAGAATTATGACATTGTCATATTTTCTATTCAAGTTCATGTACTTACCGTTGCATACTACAAGTTTTTTACTCAAACAAAGTATGTCTACAATACATACAGAAAACTACCTACTTAGGCGTTGTTAATACACGCATTTAAGTACCTTTTTTTGATTTACCAAAGTTGCTAGTAATAAGTGCTATACCAGAAGGCAAGACTTACTTACATACACGCATTTGGTATTTCGCTACATAGAACAAGTATTGTTTTCTTTTCGTAGCAATTTTTTATACTTTGAGATTGGGTTGTTATTCTAAAACCAAATCTGTAAAGCATTTTTTGAGGTTAAGTATGAGTAATTATACATTACAAATACAATACCGAATAAACATTCAATAACGCATACTTTTATGTGATTATTAGTTCATAACCCACATATTGGGCAATTTATTCAGGTTTCAATTAGAAAGAAAACCTACCACATAGCTTTCTGCTAATTTATTTGGAAGAATTTAATTCCAAACTTTTTGTTACATTGCTAACATACCGGATTTGACTAAAATAAGTATGTACCCAGTATGACTTATATATTTTGACTGACAGAGTTATAACTATAAAAGGTATACCTAAGACCATATTGTTAAGATGACATAAAAGTCACAAACAACCTTTATGATCGATCATTAGACATTAATTCTTAATTTATAGTTAGCAGCATCCACTGCATATAAAATAAGTATACTAACCAATAGTTAGGTTTAAATATTAAGGTTTATCTTTAGTTAGCTTATACCTTAGCTAGTTTTTTTGGATTTAGTTCTCTTATACCTACCTAATAATTATTTACAGTTAGACTAGTAGATGTTAACTTAGGAAATAGGAAGTTTTCACTAGAAAACAACACACACACAACACAACACAACAACACTACACACACATATATATTATTAAACATTAGTAATAGATTTTACCACCTATAAATTAGCATAACTGTTTCAGATATATTCATATATATTTCAGATTAAAACCAATATGGTATAGAATTTTTTTGAAAATATCTTTCCATACCTACCTACATACGGATGGGTGGATCATAGATAAATTATAACTTTTATAGGACTTTTGCTTAACTACTTTTGAACTGTTAGGCAATTTGTTGTTTTTATAAGGTTTATGTTAATAACAAGACCAATATGCTATAGTTTAATTTTTTTTGAAAATAACTTTCCATACCTACCTACATACGGATGGGTGGATAATAGATAAACAATTACTTTTATAGGTCCATTACTGAACTACTTTTGTTTTGTTAGGCAATTTGTTGTTTTTATAAGGTTTATTTCATACCATCATGGTACTTACAATGGAAAGGAATCATGGACTCATGAGTATGAAAAGTGAAGCAAGTATATGAGAGTAGTAAATTTATTAAAAATATTAATAAATTTATTATTAATTCTAAGTTTATTTTTTATATATTATTTTATTATATTTATAAAATTTGTTTTTTCGATGAAATGAAAGATAAATGAACGTAGAAAAACAAAGGTGTGCATGGTGATTTTGAATGAGCTAGTGGATGTGTATACCGGATGTATATTTTGAAAGATGAAATGAAAGAACCTTGCTGAAGTATCAAACTCACTATATTTCAGAATTCCAAACTACTACAAAACCTTTCTTTTCATGCCTACCCCGTCTGTTCAGACAGTGAACTGTCTTTTGTTTCAAAAGGGGGATATTGTCATATAACATAATATATTTTACTCCTGGCGGCAAATTGGCGCTTGGATATCTTGTGACTTTGCTCTTACAGAAACGCTAGGAACTATTTTAAAATGGAATGTTACTATTTTCACTTATATAAACAAAACAATGTACATAGATTTACATTTAGGCATTTATTTTGGAATTGTGAACTAATATTAAAATCAATATTTAAATTTATAATTAATCGGATAGCTAAAAACAAAATTGTATTTATTATCTGTTGAACGCTACATAATTATGGAGACATCTTGTGCGCCGACTCGCTCGCACTCAAGCCATTTTTCTGTAAGCAAGAAAGAGAAAGGAGATGCAGGAAGCCATTTTGATGGCCGGCATTCTCACGACGTCCAGCAGAGCAGCTGGATCGACTGGAATCACATTTTATTAATTTCTTCATTTTTTAACATGATAATTTGAAGAAGATTACCGCAGTTTCCCTACGGGAACGAAGGAGTCAAATTTTCAGCTCGAAACCAAGATGGGCACTATTTTGAAAACGTTTTTTTGAAGATCACGTCACGGCCACGCCTTGGAGGAAATTAGATGATTTTTTGAGATGAAGATTGGATAACTTATACTCCAGAGCTACATCGAGTGTTCCTGATTCAGCTTGAGATGATCTTGTAGAAGCCACCTCGCACAAGCCGGAATACAGATAACCTATTTTCATTATTCACTTATTTTCCACGTCGTAGTTTTTTTCCCAATTTTTGATGCCGACGCGCAGAAGTGCGCCAGCTTTCCTTTAACCAATCGCCATCAGCCATCTCATGATTAGGATTAGTTTGTAACGATTTGTAATAGAATATTTTAACAAGTAAACGCATTGTAACCTAAAATATAATAATTAGTTTATTTTCCACATCCCCTTAGCACAGGATAGGTACATTTAAATCATTCAATTCCATCAAGAGGACCCTTGTACTCCAGAGGTCCGATGATTCTGGACTGATTCGTATCCAGGCAACGTTTCACCACAATCCCACACTTTGTCATTTTCCACCATTTTCCATTTGTCGCTCATTCCACCCGACAAATGGACTTTTTTTAATTCGATATGACACCTACTAGTATTATATAAAAATGAATCCCTATTTACCTAGTTACACTGACGGGAAGCTACACTATCCCCGGGTGACATAGGCTATAATCTATACCCGTGCGAAGCTGGGGCGGACCGCTAAAAAATTATTTGATAAAAATCACGTCGTGAAAAACGTATGTATTCCATCCTGGATAATAATGATCCGCAAGTGTTATTAAAAAGTTCATTTGCAGGCGCAAAATGAGGGGTTTATTGTGTCGGCGCAAACAACTCGTTTATTGCTAGTGTTGGATGACTTTTTGATGGATGCGACGTGACTGTGGCGGTACAGTCAGTGCTATAATATGCAGCTAGAACTCGATGAAAGCACAGAAAATACGTTCTACGGACACAAGTACTTAATAGTCAGTAATTTATTGCACATTATGAAATTAACATGCAAATCTTTGGCAGCGTGTTTAAGGTAGGTATCACAGTTCGTAGTTCATAGTTATTTCATCTTGATTCATACCTTGTAGTATAATTATCTTTTATTTCATCATCATCATCATATTTCATAAAACCTTTTTCTTACTTATTCTAACTCTTTGTTTATTACACACAGGCACTATACGATTACGCTTCCATTATTTTAAAAATTCAAAATGATAAACAAGAAAAAGAACGAGGGTGATGACACTCTGGGACAGGCTGCCAAGCTAAGCGGACGTGTATAATAAATATGGAAAATAATAAAATAAGCGTCTGAGTCCTTGAAACCTGGAACCTTGACCCTAGAAAGTCCTCGAAACCTGGAACCTTGACCCTAGAAAGTCCTTGAAACCTGGAACCTGGACCCCTAGACTCCAGAAGACACCACAACCTATATGTTACACGTCAAAATAATAAGTAGTTAATGTTTATTAAATAACAACAATTTTTTATTTTAGCAAAATAAGTAATTAAACATTTTAAAATCGGTAAATTCAATTCAAGGTAAAAACAAAAATACAATATAAATTTGATTATCATAGAAGTTTAATAAAATAGATTTGATTTCAGATATGGTGGCCGCTGAAAAAATGTATCTAACAGTTGCTTTAACATTTTAAAAAGCTTACCAAAAACACAAAATTCTGATTACTTTAATTTTTTGAAAGAAGTAACATAGCTGGAAGCTGTAGATTTTTTCATTGTTGCTGCAGCTGCCAGACGCATTGTCTTAGGCCCATTCCGCGGTAATCGATACCAGGTAGTAAAAAAAAAATGTTACGAATATGTTGACTAAAATAGAAAATTAACAGGTTTCATGTTTTTAATTTTCATAATCCAAAAGAAATTTATCAATATTTTCGCAGATTTTCGTAATATTTTGTACCAACTCAGAGGAATCCAAAGTCGGAATAGTAGGGTTTTCTTTATATTAAAATGTTAATATTTTTTTTAAAGTTAATAACATATGACAGCTCGCCATTTTCATTTGCTCTCAGTGCTGGGACTTGTTATTATTTGTTGTAAAAAAGTTGGAATTAATAAGGTAAGTAGTAACCATTTTACAGATAAAATTGTAACCACAAGTATTTGTGTAACACCCGTCACAAAATATATAGAAAAGTTAATCCTACATCAGTTTACTAATTTTTATTTTGTAATTGACCTTGTAAAAGTAAGGGTATGTGATCAATGAACACCTGAAAAGTATTTGTGTGCCTTAAAAAGACTTCAGGTCAAAATAAAGGCTGGGTTTATTTGTGTAACATCCGTCACACGTAACACCCGTCACAACTTTCTTCACTAATGTTTTACTTTTTAGTGCACAATGTGCTTTTTGACTGTTTGTAAAATAGTTTTGGAGTGCTTGCTTGGCTTTTCAATAATTTATTTTTGCAGTTTGGATGTAGCTGGACTGCAAAAACAGCACTATTACTCCACTACTAGTGACTCGGGAGAAACTACATTTCATATGGTCTTACATGTAGTTTCAGCATCCAAAAATTACTTTGTTCAAAGACAAAGTTGTGTGCGAAGATATTTACATTCAGTAAGTGAAGAAAACCAAGATGCAGAAAAGAGCACAGAAAAAATTAATACAGAAAAAATTACCAACAAAAAAGAAAACCGGAAAAACAACAAAAATAGTAAGAAAATTATGAGAAAAGTAAAAAGAATAAAGACCTAGATAAGACAACAAGAGAAAAATAAAGTTTAATAAACCAAAAATTTGAGAGAACACAGAGATAGTTTAGTTTTAAGAAGTTGCCTGTTACCTCTATAGTCATAACAGGAAAGAGGATTTTTTTAATAAATCTGCCTCATAGTGTGATGATAATGGCCAAAAGCCATATCTAAAAAAATATATTTAATGTTTTTAATTGATTTATTAATAAATAAAGTCCCAAAATGTACTCAAGTTTTTTTTATTGGCACTCTTAACACCCGTCACAAATCTTGTAACACCCGTCACAAGCTTTTCTTGTGAAAAAAGACATGCAAAATAATTCATCCACAAAATTGTTTAGAGTTATCTGAAAGGAAAATTATTTAACTCTCTACTTAGCTATTAATTTTGTGACAAAAATTTATAATTTAGCTGAACTTTGATGATTGGTCAACAAGGTAGCATATTTTGCAAAGTACAAGTAACACCCATCACAGGGCTTAAATCTACTATTGCATCTAAACGCTTGAATAATTTCTTATTTATTTATGTTTTAATTAAATAAATCATTGAATTTAATTGCGTTTTATTCTTAACGCAGACATTTTTGTTCTTATTTAGGAATTATAACAGTTTGAATGCGTACAAATGTAACACCCGTCACCACGGAATGGCCCCTTAGCGCCTGCACTGTAGTAGTTGATTTTCTTTTCACAATTTCAGTGTTCCCATAGTAAAGGTTTTCATAATGAACCGAAAGTACAGTGATATTTGAAATATATGTAGGCCGACTTATCGGAACCGGTGTTTAAAAAAAACATTCATTTTTAAGCTGGACTATCAATAATAGGGCTTGAATCCGGTTAACGAACAGTTTTAACGGTCTATTTTGGATATTGGTGCAATTTTGCTCGAAACCCAAGCAAAATAATTACCTTCACAATGATCTAAATGGTAAATATAAATTAACCGGTTAATTCCACGAGACTTAATTGCTGCCTCCGTTTTGAAGCGCGGTACGATGACCAAGGCTCACGAAGTGCATCGAAAGTCACCGTGCTCGCTTCGGCGCCTAAAAGACCAATACCAAACTAAATAAAACCAATACAACACTAAATACAATTACCAAATTAAACCAATATTGAACTGGTTTATTGAATTCAAACGATTCCCAATCGTTCTTGCCAAAAAACCCGTTATAAGAACAGACATAACCGGAAATAAAGGTTCCCAATCTACTGTCTATCTTGACTAGTTTGAAAATTGAACCGTTTTCCAACCCTAGTACCAGTAATGAGCTGGTATATGAAACATGCTGTTTTCGTTAGCATTTTCTACTCGATCGTACGAACCATAACAATAGTTCTGATAAATAAATGGCGCATGAAAATCGAAAACTGATGATACCCGAGTATCATTCATAGTTGGGATGCTCGTAACTATAAACAACTACATCAGTATTTCAAAGCCTATTCAGTGTGTTACATAGAATGACAACTGATATGTGAAAAAGCTTTCGGAAAATGCCAATAATAATGAAATAGGGTTTACAAACAAAGTAGATTATTCAAAATAGGGCTTGACATTTTTTGTAAAATCTGAATTAGATACATAGTCTCATCATCATCAGCCAAAAGACGTCCACTGCTGAACAAAGGCCTCTCCCTTAAACCTCCACACTGAACGAGAGCCTGCCTTTTGCATCCACTGGATGCCCGCGACTGTCACAATGTCGTCGGTCCATCTATTGGGAGGCCTACCTATGCTGCGTCTTCCGGTTCATGGTCTCCACTCCAGAACCTTTCTTCCCCATCGGTTATCGGTTCTTCGAGCGATGTGGCCTGCTCATTGTCACTTCAACTTGCAAAATACAAGATACATAGTACATTCTACATTCTTGTTTTTATGTTTTATTTATTTGTAGGCATTGATGTAAGTAAGTAGGGGGAAGATACGGGACGAACTTCTTGACGTGAACCGCACAAATTGGGCTCCCGGGCACAATCGACTTCAGTCACAATCGAACTGGCGTTTTGATAGCACGTGAATTACTTGTCAAAATTGAGTGAAATAAAGCAGCAAAAATTACTTCCTGCGTTTTCACAAGGTGCACCAACAGTTCGAAGACAAAAAACAAGTTTCACGGCATTACTTTTCACTCGTAAATACTTAAAAACAATTAACTTAATTTTCTTTAAATGTCACTTCTATGGTCTGGTCTAGTGTAGTGTCTAAACTACACTACAACTACACTAGTCGTCACTTGCCGGGTCCAACAGAATACCAGCGCTGGTTGTGTACAACCAGCAACATGCTGAGTTGGGGCCGGTTTTTGTGATAATGTACCTACTTATATATGAAATATTTTGTTTAGCTTTAAATTACATTATCGCAAAATAAACTTTTCTGTATTTCTGTATTACTAGTAGTACTTTTTTTTTTCAATGTAAGCATAGTACTTAGAATTATGGTAACACAACGTTTTCTTTAAGGTACATTGAATAGTCTTTTAAAATGTTGTTTCAAAAAAGTTGTTAAACATAGAAACTGGATTTAAAAAATATAAAAGAATAATTTTTTAAGTATGAAAACTTGTTTCCATCAAAATGACAATTATACTGATAATTTTGTCTTATTATTTTCTTTATTCCTACAGCTTAGGTACACAAGTACCTAAAATAAGCTTTCTTACTTACTTCAGCTTTTACAGAAAGAATCAGTCTTAGCATCATGGGAAAAAATTGTTTTTAATACATTGTATTCAGCGTATTAAAAGTATATAACGGGACGTAAGGAAAGAGAGAAATTGTTTTTTTTATGTAAAAAAAAGTATTTTTCCTTTCTTTTATTTTCTTTTTCTTTCTTTACTTTTATTTTCCTTTCCTTTCCTTTTTTTATTTTTTATTTATTTAAGAACTAATTAATTTTACCTTTAGTGTAGTTGTGTAGCTATGCAATGTTATGTAGGTGCAATAGAGCTGGGGGGGGGGATTGATGTGGTGGTGGTATCAAATTGCAATCGTCCTCTCACAGATCTAGTGACTCACAATTAGTTTTTTTTTGCGTATGTATGTAAAATTTAGAATAAATGAATATGATAAAAAAAGTACATAAATAATTTTATACCATCGAAAATGCTGCAATATGCAAACGAGATAGAAGACACGCGAAATATTGGCTCTTAATTCATGTATGGAATTTCCAAGACCAATGTGCCATCTTGGCGCTGTTGATGATTTACCTAACCTAATACAAGTCTGCTTAGTTATCCTTTGACAAAGGAGTCATTAGTGCCACCCTACAATCTCAATTATACTAAATAGCCCGTTAAGCTTGATCTAAGCTTAGCAATTTATAGACTAACCAACTTATTTGTACAGTTGGCCAATGCTGGAACTATACATTTTCAACGGCTGGCTGTTAGTTTTGTTCAGAAAATTAGATGGTGACACCTTCATTCAACTGTACAATTAAGTTGGTCGTCTTGAAGATCTAGGCTTTATGTGGATTTTGTTGAATTGCCACCTGTAACAGGATTAGTGGAAATCAGTGTGGGGTTAATAATTGAAGTGAAAAATTCTTTAGGCACGTCGGACACTTTTTGGGATGGGGAAAAGCACTGAACTCACGTGACCGTCACTCGTTTGAGTAAAGTCGGCTCGAGTCGACTAAGGGAGCGAGAGAGTTATAGTCAACTTTGATGAAGTTTTCACTTCTGTTTTGTGCAGCACACACTTTTTCTCGAACATGGTATTTAATGTGTTTATTATTTTAATAACATACTTCGGCGAAACTTGGACAGATTGTTCAGTTAGGTAAGTCCAACTTAGGCAAAGAGGTCGCCCGAAGAATTTAACTCGGATGGGCAGCGTTCGTGAAATTGCGTGACATCTTCTCGTCCAAGATACCACAGTGCCTCAAGACGAAGGTCTTTGACCAGTGTGTGTTGCCAGTGATGACATATGGTACTGAGACGTGGTCCTTAACTGTTGACCTTTTGGAAAAACTCAGAGTCACACAGCGGGCAATGGAGAAAGCTATGCTCGGAGTTTCTTTGTGCGATAAAATCTGAAACGTGGATATTCTCCAAAGAACCAGAGTCACCAACATAGCTGTTAAAATTTGCAAGTTGAAGTGGCAATGGGCAGGCCACATCGCTCGAAGAACCGATAACCGATGGGGAAGAAAGGTTCTGGAGTGGAGACCACGAAAAGGAAGACGCAGCGTACGGAGGCCTCCCACTAGATGGACCGACGACATTGTGAGAGTCGCGGGCATCCAGTGGATGCAAAAGGCAGGCTGTCGTTCAGTGTGGAGGTTAAAGGCCTATGTTCAGCAGTGGACGTCTTCTGGTTGATGATGATGATGATGACTTTGGCGAAAATTTAATTTCAAGTTTTCACACTTTCCTACAGTATTTAGAGGTCAATTCTGGTGCGTACAATATATTTCAGTATTGTAAGGTGTGAATTAACTCTAAAGAATGAACGCTGAAAATGAAAACAAGCATTTTCGAGGTATCCATGTAGCAACTGAATTAACTGAAAAGCTGCAAAACCCTTAAAAGCATGGCTCAAATCCTACCATAATTATGTTAATAGAACGCGAGCACACCCTCTTTGAAACCTTTGTGTTATAGCAAAGCTTTGACTGTACTTAGTGTGACTACAATTTTATACTTCAGGGAGACATTTTACGACAACTATAAAATATGGTCTTTTATTATAGTCTATCAAAGACCAATAATAAATAACATTTTTCTTACTGGTTACAAATATTACGTACAGCAAAAAGGATACAATACAATATCTCTTTATTATACACCGAAAAATACAAAATGAAACTCAAACAAAAGGTGCTTGCAGACGATGCGTAGTGCAAGTAACAAGTGGAAGTAGTCAGTGATTATTACGCATCATCTGCAACGATGTGCATAGTGAAAGTGGCAGTGATACTTGGCGCCAAGTGGTACTTTGCGCTGGTACTTGGCGCCAAGCGAAGCTTCGTTTCCCCCTGCTCGTGTGTCAGCCACAGCGGCAACTGTGCATTGTTCTTCTGATTCAAGCACTCGTGCAAGTCCGTACTCGCACGCAAGTTGTAGCGTCACCGTGCAGATGGCTACTTATCGTTTGAGCGCCTACTTCTATTTGTTTACTTGTACTACGCATCGTCTGCAAGTGCCTGAACATGTCGGATACTTACTATGCCAAGTATAACCCCTCGCATCTCGTCTCCCGCGCGCCTACGGCGCCGTTCGAGATGCCAGCTAGCAGTGCGAGTACATTTTGAGTGTTTCATAAGATATACCAGCATGTTAACCTGATGGTAGCTGCGCTTACAAAGATAGCTAGTTAATAGCTAGCCGGCACGTGCACCGGCTGCGCAATGCGCATTGTGTCACACCAACTTGCCAAGTCCGATACATTCGTGCATGTAGCTGCAACAGAAGTATTACCGCCTGCCGCATGAAATTAGGGATGAATTTCTTGGGGATCATTTAAACACAAATTATAAGAATGGCTTATCGAACAGGCATTCTTCAAGTACTCTGACACGACCAAAATAAGAGTGATTTAATTTTAATTTTTACATTGTATAATAAAATTGTAAATTGGTTATTTTTACTACTAAAATTATTATTGTTTCATTATTATTCAATTTCATATTTATTTTGGCCTTGAATGTATCCATTGCAGTAGTGTTTTTTTGACATTGTTATGAATAAATAACTATAAAATATAATAAATTTTATGTTTTTTGGCAAGAATGTAAAACATTCATATTTAATTGTGCTCAACGAATTGGCGCTAAAAATTTAAAATGTACCGATTTTTCAAACAACATAGTCACCCTGGTCATACTCTGCTACTCCTAGTGAATTCAATATCGCGGCTCGAAGCAAAGAGCTTCATGTGGCGGTGGCAGATTAAAAACTGCAATGAAATATCCTTTGTTATAATATCATTTGGATCACATAAAAGCTCTTTGCGTTGGACGTGGAAGCTGTTTTGCGCTACTTTAATAATACAGAATGATGAGCTCATAATAAAAATTGATTTATTTTCGAAAATATATTCTATGTAAAGATATAATGAGCAAAAATGAAAGAGATCTGGTCAACTTTTAAACATAATAATGATACAAGTTACCGATTATTTTTATGTGTGTGTTAATTATTTTCATAACCTGGATACAAAGTCCTTCAGTCGTAATATTAAACAAGATTACGATATTAAATAGCGTCAAACAAGTCATAGTCACTGTCAGAGTCAAGCAAAGTAAGTCGCGGTCAAGTAAAACTCATGGCCCAGTAAAGTGGTTGAAACGTACACCAAGTGAAGCTTGGTGAAGTTCTACCTAGCAGTGGGTAGGAGTTTCAAAAGAAAGAGTTTAAGATAGTATAAGTTAAGATTTAATCAAGCAAGAATGAATTTACAGGAGACTGAGGGTCGTGTGAACTCGGAAGGTGATGGCGATAAAAAAACGTGTTGGTCCCTTGTTTTGAGACTTAGCTTGAAGAGCTGGGGCGCCGATCGCCGCGTGGCTCGACGCGGCTCGTGGCACGTAGGATGTCAGCAGGGCAGCGCAGCGACGAGACGGCTTCGTGAGCTTTTTCAGGCGTGACCGGAGTGCGGTCAGCGCGTAGTAGTTCCTGAAGTTTGTGCGTGGCCGGAGTACGACCGACGTAGTAGAAGGGAAGTAGACGTAGCGTCACGACAGCGTGGCGACTCGTACGTGGTCGGAGAATTGGCGTAGAGGGTAGGAGCCTGAAATGCGTCGAAGAAACTACGCATGAGGATCAGTACTGAAGAGCCGCTCGGCCACGTCGTGTGAGATCCCGAAGATAACGGCAGATCGGACTAGGCCCCGCCTCACATGACGTGGTACCGGCGTTAAAACACAGTTTTTGATCGGAAGGATCCAAGATTACGCAGATAGTACGGATATGAAACGCACTTGCACTGCGTTTTAGAACACAGGTGGCCTGATGATAATTCAATTGACAAATAACGATTAGCATTATTTGTCGAGACAGATTTCACAATTAACACATTTAAAAGGCATCTCACATAACTTACCCGATGAAGACGGGCTAACAAGTTGGTTGTAATAGTTTAAAGATGTGAGCGACTTTTTCACTGGAGTACATCTGCGCGTATGACCCAGTTTTTATTTCGGGTCCTATATATATCGTATTCCTTCTAGAAAGAATACGATATTTATATACCCGAATCTTTAAAACTGTAGTTTTTATCAATTTCCTTTGTCTTAGAACAATGCCGATTTTTGCATAGCGGAATGAAACTGACTGACATTACGTCAATCACCTTCATTCTGTCAACAATGTTTATGTCATAGTAGTGACCTTTTTTATTCATTAAGTTTGGCTTCTAGCGTATGTGCCATTTGCCATGAATTTGGGAGTAGGTAACGATCATGGAACGTTACATGGTGGAGGCTTTACAAGAGGCTTCTATGGAGTTATTTCACTTGGCCACACTCAAACACGTTCATGAGCACATAATAAATAAAAATCCACCATTATTACACATGAAATCTCGAAAATACACAAGTTTAGGAAAATAATACAACGAGCCGACATGTTTTTTTCCACGTTGGCGCCAAAACTCCAATTTTTTTTATTCAACTATAAAGTTGCCCTTTTCTTACCCATTTACTAGGTATGTAGGTAGGTACCAATTGTAAGTTGTAGGTAAATACATAAGTAACTCTGGTACTTTTTGTGCTTAAATGGCAGAACCGAATTTAATATTTTCTAAAAAAGTGTGCGTAAGGAAAAATATCAGCATCATCAGCCTTTGATATCCAATTGCTGAGAATAGCCCACCTTTGATTGGCACCATACACGCTGGTCCCTTGCCAATAACCTCCGTTTTCATCCTGCCGCAGACTTCATTCTTCCAGGATGCAGATAACCTGGCCTGAGCCACTATACCGTCACTGGACACCACCTGGAATATAAAAATAATATACGATATTTTATTTATATTACACGGGATTACTCACGTAAGAATAAGCCGGTTAATCCGACTATGTTCACCTTGAAAAAGACCGCCTAATGTGGTTAAAACTATAGACGACGTTACCTGCTTAATCTTACGTGAGTAACCCCGTGTAATATAAATAAAATGTGTGAAAACCACGTCAGTTTCCATAATAAAACACAGGATACATTTATACAGGAAAGTGTGGGACACAGCTAGTAAATAATAATGGAAACTTTAGACAGGTTCTACAGTAAACCAGATTGTCCAGAAGTTTACTACACTTAGTTTCTGCGTTGCTTCAATGCTTCACCGGCAATACCAAGCCCCGAGTTTCAAAGCCCAAGGTAAGTCCGAGAAAAACAGCTCTCGAACGCTTGACGTGTTTTCCGATACCGACGAATATTGGGGGCAGTTTACACTGAACATATTGTTATCACTCAATTATGGCGCAAACGCCAGTTCAACTGTCTGTACTGGTAAAGATAAAATGGTGTGGAGATAGGTTTGTGGTATTTGAGTTTGAAATTTTTTGGAGACTGTTTTGCCATATTTTAAATTCATATATGAATATGCCCGCGAAAAGTTTCAAGTATGTCTCAACTGGTAAGAACGTAGGTATAGCTAAATCTAAGTTTATTGGCCATAGCCAGGTGAGGCTTAATGAGAAAAGAGAAGGGTCAATTTGGGTGTTTCAGATCACGATTGAATCGGTTTTTTCTAGGCAAGCTCCATCGTAGACCGCATCATCGCTTAGCGACAGACTATTTATTTAAAAAAGAAGGAGTACGGAAAACAAAGCAAACGATCTCGACCTAGTCTGATACCTACCTCAAAACATAAGCGTGAAGCTGGATTATGTGAGATTTCACCCACTAAAACCCCCTCGGTGGCCGACCTCTGTGCCAGACGGAGGGTACCGGGATCTCCATAGGGACGCTCCGGTATCCTCCTAGCACACTTCCTGAGGCAACGCTCACGGGAAATGCTCAAGGCATTCCGTTCATTACTTTTACAACAGCGTGGGCCACACCGCGCCGTTGTCTTCCCTGGGCTTGCTGAATGGGAGGTCAGTTCCCCAAATCTGACCACCCACAAGCCCAAAGGCCCCCTTTTATTTGGCTTTTACGACAGGCAGAGGATACCGAAGCAGTTTTCTAAGACCCCGGCTCTAGGGATAATCTTTATCAGCCTATCACATTTTCACTGCTGGGAAAAAGCCTTCTCTCAGAGAAAAAGTATAGGCCCTAATCCACTATGCTGGCCCAGTAAATTTTGGTAAATGTCATTGTCGTTAAACTTTTTAGGTTCTTTGGACATACCGGATTCCTCACGATGTTTTCCTTCATCGTTGTTGAGCGATAGCATCGAAACTGCACATAATTTATTTTCTTAATTTATGTAATCAACATTTAATTTTATTATGCGAACTGCTAGTCTGTGGAATTCGCCGCCTGAGTGGGTGTTCCCCGATAGTTACAATCTGGGTGTTTTCAAGTCGAGAGTGAATAGGTTTCTTCTAGGCAAGCGTGTTCCATCGTAGGCCGCATCATCGCTTAACATCAGGCAAGTTGGCGGCCAAGAGCAAGCCCATTTATAGTAAAAAAAAAAAACAATACTAAATAAGTCATCACTCAGGGCCGAAGATCGAACCAGGTGCCATTTGATTGCAAAGCACACATGCTATCACCGGCACTCCTTATTATATTTATTGCATCCCCATTGTATGTCTATGCTCACACACAAGGGTCCAATCGAAAGTCTCTATTAAAAACCTATGAGATCAATGAACGACCCCACAATTACCTGTCAAAGAGTTCAAGTCTTCGCCACTTTATGATCTTCAAGTGGTGAATAAATCATCATATTATACCTACAATGTAAGTACCGAAACAAATTTTATTGACAAAAAATAGTAATTACATTTCACATCACATCCTTCATCAGCTAGTAAACGTCTACTGCTGAAGAAAGGGTCTTAGAGAGGGGTGTTGCCATAATCCCCACGCTTGGCAAGCGGCTTGGGAATCGCAGTACGTTCACCGTGTACTAATAAGATGCTGCTGTCCATCCTCCGGTGGTTCTAGTCGCAGTTTTAAGACATACCCGGGTCCATAGATCTATATCTAAGTAGACGCCATAAGTCGAACTACCCTGAATGTCATATTTCCAATACAATTATGATTAATTGTCATAATTGAGTCCGGCTAAAATCAGTCTGCTCAATCGGTCCCGTGACAACACGTGTCAGTTTGAAACGAAAATGGGTAGTATTGGGTAGGGTAGGTATCTATTGTGCAATACTGAGTTGTAAGAATACCGCAAAAAGAGTTGGCCGACAGGATAAAGACATTTATTTTCACTTTAAGGTACGAAAAATTTGGCACGCTTAGTTTTCATATAGTTTGCACCGCTTGTGAAGTCTACTTAGATATAAGTCTGTGCTTGATTCCATACATTTATACAAACAGGTATTACATTTGCTTTTGCACTAATAAACGTAAGTATTTAGTATTTTTTACCTTTAAACCGAGTGAACAAGACTTTACTACCACAGAATAGATAATATCTAGTACTTAGTATGGCCTATACTGGTTCCGTAGCGGGCTCAAAGTTCTCTCGGACGTCCGGCAAAAACGGGGCAAAGTTTTTAATTTAACTTTAAACCTTTTAAACATACTTTTTGTATGGCGTGGCGTGGTATCGGTCGTTTTTGTGCGGGTCTTAGTGATAGTTTCGTAACTATGTTGAAAACCGTCAGTGTTTGCATAAAATTAACGCTTTAGTTTACGTAATTACCTACTAATAATTTTTTTTTATCTCCATATTTTTATATCTACCAGAAACCACCTCTAAAACGCAAAATAATAATTCTTTTCATATTTTTAAAATTGAGATCTATATATAATGTGTAATTACGCAATTTTTAGCACTTGCCGTACTATAGAAGTTATAAGGTTATAAAAAATTAGGACGGACGGACAGGCGGACAGACAGACGGACGGACGGAACGAATTTATAAGGGTTCCTTGTCAGGCTACGGAACCGTATAAAGCCTACAATAATGCCTGAATTATAGCCAACTTAAAAATTCTATTGTACTACTTGTCACTGGCTAAGATTAAACCTAGTGTCATGATTAATACATTAGTACATAAAATAAGTGTTGAATAAACCTAAGCAATTAATGAAATAACATATATTCCAATATTTTTTTTTTTTATTAGATTTATTTTATATTATCCTATTAAATTGTATAATTACCTTTAGCTGAATACAATTAATGTTATACCTACTAATATAAATAAATTAAATATGCAGTTGATTTGTGTAAATGTTAACGTTTAATGTAATTTTTTGTACAAAATGTGTAACAAAAAAGAAAACTTACATTTATTATTCTGGTAATTAGTTTATTTTTATGTGTACGGGAGGCATCACGTTGCCGGATGACCGAGTGTCATGATTTCTAACTTATTTCAATTGTTTCTTTGTGATTTCTTGGTTTTAAACCATTTAGTATCTAATTTGACTAACAGTAATCGTGAGTGCAAACCGGTGTTACAATAATTTAATATGAATAAAGTTGGATAAAAGTGGGAACTGGATTATGATTTACTACACTACTAAACCTAACTGATTAGGTTACGTTCGACAATCGTTGTGGATAGAAACACTAATGTTTCTATCCACAACGATTGTCGAACGCACCTCCCCTATACCTTCAAAATAGCGACTAACGCTGACTAATATCAAAGTGACCTTTTCGTGTACACCCCTCACAGTATCGTGGAGACTTCACATCAGCATTAATTCAGATCACGATGTATCAATAAAGCGTATAAAACGACGCCTCTCCATTCGAGAACGCACGATCTACCTTCAAGACATGCGTGAAATCTTCGCTGACATTCCAATATAAGCACAGTGATAAATAAGTAATGCTTGGCTGTCACACATATAGGAATAGGTTAGTATGTATTTTAACCATAGAAAAGAGAAGTAAATAGAACGGAAACGAGAAGGAAAATCTGTTACCAGGAATTATGACTGAACTTTGATTGAACATTCTTATTTAGATCAACGCGTCAAACTCCGCATCACAGTTGCTAACTGATTTTGAATGACTGACGTTTCGTATATATTCGGAGCAACTGGCTACAACAAATTTCTTACAAAAATGCCTTGACAGCCGTTCTCATTTAAACAAAAAAAAATATCTTTTCTGTTGTTTTAACATACTCCAGTGGGCGAAGTAATATTAATCACCATCGTCATTTCAGCCATAGGAAACAAGTGCACTTTTGGACATAGGTCTCCCCCATCGATCTCCAAAAAGGCTGCAGCGTTTCCCTGCAGTCTCTTTTAGATCGTCAGTCCATCTTGTGGGTGGACGTCCTACGCTGCGCTTACCGGTCCGTGGTCTCCAAGAGTGGTGGTTCGAGAACCTTACGGCCCCATCGATCATCTGTTCTGCGTGTTATGTGCCCTGCTCACTGCCACTTCAACTTGCTAATTCGGTAGGCTATGTAGGTAACTTTCGTTCGTCTACGGATCTCTTCAGTTCTCATAGAGAAACCCTGAGCTTGAGCTTACTTAGAAGGTACATAGTGAGAGACCACGTTTCAGTGTAGTATGTCATCACTGGCAAAACACACTGGTCGCAGACTTTCATCTTAAGGCACTGAGGTATTTTGGACGAGAAGACAATGCGAAGTTTACCGACCGCTGCCTAGCCGAGTTGAATTCGCCGATTGAGCTCTTCCTTGGAGTTGGACCTGCCTAGTTGGACTGTTTGTCCTAGGTAGACGTACGCATCAACAGCTCTTAAAATACGCATCGAATTCCATAGAAATTTAAATTCAAAATTTGCATGTATTTCGATACCTATTTTACGTGTTGAACACTCGTACTTCCGACTACGTCGCGCGATTCACTGCTCAGTATAAATTTAAATGGATTGCTAAACAATGCTCAATATAAATTTAAATGGATTGCTAAACGTTATGATGCGTGACGTGATCCATACGTCACGCGACGCAGTCGCGAATTGCGGTCGCCATGATAGGAATGCTACCTTTACAGAACAGTTCTGACATTTAACGCGATTGCTTAGCTAATCTTAGGCATTACTGCTTTTTTTAGATTTACTGTAGTTTTGGTTTCTGGTATTGGACTGCCAGAGCGGGCACAAAAAATCGACACTGCTTTATGGTTGATATTCCGAGAACCCGTACAAAGCGCTCACATCAGACGAGTTGGCGGTCAAGCGCAAGCCTATTTTTAATAAAAAATACATAAATAAAATTGTTCTAGCTTTTACAGTAACAGAAACACTTAGAGAATCCTCGGTATGTAAGCAAAATTATTTATTTTTCCTACGTTTACTTTGTCACGTTTGTTTACATTAAATATCACACGTGTTTAATTTTACTCGAGTACGAAATCACGCGCTTGCTACGGCACTTGCATTTCTAATTAGAAAGACAAAACTGTGCTTTTGTGTGTAAAAACAGGTAAAATGTTTCATTTTTCATGGGTATTTTTACTCTACTTAGACCGCATAAGGTAAGGTAAGGCATTAAGGTAAGGTTAAATAGGTAAGTGTTAAGGTAAAGGTAAACGTTTAAACGTCTAAGATAAGCTAATAATGATGATAAATAACGCAATTAAATTTTATACATTATTTTTAGTGGCAACACATAATTTATTTTGTTTTTAGCGATATTGACCATCAATTTAGTACTGACAAATTTGAACCTTTCAGCATGAAATTTGCAAATATCTGCGTTGAGAGAAGAGAGCTTTGTCAACGTTTTTGTAAATTTGAAATTTGAAAAAAAATTGCTGTGTTGATAATGTAAAAAACTAATCTTGGATATTCTAAAGAAAATCGGGAATTATCTTTAGAACATCGCCGATGTTCTAAAGCATTTTTCTTATTGATATTTTGTAATTGTGGCGGAGGAGATATAAAATAAAAAAGGATAAAAATAAGTTATATTACGTAATGTTCTTGATGTTCTTGAACGAATTGAATTCAAATTCAAGAATTATTGAAACAGTAGAGCAAAAATATTTGAAAAAAATATTGATAAAATCTTAGCTGTCAATAACCGTGGTTGTCAACCGAAAAGTACATCGTTCGTATACACGACTACTCGCGGCCCAAAATGGATCATAAATGGCTTTTATGAGTGGACAACGTTGGCTCTACTCCGCCCATTATTCGGCAATTTTCAGAAGAGAAATTAAATTAATCTATTCCAAGGACCGAATTTCATTTTAACGCGGTATTAAACCGGTCAAAGGCCGGTTATATTGCATTACATAGCAATGCTTTTATGGTCGAAATAAAAATATAGAGCTAACTTACTTTACTTTATACTCCATTTCTGTTATCTGTATTATTTTCTGCGAAAATTTTCACGAGTGTGATGTAAGAGTATGATAATTTATAAGTACATTTTATAAGATGGCACATCGAAGAAGAAACCTTTATCAAAGAAATGGAATTAAAACAATACAATTTCTCATACTTATAACAGCATTGGCTGTAGATGATAATGATAATATCGGCCGATCGTCTCGACCTATAAACATAATCGTGAGTGTAAGCCGTTTTTATAATAAATCCTTAAGCTAGTTTTGATGAAGCTTGTAAGGTACTAGTTACAATAGAGATACCCGTTTTTAGCATCAACATAGAGCGTTTCAAAAAGGGTGTCTACAACCACCTCTCAGGGCTGGCAAAGCAGGTGTTCGTAGGCGGTATTTTCTGCTTACTATTAGGTAGACGATAAGCTTGTTGCCCCTCTTTTAATATAAATAAATTAATATATATTAGCTTACAATTACCTATGGCTTCAAATAACATTTTAACTCCTGACGGAAAAAGTATTATAAGTTTAACGTGTGTATCGGTGTGTCTGGCTGTGGCATCGTAGCTCCTAAATGGTTGAAACAATATGAAAAAAAAAAAAAAAAAACGTTGTAAGTTCACTTGATAGTTAGATAGTTTTCTTAGCTATAATTCAAGAAAATTTGTTCAGCTGTTTGAAGATTATTAGCTCTTTTATCGGGGCTTAAAAAACGATTTATACTTGTTACCGTTTTATGAGGATACTTGGTCCCTGTGACCTGCACATTTTACTTGTGAAACCTCTTGTACAATGGTAGCTATTTTGGAATTGCTGGCCTACGCGTTTTGCGGTCGAGGCTTTTGTGAAATCCCGCTGAAGTTAATGGTGGCTCAGTGTTTTTCTACAGCAGATTTTGCAAATTGAATGTACCGTTATTTTGTTACACAAAGCTTAAAGTATTTTTACGAGTGATAAAAAATTCAATATAAAAACTGTTTCTGTTAATATTTTAGGCTGCAATGATGATAAATTAAATACTAAATTGATAAAAATTAGATTTTTTCGGCTAATAAGTAATAATAGTTTATGGTACAAGTAATATTGGATTGATAAATTACGTAAAAATATAAAAATACACTTTTAAATCTCATTTCGGAGATAGGGCACAGGCTCAAGGTAAAGTGTGGTGACTCCCGCTCCGGCTCGTTCCTGGTGCAAAGGTTGGCCATTGCCATCCAATGCGGTAACACAGCGAGTGTTTTGGGTACCTTTGCGCCGGGAACGGTTAGGGGTGGGTTATTTAAATAGTTATTAGTTTAGTTGTAATTTAACTGATTTTTTGAATTAATAATTATTACAGTATACTCTCTTGCACGCAAATTCATTATTTCTTTGTCAACTGATAGTGGGCTTGAAAATTTGGATTATCCTTAGACCATAAACGGTGTATAATACCATAAAACGATTAGTTTATAGTTTACTTTTAAATCAGAATTTACCTTTATTATTCCTACTACTTTTACCTAGAACCTTTATTTCCACGTAGGACTATTAAATTTCTTATGGCTAGCAGCAACAAACCACTAAATTAATTGAAATAAGCGAGATAAATTCGACACAACAAATTGACTCAATGGGTTTAAAAACTTCGTTAAAGTAAAAAGGCAAGTCCATTTTTCTATCCACTTTCTGATATTCTTTATAACCATGAAAAAGACGACACAATTCCAGTCGTATTGTTCCATTCAGCTCTGACACTTTCCGCTGGTTTGTTCTAACGACCAAAAGGTGCATTAAAGATAATATCTTCGAAGAGAAATCCTCTATCGACGGGGCGTGGCAAGATGCAACGGTTGAAATTTTCATTTCTCTGTTACAGACCATTAAATTTAAGGACGGTGTAAAAATCTTTTATCGTCCAGTTAAATTTTGTTTGGGGCAATTTTGAGTTGAATGAAATTTGAAAACAAGTCGAGTTTTGAATTTCTTAGTGGGTTTGCAGTACAAGATATAAGATTCAGAGCGCCTGGTTAATGCGACGCGTGACCAAAATGCTGGCGTGTTTCTGGCTCAACGCATAAGCATTGCCATTCAACGTGGTAATGCCGCCAGGATGCTGGGTACGCTGCCAACTGGTAGTGGGCTTGAGCATTTGGATTGTCTTTAGACCTTCAACGGTCTATGGGCAGTCTAACTGTATTTGTAGTTTTAGTTTTAGCTTGTATTTTGTTTAGTTAATAAAGGCACTTGCCCAGAAAAAAGATATAAGTGGAATTGGCAATATTATTTTCTAATAATAATAATAATATATTAGAATCCAATAATGCGGGTATTTTGAAGTAGGCTAAAGTCTTTTATTGAGCGTAGTTCACATTACAGATGCATAATTTCGCGACCTTATTTGGATCTCATTTGTTTTGCCGTTCTCAACCGTTTTGCTTCTCGCGCATGTTGAATAATGTGACATTTATTTTCTCATTCTAACTAGGGTTTTTTTCGTTTTTTACGCATAATTTTTGTTTCACACAAGGCATCAAAAACTACAAAAAATTTATTAAAGGTTAGGTATACATAATAAACACATAATAACGTAACATAACGTAAACTACGTAACGTATACGTAGTAACATAATTTTAAAATCATTTTAGGTTTTTTTTATTAATTTTTTTTAAGTATAGTTTAACATAAACAAGAAAATTAACGGAAACTTAACCAAATAAATTTAGTATAAAATCTCGAACATTTCATTTAAGTTTAGAGTAAGTATATAGTTAGGATATACTAAAATAGATCCTATTCATAATAGTATAGTGCTAATATAGTAGGATAGGAAAACAAAACAAAAAAGTTATGCTAATCAAGTTCTGGCGAGTCAAAATCGTATGGAAATTAGTAGCTGCGGGATAAGTTCTAAATTCATGAATCAATTTTCCAATCTCCTTTGAAATGAATGCACCAGTCGTTAATTCAGAGCCCGAAAATCCGTCGAAATCTATAACAATTGCACTGGGCGCATTCCAAATAAAGGCACTTTATGGATTGGATGTAAAATCTTTAAAACCAATAAATCGCTGCGGTGTTACACTTCATTCGATAAACGAGTTATTTCCGAGAAACGCTGACTCGTAGCTACATTCTGCAGCTTACTGCGACATGCATTATATTGTCTGTATTTGTTATGAAAGAATGGATTAGAGCATTGAGATAAAAATTCTATAGAGTCACAATCTCTAGGTGAAAACAATCAAAAAAAATCTGAGCGTCATTCTACATACGTTGTATCGATTATTTAGTTCACAATGCCACATTAACTCCAATTTAGACGTTATGTCGCATGCATGGTGTTTAGTTGTTCGCTATGTTATCGTAGCCCATGGACCTTACGGCCAACTGCTAACACGGTATCAAACTAACGGTAAATCCACACAGTTGGAAAATCACACGCTGGAAAATCACTGGGCGCGTTACGGTTCACGTTCGCGTGATTTTCCAACTGATCGGATTTAACGTTAGTTTGATACCGCGTTAGCAATTGACCGTAAGGCTCCTGGCATCGCGTGGCGTTGTAGTTGGATCGCGGTTACCTTGTAACTAACCAAAAAGTCTGCGCAATTCGTAGCGTGCACCGAGTTTTGGATCGGGCATTTTTTGGCACGATTGTGACTTTATATATATTGTATCTCGATGATTTAGAGTCCTTATTATTAAGAGATTGCGAGCATCATATTTTTTTAATTCAATTAATTTATTTCGGGTCTTAGATATAAGGGCATAACAGCTAATATACACTTGACGACGTCATTTACAGAATCAAAATCAAAAGTTAAAATTAACATGAAACAATAATACAATATACAATATAGGTACACATTAGCGGCTGTACAATCGCACTGTCAATAACTTTCAGCTGTAAAGAGGCTTTGTCAGATTATTAATAATTGAAAAAAAACATTAAGTGTATAACTGACAGCTGGACCCAACTGGCGAAGGGTTACCCTTGACAGAACACAATGGAAAGAGTTACAGTTAGTTACAATCTAGGTGTCTTCAAGTCGAGAGTGAATAGGTTACTTCTAAGCAAGCGTGCTCCATCGTAGGCCGCATCATCGTTTAACATCAGGCGAGTTGGCGGTCAAGCGCAAGCCTATTTATAATTTAAAAATAAAAATAAAAGAGTTAGAGAAGGCTTTTGCCGAAAAGCACACTGAGATTAGGGACGTTTTAAAGCAACTTATCTCAGTTTAAAAGGCTATATAATATAATAATAATAGCTTGGTACATCTAAGTACTAAACAATTCGTCTTCCATCCACTAGTCAGATAAATCCAAATGAAATGAAGAGCAACGTAATTGAAGAAGCGTTTCCCTGAACGATATCCGGACACGCGAATGAAACACGCGATCTCGAGAGCTTAGTTTAACTAGGGTTGTGTTTATGATTGAACACGTAATCATCATCATCATCATCATCAGCCAGAAGACGTCCACTGCTGAACATAGGCCTCCCCCTTTAACCTCCACACTGAACGACAGCCTGCTTTTTGCATCCACTGGATGCCCGCGACTCTCACAATGTCGTCGGTCCATCTAGTGGGAGGCCTCCCTACGCTGCGTCTTCCGGTTCGTGGTCTCCACTCCAGAACCTTTCTTCCCCATCGGTTATCGGTTCTTCGAGCGATGTGGCCTGCCCATTGCCACTTCAACTTGCAAATTTTAACAGCTATGTCGGTGACTCTGGTTCTTTGACGAATATCCACATTTCGGATTTTATCGCGCAAAGAAACTCCGAGCATAGCTCTCTCCATTGCCCGCTGTGTGACTCTGAGCCTTTCCAAAAGGCCAACAGTTAAGGACCACGTCTCAGTACCATATGTCATCACTGGCAACACACACTGGTCAAAGACCTTCGTCTTGAGGCACTGTGGTATCTTGGACGAGAAGAACACGTAATAGGTTTGTATTATTATTGTTCCAAAGAAGTTTACGCAAAAATGATTTAAAATGAAATGAAATGTAAAAGTTACCCCAGATATCTATGCGAGCGAGAGTATAAAACTTAGAGTCACACAGCGGGCAATGGAGAGAGCTATGCTCGGAGTTTCTTTACGCGATAGAATCCGGAACGTGAATATTCGCCAAAGAACCAGAGTCACCGACATAGCTGTTAAAATTTGCAAGTTGAAGTGGCAATGGGCAGGCCACATCGCTCGAAGAACCGATAACCAATGGGGAAGAAAGGTTCTGGAGTAGAGACCACGAACCGGAAGACGCAGCGTAGGGAGGCCTCCCACTAGATAGACCGACGACATTGTGAGAGTAGTGGATGCAAAAGGCTGGCCGTCGTTCAGTGTGGAGGTTAAAGGGGGAGGCCTATGTTCAGCAGTGGACGTCTTAGGCTGATGATGATCTATGCAAAGTTTTATGAGTATATCAATGCAATGTTTTAGAAAAGATTAGTTCAGTTTTTACAACGTAACCTTCTTAGTATGGATCACAATTTGCAACCGAATTTTTTCCCCAACATCATAATCAGCCTTTTTAACAGTCCACTGCTGGACTTTTAGCCTACCCTCGAAAGGATGTGATGGGGATGAAATGATTGGGCCATATCCACCACGCTGGCCCAGTGCGGATTGGTTCCCCAACATATTGAGCTGAAATTTTGCATACAAGTTTAGAAAATTTAACTAATAAGATAATGCTTTGTTAGCTAAGTTACGTCATTCTAAAGTCAATATGGCGGACTCCGAAAGTTTGCGGTTCATTAATTTTTTTATGCACCACCACGATATGGGTATGAAATGATAGGGTTTACTGAGAAAAATACGAATAAAAAATAACGTCAGATATATTTTTTTTAGAAGTAGGTAACGATCATGGAACGTTACAATTGGTCTAGGCTAACGTTTTACTGTGATCTCACCTGATGGAAAGCGATGATGCGGTCGAAGATGGAGCATGTTTGCCCAGTAATAACCTATTAACCCTAGACTAAATTCAATATGGTGTTCGTCCTAAGATGGCGATATTTTTTTCTTATCTAGTTTCATTCATGAAAGGTTTGCTGGGAATAATAGAAGCTTGTTATTAAAAAGCTTGTTTTAATTTATTTATTAAGGCGGCAACTAAGAATTTATATACTCACGAATGCTGGCCTCAGTTACGCCTTGGCCTACATTTTCAAGTTCGTTCACAAATGCTTCTATTGCAGTCTGCTGTAGTATCTTCTCTTTTCTATCTCTACATAGTATAAATTAAAGTCGCTTTCCGCGTCTGTCTGTCTATCTGTATGTCTGTATGGCCGCTAACTCCTGAACCACGGAACGGATTTTGATGCGGTTTTTACCATTAGTTAGATACATTTTCATGGAAGGCTTATATATATAACTTGCGACCCGCCCCGGCTTCGCACGTAAATTACACCCGTGCGAAGCCAGGCGGGCGGGTCGCTAGTTGTACTACAATTCCTTACGGAACAAAATCATTTCATTTTCATGTTTTTAAATCACAATATTATTGACCCATATTTTTCCGAAAACAAATTTGACCTTTTAAATATTCTGTTCAAACTCTAGCACCAAGGATTAAGTATAAGAACTTAATATAAAATAATTTGGTTTGAAGCCACGAAAAAATCAAGCTTTGAGGAAAAATTATGAAGAATACTGTCATCAATCACTTAGCGCGCCAGTTTTTTAGGATATTAAGGCTTTGCAGGAAAAGCTACTCGAAAATATTAAATCTATCAATGAGAAATTTTCTTAATGGCAAGACCTTAGATTGCGTTAAGCGGAAAATAAAATAAAACATGAACGATATCTTGTGCTCAAATACACATTGTATCTATACATAGTATAAAATAAAGTCACTTTACCCGTCTGTCTGTCTGTATATCCGCTACCTCCTTCTAAATCACGCAACGCATTTTGATGCGGTTTTCACTAACAGTTAGAAAAATTGTAACGGAAAGTTTATATATGAGTAAATACCTATAATAATATATAATATCTAAAACTTATACCCATGCGAAGCCGGGGCGGGTCGCTAGTCTATACTTCTATACTAATATTATAAAGGGGAAAGATTTGATTGTTTGTTTGTTTGCATTGAATAGGCTCCGAAACTACTGAACCGATTTGAAAAATCCTTTACTGTTGGGAAGCTACACTATCCCCGGGAAACATAGGCTATATTATATTTTAAAAATAATAGGGATCCTTACTAAAACTCCAATAAAGTAAGCCAAGGTGTAAAAAAAAAATATTTACAATTTTAACTTTGCATGTTTGACAGTTCTAGGACTGGACAACGTCTGTCAGGTCGGCTAGTACAAAATAAAGTCACTCTACCCGTCTGTGTGTCTGTATATCCGCTACCTCCTTCTTAAACCACGCAACGGATTTTGATACGGTTTTTACTATGGATTATTATTATGGATATTTTTCACGGATGGTTTATATACGAGTCATCATCATCAGCCAGAAGACGTCCACTGCTGAACATAGGCCTCCCCCTTTAACTTCCACACTGAACGACAGCCTGCCTTTTGCATCCACTGGATGCCAGCGACTCTCACTATGTCGTCGGTCCATCTAGTGGGAGGCCTACCTACGCTGCGTCTTCCGGTTCATGGTCTCCACTCCAGAACCTTTCTTCCCCATCGGTTATCGGTTCTTCGAGCGATGTGGCCTGCCCATTGCCACTGCGCCTCATATATATATGAGTATATACGAGTATATACTCATATATATAATACCTAAAACTTCTACCCGTGCGAAGCCGGGGCGGGTAGCTAGTAGACAATAAAGTTAGCGAGCTTGCACAGCAAGCTGAAAAAATCATGTAGAAAATCTTGTTAAAAACATTGAACAGATATTTTTTGCGTTTGACAAGCTTGTCGTTTGACCACACCTGGTGTTAAGTGACGTGGTCTAAAATGATAAACATACCTAGCCTTAAATCCTTCAATCATACCCTTCACATTACATTTCCCTGTGTTTTCATCAAACACGCTACCAAATTTTCTTACTCAAATAGCAATCATCCACTGGCCTAAAAGTAATTTGAGATTCCATAATACTACAAAGGATTCTGAAATAGAACAAGGACCGTAAGCAAACCAATGAAATGACGCTTCCTTGATTCACGCTGACAACATAGATAGATACTGCATGAGAACCAGAGTAGTTTTTTTTTTATTATTATAAATGTGGCTAGCCGCCACCGCCTGAAGGCTCATCCACACATAATAGATCAGTGGAAATCGCACACTGTGCGTTTCACACGATCCTTCTTGCCTCATACCTGCAAAATGTGGAATGAGCTACCTTCTACGGTGTTTCCGAGAAGCTTCAACATGGGGTTCTTCAAAAGGCGAGTTAATCGAGTTCTAAAGGGTCGGCAAAGTATTTGTGATGCCTCTGGTGTTACAAGTATCCATAGGCGACGGTGACTGCTTTCCATCAGGCAGCCCGTTTCCTTGTTTGCCAAGGTATGGTATAAAAAAAAAAAAAGAAAAAAAAAAATTTGTACTTGGCCGCCAATTCGCCTGATGTTAAGAAATGATGCGGTCTAAGATGGAGAACGGTTGCTTAGAAGAAACCAATTCACTCTCGACTTGAAGACACCCCGATTGAACCCACCTGATTGATTGATTTCCCAAACTTGAGAGGTTTACGCGTGGTGCTGTAGACCCGTGTAGTTTCGGCTTCTTGAAATAAATAAATAAATAAATAAATAAATATCTGGGACATTTTTGCACACACGGTCATCTGACCCCAAACTAAGCAAAGCTTGTAACATGGCTGCCAGAAACTGATATACGTACATATATATTTTGGTTGAAGAGTTCCACTATTCACCTCCCGGCCCAATCATAAGACCGTCGCCACTAATGTAATGTTTGAGACTTGAACCCAAACTCGAAGGGTTTACTAGTTAACCGTAGTTCTACTATCTAGCCTGGCTCGGTCATCAGATTAGTTTGATAATAACAAAAAATATTGTTTTGTCACCCGAAATATACTTACAACATGCATAATATACTTCCAAAGTTTTTTTTTTTTTACACTTTTATTTTATTTTATTATTTGGAAAACAAACAGTTGTTAATTAATACAGTAGATATGAGACAAGTTCATTAATACAAACTAAATAGTGTAAAATTAAATGCCCTTTTGCAATACCAACAAAAGTATTTTTTATAAACCAATAATCACGGCCAGTTCTGCAGGTTTTCTCATGGTACTCGCTGCAAGCTCAACCGACTGATCGTCACTCTCTGTCCCACTGGTGTAATAGTTAGTAAGACAATGTCTTCACCGTCACATATGTATAGGAAATGAGACAATTTCTTTTGTTTGAAAAATAGGCCCACCACAAACTAAATCCGTATAGTAATGAAACTCATGTCGACTTGTTCCTCATAATCTCTAGATTTAGTGGTAATATTAGCTATATCCGATCTAACCGGAATATTGACAAAAGCCGATTACTATGGCCACTGTTGTAAAATATGGTCTATTTATTTTTGTATAAAAATTTATAAGCATGCATTCTTTTTCGTATTAAAAACGTTCCGGTGTGAAAAAAAAGTGACTTTATAAGGGAAATGAATGAATTGTGGCAAAAATCACATATATTATTCTGTATATTATTATTCCATTTTTACCTTATCTTTCGTCCGAATGGTATAAAAAAAACGATGAATTTTATAGTGTTATACCCATCAATATACGGTAAATTCGGTGGGCCTAGAAAAAATTGCTTCTTTACATATTACAATTTACAAAGATTGAAATATATTGGACAATAAGAAGTAGGTAGATTAAAATTGACTTCCAAGTTTTTTTTTTTAAATGGTTTACCTTACACCGCCAACTCGCGGTCTTCAATGAAGCACGCTTGCCTAAAAGAAACCGATTCCCTCGTGATTTGCAGCACATTGCACAGACTAGCAGTATTGGTTTACACAATAAAAGTGGGGTGTTTTCAAATCGCTAGTGAATCGGTTTCTTCTAGGTAAACGTGCTCCATCGTAGACCGCATCATCGCTTAACATCAGGTGAGTCGGAAGTCAAACACATACCTATTTATATATATAAAAACGAATCCTGAAACAATGGAACGCCTTGCCCCTGTCTGTGTTTCCGCAGCATTACAATCTTGGAGTGTTCAAGTCTAGGGTTAATAGGTTACTACTGGGCAAACGTGCTCCATCTTCGACCGCATCATCGCTTTCCAACAGGCGAGATTTCGGTCAAACGTTAGCCTAGTCCGATGTAAAAAAAAAAAAAAAACCTGATTTTCCTTGATCACGCCATAACTTGAGAACGATTTTACCGATTTCATTCGCATTTTTTTTAAGTTTTCTAATATTTTGTACGTTATTAAGGAAAGAAAAATTTTGAAAATTGCGTAGAAAATTGAAAATTTCAGAAAACTTAACGACTATTTTAACTTCGCGCGTTCTGTCGGGTCAGCTAGTTGTTAAATAAAAATCAATAAATAAATTCTTATTTATTTACTAAGTTTTAGAAACTAAACTGCTCTAGCTGAGTTCGAATTGTTACAACTAATAATTTAGAAAATTATTAGAGCGCGGAAGGTTTTATTCTCCTAATGATTCTCTGAAGGATTAGTTATCTCAACTAATATCAACTAATATCTGCTCACAATAAGTTGATATTTTGAGCGTGTGATTACTCAAACTAAACAGCGAGCTTAATTATGTATTAGCAGCAATAAACAGTACAAAGGTTGTATAAAGGTCTGATATTTTTGTTTTTTTTTTTTATTATTTTTTTTTATAAATAAGTTTGCGTTTGACCACCATCACGCCTGATGTGATTGAGCCAAACCTTTAAGGACGCCTTTTTAAACGACTGCCAAAAAAGTAGTAAATAAATAATTATATCCGGGACATTTTTGCACACACAGTCATCTGACTCCAAACTAAGCAAAGCTTGCAATATGCAGGGACCGATATACATTATACATTTTTAAATACATACTTAAATAGATATTAACACTCAGATATAAAACAAACATAAATGTTCATCACATAAAATGTTTGTGCTAGGTGGGAATCGAACCCACGCGCCCAAGGGCAGAAGGCAGGTTCACCACCAACTGGACCAACGGGCTATCAAAGTAGAGTTCATGTCGTGTATGTTTGTATGAATGTGTGTTCTAGGGGAAATTATCTGTAGCTTTGCACGTTTCTTTTCACTGCTAAACTCCACATCGGTAAAAACTTAACATTTTCAGGTAAATCTAACATAGGTTTTAAGACAACTTACTAACTCGAAATGTAACGTACAATGTGTTTTTAAATAAATAAATAAAAAAATAATAAAATAAAGGTAAAACAGTAAATAACAACTAGAAAAAATAATCCGGAAAAGCCAAACAACAAACTATCCGTAAACACTCATCTCTAATTCAAATCAAAATTTCAAATTCAGTGTTGGGGGCGGAGGGTTACATCCGTGAAATCGCATTCATCAAAACTTGAGAATTAGCTCGATTCTAATTAAACCTGAAAGTTACCCTCCTTTGGGGAGCTACGTAAATATTAGGTTTGAATAAAACTTTTATTATTATATTTTTAGTAGCTGCGCCTTGCGGTTCCACTCGGAATATTATAATTTGTATTAAATATTTGTTTTCATAAATATGGAATTTAATATGTCCATTTTTTATGTGCCAAATTATGTGCCTCCTTTAATATCTTGCAGGCACTTGCGTACAATATTTCAATGAGCAAAGAGGTTTGATCAAATTAACTCCACATTAAAAAAAAACTTTCAGAGCAAGTGGTTAATGCGACGCGTGAACAAAATGTTGGCGTGTTTCTGACTCAACGCATAAGCATTGCCATTCAGCGTGGTAATGCCGCCAGCATGCTGGGTACACTGCCAACTGATAGACGGCTTGAGCATTAGAATTGTCTTAAGGCCTTCAACGGTCTATGGACAGTCTAACTTTATTTGTAGTGTTAGTGTTAACTTGTATTTTGTTTAGTTAATAAAGGCAATTGCCATGTAAGAAAAAATCTACATAATAATTATAATTTTTAGAAAAAAAAGAACCGACTTCATGGCTATACCTACATTTACAAACTGACACTAAAAAGTAGAAAATATTGTTTAATATTACGACTGAAATACTTTGTATCCATGGTCATGAAAAATTTAACGAAAACAACAGGGCCCGGTTGCCATGGAGACACTTCTTTGTTTTTTTGAAGATCTGTTGTAGGAACAGTTCCTCTATGTTTGCTATTCAGTTGACTGCGTGGCTAGTGGAGAACAAAGTATGAAATTCACCAAGAAATAACTGTAGATCCAATTTTGCCCACCTTAACAGCTAAGTTGCTGGCACTGTACAATGTACATTTAATTCGTTGCTTATGTTTTTGTAGATTTTTCATAAAGCGCTGAATCAATGTCGATAAAAAAATTATGGAACCACCTATGAGATATGAGCTACCGACCAAAAAAGAATCATCAAAAACAATTCTAAATTGGCGGAGTAATCGCGTAACAAACATAGAAAAAAAACATACATTCGAATTGAAATTAAATTCATTGTTAAAAATTTACCCAAATCCATCCTATAAGGCAACCAATTTTCTACACACATCCAAATTCTCTCATTAATAATATTATAGAGTGATCTTTATTGGCGCTTAACGTGATCCTTTTGTAGGCTTCGAATCGCAATTTGAGGCGACCTTGGAGTTTGTTTATGACTTCTTGGGGGTATTATTACACTGAATTGGGGCATAAAAATAGGAATTGGATATTTGGAACGACGTTTCAGAATTACAGGTTTATAATTTGAATCACGTCTATTAAATTAAATTATCATGACCAGCCCGAAGTAACTTTTTTCAATAGTATCGTCTCAGTGGTGCACCCAAACGTACAGGGATATGCATTTACCCTGTACTAAGCCGAAAAGAGGTCATTGTACTTATCATTATGAATAACTTTTACTTTAGCACTGTTGTAACAGAAATGTTATAGTAAAATTGATGATTTTTAAAATGATACATTGTAATTGATGTAATTTATTATTATTTTTGACATATAGGTATTTTGTAATTATAATTTTTTTCTTTTCAACTTTTTCATCATCATCATCTATCATCATCATCAGCTAGTAGACGTCCACTGCTGAACATAGGCCTCCCCCTTTAACCTCCACAATGAACGACAGCCTGCCTTTTGCATCCACTGGATGCCCGCGACTTTCACAATGTCGTCGGTCCATCTAGTGGGAGGCCTCCCTACGCTGCGTCTTCCGGTTCCGGTTCTTCAACTTTTGATCTGTATGAAATTATTAATTTAGATATTATTAATATTAAAACATTAGTGTTACGAGCATAGCGCCATCACTCTGACATTTGTACGCCTGACCGGCACAACGTGATTTAGGACTATTTTTATTAATAACAACATCTTTTGTGCATGTAAATGCACAAAAATTCTCATGTTGTATGCAAATAAATGATTTTTATCTTTATCTTTATCTTTGGGATCAACCCTGAAATCGCGAAAAAAATCTGCTAAAATCTGAATTAATATTTTTACTAAGAAGATTTTATTCTTAAACATAAAAAAACGGGTTTTAGTTTTGTAGCCTTTATCATTTTTTTTTTAAATAGCTTGAGTTTGACCGCCATCTCACTTGATGTTAAGCTACGGTGGAGCACGCTTACCTAAAAAACTATTTACTCGCGACTTGAAGGCACCCAGATTGTAACTTTCGGGGAACACCAATTCATGCCGTCTTAGAATAATGCAGCGCATTCCACAGACTAGCAGTTTGCACAACAAAAGTGAAAGTAAAGCAAGGTACGGAATATCGACCACGTTTTCGTTCCCTCCCTGGCCGTCCGATAGAAAAATAGATAGGAGCGAATTAGATCATGCAGATCCTAATCACATAAAAAACCGAACAGAAAAACTATACCGCTTGCACACAGAGCAAACCTAGGTATAGACTTCGACAAAATGAAGTTAATTATTTAAGTACTTACCAAAAACAAGGACGGACATTTTCAGATGGACATATTAATATATCTTGATATTTATATGTTTGATCACATTCTGATATATATTTAAAGAACAACCGTGATAGTGTAAGGAACACTCTCGAAGCCAAAAGAAGGTAATTGTACTCATCATTATGAACCACTTTTAGTATGGGACCAACCCTGATATCTCGAAAAAAATATCAGCTGTTCCATACATTTTGTCGAGTGTCAATGACCGTTTTCTATAGAACAGCTGATATTTATTTTGCGATTTCAGGGCTGGCCCCATAGTAAAAATTGTTCATAATGATGAGTACAATTACCTTCTTTTGGCTTCAAGAGTGTTCCCCTTACACCCCGTATATTTATTGTAACGTTTGAGCCTGGTTTGGTTTTAATAAATTTGAACGCTCTATGACTAATGGCTTGGTCACACGGACAGTAGGAGTTGAGACCTTTTTGGAAAGGTGCCACACTCAGCGGTAGGTATAGCTCAATTGGCTAAAATATGAAAATTCTAGTTAAAAACAGTTTTTAGAACATTTTGTACTGACGATGTTGATTTTTATGCGATACCGTAGTAGATCGCGTGAACCGTTTTAAGTTCAGGGGCCTTACGCCCAACTCGTGACGCAGGCTCAAACTAACGTTAGAACTGCGCAGTTCGGAAAATCACACGAACGTGAACCTTAACGCGCCCAGATACGGTTTGCGGTCGCGCAGAATTTTTTCATGATCTAAACTGGATTGCTCAAACAGCTAGGCGTAAGGTAATGTTACAGAATTAATAATAGTATTACAAGCACAGAATATCACTGATATGACATTTAAATAAATAATAATGGACTCTCGAAACGTGGCCATAAAGTTCATTGTAGAACGCACAGTGAAATGTACCAAACTTTATAATACCGACAGGTGCTCAAAGGTCGCGTGCAGGCTTTTATATATCGTACTGCTCCGCATTAAGACTTTTTGTGCTCTGACCATTACAGAATTGCCCTGTCGCTTTCGCACCTCTTAGGTTAGGTGTAGAGACTCCCAGAGCGGCTAAAAATGATAGGCTTTTTACATATTTGTATTACGTTAATTAGATTTAACTTACCCTGCTTATTGTATTTGCTTCAATTCTCATGTGGAATACTTTAAAAAATAAATTTATAAATATCTAAAACTAATATTTTCCAGAAAAAGACAAGAAAATACGAGTAAGAAAAAAAATACCACCCCGGTCCCATTGCCATATTGACAAGCCCTGGCTTTGGTATTAGGCTCGTTGAATAAAGTGTATCATCACTCAAATGATGCACAAAAAAAACGTTGACTATAGATCCTCTTAATTTTTTTCGCCGATATTTTTTTTATTGTACAACGACTACAATTTGTGTTGAAGGAGAAAAAATTACAAAAAAAATTACAAAAAAAAAAGATATTTTCCAAAATTCTGTGTGTCTTATACAACTACTTTCTTAGATTATTAATTATTTTCATTTGCTTTCGCATCTAATTTTCATTATCTTTTTACTAAGGTTCAAAGGAAATTCTTTGAGAGATAATCAATGAGCTTTTCTCAATTCAACACCATAAAGGTACTTTCTGGAACGTATCTTATTTTCCCGATAGGTACAATATACCGACTTAGTATTCCTTCCACGTTCTCTATCTATCCTCAAAGAACAAAGTGCTTGGCCGTATACAGGGAGAATTGGATAAAGTCTCTCGTTCTATATAACTCTAGCATGAAGTAGAACCTTGTCCCTATAAGTTGTGAGTGCTCAATTATTAGAGGACGTTTTTATACTTTTGTTATGTGGTGAGATGGAAACTTGTTATGAAAGTGTGTTTGCTTGAAAAGAGATGTGAGCGCTGTATGTGAGGGGAATTAAATGGGACCCTGATATGATAGTTCTGATAACCAGCTGAACCTGAAAAGATTCAGCCTTATTTATTACATTTAGGTTTCTAGATACAATATCTATAGAGTCACAGACGTGCAAATAAACCGGCCAAGTGCAAGTTAGGCTGACGCACAGAGGGTTTCGTACCACCACAAAATCCAATAATGAAATTACCAGTTATAACTTGGTAATGAAAGTAAACTTGTCATTGACTCGCACTTGGTCATTATTTGTTGTTATATTTTCTATTATAATGGGCTGCGCTCGCGGTTTCACACGCGTAGTGATGAAAAATTGTGATGGCTATGATGATAATGAAAAGTAACCTATGTCGCTCTGGCTCTTGAACTATACCCACGCAAAAAATCAGGTCGATCCATTGTTCCGTTGCAGCGTGCAAGAGGAACAAACAAACCAACAAACAAACACTTTCGCATTTATAATATTAGTATGATTTATTTGTTGTTTTCGTCTTCTCGTCCAAAATACTTTAGTGCCTTAAGACGAAAGTCTTCGACCAGTGTACTGAACATACATATAATGTCCACACTCAAAAACTAGAATCGATAGAAAATAAATTTATCAAGTTTCTATGCTTTAAAGACTTTAAGACTTTTGACTCATACTCGGAAGCCTGTAAATATTACGGCATAGGTTCACTGGAGCAGAGGCGTCAGCAGTATGACATTGTTCTTCTACACGACATATTCTCTGGGAAAATTGATTGCAGTGAACTTCTCTCTAATATTTCAATAAGGGTACCAACTCGTCGTTCTCGACACACTACACCACTGTTTCACGTCCCTGTCGTACATACAAACTACGCTCGAAACTCTATCCTTTGTCGCGTCGCTCAAACCTATAATATTCATTACTCTAAACTAGACCTCTTTCACTTAACAAAAAATGCCCTAAAAATTGAAATTAAAAAGTGTCACAAGCTCGGTAAGTAATTCTACACATCACCACACACCTTCACCCACATTCACACACACCTTCTACATACCCCTACACACATTTTCACACATACACACACACACACACACACACACACACACACACACACACACACACACACACATACACACACATCTCTGCGAACCCTGACTCTTTTGAGGACTTGTGTATCGTAGAGACGACAGACACACACCTCACACCTACACACCTATTAATAAGTTCGTGTGACTGTAATATGACTATGTTAGTCGTAAAATTATATTATTTACTTTTTAAATTACTGTAATCTATTTTGGCCTTATCTTTAATAACTATTGTGAATATTATGTAGAATTTATAACGCTAATGATTACAAGAAATAAATATAAAAAAAAAAACAAATACAGCACTGAAATGTGGTCACTCACTGTGGGCCTCATAAGCAAGCAACAATCGCACAATGAGCTATGGAAAGGGCTATGTTCGGGGTTTCTTTACGAGATCGAATCAGAAATAAGGAGATCCGTAGACGAACGAAAGTCACCGACAAAGCCCACTGGATTAGCAAGTTGAAGTGACAGTGGGCAGGCCACATATCACGCAGAACAGATGGCCGATGGGGCCTAAAGGTTCTGGAATGGAGACCACGGACTGGTAAGCGCAGCGTAGGACCCACAAGATGGACAGACGACCTAAAAGAGACCGCAGGGAAACACTGGATGCAGGCCGCTTCCAACCGATCCTTTTAGAGATCGATGCGAGGTGTATGTCCAGCAGTGGATGTCCTATGGTTGAAATGATGATGATGTTATATTTTAGACTGTGCACTATAATCGTGCCATTTGACGCTTATACGTATTACCGTTTTTCCATTAGAGCTAATACAAAAATACGTTTGTTGTACCAACATTTTGTTGTTACGTTTTTTTTTTTTTATTATTTCTTAGTAATCCGCCGTAAAATTACATATTCTGTGAAAATTTCAACTGCCTATCACGGTTCGAAAGATACAGCCGTTAATAGGTAGGACGGGCAGACAGACAGACAGACAACGTAGACTTTGGGTCCCGTTTTTACCCTTTGGGAACGGAACTCTAAAAAATGCTTGTAAAAATAACATCTGCCCTTTCTCATAAACACTAGGTACCTACTTGTTTATTGAAACAGTGCCTCAGTACCAGGGCAGCAACGGTCAGGGACAGTTGTATATCATCAAACCTAAATCCAAATCAAGCGTCTGTCAGCCAATAACAATAACCCGCCGGTTGCCGAGGATTTACGAGGCTCGTTTGTTGACGCAGGTGTCGCCAATAGGATTATTGTGGTCAACCTACACCTAACACGAGATCCGAGGGCCAAACAAGACGGTTGGGACTTACAGATTGTGTATACCTCAGTTTTTTTTTTTTTTTTTTTTAAATTAGAACGGTGGTCAAGGCATTTTTGTAAGAAATTTGTTGTTAAACACTATTTGAAACTATCACGGTTGTTCACTAAAGTTATTTGAAAAATCGGGAGCTCATTCCACAACCTTACCACGGTAAATATCACGTAAATAATCATATAACTTTGAATTTGTTGTAGCCAGTTGCACCCATATAAACAAAACGACAGTCATTCGAAATCAGTTAGCAACTGTGATGCGGACAAAGAACTTTGAGACATAACCTGAAAAGGTAAGGTCCAAGTTCTTTGGATGCGGCGTTCGACGCGTTGATCTAAATAAGAATGTTCAATCAAGATTCACTCATAATGCCTGGCAACAGATTTTCCTTCTCATTACCGTTCTATTTACTTCTCTTTTCTGTGGTGTATACCAACCAAGAAACAAAAACCCATGTAAAGTGCCGTCTTTTTGCCCCCTTTGTTTTTTTTGGGAAAAAAAGAAAAAAACAGTCAACAAAGCTTCCGCTTCGTTGTATCCTTTTGGAGAGGGCAAGTGCTTTTAAACAATTACAAATTTAGTTGTTTTAAACCTCGGATAAAAGAGATGATAATCTTTTAACGGCTAAACAGTTTTTTTTTATAACATGCTATGACTACTCTTGATCAAGTCACCTCGGTCAAGCACTTTGATTTCACTTGTACAGTGCGAACTGCTAGTCTGAGGAATGCGCTGCCTGAATGAGTGTTCCCCAATAGTGTCTTCAAATCAAGATTGAATCTGTTTCTTCTAGGCTAGCGTGTTTCATCGTAGACCGCATCATCGCTTAACATCAGACGAGTTGGCGGTCTAACGCAAGCATATTGAATCTTTTTTTGTTTAAAAAAAGTTGGTGTAGTATGAGTAGTCCGATAATAAGACTAATAAGACTTTTTCGTCTCATTCATCATCATCAGCCAGAAGACGTCCACTGCTGAACATAGGCCTCCCCCTTTAACCTCCACACTGAACGACAGTCTGCCTTTTGCATCCACTGGATACCAGCGACTCTCATAATGTCGTCGGTCCATCTAGTGGGAGGCCTACCTACGCTGCGTCTTCCGGTTCGTGGTCGCCACCCAAGGACCTTATCATCATCATCATCAGCCAGAAGACGTCCACTGCTGAACATAGGCCTCCCCCTTTAACCTCCACACTGAACGACAGCCTGCCTTTTGCATCCACTAGATGCCAGCGACTCAGGACCAGGATGCAAGGACCTTATGCTCACTACATATTCGTTTCATTAGTCCGGTGTTATAGATAATCAGACTACTGAGTCTTTTATTTCGATACTAGCACCATTTTAGTCTGATAATCGGACTAATGAGGCTTTGTTTTCTCTTTTTAATGCTAAAAGCGGCAAACAAGCATACAGGCTGCCTGATGGTAAGCAGTCAGCATCGCCTATGGATACTTGTAACACCAGAGGAATCACACGTAAGCCTTTTTATTCTGTTTATAAAAAATGCTGTTGGCTCAGTATAATAATTATATAATATTGATAACAACATCATCATCATCCACAGCCTTCCTTATCCCACTGCTGGGTATAGGCCTCCCTCTTGCTGTTATTTGCCTCGGTCCTGCGCTAACCGAGTCCAGATGCGACGCGCTGTAGTGGCATTATCATACATAACTTATTCCAAACTAATTCATCATAAAATGAAATCCCGTGAGACAGACATTACCCACGGAAGTGACAAAATAGATAATACGAATCAAAATTTAACGTGGCAAATCATAAATCATTGAAACGTACGAATTGAAACGTGATTTGTGTTAAATCAACATCGCTTGTTGACATTAGACTTTGACTTTGACAATGTATTGTAGAGTCAGTATCAAGGCTTAAGGCACATAAGGGCTGTGCTTAAGGGCGGTTTTCTGACAGCTCATTCACAGTTGAAGAAACATAATTCTACAACCATCGATAGATGGCGCTGACGACACATGGTTTTTTATTTTTTCTAGGTGTGTACCTACCTCTATTTTCACAAAAACCTACTACATAAGGAAATGAAACATTTTGTAACACAACTAGGCAAGGCACACTTACATGTACCCACTAATTTGAGTTGTATTGTGGAAAAACAAGTACTTTGTTAGCAAAAATCGATTTTATTATCATTATCGATTATTTTTGCTATGAATATATAAGTGTAAAGTCTGTTTTTTTTTTTAAATTTATTAATAGGCTTGCGTTTGACCACCATCACGCCTGATGATGCAGTCAGAAGCGATGATGCAGTCTACGTTGGAGCACGGTTGCCTAGAAGAAACCAATCAGCTTTGTAACTGTTGGTCGCTTACTGGATGGGCGGATATTTGATTACGTTGACATGGAATCAAATTGAAAAATTCTTCGGAAAACCTGTTAGCTTACCGGCGCAAAGAAAATAGAATAATATCATATTGCTTGGATTTATAACGTATCCGTGCTATTAATTTAACACTAAATTAACTGTTGCATTGGGATATACCCGCACCCACGAGATGGACAGACGACCTAAAAGAGACCGCAGGGAAACGCTGGATTCAGGCCGCTTGCCAATACTCGCCTAGCTTGGCAGGCGGGTTGGCGAGCGCAGTTAGATGTGTTTATAATCGGAAGACGCTGCTCTGCTACCTATCTTCTAGTTGATGTCCCTTAGCCAACTTTTACGGCATCCACGGGAAGAGAAGAGGGGGTACATTCTTACTTGGGGATACCGCCACGGCTCACTAACGGCTACGCTTGTTAATGTCTAATGTAATAATCCTATGTGTTATTCCAAAACCTAAGCTATCTACATTACAAATTTCATCAAAATTGGTTCAGAGTTATAGAGATACGTGGTAACAAACATACACACACGTAAAATTTCGCATCTCTATCTCTACATAGTATAAATTGAAGTCGCTTTCCGCGTCTGTCTGTCTGTCTGTATGTCTGTATGGCCGCTAACTCCTCCTAAACCACGCAACAGATTTTGATGCGGTTTTCACCATCAGTTAGATACATTTTCAAGGAAGGTTTATATATATAACTAGCGACCCGCCCCGGCTTTGCACGTACATTATACCCGTGCGAAGCCGGGCGGGCGGGTCGCTAGTTTATAATAAAAGTAGGATTTAGGTCTTAACAATTTTTATTGATCATAATAAAAATTATAAGTATTATGTGATCATAAGAAGATTTACATTTTTATGTTTTATGGAAAGGTTAAATTGCAACTATTAATTTACGTTTTTTTTTTAATCATCGTACAAAATTCGACTATCTGTGAGAATTTTCTTAAACAGCTTACATTCTTAAAGGAAACAAAGGCTGAAAACTTTTCATTAAGAAAGTTATTCAAGAACGTAAAACAATTTGAGAATACAAAAAAGAGTTTAAAACTAATTTTTAGTGCAAGGCAATCTTTTTCAAGCCGACAATGCGACGGGTGGCTGACAATACTGCAGTCACACCGAATCGTTTTGGTATTACCAAAAAAAATATTAAGCATTTTTCTTATATATACCTGGAAATTCGAACATTATTTTGATAATATTCTTCAGAATAAATCAAAATTGATCTTCAGCTGTACATGTCAAACATACGCAAGCTGGAACAAAACGTTTACTAAAAAAAAAAGGATTTGTGAAATTCCTCCCTTTTTTGCGGTCGGCTAAAACATGGCAATCAAGTATGTAACTTAAACTTAGCTAACCTTTTAAACGATTGGGCACTTCTTTAAAATAACATTTTAAGAAGTTTAAAAAAAAAATTCACTAAATTAGATCAATCTGTGGGCGAAATACGATTTTTTGCTACATAAAATACGTATAGAATTCCATACAAATTTCAATTTCGAAATTCTAAATTTGTGTGAAGTTCTATACGTATTTTACGTAACACACACACACACATACACACATACTTCGACAGTCATTAAACGTCCACTGCTAGACAATGGCCTCCCTCTTAGTGTTGCCAAAATCCCCACGCTTGGCAGGCAGCTTGGGTATCGCAGTACCGTTCACTGCAGCTGATGCCTATCCGGTGTTTCTGGTCGCAGCTTAAGGACATACCCGGATCCATTTTACGTAGCGAACATTCGCAATTCGCCCACTGTTCGTTCAATCGATGTCTTGTTGGTTGTTACACTCCGGTGTAACTACCCCAAGTTTTTCTCAAGTTCCGCTCTTGATCACGTAAGACTTAAACAAACTTATAAGTTTTCCAGGCACTATCGTGAACTTTGCCGGCAGTCACTGTGTGTTTTCCGAAGATGTCATATTTCCTTTGCAGGCACTGCCGTATCGTAAGCACACTGAGCACTTCAAACTTGCTTATTGAGTTACTAGATAGTGATTTATTGTGAAAGATCTGGGTTGAAATTTATTTTATTGCACTGAAAATAATATTAGAGAATGTCAGCGATTGAAATAAGTTATTCATAGCTTATTGGCTAGATGGACCGAAGACATTGTGAGAGTCGCGGGTATCCAGTAGATGCAGATGGCAGGCTGTCGTTCAGTGTTCAGATGTGGATGTCTTCTTTTTTATTAATTCTCATGTTTCTTTTTTTTTTCATAAATAAGAAATTGTCTATTGTCTTCTGGCTGATGATGATGATGATGATGATGATGATCCTATAGGCACGAGCTGACTTTTTATGCGCTAATGTACAATTGCGTGGCTCTTACGTAACTTATCTAGTTTTTTTGATAGGCTAGGCGTTGCACCATTGGTCAGACAGACAAAAAGGGATGTATAGTAAGGTGGCGTGGAGGGTGTGAAAGCATCTGGCTTAATCAGACTTGATGTTTTTATTCGAATTCCCCTGCAAACGACTTTGTCGCCCATTTTTTTCATGTGGACTGTAGTTAGTAGACTGTAGCAGTTTTCAGGAAACAAGAGTTTGGCAAAGCGTGACGTTAATATGTCACGAGACCAAAATGCTGACGTGTTTCTGGCTCAACTGGGCTCAACGCATAAGCATTTCCATTTATTGGGCATTATAAAAATTGACAAAACAATATATGAACCCATTGGCTCCGAACTAGTAATAAATACTGTGTTTCGGGAGCCAATGGCCTCTCCCATTAGATGTTACTAACTAAATGCCTAAACACAGACTAAAATAATAAGAAAAAGTTATGACAAAAAAATTACAAAAGTTATTAATTTATATAAAACAAAATAAAATATATATACATATATATAATTATATAGATACAGGCAAAATTTAATATCAAATACATACACTTAATAAGGCGATAGACATTTCATATGATGACATTCAGCGTGGTGATGCCGCCAGAATGCTGAGTTCGCTTCCAATTGGTGGTGCGCTTGGGCATTTAGTTTGTCTTTAGATATGCAACAATATATGGGCAGTCTAACAGTTTATGTAGTTTTAGTTAGCTTGTTTGATGAATTGTTATTCTTTGTGTAAGAAGTGTTTGTGTATGGGTGATGACGAAACATGCTAAAAACTGGTAATATTTGAGCGAGTTATATTTACTGCCTTTAATCGCTGAAATAGAAATGAAATCCTTAAATTTCTTCGAAAATAGAACGTTCTTCAACGTACTTACATGTCTTTTTCAAGCATTCGTGAAAATATCAATAAACATAACCTCAAGGCCTCAAGCACCTGGTTAATTGCGTTGCGGCTTAAAGGAGGCATTTCAAGTCCGTATATCGTATATTTTACCGTACATTTTGCGGTAAACGCATCGTAAAGTCGCACTTTTACGATTCAACCGAAAAGATTTATCGTATAAGGGAGGTTTATTAGCGCTCAGGAGTAATGTGGCTTAGAAAGGACCTGTTCTTTAAAGACACAAGTGTAAAGACATAAGTTTTTGGACTGAGATCTACTGTAAAAATAAAATAATTAACATAAAAATTTCCTACGTAGAAGACCACGATTCTTCAGATTTTTTTTAAATTAAATAATTGGCTTGCATTTGACCGCCACCTTGACTAATGTTAGGCAATGATATGGTTTAGGATAGAGCATGCTTGCTTAGAAGAAATTATTAACTCGCGATTTGATGACACCCAAATTGTAACTATCACGGATATCCAGGCAGCGCATTATACTACCCGGACCCGGGTATGTCCTAAAACTGCGACCAGAACCACTGGAGGATGGGCAGCAGCGTCCTGTTAGTACACGGTGAACGTACTGCGATCTCCAAGCCGCCTGCCAAGCGTGGGGATTATGGCAACACCCCTCTCTAAGAGGGAGGCCTTGTTCAGCAGTGGACATTTAATGCCTGATGATGTGTGTGTATGTGTGCATTATACTAACTAGCAGTTCGCACAAAAAAATGCTATCAAGTTTTTTTCTGAAATAACAGTATGCAAGTTTGCTTTTATCACAGACACTACTAAACCCGGACCAAATATTTATATTCTGTGACAGCTGCAATAACATTGTTAGAAGCTGAATGAAAACTACGAACTCTGAGCTCTCTCTAAGTTTTTGAAAGTGAAACTATAGCAGGTACCCAATATACTTCAGTGAAATGTAAGAAAAAAAAAAACAGATTTTTACGATATTAATGCACCGATATTTGTCAGAGCAAATAAACGCATGAAAATTGTGTAACTTACAATTTTTTATCAAAAACTGTTTAGCTGTTTAGTTGTAAAAAAGTAACAATTAGGCAGTAAGACAGCCAAAGACAGAGGTAGATAAAGTTAGAAATTAGAACTAATTTCATATTTTTCTGGCGTTATCCGCTTAATTTTTACTGAAATACAGATACCTTATGCCACATACCTTTTCATACCACTGGCTTTTCGGTGAAGCAAAACATCCTGAGGAAACCTGCATACGTGCGGAGAAGGAATTCAATGGCGTATGTTAATCCACCAATCCGCACTGGGCCAGGGTGGTGGATATGGTCCAATCGCCCTTTCGGGGTAGGCTAAAAGTCCCAGCAGTGGACTGTTAAAAAGGCTCATTATGATGATGATGAGATACCTTTAGGAACTTTTAGCTTTCAAAGTAGCATACTAGCTTATTTTTTTTTTTTGTTTCCATTAATTATTATCCAAATTTACTCGCACCATGCGCGCAAACCACGATGAGCGACGGTGGCCGAGCAGTAGCATGTGTGATTAACAATGTGACGGTATCCAGTTCGATTCTCGGTCGTGAATGACTTATTTATTACCTAAATAAATTGTTTAGTTTCGATGCCATCGCTCAAAAATAGTGAAAAAACCGCTATGACCATACAAATTCAAAGATATACGACATTCGAATTCGACAATCGAATTTATGGACCCGGGTATGTCCTAAAACTGCGTCCAGAACCACCGGAGGATGGGCAGCAGCGTCCTATTAGTACACGGTGAACGTACTGCGATCCCCAAGCCGCCTGCCAAGCGTGGGGATTATGGCAACACCCCTCTCTAAGAGGGAGGCCTTTGTCCAGCAGTGGACGTTTAATGGCTGCTGATGTGATACGACATTCATCTAGATGCACTGGGCCAGCATGGTGGACTAGGGCCCATCCTCTCTTTGAGAGAAAGCTTGTGTCCCAGCAGTGGGAAGATGATGTAGATGATGCGCGTGAACCGAACGGAAAGTGATCACCGCCGTTAAAAGAGTTACTCAATAAAAGCCAGAATTCATATTCTTATTTTTTATTTTTTTCCAGCCCAATTTTCATTTTAAGGGGACTGTTCCCGTCTGCAGCTCTCTCACTCGCACATTTTCACATTATTGAAGATATAAAATCAATGAGTATACCAAAAAGTAACAAAATCATGTCTTGGTGTCTATCGTAACATAACAAAATAACAAACAAAGAAATTGTCAATTTGATATATTTTAATTTGACACAGTAAAATAGTAACAAGTGATTTTTATTTCTCGTGTCATGTTATTCCGTCAAATTACAAAATATCAAAACAAACATTTATATGTTTGTAATGTTACGATAGACACCAAGACATGATTTTGTTACTTTTTGACAATTCACACACATTGATTTTATATCTTCAATAATGGGAAAATGTGCGAGCGAGAGAGCTGCAGAGGGTATACAGGCTCCTTAAAGAGATGCTATAAAAGCCACTACTTAGAAAAGAGTTGCAACATGCCAAAAAGATAGCTACGTAATAAAAACTGACAAGTAACACACTAATGCGTCTTGTAAATTATGGCCCTATTACTACACTGTGCTACAATGTACATTTTCATTGTGCCATTGTAATTCCCCTAAAACCAGGTCGTCTTCAGTTGATGACTAAAACGCAATCTCGTTAGAGTAAATTGGTCAGGTCCGTCCTATTACTAGGACGCTGTTAACCCTTTGTGTCGACGACATTGTCTTGACGTATTTGCTTAGTATGCTTGTGTTAATAGCAGAGAGTTGATTGCAGCTTAGATTACGATGAAATGTATTGAACGTTTTAGCAAAATTTGGTGTGTTTTTCTATCTCTTTTCTTCTTCTCTATCTCTATCTCTACATAGTATAAATTAAAGTCGCTTTTCGTGTCTGTCTGTATGTACTCTGTAGGTCTGTATGACCGCTAACTCCTCCTAAACCATGCAACGGATTTTGATGCAGTTTTACCATCTACTAGATAATTTTTCACGGAAGGTTTATATTTATAACTAGTGACCCGCCCCGGCTTCGCACGTAAATTACACCCGTGGAAAAGCTGGGGCGAGTCGCTAGTTAAATATAGGACCCAAGAAGAAGAAAATTAGATTTATATTCGACGGCCGACGTCGTCGTTCGCTGCGCTGCGTGAAGTCGATGACATAGAGCATTCCACTTACCATTCAGCATGCTGAACCCACAACTTACTGGAAGATGACCAGGGGCCTTACGCTCAACTCCTTATGTGGTATCAAACTAACCTTAAATCCGCGCAGTTTGGAAAATCACGCGAACGTAAACCTTAACGCGCCCAGATACGGTTAGCGGGCGCGCAACATTTTTTCATCGCCTAGACTGGATTGCTTTAAACATCAAGGCGTAAGGCCCCAGAAATATAAAGAAAAAAAATAAGAAAAAAAAGTGGTTTCTGACGTACGTTGTAACACCATATCTGTCCTGATCTTTGGTTACATTTTCCTTTATAATGAATATCATTCTTCTATCCACTTGGATGGCATTTTGACCCCATCTAGCCAAGTGGTGCTGGAACTCAATTAATTTAAAGCCAATAATATAAAGTCAAAACTAGTATAATTAAGATGATATTTAAGAAAAAAAACTTCAAAAGACTACGCGGAACTCAAATAAAACTAAGCGTGGGCTAAACTTACGATAAAATTATTTTCACACAAAGTTCAAGGAATTCCTATTTCCAGGCTTAATTTCGCATTCTGCACGAAAATTTGTTGAGATAAGGACAAATTTGACATTGCGCAGGGATATTATAAATATTTTATGAGCACGCCAGTGCTGGGACTATCAAAAATAAATATTCACGACCTCCGATACAAAATTCACAGAGAAAACAAAAAGGAAGTCAAACTTGCTACTTGACGAAGAAGAGGGAATTCTAGTGCTCAATCATTCATAAGCCAAACTGTTTAAATATTCCTCTCTACCAAATATTAATTAAGAAATGATCAATCTGCAGTCAGAGCGAGGCTTGAGTCCGGCACTCGCAACTGCCGGTCTTCTCAATAACAACGGACTCCCCAGTGTCTACTCAATGCGGAATAGCTATATGCGAATCCGTAGAAAAATTTCATTTGCGCGATTCAGGCTTCGGACTGTGATTGGCAGAGGAAATGCAGCGTTCCAATGGATGAACTCTGATGAATGGGGGAGTTAAAACAATCGACTTTACTACGTGTGATTGGATATCGTGTACTGATGCCTTATTATAGATGTCTTATCGTAATTCGGACTGTGATCGTGATCGCGTGCCATCTCACTTACGCGCGTGGTGCGAGTAAGTAGATGCGAACGGGACGGCATGCAATCTCGATCACAATCAAACTTCTATAATAAGGCCGCTGTTTGTCTAAACAATCACAACTCTTCATAGTTGAACGAACAAATGAATTTATCCAAATAATTATGAAAATGTAACTTTCCTCAATTCATTCTAAGAGTAGGTACATATGGTTCAGTAAACTCATTAATTCCTTCTATTTATTCCCGTTATCATAATTTTATCTGACAGAAGAAAAAAAAAACATTTTCTCAATGACTGTTTTAAAAAGGAGGAAAACGCTTGACATCCAAACATTGTGCCCACAGATATACACAACATTGTGCCCAATAAATATGTCTCTGTTTCGGCTCAAGTCAGCGGCGACGTTGACGTCTACACTGTAAGCGTCAACTTCACTGTTCCATTAGACAGATCTGTGCATTAGACACTACACTAGACCCATTACTAGGTCATAGAAGTGACATTTAAAAAAAAAATACAAAAAAAAAAAAAAAAAAAAACGTTTATTATTCATTAAAGGGCTATAGGTACATAAAGATCTTAATTAGGTAGTTATATGGGTACAAATGTTGTAAGAAGAGAGGTTAGAATAGACAATTACCTATGTACCATAATGGAACACTGTCCCCCACACTAGGATAACCTGTGTCGTGAGGTCACAGTTCCCAACTCTGGGCATAACTGTCTTCCCCGCAGAGGTGAACTTAAATTAGGTTTGAGATAACAACGGTGTTGATAACATTAATCATAATATATACGTTGTAAAGAAAAATTATAGGTACAATTATAATACAATTTGCTTACATATATAATATACAATAGTACACAACAATATAATACAATACAATAAAATGCTGGTAAATTACTAATAGTCTATGTCAATTAAGTGTATGTATGTGATAAGTTTTTTTTATGTATGTGTGCGTATGAACGTGAGAGTGTGTATCTGTGTGTTTGGGTGTGTTTAGAGTCGAGTGTTGGTTGTTTGGGTGGTATGTTGGTGTGATTGTTACAGTGATCAGTCATCTGGTACTTTTAATATTTAAGGTTAACAGCCATTATGAGTCATGGTTTCACTAATGTGTGTCAGTTAAGAGTACTCCAGTTAAGTTCCAGTAAGTAAATTATCATATTACCTATTATGTCGACCAGTTAAGTTATTTTGAGCAAATTCTCAGTTGATTTATAGTCGAGCTGTATTAAATAGTCTGTTAAGGTTTTCTTGCAGGCATTACGATTTAGTTTTAAGATGGGTTTAAGTTTACTAATGCGATTGTATAGAGCTGGGCCTAGTGCTACAAATGACTTCTTTACGTAATCCGTTCGAGATTTTATGTTTTTAAAAATAATGTCTGATCTTCTTTTCTTTGACTTTTCAATTATTATTTCCATGTCAAGAAAATTAAGTAATTGTTTTAAGTATTTACGAGTGAAAAGTAATGCCGTGAAACTTGTTTTTTGTCTTCGAACTGTTCCAACACCTTGTGAAAACGCAGGAAGTAATTTTTGGTGCTTAATTGAAACACAATTTTGACAAGTTATTCACGTGCTATCAAAACGACAGTTCGATTGTGACTGAAGTTGATTAGGTCCGTGAGTCTAATTTGTGCGGTCCGTGTCAAGAAGTTCGTCCCGTATTTTCCCCCTATTTACTTACATCATTGCATTTTCTCTTCAATTTACTAGTAGTTTGCCGCAAACTGTGACCTCGTGACCTTATCTCTACAACATTTGGAACGTTTTTGCTCAAATTTGCATTCAAAATAGTAAATAAAAAAGTTAGAGATATACAAACTCACAAACATACAAAACGATCTATTCTCGTAGATTCTGAACATATTTGCTTGATTCTGTAAAATTGCACTCTTATTTATTAGCAGGTCAGAACCGGAGACCACGAACCGGAAGACGCAGCGTAGGTAGGCCTCCCACTAGATGGACCGACGACATAGTGAGAGTCGCTGGCATCCAGTAGATGCAAAAGGCAGGCTGTCGTTCAGTGTGGAGGTTAAAGAGGGAGGCCTATGTTCAGCAGTAGACGTCTTCTGGCTGATGATGATGATGATTTATTAGCAGGTCAGTGGTGAAAATAATCACCATCATCATTATAATTATGATGTACGTCTATATGTATGTTTCAGTGTGGAATTTATTTGCTATAGTGGCGACGGCATTATTTGAATTTTTTTTCTGTCAAGCAGTAGGTATGTAGTGATAGAGTTAATAAATAACAATGATAAATATATTCTGCAAGGATATTTCGACTAGGCTGGTCCTCGTCTCGGGGGATCCTAGAGCTGGCACATACTTTTCTCAAAAGCTAAGTATTGCTATACAGCGGGGCAACTCGGCCAGTGTTCTGGGAACCCTGCCGCACGGTGGTGATCTCGACGGCGTTTTTGTTTTGTAGTAGGTACATGTTTGTATATTTTATACATTCATCTTTTAGTTTAATTGTAGCTTTTATTTAGTTATTTTAAGTTTTAGTTTTTAGTTTATATTTTTAGATTTCATTAATTTTCTGTTTTTTTTTAATGATTAATATTACCAAAATGAAACGAGAATACGACAAGGAACCTTATTTGCCCCAAAACAATTCCATAACCCAATGCGTGGTTCGAAAGTTCCCCGAGTCACAATCGCAACAGTTTGTTTATACGAAAACTTTTCTGAATTAATAACGCGAACGTATAACTAACTTTGTCACACAGAGTTTATGAATCGCAGCGAGATTTGAAATGTGGAAATGGAAAATATTTTCGTATGAAAATTCGGTCAATTTTCATTCAAAATTTCGTTATTTTGTTTGAGAATGTGATATTTTGTTGTTTGTTTCAAAGTGCGATCTTTGTTTGGTCTAAAACATATTTTTTTTTACTATAAGGAAATATGCTAAGCCGAAAAAGGTTCGTTATATTCATCACTAGCGACCCGCCCCCCCGGCTTCGCACGGGTGTAATTTACGTGCGAAGCCGGGGCGGGTCGCTAGTTGTATATATATAAACCTTCCGTGAAAATGTATCTAACTGATGGTGAAAACCGCATCAAAATCCGTTGCGTGGTTTAGGAGGAGTTAGCGGCCATACAGACATACAGACAGACAGACAGACGCGGCAAGCAACTTCAATTTATACTATGTAGAGATTATGAACAACCTTTACTATGGGACCAAAACTGAAAGCGCGAAAAAAACAGCTGTTCCATATATTTTGTTGAGTCAATGACCGTTTTCTATGGAACAGCTGATTTTTTTTTCGCTATTTCATAGTTGGTCCCATAATAAAAGTTAGGTATTCATAATGATAGGTACTATAAATCCCTTTCAGCTTAGTAGGTGCGTATACACTTTCCACGTAACCCTGTATAGTACAGTGAATCGGTTTTTTACAGGCAAGCGTGCTCCATCGTGGACCGCGTCATCGCTTAACATCAGGCGAGATGGCGGCCAAGTGCAAGGCTATCAATTATTTAAAAAAAAAACTTTTTGCAGCGGCTGGCAACTAATGCATTTATGGACGAACTTTTAAATGTGGGCTTAACCGAGGCCAGCATACGTTAGTCTGAAATGCTCAGTTGCCAAAGGCTTTTGTATGCTATTTTCTAAAAGATTAAAATATGCATGCATATTTTAGGGGTAACTTTCATATTTCATGTAGGTATGACAATATTATACTTGAAAATGATATTTCACTATATTGAAATGGCATACTCTCACTTGTAAAAGTTCTTACTTCTTACTTTGTCATCTTCTGATGATGCGCTCAAATATTGATAGTATGTATCTTCATGAAAATGTATTAAAAATTAAAATATTCGGGACATTTTTGCACACACGGTCATCTGACCCCAAACTAAGCAAAGCTTGTGATATGGCTGCCAGAGACTGATATATATACATATATAGGTTTAAATACATACTTAAATAGATATTAACACCCAGATATAGAACAAACACAAATGTTCATCACACAAATGTTTGTCCTAGGTGGGAATCGAACCCACGCCCACAAGCTCAGAAGGCAGGTTCACTACCAACTCGACCAACGGGCTATCAAATGCATCAGTTGCCAGCATTGGTTTTAAAGTCCGATAACCATATGTAATTTTTTTTATTTTTTTTATTTTTATTGTTTATTTATTCTCCACGGACTCCCTTTGTCAACTTTTAACATATATTTTTAAACTATATTTGATATAACATATAACTAATGACTATACAAAAGGAATATACAAATTATAAAATCTTATGACTATGTTGCGTGTATACACCGAGCAGTCCAGCTCCCGCAAGCAGCATGTTCACGAGTTGACGCGTGTGCCAGCCATCGCTCTCCTCGCCATGTTTGAGGGAAGAGGGCGACCCGCCACACGACGCCGCCGCAAGAAGGAACCTTTAAGTGAGCGTGAGTGCTCTGGGTATACACACAATACTTAAAACTACAATTACATACTTAATATTACTACAATACTTAAAACTACAATATGTAATATTCAACTTAATGAATGCAAATTTAATTTAACTTCAGCTACTTTTTAATTAACTACCGTTGTAATTAACACTCCTAATCAAATATAGACAAATCTATTTACGGGTCATCAAGAGACCGGCCTTACCGAGTTTGGGGTCAATTATAACCTATGATAGACATAGTTGATAACTACTTATACTTACGCAGATGTGAAATTGTAAAAGCGTTGCAGAAATAAATGTTTACTTTAATTTCGCTCTTAACTTGCCACCTTTGACAGAGAAAGGCAAGTGTCAAGTGGCAAGCGGAGTCCATTCAAAACCACCAAAATTGGAAGAGACGAATGGAAGCATTTGTCCAGCAATGGGGCCAAGCCTAGTAACAAAATCTATACTAATATTATAAAGAGGAAAGATTTGTATTTTTTTTTCCTGGGCTAGCGCCTTTATTAACTAAACAAAATACAAGCTAAAACTAAAACAAGATTTGTATGTAAGTATGTTTGTAACGAATTGGCTCAAAAAATACTGGAGTAATTTTAAAAATTCTTTCACCATTTGAATGCTACATTATCACTGATTAATATAGGCTAATTTTGATAGGTTATATAACTTTACCCGTGCGGAGCCGGGGCTGACCGCTTGTTCAAGATAAAACATGAAATATATTTTTACCATTATTTATCATTTTATCTAAATTTTAGAAGAAATTCATTGATTCAAATTCAACAAAGAAAAAAGATTAACGAGATACATTCAACTTTTCTCTTAAATTAAGTTTCTTTGTAAATGTCTCTACTTTAAAATCATCTTATCCGCTTCAGTGGAATCACCTGCAGCTCTGCACAGTTATTGAAATTTTACAGCTGACATCATGAAAAATCTACAGATTTATGGATGAAGAGGCAGTGGTTTTATCTAACTTCTTTACTGCTGTATTTAACAGGTTTCTAAATCGTGAACTTAGTTGTCTAAGAGATTTCAAAAGAGTGCATTTTTTTCTGGCGTATGTTCTATGTCTCGATTTCTGTATGGATGAACCGACTTGAAAGACTTTTTATTCAACAGGTCATCAGTATCATTATAAGCCTATCAAGTTCCAAGGTTGAGAGTCGCGGGCATCTAGTGGATGCAGATGGCAGGCTGTCGTTCAGCGTGGAGGTTAAAGGTCCTGTATACCCTCTGCAGCTCTCTCGCTCGCACATTTTCACATTATTGAAGATATAAAATCAATGAGTGTGAATTTCCAAAAAGTAACAAAATCATGTCATGGTGTCTATCGTAACATTACAAACAAAGAAATGTTTGCTTCGATATCTTGTAATTTGACGGAATAAAATGACACGAAATATAAAAATCACTTGTTACCATTTTACTGTGTCAAATTAAAATATATCAAATTTCTTTGTTTGTAATATTACGATAGACACCATGACATGATTTTGTTACTCTTTGGAAATTCACACTCATTGATTTTATATCTTCAATAATGTGAAAATGTGCGAGAGAGAAAGCTGCAGAGGGTATACAGGACCCTTAAAGGAGGAGGCCAATGTTCAGGAGTAGACGTCTTCTGGCATTGCATTACAGTTTTGTTTTATGATTTACAGACTTAAAACCACAGAAGAATAGTCCTTTTTATTAGCTTACAACTGTTATTTTTTGTTTGAAACAACTAACTACGTCTTATACTAATAAACTCACTCGCCAAAAAGGTTTGTCAAAGTAGATACTAACTTTTTACTAAGTAAGGTAACTAGGTATAATAAATGTTCTCCCAAAAGCTTCATAAGAAATTCACGCAATATTTGACGTTGCCAACTCCCAGACCACTACATTATACAAGAATTTTCTGCCGAAATCACCTCGCCTATAAAATTAAGACGATTCAAACAAACCAATCGGGTGGAAAACGAAGTGCCTCCTGACTGTCCAATTAAAATTTTTATTGACCCAGAGTCTGGGGACCGTTACCATTTTCTTTTTATGATTATCTATTTAATCATCTGAGCCATCAAAACGTTTTATGGGCGTATCGATCCGAGTTGTTTGTTGTATTGCTTGTAGCGGAAAATTTGGCCGGAATTTTTGTCCAATTTCATTTTATGGGCTTCAAGAATGTGACTTCTACGTCTTGCGTTATCGGAAATCTTTATGGTAATTATAAAAATTTGATGTAGATTGCTGCTGTGGCTATGACTTGCTTTACGAAATTTATGAACTACGCTGCAACTGCTTAAAAAATACATAAATACGAACAAGTATATTATGCAACAATGAAACGTAACACAATCAAAAATATGAGTCATACAACCGGTCACTTTTATTAATAAGCCAACGAAATTCAAATGAGTAAAGATGTGCTTAAACAAACATTTACGTCTCAGTATTTCTAGTATTGACTGATGACCTAAAAGACACCGCAGGAAAACGCTGGGTGCAGGCCGCTTCCAACCGACGCTTTTGGAGATCGATGGGGGAGGACTATGTCCAGCAGTGGACGCTCTATGGCTGAAATGATGATGATATCTAGTACTTCATCATCATCATTATCAGCCAGAAGACGTCCACTGCTGAACATAGGCCTCCCCCTTTAACCTCCACACTGAACGACAGCCTGCCTTTTGCATCCACTGGATGCCAGCGACTCTCACATGTCGTCGGTCCATCTAGTGGGAGGCCTACCTACGCTGCGTCTTCCGGTTCGTGGTCTCCACTCAAGAACCTTTCTTCCCCATCGGTTATCGGTTCTTCGAGCGATGTGGCCTGCCCGTTGCCACTTCAACTTGCAAATTTTTACAGCTATGTCGGTGACTCTGGTTCTTTGGCGAATATCCATGTTTTGGATTTTATCGCGCAAAGAAACTCCGAGCATAGCTCTTTCCATTGCCCGCTGAGTGACTCTGAGTTTTCCAAAAGGCCAACAGTTAAGGACCACGTCTCAGTACCATATGTCATCACTAGTACTTGCTCAAAATCAATGAAGGAAAACTATGACCATGACATTTACCAACATGTACTGGGCCAGCATGGTGGATCATCCTCTCTCTATGACAGAAGACCTGTCCCAGCAGTAGGAATAGATAGGCTGATGATGATGGTGATAATGTCGAGTACTTAAAAAAATTGTGTAACATTTGAAATTTTAACCATGATTATTAAAATAATATTAAAATGATAAATTCTTTTACACAAACATAAAGAACCTCAATACCTTCCATTATATCTCAACAATCTACAAATTTTCACAGCCCAGGGGTTACCTTACATTCGCTTACATGAAACTGAATTTTTATAAGAAAAAATGTAAAAACCACCCAGTTTCCGCCTAGAAAGGTCGAGCGGGCCATATGTTCCATCGAAAGTCACTTAGCGAGGTGAAATGCTGGAGGAAATGTTCTACTAGAAATGAACCTATAAAGAAAATTTTAGACGAAAGCTTTGGTTAGTAATAAAACAGGATGACTAAGTATAACTGCAAGTAACCTAAGAATTTAACTGTAGCTGATTAAACACGTTTAATCAAAGAAATAAATAAAACCTGATCTTTTAGGTATTTCCCTTACATCTTCTATATCTATACTAATATTATAAAGAGGAAAGATTTGATTGTTTGTTTGTTTGTTTGCATTGAATAGGCTCCGAAACTACTGAACCGATTTGAAAAATTATTTCACTGTTGGGAAGCTACACCATCCCCGGGTGACATATGCTATAATTTATATACCCGTGCGAAGCTGGGGCGGACCGCTAGTACCAAATAAGTATAAATATAAGTAACAATAATATAAGTTATAATAAACGACGCACGACGCGGTAACGTACAAGCGGAATTACACTAGAGATTCGTCAGAAAAATGGTTTTGAAAATAATAAACTTAAATAGGATTTAAATAACGTGACTTATAATCATTGTGACTAATCAATTAATAATAACTGAAACGCAGAGGTGGCTTTGTGGCGAGCCGTCGGTGAGTGGCAACACCGCGTACCCCGATTCCAAGAAGCTAAAAGAAACCCCAACCTCTGGCTTGCGTTAACCGACCATCTGGGGATGGCAACCGCACCAGCTACCTTTTTTTTTCAGGGAAAAACCCTAATGGATACCACTGGCCCCCGGGGGGGAACAGATTGGTGATGTAGGAATCTCCGTCAGAAAGGCGGCCTACCCACTAAAAACCCTGGGGTGTTTCTTCCTGGCGCCCGAACGCCGGGTCTACGGGAGTGCTTTCGCAATCGTCCGTTTCCCGGCGGCCGCAACAGCCTAACATAACCTAAGATCCAAAGCGTACTACCCTTGACCACTTTGTTCAAGGGTAGTACACTGCCAGTAGCTAATGTCATTGTCAATGTCATTTTCATACAATTTCCTCTTTCTGCAGGCGTTAACGCTAACAGAATGTGGGTCTTACCTAACCCCCCTGAAGGCATTGTTATACTGGACACGCAGGGCGCTGTAAGTTTTTTTGTGTAATAATGATGATAGAGAATTATTATCTAAGTAACAGGTGACTTTTGGCATAGAGATAGTTGGAGTATAGGATACTTTTATCCCGGAACATGTACGATTCCTGAGAGAATTTCCAAGCGGGTGAAAGCATTGTCACAATACTATCGATACTGCCGTGTTACGTCACAGATGAACCAGAGCACAATAACCACTTGTTTTCAGCGTTAACGATCCTCTCGTCTTGAGAGCGTACTGTCTGACAATAGTTTTGTATGGATACAGAAAACCTTCCTTTTAGAAGTGAAAAGACTAGTTTAGAAGCGACAAGTTTATTTGGGTATGTTCTGCAGAGTGTTCTGAAGTAAATTCTGTTTCAAGTTGGAGAGCAGTCATATGAAAATTGTCTTTCGTTTCTTGATGTATATCTAAAGTTTATTTGGGTAAGTTCTGCAGTGTGTTCTGAAGTAAATTCTGTTTCAAGTTGGAGAGCAGTCATATGAAAATTGTCTTTCGTTTCTTGATGTATATCTAAAGTTTATTTGGGTATGTTCTGCAGTGTGTTCTGAAGTAAATTCTGTTTCAAGTTGGAGAGCAGTCATATGAAAATTGTCTTTCGTTTCTTGATGTATATCTAAAGTTTATTTGGGTAAGTTCTGCAGTGTGTTCTGAAGTAAATTCTGTTTCAAGTTGGAGAGCAGTCATATGAAAATTGTCCTTCGTTTCTTGATGTATATCTAAAGTTTATTTGGGTAAGTTCTGCAGTGTGTTCTGAAGTAAATTCTGTTTCAAGTTGGAGAGCATGGAGTCATATGAAAATTGTCCTTCGTTTCTTGATCTTTATCTAATTCATGCATTAAGTTAATGACGCAATCACTTTTCATTGGATTTTAAGTCAGTTGCCTGCTTTCTAGCTCATTATATTGGTAACACTGACGTACACCAATATAATATTACTAGCTGCGGTTTCACCTGCGTAGTGACGAAAAATGGTGATGATGATGTTGAAAAGTAGCCTATGTCACTTTGCGGCCCTTGAAATATACTCATGCAAAAACACAAGTCGATCCGTTGCTCTGATGCTGCGTGAATGAGGAACAAACAAACCAACAAACTTTTCGCATTTATAATATTAAGTAATGTATGATGTTTATCAGAATCTAAGAAATGAAAACGTTCCACTTGAATGAACCTTTATTTTTTGCACAGCACTGCGTTAGCCTCCAAAACATATTTATTATCTCATCATCATCATCATAGTTTCAGCCATAGGACATCCACTGCTGCACATAGGCCTCCCCCATCGATCCAAAAAGGGCTGGTTGGAAGCGGCCTGCATCCAGCATTTTCTTGCGGTCTCTTTTAGGTCGTCTGTTCATCTATCAGTTATTATCAATTACTATTACAAATAAATGATAATCATTCTGTCCTTTTATTCTTATATTAAGCCATCTTTTCATGCTTTATATTAGAATTATGCTGTCCTAGAAAATATGTCATATGATGATACGGAGAAATTATTAAATGTGCAAAAATGAATATTGTTTGTTATCGTAATTGGACGTTGACTTTGTTATTCGATATACCTAATATTGTTTTCTTTCTACATTATAATTATGTTTTATGTTTTGTACCTGTAGTTACATTGTGTTAACTAGGCAATTGATTTTTGATTTGTTTATTTTTAAATTAGATTATAATGATTAATAGATTATAATAATTCATGTTATTATTTATCACTTATTATTAAGCTCTTTTCGCCTGAAACACAGGATTACCTAGTTCAGGTTCACGTGTTTTATAGACCTAATTATGTTTACTTATGTTTTATATTTTTGTCAGACCTTTTTATGTTTTTGAATAAATTATTATTATTATTATTTATTAATTACGCATTTAAATCCCTTGAACTTTTTGCAAATAGAATGCTTAATTAGTCTCTAAGCTATCACATTCACGCTACGATTACATCACCAGATGTGGAGCGCAAATTGATTTCAGTTGCAAAACTATTTGCTCGAAGCATCCCTATCAGAACTTGGGTATACGATAAATGACGTAGGAAAATAAACTTACGAGACATATTGAAATAGAGTTCTAATTTAAATAAGTATTCGTTTATCTTGGAAATACGACAATCTAGGTTTCTTTATGGTAATAGGTAACATCGTATAATTTATTTATCACTTAAAGCTATTTTCTATCCACTCAAGTGATGCAATTGATGTTGCATTACTTGAGTAGCATGTTGGGCATGGGCATCTTTACCAACTGGTGTTACTAGTGGAAATAAACAATTGTATTGTTTATTTCATCAAAACTCGCGTGAGGATTCATTATAAATTATTATAACACCGGCTTGCACAGTCGCAGGGCAGGCGAATGCGTGGGCAGCTAGAGTGGCTGCACGCTCTGCGCGTGCGCGCACCACCGCCGCGGCCTTGGCATCGCCAGTACGCGGGCGACCTTCACCAGAATCGCCCGTATTCCCTGAGGAAGGGGCTCTAATGGCTCCGAAACCGGTCGATCGTCTCGACCGATAAAAACATAATCGTGAGTGCAAGCCGGTGTTATAATATTTTTTTATTATATTGTCAATAGACTTTGAACAGTCTATGGGCAATTCAACTGGCTTTTAGGGTTTATCATCATCATCGTTTTGACCATAGGACGTCAACTGCTGGACATAGGCCTCCTCCATCGATCTCCAAAAGGGCCGGTTGGAAGCGGCCGGCATTCAGCGTTTTCCTACAGTCTCTTTTAGGACGTCTATCCATCTTGTGGGTGGACGTTTTAAGCTGTGCTCACCAGTCCATGGTCTCTATTTGAGAACCTTTCGGCCCCATTGGCCATCTGTTCTGCGTGATAATCCCTGCCCACTGCCACTTTAACATGCTAATCTGATGGACTATGTCGGTCACTTTCGTTCCTTCACGGATCTCCTAATTTCTGATTCGATCTTGTAGAGAAACTCCGAGCATAGCCGGTTCCATAGCTCGTTGTGTGACTTAGAGCTTACTTAAGAGGCACATAATGAGATACCACGTTTCAGTACCGTATGTCATTACTGGCAACGCACAATGGTCGAAGACTTTCGTCTTAAGGCACTGAACTGAAGTATATTGGACGAGAAGACGTTGCCAAGTTTACCGAATGCTGCAAAAGTGGAAGCATGATAGGCTGATTATGATTATGATGATAACTATAAACCATAATTCTTTTGGGTTGAAGGAAAAAGACAACATTTGAAATAACTTTTTTTTATGGGCAAGTGCCTTTATTTAACTAAACAAAATATAAGTTAATACTATAACTACAAATACAGTTAGACTGCCCATAGACCGTTGAATAAAGTTAATCCAAATGCTTAAGCCCACCAGTTGGCAGAGTACCCAGCATGCTGGCGGCATTGCCACGCTGAATACCAATGCTTATGCGTTGAGCCAGAAACACGACAGCATTTTGGTCACACGTCGCATTAACCAGGCGCTCTCAAAGATGTTTGAAAATGAGGTGAGCTCCCGGTCCCCAAAGGCCCAATGTCTCGACCCTAAACGCCTCAAATATGTTACCACTGCCGAGGTTAGCATATTTGCGTCGCTTGTGCTGCTCTGCCGAATTAGCAGCAATTTGAAATAACTAAACCTTGATATAAAATTAAATGATTTACCGAATAGTAACGCAACCTATGCTCTAATTCTTAGGATAAGCCTCACCGTTCGAGTCTTACCGGATCTCATCTGGTTGAGTAAACGGAAGGTACATATTAATCTGTGGCACTGAATTAAACGAAATGAATCTTATATGGCGTGTGTGGAGTGCTTTGTGGAATGATGAATAAAAATTCTGCGGATGTGTTTCAGCTATTCAGCTCGATCTTGGCAACTTCGTGCATGTTTGAAATTTTAGGGAAAAAAAACAAATTTTCATATTGTTATTTTATAGGATAGTTTTAGGTTTAGACATTTATTATCATACTAGCTGCCAGCCCCGGCTTCGCAAGGGTATAAATATATAGCTTATGTCACTCAGGGATAGTGTAGGTTCCCAACAGTTAATTTGTAAACGTTAGGTCTATTTCTTATTTTTTTATATTTAATATTTAAATGTATTTAAGTTTGCGCTATTATGTCAGTGCGTATAGCGAATCTTAGTATCGATACTAACAGCTTAGTTTTTCTATACTAATTTAGATTAATTATGTGTATATATTATATAAAAAATTTTTTTTAAAAAAAATCTCTTGCAAACAAACAAACAATCAAATCTTTCCTGTTTATAATATTATAGTATAGATAAGATCATTACAGTCATCACTTTCGTGAGAACACTGATAACAATAAATTTATACTTTTTGTCATCGCAAAAATAACCAAATAAACATTACAACATGTATAGTTAACAATATAACATGCAGCACATCATCATCATCATCATCATTTCAGCCGTACGCCGTCCACTGCTGGACACAGGCCTCCCCATCGATCTCCAAAAGGGCCGGTTGGAAGCGGCCTCCATCCAGCGTTTCCCTGCGGTCTCTTTTAGGTCGTCTGTACATCTCGTGGGAGGACGTCCTAACACGACGGACATAGCCCACCGGATTAGCAAGTTGAAGTAGCAGTGGGCAGGGCACATAGCATGCAGAACAGATGCCGATGGGGCCAAAAAGTTCGAATGGAGACCACATACCAGTAAGCGCAGCGTAGGACGTCCACCCACGAGATGGATAGACCACCTAAAGAGACCACAGAGAAACGCTGGATGCAGGTCGCTTCTACCCGGCCCTTTTTGAGATCGATGGGGGAGGCCTATGTCCACCAGTGGACGTCCTGAAATGATGATGATGATGGTGATGATGTGTGGGTGGAAAATTGCTGATGATGATGCTATTGATAAAGATGATAATATCACACAAAATCTCATACCGATCAACCTTGTATCAAATGGAACCAAAATCGAAAACCTCCTGCGTGACTCAATACGACGAAAATTTTAAATTCGAAAAAATGCACCATTAAAGATAATGACAAAATCGTCCCACTCTAAATCTCGCCAAAGTAAGTAAACTGTACGTGGAGTCCACATTAATCTGCCGGTGCTGGCGGGTATTAAAATTGCTATTCGCCATTCAGAGGCTCAAATGAGTCTGAGTGAAATCCGCTGAGAGCAGAGATTTAAGGCTTCGTTGGGTAGTGACAACGAGATGCATACTTGGAACTCGTACATAAATTGCATTTTCACTTCTCACGTTCGTAAATTTCTTGTTTATGCCCGACGTAAGCGGACCAAAACTGATTTTAATGCTTTAGTGCATAAAAGTATGTTTTATGCACTACATAAAAGTCTGTTTATGCACTAGTGCATAAAAACGATTCCTCAAATAAACAAATATTTCGCAGGAAGTTTGACTGGGTCTTTAATAATAACTCATGTAGATAAGGGTATTATTAACTACCTAGATATATATTTTGTCTAATGAAAATAGAACATTGCCCAAATTTTAAATAAAGTTAGTTTCAATACCACTGTTTTATTTCCTCGCAATTAAGGTGAGAAGCCGAGTGTATAACTCATGTACACCCTCCTCCTCAACTTAAATATACGCCCTTGCCTCCGGCTCGGGTTGATGAACGTCTCGGCTAAAAAGCTTGTTTTATGCACTTGTTGTACAATCTAATATTGGTAACTAACATTTCTAAGTATCAGGCTAACTGTATTATTACGAGTCTAGCAATGCTCGGTGATTTTACCCGCAATCCTTCAGAAAAAAAATGTGGATAAATTTTGTGTGCATCCAAAGTATAATGCTACCTCATTAGACACTAATTTTCATATCTACGGGGTGTAAGGGGAACACACTTGAAGCCAAAAGAAGGTAATTATACTCATCATTATGAACAACTTTTACTATGTGACCAGCCCTGAAATCACGAAAAAAATATCAGCTGTTCTATCTCTGAAAACGGTCATTGACACTCGACAAAATGTATGTAACAACTGATTTTTTTTTCGCGATTTCAGGGTTGGTCCCATACTAAAAGTGGTTCATAATGATGAGTACAATTACCTTCTTTTGGCTTCGAGAGTATTCCCCTTACACCCTGTATAACATTAGAGTCCTAATTAATATCCTACTATATGAATCCTCACCATCCTAAGGTTGCCTGGAAGACATCGCTCTTAGCGATAAGGCTGCCGATTGTTGCACTAGTTTTTAAGCTGTTTTATCGTGTGTATGATATTTGTGGTGTGAACATTACAGAGTTTATCTATCTACTATTTTCACTTATTATGGTCAATTTTAACTTAAAATTGTCATTTTTATCAACAACTAAAACAAAAATAACTTATTTATTTATTTTCAATCAACAGTATTACATTTATAAATAGGCATGTCGAAATTTTTTTTTTACCTCATAAAAAAGCTGATCATATAATATACTGTAGTATATTTATATAGGGTAGGTACTAAGTAACTTGACTACCCACATTATTATAGTTAATAAAGCCAGTGTTCAACCAACTAGCGTGTGTTTCACTTCATGGTGACAGCGGCGGAATTTGTTTTTACAAATTATAAGTACTCAACGCCTAAAAAACTGAAGATCGGTGTTATAGTTCAGTGGATGTTCAAAACATCGATAAATAATGGAACACGCGCGTCCTCCGGCGGAGTTATCACTAGAAGGCGGTCCGGCCGTGCGCTCCGAGGCGTGGCGCAAATGGCGGAACCTCTTCCAAGTATTTCTAAAAGCGTCGGGAGTGAGCAAAGAGCCTAAGGAGGTACAAGCTAGCCTGTTGGTGAACCTCATTGGATCCGAGGGATACGAGGTTTTTACGACTTTTACGTTTGACACGGGCGAAAGTGAAGATGACGTCAAATGTGTTTTGAATAAGTTCGACTCTTATTTCGGTGCGAAACCTAATATCACAGTGCGGCGTTATAAGTTCTTCACACGCAGCCAGGAGGTAGGAGAAAACATCGACCAGTTCATGACAGCGCTGCGCGTGTTGAGCCAACAGTGCGAGTTCGGCGAGTTGAACGACAGTTTACTGCGAGATAAAATCGTTTGTGGCATCAATAACAACACTGTGAGAGATCGTTTGCTTCGTTCGGACGATTTAACGCTAACCAAAGCGATACAGATCTGCCAGGCGGCAGAGATGTCGAAGGAGGAGGGCCAATGCATTAGTATATCGGAAAATGTTCAGGTGAACATGGTACAAAGCAGAGGCAGCGTACGAAACATGCGCCGTGCAGACGGACGCGGACGCGGCGCCGGCGGCAGCGGTGGAGACCCGCGCGGCGCGGCCCGGGCGGCGGACGGCGCCGGCCCGGCACGCGGGCCCTGCCTTACCTGTGGCAACAGCCGCTGCAACGGAGGCGAGCGGTGTCCGGCGCGAAATGCAATGTGTTTTGTTTGTGATCAAAAAGGGCATTTTTCGCGAGTGTGTGTACGTGAGAAAGCAATCAACGAGGTGTTGAATTTGAGCGTTGATTATACGGCTAGTGAAAGTGAAGATTCAGAGGAAATGTTCTACGTCAATGTAATAAGTGAGGACATAGTACCAAGTAAGTCATGTAAGGAATTAATGCATGATGGTGTAGCTGAAGAGGTGGACGTGCAAACGTGTTTCATGTTGGTAAACGTGCCGTTTAGCGATCAGAAAATGAAGGCGATCAGGAAAGAAACTGAAACTGACAGAGACTGCAGATTGTTAATCAAGAACATTACGGGGGGATGGCCTAAGAATAGACGCGGTATAAATACGGAAATAAACGTATTTTGGCCTTATCGCAAGCAGCTACATTATATAGATGGAATAATTTTAAAAGGAGATTGTGTATTTATTCCTCGCACACTAAGAGATAATATGATATCACGAGTGCACGAAGGACATCCGGGAATAGAAAGGTGCAAGCGGCGCGCACGCCAAGTGATGTTTTGGCCGGGGCTGAGCCGGGACGTGGAGAGCGCCGTGCGAGGCTGCACGGCGTGCGCGCTGCACGCGCCCCGCGCGCGCCGCCAGCCGCTGCTGCAGCACGACGTGCCCGCGCTGCCGTGGCACAAACTCACCTCGGATATATTCGAGTACAGAAAGAGAAAGTACATTATCTTAGTAGACTACTTCTCTAATTACGTGGAGGTTGGAGAACTGCCGACTATGAGCACCAAGCAGGTGATTAATTTCATGCGAGAACAGTTTGCGCGACACGTCGTCTATCAACGTTTACTTCTTAGTAATTCTTATCATAATATTATATATATTACTAGCGGTCCGCCCCAGCTTTGCACGGGTATAGATTATAGCTTATATCACCCGGGGATAGTGTAGCTTCCCGTCAGTGAAAGAATTTTTCAAATCGATGCAGTAGTTTCGGAGCCTATTCAATGCAAACAAACAAACAAACAATCAAACCTTTCCTCTTTATATATTAGTATAGATATATATATTATATGTATTATATTATATAGTATAGAAGTATAGATAAATTAAACATTAGGACACATGCCTATTATGTGCAACTAGTAGGTGAGTTGCCAGTTCTGCATTGTGTGCCAATTAGTATTTAAACAAAACATCTCTACAATTACTAGTGTACAGTTAATCAAAGACCACAATTCAAGAGAGTGGTCTTTACTAAATTGTGTCTGAGAATATTAAACACCTACAACTACAATCGTTTCTATAAAAGCACTCAAGCATAAAGCCTCAAAGGCACTTAGTTTCAATCAGCTCAATGTTGAAAGGGTTAACACACCTCAAGAATTAATAAATATGCTTCAATAGAAACAAAATTCGAAAATATTGAGTAACATTAACTTAATTCTTCCATTTTCATTCCCTCACTTAGCTTTCTCTGTCATATTTACAAGAAATGTCTGTCTGTCCGTCACAATTTGTGAATATTTCTTTAGTACAGGCCTCACTCGACAGTATACAGACCCGAGAAGTAGCTAAAGTCCCAACATTTAGAAAATGATTGTACGCCTTATCCATATTCTCTTATGATTTATGAAATTTTGCACACACGGTCATCTGACCCCAAACTAAGAAAAGTTTGTGATATGGCTGCCAGAGACTGATATACATACATTTATATAGTTTTAAATACATACTCAAATAGATATTAACAACCAGATATAGAACAAACACATAAATATTTGTCCTTGGTGGGAATCAAACCCACGCCCACAAACTCAGAAGGTAGGTTCACTACCAACTGGACCAACGGGCTATCTGAAGGTATCAATAATAACTAGGTAACTAAGATTAGGACAAAAATAATTCTACTAAAATAATTTTAATGTGATGATGAAATGTGAAAGTTTGTTTGTAGGTTTGTTTGTTTGTCTTTTTTTTTACTCAACTACAAATGGACGGACCAACATATTTTTTGCATAGGTGTAGTTAGAGAGCCTGAGAGTGACAGGATTTTATCCTAAAAAAAAGGATAATTTAGGATTTATGACGGGGAAGAGCAATTTTTCTATTATATATTTGTTTATTATGATTAAAAATTGATACAATATCTAGTACTATTAGTTATTTTATGCCGAAGACTCATAAGTTGAGTATATACGGGAGTATACACGCCAAGGCTTTTATACTATTTTTCTGAAACATTGCGTTGGTCACGTAAAAATATATAAATATTTTGGGAGAATTTTTACAAACTACATCTACTGGGCAAACGTGCTCCATCTTCGACCGCATCATCGCTTTCCATCAGGCGAGATCGCGGTCAAACGTTAGCCTAGTCCGATGTAAAAAAAAAAAAAAAAAACATTTTTACCACAGTATGGTATCTTACGGTACGGCTCGATACGGTAAACTTTATCAAAGTAAATATCCCGTTAGTATAATTATATAACTCTAAATGTATGTTTACTCCAAACATAAGTAAGTTTAACATATAATATTACTAGCGACCCGCCCGCCTGGCTTTGCACGGGTGTAATTTACATGCGAAGCCGGGGTGGGTCGCTAGTTATATATATAAACCTTCCGTGAAAATGTATCGAACTGATGGTGAAAATCGCATCAAAATCGGCTGCGTGGTTTAGGAGGAGTTAGCGGCCATACAGACAGACAGACGCGGAAAGCGACTTTAATTTATACTATGTAGAGATTATGTCTAAATGGTAGTAAGGAATTTCGTTAGAAGTCATGTAACTGTTTTATAGTTGACCGAAGGTGCTCTACACCTTCAGAATATAAATCCGTTATTTTTATTTTTTCTTTGGAGGCTCATCAGAATTCTGATCAGCATTACTTACTTTTCATTAGCTGAAATATCACTGCGATGAAGAGTCCATTGTAGGCTAAAACTTAGTTAGTCAAATCTAAAGTGTGTAAGCACTCTTTTTTTTTTTTTTTTTTTCTAAGTTGATCTTAAATCTAATGTAGGTACATTGATTAGTTGATTAGACAGTTTTAAGACCTTGTGCTTTGACTATGTCGATACCTTTCCTCTAACTAAGTAAAAAACTTGTAAAAATAGAGAAAAGGGAATCTACTTGGTCTTTAAGCACGTACAATTTTTTCTCAAAGGGGCCGTTAAGAGTTAAAGTAGTTAAATAAATGCGAGTGTACTCTAAATTTGTTCTGTTGACCGTTACTTTTTTTTCATCTCTTCTATCTTCTATCTTCTTCTCTACATAGTATAAATTGAAGTTGCTTTCCGCGTCTGTCTGTCTGTCTGTATGGCCGCTAACTCCTCCTAAACCACGCAACGGATTTTGATGCGGCTTTCACCATCAGTTAGATACATTTTCAAGGAAGGTTTATATATATAACTAGAGACCCGCCCTGGCTTCGCACGTAAATTACACCCGTGCGGAGCCGGGCGGGCGAGTCGCTAGTATATTTATAAAAATGTATCCCTATTTACCTAGTGTTTCTCTATTTATATGGTCACGCCATAACTTGAGAACAACTAAAACATTACTTTTAACAAAATACCATTTAATTCATCTTTTTTGTTAAGTTTTCTAATACCTCGAAGGTTCTTACGGAAATAAAAATTAAGAAAATTGCGCAAACAATTGGAAAATTTCAGAAAACTTAACGACAATTTTATCTCCGCGCGTTTGACAGTTCTAAGACAGGACAACGTCTGTCGGGTCAGCTAGTTAATATTATTCTTGCATCTTTATAGCATAATATTATGTAACCTAGTATCATATACCAATAAATAATAATTATATCATTGTATATAACAAGTTTCTCACAGCCATGACTCTACGATGAGTCATCAGGCATAATGGACAGAAAAGAGATTAAAAAACTCAAGTACCTATATTGAGGCTTTGTTTCAGTAAAAGTTTAAAATATACATCAGTTTACGTGCACCACTCACGTAAAAAACACAAGTACATATATTGAGGCTTTGTTTCAGTAAAAGTTTAAAATATACATCAGTTTACGTGCACCACTCACGTAAAAAACACAAGTACATATATTGAGGCTATGTTTCAATATATGCTTAAAATATATATTACGTTACGTGGACCACTCACGTAAAAAACACAAGTACCTATATTGAGGCTTTGTTTCAATATATGGTTTAAATATATATCACGTTACGAGTACCACTCACGTAAAAAACACAAAATACCTATATACAGGCTTTGTTTCAGTAAAAGGTTAAAATAGACATCAGTTTACATGTACCACTCACGTAAAAAACACAAGTACATATATTGAGGCTTTGTTTCAATATATTGTTAACATATATATCACGTTACGTGGGCCATTCACGTAAAAAACACTTATACCTATATACAGGTTTTGTTTCAGTAAAAGGTTAAAATAGACACCAATTTACGTGTACCACTCACGTAAAAAACACAAGTACCTATATTGAGGCTTTGTTTTAGTATAATTCTGATTAAAATATTTTAACTTTAAGTGTACTACTCACGTAAAAAAAACACAAGTTTTAGGCTTTGTTTCAGTATAAGGTTAAATAGACATCACTTTACGTGTACCACTCACGTAAAACATCGTGGTATAAGACAAATTGCACCTGCCGTCTAGTACAATCAGTTTTAGACCTGTTTTGGCTTGTAGCTGCGTCGAACGTGTTATGCGTCACGCTGCCTATAGCAAATTTACTTCAAAAATGTTATTTTTATACAGAATCCAATAAAAATTAATCACGGCTCGGTTACATGTAACGAGCGTTTAAAAAAGCCAGTACGGTGCGATTAAGAGTCTCATTTAAAATGATACAAGGCACTCGACGAGCTTGCCAAACTCGTGTTTCCTACGCCCACCCTGTACTTGCAGTATGGACTGTTGGTATTTACAGAAGGCAAAAGAGACGTGACTCATATACATATACAATCCAAAAATTGGGTTCTGTAGTGTACCAGTCTCTCTGTGTCTCGCACCAGTCAGCGACTTGGAGCACGCGCAAGTTTGACTTTACGGCATCTCTCCTTCGATAATTAATTAATTGACATCCCAGACCTAAAGGATCTAGACTTCACAAGCGGTACAATTTTGTCCGGTTGTATGAAAATTAAGCGTGTCTAATTTTTCGTACTTAAAGTACCTACTTCCCTGTGAAAAGAAATATCTTTACTCTGTCGGTCAAATCTATTTGTGGTATTATTACAACTCTGTATTGCACAATTACCCATTTTCGATTCAAGCTGATACGTGTTGTAGAGGCACCGATTGAACAGACTGGTTTTAGCCGAACTCAATTTAGACTATTTGTCATAGTTGAATTGACAAATTCGACAATTTATCATGGTTGTATTAGAAATATGACATGGTAGGTCGACTTATGGCGTCTACTTAGATATAAGTCTCCGTTTGATATCTAAAATTTGTTCTTGTAGTTTAGTTATAATTATGCCATTATATTGACTTAATCATAATAATTATGTGAGATAAATATCATCATCATCATCATCCACAGCCTTCTTTATCCCACTGCTGGGTATAGGCCTCTCTCTTGCTATGCCATCTGCCTCGGTCCTGTGCTAATCTAGTCCAGGTTCGACCCGCGATAGTAATAATATCGTCGACCCATCTTGCAGATATAAATTATTAAATATATATTTAATCATTTACATTTGTCTCAAATTAATTGAATTTTAATTTAACTGTAACAGCTGCACACTGGGCAGCCTTTGTGAAACGATCGCTGCCGCTCTTTCTGTAGTTCCCAAAATCGAAAAGAAACCTTGCAGTTGACCACTATAGGTCCCTACTGTCATCTTCCTCTGCTCATGTTTCCCTCACCGTTCGTAGGCGTATTCTGGAGCATGCAAATTTTTACTATTGACATACAAAAGCGCTTGTTCAAGCGGAAAAATGTTTTAGTCCTTCCTTTGTTGGTTCGACTCAACGGGTTGCAAAGGAAGAAATGGCGACGCCATTTTATTATCGGTTTAGGAGTCGTAAATTCGTAGTAAGTAGATGTAGTAAAAAATTATAGGTGAGGAAAATAGATTTTCTTCTTAGACAACAATAATAAAATATACGTTTCGCAGTGCTTCCTTTTTTCTAGATTTTCCTGAATTGGATATAAGTATGCTATTTACCTGATGGTCAGCAATAATTACCATTCATAGAAACCTGCAACACTAGCAGTTGTCTAAGCTTTGCCAGCCCATAAATAATATGATAGCTCATACAATTATAGTAATGTCTATATGTTAACTATTTAAATTAATAACATCATATCTTAACTATTTAAATTGTTTCGACAATTAAATTAATTAATACTTTTTATATTATAAATAATATTTACAGTATTTTTATACCATCTCTCTAGATTTGTACGCCTACAAACTAAGCAAAACATGATACAAAGTGACAAATATTTTAACCCACCTATTGTGCATGCGTTTGTAAATGTGTGTGATTTACTCGTGTTTTGTGCAAATAAATTATTATCTGTATATTTATCTTTATAGAGGTGTTTGTAGACACCCGTTTTGAAACGCTCCATGTTCAAAAATATATATATTATATTTCCATTCAACTCATTTCATGCACATGAATCAAAAACTCTACGAATTCTGACTCTACAGAATAATTTCCACAGTGGGGTAGCTAAATTTTCCCCAATGCATAAATAACCGGCTTAATTGGAGATAAAATTGCGCTGCAGTTTTGATGAACAACTTGAAATTTTAACGCTGCAACCACTTGCATATTCCACTTGTGTTTTATCTTGACTATGAAAAAGTAGATCCTAAAACATACCTACTTCTATGAATTTTTCAGACGTTCTTCTCCTTCTTTTCAAGCTTGCGATTCAAAATGTAACCGTTACAGGGTCAGACTGGTCTAGAAGGGCTCCCCACAAGCCTGGAGCCCGAGACTGGAGACCCCCTAACCTACCTACCGCCTGGCTTAAGCCAAGCCTCACAAGCCCCGCAAGCCAGGCCAGTGCGCTTGCGCTGGCTGGGGTTCAGCTGGCAAATGCCACCTCAACTATATGGCTAGCCCAATGCTGAACCGTTATATTAATTCTGAGCAGTAGGAGGCCACAGAAACTGAGATAAAGTTGGTCTCGCAAATGTAGCCCAGCATGCAGGTATTGGGCACAGTGGGCAACCAAGCAACGATGCTTCATTGTCTTGGAAGGAAGGCTTGCATTTGACCACCATCTCGCCTGATGTTTTAAATGTTTATTTTTATTTTTTTTATTTTTATTTTATTTAGAAGGTACACAAAACAGGACAATCTCAACTTAAGCTAAACTTATTGCAAATATTACAGTTTCGAACTGGAGAGTATCCCAAAATATGCGTACACAGCATGATTGGCAATTACTGGCAAGATAAAAAGTTAAAGTTAGATTAGTTGAAGCTAAAACAGACGCTGCAGCTAAAGTACTGCAGCGTGAATTGAAATGTATTAAGATATATTAAGATCCGAGATGATGCCAAATCATGCTTTTCTATATGCATGATTTGGCATCCTCTCAGAAGAGAGGATGGCCAAGATATCCTTTTTGAATTTATGTAGATTGTTGTTAAAAATGTCTACTTGTTTACAGTGACTAGATGAAATATCATTGTATTGGCGACACATGCGTATAATAGGATTATAATAAGATGTGTTATTTTTCGGGACTTATCACGTATTATTTAATATAGGTAAAAAATATGTACCTTTCGCTCGACGTTTCGACCATGTTACAATGGCCGTGGTCACGAGCTGACTCGTGACCACGGCCACGGCGGTCTGCTAATACGTGATAAGTCCCGATAAACATTTAAAACATGTGTTCAAATCGCGAAAGTTTAAAAATTACTATCTCGCCTGATGTTAAGCGATGATGCAGTCTACGTTGGAGCATGATTGCCTAGAAGAAACCGATTCACTCGTGATTTGAAGACACCCAGATAGTAAACATCGGAGAACACCCATTCAAGCAGCGAATTAACATCATTTATTTATTTATTTATTTATTTATTAACTAAAACGGCACACAACGCCAATTACATCAGTCAATCAAAAATTAAAAATTAAAGTTGTACAGAAAGAAATAATGATATAAAATAACAATGCAATAAAAATTTAAAATTATCACTTATTGTCAATACAATTAATTCAACTTAGCCTAGCAAAAAAAATATAATTAGAACACATTATAAAATTAAATTAAATTAAAATACAATTAAGCGGCACTTAATGTCTAATACCATAATAATTTTGGTATAGTCATAGTCAACCAAGTAGCCAGTTAACCTACCCTAAAATTAATTAAAAACTATATAAATAAAATTAATTCAATGTCAAAAACAAAAATTACATTTCAAAATCATAAAAGTCCAATGCATCCTCTTCCGCTACCACCTTGCACGCTTTCTTCTCACAGTACTTCAGACACTCAGACATAATACACTTCCATTCGCCCGCAAACAGATCACAATCAGTTGTCATGGTAAGGAGAGAGTTGAAAGCATTGAGAACACGTGGGACAGGAGAAACAGCGCGTGCAATAGTTCGGCATGGGGGGACCGAGAACAGACGACGGCACTCCCGACGGGGACAACTGCCAGGGTCAGGGACGAACAGCCGCGCCAGCTCACCAAATAGGTTGGGTGCATCAATGTTCCCACGGAGAATCTTGCTCATCACCATCATCTGGTTTTTTTCACGCCGGACTTCCAAGGAATTATAACCTAGGCAGCCCAGGAGAAAGCTGGTAGGATACAAGTAGGGATAATAATCATACAAGCGCTTGTATAGAAAACGAAGGAACACTTTCTGCACTTTTTCAATGAGGAGCTTATAAACTTCTTCATGCGGATTCCAAACGCACGAGCTGGCTTCAAGTTTGCTACGAACAAGTGCTTCATAGATTAACCTGACGACATGGATCCCTTTGAAATCCTTGGAATTTCTGATCACGAATCCTAGCCTCCTGTATGACTCTTTGGCTATGGTGGCAATGTGGTCATTGAATGTCAACTTTTTATCAAAGGTGACACCCAAGTCTTTTATTGAAGTGGATCTGATAATTTCGTACGAGTCCAACTTGTATAGAAATTCAATTGGGTGCCTTCTTCGAGTAAAAGTCATGACACGACATTTAGATGGATTAAATTCCATTTTGTTTGCCACACTCCATTCATAAATTGCGTTAACATCTCGCTGAAGGTTCAGGCAATCTTCCACGGACATTATTTCTACGATCAATTTTAGGTCATCAGCATACAGGAGACATTTGGAATACTTAAGGACAGAAGGAAGATCATTGATCATTAAAATAAAAAGCAGAGGTCCGAAAATAGACCCCTGGCTTACACCCGACCGTGTATGATAAGAGTCCGAGTCGTACACGCCCAGCCTTACAAATTGTTGCCGATCCCTGAGGTAGTCAGCAACAAACTTAAGCAGTCCTGGGGCAAAACCTAACTTACACAATTTCTCTAGTAAGTGATCATTATTAACCCTGTCAAATGCCTTGCGAAAATCAAAGTATAAAACATCAACCTGGCCACCCCGATCCAAGCTGGCTGTGATAAAATCGACAGCCTCCAATAAGTTTGTATCGACTGATCTTTTTTTCCTGAAACCATGTTGTTCATTGCACAGATACTGTTCCACCTGATTAAAAACGTTCTTGTGAATGATTCTCTCAAAGACTTTTGCAGGTGTAGACAGAATAGCGATAGGCCTATACTCTTCAACGGATAATTTGTCTGAACTTTTGGCAATAGGCGTCACCCTGGACAGTTTCCATTGTGTAGGATAGGTACCTTTTGTCAGAGCCAAGTTAAATATATGACATAAGGGCTGGACGAGACATTTTAAGCCCTGTTTCAAGAACCAAGGAGGAACACAATCGGGGCCAAGCGAGCTGTTAGGCTTAAGAGATCTTATACCGGATGCTACTTCCTCCGGCGTTAACTGAAATATATTAATATAATTACTAGTGGGAGCTCTATCCGACTGGTTTATACACTCCGCATCTAATTGAGGTACGTCAGGTAAAAATACACTTGAAAAATATCTAGCAAAAGCCTCTGAGGCTCCCACACCACTAAAAGATTCACCATTGTAAGTAACAGAAGGTTCGAAACCTCCTTTAGAGCGCAATCTTGACACATGTTGCCAAAAGCCGCGAGGGTTAGATGCCAAATTATCCTCAACATTTTTTAAATAAATATCATGGGCGGATGAAATGCGCGCCTTCAGAGAAGCTCTAAGATCAGAGAAGGTTGTATAACATTTTGCAGACCCGCTTAGCCTCCATTCCTGATGCAGTTTTAACTTACGTTTCACATCCTGGATAATGTCATTTGTAAACCATACGGGATATCGTCTACTCACCGTATTTTTACGGTGTTTCCTTGGAACACATATGTCAAATAAATTGTATATGATGTCATAAAATTTATCAGTACATGATTGTACGTCGTTTGAATGAAGTACATCACACCAGGAAATTTCAGAAAGCAGGTCGAATAGAAGATTAAAGTCACACTTATGAAAATTCCAATCTTTTCTAGGATCTATGTTGCTTTGCTCAACACGGTCTGAACAGCGTACCACATCCGTGAATATCCCAATATCTAGAGGCGGGTGATAAAGGTCAGGCTTTACGAAACCATCAACAGACTTAACGTGGATCTCATGGGTTACATCTATCTCCCTAACCAAGACAACATCTAATATTCCTTGATACGTATTCACCACATCATTCCTCTCAGTCAGACTACAAAACGACATGAAATAACAGTAATAATTACAAATAGTTGCAGATGCGCTATTTAGATTAAGGTCTCCAAAGATAATAACAGTGCCTTTAATATTGTTGATAAAACTTTCCACTTTGCAGAACCAACGCATATATTCACTTTCTGTGGCCCGGGGGTGAATGTAGATTACGCCCACATGGAATTTTCGGCCCTGCCAAACAAAATTCGCCCACAGGTCTTCGCCACAATCAGTTTCTAGCGCCAATAGCCGACGCAGCACGATAGGCGCGCGTGCAGCAAGTAGTACACCACCACATGGAGTCTTCCTGTCACGGCGCAGTACAGTCCACTCTTCAATAACAAGTTCCAAATCTTCAACAGACATGTCAAGAAAGGTCTCTGTCGCCGCAACTAGGTTGTGTTCTGATAAAGCTAGGCTGTTCCGCCACAGTTTTAATTTTGTTTTTAAGCCGCGTACGTTTTGGTAGAAAACATTCAAACAAGTACCTTTTTTGTTCCCTATATCTTGCTCAAGGGGTTGGCTAGTTGCTCGGGGCAGGTTTTCGAGGAACGCGCGCACGAAAGGGCTGCGGGTTTGGAGATCGGGCATCCCTGGCAGCTGAGCCTACTGAACTGCGCGTAGCTTGACAGCTTGAAACCATTTCTTCGGCAGAGGCCTGTGATTGGATCAGCCTTTTAGGTGATCTTAGATTTACCCAAGTCTTTATTCTTGCATTTATAGGCCAGACATCAGCAGATAGGCACTTTTCAAAGTATGCCACAGGTACCCCCAGCCTATAGGATTTGTAGCTCCCTTTCGGAACGAGTTCGTCCACAGTGCATACTCCCGAGGGACACAGCAGGCGAAGATATTCACGTATCTCCTCGGTTCCAGACTCCATATTCCACAGGTGAATATGTTTTCGTGGCTCGACAGCTTTCAAAGTAGTAATAGAAGAATCAGCGGTGCCAAAACGCGAACCTTGTAGGCGGTTCTTCTTTTTAACCTCAGTCCATTTCTGGTTATCATTTTCTAGTTCTTGTTCGTTGCCATGTGTAACAATGACATCAGCTTGAGTCGGGACCTCATTAGACGCCGCGGATTTATCATCCTGGCTCTGAAACTGAGGGCTTGAGGAGTTCCCCTGGGTTACCATGCGTCTACCAGTGTCATCTGCAAGGTTGCGTGGATGTATCTTGCTCTTCTGCTGTAATTTTTTCATGGAGGCAATTGGGACTAAGGGTGATGCCAAAAGTGGTTGTAATGGTCGGGTTGAAGCTGAAGCTGAATGCGGCAACTGCACTGGTGCAGGCAACACAGAATTTTGGATATGTAGTGGTACTGGATGTTGAGCCTGGGTAGTTACTGATGAGTTTTGGGACTGTGTCATTTCTGCACATGGTAGCGGAGACTTGGTTGTTGTCAGTGCCTTTGCTGGTGGGCTATGCAGCACTTGGTTCATATCGAGATGTTCATATTTTACCAGCTTAGCATGCAAAATTTTCACGTCCGATGCATAAGTAGACAGTTTTGCTTCATAGAGGCTTAGCAGAGTGGTGTGATCAGTCAATTTAGTATCGTAACTTTTTAGTTTTGTATCGTAAGTTGTTAAGATGGACATAGCACTACAAAGATGGTTTTTTACGATTGCCAATTCTTGACGTAAACCCTTCATTTCTGTGACCAGGATTTGTTCAATATCAGCCTCTAACAATTCTGTACCTGTACTTAGCTTTTTCCTGTGTGTTACATTGGAGCATTGGACACTGTCCTTTGCAAATCTTGCAATGCATTCTGTGGCCGTTGAAACTGTTTTTGTCCCTTGTGTCATATTAGTGCCTTGGTTATTATCGCTTGTTAGTAATTCTGCAGAGGTCATTCCTGGTTTCTTTCTGTATGTCACATTTGTATCTCGATTTTTTTTAGAAGTCCCTACTGGGGTCATACTGTTGTCACCACCTTTTTTGGAAGCACAGGAGCATTCGGGGCATATCCAAACTTCACAGGATTCTTCTGTAGGCTTTTTTCCGCCGGTACATAAGAGATGGTAAACTTTAGTACAATCATCTAAAGTGCATCGCAAAAAGTCATCCTCTTCAACGATAACGCTGCGACAACCAGCGCACTCCATATTTAAATTTGCGTGCAGCCACAGTGCGCTACAGCAAAAATGTAAACAAACAGGTGAAGCGGCGAACGAAGACCGAAGACAGCGGCAGGCAGTAGCGAGCGCGGTGACTCACGCGTAAAGCCAAGGTGATGCACGGCACGGCCCGCGCGTCGACCATTAACGGCGAAACCGTTGCTGATAGTTTTAAATTTAACTTACTGATATCTTCGTCAATTCTTTGCCGATTTCAACTAAAATACCACCACTGCGCGCTTAATTACACTGGCTACAAACTTATGTAAAGTTTATTCGAAGATCATAACGTTATACCACATATATGAGAAAATATTTGCGGAGCAAATTAATAACAAGTTGCCGTTAGGACTCGTACGGCCGAATGTCAATCATTTAGCGAACTAATGCCTATTTTCGGGCATTTAGTTAAATAAAGCCCGTTTTCACAAACTAACCATTAAGCGTTCTGCAACTTAGCTTAAGCGTTTACTAGCTTAAGGGAGACCTTAGAATTGACCCTTACCTGAGATCATTTCCACCAAGTTAAGGGATACCTACGTAAGGTTCTCTTGCATAAATAACAGTTATCTAAGTGGTTCGTCTATGATATTAGATAGTGACGATTGCAAACTACAAAAGCCAGCTCTAAAATGGTTGCTTTTTATTGCACGCATGTTCAAGTGAAAAGAGATGTTTAAATTTATTTATATACAATACAATACAATATTTCTTTATTACACACCGAAAATACAAATGAAACTTAAACTAACATAAAAAACAAATATACGGCAGTATAATGGGCGGCCTTATCGCCTTAAGCGATTTCTTCCAGGCAACCTTTGGATGGACAGGACTAAAGAAATTGAAAAACGGTCGGTGGTGTACATAAAATAAACCTAAATATATATCGAATTGGTTAAACTTTGTGAGTGGTACAACACATTCAACTATCTATCAAGCCAACGAAATAAAGGTCAAAGCAGTAAAGGCAAATAAAACCCGCCAAAAACGGCGCTTCAACCCCAAACTCCCACCGGCAATGGTTTAAACTCGTCAACAAACATAAAATCGGCGCGATTTAACGACCCCAGCCCACTGTCATTACGTAAACTGAATCCAAAGGCAACTTTTGAAAATCACTCAACTCGCCTGGAGCCGTTGACAAGTCCTCGTTAAACTTTGCCGATTACCTCGACTTTTTTACTTCTACCCGCTTTCCCATTTCCCAAGATCGATGTCTCAGGATTTAATGAACTTTCTTTGAAATTTTTCTATTTAAGTTATTGTGATTCTTTGTGCAAAAGTTTCTTATGAACTGGAATTGACTGGATGGACTTTTTTTGTCTAGTTGATGAGATAGGGTTGGGAACGGATTGGATTCGTGTTTTTTATATAAAAAGAGAAAAGAAGCAAACAAGCTTGCTGCCACCTGATGGTAAGTAGAAACCACCGCCTATGGAGACCTGAAACACGAACTACGCGTACGAAGTAGCGGGTTTCAGCTAGTATACTATACGATGGACAATGCTAGGAGAAGTCAATTAACTTGCGACTTTAAGATTGTAACTAACAGACAACGTAGTAACAACGTAGGTAACCACGTTAAGGAACTTCAGCATAATATTTTTCTCAAAATTGTTTTTTTATACAACCCTTGATGCTTTGTTTGGCTAGAACAAAACACCCTATATCCCTTACCCACCTTAATGCTTCCAACCTTTACCAAACGGAAGCGGTGCAAACGAAGCGAGCAAAAAAATCCAACCGATCACAGATGTGTGGAACGGTTGCTTCGACAAATTGTTTTATCGAAAATTACTTTCTGGAGCGGATAAATTTCCATTTTTCTAATGGAACGGAATGGCGTAACTCCCTTGCGAGTCAGATTCACAATCTCGGGGAACGTTCCCATTGAGTCGGGATTAAAGGTAAGCTTAATACGAGGCAACAGATTTTTTTCTGTCTCTTGTAACCTTATTGAGATGGACATGGGAATGACGGGGACAGCGCCAATGCAGTTTCTTACTAACCTACTAGTTTTTAATAGAGTAAAACAAACAAATGTCTACTGCTGAACAAATGCCTCCCTTTTAGAGAGGGGTGTTGCCATAATCTCCACGCTTGGCAGGCAGCTTGGGGATCGCAGTGTTATTTATGTTCAATGTGTACCAATAGGACGCTCCGCTGCCCATCCTCCGGTGGCTCTGATCGCAGTCTTAGGACATATTCGGTGCCATAGTGTAATAATATAAAAATTTAAATGAATTAAAATAAAAAACTCAAATTTTGGCATGTCAAAGTTGTTTTGATTCTAAGGTGCTGCGCTCTTAAGAGCCCACTATAGCCAGAAGTAATTCTTTCCCTATTTTTTAAATCTTAACGTACTAAAATCACTCATCACTAAGCGCTGACTTTGTAGCTGTTTATACTACTGCAGCAGCTGCAAACGCACTAAAGCGCTCATAAAGAAACAGGGCCTTACGATAAATAATTCGAGATTCGCTGTTTCGAGGCTGCCTTAAGAGGCAGATTCGAAACAGCGAAACAGCGCAGTGTGGAAAATCACACGAACGTGAACCTTAACGCGCTGAGATATGGTTTGCGGTCGAGCAACTTTTCGCAATCACCTAAACAGAATCGCTTAAAACAGGTAGCTGTAAGGCCTCAGCTCCACTACCTCAACGAGTATTGTAGAACCACTATCGGACCTCTACGAGTACTTTAGAACCACTACGGACCTCTACGGGTACTGTAGAACCACTACGGACCTCTACGAGTACTGTAGAACCACTACAGACCTCTACGAGTACTGTAGAACCACTACGGACCTCTACGAGTGCTGTAGAACCACTACGGACGTCTACAAGTACTGTAGAACCACTACAGACCTCTACGAGTACTTTAGCACCACTACAGACCTCTACGAGTATTGTAGCACCACTACCGGACCTCTACGAGTATTGTAGCACCACTACGGACCTCTACAAGTATTGTAGCACCACTACAGACCTCTACGAGTACTGTAGCACCACTATCGGACCTCTACGAGTATTGTAGAACAACTACGGACGTCTACGAGTACTGTAGCACCACTATCGGACCTCTACGAGTATTGTAGCACCAATACGGACCTCTACGAGTATTGTAGCACCACTACGGACCTCTACGAGTACTTTAGCACCACTACAGACCTCTACGAGTACTGTAGCATCACTACGGACCTCTACGAGTACTGTAGAACCACTACGGACCTCTACGGGCGCTATAACTTCATTTTATCTAGAAGATGTTTAAACTCTATTATCAATAAATCCAACGTAATCTGTACGTTGTCTCCTTCACTCGTTACTTTAGTTGACGCGAGTGTAAGTGAGCGCGAATTATGACAACTTTTTACGGCCTCAGGGTTAAATGAATAACCGCCTGGAAGTTGGAACTAGCACTGTTTGGTGCCAATTTTAGGTTTTAAATGTTTTAGTTCGAATTCTCTTAAAATATTTTTTCTCAAACATTGTGTTGAATGTGTGTATTATTTGAAGAACGCACTTTGATGGAAATCTGACCTTTAAATAACAGAAAGCCGTTTCTTGTCTCATACCTTAAATTTATGTTACAATATGTAAAGAAATTTGATTACGTTTTCCTCCTAAAGAGAGCCAAATATATAAAAATATATTAGAGGGGAAGGCCTATGTTCAGCAGTGGACGTCTTCTGGCTGATGATGATGATGTTAAATTCATCATGGTCATCATCATCATCATTTTATCCTATTGTAATATATATTCCCACTGCTGGGACACAGGCCTTCTCCCAGAGAGGGAGGATGGACCATGCTGGCCCAGCGCATGTTGGTGAATGTTATATATCTTTGAACTTTTGTTCTTCTTGGACACATCGGTTTCCTCACGATGTTTTCCTTCACCGTTTTTGAGCTCCATTTAAACTCCACATAATGTATCAAAGTACAAAAAAGTGTGTCTAAATAAGTCATTGGAGTAGCGCCGAAGATTAAACTTTTTTTTTATGCCATAGTTGGCAAACAAGCTGACAGGCCGCCTGATGGTAAGCGATCATCGTCGCCTATGGATACCTGCAACACCAGTGGCATCACAGATACGTTGCAGACCCTTAAAGACACTATTAACAGCCTTTTTGAAGAACCCCATGTTATAGTTACTCGGAAATACCGCAGGATGTAGCTCATTCCAGAAATTGCACGTGTGAGGCAAAAGAGATCGCGTAAAACGCACCGTGTGTGATTTCCACTGATCTATGATGTGTGGATGAACTTTTAGGCGGTGGCGGCTGGTGCGATTATAAAACCGTGATGCTGGGCATCAGAGTGAACTGAGAACTGAGGGTCCGTCAGATTTTAAATCGCACATGTTATGCCCGGCCTATAGTTGAAGTGGCAATGGGCGGGCCACATCGCTCGAAGAACCGATAACCGATGGGGAAGAAAGGTTCTTGAGTGGAGAACACGAACCGGAAGATGCAGCGTAGGTAGGCCTCCCACTAGATGGACCGACGACATAGTGAGAGTCGCTGGCATCCAGTGGGTGCAAAAGGCAGACTGTCGTTCAGTGTGGAGGTTAAAGGGGGAGGCCTATGTTCAGTAGTGGACGTCTTCTGGCTGATGATGATGCCCGGCCACCACCGCCGACAGACTCTTGAGGACTCGGTGTCGCAAAGAGAATACACACACATAATCGATGTTTTATAAAGATACAGACCAAACAAGTTTTATATTATTATAATTAGAGTCTAGATTCAAAAAATTCTTATTTAAGGTGGTACGATTCACCTATGGCGGGAAATTCAAATTTTAAGCAGTTTTTTGGTCCTAGTAGCCAGGCCAGGTAATTATTTTTAAATAACACAGTGTTTGCGCAAAATATTGGATGTTCTTTACATTATAATGTACAATTATTTAACAGTAACGCACCATATTACTCACATTTGTGAATAAACCGTTTGAAACAGCAAAAATTAGTTTTTTCACAAATGTAAGTAATAATGTGCATTAAAGATAAATAGCTTTACATAATTTTGTAAAGAATAATAATCAATTTGCGCAAACATTATGATCATTTACAATAATTACCCGGCCTAGCTACAAGGACAAGAAAACTGTTTGAAATTTGAATTTCCCGCCATAGGTGAATCGAACCACCTTAATAACTTTTGTTTACTCATGTATTCATATATTGTCACGACCATTTACTATATAAATTATGTTAAATAGGATTTTTTTTGACGATCAACTTAAATATTTAATATATCATAATTAACCTAATAAATTTCTTCAACGTAGCAGGCGTTTATAAATGTGTATATGAAATACTCCTGTTTCGTGCAAATAAATTATCTTATCTTATCTTACCACCGCTCATCCAAATCCATTAAAGCTTATCTAGAAGATATCGGAGAACCAAAAAGTCGTTCCACTCCGGTACTTTCTGAACAGTTCGCAGTTTTTCGATCTGCAAAGTTCTATAGTTTTGTTTTTTGCTCAACAAATGAAGTGATCAAGTTAAATCAACTTTTAATCTCATCACAGAGGAAACCCTCGTGCCTTGTTTTCGCCGAAAGTCTGATAGTTGATATTTGAATGAGCCGACAACATGGGTCCGATCAAGTATTTGTTTCGAAAGGGGCAAAACATAACATAAAACATAAAATGGAAATTAAAACAGCATTACTTAAGACGCGGTACAAACGCAAAACTTACCAAAAGAAGTGTTTTTAAACGCTTTGTGTGACGTGACAAAATTAGCTGATCAGATAAAAAAATACTACAAGTAGAAAAAACCCCTTGGTAATAATCTCGACCGAATAAATTTTTTAAAAATTGTCTAGACTCTTAAAAAAACATATTACAAATTGCACAATAAAAATAGCTTCTGAATTGAAGAACTCTGAATTTTCAGCGACAACAACATATTTTTTTGTACGAATTGTATAGCCAGACTAGTCTTTTAAAACTTTAACCAGTTAATTGTTGTAATTCATTTATATAGTTTGATAAATTAAATAAAAACCCTCAAAATAATAAACACAAGCACAAAGTCATCATCATCATCAAATATGATGATATACGATTTACGACTTTAAACAAAGCCGTTTTAGATAGCAAATAGATCATGGCGTGAGCGGGTGAAAAACGAATTTGAAATCGTGATCAGACCGCGCCTTAACACAATAAAACATAACATAGAGCACACTGTTTTAAACTATCACGGTTGTTCACTAAAGTTATATGATTATTTACGGGATATTTACCGTGGTAAGGTTGTAACCGTTGTAACTGCGCCGAAATATCGGGAGCTCATTCCACAACCTTACCACGGTAAATATCCTGTAAATAATCATATAACTTTATAACATAGAGCATCCTGTATTCCTTGCATGGCGCGCTAACGCTGCGACTGCTGTACGAGTAGGTTAAACTTTGTATTTGTACTAATATGTATTCTGTAGCTAAACTATTCACAACCAGTTTTACTCCGCGATAAGCTTGTGCCTACAACAGCAGTTTGGTGTGTTCGCGCGTTTCATTTTGTACAATGTAGGTAATTAGATGTAAAAAAATATATACTGTACCGAGAACCAGTTGTCTGGATAAATCTAACATAGGTTTTAAAACAACTTACTAACTCAAAATGTTACGTACTGTGTTTTAAATAAATTTAAAAAAAAAGTTTGAGTTTAGCGTTATGTCCGTAGGTTTTTAAATTTATTTAATAATAGGCTTGTTTTTTGACGGCCTCCTCACCTGATGTTAAACGATGATGCGGTCTACGATCAAGTACGAAAACCGATTCACTCGCGATATGATGACACTTAGATTGTAGCTATCGGAGAACAACCAAATATAAAATAACGTTAAATGATTATTAACGGGATATTTACCGTGGTAAGGTTGTAACCGTTGTAACTGCGCCGAAATATCGGGAGCTCATTCCACAACCTTACCACGGTAAATATCCCGTTAATAATCATTTACCTTTAGTGAACAACCGTGATAGTTTAAAACAGTGTTATAAAATAATGTGTTATGGAAAGCTATCGTTTTTTTCCATTGCATAAACTAGTACGAAAATTCATCACATCATTTCCCGAAACTTTGCAATCCTTATGTTGTGTAAAAGTTTCATATTGCCATTTAGGCGCAATCAATCGTTTTGTTATTCTTTCTCTTGCTGCAGGACTCGGTGCTAATAACGCCTAGCAAAAAGAAGAAATTTTTTTCCAGGCCCACCAAATTTACCGTATATTGATAGGTATAACACTATAAAATTCTTTTTTTTTTTTTTTTGTATTATTCGGACGAAAGATAAGGTAAAAATGAAACCGGAATAATATTATAAAGAATAATATTTGTGTTGTTTTGATTTTTGCCACAATTCATTCATTTCCCTTATAAAATCACTTGACCGGAACGTTTTTAATACGAAAAAGGATGCATGCTTAGGAACTTTTATACAAAAATAAATAGACCATATTTTACAACAGTGGCCATAAGTAATCGGCTTTTGTCAATATTCCGGTTTGATCGGATATAGCTAATATTAGGTACCACTAAATTTAGAGATTATGAGGAACAAATCGACATGAGTTTCATTACTATACGGTATTAGTTTGTGGTGGGCCTTTACTTCAAACAAAAGAAATTGTCTCATTTGCGCTAGAACTGAAAATGACAAGAAATAAAAATGTAATTTGCTTACGTATAATTTTCAATACTCAATATTTTATTACAGACATATGTAGGCACATGGAGTTCTTAAACTAACATGTTTAAATATAAAGTAATACATATGACCCTATTTGGGTATGGCAATAGTCGGAACGGAACGATCTATGTACATTTTGTCGAAATTATCATTGAAAAATTCTTCTAAATTGTAATAACATTTGTATTCTAAAATTCCTTTTAAGTTATTTATAAAAGTTACTTCTTTTTCGATATCTTCTAATTCATTTGGTCATATTGATCATATAAACTTTTGATCATATTGAACGAAAGAGTTATAAGAGAACAAACAATCCCTTAACACTATTACTGTAATCAAAATGATTCATCATCAGCCAGAAGACGTCCACTGCTGAACATAGGCTTCCCCTTTTAACCTCCACACTGAACGACAGCCTGCCTTTTGCATCCATTGGATGCCAGCGACTCTCACAATGTCGTCGGTCCATCTAGTGGGAGGCCTCCCTACGCTGCGTCTTCCGGTTCGTGGTCTCCACTCCAGAACCTTTCTTCCCCATCGGTTATCGGTTCTTCGAGCGATGTGGCCTGCCCATTGCCACTTCAACTTGCAAATTTTAACAGCTATGTCGGTGACTCTAGTTCTTTGGCGAATATCCACGTCATATCAGAATGATTACAGTCTAGTAAAATATGTCCATTATTTAACTGGGACGGGATAAGGGATTTGGGATTGAGGCTTCCGAATTTTGTAGCTAGGTACGCAATCATGTAATCCACTTGATGGTGATGAAGCTATTAGTAAGCTAAATGAGGACCTTGCGAGGATAGCCACTTGGTCTTCAAATAATTGTCTTTTGCTGAATCCATTAAAGACTAAATACCTTATTTTTGGCAGTAACAATCAACTGTCTAAACTCAATCTATCTAAGAAAGTCATGCTTATGGGTGAACCCATTGAGCGAGTGTATGAGGCACGTAACCTGGGTCTGAGCATGGACTGCAGTCTTCGTTACGAGAAACATGTTGGAAATTGTGTGCGTGACTGTTTTTATCGACTCAAAGTGCTATACAGTATGAAGCCATTTTTGGGGTTAAAACTACGCATACAGCTTGCGGAGTCTCTGATATTGTCGAAATTGAACTATATGGATACTGTCTTCGGCCCCAGACTTCTAGCTAAAACAGAGAAATTGATACAGAGAGTCCAGAACGCCTGTGCTCGTTTCTGCTTTGATATTCCGTTCAGGTCACATGTGACGCCTTTTTTAAATAAGCACTCGCTTTTGAAGATGCGGCATCGGCGTAAACTCCACTTGGCGTGTCTCCTTTTCGGTGTTATAAAACATAAGCAACCGGGATATTTATATGATAAATTATCGTGGAAGTCAAGATCCCATATGGCCCGTCAATGTTCAACACAGCTCATAACAGAGCAGCATAGCTCAGCTGCCTTCAGAGGCAGCTTCCGCTATGCTGCGACCAAGTGTTGGAACAACATCCCGCCGCCGATAAGGAATCTGCAAAGTATGTACTGTTTTAAAGCAAAACTTAAAGAGTTTCTTTATGTACATCAAAAATGTGAAGAGCTCTTAAAGAACGACACCAGCGCAATTTAAAAATTTAAACTTGAATAAATTGTCTGTAATTATAATCTATATTTCATTTGGCTTCAATATATATTGTATACCTACAAATTCTATTATTATATATATATATATATATTTTTTGTATTTTGTGTAATATGTTTCATGTTTAGGTTTGAATATTTGTAAAATTGCTTTATCGTTTGTTTTTATATGTATTATATTGTGTATTATGTTTTTATGTGTCTTACATTGCACATCTGCTGTCTGACGTGCGTGACGTCACCTGTCGGTTCCAACGGAAGACCAGCGCTGGTTGTTTACAACCAGCATTACGCTGAGTTGGCACCGGCTTGTGACAGAAACTATTTTCTTTTATTGTGTTTAACTCGTAATGTCCTTATATCTTTGTTTCTGTCATAAATAAATATTTTTCTTTCTTTCTTTCAATAGAAACTTAATTTAGGGGCAAGTTCCCCTATACTTCACCTTACTTCCAGCCCTGGCTAACAAGCCCTCCAACGGTCCGTAAACAAATAAACGAATATTATTATTGCAGCCATCGATGGGAATGGATGATCATGGCTGAACTTCACCCGTTTTCGGTTTATGGATTGAAGGGTGAAAATAGATAATTTTGAGAGTTAACAGACCTGTACCAAAGGATCGTTGGTAGAAATAAACGATGCAAATCAATATTTATACTTTATTAGTCTGAAACATACCGCGCCTTGGTAAAACTGATTCGTATATGCCGTGACGGCATCAGCATGACGCTCTCTTATGCCGTCATGTTTCACATCTGCCGTCCCGTGACAATTTTATACCATAGAATCAACTCTGAAATCACGAAAAAAATATCAGCTAATCTATAGAAAACGATCATTGACACTGACAAAATGTATAAAAGGGCGGATTTTTTTTCAATTTCAGAGCTAGTTTCGAAGTAAAATTGTTCATAATGATGAGTACAATGACCTCTATTATAAGGTAAACCACACTCACAATCAGGCTTATCGATCACGATATCTTACTCTCCCACAAATTTTCAAATTAACAAAATACCAAATGTACATGTAAACGGTCAAAACGGCGTAAAAGCCACTAAATCACTTGCGCGAGGAATTCTACGTCAATTTATATGCGAAGAATAAATCTGACGATGGGGGTGGTTGGGTATACTCAATAAATTTGGTTGTAGAAGAGATATATCAGTAGGTTTTGTATGAATATACTTACTCTGGCCCAAAGTTCTTGGTCTTCATCACTAGAGAAGCATCCCAATCTCGCGCTTTCTTTTGCTAATCACTGTTTAAGACTCTCCAACTCAACTTTGCTGTGCTAGCGCCTTTATTAACTAAACAAAATACAAGCTAAAACTAAAACTACAAATACAGTTAGACTGCCCATAGACCGTTGAAGGTCTAGAGACAATCCAAATGCTCAAGCCCACTACCAGTTGGCAGCGTACCCAGCATGCTGGCGGCATTGTACTTTGCTGTAGTTTGAAGTAGAATGACCTGTCATTACGTTCAAACATGAAGTATTTATTTACCATTGAAAATCATACGCTTAGTTAGTTTGGGTATTTTAACGTAGCCCTCTTAGGTCAATCTTAGCAGAAGAATATCTATCAATACGTGCAGTATTTATTTCATTGAAAATAATACTTTTAAACTGTTAGAACTACTTAGAATAGGAACGGCCATGAGCTAAGCTTTGCCGGATTACACAGCCAGGGCAGGGGCTTGGGACATATTTTCTTTTTTATTATTATTTGCTAGCAAGACGAACACTGAAAAATCATTAAATAGGTATCACATCACATCACATCACATCATCAGCCATTAAATGTCCACTGCTGAACAAGGCCTCCCTCTTAGTGAGGGGTGTTGCCATAATCCCCACGCTTGGCAGGTGGCTTGGGGATCGCAGTACGTTCACCGTGTACTAACAGGACGCTGCTGCCCATCCTCCGGTGGTTCTGGTCGCAGTTTTAGGACATACCCGGGTCCGGTAAATAGGTATGTATGGTTCTAAAACATTGTTTTAAACTATCACAGCTGTTCACTAAATTATATGATTATTTACGGGATATTTACCATGGGAGCTCATTTCACAACCTTACCACGGTAAATATCCCTAAATAATTATATTTAACTTTAGGTATGATCCAAATTATGCAGTTTAAAATCTTCGTTAGTGAAGATGAAAATAACTTTTCAACAAATCAATACTTTGACTGGGTGTATTTGTATAAGAAAACACACACAACTTTCCACTACCTCCTTTTTCCTGATAGGTTTGACAGATTTTGAATTGCAAGATGTGGTTTGATTTGTCTTTTTATAGAAGTGTTTTACGCAAGAATTATATTACAGGGGTGTAAAGAAGGTCATGTGATGTGCAGCCAAATTGATTGCACAAAATTACATCTTTCACTAGAAATGTTTATTGTTTTCATTAGCTTACGTACTCACTTGGCAGATATGTTACGTATGGTGACTGGGCGGTAGCTTGTGCGCTTTATAATCTGAGGGCACCCAGTTTGATCATAGGCCCTGCACCAATGACTTATTTAGTAACAAAATAAATTATGTGCACTTTTGATGAAGGAAAACATTTTGAGGAACTCGTGTATTTCCAAAAAATTCAAAATTTTAAAGACATAAATGACATTTACCAACATACACTGGTCCAGCATGGTAGATTAAGGCTCTTCCTCTCTCTCTCTCTCTCTCTCTGAGAGAAAACCTGTGTCCCAGCAGTGGAAACATGATTGGCTAATGGCATGAAGATGATGGCAGATATGCAAACATCACTGACGTACCACAAGGAGCTTCCAATCAAGAAAAGAAAAAAAAACTATAAATTAGAACGGCTGTCAAGGCAATTTTGTAAGAAATTTGTTGTAGCCAGTTGCACCCATATAAACGAAACGTCAGTCATTCGAAATCAGTTGGCAACTGTGATGCGGAGTTTGACGCGTTGATCTAAATAAGAATGTTCAATCAAGGTTCACTCAATAATGCCTGGTAACAGATTTTCCTTCCCGTTTTCGTTCTATTTACTTCACTTTTCTGTGATTCCAGCCAAAGATAATATTACCACTTGATCGCGCACGAGTCATAATTTGCTTGTGCAAGATATCAGCACGTCAGCCGCGGAGTGGGGAGGGGTATCGTATTGCGCTTGTAATTGGTGACTCAAAAGATACTTATTCATTCGATAGGCATGTGTCCTAATGTTTAATTTATTACAAATAACAGGCTTAGCGATGAATATAACTAAATACATTACACATACCGAAAAAAAAAAAAATTTGGTTGACAAATCTCTGAGATATACGCGTTTAAAGTTTTAGGTGCGGATAAAGAGGAGATACTCTGTCCCTTTCTCGCAAAGCATGTGTTAGTATAATATTTGTTTGGCCCGCCTGAGGCGTGACGTCACAGCTCTGTATAGTGCGCTCTCTGTCTAGCATGAAATTAAAATACTTAAACTTATTTAATGTTAAACTAATTTTATTAGTCATCATGCCTATTTGCGCCTAGAATTGACCCGCTTGAAAAAGGCTAAGCTAAAGTTTAACTTTGCTTTACGGCGGGGTAAAGGATGAACAGTCAAGTGGAATCGTCATTGATTCCAGTGATCCAGAATCAATGTAAATCATCCACAATGCATCGTGTTAGCTCACAATGGCCACACTACTGGCCACATTACGCTATACGCGTCAGATGTGGGTGGATTTCGACATTTCATTAGGAGAACGAGCAAATCTTTCGCCAGAGCGGTTCGTGTGAATTCCGGATTTGATTTCGTGGTTGGTTATCTCTAGCAACATACCTAGCTACACAGAGATTATGAGATATAGACACAATTGATTCTTTGCGTTTTATTTTGTAAGTTAAGTTTGTAGTCTGTGGACTGTATTTTCTATATAAAATCAATCTTTACTTGCAAGTATTTATAGTAAACACGAAAATGATAATTGAATAAGTACATACTTAATTTACAAACATTATCATCGCTAAAAACGGTTAGTCGTTATAAACGTAGTTTGTTAGCTTGTAACGCCATCTGTTAGTCTAAATGTGAAAGTAACAATCTCTCTGTCTGTTTTTTACCATTAATTGACGAACTAACGAATGAGTTTGTAATTATGAAAAAATACATAATAATTCTTATAAATGTATCAGTTAACGGTGTCTAACGGTGTGTAAGAAACTAGTATCAAAGGCTACAAGTTTAAAACTAATAAACCACCCAAGTGCGAGTTGATCTCGCAAACTGAAGGTTCCGTACCAACACAAAATACAATAATTACCTATCAATTTAAAAACTTCAAAATTAGTAATGTAATGGCATTTCGACTCGGTGAAATGATAAGGTCGAGGTTCGAATGATTAGATGGTCTAAGTAACCGAATACGTTGCTTAACTTGGTTATGAACAGAAAATTTTCATCAACTTGCACTTAACCAATATTTATTATTTGTGGTTAGACTTTTTTTAAGCCGTGGTAGCCCATTTGGGAGAACGCTAGACTCGAAAGCGTGAGGTCGCGGGTTCAAACCCCGGGCCCGTACCAATGAGCTCTTTGGAGCTTATGTACGGATTTTCATACCACTGGCTTTTCGGTGAAGGAAAACATCGTGAGGAAACCTGCATACGTACGGAGAAGAAATTCGATGACGTACTATGTGAATCCATCAATCCGCACTGGGCCAGCGTGGTGGATATGGCCCAATCACCCTTTCGGGGGTAGGCTTAAAGTCCAGCAGTGGACTGTTAAAAAGGCTGACTATGATGATGATAAGACTTTTTTTTATTTATTTATTTAACATACAATTAGGTGGGCAGTTACAGGGGGCCCCAATTCACCCACCCATGGATATAATAAAAAATTACACCTTAAAATCTATTAAAAAGCAGAAAAATTAAATTTGCCTCCAAAATTTAAATAAAAATTGTACATAATAATAACAAATGAAACAGACAACAAAAAATAAAAAATATCTACAATTTATAATACTTACAGTCACTAGTAACTATCACACTTTAGAGTATGTACCTACTATAATCATACCAAGTTTGACGCTTAATTTATACTATTATATAAAATGATAAATACATAAATACGTTTGTTGTATGGGGAATCCCTTTCATTTTTATTTTTTGACCTTTATGTTTTTTAGTTAATCCACCGTAACATTACATATTCTGTGAAAATTTTCTACTGGCAATCTATTACTGTTCGAAATATATAGCCGTTAAAGGGTAGAACAATCCGAATCCCTGGTTCAGACTAACCTCCTTAGTCTTGAGAATCAGCGTAAAGTTGCTAATCTATCGGTTTTTTATCGAATACATTTCGGAGAGTGTGCATCTGATCTTCATGATCTAATTATCCTGCCCATTTTTCTATCGGACTGCCAGAGCGGGCACAAAAAATCAACACCGCTTTATGGTTGATATTCCGAAAACCCGTACGAAGCGCTTTGATTCCACTTTTATTATGCGTACTGCTAGTCTGTGGAATGCGCTGCCGGAATGTGTGTTCACCCATAGTTACAATCTGGGTGTCTTCAAATCACGAGTGAATCGGTTTCTTCTAGGCAAGGGTGCTCCATCGTTGCTTTACATCAGGCGAGTTGGCGGTCAAACGCAAGACTATTCATAGATTTAAAAAAAAAAACGAACGGACGGATGAAGAAACGGACAGATAGATAAACAGCGTAGGCTTAGTAATTGGGTCCCGTTTTCACCATTTGGGTACGGAATCCTAAAAATGCATACGAAAAACTGGACTCAGATACCGGAGATGAAGTTTGGGACAGCGTGTTAAAATAGCACATCACAGACGACCCGCCCGTGAAGTTATCCTACTCAATCAATAGTTATTCAGAAGTTGCTCCTCGGTACTCTCGGCACTCTCGGCACTCCCGGCTGCATTTAGAAAGTTTATGCAAGAACCATTCGAGACTGTGATTTCATTTAAATTGCAGGAATCAGGGTGTTCCCCGATGGTTACAATATGGGCGTCTTCAAATCACGAGTGAATCGGTTCCTTCTAGGCAAGCGTGCTCCAGCTCCAACGTAGACCGCATCATCGCTTAACATCAGGCGTGATGGTGGTCAAACGCAAGCCTATTATATATATATATTTAAAAAAAAAATATAACAATAAAAACGGACAAATTCCACTAACATTTATCTCACATACTGTTAAACTAAAAAAGATTTCCTAGTAAAAATAAGAATAATATTATAAAATTACTAATATAATAAATACAACAAATTGCTGTAAAAATATGTCAACATAAAATTAGTATGTTATACAAATTGTCATTATAGTCATTGGCTTTTTTGCCCCTGTCCCATTGATCAGTTAAATTTTCACAATAAGTCAAAAACACTTTCGTTACAGTTTTCCAATTGTCACAAATAATATCACAATCAGTGTTGGTGGAAAGGAGTGCATTGAATAAGCGCAAGAGGAAAATAAGCGCATATTTTCATGTCTTATCGTGATTCGGATCGTGATCGCGATCGCGTACTATCTCACTTACGCACGTGGTGCGAGTAAATAGATGCGAACGGGACGGCATGCAATCTCGATCACAATCAAACTTCTATAATAAGGCCGCCGGTGAAATTTTAAAGAGGTCATCCAGGCAAGGAATTACCAGTTGTAAAAGTTGGTAAAGAATTAAATTTTGACACCGACTCACACTTGGCCATTATTTATTATTTGTTGTTATACTTTAGAGTGTATAATATAATCATGCCAAGTTTGACGCTTGTTCGTATTACAGTTTTTACATCAGAGCTTATTCAAAAATACGTTAAAAAAAATATTTTGTTGTATGTATGTTGTATTGTTTCATCCTCATTCGTTTTTACTTTTTATCGTTTCTTAGTTAATCCACTGTAAATTACATATTCTGTGCAAATTTCAATTATTACGGTTTGAAAGATAGCCGTTTAAAGATAGGATGGACAGACAGACAGAGAGACGTACAGACAAACAGACAGACGAACAGACAGACAATGTAGGCCTAATAATAGGGTCCGTTTTTATCCTTTGGGTACGGAACCCTAAAAATGATCCAGCCGTTTAGGAGCTATGATGCCTCATGCCACAGACAGACACACAGATACACTTTAAACTTATAACACCCTTTTCTGCTTCGTTGGTTAAGATGAACTAAGTATATCGAACATCAGAAACTTTTTACCAGGATAACATAAATAAAGTTGAGTAAATATCTCAATTCAATAAACCTCCGCCATAATACTCAATCAATAAAATATGTTTCACTCCCCCACCAGCTTTGAGAGAAGTACCAGGGGAGCAGAAGTTATCTAGAGACGGTCAGTTCGAAGATCTTGTTTGTAGGTCGAAGTTGAAAAGTCACGTAGCTTATTGATTGTGCCATGGAAACTTTTGGAAAACGTTTTTCTTTTGAAATAATACGAATATATTGGAAACATTTAGCGGCGTCGCGGTGTGTAATGCATGGGTAGGTTTAAAATCATTCCGTTACGCTTCCGCGCCTCGTCACACCTCCGCCAAGCATTGAATGTTCTCATCATCATCAGCTAGAAGACGTCCACTGCTGAAAATAGACGTCCCTCTTAGAACTCTACACCAAACGACAGCCTCCCATCTGAAATTCTGCATTCACTGGGTGCCCGTGACTCTCACGATATCATCGGTCCATCTAGTGGGAGGCCTACCTACGCTGCGTCTTCCGGTTCGTGGTCTCCACTCAAGAACCTTTCTTCCCCATCGGTTACCGGTTCTTCGAGCGATGTGACCTGCACATTGCGTCGATGGCTTTGGTTCTTCAGCGAATATCCTCTCTCCAGATTCTATCGCGCAAAGAAAATCCGAGCCTGGCTCTCTCCAATGCCCGCTGTTGTTTCTGTGACTCTGAGTTTTCCAAAAGGATCACGTCTCAGTACAATAAAATTATCATCATTGGCAACACACACTGGTTAAATACCCTTGTCTTGCACTGTAGTATTTTAGACGAGAAGATGTCACGTAAAGTTCCTAAGCGCTGCCCATTCGAGTTGGATTCTACGACTTTCAACTGTTCTAAGCTCTAGTAAATGTACAATTTTGAACCTATCGAAAACCAGTAGGCGATCGACTTTTCCACGGCCGTCTGTACGCCTCGACTCAAGTAGGTATTGTGCTTTAGGCAGATGCATTATCATCATCATCATCAGCCAGAAGACGTCACTGCTGAAAATAGGCTATGAAAGGCTCCCACCAAACTCCACACTGAACGATAGCCTTATATCTGCATCCACTGCATGCCCGCGACTCTCACGATGTCGTCGATCCATCTAGTTGGAGGCCTACTTACGCTGCGTCGTCCGGATGCATTATCAATTCCTAGTAATAATACAAAATGTCCCAAGCTCGTTACGGCTAGCTATTACCAGAGCCAGCGCTAATCCGGTTACGGTGTTAAGTTTTAATTAATAGCTGATGTAAACCACATAGTAGTTAAGGACAGCTTAGTTAGTTACTACGTGTAGCCTGCGTTTAATCACAGTATTTTAGATCTGCTTCCATTCCCCGCTCAAATACTACACAAATAAATACTAGATTTTTACCTATTATGGGATAACTCTTTTTTACTAAATATGTTTTTGAATTCAATGAACGTAAACATCGCAAATGGTACTGAGACGTGGTCCTTGACTGTTGGCCTTTTGGAAAAACTCAGAGTCACTCAGCGGGCAATGGAGAGAGCTATGCTCGGAGTTTCTTTGCGCGATAAAATCCGAAACGTGGATATTCGCCAAAGAACCAGAGTCACCGACATAGCTGTTAAAATTTGCAAGTTGAAGTGGCAATGGGCAGGTCACATCGCTCGAAGAACCGATAACCGATGGGGAAGAAAGGTTCTTGAGTGGAGACCACGAACCGGAAGACGCAGCGTAGGTAGGCCTCCCACTAGATGGACCGACGACATAGTGGAGTCGCTGGCATCCAGTGGATGCAAAAGGCAAGCTGTCATTCAGTGTGGAGGTTAAAGGGGGAGGCCTGTGTTCAGCAGTGGACGTCTTCTGGCTGATGATGATGATCATCCTGAAATAACATAAATACTTTTTATTAATGAAGCAACACCTTTGAGCTAGAACTTCTTGAATTTAATACAGGTTAATAGCTATAAAACTCCAAAAGTTGTTATTAAAAAAAAACTAAATAATTTTAATTGACTTATTACGGAAAGAATGGCAACAAGTTTTTATGTCTAATACTTTAGAAATGCAAAGGAGGGGGCAACTTTTTCCCATATTTGTGGGCCATATTTCACAAAGGCTACATTTAAAAAGTAATACACGAAATTTTACCTTCATTTCAACCTATTCAACGATATCCTTCACAAGAGGCAGCGAAAACTAAATCATTCCCATATCACATGCACTAGGCTACCTCTGAAATACAAAATTATATAAATTTTTTAATTGATATCTATACTAGAACTGTAGTTGTGAAATGTTTCATTGACGCAACTTAATAACTGTAGAAGTTAGAAGGTTCTAAAGACTTGTTTGTTTTGGACAGACGGACGGACAGAACTAACTTATAAAGTTTTTTGTAGTACTACGGAACCCTAAAACATTCATTCGTTTCTTTTTACAATAATTTTATGTTCAAACATCGTGATAAGATAACATAAAAAAAATTACAGGAAATAAAAATTTAACTGATAAAACGCAATTTAAAAATCACAATGTTTATTTCACCGAAATTAAAGCCGAAACACGAGATATAAGTATCGGCGAGGCCCGTCTCTCAGTGTGTATCGGGATTAAATTTGTTTGCGTTGAAATGAGGGTGAAATGTCAACACGCATTAACGGACGTACGTTACCAACTAGGGATGGCAAAAGTTGTACTATACCTACAGCATAAAAAAAGTTTTCATCACAAAGAAAAAAAGTTATGCAATGTCATCCAGTTCTGACTGTGTTAAAAGTTTCAAGTATTTAAAGTGTTTAAAGCTTCTGTATATAGGTTCCAAGTGTCTAACTCATAATCGATTTAAATTGGTTACTGAAGAGATGAACATCATCATCATCATCATCATCATAGTCAGCCTTTTAACAGTCCACTGCTGGACTTTTAGCCTACCCCGAAAGGGTGATTGGGCCATATCCACCACGCTGGCCCAGTGCGTGCGAGAAGAGATGAACACCTAGACAGGAAAGCGAGTTAAATGCCACAGGATTGTTTCACGAAAGTGTATTTTTTACTTGTACAGTAGACAGTTTCATATTTTTCATCAATAATTATCAGGTAGTTACATTTACCAATTGAACAAACCTATAAATATTGACAAATTTACAGACACCCGAACAAAACTATTCTTCATCATGATCAGCCAGAAGACGTCCACTGCTGAACATAGGCCTCCCCCATTAACCTCCACAGAACAAAACCCTGCCATCTACATCCACTGGATGCCCGCGACTCTCACAATGTCGTCGGTCCATCTAGTGGGAGGCCTCCCTACGCTGCGTCTTCCGGTTCGTGGTCTCCACTCCAGAACCTTTCTTCCCCATCGGTTATCGGTTCTTCGAGCGATGTGGCCTGCCCATTGCCACTAAAACTTGCAAACTATTCTTAGTTAATAGTATTTTAATCATAACAAATTGTAGTTACATGACGTCACAGAGAAAAATATAAATTCGTCACAATAATTATAATCGCTCGTCGTAGTTATAGAATATGGATCAAAAACTACTGGGCCAAAAAATACATATTTGTGTAACACTTCGAGACCATCTTCTATATGAAAAAGAAAGAAAAAAAAAACACTTAAATCGGTCCTCAAATATCGGAGTAATCAGCGTATTTTTTTTATTTTTTTTTAAATAATTTGCTTGCCTTTGGCCACCATCTCGCCTTGCGGTCTACGCTGGAACACGCTTGCCTAGAAGAAACCGATTCACTCGTGATTTGAAGACACCCAGATTGTAATCATCGGGGAACACCCATTCAGTCAGCGCATAATTAACTAAAAATAAAATACGGTTCGAATTGGCAACCTTCTTGTAGTTGGTTAACCAAGTTGCTTTCGTGGGTTAAAATTATATCCAAAACTGCTTCCTGATAACCCTATTCGAGGGCGTTATTTGTTTAATGTTTTAACCGTTACTTAATTTCGTTATGTGTAATTTGCGACTGACGGGATGCTTGTTTTGAGTTGCTAATCATGTTATTTGGATTGCTCATCTTTGAAATCAAAGCCTTGATTGAAATTTAATTAAAATCAGAGCCCGTATCAATTTCATTTGTGTTTATTACTTGATGACTAACTCAACAGAAATCTTATTGTATTTTGAGAAAAGTAAGAAAAATAATGTATAGGTACTCACTTAAAAGCTGTTAAGTAGCGAGTGTATAAATTTTCTACAGAACTCATTTCTGAGAATGTGCATCGAAGCTACATGACCTTATCTATCCCTTTTCCACGACAGGACAAGTAGAAAATCGGCTTACACCCTTACATTGTGGATTTTCCTCGGGTAGGTACGTATATAGCAAACGTTTTGACTCTAGGTTTTTAATCCGTACGGCCAAGGAATAGAACAACCTGTCAGCATCCTTGTTTCCTGAGAGATATCTATCTATCTATAATCAGCCTTTTAACAGTCCACTGCTGGACTTTTAGCCTACCCCCGAAAGGATGATTGGGCCATATCCACCACGCTGGCCCAGTGCGGATTGGTGGATTCACATACGCCATTGAATTCCTTCTCCGTACGTATGCAGGTTTCCTCACGATGTTTTCCTTCACCGAAAATCCAGTGGTATGAAAATCCGTACATAAGCTCCATATAGCTCATTGGTATGGGCCCGGGGTTTGAGCCGTGGTACCCCATGTGGGAGACCTCTAGACTTGAAAGCGTGAGGTCGCGGGTTCAAACCCCTGAGAGATATAATCTAGGCCTTTTCAAGGTCAGAGTGTATAGGTAACTTCTAAGTCTGCGTGCTTCATATTCGACCATAAAAAGAAATCGTAAGGCACGCAGTCGGGGCTATCTATACATAATTACCTATAATACAATTTTAGAGATACCAAACTCTGCCAGGTATCAAAAAAATAATCACACAGGATGTCTTAAAAAAGCAACTGAACACAGGTAAGACAGTTTTTAGAATTTTTGTTTGCCTGTTGGTTTGACCACGCGCAGCTCTTAAATCACTGGACGGATTTGAATATGGTTTACACGATAATGCTTAGCTATGATCAAATTTACTTACAAGTTATATTAAATCTCAAATTTTACTCAAAATTTATGTCACAATGAAAACAATAAACTGGTCACTGAATTATAAATTCTTGAATGACAAAATCAGTACAGAAAGTCCTTCACATCACATCATCAGCCAGTAAACGTCCACTGCTGAACAAAGGCCTCCCTCTTAGAGAGGGGTGTTGCCATAATCTCCTCGCTTGGCAGGCGGCTTGAGGATCGCAATACGTTCACCGTGTACTAATAGAATGCTTACCGGTCTGTGGTCTCCATTCCAGAGCCTTTCGGCCCCATCGGCCGTCTGTTCTACGTGACATGTGCCCTGCCCACTGCCATTTCAACTTACTAATCCGGTGGGCTATGTCGGTGATTTTCGTTCGTCTACGGATCTTTTCATTTCTGATTCGATCTCCTATATAAACCCCGAGCATAGTATTCCAGGTCGTAGGAGCACGCACAAGATCGACAGGCGACCTAAAAGAGACCACAGTGAAACGCTGGATGGAGGCCGCTTCCAATCCGCCCTTTTGGAGAGCGGTGGGGGAGGCCTATGTCCAGCTTTGGACGTCCTTAAGGTGAAATGATGATGATGAATAAGATGCTGCTGCCCATCCTCCGGTGGTCTGATCGCAGTTTTAGGACATACCCGGGTCCCAAGAAGAACCTTACTTCAAGTTAATACACCTGTGATATTAGATTACAGAATAGGTAGTTGTTTTAGTCTTGCCCATTCAAAAGTTCACAATGAATCAGGTGTGAATAACACAATCGCGATAATCTAGCACTACTGAGACTTAACCCTGAAGTGCTAAGTAAGTGAAGTGCATTTAAATAACTGACATTTTTATCGACGACTTGGAAAAACTTTTGGGAAACATATATTTATACAAGGTGTAAGGGGAACAATCTTGAAGCCAAAAGAAAGTAATTGTACTCATCATTATGAACTACTTTTAGTATTGGACCAACCCTGAAATCGCGAAAAAAAGATCAGCTGTTCCATACATTTTGTCGAGTGTCAATGACCGTATGTATGGAAAAGCTGATATTTTTTTCGCAATTTCAATGCTGGTCCCATAGTAAAAGTTGTTCATAATGATGAGTACAATTACCTTATTTTGGCTTCGAGAGTGTTCCCCTTACACCCCGTATATAGTCGAAATTGGCTCATAAGTAGAAGTAACGCCTTTTATGTTAGTTTTCTTTAGTTTGAGTTATCCATCATTACCATTCAGTTATTAGTATGAGATCCGTAGACGAACGTAAGCATCCGACATCGCCCACCGGATTAGCAAGTTGAAGTGGCAGAGGGCAGGATACATAGCACGCAGAACAGATGGCCAACGGGGCCGAAAGGTTCTTGAATGGAGACCACGGACCGGTAAGCGCAGCGTAGGACGTCCACCCAGACGGCATAAACTGCAGTATCTTTTTATTACGTTGACTTTATCACATCTCCAAGGAATTGCAGACTTAAGTATTTGATATTAATTTCAATTTGATATCTCCACGCGTTCCTCAGAAAAAGGGTATTGACAGATAGGCATACAGACACACAATGAAGTTATCCTATATTATTATTTTTGTCTTTTGAGATGGAACCTCAAAAATACTAAAAGAACAATCGAATTAAGATCCTCCCTTATTAAGTTACCTGAAAATGAATAAATTTCACTTTGAATCAACTGGATTTCGAGTCGAGTCAGTACCAAGCTGGGAATTGAGCCTATTGATGCATGGACAGAACCGTTTAGCCGGCGTGCCTTTGAAGGTACAACACGACAATCTATCCCAGGAAATGGTAATCGTGTTGGACAATTTGAAATTCATGACGTGCTCAATCTATTGATGGAATAATTTGAGTGGTGCGAGTGCTAAACGCAAACAGCTCTAGAATTCTACTGAATAGTTCCTTAGAACGTATAACAAATAGAATAAATTTTCAAAATCCAAATGCATGTAAACGACACTGATGTGATGGACTTAATCAACAAGTTGAGCTGCTAAGCTACATCTATTCTATAATAGGCGTATATACTTCTCGGGGTTTAACTTCAAATGGTCACTGATACAAAAGTTACCCTTTTTACCAGCCTTGTATTTTATTGGCAAAAAATTATGACACTTAAAATATCAAAATTGAAATGATTAACAACACCTAAAATTAAAAAAATATATATTAATTTAAATAACGACACTAAACATTTCAAAATTGAAAAGCTTAAATAACGACACTAAACATTTCAAAATTTAAAAGCTTAAATAACGATACTAAATATTTCAAAATTGAAAAGCTTAAATAACGACACTTAACATTTCAAAATTGAAAAGTTGAAATAACGACACTAAACATTTCGAAATTAAAAAGCTTCAATAACGACACTTGATAATTCAAAATTGGGTATTTAAAAACATACAAATATTCACACACATGCACCTAAAAAACATTACTCTACATAATTTGAAGCAGAACATAGTACAGTACTAACTATCGCCTTTTTATATACCCAATGCGCTTACTTATGTAGGTCAACAGCCAATCTGGCGTAATTCCTTATTTTGGTTGCTTTACATGTCTTTTTTATATATGTACTTAGGTACTAGGTATTCGTGTAAAATTTTTACCTGAACTGAACTGTACTAGAATCACAAACTAAATTGGATTTTGCCGGCAAAATCAACTGAGCAAAACTGATTCCCGGGAACATCGGCGCATTTGGTGCAGTGTTATAGGATTAACTGTGAAACAATCGCTTGTGAGGTTTTCCAACATTTTGTATTCTAGTCTACAAAAAATATTCTGATTGCGTAAATTTATGCATTTTTACTAGAAACATACAGCATTTTGTTAAACCCAATTCCCAAAACATAATTAAATACGCGTTAAAATCGCGAAAGTATAAACTTTTTTATCTTTTTTAACTTTTTTATTACCGGCAAGTGCTAAAGTAAATACAAACACTACAAAAACAGTTAGAAATGTTAGCCCGCTATTAGTTGGCAGCGTACCGAGCATGCTGGCGGCATTATCACGCTGAATGGCAATGCTGTTGTGTTGAGCCATAAACACACCAAAATTAATGTTGAACAAAAACAATAAAGAACGCGGAAAACCCAAGACTTATACACAATCTACAATCTAAGATTATATTAAACTATTGTTATACAGAAACCAAATGTATAGTTAGATTATTATGTAGATTGATAAAATTAGAAACAGCCATAGTCTACTATGTAAAAAAATCATCATTTTTATTTTTTTATTTTACAGAAATTCATTACCACTCTATAAGGCAATGCTTTTAAATTGAGCCAAAAAGTTGAAAATAGTCAGCAATTTATGGAACAACAAAATTAGACTAAAAGAAAAAAAAACTAAAAAAAAATATTTTCTGTATCTCTGAAATAGTTAAGACATTATTAGAATTCTTGGTAAATTTAAGAATGCGTGAGCAGCGCAGGGTTAAAGTATCAAACGTCATTGTTCACATTTTTACGTCTCTTTAGTACGCTTTTCATTCCTCGTCGAGGCTTCGTTTTACTATATAACACCTACGATGCAAGACGATTGGTTAGATATCATTATTTTGTAAAGATGAGCAGTACAGTGAGTTTGTTTGGCAGTTTGGCTATCTTAGGTTATGTCTCTTCACAAGGATATTACGAAGGTAAGGAATAAGAAAAAGAACATTCACGATCATTTCATTTCATGATCCTTCATTAAGTATTAAGAGACAAGGAAGTCGTTATTATAAATAGCGACAGTATTTTTTTTATTTAAACTATTGTACCTAGTTTTTGTATTAATCCAGAATATAATACTATACCAAAACTCAAAACCTTTTTTGGAGATTTGTTTTAGATAACAATGGTTAGAAAAAAAAAATTACTAACTAAAAAAAAAAAAAAAAAAATGGAAAAAAAAAAAAAAAATTTGGAAAAAAAATATATATATATTGGTAAATTGGTTTGGTTGGTAAAAATTACTAACAATGGTTAGAGCTAAAGTTGTTATAATAATATGTTACGCAGAAGTTAAAGAGTTTTTTTTTAAACTTAACTTTTGGTTAGTGAACGTTATGATTATAATTTCATCATCACCATGATAATGTCCTAAAATAATTTTAATTTTACAGAACGACGACACTTAGCACCTCCCCCACCACTAAACAGCATTCCAAAACAATTCGAGATCCGAGACATCCCGCCATTGAATCCCGCAAAAGAATTCGAAAAATACGCCGAACAAATCCATCATTTCGCTAAACAAGAAAACGTTTCAGTCGTTTACAAAATACAAGTAGAAGTTATGAAAAGATTCAAAAATAGTGGCAAGAAGTACAACAAACAGAAATTTAATGGTAAATCCTACAATATTCCTCTAAAGAAGACCAGCATGAAGCTGTCAAATTTCGAAGTATTCTTAAGAAAAGCAGCAGAAGAGAACAACCACTATCCACCTCCAGGGGGCTTGGTAAACTATCACATGCCGTCTACAGAAATGGCAAAACTCACAACAAAAATTCCTCACTTAAAATTTAAGCCAATTAAATCAAAATTACGGAACTTCTCCAAAGTAATAAGGCCTGTTAGAAATAATATTATAACTTTGTCGTAGGATTTTCCTCTTTCCATTTTTGTAAATAAAATTTTGTTTAACTTTAAATTGTTTTTTGTCTTATGCCCGACCTTTCAAAGTTGATGATAAATAATTGAGAAATTTTGAAGTTGGGATTGTTTTTAGAATTTTCTTTGCTACTCTTTTTAATTGTCAAGAAAACAACTACATTTGGTCGACGTTAGGTTTAACTCCGACAGTTTATAAATAGCAACATTGCAAAATACGGAATTAAATATTTTTTTATTTTTTAACTCTCATATTTTATAGACGTTGTATAATTGTAGCAAGTACAAGTATACGTACAAACAGTGGACACTCGCGCGGTGAAGCGCACAAATCGCGTGCGAGTACGTACTCGCACAAATGTTCGAACGTGAGGAACGATGCGCAGTGGGCGTCGCGTGAGTAGCGCAGGTAAATAAAGCTTCACTTGCGCAAGGACCAGCGCGAAGTGCTACTATACACTTCCACTGCCAATTGCAATAAGCAAAACGTTAGCGTCACACTTGCCTGAGCAGTTCAGTGCTACCCAGAATTAAGACTTTCAACAACTTAAAACTTTGCGTGGCAATGCCCAGCGTTCGCCACCTTGAGGAATGTAAATATATTTATTTTATTTTATTTTATTTTATTTTATTTTATTTTATTTTATTTTATTTTATTTTATTTTATTTTATTTTATTTTATTTTATTTTATTTTATTTTATTTTATTTTATTTTATTTTATTTTATTTTATTTAGAAGGTACACAAAACAGGACAATCTCAACTTAAGCTAAACTTATTGCAAATATTACAGTTTCGAACTGGAGAGTATCCCAAAATATGCGTACACAGCATGATTGGCAATTACTGGCAAGAAAAAAAGTTAAACTAAGTAAGTTATTACTTTATTTAAACGTGATACGTTTAAATAAAGTAATGTGCATTATGAGGTCACTAGATCACAGAATAAATAATAGTTATTAAGTAACCCGGTCACAGTGTAAACACGCAGATAATGATCGAATCCCATAATCACAAATCTCTTGAAATGGAAAAGCGGTCAAAACAAAGCATCACCGGAAGGTTTCGAGTGTCCTTTATTGTAATCAGATCCTCGGAGCGGTAAATGTTGTTCCGGCACAGCTTAGCGAGTGATGCATCGCGATAGCCCGACACTTACCTTGCCTGCCCGGCGCTGTAGGGATGGATAAATGTTTAGTTACAAAAAGTATCGATAAATTTCATAGATAGGTATTAGTTAGTAGGAAATCAGCCCACTACCACCCATATATTGTGAATTTTCCTTGGATACGTACCAAACTTTTAACAAAACGATTCTACGTTTCTAATCCTATGTTCAAAGATTTGAACAACCTGCCGACTTTCTTGTGTCCTGATTGCTTAACATCAGAGCCCCGATTCTACTAAAACCAATTGTTTTTAAAATGTAATTGTAATGGGGCAATTGCCCCAAAATTTACACTTATGACACTTAAAGTATTAAAAAATTCAAAACTGCCAATTTTGAGGCAATTCATTAAAAATATAAAACTAAAACAATTACAATTTAAAAACAATTGGTTTAGTAGAATCGGGGCCCTGGAGAATTAGCGGTGAAACGCAAAACTATAAATAAAATAAAAATAATAAATATTTATAATCGGGGCCTTTTCAAGACGAGAGTGACTAGGTATCTTCTAAGTCTGCGTGCTTCATCTTCTACCACATCGTCGCTTACCAACCGGCGAGTTGGTGGTCACAAGCATACGTATTCGCGATATTATTTTTAATTAAATAATTTGGTCTAAAAGCCTCCTAGTTTTACGTAAAACAAATGACTTAACTCACTTTGGAAAAGATACGGTGTCATCGCTTAACACGAAAACTTACACCTTATACCTACATTTGTCAAAGAAACATGAATTATAAATTAAAAAAATATTAATAATAAATCTATAACTGTTTCTGATAATTTTTCAGTGGTTGATGATACACATAAATACAAAATCAAATGGATGGTAATCGCATCACTTGAGAAAAGTTGCACTGATTAGACTTTTTTTGTTTTAAAATGATTGTACTAGTCCAAATTATGTTTTTATGGAAATCTAAATTGCCATTACCATTTGATCCAACCTGGTGGATGATTGGTAGAGAAAGTTTAGCATTAAGTCTGCCATTTGTGCATTTCTACATAATTTGTAAGTGTGCAATAAAGTATTAAATAAATAAATAAATAAAATAACATTGGAAAAAAACAAAGTCTCAAATTCGGGAATATTATAAAGTAATTTTTTTCTATGGGATTTTGTGTCTACTCACGACCATAATTCAAACAATTGAAATTTTAACATGACAATGTCTGTTGGGTCAGCTAGTAAATCAATAAAATTATGTCATCATCATCATCATCATCAGCCAGAAGACGTCCACTGCTGAATATAGGCCTCCCCCATTAACCTCCACACTGAACGACAGCCTGCCTTTTGCATCCACTGGATGCCCGCGACTCTCACAATGTCGTCGGTCCATCTAGTGGGAGGCCTCCCTACGCTGCGTCTTCCGGTTCGTGGTCTCCACTCCAGAACCTTTCTTCCCCATCGGTTATCGGTTCTATCGGTTATAATCGGTAAAATTATGTAACTTTATCGATATTTAACCTAATATCGACCCCATCCCTATTCAACAAAGCGCAGCATGTCGTGAAAGTGTTGATGGTATCTCTTGCGCGGGGATGAGACGGCTCACGACTAATGTAAGCTCCTTAAAAGCTTCCAGTGAGAATGCTTCTTTATGCGCCGCTCTCGAGGCTGGAGTAAGTAGCTGTGGTGATGCTTTTGAGGATTCGTTTGGATTGGCAGTATTAGGGGTTATGTTTAGGCTCATTAGTACCGTTACAGTATCTCTAAGAAAATATCAATCTGTGCAATGACAGTTTTGAACTGTTTCATATTCATATTAAAAAAAAAAAACATTTCATCATCATCATCATTTCAGCCATAGGACGTCCACTGCTAAACATAGGCCTTCCCATCGATCTCCAAAAGAGACGGTTGGAAGCGGTCTGCATCCAGCGTTTCCCTGCGGTCTCTTTTAGGTCGTCTGTCCATCTTGTGGGTGGATGTCCTACGCTGCGGTTACCGGTCCGTGGTCTCCATTCCTGCAGCATTTTGCAAAAAAACGGTTATAAAATTCTAATGTTATCTCGTATTCTAAATTTATTTTATAAGTAATTTTTGTGTAAGCACACAAAACATGTAAAAGGAATGTTAATAGAGAATTTAAGGGTCGGCACCGTACTTATCTGTGATGCCCTCGGTATAACAGGTATCCATAGGCAACTATGATCACTTACCATCAGGCGGCCCGTCAGCTCGTTTGCCACTGATAGGATTTAAAACCTATTACCTACTATTAGTATCTCCATCTTAGACTGCATCGTCGCTTAACATCAGGCAAGATGGCGGCCAAGTGCAATCCTATCTTTACTTCTATACTAATATTATAAAGAGGAAAGATTTGATTGTTTGTTTGTTTGTTTGGATTGAATAGGCTCCGAAACAACTGAACCGATTTGCAAAATTCTTCCACTGTTGGGAAGCTACACTATTCCCGGGTAACATAGGCCAATTTATATTTAAAAAAAATAGGGATCCTTACTAAAACTCCAATAATGTAACCCAAGGAGTAAAAATATAAGATTTACAATTTTAACTTTGCGTGTTTGACAGTTCTAAGACAGGACGTCGGCCAGGTCAGCTAGACTACTATAAAATAAAATTTAAAATTTAAATTAGTTATAATTTAAAAAAAAGTTACATAAAATGTATAGTATATTTCTCTATGATAAAACTAAAAGGTCATAAAATTTGGGCAATACCCTTTAAATCCAGAATTTTAGAAGAACCCACACATCCCCAGCATATAAATAGTCCCAAAAATAAACACCACGTGCTATCTCATATAAGTCACATCGCTGCAAAGTAATTTATTACTGCAGCGAACGCATTTTAATTTGTTTTACACCATCAAGCCATCAACTTTATTAATGTCTGGCGCCGCGCAGATCTTTCTTTCTCATCTGTAATTGAATTGGATAGTTGAAGTTAATGGACGTGATTTTATTGAGACAGAGATGGAAATAAATAAATCCTAGTACAAATATACAGGTCTACATGTATGCGCATACAGCTTGGATGGGCAGCATTTAAAAAACTGGACGACATCCTCAAGTCACGCCATATGCCACAATGTCTCAATGTATCAATGTCAATGTCTGAAACTCGCCTCTTCAACCAATGTCTTCTGCCCACCATGACTTATGGTGCCGAAACATAGACTCTCACACATGAGGCTGTGCACAAAATCAGAGTAGCACAGAGAGCCATGGAGAGATCCATGCTAGGCATCAAAGTTCAAGACCGAGTTCGTAATACCGAAATCCGACGAAGAATAAAGGTTCGAGACGTCGGAATCTCGGTAGTGAAACTAAAGTGGAGCTGGGCAGGACACGTTGCTAGGCGCAGTGATGACAGGTGGAGTAAGGTCTTAACAGAGTGGTAGCCGAAGCAAGGTAAGCGGAGCGTTGGTCGTCCGGCTGCAAGATGGGTCGACGATGTTATTACTATCGCGGGTCGAACCTGGACTAGATTAGCACAGGACCGAGGCAGATGGCATAGCAAGAGAGAGGCCTATACCCAGCATTGGGATAAGGAAGGCTGTGGACGATGATGATGACAAATATACATCATCATCAGCCAGATGACGTCCACTGCTAAACATAGGCCTCCCCCTTTAACCTCCACACTTAACGACAGCTTGCCTATTGCATCCACTGGATGCCAGCGACTCTCACAATGTCGTCGGTCCATCTAGTGGAAGGCCTACCTACGCTGCGTCTTCCGGTTCGTGGTCTCCACTCCAGAACCTTTCGTCCCCATTGGTCATCGGTTCTTGCCCATTACCACTTCAACTAGCAAATTTTAACACCTACGTCGGTGACTGATTCTTTGGCGAATATCCACATAAATATACATCGCAACGGGCTAAATAATTTTATACTGAAGAAAATGTTAATTGGTATGTGTGTAATGTTAACTCTGTGCACGCTACTAATTGCGCAGACTTTTTTTTAGTTACAAGGTAATCGCGATCCGACTACAACGCCGCGCGATGCTAGAGCTACGATGACATAGCAGACAACTAACGTTGAACACTATGCAAGCGACATAACGTCTAAATTGAAGTAAATATGGCATTGTGAACTATATATACAATGACGCTCTGACAATTTTTAACTGTTTTCACTGATAAATTGTGGCTCTATAGGAATTGTATCTCGATGGTGTCGCTATATCAATGAAGGTTAGTGTACGAGAAAAATGAGTGAGTGAGCCGTACTTTTTTTTTTAAATAGAATAAGTGGCAAACAAGCTACGGGCCACCTGATGGTAAGTGGTCGCCGCTGCCTATAGACACCTACAATACCCGGGGCATTGTCAGTGCGTTGCCTACCTTTGAGGACACAAAGGTAGGCAGGTAGGTAGGTTTTTGTTTGTACTTGCGGTAAAGTGAATAGATAGTATGAAAAATTTAGACATTTGAACACAAAGGTCTAATCTGAAAACTAAACCTACTGAATTTCTATTTTCATGTGTAAAATAAAGTAAGAATTATGTATCCAAATAAACCGGCCAAGTGCGAGTCGGGCTCGCGTACTGAGGGTTCTGTACCGCCACAAAATACAATAAGATTGTCCAAGTAACCGAATTACCAGTTATTATAACGCCTTCCAAAATTTGTCGAAGTAATTGCTACGCAGTTTGCTACAGGCGCTTGTACGTATTATCGTTTTTACATTAGAGCTAATACAAATATGCGTTAAATAAATAAATTTGTTGTATTTCTCTTTCGTTTACTTTTTAACGTTTTTATTATTCTGTGAAAATTTCAAGTGGCTTCTATTACGGTTCCAAAGATACAGCTGTTAATAGGTAGGACAGAAGGATAAATGGACAGACGGACAGACAGACATCACAGGTTTATTAATAGGGTCCCGTTTTTACCCTTTGGGTACGAAACCCTAAAAAATTTGACATTTGAACACGAACGATAATTTTGCTAACGCAATATCTCTACTATGGTCTAATCTGTGAGCTAAACCTACTGCATTTCTATTTTTGTCTATACTAATATTATAAAGAGGAAAAATTTGATTGTTTATTTGTTTGTTTGTTTGCATTGAATAGGCTCCGACACTACTGAACTGATTTGAAAAATTCTTTCACTATTGGGATGCTGCACTATCCCTGGTTGACATAGGCTATATATCCCGGCTTCGCCCGTGCGAAGCAGGGGCGACCTACTAGTTTAAAATAAAGTAAGTATTAGGTATCCAAAAAAATTTATAACTCAGTTTCCACTCAATAAATTTTTTAAACATAAATCTACCGTCAAAACGATATTCCAGAACGACACACAACAAAAATATCAAACGCAAACCTATTCAAAACTTAATCATTCGAACCGGTGGAGTTTTCCACGCGAAGCCACACAATGGCGGTAGTTCGCAACACGATAAGAGCAAACCAAACAAGTACATAAATTAAATCGAGAAGTTTCCATGCCGGAATCAACGACATTTGTGTATGGATACTGGAATGTGGGTTCCGTTGGTGAAATTAAAAACGGTTCTATATTTTCAACCTACGCAGAAGACCATCGAATATTTAAAGACCTATCAGGGCGACTGGTAGAAGCAACTGGAAGCAAAATAAAGGCCAGCATTTCAGCCTTTATTTTGCCCAAAGACTAGCATTGCCATACCACGTGGCAATGCTGTCAGCATTTTGGGAACGCGGAACCGGTAGCGGATTGTTAGATTAGTTTTAGATTAATTTTAGTTTTATTTTTAGTTATAAATTTAAATTTAAGATAGTTTTTATTTTACTTGTAATTATTATTGAATTAATGTTTTTCTAATTTCTAGGCAAAAAACCTACGCAGTCTGTAAAGCAAATATTTGAAGCGATTGGGTTTTTAAATATCTGGAGTGTATTTATTTATACAATTTATATTTGTTATAAGCTTTAAAACACTGTTTTTTAACTATCACGGTTGTTCACCAAAGTTATAATTATGATTTACATGATATTTACCGTGGTAAGGTTGTGGAATGAGCTCCCGATATTTCGGCGCAGTTACATGCATCATGTTCACGGGAAGACTGAAGAATGCGGGTGGTTGGTAAACCTTACGACGGTAAATATCCCGTAGATAATCATATAACTTTAAAGGTATATTAGTTCATTTTATTGTTTCTACTTTATTTACGAGGTAAGAAAAAAAGAAACAAAGAAGTCGGCTGGTTTTTTTTTTTTTTTTTCAGCTGACTGTATCCAGCTTTGGACGCGTCAAAATGAGTGTGCTTTCAAGGTTACAAATCTTACTAATCTTGTACGCTCTCTAGTCCCCAGTATTCTCAAGAACAAGGATTCCAAAGTGATTCTCTAACTTCAAAGATGTTTTAAAATATGCGAGCACGTTCTTCAGGTTCCTGAATAAACAAAATTTGCTTACGTGTTAAAATATTTCTGTATTGATTATCTATAATTATGGATAACATCTATTTTGTAATTATCTAAATGTAACAAAATGTTGATTTGGTTTTCTTTGTGACGTGATATACTAGTATAAATTTTAAAAATACTTAAAATTGCTCTGTCTACTTTTCACATACGGAATGTATCACATGCGAGAACGAAATGAACCTATTCTGACGTTTTGAAGTAAACCCGCAATCCAATTTCATTTTCCTACTGAACCACGTCCGGAGGTAGCACGCCAGCGCCACTGTCCAAACTTTAATGCACAATCAACGCATATTCACAAGTTGTCACCAAGGGGCCAGCGAGTTACAAATTCTGTTGGTAGTCAATTTGTACGGTCGCAACTTGGCTTCGGTTTGACACGTACTAACTTGATATAGTTCCATTGAGTTATTGACTTACTCATGTGTAAGTTTGCGGTGTTAAAATGGTACTCTGGTTATGATATCGCTGGCTCACTATTACAAGGTTCTATGTTATTTTCTTACACGTTCTGTAATTTCAATTTAAAAAGTTTGACTTTCATAAATATTGACTTAGCAGGGTTTATGCTTGAGAGAGATATTTTCACTCAATCATGAACCCTGCTAAGTCAATATTTATGAATGTGAAAAACTTCTAATTGAAATTACAGAATGTGTAAGAAAATAACATAGAACCTTGTAATAGTGAGCCAGCGATATATCGGATAAAACAAGTGAGTTTTTCAACCTCAAACGTATTAATGAACAACTGGTAGAGGGCTTGAGCATTTGGATTGTCTTTAGACCTTCAACGGTCTATGGGCAGTCTAACTGTATTTGTAGTTTTAGTTTTAGCTTGTATTTTGTTTAGTTAATAAAGGCGCTTGCCCAGGAAAAAAAACAAAGCAATTATCTCAAAATTTCATTATTGATATTTATTTCACATTATAAATATTGCCAGCTCTAGCCACCAGACTGAGCGTTAGCCCGTATCTTGGTGGGTAGTTCCTTCCATTTACATTTCCTACATTTTGTAGTGTATTTCATAGGAGCAGATTAAATTAAATTATATTCTAAATTAAATAATGATTACAATCAATTATTGTCATACCATAATTATTTAAATTTAACTAAATTGAGCCGTGTAAGCCCATTTGGGAGATCGCTAGACTTGAAAGCGTGAGGTCGCGGGTTCAAACCCCGGGCCCGTACCAATGAGCTTATGTAAGGATTTTCATACCACTGGCTTTTCGGTGAAGGAAAACATCGTGAGGAAACCTGCATACGTACGGAGAAGGAATTCAATGGCGTATGTGAATGCACCAATCCGCACTGGGCCAGCGTGGTGGATATGACCCAATCACCCTTTCGGGGATAGGCTAAAAGTCCAGCAGTGGACTGTTAAAAGGCTGATTATGATGATGATGAACTAAATTGAATTGAACAAATAACATTCAACATGGAACAAAAATTAATACAAACAATTTTGTCAGTAATAATAGTTTAAAATGATAAATAATTCAAGATTCAAGAAAATTTTGTTCAGCAGTAGAAGTTTATCAGGTCTTTTATCACGAGTTTTCTTAAATTTTCAATTTATACTTGTAAAGTGAACTCTTATTAGTCACGAAGAATGTAGGGTTCAATAGCTTATCGAGAATCGTACTCAGTTTCACAAATAACTGATAGAAGTCGATTTAGAAATCTCCTAAATCTCAAACTGAACACTCAAGCTCAACACAAAATGTTCAACTATAGAAACTATTTATTAAATAGTTTTAGTAACTTTCCTTTAAACCAAATTCAAAACGCCTCTGTTTAGCATCAAAGTGGGAATCCGAAATCCCTTAAGCCGAGTTAGCGAATCAACAACTTTACTCCATCTTCACCATCTAACAAAATAACCTTTATGACAAAAAAGATAGAGATGTTTATTACTGTATTATGATCGTGGTATTGGGTAGAGTATTTGATTGCGAACTTTATTTTCGCGGCGACAATTGCCCAACTAGGTTTTGCCAACTAATTGTTGGGATTAAACTTTGCACTGGCAACTTGAACGTTAGAAATTTGATTTAATCTTACTTAGGCTCGAAAATTCCATTCTTCGATCGCTGCGATAACCGTTATACGGTGTTGGACATTACATTCTATATACACTTTATTAAAAAAATATTTTATTGTGTGAGAAACATCTACAATGGTCTGATGTTTAGTTGAAACGTGTGTCAATGGTGAGGAGTTAACGCTGACGGTGCATTAAAATAAATAAATATAAAAATTTGGGACATTTTTGCAAACACGGTCATCTGACCCCAAACTTAGCAAAGCAAGTGATATGGGTGCCAGAGTCTGGTATACATACAAATATATATATATATATATATCATCATCATCATCATCAGCCAGAAGACGTTCACTGCTGAACATAGGCCTCCCCCTTCAACCTCCACACTGAACGACAGCCTACCTTTTGCATCCACTGAATGCCATCGACTCTCACTATGTCGTCGGTCCATCTAGTGGGAGGCCTACCTACGCTGCGTCTTCCGGTTCGTGGTCTCCACTCAAGAACCTTTCTTCCCCATCGGTTATCGGTTCTTCGAGCGATATGTATATATTATATATATATATACATACATTAAATACATACTTAAATATATATTTACACCAGAATAGAACATAACATAATATGTCACGAATGTTTGTCCTAGGTGGGAGTCGAACCCACGCCCCTAAGCGCAGAAGGTTCACTACCAACTGGACCAGCTATCTTTTGAACTGCTTTCGAATCGTTGACCGTTCTGATCAAAAGTCTTAAGCTTAACGGGTATCTAGGTTTCTAATTACAGCCTCAACCAATTTTGTTAGATACGGTTTGGATAGTAGCTTTAAATTCAGGAATGGTCACTGGGTAGTTGACGTAATAAAGGATGACCCAAAATTAACACAAGATTTTAATTAAATAGAAAACTGTTTTATTTTCTTCTGTATTTTTTTATTATAAAGTTCACAGGATAGAGTTATGTGTGGAATCGCACATCAGGTTAATGGCTTCCAAGGCTTTGCTGGCTCATATACTATGCAGTTTTTTGACGAAATTGTCCATGAGTTTTTTTGCATAAATGTGGCTGAATTTCATTGATTCAGCGTTGAATTTCCTCCTTCAATGTACTGGTGGTTGAGGGCTTGTTACCATAAACAATTTTCTATATAATTCAAATCTTGCATTAATTTTAGACATTCACATGATGACAACTAGCTCCCTTGTAGGTAAAGTAGAAATGAGAACAAGTTTATGTGTATTTTTCCAGCACTAAAAATTATGTAGTCTGAAAGTTTTTGAATAAATTTATGTTGTTTACCTTTTCTAGATCAATGTGTTTACCGTAAAAACTAGAATAATCAAAACATATAATGTAGAAAGTTCCATACAGACAAGCTAATATTTACATTCTTGACAAGCAAATTGACGATTTTAAGTCTCAAAACTAAACTTATGTAACTCAAGTTATATGATAATTTACGGGATATTTACCGTGGTAAGGTTGTGGAATGAGCTCCCAATTTTTCGGCTCAGTTACATGCACCATAAGAATAACTTAAGTCAACAACCGCGATAGTTTAAAACAGTGTTTTAAGTAACTCAAAGCCGTTTAATCACCAAGTGTCACAAACTAGGGATCCGAGTTCTGCGACCCTATCATATCCCCCCAAATTTGCAGCTCCAGTCTGCTCAAAATTCCATTAGTACGGACGCAGACCTGCGTAAACTAAACATTTGATACATATTATTAAGAGCCACTGATTGGTTCGTCGGTTTCCACCGAAATTTGCCCTCTCAAAGTCTCTTTACATAAAATTTGCATTATCGATTCAACCTGTATGGTGAGAAGTAATTGAACTGATTATACGAGGTCGGGCTTAGCATGGGTCTATGACCTAGTCTAGTAGATACGTAACATGGTTTATAGCCGTATATTTCCTGCTTTTGAGACTTTTTACAGCATTCTCCTGGGATTAAAAGTGTATGTGGTACTCCATGGATAAACTGGCTCGATATTTGAAGGATTTATTCATTCTTTTTGATATATTTTTTATCGATTCTTTCTCGCATTTTTTGATGAAAAATGCAACGCTAACTGGATTTTAGCGTTCTGATTTCTATCAAATAGAAAGATCAATAAACAATTCAATTTCTGTATTAAATAGATTTGTATGTTTTTTCGAAAGTGACGGCTACAAAGTATGAAAAAAAAACATATCAACTTCTTACCTCCAATTTCATCATCTTCATTTCAGCCATAGGACGTCCACTGCTGGACATAGGCCTAGCTATCGATCTCTAAAAGAGCCGGTTGGAAGCGGCCTGCATTCAGCGTTTCCCAGCGGTCTCTTTTAGTTCGTCTGTCCATCTTGTGGGTGGACGTCCTACGCTGCGCTTACCGGTCCGTGGTCAACATTCCAGAACCTTTCGGGCCCATCAGCCATCTGTTCTGCGTGATGTATAATTTATACTAGTTACTTTAAAAAAATATCTGATAATATATCAAAATACCAACACAGCATTTAATTTTAAAACACAAAAACTTTCGCATGCTCGAGTAAGTGAAGTGGTCTTGCGTCTGAAACCTTTTGAAATTAGATTTAGAGGTTTTATCGTAACTTCAGGTTAATTGATAGGTATTTTAAGTTAGGTTCTTACTTAATAAGGCCATCAAAGGTCAAAGTTTTGTATTTCATATTGACTGGCTTTTGATTCAAGATAATTTAATCTAATTGATATTTAAAATAAAAAAACAAAAAAAATTGGATGCCCGTGGTAGCAAATATGGTAGCACCATACAGGATAGCCCGTTGGTCGAGTTGGTAGTGAACCTGCCTTCTGAGCTTGGGGGCGTGGGTTCGATTCCCACCTAGGACAAACATTTGTGTGATGAACATTTGTGTTTGTTCTATATCTGGGTGTTAATATCTATTTAAGTATGTATTTAAACCTATATATGTATATATATCAGTCTCTGGCAGCCATATCACAAGCTTTGCTTAGTTTGGGGTCAGATGACCGTGTGTGCAAAAATGTCCCGAATATTTATTTATTTTATTTTATTTATTTATTTAAATAACAAGATGAGTTGCTTGATGGTAAGCAGTCATTGTCGGCAATAAATACCACCACCTACCTACAACACCAACAAAACCACCAAACAAAAAATAAAAACCTGTAACACCAGATGCATTATTAGAGATCTTATAAGACTCAGCTAACTCACTTTTTTAAGTAGCCTTTTAAAGTAAATTCCAGACGAGGGAGTTTAATTCATTTTTAAGATGTAACTTACATACTACCAACTATACTACTACAGTTACTAAGGTACTAGGACATATACCGATACAGTCAGTGTTGTGTGTCGTAGTGACAACCCTACGATTTTTCAAGATCAAGTGAGGGTAGGAGAACAAAACACCCGCTCTTCTCGCCGGACTCACCCGCAGTTTTCAGTCAGCTCGTGTAACATGGTCGAAACATCGAGCGAAAGGTACATATTTTTTACCTAAATTAAATAATACGTGATAAGTTACGATAAACATTTAAAACAGATGTAACTTAGATTTAATAAAACAAACAGTGGACAATGTCATGTGTTTTGTGAACTCAGAATAGAACCTAACTCCACTCTTGGACATTGGTTCTACTCTATGTTCAAATATTATGTTTTTTTTTTAATTATCTTTTTCTGGGCAAGTGCCTTTATTAACTAAATAAAATACAAGCTAAAACTAAAACTACAAATACAGTTAGACTGCCCATAGACCGTTGAAGGTCTAAAGATAATCCAAATTCTCAAGCCCACTACCAGTTGGCAGCGTACCCAGCATGCTGGCGGCATTACCACGTTGAATGGCAATGCTTATGCGTTGAGCCAGAAACACGCCAGCATTTTGGTCACGCGTCGCATATATTTTCATCATTCTTCGTCTTTTTATTTCCAGTCTACGGCTTTCCGTACCATCATTATATGACGTGATAGACGTTTCCACTGCTGGGACATAAGCCTTCTCTCAGAGAGAAAGAAGATGGGCTCTGATTCATGATACTGGCTCAGTGCATGTTAATGAATGTCATATGTTTTTGAACTTTTAAATTTCTTGGACATACCGTTTTTACCGCCGACTTTTTGATTAGTTGTAAGGCAACCACAGAAAAGAGAAGTAAATAGAACGGAAATGAGAAGGAAAATCTGTCGCCAGGTATTATGACAGAATCTTGCTTGAACATTCTCATGTATGTCAACGCATCGAACTCCGCATCCAAAGAACTTGGACCTTACCTTTTTGGGTTACGTCTCAAAGTTCTTTGTCCACATCACAGCTGCTAACTGATTTCAAATAACTGACGTTTCGTTAATATGGGTGTAACTGGCTACAAAAAGATCTTACAGAAATGCCTTGACAGCCGTTCTAATTTAAACAATTATTTTTTTCTTTTCTGTGAAGGCAACCACGTTCTGACTACAACGCCGCGCCGATACCAGTGCTACGATGACATAGCGGACAAGCGACGTTGAACATTTTGCAAGCGACATAACGACAAAATTGGAGTAAATATGGCATTGCGAACTATATAATTGATGTCTAGGTATGTACAGCGACACTTGGACGATTTTTGACTGTTTTCACTTAGATATTGTGACTCAATAGGTATTGTATAAATGGTGTGAATTGCTATTTTATTTTATTAAATACACCCTATGTATGGAACTGTCTACCATTAAACTTGTTTCTTAAAAAATATTATTCTAAAATTTTCTAGATTGACATGCTCCATTGACCACACCACTCTCTCTCCCTGACTCACTCTCTCACTGATTCACACTCTCACTGATTCACACTCTCACTGACTCACTCTCTCACTGACTCAATCTCTCACTCTCTGCCACCAAGGAAGCTAATGGCCAAACGTAGATTTATTTGTATTATACAATAAACTCTATGTTTGCTAGCTTGCTGGCTTGAATAAACTCATGTTGTTTACCGTAAAACTAGAATCATCAAAATATTCAATGTACAAATAAATTTTTCCATTCTTGACTAGCAAATTGTAGATTTTTCGTCTCAAAACTAAACGTACTTCTGGCTTTAAAATTCATTCACATTAACCCAGTTCGTTCACAAAAGCCTCGTCATCACATTGCGGTAAAAAGTCCCACCATAGATCATGACCTGGAACTGTAATCTTTATGACCTAAACGCCAGCGTCTAGGATTAGCCTTGGATTTATTGCACCTGGACGGTTTCCCGGTTTGTTTCACAGGATTACCAGCCTCTAACTTCGGATTACGTTGTATTATTGGAGTTGGGAGCTCAGTGCATGAAAAATGGGTTGTATTTTATTATTGATCATGAAAACATATAATGTACGGTAACCATTACGATAGATAAACATAGCATGGTGAATCACACACACATCAGCAGCCATCAAACGTCCACTACTGGACAAAGGCCTCTCTCTTAAAGAAGGGTGTTGCCATAATCCCCACGCTTGGCAGGCGGCTTGGGGATCGCAGTAAGTTCACCGTGTACTAATAGGATGCTGCTGCCCATCCTCCGGTGGTTCTGGTCGCAGTTTTAGGACATACCCAGGTGAATATGGTGCCGGGTGAGCATGGTGAATATCTATACCTTATACAACATTTATGCAGGGTTACGCATATAGACTGTCCTAAGCCGAAAGGAGCTTATTTTACTCATCAGTATGGACAACTTTTACTATGGGACCAAGACTGAAATCGCGAAAAAAATATCAGCTGTTCCATACACTTTGTCGAGCGTCAATGACTGTTTTATTTACGGAGTGTAAGGGGAACACTCTCGAAGCCAAAAGAAGGTAATTGTACTCATCATTATGAACAACTTTTACAATGCGACCAGCCCTGAAATCGCGAAAAAAATATCAGCTATTTTATAGAAAACTGTCATTGACACTCGACAAAATGTATGGAACAGCTGTTTTTTTTTTACGATTTTGGGTTGCTCCCATAGTAAAAGTTGTTCATAATGATGAGTACAATTACCTTCTTTTGGCTTCGAGAGTGTTCCCTTTACACCCTGTATAGGTGTGTGTATGGACTCCAAAACAGCTGGACCGATTTTGATGGGAATTTCACTGGCAGGTAGCAGATAGTATAAGAAGTGATCAACGTGGGTAAAAATACAGCCACAACAAAACGGCTCATTTTTGGGTCTAAATTCCTACCCCAATATCTTTAAAGATGTTATTACAGCAAAATGTATTTAAAAATGTGAGTCCAAAATACCCGTAAAAAGGCACATTTAAAACATTACGCAATATTTATTTTCATTTCACGTTTCCCAGTGAAACCCGACAACTTGTAATGATGCCATTTACCAGGAGTTTAATTGCAAAGTTCGAGTTAACTTAACTTTTATCTCTCGGACCTTTTTTACACCCGAAAAGTTGCGATAAACTGATTAGTTGAGATAACTTTCTTAGAATTAATTGCTAGTTACTTACATTTCACTTAAGTGAGTTTTTCTTTGATATTGGATCAGCGTAAGCTTACTTATATACTTAGATTATCCTTAAATTTTTGTTAGTGGTTCAGGAGAGTTAGTCGATTTAAATTTTCCTTAATTAATCATTTTGATTTGGATTTTTAATTAGGTTGTTTTGTTTTCAATCTGTTTTTTTTGTTCGTTGTGTTTGTTCTTGAAATTGATCTTAGTTACTTTTAATAGAGCTTTATTTTGTAATACTGTTTGTTTGTGCGTGCATTTGCCTTTTAAGACGTTATTTCCGCAGTTAGAATCGCGCTTTCCCACTGCATCTGTTAGTAACTTTGGCAGTGTGAAAAGCATTATATCCAAGAAGTTGAGGTACTTAGGCTTGGTTTTCCCACTTTTAAGCAACGCTTCTTACTATAAATGACCATAATCCTTGGATTATTGTCTTAAAATCACATTTAGCGAATCAAAATCATGGCGCTTACACACAGTCGTGCGTTTCGCTACTTCTATTTTTGGGGGTTTTTCTCATATTTTTTGAAAAGTATAGCTTTAATGTAAAATGTACCTCACCGGTTTCCTTCATAATTATGAAATCTATATATTAAGATATCGCACACATAATTTGATAAATAGTTAATTGAATGAATCCAAAAAAACAGGGATATAAGCGCAAAGTCAGTGCTACTTTGACATATTTTTTCTATCGAGCGAAATGTGCTTAATCGTATTTCGTAGGTTTCCTAGATAAAACATTCAATTTTGTTTGACACCACTTTTATAGTTTTAAGCTAACCATGGAGGTATGCACACTTAAACTAGAATGACCATAATTGCTAAAAGTCGGAAAAGAGCGTCTTAAGCGTCCTCCTGCAGCCAACACTCTGTGAGAACTATAGCGTCGTATTCAACATCTAAACGTTTGAGTGCTATAACTAATTTAGTGATGTTTGCATTAATACTTCTAATGTAGCATGTTAGTGTCTTGAAGTTGTGTCTGCCTACTCAGCTAGTATTTAAATAATCCAGCCAAGCGCGAGTCGGGTTCGCGCACTGAGGGTTCCATATCACCATGACGAACCAAAACGAAACAAAACACGACAACGTTTCGTTATTCATTAACGAAATTGCCAATTTTAACTTGGTAATGAACAGAAACTTATCACCGACTCGCATTTGGGCATTTTTTTTATTATTTGTTATTATACTATACATTGTGTACTATAAGCATGTTAAGTTTGACGCTTCTAAGTATTACCCTTTTACATTAGAGCTAATACAAAAATACGTAAAAGAAATAAATACGTTTGTTGTATGGGGACCTCCCTTTCGTTTTTACTTTCTGACTTTTTTTATTATTTATTCTTCAATTATTCGTAACATTACATATTCTGTGAAAATTTCAACTGGTTATCTAGTACGGTTCGAAAGGTACAGCCGTTAACAGGTAAGACAGACAGACAGACAGACAGACAGACAGACAGACAGACAGACAGACAGATAGACGGACAGACAGCCAGACATCGTAGGCTTAGTAATAGGGTCCCGTTTTCACTCTTTGGGTACGGTACCCAAAAAAATCGACAAAATATCCTCAAAAGACCGCCGTCTCCTAAACCTCAATATGTAAGGATCAATAGAAGCACAAGTGGTATAAAAAGATGTTAGGTCTCAGACGTGTCTCACAAAATAACTTCTAAAAGAATACACGTGAACGAAACTAAAGTCCCAACATCTGCTGGCGCCTTCGAGAAAAGCTTTCGCTCGACGATGGAGAAAATCTAGAAGAGGTGCTTCGAATGAAGATCGAATTCTAGCTCAGTGTGAAAAATAGTCGGAGTAATTTTATTTGTAAGATCAGTCTGCGCGACTTTAGCCTTTGACGTAGCATTTTAACACTGGTGGTAAATTGGGTAAGATTTTGCCACCAGTGCCCTTAGTTCCAGATTTGATAGTTTACGAAAACTTTTTCGTTTTCGTCTTGTTCCATACATTGCTGGGCTAAAAGGTATTCGAAAACTTTTTTCGTGGTATTAGAGTGGAGCAATCTATGCCGCACACACATAGTGAGAGTCAAAAAGGCAGGCTGTCGTTCAGTGTGGAGGTTAAAGGGGGAGGCCTATGTTCAGCAGTGGACGTCTTCTGGCTGATGATGATGATGATGATGAATCTATACCGCCGATAACTGCAAAATTTTGTTCCTCCACGTTTCCGATAGAGGCGCTTTACTAAAATGTATGGAACAATACGTAAACGAAAAAAGCTTTCGTAAACTATCAAATCTGGGACTAAGCAGAACCCGGATGAACCCGGGTTCATCTGCGTAGTGATGAAAAATGGTGATCATAATAATGAAAAGTAGCCTATGTCACTCTCTGGCTCTTGAACTATACCCATGCAAAAAATCAGGTCGATCCGTTGTTCCGTTGCAGCGTGAAAGAGGAACGCGCCATTTACGGTCACCGAATCAAAGTCATATAGCGTAGTAGTAGTCAGTAGTTTCATAAATTCCCTTTTATACACACTCGATAATTGTATTTTGTACAGAGTATAATTTGTATTTTGTATTTTGTGCTCTTGTGTACTACCATGAGTCGGAATCTAACACATTAAAATGTAGAACCAGGTTGTTTGACCTGATCTTTAAACATTGCTCAAAAGGCCCCAGGCAATATTTTAGAAGACCTCCAATAAATTGCAATACTTACATAATGTATAAAATTGATTGGCTGAGATTGGTTTTTAATTGGATTTGACTTGTTTTGTTTTAACCGACAATCTTTAATGGTTCTTCAGATTATTACTGAACATCGAAAGTGTCTCTTCCATACACATCTAAGACGTGGTCGATGGGTATTGAAACGCTATAAATTAGGTGGCTTATCTCGCTGACCATTCGCGGCACATGCTCTTGGATTACTCTCTCGCAGTGCCTTTTATTTCTTCACTAGATCAGCTGAAATGGAGGATTTTTACAAAGGTGATTGAATGTTTTAAGCGCCAGCAGAATATTTCAGAACAAGTTGTGATTTCATCCCTACCAGCATCTGCGACATTTGCTTCATATTCAAAGCTTTGTTTTCTTTTATACAAATGTATTTTTTATTTTATTTTTTACATCGGACTAGGCTAACGTTTGACCGCGATCTCGCCTGATGGAAAGCGATGATGCGGTCGAAGATGGAGCACGTTTGCCCAGTAATAACCTATTAACCCTAGACTTGAACACTCCAATATTGTAATGCTGCGGAAACACAGACAGGGGCAAGGCGTTCCATTGTTTTGCTGTTCTAATTAAGAAGGAGGAGCCAGTAAAGTATAAACTATCTACCACACTTTTTTTAGAAAATGTTCCATTATTAGCTCCTGCTAAAATCTTTAAAACTATAGATCGACAAACATCAACGCGTCGATATGCAACCAAATGCATTGCTTAAATAAGTGGGTAGGATGCCATTATTTACAGTTGCGCATTTGAGAATTGAGTCGTAACGATATAGCAATATGGTTGGTTTTTGTGAATGGTCGTTTGTTAGAAATCGAACCACAATTTAAAAAAAAAAAGTTGTGTTGAACGTTTTAAAGATCTTTGCTTAAAAGGTTAAATGCTAGTGTGAATAAAAGTTTTGCAAAGATTAAAGATGCCTAAGTACATAATATTTTCTTTGATTTAATATTTATGAAGAATTTTCTTTTTTTGGTAATTATATAATGTTTAGTCAAAAATCTGATGAGTTTAATAAAGTGGTCCCCCTTTTTTTGACACGGCTTCTACCGTTTCCAAGACACGTTTAAGCCTGAAAAAAAAGGAAAATAATATTAAGTTTATATGATTATTTACGGGATATTTACCGTGGTAAGGTTGTGGAATGAGCTCCCGATATTTCGGCGCAGTTACATGCACCATGTTCACGGGAAGACATAACACTTATCAACATCATATAACTTTAGTGTTTAAAACAGTTTTTTAATACTAAGTTTGTTCCTTATTTCATCAATCCTTAGTTATCATCATCACATTGATACAGGAACGAATGTGACTTATATGTTATTTTTTATTATTTTTATTTTTTATGCCATAGGTGGCAAACAAGCAGACGGGCTGCCTGATGGAAAGCAGTCACCGTCGCCTATGGATACTTGTAACACCCGAGGCATCACAAATACGTTGCCGACCCTTTAGAACTCGATTAACTCGCCTTTTGAAGAACCCCATGTTCGTAATAAAGATAAAAATATGGGTAAGTTATTACCATTGTGTACGTATATGGTCGCAATTTAAGAATTAGTAACAGGGCCAGAATTTTGGCAACAATTCCCATAGGTAGTTTAGTGGGTTTTGTTGTGTTTTTTTTCTTTACATACTGTTCTTTTATAAGGTCCGTATGATCAATAAATTAATACTTACCTGTGTAATTATGCGGAGAATTAAAAAATATATATTTTGATTGTAATTTACGGCGTTAAAATATATTTATAAAAATAACGACTTTAGCACCATCTCTTGACAACCTAGCTTTGAACCATTTTTTTTAAGCCTTAAAATTATTTCCGAATCGAAAAAAATATATCTAATATACAACACCCGTGACGTTTACAAAAATGACGATAGAGTCTTTGAAAATTTGAAAAACAACTCAACCAGCCGAGTGAATTTAATCGGAGCAAATTCCCCTAATATTGACAGTAACTTGAGCACATTCCGAGAGTAAACACAATTTGCATTCTCAACACCTTGCCGATGCGAAAATTTGTTCAAAAATTTGCTCAATATTTAGCTTCGGAGCGTCAATGTAAGTATTTAATATCAGACTTTCTTAAGGATTGATTCGAAAATTCTTATTGGATTTTTTTGCCGAAAACCAATTTTACGGCTTACGTTTAATTGAAATTGTTTTACGAACACAAAAGAATTTTATACGCAATAATGACAGTAGAAGTGCAAATGGCAAATGGTAATATTATTTTAAAAAAGCATTTTTTTTTTAATCTTAAAACTTTATCGACCCCATACTAAACAATAGTTTCATAAATTCCCTTTTATACACACTCGATAATTGTATTTTTTACTGGACCTCTTAATGTTGCCCTCGGCCCCAATAATGTCTATTTAATGTCCGGGATAGACTCGAGATTAAAGTGAAATAAATAATAGTATTTTATTTATATAACACGGGAATCACTCACGTAAGATTAAGCCGATCACTCCGACTATAGCTGTGCCAAGCGAGACGCAGCCGCGCGCGTGCATTCACCTTGAAAAAGACTACCCAATGCAGTTGAAACTATAGTCGGAGTGACCGGCTTAATCTTACGTGAGTAATTCCCGTGTAATATAAATAAAATATGTGAAAACCAAGTCAGTTTCTATAATAAATAATAGTAGATGCAAGTTAGGCGAATCTCTGACTCTTATGCCTAACCTAACCTATTATTATAAGAGTCAGTTGCTTCGCAGTTATAGAGACTTCGCACCCGCTGTGCCACCTCACCATATCTCTCTTATTTGTCTGATCTGAGTAATCATAGTCACATAGAAAGAAAAGCAATACAATCCAGAATATTAAGAGATTTTTTAAGCTTTTAAAAACAATTAATTTAATAGACCATACATTTAATATCAATTTAAAAATCCGACTTCAAAAATCAAACTATTGGACCAATTTTGATGTAATTTCTATGGAACTAATCTAAAAGTGGAACTAATCTATTTTGTTAAATAAAATAAGATTTTTCCATATTTATAAATGACGGAGATCTGAGGTAAAAACATTTTATAAAATTACTATCGAATTGAGTCTTTTATCAAGTTAATTAAAAATAAAGGAAAAATAAAACTTCACTATAACACGATAACCTCAGTAACTACCCTGTCCACACAACCCTGTGCAAGTGGTAAAGCGTTCAACTTCTAATTAAGTGCTGGGATAGCTAACTTCGCAACTTCCACTGATTCAAGTCAATCTACCTATCCGTAGTTATAGGTCAGGGCTTACTGGAACATTTCTGTAATCAGACTTAATTATCATTTCAGTAGATGGACACCATGGTAGCCCATTTGGGAGACCGCTAGACTTGAAAACGCGAAGTCGCGGGTTCAAACCCCGGGCCCGTCCAATGAGCTCTTGGAGCTTATGTACGGATTTTCATACCACTGGCTTTTCGGTGAAGGAAAACATCGTGAGGAAACCTGCATACGTACGGAGAAGGAATTCAATTGCGTATGTGAATCCACCAATCCGAATTGGGCCAGCGTGGTGGATATGGCCCAATCACCCTTTCGTGGGTAGGCTAAAAGTCCAGCAGTGGACTGTTAGAAAGCTAATGTGATGAGATGGACGCAGAGGAGAGGAGAGCGATGGGCAGCAGCGTCGTATTAGTATACGGTGAATGTATTGCGATCCCCAAGCCGCCTGCCAAGCGTCGGGATTATGGAAAAACCCCTTTCTCATCATCATCATAGTCAGCCTTTTTAACAGTCCACTGCTGGACTTTAAGCCTACCCCCGAAAGGGTGATTGGGTCATATCCATCACGCTGGCCCAGTGCGGATTGATGGATTCACATACGTCATCGAATTTCTCAGAATTTGCAGGTTTCCTCACGATGTTTTCCTTCACCGAAAAGCCAGTGGTATGAAAATCCGTACATAAGCTCCAAAGAGCTCAAAGGTACGGGCCCGGGGTTTGAACCCGCGACCTCACGCTTTCGAGTCTAGCGTGCTGCCAGATGGGCTACCACGGCTTAAAACCCCTTTCTATGAGGGAGGTTTTTGTTCAGCAATGGACGCTTACTGGCTGACGATGATCATTAATTCAGCCTACAATACACATCAACACAAAAACTGTTATATTTTTATTCACTCTGGAAACTTCTTTCCAAATCTTTTATAGGCTTTATAGGGGCCGTATCCAACACTAAGAACCTCTTTTTGAAATTTGATTAGAAAAACTCTATATCAGTGAAAACACATACATATTAGAGTTGTACAACTCTGCTAAACTCTCCGCTTAGTGAAAGATCATTTTCATCATCATCATCATCATTTCAGCCTACCATGCTCCCATTGCTGAGACTCATGCCTTCTCTCAGAGGGGATGGGACCCTAACCCACTATGCTAGCCCATTGCATGTTGAATGTCATAATCACGAGTGAATCGGTTTCTTTTAGGCAAGCGTCTATGCAAGCGTGCTCCAACGTAGACCACATCGTCGCGAGGCGAGATGGTAGTCAAGCGCAAGCCTATCTATACTAATATTATAAAGAGGAAAGATTTGATTGTTTGTTTGTTTGTTTGTTTGCATTGAATAGGCTCCGAAACTACTGAACCGATTTGAAAAATTCTTTCACTGACGGGAAGCTACACTATCCCCGCGTGACATAAGCTATAATCTATACCCGTGCGAAGCTGGGGCGGACCGCTAGTTATTTATAACTAGCGACCCGCCCGCCCGGCTTCGCACGGGTGTAATTTACGTGCAAAGCCGGGACGGGTCGCTAGTTATACATATAAACCTTCCTCTTGTAAAAACAGCTTCAAAATTCGTTGCGTAGTTTTAAAGATTTAAGATTTAAAGACTTAAAGACTTTGTTTTATACTATCTAGTGATAGGCTTACAAAAAAATAAATATAAAAAAATTACTTTGAACTTTTGAGGTTCTTGGATATACCAGTTTTATTTTATTTTATTTTATTTTACACTATTCGGAAAACAAACAGCTGAAACTAACTAATTATAGTAGATAGATAGTAGAAGGAAGCCATAAAAAAACCGGTTTTACCGGACTAACAATATTTTCTTTCGTCGTTGTTGAGCGGTGTCATCAAAACAAATAGATATTATAACATGAATATAACAGACTGACCAACTGCAGTTCGAAAGTGGAACAAAGTGGAACAGAGTTGGCCCGCTCGACCACCCCAAAGTTGCCCACTACGCGGCCAAATTCAGTTCTGTGCTAAAAGCTAGACAATTGCTCACAGTTATGATGGCCAGATTGAATTTAGCCGTTGAAAGTGGTTTATGAGTTGATAGGGAAAGTTTTATGTGCTTTTACTGCAACATTGACGGACTTTGGGGAATGAATTTGGAGTTTGGGGATTTTAGGATAAAAGCGATTGTGTATTAATCGCTGGGTAAAGCATAGTAGAACAATGGTTGTTTCAATTCTCTTTTTTGGAATACTGTTTATTTAGATTAATGGATTTGTGTATCGGTAGGTGTATCTAAAAAAATAAAAATAAACTTTTTAACATTTCGAGTCAATATTTTATTCTATATATAAGTTGTGTTCGGTTGTAATTGGACTTCAGGTTTAATATGTTTTGTTATATGTCCTGATATACAGGAACACTATCGAAGCCAAAAGAAGGTAATTGTAGTCATCATTATGAACAACTTTTACTATGGGACCATCCCTGAAATCGTGAAAATATTAGCTGTTCTATAGAAAACGGTCATTGACACTCGACAAAATGTATGGAACAGCTGATTTTTTTTCCGCGATTTCAGGGTTGGTCCCATAGTAAAAGTTGTTCATAATGATAAGAACAATTACCTTCTTTTGGCTTCCAGAGTGTTCCCTTTACACTCCGTGTATCTGTATGTAAAATGACCTAAAGCCTGAAAACGAACTTATTTTAATAAAATAAAAATTAAATAAAATCTTAAATGTACTACTCAAACTTTATATTTTTTGAGCCCAAATTGATATAAAAGCAATACTTTGTACGTGGCTGTCTTTTTGTAACGTGGCAATGCCGCCCACATTCTGATGATTTTTTCGTCCACTAATGGTATTTTATTACGTGTTTTTAGTTTTTATTTAGTTATTTTAAGTTTTGGTTTTTATAATTAATTATAAAATATTAATTATGTTTTCGTTAGTTTTCTGTTTTTTAAGTTGTATAACAAAATATTCTTACATGCCAACTTATACAAAATTTGTTCTACGTATAATTCTCGGAGACAAAGTTAAAGAGTGGATTTCGTTGATTTACTGACATACAATATAGAATTTTAATGACGTTATAGTTTACTTTTTGTCACACACTTGACAAAAACGGCTTTATTTTTTTCGTTTTATGCTCGATAATCCAAATACCGTAACTTTAACGATGCATTTTATAATACGGCTCTAAGGCGTAGGACAGACAGAAAGGGCGCAGGCGGGGCGAGCTTAAGGCGCGCCATCAGTGCACCGCTTCAATCTGTTTTGCGCCGTTGCGATTTTCCCTCTCATTTATTTTTTATGCAAGTACATTGAAGAAGCGTCGAGATGGTACGCCACGGGCGCACCACTGGCGTACCACCAGCGTCACGCTCCTTCTGTCTGGCTTACGCCTTAAGAAGGCATCGCAAAATAAATCAAATCAAAAATCATTTATTGCACACATTCAGACCTCTCAAATAAGTGAACGAACAATATGTATCATAGTACAGAACACAGATGTGGGCACACCTTAAAAGAGACAAGTTTTCCCAACGCTTTGCAACCCCTATAACAATAGTGGTAACGAGGTGGCGTCCGATCCGTATCAACGAAATACATAGAGCAAACAACGCGACCCAAAAAGGGTCGCCCGCCAACATGGCACATAATTTTCATATGTTTGCATAATATTTATAACTAGACCTAAGTCAATACTACCTATCCCGGCTGAGGGTTTTTGATGAATTTGAGTTTGGGATTTGTTACGTCAAAGTTTTTAGGTGGAGGAGTTTTATTTTCACCGCAGAACTAAAAATTGTTTTTGCCACAGAATCTATGATTTTCATACAGGGAAACCTAATTTCAGTGTGAAATTGAATTTGTAGGGTTCCGAGCCTACGGGGACCGATCGGAGTTTGTATGTATATTTTTAAGAGCAGACATTTTTTTAAAACAATATCTAGATAGGAGTAATATTAGATCCAATTAATTATCAAAAAAAAAAACAGTCTAGAATCAAGCTCGTGCACAGAGGGCTCCGTATCACTACAAAATACAAAAATTTGTGCAAAAAGACAACATCACGCCCAGGCGGTCGCCCATCCAATTATTGTTGCTTAACTTGGTAATGAACAGAAATTTGTCACCGCGTTGCACTTGGCCATTATTTATTATCTGTTGTTATATTTTAGAGTATGTATTATCACCATGCCAAGTTTGACTCGTATAAGTATTACCGTTTTCACATTAGAGCTAATACAAAAATACGTTTAATAACGTTTGTTCGATAGGTTACCGATACCCCCCCTTTAGTGTTTACTTTTTGTCTTTATTATTATTTCTTAGTTAATCCGCCGTAATATTACATATTCTGTGAAAATTTCAACTAGCTATCTATTACGCTTCGAAAGATACAACCGTTAAAAAGCAGGACAGACAGACGGGCGGACAGGCAGACAGCGTAGGCTTAGTAATAGGGTCCCGTTTTTACCCTTTGGGTACAAAAACCTAAAACGAAGAGTACTTTACCTTCTCATCATCAGCTACTATCCTAAAATTCTCCACTTCTCTGCACATCTTTTCCAACGCTGCTCTATGCCGTTCTTCTGCCTTGTCTAAACACCTGGGGATCCTCAGCCAAGCATCCTTGAGTCGAGCGATGGCACCCGTTTACACCCTTTGAGTTTTATTATTGAAACTGACGTGGTTTTCACACATTTTATTTATATTACACGGGAATTACTCACGTAAGATTAAGCCGGTTACTCCGACTATAGTTTTATAGTTTCCGGCTTAATCTTACGTGACTAATTCCCGTGTAATATAAATAAAACCCTTTGAGTTTGTTTATTTTTAACAAAGTTTAACATAGTAATTTTTAAACTTTCGCGATTTGAACACATGTTTTAAATGTTTATCGGGACTTATCACGTATTATTTAATTTAGGTACAAAAAATGTACCTTTCGCTCGACGTTTTGACCATGTTTTCAGCTCGTGACCACGGCCATTGTAACATGGTCAAAACGTCGAGCAAAAGGTACATATTTTTACCTAAATAAAATAATACGTGATAATTCCCGATAAACATTTAAAACAAAGTTTAACATGACCGAAATGATTTAGTTGGCGCGCGTATTTCAACTTTAATTCCATCACTATAAACCCAAAGCTCCTCCCCAAAGTCCTTTTCTAAACGAAAATCTCCGTTTTCTATTCCAGCCGCGTCGCTAGCGTCCGGCGAGACGTCAGCGATACTCTGCGACAATAATGTTATAAATCTCATACATTTTTATGACATAATTTGAAATAATTTATATTATACGATAGACGCATAGTTTTTGTGCCTTTCAAGGGGCTCATGAAATATTCGGGCGGTGTAGCCGTATCATGTATACTGATTGGGATGGGATACCAATATTGTGGAAACGTGGAGGGTTTGGTTACGAAACTCACTTTTCTGAGATGTTGCAGATGTTTTTTTATATTCACACATGAGTATATTCATATTTTTCTATCTTTTAACCACCGACGCAAAATAATATAAGTTTAACGCGTCTGTCTATCTATGTGTCTGTCTATCTGTGTGTCTGTATATCTGTGTGTATGTCTATCTGTGTGTCTGTCTATCTATGTGTCTGTGTATCTGTGTGTCTGTCTGTGGCAATGTAGCTCCCAAATGGCTAAATTGGTTTTAATTTAGTTTGTTTTAGGGTTCTATACCCAAAGGCTGTAAACGGGACCCTATTACTAAGCCCACATTGTCTGTCTGTTTGTCCATCCGTCCTACCTTTTATATCCGTCCTACCTTTTTCCTATATTTTATATACGGCTGTATCTTTCAAACCGTAATAGATACAGACGGACGAACAGACAGACAGCCATCGTAGGCTTAGTAATAGAGTCCCGTTTTTACTCCATGGGTACGGAACCCTAAAAATTAAATGCTGGATCGAGATCGCAACACCTGGTATTCAGCTTTTTTTTTAAATATGACAACGAAACTACTCACGTATGTTTAAGTCAGTTACTCCGACTATAGCTTCAACCGCTTTCAGCGGTCTTTTCCAATGCGAATGCGCGCGCGTGGCTCCATCTCGTTTTGCACTTTCACATGAGTAATTCCTGTGTCATATAAAATAATATGTATGAAAACCACGTTAGTTTCCATTTTAAGAAACTATTAATCTTAACGATTATTTATTGGTATTTAGGATCATGCATTCAAATTGAATGTTGCTCGGTTACTTAGTACTTCTAATACTAGTAAATAAAGTTCAGACCTAGATTGAACACTATCCAGCCAACTCATCGGCCATTACCGCAGCGCTAGAGTTCGTCAGTCCGTGAAATTTAGTTAGTTGCGACGCTAAATTTAGTTGACACAGTTGTTCATTTTGATACAAAAGACTTTTCATAATCACTCATATACTAACATGTTTTATTTTATGGAGAGAGCTATGCTCGGAGTTTCTTTACGCGATAGAATCCGGAACGTGGATATCCGCCAAAGAACCAGTCACTGACAGCTGTTAAAATTTGCAAGTTTAAGTGGCAATGGGCAGGCCACATCACTTGAAGAACCGATAACTGATGGGGAAGAAAGGTTCTTGAGTGGAGACAACGAACCGAAAGACGCAGCGTTGGTAGGTCTCCCAGTAGATGGACCGACGACATTGTGCGAGTCACAGGCATCCAGTGGATGCAAAAGACAGGCTGTCATATAGTGTGGAGGTTAAAGGGGGAGACTGATGTTCAGCAGTGGACGTCTTCTGGCTGATGATGATGATGATGTTTATTTTAGTGCGTTTTGTTTATATTATACGAGAATTACTTACGTAAGATTTTTCCTCTTCCTTTATCTTATTCCTCGTGTCTGAGGGTCGTAATCACCACCTTCCATCAATCTATCTCTGATGATTTCTTGTCATCGTCTTCTATCCTCAGCAACATGGAGTGCGTCGTTGACAGAGGTGTCGAGAGTTGTGCGAATCTGATCCGACCAACCTATTGGGCTGCGAACTAGTGATCTTTTGACGTCAACTTTTCCTGTCACCATCAAGGTTGTAACCTTGTTTCCTAGCAATATGGCCAAAGAACTCGAAGACACGTTTGAGACAGTCTTGTCGTGAGTTGGTGTAGTATAGAAACGTTGGTTCGATGTGCTGTCCATGGTATTCAAAGCATTCTCCTCCAGCATCACATCTCAAAAGCATCGATATGCCGATCGATGTTTTATAGTAGATACATCTAGCCAGCAGGGAGGCTACACATCACTTTTTTTTATAAACAATAGGCTTGCGTTTGACCATCACGCCTGGTGTTAAGCGATGATGTGGTCTACGTTGGAGCACGCCTGCCTAAGAACCCGATAAGAAGAAGACACATAGATTGTAACTATCGGGGTACACCCATTCAGGTAGCAAGCAACATTAAAACTTTATACCACTTTATAGCAACACTAGCTGACCTGACAGACGTTGTCCTGTCTTAGAACTGTCAAACACGCAAACTTTAAATTGTAAATCTTATTTTTTTACACCTTGAGTTACGTTATTGGAGTTTTAGTAAGAACCCCTTTTTTCAAAATATAATATAACCTATGTTATTCGGGGATAGTGTAGCTTCCCAACAGTGAAAGAATTCTTCAAATCGGTCCAGTAGTTTCGGAGCCTATTCAATGCAAACAAAAAAACAATCAAATCTTTCCTCTTTATAATATTAGTATAGATTAACTCCTCATGGAAGAAAAGTAACAACCATACTTCAGAAATTCACAAATAAACAGAATTCACAAAGATTCTGTTTTGACGGCTTCTTAGCATTCTTAGTTATATTGTCCAAGACAAACAACCAATTTATCAACTAGCTCAACGCAGCGACCCATGTGAGACCTGGCCTCCAGACAAACCACTTTCCTTTATTAACTATCAAGCTAAGTAACTGTCTCAAAGTAGCCTGTGCCGATGGCGTCGAAATAGGTGTTTGAATTTTGATATTCAAGTGGTCCGGCAAATGCGGTTGGTATTGTCTAACGCAAAGTGAAATTGGGTTGCGGAATTCTGAATAACTCACAACTTTGAATTGGAAACTAGATAGAAACATACAAATTCCAGTGATATACTTGTTTGTCATAATTTACATACATTATAAATGTATATTGATAAATAATTACCTTTTTTTTATTATAAATAGGCTTGCGCTTGGCCGCCAACTCGCCTGATGTGAAGCGATGATGCAGCCTACGATGGAGCACGCTTGCCTAGAAGAAACCTGTTCACTCTCGACTTGAAGACACCCAGATTGTAACTATCGGGGAACACCCACTCAGGCAGCGAACCTACATTAAATTTAATACATTGTTAATTTACTTATTATTATATACATAAAAAATAAGCTTAGGTCAGGTAATGTATGACGTCATTGAAAATAAGTATAGGTACATGTCATTAAATTGGCATTACTACTAAGTCCATGATCCAAGAAAACAAGGTCTGGCACTCTGGCAGTTGTCCCAGAATTACGTCACTGTCTAGTTGCCACTTTATTGTAACAAACACAGATATTGGGAAACAAATTCGTTAATCATCTATTAAATGAAATACAAAAAGCATTTCAATTGTCATTTGGTTTGTCCGCTCAAGCAAGTTAAGCACGAATTGAATATATTAAACACAATTTTATCAAAACCACATTGATTTATTGGATTCCCACAGGTAATATACGAATATTGGGGAGTTATAATTTCACGCTACTGTTAACAGAAAATCATAGAGTCCGCCATTGTTTCGTGTATCGTCATCTCTCTCGAACTTGTTGTAAATTACTTATTCTGCTCTTGCTTATGCACGTGTACGTGTATCCATGACATTGATGACATCATTGTGGGACGCCCACGTCACATTATTTCTCGGATTGCTATATCTGGTGGAGTATATATTATACCATGCTATAGTCTATGCCTAGTTTTGACAGCATATCTTTTAAGATGTCTCTCTCTTCCTTGGTCGTAATATAGCGTAGGATGTAGGAGAGCTTTGATTCCTAATAAACGTGATCTACCGAATTTGGAAGCTTTTATTAACGAATTCCAATATCAGAGGCTTCAAAACTCTGCCATTGAGGTAGCCAGCCTGAACGAAAGTATTTTAAAAATAAAATTTTGATCTGGAAGTATCTACTGATTTGTTCCAAATCTTTTGTAACAACTTTGTATTCCTTTACCATTGACGGAGCAATATCTTTACGATCGGGCGCCGAGTTTACATAAACGTGCACGGACTCAGCGACGGTAACTGGTTTATTGCGATACGAATCGTGATGTTTGTAACCTGAATACGTACCCTTACTTAATCGTATTTATACTAGAGTTTAAAGTTACTACAGAGGTTTTTTGACAACAGAAGTTGGCACTTTTTATCCTATGGTTTCTAGTCATAATGCCAAATTCTTGTTGCCAATTTAGGTTCTTTAGGTTCATCTAAAATCGTTCACCCCAAATCGTTCATTAAGGTTCATCTAAAAATCTCTGACACGGCTTCGTTGTGGTCCTCGCATTTAAGACACAAATAAATAAATTATAGATTTTTGAATATTTTTTTACTAAATACCGGTCAAGTGCGATTCAAACTTGCGCACCGAAGATTCCGCACAAGAAATGTATTTTCTTTCAATCAGTTCGGGATCTCTAGCGCACACCCGACTTGCACTTATTAATAGTTTTTTTAACCGACTTCCAAAAAGAGGCGGTTATCAATTCGACTGTATGTTTTTTTTATGTATGTTTGTTACCTGATAACTCCGCCAATTTAGAATTGTTTTTGATGATTCTTTTTTTGGTTGGTAGGTCATATCTCATAGGTGGTCCCATATTTTTTTTTAAAGACATTGATTCAGCGCTTTTTGAAAAATCTACAAAACATGACAATAAGTAACGAATTCAATGTACAATGTAAACATTGTACAGTGCCACCAACATAGCTGTTGAGGTGGGCAAAATTGAAACTACAGTTATTTCTTGGTGAATTTCATACTTTGTTCTCCAGTAGCGACGCTGTCAACTGAACAGCAAAAATAGAGGAACTGTTCCTACAACAGAACTTAAAAAAAACAAAGAAGTGTCTCCATGGCGACCGGGCCCTGTTGTTTTTCGTTAAATTTTTCATGACCATGGATACAAAGTATTTCAGTCGTAATATTAAACAATATTTTCTACTTTTTAGTGTCAGTTTGTAAATGTAGGTATATTTTGGGTATAGTCATGAAGTCGGTTCTTTTTTTTCTAAAAATTATATTTTATAATTTTTTTAAATTAAATTATAGTTTATTAGACAATAGACAATATTTTATATGTAACAAAAATCCACACACACTTAGAGCTACACACAAATTTAAAGTAAAAAAAAAAAAACGTTGGACTTTTGCCACAAACCGGCCCCAGCTCAGCATAATGCCGTTTGTTGTCAAACGGCGCTGGTCTTGCGATGGGGCCGGCATTTCTTAGTTAATCCACCGTAATATTTCAATTCCTTTGAAAATTTCAACTGGCTACGATACGGTTCGAAAAATTAGGACAGACAGAGACCGTAGGAGTGCGTTTCGCTTGCTCCTACTTCTCTATTACGTCGTGAGTGTGAAGAACAGAAATATATCATGTGCTGTCAAGTTTAAGTAAATCAAAGATCGGAACCGACATCAATAGCTATCTTTTACTCGATTAGCTTTCCAGTTGATTACCTCCCAAGCCTTGCCTGAGGCTCGTCATTGTTTCCCATAAACATTGCCGTTTCTATAAATAGGTAACTGGATAGGATCTGCGACATCTTATCTCGTCTGAACAATCCCCTTTCATCTTGTATTGTGTCCGCAGCTCACCATGATCTGAGACGAAAGGCTGTGATGGAAACATACAGGCCACTGTTCGTTACGGCAAGACTATTTTAGTTGGCATTTTTCTCTGTGGCATTGTTAGACAATATTGTCTTACTACTATCCCACTCGCACGAATGAGGCGAGTATGTTGCCGAAAAAGAGATACCATCATACTAGCGAAAAAACCATCTGGTTTTGATCAACAATTTGGTTGAACATAAGATAATTATGATGTTTTATTATGGAAACAGACGTGGTTTTCATACATTTTATTTATATTACACGAGAATTACTCACGTAAGATTAAGCTGGTTACTCCGACTATAGTTTCAACCGCATTTAGCGGTCTTTTTCAAGGTGAATGCACGTGCGCGGCTGCGTTTCGCTTTGCACTGCGGGTCGACACGCACGTGATGGCTGCAGATCGGCTGTGGGGTGGAGGTGCGTAGAGAAATATGTTGCGCCGGCGCGCACTGGAGCTCTACCCCTCTTTCTGTGTCGGGTAAAAGTAATTAAAAATATATTATGTGTTCGTTGGTAGATCTGCTTATGCACTTTGAAACAAGGAAGTCAGCAATGTGCTCAATGTTTCGATTCGCGCACCTTTTTTACTATACAACTGAAAAACTGCAAGTACAGCACTCTTACTCAGTTTTCATGCACACTAAGAAACTTGCAGTGAGCCAATAAACAAGGTCGACTGTAGGGTGAGTTAGATTCACTAAAGGCATCAAACCTGATGCATTCACACCCACCACGTTTGTCTGATATGGGGTTTTACATCATCTACAACCGTCTATAACCATTGCTGGGTGTAGATCGCTCTCTTTTTATGACATCTGCCTCGGGTACATAATATACTTTTAAATTGTCTATTAAACGTTGAGTCTTCGTATATTCAAAAAATTTAGGAAGCAAGTGTGCCTGTATTTTTATTTTTAGATTGCCAGCATGCTGCCAACATTGCCACGCTAGACAACAACGGAGTTTTGGCGCCAACGTGGAAAAAAACATGTCGGCTCGTTGAATTCTTTTCCTAAACTTTTATATTTTCGAGTGTTAATTTTAAAGTAAATGGTGAATTATTATTTATTAAGTGCTCGTTAACGTGCTCGAGTGTGGCCAAGTGATATAACGAGGTGAAACATGTATTTTCGTGTTGTTTCCAAAACTCCATAGAATCCTCTCGTAAATCTCCACCACTTTACAGGCGCATGAGTTTGACTTGACTGTGACTTACTTCGCTTGACTCTGACTTTGACTATGACTTGTTTGACGCTTTTAATACTGTGTAAACATGTTTAATATTACGACTAAAGGACATCGAATCCACGGTCATGAAAATCTTAACACAAAAAAAAGACATCAACGCTTGCGATTGTTTTACATACCTCACCTGTATTAGTTTTGACTTGAAACCATGAAAGTAGAATTAAAATTCCAAGCAAATCTAAACTAACTGGATCTAATAATTATGATCAGTTACTTTACGCAACCGCAAAGATGCCATTTACACACTTCCCATAAATCACATAATTACTAATTTATTTTATTTTATTCATATCCATTCAAACTATATTTTAAACCTATCCCCCGTCTAATATTTTTCTCTCTCGCCCTTAACACCATAAATATCGACGGTGTTATCGTCTAACACGAATATCACGATCACTGGTAATGGACTTGGGTTTTACCTCACAATTAAATTGGACAAAACCTTTTTTGAAAAACGACCTTGCTGTTATCCGAACTTCGGGCAGTCAAGCCAAAAAAGTGGCCACTGAGACCTATACATACTACATACATTAAGGTATTTTAAGTTACTGCTTTAGCTCTTAAAGAATAAAGAAAGAAAGAAAGAATTTTGAAAAATAAAAATAAAAAGAGGAAAAAAAGAATAGGAAAAAATAAAAAAGAGAGAGATAGAAAGAAAGAAAGAATGTAAAAAGAAGGATAGAAAGAAAGATAGAGAGAGAAAGAGGAAATAAAAATAATTTAAATTACACATACATACAGACAGACATACAAACATACACATGTTTTTTTACTAATTTCACAACCACCATCAACTTTTTTTTTTACCTGGCAAGTACCTTTATTAACTTAACAAAATACAAGTTAAAACTGACACTACAAATACAGTTAGACTGCCAATAGACCGTTGAAGGTATAAAGACAATCCAAATGTTCAAGCCCATTACCAGCATACCCGGCATACCCAGCATGCTGACGGCATTACCACCATCACCTTGCTTCAAACGAAGGGTGAATAGAGACCTCAAAGGTAGGCAACGCGCTGACAATGCTCCGGGTATTGTAGGTTGGCGCTGGTGCGTACTTATAGTACGGCACCTCAGACTCGACAAGGCCGTATCGAAGGGCAAGTTGCTGGTGGATGATCCTGGCCACCTGGTTGTGCCTGTGCAAGTACTCACCGTTAGCAAGATGCGAACAACCGGAAATGATATGTCGGAGAGACTCTCCAGGACGGTGGCATGCCCGACAGATGTCGACCGTACCGTCCTTCATGATAACCGTACCGTCCTTCATGATAACCGTACCGTCCTTCATGATATAATATATTATTATTATTATCATTGGATAATACTCAATTGACTGGTTATCCTTCATCAGAAACGCTAAGTTGTCATAATATTTGTAGTGTTACAATTCTCCGTATATCATGCAGTGAACACTTACCGTCAGGTGGCCTGCCTGCTTGTTTTGTCGCTCTATTTTGAATAATAATAAAAAAGGTGTTGTCAAAAGGTCATTGTCAGGTCATTTTTGTAAATCGTATATGAACAATGTATTGAATAAACAATAAAAAAAAAAACAATGTATACTTTGTTTTTTGACGCAAATAGTTGAAGTCGATTTCCTGAAGAATCTCTCGCAAAATCTATGGAGTTTTTTCTTTTCAAATGAACAATAATCAGACTTGCGTTTTGCCGCCATTTCACGTGGTGTTAAAAGATGATGCATCGATTAAAAAGGTTGCCTTAAAAGGGGTTGTCTGTAAAGTCGGTTTCCCGGCGATAATTTTTCGTGATAACGCTTAGGCTGATCGTGCCTCTCTATCGCTTGTTCCGCGCTCTCGCTTGCACGCGCTGCTCAAGCGGAACGTGACAATTTATCTTGCGTGCAGCTGGCGTTCATCTATTTATAAGACGTTATCACGTCAAAAAACTTTCAAACTTTCCATCGCAATACTATTTCAGCTATTACAAAGTTAAACAATGTTACAAGTTCGCCCAAAAACCGTTACTTATGTACCCAGTGAGAACATAAAGCAAAATGCCCTGTTAGGTACCTCATAGAAATTCTGCACGCATGTGCGAGGTCCCTAATATCGTCTTACTTGGGATACACTTTTATGAAAGGCCCTTTGGATATGATACGCCGCTAGCAAGTCAGTGTTTTTATTTTTACTTTTGTTGTTTGCAGGATAATTTAATATGGTTTACAATGCTTGTCAGGTGAATTTAGTATTATATATAATAATCTGCAATGAAGGTTCGTATGATATCTCGCTATAATAAAAATTTCAATGTATAATATTATCTCAATATCTTTTAACAAAAATTATGTTCAGATAGGTTTCGATAGCTAGTAGTGTACTTGGAAAAAATATTACATAGTACTGACTGATATACAATTAGGTACAACATGTAATAGGTACTGACAAATCAGCTGTTTTAAACGTTTAATTGACTGTAAATGACATTTTTCTACTGTTTTTTTTTACAATTTTAGGTTTAGTTCATATTAAGAGTTCTTTTTAATTATTGATAATTGTAGGATAACCTACTTAGGCTTAGTAATACCATGATATCCCGTAAATCTAATTGGAATCAAATACACTGTTTTAAACTATTACGGTTGTTCACTAAAGTCATGATTATTTACGGGATATTTACCGTGGTAAGGTTGTGGAATGAGCTCCCGATATTTCGGCGCAGTTACATGCACCATGTTTAGGGGTTCATGTTCCATGTTCGGGAGTTCCTGTGAACATGGTACATGTAACTGCGCCGAAATTTCGGAAGCTCATTCCACAACTTTACCACGGTAAATATCCCGTAAATAATCATATAACTTTATTGAATCAAATATCTTTTTTTTTTTTTAGATTATTTTAATCATCGAATAATTCATTAAAAAGCATTAATAAACTAAAGCAATCAAGAAAATTCAGCCCTTCCCATAAAATTAGTTGTTATTCCCCAGTCAAGTCTTGAAAACAAACCCAAGTACCTCGCATCCGATGGCCCGATAATATACAGCAGTATGGCACCTCCCACTTCCTTCTAATGTCGGTGCTACGAATATAAAGTGGTCCAAATGGGGGTAGTAAAATGTGCAGTGGCGAAACGACTTGGGTTTTTCGACATCTTGAATTATTGGACTGCAGTTGTGGAAAACAAAAATATCTTGTGACTGTGCGTCTTGAATTTAGAAAGGTTTGTTACGGGTAACGGTTTGTAAGATTGCAAAGCTATAAGTTTTAGGCTACAAAATGTATTTAAATGTGCAGCCCAGTTTGTTTGTTAGGTGATGAATATCTTTGCGTTTAGCGCAACAAACGCAGCGAAACTCGGTGTGCTTAGCAGAGCAAAGCGATACTTAACACCGGGTCAGCGGCTTCTGCTTTACAAAGCACAAATGTGGCCCACATGGAGTATTGCTCTCACCTCTGGAATAACGTACCGGAATACCAGCTGCAGCCGCTTGACTCCCGACAGCGGCGTGCTACTAGAATTGATGACGATTCCAAGCTCACCAACAAGTTGGACCCACTTAGCCGCCGTAGAGATGTGGTTTCTCTCTGCATCTTCCAGGGCTTATTTTTTTTTTCAATGGGGATTACTCTGAAAATCTTTTTTACCTCATTCCTGTGTAGGAATTCTTCTAACGCACACCCCGACATCATTATAAGGCTCACCCCCACATCTTACAAAGCTGGAAATCCCACGCTGTTCCTAAAAATGCCCTTCCCCGGAAGGTCTACCCGCCGAACTTCAGCATGGAGCGTTTTAAAAAGGGTATCTACAAACATTTTTCCGGCCTGGCAAAGCATCGACAATTTTGCTAGTGTTGCAAATATCCATAGGCGGCAATTATCACTAACCATCAGGCGGAACGTTTGCCTTGATGTCACTCAATATCACTCAATTTTTTACAAAAAAATAAAATAACTTTGTATTATATGACGAAACCATCAAATCCGCGAAGTGGTGCCACGTTTCTCAATGTTTCCAGACATCAGGATTTTATCCTAGCCTATAATTTCAATCGCCCCTAAGACTTTATTTTTTATCGTTGCTGTATTTTTGTCCGCACTATGCTAATTTAGGTTAATTTGTAATTGTGCTTTTGCGAACAATTCAGTGCTATTCAAATAAATTAAAGTTAGAGCGGTTTTCGCAAGTGCGTCTGTGTTACGGACGGCAAGAGTCTTGAGAGTTATTAATTTTATTGTACAGATATGCTGCGGGCATAGTAAAAATCTCCTATGCCGCGGTTTTGGGTGGGCATGGCTGGGGTGGCTGCTAATTACAATGTAGGTACTGAAACGCCAGGATTACGCCACGCTTCCGTTCAGCCCCCAGTGTGTCACCTCTCCTGTCAGTTGCCTGTTATCTAGGTGATGATATCGAGTTATTTATTCTTAATTACACTATATGAACTCATGATAAATTCATAGCAAAGCCACATCCTTTAGGGTTGAATATCAGAAATGCGACGTGCCCAGAATGCCCCAGATTCGTAAACAATTTGTTAAATCATTGCCCTCAGTAAACTAGGGGTGTCGATGATCGAAGCTGTGACGTGAGTTGGATCATAATGCATACTTATTGGTAGGTATAAATACGCGAAGAGAAGAAAAAAAATACTTCGATAGAACAACTATCGGGGTTTATTTTTCTTTTTGTCATCTTGAAATAATTTTACGTCTTAATTACTTCTTGTACATTTGCCAGTATCAAGTTTAGTATAGAAGTGACGCAGCTTAGGTAGGCGTCCACTAGATGTACCGACGACATTGTGATAGTCGCTGGCATCCAGTGGATGCTGATGGCAGGCTTTCGTTCAGTGTGGAGGTCTAAGGGGGATGCCTATGTTCAGCAGTTGACGTCTCTTGGGTGATGATGAAGTATCAAAATAAATTTCAATTAATGAAATATATTTTGCGTGCGAGAAACGGGTTGTAAAAATAAGTAATATTTTCAAAGAGAGATAATAAAATTGTATTGTTCCAACCAGAATTGCATGCTTAATACACAATTTGCTTTAGATGTTAATAACTGTCTGCATAACCAATATAAGCAATTCCTTCTAGGTCTTTTAAATGTAATTTAGATTTTACAGGGTTACCTAGATTTTATAAGGAATTCATTGTACTAAGGAGGTAAATTCTAATATATTCTAATAAATATGGGTGTCTTCAAGTCGAGAGTGAATCGGTTTCTTTTAGGCAAGCGTGCTCCATCGTAGACCGCATCGTCGTTTAACATCAGGCGAGATGGCGGCCAAGCGCAAGCCTATCTACTATAAAAAAAAATACTAACCAGTGTTAGTTCAATTTGTGCTAGTGCCAAATTCGTTTCAGTAAATTTCGAAAAATGGTAATCATTAAAAATTACATTGGAACCCATCGAAATGTTTGTAACAGCCATGGAACAGCAGATATTTTTTCGCAATTTCGCAGTTGGTACCATTTTGATGACGATATGGCGATAGAATCCGAAACGTGGATATTCGCCAAATACCAAGAGTCACCAACATAGCTGTTAAAATTTGCAAATGTAAAGGGCAATGGGCAGGCCACATCGCTCGAAGAATCGATAACCAATACGGAAGAAAGGTTCTTGAGTGGAGACCACGAAGACGCAGCGTAGGGAGGCCTCCCACTAGATGGACCGATGACACTGTGAGAGTAGCTATCATCCAGTCGATGCAAAAGGCAGTCTGTCGTTCAGTGTGGATGTTATATAGATGCCTATGTTCAGTATTGTTCAGCAGTGGACGTCTTCTGGCTGATGATGATGACCTGTAGCCTTGTAGAACATATCAACGCCAGTTTCCAAATATTTTCTAGGTAGTGATAACATTAGTAATTATCGACAATGAGCTATTGGAGTGATTGGTCCGAGCGGAGGGCCGCGAGTGATGCAGTCATTACGGCTCGTTACGCCAACAAATGGCTGTAATTGACAGAGACAAATCATGACTCTGTTTCTATCAAAATAGCACTGATCATTACTAACACTGTTTATTTCTTTGCTGCCTAAATTATGTTTTTTTTTTTAATATAAATATTAGGCTTACGTTTGACTATCATCTCGTTTGATGTTAAACGATGATGCGGTCTACGTTGGAGCACGCTTGCCTAGAATAAACTGACACAATAATACATCACACATCATGTATTAGCTTCACTGTTACAAATTGTATCATACTAATATCATCATCATCAGCCAGAAGACGTCCACTGCTGAACATAGGCATCCCCCTTGGGGGGGGTTGCCATAATCACCACGCTTGGCAGGCGGCTTGGGGATAGCAGAAGGGTCACCATTAAATTAGGAGGATGCTGCTGCCCATCCTCTGGTGGTTCTGGTCGCAGTTTTAGGACATACCCGGGTCCATACTAATATTATAAGCGCGAAAGTATCTTTGTTGGTTTGTTTGTCCTTCTCTCACGTAGCAACAGAGCATCGGATCGACCGAATTTTTTGAAAATATATAGTTCAAGGGCCGGAGAGTGACATAGGATCCCGGAAAAATGTATGTTTCCTGAAGGATTGCCAACCGCAGGGCGTAATTATCAAAATATATATATAAATTTTACTAGAAATAATGGCACGGCACTTATCGAGACACGCGTTCCTTCTTAAAATAAATTCTGATACTAAGCTTTGGTACTGTATAGTTTAGAAATTATCTGGGTTATAATTAGACTTTTCGAAGTAGGATTTTGAAAGAAGTTTTGTGCACTTAGCCAATTTTTAGAGATATATCCACAGAAGAGATATTTTTTTTCGTTTTTTTTCCTGTGGATATATCATTCCCATATAAAATATATTTTGGAAAGGTTTTGAATGAACATTCATAATCATAATCATAATCTTTATTTGGCACATTTAAAAATTACAACAAAACAATTGAATCTACTGGCTCCGAACTAGTAAAAAACTGTGTTTTGGAAGCCAGTGGCTTCTCCCAGTATTTAAAAATTAAATATTATGGCTTAAATAAAGATATAAAATTAAATTTAATTAGTATAAAATTTTGAGAAAAACAAGCATGAACAAAGATACAAAAATAACACAAATTGAGTAGTAATTCTTAAAATAACCAGCATACTAGTTTAGAAATGCAGGGGGACCAACATTTTGCCACTTTGATGGGCCATAATTATTTATTTATAGGTATATTATTAATTAATTATTTCGTCACGGATATTAATAAAAAGGTAACATAAAACTTTACGTTTATTTCAAAATATCTAATTAATGACAAACGAAACTATAAACAAAAAAATCCATGTAGGTAACTTTATCAACTTAAAATTTATTAAACTGAAAAAACAAGTTAAATAGCAGGAAAGGTTTTTCTTTATGGAAATTCAAATGATTTTATATCTTCAATGATGTGATAATGTGCGAGCGATAAAACTACCGGTAACCGATAACGACATATTAGATTATTAATATATAATTATAACCGATGGGGAAGAAAGGTTCTTGAGTGGAGACCACAAACCGGAAGACGCAGCGTAAGTAGGCCTTCCAACTAGATGGACCTTCGACATTGCGAGAGTTGCAGGCATCCAGTGGATGCAGGCTTTCAGTGTGGAGGTTAAAGGGGGAGGCTTATGTTCAGCAGTGGACGTCTTCCGGCTGATGATGATGATGATGATGATGATGATGATAAAACTACACACGGGAAGAGCTGCAAACGTTTGAATTAGTGGATTCAAATTGAATTGGCTGTGGTTGTGTCGTACCGTGATTGAATTCTATTGTTGCAGGTTTATCTGCTAAATAGAGGGCTCCTGGCCAGTGCAATGTTACCTCTTAATAAGGTGAGCTAATTTAGTTGATTGGGCATTATGCTTGCCTAGTTTGCCTATTTCATTCCTTTTTACCTAAATCAAATAATGCGTGAAAAGTCCTGATAAACATTTAAAACATATTTTATTTATATTATTTTTTATTTCTTACGTGAGTAATTACCGTGTAATATAAATAAAATGTGTGAAAACCACGTCAGTTTCAATAATAAAATTTAGAATATATTTGATTCCTGTTAAGAAATAGGCATTAGATGTCTATATATTTTTTTTTTTTATATTCTGTACATTTTTGCACACAGTCATCTGACCCCAATATAAGAAAAGCTTGGGATATGACTGCCAGAGACTGATATACATACATGCATAATTATATAGTTTTAATAAGATCGAAAACTATGTGACAGACCGAAAATAACGACTTTTTTTTTAATACTCTTGCCTGCAACTTGTATTACCGCATCATCGCTTAACATCAGGCGAGTTGGCGGCCAAGCGCAAGCCTATTAAAAAAATACCTATATGAAGACCTATATATTATTAAAAAAAAATACGACTGAGTAAGTGACCAAAAGCTTGATTTGACGTAGAGTTTCTGCGACGTACTAAAGTTATTAATACGAGTCAAGTAAAAATACCAATTTGATTTCTGTAACGTAATCTACTTCGACCCTACTCCGTTACTGTCATATCCAATCAAATGGCACCTACCTACCACTTAAACTTCGTAGCTCTTAAGTTGACGAATTAAGGCTTACTATCCAGTAGCAATAGTGTGTCATTTATTAAATCAGTTATGTTTTATGTACCTAGTCACTTGAGTAAATAGTGTAGATACACACATCTACGAGTACATATACATGATTGACTTTTGTCAATAATGTAGGTACTAGCGTAAAACGGGGTGAATAGAAGCAACTAGGGTGAGTAGAGACGAAACTAAGCCAATTTTTTTTACGTACAATTTCTACTTCCATTACAGTTCTGATATTTACCGTGATGAGGGTGTGATTGTGGCTTCCGCAAGCTTATCACGGTAAATGTCCCGTTAATAATCATATCACATCATCAGCCAGTAAACGTCCACTGCTGGACAAAGGCCTCCCTCTTGGAGAGGGGTGTTGCCATAATCCCCACGCTTGGCAGGCGGCTTGGAGATCGCAGTGCGTTCACCGTGTACTAATAGGATGCTGCTGCCCATCCTTCGGTGGTTCTGATCGCAGTTTTAGGACATACCCGGGTCCTATAACTGTAGTGAACAACCTTGCCTTGCATTAAGACAAAAGTCTTCGACCAGTGAGTGTTACCAGTAATGACACGGCAGTGAAACGTGGTCTCTCACTATGGGCCTCTTAAACAAGCTCAAAGTCACACAACAAGCTATGGAAAGGGCTATGCTCGGGGTTTCTCTACGAGATCGAATCAGAAATGAGGAGATCCGTAGACAAACTTAAGTCACCGACATAGCCCACCGGATTAGCATGTTGAAAAGGCAGTATGCAGGGCACATATCACGCAGGATAGATGGACGATGGGGCCGAAAGGTTCTGGAATGGAGACCACGGACCGGTAAGCGCAGCGTAGGACGACTCCCACAAGATGGACAGACGACCTAAAAGAGACCGCAGGGAAACGCTGGATGCAGGCCTCTTCCAACCGGCCCCTTTGGAAATCGATGTGGGAGGCCTATGTCCAGCAGTGGACGTCCTAGAATGAAATTAAGAACAACTTTTACTATGGAAAAATATTACCTGTTCCATCGGTCGTTCACACTCGACGAAATGTTTGGAACAGCGAATATTTTCTCGCGATTTTTTTGTGTTAGTCCTATAGTAAAAAGTTGTTCATAATGATAAGTATAACGGACCCTTTTCGGCTTAGTACACCCTTTGCGCTTAACCCTATATAATGAAAACAAAAACGACGGGGATTAATAAGGATTAATTGACCCCCGTCGTTTCTGTTTACCCCGTTTAAGGTATTTCAGAATTGAGTGAGCCAAAGTATTGTAATAGTGAGCAGTAACACGTATTGATGGAAAAAAATTATGTGGTTTTAGAGATCCGTACCCAAAGAGTAAAGACGGGACCCTATTACTAAGCCTACGATATCTGTCTGTCTGTCCGTCTTTTCGTCTATTCGTCTGTCCTACCTATTTACGGCTGTATCTTTCGAACCGTCATGGATAGCCAGTTGAATTTTTTACAGAATTTGTAATGTTACAGCGGATTAACAAAATAAAAAAAGTCAAAATGTAAAAATGAAATGGGGGTCCCCATACAACAAACGTATTTTTTTACGTATTTTTGTATAAGCTCTAATGTAAAAACGGCAATACGACGTCCTATGGCTGAAAATGATGATGATGATGATTAGCATGAAGCGTTTTAAAAAAGGTGTTTAATAAATAACTACTTCTCTGGGCTGGCAAAGCACTGTCAACACCGCTAGTGTTGCAAGTTCTGATAGGCGGCAATATCTGCTTACCATCAGGTCGACCGCATGCTTGTTTGCCTCTATTTTTATAAAAAAATCTCGGTGAGTTTTTTGAAATGAAATGAAATGAAAAATCATTTATTGTAGCAAACGTGGTACAAGGTGATGTTACAAACTAAAGTCCCTCACGTTCGGACGTTCCAAGTACGTCATACGATATTAAATCTACATGTTATACATGGTGTCAGTTATTATTAGCACTACAAAGAACAAAGAACAAGGAAACTCTCACGTGATTACAATACAATACAATACAATACAATAGCCATTTATTCCGAATAAGATTTTAACATAAATTATTTCTATAGTTTTATAAAATGTCTCTTAATTCGGTGTGCCTTTTGGCATAGGCCTCCTCCAACTGTCTCCATTGCTCTCTATCATCTGCCACTCTTGTCCAGTATGGCCCAAGGGTCAGTCGAATGTCATCATACCATCTTCTTGTTGGACGTCCCTGTCTTCTTGTACTGTCCCTTGGGTACCATAGAGTGACCAGCTTACTCCATTTATTTATTTTAGAACGTAGCATGTGTCCTGCCCAGCCCCATTTCTGATGGTCAATACGAGCAAGAATATCGGCAACTTTAGTTTTTTTTCTAATTTCTGTGTTTTTTATTTTATCTTTCAATTTTACTCCCAACATACTTCTCTCCATTGCTCGTTGACACTTTGCAAGCTTCATTCTGTGGTTTTCTGTAAGGGACCAGGTCTCGCAACCATATGTTATGCAAGGAAGAATGCAAGTATTGTAAGTCTTCTTTTTAATATGAATATTTAGTTCTTTACTCTTCATGATTTCTTTAAGCGACCAATATTTTTTCCAGCCACTAGCTATTCTTTTATTTATTTCTTTGGACATTGGATCGCTGGGAGAAATAATTTGCCCTAAATATACATACTCGCTAACATAATCGAATCTGTTCCCGTTCATTACTATATTGACCTCTGTGGAGTTAGTCATCATTTTTGTTTTACTTGCATTCATTTCGAGTCCGACTTCTTTACTTTTCTCGGCCAGTGTTTTTATCATGACTTGTAATTTGTTAGGATCTTCTTCCAGCAAGACTAAATCATCAGCAAATCTTAAATGATTTAAGCGGGTACCATTTATGTTCAGTCCATAGTCGTCCCAGTCTAATTTTCTAAATATGTTTTCCAGCACTGCAGTGAACAGTTTGGCAGATAAGGGGTCTCCTTGTCTGACACCTCTGTTTATGGGGAATGAGTCGCCTTTAGATTCTAGTTTTATTCGGCTTTTACTTTGACTATAGATGTTTTTGATTATGTCAATATAAGTACTGTCTACTCCTTGTTGACTTAGACTTGCCCAGATGTAGTTATGATTCAAACTGTCGAAAGCTTTGGAATAATCTATAAAGGCTATGTATATAGACTTTTGGTATTCATTGTATTTTTCCATAATTTGCTTGATTGTGTGAATATGGTCAATTGTACTATACCCTTTCCTGAATCCCGCCTGTTCTAGTGGTTGATTTTCATCTAATATTTTTGTTATTCTTTCTAAAATTACCTTTGCAAATACCTTATAGACGTTTGATATGAGGCTTATAGGTCTGTAGTTACCAATATCATCTTTATTTCCTTTTTTGTGTAGGAGAATAATGTGTGATTCTCCCCACTGGCTTGGGACGATACCTGTTTTGATAATGTCATTGAATAAGTTTGTTAGGATCGGGCTTAGTTCTTGAACGGTGCCCCTCATCAGCTCATTTAGTATATTGTCTGGGCCCGGAGCTCTCTCTAATTTTTGTGAGTTGATAGCCTTTTGTACTTCTACAGTCAGTATTGGTGGTATGTCACTGTACTGGTTACTTGTTTCTTTGTCGGCATCCGTTTCTTGGTCAAAATCTTTAGTTGAGTATAAGTTTTTGTAATAGTTTGTAGCTAATTTTTGAATTTCTCTGCGTTTTGTCACTTGGTTTTCTTGGTTATTTTTGAGTCTAGGAATCCATTCTTTGCCATATTCCCTTAATTCTTTAAACGCTTTTTTAGTTCCACCTGTTCTTTGGATTTCGTCTTCTAATTTCTTGTTTCTTTTTAATTTCCTTTCTTTTCTCAAGTTTTCCCGTATCTGTTTGCTAAGGTCGGAGATTATATTTTGGTTCTTTTTACTATTCTGTTTATCTGATATTAGAAGTTTTCGTTTTTCTAACATCTCAAGTATTTTTTCACTGAATTTATTGGTTTTCTTGTCAGCATTACTTATCTTCATTTGCGATAGTTTCTTATTTAGGTGATCATATTTTTCTTGTACATTTATGTCGGATCTTACTATTTCTAGTAGTGGCTTCAAAGAAGATAAATTGATATTACTTGTATAATTTTCTGGTGGCAGCACTGTACTGTTTGTAATAGTTTTCCTAGAACTCTTTGGCGGATACATGTTTAATCTGCAGCGTACCATTCGGTGGTTGGTGTTGAAGTTTAAGTTTTGTATAACATGTGTATCGCAGAAGTACTTTGGTCGATTTGTTAAAATAAAATCAATTTCATTTTTGTATTTTCCATCTGGGGATATCCAGGTCCATTTGGTTTTAGGTTTTTTTTTAAAGACAGAGTTGAGAAGTGTTAGATTATTTTGCAGTAAAAACTCTATTAGTGAGTGTCCATTGGTACTTCTCTTTCCATTGCCATGGTTTCCCAATAAAGATTCTTCCCCTAACTCTCTGGAGCCGACCTGTGCATTGAAATCTCCCATTACTATAATGTTATTGTGGTAGTATTTTCTTACAATGTCTGACAGGTTGTTATAGAAGTCTTCTATGTCGTTCTTGGCAGCTTGTTCGGTAGGAGAATATACCTGTATGACTGTCCAAGGTTTCTTGTAACCTGGCAACTTGATATTCAGGATCGCTATTCTGTCAGAAATACCTATTAACTCCTGTATGTAATTTTTCATGGATTGTTTTATCAAAAAGCCCACTCCTCTATGACCGGCCGTTTCTCCTTTCTGGTATATAATGTAGTTATTATATTCTTCAATTTTTTCACCAAGTCTTCTCATCTCGCTTATGCCTAAAATATCACATTTAATATTTTCTAGAGAGTTCTCTAATTCAAGTAAACTTTCTTGTGTTCTTAGAGTTCTTGTATTGAGTGTTGCAATGTTAATTGTAGCACAACTGTTTGTTGGAGGGTGTAGGTCTAGTTCTCCCGCGGGGACCAGCCGTACTGGGAGACATTTTTGCTGTTGTGATTTATTTAATTGTTGCGTTTGTCCGGTTCCTGGCGATGATAAGTTAATATCTGCAGGTGTTCTTGTCTGACAATGAATATGATCTCTCACGCATGAATTGAAATGCATCTTTCTTTGGCAGTTTTGGTGTTTGTTGCTTCAAATAGTGGTCGACGGGGCTCGGAGTTTCTGATCTTTTTCTTTTTTCATTTTCCTTTTGAGACTTGTTTGATTTTTCCTTCTTTAATTGTATTGCTTCCTTTGATAAATCGTGGGTGACGTAGGTGTTTAATTTCATCTTTTTTTTATTTTCAAGAATTTGTATTTTCTTTTGCAGTGTGGTGGTGCTTAATACGATCGGTCTAATCTTACCTTCTACTTCACCTCTTTTCCCCAACCTCTGCAATCTGTCGATATCTCCTTTTTGAAGCTCCACGTCTATCTCATTTAGTGTGGAAATTACCATAGTAGTTAAATCGTCGTGACTTTCGTCCTTCGGCTCAACGAGCCCATGGAATATTATGTTATTTCTCTTACTAATTGTTTCGAGATTCTGTATCTTTTTGGTTAATTTTACAACTTCACTTTTCAGTTTTTCGTTTTCTTGTAATATTGGTTGTAGTTTTTCATCTACTTTTTGTAAGACGGCTGCAGTAATATTTTCAGTTATTGTATTTGTCTGTATATTTAACTGCTCTGTCATTTTTGACAGAAGCAGTGACATCTCTGGTGAAAGTTGGGATGTCATCTCGCCACAATGGAACGATTTGGGTTTTTGGACGTAACTTTTTGATTTTTAAATTGTGTTACTAATGTTGGTAGCACTTTTCCGGTTGTTTTGTCAGTTAAGAAATTTGGCAGATAACCTCAAAACATAAAGATTTGAGTTTTCCAATCGGGATTTATTACTTTTTATTCCTGTTTTATGGTGTTCTTCGAGTGTATTTCGGTTAACCCGCGCACAAAAAGGATTTTAAGCAACACTGCTTCACAAAGACGATCTTATTTGTCACTAATTTGTTTATTTCGCGAGAGCGTTTCACTTTACGTCTGACTTGTACGACGCCGGAACCGGAAGACCACGTGATTACAAACCATAAAAGCCTTCTGTCAAATAGTACGTAGCCTTTGGAGCCTTTTCCAGGTCACTAGTATATTAAAAAAAAAATTTTACAACCACAAGCAATAAACATAATTTTTGATGAGAAACATCTAGGTATTCATGTGCTTTGGTAGTAAAGCCGAATCATATGCCATGACGGCAAATAATATGACTCTCTCTTATACCGTCATGTTTCACATCTTTTTCAATTATTTTTTTGATATATTGTGCAATGTTTATTTTAAGCGACGAAAAAAATAGGAGGTTTTCAAGTTGACGCGATATTTTTACGATAGCTTATTTGGGACTTTCTGGACATAACTCGATAGGGCGTCCTATTTACCGTTAGTCTGACGCCATGGAAACTGTTCTGCATGAGTCCAGTTGGGATGAGGTCATGCAGTACCATGAGGAGTGGCATCTTTTATTGTCGAAGGCTACGATCTACTATCAGATCATCACGCCACCTCAGTAAGTAAGACAGACAACAAAGTTAAATGATTATTAACGGGATAGATAGTAGAAAAATCGGATTTATTCCCCAGAGATACACTTTCCCCGTAGAGACACTTTTAATAAAACTACGCTTTTATTCCTGTAAGATGCACTTTTTTAAAATCGTATCAAGAGGGATCGTATTAAGAGGGTAGATCGTTATGTCTGTACCTAACTTTTTAACTGTTCGACCAACCACCCGCATTCTTCAGTCTTCCCGTGAGCATGGTGCATGTAACTGCGCCGAAATGTCGGGAGCTCATTCCACAACCTTACCACGGTAAATATCCCGTTAATAATCATTTAACTTTAGTGAACAACCGTGATAGTTTAAAACAGTGTTAGACAGACAACATTTCAGTTTTACCTATATTTATGGACCTACATTAGGCAATATAAGAGGTCAGGGCAATGTTTCATCTTCATAAGACTGATAGCTGTAAACCATACTTTTTAAAACACAGGATTCTGACATTACCATCTCTATACATATTAGATATAGCTACTTTTGTAAAATCAAATCAACTTCTCTTTGGAAGTTGGACTGATGCTGGTATTCGAACTCGCACACAGGCCGAGATGAAGCTCTGCCCACGTACGGCCAAAACTGCACTCATGCAAAAAGTGTATTCTGTATGGCTCTTTTAATATATACTAAAATTCCTAAAGTTATCAGAGAATTAAGTATTGGAATGTTTAAAAATAAACTTAAAACTTTATTAGCACAAAAAAGCTACTATGAAATTTCAGAATTCCTTAATGATAAAAATGTTTTGATATGTAATTTAGACTAAATAATTGGCATAAAATCGAGACTAGGTACCTACTAGGAAAAAATAAAATGATAATAATAGCTTATATAGGTAGTAATAAATATCTAAATAAGGTATAAAATACAACTAAACCAAAATATGATTCTAACAATATTCTAACATAGACATAATTTCGATTGTTTTTTTTTTATTTAACAAAAACTAATAATAATATATATAAAAAACTAACATCTGTACGCTGTAACAGGCAAGGACATGAGATATGTCTCCATTCTTACGACCATGTATGCTACTTTATATGTACGATATGTGTACCAACCATGTTCAGACAAATAAATATTTTGAATTTGAATTTGAATTTGAAGATGCACTTCACCAATAGAAGAAATGATCTTATTCTTCCCAAGCCAACCTTTATTCTTCAAACGTTTCAAAATCTAATCTCGTTAACAATACACTGTGTGCCAAACTTTAGAACCGATCTGACCTGGTGGTCGGCCTCACTTGCCTTACCAGTGCGTACTTATTTTCCAAGAATATCTACTTCATTATCATTATCTAGTGCCTCTCCACTATTGGAAGTTGGCTATATTGAGCAAACCGAAATATTTGTTCATCTCAACAGCTGTAAAGTTAAATTACAAGTACAAATTATCGTTCTTGTTTAATGTCTCCGTATTTCACCAACTTTTTCCACAATACCACTAAACCGCAATTACACACAAGAGATTTGTAGTGGCACCAATAAACTAAATAATAGGCCACACAAAAAGGGCTGCACGATCGTCTGCAGAGTGTTCGCCTAAGGCATCAAGCCTGATTTAGGCCAGATGCGTTCGCACCCGCTACGCTTCCTTCTGCTACGTATCTCCCTTATTTGTCTGATTTAAGATTTTGTCCATCATGATTAGTTGGAGATGTTTAAAATTACCGCTGCGGTCACAGAAAGGAGAAGTAAATAGGACGGAAATGAGAAGGAAAATTTGTCACCAGTCATTATGACAGAACCTTGATTAACCATTCTTATTTAGATCAACGCGTCGAACTCCGCATCCAAAGAACTTGGACCTTACCTTTTTGGGTTAGGTCTCAAAGTTCTTTGTCCGCATCACAGTTGCTAACTGATTTTGAATGACTGACATTCCGTTTATATGGGTGCAACCGGCTACAATAAATTTCTTACAAAAATGCTCTGACAGCTGTTCTAATTTAAACAACAAAATAATTATTTTCTGTGGTGCGGCTGTAAATTTTGGCGAGAACTGTATCCGAGGATTAATTAAAGTAATTGATCAATTTAAAATATCAACCGTTATCAAGTGCCAATCTGCCTTTTAATTGCTATGGCCCTGATGACTTTTATGGGGGTTGTAAAAATGTATATAGCTCCAGCTACATGAGTAATTACTGTTTTAAATAATATTGATTCAAATGGACGTTTGTTGGTTTCCACGAATGTTAAGTTTTCAAATGACTTCAAAAAAAGGAGGTCTTCAATCTGTCTGTATTTTTTGGGTTCCGTACCGGAAGGGTAAAAACCCTATTACTAAGCCTACATTGTCTGTCTGTCTGTCCTACCTTTAAATGGCTGTATTTTTCGAACCGTAAGACAGCATGTTGAAATTTTCACAGAATATGTAGTACACTAGCGGTCCGCCCCGGCTCCGCACGGGTATAGTTATATAGCCTATTAAAATAACCTATATTAATCAGTGATAATGTAGCATTTGTTTGTGATTTGTGAGAGTCGCGGGCATCCAGTGGATGCAGGCGGCAGGCTGTCGTTCAGTGTGGAGGTTAAAGGGGGAGGCCTATGTTCAGCAGTGTTCAGTCTTCTGGCTGATGATGATGAATGTAGCATTCAAATGGTGAAAGAATTTTTAAAATCAGTCCAGTACTTTTTGAGCCAATTCGTTACAAACATACTTACATACAAATCTTTCCTCTTTATAACATTGTATAGACAACAAATCATATATAATGTCCGAGTGCGAGTCGGGGACAAGTTTCTGTTCATTGCCTATTCATTCTGTACATACTGTTCATTATATTAAAAGTTGTTCATGATGAGTACAATGACCTCCGGCTTAGTGAAGTCTATGTGCGTAACCCTGTATGGCAGTTACTAGTCACGTCAACTTTTCCCGCTACCACTGACCGATGTAGTTTCTCCTGTTTTTGAAGTTATACTTCTTATGCGACTTGCAACAAGGTTGCGTTAAACGTTTTACGCTACCATGGAGGGGGAATTTTTCTCTCTCGTATGGTTGCGAAATGCATATCCTTTTTTCGCGCTGCGACTAGCAGAGCCGGCAGTGTAATAGTGTCGCCAATGGATTGAGAAGCCTAAGGAGCTAGGTTCGAATCTCAAGAAAAGCATGTTTTTAAATTGTTGATATTTTTGCCCCAGTTCTAATTTTAGGGTTCCTTGTAGAAGAAGTATAACTTCTTCCGCGCGGAGGGACTCTACGCACTATTTTTTTATAATCATTTGTTTCTAGGTCCACAAATATACACAACGTACAAAATCCTTTTACAAATCACTAGATTTCCCCACAAATAACACCTCTCGAACCCCTAAATATTTAATGGGAGCGGAACAAACAATTAGTGAAGTTAATGTGCCTGACTATTCCCGGGTCATTACTAATTGCGTTACCAGATTAGAACAAAAGGAAATAATTAAGGCCGCTGCTAATATGTGGGGCTTTTTGACCTACATGGCTTGAGATGACGCTAATGTCCCTAAACGTCGTTATAGTCTGTGTATTTTGCTAGAGAGAGATGCGTATTATTTTGTTGTGACTGTCAGATGTATTAATAGTTACAGTCCAAGATGCGAGGTCTAGCCTCAGTGCCCTTAGTCCCGATTTGATAGTTTACGAAAACTTTTTTCGATTTCGTCTTGTTCCATACATTGCTGGGCTAGAAAGTATTCGAAAACTTTTTTCGTATTAGAGTGAAGCAATCTATACCGCCGATAACTGCCAAATTTAGTTCCTCCACGTTTCCGATAGAGGCGCTTTACTAAAATGTATGGAAGAAAACGTAAACGAAAAAAGTTTTCGTAAACTATCAAATCTGGGACTAAGCGTACAGATCAGACAGACAAGGGACAGACTGACTATAGTCGGAGTGACCGGCTTAATCTTACGTAAGTAATTCCCGTGTAACATAAATAAAAAGGGAGATAGATATGCTTTAGTACAATTATTATTATCGTTCGTGCATAAAAGTCTCCGTGTTTTTAGGGTTCCGTACCCAAGGAGTAAAAACGGGACCCTATTACTAAGCCTACATTGTCTGTCTGTCTGTCCACCCTACCTTTAAATGGCTATACCTTTCGATCAAAAAGTTCTTTTTTCGTGCAAAAAAGAGCAGCAAGGCCGTAAGTTTGAACATGTTTGAATAAAGGCAACAAGCCAGATTTAAACCACATGCTTTTACACTCACTACACACATCTGCCTTAGGGACAACAGCTAATTGCGGCACCAAATGAAAATCACGCGACCGCAAACCGTATCTGGGCGCGATAAGGTTCACGTTCGCGTGAATTTCCAACTGAGCGGATTAGGTGCCGCAATTAGCTGTTGTCCGTAAGGCCCCAGCAGCCATTAAATATCCAGTGCTGAACAAGGACAAGGGCCTACCTTTTTTTTGTTAAAATTTTCATGACCGTTGATTCAATGTCCTTTAGTCGTAATATTAAACATGATTAAAAATGAGGTGAGCTTAATATTGACTTGTAAATTGGCTTCTATACTTCATAGTTCACTAGTATTATTATAATCAGCGAATTAGTTATTCCGACGAAATTCACTAAATGTCGAAATTCGTCTTTTATGAATTTTCGATAGCAAAAACTACGGAATCTAAAAGAGCGTCGTACTCTTCCTTCACCAATAATATTACATTTAGGTACCTACGAAAGTAGAGGGGGCAATTCAATTTACCAATTACCTTAGATGTTGGGAGCCCTTCGGTTTGGGATCGGTGAGAAACAGTGACGTAACTCATGGAAAACTTGAAATTTACGTACCTACGAGGGCTTGAATACCCTCGCTCGGTGTGTGTTACCAGTGATGACATACGGCACTGAAACGTGGTCTCTCACTATGGGCCTCATAAACAAGCTCAAAGTTGCACAACGAGCCATGGAGAGGGCTATGCTTGGGGTTTCTCTACGAGATCTAATCCGAAATAAAGAGATCCGTAGACGAACGAAAATCACCGACATAGCCTACCGGATTAGCAAGTTGAAATGGCAGTGGGCAGGGCACATATCACGCAGGCAAATGGGGCCGAAAAGTTCTGGAATGGAGACCACGGACCGGTAAGCGCAGCGTAGGACGTCCACCCACAAGATGGACAGACGACCTAAAAGAGACCGCAGAGAAACGCTGGATGCAGGCCCTTTTGGAGATGGCCCTATGTACAGTTTATTATCATTTATTTTCTGTGACGTGTACCTGTAATTTGTTATCAATAAAATACTATGACTATGACTATGCAGTGGACGTCTTACGACTGAAATGATGATGATGAGGGCTTGAATTAATCTAGTTTTGCTAAAGTTATATTTTAAAATACTCATAGGGAGGGACTATGATTGAAAAACTCTTTATTAAATTTGGGTATTAAAAATATAACTACAAATACAGGGTTATCGGTCCATAAAGATAACGACATCTCGCAGTCAGCTTCTTTAAATAATACGTAACAATTTTGGTTCCATGACTTGTAATTAAAAATTTTGTGTTACTTTTCTCCCATACAATAACAAAATTATTTAAAATATTGGTCAAAATTGCAATAACTTCGCGTGGTTTCAAATGAAACACAATACGGAGACGCGAAGTTAAGATGCAATCTTGCACCTACAAAATGCACAACAAAAATGCCAATGAACAAAATGACAACGGTTGCCTGGAAGAGATCGCTTTTAGCGGTAAGGCCGCCACGGCACTAGCTCGTGTGTGTTTATTATCTGTTTGTAATTTTTATTTCTGGTGTACACAATAAAGTTTCTATCTATTTATCTAACAAAACTTTACTCATACAATAAATATATTTTCGGCATGCATTTGTTGTAGAAATGTTATGTGTAAAAAATTAATCATTCCGGTCTATCCCCTCAGAGGGACAAACATGACAAAAAAAAATAATTTGCCCTTGTATAAGGGGACAAGTCAAACAAATTATTTTCGGTCTTTCTTTCTGCTGTTTTCTTAGGGAGACAGAAAAACATGCATTTGTGTAAAAAAGTTTTTGTAAAAACTCGTGGAATCAAAACATGTTAAAATTATTTAGGGAATCTGCTTGTGAAGGTTGTTAGCTATATAATGTGTCAATAACCTTGTATATTCAAAGTTTAGGGATAAGCGTTTTTAATGAGGCCTAAGATGCTTTTAACCTTCACCTTTGCTGATGCCGTAAAGTAAGACTGGCAATTCCAAAAATCCATGAGCGTTGTAAAAACCAAAATAATTAATGGTCTAGATTTAAGCCTGCTGCTTGCCTAAGTAGATATAGGTACCTAAATTGTTAATTGTAAATGGGGGCAGTTGTTCGTGGGTCGCTTCAGTCTAGCTAATATGTTATTTTCTTTTCTTTATTTGTTTATTATTATTATTATTTTAATAAGTTTCGTACACGTCTACGATTGACAAATACAGTTCCTATATGTGAAAACTTTGAATTAGCCTTAAGTTATATGTATAATCAAAATAAATATGTTTTTAAGTACCTAGCTGTTAGTTTTCCTAATAAAATAAAATAAAATAAAAATAAATTCCTGCCCATACCTGCAAATTGTGAAATTATGAGCTACCTTCCACGATGTCTCCAATAAGCTATAACATGGGGTTAACACCCCAAGCGGGACGTCAGTACACCCCAAGCGGGACGTCAGTGCAGGACTTATCGCCCCCATCTCGAATAAGAATAAGAATAAGAACATGGGGTTCTTCAAAAGGCGAGTTAATAGATTCCTAAAGGGTCGGCATCGTATTTGTGATGCCTCTGGTGCTACAAGTATCCATAGGCGACGACGGTGACTGCTTACCATCATGCGGCCCGTCTGCTTGTTTGCCAATTATGGCATTAAAAAATTGTACGTTATTAAAGTACGAACCTATAATACTGCGTTTTTACTGTACCCTGGTCGCCGTAACGTTATTAAGTAAGGAAGAATCGCGACCAGACTGCGAATATCGGCTATATTTTATTTACTATCTTCGCCTAGCATCTTCGGTTTTTTGCTGAAACTCGCTTCGCTTACTTGGCGTCTGACGTGTTGAATGTTCAGATATTATGCTAGGAAAGGATATTTTGGAGTTGTGTGATATTAACACGAATTAATCTACGTTTGCTGTCCAAATTAAAGTTTGGTTATATTGTACAATAAAAATCTGTAAAACATTCTTTTTGTCTGCGTATTTCGGTAAATTGCTGAATTGATTTCAATAATAATGATAATAATTAATTGTATCTGTGAACGGTCTTATATCGAAGAGCCTCAACCAACACCTTAAGAGGCTCTCGCTAGATGGTTGGGTCAGGGGTCAGATGCAGAAGGCGGTAATTCTTGACACAGCACGTATTCTCAGGAGGTTTCTCACTTTTCAGCCCTAACCACCGGTAGCAAGGGCCCCGCTCCCGGCGGCACCCTAGGTTAAAGTATTTTTTAATAATGTTTTGAATTTGTAATAATATAATAAAAAAAAACAACAGAATACAGTGCTTGGTGACACATTTTATGCTATAACTAGCTAACCGAGCACAAGAAATTACCTTACCATGGTATCATAGGATGGTTTCTTTCACCGGCAACTTAATTTCATTATAGGTACTTGAATCTGCGACGGCGGCGTGGAAATCAAGCGCGCCATCACTAAAACCCACAGAAAAGCTTTATTTTTTTGTTTAAATTAGAACGGCTGTCAAGGCATTTTTGTAAGAAATTTGGTGTAGCCAGTTTCAACCATATAAAAAAACGACAGTCATTCGAAATCTGTTAGCAGCTGTGATGCGGACAAAGAACTTTGAGACCTAACCCAAGAAGGTCCAAGTTCTTTGGATGCGGAGTTCGACGCGTTGATCTAAATAAGAATGTTCAGTCAATGTTCTGTCATAATGTCTGGTAACAGATTCTGCTTCTCATGTCCGTTCTTACTTTTTGTTTACTTCTCGTTTCTGTGCTGATACCAATTGCGAGTTAGCATCGGTACAAAAATTTAGTTGCATTTCGCAAGTGCGCCTTTCAAAATGGCATCGATTCTATCATACCACTGACTAAACTAAACCAATCTGACACGAGTACCTGATTCTCTTTTTATTTAATTTTATTTCAATGCGTGAGAAAAGGATGGCAAACAATACGAACTACAATCTAGGCATCTTTAAGGGTAGATTGAATAGATTTTATCTAGATTAACGTGTTCCATCCTCGGCCACACTGTCGCTTGCCATCAGGCGAGTAGGAGGCCAAACGTAGATATATTCTTAAAAAAAAATAGAAGTGTCAAATTTAGTTTGGTTAAAATTCAAAATTCAAAATAAAGTTTGGTGTGGGAATATTGTAAATATTGTAAAAGACGTAAAGCCTATACTAAAAAAGTGAGAGAAATCTAAAACCGCATCAAAAACTATATCATTATCTTATTCTTGACCTATATCGGATCTCATTATCAAAGTAGTACCTACCTCCAATTACCCATAAATATCTCTATTCCGGGTTCCGGATAATTCTCAACGGGACCGGTTCCGTATACCTATAAGTTTCATAAGCCTGACCCCCTGTGGGGTTCAGGAAATATGGTACTTATGTAATTGTAATTAGAGTATCTATTTTCTGATCGGACCATTCTCTAGGGCACAGTAAGCTTTTATAACGCGCGTAGTGATGCGTATCGAATCGTATCTTTATGGTTTATACGGGATATAGCGCCATTGATGATACGACGAGGGCGAATAGAGTTTTTTATTATTAAAATGTTTACATTCTATAAAATATGTTTTTTTAGTAATGACTGCAGTAGGACAATTTGTCTATCATACAATTATAGTAATGTATATCTGTTATATCTCCGCTCCGGGAGCCCGTACTACGGGAGACGGGATCTACGCGGAGGCAAGTCCCGTACGGAACAATCCGCGTCGCTGTGAAACGATGTTCTAGCGCCTCACGTATATCTCCGCTCCGGGAGCCCGTACTACGGGAGACGGGAACTACGCGGAGGCAAGTCCCGTACGGAACAATCCGCGTCGATGTGAAACGATGTTCTAGCGCCTCACGTATATCTCCACTCCGGGAGCCCGTACTACGGGAGACGGGAACTACGCGGAGGCTAATCCCGTACGGAACAATCCACGTCGCTGTGAAACGATGTTCTAGCGCCTCACGTATATCTTCGCTCCGGGAGCCCGTACTACGGAAGGCGGGAACTACGCGGAGGCTAGTTCCGTACGGAACAATCCGCATCGCTGTGAAACGATGTTCTAGCGCCTCACGTATGTCTCTGCTCCGGGAGCCCGTACTACGGGAGACGGGAACTACGCGGAGGCTAGTCCCGTACGGAACAATCCACGTCGCTGTGAAACGATGTTCTAGCGCCGCACGTATATCTTCGCTCCGGGAGCCCGTACTACGGGAGGCGGGAACTACGCGGAGGCTAGTCCCGTACGGAACAATTCACGTCGCTGTGAAACAATGTTCTAGCACCTCACGTATATCTCCGCTCCGGGAGCCCGTACTACGGGAGACGGGAACTACGCGGAGGCTAGTCCCGTACGGAACAATCCGCATCGCTGTGAAACGATGTTCTAGCGCCTCACGTATGTCTCTGCTCCGGGAGCCCGTACTACGGGAGACGGGAACTACGCGGAGGCTAGTCCCGTACGGAACAATCCGCGTCACTGTGAAAGGATGTTCTAGCGCCTCACGTACATCTCCGCTCCGGGAGCCCGTATGGGTGACCCGCGCGTTTTTAATTCAAATAAAAAAGCGGGTAACATTATTTTCAGTGGGGAGCGTTCTGAAGAGTTATTTGATCTGATGCCGGCTTCACGGTTTTATCATCGTACTAGCCGCCAACGCCTGAAAGTTCATCCACACATCATAGATCAGTGGAAATCGATTTCCACACGATCTTTCTTGCCTCACACCTGCAAAATGTGGAATGAGCTACCTAACGTGGTGTTTCCTAGAAGCTACAACATGGGGTTCTTCAAAAGGAGAGTTAATAGAGTCCTTAAGGGTCGGCAACGTATTTGTAAAGCGGTGACTGCTTACAGTCAGGCGGCCCTTCTGCTTGTTTGCTACCTATGACCTCAGAACAAATAAAAATACAGTCACTACGGCGAACACGAAAAGTGAAGCCACTTTTTGAAACACGTGTGCGTAGTCGAAGTAATTTTCTGACGAGATATACACGTAGTGTTGAATGCGTATGTGTGCGTGAGTCGTGTATTTATTGGGAATTCACGTAGTGCTATTTTGGCGTCTCTTTGGCAGTGCGCCGTAGTGCCTGTGTATTTTTACTTGCTCTGAGACCTATGACATAAAAAGTGTGCACAAAATGTAGGTACACAAATAAAATAACCCGGTTAGCGGTCAGTTTTTTTCCCGCAACCGGATAATCCATGGTCCGGCGCGTTTGACACGGCTGGAGCCAACATGGCCGCCGCCATTAAAACTGTTTGTTTAGGGCATGTTACACATATTACGGTGTTATTTCTTGTTATCAGTGAATTGGATGGAAGAAGTTAGTTATGTTTGACGCTATTTAGGGATAACTAATTGAACGGTGAACATACTGCGATCTTCAAGCTGCCTGCCAAGCTTGGGGACTATGACAACACCCCTCTAAAAGGGAGGCCTTTGTTCAGCAGTTGTCGTTTAATGGCTGATGATGTGAGGGTAACTATGAACTATGCCATTAATTTTATTGATAGCCCGTTGGTCCAGTTGGTATTGAACTTAACTTCTGAGCTTAGGGGCGTGGGTTCGATTCCCATCTAGGACAAACATTTATGTGTTGAACATTTTGTGTTTGTTCTATATCTGGTTGTTAATATATATTTAAGTATCTATTCTTCTTCTTCTTTCGAGTCGATGTTCCGCAAAATACAATTCTATTTAAAAGTATATATGTATGAGTATGTATATCAGTCTCTGGCAGCCATATCGGAAACTTTGCTTAGTTGTTTGACCCCAAGGTCAGCTGATGACCGTGTGTGCAAAACTGTCCCAAATATGTATCATTGTTATTGTTTATTATTATTATTTGCCTCCTTTTTTATGTAGAATAGATCCCTCTGGTTTATTCTCAGAGGAAAAATTTTACTCTGAATCATCATGACACCCTAGTAAATACTTAAGTAAGTAATTTTAGACTTATTACTTTATCCCCATACAACGTCTCACGCCTCATTATTTTAACGATAAAGGTGTAAAATAAGATTTCACAAAGAGAAGGCACCTTGCAGAATGGGTACCAGTCGATGGCCTTCTAGAATAAATAGAGGTGTTATACAGACAAATGTGTAACGATTTGGGTACGCTGCATCGCGATGCTACGACTGTGGTCCAAGTAAAGAGAATCCCACCAAAAACATTCTGTAAAAAACTAGCCAAGTCTCGATGGAGCTGCTTGTTTATCTCTAAAAAGTAATGAAATCTAGACAAAGTTGTGCCAAGTCTAAGGTTCCTTACTGCGATTTCTTTATTATAATAGTTAATGTTGTGTGACTAGGCCGTTGAAGGGTACACAAGGGTAAAAAACCAGGTGCTAATGACACCATTGCACCAATCTGTCGCCAGAACCGCTACCCATTGACGATGGAAAATTGCCACTTGGAAAACGTTGATTCAATAACCAGTCAATTGTAGGCTTGATAAAGCTGCGTATTTCATTAATACTTATGTGTAGGCGAGCCTGAAACAAACAGTATAAAAAATTATTTCCAGTACAGACGGACTTCTAATCATTGATAGAAGTCCGTCTGTACGTCTATTTTATGTTAGATCGGTGGTCGGTTTGACGCTCCAAAAAGAAGAGAGCAGAAGTCAGCATTGTCAATGCTGAATGCATGTGTTGCACAATCAACAACAGCCTAAAATGAGACACTAGCGTCCAATTACCAATACCAGTATGGGCTATTATCTCGTTTAACAAACATAGGTAGTTACAACAGATATACCATTACGTGTAAACAATATTGACTTGTACCCACTAACGTATAAAGAATGTTCAACGGCCAAGTCACGCAACATTAACTATAATAATAAATAAATCGCAGTAAGGAACCTTAGACTTGGCAAAAGCTTTGTCTAGATTTCATGACTTGTTAGAGATAAACAAGCAACGATCAAGCCATCGAGACTTGGCTAGTTTTTTACAGAATGTTTTTGGTGGGATAGATATGTCTACCAATCTACCACTACCAATATAACCATCTACCAATGTTAGCTTCCAAAAGCCATTTTTTATAATTTTGTAATCGATTCTAAATTAGTCTTAACTTAGTTACAGGTTCTCTTTTATCTTAAACCATCACAATCTGTAGAGACGTATCCACGAATGGCGCCGTTCGAACGGTATGGATTGGCAACCACCGTCGATAGTAAGTACCAATTCTGTGGCATCGGGTCGTGATACAAATCACGCCTTTATTTATAAATTATGGGCCCTAGATTAACTGTGTACCTACCTAGAGCTCGATATATCTTATATTCTTTTGTATGTTGCAGTCATCTACACAAATAAAGCTTATGAAATAGAAGGGCACACTAAATTGTAGGTAATAACAATTTAAAATTTTGTGTTGCTGGCCTATCGATGCTTCTGCTCTCAATTGTTGATCTCAATTCCTATCACTAGTGTAATTCATGTTTGTACGGTACTAATTGAAATAAATATCAACATCATCATCATCATTTCAGCCATAGGACGTCCACTGCTGGACATAGGCCAAACTGATCTCCAAAAAAGCCGAGCCGAGTTGAAGTGGCAGTGGGCAGGGCACATATCACGCAGAACAGATGGCTGATGGGGCTGAAAGGTTCTGGAATGGAAACCACGGACCGGTAAGCGCAGCGTAGGATGTCCACTCACAAAATAGACGGACACTCTAAAAGAGACCGCAGAGAAACGCTGGATGCAGGCCGCTTCCAACCGAAATAAATATAAATGTAAATAAATATAAAAATATAAATAAAAAATCAATTAGAATATTGGTTGTACTATCGATAGTTCGGCAACACTAAATTAAACACAAAATGTTATTATTTCTAACAATTTAGTATCTCTGGATGCACAAGAAGTGGTAATATTTACCATTGATAACTTGCAGAATATCGATATCTATCGATAGAATAGAACCTATGTTCGTGATCATATCGGTAATATTTTTGTCCCTAACGAGTTTACAATCGTCTATTTAAAAAAAAAAAAAAATATTTTGCCAATTTTTTTTTTAAGTTTTAATGTTCATACTTTTATAGCTGCTTAAATTACTATTAATTTATTATCTTAGTACTTGCTTCATTTTAAAACTACTATTTTTCACGTTCCTACAAAATATTTGGAATTTTGGCATTTGATTTTCCAGGCCGAAAAATTTGGCATGTTGATAGAATTAATTTGTGTGTAACAAATTGTCTACTTGAACAATCTAATTTACTTTTTATGAAAAGCTTGCCAGTTCACAAGTTACGAAGTAACCTGAGGCAATGTACGGATATAAATTGAAATTTAATTAGAAATAGACTGCCTCTCGACAGGAAAAAGTTCTAACGGCATTGTTTTTAACAGGGGCGGTGTTTCGGTTTTTTTTTGAGATAATTAAAATACCTTCTGGCCTAATAACATTTAATTAGAAATAAACAAAACAAATCTGATACGGGAACGTGTCGCTCTTTTGTTCTGTATGACAATTGCTAGGGAAGTTTGACGCGGCGACACGATTTCAGTTTCGTTTAACGCATTTTGCTTTAGCTGTGGTGCACAGTTAACGTTTCTAAAACACATTATTTTATTGATAAATCTCTATCTCTACATAGTATAAATTAAAGTCGCTTTCCGCGTCTATCTGTCTGTATGACCGCTAATTCCTCCTAAACCACGCAAAAGATTTTGATGCGGTTTTCACCATCAGTCAGATACATTTTCACGGAAGGTTTATATATATAACTAGCGACCCGCCCCGGTTTCGCACGTAAATTACACCTATGCTAAGCCGGGGCGAGTCACTAGTATGTACTATAAACAAATGTCTTGAGTGCAAATCGTAGGTAAAAACAATTTAAAATTTAGTGTTGCCAAACTATCGATGCTTCAGCTCTTAATAGGTGATCTCAATTTCTAATGCCATTAGTGTAATTCATGTTTGTACGGTACTAATTGAAATAAATATCATCATCATCAGCATCATCATTTCAGCCAAAGGACGTCCACTGCTGGACATAAGCCTCCCCTATCGATCTGGTCGCTAGTACAATTATAAACTCTAAACAAAAGTCTCTATCACTCTCTATTTTCTGTTTTTCTTTCAATTTTCTTTTTCTTCAACAAATTTGTATATAGGTAGACAAAATAAAAGCTACTCTCTTGTTTTCTTTTGTTTTTTTTTTTCTGTTCTTAATAAAAAATATAATGGACTAAGGATGATACCCAGTTGTAACGGATTTCCCTTTTTTCATAGAATCCTCCAGATTTTTCATATTCAGTCTAATTATACGTTTACTTTTAACCAATCAATTTATTTATTTTCTTAAAGAATATACAATGGATACTTACAAATCTTAAATTATTACCTATAACTAGTTTTTATTTACAGTACGTATTAAACTACGTATTAAATACGTTTACGTTAGCCGTAACATTACATATTCTGTGATTTTTTTACTGGCTATCTATTACGGTTCGAAAGATCCTGGACGGACGGACGGACAGACGGGCTGACAGATATACATACAACGTAGGCTTAGTAATAGGGTTCCTTTTTTACCCTTTGGGTACGGAGCCCTAAAAAGAAGGCAGACGTGCTGCCCTAAGCCATTCAGCCAGTTAAGTACCTATTGGCACGATATCGTATCGAAGCACCTAATTGATTTCAAACAATGAATAGGCTTTGATTGTCGCAACGATGGAACGGTATTACATTCTGAAATTTGTTTGTACCCGCGTCTATTATTCAGTTGAAACCGCAATGAATCGATTCCGGTACGTGGATGTTGAGGATGAATTAGTTAAAAGTAATGGAAACATCGCCTTTATCTCCCATATATTTGTAAAATGTTTTATATAAATAAAACATTTTAACGTGGATGGTCAAAGCCCCACCTTCAAGCACCCCGAACAAAGAGGTCTCTTTTTAGTTGCCTTTTACTACAGTCAGGATACCGGTGTCGTATTCCATTGCCCGGGCACCAGAGCTACAGGCTCACACCCACAGAAAAGAGAAATAAATAAAACGGAAATGAGAAGGAAAATCTGTCGCCAGGCATTATGACAGAACCTTGATTGAACATTCTTATTAATAGGATAATAATATAATTTTATGTAAATGTAATTGTAGTTTTAAGTATTGTGTGTATACCCAGAGCACTCACGCTCTTTCCTCAAACATGGCGAGGAGAGCGATGGTTTTTCCGTTCACGATTTGACGCGTGTGTCACGCGTCAACTCGTGAACAGAAAAACGTGAACGGGTGCTACTTGCGGGAGCTGGACTGCTCGGTGTATACACGCAACATAGTCATAAGATTTTATAATTTGTATATTCCTCTTGTATAGTCATTGGTTTTATGTAATATCAAATAAAGTTAAAAAAATAAACTGTAAAAGTTGACTAAGGGCACGGACCCAGGAGTCCGTGGAGAATAAAAAAAAACAATAAAAAAAAATATATAAAAAAAACATTCTTATTTATGTCAACGCGTCGAACTCCGCATCCAAAGAAATTGGACCTTACCTTTTTGGGTTAGGTCTCAAAGTTTTGTCCGGATCACAGTTGCTAACTGATTTCGAATGACTGACGTTTCGTTTATATGGGTGCAACTGGCTACAACAAATTTCTTACAAAAATGCCTTGACTGCCGTTCTAAATTAAAGAAAAAAAACTTTCTGTGCTCACACCCCTACAGTATGACCAATTACAGCGTTGCTCACACCTATCTGCCTGTCAAACGTTCCGTTTTCAAATCCGCAAAGAACATGCACTGATTGACTTAGTGACGATGATTGGTGAGGCAGTAGATAAGCCACGGATTCAATATCCACGGGCAACTACAAGGCATGGCTTTCATTCAACAACAGCAGTGGTTACATATTTGAAGCGTTTGGGATCGAGACATTGGGCCCTAGGGGACCGGGAGCTCACCTCATTTTCAAAAATCATTCAGAGCGCCTGGTTAATGCGACGCGTGACCAAAATGCTGGCGTGTTTCTGGCTCAACGCATAAGCATTGCCATTCAACGTGGTAATGCCGCCAGCATGCTGGGTACGCTGCCAACTGGTAGTGGGCTTGAGCATTTGGATTGTCTTTAGACCTTCAACGGTCTATGGGCAGTCTAACTGTATTTGTAGTTTTAGTTTTAGCTTGTATTTTGTGTAGTTAATAAAGGCGCTTGCCCTGTAAAAAAACAACAGCAAACCTTGTGCTTGTTTTGTGGTCTTTCTATCAACTACAATAAGGTTCACCGTTCGTTTAATATGTTTTAAACAGGCGTCCGACCACAACTTATCAGATAATAAGTAATGGTACCGTGTGATCAAATATACACACGGATGGTGTGCGGGACGGTCGGTATGTGGTGAGTGGACGTCCTATGGCTGAAATGATGATAACGTGATCAAATATGGTAAAACAGCCTGGAATGAAAATGCAGGTTCTCAGGTAGCCAGTAGTACTAGAAAGCGCTTCTATGGATTAACAAACATTATGAAACATGACGGGCATGACGGCATAAGAAAGCGTTCTTATGCCGTCATGTTTCACATCTGCTGGGAGTCTCGTGACGGTCATCCTTAAAAAAAAATGCTTGTATTTCGTATAAAGAGAATCCTTATTCACCTTGGTCACGCCATAACTTGAGAACAACTTTACCAATTTTTCATAATATTTTTTGAAAGTTTTCTAATACTTTTTAGAAGAATCTTACGGAAATAATAATTAAGGAAATTGCGTGGAAAATTGAGGAAAACTTAACGATGATTTTAACTTCGTGCCTTTGACAGTTCTCAGACAGGACAACGTCTGTCGGCTCAACTAGTACCTATCTATATATATAAAAGCAAAATTCATTCACTCACTCACTCACTCATCTCGAAATCTCGAAAACTACTTGACCTGCGAAGCTGAAATTTGGCAGGTAGATTCCTTTAGGAATTACAGGGGTTTAGAGGTCCACTAAAAAAATATTTTGCGAAAGGGCTGAATTAAGGGAGGCAAATGGAGGTTGAAAGTTTGTATGAATGTCTACGCGTACGAAGTCGCGGGCAACAGCTAGTATAATATAAAAAAGAATCACTATTACCTTGGTTACGCCATATCTTGAGAACGACTCTACCGATATCATTCATCTTTTTTTAAAGTTTCCTAATACTTTGTAGAAGGCTCTTAAGGATTGAAAAATTAAGAAAACTGCCCAAAAAGTTTGAAAATTTCAGAAACTTAACGACGATTTTAACTTCACCCGTTTGACAGTTCTAAGACAGGACAACCTTTGTCGGTTCAGCTAGTCTATACCAATATAATAAAGCGGAAAGATTTGATTGTTTGTTTGTTTGCATTGAATAGGCTCCGAAACTACTCAACCTATTTGAAAAATTCTTCCACTGTTGGGAAGCTACACTATTCCTGGGTGACAGGAAATATAATAAATTTTCAAAAAAAAAAATTGTAATCTTTGCTAAAACTCCAATAATGTAACCCAAGGTGTAAAAAAATTACCTAACATTTTTGTTAATACCCGTGCGAAGCCGGGGCGGACCGCTAGTCTATACTAATATTATAAAGAGGAAAGATTTCATTGTTTGTTTGTTTGCATTGAATCGGCTCCGAAACTACTGAACCGATTTGAAAAATTCTTTCACTGACGGGAAGCTACACTATCCCCGGGTGACATAGGCTATAATTTTTACCCGTGCGAAGCTGGGGCGGACCGCTAGTAATGTATAAATTTAGACTGCCTATGGCATATCTTCGATATATCAATGTATCGATGGTTGTGGATGAAGCCTATGCGAAATCCGATAACGCCGGTATTTGTGTGCGCGCGTTACCTTTGACATGCTAAACTAATAACGAGACACACGTGGCGAGCACTCGCACACCTGGTTTAATATTCGGTAATAGAGATGTCTGATCGATGCCTACAATGGCAAACTATCTTTTCAACATCATCATCCTGTATCCGAGCATAGCTCTCTCCATTGCCCGCTGAGTGACTCTGAGTTTTTCCAAAAGGCCAACAGTTAAGGACCACGTCTCAGTACCATATGTCATCACTGGCAACACACACTGGTCAAAAACCCTCGTCTTGAGGCACTGTGGTATCTTATCGACGACATAGTGAGAGTCGCTGGCATCCAGTGGATGCAAAAGGCAGGCTGTCGTTCAGTGTGGAGGTTAAAGGGGGAGGCCTATGTTCAGCAGTGGATGTCTTCTGGCTGATGATGATGATGATCCTGTATACATTTTCATAGGCATAAATAATTATTGAAGTGAAACTTCTTATGCGACTTCCAACATGGTTGCGTTAAACTTTTAACGCTTCCATGGAGGGGGAATAGAAAGAGACAGAGCGGGAGTTTTAAATTCCATCTATGAGGAAATTTTGAAACTTGTACATCCTTCTCATAGTTTATTAGTTCACTAATATTTGCATAGATGGCAGAACATGCGACTTCCGACAAGGTTGCGTTAAACCTTTAACGCTATCATGGAGGGGGTATGAAAGCACTGTTGCTTTAAACGTTCAACGCTCCTTGGGAGGGGGAGTAGAAAGAGACAGAGCGAGAGTTTCACTTCTTCCGCGCGGAGGGACTCCACGCATATATTTTTTTTAATTACAATCTTAACCAGTTTACAAAAATGAGGTTAAGGAAAGGCTTCTTTTCTTGGATGATTTGTTTTATTTTAAGTATGATACCTCTAGTATAGTATATTTATCTATGACTAGCTTCCGCCCGCGGCTTTGCCCGCGTTGTTCTAGGGAAAAATTATGAAGTACTAAGCAAAAAGCTTTATTTTAGGACGCGACTAAATACGTTTTATGTATTTCATCCTGGATATTGATGGTCGGTAGGTACACGGTGCTTTATGAGCAGGAGATCTAAAGTTAAATTCCTGGCCTGGCTGGGCCGTTTGTGGCCCAGCAAACCACGCGACCTAGAAAGTTTTTTTTTTCTTTTTTGTACGTCACTTGTGCTTGACACTCGCCCTCGAGGCCGCTTGCGGCTCAGCGAACCACGCAACCTAGAAAGTTTTTTTTTTCTTTTTTGTAACTCACTTGTGCTTGACACTCGCCCTCGCGGGCCGCTTGCGGCCCAGCGAACCACGCAACCTAAAAAGTTTTTTTTTTCTTTTTTGTACGTCACTTGTGCTTGACACTCGCCCTCGCGGGCCGCTTGCGGCCCAGCGAACCACGCAACCTAAAAAGTTTTTCTTTTTTCTTTTTTGTACGTCACTTGTGCTTGACACTCGCCCTCGCGGGCCGCTTGCGGTCCAGCGAACCACGCGACCTAGAAAGTTTTTTTTTCTTTTTGGTAAGTCACTTGTGCTTGACACTTACACTTGCGGGCCGCTTGCAGCCTAGCGAACTGAGCAACCTAGAAAGTTTTTTTTTTCTTTTTTGTACGTCACTTGTGCTTGACACTCGACCTCGCGGGCCGCTTGCGGCCCAGTGAACCACGCAACCAAGAAAGTTTTTCTTTTTCTTTTTTGTACGTCACTTGTGCTTGACACTCGCCCACGCGGGCCGCTTGCGGCCCAGCGAACCGCGCGACATCAAAAAGTTTTTTTTTTTTTTTTGGTAAGTCACTTGTGCTTGACACTCACCCTCGCGGGCCGCTTGCGGCCCAGCGAACCACGCAACCTAGAATGTTTTTTTTTCTTTTTTGTACGTCACTTGAGCTTGACACTCGCCCTCGCGGGCCGCTTGCGGCCCAGCGAACCGAGCAACCTAGTTTTTTTTCTATTTGGTAAGTCACTTGTGCTTGACACTCGCCCTCGCGGGCCGCTTGCGGCCCAGCGAACCGCGCGACCTAGAAAGTTTTTTTTTCTTTTCTGTACGTCACTTGTGCTTGACACTCGCTCTCGCGGGCCGCTTGCGGCCCAGCGAACCACGCAACCTAGAAAGTTTTCTTTTTCTTTTTTGTACTTCACTTGGGCTTGACATTCGCCCTCACGGGCCGCTTGCGGCCCAGCGAACCACGCAACCTAGAAGGTTTTTTTTTCTTTTTTGTACGTCACTTGTGCTTGACACTCGCCCTCGCGGGCCGCTTGCGGTCCAGCGAACCACGCGACCTAGTTTTTTTTTTTTCTATTTGGTACGTCACTTGTGCTTGACACTTGCCTTCGCGGGCCGCTTACGGCCCAGCGAACCGAGCAACCTAGAAATTTTTTTCTCTCTTTTTTTACGTCACTTGAGCTTGACACTCGCCCTCGTGGGCCGCTTGCGGCCCAGCGAACCGCGCGACCTAGAAAGTTTTTTTTTCCTTTTTGTACATCACTTGTGCTTGACACTTGCCCTCGCGGGCCGCTTGCGGCCCAGCGAACCGAGAAACCTAGTTTTTTTTTTCTATTTGGTAAGTCACTTGTGCTTGACACTCGCCCTCGCGGGCCGCTTGCGGCCCAGCGAACCGCGCGACCTAGAAAGTTTTTTTTTTCTTTTCTGTACGTCACTTGTGCTTGACACTCACTCTCGCGGGCCGCTTGCGGCCCAGCGAACCACGCAACCTAGTAAGTTTTTTTTTTCTTTTTTGTACGTCACTTGTGCTTGACATTCGCCCTCGCGGGCCGCTTGCGGCCCAGCGAACCGCGGTACCTAGAAAGTTTTTTTTTCTATTTGGTAAGTCACTTGTGCTTGACACTCGCCCTTGCGGGCCGCTTGTGGCCTAGCGAACTGAGCAACCTAGAAAATTTTTTTCTCTCTTTTTTTACGTCACTTGAGCTTGACACTCGCCCTCGCGGGCCGCTTGCGGCCCAGCGAACCGCCTGACCTAGAAAGTTTTTTTTTTCTATTTGGTAAGTCACTTGGGCTTGACACTCGCCCTCGCGGGCCGCTTGCGGCCCAGCGAACCATGCAACCTAGAATGTTTTTTTTTCTTTTTTGTACGTCACTTGTGCTTGACACTCGCCCTCGCGGGCCGCTTGCGGCTCAGCAAACCACGCAACCTGGAAAGTTTTTTTTTCTTTTTTTGTACGTCACTTGTGCTTAACACTCGCCCTCGTGGGCCGCTTGCGGCCCAGCGAACCACGCAACATAGAAAGTTTTTTTTTCTTTTTTGTACGTCACTTGTGCTTGACACTCGCCCTCGCGGGCCGCTTGCGGCCCAGCGAGCCACGCAACCTAGATAGTTTTTTTTTTCTTTTTTGTACGTCACTTGTGCTTGACACTCGCCCTCGCGGGCCGCTTGCGGCCCAGCGAACCACGCAACCTAGAAAGTTTTTCTTTTTCTTTTTTGTACGTCACTTGTGTTTGACACTCGCCCACGCGGGCCGCTTGCGGCCCAGCGAACCGCGCGACCTCAAAAAGTTTTTTTTTTCTTATTGTTAAGTCACTTGTGCTTGACACTCGCCCTCGCGGGCTGCTTGCGGCCCAGCGAACCGCGCGACCTAGAAAGTTTGTTTTTTCTATTTGGTAAGTCACTTGTGCTTGACACTCGCCCTCGCGGGCCGCTTGCGGCCCAGCGAACCACGCAACCTAGAAAGTTTTTTTTTCTTTTTTGTACGTCACTTGTGCTTGAAACTCGCCCTCGCGGGCCGCTTGCGGCCCAGCGAACCACGCAACCTTGAACGTTTTTTCTTTTCTTTTTTGTACGTCACTTGTGCTTGACACTCGCCCTCGCGGGCCGCTTGCGGCTCAGCGAACCGCGCGACCTAAAAAAGTTTCTTTTTTCTTTTTGGTAAGTCACTTGTGCTTGACACTCGCCCTCGCGGGCCGCTTGCGGCCCAGCGAACCACGCAAACTATAATTTTTTTTTTTCTTATTTGTACGTCACTTGTGCTTGACATTCGCCCTCGCGGCCGCTTGCGGCCCAGCGAACCACGCAACCTAGAAAGTTTTTTTTTTCTTTTTTGTACGTCACATGTGCTTAACTAACACTCGCGGGCCGCTTACGGCTTGCTAAATCTGTTAAACAGTCGTAGAGTTGAGTGATTGAAATTATGCTACAGGAACTTACATATTGTCGGTATAAAATAGCCTTAGTTTTAATCCAGGGAATATGCTACCTCCATACCAAATTTCATCGAAATCCGTTAAACAGTCACAGAGTTGAGTGATTGATGTTATACTACAGGAACCATAGATTTTTTCCGGGTTAAAAACAAAACTCATGTGATAGTCCAAGGAATATTGTACCTTCATACCAAATTTCATCGAAATCCGGAGTTAAGTGATCAAAGTTATCCTACAGGAACCACTCATTTTCCCAGGATCAGAATTAGGTTATGTTATAATATTATTCAGTGTATAATCTACCTCCATACCAATTTCATCAAAATTTGTTTAACAGTTACATAGTTGTGTGATTGAAGTTATCCTATAGGAACTGTAAAATTTTCCGGGATAAAAAGTATTGTGTGTTTTAATGTGGCTCCTTGTCTGTTTCTTTACCAAATTTCATATTTATTCGTTGAGCCGTTGTGAAAAAGAATGATTATACCATCCCACGGGAACTGTCAAATTTTCCGGGATAAAAAGTGGCTTGTGTTGCAATGTGGCTGCTTGCCTGTTTTTGTACCAAATTTCATACTTATTTGTTGAGCCGTTGTGGAGATTTGTGTAATTGAAATTATCCTACAGGAACCGTGCATTTTTTCGGGATAAAAAGTAGCCTATGTGTTAATCCAGGGTATAAGCTATATACATTCTAAATTTCATCCAAATCGGACCAGTAGTTTCGGCGGTGACTTCAGCCAAACATACACACTTACACACTTACACACTTACACACAAACTTTCGCATTTATAATATTAGTAAGATGATACTAAATTCATCATCATCACCATCAGCCAGAAGATGTCCACTGCTGAACATAGGCCTCCCCCATTTTCCTCACTGAACGACAGCCTGCCAACTGCATCCACTGTATGTAACGCTTTTTCATTTTCCTGTTTCAGGTGATAATAATAATGTAAAATTACAAATACTTAATTATAAGGTTATAAAACAACCAAGTCGTTCCGTACTTCGAGCGAGTGCAACGCCAACGAAAGATCAGGGGCCTTACGGACAACAGCTATTGCGGCGCCTAATCCGCTCAGTTGGAAAATCACGCGAACGTGAACCTTATCGCGCCCAGATACGGTATGCGATCGCGTGATTTTCCAACTGAGCGGATTAGGTGCCGCAATAGCAGTTGTCCTGTACTTAGTCGAAAGATCAGTACTTAAACGTATTGAACGTAGCATACGTAGCTCCAGTTTGGAGCTGATAGGCCTTGACTTTCAGCATTAATGCCGAGACGGACCTATTCGACACTGATTGTATCCTTTAGATAATACTAGTAGGCCGCCCCTGCTTCGCACGGGCGAAGCCGGGATATATAGCCTATGTCAACCGGGGATAGTGCAGCATCCTAACAGTGTAAGAATTTTTCAAATCGGTTCAGTAGTTTCGGAGCCTATTCAATGCAAACAAACAAACAATCAAATCTTTCCTCTTTATAATATTAGTATATATATAGATAAGTTTTTGTAAAGGTGTCGAATAAAATTTATTTTCTTTCTATCTTTCTAGTTTCCTAATATCAACCAATAGCAACCGTAGTTCCTCCTTATAATTATTCAGGTACATTATCCAAATCGAAACACAAAACTATCTGTATGTAAAACAAGGGATCCCTGTATAAATGTGAATCGATCGCTCCCTACTAAATACCTCTCAGGCCGGCCGGGCTAAGCGCTTTAATAACGCGAGAACATTTTTAGTAGAACTGCTGTTCCATTGATATGAAACGGATAGAATGGTCTTAAAAGCTAGGTGATTTTTTGGCAGAACTAGATGCGTTTGCCTGAAAAACAATAAAAATGGTAACTGACCTGTGTTTATTAGAACTTATTGCTGTTTTTTTTATGTCATAGGCAGCAAACCAGCAGACAAGCAGAGAAGCAGAGATGCACTCGACTTCCATGCTGACTTAGGTTCAAATACCGACAATATAAGCTTAAGTAAAAAAAACATAGTGACGAAACCACATCATGGTATGGCAGTAACTAAAAGTAATATATTAAGATCAAGTCAAAGATCTGTAGTTACACAGTCTATTCTATCAGTTTAACCCCTTTCAAATACCGGGGCACGCAAAATATATTGTTTTCAAAGTAAGCCTTTATTGGATATCCGATCGTAAAGGGAATTAACTTGTTCAATATCATATAGGTTTCTTAAGTAAACAAAGAAACCGGAATTTGGGACCTCCAGCTTTTTGGTAGGCTTCGGGCAGGCTTCGGGTAAAAATATCGACTTAAAATATATGAATCACAATATCGATATTTTTGCATAAAAATAAAATAAATCGTATTTATTTTAAATGTTGATATAGCTAATATTTTTTATAATTATTAATTATTTATTAATTTTTTATTTATTCGTATAATAAACAGTATTATATATTTTTTAAACTAATTCGTATTAGATAGGTAGTCTGTGGAATGCGCTGCCTGAATGGGTGTTCCCCGATAGTTACAATCTGGGTGTCTTCAAATCACGAGTGAATTGGTTTCTTCTAGGCAAGCGTGCTCCACCGTAGACCGCTTCATCGCTTAACATCAGGCGAGTTGGCGGTCAAGGGCAAGCCTATTTTTTTTTTTTTTAAATAGAAGCTAGTGTGCAAAACATAAATAAAAGTTACAGATAAAGAAACTTAAGATCTAGTGCCACAAGTGGCGGCATAACGCTTATAAAGGTATCTCTAACAAGGCCCTGATTCTGTAACTACAAACACGCACGTAACGCGCCGTGTTAAGTTTATCTCTAAAAGTTGGTCTTTATTCCTAGGGAATAGAGTCCAAATTTTAAGAGGTTAACTTAACGCGGCGCGTTACGTGCTTGTTAAAGTTCCGGAATCAGGGCCCAGGCAAACATTGGATGGATATAATTACGTATAGATAAGACAGGGAATGTTGTAAACGTATTTTTAGTCATAAGTTACACATTTAATTTGATTATTTTAATACATTTTAAGAATCCTTTATGATGACTATTTACCTTAGGCAAACAATCGAAAATTTTATAGATACCAGTAGGTTTTTTTTGATATATTATCGATATTTTTTTTACATTAACCAATCCCTACTTTTTGGCTAAGTAAGGCTTTGATCCTTACGGATCCGTCCCACGCAGTGAGCCAGATTTACCTCAGTAAGCTCCTATGATATACCTAGCCATTTGTCATTTTGAAAATGTTATATAGAATATTTTTAGATTTGCATTAATGTTTCTAAAATAATTATATTTATCTTCCTTCGGTTTTTGGTTTTGGTTTAGTCATATAGGTATTTGTATTATATTCATTGATTTATGTAGTCCAGATCATGGTATAATAATATATTATACTCCGCAAGGTAGAGCGTTCCGAGAAAAAAAAATCACGTGGGCATCCCGCAATGATGTCATCAATGTCACGGATACACGTACACGTGCATAAGCAAGAGCAAAATAAGTAATTTACAACAAGTTCGAGAGAGATGACGATACACGAAACAATGGCGGACTTTCTGTGTTAACAGTTGCGTTAAATTATAACTCTCCAATATTATATTACCTGTGGGAATCCATTAAATCAATGTGATTTTGATAAAATTGTGTTTAATATATTCAATTCGTGCTTAACTTGCTTGAGCGGACAAACCAAATGACAATTGAAATGCTTTTTGTATTTTATTTAATAGATTATTAAAAAAATTGTTTCCCTGTATCTGTGTTTGTTACAATAAAGTGGCAACTGGACAGTGACGTCATTGCGGGACAACTCCCAGAGCGCTAGACCTTGTTTTCTTGGATCATGTTCCAGACAAGGCAAATAAATTTTCTTGTGGTACCAGCTCCAGTGGTGCTATTTTGTATATTACGCACCAGTGTGAGTCAGTCGCCTTTCAACTTCGTTGATGCGCGGTCGTTGCGCGACGCGACATTTTGTTCGCGTTTTATAGTTAGAGAAACTAATGTAAATTGTTTCGTGAATTTTACACTAGACTTTAATAATAACGCTTTACATAGTTCCCGACTAGGGTTTCTTGTGTCGGAGGTGCCATGGAACAAACAAATACATGGACACGACCTAGAGCAGATATTTTAAATTCACCGTTCAATGATCGACTTGGACGGGAATGGAACCCGGACTTTCTTCTCAAGAAGCAAAAGTAATGCTACTGATTCCAAACTGGTCGCCTAACCTCCATGTGTTTGTAAATCTATGGATCCAACAACCACTTATTGAATGGTGCATTTATTGAATGGTCCACTTTTTGGTGATTCAGAAGGACTATTTTGCAGTATGCCCAATCTAAAGATCTAAGGATCTATCTGATGACCCAAAAAAAGTTGTCATACCGTATACAGTCTTATCCAACCAAACAAATGAAATTCTTTTCATAACAATTGAAATGAGACAAAATATTGTATAAATACATATTTCAATAACGTTCATCGTTCATCACCTTTTGTTGATTTTGATTTTACTGAAACTTATTTTATCAGTATATATTATGTAACTTTACACGTAAATAATTAACGTGGGCTGTAAAAATATAATGTTACCATTACTTTGTTTTACTTAAACAGAATTTGTGTTTTAAATTTCGGAGAACGACAACAATGTAAAAGTTTTACCGACAGCAATGAAAAGAATTAAAACGAAACAATACGAGAGAGGACAAACCGCTACAGAAATGTTGTTTTTTCAAATCGGCAAGTGAAATTTTCAAACCTGAGTTTCTGAGCGTTAAATAATATATTAAAAGTCCTTTTAAATTGTTTTTATTGGTACTTTTTAGCTGGATTGTGCAGCTTAAATTGGCATAAATTTATAAGAATTTTGAGATCTTGATGTGACACTCGATAAATACTATAATGCTTTTAAATAAATTAAATCTAAATAAAACGATTGTTAGAAACTATGTTTTAAAAGCATTCATCATCATTTCGGCCGTAGGACGTCTACTGCTAGACATAGGTCTTCCCCACAGAAAAGAGAAGTAAATAGAACGGAAATGAGACGGTTAATTTATTACCAGGCATATGAGTGAACCTTGATTGAACATTCTTATTTAGATCAACGCGTCAAACTCCGCATCACAGTTTCTAACTGATTGCGACTGACGTTTCTTTTATATGGGTGCAACTGGCTACAACAAATTTCTTACAAAAATGCCTTAACAACCGTTCTAATTTAAACAAAAAAATATTTTCTGTGGGTCTCCTCCATCGATCTCCAAAAAGGCCGGTTGGAAGCGGGCTGCATCCAGCGTTAAAAGCTATCATTGGCTGTAATGATTTATTTATTGGTCCTTATTTAGTTATTTTTATTAAACAAAACGGTACAAACACGACTTATTTAATTAAAAACATTATAAATTAGAATGTTCAAGACAAATATCATAAAAATAGGGCAAATTATACATACACAGTCATTACGATTAGTTGAAAGAAACTAAGACAATCACATTGAAAATTATAACAACTGTAGTGTGCCATACACTATTTTATCTACATTAGTACATTATAATTTAAAAATTAGCTGCCTCCTTCTATCAGGCAGGCCAAGTCTCTTCCTATTTTCAAGAATCTTGTCTACAACCACTATCTTCCTTTTTAATTCGGGACATTCGGGACATTTTTGCACACACGGTCATCTGACCCCAAACTAAGCAAAGCTTGTAATATGGCTGCCAGAAACTGATATACGTACATATATATTTTTAAATACATACATACAAATTGGTACGTATGAATGTATGTATGTATGTTTTATTTATAGTATGTATTGGTAAGTAGTTAAATAGTATTATTTGCATATTCAGTATTTATTTGTATGTATGTATGTATATTATATGTATTGTCTACACCGCCGACCCTACTCCTGTCTCTGTTATGTCCATCCAAAGGTTGCCTGGAAGAAATCGCTTACAAAATGAGCGCCAGCGCTCACTTCGTTTCAGTCGGTCTCTAGCCGTAGGAAGTGCGCTACAAGACTATTGTTACATAATGAAATATCTGACAAAATTATGCCTTCGTGTGCTTTCACGAAGTGTAAAAATACAACAAAAAATCTTTTTCATTTTTGTAACAAATTTGCTGTATAATATGGTTATAATTAGGTGTTTAAGTATATTATGCCCGACAGTTTTGACTCGTTCTTACTGAGCAAGTTCGACGGTTATGGCACGTCCATTCATTTTATTGTAAAATAACAGTGTTTCTCTTTTCTCCAGCCAAAACCCAGTATTAGTTATATGTTAGTTTGTTATGTATTATGTGTTGTTGTTCCTATATTATTATTCAATTTGTCGTGTACTGTTGGGTGTAATGTTGGCCATGGGTGATGTCACCGGCGGCTCCAACGGAAGACCAGCGCTGGTTGTTCGCAACCAGCATTATGCTTAGTTGGAACCGGTTTGTGGAGGAAAACAATTTGTAATGTGTGTATTTATTTCTATTAATTCTTAAAAATGTTTTATTTTCTTCCATAAATAAAAAATTGTCTATTGTCTATTTCAAAAAACAAAAAAAATTGTCGTACATAGATGTGTAATAAGTAATGAGCGTTTAATATAAACAATTCAACACAGAAATTCACTTAATCTTCGTCTTAGCGTTCTCGTAAAAAATCAACGCATAAGCTGGGTTGAAAATAAATTGCTCTTTATTAGGAGTCCGTAATAAAGCTTGGCCCGAGAGAAAATAGTGGTTGACCAAAACGCACAGTATAGCACCAGTGTTTAAACTTGAAATATGTAGCTATACTCGGTCCAAGCATTTATTTGCTCTGACAGCTGCAATAATATTTATTAAAAAACTGAATAAAAACGTTTTCTCTTAATATTTCACTGAGACTTGCTACATACGTACGGTCAAAAACCTGACGAAAGTGATCAGAATTCGTAGTTGTCATTCAGCTTTTTACAATTTTATTGTAGCTGTTAGAGCAGAAATTAAAACTTGGACCGAGATTAAGTTTCTTCTTTCGTGATTTTTCTTTTCCTTTTTTGTTAGTCACCGAAATGTTTAATTATGTGTTACTGGAAATGTCTATTGCCGTAACACAATTGTATAATACTAGCTGTGCCCCGCAGTTTCACCCGCTTGGATATTCCTTAACTTACCTGACTTTGACTTTGACTGAACCTTTAACTTTTCCGGGGTGAAAATTATCTAAAAACAAAAATTACATTAATCCGTTGCTCAGTAGCAGCGTGAAAGACGAACAAACAAACCAATAAACCAACAAACAAACATGCTTCGCATTCATAATCAAATTATAATAATTCATAATTCATAATAATAATTCATAATTCATTATATGACCTAAAAAAGTTCTGGCAGATGTGAAACAATGACAGCATGAGAGTCACGAGTCGGTTATATACAGGGTGTAAGGGAAACACTCTCGATGCCAAAAGAAGGTAATTGTACTTATCATTATGAACAACTTTTACTATGGGACCAGCCCTGAAATCGCGAAAAAAATATCAGCTATAGCTATAGAAAACGTTCATTGACACTCTACAAAATGTATGGGACAGTTGATTTTTTTTCGCGATTTCAGGGTTGGTCCCATACTAAAAATGGTTCATTATTATGACCTTCTTTTGGCTTCGAGAGTGTTCCCCTTACATCCTGTATTGCCAAGGTACGCCAATGGATGTTTCACATCAATTACCCTTTGGGTAAGGAAACCTAAAAATGAACCGTACAAAAAGTATACATATACTAAAACAATAGATGCAGTGAAATAATAATACAAATTCAAATGTGAGATTATTTAAATGGACAGTAGCAACTAAAGTTCAATCTCTGTAAGCGATTCCCAAAGCGCCTAAGCTGCAATACTGTCGGCGTCATTATTCTGTGACCACAAACGTTCAGAGGGTCCGAGCGTAATAGAATCCGGTCCGGTCTGCATTAAAGGGTTAACAATGTGTACCTTGCGCTATATTCTGATTTGTTTGGACTATTACAGCAACTGATGATTTGTACGGAAAAGTAAATCAGACTATATTTTAGAACACAGGTTGTCGACAAAAAAACGAAGATTTGTTAAATACTCAAAACTCAATCATTTTTGCAACGTATGTTTTTTTTTGTAGGGCAAGTGCCTTTATTAAATAATCAAAATACAAGCTTACACTACAAATACAGTTAGACTGCCCATAGACCGTTAAAGGTCTATAGACAATCCAAATGCTTACCAGTTGGTAGTGTACCCAGCATGCTGCATTACTACGTTGAATGGCAATGCTTATGCGATGAGACAAAGGATGTTTTAAGGTTATAAAACGTCCTTGGTTAAGACAGAAACACGGTAGCAAAAATAACGTTATGGAATTCACATACAGATCTTAGATAGCATATTTAAGTTAGGTTTCACATGATGACTCTGATTGAATATGGCAACAAAGTGCGAATCGGATCTATTTATTCCAATTATTGATTTGTTTTTTAAGTTACTATAGCCTAGACGAGTGTCTAGGCTAACTATAGTAACATTTTGCGAGCATGGATACCCATGGACAGGGATACGGTTATTAATATTTTGGTGTTTTAAATGTTTATCGGGACTTATCACGTATTATTTAATTTAGGTAAAAAATATGTACCTTTCGCTCGACGTTTCGACCATGTTATAATGGCCGTGGTCACGAGCTGACTGAAAACTGTGTTGTCATTAAAAATTACTAATATTTTGGTGTCCATTGGGTTTAGGTCGGAGCTATGTTCGTTTTTGTCGTCGCACTCCCCCCGCGGGCGTCCTGACTAACTAAGGGGCCTTATTTAACAAATTCAGTAATCAGAATTTTTTCTATTAATTAGTGAGTATTTTAAAAGAGGATCGAAAGTTTATATAACAGTCTACGCATACTGGTCCGTCCGTCTGTCCATCCGATTCCGCCGCTTCTTTCTTCCGCGGACCTGCAAGATGTGGAATGCAACCTTCCCCGCAACTATTCCCGCCGGACTTCAACGTGCAGCATTTTAAAAAGGGTATCTACAAACATTTATCTGGGGCCTTACGGACAACTGCTATTGCGGCACCTAATCTGCTCAGTTGGAAAATCACGCGACCGCAAACCGTATCTGGGCGCGATAAGGTTCACGTTCGCGTGATTTTCCAACTGAGTGGATTAGGTGCCGCAATAGCAGTTGTCCGTAAGGCCTCTGGTCTGGCAAAGCACCGACAACGCCGCTAGTGTTGCGGCGATTACTGCTTACCCTCAAGCGGAAAGCCTGCCTGTTTCCCGCCTTTTCAACATAAAAATACGATGTCGCAGGCAACTTGTGATTATTCTATTATTTGTTTTATATAATTATATTATGTCATTTCATCATCATCAGCCAGAAGACGTCCACTGCTGAACATAGGCCTCCCCCTTTAACCTCCACACTGAACGACAGCCTGCCTTTTGCATCCACTGGATGCCCGCGACTCTCACAATGTCGTCGGTCCATCTAGTGGGAGGCCTCCCTACGCTGCGTCTTCCGGTTCGTGGTCTCCACTCCAGAAAACCTTTCTTCCCCATCGGTTATCGGTTCTTCGAGCGATGTGGCCTGCCCATTGCCACTTCAACTTGCAAATTTTAACAGCTATGTCGGTGACTCTGGTTCTTTGGCGAATATCCACGTTTCGGATTTTATCGCGCAAAGAAACTCCGAGCATAGCTCTCTCCATTGCCCGCTGAGTGACTCTGAGTTTTTCCAAAAGGCCAACAGTTAAGAACCACGTCTCAGTACCATATGTCATTTACTTGTATGTATTTTTTCGCCACAAATATTTGTCTACTGTCTACAATTATATGAGGTTAATACAATGGTTCATAATTTCAGAGCCGAAACGTTTTATTCTTCTTTTGACAAATAAACTCATCCCAATCGGTACCATACCGTATCTTAGTTAAAATCAATACAATTAAATCGGCACGTTGTCGATGCAGATGCATCCAACATCCGCTGAAACACGTACAAGACGTAAATCTAGTGTTATCTATCTAAGCGGAACACGCGAAGTGTTCGCAGTTCGATATCTAACAGTTGGGATGGGACACATTGAGAAATAATTCCTATAATTCCCTCCTGCCTATTTTTTTATCGGACTGCAAGAGCGGGCACGAAAAAACGTCACCGAATTATGCTTGATATTCCGTAAACCCATACGAAGGGCTTTGATTCCACATTTATTGTGCAAAGTGTTAGGTCTCAAAGTTCTTTGTCCGCATGTTGCTAACTGATTTCGAATGACTGACGTTTCGTTTATATGGGTGCAACTGGCTACAACAAATTTCTTACAAAAATGCCTTGACAGTCGTTCTAATACACAAAAATTATTCCGTGGAGTCCCTCCGCGCGGAAGAAGTTATACTTCAACAAGGAACCCTAAAATTATAGCTAAGGCAAAAATATCAACAATTTAAAAATGGTTTTCTCGAGATTCGAACCTAGCTCCTTAGGCTTCTCAATCCATTAGCGACACTATTACACTACCGGTTCTGCTAGTCGCAGCGCGAAAAAAGGATACGCATTTCGCAACCATATGAGATAAAAATTCCCCCTCCATGGTAGCGTTAAACGTTTAACTCAACCTTATTGCAAGTCGCATAAGAAGGGTAACTACAAAAAAAAATTGTGACTTACCCGTACAACAAATTCGCTTTTATTTTAGGTAGTGATAACATGTTCATATTATTACAATTTGATGCCGAGCATCACTCCATGACTCTCTGTGAGAACGAGATTTATGTTTGCAAAGACAAATTTCTCTGTTCCGCCCAGTGTGCCGCGAAGCAAGGAGTTCCCTTGGAGTTCCATTACCCGCGTGTTTCTCAAACGTTCCAACGCAAATAATTAAACACGTCATGCATTGTTCCGGATGCAAGCTGCGGCTGACGTGAGGATGCAAGTTTGTAAGCTTATTGTTTGGACGGACTAATTAAGTAAGACTTGATTAGAGTGTTAGTTAATTGGCAAAAGTGGAATAAAAATTTGATGCTAAGTTACGGTACAAAATAAATTATAATTCGTAAATGATGTTACCAAAGAAATATCACTTATGTCAAAGTCAAAGTGAGAGTTCGGGTGTAATAAACATTTTTTGGGAAGAATGACATAAAATATTAGGAAAAAGTTTCTGGTGAAAAAGTTGATGGACCCAGCAAATATAACCCTTTAAAATTACACTATTGTATTAGGTTAATCCTGTAAAAATAATTGTAATGAATAAATAAATAAATAAAGATTGTTGAAAAATTGTCACTGTTGTATAAATTGTCATTTAGAGGTCTAATAATTTTTTTTCCAGATAATAAATAACAATAACCTAAAAAAATTATCTAGGGTCTAAAAAAAATTTAATGCGGAATGCTAAAATTAAGAGCCACAACGTGCATCGAAAAATACAAGGCAAAAAACAATCAAAGTTTAAAAAAAAATGGGAGCTTATTAAGTTTGTGAAAAGTAATGGGACAAAAAGTTGTCAGGTATAAAGTGGAAAACTGAGTGCGAAATGTTTTAGGTTAATTAAAAATAACCCTGCATAATATACGGACTGAATTGATAACCTCCTTCCTGAAGTCGGTTAAAAAGGATAGTGTTAGAAGCAGTGGTCGAGTTGGACTTACTCACGAACCGGAACCATTTCCCTTCAAACCTTGTCAACTTATAACCGACTGTCGAAGAATGAGGGTAATGTTTTTGGGTTATATGTAAGCATGTACGTACATATACCGGTTTCCTTACGATGTTTTCCTTCGCCGCTTTTGAGCAATGACACTGGAAAAAATAATTATTACCTGCACATTTTTATGTTAATATACCCAAGCATAACTTTAAGCTAGTATTTGTATTGTGTGCTAAATAGGTATAATTGTGCTTAATTTTGTTTGTTAACTACCTTTTGTAATAACTTATGAAGCTTAGCTTTTTAGCGCTTGTTTGCAATACATATATGATTTTCCATGACAATGTTACTTATATCACTAGTATAGACCTATTAATGGCTGTAATTTAAAATAATTATTTGAAACTATGTATATATTTTTGTGCTGTTGGTCTTAAATAAACATAAAATAAAAATAAAAATAAATAAAATAAAATACATATGTTTTTGGGTTCCTGTAGCCTAAATGGCTTGACTTATTTTGACGAGTGAGGTGTCGTTGGATTCCTTTACGAAACAGAACCCTGATTTCACGAACCGGAACGGCGTTCTGGTGCGTTCCGGTCCATTTCGAGCACTAGTTAGAAGCATCTCTATCTCTTCTGTATCTCTACATAGTATAAATTAAAGTCGCTTTCCCCGTTTGTCTGTCTGTATGGCCGCTAACTCCTTCTAAACCACGCAACGGATTTGGATGCGGTTTTCACCATCAGATAGATACATTTTCAAAAAAGGTTTATATACAACGGCATTTACAACGGGGAGTGTTCTGAAGAACTATTTGATCTGATGCCGGCGTCGCGGTTTTACCATCGCACTAGCCGCCACCGCCTGAAGGCTCATCCACACATAATAGATCAGTGGAAATCGCACACTGTGCGTTTCACACGATCCTTCTTGCCTCATACCTGCAAAATGTGGAATGAGCTACCTTCTACGGTGTTTCCGAGAGGCTACAACATGGGGTTCTTCAAAAGGCGAGTTAATCGAGTTCTTAAGGGTCGGCAACGTATTTGTGATGCCTCGGGTGTTACAAGTATCCATAGGCGACGGTGACTGCTTTCCATCAGGCAGCCCGTCTGCTTGTTTGCCACTTATGGCATAAAAAAAAAAAAAAAAAAAATATAACTAGTGACCCGCCCCGGCTCTGCACGTAAACTACACCCGTGCGAAGCCAGGCAGGCGGGTCTCTAGTACAGAATAAAATCAAGCTCTAACAGATCTGCGTCTTACATTAAGTCGAGTTAAGGATATTCTAAGCTGCTTACATTGCATGCCAGAGTGTGCTACCATCTGTTCTTGCTTTACCTAACTATATACTCCAGCTGGAACTGTGACGAGTCTAGCTAAAGTTGCTAGAGCAAACATTAATTTAACTCTACTCTCCGATAAAACACTAATATTATAAATGCGAAAGTTTGTGTAGCCAAACAAACTTGTGTTTTTCGCCCTTGTTGAAGTATGTTTAATTGTTTATTCCGTTTTCACTCCGTAGCGGTTGAACGGTTAAATTAAAATTTGTTGTGGCGGTAGCTGGTTTATAAACGAAATATACCTAACCATTTATATTGGTATATATATTACTATAGTCACCGCGTTACCAACTGAGTCGTCGAGCAATAAACGTCATACCATAAGACCTGTAAGTGCGAGCGAGATAGATAGATATGACATTAGGGTGCGAGCGAGATGAGATGAGCAATGATTTATGACCTGACGACTCAGATGGTAATTCGTTTACTATAGCAACGCACCCTGCGTTGCGCACGGGTGTAAATCTTATTTTTTTACACCTTGGGTTACATTATTGGAGTTTTAGTAAGGATCCCTATTTTTATTGAAGATATAATATAGTCTATGTCACCCGGGGATAGTGTAGCTTTCCAACAGTGAAAGAATTTTTCAAAACGGTTCAGTAGTTTCGGAGCCTATTCAATGCAAACAAACAATCAAATCTTTCCTCTTTATAATATTAGTATAGATAATAATATTTTTAAGGTAAAGTTTTTCAGTCTAGCTTATACTTTCCATACGTCTCCAACACCACATTTCAAAGCTAGACAGAAAAAAAACAAACCAGAAAGTATTACATATTGTCAATGAGGAACGAAGTATACTAGCAAATGTAGAGACGAGAAGAGGAAAGATGTTTGGCTACCTTGTATGGCATGACAAATTAATGAAAACCATCACAGAGGGAAATAAATAAAATAAAATAAATAAATAAATATTCGGGACATTTTTGCACACACGGTCATCTGACCCCAAACTAAGCAAAGCTTGTGATATGGCTGCTAGAGACTGATATACATTCATATATAGGTTTAAATACATACATAAATAGATATTACACCCAGATATAGAACAAACACAAATGTTCATCACACAAATGTTTGTCCTAGGTGGGAATCGAACCCACGCCCCTAAGCTCAGAAGGCAGGTTCACTACCAACTGGACCAATGGGCTACCAAAAATAATATAGATAATGGGGAAAGGTAGAAGGTAAAAGAGGACCGGAAAATTAAGGACTCTAACGATGGCAAATTAATAAAATCTGACTAGCGTCCAAACACAGTAACAACACCTGACAACTACAACGTGGAAATTTATAAATTAAATAAATTACGTTTATTTGCTAAATTTTTACAAACTTATCAAATAGGTACAAAGATAAGAAAAATTAAATTATGAGTTAGTGGGTAGGTAAGAAAATGTTTACATACCTACTCCAAAATATAAAGTTTAGATACATTTTGTTATCTGTTTTGTTTTTAAATCTAAAATAGCAAGTAGATAATGATTATTTATTATAAACGTTATATACCTAGTATTATTATATTATACATGACTGTCTATTATGTTATGTGTTATTATATTTTTATACATTTTTAAGGGGCGGAATATATTGTTCTACTAAAATCTTAATTAACTAGAAATTTTGCCAAACAAAAAAGTTTCTTAAATTTATAAGAGGGTATGTTTTTTTTAAATTAATAAATTTGCAATACCTACATTCGACGACAAGGTAGGTTAGGTACATGGCTGAGCACTAACTCCTAACTAGGTTGCCCTGTATTTAGGATATCAGTCCCTTCCTGTCTACGCATTAGAGTAATATTATGATGGAGATCCACAGAAACACTGAAATAAGTTTCAATAATAATAGTTAAATAATTATATACTGGAATATATATATATATATATATTTAATTGAGCATATTAAATAGAATAGAAAAAAAAAAAAAAAAAAAAAATTTGTTCCACTGTTTGCCGTGGGACTTCTTTCATGAATAAAAGATACAGGGTTATTTTTCTAAATGTTCACATGCTATTTTCTACCATAAATTCACATACATATATGTACTTAAATCGAAAAAAATAATACCCTTCGACGGTTTGAAGACCGCAAATATGACAATCGCACAAAAACATATGCCATAATAAAGGAAGTAATTATATACTGCACAATTATTATTATTTTTTGTTAAAATGTTCATGACCGTGGATTCAATGTCCTTTAGTCGTAATATTAACCATGTTTACATAGTATTAAAAGCGTCAAACAAGTCATATTCACAGTCAGAGTCAAGCAAAGTAAGTCACGGACAAGTCAAACTCATGCCCCTGTAAAGTGGTGGAAATTTACAAGAGGCTCCTATGGAGTGTCGGAAACAACATGTCATGTTTCACCTCGTTATATCACTTGGCCACACTCGAGCACGCTTACGAGCACTTAATAATAATTCACCATTTACAACACATTAACACTCGAATATACACAAGTTTAGGAAAATTATCCAACGAGCCGACATTGTTTTTCCACGTTGGCGCCAAAAAAAAACAAAAGTAAAAACTGTGCTTTGTATTGCCTCTTTGACAGTTCCCAACTCTGCATGCACCAAATATCTATCAATATCATGCCATTCATGGACATAATAATTTATATCGTGGAGCGTAAACAATAAATGGGTAGGCAATTGGATAAAAAATTCGTGATCTTTTGAGCTCGGGAGAAAGTCCGGTTTGTAAAGGGGAGCGAGTAAAACCACGGAAAGTAGCTAGTCCTTTATTAAACTGAAACCTTAGGATTTAGCGTACGTCCGCGATATCTAATTTGGATTGCTCATGTCCAGAGCATTTCGGGATTCGAGATTTAGGTCGGACGGTTCGTTCAAGTCTACGAGATTAACGTGTTTGACTACGGCTAGAGGGAAAATTCATAGTTTTGACCTGTATTTGGGTAATTTTGGGGACAAATTCTGCTCGGTGCAATTGTTTCGTTGCAGTAGTGAAATAACCCACCACGTTTTTCAATTTATTCTTTTGTGTGCATGTATTAGACGAAAATTCAAGCTTCACAGTGAATAAGACTAAAAATTAAAGATTAAGATTTAAAAAAAAACTTTTTTTTTACCTTAATGTTGGATCTTGAATCTATCAAAGTAGAAACTAACTTTTTTAAAGAATCATCATCATCATAATTTCAACCATAGACCATAGGACGTCTACTGCTAGACATAGGCCTCTCCCATCGATCTCCAAAAGGGCCGGTTGGAAGCGGCCTGCACCCAGCGTTCTAGCTAATTTTATGTAATGGTCTGATCAAAAAACAAACAATGTCGCTTACCGAGAAGATTACTTATTCACTCGTCGTTTGAAAATCCCCAAATTACAGGTAGAGTTCCAGACTTTTGCAGTGATTTCATAAATTAGAGTTTACGAAGCACTTCGTACAAATACTAGAACCGTTGAGTGAAAAGAGATGAATGGGGCAATTCTGCCAGTGTTTTGGGAACCCCCACGGTGGTGATTTTGATGGCGTTTTTGTTTTGTAGTATACGTTTGATAGTTAATATAATCATCTTTTGGTTAACTTAAATAGATCTTGAAAACACCCATTTTCAGATTACAATAAAATTCATACCACTTTCTAACAGCAATAAATATCTTCCCTCAAGTCACACCCTCCTCACACCTTTTTACCTAACTTGACAACTTCAAGTGGCGCACAAGGTTTGAAGTTAAGCGCAAATATTAGCACGAATGCCGATCGAGTTCACATTTCAGGCCCTACTCGATCGTAAACCATAACTTTATGTGATCTACGGGGCTCCAAAGCGACTATGGAATTTTTATTCTCCGCACCACCTACTGAATACTGAATGTTTGAACGAATAATCTCAGAGACAAGAATTGACGAGAACCACTACCTACTTAGACAATTTGAATTGACCACTGTTTTACTGTTCACGAACGCATTGGAGGACGTTTTCAAACTCTTGGACTGGAACGGATTAGGCATCAACATCAACGGCGAATACATCACTCACCTTCGTTTTGCTGATGATATAGTCATCATGGCAGAGTCGCTGGAGGACCTAAATACGATGCTCAGTGACCTCAGTAGCCTTTCCCAACAGGTGGGTCTTAAAATGAACATGGACAAGACAAAAATCATGTCGAATGTCCATGTTGAACCCATGCCGATAGTCGTTGGGAACGATACTCTAGAAGTTGTTGACCATTACACCTATCTTGGACAGATTGTTCAGTTAGGTAAGTCCAACTTAGGCAAAGAGGTCGCCCGAAGAATCCAACTCGGACGGGCAGCATTCGGGAAATTGCGTGACATCTTCTCGTCCAAGATACCACAGTGCCTCAAGACGAGGGTCTTTGACCAGTGTGTGTTGCCAGTGATGACATATGGTACTGAGACGTGGTCCTTGACTGTTGGCCTTTTGGAAAAACTCGGAGTTTCTTTGCGCGATAAAATCCGAAACGTGGATATATTAAAATTTGCAAGTTGAAGTGGCAATTGGCAGGCACATCGCTCGAAGAACCGATAACCGATGGGGAAGAAAGGTTTTTGAGTGGAGACCACGAACCGGAAGACGCAGCGTTGGCAAGATCGGAATACTACCTTTAGAATCATTCCACGTCCATTGGTTTATATGTCAACCCTCAATGTTTTAAGTCGGTCACGTAGTTGTGCCGAATATTCGGCTTATGAGGAAGCTTTTGCAAGGAATCGTGTTGAAACGTCCGCGATAGTGACACGGGCATACTATACCGACTTTGTAACTGTACTTCACAATGGTTTTTCTATAGTGGTAGGGCTCTTTCAGGAGGTCACCTGGGGAAGTACCAAATCGTTGCCAGCTATTGAATTGCCAAGCAATAGTAATTTTTAAACTTTCGCGATTTGAACACATGTTTTAAATGTTTATCGGGACTTATCACGTATTATTTAATTTAGGTAAAAAATATGTATCTTTCGCTCGACATTTCGACCATGTTACAATGGCCGTGGTCACAAGCTGACTGAAAACTGCGGGTGAGTCCGGCAAGAAGAGCGGGTGTTTTGTTCTCCTACCCTCACTTGATCTTGAAAAATCGCAGGGTTGTCACTACGACACACAACACTGACTGTATCGGTAAATGTAAGTCCCGATAAACATTTAAAATATACCAAGCAATATTGTGCAATAATTACTCTGTTTCGTTTTCAAGGCCGTTTCCAGTGAAATACTTGGGGAGAGAGTTAACATCGAATATAGCAGAGTGACGCATGGCATAGCCGCGTAGTTTAAAATGTTAAAGTTTTAATTAACTGGTATGGACAAGCGTAATGCTTACCATTAGGCAAGCAATATGCTCGTCTCGAGACTCAGTTTATCATCATTATTGTGAAGTACGTGTGCCAAAATGTGGGTACTTGGCGAAATGTTTGTAACCTACCTACTTGGGTTAATAAATCAGTTGTGTCACCGACTTGGAGTTTCATTACTTTGCTCCGCCACAATATCCGTAATATTTAACTATTATCATCAGCCAGAAGACGTCCACTGCTGAACACAGGCCTCGCCCTTTAGCCTCCACAGTAAACGACAGCCTGCCTTTTGCATCCACTACATGCCAGCGACTCTCACTATGTCGCCGGTCCATCTAGTGGGAGGCCTACCTACGCTGCGTCTTCCGGTTCGTGGTCTCCACTCAAGAACTCCTTTCTTCCCCATAGATTATCGGTTCTTCGAGCGATGTGGCCTGACTCAGTTACTTTTATTTAAAAAAAAGTACATCCTAGAGATTTTTTCTCTTCCTCTCTCTGGCTCCCATACTCTTTTCTCATCGCATTTCTTGCTACGTATCTTACATAGTGATGAGTCAGTTTCACTCGCCACAGTCAAGCTGTCTTCGACTTCATCCTCATCATATCCTTATTTGGGATTTTCTCTAAAGTATGTGGCAAGAGGCTCGTCAGAAACGAATCCCTGGTTCAGACTCCATCTTCTTAGCCTTAAACATCGGCGCAAAGTAGCTAGTCTATCAGTTTTTTATCGGATACATTTCGTAGAGTGTGCATCGGATCTGCATGATCTAATTCTACCTGCCCATTTTTCTGTCGGACGGCCAGTGCAGGCAAGAAAGGCGACACTGCTTCATGTTTCATGGTCGATATTCCGAAAACCTTTACAAAGAGCACAAACTGCATTTTTTTAAATAATTAATAGGCTTGTGTTTGACCACAATCACGCCTGATGTTAAGCGATGATGCGGTCTACGTTGGAGCAGGCTTGCCTAGAAGAAACCACACTGAACTAATACTTAGTCTTTGGAATCATCATCATCATCATCATAGTCAGCCTTTTAACAGTCCACTGCTGGACTTTTAGCCTACCCCCGAAAGGGTGATTGGGCCATATCCACCACGCTGGCCCAGTGCGGATTGGTGGATTCACATACGCCATTGAATTCCTTCTCCGTACGCATGCAGGTTTCCTCACGATGTTTTCTTTTACCGAAAAGCCAGTGGTATGAAAATCTGTACATAAGCTCCAAAGAGCTCATTGGTACGGGCCCGGGGTTTGAACCCACGACCTCACGCTTTCTAGTCTAGCGGTCTCCCAAATGGGCTACCACGGCTTCTGTCTTGTCTAGTCTTTGGAATGCGCTGCCCTTATGGGTGTTCCCCGATAGTTACCCTGCTGACTTTACGCAGACGGAAATTATCACTCGCGCAAACAAATTAAACATCTAAGGGTGAAGCCAAACGAGCGTAATTTTATGAGTTGTGAGTCGCGAAATTTCTGTCGCGTAATTTCTGCTGCATTCGGTTTCATACAAAAATGCAGTTTGTACCACACGACGACGCAAAATGAGTTACCATGAAGTATGAGAGTGATCGAAAATACGCGACTCACAACTCATAAAATTACGCTCGTTTGGCTTCACCCTAACATGTCTAAGTAAGGCCTATAATGTACCTACTAGACTTCTAAACAGAGAATATTATATCGAACAGTGTTTAAATTAAACTGAGCGACAAATTTAATGACAAACCAGAGAACTATTTGCAATACATACTAAAGTATTTACTTGCATTTTAAGTTACCCAAGAGAATGCCATTCTTACTTTGGAGGGTGACAATAATTTCTAAATCTAGCGGAAAAACTAAAAAATATGAACGACTTGAACCGCGGGTCTTGTCTAATCACTCGTCGCACTAGTATTATGAATGTAAAGTTTGTATGTAAGTGTCTATGTTTGAATGCACTACACCATAACGGCTAAATCGATTTGGATAAAATGTAGCGTTTAGATAGCTTATATCCTAGATACACTATGAGTTCATCCTAGAAAAACTAGAACACTATGGTTGCATTTTTATCCCAAAAATATTACGGTCCCTGTAGGATCAGGTGAACCTTAGATCGAATCAATGTTTGTGAACGAATGTTTAACCCGACGTATCTATAAGGACACAAAAACTGTTTGAAATTTGAATTTCCCGCCATAGGTGAAACGTACTACCTTAAACCCATCCCCTCTTTTTGGGTCGGGGGCTAAATATAATGTACCTAACCAAAATATATTTTGTAAGAACTCCATCTGATCTGATTTTACGGGTCTCTTCTCAGTTTATTATCCCGTGACGTCACGCCACATATTTCTAACACAATATCCTAACTGTCACAAAAGATTGGTAACCCTATCCGAACCGTGAAACCCCAACGGCCGTTGCCCATATTACAAAGAATAGGAAAGAGAACAATCTTTTTTCTTTTAAACAACCATGTTTAATGCGAAGCTTGACCAAAATGCTGGCTCAACTCATAAGCATTGCCATTCAACGTCATGGTGATGCCACCAGCATGCTGGGTACGCTGCAATACAACTGGTAGTGGGCTTGAGCATTTGGATTGTCTTTAGACCTTCAACGGTCTATGGACAGTCTAACTTTATTTGTAGTTTTAGTATTAGCTTGTTTTTGTTTAGTTAATAAAGGCACTTGTCCCGTTAAAAAAAAACTATGTATGTGTCATCTACTTATCCGAAGGTTGTCTGGAAGACTTCGCTTTTAGCGAAAAGACCGCCTTTTCTGCCTCTATGTAATTTAATTTTCTTGCAATGTCCTTAAAGTGGTGTGAATAAAGTTTTGTATTGTATGCGTGTCACTTTTAGCGATAAGGCTGCCACCTGTAGCATGTACCTGTATGTTAAGGTACACTTCCATGCATTGCGGCCGATCGCAGCAACGCGTGTCTGCTGCTCGTGTCTAACTCCCGCGACTGATGCGTCAATGGTGTCGATTCTGTCATACCCACTCACTAAACTAAACCAATCTGACAGGACTAAAATGATCTGCCTCTCTTTTCATTTTATTATATGAGAGAAGGATGACAACAATTTTAGAGCTGTCAAATTTAGTTTTGTTTAGTTTAGAGTACATCAGAATTGATGCCATTACTTGGGATACTTTCAGGGTTGTTTCCATAATAAAAGTTACAACGGCCTTCTTTCAGCCTAGTACCACCTTACCGTATAGCCCTGTATAATCTAATACTGACCGTTAACTTCCATCTTTTAGTTTCTTTAGTTGTTCATTTGTCTTTTTCTCTTCTGTGCTGTGTACCGAAGTCTTGGCGGGCTCAGTGCGCTTTTAACATTGATTTACATCTACCCTCAAATAAACCTTTACCTAGAGATGATAAGATTCAATTTCCTTTGACTGGAGTAAAACATTTCCCGTCTAGATTTTCCTGAATATTCTTAAATTAGCTAAAGAGACTTTACTGTATACATAAGCTTTTGTACGTTACATAAAATTTTAGCCTTTTAACAGTCGTAATTATTTAAAGTAGTTTTATTTTCAGTGTGACTGTATAGATTGGGTGGAATCAATCCTATAGAGTAAAAACGATAGCCTGTTGGTCCAGTCGGTAGAGACCCTACCTTCTGAGCTTGGGGGCGTGGGTTCGATGCCCACCTAGGACAAATATTTATGTAATGAACATTTGTGTTTGTTCTATATCTGGGTGTTAATATCTATTTAAGTATGTATTTAAAACTATATATTATGTATGTATATCAGTCTCTAGCAGCCACATCACAAGCTTTCCTTAGTTTGGGGTCAAATGACCGTGTGTGCAAAAAATGTCCCAAAATATTTATTTATTTAATCTCTTAGTGAAAACAGTCAAAAAACGTTCGAGCGTCATTGTACATACATTGTATCAATTATATTGTTCACAATGCCACATTTAATCCAATTTAGACGTTATGTCGCTTGCATAGTGGTAACGTTAGTTATCCGCTATGTCATCGTAGATCTGGCATCGCGCGGCGTTGTAGTCGGATCGCGGTTACCTTGTAACTAACCAAAAAAGTCGGCGCATATCGTAGCGTGTGCCGAGTTTTGGTTCGGACATTATTTTGGCACGATTGTGACTCTATTATGTATTGTATCTTGGATGAGTTACATTATGATTTACTTTGATAAGTATAACTATATGTAAGCAACCAACACCTACAGACAGGCTCGCTCAACCACCATATAACATACAAATCGGAATTCAACATCTCCAGAACTCATAACCCGTACACCCACAGACCTAAATCCAAGTAGACGCCACAAGTCGACCTACCTTGCATGTCATTAAATTTTTATTTAATTTATTTATTTATTAATTAAAACTGCACTAAGCCAATTACATCAATAAAATTAATTGCAGTTAAAAATATCAAGATATTTTTTTTTTATTACATGTCACAAATACTTAAATATCTAAAAACATGCCAATTTATCCAGTCCTTGGAATCTAAATTTCAACATAAAATAAACACGTTTATCATGTGTTCTTCTCACAATACGTCAAACATACCGACATTAAGTCCGACCACCTGTCCACAAACACATCGCATACAGGGTTGTCTTTCAAGAGAGCGTTGAGCGCGGTGAGTGTACGCGGAATAAGAGACTTGGAGCGAGCTACTGTACGGCAACGAGACTCGGCAAACAGTTTGTGGTATCTACAAGATATAGATGTTTGTGGTAACATATTTCCAATACAGTTATAATTAATCGTCATTACTGAGTTAGGCTAAAATCAGTCTGCTCAACCGGTGCCGCAACAACACGTGTCAGTTTGAAACGAAAATGGGTAATTTTGCAATACTGACTTGTAAGAACACTGCAAATAGAGTTGGCCGACATAATAAAGATATTTCTTTTCACTTTTAGGCACGAAAAATGTGACACTTTGTTTTCATACAGTTTGGACCACTTGTGAAGTCTATTTAGATATAGGTCTGTGCGTACACCACACAATATCCCTCAAAGAATTACGCTCCAAAACTGCAAGTTTGTATCCAAGAACGTTCACAACTTTGTCACGCTGTCCGCTGCATTCGGCAAAATAATTCTTGACACATTCAAACATGCAAATCTTAACTTTACTGCTTCTCAGATAAGAGTGGAGACGAGAGCAGGAGTATGTTGGGTAGCGGTAAAATACAATGTTCTCGTGGTCGTATCAGCGTATAACTTGAAACCTTAACGCGCGGAGGTATGGTCTATCAAAATGAAACGACAATGTTGTATTTGGGTATTGTCCCAGAGCAGTTCTTATAGAAAGTAATCTTCAAAAAAAGTGCAATAAAATAATCGACAAATAACGACAAATACGTCGCCGACCCGACCATCGCTTTTTTAAGAACCCCATGTTATACACGTTTCCTACCGACCCTTTCAGACTCTATTAACTCGTCTTTTGAAGAACCTCATGTTGTAGCTTCTTGGAAACACCGCGAAAGGTAGCTCAGTGATTTCCACTGATCTATGATGAGCTTTTAGCCGGTATCGGCTAAAGCGATGATGAAAACGCGACGCCGGCATCAGACTCCCCGTTGTAAATGCGATAAAAGACGAGCTTTGCTTTTGATTGTTTAGCCAGCATGAGCGCATAAGTATTTTGGATGCTACATAAATCATCTCTTTTAGACAAAATGCCAATTTTGATGCCCATAAAGTTACACAAGCCTTTATATGTAACTGTGACAAAGTCTACTTTTCAAATAAGTACTCATAAAGTAACTTAGATAACTTTATCTAAGGTACTTTATGAGTACTACTATAAATAGAAAAATAGTCAAAGCAGTTCTGCTTTGACTATTTTTCTATACCATGGTTCAGTTTTAACCGGTACAAATTGCCATTCAAACGGTCATCGAGTTTTGTAGCGCGATTGTAATACGTCTATTCAGTTTTATTGTAATATCAAAACGTTTATGTAGTGAGAATTGGGCCGGCCATTTTATGGAGCGGAAGTAAATCTGAATTGAGTTGTTGGCCCAGTGAACTCGCAAAATATAATCTGCTATTGACCTTTTTACTATGAAATATGAACATGCGTCAAAAAATTAAGGTGAGGTTGATACAAAATTATGTAGTCAACTTGGGTTGCGTTGCATCAATTTGCGCGGTTATGGCAAACTGTAGGTACCAAATTCAATTACCTTGGTCACAAATAGTTAATAAGATAAAAAAATATGTAATTTTAGAAACATGATTGATGAAACTTTTCTCGATAGAATAATTCGCCGAAAATAGGCCTTCCAAAACACGTTTGAGTTTTTTCTCTGAATTTAGAACTTCTTGATAATTCGTTTTCTGATATTCTAACTGTCATTTGTTTATTGCAATTTGATATTCTGAGAGCACGTACGAAGCGCTTTGTTTCCACATTTATTGTGCGAACTGCTAGTCTGTGGAATTCGCTGCCTGAATGGGTTTTCCCCGTCAGTTACAATCTGGGTGTCTTCAAGTCGAGAGTGAATCGGTTTCTTCTAGACAAGCGTGCTCCATCGTAGACCACATTCAGGCGAGATGGCGGCCAAGCGCAAACCTATCTACTATAAAAAAAATTGTTAGTTTTATTTAAAATTAAAATATTTCTTGAGTACCTAATCTGAAGTTTTATCTTTTGACGCTTACGTTATTTAGTTCTGAGGCGGGCGCCAACTCGTGTGTATTTATTCTTGCTTGAGTAGATCGCATAGATTTGTCAGTTATCCGCGCAGGCGCATAACTTTGATTTGAGCTGATGACGTATCGACTTTATTGATATCAGCGTAATCGGCACTTTGCGTGCGCAGTGGAGCGGCGCAAGGGCAGCTTGGTACATATCTGGCCTAAATTGGGCTTTGGCAGACGACTATGTCACGCTTTTTTGCAAGAGGACCATTCATCATCAGCCAGAAGACGTCCACTGCTGAACATAGGCCTCCCCCTTTAACCTCCACACTGAACGACAGCCTGCCTTTTGCATCCACTGGATGCCCGCGACTCTCATTAGAGATTATTATTATTTTATTATTATTAGAGGACCATTAGTTAGTTTTAAATGGTGTCGCTAGAAGTTTCTAAGAGTGCGTGAAAAATTAGTAAGCGAGTCGTACTTATACTTACTCATACGTATAGCTGTGGTAGTCCATTTGGGAGACCGCTAGACTTGAAAGCGTGAGGTCGCGGGTTTCGAACCCCGGGCCCGTACCAATGAGCTCTTTGGAGCTTATGTACGGATTTGCATACCACTGGCTTTTCGGTGAAGGAAAACTTCGTGAGGAAACCTGCATACGTGCGGAGAAGGAATTCAATGGCGTATGTGAATCCAACAATCCGCACTGGGCCAGCGTGGTGGATATGGCCCAAGCAGTGGACTGTTAAAAGGCTGATTAGTCGTACTTACAGCTTTTGCGTTAAGACGTTTAGCGGAATAAGCATCTGGAAAAAAATATATAAACATATTGGAACGCGTACAATAATCAAATTGTACTAAGACATAGCTCCCTTGTTTGTCTGATCTAAAATAGAAGGGTTGTAAAGATAATTACAAGGGTCGCCAGGGTAAAGTTAGGGCAAACAGATATTGTTATTTCTTAAATTATGTCGAGATATGGTTCAGATAAAATAATATGCTTGTAAATTCAATTGATTTCACTTACCAATAAAATCAAAATAGGTCTATAATGTTTTCCCTGTCAATGAAAATCTGGAACAGGCCCCATTAACAGAAAAATTACAAACAATATAAATACGGATCGTAACTTTTTACAGCAGCATAGCTCCACGAATAACCGCCATAAAAATAGTAGCTGCACTTCAATCGTAAAAGACAATTTTTATGTAGATAATATTTTTAAGCATCTGAAATTATACTGGTTTACGACTGAGATGAGCTGGCCTACCCATCCAGTTTGTGAAACAATCACAAGATATCGTGTGTCTTTCGATGTGTTGGAATTCGATAAGAGGACCTTTGACCTGACGAGCCATTGGACCTTATTCTATTAGGTACCTTTATGTTTAGGTATGATCTAGACGTTTTATTTTGTCTTTCAAATCTTATTTTAATTATCTACTTAACTTATTTTGCAACAGCGTGAAAAATCACACGACGTTTTTTACAACACCATATAATAATAATAGAATTCCAAGGAAAGCGAACATTTTAAAGTGTAAGTGACATTTTTATTTTAAAAAGTGGCCAAGACGTAAATGAAACAATTTTTTCCATTCGTGTTCATACATTTCTTAATAATTGGCGTGCCCGATTTTTTTCTCGAGGGCCATCAATGGCTAGCGCAGGTACTTACCTAAAGTGCTAAGTTTAATCTGTTTAATAGAACTACACGCAAGCTCTTAATGCTGCTTTGCAATTCACAGGATACGCCATGCATGTAAACACATTAGCCCAGCTCGCCAGAATGCCTAGATCAGGGGTGCCCAACATACGGTCCGCGGGTCACAATGCGGCCCGCCAAGGTAACTAATCCGGCCCGCGAATGAGCCAAAAGTTGGGTAACTTTTAACTTTTTTTAGACGTATTTTTGTAAAGAACGGAGATTAATATCTATATCATCTATATCAGTGTGCCTGTGCATGCAGTTACAAGTAAAACCTGCTGTGAATGCCGCCAAAAGGTTATAATTTTATTATACCCTTTCTACTATTTTACTTATATTAGTTTTAATTTGCTCTGTTACAAAACATATCTTGGTCCGCCATTGGTGGAGCGCCAATGCACGTAGTTGCATTCTCATAATTTGCCGCGCTTTTCTGAGGTGTCGATAGGTCGCACAGGCGTCTGCTTGACAATGATTGGCGGACGGCCCTACCAACGCGTACTTGCTTAAAAAAAAGAAAAAAAAGATGGCGAATACTCGTATTTTCGTGTAACCTTTTTCATCGCTCTCGCTATAATTATAAATAAACAATATATTCTGCTACCTAAGCAGGACTTTAAAAACTCTTGACTGGACATTGGTGGTGTGTTGTGATTTAAACAGTCAAAAATAAACTTTTACATAAGAAGGTGCCGGCCGGCTAACCCGGTGTGCATTTTTTTTAACACAAATCAAAAGGAAGGAACCTGCAGAGGAGACTTGCCAGCCTACCGGACGATTGGGAAGAAAGCGGGTCATTTGCAGGTCAGTGCAGGTTTTTTAGTGCTTCCATATCGACACTCAGAAATCCTAGTTCCTAGGTGCTACGCCCCCTATTTCTTTACATGAAAAACCGTGAGCAATCACATCCAGGAAGGGCTATTTATACGCCCCTCCAGCCATAGTTACAAAGTTAATAAATCCGGCCCGCCACAAAATTTAGTTGGACACCCCTGGCCTAGATGATAGTGCAATTAAGTTAAATTATGTATGGAGTGCACTAGCTTAGACCTAAATCATTTGAGGACCTGCGAGTGATCCTATTACTGTCTACTCAAATACCAGAGGCACACATTTTTTGGAGAATAACTCAGTGCCCGACCCGGGTATGTCCTAAAGCTGCGACCAAAACCACTAGGGGGGTTAGACAAAACCCACTTTCTGTTAGCGTTAACGCCTGCGGAAAGATGAAACTGTATGAAAATGACATTAGCTTGAGATAACATCTCTCATGCTAATGTCATTGTCAATGTAATTTTCATACAATTTCATCTTTCCGCAGGCGTTAACGCTAACAGAAAGTGGGTTTTGTCTAACCCCCCATAGGATGGGCAGCAACATCCTCCTACTGCACGGAATGCTCTATGCGATCTCCAATCTATCAATTAGGGATTATGCCCCCCTTGACACTCAACATAATGTATTGAACAGCAATTTTTTTTCGCAATTTAAGTGTTGGTCCCATAGAAAAAGTCGGTCATAATAATGAGTACAATGACCTCCTTTCGGCTTAGTACTGTCTATATGTGTAACCCTGTATATTTAAATCACTTGACCGCCCACAAAGCCACTAAAGCCGGTGGGTAACGGTCAACAAACAAACAACACATCATTAGTTTTGATTTCATTTAATTTCGAGCCGCGGTTTTGTATCGGTCAACTCCTGTGGTAGGTATACAAGTATTTGTAGCGATGATAGCTCAGTGGCTGGCGCATTCGAATTCCAATCCACCGGATGTGGGTTCAAATCCCAACAATGATCTTGAGCTGACAGAGAAGGAAACCATAGCATGGTGGTGGCACATTGGTGGCGGCACTTTTTAAGGCTATGGCCATGGCTAGCTACCAGCCAAATTGAAATTCTGTCCCACAGCATATAGCAGTGTATTCCAGCAGCATCACTTGAGAGCCAGTTCCCATTCCAAGCTAGGCGTGTTTACCATCTTCGACTGTGGTCTAACGCCTAACCTCTCAACAATAAAAAAGCAATATTTAAAAAAAGGTACCATCACTCCATTGCTATAGGGCTTAATGTAGCCTGTAGGTAGGTACTGCAAGATATACCTAATATTATTTGTTGATATAGGACAAGAAAAAGTTGGGTCTTAGAATTCAAGGAGTAGGTACCTTTTATAAGACCACATGACACACATTTTGGGTCTTCGCAGCTTTCAACCCGGTTGATCAGTTAGTTCTTACCCGACTACAGAAGGAATTATATTTAAGAGTAGGTACCTATATACACTACACGGTAGGTACCACGTCGTCAGCACAAATCCAAGTTTTACCTCTGCGCGAAACAGTGACAAATCTATGTGATATAATTATTTATGCCAGAGTCGGCGTCTGCCTCAGAACTAAATAACGTAAACGACAAATATGATAAAACTCTAGATCACTCAAGAACAATCATTATAAAACAAAACTAATGTGCATGTGCAATTAAATGGCCATTAGAATATGAAATAAAACCGGCCAAGTGCGAGCCGAGCTCGCGCACTGAGGGTTCCGTAATTCCGTACCACCACAAAATACAATAATTTTATCAATTTTAAAAACCGACTTCAAAATTAGTAAAATATGCGATAACATTTAATTTTGTAGACTCTTTTTATTATCGTGCAAGAACGAAGCTGGCTCATAATGGCGTCCTTTTCTATGCTGTTCATAAAAGTATATTTAGACCCTACAAATAGGTATCTACCCTACCACTATAGGTACGTACATATCTATCTTATAATGGGTAAGAAGGTTAAGTACTTAGATCGCTCATTCCCCAACTTCAAAGTACACCCATCATGCAAATTATTATCCATCATTCCGACAAATCCCATGCATTCTGAAGTTGAACCCCAAGCTGAAACTTCCGACTTCAAAACTCCCATAATACTATCAGAATTCTGTACCCGTAATGGAACACACGGACCACTAAACTTGCGGAAGTGAACTTTTTTTGACAGGCTAAAGGTGTTTGGTCATATCTCTACTGAGGTTATATTATATCAGGTGGCTTTGCAGTCAAAAAAGGACAACACGTTTGATCAGGACATGGGGCCTATTCTAGTGCGGTCGAGATTATCTCGGTCATGCACTAACTCTCATGACATTTCTAATTAGCGAGACCGAGAGAATCTTGAGGTATGACCATGATCATTATTGGTAACTCATGCAGTCCAATACCCATTGCATCTTCGACTACATCTTTGCTTCTCCTCGACTCGAGTGAGATCGTGGTAAAACCTTAGGGTAAAACATACGTCTAGGACCGTGTAAAAAAATGACGCATAAGCACCGTCTCTCTTTCGCCATTATTCCCTGTTTAGGGGCCTTACGGACAACCGCTATTGCGGCACCAAACTAACGTTAAATCCGCTCAGTTGGAAAAACGGTTTGCGGTCGCGTGATTTTCCAACTGAGCGGATTTAACGTTAGTTTGGTGCCGCAACAGCAGTTGTCCGTAAGGCCCCAGGTCTAATCTTGACCATGTATTTTCTCTAAATGTATGTAGGTAGGTAGGTACCTTGAGTGCTCAAGAATTTATTCCTGGCATTAGAAAACAAAACAAAAATAACTTTTAAAAAAAAGCTTAGTGGCAGGCCAATAGTAGGTATAGTCAGTCTCAACACTGAAATGATCAAAATCTTTTCTTCTACCACTGTCAAAGTAGCAACTAGAAAGTAGTGTGTTAAACCCGTGTGTAGCCAAAGCCACCCTGGACCCTAACCAATCAAAATAATAGCTCCTACCTGCTAGACCTGCCGCGCCAGCCGTTCTATTCGTTCATTCGTTCAGCTGGTCATTTGTTCAATTGCTCTCGTTCTGGCGGATTGCTGAACTAGCTTCCTGTTTGTCTTCCATTCAAGCTGCATAATATGGGAAGACAGACTGAAAGAATCCGTTAACAAAGACGTGTGATTTATAATAGATAGGAAAATTGTCTCGTACTTAACAACCTACATGGCTTCCACCAAAATAAAATGAATGGACGGGCCATAACCATTGAACTTCCTCAGTAAAAACGAGGCAAAACCGTTGAACATATACTTCAACACCTAATTAGGTACATAGATAAACATAATTATACGATGTACAGTAAATTTGTTACAACAAATAGATAGCGGTTTTTTGATGTGTATTTACACTTCGGGGAAGCACACGAAGGCATAATTTTGTCAGATGTTTCGTTATAAAGTAACAATAGACGCGTGTAGCACTTCCTACGGCTAGAGACAGACTGAAACGAAGCGAGCGCCGGCTCTCATTTTGTTATCTTCAAAAATGCGCTTCTTCTGGGCCGGTCCATTCATTTTATTTTGTCGAAGCCTACATGGTATGAATATCTCTACTTACCAAGAACCCTCAGTGCGCGAGCCCGACTCGCACTTGGCAGGTTTATTACACTAGAGCAAATAAAAAAATACGTGTAAAAAATATTATTGTCTTGGGTTTTAGATATTACTTTTTTACATTACTAGCCGACGTACTGCAAACTACGTCATTTTCCCTGATAGACCTTCTGATACGGAGGGATTATTTAATTTTCTGTAATAGCTGACCAGTTGAAATTTTAACAGACTATAGTCTGTTAAAATTTCAACTGGTCAGCTATTACAGTTCGAAAGACAGCCGATAAGGTAGGACGGACAGACAGAGTAGATTTATAGTAATAGGGCCTCGCTTACACCATTTGGGTACGGAACCCTAAAAATCGGGCCAGGCGTTTTGGAGTTCATATGGAACATACATACCTACCTACACATACACACATCACCTTTTATAATTATATTATAGGTATACAAGACAAAATATAGGTACTTAGATCTATACATAATCAAAGAGATTTTTTGAAAAAATTATACTATGATATCATAAGAGTTGTATTTTTTTTCATGTTGGCGCCAAAACTAGGGCTATTAATTTTTTGAATCAAAATCTTTCAGTAAAAATGTTTAGGAATAAAAGAGGTTTCACGGTGCACTTGCCTCAATGGCGGGAACAATAGCCTGCCCGTGAATGCATTCTAATGAAATAAAGAAACGTTTTGTCCCCCCTCGCTGCATTGACTCGAGACCTAAATAGTCGCGCTGAATGAGCGCAACGCTATTGACGCCATACATGTCTCTAGATTCTATCTATTTTCATTTGTAGATACTTTCTTTTGAAAGTGGAGAATTAATAAAGGTCAAGGCATTTATGAAAGTATAGGCAATAAAGTTTGCTCGGGTACTACGAGATTGAATCAAGAATTTAGGGTAGATCCGCAAAAGATTTTTTGTCGTCTTTAGAGGATTTTGGCGTTTCGCGTCTTGTGCACTTGGCTTTTTTTTATTAATAATAAAAAAAAAAAATCGCTAATGAACAAAATTACATGTCATAATTCATAGAAACTAAAATCCCTTATAATACTTAGTAGCTACACTCGACTACGTTCATGAACACTTAATTAGTAAACATTATCCGTCGAAAATACACGTGCTCATGTACAAATAAAAAATTACTGGTGCAATTTTTCTTCGCCAGATTTTTTAACGCTCTTACATTAAAAGTTAATTAATTGTTTAACATTTTCTTTTGTCCTAGCTGTATTTAATTATTTTTAACATAATTATAATTATTATTGATTCAGGTAAAAGCCAACTCAAATATTACAATGAAAATAATTTTAATTATCAACTTAAACAAGACTTAAACTGATAACAACGGCTAGATAAGAACGAAACGCCGCCTATGCAACGTTCCGTTCGATGTGTTGTAAATGTCAATGTCACTGTCATTCACGACTTCAACTCCTGTCATCCGTCAGTTTAATCAATAAACGAATCAAAACATTGTTTTTGTGAATTTAATGCAAAAAAATCCAAGTTTTGGGTTTATTTTTTTAATCTATTCATTTATTACAGCTGTTTTGTACTTGATTTACTTTCTTGTGGGTGTTGGTTGTGTGTTACTGAACAATAATAGCATATCGTAAATACGTCACGAAGAGTCATCGTAGTCTTTTTGGGTTCAAAACATCTGATTTTGGGCAATTTCGTCACGTAAAATGGATTACGTCGCTAAATTAAAAATCCTAGTTATAGGAGAAAGTGGCGTTGGAAAGTCTAGGTGAGTTTTTCTGTGTTAAAGTAGATTTACTGAACAAAAACAACTTCCATTCATAATGCTCGTAGCTGCGTAGAAATGAAATGAACTTTACTTCCGGACGTTATCATTGAGTCATACCTACGTATTGTAATTACCCACCAAGTTGCTAAACATGGCTTGATTTTGTATTCTTGATGATAAAATTGCCATAGATAGTCTAGGCAGGTTTAAAGAGCCCTACATTATTGATGGAAGTAACCAACAAACAAAGAACCGACAAATATGTGGATGAAGTTAGTTACTAAACAGCATTGTTCAGTTAATTAGTTAGCCACCTTGACACAATGATCTACATAAGCTCAGCATGCATGATTTATTCCATGAATTAGCATGTTGAAGTGGCAGTGCGTAGGGCACAGCACGCAGAACAGATGGCCGATGAAGCCGAAAGATTCTTGAATGGAGACCATGGACCGTTAAGCGCAGCGTAGGACGTCCATCCGCAATGCAGGCCGCTTCCAATCGGCCTTTTTGGAGATAGATGAGGGAGGCCTATGTCCACCAGTGGATGTCCTATGGCTAAAATGATGATGACTAACCAAGGCCGTCTGCTTATTTGCCAAGGTTTTATTACAAAATATTAACTTTAGTCTTAGCTATTTGCCATATAGATTTTCTAGAAAGTTCACTAAAACTAACCTACGACTATTTGCAGTATAATCCTAGCGTTCACAAAGGGCGACTACAAGCCTCAGTTCCCTGCTACCATCGGTGTGGATTACAACAACAAAGAAATGGAAGTGAACGGGCTAAAAGTCAAACTTGGTATATGGGACACTGCGGGCCAGGAGCGGTATAGGACTTTGACTTCTAGTTTTTACAGGTAAGTAATGATCCCGCAATCTCTGACTAGTTGAAATAGTTATGTGCAGTTTTGATTCCATTGCACAAAAACAGTGATGGAAAACATTGTGAGGAAACCAGTATCCTTATAACCGGTATATACTGGAACTTTCAAAGAGATGACATTTACCAACATGCACTAGGCTGGCATGGTGGATTAGGACCCATCCTCTCTCTGAGAGAAGGCCTGTGTCCCAGCTGTGGGACCTTGATAGGCTGATAATCACATCACACATCATCAGCCAGTAAACGTCCACTGCTGAACAAAGGCCTCCCTTTTAGAGAAGGATGTTGCCATAATTGCACAATTGCCCTTCACTATTGTCTCAGATAGTTCTTGTGACTCCTCTACGCTCAGCTCCTCGTAGACATAATCTTCGGCTGTATACTCCACAATACGAAACTAATTAACGTAAAAATTCATTCTTTATTCGCACATTAATCAATTTCATTAACAACAATTCAACCAACGTTGACTTATTTATGATGAAGCTAAATACTTATAAAACACTATTTCCAATAACATCTTTGACACATTAAAAGTGAAATTTGATAACACTAAAAATAAAATGACAAAAAAAGGTAAAATTAAACCTAAATAAAACATTTTTTTGTATTAGGTTTTATATATTTGTAATTTGTATCTTATTTATTTATTTTTTCTTTCTGGTAACTAATTTATTATCTCTTATCTAAAGAGTTCAAATGTTTGGTTGGTGTTGCAACGGGGCATTTACACTATACAATACAATACAATTCTTTATTAATAACTCCATAGTTACAAGTCAAACTTCTCCAGTACACTTTCTACATCGCAAATTAAGCAGCTTGTATAAACAGTATATGTTAATAATATTATTATGTGTACATAATTCAAATTAAATAATCTTATTCTATTATAAATATTATGAGCTAAAATGTATTACAATATATTATGTCAGTATTTCATATGTCAAATTAATTCATTAATTCAAATTCAAATTCAAAATTCAAATAATTTATTTATCTAATAATAATATCCAAATCATTACAAATTAATTAGATTAAATTAATAATTCACTATTTCTAGTTTGTATTAGTGAAAACATGTTTTTGGCTTTTGTGTAACTGTTTATCTCATATCTACTGTATTAATTAGCAGCTGTATGTTTTCCTTGTAAAATATATAAATAAAATAATCCTCACGCTTGGCAAGCGGTTTGAGGATTGCAGTATGTGCACCGTGTTTTAATAGGATGCTGCTGCTCATACTCCGGTGGTTCTGGTCGCAGTTTCAGGACACCCGGGTCTGACCTGATAATGATGATGATGAATGATCTGGCTATTTAATGGCAACAACATTGAGATAAAATTCCTATAGAGTCACAATCTCTCAGTGAAAACAGTCAAAAAACGTCCGAGCGTCAATTGTACATACGTTTTATCGATTATATAGTTCACAATGCCACATTAACTCCAATTTAGACGTTATCTACTAAAGTTTATAAAAACATATTTGTTATAGAGAAGCCCATGGTGCTATATTAGTGTATGATGTATCAGACCCAAAGACATTAGACAAGTTAAAAGAATGGGCAGAGGAGCTTCAAGTTTACACCACCAAGAAGAACATTGTCTGCTTAGTAGTTGGAAACAAAATAGATCAGGTAAGTTTTATTTTGCAGTTACAAACTATATTATCCAGGGTTACTCATATAGACTTTACTAAGCCGAAAGGAGGTCATTGTACTCGTCATTATGAACAATTTTTACTACAGGACCAAGCCAGAAATCGCAAAAATAAAATAGCTGTTCCATGCATTTTGTTGTGTGTCAATGACTATTTTCCATGGAACAGCTGATATATTTATAGCGATTTCATGGTTGCTCCCTTAGTAAAAGTTGTTCATAATTATGAGTATACTTACCTCCATTCGGCTTAGTACAGTTTATACTTATAGGTAACCTTGTATAAGGAAAACCACAGAAATTATATTTTTTTTGTTCAAATTAGAATGGCTGTCAATGCATTTTTGTAAGAAATTTGTTAGAGCCAGTTGCACCCATATAAACGAAACGTCAGTCATTCGAAATCAGTTAGCAACTGTGATGCAGACAAAGAACTTTGAGACCTAACCATTTTGAGACTCATAGAATGCCCGCTAAAAAATGATTTCTATGTTGTTGATGTGCTCTACTTAGTCAGGCTATGCTCGGAGTTTCTTTGCACAATAAAATTCGGAACGGGGATATTCGGCGAAGAACCATAGTCACCAACATACCTGCTAAGATTTGCAAGTTGAAGTGGCAATGGGCACATCACTCGAAACCGATAACCAATGGGGAAGAAAGGTTCTTGAAAGGAGACCACAAACCAAAAAACACAATGTAGGTAGGCCTCCCACTAGTTGGAATGAAGACATCGTGAGAGTCGCGGACATCCAGTGGATGCAGATAGCAGGCTGTCGTTCAGTGTGCCTTCGTTCAGCAGTGGACGTCTTCTGGCTGTTGTTGATGATGATCATTATGTCATTAGCATCCAACGAAGAACAAAGGTTTGAGACCTTGGAATTGTGGTAATGAAACAAAAGTGGAACTGGGAAGGACAAGTTGCTAGGCGCAGTGATGACAAAGTAAGGTTTTAACAGAGTGGTGGCCGAGGCAAGGTAAGCGGAGCGTTGGTCGTCCAGCTGCAAGATGGGTCGACGATATTACTGCTATCGCGGGGTCGAACCTGGACTCCATTAGCACAGGACCGAGGCAGATAACATAGCAAAAGAGAGGCCTATACCCAGCAGTGGGATAAGGAAGAATGTGGATGATGATGATGTCATTCATTAGCATCAAGTGAGGTGTAGTCAAAATGCTTAACCTGTAACCATTTAAAAAGTGTATTTTGTGAAGACCTTCTTTTCTGTCTCATCTATGGTTGCAGTCAAGTGTTAAGCCGCAAACCTTTAAAAGAAATGATGTGATATTTAAGGACATTTTATTTTCTATACAGCCCAGAGCAGTCCCCAGAGAAAGGGGCCAAGCATTCGCACAGAAACACAGAATGCTGTTTATAGAGAGCAGTGCAAAAACACAGGAAGGAATCAATTTGGCATTCGAGGAACTAACACAAAAGGTGAGCCGACTTCTCGAACCTAGTTAAGTTAAAACTAGAATGATGGATTTACTAACTTAATTTTTAGCGTTCCGTACCCAAAGGGTAACACGGGACCCTATTACTAAGCTTACGGTGTCTGTCTGTCTGTCTGTCGTACCTATTAACGGATGTATCTTTCGAATCGTAATAGATAGCCAGTTGATTTTTTTACATAATATGTGATGTTACGGCGGATTACCTAAGAATAAAAATCGCGAAAGTTTAAAAATTACTACCTAAGAAATAATAAAAAAGTAAATACGGGATATTTACCCATGGTAAGGTTGTGGAATGAGCTCCCGATATTTCGGCGCAGTTACATGCACCATGTTCACGGGAAGACTGAACGGTAAATAACCCGTATATAATCATATAACTTTAGTGAACAATCGTGATAGTTTAAAACAGTGTTTTAATAAAAAAGTAAAAACGAAAGGGGGGTTCCCATACAACAAAAGTATTTTATAACATATTTTTGTATTAGCTCTAATGTAAAAACGGTAATACGTACAAGCGTCATACTTGGCATGATTATAGTACACACTCTAAAGTATTTAACAGCTAATAATAAATAATAAATGCGAGTCGGTGATAAATTACCTACTATTTACCACCGGTTCCAGTACGATCACCGAAGTGAAGCAACGTCGGCCGCGGTCGGTACTTGGATAGATGACCGCCTGTGCATTGATGGAATTTTGACTTTTTACACTACTTTTTTGTACTTTAGTAGCTACCAAGTTATGTGGTGGTACGGAACCCTCAGTGTGCGAGCCCGACTCGCATTTGGCCGGTTTATTAATGAGTATGACGTCTCTATTGGTAAAACATCATTGGGAATCAGCATATTTTATAACTGCCGTGATAAAGCCGTGAAGCCGTGGTAGCCCATTTGGGAGACCGCTAAATTTGAAAGCGTGAGGTCGCGGGTTCAAACCCCGGGCCCGTACCAATGAGCTCTTTGGAACTTATGTACGGATTTTCATACCACTGGCTTTTCGGTGAAGGAAAACATCGTGAGAAAACCTGCATACGTACGGAGAAGGAATTTAATGGCGTATGTGAATCCACCAATCCGCACTGGGCCAGCGTTGTGGATATGGCCCAGTCACCCTTTCGAGGGTAGGCTAAAAGTCCAGCAGTGGACTGTTAAAAGGCTGATTATGATGACACTCCTTTTTTCTACTTCAGTAGCTAACAAGTTTTGTGGTGGTACCAAACCCTCAGTGTGCGAGCTCGACTCTCACTTGGCCGGTTTTATTTAATGAGTACGACGTCTCTATTGGTAAAACATCATTGGGAATCAGCAAATTTTATAACTACTATAGTATCAAGTATTTCGCAGATAATCGAGACGCCAGGGCTCTGGGAGTCAGACGGGTCATCGTCCAACATCCGCATATCTCACGGCGATACAAGGCAACAGACTGAAGACTCTTGCTACGGCAACTACTGTAGGATATAGACGTATGTGTTTGTTGGCCGATTTGCACCGTCTGAGGTTAGTTGACAAATCGTTTAAAAAGTACTTGTATCATAGTCAAAGGATTGGTATTGACTATAGTCACCGCGTTACCAACCGAGTCGTCGAGCAATAAACGTCATACTATAAGACCAGTAAGTGCGAGCGAGATAGACAGATAGCGAGATAGACAGATATGACATGTGGGTGCGAGCGAGATGAGATGAGCTATGATTTATGACCTGACGACTCAGATGGTAACAGTGGCGGATCCAGGATTTCATTTTGGGGGGGGCCATTCTGACAAGTATAGGTACCTATGAGAATGCTGTGTAAAAGTGCACCTGAATCAAATCGAAAAATTGAGTCGAATGTATGGAATTGCTAGGTGTTTGGGGGGGGGGGGGCATGCCCCCCCCTGGATCCGCCAATGGATGGTAATGCGTTTAATATAGTCCTCAGCGTTTACAAATGCGATAGCGATAGTTTGACATTAGTACTTACCGATGAAAGGTTATGTTCGGTTCATTCCGTTCACTACGGCTTTTACACCCTATTAAACTGCACCGCGCACTAAATCCACTTACAAAGACACAAACAAATAACCAAATGAGGTCTTTCTATGGGTCTTTTACAGTTATTTTCAACGACGCCACAATTTGTCTGCCACCTGAAGTGTCAGACCAGTCAATGGCAAACAATAAAAACCCTATACGCCAGTAAGGGGAAAAAAATCTTTGTCCTGCTCACTCTCACAAAGTTGTTCATATACGTTATCTCACTTTCGCCTATATCCTTGACTATGACTTGTATCGAGTTAAGATGTAGTTTTTATAACGAATTTCGGAAGATTTAGTGTAACTAAAGATGGTGCAATCTATCCTTAGGCTGGGATTTGAAGAAGACCTAAAATAACACGGTTACCATTAAAGTACAATATATTTTTGTAGACAATCAAAATTCAACCCTGTACAATATATTTTAATGCCAATTTTTAAAAAGCTCACTTCTCTCTTCAAATCCAAAGCTTGTTTTTTTGTGATATTTTATGGTATGCTTGTGTAAAAAAGTGTTAACGCAATTTGTAAAAACAATTATTTTAAAATATGGGAACATCATTATCTATTATTTTAATTTCACAAGTAATTTAAGGGTCAATTTTTTAAGATGTAAGGATTTCTAAAAAATATTCTAAATCACACTGTAATATCAAATAGCTGACGTTAGATAATAACAAATATATTATGTAAATAGTTTGTTTTTTATCACCAAAAATAAACGGGTGAAACTTTTATAGCTATTGTTTTCTTTACAAAATATTCCTGGTCAAACTGGAAAAGTATCTTTAAAAAAAATAGCGCCGGTGTGTCACATTGTATACGCTGGTAGCACACCTCCGCCGCGAAACTAGCAGCGAAACCGCTACTCGTTGAAATATGAACCTCATATAATGTGCCTTACAGCAGAGTATTAAAAACGTGTGGGAGAAACGCCAAATATGTCGAGCGGCGCCTCTGTTCCAAGTTTGCTGTTTAAATTACTGCTGTATGTTAAACGACATAAGGTTGACATTTAAACTAAATAGTATCGGTTTCGCTGCTACGGTTTCGCGGCGGACGTGTCTTACTGGCGATAGGTACAATAATAATTCAAGAAAAATATGTTAGAATCTATAGCTGGTGGACTTTTGGCGCCAACGCTTTTGTCCTTTTTTGCTTATTGTAAAATTTTTGGCATATACACACACACCACAGCATCGCTGAGTTGGTAGCGAAACGTAGTCCTACTCTACATAAAAAAGTGAACAAAATCATGTTTGTGTACCTGTAGTTTTGAAAGTCAATTTGTTATGGTGATTTTTTGCTTATTAAGTGTTTGACCATTATGATATACCGCTAATTTGTAAAGCTTTTCTAACACTACGATAAGCCGTAAGACTTGCAGTAAGGCAGAAGCCATACATCTCTGCTGTTGACACACCAGATCGAAGGCGACGTCACAGGCAATAAAGCAAGACAGCAATAAAGTATTTTCCGGTTCCTGGTCCCAGTAAATACCCATGTATTACAACAAATCAACGTTAAAAGCCTCTACATACGTACTCTAATAGATAAAGTACTACATAACATCGATAAAAAAACGCATCAATAACCATTCATAATGGCGACGTGTAATGCTCTGCGGGGTACAGGAAAGTAGCTGGTAAGTTGAGGGCGGTAAGGCGCATAATGGCGTGGTTTATGGTGTCGTGATGGTGAATATTATTTTCGCATGTGGGCGTGGAAAATACGGGGAGGTTTTGCGTAGAAAAACGCAGGTGAGAAAATATTAGTAAGTACATTACATACCTTTTGTAATAAATATATGAAAACAGCTTGAAAAAATACAAACTAGTATAGGTACTAAAATATTAAACTAAACTAATGTAATAAACCGCTGCCAGCAGCTATCGTAACCAGAATGCTGGCCGCATTGCCGCTTTGAATTGCAATGCTAATACGTTGTGCAAGATATCGGCCAGCATTTTGGTCACGAGATGCTTCTTGTACCTTATAGTGTTTGGTATCAAACTGTAATATTGTGATCAAAGTTTTGATGATGCCTGTACTTATTTGTTAACAGCACTTTAAAAACCTTGTATGAATTTATTACCTAACGCTGTTTTTATTTTGGAGACAAAATAAATAAATTAGGCAAGTACTTACACCATAATACGGGGTGCAAGGGAAACACTCTCGAAGCCAATAGAAGGTAATTGTACTCATCATTATGAACAACTTTTACTATGGGACCAACCCTGAAATCGCGAAAAAAAATCAGCTGCTCCATACATTTTGTCGTGTGTCAATGACCGTTTTCTATAGAACAGCTGATATTTATTTGCGATTTCAGGGCTGGTCCCATAGTAAAACTTGTTCATAATGAAGTATTACATTATTTTGGCTTCGAGTAAAACTTCCCCTTACACTCTGTATAGGTGAAACCTGGTTAAGTCGCCAGAATATGATATTTTACACATATAACCATGTAAACTTCTAAAAATCAGAATCAGAATCCATTTATTGTAACACTGTGTACATTTTTATATGAAAGTTCTTAAAATAGGTTTAGTCTCAACAGCTTCGCCCTTAACGGACATACAATAATTTAATAATATTTAAAACTTTATATAATAATAACAATTAAATTCACAGACTTTGTGCCATAAGATTCTGGGACACACATATACCTACCCAAATTAGGTGGTACTTAGGTATAGGTTGAAAGAGAAAGCGGTGGGCATCAATTTTAACAACGCCCGCAAGCCTAGTTAAAAACATTCACAGTAAAAGTTTCAGAAACTACAGCAGCGGTTTCTCGCGAAACTTCACCCGTATATTTTGGTATAGGTACTTCGTCGTCGCCACGCCATGTACCTCCGAAGGCGCCTTCCCGATGCCACTGGTTAATTCCAGTGGCCGGGACACTTCCATTTATCAACGACTTCGACGACAAATAGGCCCAAGAACGCTGCCCTGAATGGCCCAAGATGGAGTCCCGCTAATAGCTGGCCATACTTCAGCCAGACTCGGGATAAACGTTGACAAATATATAAGAGAACCACTCATTATGATTTATTGACGACTTCTGGGAACGGCGAAATATTAATACGATGTCTTTATGAGGTTTTTAATGATGTTGACAGATACCTATAGGTAACGTTAATGCTCGTAATGTCAGCTTCTGGAACTGCTCGGTTGTTTATGGAGTTTGGCTTTGATAAATGGAGGCGAATGCTACATTCGTGCTGCTTAGATATCTGCCAGTTTTCGTCTTTTAAGAGTGTAAACGGGACCGTATTACCATGGATATGGCATTACTAAGCCTACGCTGTCTGTGTGTATGTCTATCCGTCCTACTTTTTAACGGCTGTATCTTTCGACCCGTAATAGTGCTAACAGAAGAGACGGACTTGGTTGACGGGCCGCCGGGAGAGATAGAGAAAAAAATCTCTTTCTCTACCGTTGGTCAGACAGCGGTCCGTCAACCAAATCCACACATCTGTTAGCACTATAATAGATGGCCAATTGAAAATTTCCTACAGAATAAAAATAGGTTAATTAAGAAACAATAATAAAGTCATCGATCGCTACTAAACTGATTTTGATGAAATTTCTATAGGACCAATCTGAAAGGTCCACATCGGTTCATAAATATCGGAGTTCGGAGGTATCAAACATAAGAAGGTTCGGAGGTAAAAACGCAATAGCACAGCGAGAAAAGCTATGCTCGAAGTTTTTTGCGCGATAGAATCCGGAACGAGGAACTTCGCGGAAGAACCACAGTCACCGACATAGCTGCTAGTTGAAGTGGCAATGGGCAGGCCACATCGCTCGAAGAAGTAATAACCGATGGGGAATAAAGGTTCTTGAGTGGAGACCAAGAACCGGAAGACGCAGCGTAGGTAGGCCTCCCACTAAGTGGACCGATGACATTGTGAGAGTCACGGGCATCCAGTGGATGCAGATGGCAGGCTCACGTCAGTGGCATTCTAAAGGGGAAGCCTATTTTCAGCAGGGGAAGTCTTCTGGCTGATGATATTGATGATACAAAAAATCAGCACATCAATTAATATACTTACCTACATAGGTACCTATACCTAATCCGTTTTCTCACCAATCATCTTCCTTTCGTCAATTATACCTATAAATATGTAAGTACCTATATCTATATTTAGCTACTTAAAATACATCAAAAGGAAATCCCCCGGAAATCGGAAGTAACGCGACCAAAAATACAATTTGCCCATCGAATTCGCAACAACCCGGCTCCAATATTTACCTACGCCCCGGACTGATTTAAACGGGGATTAATACAGGGTCCGTCATCCAGAAATATTGACTCTGATTTCTTTCGGCTCGTTTGACGGAATGTGATTGAAAAACGTGATGGATTGCCTTGTTTGGTTAAAGAGTGACGAGCGTGACCGATCTGTGAAAGCGTGTTGTACTTACGTGTACTTTGTGCCTTGTACAATTTTGGGGACGAGGAAAAATTATTGTCATACTTTAGGGATTCTTCTAGACCATCTAGGTACATCACATATATAGTCATAATCGTGCCAAAAAATTACCGAACCAAAACCGGCGCACGCTACGAATTGCGTAGACTTTCGACTACTTACAACGCCGCGTGATGCCAGAGCTACGATGACATAGCGGACAACTAATTTTGAAAAGAAAACTATGCAAGCGGCATAACGTCTAAATTGGAGTAAATATGGCATTGTGAACCAAATAATTGATACAATGTTTGTACAATGACGCTCGAACGTTTTTTGACTGTTTTCACTGAAAGATTGTGACTCTATAGAAATTGAATGTTAGTAGGTATATAAATACCTAATAATAAGTTATTAGTTTATATTGAAGTGCTTAAGTCATAAATGTAACGTATTGGTAATTTTTTTTATGATTACATTAAATACATTTGACTGGGCAAGTGCCTTTATTAACTAAACAAAATACAAACTAAAACTACAAAATAAATACAGTTAGACTGCCCATAGACCGTTGAAGGTCTAAAGACAATCCAAATGCTCAAGCCCACGTATTGGTTAAATCTGTAATGTTACTTTTATAAGAAAAAAAAATGAAGCATTTTATATTGTTGGCGTTACGCACGTTTGGAATTTTGCTGTAGGTTGATTGTTTCACAATCGTAAAACACCAAATCTTTTGATATGGTTGCGTTTTTTTTTTTTGGCATTTTGCGTCGAAAGGATTTTGCATATTTTCGAATTTGACATAATTATTGTACCCGTGCATAAAACAATCCATTTTATCAGCTCGATCCGAAGGCGCGGGCGGATTATTCAAGTCGAGAATATACCTAATTAGGTTTTATGCACAGTTATAAGTAGGTACACTCACCTTTTCACGGAATTAATGCTTCACGTGGTTATGACAAATCGAGTGTAAACCATCACAGTATAAAAGTTTACGAAAAAGAACCCCAAATCTCCTGACTCCATCGGAAGCGAGATAGGTAAAAGCATCGACATGGTTTCTGATGGAGAAAAGGAAAATTCTCAGTGGACCGCGATACGGCGATCTTTACAGCCATTTTACGATATCTTATCTTGAAATATGAGGGGAATCACCTATTAGCATTGCTAATATTTTATGCGGCCGTAACAAATTGCTGCACTGCGTACAACAGTGAACAAACCTTTGGAACAAAAAGTTTGATAAGCCTAAAATTACTGCTTTCTTTAGGAGGTAGACAAAACCGAGTGGAAAGTTGACACCTATTTTTATAACCTACCACCTATTGTTACCTATTTTTATAATTATTTATTAATTTCATTTTTAACCTGTTATTGACGTATCTTTCTGATATTAATAAAATAAAGTTATATGATTATTTATACACGGGAAGACTCAGTCTTCCCGTGAACATGGTGCATGTAACTGCGCCGAAATATCGGGAGCTCATTCCACAACCTTACCACGGTAAATATCCCGTAAATAATCATATAACTTTAGTGAACAACCGTGATAGTTTAAAACATTAATAAAATAACTATGAACTATAAGACATGACGCACTGCCAATCCGAAGTAGCTAATCCGAAGATGATGGCAAATACAGAAAGAAGTTAATGAGAAGTTTTAGGGTTCCGTAACCAAAGGGTAAAAACGGGACCCTATTACTAAGCCTACGATGTCTGTCGGTCTGTCCGTCTGTCCGTCTGTCCTACATCTTCTTTTACTATATAAAAATAAGTCGGGTTTTCCTTCCTGACGCTATAACTCCAGAACGCACGAACCGATTTCCACGGTTTTGCATTCGTTGGAAAGGTCTCGGGCTCCGTGAGGTTTATAGAAGTCATCTGGTGGCGAAACGGAGTTCGCCGGATTTGCTAGTTTTAAATAAAAAAGTGAAAGTGTTAAATTTTCACAGAATATGAAACGGCGGATTAACTAAGAAATAATAAAAAAAGTTATAAAGTAAAAACGAAAGGAGGGTACAAACGTATTTTTGTTTAAGCTCTAGTGTAAAAACGGTAATACGTAAAAGTGTCATGACTATAGTACACATACTCTAGTGCGAGTTGGTGACAAATTTCTGTTCATTACCAAGTTATAACTGGTAATTTCGTTATTGAATTTTGTGTTTGTATGGAACCCTCAGTGCGCGAGCCAGACTCGTACTTGGTCGGTTTATTTAGTGCATGTAAAAATAGTAAGTGAGCCGTTGTTACAGTTTTTGACTGAAAACATATAGGTATGACTTTTTTTTTTTTTAATTCCTTATTTTATTTGAAGGAGTTTTGTCGATATTCGACCATGCCACTCCCGTAAGTCTAATAACATGATTGAATATAAATGGAGACATTTGAACACGAACGAGAATTGTACTAAAGCATATCTCCACTGCTTATCTGATCTGAGGGCCATACATACAAGGTACCTAACATATATTAAGGATTTATTATTATTTATGTACATAGGTAGGTATAACAAACAAAGAAAATAAAAAAAGCCTTAACTATTACTAATTAACACTAATATAATCAAAAATCAAAAACAAGATGTTGCCCGTGTGGTAAAGTGCCAAGAACGCTGGCTGCATTCCCGCGTTGAATTGCTAAAGAAATTCTCTGCGCGAGGAATGAGCCAGCTCTCTTGTCACCAGCGGCGTCAATTAATTGTGGCGAAATTTTTTTTATAAACTTTTTCGTACATGGACCCCATGGACCAAAAGTTTCGACGCCAAGCGGCACAAATATATATTCACTTGAAAGTGATGCATACTTGCGCCGCTTGGCATCTTCTGCTGCCTCCATATATTTATAAAAGGATGTGCCAAAATTACCATCATTTTGGTCGTATCAACCAAGCACGAGCGCTCTGATATTTATTTTATTTATAGCCAAGGTGCATAATAGGTACGAGTCCACTTTTAACCACCAGCTCGGCTGTCAATAAACGACGATTTTGTTTTTATAGATACCCTATAGCAACGCCTTATTCTAATTGTTATCTAATTGTTATAGGCGGAAGCAGCAGCTGGTCACTCACTACATACTAATACTGCGCAGTAAAGTGAACAGTCCACAAACTTCGAGCAGTATTGGGTTGTTTGTGCCTGACAACTATCTGCGCTGCGGAACCCGCCGCCGGCATCAGATGCTCGCGTGCTCCGTGCCGCGGACGCACCACGCCAACAACGCGCCCACGCGGCGGGCTGTGGCGCTACTCAACGCATTTGCGCCTGAATTCCAGCATGTTGACATTTTTTATGACAATATTAATATAATTTCCTCATATTTAGGGTTATTTCTTAGTAGGTAATTAAGTAGAATACATAATATTTGTTATTTAAATAGTTTGCGCTTTGGTTTAACTGTAAGCATTCTGTTGATGAATAAATAAATAAATGAAAAGCATAGCATGTTCGGTATTAACCGACAAGCGTCGGGTAATGCCGAACACCAAAGGTTTCCTTATTGTTAGAAATATTTTTGTTCGAAATAATTTAAGAACGTTTATTTTAGGATAAGTTACTTACCTAGTAGGATAAATAAATGGATTGACTTATTATATTAGCCTGCATCGTCCCACTGCAGGGCAAAAGCTACCCTTCCCTCCTTCCTACGCATTAAAAACAACTCTGCATCAAAATACTATTGTTATATTTCAGTTTTCCCTTTGGTATTCGCGATTTTGCCCTCTCTCCCGTAAATTAGAAAGAAAGAAAGAAAAAGTTTATTTGTGACCAAATTAGGCTTATTAAAAAATTGCTTATTGACAAGTTATAATATAAGTTTTAAATGTTTATCGGGACTTATCACGTATTATTTAATATAGGTAAAAAATATGTACCTTTATAATATAAGGTCACAAATCGGCCCCAACTCAGCATAATGCTGGCTGTTAACCAGCGCTGGTCTTCCGTTGGAGCCGTTTGGTGATGTCTCGGTACAAGCACACATACAGTACACACGACCAAATAAAAATATAAATAAAATAATAAATAAACCAATCTAAAAACAAATACTAATATGATGACAATGAGGTAATTATTATATAATATTTTACTATATTATATACTTTGAAAACATAGTTCCTTTTATTGCACTCGTGTCATGCTTTTGAGTTTCCTCTTGTTGCTGATGTGCAGTAATAAATTTTTTAAGTTTATAACTAAAACTTTTAACATTAATTAAATTAGTCATTGCACCCGAGATTTAGTACTGACTCCCTAAGTTTCCTAAAGATTCTAGCACTCCTGACGCCTCGCTACTCGTAGTTTGTTTAGCAATCAATACATAAAGATAGGCCCATTATCCCGTTTCCTTATAAAGGGCGGAATTATGACGCCGTAAAAAAATATTGGTGGAGAGAATCGACCAAGTCGCTCTGGGACTATAATTTTGGGGGAGTTTGACTACTGATGCAGGAAGTGCCTTTCCTATTATATTGTTCTGTCGATCTTGTTACGTTTTTTTTTATGGCTTAGGTGGCAAACAAGCAGACGGGCTGCCTGATGGTAAGCAGTCACCGTCGCCTATGGATACTTGTAACACCCGAGGCATCACAAATACGTTGCCGACCCTTTAGAGCTCGATTAACTCGCCTTTTGAAGAACCCCATGTTGTAGCTTCTCGAAAAACGTAAATTCTTTCCATCCAACGGTTGCCTGGAAGTGATCGCTTTTAGCGATATGGCCGCCACTTGTGGCACTAGCTTGTAAGTGTTTTTTATCTGTTTGTAATTTTTATTTCTGGTGTACACAATAAAGAGTTTATATCTAAATATCTAACCCGAATCCTTATCGATTCGATAAGGGAGGAGGGTTTGATTTTTCGATTTATCTTGTATGATAGCCCGTTGGTCGAGTTGGTAGTGAACCTGCCTTCTGAGCTTGGGGGCGTGGGTTCGATTTCCACCTAGGACAAACATTTGTGTGATGAACATTTGTGTTTGTTCTATATCTGGGTGTTAATATCTATTTAAGTATGTATTTAAACCTATATAATGTATATAAATCAGTCTCTGGCAGCCATATCACAAGCTTTGCTTAGTTTGGGGTCAGATGACCGTGTGTGCAAACATTTCCCGAATATTTATCTATCTATTGTTGTTATAAACGTGCAATATTGGTAGGTATATTTAGTTCACATTAACTTTATAATTTTTTTTTAATTTTTTTTATAAAATTTGTGAAAACCACGTCAGTTTCTATAATAAAATTACTGGTTTTTACCTAATTATGTATCTTCAATACCTATTATGCACGGTAGAGGAGACGTAAGTATTTAAACCTTGCCAATATTTTTAATGTGTTTACGAAACCTTGGTAAAATTATTTCTGTCTACTTATAAGATTCCTTTGAAGTAATTTTATATTAAAGGGGTTTTCCACACAGATCACTATTTAAACGTTAGAGATTTTTCAAAATGTAAAACAAAGAAAGCTCAAGAATTCGTAGGCTGATATCCCTATCAGCCTACGAATTCTTGAGATTTCTTTACTTCTTTAATTTCTTTAATTTAGCGATCGTAGCTAAGCCGTTAAAGTGCTTGTGGCATTTACCTGGATAGCTCAGGTTCGAATCCTGTCGGTCGTATTTTTTTTTAAATTGTCAAATACTTTTAAATAGATTCATTGGATGCAGATTTACCTTTTTGGATCCGAGTATGTCCTAAAACTTAAACCAGAACCACCGGAGGATGGGCAGCAGCATTCTATTAGTACACGGTGAAATAATTATTATTGTCAGTAATTTCGATTAATTTAGAGTCCTAAAGGATCGGTATCGTATTTGTGACGCCTCTGGTGTTACAAGTATCCATAGGCGACGGTGACTGCTTACCACCAGGTAGCCCGTCTGCTTGTTTGCCACCAACGGCATTAAAATAATAATTAAAAATTACATTATAAATAATTTTTTGGGTAATATTTGCACACACGGTTATGTATCTGACTCCAAACTAAGCAAAGCTTCTATTATGGCTGCCACAGACTGATATATATACATATAATATATTTTAAATACATACTTAAATAGATATTAACACCCAGACAGAACAAACACAAATGCTCGTCACATGAATGTATGTATGTACCTATTGTATGCAAAGATAATAAAAGTAAAAACAGTACAAATTCTACGAGAGTCGTTGTACACATCAATTATATAATTAGCAAAGCCACATTTATTCCAATTTAGACGTTATAACCTTTGCATAGTGTTCAACTTCGCTTATCCGCTGTCATCGTAGCACTAGCATCGCGCGGCGTTGTAGTCGATAGAGGTTCCCAACTAACCAAAAAGTCGGTGCAATGTATAACGTGCACCGAATTTTGGTTTAGTTTTTTTGCACGTTTGTGACTCTAAGGAGTCTAAGGTATTGTATCTCGGTGATGGTAACTAAATATGCCATGATTTAAACCCAAAATGATGTGACATAAAGGCTCCAATCTACCCAGGCACGCCTGCCGGCCGGCACGAAGCTTCGCCGCACCTCGCAAAAATTTATTCACTTCGCATAAAAGCGAAAACCAATTTAAATCCTGGAATTATTTTTACGTAAATCGTTCAAATAACACGTTTTTGGAACAAACGGCTCGTGTCGACATGGCGATAGCGGCCGCGGAATTCAATTCAATATGAATATTGATATTGAGAATGTTTATGGAAACAGTAAATGCTCTATAATAAGTATGTTTGGGTTTAAAGTTGGGGAGGAATTGTGGAAGTAATTCTGTTTATATCATCAGCCAGAAGACGTCCACTGCTGAACATAGGCCTTCCCCTTTACCCCCACACTGAACGACAGCCTGCCTTTTGCATTCACTGGATGCCCGCGACTCTCACAATGTCGTCGGTCCATCTAGTGGGAGGCCTCCCTACGCTGCGTCTTCCGGTTCGTGGTCTCCACTCCAGAACCTTTCTTCCCCATCGGTTATCGGTTCTTCGAGCGATGTGGCCTGCCCATTGCCATTTCAACTTGTGGAAGTAGGTAATTAAATTTATTTACTCGTGGTTAAATAGCAATACAATACAAGCTAACGCTAAACTACAAAAATAGTTAGTTTTTAGGGCTCCAAGTGCGCTTTTGTTCGGTTAGTCACGTGACACAGATTAGATACATTTTGGTGTTTTTTACGGTACCTGAGCAGCCACCCTCGGAATCTCGTCATTTGCAGCATTTATCAGGGTTAGGTGGGAAATCATCATCGTCCCTCAGGTAGGTACAATTGAGCTTAATTTAATTAAAACTCTGCGGCGCGCCGCGCTGCTACGGAGCTTGTCGGCTGCCGCGCGCCCACCCTGCTGGCAGGCGCTGCTACGGAGCCGGTCGGCCGCCGCGCGTCCGCCCTGCTGGTAGGTGCTGCTGCGGAGCCTTCGGCCGCCGCGTGCCCCACCCTGCGCCGCTCCCATAACGCACTGGTGGCTGCGGTAGGAGAGTGGCACACCAGCCCGATACATCGCACGTGGCGTATCACACTCCCATATTTTTTATTTTATATGCTTTTTATTTTTGTAATTTATACAGGATGTAAGGGGAACACTCTCGAAGCCAAAAGAAGGTAGGTAATTGTACTCATCATTATGAACAACTTTAAGTATGGGACCAACACTGAAATCGCGAAAAAAAAAAAAAAAGAAAACAGTTGTTTCATACATTTTATCGAGTGTCAATGACCGTTTTCTATAGAACAGCTGATATTTTTTTCCTGATTTTAGGGCTGGTCCCATAGTAAAAGTTGTTCATAATGATGAGTACAATTACCTTCTTTTGGCTTTGAGAGTGTTCCCCTTACACCCCGTATTTTCTAATCATCAATTAATTAAATTTCATACTGTAGGTACCTAGTTAGTTCCAGGAAATTCTGTTTCTTTCTGTTCACAATAAAAGGAAAACATTTCTTACGGCCTTACATTTAATTAAAAGAAAACAAGTTTGCCCCAGATCAGGTGAAAGAACTCAATACAGGCGCTGAAGAGCCCTTGTCTTCCCAAATTAAGAATCGGAGTATCTCAGATACGCGATCTCGGGAAATTTCCGTCTGCCGTGAACATGTTTTGGAAACAGATCTTTTAATAAACATGATTTTGTTATAAAGACTTGAGTGTCTAAATTCAAACAGCTACGAAGAGTATGTAGAGCTTTAAAGACGTTCTGCTTAGAGGTAATTGTGATTAGGAGTAATTTTATTTTAATTAGCACAGGCTTAATTAGAGATAGAATTTCCCACAGTAATTCTTGTTTCTAAGGACTAGGAACAAGAATGTTTTGGGTGTTCTATTTTTTACTTAGGTATATACTGGTTGAGTTTTTACCGAATCGGAAAAAATTGGGTGTGAGAGGTACAAAGCCTTTGCATATTTTCAAATTTTCTAATGTAGCTTTTACGTAAAATCAAGCGTTTGATAATCTTGCGACACATGATATTAATTACAAAAATTATAATAATATGTAAAGTATACGTAGGTTACTACCTACTTTGGTATCGGTACTTGGTACTGGTTTCTTGGTTCATCATCATCATAATCAGCCTTTTAAAAGTCCACTGCTGGACTTTTAGCCTACCCCCGAAAGGGTGATTGAAAGGGCCATATCACCACGCTGGCCCAGTGCGGGTTGATGGATTCACATACGCCATTGAATTTCTTCTCCTTACGTATGCAGGTTTCTTCACGATGTTTTCCTTCGCCGAAAAGGCAAGTGGTATGAAAATCCGTACATAAGCTCCAAAGAGCTCATTGGTACCATTGGTTTCTTGGTTACTTTACTCTATTATTGTATAGCAGTATTGTATAATTATATAATGTATTGTATAATTAAAGTCGCTGGCATCCAGTGGACGCAAAAGACAGGCTATCGTTCAGTGTGGAGGTTAAGGGGGGAGGCCTATGTTCAGCAGTGGACATCTTCTGGCTGATGTTGATGATGATGATGAGTATTGTATTATTAAAGTAGCTGCGCCCCGCGGTATCACCCGCGGGTATTACATTATCTATCTGCCAGTAAAAGTCTCATCAAAATCAGTCCAGCATTTTCGGACTCAACAGGGAACATACATACATAATCATGAACATGAAATAGGAATAAACACAGACATGAAATAAGATACTAACTTCTATTCCAAAAACTCTCGCTTTTTATAACCATGTAGTCTGCACCTATAATTGTGGTGGCGTTTAGTTTAAGTCTTGTATCTTGTCTCCGTCATATAAAGTAAGAGCGTACATCATGTTGGTGTTCATTAATAAAAAAAATAAGATTATAGACAGTTTTTTTTCCTACATATACTTACCATAGTTACCGAAAAACTGACGTTTCGGCTAAAACACATTAAAATTTTATATTAATAATAGAATTTTGTTAATCGAGTGGAGGCCGAGGCAAGGTAAGCGAAGCGTTGGTCGTCCAGCTGCAAGATGGGTCGACGATATTACTACTATCGCGGATCGAACCTGGACTCGATTAGTAGGACCGAGGCAGATGGCATAGCAAGAGAGAGGCCTATACCCAGCAGTGGGATAAGGAATGCTGTGGATGATGATGATCATCATCATCATCATCATCAGCCAGAAGACGTCCACTGCTGAACATAGGCCTCCCCCTTTAACCTCCACACTGAACGACAGCCTGCCTTTTGCATCCACTGGGTGCCCGCGACTCTCGGATGATGATGATGATGATAAATAGAATTTTGTGTTTATTGCTACGAATTAATTGGCACAAAATCTAGCTGGTGAGACCATAAATATGGGAAATAGGCGGTGTGGACGCCGCCAACTGCCTGTTCGGCGGTCAGCGGCATCGCAGCGGTGACAGTGGAGCATTCCCTGTAGTCTCGCTATTATTGTTCCGTAACGGGACGAACACGGAATGGTATAGACTAATCTATACAACTTTACGCATACAGATAGACTGTACTTTGCCGGAAGGAGGTCATTGTACTCATCATTATGAACAACTTCTACTATGATACCAACGGTAACGTAAAATAACTTAAAAAAATATCAGCTGTTCCTTAGAAAACGATCATTGACATTCGATAAAATGTATGGAACAACTGATTTTCTTTTCGCAATTTCAGGGTTGGTCCCATGGTAAAAGTTGTTTATAATGGTGAGTACTTACAAATAGTACAATGACCTATTTTCTTTATAATTATGCGTAGCCCCCTATACTTGGTCCAAGTTTTTTGACCAAGTAAAGAGAAGAGGCTTTGATACTACCAGATCCTCGATATGATCGCAGATCAATTTGGTGTTTTCATATTTATTTTGTTCGTCATAATTTTTTGTAGGGAAGTGGTTCATGCAAATATAAGTTTTAAATTCAAATATGAATTAAATCGGGGTTACGAAGATAATATAGAGCTCACGAGTTTAAAACTCATCAATCGTTTTATATGGATTAAAAAAAAAATATTTGTACCTACTTGTATAATATAGTAATTTTTAAACATTCGCGATTAGAATAGAATAGAATAGAATATTATTTATTATCATGTGGTTGCGTTAACAGACATTTTACATAATTATATAAAATATTACTAACACTTCAACATGGACTCGTCAAAAAAAATTATAATATAAATAACATCATTCGTAATTTGTAAATATTATGTACCAAAAAGCAATTAGTATATATTCTACGTCTCCCTCAAAAAACGATAAAACAAATAGTAGAAAGGGATTGAAATTAACATAATATACACTGAGACGGGACTCGCAAATGAAGAAAACTTGAACTCTTACCTAAAACTCGCAATACCATTAAAACTCGTTCTCATTATCCTATAAAAGTTTCATATAAAAGGTCTTATACCAGCATTCTGTCGCGGTAAAGGCGTTCCTACAACACATCTGCAGTGAGTATCAGAAGGGCTTATTAAGACCGTGCCTTAACTGCCTTTCCAACGAATGCTTTCAAGAAGTTGTTGAGTTTTCTTTCAGAGTTGGTCATGTTTGTGTGGGAAGTGTAAAGAGCGGTTGGAACGTGAATAAGGTACACTCAGGTGCAGTAATAGCTATTACCTACAATTAAAAAATAACAGATAAACACATTTATGACTTGTAAAACAAACCAAATGAGATAGTGGATTGAATCAGGAGTTACTTTGCTGAAATTCATCTTCAGAAATGTTTGTTTAACAAATCTCATGTGTATTTCCGCTTAAACATCGTATTAAGTACAGTAAAGAATTAATGATTGATTATTTATAGACTTAAATCAGAGATAAATTATTATCTAAAGAAATTTATTATCTACAACGATAATTTAACACTACTAACCAGAAACTTTGATTGAATTAGGCGTTATTTTGCAAAAGATCACCTTCAAAGCTGTTTCTGTGACGAATCTCTAGTGAATAAAGTGTATTCCTGCTTTAACATCGTAAATATCGATAAATAATTTGCGTTTTTTTTTTCTACAGTTATTTGTCAATTATGCTAATTTAACCTACACTGAAACGGAAATAATTAAATCTGAAAAAAAGATAACCTGTAACTTACTGAAATATATTTGTTGTTTTGTTCCTCTTTTTCTATAATGATATGCGCCAAATTCGAAGGTTTTTACTGGTAGACAAACCGAATTACATTTTTGCACATTGCTTTTGGCGAGGGATTTTTAGCATTGGTACGAATACTTAGGAAAGCATAGACAACTGAAATGTACCGAACTCAGCGGTCGCAAACTTGATTTTTATTCCCCCGATGCTAAAAGGATTTTAAAAGTTTAACATGTGTAATTGTGTTTCTTTGTGTCTACGTATCTGTGTGTCTGTTTGTAGCATCGTAGCTCCCAAGATCGTAGCTGTGATTAAGATTTTCGTGTCTGTAAGATGACTTGTCTTAATCAAGAGTGTTCTTAGCCATGATTCAAGAAAAAAAATTGAGTCGTTTGATGATAATCAGTTCTTATAAAGTTTTTTTTTTAATTTCAATTCTTACCTGTTGCATATTACTTTTGACGGGGGATTTTAGCGTTGGTTTAAGTAGCAGTACATTTAGTAGGCAAGGTACGTTTTAAAGTAAACAGCTGACTGTACTAGCCGTTGTGTGATGCTAATTGCAGGGTTTGAGCCTCGGGGTAGTAGGATGCCAATTATGTGAGCTAAGCTTTATTAACCCGGTGCTTCTTACACCAAACTAACGTATTAAATATAGGTTTGATCTAACTTAGTTTATTATCCATTCTTTAATAAACAGACTTTTAGAAGACCCTACGGGTATTCTGTACCGACCACGATTACACGAGATTAATCCAGTCTCAGATTTAACTCTATTCACACTGCAAACTGGTTTCGAAGAGCTTTCACTGTTTTACATCATCCCATCATCAGCCAGTAAACGTCCACTGCTGAACAATGGTGTTAGAGAGGGATGTTGCCATAATCCCCACGCTTGGCAGGTGGCTTGAGGATCGCAGTGCGTTCATTATGTATTAATAAGACGCTGCTGCCCATCCTCCGGTGGTTTTGGTTGCAGTTGTATGACATACCCAGGTCCGGCTGGGGACAATATCTATTATTTTCATTTGAGGAAACATAATTATGTTAGCTTGAAAAAGCTTTTGCGGTGTTTTTTTATGAACTATCAGGCTTTATATTTCAAGAATATACGTACTTACTTACATATATGATAATATTATAGCGTTTCAGAAATAAAATTTTACTTTACCTACTAAGTCACACATTGGGCAATGGAAAGAGCTATGCTTGGAGTTTCTTTGTGTAATTTTTATTTATATTGAAAGTTAAAGTGGCAGTGGTCAGGCCACGACGCTCGAAGAACCGATAACTGATAAGGTTCTTGAGTAGTGACCACGAACCGGAAAACGCAGCGTAGGTATATAGGCATCCCACTAGATGGAACGACGACATCGTTAGGGACGTGGGCCTCCAAAAGATGCAGATAGCAGGCTGTCGTTCAGTGTGAAAGTCAAAGGGGGATACATATATTGAGCAGTGGACGTCTTCTAGCTGATGATGATTTATCTACTAACTAGGACCTACAGTTTGATTTGCCACGAAAATATGTATAAAAATAAATACACTCACTGTCCTTAAAACTACGATCTAGGTGTCTTCAAACCTAGAGTGAATCTAGTTCCAATAAATCACCGAAATTATATGACTAAGCAATTTCAATTCGGTTCTCTCTCGATCTTTGATACAACCGATACGTTAATTTCTTACCATGAAAATTATAGATGTAAGGATACAATCATCATCATCATCAGCCAGAAGACGTAAGTGCTGACCATAGGCCTCCCCCTTTAACCTCCACATTGAATGACAGCCTGCCTTTTGCATCCACCGGATGCCAGCGACCCAAAGGCCCTGTGTAATGTTAATTTATTTGTAATTGTAATTTAAAGTGTAATTCATCAGCCTATTTAATGATACCAATGTTATGATACCATTGAGCTGGTCTGATGATGGAGACAGAAGGTGGCCATCATCATCATCATCATCATCAGCCAGAAGACGTCCACTGCTGAACATAGGCCTCCCCCTTTAACTTCTACACTGAACGACAGCCTGCATTTTGCATCCACTGGATGCCCGCGACTCTCACAATGTCGTTGGTCCATCTAGTGGGAGGCCTACCTACGCTGCGTCTTCCGGTTCCTGGTCTCCACTCAAGAACCTGTGAATACCCACCCACACGCAGGACAAGAATACAATAGCCTATGCTATTCACCTATAGTACCAATGTACTTACTAGAAATTAAATTTCAGTGTGAATGCAGTCACAGTACATTCATAGCACTCAGACGGTTCCTAAAAGCGAGGATATTAATCCAGATAGGTATTTTAAAATTGCACCAAATTTGAACGCCTGGCTTTACGTGAATAGTGCTTGAGCCATGTGGTGAATTAAAAATATGTTTGGGATGAAGTAATAAGGACTTTTTTTCATTAATTTATTTCTTTAATTTTACAGTAGTATCTATTTTAGTGGGTATCATTACCTAAAATTCAGAGAATGGTCACATGCATCCCAAACAAAAGTTTGGAGTCTGTGCTTACATTTGGGATTAATGTTATATGTAGGGTAGGTTTTTGTTATCTTAAAAAAATCAACTGTTTGTGTAGACAATAAGAATATGTAATATATTTATTGTTGTTTTTTTCTTCTAGCTATAGAACCATACATTTTGTTGTATAATATCATTCTCTAAACTAATCTCGTCATTATCTCCAAAATGACTAGCGTCTCTTTTCATGTCAATGTGTGAAAAAAGGGTGATAATAATTTTACATAAAAAAAAGTAAGCTTAAAACAGACCAGAGAGGGCATGTGTCCCAGCAGTGGGAAAATGATGGGCTGATAATAATTTTATTTGAATTTAGTTGAAATTATTTTTATTTTATTGAGACTATTTTATTTTAATTTGATTGACATATAGCATATAGCAGAGTACGACTCGAGCCTTTTCAACAATAAATCGTAGAAAAGTCAGAATGAGGCTTATAACAATGTAAAAAGTAAAACAAAAGACTGAAGCTTCATAATAAAACCTGCCAAATAAATCCATCTCAAGGTCAAAATTCTCACAAACAAACAAGCCCCAGCTATAAATAACAATTTCGATGACGATAATGGCATCTGACGTAAAACCAGGGGGCCTACTAACTACCACTACTAATTTACACTATTTCAAACATATTCATTTATTTGATAAAGCCAATTTACAAGTCAATAATAAGTATAATAATAAATTACCTGTATTATGGTACCAAATTACAATTAAAATTAAATAATTTCAATAAAATTTAAATCTGATAATGTCAATAAATTTAAAGTAAAATATGTCATTCAAATTAAAATAAAATAGTCTCAATAAAATAAAAATAATTTCAAGAAATTCAAATAAAATTATTTCAATGAAATTAATATACATCAACATAAAAACAATAACCATGATTACGTATCTAATTGCAAGAATTCATTCATGTTATAGAAGGAGTACTCAATAAGCCAGGGCGTAAACCGGAATTTAAAACAATTCAGACTTGAAGCTAAGGTTATATCTATACTAATCAATACTTCTATACTAATATTATAAAGAGGAAAGATTTGATTGTTTGTTTGTTTGTTTGTTTTCATTGAATAGGCTCCAAAGCTACTGAACCGATTTGAAAAATTCTTTCACTGTTAGAAAGCTTCACTATGCCCGGGTAACATAGGCTAATTTATTTAAAAAAAAATAAGGATGCTTACTAAAACTCCAATAATGTAACCCAAGGTGTAAAAAAATAAAATTTACAATTTTAACTTTGCTTGTTTGACATTTCTAATACAGGACAACGTCTGTCAGGTCAGCTAGTTTATACTAATATTATAAAGAGGAAAGATTTGATTGTTTGTTTGTTTGTTTGCAATGAATAGTTTCCGAAACTACTGAACCGATTTGAAAAATTCTTTCACTGACGGGAAGCTACTCTATCCCCGGGTGACATAGGCTATAATCTATACCCGTGCGAAGGTGGGGTGGACCGCTAGTTATATATAAATACACATTATCGTCAAAATTTCCACCTGCCTACCTTACCCTATCGCTAAGGTTTCTACGGGTGCGACGAGGGACTTTTATTGAGGGCTTGCAGTGACTTATTGCTATAGCTCATATGAAGTATACTCTAACTGTACTCTCTTCTGTAAATAGAGCGAAAAAAGCCAAATAACACTACAAAGTATGCATTTAAGAAGAATATGAGGGTATATTCAGGGTATGGAGTCTTTTCAGTCTCGGTTCGGTCTCGATTCGGTGAAATCGGTTTTTTCTAGGCAAGTGTGCTCCATCGTAGACCCATTTTTGCTTAACATCAGGCAAGTTGGCGGCCAAACGCAAACCTATTATTTAAAAAAAAACTATTTTTCCACTGTCAGTTTCTCAATACCTTCAGTTCGGTTCTTCCAAAAGTAACCTGGTAGTAAATCGTTTCGGTGATAAGGCCACCAATTGTTCTGCTTACTTGGTGTAATTCATAGAATTTGTAATGTTACTGCGGATTTACTAAGAAACGATTTACGAAAAAACTAAAATTAAAAACGAAAGGGTAGGTACCCCACCCCATAAATCAACAAAAGTATTTTTTACGTATTTTTGTATTAGCTTTAATGTAAAAACGGTAATGCGTACAAGCGTCGAACTTGGTATGACTATAGTACACACTACACTACAACAAAAAAAATATAATAAATAAAGGCCAAGTGCGAGTCAGTGACAAATTTCTGTTAATTACCAAGTTATAATTATGGTATACTCGAGCGTCACTATAGCTAAATACATAATAACAATGTGACTACGTAGCAATTGCTTCGACTATTTTGAAAGTCGTTAAGCCTGAACAATAACTGGTAATTCGGTTACTTGGACGACCTTATCATTTCTTTCACCGAATCGAAATTCCATATTTCACAAATTTTGAAGACGGTTTTTTAAATGATAATTATTGAATTTTGTGATGGTACATAACCCTCAGTGCACGAGCTCGACTCGCAATTTGCTGGTTTTAATATTTTGATGTCACAAGTGGGAAATAAATAAATAGGACACCTGCAACCTGATGGTATGCAATTAGAGGCCTATTATAACCTCTAACAACAAAGGCAACACAGATACTTCCTCTGAAGACATCATTAACAGCTCTTTTAAAGAACCCCATGGTTTGGTAATTTTGTTTTGTAATGTAAAAATAATGTTTGAAAATGATCGTAGTAACCCCCTCCCCCCTGCGCTACTACAAAATGAGTCTACTAAACAATAGTTGCGTATAAAAATAAATGGCTATATAGCTTCCTTCGAATAACTTTTTGTGAGTTCATCGGAGGATCTTTTGAATGAGTTCAGTACTGGTACGGTTGGCAGATAAATTAATTACTAGATATTTATAAATGAATATAGTGTAAAATTTTCAGCAAAATCGGTTAGAAGGAATTGTTTCTAATTTGGCTTGCAATATTTGACCTAAGCTATCAAACATTGCTAGTTAAGGTGGTACGTTTCACAAATGGCGGGAAATTCAAATTTCTAATCAGTTTTCTTGTCTTTGCAGCTAGGCCGGGTACTTAATTATTGTAAACGATCAGGATGTTTGCGCAAATTGACTATCGTTCTTTACAAAATCATGTAAACCTATTTATCTCTGATGCATATTATTACTTACATTTGTCAACAAACTATTTTTTGCGGTTTATTGACAAATGTAAGTAAAATGGTGCGTCACGTTAAATAATTGTACATTATAATTTAAAGAACAGCTAACACAAAATTTGCGTAAACACTGTGTTATTTTTAAATAATTACCCGGCCTAGCTACTAGGTCCAAAAAATTGTCTGGTATTTGAATTTCCCGCCATAGGTGAAACGTACCACTTTAAATAAAAAGTTGTATAAATTTTTCTTCTTCTTTTTCTGTCAACCCTCCACATCCGGTGCAAGAGGGGGGTTGAAGAGCCGCGGGTAGCGGGGCCCGATATCCGGGCCGGCGCCGCCGCGTCGCCTCTCTTCATAACTTTTACTCTTCAGCACTCCAGACGCCTCAATTACACCATTACACACCGTGAAGATGTCGCCTTGTTGTCACAAAGGAGTTTTACAAAACTTGTGTTTTTATTAAAATGTTTTTCTTTTGTTACAGTGCGAAAGAAGCAAGAGAGCGCTTCGTTGCGCATAGCTTTCCGTTGGTCCACAGAACCAACGATTACTAAACTAGTCATGTGCGATGGTGACTGAGCGGTAAAATGTGCGCTTTACAATCTGCCGGCACCAGGTTCGACCCTCGCACCAATGATTTATTTAGTAATATGTTTTTTTTTACGCGGATAAATCCGCGTTTGACCACCAACTTGGCTATTGGTAAGCGACGATGTGGTCGAAGATGAAACACGCAGACTTAGAAGATACCTATTCACTCTGGCCTTGAAAAGGCCCAGATTATATCTCTCAGGAAACAAGGTAGTGGGCAGGTTAATCCAATCCTTAGCCGTACGGAAACGAATAAAATAATTATGTGCAGTTTACGATGTTATCGCTCAAAATCAGTGAAAAAAAATATCATGAGTATACCAGTGTGACCTAGATCTAGAACCATTAAAGTTCAAAGATATGTGACATTCACCATCATGCACTGGGCAAGCATGGTGGATTAGGGCCCATCTTCTTTTGCTCTCTCTTTGAAACAGCCTGTATCCCAGCAGTGGAAACTTGAGAGGCAAAATTTTTGAGCAAAAATGAGTGACTGTGCGATTCACACGATCCTTCTTGCCTCATACCTGCAAACTGTGGAATGAGCTACCTTCTAAGGTGTTTCCGAGAAGCTACAACATGGGGTTCTTCAAAACGCGAGTTAATCGAGGGTCAGCAACGTATTTATGATGCCTCTGGTGTTACAAGTATCCAAAGGTGACAGTGACTGATTCTTATTTCTATAGCTAAATTGAGATGTAAATTTTATCAAGAATCGTAGCTACAGCTTTTACATTGAGTTCGCGGGTGCAAAAATGTACGTACAAAGTATTTTTGCATGGACTTCACATAGAAAAAGGCAGAATTTTAAGATCTTCTATCGCGTAAAATAGTTCTTTGTCACACCAAAGAACAGCGCTTGCAAATTATATATTTTGTTGCACAGATTATCCGTGCCATCAGTTCAATATCCCTTTTTTTTGTCGTAGTGGGGGTCCGGTCCCCCCAACCACCTTATATAGGGTCAAGGGTAACTATCGCAATACCTCTTAAAGGCAACTTTGGTGCATCAAGAATAACAATGTTTATTCTACAAGTTTTCGAAACTCACATAAAAACTGCTGTTCCATAAAATTTTTCGGGAGTGAATATTTTTTTTGTATAGAACTCAGGTGATTTTTCCGCGAATTTCGAAAACTCTTAGAACAATTTTTTTTAGTCTTAGTGCCCCAAAGTCGCCCGTAAGAGAGTTTGCGTTAGTTACCTTTAACCCTGCCCATGTCAAGAATAACGGCAATATTCTGTTCTATCCTAATGAATGATCCCACAAAACAAGTTGTTTTCGCCAAGTCAAAGAAAACCGATTCAAGGCTCAGTAGTTGATCTGCGGCAGCAGTTCTCGGTCCCAATTTGCCTGCTGGTCTGATTTTCCCCCTGAGAGTACTCGCTGTGGCTGGGAGCAACCGTAACTATCCAGATTATATCTTGCTGAGTAGTTACAATATTATTTGTCTCTATTATATCTGTAGCTGCGGTCCTTTTGAGTAAATAAGCCAAAAGGAATGGTAATGTTTTTAGCTGTCAATTTATGAATGTTTGTATTTACGTATAATGTTGTTGTTGTTTTTTTTGTTGGTCAGCAAAAGGAAATATTCATGGACGTCTAACACCAAACTAACATTAAATCCGCTCAGTTGGAAAATCACGCGACCACGAACCGTATCTGGGCGCGTTAAGGTTCACGTTCGCGTGATTTTCCAACTGCATTTAACGTTAGTTACACGTTAGTTAAACGTGGATATTCGCCAAAGAACCAGAGTCACCGACATAGCTGTTAAAATTTGCAAGTTGAAGTGGCAATGGGCAGGCCACATCGCTCGAAGAACCGATAACCGATGGGGAAGAAAGGTTCTTGAGTGGAGACCACGAACCGGAAGACGCAGCGTAGGTAGGCCTCCCACTACATGGACCAACGACATAGTGAGAGTCGCTGGCATCCAGTGTATGCAAAAAGCAGGCTGTCGTTCAGTGTGGAGGTTAAAGGGGGAGGCCTATGTTCAGCAGTGGACGTCTTCTGGCTGGTCATGATGATTTAACGTTAGTTTAGTGCCGCAATAGCAGTTGTTCGTATGGCCCCAGTGGACGTCCAATGGCTGAAATAAAGATGATGATTATTATGAATAATAACATCACAATAGCCCAGTTTTTTTTGAAATCCTATTTTCTACAATAGTTTCATCGTTCCCATTCACACAATAATCGTATTTTTTACTTAACAGGGCCTCTTGGTGTCGGCTTGGCCCACCAATGCCTCTCAATTCGATCTAGGTCCAGGAATGTAAATAAATACATAACTAAAAATGTAATATGATATTTTCGTTTAAAAATATGCAGAGAAGTTTTCTCTGAAAATTACCTGCACCTTACCAGTAAGCATACTGACTATTAATTATTCTGTAAAGTGTTGCCTGTTTCTAAAACACAAAGAAGGCCAATACCATCAATTCGTCTTAACTACGCAACTCTCTAAGACACCTACCGTTGAAGAAAAAGCTACTGAATAATTTAAACTGACTCGTGGCCGCTACGCATAAAAGTAAAATTAAATTTAATCCAAAACCGTCGTCTGCGACTTTCACCCGCAAACGCAGTGCTCTTGAATTATTTATTTATACGAAAAAGTTTTTATTATGCCCCCTTAGACGTTGTTGGGTTAGAGCATAAAATTAAAGCGACATTATGTATTTTCCTAAGTTCATAGTTATTTATTCATAACAATGTGTTATTTGTCAAAAAAATACCAATGCTTATTTTTAATTAAACTTAAATAAAATAAATAACTAGCCGCGCACCGAGGATTCACCCGCGAGGTAAAATCGTCGTTAAGTTTGCTGACATATTCCATTTTTCTACGCAATTTTCAAATTTTTCTTCCCGTATGAACCTTCTACCAAGTATCAGGGGCCTTACGGACAACAGCTAATTGTGGAAAACGTGAACCTTATCGCGCCCAGATATGGTTTGCGGTCGCGTGATTTTCCAACTGAGCGGATTAGGTGCCGCAATTAGCTGTTGTCCGTAAGGCCCCTGAAAACTTAAAAAAAAAGATTAATGAAATCGGTAAAGTCATTCTTAAGTTATGGCGTGACCAAGGTAAATAGGGATTAATTTTTATATATATACTAGCGACCCGCCCGCCTGGCCTCGCACGGGTGTAATTTACGTGCGAAGCCGGGGCGGGTCGCTAGTTATATATATAAACCTTCCATGAAAACGTATCTAACTAATGGTGAAAACCGCATCAAAATCCATTGCGTGGTTAAGGAGGAGTTAGCGGCCATATAGACATACAGACAGACAGACGAGAAAGCGACTTCAATTTATACTATGTAGAGATATACATACAAAGATAATTATTGTAAAAATAAGCAATTAAACACAATTAAATTGAGAAACAACATTTACTCATTTTAAAGTTGGATTTAAAAAATAAACATGGCAATTATATCTCAAGTCGAACTTAGACTTGACTAGCACAGGACCAAAGCAGCAAGAGAGAGGCCTATATCCTAGGCCTCTAGGAGAGGATAAGGAAGATCAAAGTCGTCTTTGCGCTTATAACTTCTCCCCTACCAATGAAGTTACCAGTAGAAAGTTGGATTCGCCCCTTGAAGTGCGAATGTGATTTCTTATTGACGACTTGGTTATGACTGTAACGGGTTTTTCTTTTTGTCCGACGCCAGTACGTCTACCATACTTTGTCTGTGACATTCGTGGAAAATTCTGGAAAGTTACCTATCAGACCAATACCACAGAATATACGGTAATACAAAATAAAAGAATGGACGGGTCCAGAAGAAGCGCATTATTGAAGATTACAAAATGAGCGCCGGCGCTCACTTCGTTTCAGTCGGTCTCTAGCCGCAGGAAGTGCGACACAAGACTATTGTTACATGATAACGAAACATCGGACAATATTATGCCTTTGTGTACTTTTCCGAAGTGTAAATACAAAACAAAAAATCTATTTTGTGTAACAAAAATGTACTGTCCATGGTTATAATTAGGTGTTGAAGTATATGTCAGACGGTTTTGACTCCTTTTTACTGAGCAAGTTCAATAGTTATGGCCGGTCCATTCATTTTATTTTGGTCGAAGGTAATATATAGAATATACATTGCAACTTTTGTTCCAAGTTTTTTTTAAATATTTACTTTGTTTTATTTAACATGCAACGTATGTATGTTAGTTTGTTTAGGTCAAATCTTGCAAGCTGAATTAGAACTACCTTCTCTTATTCTACGGAGTTGAATTTTTATGTTGGTTCAGTTCCGATGACAATGCATTTTTATAGTAAGCATGACCTGAATCTACATCCAGGATTAGCACCAGATAAAGAAACTCTTCAACAGTTAACAGCACAGACACAAAATTTTGTGTACGTCTTTTATTATGATAGACGGTTCTATATAGGTTTTACCATGAAATGTTGCTGCACTCAGGGTTAGGTCCTGACTAGGGAACTCCTCAGTGGTTTTCAGCACAAACATGAAATGTTGTATACGCATTTAATTATGATCATCATCATCAGCCCTGAGTGACCCACTGCTGGGTACAGGCCTCCCTTTGTTAAATGCCACTCTCCCCGGTGTCTCGCTATTCGCGTCCACTCATTCCCGACAGTATTTCTTATGTGGTCAGTCCACCTCATCCTCGGTCGGCCACCACGCAGTTACTGCTGTACACCACCTGCCATCATTACGTCTGGCCATGTGTCCTGCCCAGTTCCACTTAAGTTCCTTCACCCTTTTTACGACGTCTGCAGCTTTGGTGCGACGTCGTATCTCAGTGTTTCGGATACGGTCCTGCAATTTGATGGCTCGCATGGCTCGCTCCATGGCTCTATGTGCGACGGCTATCTTGTGCACAGTCTTCTCCGTGAGCGTCCATGTCTCAGCACCGTAGGTCATGGTGGGCAATTATGATAATCCCTGTTAAATGTCTATAACATGACTACTGCACTCAAAGTTGGCTCATAACGAGGGAACTTTTCAATGGTTAATAGCACAGAAAAGAGAAGTATATAGAACGGAAATGAGAAGGAAAATCTGTTACCAGGCACATGAGTGAACTTTGATTCAATATTCTTATTTAGATCAACGCGTCGAACTCTGCATCACAGTTGCTAACTGATTTCGAATGACTGACGTTTCGTTTATATGGGTGCAACTGGCTACAACACTTACAAAAATGCTTTGACAGCCGTTCTAATAAATATTTATTTTCTGTGGTTAATAGCACAGAAAGTAAAGCTTGTTTTTATGCTAGTTATATCTACATATTGTTTACTATTAATTTATTTCTTTGGGAAGTTTTTAGTAAAAAACCCTGTAACAAAGCCAGAGTTTTCTTGTTCCATACAGCTAAAAAGCACTAGTGGCCCCAACTGGGACGTGTTGCTAAAATTTTTGCTAGTTACACCAATATTAAAAAATAAAATTTAAAATTTATTTGTTTGACCGCACAAAAACGAACTAACTAACGAAACCGGCAAACTGAAGTGGGGCTGGGCTGACCACGTAAGTAGAATACTGGATGAGCTTTAGACTAGAACCACTAACAAATGGCTGCCGCATGCCATACGACCTCTTAGAAGGCCCAGAAAAAAACGGCGAGATAATTTTGTCTCCCATGCAAAAAAATGGTCCACCAAAGCACAGAATGGAGAGGAGTGGAAGAAGAGAAGGCCTTTGCCCTGGAATGGTATGACCACGGCTGAAATAAATAAACATCAGGTGAGTTGGCGGTCAAACGCAAGCCTATTATAATTAATAATAAAAAAATGCTGAGATTTCAAGACAAAAAACAAGGTTCCTTATCTCAACATCGTAAATCACGCGATAGTTTTGACGTACAACAGTTCATCTCTCGTTTCCCAGAGATCGAGCTATTTTTCCAAAAGTCGGTCGACTTGTTTTCTCCAGTGCTCTAATTAAAGTTATAGCGGAAAATTCGCGAACCCAAGCCATAAACTTCTGACCGCGAGGAAAATTAGAACAAGAGAATTAGCTTTATGACATGTTTTTCTCGACCTTTTTGTGGCGCCATTTTTCATCTCTAATTTGTGAAGGTTGTTGAATTGCTGCCCTTGAGAGGATGAGATTACTTATTACGGGTTAGTAATAGATTATTTTATTATAATAATCAAAGCTGCCAAATTAAGTTGGGTGGGATACGTGGGCAGGATGCACCCTGATAGATAGGCCCAGAGGATCACGCAGTGGGTGCCTGAAAACGGACGAGAAGCCAAGGCAGGCCGAGAAAACGCTGGCACGATGACTTCGACGCGTTTCAGATACAGTGACCATTTCCGGCGCACCACACTGTCTGGAAGGAGATGGGGGAGACCTTTGCCCAGGAGTGGGACAGTTTATCATCATCATCATCATCATCATCAGCCTCTAATTGTCCACTGCTGGACATAGGCCTCTCCCAATGCACGCCACTGAGCTCGGTCGGCAGTTCCTTGCATCCAGTTTTTACCCGCCGTTTTACGCAGGTCATCACTCCACCTGGCCACAGGGTGTCCTACACTACGTTTGCCTAAACGTGGTCTCCACTCCAGAACTCGTCTACCCCATCGGTTATCGGTTCTTCGGGAAATGTGGCCGGCCCACTGCCACTTCAGCTTGCTAATCCTTTGAGCTATGTCGGTAACTTTGGTTCTATGTCGAATAACTTCGTTCCGAATTTTGTCCCGTATAGAAACTCCAAGCATAGCTCTCTCCATAGCTCGCTGAGCGACTTTAAATTTGTGGACCACCTTAACCGTGAGTGTCCACGTCTCGGCACCGTAGGTCATAACGGGTAGGACACACTGATTAAAGACTTTTGTATGGACACTGTGGTATGGACAACGTGAAGACTTGACGAAGCTTACCGAATGCTGCCCATCCCAGCTGAATCCTTCTATTGGCTTCTTTCTCGAAGTTGTTCTTACCTAACTGCAGAGTTTGTCCTAGGTATGCGTACTCTTGAACTACTTCGAGGTGAACGCCATTAACTACTATCGGCCCCGGGTCTATGCGACTATTGAGCATGATTTTTGTCTTATCTATGTTCATTCCGAGGCCGATGCGTCTAGAAGCGTCAGCCAGGCTAGACAGCATCCCTTGCAGTTCCTGCAGCGACTCAGCCATTATGACAATATCGTCAGCAAATCGTAAATGTGAGAGGTATTCGCCGTTGACATTAATGCCCTTACCTTTCCAGTCCAGTGTCTTAAACATATCTTCCAGGACACTCGTGAACAATTTCGGGGATACTACATCTCCCTGTCTCACTCCCCTGCGCAATTGGATATGCTTAGACTGCTGGTTCTGTACTTGGACACTCATAGTTGCGGCGTCGTAAATACTTCTCAACACCTCGATGTACCGACAGTCGACTTGGCAACGCTGCAGAGACTCCAGAACAGCCCAGGTTTCGACTGAGTCAAAGGTTTTCTCATAGTCCACGAACGCAAGGCACAGGGGCTGGTTATACTCTTCGGTCTTCTGTATAACTTGCCTCACTGTGTGTATGTGGTCTATAGTGCCAAATCCTGAGCGAAACCCGGCCTGCTCCGGGGGCTGAAACTCATCAAGTCTTCTAGCGAGGCGATTTAGGATGACCCTCGAGAACAACTTAGAAACGTGGCTCAGAAGTGAAATGGGGCGGTAGTTCTTAAGAAGCGTTTTGTCTCCTTTCTTGAAGAACAAGACCACCACACTCCTGCTCCACGCCTCTGGAGTTCTCCCGGTGTTCAAAACGGTATCAAATAACTTCCGAAGCTCAAGAAGTACGGGCTTACCCCCTGCCTTCAATAGCTCCGAAGTTATACCGTCTTCACCTGGGGCTTTTCCATTTTTAAGTTGTCTGAGGGCCAGCTCGATCTCGCCTAAGCTGACGTCCGGCAGCTCGTCAGTGTAGTGGCGTGCTAGTTTTGCGCGAGAATCCTCTGCACTGGTTTCAGGTCTTGGGGCGTGCGAAGCGTACAATCGGCCGTAGAAGTCTTCAATCTCTACGAGCACCTCCGGCTTAGAGACAACAGTGTTGCCATTTGCAGTTTTGAGCTTTGTCAGATGGGCTCTACTAAGTCGTTTGGCAAAGACTTTGGACCCCCGATTCTGTTCAATTGCCTCTTCAATTCGGCGTGTGTTTGAACGTCGGAGGTCACGCCGCACAAACTTAGAGACCCTCTGATTTAGCTCCCGCAACTCTGATGCTGGGGCATCCTGCTTATCTCGCCTTAGATCCATAAGCTGGAGGGTCTCATCGGAGAGTTTAGACCTCGTACCTGTACGCTGCGACTGGCAAAACTTCGCACCCTCCTCCCTCAGGATTCTCACTGTATGTTGGAGTTCCTCGTCCACGTCACTTGAGGTTCCTAAAGCAGCGAATCTGTTTTGCACATTTGGGACAGTTTATGTAAAAAGAGTTTTGAAGTAAAAAGCGCTTTGATTTCACTTTCATTGTGCCAACTGCTAGTTTGTGGAATATACTGCCTGAATAGTGATCCCTGACAGTTACAATGTGGATGTCTTCAAACCTTGAGTGAATCGGTTTCTTCTAGGCAAGCGTGCTCCATCGTAAACTGCATCATCGCTTAACATCAAGCGAGTTGGAGGTCAAATGCAAACCTATTATTAAATTTAAAAAATAAACAGCTGGTGTAAATAACATAACCAGACTCACATAATAAGGCATCTAGTCGTCGTGGACGAACGATGGGCCTCTACTTTTGAGAAGGTCTGAGTACACAAAGGCCTCTACAGTCGAAAACTGATGTCCAGGAAGCTTGCTTCTTCCGCTTCAACTCACTGTTTGAACTTCACGTTTGTTCCAGTTTTATTTGGCAGTCAGAATGATAAATGTTGTTTCATTAGTGGCCACCGAGGCGAAGCAGGTACGGGACCAATATTTGCCTTTTTATACCATCGCTATATTCGGCCCAGTGGAATAGGGCGTTATATCAGAGAAGACAATTAAATTGGGCCATATTTCCTTCTAAAATAAGGAAAAGGAAAGTGGGAAAGAGCTGCTTTTTGTGCATACCTACTCGAAACATAACTTACAATCTAAACCAATTTAAGTTAAAACATTTCCTTCGCACCGGTTTCCCTAATCATCATCATCACCATTATCAACCTATCATATTCTCACTACTGCAGGCCTAGCATGGGCTGTGGATAAATTGTCTTTTCACCGTTTTTATACACGCCTAGACGCGACAAAGCTAGATGTATACGTTTTTCTCACGGGACAAAAACGGTGGAAAGACAATTTGTCCACGGCCCGTGCTAGGCCTGCTAGGATATAGACTTTCTCTCAGAGAGAGAGGATGGGCCTTATTCCACCACGCTGGCCCAATGCATGTTGGTTAGTGTCATATCTCTTTGAACTGTTGAGGTTCTTGGACATACCGGTATCCTGACATAGCTTTTCGTCACCGTTGTTGAAAGATGGCATCGAAACTGCAAATTATTTTTTTTTATTTTTTTTTTATTTTAATTAGAACATATTATACAAGTACCTTATTTAAACAAAGCTAAGTTACAGTTTACTAAAAATTCTGTTACATAGTGTGTTATTCCAGTGGGCCCCAAACTAGGCGATGCCTGTGATTTTAGTACTAAAAAAGTCACATCGCTCGATGAACCGATAACCGATGGGGAAGAAAGGTTCTGGAGTGGAGACCACGAACCGGAAGACGCAGCGTAGGGAGGCCTCCCACTAGATGGACCGACGACATTGTAAGAGTCGCGGGCATCCAGTGGATGCAAAAGGCAGGCTGTCGTTCAGTGTGGTGGTTAAAGGGGGAGGTCTATGTTCAGCAGTGGACGTCTTCTGGCTGATGATGATGATGATGACTAAATAAGTCATTGGTGCAGGGCCGAGAATCGCACCAAGTGCCGTCAGATTGTAAAGCGCATAAGCTACCACTTGGCCACCATCACTCAACATAGTATCACACATCATTTAGCCTATCTGGCACCAATAGAACAAACGGTAAATATTTTTCCCATTTGTTCTATTGCTAGAACAAAGAGTTGAACAAACGGGAACGACCCTAAACGTCCACTGCTGGATAAAGGCCTCACTCTTAGAGAGATGTTGCCATAATCTCCATGCATGGCAGGTGGCTTGGGGATCGCAGTACGTTCACCGTGTACTAATACCCCGTTTGATAGCCCGTTGGTCGAGTTGGTAGTGAACCTGCCTTCTGAGCTTGGGGGCGTGGGTTCGATTCCCATCTAAGACAAACATTTGTGTGATGAACATTTGTGTTTGTTCTATATCTGGGTGTTAATATCTATTTAAGTATGTATTTAAACCTATATATGAATATATATCAGTCTCTGGCAGCCATATCACAAGCTTTGCTTAGTTTGGGGTCAGATGACCGTGTGTAAAAAAAAAAAAAAAAAAAATATGCTGCTGCCTATCCTCCGGTGGTGCTGGTCGCAGTTTTAGGACATACCCATGCATAGACAGTATGCCAAGATTAAAGTTGGGAGATTAATACCTCTTAAAAGTAGGTAACAGCAATTATAATCAATTATTTAATTAACCATTTTCACGTGCTAACAGTACAGCAACTTTTTTATATTTCGAAGAGCAATTTATTAAGCGCGGGTCACGTGGGGGACGCCGGGTGTTCGCCACGTGACTGTATCGGGACCTGCCAATAATTGTGACGAAAGAAAGGGTGAACGAAATATGGATGTATTGGCAATAACTTACGTAAAGCGAACCCTAATTTTCTGTGAAGAAATTGTTAAAATGAAAAAAAAAAAAAACCGGCCAAGTGCAAGTCGTGCTCGCGCGTTGAGGGTTCCGTACCGCCACATAAATTGTAAGCTACTAAAATAAAATTAAAAAGTGCAAAAAGACAACATCCCATCAACGCACAGGCGGTCACCCATCCAAGTACCGGCCGCGCCCGACGTTGCCTCACTTCGGTGATCGTACGAGAACCGGGTGAACAGAAATTTGACACCGACTCGCACTTGGCCATTATTTATTATTTGTTTGTTATACTTTAGAGTAACATGCCAAGTTTGACGCTTGTACGTATTACCGTTTTTACATTAAAGCTAATACAAAAATAATACGTTTGTTCTATGGGGATCCCCGTCACTTTTTGACTTTTTATTATTTTTAGTTAATCCGCCGTAACTTTACATATTATGTGGAAAATTCAACTGATTATCTATTACGGTTCGAAAGATATAGCCGTTAACAGGTAGAACAGAGAGACATCGTTGGCTTAGTAATATGGTCCTGTTTTTACCTTTTGTGCTACGGAACCCTAAAAACTACTTATAAACCCTCCTTCCAAATGAGACTTCAGAATCGATTGCTTTGGGCGTTTTCTTTTACACAATTAGCACCAGATAAGGTTGTAATAGCAAATCAAACTCTCAACAATTTTTTTATGTCATTGAAATGCCTTTTTGTTTACTTTCTCTATCGCAAGTACAAGTGTGATCTACTAAAAACCACAGTCAATAAAAAAATACTTAGTAACATTTTTTCCATGCTTAACTGCTCGAAAGTTCCAAGTTGGCGCAAACTTGCCAGCTCCACTGATCGGATGTAAACGACCGTCCTCATAAATAAAGACGCTGTATACATCAGTAACTAATGTTTTAAATTGAATAAATAATTCAATAATTTGTACCTATAGCTTGACTTTAATGCCAGATTAAACAATGTGATCTCAAAGCGATAATACAAGATTAAAAATCAGAATTAAAAACAAACTTTAAAATATATTACACTAGCTGTTGCCCGCGACGTACGCGTAGACTTTCATATAAACTTTCAACCCCCCTTTGTCCCCCTTTATTCGGCCCTTTCGCAAAATCCTTTCTTAGCGGACCTCTACACTCCATATAGAATCTAGCTGCCAAATTTCAGTTTCGTAGGTCATGTGGTTTTCGAGATCTCGTGTTTAATAAGTGAATGAGTGAGTAGATGAATTTTGCATTTATATATATATATAGATACAGTATAATCCCACTAATCCGGCACTTCATAAGACCGATACATCCAATAATCCGGCACCCTCCGCCCGTGCCTCCCTTGCCCTCTACGCCTATGCGCTCCGTCGCCGCGTCGTCTAGCAGTATAACCTCAAAACTTATCGCGTGCACGTGCGTGCGTATTTACCTGTTGTTTTTTTTTAAGTGAGTATAGTGTGTAGTTAAACATGTCAAATGCCTCTTTATGAAATGCTTTATTTTATTTATTATGATTTTTTCTCTATAATCCAGTAATCCGAACATTCCAATAATCCGGCATCCTCTGGTTTTTAATAGTGCCGGATTAGTGAGATTATACTGTATATAGATTGGCGTCATATACCTGACATCCTTATATATATGACACGCGAAGTGGTAAGTTTTATTGATAGATACCTGTTTAAGAAATTTGATAAAAACTTGCAAATCTAAAAATACCCCCCCATCTGCTTTTTACCCTCCTTCCTTCCTTCTACGGACCTGCAAAGTGTAGCATGTCCTTCCCCGAAGATGTGTCTCTTAACATCAGGCGAGTTGGCGGTCAAGCTCAAGCCTATTATTTATTTTAAAAAAAAAATGTTCTCGCTAGGCTTCAACATGAATCGTTTTAAAAAAGGAATCTACTACCACTTATCTAAGCTGGCAGAGCATCGACACCGCCGCTACTGTTGCATTTGTCCATAGGCGGTACCACCAGAAAGACCACGTGCTTGTTTCCGTTCTTTTCCCAAAAAAAAAAAAAAATATTGCATAGTTACATATATGGCATAGCATAATCTGCCTTTTAATAGTCCACTGCTGGACTTTGGCCTACCCCCGAAAGGGCGATTAGGCCATATCCACCACGCTGGCCCAGTTGCGGGTTGGTGGATTGAAATACGCCATTGAATTTCTTTTCCGAACGTATGCAGGTTTCTTCACGATGTTTTCCTTCATCAAATAGCCAATGATATGAAAAACCGTACATTCTATTTTGGGATCTTAGCATTGGATCTATCGAAAATGATCCGAAAATTCAAAGAGCTCATTGGTACGGGCCTGGGATTAGAACCCGTGACCTCACGTTTTCAAGTCTAGCGGTCTCCCAAATGGGCTGACACGACCTTTTTACATACATATATAGACTGTCAAAATCATAACCCTTCTTGCGAAATTGGGTAAAAAACTGTCTACTTTAGCTACTGAACAACGAAAGTGTATTGTGAAAGATGGCGAAAACTAGAAAAAGTCGAGTTTGCATTGAGTTACATCCCACTATCATCGGCTGGTAAGCAATCAAAACTTATACTCGACGACATCTGAAATATTGCTTGTTTTTTTACAACACTGATATTGGCGTCAATTCTGTCATACCACTCACTAAATTAAACCAATCTGACAGGACTAAAATTATCTGCCTATCTTTTCAAATGACATCGATTCTGATGTACTATAAACTAAACTAAATTTGACAGCTCTAAAATTGTTGCCATCCTTCTTTCACATATTAAAATGAAAAGGCATATAATTTTAGTCCTGTCAGATTGGTTTGACACTAGTGGTATGACAGAATCAACGTCATTGTTAGATAATTTTATAAGCTGACGTAGAGGTGTTTCCATCTTTGATTGCACTAACTCAGATGAGCTATGGTCAGACAAGATGCTAGCCAGTAGCTTAGCTATCGGAGGGCTAGGTGGTGCAGTGCACCGGGGCCCTAAAGCTCGGGGGGCGCTCAGACCCTGACAATTAAGAGCCTCTTATACCAAATTTGACGGTTTTAAATCTTTTTTTTTTCAGTTAAATTACAATATATGAGCTGGAAAAAAATACATTTCACAGATACATCTGTGTTAGATCTGTGATTTGGTTCAAAACACGATAGAATAAACTTTCCTCGATCAAATGAAATATGGATAATGAAAGCTCGTAACAACCTGGAAATTGCATGTACTGAAAGGAAATTTTATTCAAAAAAAATTATTTGGATAGAATTTTGATAGTGAATAGTTTCGTTTTTTAGTGAAATTAAAACCGTAAAAAGGTCGCTAGAATTTGCGCGCGCCGCGTTCAGTGCCGCGCCAGGCGTCATCGAGGTCGGACCTATGTTCGTTTTTGTCGTTGCACTCACCCCGCGGGCGTCCTGACTCTAGCGTGGCAATATACATCGTCGCTATAAGTTGGCGGGGGCTGAGGAAGGGTTTTGTTGCCTACGCGACTCGGATAGCCGGCCGTTAAACCTCAATCAGAACTTGCGAAAATTTCTCCCACCTTCAGAATACAACTCATACACATACATGCACCTAATAAGTAGCTTTGCATCATAATTCATATAAATTTATATTTATACTTGATAAAACCTAACCAGTTCAGATAGGGCCCCATGTCTTTTTTTTGCACCATGGCCTTTGTTTACCTCACTACGCTTCTGATGCTAGCTTGTAGGTAAAGAAAATATGAGGAATTATATATTATTTAATTGTTTTTTTTATACTGTACCGTTCCGTACAGTGTACGGCGAAGGAAAACATCGTCAGGAAACCTGCATACGTACGGAGAAGGAATTCAATGGCGTATGTGAATCCACCAATCCGCACTGGGCCAGCGTGGTGGATATGGCCCAATCACCCTTTCGGGGGTAAAAAAAAGTCCAGCAGTGGACTGTTAAAAGGCTGATTATGATGATGACTATACCTTTATCATAGCTTTAATTAGCTTGTAAGCTAGGTTTTCTCTGTTATAAGAATGCCACGAAAAACATTTATCAGGTCACTTTTTAGTATCTACCAGTTTAGTACTTACCAAGGTCCTATTTAAGGGAAGAAAGGTTCTGGAGTAGAGACCACGAACCGGAAGACTCAGCGTAGGGAGGCCTCCCACTAGATGGACCGACGACATTGTGAGAGTCACGGGCATCCAGTGGATGCGAAAGGCAGGCTGTCGTTCGGTGTGGAGGTTGAAGGGGGAGGCCTATGTTCAGCAGTGGACGTCTTCTGGCTGATGATGATGATGATGAAGGTCCTATTTTAATTGTATTTGTTTTTTCTTTGTTCTGTAGCAAATATTTGTTCTTTTCATATTTATAGCCTCACTAAAAAATTTCATTTAAAAAAATGTTGACTTCATTATACCCAAGAATATTTTAATTCAATTGTAAAAATAGTGCTTTATCAATTTAGTAAAAAAATAAAATAAACAAAAACAAAAACAGGTTAGCAATTAATTTTGGTGAATTACCAACAACTCCTAACAAACTTCAAGTAACTAATACCTAGTCGAGCATTTCTGAGAAAAAGAGCTTTCAAATTCTACCCACAAAATAATTTCAACTTGTCATACTTGCTAAAATTAATTAATGTTAATTTCCACGCTTGTTAAATTAATGCTTTTATGAAGTTTATTATTCCAACATTCCCAGATTTTCACATGAAATGATTGTTCTCGTTCTGAAACAACAAACTTGAGCAAGTTGCAGATGCAAAATAGTTACGGTGCTACGAACACTTGTAGACCCTCTACGCCGTAGCATGTTGCTACGCGTGTAATTTCGAATTCAAAGTTTATGAAATTAACAAAGTTATAATAAGGATGTTGAGCTCAGATGTACTTGTAATTTATGCTTTATTTTATTTTAATTAATAAACTAAAATTAGAAATTAATAAAAGTGTATAAGCGTTTTTTTTAGTAATATAAATTAGACATTTCGAGTCCTTAACCGTGTAACTAGGGGTGTCGTTCTGGTATTTGATAGCCCGTTGGTCGAGTTGGTAGTGAACCTGCCTTCTGAGCTTGGGGGCGTGGGTTCGATTCCCACCTAGGACAAACATTTGTGTGATGAACATTTGTGTTTGTTCTATATCTGGGTGTTAATATCTATTTAAGTATCTATTTAAACCTATATATGTATGTATATCAGTCTCTGGCAGCCATATCACAAGCTTTGCTTAGTTTGGGGTCAGATGACCGTGTGTGCAAAAATGTCCCGAATATTTATTTATTTATTTATTTGCATTTTTTTCTGGTATACGCAGTAATTATAAGTACTTGTAACTAATCTGATTCAGGCATCTTTTAAGCATGGATACAAAATCCATATTTTTAAATACCTTTCATCATCATCAGCCAGAAGACGTTGACTTCGGAACAAAGGCCTCCCTCTTAGAACTCCACACTGAACGACAGCCTGCCATCTGCATCTACTGGATGGCCGCGATTCTCACAATTTCTCTTGTCTATCTAGTGGGAAGTCTACCTACTCTGCTTAAATACCTTTACTTGTAAGTAAATTACAAGTAAGTGTCTCTGAAAGCTTACTACAAGGTGGACGTGTTTTTAAAAGACTAGTGGCACGCCCCGGCTTCGCACGGGTATAGATATGTTACCTATGTCACCCGGGGATAGTGTAGTGTGTGTGTGTTCCCAACAGTGAAAGAATTTTTCAAATCGTTTCAGTAGTTTCGGAGCCTATTCAATGCAAACATACAAACAATCAAATCTTTCCTGTTTATAATATTAGTATAGATAAAAAGGGCATGGCGAAATGTAAATCTTAACATGGACTTAATTAATTGATATTGTACAGAATGAAATTAAATTTACCCACATATTATTTTAACTAATTAATTTATTATTTATTTGAAACTTTATTATTTTACAGATATTATTACTATACAATTTTGACATTTCAATTTATTTTATACTAGTGGTCCGCCCCTGCTTCGCACGGGTATAGATTATAGCCTATGTCACCGGGGGATAGCAGCTTCCCGTCAGTGAAAGAATTTTTCAAATCGGTTCAGTAGTTTCGGAGCCTATTCAATGCAAACAAACAAACAAACAAACAAATGTTTCCTGTTTATAATATTAGTATAGACTACTTTTTAAGGAAGTAGATTTTATTTTATTTTATTGTGTAAAGTTTAATTGGTGTAAATCTACCAAATTGAAGTCTGGTAGCTTTCCAACACGAGAACTTGACAACACCAATTCTAGTAAGTAATCGATTTTATAATTATTAAGTATACAAGTTTTTTTTTTTCGTTTATATTGACTATGAACTTTTAATCTTTAATTTTGACCTTTCGAAAGTGCACTTGTATTTGTACCCAATTGAAATAAAGATACTGAAACTGAAGTTTATTTTCCACGAAAACGGTTTTGATTACCACAGCGTCGTGTCCACACCAAGCTTCATGTTCCCTATTTTGTAACGGAGTTTTCTTAAATTTTGTATCGTTCACGACTTTTTATACGTACACATGCAAAACCACCAAATCTAGTACAATAATATATCACTCAAATGGACCAGTTCGCTAACTTTACAAAAAATACTCCGTCATGCAAAAAGAAACACTATTGTCAACATCCTTCGGGAACCGCGAACTGGGGAAGTTACAAGTATTTTTTTGCTTAGTTGATCTGTTACTTGACCAAACTACGAATACTGGCTTTGTTCAGCTGATCCACTTGCGTCAGTTTTCCTGCCAAAAATTCGATGCTTTAAAAAATTCTCCAGGAGACATCAGCACAGTGACCCAAAGCGGGTATTTGCTTAATTGTTATTTTTTTGAAAATAAATAATAAGCTTGCCTTTGACCACCATCACGCCTGATGTTAAGCGATGATGCGGTCTACGTTGGAGCACGCTTGCCTAGAAGGAACCAATTCACTCGTGATTTGAAGACGCCCAGATTGTAACCATCGGGGAACACCCATTCAGGCAGCGAATTCCACTGACTAGCAGTTCGCATAATAAATGAGGAATCAAAGCACTTCGTACGGGTTTTCGGAATATCAACCATAAAGCGGTGACGATCTATTATTTGACAGAATTACGAGGTGACTACTTACCATCAGGCAGCCCGTCTGCTAATTTTCCACCTATGACATAAAAATATATAAAAAATACTTGCTTTGTTCAGCTGATCCAGTTGCGATTACTTTTTTCCCCAAACATACGGTGACATTTGAAAAATAAGCTAGTAAGTAATCGTTTGAAGCAATTGAAGTCATATTTCAAAGAAAAATCCGAAGGTAAGTCTTTCCACAACTTACAGGTGGCAGAAACAATGGATCAAATCGAACAGTGAGAGAATTACATGCATCTATAATGTGTGGATGGATTTTCAGGCGATGGCGTTTAGTTTCATGATAAAACCGCAATGGAGGGATGAGGTCAAAGAGTGTATGTATGGGTATCTTACTTACAGCAACCCTATGTAGGTCTTAGACTCCGTCACAAGAAAATGCCATCGTTCCCAGTGTCGCAGTGTTTCTCACCAGTTGGCGTAGAGCTCGCACAAATCTGACCCTACGGCATCTTTTTAGTGGTTACGATGGTTCAACGGCCTGCAGGAACTCCAAGATACGCGTTGTTGACATTGCGATCCTCTCCCATTCTCAGCAGGTGGCCTGTCCAGCGAAATCTCTGGGTTTTGGTCTCTCCCATAATGAGGTAGCTACCGTATAAGTCCGATGGACTCGGTGACCAAAGTACGATGTAGTCCTCCAGCAAATTGGGGGTTGTGCGAGAGCACGCAAATAACAGTATGTCACAAAGCTGAAAAAGGTATCATATAAAGCAAGTCTTAAATATTTTAAAGTCCAAGTTTGCAAACGACACTTGTGTAGTTTAAAGTCAGAGACACAAACTACCTGAGCAGTTGTTTAAATTCAGTCAGATGTTTCGTCGTATTTGTTCAACAAACAGACACTAAAACTTTTACAAATATAACTACAGAACTAGTTTTCACAACAGTTTTTTCTGAGAGTCAGCGGAGTGGTAAAAAGTTGATTTATTTGTTTGGTCGCCGGCCCTCGTCTTCATGACAGTTGACTGTCCGTTTTAGTAAATAAAAGGGTGAATAAAGACTAGGAATCTGTCCCACCGCTGACTGTGATAGTTTTGTAGCTTCGTTAAATTGTCAGCCAGTGGGAGTTTTGTGGCGATAGTACCTCATTAGTGGCAGCAAGCAATGGCTAGAAGCAAAGAACCGAAAATTGAGCTGAGTGTCTTGGCAGAGGTCTGTGCTCAGCAGTGGACTAAAGTAGACTGACTATGAACCATTCGTTCATAGTTTATAAACGACTTATGCATAAACTGTCTGTTTATGAGTCAAATACTCGCTACTGCAATGATATTGCTGAAGGGGAGTTGCACCACAAACTGCAGGAGACAGAATGCAATGGCGTCTGCATTCTGCAGCCGATATTAGGCCTTTTTTTATTGATGTTGGGGGGGGGGGGGGATCTTTAAAAGATACCCAGCTGCATTGGAGTGTAGCCGGGCTATGTGAGACTCACTAAAACCCTCTCGGCGGCCAACCTCTGTGTCAGACATAGGGCACCAGGATCTCCATAGGGACGCACCGGTATAAACCGCTATAAGGCCTAACTCCCACGGGTGACTTTTATCTCCACGAAATGATGGTTTTCGCTCTATGTTCGCAAGATTCCCCGATGTATGGACTCTAGGGTAGTTTTCGCAAACACTATCTGTTCCAATTAATGTTCACGCCTTGCATACGCTTCAATTGTAGTTCTCAGAAACGAGGACAGCTGGCATATCCATTCTTGGGTAGTATGCATCATAAAGATGGATTTAATTTATTGAGCTATTCAATTCTAATAAATCCTCTTTCCGTCGCACGAATTTATACGTACGTTTCTCTGCTCTGCTAGAAAGTACCCGCTAGCCAATAGCTAACTCTCCTGTGGTGGGACAAGTACATAAAATGTGACCTTGCAAGGTTGTCTGGATCATATTAACAGGCTCATATTTTTAGAAACATTTGTGGGTACAAGGTGAGCATTTATGTTAATTGAAAGGCATAAAGTGTGCATCTGTGTAAAATAAAGTTTAAAAGCTAATTGTTGTTGTTAATTAGAATTCTCTTTCATTTGGCACAAATAATTTGTGTAATGTTTTTTTTTAAATATAAATAATAGGCTTGCGTTTGACCATCACGCCTGATGTTAAGCGATGATACGGTCTACGTTGGAGCACGCCTGCTTAGAAGAAACCGATTCACTCATGATTTTAAAACACCCAGATTTTATAGTAATTTTTAAACTTTCGCTATTTGAAAACATGTTTTAAATGTTTATCGGGAATTATCAGGTATTATTTAATTTAGGTAAAAAATGTGTACCTTTTGTTCGACATTTCGACCATGTTACAATGGCCGTGGTCACGAACTGACCAAGAAAAAAAACAAAAAATAATAAAATAAATAATTCGTAATTACGTGATTAAATAATACGTGATAAGTATATAGATAAAGATCTAATACCCAGATTTTATAGCTGTCAATTTTCATGTTTTCCTTTTATTCAGCCATAAACGTCTTCTGCTGGACATAGGCCTCCCCCATCGATCTCCGAAAGGGCCGGTTGAAAGCGGCCTGCATCCAACGTTTCCCTGCGGTCTCTTAGGTCGTTTGTCCATCTTCTGGCGGATTTCCTACGCTGCGCTTACCGTATTACCGTTTTTACATTAGAGCTAATACAAAAATACGTCAAAAAATACGTTTGTTGTATGAGGTTTCGCTATCGTTTTAACTATTTTTTTTTTGTTAGTTATACCGCCGTAACAACATATTTTTTGAAAATTTAAACTGGCTATCTATCACGGTTCGAAAATTACAGCTGTTAATAGGTAGGACAGACAGACAGACAGACGTCGTAGGCTTAGTAAATATAGAGTCCCGTTTTTTTGGGTACGGAACTCTAAAAGCGTGTTTTATTTCTTTGTGTAATCATGAAAGCCCAAAGAAATTAATATTCTACCAAGTTTTTGTCACTGTTTAATCACAACGCCTCATCATTTCTTTCACCGTAGTATTATTTCACAGGCCTACCTTTTCGCTACATTTCCTCAACTTAATAGCTGCAGTACCTTCTCTATAACCGGAAAAGCATTTTTCCATCCACTTTCCAATTCCACAGTAAATTCAACTGTAATCTAACTACACACGTTCGAAAATGCAGCGGCCATCTGGTTTAACTTATCGACAAAGTTGTACAAGTCGAATGTAGCCGTGATTTAGTCTTTCTGGATTTGTGAATAAGGGTGGGGAAGGTGTAAAGTTATGTTTGTTTTTGTGTAATTTCGTTAGGTAGTGGTCGTCACGTTCACGTTATCGTGTCCGTGTTGGAGCATAACAACGGCTTGTAAGTTGGACGGGAATGATAGGTATTTGGTAATGTGTGAGACTTACAAGTGTTGAGAAAGTACTGATAGAGTCTAGGTAGCCTAGGTGCTAGTGAGACGTGACTATTGCTACTCAGTACTAGGTGGGTTAGGAAACTAGGTTCTACGAGAGTAGTAACTTCTAAGACAGACAATTAACGTTCCCGATCTGGGTGTCTTCAAGTCGCGAGTGAATTGGTTTTTTTATAGTAGATAGACTTGCGCTTGGCCACCATCTCGCCTGATGCTAAGCGACGATGCGGTCTACGATGGATCACTCTCGACTTGAAGACACCCAGATTGTAACTAACGGGGAAAACCCATTCAGGCAGAGAATTCCACAGACTAGCAGTTCGCACAATAAATGTGGAATCATAGCGCTTCGTACGGGGTCTCGGAATTTTCTAATCTCGGAGGTTTCTTCTAGGCAAGTGTGTTCTTTTGTAGACTGCATAATCGCTGTTAAACGCAAGCCTATTATTAAATACTAGCTGTGCCTCACGGATTTACCCATGGAGATTTCTCCATATAGCATCAGCTATTTGTCAGTGAAAGTCCCGTCAAAATCGGTCCAGCCGTTTCGGAGTCCATATGGGAACATACATCATACATAAACTCATAGTTTTTATATATATATAGATAAATAGATATATAAAAACTATATAGAAGATTTTTTTTACCAGTAGTACCATCTATACCTATATACCTACATTTACTATCAACTTATAATTTTAGACAGTTTAAGTTTGTAGCTTTGTAGATTTGTTTGTTGAAGGTAATCTCCGAAAATAATAATCTAATAAATCGAGATGAGCGCGCGTAACGCTCGCAAATCCTTAGAAATATATTACCTGGATGTCTTCAAATCGATAGTTAATCGATTTATAGACAAGCCACATCATCGCTTAACATCAGGCGAGTTGGCGATCAAGCGCAAGCATATTTATAATAAACAAAAGCTAATACTTATTTTTTATAAAATACTTCAATGCAGTATATTTTTTTAGTTTTTAATGTTGACAATAGTCCTTTTCAGGGCTGCAATATAAAAAAAAAAATATATATATATAAACAATTATTTTATTAATAAAAAGTTACGATATCCTTGAGTGACATAAAATGTTTTGTAATCTATACTCTATCTATACTATATAATAATTATTATAAAGAAGAAACATTTGATTGTTTGTTTGTTTGTATTGAATAGGCTCCGAAACTACTGAACCGATTTGAAAAATTATTTCACTTTTCAGAAACTGCACTATCCCCGGGTAACATAGGCTATATTATATTTAAAAAAAATAGGGATCCTGACTAAAACTCTAATAATGTAACCCAAGGTGTAAAAAAATATGATTTACAATTTTAACTTTGCGTGTTTGACAGTTCTAAGACAGGACAACGTCTGTCAGGTCACCTAGTCTATACTAATATTATAAAGAGGAAAGATTTGATTGTTTGTTTGTTTGTTTGCATTGAATAGGCTCCGAAACTACTGAACCGATTTGAAAAATTCTTTCACTGACGAGAAGCTACACTATCCCTGTGTGACATAGGCTATAATCTATACCCGTGCGAAGCTGGGGCGGACCGCTAGTGATATATAAGTTAGTTTCTAATACTAAATAGATAATGAGTACAATAATATTTTCGAATATTTTATACATAAACATTGTATAGATAAACATGTAATAGGCATGCTACGGTGCGACGTACGTAGTTTAGATTTTTACAGACAGCGTAATTTTTTTACCGACTTTAAAAAAGGAGGAAGTTTCTCAATACAGCTCGTATTTTTTGTTATTGTTTAGAAACAAAGACCAATTGCTGTGAACTTCAAATGGTGTCCCAAAAACTGAGAAATTTGGATGATATGAAAAAAGTTTTTGGATATATTTTCATGCATTGGATATATTTCGACCCTCAAACTCTTATCATTCACCAATAACTTTTGAAACCCAAGAAAAGATTGAAAGTGTTCGAGAGTTGTATGCCAAATTAAATTCCCCGTACGTTCGGTAAAGTCAGAAAAATCGGTGGGAGTTGGTAAAAATTGGTAAAGATTGGTAGAATTAGCATCTCGCTGCCATATCGCGTCGGCTCGATTACCTCTCCTCCGTACCTTTACTCCTAAATTCCAAATTTCATTTCACTTCGATTTTATTGGAAAAGTTAAGCAGTGGCTATAACTGATGGAGACATACTGTTGTTTTGTTTGGCAAGCTACACTAATACATAGAGAAAAAAAAATACAAAAAAAAAGTTTTTTCCGGCAAGACAGGCATAATTTATTTGTGGCAAAACCACTATATAAAATGGAAAATAAAACATGAAATTAAAAAAATATAAATAAATTAGCAGGCTAAACTCAATAAACGGGACTAATTTTCTAATTTCACCCTTATATAAATGTACAAACAATATCAATTTCAATTTATTTATTTCCTTAAAGAATATAAAGTGGATACAAACATGAAATTTATACCTTTGACGAGTTAGTAATTATTAACCTAATATAGATAACAAACAGAGTTAGTCCTCACAGCTTTGTGAAAGTACCCAAAATACGTGGTAATCTGTTGGTCCCAAACTAGGCTACGCCCGTATCTTGGTAACCCTGAAATGCCAGTAGAGTTACAGTAAAGGCTAAAAGAATATCATCATCATCATCATCATCATCATTTCAGCCATAGGACGTCCACTGCTGGACATAGGCCTCCCCCATCGATCTCCAAAAGGGCCGGTTGGAAGCGGCCTGCATCCAGCGTTTCCCTGCGGTCTCTTTTAGGTCGTCTGTCCATCTTGTGGGTGGACGTCCTACGCTGCGCTTACCAGTCCGTGGTCTCCATTCCAGAACCTTTCGGCCCCATCGGCCATCTGTTCTGCGTGATATGTGCCCTGCCCACTGCCACTTCAACTTGCTAATCCGGTGGGCTATGTCGGTGACTATCGTTCGTCTACGGATCTCCTCATTTCGGATTCGATCTCGTAGAGAAACCCCGAGCATAGCCCTCTCCATAGCTCGTTGTGCTACTTTGAGCTTGCTTATGAGGCCCATAGTGAGAGACCACGTTTCAGTGCCGAAGAATATAATTTATTGTATTATTATGTTGTTTTTATTTTATTTTAGTATAACTAAAACTCAGTATAACGCACGTGAGTGGTCAAACGCAACCTTATTATTAAAAAATAAAAATAAAAAAGAGTATAAAAATACAAGTACCAAGCTTAAGAAGGATTACCTCCGATACCCCTCTCCTTGGCTTTATGCAGTCATCAATCAACCTCTTCATGAATGCACATCGATAATTCATAGAGCCAAGCTTACGTTTTAAAAGCTGAGACCATCGGTCTTCTATTATAATAATCTATGATGTGGTGAAGCAAATAGATTAGACTGCAGCGTAGAACCTCAGTTTTTTTTTTCAAATGGATTTTTGGTAAAAAGTCGTATAATTTAGAACACCATTTATAGTGACCTAAAAAATCAAAATAAAAAATAAATAAAAATCGTGCGTGGAGTCCTTCCGCGCGGAAGCAGTTATACTTCAACAAGGAACCCTAAAATTATATCTAGGGCAAAAATATCAACAATTTAAAAACACGCCTTTCTCGAGATTCGAACCTAGCTCCTTAGGCTTCTCAATCCATTAGCGACACCATTAAACTACCGTATCTGCTAGTCATCATCATCATCAGCCAGAAGACGTCTACTGCTGAACATAAGCCTCCCCCTTTAACCTCCACACTGAACGACAGCCTGCTTTTTGCATCCACTGGATGCCAGCGACTCACATGCACATTCATAAAACCAACACTGACCAAACATAGTGAGAGATACCAATGCCCAGATACTCCACCAGACATTCTGCTGTGAATGGGAAAAAATCACAATGAGAAGATGCACCAACCCATTGGGTGGCCTAGATATTGCTGGAAACACCACTTGTGCGAGCTCTTAGTCGCCGACTGGCAAGAAACAGTGTGAGACCGGAACCAATGGCGTTTTTTGTGGCGGAATCCAAGTCTCACTTTGGGTCGCTGCGTTAGTGAAGTAGCAAAATTTATTTATTTATTTTTTAGTTATCCAAATTACAACTATCATTACAGGAATGTCCTAATTCTAATCCTAAATTAAACATTAAATTAATGACAAAATGTTTGTTTGTTTTCCATTGTATGGAAAATTGTATATTTTTCATATTACAAGTTTTGTTTAGTTTGAATTTGAATTTGTGGTCAGATGACCGTGTATGCAAAAATGCCCCGTTTTTTTTTTCAAATAAATAAACAGCAGTGTGTCTCATGAGTTAAAACAGAGCTCAAATTCCGCGCGTCTGTCTCGTTTCTTTTATTGACTCCCAAAGTTTATTAGTGGAGTTTCACCTGGCACTGAGATTACGCACTGGACAAGAAATAGCACTTTAGCGAGGAACCATCCTAAAGTAAAGGAAATTCAGTATTGGCACTTGGCCTGGGTTTGCTTTAGTTAGCTATGTATGTACGAGGAAGTATATCTTATCTATATATATATATAAAAGCGAAATTCATCTACTCAGTCACTCATTAACCACGAAATCTCGAAAACTACTTGACCTACAAAGTTGAAATTTGGAAGATAGTTTTTTTATTGGGTTTAGAGGTCCGCTAAGAAAGAATTTTGCGAAAGAGCCGCATTAAGGGGGGCAAATGGAGGTTGAAAGTTTGTATGAAAGTATTCAGGTTCATAGCTTAAAACAAATAAATACTGTATAATTTTTTTCTCTGAAAAAAAACTGTCTGTCTGTCTGTCGGTCCTACCTTTAAGCGGCTGTATCTCTCGAACCATAATAGATAGCCAGTTGAAATTTTTACAAAATATGTAACGTTACGGCGGATTAACTTACAAATTAATAATAAAAAAGTCAACAAGTAAGAACGAAATGGGATCCCCATACAACAAACGTATTATTTTATTAGCTCCAATGTAAAAACGGTAATACGGACAAGCGTGAAACTTGGCATGATTATAGTACATATTTTAAAATATAACAACAAATAATAAATAATGGCCAAGTGCGAGTTGGTGATAAATTTATGTTGATTACCAAGTTATAACTGGTAATTGCGTTATTGAATTTTGTGGTGGTACGGAACCCTCAGTGCGTGAGCTCGACTCGCACTTGGCCGGTCTATTACGTTATTGCAGCTGTGTATTAGCATAGAATTGTCGGACGAAGTTAATTAGTACTGTCGTACTTTACTTAGTGTTTATGCATAATTTATTCGCTATCGCTTATACATCAAATCGTGTATCAAGAGTTTTATGTTTGAGTTTACGGGTATTTAGTATTATTTTATCGACCCGCTTATTTTTTCTGTCTGAAACGATTGGATGCGACTAGCGAGAGACCGGGGAGAGGCAAAGGGAGGCATATACCCAGCAGTGGGCCATTCAGGGCTGATGATTATGATGATGCTTACTATCTTTAGGGTTCCGTACCCAAAGGGTAAAAACAGGACCCTATTATAAGCCTACGATGTCTGTCTGTCTGTCTTACCTTTAAACGGCTTTATATTAAAGTTATTAATTAGGAGATCAACGATTTTAAGCTCACTCACTCTACCTTCCGTGGCTCGTCCTGTCTATTATTGTATTTAAGGTCTAAGTTCTTTGATTTGAATAATCCATCAGACACATCTGTGACCTGCGGTTTAATAAAAGTCGAAGATGTGGGAACTGATACGAGATTTATTTGAAGGCCGTATACGGATTATACCAATCATATGTTATTGAATAAACGATTTTCTGTTCAGTTACTTTGTAGAATAGAAAAAGATTTTTTGATATTCTGTTTTGAAGTTAGAGATGTAAAAATACTTCTAGTATAATATATACAGAGTTAAAGGGAAAAGGGTTTCGTAATACTCATCGTTATAAATAACTTTTACTATGGGACTAACCTTGAAATCGCGAAAAAAATACCTGCTGTTCCATAAACGGTTATTTATATTTGACAAAATATATGGAATAGTTGATTATTTTTGTAAAATTTTTAGGGTAGCATTATCATCAGCCAAAAGACGTCCACTGCTGAACATAGGCCTTCCCCTTTAACCTCCACACTGAACGACAGCCTGCTATCTGCATCCACTGGATGCCCGCGACTCTCACAATGTCGTCGATTCATCTAGTGGGAGGCCTTCCTACGCTGCGTCTTCCGGGTCGTGGTTTCCACTCAAGAACCTTTCTTCCCCATCGGTTATCGGTTCTTAACGATGTGACCTGCTCATAGCCACTTCAACTTGAAAATTTTAATAGCTATGTCGGTGACTCTGGTTTTTTGGAGAATATCCACGCTCCAGATTCTATCGCGCAAATAAACTCCTAGCATAGCTCTTTCCATCAATTTCAGGGTTGCGTCCCATAGTAAAAGTTTTACCAGGTGTTAAACCAAGTTTAAATAGATTTGTTATAAAAGAAGTGATGAGGGCCTTAAAAAAGTTTCTTCCCCGATGACCTAGTAACCGAGTTAAATTACTTCTCAAACGTTAGCGTAAAAGAAATTGTATACAGGTACGTGATTTCCTTTGTACTTCAGGTTGAGGAAACCATAAAGTCAAACGAATGTGAAGGTAATGGAACAAAGTAAGCATACAAATTACAAGAATAAATATTTTACTTGCGTTATTTTATTTTACACTAGCGAGCCGCCCCGGTTTCGCACGGGTAGAGATATATAGCCTATGTTACCCGGGGATAGTGTAGCTTTACAACAGTGAAATATTTTTTTAAATCGGTCCGGTACATTTGAGACAATTCGTTACAAACATACTTACATACAAATCTTTCCTCTTTATAATAAAAATATATATATAAATATTACTACTGGGCAAACGTGCTCCATCTTCGACCGCATCATCGCTTTCCATCAGGCGAGATCGCGGTCAAACGTTAGCCTAGTCCGATGTAAAAATATATATATATATATTATAATTATAAATTATTATATATATAGTAATATAGTAAATACATATAGTATAGATGGAAAATAAACAGCTGCTAACCAAGACTATAGATATAAGATAAATAATTACATAAAAGCCAAAAAGAAATTCTCTCTAGTTTTACCTATACTGTCCCACTGCTGGGCAAAGGTCTCTCCTCCTTTTTTTCTCTAATATAAACTTACATAATGTAAATGCCCCGTTGCCACCCTAACTTGGGCCTGATTAGATAAAATAGTATTCTCAAAACAAACATTCGTCTTTTTAACATGAGAGATTATACAGCCAAATTATAATTATGTTAAACTTCATACAAATTCAATGATTATTTTTACAACCTTTTTTCTTCAAGCCTTCTTAGTATTGGTCAAAGCTTTCAACTGAATTTTAAAATAGTTATACCCAATCAATTGAGCTGAAATTTTAAATACACGTTTTGTTTGGATGACAATGCATAATAAAATTAGTAAGTATTATTATTGAAACTGACGTGGTTTTCACACATTTTATTTATGTTACACGGGAATTACTCACGTAAGATTAAGCCGGTTACTCCGACTATAGTTTCAACCGCATTAGACGGCCTTTTTCAAGGTGAATGCGCGCGCGCGGCTGCGTCTCGCTTTGCACACTAAGTAAGTAGTTTAGTAAGTATTGTTACAAAAAAAATGATAAAAATGTTGACTTGACGAAATGTTTTATTATTGAAACTGACGTGGTTTTCAAACATTTTATTTATGTTACACGGGAATTACTCACGTAAGATTAAGCCGGTTACTCCGACTATAGTTTCAACCGCATTAGACGGCCTTTTTCAAGGTGAATGCGCGCGCGCGGCTGCGTCTCGCTTTGCACACTAAGTAAGTAGTTTAGTAAGTATTGTTACAAAAAAAATGATAAAAATGTTGACTTGACGAAATGTTTTATTATAGAAACTGACGTGGTTTTCACACATTTCACACATTTTGCGCGCGTGCATTCACCTCGAAAAAGACAGCCTAATGCGGTTGAAACTATACTCGGAGTAACCGGCTTAATCTTACGTGAGTAATTCCCGTGTAATCTATATAAAATGTGTTGAAGAAATGTTGTTGAGATGATTGAACGATTGATAAAATTTGTTTTTATATTAATTTTAAATATTTGAATTTTAAATAGTTATGACTGATGAAATTTGATTTTTTTTATTTACACAAGAACACACTTTCAGGTGATTAATTGTATAAATGCGTGTTAAAAAGTTCCAGTGTCTCTTGAATTAAAATACCTGATATTTTTGCTGTAAGCATTGAAAAGTTCCATTATCATCTTCGTTGAAACGTACATGCCTTAAAGTACTTCTACTTGTTTACATTATTTCGAGCAATAAAAAACCTTGTCCATCGTTAACCATAAAAACTTCTTTACCGTTCGCAAAAAATAAAGCTTGTGTTATTTTTCTATTTTTTTAGGAACCGTACTGTTCCAATCCAAGCAAAGTTACTTCCCTTCCGTCGAAAGCAGCCTCTCTATTCCGTGATTTATTCGAAAACTTTCAGTTTGTTTTAGCAAGATCTATTTTTAGTTTGGCTCAGTTTTTATAGCGTGGATGCCAAACAAGCTGAAGTATTGTCCTGTCGAAAGGAAAACTGCCGTATGTGCTTATTCTCATTGTATCTTGCGGTTATTATAATTATAATTAACTAGCGACCCGCCCACCTGCCTTCGCACGGGTGTAATTTACGTGCGAAGCCGGGGCGGGTTGCTAGTTATATATATAGATATAAACCTTCCCTGAAAATGTATCTAACTGATGGTGAAAACCGCATCAAAATCCGTAGCGTGGTTTAGGAGGAGTTAGCGGCCATACAGACAGACAGACAGACAGACAGACGCGAAAAGCGACTTTAACTTATACTATGTATAGATATAACATTTTTATGTTTTTTTTTTTGCTAAATAATTATTATTTATTATAATAATGATCGTTAAATTATTTTAAATAAAAATTGTATTAAGTTCTTTTTTAGCTGTCTTTCTGGCTATCTTCTGGTTCTAGGTATCTTTCTGGTACCAATAAAATGCATCAGATCTGCATGATTTAATTCCGTCCTGCCCTTTTTTCTATCGGACCGCTAGGTCGGGCACAAAAAATCGACATCATTTTATGGTTGATATTCCGAGAACCCGTACGAAGCGCTATGATTCCACATTTATTGTGCGAGCTGCTAGTCTGTGGAATTCGCTACCTGAATGGGTTTTCCCCGTTAGTTACAATCTAGGTGTCTTCAAGTCGAGATTAAATCGGTTTCTTCTAGGCAAGCGTGCTCCATCGTAGACCGCATCGTCGCTTCACATCAGGCGAGATGGCGGCCAAGCGCAAGCCTATCTACTATAAAAAAAAAAAACTATGATTTATACAGGGGTTACTTAACAGTGGTAATAAAACGATAAGAGGTCATTCATTGTCCTTGACACTATAAACAACTTTTGCTATGAAACCAACCGAAAAATCGCAATAAAACAGTGTTCCATAGAAAAATTACATTTACACTATTATAATATTCTATCTATAAAAAACGTAAAATGCACAAACGGTACTTTTCCTTTGTACTGGAGTATTGTTCTCGAACATATCTTTTTATGAAGTCGCACTATTTTCACAGCTGGGGGAAATATGTTATCCGTGTCAAGTTAAGGAGTACGTGAGTCACGTATCGATCTGGTGTAATAGTGGTATCCATAACTTTGGAATAACAACTTGGCTGCGTTACTTTGGTTAATTATAGTTGGTTCTTCAGGAAAACTTATCCTTGGAAAGTTGGATAATGTAACAATATCCAGGACTGTCCATCCATTTGTGGACAGAGCCAGGGTAAAGTTATATGATTATAAATACACTGCGAAGGTACTCCAGGGACTTAGGGTATAGCATAGTTAAACATATATACTAGGGTATAGTATGCACTTACTTGTCGCGTCTGCATTATGTGTGTTTATGTATGTATGGATAATATTTATGTAATATTTATTTATTTATTAATATTTATATTTGGTTAATATTTATTATACTATGTATCATTTAGTAGTATTTATTTAATGGTATCATTAAAAGTGTTTTAGCTTCCCCCGTCGATTCTTTTACGTAAATTCTTTCCATCCATTGGTTGCCTGGAAGAGATCGCTTTTAGCGATAAGGCCGCCACTTGTGGCACTAGCTCGTAAGTGTTTTCTATCGTGTTGTAATTTTTATTTCTGGTGTACACAATAAAGAGTTTCTATCTATCTATTATTTATGGGATATTTGCTTTGGTAAGGTTGTGGAATAAGCTCCCGATATTTCGGCTCTGTTACATGCACCTGACCTTACTTTAATACAAGTTATCTACAAAAACGGACTGCCCATATACCGTTGAAGGTCTAGAGACAATCTAAATGCTCAAACCAGTATCAGTTAGCAGCGTACCCATGATGCTGGCGGCATTACCACGCTGAATGGCAATGTTTATGCGTTGAGCCAGAAATATATACGCCAGCATTTTGATCACGCTTCGCATTAAAATGGCGTTTTTTTTTTTTTTTTTTTTTTTTTTTAAATGAGTTGAGCTCTAGGTCTCCAAGAGCCCAATGTCTCAACCCCGAACGGCTGAAATATATAACCACTGCCAAGGCTAGCATAACTGTTACCTGTTAGTTACCTTCTAACTAAAATAATGCGTGATAAGTCCCGATAAGCATTTAAAACATCATCATAATCATCATCAGTCAGAAGACGTCCACTGCTGAACATAGGCCTCCCCCTTTAACCACCACACTTAACGACAGTATGCCTTTTGCATCCACTGGATGCCCGCGACTCTCACAATGTCGTCGGTCCATCTAGTGGGAGGCCTCCCTACGCTGCGTCTTCCGGTTCGTGGTCTCCACTCTAGAACCTTTCTTCCCCATCGGTTATCGGTTCTTCGAGCGATGTGGCCTGCCCATTGCCACTTCAACTTGCAAATTTTAACAGCTATGTCGGTGACTCTGGTTCTTTGGCGAATATCCACGTTTCGGATTCTATCGCGCAAAGAAACTCCGAGCATAACTCTCTCCATTGCCCGCTGTGTGACTCTGAGTTTTCATTTAAAACATACCTTCTAATAAATGCCTGAAGTAAATTTTACTAATATCAAAATATTCGGCTAGAAGTGCTCGTTCACATTGAGTAAGTACTTAAATTTCTAAAGGGAATACAACCCAATTCATGAAGCAAGTATCTAGTAGGTACAACCAATCACAACCGCTTTACAACCATCATAGAAGTTACAACCACCGCTGAGTTAGATAAGTTATAACTAGTTACTATTCTAACTATTTGAAGTTTCTCAATCAAATGTTAGCGATTGCTATCGGGTTTGATTGAACCGAGATTTGGGATATATTTGGTAACTTAAATAACAAGATAGGAATTATTTTGAGGGTAATTTTTTAAGGCAATTTTATTTGAAAGCTTTTGGTCCAGTTTGTAATGAACCTACTTTCTGAGGTTGGGGGCGTGGGTTCGATTCCCACCTAGGACAAACATTTATGTGATGATCATATGTGTTTGTTCTATATCTGGTTGTTAATATCTATTTATTTAATATGTATTTAAAACTATATATTATGTATGTATATCAGTCTCTGGCAGCCATATCACAAGCTTTGCTTAGTTTGGGGTCAGATGACCGTGTGTGCAAAAATGTCCCGAATATTTATTATTTATTTATTTAAATAAAAGATTCTCTGATTGTCAAGCTCAGCATGTTATTTTATTAGCACTGACCATACGCGTCGCAATCAGTAAAGTATACAGCTATTTTCTATACGCTTAGCTTCTGACTCTTTTGAGGTAGTTCTACAATTTGGATGGGGTCCAAAGACTACTCGGGCTTGGTCTGAGTGGGATGCTGAAGCGATATTTATTGTTAACCTTTGGCTCCGCATTTTTTATAAGATAAGGCTAATGGTTTACAGAATATATTTTTGGTATCGAGGTACCTTATCTTAGGGTTAGTGTTATTGATGTGATATTTTGGCGCGCCTTGGCAGTAAAACCGACTCATATGCCGTAACGATCGTTATGCCATAGGTGACAGCTTACCATCAGGCAGCCCGTCTGCTTGTTTGCCAACTTGGCAACTGGGTGTGCTCAACAAGGCAAAGTGGTACTTCACGTCGAGACAAAGACTCTTGCTTTACAAAGCGCAAGTCCGACCTCACATGGAGGAGTACTGCTCCATCTTTGGAACGGAGCACCCAAGTATCAGCTTGACCCACTTGATGCATTACAGCGTAGAGCTGTCAGAATTGTCGACGATCCCAAGCTCACTGAACACCTAGAGCCGCTCAGCATGCGCAGAGACGTTGGGTCTCTTTGTATCTTTTATCGCATTTACAACGGGGAGTGTTCTGAAGAACTGTTTGATCTGATGCCGGCGTCACGGTTTTACCATCGCACTAGCCGCCACCGCCTGAAGGCTCATCCACACATCATAGATCAGTGGAAATCGCACACTGTGTGATTCACACGATTCTTCTTACCTCATACCTGCAAAATGTGGAATGAGCTTCCTTCTACGGTGTTTCCGAGAAGCTACAACATGGGGCCCTTCAAAAGGCGAGATAATCGAGTTCTAAAGGATCGGCAACGTATTTGTGATGCCTCTGGTGTTACAAGTATCCATAGGCGACGGTGACTGCTTACCATCAGGCAGCCCGTCTACTTGTTTGCCACCTATGGCATAAAAAAAAACTATGGCATAAAAAAACTATATTTTTTCCGGAATAAAATGTAGCCTTTGTGCTACTCCAAGATGTAAACTATTTCGAATTTGCGTTTTTTCACTTTTGGCATTTTGCCGCCCCTTGCAGCTTGCCCCTGGGTACTTCTTGGTGCTTAGATACCACTCCTCTACAGGGCCGGTGCTAAGGGTTAAACCTTCGACCAAAATAAATGAATGGACGGGCCCTGACCATAGAACTTGCTCAGTAAAAATGAGTCAAAACCATCGGACATACACTTCAACACCTAATTATAAAAATATACGGTATATTTGTTACAAAAATCAGATACCGGTTTTATTTGAGTATTTGTACTTGGGGAAAGCATACGAATGCAAATTTCGTCAGGTGTTTCGTTATCACGTAACAATCGACTCATGTTGCACTTCTTACGGCTAGAGACCGACTGTAACAAGTGAGCGCAGGCGCTCATTTTTATTCTTAAAAAATATTTTTTTTATAATTAATAGGCTTGCGTTTGACCACCATCACGCTTGATGTTAAGCGGTCTACGCCGGAGCACGCTTGCCTAGAAGGAACAGATTCACTCGTGATTTGAAGACACCCAGATTGTAACCATCGGGGGACACCCATTCAGGCAGCGCGTTCCACAGACTAACAGTTCGCACAGTAAATGTGGAATCAAAGCGCTTTGTACGGGTTTTCGGAATATCAACCATAAAGCGGTGACGATTTTTCGTGCCCGCTCTGGCAGTCCGATAGAAAAAAGGCCTGTATTTTCAAAAGCATAAACTCGCTAGGTCGCTCGCTGTTTCCAAGTAACATCCCCAATCCACAACATTGATTAGATCGGCGCATCCTACGTGCCAGCCACTGCAAACGGTTGTATTGTCTCCAGAATATATCGGGACGTTTTTGAATCGAGTCAGTATGTAAACAAAACATGTAGCATCGGTTGGATTTCGTTCGGTACATGCAGCAAATTTAATGATACCAATATACTACCACACTGTGGTAATAACAATTTTAAAAGCAAGTGCCTTTATTAACTAAACAAAATACGGGTCATTATCAATAGATCCATTGCTAAGATCCATAATGGATCTATATAGATTTTTTCTCTCTTTAGATTTCATTTTTAAATTGTGGATCATTTAAAAAAATTGAGAATGAACATGAGAAGCATACCTAATTGCCGTCTTAAATAATAATTTCTCACAGAATGGTCAGATTTCATAGCTGATGGATAATCCTGTCTGCACCTAAGTGTCATAAGTAGTCATAGGTACGCGAGGTTATCCGGGCCGGGAAGTTTTTTTCTACCTAAATAAACCTAATGAAAGCCTCTAAATTCAATATTTAAGGCTACCTAAAAAGTTCTTTCATAACCCCTTTTTGCCTATACCTAACTCACTTTGAATAGAATCTCACAAAAGAGGCAAAAACTGAATGTTAATAGAGCCCTGAAAATGTTACCCAAAAAACGAACCTCGGTCTGGACTAGACGTGAGGCGTGGCGTAGGTGGTCAAAACTTGTTTATAGGTCGTTTATCGACCTCGTAACGTAGTCTAAATTGTTTACTTTTTTATATCAGAATAACATTATAATGTGAGAGTCGCGGGCATCCAGTGGATGCAAAAGGCAGGCTGTCGTTCAGTGTGGAGGTTAAAGGGGGAGGCCTATGTTCAGCAGTGGACGTCTTCTGGCTGATGATGATGAATTGGTGCTATTGTGCTTGATATTATCTTCCTCTATTCCTATCCTACGGGATGAAAATTGATCGGATGTCATGTAAAAAATCTACAATGTTTTACTCATATCTTGGTAAAAACTGCACATACTTTCAATTTGGAAGCAAATTACTGAGAGACATGTATTTATTTTCCAGAACTTCAGCCTGAACTCTCCAAACCCCGTGTTGCACAAGATTACAGAGCAGTTGATCGAAGAAGCTTCCACTGAAGAAGGGGAGTTGCTAGGCTTGGAGGCTTCCTCAGAGACCACTACCTCCGAGGAACCGGATCCGGAACGGATGCGCGGGCTCGACCGGCTCGTTATGTACCTACGTATCGTGCACTCGGTTGATTATTATAACCACTGCGAGATGATGATGAACATTATAATGTAAAACAAAGTCGGGTTAGTTACAGGATTTATAACTCATGAACAACTGGACCGATTTTCATGATCTTTGATTAGTAAGCTTCCTCTCCGCCCCGAATAAGTAGAGACGAGAGAGAGTAGAAACGAGATAGCCCGTTGGTCCAGTGATAGCCCGTTGGTCCAGTTGGTAGTGAACCTGCCTTCTGAGCTTGGGGGCGTGGGTTTAATTCCCATCTAGGACAAACATTTGTGCGATAAACATTTGTGTTTGTTCTATATCTGGTTGTCAATATCTATTTAAGTATGTATTTAAAACTATATATGTATGTATATCAGTCTCTGGCAGCCATATCACAAGCTTTGCTTAGTTTGGGGTCAGATGACCGTGTGTGAAAAAATGTCCCGAATATTATAGTGGAAACGAAAATACGAAAAAAAACAGTAAAAAATTGTGTCGAAAATTTATTTTCCAATACATTTTGTATGGAAAGGCAAGAATCCAAGGAACATTAATACTCCTCAAGAATCCCCGTTATTATACTACTCTTTGGCAAGAATTTAAATATATAAATTGACATATTACCTCATAGAAAAAAATAATGTTATCTAAGTCAAAGGAGGTTGCTTCAAAGAAGTATTTATAACGCGGGTGTGACCGCGGGATGCGCATTCCATGAACTCAATGACAATAACCATTTGACTGCTCATCATTTACCCCGTGCGATGAAAAGAGTACATAATTTTCAGCATACTCTTTAACGAGCGCGCCAATCATAGGCCAGGCACGAATTGAATAAATGACTTTTCAGTCTCTAATCACAAGCCGCCATTCGATACCCCGCCGCGACTGACTTGGCTTACTCGTGCAAAAGAAAATTATGACAATATTCTAACATAGATCATCATCATCATCATCATCATCAGCCAGAAGACGTCCACTGCTGAACATAGGCCTCCCCCTTTAACCTCCACACTGAACGACAGCCTGCCTTTTGCATCCACTGGATGCCAGCGACTCTCACTATGTCGTCGGTCCATCCAGTGGGAGGCCTACCTACGCTGCGTCTTCCGGTTCGTGGTCTCCACTCAAGAACCTTTCTTCCCCATCGGTTATCGGTTCTTCGAGCGATGTGGCCTGCCCATTGCCACTTCAACTTGCAAATTTTAACAGCTATGTCGGTGACTCTGGTTCTTTGGCGAATATCCACGTTTCGGATTTTATCGCGCAAAGAAACTCCGAGCATAGCTCTCTCCATTGCCCGCTGAGTGACTCTGAGTTTTTCCAAAAGGCCAACAGTTAAGGACCACGTCTCAGTACCATATGTCATCACTGACATAGATATAATTTCGTTATTTTTTTAACTTTAACAAAAACTAATAACAATATAATTATTATATAAAAAACTAACATTTGTACGCTGTAACAGATACGTCACATGGACATGAGATACGTCTCCTAGGTATACCTAATTCCAGCGACACAGCCCATTTAGTGAGTAGTACGCTCAAAGAATCCTCAAAAGCACATCGCGGTGTACCTAACGTGTTGATAGTGCACGTTAATCACACATGGAGACCAACATCGAGCATATTTGTACACCGCCAACACACAAACGGAAAGCTTCAAAGTGTTTTATTTCGCAAAGAAGTGTGAACAGAAACCGTGCCAAACTTTTTGACCAGTCTGAAGTGTGCTACTTTAACATCTATACTTCTATACTAATATTATAAAGAGGAAAGATTTGATTGTTTGTTTGTTTGTTTGCATTGAATAGGCTCCGAAACTACTGAACCGATTTGAAAAATTCTTACACTGTTGGGATGCTGCACTATCCCCGGTTGACATAGGCTATATATCCCGGCTTCGCCCGTGCGAAGCAGGGGCAGCCTACTAGTATATTATAAGAAGGAAAGATTTGATTGTTTGTTTGTTTGTTTGCATTGAATTGGCTCCGAAACTACTGAACCGATTTGAAAAATTCTTTCACTGACGGGAAGCTACACTATCCCCGGGTAACATAGGTTATAATCTATACCCGTGCAAAGCTGGGGCGGACCGCTAGTGTTCTAATAAAGTCAATATTTACAGCATTGTGGTAAGCCCGCTGCATTGCGGGGTATGCTGCTAACTGGTTGTGGGCTTAAGCTTTGTATTGTGTTTAGACTTTCAACGGTCAAAAGGATATTTAACAAAATCAATTGCCATAATTTTTTACATAATATTATAAATACTAAGGTACTACAACAACTTTAACGTTGAGTTAAATTCTGGCCAAGTAGATTGAAAAAAACTAGTTTTATTTTGTCAATCTCTTACGCCAGCATAAAAGAAATATAATCATAAGTTGCTTTAAAATATTCGTAATATGTTTTTTTTAATTATTTAATTGAGTTATAGGTATCTTAAAATATTTAAAGTGCGCGAGGGAGTTTTTCTGAAATTTGTACAGGTTATCCTTGGGTTTGTGCTGGTTTTCAGCCAGGTAAATACTTGTTTTAATCTTTCATCCACTTCAACGGTAAATAACATAAGTAATTATAATTATTTAAGCACTAAACTCAGTCTGCGTTGTTTAACCAACTTTATTTCAAATTGAATTTCACAAGTCCCGTATCGACGAGCCCCTACTTCTAGCTCTGACCTGATGTTTTACTAAACTTTACGAAGTCGAGGATTTCTCAAGTTTACACTTTCGCGGGCGCAAAGTGTAGCGGAATTCTTTGATGTCTGCGTCACAGTTAGCAAAAAGCATTTTTAGTGAAAGGAGAAAAACTTGCCTTGGTAAATTCGTTTTTGTACCGCCGGAGTACAAAGAGGGGTAAGAAACGGGACGGGGTTGCGTGAACTATTAAAACCTTTCCTTTGTAATGAGTTTTGTATCGTAAAAACTGTGTGTAATGGCCGCCGAAATGTTTTTAACCCGGGAAAGTAGTCGGAATAACGGAAGAAAAGTTCGCTTTTTATTCGGTAAAGTTTTTCTGGTTTATTTTAATACGTGGCTGGCTGGAATGTTTTTTCTTTTGTTATTGTTTTGATAGATTTTACTGTTACGGGGGAAACTAGAACAATTCCAGACTCATACTACTGAATTGGACCTAAAGTCCGTAAGTATATTTAACAGTAATTTTTAAACTTTCGCGATTTGTATATTATTTTAAAAATATTAGCTAGTCTTATTTGAAAAATATTTTTATGTCACATATCATTGTGGACATTGGACATCGTTGGTGTTTATTAAGTTCTAGAGGTATCAGAAAATAGTCCAAACTACGTTTTCAATCTCAATACTTATGTAAACTTAAAAAGTAAAATTACTTGTTGAGAAATAAAGTTCTTTAACCCGAAACTTAATAGCTGGTGAGAAATAAATAACTAATAGATTGCACTTTTTTTAGATTTGTGATTGTTAAGTTAACATTCATAATATATTATAATAATAATCATACACATTATTTTAACTGACATCAGAAAGGTGAAGGTTCTCAATTAGGCCCGATGTATTTATTAGTTTAAAAAAATTACATTTACAACAATGTCAAAGTGCTTTGGTTTATTTGTAACCAAAATCTTACTAATATTATAAGCGCGAAAGTTTGTATGTATAAATGTATGGATGTTTGTTCCTCTTTCACGCAAACAACTACCGAATGGATTTTAATGAAAGTTTACAATAATATAGCTTATACATTAGAATAACACACAGGCTATAACAGGTTGTAGTAACCTCTACGCGTACGAAGTAGCGGTTTTCAGCTAGTATCTAATAATCTACAAACTATTTTCTAAAATGTATCGAATAGTTTATTTGGATTAGTTTGCTTAAAGATATTCCCAATATAAATTGCCTTTAAAAATTTATGAAAATTCCATATTAATTGAACAATATCTCCACAAGTATTTCTATCTGCAGTTTACATACTGCACCTGCCAATTCCAGCCGTTGTTGCTATCGTAGTAGCATAGTTATGCTGCATAACAGCTACCTTGTAATTCAGGAGCTAGCAACAATGTTTAACAACGTATGTTCAAATAAAATTACTAATATTCTTAAAATTCATCATCATCATCATTTCAGCTATAGGACGTCCACTGCTGGACATAGGTCGATCGCCAAAAGGGCCGGATGGAAGCGGCCTGCATCCAGCGTTTCCCTGCGGTCTCTTTTAGGTCGTCTGTCCATCTTGTGGGTGGACGTCCTACGCTGCGCGTACCGGTCCTGCATTCCAGAACCTTTCGGCCCTATCGGCCATCTGTTCTGCGTTGTTGCTGTGTGTGTTCTTAAAATTATTCTCGTATAAAATCTAATATTATTATAATTACTATCAATCGCATCGACCCGAAGTAGGCGTTGGCCTACATGAGAATGCCAGCGGTCGCGGTCTCATGCTGTTTATTGCAAGTCGGCGACTTGGAACTCTTGCAGGTTTGACTATAGCAATTTTCCAGTGATATTAGGCAACTGACAGGTCAGCGGCAGTGGGAACTCCAAGCAACTTTTTAGCATTGCAATCCTCCCCCAGCAAATATGGCCTTTTAGCGCAGCAGAGTGCATAATAATTGATCAAACCTCAGACAAAGTGATCAATTACTAAAACTATCCAAATCAAATAACAGAACAAAAATTGGATATGGATAAGGGTCCTGTATACCCTCTGCAGCTCTCTCTCTCTCGCACATTTTCACATTATTGAAGATATAAAATCAATGAGTGTGAATTTCCAAAAAGTAACAAAATCATGTCATGGTGTCTATCGTAAAATTACAAACAAAGAAATGTTTGCTTCGATATCTTGTAATTTGACGGAATAAAATGACACGAGAAATAAAAATCACTTGTTACCATTTTACTGTGTCAAATTAAAATATATCAAATTGACAATTTCTTTGTTTGTAATGTTACGATAGACACCATGACATGATTTTGTTACTTTTTGGAAATTCACACTTATTGATTTTATATCTTCAATAATGTGAAAATGTGCGAGAGAGACAGCTGCAGAGGGTATACAGGCCCCTTAAACCAGATCTTTATTTTTTTACTCGACAAATAAAATATTCGCGGAAGAGGATACAACAGACGTGTAATTAATATATTGTTGCGCATGGCACGTACGGTATTTACAAATAGCCAAGGACAGTGAGTATCACAGTGAGGAACACTAAGTGGTCAGAGTTTGAGAATTCCTTGGTCTGAATGAAACACAACAGTGTATGGGTAGGAATCTGATTTATTGAATAACATGAAAAGCTATGCGAATATTAGCGACCAAACGTTTGCGCGTTTTAAGCATGGTCCAGCGCCATCTAGTTCATCACATGTAAAACTTATTTGTATTAAATCTAAACACTAAGATTTCAAGATGAAGATCTTCAGATCGTTACTCATGTGGAACAAAATTATGTCAAAGTAATACGTGTACTGTGGTGCCACCTATCAGGCCATGGGCAACCTATATGAGGTAATGCTGCCACAGCTTCTGTGATCTTCTTTAGTGAGAAATAATTAACATTTATACAAATCACCGACTTGAATACAAAAAAGAAGGACGTAAACCCAAACGAACAATAATCATATTAATATTATAAATGCGTTTTTTTTTTGTTTGTTGGTTTGTTTGTTCCTTTTTCACGCAGCAACAGAGCAACGGATCGACCCGATTTTTTGCATGGATATAGTTCAAGAGCTGGAAAGTGACAGGCTGGTGATGACGATGAAGACTTTTCATCGTCATCATCATCATCACCACGCGGGTGAAACCGCGGGGCACAGCTAGTTCATTATATATCAAATCCTAGGATCAAAATCTATCATGACAAGGTGACGAAAGTTTTAATTTTATGTAAGGTTGCTAGCTCTTAAACTATTATGCTCTCAGGAAGATGCTAACGTAATATAAGGTGCATATTCGAACAGAAGTGGCTAGATAGAGATAAGCTTCGCTTATGTTGTTATCAGAGTGGATAAAAGAGGTAGAGCAAATTGCATTTTGTTTGTTCATATTTTTATTAGAAATGCATAGAATATTTACAAACAATAATACCATTCAAAGATGATTCTAGGGTGGAGTGACAAAAATATGTGGGTATATAAAGAATTTCGAGCTTGCATTTGCTTAGGTGAATAGCATTATTAAAGAAAGGCGAAGAAGAGAAGAGATTATATGTAACATTGGGTTATCAAAGGCTGATGATGATTTAAAAATAAAAATAAAAAAGGTTTCATGAGTTATTACTCATGAACTTTTCAAATTAATTGCAAGTTTACAAATTATTACATCTACTTATCGTCACCTTAGAGTGAAAACCTCGGGAATGCAATTTTGGTCATTTCCTTATTAACACATTTCTGGGAAGAAAACGTCGCAAAGCATGTATTAATAAGGACCAAAATTGCATTCTCGAGGTTTTCACTCTAAGGTGACGTTATGTTTTTACGTTCTGATGAACTTTGCAAGTACATAAATAATTTGCTCTTGAGTATCGAGATAGAAATAAACTATTTTTTTCTCATCGTTTTTTCTATCTATTATATATAAATATAATAGATAGAAAAAACGATGTTAAATCTATAAATATAATTATGTAGTTTATTCAATAAAAAATACAAGTAAAATAAAAACTATCTTAAATTTAAATGTATAACAATGTCTGCAAACCGACTAAATGGGTGTCGCGAGGTATTAAAATTTGCAGTAAAAATAAAAGGAAACTTCTGTGGAAGTATAGATTAAAACCTACAGTAATAAATAAAAATAAATTTACTACTTACTCTAAACTATTTAAAAAAATTATTGGGCTAACCAAGGGTGCACAAAATAACTATAAGATAAAAACATCTGAAAACAAATCGAAAACTGCATGGGGAATTATTAACAAAACAAGATTAAATCTCCCGAAAGAGCCAATCTTAAAAATAAATCATAATAATAAAGATATTACAAATCCACTAGAAATAGCCAATATGTTTAATAACTACTATGTTGATAAAGTTAAACCTATAGCAGGCTCTGGAAATAAAGTCACATCAAATTTTAAAACTCGCACAAACTCTATGTTTATGGCCCCGTGCATACCACAAGACATTATTAAAATCATAAAAAATCTTAAAAACAGCTATAGTGTAGGCAATGACGAGGTGTCAACTAAAATTATAAAAGCTGTAAATGAGCAACTTTGTGTACCCTTAAGTTATATAATTAACCTGTGCATTTCAACAGGAACTTTTCCAAAAGCTTTGAAAACCACGGTTATAAAACCAATATTTAAAAAAGACAATAAAGAAAAACTAGACTGCTATAGACCCATTGCACTTTTATCAATATTTTCAAAGATTATTGAAAAATATATATATGGTGAATTAAATAACTATTTAGAGAAAAACAATATTCTTTGCAAAGAACAAAAAGGTTTTCGGAAAAACAGAACTATTAATATGGCCATTTATGATTTTATGAAATCAGTATTACCAAATGTAGATAAAACATCTCCAGTATGTGCAGTATTTTGTGACATGACACAGGCATTTGATTACGTGGATCATAAAATATTATTGAGTAAACTAGAGGCATACGGAATAAAGGGAAATATTTTAAATCTAATAAAATCTTATCTTACTGAAAGAAAGCAAATTACTGAAATTAGCAGAATTAATATTAAAACAAAGCGTGAAGAGGTATCAAGGTCTAAAGAACGTAATGTAATATATGGGGTTCCACAAGGAAGTGTCCTGGGACCTCTTTTATTTATAATATATATTAATGATCTACCTAACGCTACAACTCAACCAATGACACTGTTTGCTGATGACAGTACAATAACGATAGCACGTAAAAACATTGACTCTTATGAAACTGATATTAATAAATCTTTATCAGATATAATTACATGGCTTAACAATAACAATTTGAAAATTAACATAAATAAAACAAATGTAATGCATTTTAGACAAAGAGGGCCACAAAAATCTAACATTACAGTAAGCCATGGCAGCAATATGGTTAATGAAGTAGATACTGCAAAATTTCTGGGCTTAGTAATTGACAGACAACTAAATTGGAAAAATCAAATAGATAGTCTTTCTAAGAGGGTCTCAAGCTTAGCTTATGTACTTCATAAACTGTCTAGTACCTTAAACATAGATACATTACTTTCCACTTACTATGGTTTAGTTGAGTCCGTCCTCAGATACGGTATTATATTTTGGGGTAACTCAACCGACAAAGAGATTATTTTTCAAAGGCAAAAACGCTGTATCAGATCGATGTTTAGATTAGAAAGTACTATTAGTTGCACGCCTTACTTTACTAAACATAAAATTCTTACGCTTCCGTCTCTATATATATTGGAAACTGCCTTATTCGTAAAAACTAATCCAGAATTATTCCCGGCAATATCTGGCTTAGCGGTAAGAAATCGTAGAGACCAAAACAGATGTCGTAATCGCCCATCTAAAACCACCTTAATGAACCACAGTATAATGTGTATGGGACCGACCATCTACAATACTATACCAATTTCAATAAGGGATCTAAAATATAGTCAATTTAAAACAAAACTAAAAAAACTTTTAGTCGAGAAATGTTATTACAAAGTTAGTGATTTTATAAATGATAAATTTTAGTAATGACTGCAGAAGGTCAATTTGTTTATCATACAATTATAGTAATGTCTATCTGTTGACTATTTAAATTAATAACATCATACTTGAACTTTTGAAATTATTTCGACAGTTATTTTAATCAATACTTTTTTATATAAATAATTCTTACGGTATTTTTATACCATCTCTCTAGATTTGTACGCCTACAAACTAGGCAAAACATGATACAAAGTGACTAATATTTTAACCCACCTATTGTGCATGCGTTTTTAAATGTGTGTATGATTTACTCGTGTTTTGTGCAAATAAATAATCTTTATCTTTATCTTTATCTTTTATAACTAAAACTAAAATTAATCTAAAACTAAAACTAATATTTTGTTTTATATTTTTGGTATTACTTTTTCCTGACTTCATAGTAATATTTTGTGTTCGATATTTGCTAAAAGCACCATTAAAACAGAAACGCTCAATATTTTTCTGGTAAAACTTAGTTCTATGCCACATTGAAGGCCTCAAATTGGCCTAAAACATACATTTTTAACGTCAATGAACTGCTATGGGCAAATAAACAATTTTATTTTCATTGGGTAACCGAAAGCCGGCACTAGAACAGGCCACTTCACTAATGTATTTACTATCCTCTTGGCTATAATCAGCCAACATCTAAAATTTTATTATATTCCCTATTCCGTCCAACGCAAAGGAAGTCAATTTTCAGCCTCTATATCATAGAAGCACAAAGCGCTCTGTGCACCGGTCCGACAAGATATATGGAGTTAAGGTTAAAAATATATATTGAAACTAGCTACGCTACACGGTTTCTCCTGCCAACAACTAAATATTTTGAATTTGAATTTGCTTTTGACAGGCATTAGTTATTTGTTATACAAGAGTGCAAAGTTGCTTTTTAACCACGTGCTCAATTTTGATGACCGTGCAAGCGAAGGATTCTAAAATTGAATCCTGAGCGTTAGCGAGGGAATCAAAAGAGCACGAGGTGAAAAATCTTTGCACTCGATTGCAACACGTAACTTTTCATCCCACCTCAGCGAGGAAATGACTAAATGCAAAAAAAATCATTTGCGCATTATTAACAGTTTCAGTCTATTCTGTTGGCGTCAAATAAACTTCCTAGTCGCTAGAATCACTCATTTTAGGTTTTTCACTTGTTTTTAAGTTTTTTGTTTTTAACCTAAGGTTTTAACCACAGAAAAGAGAAGTAAATAGAACGGAAATGAGAAGGAAAATCTGTCGCCAGGTATTATGACAGAATCTTGCTTGAACATTCTCATGTATGTCAACGCATCGAACTCCGCATCCAAAGAACTTGGACCTTACCTTTTTGGGTTACGCCTCAAAGTTCTTTGTCCCCATCACAGCTGCTAACTGATTTCAAATAACTGACGTTTCGTTAATATGGGTGCAACTGGCAACATTTTTTTTTTACAAAAATGCCTTGACAGCCGTTCTAATTTAAACAATTTTTTTTTCTTTTCTTTGGTTTTAACAATATAATGTAAAAAGAAAACGGCGCGCGCCATTAAAAAAGGTTCAATCGTGACTATGCTATATTGTGTAATGATCGTGAAAACAAAAGTTACATACAAACTTTCATATTTATTATATTAGTGTGATATTTAGTGTAAAAGCTAGAGCTAATATATTATTATAAGAACGCTTACCTATTCATGAAGGTAAGATAAAGCGTGTTACATTTAGTTTCACAACAACGCTCAGTTTACTTGATACGTGACTACTAAACTGTTTTAGGATCATGTTACTAAAATCTGTTAACTACTTCATTATCCTAAAATAATTATAATATAATGTACTTTAAAATTAACTACATACAATATTCTTTTTCTAGATGATTTAATAAAATAAATAAAAACACACTGCTTGTCAAAATTCACCGTGCTTGTGTTCCAAGATTGAAAAGATAACACTGCACTGCCCTGCAATGCATTCTTTTTCTTGTCTTACGACCGGCCAATATACAAAATATTTATTACCTTGAAACATGACATAAGCAAAGTTGCGGCAACACCGCACACAAGCCATGAAAAAAAGTTGAAAAGATAAATAGTTCTATGAATAAATTACGGAGTAAAATACTGAAAAATAACCTATGTATCTAATGTGATGTAATTTATAATGAAAATGTTTTTTTATAGTTTAAATATAATTAGAAAAACGTAGTAATGGGAACAGTTCCCACTGGTAGCGCTTTAATAGAATCATCATCATCATCATCATCATCATCATCATCATTTCAGTCATAGGACGTCCACTGCTGGACATAGGCCTCCCCCATCGATCTCCAAAAGGGCCGGTTGGAAGCGGTCTGCATCCAGCGTTTCTCTGCGGTCTCTTTTAGGTCGTCTGTCCATCTTGTGGGTGGACGTCCTACGCTGCGCTTACCGGTCCGTGGTCTCCATTCCAGAACCTTAATAGAATGATAGGTTTTAATTTGTTGTTTTATTTTTATTTTTAGGTTTTAAATATCTGTGTTTTAAATATATTTCGTGTTAATAAATAAATAGCAAAAACGTAATAATTAATAACCCATGTTTATAGGTACGCGTAAAGAAGAAGATTCTGATAGATTAATAAAATAAAGTAAATAAAGTTGATTCTAATAGATTAAATTAAGATTCTGCCAGCGTTATAAATATCATATTATATAACGCTGGCAGCATAACAGATTTTTTAACACTACTGCTTATTATTATATTATTATTATTATATTATTATACATATTGCTTTTTATCACAGAATCAGATAAAGCTTCCTTAACAAATACATTATGTGGCACATTTTTCAGGTTTTGCAACAAATTCGGAAACACAAAACCATATTTCTGTGGAAACCTAACCAGAAGACAACAAGTAGCGGCTCAAAGGGGCGGATTATCAACTGCAGACCCCAAGTAGCCCTTGAGGCCCTCAAATGTGCGGCTCTCTTGTCCCTACACGTAGAATTTGAGACAGATAGTTAAGTTAGTTAGTTTTTAAACTAATATCATACTTATTTATTGATATAATTTGACTAATACAATTAATAACTAGTGAAATGTAGTAATTTTAATAAATTAACCAATCTAAATGTAACTAATATTAATATAAATTAATAATCTGGGAAAAACAAAAATAAAAAAAAATATTGGATGCCTCCACTTTAAAAAAAATATTTGAGTACATCGTCACTTGGCCGCCACAATACGGGCCATGAGCCTAGTGAGCCTATGCGGGGAAACCTATGTTCAGCAGTGGACGTCTTCTGGCTGATGATGATGATAATGATGATGAATCCATATCCTAGACTCCTCCTATCCTCCATCCTATACAAGATTAAAGTACGTATAAATAACTGGTACTTTGGAATCTTGCCATTCTAAACACTTGTCATCGTGAGTTTGTCAATCTCGATAATCTGAGATCTTGTCAATCTGCAATCATAATATCAGTATGAAATTAAGATATAAACTATATTGACCATAATAGGCATGATGACTAATATTTAATTTATTACAAATAACCAGCTTAGCGATTAATATAACTAAATACATTACACATACTTGAAAAAGTAATTGAAACAGGCTGAAAAATCTCTGAGATATGAGTGTTTTAAGTTTTAGGTGGGGATAGAGAGGGGATGCTCTATCCCTTTCTCGCAAAGCGTGTGTTAGTATAGCATTTGTATGGCGCACCTGAGCCGTGACGTCACGGCTCAGTATAGTGCGCTCTTTGTCTACCATGAAATTAAAATGCTTATATCTTATTTATTATTGAACTAATTTTAATTTTGTTTTCGTTGATGGGCTCTATTTATCATCGGCTTTTTTATGTGGTAATAAAAAAATATTAGTCATCATATGCCTATTATTAGGAAAAAATATATTGCCACATATTTTATTATATTATATACATAGACGAGCAAGACTATGTCTAAGAATGGGTGATGCGTTATAGATAGACTAGCAAGGCTATGTTTAAGAATGGATGATGCGGTATCTAAAGACAAGTAAGACTATGTTTAAGAATGGATGATGCGGTATCTAAAGACAAGTAAGACTATGTTTAAGAATGGGTGATGCGTTATACATAGACTAGCAAGGCTATGTTTAAGAATGGATGATGCGGTATCTAAAGACAAGTAAGACTATGTTTAAGAATGGGTGATGCGTTATACATAGACTAGCAAGGCTATGTTTAAGAATGGATGATGCGGTATCTAAAGACAAGTAAGACTATGTCTAAGAATGGGTGATGCGTTATACATAGACTAGCAAGGCTATGTTTAAGAATGGATGATGCGGTATCTAAAGACAAGTAAGACTATGTTTAAGAATGGATGATGCGGTATCTAAAGACAAGTAAGACTATGTTTAAGAATGGGTGATGCGTTATACATAGACTAGCAAGGCTATGTTTAAGAATGGATGATGCGGTATCTAAAGACAAGTAAGACTATGTTTAAGAATGGGTGATGCGTTATACATAGACTAGCAAGGCTATGTTTAAGAATGGATGATGCGGTATCTAAAGACAAGTAAGACTATGTCTAAGAATGGGTGATGCGTTATACATAGACTAGCAAGGCTATGTTTAAGAATGGATGATGCGGTATCTAAAGACAAGTAAGACTATGTTTAAGAATGGATGATGCGGTATCTAAAGACAAGTAAGACTATGTTTAAGAAAGGATGATGCATTATACATACACAAGAAAGACTATTTTTAAGAATGGATAATGTGGTTACATAGACAAGCAAGACAAGACAAGCAAGACAAGACTCGAAATGTAACGTACAATGTGTTTTTAAATAAATAAAAAAAAAAATAAAAAAAAAAAAAAAAAAAATACCATGTTTAAGAATTGATGATGCAGTATACATAGACAAGCAAGTCTATGCTTAAGAATGGATGATGCGGTATCTAAAGACAAGTAAGACTATGTTTAAGAATGGATGATGCGGTATCTAAAGACAAGCAAGACTATGTTTAAGAATTGATGATGCAGTATACATAGACAAGCAAGCCAATGCTTAAGAATGGATGATGCGTTATACCTAATTATACATAGACAAGAAAGACTATTTTTAAGAATGGATAATGTGGTTACATAGACAAGCAAGACTATGTTTAAGAATTGATGATGCAGTATACATAGACAAGCAAGCCAATGCTTAAGAATGGATGATGCGTTATACCTAATTATACATAGACAAGAAAGACTATTTTTAAGAATGGATAATGTGGTTACATAGACAAGCAAGACTATGTTTAAGAATTGATGATGCAGTATACATAGACAAGCAAGCCAATGCTTAAGAATGGATGATGCGTTATACCTAATTATACATAGACAAGAAAGACTATTTTTAAGAATGGATAATGTGGTTACATAGACAAGCAAGACTATGTTTAAGAATTGATGATGCAGTATACATAGACAAGCAAGCCAATGCTTAAGAATGGATGATGCGTTATACCTAATTATACATAGACAAGAAAGACTATTTTTAAGAATGGATAATGTGGTTACATAGACAAGCAAGACTATGTTTAAGAATTGATGATGCAGTATACATAGACAAGCAAGCCAATGCTTAAGAATGGATGATGCGTTATACCTAATTATACATAGACAAGCAAGACAATATTTAAGAATTGATGATGCGTTATACATAGACAAGCAAGCCAATGCTTAAGAATGGATGATGCGTTATACATACACAAGAAAGACTATTTTTAAGAATGGATAATGTGGTTACATAGACAAGCAAGACTATGTTTAAGAATTGATGATGCAGTATACATAGACAAGCAAGCCAATGCTTAAGAATGGATGATGCGTTATACCTAATTATACATAGACAAGAAAGACTATTTTTAAGAATGGATAATGTAGTTACATAGACAAGCAAGACTATGTTTAAGAATTGATGATGCAGTATACATAGACAAGCAAGCCAATGCTTAAGAATGGATGATGCGTTATACCTAATTATACATAGACAAGCAAGACAATATTTAAGAATTGATGATGCGTTATACATAGACAAGTAAGACTATGTTTAAAAATGGACGATGAGTGGCCAAAACTAAGCTGATGATAAATAAGCCAAAGCTTCAAAATCTCGATATCTCAACTACTGTTCTACGGTATGTTTTGTCCTTGAATTGTCGATTGTGGGTATATCGGAAGAAGCGCCGTGAGGCTCTCACTGAGAATAATCTTTTATGAAGGAATTTTGTGGTATTCTATTTTATGCCTATTTTGGCCGTGGCATTGAGCTTTGGGATCTATAAGACGTGAAGAATTTTCGCAGAAATTTTCGGTTTTTTGATGTTACAGTGATATTTTCCTTTTCTTATTAGCAATCACTGTATCGGACAAAACAAAATTGAGTTCAAATTCATCGTGACCTTCTTAGTAAGTTACTAATAGGATTTCGTTTGACCGCCAACTATAATGCCGCGACTATAAGCGATAATGCTGTTCAGTCTATACAATGGAGCAAGCTTACCCAGAAGAAACTGATTCAATTGCAATTTGAAGACATAGATTGTATATTCCAGTTATGTTGTTAAGCTTACAAAAGTATTTTTTATATGATTCGTAAAGTTTCAAATTCCATTAAAAAATCTTCGGAAAAGCTGAACAAACCTCTATTACAGTCGTAATACCTAAGTACTCTCTTACTTGGCCTTTATTACGCAATTCAAACAGCGTTGTCAAGTTAAGTAACATACAACTCCATACCTATTAAGTTTTACGTACTTAAACGAATAAAATTCTTTGTATCAGATGTGGCGGTTGTCCAGCGCTTTTATAAGGTTGGCAACATTGCCTTTGCAAAACCACGGACTAGCCATTATCAGATCGCCAGTTTAATCTTAATGTACCATTTAGTAATAAATTGCATGAAAAATATTGTCTAGACAAGCGGAGTTGTCATTTTGAATACCTACAGTTTCTTAATTCTTAAAACCAAAAAAGTTTTGAGATAGTAATCTTTTATTTGAAAAACCATTTTATTTTTAACTAGCAACCCGCCCGCCCGGCTTCGCACGGGTGTAATTTACGTGCGAAGCTGGGGCGGGTCGCTAGTTATACATATAAACCTACCTCTTGAATCACTCTATCTGTTAAAAAAACCGCTTCAAAGTCCGTTGCGTAGTTTCAAAGATTTAAGCATACATAGGGACGGACAGACAGCGACAGCGACTTTGTTTTATACTATGTAGTGATGAAGTGACTAGCGACCCGCCCGTCCGGCTTCGCACGTGTGTAATTTACGTGCGAAGCTGGGGCGGGTCGCTAGTTATATAAATAAACTTTTCGTGAAAATGTATCTAACAAATGGTGAAAACCGCATCAAAATCCGTTGCGTGGTTTAGGAGGAAAGCTGCCATACAGACAGACAGACGCGGAAAGCGACTTTAATTTATACTATGTAGAGATTAATGAATGTATTGAAGAGGTAAGTTATTTTTTTTAAGTTAATAGAGCTTTTAGCATTAGCAAATAATATTGCCATCCAAACTAAACATGTGTACAAAATATCAGCTCAATAGAAGATATCTGCTTCAAAATTGAGTTGCAAGATTCCACCCGTACACACATAGTTACACACATACATACATACATTGCAAGTGCATCTGTCGCTTTGATAACCTCAGCTAAAATCTGTAAAAAAAACTCTTATAAAGTCGTAGCAAAAGCTTAACTAAAGCAGTAAACACAGACCTAAGCTTAAAGTAAAAACCGGTAGACTAAGCCCAGGTTTAAAAAAACAGCTCAACGCGGACAATTAAGTTCTCACTATTGTTTGTCCCCGGTAATTGTTGAACTGGGCTTAATTTTTATTGCCTTTAGGGTCAGAAAAGCCTGGGCTTTTGTAGGGTTAAGTCGTGAGCCGGGTGGTGGAAAACCCCCTTAAATATAAGGCGTGATGCCACAGTGGAGTTGTGCTACATATCAGTAGTAGTTTTTTCATAAAATGCACTAGTTGAAGAAATAAAACAAGTTTATCTCAACTTATCACATATTGGAATTATACAATTTTTAAGAGTGTATTTTTAGGTATACTTTTTTTTGAAGTTATACTTCATAAGCGACTTGCAACAAGGTTGCGTTAAACGTTTAACGCTACCATGGAGGGGGAATTTTTCTCTCTCGTATGGTTGCGAAATGCGTATCCTTTTTTCGCCCTGCGATTAGCAGACCCGGTAGTGTAATGGTGTCGCTAATGGATTGAGAAGCCTAAGCAGCTAGGTTCGAATCTCGAGAAAAGCATGTTTTTATATTGTTGATATTTTTGCCTTAGTTATAATTTTAGGGATCCTTGTTGAAGTATAACTTTTTCCGAGCGGAGGGACTCCATGCACTATTTTTTTTTGATCACCAGAGAGCGGAACGTCATGGCAAAACTATAGAGATTGGCCATTGTTTTTTTTTTCGATCGATATTTTTTAGTTTTGAACTGTAAACTAGCTGCGCCGCTTGCTGCTGCATTTAAGTGTTTGGCTTAACTAGCTTCGCTCCCTGTTTTACCCGCTGGAAAAATGATGAAAATTGAAGATGATGGTGATGAAAAGTACCCTATGTGTTAATCCATTGTATAAGCTATCTCCATTCCATATCCGTGAGTGAGTCTGTACGATACTACTTCACGCCGAAACGCTTTAACGGATTTTGATGAAATTTGTTACTTATACCTATACCTAGACATTTTAGGTTCTGGAATAAAACTTAGGATATTTTTATCATTGTTCACGCGGGTGAAACAGCTGGCGTGGGTAGTTGATAAAGAGTATCGATAGCTCGAAAACTTGATAAAAAACAATAACCCACCTCTATTACACTTCAATTACTTTTATGCTTTAGTCAAAGACTTTCTTCGTAGTAGCTTTACCTACTGTGGTAAAGCCAAGTCCTTTTTCTGAGATTTTGTCACTAGATTCCACTCCCTGTTTAACACTCATTCAATTGCTTATCAACGACTCTAAAATGAACAAAAAAATCGGAAAAAACGATCTATTTTCGATTGTTGTGTCATCATCATCATCTTCAGCCAGAAGACGTCCACTGCTGAACATAGGCCTCCCCCTTTAACCTCCACACTGAACGACAGCCTGCCTTTTGCATCCACTGGATGCCCGCGACTCTCACAATGTCGTCATGAGGGGGGGGGGGGTTTGCCAATAATCCCCACGCTTGGCAGGCGGCTTGGGGATCGCAGGAGGATCCACCATTCAAGTAGGAGGATGCTGCTGCCCATCCTCTGGTGGTTCTGGTCGTAGTTTTAGGACATACCCGGGTCCAGGACATACCCGGGTCCTCGATCGAAAAAACAATCTATTTTCGATTGTTGTGTACGAAGAGACATTTTCTGGATTAAGTGAAACTTGAGTGACACTATTAGGATGACAAAAAAGGTATACTTTTTTATCGAATGCAAAAATCAATCGATTTGATTCGTATTTTTGTACTCTAGGGTTGTGTAAAAATTAGACACTGCTTCTTCGCCTTAAATTTTGTGATAGTTTTCATCATCACCATCATCATCATCATCAGCCAGAAGACGTCCACTGCTGAACATAGGCCTCCCCCTAAGGGTAGTGGTAAGGGTAGTGATAGTTTTACCTAGTGATTATTTACGAGTAATTTATTTAATTGGGTAAATTCAAAATAATAACGAGTTGGATTAATTCAAGAGGAATATTATATACACTCACAAAAAAAATTATCCAACTTCTTTGAACGGTTTTTAAACGGAAAAATATATTCATATTCATTTATTTCAGCATTCCACAATGTTTCTTAGGTGGTAGAAAACCCGTCGGGCACAACTGAATGATATGGAAGAGAGAAGGACAGCAATAAGTACTAAAAAATATTTTTATCTATTAAGTATTCGTCAATGGAATAATAAGATCTATTTATCAGGAAATGTTTCAATGATTTATAGAAGTGTCTGTCTTTTGTTTAATTTTTGATTGAGTTTGGTAATTTATTATATATTTTGATGGCCATCACGAAGAAGATATACACTACTACACACACTACATATTATGTAAAACGAACATAGCTGCAAGTTAAATAGCATTTATTATAAACGTCATCGTCATCATCATTTCAGCCGTAAGACGTCCACTGCTGGACATAGGCCTCCCCAATCGTTCTCCAAAAGAGCCGGTTGCACGCGGCCTGCATTCAGCGTTTCCCTGCGGTTTCTTTTAGGTCGTATGTACATCTTGTGGGTGGACGTCCTACGCTGCGTTTACCGGTCCGTGGTCTCCATTCGAGAATCTTTCAGCCCCATCGGCCATCTGTTCTGCGTGCTATGTGCCCACTGCCACTTCAACTTGCTAATCCGGTGGGCTATGTCGGTAACTTTCGTTCGTCTATGGATCTCCTCATTTCTGATTATTATAAATGTATATTAACGTATTTTATTATTGAAACTGACGCGAAAGCGAAATTGAAGAGAAAATTTTATTTTAAGAATATTTTTATACATATTTTTGGAATGTTTCTTTTTTGTTCTGGTTTTGTGAATACGTTAATATACATTTTATTTATGTTACACGGGAATTACTCACGTAAGATTAAGTCGGTTACTCCGACTATACGTTGTTTTTTCTCTACGCACCCCCACCCCCGCACCCGTCAAGCAGCCGGTGTCATCACGTGCGCGCCGCGCGGCAGCCCGTAGTGCAAAGCGAGACGCAGCCGCGCGCGCGCATTCACCTTGAAAAAGGCCGTCGAATGCGGTTGAAACTATAGTCGGAGTAACCGGCTTAATCTTACGTGAGTAATTCCCGTGTAACATAAATAAAATGTATATTAACGTATTCACAAAACCAGAACAAAAAAGAAACATTCCAAAAATATGTATAAAAATATTCTTAAAATAAAATTTTCTCTTCAATTTCGCTTCCGCAAATTAACCTACTGTTTTCCTCAAACTCTGCCGGAGCCTAATCTCATCCCTTTTCAGTCGGAATTAAAGCTGTAATTAAATAAATCAGACATAATTGCGTTGCCTCGAGGTATTGCTCGCAACGCCGTTTCTATTCTTCTTGATTTCATAGTCTTTGAACTTTTTATCATATCTGTCTATTGTTCATTTTAGCGGTTATTGAGGCCTATTCTGTCATACCACTCACTCATCATCATCATCATCATCATCAGCCAGAAGACGTCCACTGCTGAACATAGGCCTCCCCCCTTAACCTCCACACTGAACGACAGCCTGCCTTTTGCATCCACTGGATGCCCGCGACTCACTGGATGCCCGCGACTCACTAAACTAAACCAATCTGACAGGACTAAAATTATCTGCCTCTCTTTTCATTTTAATATGTGAGAGAAAGATAGCAACAATTTTAGAGCTGTCAAATTTAGTTTAGTTTAGAGTACATGTATCAGAATCGATGCCAATGTGTTGCAAAATTAGTTTTTATTATGTTCATTGAACAGAAATTATATAGGAGAATGGGCAATTCTCAGATCAGATAAACAAAAAAGATATGGTAAGGTGACATGGCAGCCCCAACAGTATTTTTTTTTTCGTTTCGGCCTGCATTGCGAAGCGTGAACGAGCCACGCACGCGCATTCACCTTGGTAAAAAGACCGCCGATTGCGGTTGAAACTTATAGCCAGAGTTGCCGGCTTAATACGTCAGTAATTCCCGTGTCGTATAAATACAATAACGTTTTTTTTATTGGATTTTAGGCTTGCGTATGTCCGCCATGTCACCTAGCCTAATATAGCGACGATACTGTCTACGATGGAGCACGCTTGCCTACAAGTTAAAGATAGAACTGCCGTAGATTTTTGAAACTAACACAAATTGCTTAGACTTGTACAAACAACTGATGGTACGTGGTACCCGCCGCCCATAGAAATTGAAATGTAATTGAATAAAATTCTATAAAATGTCATAGAATTTAAGAAGGTATTTTATCGAAATTTGTCGATCGATAAGAACGGTAGTTCATGGTCGAGATTTTAATCTAATCTGGAAATTTGCATCTCTATTCAGGTACCAATATTAATTATATCTCTACGATATTTCCTCTAACCTTATAACTTAGTCAAATCATAAAGTCTCTAATCAACTTTAACCTAAGCTGCCTAGTGTCAAGTATACAATTGAAATACAACAGAGTTCAATAACAACCGACTTTACTTATAGGTAGATCAATAAAGTACGGAATTTATTTCCTATTTTCCCACCCATACAAATGGAATACATATTCTTTTCGCCAAATTAAAAGGTGGTCCATAATTACAGTCTATTAATATTTTAATAATAAAAAACATTATAACCGGTTTAGACTTGGCGATGATAACAAACAAAAAACAGCCGAATTGAGAACCTTCTTTTTTGAGTCGGTTTAAAAATACAAGAGAGACATATACAGAGAGATATACGGGGTGTAAGGGGACCACTCTCGAAGCCAAAAGAAGGTAATTGTACTCATCATTATGAACAACTTTTACTATGGGACCAGCCCTGAAATCGCGAAAAAATATATTATCAGCTGTTGCAAATGCAAAGCAAATGTTCTATAGAAAACGGTCATTGACACTCGATAAAATGTATGGAAAAGCTGTTTGTTTTTTCGCGATTTCAGGGTTGGTCCCATACTAAAAATGGTTCATAATGAAGAATACAATTACCTTCTTTTGGCTTCGAGAGTATTCCCCTTACACCCTGTATATTCCTTTAACACAAAAGGTAGAAAAATATTTCCCAACGGGCAATTTATTTCACAAATCGGCAAACATGACGTACGAACCCCTGAAACTCAGTGGAGTGACGATATCGTTTGGTTTTATATGTATTATATTGTGTATTATGTTTTTATGTGTGTTACATTGCACATCTGCTGTCTGACGTGCGTGACGTCACCTGTCGGTTCCAACGGAAGACCAGCGCTGGTTGTTCACAACCAGCATTACGCTGAGTTGGCACCGGCTTGTGACAGAAACTATTTTCTTTTATTGTGTTTAACTCGTAATGTCCTTGTATCTTTGTTTCTGTCATAAATAAATATTTTTCTTTCTTTCTTTCTTTCTTTCTAATTCGGCAGTGACTGTCAGAAGCGATAAGCCATAAAATAGCGGGCGGATAAGCTCTGCTCATTATGATGATGATAAGGAATCTGTTTCACACTTCTCCTGGCAAGAAATATATTTTTGGCTAGAACTACCAAAAACTTTTAAAAGCAGTTTTCAAGATTTTAAACTGAATTAAAATTGGAATTAAATATTAAATGGAGATGAGTGCAATTTAGATTTTAGGTCGTGGCGGCATAATGAAGCGCCTTAAAGCCGTATCTCTATTCGGCAACCCTGGCTACAGTCCAAGATAATTACGCGAACTAGTGTGTCACGGTTGGATCTGTGCAGACGAGCAGATTTGGTCCGACTAGCTTAAATGGACCACCTTAGTCGTAAAATCCAACTTAAACTAAATAGACGGAACTTACGACCGCCACCAAATGAAAAGAGCTGAATGCCAACCTTCACAAATTGTACTGATAATCTAAAAAACTTTAATTATATCTTAAAGACGATGTAGATAAAATCCGAAACGGGGATATTCGCCAAAGAACCAGAGTTACCGACATAGCTGTTAAAATTTGCAAGTTGAAGTGGCAATGGGCAGGCCACATCGCTCGAAGAACCGATAACCGATGGGGTAGAAAGGTTCTGGAGTGGAGACCACGAACCGGAAGACGCAGCGTAGGTAGGCCTCCCACTAGATGGACTGACGAAATTGTGAGAGTCGCGGGCATCCAGTGGATGCAAAAGGCAGGCTGTGGTTCAGTGTGGAGGTTAAAGGGGGAGGCCTATGTTCAGCAGTGGACGTCTTCTGGCTGATGATGATGATGATGATGATGTAGATATAGATATAGAGAGGGAGCGTAGGTCTCTGGCAGTTCATGGTAACATGCTGGCCCGTAGATTCGCTGTACTGCCAGGTCAAAATTACGCTCTTGAAGGCGTATTATCAGGATCTTTACACGGGCGGCCTATGGGTAAGCTATACCAAAATATCGCTAGATACCCTAAGAGTCCAGCATAATAACATTTTTAGGATGATGTTGAGACTACTTCGTTGCAGTAGCGTCTCAGAAATGTTTGCACAGGTCGGACTGACGGTTTCCATGCTGTCGATCGGAAAAAAGTGGAAGAAAGGTTCTGGAGTGGAGACCACGAACCGGAAGACACAGCTTAGGTGGACTCCGACTAGATGGACCGACGACATAGTAAGAGTCGCTGGCATTCAGTGGATGCAAAAGGCTGTCGTTCAGTGTGGAGATTAAAGTGAGAGGCCTATGTTCAGCAGTGGACGTCTTCTGGCAGATGATGATGATGATGATCTTACCTAATTTCTTTTATTTATTTATTTTTCATAATAATAAAATATATATTACTGCATAAACAGTAATAAACACTGGATACTGTGTGGATGGTAGGTACTGGTAGATGGGTGTATCGTATCGGATATAATTATCCGTCTGCAAAGTCTCGATGCAGTGGGTTGCGGTCGCTTACGTCTTTATACCGTGTTCGTATCTACTCGGTAGTGGAAATGGGCCTCTTAGCCACACGTTTAATGCTCATTAAACTTACTTTTACAGGATATTTCATTAGACGAAGGAGCTGATAAATAGTACTGGCACTAAAGTCGCATTTTTATTTTATTTAAAACCTCTTTTTTTTTTGATTTGTAAATAGGTAATTTAAGTTCGTAAATTTTTAAGTTGTGCATAATACAATTTATTTCATCATAAAACCTCTCCATCAATATATTTATTTAATTATTGATTTAACGTAAATTTTAGGTGGGCAGTTACAGTGGCCCCAATTCGCCCACCCATGGGTCTAAATACATAATTCTATGAATAAAAAAAAATAAAAAAAAAGTTGAAAATATATATTAAGCCGTTTAGGCTGAAGGGCGTGGTAGAAAAACATCATACATACATTAAACATACACTCGAAAAACATAAGCCTCTTTCTTACGCAGTCGGGTAAAAATGACAAATAAAGTTGAAGTAAACGCATGGAGTGCAATCTTATCTGAACACACTTTCTACTCTCAGCGTATACCGTGATCAGTAACGACCTATGTTTATATTAAGTGCTATTTATTACCTACACTGTGTGTCTTCTCAGGTTTATTAATTCCGATTATCTTTTGGAAAAAAAATTAGATTTTCTGGAAAAAAATATACTCTCTTGTAATTTGTTTCAAAGTAACAGAAATACCGAATATTTACTCATAACTTGAGACCCAACCTGTAAATACACATACATCTTCTCCTCCCCGTGATAAAGAGGCAAAAAAGTTAAAATATAACATCTCCTTCGAAAGATACCCCGAGACGGAGATAATTCACGATGAGGTTAGGTTACCCCCAAGAGACTGGGGTAAAAATGCCGCATTAGAGTACAAGATGTGCCGTACTTCTGAGGATTTAATTATTCACCTGAGATATTGCGATTCACTAAAAAATAACCTAACGTAACCTATCTAACCTAAATATCTGCGGTAGGTATATTTTTTATTGCTTAATAGGTTAGTGTTTGACCACCATTATTGCCTTTTGAAAATTATGATAAATTCTAGAACCGGCAGGACTCGAACTTACACAATCCGAGTGGAGGACAGTCAGTGTGGAACACTTTAATATAAATTACTTTTTTTTTTCTTTCCTTTGTGAGGATTTTGGCGTTGCACTTCTTATGCATTCGCTATTGTTAAGTCATATTTTTTTTCTTTTGTGTGTTAAGTATTGTTAAATATCAGGTTTTATTTGAATATTTTAGTTCAAACAAGTCATAGTCACAGTCAAAGTCAAGCAAAGTAAGTCATGGTCAAGTTAAAATCATGTCTTAGTAAAGTGATGGATGCTTTACAAGAGGTTTCTATAGTTTTGGTCTCACCTCGTTATATCACTTTCCACTCTCGATCACGTCCACAAACACTTAATAAATAATAATCCGCCATTATTACACATTAAAACTCGAAAATACATAAGTTTAGGAAAATAATACGATTAGGCGACATGTTTTTTTCACGTTGGCGCCAAAACTCTATAATTTACTTTTAAATAAACGGCTACGTGAAAATGCGTCATTTTACCAGCCAACGCACTCTATGTATACGTTTCTCACGTAGCACCGTAGTTAGCGAACCTACCACGTGAACTCGAAACAAGTAATTTTTTAAACTTTCGCGATTTGAACATATGTTTTAAATGTTTATCGGGACTTATCACGTATTTTTTTTATTTAGGTAAAAATATGTACCTTTTGCTCGACGTTTCGACCATGTTACAATGGCCGTGGTCACGAGCTGACTGAATACTGTGGGTGAGTCCGGCGAGCGGGTGTTTTGTTCTTCTCATCATCATCATCAGCCAGAAGACGTCCACTGCTGAACATAGATATATGTGTATGTATATCAGTTTCTGGCAGCCATATTACAAGCTTTGCTTAGTTTGGGGTCAGATGACCGTGTGTGCAAAAATGTCCCAGATATTTATTTATTTATTTATTTATAGGCCTCCCCCTTCAACCTCCACACTGAACGACAGCCTGCCTTTTGCATCCACTGAATGCCAGCGACTCTCATTATGTCGTCGGTCCATCTAGTGGGAGGCCTACCTACGCTGCGTCTTCCGGTCTTCCGTTTGTTCTTCTACCCTCACTAAACTTAATTGGGTGTAATTTACGTGCGAAGCCGGGGCGGGTCGCTAGTTATGTATATAAACCTTCCGTGAAAATGTATCTAACTGATGGTGAAAGCCGCATCGAAATCTGTTGCGTGGTTTAGGAGGAGTTAGCGGCCATACAGACTTACAGACAGACGCGGAAAGTGACTTTAATTTATACTATGTAGAGATTGGACCCGGGTATGTCCTAAAACTGCGACCAGAACCACCAGAGGATGGGCAGCAGCGTCCTGTTAGTACACGGTGAACGTACTGCGATCTCCAAGCCGCCTGCCAAGCGTGGGGATTATGGCAACACCCCTCTCTAAGAGGGAGGCCTTGTTCAGCAGTGGACATTTAATGGCTGATGAAGTGATGTAGAGATTATTCTATGTACCATTTTCTGCTCTACCTTACCGTCTTATTAAATAATTTTTAAATACCCTCCTATTTATAATGAAGTTAGTCATCCAGCGTTCAGGTTGAAACTTAGCGCTAACTTGGTACTCAGTAAACCGCTGCACTTGTAACTTAGTTAACTTAGTATAGTGAGTGTAGCACAAACGACCGGTTTCACCGCGCGATAAATCAAAAGTTAGGCAATTAGAGTAAACTAGTGTTTAGTCGGACTTGAGTTGTCAGTGGAGGTGGTAGCTATCGGTGCTTGGTTATGAATGGAGTTTATACTTGACAATATTTGCAGTGCGTTTTTCAGTCACTGCGACCACCAATTTTAAGAGTTTTTTTTTGATGTTTTCTTATGTTTAGTTAGTGAAAGTGAAGAAAGATCAGTTCCCAATCTCAGAAATGAAAGCGTGTTTTGTACGATTATAAGGATTTATTGATCAATCGAAATAACAACAACGGTTTTTTCAATGTGTGTTTTCCAACTGAAGAAGTTTGAATTATTGCCAACATCATAATCATCATCATTATTATCATTCATCATCATCAGCCAGAAGACGTCCACTGCTGAACATAGGCCTCCCCCTAACCCCCCCTGGTTTGCCAATAATCCTCACGCTTGGCAGGCGGCTTGGGGATCGCAGGAAGTTCCACCATACAAGTAGGAGAATGCTGCTGCCCATCCTCTAGTGGTTCTGGTCGCAGTTTTAGGACATACCCGGGTTATTATCATTATTTATCATCATTTGACATCTCAAGAGTTCAATGTTGCCATATGAATAAAGTATGCAACATCGTAGGGAACAAATGAAAAACATGGCAATAACAACAACAATAACAAACAACAAACAACAACAAACAATAACAACAACAACAACAATAGGTATAGGTATAGGTAGGTAGGTTTAACAATAGGTACTAGCTGCGGCGTTCTACTGACTATCGTAAAGCTAAAGTTAGCTACCGGTGCTTGGTTATGAATGGGGTTTATACTTGACAATCTTTGTATTCCACCGTTTTTCAATCAGTGTGGTTGCCAATTATTATTTAATTTAAGGCTAAACACCCAGAGTGGAGATCTGAAAATCAGCGATTGTCCTTGGAATAGTATATAACTATAATCGCAGTCATCGCAATCCACTCCTCCTCGCAGAATCAAACACTCCTTATAGATAGGTACTCAACCTTACGCACGTTCTTCGCGCAAGCTGTGCAATGCTTCGCCCATAATCTCCCATAATCTACCTTAATCCACAAAGCCCCCCCTACTTAACTTCCCCCCCCCTACATAGCCTCAAGCATACGCTGACTTGCCACAGAAACTCAGGCTGTAGTTAGAGAGTAGTATATTCCTTGGGTTGTAGCCTAGATAATGTTTTTATTGTAATGTTTATGTTATTCTTGTTTTGTGGTTTTTAATATAGAGTCATTGTATTGTGTTGTATTGTAATTTTGCCTACTAACGCAGTCCTGTCACTTAAACATGTACAAGCAGTGACACGAATATTCACCATGTTTAACTGGATCCACTGGGCATCCAAGACACAGGCTTCGCAGTCTAGTTTGGGGCCCGGAGCTAATAGTTTTACGCATTATTCTTAGCCTTAACCACTGTAAATTGTACCTTAGATCTAAGCTAACTAATTTTTAAGGCTTAGATGGAAATAAAGTTTTTATTATTATTATTTATTTATTTATTTAGGAATTGGATTTTTTGTATAAAAGGTCTTCTTTTAATTAGATACTAGCAATGCGTTTCACTGACTATTGTTTTGATGTTGTTGGTATGTTAATGTTATTTGTTACGTTGTGTGTGTTGTTATTGTTGTGTAATACTAACCAGCAAATTATTTTATTTATAAGGTTTTTTATGAAATTATGTTATGTATTATTTGTTACAGCTATTGTACCTACTACTGAGATAAATCAAATGTTTTATCTGTCAAATTTAACCAACGATAAAGACAACGGTGTAGCCGGCCATCGTTTCGCCAGTCATGAGCAGTCATTAGGCAGTATGCACACGAGCCGTCAAACTACGCCAACTTCCGAGTCAACGGTAACTTCGCGGGAAGTTACTAGTCATGCGAAGTTTGTGGCGAGAGAAGTTATGACATAAATTAAAAATAACTACAAATCTTGTAGTTTTAAGTTTTGTAGTTTATAGAACTCTTTTGTGGTTGTACAACTCTCTTGTAGTTGTACTACTCTTTTGTAGTTGTACAACTCTTTTGTAGTTGTACAACTCTTTTGTAGTTGTACTACTCTTTTGTAGTTGTACAACTCTTTTGTAGTTGTACTACTCTTTTGTAGTTGTACTACTCTTTTGTAGTTGTACTACTCTTTTGTAGTTGTAAAACTCTTTTGTAGTTGTACAACTCTTTCAGCTCCATCGGCCATCTTTTTGCGTGCTATATGTCCTGCCCACTGCCACTTCAACTTGCTAATCCAGTGGGATATGTCGGTAACTCACGAACCGGAAGACGCAGCGTAGGTAGGACTCCCACTAGATGGACCGACGACATAGTGAGAGTCGCTGGCATCCAGTGGATGCAAAAGGCAGGCTGTCGTTCAGTGTGGGGGTTAAAGGGGGAGGCCTATGTACAGCAGTGGACGTCTTCTGGCTAATGATGATGATGTTGGTAACTTTCGTTCGTCAACGGATGCTCATTTCTGATCCGATCTCGTAGTGAAACCCCGCGCATAGCCCTCTACATAGCTCGTTGTACGACTTTGAGCTTACTTATAAGGACCATAGTGAGAGACCACGTTTCAGTGCCGTATGTCATCAATGGCAACACACACTGGTCGAAGACTTTCGTCTTAAGGCACTGAGGTATTTTGAACAAGAAAACGTTGCGAAATTTACCGAACAAGAATTGATTAAATGAAAATAAAAATAAGTATATTTATTACTGTACTAGTAGGCCGCCCCTGCTTCACACGGGCGAAGCCGGGATATATAGCCTATGTCAACCGGGGATAGTGCAGCATCCCAACAGTGAAAGAATTTTTCAAATCGGTTCAGTAGTTTCGGAGCCTATTCTATGCAAACAAACAAACAAACAATCAAATCTTTCCTCTTTATAATATTATAGTATAGATAAACACTAAAATATTTATAGATAAATTATACTAAGTTAGATTGAACATTTGTATATATGTCGAATTTCTAGTGTAATTCCGCTTCTACGTCGTTTCAAAATCCTTATTGTACTCGAAACGACGTAGAAGCGGAATTACACTAGAAATTCGACATATTATACAAATTAAAAATGGACTTCCGCAAAGTAACGCCTGATTCAATCAACTAGATTGAACATGTTCATACAGAGATTTTGTGCTATTGATAGAATCATCAAAAATAGAAAAATAGAATCATAGATCAAAATGCCATAGAATCATTAGATAGAATAAAATGCCAAAAATCCAGAGTTTTTATTGGGTTTTTTCTTTAGTAAATATGTTTATTTTAAATGTTGAAATGGGTGTTTGACCACAACTGACTCACCTGATGGTAAGTGACGATGCAGTCTAAGATGGAGCACGCTTGCCCATGAGGTGCCTATTCACTCTTGTCTTGAAGAGACCCAGGTTGTACATTGTAGGGAACACCGAGGCAGGAAGCGCATTAGGATGAAGACATTTGTTCTATGAGTCTTGAGCATCGGCGTAAAGTTGCTAGTCTATCGGTCTTTTGTCGAATACATTTCGGTGAGTGTGCATCTGATTCCTTCCTGCCCATTTTTCTATCGGACTGCCAGAGCGGGCTCAAAAAATCGACACCGCTTTATGGTTGATATTCCGAACACCCGAACGAAGCGCTTTGATTCCACTTTTATTGTGCGAACTGCTAGTCTGTGGAATACGCTGCCTAAATGGGTGTTCCCCGATAGATACAATCTGGGTGTCTTCAAATCACGAGTGAATCGGTTTCGTCTAGACAAGCGTGCTCCACCGTAGACCGCATCATCGCTTAACATCGGGCGAGTTGGTGGTCAAGCGCAAGCCTATTAATAATATAAAAAAAAAAAAAAACAATTGAGATTATAAACTTAGAATTTCCAAGGACTTACAACTTGTAAAGTACAAATGACAAGTACATCTCGCCCAACCCTCACAAGCCCACACAAGTACAATTACGGAGGCTTACCGTCCCAGGCCCGTTATATCGCGGATTATCTGCTATTATACGGATTAACCAAGATATTAACGTGCAGGCGCGGTATCGGCCCAGAATTAACATACAATTACTATTTTTCTTCATAACAGGAATTCAGGTTTCATTTTCAGAGTAAAGCCTAGTTGCGCAATTTGTAGCAATTATTATATTCTGGGGTGTAAGGGGACCACTCTCGAAGCCAAAAGAAGGTAATTCTACTCATCATTATGAACCTCTTTTACTATGGGACCAGCCCTGAAATCACGAAAAAAATATCAGCTGTTCCATAGAAAACGGTAACACTCGACAAAATGTATGGAACAGCTGATATTTTTTTCGCGATTTCAGGGCTGGTCCCATAGTAAAAGTTGTTCATAATGATGAGTACAATTACCTTCTTTTGGCTTCGAGAGTGTTCCCCTAACACCCTGTACTACCATATTTAGATACTACCATAGATATTATTGTAATTTCTTTTCTTATAATTTAGCCGTATAGTCGATAAAAATTGTATCAGAGAGCAATTACAATTTACCGAAAAAATTACGAACCGTCGAAATTTATTTCATAGCCATTCGCTATTCATTAGAGACGATAAAAATGAAAGGCGAGCCGTTTCATCTCTTAATGATTGCCTGAGTGACCTCTGGCGGCCAGCAAACACAGAAATAGAGGCCATAGATGGAAAAGTTCTCTTCTTCTGTGGCCAAATAGTGTACTAAGTAATTTGTAGCTTTATTCACCTTTGGTTCAATCAAGCTAATTGACCAATGCTGTCAAAGTTCGGCAAAAAGTAAGCGAAATTAATATTTCTTAGAAAAACAGACATATATAAGAACCAAACAGATAGACAGAAAACGCTTTCATGCCCTTGTAAAGTGGTGGGGACTTTACAACAGGCTATTATGGAGCTTTGGAAACTTTACGATAAAACATGTTTTACCAGTGAGGTGTAATAATAGAGACGTTATTATAGGCGAACAACACTGTTTTAAAAACTGAATAAACCCAGCATATAATATATTTACTTACCTACGCATGTATATATGCATTTTCTGAAATATAAGGGAAAGATATGAAAGATTTTCTACGCTATATCTGTTGTTAGAAAGAGACAAAAATACAATTAGTTGTGGACACTCGGAGTGCGTGCCTGAGAGACGGCTGAACGAAGTCGGGCAGCCAGCCTTGCATTCGTCTAGTCAATATGCTGGCGGGTACAACCTATCTACAGGTAAAAATATCTTAGGTTTCATAGCCTTTTCAAGTTTGACGCTTGTACGTATTACCATTTTTACATCAGAACAAATATAAAAATAAGCTTAAAAACGTTTTTGAAGTTATACTTCTTATGCGACTTGCAACAAGGTTGCGTTAAACGTTTAACGCTACCATGGAGGGGGAATTTTTCTCTCTCTTATGGTTGCGAAATGCGTATCCTTTTTTCGAGCTGTGACTAGCAGACCCGGTAGTGTAATGGTGTCGCTAATGGATTGAGAAGCCTAAGGAGCTAGGTTCGAATCTCGAGAAAAGCATGTTTCTTTTTTTTTTTTTTTTTGCCCTAGTTATAATTTTAGGGTTCCTTATTGAAGTATAACTTCTTCCGCACAAAGGGACTCCATGCACTATTTTTTTGTATAAATAATAATAATAAATAAATATCTGGGACATTTTTGCACACACGGTCATCTGACCCCAAACTAAGCAAAGCTTGTAATATGGCTGCCAGAAACTGATATACGTACATATTATATATTTTTAAATACATACTTAAATAGATATTAACACCCAGACATAGAACAAACACAAATGTTCATCACACAAATGTTTGTCCTAGATGGGAATCGAACCCACGCCCCCAAGCACAGAAGATAGGTTCACTACCAACTGAGCCACCGGGGCAGTCAAGTATGGGTTCGTTGAACCCTTTAGTTTTTACTTTTTGAAAAAATTTCAACTGGCTATCTATTACGGTTCTAAAGATACAGCCGTTAAAAAGTAGGACGGACAGACAGAGTAGGCTTAGTAATAAGGTCCCGTTTACACCCTTTGGGTACGGAACCCTAAAAATGCCAAATGCACCATAATGACCAGCCTGCACCTCATTTATATTTGTATAAATTTCGTTAAGTGAAAATAAAATAGTACCACGTTATTTCATTAATTTGTAAAAAGTATCAACACTATAATTAACACGAGATTAAAAATGTTTCGTAAAATGGTAAAGTTCACAGAAAAGAGAAGTAAATAGAACGGAAATGAGAAGGAAAATCTGTCGCCAGGTATTATGACAGAATCTTGCTTGAACATTCTCATGTATGTCAACGCATCAAACTCCGCATCCAAAGAACTTGGACCTTACCTTTTTGGGTTACGTCTCAAAGTTCTTTGTCCGCATCGCAGCTGCTAACTGATTTCAAATAACTGACGTTTCGTTAATATTGGTGCAAATGGCTACAAAAAAAATCTTACAAAAATGCCTTGACAGCCGTTCTAATTTAAACAATATTTTTTTTCTTTTCTGTGGTAAAGTTCAACACAGTTTCAAGAACTTATTATACAGCCCTCTCTAAGAATTCTACGTCTGCGGTAAGAACAATCAAAAGAATACTTAAAAATATTATTTACAAGGTTGGGGGAGAGCGGCGGTATCATTTGCAATTCATCAGACAGTTCGGCTCCGAAGAACCAAGATAGCGCTGTAAAAGAATTTGTACACTACCTACTCGTTTGTAACATTAATTTATTATCTTTCTGCTGATAAAAATAAGTAACTTTTTCGCAATCTATCTATTTATATATTTTTTTTAAATTCATTTATTTCAAACTAGCTGCGCCCCGCGGTTTCACCCGCGTAACGATGAAAAATGGTGATGATGAAAAGTAGCCTATGTCACTCTCTGGCTCTTGAACTATGCCCATGCAAAAATTGAGGTCGATCCGTTGTTCTGTTGCAGCGTGAAAGAGAAACAAACATCCATATATACAAACTTTCGTGATTATAATGTTACTAGCAGTCCGCCCGGGCTCCGCACGTGTATAGTTATACAGCCTATTTAAATAGCCATTATTAATCAGTAGTAATAATGTAGCATTTATTTATGTTGAAAAAATTTTTAAAATCGGTCCAGTACTTTTTGAGCCAATTCGTTACATATTCATATTCATATTCATTTATTAATAAAATGTTATTTTACATGTCAAACTAATCAAATAATAAATTATATCAATCAAATAATAAATTAGATAAAACAATAATAATTTAGACTAAAGTAAAAAAAAATTGATTAATCAATTAAATAATAAAAAATTAAATCGGTTATAAAATAAAAATTACAGTTAATGTAATAAAATCCATTGAATACAAAATTAAAAATTAAATTATTATACATATTTAAAATTCGTCAAATGTGTAGAAAGATTGCTCGATCAGCCATTTTTTGACACATACATACTTACATACAAATATTATATATATTATAGAATATAGATTAGTAGGAAGTAGGATATAATTATACACAATACATAGTAAAGAAAAACTAAGCTGTTTGTATCGATATTAAGCTTCACAACACGCACTGGCACAAAAGCGCAAACTTAAGACGCGGTACAATCGCAAAACTTACCAAAAGAAGTGTTTTTAAACGCTTTGTGTGACGTGACAAAATTAGCTGATCAGATAAAAAAAATACTACAAGTAGAAAAAACCCCTTGGTAATAATGTAAACCGAATAAATTTTTAAAAAAAATTCTAGACTCTTAAAAAAACATATTACAAATTGCACAATAAAAATAGCTTCTGAATTGAAGAACTCTGAATTTTCAGCGACAACAACATATTTTTTGTACGAATTGTATAGCCAGACTAGTCATTTAAAACTTTAACCGGTTAATTGTTGAAATTCATTTATATAGTTTGATAAATTAAATAAAAACCCTCAAAATAATATAAATACAAGCACAAAGTCATCATCATCATCAAATATGATGATATACGATTTACGACTTTAAACAAAGCCGTTTTAGATAGCAAATAGATCATGGCGTGAGCGGGTGAAAAACGAATTTGGAATCGTGATCAGACCGCGCCTTAAATAAATTTCAAGCTATGTGTATATGTTACCTATAGACTCCGAAACAGCTGTACCGATTTTTATGATACTTTCAGGCAAACCTCAGATTGGCCCAGTGAGCGATCCTGTGAGTTTGGTAGCGATCGGGTTAACGGTTTTTTTTTTTGTTTTAATATTTAGAATATAAAATATACCGTACAAAAAAACAAGAACCAGAATTAAAGTCCTACATTGAAATAAAATATTACATCATAGAAAAAAAAATCATCTAAGTCAAAACAGTCTGGGTGTCTTCAAATCACGAGTGAATCGGTTTCTTCTAGGCAAGCGTGCTGCACCGTAGACCGTATCATCGCTTAACATCAGGCGAGTTGGCGGTCAAGCGCAAGCCTATTATTTATAAAAAAATATATAAAAAAAACAGGTTGTCGTTACCAAGGAGGTTGCTTGAAAAACTGTCAAATTGCCATCTCTGATATAACAATTTTTTTAATGATTTTTACGTTCTTTTGTATAGCGTGCAAACCTCCTAAAACACCAAATGAGTTCGCAATAAAAGAAAAAAAAAGTAAAAGCAAACGAGAATCGCCGACGCTCATTAACAATTCCCATTGTTTCCCGGACATAAAAGAAAATAATTAATTTACTTGCCCCAAATATTAAAACTACGCAGAATTTGTTTCTACATGAGTTTAATTTTCCGTTGGTAACCGCAAACGAATAAATTCGCTTTAGAATGTTTGAATTTTGGTGCGAAGTTAAAAGGTGTTATTTTTTATACTGAATTAAAACTTACGCGTTATTATTCTCTATAATATACAATCATCTATACTAATATTATAAAGAGGAAATATTGGATTGTTCGTTTGTTTGTTTGTTAACCGATGGGGAAGAAAGGTTCTGGAGTGGAGACCACGAACCGGAAGACGCAGCGTAGGTAGGCCTCCCGCTAGATGGACCGACGACATAGTGAGAGTCGCTGGCATCCAGTGGATGCAAAAGGCAGGCTGTCGTTCAGTGTGGAGGTTAAAGGGGGAGGCCTATGTTCAGCAGTGGACGTCTTCTGGCTGATGATGATGACGATGATTGTTTGTTTGTTTGGTTGCATTGAATAGGCTCCGAAACGACTGAACTGATTTGAAAAATTCTTTCACTGTTGGGAAGCTACACTATCCTCGGGTAACATAGGCTATATTATATTTTCAAAAAAATAGCTTACCTTACTAAAACTCCAATAATGTAACCCAAGGTGTGAAAAAATAAGATTTACAAATGATAACGGAATGAGTATAAGCGATGAGGAATATTTATCTTTGCGTGTTTGACAGTTCTAAGACAGGACAACGTCTGTCAGGTCAGCTAGTATTAAATAATCAAAGTTGGGTTAGCTACACAACTCAATAACGGGTGGATCAATTTACATAATCTTTGATTTCTTCTCCACCCCGAATAGCAGAAATTGGCCATGTTTGCAAACCTGTTAAAACAAAGGTTACTTAGCTAGGTAATCTACCTTTTAACAGATATGCAAACATAACCAATGTGTCGTACGGATATCCTAGATTATTATGACGCGTCCACTCTGCAGAGTGTCCATGTTCAAATCCAATTAGAACATAATTTCATCGCGAAAAGAGCCAAATTAAATTAATAATCCATCTCTAATTTATTGACAGATTCCATTTAAACACAAAGAAGAGAACGTCCAATAATTTCGCTGAGCAAGCAAAAGTCAAAAGTACAAATAAGGCATTTCTCCTAACGAAGTCCTTTTTCAATTTTTGTCTCACGTTAAATATTTTCGTTAAATAGCCTTCGTAATAGAAAAAGTTTTGTTGCGATCCTCTCTTTTCCATCAAGTCAGATTTATGATTTTTTTGGAGGAATAAAATGAAAATCCCTCGGGGCATTCCGATGTTCACGGAGCATTTACTTTTACTTTTAATTATCGTCTTATTCACTTTATTTTATTTGTAATTTCAATAACCCGTGAAATTATAAAAAAATATTTTTTCCCTGTTTCTTTTTAGGAGAGAAAAAAAAAAAAAAATCTAATATCTAATTCAAATTATCTGCACTCACTTGCACATGCTGATATAGAGAAACTTCAACTAATACTACCACAACATTGGTACATTTCAGACACTCACTGACTCTGCAACAACTTTCAACCAAAATAAAATTAATTGATGGGCCCAGAAGAAGCGCATTTTTGAAGATTACAAAATGAGCGCCGGCTCTAACTTCGTTTCAGTCGGTCTCTAGCCGAAGGAAGTGCAACACATGACTTTTGCTATATGATAACGAAACATCTAATAAAATTGTCTTCATGTGCTTTCTTGAAGTGTAATAACACAACAACAAACAGCTATCTATTTTTTGTAACTAATGTACTGTACATCGCTATAATTAGGTATTGAAGTATGTCATGTCAGTATGTATGTCCGATGGTTTGATTCGTTTTTACTGAGCAAGTTCAATGGTTATTAGCCAGTCTATAAATTTATTTTTGGTCGATGTCTACAACTACACAATTGCACACCAGGAAGACAATCTTTTGTATTTTGACCGCACTAATACAACCTTTAGTAACGCTATTTATGTGCGACACAGGCGTAGCCTATTGCAGGGCCTACAAGCATTTGTTAACCCGGGTTTTACATTATTGATTTTACAAAACAATTAAAAATTTATTGTAGTAAAATTAATTTGCCAAATTGCCCAGCAAGTATTGCGCTAGGGTATCGTGCTCTTAGTTATACCGTTATACCAGGCCTGGCGCACACGCTATTAGGTATGAAGTTTATTTAGGTTATTTATTTATTATTTATTTAATATCACAGGCTTTTTGTAAGATTTTTTTTGTAGCCAGTTGCACCCATATAAACGAAATGTCAGTCATTCGAAATCATTTAGCAACTGTGATGCGGACAAAGAACTTTGAGACCTAACCCAAAAAGGTAAGGTCCAAGTTCTTTGGATCGTTGACATAAATAAGAATGTTCATGTTCAATCAAGGTCATAATGCCTGGTGACAGATTTTCCTTCTAATTTCCGTTCTAATTACTTCTCTTTTCTGTGGTTAATATAGCTGTAGGTAGTTAGCACTCGCACGTCCTGAATTTCAGTTTATTGTGTAGTAGAAAGAGTCGCTACTTATTTAAATGATTTTGCAGAGTGAATCTTCTGTAGGTACTTGTACTAATATGTATTCTGTAGTTATACCTAACCTATTAAGTATTTATCTGATTTTAGGTGCCGACGGGATTCCTGAGGCATAAGCTTAGCTTAGTGCAGGGTCCCGTTGGTTCTAACCGGATAAAACCGGATATTGTTTCAATTCCTAAGTTTACATGAATTGGAAGTTGCTATCGGTTTTTTATCGGATACATTTCGGAGAGTTTGCATCAGATCTGCATGATTTAATTCCTTCCTTCCCATTTTTCTATCGGACTGCCAGGGCAGGCTCAAAAATTTACATCGTTTTATGGTTGATATTCCGAATAGGATGATAGTACGAAGCGCTTTGATTCCACAGTTATTGACTGAACTGCTAGTCTATGGAACTCACTGCCTGAAAAACTTAAGCCATTCAAATGGTGTCACATATGGCTACAAAAAAAAAAAAATACTATGACAATTTGCGCGATGAAATCGTACCACAACAAATCAAAAAAGCAGCATAAGAGTTATGGTGTGACATTCCACAGGTAATCCATTAATTTTCTTGCTTAAATCGTTTAAAATACCAATCGAAACGTAAGATACAAAGCGAAATTGAAGCTTACGTTTTGAGAAGGCGTTGTTTGGAAACCTACCTTCTCTGAGTAGTTATCTATACTAATATTATAAAGAGGAAAGATTTGATTGTTTGTTTGTTTGTTTGCATTGAATAGGCTCCGAAACTTCTGAACCGATTTGAAAAATTCTTTCACTGACGGGAAGCTACCCTATCCCCGGGTAACATAGGCTATAATCTATACCCGTGCGAAGCTGGGGCGGACCGCTAGTACTAAGATATTTGTATTTTATTTTTATTGCAACATCACGCTACAAACGAATTCTCTCCAAATCCATTACCTCTGCAATCAGAGGTAATCACACGTAATCAGGGCAACTGGCGCATTCACAAAAAGGTCAAATAACACCCAAATTCACCTTATTCCATTAATCCGCCACCTTAATCAGTATTGAGCAACTAAATCGGCGTATTGAGCAAATCAGCGTACTGCCTACAGAGAGACCAGTTTATCTGCAGAGTTGGACAAATAGTGGAACTTGATATTTTCAACGGATAGCGGTCAGTTTGGTTCAGAAAACTCGATGGTAGCTCCACCATTCAATTGGACAGTTAAGTTTGTTGCTAAATCGACGATTAAGCTTAAAATCGGCTTGAGTCGTAACGACTGCATAATTAGATGTCCACTGCCGCGTTCTAGGGGATTTAAACTGGCTTTTCTTTTTTACTGGTATTTTGCTGTTCTTGATAGATGAGCATTAAACATTAATTTGTCGAATAAATCTAGTCTGCAGTGCAAGTAACGTTCTTTATCGGTCATCAAATTTGACAGTTGAGATCGTCAAATTCGATAAAATGCCATTTAATCAGTACTCACTATGATCGATTCTATGGCATTTTGTCGAATTTGACTATCGATAAAGAACGGTACTTGCACTGCAGAATCGAATAGTATAGTTTTTTTTTGTAGTGTGGATTTAGTTATGTTTCTTTGTACAATGCGACGTGAAAGAGTAAAAACGGAAGATAACGGAGTTATCTGTCAAACGTACTGGTATGTTAGTAATTTTTAAACTTTCGCGATTTGAACACACGGTTTAAATGTTTATCGGGATTAATCAAATTTTCTATACTAATATTATAAAGAGGAAAGATTTGATTGTTTGTTTGTTTGTTTGCATTGAATAGGCTCCGAAACTACTGAACCGATTTGAAAAATTCTTTCACTGACGGGAAGCTACACTATCTGCGGGTGACATAGGCTATAATCTATACCCGTGAAAAGCTGGGGCGGACCGCTAGTTTTAAATAAAATAAATAATCATATTCTAATACAATCAAATCAAAATAAAAAAATACAGTTCTGGGATGGTAACATTTCTGAGCCATACCTCAGTTACCTTGTGAGTTTTTACACATACAAAATTTCAAGAAAATTATTTTCTAAAATTTTTAAGTTTTTTGAAAATTATCTAAATAACGTATAACGAAGTGAATGGCAATGACAATAATTGTCATTCCCAGTTTACGCGGAACGGTGGTGGTTTAATAGAATTATTCTATTAAGGGTCCTGTATACCCTCTGCAGCTCTCTCGCTCGCACATTTTCACATTATTGAAGATATAAAATCAATGAGTGTGAATTTCCAAAAAGTAACAAAATCATGTCATGGTGTCTATCGTAACATTACAAACAAAGAAATTGTCAATTTGATATATTTTAATTTGACACAGTAAAATGGTAACAAGTGATTTTTATTTCTCGTGTCATTTTATTCCGTCAAATTACAAGATATCGAAGCAAACATTTCTTTGTTTGTAATGTTACGATAGACACCATGACATGATTTTGTTACTTTTTGGAAATTAACACTCATTGATTTTATATCTTCAATAATGTGAAAATGTGCGAGCGAGAGAGCTGCAGAAGGTATACAGGACCCTTAAACCACCACCGTTCCGCGTAAACTTATAGTTAGAACAACGAAGTCAGCACCAGCTTAGTGTGGGAGCCGTAAACTAGTTTCGTAGCAACTGCGTAGACGCTGTAGCGTAGCGTTAGAGCAAAGCTTATCGTAGCAAGTCGTAGCAATCTCGTAGCGCCGTAGCAGTTCAACAATTCTTAAAATTATCAAGTTTGTAGACTCGTAACTAGTATTGTAGCTTCAAAATATTTTGCAAAGAAAATTAAAGTCTAGCTTGTCTAGCTTAGAAGCTTGAATTAAAAGGAACCATTTTATATGCCTTAAAGTTTTGGTGGTTTTAATTAACTACATTTGACGATGTATTTTGCCACGCAAGAGCCAGGATGCCCGCGGGGGGAGTGCAACGACAAAAACGAACATAGGTCCGACCTCTATGACACCTGGCGCGGTACTGAATGCAGCGCGCGCAAATTCTCGCGACCATTTTACGCTTTTAATTTCACTAAAAAACGAAACTATTCACTATAAAAAATATATCCAAATTATTATTTTTTTAATAAAATTGCCTTTCAGTACATGCAATTTCCAGGTTGTTACGAGCTTTCATTACAGCATAAAACGAAAAATAATAAACTAACTCTAATTTGTTTCAGTTTTTTTTTTTGATCGAGTAAAGTTTATTCTATCGTGTTTTGAACCAAATCATAAACTCAAACACAGATGTATCTGTGACATGTATTTTATTCCAGCTCAAATATTTTAATTTGACTGATTTTTTGTATTTAAAAGCGTCAAATTTGGTATAAGAGGCCGTTAATGGGTCTATTATTAAAAGAACCCAATTCCCAAAATGTTATGACATGTCTCGACCTTTGTAAAATAAGGTGCGGTCAATTATTGTGCGTACTACAGAAAAAAAAAAGTTTTTTTGGTGCGTTCAATGTTTTGGTTTGCAAAGAGGTTTTATAACGTATTTTCTAAAAAGAGGCGAATGCATAGAGGTTATATAAGAATTTACAGACAGACAAAAATTTACATTTCCAGATGGCATACATGTTAGGTGCAAACAAAACGATCTACCCTCTTTCTTGGTCTTTTGCTACGTTTATCACTGGAACTCGAACTCGAATCTAAGCCCTGGCAAAACGCACTCACTGTATCACTGCGTATAGTATTTTGAGCACATTTTGGAAAATACTATATATGTATCTATTTTTTGCATAAAAATAATTCCAAAAGCTTACAAGACTTTTTAGAAACTTTTTTTTTCCATATATTTTGTTGAAAGTACGCAAATTGAGCATACCCGAAAAGTTTTTTAGGTCACAACTTTGTTGATCATAATGTATTCATAGAAAAGTCTTCGATAGAAACTTTTTGAAATCACGTAAAACGACTGTGTATTTTAGTTTTTTTTTCCACTATTCTTTAGCTTGAGGCATTTCTATTCGATACCTTTTCCACTGAACTTGAAATAACTCCAAAATAGATTGAACACAACTTAGAAATAGACCTTTAAGAAGTCATCATCATCATCATCTGCCAGAAGTCGTCCACTGCTGAACATAGGTCTCCTTTTAACCTCTACACTGAACGACAGCCTGCCTTTTGCATCCACTGGAAGAAACCACACTGGACTGGAAGAATTCATAACCATACAATATTGACCCATTCTCAAAAACTGGGCTATTTCGGTATCATAATTGCAAGATAAAGTTAAATGATTATTAACGGGATATTTACCGTGGTAAGGTTGTAGTAAATATCCCGTTAATAATCATTTAACTTTAGTGAACAACCGTGATAGTTTAAAACAGTGTTATAATTACAAGATGTCGCCAATATTAGGTATATTCGTGACATCTTGCATTTTATTTTAAGTCTACCCAAAACTAGAAAAAAAGCAGTCATTTGCAAGTCCACACTTTATAAATGTGTCATAGATAGATTTTTTTTGACTAACATAATTAATTTGTGAACTTCGGACTGTGCAGCGTGTCCTACAACTTGCACACTAGACGACCTAAATAAAGCCATGGAAAGTGCCATTGGGGTGGCAAAATTTTGGTCTAGAACTTAATCTATACTAATATTATAAAGAGGAAAGATTTGATTGTTTGTTTGTTTGTTTGTTTGCATTGAATAGGCTCCGAAACTACTGAACCGATTTGAAAAATTCTTTCACTGTTGGGATGCTGCACTATCCCCGGTTGACATAGGCTATATATTTCGGCTTCGCCAGTGCGAAGCAGGGGCGGCCTACTAGTTTGAAAATAAAACTATAATTTGCAGAACATCGACCCGAAAGAAGAAGAATAACTTCACCTACGAATAGACGTTGCAACACAAACAACGACAAGTTTGTAATTTAAATAAAAAAAATACTCATAATATCTAATGCAGCAAAAAGATCTCATCTACCTCAATGCCACTTTAAACTTTACTCATTAAAAGAACGTTAAGAGAAGTAATTTAAGAGGTGAAAGCGGATAAACAAAAAACAAGAATAGAAAACAAGTCGTCGAGGAATCTAATTAAAAAGAAGGCGACTTTTTTATATTTTGTTTTCTTCAATATTCGTATTTAGATTTATTTTTAATACGTTTTTTTTTTTATATAGTATAAGTGGCAAACAAGCTACGGGCCACCTGATGGTAAGTGGTCACCGCTGCCTATAGACACCTACAATACCCGGGGCATTGTCAGTGCGTTGCCTACCTTTGAGAACTCTATTCACCCTTCGTTTGAAGCAGTCCAAATTATACTTCGGAGGAAAAACCGAACGTGGTAAGCCATTCCACACAAGGTGCGTGGCAGAAACAATCGATCAAATCGAACAGTGCGAGACTTCCACGCATCTATAATGTGCGGATGGCATTTCTGGCGATTTTTGGAGAACTTTACAAGTTTGTTCTGTTTTGTTATCGTTGGTGATTGATTAATATCTTTTTACTAACCGATTTAAAAAAAAGGTTACAATTCGACTGTATTTCTAAAGATATACTTATGCGACTTGCAACAAGGTTGCGTTAAACGTTTAACGCTACCATGGAGGGGGAATTTTTCTCTCTCGTATGGTTGCGAAATGCATATCCTTTTTTCGAACTGCGATTAACAGATCCGGCAGTGTAATGGTGTCGCTAATGGATTGAGAAGCCTAAGAAGCTAGGTTCGAATCTCGAGAAAAGCATGTTTTTATATTGTTGATATTTTTGCCCTAGATATAATTTTAGGGTTCCTTGTTGAAGTATAACTTCTTCCGCGCGGAGGGACTCCACGCACTATATTTTTTTTAATGTTTCTTTGTTAAGCGATTACTCCTTCAATTGTGAATTGATTTTGATGATTCTTTATTTGTTTGGTAGGTGGTTATCAGAATTGGTTCAATTGTTTGGTTTTTAAATCAAAATAACGCCACACATTTTACATCCAAGTAAACGAAATTGCGTATTTACTAGTTTTATAATAAATAAATAAAATCATTTATTTCAGGCACTTCAATGACCCATAAAATAAAATACAAACTAACATTACAAATAAAATAAAATAATATCACGCGAGTGAAGTTTTAAAGTCGGTTTTTTAAATTCATTGATTATAATTATTTAGTCATGAGTTTTCGTTTTAGTTTCCCTTTAATAATAATAATTATAGTAATAATATATCGCCACACATTTAATTTTATAAAATAACTACTTAGTATCAACTACACATTTCTGAATATTTTAGCCCCACTTTATCGTTAAATATGACATAGTTGCGCCACGCGGTTTCACCCGTTACCCTACAGGAACCGTTCAAATTATTGTAATCAAACAAAGAATGGTTGGTATTCCGAAAACCCGAACGAAGCGCTTTGATTCCACTTTTATTGTGCGAACTGCTAGTCTATGGAATGCGCTGCCTGAATGGGTGTTCCCCGATAGATACAATCTGGGTGTCTTCAAATCACGAGTGAATTGGTTTCTTCTAGGCAAGCGTGCTCCACCGTAGACCGCATCATCGCTTAACATCAGGCGAGTTGGCGGTCAAGCGCAAGCATATAATTTATTTAAAAAAAAAACAACGTACCTATATAATATCAATGAAATCCAAAGAAGTCTAAAAGTAAAAAAAAATTTACTAGTCAATCCAGATTATAAGCTACATCTATGCCAAATTTCATCAAAAGCCATTCAGCTGTTACAGAGTTGAGTACTGACAAACATACACACTTATACACAAACTTTCGCATTTATAATATTAGTGTAATTAGTGTAATACTTAAAATCACTCAGTCAATCTGGGTGTCTTCAAATCACGAGAGAATTAGTTTCTTCTAAGCAAGCGTGCTCCAACGTATACCGTATCATCGTTGAGTTGGCGGCCAAACGCAAGCCTTCTGTAAAAAAACCGTACAAGTACGAGTAGGACTCGTGCTCTGAGGGTTCCATTGGACGGAACACTCACAGCGCGAGTGCAAAAAAAAAACTAACTAAAGTTGAAATATTGAAAGACAAACTTAACTTTGTAGTTGACAATAAGGTTCTTCAATACATTCCAACTACAAAATTTAAGTTTGTAATAGCAAAATAATTATTTTTAAATAATGTAACTTCAAATTTGTGACTTTCGGATTTATTCCTATATATGTGCTATGAGACCTTGCCCTTTGGCAAATTTAATGATTCTAGGTCAACGGAAAGTACCCTATAGGTTTTGATTCCCCTGTGAAATCGCAAAATATGCGACATAAACGTTCATATCTTTGGATTGCGTTGACTTACGACTTTTATTTTTTTACAGCCGAAAGAAACCGTAGACCCACGTATTTAGTATAAATCTCAACTTGATACCTATACGCGTTCTTGAGAAAAAGGGTCTTGACAGACGGACAGACAGACGGACAACGAAGTGATCCTATAAGGGTTCCGTTTTTTCCTTTTGAGGTACGGAACCCTAAAAAACACTATGTAACTAAATCAACTCATCAATAACAATTTGGTCAGTATCCTTCACCTGTACTATACTGTATACTGTAGGTTACAACATGCAGCGGTGCAATGTTGCCCAATGACTACCCATGCAATTCCAAAAGCCGTTAGCTCTAATGGGGCAAGTACTAGGATTACGGCGTAACATCTACGATTGTCCGAGCTACATTTACGGTACGGACAGACGTGCTCATTACTAGCACAAAAGCATGCTTTTATTGAACAAGTGCTCATTAGTAGCACGTGTGTAATGTAATGAGCATACTTATTTAGAGCGTGCTCAAAAATCAAACGACGTTTGATTTTCGAGCATGCTACCTGAAGCGCGGGTAGGGGGGGGCGTGATCCGAGCACGTCTGAATATGTTTGCTCTTGATTTGAGCATGCCTATTTAGGAGTATGCTTTAAAACAAGCATGCTTATTTCTGGCAAATGTGAACAGTTTGCAGAGCATGCTAATTTTAAGCAAGCTTATTAGCATGCTTTTTTTGAGCACGTCTGTCAGTACCTTTAAGGATAGTATTACACACTAGACTGAAAAAAAAACCTAATTCTGGCCATAATTCTGTAACCGGCTTAATCTTACGTGACTAATTCCAGTGTAATGTAAATAAAATGGCAATATGGCCATAGGACGTTCACTGCTGGACACAGGCCTCCCCCATCAATCTTAAAAAGGGCCGGTTTGAAGCGGCCTGCATCCAGCGTTTCTCTGCGGTCTCTTTTAGGTCGTCTGTTCATCTTGTGGGTGGACGGCCTACACTGCGCGTGGTCTCCATTCCACTTTCGCCCCATCGGCCATCTGTTCTGCGGGATATCTGCCCTGCTCACTGCCGCTCCAATTGCTAATCCGGTGGACTATGTCGGTGACTTTCGTTCGTCTACGGATCACCTCATTTCTGATTCGATTTCGTAAAGGTCATTCCTACTCAACGCTATATCTATTTAATCCATCACTTAAGCCATTCATCATCATCATCAGCCAGAAGACGTCCACTGCTGAACATAGGCCTCCCCCTTTAACCTCCACACTGAACGACAGCCTTCCTTTTGCATCCACTGGATACCAGCGACTCTCACTATATCGTCGGTCCATCTAGTGGGAGGCCTACCTACGCTACGTCTTCCGCCACTTAAGCCATTATTCACGTACAAAACCGAAACTAATTCAAATCCCGCCAGATGTAAAATATTTTCCCTGCACACAGCGGATTATAACACCAATATTGTACAAGAGATTAGCGAAAAAAATTACCCTGTTTCATCCATTTTACAGTTAAACCCCAGTAATCCTCTGTCAGATATTTCCATTTCCGCTTTTTTTAGAAAAGTCATCGATAAATGAATATTCATGGCGCACGCCGACTCTCGACATCAAAAACCTTGTATTTTGAAATGCCAGTGGCGCTGGGGTATTTTGTTACTAGCAACATTGATTTTAATAATATATCTACCTAGCAATGAATTCAATGTACCGGACGTATACCAGGGTGTCTCTAGTCGACGGACCTCTAATCAGACAAGATCAAGGGATATAATATATTATTATATATTATTATTTATATTATATTATCACATCACATCATCAGCCAGTAAACGACCACTGCTGAAAAAGGCCTCCCTCTTATAGAGGGGTGTTGCCATAATCCCCACGCTTGGCAGATGGCTTGGGGATTGCAGTACGTCCACCGAGTACTAATAAAACACTGCTGCCAAAGATTTCTTACTATACTACATAATTATGCTGCTGCCCGTCCACCGGTGGTTCTGGTCGCAGTTTTAGGTCATAATCAGCCTTTTAACAGTCCACTGCTGGACTTTTAACCAACCCCCGAAAGGATGATTGGGCCATATCCACCACGCTGGCCCAGTTGCGGGTTAGTGGATTCACATACGCCGTTGAATTCCTTCTCCGTACGTATGCAGGTTTCCTCACGATGTTTTTCTTCACCGAAAAGCCAGTGGTATGAAAATCCGTACATAAGCTCCAAGTGCGACCTCAAGTTTTCAAGTCTAGCGGTCTCCCAAATAGGCTACCACGGCTTTTTAGGTCATACCCGGGTCAATTAAATTCATATTTAGTCAATTTCATAATTGTATTCTAAAAATCAGTTAAATTACAACTAAACTAATAAATATACAAATAACTCACCCCTAACCGTTCCTGGCGCAAAGGTACCCAAATTTTGATTTGATTTTTAGAAATTGATTGATTGAATTGATTTTTAGAATAAATACTGTACTTTTCTATTTCACATATTATGTAATGACCTAATACCGCGTTTGTAGATCGGCATGCAACAAGCCTTGTTTCTTTTTATTTGCAAGCTATGTTGGGACCAATTCATTAATATTCTGCCGGCGGTGCGGATCTGTCTCGTGGACAAATCAAAAAGTTTCCATTTTTACCCGCCGTGATGCAGTTACGGGTCTGCGTGGTTTTTTACTCCGCGGCCGTTTTGTTTTGGTTATTTCTTATTTTGTGGATTTTACTAAAATGTTGCCTATTTTTACCCAACTACACAAAGCCAAAAGGAGAGTATTGAAGTTAGCGTGCATTTATATATGTTACCATCAACAGCTTCAACCGGTGAAGGTATCGATCACAATTTTTTTTTTCGTTTATATCTTTTCTGTGGTGTCGATAGGTTCGTGTTTATATATCTGTGGTGTTTATTAGTTAGTAAATCTATGGTGTTTATAGATTTAAGATTAACTGGCTGTCACCTTAGATCAGGTAATGTCGACGTCTATGGCTGTCACGTCATCAGAAATTCAAAATGTTACGTCACGTGACGTCATGTGTTAGAGTCTATAGAGAAGCGTGCCAAGAGGCTCATCGGCAACGAATCCCTGGTTTAGACTAAGCTCCTTAGTCTTAAGCATCGGCGCAAAGTTGCTAGTCTATCGGTTTTTTATCGAATACATTTCGGAGAGTGTGCATCTGATCTTCATGATCTAATTCCCTCCTCCCCATTTTTCTATCAGACTGCCAGAGCGGGCACAAAAAATCGACACCGCTTTATGGTTGGTATTCCGAAAACCCGAACGAAGTGCTTTGATTCCACTTTTATTACGCGAACTGCTAGTCTGTGGAATACGCTGCCTGAATGGGTGTTCCCGATAGTTACAATCTGGATGTCTTCAAACCATGAGTGAATCGGTTTCTTCTAGGCAAGCGTGCTCCACCGTAGACCGCATCATCGTTTAACATCAGGCGAGTTGGCGGTCAAGCGCAAGCCTATTATTTATAAAAAAAAGTGAAGATTTAAAATACAGTATCAGCATTCTTCGCGCTTCGCAGTCGCATGGCCTGGATACTGGCATATTATGTCTTGATAATCTACCGTCAATAAATAATATTATAGCTTAAACTAACTAGTATTGATTTGCTCTGACAGCTACAATAATGTTAAAAACGCTACAAAAAATTGAATGAAAAAAGCCCAGAACTGTGCTATAAGAATGTTTGCTCCTAAGTTCAAAATTCTAGCGAAAGTGATCAGAATTCGTGGTTTTCATTCGGTTATAGTGTCAGTGTGTAGCTGTCAGAGCAAATGAATGCCCGAGTTTAGTATTAAATGTCTCTGAACGATTTTAATACGCACAAAATATTTTGAAGCACAAAGAATAATTGATATTAACTCCTTCCGATCGATGGTCAGGGTTCAAAATATAATTATAGCCATCGTGAAACAAGTGAAAAATATTAAAAATTTGATAATATTTTATTCGGAATCAGGTAAAAGTTTCATCACACACACATCATCAGCCAGTAAACGGCCACTGCTGAACAAAGGCCTCCCTCATAGAGAAGGGTGTTGCCATAATCCCCACGCTTGGCAGGCGGCTTGGGGATCGCAATACGTTCACCGTGTACTAATAGGACGCTGCTGCACATCCTCCGGTAGTTCTGATGCCTTATTATAGATGTCTTATCGTGATTCGGATTGTGATCGTGATCGCGTGCCATCTCACTTACACACGTGGTGCGGGTAAATAGATGCGAACGGGACGGCATGCAATCTCGATCACGATCAAACTTTTATAATAGGGCCGCTAGTCCCAGTTTTAGGACATACCCGGGTTAAAGTTTCATAATTTATTTTAAATATTCTGCCTAATTCATTATTCATTTTATTTTTTCTATCGCATATTTAACATAGTTATAGTCTTCGACCAAAATAAAATGAATGGACGGGCCTAGAAGGTGCTCATTTTTGAAGATTACAAAATGAACACCGGCGCTCACTTCGTTTCAGTCGGTCTCTAGCTGTAGGAAGTGCGACACAAGACTATTGATGATAACGAAACATCTGACAAAATTATACATTCGTGTGCTTTCCTGAAGTGTAAAAGCACTTATTTTTTTTGTAACAAATGTACTGTACATGGTTATATATAGGTATTGAAGTGTATGTTCGGCGGTTTTGACTTGTTTTTACTATGCAAGTTCAATGGTTATGGCCCGTCCATTCATTTATTTTGGCCGAAGGTTATAGTTACAAAAACTGCAACCTTAGATACTTTTTATATTTATTATTTTTATGTTCATCTTTGGAATGCGCTGCCTGAATGGGTGTTCCCCGATAGTTACAATCTGGGTGTTTTCAAATCACGAGTGAATCGGTTTCTTCTAGACAAGCGTGCTCCATCGTAGACCGCATCATCGCTTAACCTCAGGTGAGTTGGCGGTCAAACGCACGCCTATTCCTAATTATTAAAAAAAAGAGTTTATCATTGGTTTCTTTTTCGTCATGTTTAGGAAGACCTTCCATTTCTTCACCTCCGTTTATTATAAACCTGTAAATACATCTGTTCTTATAATAAAACGTGCAAATCTCAAACTTCATTTCGCTTCAACCTCAGCTTATCATTTTTGCAAAGAATACATTTGAGGAGAATTGCCGTCGTTAAGCTCGATTCTCGTGAAGACCAATAAAAAAAGACATAAAGATGCCTCGCAAAGGTCTATCTCTTTACCTTTGTACTAACACCTGCGATTTCTCGTGGAATTGAATTTTTCATTTCTAATTCGAGACTATGACGGTATCGAGTTTAAAGATAGATACACATCATCAGCCATTAAATGTCCACTGCTGAACAAGGCCTCCCTCTTAGAGAGGGGTGTTGCCATAATCCCCACGCTTGGCAGGCGGCTTGGAGATCGCAGTACGTTCACCGTGTACTAACAGGACGCTGCTGTCCATCCTCCGGTGGTTCTGGTCGCAGTTTTAGGACATACCCGGGTCCAAAAGATAGATACCTAAATAGCTCCTTAATGTACACTTACAGAAAGCTTTTTTTTTATTACAGGTATGTGTATAGCAGTGGTAGCCCATTTGGGAGACCGCTAGACTTGAAAGCGTGAGGTCGCGCGTTCAAACCCCGGGCCCGTACCAATGAGCTCTTTGGAGCGTACGGATTTTCATACCACTGGCTTTTCGGTGAAGGAAAACATCGTGAGGAAACCTACATACGTACGGAGAAGGAATTCAATGGCGTATGTGAATCCACTAATCCACACTGGGCCGTAGGCTAAAAGTCCAGCAGTGGACTGTTAAAAGGCTGACTATGATAATGATGATGATGTGTATAGCTTTTCTCAAATATGCTTGGAAATTCGACCATTATATTGATGAGCACCGTCAACACCGCTAGTGCTTCAAGTGTCCATAGGTGGAGGTTTTTGCTTAACATCAGGCGAAAAGCAATATTATTTGCCGCTATTAAAAAAAAATCTGTGAGATACATTGAAACTGATGTAGGTACTGATCAAATACACGCAAACAGCAGCCGGTAATGTTAGTATGGAAATCCATATCAGTGTGTTTGCAGGCGTAATAAATGGCTATGGAACACATAATTGTCATGTAATTTAAAAATGGACCGAACTTTTTACTCCAAAACATGGCAACCAAGGAGGTAACTTACCTAAGATTTTATTTAAATCTCGTCTTGCAAACAGAAATATTATTAAAGTTAGTATGGAAATCCATATCAGTGTGTTTGCAGGCGTAATAAATGGCTATGAAACACATAATTGTCATGTAATTTTAAAATGGAACGAACTTTTTACTCCAAAACATGGCAACCAATGAGGTAACTTAACCTAAGATTTTATTTAAATCTCGTCTTGCAAATAGAAATATTATTAAAGTTAGTATGGAAATCCATATCAGTGTGTTTGCAGGCGTAATAAATGGCTATGAAAACACATAATTGTCATGTAATTTTAAAATGGAACGCACTTTTTACTCCAGACCATGGCAACCAAGGAGGTAACTTACCTAAGATTTTATTTAAATCTCGTCTTGCAAATAGGAATATTATGTTAGCTGAAGAAAAAAGTTCGTTCTTTTAAATAACAAGAAAGTTATGAGTTTTCATAGTCGTTTGTCCGACCTGCTAAACATGATAGATATGGATATTCATTCTAATATCTGTTCTTTGCCGGCAGCTGCTTGCGTGTATTTAATCTACAGTAATTGAGGAGGTGAAGAATAAAACCTCACTTTTCCACTTTTGAAAATTTAGTTTTTTTTTTTTCTTGGGCAAAAAATGATAAATTGATTGAAGCATGTAAGTAAAACCTTGTCAAAAACACCTCTTTTCCTTTATAAAATTTCATTTGAAATCGAGAGTTTCGAATAAAACCACACTTTTCCGTTGAAAAAGAGAAATTCCGTCGAGACATTTTTATGTATTCTCTAAAATTTGAAAAACTGGAAATGTGAGGTTTTGTTCTCCACCTCCTCAATTGGTATTGCAATTTATATCTAAGAAAGATATCAAAAACTATAAGAAGTTTTATAAAAACTAGCTTCATTATTTTAGACGACGAGAAAGCGGAAAGGATTTTGGTCAATTGCAAATATATTATTTTTTTCTTCAGAAATTACTGGTCTGCTTTGATGAAACTTCGCGTATATTATTAAATTGGCAATATTAATTCTTGTAATATTTTGTTTAAAATATTATACCCTATCGAACCTACGCCCCCAGGCTTATAAGGTAGGTTCACTACCAACTGGATCAACGGGGTTATCATGTAGAACATAGATAGAGAATTAGATACACACTTCGTCTTTTATATATATAGACTAGCTGTTGCCCGCGACTTCGTACGCGTAGATTTTCATACAATATTTCAACCCCCTTTTGCCCCTCTAAATTCAGCCCTTTCGCAAAATCCTTTCTGGGCGGACCTCTACACCCCGAAAGTAATCTACTGCCAAATTTTAACAAACTTTCAACAAAAAATAAAACTCCCATTTCTCTTCCTTAATCCGTCTTTTCCGAAAAAAATATATACAGTATTTATTTATTTTAAATTATTAACCTGAATACCAAATTTCATGTCCCTAAGATTAAAAACAAAGAACTTTCATACATACTTTCAACCTCCATTTGTCCCCCTTAATTCGGCCCTTTTGCAAAATCCTTTCTTAGCGGATCTCTACACCCCATAAGGAATCTACCTGCCAAATTTCAGCTTTGTAGGTCAAGTGGTTTTCGAGATTTCGTGTTTAATGAGTGAATGAGTAGATGAACTTTTTTTTTTATATATAATAATAATTATATAGATTTACGAGTAATAATACACAGTTCATTTGTTTTTATTCTTAAAATATTCTATAAATAGTGGTCCAAGCATTCTCCGGCCTCGAAATCTAATTAAAACCAACATCAAAGCTTTAGGCTTAAAAAGGCTATTACCAATTAAACATTGAAGATGTCCCCTTGAGAACTAGCGGCCTCTACACCCTTTGTTGAAACAGTTAATGACGCGTCTCAAAGGCTTATGACTCGTAGAAAGTTTACCCAAGTCTGCCTTCAGAAACTACAATAATTTGATTAATTTTATCATATTAATTTTACAAGTTTGAGTCTTCAGATATCTTTTGAATAGTTTGTTCTTATATTATTTGGATATTAAAGTAATTTGTAAAAGTTGATTCTTACACTTTTATTACTCATAAAGCACTCTCTATGTACACACATATGTTGTGGGTGGTCTGTTGGCCTTTTGGAAACTCACACAGCGGGCAGTGGATGCTCGGAGTTTCTTCGCGCGATAGAATCCGAAACGTTGATATTCGCCAAAGAACCAGAGTCATAGCTGTTAAAATTTGCAAGTTGAAGTGTCAATGGGAAGGCCACATCAAAGAACCGATAACGGATGGGGAAGAAAGGTTATTGCCGACTGAACCGGAAGACGCTGCGTACGTAGGTCTCTCACTAGATGGACATTGTGACAGTCGCTGGCTTCCAGTGGATGCAAAAGGCAGGCTGTCGTTCATCGTTGAAAACGATGAAGGGAAACATGGTGAGAAAACCGGTATGTCCAAGAACATTCAAAAAGGTGACATTCACCAACATGCCCTGGCCCAGGATGGTGGATTAGGGCCCACCATTTTTTTTAGGGTTCCGTAACAAAAGGTAAAAACGGGACCCTATAACTAAGCCTACATTGTCTGTCTGTCTGTCTGACCGTCCTAACTTTAAACGGCTGTATCCTTCGAACCGTAATAGATAGCCAGTTGAATTTTTCACAGAATATGTAATGTAACGGCAAATTAACAAAAAAATTATAAAAAGTCAAAAAGTAAAAAGGAAGGGGGGTCCCCATACAACAAACGTATTTTTGTATTATCTCTAATGTAAAAACGGTAATACTTACAAGCATCAAACTTGGCATGATTATAGTACAATCTTTAAAGTATAACAAAAAATTATAAATAATGGCCAAGCGCGAGTCGGTGGCAAGTTTCTGTTCATTACTAAGTTTATTTATTTATAGAGATACGCCAACAGTGAACATATTACACATTCTTAAAAAATACAAAAAATGTATGCATACATAGATCTGATATGAACACCTTTTACAGGCGTATACAACATTCGCCAAAAAAGTAGTTAGACACTAAAACTATATAATCAAATAACATAATTATATGATATTCTTAATACTATTTGTCTCTAGTTAGAGACTTTACTATTTTGTTTTTGAAAACATATAAAGAATCATTAAATACATCCAGATCACTCAAGGAAAAGTTATAACTGGTAATTTCGTAATTGAATTTTGTGGTGGTACGGAACCCTCGGTGCGCGAGCCCGACTCGCACTTGGCTGGTTTATTTTCACTGAGAGAAAGAGGGGACATAGTCCAGCAGAATATACCTACGACGATTCGACCTATAAATATTTTTTTCCTACACATTTTTACTAAAGACTTTACTTTAACAAAAGCAGTATAAAACTTAAATATAATTGCAGTAATACCTAATTGAAATTTAATAGAAAGTTGGAGTGAAATTGCCGTTGAAATTTAACATTTTGTGGTGGTACGGAACCCTCAGTGCGCGAGTTCGACTCGCACTTGGCCAGTTTATTTTCACTGAGAGAAGGCCTGTGCCTAGCAGTCCAGCAGAATATATCTACGACATTTCGAACTATTAAATTTTTTTTTCCACACAATTTTTGCTTATGTAAGACAACGTCGTCAACGTCAACGTCGTCGTCGTAGTTTGTAGTTCTTTTTTTTTTACTTTAACAAAAGGGGTATTAAACTTAAATATAATTACAGTAATACCTAATTGAAATTTAATAGAAAGCTGGAGTGAAATTGCCGTTGAAATTCAACAGAAGAACGGTGAAATTATTGTTGAAATCCAACTGAAGCGGACATTAGTCGCTGTAACAAAGATAATGGAAGCACGCGAGGGCATTTCGCAAATTGTATTTTGCTGGGGCACAAATGTTACAATGTAACTTTTACTTGCTGATTTTCGACTGTAGGTTTTAAAATTTTGGAGCCATCGATAAGAAAGAATTAAATTCGGACATTTTTCACACACGGTCATCTGACCCCAAACTAAGCAAAGCTTGTGATATGGCTGCGAGAGACTGATATACATACATATATAGTTTTAAATAGATACTTAAATAGATATTAACAACCAGATATAGAACTAACACAAATGTTCATCACATAAATGTTTGTCCTAGGTGGGAATTGAACTCACGCCCCCAAGCTGAAGGCAGGGTCACTACCAACTGGACCAACGGGCTAACGGGCTAGAAATATTACTTAAATAAGTTTTCATTATGTGTCTACTAAACAGGCATGAATGTAAGTCCCAGGAAGAAGTCTATCTGGAAAGCCAGCTGGGAAGAATATAGTGGAGCCGATGTCAATCACTAATTTATAATTATTTATAAACACAGAAAAGAAAAAATATTTGTTTAAAATAGAACGGCTGTCAAGGCATTTTTGTAAGATTTTTTTTTGTAGCCAGTTGCACCCATATTAACGAAACGTCAGTTATTTGAAATCAGTTGGCAGCTGTGATGCGGACAAAGAACTTTGAGACGTAACCCAAAAAGGTAAGGTCCAAGTTCTTTGGATGCGGAGTTCGACGCGTTGACATACATGAGAATGTTCAAGCAAGATTCTGTCATAATACCTGGCGACAGATTTTCCTTCTCATTTCCGTTCTATTTACTTCTCTTTTCTGTGTTTATAAATATCTGACATTAAAAAATATGCGAGGAGTTTCTTTGCACGATAGAATCTGAAACGTGGATATTCTCCAAAGAACCAGATGCACGACAATCGACATAACTGTTAAAATTTGCAATTTGAAGTGGGAATGGGCAGGCCACATCGCTCGATAACTCGATAACCGATGGGGAAGAATGGTTCTTGAGCAGAGACCACAAACCGGAAGACGTAGCGTAGGTAGGCCTTCCACTAGATGGACCGACGACATTGTGAGAGTCGCTGGCATCCAGTGGATGTAGATAGCAGGCTGTCGTTCAGTGTGGAGGTTAAAGGGGGAGGCCTATGTTCAGTAGTGGACGTTTGCAAGATGAGAAGCAAGCCTCATTCATGCTCTCACTGCAAGGATACAGGCCTTCTCTCAGAGAGAGAGAGATAGAGAGGATGGGCCGTAATCCACCATGCTGGTCCATGCTAGTGGCTTGGAACTCTTTTTTTTTTGAGGTTTGTACCAGTTTCTTCACGATGTTTTCCTTCACCGTTTTTAAGCGATGACCTCGAAACTGTACATAATTTATTCAATTAAGTCATTAATGCAGGCCCAAGGATCGAACCGGGTGACGTCAGATCGTAAAGCGTACATGCTACCACTCGGCCACCATCGCGCACCCATTAGAACTTACTTTCAAGACTTCTATGTAGTTTGATATTATAAAACAGTTTTTTATTTTTTTGGTCTAGTGCCTTTATTAACTAACTAAAATACAAGCTAATACTACAAATACAGTAAGACTGCCCATTGACCTTGGAAGGTCTAAAGATAATCCAAATGCTCAAGCCCACTACTAGTTGGCACCGTACCCCGCATGTTGGCGGCATTGCAAAGTTTGTTATTAGATGAATATTTTTAAGGACCGCACTTTCCATACAATTTACCTACTAGCTGGTCTTCCTGATCTTTTTACGGAACATCATCGAATTACCTTTCTGCCACTAAAATATAACACAGTAAGTAAATGCACGAGTGACAAGGCGTTACGCGGCGGAATACAAAGCAGGCCTAGTGTGACCAACTTACCTGGTTAGTTGAGTGGGGGAGACACCATCGTATGTCCTAAACAACACAGTAAATATTTTACAGTTTTCTCTATTATGCCGCTGTTAGAAATAAGTTGGTTGACTGTACTCAGCTGAATTTATGATTCTTGATTGAGAGGGTTCGCATACCCAGCATACTTCCACTTACCTTCCGAGATGGGTTTAGTCAAAAGGTGAGGTATGTTTGGGTAGGATAGATTTTGGCAATGTAGGAGGTATGGGTGGAGATAGACAAGCCAAATACGCACGATTGTTTCAATTGACCTAGCTGCTAGGTTCCTCTAGATATAAGTTTTTTGTAAAGGTGTCGAATAAAATTTATTTTCTTTTCTTTCTTTCTTCTTCTTTGCTAGGTCCTAGCACGAACTAAGAGTTATAACTGTGATGGTGGCCGAGCGGTAATAAAAAAATATGTGACCTGTATTTTATGTTACGATGTTTATAGTTTAGTTTTTAATATAATGAAAAGGCTTCAAAGATATCAAAGCGAAAGCTCTCGCCTAAAATCTAGTTTCATTATTCTTCCATCCACCTCGTTCAAATTATGCAAAGTCCTAGGAGCGAGACTTCGCATACCCTCAGAAAGTGGTGTCACGCCATGCAAATCAGGAGGGTCTCGAATTTATAAATGTATTCATTATATTTACATAAAAAGGTCTGAATCTTTGATAAGAGGAGACAAATGCAAATCCCTGGATTTAACGGGTGACCGGTGGAAATATAATCAGCCTGGTGCCGGAACTCTGGGTTTAGGATATTTTTTAGGGTTCTGTACCCAAATGGTGTAAACGGGACCCTATTACTAAGCCTACTCTGTCTGTCTGTCCCACCTTTTAACTGCTGTTTCTTCCGAACCGTAATAGATAGCCAGTTATAATTTTCACAGAATATGTACTGTTACGGCGGATTAACTAACAAATAATAAAAAAAGTCAAAACTAAAGACTCATACAACAAACGCATTTTTTACGTATTTTTGAATTAGCTCTAATGTAAAAACGGCAATACGTACAACCGTCAAACTTAGCATGATTATAGTACACACGCAAACTTTAACAACAAATAAGAAATAAGCCAAGTACGAGTCAGTGACAAATTTATGTTATTTATACTAATATTATAAAGAGGAAAGATTTGATTGTTTGTTTGTTTGTTTGTTTGCATTGAATAGGCTCCGAAACTACTGAACCGATTTGAAAAATTCTTTCACTGTTGGGATGCTACTCTATCCCCGGGTGACATAGGCTGTAATCTATACCCGTGCGAAGCTGGGGCGGACCGCTAGTAACTTTTATAAAAGTATAATATGAAATCTGGAACATAGAATAGATAATGTTATTTTGTCGGCAATAACGAGATATATTTTACAACCGGTAATAAAATACCGCAGCCATAATTCTTACCTGACCTTTGGACTGTTATCATCCCAGTTTTACTGCCGAAAATATTCTGTAAAAGTAAATTGCGTCACATGTTGTTTTTATTATGTTTATGAACGATTTATTTTGAAAAAAAGTTAAGAAAAAAGTACTTATAATTATAATTTAATTTAAGACCTGGGATATCACTAAGAAATAAATTTAAAACTATAAATATGTTAACCATGCCGTCTCTTTACATCTACGAATGTATTATGTATTTATTCATTCATTCATTCATCATCAGCCAGAAGACGTCCACTGCTGAACATAGGCCTCCCCCTTTAACCTCCACACTGAACGACAGCATGCCTTTTGCATTCACTTTTGGATGCCCGCGACTCTCACAATGTCGTCGGTCCATCTAGTGTGAGGGCTACCTACGCTGCGTCTTCCGGTTTTGGTATTGGTATTATGTATGCTAGAAAGAATCTATGTAGGATTAATAAAAACCCTGAAGCATCACATTATAAACAAAGATTCGTATTTACTACATGCTAGGTGTGGGCTCCAAAAAACAAACAAATCCTTTCATAGAAACAGTGTGCGTTTTTACAATGTTATTCCAGATCGATAATTAGGTCTCAGCGAAAGTAAATTTAAAAATACTATTAAGAATAATTTGATTGAGCCAAGCATATTAGTCTGAAGATATGTTTATTAAAGACAGAGTACAATGGAAAAAATCTGTATCAAAATCATTACAGAAGAATATGCCTTTAAATTATATACTTTTAAATGCAAAGCTCCTAAATTTATGGAACTTGACTTGTGTCTGATTATAAATTATTATGATTTTATTTGATTTCATTGAAATTACACACTTTTAACTGGTTTGAATGCGTGTATTTTATATTATGATAATACCTGATTTTTCGAAAATTTTACAGTCTTACACTACCAGTGCCCTTAGTCCCAGATTTGATAGTTTACGAAAACTTTTTTTCGTTTTCGTCTTGTTCCATACATTGCTAGGCTAAAAGGTATTCGAAAACTTTTTTCGTATTAGAGTGAAGCAATCTATACCGCCGATAACTGCCAAATTTAGTTCCTCCACGTTTCCGATAGAGTCACTTTACTAAAATGTATGGAGCAATACGTAAACGAAAAAAGTTTTCGTAAACTATCAAATCTGGGACTAAGGGCACTATCGGTTACGCGTGTAAAATTTTACACTTGTGTGCTTCACAGTTTCATTCACCCCTCAACTTGAGAACCAAGTGTACAAAGTGCTTTATACTTCACGATTAAAATAAACTTACTTTTACCCTTATCTCAAGTTAACCGAAGCCTTTATCAAGATAACATTGACATTGCTGCCTCATCAATATAAATCTCTATTCTGACGTCTATTGAAACTTTTTAGAATTCAGAGCCGATCACGTCAAAGAAGAATTGAGAAAAACGTAAATAAATCTGAGATTTACGCCGTTACTGAAAGGTATTTACTGTTTCTAGAGGTTTTTTTGTGCGGGTTTTAAAAGACGTTGGATTTAAATTTTCAAGTTTTATCGTGAAAAAAGAGATGGGAACTAACCCCTGTATTTATAAACGCATTAAAGGTACCTCTTGTTCTCACCTTGAATGCTCACTTTGCTAAGGTTCCCTTCGTCGGTCCTTCAAGCCCCATGTTTTAGTATTGTGAGTCGTCTTTCAAGATTTTCTCAGTCCCCCCCCCTCAAATGAGGATCAAATTAGACATTACGTCACCAGATATTATGTAGACATCTTTTCTTTACGTAATCTCAAAAAGTTGCTCAAATCCATGGACAAAAAATGCCTTACCACTAGTCACGATAGTTTCTCTTTTTTTCGCTATTTTAGCAAGTGAACACTGCTACCTCTATTTCATCATCAACCAGAAGACGTCCACTGCTGAACATAGGCCTCCCCTTTTAACCTCCACACTGAACGACAGCCTGCCTTTTGCATCCACTGGATGCCAGTGACTCTCGCTATGTCGTCGGTCCATCTAGTGGGAGGCCTACCTACGCTGCGTCTTCGTCAAGAACCTTTCTTCCCTATCGGTTATCGGTTCTTCGAGCGATGTGGCCTGCCCATTGCCACTTCAACTTGCACATTTTAACAGCTATGTCGGTGACTCTGGTTCTTTGGCGAATATCCACGTTTCGACCTCTATTTATGTTATATGATACCAAAGGTTCCTAAAATTGGGGACACGCACTAGTAAAGGTTGCCCCCAGGAAACTGGCTCCATCGTCCTGGCTCTGGTGTGGTCTAGACTCCCAAAGACCTAACTATCTAGAAAGTGCCACGACTGCAATGGATAGCAAAGAGCGTGGATTTTGTGGCCGTTTCTTTCCAATAACCACGACACTAATTTTGTACAAATCCGAGACAAGATAACCCTGGACTATGGAAGCACTAAGTTACTTAGTAAAAACCATGATATAATAATGGCGTAGTATATGCCATTTATGACATTCTGAGACGCAAAGATCACGTGCGTGACACAAGCTTACGTCATCGATGTTTTAGTAATAACTTGATAAAATTGCTGCTTGCCTGTTTTTAAATTATTCGTAAACTAGCTGCGCCCCGAGGTTTCACCCGCGCAGTGATGAAAAATGGTGCTGATTATGATGAAAAATATATAAGTATATAAGCCTATGTCACTCTCCAGCCCTTGAACTATACTCATGCAAAAAAAAAACAGGTCGATCCGTTGCTCTATTGCTGCGTGAAAGAGGAACAAACAAACCAACAAACCAACAAACTTTTCACATTTATAATATTAATATATCAATATGATTTGATGTTTTTATGTTAGCTTGCGACTGTATATTCTGCAATGGAATGAATAGAATTATTGTCTTTTTAGGGTTCCATATCACTATAATGAACCCTCCAGAGTGCTATGGAACTCTAAACTACATTAATATTACTAAAAAATGTGCCCAATAAATTCTACTTTTGTCTTCAATCTTGTAATGAGAAATGTGTATTTTCAGTTTATTCTATTTCTTAACTTTTTTTGCTGTCTGACTTCTATCTAAACTTATTAGATGACGATACGGACTAGATGATGAGGTAATCTAAAAACTAATAACGGTTTATTGCGAATTTTATATAAATCGGTTCACGAACGAATGACTCGATTATTGGCTTTCTGTTGGTAATGTATTTATTTTGTGCGAGTTTTCAGCAAATTCGGCACAAAATCATACCATTTAATTAATGGCGTTCATTAAAGCCATCTCGCGTATACCTGAAAATAGGACACAATAGCGCACTGATTTTTTTATTATCTTTCAGAAAAGCTGACCATAGAGCCGAAATTGAAATGTGTTCAAAATTAAGGAAGATATTAGCATTTAACGGCCGGCTATCCGAGTCGCGTAGGCATCAAAACGCTCCCTCGGCCCCCGCCTACTTATAGCAACGATGTATATTGCCGCGCTAGATTCAGGACGCCCGCGGGGGGAGTGCAACGACAAAAACGAACATAGGTCCGACCTCGATGATGCCTGGCGTGGCACTGAACGCGGCGCGCGCAAATTCTCGGGACCTTTTTACGGTTTTAATTTCACAAAAAAACGAAACTATTCACTATCAAAATTATATCCAAATAAAAAAATTTTGAATAAAATTTCCTTTCAGTACATGCAATTTCCAGGTTGTTACGAGTTTTCATTAGATCATAAAACGATAAAAATAAACTGAATCGACTTTGTTTCAGATTTTTCTTTTGATCGAGGAAAGTTTATTCTATCGTGTTTTGAACCAAATTACAGACTCTAACACAGATGTACCTGTGACATGTATTTTTCCCAGCTCAAATATTGTAATTTAACAGATTTTTTTTTATTTAAAACCGGCAAATATGGTATAAGAGGCTCTTAATGTCTTGCTAGACAGGGAACGCACCATACTTACGAATGGCGTCACACGTGAGTGAGACTCGCTTTGCGGTAAAGGGACACAGCATCCCTTCCTAATCCGACCCAATTTTATTTTTTTGACTGCCCCGGTGGCTCAGTTGGTAGTGAACCTACCTTCTGTGCTTGGGGGCGTGGGTTCGATTCCCATCTAGGACAAACATTTTGTGTGATGAACATTTGTGTTTGTTCTATGTCTGGGTGTTAATATCTATTTAAGTATGTATTTAAAAATATATATGTACGTATATCAGTTTCTGGCAGCCATATTACAAGCTTTGCTTAGTTTGGGGTCAGATGACCGTGTGTGCAAAAATCTCCCAGATATTTATTTTATTTATTTATTTATCTCAGATCGTAATAAGCTGATTTTAAAAAAATCACCTAATTTTGATCCTCGGCCTTGATATATTTAGTACCTAAATAAATTAAGTGCAGTTTCGATGCCATTGAACAAAATCGATGAAGGAAACATCGTGAGGAAACTGATAAGTCCAAGAACCTCAAAAATTCAAAGACATGATATTCACTAACAGGCACTGGGCCAGCATATTGGATTAAGGTCCATCCTCTCTTTAAAAAAAGGTCTGAGTCCCAGTAGTGGAAACATGGCTGAAATGATTATGAAGAAAAATCTAGTTAATAACGCTTTTAAAACCCCAAATAAACAGTCAAAACCTCTCCCCACAATGACGCCCCACATTAAACAACTCATATCTCACGAAACGTAAATAAAATTGAATTAACTCCTCAAGTGGATATAAAAGTTGGAAATTATGCCGCCATTCGAAGGCTGACGCGCGAAATAATAAAACTCCCCTCGGGCGGGATCAGCCGCAACGCAAATAGATTCCAGTAATGGATAGGGATAACCGAATAGAAAATTAGGCTCAAATGGTTGAGACGGTGTTCTCTTTAAACCCATGAAAGTAGAGAATAATCTGTGCCTTCAAGTCTGAAATCCAAGCGTTGGTATCAAAAAGTGCTTCAGCTAAACTCGATCTAAATATTTATTTAACAGCTGTAATAACGTTATAAAAACCTGAATCACATCATCAGCCACTGCTGAAGCAAGGCCTCATTCTTAGAGAGGGGTGTTGCCATAATCCCCACGCTTGGCAGAAGCATTTACGATCGCAGTACGCTCACCGTCTACTAATAGGACGGTGCTGCCCATCCTTCGATATTTCTGGTTGCAGTTTTAGAACATACCCGGGTCCTGAATAAATCCAAAAAGTTAATGATGAACTCTGGTCATTTTCGCAAGTATTTAAAACATAAAACTGTAGCACGATATACTTCAGTGAAATATTAAAAGAAATGTTTTCATTCAGATTTTTTTAATGTTATTGCAATTACCATTTTTTTATGAGACATTAAAAATCATCCGGTCCGGTCGCCTATTTTACAAAGTAATTTGATTTTGCAACATTTTCATTTCGCTCCGGCTAGAAACTGAAGAAATCCTGTCAATTCCTCCCATAACGTCCCTTACCCTCATTTCTCTCCTCTATCTCTAATCTCGAAAACGTCACACTGTAAATTATTTTCTCAAGGAAAAAATACACGTAACAAAAGTTTAAGTCCAGTGATTGAAAGTGGTATTTTATCTGAACAGCAATTTATGGGGGTGGTCGTCCAATTGATAGGGTGCTAACCGCTGCCCAAAGGGTCTCAGATAAGGATTATGGTCTTAGCAAGCAGAGGGTGAGTTTTTCTAAGGAAATGAACACACTGCTGGTGACAGTTCTAGTAACCTATTGCCCTGAAGGACAGAAAGCGACAAGATGTGGTGATTATGCTTCTTCAATCCTTTTCTTCCAAGCGCTTGACTAGGTGTCAAAAACCTTCCGTTGCTTATAGCTCTCTCACATTTACTGTGGAAAAAGCCACAAAAGAAAACAAATCTGATAGAAGGGTCTATGGAAAAGTCAGTTTCTGTAATTAACCTATTTTATCTGTATTTTTTATTGAGAAACTGCTTAAATTTTTTGTAAACTTAACTTATTGACTTATTACTCCCAATTTACAAAAGTAGTTTTCCGTAAAACTCTCAGAAGGAAAGCTTGAGAGTGGATTTCGTTCATTTACTGACACAATTTTATTATTTACTTTTTTTTTATTTTCGTCTGATGACGTGATCTATGGTATGAGGTACGGCATACGCTAATTATACCTCATGTCAAAATATTATGGCAGGTAATTATTTGTCATGACGACTGACCACAAACTAAAGCCACCTCTTTATTTTATTATTAGCATTCCAAAGACATAATATATCGTTTATTATTATGTCGCCTACTATAGAACGACTGCAAAAGATGTCGTGGATCACAAAGTCAGACCGCGCAATGTCGGCGTCCCATAAGTCGTTAAACGTTATGTAGGGAGTGATTATTCTGTGATACAAGATTCAAGATAGAGGAGGCCGAGACAAGGTAAGCGGAGCGATGGTTGTCCAGCTGCAAGCTGATGGGTCGACGATATTTAATATCGTCGACCCGCGATAGTAATAATTTATTACTATCGCGGGTCGAACCTAGACTAGATTAGCACAGAACCGAGGCAGATGGCATAGCAAGAGATAGGCCTATACCCAGCATTGAGACAAGGAAGGCTGATGATGATGATAACTAGATACAGGTTAAGTAGTGATATTTTTTTAAAGTTCGTCGTGACGCTTGCTGCAAACGTTATGAAACTGAGATTCATACTACCATCTCGCTCACTCTTAAGCGCATACCTATACGCGTTTTCACTTCAATTCTGATACAGGCTGATAAGTCTGATAAGTTACAAATGTTATTTTTTATCACAACTTAACCTATATCACGGAATAACCTCCCCTTACCATATGTCTCTTAGTGAGCACGAGGTTTTATGTTGCAGCGACCCGCGGGTGAGTTTCCAAAATGCTACCGTGTGAGATTCGGTGGTGGGAGAGGAAAGATAAGCTGACGACAGACGCTGAGTGATTGCAATTGTTTTTTGATGGCGACGTAGTGTAATATGGGTAACATGTTTTGGTATTAGTGCGCATTTCCATGTACATCATATTAAGTACAAGTTTCATCTACATTTGGGGTCGAGAGATTGGGCCCTTGGGGACCGGGTGCTAACCTAATTTTCAAAAAAAAAACACAGCGCCTGGTTAATGCGACGCGTAACCAAAATGCTGGCGTGTTTTTGGCTCAACGCATAAGCATTGCCATTCAACGTGGTGATGCCGCCAGCATGCTGTGCACTGCCAACTGGCTTTAGCGAGAAACCATCCTAAAGTAAAGGGAATTCAGTATTGGCACTTGGCCTGGGTTCGCTTTAGTTGCCCAGTAAAAAAGTACAAGCTGCGCCCTGCGGTTTCACCCGCGTTATTTGAAGAAAGACATGGGTTCTGTAGAGTATCAACATTTAATAATGGTGGACAAACTGCTAACATTTTAAACTCCAGACACTAAATAATTTTAAAAAATACGAGTTAGCATACCGATCTAGACAACCGCGACTAACGGCAGCGGCTGCGTCGCCCGACCCACTGCTCAGTACTCAGTATGTATTTATATGGAGTGCTAAGCAATGCAAGCGACTGCGTCACGCGACGTGTGGGTCGCTTATTTGTGACTTATTTATTTTAATCTCTACATAGTATAAATTAAAGTCGCTCTCCGCGTCTGTCTATTTGTCTGTCTGTCTTTCTGTATAACCGCTAACTCCTCTTAAATCAAGCAACGGATTTTGATGCAGTTTTCACCATCAGTTAGATAATTTTTCACGGAAGGTTTACATATATAAATAGCAAGCCACACCGGCTTCGCACGTAAATTACACCCGTGCGAAGCCGGGGCGAGTTGCTAGTATATAATAATTGAGTGTTATAGATATTTTTTGTGTAAATAAATATACAATTTAGTGCTTAAGTACATTATAAGCAGTTTCGATGTCAAGCTCAAAAACAGTGAAGGAAATATCGTGAAGTAACTGGTATGTCGCACGGTGATGTCGCCATCAGATGCTCGCGTGCTCCGTGCCGCGGACGCACCACGCCAACAACGCGCCCACGCGGCGGGCTGTGGTGCTACTCAACGCATTTGCGCGTTAATTCCAGCATGTTGACATTTTTTATGACAATATTAATATAATTTCCTCATATTTAGGGTTATTTCTTAGTAGGTAATTAAGTAGAATACATAATATTTGTTATTTAAATAGGTTTGGTTCGCTTTGGTTTAACTGTAAGCATTCTGTTGATGAATAAATAAATAAATAAATAAATGTCCAAGAATGTCACCATGCACTGGGCCAGCATGGTGGGTTACGGCCCATCCTCTCTCTCTGAGAAATGGCCTGTGCCCCAGCAGTGGAAACATGATAGGCTGATAAATGAACTACCTAGGCCTTTGCAAGACTTTATACCATACTAGCGACCCGCCCACGCAGCTTCGCACGAGTGTAATTTACGTGCGAAGCCGGGGCGGGTCGCTAGTTATACATATAAACCTTCCTCTTGAATCACTCTATCTATTAAAAAAAACGCTTCAAAATCCGTTGCGTAGTTTAAAGATTTAAGCATACATAGGGACGGACAGACAGCGACAGCGACTTTGTTTTATACTATGTAGTGATAGTGATATTATATTAAAAAGCATTCTTCACTTAATTTCATGTAACACTCGATCATTAGAGCATCATTCTACCTATCTCTTAATTCCCTGGAAGTTGATGGAGGAGTCCAATTCATAGAAATATGTAACGCAAAATAAGCTACACTTGATTGATGATAAATAATTGTTCTAGAGCTATTGCTATCATCCCTCAGAAAATATTTGCTTAACGCGTACAAAACTAGTTTCGTTGAACATTATTAACACAATAGGAATAAGATCTTTGGAAATTTTACGCAAATATGCTATTTTTTAGGCGGTAAAACATTGAGAGCGTCTGAATTAATAGCAAATGGAATAAAAGGAAAAACTGGGAATCGGGCAAATCTTTGCTTAGATATGCCCACCAGCGATTTGACGATGATGAAGGTACTTCCTGGAATTCACTTGGCAAGCTATCATTTTCAAGTCATAAATATATCACTAAGAATCTAACGGATTAATTTGGCAATTTTTCTTGACCGACAGTGGCATTAATTCTGCTGTACCATTCTCCAAGCTAAACTAATCTGACAGGACTAAAATTATCACCGTCTCTTTTCATTTCAATACGTCAGAAAAGGATGGCAACAATTTTAGAGCTATCAAATTTAGTTTAGTTTTAGACAGTGGTACATCAGAAGCGATGTCAATGGCATCGATTCGGAAGATTCGATTCGAGAAGAGAAGGACGGCAACAATTTTAAATCTGTCAAATTTAGTTTAGTTTAGTTTAGAGTACCGTCCTTCTCTCACATATTAAAATGAAAAGAGAGGCAGGTAATTTTACTCCTGTCAGATTGGTTTAGTTTAGTGTGACAGAATTGACGCCATGTGGATACGCCTACTACCGTCTATCCAACATGAGAGAAAGAGTGAGAATACATTCTCAAGCGTGTAAGCATCAAGTCAAACCAACAGTGGGTTTTTGGTGCAACATTCTGTATTTAACATATTAGCTTTGGTGTCACTTTTTAGTAAAAAAATCTTACAGAAAAGACGATACCTACCCGCTTCTTTTATAAACGGAAATAAGTCAAGGATTTCTTATTTTCCATACAATTTGTAAGCCCACTGTCGTCAGGCTCCGGTCGGTATGAAATTGCAATATTCAGAAAACTGTAGGGCGGATTAAAAGCAGCGCAGTATTAACTGGTCATTTGGAGGTAATGACGGTGTGGAGATGGCTTCTTAACTAACTTGGTAATAGCTGAATGCTCAAGGGTTCAAGGTTTCTGCTGCTAGACGATAAGGCCTCATTTCGAACGAGGGGTTCCTGAGAGTAAGACTTTTTTGTAGTACTTATCCTTTCTTGTAGTTTGTTAGTCCTATAAAGATAGAAATAAAAATCATCATCATCATCATCAGCCAGAAGACGTCCACTGCTGAACATAGGCCTCCCCCTTTAACCTCCACACTGAACGACAGCCTGCCTTTTGCATCCACTGGATGCCCGCGACTCTCACAATGTCGTCGGTCCATCTAGTGGGAGGCCTCCCTACGCTGCGTCTTCCGGTTCGTGGTCTCCACTCCAGAACCTTTCTTCCCCATCGGTTATCGGTTCTTCGAGCGATGTGGCCTGCCCATTGCCACTTCAACTTGCAAATTTTAACAGCTATGTCGGTGACTCTGGTTCTTTGGCGAATATCCACGTTTCGGATTTTATCGCGCAAAGAAACCCCGAGCATAAAAATATATAAAATAAAAATACCAAAAACAAATTGATAATACTGACGACTAACTGATGGCAATTTTTTTAATACAGACTAGGCATTAAAACATTGTAACTTATCCTAATCTATCCATCTATTATCCCAATATAATTCAGCCTAATCAACTTGATCAAATTTTTACGTGTATCGATTCAAAAAAGTATGAGGTTTCCTATTAGTAACGCACTTTTGTTTCATGCCCACAGTTTTATAGACAACATTTTTGCAGGTCAGTTTATTTTTTTATTAGTAATAGGTTTGCGTTTGATCGCCAACTTGCCTGATGCGGTTTACGATGGAGCACGCTCGCCTAGAAGAATCCTATTCACTCGTGATTTGACACCCAGATTCTAACTATCGGGGAACACCCATTCAGGCAACGCATTCCACAGACTAGCAGTTCGTACTATAAAAGTGGGATCAAAGCGCTTCTTACAGGTTTTCAGAATATCAACCATAAAGCGATGACGATTCTTCGTACCCACTCTGGCAGTCCGATAGAAAAATGTGCAGGAGGGAATTAGATCATGCAGATACCATCTACTTTTTATGTGATGTTATTACATTTTTAACTTTTTTTCTTGTAATAGATAATGTACAAATTATGCAAAGTAGTTTCCACGCCAACTTACCCTACAGATCTGAAGTAACCAGCACTGCTGTGCAAAAAGAAAACTGTCCTCCGGCCGGAGAAATAATAAGTACGCTTCGTCGGTCGAGGCGGTAATTATTGTCTGGTGACGTGGCTTATCAAGCAGTATTGCTTGTAAAATTAGTAGAAGAGCCTTCGAACAAAATTATATGAATGCACGGGCCCAAAGGAAGCGCATTTTTAAAGGTTACAAAATGAGCACCGGCGCTCACTTCGTTTCAGTCGGTCTCTAGCCGGAGGCAGTGCGACACGAGACTATTGTTACATGATAATGAAAAGTGATAAAATTATGCCTTCGTGTGCTTCCCGAAGTGTAAATACACAACAAAAAACCGCTATCTATCTTTTGTAACAAAATATGTACTGTACATGGTTATAATTAAGTGTTGAAGTATTTATGTCCAACAATTTTCACTCGTTTTTACATAGCAAGTTCAATGGTTATGGCCCGTCCATTCATTTTATTTTGGTCGAAGACAAGAGCAATGTTTTTAAAAACAATAAACAAATCTGAGCAGCGTTAAAGTGAACAAAGCACTTCTACGTCACTGTTGGGTATCTTAAGCAGGTAGAAATAGACTTAAAAGAGGCTAAAAATTACTTACTAAAGTTATATGATTATTTACGGGACATTTACCGTAGTAAGGTTGTGGAATGTGCTCCCGATATTTCGGCGCAGTTACATGCACCATGTTCACGGGAAGACTGAAGAATGTAGGTCGAACAGTTAAAAATTTATGTGCAGACAAAACGATCTACCCTCTTTCTTAGTCTTTTGCTACGGTTATCACTGGAACTCGAACTCGAACCTAAGTCCCGACAAAACACACTCACTGTATCACTGCGTATAGGATTATGAACAAATTTTGAGCGCGAACTTTTATTTTTAAAACAACCTTATACCGAATTCCACGCACTGGCGAGTTGAAAACCATCATCACCTCGATTGAAATTCTGGCATTTCGAGCTCTCAATAGTTTCCTTTCATATAACTTTAGTGAACTACCGTGGTAATTTAAAATAGTAAATTACTAACTGTTTTTTTGAAATATTCTCTCCTAAATGTAATCAAGTGAGCAAGCAAGTGTTCCGTCATAGACCGCACATCAGGCGAGGTGGCGGTCAAACGAAAACCTATTTATCAATTAAAACATATTATTATCTTCTCTATCTCTTCTCTTCTATATTTCTCTCTACATAGTATAAATTCAAGTCGCTTTTCGCATCTGTCTGTCTGTCTGTATCGCCGCTCTCTCCTCCTAAACGGATTTTGATGCGGTTTTTACCATATGTTAGATATATTTTCATGGAAGGTTGGTCCCTTTAGGGTATATATTATTATAACGTCCTTGATATACCAGCTTGTATATACCAGCTGACCTGACAGACGTTGTCCTGTCTTAGAACTGTCAAACACGCAAAATTAAAATTGTAAATCTTATTTTTTACACCTTGGCTTACATTATTGGAGTATTAGTAAGGATCCCTATTTTTTTTTTTAAAATATTTTAATTAGGTGGGATAGTATAGCTTCCCAACAGTGAAAGAATTTTTCAAATTAGTTCAATAGTTTTGGAGCCTAAATGCAAACAAACAAACAATCAATCAAATCTGTCCTCTTTATAACATTAGTATAGATATAGATCAGTATAGATAACTAGCAACCCACTCTGGCTTTGCATGTAAATTACACCCGTGCGAAGTCTGGGCAGGTTGCTAGTGAATAATTAAAAGTTAACAGACATGCTATTGATGATATAAATGGTTATAAAATGATATAAACCCCAGTGACATGAAACATGAACGATTAAAATAAGAGATGAAAACCCAACAGCAAGCTATGATATTATATTTCACAATTCTCGGAACATGGGCCTTACGGCTAGCTGTTTAAAACAATCCAGTTTTGGTGATGAAAAAATGTTGCACGACCGCAAACCGTATCTGGGCGCGTTAAGGTTCATGTTCGCGTGATTTTCCGAACTGCGTGTTAGTTTGAGACCGAGTAAGGCGTTGGCCGTGGTCCCCGGTCGCAGAGAAGCCGCGGTGCTCACGGTGAAGAGTCCCAGATTCGATTACGAAGCGCCCTGACGCCTGCGGCCTCTAACAAGAAAATGAATTCTTCCAAGCACGCCTATGCATTTATGCAAGAAATGAATAGAGAAGATTTCTTTTCTCACTTATTTTAGTGCGGTTTAAAAGTTTGAGTAGTTGAATTTTGTTACAGCCGTAATTTAAAAGATTTAACAGGAAAATGTTACACAGTTGACGAAAATACACTGATTTTGGTGCGATTGCTGCTTTTTACGTATATACCCGCTGTATACTACCAACTCAATGAATCCCTGGTTCAGACTAAGCTTCTTAGTCTTTAGCATCGGCGCAAAGTTGCTAGTCTATCGGTTTTTTATCGGATGCATTTCGGAGAGTGTGCATCAGATCTGCATGATTTAATTCCCTCCTGGCCATTTTTCTATCAGACGAAAAATCAAAACCACTTTATGGTTATTCCGATACCCGTACGAAGCGCTTTGATTCCACATTTATTGTGCGAACTGCTAGTCTGTGGAATTCGCTGTCTGAATGGGTGTTCCCCGTTAGTTACAATCTGGGTGTCTTCAAGTCGAGAGTGAATCGGTTTCTTCTAGGCAAGCGCGCTCCATCCTCCATCCACATCATCGCTTAACATCAAGTGAGATAGCGTCCAAGCACAAGCCTGTCTATTATTTAAAAAAAAACTATACCGCTTTAGTGCCAAACACAAAAACTAAAAATCCAGCACACAGTCCTTTTTCACGCACACTAAGAAACTTGTAGCCACACCAATGAATTAGTTCATTGGTGAAGCTAATAGTCCACATGAAAAAAGGGCGGCACGGCTGTCTACTGGGTGAGTTTTATTAAAAACATCAAACTTGATTTAGGCCAGTAGCGTTTGCACCCGTCGCGACACCTGACCATATCTCCATTGTTTGTCTGGTCTGAGGGTAGTGTCATCTATAAAAAAAACATTGGTCAGCCCCAAATCAATGTAGGTATTTGAAAGAGAGTCATCGTGAAAATCATGAAAAACTTGAGAATAGCAAGTGCTTTTATTACTAAACAAAATACAAGCTAACACTAACACCACAAATACAGACTGCCTATAAACCGTTGAAGGTCTAGAGACAATCCAAATGCTCAAGCCCACCAGCAGTTCGCAGCGTACCCAGCATGCTGGTGGCATTACCACGCTGAATGGCAATGCTTATGCGTTGAGCCAGAAACACGCCAGCATTTTGTTCACGCGTCGCATTAACCAGGCGCTCTGAAAGATTTTGAAAATGAGGTGAGCTCGCAAAAGCTCAATGTCTCGACTCCAAACGGCTCAAATATCTCCAACTGAAGTTTTTAATCACCGCGATATCTTAAAAAAAAAACAAATGCGCGAACGAGATTGCTGCACCCGATATTCTGGTCCATAAAGTACTAAATTGTTTTTGCTTAATTTGACATAATATACTGACATAACTAGCTGCGTCCCATGGTTTCACCCGCGTTATATACTTCCTTGAAGGAACCTCCTTGGTAGAGACAGCTATGTCTTCGATGACAATTTTTTTTTCTATGATGTAATTCTGTCAATGTATAAACACTTAAATTCTTGCCGTTCCATATAAAATTATTTATGGGACATTCCGTTATTTTAATACCTACTTATTCTGCTGTTCGGGGCGGAGAGGAATCCAACAAATTAAGAATAATGAAAATCGGTCCAGCCATTCTTGATTTATAAATGGTGTAACACATACGCGACTTTATTTTGTTTTAAATAGATATTTAACATAATATATTATGTACCTACGATAAATCTTTACCTGTTGGCGTTCTAAAACCTTCATAAATATGAAGGTTTCCATATAATAATGTCCATAAGCACCTCCTTTGAACTTTCAGAAGACACAAAAATACTCTTCTCTATTACACTTCAAAGTGCTCAACCAAAACACGACTTCAAAAGGGCAGGAGAAATAAAAACAGAATCATTACCACACACGTCGGAATTGTACAAAGGAATCTCGCCTTTAAGGGTCTTTAATACAATATTATTACGGTGTAAAGGTGGCCTGAATTCGTTTCCTTTAGGCGGCGACAGGAAAAGTGAATTTGCCGGGGAAAGATGGTTTCCGTTGGACACGGGAACGTGAAAAACTCGGTGTCTGCGTAGTTTATAGGTACTTGCCAGTCTTGGTTCAGAATGGCTTTCGTGGGAATGTGCTTTTATTCATCAACAAAGACCTTGCATATTATTCTTATCGAATATTTTAATGTATTTTTTCTTTTACTAGCTGGAACCCGCGCCTTCACCTGCGAGGTCAATTCCATAGGAACTGTGTACTGTTTTTCGGGATAATATGTACCATATGTCACTCTCCAGCCCTCTAACTATGCCAAAATCGATGTAAAAAATCAGGTCGATTCGTTGTTCTGTTACAAAGCGAGAAAAAAAAATACCTTCGCACTTATAATATTGGTATGATTATCAATATTTAATTTCGGTCGGTCTCTAGACAAAAAAAATTATGAAACGGGTATGAAAAAGCCTTCATTTTTTATTTTAATAGCGTACGTCTTAGCGTTGCAGCTCTTCGGGTTGGCAAAGCACCGTCAACACCACTAGTGATGCAAGTGTCTATAGGCAGCGGTTTCTGCTTACCAGGAGGCCTGCAAAATATTAGCCGCACTTTTTTTTTTTTTTTTTATTGATTGATGGGGATTGCCGACAGAAGTGAAAAGTTAAAACTTTAGAATAACTGTCACATAGCAGTCGGTGACGCGGGCTTATAAGTTTTGCTCCCTACCTAAAATCTATCAACTCGGCTAAAGAAGTTTTCGCTTCAAAAAACTATTTTGAATAAAAAAATACTCTATTGGATGAAAGGAAACTATAATTCTTTTACAAATCTTATTTCTTACGCGAAAGATAATATTAAATATAAAATAGTTTTTGGAAAGTTTGCGTCGATTTTCCTACATCTACAGTTGCCCTCAAATGTCTAGACAAGATTATTATAGTAGCCTAATGTTATTCATTAATTCTTTTCAACACTGAAAATTGATTATCTCGGGGCACCTAGAGCAATCAATGTCAAACAAGTATTCACTCATCAAATTATTATTCAAATCAAACTAAAACGTCAAATGAATTTAATCTATCATCTTCTCCCATTCAATTGGCGTTTAGACAGAAAATCGAACTAAATAAGAAATTGAATCGCCTTCTGTCTAGACTTTTAACGATATCGACGTGACTTGATCTTTAGCAACGACTCTTTTCTCTAAATTATCCGCCACGTACATTGACTTTCAGTTAAGAAAATGGGACTTTTATTTCGAAGTAAAAGCGTCATTGTATTTCGTGAGATGGATAATAGTCTTCCGTTTGAGAGTTCCACAGTGATGGGCGCTAATGGAAGAGGAAAGCAGTAGTCACGAAGTCGCAATTAGATCGAAGCGAGCGACGGAACCCTTTGCTGTAATTTTATGTAGTTAGCGCGAATACGTCGGTACAGTGACCCGCGGGAGCTGGTTTCCTGACATTGCTCGTATTAATTTAGTTGTGACAGAACACGGAATGGGTTTTTGTCATTACAACTTTGGTAATGTAGGTAGAAATTAGTATAATCGAAGATGGTAATGAAAACAATAAACTTGTGTCGTATTTTTTATTTAATAATCTCATTAAAAACTGAGCATAAATAGATTTCGAAATCAACGAAAATAAAATTAAAATTTGTTCAAAAATAATTAAGTTGTAAGTTGTAGTTTCATGCTAGACTGAGAGCGCACTATAGCACGTGATGACGTCAAACCTTGCTCGCGCCATACAAATTCTATAATAACACACGCTTTACAAGAAAGGGACAGAGCATCTCTCTATCGAACAAACACGTTAACTATAGATGAATAAATCTAACTTTTATAATGTGACGTGGTGTTTTTTTTTTACGACAGTCCAGCTGATGCAATTTGCTATCTCGATTCATTCCTTCAGGCCTTTTCATTTGTAAAAGCAGCTCAGGCCAGACTGACACTAATCTGAGAAAATACTAAGCTGAAGTTTGACTGAAGTCCTAGAGATGTATTTACCGTTAAATAATTACTAGATTAGTTCTAAAACCTTCAAACTATGGAATGTTATTTATTCACCCAAAAAAATTATTAAAACAGCACAGCTATTTAAAAACTAAAACTATACTAATTATTATACTATATACCAAGCTACTTATACACGAAAAAAATATCTAAATAAATCCTCTAATCCCTAATCCTCTCTGTGGAGGGAAAAGTGGCCAGTGCTGGCTGGCAATATTTTTTTGATCAAAGTAGGCACCACTTTTCTAGTCACCTGTCGCCTTTACCAGCGTTTGGCCAAGTCCCAAAGTTTTAGTCAATTGTTTTTCTAGATAAGTATAAATTGTATTTTTTTGTTTTCATTAAAAAACTGTTTTTAAACCCAATTTATAAAAAAAAATATAGTTCTTCTGTACGTAAGTATGCTTATATTATTTTTTTATACAAGCAGCGCTTCGGTGTTTCACCTGCTTTTCTGCAGGATTTGTTTATTTTTTCAGGATAAAAGTAGCTACTGTGTTAATTCAGGTTAGTAGCTACCTCTTTACAAATTTAATTTCATATCCATGCCCGGTGTTCCAGTTAGTAGTGGTTGGTTGTACGCAGTAGTTCTGCGCTTAGGGTCGAGGGTTCGCTTCCCACCTAGGACAAACATTCATTGTGATGAACATTTGGGTTAGAAACTTTTGCATTTATATAGTGTGATAAATTATGTAATGCTTTTTGCGTATGTTATGGAAAAAATAATTGAGCACATTTTGTGTTATTTTTGTATACATTAAATTATTTAATGGTTTGTTTGTTTTCCAACAGAAAATCTACATAAGTCCAGAGGTGGTTTTGTAACTTTTGTTCTTCCGCTCGCCGCGGTTTGCCGGCTTATGTAGGCTTTGGAATTCACAAACCAAACTCAAGTATTTTTCCACTGCACAAATACAAGCACAGACACAAGGTCTATAGTTACAAGGCTCACGAAAAAGTTATATTATATTTCTGCCATTTTAATGGCAATGTAAATTGTTGTGCTCCTAACGTTTTTAGGGTTCCATACCCAAAGGGTGTAAACGGGACCCTATTACTAAGCCTACGCTGTCTGTCTGTTTGTCTTACCGTCAATCCGTCTGTCTGTCCTACCTTTTAACGTCTGTATTTTTTGAACCGTGATAGATAGCTAGTTGAAAATTTCACAGAATATGTAATATTACGGCGGATGAACTAAAAATTATAATAAAGTCAAAAAGTCCAAACCAAAGGGGGAGGGGGGTTTAACCCATACAACGAACTTCTTTTAACGTTTTTGTGTATTTGTTCTAGTGTAAAAACCATAGTACGTACAAGCGTCAAACCTGCCATGATTGTAGTACACATTGTAAAGTAAAACAACAAATAATAAATACTGGCCAATTGCGAGTCAGTGACAAATTTCTGGCAACGTTGGTAGCGGTTACTTGGATGCACCACCTGGGCGTTATGGTTGTATTTTTGCAATACTTTATTGTACTTTAGTAGTTAACTATTTATTTGGTGGTACGGAACCCTCAATACGCGAGCCTGACTCGCACTTGGCCGGTTTATTTGACGACTAGCGGATACCAAAACTATTCCAATTTGTCGTCACAAAAATCGCTGTGTGTGCTCCAAAATATTTCAATAGATAGTTTTCCACAGCACAAAATACGTAGCACCAAAGTTTATTCATAACCCAAGTGAAGTCTTCCCGCGTTTTAACGCAAGAATGCTCCAAAACTCAATTTGGCTTGCAGTGAAGCCTCAAAAATGCATGAGATGAAAGATGCATGGAAAACATTATCACAAAGGAAACTGGCCTTAATGGACAATGCACGGCGACCCACTTTGTGAAGCGTAGAATACTGGCAACAGTAAAATTGTATCGTATGGAAAATTGGAACGAGTTCCTTTGAAACAAGTATTTATTCTTCGCTTGTTTGTAAATTATCAAGTGTGCCAAGTATGTCACATTAACATTAATTCAGTACATAGGTAGACTGCTTTACACTCTTAAAATACAATAATCATTACTACAATACATACAATACAATGGTTGCCTGGAAGAGATCGCGTTTAGCGATGAGGCCGCCACTTGTAGCACTAGCTCGTAAGTGTTTTCTATCTGTTTTTTTTTTTTTCTGGTCATCATCATCATCATCATCATCATCAGCCAGAAGACGTCCACTGCTGAACATAGGCCTCCCCCTTTAACCTCCACACTGAACGACAGCCTGCCTTTTGCATCCACTGGATGCCCGCGACTCTCACAATGTCGTCGGTCCATCTAGTGGGAGGCCTCCCTACGCTGCGTCTTCCGGTTCGTGGTCTCCACTCCAGAACCTTTCTTCCCCATTGGTTATCGGTTCTTCGAGCGATGTGGCCTGCCCATTGCCACTTCAACTTGCAAATTTTAACAGCTATGTCGGTGACTCTGGTTCTTTGGCGAATATCCACGTTTCGGATTTTATCGCGCAAAGAAAAACAACATTTTTTCTGGTATACGTACACAATAAATAGTTTTTATCTATCTACATTACGGACACTGTGTATCGGATCTGCATGATCTAATTCCCTTCTGCTCATTTTTCTATCGGACTGCCAGAGTGGGCACGAAAAATCGACACCGTTTTAATGGTTGATATTCCGAATACCTGTACGAAGCGCTTTGATTCCAATTTCATTGTGTGAACTGCTAGTCTGTGGAATGCGCTGCCTGAATGGGTGTGCCCCTATAGTTAAAATCTGGTCCGTCAAATCAAGAGTGAATCGGTTCCTTCTAGGCAAGCGTGCTCCAACGTAGACCGCATCATCGCTTAACATCAGGCGAGCCATGTGAGTGGCCATGCCCGGGCTGTCCCACATAGATCGCGACTGCTGCTGAAGCCGTATGGGCGATCGTGGATTCAAGGTTGGTGGAGTTTCCCTTATTATCTTCGTCAGGTTGCAGGGATTGTTGTCCGTTCTTCACCTGATCGTTCTGGATGCACCTCATACAGACCACTCATAAAATCAACTACCGAGACTACGTGTATCGCACATAAATGCGCCTTTCATGTGTCGTTTTCCTCGTGAATGAGAAATTGTTTACGGTTTAAGATATTTATTACCTCAAAAGAATTTACAAATTCACTTATTGAGAAAATACGGTATAAATAGGTAAGTATTATAGCGCCATTGAGCCTAGTAATTATGCAAACAATAAATTAACTAACAAAACAATAACTCGAAATGTAACGTAAAATGTGTTTTTAAATAAATTATAAAATTAATTATAAATAATAAATAAAGTCTGCACACATTCAAAATCTATACTACATTAAAAAGTCAAACTTAGAGGGTAGTCATACTAAAATTGTGACCACTAATTATAATCATAAGGTGTAATATAGGGAATTTTGTGGCTATGTTGTACTCTATGTAGGTATTTCCTTCTACTATTATTTTAGTAGCTTAGCTTAAAGGCGGTAAAATTGAAGGCATCGTGGGGTAATTGCCTCGAAAGTAGTTTAATCACAAAGTTGTGCACGTATCAACAGCGCTCCACTTGGAGTTGCACCGACGGAGCTGCAACTACCGCTTATTGGGCTTTAATTTTGTTTTAGGGTTATACGGAAACACTCAAGCGATCTAGTGAAACAATTTCTAACTACCTTCTTATTATCTTTATCGATATATGGTTAGCTAGATATTTCCTAATCTATACTTCTATACTAATATTATAATGAGGAAAGATTTGATTGTTTGTTTGTTTGTTTGCATTGAATAGGCTCCGAAACTATTGAACCGATTTTAAAAATTATTACACTGTTGGGAAGCTACACTACCCCCGGGTGACATAGGCTATAATCTATTTATATACCCTTGCGAAGCTGGGGCGGACCGCTAGTTTATTATAAGAAAAATCTTTTGTCTATCTTATGCGCATTACGCAGATTACGCACTATAATTTTTGTTTAATTTTATCAAAGTCGGCTCAGCTGTTCAGTAATGATAAATTAACAAAGAGGCTTAGAGTCAACTTTCATATTGACCTATCTAATACTGCCAAGTGGCTATTCCCGAGTTCTTAGACTCGTCGTATCTTCAGACTTCTTGATGTTTTGTTTTGAAGGTCCAACAAAGCATAGTCTTTTTTTTTTTCTTTCTTAAGAGTTTTCTTCGAGGTCAATCGGCGAATCCAACTCGGCTGGGCAGCGTTCGGTAAACTTCGCAACGTCTTCTCATCTAATATACCTCAGTGCCTTAAGACGAAAGTCTTCGACCAGTGTGTGTTACCAGTGATGACATACGGCACTGAAACGTGGTCTCTCACTATGGGCCTCATAAGCAAGATCAAAGTAGCACAACGAGCTATGGAGAGGGCTATGCTCGGGGTTTCTCTACGAGATCGAATCCGAAATGAGGAGATCCGTAGACGAACGAAAGTCACCGACATAGCCCACCGGATTAGCAAGTTGAAGTGGCAGTGGGCAGGGCACATATCACGCAGAACAGATGGCCGATGGGGCCGAAAGATTCTGGAATGGAGACCACGGACTGGTAAGCGCAGCGTAGGACGTCCACCCACAAGATAGACAGACGACCTAAGAGAGACCGCAGGGAAACGCTGGATGCAGGCCGCTTCCAACCGGCCGTTTTGGAGATCGTTGGGGGAGGCCTATGTCCAGCAGTGGACGTCCTATGGCTGAAATGATGATGATGATGATAAAGAGTTTTCTATCAATCTTGTCAAAATGTTGTTAGAAAAATATTTGTATAAGTTAGATAATTTTCGTATAAGTACGCAGAGTGTCTAGTTCACAAACTAAACTTTGGCTATAAGACTCGTAAAAGGCAGTAGTTATTGCTGACCGTCTCTCGAACAGCACAGTTTTAACGATCCAAACAATGCAACGGCCGTTACGCCGTAACGTCGTTACTGTATCGCGCTACACACTCTTAATTCCTGATGGCCGCGACTTTATGCTTTATACCCGGCTTTATGATGTTGTCCCATCGACAATTTTACGACATTCGATTACGGCACCACCTCGGATAAATAAGGGAGATATGCCATAATACGTGCCGTGCGTAATGCATTTTTATTTAATTTTATCTATACATTTTTGTTTTTTTATGTTACCGAAACCTTTCTTAGTGTTTGCACATGTTTAACTTCTTATTTATAATCTACTAGTAGGCCGTCCCTGCTTCGCACGGGCGATGCCGGGATATATAGCCTATGTCAACCGGGGATAGTGCAACATCCCAACAGTGAAAGAATTTTTCAAATCGGTTTAGTAGTTTCGGAGCCTTCAATGCAAACAAACAAACAATCAAATCTTTCCTCTTTAAACTATTAGTGTAGATATCTACTCGTGAGCACCTAATAGAAGTAATTGGCTTCCTATCGTTTTTCAATGGTATATTTTAGTGTAAAAAGCTGTTGGTTTTCCAATAAATAAATAAATACGTTTATATCTGTCGGGGAACACCCGGTACCAGGATGTTTTTTTGAATAACACTTATTCATTAGAGATCTACAAATAGCCTACTTTACAGTAGTTTATAATCTTAACTATTTACAGAACTTAGCTCTTAACACTTAATCAATTTTACTTAAGCTGAACATTTAAACAATCGAAACAAGGCGCCATGTTTTCCGTTTTGCAAATCGAATATCAAATCAGCTGTCTTTTAATGGAATCATTAACTAATGTTTTTAAACCTAATGTTTATCGTTTACAAATCAAGACATGAATTTAGCGATAGATAATTTTACATTTAACTAAAGATTAAATAGTCTCGTGTCATTGTTTGCTGTCCGGAAAGACAACAAACATATTTTTACATTTTAGTTTTCCGAAGGTAGTTTTAACACTTAAATAAGTAAACTAATTACATCAATCAGTTTGTAAACCTTTCTAGTCTTCATTTTAACGGACACTGTTGAATTCGACGTTATTATTTAGAAGCTTATTTGGTCTTGCGCCGACATATGGTATTATTAATACGGTATCGTTTGCGTTGTAATGGCCCAATTTTTAAAAAAAAAAAACACTATTCCGCTAAATCTGTAAATACGGCTAACTTACTCATTTTTTCACGCAAACTTAGGAACTTGTGAAACAATGCACTAACTAACGTCCACGTGCAAAAAAGAAAGCAAAAAGGTCGTCTGCTGGGTGAGATTGACTAAAGACATCAAGCCTGATTTAGGCCAGATGCGTTCGCACCCACTACGTCATTGCCATATCTCCCTTGTTTTAATGACCTGAGTTAATAGCCCCACTTCCCAAAAGACGTAGACAGCTAAACATAGGTTTTTTATAAATAAATTTTAATAGCTATGTCGGCGACTCTGGTTCTTTGGCGAATATCCACGTTCCGGATTCTATCGCGCTAAGAAACTCCAAGCATAGCTCCATTGCCCGCTGTGTGACTCATAGTTTTCCTAGAATTAAACCTACTTGCAAAGTTTTAAATTAAAACGACAGTTAGAAGTAAGAAGGTTAAGATCGACTCCCAAGATTTGTTTAAATTGTTAGTTACTTACAAGTGAGCACCAAAGTTTCTGAGATGTACCGTCACCAATATAAAGTTAAGGGCATTCACGTTGTATCTGAGAGATGAGCTGTTGTAAAAAAAAACTTTCCACGGTTCACGCAGGTGATCTCAGGAGGTGGATGGTGGGTAAGAACTGAACATAAGCGTATTAAAAAGGTTTTTTTTCTTTTATCAAATTAGGTTTAGGTTTAAAGAAATTTATTACCACAAAGACAATTATTTGTCACTTAAGTGATAACATGTTTAACTTAAATAATAGTGTCCGTCGTCGCATGCACTAAGAAATTGAAAAAAAAAAACTATAAATACTTAAACGCTAAATAAATAAATAGTAACAACTAATACACACAATACATAATAATTTGTGAAGTACCCACTTCACGCATTTGTTATTATAGTGAATTATCTGAGATAATGTGTTGAGCCAATTGTTTTTTAAATGCGTGAAATGAGTTTACATTTTTTATATGTGAGGGTAGTTGGTTAAAAAGTCACGCTCCTTCAATAGTACCTAAGCATTGTTTTGCCGTAATTTGTTCGATGCTTGGGTATGACAAGGAAGCTAGCTCGCCGAGTTCGGCGGTCAACAACATTTTTGCGTTTGGTGAATGTTAAGTTAGTGTGGATGTTATCAAATTACCTACCAATATTCTGCAACATATCTACTATATTTTAGTGTCCACGGTGAAAGCACAAAAGTCGCCATAGGACATCGTAGTTTGGACGACGCGATGTTTAAAACTTTATGCAGTTCGTTTTATTTAAAATTATGCCGTCATAAAATCACTTTACGGTGTGAAATTCAATTTTCTTGTTTATGAGGGACGTGCTAGACCATCATCATAATCATCAGCCAGAAGAACTTCACTGCTGAACACACTGCTGTTGGTCTATTATTTGATGACCTGGAAATATAATCACCAGGGTGATAATAGGCGATCCATTTAAATGATTATTTGAGTATTCTTTGATCACCTGCACCTAGGTGACCAGAGGCGACTCGATTCAAATTATTGTTTTGGTATCTTTTGATCATCCATGAACAAAAATAGTTCGAATTAGAAATTTCGTCATCATCATCATTTCAGAATATCATGTTCCAACTGCTGGGACACAGGGTTTTAGGCCTCCCCCTTTAACCTCCACACTGGACGAATGCCTGCCATATGCATCCACTGGATGCCCGCGACTCTCACAATGTCGTCGGTCCATCTAGTTTACCTACGCTGCGTCTTCCGGTTCGTGGTCTCCACTCAAGAACTTATCTTCCCCATCGGTTATCGATTCTTCGAGCTATGTGGCCTGCCCATTGCCACTTCAACTTGCAAATTTTAACAGCTATGTCGGTGACTCTGGTTCAACAGTTCAAAAGGCCAACAGTTAAGGGCCACGTCTCAGTACCATATATCATCACTGGCAACACACACTGGTCAAACTCCCTTGTCTTTAGACACTGTGGTATTTTGGACGAGAAGATGTCACGCAATTTCCTGAACGCTGCCCATTCAAATTGGTTTCTTCGGGTGACCTCTTTGCCTAAGTTGGACTTACCTAACTGAACAATCTATCTAAGATAGGTGTAATGGTCTACAACTTCGAGAGTACGTATCGGGTAGGTACAACATATACATTAGACATGATTAACATTACATCATAGAAAAAAGTTGTCATCTAAATCAAAGGAGGTTGCTGTCGCTACCAAGAAGGTTGCTTTAAGGAGGTACATAACGCGTGTGAAACAGGGAGACGCAGCTAGTTTCTACATAAAATAAAGAAAGTAGGTACGGCGCTAGAATTTCACTTACATGAATGAACGCAGAAACGTGACCCGAAAGCCCATAGCTACCAGCCTCATAGTTTAGCCGAACAGCAATAAGTCAATAAGTTACTAACGACTTCGAACTGTCGTGAGCCTTTACAAATCATACTAACCATTATTTATTGGACAAGATATTCTCTTAGTAATGGTGTCCGCTGAAACAGTGCTATGGAAGGCAGATCCAGCTCATAATACAGGCTTGAACCTCTATTTTGAGGTGGTCGAGATTATCTTGGTCACTTTCTCTCTCATTAGAAATGTTAGGCAATTGAGTGTGTTTGGATAATCTCGAGTGCGCCAGAATAGGAGCGTCGGTGCCGCGGTTGCCTAATGACTCCGCCGCCGGCCAATCGTGATTTATTCTCTAACAGCTACGGATTGGAATAAAGCTTGAGGGCTAAGCGATGAGTTTGTGGCGTTGGCGTACTTTGCTGGTCCAGCCAGTCGTGAAAAGAGGTAACGTTCGATCAAATCAGGCTTTAGATAGATGGTGACTACGTATCTAAATGAGTGCTAAGCTATCCTGCTCTAGTATCCATCTAAGCACCGTAACATGGTTCAGCCATATGAAAATACATTTAAAAGTGGGTACATCGGGAGCGACATCGGCAAAGAACCAGAGTCACCGACATAGCTGTTTAAATTTGCAAGTTGAAGTGGCAATGGGCAGGCCACATCGCTCGAAGAACCGATAACCGATGGGGAAGAAAGGTTCTGGAGTGGAGACCACGAACCGGAAGACGCAGCGTAGGGAGGCCTCCCACTAGATGGACCGACGACATTGTGAGAGTCGCGGGCATCCAGTGGATGCAAAAGGCAGGCTGTCGTTCAGTGTGGAGGTTAAAGGGGGAGGCCTATGTTCAGCAGTGGACGTCTTCTGGCTGATGATGATGATGATGATGGAACGGCTTATACTCATTATAAGTTTATCCGTTGACACGAGATTGCGACAGATTCCTTTTCGAATATTTATTTTAGTAAATTTAACATTTATTCGCTTCATCCTGTGCCATGAAAGGTGGGCGCGTTCCGCACACCTGCCACAAACTTTCGATATCGGAACGCGAAAACGATAATTGGTTTCAATTCTGTCGCTTGTTTGCGCAGAGAGGACGCCCAATTAAATTCTGTTTGCATGTCTTTATGTGACATCACGGATTTGAGGTGAAACGGTAATCACCTTGAGGCATTAATGGAATTGGTGGAGATATTTTACTCTTTCATGGTTCGTCTTTTTGCAAAGGCATTCTGCGAAGTCATCCTTGTTATACGTCACTGTTTTTATTGTAGAGTTATATATGAATGGAGGTGCGATTGTGGTTTTTGTATTACAATTATTGCATGACAAGGCCTGCCATTGGTTAACCAACGGGTATGAATTTTAACGTGCGGAAACACGAAAAAACTGAAAAATCTGAGGCACATTACGAACAATGTTTAACCCCTAATACATACCCCCAGTCTTTCAGACTCCAGCGATATTATTTTAGTGAATAACTAAGCGTGTCCGTCTATATACCTTCTCCCTGCCACCTGCATTGCCACATCAGCACTCTTCGAGGTCATATGTTTATGTCAATGGCCTGAGAAAGAGCCCTAATCCAACATGCTGGCCCAGTGCATGTTGGTGAATATCATTTATATGTATTTGAATTTGTTGAAGTTCTTGGACATACCGGTTTCCTCACGATGTTTTCCTTTACCGTAGTTGAGCGATGGCGTTGAATCTGCACAGCACATAATTTATTTAAGTACTAAATAAGTCATTGGTGCAGAACCGAAGATCAAACCGGGTCCCTTCTAATTATATATGCTGCCACCCGGCCACCACCACTGCCGATATCATCATCATAATCATCAGCCAGAAGACGTCCACTGCTGAGCACAGGCCTCCCCCTGACCGGTTGCCGGTTTATTCACAATGTTTTTCTTTCACCACTTTTGAACGATGGCATCGAAAATGCCCATAATTTATTTTGGTACCGAATAGGTCATTATTGCAGGGCCGAGTGTCGAACCGGGCTCCATCGAATTGAAGCACACATGTTACCGGTCTACCACCATTGCTAACCTTATGACCTGTTAATGGCTGTTTTAAAATAGATAATTAATATTATAGTATATTTTTGTTGTTGTTTTAGAATAATTAAAAGGCTAAGCTCAGTTTTTACAATCATTCCGCTGCTCTTTTTGTTAAAAAGAGCGCTGAAATTATTCACGCTTCATTAGCGTAACGACTATAGTAAAATTTAAACTATATGTAGTTTGTTCTTCAACGATACTTCTTTAAGGTGGTTCGTTTCACAAATGGCGGGAAATTCAAATTTCAAACAGTTTTCTTGTCCATGTAGCTAGGCCGGGTAATAAATGTAAACAACTATGTTGTTTGCGCAAATTGATTATTATTCTTTACAAAATCATGTAAATCTATTTATCTCTAATGCACATTATTACTCACATTTGTGAATAAAGTAATTTTTGCTGTTTCAAACGGTTTATTCACAATTGTAAGTAATATGGTGCATTACTGTTAACTAATTGTACATGATAATGTAAAGAACAGCCAACATTTTGCGCAAACACTGTTTTATTTTAAAATAATTACCTGGCCTGGCTACTAGGACCAAAAAACCGTTTAAAATTTGAATTTCCCGCCATAGGTGAATCGTACCACCTTAACTCTGTAATTCCTACTTTCCCAACTCTTTAAGTTAATGATTCTGTCACAAGTCGCAACGTCAAGAGTTACGATAATGATCATGACACGTCGCGGCGTTGTGACAGACTCAGACGCGATTGTGGCCGGGATATGAGCACATCCCACTGATAAAGGCAGGGGAAAGACTTGGTTATGAGGTTAAAGCGGTTTGAATTAAGTTTTTTTTTTTTTTTTTACTTCGGACTAGGCTAACGTTTGACCGCGATCTCGCCTGATGGAAAGCGACGATGCGGTCGAAGATGGAGCACGTTTGCCCAGTAGTAACCTATTAACCCTAGACTTGAACACTCCAAGATTGTAATGCTGCGGAAACACAGACAGGGGCAAGGGGCAAGTATGACAAAATATGGCGACCAGTATAATTCTAACCTGCAACGATTTGGATAAACATATCAAAATACCGTCGCTTGAGTCCCCAATTTTTTTAACTATCATAATGCTAACAAACTAACAACTCATCAGCATTTTTAGGTGCGATATAAATATGCCAATTATCAAACAAAATGTATATACAGGGTTATAAAAAAGGGTATGCTTAGCCGAAAGGAGGATGTTGTACTCATAATTATGAACAAGATTTAAGATGGGACCAGCCCTGAAATCGCGAAAAAATAATAATAAATCAGCTCTTCCATAGAAAATGGCAATTGACACGCGACAAAATGTATGAAGCAGCTGATTTTTTTTCGCAATTTCTCTTGCGTCCCATAGTAAAAGTTGTTCATAATGATGAGTATAACGAATTCCTTTCGGCCTAGCATACCCTTTCCTTATAACCCTGTATTCAATATATCATCATCATCATTTCAGCCGTAGGACGTCCACTGCTGGACATAGGCCTCCCCCATCGATCTCCAAAAGGGGCGGTTGGAAGCGGCCTGCATCCAGCGTTTCCCTGCGGTCTCTTTTAGGTCGTCTGTCCATCTTGTGGGTGGACTCAATATATGGGTGCTGCAAAAGGCAGGCTGTCGTTCAGTGTGGAGGTTAAAGGGGGAGGCCTATGTTCAGCAGTGGACGTCTTCTGGCTGATGATGATAATGATGATACAATATATTATAAGAAATTAAGATACGCAATCTAAGTAACATGTATATTAGTAAAAAGAAATAAACAGAATACTTAAGCAAATTATCATGTTAGAAATAGCTCGCGCGCTTGGCCGAAGACACCAGGAATAAAAAAACGAATAGTTTAAATGTGTTGTTGTCCATAACATTTAGATAAATCTACTTGCAACATCTTTATAAAAAAAAAACTACTATTAAAATGCAGAATCGTCTGTACCAGGCACACATTTATACAAAAGACATGAGATGTTTTATGTTCCGCGTGGGTGGCATTTTAAGAATTACACTTTGTCTGAATCCACCACTAAATCTTTGGGTACAATGTAGTGTCCAAGATATTTTATTTTGGAACAACAGAACTAGCATATTTCTTTGTTTGCTTGACAGATTGTATTCTTTGAGCTTCCCAAACACTTCTTTGAAGTCGTTTATGTGAGTCTCGTAAGAGTCGACAAGATAACAAAATCATCGAAATAAGCCAGGAGTTTAAGGTGGCTGAGAGAGTTATGAATCTTGTCCATAATTCTCTGAAATGTTGAGGGAGTGTTTCGGAGCCCAAATGTTTTTTTTTCTTGTATATGCCAAACGGTAACATCATTTATTTTATTCTTGTTACCTGACGCTTAGGTGCTGGTATCCAGTACGAAGATCAATGCTGTGACCATGTGCGTGGCACATGGGCTTGACATTGTGCAGCACAAGTCGTCTATTAGCATCAAGCTGAAGATAATTTCCGCGGACTCCTATGCTTTTATCCTTTTTGGGTGCAATCATTGGAGCTGACCAAGGTGATGAACATGCTTCAGTGATACCTTCATCCAGTATCTTTGCGATCTCTTTTTTCACGATAACCATCTTTTGTGGTCATAAATGGGGGAATTATCACCCGTTTCAACAATGCAATGATGTGTTATATATCCTTAATTGAGTTGGCACCGGCTTGTGACAGAAACTATTTTTTTATTGTGTTTAACTCGTAATGTGTTTGTATCTTTTGTTTCTGTCATAAATAAATATTTCAATACTCAATACTCAATCATTTATTGCATAATTATTATGAAGTTCACATACAGATGTTAGGTAGCATGTTTAAATTAGGTAAAACATAACAATAACCCTGATTGGGTATGGCAATATAGTGCGGAGCGGATCGATTTATTCCATAATTGATTTGTCTTCTAAATACTCGTTTAAGCTATAGTAACATTTTGCTAGCAATATGTTTTTTAGGGTTTTGTCAAATTTATTTTCATTTTCTATATCCTTTATCTGTACTGGTAGTTTATTATATATTTTGACGGCCATTGGATTTGGGCCGGAGCTATGCATTGCTAATTTAGATGTCGGTAAGATTAATTTATGTTTGTAGTTAGACCTTATTCGATAGTTTCGGTTTTCAACTAATTTTCTAAAAAAATGTGGGTACTTTCTAACAAATTTACAAATTTTTCTTTCCTTCTTTCTTTCTTTCTTTATAGGCTTTTTATTAGGCTGAAAGACGTCACCAATTTGTTTTAGAAAATAATCAAAATACTGAACGTTTATATACTTATAGACATTTTAATTATATAAAGTCAACTCTCCTTGATTTTGATCGTTATTCTCTAGATTTTTAGAAGTAACATAATCCGGTGTACAAACTTCAAGCTTGGTTAATAAAGGGTAAGGTTAACGAAAACTTCCTTCAAAAGATCGTAACAATAGTTTCCGAGGCAAACCTTCCCAGAGAGTTTGTTAAAGCAATTTTCCTAAGTACAAAAGAATTAAATAAGTAAGAAGTTGTTTTGCGACGAGTTGTCCCAGGAGGCGGGGAGTTGTATTCATCGTGATAAAATTTAAAATGCAACCGCTAAAATTGTTCGAGAGATGTCTGAGAGATGCCCCGAGGAAGATATTAGGGTTGAGCTCAGTTTCACTAATTTTGCTAAAGGTCTCGAGTGTAATAATTTTGAAGATAAGTAATGTGGTGCTTTCGAGAAATGTAAAAGAAACATTATTTAGTATGCTATTTTGGAAGATATGAAGATAGTCCCATAGGAATGTGGGAGGCTGTTTTTTGTACTCGTTTTGGCTCTGGCTCTGACTTAAAATCTGTTGCCAAGTACCTAACAGTGTATATTAAAGCCTTACTCAGCAGCCTCAATCAGTTCAATTTCTAAGCATCCCTATTCAAAACATTTAATAATTTGACATTATTAAAGCAATTTTTTTTAAGGAATGAAGGACTTGGAGTAATTTCATTCCAAGTCTTATTGTTGTCTAATGTTCATTTGGATGTAGCGTTCAGAACCCTCCGTCCACTTGGATCCACAGCTCGGCTCCACATGTGGATCCGCGGATACCTTTATCGCCCGTTAAATCCACAGGTGGTACCATGGATACTTTTTTCCTCTTAAATCCACAGGGTGAACCATAGATACTTATTTTTCCTCTTAAATCCGCAGGTTGAACCATAGAAACCTATTTTTTTCTCTTAAATCCACAGGTTGAACCATGGATACCTATTTTTCCTCTTAAATCCACAGGTGGATCCATGTATACTCATTTTTCCTCTTCGATCCATCAGGTGGATCGTTGGATACCTATTTTTCCTCTTCGATCCACCAGGTGGATCCATGGATACTTATTTTTCCTCTTCGATCCACCAGGTGGATCCGTGGATATTTTAATTCCTTTTCAATCTACATGTCTAAGTGCACAGTTCATGTGCATGCTCCGACAAAAATTCCGCGTAAACTTTACCAATATAATTTTAATTCTTTCATCTCTCGCTCCATTACTGAAACCTCTCCCTTAACACTCAGTGCCTCGAGCACTTACATCGTACAAGGTGAGCGATAACACAAGATGGCTTGTTTAGTGCCCCACTAACTTGCCTATGCAGTGCGTGGACTAGCTTTCTCTGTGGGAAATAGTCGCCATCTTCACGGACGTTCTCTAAGATATCATCATTGAGATACAATACATATGGAGTCACAATTGTACCTAAAAATGTCCAAACCATAACTCTAGGCACACTACGAATTGCGCAGACTTTTGGTTAGTTACAAGGTAACCGCGATGTCATAGCGGACAACTAAAGTTGAACACTATGCAAGCGACATAACGTCTAAATTTGAATAAATGTGGCATTGTGAAGTATATAATTGATACAATGTATGTACAACGACGCTCAGACGTTTTTTGACTGTCAGTGTTTTCAGACGTGTTTTCACTGAGAGATTGTGACTCTATAGGAATTGTATCTCGACGAATATCATGTTGTTTTTGCTAAAATAATTTTTCCATGCCAGTCAAGTTTTATTTTTATTCATAAAAAGCCCAGGATGAAGCTTGCTTATCTATAAAAGGAACCTGTTTACTTTTTATTGGAAGACCCCCAATTAGTAAGATACCTACGGCGCCTGGGGTCTATCGTCTGTAGTTTGTAAACGTCATCGGAATAGCAATAACACATACCCATATTTTTTTCAGATTAATTGTTGTTTACATGGGACTTCACCACGCTGTTCTCTTTCCTGGGCTCGCTTGAATAGGGGGTTAGTATCCAAATCTGACCACTTTTTTTTTATGTAGTAAATAGGCTTGCGCTTGGCCGCCATCTCGCCTGATGTTAAGCGACGATGCGGTCTACGATGGAGCACGCTTGCCTAGAAGAAACCGATTCACTCTCGACTTGAAGACACCCAGATTGTAACTAACGGGGAAAACCCATTCAGGCAGCGAATTCCACAGACTAGCAGTTCGCACAATAAATGTGGAATCATAGCGCTTCGTGCGGGTTCTCGGAATGTCAACCATAAAACGATGTCGATTTTTTGTGCCCGCCCTGGCGGTCCGATAGAAAAAAGGGTAGGAAGGAATTAAATCATGCAGATCTGATGCACACTCTCCGAAATGTATCCGATAAAAAACCGATAGACTAGCAACTTTACGCCGATGCTCGAGACTAAGAAGCTTAGTCTGAACCAGGGATTCATTGCTGATGAGTCACTTGGCACGTTTCTCAATAGACTCCAACGCCCCAAGCCGGTGCTTAGCTGATCCATCCCAAAGGTGAGAGCAGTACTCCATGCACGACCGAACTTGTGCTTGGTACCACACACGAATCTAAAGGTTCCTTTATGATCATAAAAGAATCAATGTTATCAGCTCTCTCGATATGCTGGGGATAACCGTGCCACATTCAATGACCCCGGCTTCAAAGTCAACAAACAAAAATATACCTAGTTTGTTGATATTTTCGCTCCGTATTACGTCGCGTTTACGCAAGACGGTAACTTGGCGCACCGTGCTCTTAGTCCATAGGTCCATAAGTGCATTCCATGCATAAAGTGATTTTAACTCTTTTTTTCAATCGCCCTTAGACAGCTTTTTTTTAATTTATTTATTTCATAATAATATATATGCACATAATTGTATCTAAACTAAACTAAAACTAAGCTGTTTGTATCGATACTAAGCTTCACTATACGCATTGACATAATAGCGAGAGAAACTCAAATAAATTTAAATAATATATTAAAAATAAAAAATACACCTAAAGTTTACAAATAAGTACTTACCTGTATTACAATTTCACAAGCAAGCATCTGTTCATCCCGGCCAAAAGCGCGCGGCTAGCTCGCTCGTACTTAAAACGTTTTTGAAGACATAAAATCACTGAGTGGAGAAAAAATTTAAGATAATTTTGTTTATATTGTAATTTTCATAAATGTTATATGTTTATATCAGTTATTTTGGCGAAGGAGTTAAAAATATGTTTTATCTGAACTCCGTTGCCAAAACGGCCAGACGGAGAGACGGACAGATGGGCAGACGGGCAGACAGATAGACGGGCAGGCAGGCAGACGGAGAGACGGGCAAACGGACAGGTGGGCAGACGGAATTAAACGGACAGGTGGACAGAGGGACAGGCGGGCAGCAGGGCGAACTGACAGCTGTATACAAATTTTGCCAAATTTAGTGAAAAATTTGCTAATATTGAAATAAAGTTGAAAACAAATAAACTCGAATACGTGGAAATGCGTATGTAATGTACGGGCGGTACAAAGGTACGCCTGGAGGCGTTCCACGCTTCCTTCAAGTTAATCAAAGTTTTCTCTTTAATTTCCATTTTTGGGCGACGAGGCTAAGCGTGGATTAAGGTTGATTCATTTCAGTAGAAAGCCGAGTAAGGAATCTTGAGGCACGTGTAAGAACTTCGTGGTATACCCGTCTTTATACTGACGCTCTATATAACCACTTAATCACGCATGTCGTCATAATTCCCTTTTACACGAGTAAGCCACGTCGGTTGCGGAGGGGGGTATCGTATGACGGCTTGTGGTTGGAGATTCAAAAGTCATTCATTCAATTCGCCCGTTTTTGTTATAGGCCTGCTTGAAAAAGAGAAAAAAAATCTGAAAATTAAGTACCATTTTCACGACGCGGGCGCGCTAAAGGATGAGCAGTCCAGTGGTTAATGTTATCTGTTTTATCGATTTCTAAGAATGAGTTTAGCTTTCGTAAGATAACTAGCTAGTGGCTGCAACTTCATGCGCGTAGACTTTCATATAAACTTTCAACGCCATTTTGCCCCTCGAAATGCCCAACGGCTATTTCGCAAAATACTTTCTTCGCAAATCTCTTCTATCAAAAGCAAGAGTAAGTTTGAATTTTTGAAAGAAAAAAATATTTGGCGTGTAAATTAAATATAACATGCATGCATGCTGTGTTCACTAGTATTAGGAATTACACCTTAATTTTTTGTTGTGTAAGATTTTAGTATAAGATATGTGTATATTCCAAATTGTGAACCAAATAAACTAAAAAAAAAAAAAATTACAATATCACTTTCATTGATTTTGTCGTTAACTGTTTCAAAATGCGGCGTCGTCTCACTTTACGAAATCTCTGAAAAGAAAAGAAACTACGGCAAGCATACAAAGTATACTCGACGGCAAGCATACAAAGTAAACAAGTTCAAGTATCTCATTAATACTCTAATTATAATAAACTAGCGACCCGCCCCGGCTTCGCACGTAAATTACACCCGTGCGAAGCCGAGGCGGGTCGCTAGTTATATATATAAACCTTCCTTGAAAATGTATCTAACTGATGGTGAAAACCGCATCAAAATCCGTTGCGTGGTTTAGGAGGAGTTAGCGGCCATACAGACAGACAGACAGACGCGGAAAGCGACTTCAACTTATACTATGTAGAGATAATTACACCTCACACCTGCAATTTTAGGAATGAGTATTGAGTACATGCCGCGGCATTTCCGAGTAACTATAACATGGGGTTCTTCAAAAGGCTGTTAAGGGTCCTGTTTGTTTACCCTCTGCAGCTTTCTCTCTCGCACATTTTCACATTATTGAAGATATAAAATCAATGAGTGTGAATTTCCAAAAAGTAACAAAATCATGTCATGGTGTCTATCGTAACATTACAAACAAAGAAATTGTCAATTTGATATATATTAATTTGACACAGTAAAATGGTAACAAGTGATTTTTATTTCTCGTGTCATTTTATTCCGTCAAATTACAAGACATGGAAGCAAACATTTCTTTGTTTGTAACGTTACGATAGACACCATGACATGATTTTGTTACTTTTTGGAAATTCACACTCATTGATTTTATATCTTCAATAATGTGAAAATGTGCGAGCGAGAGAGCTGCAGAGGGTATACAGGACCCTTAATAGACTCTTTAAGGGTCGGCAATTGGTGTTGCAGGTATCCATAGGTGACGGTGATCGCTTACCATCAGGCGGCACGTCAGCTTGTTTGCCATGGCATTAAAAAAAACTTAGTTTTTTTTCTATCTGAGTTCTGTCTTGCACATACATACATAAATACACGTTGTCTATGAAGATAGATTTAAGAAATCACTCCAGTAGCCTATTACAACTGCACAAAAAAACTCTCACAGAGTAAGTAATAGTTACTAGGTAGCTCACCTTTTCCTAAGTATGCTTCAGACTGTTTAAACTCTTTGATAAACATAAAGATACACCCTCTGTTTTCCGTAATTACATAAATAATTAACCTTTTTACAACGGACAGGCGCGATAAGTACATTTTAAAAGTGCAATTCGTTTTAATTTATGCAAATCGTGATGTTCCATCGCATTTATCTAAGGTTTATCAGGTAATCTAGTGGAATCAATGGCCAGCGAAGGTTCATTACCGTATCTTTCGGGTTAAGGTTATAGGTCGGAGCTGTGGACGGCTGGATGAGCCTTTTTTGCGTCAATAAGAAATAGATAAAGAACAGAACAAAAAAAAGTTGTATTACTCTACATAAGAAATATTTAAATAGTTGGTTGGATCGAGCGTTAATCTGAAGTATTTTTTTTATATCTGACCTTATTTTTTTTTTTTTTCGAGAGGGAAATATTCCAAAGATACCCGGCTGCATTGGGGTGCAGCCAGGTTATGTGGGATTATACCCACTAAAACCCCCTCGGTGACCAGCCTTAGTGCTTGTCAAAAGGGCTCCGAGATCTCCAGAAGAACGCACCGGAGCCCTCGGCACTGCGCTACGGCTCCTCCCGAGACAACTACGTTGTCTCAGCCCCTCCGCCCACGACAACGTTGGTCACATAACGTTGTCGTTCTGTCCCTGGGCACGCTTAAGTGGATGGTCAGAGCCCCAACTTTGACCATCCCGAGCCCGGAGGTCCCCTTTTAGTAGCCTCTTACTACAGGCAGGGGTTACCGGTGCCGTATTCTATTGCCCCGGCGCCAGTTTATATCTGACCTAGCTACGCCTTGCTGTTTCATCCGCGTTATATAACTGCTAGAAGCAACCTGCTTTGCACAAGGTAAACCAAACAAAGTCAAGTAATTTTGAGTTTACAATTTTTACATTTAATAAAGACAATGGCGTCGATTCTGTCATACATGTCACTAAACTAAACCAATCTGACAGGTCTAAAATTATTTGCCTCTCTTTTAATATTAATATGTCAGAGAAAGATGGCAACAATTTTAGAGCTGTCAAATTTAGTTTAGTCATCACAATCGATGCCAATTTATACTTATCATAAGATACGATCCAGAAACCGTTCATATTGTAAAACGAAACTAAATAGATCTTTTAGGAGCTTTTTCTCTATATTCAAAACTTTTTCTAAGTCCAGTCTTATTTTCTTGCTTTCTCCTCCTCTTTTGCTTAGTTTGTGCATCGGGTCAAAGTTTACACTAAAAGTATACTATAAACGAGCCTATATTTTCCTCGAGCTATCTTCACACGGTCAGCAAAATTTGATAACAACACTGACCTCTATCTACTCTATCTACGGGTCCGAGGAGATAACATAAAAATTTATCCGCCAAGGTCCTTCCAGCGTCCTACGTCCATTCTTCGGTCGGTCGTTAAGTTTAAGGGCCTAAGTGTAGTAAACTTTAATAACCTCTGGTAATTGGGGGTATCTTTATGGTTTCCTATCAGGTGTTACTCAACTTAATGCTCAATTCTTTTGGAGAAAAGTTTCAGTATTTGAGAGGTTTGTTTGAAGGGAGGTTATGAGAAGGCGAAAAAAATGTTTTTATTGAATAGTCTAAGTAGAGAGGTAGAGAGAGATGATGGATGTTACCTCTCCCTAAGATCTACGTCCACTTATCAACTCCACGCCTAACCAGCACCGCCTTACCTCACTATCATGTGAATGCAAAACGGAGTTATACTATGTGGCATAAGGTCCATTTTAAAATTACAGCATAGAGCTGTCAGAATTGTCAACGATTCCTAGCTCATTGAACACCTAGAGCCGCTCAGCATGCGTAGAGACGGAGGGTCCCTTTGTGTCTTTTATCGCATTTACAATGGGGACTGTTCTGAAGAACTGTTCGATCTGATGCCGGTCTTGAGATTTTTTCATCGTACCAGCCGCCACTGCCTGTAAGCTCATCCACATATCATAGATCTGTGGAAATCGCACACGGTGCGTTTTACGCGTTCTTTTTTGCCTTACACCTGCAATATGTGGAATGAGCTCTTCTTTTTTTTCCACTCCCACTCCCACTAGATGGACCGACGACATAGTGAGAGTCGCTGGCATCCAGTGGATGCAAAAGGCAGGCTGTCGTTCAGTGCGGAGGTTAAAGGGGGAGCCCTATGTTCAGCAGTGGACGTCTTCTGGCTGATGAGGAGTAGACGAAAAAGCCACGTGCCACCTGATGGTAAGTAGTCACCGTTGCCTATGGACACCTACATTACCCGGGGCATTGGCGGTGCGTTGCCTACCTTTGAAGACTCTATTCACCCTTCGCTTGAAGTAATTGAGGTTACATCGGAAAAACCGAAGGTGGTAAGCCATTCCAAAACTTACAGGTGTGGCAGAAACAGTCGATCTAATCAAGCAGTGCGAGACTTCCACGCATCTATAATATGAGGATGTCTTTTTTGGCTCCTTGCGGCATTTCCAAGTACCTATCTAAAACATGGGGTTCTTCGAAAAGGCTGCAAATATTTTTTTAAGGGTGGTTTTTAAGGATCTGTGATGTCCTTGGTCTTACAGGTATCCATAGGTGACGGTAATCGCAATAATGCTAGTTAATTCTATTTATAATGTTAACTTTTTTTTGCGCGGTAGAAGCGCGTATGTACAAGATTCGACCGCTAAGCCAAGGTGACAAACAGTGCGGTTGGAACCGTACGTTATTTATTTTCAAGAAGTCTCTCTCATTCATATGGTCTCGTATTCTTTTGGAACAGCAACCGGCAGATCGCCCGTCATTAACGCGGATGCGCAGACGTGTCCACGCGATCAATGTAAGTATTTCCCAGCAGCCCACCAGATTCCGAGTCAAAATATTTGACGAGTCGCTCAGCCTTAAATGACTCAACGGCTCTATTGAGACCTTTCAATAACAAATATTTACCCAATCTAACTCCGACTACAAAATTACGTACTACATAATATTAAACAAACTAAGTAGTAAGGGCAGGTACACACTATGGTAGAGATTCATTTTTCTTTTCCACCAGCTAAGGCAAGCTTGTTTGCAGCTCTTTTTATAAAATTATATTTATAAAACGCAGCTGGTAATATGGTGTTACTATCGAATTAATTAATTAGCACTATTTAATTAATTAATTAGTGCTCCACCGTAGACCGCATCATCGCTTAACATCAGGCGAGTTGGCGGTCAAGCGCAAGCCTATTATTTATTTAAAAAAAAATAAGCGCAGATCTTTATTTCTAACCATCAGTATTGAATCTTCCGTTTTGATGTTCACATCTAGACCTGGTGGAACGGGGAAGGAGGGGGCGGGGGGGGGGGGGGGGGGGGTAGAGTTGAAACAAGTAGACTAAAATAAGTAAAGTAGGGCAGCAGGGTAGTAAGTAAGTAAGTAGTAAATTTAATAGATCACATTTGACATCTGTCAGTGTATTGTTTATTCGTAAAATTGCTTTCTTTTGTCATTTTGTTGTTTTGTTTGGCAAGCGTGCTCCAACGTAGACCGCATCCAAACCGCATCATCGCTTAACATCAGGCGATATGAAGTCAAACGCAAGGCTATTATTAAAAAAATACTTTACTCATGATTTTAACTAAAAAAAGGTAAATTAAGAGCCTTTAAACCAAATTTGACGGTTTTAAATCAATTTTTTTCAGTTAAATCACAATATTTGAGCTGGAAAAAAATACATGTCACAGATAAATCTGTGTTTGAGTTTATGATTTGGTTCAAAACATGATGGAATAAACTTTCCTCGATTAAAAAAAATCTGAAACAAAGTCGACTTTATTTTTTTTCATTTTTTGCTCTAATAAAAGCTCGTAACAACCTGGAAATTGCATGTACTGAAAGGCAATTTTATTCAACATTCTTTTATTTGGATAGATTTTTGATAGTGAATAGTGTCGTTTTTTATTGAAATTAAAAGCGTAAAAAGGACGCGAGAATTTTGGCGCGCCGCGTTCAGTGCTGCGCCAGGCGTCATCGTGGTCGGATCGATGATCGTTTTTGTCGTTGCACTCCCCCCGCGGGCGTCCTGACTCTAGCATGGCGTCGCTATAACTTGGCGGGGGCTGAGGGAGCGTTTTGTTGCCTACGCGACTCGGATAACCGCCCGTTAACTTAACGATATAGCTAACTTTGAAAAAAAAAAAGATTCTTGATGAAGTGTCAAAAGTGATATATTATATATCATAATCAGGACTCTCGTCTCTACTACGTTGGCACCAAATAAAAAAATTATGTTCAACTTAATTTGCAAATAAAAATTAAAAGTTAAAGTGATTCCATCTCCGCTTCGGTGAGCACCTGCCCTTAGGCCTCTCTGGCCGCGTGTCTCCGCATAATGCTCGCATTGTTTGCCTACAATTGAGACATGACTCAAACTTCATACATAATAATACGGAGCTTAGAACTATTGGGCCACGGTTTATGCTGAAATATTGTAGGTATTGGAGGCTCAAGTGCTTAGTCGAGCGCCCGGGGAGGCTCGTGTCTCGGACAGAATTACGTGACCGTATTTCCCATGCGGTAATGATCGACCTCTTATAGCCTGTAATTACTTCATCATCAGCCAGAAGACGTCCACTGCTGAACATAGGCCTCCCCCTTTAACCTCCACTCTGAACAACAGCCTGCCTTTTGCATCTACTGGATGCCAGCGACTCTCACAATGTCGTCGGTCCATCTAATGGGAGGCCTACCTACGCTGCGTCTTGCGGTGCGTGGTCGGATACGGGTCTGTAATTACTTAAATAGATATTAGAATATTTTAAAGTAATTAAACACTGCTTTGTCCGCCATCTTTGGGAGTCTGCCATATTAGATTTAGAATGACTGCATTTAGCTAACCATGCATTGTCATCCATATTTAAATACTCAATACTCAATCATTTATTGCATAATCTTATGAAGTTCACATACAAATGTTAGGTAGCATGTTTGAATTAAGTAACACATAATGCCCCTGATTGGGTATGGCAATATAGTGCGTAGCGAATCGATTTATTCCATAATTGATTTGTCTTATAAATATTCGTTTAAGCTAATAATAAAATTTTTCTAGCAATATGTGTTATGTGTTAACGTGTACATGCAAATTTTAGCTCAATCGGTTGGTGATAACTAGTTTAAAATTCAGTTGCAAGTTAAATAAAAGTATGTAAAAAGAATATAAATGCTTGGTGCGAATGAATGGTATTTCGACCAAGTAAGGCTGCCGTTTGTCTGGACGAACGGTAGCGGTAGCGGTTAGCGGCCATACAGACAGACAGACGCGGAAAGCGACTTTAATTAAATTGTATTTCTTGTATGCCACTGACCAGTACGAAGTAAATAGAATCATTACAGATTTAAAAACAGACAGTGCTCCAGGAATTGACTCGTTTACTCCTACTCTGCTAAAGCAGATTCGTTTCGCCATTGTCGAACCAATAGCACATATATAATATAAATAAATAATATTCGGCACATTTTTTCACACACGGTCATCTAACCCCAAACTAAGCAAAGCTTGTGATATGGCTGCCAGAGACTGATATACATACATATATAGTTTTAAATACATACTTAAATAGATATTAACAACCAGATATAGAACAAACACAAATGTTCATCGCATAAATGTTTGTCCTAGATGGGAATCGAACCCACGCCCCCAAGCTCAGAAAGCAGGTTCACTACCAACTAGACCAACGGGCTATCTACATTTAAGCATTAAATTAATTATATGCAATTTAAGCATTAAATCTGGCGAATTTCCTGATTGCTGGAAGACGGCAGTTGTCTGTGCTATACATAAAAGCGGGACCAAAGATAAGGTGGATAACTATAGGCCGATCTCACTACTCCCAGTATTATCCAAAATACTAGAAAAACTGGTAAATAAACGTCTGGTTGACTATATGGAAAAACACAAATTGCTCTCTGACCGACAGTTTGGTTTTAGACGCGGAAGGTCCACAGAGGATGCTGTCGAACTGCTGACGTCCACAATAGCAGGACATATGGACAAAGGCAATAGGTGCTTGGGAGTATTCCTCGACCTCGCTAAGGCATTTGACACAATTTCAATCTCAATGCTATTAAAGAAATTAGAATGCCTGGGCGTTCGAGGAATTGCTCTCAAATGGTTCTCTAGCTACCTCAGTAATAGACGCCAACGCCTCAAAATAGGCAAACACTTGAGTGAAGAGCAGAATGTTTCCTTTGGTGTTCCCCAGGGTAGCATTCTCTCTCCCACCCTGTTTACTATCTATATTAATGATATCCTGCGTCTGGACATTGCAAATGCGGAGCTCATCTGCTACGCGGATGACACAGTGGCAATATTTCATGGAAAAACCTGGCAAGAGGCAATCTCGGCAGTAGAAGCAGGTATGTCGCTCATCTCCCACTGGCTCGATTGTAACCTGCTGACGCTCAATGTGAAAAAAACCAACCTCATTGGTTTCCACATCAATCGTGCTACTGAACTTAAAATTGAACACATAAAGCTACATCGAAACTCTTGCATAGGTACGCTCTCCAGTTCTTCTAATGTAATGTACAGCTGCGCTTGTCAGCACATCAGCAGGGTACCATCTATCAAATACTTGGGAGTAATTATAGATCAAAATCTTACATTTGAACCTCACATAACTGCCCTCTCGAAGAGAGCCCGTAAGTTAATATACCTCATGAAGACTCTTAGAGCAGCAGCAGACATTGAAGTCAGAAAATTGGTTTATACATCGCTATGCCAATCCCTAATGCAGTATTGCATAGGGGTGTGGGGGGGTGCAGCTAAATCATTTATGATTGACCTTGAACGAGCTCAAAGAGCGGTTTTAAAGGTTATGACTGGGAGGCCACGCCGTTACTCTACTCAACAACTGTATCAGGAGACTGAAGTCCTCAGCGTAAGACAGCTATTTCTGATGAGATCGGTAGCGAAATCACATATATATACCCAGGAGCCACAAAAGAGACTAGCAAGGCCAAAACTAAGAAAACTGCCAAAAGTGAGAACTGTATTTGCCTCTCGACTACCGCCATACATTCACCTTTTTGCCTACAACGCCATTTGCAAATCATGTGATCTCCATGATTGCTCGCATAGACAGGCGCGAATAAAGGTAAAAAACTGGCTGGTTACCAAATCGTATGAGGAAACAGAAGCTCTGGTTAAGGTTTTTGATCTTTAAGTAGTATTACATCCTCTTTGCTCAATTATACAACGCACGCACGCACACACATACACTCGCACACAAACATATACACACACACACACACACACACACACACAGAACACAAATGAATGTCACACAAACGTAACATTCACGTACGCACCCCTACTTACACTTAATGCAATTTTTTTAATTAATTTCTTTGCACTCACACTATGTCTCTTTAATATTTCATCTGTTGATCGTTAATGTTTCATATAATGTAAATAATATGTCTATAAACACGTTTCGCGCGTAAACCATTTTTTGTAATCCGTTGGAACCGGGCCACCAAGATACAGGCATCGCCTAGTTTGGGGCCCACTGGAATAACACACTATGTAACAGAAATTTTAGTAAACTGTAACTTAGCTTTGTTTAAATAATAACGTAAGGTACTTGTATAATATGTTCTAATTCTGTAACACATAGGAAATGTATTTTTATGGAATAAATTATTTATTATTATTTCCCTTTATTTGTTATACTTCTCGGGTCTAGCCCGGACATTTGGTAGGCATTGGTGGGGCCGAAGCCAACACCAAGAGGCCCGTTGAATAAAAAAATACAATTATAGAATGTGTATAAAATGAAATATAAAACTATTGTACAGTATAGGATATTAAAAGTCTGGGCTATTGAGGTGAACAACTTGTGGATGGGTTAACGGATCTATGGTATGAGGTACGGCACCTGCCAATTATGCCTCATTTCAAAATGCTAAGGCAGGTGATGACTTGCCACCCACTAAATGGGCCCCCCATAATGGCTGCCGCATATTGGCACCGGAGGGGCAACATTGGCGTGGGTGGCTTAGGGTGTAGAGAGGTGTGCTGCACTTTCACTAAGAGCTACTCGCGGCGTTATGCCCTTTAACACTTCCACCCTGGAGCTTAGGTTCTTAGCTCTTGCGGTTTCCACCCCCAGACGGCCGATTAAGGCAAGCCAGGGGTCAGGGTCTCTGGGGTTTTAGACCCATGGAATCGGGGTACGCGGTGTCGCCACTCACCGACGGCTCGCCATAAAGCCGCCCCTGCGTTTTATTATTATTATTATTATCTCATACATTTATTTACTTTCTTAAATTTAAGTTTTTTTTACAATATATATACAAAAACAAAATATTATAAAAAAAACCTAAACCTAGAGTGCCGCCGGCAGCGGGGCAGGGCCCAAGCTACCGGTGGTTAGGGCTGCAGAGTGAGGAACCTCCTGACAATACGTGCCGTGTCAAGGATTACCGCCTTCTGCATCTGACCCTTGACCCAACCATCTAGCGAGAGCCTCTTAAGGTGTTGGTCGAGGCTCTTCGCTATAAGACCGTTCACCGTAACGACTATCGGGACAATGATCGTCGAGTCAACATCCCACATGGCGGTAACCTCGTGAGCCAAGTCAAGGTACTTGCTGAGTTTGTCCTTCTCGGCCTTCACGAGGTTCTCGTCATGTGGGATGGTGATGTCGACGAGCACTGCCCGGCGCTGGGACCGGTCGACCAACACGATATCAGGCTTATTGGCGACAATAGTCCTGTCCGTGATGATAGACCGGTCCCAGTAGAGCAAAGCACGACCATTTTCGAGAACTGGCGCTGGTGCGTACTTATAGTACGGCACCTCAGACTCGACAAGGTTATATCGAAGGGCAAGTTGCTGGTGGATGATCCTGGCCACTAGGTTGTGCCTGTGCAAGTACTCGCCGTTAGCAAGATGCGAACAACCGGAAATGATAAGTCGGAGAGATTCTCCGGGACGGTGGCATGCCCGACAGATGTCGACCGTACCGTCCTTCATGATATATTTCCGGTAGTTGTTCGTCTTGATAACTTCGTCCGCGATTGCACAGGCAAAACCCTCGGTTTCCCCAAAGAGATCACCGAATCGTAACCAGTTCACCGACGCAAGGAGGTCCACATCGGGCCCTGTTAAGGCCCGATAGAACCGCCCGTGCAGCTCCTTGCCCTTCCATACATCCCTGCGATCTTCGATGCTCAGCACCGATGGTTTACGCCAGTTCTCGTTTGCCAAGGAGAGCGGCGTGAGGCCCCTGTCAACTGCCACAACATCACGATGCATCCCACTCTCGCTGTTACGGAAAAAATCCCTGAGACTGCACACTTCGCGGTTGTGTAGGTTCTTGGCATTTAAAAAGCCTCGACCCCCCCACTTCCGCGGAATGTACAGTCTCATAACAGACGAGCGTGGGTGTAGCATGCGATGTGATGTGAGCAGTTGACGGACCCTCCTGTCCAGGGCGTCCAGCTCAGTTTGAGTCCACCTCAATATGCCAAAGGAGTATATCAGCAAAGGCATCACCCAACCGTTGAAGGCACGCACCTTGTTGCCGCCAGACAAAAGACTGTTAAGTACTTTTGTTAGGCGACAAAAGAAGCGCTCCTTCACCGATTTTTTGATGTCCTCTACCGATATACCCAACGACTCTGACATACCGAGGTATTTATAGGTTTCGACCTCGGAGAGAGATCTGAGAGTCATCGCCTCAGAAAGCTGTAAATTTGGAGAATTCACAACTTTCCCTCGCTGTACATGCATGACCGCACACTTGTCTACACCGAACTCCATCCTGATGGCGCTGCTAAAAACCTGTGTGATTTTTAGCAGCTCCATCAAGTCCTGGCGTTTTGGTGTAAACAGCTTGAGATCGTCCATGTACAGCAAGTGGGAGATGACTTGACCATCTCTTCGAAGCCGATAGCCTAGTCCTGAATCCCTCAGCAGAGTGCTGAGAGGGTTCAGAGCCAGGCAAAACCACAATGGACTAAAACTGTCACCCTGGAATATGCCTCGCTCAATCCTTAACAAGTCCTGCGGGCCAGAGGCACCATCCCCACCACCTGGTTGACGAAGGACTGTGGTCCATTGCCTCATACATGCGCCTAAGAATGATTTTAGAGTTGCATCAATTTTATACAACTCTAAAACCCTCTCTAGCCATGAATGAGGCACTGAATCATAGGCCTTCTTATAGTCAATCCAGGCAGCGGAGAGGGCTCCTCTATTTCGCCGGACTTGCTGGCTAATGGCCGTGTCGATGAGGAGGAGCTCCTTAGTACCACGGGACCCAACCCTACATCCATTTTGAGCATGGGCCAAAACGTTGTTCGCAACGATGTGCGCGTTAATTTTATTTCTCAAAATGGATGTAAGGAGCTTGTAGATGGTAGGCAAGCACGTGATGGGTCTGTAGTTTTTGGCTTCCGTGGTACTACCGGACTTGTGGAGCAGGAAGGTGACACCGGTGGTCATAAAGCTGGGGAGGGAACCGAGCTCAAGGGCTTCTTGGAATTGTGTCGCCAAGCGATCATGCGAGCATCGAATCCATTTTATCCAGAAGTTGTGCAACCCGTCCGGCCCAGGACTTTTCCAGTTCTGTGCCGTACGGATCGCACAACTAACGTCTACGGAGTCTATTAAAATAGACCCCATGGGTTCGATGGACTCGCATTCCCGCTCGACAACACGCATCCAATCACCCTCCGTGTGCTCGACGGGCACCGACCAGATACCGCGCCAGAAATTAATCATGGCGTTTGCATCCGGCAGCTGCCCGTCATTCACACGTTGCTCAGTTTCTTCCCAGCCTCGGTACACCTTCCTTTGGTCACTTTGGAAGAGGCGATTTTGCCAGTATCTATCCACACGCTCTCTGTAGCGACGAATACGGTTTGCCCATGCATAGACTTTCTGCTTCAGATAGTCGATGCGTTCCGTGACATTGGCTAGGTAGTGCTGGGGCCTGATATCGGTCCCAGCGAATGCCTGAGTCACGAAACGCATTACTCGGGGGCGATTATTCCCCCGCCTGAAGCAGATTAGCTTTGCAATGAGAGTCCTGAAAGTGCTGATACGCCGCTCGATCCGCACTTGCCATGCGGGTACCCCCCCGGCGGTTCGCGATGCACGGTTAGTGTCCGGGAACTTAACACGTGCAGCGCGACACGCCGCGATGGCACCGCAGTACAAGATCGAGTGGGTATCAACTAAATCTTTGCTAGCCCTCAAATATGGAGCTAGCAAAGCATTCAGGGCTCCCATTAACGCCAAGTTACGCCTATGGGTGGGCAAACGTGGTAGTCGCGGCCTAGAATCAGGTGTGAACCGATACTGTGAAATCGCGTCCTCCAAAGCCCCCCTCAATTGCTCTTTTACCTGGTCGGAGACACCACTCGCCAAATCTCCCTCGTCGACTGCGGGATCAGCCAATGCCGCTAGTGTCACCACCGACGCCGGCACTGACGCCAATGTCGGGGTAGACGACGCGACGGGCGGATTCCGCGTCGAGGCAGGAGTCGGGCGAGTACGTACTTCTTCCAGGCGGAGCCGATCAAGCACAGAGTCATCCAGCAGCTTACACCGGTGGATAGCCCGCACTTGATCCGATAATCGCTGGGCGGAAACGGTGACAGTCGGTTCAAGGGCCTGGAACAAAGGAAGCATCCTAACACGGTACGCTGACAGGTTAGTTCCCCCCTCTGTAGCCCTGTAATATGCGCGCATGCAGTTCTCGTTTATAACGGGAGTCCATCGCATGCGACGCACTACACCACCGGTAGCGGGGGCCGGGCGTGAGGCAGAATGCCCCACAGGCCCCAAGCGTGCCGGCAGCGGGGGACGTCCCCGTCGCGCAGGTGGAAGTGGCGGCGGTGTCCCGGGCCCGCTCGTGTCGCTCGACGAGCCGCTTGCCTCGCGGGTGGTGTGGTACTCCTCTTCACCCGACGAGGAGCTCGGAGACGACGACGAGGCGGGCGGTGGTGGAAGGCGTGCGTTTGTAACTCGTGCCGCTGCAGACGTTTTCGACCGTGTTATCATTTCACAAATTATTTCACCATTTCAATATTGTATTTTATTTTCCATGATGTTTGACAATTGCTGTCAGTTTGGTATTTTGTCGTAGAACTGTTGAACACATTTTTATCCTGTTTTCGGCATTTATACATATTGATTTTCGGTGTGTAGGGCTATTATGAAACTTTATAGCTTGTAATATTATGTTATAAAAGGTAAAAACAATTAATGTGAAATAAAAAAATTGTAACGGAAAAATAAACGTCAGGTCGTGACAGCGTTTTTTTTTTTTTTTTTTTTTTTTATTTATTATTATTATTATTAATTTATACTAAGTATACGTAGAGAAGAAGAGATACCGATTTATGGACCGACATAGGACAGCTCTATGATCAGCAGTTAGGTAATTCCAATGTATCCGCAAAGCGCTAGTGTCGCAATAGTGACAGACCTAGCTTTAAAAATTCAAATATCGATGTCGATAGTAGTGATGCACCACGGCAAAAAATATATCGATATGGGAATTTATATATTACAAGTTCCTTACAAGGTCCCTAAATCGGTAAATGCTTGACTGTAGACCCCAGCCACTGCTGGGTAAAACCTCTATCCGTATTTTTAGTGTTAGTGGATCTTAGGCTGATACCTGCCAGAGCCAGCCTCTATCAAAGATGTCAAGTTCGTCATATTATCATCTCAAAAAAGCCTTTCACGAAACCGCGTCGAAAACTTCACTATGGTGATGATTTTGCCCAAAAACTTGTATAGTATGCTGTGAACATGTCCGAAATGACCAAATAAGTAAAACAATTTTAGAAAAGAAACGCATTAATATATTTAAGTGAATGTATGTTTTGTTGGTGTTACGTTTTTTTACGTAAAACACGTTGCTAAAACCTTTTGAAACAAAAAGGTCACACTCTCACCAGTTACAAAGTAAAAAACACTCTTTGCGGTTGTCGTTATAATTTTCGAGGCTCACTTTAAAGGTTTCGTGTAAAAGGGATTTTTTCGCGGTCCCAAAGGAAAGCGGCGAATACGCAGAATTCAAGGCCAAGCCACACTCTTACTTACAATACGCGACAGCAACAATAGCGACATAGCGCGAGAACTCGCACAAGTACTTGCACAAGCTAACGCGCATGGTCTGCAACGAGCTTAACACATGTTGTAGCCACTTAACGTAGGAGCTAGTCGTAGACACCTATCACTGGCATTTTGCGAAGGCGTTTGTCGTAGCCAGCTATCACAAATGCATGTTGTAGCCACTTATACTAGAATCTTAATGTAGCCACCTGTTGTAAGTATCTGGCGTGGGCACTTGTCGTAGCCACTTATACTAGAATCTTAATGTAGCCACCTGTTGTAAGTATCTGGCGTGGGCACTTGTCGTAGCCAGCTATCATAAATGCATGTTGTAGCCACTTATACTAGAATCTTAATGTAGCCACCTGTTGTAAGTATCTGGCGTGGGCACTTGTCGTAGCCAGCTATCACAAATGCATGTTGTAGCCACTTATACTAGAATCTTAATGTAGCCACCTGTTGTAAGTATCTGGCGTGGGCACTTGTCGTAGCCAGCTATCATAAATGCATGTTGTAGCCACTCTTGTCGTAGGAGCTTTTCGTAGCCATTTGTTGTAGGTGTCTGGCGTAGGCGCTTGTCGTAGCTAGCTATCACAAACGCATAATAATTGTAGCAACTTGTAGAAGCTTGTCTGATCCACATGTGGTAGATATATACCATATCGTAGCCAATACTGCGTCGCTTATCGTGTCGTCTGTCGCCAATCTTAAATGAGCTAGCTTGTTCACTGACATAGGTAAATATGGCCGAGACGTAACTACGTGTGGATTTAGGGTACCTGTGGAAACGAATTTGTTCAACGAAGCAACATTTAGTAAATTTTTATGTGAATTTATTACTGAGCAATCTCGTGCAAAATAAAAACATTATTTGTGCGTGATAAATTGTATCTCCACCCCAAAGTTTATCTACATTAGTTAAGCCATCACAGGTGGCCACCTCGAAAATGTGTCACAAAAATTAATCTAGGAAAATACAAGGTACAGTACTGTTGGAACACCAAAAACTTGTAAAAAATGCATACAATAATAAGAAATGATCGTCTAACTTGTTAACCAATAATTGTTGGCTACTTCCACTAGTGGAAGTCCATGGTCCGGCATAACCATTGATTATTGATTGTTAAAGTGCTTATTCTGGTACATCTTATCTTCAGGGGAGTAATGAGACAATTTGATTTGAGTGACTGGTAGTATTTTCTCGAGTGGTGGTTTAATGGGAGTATTAGTGTGTAATTTGGTCACTGGTGGCCAGTTACCACCGGTGGTGAGATTTGGTGGTCTGATGATCCGAAGCCTATTTGTAACAAAGTATCTTCAAGTTTAGCTACAGTGATCAAGCTAGGTATGGCAACTGAGCTATTTTAATTAGTAGTTCGCCCCGAGGTGTTACCCTGCGATATTTCCGCGACCTTTGAAGCAGTTATGCACTATTTATTTTTAAAAACTGTTTATTTAGTATCAGTAGTAGTTTTGAGCTACCAACTTTTAAGTAAAAAATAATAATTAAAAAAAATTACTAGAATACCCTATTGCTTACTACTAACCCATTTTTGTGCTGTTGGTATTAAATAAAGATAAAATAATTTTTTTAATAAATTTCATTAAGATCAGATAACGCCTTAGCAATTAGAGAAATGGTAGCCGGGTGGTAGAATGAGCGCTTCACAATCTGATGGCACCCGGTTCAATCCATGGCCCTGCACTAACTACTTATTTAGTATTTAAATACATTATTTGCAATTTCGCTGCCATTGGTCAAAATCGGCGAAGAAAAACATGAAAGAAACTGGTATATCTAAGAACCTCGAAAGTCCAAAGACATTATAACATACACTAACATGCACTGGGCCAGCATGGTGGATGGCAGATGAGGGCTCACCCTCTCTCTTTCTTTCTCTCTCTGAGAGAAGGCCTGAGACCAAGCAGTGCTAACATGATAGGCTAAAATGATTTAACTTGTTTTTTGTGAAGCTACTTTTCACAATTCCTTGCGTTTGCTACATTAACGTTGTATACAGGGCTGTGCAAAATATATGCTTTGCTTTAATTAAAATACAAATGAAAATAGAAGTATCGCAAGTTATTAAAATACGAAATATAAAATATCTTTGAGTAAGGTATTTAAAATAAAAATACAAAATACAGTATTTTAGCTATTTTTAATTGAAATACAAAATACAAAATAAGACAAGTAATCTAGACCAGCACGGGCTGAAAAGTAGAGGGAAACAAGATTAATTAATCAGTGAAACCAGAGTTTCCATTCATTAACACTAGATTTTTAAATGTACTGTCAGACAAACATTACACTCTCGCTCGCACTGAAGATCGCTAAATGAAGGTTAAATGTATTTTGAAGCCTCAAGTATTTTGAATACTAATTACAAAATACCTCGGCGTCAGGTATTTGAAATACGAATTACAAATTACATTTTAAGGAAGTAATTGAAATACAAATACCAAATACGTATTTGTATTTTAATTCAATTCAATTCATTTAATCTCTTTCAAGTAGGCATACAAAGATACACTTTTGAAACGTCACAAAAAAAACACAAAGCTAAAACCTAAAACACCAAGAAATTTACAAAAACAATACATTTGATAGAAATCCCAATACATTACAAGTAATTCAAATACTGCCCAACCCTGGTTGTATACCCAACTAGAGTAGGTACATGGGTATGTGTGTACAGGTAAGTAATCAGTAAATCTTCCGTGTCGCCGCGGCGGAGCCCTAAACCCGTCTGCAGATAGCAGCCGATACCGCTTTACGATCTGCAACCCGCTTTATGTCTTCATCGGTTTTACGACACTATTCTCAGAGGTGACGCCTTATTTTTTGTAATTTTTTCTTAAAACATCGCGGGTTTCACAAGGGGCTTCCTATGAGTTGATGATAGTATTTTTTATCTGACCCCAAATTAAGCGAAGCTTGTAATATGGCTGCCACAGACTGATATTTAATAACGTTAACGTTTTGACAAAAAATCATTGTGACTTGCCCCTGTCTGTGTTTCCGCAGCATTACAATCTTGGAGTGTTCAAGTCTAGGGTTAATAGGTTACTACTGGGCAAACGTGCTCCATCTTCGACCGCATCGTCGCTTTCCATCAGGCGAGATCGCGGTCAAACGTTAGTCTAGTCCGATGAAAAAAAAAATTGTCGGTACCTACTTGTAAATAATTTCATAACATTTCTTTATACATCCGTCTAGTCAACTTGTGAACACGGTCACTACAGTGTTTGAACCGGCAGGAATTAAAATAATGTAAAATACACGCGATAAAATCGGAGAAAAAATATGTTTTTTTTTTTATGATGTACACTATCATCCTGCTAAATTTCATTAAGTTCGGCTTAGCCGTTTAATCGTGAAAAGTCAGAGACAGAGCTACTTTCGTTTTTATAATATTAGTAGGGATAGTTGGTAAGATCGCTTCGATTTCACCTAAACTTTCTCTACTTATTACGCTTTTTAAGGTGGTACGTTTCACCTATGGCGGGAAATTCAAATTTCAAACTGTTTTTATCCTTGTAGCTAGGCCGGGTAATTATTTCAAAATGCGGAAAATATTGGTTGTTCTTTATATTACCATGTACAGCCATTTAACAGTAACGCACCATATAACTTACATTTGTCTATAAGCCGTTTGAAACAGCAAAAATTTGGTTATTGACAAATGTAAGTAATAATGTGCATTAGAGATAAATAACTTTACATGATTTTGTAAAAAATTATAATCAATTTGCGCAAATATCATGATCGTTTACAATAATTACCCGGCCTAGCTACAAGGATCAGAAAACTATATGAAATTTTAATTTCCCGCCATAGGTGAAACGTACCACCTTAAAGGTCTGCGTCGAACCCTTCCCCGCGGCGTATGGGTCAGTAGCTCGACGCTGCAGTAACGAGATCTTTATTTAAATGTTATTATTGTTCCGGAGCTTTTTATGCGGGTACTTTCACTTTTTCAGGAAACGACCGGGAACGATGTTTGTTTGTTGATTTGTTTATTTGGGGTCGATTTTATTGGATGAAGGTACACTTTGGCGTCGCGTGTCGTTTTAGCGAGCTTGTCTTTTAGAAATAGAGCTTCTTTTGTTTCTATTAGTTGGACCTTGTTGTTGTACTAAATGTTTAAGTATGAGTAGCATAAGTTATTCTCGGTCCAAGTTTGTTTTAGCTCTGGCAGCTGCAATAATATTGTTGAAAGCGGAACGAAAACAGTTTCTTATTTCACAATTTCAATTTAAAAATTCTATCAAAAAACTCTGAAAGAAATACCAAAAAAAATGCTGGACAAGATTTCATTAAGATCAGTGTAACGCCTAAACGATTAGAGAGGTGGTGGCCGGGCGGTAGCATGTGCGCTTTGCAATTTGACTGCACCCGGTTCGATCATCGGCCCCACAGAAAAGAGAAGTAAACGTGTGAGCATTTTGTGTAATTCTGATATTATAATTTGAAAGGAGTGAAGTAAATAGAACGGAAATGAAAAGGAAAATCTGTTGATATTGAGTGAACTTGGATTGAACATTCTTATTTAGATCAACGCGTCAAACTCCGCACACAGTTGTTAACTGATTTCGAATGACTGACGTTTCGTTTATATGGGTGCAACTGGCTACAAAAAAATCTTACAAAAATGCCTTGACAGCCGTTCTAATTTAAACAAAAAAAAACTTTTCTATGCTAGGCCCTGCACCAATGGCATATTTAGTACTTTAATAAATTATGGTTATGCAGTTTTGATATCATCCCTCAACAAAGGCGACGAAAAAAATCGTGAGGAAACCGGTATGTCCAAGAACCTGAAAAGCTCAACAACATAAACTACAAAATTGATTTCCTTCCGGATTTTTTCCTTTTCCTCGTTTACGAGGCATCTTTTCAAGTGCGATTTTGAACATGTCAAAAAGCAGTAGAAGTTACTAGTTACTGTTACAAACATAAAAAAACTCACGAACGCTGGATGAAACGTTTTGTGCCGAAGTTTACAGTTAAGACCTCTTTGGGGACTTAAAAGTTTTCCCAAATGAAAGTAGGCCTCGGTTTGTTATTTCAAAGCAATTGTTGTGATTGCGAGTTGATACTTATAATTTTAAGCTTTATTTGTATTTGTTGTGGACTTATTTTAATTTAACATTCCTGAAACAAGTTCTTTCTCTAATCTTATAGGTACAAGGAAAAATAGAGACAACGAGCTTATCGCAGGTTTTTAAAGATTTAGAAAGTCAATTAAATAATATTTTATTTAGTTAGGTATTTATTTACTTAGTTTATAGTTTGTTTTTAATATCACTGAATCATTATCATTTTATTGTCAGCGTATCATGTTCCTACTGCTTGAACACAGGCCTTTTCTCAGAGAGAGAGAGAGAGAGAGTGAGAGAAAGAAAGAGCCCTAATCCACCATGCTGGCCCTGTGCATGTTGGTGCATGTCGTATGTCTTTTATCTATACTGGTAACTTTTTTGTCATCTGGGGCAAGTGGCTTTATTAATTAAACAAAATACAAGCTATAACTAACACTACAAATACAGTTAGACTGCCCATAGACCGTTGAAGGTCTAAAGACAATCCAAATGCTTCAAGTCCACTATCAGTTGGCAGCATACCCAGTATGCTGGTGGCATTACCACGCTGAATGGCAATGCTATGCGTTGAGCCAGAAACACGCCAGCATTTGATCACGCTTCGCTTTAACCAAGCGCTCTGAAAGATTTTCGAAAATGAGGTGAGGTCCCCAAGGGCCCAATGTCTCCAAACGCCTCAAATAATATGTAACCACTGCCGAGGTTAGCATTTGTGTAATTTATTGTATATTAGGACCCGGGTATGTCCTAAAACTGCGACCAGAACCACCGGAGGATGGGCAGCAGCGTCCTGTTAGTACACGGTGAACGTACTGCGATCTCCAAGCCGCCTGCCAAGCGTGGGGATTATGGCAACACCCCTCTCTAAGAGAGAGGCCTTCTTCAGCAGTGGACATTTAATGGCTGATGATATATATATATATATATTGTATATTTTGATGGCTATTGGATTTAGGCCGGAGTCTCCAAAAGGGCCGGTTAGAAGGGGCCTGCATCCAGCGTTTCCCTGCGCTCTCTTTTAGGTCGTCTGTTCATCTTGTGGGTGGACATCCTATGCTACGCTTACCGGTCCGTGGTAATATTATGGTATATTTGTATAAGGCCGTGGTAGCCTATTTGGGAGACCGCTGTACTTGAAAAGCGTGAGGTCGCGGGTTGCGGGTTCAAATCACGGGCCCGTACCAATGAGTTTTTTGGTGTTTATGTAAGGATTTTGATACCACTGGCTACGGTAAAGGAAAACATCGTGAGGAAACCTGTATACGTACGGATACTAAATTAAATGGCGTATGTGAATCCACCAATCCGCAACTGAGCCAGCGTGGTGGATATGGCCCAATCACGCCCTATCGAGTGTAGGCTTAAGTCCAGCAGTGGACTATTGAAAAGGTGGTTATGCTTATGCTTGTACTATATTATATTAAATGAGTAAATAAATTAAAAAAATATTTCTACAAAACTCCAAAAAGTCATTCTCGCTTAACCAGTTTTCTGACTTACCGCTCTGCAAGAGTAATTTTTGGGACCATAGAGTAAAAAATATAGAGAAACATTTATTTCGGCAGGTAGAGTGCACAAACGTCATGTCATGTAACTCCATTTCATAGGGAAGACTTTGTTATTCAAGCAATAACCATCCGTCACGGCCGATGCGCACAACTAAGCTGCGGAACAAAGCTGTAAATTGTGCCAACGTGTACGAAACATGCACGCAATTCAAATGCACGACGTGTCAACGTGTCAACTGACAAACAAGTACTTTGGTCGAAAGCGTCCGTCTTTTCAAAGCTATGTAACAAAAACAAACCGGTCAACTGCGAGTCGGACTTGCGCAATGAGGGTTCCGTACCACCACAAAATACAAAAAGTAGTACGTCCCACACACAGCATATCCCACACACGCTGTATTTTTTTCCTATGTAATTTCTGATGTGAACAATAAACAGTTTTGTTAGCTATGTATCTATTTGTCACGCCCAGGCGGTCACCCATTCAAGTATCGACCGCGCCCGACGTTGTTTTACTTGGTGGTGAACAGAACGTCCGTCCATCATGTGGGTGGACGTCCTACGCTGCCACTATTTGTTAGCTTACACGAACCACTGAACTAATTTTGATAAAATTTAGCAAGAAATTTATGTTATGAAAACGAAAATAGGATAATATAATTATTCCGGAAAACAACAAAACAGCAATTTTATTTTACTGTTGAAAATACAAGTATCCCTATTGCGTCTTCCATCAAACTCAGGCTCAAACCTTCGTCGAATTTCATTAGCTTTCAGCAAAACTGCTGCTAGTTCCAACTTTCCAACCCATAAAGCTTAATTCACGCTTAAAAAGCAGCCAATGTAAAATAAAATTGACGAATTAACATAAACAAAGCAATAACAATATCACATAACAGCTGGCAACGCAGGCGCCGACGCGTTAAAACAGCGACTTGAGTAAATTTTATTCACTCTGCCCGGTGCCTGGCCAATTGGACTTGAGTGTGCTGTCAAAGACGTGAATATGTAGAAGGAACACGCAAAAAAAAACCTTTAATTAGATAGCATAAAAAGGTTATAGTCAAGTTGAATTAGACAAATGTACTAACCTGGACGAAGTGGCACTAGACAAGGCATATATAGCGTGTCGAATCGAATCAAAATGTAGACAACGGACTCGTAAGCGCAGCGTAGGACGTCCACCCACAAGATGAACAGACGACCTGAAAGAGACCGCAGGGAAACGGTGGATGCAGGCCGCTTACAACCGGCCCTTTTGGAGAACTAATGATGATAATGATGACTAACCTGGATCCTTCTGATCCTGCTAAAATCTCTGGGTCATCATCAATAACTAAGAGGATTTACGGACGTTTCATCAGATAAGATATTTTATACTCATACCTTATTTATGTAGTTTCCTTGTAGATTCCCATTAATCAAAATGACAATTTATTATAACCTGACTTACATTTTCTAGTTGAATGTCATATTATAACCTTAGTTGACCGTCATGTTATAACCAAAGTTGACCGTCATGTTATAACCAAAGTTGACCATCATGTTACAACCAAAGTTAACTATTATAATCAACGATGGTCCTCTTATATATAACCAAAGTTAAACACTGTTTTAAACTATCACGGTTGTTCACTGAAGCTATATGATTATTTACGGGATATTTACCGTGGTAAGGTTGTGGAATGAGCTCCCGATATTATTACTTTATAACCAAAGTTGACCATTATAATTATAACCAAAGCAGAGCGTCATATTATTTTAATCAAACTTAGCCGTAAACATGGAAATAAAACACTGTTTTAAACTATTACGGTTGTTCAATAAAGTTATATGATTATTTACAGGATATTTAACAACCTTAACGGTAAATATCCCGTAAATAAACATATACACATCACATCACACACATCAGCAGCCATCAAACGTCCACTACTGGACAAAGGCCTCCCTCTTAAAGAGGGGTGTTGCCATAATCCCCACGCTTGGCAGGCGGCTTGAGGATCGCAGTAAGTTCACCGTGTACTAATAGGATGCTGCTGCCCATCCTCTGGTGGTTCTGGTCGCAGTTTTAGGACATACCCAGGTCCACATATCCATAGTCCACAATAAACATATAACTTTCATGGAAATAAACTTCTTCATTCTCAAAGTCTGCTGCACGCTAGGCAACTTTTGCGACCAACACGACCAAGTATCCAACCGCTTCTTTAATCCGGAACTGGCTAATGGTCCAATTTAATTTTCCCGTTACGGTCCGACGGTTGCATGCTTTTTGCATACCGCCGGGACGATGGGCCGAGCTGTTGAAATTGTCGGGAAGACTGCGATATAGCTGCCTGAATTATTTAATCAGGAACGATACTCCTTTGAAGACAGTGTTTGGAAGAAAAGGTCGCTTGAGATGTTGGATTATTTATAATGAATAATGAGATTAAGAACGGACATTTGTTTTTATTAGGCTTTAATAATGACTGCCTGTCACGCTGAAGTTTTGTTTCAGTGATTTTATAATGACCTTTTTTTATACGGGTGTTTACTGATCATTTTATAGCATAAAATTCGTTTATCGAGGGGTCATGCATAAAACAAATTATAACAATAATTCCTGAGCCTGTTTTAACTTAAAAAAAAAAATTTTTTCATTCGTGCATGTCATTTCTCCCATAATTCGAAATCTCGAAAGTTGACAGAAAACCTTTTAGCATAGACTCGTTTATTGAACATTAGTGGTTGCCTGCGGCTTCATAAAAGTGTTCCCTACACCATAATGCAAAATGTTGGCTTTGAAAGTAAAGCAGTTTTCGAAATTTCATGATGAGGTATGTATTTCATGGTGTCGGTTCAGTGAGTGGTATTTAGCTTATATATAGAGGGTGTGGCGTAAAGAGTAGTCAACCCGTTACCTATGGTTGGGGAGCATCATGGCTGATCAGAAAATCAAAATTTGTGTTTCGTAAAAGTGTCGTGGTTTTCGAGTATTTGGCCCTTTTTTAAATTTTATTATAATTACACTCTCGGTAACTCTTTTCGATGGTATGATCACAAATGAAGGTAATTTCTCAGTCTGGTTTTTGAAAATTTTGAACGATAAAAATTTAAGCTAGCGGTATAAAAACATTTACATTTTATATCTATAAAAGAGTTCTTCTCAAAAAAACAGACAGAAAATACTTTTATTCGTGATCATGCCATCGATAAGACAGTGTAATTATTATGAAATATAAAGAGGGCCAAATACTCGAAAACCATGACAGTTTTAATTTGTATATGTCGAATTTCTAGTGTAATTCGGCTTCTACGTCCACCAAAAACAAACACAACCAAACTCCGCAAACTACTACTACCTCCAACAACTTCCTTCCTCCTTTTTCCTTTTTTTCTTCTTGGTACTTCCGCAAAGTAACGCCTGATTCAATCAACTATCATGACAGTTATACTAAATACAAATGTTAATTTTCTGATCAGTCATAGTCCCCGCTAACCATAGGTAACGGGTTGACTACACTTTACGCCATGTTATCTCTATAGTTTGATTCTAACACTTATGAAATGTAAGTACCTGTTTCTCTATGAAGTAGTTATCCATCTACGAGAGGGCTTGTAGTATACCAAATCGAGATAATGCCATAACTGAGAATCACGTTACCGCTTCAAAGGTGTAGTAACGTTAATTATGCCTAGTAACTCGATATCTGCGAACGGTGGAACAGATACAGAGATGATACCGGAAGTCGCTTTACATTCTATAACACGTCTCCCTAATTACTATATCAAAATTATCTGTAGCTAGCTTTGTCACATTGTTTTGCCCGCGAAAATTCTGAATGAATGCGAGTGCAGGAGTTTTTTTATGGCTGAAATGGGGAAATTCATCTACCTTTTAAATAATATATATAATACGTGCATATAATTACTATATACCATTGGTATTGTGTATAAATCTTCTTACACACAATACGCGCGTCGAGCACTTTTCGCTTACGCCGACATGCGGTGTGTAGGTAACGCATTTGGGGGATAAGGAATTGTACAATACAATACAATACAATACAATATTACTTTATTACACACCGAAAATACAAATTAAACTTAAACTAACTTAAAAAACAAATATACGGCAGTATAATGGGCGGCCTTATCGCCTAACGCGATTTCTTCCAGGCAACCTTTGGATGGACAGGACTAAAGAAGTTGAAAAACGGTCGGTGGTGCACATAAGATATGAATAAATATATATACATATACATACATAAACTAAATACGCAATGCTGAATATATACCATAAATATTATAAATAAAATACATAATATATATACGTACCAATTAACACGAAGAAAAATAATGTGTATAGACTTGATTCTTAAAAATAGGAACAGATTTGGCCTGCCTGATAGAAGCAGGCAGCGCATTCCACAGCAGGACAGCTTGAAAAGTGAAAGACTTACAGTAGGAAAGATTGACGTGAGAAGAAGGAGGAATTTTTAGCTGAAGGGCACGACAGGATCGCAAAGTACTGGAGTGAGCTTGAATAAATTCAAAGCGCTCCTTTAAGTATAAAGGGATATTGGGATTAAACAGAATTTTGTAGACGAAGGAGAGGACATGAGAATTACGGCAAAGGCGGATAGGTAACCATTTGAGCTTTTGGCGGAATTCAGATATGTGGTCATATTTGCGTAAACCAAATATGAACCGAATGCAGAAATTTTGTAAACGCTCGAGCTTGTCGAGTTGCTCTTCGGTTAAATCCAGATAGCAGGCGTCTGCGTAGTCTAATATTGGGAATAAGAGCGATTTCACGAGCGCAGTTTTAGTAGAAATAGGCAGAAAATTACGCAACCTTCGATTTCGTACGATTTTGAGAAATAAAACAATCGACACCATATATAGTATACATATATAGTTATTTAAATTTTAATGTTTGGTAGTAATAGTTTTAGGTTTTAAATCATCTTTTAGTTTAATTTTAGCTTTTATTTAGTTATTTTAAGTTTTATATTTTATGTTTTCATAAATTTTCTGTATGAAAAATAAATTATGTGCATTTGTAAAAAAAAAAAAGCTGTACCATATTATATTATATAGTTGATATTCCGAAAACCCGAATCGTTTCGATTCCACTTTTATTATGCGAACTGCTAGTCTGTGGAATGCGCTGCCTGAATGGGTGTTGCCCGATAGTTACAATCCGGATGTCTTCGAAGCACTTGTGAATCGGTTTTTTCTAAGCAAGCGTGCTCCACCGTAGACCGCATTATCGCTTAACATCAGGCGAGTTGGCGGTCAAACGCAAGCCTATCATTAAACAAAAAAAAACTAACTAGATTACACTAGCTGCGCCTCTAGGTATTACTCCTTATAACATCATCTGCCAGTGAACGTCCTATCAAAATCAGACCAGCCGTTTTGGAGTCCATAGGAAACATACATACATACATCGCCTTTTATATAATTATCTAGATTCTTAGGATACATTTCGGAGAGTGTGCATCGGATCTGCACGATCCGATTTACATTCGATGAAATGCATGTTTACACAGACTAGCACAGAATAAAAGTTGAATCAAAGCGCTTCGTCTAACCAAACACCCTGTAACTGGAGCGAGACGCCAAGCGCGTATCACGGCCAAGATCTGAGTGATAAAGAGTGTTTTACAGTTATATGATTATTAACGGGATATTTGTCGTGATAAGGTTGTGGATAGAGCTCCCTATATTTCGGCGCAGTTACTGTAGTGACGACCATGATAGTTCAAACAGAGAATATTTTGTTCTAAACAGCCAACGCGCTAGGTACCTCTTTCTCTAATCTTTATCGGTTAATCTTTCTCCCACTATGACATTTTTAAGCGACTTTAAAAGAGGAATGTTCTCAATTCGGTCCATATAGTTTGTGTAAAAAAATCACCAGTCTTGTCTTAAAGTAAAACGACGACCAAAATAAATAAACAAACACACGTTTGCATTATAATATGTGGAGGTAATGTACATAAACGGAGCTGTTTCATTACTACAAGTGAAATATGAATTAATTTCTTCGTACACACAATACATGTGGGGTGCTAGTGATGTTACCAGTTTATCGATAAAATAAAATAACTTTTTGTAGTATTTTTCCACGGCCTAGAGCCTATAAAAACACAATGGACGTGCATTGAAATCCGTAGATTCACATCATCATCATCAGCCTGTAAACGACCACTGTTGGACACAGCCTCCCGCCTAAAGAGGGGTGTTGCCATAATCTCCACGCTTGACAGGCGGCTTGGGGATCACAGTGCGTTCATCGTGTACTAATAGAACGCTGCTGCCCATCCTCCGGTGGTTCTGGTCGCAGTTTTAGGACTTACCCGGGTCCGTAGATTCCGTATAATCCGTAGATTATGTGTGTATAAATGTATAAATGTTCAAATGTAAGGTGTTATTTTAGCCGACGACGCAAAGCTAAAGAAGGAAAGAAAAAAGGAAGGGTACTGTAGTTATAGCGTGAATGCATGTTTGTATGTTCACAACTAAAACTCAAGAGACAAACAAAAAAATCTATAAAAATATAAAACGGAAATATATAAAAATATTATATATAATATTTATATAGTCTAGGGGACTGCCAACAGAAATGAAAACTAATACGGCATATTAGCATGTCGGTGACGCGAACTCATAAGTTTTTCGCCTACAAAAAAATCGCTCAACGCGGCTAAAGAAGTTTTCACTACAATAATAGAAAAACACTGTTTTAAACTATCACGGTTGTTCACTAAAGTTATATGACCAACCACAGCCACAACTAGCCGGTAAATATCCCGTAAATAACGATATAACTTTAATAATAGAAAAATCTTAAGTAAATGACTACAATCCAGCACTAATAATAAACTTCAGCAAGTTTATCCCATCCCAGCGACAAATTACTTTAAGCCGTTCATCGACAAACCGGCGGCAATTTGCTCGTCCCTATTTTAATTGTAAATTGTTCCCGCGAAGCATTAGTATTTAATTAAAAGTTGTCTGGTTGTTTGCGAGTGACGCGACGCCCGAGTTTTCATAATTCCCGTGATTTGGTGCGGTGGTGTGCGTCGGGCATTAGCATGTCTACTCCGTGATTTCTGTAAATGTTTTGAATGTTTTTGGCCAAAACAACTACAACTTGGGGCTCTCAAAAATGCGAGTTAGTAGAGTTTAAAAGGTCGAGAATGTACGGTTTATAGAAGTATAATATTATTTACTACAAGCTGAGCCTCCTGCTGGTTTCACCTGCGAGTTAAAATCGTCGTTAAGTTTACGCAATTTCTTAATTGTTCTTTCTCTAAGAACCTTCTGCAAAGTATTAGACAGACAAACATTGCAAGTTAAATAAAATCTTGTAAAAAGGTTGGGACGTCTAAGAAGGTTCGTTAAGAACGACAAAAAATTACAATAATCGTAGCACTAAATCTAAGAAAACCAGCTGGCTTCCTCCTTCCCTCTACAAACATAAAAAGTCATAATGAACCCGACAAATTACTATTCGCGCCTCGTGCTTGGATCGCTAGACGCTATTTTCTCATTCAAAGAAAATTGGGTATTGGGGACACTGAGAAAAACGTGTAATTCGGGAAATTTTTAAAAAAGATCAATGCCTAATAATCCAATATCGAATGAATTGCCTGTAAATTCGAATGGAGCGTGACTGGGGTCGGAAGCAGGTCTTGAGACGACCAACTGAGCTTTTGGTTGGCATAGAGTAAAGGAAACTCAAGAGATTTTTAAACAGCCTGATTTTTTGTGTGATTTTAACGGGTTTTACATTTAAAGTGAGCATTATCCTTGAACAAGACTAAACATAATTTAAAAAAAAATTTGAAATGACCCAGCACGATGGGAAGTAGGACTCGTTAAGACATCAAAATGTGTTTCAAACTTCGCTACCGCTCGTGGTTAATTATAAATAATATACAGCATAATATACAGGGTATATCTCTATAGACGACAAACATATAAATGTGCTCATTATGATATACAACTTATACTTTGGGACCAACACTGATATCGCGAAAAAAAAAACAGTTGTTCCATAGAAAAAAATTATCAACACGCAACGAAGTTTATGAAACAGGTGATTTTTTTCCCTCGGTTTTTGGGTTGCTCTGATGATGATGATGATGATGAGTACAATTATATCCTTGAATATGTCCGTCATTTAGAGATACATCCGGTAAACGAGGTACTGTTTAAACCTCTATCTGTATATTAATTAGGTTTTATTATAACTGAATATCTAATAACTAGCGGTCCGCCCCGGCTCCGCACGGGTATAGTTATAAAGCCTATTAAAATAGTTTATATTAATCAGTGATAATGTAGCATTCAAACGGTGAAAGAATTTTTAAAATCGGTTTAATACTTTTTGAGCCAATTCGGTACAAACATACATACAAACCTTTCCTCTTCATAATATTATATTATTATGTAATATAATTATATATTATAATATTATGTTATAATTCTCGGGTCTAGCCCGGACATTTGGTAGGCATTGGTGGGGCCAAAGCCAACACCAAGAGTCCCGTTGAATATAAAAATACAATAATAGAATGTGTATAAAATGAAATATATAACTATTGTACAGTATAGGATATTAAAAGTCTGGGCTATTGAGGTGAACAACTTGTGGCTGGGTTAACAGATCTATGGTATGAGCACCTGCACGGCACCTGCCAATTATGCCTCATTTCAAAATGCTAAGGCAGGTGATGACTTGCCACCCACTAAATGGGCCCCCCTGGCTGCCGCATATTGGCACCGGAGGGGCAACATTGGCGTGGGTGGCTTAAGGTGTAGAGAGGTGTGCTGCACTTTCACTAAAAGCTACTCGCTATATTATGTTATTATTATATTATATAATAATAATATTAGTATAAACGCAGGGGCGGCTTTATGGCGAGCCGTCGGTGAGTGGCGACACCGCGTACCCCGATTCCATGGGTCTAAAATCCCAGAGACCCTTACCCCTGGCTTGCCTTAACCGGCCGTCTGGGGGTGGAAACCGCAAGAGCTAAGAACCTAAGCTCCATGGTGGAAGTGTTAAAGGGCATAACGCCGCGAGTAGCTCTTAGTGAAAGTGCAGCACACCTCTCGACACCCTAAGCCACCCACGCCAATGTTGCCCCTCCGGTGCCAAGATGTGGCAGCCTCTATGGGGGGCCCATTTAGTGGGTGGCAAGTCATCACCTGCCTAAATATATTTTGAGATGAGACAGGATAAGGCAGGTGCCGTTTCTCATCCCATAGATCAGTTCAACTACCCACAAATTGTTCACCTCAATAGCCCTGTTTTTTTTATCCCATACTGTACAATAGTTTTATATTCCATTTTATACTCATTCCATAGAAATTGTATTTTGTATTCAACAGGGCCTCTTGGTGTTGGTTTCGACTCCACCAACAAGCTTACAAGCTTTGCTTAGTTTGGGGTCAGATGACCGTGTGTGCAAAAAAAAATGTCCCAGATATTTTTACCAATGCCTAACAAATGACCGGGTCAAACCCGAGAATTTTATGGAATATTAGTATAGTATATATAGTATTATAATAATATAGTATATATTAGTATTACTATAGATAAGATTAAAATGTTTTTATCCAATTCTCCAGTTATATATTTGAAGTGAGAGATCGAAATAAATTATTGGTCTCGGTCATATTATTGAACTACACCCTTCTACGAGAAATTATTTACGTAGCGTCTAAATACATATGGGAGGTCCCATTCTGGTTTTGTATGGAGTTTTCATTCTCTAATCGTGAAGGTTGCAGATTGAGGTCAGCAAATGCAACCAGTGTCTCAGTTGGCTTCTACGACACCTGGCACTAGAGGGAAGTACTTTTTGACTCTGTTGGTACCATTGGTTGTGGTACCTGTTCGTGCCATTTATAAATCATACAAAATCTTTAACTGATAAGTATTTAGTAATTTTTAAACTTTCGCGATTTGAACACATATTTTGAATGTTTATCGGGACTTATCACGTATTATTTAATATAGGTAAAAAATATGTACCTTTTTTATGTTTTTTTTATATGTACCTTTTTTGTGTTTTTTACTTATATTAAATAATACGTGATAAGTCCCGATAAACATTTAAAGCATGATAAGTATTTATTTTCACTTTTTTTACGAATGGCCAAAATTCTGGCGCTTAAATTATTCTGTCTAAAGAATAAGTTTGACATTCAACGTGGTCATGCCGCTAGCTTTTTGGGTACCTTAGTCGCAGACAGCGATCTTAATTGTTTATAGTTTGATATAGTCAATTTAATTTAGTTTTAATTTACTTAGATATTTAGTTACTTTAGTTTATAATTTGTTTTTTGTTGTTTTCTTACGTTAGTTATTCGTTTATATTGTAGTTTTATCTAGTACTAGCGACCCTCCCGCCCGGCTTCGCACGGGTGTAATTTACGTGCGAAGCCGGGGCGGGTCGCTAGTTATATATATATATATAAACCTATTCAAGGAGAAAATGTATGTAACTGATGGTGAAAACCGCATCAAAATCCGTTGCGTGGTTTAGGAGGAGTTAGCGGCCATACAGACACACAGACAGACAGACAGACGCGGAAAGCGACTTCAATTTATACTATGTAGAGATTTACTTAGATATTAATATAATATAATATATTTTTATTTAGCGGTTTAATATAATATATTTTTATTTAGCGTATTTAATTTAATTTAGTTTAGTATTAGTTTTTAATTTTGTAAGTAGTTTTAGGTTTTATTTTTGTTTATTGTCTAAAGATTAAGTCCAAACTCCAAAGGGCAAGGGTTGCATTTAATTGTCAGTCAGTGAACTAATTATCTTAGATATTTAGTTACTTTAGTTTATAATTTGTTTATTTTTTTTGTTTTCTTACGTTAGTTATTCGTTTATATTATAGATTTATCTAGTATTCTCTAGAGTTGTCAGTACTCTACGCTACGAAGCAGTCTGACCTTCTGTCAACATTACGCCAATCTGGTTCGTCTTCGAATGGTAAAGTGAATCAAAGTAGCCTGGATACTGTCCAAACAGATTTTTAAATTTCACACTAAAAGACTTGATGGTCACATAAAATCAAATAACATTGTAAAAGGAAAATGAAATCAGACGAAATTTTAACCAGAAATGAGAATTTATTCAATCCGGAAAATCCCTATTGAAATTGTAATCATACTAATATTCTATATGCGAAAAGTTTGTTGATTTGTTAGTTTGTTGGTTTGTTTGTTCCTCTTTCACGCAGTAACAGAGCAACGGATCGACCTGATTTTTTGCAATAGTTCAAGGGCCGGAGAATGACATAGGCTTTTCATCATTATCATCACCATTTTTCATCACTACGCAGGTGAAGCCGCGGGTCGCAGCTAGTCTGAATATACATTGGTTTCTTGTAGCATGTTAATTTTCTTTCAAACAAAGAAAACTAACCAAGTTGTCACTTAGGAAGCAAACTAAAATTTCGTTACATTAACCTAAATTGAACACAAGCTTTAACTGAAAATCCACATCCGACAAAAACACCATAAAGTCTAAAGCTGCTACTAAACTAGTTCTAGTTAATAATTCAAGAGAAACGTAGCTAAAAAGTTCTAACAAAGCGGAAATGCGGACACCTTTTTTCAATGCAAAAAACCCTGTAAAGTTTATAATACGTTTTCCGGTTGGTCTCGTCCCGGAACTGGAAAACTGAATTTTGGAAACTGGTGAAACCTGTGTGCCGCTCCGTTTTGCTTCCAAAAGGATTTGATTTTATTGAGTGCGACAAATATTCTGTTGCTTTGTATCAGTCATGGAGATCTCAAAATGTGTAAGAATTAAAGTATTTTATTTATATTACACGGGAATTACTCACGTAAGATTAAGCCGGTTACTAATATAGATAAAACTAGCTGAAACCCGCTACTTCGTACGCGTAGAGCTCGACCTTCTGCCTCGCTACTACAACCCGTTATAGCCTATATGTTATTCTAATGTATAAGCTATATTATTGTAAACTTTCATTAAAATCCATTCCGTAGTTTTTGCGTGAAAGACGAACAAACATCCATACATCCATACATACAAACTTTCGCGTTTATAATATTAGTAGGATGTGTGAAAACCACGTCTGTTTCAATAATAGAATAAGAATATTTTAGAAAACTCAGAGTCACTCAGCGGGCAATGGAGAGAGCTATGCTCGGAGTTTCTTTGCGCGATAGAATCCGAAACGTGGACATTCGCCAAAGAACCAAAGTCACCGACATAGCTGTTAAAATTTGCAAGTTGAAATGGCAGTGAGCAGGCCACATAGCTCGAAGAACCGATAACCGATGGGGAAGAAAGGTTCTGGAGTGGCGACCACGAACCGGAAGACGCAGCGTAGGTAGGCCTCCCACTAGATGGACCAACGACATCGTGAGAGTCGCGGGCATCCAGTGGATGCAAAATGCAGGCTGTCGTTCAGTGTGGAGGTTAAAAGGGGAAGCCTATGTTCTGCAGTGGACGTCTTCTGGCTGATGATTATGATGATGATTTTAGAAAAGGGTTGGTCACTCTCTCTTGAATTATAAATGGCATGAGATTGAGAGTGACCGAGATAATGTTGAGTGCGCCAGGTCCCCGTACAGAGTATAGAGGTCGCTAGTTTGTATGCAGGACGTGTGAGCATTTTGTATAATTCTGATATCATAATTTGAAAGGCAGTTGCGGCCGTTGTGAGCTTTTTATGCGCGGGTCCAGCACGGATTTTATTGCATACGTGTCTCTATTGCGTGGTCACATGCCCTCAACAAGGGGATTGTAGCGTGGAGCAATTACTGTGGCTGAACACTTCAACAGATGGTGATAATGAATCAAAATGTTCAGGTAAAAACGTTATTTATAATTAAGATTTATATTTTCTCGAATAATTTACTCACATGGACAACTTGTCGTAGAAAAATGTAGTAATGATCTATCTATTTAAGGTGAACAATTTAGTAACACACATACACACATACACATCATCAGCCATTAAATGTCCACTGCTGAACAAGGCCTCCCTCTTAGAGAGGGGTGTTGCCATAATCCCCACGCTTGGCAGGCGGCTTGGAGATCGCAGTACGTTCACCGTGTACTAGCAGGATGCTGCTGCCCATCCTCCGGTGGTTCTGGTCGCAGTTTTAGGACATACCCGGGTCCTAAATTAATTAACAGTTATCAGTTAGTAATTAACAGTTAACAGTTAGTAATTAATTAACATTTAGTTAGGTATTAATTTAGTAACAGTTTTGCTAAATTCGAGAAAAAAGTGTGCTCATACAAAATGGATAATTGATTGGTAATCGGCCATTTTGTATGAGGACACAATTATTTTTTTCTCCAATTTAGTAAACTTGTTTTCAACAACTTCTTCACTTTGATAATATGTATATCAACGAGAAAAACCATGACAACAGGACCGATAGCGTTCTCTTGTTTCAGAGACCAAGACGCACTTCGGATCGCTGCGCTAGCGAAATAGAAGTGTAACTTAATTTCACCATTACAAAACGTATATAGTTTCAGGGAGCGTCGCGATGGTGATTTATTTTAAAAATATGATTAATTTACAAACCGATGTAGAGGTCCATTCAGTAGGCCATGAGCTTATTTAGCATGAGCCTTTAAAATCTTAGCTAACTTAGGTGTTACAATCGAGGGGTCGACACAATCTCAAGTGGTTGCCCATGCCGTCCGTCTACCTGTTCGGGCTGCTAACATAACTCAATGACAAGCCAATAAGCCCTAAAACATAATTGTGTCTAGGCATATTAAGATAAAGATAGTGGTTTATCTTTATTTTAGTAAGCAAATCAGTAGAAAATCGAACATTTTGGAAGGAAATTGAAGAAGCAAGTTATCCCCCAAAATGAGTTCTGAAAGATACCTAAATTGTATTTCAAAGACAGAATCTACTAAATAAGATAGGGACAGTAAAGCCGTATACAGACCTGATGAACGAACAGATGAATGTAAGCGAATGTGTCGCTAGGTACCACATGCTCGTTCACCAACGTTATTGTGCACACACACACAGCCAACCACGTTCTCCGTTTTTTTTTTTTATGTTAGTTTAAGTTTCATTTGTATTTTCGGTGTGTAATAAAGTAATATTATATTGTATTGTATTGTTCTCACTCGTTATAGTGGCACTTCACATCGCCTAATTCTGCCAAATAAAAAGAGACGCAACTATGCAGGCTGCATATTTCCCCATTCGGCAAACATAGGCGATGTGAAGTCCCACCATTACGTACAGATATTCGCCAAATACTCGCGCACACGAGCGAACTCTTTATTTACGCTCGATTCCGCTTCCTCCATCCACAACTACTCGAAGAACTTTCTCCAGGCAACGACTTAGCGTGGCTCACGTGGTAGTCTAAACCGACTCCAGACCCAAGCGACCCGCTGCACGTTCGAAATGGCAAATGGGGATTTTCCGATGCGGGTACTGGGGCCTTACGGACAACTGCTATTGTGGCACCGAACTAACATTAAATCCGCTCAGTTGGAAAATCACGCGAATCACCTTAACGTGCCCAGATACGGTTTGCGGTCGTGTGATTTTCCATTAGTTTTAGCGGATTTATCGTTAGTTTGGTGCCGCAATAGCAGTTGTCCGTAAGGCCCCTGTACAATACTTAATGTGCATTTATTTATTTTTTATTTAGTTATAGGCTTGCGTTTGACCGCCAACTCGCCTAATGTTAAGCAATGATACGGTCTACGGTGGAGCACGCTTGCCTAGAAGAAACCGATTCACTCGTGATTTGAAGACACCGAGATTGTAACTATCGGGGAACACCCATTCAGGCAGCGCATACCACTACTAGCAGTTCGCACAAAAAAGTTGAATCAAAGTGCTTCGTACGGGTTTTCAGAATGTCAACCATGAAGCACAAAACACGATTTATCATACACATATTTAAAAACGTATGCACAATAGGTGTTTAAACAATAAGAACCATCAACACGAAAACAATGACCAACTTATTCACTCCCGTTCAATAATGTTTGTTCTCGTTCATTCGCAAGGTCTGTACACGGCTTAATAAGGCACTATTCTTCCGCACAGGTAATATTTCGATAAGCGAAATGATATAATATCTTATTCAAACATAAAAGGGATGGCGAACAGACATAAAGGCAATATTGTTCCCATTTATTGATTGGTAACTCGGAAAAATCTCATTTCCTCCGGGATATGAGCGGGATTCGTGTTTAAAGAGCTTATACTGGAAATAAATAAAATGGGAATAAATCATTTCGGGACGTATCGCTGGAAATGTTTGCGGCGAGGTTTATGACAGGTTTTGATAGACTTTTTCTAGAAAATTGCCTTTTTTCGACTCGTAATGATTGTTAGGGCTTTGGGTTTGGGAGAGGCAGTGTGAGCACTATGGTTAACGCTTTTGTTCACAAGCCAATTCATGTACTACGGCGTTTTATATACGGGGTGTAACAGAAAATGTAGCAATACTTAAGGCGAGGTTTTCCCACATTTAAGTAACGCTTATTACTACAGATGACCATAATCCTTGGTTTATTGTATTAAAGTCGCATTTAGCGGAGCAAAAACATGGCGCTTACACACAGTCGTGCGTTTCACTACTTCTATTTTTGTGGTTTTTCTCATATTTTTCGAAAAGTATAGCTGTAATGTAAAATGTACCTCACCGGTTTCTTTCATAAATATGAAATCTATATTTCAAGATATCGCAGACATAATTTTAATAAATAAATTATTGAATGAATAAAAAAAACAGGGATAAAAACGAAAATCAGTGCTACTTTGATATATTTTTTCTATCGAGCGAAATGTGCTTAATCGTGTTTCGGTCTCATGGGTTTCCTAGATAAAACATTCAATAATTTTTTTGGAAGGCGAGACTCTGCAGAAAAATCGTTTCTTTTTTTTCTCTCCTGTGTATGCTACTTCACTGCAAAGCCACAGAAGTTATACGGTTAAGTATGGACTCCTTGGAAAAACTCCACAAGTCTCCAATGTCACAACACCTATCGAAACAGAAAATTTACGTCAGCGACTCAAAGCTGTGCTCCGTTATTTTAGGGAGCTCGGCTGGTTTGTGTAGGCTGGCAGGGGCAAATGCACAAAACACCCCAAACCGGGCAGGTCTTATCACCCCCATTTTGAATTAGAATTGGAAATCAAACTAGTCTATAAAATGAGATAATTACGAAGACGAGATAGCTCAGCAACCAATTCCAAAGACAATTTACGGCCTTTCGCTCTTTTAGACAACCATTTATCATATTTATCACTACCAAAATTTTAAATAGCAATTTCAAACATGATTGCAAAAGAAAATCAAAATTTCCACGGGAGCCTCTCCAAACAAAAGAACCAAAAGTACAGAGTCGGCGTTCTGTCAGGCTCGTAAAGTATGATTTACACTGCGAGCGAAGATATACTAATTAAGTAGCTAGTGCATGCAACCTAGTATGAAAATGTGAGCTAAGCTATTTGAGTTAGGGCGCTTACAGACGATGCGTAGTACAAGTAGCAAGTAGAAGTTGTAAATAGCTACTACGCATCGTCTGCAACGTTTTGCTCATTGCAAGTGGGAGTGGAAGTAATACTAAGCACTACCACTGCCACTTGAACTAAGCTAAACGTTGCAGGCGATGCGTAGTAGCTACTTACAATTTCTACTTGCTACTTGTACTACATATCGTCTGCAAGCGCCCTTAAATTCCACATGGCTGAGCAAGTTTGACAGTGACAGCTCCACATACATTAATAAATGACACTTCACAGTCTATAGTTCTCCTTCTTCCCTGATGACATCTGACCCAAGACTCAATATCTTAAGCAAGGACGTTGTATACCCTGGTATAAAAAGTCCTTGATCTCACACACATGGATGCCATGTAACTTACTAAAAAATGGACAACTAACGCCCAAACACTGTTTTAAACTATCACGGTTGTACACTAAAGTTATATGATTATTTACGGGATATTTACCGTGGTAAGGTTGTGGAATGAGCTCCCGGAGCTTAGTCTTCCCGTAAACATGGTGCATGTAACTGCGCCGAAATATCCAGGAGCTCATTTCACAACCTTACCACGGTAAATATGCCGTAAATAATCATATAACTTTAACTAACACACAGACATAAAGTATATATATTTTAATTTATCAGTAAGTAATATGTAAATCTATATTATAGTTATATAATTATTTAATAAAATTATGGCACAGTTACATTATATCATGTTCACGGGAAGACTGGGATTCGTTAGTCGAGAAATTCAATGTTAGGAGTAGAAAAAACGATCTACCCTCTTTCTTAGTCTTTTACTACGTTTAACACTAGAACTTGAACTTAGCCTAGCTCAGCTTCACTCACGGTGTGAATCAGGCTTTAATGCCATAATAAGCAGCGACTCATGCGTACCTACTGTTTGCTGGAGGACAATTAAAATGCTAATTATTTGCCGACTTCTCAAATTTGGGCGTAGAGCTAAGAATCGTACTGGTGCAGACAGGGAACTCGTTTAATTCGTGTTAAAAAGTTCGTGACTAAAGACGTGCAAACCGTTCAGTCATTTCACAAAACATTTTGATGAATTTCCGCTGCTTAGTAAGCGAAAAGCCGAAGATTGGACCGAGTGGCTTGCCTTAACGCCCGATTGCACTTAGATTAGTGATTAGTGCGAGTGATTGATACAGGTGACAGTGATTAGTACTATACACATTTGGACCAAAACTGATTAGTGTGAGTGTATACTTTAATCACTCGCAAAATTACTAATCAACAATCACTCGCACTCGCACTAATCAAAGTGCAATCGGGCCTTTAGAGAGATTTATGTCCAGCTATGGGCAGGCCACATCGCTCGAAGAACCGATAACCGATGGGGTAGAAAGGTTCTGGAGTGGAGACCACGAACCGGAAGACGCAGCGTAGGGAGGCCTCCCACTAGATGGACCGACGACATTGTGAGAGTCGCGGGCATCCAGTGGATGCAAAAGGCAGGCTATCGGTCAGTGTGGAGGTTAAAGGGGGAGGCCTATGTTCAGCAGTGGACGTCTTCTGGCTGATGATGGTGATGATGATGTCCAGCAATAGACTGAAATAGGCTGAATATGATGATGATGATGATAGTAATTATGTAAGTTCGAGCACCGCCGTAAAGTAGCTTGTCCGCTCTAAGCATTTCGGCGAGTGTGCGCAAGAGCTTTATGACCTTTTTGCACCCTCTTCCCTGGAACGAATAAACAAATATTTAAAAAAAAACATAATAATTAAGTTGTCAGTAATTTAACGAAATCCACTCTCAAACTTCCCCTTCAAGAGTTTTACAAAAACCTACTTTGTAAGTTGGAGATAACTAGTAGAGATGTTCCTTTTTTAATTTAAATCCATTATTTTCAGTAAAAATTACGATCCATTACAGAAATCGAATTTTCTATAGATATTTCTATTCGAAATCAAAGCGCCAAAAATCCAGTTTCGTAAATTTTTCTTTAAAAAAATGTGGTAGAGCTCTTAAATATTTTGAAGGTCAGACTATGCCTATGTATCTTCTAATTCTACGTTCTCCATCGACAACCACATCGTCGCTTACCAACAAGCGCGTTGGAAGATTTTATTTTATTTACTTCAAATTAGTTTAATAATTAAATGCAAATTCTACCCAATTAGTACTCATACGAACGCGGACTCAAAATGTTTACGAATTCGCTAACAAGATAAGAGAAACGCTTTATTTTGAAGGAAGTTTGCGAGTTATTAATTAAGCCTACTCCATAAAATATAGCGTTTGCGGTCTAACGGCGCGATCCGAATACAATTCTGCTGCCTGATAATAAATTACCTTGACATTTGACGTTGGAAGTTCGGTAATAAAATTAGGAGTTGGCGTGCACTTGGCGGCCGTAGGGGAAATCAGATGCTTTGCTGTTCGAAAGTCGACTATTAGAAAAGTTTCAATGTTATACGAGTCCGTATTGAGGTTGCATTGCTTAACACTAAGCTTAGGGTTTCCGTAGGTACAATGTATAATATCATCATCATCATCAGCCAGAAGACGTCCACTGCTGAACATAGGCCTCCCCCTTTAACCTCCACACTGAACAACAGCCTGCCTTTTGCATCCACTGGATGCCAGCGACGCAAGCGATGTAAAATATATTTTCAACCAAAAAAATAACTATTTAATTTCTCAATTGTTTTTTTTTTATTATTGTTTTTTTTTACCTTAAAACTCATTATCTCAGAATTTCAATGTGTAATGCCTAATCGCGAACACCTAAGAAATTATCTCTTCTCTATCTCTACATAGTATAAATTGAAGTCGCTTTCCGCGTCTGCCTGTCTAACTCCTCCTAAACCACGCAACGGATTTTGATACGGTTTTCACCATCAGTTAGATACATTTTCAAGGAAGGTTTATATATATATCTAGCGACTTGCCCCGGCTTCGCACGTAAATTACACCCGTGCGAAGCCGGGCGGGCGGGTCGCTAGTTAATACTAAATTCCATTAAATATCAATATTATAAACATTATTATTTAACGGCATCACGCCTCTACACACAAACCAGTGCATTGAATAAATGCAGCCATTATTTTTGGTAGTTTTATAAATCTTTACTCTAGACCAGTGCGCGTAGACCCCAAGATTTTATAAATTGATTAATTTGCAGAAGGGTAACAAGCGGCAAGTTTATTTGCCCTTGTTGTAAATGATTAATTTTGTTGTAATTAAGTGCGACAATCTTCGCCGGAGATGTCTATGTTCTTCATAATTAATGGAAATTTACATATTTACATATTTGTCATGTGTTATTACGTGCTAGCTGACTTTTAATGAATAAAGTTATTCAGAATCGTATGCTAAGTCCATGAAAAAAATGAAAAATGATTTATTGTCGCAAACGTGGTACATTATGATGTTACAAAGTAAAGTCCCTCACGTTCGGACGTTGCAAGTACGTCATACAATATTAAGTCTACATGTTATACATGGTGTCAGTTATTTTAGCACAATAAAGAACATGGAATCTCTCACGTGATTTACAAACCATACAAGGCCTTCTGTCAAATAGTACGTAGCCTATGGAGTCTTTTACAGGAATGCTCAGAGAAATGATCTGAGGGACCGATGCAGTGTTTTTTAATCAACCTACTTCAAAACAGGAGGTTCTGAATTTGGCTGTATTTTTTAACCGACTTATAAAAAGGTAGGTTCTCAATTCAGTGTTTTTTTAAAGGTAACTTCAAAACTATATTTACTAACATTATTTAAAAGCATCAGTGTCTAGTATCTAATTACGTTACTGTAATCACTCACTTATATATATATATTCATTATAATTTTTATTTATATCACATCATCAGCCATTAAATGTCCACTGCTGAACAAGGCCTCCCTCTTAGAGAGGGGTGTTGCCATAATCCCCACGCTTGGCAGGCGGCTTGGAGATCGCCTTTATTTATATGTCTAATATTAATTATAATTTGTGTAATAATATGTAGTAAAATTATGTACCTATATAATTTTGTATTGATATATAATTTAGGTTAGATTCATATTTATTGTAATTTGTTGTTATGTATAAATATTATCTTGTAAAACTTTATATTTCTGTTTATTTCTTTTTGTCTTTTATAAGGTGTTTTTGATGCACGCCGTACTGTTTGTTCCAACCTGGTGGATGACTGGTAGAAAATGTTTAGCATTAAATCCTCCAATTGTACATGTTTACTTAATTTGTAAGTGTGCAATAAAGTATTAAATAAATAAATAAATATATCATTTAGAAAGCGATATGGATAATTATTTATTTTATTTTACAGGATATTCTTTCAGATTTGTCCCATAGAAAATGCATCGAAATCAGTGTAGTAGTTTAGTTTTAAAATTAAAACTACTGGAAAAATATGTCATGGTAAACGAAATTGCATATTTACTAATTCGTATTTGAAGCGTGCGCATTTGATATCGGTTTTTTTAATTGATAAATTTTGCAGACGGACCATGAGTGCAAAAAATATATATTTAAAAAATAAATTAAAGAAACACTACTTTCTGATGGTATAAAAAAATATACATTACTATAGTAAATGTTCTGGTCTATATATTATAGGTATCATCATCATCATCATCATCATCAGCCAGGAGACGTCCACTGCTGAACATAGGCCTCCCCCTTTAACCTCCACACAGAACGACAGCCTGCCTTTTGCATCCACTGGATGCCAGCGACTCTCACTATGTCGTCGGTCCATCTAGTGGGAGACCTACCTACGCTGCGTCTTCCGGTTCGTGGTCTCCACTCAAGAACCTTTCTATATATATATATATATATATATATATATATATATGATTATAGGTATACGCTAAATGAATCTAAAGTTTTTTTGACGTTGTAATTCAAGAGATCCAGAGATCAAAGGTTCCCCAGCACAGCGGATGCATCGCAACCTCGTACGAGGACGAAACGGAATCGCTAATGGGCCGCTCTACTAATGAGGATGATACCATGAAGGATGTGGTATATACAGGTTGTTGTGTAAGTTGTTTCCTGAGATATATAATATTCTGGGCCTTTTCAAGGCCAGATAAAGATAATTTATTTGCACAAAAAACGAGTAAAAGATAGACACATTTAATTTAAAACGCATGCACTTTTTGTGGTATAAAATTTTAGTCACTTTGTATCATATTTTGCCTAGTTAGTAGGCATACAAATCTAGAGAGAGTATGGCATAAAAATAACGTATATATTATTTATATAATTTTTTTAATAATTACATTAACTGGTGAAACATTTTTAATAGTTAAGATATCACGTTATTTAGATAAAAAGTTAGCAGGTAAACATTACTATAATAATACTAATTGTAAAATAAAGCCGTCATTACCAAAATTTATCTATACCTCTATACTAATATTATAAAGAGGAAAGATTTGATTGTTTGTTTGTTTGTTTGTTTGCATTGAATAGGCTCCGAAACTACTGAACCGATTTGAAAAATTATTTCACTGTTGGGAAGCTACACTATCCCCGGGTGACATAGGCTATAATTTATACCCGTGCGAAGCAGGGGCGGACCGCTAGTCATTTATAAAACCACTAACTTTGTAATAAGATTTCTCGACTAAAATTTACTAATGATAAAATAGGTGAATAGGCATCTTCTAAGTCTGCATGCTTCATCTTCGACCGCATTGTCGCTTACCGACAGACAAGTTGGTTGTCAAACGAGAACTTATTAAAGAATAAGAGCTTTTTTTAATATTGCATAACTATTTTATTTATGTTACACGGGAATTACTCACGTAAGATTAAGCCGGTTACTCCGACTATAGTTTCAACCGCATTAGACGGCCTTTTTCAAGGTGAATGCGCGCAAAGCAGTGCAAAGCGAGACGCAGCCGCGCGCGCGCATTCACCTTGAAAAAGGCCGTCTAATGCGGTTGAAACTATAGTCGGAGTAACCGGCTTAATCTTACGTGAGTAATTCCCGTGTAACATAAATAAAATGTGTGAAAACCACGTCAGTTTCAATAATAAAATTGCATAACTAATTACCAGTAGCCCTTTATAATATTTCAAAGCTTAAAACGTTTGTAGGCAACATCGAGAACAACACAAGTGCCACAGATTTATTCAGCGCGTAATTAATCCCCGACCCGTGGTGATAACTACTCACGAACTATTTCGTGAGGCTTATTCCATCTCATGATTTATTGGCTAAACTTTCTTGGCCAATTTGTTTTTGGCCGCGCGCAATGAAATATTAATATTTGTGAAGATGCCGACTCATTCTTTATTAATGGAGTTTGGAAGATAGAATTTATTAACAGTACGTTCAAGGGAGGTAGACGACAGGATTTGTTAAGGTATTCGGGCATCGATAGATAAACAAGGGAGATATGGTAAAATGGTGTGGCGGATGTGAGCGCATCTAGCCTAAATCAGGCTTGATTCCTTTAAAGCTATATGATTATTTACGGGATATTTACCGTGGTAACGTTGTGGAATGAGCTCCCGTTATTTCGCACAGTTACATGCACCATCATAATATGCATATCGGGAGCTCATTCCACAACCTTACCACGGTAAATATGCCGTAAATAATCATATAGGTTTATTGAACAACCGTGATAGTTTAAAACAGTGTTGATTCGTTTAGTAAACTTACCCTAAAGACGAAGTAGTCGCCCTTATTTGTGCATATGGTGGGGACTATTAGTTAGTACATAAGTGTGGCTACAAGTTTCTTAGCGTGCGTAAAAAATAATAAGTGGGTTGTTCTTTTATAGTACTCGCATATATATATATATATATATATATAATATATTTTTTAAATATATATTAATATATATATATATATATATTTTAAAAATATATATGTACGTATATCAGTTTCTGGCAACCATATTACAAGCTTTGCTTAGTTTGGGGTCAGATGACCGTGTGTGCAAATGTCCCAGATATTTATATTTATTTTATATACATAATTATGTATTTTACTAACATTCTACCATCAATATTACAAATTTTTCAATTTATTTAATTTATAAGTATTTTCCGTTTTGTAAGTTTTAAAAGAGCCTGCGTGCCCGATAAAATGTTTATACCACATTGCACTGTACTACCAGGATCTATGTACACTGGTAATTGTACACATCTGTTACACTTATGATTAATAAAGATATTTTGAAATTGAAAAAATTTAATTGACTCGCACTTGGCCGGTTTTATGACTTTTTGACTTTATTATTTCTTAATTAATCCGCCGTAACATTACATAATAATCTGTGAAAATTTCAACTGGCTATTATGATTTGAAAGATACAGCCGTTAAAATGAAGTATAGACATAAGTTTGTGTTTAAAAAAACATGCGACTGAATTAGACCGTAACTTTATAGCTTTCGCGATATTAACACTTGTTTTAAATGTTTATCGGGACAAAATAATAGCGAATAATGTGCGAAAAGTCCCGATAAACATTATCGGGACCTATCTCATTCATTATCATCATCAGCCAGAAGACGTCCACTGCTGAACATAGGCCTCCCCCTTTAACCTCCACACTGAACGACAGCCTGCCTTTTGCATCCACTGGATGCCCGCGACTCTCACAATGTCGTCGGTCCATCTAGTGGGAGGCCTCCCTACGCTGCGTCTTCCGGTTCGTGGTCTCCACTCCAGAACCTTTCTTCCCCATCGGTTATCGGTTCTTCGAGCGATGTGGCCTGCCCATTGCCACTTCAACTTGCAAATTTTAACAGCTATGTCGGTGACTCTGGTTCTTTGGCGAATATCTACGTTTCGGATTTTATCGCGCAAAGAAACTCCGAGCATAGCTCTCTCCATTGCCCGCTGTGTGACTCTGAGTTTTTCCAAAAGGCCAACAGTTAAGGACCACGTCTCAGTACCATCTCATTCATGTTCGACTCATATTATTGTTTATCCTAAAGTAATTTAATAACTATGCGGGACAAATAAGTAGCGTTTGTTAAAATTCATGAAAACATATAATATACTACGCAAGTAAATTCTTCAGAACAAGCGTTGAAGATCATTACGTCCGGATGTCCAGCCCCTAATAACCAAATTAACATATTTTGTTACAATTTAGGGGAGGACGAAATTAACTCGAAATAAGATTAGGTCCAGCGTAAATAATGTGGAAAAGCGTGTAGGCGAGGAGCTAGTGTCCTGTAGAATTACTAGTGGACTAGGTATAACAGAATCTGGTAAAATTTTACTTCGGATAACTGCACTTCACGCAGGTTGCCAACAAATATAATAGCAAAAAAATCGTTAATTCGCATTAATATAAGTAGGTACAGAGTACAGGTGTGAAATTTAAATAATAGTAGCACTATATTCAGCTCTTGATGAACGGACAAAATATAAAATTATCACTAATAGGCATGATGACTAATATTTTTTATTACCTCATTAAAAAGCAGATTATAAATAGAGCCCATCGACGAAAACAAAATTAAAATTAGTTCAAAAATAAATAAGATATGAGCGTTTTAATTTCATGCTAGACAGATAGCGCACTATACTGAGCCGTGACTTCACGCCTCAGGCGCGCCATACAAATGCTATACTAACACATGCTTTGCTATAAAGGAATAGAGCATCCCCTCTGTATCCTCACCTAAACCTTAAACACTTATATCTCAGAGATTTATTTTTTTCATTATGTGTAATGTATTTAGTTATATTCATCGCTACGCCGGTTATTTGTAATAAATTAATCATTAGGACACATACCTATTAGATTAAATAGTCGATTATTTTAATATTATTGATAGCAATATACATAAATATAATCATATATAGAATGCAATATATCTATATGCAAATGTATAATATATTGTAATTTCTGTAAAATAAATTATAGTATATGGCGGTTACATTAGAGACATACGGGGGAAAACGTTCATGAAATTAATACAGGTGATAGTGCTGGTGTTTTTTTTATATTATACGGGAATTACTCATGTATGATTAAGCCAGTTATTCCGACTATAATTTCAACCGCATTCGGCGGGTCGTTTTCAAGGTGAGAGCGTGCGCGCGAATGCATCTCGCTCTGTGTCATCTTTCAAATCTTTTCGTAACTAAATTAAACAGTATCGCCATTACTAAACATCTGCTCTAATTCTAATTGATTGGAGCGAGACGGAAGGTCGAGGGTCTGCGCGCACTTTATTTGAAAACGTTGGGCGGAGTGTAATGAAAATAAAGTTTTATTGTTCCCAACTGTACCTACAAACCGACCAACTTATCTCTACACTTTCTCAAATGATGGAACTAACAAAATTCTTCGTATAGCTGTACGTTTCGCTCAGAAAATCCGATGGTGACACCCCCCATTCAACTGTACTCAAGTTGGTCGTGTTCAGTGCAATATTCGTGTGAAACTTGTTAACTGTCACCATTTTGGACACTTGGGATGAAATGTATGAAGTGACTGTACTTTTATCACTTTTCTACAAGCGTTGTATGAGAAAACACTGCCATTTAATTTCATAACAGGCAGAAAAATCGCTGAGAAAGGCCAACATTTCGGCTAAAACATAAGAGTCGAATCACTTTTTATACAGCGTGTGGTTAGAGTGAGGTTACATTTTCAAATAGCCGAGTTGTTTCACAAAGTCGATGAGAAGTTATTATCTCAATAAATTATTATTACCGAATAACTTAGTGGATATTTTTTCAATAAATAAATTATCGTTTCTTTGTGCGATAAAATCCGAAACGTGGATATTCGCCAAAGAACCAGAGTCATCGACATAGCTGTTAAAATTTGCAAGTTGAAGTGGCAATGGACAGGCCACATCGCTCGAAGAACCGATAACCGATGGGGAAGAAAGGTTCTTGAGTGGAGACCACGAACCGGAAGACGCAGTGTAGGGAGGCCTCCCACTAGATGGACCGACGACATTGTTAGAGTCGCGGGCATCCAGTGGATGCAAAAGGCAGGCTGTCGTTCAGTGTGGAGGTTAAAGGGCGAGCCTCTGTTCAGCAGTGGACGTCTTCTGGCTGATGATGATGATGATGAAATTATCGCTGAGAGCTATCTCTTCCAGGTAACCTTAGGATGGAGATGATTCATACGGGAGGTATAAGGCTCATGGAGATGGGGTCACAATGTATATTAATCTTGAGTATCCGTAAATTTACATCTTTTTTTCTGTAAACAATTCAACTCTTATTTTAATGACTTTTGTGGAGGAGCCACCACAATTTCGCCCATTCTTTAGATTGAAAAAACTATCAAACGAAGAAGATTGTCCAGTGAGCACATATTTGGATAGTGATTACAATTCACCGTGAATTTTCAGACGGAAAAACATTTATTATTTTATTTTGACTTTTTTGATAATAATAATTTTACTAACATACTACTTACTAACATTTAAAAATATTACTAACATTTCACTTTTTTTTATGACATATTGTTTTGTTTTGATGATAATTGTTTAATATAATTTCGAATATATTTGGTAGGCAACAAACAAAAACGAACGGACTGCGTTAGAGACACAACAATGTTTTCCAGAATCTTACCTTCCTATATAAGAACCTCTGCCAACCCTCCCCCGCCCCTGGTCCTCTGCAATATGATATTCTTCCAAAAGCTGATGATGTATCGAGCGAGAGTGGCTCCGTTGGCTGCGATCCATCATTTTTGGGCGAGCCGCGTCCGTCAGAGGTCGCTCCGTTTTAATGTTTTATGAGACCACATTACTCTTTTGGCGAAGTAATATTTCAAAAAACCTTCTAAAGGTACGTTATATACAAAATGTGTGGTACACTAACTGCAATGTTTGGTTAAGTTTATAGCCCTGTTAGTCCAGTTGGTAGTGAACCTGCCTTCTGCGCTTGGGGCGTAGGTTAGATTCCCACCTATGACAAACATTCATATGATGAACATTTGTGTTTGTTCTATATCTGGGTGTTTAAAATATATATTTTTGTATATCAGTCTCTGGCAGCCATATTATTTTTTACCAATTTATGGTTTTTTATTAAGTAAACAAAATACAAGCTAATACTAACACTAAAAATACAGTTAGACTGCCCGTAGACCGTTGAAGGTCTAAAGACAATCCAAATGCTCAAGCCCACTACCAGTTGGCAGCGTACCCAGCATACTGGTGGCATTACCACGTTGAATGGTAATTATAATGCGTTGAGCCAGAAACACGCCAGCATTGTGGTCACGCGTCGCCATGTTATTACAAGGTTAGGGTCAGATGGCCGTGTGTGCAAATTGTCATGATTTTTTATTTTATTTATTTAGTCCCTTTTTTAAAGTGTGACCGCGATATGTAACTAAGCAATAGCAATTAAAAACTAATCTAGGCAATAACTCAAAATATTTTTACGAGCCTTTATTTAATTAACTTGCCTTATAAGTTTGGGTCAAATGTTGCAACTGAATTTTCAAATAATTATAGGTATCTAACACACTAAGAAATTTACAGCGACAACTGAACGAACTAATCGTTTACATGCAAAATAAGGTAGCAAGGTTGTCTGCTGGGTGATTTCGACTTAAGGTATCAAGCCTGATTTAGGCCAGATACGTTCGCACCCGCCACGTTACCTTACCATATCTCCCTGGTTTGTGTGATCTGAGGTTTAAACCTATCAAAGATATTACTACAAACATTTATTATCTTCAACGAAACTGCAGCAATAACGATCACAGAGTATAAAAATTCTTACATTGGCAGCCCCGTAAGCGCCCGGTGCAGGCAACGTAAAGGATCCGACGTAAATAGTGGCAACACTGAACATAAACACCGTGTTACGGTTAGTGCCGTAGGTCGCAAGCGATAAAGGCTCAAGTGTCTACCAGTCTAGGTGTTACTTGGGCTATTAATTATACTACCACTAAAAGACGAACATGGTCATAGCAGATGAGAAGTCGAAGTAAAACGTTTTATTGCCATAGGTGGTAAGCAAGCTGACGGGTCGCCTGATGGTAAGCGATCACTGTCGCCTGTGGATACCTGCAACACCAGGGGCATCACAGATACGTTGCCGACCCGTTATGTAATTTAGTATACTTATTTTGTGTCCTACTTTTTTTTCTGTTTCCTATGTCTTATTTGTTTAAATTGCATATAGATAATTAAAAATAGATATGTAAATTTGTGTTAAGTGTAATGTAAGTGTAAACTCAAGAAAACCGGCACTGATAGTTCTTGACTTTCAGCATTTATGCCGAGACGGACCCATTCGACACTGATTGTATCCTCTAGATATAAGCTTTTTGTAAAGGTGTCAAATATTTTTTTTTTCTTTTTTCTTACTAAAGACTCTATTAACAGCCCTTTTGAAGAACCCCATGTTATAGTTACTCGGAAATATCGCAGGAGGGTAGCTCATTTCACGTTGCCGGTGTGAGCCAAAAAAAGATCGCGTAAAACGCACGGTGTGTGATTTCCACCGATCTATGGTAATTATGTGGATGAACTCATCGACTAAAATAAAATTAATGGACGGGCCCTAACCATTGAAATTGCTCAGTAAAAACGAGTCAAAACCGTCGGAAATATACTTCAACGCCTAATTATAAAAATGTACAGTATATTTGTTACAAAAATAGATCCCGGTATTATTTGTGTATATGCACTTCGGGAAAGCATATGAATGCATAATTTTGTCAGATGTTTCGTTATCACGTAACAATAGACACGTGTTGCACTTCTTACGGCTAGAGACAGACTGAAACGAAATGAGAGCCGGCGCTCATTTTGTTATCTTCAAAATGCGCTTCTACTGGGCCTGTCCATTCATTTTATTTTGGTCGAAGGATGAACTGACATAAGTGAATGTGATAAGTCCGGTTAAATATAAGCTAAAACAGTTTTACACTATCAGTATTGGTCACTACAGTTTGTCTACAACCTAATCATGGTAAATAAATCCCATCCCATTAATAATTATAATGTAAATTAAATATAATTTGGTGTAGTGGTAGTGTATGGTGTATACGTGGTTTGGTGTAGAGAAGCTGCCTGCTAGAAGCTGTCAAACCAAACAAAAAGTCAATCAACCACTGCCGCCGACAACTGACCGCTAATATAACCTTTTCATCAAAAATTTCACATAACACGAACAGAAATAGAACTGCCCAAGTTATATAAACTGTTGGACTCGCTCCAACGCAAAAGTGTATGCCCCCTGGGCCCATTAAAAGTTGCCATTGTCCTCTCAAAACTCGCCACTTGTTTAAAACATAAAGGTCAGCGCACATTGAGGTACTCGTGGGTCGCATCGCGTTGTACCGCAAGAATCAGCACTTTTATCAGCTAATACGCTTACGTTGCGTCTCGGTGCAACGAAAACCCCAAACTGCGTCACATAAGTATATTAAATTTCTTAGGTTTTCACGATTATTACGTTTAGTTTTAACGGATTTTATTGTGTGTATTTTTTATTTATTTTTGCTGTCGTTTTGTGTCTTTTTGAAGTGAAACTTCTTATGCGACTTTCGACACGGTTGCGTTAAAAGTTTAACGCTACCATGGAGGGGGAATAGAAAGAGACAGAGCTAGAGTTTCACTTCTTCCGCGCGGACTATTTTTTTTATTTCACATTTAATGCGTAATAAAAATATGATCTGCTGATTTTTGAGAAGTTATATGACCTTATGCAGCTGTTTCACATAAATTTACGAGCACACAATGATGCTATACCAACTTGTCACGACATGATACGAAAAAAATTGCATAAGAAGTTTTAAATAAAAAAAATAACATCTTTAGAAGCAGTATTTTCGTTTACTTTCCAGAATCTAACGCAGACAGATGTTGATGTTAAAAGTAAATCGTCTTGTTCCGAATGTTTGATTTTATAAAAATATAATGCAAACGAAGAATGATGGATGAATTAAGCGAAGTTCATTCTTTTTTGGCAAAATATATCCACAAAACTTTAAAGCTTATGCAATCTGGAACTTTTACTAAAAGTTTATGGCTCCGTATCTAATTCTTCTGATTACTGACACAACATTGAAGCCGACTCGTTTATTTATCTGTATATAGGTAAGTACCACATAGCTGTTAAAATTTGCAAGTTGAAGTGGCAATGGGCAGGCCACATCGCTCGAAGAACCGATAACCGATGGGGAAGAAAGGTTCTGGAGTGGAGACCACGAACCGGAAGACGCAGCGTAGGGAGGCCTCCCACTAGATGGACCGACGACATTGTGAGAGTCGCGGGCATCCAGTGGATGCAAAAGGCAGGCTGTCGTTCAGTGTGGAGGTTAAAGGGGGAGGCCTATGTTCAGCAGTGGACGTCTTCTGGCTGATGATGATGATGATGATGATGAGGTAAGTACCAGAATTAGTAGAACCCGGGTATGTCCTAAGACTGCAACCAGAACCACCGGAGGATGAGAGGTACACGGTGAACGTACTGCGATCCCCAAGCCACTTGCCAAGCGTGGGGATTATGGCAACACCCGTCTCTAAGAGGAAGGCCTATGTTCAGCAGTGGACGTTTACTGGCTGATGATGTAACGTGAGGTACTAGAATTTGACAAAAAAAAATCTGCCCTAGAAAATGTCGATTTACCAATTTATTCTTACGGAGAACATGTTTTTTGGTTGTCGTGTCGCAATGCGACTTAGGTACTGACATAGTGAAGTCTCACCTTAAAACATTAAAACCTATTGTTAAATTATTCCAGAACATAAATTGTTCGAATGAAATTGTCGACGGGACACAAACGCATTTAATAAATGCTTGTTTATCGGCCATTGACCGGTAATTAATGTTATTTCGATCCGATCGGGGAAATCAAGTTATTGATAATGGAATCCCTCCTTGCGTTTTATTGGGACAAATGATAGTTATTAACGGTGATGTTGAAACGATAAATAAAGATGGTATTAACTATTATTTGTTGTGGGGCTTTATTATCTGTCGACAAATTTTCTTTTCTGTTTTTTCATCGGACTGCCAGAGCGGGCACGAAAAACCGCCACCGCTTTATGGTTGATATTCCGAAAACCCGTACGAAGCGCTTTGATTCCACATTTATTGTGCGAACTGCTAGTCTGTGGAATGCGCTGCCTGAATGGGTGTTCCGCTATGGTTACAATCTGGGTGTCTTTAAATCACGAGTGGATCGGTTTCTTCTAGTCAAGCATGCTCCAACGTTGACCGTTGACATTATTGCTTAGCATCAGGCTAGATGGAGGGCAAATGCAAGCCTATTATTCATTGTAAAAAAAAGAACTGTGAGCTTATTTTCCAGTAACGGCGGTGTGAAATACTTGATTGATTGATGCTGAAATAAAGTACAGATTCGCTTAAGGAACTGTTTTGAAGATGTACAAAATAGTATTAATTCGTGAACATTGATTATTGCATTCGTTGGTGGGTGTTTTTTTTTTTAAATATATTATACTAGCGGTCCGCCGCAGGTTCACACATGTATAGATTATAGTCTATGTCACCCTGGAATAGTGTAGCTTCCCAACAGTGAAAGAATTTTTCAAATCGGTTTAGTAGTTTCGGAGCCTATTCAATGCTAACAAACAAACAATCAAATCTTTCCTCTCTATAATACAATATATCGTACAATAGGTTACGTAAATATAGTCTAGGTATGGATATATTTGTCTCTAGTATTTCATCCATAAGGAAGTGGTTAAGTGACAACTTTTTCAAAAATTATTTGTGAAAATATGTAGGTACCATTCTGTCTTAAATATTAATTTATTATTTTATAAATGTATTTCTTAACTTGTTAAGTGCACATCTTAGTTTGTCTTTGTTTATTTAGAGTCTATTGCTTTTTTCTTTGTTCTAGTAATATTATACATCTATATTTTTATTCACATGTTTTAGCGTTCATATAATGTACTTTGTTTTTTATAAGTAGAAACTTTTAAATGGCCCCTTTGTTTCTAGCTAATTATTAACTCTGTTAATTAAGACCGTTAGTTTCTCTAAGATAATAAAAATAAAATAAATAAATAAATAATATTATAGTATCGATAGGCTTGCGCTTGGCCGCCATCTCGCCTGATGTTAAGTGACGATTTAGTCTACGATGAAGCACGCTTGCGTAGAACAAAATTAAATGTCACCACCTTGTTTGGGCCATGCATTGCTTCCTTTTACTCCACTACATAAATACCTAATCATGGAAGTTTTTATAGTAAAAAGCAACCAAAATGAAACTGAACCAATCAGCTGATTCAGGAATGAATCGCTCCGACCGCAGCCCGACCGGTTCGTTAAACAGAATTATCTAGCGCTAATCTTCTGATTTCTTATCACGTTTTTTTCCAAAACCCAAAGGTTAATTACATAATTGATTCCTTTTGATGTTTCTTTCCGTTCACTGGCTTACGAAAATTTCCTTTTTTACGCTTTGAAGCCTGCTTATAAAGGGATACTTTTTCTTTTATCAATTTGGGAAACTTCGTTAAGTTAGCGATTTAGATTTTTTGGGGTATAGTGTTTTTGCTTAAAATGTGTCTGCTTTCAATCAATAGAACTCAATGGAATTTTTTAATAGAAGCAAAGGCATTCGAGAATTTACTTTACACTTTACATTCATTGTGAAAAGCTAGATCACACATAGAAGTAACAATACGATGTTTTCAAAAAATTCAAATTTTTCGAAAAGGGTAGGTTAATCTAAGGTATATTTAGGATGCAAAGATGTAAATACCTACTATTTCATCATCATTTCAGCCATAGGACGTCCACTGCTAGACGTCTAGGCCTCCCCATCGATCTCCAAAAGGGCCGGGTGGAAGCGGCCTTACCTACCTATACCTTAGATTAGCCTTTTTGTTTTTTTTTTAAACATCGTAGAGATAGGTACTTCTATGCGCGATTATGATCGTATGTCAACGTTCACACGGTATAATAGCTCACAAAAGTTACCTACCTAACCACCAACGATATTTAAAACAATGGATCTTGGGCCAGCGCTAAATGTCCCGAAAGTTGACTAACACCATCACCAGCCAACTATGTCAGCCGCTAACGTGCTGAGTACGCTGCCAACTGGTAGTGGGTTTGACCGTTTGAATTGTCTTTAGACTTCGAACGGTCTATGGGTAGTCTGACTATATTTAGGGTTCCGTAGCACTACAAGGAACCCTTTTATTTCGTTATGTTAAGTTGTATAAGTTCGTCCGTCTGCCCTAATTTGTTTATAATCTTCTAACTTCTATAGTTACTAAGGTAAATGCAAAAAACATTGCTCAAATAAAAACTAAAATAAAAAAATTTATTGTTAACGAACGTTTTTAATTAATAATTTTAAAACATGGTGACCTTACATATTTATATTCCTAGTAGAAGTGCATGAGTGCCCAAACTAGGAAAACCTGTGAGATGGCATACCAATGAACTGATTACAAATTAAGTATAGACTTCAATATTAAATAAAAACAAACAAATTTTGTATTGCCAGGCAAACAGAAGAAAGTTGTCTACCACTTTGTCATAGTCATGTCAAGGAACCCTACCATATGCGTGTCTCGATACACTCTTAGCCAGTGGTTGTATAAAAGGCCAAATAGTTATGGTATTTAGTGTTAGCTTGTATTTTGTTTATTTAATAATTAGCGGTCCGCCCCAGCTTCGGACGGGTATAGATTATAGCCTATGTCACCCGGGGATAGTGTAGCTTCCCGTCAGTGAAAGAATTTTTCAAATCGGTTCAGTAGTTTCGGAGCCTATTCAATGCAAACAAACAATCAAATCTTTCCTCTTTATAATATTAGTATAAAAGTATAGATAAAGTAAAAAAACTATCAGCGCATTTAGTCTTCATTTGCGGCTAGCAAAATTAGACATGGTTGTAACGAAATAGTTTTTAAATTAGTTTGTCGGTCTAAATGAATATTATATATCAAGACACTTCGTGATTTTTGTACCAAACCTAAAATCCATATGTTTGTAAATCAATGTCAGTTACCTAAGTAAATTAGGTAATATTCTACGTTGTTAGTTATGTAGGGAAGGTCTATTCTTCAAACTAAACAATTGCGTTACATCAAGTGAAAGACAATTAAGCCAGTGTAATATAAAGCTTTGTCTACATAATGCGGGGATCCCGGGGTCCGATCCCGTCCCTGAGACGGGTCCGTCCGGGTCCGGGTGGACAGTTTCCGGGATTAGCGGGGACCGGCCACTGTCCGGGATCAAGGTTTGTGTTTGTTCGACGTTACAGTGGAAAGGTTTTTAGTTGTATTGTATTATGGTAACTAAGTATTGTGAATTTCAAGGTGACGTTTCAAAACCGCTAACTTTTAACGTAAATTGTAATGACGACTGGTGCGGCTCAGTTGTAACATGTCTGTCTTATGAACAAGAGTTTTTGGATTCGACTTCCGGCCGGGCAGATGTTTGAATTCTATTCTGGGTAACTTCCTGGGGCTTTACGGCTACCTCTTAACGCGGGTTCAAAACAGAGCTGAAGCAGCGTAGTATGGAAAATCACGCTAGGGCCTTACGGTTACCTGTTTTAAGCGATTCTGTTTAGGTGATTGTGAAAAGTTGCGCGACCACGTTAGCAGTTGGCCGTAGAGCCCCTGGTTTTGTTTGGCGGTTTAAAAAATAATAATTTGAGCAACGCGTTACTATTCCAACAGTGCTAATTGTCAAGAAACTAGAAAACATTTTTACTATAGAAACTGACGTAGTTTTCACACATTTTATTTATATTACACGGGAATTACTCACGTAAGATTAAGCCAGTCACTCCGACTACAGTTTCAACCGTATTAGGCAGTCTTTTTCAAGGTGAATTAATGAGTGAGTAATTCCCATGTAATATAGAAAACATTTTCTTGGATAGCTTATAAACAGAATATCTTTTCATTAGGTATACTTACAACTTTATCTTTGACCACATCGTCGCTTACCAATAGGCGAGTTGGGGATCAAACGCGGACTTATCCACGATAAAAAATAAAAAATCAGTTTGCATAATAAAAAAATTAATCAAAGCGCTTTGTACGGATTCGTGAAAATGGCCAAGAATAAGAATAATAAGTTATATTAAAAGAGTTTAAAAGCAGAGGAACTTGCCATCGCCTCAGTAGATTTGGGATTCGCCGGTTGTCCGTCACAGAGGCACTTTGTGTGCATGGGAAATATTCTAGCGGCTCAGATGGTATGGTCTTGCCGATGAGTAGAAACAATAGACAGTATACACTTTACATTCTACAAGGTTATTGATAAGCGCAGCGTAGTACGTCCACCACAAGTTGGACAGACGACCCAAAAGAGACCGCAAGGAAACGCTGGATGCTGGCCGCTTCCATCCGGCCCTTTTGGAGATCGGTGGGGGAGGCCTATGTCCAGCTGTGGACGTCATATGGCTGAAATGATGATGATGATGATGACTGATCATGGCTCTCATACTTACTTAACAACTTTTTTCCCATGAATTCAAACAAAACTTGACATATTAACAAAAAAATAAGATTGTATGTTTTTTGTGTATTTATATGTGCAATATCTTCCTTATCTTTGCATGCCCAGAAACGCGTTACTTTTCATTTGAAACCACGTAAATTTATTGCCATTTGTAGCCCTAATATAAATATTTTTATTTGGAATTGAAGTAAAAAGAGACGAATTGTTTAAAGTCAAAGAACTAATGTTGTTAGTTATGAAGTAGGAAGACGGCCTGCAAGAGGCCAAAGCTTATTTTTCGATACCATATTGCCAAGTTACTATTAAACTATTTCAAAAATAAAATCAAAAATAAAAAAAAATATAAAAAAAATAAGAAAAAAAAACGTAATTATTTTATCTTTCGACAAAGAGAAATGACCTGCCGGCCTAACATGCGCACCGCGACAAAATCTTTTCACTTTTTCAAGCGAGAACGCGATAAGACGCCTACGTTTTCGTATATGCCTGTCACGCTTTGGCACGATAAAAAGAGTCGACAAAAGTTTGTCGCGACGCGCTTGTTAGCCCGGCTGTTCAAAAAAAATTACATTAGACCAGTTTTTTTTTTCTTTCTTTCACATATCATCATTTTGACCCCAATCCCTTAAATATTTCGTGTAAAATATAATTCACGAAAACACAAGAATAATGACTAATACTATTTAAATGCGGTGTCCATTACCAGTATGCAGTCGGTGCCAACCTTATAAAAAATAGAGTGAGCATTCTGAGCATTGCTTGTATTAGAATTTATTCATCGCCGTACGCAAAGTTTTGGCGGTGCAAGACTGGAATACAGAGAGAGCTTAGCGTGGTGCAGATAAGCTTCAATACGAAGATACTGTTCCACAAGAAGCGACACGTATTAGTAGGGTACGTACAACGAGCATTTGTAACGAGCTATTAGACATCGAGATACAACATATACAGGGTGTAAAGGGAACACTCTCGAAGTCAAAAGAAGGTAATTGTACTCATCATTATGAACCACTTTTAGTATGGGACCAACCGTGAAATAGCGAAAAAAAATCAGCTGTTCCATACATTTTGTCGAGTGTCAATGACCGTTTTCTATAGAACAGCTGATATTTTTTCGCGATTTCAGGGCTGGTCCCATAGTAAAAGTTGTTCATAATGATGAGTACAATAACCTTCTTCTGGCTTCGATAGTGTTCCCCTTACACCCCGTATAGAGCCAAAAAAAATAAATATTGTCTATACGTTTAGTTTGGATGACAATTGGTGACATGGTTAGCTAAATAACTTCAATTCTAAATCCAATATGGTAAACTGAAAAATGGCGGTTGTTTTTTATATTCCCCATCGTGGGTATCAAATGAAAGGTTTTGCTGCGAAAAACACGAAAAATATAATGACGTCACACTACATTCAATATGGCGAACGCCCTCAGATGGCTGACCAAATTGTATTATCTACCCTCATGATATGCGTATCAAATGACAGGGTTTGCTGAGAAAATACGCTAGTTTATTAATAAAAAAAAATTATTGATAAAAAATGGGTTGAAAGTATAGAAATTCTTTGACTAGTTAGACTTAGACTATCTATATCTATGTGAGAAACCTAACCAGCCCTTCATTCGGAAGCTCATCCAGTATCTTGCTAGTCCATGTAGATAACTGTTCATGCCGCGCTGTCGTTATATCTCAAAACAATGGTAGCAGCAACTTTAGAACATTATGCAGGGTAAGGTGCGCGCGTGATTGTAAATATGAATAAACGATCTTTATTGTCTGCAAATCTCGATTTTTATGCTCATACTGTGCTCTCGTGTGACCCAGTAACGCGCGTGGTGTGAACACTTGGAGCGTCTGTAATAATTACGTGACTTTTATTTTTGCGTAAAAATAAAAGCTCCCGGAAACTAAACGGGTCTAAATTACAAAATTCGAAAAAAATATTTAAAAAATAACGGGGATGACCACCAACTCGCCTGTTGGTAAGCGACAATGTAAAGTAAAAGTAAAGTAAAGTAAAATTTTATTGTGGTTTAAACAAGTTTACATACCTACCTAAATGTGGTCGAAGATGAAGCACGCAGACTTAGAAGATACCTATTCTTTCTGGCCTTGAAAAGGCCCAGGTTATATCTCTCAGGAAACAAGGAATGGCAGGTTGTTCCAATATTTGTCCGTACGGATTAGAAACGAAAAAAATATCATCATGAAAATTGTACTGGTGAAGTTTTTTTTCCATAACATATTTATATGGGTGTTATTTGCTAGCGTATATTATCCTGCTACTTGGCAAAGTCCTCCCATCTAGTCCTTTTATACCTCATCATCATCATCATCAGCCAGAAGACGTCCACTGCTCAACGTAGGCCTCCCCCTTTAACCTCCACACTGAACTGAGCTTTTATACCTCCTCCACTCTTATTATGGTAGATATTTTGAGAAGTTATCCACAGCAGTCCGTACTCCGTAGTAACATGTGCTAAAACGCTAGGGAATATAATGCCTTCTGTTTTAGGAACTGGTCAAAAGTTAGCTCACAAAACTTTTAAAACACGCGGTGCGAAAAAAAATTGGCGAGGTGACGCTTTTATACTGTAGGTACAGGCTTAAGGACAATAAGAAATAAGTGTTTGTTCAACACAAAGTACTGCATTAGATCTCCAAGATTGTCCGTCAAAACAGACTCATAATAAAAAAGACATTCGTATTTGAAATAATAAATCACCCATAAAAGTATTTCCTGTTTACAAAGCATAAAATATTTGCACAGAAATCCTTTGAGGCGGGATTTGCTTGGAAAGTCAGGGACCAAATCGGGATATCCCCGAAACTACTCTTACGTATTCTCTGTAGGATCAAAACTCAAAAGGCGCGCATTGCATTGCATTATACGTACTAGTAGGGATGTGACGATGTATCGATAATCCGTAAAAACATCTACAATATTACATTGTAAGTACCTCTATAATTCATCGAATATCCATTTCCTGAATAAAATATTTGAGAAAATAAATATTATTATGTCATTTTAATCGAAAAAAACATGACAATGACAAAAGCAAAGACAATGTCGATTGCTTTTGAACCAAAAAGAGAAGGTATTAAATCTTTTCCTGTTCCCGTCCGAAAACCCCGTTATTCAGTCAAATATTTTTAGTGTAAATCATATTCAATCGCTTCTTTAACTCAAATATATCGATATTTATCATAGCCTTAGTTGCACGTGCTACATGCATTTCTATTGAATTCCTTAGTACAATCAGATATGTTTGGCGGTTGGTTAAGCCGGTACGATTGTTCCGGTATTACGCCACGTACTACCGCTTTGTGTATTGACATTTGCAAAGTTTAGAAATAGGTACTTTGAAATGGTGCTTTAAAAAAATAACGTTTGTTTTGGAATTGTGCTTCATGGCTAACTATGTATCTATGCATTCGATTGAATATGCATATACAATAAATTTAATTTACTTCTTATATTTTAAAACGTAGGTACTTCACTGACCCTCACTTGTCTCATTTTGTACCATTTAAATCAAGAGCGAATTTTTCATACCACTGGCTTTTCGGTGAAGGAAAACATCGTGAGGAAACCTGCATACGTACGGAGAAGGAATGCAATGGTGTATGTGAATCCATCAATCCGCACTGGGCCAGCGTGGTGGATATGGCCCAATCATCCTTTCGAGGGTAGCCTAATAGTCTAGCAGTGGACTGTTAAAAGGCTGATTATGATTATAATGAAATCAAGAGTGGCAGCGGTGACTTGATATTGAATCAGGTGATTTGGTTTGGTTACCTCTTTTAGTAACTAGTATGACATATATTTTTTTACCCACGACCGAATCAGAAAAGATGTCATTACTTCTTATCAAACTGACCAGATTTTGATCAAACAAGTTAGAATCACCGTAACAAAACCTGCATTAAAATAAAAAAAAGCATTTTAATTAGTTCAGCCATTTTGGGGAAAATCACTATCACCACTATCACTATCATCACTATCACTATCACTACATAGTATAAAACAAAGTCACTGTCGCTATCTGTCCGTCCCTATGTATGCTTAAATCTTTAAAACTACGCAACGGATTTTGAAGCGGTTTTTTTAATAGATAGAATAATTTGAGAGGAAGGTTTGTACGTATAACTAGCAACCCGCCCTGGCTTCGCACGTAAATTACACCCGTGCGAAGCCGGGCGGGCGGATCGCTAGTACCACAGAAAAGAGAAGTAAATAGAACGGAAATGAGAAGGAAAATCTGTCGCCAGGTATTATGACAGAGTTTTGCTTGAACATTCTCATGTATCGAACTCCGCATCCAAAGAACTTGGACCTTACCTTTTTGGGTTACGTCTCAAAGTTCTTTGTCCGCATCACAGCTGCTAACTGATTTCAAATAACTGACGTTTCGTTAATATGGGTGCAACTGGCTACAAAAAAAAACTTACAAAAATGCCTTGACAGCCGTTCTAATTTAAACAATATTTTTTTTCTTTTCTGTGGCTAGTACACACTAAAACATAAACTTGTCTTCTCCACTGCGTTGTAGCTAAAAAGGTACAGAATTAGAATGACAAGTGAAAGTAGCAGTTTCTTAAAGAACACGAGTACAACCACGTCTCAATAAGATACCTACCGAGTATTAAGAAACTCATCACAAAATCACACAACTCCTCAACTCAAACCCGACCCCAACTCATACAAAACAAGAAGCCCAGTTATAAAACTGGCATATCTTAATAAAAAAGTTAGAGACAGGTTCTACGCAGAAGCACAATTTCACTCACGTTCGACTATAAAAAGTCTACAAAAAGTGGCACTTGTAACCCTTCTTACTAGCCCCGTAAAGCTAAATGCACACGGGAAATATGGCCCTGTTTTTGGGCCCCATTTGTTGCTCGAATATACGACGCAGACTATAGCCTCTATTTAGGACAAAGGAAATAAAATCTGCAGATGGTTTCTTCAAGTCCGAGTCACGTAAAAATTGTACAACATATTTGTATTTATTTTGAAGACAAGCTTTTGAGATTCAAATTGTAATATTGCTTGTAGCACTTAGATGCCAGATGGACAAAACTTTTCTTCTACTCCACCTTGTAGCAAGCGATTTTTGAACCACTAGGAATTTACTTTTTATAATTTTACTAGATGCACGAGTTAAAATAGTCGTTAAGTTTTCTTAAAATTTCTAATTTTCTGCGCAATTTTCTTAATATTTCTTTCCGTAAGAACCTTCTACAAAGTATTAGAAAGCTTTAAAAAAAAGATGAATGAAATCGGTCGGAAATTCATTCTCAAATTATTACGTGACCAAGGTAAATAGGGATTCATTTTTATGTATATAGATAGATAGATAGCTTAGATTTATGAACGTGTTCTGGCTAATGTGATGCCATCCCAGGTGGGGGCCACTGTTAGAATCCGTAGTTCACCTAGGTAAACAACGGGTCAGTGTTAGTAACCTTAGTTCACCCAGGTGATCTAGCTAGGTGAACCGCGGGTAGGGAACTCATAAATCTGACCTCAAGAAGACAATACTAATCATCAAAGTTGATAAAATATATCGGATTAGTCGGTAAAGTAACTAACTGACACAGAGATACAGAAAAATCTTAGATTGTTTTTTTTAATATTATTATTACTATTGTAAGCATTAACTTTGTAATGCTACAAATCTATTTAATATATGAAAGTAATGACGTTGACATCCATGTAGCATAAGGAGTAAGGGAGACAGAATAGTTATATAATTAGAGTAAGAGAGAAGGTGAATAAAGTAATGGCGAACGTACCTCGGCCTTTCATTTACTTACATGGCGCTGCGGACAGGATACACTATGCGGATTTACTTACACTATGAAGTGACAGTACTGCAAGACTTTCAGGACATGTGTGCGTTCACCCTAACTACGCATTGATGACAAACTTTCTTTTATTCGAGTCGACAGTTTAACAAAGATCGTAAAGCGACTTATTTCTACATGTTTTATTGTCACGGAACCCAGCAGAATATTTTAGGGCCCGTCAAAAGTTTCACTTAGCACGGTATCAGGTTTTAATGGGTCTTTCTTCAGTATCTTTTGATGGAAGTTAGTTAATAACATAATGAAACTATTCTAAGTTCTATAAAAGATAGATGAGTCATAAAATTGATTGAATAAATTAAAACTAGCTGTGAAGATATTAAAATTGTAGTAAAATAAGTTTATATGATTCGGCTTAGACAGAATTTTAGTACCTCATTACGAGCTATAGGTAAATATATTTCGGGACATTTTTCACACACGGTCATCTGACCCCAAACTAAGCAAAGCTTGTGATATGGCTGCCAGAGACTGATATACATAAATATATAGTTTTAAATACATACTTAAATATATATTCATATTAATTTATTAATAAAATGTTATTTTACGTGTCAAACTAATACAAATCAAATAATAAATTCTAGCAATCAAATAATAAATTAGATCACATCACACATCACATCATCAGCCTGTAAACGTCCACTGCTGAACAAAGGCCTCCCTCGTAATGAGGGGTATTGCCATAATCCCCACGCTTGGCAGGCGGCTTGGGGATCGCAGTACGTTCACCGAGTACTAATAGGACGCTGCTACCCATCCTACGGTGGTTCTGGTCGCAGTTTTAGGACATACCCGGGTCCAATTAGGGGAAATTAGATCAAACAATAATAATTTAAAGAGACTAGAAAAAAAAAATAGATTAATCAATTAAATAAAAAAACTTAAGTCGGTTATAAAATAAAAATTACAGTTAATGTAATAAAATCCTTTAAATAAAAATTAATAAACAAATTAAATTATACATTTATAATATAAGTAGGTAGTAGGTATAAGTTTTTAATTCACAATAAGCCGTACCGTCTCATGATGTCGATTAAACTGGCCAAGTGTAAGTCGGGCTCGTACACTGAGGGTTCATTACCACCACATAAATTGTTAACTATACTAATGCACAAGTGAAAGTAGCATCATTTGCGAAATCCACCTGTGCAAGTACCATCTTTTGCGGTACCATTTGTTTCAGCTATTTAATCGCCAAGCATTAATAATAACTTTATTGATTACATTAGAGCAAATACAAAAATATGTTTACATAAAGGTTTGTATGGGAGCCTTTCTTTTTACTTATTGACTTTATTATTATTTGACAATTAATCCGCCGTAACATTATGTATTCTATGTTTTTTTTTTACTGGCTATCTATTACGGTTCGAAAGATATAGCCGTTAAAGGGTAGGACGGGCAGACAGATGAACAGACAGATAGACAGACAGCGTAGACTTAGTAATAGGGTCACGTTTACACCCTTTGGGTACGGAACCCTAAAAATGAGATCACAAAAAGGCTAGATTATTTAACGAAATCTAGATCTATAGAGATTCACTTGATCTCTTTCAATGAAAATCCATTGCTTATTTTACCTTTTTCAATCGGTAAGTCTAACTTAGAGAAAAGACTAGTTCTGAATCCACCTTATTTATATTCAAAGGTCTTACAAATAGAATCTGTATTTCTCGACGCATCTACGCGACGTAATAACTACGTCGTGAACGTATAAAATATGGGATATGCATCGACGTAGAAATTTAACATCGATGGAGATAAATGACCCTATTTTGAATTTTTGTAAAATTACTGCTTCAATTAAGCACTTTTTTTTTTTTTACATCAGACTAGGCTAACCTTTGACCGCGATCTCGCCTGATGGAAAGCGATGATGCGGTTGAAGATGGAGCACGTTTTCCCAGTAGTAACCTATTAACCCTAGACTTGAACACTCCAAGATTGTAATGCTGCGGAAACACAGACTGGGGCAAGGCGTTCCATTGTTTTGCTGTTCTAATTAAGAAAGAGGAGTCAAAACGCTTGGTGCGAATAACTAGCGGGTAACTTTTGTAAATATGTCAAATAATATAATCCTTACTAATATTATACATGCGAAAATGTTTGTTTGTTTCTCCAGAGCAACGGATTGACGCGATTTCTGCATAGGTATACTTCAAGAGTGCGGCTTGTCCCAGATGCATGGCTTCTGTAGAATTGTCTACGCGGGTAAAACCGAGTAAAATTAAAAGCTGACCCCTCTTAAAATTAAAAAAAAGAGTACATTTTGATTGCTATAAAATTTAGTTGAAAATAATTTTAAAAACGATATCCGTAGGTACATGATAAGGTAAACAACAGTGGCTTTTCAATTGTTTTTCTTGCGTTTCATGTCCAACGATTATAATTCCATGAACTACATATATGAGGGACCGACGTAGATGATTTCCCAGGGGAAAAGAATGTCTTTGCTGCTCAGTATGTAATTACTGTGTGTAAATAACATAAAATTGTTTTACGTTGGCCAGATTGACCCTTGGTGGCTTCACGGGATTGCCGGATGGTGGATTGAGATGAAAACGGGGTAAATTAAGTTAAATTAAAGTTTTGTTTGACAAATAAGCATCACGCATGTCCCTTATATTAATATACTTTGCTGTAATAGTAAGAAATCATACAATATTACAATTCTAAGCAAGCGTGCTCCATCGTAGACCGCATCATCGCTTAATATCAGGCGAGTTAGCGGTCAAACGCAAGCATATACAAAAAATGCTAAGCTAAACCTCATTTTTATTTAAGTACTAGCGACCCGCCCGCCCGGCTTCGCACGGGTGTAATAATTACGTGCGAAGCCGGGGCGGGTCGCAAGTTATATATATAAACCTTCCTTGAAAATTTATCTAACTGATGGTGAAAACCGCATCAAAATCCGTTACGTGGTTTAGGAGAAGTTAGCGACCATACAGACAGATGCGGAAAGCGACTTCAATCTCTATGTAGAGGAGATAGAGATAGAGAAGATAGAGATAGAGATGAGATAAACTCGGCCCTGCACTAATGACTTCATAAATTATGTGCAGTTTAAACCGGTATGTCCAAGAACCTCAAGTCCAAATATATGTCTTTCAACAACATGAACTGGGCCAGCATGGTGAATTAGGGCCTTTCCTCTTTCTCTCTATGAATGAAGGCTTGTATACCAACAGTAGGCAGCAATGTAAAGAGCGTAAAAATATTTTGAATAATTGAATATTATCTATCCAAAATAAACGAAAAAAAATTAACAATTTATTTTATGACTTTAAAAGAAAAATAATGAAAAAGCACTTTTGTGCACTTAAGAAAACCCGTTTTCAATAAATAGTAATATTTCACTTAAAGTTTTCAGAACGGCTCTCGAGAGATACCTCACAACTTTGAGAACTTATACCTACATAAAAGCAAACAAATTACTGAACATTTCAAAAATACATTTCGCATAATAAAACAATATTTCGTTAATTTTAGGTCTCTTTGAGATTGAGAGACGATATTAAAACCACAGATGTACTCGTATTTCTTGAGAATTCACAAATTACCCATCTCAGAAATACGAATAAAATTACACTAATATCACAAATATGAAAGTTTGTTTGTGTGACTCATCTTCGTATATAACGGATTTGTATAGAAACAGTCTATCATATTCTTGTAGGGCCCTGATTCTGTAACTACAGACACGCACGTAACGCGGCGCGTTAAGTTAACCTCTAAAAGTTTTATTTTTAATTTTTTAATAATATTTGCCTATAATGGGGCTTTACAAAAAAATACAGGTAACATGTAAAAACAATGTTTCGCCATTATTCTGCCTTTCGGCATGCAAATTTGGCACTTACATACTATGGAAACGAATTTTACATATAAATCAATTAAATAATATGCCTAAATAAAAATAAATATACAAACACTCAAATTTTTTATTGAAAATGAAGAAATTATTTGTTACAAGTACAGCCTGGGCCCTGATTCCGTAACCTCTTAAAATTTGGATTCTTTTCCTTAGGAATAAAGACCAACTTTTTGAGGTAAACTAAACACGGCGCGTTACGTGCGTATTTGTAGTTACAGAATCCTAACTCCTGGGCCCTGTTTGGCACTACCCTACAGAACACAAACTTAGATTACACACAAATAGCAAATATCACAAATTATAAGTCATTATACAAACGCTATTCACGGTCAGACTTGTTTGTTGTATATATTGTTAGTTAGCCTTTATTTCTTAGGGAACAGAGTCCAATTTTTTTGAGGTTAACTTAACGCGGCGCGTTCCGTTCGTATTTCAGCTAGTAAATCAGGACCCTGGTGTTCCAGCGTCTGGGCATAGAAGTCTGGCGCAATCATCCATGCTGGCCCAGTGCATGATGGTGAATGTCATTATGTCTTTATACTTTTTACTTTAATAATTATTAAATAATGGAATTTGTGTTATTATTTATACATGATATTAATCACCTGAAATTGGGCTAGATAGCACAAACTGCAGCGCGTGAAAAGAGAACCGAATGTGGTTTAAACTTTAGTAGGAAGTATAGTATTTAATTTCACATGAGTTTGAAACAAAAGCGAATTAAATTTAGCATGGCAAATTTAACATATTAGGCCTTATTGTCTTCATTATCATGATCATCATCAGCCAGAAGACGTCCACTGCTGAACATCTGAACGTCAGCCTGCCATCTGCATCCACTGGATGCCCGCGACTCTCATGATGTCGTCGGTCCATCTAGTGGGAGTCCGTCTTTTCCGCTGCGTCTTCCGGTTCATGGTCTCCACTCAAGAACCTTTCTTCCTCATTGGTTACGGTTCTAAGAGCGATGTGGCCTGCCCATTGCCACTTCAACTTACAAATTTTAATAGCTACATCGGTGATTCTGGTTCTTTGGCAAATATCCACGTTCCGGATTATATCGCTCAAAGAAACTCCGAGCATAGCTCTCTCCGTTGCCCGCTGTGCGACTCTGAGTTTTTCTAAAAGGCCAGCAGTTAAGGTCTTAGTCTTATGTACGAAATATCTGGTGTACACACCAGATATTAAGAGTTTGTAAAACTAAAGAGTATATAAAGACTAAACTATATAAAGAGTTTATGAAACTACTAGCTGCACCAGTGCTCAAAAATGGTGATGATGATGATGAAAAGTAGCCTATGTCACTCTATGACTCTTGAACTATAACCATGCAAAGAATCAGGTCGATCCGTTGATCCCTTGCAGCCTGAAAGAGGAACAAACATCCATACATCTATACATCCATACGTACAAACTTTCGCGTTTATAATATTCATCATTCATCATCATTTCAGCCATAGGACGTCCACTGCTGGACATAGGCCTCCCCCATCGATCTCCAAAAGGGCCGATTGGAAGCGGCCTGCATCCAGCGTTTCCCTGCGGTCTCTTTTAGGTCGTCTGTCCATCTTGTGGGTGGACGTTTATAATATTAGTAGGATCTAATAGTTCTACACTGCAAGTAAATCCACGGGAGCAGCTAGTTGCATTATAATAGCCAGATGGCTAGCATGGACTCCTAGAGAGGGGTCAGTATCCTAAATGAAAAATGCCAGCGTGAAGTTAGAGCATCATAAACTCTTGTCACCAATTACAAAGGTACTCTAAGTTACATGTTTATATTGCGGTTACATTTTCAAAGAAAATTAATTTCTTAATATTTTACGGGCCATTTTCTACCACAAATCTCATGATAGTAAATTCTTATTTAATTTTTCTATTGGCGTACCAAAACTGTATTTAACTTTTTTTAAGTCACAAACCGGCAAAGTGTGAGTCAGGCTCTCGCACTGAGGATTCCTTACCACCTCATAAATTGTTAATTACTGAAGTACAAAAAATAAGTGCAAAATTACAACAATTTGTCCAGGAGGTCAGCTATCCAAGTACCAACCACGCCTGACGTTGCTTAACTTGGTGGTGAACAGTTTGTCACCAACTCGCACTTGGCCAGTTTTTTTTTTTTTTTTATTTACTTTAGAGTATTTGCCTACTGGTAGCCCATTTGGGAGACCGCTAGACTTGAAAGCGTGAAGTCGCTGGTTCAAACCCCGGGCCCGTACCAATGAGCTCTTTGGAGCTTATGTACGGATTTTCATACCACTGGCTTTTCGGTGAAGGAAAACTTCGTGAAGAAACCTGCATACGTACGGAGAAGGAATTCAATGGCGTATGTGAATCCATTAACCCGCACTGGGCTAGCGTGGTGGATATGGCCTTATCACCCTTTCGAGGGTAGGCTAAAAGTCCAGCAGTGGAGTGTTAAAAGGCTGATAATGACCTACTATAGTCATGATAAGTTTGACGCTTGTACCTATGTATTACCGGTTTTTCACAAGAGCAAATACAAAAATACGTTTATAAACATGTTTGTTGTATTAGGCCATTTATTGTTTACTTTTTTACTTTATAATTATTTCTTAGTTAATCCGCTGTAACATTACATATCCTGTGATAGTTTCAACTGGCTATCTATAACTATTCCAAAGATACAGCCGTTAAAATGTAGGACAGACGGAGGGACAGACAGACAGCGTAGGCTTATTAATCAGAATCAGAATCAGAATAATCTTTATTGTAAAAACTGGTACATTATAAGGTGTTATAATTATTTTAGTAGTATCACAGTTTACACATATCGGGCATACAATGTTTTGTTTGTTTCTTACAAATAAATACAACTTTTTATTTATTTATAATATTACAGAGATAAGACACATTACTACGTAAATACAAACGAAAATGAAAATAAAATATTATATTAAATTATAATATTATATGTCATCTTGTTCTTAAAAATAATTTTAGAAATAACATATAAGCCTAATAAAATTTTAGTGAGATGTAATTTATAAAAATATGCTACTACAATTATTTACAGCTTTATTAAATAGTATTACGTTTAAAAACCTTAAAAACAAATAAACGTAATTTTTTTTCAAATTGTGAATGCTGTAATGTTTAAATATGGAAACTGGCGTGGTTTTCACATATTTTATTTATATTACACATCTATACTAACACATCCCACTGACTCTTTTGACTCAAGTGGTCGAAAGCGTTGAGAAAAATCTCAACTATTTCAGGAAGTAGGAAAACTGTTTTTCTTGCGCCAGTCATCGCTGTATCTAGTCGGGTCGTTAGTGGAGTTACTGACAGGAAGATAATTACTTGAGTTTCAGTTATTTAACAGATACCTGCTAAGGAACGCTTCGACGAATAAATTTCACGAATTGTGGAATTTCTTGCGAGAATTCTGTGGCTGAGAAGTGGAATTTTATATAGCTTGTGTTAGTAGTATTTCATATACATACGGGGTGAACAATAGAATAAATAATTATAATTTTTAGAAAAAAAAGAACCGATTTCATGACTATAAATACCTACATTTACAAGCTGAAACTAAAAAGTAGAAAATATTGTTTAATATTACGACTGAAATACTTTGTATCCATGGTCTTGAAAAATTTAACGAAAAACAACAGGGCCCGGTCGCCATGGAGACACTTTGTTTTTTTGAAGTTCTGTTGTAAGAACAGTTCCTCTATGTTTTCCGTTCAGTTGACAGCGTCGCTAGTGGAGAACAAAGTATGAAATTCACCAAGAAATAACGCATAAATAAATAAATAAAAGCGCTAGCCCAGGAAAAAAAGAAATAACTGTAGTTCCAATTTTGCCCACTTTAACAGCTAAGTTGGTGGCACTGTGCAATGTACATTGAATTCGTTGCTTATCGTTATGTTTTTGTAGATTTTTCAAAAAGCGCTTATCAATGTCGATAAAAAAAATATGGGACCACCTATGAGATGAGACCTATCAACCAAAAAAATAATGATCAAAAACAATTCTAAATTGGCGGAGTAATCGCGTAACAAACATACATAAAAAAAACATACAGTCGAATTGATAACCGCCTCTTTTTGGAAGTCGGTTAAAAATTTAATCAAGTGACCGGTAATTTTTTATGATATTACAAAGAAAAACACGAATTTAGCAAACGTGTTCTATTAAAACACTGTTTTAAACTATCACGGTTGTTCACTAAAGTTATATGATTTATTACGGAATATTTACCGTGGTAAGGTTGTGGAATTCTTCAGTCTTCCCGTGAACATGGTGCATGTCATCATCATCAGCCAGAAGACGTCCACTGCTGAACATAGGCCTCCCCCTTTAGCCTCCACACTGAACGACAGCCTGCCTTTTGCATCCACTGGATGCCCGCGACTCTCACAATGTCGTCGGTCCATCTAGTGGGAGGTGGTGCATGTAACTGAGCTCATTCCACAACCTTACCACGGTAAATATTCCGTAAATAATCAAATAACTTTCGTGTTCTATTATATATATAAATTATGCCATGAAGTAAGTAACACCTTTATGTTACACCCAGCGAAATAATTTTGCTAGTACATCCCGTATAATACAGGATGTTTGGTAGCTGAATGCAAAGCTGTAAGAGGGTGACAGCTTAGGCCTTTTCGACTATTCTGCAACATATTTATCTTACAGCAAGTTTCACATATATATCATCAAAAATATATATTTATTTAAAAATATAAGATAATAGTTATTCAAACACTTAGGTTAGTTTGGGAAATAGGTAAGTACCCAGACGATAGGGAACATTGGAATAAAAATTACAAAGATTTTTTATATACTACAAAAATTATTAGATTTTGTTAATGAAAAATATTGCTTAACACTTTAAATGACCTAAGCTGTCGCTCCCTTACAGCTTTGCATCCAGTTACTAAACTACTATAATTATATTAAGTTTAATCAAAGAACATACGTAACATACCTAATATACAAAAGAGATTTGTTTGGTTTAGTCTATGATTTAGTGTACTGACTCGGCGCTTTCAAACTTCTAATATATATATATTTTTTTATTGGTTATTCCACATAATTATTATAACCTCAATAAGTCAATCGCTTCCAAAAGTTCGCCAGCACTAGCTAAAAAGTAAACTCCTAAAAATCACGTTTACGCAAAATTCTCTTGATATTTATTTTGTGAAAAGTTTTGCAACGCTTTGGCTTTGCGTCTTTCCTTAAACCGAACCGTAAAGTGTATTTAAACATTTAAAAAAGCTGTATACATATCGATAACAGTTCTCCGTATTTCCCTCTATACCCGGATGACCGGCGCGCCCCGGGCTCGATTTCACGGCTCGTTCGTTTCACAGAAACTATTCCATGTAGGTTTGTAGGTACTGTCCTTGGGACAAAAATTTATACACTACTCATCATCATCAGCCAGAAGACGTCCACTGCTGAACATAGGCCTCCCCTTTAACCTCCACACTGAACGACAGCCTACGTTTTGCATCCACTGGATGCCTGCGACTCTCACAATGTCGTCGGTCCATCTAGTGGGAGCCCTCCCTACGCTGCGTCTTCCGGTTCGTGGTCTCCACTCCAGAACCTTACTTCCCCATCGGTTATTAGTATACACTATTAAACTATGGAAATTAATAACTATAATAATTAAATGACCGAACGGAGTGGGACAAATCGGCGTTTAAACAAGCTTATGATTGTTTGTTTGTTCGACGGTAACTTGAGTACCTTTCATTCTATTTTCATGAAATTTTATAGGCAAGGAGTTCAAGTAAATATAATTTTTAAATTAGTATATGAGTTAATCCGATGCAGGGGTTGTAAGGATATTTAAATAACAAAGTTATAAAATACCGTTGGTTCAAGGAAGGAGTTCCTAATTAATCCGAAATTAACTTATTTTGTACTAGCGGTCCGCCCCAGCCTCGCACGGGTATAGATTATAGCCTATGTCACCCGGGGATAGTGTAGCTTCCCAAAAGTGAAAGAATTTTTCAAATCGATTCAGTAGTTTCGGAGCCTATTCAATGCAAACAAACAAACAAACAAACAATCAAATCTTTCCTCTTTATGATATTACTAGCGGTCCGCCCCAGCTTTGCACGGGTATAGATTATCTAGCCTATGTCACCCGGGGATAGTGTAGCTTCCCGTCGGTGAAAGAATTTTTCAAATCGGTTCAGTAGTTTCGGAGCCTATTCAATGCAAACAAACAAACAAACAATCAAATATTTCCTCTTTATAATATTAGTATAGATTATTAGTGTAGACAAATAATGTCAGTATGACTGAAGTGAAGATTGTCAGTTGATTATAGTCGTATTAGCCGTTAACTGTCATATTGTTCAATCAAGGGCCCTGATTCCGTAACTTTAAAACGCACGTAACGCGCCGCGTTAAGTTATCCTCTTAAAATTTGATCACTATTCAGTATAAGAAATAATTCGGTACCAATCATTGACCTACATTATGTTTAATTTCTTTGGTGTCAATTATTTTTGTTTTACTGTACAGAAATTTGCCAATGGTGCTAATATTATTATAACCTAAACTGAAACAAAAACTATGAATTCTGAATCAAAAATAAATACCAGAAATATATTTTGTACTTAGTTTGTGTAAACGACAATAATAAAATGTGAACCAAGAAAGTTGTGTATTGGCAATATACCTATCTCTACACAGTATAAATTAAAGTCGCTTTCCGCGTATGTCTGTCTGTATGTCTGTATGGCCGCTAACTCCTCCTAAACCACGCAACGGATTTTGATGCGGTTTTCACCATCAGTTAGATACATTTTCACGGAAGGTTTATATATAAGTATAACTAGCGACCCGCCCCGGCTTTGCACGTAAATTGCCCATGCGAAGCGGCGGGTGGGTCGCTAGTATAAATTAATTTAAAATAATATAAAAGAAATAACCAATTAAACTCTTACCTCAGAACACTTTGTAGACACGTCTTTCGCACGAGGTATCCTCAGGACGTGTTGACTTTTCGAGCGCTTGGCCGAGAATATAACACTAAATAGACCAGATAATATCTAAAACTAACATAAAAAATAATAGTAAATATTTAGTAAAAAGAGTTAATATTTATTCGGTTACCTCGCTTTCTACAGTAGGGAAGCAAGAAAATTTTATTTATAATTGAAGAGATTGTGGTAGACCCCCGCTCCCAACCCCCTAACGATTTAGAATAAGCAGTAGAACGAAGGTACCAATTAAGCTACCAAACACCATGGCTAACAAAAATACAAGCAGTGACTTCGTAGGGCTGTCCAGTTTTTCACATAATAAGAGAGAAAAGAGTAAATAAATAAAGAACTTTATTAAAAAAACAACAACAACAACAAGGTTCTGGAGTGGAGACCACGAACATGAAGACGCAGCGTAGGTAGGCCTCCCACTAGATGGACCGACGACAAGGCAGGCTGTCGTTCAGTGTGGAGGTTAAAGGGGGAGGCCTATGTTCAGCAGTGGACGTCTTTTGACTGATGATGATGATGATGATTAAAAAAGGTTTTCATATGCTTCCCAGCAAACCCTTTCATTTGATACCCATATCATGATGATAGATAAAAAAGTGTTGCCATTTTGGAGCATCCGCCATATTGGAAATAGTGTGACGTCTTTTTATTTTTCGTATTCTTCTCAGCAAAACCCTTCAAGTGATACCCATATCATGGAATGCATAATAAATGGTCCGCCATTTTTAGGAGTCCACCATATTGGATTTAGAATGACGTCACTAAGCTCACCATGCATTGTCATACAAACTAAACGTGTATGCAAATTTTCAGCTCAATCATCATCAGCCATGAAACGTCCACTGCTTGACAAGGCCTCCCTCTAAGAGAGGGGTGTTGCCATAATCCCCACGCTTGGCAGGCGGCTTGGTGATTGCAGTACGTTCACCGTGTACTAACAGGACGCTCAGTCAATCGACGAACAATCAGTTGAGGTTAATACAAAATGATTCGGTTTCTTAATGAATATCTACGCGGTTAAAACCACAGAAAAGAGAAGTAAATAGAAACGACATGAAAAGGAAAATATGTTACCAGGCATTATGAGTGAACCTTGATTGAACATTCTTATTTAGATGAACGCGTCGAACTCCGCATCACAGTTGCTAACCAATTTCGAATGACTGACGTTTCGTTTATATGGGTGCAACTAGCTACAACAAATTTCTTACAAAAATGCCTTGGCAGCCGTTCTAATTTAAACAAAAAGAAACTGTAGAAATATTTTTTGTGGTTAAAACTATAGTCACCGCGTTACCAACCGAGTCGTAGGGCCATAAACCTCATACTATAAGACCTGTAAGCGCGAGCGAGATAGACAGATATGACATGTGGGTGCGAGCGAGATAGACATACAATGATTTATGACCTGACGACTCACATGGTAATGCGTTTACTATGGCAGTAAATACGTATTTAAACAAATTAAAACTTGCCAACCCTATGTAAACACAAATGGGAATGAAAAGGGGAGAAATTCAATCGTTTGTTGCATTTCCAATGTTATTGGCTCTCGAAGTGTTTGCTGTTTCAGCTATTTATTGGAGGGACGATAAAACGGATTCGCAATGGTTTGTTAACTTTGTTACTTCAAAAACCCATTGTGCGATACAAGGACGATAATGTTGCAAGTTTTGGTTTGGAAAGATTCGAGTGTTTGTGTTGGAAACTTACAAATATGCACACATAAGGTAGCAAGTTTGCGGCAAATTTTCCCAAAATTTTAAACCGCCAAATACAATTATGGTGCGGCTGCCAATTCGGCAGAGCAGCACAAGCGACGCAAATATGCTAACCCCGGCAGTGGTTACATATTTGAGGCGTTTGGGGGCGAGACATTGGGCCCTTGGGGACCGGGAGCTCACCACATTTAAAAAAATCTTTTAGAGCGCCTGGTTAACGCGTGACCAAAATGCTGGCTATTTTCTGGCTCAACGCATAAGCATTGCCATTCAACGTGGTAATGCCGCCAGCATGCTGGGTACGCTGCCAACTGGTAGTGGGCTTGAGCATTTGGATTGTCTTTGGACCTTCAACGGTCTGTGGGCAGTCTAACTGTATTTGTAGTTTTAGTTTTAGCTTGTATTTTGTTCAGTTAATAAAGGCACTTGCCCAGTAAAAGGTTTTGGCAAAATTGTTGAAAAAAATACAATTATCAGTTTAAAAAACCGACTTTTAATTTAGTAATTATACGCAATTTCGCAGCTAATTTGATTTATTACCAAACTACTGACCCGATTTTGATGTAGTTTCTTTGGTACCAATCTGAAAGTATATCCTTTCAATAAAGAATCAACCAAAGAATTTTCTAAAGTGGTTTATAAATGACGGAGTTCTGATTAAAAAAAACAACTGAATTGAGAACTCCTTTTAGAAGTCGGTTTAAAAACAAAAAATACTTATTTACCCACCTTATAAGTATTTTTTGGGTTCCGTAGTACTACAAGGAACCCTTATAAGTTCGTACTGCCCGTCCATCTGTCTGTCTGTCTGCATGTTCGTCCGTCCTAATTTTTAAGAGCATTATATCTTCTATAATGAAACTTTGCATAATTACAGTTTCAATATAAATCTCAATTTTAGAAGTAAAAAAAAAAATACATTTTATATAGCTCTGGTACATGTGAAAGGAGGAATTTTTTTTCCACGGCTATTTATATCTAACTAGCAAACCCGGCGAACTCCGTTTCGCCACCAGACTTCTATAAACCTCACGGAGCCCGAGACCTTTCCAACGAATGCAAAACCGTGGAAATCGGTTCGTGCGTTCTGGAGTTATAGCGTCAGGAAGGAAAACCCGACTTATTTTTATATAGTAGACTACCATCACCTCTATTTAATGTAATACCATCACAAATAATGCATGCTGGGCTTCCTTTAATAGGTAACAATTTAGTAAGATTAGTTTATAAGAATACTAGCGACCCGCCCGCCCGGCTTCGCACGGGTGTAATTTACGTGCGAAGCCGGGGCGGGTCGTTAGTTATTTATATAAAAGTTCCTTGAAAATGTATTTAACTGATGGTGAAAACCGCATCAAAATCCGTTGCGTGGTTTAGGGGGAGTTAGCGGCCATACAGACATACAGACAGACAGACAGACACGGAAAGCGACTTCAATTTATACTATGTAGAGATGGTGTATGTTATAATGTAGTTATCGATGTATATCCTACTTATATTACCTACAAATATTATAAACGCAAAAATTTGTATGTATGGATGTATAGATGTATGGATGTTTGTTCCTCTTTCACGCTGCAACGGAACAACGGATCGACCTGATTTTTTGCATGGGTATAGTTCAAGAGCCAGAGAGTGACATAGGCTACTTTTCAACGTCATCATCACCATTTTTCATCGATAAAAAATAATAATCCTTAATAATAATAAAAAACTTCTTTTTTCCACTAAAGTCCTAAAAACTCATTTGTTTTTTATCATTACAAGTAAACTGCTTTTTTAACTGACCAATAATAGGTGTCCTTGGTACATTTTCAACCACTTGAGATAGTGGGTAGAGTTCAAAACAATCCGTTGCTTACCTTTCAGTTACTCCCCGTCATACTGTCAATATTTGGTTAACGCTATCGTTATCAGTGATAACAGTGTCAAGTACAGTCGAGGGGAAAATATATTCCTTGCTATGACCATTGTACAGTATGCTATCAAACAGGTGTTTGATTTGTTAAAAAATAACAGGGTAAATATAAATAATTTTATTGGAAAAATAACTTTAACTGAATTATTTCCTGCCTTCTACGCTTGGGGGCGTGGGTTCGATTCCCACCTAGGACAAACATTCATGTGATGGACATTTCTGTTTTTTCTATATCTGGGTGTTAATATCTTTTTAATTATGCATTTAACAATATATTATATGAATGTGTCGGTCAAATTACAAGCTTTGTGTAGTTTGGGGCAGATGACCGTGTGTGCAAAAATGTCCGGAATATTTATTTATTTATAACAGCTAACTAAGTTCTGAGATATCAGCGTTTCATGTTTTTGGTTGGTTTGGTTGGTGTTTTTGGTTTGGTAGTGCGAGTTGGTGACAAATTTTTCTTCACCTTAATTAACCAGCGGTGGGCGCGGTCGACACTTGGATGGGTGGCCGACTGGGCGTGATGTATTCTTTTTTGACTCTTTTTTGTAATTTCTACGGAACCCTCAGTACGTGAGCCTGACTTTCACTTGGCCAGTTTATTTATTTGCACAGCGAGTCTGTATGGGTTGGATTTGTATTCCTCGAAAAGTACTATTTGGGTGCAGAGAGTAAAGAGGTTTCTTCAGGATGTTTTATGCTATATAGTCCGCAACATGATGTGGTTAAACGTAAGCCTATCATGAATAAAAAGTGTAATCTTTATAGGTCCTACCATCAATACAGTTAGTGGCCAAACGTGTCACATACTGGTGACCATAGAAATTATAACAAATCTGGGGGAAATAGTCTTACTTTACAGACCTATTATCTTAGCTATCTTGAATAATCTAGTCCTCCAGTACAAGCGTAAGGACTTGCAATACAATTTCAAGCGCTTGCAGCGCTTTAATCTGAGAAACAATGTAACAAGTTCCCGTAAGTTTGTACTTTGTTGTTTAATTTCTATGGAACTTTCTGGAGTACTAATAAACAGGGGTAGCACTAACAAAGAGAATTTAATGTCACTTAATTTTTGTTGATGTAAAAAGCTGTTTTATAATTTAAAACCGTGAAGCGAGCGATGCACAAATTTACAGTTTTATTTTCTGGATCATGCCACATTTAAGTCGTTGTGAATATTTTATAGCGTTGATATGAAATAATTTATAGTGAGTCAAGTATGACTCAGACTAAGTCTGCTCACTACCAACCCTCGGTATTGGAAATTCCAAAGATTCGTATTCAACAATTTAGGTCGTTATTTATGATACGTGCTGCCCAAGAATGGAACTCTCTGCCGTCCTCTTTATTTCTTGAGAACTACGTAATCTATGCATCTTCAAGGCTAGAGTGAATAGATTTCTTCTAGATCTACGGGTTCCATTCTCGGCCACACAGTCGCTTACCATCAGACGAGTTAGTGGCCAAACGTAGATCAATCTATACTAATATTATAAAGAGGAAAGATTTGATTGTTAGTTTGTTTGCATTGAATAGGCTCCGAAACTACTAAACCGATTTGAAAAATTCTTTCACTGTTGGGAAGCTAGACTATCCCCGGGTAACATAGGCTATATTATTATATTTTTTTTAAATAGGTATCCTTGCTAAAACTCCAATAATGTAACCCAAGGAGTAAAAAATTCAATTTACAATTTTAACTTTGCGTGTTTGACAGTTCTAAGACAGGACAACTTCTGTCAGGTCAGCTAGTTGTATATAAAACAAAGTTATCCCGTAACATTCACAGGCAGATGTACCTACTGCATTATCATTTCGTATCTCAGCGAAAGAATATAACTTTAAATTTATACATAAGGCGTAATTACTAATTGAAATGTTGCCAACTTAGGTTCCTCAATTCAATAGTACAGCTAACTTATTCAAGCGACACGTGAGATTGTTTGTCAATGCATAAAAAATATATATAAAACTGATATGTGAACAAAATGATCACTCATTTTACCAATGTCTATTTTAAAAACGAATTTTTGTTAACTATTATAATGATATTGCATCACTTTCCATTCCGTCATATTTATTTTTATCCAACAGAAACACTGCCATCGACTGTACTCAGTAAGTGCGCGTCCGGCTTATCTCCCGGCAATCTTTCAGTCGCCTCCATTGTGCCACCATCATTATAAAAAATAACAACAAAAATGAACATCTTATACATTTTCGGAATAGCAATCCTGCTCGTGGGTGGGACCGACTCACTCATTGAAGACTCGAAGACTGACAAGTACCTCCAACAAAGGATCCTCTTACGCAAATTGCAAAATTTTCAAGAAACGAAACCCACGACGTGGAACGAGGTCCTGGCTGACGTATTAGTGAACAAAATAAGGATATTTTCATTCACGAGCCAAGACAAAGAGGACGTGATAAAAGACGACGCGCCTGTTTCAAAAGAAAGGACAATCTTAACGGATTTCTTCAGTAAAGTTTTCGTTGTGTACAAAAAATTTATATACGACGCTTTTGTTGGGAAACGTAAAGCAAGTGACGATGAATTGTTTCATGTAACTTCACTTCCAAAAAGTATTGAAGATGAAATTCCAATAATTGACCCAGAAGAAATTATTAGACCTACCGAAATAACATATGCTAAGGGTCCCAAAAGTGAAGTGGAATTCGTAGAACCAAAATACCATGGAAAGATTACACTAGAAGAAACTACTGAAAATCCTGGAAAAGATATCACTGATCTTAGCCATAAAGATACTACTTCAAATAGGGAAGATACTGCTTTCTCAAATACAGAAACTCCCAACCCTGAAGCACAAAATCCTTTAGATTTTGACAAAACAGCAGACGTGGGTATTGCTAACCAAGGAAATGTGGCTGACTTAGGAGAAAGTGTTGTTAATTGTGCAGATGGTTTCGTAAAAAGTGATAGTGGGAATTGTGTCAAAAACATTTCAAGGTTGATTTTAGCGATACCCAATCAATGTCCTCTTGGATATAAAAAAGACTGGTTAGGCTATTGCAGAAAAGTCTTTGATTTTTGAAAAAGAAAGGTATCACGCTATCACTATAAAACTCAAACGTAAATTACACAGACTCGTGAAGGTTATTGTTAAATGTTTATTCAGTTAAATATTTAGATTCGTAACACGAAAGCGATAATAATTTCACGTTTTATATTTACAAGTATTTAATTTTTTCTGTTATTTCCGCTGCTTGTGATAGAAACTCTGAAACTTTTCTTTATTATATTTTATCTTCAAATCATATATTGTCATCTACTTAATTGTGTATATGTTTAAAGCCCTCAGTAAAATTATTGTTGACAGTGCTTTCCACAAAAAAGAGAAGTTATATTTTTTTCTGTGGTTGATTCATTGTTTTCACAGAAAAGTTTTTTTTTTTTTTGTTTAAATTAGAACGGCTGTCAATGCATTTTTGTAAGAAATTGTTATAGCCAGTTGCATCTATACGTAGACGGAGAAAGCAACTTTATCTATTCATCCATATAAACGAAACGTCAGTCATTCGAAATCAGTTAGCGATTGTGATGCGGAGTTCGACGCGTTGATCTAAATAAGAATGTTCAATCAAAGTTCTGTCATAATGCCTGGTAACAGATTTTCCTTCTCATTTCCGTTTTATTATTCCACTTCTCTGTTATTGTTTTAGTAGATTTTTTAGTAAAACTTTTAATAATAAACTAACATTGATCAGAAATCCAAACGATTTTCATTTTCAAGCCTTATTGGCTGCAGCTCAAAGGCTTTATACAAAGGATGTCATATTTAGTGCGGACGGGCGGAACTTCCCTGAAAGCTACTAGAAAAAGTTAGCTCAGGAGTGCTACTGTAGAAAACATACAATCTCAATAGTTTGTAGATTATGGGCATTATTTGCAAGTTGTTTTGAACTCCTGACAGGTGATCGTACGTTTTAACCATTGCCTGCAATTAATGTGAAGATTATGCGATATAAAATGTGTACTATGTGTATTATAATAAATTATATAGACTAAATAAATAAAAAAATATATTTGGTCACACATACATTTTAAAGAGCGTTTTTTGCACAATTTGGTAATAGAAATAATAATTAATTTTATTGCCGTATACGCAAAAAGGAGGATTCCCCAAAAGGTAGATTTAACCATGCAGAGTGCCTTAGTCATGAAATACATTACTTATTGAACAAATTAACCAAACAAAGTGATAAAAAGATGTAATGTGTGCAAGCCGGTGCTAAAGATGTTCTCACAATTTGAGTCATAAAATAAATTACATTATACCTGCTCTTTTTCCTCTAATCTCAATATCAATTAAACAAATTAAGTGCTTGTGTAGATTAAAACAAGTCATCGTCATATATTACAAATGCAAAAGTCTCTGTTGTGTGTTTGTTTGTTCTTCTTTCACGCAACAATAGAGCAATGGGTTGACGTGATCTGTCTGTATGTCTGTACGTCTGTCCGTCCGTAATTGAAATTTTCACAGAATATGTAATGTTACGGCGGATTAACTAAGAAATAAATAAAATACAAAAAGTTTAAAAAAAAAAGTTCCCCATACAACAAATGTATTTTTTAACGTAGTTTTAATGTAAAAACGGTAATACATACAAGCATCAAACTTGACATGATTATAGTACACACAACAAATAATAAATAATGGCCAAGTGCGAGTCGGTGACAAGTTTCTGTTCATTACCAAGTTATAACTGGTAATTTAGTTATTGAAATTAGTGGTAGTACGGAATCCCCAGTGCGTGAGCCCGGTTCGCACTTGGACTTTTTTATATATTTGTTACCTCGAAATTCTGTCATTTATAAACTTATTTGGATTTTTTATTTGAAAGGATATACTTTCAGATTGATCCCATAGAAATTTCATCAAAATTAGTTCACTAGTTTGATTTTTATATCAAATAAATGGAAAAATATAACATTCAAGTATATATGTATTGCGTATATATTAATAATTTTGTAGACCTTTTTATTGATAATTATATATAGTAAAGTATTTAATGTCAGTAATCGTGTATTTTGTTTAGATAAGTAAATAAATAAATAAATATACGGGACTTTTTGCACATATGGTCATCTGACCCCAAACTAATAATTAATTTATTATATAAACTAATAAATATTTTTTTATATAATCTAAGTGGAGCTGGGCAGGACATGTTGCTAGGCGCAGTGATGACAGGTGGAGTAAGGTTTAAACAGAGTGGTGGCCGAGACAAGGTAAGCGTAGCGTTGGTCGTCCGGCTGCAAGATGGGTCGACGATATTATTACTATCGCGGGTCAAACCTGGACTAGATTAGAACAGGACTGAGGCATATGCCCAGCAGTGGGATAAGGAAGGCTGTGGATGATGATTATGATGATAAACTAAGTATTAATTTAAAAGAAAATATTTTTAAATTCCGTTTCGCAGTAGCCGTTCTATCGAGCGCTCTATACCGTGTGCACGTCAAGTCGCGTCGGGTGCTTCTTTACCGTCCGCCACAGCGTGAAATTGACTCGAGCGATTATCTGACGGCAAAAATATTTAGACCTGGGACCATTTTCTCGCACACTCGAGATGACTTTGGTCACTGTCTCTCTAGCTAGACATCTATCGAATACGGGGCGCACGCCGCGGTTTCACCCGCGTAATGATGAAAAATGGTGGTGATGATGATGATGATGGTGATGGTGATCATGTTGATGATGATGATAAAAAGTATCCTATGTCCGTCTCCTGGTTTTAAGCTATGTAGCTTGGAACCAGGAGACGGACATAGATGACGGATTATTGGATGTCCTCACAAATTTTCAGCCAAATCGGTTCAGCTGCTCTTGAGTTATAAATAGTGTAACTAACACGACTTTCTTTTATATATATACTCGTAGATGTAATAACTTACTGAAGAAACTACATATTTAAAGTGGCTACTAAAGATCTGAGATTATAGCATTTAAAGTTATTAGTCGGATAAGGAAGGGATACTCTGTCCCTTTCTCGCAAGGTGCGTATCAGTATGAGGTTTGTATAGCGTACTTACAAGTGACGTCATTGGTAAGTATAGTGCGCTCTCTGTCTAGCAAGACCTTAAAATGCTTATATCTTTCTTAATTTCTAACACATTTCAAGTTTGTTTTTACTGTTCGGCTCTATTAAGCCCAGCTTTTTTATAAGATATAAAAAAACAGTTTTTTATAAGATAAAAAATATTAGTACGGCAGCGTATTGTCTGAAGATAAAATTATAGAGAGTAATCGAGATATTCTCGAGCGTGCGAGAATAGGGATGCTTGTTGGATGCTGAATTGCTTCCTACGGTTGCTGTAAAGCGGATCGATTGGCTCCGCTTTGCTCTTTGACAAATTTCACCTGTTTCCCGAGAGTTTGTACTTTGAGGAACATCCTAATAAAGATAGAAAAATAGGTAACATTTTTCTTAGTAAGGTTTGTTGTTTCTTGATCAAAAATCTTTTTTTTTATATTGCGGACTAGCAGTCCGCCCCGGCTCCGCACGGGTATAGTTATATAGCCTATTAAAATAGTCTATATAAATGTAGCATTCAAATGGTGAAAGAATTTTTAAATCGAAATTTATATGATTATTATATTGTGAGAGTCGCGGGCATCCAGTGGATGCAAAAGGCAGGCTGTCGTTCAGTGTGGAGGTTAAAGGGGGAGGCCTATGTTCAGCAGTGGACGTCTTCTGGCTGATGATGATGATGATGATATGATTATTTACGGGATATTTAATTTTAGTGAACAACCGTGATAGTTTAAAACAGTGTTTTTTTTAATCGGTCCAGTACTTTGAGCCTATTTGTTACAAACATACTTACATACAAATCTTTCTTCTTTATAATATTATAGTAAGATAAGTCCGCGTTTGACCACCTACTCGCCTGTTGTTGTTAGCGCGAATAATAGGCAACTTATCATGTATACAGGGCTACGCAGAAAGGGTGTATTGAGCCGAAAGGAGGACTTTATACTCATCATTATGAACAACTTTTTATAATGGGGACGACACTGAAATCCCTAGAAAAATGTGCTCTTCAATACAATTTGTTGAGATTGACAGACATTTTTTCTATAGAGCATCTGTTCTTCTTTGCGATTTCAGATTCGGCCCAATAGTAAACATTGTTCATAGGCATCCTCCCAGTGATGTATAACCATTATTTTTTTAACCACATAAAACTAAAAAAAAATTGTCTTGTGTTTCAGAAATATACATAATACACGTTGTGACGTCACTGAAGTCACGTGGCCGCATAATTGACAAAAGGAGCGTTTACACAGTACTATTTATATTTAATTTTCGATTTATTAAAAAAAATCTGATGATTAATTCTCAAGATTACTCTATTATTATTATAACTGAGCAATCTTATTATAATTATCATTACAGACAATTTGAGATGGTTTCGTAAAAACAGTCAAATATTATTGCATATAGGTACATCTGGTACATAAAAATCTAAAGTTAATTTTTGAAAATAAAAACCGACTTCGTCAACCTACATGTACAAACTTAAACTAAAAAGCAGAAACATTACAGTTAAAACAGAGATTGGAAGTCCTTATCAATAATTTTGCTGAAGGGAACCACAAACCAAAACGTCATCTTTGTATATATATTTTTTGCAAGGACTTTGTATATCTTAGGGTATACAACGTCCTTGACTTTTTGGTTATGTTGATTTTTCAAAAAGCGCGGATTTAATTTCGATAAAATTTATGTGGAACCACCTCACTGCCTGAGGTATAACCTACCAGACAAAAAAAGAATAATAAAAATCAAATCATAATTGACGGAGTAAGTAACATAAAAAACCATTGTCGAATTGAGAACCTCCTCCTTTTTTGAAGTCTGATAAAAACAGGATGGACGTGGGCAGGGCACCCAGCACGCAAAACAGATGGCCGATGGGACCGAAAGGTTCTCGAGTGGAGACCACGGACCGGTAAGCGCAGCGTAGGACGTCCACTCACAATATGGACAGACGACCCAAAAGAGACCGCAGGGAAACGCTGGATGCAGGCCGCTTCCAACCAGCCCTTTTGGAGATCGATGGGTAGTCCAGTAAGTCCAGCAGTGGTCATATGGCTAAAATAATAATGATGATGATGATGAAGAACAGGATAGTACTTTAGCGTTATAAGCAATTTAAAACCAACAAAAACCGTAGCGGCTGAAGTTGGCAAAATTCATTTCAAAATCGTTACACTTTCATGCTTTGACAGCCAGCGACGGTTGTAGGCATTACGTGCGAAAACTTATAATTGCCCACCTTTACTTGTACTCAAGCAAAAATGGGCCTTACGTCTGATAAATAGAGTTTATTAAAGTGAAAGGTGGCCACAGTTTCTAACTTTGGCCGCAACACCTGCACCTACCGATGACAATTAACAAGTTGTTACGAGAAATAAATTTAATTTGGAAAGTTGTGATATTAAAACTCGATTCACTTTGGCAGGTGGTTCTCTGAGATACGGGATGGCTTCGCTAGTGATCAAAAACTATTTATTCTGGTATACATTTTTGTTCGTATCGTTTTTTTGAACAAACTAAACCATACTACTTACCTCCCACGGTTTCACCCGCTATCCTACAGACACCGTATCTTTTCGGGATAATAAGTGTGTATATTTGTCTGCACCTAACTCTGTAACATCTAAAACGCATTTTTATGAAATTTTTTAGAGGTAGTTTAAACACGGGAATAATACATACATTACTTTTCATCCCGGTTTTTTTAGGATAGCGGGTAAAACGGAGCGCCATATCTAGTCCTAAATAGCTAGTCGTTGTCAACCCGGGCTCAAACCCCGGGCCCATAGCAATGAGCTCTTTGGAGCTTATATATGGATTTTCATACCACCGGGATTTCGGTGAAGGATAACATCGTGAGGAAACCTGCATACGTACGGAGAAGGAATTCAATGGCGTATGTGAATCCACCGATCCGCATCGGGTGGTGTGGTGGATATGACCCAATCACCCTTTCGGGGGTAGGCTAAAAGTCCAGCAGTGGACTGTTAAAATTCTGATTATGATGATGATGATGTCAACTAATCTCAAGTCACGGGCATGAACTCCTTATCAACTCTTGATAAGCATCATAATATACTCTTTATAGCAAAACCATTCATCTTATTGTTCGTACAAAATAATCATGAACGAACGTGTTTTGTTATTTTTGCTAAACAATTTCCTCTCAGCAAATTGTTTGTATTCGTTTCTATCTACTGAGGAAGCGTTTATACTACGTGACCATACATTATGCATGGGTGATTGTTTCCATCATGATGGAGCCCTTAAGTGTGTCTACGACTGGGGAGCTCACGAAGCGGAGTGCAAAACGACTAAAGTGAAAACTAAGAAATACAGAACCATCACCGGCAAAACATGTTACAGCAATTGTGGAACATTCGGTGAAAATTATGACTGGTGCGCCACCAATATTGATGGTAAATTGGACTGGGATAAATGCTCCAAATTTCAGGAAAAGCGAGCGAAACCAACTTGTCAAACCAACAACCAATATTTAACCTGCTCGGACGAATGTTCAAAACGATCGTCTGCAAAACCTTGGTGCAATACAGTGAAAGGCTGGCAATACTGCAATCCTAAAAACAAAGTTATACTATTTGCTCGTAAAACTGTTGATAATATCACTTGTGCGTCTCCTTGTTCCCTGTACAATAATGAGCCCTATTGCTATGATGCCAATGGAGATTGGAACAGTTGTTTTCTAAACCCAGATTATGATGACGAAATTTCCAAACTATCCAAAAACCTGGTAAATAATTGGCATCCTGGCGAGTTCACTCAAAACGGTTACAAACCATGCAAAAGACTCAGAAGAAGAGATTTGGAATTTTCGGATCCTGTAGACGTTGAATTTTTAGCAAGAGAACACGAAAAAGAATATTCAACAGTAATAGTCAGATTTGTAGACCCAAACAACATGGTGACGGACGATCGTGATCCGACTATACAGTATACAGTTTTTGATACAATCAACCCTTTTAACGAAGACCAGTTAGTTCTTCCGCTAGTGTATAGAGGTATTGTAACAAACCAGACTCTCCGTAGACCAGGGGAGAGAGATTCCTACTGGCCCGCTGAGATCCGACACAACTACGATCGAATGAATCCTATATTGGATGGCAACAATCCAGACGAAAGAGGACATCTACTCGCATCAAGACTAGGAGGACCAACTGAACGTTACAATATATTCCCACAATCTACAACTCACAATCGGGGGAAATTCTCCAGGTGGTACTATTTGGAGACTGATATATTCAATTTTGTTAATCGCCAAGCTGGAAGCTACGCGGAATATGCAGCAGTGTTGAGCTATGATTTGACGTCAACTACTCCATTCAGACCAACTGCTATCGGTCTGACGGTCAGACTGTACAATAGGTTTGATGTACTGTGTGATATAAACGGCGCTCCTCTCGGCAATCAAGTTAATACCTTAGCCAACATGTTCTTTACAAATGACCCAAATTTCAGTTGCATTATCGAAGGTCTAGAAATTGAAGATCACTTTTGAGAGTTTCAAATGGAACCCAACAGTCCATATTTTTTTTGGAGCGGATGCCGCCAGCCAATGTATTCAGTTTGAGCATTTGGATTGTCTTTAAAGCTTCAACGGTCTTTAGGCAGTCCAACTATTTTTCTAGTGTGAGTTATCTAGTATTTTGTTAATATAATAAAGGCACTTGATAATAAAAAAATCTAATGAGGATAACCGTTTTCTATGGAACAGCTGATATTTTTTTCGCCATTTCAAGATCAGAACTGCAAGACCTCTGGATACCGTGACCAGCTACTGCGTACTTAAGGTGGTTCGTTGCACAAATGGCGGGAAATTCAAATTTCAAACAGTTTTCTTGTCCTTGTAGCTAGGCTGGGTAATTATTATAAACAACCATGATGTTTGCGCAGATTGATTATTATTCTTTACAAAATCATATAAAGCTATTTATCTCTAATGCCCATCATTACTTACATTTGTGAATAAACAAATTTTTGCTGTTTCAAACGGTTTATTCACAAATGTAAGTAATATGGTGCGTCACTGTTAAATAATTGTACATTATAATGTAAAGAAAAGCCAACATTTTGCGCAAACACTGTGTTATTTAAAAATAATTACCTGGCCTGGCTACTAGGACCAAAAAACTGTTAAAAATTTGAATTTCCCGCCATAGGTAAATCGAACCACCTTAAAGAACGTTTTGATTAAAAATAATTTACGGTACTTGTTAATAATTTCATAACATTTCTATAGACATCCGTCTAGTTTACCTGTGACCATAGACACTGCAGTGTCCGAAACGTCAAGAATGTAAAGTACACGCAATAAAATCCGGTAATGTTTAATTTCAATGTGAAGGCTTTTATCTTATTAGTACAGTAAATTAATTAAATTTACAAAACATTAATATGTAATTTTACATAACTGTGTATCTAGATAATTTATGCTAAAATCCTGTCTTTATCTATTCTTTCTGTAAACACTACTGGATATTCCACAAAGAAGTTACTGACAAATTGGAAGCATCCGTCCTTGTCGCACCCTGCAATTAATAATTACTCAAAAGTTTAATGAGCACGTGCACTGAACTTTCCGGAATGGCTTTCCGAGCTAACTATTTTTTTAAACAAGTTTCAACAAGTGCATGGAGTGAATATTTTTTTTACTCGGAATATGGTGGAACTTTTAAGAAAGGAAGTCAGTATTTTATTTATATTACACGGGAATTACTCGCCGGTCACTCCGACTATAGTTTCAACCGTTTTTTTTTCAAGGTGAATGCACGCGCGCAGCTTTTTCTCGTCATGCCAAGCGAGACGCAGCCGCGTGCGTGCATTCACCTTGAAAAAGACTGCCTAATGCGGTTGAAACTATAGTCGGAGTGACTGTCTTAATCTTACGTGAGTAATTCCCGTGTAATATAAATAAAATTGAAGTCAGTATTCATCATTAACTTAATTAACTTTATAATGGGTGGTCCCATTATAAAGTTGTTCATAATGATCAAATCAGACAAACAAGGGAAATATGTCTTAGTACAGTTTAGCGTTCGTAAAATGTTTCAATGTTTCATAATTTTTAAGGTTCCGTACCCAAAAGGTGAAAACGGGACCCTATTACTAAGCCTACGATGTATGTCTGTCTGTCCATCTGTCTGTCTGTCCTACCTTTCAACGTCTATATCATTCGAACCGTAATAGATAGCCAGTTGAAATTTTCACAGAATATGTAACGTTACGGCGGAATACGTAACAAAATATAATAAAAATAATATTTCGGTCAAAACCTATTACTGCACTGCTGCTACTACTGGAAAACTACTTCTTACTTAGTTTTTAGTGGTCCCAAAACAATTCCAAGCTTCCAACAGCACACAATCTCGAGTTCGCGATTCGACGCGTGATCCCATAAGCCACTCGATTTATAGCAAATTACTGCTAAGCTCATAACGCCGCGGGTACGTACCGCTTCAATTAGCGCCAGAATCGGCTGTGTCAAACAACATCCACTAATAATCTCGCTGCTAATACTGCTAATACTGGTAATTTATACTGGCCCGATAACGATTGCTAGGTACGAGTACTTCAGCCAGAGAACTGTGACCTCCAATCAGGAGCACTTCCCCCTTCATTCTGATAGAATTCGCCTAGAACTGAGGGGGTGGGTGGGTCAGGTAAGTGTGGTGGCTGGCTCGTAATTAGCACCTGCGCTTAGCCTAAGTTTGTTGTAACTTTGTTCTTGCGGCGAGTTACAGTGCTCTTTGTTGCATTCTGATAGTGGCATGCGTTGTTTGAGTGCAGTGGCGTAAAGTGATTTCGTTGATGAAGTTCTGTTTTTTTTTTAAATCTTTATTTTTAAAGAGGGTTTGGTCAGACATGACCATGCCACCCTCATTGGCACATTCTTAAAACTATATCCTTCTTTTAATACATAATATCACGATATTGCACAGTATTCTGCACTCCTCTGATAACGGATTAGCCAGCACGCTGTTGCGCCACCCAACAGCATTTAAATTAAGGTTGGTATACTGGTTAAAGTCGAACCTTTCAGCCTCTTTCCGAACACACTCCATCATAACATGACATACGTTTATGAAGTTCTGATGATATCATGAAGTAAGTCGGGATAATATGGCAAAGTGGGGTTATGTAAAGGGCTCTGTCTTTGTGGTGTGAACCCTCAGACAATGACACACTTGATCAACAGTGAAGCGTGTCCTATAACTTGCACACTAGACAACCTGAATGAATCCACGGAGAGTGCCATTAGGTGGAGTGGCAAAATTTTAGTCTAGAAAATTTATTTGAAAATAAAATATTAATTTACGGAACATCGACTAGAAAGAAGAAGATGAAATGAATTTAGGATACTTTTAAGTCGTAAGGCTTTTGGACACAACTGAGTCATCAACCAGAAGATTTTCACTGCTGAACGTAGGCTTCCTCCTTAGAACTTCACACTAAACGACAGTCTACTAACATCTGCATCCACAGGATGCCCGCGACTGTCACAATGTCGTCGGCCTATCTAGTGGGAGGCCGCGCACTGAGAGTTTCGTACCACTACAAAATACAAAAAATTGTGTAAAAAGACATCACGCCCAGGCGGTCACCCATCCAAGTACCGACCGCACTCTACGTTGTTTAACTTAGTAATGAACAGAAATTTATCACTGACTTACACTTGGCCATTATTTATTATTTGTTGTTAGACTTTAGAGTATTTACTTTAATCTTGCAAAGTTTGACGCTTGTACGTATTACGACGCTTGTTTGTTATTACTGTTGTTGTATGGGGAGTGGGGACGTTCCTTTAGTTTTTAGTTTTTGACTTTATATTATTTCTTAGTTAATCTGATATAACATCATACTCTGTGAAAATTTTAACTAGCTATCTATTATGGTTCGAAAGATACAGCCGTTAAAAGGTAGGACAGGCGGACAGACATACAGATAGCGTAGGCTCAGTAATAGGGTGCCGTTTTTACCCTTTGTGTACGGAAACCTAAAAACAACCGTGTTTAGTTTATTTTAGTTTGAAGTGAAATTTTCACAAAAACAAGCTAAAATGACAGTTCCTGAGAGAGCGGACAATGCAGAATGTACCTAATATCACGTGCAATTTATCTTGCTCCAGTATGACAGGAGGATTCGCGGACACTCGCGACACCTCGACATCTTCCCGACACTTTAAATTGGTTTCCGAGTGTCCGACACTTCCTGTCGCTGCTTAATTGGTCTTACTTCTTTAGACGAATGCAATTTCATGAGTTTAATCTGATGTCTTGAGTCTGCGAATTAGCGCTACGATATAGCACCTTGTTAATTGAGCTTATCTAATTTTACATCTGAATAGTCTAACATTTGACAATCTTACCTCAACGAAAGCGATGAAACGGTTGAAGATGGATCACGTTTGCCTAGGAATAACCTTTTAGGTAACCCTAGACTTGAACACTCCACGATTGTAATGCTGCGGAAACACAGACAGAGGCAAGGCGTTCCATTGTTTTGCCGTTCTGAAGCAAAACGCTAGGTGCAAATAAATGGTGTTTCTTTCGACCATGTAAGAGTGACGTTTATCAGTTTATCTGGTAATAAAATGTGTCTTATATCAATTGTTTTCTTATTTCGTTTTTGGCTTAATAATATTTTTCTGTTTATCGAATATTGTTAAGTTCAGCGCTTTCAGAATGTGAGATATAATAGGCTCTAATCTCTGAATCAATGTCTACCAAAGCTGGTCTATGGTACTTTCCGCGCTAAGCGGATAAAAACTAGTTTTGCGTGCAGATTTTAAAAACAAAGAAAGTTTTTCTGAGCTAGTGTGTAAATAAAAATAATAAATAAAAAAGTTTATTAGTTCAATATAACTTAGTGACTAAATACATACACCGAATTAACAGAGGATGCTGAAGTAAGTAAAAAAAATAACGCTTACTACTAACAGTGTTTCATCGGTGTGCACTGAAACCCACACTAGGGTGACCTGTGTTGTGGGCTTATTTATTTATTTATTTATTTATTTATAGAGATACGCCAACAGTGAACATATTACACGGCTTCAGGCTCTTCCTTTGGCAAGGTACATAAAAATAAAAAGCGAGCAGAAAATAACAATTAAATAGTTAAAGTTACTAACTAGGTACTATTTACTAATTAGGTACTAGGTACTTGCATACTAAAATAACTGTGGATTAGGGACCAAATTTGTCTCGTGTCTGTCATGTTTGTGTTTTGAAGGTAGGTAGGTGTTGTTGAGTGAGGAGGAAGGTAGTTAAGTTTTGGGAGCACTTTGTTTTAAAACTAGAAATAAAAATACGTGTAGCCGATTTGGAGGCTTTAATGCTAATAATCAAAATCTTAATACTAACTTAAAACGACACGGTGGCCTGGGAGGCCTTACTCAGCATTACCAAGAAATACATTGTGATATGCTGAGTAGTCTGTCTGCTAATCTAATACAGACGGATGGCGAGGATGCATAACTCCTCCCTCCCTAAGTGAGAAATTATCGGGATGTTCGATTTGAGGACTTTTCCGACAATTTCGTAAAAACGGGATAACCCTAAAATAAAAAGCATACACAAAAGTTATACATAAACTTAAAATTACGAGGCCTAATGTGGCGTAACCTAAAACACTGATGCTAATAGAGTCCGTTTCTCTTTTAGTAACACTTTCAAACACTTCACTATTTTTTAACGCAAACGACAAATATTTTACTTCATCCAAGCCGATCTCGTGCATGTTAAGTGCTTGTGCACTTGACAAACTCGCGTTCGTACGAAGTTGCGGTAGATTGATGATAGGCATCGGTGTCGCCTTATCTATCTCGGTGTAAGTACGATGGTAACGGATCTTGATTTCGTTAATCTCGACGTCACATGGCTCGTCGAGTGTCATGATGTAAGTCCCGTGTACTGGGTATTTGGAAATTTCATCACCACATCGTTTGGTAAGCAGTGTTTCCAATCTCGTAAAAAGTATCCAATTGTCGTCGGTAATTTTCTGAAGTTTTACGTCTTCTAGGTAGACAGGATATCGTTTGCAGCCGGTGAGATTTTTCTCATATTTCAAAAGTTGCTCTTCACAGGTAGGCCCACTGTACAAGGCTCTGTTGTCATCATTGCATAGGTAATGGTCTCCAGCGCCAAGAGGGTGGCAAGGCTTTACGATCGGTAAGTATTTCATCCCGTTCGCCAATAGGTAAGGGTATTTAGGAAATATAGCAAAGGTTTGGTTTTCAGGTTCGTGGAAAACTGGGAGTGCGTACATTTTAAAATAGTTATAGGTACAATTATCAGTTAGAGGAATTTCCATAATGAACGTGATCTGGTTTTTCTTAATATATGATTTTACAGTAATAGTTTCTTCAATTCTGACTAAATTTGATTCGGTAGGTTCATATACCAAATTTCCAACATTTGATATTAATTGCAAATGGTGCAAAAGTTCAGTAGAGTTTACAATAGACTGGTGTAAGATAGAGCTTTTACTTAGTGCTAATGCGGTCTCGATTTCGCTTAATTTAATAAATATAGTACGGAAGTTACTTATAAATAAACTATACAATCCTAAAACATAAGAGGACACAGCTAAATTGTTTTCTTTAGTTAACGTTTCTTTCAAAGAGGTTTCGACCATTTTTAGGCGTGTATCAAGAGTTAACGAATCTTGGTGGATTAACTCAGTAATATTTATGAGGCTGTTCAACATTTTGGAGACGACAGTAACTTTCTTTGAAACAATAATTTGGTCGTGGTTAGTTTCGGAAATTAATTTATCGTATTTAAGTGCGTCATCATGATCTAGATTTCCTGTTATAACTTTTATAATAGAGCCTAGTGGATTGAAAATGCCTCTCTTAAATCGATTTGGAATTAGTTGACGATATTTATCAACGGTTATGTCGCGTAGATGCTCTGCGTGCATTAATATACCGATAAATTCATGGGGAAACTTTTTGTTTAGAGAAATCAATTTCTGATACTCGGTGAATTTTGCTATGACAATATTCAAATCAGTATAAACATTATCTAAATTCAGGGTTTTTATAATTGTCCAATTATCTATTTCCACATATGCTTGGCCTTCTTTTACTGGCAGGACTCCTGGATTACCTTCCAGTGATTGCAGATGAAGAGCAGCAGCCGATGTTGCTAGCGCCAGGATACAGCACCTGCGGAGGGCGTTTTATATTTTTAATCGGAGCCTTTGTGTCTCCTTTTGCTGTTTCTACTTTAATAGGGGCAACGTTTCTTTCAGTCACACCTATGACTTTCGCCTTTTTATATCTAGCCTTATCTTTACTTTTCCTTTTATTGATGTCTTTCACGAAGACAGTCTCTTCTTGTAGAAGTTTAATGTTAGTCTCACCACCTCGTTTTTCCCTAATTAGTTCCTTATTAGCCACTATATTTTTTGCCAATTGCTTGTACAAGAATTTCGTGCGCTTCTCATGATCTTTTACTAGTTGCTGGGTATATGTTTTTTCAAATTCTACGTTAAATGGATTGTCTGTATCTGTATGACCGAAAACGACTTCAAATGGGGTTAGACCTGTCGTTGTGTGTATAGTATGATTATATGCCATAACTGAGTACGTCATAATAGACGCAGCGTCGGTGCATTTCTGTTCATATTTTCCTAATCGGTATATTTCAATAATTGTTGAATGGAACCGTTCGATTAGTCCCATTGAGTTCGGATTATTGACTGTCCCTATATGACGTTCTATTTTGTGGAGGCTTAGGAATTCTTTCATTAACTCGTTATTGAATTCCATGCCAGGATCTGAACTTATCCTTTTGGGAATTCCATAAAAAGAAAAGTACTTCATTAGGGCTCTTACAACTTCCGGTGTTGATTTGTTTGGTATTTCAATGGCTTGCCCTAATTTACTGAATGCATCGATTAGAGTTAAGTAGTATTTGCCTTCCATGGAAAACAGATCGATGAATAACTCCTGGAACGGTGCATCTTGTGTTTGTGTTAATTGCAAGACGGGTTTTAGGGGCTTCCTGTCGTACTTCATCTTCCTGCATGCTTCACAGGCATTTATGATTGCTGCTACTGTCTCTTCCATTTTACTCCAAAAATAATTTCTTCGAATCCTGACTAATGTTTCCTTAATACCACGATGGCACGTTCTTCCTTCATGATATTTCAGAACTATCTCTTTCTGTTCACTTTCTTCTTCAACATATACAACTCGTTCTGTGCACTCATACAGGTTAATCATATCCTTTTTAAATAGTCCAACAACTATATTACTAAACTGTCGGCGATGTTCATTTTCCTCGAAATAAATAAAATACTTAATTTTTGGCCTGATGTACTCTTTGAGAAATGTTTTCACTAATTCTGGGTTGTTTGTAGGCATGAAAACTTCTAAAATTTTTTGTTTTTCGCGAGAAAGGTCTTTTACATGTAATTCATTTTTAAGCCATGAAAATACTAAAATTTGGTTAGGCTTGTTGTCAATAGCCTCGTGTAAAATGGGTATTCCTGTTGATTCTAAATCGGCGGCCGAATGAATAGTTTGTGAATGACTACTTTCAGGTGCTGATTGGATAACCGGGCGTTCAATCTGGTGTTCAGAAAACAGTACAACGGTATCTGAAGAGTCTGAAATATTGCTACGACTAGCAGAAATTGTTTTACTCAAGTCTGATATCGTAACAGTTGATGAATCGTGTCGTTCCCTTTTACCACCTGACAATTGTATGATGTTTTGAACTACCTCGTCCATTTCTTTCTGTAATTTACGTTCTTTTCTGTCCAAGTTTACTGCCATTGAGTTTCCTTCATCGTCCGAATCTAAAGCATTAACCTTAATCCTACTTAGGGCGTCTGCATTCGTGTTTTGTTTGCCATTTTTGTATATAATTTCAAAGTCAAAGTCTTGAAGGCGTAGCCTCCAACGTGTGAGTTTACTATTTGGATCCTTAAGGGAGTTTAGCCAGGCTAATGGTCGATGATCGGTGTATATGTAGAATTTTTTTCCATACAAATATGGTCGAAAATGTTTAGTCGCCCAGATAATAGCGAGTAGCTCTCGTTCTATAGTGCTATAACGAGTCTCTGTATCACTCAAGGTTCGGCTGGCGTAAGCTATCGGTTTGTCGCTGCCAACCTGTCCTTGTGAGAGCACCGCCCCTAAAGCTACATTTGAAGCATCTGTTGTTAAAATGAATGGTTTCTCGTAGTCAGGGTATTGCAAAAGCGGTGCGTGAGTCAGGAGTTCCTTGCATTTATTAAATGCGTCAATATAATTTTGATCTATGATGATTTTATTGCGTTTTTTCAAACAGGCAGTCAATGGTTGGGTTATCTTTGCAAAGTTGGGAATAAAACGTCTATAATATCCAACAAGTCCAAGGAAACTTTTAATTTCTGTCGTGGTTTTTGGTATTGGGAAGTTCATTACAGCTTTAATTTTGTCGTCATTAGGTTTCAACCCGTTTTTTGTAATGGTATGTCCAAGATACAATACTTCTTTTCGCAAAAATTCTGATTTGTCAAGCTGTACCTTGAGGTTAGTTTCTCTGAGTCTATCAAAAACTAGCCGTAGTTTTTGGATATGCTCTTCGAGGCTGGATGAAAAAATGATGACGTCATCAAGATACACCATACAGTGTAAACCTTGTAGTCCTCGAAGTACATGGTCCATAGTACGCTGAAAAGTCGCGGGAGCTGTCTTTAAACCGAACGGCATCCTCAAAAATTCAAAATGGCCGTTCTGCGAGCTAAAAGCTGTCTTCTGTCTATCCTGTTCCTCAACTTCAATCTGATGGTAACCGCTCGCTAAATCTATTGTACTGAAGTAAACACTTTTACCCAATTTGTCAAACAAGTCGTTAATATTTGGTAAGGGGTATTTGTCGTCGATGGTAATTTCATTTAGGCGTCTGTAGTCTATAACCATACGAAACTTTTGCTCTCCAGATGCATCGATTTTTTTCGGCACTAGGTGCACCGGAGCATTCCACGGGGAATGGGACTCTTGGATAACATTATCTTGTAACATTTTCTGTACTTGACGATTTATTTCATTTGCTTGTGTCGGAGCCTGTCTATATGGTTTCACAAAAATCGGGTCTTCATTTTTGGTACGAATTTTATGTTTTACTTGGTTGGTAAAAGTTAAAGGCAACAGGTCACAGTGGAAAATATCTTTGTATTCTCTACAGAGCTTAGAAATTTTTTTTCGTTCCTCGCAGTTAGTATGGTCCAATCTGAGTTTATTTAAATTTTCTTCAAGTATTTTGTCCGTTTGTACGCTTGTCAAGTTTGTAGAAAAAGAGAGGTCAGAATCTGTATTTAAATAATTCAAAACTTGCAAGGGTTGTTTAACTGTGAGAATTACTCTTTCGTCAGAAGCGTTTTGGATAACTGTAGTAGCGTATCCGTTGATACAATTCACTATTGCACTTGGCATTCGTACGCCGGGGCCAAATTCTCTATAGTCAATTATAGCTTCGCCTGAATGTTGGTCTGTAGGCACTTTGACGCGTTGTTCTGACCGCGGTTGAAGTTCAATTACATAGTTCAGATTTGTGTTAATTATTGGAATGCATGTGGTTTTTGTTTTTAAAACTGAGTGTTTGAGATCAATTACTGCATCCAGTTGTCTCAACAAGTCATTTCCGATTAAACCATCGTAGCGCGAGTCGACATCGTACAAATAAAATTTGTGAAAATCATCACTGTTGAATGTCGGTAACAGTGGAATTTCGATAACTTCACTGTGTCTACTCGACGCATGAGTACTGACAATTTGGAAGGGTTCATACCTGATATTGTAGTAAAAGAACTGGTACGCCTTTTGAGGGCTCAAGAATGACCTTGTACTACCAGTGTCGATCATCATTTTTGCATCTATTTCCGGGATATAAATGTGAGGTAATTTAAGCGTGGGGTCACAATTTAATTCTACGACTTCTTCTCTATTATGGAGGCCGGTATAGGAAAATTTTCAGTTAATTGTTCCTGGGGCAATTCTGTCTCGTTATTGTATACTTCATGTTCAACGTCGTCCGTGTATTCGTACTTACCGTAGTCAAACTCGTTATCATCGTAATATTCGTGATACTGTTCGTCGTCATATCCGGTCATCTCGTTGAGCTTAAAACCTTCGCGTGGCAATGGAACGGCTGTCCTCATAGTTACGTCTGAGGTTTGCAAGCGTGGCGGCTGGACTTGGGGTGGTCTGTATCCGAATTGTTGGGGTGTCATCCCAACATTAGGGGTTGGTCTAAAGCCTAATGGTTGCAGCTGATTGTTACCAAATTGTGGGCGGTAGCCTAACTGTGGTCTGTAACCGAACTGTGGTGGACGATACCCAAGCTGAGGCCGGTAGCCGAAGTTTTGCGGTTGACCTTGAGGCATCCTAAATGGTGTGGGTTGAATGCCGAAATTAAATTTAGGCGTTGCATCATTATTTGGTAATAGAGCAGGGAATCTAAATCCACTGGGTTGCGGGTTCACGCCAAATTTAAAACCTAAACCAGGATTTTGCGGTAAAGTCGGCCTTGACGCTGAACTGTTACTATTAATACCGTGCATACGTTTTCGCATGTTATACTGGTCGTGAAAGTTTACTTCTTCAAGCACTACACTCAGAGCATCTTCCAAGGTCGCTGGGCATTTTAACCTTACTATGCGCACCATATCCTCGGGCAAGTTGTAAAGAAATACGTTTAATGACATGTTATTATAAATAGTTGTTTTTGCGCGTTTTAAGGTAACATCATCTAACATATTCACTTTGGAAATCAATAATGACCGAACACTTTGAATTCGACTACAAAAATCCAAATAACTTTCACCGGATTTAATTTTCATCGATTCAAGTTCAATATTTATGCATTGTTCACTGCGCGGATCTCCAAAATGTTGTTTCAGTAATTCTTTTAACTGGGTCCAAGTCGTAACATCTTCGCGTTCAGATAATAAAGCAGCCGCTTTATCATTAAGTCGACTTGTTACAGATTGATACACAAATAAATCCTGAGCAGCATTGCCTCTATACCTGCTAATTACATATTCACATTTTCTAATGTACAAATTTAATGTGCCCTTGTCTCCTCCATAAATAGGAACAAGGTTCAAAATTTCGCGTGGAATCGGTACGACCTCTTCTACTTGGGCCATTTTTTCGTAGAGTAATGAGCAGGTTAGAGAATACAAAAATTAAATTCTAAAATATTAATTGAGTAAGATGTCACTACACATTTACTCCACTCTATAAGGTTTTTTTCAGAATTCTTATAAGTATAGAGTACTAAGCAGGTTACAGCTTACAGCATGCAAAAATTCAATTTTAAAATACTTATTGTCTACGATGTCTCTACATTTACTCTACTCTATAAAGTTTTCTCAGAATGCTTATCACTAACGGTGAACTAAACAAAGTTTTATATTGAGTCACCAGACACGTTATAATGAGCGAAGTCTTATCTCAATAATAACAATATTCGTGGAAGGTTAGGATTTGGAAAGGATGGCGAAAAGTTTTACTCACCAACCGACCGCTTCCATCCTGCGTGTCCCGTTCATAACAAATTTATTTGGTTTGAAGATTCACTCTCGCCGCATTTCCGCGATCAGGTAAATTTGGATACCCGGATAATCACACGAAAACTAGTGCAGCGATATACGAGCGAATCCTACCGGCTGCGCCAGTTAAGTTTTGGGAGCACTTTGTTTTAAAACTAGAAATAAAAATACGTGTAGCCGATTTGGAGGCTTTAATGCTAATAATCAAAATCTTAATACTAACTTAAAACGACACGGTGGCCTGGGAGGCCTTACTCAGCATTACCAAGAAATACATTGTGATATGCTGAGTAGTCTGTCTGCTAATCTAATACAGACGGATGGCGAGGATGCATAACTAGGTAGGTGTGTCAGTTTGCAATTGTCACCACCTCGTAGCGTGTCGCGAGCGGTGTCACAATAATGCCCATGCCGGCCGCCAACAGTTCCTGTGTATGTGTGGGTGTGGAACAGCGATATATGTTTTTGACGCGGCTTTGATCTGTCGTTGTTGGCTGGGTACAAGTTAAAAGTAATAAAGAAATATTACTTTTAAAAATCTAAGGTATCCGGCGAAATACCAATTTGACCTAATTTCTGTTGTCGGCAACTAAGGTGACAGCAGCTCTAGCTATGTGGGTAACTTTTTTATATATTATAGGCTTGAGTTTAACCGTCAACTCGACATAGGTCAAGTCTCTGGATATTTACCTATTAGAAACAGCTTCAGTAAATATTACCATTAATTGTTTGCCCTCGATGTAATTGCAATCACGAAATATCTTAGAGACCCACCTTTATTAACGGCAAAAAATTTATATTAAACTACATTTACAAATTATCTGACGTCAACTGAATTAATTCAGTGAGAAGGTAAGATTAAAATTTGGTCTTGATTAATTTTTTGTGTTGCTTTTTACGAAAAGTTCTACGTGATCTACATTTTAGTTTGAGATAATAATAAAATTTAACTAAGCTTATATAACACCAGGGCTAGCGCAGGCCGTAGAAAAATTGTCTTTCTACCGTTTTATCCCGATAGAAAAAGAGAAACGTGTCCATATTCTAGCTTTGCTCGTCTATGCGCGGATAAAAACAGTATGAAGACAAATTGTCAACGGCCCGTGCTAGCCCTGCCAGACTGGAAAACCCAGCAGTGGATGGGAAATGGTTAATCATGTCTACATGACAATGAAGCATAGTAGGCAAGATGTTTCGCCACCTAGCATGACATGACAAATTAATGAAAACCATGAGGTACTACAACGTATAGCTATCATAATATAGGGAAAGGTAGAAAGCAACGATCTAATCTTAGTATAGTACGAAAAATCTTTGGTAGAAAGAAAGAGGGCATTGGAACCCAATTGGAAAGTTTCGATTTGAGATCAACATCATCTGTTTCCAGCGTCCATGTTGTCAGCGTGCTCCATCATCCTGAATGAAAATCCGGATTTTCATTCAGGATGATAGACATGGAGTTTTTTTTCTTTTATTTGTTAAAAGGCTTGGCAACCACCTCATCGCCGTCTATGATGGAGCACGCTTACCTAGAAGAAACCGATTCAGTCGCAACTTGAAGACACCGATTTTATAAATATCGAGGAACGCCCATTCAGCAACCCATACTATTCTAACAGTACGTACAATAAAAGTGGAATCAAACCGTTTCGTACGGGTTTTCAGAATATAAATCATAAAAGGTTGTTGCCTTTTGTAAATATTTATAGATCTCGGACAAAGTGTAAAAGACATAGCCAATTAAGTTAATGACACATAAATGCATATGTATTTAATTTGTTCGCAGGTTGTTGGCAAGCTCGGATAGCGAGTCCGTACCGGAGCACCCCTCACGAGAGATAATGAATATTTGATACGAACGCCTGTATTGGGAGCTTGTTGCTACTCTGGAGATATAAAGAAAACATTTCAATCTGATGTGGAGGTGGCGTTTTATGAAACGTACCTGCAGCGACCTCACTACATGCAACGAAATCTATCCATCACTTATGGAACTGCAGCAAAGCCTGAATCCTGAATGCATTAATCGTGCTTGAAACGCCCTGCTGCCAGATAGAACGACGACCTGTAAACGGCAATTGGCAATCGGATGTGTTAAGAAGAAAGTGGTGCCATGTTATGTTCTTTAAGAGAGGTCTACATCTAACAGTGGTCATACAGAACATAGCTTTATGACGATAAGAAAATATCTACAGGCAGCTGTGGTAACGTAGCCATTTACGGTAACTACGGTAATAGTCACGTGTTCTCGCAGCACCGATTGTGAGCAAGAGTCAATGACTCAACTCCGACAATAACGGAGTTGTGTCGGAAAATATGATATTCAAGTTAGGTCGACTTGTGGCTTGTACTTGGATATAGCACAGACCTATATCACTTCAAAGCCAGATACCACCTGATTCCATTCTAATCTCCATCATCATCACTTCAGCCATAGAACGTCCACTGCTGGACATATGCCTCCCCCATCGATCTCAAAAAGGGCCGGTCGGAAGCGGTCTGCATCCAGCGTTTCCTTGATGTCTCTTTTAGATCGTCTGTCCATCTTGTAGGTGGACGTCCTACGCTGCGCTAACTGGTCCGTGGTCTCCATTCCAGAACCACTCAGCTCCATTGGCTGTCTGTTCTGCGTGATATGTGCCCTGCCCACTGCCACTTCAACTTGCTAATCCGGTGGGCTATGTCGGTGACTTTCGTTCGGCTACGGATCTTCTCATATCTGATTCTAATCTACCTATTACTATTTTAATTACAGACTACTGCTGTGATTTATTTAACATCCAACCTAACACACAAACACAACACAACATGAGAAAACAGTTTCAACTGTGCTCAGTCCCTTCCTAGCTTCTTGCCCACTAGTGGACGACTGGTTTACGTAAGTAATTATTTTGGAAATCCGCCAAATAATATCGGAACCCGCGCGCGAGGTGCTTCCAGATTTGGCAGGCCGTTCCGGTATTATCCAGCACTAGCGGTAGCGGTAGGCTTTACTCGCTAGGAAGAAATCACAATGATCCGTCTATTATGTTTGATACATTTCTAGGAAATCTCAGAGTGAGTGCGGTGCTCTATTAGATTTTAAAATTCCAGATGCTAAGTACTTAGTAATGAAACTGTTAAACTGGTGACACCTGTTTTTAACCGCCTTCAAAAAAGGAAGATGGTTATCATTTCAACCCGCTTTTTTGTTACTCTATAGTAAAAAAAAAATGCACATGTAAACAGGCCAAAGATCTTATATATACCCTAAAGAGTCCTTGCGCCAACTTGAGTAACGCCACCAGCAAATGGTAGCAGTAATTGTTTGGGTAGTAGGTATCATGGTTATTAGTCACACAACTCAACAACGTCAACGTGAGAAGTCAACTTCAAAACTGCGAATATTGCTTTTATATCCGACTTCAGGAGGGAGAGAGGAGGATTCGGTCTGTTTTTTTATATTATTTATTGTTAACCAGAGTCACCGACATGGCTGTTAAAATTTGCAAGTTGAAGTGGCAATGGGCAGGCCACATCGCTCGAAGAACCGATAACCGATGGGGAAGAAAGGTTCTGGAGTGGAGACCACGAACCGGAAGACGCCGGGTAGGGAGGCCTCCCACTAGATGGACCGACGACATTGTGAGAGTCGCGGGCACCCAGTGGATGCAAAAGGCAGGCTGTCGTTCAGTGTGGAGGTTAAAGGGGGAGGCCTATGTTCAGCAGTGGACGTCTTCTGGCTGATGATGATGACGATGATTGTTAACCAATTTACGTGTTTTTTTCTACCCCCAACGCAAAAATAGGGTGTCATAAGTTTAACGTGTATGTGTGCACATGTGCGTTTTCATCATAGTCAGCCTTTTAACAGTCCACTGCTGGACTTTTAGCCTACCCCCGAAAGGGTGATTGGGCCATATCCAACACGGTGGCCCAGTGCGGATTGGTGGATTCACATACGCCATTGAATGCCTTCTCCGCACGTATGCAGGTTTCCTCATGATGTTTTCCTTCACCGAAAAGCCAGTGGTATGAAAATCCCTACATAAGCTCCAAAGAGCTCATTGGTACGGGCCCGGGGTTTGATCCCGCGACCTCACGTTTTCAAGTCTAGCGGTCTCCCAAATGAGCAACCAAGCTTATTGTATTTTGTGATGGTACGGAACCCTCAGTGCGCGAGCCAGACTCGCACTTGGCCGGTTTATTTAAGCAGCTATAGCAAAAAGTTATATGATTGTTAACGGGATATTTACCGTGGTAAGGTTGTGGAATGAGCTCCCGATAACACTAACATATAACTATAACATATAACTTTAGTGAACAACCGTGATAGTTTAAAACAGTGTTTTTAGCTATAGCAATATCATGAATAATTTTGTTCGAGTGATTATTAACTTCGAAGTCAGTTTATGTATTGATAATAAATTATTTTTATTATTGAAAGAAAAAAACAAACACACGGACAGTTGTAGAATGAATACCCATATTCCTGCATTTCCGGTGTATTACTTATCTGTTGTATCGCGGTTCGAATCTTTGTTTGTATCGGAACACTGTTTTATTCGATATCCGGCTTTTGGCAATTAAAATATGTTTTTATTCCGAAGGGGATTTTAATTTCCGCTGCGGTTGGTCGCTAACGAACGTTGGACTCTCTTGATTGGAACAACTGCATATGTATTTTTGTACTTTAATTTTTATATTGGGAAGCTGAATTAAACAGAAAAAGTAAAATTGAAGCCAAAACTCACTTTTACAAAGAGTTTTTATCGTAGAAGCAAATTATTGTGACGAATATACAATGTTCTCTGAATATACAAAAACTAGCAACGCATCCCGGCTTCGCACGGGTTAAGTCTTATTTTTTTACATTATTGGAGTTTTAATATGGATCCGGTTTTTTTTTTTAAATATAATATTATAGCCTATGTCACCCGGGAATAGTGTAGCTTCCCAACAGTGAAAGGATTTTTCAAATCGGTTCAGTAGTTTCGGAGCCTATTAAATGCAAACAAACAAACAATCAAATCTTTCCTCATTATAATATTATCTACTAGCGGTCCGCCCCGGCTCCGCACGAGTATAGTTATATAGCCTATTAAAATAGCCTATATTAATCAGTGATAATGTAGCATTCAAAAGGTGAAAGAATTTTTAAAATCGGTGCAATACTTTATAAGCCAATTCGTTGCAAACATACTTACATACAAATCTTTCCTCTTTATAATATTGTATGTATGTATAGATATATACAGGGTTACGCATATAAACTGTACTAAGCTATTGTTCTCATCATTATGAACAACTTTTACTTATAGACCAACACCGAAATCGCAAAAAAACATCTATTCCATATGTTTTGTCAAGTGTCAATGACCGTTTTTTATGGAACAGGTGTTTTTTTTTCGTGATTTCAGATTTGGTCCCGTAGTGTAAGTTGTTCATAATAATGAGTACAATGACCTCCTTTCGGCCTTAGTAGGTATAGTGTCTATGTGTAACCTTGCATGTCAGGTTATAACATTGAACCCTTTTATAAGACAAATTCACAGCTGATTGAATCAGGCGTTAGGTACTTTGCGGAATTCCATTTTTAATTTGTTTATGACGAATTTCTAGTGTAATTCCGCTTCTACGTCGCTTCGAGTACAATTAGTATTTTGGGATAAATTACTTTTCTATATGCTATAACCCAGTCGAGCAGTTTTACTAATAAAGGAATATTCCTCGACAATTCTTCCTATAATTTTTAATTTCTTTTATATTTCAGGTCTGGCAACACCAATAATTAGATAATGGCAACGATTAGAAACGCGAGCCGAAGCCGGATCAAATCGGTCATTATGAGAATTAATGCCATTCCCTAGGTACCGGTTATCGGTTATACCGTTTTGGGTATCGTTATACCGCTTTAAGTACCGTTAATTGGGAATCCGATATGTTCGGCCTGAACATTCATTTTTAATCACATCTCTAACGATCGAAAAATGGTAAAATTATTTAGGCTTCGAAATAAAATGAGAAAAGCGAAGTATTTTTCAGGCTGAAAATGGTTACAAAGAAAGAATATTCACCATGACTCAAACTTCTTGAGAGAAAAACTAATTGGGGGACAAAAGCTTTTAGGAAAGGACTTTTTTCTCATCATCATCATCAGTCAGGAGACGTTCACTCCTGAACATAGACCTCTTAGATCTCCACACTGAACGGCAGCCAACTGACCGGTCGCCATCGCCAGAAATGCCATCCGCATATTATAATTGCGTGGAAGTCTCGCACTGTTCGATTTGATCGATTGTTTCTGCCACGCACCTGTAAGTTGTGGAATGGCTTACCACCTTCGGTTTTTCCTCCGAAGTATAATTTGGACTGCTTCAAACGAAGGGTGAATAGAGTCCTCAAAGGTAGGCAACGCACTGACAATGCCCCGGGTATTAGGTGTCTATAGGCAGCGGTGACCACTTACCATCAGGTGGCCCGTAGCTTGTTTGCCACTTATTTTATTTAAAAATATTAAAAAAAAAACAGCCTGCCATCTGCATACACTGGATGACCGCTACTCTCACGATGTCATCGGTCCATCTAGTGGGAGGCCTACCTACGCTGCGTCGTCCGGTTCGTGGTTTCCAGTCAAGAATCTTCTTCCCCATCGGTTATCGGTTCTTCGAGGGACGTGGCCTGCAATTAAGCTACATCATCATCATCAGTCACTGTCCACTGCTGGACATAGGCTTCTCCCAAGGCACGCCACTGAGCTCGGTCGGCAGTTTCATCCATCCTTGCATCCAGTTTTTAGCCGCCGTTTTACGCAGGTCATCACTCCACCTGGCCGCAGGGAGTCCTACACTACGTTGCCTAAACGTGGTCTCCACTCCAAAACTCGTCTACCCTATCGGTTATCGGTTCTTCGGGAAATGTGGCTGACCCACTGCCATTTCAGTTTGCTAATCCTCTGAGCTATGTCGGTAACTTTGGTTCTATGTCGAATCACTTCGTTCTGAATTTTGTCCCGTATAGAAACTCCGAGCATAGCTCTCTCCATAGCTCGCTGAGCGACTTTAAACTTGTGGATGTCCACGTCTCGGCACCGTAGGTCATAACGGGTAGGACACACTGATTAAAGGTCTTTGTTTTGAGACACTGTGGTATGGACGACGTTTAAACTACAATACAATTTTATTCAAGTAAATTATAAATGAATGAATATAAAGTTAAGCACCACTCTCCTAGTTACCATTCACTGTTGTTATGAAACTATATCGTAATCTGTGATTAAGATATTTGATAACTCAAAGTCTTACCTCAATCAAAACTCGAGTCAACTTTAATTAGGTAACTTTCCCAACGTCTATTCATCGAACAATACCAAAAATAGTTGGAAATACCGACAACTTGGCAGTTACGGGAATTTAATGCCTTATTGTTGTTAAATTCTTGTAACAGATACTGTAGATGTTGAGGTAGCGTATTTATTTTTAGCCCTTAGGCCCCATTCTCTTTTAGAGAAAAGGAAACGAACCTAAACGAGACCGCAGGAAAACGCTAGATGCAGGCCACTTTCAATCGGCCCTTTTAGAGATCGATGGACCGACGACATCGTGAGTGTCGCGGGCATCCAGTGGATGCAGATGGCAGGCTTTCGTTCAATGTGGAGGTTTAATGGGACCGACGACATTGTGAGAGTCGCGGGCATCCAGAGGATGCAAAAGGCAGGCTGTCGTTCAGTGTGGAGGTTTTTTTAATGGCATAGGTGGCAAACAAGCAGACGGGCTGCCTGATGGTAAGCAGTCACCGTCGCCTATGGATACTTGTAACACTAGAGGCATCACAAATACGTTGCCGACCCTTTAGAACTCGATTAACTCGATAGCCCGTTGGTCGAGTTGGTAGTGAACCTGCCTTCTGAGCTTGGGGGCGTGGGTTCGATTCCCACCTAGGACAAACATTTGTGTGATGAACATTTGTGTTTGTTCTATATCTGGGTGTTAATATCTATTTAAGTATGTATTTAAACCTATATATGTATATATATCAGTCTCTGGCAGCCATATCACAAGCTTTGCTTAGTTTGGGGTCAGGTGACCGTGTGTGCAAAAATGTCTCGAATATTTATTTATTTATTTATTAACTCGCCTTTTGAAGAACAGGTTAAAGGGGGGAGGCCTATGTTCAGCAGTGGACGTCTTCTGGGTGATGTTGATGTTTAGTAACTTATTCAGATGTGTCGCAGTTGTCCTCAGATCAAACAAACAAGGGTGATATACCTTAGTACAATATTCATTCGTGTTCAAATGTCTCCGTGTTTTCCGCACTACTTTCGCTATACCACATAAACGCAATATCTGTGAGAAAAAAATCATACAGACGGAACTTGCAGTTACACCAATGATTTAACTCATCATCATCATCATCATCATCATCATCAGCCAGAAGACGTCCACTGCTGAACATAGGTCTCCCTCTTTAACCTCCATACTGAACGACAGCCTGCCTTTTGCATCTACTGGATGCCCGCGACTCTCACAATGTCGTCGGTCCATCTAGTGCGAGGCCTCCCTACGCTGCGCTAATATGCTGCTAATATCTACGTTTCGGATTCTATCCCGCAAAGAAACTCCGAGCTCTCTCCATTGCCCGCTGTGTGATTTTGAGTTTTTCCAAAAAGTTAACAGTAAAGGACCACGTGTCAGTACCATATGTCATCACTGTTACTAAACTAAACGAAATATGATCAAAAGTCTTTTGATCCCTGTGTGCGCATTGCTTTACACCCGTTCTACCTGCCTGCAAAACGCAAAACCCTCATAAGTAATACAGCGGAGGGATAAACAATGGCGCATTCAATTCTAGCTTCGCAATCAATAGTGATGAAGCATCTTAATCCTAGGCGAGAGCGCGATTGTGTTTTGATGCGGGAGTCCGCGAGATCTCAGGGTAGGCTGGGTAGCAAGGCATAAGCGAAAGCGGCAATCATACTTAATATTATAAATGCGAAAAGTTTGATGGTTTGTTTGTTCCTCTTTCACGCAGCAACAGAGCAACGGATCGACCTGATTTTTTGCATGAGGTTAGTTCAAATACTGCAGACTGACATAGGCTACTTTTCATCATCATCGTCATCACCATTTTTCATCACTGCGCGGGTAAAACTGCGGGAAGCAGCTAGTAAATAATAATTGTAGCATTGAAATTAAATACTTTTAACAGATTTCATCGCATGTATGTTACATTATTTTAATTACGTTTCAAACACTTTGCAGTGTCCGTGGTCACAAATAGACTAGATGACGGATGTCTATAATAATGTTATAAACCACTATACACTAACTATACCGCACATCCCGACACCGTCAAAAAACTCAACCCCACATATTTCAAAACTGGAAATCTCACACTGTCCGATTTCCCCCCTCCTTTCTTCCACGGACCTGCAAGGTGCGGAACGTCCTTCCGCCGAGCATCAACATAAGTTTAGTCAGCGACCCAAAGCCGTGCTTCGTTATTTTAAGGAGCTCGGCTGGTTTGTGTAGGCTGGCGGGGGCAAATGCACAATACACCCCAAGCGGGATTTCAGTGCAGGTCTTATCACCGACTTTGAAATCAACATAAAACGTTTTAAAAAGGGCGTCTATGACTACCTCTCCGAGCTGGCAAAGCACCGTCAACACCGCTAGTGTTGCAGGTGTTCATAGGCAGCGGTTTCTGCTTACCATCAGACGGAGAGCAAGCTTAGAGCGTAAACGCTCTTTTAAATCTCATAAAAAAAAACATTAATGATTTTTAATTAAAACTCAGTATTTAGTCTCGATTCGCCTCAACCACCATAGAGTACTGCATGAGGCCTTACGGCCAACTGCTAACTCGGTATCAAACTAACATTCAATCCACGCAGTTGGACAATCACGCAAACTTCAGATACGATTTGCGGTCGCGTGATTTTCCAACTGAGTGGATTTAACGTTAGTTTGATACCGAGTTAGCTGATGGCCGTAAGGCCCCCTGTACTCTTTGGTGGTCGAGTAGCTCATGGCTCACGGTGTCTGGTCCAGCAGTTCTGCATCGGGCTTGAGATTATATTAATTGGATACCTAACTTGATCCCAAGCAAGTACTTCCCAGGCATCCTCTAAATAAAATTTGGATGTTTTTTGTTTTTTTTTAATGGCCTAGCGTAGCATCTTTAGTATCCTTGGTTGGCTGTTCTTGAGTTTATGATTGGTTTTAATTGTAGCATTGATGACGAAGTTTCTCGTTCTAATGCGGTAGATAGAACGCAAAACTTTGAACTTGAGAACGAGAACTTGAGAAAAAAAATTGAAGGGATGAATCTGTTTATAAAACTTCCTCAACATCTTGTACCTTGCGACATGCAGTAAGCGCGGGATTACCCTGGATTTTTTCCCACTAAGCTGCCCGTAATTGGATCCTAAATTGACCGTGGTCCGTCTGGGAGTGAGTATTACGTCATTTGTATTGTACCTATATTACTACATAATAGTATAACCAGATGTACAATTTGTACCTACTAGAACAGTGGAAACAAAAGTTGCCTAAAACGCAAATTGCGGCTTACTTTAAAAAAACATTTTATTTTTTCCTGTTAGCTGAAAAACTTTCAAAATATTTTAATATATTTCCAAAGAAACCGAAGTATTTGAAAATTAAAACATTCACCTGGTATATAATACAAGGTTAAACTGATGGATTATACCGAAGCCGAAAAGAGGTAATTTTACTTCTGCCCCACACGACTAGCCGAGGCAAGCCGCTTGTCTGTACTCGAACATCTTGCAAGGTTCCGTAACAAAAAACCGGACAAGTACGAGAAACAAAAAAAAACAACAAAAAAGTTGAAATATTGAAAGACAAACTTAAGTTTGTAGTGGACAATAAGGTTCTTCGATACATAACAACTACAAAATGTAAGTTTGTAATTGTAAAACAATTATTTTTTTATGATACAACTTCAAATTAACAACTTTTAGATTTATTCCTTTATACGTGCTGTAAGACCTCGCTTTTCACAAAATTTCATGATTCTAGGTCAACGGGAAGTACCCTATAGGATTTGATTCCCTTGTGAAATCGCAAAATATGCGAAAATAAATGTGGATATAAATAAAAAATTTGATCGCGTAGACTTACAAGTTTAATTTTTTCACAACTAAAAGAAGCCATAGATTTGAGTATTTGATTGAAACAATTCCAACGCCACTTCAACGCGCTTATATCTTCACAACTTTACTGAAACTCGACATTCTGTAGTTAAGCCTTAACGCCAACTATCGTGGCGAACGTAAACCAGTAAACTATTTCAAATTACGCAGTAAATCAACCGACTCATTATACTGGACAAATATTACACTGAAAAAAGATAAACCGCTAACAAAGTGGTGCCACATCAAACAATTCCGCAGTACAGTGGTCTACAAACCACTAAACGTGCCAATCAACAACAATAACACATTATAAATATACAATATCATTTATTCGGACATAAAGCTTGTTTGATCTCCACAGTATTTGATCCCAGCAAGTGCCTAGTGCGATTTTTTCCAATAAAGATGTTTCCAGTAAAATAAAATATTTTTTATCACGCACGCACATACACACACTGTACACCGTTTCACCCATTAAAAATGCCATATATTATTGATTTTGGAGTCGGTTTTTTTATATTGATTATATTTTGTGGTGGAACAGGACCTTCATTCCGCGAGCCCGACTCGCACTTGGCCGGTTTTATTTTATGTAAATTAGGTCTGCGCTTGGCTACCAACGCACGTGATGTAAAGTTTAAAACTGAATATAAGGCGTTTGTTTGAGAGCCTAAGGATGGCGGTAAACCCTCTGGAACCTGCTAAGAAGCTTACCGACATAGCAGGGCTGGCAGGGCAAGGCATAGCTCAAAGGGTTAGCAAGCTGAAGTGGCAGTGGGCCGGCCACATTGCCCGAAGAACTGATAACCGATGGGGTAGATGAGTTCTGGAGTGGAGACCGTTTAGGCAAACGTAGTGTAGGACACCCTGTGGCCAGGTGGAGTGACGACCTGCGTAAAACGGCGGGTAAAAACTTGATGCAAAAAACTACCGACCGAGCTTAGTGGCATGCATTCATCATAACCAGCCTTTTAACAGTCCACTGCTGGACTTTTAGCCTACCCCCGAAAGGGTGATTAGGCCATATCCACCACGCTGGCACAGTGCGATTGGTGGATTCACATACGCCATTGAATTCCTTCTCCGTACGTATGCAGGTTTCCTCACGATGTTTTCCTTCACCGAAAAGCCAGTGGTATGAAAATCCGTAGCTCATTGGTACGGGCCCGGGGTTTAATCCCGCGACTTCACGCTTTCAAGTCTAGCGGTCTCCCAAATGGGCTACCACGGCTTATGTGGCATGCATTGAGAGAGGCCTATGTCCAGCAGTGGACAGTTAGAGGCTGATGATGATGATGACAACAGGGCTGTTTCCGCCATAACAAGCCAATAACATTATGGAGCTGACCGCCAAATCTGTCGTTTGCATGCAATTTGCGTAATAACAATAAAGAACCGCCAGTTAGTCGGTATTACATTGAATTGGGGAGAGCTCGCGTAATGCGCTTCATTTGCATTTATTTTTTAAACACGGTTTTATATTCGAATATTTGGTTTAAAAAAATGTAAATTTTGTATGTAAAAGAATGATTTTCCGGGAAAAATGTTTTTATTATCATTATTTAGTAATATGCGTTTGGCCGCCAACTCGCCTGATGATGCGGTCTATTTACGATGGAGCACGCTTGCCGAGTAGAAACCGATTCACTCTTGATTTGAACCGATAGTGACACCCAGATTATCAATCCTCATCATCATCAGCCAGAAGACGTCCACTGCTGAACATAGGCCTCCCCCTTTAACCCCCACACTGAACGACAGCCTGCCTTTTGCATCCACTGGATGCCAGCGATTCTCACTATGTCGTCGGTCCACCTAGTGGGAGGCCTACCTACGCTACGTCTTCCGGTTCGTGGTCTCCACTCAAGAACCTTTCTTCCCCATCGGTTATCGGTTCTTCGAGCGATGTGGCCTGCCCATTGCCACTTCAACTTGCAAATTTTAACAGCTATGTCGGTGACTCTGGTTCTTTGGCGAATATCCACGTTTCGGATTTTATCGCGCAAAGAAACTCCGAGCATAGCTCTCTCCATTGCCCGCTGAGTGACTCTGAGTTTTTCCAAAAGGCCAAGATTAGATTATCAATATATTTATCAATTGATTTACAAACGGAAGGGCTAATTCCTAAGATACAGGTGTTTCTACACCTAGTTTGGGCATTACTGCGATTACAACTAGAAATGTACCGATTACTGAATAAAATAATTTTGAATTTTGAAGATTGTAACTATTGGCAGGCCATTCAGGCAGGGCAATCCACAGACTAATAGTTCGCACTTTTAAAGTGGAATCAAAGCGCTTCGTACGGGTTTTCGGAATGATGGTACAGAACTCAGTGCGCGAACCCAAATCGCACTTGGCTGGTTTTTTTTATATATAATATAAAAAAATATAGAATTTTAAATATAATTAAATAAAAATAAAATTGAATATTATTTATTATTTGAATTTTAAATATTTTGAATATCAATATTTCACTGCGTGGGCATTCCCTTTAGAACCGTAAAAAAATTCTGGTTAAAAAGTGTCACTCTCTGGCCTTCAAAACTATCTACAAGCAAAACATCACGTTAATCAGTTGATCTGTAAAATAGAGACAGACAAACCAACAAAAAACACACTTTAATATTAGTATATGAATCTCCAAAAAAAGCTCTGTCGGCCTACATCCCAACTACGGTAATTAAGAGACCCTGTAATCTGTAAAACCGGTATTCCAGCCCTACAATTACCGGTAAAATTTTAATTGCGATATAAATGTTTGCCAGCCTCTAATTGGCTGTAGTTTTGTGGCCGAATGGCAAATGTAATGGACTAGTTCAGGACTCGGTTGTCGTAATTATTATGTAGCCATTGTTAGAGTAGAGAGTGGATACTAAAATGAGGCCTCCGTATTATAGTGGGAACTAATCTCAGATCAGACAAACCAGGGAGATATAAATCGCTCACACACACACACACACACACACACACACACACACCATACACAAACCTAAATGCTCTAATATTTAATATTTGATAATGAAAATAGTAGTAGTAGTAGTAATTATAGTGTATTACGTTTAACGACAGATATTATTAGTTGATTTTGTAATACCCGCCGTCGCCTAGTGCTCACCTACCATCTTTTTTCTGAGCAAAGGGGTATGCCGAAAACCAGCCCTGCGTGACCCTTCGGGACCTCGCAGTACAGCGCTGAGCTTACCCCTATTGCCAAACGCTGTTTCTCCTTATGTTTCTTATAGTACATGTTCATTGTTTTTGTTTTTTGGCAATAAATATATCTTATTCTTATTCTTGTTATTCTTAAATAAATAAATAAATATTTCGGGACATTTTTGCACACACGGTCATCTGACCCCAAACTAAGCTAAGCTTGTGATATGGCTGCCAGAGACTGATATACATACATATATAGTTTTAAATACATACTTAAATAGATATTAACATCCAAGGTAATTAAGCATTATGGCATTATAGTAAGGTGGCGTGGCAGTTTCGAGCGCATTTAGCCTAAATCGGGCTCTGATGATTGATGCTTTTTAGGGTTCCTACCTTTATAAATTCGTTCTGTAATTATTTTTTTTATTGGCTCGACAAAGAATGTTTCTCAACAAGTTTTCTTTTTGACAAAACCATAAAAAGTACATGTTATGTTGGTATGATGCACCTCTAAAATTTCGATTAGCCCAGCTTCGATCTTTAGTTTTTTCTGTAACCCCAATTTCTGAACTATGATTGTGGCCACAATTATAAGACTTTGGCTACGGAAAACGGAACCCTACCAGAGCGTGCCTCGACACGCTCTTGGCCAGTTTAATGCCATAGGTGGCAAACAATCAGACGGGCTTGATGGTTAGCAGTCACCGTCGCCTATGGATACTTGTAACACCAGAGGCATCACAAATACGTTGCCAACCCTTAAGGAATGCGTGGAAGTCTCGCACTGTCCGATTTGACCGATTGTTTCTGCCACGCACCTGTAAGTTGTGGAATGGCTTACCACCTTCGGTTTTTCCTCCAACATATAACCTCAATCGCTTCAAGCGAAGAGTGAATAGAGTCCTCAAAGGTAGGCAACACACCGCCAATGCCCCGGGTATTGTAGGTGACGATTGTAGGGATAGGCGACGGTGACTATTTACCATCAGGTGGCACGTCGCTTGTTTGTCTACAATTAAATTAAAAAAAAAAAAAATATACTCTTAAGTCGCATTTTGAAGAACCCCAGTTCTTCAATATTCAAAATCTTGTAGCTTCTCGGAAACACCGTGGAAGGTAGCTCATTCCGCATTTTGCATTTTGCAGACTTTCAGTCAAACTCACCTTACAGACGACTTTGCCGCCCTTTAAGATGAGGATTATTAGTTTGTTTATTGGAATTGCTGTAAGCTTCTTAGTGTGCGTGAAAAATGAGTAAGTATACTTACAATTGTTGTATTAAGCGGTTTACCGGACATCTCATGGCTAACTCAGATTTAGCACACGACGCTACAGGGGTGCGACACAGCCTACTCCCCGCGAAAAGCCCTTTTGTCATCTTTCTCGCACCCACCGTAGCTTCACAGGCGTTATCTTAGTTATGCGACCAGCCTATAACATTCGTTTGTTGCTAATTATGTGATAAACATTTGCTAACAAACACATAAATCTGCAAGCAAATCGACGGTGAAAATCTCTTATAAACTGTACGTATATAACGGTTCAAAACGGCAATAATGTTCTTAATGGATCATCCAACAAAACCGAATTATTAAGGCTTTCCGGTTAGTCACAAGCACGTACTTAAAGAATCTCTTAACTGTACGATTTATATGAACGCTATAGAGAAGCTAACATAACAACCAGATAAATTCCGAAACCAATCGTCCAAAAAGTGGCCCGGAGTGACTGAAAGAAATCTAACGGCCTCGCTAATAAAATGTTCTAATAGATACTTAAATCTTACAAGAAGGAACATTAGTACCTACCTACTGCACACCACCGTTCCCAGTCAACAGCGTAATAAATTAGAAATTAGGATGGTCTTACAAATTGTTTTTATTTTTTTCATCATCATCATCATCAGCCAGAAGACGTCCACTGCTGAACATAGGCCTCCCCCTTTAACCTCCACACTGAACGACAGCCTGCCTTTTGCATCCACTGGATGCCCGCGACTCTCACAATGTCGTCGGTCCATCTAGTGGGAGGCCTCCCTACGCTGCGTCTTCCGGTTCGTGGTCTCCACTCCAGAACCTTTCTTCCCCATCGGTTATCGGTTCTTCGAGCGATGTGGCCTGCCCATTGCCACTTCAACTTGCAAATTTTAACAGCTATGTCGGTGACTCTGGTTCTTTGGCGAATATCCACGTTTCGGATTTTATCGCGCAAAGAAACTCCGAGCATAGCTCTCTCCATTGCCCGCTGTGTGACTCTGAGTTTTTCCAAAAGGCCATCAGTTAAGGACCACGTCTCAGTACCATATGTCATCACTGGCAACACACACTGGTCAAAGACCTTCGTCTTGAGGCACTGTGGTATCTTGGACGAGAATTATTTTATTTTTTTATATACATAAAAATGTAGAATAAAGACTTCTACGACATAAGGAGACGTCAAGATTTATAACATAAAAAAAAACTTTCTTTCAATGCTTTGATTGTTAATGTGCAAGTACTTTTATTAACTAAACAAAATCATCATCCTATCATGTTCCCACTGCTGGGAGTCCCAAATATTTGAGTACTAAATCACTTAGTGTCGGGGCTGCGGCCGAACAGGCCCAACTAAACAAACGCAGGAAGTACTCACAGCTCAGCGCACATTATGAGTTTGTGGCGCTAGCTGTAGAGACAATGGGCCCGTGGTCGTCCGACACAAAAAAATCTGCAAGGATATTTCGACTAGGCTGGTCCTCGTCTCGGGGGATCCTAGAGCTGGCACATAATTTTCTCAAAAGCTAAGTATTGCTATACAGCGGGGCAACTCGGCCAGTGTTCTGGGAACCCTGCCGCACGGTGGTGATCTCGACGGCGTTTTTGTTTTGTAGTAGGTACTACATGTTTTATACATTCATCTTTTAGTTTAATTGTAGTTTTTATTTAGTTATTTTAAGTTTTAGTTTTTAGCTTATTTGGTACTTAAATAAATTATGTAAGTTGTGGAATGGCTTACCACCTTCGGTTTTTCCTCCGAAGTATAATTTGGACTGCTTCAAACGAAAGGTGAATAGAGTCCTCAAAGGTAGGCAACGCACTGATGCCACGGGTATTATAGGTGTATATAGGCAGCGGTGACCACTTACCATCAGGTGGCACGTAGCTTGTTTGCCACTTATTCTATTAAAAAAAAAAAAAAAAAAAAAAAAAAAAAAAAAAAAAAAAATGTGCAATTTCAATGCCATTGCTCAACAACGGTGAAGGAAAACATCTTGAGGAAACTGGTATGTCCAAGAACCTCAAAAGTTCAAAGACATACGACATTCACCAGCATGCCCTGGGCCAGCATAGTGCAGGTCCATCCTCTCTCTTTCTCTGAAAAAGCCCAGCATCATCGGGAAGGCATAATACTCTGATAATGATGTACAAATCCACTTTCAAAATTCGTTTACATAGTCACAAGTGAAACCAATAAAAGCGAATGAAACTCGTGTCCATTCATCAATCGCAACCTACATGCAGTAGGACTGACCGCAATCTTTATTGTGAACCAGAATTCAATATGAAAACCGGAACACATTTAACCGTCCAAGTTCCTCGAACAGTAAAGCAAACCGTATCGCAAAAATATGAGAAAACTTGCCCAATACTCGGAATATTGCTCGCTGCCTTTTTATGTGCGGCCTTTCGATTGCTCTTGTGGGGCAAATAGATTGCTTATTACGTTGCGTGTGTTGGAGAGATGTTTGTTTATCTTAGAGGTATGAAGGTTGTACACAAGCAATGATAAGATCAAAGAAAACTATGTACATTGTACATAATTATTGTGGCACTAGCTCGTAAGTGTTTTCTATCGTGTTGTAATTTTTATTTTTTTTATTGGTGTACACAATAAAGAGTTTCTATCTATCTATCTATCTATAATTAGGTACCAAAAATCATGCGGGAGAGTTTTAGCACCGACCTGAGAAAATCATGTCACCTCATTGTATTGTATGCTTAAACTTGTGTATTTTCGAGTGTTAATGTGTTATAATCAGGAAGCAGAAACTAATGGCAAAACAATTAAAGTGTAATAGAGATGGGACATTATTTTTTATTGAGTACTCGATACTTTTTAGTTTTGAACTGTATTGCTCAACTAGTTGCGCCCGCTTTTTCACCCGCTTGAACAATAATGAAAAATATCTTATTAAAGTTTTATTCCATGACCAAAAGTATCTACATAAAATTTTCATCAAAATCAGTTAAGCCGTTTCGGCGTGAAGTAGTAACAAACATACACACTCACTCAGGAAAAGATTATACTCGATAAAAACAATGACCTACATTTCAATTGTTTTGCCTTTAGATTCCGCTTTCTGGTATTAATGTAGGATATCTGACGAATTTGTCCTCTCTGTTGACATCTTAACTCGTGGTCAAAGAAATAGTTCTAATTTAATTGATTCTATAGCTGACGGTTGAAATTATCAGTTGAAGCCATCTGAAGCCCTGAAGTCCTGAAGCAGTCAGTTGAAAGGGTACAAATTGAAGTGGTTTGGATTAATTAGCTGTAAACGTGTAGCAGTATCATGTTGATAATATCAGGCTACCTCAAATAAGCTCAGATAGAATTCTCTCTACATTTTCTAAATTTTCGCCGAGTAACGTAAACTCTGAGTTAAATTCATGGGAGTAGCAAACTCGCGGCGCCGCTGCCTCCAGAAGCCCAATTAGAAAAATCCTTATAATCTGGAATAATTTTCACTAATTAAATTTAACAGCTAAAGTCTCCCCACACCTGTGCCTGAGAATTGGTACGAAACTTAAGGTTTTTAAACGAAAAAGATACAAATGTCTGTTTATTTTTAACGTAATTAGTATTTGTGTGGTACTTAGGTCCTTAGTTCGGATACTACGGACTTGAATGTGGTATAAAAAGGAAGTATAATATGGACTATTTATGTTATACTTTGCGGAAAAATAATACCTATTGTTTTGTGGAAAATATAAGTTGGTAAAGTAAGCCGTGTTTCGTTGGTTTCTAAAGTAATTTGATGCGGGCGTCTCAAATCTGTTCAAGAAGCAAACAAGTTTAGAAAGGACTTCATCTGTCTCATATTTTGCTTATTCGATTTAGAAGCAACGAAAATTGTGTCCTAGTTAAAATGTGATAATTCCTACTTTATTTTAAACAATATTTTTAAATGTCATATCTCAAGATTAATTAGATTAAGAAATGTGTAATAAAATAGTAGTAATAATTTTGAATCTGTCCAATTTAGTTTAAATTAGTTATTTGTTATTCGCACCTTCAGTTTGAAATCTATCTGTAATCCCAAAAACTAATTAACTCCAACTAAATCGTATCAGTGTCTGGCAAAGCTAACCTAAAACTTAGAAATGAAGTAATTTAATTTAGCCTCCGTAATAAAAGGCCCGATTCATAGTTTTACACAAAGCTTGCTAAGCGAGGTGGCTGTAAAAACACCCTTTAACTAAGATATTGTAAGACTGAAAAGCCGAAAGATGTTTAACTTAGTGGGTTAAACATCTTTCGCCGACTGGGGAGTCAAGGTGGTTTGCGGATTACAGGCGTACTGTAGAAAAATCAATTATTTTAGCTATACATTACGATTAGTTCAAAAATGTTGCTCATTTACTACCATAGGCTCGACCATAGTTCGCTGATTATGCATCAGCTGATTCAGCGATATATATCGTGGTATATACCAATCATACTTCAACGCACAAGCATTGCAATTCAGTGTGGTAATGTGCCGCCAGCATGCTAGGTACGCTGCCAACTGGAAGTGGGCGCGAGCATTTGGATCGTCTTTAGACCTTCAACGGTTTATGGGCAGTCTAACTGTTTTTGCCAAGCCAAGTAATTAAGTTATTTAATTTAGCTTGTATTTTGTTTAGTAAAGGCGTTTGCCAGTAAAAAGCTTCCTTAGTAATCTGCGCATTTAGTCTAGATTAGTTGGAAGTAAATCGAACATTGTTAAGGCTTACCCGTATGTAAATTAGTTTGTCGGTGTTTCTAAATAAATATAGGTACAGTAAATACTGGACACTGTGATTTATGTACTAAACCCTAAATTTATTCACTAATTGTGTATTTTTTTTAATAGTAGATAGGCTTGCTCTTGGCCGCCATCTAGCCTGATGTTAAGCGACGATGCGGTCTACGATGGAGCACGCTTGCCTAGAAGAAACCGATTCACTCTCGACTTGAAGACACCCAGACGGGGAAAACCCATTCAGGCAGCGAATTCCACAGACTAGCAGTTCGCACAATAAATGTGGAATCAAAGCGCTTCGTACGGGTTCTCGGAATATCAACCATAAAGCGGTGTCGATCAAAGTCGTGTCATTCAAAGTCTTATGTGCAATTCCTAACGCACTTTTTACTAAAATACGTTAAAAATTCAATATTTTGGAGACCCCTTTAGCATTTTATAAAGGCACAGAAGACATAATAGTAGGTGCCATATAAAGGTTTTTTTTTAAACTAATGATTCGAACGAATTTTTCATTAATGCTAACAAGTAAACATGGCACCTGATGGTAAAAAAATCATCATCACCTATGGTGATGATGATCGCTGTAACACCAGTAACACCAGAGGCATCACAAATGTTGCCGAAATCTGTTAAAAGCCCTTTTGAAAAGCCCCATGTTAAGTAACTAGGAAGGCCGCAGCGAGCTCTCTTACAAGAAATATTTAGCAGTGCCCCGTGGCAAAATATATTTTTTAAACCATTATTTACGATAATATGCATAATGTTTTAAAAAACAAACCAACCGGGATTCAATCTCGTTTAACTCCCGTTACATTAACGTCGTAATGGTATACGCATTAAAATTTTACTCCATAATGAAAACACAGTGACTGGAGAACTTTGAACCAATAATATTATACTGTTTTTTATCGATATGACTGCCCGTTGGTCCAGTTGGAAATGAACCCGCCTTCTGCGCTTGGGGCGTGGGTTCGATTCCCACCTAGGGCATCCATGTTATAAACATTTATGGTTTTTATTATTATTATTAGGTTTGCATTTGACCGCCAACTCGCCTGGTGTGGTCTACGATGGAGCATGCTTGCCTAGAAGAAACCGATAAACTCTTGATTTGAAGACACCCATGCAGATTTCAACTATCTGGGAACACCCATTCAGGCAGTGCATTCCACAGACCTAGCAGTTCAGACAATAAAAGTGGAATGAAAGCCGTTCGTACGGGTTTTCGGAATATCAACCATAAATAGGTTTCTATTTTTCGTGTCCCGTCTGGCATTCCGATAGAAAAATGGCCAGGAGGGATCACTCACACCCTTGATGTATGTAGACAAAAATATGGTACTGAAGCACTTTGTAAACTCGTATCTAGTGATACGAACCTGCATCGTCTCGCCGTCCTTGCAATATCACCCCGTATAATTTCAAGACAGCAAAGGATTTTTGGGACTCCCGTTTAAATATGAATGCTTCCCGCTCGAGCCGTCCGTCTCACAAATCTCAGCACCCGCTGATGAATAATGAAATAACGACCTCGTTTAAACTCACCACTTTCATTTTTAACAACGTCAATGGAATTTTAGCCATTGTAAAAATATAAAAAATTAATTAATCGTTAATCCATAAAGGCATGCATTTTGATGAATATTCATTAATTAGGTCTCAGAGCAAATGAAAATACAGAGTCCCTACGGCGCACTGCCAAAGTGACGCCGAAATCGCTTCCAAAACTACGTGAATTCCCAATAAATACACGACTCACGCACACATACGCATTACTACGTGAGTTTCTTGTCAGAACGTCGTACTGAAAACATGCGTTTTAAAAGAAACAATGACTTCTTGCACTGTTAAGAACTGTAAAAACAACACAAAAGTATATAAGAAGAAGGTTGGAATATTTCCACACTTAAGTGTTTATATTATTACTTATTTTGATGAATTACACGACACGAACTTCGACTTTCTATAATTTCAATGACGTGACAAAGATGAAATTAATTTAATTTTGATTATTTTATTTTATTTTTGACTATTATTATACTATTGTTTTTCTATTTTATATGAAAATGTGATTTCTTTTATAATTATTGTAATAGTTTTAAATTATTTTATTATCAATTATTTTCTGTGACGTGTACCTGTAATTTGTTACCAATAAAGTACTATGACTATGACTACGCACACATGTGTCAAAAAGTGGCTTCACTTTTCGTGTTCGCGGTAGTCCCTCTGTATTTTTATTTGCTCTGAGTAATTAAGTAAGGCATTGATATTGAAGTAAGGTTTAAAAAAAAACATTTTACCTTTTGATAGTTTCAAAGTAAATTAGAGTAAATATGTTTTTTTTTGTCATTTAAGTCAAAGGTGGTTGCTGTCGCTACCAAGGAGGTATATAACGCGGGTGAAACCGCGTGGCGCAGCTAGTTAAAAATAGACTACCCTACTTTGTAAAGCTCTCACAGTCGATAATGACACAAAAACTGTATAATTTATTCCCAAAAACATTTTCCGAAGACAACAAAATATTGAATTTCTTAACTACACCGAGTTACCGTACTTAACGATATTATTTTAGCGAAAAAGCTTCATTTTATAGCGGGCGAACCTATAAGTAAGTTCCTTAAGTAACCAATTCGTTTTAATAATACATTTTAGGAATTTTCCCTGAAAAATCGTATCCTTGTTCGGAAAGCGAAATTAGAGATCCGTACAAGCTATAGACTGGAGCGGGTGAATGTGTTTCTATCTCAATGATTCCGTTTCATCTTTCTACATGTACATATTATTATTATATACTTTTTTGACTATAGATTATACCTACAACATTATAGCATTCGAGGTATTCTAGTAATCATCATCATCAGCCAGAAGACGTCCACTGCTGAACATAGGCCTCCCCTTTTAACCTCCACACTGAACGACAGCCTGCCTTTTGCATCCACTGGATGCCAGCGACTCTCACTATGTCGTCGGTCCATCTAGTGGGAGGCCTACCTACGCTGCGTCTTCCGGTTCGTGGTCTCCACTCAAGAACCTTTCTTCCCCATCGATGCTCGGAGTTTCTTTGCGCGATAAAATCCGAAACGTGGATATTCGCCAAAGAACTAGAGTCACCGACATAGCGGTTAAAATTTGCAAGTTGAAGTGGCAATGGGCAGGCCACATCGCTCGAAGAACCGATAACCGATTCTAGTAATAACTCTTTGTTAATAAATAGATAATCGAATTTAAACCGACTTCAAAAAAGTAAGGGATTCTCAATTTGTTTGTTTTATGGCTGTTGCCGCAGAACTCCGTATCAACCGATTTGGGAAACATTTGAAAGTATATACCTTTATATTGGTCCCTTAGAAATTTTGTCAAAATCGGTTCAGTAGTTTGGTTTTTAAATCAAAATAAATAGAAAATTCCTTTACCTGGATCACAATACTGTCATCGACGTATACAAAATAACGTATTTAACAAATTTTGAAGTCAGTTTTTATATTGCGAATTATGTAATAATACGCTTAAATTGTTGTACCTACTCGTACTTAGTGAAATATAAGTAATAAAAGTAAATTTCTGCCTACAAACTGCTACGTAATTTGGCAGAGTTGTGTTACACTAATATTTGTAATGTGTTACTTCACTGAAAAAATATACTTAGACATATTTTACAGTACCTGGCGGTAAGTAATGCACATCGAGATAAAGGGAGATATTCGGCTAATATCGGAGCGTCGGTAGTTCGTAGAGCATCGTCTCTGTCACACATTATGTGATGTTTATGACCGTGCGACAGAGATGAAGGACGCTTTACGAAGCCAACAATAGCCAATTATCTTATTAAAAAAAAATAAAAAAATATTAGTTCAGCCGTTTGGGAGATACGATGCCACAGACAGACACACAGATACACACTTTAACACCCCTTTGTTTGCGTCGAGGTTTATATAGTAGAATTGTAACATAAGTGCGCAAAATAATATTTTTACGTCGAGGGTGCTTTTTTTAATCCTGAGCAAAGTGAGGGATTCTAGAGTAGAATCCCGAACGTAGCGAGGGATTCAAAGTACGTCGCTCGAGCCAAAAATATTTTGTGCCCGAGTACTCTACTTTTCATCACCCACTGTGAGAAAATAAAAGGCGCCTCATATTAAAACATAGAGTAAGAACTAAATTGGAATTAAATAATATCTAATAATAAAACAACTAAAAACTTATATTTACATTTGAGATATTTTCGCAATTATGAAAATGTATTATTACACAAAACCATGAATTTCTCACAATCCGTAAAAATTGACGAGAACCCGGGCTGTAGTTCGCGTGTTTTTAATTTGATTTCTTTTTTTTAAGCAATTGCATAGCTTCTATTACGGGCCTTGAGCGTGGAGACCGAATCCAGAAATTCCGTAACGAAAATAACCTAACACCCCCCACTCCGACCGGCACAGCGGTGATACTTTGATAAATAAATAATTATAATTGCATAAGTTGATAAAAAATGCTATGCAATAGCTTTACCGCGGCAGTCCCCGAGTGCCACACGTCTTTTTTTTATTCAGCTGGAGGCGCGACTATCTGGGCCGTCGTACCAGCCAGTCTTTATTCAATCAATATTTGCGTTCGATTTTTTGGCGCAGAACACTAAGATGTTCCAAATTCAAATCTTTGCCGCGCACTTATAAAGAGGATTAAAAACTCATTACTGCCCGCTAAAAGTTTCTTGTAGAAAACACCACCTTTGGGTGCACTTAAAGGCGAACCAAGTCGTCCTTTTCAAATAGGTGGGAATAAAAATAAGTTTAATACGCTCACTCTTATGAGTTAGTCCTCGCTGTACGAGAACAAAGTCGCGTGTAATGGACAAAGTTGTTTTCCTGCGATTACCCGCGCCGTCGCCACGCAAACGACTCGTGGAACGTTTTGCAGATACGCGCTTTTTCACCAACAGCCAACTTGCTATTGTGAAAGAGGTAAGTGAAACAAACACTTCTTATATCATTTACTAGCTACGCCAAACTCTCACTCACTATTTCCGGTCTTTCCTTTTTAGGGTTCCGTGCCCAAAGGGTAAAAACGGGACCTTGTTCCATAGGCGGGAACTTGTAACTGGCCTAGTCTCCTAATTGTTTTTGTTTACTTATATACTATTAGGCTGTAAGTTTCCCTAAAAATGCAAAATAAAATAAAATAAGCCTACGATGTCTGTCTGTCTGTCCGTCTGTCCTACCTATTAACGGCTGTATCTTTCGAACTGTAATAGATAGCTAGTTGAAATTTTCACGGAATATGTAATGTTACCGCGGATTAACTAAGAAATAATAAAAAAGACGAAAAATAAAAACGAAAGGGTATATATACAATAAACGTATTTTTATTACGTAATTTTTTATTAGCTCAAATGAAAAACAGTATTACATACAAGTGTCAAATTTGGTACAATTATAATACACACTCGGTGCGAGTCGGTGACATATTTCTGTTCATTACAAAGTTAGAACTGGTAATTTCGTTAGTTCCTTTGGGTATAGAACCCTAAAAACAAGCTTTTTAGATAGGTATTTTTTTCGTATTCTTTACAGGAAACCTATTCATGTAATACAGGGGTAAATAAAAAAAATGACCTACCATCTTTGGGAGTCCGCCATATTGGATTTAGAATGACGTCATTAAGTTAACCATCCATTGGCATCCAAAGTAAACGTGTATGCAAAATTTCAGCTATATCAGTTGAGGATAAGTTTTGAAATTCAGTTGCAACATTTGACCCAACTAACAAGGCAAGTTAATTAAAAGCTTGTAAAAATACGATTCCTTATTTTCACATGAAAAAAGACTAGACCAAGACTAGGCAGATGACGATTTCTAATATTTGCCTACAAAACTGAAGTCGCAAGGAACATAATAATCACATGGCGCTAAAGCATTAAAAATTTAATCTCGATTCGACTTATAACGACCGATTCTGTCCATAAAACAACCGTTATTGGTCCATAGCAAACTGGGACCGTATTTAACAGTCGTTAGGGCGACGGGATAATAAAATTGACCCAACTTTTTCAATGATCAACCTACTGTTTGTTTTTAAGGTCGCTAAAGTTGACAGTAACATTTTTCTTTGTAAACTGATTTAATGGAGTTTTTATCCGACTGCGGATTAAGGAGGGGGTTATGTTTTTGATGAAAAAGGTTGGGTGTTGTTTTGTTTTACGCTCCAAAATTGGCTGGATGCAATCAAGCTTTTAATATTAAAATATTAGCCTTGTTGGTCCAGTTGGTAGTGAAGTACAGATAAAATTTAAACCTTTTAATTTCCATTCAACTTTTTACAAACGTGTATAACCCAGTTTCCTATCTCTAGGTGATGGCATTAAGGAGTTATGTCAATCGATAGCAGTTCGGAGCGGCACTTTCATCAGTGGAGAGGAAATGAAGACTCGATGGTGCAGAGACGAATAATTGCGATGCTCTAGCTTTTACTACGGAAATTTCGATCACTCAGATTAACTCTTTTTACTAGTACAAGTAGGTTATAAATCTGAGGCATGGGCGTAGCCAGGTTTTAATTTAGGGCCAATAATAAAAAACGTGGATATTCGCCAAAGAACTAGAGTCACCGACATAGCTGTTAAAATTTGCAAGTTGAAGTGGCAATGGGCAGGCCACATCGCTCGAAGAACCGATAACCGATGGGGAAGAAAGGTTCTGGAGTGGAGACCACGAACCGGAAGACGCAGCGTAGGGAGGCCTCCCACTAGATGGATCGACGACATTGTGAGAGTCGCGGGCATCCAGTGGATGCAAAAGGCAGGCTGTCGTTCAGTGTGGAGGTCAAAGGGGGAGGCCTATGTTCAGCAGTGGACGTCTTCTGGCTGATGATGATGATGATGAATAAAAATCTAGAGTAGGTACCGTTTTTTGTAAACAATAATCATATAAACAACAGATATGAGGAGATCCGTAGACGAACGAAAGTCACCGATATAGCCCACCGGATTAGCAAGTTGAAGTGGCAGTGGGCGGGGTACATATCTTTACTACTTTTATTTTTGCTGTATATGTTACATGATATCCTCGGGGATTACAAACTATATTCTTTATTGAATAGGCTATAATATTTCAATGTTGGTATTAATAGAAACTCTTTCTCCTCTAATAGTGGAAAATTAGGGAATGAATTCCGTATATCCAACTTTCCGTGAAGTAGTAAGTAATTTCAAAATCAATGTTTCAAGCGATAAAGAAGTGAGTTCCAGCAGTAACGCTGGCTAAACGGTTTACTTTCATTACCATAGATGGAGCCAAAAGCCAATCAAAGACATGATGAAGAGATGCTGCTAAAATACAATATTAAAAACTTGTTGTACCCCCAATTTTACTTCTTATTTTATATTTATCGTCATAGTGTACAATATTTCCTCACCAAATTTTGTCAAGATCTTAATTAATGAATTGACTTAATGTATTGTTTTTTGTCATAAAATTTTCAAAATAATAATTAATTCATTGATTGATATACCTACTCAATATTAGTATTAATAAATAATTATCATAAGAGTTTAATTAAATACCTTAAATTAAATACTTTAATTCTTTAATTAAATACCTACTTTAATACTTTAATTAAATACCTAAAATATAATAATATGATTGAAAATATTTATATTTATTTTTATATGTTTAGTTTGTAATTTAGATTTTAATTAGCAGCTATTTTGTTTAGGTTATAAAATATTTAAGATTGTTTTTATTTTATAAGTATAATAAAGAATTCAAGGTGTTCTTTATTAAATACCTGTACATTGTTTAGATAAATGTACTTAGATTAATAAGTTTGACTTGTAACTATGGAGTTACCAATAAAAAAAAAAGTATTACCACCACAACTTTCTAGTCGACATTGGGCCTTATTTTCACCCGAAATACATTACCAACCTTCCTGCAACAAGGAAAACAAGCAACTAAAGTAAAAAATCTTAAAATTCCTAACAAATCTGTTAGATTGAACTCTAAAAGTCCATTTTCAATAAACTAAACTTAACCTAGTCCTTAAAATCTATAAATAAAGCCCGCATAAAAGCGCACGTGGATTTGAATGGCATTTCAAAATACCGAGAAGTTCCTGTGGACGAGCGATGAATCGGACCGATTTCACGGAGAAAGACTTCCGGGAAACCAGGAAAGCCTTTTTTCGGAAAATCTGAAAACATATCGAGTGTTTGGTTGCAACCATAAAATATATTCGCTGGCTCTGCAAACGACGATGTTTTGTTTGCGATAGAATTTTAGCAAAAATGTGGGGCTTAGAACTTCGGATGTTGAAATCTTTTTAATTATTTTTATTGCCAACATTGTCCTCGTGTGATTGAACTTTGTAGGGCTTTTCATGTTGTGTATTGACAACATAATTATATATAACCTAACACCATAGCTTTTCATTAGATAGTTCGATAGTTCAACATAATTATGTGTGTATGTTTTTACTTTAGCATGTATAATAAACTACCGACCCGCCCCGGCTTCGCACGGGTGCAATGCTGATACTAAATATACTACAGAATGTCATTATATAAAACGTTCACAGGTTTTTTGTCATTAGACAATAAATATTCGGGACATTTTTGCACACACGGTCATCTGACCCCAAACTAAGCAAAGCTTGTGATATGGCTGCCAGAGACTGATATACATTTTTAAATACATACTTAAATAGATATTAACACCCAGATATAGAACAAACACAAATGTTCATCACATAAATGTTTGTCCTAGGTGGGAATCGAACCCACGCCCCCAAGCTCAGAAGGTAGTTTCACTGCCAACTGGACCAACGGGCTATCTGTTATACAAACATGTTATCTTTAGAGGTTACTCTTGAACGAGCGACATATAATTGGCCACGTGAAAAACACTCAAACACACAAAGATCTAAGCATACAGACAGACAGCCTAAGCATACATAGGGACAGACAGTCAGCGGGAAGACTTTGGTTTATACTGTGTAGTGATATCACAACGCCTGCACGAATAAAAATAATTAACCACAAATCGGAAGACGAAATGAAATGATGAAATGATTTTATTGCCTAAATTACAAGTACATCACAATAATGAGTATAAACTAATTACAACATAATGAAGTGACTTGTGGAACTTGACAATGTCGTGCAGCACCTACACTAAGAATAAACTTGTGTCGTAGGTGACTGCTTTTCCTTCAGTGGTTCTAGCTGTTCAATTTGTGTTACATCGAAATGGTGAGTATATTAATTGATTATTAATAGACGCCGCGTAAGTAGGCCTCCCACTAGATGGACCGACGACTTCGTGAGAGTCGCGGGCATGCAAGTGGCAGGCTGTCGCTCAGTGTGGAAGACTATGACGTCTTCTGGTTGATGATGATGACTGAGAGAAGGCCTGTGTCCCAGCAGTGTGGACATGATAGACCTATCATTACGTGCAATCTCACGCCACTCAGGCCACTGGAGTTCAAACAGATCTTCTCTACAGCATCAGCCGTATTTAGGACGCTCAGCCGAGCAACACCCTGTCGATCCTAGGTGAGAATGGAAGGATCTCCATATTAACAGCTTTAAAAACTTTGTAATAAGCACTTATTCCTATAAAACACAAAAATCCTGTAACATTTTGTTGTGTCGTTGCAATTTCAAAAGTTAGTAATGAACCGTTTCTAAAAGCAAAGTTTTAAGGCTCATAGTTTATTGGTGTTCACCTTTTGTGTTGGCAACTTTTAGACCATCTCATTGTGCGGGTGCATCTATTGTACGGACTAGATGAGAAGAATCTAGAAACTGAAATCATACAGATTGATATTCAGTAATACTAATCAAGCATTTGTAGGTGATAAAGTAAAGTAAATATTTATTTCTGAAACGCTTTAACATTATCACATCGCAGTTATACATAGTTATTAATTGTATCTAACATAGATTATAATTGACGGGCGGTTATCCGAGTCGCGTAGGCAACAAAACGCTCCCTCAGCCCCCGCCAAGCTATAGCGACGCCATGCGAGGGGAGTGCAACGACAAAAACGAGCATAGGTCCGACCTCGATGACGCCTGGCGCGGCACTGAACGCGGCGCGCCATAATTCTCGCGTCCTTTTTACGCTTTTAATTTCACTAAAAAACGACACTATTCACTATCAAAAATCTATCCAAATAAAAGAATTTTGAATAAAATTGCCTTTCAGTACATGCAATTTCCAGGTTGTTACGAGCTTTCATTAGAGCATCAAAATGAAAAAAATAAACTAAGTCGACTTTGTTTCAGTTTTTTTTTTTGATCGAGGAAAATTTATTCTATCGTGTTTTGAACCAAATCATAAACTCTAACACAGATGTATCTGTGACATGTATTTTTTTCCAGCTCAAATATTGTAATTTTACTGAATAAAATTGATTTAAAACCGTCAAATTTAGTATAAGAGGCTCAGGCCGGTCTCTTGGTGACCCGTGAAATAGGTTATCTTTTATTTGATTTAACGCGCGCGCTTAGGTGTGTGAAATTAAACAGAAATTAATAAAAGTCAAAAATAGGTGAGTTTAAATCAAATTTGCATTCGTTTAAATCAGAATTATGGTTATTATAATAAGATACAGAGTTGAATAAGGAGTTGAAATATTAAATTAATTATTGCTATTGTACATCCAAACCTAATACATAATTACATTAAAATTTGCATCATAATACCTCAATCACACTTGTGTGAGACTGTTGTATATGTGCTTGTGTTATTGGCCAACATGACATGAGCCATGATATTAGCCTTGGCGTACAGGAATGGAGCAACTCCGCGTAGCACCAGCCTCAATCGAGTTGGGCTCGTGGGGAAGTGTGGGCGTGTTTGTGAGTTCCAATCTGAGGGGCACGCGTTCAAATCCTAACAATGAGTTTGAGCTGTCGCTGACGGAAAACATCGTGAGGAAAGCATAGCGTAGTAGTACGCATGTTTTCAAATACTTCTTCATGGCAACACTTAACGGTGTTTTTGAAATAATATTTAAAATTTAGCTGTACATGTAGTTCATCATCATCATCACCATCATCATTTCAACCATAGGACGTTCACTGCAGGACATAGGCCTCCCCCATATCGATCTCCAAAAGGGCCGGTTGGAAGCGGCCTGCATCCAGCGTTTACCTGCGGTCTCTTTTAAGTCGTCTGTTCATCTTGTGGGTGGACCTCCTGCGCTTACCAGTCCGTGGTATCCATTCGAAAACCATTCGATCCAATCGGCCATCTGTTCTGCGTGATATGTGTCTTGCCCACTGCCACTTCTACTTGCTAATCCGGTGGGCTATGTGGGTACATGTAGCTACATAGATAAAACTAATATCTCCTGTCTATTAATTGCTACGCCTTAACAGGGTCTGTTAAGGCGTAGCAATGTACCGGCATTGGCTAAGTTTTTTTTTATTTCTAACCGGCTTCCAAAAAGTAGATAATTTCTTAATTTGATTCGTTTTTATTTTATTTCAGTTGATCCGAAATCAAAGCGGATATGCACTAGATATTCGTCTAGGAAACAATTTTTAACTGCCCTACAATACAATACAATATTTCTTTATTACACACCGAAAATACAAATGAAACTTAAACTAACATAAAAAACAAATATACGGCAGTATAATGGGCGGCCTTATCGCCTTAAGCGATTTCTGCCAGGCAACCTTTGGATGGACAGGACTAAAGAAATTGAAAAACGGCCCTACTGTTTGCGTTTCATATTGCAATCTGATTCTAGGGATCGAATAGGAAACGCAGGTTAGGTCGGATGCCTTTGTCCTGGCGAACTTTTAAAAAGTTCCAATGAGTCCGAGAACTCTCGACTCTCGGGGTAATCACGGGACTTCCTTTCGCCAAGTTTGAAATAAGACTTCTATTCGTCTTATCGTATTTCTTTTTATTTAGCTACGTAGATACTAAATCAAATCAAATAATCGGGCCTAAAACGTACAACCCCTTTCGGATTAGTACACCCTTTGCGCATAACCCACCAATACGTCAATACGAATGAAATTTGGCCTGGAGGTATTATAATTGTAAATAGTGTTATGATTTCTAACTTATTTCAATTGTTTCTTTGTGATTTCTTGGTGTTAAACCATTTGTTATCTAATTTGACTAACGCTTTTTTTTTAAATGGCGTTCGGACACGTGTTAACTAAGGAGTATCGGCAATAGTGCGAATCAAGAACGATTGTCTAGGGGTAGGAAAGAGATAATGCGGTAGGATGTCGGCAAGAAGAACTTTAGTCTGGCTTGAGCGTTTATAGCGAAAGCATATTGGTCTGAAAACTGTAATAAGAATTGAATAGTAATAATTATGAATAAAGAATAAGAATATGAATGAAATATGAAATGGTTGCCTGGAAGAGATCGCTTTTAGCGATAAGGCCGCCACTTGTGGCACTAGCTCGTAAGTGTTTTCTATCGTGTTGTAATTTTTATTTCTGGTGTGCACAATAAAGAGTTTCTATCTATCTATCTATCTATGAATAAAGTTATATAATTCCCGGGTATGTCCTAAAACTGCGACCAGAACCACCGGAGGATGGGCAGCAGCGTCCTATTAGTACACGGTAAACGTACTGCGATCCCCAAGCCGCTTGACAAGCGTGGGGATTATGGCAACACCCCTCTTTAAGAGGGAGGCCTTTGTCCAGCAGTGGACGTTTAATGGCTGCTGATGTGATGTGATGTGATGTGTATATAATTCATTTTATTCATTGTACCGATTGCCGTGGAGACCATGGGCAGTTGGGCCACTGAAGCCAGAAGCTTCATTGGCGAATTAGGGTGCAGGTTGAGGGAGAAACATAATGACCCTCACTCCGGCTCGTACCTTGTGCAAAGGTTGGCCATAGCCATTCAGCGCGGCAATGCTGCTAGTGTTATGGACACCTTCGCACAAGGTACAGTTAGGGGTGGGTTATTTAATAAAAAAAATTGTTTTTATATATTTAGTTTGTAATTTTAATTTTAATTTGTAGTTTGTTTAGATTTAAGTTTTAGTTTTTAGCTATTAATTTAAGTTTTCGTTAATTTTCTGTTTTATAAGTTATTTTATAAGTCGATTAAAATAGAAATAAATTTTATTCGTTACATATTTTTCATTTTCATTCATTTTTCATTTTAACTGGATTATGATTTACCTACCACAATAGTGAGAAAAGTCGATGTTTGTCGTCCAAAAACAAACCTGTGGATTATGATTTACCACATGATGGATTATGATTTTGATGTTTGTCGTCCAAAAACAAACCTGTAGACATAAACTCTTGCAATAACAGAAACAATTGGACACTGGTCTGCGTCACTCACAGTGAGTGTTACCTGCAGCTGACGTGGCTCCCGGAACTTGTGGGACTCGAATCGGCAGGCCCAGTGTGACCACGGGCTTATAATCACGATCAGACACAGCCCTGTCAAATTACAGGCCGTCACGAGACTTAACAGTTACGAATGTTAAACAAAGCATAGAGCTACGCACAGTTTCGAAATCATAGATGGCACTGCAAGTTATACATAGACATTTGAATATAAATATTGTTATACATTTTTGTATTTTTTATATATTTTTATTGTAGCGGTTAAAGCGTGAGTCCTGTGTTCAGCAGTGGACGTCTTCTGGCTAATGATGATGATGATGATATTTTTCCAACTTTTGTATCGTTATAAATTTTTATATGTAACTATGAGTGCTGGGGCCTTACGGACAACTGCTATTGCGGCACCTAACCCGCTCAGTTGGAAAATCACGTGAACGTGAACCTTATCGCGCCCAGATACGGTTTGCGGTCGCGTGATTTTCCAACTGAGCGGATTAGGTGCCACAATAGCAGTTGTCCGTAAGGCCCCTGTACACTAAAATTGACACTATTTAAATGTTATGACAAATCAAAATGTGACGACTGGCAAGATTCGATCCTACACCATTCGGGTTTACTTCTCGAGTGCTCTAACCACTAAGAAACGGTTGCTCTCTATTTAATAAAAAAATATCATCAAAATCGTTTGAAATTAACTATAAAACATAGCACCATGATAAGTTAAACGCCAATCAGAGAGCATGATTATGAAAACAAACACCATTTAATTTGAAAGTAAGCAAATAGTCAGTACCTAAGTAATGTCATAAATTAAGGCCATCGCCTGCGAGTGTTACTGGCGCAAACACAAAATAAGTAAAAAAAAAAATAGGCAGTCATGGGTACTGCCGACAGAAGTGAAAACGTAAAACCAAGGAAGTTTTAAACCCTAAAAAGTCCCTAAATGAGACGGCCTTGCTTAGAATTCAGTCTGACGCAACTCGTCACATTAGCATGTTGGTGACGTGAACCCATAAGTTTTGCCCAAAACAAGAATTGCTCAACGCGGCCAAATAAATATTCACTTCAAATTTATTTGCGTGTAAGAACATCATAAAACAGTTTTTGAAAGCGAGTCATCATACATATTAGGTAGTCCAAACAGTTCCGCACCAGCCGCTCTGTCGCTCACAATTAATAATCCTTACAGCGACATCAGCGGAGCCCCGGGGCCCGGGGACGACTCGATAATTCGCGATCGAGCGAGTTCGCGCCTCCACGCTCGATTCGCTCCCACCGCGCCGCAAAACGATTCACAATTTGTCGGGATGACATAGGTACTTTAAAATATTTTTAGGGAATAAAGAATTTTTTATATGGCCGTGGTAGCCCATTTGGGAGACCGCTATACTTGAAAGCGTGAGGTAGCGGGTGCAAACCCCGGGCCCATACCAATGAGCTCTTTGGAGCTTATGTACGGATTTTCATACCGCTGGCTTTTCGGTGAAGGAAAACATGGTGAGGAAACCTGCATACGTACGGAGAAGGAATTCAATGGCGTATGTGAATCCACCAACCCGCACTGAGCCAGCGTATTGGATATGGCCCAATCACCCTTTCGGGGGTAGGCTAAAATTCCAGCAGTGGACTGTTAAAAGGCTGACTATGAAAGAATTTTATATGGTGTAACAACGGACGTGACGTTGCCTGCGAAACTACGAATAACAGCCAGCCAGCCGCCATGACACACCCCCTCACGCCATGCCACTGTCAAGCCCGCCAAGCCTTTGAGGGGAGTGTATATAAGCCAGCCTGCCAGCCAACTATCTCTCTGTTCATTTCGATTGCTGAATAAATGAAGTAGTCGCCACTCTGCGTGTTTTATATGTCATCCTGTTTACAATGGAAATATAATAACAGGAGTTGGGATCGGGATGTTATTCGTGTTTGGCATTCCGTGGCATTCTCGACAAGGATAGCCTGTGAAATTTTCAAAAAGATTCCACTAAAATCACTTTTGATTTTGTCTTCCAACAATAAGTACACTTTGCAACATTGGATACACTGTGCAACAATGGGTACGCTGCGCTTCGGGGGTACACTGTACATCAGTCAACAGTGTAATTTATTGGGTACACTGTGCAATAATGGGTACAATTTGCAACAATGGGTACAATGTGCAACAATGGGTACAATATGCAATAGTGGGTACACTGTGCAACAGGGATTACACTGTGCAACAGTGAGCACAGTACAACTATGGATACCCTGAGCAACAATGTTCATATTAGTCTTCACCCATAAACCTGTTCGTAAAACTAAAAGATAGTTACAATACAATACGATATTTCTTTATTACACTCCGAAAATACAAAAAAAAACTTAAATTAACTTAAAAAACAAATATACAGCAGTATAATGCCGTCCTTATCGCAGCCTTATCGCCTTATGTATATTAGTTATGGCCCTTACACTCGGTGCAAGTAATTGCACAGGTTAGATGTACAGTGCAAGGTCCATTAGAGTACGTGCTTTCATAATATTGTTGTAAGTCCACCGTGACAAATATTTGTGCCGCACAATCTCGCATAATACTGCACACTGGTACAATTGTACCTTTAGATATTTTTGTTCCACTGGCTGCCAATATCTCCAGCATTAAGAAAAAAGATAGGTCATTTGTCGGGCAATTTTCAACAGTTCCCAAATAGGCGCCATTCACAACATGAACGAGGCAAAGGCCTGCCTGCTTCGGCCTCTAATCGAGCCCGTTCATCGGTTCTGCAACGCCAGAACACTCGGTAATTGCTTGCAAGCTATTACCTTGATGTCTGTTGCATTGCGATAGACGCTACGTGAGCCCTGTGTCTCAAACAAGGTAATGCAGAGTGGCTGACTTCAGGTAAACTGGAAGTTCATTGTACAGTAATTAATGGACTGGATATATATGGCAGGACCAATCTTGGTGTAATTTACAAGGAAATTGGAGGATGGACATGTTTTTTTTTAATCCTGAAAATACGGGAAGCTGAAAATTCCTGGGTAAAACAGAGAGATGCCGTTTTGTACCTTCCTAATCATACTAATATTATAAATGCGAAAGTTGTAGTATATCTTTTATTTCATCATCATCATCATGTTTCATAAAACCTTTTTCTTATTTATTCTAACTCTTTGTTTTTGTTACACACAGGCACTATATTATTACGCTTCGATAATTTTAAATTTGAAAAGAGAAACAAAAACAAAGAGTTAGAATAAATAAGAAAAAGGTTTTATGAAACATGATGATGATGATGAAATAAAAGATATACTACAAAGTGTGTTTGTTTGTTGATTTGTTCCTCTTTCACGCAGCAACCGAGCAACGGATCGACCTGTTTTTTTGCATGGGTATAGTTCAAAGGTCGGAGAGTAACATTGGCCACTTTTTATCATCATCACTATGTGAGTGAAACCGCGGGGCACAGCTAGTATATGATATACGCACATAATTAGTAAGACAGTCAAAATAATGTAAGGTGAACCGGCATTATATCAAGCACAATGTTTTCATTTGCAACCTAAGTTTTCAGAAAATTATTCCTAAAAGCAGGGACCAGAATATTCTGTTCAAAGAGTAATCCTTACGAAATCTACTGGAATTCCCAGTTAATTCACTTGTGATTGGGTTCAGTAACAAAGTTAAGCGGATAGCTGTTGCAATGCTGCTGGGGTTTCTGTTCCGGTAATTTTTTAATATATTCCCGGTAGATCTGGGATTTTGGCCGAAGAGCTGATTAGGTGAGTGATAGGATCGTACAAAATTTGCAAGTACCGGCTCTTTTATTTATTTCATTATCGTCATTTCAGCCGTAGGACGTCCACTGCTAACATAAGCCTCCTCCATCGATCTCCAAAAGGGCCGGTTGAAAGCGGCCTGCATCCAGCGTTTCCCTGCGGTATCTTTTCATCTCGTGGGTGGACGTCCTACACTGCGCTTACCGGTCCGTGGTCTCCATTTGAGAACCTTTCGGCCCCATCGGCCATCTGTTCTGCGTGCTATGTGTTATTTATTTATTTCGTCGTAATTCTTTTTGACAATTATTCCATACCAAACCGCCGCTACCCTGATTTGTTTCGGTTACGAACAATTTTAATAGGCATTGGTTTGTTACGGTTACGAAAGATTTTAATAGGCACACCCAGCTTGGTTTTGGTTACGGAAGTGTGAATAGACACCCTGGTTTGTTTTGGTTACGAAAAAATTTAAAAGACATCTCAGATTTTTTACACAAAAGTTTGAATAGGCACACTGAGGCCTTACTGCTATAGCTGTTTATAGCAATGCAGTTTAGGTGATGAATAAATGTAGCGTACCGCAAACCGTATCTGGTTCTGTTCGCATGATTTTCCGAACTGCGCGATTTTATCGTTAGTTTGAAACCGTGTAACGAGTTGGGAGTAAGGCCCCAGGTTTGTATTATTTACAAAAAAAATGGGCACCTTGGAAGAACCTTAAGAAACGTGTACTTCAATAAGCATATTGAATGAGAAAAGTGGGCGAAAGTACGCGGTTCCTTCCATTATAAAGTTATTTTTATTCAGTTTTACACGATTCAAGATTACAAAAACTTACATACTAAACGTTCACGAAGTTAACACATTAGCTGCAGGCGTAGTAAGCGACAGTTATAATTCAACTTAGAACTTTCTTTTTATTTCACTAAAGTTTTAAGCTCAGTTATTGAAAAGCTTTTAAAATGTATTCAAACTTTAAGATTCTCTAATGGTATGATTATTATTTAAACGTACTTTTTCTTAGACCTAGGTCCTTGAATATTTTTCAGTAAGACTTAGCTAGTAAATAGTGAATACTATGTGAGGTATTTAAATCTAAAACTAGGTACCTACTTGGTGTAAGACAGCATACGCAGACAGAGTGCGTAGTTTTTGGATGGTATTGGATCTCATTTGTTTTATCTTTTACTAGCGACCCGCCCGCCCGGCTTCGCACGGGTGTAATTTACGTGCAAAGCCGGGGCGGGTCGCTAGTTATATATATATATATAAACGTTCCTTGAAAATGTATCTAACTGATGGTGAAAACCGCATCAAAATCCGTTGCGTGGTTTAGGAGGAGTTAGCGGCCATACAGACAGACAGACAGACGCAGAAAGCGACTTCAATTTATACTATGTAGAGATAGAGATAGAGAAGAGAAGAGATAGAGATAGAGAAGAGATTTTACAATACCCTTATAAGCTCGGAGTTTCTTTGCGCGATAGAATCCGAAACGTGGATATTCGCCAAAGAACCAAAGTCACCGATATAGCTGTTAAAATCAGCAAGTTGAAGTGGCAATGGGCAGGCCACATCGCTCGAAGAACCGATAACCGATGGGGAAGAAAGGTTCTTGAGTGGAGACCACGAACCGGAAGACGCAGCGTAGGTAGGCCTCCCACTAGATGAACCGACGACATAGTGAGATTCGCTGGCATCCAGTGGATGCAAAAGGCAGGCTGTCGTTCAGCGTGGAGGTTAAAGGGGGAGGCCTATGTTCAGCACTGGACGTCTTCTGGCTGATGATGATGATGATGATGACCCTTATAAGTTCGTTCTGTCCGTCCGTCCAAATTTTTAGAAATTTCTAAGTTGTATAATTATTAAAATAAGTGCATAAAACTTTGCATACTGTATTTATATTCATCATCATTTCAGCCATAGGACGTCCACTGCTGGACATAGGCCTCCCCCATGGATCTCCAAAAGGGCCGGTTGGAAGCGGCCTGCATCCAGCGTTTCCCTGCGGTCTCTTTTAGGTCGTCTGTCCACCTTGTGGGTGGACGTCCTACGCTGCGCTTACCAGTCCGTGGTCTCCATTCCAGAACCTTTCGGCCCCATCGGCCATCCGTTCTGCGTGATATGTGCCCTGCCCACTGCCACTTCAACTTGCTAATCCGGTGGGCTATGTCGGTGGGGTATTTATATTACTGTATTTATATTACTGTAATTATAGATCTCAACTTTAAAAGTATAAAAAAAAAAAAAATAGTATTTTAGGGGTGGCCTTAGTACAAGTGAATGTGTTATTTATTTTTTATCCTCATTTCTGTTATCGTTGTAGGTTAAGGTTTCTTACATTGTTAGTGAAGATTGTATTTTTAGGTTAGAGTGATGAGCAACAGTGTAAGTTTAGTATACTGAGTGAAAAGAACACAAAAGAAAAGAAAAAATTACTACTAATGAAAAGATGTGGCAGTTAATCATCGTATATATGTAATCTAATCGTTACATAACTCTATATTACAAAGAAATATTACAAATAAAAAAAAATTAGTTGGTTCGTATCACAAATGGCGGGAAATTCAAATTTAAAACAGTTTTCTTGTCCTTGTAGCTAGGCCAGGTAATTATTGTAAAAAACCATAATGTTTGCGCAAATTGATTATAATTCTTTACAAAATCATGTAAAGCTTTTATGCAAATTATTACTTACATTTGTGAATAAACTAATGTTTGCTGTTTCAAGCCGTTTATTCACAAATGTAAGTAATATGGTGCGTTACTGTTAAATAATTGTACATTATAATGTAAAGAACAGCCAACATTTTGCGCAAACACTGTGTTATTTAAAAATATTTACCTGGCCTGGCTACTAGGACCAAAAAACTGTTTAAAATTTGAATTTCCCGCCATAGGTGAGTCCACGTAATATTTCCCATTTCTATCAATAGCGCCAGTTTTTGCATCGCTCGTTATTCATTCAACCAATGGTCTCGAGAGTACTACCCGCTTTATTAGAGTTTTTTTTAATTTATTTCACGGACCAATTAGAGAACCGCAATCGGACTCGTATCGACATTTTCGAGTCTTCATCGGCGCCCACGGGGAAATCGGCCGATATCAGTCGAATGGCGGAATCCAGTTATATCCAGTTGTATCCGGTTATTTCTGGTTGTGTCTAGTTATTTCTGGTTTCGACGCGTGCACGTTGAATACTCGACGGCCGTTAACGAACGCTGTGAATAATTATGGAAAATATTTGTACATTTCAGTTTGTAAATGCGGTGATGGGATGAGAGACTGAGCTTTTGGGATACGGTAATGTAATTTCAGTAAAATATCAAAGTAGTGAATTCATTTAAAAATCGCATCCGGTTGGAATCTCTTTTACCTATTTGTTACTTGTACTAAGTATGTATAATAGACATAATATTATTTGAAGACCGTCCAAAACAGAAGTGTTATGTGTTTTATTGGGGTTTATAATATGCATGTCGATTTCTTAATTCCACCATAACTCCTGAATCATCATCATCATCATCACCCAGAAGACGTCCACTACTGAACATAGCCCTCCCCCTTTAACCTCCACACTGAACGACAGCCTGCCTTTTGCATCCACTGGATGCCCGCAACTCTCACAATGTCGTCGGTCCATCTAGTGGGAGGCCTCCCTACGCTGTGTCTTCCGGTTCGTGGTCTCCACTCCAGAACCTTTCTTCCCCATCGGTTATCGGTTCTTCGAGCGATGTGGCCTGCCCATTGCCACTTCAACTTGCAAATTTTAACAGCTATGTCGGTGACTCTAGTTCTTTGGCGAATATCCACGTTTCGGATTTTATCGCGCAAAGAAACTCCAAGCATAGCTCTCTCCATTGCCCGCTGTGTGACTCTGAGTTTTTCCAAAAGGCCAACAGTTAAGGACCACGTCTCAGTACCATATGTCATCACTGGCAACACACACTGGTCAAAGACCTTCGTCTTGAGGCACTGTGGTATCTTGGACGAGAAGATGTCACGCAACTCCTGAATGCCTAGACCGATTTGATACGAGTGGTATCGTTACAGTATTGGCAATTATTTCTTGTTCTATATTATTATGGGTAGTATTGAAATAACGTAAAACGGTTACGGGACACAAATGAAACCAGACTCGTTTTTTTTAACCTGACCAAATTTATTATTATTGTAAAACTTGTTGAGCTGATGCTCAAAATATACAATACAGTCATTATAATAACTACGCGGGAAGTAGGACATTAGTGAATTGATAAGGCCATTCGTGTACCTTGTAAATTACGTGGGAATCAGAAAAACTGGAATTGTACGTACCTACGTTACATAGAAAAACCGGTTTCCTTATGCATCAAGCATTCATGCTCACCATCGAAGGCACCTTCATCCGGCGGCGTCGTGTGTCGGGTCGCTCTCTTCCCTAAGATATGGTTGAGGAGGGCGATGGCTGGCACATGTGTCATACTCGTGATCGGGTGCTGCTTGCGGGTCGCTGGTCTGCACGCGGTATATACACAACACTAGTACCGATGGCTGGCACATGTGTCATACTCGTGATTGGGTGCTGCTTGCGGGTCGCTGGTCTGCTCGCGGTATATACACAACACTAGTACCGATGGCTGGCACATGTGTCATACTCGTGATTGGGTGCTGCTTGCGGGTCGCTGGTCTGCTCGCGGTATATACACAACACTAGTACCGATGGCTGGCACATGTGTCATACTCGTGATTGGGTGCTGCTTGCGGGTCGCTGGTCTGCTCGCGGTATATACACAACACTAGTACCGATAGCTGGCACATGTGTCATACTCGTGATTGGGTGCTGCTTGCGAGTCGCTGGTCTGCACGCGGTATATACACAACACTAGTACCGATGGCTGGCACATGTGTCATACTCGTGATCGGGTGCTGCTTGCGAGTCGCTGGTCTGCACGCGGTATATACACAACACTAGTACCGATGGCTGGCACATGTGTCATACTCGTGATCGGGTGCTGCTTGCGAGTCGCTGGTCTGCACGCGGTATATACACAACACTAGTACCGATGGCTGGCACATGTGTCATACTCGTGATCGGGTGCTGCTTGCGGGTCGCTGGTCTGCACGCGGTATATACACAACACTAGTACCGATGGCTGGCACATGTGTCATACTCGTGATCGGGTGCTGCTTGCGGGTCGCTGGTCTGCACGCGGTATATACACAACACTAGTACCGATGGCTGGCACATGTGTCATACTCGTGATTGGGTGCTGCTTGCGGGTCGCTGGTCTGCTCGCGGTATATACACAACACTAGTACCGATGGCTGGCACATGTGTCATACTCGTGATTGGGTGCTGCTTGCGGGTCGCTGGTCTGCTCGCGGTATATACACAACACTAGTACCGATGGCTGGCACATGTGTCATACTCGTGATTGGGTGCTGCTTGCGGGTCGCTGGTCTGCTCGCGGTATATACACAACACTAGTACCGATGGCTGGCACATGTGTCATACTCGTGATTGGGTGCTGCTTGCGGGTCGCTGGTCTGCTCGCGGTATATACACAACACTAGTACCGATAGCTGGCACATGTGTCATACTCGTGACCGGGTGCTGCTTGCGGGTCGCTGGTCTGCTCGCGGTATATACACAACACTAGTACCGATGGCTGGCACATGTGTCATACTCGTGATTGGGTGCTGCTTGCGGGTCGCTGGTCTGCTCGCGGTATATACACAACACTAGTACCGATAGCTGGCACATGTGTCATACTCGTGACCGGGTGCTGCTTGCGGGTCGCTGGTCTGCTCGCGGTATATACACAACACTAGTACCGATGGCTGGCACATGTGTCATACTCGTGACCGGGTGCTGCTTGCGGGTCGCTGGTCTGCTCGCGGTATATACACAACACTAGTACCGATGGCTGGCACATGTGTCATACTCGTGATCGGGTGCTGGGTTTTAATTTTTTTTATTATTTAAAAAATAGTCTACAATGTGTTCTTGTCAATAAATTGATAATGAAATGAAATGATCCCCACGGAATCTGTATCCGTGGCCAAGTAGGCGGAAACAAACTTTTAGAGTGATTTTCCAAATTCTAGTAGTTAAGTCAACCTCCGTGACTCCGTACCACAGACCCTTTAGCTGCGTTTCGCAACCGACTGTAAAAGAGTATACAGGGTGTAAGTGGAACACTCTCGAAGCCAAAAGAAGGTAATTGTACTCATCATTATGAACCCCTTTTAGTATGGGACCAACACTGAAATCGCGAAAAAAAAATCAGCTGTTCCATACATTTTGTCGAGTGTCAATGACCGTTTTTTATAGAACAGCAGATATTTTTTTCGCGATTTCAGGGCTGGTCCTAAGGTAAAAGTTGTTCATAATGATAAGTACAATTACCTTCTTTTGGCTTCGAGAGTGTTCCCCTTACACCCCGTATTTATTCTTTCTTAGCAACTAATTGCGATAGAAGTGTTTCCTAATTACGCTACCAGTTGCTAGGAATTTTTCAAAAAGTCACCGACGGTACTGAACATTTGTGTTTGTAACAAAAGATCCGTCTGCTCCACAAGACACGTCCGCACCGCCCGAGCTGTTCACAAAAGACGGATTAGCGGGACAGCGGTGTGACGCGTGATTAATATTCAATAGGTACCTTGGGAATGTGCGTAGCGCTCGTGGCTACCAACTAGTCTAAATTTGGCAGCAAACTAAATAAAACCACAAAAAAAAACTTTTTAAACAAGCTTTGCGTAAAACACTGTTTTACACTAGCACGGTTATTCACTAAAGTTATATGATTATTTACGGGATATTTACCGTGGTAAGTTATAGAATGAGCTACCGATAAAACTAAAGGAAACCCGGTAAATGCCAGAATTTCAATCGAGGTGATGGTTTTTAACTCGCCAGTGCGTGGTATCCAGTATTAGGTTGCTTTCAAAATAAAAGTCCGCGTTAAAAATGTGTTCAAAATACTATACGCAGTGATACAGTGAGTGTGTTTTGTCGGGACTTAGTTCCGACGTAAAACGAATCAAAACACATTTATTTCGACCAGAGTAACATAGTAAAGTTGTAGTTGGTATTTTTAAAGAGCGGCAAATAGGCATGCGGGCTACCTGATGCAAATTGATAATCGTTGCCTATATTTTCATAATACAATAATTTCGTCGATACTAGATAGCAGAACTTTATTGTCTTAAATAGGTAACAGTTTGGTGGATACAGACCCCTACCGGCTGGAATTTCAATCCAGCTACGCTTCACACAGATTTAGTGGATCCCGGCCTTTATGACGGCTCTAAATTGCAGTACGAGTAAGTCCCGTTCGTTTTACCCCTGTATATCCCGCTGACACCTTAAATGCACTGTTGAGATGCAACGAAGCGTTCTCTATGTTCAGCGGCCATAAAGTTTGCCGCGAAATGTAGCTTACAAGTAGCTACAAAGGCTACAAATTGCTACTATAGTGCTACGAAATGCTACGGATGCTACGAAGTGTTACGATGCTGCCAGTTAGCACACCTAGTTTTTTTTTGTTATAATTTTCATGACCGTGGATTCGATGTCCTCGAGTCGTAATATTAAACATGTTTACATTGTCTTAATAGCGTCAAACAAGTCATAGTCACAGTCAAGCTAAGTAAGTCACGGTCAAGTCAAACTCATGCCCCTGTAAAGTGGTGGAGACTTTACAAGAGGCTCCTATGGAGTTTTGGAAACAACACGAAAATACACGTTTCACCTCGTTATATCACTTACCCACACTCTAGCACACGAGTTTAGGAAAATAATCCAACGAGACGACATGTTTTTTTCCACGTTGGCGCCAAAACTCTCTAGCACATCTAGTGTGCTTAGCATCGTAACATTTCGTAGCACTATAGTAGCAATTTGTAGCCTTTGTAGCTACTTCGTGTGCTACACACTAGGTGTGCTAACATGCCATCTATTTATTGATATTTTTTAGGGTTTCGTACCTCAAAAGGAAAAAACGGAACCCTTATAGGATCACTTCGTTGTCCGTTTGTTCGTCTGTCTGTCCGTCTGTCAAGACCCTTTTTCTCAAGAACACGTAAAGGTATCAAGTTGAAATTTATATTAAATACTTGGGCCTACGGTGTCTTTTGGCTGTAAAAAAATTAAAGTTGTAAGTTTACGCAATCAAAAGATATGAACGTTTATGTCGCATATTTTGCGATTTCACAGGGGAATCAAAACCTAAAATATAGGGTACTTCTCGTTAACCTAAAATCATTAATCTTCGCAAGAGGCAAGGTCTTACAGCACATATAAAGGAATAAATCTGAATGTTATTAATTTGAAGTTATATCATACAAATATTGTTTTGCAATTACAAACTTACATTTTGTAGTTGTTATGTACAGAAGAACCTTATTGTCAACTACAAAGTTAAGTTTGTCTTTCAATATTTCAACTTCAGTTAGTTTTTTTTTTGGACTCGCGCTCTGAGTGTTTCTTGCAACGGAACCCTCAGAGCACGAGTCCTACTCGTACTTGTACGGTTTTTTTAGGGTTCCGTACCCAAAGGGTAAAAACGGAAAACGGTAAACCCCGTAAACGGGGTAAACGGTAGATTGCCAGTTGAAATTTTCACAGAATATGTTATGTTGCGGCGGATTAATTAAGAAACAATAAAAAATTCAAAAAGTAAAAACGAAATGCGGGGGTCACCATACCTACAACAAACGTATTTTTTACGTATTTTTGTATAAGCTCTAATGTAAAAACAGTAATACGTACAAGCGTCAAACACCGCGCGCCGAGTTTTGGTTTGGACATTTTTTTAGAACGATTGTGACTCTATGTGTATTGTATCTCGATCTCGATGCCGATACAGCATAACACTTACATAATTATCGCAGCGTTGTGTGGGTTGTTCGTTTAAGTTTTCGTACAGCGCGATGACAGAAAATTTCGTCGCCATGTCGCGATGTTAAACTAGCCTGCAACAAAATATACAAATATTTTTTTGATGTTATACTTCTTATTCGACTTCCAAGAAGGTTGCGTATAACGTTTAACGCTACCATGGAGGGGGAATTTTTCTCTGTCATATGGTTGCGAAATGCATATCCTTTTTTCGCGCTGCGCCAGCAGACCCGGTAGTGTAATGGTGTCGCTAATGGATTGAGAAGCTTAAGGAGCTAGGTTCGAATCTCGAGAAAAGCATTTTCATTTTTAAATTGTTGATATTTTTGCCCTGGTTATAATTTTAGGGTTCCTTGTTGAAGTATAACTTCTTCCGCGCGGAGGGACTCCACGCACTATTTTTTTTTTGTTTATGACGAATCTCTAAGTGTAATTCCGCTTCTACGTCTACGTTTTATTTCAGGTCAGGTTAAAATTTGAAACACAAATATCTATAGAGAAAAATAATTTATCCCAAAATCCTTATTGTACTCGAAGCGACGTAGACGCGGAATTACACTAGAGATTCGTTATATCATACAAATAATAAATGGACTTCCGCAAAGTGACGTCCTAAGATTATCTCTATCTCTACATAGTATAAATTGAAGTCGCTTACCGCGTCTATCTGTCTGTCTGTATGTCTGTATGGCCGCTAACTCCTTCTAAACCACGCAACGGATTTTGATGCGTTTTTCACCATCAGTTAGATACATTTTCAAGGAAGGTTTATATATATAACTAGCGACCCACCCCGGCTTCGCACGTAAATTACACCCGTGCGAAGCCGGGCGGGCGGGTCGCTAGTAATATATAATACGAAGTATAGTATGAAATCTTTCGTGACGTCTGATTCAATCAACTACCAAAATAAACAGTTACAACTTCACTCTTTTAAAAGTGTAAAGCCACAGACTATAAATAATTGACGCCCAGTGGACTGAAACAAATTCGCGCCAATTTCAACATTCGCAAACAACAATTTTTCCGTTGAATAAAACACGCAATATATTTACAGAATATATATTTCGCAGCTATTATCGTCTCAAACGTGGCAGCGGTACAAATGTAAAGCAATAACTAACGTACACTGGAACTAAAGCCGGTAATGGGTGTGTTTTGTAAGAATCGCCATCTTTTCTTTAGCGAGTTTCCCGCGTTTTTAACTAGTGCAGCGTAAGGAGGGTTTATGACGATCACGCCAGTTGCCAAATTAGACCTTGATATTTTATCTTCCTTAAAATTGACTCTAAATTGATCCAATATTAGATATCTTTACGATCATAAGAAATTCTGGCAAAATTTTACATTCTTTTGCACTTTTTTTGTTTTTGTTTTTAAATTATGTGATAAATCATAATCCAGTTCTCACTTTTATATAACTTTATTCATATTTTTATTCTTTATTCCTACTTATTACGTTTTCAGACCAATATGCTTTCGCTATGAACGCTCAAGCCAAACTAAAGTCCCTCTTTCCAACATCCTACCGCATTATCTTCGCCCTACCCCCACTATTGCACTATTGCCGAGACTCCCGAGTCAACACGTTTCCAACCGCCATTTTAAATAAAAAGACTGTTAGTCAAATTAGATACCAAAAGGTTTAAAACCAAGAAATCACAAAGAAACAATTGAAATAAGTTAGAAATCATGACACTCGGCCATCCGGAAACGTGATGCCTCCCGGCATACACTTAAAAATAAATTAACTAGCGGTATAATAAATTTAAAATAATCCATTTTCCCTTTTGTTACACATTTTGTACCAAAATTTACATTGAATTTAATATCTACACAAATCAACTGCATATTTACATTTACTTATATTAGTATAACATGAATTTTACTCAGCTTAGGTATACAAAAGGTCAATATATACAATTTAATAGGATTATATTTATACTTATCTCATTAATTGCTCAGGTTTATTCAACACTAATTATTTATGTACTAATATATTAATCATGACATTTATTTATTTTATTTTGCATTCTGATAAATTTTTATTAGACAATGCTCTTCACCCAATTAATGCGATTGCCAGTATCGCATCTGAAAAATGTAACAGCACTTACAACAGCTCTACTCTATTATTGCTGCTTTGTAGTTAATTTTATTACTCAATTAAAAACGAGTAATAAATTTTAAAATATCCATCATCACCGTAAAATGTCGGGCTTATATTATGTGTATTTTATTTTTAGTTATTACCTTGTTATTTTATTTTATCTATACATTTTTGTTTTTTATGTTACCGAAACCTTTCTTAGTGTTTGCACATGTTTAACTTCTTATTTAATGAAACTTAAAAAACAGAAAATTTATGGAAACTTAAAATTGCATTTTTAACTATGATCTATTTCTAATTTTCTTTTGTAACTGTAACATATGTGTAACAATATGGGTTCCATGCCTGAAATAAATACATTTTATTTATTTATTATTATTTTTAAAATGCCGCACCACAGTGCGGCAGGGTTCCCAGAACACTGGACGAGTTGCCCCGCTGTATAGCAATACTTAGCTTTTGAGAAAAGTATGTGCCAGCTCTAGGATCCCCCGAGGCGAGGACCAGCCTAGTCGAAATATCCTTGCAGATTTTTTTTGTGTCGGACGACCACGGGCCCAGTGTCTCTACAGCTAGCGCCACAAACTTCTTATATATAATATATATCTACTCGTGAGAACCTGTAATTGGTTTCCTATCGTTTTTCCGTTGTATATTTTAGTGTAAAAAGCTGTTGGTTTTCCAATAAATAAATAAAAGTTAAAACAAACTGTATCGGGATGTATCACACTGTAGCAGGATGTCCTTTATTTATACATTATTCCCGTCGCTCTGGTTCTTTTCACTCGAATAAGATTGTCAGTTGCAGTTTTCCGGCGCTGTCCCATCTCTAGCCGGCCGCCATGTTGCCGGAACCGGACGGCGTCACTCCGGCGCCTCGGCCGGAAACGGCGGGTCGGGCGCGTTCGCAAACTCTCACTTCAAGCCAAAGTGTACCTTTTTATTATGTGAGTGGTCAAGCAAAAAAGTGCTTGAGATCCAAATCCAAGAAGTGGTTTCAAACGAAAGTTTTTTTAATTTTTTTGGAGCTTCTAAAAAACATAAATAAACTACTACCTACTCAACTAACTAATTAAAACTAATTAACTAACAACTAATTTTTTTTTAAATTACACGTTAAGTTTTTAGTTTTCTTGTAATCAATGAATAATCATCTTTTTCGAATCCCTTTAGAATTTTATAAAATACTGTTTGTTCGCACTCAACTCCGTATTGGCTGAACGTAAATGCATGAATCGGTCGGTTTGGTATGACAAATAATGATGGTAGCCCAAAAAGGTTCATTTTCTTTGACCGTAGCTTATTTACCGTGTATCCTGTCGATGAAATATGAATATTAGAAACGTATTTTACGTAATCGAGTTTTTGCTATACAAATTTCAAATTCGAAATTGAAAATTTGTATGGAACTCGATACCTATACGTATTTTATGTATCAAAAATTCGTACTTCGGCCACTGAATGGTACCTAAAGTATTTAGATATTTTAGGTCAGTGGGTATAACCGTAGGGCGCAGCTAGTTTCTAGATTAATATTGATTAAATTCAATTTTTTTATTTATCAGAACATGGTAAGTACACAACTAACTTACTTAAAAAGTAGCATACATGGTCGTAAGAATGGAGACGTATCTCATGTCCTTTGATAATTTACTAAAAATATCAAAGTAAATAATTTACGTATTAAATGATTAAATAACTAGCTATGCCCCGCGGTATTACCCGCGTAGTGATGATAAATGGTGATGATGCTGATGAAAAGTAACCTATGTCCGTCTCCTGGCTCTAAGCTACCTCCCCACCAATTTTCAGCCAAATCAGTTTAGCCGTTCTTGAGTTATAAATAGTGTTACTAACACGACTTATATACACGCATAGAGAAATATACTATACTAGATACACGTGAACTTTTGGATTTCGGGTCCCTTTTCTTTTGACCACTTAGGTACATATTTCTTCAAGCTCAATCGAGCGTGGCCGGTAAGACTCATTCAGCCACGGTCGCGCGGGAAAAAATTCAAACTGTTGTCTGGGAAGGCTGGCACCGCGCCCGATCTCTGTACGTTCGAAGAAACTTATGGCCGGCCAGAGTGGCTTTTTGGATAGCCTCTAGACTAGTAATTAAATGCGGTGAAATATCGACTGCAATAAAATCTTTAATGTGTGCTTAGTAAGTGGGATTTGTTAAGCGAATTATACTGAAAAATTATTTTTCTGCTAGAGAAATATAAAAATAATCTTACCTAAGTAGATCATAATGATGATTGATTGATTTCCTTGAAAATAATAATCAAGCAAATAGTCAACCAAATAATTACTTAGTGTTTTTTTATTGTTTTTTTTTAACTTTCTTGCCAGCTCTATATTTATTTTGAACGAAGGCATTTCCTACATTATACTCCGAACGTACGACTTTTGCCGACTTGTAACGGAAAAAACCTATTAGCGAATACATAGGGGCCGGTAATGGAACCCTAATATGTTTGTTTACTGCATTTTTATGGGACACCGTCGAGCGCGGCGATATCGCTGTTTTTCCGACTTATTTACATTTGAAACGTATCCAACAAGTCCGGAAGAATAGTTTTCCCGCCAAAATAGTGATAATATTCATCGATCTGTCACATAGAATAGGCGGGAAACGAATCAGTTTTGTTTTGTTTTCTTTGCAGGATAACGAGAGCTTTTCACCCGACTATCCAAGAAGAAGGATAATGTTTTTCGGGCGTATGTATGTATGTTTGTATTTTTATTAAGTTTCTTTATTACTTCTTAGAGCCTAAGCGGCTTGACCGATTTTAATGTCTGAGGTGTCTTTAGATTTGTCTTTTTTTTTTTTTGGGTTTTTGGTCTGGCTACAGAGGCCTTTGGACCATGTCTTTATTTTGAATCACGGCACTTTATATTATTAGATTTGTCTTCATGCCTAGTGTCACAGACTATATTGCAGCAAAGTATTATGTTTTTCTTTAGGTCCGTGGGGGTCGGGTGCCAAAAACATTTTCAAAGATTTATCTAAACGTCTGGTCGAAGCATCTCGCGACCAAAATGCTGGTCGGTATCTTGCGCAACGTGTAAGTATTGCAATACAACGCGGCAATGCGGCCAGCATTTTGGGAACGATGCCAACGGGCAGCGGTTTATTAGATTAGTTTAGTTTAATATAATATATTTTTATCTAGCGTATTTAATTTAATTTAGTTTAGTATTAGTTTTTAGTTATCGCGAGTAACAATTAAAATTAACAATTTGTTAATTTTAAATAAAATACTTCGTTTTTCTTTTAATAATCTACTTTTCAGATTTATTTATTTATTTCTAAGGAAGATTAACAGCCTTAAAAAAATACAACAATCTTAATAGATCCAAAAGCTAATTATAGGTCCTCGTGGAAAAAAAATTGGAAAAGTAACGATTTTAGTGAGATTACGCAGTTACACAATATGCGTTTGTCGAAAAAATTAATATGACATACATTAGGCATTCCCTACTCAACAGCTGCCTAACCGGCACACGCCGTTAAAAATCCTGATTTAAAAAAAAAAACTTTATTTTCAAGAGAATAGCCGACCAAAACATAATTCACTTTTTTAGTGTTGGCATATTTTGATTCCTTTTTTTTTTGACCATTTATTATTTTTGCATTTAGCCTTAGAAACCGGTTAACTCGCGTCGACTTCTTCTATAGGTAAACGTGCTTCGTGGTTAGCGCAAGCCTGCAGAGCAAGTACCGTTCTATATCGATCGTCAAATCTAACTGTTGAGAACGTCTAACTCGATAAAATGCAATTTTATCAGTACTCGCTATTATCGATTCTGTGGCGTTTTATCGAATTTGACTGATGCAGTGCAAGTACCGTTCTTTATCGATCATCAAATTTGACTGTTGAGGTCGTCAAATTCGATAAAATTCAATTTTATCAGTACTCGCTATTATCGATTCTGTGGCGTTTTATCTAATTTGACGATCGATAAAGAACGGTACTTGCATTGCTGTTTAGTTGTGTGAATACAAATTGATAAAGTAGCTATACGTATAAAATGTACCTTGTAGGTATGTATACCTAATTTTCTGCCTGCTTGGTACAAACTATGTACAAAGCAGATAGAACTTATGTAGCTAATTTATTACAAAATAAATTCCAGCCGCGAACCAGTGAGCATTATATCTAATTTTATTTCCACTAACCTTAGTTTACTTAACCGAAATTAAATTCAAAGCGGGCAGGTAACGTATGCTGCCTTTTGACCAAAACAATGTAGCTTTAATTAAATCTAGGAGCTATCAGTGTGTTCAGGCGAACGCTGTTGGCTATTTCTATTTGTCTGTACCAATATTACTATACTCTTTGGTCTGTACCCAGTTAGCTATTACGCTAATATTAAAAAATAAGCATAAGTGTACTTTTTCTTCTTCACTTTTGAGAGTATTTTGACGTCTCACGTTTGTGCATTTGCCAGTTTCAAGTTGGTGAGTATTTCAACATCTAGAGTTATCGAGTTTTAGTCATCATTTCAGCCGTAGGACGTCCTCTGCTGGATATAGGCATCCCCCATCGATCTCCAAAAGTGCCGGTTGGTTTCACCTAGAAAACTCGCCCAGGGCGCTGGTAGTGCTAAAACCGGCACTGACGATATAACGATATATTATGTTTTTTTCCTGGGCTAGCGCCTTTATTAACTAAACAAAATACAAGCTAAAACTAAGACTACAAATACAGTTAGACTGCCCATAGACCGTTGAAGGTCTAAAGACAATCCAAATGCTCAAGCCCACTACCAGTTGGCAGCGTACCCAGCATGCTGGCGGCATTACCACGTTGAATGGCAATGCTTATGCGTTGGGCCAGAAACACGCCAGCATTTTGGTCACGCGTCGCATTAACCAGGCGCTCTGAAAACTTTTGAAAATGAGGTGAGCTCCCGGTCCCCAAGGGCCCAATGTCTCGACCCCAAACGCCTCAAATATATTATTAGGATGATAAAGTAGGCATTTTTGATGAGAAATATTTCTCCGGGAAATGTCTCTCCTTAAATAAATCACATCAAAGCGGGCAGTGCAATATTTACCGTGCTTTCGTTTCATTTCGGTTTACACAAAGAAATTCCGGTGCAAATGAAATAACACAAACAATGGGTTTAGTGTTTGTGCTGCTGTTTGGAACAGGTGTTAGAACACGACGTTATAATATTTGTTTTGCATTTTAAAAGATACCGACGCATTCAAAAGCAGTGCTGTGGGCGAAGTAGGTACGAGTTTTCGCTATATACGTAAAATACGTATCGCGAATTTTATACAAATTTCAGTTTCGAACTTTCGAACTGCGTTACGTAGCGAATGTTCGTACTTTGCCTAGCAGTAGTACAGGGGCCTTACGGACAACTACTATTGCGGCACGAAACTAACGTTAAATCCGCTCAGTTGGAAAATCACGCGAACGTGAACCTTAACGCCCCCAGATACGGCTTGCAGTCGCGCAACATTTTTTCATCACCAAAACTGGAATGATTTAAACAGCAGACGTAACGCCCCAGCACAGATTGTAAAAATGTATCAATGGTATCCCCCTAGAATCAGCTGCATGGAAATAACAATAGTTATATCCCAGATACCGATAAGTAGGTTTGTGGATATACCTATTGTGGTATATCCTCAGATCAGACAAAAAAAAGGAGAAATGCCCTAGTACAATTATCATCATCAGCCAAAAGACGTCCACTGCTGAACATAAGCCTACCCCTTTAACCTCCACACTGAACGACAGCCTGCCTTTTGCATCCACTGAATGCCAGCGACTCTCACAATGCACTGTTCAAATGTCAACATGTTTAATTTAAAAAAAAAACTTTACCGTTAAACAGGTTAAAGCAAAACGTCTTATTTAATAATTTTTCACGCACACTAAGAAATATGTAGAGACAATAATGAAATAACTAATAGTCCACATGCAAAAACAAGGGCGGCAAGGTCGTCTGCAGGGTGAGTTCGAAGGCATGAAGCCTGATTATGCAAGATGCGTTCGCACCCGCCACGCACTTTATCGTATCTCCCTTGTTTGTTAGATCTGAAGGTACCTATATCTCTAGCTCCCAAGAAATTGAGGAAGAATTATACCCCGCTATCTAGATAAAGCCCCTATGGAATGGGGTGAGCTGAATCCCAACTTGAAGTATTCTCGCCTTGTGGGGTCAAAGTTACGCAACTTCTTAAGAATACCTGACTGTTGTGGGAGTCAGCGCCGCGGTCGGAATTACTACTTTGGAAGTTCGGTAACTTACTTATACTTACCTACCGACCTGACCTTATGAGATGTGATCTTAATTATATACGGAACACGCGTAGATACGCGTAGCGTATTGGCGAACTATTTACTACTACAACTGTTATGTAGGTCTGCACGATGTAATTCCCTCCTGCCCATTTTTCTATCGGACTGCCAGAGCGGGCACGAAAAATCATCACCGCTTTATGGTTGATATTCCTAAAACCCGTACGAAGCGCTTTGATTCCACATTTATTATGCGAACTGCTAGTCTGTGGAATGCGCTGCCTGAATGGGTGTTCCCCAATTGTTACAATCTGGGTGTCTTCAAATCACGAGTGAATCGGTTTCTTCTAGGCAAGCGTGCTCCAACGTAGACCGCATCATCGCTTAACATCAGGCGTGATGGTGGTCAAACGCAAGCCTATTATTTATTTTAAAAAAAATTTAAGTACCTATAGATACTTAGTCACAGAATTACATCGCACTAATTTTGTACGGTGTAAAGGAAACACTCCCGAAGCTAAAACATCATCATCAGCCAGAAGACGTCCACTGCTGAACATAAGCCTCCTCCTTTAACCTCCACGCTGTACGACAGCCTGCCTTTTGCATCCACTGGATGCCAGCGACTCTCACAATGTCGTCGGTCCATCTAGTGGGAGGCCTCCCTACGCTGCGTCTTCCGGTTCGTGGTCTCCACTCCAGAACCTTTCTTCCCCATCGGTTATCGGTTCTTCGAGCGATGTGGTCTGCCCATTGCCACTTCAACTTGCAAATTTTAATAGCTATGTCGATGACTCTGGTTCTTTGGCGAATATCCACGTAGGTAAAACGCTATTATTATATTAAATTAACACCAATATTGTGCCCATTTGTGTTGTTTTTGTAATTTAGAATTTTGCAAACCAGCAATGTAAAGCGTGCAAAAGTTCGGTGCAGGGCGGTGCAGGTCGTTCGTTGACCTCTAGTGTCTATTCTATTATGTCTTCTGTGCCTCTAGCTAGGGTCTGCTGATATTTTATTTACATTATATTGCGGGGTTTTAGAGTTCTGTACCCAAAGGGTAAAATCTGGATCCTATTACTTAGCCTACGTTGTCTGTCTGTCCATATGTCTGACTTAGTAATAGGGTCCCGTTTTTATTTTTTGGGTACGAAACTCTAAAAAACATGTCGCGTCAATGTTTTATTTTCCTAAATTAATGTAAGTATTTTCGAGTGTTCGAGATTTTAGAAGTACCGACACACAGGAGAGTCATACGGATATTACGGAGAGTGAATCGGTTTCTTCTAGGCAAGCGTGCTCCAACGTAGACCGCATCATCGCTTAACATCAGGCGTGATGGTGGTCAAACGCAAGCCTATTATTTATTAAAAAAAAAGGTAACTTCTTCTTTCATCTTTCCCCAGGCGTTAACGGTAACAGAAAACGGGTATTATCCAAGCTCGCAGTCAAAGATTTCATACTACTTATACTACGTACCTATATAATGAATCTTTGCTCGCAGTGCCTACTGCTTAAGTACCCACGCTCTAATTAACAGAAAACTAACGAGACACTAACCAAGATCGGGCCAGAACTAAGCCACCGTGCGAGGCGTTTATCAAACAATAGCTAGCGTTTAGAAACGACGACAATGGTGCCCGTCTTCATTGTCCCCGTCAAGCGATGCCACAGGGGAATGACGGCAGTCGGGACGATCTGCCCTAATGTTTCTGGCATTAGTTGGCAATTTATTGAGACAAACGGATTAGTTCCTAACGGACCGCCCAAACCATCCACCTGGGTAGTCGGTTAGGAAAACTCAGTTACTTACATTTATCTCACATATTATAATAACTATAATTAAAACCATCTAATGTCATATAACTAAGTTACAAGGAAAAAAATACTCAAATAATTAATAATCATTAACAGGGCCTTACGGCCAAATCCTTACGCGGTCTTAAACTAACGTAAAAAATATTATCGTAGGTATAGGTAGGAATAGACACCACTAATGGTGGACGATCTATTTGTCTCTAACTCTACTGGGTGGGATATTTGATTTGTTACGTTAAAAATTCGAAACAATTCAGACCAAAATGCGCATTTCCATTCAGCGTGGTTATGCCGCCAGGATGCAGGGTACACTGCCAACTAGTAGTGGCAACAAAAATCTTGTCACAATTTAGGTATCTGGCTTTAATAATTAGATACCTATTACTTTGCAAACAAAAGGCACTTCAATATCTGCGTTATCTGCGTACCTATTACATCTTCAGTCATAATCGTTGAATACCTACAAAAAATCATATCAAAAATAATCCTCGACCTTTGGTAAGCAGCTTAGTGACCAAAGGTCGATGATTATTTGTAAGTATATTTATATTTTATCTGATATAAGATGGAAATAACAAGCGTAAGTGCCAATAAAAATACTTTCAGTAGGAACAAAGATACCCTTCTGATCCATTCATCGCACTGTGGTTGTTTTGAATACGCTACCACGATCTAGGGCGCGCGATATTGTGCGACTGAAAATTATAATTGCTACGGTATTCAAAGGAATACGTGAAAGGCGAGAATAAATACTGCGAACTATATTCTGCTTTTAGCTTCCACGCTACTTCTATTTTTATTTCTCATAACTCGCAGGCGCTACTTTGTGAAACATCTTTTAAAACATCGCTGAAGGAATTAGTTTTGAATACGGTGATAAAATCCTACACGCAATTTTTTTTTTTTAAACTTCTGGACTTTTAGCCTATCTCCGAAAGGGTAATTGGGCCATATCCACCACGCTGGCCCAGTGCGGGTTGGTGGATTCACATACGCCATTGAATTCCTTCTACGTACGTATGCTGATTTCCTCACGATGTTTTCCTTCACCGAAAAGCCAGTGGTATGAAAATCCGTACATAAGCTCCAAAGAGCTCATTGGTACGGGCCTGGGGCTTGAACCCGCGACCTCACGCTTTCAAGTCTAGCGGTCTCCCAAATTAGACGTTAGAATAAGGTCGTCCAAATAAACGAAATTACCAGTTCTAACTTGGTAATGAACAGAAATTTGTCACCGACTCGCTCTTGGCCATTATTTATTATTTGTTGTTGTACTTTAGTTAGAGTGTGTACTATAATCATACCAAAATTTACACTTGTACGTATTATCGTTTTTACGGTTCCGTACCCATAGGGTAAACATAAAATTTTAACGTAAAATTGTATACGTGCACGCTATGGACAACGTTCACACGAAAAGCGATAAACACCATAAGAGTCCAGTATAATAACGCATTCCGGGCTCTTATGAAGCTACCGCGTTACTGCAGTGCGTCGAGCATGTTCGCTGAGGCAGGGGTTCCCGACTTCTTCGCTGTAATCAGAACCAGGGTGGCTTCATTCTGGCAACGCCTGCGTCGTTCCGCTAACAGGATACTCGAGGCTGTCTCTGACGATTTAAGGAGCCCAATGTTTAAACATTGGGTCTCGGTTCACATGGATGGCAACAAAAAATGACCCAGCACTAGTGTGCTTCTTAGACTAGATTTACACTTAGGTTTAAGTAGATGAGCGCCTCTTTACAGCGTGATATAAATTTTTTTTTGTAGTGTTAGTTTGTATTTTATTTTATGGGTCATTTAAGTGCCTGAAATAAATGATTTTATTTATTTATTATTTATTTAACATTAAATTTGCGCGATAAAATCCGAAACGTGGATATTCGCCAAAGAACCAGAGTCACCGATATAGCTGTTAAAATTTGCAAGTTGAAGTGGCAATGGGCAGGCCACATCGCTCGAAGAACCGATAACCGATTGGGAAGAAAGGTTCTCGAGTGGAGACCACGAACCGCAATACGCAGCATAGGTAGGCCTCCCACTAGATGGACCAACGACATTGTGAGAGTCGCTGGCATCCAGTTGCTGCAAAAGGCAGGCTGTCGTTCAGTGTGGAGGTTAAAGGGGGAGGCCTATGTTCAGCAGTGGACGTCTTCTGGCTGATGAAGATGATGATGATGACCCATAGGGTAAAAACGGGACCCTATAACTAAGCCTACGATGTATAGGTAGGAAAGACAGACAGACAGACATCGTAGGCTTAGTAATAGGGTCCCGTTTTCACTCTTTGGGTACGGTACCCTAAAAACCGGAAGCCATCTTCACAAAAACCATAAACCAAGAGTTGTTGAAAATAAAAAACAATATACAACAGATCAATAACAGAGTATAATAAAAATTCACAATAAATATAATTATATATTATAAAATATACACTGTAAATTCGTAACGAAACATTATTTTTAACGTTGATCTATACACATTGGACATGCAACATAAGGCTCTGCGTCACTTTTTTTTAAATTAATTACAAATACAGTAAAGGCGCTATTACACAAAGAGGTTGGCTACTGTCAAAAAATCGTATCTTTTAACCGACTTCAGAGCGGTTATCAATTTAATAAAAAAAAAAAACCTTTTTTGTATACGCCCTTTATTCCGTTTATGTCCAGGGGGTTGGACAACAGCCACTTTCTGTTAGCGGTAACGCCTACAGAAAGATGAAATTGTATGAAAATGACATTAGGTTGAGAAAACATCTGTCAAGCTTATGTCATTGTCAATGTCATTTTCATACAATTTCATCTTTCCATAGGTGTTACCGCTAACATAAAGTGGCTCTTGTCTAACCCCCCAGGGGCCTTACGGCCAACTGCTAACGCGGTATCAAACAAACGTTAAATCCGCTCAGAAAATCACGCAAATGTGAACCTTAACGCGCCCAGATACGATTTGCAGTCGTGTAATTTTCCAACTGAGCGGATTTAACGTTAGTTTGATACCGCGTTAGCAGTTAGCCGTAAGGCCCCTGATCATGCTTCTTTTGTATTATGTAGAGGAAGCTCCCGAGGTGGTCCCAAAAAAAAAACCATTAACTTCAGCTGTCGTTTTTAAACCAGATCCAGTAATATGAGTAATTTTGTTTAGTCGCCTGTTGATTTGGCAATAATTTTTATTAACTACCCGACAAACGTTATCCTGTCCAAATTTGTCCGACAGAGTTATGGTCCATACAAAAATTGTGATTTTTGTATGTTTTTCTTTGTTTTCTTGTTGAGAAAGCACTTTCAGTTTCTCCCGAATTTACCAATTTTTCGGGCAACTTTTCCAGTGTTTTTCTTTCCCTAAAACCTTTTTTCGGACTACAAAAAAGAATTAGCCAAATCGGTCCAGCCTTCCTCTAGTGATTCGCTTACCAGCGGTGACACCCGCTATTTTAGTTTTTCCGCATTTCTGGAGGGAAAGTACCCTATGCCTTTTCTCTTAATGCACACTATCTTCCAGCCAAATTATGTTAAGATCGGCCTAGCCGTCTAGGTCACAAAAAGCGAGCAAACAGACAGAGATAGTTACTTTTCCTTTTATTATATTAGTTCAGATCAATAATTTTCTTCGAGCCACCCATTTTGAAGTCGGTTTTAAAAAAAGATATTTATTACGGTTACAAGGTAGATATAATATGTAGATAGCGACATTTTTATGGTTTCTACCAGCCTACTCCACTGATCGTCTTATACATTTATTTACAAACAGAGATAAAAATAGATAGTGCCCTTACTGTATATATTGCGCTACATTATACTACAGACACAGAAATATCTGTGCCTAGGGACCACCGTGGCAAGAATGCATCTAGTCAAGCAACTTTTAATTACAATCGTTAAAATATTAAATAACTATGTTTGAATAAGCTATCGGACTGATTATTACTTATTGTTCTAAGTTAATTGTGAAAAAAACATATTTTTAAACAAGCTTTTAGTTTTAGCAAAGAAAATGTAATCCGCCATCTTAGAGCGGCAGCCATATTGAGTTTAGTGACGTCACTCGCGTTATCGTTTTCTACTCTTCAAGCCCTTTCATTTTATACCTGTTTTTATTATACAATACATGTGTTCAAATCGCGAAAGTTTAAAAATGACTACTTATTTGAGGTTGACAAAAAAATGTAATCCGCCACCGTGTGGCCGCGACCATTTTAAAACGGCGTCACAAATTTTATCGTTTTCTACTTTTCAAGCTCTTTCGTTTGATACCCATATTAACAGGATTGACAAAAAATTTACACCATCCGCCATCTTGTGGCCGCGGCCATTTTGAAAATATTACAATATTGTGTATTGCAGTGTTTTGTCTTGCACTTGTATGTCACAACAGGAATTGCTTTCTCATCGGACCCCAAGACACAGGCTGAGCTGAATTTGGGGCCCACAGACAATTCTCAGCAGTGCTAAAAAAATTTGCTCAATAAATGAATTTGAATTTGTCACCAAAACGAGATTGTAAGTTAAATAAAGGCTTGTTTTAAAAAAGCTGACCAAGAATGGAGCTGATCACTGAAAACAATATTAAGATGTGTTTTAAATTAAGGAAGATATAAACATTTTAATGTGTTGCTAGACAGAGAGCGCACCTTACCTACAAATGACGTCATTTGTAAGTAAGCCATACAAGTCCATACAGACACTATAACTCCATACACACTCACTTTGCGGGAAAGTACAGAGCGTCCCTTCCTAATCCAACCAAAAAGTTTATAAACTTATATCACAGAACTTTTTAAGCCGTTTTTTTTTCAGTATACATACTACTTAGTTTTTTTTTCTTTAGGCCTGTTATTTTAGCAACACAAACATATTCTGTCCGATAGCCTATTGTCTAAATTACGTATTAGAAGCTATTATTAATATAACAGTTTTTTAAGATCTGTAAAATTAATTCTACAAGTTTTTGTACACTTTATGTAAATATGTATTTTATGTACACAACTGGTCATCGCCAGTCTGACGAACTTAGTTCTAACGCGTCTGATGTTAAATCCGACAGAAAAATCGATATAACAAGTTTGAAACAATGTAAAATTCAATAAAATAAAACGTATGTAACAATAATCATAATTTTCAGTGATAACATTATGTACAAGTACTTCCTCAACTGCAAAAATGTAAATCAATCGTGATCCTCCACAAAAAAGTAGACCATTTGTCATCCACTACAATAATGTAATTAGATCATTTGTGATCCACTACAAAAATGTAAATAGATCATTTGTAATCCACTGCAAAAATGTAGATAATTTGTGATCCACTACAAAAATGTAGATCATTTGTGATGCACTACAAAAATGTAAATAGATCATTTGTGATGCACTACAAAAATGTAAATAGATCATTTGTGATGCACTACAAAGATGTAAATAGATCATTTGTGATGCACTTCAAAAATGTAGATCATTTGTGATGCACTACTAAAATTTAAATAGATCATTTGTGATGCACTACAAAAATGTAAATAAATCATTTGTGATGCACTACAAAAATGTAGATCATTTGTGATTCACTGTAAAATGTAGGTTGACCATTTGTGATCCATAACAAAAATGTAGATCATTAATTGTGGTTCACTGCAAAAATGTAGGTAGATCATTTGTGATCCATTACAAAAACATAGATCAATTGTGATCCACTGCAAAAATGTAGATCATTTGTAATCTAATTTTTTGTAATAAATTTGTAAAAGGTAAAAATCTAAAACAAAATCACAACTTTATCACACAGCCCTTAACACTTTCTGCATTGTCTTTGCGATATGGTAACTTACTGTGCGTCGCTACTTGGTCATAATGTCGAATTGAAACAGCGCATGCACACCTGCGTCTTTTCATCGTATATTGGCAATGGGTCTACCATGCTTCTTGATTTTAATAAAGTCTTTTTTACTTTTGTACATAATTGTTTTCCTGATTTTTAGCACCGCTAAATAGCACTATCTCTGCTTGACTTCTCTAGATTCTAGGTTTAAAGATTATGCTAAGGCAACCACAGCATCCATAATATATATCCTTGGAAAAATCACTGTAAGACACTTTTCTAGTTCATAAAAGCATGGCTATTTCGGCCAAAATAAAATGAATGGACGGGCCCAGAAGGAGTGCATTTTTAAAGATTACAAAATGAGCGCCAGCGCTCACTCCGTTTCAGTCGGTCTCTAGCCGTAGGTAGTACGACACGCGTCTATTGTTACATGATAACGAAACGTTTGACAAAATTATGCCTTCGTATGCTTTCCCGAAGTGTAATAACACAACAAAAAACCGCTATCTAATTTTAGTAACAAATGTGTTGTACATGGTTATGATTAAGTGAAGTACTATGTCCGACGGTTTAGACTCGTTTTTACTGAGCAAGTTTTATTGTTATGGCCCGTCCATTAATTTTATTTTGGTCGAAGATTTCCTCGACACTGGTTTCCTTTAGAATTATCTACATATTTCAATCTTACAGCCGCACTCACAAAGGTTCCTTAAGTTAAGGAATACTTAAAATTGCTCTGTCTCGTTTTCATGTGTGACAATTTCCGTCAACGAGAAGTTGACAAAGCAATTTTAAGCATCGCTTAACTTAAGTAACGTTTCTAAGTAAGGCCGTTTGTGTCTGATTTAATCTTAGGATCCATATTTCTTGTGCAGTGAAAGATGTATCTATTATTATTACATTTCGTCATACTGTAATCTACATGTAACTATTTGAAAATGCCACTAAAGCTAAAAACCTCAAACTATTTGAAAATGCCACTAAAGCTAAAAACCTCAAACGGTACAAATGTTGGTCTTTTGACAGGATGTATGTGCCGTTTGGGGTCTGGCGAAACGTTTCATGGAGGCGACTGTCGGCCAGTAAGGTTTAGGCCAAAAACTTAGCATTTCCATTCAACATAGCATTCTGAAAATGCCGTCCTAGACTTGAAAGCGTGAGGTCGCGGGTTCAAACCCCGGGCCCGTACCAATGAGCTCTTTGGTGCTTACGTACATATATTCATGCCACTGGCTTTTCGGTGAAGGAAAACATCGTGAAGAAACCTGCATACGTACGGAGAAGGAATTCAATGGCGTGTGTGAATCCACCAATCCGCACTGGGCCAGCGTGGTGGATATGGCCCAATCACCCTTTCGGGGGTAGGCTAAAAGTCCAGCAGTGAAAAAGGCTGATTATGGTAGCATTCTGGCCACTTTTTTTTCCACCATTCTATTAGCTTAGTTTTCTTTATATTAATGTTATATAGTGATGTCAAAATCAAATCAAAAGTCACTTTCCTAGACCATAACGCACGGCCATCCATTTCAAGCTAATCCTTCAGAGTTACTGGGTCTTTTGTTCATCTTCTTTTCTAAAGTAGTAGTGGTTGATGAAGCGTGCGCCCTGCGTGAGTTGTGCGCATTCGTTGGTGAAGTGACACGCGAAGAGCAGCATGTTCCTGGGCTGGACTTTCCACGCGAATCGCATGAACATCAGTGAGTACAGCGAGAGAGCTGGAATGACAAAAACTTTACTAAGAACTTTGTTACACTTAAGTTATGTGATTATTTACGGGATATTTACCGTGGTAGGGTTGTGGAATGAGCTCCCAAAGAAAGAGGGTAGATTGTTATATCTGCACCTAACTTTTTAACTGTTTTTAGGGTTCCGTACCTCAAAAGGAAAAAACGGAACCCTTATAGGATCACTTCGTTGTCCGTCTGTCTGTCCGTCTGTCAAGACCCTTTTTCTCAAGAACGTGTAAAGGTATCAAGTTGAAATTTATACTATATACTTGAGTCTACGGTTTCTTTCGGCTGTAAAAAAAAAAAAGTTGTAAGTTTACGCAATCAAAAGATATGAACGTTTATGTCGCATATTTTGCGATTTCCCAGGGGAATCAAAACCTATAGGGTACTTCCCGTTGACCTAGAATAATGAAATTTGGCAAAAAGTAAGTTCACATAGCATATATATAGGAATAAATCCGAAAGTCACAAATTTGAAGTTATATCATTTAAAAATAATTATTTTGCTATTACAAACTTACATTTTGTAGTTGGAATGTATGGAAGAGCCTAATTGTCAACTACAAAGTTAAGTTTGTCTTTCAATATTTCAACTTCAGTTAGTTTTATTTTTTGGACTCGCGCTCTGAGGGTTCCTTCCAACGGAACCCTCAGAGCACGAGTCCTACTCGTACTTGTCCGGTTTTATTTTATTTATTTTATAAATAATAGGCATGCGATTGACCACCATCACGCCTGATGTTAAGCGATGATGCGGTCTACGTTGGAGCATGCTTGCCTAGAAGGAACCGATTCACTCGTGATTTGAAGACACCCAGATTGTAACTATCGGGGAACACCCATTCAGGCAGCGAATTCCAGACTAGCAGTTCGCATAATAAATGTGGAATCAAAGCGCTTCGTACGGGTTTTTGGAATATCAACCATAAAGCGGTGACGATTTTTCGTGCCGGCTCTGGCAGTCCGATAGAAAAATGGGCAGGAGGGAATTAGATCATGCAGATCCGATGCACACTCTCCAAAATGTATCCGATAAAAAAAACCGATAGGCTAGCAACTTTACATCGATGCTCAAGACTAAGAAGCTTAGCCCGAACTAAGGATGGTTACAATCCCGATGGTTACAATCTGGGTGTCTTCAAGTCACAAGTGAATCGGTTTCTTCTAGGCAAGCGCGCTCCAACGTAGACCGCGTCATCGCTTAACTTTAGGCGTGATGGCGGTTAAACGCAAGTCTATTATTAATTTTTTTTAAAGGGAAGACTTTTTGCCCCCTACTACACTTTCTAAGATCATCATCATCAGCCAGAAGACGTCCACTGCTGAACATAGGCCTCCCCCTTCAACCTCCACACTGAACGATAGCCTGCCTTTTGCATCCACTGGATGCCCGTGACTCTCACAATGTCGTCGGTCCATCTAGTGGGAGGCCTCCCTACGCTGCGTCTTCCGGTTCGTGGTCTCCACTCCAGAAATTTTCTTCCCCATCGGTAACCGTTTTTCTTTTTACTTTCTAAGATAGGCTTATGTAAACGTCCGACTTTATATCTCTGTGCAAAAAATAACATCGACACATAACTCGGTCTCAAACGCAATATTTTGTATCTATCCAACAATATCCAGTACTATCTTGATTACAAACCACAATAAAAATGACAGGGTTGTGATAAATTAACTATACAGCGTGACAAACTTATCCAAAGAGTTAGTTAGGGGGTTATCGTCGAATTTCGTAAATAAAACTTCCAGGCTTCCATAGAATATTTTTAGTTCTATAATTTTGCCAACTTACAGATAAGTTGGTTGGTCTGTACAATATTTTATAGCCGCAGACAAATCAAGCCACTGCAAACAGATAAGAGTACTTGAGATAATAGCGTTATATGATTATAGTGCTGTAAACTGTAGTGCTGGTTTTACATTAATGGTTATGTCATAAACTAATAGATTGATATGGACAGCTTAATTGGATTTAATATATTCGCTAAACAACAACCGTTATTCTTTTTACTTGTTCGAATTTTGAATGAACAGTGTTCTTATCTTTAAGCACGAAAAAATATTCGGAGATTCACCGAATAATTAAAAAAAAAACGGTTATTTGCAGAATCTATAATATCCGGAGATCCTCGGTTTTTTAGTCTCTGGAGCAAAGCCCTAATTGAAAGTTATACATTTGTTTAAAAATACCTGTTTTTAATTTTTTATAATTTCATAATTATTGATTCTTAAATAAGATGGGGATTGTAAGGATTGGGACATGTGAATGTCTATTGAAACACAAAATCATCATCATCAGCCACAAGATGCCCACTGCTCAACATAGCCCACCCGCTCAGAACTTTAACATGGAACTCAACGGAAGACCAGCACTGGTTGTTTACAACCAGTAATATGCTGAGTTGGGATCGGCTTGTGACAGAAACTATTACTTTGTTGTTTTAATTTTATTCATAATGTTTATATATTTTGTTTCTGTCATAAATAAATATTTTTCTTTCTTTCTTTCTTTCTAATATAGTATAGTGAAAAAGTAGTCGAAATGCAGACACATTTGAACACCAACGATAATTATACTAAGGCATATCTCCCTTGTTTGTCTGATCTGAGGTTCAATCTAACGTCTTGACTGGCAAGTGAGTATTGATTGAAAATGACCATGGTATGATTATGTAACTATATAGTTTACTTATTAGTTGTCAATAATGTTATCAGACATTATACCACTGTGAAGGTCAATAGATTACTCCTCTCAGGGAATATTTCACAACGTTTTAACTAGATTTAGGTGGTTGAATTAATCAGATATCACTTTGCGTAAGATCATCTTCAAAACAAGGATGTAATGTATGTTTTGTTTCAGTATTAACTCATTTTTGTATCAGGTTAAGGCCCTCTTTTCCGACTTTTACTAATTTAGGTCATTCTAGTTTAAGTGTGTCTAATTCCATGGTTAACTTAAAATTATAAAGATGGTGTCATATCAAAATTAAATGTTTTATTTAGGAACCCCCAAAAACCAAAACACGAATAAAGACATTTCTCTCGAAAGAAAAAAAAAAGTACCACTTATTTGTGCTAAATTTTCTCTTCGTTTTTTCTCTTTGTTTTTTTGATTAATTCAAATACCTTTTTACTAAATTATATCTGTAATATTTTAATATACAGATTTCATAATTATAAAGGAAACCGCAAGGGTACATTTTACATTACAGCTAAACTTTTAAATTTAGCTGTACTCCTATTTTTTACTCAAAAATAGTAGTAAGTAGCGAAACGGACGTCTGTGTGTAAGCTCCACGGTTTTGCTCTTATAAATGCGACTTTAATACAATATACTAAGCCTGATGGTCATTCGAAATGGGGAAAAGTCCAGCACTGACGTCCCGCTAGGGGTGTATTGTGCATAGCCTTATGGTCATCTGTAGTAATAAGCGTTGTTAATAAGTGGTAAAACCTTGCCTTAAATAACTATCATAATGTTCTGTCCACTGCACACCACATCCTAAGCAACAGAGTCGCTTTCAATTGAAACAACTGGCCTGAGGAGGTGGTCGCATCGAAATCAATAAATGCAATTTTAAAAACAAACTGGACAGATAAGAATGAAGAACATAATCTTAACAGATAAATACTACATTTTGACACTATGTGATATAGGTACATCAGCATAATATGCTGCTCGTCTATCTATACCAATATTATAAATAGGAACGATTTATTTGTTTTTTTTGTACTGAATAGGCTCCGAAACTACTGAACCGATTTGAAAAATTCTTTCACGGTTGGGAAGCTACACTATCCCTGGGTGACATAGGCTATATTATATATATTTTTTAAATAGGGATCCTTACAAAAACTCCAATAATGTAACCCAAAGTGTAAAAAAATAAGAATTACACCCAAGCGAAGCCAGGGTGCATTGCTAGTAATCAAATAAATAAAGAAGTTACAGGTATATATTTTTTAGCCGACTTCATAAAAGAAGCCCCCTTCTTTTTTGAAGTCGTCCATATTCTCAATTCGGTTGTATTTTTTTTTTTTATGTCAGAACTCAGTTATTTATAAACCAATTTAGAAAATTATTTTTTTACTTATTTGAAAGAATCTTTCCGAATGACCCCATAGAAATTTCGTTAAAATCGGCACTTGATTAAAGAAAATGACGTTAAAGTAGAAATACTCTAGAGATTTATCAAAGAAGCAGTTTTGGGATTGAGGTAAGTTTTTACTCCATATACCTAATTTAAAACTATAGTAAACGCATTACCATCTGAGTCGTCAGGTCATAAATCATTGTCTATCTCGCTCGCACCCACATGTCATATCTGTCTGTCTCGCTCGCACTTACAGGTCTTATGGTATGACGTTTATTGCTCGACAACTCAGTTGGTAACGCGGTGACTCTAGCAAGGCCTATCCTATAGAAACCACGGACCCTCTAAAACTCTTATACACGGGTCAGCTGGTGCCTGTACACTCACCTACTGTCATTTTCCCACTAATGAAGCTGGGATCCTTCTTTATATCAGCTAATGCTGCTAGTGGTATTCCCCAGTTGGCTACGGGACCCCAGAAATGTGTGCTGAAATAGAAGCAGTTTTAGATCAGTCAAATATAATACATAATTCTTTATTCACATAAACTATTTGTGAAATTTGCCTAGGTACAGAATCAAGAAATTAAAGATTAGAATTGTTTTAATAGTATGTATTTGTATTTTAGAAAGTTATAGGAAAAACATTTTAATTTGTTTGAGTTAAATTTTTTTAAATACCACAATAAAGAAACATTAATCGTATTTTCTTTCAGCACTTTATGATTTTTATTATTTTGTAATAAATTATAATTATAGTAAATTTTTTCATGACATGATTGTTACAAAGTCGTAATATTAAATATTAAATAAGTTGTACAAATTAGTGTCAAACATTACATAGTCACAGTCAGAGTCAAAAAAGTAAGTCACGGTCAAGTCAAGCACGGTCTGGCACTTGAACTATGCCCATGCAAAAAATCAGGTCGATCCGTTGCTCTGTTGCTGCTTGAAAGAGGAACAAACAACCCAACAAACTTTTCGCATTTATAATATTAGTATGAGACTCAAAGTTTTTTTCAGCTGTGACAGCTTCAGTAGATTGTAAAAAGCTGAATGAAAACTGTAATGAAATCAAATTCTGATCACTTTTGGTAGGTTTTTAAATGTAAATGTACTCATCATCATCAGCCAGAAGACGTCCACTGCTGAACATAGGCCTCCCCTTTTAACCTCTGAACGTCAGCCTACCTTTTGCATCCACTGGATGCCCGCGACTCTCACAATGTCGTCGGTCCATCTAGTGGGAGGCCTCCCTACGCTGCGTCTTCCGGTTCGTGGTCTCCATAAATGTAATGTACCTGGTATACTTCTGTCAATATTTGAAGAAATTAATTTCTATCAACTTATTGCAATTTTATTGTAGGAAAATTGAATATAGTATGTATATATTACCTCATCAAGTAATCCCTGAACTCCTTGCTTTTTATCTGCTTTAACATATTCTTGGCGAATCCTGACATTTTTGCTGGAAAGTAGAACAAAATATGAGATGAAAATAGAAGTGCAAACTTATGTCTTTATGATGGAGGACATTTTTACAGTATCTATAATATCTATCTATCTATATAATTATACTAAATCGAAATTCATCTACTCACTCATCACGAATCTTCAAAACTACTTGACCAACGAAGCTGAAATTTAGCAGGTAGAATTCTTACAGGGTGTGGAGATCCGCTAAGAAAGTATTTTGCGAAAGGGTCGAATTAAGAGGGAAAAGGGGGGGTTGAAAATTTACATGAAAGGCTACGCGTACAAAGTCGCAGGCAACAGCTAGTATAGAATATAAAATGTAACTGTAAAAATGTTTTCATAGGTTAGAAAGATAGCATAGGTAAGTAGGAAACAGCAACATATCAAGATGTCATAACATTGGCAGAGGACATTGAGAAATGGACTGCTACACCGAAAAGAACAGGGTATTTATTTCCGGAAAAATATCTTCCTACGGAAATAGGCAAGTTTTGGGAGCTGGTAGGCTAGGCAGAAAGATGTATGAACTGATGAAGACTTTAGCTCGTCCGTACAATTCAGATTTCGGTAGAATTTGTAATAATTTGCATAGCTTTATCATACTAAATAACGTGTGCTGTGCTGTGCTAAGAGCCGAGAGAATAGATGTCAAGGTTACAATCATGCTTTTACCATTTACCACATAATTATGTATTTTTTTAAATATTGAATGAATCTATTTGTTAGATGATACGGGAAATTACTTACCTGGATGTATTAAATGGTTTTGTGTGTAATTTTATTTATTTTTCAATGTAACAGCAGCACAGAGCAATAGTCGCCTTCGTTTCGTTTTGGGCAATGTGTCACTGTCAAAAAAAACAGAAGTCTAAAGTGTCAACTGTCAGTCCGCCACTGATAAGAATAATTTTTGTCGCGTTCCAAAACATGTCGTTATCCAACAATCTTTATGCAAGTAGGGTATATATAAAATCCTTGTCTTTATGTTATTTCGTCCATTATTGGATTGGAAATGCTAAAGCCATTCAAAGTCAGTCAGACTTAAGATGCATGCCCTGTTCCAACAAATGACGAAATAATACCTATTTTCAAAGGTTCCAACCCGCTTTGGCTGCCATCCATCAATTCATTGTCAAACCAAAAGAGAATGTAACGGTCAAACCAACCAATGTCAAACTCCGAAAATGTCAAGCTTAATTGCAATAAATGTACAATGTTATTATTATTAATATTCTGAGATTTCTGAGCCGGGTCAAGAAATAGATCATGTAACTTAAAACCGAATGTAATCAGAATGAGCAAATCAAAAAGGACTGCCGCCGCCGCGACAAGAAATGGGTATTGTGCGCGGCGCAGTCATACTGTATATGTTGCTTTACATAACCGTTTATTTCGGTTTGGTGGGAGCCCTATTATATGTAAGAAGCAAGCTTATGAGTAATTCTGCGGAACAAACTGTGGAATTAACTGTGTAAGTAATACTTACTTGGTAGGTATAATTTATGCAAATACGTTTCCTAACCTAGTCCTTGTATTTATGTTTCAGTTGGAATGAAGAAATGTAACCACAGAATAAAAAATATCTTTGATATGACGTAAACTTTATTTAAAAAAATTGTAAACAGCATAAAGTGGACAGTTTAAAGTTTTATGGACTATTTCAAGTCAATATGATATGTTAGCAAAAAAAATGTTCCACAATCTCTGAATAAGATTTAGTCAACTAAAAACTCTCTTTGCTTGAGAATGTTTATTTAAAACTTTTCTTAAGCTATTGGATTATTCTTTTCATAGCTTCATTTTTTTCTTTTTGGTTCATCAGTAGACGTTTTACTTTTAGACCTACTGCTATTCTGTGAAATACAAAAAGGAATATTAGAAACGCTTTCTCGCACTACACGCTTTTTCGCTCACGCATCTTCAACTATATAAAATTAGTGATAGTTAATATAATACTGAAGCAACATTGCAATTATCATATAACATTTAAGATATTTATAATTGATGTGCGAGCGAGAGAGTGTATAGCGGTGTCCTCCTCTAGTTTGGCGAATGAACAAAACAGCAGCATTTCGAAATGAAGAGCAACTTTAAATAAACTGAGGGCTTTTTATTTATAAGACACGGGAATTGCAAAGCGATACGCAGCCGCGCGCGCGCATTTACGATTTCGAAATTCGAAAAAGACCGCCGAATGCGGTTGAAACTATAACTCGGAGTAACCGGCTTAATCATACGTAATTCACGTGTCATATAAATAAAATGTGTGAAAATCACGTCAGTTTCCATAGTAAAACAGGGGCCTATTCTTAAGAATTGTTATTTCACATTTGCAATGAAGATTTTTCGCTAGATTGTGTCGACCCCCGATCGACAAGGCCAAAACCCGCAACCGAGAAGGCCAAACTGGGACAAGCCAAACAATGACAAGCCAAAATAGAGCAGTTCAAATGGCCCAGGATTTCCCCAGTTTGGCCTCTAAGTTTGGTCAAAATCGCATGATATGATTATAATTTGTATATTCAAAGGTATATTTGTCATTTAATATTTATACAGAGATTGTAACACCAAATACTTTGTGCTATGTACATTTCATTAAACTACAAGATATGTCATAATTGATAATAATATAAAACTGTTCATAATCATAATTAGTTTAATTTAAGTAGTTAAGAGTACTTTTTTTTGGAAATATTTGTTGATACTGATATGATTTTAACTATCTTAGGCAGGGCGCAAACGGAGACACTTTTGTGTCTTGTATCGGACACAAGCTATCAATGTATATTTGATTTCTAACCAGTATGAAGGCACTCTCTGCGCAGACTTTGTGTCCAGTTACTTCCACTTGATTGGTTCTTGGTGTGCCGTGTCGGCAACAAAAAGTGTCTACGTTTGCGCAGCGCCTTAAAGCCCTAACAGACGTGTCAGATTTGGTTGACTGACCGCTGTCCAATCTACGGGAGAGAAAGAGAAAACTTTATCTTTCCCTCCCGTTGGTTGGACGGCGGTCCGTCAACCAAATCCGTCTCGTCTGTTAGCTACTTTGCGAATTGCGAATACGTCATTTACATAATAAAACTACACAAATGTATATAACATAACTGGATTATTATAATTAATTATATAAAGCATACTAAAATAATACATACAATGTTACACTGTATCGAGATTCAAAAACATAACATCAGTCTATATTAGGACGGGGAATCATAAGAGTGGAGGTAAATTATAAAAATATTGTTAGTACAGTCTTAATAAAATAATATTATTATAATCATAGATTTACTGCCACATGGATGTTGGGTTCAATACAAAATTCACTAAAAAAGGTGCCCTGTAAATTCTAGACACCTTTCTATACATAAAAATTTGATACATGGTATAGAAATACTGACAAACTAATTTAAATCTTAGTAATTTTTAAGCTTTCGCGATTTGAACACATGTTTTAAATGTTTATCGGGACTTATCATGTATTATTTAATTTAGGTAAAAAAATATGTACCTTTCGCTCGACGTTTCGACCATGTTACAATGGCCGTACATATTTTTACCTAAATTAAATAATACGTGATAAGTCCCGATAAACATTTAAAACATAATTTAAATCTTATTTCATCACAATGCCTAATTTAGCTTGGCACAGATGAATTAATATTTACTGTGGAATTAGTCTTTCTTAGGTTCGGAAATTACTGAGCAGAAATCCATGAGTTTTTTTTATAAATGATTATAATACTAAGACACTAAGAGAAGTATATCTTAAAATTTATAAAGCATACTTTACACTAATATAAGTATGCCTTATAAATTAACAGGCATACTTTACAATAAGATAAGTATGCCTTATACATTATAAGGCATATGTTACACTAATATGAGTATGCCTTACAATTTATAAAGCATATTTTACACTAAGATAAGTATGCCTTATAAATTAACAGGCATACATTACAATAAGATAAGTATGCCTTATACATTATAAGGCATATGTTACACTAATATAAGTATGCCTTACAATTTATAAAGCATATTTTACACTAAGATAAGTATGCCTTATAAATTAACAGGCATACTTTACAATAAGATAAGTATGCCTTATACATTATAAGGCATATGTTACACTAATATAAGTATGCCTTACAATTTATAAAGCATATTTTACACTAAGATAAGTATGCCTTATAAATTAACAGGCATACTTTACAATAAGATAAGTATGCCTTATACATTATAAGGCATATGTTACACTAATATAAGTATGCCTTACAATTTATAAAGCATATTTTACACTAAGGTAAGTATGCCTTATAAATTATAAGGCATATGTTACACTAATATAAGTTTGCCTTACAATTTATAAAGCATATTTTACACTAATATAAGTATGCCTTATAAAACATAAGGTATACTTTTCTTAGTGTTATAATAACACAATGATTCAAACAAATAAAGCCTATATTGGACGGAGAATACAAAGAGTGTAGAAAAATAAATTGAAAAAAATATGTGAAACAAGTCTTATAGTAAAGTGTAAGTATCATAAAAAAGTAAGTAAATAAGTCTCATTTAAACTAAATAACTAGAACAAACACAAACATTCAACTAACTAGGGTGTTTTCTCTTCAAACTCGATATCGGACCTTCATCGATACCTTAGATTGAAAACCTCGGGAATGCAATTTTGGTCATTTCCTTATTAAGGTGGTTCGTTGCGCAAATGGCGGGAAATTCAAATTTCAAACAGTTTTCTTGTCCTTGTAGCTAGGCCGGGTAATTATTGTAAACAACCATGATGTTTGCGCAGATTGATTATTATTCTTTACAAAATTATGTAAAGTTATTTATCCCTAATGCCCATTATTACTTACATTTGTGAATAAACAAATTTTTGCTGTTTCAAACGGTTTATTCACAAATGTAAGTAACATGGTGCGTTACTGTTAAATAATTGTACATTAGAATGTGAAGAACAGCCAACATTTTGCGCAAACACTGTGTTATTTAAAAATAATTACCTGGCCTGGCTACTAGGACCATAAAACTGTTAAAAATTTAAATTTCCCGCCATAGGTGAATCGAACCACCTTAATACATTTCTGCAGGCCTAGCACGGGCCGTGGACAAATTGTCTTTCCATCGTTTTTATCCCGCGAGAAAAGGACAAACGTATCCATATTCTAGCTTTGTCGCGTCTAGACGTGGATAAAAACGGTGGAAAGACAATTTATCCACAGCCCATGCTAGGCCTGCTGGGAAGAAAACCTCGCAGTTTTTTATACTTTAAGTGTCATAAGTGTCAATTTTGGGGCAATTGCCCCAAGTAGAATCGGGGCCCAGGTTTGACGGTCTTGCGCGTGTTCACCCTGTACGACGTGATATTTGCCTTCTATTTTTTTTAATATAATTAATAGGATTGTGGTTGACCACCATCACGCCTGAAGTTAAAAGATGATGCGGTCTACGTCTATTTGGTCTAAGGACTATTCTTAGTCTTCCTGGTCCTCTCTTTCATTCTACCTTTCCATACTTTCGCATTTGTATTATTAGTGTGATGTTTAGTGTGATAGTGTCGATTTTGTGCAGTACTACTACACACTACTACACTACCTTAAATTAATTTAATACAAAAGTCATAAAATTGGATCTCAATATAATTTTAACGGGACAAAAGGATTTACAATAAAGCTGTAATAATAGGCAATAATGTAAAGCTGTCAAATTAAGACCTGTAATGATAGTTCTAAATTGAAAAAAAAAAATGCGCATTTATCATAGTTAGCTATGTGCTAATGTTAGCTGCGTTTGTTAGCTATCTGATCATAAGGTACAGCAATAAATTGCAAAACGCTGAATCGAAACAACTTATTTTCTTAGCCGACACACAGGAAGATTCGAGTGAGGAAGAGTTCCAGTGTGCGCTGGCGCAACATATTTCTCTACGCACCCCCACCCCCGCACCCGATCAGCTGCCGTTGACATCACGTGCGCGCCGCGCGGCGATCCGTAGTGCAAAGCGAGACGCAGCCGCACGCGCGCATTCACCTTGAAAAGACCGCCTAATGCGGTTGAAACTATAGTCGGAGTGACCGGCTTAATCTTACGTGAGTAATTCCCGTGTAATATGAATAAAATATCTTATTTTCTTTTCAAGTATATTAGCTGTTAACATTGGTTCGAAAACTAAAAAATTAAATTATAAACAAGACTCACTGTTTTAAACTAGCACGGTTGTTTACTAAAGTTATATGATTATATACGGGAAATTTACCGTGGTAAGGTTGTGGAATGAGCTCCGAACAAAACAAATACAAAGAAACAAAACAAAAACAAGAAACAAAAACAACAAAACAAAAAAACCTAGAAAAAAAACTCGAAAAAAAACAACTTGAAATCTTGATCATTCCTTTTTAGTAAATAAACTCTGCAGCTGACATAATTAATCAGATAGCAAACAAACTATTATACCAATGCTATGTTCAATTATTATTTTCGATTTTCATTTACGAACTTATCCGCGATTTAAAAAAAAAAACTTTCCGACTTCTAACTTCCGATTTTTCGAAGGTCGGAGTCGGAAAAACTTTCCGACTCCGAATAGCTGCCTGCTTTACTGTATACTACTTAACTTACAACCTTATTTTCTAACATTCAGTACATCTCGAAATATTAGCTTTTTCACATAAAAGTACATAAATAGTTTATTTATATATTGATAGATCAGTTAGCATAAGAGCTAATATCGAACTATCTAATAATAAGTTGTATAGATAAAAGGTCGCTGCGACATGTGACTAAAATGGTGACCGTTTTTTTACGTATTGCCTTTCAGCGTGTTAATACCGCCAACATGCTGGGTACGCTGCCAACTGATAGTCTAGTCTTAAGACCTTCAACTGTCTAAGGGCAGTCCAACTGTTTTTTGTATTACTATAAGTAAAAAGCTAAGTACTTTACACTATTTCCATTCGTTTATTTGCTGTGACACCTGTTGTATTTTAGTGTTAGCTTGTGTTTTATACGGTTATAAGCTTGTTAAAAAAATATAGCTCAATATTCTAGCAAATTTTAGCTGCCATAATTTCTAATTACACTGTAACCGTAATACATATTTAATGTTTAGTAACATATTTTAGTGTTAGCTTGTGTTTTATTCGGTTATAAGCTTGTTAAAAAAATTATAGCTCAATATTCTAGCAAATTTTAGCTGCCATAATTTCTAATTACACTGTAACCGTAATACATATTTAATGTTTAGTATCATATTTTAGTGTTAGCTTGTGTTTTATTCGGTTATAAGCTTGTTAAAAAAATTATAGCTCAATATTCTAGCAAATTTTAGCTGCCATAATTTCTAATTACACTGTAACCGTAATACATATTTAATGTTTAGTATCATATTTTAGTGTTAGCTTGTGTTTTATTCGGTTATAAGCTTGTTAAAAAAAATTATAGCTCAATATTCTAGCAAATTTTAGCTGCCATAATTTCTAATAACTCTGTGACTGTAATATATAAATTTAATGTTTTTATGTGGTTTGTCTGGGTTTCCTATCACTATTCTCGTCAAAAAGTTAACATTTTATGCTTATAGCAGAATTTATATACTAAGTCACTGTTAAACATCATCGGCCTTATAAACGTTACTTAAGTTAAGCCAAGCTTAAAATTGCTCTGTCTTGTCTTCACCTGTGACAATTTCCGTCAACGAGAAGGCGACAGCATTTTTAAGCATTGCTTAACTTTTAAGTAACGTTTATAAGTAAGGCCGCATATTCAGCCTAGTACAAAGGATATGAGGATTTGACGAAAAAACTGTAAGATGGAGCACGTTTGCCCAGTAATAACCTATCAACCCTAGACTTGAACACTCCAAGATTGTAATGCTGCGGAAACACAGACAGGGGCAAGGCGTTCCATTGTTTGGCTGTTCCAATTAAAAAAGATGACTCAAAACGCTCAAAATGTTCCCTGATAGTTACAATCTGGGTGTTTTCAAGTCGAGAGTGAATAGGTTTTTCTAGGCAAGCGCGCTCCATCGTAGGCCGCATCATCGCTTAACATCAGGCGAGTTGGCGGCCAAGCGCAAGCCTACATATGATTTTAAAAAAATATACAAAATTATTTTAAATCCAGTTATATCCTTACTCCTAGAAAAATCAGAATCCATCATGCATTCGTAAATAGAGGTTCCATTAACTTAACTTATAAATAAGCCATAATATACCCACCACCGTTATCATACTGCTCTGTATGGCCGCTGCTCCAGCCAGTCTACATTTAAACATGTCGATCCTAGTTTCCTTGTCGGCGATAATGTTCTGGAATTCCGCTTCGACGATTTGTCCGTCATAGTACGTGATGGGGTCTTCGAAGGGGTATTCGTAGCCTTGGAGACACTCGCACTTGTAGCCGCCGGCTTCGAACCCGCGCCCGAGGATTGGGACGCACTAGAATTACAAGCATTTTAAAACAATTAGAAACAACATCGGCGAACGACCTCACTGTTTTTTTTTTTAAATTATAATTCGCCCATCGGGCAGGCTAAAGCCTTTAAGGCCATACCGCCTATTCTTCTGTTTTGTATAGTCTTAATAACGTCAAACAAGTCATAGTCACAGTCAGAGTCAAGCTAAGTAAGTCACGGTCAAGTCAAACTCATGCCTCTGTAAAGTGGTGGGAACTTTACTAGAAGCTCCTATGGAGTTTTGGAACAACACGAAAAGACACGTTTCACCTCGTTATATCACTTTCCCACACTCGAGCACGTTTACGAGCACTTAATGAATAATAATTCACCACCTAGAACACATTAACACTCGAAAATACACTAGTTTAGGAAAATAATCCAACGAGCCGACATGTTCTTTTCCACGTTGGCCCGACCTCACTGAATATACCCAGCCTAAAACACAATTTTGACACTTTGTTGGTTTGATGTGAACCATAGACAAAAACCGGACAAGTACGAGTAGAAGCGCAACCCATACCAGTAGATGGCGCTTTTCTTTATTCTCTTGAAATGCTGCGAAACTTGACTGCATTGAGTGTTGGCTTCGACCCCACTAATGCCCCAGACCCGTTAAAAAGTTTAAGGATTTGATTTGTGTGTGTGTGTTAGTGTCACGAAAACCTAAGTAATAATTATAGTAAACGCATTACCATCTGAGTCGCTAGGTCTTAAATCATTGCTCATCTCATCTCGCTCGTGTCATGTCATATCTGTCTATCTCGCTCGCACTTACAGGTCTTATGGTATGACGTTTATTGCTCGACGACTCAGTTGGTAACGCGGTGACTATAGTATGTAGTTGTACTCACATATGAAGAGAATCGGTCACACTTGTCAGTTCCCTTGAACGCGTTGGGCACGTAGTACTTGTCGGGACACTGGTTGATGTCGAGAGACGTCAGCGACATGGTCACCGCCACCACTCCCCTGTAAAACATCCGACCATATTACACACTCAATCTACTCACTAAAAGATTACACAAGAGAAAAATAGACACCGCTTTATGGTTCAACTAGCTGCGCCCGCGGTAGTGCCTGCATACCTGCACCTGCGTGGTACCTGCGTAGTGATGAAAGATTGTGATGATGATGATGAAAACTAGCCTATGTCACTCTCTGGCTCTTGAACTATACCCATGCAATAAATCAGGTCTATCCGTTGTTCCGTTGCAGCGTGAAAGAGGAACAAACATCCATACATCTATACATACAAACTTTGTGTGCCATAATCCCCACGCTTGGCAGGCGGGTGATCGCAGGAGGTTGCACCATTCAAGTAGGAGGATGCTGCTGCCCATCCTTTAGTGGTTCTGGTCGCAGTTTTAGGACATACCCGGGTCCAAGCTATTATTTAGATTTTTTGGACTTTCATGAATGTTTGCAACACAGGCATTATAAACTCACTTGAATTCCAGCTTGACTTTAACGCTGTCCCATCCAAAGAAGGGTGCAGCGTACGTAATCACCCACTGCTTCAAATGCCCGTCACAGTCAAAGTAAGGCCTCGTCCAATGGCCATGCTTTAAATTAGCTGCTCGATAGAAGGTAGGGAATCTTTCATATTTCTTCAAGTATTTCCCTAGTTCGTCGTCTCGAATCTTCATTTTGAGGAAGAATTGCTCGAGGCTGTCGAAGTTTGTTGACCAGCGTTGTTTGAGGAATTGGAACCACGGTTTATTGGTGTACACGTCTTCTGTGGAAGGAAATTTGAGTTCAAACATTGTTTTCTTTTGCGACCTTGGGCCTTATTGACAACTGCTATTGCGGCACCTAATCCGCTCAGTTGGAAAATCACGCGACCGCAAACCGTATCTGGGCGCGATAAAGTTCACGTTCGCGTGATTTTCCAACTGAGCGGATTAGGTGCCGCAATAGCTGTTGTCCGTAAGGCCTCTTGTCTGGGTTATCATCTGCGGCTTAAAATCCGTCATGAAGTGCGTGAACACTATTATTTTGAACAAGCTAAAGAAAATATTTATAGAAAGTTGTTTATGACGAATTTCTAGTGTAATTCCGCTTCTACGTCGCTTCGAGTACAATAAGTATTTAGGGATAAACTATTTCTCTCTATACGTATGTGTGATGCTAATTTAAACCTAACCTGAAATAAAATATTAATTAAATAAAAGAGAAAAATTTTCCTAACCTGAAACAAAAATAAATTAAATCTGTAACAAAAATTCGTTATAACAATTTGTATTAATTATATTAATTTTAAAATAAAATATTTGATACTTTTTGAAATTCAACTTCACTCTTTTTTTTTTATAATAATTTATCCCAAAATACTTATTGTACTCGAAGCGACGTAGAAGCGGAATTACACTAGAGATTCGTCATATACAAATTGAAAATGGACTTCCGCAAAGTAACGCCTGATTCGATCAAATATATACTGGTTGATGGAATGACGTATGGACCGGTGTTTAATTACCTGGCCCTACAGTGGCTTTTTTTGATCCTACAGAGTCATAATACTATTTCGTATTTGCTAAAGAATATAATCTATTTATATATATAGGTGAAGGACAACATCGTGAGGAAACCTGCATACGTACGGGGAAGGAATTCAATGGCGTATGTGAATCCACCAATCCACACTGGGCCAGCGTGGTGGATATGGCCCAATCACCGTTTCGGGGGTAGGCTAAAAGTCCAGCAGTACTGTTAAAAGGCTGATTATGATGATAATCTATTTACTTACCAGTCTTGTTTAATCTCGCCAAGTCTTCGAGTTTGAACTTCCTTGTGTTCAGCTCTTTTTTGTAAGCGAATGGCGCAAAGTAACTTCTATTTGTGAACTTGTTCCTATCCCAGAATGTGCCTGTCAAATCATAAAAACTTTTATTATAAATGGTTGTAAAGAAGCCAACACGCTAGAGAAACGACCTGTTTTATACGTATAGAAGTTGAGGCCGATTTGTGACCTTATAACTTGTGTCTTTTAGCTATTTTAAAAAACGTAATTTGGTCAGAAATAAACTTTTTCTTTCTATTTGATATACAGGGCTATTTCTAAAACACTGTTTTAAACACACACACACACACTGATTGAGTCTTCCCGTGAACTTGGTGCATGTAACTGCGCCGAAATATCGGGAGCTCATTCAACAATCTTACCACGGTAAATATCCCGTAAGTAATCATATAACTTTAGATTTTTCAAGGTGAATGGTATCTTTTTCAAGGTGAATGCGCGTGGCTGCGTCTCGCTAGGCACCAAGTGAAACGCAGCCGCGCGCATTGCCCTTGAAAAAGACTACCTAATGCGGTTGAAACTACAAGTTTCGCAACATTTCAAGAGAATAAAGAAAAGCGCCATCTACTGGTATGGGTTGAGCTTCTCTTGAAATGTTGCGAAACTTAACTGCGATACTAGCGCCACGGTAATTTGTAGAACCCTTTCGTACGCTATCTGACTGCAGCGCTTACGGAAGTTCGAGACAACCTATAGCACGCTCAAATTACGGTGCCATCTAAGTTTATACCGTTTTTAAGCTAATTTCCGAGCTACGCTCTAATGTTCCGCTATTGTCTTACCTCTTAGTCTATCTTCCTTGGTTGAACTCACCATGCGCCGCACTCAACCCCTGCTCTAGCCTACGAGATAAGGTTAATCGTTGCTACATGTAAGTAGTCATACCTGCGGACCATATCTTAGAGTCTCCGAGCACTACAGCGAGGGTTTCCCCGAACATCTGGTCCTCCGTCAGAGGCTTGTCAGCCACCCGGTTACCGCTGAACACTTCAAGTGGGTCGGACACCTGTAAATAAAAAGATGATACACTCTGGCAGTCAGATAGAAAAATGGGTAGGAGGGAATAAGATATTATAGCCGATGCACACTCTCCGAAATGTATCCAATAAATAACCGATAGACTAGCAATGCGCGCTGATGCTCAAGACTAAGAAGCTTAGTCTGAACTAATTCAGATCGATCATCGAGATAATCCAATCCAATCCAATCCAATCGAGTAGTGAATTAGTTCACTACTCGATTGGATCATGCTATACTGTAATTGGAAAATTTCAGAAAAATTGCCCGTTAACTGTCGTAGAAACATACCTGTAAGAAGGCACTGATGAAGTTGGCTAGTCGCAGCGCCATTTTGGCCTGATTCTCAAGCTGCTCTTCTGCACCATATGCTATGTCACCGTTCAGGAATAAGTCACTTGGGTTGTACCTGACACAAATATTAAGTATAAATTAATTACGAAAATAATGATCACCTTTTTTTTTTTTATGTATCATGTTGAATTTCTAGTGTAATTTTTAGTGTAGAAGCGGAATTACACTAGAAATTCGACATATACAAATTAAAATTGGACTTCCGCAAAGTAAAGCCTGATTCAATCAACTGATAAAGATATCTTATTCTTATTTGAGATGGGGGCGATAAGTCCTGCACTGACGTCCCACTTGGGGTGTATTGTGCATTTCCCCCTACCAGTACCTACCCAAGCCAACCCAACTCCTTGAAATACCGGAGTGAGGCTCTGGGGCGCTGGCACAGTTGCTCCACTGGCGTAGATGGTAGTGTAAGTAATGATGATAAAAAGCAGTCTAGTTGTTGCGGCGACGTGGATGAAAGAGGCAGCGGTGCCCCATGTAACCCGGTAGCGATTGTAATTTCTTCTGTGGCTTCACAATGCCACAGCAAATGCTCTATTTTCATTTTCTTTCATGCAGCCACGATACAGTGGACTGCCGTGGCTTATACAAGTGACTATTCAAGATACAATTTATTGATCTAGATAGAAAAGAAAAACAAATAAATAATCATACAACTTTAATTTGTTTTCTTTTCTTTTCTTTCCATGTGAAACATAATAATTTCATTTTAGCATTCCATTATGTTTCTCAGGTGGTATAAAAGTATATTATAGTAAACACATTACCATCTAAATCGTCCGGTCATAAATCAATTGTCTGTCTATCTCGCTTGCACCCACATGTCATATCTGTCTATCTCGCTCGCACTTACAGGTCTTATGGTCTGACGTTTATGGCCCTTCGACTCAGTTGGTAAAGCGATAGTTACATTTTTTGGACACAGCTTTATGATATGGAAGAAAAGAGTAACACTTACTTAGAACAGTTGTTTGGCTGGACACTCCTGATAAAGTTGAGTGCTTCATACACATTCAGTCTTTCTGTGTGTAAAGCATCCGGTCCGCTGGTAGAGTTGACATACTCGAAGTACTTGTCCATGTAGATGGCTCGGAGGAACGGGTGGGCTTTCTCCCACTGGACCGGGAGACGTTGTACCCCTGGAAATAAAGGGTGTTGATTTATTTGAATTTTTCTTTTTATTTCTTCGCAATGATTCACGAATAATCGACACCGCTTTATGGTGCGCTTATATGGCGCTTTAATTCCACATTTATTGTGCAAACTGCTAGTCTGTGGAATGCGCTGCCGGAATGGGTTTTCCCCGTCAGTTACAATCCGGGTGTCTTCAAGTCGAGAGTGAATCGGTTCTTCTACGCAAGCATGCTCCATCGTAGACCGCATCGTCGCTTAACATCGGCCTATCTATTGTTTAAAAAAAACATAAAGAAATAGTGTAGTATACAACTCACAGCCAATCTTCTTGCAGTCAAAGTTGTTGTAGTACTGGTCGGAGGTGGCGCGCTCGATGATCTCCCCGAGGTAGGGGCGGCGCACCACGGAGGGCAGCCTGTGGCCGGCCGCGCACCGGCACTGGTAGCCGCCGCGCCGGTACCCCCATCCGTGGAGGGGCTCGCACTACACATTCACAGAGAAACATTCAATAATGAGATGTTATTAAGAAAAACATTTACTCAAGCTGAAAGCTGGATCAAGTAGGTACCTTAAAAAGTTCTTTAGAAGGTACTTTAAAAGGTCCTTTAAAAGTTTGATTGTGATCGAGATTGCATGCCGTCCCGTTCGCATCTACTTACTCGCACCACGTGCGTAAGTGAGATGGCACGCGATCACGATCACAATCCGAATCACGATAAGACATCTATAATAAGGCATTTGGTCTGTCATTTGGGAGCTACAATGCCACAGACCAGGGGCCTTACGGACAACTGCTATTGCGGCACCAAACTAACTTTAAATCCACTCAGTTGGAAAATCACGCGAACATGAACCTTAACGCGCACAAATATGGTTTGCGGTTGCGTGATTTTCCAACTGAGCGGATTTCACGTTAGTTTGGTGCCGCAATAGCAGTTGTCCGTAAGGCCCCGGGATGATAAAAATCATGTATTTTGAATTTCTAACAGATTGTTTAGACAAAAAAAAAGTATAACATATTTTTTTTTATTTTCGATTTTGCCGTGTTTTTTCTGTTAACAATAGTTTTGACTTGACTAGATCTGACAACTTTCTGATATTATATTATTTAACTCTAGCAACACGACCACGAAGCATGGAGATTCACCATTCCTCCAAAATATTAATGCATCGCCTGGTGATTTTTTATTTGTAGTTTGGTAGTTTGTTTTATGCAATCAATATTTTGTAAAACAAAATATACATACCTAAATATTTTAATTAGTATTCTTAATTTCTAGTCCCATAACATTATGATTTTAATTAATTAATGAAGTTTCATTAGAAAAAAATCTAGTTAGATTTAAATCAATCAAACCTGCCACAGACACCCTCTTTTGGTTCAATCAGTTTTCATCAAGGGTTAAAAATATAGTTGATAAGAATAATGGCGGTTCTCACGAAATAGTCTTACCTCTGTAGTTTCTTTACATCTAGCAGTGGATGCGAACCGGTTGGGTCGATCGTTGCCTTGACTCGGAGGACACTGGTTTATATCTATCCTGTCGTAGTCCAGTTCCATCACCACTGCAGCAGTATACCTATAAATAAATAAATATTCAGGACATTTTTGCACACACGGTCATCTGACCCCAAACTAAGCAAAGCTTGTAATATGGCTGCTAGACTGATATACATACATATATATTTATAAATACATACTTAAAAAGATATTAACACCCAGATATAGAAGAAACACAAATGTTCATCACATGAATGTTTGTCCTAGGTGGGAATCGAACCCACACCCCCAAGCGCAGAAAGCAGGTTCACTACCAACTAGACCAAGGGGCTATTAATAAATAATTAGTGTGCAAACATTACTGTGCTCTAGATTGAACGGCATTGTTCCACTGAAATAACAGGTCTAATGTCTCAGGGAATACGCTTGCTTCCAATGATGGTCTGAAACTAGAACAACCTGCCGACTTCCTTGTTTCATGAGATATAATCTGGGCTTTTTCAAGGCCAGATTGAATAGGTATGTTCTAAGACTGTGTGCTTCATCTTCGAATACATCGTCGCTTACCAACAGGCAAGTTGGTGTCAAATGCGGACTTGTTGTGGACGGAAAAAACTGGTCGGAGCTTATCTTGACCGATAAACATAATATGTGAGTGTAAATTGTTTCATCATAGTGTATACCTAATGAATGCAGTGAGTTTTAATGAAGGGAACAAGTACAACCATTCTCATTGTTCATCACCCACTTGTCCACCACTAGTGGACAGTGGTACATTTTTGAAAAAGTTATGTTCCTATCCACCAGTGGTGATCAGCGACACAATTTATTAAATTCAGGCTCGGGCAGACGCAACTTTTAGCATCGGCGATCGGAGATTTTGCGAGTGCATCAATGCTGTATCGCGTTATGGCGACTTGCTACTTTCAATAGTGATATCGAAATCGCGCGTTCTAGCGACTGCATCGATGCTGTTATATATTGTTTTTTTTAAACCCCGATAAAAGGTTTTTTTTTTTTTTTTTAAAGTTCTTTATTTATCATTCTTATACATACATTCTTACAAAACAAACACGGTCTAATAATTGTAGATAACATAAATATATATGACTTTTCAGGCTACATTCGCCTCTTACAGTCATTTAATAACCAAAAGTTAATTAATAAGGATACTTTGTAAAACATGATATTTAAATAAGTATAGGTATATAATAATATAACATACAACTAATGATATGGTGCATAAATATGAATCATTTGTGCTAGACTCATTTTTAATTATTTAGATAAAAGTGCTGATAGTCGTCAAACGGCTCAACAGATTTTCTTGAATCATAGCTAAGAACACTCTCAATCAAGTCATTTTCAAACAAAATAAAATAAATATAACTAAATCAAAATTGGTTCAGCCATTTGGGAGCTACAATGCCGCTGACACAGACACATACAATAAACTTATAGCACAACTTATAGTCAAGGGTTAAAAAGAAAACAAATTATCTTGGTTCAGTTACTGCAGAAGATCAAACCAACCTTGCATGCTATAGTGAAGTTATGTTACTTGGTTAAACATACCTAAGCAGATGCATTGTTGAAAGTTGAAACCTTTCTTTGCAGACATAATAATGTTCACATTGTCTACTATTGTAACAACTTAGCCATGAGTTTTGCATTTTGTAGCCATTTATGGCCGGCGCTCATGATGGCAAGGCATAGGACGGTGTGGCATGGCACACTTCGGCATGCCTAAGCATGCCGATGGATGCCGAAGCATCCTGTGGCATACCCCGTGACGAAAGCTAGATTAATCCTTGATTCAATTACTTAGCACTTACATTCCTTTAACGACACAAAGTTAGCTATATATGTCTCATGCGATGCAGTGGCGTGCCGCGGCATCCCATGGAATGTCGCGACGTGCCTAAGCATCCCTATGCGAGCCGCAGCATCTTATGAAACATTTCGGCCTATTTGTGTTGAAATAGGGGAACGTCAGTGCTTAATTCAATGAAATAAGGTTGAAAATGTGCTGTGCCTCAACACCGGCCCTTATGGTAGAAGTAATCCATAATCATTTGTTTATAGTGTAGGTAGATCATTATTCAACTCACGTTGGGTATTCAATGTGCCTGAACTGGGTATGACGAGGGTAGATGTCAGCAATGGGCGACACTGCAGCTACAAGCCATTTATTCAATCTGCCGCAGTCGAAATATGGACGGGTCCAATTTACAGGTCCCGGTACCTGGGAAATTAGAAACAACAATGTAGAAGAATTACACTATTCCCATGCTCCGAATATTACAAACGCAAAAGTTTGTATGTATAGATGTATGGATGTTTGTTCCTCTTTCACGCTGCAATGGAACAATGGATCGACCTGATTTTTTGCATGGGTATAGTTCAAAAGCCAGAAAGTGACATAGGCTACTTTTATCACTACGCGGGAATGAAACCGCAGCTAGTTTGAAATAAATTGTTGAAAATTTCACATTCCTATAAGATTCATTTCGGAGTTATGTACATCGGAGCTACATGGCCTTATATTACCATCCCCTATTTCCTACAGGATAAGTAGGAAATCGGCCCATTACCACCCATACATCGTGGAAATTCCTTGAATATACATAGACATCATTTGTGGTTACAAAAACACTATATTTTTTTTTTTTTTTTAAATGCGGATAAGTCCGTGTTTGACCACCAACTCTCCTGTAAGATGAAGCACGCAGACTTAGAAGATACCTATTCACTCTGGCCTTGAAAAGGCCCAGGTTATATCTCTCAGGAAACAAGGAAGCTGGCAGATTGTTCCAATCTTTGGCCGTACGGATTAGAAACGTAGAATCAAAACGTTTGGTACGTATCCAAGGAAAATCCACAATGTATGGGTGGTAGTGGGCCGTTTTCCTACTTGTCCTGTAGTAGAAAGGGGATGGCAGGATAAGGTCATGTAGCTCTGATGCACATTCTCAGAAATGTATCCTGTAGAAAATTAATATACCTACAATAGTAAGTTAAAGAATAAATTAAAAATTTAACTAAACTGGAGCTTATAGTATTATTTTATAGTCTTCTCCAATTTTATCAATCTGTTGAGGGAAAAAAATGGTAGCATACAAACCTCATCATTCCCAGGCGGTCCATGGAAAGTGAATGTCTCATTTGTATTATTTGCATATCTAATCTCAACTTGGTACGTAGTCTTCGTGTCATGTCTTCTGTCTACTCTGTCAGGCAGCCACTTCTTATACCACTCATTGATGCGGTAAAATTCCGATGTATAATCCTTAGACAAGCTATCGGGATCAAAGGCACCCAAATCTTCAACATGGAATGTGTTTAATGTTGATATTTTTTGTAAATGGACTGGATCATTGAAATCGTCCGCACGGTATGCCCTTGGTGCAAATCTAGGCATGGTCTTATTGAAGAACCCTCTGTAAGACGATGTGTACGACACATTCGGCGAGAAATAAATCGAACTGGCATTTATGTAGGGGTTGGAAGAAACATCTGCGACGGAAGAGAGGAAGTAATACATCATACCGGGATCGTAAGTATCGTTGATTGCGGGCCGTATGAATCTCGATTGGAGGATATAACTCCAGAAAAAGGCCCGATTCATAGCCATATTATGCAAATGAAGCATAGCAGTACGATTGGGGAAGACAGGGTTGATGTTGATTTCTTTAACGTCAGGATGATGGGATACGGAGTCATCAGGCAGATATAAGTCGTCTAGATGACTGATGAAGCAGTTGTCTTGGTTTATCTTGTCCATTTTACCCCGAATTTCGTCAAAAGCATCTCGCAGTTGCCACTCATACTGGCCGGCCACACCCCATAGCAAAACACAAAGCGATATCGCTAATAAGCTGCAGTTTATCGTCTCCATTTTCACTGGAACACTTAATAGTAAAGTACTATATAAAACAGTCTTTGTTTAATTCATAATGCAAATGTTTTTACTCTCACTTATTTCGTTATATTACTTACAAAAAGCAAGTGTTTTGTTTGAAAATGCGTCGGTTCGGTTTTTTTTTTGAGCTGAAATTTGATTTTGATTTTGACTTATTGATAATCTTTCGTTTATTTTTTCGCCGCTTACTATACAGGCTAAAGCTATTATGGCCATTTAACTGTCTTATGTATGCCCGGTACGCGTCCACTGGATCGGAATGTACGCAGCGTACGGATTGGTTCCTTTGTATTGATTTCTATTCTATGGTACAGATTTGATGATCCAGTGCACGCAGTGCCATGGAAATCGATACAAAGCAACAATTCTGTACGCTGCGTACGCTGCGATAAGAACGCAGTGGACGCATATATGTATTATCTTCAAAAAAGGCTTCTATCTAATTTTGGAAACATTATGAAAATATACGTTTCACCTCATTAAATCACTTGCCCACACCTGAGCACATGCACAAACACTTAATTAATAATAATCGACCATTATTACTCACACGAAATTTACAATAACACTTAAAAATACACGAGTTTAGGATAATATTATAATGAGTTGACCATGTTTTCTTCACGTGTTGGCCCAAAGCAAAGCCCAAAAGTTCAAGATAAATACACAAAACGTATAAAGCAAAAATCTTCACAAGAGAAAAAAAAAATGTTAGCTGTCATTGTCTGAATTCTTCAAAATCGTTTACGACTGTCTATGTGCATATAACCTAGAAAATCATCGGTAAAAATAAATAGAAAGATTCTAAACTTTAACTTTAATTCAAATTAAATATCATCATGGCTGGATCATTGTTCCGTGGGTTTATTCACCATACTATTCACAAAGTTCCATATCTTTTCACTGTGAAACTGTTTTGAATCTGGTTCTGTTTTTCAGGTTCTATGTTCAACACTTCTTTATCATTTTACACCTCAAATTCAGCGAATCTGGTGAGTTTACCGTGTATTAATTTGGTAATTTATCTAATCTTCTCTTCAACCTATTTGTGAGAGAATACTATTATTGTGTCAATTGGTCAAATTCTGGCTATCAACTTGGACCTTCTCTTGTGTGATGAATCTGACCATTTATGTCTATTTCAAATTTTCAGAGATCCATTCACACAGCAGCTGTGTACTATGCAGCGCGTAAAGGCACAAGGGCCAAAGCGCGTGCTAAAAAAGTTAAAGTCGAAGTAACAAAAGTTGGATTCATACCTCATAATCAAAGAGGAAAAGATAGGTGACAATTTTTATACATAATTTTAATTATTCATAATTCACTAGGGCATTACTTGGATTTGACCTTAACTTACTGTGCTTGACTCTAATTGTGACCAAAAAATCTGACACTTATAGAAATTTCCTGACATTCTCTTCAAAGTTCATATTTCGCTGCATGGTGAACTCATGTGGTGATCATTTTTAGGGTTCCGTACCCAAAGGGTAAAAACGGGACCTTATCACTAAGCCTACGATGTCTGTCCGTCGACGTCTTACCTCTAAAAGGCTGTATCTTTCGAACCGTAATAGATAGCCAGTTTAAATTTTCATACAATATGTAATGTGACGGCGGATTAGCTAAGAAATAATCAAAAAGTCAAAACGGAAGGGTCCCCATACAACAAACCAATTTTTTTACGTACTTTTGTTTTAGCTCTAATGGAAAAACGGTAATACGTAGGATTGTCAAATTTGGCACGATTATAATACACACTCTAAAGTATAAGAACAAAGTTAAATGATTATTTACAGGATATTTACCGTGGTAAAGTCATATAACTTTAGTGAACAACCATGATAGTTTAAAACAGTGTTTTTATAATAATAAATAATAAAATTAAATAGAATCATTTATTTCAGGCATTTAAGTAATTGACCCAAAAGGCCAAGTGCGAGTCGGTGACAAGTTTCTGTTTATTACCAAGTTATAACTGGTAATTTCGTTGTTGAATTTTGAGGTGGTACGGAACCCTCAGTGCGCGAACCCGACTCACTTGGCCGGTTTTTTTAATATCTTGAATAGATATACGTTTGGCCAACAACTCACCTAATGGTAAGCAACGAGTGTGGCCGAGGATGGAACATGTTGATCTAAAAGAAATTATTCACTCTAGCCTTGAAGATGCCTAGTTTTATTTTTATTTTAATTTCTAGAATTCCGGATGTTTCGGAATTCCCCCCGCATTCTGGACAAAAGCCTGATTTCCCGGACACGTCTGGAAAATTCCAGACCTATTGCAACCATACCTTAATGAGACAGGCCTACCTAACTCTATACATAAAAAATGTGGATTAAAATTTTAGGCTATCAAAAGTAGTGGTAAACAAACATGCAGATGACACTTACAAGGCTATTCCAAAAGACGATGTGTACCCATTGAAGTACTACCGCTGGGTGGTGTACTCGGCAGAAGATGCGGTGAGGGCACACCAGGAGACTCACCACCCGACTATGTACAACCTGCCTGACTCATATGTGTACGCACAGATTGACTTCAACATGGCTGCTGCTAAAAAGGTATCAGTTTACTAACTAATAATACTGCAAACTTCATTGTTAGTGCGGCCAAATCGCTACGGCCGCCTACGTGACCATAGTTTCACAACCAGTTACGATTGAAGCGAAATTGTTTTGGGATACTAGTTACGAGCGAAGACTTATACCTAGAAGAAATCAATTCACTTGCGAAGATACCCAGAGCAAGTGTTCTGCCAGAGTTCATAATTAAATACTCCAAAGCTCCCCAAACACCTAGACCCGCTTAACATGCACAAAGGCGTTGTGTCTCCCTGTACCTTTTATCACATTAACAATGTTCTGAAGAACTATTTGATCTGACACCAGCGTCGCGGTTTTACCATCGCATTAGCCGCCACCGCCTGAAACCTCATCCACATAAAAATCGCACTGTCACACGATCTTTCTTGCCTCACACCTGCAAAATGAGGAATGAGCTACGTTCCGCGGTGTTCACGAGAAGCTACAACGTGGGGTTATTCAAAAGGCGAATTAATAGAATCTTAAAAGGTCGGCAACGTATTTGAGATGCCTCTGGTGTTACAAGTATCCATAGGCGACGGTGACTGTTTACCATCAGGCAGCCTGGCTGCTTCTTTGCCACCTATGGCATTAAAAAAACTACATTGCCATTTCCAGAATCGCTATATGGACAGTTTCACCCGTCTCTCCATACTCCCGCATCCGTTCCCGCGCGAGGAAGAGCGTACCGTGCTAGCGTTCTGCAAGGGGCCCGAGATGGCGAAGGAACTGTTAGAGGCCGGCGCCACAACCGTGGGCGGCGGGGAACTTATCAAGAAGATCCAGGTGAGCTGACACGTGGAACCAAACTGAACGGGTGGACCTGCGCTAGTTGGGACTGACTGTATTTCACTACATATTTAATTTCGATTCGCTATCGCGCTTAGCTATTTCTGTATGGAAGATTTTGATGCCACCCATGATGGATCATCTTGGATGGCATTCCATAATCGGCGTGTTCATCCGTCCGAGCTTTCGGGTTGTTCCGTACTCATCCTATTGGTATAATGTTCTTTAGTCATACATGGTCATACTAACTTATCTCTATCTCTTCTCTACATAGTATAAAGTCGCTTTCCGCGTCTGTCTGTCTGTATGGCCGCTAACTCCTCCTAAACCACGCAACGGATTTGGATTCACCATCAGTTAGATACATTTTAACGGAAGGTTTATATATATAACTAGCGACCCGCCATAAACCTTCCGATCCTCCATGAACCATGATAGGATTACTTTAGTTTATATTTTTTATTCCTCCAGCATAGTGTCATCTTCTATTATATACCATCACACTCCACTCTACTTTATCTAGTCTAACATATCACATTAATCATGTACATAATATAATGTTATTTATCTTTCTCCACATGGTCATAATATATTTCCCCTTGTGTTTTTTTTTTAAATATTTTCTGATGTCCATGTTATTTGTATGTTTATTTAACTTGTTTCATTCTACGTTATTTTTAAATTCTATTTTTAGTTCCGTGCGTCTCAGGTCAGTGCTGAAAATCAGCGCTGCAGAGAAATCTGTAGCATTATCGCTGAGCACTGCCTTTTTTGTCGCACTGGACACTACAGCGACTACTTATCATGTCGCTGGCTCCCTATTACAAGGTTCTATGTTATTTTCTTACACGTTATGTAATTTTAATTAAAAAAATTGGACTTTCATAAATATTGACTTAGCAGGGTTTATGCTTGAGTGAAAGTATCTCTCAAGCATAAACCCTGCTAAGTCAATATTTATGAAAGTAAAAAATTTAAAATTGATATTACAGAACGTGTAAGAAAATAACATAGAACCTTGTAATAGTAAGCCAGCGTTTTTTTTTTTTGTGTATTTTTTTTGTTGTTCCTGTTTTGTAATGTTGATGCTGTAGTACTTTGAGCACAAAATTATTGTTTTCTTTGTTTCTTATATTGTTAACTCAACCGATTACATTGTTTTAATTGTCTTAAAACCACCAATCCGCACTGGGCCAGCGTGGTGGATATGGCCCAATCAACCTTTCGGGGGTAGGCTAAAAGCCTAGCAGTGGACTGTTAAAAGGCTGACTATGATGATGATGAATTGTCTTAAATTCAACTGAAATGGTATCCTTACTCATCCCTTGTCAAAAGTTAGCAAGAAAAAGTACTTATGCGGAGTAATAATAAAGTCATAAAGTCTTCAGCTACCATATACAAATTTTGGTCATTCTCAGTGATGAAATGCTTCTCGTACATTTTCAGGAAGGCCAAGTAAAGATCTTCGAGTATGACTATGTTATCGCCCACCCCAACATCATCACAGATATAGTGCCGATCCGAGGACTCATGAAGAAGAAGTTCCCCACCATCAAGACTGGAACCCTCGATCCTGATCTCAAGAGTTTAGTCAGAAAGTTCTCCGGAGGAACGCAGTACAGGGTGGTGAGAGATGAAAAGCAAGATAACTATGGATCAGTGCAAGTGGCAGTTGGGCGGGTAAGCATTCTCACAACACTAAATAAATAAACTAAATAAATATTCGGGACATTTTTGCACACACGGTCATCTGACCCCAAACTGAGCAAAGCTTGTGATATGGCTGCCAGAGACTGATATACATACATATATAGTTTTAAATACATACACAACCAGATATAGAACAAACACAAATGTTCATCACATAAATTTATATTTGTCCTAGGTGGGAATCGAACCCACGCCCCCAAGCTCTGAAGATAGGTTCACTACCAACTTGACCAACGGGCCATCTCACACTTACTACTTACTCTTCTGGCGCAGCGAACTGAAACTGGTCTTGGCCTCCAACACAAGAGAATGCCATCGGACTCTCGCCAGTCGTCTATTAGAGCACGCGCAGGCCTTGATAAATAGCCGTGGTAGCTATTTGGGAGACCGCTTGACTTGAAACCGTGAGGTCGCGGGTTCAAACCCCGGGTTCGTACCAATGAGCTCTTTGAAGCTTATGTACGGATTTTCATACCACTGGCTTTTCGGTGAAGGAAAACATCGTGAGGAAACCTGCATATGTACGGAGAAGGAATTCAATGGCGTATGTGAATCCCACCACCCTTTCGGGGGTAGGCTAAAAGTCCAGCAGGGGGCTGTTGAAAAGGCTGATTATGATGATGATGAGGTCTTGATGCCGGCGTTGCGGGTTAAATCTGTGGAAATTGAACACTGCGTTTTACGCTTCTTTTTTGCCTCACACTTTTAATATGTGCTCCATTCTCCGCTTCCAGCGACTTTTCCGATAAATTTAAAATGGGGCTCTTCAAAAGGGCTGTTGATAGTCTTTAGAGGTTGGCAAGGTGAAATCACGAGAGAAATGGTTTCTTCTAAGCAAGCGTGCTCCAACGTAGACCGCATCATCGCTTAACATCAGGCGAGATGTTGGTCAAACGCAAACCTATTATTTATTTTAAAAAAAATATATGTGCTGCCCCTGGTGTTATAAGTTCCATAGGCGACGGAGATCGCTTACCATCAGGCGACCGATTAGATTGTTTGCCTCCTATGGCATTAAAAAATCGGACTCTATGGCGATATCCAAGTCGGGAGTTGGGTTGGCGGCCATTGGGAACTAAACAATCACATCACATAATCAGCCAGTAAACGTCCACTGCTGAACAAAGGCCTCCCTCTTAGAGAGGGATGTTGCCATAATCCCCACGCTTGGCAGGCGGCTTGGGGATCGCAGTACGTTCACCATGTTCTAATAGGACGCTGCTGCCCATCCTACGGTGGTTCTGGTCGCAGTTTTAGGGCATACTCGGGTCCACCAAACAATATGTAATTTGAATTTGCAAAAACAACTTGTAACTACCCTAGAATTCAGCAATGGGGTTTGATAAAAATTCTCCAGCAAGCTTTCAACTTTATTTTGCGAATCGATTTCATTGAAATATAAGCTATTTATGTTATTTTTATTACAGTTAAATATGGACCCAAAACTAGTCTCCGAGAATGTTGAAGCGCTCCTAAAAGATCTACAAGTTATTCGACCAAAGAGAGAAGGACTTTTTATCACAAGGTAAGTAACAATGCTTCATCATCAGCCTCTAACTGTCCACTGCTGGACGTAGGCCTCTCCCAATGCACGCCACTGAGCTCGGTCAGCAATTTTTTGTATCCAGTTTTTATCCGCCGTTTTACGCAGGTCGTCACTACACCTGGCCACAGGGTGTCCTACACTACGTTTGCCTAAACGTGGTCTCCACTCCAGAACTCGTCTACCCCATCGGTTATCGGTTCTTCTGGCAATGTGGCCGGTCCACTGCCACTTCAACTTGCAAATCCTTTTAGCTATGTCGCTAACTTTGGTTCTATGTCGAATCACTTCGTTCTGAATTTTGTCCCTTATAGAAACTCCAAGTATAGCTCTCTACATGGCTCGCTGAGCGACTTTAAACTTGTGGACTACCTTAACCGTGAGTGTCCACGTCTCGGCACCGTAGGTCATAACGGGTAGGACACACTGATTCAAGACCTTTGTCTTAAGACACTGTTGTATGGATGACGTGAAGACTTGACGGAGCTTACCGAACAATGCTTACTGTTCAATAAAACAAGCATTTCGTTCAGTCTTTGCATTTTTTTCTCAAACATGCTCATACATACACATCATCAGCCATTAAATATCCACTGCTGAACAAGGCCTCCCTCTTAGAGAGGGGTGTTGCCATAATCCCCACGCTTGGCAGGCGGCTTGGAGATCGCAGTACGTTCACCGTGTACTAACAGGACGCTGCTGCCCATCCTCCGGTGGTTCTAGTCGCAGTTTTAGAACATACCCGGGTCCATATTCATTCATAATTACCGTGATAATATCCTTGCTATGTTCGAGAAAAGTACTTGACGTCGTGTCTTTTCCACTATTTTAATTAATAGTATCACAAGGGAGTAAACAACTTATTTTCATTACCCATGTTTGGAAAGTCATTCAATATACTCATCGTTGCTTACTAACAGGTGTGTTGGTGGTCAAACAAAGACTTAATCGTGATAAAAAATATATATTACCTGCCAAAAACTCAATGACAAGTGCCCCTTTTCAATAGGGGTTTCATATCTAAGTTGAATAGTAATTTGAATGAGGAATAATTAACCATGAAGCTTAAAAACAAAAAGTACAAAAAAAATTGTTGTATTTGTTCTCTTTGGTACCATTTACCAGATATTTTAGGCAGATGTTAAATTTTGTGTAACAAAAACAAACGTATATTTTAATCTTATTTTTGTATTAGCTCTAATGTAAAAACGGTAATACGTAGAGTCTGGATAATGAAAGTAGAGACTGAAAACGCCCGCCAAATTTAAAAATATCAGCATTGAAACCCCAAAATTCAGTATGAAATGCCTGGAATAATATCACTTGATACTTGTAAGTTATTAATTTTTATAGTAACACAGTCAGAACACAGTAATGTTTGCATTTTATATTAATTTTGGGGTTTCAATGCTGATATTTTTAAATTTGGCGGGCGTTTTCAGTCTCAACTTTCATTAGCCAGACTCTACAAGCGTCAAACTTGGCATGATTATATTACCCACTCCAGGGCCGGATTTAGAGGTCCAGAGGCCTCGGAGCAACAAAGGAGCGGAGGCCCCCTCGCCCCAAATTATTTTCCAAATAAAGTAAACAATTTTTTTACTGTGGGGGCCCCCCGTTTGTGGAGGCCCCGGGGCTTTCGCCCCGGTTGCCCTCCCCTAAATCCGGCCCTGACCCACTCTAAAGTATAACAACAAATAATAAATAATGGTCAAGTGAGAGTCTGTGAACTGTTCACCAGTTCTCGTACGATCACCGAAGTGAAGCAACGTCGGGCGCGGTCGGAACTTGGATGGGTGACCACCTAGGCATAGATGGGATGTTGTCTTTTTGCAAAAAAAATATTACTTTAGTAGCTAACGTGCTATGTGGTGGTACGGAACCCTCGAGCCCGACTCGCACTTGGTCGGTTTTATTCAAATACACAGGTTGAAAGCTTGAAAGTATATTTTTTTCAGGTGCCTCATAGTGAGCCCTCCGTCGCCTGAGAAGCTAAAGATAGATCCATTTGTGTTCATCGACCGCGAGCTGTCCAAGAAAGTGCAAGAGGACAGCGATGATGAGGACGAGGCCATAGCAGCAACCGCGTAGATGTGTAAAAATCTGTAGAAATTATATAGTTTGTATGTAAAGTTTAAAAATAATAAAATGAGAAAATATTGTCTTATTTTTTATAAAACGCGCCATCTACACTTTGAGAAATGAAGCATCTAGCGTCTGGCTAATGAAAGTTGAGACTGAAAACGCACGCTATATTAAAAGAAAAAACGCATTGCAACCCCAAAATTAATATAAAATGCAAACATTACGATGTTCTGACTGTGTTACAATAAAAATTAATAACTTACAAGTATCAAGTGAGATTATTCCAGGCATTTCATATTAATTTTGGGGTTTCAATGCTGATATTTTTAAATTTGCCGCGCTTTTTCAGTCTATACTTTCATTAGCCAGACTCTACAATGCCACCAACTCCAAATATCGCCATGTTCATTCGCAAATGCATAAACTCAGTTTATATGTTTTCTCTCTCTACGCGAAAATGTGAAATAGATTGATTTCTTTCCTATGGCGGGAAATTCAAATTTAAACAGTTTTTTATCCTTGTAGCTAGGCCGGGTAATTATTTTGAAACGACACAGCGTTTTCCCTCCATTTGTGAAACTTAGCACCTTAATATTAATATGAATCCTTGCCTTGGTCAAAGGCCTTGGTAAACAATTTATTAAAAACGGCGAGCGACATGATTTTAATGACGAAGTTGCAATAAAAAAACTTACATTGGAGCAATTTCGGTATTTTTATATTTAATTGACCAATAGGCATTTGAATGGCAGTGACGCCAAAATTATACAAATAAAGTGTTTAATCTTAGTTTAATCGTAATAGTATTGGTTGTATACAAAAACGACCGCTGAACTTTTTACAACTTTTTTGCTCACGCCCTCTGTGGAAATATTAGATTCTTGAGTTTTGGCTTCACACGACAAGTGTATTTAGCCAGTAAGACTTATTTACAGATAAATTATGTGAACGTGCCAAGGCCAACAACAATGAGGCTCATGCAGAGTGTGGTATGGTTTCGGTCGGTGGGTTGGTTAGTCTCCTATTCTCATTTCTCAACACAGATATAGATCTGTGATTCTCAACGATTCTCAAAGTGGGTTGGCTGGCCTTGTCATGTTGGCACAATCACGTCATTTGTCAAAATGACAACATTGAAAGTTGCGTTTTAAAACCAAATTAGATCTTTGAATAAGTTACCTACATACCTAGCAATAATTCACAAATCAATTCGAAATCTTTCACTGTCTAGCAGTAGATAGTAAAATAATAAAATTATAAATTGATCTAAGCACGCATTTTAGAATGTTCACAATGAATTTGGTGAAACCACCATTATCCATGCACTGACATATAATCCCAAAATGCATGCAGATTTCTAGTTACTTATTTCTGAACGCACCCTAGAGGGGCGTAAAATAATCCGCCATTTTGTCTCTTTGACAATTTTGGTTTTTAATTCATGAAACCCGTAAAAATCGTAATAATCCTACTTCGAAAGTGATATTTGGAATACAGTGCATTGTTTTCAGAGGCTGTGATAATTGTGTCCGTGGTAATTTTTGTTTACGTTGACATAAGATTTGTATAGTTGACCGACTTTGACGTCGATTTGAAAGACTTCTCTCTTGATAAATCAAAATGGGCACAAGAGAGGACGAATACGATTACTTGTTCAAAGGTAAGTAATGCACAACGTTTCATCTACTTCAATCTATCCGTAAACAACGCCGTTAATGTTTATCTCGTACAGAAAAACAGGATCCATTGTCTCATCTCCCAGTGACGTAGAAAAGAGCTCAGTGATGTTATTTTTCCCCTTTGTTTCCCATTGTATTATCGCCAAGAGCCTGTTTTAGTATTCCTAAACGCTATAAACTTAACACCTTGCCCTCGAAAGTGCTCGTAAAGTCCTATTGTCTAGTTTGTTTTAGTATCAGCTGATTGAGTCACTCATCGATTTTTGCGCTAAGTTTTGAGGTTTGTGAGTCATCTTTCGACGTATCATTTGTGATCTAATCGTAAATGTGGCATTTTACGGAAGAAATCATGCTAGAATGGTAATTGTTTATGTTATAGGTGAAAAGCAAATAAGTTCACAGTGAGTCCTTTGTTTCAGTTGTTCTCATAGGCGACTCGGGAGTGGGGAAAAGCAGTCTCCTTTCACGTTTCACTAGAAATGAATTCAATTTAGAGTCTAAATCTACAATAGGAGTGGAATTTGCAACAAGAAGTATAGAGGTGAGTGGAATTGTTACTGTGATTATTTTTTTAGGTGACTCACCTAATTTGCATAGATACAGTTATCGTTTGTTCCCAATCACGATTCTATAAATATAATTCTGTTTAGGTGTCTGTTGTAGGGCCCAATGTTTTAACACTATTAGCTATCATACAGTTTTACCTGAAATGGTGTTGTTTTCCTGCTTTGAGGGAGGATAAGACAACAATAGGCAAAAACAACAATAGTTAAATAAAAGGTATCATCAAAAGGCTCTCTCAATTTTCAACAAGATCATTATACTATCTGCATTAATATTTACTAAGCATTACCCAACTCACAAAAAGCATATTCCTTAATATATTTTCTTGCCATAGTTTGATGTACCTATCTTATTTTAAGTCGTATGTTTATCTTAAACATTTTTCATTTAGTTTTTTACAATGTTAAATGTGGCTATCAAAGCTATTAACTTGAGCAGTGTGTAATGTGATTCACGCTTTGTTTATTTACTTACCTTTACTCTATTTTGGTATTGGAAACTATACCACAAACTAAAAATAAAGAGGTGATGTAACACAAACAATGTTTAACTCATAAATAAGTGTCCAATCTTTAAAACAATGTATATAAAAATGCAATTTAATTCTTACCTTGTAAGCTCTTATTAGCTGTCCTCGAAACATAAAATAAATTATAATTATTTAGGGGCCTAAGTTCTTCTGGGGGGTTATAAATATAAAAAAACGGCCAAGTGCGAATTGGGCTCGCGCACTGTGGGTTCCGTACCACCACAGTATTCAATAACGAAATTACCAGTTATAACTTGGTAATGAACAGAAACTTGTCACTGACTCGCACTTAGCTATATATTATTTGTTGTTATTATATATTATTCATTGTTATATGTTAGAGTGAGTACTATAATCATGCCAAGTTTGACACTTGTATGTACTTAAATATGTAAAAAGAATATGTTTGTTGTACCCACCCCCTTTTTCGTTTTTACTTTTTGACTTTTTTGTTATTTGTTAGTTTAAAGGTAGGACAGACAGACGGACGGACAGACATCATAGGCTTAATAATAGGGTCCCACTTTAACCCTTTGGGTACGGAACCCTAATATCAATTTATACTTGTGTATACAGGTGGACGGCAAGACTATAAAGGCGCAGATATGGGACACGGCGGGCCAGGAGCGGTACCGCGCGATCACCTCGGCGTACTACCGCGGCGCCGTCGGAGCGCTACTGGTCTACGACATTGCTAAACACCTGTCGTACGAGAACGTAGAGCGGTGGCTGCGAGAGCTGCGCGACCATGCTGACCAGAACATACTCATCATGCTTGTCGGCAACAAGAGTGATCTCAGGCATCTTAGGTAAATACTGGCCTTTTTTTTTTTTACATATATTAGGCTTGCGCTTGACCGCCAACTCGCCTGATGTTAAGCGATGATGCGGTCTACGGTGGAGCACGCCTTATATTTTATCTACTAACACACCGATAACCGATGGGGAAGAAAGGATCTGGAGTGGAGACCACGAACCGGAAGACACAGCGTAGGTAGGCCTCCCACTAGATGGACCGACGACATAGTGAGAGTCGCTGGCATCCAGTGAATGCAAAAGGCAGCCTGTCGTTCAGTGTAGAGGTTAAAGGGGGATGGCCTATGTTTAGCAGTAGCTGGAGTGGCAACAGTGGCGTCTTCACTTTTTGGCTGATAATGATGATGATGATCACTTGTCTTACTTATCTAAGTACCAGCTTGAGCCATTGGAATCTATAGGGAAACGTGTCAAGAAGCTCATCAGCAATGAATCCTTAGTTCGGGCTAAGCTTCTTAGTCTAGAGCATCGACGTGAAGCTGCTAGTCTATCGGTTTTATATCGGATTCATTTCGAAGAGTGTGCATCGGATCTGCACGATCTAATTCCCTCCTGCCCGTTTTTCTATCGGACTGCCAGAGCGGGCATGAAAACTCGTCACCGTCTTTATGGTTGATATTCCGAAAACTCATACGAAGCGCTTTGATTCCACATTTGTTGTGCGAACTGCTGTTCTGTGGAATGCGCTGCCTGAATGGGTGTTCCCCGATGGTTACAATCTGGGTGTCTTCAAATCACGAGTGAATCGGTTTCTTCTAGGCAAGCGTGCTCCAACGTAGACTGCATCATCGCTTACTTGGGTGTTATGTATAAAAGCATATTATTGGGAGCTATGAAAATCCACTATTGCCTTACCTCCAGTGCTCGAAATGGACCAGAACGCAATGGAAAGCCATTCTGGTTCGTGTAATCACAGTTCTGTTTCGTAAGGGGATCCAACGAAACACTAACTCGTCAAAATCAGCCACGCTGTTTAGGCTACAGGAGGTACTACAGGAACCCAGAAACATACACTAAAACACAACCCAAAAAACATTACCTTCCATCTTGGACAGTCGGTTAAAAGTTCACAAGGTTTGAAGGGAAATGCGTTCCGGTTCTTGAGTAAGTCCAATTCGACCTCTGCTTGCCTCTCAAACATACAATGCAATTTCTTTGCATAAATGTCATTTTCAAACATATTCAGAAATGACCTTGTGAATATTCAATTAGAACACTCAATAATTCTCTCTGAGAGAGGGCCTGAGTCCAAGCAATAGGAACATCATGGGCTAATACTGTGTGTGTGTGTGTACAAACTAAGGCCCAAAAATGACAATGCAAAAACTGAATTTTCATGCAGCCAGTTGAAAGTAGTGGGAAAAGAGTAATGTTAAAAGAAGTGTACGGTGGGTGAGTCACCTACCATTGTAACTGATATCAGTTTGTATACAGTATTGCATATCACTCCACTGGTCCATTGCAAATGGTGGTAATAGATTTGACCTTCCCTATTTACACTGCAGATTATACGTAAAGCAACAGCGAAAAAGTATTCAAAACCTTCGTGGGATCAACTGCAGGCCTAGCACAGGCTGACAAAATGCCTTTCCACTGTTTTTATCTGAGCTTAGACGCGACAAAGCTAGAATACGGATATGTTTATCTCTTTCTTGCAGGATATAAATGGTGGGAAGACATTTTGTCCACAGCCCGTGCTAGGTGTGCTTGAGAAGATTCACTCATACGATTGGAGAAAGAGGAATGAGGCTCAAATGCCATTATGTATATAGCCATATAAACTACCAAGGATGACAATTATGACATCAAAACACATACTTTTTACGGTTCCATACCCAAAGGGTGTAAACGGGACCCTATTACTACGTCTACGCTGTCTGTCTGTCCTACCTTTTAACGGCTGTATCTTTCGAACCGTAATAGATAGCCAGGTTAAAGTCAAAACTATAAAGGTGGTCCACCTTTTAGTTTTTTACTTATTATATCAAATACAACAAAAAAAAAACGTGTTTTAGTATTTGCTCTAGTGTAAAAATCACAATACTTACAAGCGGCAAACTTGGCATGATTATAGTACACACTCTGAAGTAAAACAACAGTTAATAAATACCGGGTAAAGTAAACGCCATTAAGTTGAGTCGAAAACAAACTAACTTTATTTATATAATGTGGGTAACCTCATCACAATATTAAAATCTACAAAATACTGAAGGTAGACACTAGTAATATACAACACCGGGCATGATGTCTTTTTGCACTACTTTTTTGTACTTTGTGCGCGAGCCCGACTCGCAGTTGGCCGGTTTATTTGTTCCACATATTCTAAAGGCATTAAATGTTTTGTTGATGAGTCAATTAACATATGTAATGGTATACCTACATGAATATAATTAAAATTTCCAGATCCATCCCAACAGAAGAAGCAAAGGCTTTTGCGGAAAAGAATGGACTTAGTTTTATTGAAACATCAGCTCTCGACTCTACTAATGTGGAACCTGCATTCCAGAATATTCTAACTGGTAAGTTTTCCCACCATTGTTTCTTACTGTATTCTGTTTAACCCCTCCCTCTCTAAGAGGGAGGCCTTTCGTAATCTTATTCGAGATGGGAGCGATAAGTCCTGCACTGACGTCCCGCTTGGGGTGTATTGTGCATTTCCCCCTACCAGCACCTACCCGAGCCAACCCAACTCCTTGAAATATCGGAGTGAGGCTCTGGGGCGCTGGCACACACGCTCCAGTGGCGTAGATGGAAGTGAAAATAATGATGATGAAAAGCAGTCTACCTGTTGTAAAAGCAGTCTAGATGGTTGTGACATGGATGAAAAAATCAATGGTGCCTTTGTTCAGCAGTAGACGTTTACTGGCATATGATGATGTGTGTGTATGTGTGTGCGTGTGTGTGTGTGTGTGTGTATTCTGTTTGGTCTGGCTCTAACAGCTGGAGTAGACTGTAAAAACCTAAATAAAAACTTACGATAAAAGGAATCGAAAGGGCTTCATATGGTATATCGACCATAAAGCGGAGTCGCATTTCGTGCCCACTGGCAGTTTGATAGAAAAATTGGCAGGAGAGAATTAGATCATGCACATCTGATGCACACTCCGAAATGTTTCTGATAAAAACATAGACTAGCAACTTTTTGCCAATCCTACTAATATTATAAACGCGAAAGTTTGTATGTATGGATGTATAGATGTATGGACGTTTGTTCCTCTTTCGCGCTGCAACGGAACAACGGATCGACCTGATTTTTTGCATGGGTATAGTTCAAGAGCCAGATAATGACATAGGCTACTTTTCATCATCATGACCATTTTTCATCACTACGCGGGTGAAACCGCGGGGAGCAGCTAGTGTTCAATATTAAGAAGCTCAGTCTAAACTAGGGATTCGTTTTTAATGAGCTTCTTGGACAGTTTTTCAATAGACTAACGCTCCAAGCTAAAATTATTATAGTAGTAGGTAGGTAAGAACTAAGAAGTAAGTTATATTCACACTGCATTTTTCCGTTCATTACCATTTTATTTATACAAACCACAACTTACTTTTCCTCAAAATTATGTAGGTACAGTATAAGCGATAGATAGATAGAAACTCTTAATTGTGTACACCAGAAATAAAAATTACAAACACATAGAACACACTTACGAGCTAGTGCCACAAGTGGCGGCCTTATCGATCTCTTCCAGGCAACCATTTGATTTAATAGGTTTGTTCCCAGTAAAAAAATAAACATATTTCCATCGAGATACAATTCTTGTAGAGCCACAATCTCTCAGTGAAAATAGTAAAAAAACGTCCAAACGTCATTGTACATACATTGTATCAATTATATACTGCACAATGCCACATTTACTCCAATTTAGACGTGTTATGCCGCTTGCATAGTATTAAGCGTTAGTTATCTGCTATGTCATCGTAGTTCTGGCATCGCGCGGCGTTGTAATTGGATCGCGGTTACCTTGTAACTAACCAAAATGTCGGCGCAATTTCTTAGCGTGCGCCGAGTTTTGGTTCGGACATTTTTTGACACGATTGTGACTATATGTATTGTATCTCAATGCATATTTGTTATGGTTAAAACTTATTTTCGAACTGATATGTTGTTGTTTTGTTGTCTTATTATTGTCCTAATCAAGTCCCAAACACTAAGGTCACCGAGGTTATCAATTCTGTTAAATTATACACCTAAAGTTCCAACATGTGGAATGTCAACGCCCTCCCATATTAGGACGCCTCGCCGTGACTCTAGCATCTATTTATATCTTTTAGGGGCCAATAACAGTTAGGTACCCAGCTAGCATGGTTACCAGTGATAGTTATGGGTTAATTTGGGGTCATTTCCCCTTGAATTACGCGCCTTGAATTTGGAACTAGGATTTATTTGATAGAGGTGATTAGCTATCATGGATTTATATTGGATGGTTTTGAACAGTGCCCTTAGTCCCAGATTTGATAGTTTACGAAAACTTTTTTCGTTTACGTATTGTTCCATACATTTTAGTAAAGCGCCTCTATCGGAAACGTGGAGGAACTAAATTTGGCAGTTATCGGCGGTATAGATTGCTTCACTCTAATACGAAAAAAGTTTTCGAATACCTTTTAGCCCAGCAATGTATGGAACAAGACGTAAACGAAAAAAGTTTTCGTAAACTATGAAATCTGGGTCTAAGGGCACAGTAATTATACTGCGAAAACTTACGAAACCTAATGACCAAGATTAGGGATGACTGGCGTAAGAGGCGGATGCTTTGCCACCGTTCTTGTTTCCTGAACACTATAACTTGCATCTTCAAGGCCGGAGTGAATAACTACAGAAAAAAAAACTTGCAAAAACAAACAAAAAACAAAACTTGTTTGTTGTTTAGAAGTAAGAATTCTAGGTATATGTGCTCTTTGGCCACAACATCGCTTGCAATCAGGCGAGTTGGTGGCCAAACGTAGACCTATTCTAAATATAAAAAATAAAAAAGAGGGAGAAGGCTTATGTACTGCATTGCTAAGACACGTTCTTGGTCTCCAGTAGAAGAGATGCAATTGCTGTGCCGTTCTAAAAATAGAAAGGACTGAAGTGCACAATTGTTGTTACTTCCCTGGGTCCCTGCAATAACTAATTTGACTTCCGTCAACCATTTCAGCCTATTTAATGGTACTGGACAAAGGCCTGTCTCAAAGAACTCCATATGCCCTGATATTATGCTTAACATATCTAAATATTCTTTTTTTTTAATATTCGGGACATTTTTGCACACACGGTCATCTGACCCCAAACTAAGCAAAGCTTGTGATATGGCTGCCAGAGACTGATATACATACATAATTATATAGTTTTAAATACATACTTAAACAGATAGTAACACCCAGATATAGAACAAACACAAATGTTCATCACATAAATGTTTGTCCTAGGTGGGAATCGAACCCACGCCCCCAAGCTTAGAAGGTAGGTTCAGTACCAACTGGACCAACGGGCTATCAATCTACTTGCCACCAGCCGCCTTTCCTAGGTCATCTCTGCATTCGGCCGTAATTGACCAATTTGACTTCAACCAATAGGCAAGAATTGTGTATTTTTATGTCTGAATTCTCTGTGAATATTTGTGAAATGGCCCACACACTTGCGTCATTATCGGAAACAAGTAGGTAAATAAGACGTAAAAACGGCCATGATTCATCTACGTTTGTTCAATCAAAGTACACATTTTCTGTGATAAATCCCACACCTGGGAATTTCTTATAGTGTGTTTTAATCAGCAGAATTGAGAATAAGGCTAATGCCGATTTCAATTCTTCATTTAAAAGCCAGGTTTAAATTAAATTGGTAAATAATTAATTACACTGATGAATCAAACTTGAATTTCTTTGTATTCCGAAAAACTTCGATAGTGTATAAATGCAAACGTCTTTTGTTTGAGAGCCTACACTAAGCAGCCGTGGTACTATTTTATTTTATTATATTAGGAAAAATAACAGCTACTTAAACATTATATTTGATTATATATGTCGGCGCGAGAGCATCGATGCGTGATAGAGGGCCGCTACGGTCGTCGATGGATGGCCGATCTTCATTAGATTATTAAGCCACGGAGAGTGCCATTGGGGTGGCAAAGTTCTGGTCTAGAAACTTGATTTGACAATAGAATTGTATTTTGCGGAACATCGACTCGAAAGAAGAAGATTAGATTATTTTTGGTTTCTATGGCGCGAGTATAGTGGCCGAGGAGAATGAGACATCGCACGTACATTGACACAGTTTTTATTTCGAAGCGCTATGATTACTAATTACATTATCGAATTACTTGAAAATTACTTGGGGACAAGGTGTTCCGCCTTGTAACGAACGCTACCACTCTCCAACCAACAATCCAAATTCACAACCCCAAGCAAAGTTAGCTCCACCGAGCATACAACAGTCCCCCTCCAAAACACAAAGTAAAGTGAGCTCCTCCGAGCCTCACGATACCGACGCGTGTCCGCGCGCGCTCACTAGCGCACCTGCCCGACGGTACACCAACTTGCTAAACTCTGATTGGTTGTCAACGACACAACTTCACAACGAACTTCAGGCAGAGTAAGTTACTGCAGCGTTACACCAGTGATGGCGCCACCTCCATCACTAGTCCACCAAAACAAAGCTAGGTGACGTCTACCTACATAATCTAAGCCTTAAAAACTATCCGACGGTAGTTGCGCCCAAATGCTAAATCTTCAACGCGCCGACATATATATAACTTAAGGCTAAGTAAAAGTACGGATATTAACATCCAGGCAACCAGGCACCAGCGTTCGAGTAATGCTGGATGCAGGCCGCTTCTAACCGGCCCTTTTAGAGATCGACGGGGGAAGTCTATGTTCAGCAGTGGACATCCTATGGCTGAAATCATAATGCTGAACCAAGAGCTTGCCTGCATATGAACATCCCCTTAATCGCCCGTCAATCCAGACGGCTACAGCGTGGGGCGTAAAGATGCTCGAGCAACCAATCATGACATCTATGGTTTTTGGTGTACAAGTTGTTTGTTTGTCTATTACAGAGATCTACAGGATCGTGTCGCAGAAGCAGATGCGTGACCCGCCCGAGGGTGATGTGATCCGACCCGACGCCGAGCCGGCCGACGTGCGGCCCGGACAGGCCGACTCCGTGCGTCGCCAGTGCTGCCAATAACGCACCACACCCACACGTATGTATCAGACACCTCGACATTACTCCAATGCTGGTTACTCCATTACCCGCCGTCGCCTAGTGCTCACCTACCATCTTTTTTCTGAGCAAAGGGGTATGCCGCAAACCAGCCCTGCGTGACCCTTCGGGACCTCGCAGTACAGCGCTGAGCTTACCCCTATTACCAAACACTGTTTCTCCTTATGTTTCTTATAGTACATGTTCATTGTTTTTGTTTTTTGGCAATAAATATATCTTATTCTTATTCTGGTCATATCTCCGCCAACTCCTGCATCATACCGTTGTCAGGCAACAAACAGATCCCATAGCACCCAATGTGGTATTTAGATGAATGTAATTTTAAAAACTTGGATACACATAATGTGGATATAATCCGGAACGTGGATATTCGCCAAAGAACCAGAGTCACCGACATAGCTGTTAAAATTTACAAGTGCAAGTGGCAATGGGCAGGCCACATCGCTCGAAGAACTGATAATCGATAGGGAAGAAAGGTTGTGGAGTGGAGACCGTGAACCGGAACACGCAGCGTAGGTAGGCCTCCCACTAGATGGACCGACGACATTGTGAGAGACGCGGGCATCTAGTGGATGCAAAAGGCAGGCTGTCGTTCAGTGTTGAGGTTAATGGAGGCCTATATTCAGCAATGGACGTCTTCTGGCTGATGATGATGATGAATTTTAAAAATGTCTTACAAACGCTGACAGCATTTGATACCTTTGAACACTGACCTATATCAGTCAGGATAGACACCGCGAGTTGCATGTCTTAAGTTGGATCAATACTCCCAACTAGCCGCCGCGTAATTCAGTTCTATTTTCGACGTATTGGCTAGCACATCAGATTAGACCAAAGGAAAGATTTTTTTTTTTTAAATTAGAACTGGCAAGGCATTTTTGTAAGAAATTTGTTGTAGCCAGTTGCACCCATAAAAACGTAACGTCAGTCATTCGAAATCAGTTAGCAACTGTGATGCGGACAAAGAACTTTGAGACCTAACCCAAAAAGGTAAGGTCCAAGTTTTATGGATGCGGAGTTCGACGCGTTGACATAAATAAGAATGTTCAATCAAGGTTCTGTCATAATGCTTGGCGACAGATTTTCCTTCTCATTTCTGTTCTAATTATTTCTCCTTTCTGTGGATCAGATGTCAATACAAAAATGTGAAATGGAGCCATAGTAAATTGTATAGTCTTCGGAAGCAGTTGTCCATGAGAATGACGTTTAACTACCACTAAATTGCTTTGTGACATAATAGGTATAACAAAAACGGCACGCTAGGTTTTCATACAATTTAACGTACTTGCAGTGTTATCATAATCAGCCTTTTAACAGTCCACTGCTGGACTTATAGCCTACCCCCGAAAGGGTGATTGGGCCATATCCACCACGCTGGCCCAGTGCGGGTTGGTGGATTCACATACGCCATTGAATTTCTTCTCCGTACGTATGCGGGTTTCCTCACGATGTTTTCCTTCACCGAAAAGCCAGTGGTATGAAAATCCGTACATAAGCTCCAAAGAGGTCATTGGTACGGGCCCGGAGTTTGAACCCGCGACCTCACGCTTTCAAGTCTAGCGGTCTCCTAAATGGGCTACCACGGCACTTGCAGTGTTATATATATCTATAATCTATATATCTTGCTAAAGGTCTGAGCTATCGACTTGCCTACATACATAAAAATTATTGTACGATGTATCAATATTATTTTTTGCATATTGTTTCAGGAAAGTCCAGTAATAAGAGCGGTAATGTGAGAAACAAATGGCTGGAGAACTAACTGCAATCATCAAGAATCATTCCCAATAATGGTGTTTTTATCGACATCAGTGTTGCCAGGACGGAAATATTGCGTGCTGTGATACAAACACAATATGCTGTCATTTCAAAGTAAAAATACAACAACGGCCAAACCATTCAATTGGCGCCTCCTCAATTTCTTATTTCGTATAAAATGGCCAGTATCGTAGATTTTTTTAAACTAGCAATGAAAAATATTTTCTGCTGGCAACACAATCAAAAGCGGTTAAGAGTGGCTCATGTAGATAGCTTTGTGTAATTATTGATATATTTAGTGTCCGAAGGAAATGAATCCTAAATTATAATAACTATTGTAATGTGAAGGAAACTAAATATAATAACACAAGTTAGTGAACATGCTTTTGTTATAGTAAAAGCACCCTTTATTCTTTTGGCGCTCCTAGTGATAAACAATGTCTGTGTAAAATTTACCTGAATATAACATTTTTTATTTAGGTGTTAACCACTTTATTTGGAATTAGTAGTTAATTCTTTATATTATATTATCTATTTATTTAGTGAATTAAAAAAAGTATATAGCAAGTTGGTGGTCCATTTTAGTTATACAAATACATTTTTGTTACTTATTCGTACAATGCGTAATGGCGCGTCCACATTTTTAACATTTCAGCTATTGTAGCACAATTTCGTCCTGATCTGGCAGTACAAGATCAATGTAAATGTTGGTGTGATGCTCTAGATGTTGCCAATGTGGTCACGTCTTAAATGATTGTATGGAGCAATACATTGGGCCGCAATACATGGCTGTATTGTGCACTGTTAAACTGTTCATAGCACAGAAGTTGGCTTCCTGAGAATCATTGTTTTGTACCACACTAGCTGTTAGATTTTGAATAAGTGCGAGAATAGCTTTTTTAAATGGGAACGTTTCTTTACTTGATATTATGTGCCTTCAGTGGACATGGCTACACATGTCCATTTTCTATTAAAGCTTTTATTGTTTTCGCGTAATGTTGGGAGTTATATCGCTGTCTCATGGAAACTCTATTCTAGTGCCGTTGGTAACCACAAATTTCTCAGTACTAAATAGTGGAGACGCTGAAGAAATTTCATTTCACCACCAATTTGAGTTTCATCTAACTTTGCATTTAGAGTCCTTGAACAATTCCGATAATTGTTATACGGAATTCGAAACAGTGCTTATAACGCTTGGGGCTGGAAACGAAACGCATCATAAAAACTCATGCCCAGTTACATAAGCACGGATGAAATGACCGCGGAATGTCTTCACTATTCCCCACACTGTGAAAATACTCAGCCGATTCCGCGAGTGTTCTTGGCTCCGTGCCATTTTTAATAATTACCCAGTATGGTTTATATGGTCCTAAGGCCGGTAGCGCGTTGCGGTGGCTCGGCCCGACACTATCAAAAAAACAAGAGAAAGCGGTGTTCGTTGTATCTAAGAAAATATGTTATTGTATTATGGTCTTAAAATATGCATGGTTATTTTTTTAGTGCCTATCTGTAATTACTTTATTAAAGACAAAGATAATAAATAAAATATAATGTAAATTCTTTCGTTTTTTCCTTGGCAAAACCCTTTTTAAGATATAATTTTTAGAGAATCCTTTAGGGTTTACCTTCGTAATATACATAGTTAGTATAGTTATTTATTGCATGCAATAAATAAAATTATATAAAATAAAATATTGCATTGCAATGCAACCGCATTAGGCAGTCTTTTTCAAGGTGAATGCATGCGCGCGGCTGCGTCTCGCTTGGCACCATGGTGCCAAAACTAGTCCGTGAGTAATTCCCGTGTAATATAAAGAAAATGTGTGAAAACCACGTCAGTTTCTATAATAAAATAGTTATAGTACTCTGATAACACAACTTGATTGAGGTGATAATGGACCGGTCGCAAAGTGAGTTGCATTACAAAACAACTACATTTTGTTTCAAGAAGTGGCCAGCAAAACATCCACTTTCTCATGGGTATGGCAATATGATACGATGCATTGTGACCTGATAACCTTTGGTTTTGAAGAGTTCTATCTGGCATGTCGAACTCTACTTCGAATCTCGCTTTTGTGCGTCTCATAACATCCAGTGGCCGGGCACGTCGAACTGGTGATTCTTGCCTAAGGCACAGAAGACATTTAGGTAAAGAACCGGGAGCACCGGATTAGCAAGTTGAAGTAGCAGTGGGCAGGGCACATATAACGCAGAACAGATGGCCGATGGGGCCGAATCGTTCTGGAATAGAGACCACGGACCGGTAAGCGCAGCGTAGGACGTCCACCCACAAGATGGACTGACGACCTAAAAGAGACCGCAGGGAAACGCGTGCAGGCCGCTTCCAATCAGCCCTTTTGGAGATCGATGGGGGAGGCCTATGTCCAGTAGTGGACGTCCTATGGCTGAAATGATGATAAATGATGAAGAACCGAGGCAAATCTAGTGAATACAGCACTCATGGGCGGAGCCAGGTACGGGCGGGGGGGGGGGGGGGGGACAGATACTTCCGCCCGTGGGAATGGGAGGAAAGAGTGGGTATTGTGGGTAAGCACCCGAATAATTTAAAATAACGTTGCATACCCCCCAATTCCCCCCTCCTCTCTACCTTAAGAAAAATCCAGACGCGCCTGACAGCACCGCCGTGACATAGGCCGTGATGCGTCAAATTGGCGCCGAACTTAGATTGTATGTAGAATTTCTATTTTACTCACATGTTACTGCTAAATAAAATGACAATAACTATGGACGGCCTTGAGCCGATACCGATGTATCTATAGTCGCTATAGTTTGTCTACGTAGGATGACAGCGGTTTTTCATCTAATACCCTGGCCTTGGCCGGATAATGGTCGGGCCCAACGAAATAAACGCGATGATTTTAATGCCGAGTCTACACGCTCGTTACGCACGCGGCCGCCTGACGGTTCGGCGGTTTTGTAGCTTGTGACAACCGTTTGCGACGCATCTAAAAGATATGAAAAAAATATTTAAAAATAATACATAATAAGTATATATGGAAGATACCACAGTGCCTCAAGACGAAGGTCTTTGACCAGTGTGTGTTGCCAGTGATGACATATGGTACTGAGACGTGGTCCTTAACTGTTGGCCTTTTGGAAAAACTCAGAGTCACACAGCGGGCAATGGAGAGAGCTATGCTCGGAGTTTCTTTGCGTGATAAAATCCGTAACGTGGATATTCGCCAAAGAACCAGAGTCACCGACATAGCTGTTAAAATTTGCAAGTTGAAGTGGCAATGGGCAGGCCACATCGCTCGAAGAACTGATAACCGATGGGGAAGAAAGTTTCTGAAGTGGAGACCACGAACCGGAAGACGCAGCGTAGGGAGGCCTCCCACTAGATGGACCGACGACATTGTGAGAGTCGCGGGCATCCAGTGGATGCAAAAGGCAGGCTGTCGTTCAGTGTGGAGGTTAAAAGGGGAGGCCTATGTTCAGCAATGGACGTCTTCTGGCTGATGATGATGATGATATATGGAAGAAGAAATTATTTATTTATTCGATATTATTGTATATATTGAAATGAATAAAAGAACTAAGTACCTAAAACTAATTTGATAAAGATGAAATAATTTATTAAGTTGATTTTATTGTAAGTAGGTAGGTACCTACCTACTAGTACCTACTAAATAAAATGTTCACTTCATCAACTTACCTAAATTCATTTGAGGATCGTATCCATAGGTGACGGTGAGCGCTTACCATCAGGCGGCCAGTAAGCTTAATTGTTTGTTTATATATAACTAGTCGACCGCCCCTGCTTCGCACGAGCGAAGCCGGGATATATAGCCTATGTCTACCGGGGATAGCGCAGCATCCCAACAGTGAAAGAATTTTTCAAATCGGTTCAGTAGTTTCGGAGCCTATTCAATGCAAACAAACAAACAAACAATCAAATCTTTCCTGTTTATAATATTAGTATAGATAAAAAAAAATCAAAGTGAAATATAATTGATCATGTACCTAGGTACTTATGTTTTATTTGTCTTTTTAACGGGGCCTTACGGCCAACTGGTAACGCGGTATCAAACTAGTGTTAAATCCGCTCAGTTGGAAAATCACGCGAACGTGAACCTTAACGCGCGCAGTTACGGTTTTGTTACGGGCACCTCTGGGGAAACTCGCTTTCATTACGCACGACAATTTGCAATATAAAATATTTTCTAGCTATTAATAAAAAGCAAATTAGAATGGTTCAAACCTTTTCTATGGTTCTCACCACTCGTTGCGTTAGTGAGTGATATTTATTATGATATATATATATGATTGGTTATTTTTACTGCGCTAAATTGTTATCTGAAGGTATACAGATACCTACAACACAAGCTTTGCTTAGTGTAGGTTCTGTGGACCAACCTACATGTTATCTTAAGCCTAATATTGTGAAAATACCTAGGTAATAGTATAATTTAGGTAATAAGTAACTAGCTTAGTATTTTTGAGTATTAAATTTAGTGGCTTTTGTATCAATGAAATAAAGAAATTTGAAATTTGAATTTGAATTATGATTATTTCAAAAATGCTACTCCCGTTAGGGATTTCGTTCAAAAGTCAGTAATTTCGCATGACATTTTCGTGCGAAATGAAAGCGAGCGATTTAGTTTGTCGATGTTTGCGGAGGTTTGGGTTTGCGGCTAACTAGCGAGCGTGTGGACCTACCATAAGGTATATAGTGGCCTTGCTACAGACAGTTTACACTACAGATTCTATCAGTGATCACTTCACACGTGGGTCGCGGTTGTTCACGGACGTGCTGCCTATATACCGGTAACATTGTGAGTACCAGTCAATGTATAAAGTTATATGATTATTTACGGGATTATTTACCATGGTAAGGTTGTGGAATGAGCTCACGACATTTCGGCGCAGTTACATGCACCATGTTCACGGGAAGAAACAAACAGGTCGTTTAGAACAGTGAATTCAATGTATTATTATAGGTTGATTTGTTATTTATAAAGCCATGCTAGAGCTGTATCTTTCGCACATTTTTAGGAAATATAAAAACCTATGAGTGATAACTAAATAACGAATGGGATCTTTAAAATAGCATGGCAAATGATGGTAAAGCTATTTTCGTGATGTTATTTTATAGGATACACACAGGGGCGGCTCTAGCCGATGTAGCGCCCGTGTGCAATCAAAGACCACAGGTCTAGTGATGGGGTCATTGTCCAATGTCCAACTAAAAATAAAACTTGGACCACTGCCCCGTACCGAGGGCCCGTAGTCTAAATGATTGGACAGAGTAAATAATAGTTGGACCACTGCCCCTCTCGAAGGCCCATAGACCGACTGGTTGAACCACGACCCCGTAACGGATTGAAGAACCGATATTTGATGGGGAAGAAAGGTTCTTGAGTGGAGACCACGAACGGAAGACGCGGCGTAGGTAGGCCTCCCACTAGATGGACCGACGACATCGTGAGAGTTGCGGGCATGGATGCCCGCGACAACCTGCCATCTGCAGCCACTCCAGTGGATGCAGATGGCAGACTGTCTTTCAGTGTGATATATGTCTGTGTGATATATATGTGATATGTGTGTTGATAGCCCGTTGGTAGGTACAGTTGGTAGTGAACCTACCTTCTGAGCGTGGGTTCGATTCCCACCTAGGACAAATATTTATGTGATAAACATTTGTGTTTGTTTTATATCAGGTTGTTACTATTTAAAACTATCTATGTATGTACCTATATCAGTCTCTGGTAGCCATATCACAAGCTTTGCTTAGTTTGGGGTCAGATGACCATGTGTGCAAAAATGTCCCGAATATTTATTTATTTATTTAGTGTGGAGTTTTGAGAGGGAGGCCTATGTTCAGCAGTAGACGTCTTCTGGCTGAAGATGATAGAATAATCATTGTATAATATGGTGCAGGTAAAATGGTTCTCACGTTGTACTACATGGTGGGGTCTGCGCCCTGCCACCAGGTGCTCCTCACGGCGAACGCTCTTAAACTCGACCTCACACACAAGACCATCAGCTTGCTGAAGAAGGAGCAGCTGGCGCCGGAATATGTGAAGGTGATCTTACAACTTTTCCTAATGGGTATTTTTTTACCTAAGTAGGTACCTATAATTCAGCTTTTATCACAACACTAAGGCTGACATGATAGGCTGACGTAAACACATTTCTGCCGTCCGATTACTAAAAGACCGCTAAGTGATATGGCACAGTGTCACAATAGCGGTCTTTTAGTAATCGGACGGCAGATTTATTGTGCGAACTGCTAGTCTGTGGAATGTACTAGCTGAATGGGTTTTCCCCGTTAGTTACAATCTGGGTGTCTTCAAGTCGAGAGTAAATCGGTTTCTTCTAGGCAAGCGTGCTCCATAGGCCGCATCGTCGCTTAACATCAGGCGAGGTGGCGGCCAAGCGCAAGCTTATCTACTATTTAAAAAAAACGTGCTTGAGTGTGGCAAGTGATGTAACGAGGTGAAACATGTCTTTTCGTGTTGTTTCCAAAACTCCATAGGAGCCTCTTGTAAAGTCTCCACCACTTTACAGGGGCATGAGTTTGACTTGACCGAGACTTACTTTGCTTGACTTTGACTGTGACTATGACTTGTTTGACGCTATTAATACTATGTAAACATGTTTAATATTACGACTAAAACACTTTGAATCCAAGGTCATGAAAATTTTAACAAAAAATAATTATCAGATAAACCCCCAACATACGGTGCCAACGCTGACCGACGGTGATTTCACCCTGTGGGAGTCCCGCGCGATCAGCCGCTACCTGGTGAACAAGTATGGTGCCGGCTCCAGCCTCTACCCGCAGGAGCCGCGAGCCAGGGCTCTGGTCGACCAGCGGCTGGACTTCGACTTCGGCACTCTCTACCAGAGATTCGGAGAATATTTCGTAAGTAATCACAGAATCTATTTAAACCCATCCGTTCCCCGATGGTTACAATCTGGGGGTCTGGACAAGAGCTTTTTTTTATAAATAATAGGCTTGCGCTAGACCGCCAACGCGCGGTCTACGGTGGAGCACACTTATGCCTAGAAGAAACCGATTCACTCGTGATTTGAAGACACCCAGATTGTATCTATCGGGGAACACCCATTCAGGCAGCGCATTCCACAGACTAGCAATTCGCACAATACAAGTGGAATCAAAGCGCTTCGTTCGGGTTTTCGGAATACCAACCATAAAGCGGTGTCGATTTTTTGTGCCCGCTCTGGCAGTCCGATAGAAAAAATGGGCAGGAGGGAATTAGATCATGAAGATAAGATACACACTCTCCGAAATGTACTTTCTGTTAGCGTTCACGCCTGCGGAAAGATGAAATTATACGGAACACTATTACTCCTAGCGGAGCTCTTGTCTAGACTCCCTGGGAGTGTTCAAGTCGCGAATGAATCGATTTCTTCTAGACAAGCGTGCTCCGTGCTGTAGATCGCCGAGTTGGCGGTCAAAAGCAAGCCAATAACTAAAAAATTATAAGAACAAAACTGGAAATAAAAGCCAATTACTTATACGACTCATTCATTCACTGACTAAATCACGAAATTATCGTACCTACCTACTTGACCTTAGATGCTGAAATTTGGCCGGTAGTTCTTATGGTCTTATAGGAATGGATTTGACGGAAGGGGTGAAACTTCAACTGGCTATCTATTACGGTTCGAAAGATACAGCCGTTTAAAGGTAGGACAGACAGACAGACAGACAGACATCGTAGGCTTAGTAATAGGGTCACGTTTTCACCCATTGGGCACGGAACCCTAAAAAGGTACGTGTTGGTGGCCTCGTAACTGCATCAGCACCATAAAACAAAATTATATTATTGTATTTACCCAGTCATCATTGACAATCAAGATAAATAATAGTAATTAATGGTAGCATAGGACATCCACGCACAAGATGGACGCAGACGACCTAAAAGAGACCGCAGGGAAACGCTGGATGCAGGCCGCTTCCAACCGGACCTTTTGGAGATCGATGGCGGAGGCCTATGTCCAGCAGTGGACGTCCTATGGCTGAAATTATGATGATTTAATGGTATTAGAATCCCCCGTCGATCCTGTTACGTAAATTATTTCCACCCAATGGTTACCTGGAAGAGATCACTTTTAGTGATAAGGCCGCCACTTGAGGCATTAGCTCGTGTTTTCTATCTGTTTGTAATTTTTATTTCTGGTGTACCTACACATTAAAGTTTATATATATTTATCTATCTAATCTTATCTCTCCAGTTAGATGCCGCATGCTTAGAATTTAAAGACATTATTATTCTATGGCCGCATGTGATGGCTATCTTTGTGAATGACTCAATGCTTTATCAAACCAATCCACATCAAACCACATCAAACCACCAAACTTATAGCACCAAAAAACTTTATGACCGCTCTAAAGGTTGTCGGTCGACTTTCAAACCGCGCGCGTTAGTGTCGCCGCACACGGGCCACCGGCCACAGCCACAAACGCCGATTGTACACACAAACGATTTGTAGCGTGTGGCCGCCACCGGCGCCAACCGTGTGCGGCGAGTCCATATAAAATGTACGAAAATTACAGGAAATATGCCAGTGGCGGCGTTTTGTGGTTGTGGCCGGTGGCCCGTGTGCGGGAGCCCTTAGACGCATGCGTGAGACGCGCGCGGTTGCGATCGGCCGTGATGCACGGCTCTAACCTCAAATCAGACATACAAGGGAGATATTACAGTAAAAAATATCGTTATGTTCATATGTCTCCGTGTTTCACCAACTTTTTAACTGTACCCGCAAAAACTGCAAGTACGATGTACATGATAGCCCGTTGGTCCAGTTGGTGAACCTGCCTTCAGCAGGTTTATTTATTTACTAAAGAATTTTTGACGCGCACTAATAAATTTGCAGCTACAACAATTCACTATATAGTACCTACCTACACATGCAAAAAAGGGGCGGCAAGGTCGTCTGTAGAGTAAGATTAAAGGCAACAAGCCTGCTTTAGGCATGGTGCGTTCGCACCCGACACGCCACCTTACTATATATCCCTTGTTTGTCTGATCTAAGGATGTGGTCATGATTTTTCCTCTAGACGCAAAAGGGGGTTCCTGGTACCTTGTACCTACTGTGGCTGTGGCATCGTATACATCCCAAACGACTGAACCAATTTTTTGGATTTCTTATCCCAAAGGGTAAAAACGGGACCCTATTAATAAGCCTACGATGTCTGTCTGTTTGTCAATCCGTCCCTCCATCGTTGTATTTTAAGCTGCGTGCTTCTTCTTCGACCACATCGTCGCTTACCAACAGGCGAGTTGGTGGTCAAACGCGGACAACTCCGCGATAAAAAAAACTTGGATCAAATTGTAATTCTTTATTCTAATATTTTCTACTCCAGTATCCTCAAATGCTGGAAGGAAAGGAAGCAGATGAAGCCAAACTCAAGAAGCTGGAGGAAGCTCTAGGTTTCCTTGACTTGTTTCTGGAAGGAAGCAAGTACGTGGCGGGTACTGAGCTGACCATAGCTGACTTAGCCATCGTGGCTTCGATAGCGACCTTCGAAGCAGTTGACGTCGACTTGAAGCCTTATCCCAATATTCTAAGGTAAATCTTAACTTCTCTATCTCTTCTCTTCTCTACATAGTATAAATTGAAGTCGCTTTCCGCGTCTGTCTGTATGTCTGTATGTCTGTATGGCCGCTAACTCCTCCTAAACCACGCAACGGATTTTGATGCGGTTTTCACCATCAGTTAGATACATTTTCAAGGAAGGTTTATATAATATAACTACCGACCCGCCCCAGATTCGCGCGTAAATTACACCCGTGCGAAGCAGGGGCGGCCTACTAGTTACTAATATTAGTTGATTAAGCCAAATTTCGAGAAATATACTAACCCATCTATTGTGCATGCATTTATAAATGTGTACCTATATGATATACTCGTGTTTCGTGCAAATAAATTATCTTATCTTATCTTAAAAAGAGGAAAGATTTGATTGTTTGTGTGTTTGCATTGAATAGGCTCCGAAACTACTGAACCGATTTGAAAAATTCTTTCACTGTTGGGAAGCTACACTATCCCCAGGTGACATAGGCTATATTATATTTTCAAAAAAAATTGGGATCCTTACTTAAACTCCAATAATGTAACCCAAGGTGTAATAATTTTTAATTTTAAAATTTTTGGTGAATACCCGTGCGAAGCCGGGGCGGGCCGCTAGTAAAAATATAAACAAAAAACCCGTCTGCAATAGTAGGTAGGTACAATGTTAAGGCGCCGTGACTAGCTGACTTTTATGTTTTTGAGGGGGTGAAGCAGAGGAAGTGGCGGCCGACTAGTCCCACCTACAGCGGGGCGCACCGCGTGAATCTCGCCGAAACGCGACGTCCTTCACCTATAGACAGCTATAGACATGTAATTTCGTCGGTCCACAGCATAGCTCCGTTGGCGCAGTGGTCTGGCCCCGCGCTGGTAAACCACGAATGCCCGGTTCAAATCTGTAGTATGTAGATATTTTTGGACTCAATTTTTTATCATAACACTAAATCAAAGGATACGGCCGTTTCTGCCACATATTTTGAGACTCGTAGGAGTGCTCTTCACTCCATTTGCTCCATTGATCTAAAATCATGAAATTTAGCAAGAAACAATCTCTTATCACAAGTAAAGGGAAAAATGCAAAAGCCAGAAATGGTTAGTTCCATTAAAAAAAAAACAACAGCCAAGTGCGAGACGGGCTCGCGCACTGAGGGTTCCGTACCACAACGTAACTTGTTAGGTACTAAAGTAAAAAAAAAGTGCATAAAGCCCAGGCGGTCACCCATCCAAGTACCAGCCGCACCCGACGTTGCTTCACTTCGGTGATCGTACGAGAACTGGTGGTGAACAGAAGTTGACACCGACTCGAACTTGGCCATTATTTATTATTTGTATTTGTAGTTGTTGTTTTTTAGTGTGTACTATTATCATGGAAAATGCCATGTGAAAGATACAGCCGTTAATAGGTGTGTGTACGTTCCCGATGAAAAAAAAAACGTTTTAGCGCAAAACAAACTTAACTTTGTTATTTAATAACTGTTGTCTCCATACATCGACCTAGGTTGCGATCAGTTTATCAAATGCAAAAATGTTTACAATCTCGAATATTAGGGTTCCGTACCCAAAGGATTAAACGGGACCCTATTACTAAGCGTACGATGTATGCCTGTCTGTCCGTCCCAAGTTATTTAGAACTTTTTTAGTTTTATTGTAGACTAGCTGCGCCTCGCGGTTTTACCTGCGTAGTGATGAAAATTGGTGATCATGATGATGAAAACAGTTTTTTTTTTCTCTTTCAACATAAGCTATCTTACAGGGAAAATCCCGTCAAAATCGGTTCAGCCATTTTGGAGTCTATATGGAACATCATCATCATCAGCCTTCATAGGAAACATACATACATATACATACATACACACATCGCCTTTTACATGTGTAGAGAAGATAGATAATTATTATGTTCAAAGAAGACTGTAACACCTTTTTAGGGTTCCGTAGAACTACAAAGAACCCATATACTTGTGTTCGTTCTGTCCATCCGTCTGTCTGTCTGTATGTCCATTCCAAGTTGTTTAGAACTTTTTAACTTTTATAGTAGACTAGCTGCGCCCCGTGGTCACCCGCGTAGTGATGAAAATTGGTGATGATGATGACAATGAAGATGAAAAGCAGCATTTTTTCCTCTTGTTATAACATCAGCTATCTGAGAGTGAAAATCCCGTCAAAATCAGTTCAGCCATTATGGAGTCTATACGGAATATCATCATCATCAGCCTTCATAGGAAACATACAAACATACATCGCTTTTTATATGTATATAGAAGAAATATAAATTCCAAAAATACTGTAATACCTTTTTAGGGTTCCGTAGAATTACAAGGAACCCATATAAGTTCGTTCTGCCCATCCGTCTGTCTGTCTGTCTGTTCATCCTAAGTTGTTTAGAACTTTCTAACCTTTATAGTAGACTAGCTGTGCCCCGCGGTTTCACCGTGTACTGATGAAAAATGGTGATGATGATGATGATGATGATGAAAAGTTAATTTTTTTTCTTTCCTTATAACATCAGCTATCTGAGAGTGAAAATCCCGTCAAAATTTGTTCAGCCATTTTGAAGTCTATACGGAATATTATCATCATCATCATCAGCCTTCGTAGGGAACATACATACATACATCGCTTTTTACGTATATAGAAGAAAGATATACTCAAAGAAGACTGTAACACCTTTTTAGGGTTCCGTAGAACTACAAAGAACCTATAATTATAAGTTCGTTCTGTCCACCCGTCTGTCTGTCTGTCCAGCCCAAGTTATTTAGAACTTTTTAACTTTTATAGTAGACTAGCTGCGCCCCACGGTTTCACCCACGTAGTGATGAAAAATCATGATGATGATGAAAAGTTTCATTTTTCTCTCCTTATAACATCAGCTATCTGCCAGTGAAAATCCCGTCAAAATCGGTTTGGCCAATTTTGAGTTTATACGGAATATCATCATCATCATCATCAGCCTTCATAGGGAACATACATACATACATACATTGCTTTTTACGTATATAGAAGAAAGATATACTCAAAGAAAACTGTAACACCTTTTAAGGGTTCCGTAGAACTACAAGGAACCCATATAAGTTCGTTCTGTCCACCCGTCTGTCTGTCTGTCCAGCCCAAGTTGTTTAGAACTTTCTAAACTTTATAGTAGACTAGCTGCGCCCCGCGGTTTCACCGTGTACTGATTAAAAATGGTGGTGATGATGATGATGATGAAAAGTTAAATTTTTTTTCTCTCCTTATAACATCAGCTATCTGACAGTGAAAATCCCGTCAAAATCAGTTCAGCCATTTTGGAGTCTATATGGAATATCATCATCATCATCAGCCTTCATAGGAAACATACATACATATACATACATACACACATCGCCTATTATATGTGTAGAGAAGATAGATAATTATTATGTTCAAAGAAGACTGTAACACTTTTTTAGGGTTCCGTAGAACTACAAAGAACCCATATACTTGTGTTCGTTCTGTCCATCCATCCGTCTGTCTGTCTGTCTGTCCATTCCAAGTTGTTTAGAACTTTCTAACTTTTATAGTAGACTAGCTGCGCCTCGCGGTTTCACCCGCGTAGTGATGCAAAATAGTGATGATGATGATTAAAAGTAGCATTTTTACTCTCCTTATTACATTTGTTATCTGACAGTGAAAATCCCGTCAAAATCGGTTTGGCCATTTTTGAGTCTATACAGAATATCATCATCATCATCAGCCTTCATAAGGAAGATACATACATACATACACACATTGCTTTTATATGTATATAAAAGTGTAGATATATTCAAATCAGACTGTAACACCTTTTTAGGGTTCCGTTGAACTACAAGGAACCCATATAAGTTTGTTCGTCCATCCGTCTGTTTGTCTGTCTGTCTATTCGTCCAAAATTGTTTCGAACTTTCTAACTTAGCTAGCTGCGCCCTGCGGTTTCACCCATGTAGTGATGAAAAAAAAGTGATGATGATGATGATGATGAAAAATTGATTTTTTTTTCTCTCCTTATAACATCAGCTATCTGAGAGTGAAAACCCCGTCAAAATCAGTTCAGCCATTTTAGATTCTATGCGGAATATCATCATCATCATCAGCCTTCATAGGAAACATACAAACATATACATACATACACACATCGCCTTATATATGTGTATAGAAGAAATATATATTCAAAGAATACTGTAACACCTTTTTAGGGTTCCGTAGAACTACAAGGAACCCATATAAGTTTGTTCTGTCCATCCGTCTGTCTGTCTGTCCATCCCAAGTTGTTTAAAACTTTCTCACTTTTATGGTAGACTAGCTGCGCCCCGCGGTTTCACCCGCGTAGTGATGCAAAATAGTAATGATGATGATGATGATTAAAAATAGCATTTTTGCTCTCCTTATTACATTTGTTATCTGACAGTGAAAATCCCGTCAAAATCGGTTTGGCCATTTTTGAGTCCATACGGAATATCATCATCATCATCAGCCTTCATAGGGAACATACATACATACATACATAGATCGCTTTTTATATGTATATAGAAGAAAGATATACTCAAAGAAGACTGTAACACCTTTTTAGGGTTCCGTTGAACTACAAGGAACCCATATAAGTTCGTTCGTCCATCCGTCTGTCTCTGTCCATCCCAAGTTGTTTAGAACTTCCTAACCATTATAGTAGACTAACTGCACGCCGCGCATTCACCTGCGTAGTAATGAAAAAAATTGTGATGATGATGATGATGAAAAGTTGCAATTTTTTTTCTCGTCATAACATCAGCTATCTGATAGTGAAAATACCATCAAAATCGGTCCTGCAGTTTTCGAGTCTATAAAGAACGTTACAGACACACACATACGCACACGACGAATTATTTCAAAAACATTAGAAAAATAACAAAAAGAAAATGGAAAATGTGAGAATTGAACCCGAAGCCTACTCACAGTCGCAGGAACTTATCCATTGCGTCAACCACTCGTCCAATTGAAATATGATGCTAGTGGTGAAATTATGCTTCTAATATATAAAATAATATAAATGTACAAACAAATCGTCACAAAATGTAAGGTAGCATCAGGTAGCCCGTCTGCTTGTTTGCCACCTGTGGCACATAAAAAAAAAGTAGACTAACTGTGCTCTGCAGGTTCACCTGCGAAGTAATGAAAATGTGATGATGATGATGATGATGAAAAGTTGCAAATTTTTTTTCTCCTCATAACATCAGCCATCTGACAGTGGAAGTCCCATCAAAATCGCTCCTACCGTTTTCGTGTAAAGAACATTACACACAAGCATACAAACACAAACACACACACACACACACACACGCATGCACGCATGCACATGACGAATTATTTTAAAAACATTAAAAAAAAATACAAAAAGAAAATTGGTAAATATGAGATTTGAACCCTGAACCTTACTCACAGTCGCAGAGAACTTATCCAATACGTCGAACCGTTCGGCCAACTGGACTATGACAATTGTGGTGAAATTAAGCTTCATAAAATAATATATACAAACAAATCGTTACAAAATGTAATTTTCATTCGCCTGCCTTTTTAGTACTTATAATCCAAGAAAACATTGCGGATAAGGTAGGTACTTACTTTACAACTTCCGTCAAGGTGTTTTTGTGTCATAAAGTTGAGATTATATTTTGGAGAGGTTAGCGGAACAAAGCGACACACGTCCGTCTAGCAGCGCGCCTCAGCGGTCTCTGTCACATCGCGTAAAAATAAAAGAGAAGTGAAAAGACGCCGCGGCGGCACGACGTCTCGTTCGACACGTTCGAGCCAGTTTATGATTAAATTAATTAATAGTTAGAAAAATTGAATTTTAACCGATAAATAAAAACTATGATGCTATTTGTAACAATATTTCACATCATTCTTGTAAATTTTGTAAAGATTTGTTCATAAATAGTCGAGATAAAATTGTATGCGTTTAGGTAAATTTCAAGGTTAGAGGTTATTTCATGATTTTTTTCTATCGAGAAAATTTATCGGAATCGTGTTTTGGATCCAATGGTCCACTCAGAAATATGATCAAAATTACCAAATATTTTTTTTTACTGCTTTAAAATGAATACATTATCTTAAAAAAATGTTCTGTGAAGCCTTTTTCACTGTAAGACCGCCTTAAGATTGTTACATAAGGCATGTAGGCAAAGTTAATATCATCCTTGGATGTAGGTGATCTTTTACGCACTAGATATTTTGGCGCCTGACGAGCGCTGATAGTTTGAGGGTGTAAAAATCACCTACTTTGTAAATCAAGTGTAAATAATCAAATTTTCATTACTAGTGTACGGTAAGACAAAAAAAAACAGTATCGTTTTTTAATTTCCGGCCGAAAAAAATATTGCAAAGCCCTAGAACACACCACAGAGGTTTAATTTGCATATAGTTGATAACTTTATTTCACAAAGTAAAAAGTTTCTGCCATAGTACTACAGACCTACATGGTGGAAAAAATTAAAGTAAGCTCAATGCACGCTCAATGGTACCTACGATGGTACTAAGGACATGATATTTTTTTACTAGTTCGTTTTTTAAACGGTATCCTTTTTTAAATTCCCGCAAAAAAATAATTACAAAAGCACCAGGTTCACGCACCACAGAGGTTAGTTTACATTCACAAAGTAAAAAGTTTCTGACATAGTATATGGACCTACATGGTTGAAGAAAATAAAAAAGCAAGCTCAATGGTATTTTTTTTATCGATTTTTATATTACCACCACAGATTACCACCCACATTTTGAGTCATCAATTTCCAGTATGTTGTTTATTATGGTCTCCAGTTCCTCTTTCCCCAGCGCTTTTACCGTGAGGTTGATCTTCAGATATCTATACCACCTATACTCAGTGCTCGAAATGGAACGGAACCCACCAGTGAGCTTACTCTTGACACTCGATTTCAATCGTAATTTGGGATTGGGATAGAAAACATACCATTTGGTACTCTTCAATCGCGTCAAGAGTACCGAAAGCGTCGAGTTGAGTCGATTTTATTTAGGTCCATAAAATTCCACCATTATCGGTTCCAATCGTGCGCTAGTTTAGAATTCAAGAGTACCAAAATGGCATGTTTTCGATCCCAATCCCAAATTCGATTGAAATCGAGTGTCAAGAGTAAGCCCACAGAACGCCGTTCCGGTTCGTGAAATCACCGTTCCGTTTCGTAAAGAAATCCAAAGACACCTCACTCGTCAAAATCGGTCAAGCCGTTTAGGCTATAGAAGGTACTAAAGGAACCCAGAAACATACTTACATGCTCACATACAACCCAAAAACATTACCCTCCGTCTTGGACAATCGGTTAAAAGTTTTTATTTATTTTATTTTATTTAATCAACAAGTTTGCAAGGTTTGAAGGGGACTTCCGATTCGCGAGTAAGTCCAATTCGACTTTGCTTACAGGGTGGCCTTATAATAAAGTGTTCTTTGTAACAGGTGGTTCGACTTGGTGAAATCGACAGCGGCAGGCTATGAAGACGCAGTCCAGAAAAACGTGGAGGTGTTTAGAGAAATCGTGGAACAAATCAAGAATAAAACTGTTACTCTCGGCTAATGCTAGTGATTATTCTATTTTATTCATAAGTTTGTTTTTAATAAATTAAATTATAGCGTTTTGGCACATAAGTATTTTTTATTTTATTTTATTTACATGAATATTAAGGTTATTGTAAAAAAATATTTTTAAATGCACACAATTATATACCAGTGTTAATAAAATTGTTTTTATTTAATACTAGCAACCCGCCCGCCCGGCTTCGCACGTGTGTAATTTACGTGCGAAGCCGGGGCGGGTCGCTAGTTATATATATAAACCTTCCTTAAAAATGTATCTAACTGATGGTGAAAACCGCATCAAAATCCGTTGCGTGGTTTAGAAGGAGTTAGCGGCCATACAGACAGACAGACGCGGAAAGCGACTTCATTTTATACTATGTAGAGATTTTAACCCCCGACGCAAAAGACTTGTTATATTCCGGACATTTATTCCTGTAAAGTTCATATTTTGTGGCATAATGAACTCTTGTGGCGGTCTTTTTAATTTCATTTCCAGATTTCCGGACGTTTCGGAATTACCCCGCATTTCGGACAAAGGCTTGAAGCCCAGAAAATTCCGGAAGAATGGCAACCGTGGGCCTAAGTGACACCTTTGATGTGGAAATTTACTGGATCAAAATGGAGTTCGTCACTGGTTTTTCTCATAACAACGGGGTTTTCTAGAGTATTCTTTATTGCACAATAAAATGCGAAATATTTTCTGCCAGTCATCCACACTAGACAAATCACGTGTATCAAAATAACTGAAAAAATATGTCATCCAAGTAAACGAAATTGTGTATAATTTATCACTTATTTTGAATACGGTTTGTTTTATATGTAATTATGTAGCTCGAGTTTTTTTTTATTTCTTCTGCCAGCCTATAAATCGAACTATTATATATTATATAATATTATAAACGTGAAAGTTTGTATGTGTGGATGTTTGTTCCTCTTTCACGCTGCATCGGAACAACGGATCGACCTGATTTTTTGCATGGGCAAGAGCCAGAGTGACATAGGCTACTTTTCATCATCGCCATTTTTCATCAATACGCGGCTGAAACCGCGGGGCGCAGCTAGTTATCAATACGATTTTATTATACAATTGGCAATGTTATACTAAAGACTATGCCCAATCGGTTTTTTTAATACTTCGTCAGTGATTTTATATCGTCTTGATCTTCAAGAACAAAATATAGCTCTGGCCGGTGAGCGCTGCCTTACCTAATGCTTCTACAGGTACTTACTAAGCTTATAATTTTTATCAAGCATTTTCGTAAAGCATAATTACCCAATTATTTATCTGTATAGTGATCCCCCCTCCAAATCCAGATTACAGCTGTGATATGATAAGGAGAGGATAAATAGAACTCGGACTAAATATTTCTCTCAGTACACTGCAAATACCTACTCTTATTTGACTCATTCCAAAAGTCTCACGCTAAATAGGCGTGCGTTTATAATAAATTCTTAATAAATTTGGATTATTTTAACTCGATTTTTTGCAGAATTAATTCTTAAACTAATTAATATTTTTTTAAGTATTGATAAAATGGGTGTCACTGTATACTATACAGATGGGTCACCGCCGTGCGATCGAGTTTTCCTCATAGCGAAGATTCTAAACGTCGAGCTCAATTTGAAGAATGTTAACTTTAACAAGCAAGAGCATCTGTTGCCTGACTTTGTGAAGGTAATTCATAAGTGCTTATTTATTTACTTCCTACTCAGAGCAAATAAAAATACAGAGGCACTACGGCGCACTGCCAAAGTGACGCCAAAATCGCACTACGTGAATTCCCAATAAATACACGACTCGCGCACACATACGCATTCAACACTACGTGAATTTCTCGTCAGAAAATTGTACTGGCAACACTTCGACTATGCACACATGTTTCAAAAAGTGGCTTCAGTTTTCGCGTTCGCCGTAGTGACTCTGTATTTTTATTTGTTTTGAGCCTTCCTAACAAATGTTACGTTTATTACCAAAACAAACAAAAAAACCACAAATATTTATTTTAATGATGCGAGATCAGTGAAAAAAAAAACGGAAAAGAGAAGAATTTTGGTACCTAAGAGTTAGAAATAATAGTCGGTGACAAGTTTCTGTTCAATACCAAGTTATAACTGGTAATTTCGTTATTGAATTTTGTGGTGGTACGAAACTCTTAATACGCGAGTCCGACTCGCACTTGGCCGGTTTATTTATTATTTCTTAGTCAATCCGCCGTACCATTAAATAGGTATTCTGTAAAAATTTCAGTTGGCTATCTATTACGGTTCGAAAGATAAAACCGTTAATAGGTAGGACATACAGACAGACTAGGGTCCCGTTTACACCCTTTGGGTACGGAACCCTAAAAACCACATAAGTTTCATTAGTAAAACAATTTTTGTAGCTTCGTCTATAACATAAATTCATCATCATCATTTCAGCCTATAATGTTCCCACTGTTGGGACACAGGCCTTCTCTGCAGAGAGAGAGGATGGGCGCTAATCCACCATGCTGGCCCAGTGCATTTGTGAATGTCATATGTCTGTGAACTTTTGAGTTTCTAGCGGTTTCCTCAAATTCAAATTCTAATTCAAAATATTTATTTGTCAGAACATGGTAGGTACACATACATATAAAGTAGCATACATGGTCGTAATAATGGAGACGTATCTCATGTCCTTGCCTGTTACAGCGTACAAATGTTAGTTTTTTATATATATTATTATTAGTTTTTGTTAAAGTTAAAAAAAAATAACGAAATTATGTCTGAGTTAGAATATTGTTAGAATCATATTTTGGTTTGGTTGTATTTTATACCTTAATTAGATGTTTATTTCTACCTATATAAGCAATTATTATCATTTTATCTATTCCTAGTAGCTAGTCTCGATTTTATGTCAATTATTTAGTCTACATTACATATCAAAACATTTTTATCATTAAGGAATTCTGAAATTTCATAGTAGCTTTTTTGTGCTAATACAATTTTAAGTTTATTTTTAAACATTCCAATATTTAATTCTCTGATTTAATTCTCACTATGATATTTTCCTTCACCGCTATAACATCACCAAACATACATTCACTCGCTTATATTTCCAGATTAACCCTCAACACACGGTCCCTACATTAGTAGAGGGAGAGTTTGTTCTGTGGGAGTCTCGTGCCATCTGCCGCTACCTGGTGAACAAGTATGGCGCCGACTCCAAGCTGTACCCGCAGGAGCCGCAAGCCAGGGCTTTGGTCGACCAGCGACTGGACTTCGACTACGGGATGTACGAGACCTTTGCAGTGTATTTCGTAAGTATTTTTTTCATCACAATCATCATTATCAGGTAGAAGACAACTACTGCTGAACAAAGGCATCCCCCTTAGACCTCCACACTAAACGACAGCCTGCCATCTGCATCCACTGGATGCCCGCGACTCTCACGATGTCGTCGGTTCATCTAGAGGGAGGCCTACCTACGCTGCGTCTTCCAGTTCGCGGTCTCCACTCAAGAACCTTTCTTCCCCGTCGGTTATCGGTTCTTCAAGCAAAGTGACCTGCCCATTGCCACTGCAACCTGCAAATTTTAACAGCTATGTCAGTGACTCTGGTTCTTTGGCGAATATCCACGTTCCCTTAGTTATTCTAAGCACGTTCCAGATTCTTTCGCACAAAGAAACTCCGCGCATAGCTCTCTCCATTGCCCACTGTGTGACTCTTCAGTATTTTTTTGAATTTAAAATCCTCACGACATAAGTGAAAACTTCATCAACTATATTTCTCTCGCTCCCATAGTCGACTGGAGCCGATTTTACCCGAACGAGTAGGTATCTGAGCGTGACGGTCACGCGAGTTCAGCGCTTTTTGACCACCCCAAAAAGGGACCAACGTGCCTTTGATATGACCAAGTAGGTATCTTACAAAGGAAGAGGGAAAAGGCTATAATTTTATAAGTATGGTTAGAACCGTCACCGCCCCAATCTCCACTCTATATTATATAGCTGTTATACCACTGAAGCAACTGTACCAGCGTATTTGCTGTATTTTAATCACCCTTATAAGGGGATGTAATTTAAGGATTTCATGGAGTAAAATTTTATGAATGTCACGCTGTTGAAACTGTGTGAATATACTGTAAATGTTTTGTATTTTTTATTGGAGTTCATGGGGGTTGTAAAATTGTCTACACGCTAATATTTTTTTTTCATTCCTTTGCCTATCTAAATTTATACTTGCAAATTTTCATCAAAATAAGACGAATAGAAAAAATGCCATATAAATCAAAACTATGCCATAGACTTCTACACCCTATTTTGTTCAGTTTCGGTAAAATACGCCAGCGGTATATGTCTTACTAGCTGCGGCCCGCAGTTTCACCCACGTAGTGATGAAAAATGGTGATGATGATGATGATGAAAAGTAGCCTGTCACTCTCTGGCTCTTGATGCAAAAAATCAGGACGATCCGTTGTTCCGTTGCAGCGTGAAAGAGGAACGAACATCTTTCGCGTTTATAATATTAGTAGGATAGTATGATCTATCCTAATTTATCCTTTATTCCACCAGTATCCTCAGCTCACCGAAAAAGCTCCACCAGAACCAGCCAAGCTCAAAAAACTGCAAGACTCCCTTGGATTTCTAAACACATTCTTAGAAGGCGGAAAGTACGTCGCTGGTTCCGAGTTCACCATCGCTGACTGTGCCATCGTATCTACTGTGGCGGTCATTGAAGCTGCGAACATAACAGACCTAAAGGCCTATCCTAACATTGTTAAGTAAGTTTGGAGGGGCAAGTGCCTTTATTAACTAAACAAAATACAAGCTATAACTAACACTACAAATACAGTTAGACTGCCCATAGACCGTTGAAGGTCTAAAGACAATCCAAGTGCTCAAGCCCACTACCAGTCGGCAGGGTACCTAGCATGCTGGCGGCATTACCACGCTGAATGGCAATACTTATGCGTTGAGCCAGAAACAGGCTAGCATTATGGCCACGCGTCGCATTAACCAGGCGATCTGAAAGATTTTTGAAAAGTAAGTAAGTTTGGTGCACTGCGGGCATGTGTCCATAAACCCAATAAAAAGCCATATATCCGATGCCATAAGACCTCCATCACAGGATGCGTTTATAGAATATCCGGTGTTGTACCTAGCTCATTTCTTCCATGCATTTGCAAAGTGTAGATTGTGAATTATTTATTTGCCAGATTTGCGACCAGTCTATCTGGAACGTTTCAAGATCATCATGCCACAGCTTCCTCGGCCTGCCTTGGCTCCTTGGCACCCACTGCGTGATCCGCTGGGCCCATCTATCAGGGTTGCCTTCCATAATTTGGCAGCTTTGATGGCAACATCAGCGATTTCAGTAATTGAATGCAGCGTAGTCTAATAGGAAGCTACGCGCTCTATCGCTTTTAATTATTCTACATTTATCAAATGCACCGAAGGTCTTTCCGCAAATTATCCGAGAAAATGTACTTCCTTCTACCTAATTAGGTACCTACGCTGTGAAAGTTTACTTAATGTGCTTCTATGCCTCTCGTTTCAGGTGGGTCGAGCTGGTCAAGACCGCCGTGCCAGAATACCAAGAATCAATTGAGAAAAACATCGAAATATTTAAATCTCTTATTTCCCAAATGTCTAGAAACTAATTTTAGGTAATATCTACTGTTATTTGTTTGTAAACGAAAATTTGAGTAGGTATGCAGTATGCATGCGCCCATTTTTATTTTTATTAAGTACTAGCGGCCCGCCCCTGCTCGCACGCGGGTATATATTACTTATAGCCTATGTCACCCGGGGATAGTGTAGCTTCCCAACAGTGAAAGAAATTTTCAAATCGGTTCAGTAGTTTCGGAGCCTATTCAATGCAAACAAACAAACAATCAATCAAATCTTTCCTCTTTATAATAGTGTAGAGCGGCAGATATTTAGTGAAAAAACCCGGTAAAATACGTACCTCAGTATGAATTAACCATCCACGTCGTAAGTAACACAATATTATTAGTTGATTTATTTAATAATTAGATTAGAATTTTGTATTATAAGTGAATAACAAATATTTTTTTCCGATCGAAACCGAACTTGACATATACATCATATAGATAGTACCTAGTGGTAGTAGTGGTACCTTTTTCTGTGTTGGTTGATCGTTGACTCGTAGATGTTTAGTTTAAGTAAATAAAGTGTAGATTTTTTATTTATATTATACGAGAATTACTCACGTTAGATACTACGACTATTTCAGGGGTATAACTAAAGGGTATGCTACGCCGAAAGGAGGTCATTGTACCTACTCATAATATTGATAATTTTTTACTAAGGGACCAAACCTGAAATCGTAATAAAAACAGTTGTAAAAAAGCTGAAAACCATAGAAAACGGTTATTGACACTCTAGAAAATGTATGGAACAGATGATATCTTCTTCGCGATTTTAGGTTTTGTCCCGTAGTAAAAGTGGTAAAAGTTGTTCATAATGATGAGTAGCTATAACATACCTCTTTCGGTTTAGCCTATACCCTTTCCTTATTACCCTGTAGTTTCAACCGTATTGGTATTGCCAGTGGCGGATCCAGGAATGCTAGCGGCGCCACGTTGAATGGCAATGCTCAATTTCCTGTGCGATATAAAAGTCAGCATTCTGGACACCCACGCCTCCACCAATCGCATGGCTAAGTCCCGATAAAGGCCCATAGCAGCCGGCCCCCACGGACCCGTCGTCTCCACCCCAAACGGAGCGAACATAATAAAATTATGTACACCCGGTCAAGGTGTGCATATTTGCGCTGTTTGAGGTTTTCGGCTTGAGCAGCGGCATCGCTATAGCTAACTTAACCTCTCTGAGACCTAACCTATATTCTTTTACGCATACATAAGTAAAATTACCGAATTAAACCATCTTTAATACTGAATAGTTTAATTTATAATGTAAGTAGTAACATAATTTAATCCTTAAAATAAATAAAAATTATGAATAATCTTAGGAATGATCATAATTTTAACACAGAAAAAAAAATGTAGCAAGCGATTTTTTTGTAAAGTATAGGAGTATAATAGGGATTACTTTTTCTTCATCATTCTTACGAAGGAGTCCACACCATCCTGGTTAGCCTCCTTGTAGCCGGGTGCGGTCTTCTGCACTGTCTCGTACCATCTGGAGTTTCAAAATCCATGGTTAGCATAATGGGAATTGAAATTTGAATAAATACATTTCAAATACATTTATACAAAAAAACTGACTTCACGGGAATATTCATACCATAATTTTCCACACATAGAGATGGAATATATTTAATGTAGTAACACTCGAGATCGGTAGGTGGTATTCTTATTTATCTAAATATTTTTTTCTGACATTTGTGAACCATAATAAATTATGAACTATGAACTATTGAACCATAATAATTATTATTTGTGAACTATTTATGTAATTTTTTTTCATTAGTGTAGGGGAGGGGAAGCTCTGGAGATGGTCCCCACAAATAATTCATTAACTTTGGCTCTTACATTTTTGAACCATCTCTAATATAGATAATACCATGGATATCATCATGGATATCATGGATAGGTAATACGAATAACATGCGCCTGTTGATTTGGCAATAGCAATAATTTAGAAGGTAGGTAATATAATTGTATTAAAATGTACCTACTGTTCCAGTACGGTAGGGCTGTAGGATCCAGCGAAATAATAACTAGTAGGATCACCTCTTAATATTGGCGTATTTCTTGAAGTCTACATCGGAAGCCTCCATAGTGGAGACGGTGGCGACCAGGCTCAGATCAGCGAGGGTGAGGTTCCTGCCGGCGACATAGGTCTGACCTTCCAGGAACTGATCTAGAAACTTCAGTGCGTCTTCCACCTTGGTCTTCTTTTCACTATCGGCTGGCTGGCCGAAGAATGCTATCGGATACTGCGGATTAGGAACAAATAAGTTTGTATTAAGCGTGGGGATTTCAGCAACACCCCTCTGTAAGAGGGAGACCTTTGTCCAGCAGCGGATGTTTACTGGCTGATGTGATGTGTGTAAAGTTTGTATTAGCTATTTGAGCTGAATAACTACCGCTTATCATCAAGCGAGGTGGCGAACAAACGTAGGTAAGCCTAGAAATCGCAGCAAAATTTTACCACGGAATAAAAAGTTATCATACTTTTTTGAATGACCCGGTCTCACCACTGGTCTCACAGAAATGTGCGTCACCGATGGCGCGATAAAAAAAAACAGAAACATAGATTTAGAATAGAATAGAATCATTTATTGGCCTTATAACATTCGTTATACTGGGCAAGTCAATTTACAGTGCAACGCTTAACGCGTTTATTTTACTCCCATTTGGGGGACTTTTTTCTCCCATAGGTGGCAAACAAACTACTTAGAACTAAGTAAGTGGTATAGAACTGTTAGAAAGTCTAGTGAGATAGAGTAAGTCATTACAAAATAGTACTCGAGTTTTTGGACAGTCTTGTTACAGTACCTAAATTTGAATAAATTGGTTCGATTCTATCAAAATAACTTACAAAGTAATTGCCGAAACTCGTGGCTAACGTCCCGATATCGAAGTACAATCTTTGGTCGACTAATGCCCTGGCTTTGGGGTCTTCAGGGTAGAAAGACGAGCCTTTTCCGTACTTATTAGCCAGGTACGTGGTGATGGCGCGAGATTCCCACAAGACTAAACCATTGTCGACTAGTGTGGGCACTGTGTGCTGGGGGTTCATCTATGGACAAACGGTGATGTGTTAGTTCCGTAAAAATAACCAACTATCTTTTGAATAACCGTCATGGTACGGTCAAAAAATTTAATCTTTCAGAGCGCCTGGCCAAAATGCTGGCGTGTTTCTGGCTCAAAGCATAAGCATTGCCATTCAGCGTGGTAATGCCGCAAGCGTACTGGGTACGCTGCCAACTGATAGTAAGTTGAGCATTTGGATTGTTTTAGACCTTCAACGGTCTATGGGCAGTTAGTGTTAGTATCAGCTTGTACTTATTTTGTTTAGGTAAGTAAGTATGTAGTCTTTAGGCACTTACGCATTTCAAAAACGTTGAAAAATTTTAGAATCCCAAGCGAAAAGCGAACACTAGAGAATTTAATCAACTCTGTGTCTGTAAGAATCTATTTCATGACATGATCTCAGCTGATCTGATTATTATCAAGACCGAATGTGGTGGTCTTTACCTATCTAGATAAGCCCTGCTATGTTACATGCCACATGCGGACGATGTCTCAAAAATTGCAATTATTAGTGACTGGGAAGTTCAATGGTCTTAGATTGATGCCTGTAAAAATACCGTACCTACAGTACGGTCAACTTCAAGAGCTACAAACGGACATCTGAGTTCTTTATATTCTTATGTCAGAAACGCCGATATTTCATTTGGTCGCTTTATAAAGGTTGCATACGAGAGAGGCTGCGCGAGCGCCGCCGGTGTTTGGCTGTCTATTTTTCAATTTGATAAAATATTAATTATAATTATAGAATACATTCGTATCGGTGTCTGATAGGACGTGTTAAGTATTGCCTGATAACGTGATAAATTGGTAAGTGTTTGAAAATATGTATTTTAACAGTTTTACAAATGAAATAGTCAAGTTTTTACGTTAGGGTACTTGTTTTGTATATATTTGTGAATTGAGTGACGCAGCGCAGGTAACAAGCAAGGTCATGTCATGATGCTGTTTATCTTGAGATTGTGTAATTCTACTTAGTAGGATTTGTCCTGCCTTCTGCGCTTGGGGGCGTGAGTTCGATTCCCATTTAGGATAAATTTTAAACTATCGCGGTTGTTCACTAAAGTTATATGAGTATTGCCGTGAACATGGTGCATGTAACTGCGCCGAAATATCGGGAGCTCATTCCACAACCTTACCACGGTAAATATCCCGTTAATAATCATATAACTTTGTAAAAATTCATGTGATGAACATTTATGTTTGTTCTATATCTGGGTGATAATATCTATATATGTATTTCAAAATATATTTATGTTTGTACTTATGTCAGTCTCTGGCAGCCATAGTAGGTACAAGGTTTGCTTAGTTTGGGGCAGATGAACGTGTGCGCCAAGATGTCCCGAATATTTATTTATTTGTTTATTTATATCATCATTTTCAATCAAAGAATTCTATAGATCGATGTTTTCAATACTGTCTTTATTTTGTCCACTGCTGGTCGTATGTTTCTCCTCTCATAACTTAGCATGAGATGAATTCAGATACAGTATTAACATTCACTCCATATTAGACAAATATTATGCCATACCTAAGAATAAATGGATGAAAAGTTTAATGGTTATAAGTATAATCTTGAATAAACTATATTGAGAAAACATAAAATATAAACAACTAAAAACTACTTGAAAAAATACAAACTAATACTAATATATAAAACTAAACTAATCGAATAAATACCTAAGAATAATACCTAAGATTTTTTTTTTCTTTTGCTCTAAGAGGGAGGCCTTGTTCAGCAGTGCACATTTAATGGCTGATGATGTGTGTGTGTATGCCTTACCTTACTCTTCGCATGAATCAAAGCTAAGAACACTATCTCTATCTATCAAGTATTCGTGTCACCTTTCAAACAAAAAATTTAATCAAAATCAGTTCAACCCATCAACCGTTTGGGAGCTACGACACAGAAGACATGTCATAATGGCTGTAATTTAAAATAATTATTTGAAACTATGTATATATTTTTGTGCTGTTGGTCTTAAATAAACATAAAATAAAATAAAATAAAATAAATAATAGACACTGTGTAATAGACAGCTACGATGCCACAGACAGACACGTACCCCCGTAAACACGTACCCCCCTATTAATAAAAGTGGAGTAGTCTTTGAATAATTACGCCGTGTTTTGTCTTTTTCTCTTTCAAATTTTGAACTCGATCGAAAAAGACAAAAGGCGGTGTAACTATTCCGAGGCTACTCTACGTTTATTAATAGGGGGGCTAATGTTAAACTTATAACACCCCTCTCTATGCGTCAGTAGTACCTAGTATTCTTCTTCATGATAGTTGTTCTGTCCGCAGTGGAGGATGTCCATAACTCTGTTCTACACGGCGGGGTCCGCACCGTGTCGGCTGGTGCTGCTCGTGGCAGCTGCCCTGGACCTGCAGCTCAACCTGAACAGCGTGGACCTGAGCGCGGGAGAACACCTCAAACCGGACTTCTTGAAGGTACGCAGACGCACCACGGTTGATGTTTGGGAAGTTAAGAAACCAGCCAAGTGCGAGTCAGACTCACGCACCAAGGGTTCCGTACAAACTTTTATATAGGTATGTAAATGACATTGATGTAAAATTACAGGGGCAACTGTCTTTATAAACTAAACAAAATACAAGCTAATACTAACAATACAAATACAGTTAGACTGCCAATAGACCGTTGAAGGCCTAAAGACAATCCAAATGGTCAAGCCCACTACCAGTTGGCAGCGTACCCAGCATGCTGGTGGCATTACCATCACGTATTGTATATTACCTAGTTTCACAGACCAATAAAGTCACTGTATCATTGTATCAATAGATAGATATAAGAAAATTTATATAGGCAATGTGTTTCCTGGAATTTTAGGATGGAGCACGTCGATCTAAAAGAAATATTTTTACTCCAGTATTGAAGATATGCCAGCAGGTTCCATGCTTTGGCAGTAAGTACCTATAGGTAAGCATCATGAATGTAGAACCAAACCGTGGCGTACAATGTTATTAAATATCCTTGAGGTAGCGTAATGTCCTTCTACTTGTCCTTGTATACACTTACACATATCCACACGCATTATAATTGTATAATATTTGTATGTATGTGTTAGAATTATTGTATAAGTGTTCACTTTTCATATAAACTGGTATATATACCAGTCTATACTCCCACATAAAATAACAATCAAATAAACATGTTTACTTGATATAATTATTATGTACATTTTGTTGGTAGTCCTGCCGGGCAGACGCACATGTGAATACTGACAACACCAATATTTACGTGCGAGCCGAATCTTTTGTATTTTTATTTTAATTTTATCAACAAAAAAAAAAACTTTCTTTGTATTTATGTAAAGTTACATAAATACAAAGTATACATATATACAAAGTATACCATTATTGTAGTTCTACAATAATGGTTTTAGGTATTATGTATTGTGTAAAATTTAATGTCTAGGTACCCTCATAATGTATTTTTTTCCAAACTCTTTATTTTTTTACTACTTATTATTACGTAGATTATATAGTATAGTTTATTCTTTGAGATAAAGACTTGTAACATTTAGGTACTAATAATATTTTTGATTCAACAACATTGACTATCAAATAATAACATCATATTTTTTTTATTACCTACATTTGGATTTTGTGCTATATAATTTATTATATATATATTATTTTGTACTTAATTATCATAATCATAATAGTTAATATGCCGTGTAAAAATATTTGTAACCGGCCTCTTATAGCAAATTTGACGGTTTTAAATCAATTTTATTCAGTTAAATTACAATATTTGAGCTGGAAAAAAATGCATGTCTCAGATACATGAGGCTCTGATTTTAAACTTTCCTCGATCAAAAAAAAATCTGAAACAAAGTCGATTCAGTTTATTTTTTTTCGTTTTATGCTCTGATGAAAGCTCGTAACAACCTGGAAATTGCATGTACTGAAAGGCAATTTTATTAAAAAAAAAAATATTTGGATAGAATTTTGATAGTGAATAGCGCTTCAATATATAAAATGTACTGTTACCATGATCCCAATAAATTATTGATTAATTGATTGAAGTCGAAGGGGGAGGGTGGCACTAATCATGACCTGAGTCATGAAGCTTGTCATGCAGGCATGATGAAGCACAACTCGAGGCGTTCCTTAGTCACGTCTCCACTGAGCTGTTATCGGTTCAAAGCTGATTATGTGGCATTGCAGTGCAGATTTGAGGATCTCTGTGTTTCGACCAGTTACATCATTATACCTAGTACACCTGTCGTGATGTTGTTTGTTACCAATTTCGAATGATGCAATATTCATATCATATGTAGGTATAGATATAACTTGATATAAGAAAGTATCTAAGTAAAGTTTGCGGCTACGTATAAATACAGCGTATAAAAGTAAAACAGACGATATAGTTTTGCAACATTTTGATGAACACTTCATCATCATCATTTCAGCCATAGGACGTCCACTGCTGGACATAAGCTTCCCCCATCGATCTCCAAAAGGGCCGGTTAGAAGTGGCCTAGCTGCATCCAGCGTTTTCCTGCGGTCTCTTTTAGGTCATCTGTCCATCTTGTGGGTGGACGTCTTAAGCTGCGCTTACCGGTCCGTGGTCTCCATTCGAGAACCTTTCGGCCCCATCGGCCATCTGTTCTGTGTGCTGTCCTGCCCACTGCCACTTTAACTTGCTAATCCGGTGGGCTATGTCGGTAGGTAACTTTCGTTCATCTACGGATCTCTTCATTTCTAATTCGATCTCGTAGAGAAACTCCGAGCATAGCCCTTTCCATATTTTATAGCTCGTTGTGTGACTTTGAGCTTGTTTATAAAGTCCACAGTGAGACAGCGTCGGACTGGCCATAGGTGGCGTTTCCCAGCCGGGCTAGGTTGCCGCAAGCCAGGCGGTTGGTAGGATAGAGGGGGTATCCAGTCTCGGACCTCGAGCCGGGCCCTTCCGGCCCAGTCCGACTCTGCAGTGAGAGACCACGTTTCAGTGCCGTATTTCATCCCTGGAAATGGCAACACACACTGGTCGAAAACTGACACTCGGGTATTTGATTTGAATGTGGACACTTACTATAAGTACCTAAATTAATTAAGTGTAAGCAATATGATGATTGGAAATCAATGGCTATAAATGGATGGATATAAAGTGGCAATTATTCGTATGAAAAACAGTTTTTCAGGGTTGCCATCTGCCACCCAATCCGTATAATGATGACTTCTTGAGCAGTACAATCCGGCGTCAATAATTGTGTCTTCAATCAACAGTACCTCTACCTACTACGTAGCGTGTAGTTACTTTTTTTAATGAAAATACTAATTCGTTCCAGTTAAACCCCCAACACACCGTCCCCACGATCTTGGACGATGATTTCTCTCTGTGGGAGTCCCGCGCGATCAGCCGCTACCTGGTGAACAAGTATGGTGCCGGCTCCAGCCTCTACCCGCAGGAGCCGCAAGCCAGGGCTCTGGTTGACCAGCGGCTGGACTTCGACATTGGCACGCTGTATCCCAGATTCGGTAACTTTTATGTAAGTACTTATCTATCTCACCTGTGTGACCTGTGTATGTACCTATGCCTTCTTTTGGACATCTCAGGGTCCTTTACTAGCTATGGAAGAAGATTTCGAAAGGCTTTAAACACAGAAAAGAGAAGTATAATTTTTCTCTTCTGTGGCTTTAAAGGTATAATAATACATAACCCAATATATATTTTTACACGGATAAGTCCGCGTTTGACCACCAACTCGCCTGTTGGTAAGCGACGATGTGGTCGAAGATGAAGCACGCAGACTCAGAAGATACCTATATTCACTCTGGCCTTGAAAAGGCCCAGGTAATCTCGCTGGCGTTCTCTCGTTCCTTTGGTCGAGTTATAAAAGTAAAGTAAAGTAATTTTTTTTATTATGGTTCAAACAAGTTTACATACCTACCTAAAAATCTATTCTAGTACAATTATTTTTCTTCTTCGTTTTTATATTTTATTCGTAGTAAAAGTATGTATTGTAATTTTATCAACTAGTGGGTATAACAGATTTGTAATAGGCTGGTATTTGATTAGGATTCATGCTACCCTCCGAACTAGATTAAACTGTTATTGTTATCTTTGGCCGTACGGATTAGAAACATAGAATCGAAACGTTTGGTACGTATCCAAGGAAAATCCACAATATATGGGTGGTAGTGGACCGCACATTGCACATCAGAAGCCTCAGGCTGCTAAAGAAGCCTGCAATATCAGAAAATAAATACCACTAAGGCGCGAGGGTGCAATCACAGCTGAACGCAATGACAATTGGCTGAACGAGCTAGTTTTTCTGGCATTCGTTTATTTTGTTGGTCTGAATCAGGCATATCAGGGCAACTTGGATTATTACTTAATTTTTTTCCACAATTTCCTACTCAATTTAATTTTTTTCAGTACCCCACACTATTCGGCGGCGCTAAACCCGACGCGAACCTCCTGTTGAAGCTAGAAGAAGGCCTGCAATTGTTCAACACATTCCTGGAAGGTGTGCAGTACGCTGCAGGCTCAGAACTCACGCTGGCGGACCTAAGCCTCGTGGCCACCGTGTCTACCATCGACGCAGCCGGTATCAGCCTGCAGCCCTACCCCAATGTCGAGAGGTGAAAATCTTATAGATCGATTAAAATCTTATTTAACGTAATTCAAATGTGAAATGGTATGGACAATTTAGTAAAATCTTTTTTTTTTTTATTATAGATAAAAAAATATAATATATATATATATATATATATTTGTGCAAGCCACCCTTAGAATTAAAATTAAAATAAGAGCAGGGGCCTTACGGCTAGCTGTTTAAAGCAATCCAGTTTAGGCGATGAAAAAATGTTGCGCGACCGCAAACCGTATCTGGGCGCGTTAAGGTTCACGTTCGCGTGATTTTTAGAACTGCGCGGTTTGATACCGCGTAAGCAGTTGTCCTTGGCCGTAAGGCCCCAGATCCTTGACTCTGTTGAAAGTGTAAGAAACTGAGGATCGTAGTAAGTGCTGCTTACCATCAACGCAGTCGATATCAACCTGCAGCCTTACCTAATAACAAGAAGAGAGCCAACAGTACCTAGAAATTAGAATAGATCATTTTATCCTGTGGAAAATGTAAAAAACTCAGACCCTTTGTGAGATTTTCGCTGTGGTGTTTAGGTTAACCTACCATCGACATGGCCGGCAATAACGGCTAAAACTATTTAAATTATAACTATATATACCTACTATCGGTACTGCCAGATCGAGTGGGTACGAAAAATCGACACCGCTTTTTGGTTGATATCCCAAAAACCTATACGAAACGCTTCGATTCCTATTTTATTGTGCTAACTGCTAGTCTGTGGAATGCGTTGCCTGAATGGGTGTTCCCAGATAGTTACAATCTTCAAATCGCGAGGGAATTGGTTTCTTCTAGGCAAGCGTGCTCCATCGTAGACCGCATTTTGCCTAATATTAAAAAAACATATTTCACATTTTCGCGTGCAAAATTAGGCAATGAATTCAGTTTATTAAAGTTCGCTATTACCTATTCTATGGTTCCCGTGAAGTTGTATTTTATTTTTCTGTTAAAATTATTATTTACCTCGGAGTTCCTATTCGTAGTAAGTATCTACAGCCTGTATAGGTACTAATAGCCGTGGCTGACGAAAATTAATTTATATTCCAGGTGGTTCGCACTGGTGAAGGCCACAGCTCCGGGATACGAGGAGGCGAACCAGAAAGGCGTAGACATGTTCAAGAAAATGATCGCTCAGCTCAAGGCGAAGTCTGAACTGTAAAGCGTTTGCCAAGTTCCTCCATACAATTATGATAAGTAATTTTAAAACTAAATAACGTCAACAACCTAAATAGACTAAAGTTCGGTGATTAAATACTTAGTTATATTTTTATGCAATAATGATCAAATTATAATAAAAGTATTATTATTGTAACTGACGTGGTTTTCACACATTTTATTTATATTACCACACAACACACACACACACCACACACACACCTGTGCTTGCCACAGGAACTTGTCAGAATGTTCCAGTACTGGTATGCGCACCAGTTCAACAGTGTTAGGTGGGCGGGAGCAGTGTCGGAACCATATCGGCTTGAGTGTGGGGTCAGGCAGGGCGGGTTAACCTCTCCAACCCTGTTTAACCTCTACGTAAATGGGTTGATCGTAGCGCTCAGCAGTCGGCATGTCGGCTGCCACATTGACGGTGTTTGTGTCAACAACTTAAGTTACGCTGACGACATGGTGCTGCTGAGTGCTTCTGTTTGTGGTCTGAGGAGGCTGATACGGATATGCGAGGAGTACGCCTGTGGCCACGGATTGCAGTACAATGTGAAGAAGAGCCAGTGGATGGTCTTTGAGGCCGGTGGTAAATGCCCTATAGACATCCCTCCTGTTCTGCTTAACAGTGTTCCTTTGCAAAGGGTTGAACAGTTTAAGTACTTGGGGCATGTGGTCACTACCGATCTCAAGGACAACATGGACATTGAGAGGGAGCGGAGGTCTCTGTCGATCAGAGCGAACATGATAGCCCGCAGGTTTGCACGTTGTTCAGCAGAGGTCAAAGTAACGCTCTTTAGAGCGTTCTGTACATCCCTCTACACGTGCAGCCTGTGGGCTGACTACACTAGAAGGCGATACAGTGACCTCCGTGTCCTTTATAACAACGCGTTTAGGAGGTTGTTGGGGCTGCCCCAATTCTGCAGCGCCTCAGGCATGTTTGCGGACGCACACACTGCCTGCTTTCACTCGGTGATGCGGTTGCGGGCCGCGTCCTTGGTGCGCAGAGTTGGGGCCAGCTCTAACACCGTCCTCAAAATGATTGCGGCCAGGTTGGACTGTACTTTCCTCCGGCATTGTTGTGAGAGGCATGTACCGGTACCAATGCCGGAGAGAAAGTACTAGTGATTGTACCTGACATTATTAATATTAGACTTGAAAATGTATTTGTGTGTTTTTTTTTTTTATTTAATTTGACATTTAATTTGATTGCTCTGACTTTATTTTGTTATATATTTTATTTCATTTAAATTATTGTTTAATTATGGTATGGGCTTCGTAGCCTGATATAAATAAATGAATTTGAATGAATTTATATTACACGGAAATTACGTGACTAATTCCCGTGTAATAAATAAAACATTAAGTAGTTTTCTATTAAACAAAAGTTTTTGTACAAACCATGTTCGTCTAACTATATTCTTTTTTTATGGGCAAGTGCCTTTATTAACTAAACAAAATGTAAGCTAAAACTAACACTACAAATACATTTAGACTATTTACCCATATTGGCTTTCGTCGAAGCCCTTATATAATTATGTATTTACAATTTATTCACACTATGTAGTTACGTACCATTATTATTCAATTTCAATACCTACTTGAAAAAAAACTTTACACTTACTACAAGTAGACAGGTTAGATAAATATGAAATTAACATTATTTTAGTTTCCCGCCTAAGGTAAAAAAAGTTTAGTGTTGTAGTATAATAGATACAATCTTTATAACTGTTTAGCATGCACTGATTAGCTATTATAATTAATTTGAGCAGTTAAAAAAATAACAGATTTAAGTTTAAAATATTTATTTGTGCCTTAATTTCTACGTCTTACAATAAAATAAAATACAAACAGTGTTGGAAAACATTTTGTGATGATGACGACTTGATGAGACTTATTGTGTCGAGGACGCTATGAGATTACTTCTTCATCATACTGTTGACTAGGCCTTTGAAGGCATCCAGGCCATCTTCGTTGGCCTCTTTGTAGCCAGGTGCTGTTTTCCTTACTGTCTCGTACCATCTAAAATTAATAATATTATATGAATTAGCTAGGTTTTTTTTTAATAATAAACAATAGTCAGTTGATTGAATCAGGCGTTACTTTGCGGAAGTCCATTTTTAATTACTTTTTGTTTCAGGTTAGGTTGATTTTGTTCTTTTATGTAATTAATATTTAAATTCAGGTTGGGTTCAAATTAAAATCACAAATATCTATAGAGAAAATAGTTTAACCTAAATCCTTATTAAAGTTATATGATTATTAACGGGATATTTAATAATCATATAACTTTAGTGAACAACCGTGATAGTTTAAAACAGTGTTTTAAATCCTTATTGTACTCGAAACGACGTAGAAGCGGAATTACACTAGAAATTCGACATATACAAATTAAACAATAGTAATTTTTAACTTTAAATCAAAACCTATCTATTTAACCGTTACCAGTGGGAATCGTTCCCAAATAGCTGGCCCATTACCACGTTGTATGGCGATGCTCACTCTTTGAGCAAAGTAGAGGCCGGCATTTTGGTCACGAGTTCATATTATATTAATTTATTGTTCAGTTTCAATAAAATCTTAATTCTGCCCAAATACACTATTATTATTGAAGGTATAAGATAACTATTAACTACTTTAAAATATAACAAAGAATAAATCATTAAATAATCGAGATATCTTATTTAATAGAACAAAAGCGTATTCTAATCGAATTCCGAAAGGACTAAGGCCAAATGCTGAGTAATCGACTGTGCACCTATTTCTCTACAAAATTAGAATTTCCAAGGCATAATAGCTCACCTCTTAACATTGGCGTATTTCTTGAAATCGACGTCTGAAGCTTCGAAGCTAGAGACGCTGGCAATAAGGCTCAGATCAGCAAGGGTGAGGTTTCGGCCGGCGACGTAGTTCTGGCCTTCTAGGAACTTGTCCAGGAGTTGAAGAGCTTCATCGATCTTGGCCAGCTTGTCTTTGTCAGCTGGCGCGCCGCCGAATACTTGTGGGTACTGAGAAAGGGGAATTATGGTGAGTATTAAGTGAGCTAGCTAGCTTTATCAGTTGTATGCAGACTTTAATTTTTCTGAGGACAAGCTTCTCCATTGTATGTTCCATTATAGTAATACAATAAATATATCTTAATTCATATTTATTTATACAAATTTGAAGTAGGTCTACATCAGGACCATTATCACCCATTATCAACATCGGTAGGGGCATAGTAAAAATATTTACTATGGTAGGTGGATCTACATAATGTTGGTTCGTAGGTATTTAGATGGAAGATGCATGCATTGTATTTTCATTTGACCAAAATTGAAAACACGTAGATAAATTCATAGCGGATTAAATAAAATGATTGTCATGTGAAGGCTAACAATGACCGATTATGTATGACTGTCACGAGTGGGTAATTATTTTTTGTCTGCATTGTATCTACCTACATTCCCACATATAGGAATCTACCTATAATACTTATAATGACATCATGTTATGAATGACTTGCATAACAATACTACTTTTACTAAAAACTATAAACCAGTATAGTGAAATAATGACAATCAATTCCGTATCGGTTCCATTGAAATGTAAGACTGTCAAGGTCAAATTAGAAATGGTTTTTGTAACGGAAACAATTTCACGTTGAAGGATAACAAAACTATTCAAACCACAAAAAGCAAACAACCTGTCACTTAATTTGAGTAAAAAATTTAACAGGCATTGGTTTTTTGACGTTACCTATACTTTGTTACCTAAATAACAGTGATTTTTATCACAGTATTTTATCGATAATTTTGGCATTTGTCGTCACCAAAATCGGTTTATCGATTCTAAATGTCATATTTGATTGCATTCATTGACAAAATATATTTATCGAAAGTAGAATATGTCTTGATTTATAAAATGCCGTAGAGCTAACCTACGGCGACGACTCGACGATAAAATTTACATTAGAATTAATTCTTTAGCTGTCGTTAAACCAAATAATACTTACAAAGTAATCACTAAATCTTGCGTATAGAGTTCCAATGTCGAAGTAGAGCCTCTGGTCGACCTGTGCTCTGGCTTTGGGTTCATCAGGATACAGAGACGAGCCCTTACTGTACTTGTTGGCTAGGTAGGTGATAATCGCGCGTGACTCCCAGATGGAGAAACCGTCATCTACCAGCGTGGGTACTGTGTGTTGGGGGTTCAGCTGTGAACAAACGTGGTACAGATAAGTATTAAGTTAGTAAACGTAAATTCAAGGCCCGTGATATCATGTGACCGTTAAAATTTCTGTCTATAATTGACAGACAATTAAGAAGAGCACAGAGAAGAGTACTTTTTTATATTATGTTACTTAAGTAACAGAATATACCTGCATTAATTATACTCTTCTTAAGTTTCTGTCAATTATTGACAGACATTTTAACGGTCACATGAGATCACGGGCTTTTTAAGTACCTATACCAAGTGTTTTGAAAGAACTTGTGTGCTGTACTGGCGATCTATGGGCAGGCATAGAGACTAATAAACGTATATAAAACAATTTATTTAAAATCATAGACTAAATATTATGTTCGGGGTTATTTCGTAGCACCATCTACAACTACATTCAATACCGAATTTTGATCTTTTTGCGGCAATACGCAGGCATTCTGGTAGGATATGTTTTGGAACCTTATAAGGAACGGACTTCAAAATAGAAATTGCGACCCATTCTGAGAACGAACAGTCATGTAGTTGAACATTCAGAGCACTTGATAACATCTGCATGTTTACACAACCGGCTCTACCAACAAAAATGAATATTTCTCAAATGATCATATTTTTACAAAGAACCTTTGTAATTTCAAGCTAATGGATGGAGGCGTATCTTACAGAAAATTACACTTGGTCGGTAAGGCAACCGGTTCTCAAGGTCTTTCCCAACCTGCACGCTATGTGGTTAGACCAGTCGAATACCATAAAAGGCTTTGATTAGGTTTTTTTAAATTGTTTTTGCCGGTCTAATATTATCTTGTCTTCTGCATGTTAGTATACCTACAAGAAAACAAAATCAGCATTTATGGTTAATGGACGCCCAACTTGCGCTTGGCTGGTGTTTATTTTTTATCGTTTTACTTTAGAATATGTATTGTGAGCTCTATAAATTCTATAACAATGCCAAATTGTACCCTTGTACATAATGTACATACCTATATCCGTTTTTACAATATAGAAAAGGCAAAAATACGTAAAATACCTATACATTTATTGTATGACCCCTATAATTTTTTTACTTTATCGTTATTTATTAGTTCGCCGTAACATTGCATATTAATTTGAAATTCTAACTGGCTATCTATTACAGTTCAAAAGATATATCCGTTAAAAGGTAAGACAGACAGATAGCGTAAGTTTAGTAATTGGGTTCCGTTGACACCATATTTTGGGTACGGAATCATAAAAATATTCTTATGCGACTCTTTGTTATCTACTTAGAATCTAATAATGAGGCAAACGTAAACAATGTAACCACGCAACAAAATAAATATTTTCCACGAATTGACAAACATCGTGCACACTGCACATCATTATCTTATCGCATACGTCTATCGCAATAAATGGCAAGACAAACGCGGCTAAAATGGATACAAATATAAGTACTGCAGCGCAGCCCTGTTTCTACGAGTTCAATGCTCTTTCGCACCACAGATTAAAATATAGTAGCACAGAATTACATCATACTTTAAGTACTTTACAAGTAAAACTCAACTTTAGAAACTATCAGTTAGAGTCAGAAGTCGCCCGTTATGGAGTTTCAAATAAGTGGTTTTGGATTTGTGAGCAGGAAATGCTGGCTGGATGCCATGGGTTCTTGGACTCGAAATATTTGCCGAGATTTATCGAGCGAGTTGAGAAACTCTTTTGTAGAGAAATAAATGTACCGTAAAAACATAGGTACTATGACACGTAGGTACCTATAACGTTTTTTTTTTTAATTTTTGACAGGATACGAGGTAAAATTAAAGATGAATTCGATGAGGAAATAACTAGCTGTTTCCAGGCTTGGAAACCAGTGTTTTTCCACTGCATTTACCATTGCTAAGTATAGGAAATCAATAAACAAGCAATATTAATTAGTTTTGTTATCTTATTTGAGTCATGTCATCATGTGGCTATTAGAATAATAACAAAACAACTAATTGCTAAGTATTCAGGTCAACATACGGTAGCTTAGGTACCTGCCTACTTTAAAAAGCTAGTATGTTTATAAATATTTTTATAATGTATTTCATAATATTCAGATTACATCTAAATTCTGATTGGCTCACTAGCACGTCTGCCTCATGAGCAGAAGGTCCCGGGTTTGATTCACGGCCAGGCAGATAATTATTTGAATATCTGCTCTGGGTTTAAGTTAATTGTCCATCTTTGTTCCATGACATCCCCAACCTAATACAGGTAGCTACAGGTAATAAGTACTTGTAGCTATGAGAGAGAAGCACTATTTATTAGTCCCTGTGGACGGGCGTCTATAACATCCAAACACCGGTCGAATTTATCGTCATCAATAGGTACCCGTGAGTGCTGTCCGTCTATTAGTTTAAATAAGTATTTCTTAGGACATTTTACGTGGGAAGACGATTGGCCTAATATTCTTATTGTTACACGAAAAAATCTAAATCGTAGCTTGTCATTTTAGCTTAGCAATTGCTGTTCCAGAACTAACTACTGGCACCTAGCCGTAGTATAACGTGGCATCTGAAACACGATAACACATCCATAATACATAAGGATAAAGTTACCTTTAGGTACTCAGGCTTCAGGTGCTCCCCATGGTGTAGGTCTACCAGCTTGAGTTCCAGGTCTAGATTCAGAGCCTTCGCAGCAAGCAGCACCGCCCTGCAGGGCGCCGAGCCGGGCACGTAGTACAGAGTCAGAGGCATTCTGCTGAACACATAGATAATGAAAATTAGTCCAAACATAGCTAAAGCTCACCTTCCAACGGGCTGGGGATAATAGATGGGGAAAATAGCGGGATGGGATGCGATGTGAAAAGTTGGACGTCTAAAAATTTACCATTATAAACAATTGTAAGAAGGTATTTATAATGATTTGATATGCGTTGGGCAGAATGGGCAGCCATGCTATGCATTGGTTGATGATAACGGCTTATAACGGAGTCCTTGAATGCGAAAATGTCACTATAAAACATAGGTACTACCTACTAAGTAATATATAACGAAATAGACAACAACATCTATAGGTTAATTTTTAAACTTTCGCGATTTGAACACATGTTTTAAAATACGTGATAAATCCTGATGGACATAATATATAAAACATCTATACGTATATGAATACTGTCAAATTTATGCGACTATCAAGCGTCTACAAATAATATCAAACTCATTTAGCGTTTTATGTATGTGCTATAAAAAATAACTTTTCAAAATTCAATCACGTAAAGTGTCGCAGCACTATAATTTAGCATACAACCGTTATAAAACAACAGCGACACTTCACTATTTTTTTAATTAAAGGGAATGGTAATGAAACTGAGTCATAACAATACTAACAAAACGGAAGTAATTATTTCAAAGTTTTTAATGCCATTTACAACAAAAAGCAAGTCAAGGATACGAAAGGCATGTATCTGATAGAATAAAGTGAGCCTACTTTTAGGTATCCAGTATCTACTCACTCAGTAGGTATGCAGCTACAATTTCCCTAGCTACATGTTAATTACAAAAACTATGACACAAAACAAGGAACAGATTTTTTACTATCAATGGTTCAACTCACTAGTCCATTATTTATATAATTATCACTAAACTTTTATTATTTACACCGGCGCAGATATTTTAATATTATAGCAAAGATGTATTTTTATGTACCAATGTAGCAATTACAATAAATCATTACTTCATCACTGTAATAGGTAGCTAGAAAGAAATTAGAAAGTGACTCAAACTAAATATTAATATGCACGTATCAAATATTTACCATAGTAATTGTCAGTACCATGGCAATGGCCCTAACGTGGGAAGTAGTTTAGCAGCATTGTTAGACTTTGAATGTTACATGAAATCGAATGTGCCAATCAAGCCGAAACTGGTTCACTTTCTTTCCACCTTTCACTTCACTTGAATTGTCCCATACTTGAGTCCCGTGCTTGATTATCTCAGCCATTTTATTAACGTTTTGAAAATATATGCATTGTTATGCTTATTTCAATAGGTACTTTATTAGGTATCTCTACGAAATAAAAGTCGAACACCCAGGGTAATCAACCAAGGCATTGTCTATAAAAATAAATTTAGTAGCGTTTTATTACCTTGTTGTGCATTATTCTGAATACTTTCAAATTTCCCATAATGTTATAAGTTTTTTGTTTATAATTATTATGGTTTAAACTGTTATCCTTACCGTCAAAGTAAAGTAGTACATAAATAAACAAATAAAAATTTATAAATAAATATTTTTCTTCAAACTTATGTGCATTTTAAATTATTGGACTTTGTTTAAATCAATATTAGAATATTTGTGTATGATAGCAAAAACTACACTAAAAACATGGAACTACCTAGTACCTAGTATATAGCAAAAACTACACTAAAAACATGGAACTACATACCTAGTACCTAGTATAAAAACATCATCTGAGAATGTAATTGGGAAAACCATTGAATCAGGATCTAGACCGGTTTACTCAAAATATCATATCAAGTGTAAAATAACATCACTTAGGATGAAGCAGTAAGAGCTGTTCGCAGCTTTTGCTTTAGCTTTTATTTAGGTTACGTCAGGGAATATTGTTTGCAACATCATATATTATAATATGTACCACGTTTGCTACAATAAATCATTTTTCATTTACAATTTTGGGAATATTATAAATAAATAAATTGTCATAATCGTCATCATTTCAGCCATAAGACGTCCACTGTTGGACATAGGATAAGCCTCTCCCATCGATCTCGAAAAGGGCCGGTTGGAAGCGCGTTTCATTGCCGTCTCTTTTTAGGCGTTAAATAAATAGTAATGGTAAATAAAAAATATTGCGTAATTAATTTAGCGAACTACTTATTTTAATTAATTTACAGCTTATTTCTCTCAAACCTTAATTCTGAGCAGTACCTACCTATCTATATTCACGTGCGTAGTTACGTACCTATCTAATTTAACACAAAATATTTAATATAAATATATTTAACATTAAATATTTCATAATTTACATTAATTGTACATTTCGAAATCCATTTTGAACATTACACACGTAAATGTTCGCATTTCGGCTACAGGATAATGAGGACCTACTTGTAATACGGTTAGGTTAGATAAACACAGAATATGTATAGTTGTAAGATAGAATACCTATTAAGATTAGCAAAGAAAATAATGGAATAACACTTTGAAAAGGCTAACAACAGATATTTTATGTACCAAACCAACAACTATTTTATATGGGAAAAACTGTCACATTAAAATTTTATCGATAAGTTAGTTAAATCGTTAATCATGTCACAACACTATCACCAGATTTAAAAAACTTACATAAATTATTTGACGGTGGACTTTTTTGAAAAAATAGGCACAGCGAGGGCAACGCGTTTAGCCAACACGCGAACTGGTAACAGAATAGACGCGAGAGGGGAGAGCAACAGTTTTATACTAGCATAGCAAGGCGTAAGGTGCATGACGCATGTCGAGGACAACAGTTTATACGAGATTTCCCATTCAGTGAACCTACTGAACAGAAATTAATTACTTCCAAGTTTCGTTAGTGAATAAAACTGTTATCTATACTAATATTATAAAGAGGAAAGATGTATGTACCTAAGTACCTATGTTTGTAACGAATTGTAAAAAGAACTGGACTGATTTAAAAAAAAAAAACACCATTTGAATGCTACCTTATCACTGATTAATATCTATATTAATCACGGGTATAGTTATATAACTATACCCGTGCGGAGCCGAGGTGGGCCGCTAGTTCATAATAATAAGATAATTTATTTGCACAAAATACCAGTAAATCATATACCTACACATTTAAAAAAGCATGCACAATATACCTAAATAGGTGTTACGCAACACATACATAAATGATCCATTTGATTTTTTTTAATATTGACTTATACTGTTGGCCTTTTGACTTCTACAGCTTGACCGGACTAGTTAGCGAACGCAGGGTGCGTTCGGCATAACTTTGGCCGACTAGCACAAGGGCACCTCGAAGGTACGAACCTCGGTTTGGGCCGTCGCCGGGAGGATGCATTTGAGTTTTTTTTATCGCGGATAAGTCCGTCTTTGACCACCAACTCGCCTTTTGAGTAAGCGACGATGTGGTCGAAGATGAAGCACGCAGATATAGAAGATATCTAATATACTAATTATTCACTCTGGCCTTGAAAATACCCATTTATCCTCTTTATTATATGTCTCAGGAAACAATGAATCTGGCAGGTTGTTCTAATACTTGGCCGTACGGAATTTAGAAACGTAGAATCGAAACGTTTGCTACGTTCAAGGAAAATCCACAATGTTAGGGTAGTAGTGGGTCGATTTTCTACTTGTAGTAGAAAGGGGATGGTAGGATAAGTCATGTAGCTCCGATGCACATTCTCCGAAATTAATCCTGTAGAAAATTGACAGAGTCGCTACTTTACGCCGGTTTTCAGACAAAACATCTGTCCGGTAAGGCTACTGGACAGTAACCAATAATATCGGTACATAGGCATTACAACAATTTTGTACCATCGAACTTGGCCCCGATTCTAATCTTATTGTTTTTAAATTGTAATGAATTGTAGTAATAAAAAAAATAAAAAAATCTAATCTAATAATATATCTTCAATCTCTCTCTTCTCTCTTCTCTTCTTTAATCTCTTTAATCTTTTTTTTTTATGAATTGTATCAAAATTTACACAAAGTATTAAAAAAGTGTCATAAGCGACAATATGTGTGACTAAACCAATTGTTTTTAAATCGTTGATGAATTGCCCCAAAATTGACACTTATGTCACATAAAGTACAAAAAAAAAATGACGTGTGGCACTCGGGGACTGCCGCGGTAAAGCTATTGCATAAGTTGTGCCGGTCGGAGTGGGGATGTTAGGTTATTTTCGTTACGGAATTTTTGGATTCTGTCTCCACGTTCAAGGCCCACGATAGAAGCTAAAAAAAAAAAAAATTGCTTAAAAATTTTAACTATCAATTTTGAGGCAATTAATTATAAAATGAAAATTAATTAATTACAATTTAAAAACAATTGTTTTTTTAAATACATTTTCACCATGGACAAAATCATCCATGCCTTTATTTGCTTATTAATAAAAAATATTAATATTTTTTAATTATTTTTTCTCTTAGGCGTAATATTACTAAACTTAAATTAAACTTAAATACTAATGAGTCCATCTTTTTTTTTTTTTTTCTCTCCCTTTCTTCTTTACCGCCCTTCACAACTTTCTCTTAAATTATCATAATAAAATAAAATATAGTTTGATTAAAAAAAAAACTATTTTATTTTATAAAAAAAAACAATTGGTTTAGTAGAATCGGGGCCCGTAGCCCCTTCATAGATAACCTGGATTTCCTAGAGTGACCTAGATCTCGAGATCAATACTTGCAGAGGGCGGAAAAGGTCGCCGTTATTTCAGTTGCGTGCGTTCACGTAACATCTAGAGCAGTTTTATAATGCACAACATTTCCGTGGTGCAGTTAACTAGGTATTTGGGACAAATTTGTACAAAATACTTAATTGAATTACCTATAAACAGTTTACGGTGTTTTTTTACCGACTTCAAAAGAGTAGAGAGAGAGAGATTCGGTTGTATTTATAAATAAATACAACCGAATTAAGCAGCCCTTCTCAATGTTTCACATCATCAGCCATTAAATGACCACTGCTGAACAAGGCCTCCCTCTTAGAGAGGGGTGTTGCCATAATCCCCACGCATGGCAGGCGGCTTGGGGATCGCAGTACGTTCACCGTGTACTAACAGGACGCTGCTTCACATCCTCCGGTGGTTCTGGTGGTGTCGCAGTTTTAGGACATACCCACAGTATAGAAAACATTGACGCTCGACAAAATGTATAGAACAGCTGATTTTTTTTTCGCGATTTCAGAGTTGGTCCCATCGTAAAAGTTGTTCATAATGATGAGTACAATTTACAGTACAATTACCTTCTTTTGGCTTCGAGAGTGTTCCCCTTACACCCTGTATACCTAAGTAACACAATTTTTTGAATTATTATGAAAGAGGCATGAAAAATCTCACACTGCGTACATCAGAACCTACAAAAGGTAGGTACAGTCCGTGTGAGGATCCCAGACCCTCATTACCGGAGCTAAACAGGTCATGGGCCTTCCAGCCAGGCGACCTTCCCGTGGCCGTTGCCTTCAGGCGTCAAGTTACCCAGCCCGCAGCAAGGATGACGGGTTCTGTTCAGGCCGGATGACCAGGGCGTCACCGTGACCAGAACAATAGAACAAATGGGACTGCCTCGACGCGTACAGACCACCACCTCTGTACAGGTGGTCAAATGAAGGAACTAAATGTGTTCTACGAATGGCTGTCAGTTCTGCTCAGAAACTACGAATGTAGCTCCCCCATTCAACTGAAGATAAATTGTTCGCAGTGTTGTAAATCTTATTATGGAGGCTGCAATGATTTCGACAGGTGAGTGTGGTTTCAACTTTCCTATAGTTTTTTCGTTTTTGTTACGGCGAAACGGAGTGGAAACGAAAATGAAAATAATTCTGTTCTCTGTTAAAAAATATCTCCATTAGAATTAGTAGTAGTAGGTATCTATTACCCGCTTCTATCTATTATTCGCTAAAGAACCAGAGTCACCGACATAGCTGTTAAAATTTGCAAGTTGAAGTGGCAATGGGCAGGTCACATCGCTCGAAGAACCGATAACCGATCGGGAAGGAAGGTTCTGGAGTGGAGACCACGAACCGGAAGACGCAGCGTAGGGAGGCCTCCCACTAGATAGACCGATGACATTGTGAGAGTCGCGGGCATACAGTCGATGCAAAAGGCAGGCTGTCGTTCAGTGTGGAGGTTAAAAGGGGAGGCCTATGTTCAGCAGTGGACGTCTTCTGGCTGATGATGATGATGATGATAACGCCTTCCAAAATTGTCGAAGCAATTGCTACGCAATTCATTACTTTGCTACAGTCCCTCGAGTATAACAATTATAACTTGGTAATGAACAGAAATTTGTCACCGACGCGCATGTGGCCATTGTTTATTATTTGTTATACCCACTTTAGAGTGTGTACTATAATCATGTCAAGTTTGACGCCTGTAGCCCTGTAAGTCGTTTTTACATTAGAGCTAATACAAAATAATACGTCCAAAAAAACGTTTGTTGTATGGGGACCCCCCTTTCGATTTAAATGATTGCCTTTTTTATTTAATCAAATCAAATTATAAAATAATTTGTTAGTTAATCTGCCGTAACGTTACATATTCTGTGAAAATGTCTACTGGCCATCTATTACGGTTAGAAAGATAGGACAGACAGTCGGACAGACGGTCAGACGGTCAGACGGACAGACAGACATCGTAGGCTTAGTCCCGTTATTACCCTTTGGGTACGGAACCCTAAATCGTAATTCCAAACCTACTACTGGGCTATTGGCTACTGGGCTATGACTTTTGGACTTTACCGTGTTTTTTTTTTGCTTGACCTGAAATAAATAAATAAACAATGCTTCAGATTCATAAGCTCACTAGGTACTCAAAACAATGCCCTGTTTTTGGTATGTAATGGAATACACACGTCAAACACAAATATTTTATACCCAGACTAAGTCTGGTTGTAATACACAAATACGCACATATTGAAATTCATCATTCATGTGCCCGGCCAGGAATCAAACCAAAGACCTTCTATCTAGTACTCAAAAAGCAGGCAAGCTACTACCACTGACTGAGTTTGGAATAATCCACTGAGCAAGAATCTGTAAAAATGAGCACTGGCTTTTTAAAAAAAAGTTTGGAGCCAAACCTCTATAGAAAAAATCATATATGAAAAAAAAACTCTCATTGTCAATGTCAGTCAAATTTCTTGTGTCACAAATATATCACAATATCATTAGCTGTCAAAGTCATGCAACACTGTCAATGTCAGAAAAGCAAGTTCAAGATTCAAGATTTCAATTTTTTTGTGGTTGTGGTTGCAGAAACGATTGGTTTTATTTTAACTTTCTTTTGCAAAAAAACTAAGTTTTTTTCTCACGATCATGTAAATAATTGTGGTGTAATTATTCGTCCGTGCATATTCTTCACTTTCCTTGATAAAAATGGGTGACAGTAGTGACTCCGAAGAGTTTTATGATGCAGAAGAGTTCACACCCATTAAGGGTTCAAAGTAAGCAATGAATCATTAATACAATCGGTATTTATCTTAGATACTTTTATCTTTATCATCTCTAACTTTTAAGATAACTCCAGCTTCTTACGTGCTTAATTTGCCGTCAATATGGGTATTAGAATTAGGCTTTGAAACAGAGTTTGTGATCATAAACAGATGTTTAGAATTCAATCAATATGCGTCCTTGATGAACGAGAGGTATTCAGTTGCGAAAACATAGGCGCGACGTTGCGAGGACGCTCCACTAATGTGGAACAATGAGTTATCAGACCAAAACAAACAGATACAATGCACACTAACACAATTATAACTTGTTCTTTGTCCTATAGTAAGCACCAATAAAATCACACTACTATGATAAAAGCGAAAGTTTGTATGTGAGTGTATATGTTCGTTACTCCTTCACGCAAAAACATTGGACGGATTTGTATGACATTTGGAATATAGATAGCTTATGTCTTGGATTAACACATCTAAAGGCTACTTTTATCTTCATCACTGAAACTGCAGGTGCAGCTAGTTGTCATCATAAATGTGACTTCTATCTATTCTAATAGAATAAAGTTCAAAGTGGTGATGCCATCCAGTGACCAAACAGTTGTGCAATAGTCTAGTAACACTATAGTAAACGCATTACCATCTGAGTCGTCGAGTCATAAATCATTGCTCATCTCATCTCGCTCGCACCCACATGTCATATCTGTCTATCTCGCTCACACTTACAGGTCTTATGGTATGATGTTTATTGCTCGACGACTCAGTTGGTAATGCAGTGACTATAGTAAAAGCTATATTAAAGTTTTATTTAATAAACATCGGCCAAGTTAGATTCGGATTGCAAATCTATGGATCCAAACACAAAAAAAAAGTGTTTTCTTTCATTCAAGCCCTTTGCAGACATGTGAAGTAAACTGGCATGAGTAAATACTTGCACATGTCCTGTGTGTCATTTGCTACAACACTGCTTAGTGCCAGTGGCAGTGGAAGTTGTATCGTGGAACTCGCTCTTGTCCTCGTGCTTTTGAAGCTTCGTTTTCCCGCCTGCCTTTATTTTAAAAGCCCTATTCAATGAAACCACAAATGAGGGATGTCAGCAAAAAAATGTATATCTTTTTCAAATGTATCAGAGCCACCGCGAAAATGAAAAGTCCTCTCCGGTAATAAGATTATGGAAGAAAATAATCCTAACAGATAAATACAAAATTTTGACACTGTGATATAGGTACATCAGCATATGCTGCTCGCCTGTCATCTATACTAATATTATAAAGAGGAAAGATTTGATTGTTTGTTTGTTTGTTTGTTTGCATTGAATAGGCTCCGAAACTACTGAACCGATTTAAAAAATTCTTTCACTGTTGGGATGCTGCACTATCCCAGGTTGACATAGGCTATATATCCCGGCTTCGCCCGTGCGAAGCAGGGGCGGCCTACTAGTATATTATATAACTTAAAAGAACAGGGACTATATTGTGCTGATTTTAGGCCTTTTGTGACTTCGCTGAATGGCTTCAATGGAAGATCAGCATTATGCAGAGTTGAGGCAATTTTTGTGAAAAGGAACATTAGCAATGTGTTGTTTGCGAACGAACTAATCGATAAATACAGCGGTCGGCAACCAATAGCCACATTTAATGCAGGCACTCGCTCGGCTCCTTCGGTTTGTTGCGAGCCATGACCCGCCACTGTCTTCCTTTCCACATATTGCAGGTGTGAAATAAAAAATAATGTGGGATTTCCACATTATTTTTTATCCATCTATGAAATGTGGATGAGCATTTGCCTGTTAACAAATAAATAAATATTTCTAGATTACTATCCTTCTCCAATATGGAAGTCTATTTAAAAATGTCAACTATGTCAATGTTTTTTTCTATATAATTCCAGAAGGTCATCAATGTGCAAGAGTATAAGCCTTACAGACAGCGTGGACGGACACAACAAGGCTCCGGCCAAGGAGACGGACTCCCCGGCCTCTTCGTCTGCAAGTGCAGCGGGGGCCCTCGAGGATGACAGAACTAACGTGAAACATGTTAGTAAATAATGATGGTGATTTAGCTTTTATAAGATGTTAGTCCTCTTTCTCTGTTCTAATAGACATCAATAAAGCCTTCTACAGACCAATATAACCATTGACTACCAACTCGCCTGTTGGTAAGCGACGATTTGGTCGAAGATGAAGCATGCCAACTTTAAAGATACCTATTTTTCACCCTGGCCTTGAAAATCTTCAATGGTTGTACAGATTTCTTGAGAGTTTGGGAGCTATGATGCCACAGACAGACACACAAATACACACATTAAACTTATTTAACAGCTTTCTTTTCTTGAACATCCTTGAAAGTTTAAAATAGTGTTAAACCAATTACAATAGACACAAAGCTTAATATTGTGTGGAAAACATGTGCCAGCTTTCCCAGGCCATGCTCTGTATTGAGCAACTGGGTTGGCTTGGTTTGGCTAGCAAGAGAAAACAACCCAAGCTGAACCTCAGTATAGATGTTATTACCACAACAAAGAGTTTCTATCTCTCCGCTGCCGCACTGACTCGAAGTGGGTCTTGGAAGCCAAAACCCACAAACACAAGATAACGCCATTTCGGTCTCTCGCCAATCGCTGACTTGGAACTTGCGCAAGTCAGTCTATACGGTAGCTTTTAGGAACCTTAAAACATGCCACATAGAATTTGAAAGCCCTATTTCTATACCTCATAGGGATTATGTTAATTGTATAATTGCAGGTGGTGCAAGGCAGGCGCAGGTTCGAGGAGCTCCGGCGCTGCATGCAGCACGAGGAGGAAGACGAGGGAGTTATGCCCGACCCGACCGGCTCCGTCGACCATCACACCTTCCAGATTGAACATCCTTTCAAGTCAGTACCACTTGAATTATTTTAACCCAAACATACATTCTTTAGCTGAAAAACATTATCTTCCTTATTGGGTAGAAAGTAGAAAGATAAGGCTTTCATATTATCATACTTACTAATATTATAAATGCAGAAGTGTGTTTGTTTGTTTCATGTGTATTTTTTGCATGGATATAGTTGGAGGGCTGGTGAGTGACTTAAGGTTACTTTGTATTGCGAAAAATTTACAGTTCGTGTGTTTTTAAGTGTGTTCAGTTGTGTGTGTTTAGCCATAAAATATTGCATCTGTCCCAATCTCGAGAAATGGTTGTTCATATAAATGATTGTAATATTTTAAAGTAAAGATCATAAAAGTGTAGTATTGCATAAAAATCACAATAAAACAATTACCCTGTCAGAGGAACATACAATGAATGCAAATTAAACACGTTGTTACGTTTTTCTTTCTAATAAGGGTGAATGCTCTATTAACTATTAAATAATTAGCATACCATTACATTGTACAACAATAGGCAGTTGTTCGAGTGCTTTGACGCACGCACACGCTAGTACGGTTAATCAGATAGCTCTTACATTTAAAACATCGTTTTCATATTTTTTTATGGGAAACAAATTTTTGGACATTGTTAATGGTACAAAAGTGTAAGTACAGGTGGGGTACATTCATGGCGGGGAAGATGTTCGAGCGCGCGGGGCGTGCATCGCTTCACCATTCGTCATTCTCCCCTCATTCCCGAATGCCACACTCAAGGTCGACATTTTTAACAATGTTTTGTCAGTTATTGAAAGAATATAGTTTGTAACACGTGTGATTCGGCACTGGGGATCAGGGCAACATTTTAGCTTAGGTTTTGTTGAGTTTAAAATATCGTTGATTGTAATTTCGAAGTATACAACAAAAATAAGTTATAAAAGAAAGAAAAAAAGAAAGTATAAAGTAGTAAAAATAGTAGTGTTTTGAAGTAAAGTGTACTTTGCAATTGATGCCCATTCGTGAATTACAATCAATGATCTTTAAAATTGCAGCGTCCACAATACCTGAACTAAAATTTTGCCCTGATTTTCAAATAAACGACCCTTGATAAAAACAAACCGTATTGCTATACTGTTACGACTCATTTCTTAAATGCGCGACTGTGCGTGCTGGCTTTCTACCGGCAGACACGGCATTTTGGGCCCATCGATGTTGATGGTTTTAAAAATTAACAACAATATATTATTTTTACTGAAGAGAATTAATGTTTTTTTTTTTCAGAATAATAGCGCATGATACAATGAGTCTCCAGAGTATGACGTCACTCGGCCGCATTGGAAGGATACTCAGCGGTGCCTCCGAGTCTCACTGTGAGTTCTTTTATTATATTTTTTATTACTTATTGCACTTTGACAAAAATAACAACAACATTGCTGTCCATTAGGTAGTTATATATATATCAAGGAAGCTGAAAAATGTTTCTCACATGGCGGTCAAACGCAAGTTTGACTGCCAACTCGCCTGATGTTAAGCGATGATGCGGTTTAATATGGAGCATGCTTGAGTATAATAGAGTATAATATTTATATATTGACGATGGAGCATTTTGCATATTTATGTTCTTTAAACATTTTGCATCTTGCATAGGTCCGAAATTGAATTATAAAATAAAAAAATAATATATTTATTACTGTAAAAACATTTACGGATATTTTTACAGATAAATTATACTAAGGTAAATTGAACATGCTTATACAGGGATTTTGTGCCCTCGATAGAATTATCTAACAATCCTCACACTAGGCACAGCCTGTATCGTGAGGGCCTGGATACGATTACAATGCGCCAATGTACCGCTATACCCTCCCTTGGCTTCTAACTTACCTAATATGGTATTTAGAAAATGAAAACTAAAGGTACGGTAGCTAGAGATGATAATTATAACTTATTTTATTACATAACCCTCAATGAGGGTTATGTAATAAAATACTTTGTTTTACCGGTACCTGGAGTTTTTAGACCACCAGAAGACTTAAAATGGAAAGTGATTATTGTTCTCTACACCTTGTTTAACTATCTACTGTCAAGCTTAACTTAGAGAATTATGTTGGCCACTAGCATACTTTCAACTGAAGAAATAAGTAACGATATATGTACTGCTCCTTTTCCAGCTAATATCCGTGACTCTGCCCCTCTACCGTCGGCATCATCGAGAGAACCCTCCACGATATCAGACGACCCTTCCACCTCAGACAATAGGACTCAAAATGGTAAGATTTCTAATATATTCATAGGAGACAGCGGGCTTATTATAGATGTCCGTTTGTGATCGCGTGCGCACATGATCTCGTTCGCACATGATCGCGATCACAAACTGAATTACGAATGGGCATCTATAAATCTATAATTATACTAATATTATAAATGCGAAAGTGTTTGTCCTCTTCCACGCAGCAATAGAGCAACGGATCGATTTGATTTTCTTCATGGGTATAGTTCAAGGGCCGGAGAGTGAAAAAAATGTGATGATGATGAAGAGTACCCACTCTTCATCATCATCATCACAATTTTTCATCACTACGCGGGTAAAACCTCAGGGCGCAGTTAGTAAGCCATAATTTAAAAATTGCTTAGTGTGTATTCTAATTTTGTAAAACTGTGGTAAGGTAGTGCCAATTAGGTTGTTATTGTAACAAATTTTAATGATCTCTTCATTTTCAATCTAATTCTAAGTTTGTATTTTAAGTGATGCATTGTTTGATTGATGTAAATGTAAATTCGTTTCCATAGTATGTAAGTGTCAAATTTGCACGCCGAAAGGTAGTATAATGGCGAACCATTCTTTCTACACGACACCTGTAACTTTTGTAAACCCATTATACGCAAAAAATACTAATAAATAATTAAAACATTAAAAAAACGGTCTAATTGAAAACCTATATCTATCCTACCTTCATCGAAGACATCCCATAATATTGTATTTTTCAGTGCTAGCAATGGCGGAGCCGGATGTGATAGCGAGCACCAAAGCAAACAGCCTAAAGCAGAACCGAAGCTCCTCAGCAGCCATCGTGGCCGTCTCGGGCTCCAGCGGCGCTCCGCAACCTGTTGCGCCGCCCAGGAAGAAGAAACGAAGTAAGTTACTGTACTACTACTAACTAGTTACTAATCTATGGAAGCAATCTCAACAACCTAAAACAACAGACGACCTAAAAGAGCCCGCAGGGAAACGCTGGATGCAGGCCGCTTCCAACCGGCCCTTTTGGAGATCGATGGGGGAGGCCTATGTCCAGCAGTGGACGTCCTATGGCTGAAATGATGATGATGATGATGAATCTCAACAAGTCTCGGAGTTTCTTTGCGCGATTGAATCCAGAACGTGGATATTCACCAAAGAACCAGAGTCGCCGACATAGCTGTTACAATTTGCAAGTTGAAGTGGCAATGGGCAGGCCACATCGCTCGAAGAACCGATAACCGATGGGGAAGAAAGGTTCTTGAGTGGAGACCACGAACCAGAAGACGCAGCGTAGGTAGGCCTCCCACTAGATGGACCGACGACATAGTGAGAGTCGCTGGAATCCAGTGGATGCAAAAGGCAGGCTGTCGTTCAGTGTGGAGGTTAAAGGGGGAGGCCTATGTTCAGCAGTGGACGTCTTCTGGCTGATGATGATGATGATATTGTTCTTATGTCATCTATATCTATACTATCTATACTAATATTATAAAGAAGAAAGATTTGATTGTTTGTTTGTTTGTTTGTTTGCGTTGAATAGGCTCCGAAACTACTGAACCGATTTGAAAAATTCTTTCACTGTTGGGATGCTGCACTATCCCCGGTTGACATAGGCTATATATCCCGGCTTCGCTCGTGCGAAGCAGGGGCGGCCTACTAGTGAATAATAAAGTGAGTACTAGTTCTATTGAATTTGCTATTACTTTACTGATCCTCATTCAGCCACCCGGTGGCCAGTTAGTTATTGGGCTTGAAAATTTAAGTAAAAAGCCCATTACATACCTAGTAGGAGGTTTCCAATGAAATGTTATTGTTTCAGATAAGTTGCACGGATCGCAATCTCTGTCCACGACGGACGGCGATAACTTGAGCATTTGTACGGTGGACACGGACGAGATGCTGCGCCCGCGCATCTCTACTGCCGACAAACCGCACCTGCAGGCGCTCATTCTCGTACGTACACAACAATAAACTATTCACAACCGGTTTTACTCCGCGATAAACTTGTGCCTACAACAGCAGTTTGGTGTGTTCGAGCGTTTCATTTTTTTTTGCACAATGTAGGTAATTAGATTTAAAAAATAAAATTATATACTACTAGCGACCCGCCCGCTCGGCTTCGCACGGGTGTAATTTACGTGCGAAGCCGGGGCTGGTCGCTAGTTATATATATAAACCTTCCGTGAAAATGTATCTAACTGATGGTGAAAACCGCATCAAAATCCGTTGCGTGGTTTAGGAGGAGTTAGCGGCCATACAGACACACAGACAGACGCGGATAGCGACTTCAATTTATACTATGTAGAGATATATATAAACCTTCCGTGAAAATGTTTCTAACTGATTGTGAAAACCGCATCAAAAACGGTTGCGTGGTTTAGGAGGAGTTAGCGGCCATACAGACAGACAGACGCGGAAAGCGACTTTAATTTATACTATGTAGAGATAGAGATACCGAGAACCAGTTGTCTGGATAAATCTAACATAGGTTTTAAGACAACTTACTAACTCGAAATGTAACGTACAATGTGTTTTAATTAAATAAAAAAATAGAGGGTAGTCGGTGAAACTATGGACAAATTAGACAATATGGCTACATAGTACGACATTGTCACCATCGCGGGTCGAACTTGGACACCAGATTGACCGAGCCAGATGACGCAGCAAGAGACCTATAGCCAGCAGTGGGATAAGGAAGTGGGTGTGGATAATTCATCCACAGCCTTACTTCGAAAGTCTTCGACCAGTGTGTGTTACCAGTGATGACATACGGCACTGAAACGTGATCTCTCACTATGGGCCTCATAAGCAAGCTCAAAGTCGCACAACGAGCTATGGAGCGGGCTATGCTCGGGGTTTCTCTATGAGATCGAATCAGAAATGAGATCCGTAGACGAACGAAAGTCACCGTCATAGCCCACCGGATTAGCAAGTTGAAGTGGCAGTGGGCAGGGCACATATCACGCAGAACAGATGGCCGATGGGGCCGAAAGGTTCTGGAATGAAGACCACGGACTGGTAAGCGCAGCGTAGGACGTCCACCCACAAGATGGACAGACGACCTAAAAGAGACCGCAGGGAAACGCTGGATGCAGGCCGCTTCCAACCGGCCCTTTTGGAGATCGATGGGGGAGGCCTGTGTCCAGCAGTGGACGTCCTATGGCTGAAATGATGATGATGATGAATACAATTTCGGGCACCCTTGCGAGGGAGGGTCCTAGGAAATAGGTAACAGGGAACTCTGCAAACGACGATAGTAAAAAAATTACTATTGGTCGACGTCTTTTTGTGCAGGCGGCGCCCGGCGCGGGTGCTAGTAGCGGTGCGCTGCCGAGCCCGGCCAGCACTATCGAGTCATTGACTAGAGAATTTCAAGACTCGCTTGAACTGGACACATCTAAATACGGTGAGTACACAGCTATGGAACGTGGATATTCGCCAAAGAACCAGAGTCACCGACATAGCTGTTAAAATTTGCAAGTTGAAGTGGCAATGGGCAGGCCACATCGCTTGAAGAACCGATAACCGATGGGGAAGAAAGGTGAGTGAGTGGAGACCACGAACCGGAAGACGCAGCGTAGGGAGGCCTCCCACTAGATAGACCGACGACATAGTGAGAGTCGCTGGCATCCAGTGTATGCAAAAGGCAGGCTGTCGTTCAGTGTGGAGGTTAAAGAGGGAGGCCTATGTTGATCAGTGGACGTCTTCTGGCTGATGATGAACGACAGCCTGCCTTTTGCATCCACGTACTATTCGTAGGTGCTCTGTTATAAATACACGTGTTATGATTTCAGCGAGCGACCGATCTATCAGTATGTCTGAGGCTCGCGGCGACGCTGGCGCCGCGCGGCGGCCGCACAACTCATCATTAGATATCAAACAAGTTAGCAACGGTAAGAAGATACCAAATTATAAAAAAGTTTATACTTTCAAACTCCGTAGGAGTTTCGCATTCGCACTTTCAAAGAAGGTAGGATGTTCGCGCATGAATGGCGCGAACATCCTACCTTCTTTGAAAGTGCGAATGCAAAGAGGCTAAGTAAAAAAGATTGTATCTTTTTTAACAAGTCGTATTACTCTGTATCCGCCCGTATTATCAGGTAGTTATAGTTGCGATTTTGACAAAGCAATCAAGCTTTTGAAGCGTGCGGAGAAAAGGGTAAGTTACACACCCTTACTTACCCCTAAAACCGTATAAGTGTTATGAATGTTGGTAACTACTGGTTAGTAATGTACTACTGTAAAAAGGTGTATTGAAACGAATGGCGTCCTTCTAAATTATATTTATTCCTTTCTCTCTCTTACACTATACATATTCAATTAACTATCTCATTCATACATTTTAAGGTTCAATCTACTCTTTCATACTTATACTTATCTCACATCTAGTCAACTCATTCGCTCTGTCGTTACGTTACATTCTATCCGTGCACTCTTTCTAACCTACTTATTAACATTCATTCCATCTCATTCTTACGCTTTACTGGCATCATGCTAAACATGTTGCTTACACTACAAAAGTCTGTCTTCTCCCTTGCAATTTCATTACTATCAGCCCGGGTTTACTTTTCGCTAACTCATCCATTTCGCAAGGTTCTAAGAGTTTAGAAAGTTACATTAACATAAATTGTTTTGCACAGGGTCATCGGTAGTCCGTGCAGGGGACGAAGAGCGATCCCGCGGCTCGAACAGAACTCACAGCGAAAGTCGCGCCGCACCCACACTAGGCCACTCCAGCCTCGGTTCCTCCTCCAGGTCAGTAATACAGACTATTACATCTCTGTCTTGAGATCTGGATTGTAAACATCTTGTGATTTTATAAGTGAAAACTTTTTATGGCTTGCGTGACTTGCGACTACGCTATCTACCTACTATAATTAGTTAGCTTCAGCTGTTTGTTTTCCGAATAAATAAAATATAGTGGGCACGAGTACGCAAGCGCACACAAATTGTAAACTCACCTCCGTTGTCCGCACGCACAGGCGGAGTGTGGGTGGGTCGGGGAGCGCGGGCGGGGGTGGGTCGCGGCGGCGCTCGGCGGGTGACGAGGCGGCGCTGGGCCTGGCCGCGCTGCGCACGCGCACCACCTCCGGCCACCACCTCACAGACATCGAGATACTAGAACAAGTCACGGTGCTGAACCTTGACACTGGTAAATATATTTACTTAACTGAAAACTCTCTCTACTATACTCTGTAAAATCTTTTATACTCTGTTTCACATGTCTTACTCTGTTAGGTAAGTCTTTACTCAGTGTCTTATTATTAGTATGTCTTACATGTTATGACCTACTGCTGAGACATGAATACTCCTGGTTTAAGTTGGTCCACGAGTTCAAAGTCACTCGGCGAGAGCTATGTTCGGAGTTTCTATATGGGACAGAATTGGAAACGAAGTGATCCGACATAGTACCAAAGTAACCGACATTATCTCAAAGGTTTAGTACGCTGGCCAAATTCGTTCGCTGGTAGACGAGTTGTAGAGTGGAGGTGGAGTGACGATCTGCGTAAAACGGTGGGTAAATACTGGATGCAGAGAACTGCCCACTGAACCCAGTGGCGTGCACTGGAAGAGGCCTATTTCCAGCAGTGGTCAATAAAATGCTGATGGTAATGAAATTTTCTAAGGAAGACATTTGGCTGCCATCATAATATTATAATATCCACACGGAATCCTAGTGGTGAGCCGTTATTATAATTGTTTAGTTTGATCAAAATCGCACGAGAACTTTTTTTTTACTAGAATGAAAATGACCGATGGCCGAGGCCCTCTTGAGTCGTTTTGTTCTGTTTCTGGTGTGAATAATAAAGAGTTATCTAAGCATGACGGTGGTCCCCCATTCAAGTGTGCAGCAGTCGGTCGACCTGTAGAGCTATCTCAATCTCAATAACCGCGGCAGGCGTTTGGTTCCCGGCAGGCGAGCGAGTGCCGCTCTCGGTGGCCGAACACAAGCTGCCACAGTGCATCAACCCGCTCAGCCTCCACATCATGCGTCTCACCTCCGAGTACATCGGCCGGGCCAACGACGATGATAATACCAGGTGGGGTACACCAAGGAGGTGTCTCGGGACCTGTACTATTCAATGTGTATAATAAAACTGGTAGTTACCAGCCCTTATGAGGTCCTAATCTGCTTAATCAGCATGTCTTATGCATGGAACATAGATGTATCGAATAGAGCTAAAGGCTTAAGCATAACAATAGCATTTGGGAAGCCATTTGCAAGGGTATCTCTTCAAAGTTACCTAAACAATAGTTATCAAAGTGGATTGATGCAAGCTGCCTCAATGTATCATCTTACTGAACCTGCATATCATGTCCCTTACTTGCGAGTACATCTCATAGGCCAAGGACGATGAGAATACTAGATGGGTTACCGCAAGGGGGTTGCACCGGATGTATACTATTTAATTAAAAATATTTATTGAAAATAGTAGATATAAGCCGATGTAAACTCGGTACAAGCATTTATATGCTCAGACAGCTGCAATAAAATTGACATAAAATAAACGCTTGGACCGATAATAGTAAAGTGCTTTAATTTGTTGAGTCGGCAAGTCTTTTGCGTGCAATACAGTGTTTTAACTAATAGAGGTACGATTAGCAATAGCATTTTGTAATACAGAGCGCACATAACAAATGCTGAGGCGTAAGCAAGGGGGATCACTCAGGTTCCACACTTAAAAAGATATCTACAACTTTGTAATGCATGAAAAACTTAGAGCGCACATAACAAATGCTGAGGCGTAAGCAAGCAAATGCTGAGGCGTAAGCAAGGGGGATCACTCAGGTTCCACACTTAAAAAGATATCTACAACTTTGTAATGCATGAAAAACTTCTGGCAATTCCCTTCAATTTATACCTTCGTGAGCTTTTCTAACCGCAAATGCATATTGTCTCGCTTACGCATGAGTAAGTAGGTAATACAGCCACTAACCTTCCAGCCCGCCGTCAAAAGTGAAGTCATCGTGGCGCAAGCGTGTTTCTCTCGTGATCCACGCGTCGTCTTTCGTCGGCATTGCGCGCAGGCTTCCTCCCGCGCCCGTTGCACGCGCAATAAATAACCACACTGCAATTAGGTTCCGTTTGATACTAACTTGTTTGATATTTGGGAGAGGCTTGTGCTGAATTTTCTATTTTGCTTTTGGGTATAAGAATGATAGTGCTTTGGATTTTGCTTTGGTTCGGCTGTGGACTCTTAACTTACAATACATAAAAACAAAACAAAAATATTATCATTGTAGTGTAATCGTTGAGCTTAAAGGTATCTGCGCACTACACCGGACCATACAATGAACGTACCAGACAAAAAACACACCCACTGGAATCAACAAACTGGTATTAACAACGCTTTTAAGTCGTGAGTTCAATGACGAATAGCTATGGGGTTGGCCGGTAACGGAACGGGTTAGTGGCGTTGTATAATATATACCTCAGACAAACAAGGGATATATGGTAAGGTAGCGTGGCGCGTGCGAACGCATCTGGCCTATATCAGGCTTGATGCCTTTACTCGAACGCACCCAGCATATGACCTTGTCGTATTTTTTGCATGTGGACTATTAGTTAGTTCATTGGAGTCGCTACAATTTTCTTTGTGCGTGAAAAATTGTAAGTGAGCCGTATTACAGTTTTTGCGTTAAGTGGTTTAGAGGCACAGAAAAATGTAAAAAGAACGGAAATGAGAGAAGGAAAATAGGTTACCAGGCATTATGAGAGAACATTGATTGAACATTCTTATTTAGATCAACGCGTCGAACTCTGCATCATAGTTGCTAATTGATTTCGAATGACGTGACGTTTCGTTTATATGGGTGCAACTAGTTACAACAAATACCTTGAAAAATACCGTTCTTATTTAAACAAAAAATAAATCTTTTCTGTGTTTAGATGTAAAATAAAGAAAGAAAAATTGTGATATTTTGACATGAACTATAATTGTACGAAATGATGATGATACTCCTTTATGTGCTGATAGTGTCTACGATCATGGTATGAAACGGTGTAATGAGCAGATTCCTTTATCTGCGTTTAGCCTTCCTCCTGTCTATGCCGCTAAGGACTATGTTTTATGGACGCTTGTAATGCATTTTCAGTTTTATAAATCCACAGTATTATGTATTTCAGTCATTGTTGTATGTTTCCATTGCTGGAACACAGATCTTCTCTCAGAGAGAGAGAGAGAGAGAGGATGCTGAATCCACCATGCTGGCCCAGTACACGTTGGTGAATGTCATGTGTTTTTAAACTTTTGAGGTTCATGGACATACCAGTTTCCTCACGATGTTTCCCTTTACTGTTTTTGAGCAATGGCATTGAAACTGCATAAGCCATTGGTGCGGGGCCGAGAATGGAACCGGGTGCCGTCAGATTGTAAAGCGCGCATGCTACAGTCCGGCCACCATCGTTCTCCTTCATAGTATCAAGTGAAGATGTCGATAAGATTATCGTTGAGTCACAGAAGAACAACAGAACAGACAACAAGACAAGTACAGAAGATCCACTCCGCAAAATCATTTAAATAAGTAGCGACTCTTGCTACTACACAATAAAGTGCAATTTAGGACGTGCGAGCGCTTAACTATATTAACCAAGATATTGACGTCGGTTCTGATGTACCATTCTCTAAAATAAACTAGACAACTCTAATATGGTTGCCATCCTTTTCTGACATACTGAAATGAAAAGAGACGGTGATAATTTTAGTCCTGTCCAATTAGTGTAGTTTAGAAAATGGTAGAACAGAATTGAAGCCATTGCCTCTATGTCTATCGCGTAACTCTTGACGCGTATATGGCGCGTTAGGTCCGAAAAGTCGGCTACTTGTAGTTTCATACCTAAAGTGCGGAGTGCGACAGGCCTGGTTGAGTGCATGATCAAAGAAAACAAGGTCTTCTACTCTGGCAGTTGTCCCAGGATTACGTCACTGTCCAGTTGCCACTTTATCCAATCATCTGTTACGTGGTGTATCGACATATCTCTCGAACCTGTTGCAAATTGACATCATGACATCATTGCGGGACGCCCACGTCACATCATTTCTCGGAGTATTATACCTGGCGGAGTATATTATTATACCATGGTTGAGTGTACCAACTGTGTGCAGGGAGACGGACGAGGAGAGCGAGTGTGTGGCGGCGGGGGGTGAAGAGGAGGGCAAGGAGGCCAAGCGGGAGTCTAGCGACCGCGCCACCAACATCAAGCGGAAGACCGACAAGTCAGTACCAACAAATTTCTCATCATCATTGGCCTATTCTAGTCCCTTGTTGGACATAGGCCTCTCCCAAGGAACGCCACTCAAAACAAATCTTGACTTGACAAACTTGTTTTTATGTAAACCATGATCCAAACTTCCAACCAGGCCGCCCGTTGGCGTCGTCAAATTTATATAGCTTTTTTTGCTGCAAAATTAATTATGCCAAAAAAACTTTAAAGATAGAAACATCTTTTTTTTTGTAACATCAGCAACATATTTTGTTGCTGTTGCGTCCATTAATTACGTGAGGTTTTTTGGGGCTGAGAGGGGTCTCGGCAAATATCACGTAATTTTTTTTTCCGCAACAAAGAGTGTAAAATTGCGGGAAAGCTGGGTAAATGAAGTAAAACATGTTTCTCCACTAAAATATGGCTAAATCCTACACATTGTAGTGGGGGAGGGGGTCAAGTCAAATCTCATGACATCTCACCAAGGGGGGAGGGGGGGGTCAAAAATCGCCAAAATCACATCACGTAATTAATGGATGCCCCCTAATCAATGTAGGCAGGTGAACAATATTATATATAGCCAATTGAGTTATGTATACTGTCTATACTTGGTCTGGTAGGATGGGTGGCTTGTATGTGGTTGATCTCAAAAGCACAAGTTTCAAGAATATTTCAGTGGTTATTAATGAGGAACTTTAGTTTAAAAATTGACATTATGTTTTATCGCTTTAGGACACCCTCGCCTACTTTAGTGAAATGCCATTCTCAGGACAACATCAACGTCAGGTGACCAGGCGTTTTGCGACTAATATGCTCATGTCAAGCTTTTATAATGTTTTCTTTTACTTACCAGTTTTTTATTGTTTAATTTTGCTTAGTTTAGAACATTTAAAAACTAAGCGTTCTTACCGATGTCATGTCATCAAATTGCTTTAACTGTTTTAAAGCGTTAAATGTATGTAAGAACATGATCCAAGAAAACAAGGTCTAGCGCTCCGGGAGTTGTCCCCCAATGACGTCACTGTCCAGTTGCCACTTTATTGCAACAAACAAAAATATTGGGAAACAAATTTGTCAATCATCTATTAAATAAAATGCAAAAAGCATTTCAATTGTCATTTGGTTTGTCCGCTCAAGCAAAGCAATTCAAGCCAAGCACGAATATAATATACTATAATATATAATACACATTATATCAAAACCACATTGATTTATTGGATTCCCACATGTAATATACGGAGATTGGGGAGTTATAATTTCACGCTACTGGTAACATTTCAACAAAAGATTCTGCCATTGTTTCGTGTATCGTCAGCTCTCTCGAACTTGTTCTAAATTACTTATTCTACTCTTGCTTATGCACGTGTTATGTTCGTGTATCCATGACATTGATGACGTAGTTGCGGGACACCCACGTGACTTTTTTTCTCGCGCTTATTATACCATGTGTAATGAACATGTTATTTAGTTTAGTAAAAAAAAATTAAGGTAAACCATTAACTAATGAATAGATTTAGCGTGTGTATAATATTGTAAAAAGAGTGCGATTGCTGTGAATTATTAGAAATTTGTGCGTAATTAATTTCATTTCAAAACAATGGATTTACTTATTAATGGTTTCATCATCATGGCTTTATTTGCATCTGCTATCTACAGGGTTATATAAAGGTTATATACTAAACTGAAAGGGGTTTATTATAAACAACTTTTATTATGAGACCAACTAAAATTGCAAAAATATATCAGCTGTTCCATACATGATTATTTACGGGATATTTACCGTGGTAAAATGATGAAACGGTTTTCCATACATGATTATTTACAGGATATTTACCGTGGTAAGATTATGAAACAGTTTTCCATACATGATTATTTACGGGATATTTACCGTGGTAAGATTGTGAAGCAGTGTTCCATACATGATTATTTTCGGGATATTTACCGTGGTAAGATTGTGAAACAGTGTTTCATACATGATTATTTACAGGATATTTACCGTGGTAAGATTGTGAAACAGTGTTCCATACATGCTTATTTTTGGGATATTTACCGTGGTAAGATTGTGAAACAGTGTTCCATACATGATTATTTTCGGGATATTTACCGTGGTAAGATTGGGAAACAGTGTTCTATACATGATTATTTACGGGATATTTACCGTGGTAAGATTGTGAAACAGTGTTCCATACATTTTGTCGAGTATGAATGACAGTTTCCTACGGAACAGCTAATATTTTATTTACGATTTTAGGGTTGCTCCTATAGTAAAAGTTGTTCATAATGGTGAGCATTATGGACCCCTTTCGGCTTAGTACACCCTTTCCGTGTAGCCCTGTACAGTTTCTTTGCAAATGTCTGTCTGTTTTTAAATCAAAATAACTGGAAAAAAATGTGTCATCTAAGTATAATTATCAATTTAGTATCAACTTCAAAATGAGTAAAATACGCAAGTTTGTTTTTAAATAACGATTTTTACAGTTATTTTGATTTAAAAACCAAACTACTGAACCGATTTTGATGAAATTTATATGGGACCAACCTGAAAATACACTCATTCAAATAAAAATAGAGTATTCCAAATTGGTTAATAAATGACGGGAATCGGAGGTAATTACAACATAAAAAATCAAAAACAAATTAAGAACCCTTCTTTTGAAGTCGGTTATAAATGGGTATTTACTCATTTTGAAGGTTTTTTTTATTGATAATTGTACTGTTGTTAGTAGTTCGTGCTTCTTATTCTTATTCGAGATGGGGGCGATAAGTCCTGCACTAACCCTAACACCCCCTACCAGCACCTACACGAGCCATCCCAACTCCTTGAAATATCGGAGTGAGGCTCTGGGGCGTTGGCACAGTTGCTCTCTAGGGCGCTGACACAGTTGCACTCTGGGGCGCTGGCACAGTTGCTCTCTGGGGCGCTGACACAGTTGCACTCTGGGGCGCTGGCACAGTTGCTCTCTGGGGCGCTGGCACAGTTGCTCTCTGGGGCGCTGGCACAGTTGCTCTCTGGGGCGCTGGCACAGTTGCTCTCTGGGCGTTGGCACAGTTGCTCTCTGGGGCGCTGGCACAGTTGCTCTCTGGGGCGCTGGCACAGTTGCTCTCTGGGCGTTGGCACAGTTGCTCTCTGGGCGTTGGCACAGTTGCTCTCTGGGGCGCTGGCACAGTTGCTCTCTGGGGCGCTGGCACAGTTGCTCTCTGGGCGGTGGCACAGTTGCTCTCTGGGCGCTGGCACAGTTGCTCTCTGGGCGTTGGCACAGTTGCTCTCTGGGGCGCTGGCACAGTTGCTCTCTGGGGCGCTGGCACAGTTGCTCTCTGGGCGGTGGCACAGTTGCTCTCTGGGCGCTGGCACAGTTGCTCTCTGGGCGTTGGCACAGTTGCTCTCTGGGGCGCTGGCACAGTTGCTCTCTGGGGCGCTGGCACAGTTGCTCTCTGGGGCGCTGGCACAGTTGCTCTCTGGGCGTTGGCACAGTTGCTCTCTGGGGCGCTGGCACAGTTCGTGCTTATTGATATAATAACTCGGCTCTGTATTGTAGGTTGAAACGTTTCTTCGGGAGCACTGTCCGGAAGACGGTGGATGCGGCCAAGTCCCTCGCGCAGGAAGTATCGCACGCGCGACACAAAGAAGACGTCGCAGACATCGCAGACGACGTGCGCGGAGAACATAACATCAAACTGAAGGCGAGCAACTCTCATAAGGGGCCGTATGACTTTGACGGATGCGTCAGACACGTGCAGGTTAGTAAACCACACACATAAACGCACACACACACAAACACATAATAGTCAGCCAGCCAGTAAACGTCCACTGCTGAACACAGGCCTCCCTCTTAGCCTTAGCTTAGCTTAGTTTTGCCATAATATCCACGCTTGGCAGGCGCCTTGGTGATCGCAGTACGTTCATCATGTATTTGTGATGCCTCTGGTATTACAAGTATCCATAGACGACGGTGACTGCTTACCATCAGGCAGCCCGTCTGCCTGTTTGCCACCTATGGCATAATAATAAAAAATAACATGTACTAATAGGATGCTGCTGTCCATCCTCCAGTAGTTCTGGCAGCAGTTTTAGGACATACCCGGGGATTTAAAAAAAACAGTTAGTAATTAAATGTTTTAATTTATATTATCGTCACCGCTTACCAACAGGCGAGTTGCTAGTCAAACGCGGACCAAGAAAAAAAAATAAAGAAAAAAAAGGGAATAAAGAAAGGCGCCATCTATTGGTATGAGTTGAGCTTCTCTTGAAATGCTGCGAAACTTGACTGCGATACTAGCGCTACGGTAATTTGTAGAACCCTTTCGTTTCAAATTACGGCGCCATCTAAGTTCATACCGTTTTTAGGCAAATTTCCGAGCTACGCTCTAATGTTCCGCTATTGTCTTTCCTCTTAATATATCTTCCTTAGTAGGATGTATATCAGTCTCTGGCAGCCATATCACAAGCTTTGCTTAGTTTGGGGTTAGATGACCGTGTGTGCAAAAAATGTCCCGAATATTTATTTTTTATTTTTGACACAATGTCCCCACAGGAGATGGGGTCGGGTCACTGCGGTGCAGTGTGGTGCTGCAAGTTCAGCGTGTGCGGCCGTCTGCTCGCCACCGCGGGGCAGGACAAGCTGCTGCGAGTCTGGGTCACTAGAGACGCGTATCACATGTTCCAGGTAACGTATTATACAGATGGGGTCGGGTCACTGCGGTGCAGTGTGGTGCTGCAAGTTCAGCGTGTGCGGCCGTCTGCTGGCCACCGCGGGACAGGACAAGCTCCTGCGAGTCTGGGTCACTAGAGACGCGTATCACATGTTCCAGGTAACGTATTATACAGATGGGGTCGGGTCACTGCGGTGCAGTGTGGTGCTGCAAGTTCAGCGTGTGCGGCCGTCTGCTCGCCACCGCGGGGCAGGACAAGCTGCTGCGAGTCTGGGTCACTAGAGACGCGTATCACATGTTCCAGGTAACATATTATACAGATGGGGTCGGGTCACTGCGGCGCTGTGAATCAAACAAGATGGCGTTGGGTTCGTCAACAAACGACGAAGTCTACGCTAGGTTAAGTCACATACCGTCTGACTGGGGCCGTCCATTAATCACGTGATGTTTTTTTATCCCCCCTTGGTGAGGTTTGAAACTGTTGTTTGTGTATTGATTGTGATTTTTCGTGATTTTTGCTAAACCCCTCCCCCCTTTCAAGCCTCACGTGATTAATGGACAGTCGCTGTAGGAAATGGAGTTATGTTAGTTTTTTTGAATAAGACAATTGGACTAGTCTCTCTGTTGCCGAATAATAAACAGCAGTGCTAGTACCGTTCTTTATCGATCGTCAAATTTGACAGTTGAGCTTGTCAAGTTCGATAAAATGCCCTTTGATCAATACTCGCAATAATCGATTCTGTAGCATTTTATCGAATTTTGACGATCGATAAAGAACGGTACTTGCACTGCAGGTTAAGATTAATCAAAACGTCTGGTTAGCGTCTAAACTCTAGAAGAGTTTATGTTATCAGAAATTGCCGTTTGATATATGTGGTCTTAGGAAGGAGAGCTATTGGATTGTACGTGAAGGATTTACAGACGCTTCATAAAGTGGAGATGACACGTGGTATAATCTGAGATCTTATTGCGGTACGTCGCCGGCCATGTTTGCTATCCTGCCAAACGGTATACATTAGCTGTCAAAAACAATAAGTATCAGCACTTAATACATGCATTTATATACAGCTGTCAGAGCTGTAATAACATTGTAAAAAGCTGAATGAACACCACGAATTCTGAGCACTTGCGCTAGGTTTTTGAAAGTAAGACTGCAGCTGGTACCAGATAGCCCGTTGGTCGAGTTGGTAGTGAACCTGCCTTCTGAGCTTGGGGGCGTGGGTTCGATTCCCACCTAGGACAAACATTTGTGTGATGAACATTTGTGTTTGTTCTATATCTGGGTGTTAATATCTATTTAAGTATGTATTTAAACATATATATGTATATATATCAGTCTCTGGCAGCCATATCACAAGCTTTGCTTAGTTTGGGGTCAGATGACAGTGTGTAAAAACAAAAAAAATATTTCAGTGAAATATGAAAAAAATAAAATTGTTTTACTCAGCTTTTTAAAACGATTGCAGGTGATAGAGCAAATAAGTGCTTGGACCGAGTTTAATGAAGGACATAATTTTTAGCATAACGTGGCTTTGTTTATCATTATGTCAATTTACACTTCAAGTGTTCAAGGAATGATCGTCCAGCGTGGGACAGGTTACACAAACAAGGTTTCAGATCCTAAAGTCACTGCACTGGGAAGCTCCTTCGATTCCACTAGAAACAACACTTGGAATCGCGTCACTGTCATCTACAGCAGCTGGGGTTGACTGTATGGCTTGGCATTGTAACATTGTATCAAACTAGCAACGCACCCCGGCTTTGCACGGGTGTAAATATTTTTTTTTTACACCTTGGGTTACATTATTGGAGTTTTAGTTAGGATCTCTATTTTTTTTAAATGTAATTATAGCCTATGTCACCCGGGGATAGTGTAGCTTCCGCAAATTGGTTCAGCAGTTTCGGAGCCTATTCAATGCAAACAAACAAACAATCAAATCTTTCCTCTTTATAATATTAGTATAGATGAAAAGTCCTATAATTTTCAAAATAGTATTACCAACAATTCTCTTCTTTCTACAGGACATGCGAACGAAATACAACGCGGAAAAGAAATCCTCTCCCACCCCTTCCCAAGAATCTCTAGCTTCCCTCTCCGCCCCTCCCCCTAGTCCGGAAGACCAGCCAACCCTCGGCCCTTCCGCGCCCTTCTGCCCCAAACCTTTCTGCATATATTCGGGGCACACTTCAGATCTACTGGACGTGTCTTGGTCGAAAAACTACTTCATCCTATCGAGCTCGATGGACAAGACGGTCCGTCTGTGGCACATATCGCGAGGCGAGTGTCTGTGCTGCTTCCAGCACATAGACTTTGTGACGGCCATAGTGTTCCATCCCAGAGATGACCGGTACTTCTTGAGTGGCAGTTTGGATGGCAAGTTGAGGCTATGGAATATACCGGATAAGAAGGTTAGTGTTTTTATTACGACGACTACACGAGATTGTGAAGTGGCTAAGATCACTATTTTTTTTATTTTTTTTTATAGTAGATAGGCTTGCGCTTGGCCGCCATCTCGCCTGATGTTAAGCGACGATGCGGTCTACGATGGAACACGCTTGCCTAGAAGAAACCGATTCACTCTCGACTTGAAGACACCCAGATTGTAACTAACGGGGAAAACCCATTCAGGCAGCGAATTCCACAGACTAGCAGTTCGCACAATAAATGTGGAATCATAGCGCAACAAAACATGTATTAGTTTCCAGCAGATTTGTTAATTTAGTAAAAAATTGAAAAACTGCCTTGCTAACTATTTGTAATCAGGTATACGGGTTGCCTTGATACAGGCTTTGCCTAGTAAGGCAACCAGCAGGAACTGTTAATTTAAGTAATTTAGTTGGTAATAAAAATATTTTGATTTTGATTGATTTAATAATATAATAATAATAATCATTTATTTCAAGTAACATAGACTCATACAAATCAAAAAAACAATATCAATGGAAAATAATAATAATAGTAGCTAGTCACATTACATTAATAATAATTATTACGAATTGAAATTTAAAATAATCAAACTAAAAATGTCAACATTATACAATAAATTAATTATGTCAAAGTAATAGTCATGCATATCAGTACCTACCCTTACATTAATTAACTAGGTCTTACTGAGTGCAGTGTGCAACGTGTAGGCTGCAACAATGACTTATGTAAGGGCAATCTAGCCTACCTGCTATCGCGGCCAGCATGCTGTTGTGGCTCCCCCGCACGCGCCGCACCAGTGACGTCGCTCGCTTACGCATTGTGGTGTAGAAGCAATCCACGCGTGCGCACGCGAACATTGTCGACGCACTGCAATAGATTTGATTAAGGTGGATCGATTCACATATGGCGGGAAATTCAAATTTCAGGCAGTTTTCTGGTCCTTGTAGCTAGGCCGGGTAATTATTGTAAACAATCATGATGTTTGCGCAAATTGATTATTATTCTTTACAAAATTATGTAAAGCTATTTATCTCTAACGCACATTATTACTTACATTTGTGAATAAACTAATTTTTGCTGCTTCGAACGGTTTATTCACAAATGTAAGTAATATGTTGCGTTACTGTTAAATAATTGTACATTATAATGTAAAGAACAGCCAATATTTTGCGCAAATACTGTGTTATTTAAAAATAATTACCTGGCCTGGCTACTAGGACCAAAAAACTGCTTAAAATTTGAATTTCCCGCCATAGGTGAATCGTACCACCTTAACAGCATACCGCAGTTTATCCCATGGAAAGGGGTGATGTGAAGTAATAGTGCATTCTTGGAATGTGTACTAATCAGGTGTTTCATATCATACCTTCAAGCTTAATCTATATGTTTAAAACAAAGTTTAGATAGCCTGTTAGTCCAGTTGGTAGTGAACCTACCTTCTGATCTTGGGGACGTGGGTTCGATTCTCACTTAGGACAAACATTTATGTGATGAACATTTGTGTTTGTTCTATATCTGGGTGTTAATATCTATTTAAGTATGTACTTAAAACTATCTATGTATGTATATTAGTCTCTGGCAGCCATATCACAAGCTTTGCTTAGTTTGGGGTCAGATGACCGTGTGTGCAAAAATGTCCCGAATATTGTTATAATTATTAAAGTCGTGTATGTTACACCATTTATAACTCAAGAACATTTGTCCCGAATTGCGGAAATAGATATACACAGATCATCATGTAACCATCTTTCATTTGTATCAAAAATACGTAGAAGCTTTTAAACCCATCTTTTTCCAGGTGGCAGTGTGGAACGAAGTCGACGGCAAAACCAAACTAATAACAGCCGCCAACTTCTGCCAGAACGGCAAGTTCGCCGTCGTAGGCACTTACGACGGACGGTGCATTTTCTACACGACCGACCAACTGAAATACCACACACAAATCGACGTCCGATCCACCCGAGGAAAGAACTCCACCGGCCGGAAGATCAGCGGAATCGAACCGATGCCCAACGACGACAAAATACTGGTGACTTCCAACGACAGCAGGATTCGATTGTACGACCTGAGAGACTTGAATCTCTCTTGCAAATACAAAGGCTATGTGAATGTGTCGAGTCAGATAAAGGCGTCGTTTTCTCACGACGGGAAGTACATAGTGAGCGGGTCGGAGAACCAGTGCATATACATATGGAAGACGTATCATGATTATGCGAAGTTCACCTCTGTGAGGAGGGATAGGTAATGTACATTTTGTTGTTACTTCATTAAAACTCTCGCGAGGATTCATTATAAATTATTACAATAATATATGTTTACACATAAAACTTAAGATTGGTAATGTCATGAGGAACAGACGAAAGAAGACAATTTTTTCTAGGCCCACCGAATTTACCGTTTATTGATGGGTATAACACTATAAAATTCATCGTGTTTTTTTGTACCATTCGGACGAAAGATAAGGTAAAAATGAAACCGGAATAATAATATAAAGAATAATACGCGTTGTTTTGATTTTTGCCACAATTCATTCATTTCCCTTATAATGTCACTTGACCGGAACGTTTTTAATACGAAAAAGGATGCATGCTTAGGAATTTTTATACAAAAATAAATAGACCATATTTTACAACAGTGGCCATAGTAATCGGCTATTGTCAATATTCCGGTTAGATCGGATTTAGCTAATATTACCACTAAATCAAAAGAGGATCACTAAATTATGAGGAACAAATCGACATGAGTTTCATTACTATACGGTGTTAGTTTGTGGTGGGCCTATTTTTCAAACAAAAGAAATTGTCTCATTTGTGATACAAAAATTTTGACTACACTAAAAGAGCTCTATCTTTGTAACAGTCTATAAGACAATGCTGCCAGCATTTTGGGTAGCCCACTGGTAGCGGCTTGTTAGATTGGTTTTAGTTTTACCGTAAAGCTAATTTTATCTATCTATAGCTTTATATTGCTATCTGAAATTTTTGTAAATCATCATCAGCGCTGCAGAGAAATCTGTAGCATTATCGCTGAGCACTGCCCTTTTTTGTCGCACTGGACACTACAGAACCAACTTAACATGCATTATTATTGTAATTATTACTTTGTTGTTTCTGTTTTGTAATGTTGATGTTGTAGTGTTTTGTGCGCAAAATAAATGTTTTCTTTCTTTCTTTAAACGTTTATATCTGTTGCTATTTACTTCTGTAATGGCTAAACAGATTTCTCTTAACAATATCTTCTTGTAGGAATGACTTTTGGGAGGGCATCAAAGCTCATAATGCGGTGGTGACGTGTGCGGTGTTCGCGCCCAACCCTGAGCACATGATCAGGATGATCACGGAGAGGGAGCAGGAGGCCAAGATGGCCAATAAGGACGGCGATAAAGCTGAGGAAGTGGTGAGTATATCAAGTTTTGTCTAACCATTCACTTATGTTAATTGCTGCTGGATTCTATCGAAACACAAAATCAGTACGAATTGAATAGTCCCCTAATTATCAGGCCCTTGCAAATTCTCTGCTTTTCCATGCGAACATAAATTATAATCAGAAATACATATTTTGTAACAATAAGAAATACACATTCAGGCAGGAATTATATTTTTAATGGGAGGCCCAATTAATATGCATGGGTAAAACACAACCTTCTCCAACTATACTTAACATCAGGTGAGTTGTGGTCAAATGCCTAAACTGTCACCCATAGAAAAGACGTTTGATAGACGAACGTGAAAAATGTAGGTTGCGGCGAAGCCGAGGCATACATAGTATGAGTTTATTTATTAAGGAACCCACAGTACAACTCATTTTTTTTAAATTATTTATTTAAAACACATTGTACGTTACATTTCGAGTTAGTAAGTTGTCTTAAAACCTATGTTAGATTGCTCGGTATATTATATAATTTTATTTTTTAAATCTAATTACCTACATTGTACAAAAAATTTAACGCGCGAACACACCAAACTGCTGTTGTAGGCACAAGTTTATCGCGGAGTAAAACCGGTTGTGAATGGTTTAGCTACAGAATACATATTAGTACAAATACAAAGTTTAACCTACTCGTACAGCAGTCGCAGCGTTAGCGCGCCATGCAAAGAATACAGAATGCTCTATGTAATGTTTTATTGTGTTAAGTAATGCTGTTTTAATTTCCATTTTATGTTTCTAAAATCCATTGTTGTTATGTTTGTTGTTTATGTTTTTTATTTTATTATTTTTCGAGATGGGGGCAATAAGTCCTGCACTGATATCCCACTTGGGGTAGATATTGTTTAGTACAAATACAAAGTTTAACCTACTCGTACAGCAGTCGCAGCGTTAGCGCGCCATGCAAGGAATAAAGGATGCTCCATGTTATGTTTTATTGTGTTAAGTAATGCTGTTTTAATTTCCATTTTATGTTTCTAAAATCCATTGTTGTTATGTTTGTTGTTTATTTTTTTTATTTTATTCTTTTTCGAGATGGGGGCAATAAGTCCTGCACTGATATCCCACTTGGGGTAGATATTGTTATATAGCTGTTTAGCTGAGCAAAAAGCAAAGCACAACTATATTCAACACTGATAAGTGTCCATGCGATAACACCACCATCAAACCAGAATTCAGCACTTTTAGATTTACACATGAAACATTATGTGCCTTCCTGGGTGTATCACCATACAATATTGATGAACTTATCAGAAAAGAGTCAGCCATAGCCTCATGGGAAAAATTTGTCTATAGTACATATTTTCAGCGGTTTAAAATCATACAATGGCATCGATTCTGATGTTCTCTAAATTAAATTTGACAGCTCTAAAATTGTTGCTATCCTTCTCTCACATTTTAAAATTAAAGGAGAGGCAGATAATTTTTGTCCTGTCAGATTGGTTTAGTACGCCAGAATCGACGCCAATGGCACGTAAATAATTATTACAATATTTTTCCTTTAGTTTAGCGTTAGTTTTTAGGTCGGTTTATATTTATAGGTTAGCAATGGAACTGTGGGGATTGGTGGTATCAAATTGCAATCGTCCTCCCACAGATCTAGTGATTCATGTTTAAAATGATGATTGAATTACCTCCTGCCCTTTTTTCTATCGGACCGGTAGGGCGGGCACAAAAAATCGACATCGTTTTATGGTTGATATTCCGAGGACCCGTACGAAGCGCTATGATTCCACATTTATTGTGCGAACTGCTAGTCTGTGGAATTCGCTGCCCGAATGGGTTTTCCCCGTTAGTTACAATCTGGGCGTCTTCAAGTCGAGAGTGAATCGGTTTCTTCTAGGCAAGCGTGCTCCATCGTAGACCGCATCGTCGCTTAACATCAGGCGAGATGGCGGCCAAGCGCAAGGCTATCTACAATTTTTTTAAAACAAGTGTTTTTTTTTGTTAAGCGATTTTGTTCGAGTACGTTTTAGAAAAAAATAAAACAACAAAATACAAATTAAAACCTTTCTTGGTTCCAGGTCCCGGAAGGTGGTTTGGTATCGTCCTCAGCGCCAGGTCACGTGCTGGTCTCCGCTGACTTCAACGGCTGCATCAAGGTGTTCGTACACAAGGCCAAGCCCAAACACAGCTCGCTGCCTGCCTCCGCACTCGCCTAGATATACCCACAGGAGCCAGGGGCGCCATATCACTAGACTAGCGACGTGGCATGTGTATAGTCTCCACGCGTGACAGCACAAGTGAAGAAAACAGAGCAAGGGGCGCCATATGAAGACTAGTGCCTGACACTCGTGTAGTGTCTCAATGCGACTCATAACAATACTAGAGGAGAAAACACGCAGAGCCAGGGGCGCCATATCACTTGACTAGCGACGTGACATGTGTATAGTCTCTATACGTGACTGTACAAATGAAAAAAACACAGAGCAAAGGGCGCCATATCACTTGACTAGCGACGTGACGTGTGTAGTCTCCACACGTGACAGCACAAGTGAAGAGAACACTTAAAGCCAGGGGCGCCATATGACGACTAGTACCTGACACACGTGTAGTTTCTCAACGCGATACGTGACAATACAATAGGAGAAAACACGCAGAGCCAGGGGCGTCATATCACTTGACTAGCCACGTTACACGCGACATGGCACGGGTATAGTGACACGCCGTGACACACGATAATACAAGTGAACATGCGGACCCAAGGGCGCCATATGACTTGACTAAACACGTGACGTGACGTGGCACAAGACTACAAGTTATCATCATCATCATCAGCCAGAAGACGTCCATTACTGAACATAGGCCTCCCCCTTTAACCTCCACACTGAACGACAGCCTGCCATCTGCATCCACTGGATGCCAGCGACTCTCACAATGTCGTCGGTCCATCTAGTGGGAGGCCTCCATACGCTGCGTTTTCCGGGTCGTGGTCTCCACTCAAGAACCTTTCTTCCCCATCGGTTATCGGTTCTTCGAGCGATGTGGCCTGCCCATTGCCACTTCAACTTGCAAATTTTAACCTACTTCACCAATCTGCTTTCCTTCGCGCTCGTTATATTCTCGTGTTGACATGAGACGTGATGGTAAGTGACCAGATGCCTTATAGATGTCTTATCGGGATTCGGATTGTGATCGTGATCGCGTGCCATCTCACTTACGCACGTGGTGCGAGTAAGTAGATGCGAACGGAACGGCATGAAATCTCGATCACAATCAAACTTCTATAATAAGGCCGCTGGTCGCACTACGAACAATAGTGGATACTGAAGAGATGTCTCGACACAAATTTTATCATTGTTTGGTTACACTGATTTTGAATTGAAACTGCTTCATAATCAGCCTTTTAATAGTCCGCTGCTGGACTTAGGCATACCCCGACAGGGTGATTGGGCCATATCCACCACGCTGGCCCAGTGCGGGTTGGTGGATTCACATACGCCATTGAATTTCTTCGCCGTACGTATGCAGGTTTCCTCACGATGTTTTCCTTCACCGAAAAGCCAGTGGTATAAAAATCTGTACATAAGCTCCAAAGAGCTCATTGGTACGGGCCCGGGGTTAGAACCCGCGACCTCGCGCTTTCAAATATAACGGTCTCCCAAATGGGCTAACATGGCTCATGTACTTTGGTTTCTCTTCAACACTTATAAATCTTTCGCCTTTTTTCACGAACTGCTTAGCTCCATCATCATCATCGTTTCAGCCATAGGACGTCCACTGCTGGGCATAGGCCTCCCCCATCGATTTTCAAAAGGGCCGGTTGGAAGCGGCCTGCATCCAGCGTTTCCCTGCGGTCTCTTTTAGATCGTCTGTCCATCTTGTGGGTGGACGTCCTACACTGCGCTTACCGATCCGTGGTCTCCATTCCAGAACCTTTCGGCCCCATCGGTCATCTGTTCTGCGTGATATGTGCCCTGCCCACTGGCACTAATGACTATTCACTTAGCTCCATATATTATGAATATTCAAGCGGTAGAGCGGTCAAGTTAAGTAATTCAGCGGATGCCCAATAATCACTCCGCAATTTAACCGTTTCGCTTGGCTATGCGACGGTATTCGCTATTTGAGATCGTCGCTTTCAGCTATAAGATGCTAGTTGACTGGCGTTTCATTTATTGCAAACTAGCGGCCACCCTGGCTTCGCACGGGTATAGATTATAGCCTATGTTACCCGCGTCTAGTGTAGCTTCCCAACAGTGAAAGAATTTTTCAAATCGGTTCAGTAGTTACGGAGCCTATTCAATGCAAACAAACAAAGAATCAAATCTTTCCTCTTTATAATATTAGTATAGATAACAGGTTTAGCAAAGAATATAATACATTACACATACCGAAATATATGTTTTGTCCCTTTCCCGCAAAGCGTGTTAGTATAGAATTTGTATGGCGCGCGTGAGGCTTGACGTCATAACTTGCTATAGTGCTCTCTGTCTAGCATAAAATTAAAATGAGCCTTTAGTGAACCCAGTATTTTTAACTGTATTTTATTTGCAGAATTACTTTGTTAACCCTTAATATAGGTAATTACAAGACAAATATGAAAGAATAGTGAACCGCTATGTCTTATCTATTTCATCATCATCATCATCATCATCAACCATTCTCCACCCACTGCTGGGTATAGGTCTCCTCTTCAGCGCGCCATCTTTTCCGGTCCTGTGCTAGTCTTGTCCACTGCTTTCCTGCTGTCCTAACGATCTATTCTATTTATGATCACATAATATATAATATGCAATATAAAGCTCATTTTTGTCGAGTGAATCGTGCAATAACGTTGAACAACGGGTAGCTGAATACTTTGAGAAAAAAATCAGTGCAGACGCAATGTTTGCCATAGTTTTTGCGTTTGTAAATCCAAAAGCAATTTTTTCACATTTCTGTTGGGTAGTATTTAAACGAGTGAATATAAATTCAAAATAAAGGCGACAAAAATACTGAATATGACTGAAATACTAAGTAGTCGAATACAAGTATTGAAAATGGCTTATATTTAACATATTTTATTTCAATAATGCTGTGTTATATCCTGATCGAGGTGACCTGACAGAATTCGAATCTGCCCCGTAAGAGGGGGTTGAAAGGAAAGGGTTTGAGAATACAGGGGTTTTACGGCTAGCTGTTTAAAGCAATCCAATTTAGGTGATGAAAAAATGTTGCGTGTCCGCAACCAATATCTGGGCGCGTTAAAGTTCATGTTCGCGTGATTTTCTAAACTGCGCGGTTTAACGTTAGTTTGATACCGCGTAAGCAGTTGGCCGTAAGGTCCCTGATCAATATTAGTCGACTGTTTATTTAATTTTTCGCATAAATAATTAAATACCGCCCAAGTATACAAACCACAGACCTATATCTAAGTAGACTTCACAAGCGGTCCAAACTGTATGAAAATTAAGCGTGTCAAATTTTTCGTACCTAAAAGTGAAAAGAAATATCTATTCTGTCGGCCAACTCTATTTGCGGTATTCTTACAACTCAGTATTGCACAATAAAATTACCCATTTTCGTTAAAAACTGACACATGTTGTCGCGGCACCGATTGAGCAGACTGGTTTTAGCCGGGCTCAGTTAAGACTTCGTCAAAATTGTGTTGGAAGTATGACATGCAAGGTAGGTCGACTTGTGGCGTCTACTTGGATATATGTATGTGATACATACTATTATTTTAAGTCGCGAAGTAATTTGTTATTCATTCGATAGTAATAACTCATTAGTTATGTTCATTAAATTTGTATACTACGGCCAAAATAGACTCTTTTGATAATCTTGGTTTAGTCGGCATTGGACCTATTCGCAAAATGACCTGTAGTCTTACAAGGACCTATTCGCAATATGCCTTATTCGGAAAATGCCCTATTCGTACAAAGACTAATTCTTAACAAGTCTTATTCTTAAAGGGACTTATTCTTAAAAAGGCTTATTCTTAGTCATTATGTGAATAGACCTTTTTATAGTAAACGCATTATCATCTGAGTCGTCGAGCAATAAATGTCATACCATAAGACCTGTAAGTGCGAGCGAGATAGACAGATATGACATGTGGGTGCGAGCGAGATAGACAGACATGATCTATGACCTGACGACTCAAATGGTAATGCGTTTACTATAGTAATAAGCATTCGGCGAATAGGTCTTTATTTTAAGGGTAAGCCGTTTTACAAATAGGTCCAATGTCGACTAAACCTTCTTTTACGACCCTCGTAAAATATCAAATATTATCATGTTATTTCTTTTTATTTGTGAAATCTCTTAAATAACTGAAATTATAGCAGATAATCCTTTGTTTATGTTAGAAATCAATTAATGCATATGGTTAGTGATAAACAGAAAATCATATTAGTGATGTAAGTATTTATCAAGTTACAATAGAGGTTATTCTTCAATAGAGAAAGATTGGGAATTGTATTTTTTATTATTTTCAAAAACAAAATTATAGTAATAGTTCTTGCCTTAAATGTTAAAAAAATGTGATTAAAAATATATTATTTTGTAAGTGTACATATTTTATAATGTTTAGTGTTGTATAAAAAAATCGTGATGCCATTGTAATTCATTAATCAAATATTATTTATATGTATATTTTTAATTCGCATTTATGTTCAATAAACTGTTAAATGAAACAAGTTGGTTTTCCTTTCGAAATATATAATTTTAATTCATCAACATTATAAATTATGGAGTCGCATACAAACTACAAGGAATGTCATGTTTTATATAACAAAATACACAAAAAAAAAAAGTTTTCCAATTTTTACAAACTATTTAGATAATTTTATTTATATTACACGGGAATTACTCACGTAAGATTAAGCCGGTCACTCCGACTATGCGGACTTAATGCGGTTGAAAACACAGAAAAGAAAAATTAGAACGGCTGTCAAGGCATTTTGTTGCACCCATATAAACGAAACGTCGCTCATTCGAAATCAGTTAGCAACTGTGATGCGGAGTTCGACGCGTTGATCTAAATGAGAATGTTCAATCAAGGATCACTCGCTATGCTTGGTAACAGATTTTCCTTCTCATTTCCGTTCTATTTACTTCTCTTTTCTGTGGTTGAAACTATAGTCGGAGTGACCGGCTTAATCTTACGTGAGTAATTCCCGTGTAATATAAATAAAGTGTGTGAAAATCACGTCAGTTTTCATAATATTTAGATAATATCATTGGTTTGATCATTTAGTTTATTTTGAACTAGCTGCACTCCGCGGTTTCACCCGCTTAGTGATGATGATGAAACGAAACCTATGCCACTCTCCGGCCCTTGAACTATACTCATGCAAAAAATCAGGTCAATCTGTTGCTGCGTGAAAGAGGAACAAACAAACCAACAAACTTTTCACATTTATAATATTATTAGGATGTAAGTTTACTATTGCAGTCCAGATGTCATCAGCAGTCCAGTCAGATGTCACTTGCCAGTTCAGTTAGCAGTCCAGTCAGATGTCACTTGCCAGTTCAATACCAAGGATTTAGAACCTGGGTATACCAATATTAAGATCCTATTTAGATCTATTTTTCCTTTTGTTATATTATCAGACCTTGTTTTATTGGATAATGGACTTGATGAATACGTTGTCTTCCAAGGCTGTTTACTAGTGTTGAGACTTCGCTTGACTGCAGCCGTTGGCATCTAAAATGGCGGAGCTTGGTTAGTAGCTAGAGAAATATACGGTGGGTTTCTAGATTTACACCGAAGGAGTCACCATGCTGGATTTGAGGCTTGCTACTGCCGTCCACATCGAGCAAGTCATGGGTTCCTTCGATGTCAGGTGCCCCGACTGGAGGCCCCTGTGCTGTGATGTAAAAGCTACTCATATCAGCAGTGTAAGTACCGTACCATTGAATCGATCAAAGCGAGTACTGAAGAAATAGCATTTTATCGAATTTGACGATGTCAACTGTCAAATTTGACGATACTTGCACTGCAGGTTTCTTACAATGTTAGGCCTTCCAGGGTGGTTTGCTGATGTTAAGGCTTCGCTTGGCGGTCTTGTCCCGTGGCTTGTCGGCGCGGTCGCTGGTGGGTTCCTCCGTCAGTTCTCCGCAGGGCTCCGGCGCGCCCGGGCTGTCACCGCTGCCGTCTAGGTTGGCGGGCTTCGTCAGCAGCTGGGGGGGACATACGAGAATAAATAGCAATTCGTTTGGTGGATGAACAACCGTGAATTGCTATCTATGTTTTTCTAGGCAAGCATACGTTATCGTAATAGTAATAGCCGTGCTAGCTTATTTGGGAGACCGCTAGACTTGACAGCGTAAGGTTACGGGTTTAAGCCCTGTACCAATGAGGTCTATAGAGATTTGTACGAATTTTCATACCACTGACTTTTCGGTGAAGGAAAACATCGTGAGGAAACCTGCATACGTACGGAGAAGGAATTCAATGGCGTATGTGAATCCACCAACCCGCACTGGGCCAGCGTGGTGAATATGGCCCAATCACCCTTTCGGGGGTAGGCTATAAGTCCAGCAGTGGACTGTTAAAAGGCTGATTATGATGATGATGATACTCCATCTTAGATCGCATCATCATTTAAGCACAGTTTTATTAATATAAATCCATATTTTTACACTGCTGTTTTATATTAGGCGAGATGGCGGTCAAGTGCAAGCCCGTCTTCAATAATAATAAAAACATCCATTAGAAGAAGCTCAACATTAGATGGCGCTTTTCTTTATTTCCTTGAAATTTAGCGAAACTTGACTGCGATACTAGCGCTACGGTAATTTGTAGAACTCTTTCGTACGCTGACTGCAGCGCTTACGGAAGTTCGAGACAACCTATACGACGCTCAAATTACGGTGCCATCTAAGTTAATACCGTTTTCAGGCAAATTTCTGAGCTACGCTCTAATGGTCTGCTATTGTCTTTCCTTTGGTGTTATTTACCAGTTTAACGTAGTGCTGCAGCTCAGTGTCGCTGAGAGCCTCGAAGTTGATGGAGGGTCGCTCCCGGGAGAGCGCCTTGTCAGCGAACGTGGGCATCGTCAGCGGAGGGATCTTGGGCGGGGCGTAGTCCTGCGCCACGGCCGTCGACGCTGAGACAATACACATTTTAACCTTCTTAATAGCGGTATCACAAGTTGCAATAGAGGTATATGGATTATTACTGAGACGTGGTCCTTAACTGTTGGCGTTTTGGAAAAACTCACACAGCGGGCAATGGAGAGAGCTATGCTCGGAGTTTCTTTGCGCGATAGAATCCGAAACGTGGATGTTCGCAAATGAACCACAGTCATCGACATAGCTGTTAAAATAAGCAAGTTGAAGTGGCAATGGGCAGGCCACATCGCTCGAAGAACCGATGGGGAAGAAAGATTCTTGAATGGAGACCACGAACTGGAAGACGCAGCGTAGGGAGGCCTCCCACTAGATGGACCGACGACATTGTGAGAGTTACTGGCATCTAGTGGATTCAAAAGGCAGGCTGTCGTTCAGTGTGGAGGTTAAAGAGGGGGGTCTATGTTCAGCAGTGGACGTCTTCTGGCTGATGATGTTGATGATGAATAATTTTCCATCGTGAGGAAACCTGCATACGTACGGAGAAGGAATTCAATGGCGTATGTGAATCCACCAACCCGCACTGGGCCAGCGTGGTGGATATAACCGAATCATCCTTTCGGGGGTAGGCTAAAAGACCAGCAGTGGACTGTTAAGAGGCTGATTATGATCATGATGATGATGACAAGTTTATTTTATTTACCGCTGTGCGGCCTGGTGAGGTCGAGCGAGGACACGTGCCCGCCGCTGGTGAGGATGAGCAGCGCCTGCCTCCACTGCGACTCCATCACGCTGTGCAGCTGGGACGCTATCTGACCGCGCCGCCGCTTGTACGACTCCAGCTTGTTCTGTAGAAATACACAAACTAAGCATCAAGCACGATGCAGAGAGACGCTATCTGACCGCGCCGCCGCTTGTACGACTCCAGCTTGTTCTGTAGAAATACACAAACTAAGCATCAAGCACGATGCAGAGAGACGCTATCTGACCGCGCCGCCGCTTGTACGACTCCAGCTTGATCTGTACCAATACACAAACTAAGCATCAAGCACAATGCAGAGAGACGCTATCTGACCGCGCCGCCGCTTGTACGAGTCCAGCTTGTTCTGCAGTAATACACAAATTAAGCATCAAGCACGATGCAAAGAGACGCTATCTGACCGCGCCGCCGCTTGTACGAGTCCAGCTTGATCTGTACCAATACACAAACTAAGCATCAAGCAAGATGCAGAGAGACGCTATCTGACCGCGCCGCCGCTTGTACGACTCCAGCTTGATCTGTACCAATACACAAACTAAGCATCAAGCAAGATGCAGAGAGACGCTATCTGACCGCGCCGCCGCTTGTATGAGTCCAGCTTGTTCTGTAGAAATACACAAACTAAGCATCAAGCACAATGCAGATAGATGCTATCTGAGCGCGCCGCCGCTTGTACGACTCCAGCTTGCTCTGCAGTAATACACAAACTAAGCATCAAGCACAATGCAGAGAGACGCTATCTGACCGCGCCGCCGCTTGTACGACTCCAGCTTGTTCTGTACCAATACACAAACTAAGCATCAAGCACAATGCAGAGAGACGCTATCTGACCGCGCCGCCGCTTGTACGACTCCAGCTTGCTCTGCAGTAATACACAAACTAAGCATCAAGCACGATGCAGAGAGACGCTATCTGACCGCGCCGCCGCTTGTACGACTCCAGCTTGTTCTGTACCAATACACAAACTAAGCATCAAGCACAATGCAGAGAGACGCTATCTGACCGCGCCGCCGCTTGTACGACTCCAGCTTGCTCTGCAGTAATACACAAACTAAGCATCAAGCACAATGCAGAGAGACGCTATCTGCCCGCGCCGCCGCTTGTACGACTCCAGCTTGTTCTGTACCAATACACAAACTAAGCATCAAGCACAATGCAGAGAGACGCTATCTGACCGCGCCGCCGCTTGTACGACTCCAGCTTGCTCTGCAGTAATACACAAACTAAGCATCAAGCACAATGCAGAGAGACGCTATCTGACCGCGCCGCCGCTTGTATGAGTCCAGCTTGCTCTGCAGTAATACACAAACTAAGCATCAAGCACAATGCAGAGAGACGCTATCTGACCGCGCCGCCGCTTGTACGACTCCAGCTTGCTCTGCAGTAATACACAAACTAAGCATCAAGCACAATGCACACAATAATAAGTAGCTTGCAAGTACAAGTAGGCGTATCAACGTAAATAGGCACTCGCGCGGTGACACGCACTACTCGCGCCCGAGTACGTACTCGCACGAGTGTTTGAACGAAACGAACGATACGCAGTGGGCGTGCGCGAGCAGGGGCCTTACGCCTTTAGTAAACGCATTACCATCTGAGTCGTCAGGTCATAAATCAATTGTCTGTCTATCTCGCTCGCACCCACATGTCATATCTGTCTATCTCGCTCGCACTTACAGGTCTTATGGTATGACGTTTATGGCCCTACGACTCAGTTGGTAACGCGGCAATCCAGTTTAGGCGATGAAAAAATGTTGTGCAACCGCAAATCGTATCTGGGCGCGTTAAAGTTTACTTCACTTGCGCAAGGAGCAGCGTGAAGTACTACTAAGCACTTTCACTGCCACTTGCACACCATTGTAGAAGATGCGTAGTAGGCACTTGCAACTTGTACTACGCATGATCTGCAACCGCCTTCAGACCGCATTATTCACTTTTACTACAGGACAAGTACGACTGCAATTCGTGGAAATCCTTAAAATTTTAATATCAGTCTATCATGTTCCCACAGTTGGGACTCAGGCCTTCCCAGGCCATTGGATCAACAGAAGAATATCAGCATAAAGTCAGTTTTCTCACCTCAAGTAGTCCAATTTTCTCGCTGGCTTGTGCAAGCTGCAGCCGGTAAAGCTTTATTTCCTCACGTTGTTTCTCTTCTAATACATTCACTTCTAGTTTATGCCTGTAAAGAAATAAGTAAATATTAAAATGCTATAAATACAGGGTTAGACGGAACGGTAGTCTTACGCCGATAGGAGGTCATGGTACTCATCAGAATGGACATCTTTGACTATGGAAATAACCTAGAAATCACAGCATAAAATTGTTCTGTTCTATGCATTTTCTGCGCAGCCTACGCTGCCTACCTACGTAGGCCTCTCAATAGATAGACCGACGACATTGTGAGAGTCGCTGGCATCCAGTGGATGCAGATGGCAGGCTGTCGTTCAGTGTTGAGGTTAAAGGGGGAGGCCTATGTTCAGCAGACGTCTTCTGGCTGATGATGATGATGCATTTTTTTGAGTGTAATGAAATTTTTCTGTAACAGCTGTTTTTTAGTAGTTTCAACCCATAGCTAAAGTTGTTCATAATGACCTCCTTTTAGCTAAGTACCACTGTTGTGTAAGAATGATATACGAGGTGGTGTTTATCACCCTCGTCGAAGGGTACGAAACCGTATCTCGGTGCGTTAAGGTTCACGTTCGCGTGATTTTCCGCACTGCGCTGTTTTGAGCCTGCGTTAAGAGGTAAGGCCTTTGACATCAAATTGTCAATTAGACATTTGGGCAATTGAACTTGCTCCTAACAAATATTTGGGGTAACGAAAAAAGGTACAGCTATGTTTCTTATAGTATTCCTTCATCATCATCATCATCATCAGCCAGAAGACGTCCACTGCTAAACATAGGCCTTCCCCTTTAACCTCCACACCGAACGACAGCCTGCCTTTTGCATCCACTGGATGCCAGCGACTCTCACAATGTCGTCGGTCCATCTAGTGGGAGGCCTACCTACGCTGCGTCTTCCGGTTCGTGGTCTCCACTCCAGAACCTTTCTTCCCCATCGGTTATCGGTTCTTCGAGCGATGTGGCCTGCCCATTGCCACTTCAACTTGCAAATTTTAACAGCTATGTCGGTGACTCTGGTTCTTTGGCGAATATCCACGTTTCGGATTCTATCGCGCAAAGTATTTCTTACTGGTCTTCTATCCTCGATATCTGCTTATTGAAATTGTCCAGCAGCGCAGTTTCCTTCACCCTGGATTCTTGTTCCATCTCTTTCTCGGTATAGTCTAGCTGTTTCTGGAACTCTTGCAGTTTGCTCATGACGGCTTCCTCCAGTTGCTTCTGGTAGTGGCACTTGAGTTCGTTCTTTTGAAGGTCCATGTGCTTGCGGAGCGACTTTACTTCGCAGTCCAGGGTATCCTGGAATATTAAGGATTTTTTAAGTTTTCATCATGTAGGTAACAATACAGTAGAATCCGTTTATTATGACTCCGCCTATATTGACCAACCGATTATTATGACATAATGTTGGTTCTTAGTCTCGTATTTATATATTTCCAATTGTTTAATTTGTAATATTTAGTTTTATACTTTTGTGTACTAGCACCATGACATGTGTTGCTATAAGTGATAACCTATGGTTGGCCTACGTGTTTTTATTATTTCTATATTTTTGTGTAAGAAGGCTGTTGGCTATCCAAATATAAATAAAATAAAAATAAATAAATAAATAGTTACACTACGAAGTTTGGTTTTCATACAAAATTCTTTATAAAAAAAGTTGGATATAATGACTACCCTTACAGTGACATGTCGCTTATTAAAACCCATTTTTAATAAATTATGTCCGGTTATAATGACCGACATGATTCTTTACACCTTTGGTAATGTTCGTTGATTCCCGACGACGTAAATAATCAATATTGAAAATGATAATTTGACCATGGCGATGTCTTCTATACACAATAGTATTAGAGACTGTTTTTACCACAGAAAAGAGAAGTAAATAGAACGGAAATGAGAAGGAAAATCTGTCGCCAGGCATTATGACAGAGTTTTGCTTGAACATTCTCATGTATGTCAACGCATCGAACTCCGCATCCAAAGAACTTGGACCTTACCTTTTTGGGTTACGTCTCAAAGTTCTTTGTCCGCATCACAGCTGCTAACTGATTTCAAATAACTGACGTTTCGTTAATATGGGTGCAACTGGCTACAAAAAAAATCTTACAAAAATACCTTGACAGCCGTTCTAATTTTAACAAATTTTTTTTTCTTTTCTGTGATTTTTACAATAAAATTAAAAAACAAAAGCAGACTACCTACATAAAAAAATATGTATGTACTGCATTGCATGCAATTTTTATGTTGATTTCATTAATTGTATGTATACATGCTATGTTTCTCTATTAAAATACTTAAGTACATATTTACATAAAAAATGTTTTTTTTTTTTTCACAAAATGCTTTGTATGACGTCCGATAATATTATGACGTGTTTGTCAATTCCTTTCGATGTCATAATAAACGGATTCTACTGTAGTTTCTTTATAGCGCTGGTAGTGCTAAAACCGGCACTGGGAATTCCGTGATTATGCTCACAATTCATATTCTTATCAACTAGTTTATGACACGATGTACAAATTGTTCGAGAGGATCTTTTTAGGGTTCCGTACCCAAAGGGTAAGAACGGGACCCTATAACTGAGCCTACGATGTCTGTCTGTCTGTCTCTCTTACGAACCGTAATAGATAGCCAGTTGAAATTTTCACAGAATACCTATGTAATGTTACGGCGGATTAACTAAGAAATAATAAAAAAGTAAAAACGAAAGGGGGTCCCCATACAACAAAAGTATTTTTCAGCGTATTTTTGTATTAGCTCTAATGTGAAAACGGTAACACGTACAAGCGTCAAACTTGGCATGATTATAGTACACACTTGAAAGTATAACAACAAATAATAAGTAATGGCCAAGTGCAAGTCGGTGATAAATTTATGTTCATTACCAAGTTATAACTGGTAATTTCGTAATTGAATTTTGTGGTGGTACGGAACCCTCAGTGCGCGAGCCCGACTCGCACTTGGCCGGTTTATATCTTGTCTCTACATAGTATAAATTGAAGTCGCTTTCCGCGTCTGTCTGTCTGTCTGTATGGCCGCTAACTCCTCCTAAACCACGCAACGGATTTTGATGCGGTTTTCACCATCAGTTAGATAAATTTTCAAGGAAGGTTTATACATATAACTAGCGACCCGCCCCGGCTTTGCACGTTAATTACACCCGTGCGAAGCCGGGCGGGCGGGTCGCTAGTTTTTTGTGTATAAATGATACTTACACATTTGTTCAAGAGCTCACTAGTTTGGTTTTGCTTCTCACACAGCTGTCGTTCGGTCATGTTGCATCTCGCTCGCTCCTCGTTCACCTTCTCTTTCAGCAGGTCTCGCTCTTGCGTTAATATGGCGATATCATCGGAGAGAGATTGAATTTTACGGGTCAAATCGGTGCTTTTCAACTTTGTTTGTTCGTGGTCAAATCTCTCCTGAGAATTGGAAACATAAAAAAATTTAAGAGGTGGCATTTTACGCTTTTAATTTCACTAAAAAACGAAACTATTCACTATCAAAAATCTATCCAATGATTTTTTTTTTTAATAGTATTGCCTTTCAGTACATTCCCATGTTGTTACAAGCTTTCATTAGAACCGTAAAACGAAACGAAAACGAAAAACGAAAAAAACTAACTAAATCGACTTTGTTTCAGACTATTTTTTTAATCGAGGAAAGTTTATTCTATCGTGTTTTGAACCAAATCACAGACTCTAACACAGATGTATCTGTAGCATGTATTTTTTTCCAGCTCAAATATTGTAATTTAACTGAAAAAAATTGATTTAAAACCGTCAAATTTGGTATAAGAGGCTCTTAAGTGAATTAAATTATTTGAATTTAACTTTTTTCTAGCCAACAGGGTAGGCATTGTACCACAGCTTAATCAAGTGACGGTATGGTAATGGGGGGCAAAAGCTTACCTTTTCTAAAGCATCTTCTAAATTTTTAACACAGTCTGTTGATTGCTTGTTCAGTCTCATTACAGTTTCGTAGTTTTCCCTCAGTACTTCAATTTCCTTATCTTTACTGTTAATAATATCTTGTTTGGCGGAGCTCGCCTTTTCCATGGAGTCTTGTATGTCTTTCTTCTCTGTGGAGAGTTGTTTGCACTTCTCCTGGTAGTCGTGGGCTAGGTCTAATGTCTTGTAGAGTTCCGCTTCGAAGTGATTTGTTTTCTGTAACAATAAGTCATATAACATAGCTGCCAACATAGCTGTTAAAATTTGCAAGTTGAAGTGGCAATGGGCAGGCCACATCGCTCGAAGAACCGATAACCGATGGGAAAGAAAGGTTCTTGAGTGGAGACCACGAATCGGAAGACGCAGCGTAGGTAGGCCTCCCACTAGATGGACCGACGACATAGTGAGAGTTGCTGGCATCCAGTGGATGCAAAAGGCAGGCTGTCGTTCAGTGTGGAGGTTAAAGGGGGAGGCCTATGTTCAGCAGTGGACGTCTTCGGGCTGATGATGATGAAGTCATATAATATTAATATCAAAGATTTGAGAGATTAAGTCCGAAATACGTAATCTGTAGAAAGACAAGAGGTCAGAAAGAAATTAAATAAACCGGCCAAGTCGGGCACGCATACTGCGGGTTCCGTACCACCATAAAATACAACCATCAGTTATTTTTCAGGTTTAACGCCTTCCAAAATAGTCGAAACAATTGCTACTAGTCACATATTAATTATATTTAATACTTTGCTACAGTGACGTGTATAAAACAATTATAACTTGGTGATGAACATAAATTTGTCATCGATTCGCACTTGGCCATTATTTATTATTTGTTTTTATACTTTAGAGTGTGTAATATAATCATACCAAGTTTGAAGTTTGTACGTATCACCCACAGAAAAGAGAAGTAAATAGAACGGAAATGAGAAGGAAAATCTGTCGCCAGGTATTATGACAGAATCTTGCTTGAACATTCTCATGTATGTCAACGCATCGAACTCCGCATCCAAAGAACTTGGACCTTACCTTTTTGGGTTAGGTCTCAAAGTTTTTTGTCCACATCACAGCTGCTAACTGATTTAAAATAACTGACGTTTCGTCAATATGGGTGCAACTGGCTACAAAAAAAATCTTACAAAAATGCCTTGACAGCCGTTCTAATGTAAACAATTTTTTTTTTTCTTTTCTGTGGTATCACCGTTTTTACATTAGAGCTAATACAAAAATACGTAAAAAAATATGTTTGTTGTGTATTCCTTGAATAAATTTATCTTTATCTTACATTTCTTTTTTGACTTTTTTATTTTAATCTGCTGTAACATTACACATTCTGTGAAAATTTATCTGGCTCTCTATTACGGTTCGAAAGATACAGCCGTTAATAGGTAGGACAGACAAACATCATAGGCTTAGTAATAGGGTCCCGTTTTTACCCTTTAGGTACAGAACCCAAAAAAAGAAGAAATAGTACTAGTACCACCAGTGGTATACTTACTTTCTGTGCATCATCAGCTACTATCCTAAAATTCTCCACTTCTCTGCACATCTTTTCCAACGCTGCTCTATGCCGTTCTTCTGCCTTGTCTAAACTGCTGGTGATCCTCAGCCAAGCATCCTTGAGTCGAGCGATGGCGGAATCCTTGGCTCTATCCACCTTCAGAGCTACGGCTAGCTTCTCTTGCTGGTCAAGGAGCTTTTTCTGTAACTGCTGGATTAAGGCTTCACAGTGCTGGAAAATTTTGAAGTTTATATGAGTATTTAGATTTTTGTTTATATTACACCGGAATTACCAAGAGCCGCCCAAAAAAGTTGCTTTGTGCGGCTAAAACTATAGTTTAAATTAACAGGCATTCATTTTAATTAATTAATTATCATATGTAATTCCTGTGTGAAAACCATGTTCCATAATAAAAGTTTTGTTTTTATCCCACTTCTGAACTATGTGGGGGACCTGTGTTTATTCAAACAACTTTTTCTATTACTGACGTGAGGCGCTCTCACCACACCACACCATTAAACGTCCACTGTTGGACAAAGGCCTCCCTCGAGAGGAGTGTTGCCATAATCCCCACGCTTGGCAGGCGGCTTGGGGATCGCAGTTCGTTCACCGTGTATACTATTAGGACGCTGCTGCCCATCCTCCAATGGCTTTCACCACAACTCACAGTAAACTCTCAATGTAATAGTGTAGACCAGGGGTGTCCAACAAAATTTTGTGGCGGGCCGGATTTATTAACTTTGTAACTATGGCGGGCCAAAAGATGCTTCTTACAAAATTTTATCTAAAAAAAGTTAAAAGTTACCCAACTTTTGACTTTTTGCAGGCCGAATTGGGAATCTTGGCGGGCCGCATTTTGGCCCGCGGGCCGTATGTTGGACACCCCTGGTGTAGACAATGGTGACAGCATAGAAACTTTTGATCAAGTACACAAAGGTTGCAGAAACACATCAACAAGCGATAATCAGCATAAAATCTTATCTGGCTACATAGTATAGTAAAACCTCACAAAAATCTCCTGTGCTTACCTCTCTTTTCAATCTTTCTTCCTCCAACTTAACACTATCAATCCTGTCTGCTCTTTCCCTCTCCCCTCTCTCCCCCCATAACTCGCTCAAACTCAACAGATCTGTGTCAATAGAATCTATCAACTTATGTTGCATTGCTGTCATCTTCAAACCTTCTTTATGATCAAGGTTGTAAGGTCGCATTTGTGGCATTTTGAATTCTTCTTTAGACAGATAGCTATCAGAGCTTTGAGTTGCTCGACTGTTCTGTGCTTTGTACTGTTCTAGTACTTTTGTGGCTCGGTCATAGATTTTGTTAGAAGTCGGCCTGAAGGTGTCTAAGTAACTTTGAGTCGTACTTGTGTTTTTTTTTGGTGTAGACGTTGGTTGAACATTTTTTTCTGAAAAACTCAGTCGTCTTATACTTGGCGATTTAGTTTCTTCTTGTCTAGTTTTTAAATCATGCTTCGGGACCTCAATAGTTCTGTCGATGCTTTCATTGTATTGTTTGCTGGTGGATTGTAAAGATTCGGTAAATTGACTTTTGTATGTATTTGAAGCGAGAGATTTTTCTGCCTGTTGAGGAGGGTTCCCTTTCACCAAGTAAATGTACTTATCCAACACACTACTGGAAACTACTCTTCCGCTGGGAAGCTTTATTTGATCATCATCATATTGAGTTGGCTGCTTACAGTCTAGCTTCTGCGTTATGTAGTCACCAGCGGCTTTGATTATATTCTCAGAGGTAAGACTGTTGTATTGATCCTTGTATTTCGTTTCAGGACTCTCATAAGACTCTACTTTAGTAAGAAACTCGTCTATTTCGTTTAACAACAGTTTGTCGTTCTTTTTGCTTGGTGTTGAAACAATGCTACTGATGTCGCCATCCATGCTTGTTGTATCATTGACAACGTCTGTACTCTTCGGGTAATGTGTTATTTTGTCTAATTTCAACGGCGGTATGGATTTGTGAGTACTTACAGAGTCAAGGCTGGTCAGAGACAAGTCTCGCTTGCTCTCCCTTTTTTGTGATTTACGGCGTCGTCTACGCGGAAAAGTAAATGCTTTTCGGTCCAAACTGTGACTGTCGAAGCTGTCGGTTGTATCGAAGGCTTTACGCCTCGATTTCCGTCCGACAGTTGATATATCGCTGCTTATTTCTAAACTTTCTAACCTCGATTCTAATGTGTGCACTTGATTGACCAACTTGTCAATAACTTGGGCGGTACATGAAATTGGTTTATGTACGACGGTTCTGGAGGACTCTAGTAAGGAATCCTCGGATCCTGAGCTGTGTACGAGGAAGAAATTTGGTGGAATCAACAAGAGTACATCGGTGTCGTCAGTCTCACTCATCACAACAGTGTTCTAACTGATTTGTGGAAATAAAATAACATGCCATTATACGAATTACTTAATATTAAAAATACATTAACACATGGATGATTGCGATAACCCACAGGATACTCATAAATAAGTCCACCGACAATGAGTAAAGTGTGCGCTGCATCCACGGAACACTATTCTTATATTCTCTTTGCACTATTCCTGCATCGAATATAAAAAACAAATAAAAACTCCGCGCATAGAGCACATTATATATACGGGACTCCGCGGTCAGCCCGCAACGTATTGTTTTGTTTGTTTGTAGTATTTTTTGTTTCTTTTTCACCCATTGCTGAGTAGACTAAAGCTATTAAGGCCATACCGCCTCGTCTTCTGTATTTTACTGTCATAAAAAGTAGTATTGCCCCTGTAAAGTAGAAAATACACGTTTTACCCCACTAAATAACTTCGAACATATTCGACGATCATTCAGCGTTGGACTGGCCATATAGTCGAGGTGTTATTTACCAGCCAGGCCCATCCCGCGCGGGGTCACGAGCCACCCGGGCCCTTCTACCAGCTTAGTCCGACTCTGTGATCATTGACTTCATAAATAATAATCCACCACTAATACACATGAACACTCTTATGTACACAAGTTTAAGAAAATAATTCAATAATGCGACGTGTTTTTTCCACGTTGGCGCCCAAACGGTCAAAACTGCTTTGTTGTGGAATGGTTGGATTAATTTTTTTAAAATCTTTCTTCTGTGAGGATTTTGGCGTCGCACTCTTGTGCATTCGAATGTAGACTTGAATTCGATCCGTAGACGAACGAAAGTCACCGACATAGCCCATCGGATTAGTAAGTTGAACTGGCAGTGGGCAGGACACATATCACGCAGAACAGATGGCCGATGGGGCCGAAAGGTTCTGGAATGGAGACCACGGATCGGTAAGCGCAGTGTAGGACGTCCACCCACAAGATGGACAGACGACCTAAAAGAGACCGCAGGGAAACGCTGGATGCAGACCGCTTTTTTATTTTTTAATCTTACTTGACTTTTAAATTGTCATTTTATTAATAAATTTACTTATGACCTTTGTTTATGACTTAGGCTTCCAACCGGCCCTTTTGGAGATCGATGGGGGAGGCCTATGTCCAGCAGTGGACAAAACAGAAACAGTGAATAAAACAGATAGGTATGCTGCAATTTTATTTCGACTTTTTATACAAACAAATGTTTGGGTAAGTCAAGAGTGGGTATTGTACTTCAAATGTACTTCATTCAACAGAGATCCACAAAATCCGAATTAGATAATCGCAATTTATTCAATTGTACGTTTCAAGTTGTCCAATATAATTCGAACGGCTGCCGCGTAGGTCGCCATTGCGACTGCCATAGCGTGACCGTCGCAGTTCTTTATGTCCGGCGTGTCTGTGGGCCGCAACTTGTAGAGTTGGAAGCACCCAGACGGCTGTTGGTACTCGAGGAGGCTGACTAGCCAAGATCGTCGCAGGAATTGGGCGTGGCCGTCTAAAGCGCATACTGCAACTGTCAAAATATTAATAATTTATTACAACAAGCACCTATATAAATTAATAGCTGCGCCCCGCGGTTTCACCCGCGAGGTGATGAAAAATTGTGATGATGATGATGATGATGAAAAGTAGCCTGTCACTCTCTGGCTCTTGAACTATACACATGCAAAAAATCAGAAAAAATAACATTCAGACAGAGAGACAGAGTTACTTTCGCTTTTATAATATTAGTAAGGATAGTAGGATTTTTTAGGGTTCCGTACCCAACGGGTAAAAACGGGACTCTATTACTCAGCCTACGATTTCTGTCTGTATGTAATTCAACATTCAAATTCAAAATACATTTATTAACAGCAAAATTATCCATAATATTTTTTTTTTTATTAAAATATCATAAACACAAAAAAATTAAAACAAGTCAAAATACACAAGGTCAGAATAATAAAATAAAGTTATAAATTTATCATCCGTTCATTCCATTCACCGTAATGCTAATAAAAAGGCAAAAAGTAAAGGGGGCGCCCCATACAACAAACGTAATTTTTTTTATCGTACTTTTGTAATACGTACAAGCGTCAAACTTAGTATGATTATAGTCCACACTCTAAAGTATAACAACAAATAATAAATAATGGTCAAGAATCGGTGACAAATTTCTGTGCTCACACTCGCACTTGGCTGTTTTTTTTAAATAAAGTGTATCAAGTACAATAAAATTAGTAATTACAAGTAAGCCGTGGTAGCCCATTTGGGAGACCGCTAGACTTGAAAGCGTGAGGTCGCGGGTTCAAACCCCGGGCCCGTACCAATGAGCTCTTTGGAGCTTATGTACGAATTTTCATACCACTGGCTTTTCGGTGAAGGAAAACATCGTGAGGAAATCTGCATACGTACGGATAAGGAATTCAATGGCGTATGTAAATCCACCAACCCACACTGGGCAAACGTGGTGGATATGGCCCAATCACTCTTTCGGGGGTAGCCTAAAAGTCCAGCAGTGGACTGATAAAAGGCTGATTATGAAGTACAATTATTTATTGGAGATATGTCTACGGTTAGCCACCTGAAGCGTGAATTTGTAGATAAACTCTCACTTTGCTCCAGCACCAGGTCTGCAATCTGGAAGCCGTTCAAGGCGATGTACTCCACTTCTCTGTAAGCTTTCTCGCAGAATGAAATCCTGAAGATCTGGTCCTCATGGGCGGAGAATATGGCGCAGTTACGGCTGAAGCGGGCCAGCAGGAGCAATATGAGTCTGGAATTACAAGAAACGTTCTGTAAACTAACTGCTTCCAAGATGAATCTAGCCCTCGTAAAACCGAAGGCGCAGCTACAGCGTCCCGGTTCAAGGTTCTAAAGCTCCCAACTCCCACAATGGCTCTAAATACTTATAAACGTTGCTTAAGTTAAGCAAAGCTTAAAATTGCTCTGCGTAGTTTTCACCTGTGACAATTTCCGTCAACGAAAAGTTGACAGTAATTTTAAGCATTGCTTAACTTTTAAGAGGTTAACATTTGCCAAATCGGTATTTTTAACCAATAATATAGGACAAACTACATATCCTAGCGACTTGAAAAAAATATCGCTCATGAGGGAAATTCAACTTGATTAATTATGTTAGCACAGAAGGTTTTTTTACTTGCTACATTTTGTATAAAAAATATTATTCTAAAGTCTATTTCATCACCATAGCCCGAGTTATCGCGATAACCACAAATGCGTTCCAGTTGATTCTTTCACCTGAACATAGGAAATTCGAAAACATGAATATTTAATTTTTAAATTATTTTTTTAGGCCCCTGGTACGTATGTTTAGTAATATTAAAAATAGACGCGCAGGAGATACCTAACCCACGTGACCAAAAAACACCCGCGGCCGCACGAGACGGGGGTTCGCCAGTCTGTTTCTGCGCTTTGCGACGTGCAGACCACGCGCGCCGTTACAAAAAATATTTTTTGAAATTTTTTATTCTTTTTCTAGTGTTTTGAATGAAACTGTTTGTATTTAGTTATTAGCTTATATTTAAGCTGAAATTTGAAAGGAAGCTGGACCTCTTCAGTGAAATAAGTGTAATTTATGTGTTAGTGTTTTTGTGTTTATCATCATAGACTGTCTCTGTGTAGAAAATACTTTTGAAATGGTGAAACAACAAAAACGGCAAACTCAGAAAAAATTGAAACTCAACTGGCGGCGTGGTGAGTACATACCTATCATAATATTATATTAAAACACAATACATAATAATTAAATAACCGTACTTACTTACTCGTTTTTAGGGTTCCGTAACCAAAGTGTGTAAACGGGACCCGGACTTATTCTACGCTGTCTGTCTGTCTGTATGTATGTCTGTCTGTCTGTCCTACCTTTTAGCTTTCGAATCGTGATAGGTAGATAGCCAGTTGAAATTTCCAAAGAATAATGTACCTACCTACCTAAATAATGGTACTAAGAAATATAATCTATACTATCTATACTTTTATTTAGTTATTTTAAGTTTTAGTTTATATTTTAAGTTTTAATTAATTTTCTGTTTTTTTAAGTAATAAAAAATTTAATATTAAAAAAAATCTTTACTATCTATATACTAATATTATAAAGAGGAAAGATTTGATTGTTTGTTTGTTTGTTTGCATTGAATAGGCTCCGAAACTACTGAACCGATTTGAAAAATTCTTTCACTGACGGGAAGCTACACTATCCCCGGGTGACATAGGCTATAGTCTATACCCGTGCGAAGCTGGGGCGGACCGATAGTTAGGTATAAAGTCAAAAAATAAAAATCGGACATGTTTGAGTAGGACTTGCACTAGGCACTTGTATGGCAGGCACAACTGGGAATTTACCTACGTAATACTAATATCAACTAGGTAAGTAGGTATATACCTACCTACGTACTACGTACGTAGTACCTACTGTAAGTCATATGTACCTACTGTGTACGGTATGGTACGGTAGGTATTTTGTTACTTTCTTTACCAAATTTTATCCAAATAGCGAATTCGAGTAAACAACAACACACATAATTACATACAAACATTCGTACAACGTTGTACGTACCTAAAGTGTGAATAGACTAAAATTATTATAGAATACCAGAGCTGTCCAATCCACGGCCCGCGTCTTACATTATACGACCCACCAAGTTCTTTTGAATTCTATATGTCAAATTATGCTTTTTAGGGTTCCGTAACCACATGGTAAAACCGGGGCCCTATTACTAAGCCTACGATGTCTGTCTGTCTGTCCTACCTATTAACGGTTGTATCTTTCGAACCGTAATAGATAGCCTGTTGAAATTTTCAAAGAATATGTAATGTTACGGCGGATTTACTTACAAATAATAAAAAAGTCAAAAAGTAAAAATGAAATGGGGGTCCCCACCCCATACAACAAACGTATTTTTGTATTAGCTCTAATGTAAAAACGGTAATACGTACAAGCTTCAAACTTGACATAATTATAGTACTCACTCTAAAGTATACCAAAAATAATGTCCAAGTGCGGGTCGGTGCCAAATTTCTGTTCACCACCAGTTTTCGTACTTTCACCAAAGTGAAGCAATGTCGGGCGCGGCCGGTATTTGGATGGGTGACCGCCTGGGCGTTGATGGGATGTTGTCTTTTTGCACTATTTTTTTTTTGTACTTTAGTAGCTAACAAGTTATGTGGTGGTACGGAACTCTCAGTGCCCAACTCACACTTGGCCGGTTTTATTTCCTAATAGGACGTATTAAAGAGGTGAAGCGATAAAAATCCTGTATTTTTAAGTTACATACATTGGTTTTAAATAATTCATTTGTAATTCAAAATTTTGCGTATATTATATACTAGCGAGCTAGCGACCCGCCCGCCTGGCTTCGCACGGGTGTAATTTACGTGCGCAGTCGGGGCGGGTCGCTAGTTATATATATAAACCTTCCGTGAAAATGTATCTAACTGATGGTGAAAACCGCATCAAAATCCGTTGCGTGGTTTAGGAGGAGTTAGCAGCCATACTGACATACAGACAGACAGACAGACGCGGAAAGCCACTTTAATTTACACTATGTAGAGAAGAAGATAACGCATTGAGAAGGAGAAATGCGAGTTAGAATTGTAATGCATCATAATTTCTTATATGGAAAACTTATTTATTTCTATATTTTTTTCTACAGATACCTAGACTCCCTGGACGAACATCTGGAAACAACAGAAATAGAAACAATGTTGCCTTCGAATGAACAGGTGATCATTAACAATTTTTCAGTACCTTTTTTTGTTTCAGAATATAATTATTATTTCAAATAAGATGTTATGTAACTAAGTGCACAATTATATTTTATTTTTATATGCCTAAATGTATTTATGGGTAATATGTTAGTAAAGTAATTATTTGTTATTTCGTTCTAGGAGCAGCGACGTCTATTAAATATGCCGGATTTTACAGTTGAAGTACAAAAAGAACCAGAAGAACTGGAACGGAAGGTTATTGGCAGAAGCATAGTGGATATTTGTTACTTCTTTGAAAAAAATAAAGAAATATCAAGACACAGCGGATTTGGATGCGATATACATACAATGTTTAAATTTATTCGGAGAAAAACAAATAGGGTTTTCTTCAAAATTTACATACTTATGTGCAATACAAAGTTTTTTGTAAATTGTGATGGTGAGCATGAGCATTATTTTGACGTCACCAAAAAGGTCTACCAAATCTTAAGCTTCCAGCCGGTACTTAGCAGCTTTGTCGAATAGGTGGCAGCAGTATTTAACGGACTAGACTAACAAGATCGGACTTGTTCTTGATACACGTGAGCAACTGCCTCTGTGTGAAGTACCGCCTGCCAAGTTTTTTACTAGCCAGTTTAGCCAAACAAATTATTATTCTACCTTGATTTTAGTAAACTCACCAAACTATTTCTACCAAGTACCAACACAATACATTTACTTTTCACCAACATCTAACATTAGGATGCAATATACATTCCTATAATATTGTCTTTCCTATAATAATGTCCAAACTTTACGGTCTAAACTAAATACTTATTTCGTTTTAGTAATAAGTTTTGTATTTTTACATGATAGACATTAAACTATTTTGTATAATTATATTGTATCATTTTGTTGTTATAACAATGGCTGAAGCTCAGCAGTTTATTTCATAAAGTGTTTAGTCTATTTCTATTTTCTGGTAGAAGTATCGAGTAGCTCCCTAGTTATTTTATTTTGTAATCTGTTTTGTGTTTTTACTTTATAGACATTAAACTGTTTCAATACTTACGAACTGTTTCTTGCTTTTTATCTATACCTTGTATCGTAATCACTGAATTAACTATCCTCTTTTTCTGGCTTGACGATAGACCAAAGCATTCAGATTAAAACCTGTAGCGCTTTTTTGCTTAGTTTTTTTTGTATAACGCCATTCCATGTACTCGCATTTTTATTAATAAATAAATATTAGGGACGTTTTGCACACACGGTCATCTGACCCTAAATTAAGCAAGGCTTGTAATATTATGCCATATGAATATAATATATATATGAATGATATGAATTATCACCGCATTCCGGACAAAAGCTTAAATTCCCGGACAAGCCCGAAAAATTCCGGACGTATGGCAACCCTAGTTTTAATTGGTACCTCAAATACGTTTCGCCGTCTAGCAGGCCGTGGCTTGACCAGCCCTGCTTCTATCACACTATCAACACACTAATATTATAAATGCGAAATTTTGTGTGTATGTTTGTTCCACGTTACTTAACTTCGTAGCAGCTGAATGGATTTGATGAAACTTTGTATGGAAATAGCTGTTACTCTGGAAGTCTGGTTTAAAACAACTTACTTTTTGTCCCGAAAATACAGGTTCCTGGGGCCTTACGGACAACAGCTAATTGCGGCACCTAATCCGCTCACTTTGTAAATCACGCGAACGTGAACCTTATCGCGCCCAGATACGGTTTGCGGTCGCGTGATTTTCCAACTGAGCGGATTAGCTGCCGCTATTAGCAGTTGTACGTAAGGCCCCTGATATCGGATGAAATCATGAGACGCAGCTAGCATATAATATATTGCTTGTTTTCCAAAAAGAACTTGTATCTATGTTTAACAGGGGAAAAAGGGAATATGAATGATTGTTGTACGGCTAATACAGTGGCCGGCAAACAACTTGAGCCAAAGTTGACGTAGTGGGGGTAAGTTCACGCATGTCGTTCACGCATCGGCCAATCGCGTGGACGCGTGCCGTTGGAATGCCCCCGCGCACCTCTCTTTCCACCAACGATACCTTAAAATCGTCTATTGCGCACTCGAGGTCATGGCTCAAGTTGTGTGCCGGTTACTGTAATAATGCTTTTGATAAGGAATGATTTACACCGATGGCCCCAACGCGCGCCGTTAGGTGTGAATCGTCCCTATATAAGATGGGGATATGGGTGAGTATGAATTCCTACGGAATGTACCTAGACGTCCTGAAGGCGACTTCTTTTAACTATTGATAATTAGCTAAAGCGACCCCGCTTTACTATATTAATTGTACTTAATTCATCCGAGACAAAGCCACGTAAAAATATGTGTTAATCTATCTTTCTACCAAAAATCTTGCACATAGGATCAGTTATCATAAAGTTACGAGGAGCAACCACTTTTACTCAAGGAGGGAGCAACATAGTAGGTAAAGTTATTATCTTCGTCAGAATTCTGTTCTGTATAAATAGTCTATACTTAAGTTAGCTTTGCACGCAAGAAGTACGGACGTTGGACGCTAGATGGCGCTTATAATAAGTGTGCATCGTTTGGTCAAGGTCATTGGCGCATGTTAAATCCTTAAGTAACGTTTATAAGTGCGTTTATTTTACCACGGCTGACCTTTAAGCTAAAGTAATTTTAATACAATTTCATCTTTCCGCAGGCGTTAACACTAACATAAACTGGGTCTTGTGTTACAGTATTCGCGTGATACCAAATTTTATCAAGATCGAACCAGCCGTTGTTATGAAAAAGTAACAAACGGACAGACTTTCGTATTTCTAACAATTTTGTGAAGTATTAACGCTCGATTTTGACCACAGATCAAATCAGCGTTTTCTCAGTTCCATTTTTAATTTGTATGGATTCGTTAAGTGAGTTTCGGGTCGCGTATATTAGAAGGTTCCGCAGGTTTTTTCTGACCGCCTCTGCACGAGGTTTGTAACTTACCTATGGGTTAGCCAATAACCGAAATCAGTACCATTTATAATTGATTTGTAACATTCGTTTGGTACTTCACAACGCCAACTCATGTCCTCTGAAAGGTTTTCTTGACTTGCCGTCAAAGCTCCCACGCATTTGTCTAAAAAGAAAATTTTGTATTATTATAAGGTCTTCTTCACTTCCGTACATCAAGATCGGTCTGATACCAGCCTTATATATGCCAAACTTGGTTTTCCTACTTAGTAACTTGGACACCAGCACCAAATACAAATATTTATAGGCAAGCGTGCTCCAACGTAGACCGCATCATCGCTTAACATCAGGCGTGATGGTGGTCAAACGCAAGCCTATTATTTATATATATATTTTATTAATGACACTAATGTTACATATCAATAAAAGGTAAATTATCTTATTATAATTACATTGAATTCATTGCTTATAATAATTATAAAATTGTATAAATAGTAACTTCAAATTAATATACAAATTAATGGTCCAACAATTTAAAAAATCAGCTATTTCGTAAAATTGATTTTCGTGTAGCCAGGACTTGAGTTTCTTTTTTAACTGCGCGGTGGAAGGAACATTCCGCACGGCAGCGGGTATTCGGTTGTATATCGCGGGCCCTCCAACGTAAACTGACCTCTCAGACTTCGCCAGCTTATGAGTCGGTGTCACAAGGTCTTTTTTTATGTTGCTCCTCAAATTAAACGTCGACAGGATGCCCCTCTTTGCTGAGTGTGCTACAGATCTGCATGATTTGATTCCCTCCTGCCCATTTTTCTATCGGACTGCCAGAGTGGGCACGAAGAATCGACACCGCTTTATGGTTGATATTCCGAGAACCCGTACGAAGCGCGTTGATTACACATTTATTATGCGAACTGCTAGACTTTGGAATTCGCTGCCTGAGTGGGTGTTCCCCGATAGTTACAATCTGGGTGTCTTCAAGTCGAGAGTGAACAGGTTTCTTCTAGGCAAGCGTGCTCAATCGTAGGCCGCATCATATTTTTGCGATTCACATCAGCAGCCATCAAACATCCACTGCTGGACAAAGGCCTCCCTCTTAAAGAGGGGTGTTGCCATAATCCCCACGCTTGGCAGGCGGCTTGGGGATCGCAGTAAGTTCACCGTGTACTAACAGGATGCTGCTGCCCATCCTCCGGTGGTTCTGGTCGCAGTTTTAGGACATACCCGGGTCCACCATATCCCGGGTTGGAGTGCACGAATAAGCCCCAAAGGTTGTAAACGGGACCCTATTACTAAGCCTACTCTGTCTGTTCGTCCGTCTGTCTAATATAAGGCCAGGATTCACTTACCAGACAAGGATGGGCTTGGTACTCCCGCGTCTATGGCTTCAACAGTGCTCAGATACTTGTCCCACTGTGGATAGTCGCCTAGTGCGAACGTTTTGTGCAGCAGATCGAAGTTCAGCTTTGGCATCCGCTTGGACCACGCGGTGGCGTTGGAGGTTAGAGCAGCAACTAGAAAATATACGAATAAACAAAGGCCAAAGGAATAAAAAATGTCCAGCAGTGGACTAGTAGGTATAGGCTGATTATGATGAACGCCGGTTCGAATCCTGCCTTTTGTCAAATTATTGAATTGCCTATAACATTGAAATATATAATTATGTTTGAATTTGGAAAATGCGATACAAATTTAAATTCTGTACTTACGAACTTTTCTCATATGACCATCATTTATAGAATTAAATTCTGTTTTTAATTTTTCGCTCCGCACCAACAGATTTTCGATGTCTATTCGTAAAGCTTCTGGGATATCAATGTCTGTTACGAAAGGTTCCAAATGCACTAAAACATACAAACATATGTGTTTTTTTTTTAAATATATGAGTACCTACTAAAATTATATTAGGTATTTTATTATATTTTTCATTTTATAATACAAAAACTAAAACTCACCGCTTATGAGAAACAGTCCATGTGCTAAATTTATTGACAAAATCTTTTGATTTTGCTCACAAAAATCAACAACACGGTTCAACAAAGGTAAATAAACCATCAAATCTATAAATGACGGCGCGTCTTTTTTAATTATTTTTATAGTTTCGGCTTTTATGTAATTATTTTCATATGATGCCGAAACAGGGTAAGAAAGTATAAAAATAAATAAATAGGCATAACTAAATTTTAATACAATCCCCATAATTTTATGAGATTTGTATGGAACTGGTTTTATTTCTACACCATGCTATAAGTGATACAGTGAGGTGTTTCTGCGTCTAAATTCGAATAAAAACTGTTGTTTTTACCGCTGATGTCACAGCTTTTATTGCTTTCACGATAAGATGAATAAATATATTCTCTCAGTGGGGCATGGGATTACTTACAAAGAAAAATAAAGTGCATAGTAGAGACTCCTAGCATAACTTCTGAAAATAAGCCATTATTGGATAACAGTTTTAAACTGGACCTTTGTTACTTGGACTTTTATAGGACCCGGGTATGTCCTAAAACTGCAACCAGAACCACCGGAGGATGGGCAGCAGCGTCCTGTTAGTACACGGTGAACGTACTGCGATCTCCAAGCCGCCTGCCAAGCGTGGGGATTATGGCAACACCCCTCTCTAAGAGGGAGGCCTTGTTCAGCAGTGGACATTTAATGGCTGATGATGAGTTTTAAACTGCTACTAAGAATAAGACAGTTTTGTTAGGAATTTCTAATTATGTGTATAAAAAGCTTTTCACATAAATGGAGCCTTACGGATAACTGCTATTGCGGCACTTAATCCGCTCAGTTGGAAAATCATGCGATCGCAATCCGTATCTGGGCGCAATAAGGTTTATGTTCGCGTGATTTTCCAACTGAGCGGATTAGGTGCCGCAATAGCTGTTGTCCGTAAGGACCCTGGTCATACAGTTCTTGCCCGTTGTAAACGTACAACTTATTTGTGTGCTTCAGTGTATAAAAGTATAAACTCAGTAAAATCGTTACATACCTAGGTTCAGTTTGTAATTTAATATTCCATGTAGGAAGTTTCTCAGTCTTCTCTTCTCTATCTCTACATAGTATAAATTAAAGTCGCTTTCCGCGTCTGTCTGTCTGTATGGCCGCTAGCTCCTCCTAAACCACGCAATGGATTTTGATGCGGTTTTCACCATCAGTTAGATACATTTTCACGGAAAGTTTATACATATAACTAGCGACCCATCCCGGCTTCACACGTAAATTACACCCGTGCACAGCCAGGCGGGCGGGTCGCTAGTGTCGAATAAAAATAGAATATTAATTTCAATTTTACCTAAAAAAAATATTGCAATATTACTGTTTCATTTCCTCGCAATTAAAGTGAAAAGCCGAGTGAATAAAATCTATATGTTCATTGCAAGCTTATTTAGACATTGTTGTAACGACGTAGGACTTAAATTATAGTTTGTCGGTATATCTAGAATCAGAAATAATTTATTGTAAAAATGTGTACAGAAAATGGTAAATACATAGTAGGTAGTATCAACAGTCTGCCCTTTACGAGGCGTACAATAACTTAAGGTAAGTAGGTATTTTGCTAACTTAAAATAATTGGTTTTTATAGTTATTCTTAATTATATTAAAATTTGATATATCTACATTTAAAAAGATAGATTTACAGCATTTTTTTATCGCGGATATGTCCGCGTTTTAGCACCATCTCGGCAGACGGTAAGCGACGATGTGGTCGAAGATGAAGCACGCAGACTTAGAAGATACCTATTCACTCGGACCTTGGAAAGGGCCAGATTATATATCTCTCAGGAAACAAGGAAGCAGGCAGGTTGTTCCAATCCAAATTATTTTTAGGGTTCCGTACCCAAAGGGTATAAACGAGCCCCTATTACTGAGCCTACGCTGTCTGTCCGTCCGTCTGTCTGTCCTACCTATAACGGCTGTATCTTTCGAACCGTAAAAGATAGCCAGTCGTACAAGCGTCAAACTTAACATGATTATAGTACACACTCTAAAGTATAACACAACAAATAATAAAAAATGGCCAAGTGTGACTCGGTGACAAGTATCTGTTTATTACCAAGTTATAACTGGTAATTTCGTTATTGAATTTTGTGGTGATACGCAAACCTCAGTGCGCGAGCCCGACTCTCACTTCGCCGGTTTTAATTTAATATATCTATACTACAGTTTTGTACACATTGTGACCGACGACATTGTGAGAGTCGCGGGCATCCAGTGGATGCAAAAGGCAGGCTGTCGTTCAGTGTGGAGGTTAAAGGGGGAGGCCTATGTTCAGCAGTGGACGTCTTCTGGCTGATGATGATGATGATACTACAGTTTTGTAGACCTATATTACATTTTTTTGTTTTTCTGTTACCCTCTTTTAGTTAATTAGATATTAGACAACAGTCAAAGTTCTGCATTAATTTTAGCCCTATGTACTAAGAATTGAATACGAACTAGGTATATAGTAGGTACTTTTTTCTATTCTTGTCCATTCTACATGGACAAAGCAATCATTACTCTTTGGTGTAGCCCGAGAGAAAGAAACGAAATTGGTTTGAGGCTTTGGAGGACCGCAAATAAATTATTGCGGGGATAAGCTTTGAGTAAGCGGCGCCGCAGGAGGTGCTACGGAAAATAGCCATTCATGAGAAATAGGGAACAACTGAATATAATTATGCAAAACAATGTCAACACGTCGTTTACTATTTTTAGGTACTTACTTATGTTGTTTTGCGGTATCGAGAACTTAGGTAATAGATATGTACCTATACCTATAGTGAATTTTTCGGAAACGCCGATTTTGATGAAACTTAGTAAGTACACATAATGAATAGTCCAGTCATTATATACATTTTGGAAATGCAAAAAATCCGAGAAGGCCAAATTTTGGATATGTCGTGGGGAGGGCCCAGAAAAGCTTAACTTCAAATTGTCGACCAAAATTACATGAAATGAATGATGAAAAAACTGAATTTAACCCTGAAATTTAACCATGGCGGAAATTGTACAAGGTAATTTTGGTCGACAATTTGAAGTTAAGCTTTTCTAGACCCTCTCCACGACATATCCAAAATGTGGCCTTCTCGGATTTTTTGCATTTCTAACCCGTTATTTCCGACGTAATGACTGGACTATAAAGCCAAAATTTATATTTATATAAAGAACAACTTTTTTTAATAATGAAAAATAGAATAGTTTTTAGGGTTCCGTACGCAAAGGGTTGTAAATGGAACGATATTACTAAGCATACGCTGGCGGTCTGTCCTACCTTTTAACGGCTACATCTTTCGAACCGTAGAAGTTAACCAGTTGAAATTTTCACGGAATATGCAATGTTACGGCGGATTAACTAAGAAATAATAAAAAGTAAAAACTAAAGCCCATAAGTACAACAAATGTATTTTTTAAATTAATTTTGTATTTGCGCTAATGTAAAAACGATATACTTAAAGCGTCAAAATTGGCATGATTATAATACACACTCTAAAGTAAAATAATAAATAATGGCCAAGTGCGAGTCGGTGACCAATTTCAGTTAAGAAACGTCAGGCGCGGTCGGTACTTGGATGGGTGTTTTTTTGAACGAAGTACTTTTCGTATTTTGTATACCCTATTTTATATTCAATGGAGTTCAAAGTTAGTAGCTTTACCTAATGGAGTTATGTAAATATTGGCTGCATCAAAATGCGTAATGAGTTAGCTGTCAAACGAAAGCCTAATATTAAAGAAAAAAAATACGCGCGGTTAAAATTACCACCATTTTTATCAACAAAGAACAACCAACCTTTTTGATAATTCTAACATGAATTTGTTATATAGCAGCAACCACTAGCCATTTCTGTCATAAAGAAAGAGAAAAGCAGGACGGGATATAAAAATGTACAATTTGCAAATAAATCCACAAAAGAGGGCATTAAATAAGAGTTGAATATGAAGTTGAAAATGTTATTAATTGAATTTTTAATAAGTAGTAGACTTTAACTTCTTACCTTTTATGTTAGTTGTTTGCAATAGTCGTATAGATAAGAAACATATGGCTCTATGATTAACATTTGGGCAGCATTAGGTCCAACATGGCTGGAGAATCAGCAGCATTTTTGTAGCCGTGAAAAATTCAACTCTTTTCAGTGTACACTACGATGAAAATTGTATCTTATTTAGTTGAGTTTAGCAGGATTGGAAATGCTGACAATGTTGAAAACATTTATTTTTATTTAATTTTATTTTATTTAGTAGGTACACAAAACAGGACTTGTTATGTTGACTTGTTCACAGTAGCTTGTATACCGCGACAATGCCTTGACTATTTTATCGGCTATGGCGTAAATTTAGTTTTTAAGTACTTCTGACAAGCTTGGCTTGCAATGACAATATCATTGCAAGTCAAGCTTGAGAGTAAAACTTATTTATGACAAGTTATTAAAAATATCCACAAATAACATTAAATAGCGATGGTGACCGAGGGCAGCAGGTGTGCTTTACAATCTGAGTGCACTCGGTTCAATCTTCGGCCCTGACGAATGACTTAATTATCTTAATATATATAAATCTCGTGTCACAATGTTTGTCCTCAATGGACTCCTAAACCACTTAACCGATTATAATAAAATTCGCACACCATGTGCAGTTCGATCCAACTTGAGAGATAGGATAGTTTAAATAATTATATAACTAGCGACCCGCCCCGGCTTCGCACGTAAATTACACCCGTGCGAAGCCGGGCGGGCGGGTCGCTAGTTACCTAATATAATTAAGCGCAGTTTCAATGTCATCGATCAAAAATGGTGAAGGAAAACATTGTGGAAACAGGTATGTCCAAGAACCTCAAAAGACACATGACATTCAACAACATGCACTGGGCCAGGATTAGGGCCCATCCTCTCTCTCTGAGAGAAGGCCTGTGTCCCAGCAGTTGGGAACATGAAAGACTTAAACAGAAATTATACAGAACTAGCTACCCATCCCGGCTTCGCACGGGTGTAATATACGTGCGAATACGTATCAGGATACGTAGGGATCGGGTAGCTAGTTATACATATAAATGTTCCACAAAAATTATCTAACCGATGGTGAAAACTGCATCAAAATCCGTTGCTTGGTTTAGGAGTTGGCGGTTATACAGACATAAGCAGAATGTGACTTTAATTTATACTATGTTGAGATTTAGAAAATACTTTGCCAAGAGTGTGTCATCTGGACTTAGCCAAATTTTAGAGGTGTGTCATTACAACATAATACCTACTTTTTAACTATAACTTTTTAATATGAGTTAAAAGAAACCGCAGGGAAAAGCTGGATGCAGGCCGCTTCCAACCGGCCCTTTGGAGATCGATGAGGGAGGCCTATGTGGCCAGTGGAGGCCAGTGGATGCACATCCTATGGCTGTTGATGTTGTTGGCTAATTATGATGATGATGATGAAGACCTACTTTTTAAAATGTCATGGACAGAAAACTACCAGGAGAATATTATTTGTGAAGAAATTTTTTTCTAGAGTCAATGAACTCTGAAAGACTAAAACTAGAGTCAATTATATCTTAAGTATTTTGCAGTTTTCTCCAACAACTTGAAAAGTAGAAGTTATTGTGCTGCAGATGGGATGGATAGGCATGAGACAATAATCTTATAAGGGTTCCTAGTTGTACTAGAGAACCCTGATAAAAATGCCTATATAAATTAAACTAATGTCATAAAAAACTCACACTCAGTTTTCGTGTTGAACCTTCTTTGTTTATATTTATCCTTCCTGAATTAAAATTGTATTTAAATAGACAACAACACTAGTGTATTACTTATACAGTAGAATCCGTTTATTATGACTCCGCCTATATTGACCAACCGATTATTATGACGTAATTACACTACGAAGTTTGGTTTTCTTACAAAATTCTTTATAAAAAAGTTGGATATAATGACTACCCTTACAGAGACATGTCGCTTATTATGACCCATTTTTAATAAATTATGTCCGGTTATAATGACCGGCATGGCGATATCTTTTATACACAATAGTATTAGAGACTGCTTTTTTACAATAAAATAAGAAACAAAAGCAAACAAAAATTACAGATTACGTACATAAAAAATTATGTATGTACTGCATTACGTGCAATTTTAATTTTTATTTAATATGTATACATACTATGTTTCTCTATTAAAATACTTAAGCACATAATTATTTACATAAAAAAAGTTTTTTTCTTTCACAAAACGCTTTATATGACGTCCGCTTATTATGACGTGTTTGTCAATTCCTTCGTTGTCATAATAAACGGATTCTACTGTAGCTTAAAATATATATGTCATAATATTTTCACCACAATGCCAAATCATATTTCAGTAATTATTTCTCTCTATTTCCAATATTCTATCATGATGTTCTCACAGCATGTATGGGCGCCTGCTTAACAAAGGTGTCAAGCTTATTTTTAAACAGTTCACTAGTAATAGGCTCTCCGATACCCCAAAGTGGATTTCTTACAGCGTACTTTACGTAGATCTCTCCATAGATCTTTTTAAGTAGTTCTCTAACCCCTTGTGCCTGGTTGTCTGTGTTCATGACGAATTTCAGTCCAGATGGTGTTTCGAGACAGTGGAGCGTGTATTTTGATGTCTTGTAGTGCATGAATCCATCCTTGGGATCGAGCGGTGATATTTTAGCGACAAATGACTTTATGGAGAACAGCATACCATACATCAGCTTTCCTTCCTGGAAATATTGTTTATTAATAAGTTTAGAAGTCATTATAAATAGCACAAGTAGTTGCAGACGTTCCAGAAAGAACATTATTTAGCGGAACACTCAGAACTTGTAGGTAAACAAAGTACCTACATCCTTCTAACGGAGATTGCAGCAATGAATCATATATAATACACTTTTTTTTTTGTTTACAGGGAGAAAACTTCAATAGATACCCAGCTGCATTGGGGTGAAGCCGGGTTATGTGAGATTGCACCCACTAAAACCCCCTCGGTGGCCGATCTCTGTGCCGGACGGAGGGTACCGGGATCTCCATATGAACGCACCGGTATCCTCCTAGCACAATGCCTGAAGCAACGCTCCCGGGAAATGCTCAGGGCATTTCCGTTCCTTTCCTTTACAACAGCGTGGGCCACACCGCGCCATTGTCTTCCCTTATATATAATATACCTATCAATGGCTGACAATATAGTACCAAAGAATGAGCAGATACAACGGCAATGCTGTAAATTAACAAGCCAGCGATAAAGCTGTGAAATAAAACAAGTTAATTATGGGTGAATACTTACTTCCTCTCTCGACATTCCCGCTTGCTTTGATCTATTCCATTCTCCGTAGTACAAGAGCGTACCATACCGATCAAAAATGTATAAATTGTGGATCGTCATAGCAGTTTTCACAATATCTTCTAAAATAATGTAATGCAAATTAAATCAATTCTTTCGTAGTTTTTGTAAGAATTACACAAAAACAAAATCGAATCGCAGCTCAGCTGTTGTGTTGTTTAGTTCAGATTCTGACAGAGAAACTGAAAGTTGATTGACATTGACAGCTTTTTTTAACCTATTGCCGAGCAGGCCAAAGCTATTAAATACATATCGCCTCTGCTTCCATATTTTACTGTCATAGACTTTGAGCGAGTTAGTAGATACCCACAGGTAGATACCGAAAAAAGTGCCAATAACTGAAGGGAGCGAGGTAAACACGTATTGCACACACTAAAATATTCTTACTTTAAAAAATCTTATAGTTCTACACGAAACGAGATGACCAATATGTAATCTAATACTAAACTAAACTAATGGGGAAATTGTAGGAACCTATAACACTTCCATTTATTTTTCTAAAACCTACCCATAAACTTGAAACTTGCAAATGCATAAGACGTAGGACGCTAAAATTATGTAAAGAGAAAAAAAATAGATTTTCATGTGTGTCACTGTCATGTCTGTTTTTCAGTCTGTCACTTACTATCAAGTCTCAATGTCACTCGTAAAACTCATTCTCTTGAAAAAAAGTTGAACTTCAATCATGGTGTAATATTCTTATACTTTTCGTAAAATTGTTGAAATACCTCTATTACAACACAGTCAATACAAAAACTAGTGCAGTGAATTGTTTTTATCTAAGCATAGTGTAATATTTTTTTTTTATTATCAGCTTTAAAGTGATCGATAACAATTAAATGCACATTTTGAGGTTATAATTATCTAACTGGTGTTCTAGGCTAGACAAATCGATACAGAATGGATGAATACACAAGAGAACCATGCCCGTGGCGAATCCTGGATGACTCTGGCGGTGCCTTTATCATGGGAGCCATCGGAGGTGGCATCTTTCATTCCATCAAAGGATTTAGAAATGCACCAGTTGGGTTCAGCAGAAAAATGGTTTGTATTTGGTTTATCTTCAGTTTTTACGTATTTCGCAAAGTATTGAACTTATTTGAGATTATGATCTATAGTAAAATATGTAGTAATAACAATCAGTTTCAAGTCAAGTCGTTCTGCTTGTTTACGTTAAACAGAGATTCCGTGCTTCCATAGCTGTTTGTTTTTATGGTTTAGAGAAGTCTGCACTGATTTTCTGATTTGTGTCTTCCTTAGGAAGTGAGTAGGCCTTGTTGTATCCTATTTAATATGCCATGACTTTTTGTCCAATCAACTTCAAATATTATATCTGTCTGCAAAATTTTCTAAGGCAGTGGCATTATGATATCAGTCTAGAGCTAGTTGTTGGTGTGAGTGCACTGCATAGAAGATGGGTCAGTAATAATCGCCAGTTGCTAATTTTTGTTCTGTATACCTCATTCAGTCGCTTATAGAAGATCCTTTGCCTCTGCCTGCAGTGCGATTGTGGTTGTATTTAAGGCTATCGACTTCGTAATTCCAATCTCTGGCGAGTGGTAACCACATTCAACTCCCTTTGTTTTTTTTTGCTGTACATATTGTATTTTTTTACTTGCAATGTCCAATAAGATGCCTTCTTCCCTAACCAGAACATAGTTCTTGTTGTTTAAGTACACGGACACTCTGTCCATGCCTTGCCTTGTGTCAGAGAGAATGTTGTTGCTATGTCTAAGATTCTACAGTGGGCTGTGTAGATGACCCAGTACCTCTCCACTGGTTTATTGATTGGATTCCTAATGTTGACACCGTCATTGCTTGCTGTATGGTGTCAGACCCAGGATGTCAGATGGTGTTGATTTTGTACATTTACTGATTAGTGAACATAATTGTATCAGCCTTTTCTTTGTAGTTGGGTAATTGTAGTCACTAGGATGTCCTCCGACCGGCCAATCTACAAAATATTTATTATTGTGAAACAAGACATTGGCAAAGTTGTGGCAACACCGCACATAAGCCATGAACAAAAGTTGAAGTAGTCACTAGGTTTGTTCTAGGCCACACACTATGCTACTGTATATCCGTAGCAGATTGTACAGAAGACCAATGAGTACAATAGGGGCTTATGCTCACCATTCGGTCACAATCTTGAAGACTTGAAGACACCAGTCTTCAAGTTGCGAGTAAATAGGTTTCTACTAGGCAAGTGTACTCTGTCATTGACTGAACCTTTGCTTTAAAAAAGATCTTCACGGGTAGAGATTGATATTCAAAAGTGCCTTACAAAAATAGGTCATAGTTAGTTATACTTCTTACTAATTTTAATATTTTCATTATTTGGCAGCTTGGCAGTCTAGCAGCAGTAAAAGAGCGCTCCCCAATCACAGGTGGCAACTTTGCAGTATGGGGAGGCATGTTTTCAACCATCGACTGTTCCTTAGTGTACCTGAGACAAAAGGAAGATCCCTGGAACTCTATAATGAGTGGTGCCCTTACCGGAGGCATCCTCGCCGCTAGAAATGGTTAATATCTTTTACATATCAAATTCTTAAATTATACCAACAGATGAGACTGGTACATAAAGAAAGACCTTTGCTTGTTACTGGATGGGAAATGTTGATTTTAATTGGATTTATTAAATCAACATGAAGCAAGGATGCACACACTATCCTACATGATACCGGGAAAAAAATGCTTTTCATAATCCACATAACAAATATTATAATCACCATATTTTCATTGGACTGCCTGATAGCAGCTGATATAAGCAGTCACCGTCGCCTATGGATATTCAGAATAGATCAGCTTATTGAGATTATATGTATAAGAGAGCAAATCTAGAAGTTTTTTTATGGTTATCGTTTCTTACAATGATAATGATAATAAATTTAGTAATACTGGGCTTTGTATTCTCAGAGGTATTAAAACAAATAACACAAATATTTTGTCACACATTCAACTCTTCATTAGTAAAATTTAATGTTAACTGTTCAAGGTGTAATGACTATCTAATTAGTTTTATTCTATTGATTTGTATTTTCCAGGTGTTCCAGCTATGGCCGGCAGCGCTCTCGTCGGAGGCATCCTCCTTGCCCTAATCGAAGGCATCGGTATCATGTTCACGCGACTCACATCTGAGCAGTTCAAGCCGCAGCCTATCTTCGAAGACCCCTCCGTGCTCGGGCAGACCCAGGGCCAAAGCCCCACCTTCCAATAGACATAGGATCCCCATTTTTAGGATTGTACAGTTCAAATAAAACTTGAAATATTTATTTTTATTCCGTTTATTAGGATTTTATTTTGGATATGAAGGAATTCAAAACATTCTCATTTAGGTTTTCCTTATTTACTTGTGGAATTTATAAAAAAATATGGTCTTTCAAACCTAGCATGTTTACATTTCCTGAGTGTAAATGTGGCCAAGTCATGACATAACATTTAGCGCAAATGTTAATCTACTGTACAATCCAACTTATCTCTTGCCATGCGGCAGTGAATGTACACCGAAATGTACTTATCGTACAATCAAATTATTAAAACTTACCCTTGACATTTGAGTGGGTGTTTGCTCTGTGATATTCTCAGTCCCGTACTGATTGCTACGGCCACTCTACAATAATATCAATGAAAATATAGATTCTGCACTTATTAAGCTGCAGTTAATTGATTTGACCAACTTTTTACTTGAAAAGTAGGTTAGTTTATCCCGTTATACACTTTTGCAATTCAACAAGTGTTCAGATAGGAGTGTAAAGTCTCTATCAATATAATAGTTGATGCACATACCATGAGTTAATGTTTGAAGCTCAATAAAATATTATTTATCAAAAATTAATTTTAGTTACATACTTCATAGAAGATTGCTTACAATTGTTGCTTTCAACTTAATATTTGTTCCCCATGAGTTGACTGCGACTGTGTTTAAATTGCACACGTGTCTGTAACACAAGTGTTCTGAAGTTTATATCCCATCTTTAGACTGTTCTTATATGTCACATGTGATTTGAGCACTATGTAGATAAATCTTGTAGGTAGTGTTGTATGAAGCATGGTTAATAATACAATGTTTTTTTTATGTTATTGGTTTTATTCGTGACAAACTTGTTAACCTAGAGATACATACATAATATATACTTACTGAGAAATTAACTATGAGTTGATAGATCTAATCATAATGAGACCTCTAAAGCATGTCAGCCATTTTAGCGTGCATGCCAAGTACAAGCTGTTAATAATAATAAAAATATCGTCTTATACACTATTTTGTGCTTTCCAAGTGCCATCAGGTGATCTTATTTCCCATCTCCTACATTTAGAGATTCTTACGTTTAGACCTTGGTTCACTAAATGTGACAAATCTAAAAAGGGTGCCATCGTTATCCAATTTATTAGTGTTGACAGACATCATTGAAGTTAACCAATCTCTGTTGTACCATTTTCCCAACTAAATTCACAAACCAGGGGCCTATAGCTACGTCTTAACGCTGGCTCAAAACCAAGCATTGCGGAAAAGCACGCGAACATGAACTTTAATGCGTTGAGGTTTGCGGTCGTGCAACTTTTCGCAATCAAACAGAACACAGGTAAGGCTCTTGCCTTACCTGTTTTGCGATTCTGTGTCAAATAATCTTAAAATGTAGTCACTTCGAATCAACAAGTATGTTTGAACAAAATCTGAATAGGATAAATAAGAGTGGGAAAGTAAGAGATAATATGAGAGCCAACAAACTCACCAAAGATGCTATCAACGATGCAAAGTCACAGTAGGAAAGTAGACCTCGGCTCTCGAACTATTTCGTGAGGTAACAAGAGAATTGTTGAGCGACGTTACAAACAGCTACGATTGATGCACTGTTTTTGAACAGATTTATGACATGAGAGTAGATAAGTTTACCAGCTTGGAGAGTTTCAAGATCTACATCCTCCGTCTCAAATCATCTAGGTATATCAATGACGATGGAACTTTCCAATAACACTCGGAGAAAGGCAGCAAACAGTGAATTCTATAGTTACAGTTACCATTGTTTTGATGTTTAGTTACTTATAACAGAGTAATTTTCTTAATACCACGGAGCACTACATTTTAGTCTCACCTTACTTCTTATAGGTACTTTAATAGTTAATAATTACCATGAAGCCTTTTCTGAATTAGCTCTACATGTTGGTTTAGAATGGTAACGGTTAGTTGACAGTTATACAAATTAATTGATCACTCCACAGTCCACACTAAAATACTTCCATCATCATCACTCCCAAATTACATGTAAAATCCTCGTTAATGTATTTACACAAATTTCCAGCAGTGTTAGCTAGTTCGTTTGTAAATTAGCCGGTTTGTTGACTGCAGCTTCGTCACCCATTTTCCGTATTTCCTGGATTACGTACGCCAGCACGTCCGGCTTAACTCCAAGTTCACATAGTCTGATGCATATGGAGAGCGACTCGGCATCAAGCCCGGTGCTGAGCAGCTGTGATATCTGGTAAATCTGCTGAAAAGCCTCGCGGGCCTGCCCTACTTGGGCTGTCTTTTCCGAAGTCATTGTGAATTTACTGTTTGTTAGTTGTTAGGCACAGAAAATTCGGAAATCGCACTGGGCCGTTAATTCTCTCTTGTCTTTCTTACTTGCAATTTTCAATGCAACTGAAAATGAAAATTTAAGTTTTTATAAACAGCCAAAAACGAGAAAACAAACAAGGCACTGACGGTGACAATAGAATGACATTGACAGCATGTAATTATGATTAGTGATTAGACGTTGACGGTGACAATACAGCAACTTTTTTTTTAAGCTTAGGCTTCTTGGCGTATTTATCATAATACTTATTTAAATATTTTTATCTTCAGATTATGATTGTATATTCATAACGGTAGTTTTTTGTCAGTTTCACATTGTATTCTCAGCAATGTAGTTTCTGTTGATGACAAAAAATAAAGTTCTTTGTGGTCAATGGTTGCAGGTCGACATAGTTTTTGAAAACAACCTTTGTCCATTTTTAGCTTATCGTAAAGGGTAGGTAAAACTAGTTCATCACAAGAATCTCAAGTTGAGGTTTTAAGATCCACTTCGCACATTTTTCGAGAGATTTATTTTACGTACTTCTGTCCATTACTCATGATAATTATGCAGAAGGATTGCCAATTGAAATTCAGGCGGGAAACTTTAGTTAATAACTGTAAACGCTACGGAGGTATTTTCTATTAATATAACTCCACGTCTGCACTCCCGAAATAGATGCGTCTTGGAGTTTAGTGCGTGGATTCGTGGTAGTGAGTGCGCTGTGCATTAAAAAATAATACAAACTCCTTTTTGGAAAAATTATGGTGAGCGTAACTTCTTGATTTTTTTATTTTGTGTCAAAAACGTCAAAAACATGTTAAATTATTTATATTTATTTTATGGAAAAATTAACAAACTTTTGTGGAAGCGCGAAGGAAAATTCAGAAAGTTTAGGAATGAGGTCCATCTGGACACGCGTTCAAAGTTCCGAACATGAACTTAAAAATAAATTCTTTATGTTTTATCCGTTTTCTTCACTAGAAGACCACGAGGAGGTACCTACATACCCTGATTTACTTATATCGACGCTTAGAATAACTTTACTACTTACCTATGTAGTTATTCTAAGTAGGTATCTACGTTTTTCCTGTAAATTAAAGATTCTCGTAGCTTGTAGGCCATTGTTGGTCGGAATAAGTAACTCTACCCGGGTAGTTTACATGTTGCGTTGCACGCATCCGTTACATTATTAAGTATACCTACCTAATTATGTATGGTTGGACGTTATAATTTGGTCTCTATTAGATACCTACTGATTAATTTCAACTAAAAATTTATCAATCGAATGAAATAACATGCGTTTAAAAATAATCATACAAGACAAAGGATGCTTATTTCAAATCGTCACCATCGAAGGCACGACGCGTACCTATATGTAAACGTGTTATTCCAAATTATTAATAGGGCGTGCGATTTTCGGCGCTTATGTTTGTAAATACATTGTTTCTAGAAGCCAGGAACAAAGGCTGAGAAGCTGAAACAGTTTCCCGCGATTGCAGTCATTTGCTCTGCGGCTGTGACCGCAAATTTCCTTTGAGAATTTCAACTAGTAGGGTAGGACCTCAGATTAAGTAAAAATTAGGACTTACCTACGTTGATAATAATCTCAGTACAGACAAAGGGACAAACTTGGTAAGGTGGCGTGACGGGAGTGAACGCATCAAGCTCAAACCAGGCTTGATAACTTTGGTTGAGCTTACCCTGCAGACGACCCTCCAGCCCTTTTTTTGTTTGTGGAGTACTAGCGACCCGCCCGCCCGGCTTCGCACGTGTGTAATTTACGTGCAAAGCCGGGGCGGGTCGCTAGTTATATATATAAACCTTCCGTGAAAATGTATCTAACTGATGGTGAAAACCGCATCAAAATCCGTTGCGTGGTTTAGGAGGAGTTAGCGGCCATACAGACATACATGCAGACAGACGCGGAAAGTGACTTCAATTTATACTATGTAGAGATTACGTAGGTAATTCATTGGTATCGCTGAAAGTTTCTTTGTGTGCGTGAAAAATTTGTAAATATAATGATAAAAGTAAAACAATGAGCTTGTCGTAGGTACTTACAGTATATGCGCTAAACTATTTAGCGATATAATGAAAAAAAGTGGATGAAAAACGGAGAGATTTGTGTACGACCAGTAACTTTATTTATTTTATTTAAGTTGAAACGCTTGCTGTATTACAATACAATACAATACAATTCTTTATTAATAACTCCATAGTTACAAGTCAAATTTCTCCAGTACACTTTCTACATCGATGTATATAAACTTATATATAATATTATTATGTGTACATAATTCAAATTAAATAATCTTATTCAATTAAAAATATTATGAGCAAAAATGTATTACAATATATTATGTCAGTATTTCATATGTCAAATTAATTCATTAATAATTATTTATTAACGCAGCTGCCTGAAATATTTATGGACGAATCCATTAATATTTCAGGCAGTTTAACATAGTCATCAAAATTATAAAATTGTAAAAATTATAAAATATTAAACAACATATTCCTTGTTTGTCTAATCTGAAGACAAAATACTGGGTTTCCCCCTTAGACCTCCATACATAACGACATCTACTGGATGCCCGCGACTCTCACGATGTCATCGGCTTATCTAGTTGACCTAAGCTGCGTCTTCCGGTACGTGGTCTTCAAACAAGAACCTTTCTTCCCTATCGGTTATCGGTTCTTCGTGCGATGTGGCCTGCCCATTGCCACTTTAACTTGCAAATTTTAACAGCTATGTTGGTGAGTCTGGTTCCAGATGCTATCGCGCAAATAAACTCGGACCATAGCTGTATATAGTGTATTATCTATGACAATAGCTCTCTCCATTGCCCGCTGTGCGGATATTGAGTTTTTCCATAAAGCCCAGCAGGTAGGTAAGGACCACATCTCAGTACCATGTCATCACTGGCAGCACAGATTGGTTATTAAATCCTTGTGTTTAGGCACTGTGGCATTTTGGATGAGATGTCACGTAATTTCCCGAACGCTGCCCATCCGAGTTGGATTTTTCGGGCGACCTCTTTGCATAAGTTGGATGGGACCTTGGACATTGGCTGCACATGCTTTTCGTGACCCACCTGTTGGGAAACGCTACTGAGGTTGCTGGTCGCTGAGCCACAGAAGACATAATAGGCTGAGCATAGAATTAAGCATACATAGCTTAATTCCGGCCCTCAAATTATCACTGTGCATAAAAATCACGTCGATTCGTTGCTCTGTTGTTGGGTAAAAGAGGAAAAACAAACATACACACTTTAGCATTTAGATACGTATAGAATAGAATAGAATAGAATAACTTTTATTGCTTCAAACTGGTACATGAGTTGTTACAAATACATAATTGAGTATCACAGTTCTACCCTCTTCGGGCGTACAATATTTTCTTAGCCTATATATCTGATAATAGAATAATGATGTAAAATATTAGTTTTTAAGTTTGTTGGACATTTTGTAAATAGGTGGGTAGGCCTCTAGAGAGGAAAACTTATAACCACTCACAAACTAAATTCACATGGTGGAGGTATCTACATATAGCGCCATAATAATGTGTTTCTATCAAAGTTTTAGTTTGGCTTGGCCACTCTGGGGAAAGCACCTGGCTTGCAAAAGTTATTGTTAATAGTTTAGGACTTTTCTGATGAGTTTGTTGAAATGGCAAACAAAATAATTTTACTATTATGTGAGCAATTTAAACAAATTTAGTTACATCTTTTTAACTTTGCATAACATGCACATTCTGGACGAGTAGGTATGGCTTAGCACTTTCCACAATAACATAATAATATTCTGAGTATGATTTTTATGAATTACGTAAATTCGTAGAAGGCAGGGTTCCTTCATTAATGCTCAAACACGACGCATTTTCGCATCCACATTTGTTAAACAAATTCAGTGTGGTGGTGAATTTCGTGAAAGTTACTCTTACTTTGAGAGTTTGGTCTGTGGATTTTGCGGAAATATGTCTTATATGTGACAGAATATAATATTTATCTGTATAAATGTTTTGTGACAAGATATAAATCTATATAAAAAAAAGAAGAAATTGTAGGCATAATTCGATTTCTGTAAAATCCAATGATAATCTAAAGTAGATTAGTATAATAACTGCGACACCGTAATTCAAATATACCTCGCTAATAGGAGAAAACCTTCCCCGATACTAAGCAGATATTTAGTTTTACTTACTACATAAGTACCTAATTGTTTCATCAATTATTCGTAACATTGCAACTAGCTTTATTGTTTTATCTATGTTTTATTATAAACATCTCGTTCCAGGCTGATCAAGTACAGACACCAGTATCAGGCGGCGGCGAAGGACCACAGTCATCACCTCAGCCAGAACTAAAAAAAGAAAATGACGAACAGATAAAAGAAACAAAAACAGAAGTACCAGATATATCGAAAGAAATAAAACCAGAAGAATCTCAAAATGCTCAACCTGATACTGAGCTTGTTAATCCGGAACCGCCAAAAGAAGTAAAACCAGAGGAAGTAACGCAAGCAGCAGAAGCGTCAGTGGCTAAAGACGAAGCGACAGTAGAATCAAAAGAAAGTACTGTTGAAGCGATCGCTGATTCAAATGGAGTGGCGGAGATTGCTTCAGCTCCCAAAGACGAAGTAAGTAATTTATAATGACTATAAATTTAGGCCTTGCTAAGGCAAATTTACGTGTACGAAACCCAGTAAAAATACGAGATTAACTTTAAAAAATCCAATGGACAACAAAGAGTATCTGCCATTTTCTTGGTTGCTTCAAATATATATTTTTTACTACAGGGAGACTGGCAGCAAAGAGAGACAGAGCTTCTGAAGAAGATAGATGAATTAGAAAAGGTTAAAAAGGAAAGAACACAAGATAGCTTGCTTCTGGAATTGAAGGTTAGTGAAATTACAATATAATGTTGTACTAACACTGGTTCATAAAAAAAAAAACCTATATTTCTACAAGACTTCTGTGGTAGGTTGCATATTCACAGCTAGAGAAAATTGATCCAAGCCCCTAGAATCTAAAAGATACCCATTGAAAATTTTCATAATATTGCGATGGCACGATTAATAGATAACGATGAAAAGTAAAATAAATACGTTATGTTGATTGCAGGTTCGCGAAGAAGAAATAGATCTCCTCAAAGCGAGAGTAAAGAATCTAGAAACGGAACTTCAAGCGGCACTATCTAAACCCAGCGGAAAGAACCACGAGATGATTGAAAAAATCAAGCAACAACATGAAGAGGTACCAGTTTGCTTTAAATCTGCATTTTTGTATATGAAATAGTAAACTAAGAAAATTTTATGATTGGCTGGATACTTAGATCCTTTCCAATTTAAACCTCCATCAAATCTATAATTTTCTATAGTAGGTACATCCAGTATTGGACATAAATGACTTTTCTATTTACTGCTTTCTTTTTGTTCTGCTGGTAGTTTCTCAACTCGTCTTACCAGCCAGCTATCGGGTAATCACACACTATCATCAAATATGTTCTCAAGGTTCTCCAATGGAGATCACGGACCGATAAACGCAGCGTAAGACGTGGCGTAGTACCCACGAGATGGACAGACGACCTAAAAGAAACCGCAGGGTAACGCTAGATGCAGGCCGCTTCCAACCGGCCCTTCTGGAGATCGATGGGGGAGACCTATGTACAGCAGTGGACCTCCTACGGCTGAAATCACTGCACACCTAGAGCCGCTCAGCATGCGCAGAGACGTTGGGTCTCTTTGTATCTTTTATCGCATTTACAACGGGGAGTGTTCTGAAGAATTGTTTGATCTGATGCCGGCGTCGTGGTTTTACCATCGCACTAGCCGCAACCGCCCGAAAGCTCATCCACACATCATAGATCAGTGGAAATCGCACACTGTGCGATTCACACGTTCCTTCTTGCCTCATACCTGCAAAATGTGGAATGAGCTACCTTCAAAAGGCGAGTTAATCGAGTTCTAAAGGGTCGGCAACGTATTTGTGATGCCTCTGGTGTTACAAGTATCCATAGGCGACGGTGACTGCTTACCATCAGGAAGCCCGTCTGCATGTTTGCCACCTATGGCATAAAAAAAAAAATATGATGATGATGATCAAATCTGTTAAATCTTCCGATCTTAAAACCTTTCCAAAACATTCGACTACTTTATTATAGCAAAACTGTTTATAATATTCCAGCTCCTGAGCAAAGCTCGCGGCATGATCTTCGACAAGACGAAGATGGTGAAGAATCAGGAGCTTCAGATAGAAGCGCTCAGCTCGCAGGTCGTATCGCTCAAGGACATTAACCAGATCACCAAGGACTTACTCGAGATCAGGAACTCTGAAATTAAAGCTATGGAGGTATAGTTTAATGATTACAGGCTACTTTACAATGTGGTCAATGATGTGTCGCTCGCTTATCTTGGAATGGCACTTGACACGCGTTTGAGGCTGCCTGAACACCGTGTCTTCACCGTGATGGTTGGTTTCCTCATATTGTTTGGTTTCATAGAAACCGCAAGCTTTCATTGGGGTTTGTTTCCATGCGGTGTGCCATTTTGATAGCCCGTTTGTCTAAACCTGCCTTCTGCGCTTGGGGGCGTGGGTTTGATTACTACGTAAGGCAAACATTTATGTGATAAACATTTGTGTTTGTTCTATATCTGGGTGTTCATATCTATTTAAGTATGCATTTAAAAATATTCATGTATGTCTTTGGCAGCCATATCACAAGCATTGCTTAGTTTGGCCAGTTTGGGGTCAGATGACCGTGTGTGCAAAAATTTCGTGAATGTTTATTTTATTTTACTGCGCCTACCACTAAACTGCCATCGCCTCAAAAAGATGACATCTTTCTATTTCTATGGAACTGCTAGGTGGCAATATCCTACTTTATATAACTTGCTTAATATATAAATACTAGCTGCGCCCCGCGGTTTGACCCGCGTAGTGATGAAAAATGGCGATGATTATGATGGTGAAAAGTAGCCTATGTCACTCTCCGGCACTTGAACTATACCCATATTACCCATGCATAAAATCAAGTCGATACAGCGCCGGCAACGTCGCACAGCGCGGTTCCACCCGCGTCCGCATCCCGCCTAACTCTCAGCACGAAGTGGCAACAACGCATTGTGAAACGCAACTGACCTTGACTATTACGTTCTATTCTGTGATGCATTCTGTGAGCGCCAAAATGTCCTATTATTTTCGTTTAGTTTCCAGAATTTCATAAAATAATAAAAAAAATCGTCAAAAAAGTATTCTATGTCAGAGACAGAGAGACAGAGAGACAGAGTTACATACGCTTTTATAATATTTGTAAGGGTGTTTCCTCCGTAGGATCGCCTGCACGCGATGGAGGCACGGTTCAAAACGGAGAAGGAGCGTTACGGACTGGTGCTGGAGCGCGCTCAGACCTCTTCTAACATCAACGACGACCTGCGCAAGGAGTACGAGACGCAACTCGCACTCTTCAAGGTAAGAAAATATAACATCACGTCTTGAACGATTTTCAGTATACTAAAACACTGTTATAGCATTTTTTTTTTTTAAATTTGCAAGTTGATGTGGCAATGGGCAGGCCACATCCCTCACAGAACCGATAACCGATGGGGAAGAAAGGTTCTTGAGTGGAGACCACGAACCGGAAGACGCAGCGTAGGTAGGCCTCCCACTAGATGGACCGACGACATAGTGAGAGTCGCTGGCATTCAGTGGATGCACAAGGCAGGCTGTCGTTCAGTGTGGAGGTTGAAGGGGGAGGCCTATGTTCAGCAGTGGACGTCTTCTGGCTGATGATGATGAAAACAGTGTTTTAAACTCTCAGCAGGCCTAGCACGGGCCGTGGACATATTGTCTTTCCACCGTTTTTATCCCGCGAGAAAAAGACAAACGTATCCATATTCTAGCTTTGTCGCGTCTAGGCGTGGATAAAAACGGTGGAAAGACTATTTATCCACAGCCCGTGCTAGGCCTGCTGGTTGTAATTTTTTTTTTAACTTTCGCGATTTATACACATCTTTTATATGTTTATCGGGACTTATCACGTATTATTTAATTTAGGTAAAAAACATGTACCTTTCGCTCGACTTTTCGACCATGTTACAATGGCCGTGGTCACGAGCTGACTGAAAACTGTCGAGTGAAAGGTACATATTTTTTTACCTAAATTAAATAATACGTGATAGGTTCCGATACACTGCTGAACATAGGCCTCCACTTTTAACCTCCACACTGAACGAACACCCACTGGCCTGCCATCTGCATCCACTGGATGCCCACGACTCTCACAATGTCGTCAGTCCATCTAGTGAGAGGCCTCCCTACGCTGCGTCTTCCGGTTCGTGGTCGCCACTCAAGAACCTCTCTTCCCCCATCGGTTATCGGTTCATCGTGATGATCTTGGTACTTAAAAGAGGCTATTGCCGTATTAAGGATAGCGTAGAACAATTAAAGTTAAAAAATATATTTGACCAATGACACATTTCTCTCTTTCTCAGTGAGAAGAATAAAATTCAGTCGGGTATCTGTACATTATTTAGTTATCAGTTAGCAAAAATTCTATTCTGCATTGTTATGATTGTGTAAAACTGCAGAAAAAGTTTGAACTAAATTATGTGACGTAATTTTTTTTTATTCACAGCAACTCAGAGAAAAGTACGACCAAAGGGTCCAGGCCTTAGTAGCGGAGAATGAAAAGCTCAAAGGGTCCAATCCTCAGGCGTCCAACGGCGCAGACGCTGGTACTTCGGGATAAAAGATCAAGCTTTTCGGGTGTTTCGAAGTCCCAGAGTTTTGACATCTTTTGTCCACGATGGAAATAAATATAATGTGCGATCTAAAAAAACGGAATCAACTTTTTTTCTTCTGAAAAATAAACACCAATGTTTTTATTTCTATTGAAATCTACCTGAATTGGCTCCATAGTGAACACAAGCTGTTTTAAACTCGGTCTGGTGACGATTATGGTGTTATATGAAGACTGTTATACGAGTATCGAACATTTTGTAAGATTTTGTAGATTTTTATTCGTAATAAAATGATATTGTGTTTTATAATTGACATATTTTATTTAAACTTAACTGCTCACACAATCCTTGGTATCACCATGATCCAAGAAAACAAGGTCTGGCACTCTGGCAATTGTCCCAGAATTACGTCATTGTCTAGTTGCCACTTTATTGCAACAAACACAGATATTGGGAAACAACGTTAATCATCTATTAAATTAAATACAAAAAGCATTTCAATTGTCATTTGGTTTGTCCGCTCAAGCACACTTTTATAAAAACCACATTGATTTATTGGATTCCCACAGGTAATATACGAATATTGGGGAGTTATAATTTCACACTACTGTTGACACAGAAAATCATAGAGTCCGCCATGTTTTCGTGTATCGTCATCTCTCTCGAACTTGTTGTAAATTACTTATTCTGCTCTTGCTTATGCACGTGTACTTGTATCCATGACATTGATGACATCATTGTGGGACGCCTACGTCACATTATTTCTCAGAGTGCTATACCTGGCGTCACAGACCTGGCGTAGTACATATATTATTATACCATGGGTATCACCATGACCCGCCATTTTCCTTCTTCGCCATCTTGTCACGTCATGCGATGCGCTTCCCGCCATTATTTACGTTCCATTTGACGGGGCGCGTGTTGTCCTGTACAGAATTAATATCGTGTGCCCGCAATGATTAATAGCGTGAAATGAAACGTTATTATTCTGTGCCCAAAATGTAAGCTTGTATCGTTACAAGAAATTAATTTTGTTATTTATGATAATGTTGACACGTACGATGTAGGTGATGTTTAACGTTCATTAACTGTAAACGTTTTACATAGTTTTTTTAATGCCATAGGTGGCAAACAAGCATACGGGCCGCCTGATGGTAAGCATTCACCATCGCCTATGGATACTTGTAACACCAGAGGCATCACAAATACCTACGTTGCCGACCTCCTTTTAAAGAACCCTATGTCCATAGATTTGCGCTTTGCATAATATCACCTGCATTCATGAAAAAAGATAAATCATTGGTTGTGATTACAAAATATACCTATAGATCCATCATGTATCTGACCAATGGATCTAATGATAAAGAAAGTTCTCAATAGATCCATACTTTCAAACTGGGATCCAACGAGAACTAAAAATCTCAATAGATTCATCGATGAACCACTAATAGATCTTGTGAGAAACAAAGTTCTCGATAGATCTTAATTTTAAAATGGGATCTAAAGAGAAAAAAATTATCTATAGATCATTATTACGCAAATTACTAAATTTTAAATTTTATTATTGCTGAGGAATGTAATCTTAATATAATAACACTATCTTTTTTACATAATTTAATATTTTTAATTGTTTAATATTTTATTTTATTCAAATACTCATGAAATAATTTTTAACGTTGGTATTAATTATGTTTGCTTTGGTGACGTTTTATTGCATGCAGTAGGTAAACGACGTCATGCAAATGTGTACAAACATAAGCGCATTAACAGAAGCTGTTAACTGGCTATAGGGCGCCCAAGATACAGGCTTGGCCTAGTTTGGGGCCCATTGGCACAACTATTTTTGCTGCTAGTAAATTATTATATAGTAGATATTCTATTGATTGTAAAAAATTTAAATAACTGGATTCTGGTATTAAATAAATTAATTATAATTATGAATTATTATGGATCTTAGCATTGGATCTATCGAGAATGATCCGAAGTTAGGACTATTAGTTCATTGGTGTCGCTACGCTACAAGTTTCTTAGTGTGCGTAAAAATAATAAGTGAACCGTACTTAGCCGTAAGTTTATGCGTCGGTTTAGCGGTATAGTGAAAAAATATACCTATACATGAAAAATGGAGACGATAGATAATTTTGTACTAAGGCACATCTCCATCGTTTTTCTGATCTGAGTTTTCAACCTACCATATTCGGGTTACCAGGGTCAACCCTCTGTACATCCTGATGAAAATGAAAGTTCTTTATATGAGCGACCGCAAATAGTTGTCATGTAAACCCGCATGCTTTGATATGACATGTCATCCCCTCGGCATGTGATAGCACTGACGAGGGTCTGCGGAACAGCGGGCTGAAGGTCAGGGTTGAGGCATTATGCTCGCCACAAATTTATCATTTAAGTAGGTACACCCTTATGTAGGTATAATAATCTTATGTGTGAAATTGGCTTATTACTTTTAGGCCGAATTTTCGAGGTTTTGCATTTTGTATTCTGCATAAGAAGATACCTACTAACTATATGCGAAGTGGCGGTCAAGCGCAAGCCTATTAAGAAATAATAATAATAAACTGGCCAAGTGCGAGTCGGGCTCGCATACCGAGGGTTCCGTACCACCACAAAATACAGTAAGGTCGTCCAGTAAAGAAATTACCAGTTGGTAATGAGCAGAAATTTGTCGCCGACTTGCACTTGACCATTTTTATTATTTATTGTTATACTTTAGAAAGTGTACTATAATCATACTAAGTTTGACGCTTGTACGTATTGATGTTTTTACATTAGAGCTAATACAAAAATACGTTAAAAAATACGTTTGTTGTATGGGGTTTAGTTTTATAGTTTTACTTTTTGACTTTTTTTAGTTAATCTGCCGTAACATTACCTACGTATTCTGTGAAAATTTCAACCGGTTATCTATTACGGTTCGAAAGATACAGCCGTTTAAAAGTAGGGCAGACGGACGGACAGACATCATGGGCTTAGTAATAGGGTCCCGTTGTTACCCTTTTGGGTACGAAACCCTAAAAAATGTTGGAAGAACAATACACATCCCATCCCTACTTAATCGTTTTTAGTTAAGTGTCCCATCTCTAGTTGTAAGTACTCTATGAAAATTCTCTTGTGAAAAATATGGCGGTGTGGTGTGTACGGTGTGTATAAAATAAAACTATAAATTGTGAAGAAGTCGTTTAATTACATAAGGAAGATTCACAGTACCTGTGCATCCCTTCCTGATGCGATTAAAAACTTTAAACGCTTACTATATTATATCAGAACTTTATAAAAATAACACATCTTATTACAATCCTATTATACGCATGTGTCGCCAATACAATGATATTTCATCTAGTCACTGTAAACAAGTAGACATTTTTAACAACAATCTTTATAAATTCAAAAAGGATATCTTGGCCATCCTCTCTTCTGAGAGGATGCTAAATCATGCATATAGAAAAGCATGATTTGGCATCATCTCGGATCTTAATATATCTTAATACATTTCAATTCACGCTGCAGTACTTTAGCTGCAGCGTCTGTTTTAGCTTCAACTAATCTAACTTTAACTTTTTATCTTGCCAGTAATTGCCAATCATGCTGTGTACGCATATTTTGGGATACTCTCCAGTTCGAAACTGTAATATTTGCAATAAGTTTAGCTTAAGTTGAGATTGTCCTGTTTTGTGTACCTTCTAAATAAAATAAAATAAAATAAAAAATAAGCCCATTGATTATAGGTAGGTACCTATTTCTTTAGTTAGTATAGGTAGATAGGTACGTAGGTATTATACAAATAAAGAGATTTTACAATAGGTAATGCCTGTTATTTGTAACAAATCAAACACCTGTCGATAGCTTATTATCTAAAAATCACCTACAGCCTTCCTAATTTGTATAATGTCGAATTTCTAGTGTAATTCCGCTTCTAGGTCGTTTCGAGTACAATAAGGATTTAGGTTAAACTATTTTCTCTATAGATAATTGTGATTCTAATTTGAACCTAACCTGAATTTAAATATTAATTACATAAAAGAACAAAATTAACCTAACCTGAAACAACAACAACCTGAAAACCAACATCTACGGCCTTCCTGCTATCTCTTAACGCGGGCTCAAAAAAGCGCTGAAACAGCGTAGTGCGGAAAATTACGAAAACATGAACCTTAACACGCCGAGATACGGTTTGCGATCGCGCAACTCTTGCATCTCCTAAACAGAATCGCTTAGAACAGGTAGGTACTAGGTACCCCTGATAACAACTTCAATAAGATTCTAGACGAGCCCCGATGGAATAAGCGCTATTAACCAATTCAAGTGTAAAGATAGATTTAACAGTGATTTCAAGTGGATCCTAACTAGGTAAGATAATTTTAGCCATTGATTTTAAAATATAGATATTCCTACGGAATGGCAGGACATCGCACAGGGGATATTTATATGGAAGGAGTTGGGGAAGGTCTTTGACCAGCAGTGAACATATAGGCTAGCAAAATAAGATAATATACCTACCTACATGGACCGGACTATAAGTTATTACTACTAATTTAGACCTTGTTTCGTCCATAATAGTTATGTATTTATAACAATGTGTAAATCTGCCGTCAGATTACTAAAAGATCGTTAAGTGACATTGTGGCCATGTCACTTAACGGTCTTTTAGTAATCGGACGGACAGTGTCATCGCACAGCTTACGCTTCACTTTCGCTTCGTACAGATCTTTCTGCATTCTGAAGACGCGATTCCCTGTTGCAGTGTTGCCAACTGGAGTTAACTTAGTAGCTAGATCTTTTGCTAAAGTACCCAGATTACCAGATTTTTGACCTCAAAGTAGCTAAAGTAAAAGTTATTTATTATTTATTTGTTTATTTATCCAAATTACAAGTTTAGTAGCTACTACGCATCATCTGCAACGTTTTGCTTAGTGCAAGTGGTTAGTGGCACTTCCATTCAATCTGGCGACTAATCTAACGATTCATCAATTGAACAATTTTTAATAAAGGACCAACCATACAATCATAAAAATTATACTGCCATACTTAGCCATAGATCAAAAAGATTTTATTTTTCTTTCAAAGCAAATGTCTGTCTAGAGAGGGCCGACGCGGGATTTGTATCATCGCGATCGGGGCGCTCTCCTTCTAGTTTACGCGTGCAGCGCGCACGTGTGTGAGTAGTATCGCGCAAATATCGCCACAAATCCATTTTCAATCAAGAGATGTCAGTGTGTTATAAAGTTGCTAGAAAAAGTAGCTAAACAGTTTAGCTACAACTTTTTCTGAGTTTTAGCTGATGGTCATGCGAAAATAGCTAGATTTAGCTACAAAGTAGCTAAGTTGGCATCAGTGCCCTGTTGGCACGCCGCCGGAACTCGACGCCATAAATTATTGGAGCAGCGAGTGAACAGCAGGCCTAGCAAGGGCCGTGGACAAATTGTCTTTCCACCGTTTTTATCCCGCGAGAAAAAGACAAACGTATCTATATTCTAGCTTTGTCGCGTCTAGGCGTGGATAATAACGGTGGAAAGACAATTTATCCACAGCCCATGCTAGGCCTGCTGAAGCGAAATAGCATTGTCCGGTACAGTAGCGGCCACGCGCCACTGCACGTGCCAATGTGCTGAAGAATTAGTGACTCTACTGGACTCTACAGTAATTTAGATTAGTGTGTGTGTGTGTGTGTGTGTGTTTGAGCGCTATATTAAAAAGTTATGGTAGAACTAACCTATCTTCCTTTATGTTAATCATAGAAGCCTTGTAGAAGTTGTAATGAAGTGGACCTGAGATAGCCGTAATCACAGTTTAACGAGCCACTGTCGAGGTCAAGTTCTCCGTTACGGGTTTGACCTTACCACTTTACCAGCACTGGCCGGTAAACCTTAGGTACGAGGCATTCGACTGTTACAGATAACTTACAAAACTTAGATTACTAAATTTATGTTCGTACCTCCGTAGATGTTTGAGATATCGGATCCGTCTATTTCCATTTTCCAGCGAGTCACACCAAACATTACCGTTAACGGGCGGTTATCCGAGTCGCGTAGGCAACAAAACGCTCCCTCAGCCCCCGCCAAGTTATAGCGACGCCATGCTAGAGTCAGGACGCCCGCGGGGGGAGTGCAACGACAAAAACGAGCATAGGTCCGAACTCGATGACGCCTGGCGCGGCACTGAACGCGGCGCGCCAAAATTCTCGCGTCCTTTTTACGCTTTTAATTTCACTAAAAAACGACACTATTCACTATCAAAAATCTATCCAAATAAAAGACTGTTGAATAAAATTGCCTTTCAGTACATGCAATTTCCAGGTTGTTACGAGCTTTCATTAGAGCAAAAAATGAAAAAAATAAACTAAGTCGACTTTGTTTCAGATTTTTTTTTGATCGAGGAAAGTTTATTCCATCCTGTTTTGAACCAAATCTTAAACTCAAACACAGATGTATCTGTGACATGTATTTTTTTCCAGCTCAAATATTGTAATTTAACTGAAAAAAAAATGATTTAAAACCGTCAAATTTGGTATATGAGGCTCCAAAGTAGGCTACTTCCACGCCACACTTATCGGCCAGAGCTAAACTCTTTTGCACATTTCAACATTTTGAAGATACAAAAAAATCAATGAATGCGTTTTTCTAAACCAATAGGATATGGCACCTTAAGAATATTATTGCAGATGGTATAGCAATTTTCATATTGATAATTTATAAGATGGCGGAGATCGAAAAAATTGTTTTTTTTTTATATCTTCCGCCAAAATAAAACATAAAGACATAAAAATTTTGCAATTTGTTACCCTAAAAATAATACCAATTTGTTTTTTGTACGGGAAGATAAAACATTTTAGAAAATAAAACTTCGCTTTGGAACTAAGCTACTTTTTTATCCCGGAAAATGTACTTACGTGGTTTCACAAGAATTCTCCACGTGGAACCGCTATAGTTGTTTTATCAGTTTAGTAGGAAATACCTAATGTCTATGAGGGTAATTCTTCTGAGCTTTTAATTTTCGTCTCGAAAGTTTTTTCAATAACTCGTAAGTAGGAACAAAAGTGGAGCTCGTACAAGCGACTACTCGCCCCACAAATCTCCCGATTGTTTGCCAAACTGTAATTCGGTTTTCGAATTGAATGTCACTTCATATGAGTGACGGTTCAATTAAAAGTTTAATAGAAATTTTGCGCTATTTTTAATGCCTTTTTGTAATAGAACAAAAGTCGGGTGTCAGGATTTTTTTCTAAACTTCAATCATAGATTTCCAAATAGATGGAGGCTTGTTCTAATACAAACATTACGAAAGAACCACTACTACCACACTACTACACTATTTACCTATATTCATTTAGATCACGGAAGAGTGATTTTAGATCTTAATAATGATTTATATAGATATATATATATTTTAGAAATACCGATAAACTAATTAGAATCCTATTTAATAGTGTTGGATGCGTTATTATGTACTCGTATTTTAAATTCACGGACATTTATATTTCTAGAAGAATTAATTACTTTCCTAAACCTAATTACATTCATGTGAACCCCAGTGTTGACATTATGTGAGGTGACTCTATACTGACATTATGGACGGACGGACGGACAGACGGACGGACGGACAGATGGACGGACGGACGGACGGAAAGACTGACAGACGAACAGACGAACAGACGAACGGACGGATAGAAGAACAGAAAGAAGTTATAAGGGTTTCTACAGAACCCTAAAACAGTCGAATAAAAACTTCTTTTTTAGAGTTGGTTAAACTAGTTTCATGCGAAGAATATACAATTAAAAATTAAACCATCGACGTTAAATAAGGATATTACCACTTTACCGGTCGAGGTAGACGGAAGCGGCCCGGTTAATTGCATCACTGTCATAAACAATGCCCGGACGGAAGTTCGCGGGCGCTATGACGTGATTTCGGAAATGTGGTCAACTATTAAAGCTACACTCTATGTGTGTAGAACTGTAGGTATTAAAATAATTATAATACATAATAGTAATATATGTATACCATAATTATATGTAGTTAAAATTTACACCGATATTTTTTTTACTGCCGCGGAAATGTAGGGCGAACTATCGCAAATAATTGCCACTCAAAAGACCGTGGCACAGACATAAAACTGTTAAATAAAATATTCATTGAAATAGCTTGAAAAATATATTGAACGAAAAGAGGATTTCAATTCAGTCCATAAATAAATTGATTATGCATATCTCAGAAAAAGGAAAAAAAAACTAAGATGTAGGTATATACTTCATCATATTATCATCATAATCAGCCTTTTTAACAGTCCACTGCTGGACTAGCCTACCCCCGAAAGGGTGATTGGGCCATATCCACCACGCTGGCCCAGTGCGGATTGGTGGATTCACATATCCCATTGAATTACGTGTATATGTATTGAATGAAGTTTAGTGTCAATGGGCAGGCCAAATCGCTCGAAGAACCGATAACCAATGAGGAAGAAAGGTTCTGGAGTGGAGATCACGAACCGGAAGACGCAGCGTAGGTAGGCCTCCCACTAGATGGACCGACGACATAGTGAGAGTCGCGGGCATCCAGTGGATGCAAAAGGCAGGCTGTCGTTCAGTGTGGAGGTTAAAGGGGGAGGCCTATGTTCAGCAGTGGACGTCTTCTGGCTGATGATGATGATGATGATTGAATTTCGTCTCCGTACGTATGCAGGTTTCCTCACGATGTTTTCCTTCACCGAAAAGCCAGTCTCCAGTACATAAACTCCAAAGAGCTCATTGGTACGGGCCCGGGGCTTGATTTATATACTTACTTACATCGATTACTTTGACATTAGGTTACCAGGTCCAACCAATTTCATTTGGATTGTCTTTAGACCTTCAACGGTCTATGGGCAGTCTAACTGTATTTGTAGTTTTAGTTTTAACTTGTATTTTGTTTAGTTAATAAAGGCGCTAGCGCAGGAAAAAAAAAAACAATTTCATAATCTTTGGGTCAGTCTTTTTTGAAGCTCTAATAATACGAATAATATTGTTTGAGCGCTTATTAATTTTGAAGTCGGTTTTTTATGTTTTTTTCCCAAATAGTTCCTACGCGTACATGTTGTCAATGCTGTAGAAGTATAAACAATGGTATAGTAATCAAGGTAGCTTGAAAGAGATCGACTATAGCGACAAGGCCGCCAGTTGTTACGCTACGCCACAATAAATTTTTGGTGTAAAGAAAAGACAGAGATAAAGAATTACTTTCCCATTTATTATGATTTTGTGGTTACTTTACAACAGTGTTCTCTTCTAGCCAGTCTACAGTCTATCATAGAAGAACTCATTGTAAACCAAATACTAACAACTGGCAACTTTCTACGGAAACTGGCAACTTTGTTGCAACTCAGCATAACTTCGCTATGCAATCCACTCTCTTCTCCGTACTTAATTGCTTTCAAAATGCTTTAGATAGTTAGATATTTGTTTTTCAAAGTGAAATTAAATCTGTTTTCATACAAAATTATGGCCTCGCTAATTTAATTGCTTTGTATCGTAGCGCCCCTGGCGTAGGTATGTAGAGAACAACTTAGCAGAAACGCTCTTGGACATGGCTATGTAAGTACTATTTAGGCTGTGGCTATGGCAGGGGCTTTATACACATCAAAAGCCGGTTTAACAATGTATTTGAATCTGTTGTTTCTGTAAAAAATATATATATAAAAAAAAAGTTATTTAAATAGTTTGCGCTTTGATTTAACTGTAAGCATTCTGCTGATGAATAAATAAATAATTAATAAATATTTTTCTTTCTTTCTTTTCTTTCAATAAAAAAAATATTCACCCACTGGGCAGATAACGAATTTACAAATACAAAATACAAAAAATGCAAAATAAGTGTACATACAGTTTGTGGTGTCAAGGAAAAAGGAGTATGTATGTGTGTATAAGTATATGTACTTATCTCATTTTTCCTGATGTTATGACTAGTCCCGTTATGTACGTAGGGGTGTAAAAAATTATAATACAATTTATTGACTCATCTCCTTATTGCCGTGACACATATTAATGTTTTTGACACATATTAAATTAAAAACAATAGGTGCAAAAAATCTAATTTTTTTTTGACTGATCTCCTTTTTCCTTAACACCACAGAGTTTTCTAGTAGTGGACTAGGGCTAGCCTGTATCGCGGGAGACTGTAATCGATTACAAAAAAATGTGAATAAAAGAGAACTTAGTACTATTTTGATTATTATTAATGTTTTAGGCTAATTATGTTTGTGATTGTATGTGGATTGGTGTGTGTGTGATGATTTAAGAGCGTGTTCCGAATCACGTAGAGAGATAGAGGGGTAGAGTTCTCAATGGTAGGCAACGCAGCGCCAATGCCCCGGGTATAGAAGATGTCCATAGGCGACGGTGACTACTTACCATCAGGTGGCCCGTCACGTGTTTGTCTACCATAGTAATTTTTAAATTTTCGCGATTTGGACACATGTTTTAAATGTCACTATTTCATTTAAAAAAAAACGTCAACAGTGCTAATGTTGCGGATAAAATTTTGCACGCACCCAGGCAAACAGACCTTGGCATAGACCGCAAGTGGCACTTACAATTGAGTACCTATTTATATGATTTGGAGACTAGACCTGGATGGTTTGTTCTAAAACAATAATTGTCATTGTCAAAACAAGCCCCACGAGGGCTACAACTCTGTTCACGGATATACTAATATAATCTGTATTTTATTCATATTACACGGGAATTACTCACGTTAGATTAAGCCGGTCACTCCGACTATAGTTTCAACCGCTTTAGGCAGTCTTTTTCAAGGTGAATGCACGCGCTCGGCTGCGTCTGCTATGGCACTGAAATATAGTCGGAGTGACCGGCTTAATCTAACATGAGTAATTCCCGTGTAATATAAATAAAATGTGTGAAAACCACGTCAGTTTCTATAATATAATAATCTGTATTGTTAACGAGGAAACCGTGAGAAACAAGAAGGTATAAAAAAATATTAAAACCCTCGATAAAAGATCTGATATTCTTCAAACGGCTGAGCATATTTTCTTGAATCATATTTAGGAACTCTCTTGAACATGTCACCTTTAAACCAATAAAAAAAACTAAATCTAAATCGGCTCGGTTTGGGAGCTACAATGCAGACAGTACCAGCGCAGCGTAGGTAGGCCTCCCACTAGATGGACCGACGACATAGTGAGAGTCGCTGGCATCCAGTGGATGCAAAAGGCAGGCTGTCGTTCAGTGTGGAGGTTAAAGGGGGAGGTCTATGTTCAGCAGTGGACGTCTTCTGGCTGATGATGATGCAGACAGACACACAGATACACACGTAAAACTTATAACACCCCTCTTTTTGCGTCGGGGGTAAAAACAGTTCAGTCTGGAACATCTTATAAACAGTAAATTGAGTAGAATAATATGTGAGATTTTAGATGAAGAGTTTAGATGGACAGCACAAACAGATGTTCAAAACGAATAGGTTACCTAAATTAAATGTAGCTTTGAGTTTCATTTGAGTCTGTCTGTCCACAAGTCGGCTACACGTGGATTAAGAACGTGAAGCTTATAGCTTTGTGAACTTCGAAGAACAAAGGACCTAAGGCAGAACAATCTGAAATTATTCACAAAGCGGTTTTAGCTCTAAGCGGTCGGTTTACTTTGTGACGATTTTTAGTTGGTTGAACAAAAACGTCAGAATTTTTAAAGTCTCTAGGCGTTTTATCTCAGACTTTTCTGTTTATCTACTTACAATTCAAATAACTTAATATTTTTAGCAAGTTACGCTACAAAGAGAAAGTTAAAAGGGCAATGGAATAAAGTAATTGATTTTGACGACTAAGTGAGTAGGTACTTTAGTTTACCAATTTCAGTTCTGCCGTTTGGTTTCTGAGAGTACTAATAGGTAAAGATTGTGTAGGTGCTTCTAACCTACGCTTCCAAAAAGACGTAGGTACGAACTTAGTTTTCATGAGATCATTACATGAAGATTTTGGCGACCCACGTCTTGCGCATTTGCCAGTACCAAGTATTGAAATATTTCAAGTTTTATCAAAAGTACACATCTTCATCAGCCAGAAGACATTCACTGCTGAACATAGGCCTCCCCGTTTAACCTCCACACTGAACGAAAGCCTGCCATCTGCATCCACTGGCTGCCCGCGACTCCCAGAAAAAGTACACAAAAAGTAAAAAACTCCACGAAAAGTAAGTACATTATACAAAGTGTCATTTTTTTCTCGCGTTGGTGCCAAAATTCTACGATTAGTTTTTTATTTTTGTTAAAAGGTGGCTTACCTAAATTGTGTACTCTGTGGGGTTCATAAGACCTATCATTATGGATAGCTTATAATATGGATCCAACCCAGAATTGCCCAAAAAATATTAGTGTTTTCGATTCTATAGAAAACGGTCATTCCATAATGTATGAAACAGTTTTTTTTTTTTCTCTCATGATTTCATGGTTGGTCTCCTAGTTAAGGTAGCATGACGATATTCGTTACCAAACCAAGCCAAAAAGGGTTCGTTATTATACTCATTATTATGAATAACACTGGCGACCGCGATAAGCAGCAGCGACCGCGATAAGCAGCAGCGACCGCGTCGCGCGACCCACTGCTCAGTATGAAATTGTATGGAGTGCTAAACAGTGCAAAGACGTGCTCAGTATGAATTTATATGAAGTGCTAAGCAATGCAAACCACCGAGTCGCGCGACGTCTTTGCACTGTTTAGCACTCCATACAATTTCATACTGAGCAGTGGGTCGCGCGACGCGGTCGCTGCTGCTTATCGCGGTCGCTGCTGCTTATCGCGGTCGCCAGTGTTATTCATAATAATGAGTATAATAGCGAACCCCTTTTGGCTTGGTTTGGTACACCATTTCCGCTTAAACCTGTATATAAAAGCGAAATATTCATTCACTGACGGACTACTTGACCCGCGGTGCCTTAATTTGGCAGGTAGATTTCCAATTTGGTGTAGAGGTCCGCTAAAGTATTTTCCGTGAAAGAGCTAAATTAAGGGCAGCAAATGGGCATTGAATGTTTATAATATATGAAATGCAATACAGCTAAAGTTATATGATTATTTACGGGATATTTACCATGGTAAGGTTGTGGAATGAGCTCCCGATATTTCGGCGCAGTTACATGCACCATGTTCACCACAAAACCCGTTGTCTTCCCGTGAACATGGTGCATGTAACTGCGCCGAAATATCGGGAGCTCATTCCACAACCTTACCACGGTAAATATCCCGTAAATAATCATTTAACTTTAGTGAACAACCGTGATAGTTTTAAACAGCGCAATACAGCTAAATACTAGAAAGAAAGAAATAAAGAAGTTTATATATGACCAAATGACGTTTTTTTTATATTTAAAATACACAGGTATAATAACTAAGGTCATAAATCAGCCATATCACATACAGCTACGTAGTAGTCTAGTACTAATAGCTTTAAATCACCGCTGGTGAGTAAAAACCGCGGACTAACTAGCAATGTAGGTAATACATTCTGGTGAAAATCCCATTAGACCTTGTTCGGGCGGCCACTAAATACTACCTAATGGGTTTTGTGCGATGCGGTGCAGCCCCTCCGACGTGTTAGCTCTACAAGAATACTAATTACTGTAGAGTTTGTTCCGCGAGGGAATTTTGCGGCAATTTTGATTACTAGACTTTTGAAGCGATGGTAGCCGAGCGGTAGCATGTGCGCTTTACAATCTGACAGCATCCGGTTCGATCCTCAGCTCTGCATCAATCACTCATTTGGTACCTAAATATACGGGGTGTAAGGGGAACACTCTCGAAGCCAAAAGAAGGTAATTGTACTCATCCTTATGAACAACTTTTACTATGGGACCAGCCCTGAAATCGCGAAAAAAATATCAGCTGTTCTATAGAAAACGGTCATTGACACTCGACAAAATGTATGGAACAGCTGATTTTTTTTTGCGATTTCAGGGCTGGTTCCATAGTAAAAGTTGTTCATAAGGATGAGTACAATTACCTTCTTTTGGCTTCGAGAGTGTTCCCTTTACACCCTGTATTATGTGCAGTTTCGATCATCATCATTTCAGCCATAGGACGTCCACTTCTGGATATAGGCCTCTCCCATCGATCTCCAAAAGGGCCGGTTGGAAGCGGCCTGCATCCAGCGTTTCCATGCAATCTATTTTAGGTCGTCTGTCCATCTTGCGGGTGGACGTCCTACGCTGCGCTTACTGGTCCGTGGTCTTCATTCGCGAAACTTTCGGCCCCATCGGCTATCTATTTTGCATGCTATGTGCCCTGCCCACTGCCACTTCAACTAGCTAATTTTTTTTTATTTATAAAAAAAAAACCTAAAAATGTGGAATGTCCATGCGGGTGATACCGCGGGCCGTAGCTAGTTAAATAATACATTGAAATGCCATGTCATGTTATCGCAGCCGCGGTTGTATAGCTGATACTACATGAAGATAAGTTGGGAAATAAGTAAATACCTACTGAAAAAGAATAGGTATGTACTTACCTATGTATGTTTTCATCTGTGTAATTGGCTTCGAGTCTACGAAGTTACCCCCGGGGGGATTAGAGTTCGATTCCAAGTGATTGAACACCGACATTTAATTTTAGTTTGTGTGCGTTGAATCATGCTAACGAAAAAGAAAAATAAGGGTGTTATTCTGTACAAAAGTTTTGTAATTATTTCAAGATAAAGTTAAGGTTTAATTAGTTCTAATCAGTTGATCGCCAAATTATCTGATTAATAACCAATTCTACACTGCTTAGTGTCGTGCCTAGTGTCTCGATCGTATACACTGCTTAGTGTCTTGATCGTATACACTGCTTAGTGTCTCGATCGTATACACTGCTTAGTGTCTCGATCGTATACACTGCTTAGTGTCTTGATCGTATACACTGCTTAGTGTCTTGATCGTATACACTGCTTAGTGTCTTGATCGTATACACTGCTTAGTGTCTCGATCGTATACACTGCTTAGTGTCTTGATCGTATACACTGCTTAGTGTCTTGATCGTATACACTGCTTAGTGTCTGGATCGTATACACTGCTTAGTGTCTTGATCGTACTAAGCAATTATCTTCGCACCACGTGCGGTGCCAAACTACCCGTTTTAGCTAGTGCTACGTTATCTTAGCCATAGCTACGAGTGCTATGCCTATCTACGAATATTGCTACGAGCGTAGAACGTGCTACAACGTTAGGTCACAGTGGAAATGCAATTTTTGCGAATAACCTGGTTACCTCCAGTTTTGTCTGTGTTTACTAGAAGTATAGTGCTATAAACTAGATTTTTATGCCATAAGCGGACGGGCTGCCTGATGGCAAGCAGTCATCGTCGCCTTTAGATACTTGTTACACCAGAGGCATTACACCTACGTTGCCGACCCTTTAAGAATAATTATAATTATTAACTCACCTTTTGAAGAACCCCGTGTTGGAAACAAGTAATAAGGATTTAAAAATAAAAGTTTTTTTTCTATAGTGCTGTAAACTTGGTGTGATAGCCTAGACGCCACTTTTCGTACATTTCTGCCTTGAATCGTGTCTGGAAATAAATGAAAAGCTTAATTAAAATTCAAATTAAAACTTTCTCTCAGAGCAAAGTTGAAGCACTTTTTTCATAAAATATCAGCAATGAAAACTATTTCAATATTTCAAGGTATTTAACTGCAAGGATCAGAATTTTTAGACGTAAGCTAAAATAAATGCCTTACAAACTACATAAAATTGCTTACGGATATACGTTCCGAGATTTCGAACAGTAAAACCTCAGCCGAAGCGTTTGAGTTTCGCCACAAAGCAAAGTAAGTTTTTGAGATGTTTCATCGATGGCGGGAAATTCAAATCTCAAACACTTTTTTTGTCCTTATAGCTGGGCCGGGTAATTATTGTAAAATTACATAATTTTTGCGCAAATCGTTGGTTGTTCTTTACATTATCATATACAGTTGTTTATCAGTAACGCACCATATTAATTACATTTGCCAATAAACAGTTTGAATCAGCAATAAATTATTTATTGACAGATGTAACTAATAATTTGCATTACAAAATTGCTTTATATAATTTTGTAAAGAATAATTAATTTGCGTAAACATCATGATCGTTTACAATAATTAGCCGGCCTAGCTACAAGGATAAAAAACTGTTTGAAATTTGTAATTCCCGCATCCCGCCATAGGTGAAACGTACCACATTAACTCAATGAATAATTTTCAATCAACTATTATAGTACTATAGTAGCCGTGGTAGCCCATTTGGGAGATCGCTAGACTTGTAAGCGTGAGGTCGCGGGTTCAAACCCCGGGCCCGTACCAATGAGCTCTTTGGAGCTTATGTACGGATTTGCATACCACTGGCTTTTCGGTGAAGGAAAACATCGTGAGGAAACCTGCATACGTACGGAGAAGGAATTCAATGGCGTATGTGAATCCACCAATCCGCACTGGGCCAGCGTGGTGGATATGGCCATTCACCCTTTCGGGGGTAGGCTAAAAGTCCAGCAGTGGACTGTTAAAAAGGCTGACTATGACTATGATGATTATAGTACTAACAGACGTATGAATTTGGCCGACGGACCTCCGTCCAAGCAACGGGAGGGAAATATTTTTTTTCTCTTTCTCTCCCGTTGGTTGGACGGTGGTCCGTCAACCAAGTCCGTCTCGTCTGTTAGCTACTTTACATTGCGAACATAAATGTTTTTTAAATTAAAAATCATCGGCACTGTCACCGGTCCTTGTTTCCTTTACACCTTGTATATCAAGAGAAAGAAATATATATTGCACTAGCTGCGCCCCGCGGTTTCACCAGCGTAGTGATGAAAAATGGTGATGATGATGATGATGATGAAAAGTAGCCTATGTCACTCTCTGGCTCTTGAACTATAACCATGCAAAAAATTAGATCGATCCGTTGTTCCGTTGCAGCGTGAAAGAGGAACAAACATCCATACATACAAACTTTCGCGTTTATAATATTAGTAGGATATTGTATGTGAAGAGAAAGTTCACAAAAGTGAAGTCAGTTTGCAGGCAACAAAAGTGTTAACAAAAGGTCAAAAGCAGCTTTTAGTAACGGGACGGAAAAAGGCGAACGAAATTCGTAAAAAAACGGTCCATTCTCCACTCACTCAGGCGAATATTCGTCGCTTTATGAAGCAATCTTCAAAGGAACTCAAGGATTTCCGGCACAAACGCGGCTAAAACAGATGTGCCCACGGACGTGTGTCTTACCTTGGAGCTACATGGATGTTAGCTACGCTCCGCGGTTTCGCACGCGTTTCAACAGGATTGTACGAAATAAAAGGGATCAAATAAACGTATTTTAAAATAATTATTGTGATTGTGAAAAACATGAAACCGACTTCACGGCAAGCGAGTGAAATTCACAAAACGAGATTCAGCCCCAAATTTTCCACCCTTATTCATATTAATATTTATAAATAAAATGTTATTTTACATGTCAAATCATTGAATTAAAATTATACATTTAGTTAAAATAATACAAATCAAATAATAAATTAGATCAATCAAATATTAAATGAATTAAGTTATTTATTTAATGCTGGCGTGTTTCTGGCTCAACGCATAAGCATTGCCATTCAACGTGGTAATGCCGCCAGCAGGCTGGGTACGCTGCCAACTGGTAGTGGGCTTGAGCATTTGGATTGTCTTTAGACCTTCAACGGTCTATGGGCAGTCTAACTGTATTTGTAGTTTTAGTTTTAGCTTGTATTTTGTTTAGTTAATAAAGGCGCTAGCCAAGAAAAAAATATATTTAGTTACTTTAATAAATAAAAACTTATACCTACGTGGAATAATAATTATTGTCTTCTACTTTAAATAGAACATAGCCTTTTCAAACAACAACAGTAAAAAAGCACCCATTTCATGAATCATAGCTATAAGAACAATTTTGATCAAATCACCTTTCAAACAAAATAGTTTTACGGGGCGTATCTCTAGACGACGGACATATTCAACGGTATAATTGTACTCATCATTATTAACAAACTTAGTCTAACCCACGATAAAAAAAAACAATGGTCCCATAGAAAAATTACATTAACACTCAACGAAATGAATGGAACAATTTTTTTTCGCGATATCAGATTTGGTCCAAATGTAAAATTTGTTTGTAATGAGAAGTACAATTATATCATTGAATATTTCCGTCGTCTAAAGATACACCCCACGGAACCTTTCGAACGAATATGGAACCCAAATGTAGTCGGAGTCTATATCAATATTATTCAAAACGTAATATTGTGGGAACGGGTCACGAACATGTTTTTTTTTATCAATTTGTTACAATATCGTAAAAACTCTTCGGCATAACTATTCGTGTTTCGAATTTAATGTTGCTTGTTGGTTTTATTTTATTCAATAGGTGGTAAAATACACAATATCTTCTTAGTAGTTTGTGGTGATGAACAAGCAAACAGCCCGCCAGATGGTAAACAATTACCGGTTGCCTACGCATACAGTCCATCTCATTTCAACCATAGGACATCCACTGCTGGACATAGACGTCCCCCATCGATCAATAAAAGTTTCTAAAAGGGCCAGTTGGAAGCGGCCTGCATCCAGCGTTTCCCTGCTGTTTCTTTTAGGTCGTCTGTCCATCTGGTGAGTGGACGTCCTACGCTGCGTTTACCGGTCCGTGGTATCCATTCGAGCACCATACGTATTATTATACTGGGTGTAAGGGGAACACTCTCGAAGCCAAAAGAAGGTAATTGTACTCATTATTATGAACCACTTTTACTATGGGACCATCCCTGAAATCGCGAAAAAAATATCAGCTGTTCTATAGAAAACGGTCATTGACACTCGACAAACTGATATTTGATTTGACAGCTGATATTTTTTTCGCGATTTCAGGGTTGGTCCCATATTAAAAGTAGTTCATAATTATGAGTAAAATTACCTTCTTTTGGCTTCGAGAGTGATCTCCGTACATCCTGTATACATACATGTTCATAAACAATCCAAAACTTGCTATAAGATGCAAAACCAAAGCTCCTCTCGTTTGAACGTTACATTACGCTCTTCCATACATTTTGTCGAGTGTCAATGACCGTTTTCTATAGAACAGCTCATATTTTTTTCGCGATTTCAGGGTTGGTCCCATACTAAAAGTGGTTCATAATGATGAGTACAATTACCTTCTTTTGGCTTCGAGAGTGTTCGTCTTACACCCCGTATAGATCTTAGACGCAGCTTAACACCTCAGGATCCCATCAAGAGCTTTCTACTGGCCGGTATTTTGACAGAGTAAGCCGCGTTAAGCTTCTAAATTCTATTACTCAAGTACTCGAGCGAATAACAAAAAGTTAAGCAAAGTCACGTAGCAGTAAATGGCCTTCTGATCTTTACTAGCTACTACGATGATAATTATATTTATAATGAAAACATCAAACTATTAAATAAATAAACAATTAACCTTATGACTTACAGAAATCGCAATTTTAATATTTTCAGAATAGTTAGTTATTTGTAATAACCAACACAGACAGAAAACTTTTAGTTGGCGATAGCGAAAAATGTCTTGGATGTCAGTAAGAGCATGGATATCATAGATCATGGATATCATTGATAGGTAAGAGTCAGTGCTTGGTGCCTTGGGGTCTTGGATGTCCGTGGGAGTCAGTGCTCGATGCCCCAAAGTCTTTGGATGTCGCTGGGAGTCAGTACTTGGTGCCCCTGAGTATTTGGATGTCGGTGGGAGTAAATGTATGGTGCTCCAAAGCCGATGGATGTCGCTGGGCTGGGAGTCAGTACTTGGTGCCCCAAAGTCTTTGACAGTAGGCAAATTTTTATTTATGGAAGATTTTTTTTTTTTTGGGAATTATTAGAAAAAAATACACACATTACAAATTGTTTTCCTCCACAAACCTTCTTCCTTTCTTTGGATGTCAGTAGGAGTAAATGTTTAATGTCCTAGTGTCTTTGGATGTCGCTGTGAGTCAGTATTGGTGACCCTAAGTCTTTGGATATAGCTGGGAGTCAGCACTTGGTGCCCCAAAGTCTTAAGATGTCAGTGAGAGTCAGTGCTTAGTGCAGTTTATTTTATTTTTATAAGCGTTTGTTGTTTTTAAATTATAATGATTATCAATGCAAAAAAAAAACTCGCGGACTAAGACAAGAACTTTGCCGTCTGTGATGTTTACAGTGCCTGTTGTATTTTGAAATATTTTTTTGCTGTTTTTGCCTTCGACCAAAATAACATGAATGGACGTGCCATAACCATTGAACTCGCTCAGTAAAAACGAGGCAAAACCGTTGGCTTATACTTCAACACCTAATTTTAACCTAAATTATAACCACGTACAGTAAATTTGTTACAAAAAATTGATAGCGGTCTTTTGATGTGTATTTACACTTCGGGAAAGCACACGAAGGCATAATTTTGTCAGATGTTTCGTTATCATGTACCTAACAATAGACGCGTGTTGCACTTCCTACGGCTAGAGACCGACTGAAACAAAATGAGAGCCGGCGCTCATTTTGTAATCTTCAAAAATGCACTTCTTCTGGGCCCGTCCATTCATTTTATTTTGTCGAAGGTTTTTGCATGAGGTAGTGAATAAAATGTAATGGAGTCGTTCGTGTAGGTATGAAGCGTATCTCTCCTTTTTAAATTATTCAATGCCAGGTGCGCTAGGGCTTCAGAGGGTTGTTCTTCCACTTTTACGATGACTTTCACGTATGTACGATATGTAACGTGAACTGAAATGTAAAAGAAGCTAACATAACAGTTTAACGAGACGCCCTGGGACCTGGGACGGCTACGCAACCGTATCTCGGCACGTTAAGGATCAGGTTCACGTGATTTTCCAAACTGCGCTGTTCCAGCGCTAATTTGAGCCCGCGTTAAGAGTTGGCCGTAAGACCCATGGACGTCAACGCATTTGCTAATTTTTAATATAAATTATTTTCAGATATTTTAATACTTATTCTGCTATTCGGGGCGGATATATCTAACAAATCAAAGATCATGGAAATTGGTCCAGCCGTTCTTGGGTTATAAATGGTATGACCAGTCCGACTTTGTTTTATAATATTATAAAATAATATAATAATATAATGTAGTAAATCACCCTTTCGCGGGTAGGCTTAAAGTCCAGCAGTGGACTGTTAAAAAGCTGATTATAATGATGATGATGAGATAATCTAGAACTTAAAATTAAAGATGATGATTACGAAGATAGTGGCTAGATTGTAATTAAAGTTACTGCCTTTTAGCACAGAAGACATAATACATTTAGGAAATAGAAAAAAAAACGGACATGTAGTTACCAAAATAAAATAAAAAAACATACGCGTTGAATTGAGAACCTTCCTCCTTTTTGAAGTCGGTTAAAAGTTACTTGTATGAGAAGTATAACAAGTACCTACACATTCTTTTTTAAACCTCCGATAAAAGAGCTTACGTCAATTTTCAAACAAAAAAATACTAAATTAAAATCGGTTCGATACACACGTTAAACTTCCATAACATTCCTCTTTTTGCGTCGGGGATCCTTAAGTTATCTAAGTCATAACTTAAAAGTTCAAGCCTTTTCATCACATATTGTTGAATTCTTTGACTAACTGTTAAAAGCCGAAAGGGGCGAGTTCGCAAATTCGGTATTTAGTTGCCTAATTACCGAGCAACTTTACCTGTTCATTTGCCCACCCTATTGCGCAGGTCTTGGGGTGTCCTATGACTGGAACCTCAGTACAGGAGTTACCGTCACCCTGAGAGGACGTGTCGCCTGCGATACCTCCCTCGACACGCGTACGACTTGGAACATTACTGAAAATATTCACATTCTATGAAATTAATTCGTGAATTACTTGTGTCACATATTAAAAAGTACTTATAACTTGGGAAATACTATCTATTTCCATCTATTAAAGTTTTAACACGAAAACTGTGTTCCACGCGAAAGCAACTTTATTCTGAGGTCGTAACAGTTTCAGAGAGTAATTTTGAGAATTTTTGGCGGTAATTGAGTAGTCATAGAGAAAATGTGGTGGATTCTGCGCCGTGCCAGGCTCACAGGCGCTTCTCTCTTCAGCCAGAGCTCGGGCAACAATAACACAGCCAAAACAGGTTTGTAAACAATATACGATTACAATTTACTAACCGGGAAAGGTTCTTGAGTAGAGACTACGAACCGGAAGACGCAGCGTATTAAGGTGGTTCGATTCACCTATGGCGGGAAATTTAAATTTTAAACAGTTTTTTGGTCATAGTAGCCAGGCCAGATAATTATTTTTAAATAACACAGTATTTGCGCAAAATTTTGGCTGTTATTTACATTATAATGTACAATTATTTAACAGTAACGCACCATATTACTTACATTTGTGAATAAACCGTTTGAAACAGCAAAAATTTGTTTATTCACAAATGTAAGTAATAATGGGCATTAGAGATAAATAGCTTTACATGATTTTGTAAAGAATAATAATCAATCTGCGCAAACATCATGGTTGTTTACAATAATTACCCGGCCTAGCTACAAGAACAAGAAAACTGTTTGAAATTTGAATTTCCCGCCATTTGTGCAACGAACCACCTTAAGGCCTGCTACTAGATGGACCGACGACATCGTGAGAGTCGCTGGCATTCAATGGATGCAGATGGCAGGCTGTCGTTCAGTTTGGAGTTCTAAGGGGAAGACCTATGTTCAGCAGTAGACGTCTTCTGGCTGATGATGATGATGAAACAGTTTACAAGTAGCAGATAGAGCGTCTTCTTAGTAGTTGCTTATTTGCTAAAGGTTAAATCGAGCTAGAAGAGATGCCTACTAGGTATCTATTATAAACTAGCTGCGCCCCGCAGTTTCACCCGCGTAGTGATGAAAAATGGTGATGGTGATGATGATCAAAAGTAGCCTGTCACTTGAACTAGCCTATGGCTTTTGAACTATTATACCCATGTCAAAAATCAGGTCGATCCATTACTCAGTTGCTGCGTGAAAGAGTAACAAACAAACACACTTTTGCATTTATAAAATTGTAATATACTAGTATGATTTGTGTTATCATTTTTCAGTTTCAGTTAATAAACCTCAAGTTAAGTAAGTACCTAGATGAAGTTCTTAATTTCTGCTTTAGAAACAGACTTTATCATAAGTGGATGTTATTTACTATTATAGTGGCCAATGTTCTTTATCTTTTCAAGAAGGTTCTATATGATAATAAAGTTTACTATTAGTGTAGCTCATACACCCAGGTGAATTAGGTGAATAAAGTTTATTTTTAGTGAATTTAATGCATCCAGGTTATTAATGATTACGAACAGTATATAATGCACTTAGGTGAATTAACCCACGTGAATTAAGTAAACGCCACCAAGGAAATTTGCCAAAGTGGTATGTGGAAGTCAAGGAGTCGCCAGGGGGTTTTTTGGCATGGCAATTACCTTATACCTAGTAGAGTGGACATCCCGACTTGAATTGTTAATTTAAAAATAAAGATTGTAAAATTGTTTAAGGGTTCTTCATCATCATCATCATCATCAGCCAGAAGACGTCCACTGCTGAACATAGGCCTCCCCCTTTAACCTCCACACTGAACGACAGCCTGCCTTTTGCATCCACTGGATGCCCGCGACTCTCACAATGTCGTCGGTCCATCTAGTGGGAGGCCTCCCTACGCTGCGTCTTCCGGTTCGTAAGGGTTCTTAACACACCCAAAAATCAGATCCACTCCACCAAGTAGGTACATTAAATTTATTTTGTGAGTTTTTTAATCACCAATGTGATAGTGAGGGGCGCCAATGGCGTCTATGCTGTCATGCTACTCACTAAACTAAACCAAGCTGACAGGACTAAAATTATCTGCCTCTGTTTTTATTTTAATATGTGTGAGAAGGATGGCAACAATTTTAGAGCTGTCAAATTTAGTTTAGAGAACATCAGAATCGATGCCAATGTCAAGTTTTTGTATATACCTGGGGCTTTACGGACAACAGCTATTGCGGCACCTAATCCGCTCAGTTGGAAAATCACGCGACCGCAATCGTATCTGGGCGCGATAAGGTTCACGTTCGCGTGATTTTCCAACTGAGCGGATTAGGTGCCGCAATAGCTGTTGTCCGTAAGGCCCCTGCTCGGAAAATCGTAGATCCGGGGTCGATCCGGGGCTGGTTCGGGGGCCCCATATTTTTAATACAGCTGATACGCCGGTAGCTACGCCCTTCATACCTAGACGAGTAGATATCTAGAATTATTGTAAAACAGGCTATTGGGCTGTTTGATTTGTTAAAAATAACAGGTTTAGTAATAAATAAAAATTTATAAAATTACTGATGAAATTATTTAAATCGGCTTATATAGTTCTAGTTTGTGATTGGAATAGGAAGGGTCTTCTCTGTCCCTTTCCCGCAAAGTGAGTGTTAGTATGGATTTTGTATGACGGACTCACAAATGACGTAATTAGTAAGTATAGTGCGTTCTCTGTCTAGCAAGACATTAAAATTTTCATTAATTATAACACATTTTAATTTTGATTTCAGTGGTATATTTCTCTATGGTTATATGTATGTTATGCTCTATTTAAGTTTTATTATGTAAGACAATAAAAACGTCCTCTAGCCTATTATACCTTCTTGAATACTCATATTTACTCGTATACCTGTCGCAGATAGTTCAATTCTCAAATTCAACAAGTGTGATGGTCTTAGCAATATTAATATTATATAGTATAGTTTTTGGATGACATAATGTAGCGTTAGTTGTCACGTAATAATCGTCATCATTGCCTAGTAGGTGATATCCACCACATTACTAGGAAATGACTTTGTCTTGACCATAATCTACCATACTTGACTGTGACTTTGATTTGTTTTTTTTTTTTTCCTGGGCTAGCGCCTTTATTAACTAAACAAAATACAAGCTAAAACTAAAACTACAAATACAGTTAGACTGCCCATAGACCGTTGAAGGTCTAAAGACAATCCAAATGCTCAAGCCCACTACCAGATCACTACCACTATCATTTGTTTATGATTATTATTTCATATAACTTGAAAATATTTCAATACTTGACACTGGAAAATGCACAAGACGTGCGGTGCCAAAATCCTTCAAGTGGAAAGAATAAAAAACATAAAACAACGAAGTGTCAAATTCTGCTAACTTACCAGTTTTTTAAACCACGTTGCTTTCAAAAGGCAAAGATTTCCTTAGCCGAAACACTTCAAGCAAACGAACCGTGGCCTTCCAAGGTTTCGGCTCGAAAAAAAAATTCACAGCCCACTCCCCATGAGATAACACGCTCTACCAATTTACTCTGAAAATTAAAAGAAAACCTTTTGAGAGTACCTTTTGGGCCTTTTTGTATTTGATGAGACATATTTAATAAGTCTTTTTAACGTAAAGTAACTCGTGATTCAAGTGTCGAAATTAAATTATGATTTTAGATCAGCGTTTTAAATTTTGGTCTCGAGTTCAGACTGCCTTTATACTTAGGTAACTGGTCGAGCCAATTATATTTCAATAGCGGTTGTAGCGTGACGCGTCAGTTAAAGTTAGCGTCGCGGAACACAAAGCGGAAAGTTTCCGCGTTAGGCGGAAAGTTTCGCACAACTGAATATGACTCAGTGTGATTGAAAGTCCATTGGGTTGTCACAAGCAATTGTTTAATGCACACACACTATTATATATAAGTCGTTGGACATATACAGAAATGAAACAAGTCGCGTAAACCTAGCAGTTAAATATTTGGCGAGCGAGCCGCGTGCGGCGTGCGTTCGACGTTCAAGGTAGGTACGGACTGGCGCGCGGGGCAAGCCCGCTTGCATTTGCGACAAGCGGTCTTGGAACAATAGGAACCGGTTCCGTCGGGCGAGCCGTGCGCGCAATATCAGCAGTAACTCGGTGGTAAGTATTTGAGTGAATGTTTGTGATAATGGATGAATGAGAAATAAATGTGAGCGAAGCCCACATCACTCCCCCCCAGAAGCCTAGTTAAGGACGGTAAAAGTCCGGAAAACGGACATGCCGCCCTGACCGTGTTGTTCGTATTGTGGAAGGCTGGCTGGTGGTAGGTAGAGTGATATGTGGTAGTGAGGTAGGAGGTTGTACGGAGGGTGGTTGTACTGTAGGTGATGTGTATGTACTTGTGTCCTCCTCGTCAGCCAGTACGTAGGCAGGCTTAAGGCGGTCTGCTGTTACGGTGACTGTTTTTCCTTTAATAAGGAGTTTGAAGGTTTTGTCCCCTCTTTCTAGAACCTTGTGAGGGCCTGTGTAAGCTGGCTGAAGAGGAGGACGCGAAGCATCATCACGGAGGAAGACGTGATGGGTTGTTGCGAGATCTTTGAAAATAAAAATCTTCTGCTTGCTGTGACGAGATGCCGGGACTGGTTTGAGTTTATCAGCAAATGAACGTAAACGAGCCGTGAAATCGGATAAATCAGTCGTGCTTGGAAGGCTTGGGTCGAAAAATTCACCTGGTAATCTCAGTGGCTCACCGTAAAGCAGTTCGGCGGATGATGCCTGAATGTCCTCTTTAAAAGCACTTCTGATTCCGAGGAGCACCAATGGTAAAACTTCTGACCATGTATTGTTGGCGTGGCAAGTAATGGCTGCTTTTAGTTGTCTGTGGAAGCGTTCCACGAGCCCATTGCATGCTGGATGGTAAGCTGTAGTGCGCTTGTGTTGGAATCCAGTGAATTTCGCGAGATATTGAAACAACGTGGATTCAAATTGCCGTCCGCGATCTGTGACAATATCTGTTGGAACGCCAAACCTGGATATCCAGCCGTTTATTAAAGCTTTGGCAACCGTTTCTGCCGTCATGTCTTCCAAGGGCATTACTTCGGGCCATCGAGTGAATCGGTCGACGGCCGTGAGGCAATATCTGAATCCTTGCGAAACAGGTAGGGGCCCTATTAAATCTATGTGTAACTTTTGAAAACGCGCGCGTGGTAAGTCGAAAGTGCCTAAGGGTGTCGACACGTGTCGACTTACTTTTGTACGTTGGCACGCTAAGCAAGTACGGGCCCATTGTCGACAGTCTTTTCTGACACCCGGCCATACGAATCTTTCGGCTACCATTTTGGCAGTCGCAGCGGCACCCGGGTGACTCAGAGAGTGTAGACTCTGGTAAACTTGTTGGCGTAATGCTTTTGTAATGAATGGCCTCGTATTTTTCGTACTAAAGTCACAGTAAAGCGGTTCTTGACTCCCAGGATAGTCCACCTTCTGGAGACGCAGGGAAGAGTTATCCGTGAGATAGTGTTTAAGCTCTGGATCATTCATTTGGGACTGGGCAAGGTTCTGCAGGCATATTGGGGTACTCAGTTCTTCGACCCGGCTTAAAGTATCGGCGACCGTATTGCTCTTGCCAGATATATGCCTTATATCAGTCGTGAATTGGGAAATATAGTCTAAATATCTAAACTGCCTGGGTGAACAACTATGCTTTCTTTCGTGAAAGGCGTAGCTGATTGGTTTATGGTCCGTGTAGACTATAAAATGCCTTGCCTCCAGCATGTGCCTGAAATACTTTATGGCCTCATAAATCGCGAGAAGCTCGCGGTCATACGGGGAATATTTGGTTTGGGACGGGATCAGCTTCCGAGAAAAAAATGCTAATGGCTGCCAAGCATTATCTCGAAGCTGTTGCAACACGGCTCCCAAGGCCACGTCCGATGCATCTGTGACGACTGCGAGCGTAGCGGTACAATCAGGATGAGCTAGTAGGGCTGCATTAGAAAGACTATTTTTGGTTTCTGTGAATGCGATTAGAGCATCCTTGGTTAGGCTGATCGGTGCTGAGCCTTTGACTGCCCCCGTGAGAAGAGCGTTGAGAGGTGCTTGTATTTGTGCAGCGTTTGGCAAAAACCTCCTGTAAAAGTTGGCCATGCCCAAAAAACGTCTAAGCGCTTTCACGTTCTTGGGTAGCGGGAACTCCTGAATGGCCTGTACCTTTGTGTTAAGAGGTTTTGTGCCACTCTGTGAAATAGTATATCCTAAAAAGGTTACCTCGGGTGCTCCGAATACACATTTCGATACATTAACGACCATACCGAAATCTCGAAGTCTGGTGAAAACTTGACGTAGATGGTCTTCATGTTGGGTCTCATTCTGACTAAAAATAAGAAAATCATCTATGTAACAGTACACAAAGTCCAGCCCGCGCATCATCTCGTCCACAAACCTCTGGAAAGTCTGACCTGCGTTGCGAAGGCCAAAGGTCATGAACGGGAATTCGAACATACCGAAAGGTGTGGTGATCGCCGTTTTCGGTATGTCTTCTGCGCAGACTGGGATCTGGTTATAGGCCTTCACAAGATCAATGGTACTGAAGACTCTACATCCGGCAATGCTATGCGTAAAGTCATGTATATGGCGGATAGGATACATATCTGGTATGGTGCGGGCGTTTAGTTGTCTGTAATCGCCGCAAGGGCGCCAACCATTATCCTTTTTCAGCGCCAGATGCAATGGAGACGACCATGGACTCTCAGAAGGCCTAGTTGTACCATTGGCTAGCATTGACTCAAATTCTGCCTTTGCAATTGTAAATTTGTCGGGTGCAAGGCGCCTTGGGGCGCTTGAAACAGGCGGCCCGGGTGTGGTGCGTATGTGGTGTTGTGTGTTGTGAGGGATCGTGCGTTGAGTACCAGCTGGGCGCGAAATTTCGGGAAAATCCCGTGACATTAGAAGGTGATAACGAGACTTGCCAGTCAGTACCTTTACAGAGAGTATCTTGTTAGAATTAGGAGCCAGTAAAGCTGGAGTAAACAAGGTTGTGGTGTTATCTATAAGTTTCTTACTTTTACAGTCTACTATTAAATTGTAATGGCATAAAAAATCTACTCCAATAATAGGCTTTGTAACGTCCGCTACTATAAATTGCCACGGATAATTTCGACGCAGTCCTAAGTCGAGGGTTAAATGTGCGTAGCCGTAGGTGTCGATCACTGTACCATTTGCTGCTGATAGTTTATACTCGGTGGGTGCACGACGCTCTCGGAGTTGTGACCGGGGAAACACACAGAGGTCACTGCCGGTGTCGACCAAAAATTGTGTTTTGGTGCTGCGATCTGCGACGAAAAGGCGACCTGGAGTAGTGGGGCAATCGTCTGTCGCCATTACCGACCGCCCATGTTGTTTTCCGCCTTGTAATCACATGGTTTCTGGCAGTTGTATGCCCTCGACCCGAAGTTCGCGTGATACCAGCATAGCGGGGAACGCTGATATTCTGAGTCTGACCTCGTTCGGCTGCGTGATTGAGAACGACGCCGTTGTCCAAAATGTTCGGTGGAACGCGCCGGTCGTGATGAGCGGGTGAAATCGTCAAGTTTAGTTGCCAAATGCTCCACCATCTTTCTGAGTTCGGCGATTTCCCCGGAAGCGTTGTTGCTGCTTGAAGTTCCAGAGTTTAATGGAAGTTCTGCTGCAGCCACGCTACCTGCAGGTGCGGAAATATCCTGGATGCGATCCGCTAGATCAGCAAGTTGCTCCAATGAATGTGTGGGCTGTGATGCCAGCACCGTTTGAATGTTACGTGGAAGGCGATTGCACCAGATAGTCCTCAAAAACTCTTGCGGGACACTTGCTCCTGCGAGATCTTGCAAATGACGTAGAAACTGGGAAGGTTTCCGGTCTCCCAGCTCTTCATGATCTAGTAGTTGCTGCACCTTTTTTTCATGGGAGGCGGCCAGGCGTTTAATTAATTCCTTTTTTATCTTCCTGTAGCGATCCGTGGATGGTGGGCTAACAATTATATCTTTGACTTCTTTGGCTGCCTTTATATCTAAGTGGGTCAACACATTATTGAATTTTATATTATCTTCTGTTATCCCGTGATTTTCGAATTGTCCTTCAAGGAGAGCGAACCATAGTTCCGGATCTTCTGGTGAAAACTCGGGTACTTTTATATTAAATTTGCGGTAATAATTGGACGTACCTTGAACGGGATCTGTGGGTAGTTGTATAATTTTCTTAGTTCCTCGAGGTTGGCGTATGGTTACATTGTCGTCCTTTTTGACCGTATCTGGGTCGTCGCTACTGTCACTCATTTTCGTGCTCAAAACGGGGTCACCAATTTGGTCTCGAGTTCAGACTGCCTTTATACTTAGGTAACTGGTCGAGCCAATTATATTTCAATAGCGGTTGTAGCGTGACGCGTCAGTTAAAGTTAGCGTCGCGGAACACAAAGCGGAAAGTTTCCGCGTTAGGCGGAAAGTTTCGCACAACTGAATATGACTCAGTGTGATTGAAAGTCCATTGGGTTGTCACAAGCAATTGTTTAATGCACACACACTATTATATATAAGTCGTTGGACATATACAGAAATGAAACAAGTCGCGTAAACCTAGCAGTTAAATATTTGGCGAGCGAGCCGCGTGCGGCGTGCGTTCGACGTTCAAGGTAGGTACGGACTGGCGCGCGGGGCAAGCCCGCTTGCATTTGCGACAAGCGGTCTTGGAACAATAGGAACCGGTTCCGTCGGGCGAGCCGTGCGCGCAATATCAGCAGTAACTCGGTGGTAAGTATTTGAGTGAATGTTTGTGATAATGGATGAATGAGAAATAAATGTGAGCGAAGCCCACAAAATAATGAAATAAGTTATATTTTTTTACTACGGACTAGGCTAACGTTAGACCGCGATCTCGCCTGATGGAAAGCGATGATGCGGTCGAAGATGGAGCACGTTTGCCAAGTAATGAAAAGAACTGAAAAAAACAGGTATCCGCCATGATAATTTAATCACCAGTCAAAACTAATGACGTTACGATTATGAAAACAAGTACATACACAGATCGTTGTTTATATCTGTGAGTACATACAATTTTGTTTGACAGTTCTTAGAAAGTTCAGTATTGTTGACATGGATTGTATAAGATTGTGACGTAAGCAGATGCCATTAAACAGAACTGCGAGTGTTATTATTTCGTTTTTTGGCGCGAATTCATAATCAGTTAAAACATTAAGCTTCTTGAATAAAGATAATTTTAATTAGGAAATAACAATAACCGACTTCAAGACTATCCCTTCATGTACAAAGTTAAACTAATAAGTAGAAAAATTACCTACAGTTAACCACTTGTACGCCGCGATACCGCTTCGAAAGGCGCTTGCAGACGATGCGCAGTACCAGTTGTAAGTGCCTAATACGCATCGTCTGCAACGGTGTGCTTAGTGCAAGTGGCAGTGAAAGTGATTCGTAGCACTTCACGCTGGGCCTTGTGCAAGTGAAGTTTTTACCGCCCTACTCGCGCGACGCCCACTGAGCATCGTTCGTCTCGTTCGAACACTCGAGGACGTACCGCGACCGTCACCGCGAGAGTGGCTTTACGTTTGAACGCCTACGTGTACTTGCTACTGCTACTTGTTACCTGCACTTGCAAGGTACTTCGCATCGTCTCCAAACGCCTGAACTCCCAGCAAGGGCGCATCCAGGGTCATGACCCCCCCCCCCCCGGGCTGGGTCCAGGGTAGGGTTGCCACCCGTACTTTGTACTCTATTTTGGCCTAACGTACTTTATACTTTATGAGGGCAGTAAAGTACGTAAAAATACTTTATTTTTACCTACGTAATTTTTTTAAATGGACTTTTTACGTGTATCAGAGCGTACTGCTTTGACACGTAACCTAAAACGTCAATGTCAATATCATGTCATATCTACTTGTAATTTTTTCCGCTACTGTTGTTTTTATTTTTTCGTCTTGTTTGAGTTTGTGTTGTAACAAATATTTGTTGAATGTTGCTAGAAGCAACAAAAAATATGTACGGGAGAGAAATAGCTTGGTAAATAAATAGTAGTACTTTACTTTCAGATGTTGTACTTTTTTTTAGCCTAAAAAAATAAATTTACTCTATTTGCTTTAAAAAAAACTGGCAACCCTAGTCCAGGGCCACTAACTAATATAAAAATTAATTATAAAAGTGATTTGGCCACAACTATGTGCCTCTCCCCCCTCCCGGCACCAAAGCTGGATCCGCCCTTGACTCCCAGTCAGCGTTGAGTTAACATTCAACTGTGGCACTGCGCTGGTTATCCATACTATAAACAACGCTTAATTTTCACCTTGAGTTACCCGGCTTACATTACCTGTTCTCCTGGTTAATTACTAATGATTCTCGCGAACTGCCTATTAAGTAAATGCCTAGTAAATCCTTGTGTTATTTATTTTCCTTCACGCTTTGCTTGCTTTGTTTCAGGTAAATCCACTATATCAATGGCTCTGCTCAACTTTCGACGGTCTTGAGGTAATAAATTTGTGGAACTAGACATTAACTTAGTCTGTTTTATTGCTTACTAGGCAATAACTTTTGTTCTGGTACTGGATTAGGTCGTTTAACTTAAGTACATATGGGAGGGGGGAACACTTGGTCTGGGGGGGAAGATGGACGATGGACCAAAGATTTTAAGATCTTAGAAGATCTCTAAATCTTTTGATCGTACATATTGTGACTATAAATAAATTTTGATTGTATATATATTTACACGTAAAAATATTTAGAACACACATATTTAAAGTTATATGATTATTTACGGGATATTTACCGTGGTAAGGTTGTGGAATGAGCTCCCGATGTATTTTCCCGTGAACATGGTGCATGTAACTGCACCGAAATATCGGGAGCTCATACCACAACCTTACCACGGTAAATATCCCGTAAATAATCATATAACTTTAGTGAATAACCGTGATAGTTTAAAACAGTGTTTTACAATACATATTTAAAACCTAAAACAATTCTGATAATTGTCAATGATGATGATGATGATGAAGATGATGATAAAACGTGGTTTCGGTTTAGTACACCCTTTCCGCGTAACCCAGTATACTCATAAGTCATGTTTACAGAGGAAAAAGTCGCTTTTAATGTTACGAAGCCGGGCAAAGACCGGAAACACTTCAAGTGTTTAAAAACCCCGGAAAGAGACTGGTATTCAATAATTATAAACATACTAAATTACACTCTCATATAATAATAAAAAATAACAAGGTATGTGCCTTTATGAGTTCATAAAGGCACATACCTTGTTAAACAACATGCAAGCTAACACCAACACTACTAAACAGTTAAACTGCCCAAAGACCGTTGAAGGTCTAAGGACAATCCAAATGCTCAAGCCCGCTACCAGTTGGCAGCGTACTCGGCATGCTGACGGCATTACCAAGAAAAACGCCAGCATTTTAGTCCCGAGTCGCAAACCAATCAAACATGTATTATCGCATAATTGATAGCCCGTTGGTCCAGTTGGTAGTGAACCTGCCTTCTGAGCTTAGGGGCGTGGGTTCGATTCCCACCTAGGACAAACATTTGTGTGATGAACATTTGTGTTTGTTCTACATCTGGGTGTTAATATCTATTTAAGTATGTATTTAAACCCATATATGTATGTATATCAGTCTCTGGCAGCCATATCACAAGCTTTGCTTAGTTTGGGGTCAGATGACCGTGTGTGCAAAAATGTCCCGAATAATAATGTATGTATTATGTTCCACGTTCCAAAAGAACAGTCACATAGGTGAATTATTAAGATCAAATTTTTAGAAGTCGTCGGTTTAAAATAAAGTTGTTTTCAATACATATAATCCCTTAGATCATTCCAAGCTTCTCCTCGGGGCTTTTTAAGTTAAGACATAAAATACAGCGTCGAAAGAAAAAGGACAATGCTATTGTTGATACCTCTATCCGAGCCTCTATCGCCGTAAATAAGGTTTCAGTGAAACAGGTGAGAGCACTGAAGCGAGAGATAGAAAGCCATCTGCTGGAATCCCCCGCGTACTGTGAAAGAAAATATTAATAGAATTGTCTAAGATAGTGTAAACTTGGAAGAATCTAAAGTTATAGGCAAGTGCCTTTATTAACTAAACAAAATACAAGCTAATACTAACACTAAACATACAGTTAGACTGCCCATAGACCGTTGAAGGTCATGCAAAGAAGGATGGAGGGGGAGTGTTGATAGCAGTCTCACGCAAACTTGTGTCAACTCGCGTTCAAGCCTGGGAATCTAGTTGTGAGGATATTTGGGTAGTGGTGGAAATGCGTGCTGGAAAAAACATAAAGAAAGTTGCTATTTGTACTGTCTACATCCCTCCTCCTGTGAAAGTGGATACATTAAATGTTTTTCTGGATAATGCCAATAATGTTGTTAACCTGGTAGATGAGGTTGTGATGCTTGGTGATTTTAATTTACCTTTTATAAAATGGACAAAATGTAACAATTTCACAACACCAAGTAACTACGGCAACTCATTGGGCAATGCTTTAGTTGACTTCATCTCTATCTCCAACATGTACCAATTTAACAACATACGCAACGAGGATGACAGAACATTGGACCTTGCTATGAGCACAATAACAGACATTTCCTTAATAGAACCCCTTGACCTTTTAAGTAAACTCGATGTCAAGCACCCCCCGATTTTACTTACACTACCTAACAATGAATTTGAGTATCTACGTCCCAAATCATCCATTGAATTAAATTTTTATAAAGCTGACTTTAATAGCATCTCGTTACGTCTGGAAAATACTGATTGGAATGCGGTTTTTAATGATTGTGCTTCAATAAACGAAATGACTACGTCCTTTTACACTATAATAAGAAAATGCATCGACGAATTTGTTCCCAAACATACATTCAATAGGAAGCTATTCCCCCCTTGGTTTAATAAATCTTTAGTAAAATTACTCGCTGAAAAAGATAAGCTTAGAAGTAAATACCGTATGTATAAAAACCCACGCGATTTAATTGAATTTAATCTTTTGAGAGAACGCAGCCATAAGTTGTTTGACACGCTTTATACAAATTATCTTAAGAAAACTGAAGAGAGTATTGCAAAGAACCCAAAAGATTTCTGGCGCTATGTTAAAGACAAACGGAAGACGCGGTCTTCGCTTCCAGCAGAAATGCGAATGGAAGAGAACATTGCCAGAACAGGGAAGGACATAGCTAACCTGTTAGCACAAAATTTCTCAAATGCATTTACCTTGCATGCGCCAAACGGACACGCTGTCAGCACACCCTATGATAATTTACAGCATAATTGCATTGGCAAAGTAAACTTTACTGAACGCGAAGTATTGAAGGGAATCAAGCAATTAGACGTCCACAAAGGACCAGGTCCTGACGGCATCCCACCTCTCCTAGTCAAGCGTTGTGGCCCTGCACTGGCACTGCCTCCATCTTTAATAATTAACCATTCTTTGTCATTTGGGGAATTTCCTGATGAATGGAAAAAAGCCAAAATTATACCTCTTCATAAAAAAGGAAACGTAAATGACGTAAAAAATTACAGACCGATTTCAATTTTATCTTGTTTTTCCAAATTGTTCGAGGCGCTCTTATGTCCGATAGTATCTCGTCTTTCCTGTCACGTCTTATCAGAACAGCAGCACGGTTTTAAAAAGGGTCGCTCTGTAGAAACAAATTTGGTTGGATTTGTTTCTGAATTGGCTCAAGAAGTAGACAAAGGACGTCAAATCGATGCAGTTTATACAGATTTTAGCAGTGCTTTTGACAAAGTAAATCATTTTTTGTTAATTAAAAAGCTAGAACTCATCGGTTTTCACGGATCCTTTCTAAATTGGTTTCGGTCTTACCTTACGAACAGAGAACAGATAGTTGTTGCCAATGGATTCGAATCAGAAAGATATTTTGCTAAGTCAGGAGTTCCGCAAGGGTCTCACCTAGGTCCGATTCTCTTTTCAATATTTATCAATGATATTACTACACAAATAAAACATTGCAATTATAAATTATTCGCAGATGACCTTAAAATTTATAAATTAGTGAACAGTAACGCAGATATCAATCTCATACAGAGTGACATTAACAATATAAAAGAATGGTGTGACAGAAACCAAATGCATCTAAATGTCCAAAAATGTTTTTTTATCAAATACACGCGCAAGAAAAACCCTATAAATTCGGTCTATACACTAAATGATGTATCTCTGCAGGAAGTAAGAGAAATACGGGACTTGGGAGTTTTGATTGATAGCCAATTATCTTTCAGAGCTCATTTTGACTCAATAGTTAAAAAGGCGACCCAACAACTAGGCTTCATTAGACGAAATTCCAGGAGTTTTAAATCATATCATACTAAGATTCTACTTTACAATTCTATGGTTCGCAGCTGCCTGGAGTTCTCTAGTGTGGCGTGGAACCCTTTCTACGCAGTACACTCTCAACGCATTGAAAGCATTCAACGAGCCTTCACAAGATCCTTGGCATTTTCTTGCCCTGGAATCTCACACAGAAGTCCATATTCAAATCGCTTATCTTTTTTTGAAATGGATAATTTGCGTGACAGGAGAAAAGTCAGAGACCTTTCATTTCTTTTTAAACTAATTCATGGATTCACTGATTGTTCCTCAATTTTGAAAGATATTTCCCTATACGTTCCTTGCCATTATCCACGTCGCATTATCTCTAAACTTTTTCATGTAGCTTATGCTAAAACAAACTTAGCTTACAACTCTCCTTTATTAAGAATATGTCGAACATATAACGAAATTAATGCTTCCATAAGCGGTCTCGATATCTTTCACGACTCTTTGAACGTATTCAAGAATAAACTGGTAAGAATAATATATGGGTAAACACCCATATATCATTTTTATCTCATATTTTTATATTTTTGTCTTACCACTTTTAATTGTGAACGTTGTAAACACCTGTTAAAGGTGCACATATCAGAACTGTATCAATTATAATTGAGTGTTATTTGTATTATTTAATATGTGTACTGTTGGTGTTTCTGTATGAATTAAATAAATAAAATAATAAGGTCTAAAGACAATTCAAATGCTCAAGCCCACTATCAGTTGGCAGCGTACCCAGCATGCTGGCGGCATTACCACGTTGAATGGCAATGCTTATGCGTTGAGCCAGAAACACGCCAGCATTTTGGTCACGCATCGCATTAACCAGGCGCTCTAAAAGATTTTTGAAAATGTGGTGTGCTCCCGGTCCCCAAGGGCCCAATGTCCTGACCCCAAACGCCTCAAATATGTAACCAATGCCGAGGTTAGCATATTTGCGTCGCTTGTGCTGCTCTGCCGAATTGGCAGCCGCGCCAGCCGCATCATAATAAAGTTTTATGATTATTTACGAGATATTTACCGTGGTAAGGTTGTGAAATGAGCTCCCGATGTCATATAACTTTAGTGAACAATCGTGATAGTTTAAAACAGTATTTCGGCAGAATCTAGTCGTAGCTTATGAGCTATCTCACATTTTTGATGTAAAAAATCAACGCAATCTGATTTTTTGGCGTTCTGATTCTATCAAATAAAAAGATCTATAGAAAAATCAATTTCTGTAATAAATTGATCTGCATTTTGTATTGAAAATAACTTCTTAAAATTTTGGAATAACTCAATATTACCGCTTTATGGTCGATATTTCGAAAACCCGTATGATGCGCTTTGATTCCACTTTTATTATGCAAGTTGCTAGTCCGTGGAATGCGTTGCCATAATAGGTGTTCCTGATATATACAATCTGGTCGTCATCGAATCAAGAGTCATCATCATCATCATCAGCCTTTAACAGTCCACTGCTGGACGCTGGACATATAGGTCTCTCCCAATGCACGCCAAATCAAGAGTGAATCATTTTTTTTCTAGACAAGCGTGCTCCATCGTAGACCGCATCGAGTTGGCAGCCAAACGCAATAATTAAATATAAATAAATATCCACAGACTCACTCAGTGAGTAACTCAGAGTCACTCAGCGGGCAATGGAGAGAGCTATGCTCGGAGTTTCTTTGCGCGATAAAATCCGAAACGTGGATATTCGCCAAAGAACCAGAGTCACCGACATAGCTGTTAAAATTTGCAAGTTGAAGTGGCAATGGGCAGGCCACATCGCTCGAAGAACCGATAACCGATGGGGAAGATAGGTTCTTGAGTGGAGACCACGAACCGGAAGACGCAGCGTAGGGAGGCCTCCCACTAGATGGACCGACGACATAGTGAGAGTCGCTGGCATCCAGTGGATGCAAAAGGCAGGCTGTCGTTCAGTGTGGAGGTTAAAGGGGGAGGCCTATGTTCAGCAGTGGACGTCTTCTGGCTGATGATGATGATGATGAAATGTCCACAAAAATTAAAATTCATTTTTTATGAACAGTCTAAATTGTGGTACTTAATCAAACGCACCTTACGTATCTCCCGCTTGCCCATAAAATGTTAGGTAATATTGTGATGCTGCGACGCATTTAGTGACTATATTCAAAGCGGACATAAAGTTTAGCGCGTAAAGTGAGTCGCGAAAGTAACAATGTGCTATAGTCCTAATGGAACGCAACCATCAAAGCTTCCCGGCACCTGCTCCGCCAAGGGACGGTAGTTTTTACTTTTAGATAGGCTTTTATCGACACAAGATTAAAGTGGACGGAAAGGGGTTTCTTTCGAAAAAATCCTACATTTTACATGACGTTGGTTGGCAATAGTTTCACTTAAGGCGTCTTTTCCTGTCCGCAATGCTCTCGCTCGCTTTTTTTTCTTCAATTATAACATTAATTGTAACTAAATTCATATCGGAAAAAAGTGTCACTCCATTATCTTCGGTTGACTTTTTTTCCTGGGCAAGTGCCTTTATTAACTAAACAAAATACAAGCTAAAACTAAAACTACAAATACAGTTAGACTGACCATAGACCATTGAAGGTCGGTTGACTGTATTATCAGATCTACATTTTTTATTTACATTAAAAAATACAGGTCCATTTATTACAAAAAAAAAAAAAAAAATCTTTCTATTTTCGGGTTAAATAACTTTATTTTCTCAACAAGAAATTAACAATTTCACTTATGCGAAAATTAAATTGATTTAGTAACTAATGCTTCCACATGTTGGTAAACGTAAATAAAATTTTACAGATAATATAATATGTATTTTTTTACATAGAAAAAGTGTGAGAGGGCTGACTGGAATATTATGACTATAGTAGAACCATAGTCATCAAATACTTGTTTAGTAATTGACTTTACACTGGCTTAACTTGACACTGGCGAATGTACAAAATGTGCGACGCCAAAGTCCTCACAAAGTAAAAAAAAAAACACAAATAGAATAGAAATAATGAATTTTATTATGAAACTGTGTACAGAGATACCTAGTACCTATGAGTTAGAAATAAGTAAAACAGTTTTGTAAGATTATTGAGGTCTTAATCCTCTTAACGTAATAAGCTAAACTATTGAGATCTTAATCTTCTTTATTGCCTGATATAAACCTAATAGTCTAGCTACTAATAATAACAATAAAATAACGACGAAGCAAGCAGTTATATCAGTTAATAGTTATAAAAACACGTATTGATGGTTTTTGTTAGTTTTTAGGGTTCCGTACCTCAAAAGGAAAAAACGGAACCCTTATAGGATCACTTCGTTGTCCGTCTGTCCGTCTGTCCGTCTGTCCGTCTGTCCGTCTGTCAAGACCCTTTTTCTCAAGAACGCGTAAAGGTATCAAGTTGAAATTTATACTTAATACTTGGATCTACGGTTTCTTTCGGATGTAAAAAAATAAAAGTTATAAGTCAACGAAATCTAAAGATATGAACGTTTATGTCGCATATTTTGCGATTTCACAGGGAAATCAAAACCTATAGGGTACTTCCCGTTGAACTAGAATCATAAAATTTGGCAAAAGGCAAGGTCTCACAGCACATATATAGGAATAAATCTGAAAGTTACAAATTTCAAGTTATATCATTTAAATATAATTATTTTGCTAATACAAACTTACATTTTGTAATTGGAATGTATAGAATACGCTTATAGTCAAGTACAGAGTTAAGTTTGTCTTTCAATATTTCAACTTTAGGTTTTTTTTAGACTCGCGCTCTGAGGGTTCTGTCCAACGGAACCCTCAGAGCACGAGTCCTACTCGTACTTGTCCGGTTTTTTTCATGACCGCGACTGTTGGTCATGAAAAAAACTATTCCTATAACTTTCAGTCGTAATATTAAACAAGATTACATGGGTATTAGATAGTCAAACAAGTCAGAGTCACAGTCAGAGCCAAGCAAAGTAACTCACAGTCAAGTGAAACTCATACCCCAGTAAAGTGGTGGAGGCTTTACAAGAGGTTTCTATGGAGTTTTGGAAACAACACGAAAAGACATGTTTTACCTCGTTATATCACTTGTCCACAGCATAAATAATAATCCACCATAATTACACATAACACTCGAAAATACACAAGTTTTAGAAAATATAATACAACGAGCCGACATAATTTTTTCACGTTGACGCCAAAATTCCACGTATGTATTTATGTACGTATGTATGTGTGTGTGGTAATGTAATTGCATTTTTTTTTATATTTAATAATAGGCTTGCTATATATTGACCGCCATCTCACCTGATGTAAAGCGACGATGCGGTCTACGTTGGAGCACGCTTGCCTAGAAGAAACCGATTCACTCGTGATTTGAAGACACCCAGATTGTCACTATCGGAGAACACCCATTCAGGCAGCGCATTCCACAGACTAGCAGTTCGCGTAATAAAAGTGTAATCAAAGCGCTTTGTACGGGTTTTCGGAATATCATCCATAGGTGTCGATTTTTTGTGCCCGCTCTGGCATTCGGATAGAAAAATGGACAGGAGGGGAATTCGTTTATTTTTTATGCAACTGCACGGACAGCAGACCCCCGATTATACTAAAGAAATAGTTTTTAAATAGTAATTGTTTCAATTTTATTTTTTAAATAATTGCCTCAAAACTGAGTTTTAATTTTTTTATACTAGAGAAATACCACCACCTAATATTATAGTAGTATAAAAAAACTGTAAATTTTGAGGCTATTATTAAAAAAAAAAATACAATTTAAAAACAATTTCTTTAGTAGAATCCTTATACTAAGTTATAATATAGGTTCCCAGGTTCCGTGACTTATATTAAACTTGACTACAATTTTGTTAACTTAAATGAATTTACTTCAGATAGATAGTTTATTATGTCCAATGTCCATGTTGAACCCGTGCCAGTAGTCGTTGGGAACGATACTCTCGAAGTTGTTGACCATTACACCTATCTTGGACAGATTGTTCAGTTAGGTAAGTCCAACTTAGGCAAAGAGGTCGCCCGAAGAATCCAACTCGGATGGGCAGCGTTCGGGAAATTGCGTGACATCTTCTCGTCCAAGATACCACAGTGCCTCAAGACGAAGGTCTTTGACCAGTGTGTTGCCAGTGATGACATATGGTACTGAGACGTGGTCCTTAACTGTTGGCCTTTTGGAAAAACTCAGAGTCACACAGCGGGCAATGGAGAGAGCTATGCTCGGAGTTTCTTTGCGCGATAAAATCCGAAACGTGGATATTCGCCAAAGAACCAGAGTCACCGACATAGCTGTTAAAATTTGCAAGTTGAAGTGGCAATGGGCAGGCCACATCGTTCGAAGAACCGATAACCGATGGGGAAGAAAGGTTCTGGAGTGGAGACCACGAACCGGAAGACGCAGCGTAGGGAGGCCTCCTACTAGATGGACCGACGACATTGTGAGAGTTGCGGGCATCCAGTGGATGCAAAAGGCAGGCTGTCGTTCAGTGTGGAGGTTAAAGGGGGAGGCCTATGTTCAGCAGTGGACGTCTTCTGGCTGATGATGATGATGATGAGATAGTTTACGACATTACAGTCGGTACGACGCTTTATGTTCGACTTTCTGTGAGGTACAGAAAACAGATGATCGTGTCAAATATTGCCTATCAATACGACGCATAAAACCGTATCGAAGTATTGTACGTTACATGTATCAAGCATAGGTCCGTAGCCGAGACGTGACCGACCTCCGTACGTGACCACTTCGCTGCGATCACCTACTATGTATACCTATACCTATATAGGGAGTACGTATATCGTAGATCGTGGGTAATAGGGAGTTGATGCAATTCATGAGCGCGCGTGGACCATGCTTAACGGGGGGTTATACCTAATTTGACGGGTTATTAATCATTTTTAAATAGTTAAATAACAATATTTCAGCCGGAAAAAAATACATGTCAAAGATGCATCTATGTTTGACTTTATGATTTGGTTCAAAACACGATAGAATAAACTTTCCTCGATCAAAAAAAATAACGAAACAAAGTCTATTTAGTAGAATTGACGTTTTTTTTTCCCGTTTTTTGCTCTAATAAAAGCTCGTAACAGCCTGGAAATTGCATGTACTGAAAGGTAATTATATTCAACACTCTTTCATTTGGATAGATTTTTGATAGTTTGTTCGTTAGTTTTTTAATGAAATTAAAAACTTAAAAAGTCGCGTAAATTAGCGCGCGCACTGCGCTCAGACCCGCGCCAGGCGTCAATGAGGTCGGACCTGTGTTGGTTTTGTCGTTGCGCTCCCCCCGCTATCTGTTCGCAATGGGAAGTAATAGCCAGAAAAAGAAATCTTCGAAATTGAAAATGAGGACACGATTGAAAAAAATTTGGTAAGTGAGATTTTATTCTCTATGTAAGTATAAATTTTTGTAAACTACCTAGGAATTTAATAAGTAGGTATTAGTTTTCGTTGCGTTATTGTACTAACTGGAGTTATTGTGTATCAATCAGTTATTTATTTATTTGCGTGGAAGGTACCTATTATAAAACATATTAGGTACGTACATAGAAGGTACTTCCTAGGCACCACTTTACAGTAGGTAGGTAGGTAGGTTTGCAAGTAGGTAGGTGCCTAAAGGTGCTTGCAGATGATGCGTAGTACAAGTAACAAGTAGCAACTGCAAGCGCCTTGAGTATATGTGTAGGTAGGTGTTGATTAGTAAACAGTAAGAGCTACGTAAATATATTATGCCTAGTGATTAGTCAGTCATAGCGTCTGACTGGAGCGGTGCGGAGATTTACTGTCAGATAGGTACATGCCGCGGCTGTCTTTATTGTACAAGATGATATTTACCGACACGATATTCTGCGGCATGATAATGTACAGCATGATAATTGGTGTACATGTACACTAATTATCATGCTGTACAAATCATGTCGTAAAATACTGGTCGTCAATTATCGGCTCGTGTCTATTAAAGTACGGCAAGGAATGCACAGCCTGGATTGTACAGGCAATAATCTATGTACGTGGGAAAAGTCCACGTTTTATCGGGCTGTACATTATCATGTCATGCAATACGGGCCGTGTTTTGACGAAACGGGCCGAAAATTTACGACCGATAATGTACAACATGATAAAAGGTGACATCGCCCGTATTAGTTACATGTACATGGAATATCATGGTGTACATTATCGCTTGTGCATTATTGGGCTGATCTGATAATGTACGGCATGATATTGCACGGCACGATATTGTACAACATGATATTCCATGTACATGTACACCAATGGGTGTCTATAATGTACAACATGATATTTGCCGACACGATATGGTTCGGCATTATAATGTACAGCATGATAATTGGTGTACATGTACATCGAATATCATGCAATACAATCCATGTCGTACAATACTGGCCGTCAACTATCGGCCCGTGTCTATGAAGTACGGCAAAAAAGGCACAGCCAAGATTTTACAGCCAATAATCCATGTGTTAGAAAAAAGTCCACGTTTTATCGGGCTGTACATTATTATGCCGTACATTATCATGTCGTGCAATACGGGGCGTGTTTTGTCGAAACGGGCCGAAAATTTACGACCGATAATGTACAACATGATAAAAAGTGACCTCGCCCGTATTAGGTACATGTACATGTACATGGTCCGGTTTGTGGTCTCCACTCCAGAACCTTTCTTCCCCATCGGTTATCGGTTCTTCGAGCGATGTGGCCTGCCCATTGCCACTTCAACTTGCAAATTTTAACAGCTATGTCGGTGACTCTGGTTCTTTGGCGAATATCCACGTTTCAGACTTTATCGCGCAAAGAAACTCCGAGCATAGCTCTCTCCAGTGCCCGCTGTGTGACTCTGAGTTTTTCCAAAAGGCCAACAGTTAAGGACCACGTCTCAGTACCATATGTCATCACTGGCAACACACACTGATCAAAGACCTTCGTCTTGAGGCACTGTGGTATCTTGGACGAGAAGATGTCACGCAATTTCCCGAACGCTGCCCATCCGAGTTGGATTCTTTGGGCGACCTCTTTGCCTAAGTTGGACTTACCTAACTGAATAATCTGTCCACGAACCAGAAGACGCAGCATAGGGAGGCCTCCCACTAGATGGACCGACGACATTGTGAGAGTCGCGGGCAACCAGTGGATGCAAAAGGCACTCTGTCGTTCAGAGTGAGGTTAAAGGGGGAGGCCTATGTTCAGCAGTGGACGTCTTCTGGCTGATGATGATGATGACATGTACATGTACATGGAATATCGTGGTGTATATGTACATGGAATATCATGGTGTACATTATCGCTTGTGCATTATTGGGCTGATCAAATAATGTACGGCATGATATTGCACGGCACGATATTGTACAACATGATATTCCATGTATATGTAGGATGTCTATAATGTACAACATGATATTTGCCGACACGATATTGTACGGCATGATAATGTACAGCATGATAATTGGTATACATGTACATCGAATATCATGCTGTAGGATCCATGTCGTACAATACTGGCCGTCAATTATCGGCCCGTGTCTATAAAGTACGGCAAAAAATGCACAGCCAGGATTTTACAGCCAATAATCCATGTACTAGAAAAAAGTCCACATGATAAAAGGTGGCATCTTCCTATTGGCTAATTTTGCTGAAATGTCTGCTCTTATTGGCTGTTGAGTCTATGCCGTCTGTCGATTCCATGCTTCATTTGAACAAGATAGTGTAAGATAGTCACAGATTAAAAAATATGAGAACCATTAAAACTTTTTGGTGGTGAGGCAGAGAGAGGGGTACAACTATGTTAGATCTGTCACTCATTTCGAACCTAACCAACTCAAGTCTGACTTCAGGTGGGCTCCCGCCAGAAGCTCTTGCGGTCGCCCCTGAGTGTCACTCAGGACTTCCCTTGAGCTTCTGGCTCCCGCGCTTTTTATATACACTCTGGGGGTAGGAACCACAAGACTAGGTGGAGTCGGGGTGCTCTGTGTCGATTCTGTGACCCATTTCGAACCTAATATACTCAAGTCGGGGTGCTCTGTGTCGGATCTGTCACTAATTTGTACCTAATACACTCGACGTGGAATGTCCACATCTAAACGAAGCTTCGGTTTTGAATTTTTATGGTCATTAATTATCATGCTGTACAAAATCGGGGTGTACATTATTAAACAGAGTCAATAATGTACGGCACGATATTGTACGGCATAATAATGCACAGCATGATAATTGGTGTACATGTACATGGAATATCATGTTGTACAATATCGTGCCGTGCAATATCATGCCGTACATTATCAGATCAGCCCAATAATGCACAAGCGATAATGTACACCATGATATTCCATGTACATGAATCAGAATCAGAATAATTTATTGACATATTGAAACTAACATTAGTTATACCTATTCTAGAATAAATAATAATAATAAATACGCAGGGGCGGCTTTATAGCGAGCCGTCGGTGAGTGGCGACACCGCGTACCCCGATTCCATGGGTCAGTTCGAGTAAAATGTTTACGTCATTTGATAAATTTTACCGTATAATCACTCATAATTTATAGTTTTCGAGGCGAGATTGCACTTTATTAACACATTTTACTTGTTTTTGTCAAAGATAAATACTGTTTTCTAATTAATTTGTAAAATTAAAACGAGAGCGTTATGAATCGTGTTTACGCTCCTACCCACAACAAACCTATGACACCACATGTACACCATGATATTCCATGTACATGTACATGTAGCTAATACGGGCGATGTCACCTTTTATCATGTTGTACATTATCGGTCGTAAATTTTCGGCCCGTTTCGTCAAAACACGGCCCGTATTGCACGACATGATAATGTACGGCATAATACATCATCATCGGCATAGTACAGCCCGATAAAACGTGGACTTCTTTCTAGTACATGGATTACTGGCTGTACAATCCTGGCTGTGAATTTTTTGCCGTACTTTATAGACACGGGCCGATAATTGACGGCCAGTATTGTACGACATGGATCGTACAGCATGATATTCGATGTACATGTACACCAATTATCATGCCGTACAATATTGTGTCGGCAATTATCATGTTGTACATTATAGACACCCCAATATCGTGCCGTACATTAGTGACTCTGTTTAATAATGTACACCCCGATTTTGTACAGCATGATAATTGGTGACCATAAAAATTCAAAACTGAAGCTTCGTTTAGATGTGGACATTCCACGTACATTGCGTACGTGTCGTACATTATCTGTGTCGTACATTATTTCCTCCCTACAAAACGACAAAATTATAGGTAAATATGTTATGAACGCGAAGTTGGACTATGGATGCGATTCGACGCGTCACCTGCTGAACGCAGCCCTGCGCGAGTTTGCGATCTAGCCCGCCGCGGGGCTCGTGATTTTTGCGCGGGATAATACATCGTCGCTCTATCTTGGCGGGGGCTGAGGAAGCATTTTGTTACCTACGCGACTAGGATAGTGGGCCGTTAAGAGCCTTTTATACAAAATTTGACGGTTTTAAATCAATTTTTTTTCAGTAAAATTACAATATTTGAGCTGGAAAAAAATACATGTCACAGATACATCTGTGTTTGAGTTTATGATTTGGTTCAAAACACGATAGAATAAACTTTCCTCGATCAAAAAAAAATCTGAAACAAAGTCGATTTAGTTTATTTTTTCGTTTTATGCTCTAATGAAAGCTCGTAACAATCTGGAAATTGCATGTACTGAAAGGCAATTTTATTCAACATTTTTATTTGGATAGATTTTTGATAGGGAATAGTGTCGTTTTTTAGTGAAATTAAAAGCGTAAAAAGGACGCGAGAATTTTAGCGCGCCGCGTTCAGTGCCGCGCCAGGCGTCATCGAGGTCGGACCTATGCTCGTTTTTGTCATTGCACTCCCCCCGCGGGCGTCCTGACTCTAACATGGCGTCGCTATAACTTGGCGGGGGCTGAGGGAGCGTTTTGTTGCCTACGCGACTCGGATAACCGCCCGTTAAGGGTCCAATCACATTTTTTGACGTAAAAAGCATCGAAAACTGGATTTTTAGTATAATTTTTCTTACAACTGATCTGTAGAAAATTCAGTTGCTGTATTTTATAGATCTGTATTTTTATTGTATGTAACGGCTTCAGATTTTGGTAAAACTCAACTCGTTGTTACCTCCAATGTACAAAAGTAGTTTTTCGCAAAACTTTTGGAGGGAAAGTTTGAGAATGGATTTCGTTAAATTACTGTCATAAAATAAACATTTTTATGTTATAGTTTACTTATTGTGTATTTATTTTGAAAATTTTTTAAGGCTCGGCTCCTTCTTGCGTTGTACAATTTTTTTTCACCTAATGCGGTTGAAACCGTAGTCGGAATGAAGTAATGCCCTTGTCATATAAAAACAGATCGAGTTTTTTTCACACTATGATGATAACTATGAGTTTCTGCAGTGACGTCACCTTGGTGAGGTAAACTGGATTAAACGTTAAAAACTGAGCATACGTATATTTTCTGCGAAATTTTAAAGGAAAGCATCGTGGACACAACGCGTCAACCACGCGTTGACTTCGTCAGACGCATAGATAATCTATACTAATATTATAAAGAGGAAAGATTTGATTGTTTAATTGTTTGTTTGCATTGAATAGGCTCCGAAACTACTGAACCGATTTGAAAAATTCTTTCACTGTTGGGATGCTGCACTATCCCCGGTTGACATAGGCTATATATCCCGGCTTCGCCCGTACGAAGCAGGGGCGGCCTACTAGTACACTATATAATGGTCAGACGCTCGATGTCACTTAATATTCTGGTCCAACGCAAAATAGCGAAAGGCAGTGGCAAAAAAAAATCTGCTTCCGCGCTGCTATGTACCTCCGTCGCGCCTCGACTGTACTAAACTCTCGTAAATAACAAACAATAACATTTTAAACCTAGCTTACCAATTCCGAAAAGAGTTGATTTTACTACAGCAGCTTGTACGCCGCGCCGCCGACTTAGCTTGACACATGTTTATAGTGTATTATCTATGGCCTATATGGCTTGACATAAAGCTCACTTGTCAATGTTTTACTTTTAGCTGGGTATGTTGCGAATGTCTGATGGAAGCCGCGTTCGTTTGTGAATTGCATCACCTCTTATATGTTTGTATTTACAGGAGCAGCAGTGTCGTAATCACGTTTTCGTTTGCTTGAACGATACTGGATGGACACTTTCACTGATCTTATTATGGGCTATTGAATTGGCCTGTTTGTTCTGCAGACAAAGTGGATCTAATTTTTTATCAGCTTTTAGAAAACTGACGCCAAGACACTTTTGAAATTTCTAAAGAACTTAAATTGAATGGAATACTAAAAAAACTAAATAATATTTCGGAGGTAGATAGAACTTTAGTATTTTTAGAACGTAATATTTATTTATTTACTATTTTTTATTGTAAAATATGAATTTAACTGGCATATAAATTTGCCCTTTACTGATGGGTATGTATGTACTAATCATTATGAACAACTTTTACATTGAAAACTATGATTAATGTTTAGGCGAAAAATCGACTTTCGTTCTATATTACTCCCGTTCAGTCGTCGTTGTTGTCTACTTCTATCAAAAAAATTATGTAAAGACAGATAATGTCGAAATTATTGGAATTAGAAGTGACTGCAGGAATTATTTTACTTGGCTGTGCGAAAAGAAAACTGGGGCCTTACGGACAACAGCTATTGCGGCACCTAATCCGCTCAGTTGGAAAATCACGCGAACGTGAACCTTATCGCGCCCAGATACGGTTTGCGGTCGCGTAATTTTCTAACTGAGCGGATTAAGTGCCGCTATAGCAGTTGTCCGTAAGGCCCCATTACAGCAACACTGATTTTTTCTGCACATTATCAGAGATGTCATCTTCACATTGAAGTTTGGAAATCAGTATAAACAAGTATAAATTGTTATTTAAACCCTCGTTAAAAGAGCAGATAAACTTCAAACGGCCGAACAGAAATTCTAGAGTCATAGCTCAGACCATTCTCGATCAAGACACTTTTCAACAAAAGAAAAAAAAACATAATATCAAAATCAGTATAGCTGTTTCGGAGCTACGATGCCACAGACAGACACACAGATACACACGTTAAACTTATAACACTCCTCTTTTTGCGTCAGGGGTTAAAAACCTTTTGCGGTCCTATCTGCGTAAACGGGTAAACGTCTCTTCTTCTTAAGCCTCTTTAAGCCTTCCCCAAAGACGAGTATAAAATACTGACAATGTTGACAAATCTATAGTGACCCAAGATTTAATTTCCATAACGTAACCTTTGCATTCCAGAACCTTTCGGCCTCATTGGCCATCTGTTCTGCGTGATATGTGCCCTGTCCACTTGAACTTGCTGGTTTGTTTGCTTGGTTTTGGAATGGAGACCACGGACCGGTAGGACGTCCACCCACAAGATGGACAGACGATCTAAAAGAGATCGCAGGGAAACGCCTGATGCAGGCCGCTTCCAACCGGCCATTTGGAGATCGATGGGGGAGGTATATGTCCAGCAGTGGACGTCCTATGGCTGAAATGATGATGATGAACCTTTACATCTCGCTACGCTAATCACCTAAGCCCAAATAGAGCTTCTCAACTTGACCTTCAATACAGATAAATTAGACTCAGTCCATTTCTGTTTTTGACGTATATGCTAGATAAGCGATCCCTGATGTCTTGTCCTTGAGCTACATTTCTGCTCTTGGTCATTAGTCCGGGAAGTGGCGTTCGTGATGTAATCCAACTAGGTGGTCTTAATAGATCAGCGAAGTTAGCACTTTCATTGTGCGAGCTGTTTTACGAAGTTTAAAATACTGCGGGTGAGGTCGTTTGAACGTGTTGGGTATGGTTTATTTCGAGCTGACGTTACTTGACTTGAGGACAGTTCCACATCAGGTGGCTGGCCTGTGCTTAGCGCGCTACACTCTAAGGCTGATGTGTGAAGTCTTTGTCACCTCATCCATTAGGAACTCAGCTGGCCTAGCCAAGTTGCAAATCTATGATCGCTAAAACTAAGGTAATGTATGGGAATGACATTTTGAAAACGCTAAATCACGTGGTCAGAACAAACGAATAATGAATTCGTAGACAAGTTTACAAGTTATCGTTTCGTCAAAACGTATAAAATAGAACGTTGTCGATTCTACAATGTTGATAGCTGTATCCCATAGAAAAGGTCTTATGTCGTACTATTGACAATCGATAACGAAACGAACCAAGTTTGTAACCGCTAGGCGAGCGATCGCTAAGACCCAGTAGAAAACGAAACAAAATGGCGTATTGGACATATGCCTTAGTAAAATTAGCATCATATAACAGCCTATGATGTTCCTACTGCTGGGACACAGGCCTTCTCTCAGAGAGAGGATGAGCGCTAATCCACCATGCTGGCCCAGTGCATGCTGGTGAATGTCGTATGTCTACTGTCTACTAATGTTCACTGGTGCAGGACCGAGGATCAAACCGGGCGCCTTCAGATTCTAAGCCGCACATACTACTACTCGGCTCCATAGCCGCTGTGTACCTGTGTATATCCTGTACTTACTAAAAGTTTTTCCTAGATGTGTCGCGCTCGCTTCCTCTCGGATAACATTTAGACAGTTTTCCAGATCGATAAATAAATTCTTGTCATACATTTTGTCCCGAATGTCGTCCTCAGAGAGCTTCCGGACAATTTTCTGCTTCAAAAATCAGTGCTTCGAAATATGTTTCGACGATTCATCGATCGTTCTATCTGGATTGGTAATGTTTGAATTGCTGTTCAATAATTTTTATCTACCTGTCATTTTGTTTTTATAGTTGCACTCCACAAATCTGCAACTTGTTCTCTAACGGTAGCATTAAAATATACAAAGTGGAATCAAAATTTCGATGCTGAACTGGAAAAAAAATCTAACGGCTATTAAAGTAATTGAGTTTGTTTGGACTGTATGCCGAAGTGTCAATGTGCAGGCCACATCGCTCGAAGAACCGATAACCGATGGGGAAGAAAGGTTCTTGAGTGGAGACGACGAACCAGAAGACGCAGCGTTGGTAGGCCTCCCATTAGATAGACCGACGATATTGTGAGAGTCCCTGGCATCCAGTGGATGCAAAAGGCAGACTGTCGTTCAGTATGGAGGTTAAAAGGGGAGGCCTATGTTCAGCAGTGGAAGTCTTCTGGCTGATGATGATGATGGACTGTATGAGCATTATGCAGTCAAAAAGGGATGACTCAGCAATTAATTTGCTAAAAAACTTACTTTAGTAACTCGTTCAAACAAACCAAAGGAGCCCAAATTAGAGGGGTAATGACACCTCGTCCAGACTTGGTCACGAGCGTCTTATTTTGGAGGATAGTGGAAGAATTCCACTGTATAGAAATCGCACTGGTTGAGTCACTGGATGCCAGCGACTCACAATGTCTATCTAGTGGGAGGCCTACTTACGCTGCGTCTTCCGGTTCGTGGTCTCCACTCAATAACCCTTCTTCCCTATCGGTCATCGGTTCTTCGAGCGAATTAGTAATTATTATGTAGGAATAAGAACAGTTTATTGGAACAACAAGAACGAAATAGTCTAAGACATAAAATTAAACATACAGAACTGCCTGCTGCGTTTCCTGGGAGTGGCTGGTACAGAACAATGCTGTGATTTACATTTAAAACACGACTCTATTTCATAAATTTCGGCAATAAATTACAAGATTCTCCAGAAAGTTCGCCTAAAGCGTTCCAACCGTCTGAGATTGGAGATAAACGTTTCAGATTACGGAGTTACATTAATATACGAGCGCCTTCAAACTTATTGAAGGGCTTCAATTACAAAGTGTTGAAGTATTCTAAGAGTCGGTACTTCAAGTACCGGAGTAACGCCCTGGGAATAGCCCAAGCCCTCTGAATAGGAATCTCTAGACATAAAGTTAGATAACTTAGACGAAGTTTCCCCTGGGGTGAGATGACCTTTCTGGGTTGTTTTATTGATTTATAGTTGCTTTCTTGCTAGTTTTTGTTGAATGTTGGAAGAGGGTAAATTTCCCGCGTTTATGGCAATTATTGTAGCTATACATAGAAATATATTATAAAAAGGAAACAAGCTGGCCGTCACGGGACGCGATGATGTGAGACGGCATAAGAGAGCGTTATGTCGTTTGCCGTCACGGCATACGAGTTGGTTTTACTGCCAAGGCGGGCCAATAGACGTTTTACATCAATTATGTGTATTTTGTATGCAACTGACTAATGAGACGAGCAAAGCGCTCATCGATGGTAAGCATCACGATTGCCTATAACAATTCCATTTTATGGGCAATCGTGATAGTTGCGAAGTTTACCGAACGCTGCCCATCAGAGTTGGATTCGCCGATTGACCTCCTTCTTGAAATTGGACCTGCCTAGTTCGACTGTTTGTCTTAGGTAGACGTAGGCGTCAACAGCTTCAAGAACTGAGTTCCCAACTGATAATGGGGTGGGCACAACATGGGTATTTGACATGACCTTTGTCTTGTCCATGTTCATCTTAAGGCTCACCTGTTGGAAGACTCTATTGAGGCCTTCAAGCATCATGCTGAGATATTCTATAGATTCTGCTAAGACCACAATATCGTTGACAAACCGAAGGTGAGTGATGTACTCGCCGTTGATGTTGATGTCGAGTCCTTGCCATTCCAGGAGCTTAAAGGCGTCTTCCAGTGCGGCAGTGAACAGTTTAGGAGAGATAACGTCTCCCTGTCTCACGCCTCTTCGCAATGGAATTGCCTTCGAACTCTGCTCCTGTACTCGGACCAACATGGTGGCTTTATTGTACAAACGTTTCAACACTTCAACATCCGATAGTCAATACGGCATCACTGGGGAGACTCGAGCACCGCCCATGTCTCGATCGAATCAAAGGCTTTCTCATGTTCACAAACATCCACAAACGCTAAACATAGTGGCAAGTTATACTCCTCGGTTTTCTGTAAGGTTCTGGTTCATCATCATTATCATTTCAGCCATAGGACGTCCACTGCTGGACATAGGCCTGCCCCATCGATCTCCAAAAGATCCGGTTGGAAGTGGCCTGCATCCAGCGTTTCCCTGCGGTCTCTTTTAGGTCGTCTGCCATTCTTTTGTCTTCAAGGTTCTGGTTAGGTTAATATAATCAACCTAAGCTAACTCCGCACAGCAATCAATTATAACTACGCGTGATCCTTTTAATTCTGTCTAGGTTATAAGTACTGTGTTGTTGTAACACAAGTGTCAGACGAATTGATAAATGAGGTTCTAGCTATAAACTCGGCGAAAGCTATGAATAGGCTAGTCTTATGACCTAGGATCTGTACAGCGCGTGATGGATCTTATAATATGAATGTCGAATACAGATGGCTAGATGAAAAGCAGACAAAAAATATTATCTATACTATAATAATATTATATAGAGGAAAGATTTGATTGTTTGTTTGTTTGCATTGATTAGGCTCCGAAACTACTAAACCGATTTGAAAAATTCTTTCACTGTTGGGATGCTGCACTATCCCCGGTTGACAAAGGCTATATATCCCGGCTTTGCCCGTGCGAAGCAGGGGTGGCCTACTAGTAACTTAATATTTCGACAATTTGTAGGCGTCGAAGATATAAGTAGAATACGTAAGTTGGACTTACTAAGCAATAGATTTCGGTAGTTAGAATAAGGTAGTCAACCAATAGAACCTAAACCTGCCAGGTGCGAACGCATCAGGCCTAAATCAGGCTTGATACCTTTAGTCGATCTCATCCTGCAGACTACCTTGCCACCCTTTTTGTATGTGGACTGGATGTGTGGTTTTTGTCAAGTCTCTTAGTATGCGTGGAAAAATTAACAAGTATTAACTACGTACTTAAATTTTTTGCGTTAGTGGTTTAGCGATATGAAGAAAAAAGTGGAGACGTCTGAACTAGAACGATAATTGTATTAAGGCATATCTCCCTCGTTTGTTTGTTCTGTCAACCTAGGTAATAGCCAGGCATTGAATATGACCTATACAGGGTTTCACGTAACGGTGGTGCGAAGGCGTTATAATAACTGGTAATTCTGTTACTTGGACAACCTTATTGTATTTTGTGGTGGTACGGAACGCTCAGTGCGCGAGCCCGACTCGCACTTGGCCGGTATATTGTTGTTCGGCTCTATTTATAGTAATTAAAAAAAAAAAAACAGTGCTGTATCCTATTAACAATCTTGATAGTTTCGCAACATTGATCCAATCACACCGTCATATATTTGTAAAGGGCTCACCACATCGCCTCAGTCTGCCAATTTGCAATAATTTACCGATCTACGGCTCTTGTCTCGCCTACATCCTCGCCGGGTCTCGCCGGGTCTCGCCGACGATCCTCGATACAATCGTTACTTTCCGGTTCTAATTCTTGCTCAGATCGGAACACCTGTTGATAGATTAAGCCTCTGTGATGTAATAGGGTCGGTTAGAGGATTCATTTGTTTGTTCTATTTTAGTATAGGAACTAACTTAGGCTTAGCGGTTTACTAGATCCTTGCAAAAACATAAATGTGAAAAGAGAGCCACGAATGCTTGAGCAGGTTATTAAAAATAAGGCGAAAAATGATCAACATCTAAAGTTAATGTCAAGTTATTATTAACTGACTATCATAATGTTCATTTATACATAATTTTATTTTCAATTAGGTCATCATCATCATCATAATTTCAGCCATAGGACGTCCACTGCTGGACATAGGCCCACATCTATCTCCAAAAAGGCTGGTTGGAAGCGGCCTGCTTCCAGCGTTCAATTAGGTACATTTCATTTCATTTATTTAAATACATACAAAACAGAATGCAATAATTTTAAAATAATATAACATTAAACAACACATGCTCAAAAATATTTAAAATATTTTCTGACTGTTCACTGTGTTTTTTTTATCGCGAATAAGGTCGCTTTTGACCACCTACTCGCCCGTTGTTAAGCGACGATGCAGTCGAAGATGAAGCACGCAGGCTTAGAAGATACCTATTCACTCTGACTTTGAAAAGGGCCAGCATATATCTCTCAGGAAAATGAAGCCGGCTGGTTGTTCCAGACCTTGGCCGTACGGATTAGAAACGTAGAATCAAAACGTTTGTTGCATATCCGAGGAAAATCTACAATGTGTACGTAGTACGCCGGTTTCCTACTTGACCTGAAGTAGAAAGAGGATGGTACGATAAGGTCATATAGCTTCCATGCACATTCTCAGAAATGAATCCTATAGAAAATTTATAGACTACTTTACGGCGATGTAGCTTAGCTAGTTCTTCAGTCAATTCATCATCATCATCATTTCAGCCATAGGACGTCCACTGCTGGACATAAGCCTCCCCCATCGAGCTCCACACGGCCTGCTTGGAAGCGGCCTGCATCCAGCGTTTCCCTGCGGTCTCTTTTAGGTCGTCTGTCCATCTAGTGGGTGGACAATCAATTCAATTTCAATTCTTTAATTCAATTTTAAGCTAAAAACAAGCTAAAAACTTGCCAAGCTGTTTCCACGTCGAGAATACACAAAAGCTTTCTTCCAATAAAATACATGTCAAGACTGCATGTCACATTTAATGTCATTTTGATCCCAATGAAGTCACACATTGAAAAAATCAAATTCACTTCAACTTAGTTTTAGAATTTATAGCCCTTGCCACCGTTTTATCCTACTAATAATATAAATGCAAAATATGTATTATATGTATAGATGTACAGATGTTTGTTCCTCTTTCACGCAAAAACTACCGAATGGATTTTAATTAAATTTTACAATAATATAGCTTATACATTAGAATAACACATATGCTATAACGGGTTGTAGTAGCGAGGCCGAAGGCCGAGCTCTACGCGTACGAAGAAGCGGGTTTCAGCTAGTATTACATACACTAGAAAATGTGTTTGGTTTCATTTAGTGATACCAGGTGTCAAACTGTCTCTCCCTCGGGAATATGTGAGACCTTAGATAACGTACTGGAAAGGATGTAGGTTATTTGGATATTTATAAGTTCTAAGTTCTAGACAGTAGGCATTTCTGTCTTTTTGCTTGGCCTACATAAAGTATTGTCTAATTTTACATCCAACAAATTTGGATAACAAGAAACTTATGTTATGAGTAGCTCGTAAAGTATATTGTATTAAGAGCTCTTGCTTTTTTATCTCGCTAGATATAAAAATTCTTTAATTTTTTTGTGAATATAAAATGATTGAACGTACTTATGTAAATCGAAAGCCAGTTTAACTCTCAATCCTGCACCCCAAAACATTCGTGCATGGGTAAAAATAGCTCCATATAACATTAAACTCCAACTCATTCTCCTACTTTCATGATTAACCCTACCTTTACCGTTGACAAATAAACCAGGAGACTGGAAACACCATAGGGTTTAAAAAATAATATCGATATCGTTTTTGAAAAAAATCAGATGCTGGATTTTTGTTTTTCGTCGTAAGTTCTTTTTATCTTAGCTTTACAAGTAAAATTGTTCGAAGCTAACACATTCATGTTGACGCTTTACCGAGTTTAAATTTCATAGTTATTGGCAAGATAGATAGATAGTTCATAGTTATTTATTGTTATCAGAAAGATACACGTCCAAAACAGATTCAAAAATCATCCTAATATAATTATTACTATCAGATTATTAATTAATAAGTAATTACATTTTAATATTAATAATTATACATAACAAAACAAATTAATTTTAGTTTTAATTAATATCAATAGACAAATTAAAATAATTATGTGCAATTTTTTTTCCAAATAGTTTTAAGATAGATAAACTCTTTATTGTTCACACAATTAATAACACAAAATTACACACACACACACACACGATAAAAATGCAAAAACTAGTGCAGTTATCGGCGGCCTTTACGCCTCCATAGGCAACCTTAGGATGGAGAGGAAGTAGGGCAAGTAAAGTACAATTGGGGAAAGAATGAATCATCATCATCATAATCAGCCTTTTAACAGTCCACTGCTGGACTTTTAGCCTACCCCCGAAAGGGTGATTGGGCCATATCCACCATGCTGGCCCAGTGCGGGTTGTTGGATAGTGCGGATTGTTGGAAAGAATGAATGATGTATTGTAATTCTTCTTTTAATGTGCCTTCTTATTTGATTGAGGTTAACACGATTTTTTTTCTTTTATGTGGGGACTTCTTTAACTCAAGGACGCTGTATACCCAATAGGGTATAAAACTTCCTTGGGTTAACTCTAAAACTAAGAACAAAGATGCGAAAAAAGTTGTCAACTCAGACGAAAAAAAATATAGTTTTACGTAGTCAAAATTTAGTCGTTTTCGCTATTACCGAGGTCTTGTCTATTGGTAAGTCACCTACTTCATTCGTCCTAGAGTCGAGCCATCACATCGCGCCATGTGACAAGCGCCCTAGCCCCCCGAGGGTGGCAGGGGTGCTGAGTCATCCCCCCGTGGTGCTTAACGTCGCTAAGCGAGCTAAATGAGCCGAGTGATTCCTACTAAGTAGCGGCGAGGGAATGCAAGTAGGCGGGGAGATGCTGGTTAGTTTTGTTACATTTGTATTTGTTTTTTAGAGTTTCTGCTATAACATACTGGCTTACATGCACGCACAGGTCCATTCATTTTTCTTTTTTTTTTCTTCTTTCTTTTTCGTTTCATCACCGCAATATTCATAAAATCCGGGTTTTTTTTTGCACTTATGGTCTTTTGACCCAATACCAAGCAAAACTTGTAATATGGCTGCCAGAGACTTATATACATAGGTACCTTACATACATATATTTTTGAATACATACTTAGATAGATATTTTTTTTTTTTTTTTCTGGGCAAGTGCCTTTATTTACTAAACAAAATACAAGCTAAAACTAAAACTACAAATACAGTTAGACTGCCCATAGACCGTTGAAGGTCTAAAGACAATCCAAATGCTCAAGCCCACTACCAGTTGGCAGCGTACCCAGCATGATAGATAATTAACACCCAGATATAGAACAAACACAAATATTCATTACATAAATGTTTGTCCTAGGTGGAAATCGAAACCACGCCTCCAAGCGCAGAAGACCGATTCGTTACCAACTAGGCCACCGAGGCAGTCGAAACAAAAATATAAAATAACCTGCAGGTGCAGAGGATGATTTCAAAGAACCTGAAATATGACATTTTATTTTTACTAGCAGAGCTGTTTCTCGCATGGACATTATCTCGGAAACCTTACTTTTTCCTGGGGTAAAAAGTATCCAATATCACTCTTCGGCAAATCTATGCAAAAAATCACGTCGATCCAATACTTTGTAGCTGCGTTAAAGAGGAATAAACAAACACACCTTCTTATTTATAATATCAGGTAGGTATAATTTATACACAAAACATGTTTCATCTGTGTAACATGTTTTTTATTTCTCAAACAAACTATACGCATACATTTCTAAAAATTTAAACAAATAAAATAACATCCTAAAAATATACCCAAAATACTTACAGCGAGTTTATGAGTAATTAAAACTGCCATTACCTCCCCGTCCACAGTTTTACTGCAGCTTTATTGTGTACATTGTACGGATCTTAGCTGCTTAAAGGTTTAACGGGGTGGTCTTAAACAGTGACATTTCCGAAGCCCGACATGGTTAGAGGAATAAGTGGGTCACTGAAATAGCAGTGGACTTTTTTACTGTTTTGGCCATTGCAGTGAAATGTTACATTGTATTGTATCCACTTGATCATGAAGTTTTATGGGCTATTAGATTGGCAAATGTGATTATACGCTGCAACATTGCTGCGTTCCGGATTGAATTAAGGCCATAATACCGGGTACAGCGATCTCGCTCGTGCATTCGATGTTTTTTTTTAATGCTAGATGACTGTCTACTTTTTACAAGCTTTTATTGTACTTGCTCTGCTAGTTAGTATGTATGTACATTCGTACTTGTGGGACAAATCTTGCAACTGAATTTTTAGACCAGGGGCCTTACGGACAACTGCTATTGCGGCACCTAATCCGCTCAGTTGGAAAATCACGCGACCGCAAACCGTATCTGGGCGCGATAAGGTTCACGTTCGCGTGATTTTCCAACTGAGCGGATTAGGTGACGCAATAGCAGTTGTCCGTAAGGCCCCAGTTATCCTCAACCGATTGAACTGAAATTTGGCATACTTATGGAAGTTCGGTGACAATGCAATGTACCGTCGAGCTAGTCTTATGATGGGGACCTTCTGTCTTCATTCACCCCCAGGAACCCCGTCGAGTATGGATTCGTTGGATTTTTCTTCCCAAGCACTTTAACCTAGATGATAATATGGCGGACAAAATGTTCTTATCTACTATTACGATATGGGTATCAAATAAAAGGGTTTGCTGAGAGTAATACGAAACAGCTTGTTTTAAGAAAGTATTTTTTAAATTAACAATCTCTAAAAAAAATGATTTGGTCATTTTACGACGATAATAATTTGTAATTATTTAGAAAAAATATTGTTAAACATGATATTAAAAAAAATAACCGACTTCATGACTATACCTACATTTACAAACTGAAACTAAAAAGTATAAAATATTGTTTAATATTACGACTGAAATACTTTGAAATACTTACTATCCATGGTCATGAAAAATTTAACCAGGGCCCGGTCGCCATGGAGACACTTCTTTGTTTTTTTGAAGTTCTGTTCTAGGAACAGTTCCTCTATGTTTGCTGTTCAGTTGACAGCGTCGCTAGTGGAGAACAAAGTATGAAATTCACCAAGAAATAACTGTAGTTCAAATTTTGCCCACTTTAACAGCTAAGTTGGTGGCACTGTACAATGTACGTTGAACTCGTTGCTTATTGTCATGTTTTTGTAGATTTTGCAAAAAGCGCTGAATCAATGTCGATAATTTTTTATGGAACCACCTATGAGATATGACCTACCAACCAAAAAAAGAATCATCAAAAAAAATTCTAAATTGGCGGAATAATCGCGTAACATACATACAAATAACAAAAAAAAAACATACAGTCGAATTGATAACCTACTCCTTTTGGAAGTGGGTTAAAAAATTAAGTAAGAATAAAGACTCCGTCTGTCTGCGCTTGCCTGTCATCTCCTCTCTGATGTAATATTTGACAACAATGGCTATCCCAATTGATTAGACACAAGATTAGACACCGTGTAATTGATAACTAATTAATACGGTGGCGGTCGGTTTACCATTGTTCTGTCACGAATCCAACCCGCTGAATAACAATGATCGTATGTCACACCATCCAGGTAGACATGGCGGGCGAAGCTGCTTCAGAGCTAACTATCTATGTATATAAGGGCGATGTGTGTACGTATGTATGTATGTTCCCTGTGGACTCCGAAACGGCTGAACCTATGTTGATGAAATTTTTAGGCAATCTTCAGATATACCCAGCGAGTGATCCTGAGAAGTAATATCCTGAGAGGTAATCATTTTCAATTTAATAATGTTAAAGGCAATGTGGCAACAGATGGTGTATAAACAGATGGCAGATGGGGCCGAAAGGTCCTGGAATGGAGACCCCGGACCGGTAAGCGCAGCGTAGGACGTCCACCCACAATATGGACAAACGACCTAAAAACAAAAACAAACAGCAGGGAAACGCTGGATGCAGGCCGCTTCCAACCGGCTCTTTTGGAGATCGATGGGGGAGGACTATGTCCAGCAGTGGATGTCCTACGGCTGAAATGATGATGATGATGATGATAAAAGGTAATGTGATCAGAGGTAACGAACATAAAAAATTAAACCTAAATGAGAACCCCCTCCTTTTATCGAAGTTGGTTAAAATACTAATACACTTAACAACTTACGTTTCACTTCACTTTACTTTGATATTGTCTATTGGCTAATTTTACAAAAAAAAATACTACCGACTTCTCTGAAGTTCAATAAACGGGATAGGTAACTACTAGATAACTCACGAGATAAAACTACATATTCAATAAAAAAAATACCATTACAATTGGTCCACAATCGGCAACAGTATCGCGTAAAATATAAAACAAATACAGTAGAATTATTCATCTACGTCGTTTGAAAATACGTACCTAACATTCAGCAGTTACTGAAGGGAGATAAATTTAGTCCTCATGAAATATCTGTCTGATGGGCAGCAACAGTCGCACGCAGACGTCGACCGATGAAACTGACAGTTTAATAATAAATCCTGCTTACAATACGAACATTGACATGGGTCCTTATAAGATACAAAATGGATTTACAGCCAAACGAGAACTAATAGGCGATCCCCACCTGCCACACAACTTAAAACCTTACCTATGTAACAATAATGGTCACCTTCCCGTGACTGGCTAATAATTTAACGCAAACTTATTGAAAAGTAACGTTGAAGATTGAAGGTGTTTGTAAAAGTAACAAATTTAATAAAAAGGCAGGTCGTGGGGCAAAAATTGCTCGATCGGACGAATGATAAAAGTTTCAAAGTGCTGATAAACTGAATAAAGTTTATTCATAGAGTAGAGTTTTGATCGTAAAAAAGTCGAAGTTCTTACACCTTGAGACAAAGTGTTTCAATGTATCTGTTCAATAAAAGCGATAAAAAGTTTGGCTGTTAACCTGCCATTACTAAAATTAGCTAAATTGTATGTAATGGGAATTATATTTAGGTCAGTTTATAAAATGTCTTATCTCTTACGAGAAAAAAATAAGTATTACGCACAAAGAAACCACAGAAAAAAATGATTATTTTGTTTCGGGTTTTGGCGTCATACGTCTTGGGTTTAGATTTTATATATTTTTGCAATTCAAATAAATTTTTAGAATTTTTTTCTTTCCATATTTTCACAAGTTTTTACAATCTGAATTCTTCACACCGAACATGGGAGGGTAACATTGTTTCTTGAAGCACCATCGTGAATAGATCTCAATCATTCAGCACTCGCGACACGTTTTTTCAGTTTGCACGTAAACGGGTTTCAACGTAAAATAAACAAAGCGTTGACTATGACTACGTACTGATTTACTGTTACCCAAGAAACTGACTGTTCTATGACGTCTAATTTATTTAAACAAGAACATTATACTGATTAGGAAAAGAAACAAAAATAAAACCTAAAACTACTTACAAATGTATGTACTCTAAACTAAACTAATCTAAAAGCCCCATGGTGGAGGGAAAAGTGACCAGTATGCTGGCAGCATTGCCACTTCGAATGGCAATGCTTAATTTTGGGCTAAAGTTCCAAATGTTCCGAATCATCGTCATCATCATCATCATCATCATCAGCCAGAAGACGTCCACTGCTGAACATAGGCCTCCCCCTTTAACCTCCACGCTGAACGACAGCCTGCCTTTTGCATCCACTGGATGCCCGCGACTCTCACAATGTCGTCGGTCCATCTAGTCCTCCCTACGCTGCGTCTTCCGGTTCGTGGTCTCCACTCCAGAACCTTTCTTCCAATGTTCCGAATATTTTGCAAGTATCAATTTTTTCAATTCAATTCATTTTTTTTTATGGAATTCGATATTTATTTACTGTTAAACCACCACTGGTAAGTATTTATTGATCACAAATACTGTAGCTCAGCTACGCCACAAGTTGTTCGTATTCTAGATACAGATACTTTATTGGTAAATTATTTTTGCACGCCATGGCAGGTAACATAAATTCTACAGACGCAAAAAAATCTACAGACTTCATCAAAATATGAAATGAAACAAAGAAGAACATACTAAATGTAATTTGAAATTGAAATGTTTTCACCACGATGCGTGCGGTGGGTCGTTATGGCCCATTCTGTGAACGAATGAGAATATAGCTTCGAATTCCAGCATGCCCATTTGTTTTTATTAGGCTGATATTCAACTTGGGTTATGCCCAAAATCCATTAAAAAGAGATGTAATATCTCTCTTTAGCGTTAGAAATTCAAAAATTTATGATTTACTTACTTTTCTACTTAATATCACATTATGAACACAAAATAAAGTTTTTTTTTTCAAAGTGGTTTTAGCACGAGATTGTAAACTTCGTACGGTGGAATGGAGTTGGATTTTATTACAATGAAGTAAAGTTTCCCTGCGGTCTCTTTTAGATCTTCCGTCCATCTTGTGGGCGGTTACTTGTCGCTGGAGGCAGGCCGCTTTCAACCGGCCCTATTTGAAATCGATGGGGGAGGCGTATGTCCAGCAGTGGACGTCCTATGGCTGAAATTATGATTTAGCAAAATTACAAGGCCTAATACAACTTTGGGTGGCAAGCTCAGTGTAGTTTCATGTGCTATTAGGTGAACGACTTGCTCGCATGAACTCTTAACAAAGGTACCAGGTTTGATAATGATTTAATTGCTTCCAATTTCATAAATCATCATCATAATCCAACGTGCCAACCCTGCGCATGGGGGAATGTCGTATGCTTTTGAACGTTTGAGGTTCTTGGACATATCGGTTTCCTGACGATGTTTTCCTTCACCGTTTTTGAGCGATATCACCTAAACTGCATTTAATTTATTTAAGCACTAAATAAGTCATTGGTACAGGGCCGAGAATCAAACCGGGTGCTGTCAGATTGTAAAACGCACATGCTACCGCTCGGCCACCATCGCTCATTCATCAATCACATCATCAATTACATAAATACAAGTATTTATCTATATACCTACCTGCCATGGACCCGGGATGTCCTAAAACTGCGACCAGAGCCGGTGTGGGCAGCAGCATCCTATTAGTACACGGTGAACGTACTGCGATCCCCAAGCCGCCTGCCAAGCGTGGGGATTATGGCAACGCCCCTCTCTAAGAAGGAGGCCTTTGTCCAGCATTGGACGTTTAATGCCTGCTGATGTGTGATGTGATATATATACCTACTTAATTGGCAATTCTAGAGGTCTGAGAGTTCGTCAAATATCCGTCGACGGCTGAAAGACTAAGCGACTAAAGTGGGTAAAGCTAACGGTGGCCGGATTTCGGCTCCGGTTACCGCTTTGATGGCAGGATGTCCACTCAACGCGTTTGAGGACAGTAATATAACACGTTACACGTATGTGCTTAGAGGTTAGGTCAAGAGTGCTGAAAAGTGGCTCGAATTGGCAATATACAAGTTCTTTTAGAAAAAGAAGCCGGGGTGAAGTGAAAGTATTCGATGCGTACTATACGTACAGAAATTCATACAAATTTAGAATTTCAAAATTAAAATTTCTATTTAATTCGACGCGTATTTTACGTTTCGAATACTCGTACTTTGCCTTTTTAGAGTTGTAGACTTAATTTAAAAAAAAATCTTCGTGAGAGGATTTGGCATCCCACGTCTTGTGCATTTGTCTTGTGTAATTAATATTTTAATGACTAGAACTTGAATTCTCCTTTATTAGCACTAATTTAACTGAGTTTGCTTAGTCATTCATTAAACAAGAAGTAGCTATAAGACAATATATTCAAACTTTATAGAAACATAAACATGAGGCAATAACTTTCATCTAAGTAAATAGATGCTCAAATTGATCGAGCAATTCCAGCAATAAATATTAATATGGCAACATTTAAGCACGTTAACTGGCAACATTATCCTTCTACCCTGGAATGCGCCGTTACTCCGAGCTTGATAATAACCTGAAGAGGCTGAAGATATTATAATATCGACTTCAATCCTTTGATCTCGAGTCACTTCAACCGTGAGAGGAAATCGAGCAGATATTTCGTGAATTGTATATCGGATTTCGAGCCTAGGTCCCTTCCCATGTCGATTGATACTGAAATCTCGGATCATAAGAAAGTTATGATTCGATGTTGCTCAAATGTTCCGTAAATTTTAGTCCCTGAAGTATTTTTAAGCTAAAAGTCAATTGAATTTTGACTGTTACCGCGTTTCTCTTGGACTTTGATTGACAATTCAAAAAGTTATCGTCTTTAATGCAGTACGGATTTTTTTTAAAATATTTACTACAAAAATAAAATACGTATCGATTCAATTTTTTTATGAAAGGTCAAAATTACCAGGAAACATGGTACTCGAGTACTTTTGTTTCGTCCTTTATATGAACTTTTATCGTGAACCTCAGGATTTGATTGTGTCAAATACTTTTGAAACGGGACGGTTCTAGTTAAAACTTTGATTATTTTGAATAAACATTTGTTTTCTGTGTGAACGAAATTGAAAACGTTGTTTGACTTCTGAGGGCTCTCCGTTGTTCCCTTCTCAAATACGCCGAGTTAATATAAAGGTCCAGAAGATAAGGCGTTAAAAGTTTTTATTCATGCCTACATACTGGGTTGTTTGTTTTACTTAGATTTGGTAAATGGTATATAATCTAACTTTAAGGCCCTTTAATTACTTTGTATAAACAAAACCAGCTCTATGAGTAATGTTAGGTATTAAAATGGTTGGGCAACAGTTGATCTATATTGTAAAACATATTTATTTGAAATGTGTGTGGAAAGAATTTTTAACTGACTTCCAGAGGGAAGTTCCCTAATCAAACAAACAAACAAACAAACAAAGTAATTTATTTTGACATAAATTTAGTTTTTACATAACCTGATTTTCCATAGGCTCCCGAACTAGTCTGGGACTGTGTGTCGGGAGCCAGTGGCTTCTCTTATTATAACAGTACAATTATGCCAAATCAAACAGTTATATCATGCAAAATACAAAATATAATTTAGAATTATTATATAAATTTATCAATATATATATAAAGCCAAAAAGAGAAGAAAAGAAAAAAAAGAACACAACATACAAAACAATAAAAATATTCATTAAAATTTTAATTTTCTAACATGCGCGTGTGTTTTTAGTAGGGTTAAGTGTTTCAATAGATCTATCCATTATATTTTATTAAATACGTAAACTATCTAGCATATCTTCAATATCTTTATAATCAAATTTCTTTAACCAAGTAATTATAACTTTTTTTATTTCGTTATTACTGTACTTTTTAGTGTTATATTCTCCATTAAGAATTTTATACAACCGCGGAGCAACAGTGTTGTATTTCTTCTGCGCAAAACTCGTTCTTGATATCGGGGTTGGAAAAAGTTCAACTCTCTTATTCTTTACTACGGGTAAGTGTGGGACAGTTTTTTTATGATACCGCCTTAAGCATTCATAGATGAATAACTTCCTAACACTAAGGACATTTGCTTTTTCATATACCTCTGAAGTAGAGTGTCTAAAGGGCAAGTATAAAATAACTTTTAGAATTGCACGCTGTGCACGCTCAACAGTTATGAGATTGGTTTTAGCAGCAGTACCCCATGCACAGATGCAATATCTAATAATGCATTCACATAATGACATGTATGTCCTTATAATTAAATTTGGTTCCGCTACTGTTCTCAACGTTTTGAAAATGTAGATAAGCTTTCTGATCCTTAATTTCACAGAGTTTATTTGAGTATTCCAATTAAGCTTATCATCTATATGTACCCCCAGATATTTTATGGATTCTACCCTTAACAGCGCTGTGCAGGTACACTGTGTAGGCCGTGGGCCACGGTTACAGGGATAAGTATGTATCTTTACATTCATCGTAGGAATACGGCTTCCCAGGGACCTCATACTGTAGCACATGAATTTAGTCTTGCTGGTGTTCAATGTCAACAGATTGTTTTCTAACCATTTTGTGACTACTGAAAGACAATCTTCAGCTAGATTTATAACTTTGAGCCAAGTCTTGTCATGAATAAGTAGCACTGTGTCGTCAGCAAACATCAGCAAAACCAATCCAGTCAGTGAGGTATTGCAAAGATCGTTTATATAGATGAGGAACAGCATGGGTCCTAGTGTACTTCCTTGTGGGACACCATAGGTACACTCTGCACTATCACTCTCATGACCTTCGATCCGTACTCTTTGCGATCTTCCCAGCAAGTAATCCGTGAACCAATCCAACGCCAAACCTCTGATTCCAACATTTTCTAATTTAGTCAGCAGAATGGGTATAGATACAGTGTCAAACGCTTTTTGTAAATCAAGGAAGACACCAATGCATTTATTACCGCAATCAAGGTATGTCGTAATTTTATTAGTCAACATAAGCACGGCGTCTTCAGTAGAAAGTCCTTCTCTAAACCCATACTGGTTTGGACTCAGCAAATTATTTTTTTCGAGATACCGGGTTACTCTTTTTTTAACTAATTTTTCCAAAATTTTTGATAAAGTCGAAAGTAGCGAAATAGGTCTATAATTTGTTGGATTCATTTTGTCACCTGCTTTGAAAACCGGACAAACTAGTGCTTTTTTGAATATAGATGGGAACATACCGGTCTCAAAACTAAGATTGCACAAATATGCAATAGGTTCAGCTAGTATGTTAATAAATTGTTTAACTAATTTTGCAGTTATTTTGTCCCAGCCGGGAGCACTATGTGTTTTAAGATTCATGACTACATATTTGACCTCAAAAGGATCAGTGGGGAGTAAAGACATAGACTTAGCTGGTGGGTTTGGTATTTTGGCCATTGAGGCCAATTTAGTTTCGTTAGTGTTCATTTTATCAATGGTTGCATTGGCAAGCGTTTTGCCTACAGACGTAAAATACGAGTTAACTTCATTGAGTGATTCAGTTGGATTAGCGCTTATTTTAAGAAGATCACAGGATGTTATTTTTGTTTTATTAAAGTTACATACTTCTTTTATTATACTCCAAGTTTCTTTTAAATCGGCCAGTTTATACTAAAAAAAATTATGTACGTCGATTACTCCGCCATTTGTGAACCTTTTTACGTGATTTTATATTATGAAGAGGCAGCTCTTGAAGTGGTCCCACAAAAATTTCAGTGACCTTGGCTAATTGGTTTTTAACCAGGGCCCTGATTCCGTAACTTTAACACGCACGTAACGCGCCGCGTTAAGTTGACCTCTTAAAATTTAGACTCTATTCCCTAGGAATAAAGACCAACTTTTAGAGGTAAACTTAACACGGCGCGTTACGTGCGTGTTTGTGGTTACAGAATCAGGGCCCAGCTCTAATAATACTAACAAGTTTATTCGAGCGGCTGCTGATTTGGCGATATCAATAACTTTGTAATCGGTTTCTATATTGATTTATTAACTCACAAGTATGCATCATCAACTGTTTCCCACCCACTGCTGGGTACGGGTCTCTTCTTCAGTGCACCATTTTTGCCGGTAGCCTATGCTAGCTTTGTCCACTGCTTTCCTGCTGTCTTAACGATGTCGTCAGACCAGCGGGCTGGTGGTCTGCCCGGTGGTCGCTTTCCGTTCTGCGGCCATCATTCTGTGACTGCTTTGGTCCACCGTCCATCTTCCCTTCTGACCAAGTGTCCCGCCCATCGCCACTTGAGTCTCGTGATTCGCTTAACCACGTCTTCGACCTTCGTTCTTCGTCGAATTTCCACGTTTGGTATGCGGTCCAGGAGAGAGATGTTCAACATGGCTCGTTCCATCGCCCTTTGTGCCACTTGGATCTCGTGCGTCTCTTTAGTGAGGGTCTATGTTTCAGCACCGTGTGTTAGGATAGGCAAGACACACTGGTTGTACACCTTGGTCTTTAGGCCGATCTTTGATTTACATACGTCATCGAGTTTTTAAAAAGCACTCAACCCCAGCTAGATTCGTCTAGCGGATTTTAGATTTTATAATTCACACACACGGTTTATAAAATAAATCAGTGTTTTTGACTTTGAACACATTTTATTGAAGTGAAACTTCTTATGCGAATTCCAATATGGCTGTGTTAAACGTTTAACGCTACCATGGAGGGGGAATAGAAAAAGACAGAGCGAGAGTTTTAGATGCCATCTATGAGGAAATTTTGAAACTTGTACATCCTTCTGATAGTTTATTAGTTCACTAATATTTGCATAGATGGCAGAACATGCGACTTCCGACAAGGTTGCGTTAAACGTTTAACGCTATCATGGAGGGGGTATGAAAGCACTGTTGCGTTAAATGTTCAACGCTCCTGGGGAGGGGGAATAGAAAGAGACAGAGCGAGAGTTTCACTTCTTCCACGCGGTGGGACTCCACGCACATTAATTTTTTTATTTCATTTAAATTTATTTATCTTGATAACTAAAATTAGATTTGTTTCCAGTTTTATTCTCAAGCTAACATCGCAAAGATAACCACGTATTTCAATGTACATAATATTTCCACGTGAATAAATGATTCAGTTTCACTTTACATTTCTCCCTCCATCGTTTAACTATTCATATATCTGCTAAATATCTCGACTTTTCCAGAGCTTTCTCAAGGGTTTTCCCTGCACGAGCCCGCGTCGTATGCAAAGTAATCGCAGTGGAAAGATAACAGTAAGACGAAACGCACAGAAATTTTAATGTTGTTAACTCAACCTAATATGTCTTCTGTGCACCGTTATACTAGATATTTTATTTTTAAATAATTTATGTAACATATGCCTTATTATGGATGATTCGGATCGTGATCGCGATCGCGTGGCATCTCACTTACGCACCTGGTGCGAGTAAATAGATGCGAACGGGACGGCATGCAATCTCGATCACGAACAAACTTCTATAATAAGGCCGCCGGTTCGTTTTGTCGATCGTTTTGAGATTGAATAACAGCAGAGCTTTTTTCGACTAATGAGACGAATAAAAAATGTAGGTAAGTACATGTTTTCTTACAGTCGACATGTAATTGAACTTGGTCTTGTAGATTTTAAGAAAACGCAGAGGCTTTCTTATCTTATGATGATACTGAAAAGTTTATCAAAATTATTTCTTAATGTTATGTTATTTGTTTTGTTAATCTAATTTCTTATTAATTGTGAGCTCTTGTCGTAGTTTCGTCGAATATAAGTGTATCTTTATTGTTAATTTGCTTTATGGCCTCCACGAGACAGGCTTTGTCCTAGTGTTACCAACAGTAAATTATTATTTTTAAGGTGTTACTTTTTAAGAAATAAAAGAAAAATTAATCTTTCATTATTTTGTCATACCTAATCACCTTAGATCAGGTACATGGTAGTTGTTAAAGCTAATCACATATTAGGGCCCTGATTCTGTAACTACAAACCCGCACGTAACGCGCCGTGTTAAGTTAACGTGTAAAAGTTGATCTTTACTCCTAAGGAATAGAGTCCAAATTTTAAGAGGTTATCTTAACGCGGCGCGTTACATGCGTGTTAAAGTTACGGAATCAGGGCCCAGGTATCGTCCACGTTAGGCGTTGAATTTATAAAATGTTTAAATTTTTCAAAAGCACTTGTGATCTCATTTGTTTAATAGTTTAACCATTACCTCTCTCACACGTTGCGTATTGACCTTACTGTACGAAAAACAGTGAAAAACTATAGTAAGAATATTAGCAGTGTTAGCGATAAAGAAATGGGTTAAGAAGCGTAGGTATTCTTCAATTAATTGATTCACAGTATTGTACTTAAATTTAGATTCTAAACATGGGAAGCACATTGAATCAAGATCATATTAAACAAGTGTTTAATTTATTTATGTATTAATAGGCTTGCGTTTGACCACCAACTCGAGAGCTTCTTATACCAAATTTGACGGTTTTAAATCAATTTTTTTCAGTTAAATTACTATATTTGAGCTGGAAAAAAATACATGTCACAGATACATCTGTGTTTGAGTTTATGATTTGGTTCAAAACACGATGGAATAAATTTTGTTCGATAAAAAAAAAATCTGAAACAAAGTCGACATAGTTTATTTATTTCATTTTTTGCTCTAATAAAAGCTCGTAACAACCTGGAAATTGCATGTACTGAAAGGCAATTTTATTCAACATTCTTTTATTTGGATAGAATTTTGATAGTGCATAGTGTCGTTTTTTAGTGAAATTAAAAGCGTAATAAGGATGCGAGAATTTTGGCGCACTGCGTTCAGTGCCGCGCCAGGCGTCATCGAGGTCGGACCTATGCTCGTTTTTGTCGTTGCACTCCCCCCGCGGGCGTCCTGACTCTAGCATGGCGTCGCTATAACTTGGCGGGGGCTGAGGGAGCGTTTTTTTGCCTACGCGACTCGGATAACCGCCCGTTAAGCTATGACGCGGTCTACGGTGGATCACGCTTGCCGAGAAGAAACTGAAATACATCCAGTTTGAAGGTTGTGCCGCAACTGTTTTTGTTAAGTACTGTATTTAGAAAGTAAGTTATTTGAATTGACCTATCAGTAGTATATTTAAAAGTTATCTTACTGCCTACTTAATATGCTACTGTGGTAACTCCGCTGGGAGACCATTCGGAATGCTTCCTCTATTGTTTCGTAACAAAAACTCGGAAACATAATGAAATCGTCTCGGCGGGTGCACTCCCGCGGTTTGAGTAAAGGGACTTTTACATTACAAACAAAAGTTGCGGAACTCCTGTGTTCATTTTATTAACGTAACTTTAATCAAAGAACATTAATTCACGCGCATGGAAAGTAAAACATTTAAAATGCGGTTTTCGTCTAAAGCACGACATATTCCAAAACACACGTAAAATACGTATTGGTACTTTTCCCACCGTTTTTACTTACCCAGTATTTTTAAGACCGAAATGGCTTAGTCTGCAGCGAGTTTGTCTTTTGCACCGGAAGCACCGGGTTCCATTCCTGGCCTCCTGATTCAAATATCTATTCTGGGTTTGAGTGTTAGCTGTTCCTAAAACAAAAATTCAAACGAATGTTTTTGTTGGCATTAATTCTATGGAAAACTAGCTATATGATCCAGCATGGCGTTACCTTCAAATTGTTTTGAGCGCGTCATAAACAAATAGGAAATAGGCAAGATGACATATATTTTATTACCTCATAAAAAAGCTGATCATAAATAGAGCCCATCAACGAAAACTAAATTAAAATTCATTCAAAATTAAATAAGATATAAGCATTTTAATTTCATGCTAGACAGAGAGCGCACTATACTTAGCTAAATGACGTCCGCCTCAGCAGTGCAAGTACCGTTCTTTATCGAACGTCAAATTTGACAGTTGAGATCGCCAATTTGATAAAATGCAATTTTATCAGTAGTCACTATGATAGGTTATATGGCATTTTGTCGAATTTAACGATCGATAAAGAACAGTACTTGTAGTGCAGGCTCGTCATACAAATGCGATACTAACACACGCTTTGCGAGAAAGGGACAGAGTGTCCTCTCTCCCAGTGTCCCCACCTAAAACTTTAAAAGCTTATATCTCAGTGATTTATCAGCCAATTTAATTTATTTTTTAATATGTGTAATGTATTTAGTTATATCCATCGCTAAGCCTGTTATTTGTAATAAATTAAACATTAGGGCACATGCCTATTGTCAGCAACACAAACTTATGCCAATGTGAACGCTGCCTAAAAACAATTTATTTTTCTGCCGTACATTCTTTCAGAATTAATCTATATTCCTATTGTTTGCGAAAGGTCAGTTTTATTTGTTCACAAATTAAGTTACGAAAATGGCAACTTGATTTGCTTTCGTTTGGAAGTTGTGTGGGAAATATTTGATTTTGTCAACAAAACACATTTGTATATTACTAGCGACCCGCCCGCCCGGCTTCGCACGGGTGTAATTTACGTGCGAAGCCGGGGCGGGTCGCTAGTTATATATAAACCTTCCGTGAAAATGTATCTAAGTGATGGTGAAAACCGCATCAAAATCCGTTGCGTGGTTTAGGAGGAGTTAGCGGCCATACAGACATACAGACAGACAGACAGAAAGCGGAAAAGCGGAGAGCGACTTTAATTTATACATTGTAGAGATGACGAATTTTTAGTGTAATTCTGCTTCCGCTTATACAAATAAAGATGGGCTTCCGCAAAGTAACGCCTGATTCAATCAACTAACTTAACACATTTTCTATTACGTTTAGTTCTACGTAAATAGCCCACAGTGCAAGTGCTGCAGTGTTTGCTGCACTCTTTATCGATCGTCAAATTTGACCGTTGAGATCGTAAAATTCGACATATGCCATTTGATCAGCAGTGCAAGTACCGCTCTTTATCGATCGTCCAATTTGACAGTTGAGGTCGTCAAATTCGACAAATATTCATTTGATCAGTACTCGCTTTGATCGATTCTAAGGCATTTTATCGAATTTGACGCTCGATGAAGCACGGTACTTGCACTGCTGGTACGTAACTTAGGTAGGTAATGTTTAAGCTCGATGTCCACAGTGATCTTATAAGTTTTGAGGTGCGTAACTCACCGAGGCCACATTCGAAGCTTTTTTGTATGGAGCTCACGTAGTGATGTCACATATTAAGTTGACATAGATTTTATATTTGACATCATTAGACCCTTATCAACCTTCTTAAATCGATAAAGAAAATAGTTTCTTAGAGAATCTAGGTATTCTTACATAACAACTACGGTTTGGGATAATATTCTTAAATTTTCCAGAATAAAAAGGGCTTCTATGTCACTCTGCAACTTCAACTATAATAATATGCAAAAAAAACCGCCCAAGTGCGAGTTGGGCTGGCGCACTGAGGGTTTCGTACCACCGCAAAATTCAATAACGAAATTACCAGTTATAACTTGGTAATGAACAGAAATTTATTACCGACTCGCACTTGGACATAATTTTTTTGTTATACTTTAGAGTGTGTATTATAATCATGCCAAGTTTGACGCTTGTACGAATTACCGTTTTTACAATAGAGCTAAGCAAAGCAAGCTTGTTGTATGGGGACCCCCCTTTCGTTTTTACTTTTTGCACTTTTTACTATTTTTCAGTTAATTCGTAACATTACATATTCTGTGAAAATTTCAACTGGTTATCTATTACGATTCGAAAGATAAATCCTTTTAAAGTTAGGACGGACAGACAGACAGACGGACAATGTAGGCTTAGTAACAGGGGTCCCGTTTTTACGCTTTGGGTACGGAACCCTAAAAACACGTCGAAGATACATGCATATTTTGTATTTTCGGCTCATTATAATGCACAGTTGACCAATCTCAAGTTGCCAGAGAACTAAAGTCACCAACATAGCTCAGCGTATGACAAACTGAAGTGACAGTGAGCTGGTTATATCTGTCGTAGAACCGATAACCGTTTGAATAGACGTGTTCTAGAGTGGAGACCACGAATCGGCAAACGTAGTGTAGGACGCCCTGAGACTATCGAGTCTAATAATGATGCAAGTACCGTGCTTCATCGAGCGTCAAATTCGATAAAATGCCATAGAATCGATCAAAGCGAGTACTGATCAAATGAATATTTGTCGAATTTGACGACCTCAACTGTCGAATTGGACGACCGATAAAGAGCGGTACTTGCACTGCTAATCAAATGGCATATGTCGAATTTTACGATCTCAACTGTCAAATTTGACGGTCGATAAAGAGTGCAGCAAACACTGCAGCACTTGCACTGTGGGCTATTTACGTACGAGTAGAACTAAACGTAATAGAAAATGTGTTGAGTGACGATACATGTAAGACAGCTGGCTGTACCTGGAAGCGAAAAGCCGAAGATCGGGCTGAGTGGCGTGCTTTGGGAGAGACCTACGTCCAGTGGACTAAGAAAGGCTGATTGTTATGATGATGATTTGTTCATTATATTAATTTCGTTTGTTTTAAACATAATTTCGTAAGTTTTAAGTTCGGGGCGAACTACTAGAATGATTGTAGCCAAAAAACTACTTTATTTCAGCTGTTACGTCTATGTAACGCGCTTTCTTGACTGAGTAACAGCAATAAAAACCCTTAATTTATTTTTAAACGTCCCGTAATTTGGCGCAGTCTATTTCCAGCCAGTAATTTCTTGAGAATTTCCATACAAACGTGTTATAACGAGTAAAAAAGTAGGTTAGATTTTTTTCATTCCCTAAGTGGCGGTTTTTGCCAGCCAGTATCGTTGAAAAGAAAAAATGCAATCGGGAAATGAAAATGAGGTCTGGGTACGTCAGAAGCTGTATGAAGGTATTATAGAGGGTCGAGGCTGTAAAAAACAACAGTCGTAAGTACCGAGATTTGTAATTTGTATGGAGTTGGACACAAAAGGAGTCTTAATTAAAGCTCTGATTATTTTTGATGTGCACAGCGGCAGGTTGTGAATGCACGCTGGACTGGATTTCAGAAAAGAAAGTTAGCAGATTTCTTTTTCTGGAATCGTGTTTAAAAAAAAAAAAAAAAAAAGGCTTGCGCTTTACCGCCAACTCGCCTGATGTTAAGCGATGATGCGGTCTACGGTGGAGCACGCTTGCCTAGAAACCGATTCACTCGTGATTTGAAGACACCTTAATTTTTCTTAATTTTGACTTGATCAAAGTAAGCGTAGTTACCTGTAAGATACGCTAACAGTACTGTGAAACTTTTTTTTTCTTACTCTCTCGATTCTAAAAGATCGAAGAGCAACTTTTGACTCGCACTGAATTATAAACAAGAGATTGCGACAAAGCAGATATTAAACGAATAAATCACACAACGATATATTATTGTACGGGTGACCGCAAGTGGCAGCCGTAGCTTGTTTGCTCCAGAGCAATCCTTAGGCCATGACTTAAGTGACCTAAGAACTCTGGTGCTAAATAAAGTTAGCAATTCAGTTGAAAAAACAAAAATACGAATACAAGTGAATCGGTTTCTTCTAGGCAAGCGTGCTCCACCGTAGACCGCATCATCGCTTAACATCAGGCGAGTTGGCGGTCAAGCGCAAGCATATTATATATAAAAAAAACTGTATACGTAGTTTAATGAAGTCACTACCTGCGCCTCGCGGTTTTACTCGCAATGACATTCTAAACTGTTCAATTTTCCTTGATAAAAGTATCCTTTGTCACTCTTAGGACTTCCAACAATCACTATGCAAAAAATCACATAGTTCCGTTGCTCTGTTGCAGCGTAAAAAAGGAACGAATAAACTCACTTTCAACTTTGTAATATTACTAGCTATTGCCCGCGACTTCGTACGCGTAGACTTTCAACCTTTTCAAACCTCTTTTGTCCTCCTTAATTTGGCCCTTTCGCAAAATCCTTAGCTGACATCTACACTCCATATGGAATCTACCTGCCAAATTTCAGCTTCGTAGGTCAAGTAGTTTGAGATTTCGTGATAAGTGAGCGAATGAGTGAGTAGGTGAATTTCGCTTTTATATTATAAATGGTGGTTGGTAGTACAGGCCAGCTAGCTACCAGCTAAGTCCGATGGACTCGCTGACCAAAGTAGGATTTGATCCTCCGGCATTTTGGGGGTTGTGCAGCGGGTTAACAGTCCTCCCACGTAAAAAATTCAACGTTACGAAACCGATACTAAGAGAAAAACGATCCGAACCCAATACCAACGATCAACGGCATGGCATAATGGACCTTCGATTTGCCTCATGGAATGACGATAGTTGGAGGATCCGAAAATCCAAGAAATCGAAGAGCTGGTAGCGGAGCCCAACATCATTGGCGAAATTAAATCCCATAGACTCCGCTGGCTCAGACATCTCGAGAGAATGGGAGAGGATCACGCCGTATAAAGGGCTTACTTGGGACTGCCTGAGGGCCGAAGGCCCGTCGGCCGTCCCAAGTTTAGATGGAAAGATGAAGTGGGAAAAGATCTACAGGAACTGGACGTCCATGACTGGCGTAAACTTGCGCAAGATAGAGAAGAATAGCGTCTTTTAGTATTGGAGGCCAAGATAGATTTTGGGTCGCTGCGTCATCTTAAGTAGTAAGTAGTAGTATTATCACAGAAAAGAGAAGTAAATATAACGGAAATGAGAAGGAAAATCTGTCGCCAGGTATTATGACAGAATCTTGCTTGAACATTCTCATGTATGTCAACGCATCAAACTCCGCATCCAAAGAACTTGGACCGTACCTTTTTGGGTTACGTCTCAAAGTTCTTTGTCCGCATCACAGCTGCTAACTGATTTCAAATAACTGACGTTTCGTTAATATGGGTGCAACTGGCTACAAAAAAAATCTTACAAAAATGCCTTGACAGCCGTTCTAATTTAAACAATTATTTTTTTCTTTTCTGTGAGTATTATAGATGTATAAACAAAATACAAGCTAAAACAAACACTACAAATACAGTTAGACTGCCCATAGACCGATAAAGATCTAAAGACAATCCAAATGCTCAAGCCCACTACCAGTAGGCAGCGTACCCAGCATGCTGGCGGCATTACGACGTTGAATAGCAATGCTTATGCGTTGAGCCAGAAACACGCCAGCATTTTGGTCACGCGTCGCATTAACCAGGCGCTCTGAAAGATTTTTAAAAATGAGGTGAGCTCCCGGTCCCCAAGGGCCCAATGTCTCGACCCCAAACGCCTCAAATATGTAACCACTGCCGAGGTTAGCATATTTTTATAGATGTATGAATAGTAAGGATTAGTCATTTTGCCGAGTTTACAATTCCAACAGAATAAAAACCTGAATTGAATATGATTATTAAGAATATAGCTGACTGAAAAGTTTGCTCCGACGCAAAATAATCCGGTAAGAAGTATAGATGACGACGGTAAAACTGGCTTTGTCATATTTCTCTTTGATTTATTTTTACGGGTTGATAAGAGGATTACGTTGTTTTAATGTGAATTCTTCGCCTCGGTGGCGGCGGATCGGTTTCGATTTGACCGATAATGCGAGTCGTTTTGGAACGTAATTGAAAGGATCAGTTGAAAGCTTTGGATTAGGGCTAAGCTTGATCATATTATTGTTGATTGTAGCAATATTATACTTACCGGTTCGTCATATCGGTTTCTTGTAAGCGTACTCCATCGTAGACCGCATCGTCACTTAACTTCAGGCGAGTTGGCGGTCAAACGCAAGTCTATTATTATTTTTAAAAAAAATTAAAAAAAAAACATTTTGATACACATGAATATTGTCTGAGAATGTAAAGATATGCTTTGATTTTCAGACAATCTTATCATAAATATTCAGGACATTTTTGCACACACGATCATCTGACCCCAAACTAAGCAAAGCTTGTGATATAGCTGCCAGAGACTGATATACATACATATAAATATTTTTAAATACATACTTAAATATATATTAACATCCATATATAGAACAAACACAAAACAACATAAATGTTTGCCCTAGGTGGGAATCGAACGCAGAAGGCAGGTTTACTACCAATTGGACCAACGAAGCTATCATAATCATAATCTGAGTCTCTTTAAGTATATACAGAGTGAATCGGTTCTTTCGAGGCAAGCGTAGACCGCATAATTGCTTAAAAACAAGCGAGAAGGGACCAAAAGCAAGCCTATTTAAAAATTATCAAACCCATGGATATTGCAAAAATCTACGCTGTCGTAGTATGATCGTAGCATCGTAGACGTCCTACGCCGTAGCAGCGTAGGCCCCATTCACGATCCAGACACAGTCGGATATGTTCTACTAGCTTGGTTTATTTTATTGTTTATTTTACTGCCACCAGTTTCAATTGCCTTTAAGAGTTTATATGTCGTGAACTTGGGTAGCGTTGCATCAATTTACGCGGTTATGGCAAACAGCAACAAATCCATATTTTAGTTATGAATAGTTAAGTATACAAGTAAGCTAAATGTAATTTTGGAAACTTTATTGGTGAAACTTTTTTCGATTGAATAATTCGGCGAAAACAGGCTTTCTAAAACACGTTTTAAGTTTTTTCTCCGCGTCTGGAAGTTCGTAACAATTTTCAAATACGTATCGTAATTTTAAACAAACAAACTTACATTCGCATTTATAATTATTTTAAGTACATACGAATTATACCGATTGTACTGGCGCGGCTAAAACAAATATACCAACTAAACCAACATTTCAACAACGTCACTAAAATGTGTTGTTTTGCTTAACAAATTGCTAAAGTTTTAAATTAAAGCTAGCTTTTAATTTAAAATACAGGCATTGTTAATAAAACGTTTCTATTTGGGAACTTTATACTTTTGGGTCGAATTTAGCATTTATTTTAAAGTCCCTCACTATTCCAGGGTCTTAGCTCGATTCAGGTTTCATTTCAATACCCTTTTACATCGGAGAGCTAAAAAGAAGCATAGCTCCCAGCGGGACGGTTACTCCTCACCTTACACGACCTTTCACTTTGGAGCTAACATCGAGACTGTAAGCTCTCAACTGAACCGACTATAGGTAATACTTACGAATGTATGTTAAGGGGCCTGTATACCCTCTGCAGCTCTCTCGCTCGCACATTTTCACATTATTGAAGATATAAAATCAATGAGTGTGAATTTCCAAAGAGTAACAAAATCATGTTATGGTGTCTATCGTAACATATATATACTACTAGAAAATATATACTTTTGTTTGGCCGGCTCTTTCAGATTAAACATTCATCTTTTAGTTTAATTGTAGCTTTTATTTAGTTATTTTAAGTTTTAGTTTATATTTTAAGTTTTCATTAATTTTCTGTTTTTTTTAAAGTTCCTATTCAATAAATTAAAAAAAAAAAAAAAAAAAAAAAAAGATTAAGCCCATAATTAATGAAGTCCTTTGTAAGTGAGCCGTACTTACAGGCGGTTTAACAGTATAGTTTTTTTAATACAAACACATTACAACACATACATACATACTTTTGGGCACAAAGGATTATTGTACTAATGCATATCTCCCTTTTTTGTATGATCTCAGGTGCCACGGTTACGTGGTATAACGTATATATTAATTTAATACTGAAATCTTAATTGATTTACATTATGATTATGGTAATGAACCTAATCCAATTATAGAGTACGTATATAATTTTGAGTAATTGACTAATTATTACCATAATATAATGTAGACTATCGCCACTAGAATTAATTGTACTTAATTAGAATTAATGTTACTCAATTAATTAGATTTGAGATCAGTTGTTTGCCTTGAAACGTAATCTTGTGACGCCTATATACACCCTTATAAGCTGACATCCTTGCATAAGCAGCCGTGTGTGTAAATGTGTGTTTTTTATTCAAAATACACACTTTTGATTAAAAGACATAGGTTATAATTTAAAGAAAAAAAAAAACGCCTTTTTTGCGTACAAATCCCGTAGACTTTTTCATTAAAACGATTTTATTAAAAATATATTTAAACAAGTTTAGAATTAAATGATTAAAGAAGACAATTTTTTCTAGGCCCACCGAATTTACCGTATATTGATGGGTATAACACTATAAAATTCATCGTTTTTTTTTTGTACCATTCGGACGAAAGATAAGGTAAAAATGAAACCGGAATAATAATATAAAGAATAATATGTGTTGTTTTGATTTTTGCCACAATTCATTCATTTTTCTTATAAAGTCACTTGACCGGAACGTTTTTAATACGAAAAAGGATGCATGCTTAGGAATTTTTATACAAAAATAAATAGACCATATTTTACAACAGTGGCCATAGTAATCGGCTTTTGTCAATATTCCGGTTTGATCGGATATAGCTAATATTACCACTAAATTTAGAGATTATGAGGAACAAATCGACATGAGTTTCATTACTATACGGTATTAGTTTGTTGTGGGCCTAATTTTTAAACAAAAGAAATTGTCTCATTTATTCTAATTAAATTATTTTTTATTCTGGCGGTTATTTGAAATAGATACTATATCGGGTATTGCATATTTATTGTATTGTCAGCACTAGGTGTAAGTATGCAAAATTCCATTAAAATCAGTTATGAGAAACTGGTTCTAATAATTCAGCTTGCAAGTTGACCTAAGCAAACTAACAAACATTGCAAGTTAAACCGCCGTTTACCAACAAGCGAGTTGGTGGTCAAAAGCGGACTTATCCGCGTTAAAAAAAAAAAGTTTTTAATAGCTTGTAAAAAATTCTCTCCTGCCCATTTTTCTATCGGACTGCCAGAGCGAGCACAAAAAACAGACACCGCTTTATGGTTGGTATTCCGAAAACCCGAACGAAGCGCTTTGATTCCACTTTTATTGTGCGAACTGCTAGTCTGTGGAATGCGCTGCCTGAATGGGTGTGTCCCCGATAGTTACAACCTGGGTGTCTTCAAATCACGAGTGAATCGGTTTCTTTTAGGCAAGCGTGCTCCACCATAGACCGCATCATCGCTTAACATCAGGCGAGTTGGCGGTCAAGTGCAAGCCTTTATAAAAAATAAAAAAATTATAAAAAGACCACCAAATGTGATTGAAACTATATTCAAAGAAAATGTTAAATGTTAATGTAAAAATTAAAAAAACAAAAATATGTATGAAAACCACTGTGAACTTAGTTTCCATAATAAATTAAATAGTTTTTTATAACTACTGTGACTACCGGAAAATTTTGTTTCACAAGCATTAAACAAATAGATTAGCATAAATAAAACACCAAATTATTAATTCGTGGCTCCAAAACTTCAACTTTAAAAGGTCTGAGACGAGACGAAATTTATACGTAAGCAAGCAGAAAGGTGTTTCGCAAAGTTGGGAAATTTCCCCAATATGGCTGAAATGGTAGAAAGTTTGGCCGCGGGCCGCCTATACCTTTGAATATTTTATTGGGCGCGGTTTAGGGATTATTTCTAAAGATGTTCTTGAGACGATGAATGGCGCTTGATTCCGGAGAATGGCTTCTTCCGTTCTTTATTAAAAAGTTTGCGGATTATTACGCGGTACCGGCGATACTTTTATTCATATCTTTTTATTATGTTGAACAAAATAATTAACATTGGTAAAATGTACTTACTGGTTATCAATGAACATGGAAAGGAAGCAGGCTGTAGCTACTCAGAATTTAGATAAACTAACTGGCAAAGTACGTGTTGGGTTTGGGTTCCATACCACCACAAAAATTGTTAATTAAGAAAGTAGTAAAAACAGGCGGTATGGCCTTAAATGCTTTAGCCTGCACGATGGGCGAATTAAAAAAAAGTTGTCAAAGTTGTGCAAAATGACAACATCACGCCCAGGTGGTCCCATCGGTCTTGCATCGGTCCCATCCAAGTACCGATAGGCGGTTTTGAAGCGGTTATCGCTTACCATTAGGCGGATTGCAATCCTGTCTGCCGCTCATTTTATTAAAAAAAGTTGTAGGTAGTATAAGGTCTATACCAAAGCTAAAATGTCTTTGTATGTTTTTGCTTTGTTTATGTCTAGTTCACAAAAAATAATGACCCATGTTTCAGACCTTTCCTATTTTTCTTTAGACGGCTCGCATTCCGTTCCAATTTAATTGAAAGCGAACAAAGCCGTCCCGAGGAGTAAGATCATTCCAGATCTTCCTCATTTCCACCGGCATTTGATCTCGGTGCCTCACCCCGGTCACGTATTTACTTTTTTAACCTTATTCGAGAGAATTAATTCATTCGTATCAAAGCAAAGTGGGTTGCTGATGAAAGTGCCTCATTTGCATTTAAAAAGGAACTGAACAGTTATTAACAAGCTCGGGAAATAGATAATATGGAGATTGGATTTGGGAAAGCTCATTTGGTGAATTAATTTTCGAAGGTCTTTACTGTAGTGGCTTAATCTATGTCGGCTCCAATTTACTTAGATTTATGCCCGTTTTCGCTAACCACGAACTAGGCGACGCCTAACTATGGAACTAAGCAGTCCCTCTTATACCAAATTTGACGGTTTTATTTCAATTTTTTTCAGTTAAATTACATTTACAATAGAATACATGTCACAGATACATTTGTGTTTGAGTTTATGATTTGGTTCAAAACACGATGGAATAAACTTTCCTCGATCAAAAAAAATCTGAAACAAAGTCGACTTAGTTTATTTTTTTCATTTTTTGCTCGAATGAAAGCTCGTAACAACCTGGAAATTGCATGTACTGAAAGGCAATTTTATTCAACATTCTTTTATTTAGATAGATTTTTGATAGTGAATAGTGTCGGACAGACGGACAGAAGGACAGACGGACAGACGGACAGACAGACAGACGGACAGACGGACAGATAGATAGACGGACAACAAAGTGATCCTATAAGGGTTCCGTTTTTCCTTTTAAAGTACGGAACCCTAAAAAAGCCTAAATTTTGTCAGTTAAAATTGGTTTTGATGTGGGCGCCCGTGGCGCAGGCTGTCAGTTTAAGAGTTGCTATCATTAGGCACCCCCGAGTCGGTGTCGTAACTTTAGATGACGCCGAACGTCACTACTTATCACCTAAAGTTTGGTGAAACACTAGGCAACTCCCAAATATTTAGGCATCTGATTTAGGGTTAGTGAAAACGGGCATTATTGTGAGATTTGATTTCAAAGGGAAACCAGGCAACTTGTTTGTACGATTCTAATTGCTTGGTATGACTATAAATAGATAACATTTAAGGCAGGTTTACAGACTTTATTTTTGTTTACAGAATTCATATTTATTCATAACTATGTGCTACATGTCAATAATAATAATAATAATTCAACGCTGCACCCTGTAGTTCTGCCCGCTATGTTACAAAAACAATCAATCTGTATTACAAGCTACCAAAGATCAAGTTACCTTCACGCAAAATTCCGGCTTAGGCAGCCGGCCGGCCCCCCAAAAAAAACATTATTGTACACTTATACAAACTTTCATTTATAATAGCATAATAACTCGATAAACTCCATAATATGAATATACTAGCGACCCGCCCGCCCGGCTTTGCACGAGTGTAATTAACGTGCGAAGCCGGGGCGGGTCGCTAGTTATATATATAAACCTTCCGTGAAAATGTATCTAACTGATGGTGAAAACCGCATCAAAATCTGTTGCGTGGTTTAGGAAGAGTTAGCGGCCATACAGTAAGAGTAGAGATAGAGATAGTACAAGTTAAACACTGTTTTAAACTATCGCGGTTGTTCACTAAAGTTATATGATTATTTACGGGATATTTACCGTGGTAAGGTTGTGGAATGAGCTCCCGATATTTCAGCGCAGTTACATGTACCATGTTCACGGGAAGACTCTGCGCCGAAATATCGGGAGCTCATTCCACAACCTTACCACGATAAATATCCCGTAAATAATCATACAACTTTATAGTACAAGTAGTACCTGTTTCAATGTCAGTTATGTTCTGTTCGTAATCAGAGACAAGTGAAAACGTCTCAAATCGTTATCTAATTCCGTTCAAAAAGTTTCCGAACCTACGCAAATAAAAAACACTTAACGCGTCCCATCTGTTTGCTTCCACTTCAACCCATCAAATTAAACATTAATAAAACATTTCCTCGGCAGGATCCCACGGAGTTGTTACTCGGGAGTTGGGAACTCTGGTGGAACTTGTGTAATTGTGATAAATACAGCCCCGAGATATAGGGTTACAAAACGGGAATATTTGTACGTAAATTCGCTACGAACTTCGCTGTTGTTATTTGAAAAGTTTTGGAATCTGAGCTTGCGTTTGACCGCGGCATAGTAACTTTTGTTATGAAAATTGACATTGTGGTTGGAGAAAAATTACCAGGAATCGAAGCGATTAAACTGAACGCCACGCAACATTCTCGGCAACGTATTTGTAACGCCTCTGGTGTTACAAGTATCCATAGGCGACGGTGACTGCTTACCATCAGGCAGCCCGTCTGCTTGTTTATCGCCTATGGCATAAAAAATAGTGCGTGGGGTCCGTCCGCGGGGAAGAAGTTAAACTTCAGGCTGCAGGCTCGTTGTGTAATTCGGAACATACTGTCTGTGGAGAAAATCAATGCAGCTGTCATTGTCAAAGTGATATATTTCTTAAATAATCAGTTTCTCATTTCAATCGTGCTTCGAGTCGTGTGACAGTCCCTCCACGCGGAAGAAGTGAAACTCTCGGTCTGTCTCTTTCTATTCCCCCTCCATGGTAGCGTTAAACGTTTAACGCAACCTTGTTGCAAGTCGCATAAGAAGTATAACTTCAAAAAAATACTGTTATCTAGTGCGTCAGTTTCGTTAGGTTAAGAGGGGGCCTCCGAAATTTTATGCTAATTTGCCATGATATTCTAACTAAACCAAATATCCTATCAACGTAATAATTGATACATGTGATTTTTCAATTCATTTTCTTTCCGGCACTAAGACAGAAACATAATAGCGAGATATTTACTCGATACTTTATTGTTTTCAAAAAGGTGCCTTTTTGCTGATTTTTTTGATTTTTTCTTGGATAGAACTTCAGTCACATATCTAAAATAAATACTCATCGAAGGAAAATATAGTTTGTTTTCCAGTGCTAAGACAAAATTTACCTAGATTAATTAGTACTCTCATAATAAATTATATTCGATTTGAGACTTACGTCCTTTAGTTCTAAGCAACTATTCGGTCAAACGGCAAGTCCGATATTCAACCTTATTCTGTTGCGTTTTGCATCTAAATGGCGAAACATGCTCCGTTCAACCTCAGTACCGCACTATGCTCCAACGGGGAAGGACGCACGCGCTTGCTATTCGCCTAGATTTATCTTCCGAGTGCGATTATATCAACACCTACTGTATTTTCAAACAATGGATGACATAAAAAATCTATGGCTTGAACGCGACCATTTGATGCGGCAACCAAGTGTTGCCAATGACCTAGAGCACAGACTAGGTAAAGCTACTATGAAAAAATTACAGGTATTAATAATTATGGATACGACTAGGCCATCTATCATTAGGGCATCTATTATTATGTACGCTCGGTAATATAGTTACAAGAGTCTAAGTGTTTCGTGTGGAGAGAGAAAGAGAGAGAGAGACAGTCAGAAAGACTACTAAAAATCAAAATTATTAAGTAAAATATAATTTTCGTTGAATAAAAAAATATAATAATAATTAACAATATTTTTTTTTTAATTAATAATTTCATAAATTAAATGAAATTTAATTAAATAATTCATATATACCTAAATAGATTATAGTTATTAACAACCAGGTATAGAACAAACACAAACGTTCATCACATAACTGTTTGTCCTAGGTGGGAATCGAACCCACGCCTCCAAGCTCAGAAGGTAGGTTCACTACCAACTGGACCAACGGGCTTTCGCGTGTTTCGTTTATTTTAGTATAGTATAGTATAGTATAGTATAGTATAGTATAGTATAGTATAGTATAGTATAGTATAGTATAGTATAGTATAGTATAGTATAGTATAGTATAGTATAGTATAGTATAGTATAGTATAGTATAGTATAGTATAGTATAGTATAGTATAGTATAGTATAGTATAGTATAGTATAGTATAGTATAGTATAGTATAGTATAGTATAGTATAGTATAGCAAAGTATAGTATAGTATAGTATAGTATAGTATAGTATAGTATAGTATAGTATAGTATAGTATAGTATAGTATAGTATAGTATAGTATAGTATAGTATAGCAAAGTATAGTATAGTATAGTATAGTATAGTATAGTATAGTATAGTATAGTATAGTATAGTATAGTATAGTATAGTATAGTATAGTATAGTATAGTATAGTATAGTATAGTATAGTATAGTATAGTATAGTATAGTATAGTATAGTATAGTATAGTATAGTATAGTATAGTATAGTATAGTATAGTATAGTATAGTATAGTATAGTATAGTATAGTATAGTATAGTATAGTATAGTATAGTATAGTATAGTATAGTATAGTATAGTATAGTATAGTATAGTATAGTATAGTATAGTATAGTATAGTATAGTATAGTATAGTATAGTATAGTATAGTATAGTATAGTATAGTATAGTATAGTATAGTATAGTATAGTATAGTATAAGCAAAGTATAGTATAGTATAGCATAGTATAGCATAGTATAGCAAAGTATAGTATAGTATAGTATAGTATAGTATAGTATAGTATAGTATAGTATAGTATAGTATAGTATAGTATAGTATAGTATAGTATAGTATAGTATAGTATAGTATAGCATAGTATAGCATAGCATAGCATAGCATAGCATAGCATAGCATAGCATAGCATAGCATAGCATAGCATAGCATAGCATAGCATAGCATAGCATAGCATAGCATAGCATAGCATAGCATAGCATAGCATAGCATAGCATAGCATAGCATAGCATAGCATAGCATAGCATAGCATAGCATAGCATAGCATAGCATAGCATAGCATAGCATAGCATAGCATAGCATAGCATAGCATAGCATAGCATAGCATAGCATAGCATAGCATAGCATAGCATAGCATAGCATAGCATAGCATAGCATAGCATAGCATAGCATAGCATAGCATAGCATAGCATAGCATAGCATAGCATAGCATAGCATAGCATAGCATAGCATAGCATAGCATAGCATAGCATAGCATAGCATAGCATAGCATAGCATAGCATAGCATAGCATAGCATAGCATAGCATAGCATAGCATAGCATAGCATAGCATAGCATAGTATAGTATAGTATAGCATAGCATAGCAAAGTATAGCAAAGCATAGTATAGCATAGCATAGCATAGCATAGCATAGCATAGCATAGCATAGCATAGCATAGCATAGCATAGATATATTATATAGATACATAGCATTTTTACAAAAATGACCTCATACGTACTGTTTCTGAGATAATCGATGGTTTTTGAAAAAAATTACGAAAATTTTCCGGATTTTTGCGCTTTAATATTTTGAAAGGCATTCTTTGCACAAAAATAGCCGAATTTGGGCTTATCAGACGCGTCTTTTTATTTTCTACACACGTGTGTATACTGTGTTTCTATTTTATTATTATTTATGCCTACCAACTAAATAAACACATTTTTTTTTTTAAATATTATTTATTTCCTGAAATTGTGAGAGTAGAAAGCCAAAAAAATAAATATAGTCTATTTATTACACCACTGAATTTTTTGTGTTGAATTTTTTGTTATTTTTAACATGAAATTCCGGTTACGTAATTTCAAACCCAATTTGGGGTTTTTAGGGTTAGGTCCTAAAGCCGAGTTTTTGAGTTTAACGTCTTCGTCTGCCAGAAAAAATGATGCCTATGACGTCAGATTTTTGATTGGACCATTGTGTCCAAAGTTATGGACCTTCAAAAAATCGGGTATTTATGGTCCGCCTCGCTACTTAGTAACTCAAGTTACTATGTACCTACGAGTCTTAAAATACTAAGTGACCTATCGTTGGATAGCCAGTGAAGCTAACTATTCTTGCCTGGATTGACCTGGGACAAAATGTTTGAGGAGCCGGGTATTTCAGGTCGTCAAAATCTTAAGACCTAACTTAGACTATAATATAAACTAAAAACTAGAACTAGTTATATTTCCTAAACCACAGCATTAAAAAATCTGCAAAAAAATTACTAAAATTAAAAATGAGCTTTACTACTTCGATCCAAAATTTGGGCGTGGTAGGGGGTGGTTTTCACCCCTCTTTATTTCTATTTATATGTATTTCTCACTAATTTCAAAAGTAAAAATCTAAATATTGTATAAAGCTAGAGATAAATATATACTGTTTTTTATGTAATTTTTTTTTGGGTTAAAGGTCTGGTTTAGGAGATATGACCCGGGATCGGGTACCCCGTGCCACGAGGTTTTTGGGTTTTTTGGTCTTATCCCGGCAAGTTCAACCTAGCAAAGCATAGCATAGCATAGTTCAGTTTAGTTTTATTTAGGTTATTTCAATTTAATTTATATACTTTATTATTTTTATATTGTAGAAAACCTAAAAATAAATTACAAATACAATTTTGAAAAGTGAAATAAACAATTTACGGTTCTGCGCGCCGCGACCGAACTCAGCTAATCGCCAAAACACCAAGTACACCAACACTATGCTTATCCTGTGTGTTATTGCTCCTTGCCGCTTTACAAGGTCGAGTGCGCGAGTTGTGTACACTTTAGCTGCGCGCGACTGCCGCGCTGCCGTGGTTGTGTTTCACACTAATGCGGGTGATGCGAGACGCGCGGGTGAAATCAGAAATTTTTCTGGCCTTATACCCAGCCTTAAGGTGGTTCGTTGCACAAATGGCGGGAAATTCAAATTTCAAACAGTTTTCTTGTCCTTGTAGCTAGGCCGGGTAATTATTGTAAACAACCATGATGTTTGCGCAAATTGATTATTATTCTTTACAAAATCATGTAAATCTATTTATCTCTAATGCTCATTATTACTTACATTTGTGAATAAACAAATTTTTGCTGTTTCAAACGGTTTATTCACAAATGTAAGAAATATAGTGCGTTACTGTTAAATAATTGTACATTAAAATGTAAAGAACAGCCAACATTTTGAGCAAACACTGTGTTATTTAAAAATAATTACCTGGCCTGGCTACTAGGACCAAAAAACTGTTTAAAATTTAAATTTCCCGCCATAGGTGAATCGAACCACCTTAAAATACAAGTAGGCATTTTTTTTCTCGTAATTTTAAACTTACTAATACTTTCTGTCACATTCTTCATTCATTCGTTGTGTCTTTTCTAATGCGTACAGTGTCACAAGGACTCGGCAGATGTGTTACATGGACCCGAGTGCACCAAGCGTACGTTATTGAGGCCACCTGTATCATCAAAATATGCACATAAATTTATATAACAGAAAATAAGGTCACAGATCCGTACCTGTGGCCTTATTCTCTCGTTGTGTTATTAAATAACACGTTCGATGGAATACTTAATGAGCTGAGTACAAATATCACAATTCATTATTAAAGTTTATGTATTTTGGGACATTTTTGCACACACGGTCATCTGACCCCAAACTAAGCAAAGCTTGTGATATGGCTGCCAGAGACTGATATACATACATATATAGTTTTAAATTCATAGTTAAATAGATATTAACAACCAGATATAGAACAAACATACATGTTCATCACATAAATGTTTGTCCTAGGTGGGAATCGAACCCACACCCCCAAGCTCAGAAGGCAGGTTCACTACCAACTGGACCAACGGGCTATCTAAGTGGTGTGCAGGTAAATTATTCCATGGATTGCCTAATCTTTTTTCTCGTAAGGCATGGGTAAAATAGCGGGCCGATGCATGTAGATCAAATATCGATTGATATGCTAAAACAACATCGATATAGACTCCAAAAAATTTGACTATGAAATCCGTTAGTCTGTGGAATGCGCTGCTTTGAATGGGTGTTTCCCGATAGTTACAATCTAAGCCTTCAAGTCACGAGTAAATCGGTTTCTTCAAGGCAAGGGTGCGTGCTTCAGGTGAGGTGGTGGTTAAGCGCAAGCCTACTATTCAATAAATTTAAAAAAAAACTAGACCAAAGGTATGTCATCGACTTTGAAAGTGATATGATAATTTAGCACATAAACCTCAAATGGTGCGAGAATATCTAAAGAGCCTCGCGATGATCGCATTTCGTCACGATATCGCAGCATCGGGTGAATTTCAAATATCTTAAAGCGGATTCCAGGCGAATAGCTCTCATGCCGCAACGATAATGAACAGAAAATGCCTTTGTACTTAATGCGAAATACAGGGTGTATCTAGATGATGGATATCACAGAAAAGAGAAGTAAATAGAACGCATATGAGATGGAAAATCTGTCGCCAGGTATTATGACAGAATCTTGCTTGAACATTCTCATTTATGTCAACGCATCGAACTCCGCATCCAAAGAACTTGGACCTTACCTTTTTGGGTTACGTCTTAAAGTTCTTTGTCCGCATCACAGCTGCTAACTGATTTCAAATAACTGACGTTTCGTTTATACGGGTGCAACTGGCTACAAAAAAAATCTTACAAAAATGCCTTGACAGCCGTTCTAATTTAAACAATTATTTTTTTCTTTTCTGTGATGGATATAGTCGAAGATATCATTGTACTCGTCATTATAAACATTTTTTCTCTTGGATCAACCCTAAAATTGTGAAATGAAATATCAAAACACTGTTTTAAACTATCACGGTTGTTCACTAAAGTTATATGATTATTTACGGGATATTTACCGTGGTAAGGTTGTGGAATGAGCTTCCGATATTTCGGCGCAGTTACATGCACCATGCCCACGGGAAGAGTCCACGGTACCTAAATATCCCGTAAATAATCATATAAATTTAGTGAACGACCGTGATAGTTTAAAACAGTGTTTTGATATTTCATATCACAATTTTAGGGTTGATCCAAGAGTAAAAAATGTTTATGATGACGGGAAGAATCTTCCAAGCAGTCAAGTAGCTTGAAACTTATCTTGCAGTACTCGTAAACATATTACAAATTTTCCCAAAAAGCTTAGGCTTACTTTAAAAATGAAACTATGCCGCAACTTTCACCGAATTCGTTACGAAGTATCAAAGTGTTTTTCCACCCAAGTGGGCTCTCAACTTCCTCAAAACTTGGCGAAACCGTCACGTACTCGATAGTCACAAAACTGAAACTTTTTTATGAATTCAATAAATTTCGAGAGCCTTATCGAGAATTTTCTAGAAAGTTCTAGGTCGAGAAATGTTAGTAGGCAGGTATATATAGGTAGGCATATTTAATTAACATAATCTGTGATGTTTTTTTTCATATCAGATTAGGCTTACGTTTGACCGCAATCTCGCCTCATGGGAAGCGACGATGCAGCCGAAGATGGAGAACGTTGGCCTATTAATAACCTATTAACCTTAGGCTTGAACATTCCAAGATTATAATGCTGCGGAAACACAGACAATGGCAAGACGTTCCATTGTTTTGCTGTTCTAATTAAGAATATACTATCAAATCTCTCTAGATTTGATAAGCTAATCTACGCTATGAAGTATATCAATGTTTCTTCATGTGAAAGTGATATCCATCCCTCAATATATCTTTAATTGACTCGCGAAAGCGCACAAGTAAATCGTAAATCGTATTTCACTCGAAGCTTTAGCAGACCAATTGGAAATGCATAAATAACAAACAGGGGCGTTTATTTGTTTCTCTCTTAAATTTACCATAAATGAATGGTTCCTTTAACCAGAAAAGGCTTAGAAATAGAAACTTTTAATTAAATGTATTTCGTGGGAGTTTTCGAAACGCAAACAATACCAAAACAATTTGAACAGAATATCTGTATTTAATTTTCAATATAAACTCAGGAATCATTGAAAATTATAGGGGGAAGGAATTAAACCAGTCGCAACCGGTTCAATTTCAAAAAGTCAGTATTAATATCCGATTTTTCATTTACAAAACGAGCAAAAGCGGTTATCGCTGAGATATGATTCGATTGTATTATCAACGTTTCTATCCTTTGAAGGTTGCGAAATATACAATGTGAATCCTTTGTTGGGTTTAATGAGTTTATTTAATTTCGTGTAAGGATTTTGTCGCAGAGAGAGCAATATTTTTTTTTCGTTTGAAATGTTATATTCTTAAACAAGAACTTTAGTTTCGATCGGGAATATACAGGGTGTAAGGGGAACACTCTCGAAGCCAAAAGAAGGTAATTGTACTCATTATTATGAACAACTTTTACTATGGGACCAGCCATGAAATTGCGAAAAAAAAATCAGCTGTTCCATACATTTTGTCGAGTGACAATGACCGTTTTCTATAGAACAGCTGATATTTTTTTCGCGATTTCATTGGTCCCATAGTAAAAAATTTTCATAATGATGAGTACAATTACCTTCTTTTGGCTTCGAGAGTGTTCCCCTTACACCCCGTATAATTCTGGCTGATGATGATGATAAATAGTACGGATGTCAATTAATCTATAAATCCTTATTGTCTGTCACAACTCTTCAGGCAGCTTGACATTAGACTTGGCAACTTAGCCCAAATTTACTTATCTAAGTACTTAGTTAAGTTTGGTTAAGCAGTATTTTGTCTCGTAATTATCTAAAACATGATTAATAATTCAGGTCGTAATTCACCGAGTAAGTAAGACTGAAGTTACGTGTCGCTACAATATTAACATGTATCAAGTTTCTGATTGAATTATCGCCGTAATTACTCGGATATCCACTTACGTCGAAGCCGAAATACTTAGCTGTGATAACGGAGGAGAATTAAACAATTAGATGACTTACATGAAGCATTTTACGAGATTAAGAGAAGGAATTTTACTGTGAATGATTTTTTGAATGAAAAGAGCGGCTAACAAGCTTGCTTTCCGCCTAATGGTAAGCTTGTAATACTAGCGATTCATGCTTTGCCAGTCCAAACAGGCGTTGTCTGAGGGTTTTTGGACACACACGTTAAATATAGTAATTTTTTAATAATTTTTTGACGAATCTTTGGTGTAATTCCGCTTCTACGTCACTTCAAGCCCGTTTCGTCATACTTAATTTTTTAATGTTCACTATTTTTCTTTATTGTTAGCTGGCTAGGCGTTTGACCATAACACAATTGATGGTGAGTGACAATAGAAATTAGAGATGATACAAGAGAAACCGACATCAACTTTGATCAAACTATATCTAAAACACTGTTTTAAACAATCACGGTTGTTCACTAAAGTTATGTGATAATTTACCGTGGTAAGGTTATGGAATGAGCTCCCGATATTTCGGCGCAGTTACATGCACCATGTTCACGGGAAGACTGAAAAATGCGGGTCGAACAGTTAAAAAGTTAGGTCTAGACATAACGATCTACCCTCTTTCTTAGTCTTCAAAAAAGGAGATATAGTTAGGTGACGTGGCGGATGCGAACGCATCTGGCCTAAGTCGAACCAAAGTTGAAGTTAAGCTAAGCTGGCCAAGTTCAGTCCTCAAAGATACCTAAGCAACGCACTGACAATGCTCCGGGTATTATAGGTGCCTATAGGCAGCGGTGACCATCAGGTGGCCAGTAGCATGTTTGCCAATTTTTTTTTTTTTTTAAACTCCCAGCCGTCGTCCTTGCCACCTTTTTGCATGATGTGGACTATTGGTTCGTTCATTGTCCCTACAAGATTCTAATAGTGCGTGAAAAATTAGTAAGTGAGGCGTACTTACAGTATTTGCGTTAAATTGTTTAACGGTAAGTATTTTTTTTTTTCAAACATGGAAACGTTTTAACAAAGCGATATTTGTAGTAAGGCACATCTCCCTTGTTTGTCTGGTCTGATATAATCATATTATAGCCTTTCTTGTGAAGATTCCGCTATCCAAGTCGGTAACTGATTCATTTTGTATCGTCAATTTAATCAGGTACTTTATGCTATTAACGGGAAACCCAATAAAGATGTACACAATGTAAAGCTAACGGCGTCGCAATTCCCCGATCAATATGTAATTTAGGCAGGGAAATGATCCCGACCCTATGGGACTGCGAGCATCCACGTGATGCAAAATACCGATGGAAGGACGAAGGTTAGGCAATAATTATATCAAGCCATGGTATAGGAAATACCAGGGGAAATATATGGCGAGGTTTAGCCGATTTTGAATGTACGTCATGGGTTAAGGTAGATAAGGTGGTATCTTGTTAACCATGGCGTAGCTCGACTAGGTATTTTTAATAATAATAGGCTCATGTTTGACCTCTCCTCTTGTTAAGGCGAGGTTTTCCCACTTTTAAGCGTCGCTTATTACTACAGATGACCATAATCCTTGGTTTATTGTATTAAAGTCGCATTTACCGGAGCAAAAACATGGCGCTTGCACACAGTCGTGCGTTTCACTACTTCTATTTTTGGGGTTTTTCTTATATTTTTCGAAAAGTAATGTAAAATGTACCTCACCGGTTTCCTTCATAATTATGAAATCTATATATCAAGATATCGCAGACATAATATATTAAACAGGTAATTGAATGAATCTAAATAAACAGGGATAAAAACGCAAATCAGTGCCACCTTAATATATTTTTTCTATTGAGCGAAATGTGCTTAATCGTATTTCGGTCTCATGGGTTTCCTATTTAAAGCATTAAATTTTGTTATGACATAATTTTTATAGGTTTAAGCTAACCATGGAGGTATGCACACTTAAACTAGAATGACCATAATTGCTAAAAACGCGTCTTAAGCGATAATGCGGTCTACGATGGAGCACGCTTGCCTAGAAGAAACCGATTCACTTGTTTTGTGTATAACAATACAAAAATATTCCAAAATCCTCGTGATAAATAGGCTAAGTCCTAAGTTATCCCTGTGAATTGGTGTCGCCAGTATAAAACTGTCATGTGCCAAATACTTCTAATGGAGTGTGTAAGGTATTAAATCCAGGTATTTTCAGCGGTAGGATTACGTGGAATATATCTGTGCTCGTTCCAGGACTATTTACGATCATATTTTAATGTTTTTATGAAAAACTGAACCTAGACATATTTTACCATCGATATAAGTAAATATTATGTCGGCGCGTTCACGTTTCGGCACACGGGCGCAACTACCGTTGGATAGTTTTTAAGGCTTTTAGATTATGTAGGTAGGCGTCACCTACCTTTGTTTTGGTGGACTAGTGATGGAGGTGGCGCCATCACTGGTGTAACGCTGCAGTAACTTACTCTGCTGAAGTTCGTTGTGAAGTTGTGTCGTTGTGTCGTTGACAACCAAGTTTAGCAAGTTGGTGTACCGTCCGGCAGAGGCGCTAGTGAGCGCGCGGACACGTGAGGGTCGGTGGAGCTCACTTTGCTTTGGGTTGTGAATATGGACTGTTAGTAGCGTTCGTTACAAGGCGAAACACCTTGTCCCCAAGTAATTTTCAAGTAATTTGATATTGTAATTATCAATCATAGTGCGACGAAATAAAAACTGTGTCAATGTACGTGTGATGTCTAATTCTCCTCGGCCGCTATACTCACGCCATAGAAACAAGATATTCTAATGAAGATTGACCGCCGGCGACCCTTCTGCACGACGCACGCACCGACATAATTATATGTGCTAGGTACTTTTACTTTGAAATTTTAAGTATTGAGAATTTGATTCAATTTTCTCAGATCAGAGCAGACAGATGATCGCTAATTTAATAAAATTGTGATAGTTTAGTAAATTGAGAAAAAATTAAATTTAAGGTTTAAATTATTTAGGTATAAAATTAATAATAATTCCATTTTTATAATGCATTTTATCAATAACTGGCTACGCCCCCACGCTTTCACTCGCAGGGGTTACTCTTTATAACATCAGTTATCTGCCAGCGAAAGTACCGTCAAAATAAGTCTAGCCTTTTCATAGTACATAGAGAACATAATTACACACATACATATTTTTATACACACACACACAATTTTTTTGTTTGTTGTCTTTCAATACTTTTAGACGCAAAATATCTAAAGTTATTGCCAGCATGTATTGTGGTCGTTTACAGGGTTACGCGGGAAAGGTGTACTAAGCCGAAAGGTCTATAATAACCATTATTTTTGCCTTTCGTACCGATTCATGGAAAAGCTGAGTTTTTTAAGATTTCTGGATTGGTCCCATAGTGTGCTATTATGTCTTCTGTGCCCATAGTAAAAAAATCGTAATGATAAGTAGGTATATAAGACCCCTTTCGGCTTAGTACACCTTTTCCGCGTAACCCCGTACATGTCATAAATTAAAATTCTAACAATAATGATTCAATGGTCAATCCACTGACATATTTTTCCTACTCCACCATTGTTTACACAAAAATTTTGGTTCTCCAAACAGAATGATTAAAATCAGCTTGAAATTTGACTCCAAAAACACGTTCTGAATAACAGATCCATTTCATTGTTTTCATGTAGTAAGCGATATCATAATTGCCCAGCATTGTCTGTCATAATTAACAAAATGTATCTACTAACAAACTTATTGTAGGGCTTCATAATATATATTCAGTATAAATGAGAAATTTTAGTAATGACTGCAGTAGGTCAATTTGTTTATCATACAACTAGCGGTCCGCCCCAGCTTCGCACGGGTATAGATTATAGCCTATGTCACCCGCGGATAGTGTAGCTTCCCGTCAGTGAAAGAATTTTTCAAATCGGTTCAGTAGTTTCGGAGCCTATTCAATGTAAACAAACAAACAATCAAATCTTTCCTCTTTATAATATTAGTATAGATTATAGTAATGTCTATCTGTTAACTATTTAAATTAATAACATCAATTATCTGAACGTTTGAAATTATTTCGACAGTTAATTTGATTAATACTTTTTTGTATAAATAATTCTTACGGTATTTTTATACCATCTCTCTAGATTTGTACGTCTACAATCTAGGCAAAACATGATACAAAGTGACAAATATTTTAACCCACCTATTGTGCATGCGTTTTTAAATGTGTGTATGTTTTACTCGTGTTTTGTGCAAATAAATAATCTTTATCTTATCTTTATCATAGTATCTGGTATAAGTTTTATTTTAAGTGCGATAAGAAAATATAAGCTTTGGTATTTTTTATCACAAGTACTCGGTAAGTGGGTCATTGATGACTCCAAAATATGGCCAGTAAATATCACTATAAAGTAATTTAAAAAACGAACTAGTCCCATGTCAAAAAATACCACTGAGCTCACTTTTTAGGGTTCCGTACCCAAAGAGTAAAAACGGGACCCTATTACTAAGCCTACTATGTCTGTCTGTTCGTCTGTTCTACCTATTAACGGCTGTATCATTCGAACCGTAATAGATAACCATGGGAATTTTTCAAAGAATATGTAATGTTACGGCGGATTAACTAAGAAATAATAAAAAAGTCAAAGTAGCATCCGCCGTTACATTTCATTTATTCTGTGAAAATTTCAACTGGCAATCTATTACGGCTCGAAAGATACAGCTGTTAAAAGTAGGACGTCCTAAAGCATTTATTTTTATAGATATTTTATTCCGGCCGGCCATGTCAGCGTAGACTCAGCATTTCATTGTATGGGACAGACTGTTCTTGAAGGTAGATTTTTTTAGGGATAATCTATGACCAAATAAAAATATAGAGTCCCTACGGCGCACTGCCAAAGTGACGCCAAAATCGCTTCCATAACTACGTGAATTCCCTATAAATACACGACTAACGCACACATACGCATTCAAAACTACGTGAATATCTTGTCAGAACGTCGTACTGAAAAAAACCATTTTAAAAAGAAACAATGACTTCTTGCAGTGTTAAGAACTGTAAAAACAACACAAAAGTAAATAAGAAGAAGGATGGAATATTCCCACACTTATATATTTATATTTTCACTTATTTTGATGAATGAAAAATTAAACGAACAGAACTTCGACTACTCACACATGTTTCAAAAAGTGGCTTCACTTTTCGTGTTCGCGGTAGTCCCTCTGTATTTTTATTTGCTCTGAGAGGGATAATACGAAAATCCAGATAGTATTGTGACAAAGTTCGTTATTGAAGTAGCGCAGAATCCGGCCGGTACTTGCTCAGCAGATTACGCCCCTCGTGCTCCTCGAGACTAATATCAGGTAACTTAGAATTCGCCGAGCTCGCTCCTCCAAGTACTTGGATCCCTAACAATGCCGATTTTGCTCAAATATGACTTTATGTAATATCAAGTTTGTGCGATTGTAAACGCAAACGCATTAAAATTAAAATAGGTACTTTTAGTGTAATGTGATAGCAATATAAACTTACACATCTTGGCAAATGTTCTTTTTAGGGTTCCGTACCTCAAAAGGAAAAAGGGACCCTTATAGGATCACTTCGTAGCCCGTCAGTCCATCTATATGTCTGCCTGACTGTCAAGATTCAAGGGAATCAAAACCTTACTTGGTACTTCCCGTTAACTAGAATAATGAGGCATGAAGCAAGGTCTCACAGCACATATAAAGGAAGGAAGTTGGCGAACAAGAAAACGGGCCGCCTGATAGTAAGCGATCACTATCGCCTATAGATACCTGTAATACCAGAGGCGTCACACATACGTTGCCGACCTTTAAAGACTCTATTAGTAACCCTTTTGAAGAGCCCCATGTTATTGTTACTCGGAAATGCTGCAGGATTCTCATTCACATATTGCAGGTGTGAGGCAAAAAAATATCGCGTAAAACGCACAGTGTGCGAAAGTTCTGAGTCCTTTGAAGTACATGTTTGTAAAGTTAGGCATGAAAGGATATAGGGGGGATAAGGTTAGAGTAGAACTCAAGATGTGCTCGAAGATGAACACATCTAAAGAAATAAGCTGGTTTTTGTTTACTTACTTTACAATTGACTGCCCCGGTGGCTCAGTTGGTAGTGAACCTATCTTCTGTGCTTGGGGGCGTGGGTTCGATTCCCATCTAGGACAAACATTTGTGTGATGAACATTTGTGTTTGTTCTATGTCTGGGTGTTAATATCTATTTAAGTATGTATTTAAAAATATATATGTACGTATATCAGTTTCTGGCAGCCATATTACAAGCTTTGCTTAGTTTGGGGTCAGATGACCGTGTGTGCAAAAATGTCCCAGATATTTATTTATTATTATTATTTATTAATTTGTATTTGAAATGTGGCATAATTTGTTTGTGGTGATGATTTAGCGTCCAGACCAACCATCCAGACCAAACTGCGACCAGAACCACCGGAGGATGGGCAGCAGCGTCCTGTTAGTACACGGTGAACGTACTGCGATCTCCAAGCCGCCTGCCAAGCGTGGGGATTGTGGCAACACCCCTCTCTAAGAGGGAGGCCTTGTTCAGTAGTGGACATTTAATGGCTGATGATGTGTGTGTGTGTGTGATGATTTAGCGTGGGACGTCCTTAGAATCGATAGAGTGACGATATACGTAAGGCAGCTGACAGTTCCTAAAAGCAAAAAAACCGGAGAAGGGCTGATCGAACTGCCTTGGGGCAGGCTTATATGCAGCAGTGGATTAAAATGGGGTGATTATGATACGATGAACCAACTTTTGACGGCGGGAATTAAAACAAACATAATCATCAGTCATCATTATCAGTCATGTTCCCATGGACACAGGCCTTCTCTCAGAGAGAGGCTGGGCCCTAATCCACCATGCTGGCCCAGTGCATGTTGGTGAATGTCACGTCATGTCTTTGAACTTTTGAGGTTCTCGGACATACCTACCGGTTTCCTCACGATGTTTTCCTTCGCCGTTTTTGTGTGATAGAATAAGAATAGAATAAGAATAAGAATATTTATTTTAGCAAAATAAGTACAGAGGTGCTTAACTAATAAATTAAATACTAGTCGTTAGTGGTTCCGTACTACGTCTAAAATAGGTTGGCAGTGAACCCCAAACTAGGCACAAGGTCTGTTTCTTGGGGCTCGAGTGCGCGGTTACCGGAAAAAGTACAGTGTAAATTGTTTAAAATAAGAAAAGGTTTGCTATCAGATCTATATGGGCTACTTACTCTGATACAGTACAAACAGTAAGGAAACTAAATCAAACAAGTTATATATATAAAAATTCTACATGATACAAAGTAAAGAGAGCAAAGAGTTTATCAATATTTTGTAAAGTTATGATTATGAGGTATACATTCAGTTCTTCAACACTATTCTCTATATAGACTATGCATAAGATCTTCTGTTTCATCGTAGGATAGATTTAAAAGCCAGTCTTTGAGTTTCTTTTTGAGAGCATATTTCGTTAGATCTTTGCAGTCGCTCAGCCTCTTTCTTACGTTAATATACGTACAGAGAAGCGAGTAAGCAGGAGCACGTTTTGCAACTAATGACCGAGTGCGGGGGAGTGGTAGTAGATTGGCTCTAGTCGCTCGCTTGGCCATCAAAGCTACGTAGTCTTCTCGAGATTTTATGCCGGAGTGGGTTTTTAAGACAGCGACGTATATAAATAGTTGACGAACTCTTAGAACCTTGAATTCGGCATAAAGTAAATCTGTTGGAAAACGAAAAGGTTTACGCAGCATAACCTTGATCAGTGCCCGTTGTGCTCTTTCAACGCTCTTGAGAATGGTTTTACCAGCACTGCCCCAGATTGAGATACAATACTGAATTATCGACTGGCACAGCGCGGAGTAAATTTGCTTTAGGAGTGGTGCGCAGTCTCGTAGATTTTTCATTATGTGAATCAGCTTGCGTGTGCGAGAAGACAGTTCAGATTTTCGTCTATCGTTACCCCGAGGTATCTGATGCTAGTAGTGCTATCAATAGTGCCACATGAGCAATAGAGGGGTCGAGTCTGGAAAACTGATGAACAGTGGTGAATTTTAAGTTGTAAGTGAGCAGGCGGACGAGAAACACAAGTTTTGGTGAAAGCTATGTACTTGGTTTTTTTAGTATTCAATGTTAACAGGTTTTTGTCAAGGGTTTCAGCAATTTCAGCCAGACCCGCCTCGGCTGGATTGAATACACGGGACCATGTCTCTCCATGGAAAATAATAGCCGTGTCGTCAGCGTAAGTGATTATTTCAGCGTTAGGGAGTGTACTGTTTACTATTTCATTAATATACAGAAGAAACAGTGTAGGCCCGAGTATGCTGCCTTGCGGAACGCCATAAGTGATTGGAAGATGGTCACTGGAATGATCACCAACTTTGACAAATTGTCTACGATCAGATAAGTAACTTTTAAACCATTCCAGTGCCACACCCCTTACACCAGATGCGTCCAGCCGTGATGGCATTGAAAAAGGCATATATTATTTAGGTACTAAACTTAAAAAGTCAAGTCGAGGATCGAAACGGGTGCCGTCAAATTATGCTACTCGGTAAACAAACATATAATAATTGGTTTTAATGAACAATCATCACGAATAGTCTTCGTCTCGTTAAAAAAAACCTTTATGTGTCCACAGAACAGTATATTACAAGTATTAGATAGATACATGATTCATAGCATTTTTTTTTTTTAATAAATATTCCGGACTTTTTTGCACACACGGTCATCTGACCCCAAACTAAGCAAAGCTTGTGATATGGCTGCCAGAGACTGATATATATACATATATAGGTTTAAATACCACCAGAACCACCAGAGGATGGGCAGCAGCATCCTCCTAATTTAATGGTGAACCTTCTGCTATCCCCAAGCCGCCTGCCAAGCGTGGGGATTATGGCAACCCCCCCCCCCCCCATGTCAGACAAAGTAATATCACGGCCCCTAGTCCCCGGCAGCTCCTCTATCCCTGGCCATGGTAGCGGGCCAGGTAACGGTGGAGCAAGGGGTGCTAAGAATCACCGGCAGTTGCCCCGCTACCACCCCCAACATAATTTGGCCCTGGTAACGCACAATGTTCGCACACTGCGGACCGACGAGAAGATTGTCGAGCTGGAGGAAGAATTGAGCAAAATACGATGGGACATCATAGGACTATCTGAAATCCGACGAGAGGGACAGGATACGATAGTTCTGGATTCCGGGAACATGCTCTTCTTCCGGGAAGGAGAAAGAAAGTCCCAGGGTGGTGTAGGTTTTCTCGTCCGCAGGTCACTCATCAACAACGTGATCAAAGTCGATAGTGTGTCGAGCAGGGTAGCATACCTTATACTCAGAATAACCGATCGTTATTCGCTGAAGGTCATACAGGTATATGCGCCGACCTCGACATACCCTGATGATGAAGTAGAGGCGTTGTATGAGGAGATATCCGAGGCCATACATACCTCCGAAGCATACTTCACCGTTGTTATGGGTGACTTTAACGCAAAGGTGGGCACACGGAATGTCGATGAGTTAAGAGTGGGGTCATATGGGTATGGACGGCGGAATCCGAGAGGCCAACGGCTGGTCGACTTTATGGAGAAGGAGGAACTCTATTTGATGAACTCCTTCTTTCAAAAGCGACCATCCAGGAAGTGGACGTGGATGAGCCCCGATGGTTCGACCAAAAATGAGATCGACTTCATCATGACGACCAAGAAGCGAATATTCAATGATGTCTCTGTGATCAGCAAGGTGAAAACCGGTAGCGATCACCGTATTGTCAGAGGCACATTGAATATCAACATTAAGCTAGAGAGGTCACGTCTGGTGAAGTCCACGCTCCGTCCTGGTCATGCCCAAATCCAAAACCCAAATGACTTCCAACTTGAACTGCATAATCGCTTCCAGGGCCTAGCCGAAAGCGGAACTGTGGACGAACTAAACAATGGGCTGGTGGAAACTGTCCAAGCAGTGGGGTCCAAGTTCTTTAAGACCCCACCCCGAAAAAGACCCCAGAAGCTCTCAGACGAAACCATTAAACTAATGAAAGACCGGACTGAGATGAGACTGCAATCTTCAGCTGATATGTCGGAATATGGTCAACTTAATAGACGAATCTCGAAATCGGTGCGACACGATCTGCGCTCCTACAATACAAGATGTATTAGGGAGGCAATTGAGCGGAACCAGGGCTCGAAAGTGTTCGCGAAGAATTCGTCTATTGGGAAAAGCCAAATGACAAAGCTGAAGATCGAGGATGGCAGTATCATTTCGGCAAAGTCGGAGATTCTGAGAGAGCTTGAGAGGTTTTATGGACAGTTGTACACCTCGACACGACAGCCTATTGTCAGTACAGCTCAGGACAAGAGAGCTAAACTGACCCGACACTACACTGAGGACATCCCAGACATCAGCCTGTACGAGATTAGTATGGCTCTGAAACAGCTTAAGGACAACAAGGCACCGGGTGATGACGGAATCACGACAGAACTACTGCGAGCGGGTGGAAAACCGGTACTTTTAGTCCTCCAGAAGTTATTTAATTCCGTCATACTCGATGGTACTACGCCTGAAGCATGGCACAGGAGTGTGGTGGTGCTCTTCTTCAAAAAAGGTGATAACACCTTATTGAAGAATTATAGACCCATCTCACTCCTGAGCCATGTGTACAAGTTGTTCTCCAGAGTCATTACGAACCGTCTCGAAAACAGGTTTGATGACTTTCAGCCTCCCGAACAAGCCGGTTTCCGTAAAGGCTGGAGCACCATAGACCACATACACACGCTCCGCCAGATTATACAGAAGACTGAGGAGTATAATCGGCCATTATGCCTAGCGTTTGTGGACTATGAGAAAGCCTTTGATTCAATCGAGACCTGGGCAGTATTGCAGTCCCTCCAGCGTTGTCATATCGACTATAGGTATATCGAAGTGTTAAAGTGTTTGTATAGAAACGCCACCATGTCGATCCGATTACAGGACGAGAGCACGGAACCAATCCAATTGCAGAAAGGCGTGAGACAGGGAGATGTTATCTCTCCGAAACTGTTCACGAACGCATTGGAGGACGTTTTCAAGCTCTTGGACTGGAACGGATTAGGCATCAACATCAACGGCGAATACATCACTCACCTTCGTTTTGCCGATGATATAGTCATCATGGCAGAGTCGCTGGAGGACCTAAATACCATGCTCAGCGACCTCAGTAGCCTTTCCCAACAGGTGGGTCTTAAAATGAACATGGACAAGACAAAAATCATGTCGAATGTCCATGTTGAACCCGTGCCGATAGTCGTTGGGAACGATACTCTAGAAGTTGTTGACCATTACACCTATCTTGGACAGATTGTTCAGTTAGGTAAGTCCAACTTAAGCAAAGAGGTCGCCCGAAGAATCCAACTCGGATGGGCAGCGTTCGGGAAATTGCGTGACATCTTCTCGTCCAAGATACCACAGTGCCTCAAGACGAGGGTTTTTGACCAGTGTGTGTTGCCAGTGATGACATATGGTACTGAGACGTGGTCCTTAACTGTTGGCCTTTTGGAAAAACTCAGAGTCACTCAGCGGGCAATGGAGAGAGCTATGCTCGGAGTTTCTTTGCGCGATAAAATCCGAAACGTGGATATTCGCAAAAGAACCAGAGTCACCGACATAGCTGTTAAAATTTGCAAGTTGAAGTGGCAATGGGCAGGCCACATCGCTCGAAGAACCGATAACCGATGGGGAAGAAAGGTTCTTGAGTGGAGACCACGAACCGGAAGACGCAGCGTAGGTAGGCCTCCCACTAGATGGACCGACGACATAGTGAGAGTCGCTGGCATCCAGTGGATGCAAATGGCAGGCTGTCGTTCAGTGTGGAGGTTAAAGGGGGAGGCCTATGTTCAGCAGTGGACGTCTTCTGGCTGATGATGATGAGGTTTAAATACACACTTAAATAGATATTAACATCCAGATATAGAACAAACACAAATGTTCATCACACAAATGTTTGTCCTAGGTGGGAATCGAACCCACGCCCCCAAGCTCAGAAGGCAGGTTCACTACCAACTCGACCAACGGGCTATCGATTATTCTACACTGCGCCATAACTCCAAATGGCGCAATTCAGCCGAAGTGGGAATAACACTGCATAATGCGGTAGGTTAGTGGTGATATAAAACACCCGAGTGCGACCTGCCTCGCCCCCTCGGGGCGTCACGTACCACTTGGAGTTAGACACGGGAACATTCCATCAGTGTTAGCATTGTTGTAGAAAATCAATGACGGCGCGTAACTTGGATTTCAAAGAACGGGCCAAGAAGCTCACCAGCAATGAATCTTTAGTTCTGGCTAAGCTTCTTAGTCTTGAGCATCAAAGAAAGAAAGAAAGAAAGAAAGAAAGAAAAAATATTTATTTATGACAGAAACAAAGTATATAAACATTATGAATAAAATTAAAACAACAAAGTAATAGTTTCAACGCAAAGTTGCTAGTCTATCGGTTTTTTATCGGATACATTTCGGAGAGTGTGCATCTGATCTGCACGATCTAATTCCCTCCTGCCCATTTTTCTGTCGGACTGCCAGAGTGGGCACGAAAAATCGTCACCGCTTTATGGTTGGTATTCCGAAAACCCGTACGAAGCGCTTTGATCCCACATTTATTTTGCGAACTGCTAGTCTGTGGAATTCGCTGCCTGAATGGGTGTTCCCCGATGGTTACAATCTGGGCGTCTTCAAATCACGAGTGAATCGGTTCCTTCTAGGCAAGCGTGCTCCAACGTAGACCGCATCATCGCTTACATCAGGCGTGATGGTGGTCAAACGCAAGCCTATTATTTATAAATAAAAAAAATCTTAAGGTGGCGGTACTGGCGGTGTAAGTTTAGTGTTTTTTTATTTTTATTCTTCTTCATCATAATCAGCCTTTTAACAGTCCACTGTTGGACTTTTAGCCTACCCCCCGAAAGGGTGATTGGGCTATATCCACCACGCTGGCCCAGTTTGGTCGGTTCACATACGCCATTGAATTTCTTCTCCATACGTATGCAGGTTTCCTTACGATGTTTTCCTTCGCCGAAAAGCCAGTGGTATGAAAATCCGTTCATATACTCCAAAGAGCTCATTGGTACGGGCCCAGGGTTGGAACCCGTGACCTCATACTTTCAAGTCTAGCGGTATCCTAAATAGGCTACCACGGTTATTTTTATTGTACAGTAATAAGTATTCATTTGATATTTAACAGAGTTCAAAACTGTGAAGGAAAAACGTCGTGTGGAAACCGGTATACCAAGAAACACAGTTCAAAGACATAATGACATTCACTAACATGCACTGGGCCAGCATGGTAGACTAGGACCCATCCTTTATCTCTCTCTCTCTCTCTCTCTCTCTCTCTCTCTCTCTGAGAGAAGGTCTGTGTCCCAGCAGTGGGAAATAATAGGCTGACATGATAATGAATTGTGCAAATGCAAAATGAAATGCATTTTTTTTTCTCCGCAGAATTTTTTCTAGTACCCCGTTAGGTCCACTAAAGGTATATAAAAATCGTCTTTCTTGCCGACTTCAAAAAAGTAGGGGGCTCTTTATTTGGTTGTATTTATTTTTATGATTATAATCTCAGAACTCCGTCATTCCTAAACCGATTTTTTTTAAGATATGCTCTCAGGTAAGTCCCTTCTAAACTTCAACTTCATCAAAATTCAAACAATAGGTAGGTTAGGTTATTATTTAAAATCTAAATAACTGAAGAAAAAAAAAACATCTAAGTATACGAAATTGCGTTTTTACAAATTTTAGATTGATTTTTCAAATGGATAATTCAAGGTGATTTATCAAGATATTCGTCGGTCTGTGGCTTGACAAAAGTTATTCCTCTCGTAATACTTTAAATGGTGAATTAATTAGGCCGAATAAATCGCTGGATAAAGAAATAAAGTCATAAACCATTGAATGTTTAAATTTGTAGAGGATCAGGAAGTTCGCGAGTTGTTGAATTTGTTGGACTTTGATCGGATTTAATTACCGGAGGCTACGCTTTGAAGATCAAATTGTCCGGATCAATTGATTCAAGAATTTTTACGGAAGTTCTCGATGAGCCAAATATTTATTTAAAACACGAACATAATTACGGAAAAGGCTAGAGGCAAAACGTAGACTTATCGTGGTAGTACATAGAGCTTAGTGGTAGCGTATAAAGACTACAATAATGTCTACGTCGTAGCCATGTCTACATCGTAGCTATGTCTACATCGGGGCTTTATCTACGACGTAGATGCTTACGCCGTAGGTATGCCTACGACTTGGACAAAGGACATATTTTATTAAATCTATGTGGTGAGGTTATCTATAAAACAACTAAATTTAGGTGCTTGCATCGATGGTATGCTCAAAAGTACTCTGTACGCCGGGATACGTGTCGAAAACGATTTCATTTTATTTCTTATATCCACCGATACCGGTATCAGCGGGTAAAATGAAAATGTTTTTTTTTAAGGAAACGGATCCCAGGATCGGTGGATACAACTCGCCGGGATCCGTGGCTAATTCAAACCGATACCGAGATCCGTGGATACAAACCCCTTACGACGATGTACTCGTAGACATGATATCGTAGTATTTTCTCTATTGACACTGATGTTTTTCTGCACAATATGTATTTAGATTTTTTCCAATCCATGTTTGGCCTTTCGCTCAAAAGGCTACAAAGTTCGATACCGCCTTTGATCCAGCGCCAGTCTGAATATTAATCGACACAGGAACAAAAGCTGTTAGGAATCTTTTTGTGTTCCATTTGTATTAAAGAGCTATTTGTTGTTCAGTTGCTGTATTGTTCAGATTTGTTGTAATAACCTGCGAGATTATGAATTTTGTATTTATACTCTCTCTTTTTTGTTTACTTCTGTATGTTACAAGGCTTCTTAGTCTTGAGCATTGACGTAAAGTTGCTAGTCTATCGGTTTTTTATCGGATACATTTTGGAGAGTGTGCATCGGATCTGTACGATCTAATTCCCTCCTGCCCTTTTTTCTATCGGACTGCCAGAGCGAGCACGAAAAATTGTCACCGCTTTATGGTTGATATTCCGAAAACCCGTACGAAGCGCATTGATTCCACATTTATTATGCGAACTGCTAGTCTGTGGAATACGCTGCCTGAATGGGTGTTCCCCGATGGTTACAATCTGGGCGTCTTCAAATCACGAGTGAATCGGTTCCTTCTAGGCTAGCGTGCTCCAACGTAGACCGCATCATCGCTTAACATCAGGCGTGATGGTGGTCAAACGCAAGCCTATTATTTATTTTAAAAAAAACAAGTGCACTAATGATAAGAATTTTAGGATATTTTTCTGGTTATAGAAGCATGGACTTTTTTGTTTTGGAGACTAACGTGGATTTAATTTCGTTTATTTTTACGGAACTGCTCATCATCATCATCATCATCATCAGCCAGAAGACGTCCACTGCTGAACATAGGCCTCCCCCTTTAACCTCCACACTGAACGACAGCCTGCCTTTTGCATCCACTGGATGCCAGCGACTCTCACTATGTCGTCGGAACTGCTCACGTAAATTGAAATCGGATACTCCATACTTTCAGCTACCCGGGTGTTCCCCGATGGATACAATCTGGGTGTCTTCAAATCACGAGTGAATCGGTTACTTCTAGGCAAGCGTGTTCCAACGTAGACCGCATCATCGCGTAACATCAGGCGAGATGGTGGTCAAATGCAAGCCTATTGATTATAAAAATCTAAAAATTTAACTGCATATGGTGAAAAGTATATTTTACCATAATAATAATATCTTTTTTTTTTTTTTATTCTTAAAATAATTACAATCAATTTTTTTAATATTCTTACTTAGCGAATAAGTTGACAATACACAAATCACGATCACAAATTAAATTTCCACTAAATAATTCCCACCAGAAACAAAAGCAAATTAACAGCGCACCTCATAAATAAGGCCGAACTCCTTTTGAAAGGAAATACCCACAAATGTGTATAAAAACACCCAACACATAACACGGTTGCGTATAACGTATGAACTGAGTGTGTTGTATACTTCGATCAAAATAAAATGAATGGACGGGCCCTGAAGAAGCGCATTTTTGAAAGTTACAAAATGAGCGCGGGCTCTCACTTGGTTTCAGTCAGTTTTTAGCCGTAGGAAGTGCGACACGCGTCTATTGTTACATGATAACGACAAAATTATGTCTTCGTGTGTTTTCCCGAAATGTAAATACACACCAAAAAACCGCTATCTATTTTTTGTAACAAATTTACTGTACATGGTTATAATTAGATGTTAAAGTGTATCTCCGACGGTTTTGACTCGTTTTTACTGAGCAAGTTCAATGGTTATGGCCTGTCCATTCATTTTATTTTGGCCGAAGGTTGTATACACAAGTGTGTGTTTATGTGTCTGCGGTGTGAGCGGTTGAATGGCCGCGCCGGGCGGTGCTGTTTGTGTCCTCGATGGGAAACCTTTTAAATTGGAATACAGTGTACTCGAATCGTACAATGGTCGGAATGGCATTTGTCTGTAAGAGGTCGGGACGATTGTGGAAAGATTTGAGTACAAGTAGACTGTAGAGCACAGAAAAGAGAAGTAAATAGAACGGAAATGAGAAAGAAAATCTGTTACCAAGCATAGCGAGTGAACTTTCATTGAACATTCTTATTTAGATCAACGCATCACAGTCGCTAACTGAATTCGAATGACTGACGTTTTGTTTATATGGGTGCAACTGGCTACAAAAATGCCTTGACAGCCGTTCTAAATTAAAATTTCTTTTCTGTGCTGTAGATTTATTTAGACTGTAGTAGGTAGGTAGGAGGCAGGCTGTCGTTCAGTGTGGAGGTTAAAGGGGGAGGCCTATGTTCAGCAGTGGACGTCTTCTGGCTGATGATGATGATGATGATGATGATGAGGTAGGACCTTAAACATTTCTTTGATTTTTATTCGTTACCCGTAAGTGCTTACGTTATTTGTTTGTTTCTATGCGCGATAGAATACGGAACTGTAGATATTTGCTGAAGAACCAGAGTCACCGACATAGCTGTTAAAATTAGCAAGTTGAAGTTGAAATGGGCAAGCCTTATTTCCACACGAAGAACCGATAACCGATGGGGAAGAAAGTTTTTGAATGGAGACCACGAACCGGAAGATGTAACATAGGTAGGCCTCCCCCTAGATGGACCGACGACATCGTGAGAGTCAAGGGCATCTAGTAAATGAGGAGCTCTATGTTTAGTAGTGGACGTGTTCTGGCCGATGATAATGGCAGTAAAAATCCATATATTATGGAAGTCTGGCAACACTGCTGCAGGTTATGATACACGTGCCAGATCTTTTCAGTGCAGATAATTAAAAACCTACTAATTCCTTAAGTTTCTCCGTGTTCCCTATAAAGAACAATCTAGGTTTCTTCAAGCCAAGAGTGCACAAGTACTTCATGGGCAAGCATGAAGCACTTATGCCTCCATCATCATGGCTATCAAGGATCTATCTTAGACTACACACACACACTCACATCATCAGCCATTAAATGTCCACTGCTGAACAAGGCCTCCCTCTTAGAGAGGGGTGTTGCCATAATCCCCACGCTTGGCAGGCGGCTTGGGGATCGCAGTACGTTCACCGTGTACTAATAGGATGCTGCTGCCCATCCTCCGGTGGTTCTGGTCGCAGTTTTAGGACATACCCGGGTCCAGGGTCTTAGACTACATCGTTTCTTTTATTCTGGTGAGTTGTGGTAAAACTCTAGGGTTTAGAGTGATATACTTTTTGTGATTTCATTGGCCTAGACTCTAGCTAGGCCAATGAAATCACAAAAACCAAAAAAGAGTTTAATTATCTTATAACCTTGTTAATATCAAATAGTAAACACATCAGCCGTTAAACTATTATAATCAAGAGAACGATCGACACGTGCGCCCTCTAGGGTAATTAAACATCTCCAGAACTTGGAACTTGCGCTCAACTCTCTCAAGGCGCTATTATTGTGCGCTAGAGGCAGGTTTGAGCTAATTATTATTAAAGATACCGATTAACAGTCGCTCCGGTCTTTCACTGAGAGCTTAGAGAGATCTTATACTATATACTAGCGACCTGCCCGCCCGGCTTCGCACGGGTGTAATTTACGTGCGAAGCCGGGACAGGTCGCTAGTCATATAAATAAACCTTCCTTGAAAATGTATCTAACAGATGGTGAAAACCGTATCAAAATCCGTTGCGTGGTTTAGGAGGAGTTAGGGGCCATACAGACATACAGACAGACAGACAGACGCGGAAAGCGACTTAAATTTATACTATGTAGAGAAAAGGTGATGAGGTGTTTGTAAAACAACCTTTTGAACGATCGCTCAAAACATTGTTTCCTTAAACTGCACATAATTTATTTAGGTACTAAATAAGTCATTGGTGCAGGGCGGAGGTTCGAACCGGGTGGCGTCAGATTATATAGCGCACATGTTACCGCTCGGCCACCATCGCTCACCGCTTCCTTCTTTCACTTCCAATTGATTTTAACAGTGGTACTCTTAAATTGAATTGACCATAGTTTGATCCATAAAAGGTACTGCCACAGAAGACATAAAGGCTGCTTGTTTTTTTTTATTGCATATTTTTTAAGTCTTCTTGTTGTGAGTGTCTCTAATGAGCTGTCACTCCGCCATGCTTGTTCACAAAGTTGCTCTACTAAAACGTGGTATAATCTATGTTACAATGAAGCAGCTTCCCGGCCGTTTATCCGCAGTAGTTGGTGCTTCCCAACGTCCTAAATTACATTGTTTTATTTGAAGTTCCGGCGTCGTGATTTACAATCGGTTCGGGAATGTTTGTTTTGGCCAGAGGCGTTTGTTTATTTTCACACTTGAGCTCGGAATTGGATAGTTTTAACGGTTTTCGCTTTAAAATGAGGATAGAATTTTAGCTTTTCCTTAAGTTTAGACAAAAAAGCCAATTCTAAGTTGTTTTTCACCTATAACATGTTTTGTTTGCATCAAAATATACAAGTAAAAACAACTTTGAATGAATAGATAGATTGTAAACTAGAATATAATATGCGCTGCCTGAATGGGTGTTCCCCGATAGTTACAATCTGGGTGTCTTCAAATCACGAGTGAATCGGTTTCGTCTAGGTAAGCGAGCTCCACCTTAAACCGCATCATCGCTTTACGTCACGTGAGTTACCGGTCAAACAAACCTATTATAAAAAAAAAAACAATTGTTTTTTTTTACATCGAACTTTTGGCATGCGTTTAATTACCATATCACCGGTGGTAAGTGATAAAGTGGTAGAATATGTAGCACGCTCGCCTTTTTTCAAGATATCTTCCAAAGAAACCCGGCTTCATTGGGGTGCAGCCAGGTTATGTCGGATTATACCCACTAAAACTCCCCCGATGACCAGCCTTAGTGCTAGACAAGAGGGCTCCGGGATCTCCAGAGGAACGTAGCAGAGGCCTCAACACTGCGCTACGGCTCCTCCCGAGACAACCGTGTTGTCTCAGCCCCTCCATCCACGACGACGTTGGTCACGCAACATTGCATTGTGTTCACCCGGGGCTCGCTTAAGTGGATGGTCAGAGCCCCAACTTTGACCATCCCGAGCCCATAGGTCCCCTTTTAGTAGACTCTTACTACAGGCAGGGGTTACCAGTGCCGTAATCTATTGCCCCGGCGCCAGGGCTAAGCACGCGGTTGCCTAGGAAATACATATTCAGTTTTTTCTAAAACAACCCTGGATTGATTGAAGTAACTAGCTCGCGGTTTCATCCCCGTGGACATTCCTTCAGCTACCGTATATTCTTTCCGGGATAAAAAGTTTCATATGTCACTGTCTATCTCTATGCATCCGTCGGATTCGTTGCTCTGTTGCTGCGTAAATGTGGAACAAACTGAGAATTGAGATTCCCCTCGTTTAAAGTCGGTTAAAAATGATCAGTCCGCTATAGTATTGTCTATAACATTAGTAAAAAAAACATATTTTCGCATGAACAATCATACTAATATTATAAATGTGAAAAGTTAGTTGGTTTGTTTCTCTTTCACGCAGCAACAGAGCAACGGTCCGACATGATTTTTTGCACGAGTATAGTTCAAAATCTGAAGAATGACATAGGCTACTTTTCATCATTATCATCATCACCATTTTTCTTCACTACGTGGGCGAAACCGCGTCGTGCAGCTAGTATTAGTATAAAGTATGATAACATTATTGTCTTCCGAATAAATAACAAAAGTTGGTCAACAGAAGAACGCCGTACTAACGACATTTGTAGGCAAGTTTGTAAGACAAGTTCCGGGACTAACTAGCCACTACACGGCGACAATGTCATTATGTCTAGGAAGGGAACTTATAATTACGTTTAACTAAAGACGTTACGCGCTTCGCTAACGATTCCATTGTAGTAAGTTTGCGTGAACGGTTCAACGCGTCCTTATCCTATAGACTACAATTGTATTTTAATTAACTACCAATATAATAAGTAGTATAGTATAATAAGCAGTAGTTTCGAGAAGGAAGTCGACAAAAGAATTCGTCTAGGCTTTTAGGCATTTGGCAAGCTGCGTCATGTCTTCTCGTCGTCCATTCCACAATACCTAAAGAAGAAAGTCTTCGATTCAGTGCGTCCTACCTGTACTAATACTTACGGAGCCGAAACGTGGACACTGACAGTGAAGCTGGTCCATCGATTTAAAGTCGCTCGGCGAGCTATGGAGCGAGCTAAGCTTGGCGTTTCTTTGAGAGATAGAATCAGATATGAGATTATCCGACAAAGAACTAAAGTAACCGACATAGCTCAAAGGATCAGCAAGCTGAAGTGGCAATGGGCTGGCCATATCTGTAGAAGAACTGACAACCGCTGGGGTAGACTGGTTCTAGAGTGGAGACCGCGTATCGGCAAACGTAGAGTAGGACGCCCTGCAGGTGGAGTGACGATCTGCGAAAGGCGGCTGGTGGCAAGTGGATGCGAAAAACCGAAGGTCGTGCCTTGTGGCATTCTTTAGGAGAGGCCTATTTCCAGCAGTGGATGTACATTAAATAGGCTGGTGATGATAATAAGTAGTTATATATTGCTTACTAGATGCCTACGACTTCATACCATACACTTTCTTATAAACTTTCAACCCCGGGCATAAATTTATTTGTCTTTTTGGGATTATGGATATGATCCGGGATCCCTTTTGTAAGATACTTGAGGAGGTGACGACGAAAGTAAAACGGCATCCGTAGTGATTCGCAAATATATTCAAATGGTTGAACGTTTGTTATAATTAAGTTTTTACAGTTAATGTAAGACAGGCTCCTACGGTCTAACGAGACGTAATGGAATGCCGTTGCCGATAATATAATAATAAACAAGAGAGAGAGTAGTTCTCTTTACGTTTTTGCCAAATCCCAGTCACAATTAGTCATGGGGGCGCATGCACACCGAATCGGTCGACTCCACTAGTGATGTCCATGCGACCCACAGATTATGCAATATACTTAACTAAACATAAACGTGCGTTCATAGAACGCCACATCTTTAATCCCAATTTTGGTTGTACAGTTCTAATTTATCTTCATAAAGCTAAGAAAAAATATTTTTTTACTCGACGGAATAAGCGAAAGTTGTAAAGATTTGACCTCTGAATGTTTTATTACAAGCGTTGCCCAGCGGCATCAGTGGCGGCGAAGGATCAAAGAATCTTTACCAAAACAATTTCAACAATTTGGTTTCTTGACTTAGAAACGGGAAGGAGAAAGGTTTAAGACGGAAATCTAATCCAACCAGTGAGAAAAAGATAAGGTATTTTTAATTCAGCCATAATCTAAATATACCTAAGTACACAAGTGGCACCCACTACAGATGTGGCGGCAGTAGGTCATATTGTTTATTTTGCAATCATAGAAATGTGTATCTGTTTATTAATTAATTAGTCTTTTATGTCTTCTATAAATACTTTCCATCCTAAGGTTGCCAGGAAGAGATCGCTTTTAGCGATAAGACCGCCAGTTGTTACACTAGTTTATTAAGAGTTTTTTGTCCTCTGTATCAAATTTAATGGTGTGAACAATAAAGAGTAAATCAATCAATTAGATTATAATTAGATAATATTTATGACAGTAACTATATTTATGTACCGTACGTTGTGCAATAAATATATATATTTTATGTATTGAAATTTTATTGTTTCGACTACTATTTTATTTCATTCGGATTTTTATCTATCTCTTTAGATTTGTACGCCTACTAGGAAAAACATGTTACAAAGCGAATAATGTTGTTTAAATTTTTAAAAGTGTGTGTGATTTCTCATGTTTTGTGAAAATAAATGATCTTCCTACTAATATTATAAACGCGAAAGTTTGTATGTATGGGTGTATGGATGTTTGTTCCTCTTTCACACAAAAACTACCGAATGGATTTTAATGAAAGTTTACAATAATATAGCTTATACATTAGAATAACACATAGGATATAACGGGTTGTAGTAGCGAGGCCAAAGGCCGAGCTCTACGCGTACGAACTAGCGGGTTTCAGCTAGTTATTTATATAACTGTATCACGAACAAAAATGCCTGTCACCATTTCAGATTCGTGACCATCTTTTCAATGTCGCAGATCTAAGCGTGATGTCGGATCTCAACATTACTTAGTTGATCTCGTAATTTGATGCCGAGCATGGTGCGCTCCATGGCTCTCTGTGCTTTTAATATTTTGTGTAGAGCCTCATCTGTGAGCGTCCATGTCTAGCCATACTATGATGGACTATAACATATTGAACCACTTAAAAAATGCAACTCTATAGACACCAGGGTCCGTGACTTTTATTATTCTTAACTACAATTTTGTTAACCTAAACTAATTTACTTTAGTTATTGTAATTAAACCACTTTACTACATGACAAAGAAAAAAAATCCCCGAATATTTAGAGGCCGGATTTCAAGTAATATTTACCGGATAATTCGGTCCTTTCTAGTTAACTTATTAAAGTCCAGCCTCAGCCGCCGGAGCATTACAACCGAGTTTGTTTTAATTTTATTTGTTTAGGACGCCTACGGACCTTAAACACGCTAAGTCAACACGTTTGCAATTACAGAAATGCGGGATGGCTTTGGGAAATCCCCGCGCAAGTAATTTAACTTTAACACGAGTTAAAAATAGAAAGAGACCGCTCAAAGGTTTGTGAGAACCACTTCGATGCTGACAAATAATTAATCATGAACACATTTTCTTTCGGAATTTCGACACCAAATGTATATAGACTCACCATAATATTTACATAGGTATATAGACTCCCCATAATATACATAGGTATATAGATTTACCATAATATACATAGGTATATAGACTTACCATAATATGCATAGGTATATAGACTCACTATAATATGCATAGCTATATAGACTCACCATAATATACATAGGTATATAGACTCACCATAATATACATAGGTATATAAACTCACCATAATATACATAGGTATATAGACTCACCATAATATTTACATAGGTATATAGACTCCCCATAATATACATAGGTATATAAACTCACCATAATATACATAGGTATATAAACTCACCATAATATACATAGGTATATAAACTCACCATAATATACATAGGTATATAGACTCACCATAATATTTACATAGGTATATAGACTCCCCATAATATACATAGGTATATAAACTCACCATAATATACATAGGTATATAGACTCACCATAATATACATAGGTATATAAACTCACCATAATATACATAGGTATATAGACTCACCATAATATTTACATAGGTATATAGACTCCCCATAATATACATAGGTATATAAACTCACCATAATATACATAGGTATATAAACTCACCATAATATACATAGGTATAGACTAACCATAATAGGCTTAGCAAAGTATATAATGAATACATCACACAGTTATTCTAAGCAAGCAAGCTCCATCTTAGACCGCATCATCGCTTAACATCAGGAAAGGAGGCGGTCAAACACAAGGCTAATATTAAATAAAAAAGAATTGAAACGAAAATTACATTGCTGTGGACCAGATCATCATCATCACCATTTCAGCCGTAGAACGTCCACTGCTGGACATAGGCCTCCCCCATTGATCTCAAAAAAGGCCGGTTGGATGCGGCCGGCATCCAGCATTTCCCTGAGGTCTCTTTTAGGTCATATATCCATCTTGTGGGTGGACATAATCCAGTAAGAGTTAACATAAATAAAAAAAAATTGGCAGATTTAAAATTGAACAACGAAATGCAATTAAAAATCGTAAAAAAAAGATTTACTTACACACAGTTAAACAAACAAACACAGATAAATACAGTTCAAAATCACATATAAATTGTATCAAGTTCCTTGCCATTAAAACCACGTTGCTCCGAGCTCTCTTGAAACATTACATTAATAGCACTGATTTCTAAGGAATTTAGATGTAAATCTAACCCTGCCTCACTCGTTGGCACACGGAGCCAGACGAGCTTTGTTCAGAGTTCAGAACAAAGAATGCTATTGGGTGTCTAATGATCATGTACCGATACCCCACTGATTGGACGATCCTAATCATAGCTCAGAGCGAAACGCAATAAGGATTACCTGCAAGAGAAACTTTGGGCTAAATTAACGTTGGTGGCCAAGCGGTAGCATCTTCGCTTTACAATCTGACAGCACCTGGTTCTATTCACGGTCCTGCACCAATAACTTATTTCGTATTTAAAATAATTGTGTGCAATTTCGATGTCAATTTCGAGTTTTTTTTTAATTATACACCAGATTGTAAGAGGCTCTCGCTAGTCAGGCCACCAGCTCACTTTATTTACGCGTGACCAAAATGTTTACATATCTCTGTCTCATCATCATACATGGTAATGCCACCAACATACTGCGTACGCTGCCAACTGGTAGTGCGCGCGAAGATTTGGAGTGTCTCTAGAGCTTCAACGGTCTATGGGCAGTCCAACTGTTTTGTATACCTAATAGACTAATTAGTTTAGGCATTTAGTGATAGCTTGTATTTTGATTAGTTAATAAAGGCATATAACAGACAGTTGGAATCAGGACGTTCAAGTTTATAATCTTCTTTGCGGTGAGTAAAATTTTACAATTAAATAGCTACAACATATTTGATTGAATCAGGCGTTACTTTGCGGAAGTGTATTTTAATTTGTATATGTCGAATTTCTAGTATAATACCGCTTCTACGTCGTTTCGAGTACAATGAGGATTATGGGATAAACTATTTTCCTCTATAGATATTTGGTTTTGTTGATTTGTTTTGTTTGTTTGTTTTGTTTTATGTAATTAATTTTTTTATGTCAGGTTAGGTTTAAAGGTAAGGTTAGGTAAATTAGCATCACAAATATCTATAGAGGAAAATAGTTTATCCCAAAATCCTTATTGTACTCGAAACGACGTAGAAGCGGAATTACACTAGAAATTCGTCATATACAAATTAGCTACAACATTTTTACATTTATGAACCACCTAGCACCTAAAACCCCACATACTCGCAGTACTAGTCTCGGGTTGACACGTCTTCAGTGATGGAATGTCCAATTACGGATCCACCGCAGTCATTACCATGGCGACGCAAGCTTCGCATAATTGGGGTCAAGACGGTCATTAAAATACCCACTGCTGTACTGCTACGCTGTGTCAGGGAAATGTCGCTTTCAGATTGAGACATTGTTTTGAGAACCAGATGCCTTATTATGGATGATTCGGATCGTGATCGCGATCGCGTGCCATCTCACTTACGCACGTGGTGCGAGTAAATAGATGCGAACGGGACGGCATGCAATCTCGATCACGATCAAACTTCTATAGTAAGCCCGCAGTTCATAGCGGAATTATTTTTCGTGTCTGCTCTGTCAGTCCGGTAGAAAAATGTGCAGGAGGGAATTAGATCATGCAGGTTCACTTACATTTGCACACTCTCCGAAATATATCCGAAAGTACATCTTATTATTTTATGCAACACTAGTTTTTGTAACCGTTATTTAGATTTACCTTTTAACAATTATCTTTATTTACTACTAGCGGTTCGCCCCAGCTTCGCATGGGTATAAATTATAGCCTATGTCACCCGGGGATAGTGTAGCTTCCCGTCAGTGAAAGAATTTTTCAAATCGGTTCAATAGTTTCGGAGCCTATTCAATGCAAACAAACAAACAATCAAACAACAAAATGCTGGCGTGTTTCTGGCTCAACACATAAGCATTGCCATTCAACGTGGTAATGCCGCCAGCATGCTGGGTACGCTGCCAACTGGTAGTGGGCTTGAGCATTTGGATTGTCTTTAGACCTTCAACGGTCTATGGGCAGTCTAACTGTATTTGTAGTTTTAGTTTTAGCTTGTATTTTGTTTAGTTAATAAAGGCACTTGCCCTGAAAAAAATCAAATCTTTCCTCATTATAATATTAGTATAGATAATAAATGCTTAGTTATATTATTATGCTACTATATTGCTTAACGTTCAACTTTGCAAGTTTATCTGCTGGCAGGCTGATTTCAAGATAAATCTCTCAACCTTTCTCACGAATACGTTTGTTTCTCCGTCTTTCTTCATAGATTACATTACAGATGAAACGCCAAAACTTTAAAGAAACTATATTATTCTGACAATACTTATGTAATCTATGGCATGATACCGAACAGAAACTCCCCAAAATACTTTCGGAAAGCTGGAAGGAAATAAAGTGGAAACCAAAACAAGAAACAAGATGAGGAAATAAGCATCTCCGTATTATCTCTGTCGGAAATCAACTTTTGAATAACTCCGGTTGTTTGAGGCTTTGTGGCTGTTTGAGGCACCACCCACTGCATGAGTAAAGTAAGTTTAAAGAAACAGCTACAAAACTGTAGGTGTCAAATGAAATGCAGCGATGTGTGCGTGTGACACCCAAAGTCAAAGTCAAAATAATTTATTAACATACAAAATTCAAAATTCTTTATTAACAGATTTTTATAGTACACAGGTGTTTGGTCTCTCCTGTTAAGTTTGACAACCTGAGTTAGGAGAGACCGCTCTTTCGTTATTACAGTAATTTCACATGTATATATATATATATATATGTCATATATAACAGTGTATAATTATGTAGATAATAGGTAGTTTTATATTTAAAGTTTGTAACATGTTGTGTGTGTGTGTGTTTATTTCAATGACTGAGTAAGTGCTCCGTTTGCTCGTAATCAAGTTGCTTTAACCATGTTAATATATATTTTTACATTGATGTAGTGATATTGTGTAAATATTTTTGATTCTATTAATTTTATTAAAAATTTTAATTGATAAACATATGTTTACAGGTCAGGCAATTGTAATAATATTATATAAGAAATATATATATATCAAAATAGAATTTAAATTTAAAACAGTACTCGTATACTCATATACCGACAGAGTCTCGTGTGAGTGCTCAGCGGATATTAAGCGTACTCTCCAACTTAGAGAAACAAGGAAAGAAGACAATCAGACAAACTAGGGTGATATGCCTTAGAAATTACCAAAACAACAGAAATTCGGAACATAGGGCCTTAAGCAATGCAAGCACATTTGTAACTACGCTCGCTGGTGACAAACTTTTCAGCCTGTAAAAAATCGCCATGCGCAAGAGGCACGAAAACTTTAACGTTTGATAACTCAAGCATAATTTTTCCAATGAGCAAGAAAGAATAGAAAATCTAAGGACTAATTTCACATTAATATGATAATATCTAAGCAGGTTTTTAGAAGTCATTTCTTTGTACATGTTTTAGTCTGTTTTCTTCCCTCTCAGAGGAGTTATCAAAAAGTTTTGGTTTTCTTTCCTGCGAATGGCTCATTTATTAGAGTACTGCGACTGTCGGCAAACAAGTAATTACTTTTGCTTTTGTATTGAAAGACGTTTGTAACAGTTGTCGATGAGACTAATTGACAAATGTAGCTTTGGGATTTTGTAACAGACATTTCGAAATGTTATAAAGGAAAATATTACAATACAAGCAAACCAAATGGAGTTTAATTTCTAAGCAAAATATAGTAAAAATGTAATCGTATGTACTATAACGGTTAGGAAAAAAAGTTATTTAAAATCACTAATAATAATTTCCTGTTTTCATATCACTCCACACTAATTTATTTATTTATTTAAGGCCACCTATACTGTGTATATCGATTTAATTATCAAACCTTAAACACAAACAAAAATAGTAATAAATATCACAATAATTACAGGTGAAGACAGATACATTTATAGGCATTCATATTGAGCAAAATACCCAAACATAAACATAACTGTAATTCGCCAAAGAACCAGAGTCACCGACATAGCTGTTAAAATTTGCAAGTTGAAATGGCAATGGACAGGCCACATCGCTCGAAGAACCGATAACCGATGGGGAAGAAAGGTTCTGGAGTGGAGACCACGAACCGGAAGACGCAGCGTAGGGAGGCCTCCCACTAGATGGACCGACGACATTGTAAGAGTCGCGGGCATCCAGTGGATGCAAAAGGCAGGCTGTCGTTCAGTGTGGAGGTTAAAGGGGGAGGCCTATGTTCAGCAGTGGACGTCTTCTGGCTGATGACGATGATGATGAAACAAAACTGAGATATAAAACGAAGTAAAAGTCAAAGTTTGTCAAAATTAAACGGTCATGGTAATAAATTTCAAAAAATAAAAAACATATAATTAAAAACTGTAATAGGTATCGCTATTACAAACTGCAATAAGGATAGCATATTTTACTGTAGTCGAGAGGGAAATCTACTAAAGATACCAGGCTGCATGCATGGAGTGCACACAGGTTATCTGGGATCATTCATGTGTTCTATTTTGTGCTTATTTGTTTATATTGCATGTAGATAATATTTACTTTGTGTTACCTGTAAGCCTGAGGGCTTGTCTGAAGACCGGAAAATTAAAAAAACTGGCTTGTCGAACAGGCATTCTATAATTTCAATGACGTGACAAAGATGAAATTGATTTAATTTTGATTATTTTATTTTATTTTGACTATTAATATACTATTGTTTTTCTGTTTTGTTTGAAAATGTAATTTCTTTAATATTATTGTAATAATTTTAAATTATTTTAATGTCATTTATTTTGTGACGTGTACCTGTAATTTGATATCAATAAAGTATTATGACTATGAATACCGAGACAGATCCTTTTGAAACCGATGGTGTGTTGTTTAGATAAAAGTATTTGTAGTCTCGAATAATGTTTTTCTTTTCTGTCTTCCACACTTTCCTCGTCTATCTCAAACACGAAATTAATAATCATTACCCTTGTTTATTCGCCACACAAAAGGAAATAACAAGAAGCTTACAACACCCAAATTAAATTAGAAGTAGCTTATCCTGCCTTTATGAGTGTTGTACTGCACCTGAGGTCTTCCCATAACTCAGACATGCACTAAGCTGGATGTATAAGCTGTCCGGAGCCTAACTCAGGCTTGGAATAGCCAGCACGAGCGCAGAGATAGCATAGTAAGGCTTCATAGAAGGATTACCTACTTGAATAACTTATGGGACGTCAGTGAAATATATTGCATCGAGTACTCGTATGATACCTACTCACAATAACGGGTGTAAAGGATCATCATCATCATCAGCCCTGAGTGACCCACTGCTATATAGGCCTCCCTATGTTTATGCCACTCTCCCAGGTCTCTCGCTATTCGCATCCACTCGTTCCCGACAGTATTTTTGATGTCAAGTCAAGTCAGTTCCCCTCATCCTCGGTCAGCCTGAGTTCCGCCAACCTAGTCTCAGCCACCACGTGGTTACTGTTGTACACCACCTTCCATCATTACGGCTGGCCATGTGTCCTGCCCAGTTCCACTTAAGTTTCTTCACCCTTTTTACGACGTCTGCAGCTTTGGTGTAAAATCTCTCAAATACGTAGACTGGTGATAGTGCTGGTGGTTGATGATATGATCATCATCATCGGCCAGACGAAGTCCACTGCTGCTCATAACCCTTAGTACTCCACACTGAACGACAGCCTGCCATCTGCATCGACTAGATGCCTGCGACTCTCACGATGTCGTCGGTCCATCTAGTGGGAGGCCTACCTAAGCTGCGTCTTCCGGTTCATGTTCTCCACTCAAGAACCTTTCTTCCCCATCGGTTATCGGTTCTTTGAGCGATGTGGTCTGCCCATTAAGTACCACTTAAACTTGCAAAACAACCGATCCAGCCTAAATACACTCAATCAATCACTTTCTTTTGCAAAATAAAACTTTTAGTAATGTTATTACTTTTTTAAATTTTCACTATGAAGAACAATTTCCTACTATAGAAACTGACATGGTTTTTACACATTTTATTTATATTACACGGGAATTACTCACGTAAGATTAGGATTAATCAATGCGGTTGAAACTATAGTCACTATAGTATAGTGAGTGACTGGCTTAATCTTACGTGAGTAATTCCCGTGTAATATAAATAAAACAATTTCATACCTTTATAATTCCTGTTTTCTAAGCTAGCTAATGTCTTTTTGAAACAAATTTTGTAACAATTACCACATTTAATATTTACATACAAACAAATAGCTACTGCTGTAGTATTTGCCGGAAATCGGTCGTTATCCGGGAACGATCCGTTTTATATCCGGTAATGCGGCCGATCCGGGGTCCGTCCGGGTCATATCCGGGTTCGAAGGAATAAGTTTCAACGACTGGCTTTTGAGTTGATTGAAGGACAATGGTCTACGTTTTGTACTGATCAAGGACGCACCGGCAATAACAGTAAAGGTGGATGACTTTATTTCTGTTGTATGTGTATTCCTATTGAACATTAATTTAAGTTAGATCGTAAAGGCTGAGTGGTTAGCCTTATTATCAGAGTTTGTAAAGCCCCAGAAGGGCTTCAAGCTTTAACATCAAAATTTGTATACACGCATATTTTTTACAACTTTGTACAGTTAGTAGTTAAAAATAATTGTTACAAAATTAGACATTGGCTAGCTTCGAAAACAGGATATAGAGGTAGAAAATTGTTCTTCATAGTGAAAATAAAAAAAAAACTAGTTTCGGTAACTCTGTAATAAAAAAGTCAACTATTTTATAGCCCATTCCCTCCTGCCCAATTAAAATAAACCGGCCAAGTGCAATTCAGGCTCGCACATTGAGGGTTCTGTACCACCATAAAATACAACCACTTATTGTTCAGGCTTAACGCCTTCCAAAATAGTTAAAGAAATTGCTCGCAGTCACATAATTAATATTATGCTACAGTGACGCTCGAGTATAACACAATTATAACTTGGTAATGAACGGAAATTGGTCACTGACTCGCACTTGACCATTATTCATTATTTGTTGTTATACTTTAGAGTATGTACTATAATGATATCAAGCTTGACGCTTGTACGTATTACCGTTTTTACATTAGAGCTAATACAAAAATACGTTAAAAATAAGTTTGTTGTATGGGGACCCCTTCGTTTTGTTTTTTAATATTTTTAATAATATGTACTTCTTAGTTAATCCGCCGTAACATAACATATTCTGTGAAAATTTCATCTGGCTATCTATTATGGTTCGAAAGATACAGCCGTTAGAAGGTAGGACAGACAGACAGACAGCGTAGGCTTGGTAATAGGGTCCCATTTCTACTCTTTGGGTGCGGAACCCTAAAAAAACTGATGGCTTGTACTATCAGCCCATTGGGGGACACCCAAGGTTGAGGACACCATCTGGAAATGTCAACTATTTTTGTCTGTAGGAACGTTTTAATATAACCTCTGTGCTGTGCATTCGCCTCTTTTTAGTGGAAAAACGTAATTAAATCAAATCTCTTTGGATTTTGGTATATTGTATACACGTGCTAAAAATTGTACAGGAGGGAAAAATTTGGCTACCATTTTTACTGAACTGGCTACTCGTTTTTTTTTTGCTGAAGGTCGAATCCTTAAAGTCCAATTTTCATCAAAGAAGGTTGGTTCTTCATGTTATGGCCACATTAAACAGCATATTTTAGAAAACATATTTTGCATAACGTAACCGTTTTTTTTTTCATCATATATTTTTTTACCGAGGTAAGTAATTGAAAATAACTTTAGTCTGCTAGTAAAATTAAAAATGAGTGAAAATTAATAATATTTAAAATTTGATTGAAGCATCTGAATTGGATTTCATCTCAAAGCGAACTAGATTATTGGGTTTTGACTCAAATGTCTACTTTACTTTGACAAGCAATAAAATATTAAACCAGTAATATTATGACATTAAAATAGATTGGAAGTTAAAAATACTGTTAAGGTGAAAAATAAATCTCTATGTGTATAATAATTGAAACGTAAAACGAGAGTGCTCGTACCTTTTTTTTTTAAATATTAGATAGGCTTGCGCTTTGCCGCCATCTCGCCTGATGTTAAGCGACGATGCGGTCTACGATGGAGCACGCTTGCCTAGAAGAAACCGATTCACTCTCGACTTGAAGACACCCAGATTGTAACTAACGGGAAAAAACCCATTCAGGCAGCGAATCTCTGTTTTATAGTAGTTATAACTTTACAGTACTAAAACTTTTTCTATATAGGAAAACATCGTGAGAAAATCTACATATACGTACGGAGAAGAAATTAAATGGCTTGTGTGAAATGACCCGGGTATGTCCTTAAACTGCGACCAGAACCACTGAAGGATGGGCAGCAGCGTCCTATTAGTAGACGGTGGACAAAATGCGATCCTCAAGCCGCCTAACAAGCGTGGAAATAATGACAACACTTCTCTTAGAGGGAGGCCTTTGTCCAGCAGTGGACGTTTTTGGCTGCTGATGTGATGTGAATTTTCCAACCCGCAACTGGGCCAGCATGGTGGATATGGCCCAATCGCCCTTTCGGGGGTAATCCAAAGTCCAGCAGTGTATTATTGAAAGGCTGATTATGCATTATTATCATCGAGATACAGTTCCTATAGAGTCACAATCTCTCAGTGAAAACAATCATAAAACGTCCGAGCGTCATTGTATCGTACATACATTGTATCAATTATATACTTCACAATGCCACATTTACTCCAATTTAGACGTTATGTCGCTTGCATAGTGTTCAGCGTTGTTTTCCGCTATGTCATCGTAGCTCTGGCATCAAACGGTATTGTAGTCGGATCGCGGTTACATTGTAACTAACCAAAAAGTCTGCGCAATTCGTAGCGTGCGCCGCGTTTTGGTTCGGATTTTTTTTGGCACAATTGTGACCTCTACATGTATTGTTTTTCGATGATTATTATGCATAACTTTAAAACAATCGAGTAACAGAAAAACATCTTTAACGTTATAGATACATTTATAAACTATCTAAATAAGAATCTACGCAATTGATTTTTATCCCGTAACGGGTCACAATCGACTTGTCCCAACAGACTTCGCAGAGACAAAAGGGTCCTTTACGTAGGTACTAGAGAGGGTCCGAGTGTCTATTTCATAAATATTCAGGGATATGTGCCCGTTCTGACGATTTATCGACAACGTGCCAGACGGACAATTGAACTAGTTAATACTATTTCAGAGTTCAAAAATAAACAGCAATAGTTAACGCCAAAAATAACTTTTCAGGGTGATAATTAAAATTGCCCCGGTGGCTCAGTTGGTAGTGAACCTATCTTCTGTGCTTGGGGGCGTGGGTTCGATTCCCATCTAAGACAAACATTTGTGTGATGAACATTTGTGTTTGTTCTATGTCTGGGTGTTAATATCTATTTAAGTATGTATTTAAAAATATATATGTACGTATATCAGTTTCTGGCAGCCATATTACAAGCTTTGCTTAGTTTGGGGTCAGATGACCGTGTGTGCAAAAATGTCCCAGATATTTATTTATTATTTATTTAATTAAGGCGAGGTTTTCCCAATTTTAAGCAACGCTTATTACTACATGTGACCATACAGATCATCTACAGATGACCATAAGGCTTGGTTAATTGTATTAAAGTCGCATTTAGCGGAGCAAAACCATGGCGCTTACATACAGTCGTTCGTTTCACTACTTCAACTTTTGAGGTTTTTCTCATATTCCCATTCGACACTGTTTGTATCCTTTAGATATAAGTTTTTGTAAAGGTGTCGAATAAAATTTATTTTCTTTCTTCCTATATTTTTCGAAAATTAATACCTGTAATGTAAAATGTAATTTTGCGATTTCCTTCATAATTATGAAATCTCTTCTTCTTCTGCTTAGCGTGTATCCCGGCACGGGCCGGGGTCCGCTTTCCTACTGCGACTCCTCCACTTCGCACGGTCGTTAGCATCGTCCTTGGTGAGTTTATTGGCTCTCATGTCATCTCTTACGACGTCAAGCCATCGTCGCTTTGGTCGGCCACGAGGTCTTGTTCCAGGGAGCACAAGGTATAAGAGTTGATTGCCGACGTACTCTGCCGGTCTGCGGAGAACATGGCCCATCAATCGCAGGCGACTTTCCTGAAGCTTATCCGCTACGTCCCGTACTCCGAGGCTGCCACGGATGTGCTCGTTACGAATACGATCCGTACGCGTAACGCCGCACATCCACCGCAGCATCTTCATTTCGGTGACGCGAAGCTGTTGGAAATGACGTTGCAAGGCGGGCCATGTCTCGCTACCATAAAGAAGTACAGGTCGGACAATACTTTTGTAGATAAGTCCCTTGAGCTTTGGCGGCATCTTTGGGTCACAAAGGACGCCGGTGACCTCTCACCATTTGGCCCAAGCGGCGCTGACGCGGGAGTTGACGTCGCAGTCGATTTCTCCGGACGAGTGCAACACGCTACCTAGGTACTTGAACTTATCGGCTTTTACAGCCAGTTCGTTCCCTATCTGGATGGAGTTATCATCAGTGTTGTCACATACCATGTACTCAGTCTTCGCCACATTTAGTGACGTAATGAAATCTATGTATCAAGATATCGCAGACATAATTTAATAAATAGGTATTTGAATGAATCTAAATAAACAGGGAGAATAGCAAATCAGTGTTACTTTCATGTTTTCTTTCTATCGAGCGAAATGTAAATAAATAAAATATTCAATTTTGTCATGACACCATTTTTATAATTTTAAGCTATCCATGGAAGTAGGCACACTTAAACTAGAATGGGCAAAATTGCTAAAGTCGGATAAGAGGACCTTAAATAACAAGTTTAGTATCCATTGTTACGTAGTTGAAGTATCTACTCACAATTTGTAACTTCTGTGCTGCACTGTAATTACTGCGCCCGTAAAATGAAAAATTCATCACACGAACTGGCTAACTAAATGGCTAACACTATCTATCTCTTACTATCGCAAAATTAAAAATACCGCAACTCGGTTCATCATCATCATCATCATCATCAGCCAGAAGACGTCCACTGCTGAACATAGGTCTCCCCCCTTAACCTCCACACTGAACAACAGCCTGCCTTTTGCATCCACTGGATGCCCGCGACTCTCATAATGTCGTCGGTCCATCTAGTGGGAGGCCTCCCTACGCTGCGTCGTCCGGTTCGTCGTCTCGACTCCAGAACCTTTCTTCCCCATTGGTTATTGGTTCTTCGAGCAATGTGACCTGCCCATTGCCACTTCAACTTGTAAATTTTAACACCTATGTCGGTGACTCTGGTTCTTTGGCGAATATCCACGTTTCGGATTCTATCGCGCAAAGAAACTCCGAGCATAGCTCTCTCCACTGCCCGCTGTGTGACTCTAAATTTTTCCAAAAGGCCAACAGTTAAGGACCACGTCTTAGTACCATATGTCATCACTGGCAACACACACTGGTCAAAGACCCGCGTTACTTTGGCAACTCGGTTACTTCGTTTAAATTTAAAATCAGGTTAAACGCGAAACTTGGAGTAAATATTTTCTAATATTACGTCTACCTTCAAAGCTACACAAACTTCAAGTTTTATTACGGAAATTCGTAATATTGTAGAGAAAGCTTTACGACTCGACTTCCGCAATAAAATGTTTGGTGTTTTCTCTAGGCGTTCGTGAAAACTCAATATCAGGTAGCGGGGAGATAACAAAGTTCTGATAGAGGCCTACTTTGGCCTATTTTGGAACTAGGAATAGGTACATAAGATTTGGTGAGTATGAAAACTGATGGACGACCTTTTGTTTGTACTGAAGACTCTTTGTTATACGAGATGGTTTCGGTGGTAAACTATTTTATATATTTTTTTTTTTTATTTATTATTTATCTTATTGACTAACATACATGTTATTATAACACAACTCTGCCAAACTGTATAGCAGTTTGTAGGCAGACATCTACTCTCTTTACAGCATTTTGTCATCAACGAGTAGGAACATATTTTGGACATATTAGTTATATGCCTTTATTATAATATTGCATATAAATATATGTGGCAACAAAGAGTCATTATGGGAACACCAGTAATGGACAGCGCCAAGAACCCGCAACAAAGGAAGAATATGAACAACAATTCAACACCAAAATTGAATTAAAAATTACCGTTGGTTAGAACAAAGCAATTATCGACTACAATATTAGGTACTATAATAATAATAATATTTTCTCTACTAAGTCATTCTATCCAACAGCAACTTCTTCAAGGCAACCTTATATCCAATCCTGGTCCTAAACTGCTCCTCAAACTCCTCCGGCAGATCATTACACAATCTTGGCACTATCCACCTCCTAGTACGCGTCCCATAATAATTCCTATTTCCATAGGGCACTTTCAGTTTGGGCCTAGTCGCTCGCGGTTCATTACAATATTTTTTAATTTGTTTAAATTTGTTATTTTTAAAATGTTCTAATAATATTAAATAGTTAACTTTAGTTTTAACTGGCAATATTTTACATATTTTAAACAGTTTGTCGTATTCTTTATTTAATGATTTTTTTATTTGTTTGTTTACTAATCTCTTCAATATTCTAAGTTGTTGGTTTTGAACTAATTGTAGGTACGTTGGAAAAGTGAGTCCGTAGCAACTAAGCCCGTAACTGATAATCGCCTCGACCAATGCGTGATAAACAACGTACAGAGTGCTACGGTTTAGTATTTTATCAAGTTGATAAAATTTACCTAATACAATTCTAAGTTTGTTGCAAACGTTACTTATATGAACTTTCCATGAAAAATTGTTGTCTATAGTAAGGCCTAAATATTAAATAAATTAAATAAATATTTCATCATCATCATCATCATTTCAGCCATAGGACGTCCACTGCTGGATATAGGCCTCCCCGATCGATCTCCAAAAGGGCCGGTTGGAAGCGGCCTGCATCCAGCGTTTCCCTGCGGTCTCTTTTAGGTCGTATGTCCATCTTGTGGGTGGACGTACTACGCTGCGTTTACCAGACCGTGGTCTCCATTCCAGAACCTTTCGGCCCCATCGGCCATCTGTTCTGCGTGATATGTGCCCTGCCCACTGCCACTTCAACTTGCTAATCCGGTGGGCTATGTCGGTGACTTTCGTTCGTCTACGGATCACACGGTACACTATTTATGAAATTTATATTCTTAATTTTTCATTTTTTTATTATAAATAGGCTTGCGCTTGGCCGCCAACTCGCCTGGTGTTAAGCGATGATGCGGTCTACGGTGGAGCACGCTTGCACGCTTTTATTCATATTCGATTAAGGGTATTATGAGTCCGAAATTCCTAATTTCTTGTATGATGCAACTAACGAATAAATTCAAAGGGCCTATTGATATAACTGAGATCTACCGCGCATATAGGTTTTTTTACAATATGCAATTCGTATTATAAAAATAGTACGAGACAATTGTATCGGGTGAGCACAAAAAAAATCGATATAATAAGTAGGCTAAAACCATACTAGCTATGTCTGTCTGTACATTTAGTTTACATTTGTTCTAAGCTAAATTAAACATAAATACATCCTTCAATTGAATTAAAACAATTGAAACTTTAAATTCATTTAGTTGGCAGATGTTCCGAAAATTAAAAAGTTATTGATATTCATCATCATCATCATCAGCCAGAAGACGTCCTCTGCTGAACATAGGCCTCCCCCTTTAACCTCCACACTGAACGATAGCCTGCCTTTTGTATTGATATTAACGGCCGGTTATAGCAAATTTGACGGTTTTAAATCAATTTTATTCAGTTAAATTACGATATTTGAGCTGGAAAAAAATACATGTCACAGATACATCTGTATTTGAGTTTATGATTTGGTTCAAAACACGATAGAATAAACTTTCCTCGATCAAAAAAAAAATCTGAAACAAAGTCGATTCAGTTTATTTTTTTCGTTTTATGCTCTAATGAAAGCTCGTAACAACCTGGAAATTGCATGTACTGAAAGGCAATTTTATTTAACACTTTTTTATTTGGATAGAATTTTGATAGTGAATAGTTTCGTTTTTTAGAGAAATTAAAACCGTAAAAAGGTTGCGAGAATTTGCGCGCCCCGCATTCAGTACCGCGCCAGGCGTCATCGAGGTCGGACCTATGTTCGTTTTTGTCGTTGCACTTCCCCCGCGGGCGTCCTGACTGTAGCGTGGACAAATACATCGTCGCTATAACTTGGCGGGGGCTGAGGGAGCGTTTTGTTGCCTACGCGACTCGGATAGCCGGCCGTTAATAGTCATTAATTTTTTTCACGAATTATTTACGTTTTTAGTGTATTATTTATTAGACCCAATATCCACGAGTTTGAAAATCAAAGTGACTGGGCTTCTATTTGCACCAGTATAATAATATCGAATATGCCTATGATACCTAAGTAGTTTTTCTATTACACCATTTCCACTAAAACCTGGGAGGGTAAACATCTATTCTGAAATTCAAGAATACTTTTATACACGCTTATAGAGTATCTAAAAAGGTTTTTCTTTACGATCATATTCAACGAAAGAAAGTAAAACTGTCTGGAACAGAGTTGAATCTCTAAGAACCATTATTTGGTAGCATAAAATGAACGTAGACATAGATATTTTAAGAGATAAAACTAAGAATTGTGAGATAACTTATAGTTTAACTACAAACTTCTTAGTTGTAGATCAGACTCACAAACTAGGTAAAGCTACGCCAGACTAAAGTTTGTTTTCTTTCTCTAGGTAACTTTATGTAAAAAAATACATAACAAACTTTACATTTTATTTTTTAATTGAACTTGCCTCACGTTTTCCTAGTAATAACCTAGTAACCCTAATACTTACTACTTACTCTGCTGGGGTAGACCCGAAGTGGGTCTTGGCCTCCGACACAAAATAACGGGCCGCGCTGTTACTCGCCAGTTGACGACTTCATTGCGGACCCATTTTGGATGTCTGTGTTTACGGTACCTTTCCCGCAAGTCCGACTATACGGCACCTTTCCCGCAAGTCCGAATATACGGCACCTTTCCCGCAAGTCAGTTCAGTCATTCCACATTTATTGTGCGAACTGCTAGTCTGTGGAATGCGCTGCCTGAATGGGTGTTCCCCGATGGTTACAATCTGGTTGTCTTCAAATCACGAGTGAATCGGTTTCTTCTAGGCAAGAGTGCTCCAACGTAGACCGCATCATCGCTTAACATCAGGCGTGATGGTGGTCAAACGCAATCCTATTATTTATTTAAAATAAATAAAATAAAAATATTATTGTGAAATTTAGCCCAAAATTGAAAGCATTTCATGTTTGGTTTTAGTCAACACCACAAATAGCATTTAGAAAGTTATGATAGAACTCGGGGTATAATTGAAGCAGTGTTGGAACTTTACCTATCACGGGAGCAATCGGGATCATTGTTCGACCCACCTTGCCCTTCGGGTATCCGAGATCAGGAGCTTAGGGTGCTTTACAGGACTTTGGAAGATTGTTTGATTACAAATCGACTAGAATATAGGTACTGTATGTACTATGAAACTATCATCTACACTGATAACTAACTGATAGACCATATACAGCTATTAAAATTTGCATGTTGAAGTGGCAATGAGCAGGCCACATCGCTCGTAAAACTGATAACCGATGGGGAAGAAAGGTTCTTGAGTGGAGAACACGAACCGGAAGATGCAGCGTAAGTAGACCTACTGGATGGACTGACATCGTGAGAGTCGCGGGCATCCAGTGGATGCAGATGGCAGGTTTTCGTTCAGTGTTGAAGGTCTAAAGGGGAGGGCTATGTTCAGCAATGGCAGTTTTCTGGCTGATGATGATGTGGACTACATGCAAAAAAGGGCGACAAGGTCGTCTGCAGGGTGAGTTCAAAGGCATCAAGCCTGATTCAGGCCATATGCGTTCGCACTCACCACGCCACCTTATCATATCTGTTTTGTTTGTTGATCTGAGAGTCTACTATATATAAAAATAAATCCCTATTTACCTTGGTCACGCACGCCATAACTTAACGACTTAACCGATTTCATTAATTTTTTTTTCAGTTTTCTAATAATTTGTAGAAGGTTCTTACGGAAAGAAAAATTAAGAAAATTGCGCTGAAAATTGAAAAATTTCATAAAAGTTAACGACGATTTTAACTTCGCGCGTTTGACAGTTCTAAGACGGACGACGTCTGTCGGGTCAGCTAGTACCAAATAAAATACAGCGGCTTTCGGACAACAGCTAATTGCGGCACCAAATCCGCTCAGTTGGAAAATGACGCGAACGTGAACCTTATCGCGCCCAGATACGGTTTGCGGTCGCGTGATTTTCCAACTGAGCGGATTAGGTGCCGCAATTAGCTGTTGTCCGTAAGGCCCCAGGTTTATTTGTCACTACTATCTGTTGTGTAGCCAAATGTGGAGTTTACCATCATCGGGCATTTTTCTTGTCTCGTATTTCAGTTGTATAAATAAATTCTAAAGTAAAAACCTTTTTTTTTCACCCTATTTACCTACGCGATAAATGTGCCCTTTGACTGTAAACTAACATTTCTAAGAAAGGTACGCAGTTTCATCCAGTTACCTACATTGCTCTCGATGAAAACCCTTTCGGGTACAAAGGGCTTTTGTTAGTGAAGGGTCAAAAATTCTACCAAGTGTATTACGTTAAACCAGAGTTAGATTACAAACGTACGTTAAATACAACCCTTTTGTCTGAGCGAGATTGTATCATTATGTTATTTTTGGTTTAAATAAAATATACTTTTGCATATTTTATACCGAATTTGATATCGCTTGCCAGATGTTTTATAAGCCTAAGAAAATTCCCACTCGAGTCTACGCCCTACAAAGCTTTTGAATCTGTGGATACTTTTACAAAATTGAAATATTTTTCTTTCTCTGAGATACGGCAAGAGTTCCGAGAAAAGGGCCGTAATAGATTCACGATAACATTAATGTATAATGCTGAAGCTTTTGAAATTTTCATACCACTAATATCAGCAGATATTTCTAAGACAACCTTACAAACACTATGTAAAAATATGAATAGGTTATAATATAAATTACACATATTTGGAATAGAAACAAAAATAAAACCTAAAACTACTTTCAATATTAAAAACTAATACTAAATTAAATTAAATACGCTAAATAAAAATATATTATATTAAACTAAACTAATCTAATAAACCGCTGCCCGTTGGCATCGTTCCCAAAATGCTGGCCGCATTGCCGCGTTGTATTGCAATGCTTACACGTTGCGCAAGATACCGACCAGCATTTTGGTCGCGAGATGCTTCGACCAGACGTTTAGATAAATCTTTGAAAATGTTTATCAAAATGGTTATAATATACATTTTCGTTCCCAAATTTTAACGTATGAAACAGTGAGATGTAATTATCTTAGGTATGAAAAGATATTGTCATTGAAATAATGGTTTAGGATGGTAGTAAGGATTTACATAACGTATACTCGGTAGGTAGTCCAAAGATTTCATACTATACTACGTTTATATTATGTTTGCTGTACTAATTGTAAATATATTTTTCATCTCATCAGCTCGGAAAGGCTTCCTTTATCATTTAAATCCAGTTTTTGACTAGCGTGGAAAGTAAATTCGCATTTTATACGTGATGAATTAGCCAAACCTTTAAATTTTTTCAGTGTTAATAAATTCCAACTTTGTTGAATAGCACCTCAAATAGTTGAATTCAAGAAGGTTCCTATCTTAACTTAGAAAGAAATACAATATTTGCCTCGCTAAGGTGAGATAAAAAGTTGTGTTTCGCTCGGCAGCAAAGTTATTCTGCGCGTCGTACCTTTGAAACCCTCGCTACGCTCAGGATTCTATATCAATCCTAGAAACTTTCGCTTGCTCAAGTTTCATTACAATTCATCATCATCATCAGCCTGAAGACGTCCACTGCTGAACATAGGCCTCCCCCTTTAACCTCCACACTGAACGACAGCCTGCCTTTTGCATCCACTGGATGCCAGCGACTCTCACTATGTCGTCGGTCCATCTGGTGGGAGGCCTACCTACGCTGCGTCTCCCGGTTCGTGGTCTCCACTCAAGAACCTTTCTTCCCCAGCGGTTATCGGTTCTTCGAGCGATTTCGAGCGATTTCATTACAAAAACTTGCGTCAAAAAACAACTTTGCACCCTTGCATAACAAATAACTATTATCGCTTCAGTTTATGACTAAAGGCCGTCGAGCCTCTCCGACCGGCCGGACTCCTAGTGTATATATAAGATAATCGCTTTCCACACCGCCGCAAGAATACTTCTACTTGATTTATGCTCAACACCGCTCAAGGTTTTACTGGACGGTTCCTTTTGTTTCATACGCCCACATCTATAAATTGGCTCTAGTATCTTCATTGCTGTAAAGGATGAAAATATCAGTATAGTAGACTGCGCCCTGTGATTTTTATTCGTTGTTTTTCAGATTTAGGTTTGGTTGCACCACAGTAGCAGTTAAAGTTAAGGCGCGGTCTGATCACGATTTCAAATTCGTTTTTCACCCGCTCACGCCATGATCTATTTGCTATCTAAAACGGCTTTGTTTAGAGTCGAAAATCGTATATCATCATATTTGATGATGATGATGACTTTGTGCTTGTGTTTATATTATTTTGAGGGTTTTTATTTAATTTATCAAAATATATAAATGAATTTGAACAATTAACTGGTTAAAGTTTTAAAAGACTAGTCTGGCTACACAATTCGTACAAAAAAATATGTTGTTGCCGCTGAAAATTCAGAGTTCTTCAATTCAGAAGCTATTTTTATTGCGCAATTTGTAATGTGTTTTTATATGAGTCTAGACAATTTTTCATAATTTTATTCGGTTAAGATTATTACCAAGGGGTTTTTTCTACTTGTAGTATTTTTTTTATCTGATCAGCTAATTTTGTCACTTCACACAAAGCGTTTAAAAACACTTCTTTTGGTTAACTTTGCGATTGTACCGCGTCTTAAGGTTTATGACAAAGTTGACAATAACATTAACGCTGACTTTAGCAGATACTGCGAAATGCGTTGCACCAGCGTATTCACTAGCATAGTTAAAGTAACCAGGGTTGCAATTCAAATGATACCTTATTTACTCCAGACGCAAAGCTGGAATTATATTTTATGCATCTGACAGATATTTAAAATAAACAATAGCGAAGCGTGGGCAGTTACAGTTAAAGTTATGACGCCATTTAATAATTGTCAGATGGTGCAACAATTTTTTTGCCAAACCGGTACTTTAACGGAAATGTTAAAGCTAAAGTTGGTGCAACCCACCCTCAGAGTACTAAGTGAAGAACACTTTCGCATGTTTTATGTCTAGATAACTTATTACGCTGTAATTATCTAAAATGTTCTACACTGAAACACATCCAAATTAGATTAAGTAGTTTTAAAAAGCGAAGCGCTTTGATTCCACATTTATTGTGCGAACTGCTAGTTAAGGAATTCGTTGCCTGAGTGGGTGTTCCCCGATAGTTACAATCTGGGTGTCTTCAAGTCGAGAGTGAATAGGCCTCTAGGCAAGCGTGCTCCATCGTAGGCCGCATCATCGCTTAACATCAGGCGAGTTGGCGTCCAAACGCAAGCATATTTATAATTTAAAAAAATAAAGTTGTCCTTTGTAGGTGCAAACTCACTAACCTGAAACCCGGATTAAAACTAAACCACTAGTAAACTGAAGTTTTTACGTGGCTTAAGCTGTAGGTTTTTTTTACTTGTTTGATCTGCGTTTGGCCACCAACGCGCCTGATTTTAAGTGACGGTGCAGCCGAAGACTTGTTGATGAAACACGTTGATTTAGAAGAAATCTATTCATTCTAGCCTTGAAGTTGCCAAAAGACTCCTCATATTTCCAATTTTTTTTTATGATAACTTTGGGGCAAAGTTTCATTATTTAATATTTGATTTGGGTTTGGAGATATTTTGGTACTTTAGTGTAATCTAAACTCTTCCTGTTTTGGAATATAAATTCACGGAAGTAAGCACTCAAACAGATGAACTTTTTGCAAAAAACCAAGCAAAAGCTTTGATGATCCGCAAATAGAGAGGCAACTTTGCAGGAAGTCACAACTCCTAAATAAATGGCGAATTAATTTGGAACTGAGTGGGTGAAATATGAATGCTTTTGACGAATCTTTTGAATTAAGCTTCCGTCGCGCTAGCTTTATGATTCCTTAAAATAACTAATGATTAGACTATTCGTAATAATGAAATATGGTACTGAGACCTTAGCTGTTGGCCTTTTGGAAAAAAACTGGGGCAATGGAGAGAGCTATGCTCGGAGTTTCATTGCGCGATAGCATCCAGAATGTTGATATTAGCCAAAGAATCAGAGTCACCGATATATCTATAAAAAATTGCAAGTTGAAGTCAATGGGCACTGGGCAGGCCACATTCTTCGAAGAGCCTGTAACCAATGAGGAAGAAAGGTTCTTGAGTGGAGACCACGAACTGGAAACGCAGCATAAGTAGAAATCCCACTAGTTGGATCGACGGTATCGTGAGAGTAGCGGGCATTCATTGGATGCAGATGGCAGGCTGTCGTTCCGTGTGGAGTTCGAAATGGGAGGCCTATGTTCAGCAGTGGACGTCTTTTAGCTGATGATGATGATGATGACAATGATGAGCTGTTCGTACACTAAGCGATATCAGCAAGATACTAGAGAGCTTGAGTAGTCGCCCAGACTATTTGGGTCTAAATATGAAGCTTATGTGTTTTAACCCACCAGAGCTGAAAGTGCGTTATTCTGTACTCTACAAACAGCCCAAGAGCATTTTCCTGTAAATAACAATAACGCATTAATAATTCACATTTCCTAGAACAGCATCACGTCAATTACTCCAGGTTACAAGCACCAGCTTTTACAAGTAAACGTATACGACGTGCTTGAGCGAGCGAGCACTTTGAGCACTTTGAACGAAGTGGGAGCGAGCGTTTTAAGCGATACTCATGAGCGGTTAAGCGATACACTAGCAGGTGTATGTAATGATATAAAGTTGGGCCGGAGCTGTTATTGTCATTAGCTGGGGAGAGGCAATTTGTGTTACGTTGTTTATTCACCTTCATCAACTTTGTGGCGAAAGTTAAAATGAAAATTAAATGCCGTGCAGTGATATCACGTCAGGTAATATTGAACTAATCATTTTGATATAATGCTGTTTTTTTTTAAACAGACTAACTTGCCTACAGTTGAGCGTTTTAAGTTTGAGTAAGATTTTAGACATTAGATTTCATCGTATGAACGTACTGCTTAGTAAAAGTGCAAATAATCATCAACTTTGAACACTGGCGCAAGTACAAGGTGGTTTGGACAAGACCTATTTTCTGATAGCGTTAACGCCTCGGAAATATGAAATTGTATGAAAATGACATTAGCTTGAGAGAACATCTCTCAAACTAATGTCATTGTCAATGTCATTTTCATACAATTTCATCTTTCCGTAGGCGTTTACGCTAACAGAAAGTGGGTAACAGAAGATGTAATTTCAAATAAACTGTTTCCTAATTTTGCTTGTTCATTTTTGAATTAGACTGAGAGTGAACCATATAGTAGTTTAGTGGTTCGTGGGAAGTTAACAAGAACCACTTTCTGTTAGCGTAAACGCCTACGGAAAGATGAAATTGTATGAAAATTACATTGAAAATGACATTAGATTGAGAGATCAAGCTAATGTCATTTTCATACATTTTCATCTTTCAGAGGCGTTTACGCTAACCACAGATATACACAACACGCTAACAGAAAGTGGTTCTTGTCTAACCTCCCAGGAACCACTAAACCACTATACGGTTCACTCTCAGCCTAATTCAAAGCTGAACAAGCAAAATTAGGAAACAGTTTATTTGAAATTACATCTTCAGGAACATTTTTCACAAATGTCATGTAATTGTAAGCAAACAACGTTAAATCCGCCACCGAGCGTGGAAACGGGAAATAAATTAAGCTAATTTTAACTTTTTAGAGAGAAATTTATATTTTCTCTTGGCATTTATGAGATTGCTAATGTCCAGAAATTTGGGCTTCGGTAGCGACGTTTGGGTTGTAAGGGTTGACAGCCCTTTCTACACTTAATGGACAATTTCAAAACATTTCATAATCACGTATGTTTTAAATTAAAACTAACTTACTTTCCGGGACATAGGGAAGATTCACAGGGAAGCTTGAAGCTATTTAGGAATGTAGAGTGTGCTAAACACAGAATAGAAAAGTAAATAGAACGGAAATAAGAAGGGAAATCTGTTACCAGGCATTATGAGTGAAGCTTGATTGAACATTCTTATTTAGATCAACGCGTTGAACTCCGCGTTACAGTTGCAATATAAATTTTCAATATAAAGTAATGTTTGGCAGCTAACTGATTTCGAATGAAGTTACGTTTATATGGGTGCAACTGGAAAGAACAAATTTCTTACAAAAATGCATTGACAGCCGTTCTAATTTAAACAAAAAAAAACTTTTCTGTGGTGCTAAGTGACTGTTTTATGTCATAAACTTTTTGACATTAATACATTAATTTTTAAACTTTCGCGATTTGAACACATGTTTTAAATGTTTATCGGGACTTATCACGTATTATTTAATATAGGTAAAAAACATACGTACATACATACGACATAACATACGACATTAATACATGCTCGCGTGCTCCGTGCCGCGGACGCACCACGCCAACAACGCGCCCACGCGGCGGGCTGTGGCGCTACTCAACGCATTTGCGCGTGAATTCCAGCATGTTGACATTTTTAATGACAATATTAATATAATTTCCTCATATTTAGGGTTATTTCTTAGTAGGTAATTAAGTAGAATACATAATATTTGTTATTTAAATAGTTTGCGCTTTGGTTTAACTGTAAGCATTCTGTTGATGAATAAATAAATAAATACGTAAAATGAGGTAAGCTACTAATACAGCAAGTATTCGTTGTTTAGATACCTTATTTTACGAACTAGGGTCACCGACATACCTATTAAAATTTGTAAATTGAAGTAGCGATGGGCAGGCCACATCGCTCGACATAATCTTATTATGCTGTCAAAAAATATAGGATAACACTTAATTACTTTGTCGAGCAAACATTCTATGACTTCAATGAGTTCATAGCCAAATAAAATAATATTATAATAAATAAAATAATTAACATAATTAATAATAAGCCTCGACCAACACCTTAAGAGGCTCTCGCTAGATGGTTGGGTCAAGGTTCAGATGCAGAAGGCGGTAATCCTCGACACGGCACGTATTGTCAGGAGGTTCCTCACTCTGCAGCCCTAACCACCGGTAGCTTGGGCCCTGCCCCGCTGCCGGCGGCACTCTAGGTTTAGGTTTTTTATAATATTTTGTTTTTATATTTTATTGTAAAAAAAACTTAAATTTAAGAATAAAAATAAATATATATACATAATGTAAATGTATAGAATTTTTTAATACCATTGACGTGTAAATTTATAATTATGAATAAATATACTAAATAGACTTTGACTTTGTTAATTTTTCGGTTTATTTTCAGACAAAGATCAATGACAAATTTTACACGCTAATAATTAGTTTGAATATTAAAGTAATTAAGTTTTCACTCACTCTTAGTCCAGAATTTAGTCCACTTCATATTCAAAGTTCACTTGCAAATTATCTGAGATGCCGTTGCCAGTATAGTGTCTGCCAAAAAATTACACACTTCACAAAAAAAACTGTTAAAAACGTTGTAATACCACTAGTATGAGAGGTCCTGTGTGAGTAAGTACCCACAAAACATATTACGACAGTATTTTTATTTAATTTTTCGACATAATTAATGAGTGAGTGAATCGGTTTCTTCTAGGCAAGCGTGTTCCACCGTAGACCGCATCATCGCTTAACATCAGGCGAGTTGGCGGTCAAGCGCAAGCCTGTTGTATATATAAAAAGATACTGGCATTTTTTGAAGATAAAAAATGCCTCTTTCTTTATAATGTCGTATGTCGTAAAAAAATTACAGAAAGACAAGATTACAAAGAAGGATGCCTAGATTTGACCTGCCAAATACCTACCTATTTTGAGATGAAATGTGGTTCATTCATGAAATATGAATGTGTGTGGTGGATTCATGAAATATATCTAAAAATATTTTAAATAAAATATAATATTTAATAAATATATAAATATATATTTTATATAATATTTTAAATATTTTTTACCTGCTCACGAACCAAAATTAAAATTGCTAACGTGGAAAAAAGATAATTATTTTTCAATATAAAGTAATGTTTGGCAGCTAACATAACCTTAAAATTATTTTCACTATAACTTTTTTTCCTGATTTGGAAAATGAACCATATTTTCACAGTTGCTTTAAGAAGCAATAAAAGTTAATAAAATACAATATAACATTATATTACATCACATAGAAAAAAAAATATTTGACAGGTAAACGCATTATGGAACGTGGGCATCTTTTTTATTGTGACTCCCCATACGTTTATCTTTCATAGAAGTGGAATTTCTTTAATTCTCTGCTCGGAATGAACTCCAATTTTCTCCTGTAGCAAAATAACATTGCAAAGATACCGAGTTATGAAGAATGCTCGCTATGTCGGTAATAAAAAGTCGGAGATACTGTAATTTCTATACAAAACTGTCGTGCTATATTCTCTACGGTTAGTGCACTTGGCATTCAAAGCTTAGGTAAGTAATCTCTTTATTATTCTCCATGAATATTTCTGGCTTTTGTGAGTGTTGCTCCAAGCCACTCAGTGGCGTCTCTTATCTCGGATGCTTTCTACGCTAATTCTTTGTTTAATTCGGGGATTCTTAGATTAGTTTTTTCTTTGTATTAACGTCCTTGTCTTACATCATAATTTCAAAATGCTTGTCTTTTTTTTCTTTTTTTTTTTACATAAAAATAAAGTGGGCTGCTTGTATTTAATTTTGATAGACCATTTTGTATTCATGGCTACTTAGATGTTTGGCTCAGCTGTATAATATATAAATGTGTGATGATATTCTGGGAATGAAGCTCATAACCAAGTGGCAACCCAGATTGCCCAGCTCATGTCGCCGATTCATAGCACAAATAAACAGGCCAATGTAATGTTACGGTGGTTTAATTACGAAATAATAAAAAAAGTCAAAAAGTAAACACGAAAGTAAGGTAAGGATACAATAAACGTATTTTTTTAACGTATATATATGTCGGCGCGTTGAAGTTTCAGCACTGTGGCGCAACTACCGTCGGATAGTTTTTAAGGCTTAGATTATGTAGGTAGGCGTCACCTAGCTTTGTTTTGGTGGACTAGTGATGGAGGTGGCGCCATTGCTGGTGTAACGCTGCAGTAACTTACTCTGCTGAAGTTCGTTGTGAAGTTGTTTCGTTGACAACCAATCAGAGTTTAGCAAGTTTGGGTACCGTCCGGCAGAGGCGCTAGTGAGCGCGCGTGAACACGTGTCGGTGGCGTGAGGCTCGGAGGAGCTAGCACTTTACTTTGTCTTTTGGAGGGGGACTGTTGGATGCTCGGTGGAGCTAACTTTGCTTGGGGTTGTGAATTTGTATTGTTGGTTGGAGAGTGGTAGCGTTCGTTACAAGGCGGAACACCTTGTCCCCAAGTAATTTTCAAGTAATTCGATATTGTAATTAGCAATCATATCGCTTCGAAATAAAAACTGTGTCAATGTACGTGCGATGTCTCATTCTCCTCGGCCACTATACTCACGCCATAGAAACCAAAAATAATCTTATGAAAATCGGCCATCATCGACGACCGGAGCGGCCCCCTATATCACGCATTCGAGGCTCTCGCGCCGTCATATATTACTAGCCGCACCCCGTGGTTTTACCCGCGACTTAAAATCGTCGATAAGTTTCCTGAAACTTTCCAATTTTCTGCGCAAATTTTCTTAATTTTTCTCTCCGTAACAAACTACAAAGCATTAAAAAAATGAAACCGGTAAAGTGACCAAGGTAAATAGGGATTTGTTTTTATATACATACATAGATAGATTATGATGCAGTCAATTCTTAACCAGTTAAAAGTACTTTTGACTAGCAAAATCAGTCAAAATCAATTCTGTCAAAAATACTTTTGGCCGTACGCTTTCGTCAATAGTACTTTTGACTGAAATAACACTAATTTGTGTTCGTTCTTTAACTGAGTCTTAATATTTATTTAAGTGGGTATTTAAATATATATATACGTATGTATATCAGTCTCTGGCAGCCATAGCTTTGCTTAGTTTGGGGTCAGATGACCGTGTGTACAAAAATGTCCCAAATATGTATTTATATTAACCATAAAATTATTACCCCAAAAATAAAGTAAAGCGTCTATACTTATACATAATAATATACACAGCTATAAAAACATTAGTCTGTCCTAACGACATGACGTGTGCCTAGATCCTAACAACGTAGGGCATCGCAAAAAATACGGGCCCATTTCCTGACCCTTGTAACACTGTTGTGCTCAATATCGCGCACTAGTAAGCCCGGTTGGGCCTAATTTGTGGCCCACACATGACACCGTTTTTGCTCGATTTGTTAAACTAATTAAGTCACGGATCTCTCTTGTTTCGCATTTTGATATTTTTGTGATGCAAGATTAACAACGCTTAGAAATTTTGACTGTTGTGATTAACTCATCATCATCATTTTACCCGTAGATTGTCAACTGCTAGACTTAGGTCTCCCCCATCGATCTCCAAAAGGGCCAGTTGGAAGCGGCCTGCATCCAGCGTTTCCCTGCGGTCTCTTTTAGTTTTTTTTTGGTTTGACCTCTCGCTTTTATTTTATTTGATACATTCTTTATTGGTATGGCTATATAACACATTTTTTTTGTCTATGACACGTTTGTTCTACGTAATTACTGGTGTAGACACCATCTTACATAATCCACGTGGAATATCTATATAATATTTTTCCGAAATCGTTTTTTAGCGATAAGATCACCTTTTGTGCCTCTATTTGATGGATTCTTCTGGTTAATGTCCTTTCTGTGATGTCAATAAAGCGTTGTTGTATTGTATTGTAATACAGTTAAGGTTATCAGGCGTTTTTTTGCGTTTTGTCTTCCTTTTCATATTGAGTTGGTAAGATTTTCCCCTCAATCCACTAGGATCTATTGACTCGAACCACCAGTGTATTAAATACTAGAATTCACTGTGATCCAACATTGATTTGTGTGGATTACTACGTTATTTTTTTTCATTTTAATTTAAGTCAACAATTTGAAATTCAATCGTGTCTGTCTCTGATTTACTATTTTAGAATTTATTATACATAATTGCTGTAAAGTCTAGAATATTGCAAATGATGAGCTTTTAAAGCCCTGTAAGTCAATAAACAGAAAGCTTTCAGAAGTTTCTCCGGTTAGCAACCAATGCCACCCTGTGGAACTTCTCAAATTATTACCGGTATTAATATTTGAAATGCCCTAATGGACTCCTAATAAGTCCCTTAATGAATAAAACGTGCTCAGCAAATGCGTACGAAAATAAATACCTACAACTGAAAATAAATAAACAAAAACAAACTTTCAATAAACAGAAAATAGGAAAGTTAAAATAAGAAAGAGGTTTGATTCAAGACGTGATCCTTTTTCCTATAATCCGTGCAGTAACTGATGATTAGTAATTTACAAAAAAAAAACTAGATAATAGAAAAACTAATAAAGTACATTTAAACATATGTTTTCTATTTAATACTGGGCAAGTGCAAACAAATACAAGCTAACACTAACACTACAAAAAAATACAAGCTAACACTAACACTACAAAAAAAGGCAATTATAAAACTCTGCGAATGTATTCCATTTTTAACCGACTTTCAAAAAGAGGCGGTTATCAATTCGTATTTTTTTTTATGTATGTTTGTTACGCGATTACTCCGCCAATTCAGAATTGTTTTTGATGATTCTTTTTTTGGTTGGTAGGTCTTATCTCATAGGAGGTCCCATAAATATTTTATCGACATTGATTCAGCGCTTTTTGAAAAATTTACAAAAACATGATGATAAGCAACGAATTCAATGTACGTTGCACAGTGCCACCAACTTAGCTGTTAAAGTGGGCAAAATTGGAACTACAGTAATTTCTTGGTGAATTTCATACTTTGTTCTCGACTAGCGACGCTGTCAACTGAACAGCAAACATAGAGGAACTGTTCCTACAACAGAACTTCAAAAAAACAAAGTGTCTCCATGGCAACCGGGCCCTGTTGTTTTTCGTTAAATTTTTCAAGACCATGGATACAAAGTATTTCAGTCGTAATATTAAACAATGTTTCAGTTTGTAAATGTAGGTATGTATGGTCATGAAGTCGGTTCTTTCTTTTTTCAAAAAATTATATTTATCTTGTAGCAGTTTTATCTGACACAAACCATATCATAAACCAAAATTTATAAATTCGACCCTTTCACTGAATAACATTAGGTATCTTTTAGCGTGCCGCCTATCACGGAGGCAAGTGGCGGAAACTTTCGGGCAGAAGCGCGACACGGCGCGAAATGATACGGAATTGAAACGTGACTCCCGGGAAACCGATGTTCATATATAACCTGGAATATTTTCTAACATTAAAGTTATATGATTATTTACGGAATATTTACCGTGGTAAGGTTGTACGGGAAGACGGGTGAGTAGGATAATATTGGGGGTTCTAAATCAAATTCGAAACACCGTTGGACTTCGTCCAACACTGTTCCAAATTCGATTTAAAACCCCCAATATTATTTATGATTTAGAAGCCGCAATGATGTTTTGAATGTGTTCGGAAAAACCGGCAGGTAAGTAATTATGATTTAGAAACCCCAATCGTTTTTTTTGCATTTATATTTTACTTGATTTAGAAGCCCCAATGATGTTTTGTGAAAATTTGTTTGGAAAACCGGCAGGTAAGTTATTTTGATTTAGAAACCCCAATAGTTTTTTTTTTTTTCATTTATATTTTACTTGATTTAGAAGCCCCAATGATGTTTTGTGAAAACTTGTTCGGAAAAACATGCAGGTAAGTTATAAATATTTATGATAAAAATTGCCTGGATGATATGTGACAAAACGTATCTGCTTTCACGTACTTTCGCCACGCTTCGCAATCGATATTGTATATAATGACGATAAGTCTATCTAAGCGGTCATTATAATACTAACATTCTTATCTTACATAACAATGAAATTTGTGAAACAATTAGAATCGTTACAGATAAATAAAAATTATGGTGATTCTGGTAATCATAATATTCGACATGGAAAACTTTTGCCTAATACAATTCGTTGTTTAATTAGTGGTCCGTCAAATTGTGGAAAAACAAACTTAATGATTGGTCTGCTTTTGCATGAAAACGGTTTACATTATCGAAATGTTTATGTTTATTCAAAAACTTTATATCAACCTAAGTATATGTTTCTGGAAAAGGTTTTAGAAAAGGTTCCTAATATTTCTTTTACCAAATATCACGGAAACGAAGATGTTCTTAACCCACAAGAAGCAAAATCTAATTCGATAATAATATTTGACGATGTAGCATGTGAAAATCAAAGCAACATACGGGACTATTTTGCAATGGGAAGACATAAGTATATAGATTGTTTTTATCTGAACCAGACATATAGTAAAATACCAAAACAATTGGTAAGAGACAATGCTAATTTGATAATTATTTTTAAACAAGATGATATTAATATGAGACATGCCTATGATGAACATGTAAACATGGATATGACATGGTTGGAATTCAGAGAAATGTGTTCAAAAATATGGACAGAGCCTCACAGTTACCTGGTAATTAATAAAGATTGCGAAAAAAATAGAGGTGCCTATAGGAAAAATTTTGATACTTTTGTTGTGTTCGAGTAATTATATAAACCATTAGCTTATTCCGATTAGATTCATTTCACATTCAGTAATACTCACATAAATACGTGATAAAATATCAATAATGGAAAAAAAACTTAAAATGCAAATAGTTAATGCTGCACAAGCTGTTAAAAGAAAAATACGTAAAATGAAGGACATAGAGATTGAAAGCGATCAAGTATTAAAAAATGTCTTCAAACCAATAATTAATCCGCTGAACCAATTAGTGGATAAACATGAACATGATAAAAATATAACAAGATCTGACAAAAATAACTTTGATAAAACCTTTCTGAACAAAGAATTGAACACGGAAGTAATTGATCGCAAAAGTAAAGATGAAATCCCAGATTCAGGTGACAATTATAATGATTCAGAACTGTCTGAAAATGAAGATAATGGCGCAAGTAATAACTCTTTCAGAACAGTTGATTCTAGTAATAGTGATGATGGTTGTGATGCAACCTCATGGTCGTTGTCTTCAGAAGCTTTTAGTAACGTACCGTTTGGTGTGAGGAGAGAACTGGGAAAACTTATGATGGGCTCGGTGCATGTAATGGTTAGCGATGATTACATACAAGTGGGGAAGAATAAATATAAAAAAACGTGTGGATTAAAAGAGTTGTTGTTTAATAAGGTACCTGATTTAGATACGGTTACTCATGAAGATACAATACATTACAAAACGATGTTGTTAGACAGCAATGCGCATCGAAGAGATTATGATTCAAGTAAACCAATAATGAGTAACAGAGGGCAAAAATATCTAACTATTATAAAACCAATGTTTATATTTTCAAAAAAATCTGCGAATACTGATAGTACCCATCAAGGAACAGGACTACCGATATTAAAGAAATGGAAGAAAAATATAGATTATGTTTATTGGGATGATCCTAATGAATTAATCGACAGATTAAAATTATTAGTTGCTTCACGAGATGCTGGTAACACTGGACTGGATAATGAAATCATATCAATTATTGAAGAATTGCGTGAGAGTGGTATAATAAATAAATAGAAAACTACAGATAAATTGTTTCATTGAAGTTGTATCACTAAGACCTAACGGTTCACTTAAAATGAATATTGATAAATTTGGTCATCATATACATAAACGATTACGTATAGCAGAATTCTTTGATATTTTCGACAAGACTTTAACAAAGACAGAAACCGGAGAATTTGATTTAGAGTCAGTGAGATTGACTGGAGTTAAATTTCCTTCAGCTGGCAGTGATGCTGTTAGTAAAGATTACGTGGATGGAATAAAACACACTTTTTATAGTAAAAAAGAAATTCAAGTTTTACTTGATGCGATGAAAGTCGATCTCCAAATATTCTTAAGTAATTTTAAAAAGGAATATTATACAAAAGCTGAATTAGATAAAATTAAATCAAAATGAGTAGGCAAGAAGTAGTAGAAGAAATTCATAAAACAGCAAGAAAAAATTTCATTCGACGATCTGTTATATTAAAAGGAATTGATGATTTGTGGCAAGCAGATCTAATTGACATACAAAACTTAAGTAAATTTAATAAGGGCTTTAATTTCATTTTAGTGATAATAGACTGTTTTTCAAAAATATCTTGGGCTGTTCCAGCCAAAACAAAGTCAAAGTCAGAAATAGCGAATGCATTTAAACATATTTTAGTTACAACACATCGTGATCCAGTAAACCTACAAACTGACATGGGAAAGGAGTTTTACAATAATGAATTCAAAAAACTTATGCAGTTGTTTAATATAAACCACTATTCGTCATATTCTGTAAAAAAAGCATCGATTGTTGAAAGACTGATCAGAACTTTGAAAAACAAACTACACAAATGTTTTAGCTTAAACGGCAATTACAAGTGGATTGGTAAACCTTTGGAAAGTGTTGTAAAATCGTATAACAACTCTAAACATCGTGTTACAAAACACAGACCAATAGAAGTTAATCGTACGAATGAAAATATGGTAAGAGATAACATAAGAAAATCGCAGGATGTACATGAAAATCGAAAAAATAAATGTAATATTGGTGATTACGTTAGAATAAGCAAATACAAAGGTAGTTTTGAAAAAGGTTATACTCCTAACTGGTCAACAGAATTATTTATTATAAAAGAAGTTCAAAATACATCACCAATAACTTACTTTATAGAAGATTTGCACAAACAGCCTATATTAGGTACATTTTATGAACAAGAACTGCAAAAAACAAAGTGTCCTAATGTATATTTAATCGAAAAGGTAATCAAGAAAAAAGATAACAAACTTTTTGTGAAATGGTTAGGGTTACACGAAAGTGAAAACAGCTGGATTGACAAACATGATGTTTTGTAAACATATAAAAAATCAAAATAAAGTGCAATTTCTGCATTAGTATATCAGATATGCAAGGTGGTGGACTTATTAATAGTGTCATAAACAATTTACCATTTGAACTTCATTTACCAGGATACAATTTCTGTGGACCTGGTACAAAACTAAAGGAACGACTATTGCGAGGAGACAAAGGCATTAATCAATTGGATGACGCTTGCATGAAACACGATATTGCATACTCGAACAATATTAGTTTAGAAGGTCGTCATAAAGCAGATCAACAATTACTAAAAATGGCAAAACAGCGAATTAAATCAAAAAATATAGGAAAAGGAGAGAAAGCTGCATCTTGGTTGGTGAGCAAAGTTATAAAAGCCAAATTGAAACATGGTGCTGGCGTAAAATCATTTCGAAAGATTGTTTCTACAATTCGCTCGCGCTTAAAGAAGCTTAAACCAAGGAATGATGCAACGGCGATTAAAGTCGCATATGATGTAGCAAAGAAACTCTTCCATTCTAAAAACAATAATGTTCGCTTACCCCGCGTTATACCAATACCAAAAACCGGTGGTATTCTACCTTTGATACCTATATTTGCTGGACTGTCAGCTTTAGGTGCGTTAGCTGGAGGTGCAGCAGGCATAGCAAAAACAGTTAGCGATTATAAATCTGCTGAACGGAATTTGCAGGAGTCTCAACGACATAATAAGACAATGGAATCTATTGCGTTGGGCAAGGGCATGTATATGAAACCTTATAAAAAAGGTAATGGACTGTTTGTAAAATCAAAAAACTAACAAAAAGGCTACCTTATCGTGCTCTCACAAATTTAGATATTCTCAATTATGCGGTCGATCGTATACCCTACTTTAGAGGTGTTTATATGAGAGATAGATTACCGAGACAACCTAAAGATATTGAATGTGCTATCGTTAATTTAGATAGTTCCGCTAACAAAGGAACTCACTGGGTAGCCTATGTTAAAGTTTATGATTATTGTGAGTATTTTGACAGCTTTGGTAATTTAAAGCCGCCACTTGAATTAAAAAAATATTTGAAAAATGATATATCGTACAACTATTGTATTTATCAAAGGTTCGATTCAATCAATTGTGGTCATCTATGTTTAAAATTTCTTGTAAATTTTTGGAAAAAATATGAATAGAATATTGTTTTAAAATGTAAATAATGTGTATCTGCAGAATTAAACAAATAAAAATGTATAAAATGATAAGTACTGGTTTTATTGTTATCATTATTATAATGTCTTTCACGCTGTCTATAACTGGTAATACATCTATTTTATCAACAAACTATTCTCCTGCTTTGCAACTTGATGAAGAATATGAGTGTGCTTTGTTGTATTTATCTACTTTTAATTCGATTCCGAATATTGACTCTAAAAATAATAAATTCCATTATGGACATAATGAAAAAATAGAAATACCAGAAGGAGCATATGAACTTCAAGATATTTGTGATTATTTGAAATCAAAAGTAAAAGGTGCAACTTTTAAATTATATTGTAATAACAACACATTAAAAACTTTCATAATATGCACAAAAGATATACACTTTGAGAAAGAAAATTCAGTTGGGATGTTATTGGGTTTTAGTCAACAGACGTACAAAGCCAATATAGTACACGAGTCACATCTTCCAGTTAACATTTTATCAACGACTGTGGTGAGGATCGAATGTGATATAGTGGGAGGGTCATATATTAATGGAAAATTAAGTCATATTATCCATGAGTTTGCACCTAACGTACCACCAGGGTATAGAATCATAGAAATACCACGAAATAACATTTATTTTCCTGTTAATCAGAATAATATCAGCTCTATAAATATAAGAGTATTGGATATTAATAACAATTTGGTTAATTTACGAGGTGAAGAACTTCAACTTTATTTACATTTCAAGAAAAAATGATAGATTATAATAAATACGAGATAGCAGTATCAAAAATCGTCAGTGCTAGTCACGCTATTCGCAAAGGAACAACTAAACGGAAAATAAAAATAACTAAAGAAAATAAACAATATTTGAAACTGATTGGGTTATTAAAATGAACATTTTAGATATATCAAGTACGCCTGCTTACGATAACACCATAGATGGTATCGAATTCCATTCATATAAACCATATGTAACAAGTTTCAACAGAAATGATGAAATCAGAATTCCAATTAACCAACAAGATCTGTATTTACTACCATCAGAGAGTACTCTTTATTTGGAAGGCGTTGTCAATGTTCATAAAAAAGATACGAAAGCAAAAGTAACAAATATTGAATTTACCAACAATCCTTTACTCTATCTTTTTCAAGATATTCGCTATGAGCTTAATGGAGTGGAAATAGACAAAATTAAAAATGCAGGTATAACAACTACAATTAAATCTTTGATTTCGATGACTGAGAATGAATCTAGGGCGTCAAAAGCCTGGGGTTGGGATATGGATGGCACAAAGATGGAAGGCCATTTTTCCGGTTCAATACCGCTAAGCAATATTCTTGGCTTCGCAGAAGATTATAAAAAAATTGTAATTAACTGTAAACATGAATTAATACTCTTACGTAGCAATACGGACCTGAATGCTTTAAAAATAAACACCGGAGAAGTTCTAGACGATATTAAAATACATAAAATAATATGGCGTGTACCACATATTAAAGTATCGGACAGAGAAAAGGTTAATTTACTGAAGTTCTTAGAGAAAGATCGTGCAATTATGTTAGCTTTTAGAAATTGGGACTTGTACGAGTATCCTTTACTACCTCAAACAACAAAACATACATGGACCATCAAAACTTCATCTCAAATTGAAAAACCTAGATACGTAATTATAGGATTACAAACTAGCAGAAAAAATCGGGCAGATAAAGATATGTCACAATTCGATCACTGTAACTTACGCGATATTAAAGTGTATCTTAATTCTACGTACTTTCCTTATGAAAGTCTCAATTCTAATTTTTCTGATCACAAATATGCTATATTATACGAACAATATGTTCGATTTCAACAGTCTTATTACGGACGAAGAACAGAGCCCTTGTTAGACACAATAGAATTTAAAGATAAAGCGCCACTATTTGTAATTGATTGTTCTAGACAATGTGATAATATTAAATCAGGTCCTGTGGTAAATGTGCGCGTAGAGTTCGAAAGTAACACAGCAATACCTGGTGATACATCAGCATACTGTCTTATTCTTAACGATTGTATTGTAGAATATAGACCATTAACAAATCTAGTGAAGAGGATATCATGATGCCTGACACAATAATTGTCGATATTCAAGGATTTAAAGATTCTGAAAACAAGTTTATTGTAAAGGAACTAGCTATTCTATATTCAGAAAAACACACTCAGACGTTTTTAATAAAGCCTCCCTACTCATATGGAAATTTATCTAGAGAAGAAAAAAGGCAGGTGAGATGGATAGAAAACAATCGAGGAATATTATGGAGTGAAGGATTTGTAGACTACCAAGAGTTTAGGCGTATTATTATACCGTATTTAGTAAATAAAAAAATTATAACTAAAGGCTTGGAGAAAATTAAATGGATTAAAGAGCTTTGCGGTAACTGTGAAATTATAGATGTAGGGGAAAAGGGTTGTCCTAATTTTTTGAAATTGTTTAATGACTATAGTAATAATACTTTTAATTGTGTTAACCATTATAAACAATGTGCATTGAAAAATGTAATATGTATAAAAAGGTGGTTTGAAGATAATAATATGCACATTATTCTAGATACTTAGTTACCTACTTTGTTTAATGATTTACGCTTTGATTAATGTAATGTATTTTAATATTAAATTTACTTGTTTGAAATATAGTTCTATTTTATAACCTACCAATATAGTTTCATTGTATTCCTATTTTGAAAATAAAACAAACAAAATGTTATAAATATATTATATTAATAATTAGAAATATAGAAGTAAAATTAGATACATTATAAACAAAGTAGACTTACCAATAATAAACATTATTTCTTTTATTTTTAGCTTTATAGTACATTTATAACAACATTATATTTAAAACAATGTACTTATTAAATGAATAAAAACTATCAAAAGTTATTATTACACAGTTTCTTAGATATTTTATTGATTAAACTTTCTGCCTGGTCCATAATTTCATCAATGTGGTCACAAGTCACATACTGCGCGGCTAGCACAACGTTATTATCACTGGTATAACTATTATTGTTTTCACTAAATTCACTATTATTGGTTTCTCCAGTTAAGTCTATCACACTAATTTTAATCAGCCTTATGCCTTTAAAATTCCTTTTGTTGATGACATATGAAGGAGTTCTGCTCAAGGGTTTCTTTTTCTTCTCAACCAATCCAGGCTCACGAACCTTCCTTGATTTGTTTTTTCTTTGAAGTTTCGCTATCTCTGGATAGGTTTCTTCAAAACTTTGTAGTTCGTACAGATCTTGTGCGTCCTGGAAAAATGACGACTGCATGATGTCTTCTGAATCACACCGCGTCTGTAGGCAATACATTTATATTATATTAACAATGAACTTTTTTTTGTTTTTATTTAATAATTTTTTATTTATTTACAACTTACCGACATGTCAATATAATAATATTATTGATAAAAGTAGGAAGTGCTTTCAATAGAAACGGAGAATGAGTAATGAATCGCAATTTCCCTAAACTGAAATAATAGCGACACCTAACAAAATAAGTTTGTAAACCTTGCAAATTATCCGCATGTTTGCTGCGCATGCACATTGCACACATGCATGTTATGTTAGTGATACAATACCTAATAAAACAAGTTGGTACTTGTTTGTTTGTAACCCTCCCTGCACTCCGCACGCTTGCTGATGCATGCAAAATGCACACATGCTGTATGCCTATAGCCTATAGTAATTTGTATCTACCTATATCAGATAAATTTATCATACTCTTATGAGATGAAATTGAGGAATTCTTTTAATAAAACAAATGCAAAAAGTTAAAATTATTTATTGTTAAAAAAACTTATATAACTAACAACACAAGTTATTACGTCTTAATTTTTATGCTTAAAAATAGACACAGGTATAAGTATTAATTCTAATATTCATTCTTGTATTTACCTACCTAAAAATACGAATAATGGCCCCAAGACATTGTTGACATATTGTCTTTTAAAACAATGCGCTTATCGTCATTTGAACATAAAGCTACTTTATTGAGAGATTGGGTAAAAATTTCGTGTTTAAGAGATTTAAAAATTATGTTCTTTTTTTTTACTACTTCTTTATTAATCAATACATTTTTATAATCATTTATACTCAACCGTTTAATTGCATGATATTTTACACCTTTTGCTTTTTTTATTTCTTTTTCAAAAGTTTTAATACAATATAACTTGGATCTTAATCCTACAAACTCTTCAATGAGTTTACCCCCTAATTCATCTTTAAAAAGGCCAGGAACTTTTTTATTACGTTGAACGATGCCATACGCGTTATTTTCCGAATAATTGCTAGTGTCAAAATATGAACCAAAATTGAGTTTTAAATCTTTATAAATATCATTTGTGTTTATTGAGTACAAAAAGCTATCAGTATCAGTGTAACAAAGTTTTATATTTTCACCATAAAATGGTTTCATTACTGAATAGTGAAAATCATACATGTGACTTTTAGATATTTCTAGTACCGTAAACCCGATATAAATTGGTTTGTCAAGCGTTACCGTTTCAGGTGTCATTTGAATAGCAACAAAGTTTTCACTAAATACGGTTATGCTATGAAAGTTAGGTCTCGATATTAACTGCTCGGCTGCCAGATATTTTTTTGTTTTATTAGAACAGTCATTCCATTTGTTAACTAATTTTACACTGAGACGTTTTTCTGTGTTTTCCAAAGTCTTGCCAAATATACTATTATTGAGTAATTTGAAAAAATCTTGTTCAAATTGTGATTTTGCCCTCTGTCGCAGTTCCGTGTTTAAGTCTATATATTGTTTTAAAAATGGACTCTGTTTGAATTTTACTACACGATGAATTTTCTTTAACTTTAAACCATGTTTTACACATGTTTTTAGGTGGACATAATGGATGACATACATAAATTTGTCGTACAAATTAGGTATTAGTTTAGGAGTTTTTGAACCGGGTGGCGTAAATTTTTGTGGGCAAAAGGGTAATTCATTATGTGAATTATGTAAGTATTCGGGGTACTCCAAATCTACTTCTAATATAAAACCGTACTCAGAATCATTAGGCACATTTATAACGTCCAGTTGTTTTATTTGTGTTTCATTTAATAATTCAAAATCAGATATAGGTAAATATGCACATGACGCATAACCGTATAGGTTGTTTGCGTCAATATAAAATAAAAAGTTACTTGGCGTGGCTGGATTGTAGCTGGATAGATATTTGTTATTAGCTTTTGCATATCTATTGGGACATAAACATAGACCACCGCGGATACCTTTTTGTAGCAGACGTACAATTTCCAAATTTTCGATTAATTGTAAGCATACGGCAGTTTTTAATAACATCGAATCAAAACTTAAACTGGGTGCTGTAATGTAAAACGCTGGATCTAAACGAAAATTCTTTTTACAGGTTTTGCGAAATTTTTCAAAAACATCCGTTAGTAATAATACATCTGATTTGAGATACAAATCTGTATAATCGCCTAAGTTTTTAATATCAAACGTACTCCACACTTTTTTGGCATGCTCATAATTTAATTTTGTCACTGTATCATCGCACAAACTACTATAAAAACAATCTCGTGGTGGTAGAGATTTTTCTTCAAAAGAACTCCAACTAGTCATATGTTCATATGGAAAAACTCCCTTTCGTGTCAATAATTCAAATTGTTTACTTTCCGGAAAAAACTTAGACAGGTAAAAAAAGTCACTTTTATCAAGGTTTTCGACTAGTTTGTCTAAACTAGTACCCAAAAATTTGAAGGAGTCTACGAATCGAACTGGTAAGTATTTCTTATCTTCAGTGACAAAATACTTTGTGAAAGATATGTAATTTTCTTTATTCTTAGCTATAACTTTTATATTTCCTGGCAATTCGCCTAGCTGACGAATAAAAAGATGACTATCGTATCCAGACAAATTATGGAAAAAAACTGGTATGAAATTAGGTAAAGTGAATCGTAAATTACAAAAAGAATGTGCCGCACCTCTATATAAACCAGTTAAATGGCAGTGATCGCGTACTTTATCATCAAATAAAATCTGATTGCAAATAAAACAATTTTTGGCTTCTAAAAAGTCTTGCGCATCCTTGTTTGTAAATTTTATTGGGATTTGCGTCTTCAAAACTTTATGTATTTTACTTACATCTTTTTGAAGATAATAAAGAAATTGATGCACACAGTCAGATCCGCGGTATGACACATATTTATTGAAAGAGCTATCGTATGAACAAACAATATAGTATGCGAATGCCGCTGGCACATGTTTTTGTAAGTTTATTGTAGAAGTTGTGCGTTGTCTACTTATGGTATGCGGCAATAAAGATTCAAAATCCGCATAAATAACAAAAGGTAAATCCTGCAGTCTTTCAAAATGTTTAAACTGTGTAAGGGTTCCTTTATTAGGAAGAATGGTAGCAACACCACCGCACACGTGCGAGTTTAATTTATTTTCACAAGCGAAAAATATCATACATTCATCGCAAAAATAAATTTTTTCTTTATGCTTTGTTATCTGAGGTTTGAGTAATTTACTCAGGTTTTTGATTAAACAATAGTGAGTACGAACACCGCTTTCTAAAAACAATAAATTGACATGTTTAGATTTTTTACAACGAGTTTTGTATAATGGTCCTACTATATTATTAATTTTACTAAGTCCATACACGTTAACGCTAATGCCCGGATTATAATTTTCAAAAATTTTAATATCCGTAAAACTAACCGGGAAAGTCATGCTTTTTATGTTTAAACTGTGTTCGAAATGTGGGTATGATGATGTTCGATCGCCGTTATTTTTAGAAGGAAATAACGCCGCCATAATGCACCACAAGAAGCAAAAATTATCAGTATTTCTAATATTTATGCATGCCCGACTGTATTTTATTTTTTCAGGTAATTCAACAAAGCTAGAAGCTCTCAATGGATTAAATTTGTTTATGTTTACTTCTAGGAATAAATTTTTTACTAGCGACCATCCACTGCCTTTTTCTTCTAAGTCTTCAATTTTTTTTACTATGGTATTGATAATGTTCGAAAATAAATCCGTGAAATCATAATTATGATATATGACAATATTTTTTGTAGCAAATGATTTTATCTCACATGAATCGTTTTGTGGTTTACAAAATTCGGCGAAAAACTCAAAATTTACTTTGATATTGTTAAAAGTAGCCTTTCTAGCGTCAATCAATCCTCGCACGCGATCTTGCATCCGTTGCAAGAACGCCGCTGGCTGCATCGAACCCTCGTCCACGACAGTGGTGCCCTCTTCCGCAGGTCGCACTCTGTACGAGGATATACGACTGCGAAACGCACTATTAATTTTTTCGATACCTTTGTCTACTTCAACCGCAGCGTTAATTTTATGAGAGTTAGTGCGGAAATGCCCCGATAGCGCATTGTTTTTAACAGATTTATCGCAAACGGAACAATAAATAGTTTTGTTCGACATTATTATAACTGTTATTAGGTAAATAGATACCGACTTAAATTAATTAGGTATGCTTTTTGTCCGGGTAAAATACGCCCTCCCCATCAAACTTAGATCAGCATTGTTTTACAAACGTGTGTAGTAGTTCCAGCCCGAGTTCATTTGGAATTTTAGTAATAATATTATGGCCTTCTCCCAACGATCCTTGGGATCAAGTTTATTTTATATCGCAAACATAACCCTGATAGCGCTTTGTTTTTAACAGATTAAAATATTATTAGGTAAGTAGATATACTGTGAATATTTGTATGTAGGGAAAAAGAAAAAATAACCAAACATGAAAGACTTAAATTAATTAGGTATGCTTTTTGTCAGGATAAAATACCCCCTCCCCGTCAAATTTAGATCGACATTGTTTCACAAACGTGTGTAGCGGTTCCAGCCCTGCACCCGAGTTCATTTGTATTTTTAATGATAATGCGGCCTTCTCCCAACGATCTTTTGGATCAGTTTTTTTTATATCGCTAACGTTATAAATTTTTAAATCTATGTAAGTGTCACCGCTTATATGAGCTGCTGTGCGGCGTACAACACCGTCAGCGACGCGTCGAGTCAGCGAAGACGGCAAACTGGATTTCAGTGCGCGTGCACGACGCTTTGTCTGTACCTCAGGCTCGTCGTCGCTGTCGGTCACTTGTCCCCACTTAGCCACGGGTTGGATATCTTTTGCGGCGCCGCTGCGTGCTCCTTTTTTCTTAGGTGCTTTTGTTTTCTTTTCACTGAAAGTATTTAAAAATATTGCAATGTAGAAACTATTTGAAAAAACGAACAAACGCAGTGACTACTACCTTGAAACTTTAGCTAACAAACTAAAACCTAAATATGAAATAAAATATAATTAATTAACAGCGGAACTACAACAGGATTCGTGGAGCGTCGAATGTCGATGCGAAACGCCCCCTGGTCAAACGTAGATTTCACGACTACTCTCAGTTAATCTGTAATGTGCAGCCTGTTTTGCAACTAGTAAAAAAAAAAAAAAAAAAACGAACCCTCAACGATCCATACCTCTGCATGGCGCATTTTTGAGATGTATTTAATTTTATAAAATATTAGATTTATTGTTCCATATTACGTACCTATGTTTTAGGTACAGAAGCTGAAAAAGTACACAAACACTTATTTAGATTTAAAATCAATAATTAAAATGGTTAATGTAGGTATTATGAGAGTTTATTACCTTATGCAAGCTTCTCCGTCGTCTGATTCCAAAAATATCCGTTTCCTGGCATAGCAGCTCTCAGAGTCCGACCTGGAATATTAAATAATGTCATTAGGTATATGATAGCATTTTCTTATGATTAATACCAACTTCAGCTGCACTCACGGCGATATCACGGCGTAAAGACACAATATTATTATTATTTTATTTTTTAAAGTTTTAAACTAATATTTTAAAGTACCTACGCTAACCGCATCAAAAAATAATCATATTTTTTCGAGGTAACAACAAACATACATTATTATTATAAAAGAAATAAATAAGATCTTATAAATTAGATACCAGCCAATTCCACTTATCATTACCTCTCAGATTTTTTCTATCTTATAGAAAAATATAGAAATCATAATATTTTAGATACTACGCGTAGTTACAGTTTTAGAAGTACAAAATAAATAATTATAGGTACATAATATGAATAAGTAAGTTAAATAATATAAAATAAAATACTTACCTAATACTTACACGAATTATTTATACATATATATATATATATAATAAATAATGTAAAAACTTACGAACATTATTTGGTTATTTTTTCTTTTTTGTGAATTGTAGAACAAAGTATCGTCACACCACGTCACTCGTCACTAATTAAATGAAATTCCACAGTAAGTAGGTAATGCTCGCAAATTGACAATATGTTGAAACAATAAACATATCAGATTTCATTTACGCGAAAGCCGTTGTGCAATGCCTACGAGTAGGTACTAAAGGAATATATGGTAAAACGATACTGACAGATAAATTGATGATTATATTATTAATAATATTGGTATTTCAGTTTCAATTTTTGGTTAGTCTAATAAGTTAAGAATAATAAACTCGAACCTACCTAAAACTTATTGTAAGTTACTTTAAGATGGCTGCCTGGAAGAGATCACTTTCTTCTAAGTAATACGTCCGTTGATTATTCTAATTTAAGACATCTATTTATGTCGTGCAATTTCTCTACTTTGCAATAAAATTTTATCTATCTATTGCATGTTACATACAATAATGCATGCAGTTTATAGAATAATAATTATGCGATTTGATAATTTTATAAAGTAGTTCATTTTGCGCAACTTTCCTCTGACCTCAATTTTCTTAAAATCATCGTTTATTCTATTCAAAACAAAATCGGTGTTGTTTTCATATTGCTCGAATGTAATTCAACACTATTGTGTTAAGAAGCCGCCTTACTAAAGGTACAGTCAACGCAGCAATCGTCAACCGAAACTTTTTTTATATTATAATGGTTGACATAAAGTTTGTGATAAGTTACTTTAATTAATTAGTTTTTTGTTGTGTTTACCAAAAAACGTTATGCCATTATATTTAAAAAAAAAGTTTATAAATAAATATTCTGGACATTTTTGCACACACGGTCATCTGACCCAAACTAAGCAAAGCTTGTGATATGACTACCAGAGACTGATAAACATACATACATAGTTTTAAATACAAACTTAAATAGATATTAACAACCGGATATAGAACAAACACAAATGTTCATCACATAAATGTTTGTATTAGGTGGGAATCGAACCCACTCCCCCAAGCTTAGAAGGTAGGTTTCACTATCAACTGGACCAACCGGCTATCAAAATTCAAAATCATAATTGAAGATTGATGACTACAATAGCCAATTCGTACATACTTACTTTCTCACAATAATAATTTAAATCTGAAATCAAAACTTGCCTATTTACCAACGTAAAGTAAAACAAATGCTAACACTATTTTGTTTAAATAAATACCTAATCATCAGCAAATATCTGCTTGTCAATAACCGACCCACTTAACCATTGCTCCAAGGAAGCTCTCAGTGCTGTTTTATGAAGTTGACTGTACGTGGCATCCGTAACTAACAAGCTTAGTGCTAGTGTTCTAAACTTAGCACTTAATTGCTAGATTTAGCTATGTTTTGATGAGTCTATCACTGAAATCTATCATACAGTACCTAGGCCTAAATAGCAAACATATCAATTATTTTCTGGTATCCGAAGAACAAACCCCTGACATGCTGGAAGTAAACAAAAAAACTATTTAGCTTTTATAAGTTGCTATACTGTCTCTGCCAATTGTGTTTATTGATGATGTGAGCACCGTTTTATGTTTCTAACTATAGTAAGAATAAAATGAAGTTGTAATTCAATAGTTTACATCTGAACAGGTCTCTAAAATAAAAAAAAAATATGTGTTTTCATTATATTTCATGTTCAATAAAATTAGCGCAATTCTGAAATGTAATTTAGCACTCATCCGTGGTATAAAGTTGGCAACCCTAATGAGAACGGACATTTCAATTCCAGAGTCCAGATGTCTTCGTCACATACGTTACTGCATTACTAGTTTTATAAAAATTAATGAATTTTGAATTACCTTGTGAAGGAAATATCGCTTCTAGGTGCCTACTAACTGAGAAATATAAACGAACTAGTGGCACGAACAAACGGTCTAGAATTAGCGAGATATTCCTTGAGCAATCGGCCACTTGGGATTTTTTTATGTGTTTTGTGTATGTTTAAAATTATCAAACAGAAACGTACGAGCAAACGGCCTAGATTAAAACAATAAATCTTTGAGCAAACGGCCACTTGGTGTAGTAACTACTCACCACGTGAAGGATTTATTTTTCTAGGTACGTTTCAATATTATGATTCTTTAAAACATACCAACCACAATAATTAATATTATTTGAAATCATAATTTAATAATCTAACTTGCAGTGACAGTTATGTAACGTGAATGTTCTCTATCTTACAACAATAAACAAGGTGAGCATTATAGGTACCTAATAATACGTAAATAATTATTACTTAGCTGTCCGTTTTCCAAACTTATTCTCAAAAAAAACATCATTGCAGCTTCCAAATTAAGTAAAATGTAAATGTAAAACATAATCTAAAAACCAAGTTTTTTAAAATGCTTTGTCATTGAGCTACTATGAAGTTTCAGTCGGATAACTAATCGAGAAGTGCTCGAAATTTCATTACATCCAAAACGGCAGACAGACAAACAAAAATGTAACATAATAAAACCGTGGTAAATAAAAAACGATTTGTGTTTCTAAATCAAAATTACTTGCCTGTCAAGTTTTAAAACTCGTTCTCAAAACATCATTGGGGCTTCTAAATCAAGTAAAATATAAATGAAAAAAAAACGATTGGGGTTTCTAAATCAAAATAACTTACCTGCCGGTTTTCCGAACAAATTTTCACAAAACATCATTGGGGCTTCTAAATCAAGTAAAATATAAATGCAAAAAAAACGATTGGGGTTTCTAAATCATAATTACTTACCTGCCGGTTTTTCCGAACACATTCAAAACATCATTGCGGCTTCTAAATCATAAATAATATTGGGGGTTTTAAATCGAATTTGGAACAGTGTTGGACGAAGTCCAACGGTGTTTCGAATTTGATTTAGAACCCCCAATATTATCCTACTCGGGTGTCTTCCCGTGAACATGGTGCATGTAACTGCACCGAAATATCGGGAGCTCATTCCACAACCTTACCACGGTAAATATCCCGTAAATAATCATATAACTTTAGTGAACAACCGTGATAGTTTAAAGCAGTGTTTTATTAAAGTTATAAATACTACGATTACTAATCAGTAAACAAATAAACAGCAAATAACAAGTAGAACGATGGTGGCCGAGCGGTAGCTTGTGCACTTTACAATCTGACGGCAACCGGTTCGATCCTCGACCCTACACCAATGACTTATTTAGTACCCAAATAAATAAACTATGTCAGTTTCGATGCCATTGCTCAAAAACGGTGAAGCAAAACATCGTGCGGAAACTGATGTGACCAAAAACCTCTAAAAGTACAAAGATATACGAAATTCACCAACATGCCAGCCAGCATGGTGGATTAGGGCCCATCCTCTCCCAAAGACAAGGCCCGTGTCCCAGCAGTTAACATAATAGGCTGATAATGATAGCTTATTTAGCGTTTTTGCATAAAAGTTAGACTATACAAACTTATTCGAAGACAGTCAACAATCTCCAGATACAAACAAACGTAGCCGCGTTTCATGGTCACTGTATCTCCGAACTAGGTCAAGGCATGTCCGTGATCCTGCTGTTTACGACGCGACGCCACGTTTCGCCACGCCACGCCACACCACGTGACTTGCAAAGCTGCTATCCCCCGCCTCATCAGTCATCGTTTGTTTCAGATCTTTTACATAAATTACCGGCGGCGACGGATTTTCCTTACCTCGACTGTAAAAATATGTGAGGAATCTAAGAAAATAATATCAGTACCGTCGCTGTTGCTAATAGCTTTTATTAAGGTGAGGTTTCACCACTTTTAAGCAACGCTTATTACTACAGATGACCATAAGGCTTGGTATACTCGTTTTTTTTTTTGGCAAACAAGCAGACGGGCTGCCTGATGGAAAGCAGTCACCGTCGCCTATGGATACTTGTAACACCAGAGGCATCACAAATACGTTGCCGACCCTTTAGAACTCGATTAACTCGCCTTTTGAAGAACCCCATGTTGTAGCTTCTCGGAAACACCGTAGAAGGTAGCTCATTCCACATTTTGGAGGTATGAGGCAAGAAGGATCGTGTGAAACGCACAGTGTGCTATTTCCACTGATCTATTATGTGTGGATGAGCCTTCAGGCGGTGGCGGCTAGTGCGATGGTAAAACCGCGACGCCGGCATCAGATCAAATAGTTCTTCAGAACACTCCCCGTTGTAAATGCGATAAAAGATACAGAGAGACCCAACGTCTCTGCGCATGCTGAGCGGCTCTAGGTGTTCAGTGAGCTTGGAATCGTCGACAATTCTGACAGCTCTACGCTGTAATGCATCAAGTGGGTCAAGCTGATACTCGTATTGTAATAAGTCGCATTAAGCGGAGCAAAACCATGGCGCTTACACACAGTCGTGCGTTTCGCTACTTCTATTTTTGAGGTTTTTCTCATATTTTTCTAAAAGTATAGCTGTAATGTAAAATGTGCCTTTACTGTTTCCTTCATAATTATGAAATCTGTTTATTAAGATCGCAGACATAATTTAATAAATATGTATTTGAATGAATTCAAAAAAACAGAGAAAATTGCAGAAATAAGTGTTACTTTTTTTTTTCTATCGAGCGAAATGTCCACGTGTTTCGGTCTTTGGGGGTTCCTAGATAAAACATTCGATTTAGATTTGACACCGTTTTTATAAATTTTAGCTAAGCATGGAAGTAAACACACTCAAACTTGAATTACCAAAATTGCTAAAAGAGGGCCTTAACAAACGAAAATGTATAACCTATTTATTACCTATTACCTATCTATTACCTAATTGAATATTTAGAATTTTGGACGACAAATTCAAATCTTGATGATAATCAATATTTATTAATTAAACAAAATATGAGTATACCTACATATTTTAAATCATATCAAACTTACCTAAATTAAAAACATGTTTGTATTATTCTGCACTAATCAAAATAAATAAACCACTGTCCGAAGGCATCGTTCCCTGTATGCTGGCCGCATTGCCGCGTTGGATTGCAATAGGTACTTTATATTCCGAAGCCTATTTTTGAGGAGACAGACAAAAATCAATAAATTTAGATCACAACCGGCAAAGATATTGCGTATACGCAATAAAAAATCTCAATTTTTGAGTCAGTTCCGCAGTTGTTGTTTTTTTACTTTATTCTGTTTGTGAGACTTAACTAGTTTTTTTTTCTGTTTCAGGTACTGCCAGCAAAATGAATCCAAAACTAAATTGGGATGTATTTAGACAACGCCGACATCTATAAATAACTACATAGTATTTTTTTATCTTTCCTCTGTAAGGGGTTTGGCGTCGCACTCCTTTGTATTTGCCAGTGTCAAGTATTACATTATTATCAAGTTTGATGAAATATCGTCTAATAAGTCGCATAGTCCTAGTCAAAATCAAGTAAAGTAAGTCACGGTCAAGTCAAAGTCATGCCCTAGTAAAGTGGTGGAGACTTTACAAGAGGGTTCTATGGAGCTTTGGAAACAACACGAAAATATATGTTTCACCTCGTTATATCGCCTACCCACACTCGAGCACGTCCGCGAGCACTTAATAAATAATAATCCACCATTATTACGCAACAACACTCGAAAATACACAATTAGAAGAAAATAATACGAGACGACATGTTTTTTCATGTTTGCGCCAAAACCTCTCCAACTACATAGCTCCAGGCATCATAATCACAATGTTAGTATACCTACAAAAATACAAAAGTAAATAAGCAAAGAGGTTTTATTACCATCTCGGGAGCATAACAAAGATCACATATTTTTTTAATTTGGACAGGACAACGTCTTTCGGGACAGATTGTAGTGGAATAAAACTCGACTTAGTAAACTGTGAAATAAGTTAGCGATCGTCAAATCTACATTGCCATCTACCAACTGCGCAAATGAAAAACGGTTTATCTCTTGTTTATATTATGTTCATATGAAACATAACTTGCATCCTCTTTACATCGTTAGGGCGGTTTGCAAACACTCGTGTTCACAAGTTGGGAAGTCCCGCTGTTTTAGACTTTGTATCCTGGAAGAAATATTCAGAAAAGACAAATAATAACAAGGGAGGATAATAAGATTCCTATTGCTTTTTTGCATAATGGATTGGAATAAATAAAATTATTACCAAGTAAACAAAATTTAAATTTCATCGGTAAATATATCGTCGCAAGAAAGGCAGAATTACTGAAGCGCCAAAATAGGCATATTGAGTTATATAGATATTCGGAATCAGCGTTTTTTTTCTGCGTCGATCAGTCTGGGTCCCATAGCGATAAGAGCACTATTTTGGCGTTTCAGTAAAAGGAAAAAACCCCTTTTTTCCTTTTTTTTTCATCAACCAGAGTCCTTAAACGACACTTTTTTGGCATTTTATTCGTGCCTGTCACCTAAGTAATTTTGTTTTCCTGCAATAAATTACAAGTAAATTTTAAGTAAATTTGGCTTCCGGCAATTTAACAGCTAATATTTTAGAGTTATAAGTAATTTTGACTATAAATATTTGAATCAAATGGCGGTTAAGAAATTTTGCTTTACTGTAAATTGAAGTAATTTTTACTTAAGCGCCACTATATCACAAACCAGCAGTCCATTTATTATGGTTTGTACTTCTGGACATAGAAAATGAAAAATTAATAAAAGTTTACCTTGACGTCATCGAAATTCTTGTGCTGGGAAAAAAGTTATGAAAGAAAAACGAAAAAAAAAAAACTTAAAACGGCTTTTTCTCGAAATGGTCATATGGAGCTTCAGTAAATTTGCCTTTCCAGCGACGATATATATTATGCAGTGGATAAGCACATACAAGCCGGTAAGCGCAGCGTAGGACGTCCACCCACTAGTTAGACGAACGACTTTTTTAAAAGAGACCGCAGGGAAACGCTAGATGCAGGCCGCTTCCAAACGGCCCTTTTAGATATCTATGGAGGAGGCCTATGTTCAACAGTGGACGTCCTATGGCTGAAATGATGATGATTTTTGAGTTAATGAGTTGATGAGTTCTAAAGGGTCGGCAACGTATTTGTGATGCCTCTGGTGTTACAAGTATCCATAGGCGACGGTGACTGCTTTCCATCAGGCAGCCCGTCTGCTTGTTTGCCACCTATGGCATAAAAAAAAAAAGATGATGAAGTACTTGAACTAAATTATTGACCCAAGTATTTTTTTATTTACCTACGACGGAACGGAGATGGTGTACACGATAAGGGTTGTTTGTGTATGCAAAAAACGAATGTTCCCATGTAACTCCAAATCGGTTGGACTGATTTAGATACGGTTTTCTGAAAAAACCGTTTGTGATTTATTGGTGATGGTTCTTACATATAAATGTTAAGGTGTTCCCACCGTGGTTTTTTTTGATTTAGCTTTTTTTGGTTGACTGTTCCACACTTGAGGATTAACTATTTAAATGTTATAGAAAAAAATCGACCAGCAGAATTTGAACCCCATCTACTAAGGCTAAGCGGCGTATGGGCGACCATAGCTTAGTTACTAAGCTATGGTTGCCCACACGATGCTCAGTGGATGAGCGCTCGTGGCGTATACCCGATAGCGCAGGTTCGAATCTTGCCAAACGTCAAATATTCGAATTGTGTATAGATTGATATCAAGAATCGAGTTCTAAAGGGTCGGCAACGTATTTGTGATGCCTCGGGTGTTACAAGTATCCATAGGCGACGGTGACTGCTTTCCATCAGGCAGCATAAAAAAAAAAAAAAAACAGCAGCCGCTCGAAAAAAAAACTTATTATTGGAACCGGTTAAAAACCACTAAGTGGTTTTTAATCTGTTCCAATAATATTAGACAGTCGATGAAATTTTTGTAGGACTAATCTAAAAGCTTTCTCTACATTTTTTTCATATTTTTAATAAAAAGATAGGACCTAAAAGTGTAGGGTTCACCTTTTAGCCCATGTACTATATATAAAAAACCGTTGAGAGACTGAAAACTTTAACATAAGACCCGGCTACCAAGCCCCTTAGGCGCTGCGCAAACGTAGACACTTTTGTGTCTTGTGTCTGATACAAGCTAGCAATGAATATTCGATTTCTATATAAACAGTTTGCACTCCCTGCGCAGACTTTGTGTCCAGTTGCTTCCACTTGATTGGTACTTGATGTGCCGTGTCGGCAACAAAAAGTATCTACGTTTGCGCAGCGTTTTAGTCTATAAAAAACTCACCAGTATACTATTACCTCATAACAAACTGAAAATGTGCTAATTATAACTTTACAGATATTTATTACAAGAACCCTTGAAATCACCGTTTTTATGTACAAGAGGTAAACTAATTGATAAAGCAAACGACCCTTTAAGGTCTACGCCGGAAGGTTTTCATTAAAATTCCTCCATAAAAGGGGCTTTTGTGTGATAATATCATTGTTATGACCCGAAAGGGCTAGCCCGCCGGTGGGTTGGTCTGGGGCAGGATTAATCGGGGCCTCGCAGACCGGAATTATGGCAGGTATCTCATGTACTTTACGGTTACGACGATTCTGATCATAGATAATAGATAGACTAAGCTTTATTGCATCGAATGTTGGGTCTTATGGTGGCAACTCTGTGCCTAATTCACACATAAATTTGACCTGCCAAAATTAGAAAAGCATACCTATTTGTTAGGGTTCCGTCGTACTACAAGGAACCGTTTAAGTTAGTTCAGTCCGTCCGTCTTTTTGGAACCTTCTAACTTTTATTAAGGTTACATGAAAACTTTGTACCATTAAAATATAAGGTATAGATAAAAAAACATAGATAAATGTAATCACAATAAATAAAAAATATAATTTCTGTTATGTACGATAGGTCGTGTCGAGGGGGGGGGGTATTGTTATATCTATACTAATATTATAAAGAGGAAAGATTTGATTGTTTGTTTGCCATTGAATAGGCTCCGAAACTACTGAACCGATTTGAAAAATTATTTCACTGTTGGGAAGCTACACTATCCCCGGGTGACATATGCTATATATCTAAACCCGTGCGAAGCCGGAGCGAACCGCTAGTGGTCTTATAAAATGAAAGTAATGTTTCTTTTATATCACTTATTTGTCAAGTGTACTCTTTGCGAATAATGGTTCGTCGAAGTAATTAAAAGTGGTTTTGAGCTTTAATCATAGAAACCTGTAACTAGCCATTCAATTATTCCATACACATTGTGATTACAGCTATTATAGTGGTAAGAGTAATAAATTCAAAACGTCATTTATTTTAATTAAATCGGACATATCTCAATAGGAAAACACTTTTAACGGGTATTATCCGGTTTTATTTTACCATTCTGTAATAATCGCGAAAACCTAAGAAATCATTCGAATGCCTATATTATAATTATTTCGTTACTTTTAATAAAGCAAACAACGATATACAAGCTTGTAACGAAGCCAAAATATCGGGAATCAAAAGAAAATCTATCAGCGTATCTAATTTCCGGTAAATATTGTATCCAATATCAAAGCTAATACATATCCCTGTAGGGCATTATTAGTAGATCGACGAGCCATGTTTCTGTCGTTATTTTGTACGCCTGATGTTTATTCCTTAAAATATATCTCGCTGCCGACGGTAAACTTCCTAACTCTGAATTTATAAGATCAGCGTGGGTCGTAGAATATCAATAACTTTATGGAAATCTTCATTTTCAGGAAAATAATACTAATTTTCGAATAAAATCACAATTTATGAGTACCCTTAAGTTCATCTTCCCGTCTTTACCGTAAAACCTGAGGCACTCTCATGAAATAGCTCCGCCCAGGGTGTTGAAATCACAAATCAAATCTCCGTCGCGCAACGTAAGAGCTTCAATCCCAACTCAGTTAGGGAACGTAAGCTCGCCTGATTTTATTACCGGAGCCAATCTCGAGCCTATCGGGCACTCCGGGCATCGCCCGATAAAATCAAACCGCGCCAATGTTGCTATCTAAACTTCGGCAATTTGACGCACGCTTCGCTCAAAATTATGTCGTTGGAAGGTTGTGTTTACAAGGTCGTGTGAAAATCGCAAGTCACACTGCGAGCGATGTGAACTTAGTTTACGTGTGTCCACGTCTTTTCACGTAGCTACGGTAATCTTCAGTTCACGGTCAGTACTGAAATATGAAACGACGTTGCAGACTTGCAGCTCAGGGGGTTAGACAAGGCCCACTTTCTGTTAGCTTTAACGCCTGCGGAAAGATGAAATTTTATGAAAATGACATTGACAATGACATTAGCTTGAGAGATGTTATTTCAAGCTAATGTCATTTTCATACATTTTCACCTTTCCGCAAGCGTTAACGCTATCAGAAAGTGGCTCTTGTCCAACCCCCCGGTGAAACTAGTTTAGGCAGCTTTTTAAAGCCATTTCGTAGATATAGCACTGCTTGTAAAGTAGCCTTCTTCCCTAAAGGTTTAACGTGTCCTCGAGGCAATATGAATATAGTAAATAAAACATGTACTTAGTTTTTTTTTATTCACATCAAAAACAAACTGTACATCTGAGCCGCAAGTACGCCATGGCAGTAAAACCGACTCGTATACCGTGATGGCAAACTACATGATGCTTTTTTATGTCGTCACGTTTCACAACTGCCGGGCGACCCGTGACGGCCAACTTCTTTTTCGATACTAGCTGATAATCAGCCAATCATCGTAAAATTCGTTTTATCTAGTGGCAAATAAAGTTATCCTCTCCAAACCAATCCGCTCTAAAACGTGCACAAACTTTAGCACTCTACTGCACGCTTCGCCTGTTCACTTCCAAATCAAGTCATTAAACAAACGTTTCTAGGTCACAAACTAAGTAAGCGTTACATAATCTCTGGTAACCGTCAAAACTTCACAGTCGCTAAATTTTAAATTGCAATGAATACAGAGCTGTAGCTTGTATGCTTTAAAATCTGAGCCCGGGTGCGCTCAGATTTTAAAGCATACGTCGAAATATACATTCGATCCTCGGCCCTGTACCAACTACATATTTAGAACTTAAATAAATTACTTGCAGTTTCGATTCCATCGCTCAGAAAACGATGAAGGAAAATATTGCGAAGAAACCAATGTGTCCAAGAACTTTAAATATTAAAAGACTTCTTTGAAAGACCTGTGTCCCAGTAGTGGTAACATGACAAGTGGCCATAAACGTGATTTTTTTAAGTTCAACCGTTCAATATTGTTTTATTTGGTCATTTTAATTTATTTATACTTCTTGAAGTAGTTTTTATTTTACTGAATAAAGTATAAGTGGTGTAAATCTACCAAACTGTAGTCTGGCAGCTTTCCAACACGGGAACTTTGTAACACCAAGTTCTTGTAATCAATTTTATAAATACATAATTATTATTATGTACTATTCTTATTGCGCTTTGATTTAATTTTGACGTTTCAAAGTATACTTGTATTTGTACCTAAAATAAAGAAAAAAAATTACTTATTAGAACCACCTTATTTTAACCAAATTTTGACTTGCCATGACATTATTTTAGCGGGTTGTGTATTTACGGCTTTAGGGTGGTTCGATTTACCTATGGCGGGAAATTTAAATTTTAAACAGTTTTTTGGTCCTAGTAGCCAGGCCAGGTAATTATTTTTAAATAACACAGTGTTTGCGCAAAATGTTGGCTGTTCTTTACATTATAATGTACAATCATTTAACAGTAACGCACCATATTACTTAAATTTGTGAATAAACCGTGTGAAACAGCAAAAATTTGATTATGCACAAATGTAAGTAATAATGGGCATTAGAGATAAATAGCTTTACATGATTTTGTAAAGAATAATAATCAATCTGCGCAAACATCATGGTTGTTTACAATAATTACCCGGCCTAGCTACAAGGACAAGAAAACTGTTTGAAATTTGAATTTCCCGCCATTTGTGAATCGAACCACCTTAATTAGAAACGCTGACTTTAGCATAGATGCGAAGAGCTATGTTAAAAAAAATCCTCTCTGATTATCAGTGCGGGTGAAATAGCGGGATGCGATTGTTACCATAAATATTGGAGAGAAATGTCAGACCCATAACAATAAATGTATAATGTAGAAAATAAGGCCGCTTTAGAATTAGGTACCTGCAGAGTCATGAGGACAAGTTTGATTTCCGCAGGGGTTAGGTATTTGTGTGTGCGGCCATTGTGTGCACCCATTTGAACACCCATTGTATGTGTTGTGGGCAGAGACGTTTAATAATTGCTACTAGAAACTGACGTGGTTTTCACACATTTTATTTATATTACACGGGAATCACTCACGTAAGATTAAGTAATTATATGCAATATTATAATAAAGGCATATAACTAATATGTCCAAAATATGTTCCTACTCGTTGATGACAAAATGCTGTAAAGAGAGTAGATGTCTGCCTACAAACTGCTATACAGTTTGGCAGAGTTGTGTTATAATAACATGTATGTTAGTCAATAAGATAAATAATAAAAAAAAAAAAATAAAAAAAAACCGGTCACTCCAACTATAGTTTCAACTGAATTAGGCGGTATTTTTCAAGAATGCGGCTGCGTCTCGCTTCGCACTATTGTCGGAGTAACCAGCTTAATCTTACGTGAGTAATTCGCGTGTAATTATAAAAAAACCTACTAGTTTACTCAGACGTTTGTGGCTGTGGGCTGTTCCGTCGTAATAGCTCTACGAAAAGTTAAATTACCTTACATAGAATTTTGACACGCTTTTTCCGTCCTATATTTGATAGATAGGTAGGTACTAGTTAGATGCCAAAGTTTTCGGTATTCTCACATAGTTCGAGAAATTGAGTGAAAATGTGTATCTAAGTGTAATAAAGGCCAGCATCATACTAATACTGTGATAAAGTTAAATGATTATTAACGGGATATTTACCGTGGTAAGGTTGTGGAATGAGCTCCCGATATTTCGGCGCATTTACATGCACCATGTTCACGGGAAAACACTCCCGTGAACATGGTGCATGTAACTAATGACCTTACCACGGTAAATATCCCGTTAATAATCATTTAACTTTAGTGAACAACCGTGATAGTTTAAAACACTGTAATACTGTGATATTATAAATGTAAATAGTTTGTTGGTTTGTTTGTTCCTCTTTCACGCAGCAACAGAGCGACGGATTGGCCTGATTTTTTGCATGACTGGAAAAAAAAATCAAATTCAAATTTCAAATTTTCATCATCATCATCAACATTTTTCATCACTACGTGGGTGAAACCGCGGGGCGCAGCTAGTAATCCATAAATACTCAGTTGCTGTCATGGCTCGTATTGTGCTTTTCTCAAACATTGCGTGGTTTATATTTATGTAAAATTACAGGTAGGTACGTAAATATTTTGATAAATATTTACATTTCATTAAAGAGGTTGGGTAACAACTTAACTTTAAAAATAGCATGATGTCCTATGCCACCCATTCCTTATGAGTCACTCCAGGTCGCCTATTCACAAATTACGTCATGACGGTTTTTGACAGATTAACAATACCAAATCGACAACTTACGGTAAAAATTCCAACTTATACCCAACAATATGTAATTCTATACAGTTAGTTTAATCATAATGAGAGTTGCTGAGATTATTTTGTCTGATGGTTAGCAATTAGCAACATAACTCCAAATAAATACAGTAGAACCTCGTTAGGTCGAACCTCGATAAGTTGAAAACCTCCAAATCTCGAAAAAAATTTTTGTTCCCTTCCCTTCAAGCACCAAAACCTCTATTACTCGAAATATCAACCCTCTATTAGTCGAAATAATCAGTGAGCCCCTCAAAGCCATTTTGGTACATATTTTCCCTCCATAACTCGAAAAGTTTAATTTTACCTCTGTATCTCGCATAGCATAACATAGCAATGTTTTATTTTACAACCTTTACAACTCGAATATTTGAGACTTATTACCTCTATAGTTCGAAGAAAAATAAGTTACCGACTTTAAGAATTCGCCAACAGTGTAAGTACCTACACCATTGTTTCCTAACTCAAAAATTATAAGAATGAATCTCAACCTCTTTATGTCGAATCAAAATCCGCCTAAGTCGAAATTCTCTATAAGTCGAAAACTCTATAACTCGAATTTTTTGGCGTCTTCCTTGATATTCGACTTAAAAAGGTTCTACTGTATTATAACTCTTCTTATATTATAACCTAAATTAATTAGTGCCTTTTTAATTGCCTAAACAAACTGAAACCCTAAGCTTCATTTAATTAAGACTCGTAAACTTACATAACAATCTTAATTGAAAAAGTTTGAAGGTTTCAATAATTGAAATGGGCACTATTTAAAAGATAAAATTAAAAGTTAAATAAAAACGTATAACTAATAATTTTTATGAATTAAGTTTTCTGCAATGCACTCGCTGGTTCATAACTATAACAGTATTTCCTTGAACAACCACGCAGTGTTTGAGAAAAGTTATATATGAATTTATAGTATGATTATTTACGGGATATTTACCGTGGTAAGGTTGTGGAATGAGCTCTCGATATTAAGACGCAGTTACATGCACCATGTTCACGGGGATATACCGTCTGTCTTCTCGTGAGCATGGTGCATTATGTAACTGTGCCAAAATATCGAGAGCTTATTCCATAACCTTACCACGGTAAATATCCCGTAAATAATCATATAACTTTAGTGAACAACCGTGATAGTTTAAAACAGTGTTATCCCCCCCTACCGCGTATACAAAATGTATCTTTAAATGTGATATAGGTAGGGCATTTGGGTATGTCATTATGTTATCATTGCTATACATTTTATTAAAGGACTAGCTGCGCCCCGAGGTTTCACACGCGTATTGATGAAAAATGTTGATGATGTTGATGAAAAGCTTATGTTCCACTCCGGCCTTTGAACTATACCCATGCAAAAAATCAGGTCGATCCGTTGCTCTGTTGCTGCGTGAACAAACTATAACAAACTAACAAACCAACAAACTTATCGCATTTATAATATTAGTATAATACCACAATGTTCAAAAATGGAGTCTCTATAAACCGACATACATAGCAATTACCAACTCCTAAAACGAGCCAAATTACATCAATGGAACATTATTTCAAAGAAAAATAATACAAAATCTCATTGGGATAGCAATCCAGCGCGAATCTGCGTCAAGTGACGTAACTCGAGGAATCTGATGTTATTACCAGGCGAAGAAAAAGAGGTATGAAAGCAATCAGCCGGGAAATATCGGTGAGCGAGTTGATTTCATTACTTGAACCAATATCGAGACACGCGTCGGGAGAAAAATAAATGCCCTGCTTCTAGCTATATACCTACTACCGACCACTGGGACCTTGTCATATAAATCCGTTAAAAATATATTTTAAATGCATAAGTTATTAAAATGTAATAAGGGGCATTTATTCCTTCTACGGTGTTTCCGAGAATTTACAACATGGGGTTCTTCAAAAGGCGAGTTAATCGAGTTCTAAAGGGTCGGCAACGTATTTGTGATGACTCTGGTGTTACAAGTATCCATAGGCGACGGTGACTGCTTTCCATCAGGCAGCCTGTCTGCTTGTTTGCCACCTATGGCATAAAAAAAAAAATATATTACATTCCAAATCACGTGTATTTTTTAGTACAAAGTATCTTAAATTTTCAGTAGGTATAATATTATCTTTAAATACAGGTTGGCGGCCAAGCGCAAGCCCATTATATAATTTAAAAAATAATTAAGCACCGTGATAGTATTAGAAATCGCGCGTTCGCAACGAAAAAATTAATATACGTGATATCCCATTACACCCTTGTGATATTTTGTGATTTTTCTGAACACTTACAATCTGGGTGTCTTCAAATTACGAGTGAATCATTTTCTTCTAGGTAAATATGCTCCAACGTAGATCGCATCATCGCTTAACATCTGGCGTGATGGTGGTCAAACCCAAGACTATTATAAAAAAAAAAAAAAAAAAAAAACTTTGTAGCTGAACGTTCGAACTCTGACAGTTCGCTTTCACGACTAAACAGCAGCTAAGCCGATCTTAATGAACATTAGCAGGAAGATAGTGTACATAAAGAGGACGAACATAAGGTACTTTTCCCTCAGAAATGCGAACAAACTAGAAAATGGCGCGCAACACCACGAAATTCAGCTGTAACTACACAACAATGTATTCGATAAACAATAATGGCAGTTATGACCTTTTATTTCGAGCCATCGATTTACTTGTCAGAAGATTATTAGGTTAGCTTCGAAAAGCCTTCGATATTGCTTTTTCAGGAATAAATACGCCAACTGCTTTTGATTTTATATTGAGTGCGTCAATATTATTTCGGAGCTCGCGGCAATATTAAAGAGCTTTTATTTTATCGGGATATGATTTGATACAGTTATAACAGATGATATTTTATGTAGAGCATAAATTATTTATAGGGCACCATTTTGTTTTAGTACATCGACATGAAAAAAGCTTGTGCATACATCCTTTATCGAATTACTATTTACTCTGACAGCCGCAATAACATTGTTAATAAACCGGCCAAGTGCGAGTCGGGGTCGCGCACTGAGGGTTACGTACCACCACAAAATACTATCTGATTCCGGAACTTTAACACGCACGTAACGCGCCGCGTTAAGTTAACCTCTTAAAATTTGGACTCTATTCCCTAGGAATAAAGACCAACTTTTAGAGGTAAACTTAACACGGCGCGTTACGTGCGTGTTTGTAGTTACAGAATCAGGGCCAAGGTCGTACAAGTAACCGACGTACCAGTTATTGTTCAGGCTTAACGCCTTCCAAAATAGTCGAAGCGATTGCTTATTAGTAAAATATGGGATTCGGTAAAATAATAAGGTCGACTTTACAATGAGGTAATCTAAATAACGAAATTACCAGTTATAACTTGGTAATGAACAGTTTACCGAGCGGTAAACCATCGACCAGTCGGTTATCACCGACTCGCACTTGGCCATGTTTTTTTATTTGTTATACTGTACAGTGTGTACTATAATCATGCCAAGTTTGACGCTTGTACGTATGACCGTTTTTATATTAGAGCTAATACAAACATACGTAAAAAAATCGTTTGTTGTGTATAAAAAAAAATCTTTGGTTTTGTCTTTTTTATGTTTTTATTGTTTCTTGATTAATCCACCATAACATTACAAATGCAGGCGTCATCGACGTCGGACCTATGTTAATTTTTGTCATTGCACTCCCCCCGTGGGCCTCCTGACTCTTGCGTGGCAAAATACATCGTCGCTATAGCTTGGCGGGGGCTGAGGGAGCATTTTGTTGCCTACGCGACTCGGGTAACCGGCCGTTTACTCCAATTATAGTTTCAACCGCATTTGGTGTTTGTTGTGCACTGCAAAGCGAGGTGCAGCCGCGCGCGCGCATTCACCTTGAAAAAGATTTGAAACCATAGTCGGAGTAACCGGCTTAATCTTACGTGAGTAATATCAGTAATATAAACAAAATGTGTGAAAACCACGTCAGTTTCCGTAATAGGTATTAGTGGTCAATGTCACTGAATATATCTAAAATACTCGAAGAATTTTGGGTGCGTTGCCGTAACGGGAGAAAATTAAGATAAGATAAGATAATTTATTTGCACGAAACACGAGTATATCATATAGGTACACATTTATAAATGCATGCACAATAGATGGGTTAGTATATTTCTCGAAATTTGCCTTAATAAACTAATGAGCTTCAGATCCCTAAACTAAGCTTAGCTTGTGCTTCAGGGATCCGTGCTCCCCCTGCTACGTTGAAGAAATTTATTAGGTTAATTATGATATATTTAATAATTTAGTTGATCGTCTAAAAAAATCCTATGCAACATAATTTATATAGTAAATTGTCGTGACAATAATTATATGAAATACATTAGTAAATAAAAGTTATTAAATAAGATTTTTTTGAATCTAGAGTTATAATATAAAACCTGTTCGGTTTGAATCTTTATAAAACATCGATTTTGGGTGTGTATTATCTTTGCGACACCGATTCCTCGTAAGAGTCTGGGTACGCAGAAGTGAAGAGTGAATGTTGTGTGTGCGTGTGTGGGTGTGTGTGTGGGTGTATGTTTGTGTGTGTGTATATGTGTGTGTGAGAGAGAATGGATTGAAAATATTGTCTAATTTTCAAGCTCAACAAAGACTTGCAACTCCCCATGACCGCTGTTTTCGTCGAAAACGTATTTTGATTGAAGGGCTCATTTCGTATCGGAAAGCAATTTAAACTGTAATTACGGCGAAATTAATTACAACATGTTCTTACCCAAACTCGCCATTTATTCCGATAAGAACCTTCTAGAACTTTTAAAAGCGGAGAAACTTGAAATATAAATTAGAGGCTGAAAGCTTAGGCCTTATTAGTCTATCTGAATAATGTTTTAAATTTCTTGGATTACTTACCTAATTCATAATTTGTAAAATGTAAGTGCTTCGTAACTAAAATCTGCAGGCAAATTCGCATCAACAAATACAAATTCATTTAATGGGCATTTTTTTGACATAATAAAGTATGAACCCATTGTCTCCGAACTAGCAATAAATACTGCGTTTTGGGAGCCAATGGCCTCTCCCATTAGATCTTACTAACAAATATACTAAAAAAAATTGACAAAAAGGCATTAATTTATACAAAATAAATACAAAAAATACAATACAATAAAGGCAAATTTATAACAGCGCCAAGCGAGACGCAGCCGCGCGCGTTCATTCAGTTGAAACTATAGTCGGAGTGACCGGCTTAATCTTACGTGAGTAGTTGAGTACTGAGTAATTCCCGTGTAATATAAATAAAATGTGTGAAAACCACGTCAGTTTCTATAATAAAATATGTGCCATGTTATCATCATTCATCATCATCATTTCAGCCATAGGACGTCTACTGCTGGACATAGGCCTCCCCCATCAATCTCCAAAAGGGCCGGTTGGAAGCGGCCTGCATCCAGCGTTTCCCTGCGGTCTCTTTTAGGTCGTCTGTCCATCTTGTGGGTGGACGTCCTACGATGCGCTTACCAGTCCGCGGTCTCCATTCCAAAACCTTTCGGCCCCATCGGCCATCTGTTCTGCGTGCTATGTGCCCTGCCTACCACTTCAAGTTGTTAATCCAAGGGGCTCTGTCGGTAACTTTCGTTCGTCTACGGATCTTCTCATTTCGGATTCGATCTCGTAGAGAAACCCCGAGCATAGCCCTCTCCATAGCTCGTTGTGCTACTTTGAGCTTGCTTATGAAAATCTCATAAGCAAGCTCAAAGTATCTCATCTAAAATACCTCAGTGCCTTAAGACGAAAGTCTTCGACCAGTGTGTGTTACCAGTGATGACATACTGCACTGAAACGTGGTCTCTCACTATGGGTCTCATAAGCCATCTTATCACACACAAGAATTCACAGGAGTATGTGCTCAAGCATCCGCATCGTTATCGCTAAGTGTCATCATCATCATCATCATCATCAGCCAGAATACGTCCACTGCTGAACATAGGCCTCCCCCTTTAACCTCCACACTGAACGACAGCCTGCCTTTTGCATCCACTGGATGCCAATCGCTAAGTGTGCATCGTCGATATTGCATGATCTGATTCCTGCCATTTTTAATATTGGACGGTCAGGACTAGCACGCCAAAGCAAAACGGTTTTATGGTTGACACTCCAAAAACCCGAACGTAGAAATTTCATTCAACTTTTATTGCGCGAACCGCTCGTTAATTTGGGTGTCTTCAAGACGCGAGAGAATTGGTTTCTTCTAGGCGAGTGTGCTCCATCGTAGGCCACATAAGGTAATATGGCGTGATCAAACGGTCAAGAGCTAAATCATTTGAAAGAAAGAAAGAATGAAATTTTATTTTGTAACATCAGCAACATTATCTATACTATATATACTATATCTATACTAATATTATAAAGAGGAAAGATTTGATTGTTTGTTTGTTTGTTTGCATTGAATAGTCTCCGAAACTACTGAACCGATTTGAAAAATTATTTCACTGACGGGAAGCTACACTATTCCCGGGTGACATAGGCTATAATATATACCCGTGCGAAGCTGGGGCGGACCGCTAGTCTATACTAATATTATAAAGAGGAAAGATTTGATTGTTTTTTGTTTGTTTGCGTTGAATAGGCTCCTAACCTACTGAACCGATTTGAAAAATTCTTTCACTGTTGGGAGCTACACTATCCCCGGGTGACATAGCCTATATTTTGTTTTAATAGGGATCCTTACTAAGTCTCCAATAATGTAACCCATGGTGTAAAAAAATAAGATTTACACCCGCGCAAAGCCGGGATGCGTTGCTTGTTTTATTACAATAATATTGTTTTGTGAATTTCAATGCTGTTCACAAACAAGATAACTATTTCTAAATAGTTTTATTATTGTGATACCTTTAATTTTAGCCATTGGATAAGTAATAGTTAGCTAGCTGCCCCGGTGGCCCAGTGAGGTGTAATAATAGAGACGTTATAGGCGAACAACAAGGCTTTATTTAAAAACTGACTAAAGGCAGCATATATCTACTTACTTACGCATGTATATTTTGTGAAATAATGGAAAGAATATGAAAGACTTTTTACGCTATATCTGTTGTTAGAAAGAGACAAAAAAAAATTGTGGACACTCGGAGTGCGTGGCTGAAACAAATTATAGGACGCAGCTGATGGACGCAACATGAAGGTTAACATCTAGATAATGAATGTACACTGAGCGGACGTAACCTTGGGCTGACCTTGAGCGTTCGGACGTCTGACAGAAATGTTTTTGTCAGCAAGACACACACTTATCAGTCGTGTCCATCAGCCGCGTCCATCAGCCGCGTCCGATAGTTTGTTTTCAGCTTGAGAGACGGCTGAACGAAGTCGGGCAGCCAGCCTTGCATTCGTCTAGTCAATATGGTGGCGGGCACAACCTCATCATCATCATCATCAGCCAGAAGACGTCCACTGCTGAACATAGGCCTCCCCCTTTAACCTCCACACTGAACGACAGCCTGCCCTTTGCATCCACTGGATGCCCGCGACTCTTACAATGTCGTCGGTCCATCTAGTGGGAGGCCTCCCTACGCTGCGTCTTCCGGTTCGTGGTCTCCACTCCAGAACCTTTCTTCCCCATCGGTTATCGGTTCTTCGAGCGATGTGGCCTGCCCATTGCCACTTCAACTACCTATCCACAGGTAAAAATATCTTGGAGTGAGCCTGTCTTCTGCGCTTGGGGGCGTGGGTTCAGCATGATTGAGCCTCTATTATTATTATTATCAGGCAAGCGACTTGCTCGTCTCGTCACTCAGTTTCATAAAACAAAACTAAATAACCCAATAATTAGACGTGATCGTGAACTGATGATTTTTAGGGTTCCGTACCCGAAGGGTAAAAACGGGACCCTATTACTAAGCCTACGATTTCTGTCTGTCTGTCTGTTCGTCTCTCTGTCCATCTGTCTGTCCTACCTATTAACGGCTGTATCTTTCGAACCGTAATAGATAGCCAGTTGAAATTTTCACAGAATTTTTAATGCGGCGGATTGACTCTCAAAACAGTCAAAAACTATAAACGAAAGGGGGTAACACAACAAACGTATTTTTGTATTAGCTCTAATGTAAAAACGGTTATACTTACAAACGTCAAACTTAACATGATTATAGTACACACTCTATAAAAAATGGCCAAGTGCGAGTCGGTGACAAGTTTCTGTTCATTACCAAGATATAACTGGTAATTTTGTTATTGAATTTTGTGGTGGTACGGAATCCTCAATGCGCGAGCCTGACTCACTTGGCTGGTTTATTTACACGACTCCCCGAAAGAAGTGTTATTTAATTGATGATATTAGATCGCCCCTGATGATTCTTTCACCAATAAGCACCTAGTGCCATTAATAACACTCAGTTACATTGGAAATAGAGTCATACGTATAGATAGTAACACAGTAATAGCGTGCCGGTGGAAACACGTCGTTTTTCATGCGAGATACCACGCGTGACGCTTTTTATCCGGCTCGACCAATAAATAACGCGTGTGGACACTATTCCCGGTATTGCAGGCTTTTTTGTGCGAAATTCATTACTTCTTATAACACCGGCTTCTATGGAAAATGAGTTTTTACGATCTACTCGTATCCTTCGACCAAAACAAAATGAATGGACGGGCATAACCATTGAACTTGCTCAGTAAAAACGATTCAAAACCGTGGGACATAATATATACTTCAACACATAATTATAACCATATATACAGTACATTTGTTACAAAAAATTTATAGCGGTTTTTTTGTTGTGTATTTACACTAAGGGAAAGCACACGAAGGCATAAAACTTTGTCACATGTTTCGTTATCATGTAACAATAGACTCGTGTCGCACTTCCTACGGCTAGAGACCGACTGAAACGAAGTGAGCGCTGGCACTCATTTTGCAATCTTCAAAAATGCGCTCCTGCTGGGCCCATCCATTAATTTTATTTTGGTCAAAGCTCGTATCCATTACATAATATTGTGGGTTGTTAAATACGTTATTAGGGTTCCGTACCCGTACAGTGTGACGGGACCAATGACGATATACCCACTTGACTGCTCATCCTTTACCCCGCCGTAAGCCAAAGATATACATTATCAGCGTATATCTTTTTCGAGCGGGCCAATCCTAGGCACGAATTGAATGAATGACTTTTGAGTCTCCAATCACAAGCCGCCATTCAATACCCCCCGCGACCGACGTAGCTTAATTTTGACTACATGCGCGGTCAAGTGGATAATGATTATCATTGAACGGAACCCTATTACTAAGCGTAAGCTCTCTGTCAGTCTGTCCTGCCTTTTAACGACTGTATCTTTCGAACCGTAATACATAGCCACTTGTAATTTTCACATAGTAGTAATGTTACGGTGGATTAACTAAGAAATAATAATAAAGTCAAAGAGTAAAAAAGTAAAGGGTCAGATAAATAAATAAATAAAAATAAATAAATATTCGGGACATTTTTGCACACACGGTCATCTGACCCCAAACTAAGCAAAGCTTGTGATATGGCTGCCAGAGACTGATATACATATATATATAGTTTTAAATACATACTTAAATAGATATTAACAACCAGATATAGAACAAACAGAAATGTTCATCACATAAATGTTTGTCCTAGGTGGGAATCGAACCCACGCCCCCAAGCGCAGAAGGTAGGTTCACTACCAACTAGGCCGACGGGCTATCTGAGATATCTAGCACAGTTATATTAAGGTGAATTTCATAATGTGCAATAAATTATTTAGTATTGAATGCGTGAGCGAGATATCCGCGCGCTTTTATGTGCCTCATAAAAAGAAATATTCCAAGTACAATCAGAAAACTATAGGTACTATACTATTAGTATATATAATGAGTAAGTTATGAAAGAACCCCCGCTGAGCATAATCTTGTAAAATCAGCTCAAACTGTTGATTCAATTAATTTCCACAAGTTTATCTCAGTATACCCTAGTCTTCTCTATATTTCTATACGGTGTTGAGACATGGACTCTTAAAGCTAAAGACCGACAGCGCATAGCCTTTGAAATGTGGTGCTGGAGGAAAATGCTTCGTATTCTATGGACTGCGCATAGAACTAACCAATCGGTTCTCAAAGAACTCAAACTCCATAAGAAACCAAGGCTTTCCAACACATGCCTTCGGAGAGTTTTTGAGTTCTTTGGCCACATAGCCCGTAAGCCTGGTGACGATCTCCAAAAACTAATCGTTAACGGGAAAATAGAAGGCAATAGACCGAGAGGAAGGAGCCCAATGCGTTGGACAGATCAAATCCGCACCACCCTCAACATCAGCGTTGCCGAAGCGGTTCACGCTGCTGAAAGCCGGAACAGATGGCAGAACATCATAAGGGAGAAGTTGATGCCATAATGAGTCACGACCCCCAGCATTGGGGAATCGACGAAATGAGGAGGAGGAGGATCTCAGTATAGATAAGTTTCCCAATCTCGCTGGGTGTCCCGCGGTAAATAAACATACCTTGTATAAAACTTATGTCCACTAGGGTACAGTGAAGTAGAGCGAAAAATGGGAGCAAAACAAAGCGGAGTCAAAGAGGAGTGGGGAAAATGCTTTAAATTTCGATATATTAATGTAAGATATTCGCAAGAGAGAACAGCAGGCCTAACATGGGCTGTGGATAAGTTGTCTTTCCACCGTTTTTATCCACACCTAGACGCGACAAAGCTAGAATATAGATACGTTTGTCTTTTTCTCGCGGGATAAAAACGGTGGAAAGGAAAGGTGGAAAGACAATTTGTCCACGGCGTGCTAGACCTGCAGAGGAAAGAAATGTATGAAACTATAAAATCTGGTCTCCTCAATAACTATGTCCAACTAAGCTCAACGGAATGGAGAAGTGAATTTTGTACATACAAATTTAATAAATACTAGCGGTCCGCCCCAGCTTCGCACGGGTATAGATTTTAGCCTATGTCACCCGGGGATAGTGTAGCTTCCCGTCAGTGAAAGAATTTTTCGAATCGGTTCAGTAGTTTCGGAGCCTATTCAACGCAAACAAACAAACAATCAATCAAATCTTTCCTCTTTATAATATTAGTATAGATAATGAGGAAAGCAGATTAAATTAATGCTGTCGTACATAATATTGTTTACGTGACTCAGGTAAAATGCCCTAATAACCTTTATTATTATTCGTAATAATTATTATTAATGTAATGTGACTAGCTACTATTATTATTATTGTCCATTGATTTTGCTTTTTTGATTTGTATGAGTCTATGTTTGTATCGTCATATCGTATTTTTCAAATCTTGCCGCTCAATCGTTTCAACCATTAGACTGTGTCACCGAAAGGCAATGGCCAATTACAAGCGCAGTAAAGAGCTGCGCTAACAGGCTTGTAACAATCTAACACAATCAACTAAAACATCCGCGCCGTGCGAAAAACTACCTCATCACTAGCACAGCGCCATTCAAGTTCTAACTGCGAAAAACATCAAGTGCTCTGACAATAATATTAACATTTACCATCAAAAAGAACCACGTAGTGTGCCGTGTAGGAAGGATTATATCGTTCTCCATCAGTGCCAGGACGTCCTGGATTCATCAGCGAGGAAAATCGAGGTAAGCCTGTTCATATTGTTTTTGGTTTGCCTAGTACGAGATTTTCAGTCTAATTAAAAAACGTTTGGGAAGACCTCCCATCCCCTGAAGCGCCTTCTTGCTTCAATGTTACTTGAATTTTTTTTTTTATATTTTTTTTTTTATTAAAAGCTGTTTTTATATTTACGCTCTGCGAAATTAAATGAAAGTCCGTTCTATAGCCTATGTGCTAATCCACGATATTAACCTTTTTTTACAAAGCGTTAATTAAGGCTTCGTTTGACCGCCAACTCGCCTGCATGTTAAGCGAAATGAAATGCAAGATATTTGTGTTATATGACTTGTTTATGTATAAATATTTACATGCAACATTTATTATTTTGATAGCCCGTTGCTCCAGTTGGTAGTGAACCTACCTTCTGAGCTTGGGGGCGTGGGTTCGATTCCCATCTAGGACAAATATTTATGTGATGAACATTTGTATTCTATATCTGGTTGTTAATATCTATTTAAGTATGTATTTAAAACTATATATGTATGTATATCAGTCTCTGGCAGCCATATCACAAGCTTTGCTTAGTTTAGGGTCAGATGACCGTGTGTGAAAAATGTCCCGAAATATTTATTTTATTTATTTATTTATTCAAATAAATCAGCTGTTACGTAATTGAGTGCCGACAAACATACACACTCACACAAACTTTCACGTGTTTCAATATGTAGGAGAAGGCTCCCACATATTAAAATGAAAAGAGAAGCAGATAATTTTAGTCCTGTCAGATTGGTTTACTTTAGTGAGTGGTATGCCAGAATCGACGCCAATTTTAGTTTAGAGAACATCAGAATCGATGCCAATAACACCCACAGATATAAAACAAACACAAATGCCTGTGTCCTAATGTTTCATTTGTTACAAATAACAGGGTTAAGCAAAATATATACTTAGTTATATAAATAACACACACAAAAAAATAGCTGAGATATAAGCGGCTAAAGGTTTGGTGAGGATAAAGAGCGGATACGCTGCCCGCAAAGCGTGTGTTAGTATAGCATTTATATGACGCGCGCACGGCTTGACGTCATATCGTGCTATAGTGCGCTCTCTGTCTAGCATGAAATTAATAAACTATAAGTTTATTATAACTAATTTATTTTTGAACAATTTTTTATTTCGATTTCGTAGCTGGGATCTTTTTAACATCAGCTGTTTTATAAGAAAAAAAAATTATTAGGACCCATGCCTATTGCCACATCGCTCGAAGAACCGATAACCGATGGGGAAGAAAGGTTCTTGAATGGAGACCACGAACCGGAAGACACAGCGTAGGTAGGCCTCCCACTAGATGGACCGACGACATAGTTAGAGTCGCGGGCATCCAGTGGATGCAAAAGGCAGGCTGTCGTTCAGTGTAGAGGTTAAAGGGGGAGGCCTATGTTCAGCAGTGGACGTCTTATGGCTGATGATGATGCCTATTGTACGAAATTGACACGAGATCATGTACTTAGCCGTCCATGTCATGCAACTTAATTGGTCACCATCTCGCCTCTTCACTAGCGTTCCCTTGACATCCTGGCAATGAACAGGCAGCCTATGGCCTAACGGAGATTCTTCATCCAGATACCCGGTATAACGGTAATTCTTCACCGGGATCACCGGCTTATCTCCCCGGGCACGCGGCGCATTACCTCTTTAATCTGCCCCGCGGCTTACACAGTTTACCCGGTTATGTCTTAAATAACCGGATGTGAGCCGGATACATTACAACATAGCCAAGAAAACTAATTTATAATCATTATCATCATATGGGCTGCTGGGACATAGGCCTTCTCTCAGAGAGACAGCATGGCTCCTAACCCTCCATGCTGGCCCAGTGCATAATGGTAAATCTCTACGTCTTTGAGTTTTCAAAAAAATTATTCCTAAAGTTACATGATTATTTACGGAATATCTGCCGTGGTAAGGTTGTGGAATGAGTTCCCTATATTTCGGCGCAGTTACATGCACCATGTTCACGGGAAGACTCCCCGAAAAAAAGTGGTATGGGAAATTATTCCTATACCACTTTTGAGCAATGGCATCGGACTGCGCATAATTATAAATTTACATTTAGGTTCTAAATAAGGCATTGGTGTAGGGCGGAGGTTCGAATCGGGGCCATCAGATTGCAAAGCGAACATGCTACCGGTCGGTCACCAACGCTTACCAAAATTACCAATTTTGGAAGTACCAAAATTTTGAAAACTACCACCACTTTGCCACTACAAATGGAAGCAGAAGACTTTATCTGATTTACTGCAGTACACGAATCCTGCAGCATTTGGCTGCTAAGCGATTCAAGGAAGAGGAGTACAAAATGTGTTAGTATTAAACTTAGGTACAATATTTGATCTTGGCATCCAAGTAGCTTGGAATATCGTCTAAGTACACAGGCTGAGAAGTACTTAGTGCGTGATGGATGAGAAAGGAGCAAGCCATCCGTGCGCCGCCGCGATAACGGCTCCTTCTCACTGCTTTAAACGATTGATCGCAGTCACGCGTAGACGCTATCAGGAAACATTATTTTTGTTACATTTTAATACTTTTTAGGGTTCCGTACCCAAAGGGTAAAAACGGGACCATATTACGAAGCCTACGATGTCTGTCTGACTGTCCGTCGGTCCGTCTGTCCTACCTATTAATGGTTATATCTTTCGATCCGTAATAAATAGCCAGTTAAAATTTTCACAAATATGTAACGTTAAAGCGGATTAACTAACAAATAATAAAAAAGTAAAAGTAAAAACGAATGGAATACAACAAACGTATTATTGTACTAGCTGAAACCCGCTACTTTGTACGCGTAGAGCTCGGCCTTTGGCCTCGCTACTACAACCCGTTATAGCCTATGTGTTATTCTAATGTATAAGCTATATTATTGTAAACTTTCATTAAAATCCATTCGGTAGTTTTTGCGTGAAAGAGGAACAAACATCCATACATCCATTCATACAAACTTTCGCGTTTATAATATTACTAGCGACCCGCCCGCCCGGATTCCCACGGGTGTAATTTACGTGCGAAGCCGGAGCGGGTCGCTAGTTATATATATAAACCTTCCTTGAAAATGTATCTAACTGATGGTGAAAACCGCATCAAAATCCATTGCGTGGTTTAGGAGGAGTAAGCGGCCATACAGACATACAGACAGACAGACAGACGCGGAAAGCGACTTCAATTTATACTGTGTAGAGAAGAGAAGATAGAGGTATAATAAGTAGGATTAGCTCTAATGTAAAAACGATAATACTTACAAGCGTCAAAATTGGCATGATTATAGTACACACTCTAACGTATAACAACAAATAATAAATAATAGCCAAGTGCGAGTCAGAGACAAGTTTCTGTTAATTACCAAGTTATAATTGGTAATTTCGTTATTGAATTTTGTGGTGGTACGGATCCCTCAGTACGCGAGCCCGACTCGCATATGGCCAGTTAACTCTACTTTTGATTCGGATATTTTTTTGAGTGGTAACTTGATATCCATAGTTTTAATATTTTTGCTGACCATAAATACTCTTCAATCTATTACTTACATTCTTTTTGTAACCTCATCGGTTACTGTTCAGTCTACAACAACGTCTCATGTAAAAACTTTGCCAATTTATTTTACAACGACAGTGGTGATTAAAAGATAAACAAAGTTTTTAAACAGCCTGCTCGTAAAACTTTAATAACCTTTTGACTAAAATAAGTTAATCTACATAAAACCTGAAACTTTAACAAACTTAAATTGTACCAAAAGTCCAAATTAGGCAAAGAGAATAGACGTGAACCGGCTTAGTTTGCCTGAAGCGAAAGTGATGTAAATTATTCTTGTTACGATAGAGATGAGACTTATTTTGTACTAGTACTTAAATATCTACATTAATTACTTATAGCCTCTGGTGTAATTTGAACGTGCTACAATCATAATTAATAGTGTGTTTTATATAGCACTAGCGGTCCGCCCGAGGAGCCCGTCGGAGGAAAGATTTGATTGTTTGTTTGTTTGTTTGCATTGAATAGGCTCCGAAACTACTAAACCGATTTGAAAAATTATTTCACTGTTGGGAAGCTACACTATCCCCGGGTGACATAGGCTATAATCTATACCCGTGCGAAGCAGGAAAGGAAACCCTAGTTATTAATAAAAAAAATATGTAATAACTACGAATCATACTTATTTATTCAAATAATTTAAGTCGCGAGTCGCGCTCGCGCACTGAGGGTTCCGTACCACCACATAACTTGTTATCTACTAAAGTACAAAAGAATAGTGCAAAAAGACAACATCCCTTCAACGTTTTTACCCTTTGGTTTTATTATGTCTTCTGTGCTTTGGGTACATACGGAATCTTAAAAGGCTACCGTTTTGTACTATTATGGTCGGTAGTATGAGTGTTTATTGTCATTGTGTAACAGTATTTTTTTTACGTAACCAATACGTTGAAATTATACACGTTTATCGGATTTTATCGCGTGTATTTTTTCCTCCCACAATAGTTGCCATTTTAGCACCGTGTAATTATCTGAAACCAAAAACTATATGTAGATCATCTTCATCGGCTAGAAGACATAGGCCTCCACCTTAGAACTCCACACTGAACGACAGCCTGCCATCTGCATCCACTGGATGCCAGCGACTCTCACAATGTCGTCGGTCCATCTAGTGGAATTCCTACCTACACTGCATCTTCCGGTGCGTGGTCTCCACTCAAAAACCTTTCTCCCCCATTGGTTATCGGTTCTTCGAGCGATGTGGCCTGCCCGTTGCCACTTCAACTTGCAAATTTTAATAGCTGTCCGTGAAAGGTAGATTGATTTGATAATTTATCTCCCAGTGATGGTAAAGAATCCTCACAAAAAGTGGCTAATCCTTTCTCGGAGATGACGTCAAGATAAAACGCTGTAATTAATTAGTTTTGATCTAATCTTAATGGAGGTTCGGATTAACGAAGATTAAAATCCCTTCACGAAGGCGGACAGTTCGCAGGTATTTTCACTTTCATAGGTCAGATTGGTAATCTTTCAGATATGAATTTTTGAAGTAAAAACTTTCAGTGTTTTTTGTTAGGAGCAAACATTATGGCCTTGAACTGTTGGCCTTTTGGAAAAACTCAGAGTCACACAGCGGGCAATGGAGAGAGCTATGCTTGGAGTTTCTTTGCGCGATAGAATCCGAAACGTGGATATTCGCCAAAGAACTAGAGTCACCGACATAGCTGTTAAAATTTGCAAGTTGAAGTGGCAATGGGCAGGCCACATCGCTCGAAGAACCGATAACCGATGGGGAAGAAAGGTTCTGGAGTGGAGACCACGAACCAGAAGACGCAGCGTAGGGAGGCATCCCACTAGATGGACCGACGACATTGTGAGAGTCGCGGGCATCCAGTGGATGCAAAAGGCAGGCTGTCGTTCAGTGTGGAGGTTAAAGGGGGAGGCCTATGTTCAGCAGTGGACGTCTTCTGGCTGATGATGATGATGATGATGAAACATTATGGGTGAGCTTCACCGACATGCTAATGTGACGTATTAGTTTTCACTTCTGCCGGCAGTCCTTATGACTGTCTATTTTTATTTTTTATTTCATTAATGTAAAAGTCCAACAGTGGACTGTTAAAAGGCTGATAATGATGATGATGATGATGTAAAATTTAAGATTGTTACCTATACCTTTTTTTGTAAGCCCCCTTTCCTCAATCTTTTAAACATACTGTATTGGGGTGCAATACTACGTAACCTACGTAGTATTGCACCTCCTAAGAACCCCTCAGTGGCCTGCCTCTGTGCCAGATAAAGGACACCAGGATTTCTATAAGAACGCACAAGTACCCCCCTAAGCACGCTGCCTGAGGAATCACTCCCGAAACATGCTTGGGTTATTTCCGCTCTTTCCTTCTACAACGACGCAGGCCACACCGTGCCATTATCTTTCCTCGCTTGTGTTATCTATACATGCCTATATTCTAAAATTAGTAAGTAACTACGTGATAGATTAATGTATAATTCAGTGCTTTGAGCGGCCTTAAATCTCTGACATTAAGGCTGACAACTCATTTTTTACAAGTAACTTGCTTTAGCACTTGTTGTCTACGCACACATGCTAGCGTCAGAAATCATAAATGTCATATTAATTGAACAAAAACTTCCAATGACTGTATTTGATCTGACAGCTGCAAAAAGATTGTAAAAAGCTGAATGTAAACCACGAATTCTGATCACTTTCGCTAGCTTTTTGATCGTAAGACTGTAGAAAGTATCCGATATACCTACTTCAGTGAAAGAAAAAGATTATTTGTTTGCACAAAACACGAATTTACAAACGCATGCACAATAGGTGGGTTAAAATATTTGTCACTGTATCATGTTTTGCCTAGTTTGTAGGCGTACAAATCTAGAGCGATGGTATAAAAGTACCGTAAATATTATTTACATAAAAAAGTATTCAATATTTTACGGATCTTACATTATTATATTATAATTTAGTTGAAATTATTTTAATTTGATTGAGACTGTTTTATTGTAATTTTATTGACATTAACTGAGTTAAATTTTATAGTAATTGTTTTATTTTAAATGTAATTATTTTCACCACCGGTAATTTAATGTTATACTCATATATTTATTTTCATTCTTACATTTAAGTTTTTTTTTACAATAAAATATAAAAACAAAATATTATTTAAAAAAAACCTAAACCTAGGGTGCCGCCGGCAGCGGGGCAGGGCCCAAGCTACCGGTGGTTAGGGCTGCAGAGTGAGGAACCTCCTGACAATGCGAGCCGTGTCAAGGATTACCGCCTTCTGCATCTGACCCTTGACCCAACTGTCTAGCGAGAGCCTCTTAAGGTGTTGGTCGAGGCTCTTCTTATTATACTTATTATTGACTTGTAAATTGGCTTTATCAAATAAATTAATATGAATATTAAAAAAAAAAAATTATAATCAAAAGAAAATATTTTTGATCTGCCTTTTTTTACACCGTTATTGCAGCTGTTAATGCAAATAAACGAATGGAAATAGTGTAGTATATTTCTCTTCAAAGAAGGCTTCGCATACCACGGTAGAGTCCCGGATTATATCACAAAGCGCTATGCATATTTCGTCGTCGAGTACCTCTCGACACGATGTAATGCAGAGTGAGGAGTGAAAACCGTCGCCATGTGTGAATTATGCACATACTTATTAAAATACATGATTTTGGTCATACTCGTAGACGGTTAGTAGTGAATTATCTTTATGATTCCAAGAACTAGAATCCTATAAGATAATATGGATCTAGGAACCTACATGGCAGTTGTCATAATTATAACTGGGCAAGTGCCTTTATTAACTAAACAAAATACAAGCTAAAACTAAAACTACAAATACAGTTAGACTGCCCATAGACCGTTGAAGGTCTAAAAACAATCTAAATGCTCAAGCCCACTACCAATTACAACTACCATTACAAATAATTATAATTATTCATTATCATCATCAGCCAGACGTCCACTGCTGAACATAGGCCTCCCCTTTTAACCTCCACACTGAACGACTGCCTGCCTTTTGCATCACTGAATGCCCGCGACTGTCACAATGTCGTTGGTCCTTCTAGGTGGAGGTCACATAATGATTACGAAGTAGTTTCGCATCCGCACTTTTAAATATGAATTCAAATTCAAATTATAAATTTATCTGTCAGAACATGGTAGGTACACATACATATAAAGTAGTACACATGGTCGTAAGAATGGAGACGTATCTCATGTCCTTGCCTGTTACAGCGTACAAATGTTAGTTTTATTGTAAATATTTTTTATTAGTTTTTGTTCAAGTCAAAAAAACTAAATTATGTCTAAGTTAGAATATTGTTAAAATCATATTTTGGTTGTTGTTAAATAAAGAAACAACATGTTCATTAATACCTATAATATTTTTACTTTTTTTTATTTTTTCTTATATTAACAAATAAGAACTCTCTTTTACAATAGGTGGCAAACAAGCTCACGTGCCGCCTGATGGTAAGATGACACGATAACAAAAAACGTATTTTCTGAAAATTGCAGTAAATTTTTCAAAATATCTACTTATACCTAGATAAGGAAATTAAAATTCCTAAATATTTACAGCGAATGGCAAGATAAAAAGGGCATTCTCTTTTTATACAGATTTTACTTTTTTCGCACGGTAACTACAATAGGTCTTTGACCAGTGTGTGTTGCCAGTGATGACATATGGTACTGAGACGTGGTCCTTAACTGTTGGCCTTTTGGAAAAACTCAGAGTCACACAGCGGGCAATGGAGAGAGCTATGCTCGGAGTTTCTTTGCGCGATAAAATCCGAAACGTGGATATTCGCCAAAGAACCAGAGTCACCGACATTGCTGTTAAAATTTGCAAGTTGAAGTGGCAATGGACAGGCCACATCGCTCGAAGAACCGATAACCGACGGGGAAGAAAGGTTCTGGAGTGGAGACCACGAACCGGAAGACGCAGCGTAGGGAGGCCTCCCACTAGATGGACCGACGACATTGTGAGAGTCGCGGGCATCCAGTGGATGCATAAGGCAGGCTGTCGTTCAGTGTGGAGGTTAAAGGGGGAGGCCTATGTTCAGCAGTGGACGTCTTCTGGCTGATGATGATGATGATGATGAACTACAATAGAAACGCTAATGAGTACAACTAAGTTTGCTCAAGTGGTTCCCGGGTCCGTAATCGGTGAAGGGTTATCAATCAATCACTTGAACTCTTGTTAACTAAGTTTACTCGGAACTAATTAACTCATGTAGACGGTTTAATCAAGCTGTAACGCCGCTAACTACGAGTGGGCTCCAATTATTCCAACACCCTCTTATATTTTATGGATACTGGATCCTAAGTAAACCTACCATAAATACTATCTACCGCATCTGTGTAAGAATTATGTTCTCCTATATCGATGTTGACGATGAGGATGAAGTGGACTCACGACATCAAAAATAGTGTCGGGAACGAGTGGATGCCAACTGAACTCAGAGTCACACAGCGGGCAATGGAGAGAGCTATGCTCGGAGATTCTTTGCGCGATAAAATCCGAAACGTGGATATTCGCTAAAGAACCAGAGTCACCGACATAGCTGTTAAAATTTGCAAGTTGAAGTGGCAATGGGCAGGCCACATCGCTCGAAGAACCGATAACCGATTGGATAACCTCCTACTAAATTGACCGACGACATTGTGAGAGTCGCTGGCATCCAGTGGATGCAGATAGCAGGCTATCGTTCAGTGTGGAGGTTAAAGAGGGAGGCCTATGTTCAGCAGTGGACGTCTTCTGGCTGATGATGATGAATTTCTTCCAATGAAGATTTGAAGTACATTTTTAGAGCGAAAGCCTTTGTGTTTTCATTCAAGAGCTGTATCTTCTGATAATATTAATTTCAAAATCAGGTGCTCAGGTTAACCCTTCGCATTAAATTAAGCAAATAACTATTCAGTTTAATCCAATAAACCGACTCGAACTACCCCCGAGCCGTTACCCAAATATTAATCCACCAATTAAAATTTCAATGAGTCTCGATTTCACAACAACCGACCACTTTAATAATTCATATTCTGGGAACTCGGAGATTGGCAGAGGCGCAAAGTTATTTTATCTGTGACTGTGGAGAAAGTTTAACTTTGTCACCCTGGGTAGTAATGTAGGTCTTGAGACGGCGTGGTGGTACGGAGTTTTCAGACCGCCTGGGCGTGGATGGGATTTCATGGGATGTTGAATTTTTGCACATATTTTTAGTACTTTAGTAGCTAACAAGTTATGTGTTTTTTTTTTTTATATAAATTATAGGCTTATGTTTGACCACCATCACGCCTGATTTTAAGCGATGATGCGGTCTACGTTGGAGCACGCTTGCCTAGAAGGAACCGACTCACTCGTGATTTGAAGACATCCAGATTGTAACCATCCTAGGTATTTTCTAGGCAAGTGTGCTACATCTTCGAGCACATTTTCGTTTCCCATCAGGTGACGTTATGGTCATGCCTGGTCCGTAGTTAAAAAAGGTTTGTTTCTAAACGAAGTAGTTTTTCTTAAAACTCTCGGAGGGAAAGTTTAAGAGTGTCGTTAAATTACTGACATAAAATAAAATTATGTTATGGTTTACTTGTTTTTTATTCGTGTTGATAATTACGGCTTTATTTTTTCGTTTTAAGGCCGAAAATCTAGCAAGTTTTTTTTTATATAAATAATATGCTTGCGTTTGACCACCATCTCGCCTGCTGTTAAGCGATGTATAATTATATAACACTGTTTTAAACTATCACGGTTGTTCACTAAAGTTAAATGATTGTTAACGGGATATTTACCGTGGTAAGGTTGTGGAATGAGAGGGTAGATCGTTATGTCTGCACCTAACTTTTTAACTGTTCGACCAACCACCCGCATTTTTCAGTCTTCCCGTGAACATGGTGCATGTAACTGCGCCGAAATATCGGGAGCTCATTCCACAACCTTACCACGGTAAATATCCCGTTAATAATCATTTAACTTTATAATTAAATATACCTAAAATTTAAACACGGCTCTTAATAAAACCACGTTTTCTTTTTTTGTTATTAAAAATAGGCTTTCGCTTGGCCACCCGTTCGCCTGATGTTAAGCTATGATGTTTGAGTTGTTATCCAGACAAGTAAAATAGCTGAAATTTGTTTTAGTTCATTTTAATTGCCTTCTATTTGAAAACGATTTAATCTATGGCTCCGTTTAATTCGGTAGTCTGCGCAAATTGGTCAATTTCATTAAATTCCACAGTTATTTATCGGTCTCTGTGCGGTATTTAACACTTATTTCATTACAAGCCGCGAGTCGGTGCTCCCATTCGTTTCCATTACTGGGGCCTTACGGACAACAGCTAATTGCGGCACCTAATCCGCTCAGTTGGAAAATCACGCGACCGCAAGCCGTATCTGGGCGCGATAAGGTTCACGTTCGCGTGATTTTCCAACTGAGCGGATTGGGTGCCGCAATTAGCTGGTGTCCGTAAGGCCCCTGGTGTACTCGTCAGAGGTTCAACGGTACCATTATTGCGTTATCTTTTTCATAATGGTAAATCGTATGTAAAGTTTAGAGGAGGTATTTTTATATTTGAGCATGCACCATCATCATCATCATTTCAGCCGTTGGACGTCCACTGCTGGACATAGGCCTCCCCCATCGATCTCCAAAAGGGCCGGTTGGAAGCGGCCTGCATCCAGCGTGTCCTTGCGGTCTCTTTTAGGTCGTCTGTCCATCTTGTGGGTGGATGTCCTATACGCTGCGCTTACCGGTCCGTGGTCTCCATTCCAGAACCTTTCAGTCCCATCGGCCATCTGTTCTGCGTGATATGTATAGCATGCACACTATATCATAAATCATTTAATATATCCAAAAGAACAGCACATACCAATTCTATAAAAGACTCACATAATATTTATTTTAAAACAGAAAGTTTGCAGTGAGCCCCAAACTACGCTAAGCCTGTATCTAGGGTACCCGGAGAAATAAAATAAATTATTTCCAGATTTGCGCTGACAGTGTGTGTAAAAGTTTCCAATAAAAGAGTAAATCTCTATCTCTACATAGTATAAATTAAAGTCGCTTTCCGCGTCTGTCTGTTTGTATGGCCGCTAACTCCTCCTAAACCACGCAACGATTTTAATGCGGTTTTCACCATCAGTTAGATATATTTTCACGGAAGGAGCGACCCGACCTGGCTTCTCACGTAAATTACACCCGTGTGAAGCCGAGCCGGCGGGTCGCTAGTCTATACTAATATTATAAAGAGGAAAGATTTGATTGTTTGTTTGTTTGTTTGTTTGCATTGAATAGGCTCCGAAACTAATGAACCGATTTGAAAAATTCTTTCACTGACGGGAAGCTACACTATCCCCGGGTGACATAGGCTATAATCTATACCCGTGCGAAGCTGGGGTGGACCGCTAGTGTTATATAATGATAAGCATTTACAATCGACTTCGAAAAGCAGGTTCTTAATTAGAATAGAATAGAATATTTATTTATTGCCAAAAGTAATATACCATAACCTTAATTTTACTTAGAAATAGCAAACACTATATATTTATTGTCTTAATAGAATTGTCGGCGAGCCTCAAACTAAGCACGAGGCCTGTATCTTGAGGCTCGAGTGCAGTTATACAAAACAAGTTCAATTCGACTGTATTTTTATGTAACGCTATATCTTCGGCAATTTTCTTTTTAAAACGTTTCTTGTTGATGTTCGACAGGAAGACCTTTGGGGGAAGGCCTTAAAAATAAATACATAATTAATTTATTGTAAATAAACTTTGTTTAGTCTTTCAAGCACCCTTTAAAGATAAAGATAATTTAATTACACGAAATACGAGTAAATCATACAGACATTGCAGATGTTGCATGTTTTGTGTCATGTTTTATTTAATCGATAAAAGTTTTGAATTGTCTCTAGCATTTAAATAGTAAATTTTAATGGAGTAACAATACTTCAATATAAAAACTACTTTACAATTCTATTTACTATTTTTTTTTATGATCGCCAATCCTGCCTGTCACACCTGTTACAAGCCAGATAAGCGTTAGTGGATTACCAAAACAATTCAATTTGAAGCCCGCAACATCTCCTGACCCTTGGGTTGTTGGGTTCATGCACTAGGTAAACCAATTCCTAGAGATGTAGGTACCCTAGATCCAGGCTACATAACCTAGACTAGGCTAACTGCATAGCCTGGTATAGGGAGAGCAATTTCATTATTTAGCTTTCGAGCGATATGGCGTTTGCCTATTAGGCAAACGAAGGCTTCTGTTAAACTTTGTAACTATCAACCGAAGATAATTTATTTTTTCATGAATTATAAACCACGTAGTAAAATGTTTTAGAACTGTGTTAATGGAACCAAATAATAAAGACCAGATAACAAACAGAAGCTCTACAGACTCTAGGTAATTAGTTAGTTTCATGAATAAACATGAGTGCATTTGCTAGTTAAAATGAATTAATTGTAATTAATTATTACAAGCAAAATAACGACGAGAAAGATAAAGGTAAATCAACTTTTCTTAGCGGACCTGCTTGACATTTTTCATTTTCGTAGATCATGTCATTTTAGAGATTTAGTAATGAGTCAGTCAGTGATTCATATTTTGTTTATAAATATTATAGATATTAATTAATTATTAAAAGATAGCCATTAATCGGTTAATCTAATAGGTTATTACAGCAATATCGTTGATTTACTCACAGAAAAGATAAGTAAATAGAACGGAAATGAGAAGGAAAATCTGTCGTGGTCGCCAGGTGTTATGACAGAATCTTGCTTGAACATTCTCATGTATGTCAACGCATCGAACTCCGCATCCAAAGAACTTGGACCTTACCTTTTTGGGTTACGTCTCAAAGTTCTTAGTCCGCATCGCAGCTGCTAACTGATTTCAAATAACTGACGTTTCGTTAATATGGGTGCAACTGGCAAAAAAAATCTTACAAAAATGCCTTGACAGCCGTTCTAATTTAAACATTTTTTTTTTCTTTTCTGTGGATTTACTAGAATAAAAACGGACAGTATGAGAGGTAAGACAGGTAAGTTTTAATTAAATTTCTTATCCACTTCGCTCTATCTACGGCATTGTCTTCGGATAGCTCAGACTTCCTCGATCCTCATGTTCTTCGGCACTATAGCTTTCCACTTTGTTTTGGGACTGCCTCTGGAACTTCGACCGGGGATAGAAAGTTATAATGCCTCCCATGATGGCCTGGTAAATAGATATTTTAGTGTGGGACTTTTAAACTTAAGCTACTAAAGGCATACCAGTTCAAAGACCTGCAAGCGTCTTGATACCTCAAAACTTTCTCAAAATTAATACATTGCCCAGTAGGTGTCATGATGAAAACTTTGTGAATTATGAATAAAACTTGCCTCATTTTCATACCAAAGATAAAAATAATCTCAGACGAGTAAATACATGCTAAGTTATCTCTGTTTTCGTTTAAAGATATAGTAGATAGAGAGATGTGAAGTTTAGATTATGGTAAGTTAATTAATACATTACAAATGAAGGTAACTTTGTAGTGTGGTTTTCATTTTCATCCATGTACGAATGTCACAATTTTTTATGTCGTTATTTAATCAATTTAATTTTTTTATTGAGACAAGCTATTCTTGTCGTCTTAATCACCTTGAAGAAATATTATTTAAAATGTGACAAAAACATATATTTTCTATTAACGCTTAAAGTGAAAAATATTACCTATTGCATAAAAAAGTTTTAGAAGTGTTTTCATCATCATCATTTCAGCCATAGGACGTCCACTGCTGGACATAGGCCTCCCCCATCGATCTCCAAAAGAGCCGGTTCGATAACCGGCCTGCACACTGCGGTTTCGTTTAGATCGTCTGTCTATCTTGTCGGTGGACGTCGTACGCTGCACTTACCGATACGTGGTTTCCATTTGAGAACCTTTCGGCCCCACCGGCCATCTGTTCTGCGTGATATGTGCCCTGTCCACTGCCACTTCAACCTGCTAATCCAAAAAAAAAACAGTTTAAAAATTGAAGTTTAGTTGCAACCATTTAGCAACAGATTGAAAGCTTTCCTTGAAAGTTCAAAGAACTGTGTTCGTAAACAGAGTGTGCCTGGAAGACATCGATCACTGCATATCTCCTTGCAGGGAGTCGAAGCCCGCACTCTAACGAGTTCTACACACGCGACGGAACATATTTGTAGAGTTTAAAGAAATATTGGAATACCCTCGAACATTTTAGTGACATTTCTAAGTAAAGTCCGAGCGAAGCATAGGTCTTAGATGCTACGGGAACAGCTTGGCGTTTGTATGTATGTTTGTGTGTTTGTATATTTGTTCAACGATAACTTGCGTGCCATTGGTCCGATCTTCGTAAAATTTTGTAGGTTAATGCAAATTTTCAATGTTGAATATCAGCAATGTCAATCAAAGGGTTGGATAATACAGGGTGTTTCGGGGCGAACAAATATACAAACTCACAAACATACATACAAACTCTGATCTGTATCCTTAGACTCTGATACCTTCAATTCGCTCGGAAAATTATAATTCCAGTCATATAAGCACAGGGTTACACATATAGACTATACTAAGCCGAAAGAAGGTCACTGTACTCATCATTATGACAAACTTTTGCCATGGAACCAACCAAATCGCGAAAAAAAAAACAGCTGTTCCATACATTTTTTTCGAGTGCCAATGACCGTTTTCTATGGAACAGCTGATATTTTTTCACGATTTCAGGGTTGGTCCTGTAGTATAAGTTGTTCATAATGATGAGTACATTGACCTCCTTACGGCTTAGTACGGTCTATGTCTAGTCCTATATAACTATCATATTATAGTCTGTGATATAGTCTAGAGGGCACGGAATGGTTCTTCAAGTGTGCTCTTAACTGTCGAGGACTACAGTCAAACATTAAGTACATAACAAAAGGTAATTAAATCTATATAATCGTGTTTATCAAATAGAAGTTTTTAGAAAGATATTAAAAAGAAACCATCTAGTACCAAAGCGTTGGTATGTTATCACAAATCCACAAAAATGTATTTTAATTTTCAGTTTGGTACATTGAAACAACGTAAAAGAACCATTATCTATATTCTATACTAATATTATAAAGAGGAAAGATTTGATTGTTTGTTTGTTTGCATCGAATAGACTCCGAAACTACTGAACCGGTTTGAAAAATTCTTTCACTGACGGGAAGCTACACTATACCCGGGTGACATAGGCTTTAATATATACCCGTGCGAAGCTGGGGCGGACCGCTAGTTTAAAATAAAGCTGATATACCATAAACCTCCCGCGTAAATAAAATAGCAGATACTTATATTACTTACAAAATTTAATAAGCAGAATGTTCTTCGTATGCAAAAGGGCGTGGGAACAGAACCTTAATGCTTCAACGAAAAGGGCACGCTGATTGATTACAAAGCTCCTCGGTATCAATTTGTAAAAATATAGCAAAAATTAATGATACAGCACAATATACCGTATTACGTTGGAACAGCTGTCATATTTCAAAATTATCACACAATTCACGGCGTGACGATCGTATTTTTTTCATCCAAAGCAATGACAAAGAAAACGACCAGTTAAAATGCTCACTAAAATGCCTAGATTCAATCGAATAACGTGTCACTGGAAAATATGCTGTATATCGTCAGAATAAAGCTGATATTGAAACATATTGACAGGAATTCAATCACGTTTTACTGCGAACGTAACATTATAATAAATTGTTTATTTAGGACATGACTAGATACTGGTTTGTTTTTAGAAACCTCACGATAGTAAATATAGTGAATTTTTATATTCACAGAAAAAATTATATTCAGCGTTAATATGTTAATGTTATTAATTTATGAGTCACCGACATAGCTGTTAAAATTTGCAAGTTGAAGTGGCAATGGGCAGGCCACATCGCTCGAAGAACCGATAACCGATGGGGAAGAAAGGTTCTGGAGTGGAGACCACGAACCGGAAGACGCAGCGTAGGGAGGCCTCCCACTAGATGGACCGACGACATTGTGAGAGTCGCGGGCATCCAGTGGATGCAAAAGGCAGGCTGTCGTTCAGTGTGGAGGTTAAAGGGGGAGGCCTATGTTCAGCAGTGGACGTCTTCTGGCTGATGATGATGATGATGATTAATTTATGAACGCTCTACTTCATAGATAGCCCGTTGCAGTTGGTAGTGAACCTGCCTTCTGCGCTTGGGGGCGTGGGTTCGATTCCCACCTAGGACAAACATTTATGTAATGAACATTTGTGTTTGTTCTATATCTGGTTGTTAATATCTATTTAAGTATGTATTTAAACCTATATATGCATGTATATCAGTCTCTGGCAGCCATATTACAAGCTTTGCTTAGTGACCGTGTGTGAAAAAAATGTCCCGATTTTTTTTTATTTTTTTTTTACTTACGAAAAAATATTTGGAAAAATATACACCAAATATTTTAATATTATAATTATCACATCATCTGTGAAACTCGACCAAATCTGCAGTTTGTGAGCATGCCCTTAACAACCCCAAGCACTTCATTCATTTTATTTATGTTACACGGGAATTACTCACATAACATAACATAAATAAAATGTGTGAAAACCACGTCAGTTTCAATAATAAAACACTTCATTCATTTTAATAATCCTCCAATTCTCGCCAGAGAAGCCGATATAGTACGGGAGGCTATTGAAATTAAAAAAACAATCTGTGTATTGGCAATTCCTTGTCGAGATTTCCGCAAAACGAAAGGGATTGCGTAAAAAAGAGTAGGCGTTGCACTGCAATGGGACAGAATAAACTATCGATGTTGTTAAAATAAATTATCTGTCAAAATTATATTATTATCCCTCCATGTCTCAGTGGTACCATTATTGTTCTTGATTCGTATTCTTTATTATACATACAACATTGAAGTGGAAATGTACTGAAGATTGGTCTATGAAATACTTTTCAAGCTCTCTGCAATGTCACAAATTCCAAAACTATGTAGAAACCTCTAGTAGCATTTAGTAGTATCCACTACTTTACTAAGGCATGACTTGGACTTAACCGTGACTTACTCTTTACTCTGACTGACTGGTCTATCAATATAAATCTTGACACTAGCAAATGTACAAGCCATGTGACGGCAAAATATTCCCATAAAAATAAACATCTGCTCTTATATAGTTTCTGATCGAGTTAACGTTGTAATTTCCTCATATCTCATACAAAATTTACCCCAACACTAAGATCGTCTTATTTTAGTACCGCAATAGAAACCGCTAAGTACAGAAAGCTCCAAACACAAACTGACAGACACAAAGTTACCAGAACTTAATGTAACTTATAACTTAAGTTAAAACTCGAGATTATTCACGTAGGTAACATTATAACTTGGAAACTTAAGGAAACTAGAATGAAGTTTGTTGAGACGGAAAAACACGCGTATTGGATAACATTATGTTGGTATGACCCAAATATGTAGTAATATTTTATTATAACCATAGATCTTTATCAGGATAGATCCCGAAAGTACGATAAAGATAGATCCCACAAGTACGACAAATTGACGCATTTCTTGTACCAACTAGATGTAACAAGAGGAATAACTCCATTCAAACGACCAACTGCTTACAGAGAGATTTCACAATGTATCATAGCGCATCTTGACGTTTTTATACGTTTGATGTTAGCTACACACGTAACTTAACAATGTAATCTAATCTTGGAAATCGATTTTAACCTACTTTTAATTGCCGTATGGATTCAACTAAGTATATGTAATTCGAATGACAATACAATAATTTGGTATCACCGAATTGATTTGATCCTCAATCGTGGAGGTGGAAAGTAGAAATCTTTCACGATGAATCATACTGACAGAATCATACTGCCATCTAGCGGGAAAGATGCCAACTATCATGCCGCATGCACAATACGGTTTCAGCCACCTCTCTCCTCACCTCCCCGTGCGAGTCACCTATAGCGTGTGTTTCAGTTTCTATAATTATAATTATTATATTGACGTCTGACGTGCTACTGCCAAGACAACGGAGATCAAACTGAATTATGCCGGGTGCTAGTTACAGCATTTCTCCAACTTCCAACATTATGACGGGTCACAGACATGCAAATTATGTGAAAGTGCGGAGTCTATCTTGATAGAAGGCTGTGTATATAACGAAATAGTTTGACGTTATGACATTTTCTCGGAACGTTACGGAACAGTGTCTCGGCATACGTAACATGTTTATTATGATCTTATCCGATATTTTTATATAGTACCTCTCGAAATGTTTAGGAATGTTTTTTATTGTTACTGTATTCAACGAGCTGCATCGTTTTATCTGTGACTTTGTGGTTTATAACATCATTGTATAATAATAAGTAAATATAGCTTTAAAAAAACGCGACCTATTCTTAAAAGAAAAAAAACCTTACCTGACCAGATTTTTATCGAATACAGTTGTAAATCATCCCAGTTAAACTAAATTAAAGTTAAAAACTAAACATTAAAAAAACTTAAAAACAAGTTTTTTTATTTTCTTTCCTTTTCTTCTCAGCAAACCCTTTCATTTGATACCCATAATCATGATGATAAGAAAAATTTGTCCGCCATCTTGAGGCGTCGCGTTCGCCATATTGAACGTAGTGTGACGTCATTTTATTTTTCGTATTATTCTCATAAATTCCCTTTCATTTGATATCCATATCATGGGCGTGCATAAAAATAACTGATCCGCCATCTTTGGAAGTCCGCCATATTGGATTTAGAATTACGTCATTTAGCTAACCCTTAGAGCTAACCATGCATTATTATCCAAACTAAACGTGAATGCAAAATTTGCGAAAATTATAGTTTTAGGGATTTGATCCAATCAAATATAAAAATTTATAGAATATCGTGATTCGTGAAAAATCCTGATCGGTATTTTGAATTGAAATAAAGGCTTCAAATTTTGGAAAAACTCAACATAATATAATCTAATTACCTCCTATTTACAAAAATAGTCTTTCGTAAAAATCTCGGAGGAAAAATTTTGAGAGTAGCGTTTTGGAATAAGTAATCGTTACTGTTAACTTATTTCTGAAACAAATACACTGGCTGGAACTTAAACTTTGTTGCAAAACTTTTTTTGACAATATTTTCGTATAAACGTAAGAAAATATAGGTTTTATGATTTTTCGTTTTTGCAGCAGCGCCATGTAAGTAATTGAAAGGCCGAGGTACGTTCGCCATTACTTTTATTCGCTTTCTCCCTTACTCTAGTTACATACTATTCCGTCTCGCTTACTCCTTATGCTACATGGATGTCAACGTCATTACTTTCATAAATATTAATAGATTCGTAGCATTACAAAGTTAATGCTTACAGTAGCATATTTATAAATAAATAAACTACTAACTACAAATAATTTTAGTTTAGAACTTAGTGAATGGATAATTCTAAATTTAGTTTTCAGTAAGTTCAAGTTGAGGTACGCTCTTTATAAAATCAATTTCAAGCATAAATGCTCAAAAGTTGTATTAATTTTATTACTAAGTAGGTATCATGCTCACAACGTGCACTTAACTCATAAAAAGCTACTTTGAAGGTATCTCGTTAATTTTAATTGAAGTGTCTCTTCTTATTTTCTGCGATGAACTGAACTGAATCCGTCTCAAAAGTTGTATAATTCTTTCGGGGACATGTTAATAAAGTTACGATTTACGGCAAAAAACAGTCTGGGGGACATTATTTGTGATTTTTTTCTAAGTATTTACTAATTTTGTTAAAAAATATAAACAAAAGACACATTTTTATATTTAAGTTTGTAGTAAAGTAAAAATTGTTTCATCATCATCAGCTTTTGTCATGTTGGTATTTTTTATATTAATAATAGGCTTGCGTTTGACCGCCAACTCGCCTGATGTTAAGCAATGATGCGGTCTACGATGGAGCACGCTTGCCTAGAAAAAACCGATTCACTCGTGATTTGAGGACACATTCAGGCAGCGCATTCCACAGAATAGCAGTTCACACAATAAAAGTGGAATTAAAGTGCTTCGTACGGGCGCTCATAGCTCGAAGAACCGATAACCAATGGGGAAGAAAGGTTCTGGAGTGGAGACCACGAACCGGAAGACGCAGGGTAGGGAAGCCTCCCACTAGATGGACGACATTGTGAGAGTCGCGGGCATCCAGTGGATGCAAAAGGCAGGCTGTCGTTTAGTGTGGAGGTTAAAGGGGGAGGCCTATGTTCAGCAGTGGACGTCTTCTGGCTGATGATGATGATGTACGGGCGTCGGCGTCTGCTAGGCGTAGGCCTCTCTAATAGAACGCCAGATGACGTCGACACAACCCATCCACTAGCCACCAACCGCCTGTAGCAGGTCGTCTCTCCACCTGCAGGCCTAGCATGGGCTGTGGATAAATTGTCTTTCCACCGTTTTTATCCACGCCTAGACGCGACAAAGCTAGAATATGGATACGTTTGTCTTTTTCTCGCGGGATAAAAACAGTGGAAAGACAATATGTCCACGGCCCGTGCTAGGCCTGCTGGCCTGCAGGGCATCCTATCATACTCTGTACATCGATACGCGGTCTCTACTCTCTAACCCGTCTACTCCAACGGTTGTCGGAGTTTCTACAGATATGGCCAGACTACTAGAGCTCTACAGATATTAACACATCAGCTTCTTAATCTGTTGATCTATACCACGTTGGTTCTTTGTCGGATAATCGAATTTCTGATTCAATTTTTTCAAAGGAATGAGCATAACTCGCTCTATTACTCGCTAAGCTAAAACTTCACTGTCGGATTCTTTTTGGCACTGATCGACGAAAATACATGACGAAGTTTACCAGTGACAGTTTAGTTTATCAACCCGTGTTTCGCCAGCAACTGGAGCCCTTGTATAGCAAAAAAAACGATGTCTCTCCGAATTAAAGCCTAAGCGTCTACGAATTAAGGTCTAAAATTAGCCTGTTTTGCTTAAGTTCAGATTAGTACTTAAGGCACCTCACGGGTTAAATGCTTAACCAGCTGCTATGGCTATTGAAAGCCTTGTGATCGACCTTAATTTTCGGCTTTAATGTATCTAGAGAATACTCTAGTTGTAAAAACAAATAAGATTACTTACCATAATTTACTAACTGCACTCCAAAATAAACGATGTCTATGTAGAAATAACTAAAACATTTTAAAATAAGAAGGTAGGTATGTAGGGACGTAAGTATCTCTTACTCTCGGGTTTCAAATTTTGAAGTCAAGCTTTTATCTTAAAAGACATCTCTTGAGTTCAGCTCAAGTACCTACAAAGTTACTAACGACGAAAATCTTTGTCCATCACAAAAAGTTATTTTTTTCTACAATTTGCGAGAGTTCGTGAGCACGTCTTTCAAAGATTGCAAGTGGAATATCTACTATGAGTATATTTGTTTTAATAAACGGTTCAAACACTTCAGTACGTTGAGAAATGAAATTGAGCTCCGAAGATCCCTCAAACACGTTCAAGAGTAAGTTCTACTTGTACGATCCTCCTGTAAGGCTTGGTACTCATTCTGGTGTAGCTTTATATATAACTTTACACATATCATCATCATTTTCAGCCTTTTAACAGTTTTTCTTGCGCGTGACGATGGAAGGAGGCCTGACGGTGTGACGCCTGTGCCCTGGAGGTTGGAGGGGCCCCTTGTATGGGACGCAACTTGTGTCGATACTTTGGCGCCGTCACATCTTCCTGAGACACAGGGTAGGGCTGGCGCGGCTGACAATTCGGCAGAGCAGCACAAGCGACGCAAATATGCTAACCTCGGCAGTGGTTACATATTTGAGGCGTTTGGGGTCGAGACATTGGGCCCTTGGGGGCCGGGAGCTCACCTCATTTTCAAAAATCTTTCAGAGCGCCTGGTTAATGCGACGCGTGACCAAAATGCTGGCGTGTTTCTGGCTCAACTCATAAGCATTACTATTCAACGTGGTAATGCCGCCATGCAGTCTTACTGTATCTGTAATTTTAGCTTTAGCTTGTATTTTGTTTAGTTAATAAAGGCACTTGCCCAGTAAAAAAAAAAACCTTTAACAGTCCACTGCTGGACTTTTAGCCTACCCCCGAAAGGGTGATTGGGCCGTATCCACCACGCTGGCCCAGTGTGGATTGGTGGATTCACATACGCCATTGAATTCCTTCTCCGTACGTATGCAGGTTTGCTCACGATGTTTTCCTTCACCGAAAAGCCAGTGGTATGAAAACACACTTAACACATACCTATATTTTTATACAATAAGTGGCAAACAATCTAACGGCAGCGTAGGTAGGCCTCCCACTAGATGGACCGACGACATAGTGAGAGTCGCTGGCATCCAGTGGATGTAAAAGGCAGGCTGTCGTTCAGTGTGGAGGTTAAAGGGGGAGGCCTATGTTCAGCAGTGCACGTCTTCTGGCTGATGAGGATGAATCTAACGGACCGCCTGATGGTAAGCGATCAAGCGACCAGCTACAAGTAGCCGACTTGTCGGACTTACCGCACCCGCTGCTGTGCGATTGAAAGAGATAAAGTGACAAGAGTTATAGAAAGAGAGGCAACTTCTAGGTTAGGCTGTAGGAAGATAGCGCTCATCATCATCATCATCAGCCAGAAGACGTCCACTGCTGAACATAGGCCTCCCCTTTAACCTCCACAATGAACGACAGCCTGCCTTTTGCATCCACTGGATGCCCGCGACTCTCACAATGTCGTCGGTCCATCTAGTGGGAGGCCTCCCTACGCTGCGTCTTCCGGTTCGTGGTCTCCACTCCAGAACCTTTCTTCCCCCCCATCGGTTATCGGTTCTTCGAGCGATGTGGCCTGCCCATTGCCACTTCAACTTGCAAATTTTAACAGCTATGTCGGTGACTCTAGTTCTTTGGCGAAGTTAGCGCTCGCACGTCCTGAAATGCACTTTATTGTGTAGTAGCAAGAGTTATTTTAGTTTTAATTTCCGCGTGCCCATTTTTCTATCGGACTGCCATCGGGCACGATAAATCGACACCGTTTTATGGTTGATATTCCGAAAACCCGTACGAAGCGCTTTGATTCCACATTTATTGTGCAAACTGCTAATCTCTAGAATTCGCTTCCTGAATGTGTTTTCCCCGTCAGTTACAATCTGGGTGTCTTCAAGTCGAGAGTGAATCGGCTTTTTCTAGGCAAGCGTGCTCCATCGTAGACCGCATCGTCGCTTAACATCAGGCGAGATGTCGGCCAAGAGCAAGTCTATCTATTATAAGTTGCTACTTATTTAAATGATTTGAATGTGAATCTTCTGTACTTCTTCTAATATGTATTCTGTGCTTTAACATATTATATTATAGCGTGCCCTAGAACGGTGTCGAGTCGCGACGCGGGCTGAATGAAATGAAAAACAATTCAATTGGTGCTAACACATGAGAGGTGAAAGGTTCGCGATCTTCAGATTCGATCTAGAGTCGATTCATTCGAAGGATTCACTTTTCTTATCAAAAACTGATGAAGAGGAAAAACACCTTTATACTCCTAAATAAAGAAGGTATTGTAGAGAAGAGGCCACTTTTATTTAAAACGAGAAATCATTTGAAATGTTTCTCGGAAGTTCTGTGAATATTGAAAGATCTGGGTTTTATTTACTCGTATGTAAGATTTCATGCTATACTTAATATGTCAATCTTTGACTCGTTTTTATGAGGTTGAGTGGTCAGCTTTTATGCCAATGTTTTTACTATAATAATGAGATCTAGTTTTAACTGCTTTAGTTTTTGTTTAATCAAGCCCAGGTAAGATTATTGTTGTTACATACATAATACATTTATGAATACAGAGATGTTATTTAAAAAAACATAGTTTTATTTACTTAGGTTATCGAGATACAATTCCTATAGAGCCATCTCTTAGTGAAAACAGTCAAAAAAACGTCCGAACTTCATTGTACATACATTGTATCAATTATATACTTCACAATGCCACATTTGCTCCAAATTTAGACGTTATGTCGCTTGCATAGTGTTCAACGTTAGTTGTCCGCTGTGTCATCGTAGCTCTGGCATCGCGCGGCGTTTTAGTCGGATCGCGGTTACCTTGTAACTAATCAAAAAATCTGCACAATTCGTAGCTTGCGCCGAGTTTTGGTTTGGTCATTTTTTTTGGCACGATTGTGACTCTATATGTATTGTATCTCGATGACCTAGATATGGATGGTTAAAAAAATCATACCAGTAATGGCAAAATACGCTATAAATATATTTTACCGTATATTTTACCTTTATAAAAATAAAATAAATAAAACAGCTATATGATCTGTGCATTTTATTCTTTGGTATACACGAGCGTATGATAATTATGTAAATTATTACACAACATTGTTCGATACAGAAGAATCACAGAATTTGGAAATATGTAATTTGTGAAACGAAGATATTATCTTTTCATACATTATTCTTGCGGTACGTGTTTCTTTTTTGTTACTTTTTAACCGACTTCTGGAAAGAGCTTCTCAATTCGCCGACTTCAAAAACAAGAGGGTTCTCAAATCGGTTGTAATATTTTTTTTTTATATTTGTTACTTCAAAACAACGTCGTTTAGTAACCGATTTTCGAAAAAATATTTGACAGTATAAACTTTCAGATTGGGCCATAGAAATTTTATCAAGATCAGTTCAGTTGTTTGGTTATAAAATCAAAATAACTTCAAAAATATGTCATCCATGTAAACGAAATTATCTAATAATAACTTTGAAATCGGTTATAATTTTTTTTTTTAAAGTCAAAGTCAAAGTAATTTATTAATAAACATTATGTTTACAGGTCAGGCAATTGTAATATTGTTATATAAGAATGTATACATAATACACAACATTTAAAATATAAATAAAATTATATAATGTAAATACCAATACAAAAAAAAAATATCTTATTTTTATTTTTTGGAAGCATATTTTTTCAATATTTGGAAAAACTCAGAGTCACACAGCGGGCAATGGAGAGAGCTATGCTCGGAGTTTCTTTGCGCGATTAAATCCGAAACGTGGATATTCGCCAAAGAACCAGAGTCACCGACATAGCTGTTAAAATTTGCAAGTTGAAGTGGCAATGGGCAGGCCACATCGCTCGAAGAACCGATAACCGATGGGGAAGAAAGGTTCTGGAGTGGAGACCACGAAACGGAAGACGCAGCGTAGGGAGGCCTCCCACTAGATAGACCGACGACATTGTAAGAGTCGCGGGCATCCAGTGGATGCAAAAGGCAGGCTGTCGTTCAGTGTGGAGGTTAAAGGGGGAGGCCTATGTTCAGCAGTGGACGTCTTCTGCCTGACGATGATGATGATGATATTTTTTCAAAAAAAATTACAAGTAAAATAAAAACTATCTTAAATTTAAATTTATAACTAAAACTAATCTAAAACTAAAATTAATCTAAAACTAAAACTAATCTAGTTTTTAAATTGATTCATGTATTGCGGGAAAACTTACAGAATGCCGCTAGTAGTCCATACCATCATGAACTCCACGAAATCTTATTTTACGTTAAAAAATTACGCAAAACAAGCACGTAGAGCTCCGCCCTAGTCTCTGAACTACCCTCAATTTATTGGCCATAGGAAAATCCGGTACAACAGCGTTCTTTTTACGGTTAAACCGGTTCCCTTGTATTTTATTACCATCCTTCGATATTGTTTTATTTCTAGGCTATAAATATGAACGCTGGCGAAACCTTTATTCCGCAGATCTGAGCTTTATACATTGTAAAATAAGAAACGGACCAACTTTCTATGAACACTATTTACAGGATTTTTTTTATATGTTTAATTCAAAGGAAGCCTTAAAAAAATATAACAATCTTAATAGATCCAGAAGCTAATTATAGGTCCTAGCGGATAAAAATTGAAAAAGTAACCAATTTATTACGCATTTTATTATTATTACGCAATTTATTACATTACGCTGTTACACAATATGCGTTTGTCGAAAAAATTTAGATGACAACTATAGACTTAAATAAATAATTCTCTACTCAACAGCTGCCTAACCGCCACAACATCATTATCATCATCCAGAAGACGTCCACTGCTGAACATGGGCCTCCCCCTTTAACCTCCACACTGAACGACAGCCTGCCTTTTGCATCCACTGGATGCCAGCGACTCTCACTATGTCGTCGGTCCATCTAGTGGGAGGCCTACCTACGCTGCGTCTTCCGGTTCGTGGTCTCCACTCCAGAACCTTTCTTCCCCATCGGTTATCGGTTCTTCTAGCGATGTGGCCTGCCCATTGCCACTTCAACTTGCAAATTTTAACAGCTATGTCGGTGACTCTGGTTCTTTGGCGAATATCCACGTTTCGGATTTTATCGCGCAAAGAAACTCCGAGCATAGCTCTTTCCATTGCCCGCTGTGTGACTCTGAGTTTTTCCAAAAGCCACTACGCTCATGCAGAATAGATCCAACCCTAAGCGCTTATCGATGGTGTTAAAGTTCTTGCTCACTCTCAACATGTATGAATTACGACTACAGTTAGTGTAGAAATTTTGTATAATAATATACTTTATTCAATACCTTACAGTCGAGTAACTCATAGAAATAGTATAGGCTGTCAGCTAGTTCCAAAGTTATCGGACGCTCGAAGGTATCTAACATTAGATACCTTCGTTTGTTGTTGTTTTGTTGTTCCATGTAGAAGACCATTTTGCAAATAATAACCTACATATTATCGATAACCTACATATTAGTAAAAAAAAAAAAAACATATTATCGTCATTCGGAACAACCGATTTATTTTATTTATGTTACACGGGAATTACTCACGTAAGATTAAGCCGGTTACTCCGACTATAGTTTCAACCGCATTAGACGGCCTTTTTCAAGGTGAATGCGCGCGCGCGGCTGCGTCTCGCTTTGCACTACGGGCCAAGCCGGGTTAGCCGGTGTCATCACGTGCGCGCCGCGCGGCGGCCCGTAGTGCAAAGCGAGACGCAGCCGCGCGCGCGCATTCACCTTGAAAAAGGCCGTCTAATGCGGTTGAAACTATAGTCGGAGTAACCGGCTTAATCTTACGTGAGTAATTCCCGTGTAACATAAATAAAATGTGTGAAAACCACGTCAGTTTCAATAATAAAACTGATTTATTTTTCGTGAATTTCGAAAAGTCGTATTACAAAAGTTGTTTTGATGTACTGAGGCCTGTTTTGATGTATGCAGGATGCTAACGAATTACCATTAACCCTGTATACCGTTTGTAGCAGATGGTTTGCAAATAATTTAAACCCATTCAAAGTTATTGCCTTGTTTGCCAGAGTAGTGACGTCATAAAGATGAATCGTGCAATATTGCTCGATGTGCAATTTAGATCTACCATTTGAATTCAACTGCGCGTGCTAGTTTAACTGCTGTGTAAGATTTGCTGCTGATTTGTAAATTGTGTAAGCTAGTAGCTCACCCCAAAATGGGACTTCAATATCTTCACAACCCTTTGACAGCTTTTGTTCATCGATAAAGATAAAGATAATTTATTTTCACAAAACACTAGTAAATCATATACACATTTAAAAAAGACAGTGTGCTAGTCAATTTGTAACATATTTTGCCGTCATCGCTAAAGTAATGTATTGCCTTTAACGAATGTAATATGTACCTTTTCTAAGTGTAATGCCAACTATGAGCCAACAAACAAACAGATAGAGCGGTCATAGTCACTTTCAACAGCTATCATTACCCGACGATGCAAAGCTAAATGGCGAGTATTGTGTCCACGTGCCTAGTTGGTTGTAATAGAAGTTTTGTTGATTCGTAGCAATGCTACGTCGTAGACGTCAACGTAGCACTGTCTTGCTACGGTTTATTCTACGAGTATGTTTCTTTACAAATGTTGAGCTCCAGTGAAATGCTTGTTAGGGTTCCGTATCCGAAGGGTGTAAACGGAACCCTATTAGTAAGGCTATCTTCTATCTAGTAAGGCTGTCTGTCCATCTGACCGTATGTCTATCTGTCCGTCTTACCTTTTAACGGCTGTATCTATAGAACCGTAATAGTAGCCGGTTGAAATTTTCACTAAATATGACATGTAATGTTACGGCTGATTTACTAAATAAATAATACTTTATTAATTAACCATTTAGATAGATAGATAAACTCTTTATTGTTCACACCACACATTTCGTACACATGATAAAACAGCTTAAAAACTAGTGCAACAATCGGCGGCCTTATCGCTAAGAGCGATCTCTTCCAGGCAACCTTAGGATGGAGATGATTTATACAGGAGGTAGAAGGCGGGGCGTGCAATATTAAATAATGTGATATAGTTATAATATAAACCGTAGATTCTAATAACAATACATACTAATACTTATATTACTTAAAATTACGATAATATACTAATACATAAAATATAAAATCTATTAACATGAGCAGTTAAATAAACAACAACAGCGCTAACAAGGTGGCAATTGCGACAAATAAAATTGTTTTACAAGGTCTAAGGTCAAGGTCAAGGTCCATTTCTGTGGTGATGGTACGGAACCCTCAGTGCGCGAGCCCGATTTGCACTTTGTCGGTTTATTTTAGTTCAAATCTATATTTTAAAAATAGGACAAGCTAGAACACGGTGTATGTCTACAGCAGAAAGAACTAGCCGAGTTAATGCGTACCCTCGTCAAATAAAGGAATTCGAGCAAAAACGTCTGTCAACTCGATCGACTTGGAAAGGTTTTCAATTGATCTATTAGGTTCTTGTTGAGATGAGGTCTTGGGAATAATAAATAAGTTTGGTGAGTTCTAGAAATAGTCACCTGACTTTCCCATGTTTGTGTCCAGTCTCAGTTCTACGTAAAATCTCGATAACATAAAATAGTTAAAAGTTATTATTAACGGGATATTTACCGTAAGGTTGTGGAATGAGCTCCCGATATTAGGGATAGGATAGGATAGGGTCTTCCCGTGAACATGGTGCATGTAACTGCGCTGAAATATTGTATTGTATATCATTTAACTTTAGTGAATAACCGATAACCGATGGGGAAGAAAGGTTCTTGAGTGGAGACCACGAACCGGAAGACACAGCGTAGGTAGGCCGGACTAGACGGACCGACGACATAGTGAGAGTCGCTGGCATCCAGTGGATGCAAAAGGCAGGCTGTCGTTCAGTGTGGAGGTTAAAGGGGGAGGCCTATGTTCAGCAGTGGACGTCTTCTGGCTGATGATGATGATGATGATGAATAACCCTGATAGTTTAAAACAGTGTTATAGAAAATAGTTATTTGTTACACGAAAGTGCAAAGTTGCTTTTTAACCGCGTGCTCAATTTTGATGACCGAGTAAGCGATGGATAATAAAATTTAAAAAAAACTGCAATACGTATGAGTGCAATACGTAACTTTTCATCCCACCTCAGCGAGTAAATTACTAAATGCAAAAAAAAAAAAACATTTACTTAACTATGTTGGCGTCAAATAAGCTTTCTCGTCGCTAGAATCACTCGTTTTAGGTTTTTCACTTGTTTTCAAGATTCTTGTTTTTAAATGACGAAAAGAAAATGGCTCGCGCAAAGCAAATAAAAAAAAGTTCTGAGTCTAAGTTTTCAACAAATTAAAAAAGGTTCTATGATAAATTCGGCACCATGGAGGTAGAAGTAAATAGGTTTAATGATGTTTTGAATTCACAAACTTAGTGCACACGAATTCAATTTACTTATATCCTCTAGCGGATAAAAATGGCTTTTGCACTCAGATATCGAAGAGTAAAAATACTCTTTCCGGATGAAAAATATTTTGCCTCACCACGCGACCACTATCCATCGGTTAGATTGATATATCTAGCATAATTATTCACTTTTCAGCCATAAGCAGTCAATAAATTATTGCGTTATGATGGGGAATGCTCTGATGAACTCTTTGACCTCATCCCTCCATCGCGGTTTTACTATCAAACCGGCCGCCATCGCCATATAGACGACAATATAGTGACTTAAATTTGACGCGTGGAAGTCTCGCACTGTTCGATTTGATCGATTGTTTCTGCCACGCACCTGTAAGTTGTGGAATGGCTTACCACCTTCGGTTTTTCCTCCAAAATATGATTTCAATTACTTCAAGCGAAGAGCGAATAGAGTCCTCAAAGCCAATGCCCCGGGTATTGTAGGTGTCCATAGGCGACAGTGACTACTTACCATCATGTTTTAAATGTTTATCGGGACTTATCACGTATTATTTAATATAGGTAAAAAATATATGTTCATTTAAAACATGTGTTCAAATCGCGAAAGTTTAAAAATTACTACTTACCATCAGGTGGCCCGTCGCTTGTTTGTCTACTAAAATAAATAAAAAAAACGGTTTTTCTTGGTTACAGTTGCAAAAGTAAAAACAGTTGTAGTCGGGGCTAAGAGCTTATTACTTTACATGTAGTTCTTACTACGTTACAAGCTGGACATTAAAACTAAAAATTAAAACTTTCAGTTTTAATTAAATACGTAAAGCAGCATTTATTAACTCAAAATACCCAAATTTAACGTATCAGTATACACAGTAATGGCGTGCAAATGTTTCATTAGACATTGTTAAAATCCCCTGAAAATGGAGTGTTGCAAAATATAGCAAAATTTAATTAAACCGCCCTCCGGTCTGCGCCGGTGCGATCCGGTCTGAGCCGGTATCAACAGCAATGACGGCCACAGTGTTATTATGCGAGTAGGACCTAAAGTATATTTCTCTTAGGTGTCCACTATTGTAATCAAATATTTTTCAACTAATGGCAACGCTTATTTCCATCGCTGGTAATTGTTATTGGTTGCTGATTTACTTCTTTTTAATACAATATTAGACACTTACGAAAAACGGACTATAATCTAACTTGTTTAAGTATAGAATAATACATGATTTTAATTTAAGGAACTAACTTTTTACCATCACGTTTTGTACCCGACACACGTCTACAATTGAGCATGTAATGTACGACCAGAGTTCGTAGTACAAGGAAAGAAGAACACTCCGCAAAATCTTTTAAATAAGTAGCGACTCTTGCTACTACACAATAAAGTGCAATTCAGGACGTGCGAGCGCTAGCTACCTACAGCTATACCTAGAAGTTGTCTCTCTATCTATCGCGTAACTCTTGTCGTGTTATCTCTGTCCATCGCGCGGCAGGTCCGACAAGTCGGCTACTTGTAGCTTCATATCTAAAGTGCGGAGTGCGCCAGGCCTGGTAGAGCATTCATTAAAGATTGGCCACTGTTATAATATTACACTGTGATGACATTATATTATTAGCGGGAAACGAGTGGCAAGATGGCGGCAAACAACTAATGTTTTAATTCCACCGACACGGACCATGTCGCAATGTAATTAATCATCATTTTAGTACTGAAATTGTACGCTGTTATTAAAGTGGTTGTTTTAAAGAGTCCTTCGAGGAAACGTCAAGTTTGCAAGGAGTTTCAGATGGGCAGATTCACAGTGAAATGCTTTGAGGGTTGAGTTTCTTAGAGAGTTTGATAGCTTTTCTTGGATTTCAAAAGGGAGCTGGGAAAGGCTGCGTTCCAGTTACGCTATTGTCAGTGCTTCAGAATTCGGCTGGGAAACTTTCATAAGGTTTATAGATTTATGATAAAGCCTAGGCTTATAGGTGCGTAGTTAATAAAGAAATATATTTATTGACTACGCGCCGTTCTACCTCAATATTGCTTTCGTGTTTTTGTTCATAATACCTATAAGGTTAACTAACAATCTTCCTTTACAAATTTTACTTCCTGGTAAGGTAAAATCCACTTATTTAAGCAGAAAAATACAAAAATCTTTTGAGTTTCTTTTTATATTCCAGGGAGGCTATAATTACTCCACTTCGGTGCTCTGAGCGGAAAAATTACAGTACAGTGCCTGACAGGAACATGGCACGTTGGGGGAAAAGATAATTAATTTACTTAAGATTTCTTATGTACTTGTTATACTTTTTTGAATTTGATGATCACAGTCATTCATCAGAAATGAGGAGATCCGTAGACGAACGAAAGCTACCGACATACACCACTGGATTAGCAAATAGTTTTTTTTTTTCATTGACTTATACTGTTGGCCTTTTGGCCTCTACAGCTTGACCGGACTAGTTAGCGAACGCAGAGTGCGTTCGGCATAACTTTGGATTGGCAGAGGCAAAGATAAAATACTTGATCGCGTACAAGTCATAATTTGTTTGTGCAAGATGTCAGCCACGTTGGTCGCGATACGAACCATGCGATGCGATGCCATGCGATGGTGATTGTACGTATGGCGCTTTTTATTGGAGACTCAAGACTCAACGCTTGTGATTGGTGACTCAAAAGTCATTCATTCAATTCACGCCTAGGATTGGCCCGCTCGAAAAAGGTTTAGTTGAAAATGTGTATCTTTGGGTTACGGCGGGGTAAAAGATGAGCAGTCAAGTGGTTATATGGTCATTGGATAGTGGGCAGGGCACATATCACGCAGAACAGATGGCCGATGGGGCCGAAAGGTTCTCGAATGGAGACCACGGACCAGTAAGTGCAGCGTAGCACGTTCACCCACAAGATAGACGGACGATCTAAAAGATACTGCAGGGAAACGCTGGATGCAGGCCGCTTCCAACCGGCTCTTTTAGATATCTATGGGAGAGGCCTCCGTCCAGCAGTGGACGTCCTTTGGCTGAAATGATGATGATGATAGCCATTCACCGTTCAACGCCAAATTCAACCCTTGCGACATCGACTTTTTAATGAATTCATTATATATTGTTAAAAAATAAACTTGCCCTTGTTTTTGGCGGACGCTGTAATTCGTCCAATTCCAGGTAATCGCCAGTCGTAATTAGAACGGCATTGTAATCCGTCGATAGGCTATCGGCAGTCGATATAAAGGCTTACAACCACTAAAGCGGGAGAAAATATAGAGATAATAGGCAACAAATTAAAATGATTTGAATAAGAATAAGCTTTATCACTAAAAGCTATTTTAACCCCCGACGCAAACAGAGGGGTGTATTTGTGTATCTGTCTGTGTGTTGTGTATCTTCTAAGCTATGGGGCCGTACCGTCACCTGTTTGAGTGATTCTGTTTAAGTGATGCGAAAAGTTGAGTGACAGCAAACCGTGAATGCAGCAATGAATCCTTAGTTCGGGCTAAGCTTCTTAGTCTTGAGCATCGACGTAAAGTTGCTAGTCTATCGGTTTTTTATCGGATACATTTCGGAGAGTGTGCATCGGATCTGCACGATCTAATTCCCTCCTGCCCATTTTTCTATCGGACTGCGAGAGCGGGCACGAAATATCGTCACCGCTTTATGGTTGACATTCCGAAAACCCGTACGAAGCGCTTTGATTCCACATTTATTATACGAACTGCTACTCTGTGGAATTCGCTGCCTGAATGGGTTGGTTACAATCTGGGCGTCTTCAAATCACGAGTGAATCGGTTCCTTCTAGGCAAGCGTGCTCCAACGTAGACCGCATCATCGCTTAACATCAGGCGAGATGGCGGTAAAACGCAAGCCTATTATTTATAAATAAAAAAAACGTATCTCGGCCCGTTAAGGTTCACGTTCGCGTGATGTTCTGCAATCGTCTAAAGCGAAGACGGTACGGCCCCTGATTCAGGAAAATCTGTTTAGCCGTTTTTTTACATCTATTTAAGTATGTATTTAAAAATATATATGTATGTTTCAGTCACTGGCAGCCATATTACAAGCTTTGCTTAGTTTTGGGTTGTCTATGGTTTGGGGTCAGATGACCGTGCGTGTGCAAAAATGTCCCGAATATTTATTTGAGCATTAAATTCGTATGCATGTGTTTGCACTTATAAGGATTTTGAGCCTGACATGTATTGTATTCTTAAGTTTTAGTTCACATCTAAATGCTGTAATATCCAGTTTGCAAACCAATTAATAAAAAAAATAAGAAATTTAAAAAATGTGTTGACCTTGATCATTGGGACCACATGTCCACGACACGAAGGGTTGTCGATACGGGGCTGAGTTAACACGCCTTTGCAAATCATTTAAATTGGTTCACAACGGGCTATTGAGAATTGAGTGCGAATTAAACTGGAACGTTTGATGTTCGAAATTAATTTTGAAGCTAATTACTATACTGTGTGTGTTTATTATACCTATATATGATATCGGGGAGAGTGGCATAAACAAAGGGAGGCCTATACCCAGCAGTGGGTCACTCAAGGCTGATGATGATGATATCCATGATTATATATTATTATCGCATCACCAATTCGTTGATAAATAAAGTACCTACAATACAATAGCTCTTTATTAAAACACCACAAAACAAGGATAACATAAACATTACAATAAAACTATTAGCTAGGCTTTTAACAGGCGGCCTTATCGCTTAAAGCGATCTATTCCAGGCAACCTATTTGTATTTTGACGAAACGAAACTGACGCACTAGTTTTTTTTTTTACATTAGTTGGCAAACATGCTTACTGGTCACCTGATGGTAAGCGATCACCGTCGCCTATGGATACCTGTAACACCAGGGGCAACACATATACGTTGCCTACCTTTTTTTTTTTTTTTTTTGTTGACGGGGGGGAAATCTTTGAAAGATACCCAGCTTCATTGGGGTGAAGCTGGGTTATGTGAGATTGCACCCAGTAAAACCCCCTCGGTGGCCGACCTCTGTGCCAGACGGAGGGTACCGGGATCTCCATAGGAACGCACCGGTATCCTCCTAGCACACTGCCTGAGGCAACGCTCCCGGGAAATGCTCAGAGCATTTCCGTTCATTATTACTTTTACAACAGCGTGGGCCACACCGCGCCGTTGTCTTCCCTGGGCTTGCTGAATGGGAGGTCAGTTCCCCAAATCTGATCACCCACAAACCCAAAGGTCCCCTTTTAGTCGGCTTTTACGACAGGCAGGGGATACCGAAGCAGTATTCTAAGACCCCGGCTCCAGCGTTGCCTACCTATGAAGACTCTACTAACACGGCTTTTAACGGCTGTATCTTTCGAACAGTAATATATAGCCAGTTTAAATTCACACAAAATATATAGGCAATGTAATTGCGGATTAACTTAGAAATTTACCAACTAAACTACATACAACAAAAGTTTTTAAACGTATTTTTGTATTTGCTTCAATGTAAAAACGATAAACCAATGACCAAACTTGGCATGCAAAAGCAACGTCGTCGATACGAGGATGGTTGACCGCCTGGGTGTGATGTTGTCTATTGCACTACTTTTTGAATTTGGTGGTACAGAACCCTCAGTGCGCGAGCGCAACTCGCACTAGGCTAGTTTTTTTCTTTCTATGGCTCTAAATATCCCTCAAAGTCGCTTTCTTAAACGCGGCTTTATTAAAAACAATAACGACCTCAGTTAACCGAGTATTAGACTACCCTAGAATATAATACAAGGCAGGGTTGTACAAAACCCCTGCGTGAAGTAAAATCCCACATTTTCACACTCCTAATTTTGCGGAGTTTTGCGGCCACGCTCTTCGAGCATACCCCAAAATTTAATCAAACGAGACTATGGTTTGTATCTTTATTAACACAAAGGCGAGAAAATGACACAACAAAATGGAAATATAAATTCTGCTGTACGTGACTTGCATTCCTAAAACAATGTGCTTAAGCGTACAAATACATTTCAATTACTAGATGCATTTTTTTTATTTGTTTATACGAACATTTTATTTTATTAAATACTTTATTGCACACTTACAAATTAAGTAAACATGTACAATTGGAGGACTTAATGCTAAACATTTTCTACCAGTCATCCACCAGGTTGGAACAAATAGTACGTAGGCGTGCATCAAAAACACCTTATAAAAGACAAAAAGAAATAAACGGAAAGACCAAAGTTTTGCAAGATAATATACATAACAACAAATTACAATAAATATGAATCTAACCTAAATTATATATCAATACAAAATTATATACGTATCTACATAATTTTACTACATATTATTAAAATTTTATGTTTAAGAACTTTAATAGTGCTCTTCGTTAGCTATTGTCAATGTATAATTCCACTAAAGAAATTCAAGTAAACAATGCACTTGGTCTTACCTGAATTATCTAAAGCATCCATTCTAATTCCTTCAAACTAAACTCATTCCAAGCATTTATTTGCTTTGACAGCTGCAGAAGCATTGTAAAAGTTGAATCATCATCATTTTCAGCCATAGGATATAGAACGTCTACTGCTGGACATAGGCTTCCCCTATCGACCTCCAAAAGGGCCGGTTGGAAGCGGCCTACATCCAGTGTTTCCCTGCGGTCTCTTTTAGGTCATCTGTCTGTGGACGTCCTACGCTATGCTTACCGGTCCGTGGTCTCCATTCGAGAATCTTTCGGCCCCATCAGCCATGCTGTTCTGCGTGCTATGTGCCCTGACCACTGCCACTTTAACTTGCTGGTGGGCTATTTCGGTAGCTTTCGTTCGTCTACGGATCTCCTCATATCTGAATCGATCTCGTAGAGAAACCCCGAGAATAGCCCTCTCCGCTTCTTAGCTCCAAAAGTTGAATGTAAACCACGAATTCTATCACTATCGCTAGGTTTTTGAACGTAAGACTGTAACAGATAGATAGATAGATTAACTCTTTATTGTTCACACCACACATTTCGTACACATGATAAAACAGCTTAAAAACTAGTGCAACAATCGGCGGCCTTATCGCGAAGAGCGATCTCTTCCAGGCAACCTTATGATGGAGATGATTTATACAGGAGGTAGTAGGCGGAGCGTGCAATATTAAATAATGTGATAGTTATAATATAAACCGTACATTCTAATAACAATACATACTAATACTTATATTACTTAAAATTACGATAATATACTGATACATAGATCATAGATACCAATATACTTCAGTGAAACAATAAAATAAAATTATTTTAATCAGTTTTAAACAATGATATTGCTGTCTCAGCAAATAAAATATGCTTGGACCGAGTTTAACCTAAAGACAAGACTGGCCAGACTTGCTCTAAGAGTGGAGCATTTTATCACGTTTCTAAGCTCAAGTAATACAGCGCCTACATCTGCTTGTACTCGGTTAATAACGTTATAACAGTAAAACAAATAAAACTTTTCGTGTTTCTGAGTTCAGCTCGGACGCGGGAACATTTCTGAAAGAGGAGAGAAACAACGCGCAGTTCCACGTTCGAGCGAATGTTTTAATTAATCACACAGAAATAACCACTTTAGAGTACTTCTGGTTGGTAGGAAGTGTTAATTAATTAATTGTTGTTTTGATTGCGGTGAAATTGTGCTGTTTCGATGATTATGTTCAGAGATGCTGGTTAGTCCCGTCTATATTAACGGATGAATTAAACTTTGCTTTATAAATTTAGCAAAACCTTTTAAAAAAAAAAAAAAAAAATGTTTTTATTTCTGGACAACATGGTCCTTAACTTATAGCTTAAATAGATAGATAGAAACTCTTTATTGTGTACACCAGAAATAAAAATTACAACACGATAGAAAACACTTACGAGCCACAAGTGGCGGCCTTATCGCTAAAAGCGATCTCTTCCAGGCAACCATTGGATGGAAAGAATTTACGTAACAGAATCGACGGGGGATGCTAAAACACTTTTAATGATACCATTAAATAAATACTACTAAATGATACATAGTATAATAAATATTAACCAAATATAAATATTAATAAATAAATAAATATTATATAAAACATATATAATTTTTTTTTTCACTCTTTAATGAAAAAAAATTGGTTGTTACTACACAATCGAAAAATTCTGACGTTTCACACTTATGTTTTTTATTTTATTTGTGGTACTTGTCAAGGGGACAAAAGGTGGTTGAAATATTATTTGAGCTAGTACAGGTATACGTATATCCATAGATAAATATACTATACTAGAGGTATATCTCATCGCCCGCATTATAATGTTGCATTATAGTCAGACGTCAAGAATCGTATTACCACATGATTTCCACTTCAAAATATAAAACTCCCTCACATATTCCAACATTTTAGATTGCCCTAGGGGAGAAAAAGACGTCGAAGTGTCATCGTAACTTTGTCGACGGGGCGACTTTCTAGTGCGTCGGTGTCTTCAGGCTAAGATGCACTTTAAAAACTGACAATGATATAGACTTTTAGATGAAAATAAATTTCCAAGACTATGATGAAATGAGTGTTGCGATGTCAAACTGATGTATGGTCGTGAATGTGAATAGAAAATATTTTTAAGACAATTCCTATTAATTTTATTCATCTGGTAATAAGTATATCAGGGTTGGTCCCATAGTAAAAGTTGTTCATAATGATGAGTACAATTTAAATTACAAACCTTCTTTTGGCTTCGAGAGTGTTCCCCTTACACTCTGTATAAATTAAACAAAATACAAGATATTTAAGTTAAGTGCCACAACCAATTAGCGTATTATATAAAAAAAACGAATTAAGAACCTGCCTCATTTTTTTTAAATAAATAATAGGCTTGCGCTTGACCGCCAACTCGACTGATGTTAAGCGATGATGCGGTCTACGGTGGAGCACGCTTGCCTAGAAGAAACCGATCCACCCAGATTTGAAGTCTTTTTCCTTTAAAAAAAGTTAGATTACCCAAATACTATTGAAATTCTATAGATAAGCTCACTGCTAGTTGGCAACGTACCCGCGTGCGGTATTACTTCGCTGAATGGCAATGTTTATACGTTGAGCTAGATAAACTACAGAATTTTAGACTTTAACTCTACTTATAGTATTTATCTAATTTCTACCATCATCATTCTATCATGTTTCAGGATAAAGGCCTTATCTTAACGGCCTATTATCCGAGTCGCGTAGGCAACAAAACGCTCCCTCAGCCCCCGCCTAGTTATAGCGACGATGTATTTTGCCACGCAAGAGTCAGGACGCCCGCGGGGGGATTGCAACGACAAAAACGAACATAGGTCCAACCTCGATGACGCCTGGCGTGGTACTGAACGCGGTGCGCGCAAATTCTTCCGTGACATTTTTACGCTTTTAATTTCACAAAAAAATGAAACTATTCACTATCAAAAATCTATCCAAATCAAAAAATTATGAATAGGATTGCCTTTCAGTACATGCAATTTCCAGGTTGTTACGAGCTTTCATTAGAGCATAAAACGAAAAAAATATACTAAATCGACTTTGTTTTAGATATTTTTTGATCGAGGAAAGTTTATTCTATCGTGTTTTGAACCAAATCATAAACTCAAACACGGATGTATCTGTGACATGTATTTTTTTCCAGCTCAAATATTGTAGTTTAACTGAATAAAATTGATTTAAAACCGTCAAATTTGGTATAAGAGGCCGTTTAAGAGAGAGGATGGGCCCTAATCCAACATGCTAGCTGCTGGGTGAATGTTATGTCTTTGTTCTTTGGAGGTTTTTGGACATACAAGTTTCCTCACGATGGTTTCATTCACCGTTTTTTGAGCGATGGCATCGTAGTTGCTTATAATTGATTTGTGTACTAAACTAATTTCACCCAGGCTGAGAATCGAACCGATTGCCGTCAGTGCTACCGCTCGGCTGCCACTGCGCTAATTTACATTTCTTGCTAATGACACGAATTTTACCAATTGGCGTTCGGACCATTATACCAACACAAAAAATATGAAACACTGTTTTAAACTATCACGATTTTTCACTAAAATTATATGATTAGCTAATTCCACAACCTTACCACGGTAAATATCCCGTAAATAATCATATAACTTTAAATAATATGAAAGTTTGAACTCCCTAACCCCTCTCCCTGACCCTTTTGGATTTGTAGATATCAATAATGTAATAGTTTTGAAATAATTCCCAGTTTACTCTGTGATGGTGTTTACAAAGGACGGAGGTCAAGCGTTTGAAAATGTTCGATATTGTTTAACAAAGCCTAACTAACAAAAATGTTCTCAAAATTAATATTTATTTAATTTTAACAGAGATCATTGGATGGAAACAGTTTTCGGCTATTTAATAAAGTTACTTTATTTTCATTAGTATATTTAATTTATATGTAAGCAATGTGAGGCTCAGAGAATCGTTTGTCGTGGCTTTACCGTGAATATCCTCAATATGTTCGAGAAAATAAATATGTGTTATAATTATGACACTTGGTTTCGCCTCGGCTGGCATCAAACGCGTTTTATGTCTACCGCAGAAGTAATGCATGGAATTTTAAGCATATCAATAAGTAGGTACTAGGTACTTATTATTCGGTTCTTCAGGAGTAAGAAATCCCTCAGAGTGAAGCCCGTTGCATCGTTTATTTCACAAAACGCGAGCGCGGCGCCAAATTGAAAAAGTTAGGGATTTCTCCGAAGAAACCTGTCCACATAGTTTGACTTTACAAGCTTTTAAGCCGACGGAACAAAAGCTCGATTTATTATTTCGTTTCTGTGCATATGTGTAGGAATAACCTAATCCTACAACTATGCTCTTGAAGGGAGTTATTGGAGTCAACTATTTTTGAAAAACGACGTCACATGGAGTACTGTTCCAAAGAAACGTAGAATCTCTCTGTATCTTTTATCGCATTTACAACGGGGAGTGTTCTGAACTGTTGCCAGTTTGGTTTTATCATCGCAATAGCCACCACCACCTGAAAGCTCATCCACATATCATAGATCGGTGGAAAGGTTTAAATCTAGGTTTCAAATTTAGATCTGCAGGTACCACTTGACTAAGCTTTACTAGTTTCAGAACAACCTTAATTTCGAGGGTCCAACACCAGGACTTGCCAGTGAGTGACGAAGAAAATAATAACAAGTTAATTAACAAACTTTTCTAGACATAAGAACAAAAAAAGGCCGGTTGGAAGCGGCCTGCATCCAGCGTTTCCCTGCGGTCTCTTTTAGGCCGTCTGTCCATCTTGTGGGTGGACGTCCTACGCTGCGCTTACCAGTCCGTGGTCTCCATTCCAGAACCTTTCGGCCCCATCGGCCATCTGTTCTGCGTGATATGTGCCCAGCCCACTGCCACTTCAACTTGCTAATCCGGTGGGCTATGTCGGTGACTTTCGTTCGTCTACGGATCTCCTCATTTCTGATTCGATCTCGTAGAGAAACCCCGAGCATAGCCCTTTGGCTTTTAGCCAATTGGTTTCATAAAATCCATGATTCAGTGATCTTAAAAAATATTGAAAACGTGCGAAAGAGATAGTTGCCTTTGACAGCCTTAACATTTCGTAAAAAAGTGATATAGCGCCGCTGATATAGCACCATTCAATAATTTCGAAAAGACTAGACGTAAACACGCCGTTCGGAAATAACCTTATTTATGTTGAGACTTAATCAGATAACTAATTGAACTTAGTTTACGAGGTTTGTTTATTAGGCTTTGAGCGTGGAAAAATAACGCCTGATTATAGACGAGACTTTCTCATTACGGCTAGAAGATTAGATCAGGGTTTAGTTAAGGAAAGGGGAAAAAAAAAGGAAAGGGAAAAGGGAAAGGGGAAGGGGGGGAAGGGGAAAGGGGGAAGTTGAGAGGGTTGTTGAGGTCTTGTTGAGGAATTTGACGTAATTTCGAAGATATTTGTAATAATATCCAGCAAATTGACGAATGAGCGGTATTTCCGAGTAACTATAACATGGGGTTCTTCAAATGGGCTGTTAATAGAGCCTTTAAGGGTCAGCAACGTATCTGTGATGCCCCTGGTGTTACAGGTATCCATAGGCGACGGTGATCGCTTACCATCAGGCAGCCCGTCAGCTTGTTTGCCACCTATGACATAAAAAATAAATCTTTCTGTAGATATTATGAATTATGTGTATTGTGTATTGGATACGTTTTTTTTAAAATAATTTTTGTTTTTGTCAGTGGAGTTAGACTATACTGGTCCACTGCTGGACATAGGCTTCTCCTAAGGCACGCTACTCAACTAGATCTGAGGCATTTCTATTCCAGCCACTGCCAACTGACATAATATCCTACTTAATATTATAAACGCGAAAGTTTGTATTTTTTTTTTTTTTTTTTCATTTATTTATCATTTAAAACAAGAAAACTGTACAAATAGGTTAAAACAGCATTTAAAAACCACTAAGGTTTATTAGTAATGCTATAATGGAGTTTAAGTCTACGCCGGTTTACTATATAATAATGCTATAATATCTAAGTAAGTACACAACTGGCAGCGAGCGAGGCAATTACATCATAATATTGTTAAAAAGTAGGATTTTAATTTTGTTTTAATATTATATGGAGTAATGTTTTTTTTTAAATCTGAAGGTAGATTATTAATTAAACGAGGAACTAAATACGAAGCGGTCCGTTCCCCGTAGGTATTGTTTGTACGTTGTATCGTGCAAAGCCGGTTTTGTGCGACGGCCCGCGTGTATACAGTATGCTGGTATTTTTTTCTAAAAGTCTCATTGAAAAAGTGTTCTTTAAGTAGCATCATTTGAAATTGCGCATAAACAGGTAACATTTTACAGTGTTTAAAAAGTAAATTATCGTATGCATAGATGTATGGATGTTTGTTCCTCTTTCACGCTGCAACGGAACAACGGATCGATCTGATTTTTGCATGGGTATTTTTCAAGAGCCAGACAGTGACATAGGTTACTTTTCGTCATCATCGTCACAATTTTTCATCACTACGCGGGTGAAACCGCGGGGCGCAGCTAGCTATTACATACAAGACATATATCGTGCCTAAAAAGATAATAATTATTATTTAGTAATTTTTTTTTTTTTTTTTTAGATTTTTATTAGATTATTTTATTTAGATTTTTTTTTAAATTATTATTTAGTTTACGTTTATCTCAAATCTGATTAACTAAGCTATCTTGAGTATTAAGAATCTTAGCAATTTAAGTTTTTTCACTGGTTTCTACATAAGTTTCTTAGCACTGAACCATCCTTCCTGGAACACGTCTAATAATAACTGCCACATATTTACCTCATTGAGTGCTTAATATCCCAAAACGATGGCTTTTCGAGTTCCGCCCACCGCTGTCGGATATCGGATGATTGGATACTTGACGGAATTCCTGAATAGATCAAAAACAGAGGGACAACTTGTAATGAGGATTAGTATGAGCAAAGGTCATAAATCCTGCTCGTGTTTGTTTGCTTCGTGTCATTTTATTTATCACTTTTTTTCAGTTGGGCGATTGTCATATTTTGTTGTTAATAGCAACTAATAAATAGGGGAAATGGATAAAATTTGTGTCATGTGTCGGAGCTCTCGGACCCACCTGATGTGCCTTATTTAGTGGAAACATCAACTGGGACCACCAGAACCACCACCAGTACTAGTGGGTACTGGGTACCAGTGGTGCCCACTAGTAGCACCACTGTCAACGCTATAAAGCAGCATCCAAAACGGGCAGTTTGCTTAACGCCTTCTAAAAAATCTGTAACAAGCCAAGAGTCATAAGTAATTTATTGATAAAATGACTATTTACATGCCAAATAACAAATGTTCACTTAAAGTGAGAAAAATTGCAATAATAATAATAATTACTTAATTGATTCAATCAGACTATATAATTGCATTACAAAAATAATAAAACAAAAAATAATAATAATACATGTCATACAATTCTTACTTAATGGTAAAAGTACATTCATTTTATGTCAAATCTATAAAATTCGTCAAATCTGTAAAAAGACTGCTCGATGAGCCATATTTTTAACCTATCAATGCTTGCTTCAGCGCAAACTGTTTCTATATATCCAGCCATATAAATCCATAATCAGACAGTACGAGGAAGCCAACGCTGGTCCTACATTGTTCATGAATCCAAGAAAATTGGCAACGTCTGCCAAGTCGAAGTCTAGAAAGTAGAGAGGAACGCAATTTCCATACTAATTAAGTCAACTGATTCTGCCATCAAATTCCTGACAAATCTCATATTGAAAATACACAAATATGAAGCAGTCATCTTAACGTCATCATCATCATCAGCCAGAAGACGTCCACTGCTGAACATAGGCCTCCCCCTTTAACCTCCACACTGAACAACAGCCTGCCTTTTGCATCCACTGGATGCCAGCGACTCTCATCATCATCATCATCTTAACGTACAAAGGAAATAAAATGGGAATAGTGCGTGGGATACCCGTGAACTGGTTGATGGGAGATTTTGAAGAATCTTGCAAATTCCTGCCAACTCATATCTTCTTAAGAGATAGGGGGGTTGAGGGTTTACCCTCTGGGCTTAAAGGCTCCAGGAAAAACAAATCTGATGGAAGCATAACGTGGGAGTCAGCACAAACTGTTGACATCGGCTTTAGAGGCTAACAACTGCCGAATATAATATTTTTGTTTTATTCATCACTGACCGTTTAGGCTTCAATTTCCGGTGATTAAATGTTTGAACTGACAAAGATTTGGACACATTAAATTCCAATGCAATGTTGGAGTCCCAGTGGACTGATCGATGGACGATTTTGTAGGTGCGCCAGTTTTAGACTACTTATCAAAAGGTAATAAAATTATCGCCACAACGTATGTGATAAAGTATACGCCCGTCTATTGTAGATTAGAATAATGCAAGGGGGTTACTTTGCACACCGTGCTGTGAAGAAAGTTATTGTTATGGCGTCTTTGTGTTACTCTGTGGTAAAAAAAACACAGAGCAAATCAATTCAGTAGTAATTTTTATTGCAGGGAAAGAGGAATGGGTTTTACTTTATATTAAGACATTATTAAAAAAGTATGCGTAGATAATAATTATACCATGGAGTATTATAATGTTTCATACAGAGGGTTTCTTATCTGGACTTTAGCATGGTCTGGTATTCCGCAGTTCCAAATCAATTCTTTAGCTCAGCTTCGAGTCGAAAATATTCTCCGTTTTGTCGAGAACACTTGTCTCGGATGTTTGTGTCTCGAATATACAAATAAAATCAGCTCTGTTTACTCCGTTATACTTGTAAGTTTAGTATCAAGCCAGATTTTTTTAACGCTGTGACGGAGATGCCTTGAAACACACACAAAAACGCGGACAACCAAGACTCAGAGCAGATATTCTTATTTACCATTCAAACATCTGCCTGGCTAGAAATCGAATTTGGAACCTCTTGCTCATAAGGCAAACTCGCTACCACTGAGCCATACCGGTTGAATCAACATCAGAGCTTCTGACTCCATTGTTACCTAGAAAATGGTGTCAGAATATGTGGTATAGAATTTAGATAATAATTAACCAGCTCAGCGGCAGTCAAAGCCGATCACGATCACCCATCAAAAGACTTGTCTGTGAGCTGGGACCAGCAACACGATCTACGATACAAGCGTGGCGCTTGGTGAATTGGTTGCTAAAAAAAATTCAGTGGTTCCTAAACACATAATTGGAGTAATTGAGGCTTTTCTCTTTCTTTTTTTTATCATAAATAGGCTTGCGCTTGGCCTCCAACTCGCCTGAAATTAAGCGATGATGTGGCCTACGATGGAGCACGCTTGCCTAGAAGAAACCTATTGACTCGCGATTTGAAGACACCAGATTGTAACTTTTGGGGAAAACATTCAGACAGTGCATTCCACAGATAACACAATCATTTCGCACAATAAAAGTGGATTCAAAGAGCTTCGTACCGGGCTTTCGGAGTATCAACCATGAAGCGATCTCGCCTTTAAGTGCCCTATACCTTAACTTTACAAACAACAACGTCATAAACAAGTACAAGTAGATTAATGAGATAAATGTACGTTGTATAGTATCGTAAAATATATTACAAGGATACTTTTTGCGCTCGTTAGTGCATGATTGGCCTATATCGGAACATTGGCCTGAAGCATTGATTTTCTTTTCAAAGAAAACTTACTCATAAAAATGTAATTATGTCTTAATATTTGTGTATCTTTTTGTCGTGGATATTCGCCAAAGAACCAGAGTCACCGACATAGTTGTTAAAATTTGCAAGTTGAAGTGGCAATGGGCAGACCACATCGCTCAAAGAACCGATAACCGATGGGGAAGAAAGGTTCTGGAGTGGAGACCACGAACCGGAAGACGCAGCGTAGGGAGGCCTCCCACTAGATGGACCGACGACATTGTGAGAGTCAGGGGCATCCAGTGGATGCAAAAGGCTGTCGTTCAGTGTGGAGGTTAAAGGGGGAGGCCTATGTTCAGCAGTGGACGTCTTCTGGCTGATGATGATGATTTGTGTATCTTTTGGTTTTGCACAATTTTTTTTTTCTTATTTTATAAATAACCAAGTTAATGAGGTACTAACCAAATCTTTTAAAATATGGCCTAGTCCTAATATGAATAAGTTCAATATAAAGTACAATATAAGTAAGTGTAAATAGTAGGCGTTTGGGGTGGATACATTGGGCCCTGGAGGACCGGAAGCTCACCTCATTTTCAAAAATCTTTAAGATGCGACGCGTCACCAAAATACTGGCGTGGTTCTGGCTCAACGCATAAGCATTGCTATTCAACGTGGTAATGCCACCAGCATGCTGGGTACGCTGCCAACTGGTAGTGGGCTTGAGCATTTGAATTGTCTTTAGACCTTCAACGGTCTATGGGCAGTCTAACTGTATTTGTAGTGTTTGTTAAAACTAACAAAAAACTTTGTTTAGTTAATAAAAGCACTTGCCCTAAAAAAAATTGTATATATAAGTACCTACGAATATTCGCTACGTAAAATAGGTATCAATTTTCATTCAAATTTTTAATTTCGAAATTGAAAGTTGTATGGAATTCGACACTTAGCTCACTGTGTGATCGTGTCCCCATTAATTAGACTAAACCTAAAGATGCGTGAAACGATCTAATTTTCATTTTATTTTGTCTTTTTTTATCGGATTAATAAATTTAGAAAAAAAAATTACAAAGAATTTTGAATATTCAAGAGAAGTGTTGCGTAAAAACTGCGATGTTTGTAACAAACTCAGTGAATACTGGACCATTTGAGTGAATTCAATTTGTTTGATGTTGTAAACGCAACTGAGTCGCTCTGTTGTAGATGTTTTTATAAGGCCTAGGTGGAGCCGAGGTCTTAAAATACTGCTTCGGTATCCCCTGCCTGTCGTAAGAGCTGACTAAACGGGGGCCTTTGGGCTTGTGGGTTTTTTGTATGCCAGTTTTGGGGATCTGACTTCCCATTCAGAAAGCCTAGAGAAGCAACGGCGCGGTGTGGGCTGTTGTAAAGGAAAGGAACGGAAATGCCCTGAGCATTTCCCGGGAGCGTTGCTTCAGGCAGTGTGCTAGTAGGATACAGGTGCGTTCCTATGGAGATCCCCGTACCCTCCGTCTGGCACAGAGGACGGCCGCCGAGGAGGTTGTGGGTGTAATCTCACATAACCCGGTTACACCCCAATGCAGCTGGGTATCTTTTGAAGATTTCCCCCCCGTCAACAAAAAAGGCACTAATTAATACGCCTTATAGCGTCACATCACTTCAGCAGCCATTAAACGTCCACTGCTGGACAAAGGCCTCCCTCTTAGAGAGGGGTGTTGCCATAATCCCCACGCTTGGCAGGCGGCTTGGGGATCGCAGTACGTTCACCGTGTACTAATAGGATGCTGCTGCCCATCCTCCGGTGGTTCTGGTCGCAGTTTTAGGACATACCCGGGTCCTTATAGCTTCATTTGTACCTAACTAAGGAACTATGTAAACAAATATTGGAAGTCGATTTTAACCTATTACTTCTAATAGTGGTGTCGATTTGAAAGATTTCAAGTACAGGGTTACGCATATAGACTGTACTAAGCTGAAAGGAGGTCATTGTACTAATCATTATGAACAACTTTTATTATAGGACCAACCCACAAATAGCGGAAAAAAAATCTGCGGTTACATTGAAAACAGTCATTGAAACTCAACAAAATGTATGGAACAGCTGATGTTTATCACAATTTCAAAGTTATTCATAATTTATATTTGGACCCCTTTCCAAGTAGTATATCTTTTCTCGTAACCCTAAAACTGTTGTTATTGTATAAATATTAAGCCAGTATTTCTGGATTGCCGCACCAAAAAAAGTTTACGCAAGTAGTATTGTAACAGAAACATTCTTGAAGTTTTAAGTACGTTCTATTTCATTAAAAACAACCTTCTAATTAGAAAACGTGTAAAACAACAAACGAAAAGAGAACAAATTAAAACAAGGGAGTATGAATCAGAGTAATTATTACAGCGGCGACTGTCACAGGCCCTAATTAATATTGAAGACGGTTACACAGAACAACAACAGGTTATGATCACAATAGGAGTTGTACCAATTATATTTTACTGACGTAAGATTAAGCCGGTTACTTTACTGACGTAAGATTAAGCCGGTTACTCCGAATAAAGTTTCAACCGCATTAGACGGCCTTTTTCAAGGTGAATGCGCGCGCGCGGCTGCGTCTCGCTTTGCACTACGGGCCGCCGCGCGGCGCGCACGTGATGACACCGGCTGCTTGTCGGGTGCGGGGGTGGGGGTGTGTAGAGAAATATGTTGCGCCGGCGCACACTGGAGCTCTTCCTCACTCGAATCTTCCTTCTTCGGGAATACTCCAGCACGCGGAGCTCACCACGTCGCCACCAATCTCACCAATCTAAATAAAATGTGTGAAAACCACGTCAGTTTCAATAATAACATATATTTTACTGTTTCATTTTTTTTTAACCTATACTGTCCCACTGCTGGGCAAAGGTCTCCTCTGTTTCATATCTTGTTTTTTTTTTTTTATGCAACTCCACGGACACCAGATTCCGTGACTTATTATACTTGACTACAATTTTGTTATTTTAAACGAATTTACTTAGTATTTTACTTTTTAGGATTTCGTACCCATAGGGTAAAATCGGGACCCTATTACTGAACTCACGCTGTCTGTCTGTGTCAAAAAAAAAACAATAAATAATGGCCAAGTGTGAGTCGGTGACAAATTTATGTTCATTACCAAGTTATAACTGGTAATTCGGTTACTTGGACGGCCTTATCATTTCTTTCACCGAATCGAAATATTACCAATTTTGAGTAGTTACTGTTGAAGATTTGATGTATACGCGCCCCTCCCTTTATTTCGCGGCCGGCGGGTGACAACTGGTGCAGCGCGCCGGCCAGTAATAAACAAGCTTCCAATCAAAGTGCGTGTTATTTCCCACCACCCTCGGACATATCATTTGGCGACGAGGATGGGACTGGGTTATTAAGTTGGCTTTTTAAATTGATAGGTAATTATTATATTTTGTGGTGGTTCCAGTGCGCGAGCCTGACTCGCACTTGGCCGGTTTATTCAATTTAATTTTTGTGTTAACACATCGCGTGTTTATTGCAAGGAATCTCATGTTATGTAAGAGAATAAGGGCCGAGGTTAATGCCTATGACGTGCCTTCTGCAGAGCGAGTACCGTTCTTTATCGGTCGTCAAATTCGTTAAAATGCCATAGAATCGATCATAGTAAGTACTGATCAAATGGCATTTTATCGAATTTAACAATCTCAACTGTCAAATTTGATGATCGACAAAGAACGGTACTTGCACTGCTGATGCCTTACATCATGCGGGCCGTATATAGGTACTTACCTATCATGAAACCGTGAACCGTATAAAACAGCAAACTGTTCATCTGTAAAACGATCTCATGAACATTAAGATACAGAAAAATAAGCAATGTGTAATGAAATGAATCTAATTTCACTGAAATATTTTTGTACCTTCCATCCGGAGCGTCTTTATTTTATTTGTAGGGCATTTTTAGGGTTCCCTAAATTTTGGGCACTCTGCCTGAAATTAGAGATCGTTTGTATTATTTATAGGCCTTCGTTGCTTACAGATAGTATAAACGATCTTCAATTAGTGTTAGTTTTTTAAGTATTATTTAGTAGTTGTTAAGATTAAATTAGCTTAAGAAAACTTTTGGTGTAACTTTGATATTTTATGAGTAATTTAAAAATAAACGTATTTATCTAATCATCAATTTATTTCATACTAGGGTCTAGCCCGGACTTTTGAGAGATATTGGTGGGGCGGAGCTAACACCAAGAGACCCTGCTTAACATAAAATACGACTATGAATAAAATATCAATATAAAATATGAATATAAAATTCGCCATTTGCGCCATTCTTTAATCGCGCTCGTACCGTTCCTTCTGGTAAGCGCAATGTTTGGCACTATCGGTCAGCGGACTGGGACGGATTGCGTGAGTTCTACGCATCCTACCCCTGGAGGCGGATTTGTTTTTCTTCAGACGATGTTGACTCTTGTGCTGACTCCGTCGCTGATGTCGTGCTTCAAGGAATGGAATGTTTCATTCCAAGTTCTGTCGTGCGTGTCGGTGGGCGGAGTCGCCCATGGTTTAACAAATCCTGTGCGGAAGCTTCAAGCCTGAAGCGAACTGCCTTTAAATCATGGTCCGAAGCACATGCTAGTCATAACTCTGACACCTCCGTCTTGAAGAAAAAACTTAATGCTGCCTCCAGGTCCAGCAAAAGGATTATTGCCGAAGCCAAGGCAGCCCATATCAGCAGAATTGGCGACAGACTTGCTTCATATCCAACTGGAAGTCGAGCCTTTTGGTCTTTAGCCAAGGCTGCTGAAGGCAACTTCTGTCAGTCCTCTCTACCAGCCCTGCGAAGGCCGGATGACACATTGGCCCATAGCGCAAAGGAGAAAGCCGATATCCTTGGTACTCTCTTTGCCTCGAACTCGACTCTCGACGACGGGGGCGCCACATCACCCAACATTCCGCGGTGTGCGAGTTCCATGCCAGAAGTACGTTTCTCTCAGAGATCAGTACGGAAGGAACTCATGTCCCTTGATGTGCGTAAGTCGAGTGGGCCAGATGGCATTCCGGCTATCGTCCTTAAAACCTGTGCTCCTGAGTTGACTCCGGTCCTAACGCGTCTTTTCCTTCTTTCGTATTCAACTGGATGTGTGCCGTCATCATGGAGGACTGCCCTAGTCCATCCGATTCCTAAAAAAGGAGATCGGTCTGATCCAACTAATTACAGGCCCATTGCTATTACCTCCCTACTCTGTAAGGTGATGGAGCGTGTGGTAAACACCCAGCTCCTCGGATACCTGGAGGAACACCAGCTCATCAGTGACCGTCAGTACGGTTTCCGTCACGGCCGATCAGCTGGTGATCTTTTGGTATACCTCACTCACCGCTGGGCTGAAGCCGTTGAGAGTAGAGGGGAGGCGCTTGCAGTTAGTTTGGATATAGCCAAAGCCTTTGATCGGGTCTGGCACAGGGCACTCTTATCCAAGCTACCATCTTACGGCCTTCCTGAGGGGTTATGCACTTGGGTCGCCAGCTTCCTATCTGATCGGAGTATTAAGGTCGTTGTCGACGGTTCCTGCTCCGACAGAATGCCGATCAACGCTGGCGTCCCACAGGGTTCTGTGTTATCGCCAACGCTCTTCCTTCTCCACATCAATGACATGTTGCTTTCGAGCAATATGCATTGTTATGCGGACGATAGCACGGGCGATGCACAGTATACCGGTCGTGCTAACATCCCTCATGCCGTAGTTGAAGAAAGTAGGAATAAACTTCTGTCTGAAGTCGAGACCTCTCTTGAGCAGGTCTCGGTCTGGGGTGAACTGAACCTGGTTCAATTTAACCCAACAAAGACACAAGTTTGCGCGTTCACCGCTAAAAAAGCCCCATTTGTTGTAGCTCCTTACTTTCAAAACACTCCCCTCAAGGTTTCAGAAAGCATTGGAATCCTTGGAGTCGACATTTCTACGAATGTACAGTTCCGCGGTCATATCGCAAGTAAGGCCAAGCTCGCATCTAAGAAACTTGGTGTGCTCAATAAGGCGAAGCGGTACTTCACGTCGAGACAAAGACTCTTGCTTTATAAAGCGCAAGTCCGACCTCACATGGAGTACTGCTCCCATCTTTGGAACGGAGCACCCAAGTATCAGCTTGACCCACTTGATGCATTACAGCGTAGAGCTGTCAGAATTGTCGACGATTCCAAGCTCACTGAACACCTAGAGGCGCTCAGCATGCGCAGAGACGTTGGGTCTCTCTGTATCTTTTATCGCATTTACAACGGGGAGTGTTCTGAAGAACTATTTGATCTGATGCCGGCGTCGCGGTTTTACCATCGCACTAGCCGCCACCGCGTGAAGGCTCATCCACACATAATAGATCAGTGGAAATCGCACACTGTGCGTTTCACACGATCCTTCTTGCCTCATACCTGCAAAATGTGGAATGAGCTACCTTCTACGGTGTTTCCGAGAGGCTACAACATGGGGTTCTTCAAAAGGCGAGTTAATCGAGTTCTTAAGGGTCGGCAACGTATTTGTGATGCCTCGGGTGTTACAAGTATCCATAGGCGACGGTGACTGCTTTCCATCAGGCAGCCCGTCTGCTTGTTTGCCACCTATGGCATAAAAAAAAAAAAAAAAAAAAAAAAAAAAACAACTAAACAAAATACAAGCTAAAACTAAAACTACAAATACATTTAGACTGCCCATAGACCGTTGAAGGTTTAAAGACAATTCAAATGCTCAAGCCCACTACCAGTTGGCAGCGTACCCAGCATGCTGGCGGCATTACCACATTGAATGGCAATGCTTATGCGTTGAGCCAGAAACACGCTAGCATTTTGGTCACGCGTCGCATTAACCAGGCGCTCTGAAAGATTTTTGAAAATGAGGTGAGCTCCCGGTCCCCAAGGGCCCAATGTCTCGACCCCAAACGCCTCAAATATGTAACCACTGCCGAGGTATTAGGCCATATTTGCGTCGCTTGTGCTGCTCTGCCGAATTGGCAGCCGCGCCAGCCCTACCCTGTGTCTCAGGAAGATGTGACGGCGCCAAAGTATCGACACAAGTTGCGTCCCATACAAGGGGCCGCCCCAACCTCCAGGGCACAAATGTCATACCGTCTTTATTTTATTGTAGGGCATTTTTAGGGTTCCGTAAATTTTGGGCACTCTGCCTGAAATTAAAGATATTTTGTACTATTTATAGGCCTTCGTTGCTTATAGATAGTATAAACGATCTTCAATTAGTTTAGTTTTCTAAGTATTATTTAGTAGCTGTTAAGATTAAATTAGCTTAAGAAAACTTTTGGGGTAACTTTGATTTTATATGAGTAATTTAAAAATAAACGTATTTATCTAATCATCAATTTATTTCATACTGGGGTCTAGCCCGGACCTTTGAGAGGTAATGGTGGGGCGAAGCCAACGACCCGGGTATGTCCTAAAACTGCGACCAGAACCACCGGAGGATGGGCAGCAGCGTCCTATTAGTACACGGTGAACTTACTGCGATCCCCAAGCCGCCTGCCAAGCGTGGGGATTATGGCAACACCCCTCTTTAAGAGGGAGGCCTTTGTCCAGCAGTGGACGTTTGATGGCTGCTGATGTGTACAATATAGTTTTTTTTTTTTTTTGGGATAATGTGGTTAGTTAGGGTCTTGATGGCGTTGAGCTCGTCTATGATATGAAGTACAGCACCCACCAATTATGCCTCATATTGTGGTTGATGCTGACATTGCCACCCAATAAATAGCCCCCCCATAAAAGCAACCGTATATTGCTGGAGGGGCAAAATTGGTGTAAAAATATATTTACAAACATCAATTAATATCTGTTTCGTGTTCTGAGCCAGGGATGCTTCGTATCCGCGGAACATTCGTAGCGACATCACACGTGTAGCCGGCTCGTTTCTCTCGGCTGAAATTGCCTGGTCCAGGTAATGGGTCCCTCCGTCATAATATTATCATAAAAACGCGAAAATGCAGCGCAATTCTCCTTTATGGCACACCTTTTCATTACTACAAATTGCCAGCGTCATAAATCTGGGCCCGGGGCGGTGCCAGATCTTGAGAGTTATTTTTTCATTTCGGTAATTACCTGGCTACGACGGTATTAATTTTTACCTAATAAATGTTCACGATGTTCTTTTTTTTCCTGGGCAAGTGCCTTTATTAACTAAACAAAATACAAGCTAAAACTAAAACTACAAATACAGTTAGACTGCCCATATACCGTTGAAGGTCTAAAGACAATCCAAATGCTTATGGGACCAACCCTGAAATCGCGATAAAAAATCAGCTGTTCCATACATTTTGTCGAGTGTCAATGACCGTTTTCTATAGAACAGCTGATATTTTTTTCGCGATTTCAGGTCTGGTCCCATAGTAAAAGTTGTTCATAATGATGAGTAACCTTCTTTTGGCTTCGAGAGTGTTCCCCTTACACCCCGTATATGCCTACTTATTCTGAAAGACTTTTCAGACAATACACGTACCTACTCCGAAATGTTTTAAGTGTTCATAAAATATTAAGCGCACCTAATGTGTCTTGTATATACAAGTTTATTCATTACTTTTTTATATACTAGCTGCGCTCTGCGGTTTCAACAGCTAATTAAAATCACCGTTTTCTGAAATTTTCAAAGTTATTGCGAATTTTTCGTAATTTTTTTTTCGTTAAATCCTTCGACAAAATATAAGATAATTTTGAAAAAAGATGAATGAAATCGGGGTAAAGTCGTTTTCAAGTTATAGCGTGGCCAAGGTAAATAGGGATATTTTTTTGTATATATAGATTTCATTACATACATTTTTTTTATGTGTGTTTGTTTGTTTGATCCTCTTTCACACAGCATCAGAGCAATGGATTGACGTGATTTTTTGCATAGAGATATTAGGAGGGCTGGAGAATGAAATAAGATACGTTTTATCCCGGATTTTTTACGGTTCGTGACGAAATGTTTACGCGACTGAAACCGCATGGCGCAGCTTGTAGACAAAATATTTGTTCAATGCATTCATTGAATGATTATTTATTAGAGCCAATCCAGCTAGCATTTGAATAAGTCTCTACATTAAAACAAAGGCGAAAAAAACAAAGGTTTTCAAAACAATATGGCCGACGCAAAACATAAAGGCGCACGGATAAAATGGCCTCACTTTACGACCACTCTCGCACATTCCCAAATTGTTTTTTTTTTTTATAAAACTGGCAGTTCTGGGCGAAGTTTTAACGATCCCACCTGCACGCTTGAAAGCACTCGCGCTGCCTGTTCAATGTTCATTTAGGAAGTTCACACAAGAAATAACCTAAATTATTATTATGATTACCTAATCAAAGTACAAAAAACCGTTGTAGGTACGTAATATATACTTAATACAAGCAAGACGCAGCGTAGGTAAGCCTCCCACTAGATGGACCGACGACATTGTGAGAGTCGTGGGCATCCAGTGGATGCAAAAGGCGGGCTGTCGTTCAGTGTGGAGGTTAAAGGGGGAGGCCTATGTTCAGCAGTGGACGTCTTCTGGCTGATGATGATGAATCAAACTACAAAAACCGTTGTAGGTACGTAATATATGCTTAATACAAGCAAGACGCAGCGTAGGTAAGCCTCCCACTAGATGGACCGACGACATTGTGAGAGTCGTGGGCATCCAGTGGATGCAAAAGGCGGGCTGTCGGTCAGTGTGGAGGTTAAAGGGGTAGGCCTATTTTCGGCAGTGGACGTCTTCTGGCTGATGATGATGATGATAAGCAATTTGTAATCATTAATTTAAATCCGGTAGGTTATTATGCGATATGCTTTAATGTACAAACAGATACAGCCTTTTCATACATTTGAGTAATTACTTAAGTTTATTTATGTCACTTGGGAACTTACTTAGGGATACGTTCATCAGGCCTGACTTGACTATTGGTTAATTAAGACACCGTTTATGATAGCTTTTGATGAATGAGCCAGTTCGCAATTATATGATGCATATATCGTAGGTAACTTAATTGCTTGCTTATGAGGCCCATAGTGAGAGACCACGTTTCACTGCCCTATGTCATCACTGGCAACACACACTGGTTGAAGACCTTCTTCTTAAGGTGGTTCGTTGCACAAATGGCGGGAAATTCAAATTTCAAACAGTTTTCTTGTTCTTGTAGCTAGGCCGGGTAATTATTGTAAACAACCATGATGTTCGCGCAGATTGATTATTATTCTTTACAAAATCATGTAAAGCTATTTATCTCTAATGCACATTATTACTTACATTTGTGAATAAACAAATTTTTGCTGTTTCAAACGGTTTATTCACAAATTGAAGTAATATGGTGCGTTACTGTTAAACAATTGTACATTATAATGTAAAGAACAGCCAACATTTTGCGCAAACACTGTGTTATTTAAAAATAATTACTTGGCCTGGCTACTAGGACCAAAAAACTGTTTAAAATTTAAATTTCCCGCCATAGGTGAATCGAACCACCTTAAGACACAGATATTTTGTACGAGATGTTGCGAACTGTTAACTGTGGTCGAAGATGAAACACGCAGACTTAAAAGATGCATATTCACTCTGCATGACCTTGAATGTGCTATCTTATGATAGGCCAAAGGCATGTAAAGTAGGTGACTATGACTTGCGGAGTCCATCCTGATTAAAGGTCTGTGTCTCCGACAATAACACCATGAAACAACTTATTAAGAATAATAATTACCTCCCTGATGACTCCACATTGTCACCACTTCATTTAGACCTCTCTACACAAACGAAAAGATCTGGCCCAAAATTCTTTTCATACTGGTTGCTGCAACAAGACTGGTAATGAAGTCTTCTGAAAGTAAACAGTGACAAGGAACTTCCCGTCTTTTGGAGATTGGTTTAAGCGTTAATTTCCCTTGTCGGTTTCAATGCTGAGTGGAAAAATGTCTCAGGGGCTTTGCGGTATATTCCTGGAAGTGTGAAAGAAAAGCGGAATTACGGGATTAATTGAATTAACTAAGTACCGTTGTTTTTCTTTGATTCCCTTCGCTTTTTGTTCTAAATGGCTTCATAGGAACGGCCACAAATTATATTTGTCTTACTTCAGAATAGTTCGGATCGATATTTTTTATTTTGGAGTAAAAAAATATTGTATTTATCTATAATATATATCTATACTAATATTATAACTAGGAAAGATTTGATTGTTTCTTTGTTTGTATGCATTGAATAGGCTCCGAAACTACTAAACCGATTTGAAAAATTCTTTCACTGACGGGAAGCTACACTATCCCCGGGTGACATAGACATATATAATCTATACCCGTGCGAAGCTGGGGCGGACCACTAGTTAATAAATATATCACATTTATTTTAGAGATGTGACTGCCCCAAAACAGTCTTGACATACGGACAGACGGACAGACGGACAACAAAGTGATCCTATAAGGGTTCCGTTTTTTCCTTTTGAGGTACGGAACCCTAAAAAACAACATACCATGAAGATAAATGCACATATCACCCACACACAATACAGTTACAAACGCCAGTCACGGTTACCCATCCAATAATTTACCGCACCGGACGTTGTTTAACTATTTACCGAGTAATTAAGCCTACGTTGAAATATAAATAGACACGTGAATAAATAAAAGGATATATATTATATTGTACGTAGCAATTTCCATTAGGCGCGACCTCCATTTTACAATTTCATGCGTAGATTGAGTTTTAATTCGCCTCATTTGCTTTAACGTGGAACGATTAACCTTATTGCGATGTGGGCGCTCTTAAATATTGGATACATGGGAAATTTAATGTTCTAGTTTGACTAGATAATTGTATTTATGTGGTTGAAGTGGCAGTGGGTAGAGCACATAGCACGCAGAACAGATGGCCGAAACGACGGAAGGTTCTCGAATGGAGACCACGACCGGTAAGCGCAGCGTAGGACGACCATACAAGATGGACAGACAACTTGAAAGAGACCCCCAGGGAAACGCTGGATGCAGGCCGCTTCCAACCGGCCCTTTCCAAGATCGATGGGGAAAGCCTATGTCCAGCAGTGGACGTCCTACGGCTGAAATGATGATGACGATGATGAGTTTATTGTGAACTGTAACGATTCCCTATTTATCTACTTCAACTTTTTGGACTTTTGCTAATAATTCGTGCTCACTGGCGCGATATTTTACGCACTCTTTCAACATTCATATCACCGAGTTAGAATTTTAAAACACGTTAGGGCATTTTATTTGGACAATTTAAACGGTTTTTTGTTGATAGATTTTATATTGTCAGAACAAATCGTTTGTATTTATAAATATTTTTAAAAACGTTGTCTATACTAATATTATAAAGAGGAAAGATTTGATTGTTTGTTTGTTTGTTTGCATTGAATAGGCTCCGAAACTACTGAACCGATTTGAAAAATTATTTCACTGACGGGAAGCTACACTATCCCCGGGTGACATAGGCTATAATCTATACCCGTGCGAAGCAGGGGCGGACCGCTAGTTTTAAATAAATCACGTTGGTTCACTAACTACAGATAGACATCCAACCGCAACTATTGATCCAGTCAACCTTATCACGGTAAATAACCCGTATAACGGTTCAACAATAAATTTACTTTATGCATAATATTACAAAACACAAAATATTTTAAGTGTAAATTTACTATTGTAAATTTATTTAAATGTACAATCTGACGGCACCAGTTCGATCCTCGGCCCTGTGCCAAATACCTAAATAAAGGACGTGTAGTTTCAATGCGATCACCAAAAACGGTGAAAGAAAACATCATAAGGAAACCGGAATGTCCAAGAACCTCAAACATTCAAAGACATATGATATTCACTATTCACCAACAGGGGCCTTACGGACAACAGCTAATTGCGGCACCTAATCCGCTCAGTTGGAAAATCACGCGAACGTGAACCTTATCGCGCCCAGATACGGTTTGCGGTCGCGTGGCAGGGAATATGATAGGATGATGATGACTTTTTATCGCAGATAACGTAAAGTTTAGTAAAGATAGTTTTTTTTATGCCATTGGTGGCAAACAAGCAGACGCGCTGCCTGATGGCAAGCAGTCACCGTCACCTATGGATACTTGTAACACCTGAGGCATCACAAATACGTTGCCGACCCTTTAGAAATCGATTAACTCGCCTTTTGAACGAACCCCATGTTGTAGCTTTTCGGAAACACCGTAGAAGATAGCTCAGTCCACATTTTGCAGGTATAAGGCAAGAAAGGTCATGAAACCGCATCGTAAAGCTCTTAGGTACCTTAGCTCTTAGTACCGAGTACATTATGAAGAAAAATTCAATAGTTTCAAGTCCGGAGTTACGCAGTCGGTCGCTGGGGAAATCTTGACGGAAAACTTTTATGAGCACAGAAATCACTTGAGCAATAATCAGCGTTGTTCCTTTAATACTAAAAATCTCTTCGGTTATATGACTATAAACTTTATATTTACCGTGATAAGGTCTGCCTGTGAACACGGTGCTTGCAACTGTATCAAATTATCGGGAGATACATTGACTAACCTTATCACGGTAAATATCTTGTTAATAATTATATTACTGTAGTGAACATGTTTAATGTAGTGCTAATTTAAAAGTGTTTTAAAAATCTATCGACTAGGACGACCAGACTACGTAGGTTTGTTTGTAGGTAGGTACGCACTTAGTACTTCATAAGAAGTAGTCACTACTTATCCTTAACAATATAATAAATATGAAAATGTGTTTGTCGGTTTATTGTTACATCCTTCTTTTAGCGCTTCGAAACAGAGAATAAATTATTATTTTTTGTAAGTAAAGAGTTAGTTTGAAACAACTAGAGGCCGGAGGATAAAATGTTTTGTTTCAGTAAGATAAAAACTTGAGTTTCAGTAAGATATAACGTTCAGTTTCATTAAGATAAAAACTTCAGTTTCAATAACATAATATTTTCAATTTCAGTAAGATAAAACGTTAATTTTTTGTTAGTTAACAATATTCATTTTCAGTAATATAACACTTTCAGTTACAATAAGATAAAAACTTCAGTTTCAATAACATAAAGTTATTCAGTTTCAATAATATTTACCTATGCAGGGTGGTCCGTAGGTGCGGGTAGTTAGCAAATAAGTATAAAATATGTTTACTTTCGTACTTACCTCTTCACTTACGTACAAACCTCCCATCATCATCATCAGCCAGAAGACGTCCACTGCTGAGCATAGGCCTCCCCCTTTAACCTCCACACTGAACGATAGCCTGCCTTTTGCATCCACTGGATGCCAGCGACAACCAAACCTCCCAACCTATACTTTATTTACTAATATAAGTCGAGAAGACAACATATAGTCAAGAAATCCCATGCCTCCTTCACGCCTCAAGTCCCTGGACAAATGATTACGGCGTCAAATTAATCGGAAAAACTGTCGTCCTCAGTCTTTGTCGGCAAGTATATAAATAATGAATGGCCAGAGGAAACTATCCCACAACCATTGGCGTTTAGGGATTTCCTATTGAGTTATATTTTCTAACTCTGGAGGAAAATATGTGTTATTTTTCTTATATCGAGTCTGTTAGCGCTATTTTCATTTGCTTGGGTTGTCAGTGATATAATCTTTATTTTATTTCTATTTTTTTAACGCATTAAAGATGTCTTGTCTTTATTTCTAAAACAAGTTGTGGAATCTTAAATTAATACTAAAACTAGGAAATCTTTGACTAAAACAAACTACTAAGACTAATTAAAATTATTTTATTTCGGACAACTAAAAAATCCATTGGGTTAGTACAAACAAAATTTAAAACTATTGTTAGATAAAAATACAAAAATATCATACAATAAAGAAAATAATAATTAGACTTGTAATAAGACTTGATAATATTATGAAGTGAGGAGTTTTTACAGTAAAATTTAAAATGACGATTTTAATAAGGGACCCGCGCTAGGCTCATGGCCCGTATTGTGGTGGCCAAGTGACGATGTTCCCAAGTTTAATTTGGCAGTATAAAAGAAAATTGGTTCGTTCAATCGTCTAGTTTTTCCTCAAGACAAATTCCGCAGAATCCGACTCCGTTGAGTGTCTACGCCGTAGTATATTTACTTGCATAATGTCTACAGAGTCGTAGACTTCATCATTCTATGTACTTAATTACATGTTGTTGCAAAATAGAACCTTCATGAAGAAGCTGGTAGCTCGTAGCCCATGGATCTGACCCTTTAATTTTTACTTTTTGATGTTCTGTGAAAATTTCAACTGGATATCTATTATGGCTTGAAAGATACAGGACAGACGGAACCCTAATAACTACCCAATTGAGAACCCAATTTTTTTTTGAAGTTGGTTTAAAAACACGTAAATTGGTTCACAAAATAGGTACTTACCGATTTGAGAACCTCTTTCTGTCAAAAATTAAATCAATCTAACCTCCACCCAGTGATGGACCGCATCGGTTGTAATACGCGCTAGAAAGACCACGTTTCAGTCCCATCCCCAATATTACACCAATAAAGTGGAACGACCGTGATTCCCGCTATCGCCGGCACTTGGGAGATGATCGCCAGTTATGGCGCGGTAAAAACCTGATTATGGGACATCATGGCCCCTAAAACAAGCGAAATACAACCTTATTTTAATGGTCTGTGGACTGCCACATGATATTGGGCAATACTGGGATGTTTTCTTTCGATAAAATATACCTAGCAATACCTACTATTTCATTTTGAAATGTCTCCAATTAGGAACAACAGAATCCAAAACATCGGTAATTTCAGTACAGATTTTCAGCTCAACTTACAAGGTTACCCGAAAAGAGTGTACTAAGCTGAATGGTGTCCTTTATACAATTTTTACTATCATCATCATCATCATAATCAGCCTTTTAACAGTCCACTACTGGATTTTTAGCCTACCCCCGAAAGGGTGATCGGGACATATCCACCACGCTGACCCAGTGCGGATTGGTGGATTAATTTTTACTATAGGACCCGTCAAATCGTGAAAAAAATATCAGCTTTTCCATACATTTTGTGAAGTGTGAATGGGTGTTTTCTATTGAAATGATATTTTTCGCGATTTCAAAGTTGGTCCTATAGGTATAGTTGTTCATCATCATCATCAGCCAGAAGACGTCCACTGCTGAACATAGGCCTCCCCCTTTAACCTCCACGCTGAACAACAGCCTGCCTTTTGCATCCACTGGATGCCAGCGCCTCTCACTATGTCGTCGGTCCATCTAGTGGGAGGCCTACCTACGCTGCGTCTTCCGGTTCGTCTCCACTCAAGAACCTTTCTTCCCCATCGGTTATCGGTTCTTCGAGCGATGTGGCCTGCCCATTGCCACTTCAACTTGCAAATTTTAACAGCTATGTTGGTGATTCTGGTTCTTTGGCGAATATCCACGTTCCGGATTCTATCGCTCAAAGAAACTCCGAGCATAGCTCTCTCTATTACCCACTGTGTGACTCTAAGTTTTTCTAAGAGGCCAACAGTTAAGGACCACGTCTCAGTACCATATGTCATCACTGGCAACACACAGTTGGGCATCACAAAGTTGTTCATAATTATGAGTATTATGAACCTCTTAATTTTTTTTCTGACTTAATACACCCCTTCCGTTTATTCCGTGCAGTTTCTGTTTCAGCTCGCTAATGGTTTACCCCGGAACTGTTAGTTGTTTTAAACTTCTCTGCGCCAACTAGGTCGATATGCATCGAGTTACAAGCTTCTGAGCTGCTCCAACTGGAAAACGAATCTGGACAAAAATTTCCTTATTAACAGACTAGCCATGGAGCTTAATGTCTTTTCCCGGGATGATGCAGTGGACTTATTCGCTGGTGGGGCAGGCACAGAGGTTGAAATTATCTATTCGTAGCAAAATATCAAACTGCTGTTATAAGTAGAGTTTTTTCTCAGATTCCTCCATTAAAAAATGTTTTGTTATCTTTTTTAATGTATAATGTACTAACTTAACTCTCGTTTTTTGATAGCATTTAGTCTGCATCTATAATTGTGGTGGCGTTTAATTTAATTCTTGTGCATTGTCTCCGTCATGTAAAGCAATGACGTGATGCGTTCATCATGTTGGTGTTCATTAAATAAAATAAACACACGCACACATCAGCCAGTAAACGTCAACTGCTGAACCAAGGCCTTCCTCTTAAAGAGGGGTGTTGCCATAATCTCCACGCTTGGCAGGTGGCTTGGGGATCGCAGTACGTTCACCGTGTGCTAATAGGACGCTGCTGCCCAGTCTCCGGTGGTTCTGGTCGCAGTTTTAGGACATACTCGGGTCCGGGTCAAAATAAAACCCTGTAGGTTTATTCAATTCTACTGCTGGTCAGAAATCCAGTTAAAAACTCGGGTTGAAAATATACTCAGTCATACTGTGCGGGTGGTGACTAAGTAGGAAAAATATTATTTCCTACGCAGTCCTTAAGTGCTAGAGGTGCGAAAATATGTTTAATTTTTTTTTTTTTTTGGGCTAGCGCCTTTATTAACTAAACAAAATACAAGCTAAAACTAAAACTACAAATACAGTTAGACTGCCCATAGACCGTTGAAGGTCTAAAGACAATCCAAATGCTCAAGCCCACTACCAGTTGGCAGCGTACCCAGCATGCTGGCGGCATTACCACGTTGAATGGCAATGCTTATGCGTTGAGCCAGAAACACGCCAGCATTTTGGTCACGCGTCGCATTAACCAGGCGCTCTGAAAGATTTTTGAAAATGAGGTGAGCTCCCGGTCCCCAAGGGCCCAATGTCTCGACCCCAAACGCCTCAAATATGTAACCACTGCCGAGGTTAGCATATTTGCGTCCCTTGTGCTGCTCTGCCGAACCGGCAGCCGCGCCAATTAATTAATGTTTGAATTAATGTTGGATAATTTTAAGTCACATTTCATAACTAACATTAGATTTTTTGGTACTAACGTCCAATAATTAAATGTATTAATTTGAAATTGAATTTAAAAATCCAGCTCAATTAATGAATAATCTAACAACTGATTAGCTTACCTTACTCGGTGGCCTAGTTATATTGTAGATAGAGGTATACAGTAGTATACAATTGTCGGTAAAGTTATCTTTTTACCCCGAGACAGTAGGCTCGAACACCGCATGGTACGAAGGTCGTTCCTATTTGCAGACCCCGAGCACAAAGCCCGCCAGATGGCGAGCGCGTGACCTTACATTTACAACGACCATTAAAACTAGATGACGGCTCGCTAAAGATTCCTTTATGTGCGTAAATAAACGGGTACGAGCTATATTACACTGCTTTTCAATTTCATACTACCGAACAGTAGTAGTACGAGAACGTACTAAACATAAACATAACTTATTCCAAACACAAAGCAATGTTGTTCACAACAATACAAAGCAGACATACCCGGGTATGGTTGATATGCATAATCAAAATTCATAATTATAACCAACTAGCGACCCGCCCGCCCGGCTTCGCACGGGTGTAATTTACGTGCGAAGCCGAGGCGGGTCGCTAGTTATATATATAACCCTTCCTTGAAAATGTATCTAACTGATGGTGAAAATCGCATCAAAATCCGTTGCTTGGTTTAGGAGGAGTTAGCGGCCATACAGACATACAGACAGACAGACAGACGCGGAAAGCGACTTTAATTTAAGAGAAGAAGGGATATAAAATGATTTGCATTATCAACCGACTTCAAAAAGTGGGTACTTAATTCGACTGATTTTGTGTGTATGTTACCATAGAGAAATCTTATCTTAATATATATAAATCTCGTGTCACAATGTTTGTCCTCAATGGACTCCTAAACCACTTAACCGATTATAATAAAATTCGCACACCATGTGCAGTTCGATCCAACTTGAGAGATAGGATAGTTTAAATAATTATATAACTAGCGACCCGCCCCGGCTTCGCACGTAAATTACACCCGTGCGAAGCCGGGCGGGCGGGTCGCTAGTATACTATACTAGAGATGTTACGCAATATGTACGCCGATTGTGAACCTAATTAAGTTATTATTTTTTCTTAAGTTTATAAAATATCTCGAGAGTTTAAATTTGATGAAATTATACCACTTCTAAGGGTAAACAAAAAAAATAGGGGTGAATCCAGTTTATTGTATTTCACCAAAGACTTTTAGTAGCTTAGTACTCTGTGTATATACCTAGTCCGTGTATTTCACCCAAGTCAGTTGTTTTTTTGTAAGAAATTAAATTTATCTGCATTCGTTAACGTTAATTTATTTGTTTATTCATTTAGCACGGTTATATACCAATTACACTAAAGAGACAACGATATTACAATGTTATGAAAAGTAATAACCTACAACATTAACAAATTAAATGTCATAACAAAATCTAATTACATTATCTAATTACAAATTAATATATATTTATAATTAATAATTAAAAAGTTTTAGATTTAGTAAAACTATGGTAAAACTGCGCCACACACTACCTAACTGTTTGACAAAGTTTGAACCTTTACTGGCTGCCCTAGAGTGTAAAAAAACAAAAGACAAATTGCATCAAAATTCCTTTATTACCATAGCATTGTGGTGGCCAATTAAAATGTATTAGATTCTCCAAGCGGAACATGCAAATGTCCGTTTGGCGTCCCCGTTCCCCTCGTCCCGGCCTGGCGTCCTATCGTCCCGAGTACAGCTAGTCAGAATTACAAATTTTCATCCGGTGTCAAATATTTATACCCGCTGGCGTGTAATGACATTAGCATAGACTACCGGCAACGGCGGGCCTGGGAGACGTGACACTGTACATTACAGACATTTAGTTTACTAAAAAAAAGTTGGGCGGCACGGGACGCCCGGCAGATGTGAAACGAAGGCAGAGCGTCACTGCATTTAAGTTAAACCATTTTAGATTGCAATGTATGAAAAATTTGGCAAAATATATGGAGTACATTTATTTATCGTAATATGTATGTTCATTACCTATATAGAGCAAAGTTAAAATTTATCCCTCCCCCTCCTGGGTGAGCAGCACCCGAGAGAGGGAAGGGGGAGGGGAAAATTAGTTAAATATACAATTTCGATTCGGTGAAAGAAATAATAAGGTCGTAACTTGGTAATGAAGAGAAATTAGTCACCAACTCGCACTTGACCATTATTTATTTATTGTTGTTATACTTCAGAGTATGTAGGTACTATAATCGTGGCAAGTTTGACGCTTTTATTATTCAGATTGAGCCATAATGGTAAAGACACATAAGATTACGTAGGTTTACAAAGAAATCGAAAAATATATAATGTGGAAAACCTTGATTTGGAACTCATCGCCCACACCGTAAATTTACTTTGTCGGAACATGTCGGAAAACTTTGAAAATTATAACACTACTAAGTATAATACAATTTTAAAACCACTCTATCATCATCATTTCTGCCGTAGGACGTCCACTACTGGACATAGGCCTCCCCATCTATCTCCAAAAGAGCGGGTTTAAAGCAGCCTGCACCCCTATATCTGCAGTTTTTTATCGAGATGCCTAATTCATAATACCTTTGTAACTGATAACCAAGATATCAAATCCATTTGGAGCTTTCCAGGTTTAAGTTTGCCAATTTAGATAACCAAATATAAAAATATTACCTCGGTTAATAGACGCGTTTATCTCTGAGCTACCGAAAGTAATTAACTGAAGTAAATCTCGGGAATGCGACAAGGTTTCGCTCTCGGGTCGAGTGGCAGCGATGAATGGGATTCCGACAACTTTTATGACAATATTTGAATAGGCACTCTACCTGTTCTTAGCGGACTTTTCTCTTTAAAAATAAGCAAGGTGAGTGCCATTCCTTCATTCTACCTGGTTTAACACAGTCAGTCAGTCTTCGTACCTACCAAGTGGAAATGCTGCAGTAAGCTATATACATCATCATCATCATCATAATCAGCCTTTTTTTACAGCCCACTGCTGTACTTTTAGCCCACCCCCGAAAGGGTGATTGGACCATATCCACCACGCTGGCCCAGTGCGGATTGGTGGATTCACATACGCCATTGAATTCCTTCTTCGTACGTATGCAGGTTTCCTCACGATATTTTCCTTCAGCAAGTGGTATGAAAATCCGTACATAAGCTCCAACGAGCTCATTGGTACGGGCCTGGGGTTTGAACCCGCGACCTCATGCTTTCAAGTCTAGCGGTCTCACAAAAATAGGCTACCACGGCTAGCTATATATACATACTAAGCTGTAACATAGTTGTACGTAAGTTGTTCATTAATTTAATACTAGGGATATAACTATGACAATCCAATCAAAATCTGATAATTCAGTGCGATCATCTGCGTCTTGACAAAAATTATATATCAATAAAAAACACAACTCGGACTTCCAAATTAGTAAGTGCTCGAACATAAGCACCATGTCAAACCTACCCTAAATATTTCAGGTAGCTGCGTTAATAAATAATTATTAATGAATTAATTTGACACATGAAATACTGACATAATATATTGTAATACATTTTTGCTCATAATATTTTTACTTGAATAAGATTATTTAATTTGAATTATGTACACATAATAATATTATTAACATATACTGTTTATATAAGTTTATATACATCGATGTAGAAAGTGTACTGGAGAAGTTTGACTTGTAACTATGGAGTTATTAATAAAGAATTGTATTGTATTGTACTGTGGTTTTTTGCTGCAACAATATGCTATAAACTGTTTTGTTTGTGTAAATAAATAAATAAAAAATAATTAAAAAAATATTATTGCTTTTGCCAAATCAACATGCGCTCGAATAAAATTATTCGTATTAAAAATCCATAGATATTGACATTTTTGTGGGACCACCTTTGGAGCATCATCTACATCAAGGATTACCAAATTGGTTGTTATCGACCCCTTGGGGTCGAAATCGGTTTCCCAGGGATCGACATAAACGAAAACTGTTTATGTCGATCACTGGGAAACCGATTCCAAGGCTGGTACTATGGACCCATAATGACTGGTACTATGGAAGTATGAACCCCATTCGGCTAAGACACCCTTTCCGCGTAACCCAATATGTTAACAAAGAAAGTCATCTCTACATCTCTATCTCTACATAGTATAAATTAAAGTCGCTTTCCGCCCCGGCTTCGCATGTAATTTACACCCGTGCGAAGCCGGGCGGGCGGGTCCCTAGTTTACTTATATAAATTTGGGTATATTTACGACCATTTTCTAAGTACGTAGATAAATAAAATTTCCGTACTTATGTACATAGAAAAACAGTTAGTTAAACAAATTCGTACAAAACGTTTATCTCGCGCCTTCCTAATACGTCTTCAGAATTAAATTCGCCGTGTACCTTGTATAATTCGCTTTGATATTCGTACTCGCGCAAATATGGAGATAAAACACGGCGCCGTGGCACACCTTTGTGAATTTATAATTTGGTTATGTTACGATGAATTTCGTAATAACCTTGCTTACTTACTACACAGGGTTACGCATATAGATTGTTCTACGCCGAAAGGAGGTCACTTTGTAGAATACAAATTTGATAGAGAGAAAAAAATGTGTCATAGAAAATTACCGATCCTGTGCTTATTTTTGTATATACTCTATATATACAGACTATACTCTACAATAGGTAGGTAGGTATATAGATAGCTTTCTTAACTTACGGTGCCAAAACGTGGTAGTGGAAGCGATCATAAATGAAGACCCAAATCGTTGTGTACGTATTTTTGGAATTTCAACGGGGAAAGGGTGGTAGTGTGCAGTCTTTCTACTTGTCCTGTAGTAAAAGGGGAGAGTGGGATAAGGTCATGAAGCTCTTGCGCAAAATGTATTCGAAATGTATCCGGTAGAAAACAGACAGTAATAATTTAATCATAATTTAATATTGACATTTTAATATTATTATTCTATTTCCAATCCTATTATCCTGTGCTAATTCTCATTTACTTGTTGTCTATTGATTTTACTATTATTAATTGTATTGGTTTGTGTAATATTTTAAGTTAAGCGTTGCACTGTAAATTGACTTGCCCAGTGTAACGAATGTTATAAGGCCAATAAATGATTCTATTCTATTCAGACAATCTACTTTACGGTGGAGGCTTTGCAACGTTTCCTTATCGAGCTATGGAAATAACTATGCTCGCCATTTCTCTAAACGATCGTGTCTGTAATTTTGGAACGATGTGATTCAACCAGACATAGGTCAGAACACTAAAGAGTCGACTTTTATCACCCAGGTGATCAAAGTGGAATAGACGAGCGTATCAGCAAGCTGAAGTGGCAGCGGGCCGACCATATCTGTCGCGACTTTTATCACCCAGGTGATCAAAGTGGAATAGACGAGCGTATCAGCAAGCTGAAGTGGCAGCGGGCCGACCATATCTGTCGCGGAACTGATAACCGTTTGATTAGAAATGTCATATTCGAGAGTTCAGACCATGAACCGGCAAACGTAGCGTTAAGACGCGGTACAATCGCAAAACTAACCAAAAGAAGTGTTTTTAGACGCTTTGTGTGACGTGACAAAATTAGCTGATCAGATAAAAAATACTACAAGTAGAAAAAACCTCTTGGTAATAATCTTAACCGAATAAAATTTTGAAAAATTGACTAGTCTCTTAAAAAAACATATTACAAATTGCACAATAAAAATAGCTTCTGAATTGAAGAACTCTGAATTTTCAGCGACAACAACATATTTTTTTGTACGAATTGTATAACCAGACTAGTCTTTTAAAACTTTAACCAGATAATTGTTGAAATTCATTTATATATTTTGATAAATTAAATAAAAACCCTCAAAATAATATAAACACAAGCACAAAGTCATCATCATCATCAAATATGATGATATACGATTTACGACTTTAAACAAAGCCGTTTAAGATAGCAAATAGATCATGGCGTGAGCAGGTGAAAAACGAATTTGAAATCGTGATCAGACCGCGCCTTAAGGGTCCTATCAAATTTTTTGACGAAAAAAGCATCGTAAACTGGATTTCTGGTATAATTTTTCTTTCAACTAATAAGATCTGAGAAAATTCAGTTGCTGTATTAAATAGACCAGGGGCCTTACGGACAACAGCTAATTGCGGCACCTAATCCGCTCAGTTGGAAAATCACGCGACCGCAAACCGTATCTGGGCGCGATAAGGTTCACGTTCGCGTGATTTTCCAACTGAGCGGATTGGGTGCCGCAATTAGCTGTTGTCCGTAAGGCCCCTGTATTTTTTTATTGAATGTAGCTGCTTCAGATTTTGGTAAAACTTAACATATCCATTTATTACCTCCAATTTACAAAAGTAGTTTTTCGTAAAACTTTAGGAGGGAAAGTTTGAGAATGAATATCGTTAAATTACTAAATAAATAAATATTTCTGGACATTTTTCACACACGGTCATCTGACCCCAAACTAAGCAAAGCTTGTGATATGGCTGCCAGAGACTGATATACATACATATATAGTTTTAAATACATACTTAAATAGATATTAACAACCAGATATAGAACAAACACAAATGTTCATCACATAAATGTTTGTCCTAGGTGGGAATCGAACCCACGCCCCCAAGCTCAGAAGGTAGGTTCACTACCAACTGGACCAACGGGCTATCTAAACTTTACTGTCATAAAATAAAGATTATTATGTTATAGTTTACTTATTTTATCTTGAAAATTATGGCTTTTTTTAATCGTTTTATGTCAGAAAATACAAATATTTAAAATTGAACGGTTCCTTTTGTAACACGCCTCTTAAATACCTTGATATAGATTATAGTGTAACGATATAGTTAAGGTAACTGGAAATGAAAAGCTGAAGATCTAATAAGTCTTTTACAATGTATACTTTTTAAATAATACTTCACCTCCTGCATGTTTAGCCAGAAAGCCACAGGTCGAAAAGTTCAGCGGTTCTTCTAGCACTGTATTATACTCGTATTCTGCGGTGCGTCGACATCGGCAAGTGTCGTAGCTGTCGGGGACAAGCGGAGAAGACGGATGGCGCTGTCATTCAGCCATTGTTTCCCAATAATGAAAGAAAGAAAGAAGAAAGAAAAATATTTATTTATGACAGAAACAAAGATATAAGGACATTACGAGTTAAACACAATAAAAGAAAATAGTTTCTGTCACAAGCCGGTGCCAACTCAGCGTAATGCTGGTTGTGAACAACCAGCGCTGGTCTTCCGTTGGAACCGACAGGTGACGTCACGCACGTCAGACAGCAGATGTGCAATGTAACACACATAAAAACATAATACACAATATAATACATATAAAAACAAACGATAAAGCAATTTTACAAATATTCAAACCTAAACATGAAACATATTACACAAAATACAAAAAAAATATATATATATATATATATATATATAATAGAATTTGTAGGTATACAATATATATTGAAGCCAAATGAAATATAGATTATAATTACAGACAATTTATTCAAGTTTAAATTTTTAAATTGCGCTGGTGTCGTTCTTTAAGAGCTCTTCACATTTTTGATGTACATAAAGAAACTCTTTAAGTTTTGCTTTAAAACAGTACATACTTTGCAGATTCCTTAATGCCGCTGATACGCATTGTACGGAAGTACCTATATACCCTTCCCGGGCGGATCCGGTGGCGAGCAATCAATCTCGCAGAGCTGTAAACTTAGACGGGTCATCAGTGGAGTAGATAGGTAAACCAGGGTAAACCATATTGCGACTCGTACCAGTGGGTATGAGTGGGTCATCATATAATATCATATAATATAATAAATAATATGTATATAATCATTATATAGATTGTATATACCTCATTCATGTCTGCTCATTTTGTTTTTATGTTTACACATATTTTTAAGTTACAATCCAGATCTGGACCGATAATAGATGTAATGTTTTGTATGATTGTAATTTGTGTTGTGTATATAATAAATAAAATAAATAAATAAATATCCTTGTAATAATATTATATTAGAATTATTTTTATAATATTTTCAAACTCGCATACAAACTCATTTTACCAATATCCTATTACATTTTATTATTTTTGGTGCAAATGTTAGCTCGGTTGTGTAGTGGGATAGGCGGACTGCAGTAGTTCTCGACACGGGTTATCCTAGTGAGGACTGCTTCGCAAAGCTTACTATTTTAGGCTCGTCTCTTTGCTATATTAATTTACCACGTTAGATAAGGTGAAATATTTAAGTTAAAATATTGTATCTTTTAATTATTGTGCGTGTGTAAATAAATAAATAAAATCATCATCAGCCAGAAGACGTCCACTGCTGAACATAGGCCTCCCCTTTAACCTCCACACTGAACGACAGCCTGCCTTTTACATCCACTGGATGCCAGCGACTCTCGAGTGTGTATGAGTGAGTAATAATTCAGTTTCAAGTTTCAAGGTTTTACTACATTTTATTTTTATGACACGGGTACAACAAAACTGATAAAAGAGGTCTAATAAAACTTGATATTATTTCTATACTTGACACTGGCAAACGCACAAAGCTTGTGTAGCCAAAATTTTATTTTTTTATAAATAAAGAGGTAACAGCAAAAAAAGAGGATGCAAAAGACCTCTCATTTTTTTACGCATGTCCAGCTATGGACAGTGAAAGACTGACGATGATGATGAAGAAGAAAAACAAGCAATAGTTTTTTTTTTTTTTACTACGAGTAGGTACATTACTAGGTAGGTAGGTATTAATTAGTAATCGCATTCTCGAAAACGCCTATTTTTATTAAATGTAGGTACAGATAAATAGTTATTTGGCGTGAAAAACCGTACATATTATATTGGTTTCATGATCTAGAGAAGCCCCGCGTTTTCCCACGCGGAGTTCGGCCGGCCTTTATGATGGCTTTATTTTACAACTTGCTCTTAGAATTGAGCATTTCCAGCCCGATGTCCACGGCGTGGGTGGCGGTGCCCGGCGCGCACATCACTCCGTAGCCCCCGTGCCCGTAGCAGTGGACCACCTTCACTCCGTCTACTATCTCGCCCTCCACCCTGACGGGCACTCGGTGCGGCCTCAGTCCCACCCTGTTAGAAGACAGATTATTTTGTTATGCATTTAATAACAACCGACTTCACGGGAAGTTACATCCATGGGCGTAGGCACATTGGGGCTGACCTGGGTGGCCTTGGCATGACCTCTGGGGTGACCGATTTTTAGAGTTCCGTACCCAAAGGGGAAAAACGGGACCCTACTACTAAGCCTACGATGTCTGTCTGTCTGTTCGTCTGTTTGTCTGTCCTACCTATTAACGGCTGTATCTTTCGAACCGTAATAGATAGACAGCTGCAATTTTCGCACAATATTATGTAGGCAATGTTGCGGCGGATTACCTAAGAAATTATAAAAATGTCAAAAAGTAAAAACGAATATGGATCTATCGAGAATGATCCTATTTTTCAAACGTATTTTTTAAACATATTTTTGTATTAGATCTGATGTAAAAACGGTAATACCTACGTACAAGCGCCAAACTTGACATGATTATAGTACACACTCTAAAGTATAACATCAAATAATAAATAATGACCAAGTGCGAGTCGGTGACAAATTTCTGTTCACCACCGGCTCCCGTACGATAACTGAAGTGAAGCGACGTCGGGCGCGGCCGGTACTTGGATGAGTGACCGCCTGGGCGTTGATGGGATGTTGTCTTTTTGCACATTTTTTTTTACTTTAGTTGATAATAAGTTATGTGGTAGTACGGAACCCTCAATGCGCGAGCCCGACTCGCACTTGGCCGGTTTTATACTAATTTACAGCTTTTCATACTCATAGAATGGATTTCCTTTCTTCCGTTCATATTGTTTGTATTTATAGAGCCAAAAGCATGAATGTGTTAAAGTTTGAAGCAGGCTTCAAGGATTATAATGATTACACTAAACTTGGTTACGGTCAACAACGACAAGGGCCTTACGGCTAACTCATAACGCGAGTTCGAATTAGCGCTGAAACAGCGCAGTTCGGAAAATCACGCAAACGTGAACCAATGCGCTGAAATAATACTGTTTGCGGTCGCGTAACTTTTATCATCACCTAAACAGAACTGCTTAGAACGGGTAACCGTGAGGCCCCAAAAAGCCGGCTTGTTGACTTGTGTATGATGGTATGCGTAGAAAAAGGGTTCCAGAAGGATTTTTTTATTTATTTTGAACTGTAATTCTGACAAGATTTTGCCAGGAACGTGGTGGACTAGTTTTAAAGGAAAGTTTCAAGGTTAGGATTTCAGTGTTTTAAATTGATTATTGTTTAATAATAAAAAAACATTACCTACTCCAGTTTTCTTTTGCCCCACCCTAAATTAAAACCTGGCTACGCCCATGGATTCATCCCCTAATTTTCCACTGGAGAATCTTAAAAATATTGACTAACTAATAAAATAAGAATCATTACAGACAGAAGAATTAGATCTGACACAACAATAATTAAAGATAAGTTCACAGGAGAACAAATAAGATTAAAGAAAACAAACAAAACTTGTCAACTGCATAATATTTGTCCCGGCGATTCATTAGTCCCAGTGTCCAATTCATCATCATCATCATCATCATCAGCCTTGAGTGACCCACTGCTGGGTATAGGCCTCCCTTTGTTTATGCCACTCTCCCCGGTCTCTCGCTATTCGCATCCACTCGTTCCCGTCCAATTACGATCACATAATGATAATAAGCTGCCAGAGTTATCATATAAAATACTTGCCCCTTGACTTTACGTGACATCAGCTTCGACCAAAATAAAATGAATGGACGGGCCCAGAAGAAGTGAATTTTTGAAGATTACAAAATGAGCGTCGGCGCTCACTTCGTTTCAGTCGGTCTCTACAATACAAAACTATTGTTACATGATAACGAAACATGCCTTCGTGTGCTTTCCCGAAGTGTAAATACACAACGAAAAACCGCTATGTTTTGTAACAAATGTATTATTATGTATTGTTATACCTAATTAGGTGTTGAAGTAAATGTCCGACGGTTGTGAACTCGTTTTTACTGAGCAAGATAAGCAAGATAGCAATGGCTATGGCCCGTCCATTCATTTTATTTTGGTCGAAGGACATCAGCGTCTCGGAAGACTGGAAGACTCGTGAAAAATCTCTAGTTAGTGTGTTAAAAATATATCTAAAAGTAGAACGGAAGGTACTTGGGATATCTCCGCAGCGCTGCTTGTAACACAGATTTCGAGAAGTACGTAGATACCATGAGTAGGTACCTACCTAAGCAACTAAAATAAGAAATAAACATAAAAAATACAAACCTGTGCGCTACGATCTCCGCCTTTCGTAGTGCGGGTATCATCTCGCAACATCTTTCAAAAATGGCCGCCGCATCGTGCTTACAGACGCTCATATTATAACTGTCGTACTGCCTCACTCCGCCGAGCGTCGCCACCCCGTCCAATCCAGGAATGATGTACGTGTCATAGTCCCCATAAAACGCCGTCTTCAACCATGGCGCACGGACTTTTATAACTTGTCCCCTCAATGGCACTAAGTCGTGGTCACCACACAGCCTCTTAGCCCCCATCCCGGTGCAGTTAAACACCAAATCGAACTGCGATAGTGATGCGAAACTATCGACTTTTCGCTCGACTATTTTACCCCCGTTTTTAATGAATACTTTTTTGACCCACGGCAAGTAGTTTTCGCATCCGATTTTTAGGGTTGAGAAATAGGACCCATATTTCCAATCTCCGCCGCAGATTTTCAGTTCTTTTTCTTCGACGGGTCTGTAAAGAGGTACTATATCCTCGATGAGATGATTTTTGGTTACGTGATAGTTTTCTTTTGAGAATATGTAGGCGCCGAAGGGCAGGACACCAGCTTCGGCCGCATACGGTGTCTTCAGTATTTCCTGCCAGTAGTTCCAGGAGTCTAGGATCCACCTCTGGGTGATATCCTTGGTGGGTCCTTTGAAGCTGGTGCCCGGTCTGAATATGCCCGCCGCGACGCAGCTGACGGTATCTTGTTCAAATTTATCCGCAATTACGGTAATAGCCGCATTCGGCATTCGCTTCTGTAGTATTTGAGCCGTCGAGAGCCCCACCACACCTGCTCCCAAGACAGCTATTTCTGGACTCTTACTGTCCATCTTTATAATTTGGAATTCTGGAACCAAATAATGTTGAATGAAGGTGCGCATATCAGAACTGTATCAATTATAAATAAGTGTTATTTGTATTATTTAATATGTGTACCTACAATTGGTGTTTCTGTATGAATAAAAAAAACACGCAACTGCTGGCAATATTTTGTTCTAGTATAATTTTGTCGCAGAATAGGTACTACTTACAAATCTAAAAATAATTCTTACGTAGTTCGCTCATACATAGGTAGGTAGGTATACTTATACCTATCTATGATATTATCTGTTTACGACACAAGTAGATCACAAAACACTACTAACATCGATACAGATAATAAAATGCGAAAGTGAGTTTGTTGGTTTATTGGTTTGTTTTACAAAACATCAAAGCAACAGATGTGTGTTTTTTGCATGGGTAGGTATAGTTCTACATCCGGAAAGTAATATAGACCTAAACCTTCTATACCTACAGTGGCCGGCAAACAACTTGAGCCAAAGTCGACGTAGTGGGTGTAAGTTCGCACATGTCGTTCGCGCATCGGCCAATCGCGTGGACGCGTGCCGTCGGAATGCGCACCTCTCTTTCCACCAACGATACCTTTAAATCGTCTATTGCGCACTCAAGGTCATGGCTCAAGTTGTGTGCCGGTTACTGTACATTCCGAGCACAGCAAAAAAAATATCCCACGGGTATCGGGCATCATGAAGGATGAGCTCATCCTTCAACGGCTGAACGAATAAGTATGACATTTGGAATAGTTTAGGCTTTATAGGACACACGTCATTAGGTACATTTTGTACCTCGGAAAATTTTAAAACTTCTGGGGCATTGCATAACTATTTAGATTCGGCTGAACTGATATAGACGATGTTCAATATGAAAATGGGCTACGAAGAGAAAACAAGTAGTTTTTTTACTCTGAAAAAAAAACATGGTATCTACTCGTGGGATAAGTGTAGCTATTGTTACGCTGGATGCAGCCTGCTTCCAACCGGCCCCTTTGGAGATCGATGGGGGAGGCCTAAGTCCAGCAGTGGACGCCCTACGGCTGAAATTATGATGATGATGATGAAGTGTATTGTTTTGCATTGTGTTATTTTATGTTTGCCCAAAGTTTGACAACTAGTGTTTTTTTAAAGCAGCCAACCTCAGCCAACATAGATGAACCGTTTTGCCACGTTGTACATATAGGGATACTTCTTTTGTATCGTAAATCTCGGCGACTTTGGGATATCATTTTACTTGTTAGTACTCAGAAAAAAAACAAGCCGGTTGAACGGAATAAAATCCAAGGGCACCCCTTCATCTACATTTTCTCCCGTTACACTGACAACATACCAAAGATCGATGTAGTAATGTTGATACTATATGACATAAACTCCATTTTCCGTTCTATTTACTTCTCTTTTCTGTGGTTTTTCTCAACGCGGGCGAAGCAGTGGCTAACAGCTATAATTTAATATTTAAATTAGATAGGTAAAACCCAAACTGTTATCATATACGTGGCATTGCATAATACCTACCTACATAAATAACTGATGTGAAAAGTAAATTTTATGTCATATACCTTATTACGTATCTATCTACTTACATGTGTTTAATCAGGGGCTTAGGGCATCGGGTGAACCATTAATGTAAATGTTGTTATATATACCGACCACTGATTAATTGAGTTGAATGCTCTGCGAAACGATAAACGACCTTGTTTATCGTTTATGTTATGAATACTTACGAGCTCCATACGTAGATATAATGCGTGGGTGACTAGGTATGTAGGTATATCACAGCAGTTGCACCTGAAGTTTAGTTTGGCAACCCACGGCCAAACTAAACTTTAGGGGGTTTTGGCGCCAACGTGGAAAAAACATGTCGGCTCGGAATATTTTTCTAAACTTGTGTATTTTCGAGTGTTTATGTGTACTAAATGGTGAATTAATATTCATTAAGTGCTCGTAAACGTGCTCGAGTGTGCGAAAGTGATATAACGAGGTGAAACGTGTCTTTTCGTGATGTTTCCAAAACTCCATAGGAGCCTCTTCTAAAGTCTCCACCACTTTACAGGGGCATGAGTTTGACTTGACCGTGACTTACTTAGCTTGACTCTGACTGTGACTATGACTGGTTCGACCCTATTAAGACTACGAAAACTGTTTAATATTACGAGTAAAGGACATCGAATCCACGCTCATGAAAATTTTAACAAGAACTCTGTGGCGACTGTCATCAATATCGTACCTAATATTAACAATACAATTAATTAGATTTTAACAAGAGAATGTTCATCATTTTGCAGATGCAAGACCACCAAGAAAAGACTACAATCAACTTTCATCGAATGAAAAACTCGATAATCGACAGACAGAAGACGTTCATATCGAAGAAGCGGACCCGGAATCGGACGCAAGCAGCACTGATTTGGACGAGCGCGACACACGCGGCGTTTGTCCCCCCCCATGCGCGCACGACAGATACAACAACAACATACGTCGGCACGCGCATGATGATTTTAGCGATGACACCGATTACGGTAAGTTTCAAACAAGGAAGTTGCAAGGAAAGGAACGCGTTCTGTCAAAATATTCCCATACAAAACTAAACCTTAACGTCTAACGATAAGGTTCATAATAATGTGGCTAGGAACATGGAGGTAAAACGAGCTCACTGAGATAGCTACCACGGAGGAAGTGTATACCTTTCTAAAGATTGCCATTACATAAAACATATATTTTAGTAAAACTCTGTTTTAAACTATCTCAGCTGTTCACTAAAGTTATATAATGTTGTGGAATCTCATTCCACAACCACCACGGTAATTATCCCGCAATCATATTTTAGTAGTTTTACTTATTCAATCGGACATACCAGGCAGGCCCTATTTTGGGGTGTAAACATAAAATTACTACCAATGAAATAAAGATAAATTTTTATTTCCATTTTCTAACGGATATTAATGTAGATAATATATCTAATGTATCATGTACAAATTTAAATTTTATTTTTCAGTAACCATGTAGGTTCCTAGTATAATTACTAGGAACCTTCATGGTTCTGCTGAATCATGAAGCTACTGGCAGCATTAACGACATGGCGTTTTTGATTGTTTGCTTACTATATTTTGTTTTTTCAAGCATGATTTTTGAATATTTATTTTAAAATGGTGAAAAATTTCTGTATAAGAAACTGTGCTAGTGAATCATTCGGTGGCTGCGGCATATCTTTTCACAGGTAGGTACACAAAGCTTGAAATACAAGAAAATGTTTACTAGGGTGTCCATACACGTGTGAACATGAACAATATTTTGAACAATGAACAATTATTTTTATACATTATGTTTTAGCATGACCTAGGGATATTTTAAAGTAATACGCATTTCGGCGAGTGTGCGCAAAAGCTTCGAGCCCTTGTTCCACCCTCCCCCTTTTACTTAAGAAAAGTAGAATGACTGCACATGCACACTACCCTCCCTTCCTAGTGAAAATTCCAAAGATTTGAACTCAACGATTTGGGTCTTCATTTATGATACGTACTGCCCAAGAATGGAACTACCTGCCGTCCTCCTTGTTTCCTGAGAACAACAAACTAGATATCTTCATGGCTAGTGATAGATAGTGACAGTGATAGTGATAGTGTGATAGTGACTGCTAGTCTGTGGAATGCGCTGCCTGAATGGGTGTTCCTCGATACTTATACAATCTGGGTGTCTTCAAATCACGAGTGAATTGGTTTCTTCTAGGCAAGCGTGCTCCACCGTAGACCGCATCATCGCTTAACATCAGGCGAGTTGGCGGTCAAGCGCAAGCCTATTATTTATATTAAAAAAAAAGATATGTATAGATAGATATGAATAGATTTCTAGATCAACGTGTTCCATCCTCCGCCACACCGTCACGTACCATCAGGTGAGTAAGTGGCGAAACGTAGATCTAGTACCACCATCCAACGGTGAACCGAGCTTTCTGTGTACAGTTGTATCGTTCAAGGGTGTTTCGACGAATCGTACGGGAATCATTCTAAATATTACATAAAAAATGAAAGTACCTAAATTCATCGCTGAATATATTTCATGTTACAGTATACCAACAAAAGAGGATGTAAGAAAAATGTGGTTGGAAGTAATTCTTAGTCGAACAGCAAGAATAACAAAAAACTCCAGGGTGTGCAGTTTGCACTTCAACACAGAAGATTTTATAAAGACACTAGCGACCCGCCCCGGCATCGCAGGTGCAATGCTAATACTAAAATAATATATACGGAATGTCTTTATATACCTACAACGTTCACAGCTTTTTGTCATTAGGCAAAACAAACATGTTTTCTTTAGAGGTTACTCTTTAAAGAGCGACATTATGATTGGCCATGTGAAAAACACGCCGCCGGTACCGGCCTGTTGCGGTACTGGCCGGGGGGCCGGTACCGCCGCAACCGCTATGTCCCTGCATTTTAAATCTTTAATATCTTCGAAAATGTTCATATAAATTACATGCTGTAAACGGCCATATTGGTCTATATTAAATGCACAAAGTATTTAAGGTACTTAATTGGATAAAGATTAATGCTGTATTGCTTAAAATCTCTTCGTTATCACGTAGGGTTCAGCCAGCGTTTGCAATGTAAGCGCAAAAAAAATATGTTTATTTACGACATTACATTAGAAACCTCTACAATTATCAGTGTTTCTCTACTATATTATGCATGTATTATATATATAAACCTTTCTCTTGAATCACTCTATCTATTTAAAAAAAACGCATTAAAATCTGTTGCGTAGTTTTAAAGATTTAAGCATACATAGGGACGGACAGACAGCGACAGCGACTTTGTTTTATACTATGTAGTGATAGTGATGTAGTGATGCTCTCGACAAACTTTGAAAACGAATGTAGTTCCATGTCATTTTCCCGCAGTAAGTAAAATATGCCAAATAGTAGTCATGCCAATCTTCTATATTTATAACAGCTAAATTCACTCACTCACTCACTGATTTGTCACGAAATCTCAAAAACTATTTCACTTACGAAGCTAAAATTTGGCACGTAGATTCCTTATGGGGTATAGAGGTCCGCTAAGAAGGATTTAGCGAAAAAGCCGAATTAAAGGGGGCAAATGGATGTTGAAAGATTATATTAAAGTCCTTTGTTTTTGATGATACTCAGGGATAAAATTTGGTATTCAGGCTAATAGTTTAAATTAAATAAATACTGTTATAATATTTTTACAAAAAAGAAAGATTAAGGAGGTGGAATTGTAGTTTGTATGTTGTGTTGAAAGTTATGCAACTACGAAATTGTAATTTGACAAGTGGGTGTAAAACTTCATTAAAAAATATTTTACGAAAGGGCCGAATTAAAGGGTCCAAAAAAGGTTGAAAGTTTAGGTGAAAGTGTACGCGTACGAAGTCACACGGGTAACGGTTAGTTTATTATAAATACAAAAGTTTGTCTGTTGTATGTGAAAGAGGAACAAACATCTTAACTTAACTTTGGCGTTTATAATATTAGTTGAAAGTAGGATAGGATGCGAAAGTGTGTTTGTTACTCTTTTACGCAGTAACAGAGCAACAAATCAATTGAGTCTTATAACAATAGCCGCTAAGCCATCTCAGAGGCCTTCAGGCGTCCTGGCGGCCTAAAATTCTGACATTAGCGCTCGTCACTATATGAACGTCCTGTATTTACTGAGAGTACCAATACGATGATTTTAGGAATTACCTACAATGTCTTCGTTTCCTCAAAATCATGAACACCCTACAAGAAAAGGACAAATTACTCCGTGCTCGCTTTTCCCTCGGACCGTTTTTTTAGCATGAGTACTCGATCCAGGTCCCTTTAGGGTATATATAAAATCCTTGGTTTCAAACAATTTCGCGCAAAATTTAACTTACAGGAACTACCGGAAGATAGACAAAATCGATGCTGGATTGACATGCGCCGTAAACAGCAGTCACTCAACGCTCGTGCTCACTGCCACGGAACACTATTTACTCAAGGAGCTCACTACTCACTGACTACTGAGTGAGAAACTGTGGAAAAACTGGAGAAACTAGAGATGGGGATGGGTCAATTAGAGATTTTTAAGTCAACTCGAGTTAGAGCTGTTACACTACACTGTCTGCCGTGCCGTGCCCAATATTAAATAAAAAATGCAAGAAAATTCTCTATGGTTCATGGTTTTTGTCAACTTGACGGGAAGTTTTGGCGCCAACGTGGAAACAACATGTCGCATCATTGTATTATTTTCATAAACTTGTGTAGTTGCAAGTGTTAATGTGTAATAATGTCAATAATGATGGGTTATTATTTATTAAGGGTTCGTGAATGTGCTTGGACCCGGGTATGTCCTAAAACTGCGACCAGAACCACTAGAGGATGGGCAGCAGCGTCCTCCTACTTGAATGGTGGAACCTCCTGCGATCCCCAAGCCGCCTGCCAAGCGTGGGGATTATGGCAAACCCCCCCTTAGTGGGAGGCCTATATATTCAGCAGTGGATGTCTTCTGGCTGATGATGATGAATGTGCTTCAGTGTGGGACAGTGATATAATTGGGTGCAATATGTATTTTAATGTCGATTCCAAAACTCTAAAAGAAGATTCTAAAACTCCAATACTTAGAATAGTCTTCTTTACAATAAAGGCTAATTCTGATTCTGAAGAGCCTGTAGAAAGGTCACAACTATTTTACTGGGGCAATACTACTTGTAAACAATAAAAATACAGAAGACGAGGCGGTATGGCTTTAATGGCTTGAGCCAGTTTAGCAATGGGCGAAAAAAACCAACTTGACGGACCATTTAATGTCACTGTCAGTGTCAAAGTGAGTCAGTTTGTCATTCTTTTCTTCGAGACTTGGTTACGGTTGCTTTGTTTCGTTTAGTACTGTTTTTGATATAAGAAATACGTAAAATGAATATTTAACTCCAAGCAAATACCTTGATAAACATTTACGAAAACGCACAAAGTGTATTAGACAACAATGGCCAATTTAAAGTCTGATTTGGATCAATATTTACTTCAAAACGAGAGTCGTCGGAGTAAGTTTAGCCTACCACACTTCTCTACTCCAAGTTTTCTCTCTCGAAGCACGGAGGAGACTCCTACGAGCACAACTAGTAGCACTGCAACATGGTTTGAAAACGTTCAAAAGGAATATTTCACATTGGTAAGTTTATTCAGAATAAAATCTTGTAATAGATGAGTCACTACCAGAGTTTATCGACAAATTGACCCAGTTGGCAATCTATTAATTATTTACACAATCAAAGAATGTGAAACAGTGGGTATTAGGTTACAAGTCTGGTACCATTTATTGGAACAATTGCTTCACTAACTGGTCACTGGTTTACTTACATCGAAACTTTATGACTTACAGAGTAGAACGCAGCGGTTCCTTGGATTTGGAATATGTTTGTGCCTTGGGATCCTGTGCTTCATATTGTCGTTCCTGTACATACCAGTGTTGCTGCTCAAAGCTAGAAAGTTTGCTCTACTATTTACTTTGGGAAGTCTCTTCTTCCTGCTCAGGTATGTTTTCAATTTTAAACGATGCAGCAAATACTAATTAATTCTTTATGTAACAGTATTGTTACAACTACTTTGATAATATTATTAGTAAATTTACTAATAAAAACTATTAATATTATAATTTTTTATTAGTAATAGGCTTGCATTTGGCCACCAATTTGCCTGATGTTAAGCGAATATGCAGTCTACGATAAAGCACGCTTGCATAGAAGTAACAGATTCACTCGTGATTTGAATTTTGAAGACGCCCAGATTGTAACTATTGGGGAAAACACCCTTTCAGGCAGCGCATTCCACTGAATAGCAGTTTGTACAATAAAAATTTAATCAAAGTGCTTTGTAGCGATTTTGTGCCAGCTCTGGCAGTCCGATAGAAAAATGGGCATTACAAATTGTCATACTTGTGTAGCGGACATTTTCCGAAACTAGGCCATTCACTGGCCCATTTTGCGTCACCCGGCTGTAGCTAATTCAGCCACCCGGTCTCCTCCAGGAAAGCCAGCAGGTCGCTTATGCATGCGCAGCTTCCCAGTGTCCTCGGTGATCCGAGGATAGTTACAAATTGTCATAAAATTACTTCAATTCCATCTAATCAACGTCATTATTATTCCATTACAGCTTCAGCTTCCTGTATGGGCCATGGTCGCACATCAAGTCTATGTTCTCAAAGGAGCGGGCACTCACCACCTCCGTTTACCTCGTGACACTCACCGCCACACTGTACTGTGCCCTGCACCTGCAGAGCACCCCGTGGACTATAGTCTGCGCTGTACTCCAAGTTATGGCATTGTTCTGGATGATGATGGGCTCTATCCCGGGGGGATCCACCGGAGCGAGGTGGTTTGGTAGCATGTTCAAGTCTTCTGTATCAAATACTCTGCCCATTTAACACATTGTTAAACTTGTGTGTTGCTCAGTGACGTTTTAAGACTTATTTTGATAAAATAGCATTATGGATTTTACTATGGAAACTTATGTGGTTTTCACACGTTTTATTTATATGACACAGGAATTACTCGCATATTTACTCCGACTATAGTTTCAACCGCATTCAGTGATCTTTTTCATGGTGTTGCACACATGCGGCCATCTCACTTTGCATTGAACTGACTGGAGTAAAAGGCTTAATTAAAAAAAATATATCGTCGCAGGAAAGGCAAATTTACTGAAGCTCCAAATGACCATTTCGAGAAAAAGCCGTTTTAAGTTTTTTTTTTCGTTTTTAATTCATAACTTTTTTCCCAGCACAAGAATTTCGATGACGTCAAGGTAAACTTTTATTAATTTGTCATTTTCTATGTCCAGAAGTACAAACCATAATAAATGGACTGCTGGTTTGTGATATAGTGGCGCTTAAGTAAAAATGACTTCAATTTACAGTAAAGCAAAATTTCTTAACCGCCATTTGATTCAAATATTTATAGCAATCAAAATTACTTATAACTCAAAAATGCTTATAAATTAATATAATTGCTTAGCTTTAAATTGCCGGAAGCCAAATTTACTTAAAATTTACTTGTAATTTATTGCAGGAAAACAAAATTACTTAGGTGACAGGCAAGAATAAAATGCCAAAAAAGTGTCGTTTAAGGACTCTGGTTGATGAAAAAACCCCTTTTTTCCTTTTACTGAAACGCCAAAATAGTGCTCGTATCGCTATGGGACCCAGACTGATCGATGCAGAAAAAAACGCTGATTCCGAATATCTATATAACTCAATATTCCTATTTTGGCGCTTCAGTAATTCTGCCTTTCTTGCGACGATATATATGTATAATTAAAATAAAGTTTTTTTTTTTTGTTCCTTTTTGGCTTGAGTAATTCCCGTGTCATATAAATAAAAAGAATTATGGATGTTGGTTAGTTTTTGCATAAACACCAATTTTGTAAGTTTAATAATACGGTAAGAGGCCCAAGTGTTGATTATTTTTTCCAGTTGATCTTAGTTGCTGCCACTATTTATGCCACTAGTGAGGTTTGCTTTTATAACAGCATATACATAATTATTTAAAAACTATGTTGTTATAGTAATGTTATTTCCTACAGGCATTATTGACTGATTTAGGTACCAATAATCTCTATGCAAACAATGATCAGTCTATAGAAAGCATTTCTAGTTGAAAGTGATTCATTTGCTGTAGTTTATGCAAAATGTTAACAACATTCTCGGGCTTGGTAACCCATGCATTTGCTCCTTGGGTAAAGGTGGCAATTATTGTAATTTGCGGCATCTGCAAGAATGCATCTGACAGTTCCAGTAACATCCTAAAAGCTGAATAAAAACAGTAAATTCTGATCCCTTCTACTAGCTTATTGAACGTAAAATTGTAGTTGTCATTATTCTATTGTAATACTTAAAAATAAATTTGTAAGGTATGCAAACTTTTAAAATTTATTGCAGCTGTCAGACGGATTCTCGCATTGGCCGGACTGTAGAGAAAAATAATTTATGTGAAAACAGGTACTTTGGATATTCCACATTTTAATACAAAAATTGGTATAATAATTTTTGAAACTTGTCTAATAATTGTATTTATATAATAAGTATTTATACATGGAATAATTGTTATAAGATTTGCGATTTAAAAATGAAATTGGGTGCTATTGGTATATCAAGTATTTGTAATTTTGAATAAAATCAAACCATCGAACTTCTGCTCATGTTTACTGTTAATTAAGTAGGGATGAGAATTTTCAAAGCAGCCGTGACTGCTACAAATGGTTCTCTATTATTTATTTTATTGTGTAGCAAGAAGACAGGGCTCCGATTCTACTAAAGAAATTCTTTTTAAATTGTAATTGTTTCAATTTTATTTCTTAAATAATTGCCTCAAAATAGGCATGATGACTAATATTTTTTATTACCTCATAAAAAAGATGATCATAAATAGAGCACATTCGCGAAAACAAAATTAGAATTAGTTCAAAAATAAATAAGATATAAGCATTTTAATTTCATGCTAGACAGAGAGCATACTATACTGAGCCGTGACGTCACGCCTCAGGCGCGCCATACAAATGCTATACTAGCACACGCTTTGCGAGAAAGGGATAGAGCATCCCCACCTAAAACTTTAAACGCTCATATCTCAGAGATTTATCAGCCAAATTAATTTATTTTTTCAGTGTAATGTATTTAGTTATATTCATCGCTAAGCCAGTTATTTGTAATAAATTAAACATTAGGACACATGCCTATTGACAGTTTAACAAAAAATATACTAGAAAAACCACCTTATATTAAAAGTATAAATTATAATTTATAACTTAGTATAAAAAAACTGTCAATTTTGAGGCAATTATGTAAAAAATAAAATTGAAACAATTTAAAAACAATTTCTTTAGTAGAATCGGGGCCCAGGTTTTAAATTCACAATCGTACTTTGTATGCATTGCTAAACCTTTGCTTAATGCTATTTCAGAACATAAGCTGTACATTTTTGCTTTGTCAATTATTTATTTCCTTTACATTAATTTAAAAATTAGGTTTAAAATTATAAAATAAAAACATTTTTTGTTTGTTTTAACTTTATCATAAACACAAATGTTTCTTATTTTCTCCTCTTTGTGAATACTTGCGTAATTTTAATTTGTTATTTTAGCCATCTTTTAAATTTAATAAATAACAAACATTGAATTGCAATTTTTATTGAGCCAAATGTGATGCAAGTTTTAAGAAGACATGTTATTCTGAAATCTACAAAATGGTGTATTGCAAGTAACAACTAGTGGCTTTAGGGGCTTAGGGCCAATTCATACTGACGCATATGACGAGACAACACGGCAGCACTCGTAGCCGTATGGAAACTGGCCTTAAGGGTGCATTTCTACAGAGCCGAGGTGCGGAACGGAGCCATATCCTGGAATCAACCAATCTCATTGGCTGAAATCCACATCTCATCTCCGCTGAGATTCAATGAAAACAGCAGAGTTGAGAATAATTTAACAAATTGTATTAGGTACTGTAGTAGGAGACTGTAAATCTACCAAACTGAAGTCTGGTAGCTTTCCAACATGGAAACATACTACCAACAGTAGTATTCTTTTTCTTTTCAAGTTTTTTTTTTTGTTTCCGCGGATAAGTGTATAAGTGTACTTGTATTTTTCCCTAATTGGAAGAAAGACTATACTATAGCGGAGCTGAGTGTAGCGTGGTGCAAGTGTCGTGAAGTTTTTGTATGGTGGCTATACAAAAACTTGACGACCGCCAGGATTCGAACCTGCGCCATCCAGGGCTTATGCCCCGAGTAAGCTAGTCGCTTTCCTGTCGGCCTGTCTTAGCAACCAATCTAAGCGTCCGTGACTCCATCTATAATTCTTGCTACCTGAAAGTAACTACTCAGCTAGAACCTTTACATGCCCCAAAGCTGAGAGATGACGCCTTTCTACTAACTCGAAAGAAATTTAATTTTTTTGAATTGTCTAGCATTCAGTGCCTACTATGTATGTGTCGTACATACCCACCAATGTTTTATGTGTGCATGGTGCTTCCAGACGAGGCGCTGACTTGCAACGTGTGCGACCGTTCGTTCTCCACCCGCCGGCAGCTCGCCGATCACCAGCAGAAGAAACGACACTTTGGGTAAAATAATTCTATAATCACTAATTAGAAACTAAAATACTACCGCCAGTGTTTGAAGGCCTCAGTAGTGAAAATATGAAGACAGTTATCGAAAACTTCGACTATAACTATATTATCCTAAATATATATTTAGACCTAGAGATGGAGGCTGTACGGTCCCAACCGCACAGACTTTGTACCTACCTTGGCCTAGCGGCCGAATCTGGGACACACGTGTTTCTACCGCGGAACTAAGAGTTAACATTATTAATAGAATTAACTAGTACTATTGAGTAGTAATTAAGACACCACACGTGTAACATCGCTGGAGGAAATTATACAATCACCAACTATCAAGCAGTTTCTCTCCAGCACCCACTACTCCACAACAACGCTGTACAGTCTCAGCCACACTACGGCAGACTGTACAGAGGCTCACCAGAATAATAATTAAGATATTAAACTCCCTCATAGAAACCTCCTCCAATAACTAAGAGGAAAAACCATTAGGAAGGTATGCAAAACTGTACTGGTGGTAACTGTGGGTTGACTGGGTATGCATTATAATTATGCATGCACATGCGTGAGAAACTGCACGCAGAGAACTGCTGACCGAGATCTCAGTGGCGTGCATTATAGGAGAGGCCTACGACCAATAATGGAGAATCAAAGGCTGATGATAATGATGACTCCATCGTAGTACGCAACATCGCTTAGCATCAGGCGAGTTGGCTTGGCGGTCAAACGCAAGCCTAATATTGGACAATAAAGTGTAGGTCCAAGGGGAACCACCTGCTTCAGCCGCTATCGTACTTGTAATATTAGTTTCTGTCATGACGTCCTTCGATAATGAACTGGTCAGTGATTTGAGGATCATTCTCGATAGATCCATTGCTAAGATCCATAATGGATCTATATATAATTTTTTCCATTTTAAAATTATGGATCTATCAAGAACTTTTTTTCTCACTAGATCTATTAGAATTCCTAACTAACCAACCAAATAGGTGTATCATTGAAAAAGAATATTAGTTGATCCGTTTCAGTTGGTCAGTTTAGTTGATTGGAGTGGAACAAATTTAGAATTCCTAACTAACCAACCAAATAGGTGTATCATTGAAAAATAATATTAGTTGATCCGTTTCAGTTGGTTGGAGTGGGATGACCGATCTATTAGTAGTTCCTCGATGGATCTATTGAGATTTTTAATTCTCATTGGATCCCATTTTGAAAGTATGGATTGAGGACAAACACACGCACATATTTATACTTGTAGATACATATCGTATTGAAGTTAGTATTGCGCTCCCATCACGTCTTCCTGTTATAGGAGATTAGATTTAAAGATGTCGTTTGTTTCCACTGCAGGTGCAGCGCGTGCGACAGCCTGTTCCCGTCGCTGATGGCCCTGGAGCACCACAAGGAGGAGTTCCAGCACTGGAGCGAGTCCTCGTGCTGCTCGCGCTCCGAGGACTCCAGCGACAGCGAGGCGTGCCACGAAGACCGCCACCGCCTGCTCTAATGCACGCATCTCATCGTTGCCGGGAAGCCCCAACACCTGGGCACTTTTGTCTGAACACGCGTTTTCAGTGTTATGAACTGTTCTGCAGGCTAACCATAACTTAAGTATTCTTATTTTAGACTTGATATCTCCACTAGATGGACAGACGACCTAAAAGAGACCGCAGGGAAACGCTGGATGCAGGCCGCTTCCAACCGGCCCTTTTGGAGATCGATGGGGGAGGCCTATGTCCAGCAGTGGACGTCCTATGGCTGAAATGATGATCTCTACTAGAAAGGGACCGTCCATTAATCACGTGAGGCTTGACGTCCCGCTAGGGGTGAATGCACAATACACCCCTAGCGGAACGTCAGTGCAGGAATTATCGCCCCCATCTCGAATCACGTGAAGCTTGAAAGTGGGGGTTTAGCAAAAATCACGAAATGTCACAATTATTACACAAACAATAGTCTTAAACCACACCAAGGGGGAGGGGGGTTTCAAAATAATAAAAAAAACATCACGTGATTAATGGACGGCCCCAAAGCGAGAAAAAAATAAATACAAGATTAAAATAAGAATACTAATACAGATGCCTTATTATAGATGTCTTATCGGGATTCGGATTGTGATCGTGATCGCATGCCATCTCACTCACGCACGTGGTGCGAGTAAGTAGATGCGAACGGGATGGCATGCAATCTCGATCACAATCAAACTTCTATAATAAGGGCGCAGGTTGTGATAGCCCTGAGCGAACAATGGCTCGATCACGTGTAACGCGAGCGGGCTATGGAACACTTGCTCAGAGGAATGTTCGTAAATGAAAACGTAGGTTCAGACACGTATATCACGACTCTTCATTTCACTATTCTGACTTACTATGAACTGATTAGATATTGTAAAGGCCGTCGCATACGCCCGATACAGACAGACTCAAAGCAATGCATTTTTGAAGTGAAAACTTCTTTAGGCACGTTGGGCACTTTTTGGGGATGGGGAAAAGCACTGAACTCGCGTGACCGCCACGCTCAGGTACTCGTTCGGGTAAAGTCGGCTAAGAGAGCGAGAGAGATATATTAGACCTTGATGAAGTTTTTACTTCTTTAATTCTAATTATAGGGCTTTTTCGTACATGTAAATATGCCACTCTAATTATGATAATTCGCATTGTTTTATTTCTATACAATAGTTTGTATAGCATTCTGGCCGAGTCTGAAAAAGACTTGGCCAGAATGCTGTTACAGCAACCTAATTTGTAGCTTAATCATCATTTCAGCCGTAGGACGTCCACTGCTGGACATAGGCTTCCCCCAGCGATCTCCAAAAAGGCCGGTTGGAAGCTGCCTGTAGAATTGAATTTGTAGCCTACTGGTTGATGAATTACAACAGTTCTTCAGATATTTTGGTCCCAAGCAAGCAATGCATTAAAACATCAAAGTTGTCATTGTATTGAAATTTAAGCCTTATAGGCCTCTTTTACACGGTGCAAGTAAGCTGCGCAACTTTTGAATGATACGCGTATCATTACAGTAATTTATTTTAATTGTTCTGGGACATTTATAATAGAACGAATAGAAAAAAAAAATGTGTAACTTAAAATTGCAACATTTGTGTTAAGAATTTTAAATACGACGCGATAACCACGAGTCACGCGTCACCCTTTCGGGGGTAGGATAAAAGTCCAGCAGTGGACTGTTAAAAGGCTGATTATGATGATGATGATGAACCACGAGGCATACTCAGTCTACACCTCAAAATAACTATGTGTACAGAAAAATAAAGCATTATTGACGCATAGGAAAATTTGGTGACAAATTTAGAGTCGACAGCGTTAAAAATGTACTTTTGAATTTCCTCTTATTACTTCCTTGTTCAACATGAGCCTACATTCCCAATGCTTTGAGTAATCTGTGTCAAGCTGATAGGATACCTTTGTACCTACTGGCCCTATGGATTTTTTTTACAGGATACTAACAGTAGGTATAGGCAAGGTTGCCGCTGCCTCTGGCTCAGTACCAACCACTGATTAAATATATATTTGTACCAATATTTAGACCCTAATTTTCTAACAGCTTCAGAATTTGACCCTCCATTATGTTATTTGCTGTTAATGTAACAGACGTGTCGGACTTGGTTGACGGACCGCCATCCAACCAACAGGAGAAAGAGAAAATTTTCTTTCTCTCCCATTGGTCAGATGGCAGTCCGACGTACCAAATCCACACAACATCTGTTTTATATTATGTATACAAGGGCTTTTATATTCACGCCTTACACCCTTAGTACAAGTTTTGATAGTATTCGAAAACTCTTTTCGTTTTCGTATTGTTCCATACATTGCTGGGCTAAAAGGTATTCGAAAACTTTTCTCGTATTAGAGTGAAGCAATATATACCGCCGCTTACTACCGATTTTAGTTTCTCCACGTTTCCGATAGAGGCGCTTTACTAAAATGTATGGAACAATACGTAAACGAAAAAAGTTATCGAAAACTATCAAATCTGAGATGTCATCAAGCGTATTGTTCTGTGTTATGGAAATAAATTTACATAAATATCTTTGGAACGGAACTCAGTCACAATCTGTAACTCCTGGCCAAATTCTACCTAGAAAAGGTCTAGATGGTTGCAAGGTGGTTAAGTGTTGAGCTGAGGGCCTAATGCGAGTTTTTTTTTGTTTGCGTTTACTTACTCGACCGCGTCAGCGTAAACCACGATTTGTATGAAAAAAGCACTGCGCCATCTGGCGCCATATAGATGAAACTGCTCTTATTTCATACAAATCATAGTTTACGCTAGTGCCATCGAGTAAATAAACGCAAACGAAAAACTCCTAGCATAGGCTGTGGATAAATTGTCTTACCACCTTTTTTATCCACGCCTAGACACGACAAAGCTAGAATGTCTTTCTCTCGCGGAATAAAAATGGTGGAAAGACAATTTATCCACGGCCCGTGCTAGGCCAGCTGGAGTTGAATTAGACACCAAATCAGCATTTAATTTGCCCATAACTTTCCCCGATGGCCGGTCAAATTCCAAGTCTCCAGTGCGTATTTTTCCAAATTACGGTTAATCTCTGTACATGTTATGCCTTAAAATTTGTAGGGAAACAATATGTTTTGTGTAATGTTTCGGACAGGAGACCGACTTGAGACAAACATGGTCTGAATGTTGTTACAAAATGTTTTTTATTTTGTTTGGTACTGAGGTGGAATTAGGGGTGCCACGGTTCAGAATGCTCATAGTTTGGCGCGACCTTTACAGTATCTATTAATTATCTGCAATGTTAGATCGAGGCCATAAGAACAAAATGACAGTTTACTTAACACTTTTACATGGAGTCAATTCAAGTTATGGCCTCTGATTAATCGACAAAAACGATGGCACTAAACTTAGCTATTGGAATTAAAAGTACAACAAAATCTATAAATAAAAGTAAACGGCTATAAAATTTTTGATAAAACTTTACATGTGTCTATAGATCGCTAAGGTGACTTTGAAAAGGATTCTTACATATAAAATCAAAGATATATAAAAAGATAATGCCACATTTGCTCTCATGGCCTTTATTTGCATCTCTCTCTGTGTAACAAAGTTGTCAAAGTTACTATCGGTAGCATCAATGTCAATACTGAAAGATTTAAACATAGGACTCGAGTACATTGATAATCCTAATATAAATAAGTGTAACCTATCAGTTGTTATCGACAGGTATTGTAAAACAGTAATAATGCCTAATCTCGTTCTCTGTATACCTTAGAGAAAGCCAAAGAATTCAATCAGAAATTGTTTCACACAAAAACACATTAGAAAGAAGTTTTAAACATAAAATAACTTCTCGACTACGAACAAGGTATATAAGGTAAATTAAATTGAACACATGTTGCAAAACGAGCCCAATCGTTGAAAACAAGTCTTTCTTGTTCTTTATGACGGGTCGTCTGTCTCTAGTTGACCCAATGACAATATATCCACTTGACTGCTCCTCTTTTACTTCGCATAAAGCCAAAGGTTCTAACATGTCAACCTAAACTATTTAGAGCGGGCCAATCCTAGACGCGAATTGAATGAATGACTTTTGATTCTCCAATCACAAGCGTCGAGCCGCGTCGTGTCTCCAATCACAAGCTGCCCCCCGCGACCGACGTGGCATCATTTTGCAAAAGGGAATTTTGCCTACGTGCGCGATCAAGTGGTTATATTATCTTTGAGTTGACCTGTGCACTGTATATGGTAAGACTAACTTATCTATGAATTTAATGGGGGCGCCACCCAACACTCTTTTTGAACAAAAACAAAAAAAAAACAGTTCAATCATTTGGCCACCTTTACAACTTTGGTTGTTCTACCAGAAGCTAGAGTAGAATGGATGTGGTGGACTTACGTGTGGCCTTTTTCGGCCTGAGTTGAAATTCTAAATATACCTTATTCATAGCTCTGCAAAAATGACTAAACTAATCGAGGACACACAAGGAAGAACACTTTAAATTCTGGATGAATTCATTGGTTCCATTTCTAACAAATGTCAAACAGTAGTGATGAAAGTTGTAGACCACAATGATGCCTCAGATGAGGCATAGCCATTGAAAAAGAAATATAAACTCATCGTGGCTTCCATCAGACAGTTTGACATGAATTGTGAATGCGTGTCAAGCATTGGAAAAGAAAACTATCATGTAACTGAAAAAACGCACTATAATTTACTTTTAATACGCTAGTATAAACAGTAAGTATAAATACAATATTCGATGATCTCGGCAGAGAATGAGATTCTTGACATCAATTTAAAAGGCAAGATCGTAAGTCCAATAGGCCTGACGTTAGACAATCGTCTACCAGCCAAATACTCATATTTAGTGTAAATTCGGTCAATCCGTGACCTCGATCTTCTCACTTATCTTCCATGGAAAGTCCTTTTATATTGACATGCGGTTTGCGAGAAAGTACAGAATAATCGTGCAATGATTTCTGTTCCGAATATTATGGTTACATATCAAAATGTAAAGCGTATGTTTTGCGTGAAAAACAAACCGCCGCGTGAATGGCATCCTTTAAACGTACCTATTCAATCTGAGTGTTAGTATTTAATGTTATAATTCACATCCCGTTTGTTGTTCACGCAAGTGGGACGTAGCTAACTTCATACCTGTTGTAAATACAACTTCCTAGTGATATCCCGGCAATGATGCATATCACGGTACCTTTTAAGTAATCGTAATGACTGATATAATAGTGTAGCTACATGTAAGTATATACGATAGATTCGCGTCATCTCCACACGTTTAGAATATCTATTAGCGACACACAAGTGTAAGGAACGTACCCGACGTGGCCTCGGCGAGGCGTCTTCAGTCCTAGTATTATATTCGCAACTATTTACTTATCGTTCCACTAGTAATGTAATATTTTTGTATCGTAACTACATTAATCAAAATGTATCATTCCATTACAGCGTAAGCATCACCGAATCGAAAAGTGTACATAGATTACGAAACGAATATTTGTACAAATAAAAATACGATTGAAAATATGTACAGAAATGTTTATTATTATAGGAAATGGCAGTAGCACAGAGCGCAGGCTACGACTCGCGTACGAACCGCGCTATGTTCCGTCTGCCATCAACGTAGATACCGAAAGGCCGCGGGCGGCTCGTCTCGTCCGGGGAGCGACGTACACATCTTTCAATTTTCATAAATCGAATAATCGGGAATACAAATCACGAATCTCTCACGAAAGCATAATACGAGTAAGTCTAGGGACGCCGGCCGGGGCGGTCGCGCGCGCGGCCGGGTCGGTACACGATACATGTTACGTTACGTTAGGGTATAATATCTGAGGCGCGGGGCGCGGGCGCGCCGGGTCTACGCGGCGCCGTTCACCAGCGGCTCGGCCTTGGGCTTGGAGAGCGGGGCGGCGGGCGAGCGCCGCTTGTCGCGCGCCGGGCGTGCGGCCTCGCCCGCGCCGCCCTCGGGCGCCGGCGCCGCGCCCGCCGGCACCGCCGCGCCCTTCCAGCCGCCTGAACCGCCGCCCGTGCCGCCACCTGCCGACACAACACGGCTACACTCTCTGCACCACCGCACTCAGCACGCAGCACACATGCGACCGCCAAGAAAGATAGACTAAGAGGAAAGACAATAGCGGAACATTAGAGCGTAGATCGGAAATTTGCCTAAAAACGGTACTAATTTAGATGGCGCCGTAATTTGAGCGTGCTATAGGTTGTCTCGAACTTCCGTAAGCGCTACAGTCACATAATGTACGAAAGGGTTCTACAAATTACCGTAGAGCTAGTATCGCAGTCAAGTTTCGCAACATTTCAAGAAAAGCGCAACTCATAGCAATGGATAGCGCCTTTCTTTATTCCCTTGATAATTGTTGCGAAACTTGACTGCGATACTAGCTCTACGGTAATTTGTAGAACCCTTTCGTACATTATCTGACTGCAGCGCTTACGGAAGTTCGAGACAACCTATAGCACGCTCAAATTACGACGCCATCTAAGCTCGTACAGTTTTTAGGCAAATTTCCGATCTACGCTTTAATGTTCCGCTATTGGCTTTCCTCTTAGTATATCTTCCTTGCGACCGCTCAGGTTCATTCCTGTACCATCCACGGATTATACATTATGCAGATATGAACGTGAGTGGATGGAGGGCACCGTTAGGGAAACAATCTGAAAATCTTACATCGTGTGAAGCGATATAGTTAACATGCATCTCGCACATCGCTAGCGCGATCCTGGCTACTTTATGTATAAGCTCATTACACTGTAGGCTATAAAAAGTTCGTAAAATCAGATGCTTGAATGTTAGGTCGATATTTTACAATTATTTAAAGCATGTTATTTTACGAAGCTCAAAGAGTCGTGCAACTGAATATTTCTAACTACTAATGTTATTGTTTCTGAACGAAATACTGGTGCATTTTTGTGTTCAGTTTGAAAATCTAATAATGTAAAAATGTTGTGTGCGGTCATAAACAATAATGTTGGTTGATAGTTAAAAGTGTATGTACCGGAGAAAAATTAGTTTCAACAGTGATATACTATTAACAATTAGTGAAATTACAATAACGAGTTAATAATTAGAACACTGCTTGTGGGTAATGTTAGGAATAGTTAAGCAGGAAGCAACACTGAGGTCTGGTAGCGGGGCGCACGCCTGCTCGTAACTCCCGATGTGTTGTGTAGTGCGTGGGAAGTGTATATTCCGTTCACAAAACTTAGATATTTTATGTAAACAAAGAAATGTCACGAAAAGTCACTGTCAAAGTGAGATGCCAGTTGCTCAAAACATTTTTCACTTATGATCAATATTTTACTCTCTATTTTCCTCGACTTTGCTCTCGCGCGGTACAATGGGGGATATTCTGATAGTTCAAAAAAAATAATAAAAAACATTATTAAAAGATTGTAATAGAAGGCGTTATTATAGAGGCGTTGACTAATAAGATAGAAGAAATAGAGGGCAAATCAAACGTTGGCCAGAAATGTTAGGAATCCCTACTGTCCTACCAGTCTAATTAAATATTTTCTATCAAAATATGTTTTTTTAATCATAACATTGTATAGAACAGATATTACGTTAAAATAAATAGTACAACACGATTTTTATTTTATAATTGTTCCTATTACAACTAGAAAAACGTAATAAAATACTTTTTTGGTCAAATATTGTAAACTACCAGTATGAAAGATATTTTTTGCACTGGTAACCCCTTTGTTTACATAAAATATCTAAGATTAAATAACGGAGTGCAGTGAGGTGCCCCGGCCCAGTGTCGCGAGTACCTTGCCTCCTCCGGCGGCGGCGGCGCGGCGCGGAGTCCCCGGTGTGCCGGCGCTCCTCCGACGACGCCGACTCTACACACACATGCCAACTACTGCCCGCACCCCCCGCCCCCCGCCCGCCCGCACCGCCGCCCGCCGACGGGGGAACGCTCGTTTGCCATCTCTCACTCTGTACCACCCGCGCGCATCTCTACCCCGTGTAAGCTCATCGTGTATCGTATAGTCGCTGGCATCCAGTGAACGCAAAAGGCAGGCTGTCGTTCAGTGTGGAGGTTAAAGGGGGAGGCCTATGTTCAGCAGTGGACGTCTTCTGGCTGATGATGATGATGAAGTTCACACCGCGCGCTCTGCCACCGACTTTACGATATCTTTGCTTTGAAGTTAGCAGAACTGTTCTGTTAACTGTCAGGATATAATTCGTGATATAGCCCTAGCGAGTCTAACATCTGTCCGGCTACACGTCAAATTATTACTTGAGCCTTCGGAACAAGCAAAAACTCACGGTTACAACAACCCTTGTGAACCACAACCGTTGCAAGATATAGAAATAATTAACAGTGCTAACAGACGTACGGATTTGGTTGACGGAGCGCCGTCCAACCAACGGGAGAGAAAGAATGAGAATATCACATTTCCCTCTCTTTTTCTCCCTTTGTTCAGACGGCGGTTGAGGTCAACCATATCCATACGTCTGTTAGGACTATAAGATTGCTCCGTTTGTACATAATAAAGATATAGGTTAGAACCACCACCAAAAGATAATATTATGATAGCTTTACAAGACGCGAGCGAAAGAAGGGGAGCAATGACAGAACGCGCAGGCACCCGATAGCAAACGACTATTCCCCCGCGGTACTAAATAGTAACAACATTACACCCCATCCGTTCTTCTACATTATGTACTAATTAAAATGTAAAAACGGGTGCAATAAACGACAAACATAACGTGATGCATAGATACGCTGTATAATAGGTATATATAGAACAGAACGCTACTAACAACATTTTAACTAGCACATTCAGTAATATTTTCAGATTCCAAGAAACGAGCACATGTTTACAAACATACAATTTCATACTTTACAATTATTTGAATTAAATCATATCGATTTTTTTAAACTGAATCTCGCTTTATCAAATTGTAAAATATAAAGTTTACGTAATACTATCAGAGTAACGAGAATTTTAAGCATCAGGTTTTTTTTTTTTTTTTTTCATATATAATACAGTCAAAATCTGTTATAACGACATCGAAGGGACTACTCATATTGAGTCGTAAAAACCGATAGTTGTAACAACCGATAAGGCGGTCATATAACATTCAGCCAGGACCTTTGATTTTGGTCAATTTAACCGGTATGTTGTTCTAAACGATGTCGCCATAAACGGTTTTGACCAGTCAAAACAGATTTTGACTGTAATAGACAAACAAGTGACGGGCCACCTGATGGTAAGTAGTCACTGTCGCCAATGGACACCTACAATACCCGGGGCATTGGCGGTCATATTACTTATAACCAGACGCAAAAAGGAACTTGTTACTTCTGATAGCGTGATAAGATTCAATAACAGAATTTGATGCTTCATTTTGCACTATCTACATAAAATAATATAGATTCAGAAACTTCAAATAAGAGACGCATTGGGTAAACATCAGCTAAGCTCAGACCACAATATCGAAATAAGAAAAAATTGTGTGTAGCCTCTTCAATGCACATGTGTATCGGCAAGTTCATATTGCTACCACTAAATAACTGAGTTCAAATACTACAAAACAACTAGTACTGGCTTCAAAAACAACCATGTCACAGTTCGAAATCCCATTGATTAGGTTTAACAGTTGATTCCATGCCTTCGATATTGCGACTTGAAGCTCAAAACTAATACATTTATACGAAATTGATCACAAAACTTCAAACTGGAAAGACTGTCCAGGTTTTTTAATATTGTGATTGTTTCCACATAATTCGAAACGATCTTTTTCATGTCGGTGGTTTTACATTAAAACCCCAATCAATCAAAGTGAAGGAAAAATCTGGCGCAGACCACAAACTATTTAAAAACAAAAATAGTAGGCTTGCGTTTGACCACCATCTCGCCTGATGTAAAGCGATGATGTGGTCTACGTTGGAGCACGCTTGTCTAGAAGACACTCACTCGTGAAAGTGTCTGACGATAAAGACTACCTTCTGCTTTGTATGCTTCGATTTGACCGAGGTTATTTCCAGTCCAAAACACTGCATGCTGCCTACTTGTACTACTGGAGTAGCCCCAATTAAGATGTTGTCTACTACTGCAATTCTTGGATAGCACTTGACAGGTAGAATTAGACAGTTCAATCGTGATACAGATACAATATCAGTAGAAGCCTTTCGTATAGGCTGAGTCAAGTTTATTGTCACCCTGGTTGTACACTATCGCTGAGAACCCCCAACACCAAATAGTTTTCCCCATCCCAGAAAGTGCCCAACGTAAAAAAAACTTGGTAAATATTTTAATATGGTATATTGCAGCTTCAACGATAATAAAATCTAGAACATAATTTTTTTAAAAAGCAATCAAGTACATTATAGTAATAATGTATTGTAAAGGACTCTGCCCACTACACTATACCATACTATTAACATATCAGACTCAAATATAACTCGGCAAGCCCAATAGAGCATTGTCCAAATGTACTGACACGGTTAAGCTATCATTCCGATTACGGGTACCGCGACCGGCCTCAGGCATTATATTATACAGCGGTCCGCCCCGGCTCCGCACGGGTATAGTTATATAGCCTATTAAAATAGAATATATTAATCAGTGATAATGTAGCATTCAAATGGTGAAAGAATTTTTTAAATCGGTCCAGTACTTTTTGAGCCAATTCGTTACAAATATACTTACAAACAAATCTTTCCTCTTTATAATATTAGTATAGATGGGCTGGTATAGTGGCCAAAGACCTTAATACTAAAATGTATGGTAGCGCGTGTTTTCGTTAATTTCTTGTATTACGATATAAGGACTTGGGGTAATTCAGCGAGTGTACAGCCGGGACCAGTTATTAACTGTCGAAGTCCGAAACGGCGTCAGACTAAGAGCAACGAGAGATTAAAGGATCAAGATTGAACTTTCTAAATACGGCAATACACGTTGACCATAGCTAGCTAAATGCAGGCGACTAGTACCTACAAATAGATCGCCAATTTGTAATGTCTGCACTAGGCAAGCAGTGTCTACATTTTGTACATTGGTGGTTGGCATTGACTCGATCAAACTTGACCAACGGATGTTGAGTATAGCACTCGCAATGTATTAATTTGCTCGCGTTGGTTGAAATATGGCAAGCTATGCCCAACGTGTATTGCTGGCATAATACCAGCCAATTGATTAATTTTACGAAACCTGAGCAAGGCTAACATTCGCACGCTTCGTCATAGTGGTGCTTGTCTATTATTTTGTAATATTGGTACGTATGCTAGCTCTGCTGCCCCCACCACAGACTCATATCCTGAGAGATTAAATTATCCAGCTAATTTAAAATGACATTGCCTAGTTCACACTGAAAGTTTTGTACTTGACCAAATCCAAACATTATTTCTGCCTATAAAAGTTTATGTAGTAATAATAATATATTTTTTATTATTGAAACTGACGTGGTTTTCACACATTTTATTTATGTTACACGGGAATTACTCACGAGACGCAGCCGCGCGCGCGCACTCACCTTGAATAAGACCGTCTAATGCGGTTGAAACTATAGTCGGAGTGACCGGCTTAATCTTACGTGAGTAATTCCCGTGTAATATAAATAAAATATATTTTTTTCTAATGCAATTTGTTTATTTGAATCATTTGATAAGTGATACTATTCTCAACAAGTGACTTTACGTAAATAAATTTTTGTTGAATATCTTTAATGAGTTTTCTAGTTGATATAAGTCAACCAGACTAAGTAATGTTGAGATAGACTTCAGTTGATATTGTATGATAAAACTCCATCCCGTATTACTTTTTCCAGTAGGTTCAATGAGTTCAAATATGGTAGTAGGAGCCTCCGGACCTAGGGACCACATGAGGGGACGTCCTTCTACGGCGACAAATGAATGAATATAGCGTCGATCCCGTGTGCCGTAAGATAAACGCAGACCTTTTTTTCTACATAGAATAGGTCTACGTTTGGCCAACTCACCTTTATTTGTCCCAACAAAATGTCCTCAAAAATAAGTAACTGAATCCGAAACAGGTGAAATAGACCTGTCCGTCCGGGGGGGGGGGGGGATGTGATTATGCATAAAAGTAATGGAGTATTATTTATAACTAGCGTCCGCTCCGGCTTCGCACGGGTATAGTTATATAGCCTATTAAAATAGCCTATATTAATCAGTGATAAAGTAGCATTCAAATGGTGAAAGAATTTTTAAAATCGGTCCAGTACTTTTTGAGCCAATTCATTACAAACATACTTACATACAAATCTTTCCTCTTTATAATATTGTATAGATTATTAACTAGTTTATTGGTTGCCCAAAACTTTCAGTGTAGCCCAAATATGTGACAAGTTGACTTAGTTTTATAAAACGACCGTTTCAACGCAGGTATCCTGTCAAAGTGATAATTTTATCTGTCAACAGTTAATATTGTCTGTGGTAGCGTCAGGTGTTGTCTGTGTGCGTGCAGTGGAGTAGTGTGCGTACGTACCGCGGTCTGCGCTGGAGACGTCCTGGCTGTCGAGCACGGAGCTTTCATCGTCCGTCGCACGCCGCCGGTCGTCGCGCCGCCGTCCGCTCTGGAAACATACACATGGAGATTATAGCAAGGCAAAACGTAACTGAAATGGAGAGAGCTATGCTCGGAGTTTCTTTGCGCGATAAAATCCGAAACGTGGATATTCGCCAAAGAACCAGAGTCACCGACATAGCTGTTAAAATTTGCAAGTTGAAGTGGCAATGGGCAGGCCACATCGCTCGAAGAACCGATAACCGATCGGGAAGGAAGGTTCTGGAGTGGAGACCACGAACCGGAAGACGCAGCGTAGGGAGGCCTCCCACTTGATGGACCGACGACATTGTGAGGGTCGCGGGCATCCAGTGGATGCAGATGGCAGGCTGTTGTTCAGTGTGGAGGTTAAAGGGGGAGGCCTATGTTCAGCAGTGGACGTCTTCTGGCTGATGATGATGATGAAAATGTAACTTGCGACACTCTTGACATCAACAAACACCTTGCACTCCAAAAAAGTATTGCATCAACACGTGTGCACTCTCTGACAGATACCGTTTCACCAACTACAATGTATTAGGTCAGGCTCTGCTCAATTCCGCTTCACAAGTCCTCTTTAAAAAATAAAATAGGCTTGCATTTGACCTCCATCTCGCCTGACGTTAAGCGATGATGCGGTCTACGTTGGAGCACGCTTGTCTAGAAGAAACCGATTCACTCGTGATTTGAAGACACCCAGATTGTAACCATCGGGGAACATCCATTTAGGCCGCGCATTCCACAGACTACCAGTTCGCACAATAAATGCAAACTCGTTGCAATTCCGTTACATAAGTCCGCTCGTCTGCGTTACTTCAATTCCGCTACACAAGTCCACTCGTTGCGATACTTCAATTCCGCTCGTCTGCGCTACTTCAGTTTTTTTTTAGACAAAAAAAACCGTTGAATTTGGCAACATTAGCCCAGCCCAAGTGTATAAGCTTGACTCTGACTTTGACTTGACTTGTTTAACGCTATTAACATGATTAATATTACGACTAAAGGACATTGAATCCACGGTCATGAAAATATTTTTTTAAAAAAAACAAGTGTGTAAATGCGGTGTGTACCTGCGTGCGTGTATCGTTGGGGCGGGGATGGCGCGGCGGCGTGCGTCCGTTCTCCAGCGGCAGGCGCGCGCGCTCGCCGCGCTCGGCGGAGCGCTGCGGGCGGCCGCGCGAGCCCCGGCCGCGCGTCTCGCCGCGCCCCTCACCCCGCGACTCGCCGCGGGCGCCGCCCGACCGCTCCTCGCCCAACTCGGGCGTCGGCCGCCGCCCGCCTCCTGCAACACATCATCACGTTACTGGAACGACGCAGGCTTCCAAACATATACCCCCTTATTAATAAACGTGGACTAGTCTTGGAATAGTTAGTTACGCAGTGTTTTGTCTTTTTGTCTCTTTCAAATTTTGAACTCGATCTAAAAAGCCAAAAGGCGGTGTAACTATTCCGAGGCTACTCTACGTTTATTAATAGGGGGGTTATAGACTAGTTGAGAAGACTAAGAAAGAGGGTACATTGTTTTGTATGCACCTAACTTTGAACTTTTCGACCAACCACCTTTCTTCATGCCACTGCATTCTTTAATCTTCCCGTGAACATGGTACATGTAACTGCGCCAAATTATCAAGAGCTCCATCCATAACCTTACCACGGTAAATATCCCGTTAGTAATCATATAACTGTAGTGAACAACCGTGATAGTTTGAAATAGTTTAATTGAGAAGGTTGAATCAGGCGTTACTTTGCGGAAGTCCATTTTTATTTGTATATGACGAATTTATACTGTAATTCCGCTTCCTTATTGTACTCGAAGCGACGTAGAAGCGGAATTACGCTAGAAATCGCGTCATAAACAAATTAATTGAAAAGGATTGAGTGTGGTAGAAAAGGAGTTTTTTATAGTAGGTCATTTTAAAGCAGGATCTGGGCCCGTCTGAAGGGCCGTTTCTTACCCTTCCCTTGTTTGTCTGTTCTGAAGTTATATTCGATTATCCATGGACAATTTCGACTGCTTACCATCAGGCAACCCATCCGCTTATATGGCAACAATGTCATAAAAAAAAATTAACGCAACCGTTTTGTATGGGCCGGGGAACCCTTTTTGTTTTTACTTTTTGACGTTATTATTTCTTAGTTAATCCGACGTAACATTGCATATTCTGTGAAAATTTTATAGTCAACCTTGATGAAGTTCTCACTTCCGTCATGCTGTTCCTAAGCACACACTTTGTTATTATTATGTTATGGTAACGCTACTGAGCGGAGCGGTTACTGAGTATACGCACCGGCCGGGTATCGAGCCGGCACGGGGCGGGCGCGGCGCGCGCGGGCCGGCGCCGGCGGGTAGGCGGGCGCGCCTCCCATCACCACGCGCAGCTGCTGGTCGATCTCCTGCTTCTCCGCCCTCAGCTGCTCCACCTCCTTCAGGTGCGCCACGTGGTACTCCACCAGCACCTGCAGAACATCGCATCACTTGCACATCTAGCTATGACCAGCCTAAACCCAAGTCAGAAGTAGCCAAACAACCACATTACTCGAAGCCTGACACAGACAGACAGATAGGACAGCATAGGCTTAGTAATAGGGTCCCGTTTTTACCATACCCTTAGGGTATGGAACCCTGAAAATTATATTTCATTGTAAACAGAAGTTACACTTATCCTAGTCAGAAAGATTTTTTTTAAGAAAACAAAATTTAGCTTTAAAATTCGATAAATGAAAAAAAAAATCAGATTCAGTTAATAATTGCCCAGAAACTATAACTTATATCGCTTTTGTATGTATTGAAAGTGGATAATAAATTTATCAACACACGGGCGCTCGCCCGGGACAGGGAGGGACACTTGATAACTTTTAACTTTGCTCTATAATAATGAACATAATATTACAATAGATAAATGTACTTTATATATTTTGCCAAATTTTGAGCTAAAATGACTGAGCTATTAAATTTAGGAGATTTTACAACAGCAAAATTTGAATAATAATTTAGCTTTATAATGATTCAATTATCTTTGTATTAGCATTTTTACAGAATTGAAAACCTGCATCAATGAGACACGACAATAAGAAAACCTATGCACTGTTGAAATACATATTAGCCATTTCTTAAATTTGATTTTTTTTAATTATAAATACAATACAATATTTCTTTATTACACACCGGAAAAACAAATGAAACTTAAGCTAACATAAAAAACAAATATACGACAGTATAATGGGCGGCCTTATCGCCTTAAGCGATTTCTTCCAGGCAACCTTTAGATGGACAGGACTGAAGAAGTTGAAAAACGGTCGGTGGTGCACATAAAATATAAATAAATGTATATACATACATACACTAAATACGCAATGCTGCATACATACCATAAATAAATAATAAATGAGTGATGTGGTATGGTACCTTAGCATTGGCGATGTTCTCCTTGGTGCCGACGAAGACGAAGGGCACCATGCCCTCCTCGCGCGGGGCCGAGGGCGCCGGCTCGTTGTCTCCCTCCACCTTCACCTGCGACACAGACATCTGCCCTCAGCCGTGCCCACTGCCACGCCACACGCGCAATGGAGCCCCAACCACTCTACTCTACTCTACTCTCAACATCTCATTACTATGGATAGTGTCGCTTATCATCGCACTAGCCGCCACCGCCTGGAAGATCAGCCACATATCATAGATCAGTGACATAGATTCTGATGTACTCTAAACTAAACAAAATTTGACAGCTCTAAAATTGTTGCCATCCTTCTCACACATATTAAAATTAAAAGAGAGGCAGATAATTTTAGTCCTGTCAGATTATAGTGGGATATAGTGGAAATTACACACTGTGCGATTCACACGATCCTTCTTGCCTCACACCTGCAAAATGTGGAATGAGATACCTTCTACGGTGTTTCCGAGAAGCTACAACATGGGGTTCTTCAAAAGGCGAGTTAATCGAGTTCTAAAGGGTCGGCAACGTATTTGTGATGCCTCTGTTACAAGTATCCATAGGCGACGGTGACTGCTTACCATCAGGCAGCCCGTCAGCTTGTTTGCCAACTATGGCATAAAAAAAAAGATTGTTTTAGTTTATGACAGAATCTACGCCACTGTTCGATTCACACCATCTTTGCCTCACACCTGCTAAATATGGAACGTACTACCATCCGTCCGTTCTCATCTCACATTGACTCTAACATCTAGGTCCTATGTTCATATTCAAATTCAAATTATTTATTGATATAAAAACAAACATGCATTTACATTTGTGTCACAATGAGACTGATTTATTTATTCATTTAGTATGGTTATACACCAATTACACTAAAGAGACAAAGATATTACAAAATCTGTGGGCTTACTCTTGACACTCGATTTCAATCGTTATTTGGGATTGGGATCGAAAACATGCCATTTGGTACTCTTGAATTCTAAACTAGCGCACGATTGGAACCGATAATGGTGGAATTTTATGGAACTAAAAAAAAACGACTCAACTCGACGCTTTCGGTACTCTTGACGCGATTGAAGAGTACCAAATGGCATGTTTTCAATCCCAATCGCAAATTACGATTGAAATGGAGTGTCAAGAATAAGCCCACTGATCTCTCTCTCTCTACTCTGTCCCGGGTATCAATTGTCTCATCTCTGCCCCCTCGACCCAGGACTACACGATGGTCACCTCAACAAAATCTCATCAATTCCAGACAAGGCGAGATGACCAGTAAATGTCCACTGCTGTACAAAGGCCTCCCTCTTAGAGAGGGGTATTGCCATAACACCCACGATTGGCAGGTGGCTTGGGGATCAGAGTATGTTCATCATCATCATCAGCCAGAAGACGTTCACTGCTGAACATAGGCCTCCCCCTTTAACCTCCACACTGAACGACAGCCTGCCTTTTGCATCCACTGGATGCCCGCGACTCTCACAATGTCGTCGGTCGATCTAGTGGGAGGCCTCCCTACGCTGCGTCTTCCAGTATGTTCACCGTGTTCTAATAGAACGCTGCTGCCCATCCTACGGTGGTACTGGGCGCTGTTTTAAAACATACCCAGGTCCTCAAAAAAGTCACAAAACAGGTTGCCCCATATTCATTATCAAACTAAAACTAAACTTATCAAACCTAAATAAGATGGATTAGGGTAGTTATTTGGTTAAATAAATCGTATTAAAGAAGCTTGTTAGTTTAACCTGGAACTTCTATGGGGCCATTCAAGTATTACGTAAGCACAAAAGAGGGTGGGGGGGTTTTTGCTTATTTTTGATGACATAGGGATCGGGTGGTAATTATGTTAGGAATATTAATTTATTTAAGTTTTCTGTTTTTTTTTTTGCAACATTTAGTAGATTCTGATTTGAATAAATATGGCAACCCTAATTGTCTATGCTCGAAAGCGAAAAGCATGTTCAGAGATTTCACAATAAAGATAATGAACAATAAAGTAAACTGAACAGATAAAAAAATATAACAAGGTTTACGTAAGCTTAGGAGGTAAGAGCTTTGCTTACTTTGTAACTTGTAGTTTTGTGTTCTTGTGGGGGTGGCCCTTGTCAGCGAAAGTAAGGTGAAGCCCCCCCCCCCCCCCCCCCCATTGCACTTTACTTTCCCTTACCTTCGGTTTAAAAATTACTAAAATACTTATGGAATATTTGAATTGCCCCTATGCCTCACGCTTGTGTTGGCAGGTTAGTAATATGTAGTTTGTAAGGGAAAGAATGAGCTTGTATCAGTGTGTGAGTGCAGAGTGTGTGTGTGGGGGGAGTGTTTGAGACTCACGCGCACGACGCCGCTCTTGTCGACAATCCACTGGATGACTTTCCCGTTCTTGCCGATGACTTTTCCAACGAGATCGCGCGGCACCTTGATACTCTCCTCTGCGTACTCCAGGAGCGAACGAGCCGCGCGCACCGCCTCCGTCGACTGAAACAATCGCATTACTTCAACCAAACTGTAGAGCATGTGCTGTGGCATTGGGAAGCCACATAAGAAACTAGAATCACTACTGGATTGCATGGTGCCTACAATTGCCTTTTTCAATCAAAAATATAAGCTAATAAATAAGCATATAATAAATAAATAAAATTTTATTGAATTAAATGTATTTATGTGAGTAAAGGAAAAAGTATTATTTAGACCCCTCCCCCCCAACTCACCTTAAATCTAAGAGGAGTTAGGGGGGAGGTTTAGTGTGAGTTTTTATGGTACAAAAATAAGCCTGTATGATGAACCTCTGTTAAGGTGTTAGAAATACCTGTCGTCTTCTAGTTGGGTTGATATCCTCGTGATTTTAACTTTTATTTTCCTAGTTTATTCGTTTTATTTGTAACTAGCGATCCGCCCGCCCGGCTTCGCACGGGTGTAATTTACGTGCGAAGCCGGGTCGGGTCGCTAGTTATATATAAATATAAACCTTCCGTGAACATTTTCGTGCGGTTTTCACCATCTAGCTGATGGTGAAAACCGCATCAAAATCCGTTGCGTGGTTTAGGAAGAGTTAGCGGCCATACAGACAGACAGACAGACTCGGAAAGCGACTTTAACTTATACTATGTAGAGATAGTTCGCGAGCCGGCAATTTAGTTCTTTCGTTCGTTTTCGTTCATCTTATACCAAAGAAGTAAATCATCTGTCAAATCCGGTGTTGCTATCATGTCAGTTTTTTTTTCTTTTGATTCAGCTTGTACTTGTTTGCCTAAACAATATCGAGTTCACGATTTTGGCCTACGATGCTAGATTACTGGTTCCGACTCACTCGTAGCGCGATGCGCGAGTGAGATAGTACATTTGAATGAGAGTAAAGTGTTGAGCTTACCTCGCCGCATATCTTGAAGGTGCAGGAGAGCTCCTCGAGCTCGATGTTGGTGACGCCCTGCACGCGACGCGCCAGCTGGATGTTGGCGCCGTGAGTGCCGATCGCCAGCCCCATCAGGTCCTCGCGCACGCTGAACTCGTCCGTGTAACTAAACACATAAGGCTTGTATTACCATCACGTTAACCAACTAGCCGGTTGGAAGGCAGGAAGACTTATGCCGCGACAAAATTTTGTCGACACTGCCGAACGAGAAAGTGACAAGACGCCTACGATTCCATAAACACCTGTCTCGCATTGGCAAGATAAAAAGAGTCGAGATTTGTCACGGCGCGCATTTTAGCCCGGCCGGTCGCGAGTGATTCGGTTTCTTCTAGCCAAGCGCACTCTACCTTAGACCCACAGATCTTTATCAAGTTAGAAGCCGCAAGGACGTCAAACTGTATGAAAACTACTGTACTACTGTATGTCTGTGTCATTTGTATTTTCGGTGTGTAATAAAGTAATATTGTATTGTATTGAAAACCTAAAGCCGAATTTTTTGTACATCGCAAAAGTAATTTAGAGCTAGTTTAGCTTCAATTGCATAGCCAACTGCTTTCGAAGAGTTTTTACAGGTTACAATCGCGCAATAGGACATTTTTAAATTGACGTCTGAGATTTCATTTTTTAATACAGAATCGTAGTGATCTAGATTGTTAAGAAATTAAAATGCCTAAGTTTCATATCGACAACTAGATTGGTAAAATAACTCTGTGCAAGAATAAAAATTATGGTTACAATCTGGGTCATATCACGAGTGAATTGGTTTCTCCTAGACAAGTGTACTCCAACATAGACCGCATCATCACTTAACAGTAGGCGAGACGGTGGTCAAACGCAAGCCTATTATTTATAAAAAATAAATTAAAAAAAACTTACCCTCCCTGATTGTGTATTTTGGTGGATTCCAACTGTCTAGCTGCCTCTTCAGTCTTTTTCAATAACTGTAGCTTTTGAGTTAGGTTTCTGAAAATAACACAAATATATTTGACTTATTTTATGATAATTGAAGAAATTTAGGTATTTTATAGTAAATGCAACATATTTATAATTATAGATTCAATAAAGCTACAAAAACAACTCCAAAATGCAGTGCTGATAATTATGCATGTATGCCCCAGAAATACGCCACCATCGCGCGCGCATTTGAAAAATGAGTCGTAACAGTATCGCAATTAGGTCAATTTTTGTGATTGTTTATTTGAAAATCAGTTCACAATTATAGCATGGTTTTATTGGTAATGTTAAACATATAGTTGTCTAGTTGGTTATGTAAATGCAAGGAAGATAGACTGCGAGGAGAAAAGCGCAACCGATACCAGTAGATGGCGCTTTTCTTTATTCTCTTGAGACGCTGCGAAACTTGACTGCGATACTAGCGCTACGGTAATTTGTAGAACCCTTTCGTACGCTATCTGACTGCAGCGCTTACGGAAGTTCGAGACAACCTATAGCACGCTCAAATTACGGCGCCATCTAAGTTTATACCGTTTTTAGGCAAATTTCCGAGCTACGCTCTAATGTTCCGCTATTCTCTTTCCTCTTGGTCTGTCTACCTTGGTAAATGTTAGAAGCTTAATACTACTATAACAGCGAGGATCTTTTCACCGCTAGCCCTGTAGCTTCAAGTTTGCTGTTAGCACAGTTCGTGTGGCTGGTGAGTCTGCCGTCCACACAAACAAGACCCCAGTTGTTGCTTTACAAAAGCGATCTTTGTTTTGTGCTGTTGGTCTTAAATAAAGATAAAATAAAAATAAATAAAAAATAAAATAGGCGCGGCATCCAACCCGAAATGAGGTGAATGACTTCTTTTTCGCTTTTAGCCGGTCAGAAAGAGCTTGAAGAACTTCAAGTTCTTCCTGACCGGCTCAAGCCGATTCTGCGTCGAAAGTGTGGTACAAAATGTTGTTTTGAGACTAACCTAAAGTGCATTTCTTGGAGCATCTGGGCACGCTTGTGCGTGGAGCTGCACCGCGAGATGACGGCGAGCGCAGCCTGGTCCGGCACGTACCACACCAGCGCGGCGCCAATCGCCTTCTGGAACTCCTTGTGCGCGTTCTCCACCTTCGCACTGTGCATGTCGTGGAGGCTGTAGGGAATCTACTGTTATATCAACTGGCTTTTTAATTTTTCGCACATACTTATTGACAATATTTTTGAACATAAAATTGTTTAGCAGAATAAAATTGCAAGCGATATAAAGCAATTTTCTGGTTGATATTTGATATTTCGGTTTCTTCTAGGCAAGCGCGAGTTGACGGTCAAACACAAGCCTATTATTAGATTTAAAAAAAATATGGCAGAAGATATAAAACAATTCTCCACCAAACCCACCATTGCTTACCAGGAGAGTTGGTAGTCAAACGCGGCCGTATATGCGATTTAAAAAACATAGAGTTAGAGAATCAACCCCATTATGTATCTTGAGTTTTTAAATAACTTTTTTAAGGTGAAAGGGGTGCAGGAGAAAGGCATTGGGGAAAGGCATTACAGGTATAATATAACATGGCTAAATGAGGGTTGCACTCCCATAGTCGCTCTGGAAGGTGGTGAAGTGTTTTTTGAACTATTATTTTTGGTAATATGGGGTATTATTATAAGTTACAACGCATCCCGGCTTTGCACAGGTGTAAGTCTTATTTTTTTACACCTTGGGTTACATTATTGGAGTTTTAGTAAGAATCCCTATTTTTTTTTAAATATAATATAGCCTATGTCATCCAGAGATAGCTTCCCAACAGTGAAATAATTTTTCAAATCGGTTCAGTAGTTGGAGCCTATTCAATGTAAACAAACAAACAAATATTTCCTCTTTATAATATTAGTATAGATAAGACTCATTACTGCCAAAAAATTATGCAATAGTTGTGTTGCTGGAAGTATTACTGCAAAGGTGTTTCATTGGATTCTCCATCGACTAATGGAATAAAAAAAATATTTGCTTATCTTTTAGTATGCACTAGCGACCCGCCCGCCCAGCTTCGCACGGGTGTAATTTACGTGTTAAGCTGGGGCAGGTCGCTAGTTATATATATAAACCTTCCTTGAAAATGTATCTAACTGATGGTGAAAACCGCATCAAAATCCGTTGCGTGGTTTAGGAGAAGTTAGCATCCATACAGACAGACAGACAGACGCGGAAAGCGACTTCAATTAATTTATACTATGTATGGATGGATGGATGTAAAGTTTTTTTAGATGAGGGCGCCACTCCTACCTCCTGTATAAATCCTCTCCATCCTAAGGTTGCCTGGAAGAGATCGCTCTTAGCGATAAGGCCGCCGATTGTTGCACTAGTTTTTAAGCTGTTTTATCATGTGTACGAAATGTGTGGTGTGAACAATAAAGAGTTTATCTATCTATCTATCTATCTATCACTCCTATGTTCTCTTCACCTAAACATGCTAAATATGTATTGTGTTGGTGTAATAAACTCTAATGGATTTAAAAGTAACTCACTAGTCCTTGAGATCATCAGGTACAGCTATTTCAAACTTGTGGAAAGTGTTTTTATCAATGGGGGTCTTGGGAGTCTTCACCCGGAGCCTGTCTTTTGGCACTATTTCCGTGTAGCAGTTGTCCCACTCCAGGTATTCTATCACCAGGAAATCACCCCTTATCATCTGGAAACAATGGTTTGTTAGTATCGCCAATTTAAGGTGGTACGTTTCACCGATGGCGGGATATTCAAATTTTAAACAGTTTTTTGGTCCTAGTAGCTAGGTCGGATAATTATTGTAAACGATCATGATGTTTGCGCAAATTGATTATTATTCTTTATAAAATCATGTAAAGCTATTTATCCCTAATACAATGTGCATTAGAGATAAATAGCTTCAGACATTTGTAAATAAACAAATTTTTGGTGTTTCAACGGTTTATTGACAAATGTAAGTAATATGGTGCGTTAATGTTAAATAGCTGTACATGATAATGTAAAGAACAACCGACAATATGCGCAAACACTGTGTTATTTAAAAATAATTACCTAGTCTACTAGCTACAAGGACCAAAAAACTGTTTTTTTTTGTCTATTATGTAATATGTCAATGACTTCAATTCTTGCCGCTCAATATAAAATGTATGGGAATATGATTTTTTTTCATAATTTTTTATTTCGTGAATAATTCCGATATTTTAATACTTATTCTGCTACTCGGGGGGGAGAGGAATCCAACAAACCAAAGATCATAGAAATCGGTCCAGCCATTCTTGGTTTATAAATGGTGTATCATACACGACTTTGTTGTATATATATATATACATACTAGCTGCACCCCGCGGTTTCACCCGCGTACTGGTGAAAAATGGTGACGGTGATTATGATGAAAAGTAAGCCTATGTCCGTCTCCTGGTTCTAAGCTATCTCCCCACCAATTTACAGCCAAATCGATTCAGCCGTTCTTGAGTTATAAATAGTGTAACTAACACGACTTTCTTTTATATAATATATATTATATTCTTATTCAATATGAGGGTGATCAGTAGAGCACTGATGTCTCTCTTGAGAATTTTTGCAACCAGCATCTACCAGAACCAACCCTCCATGAAATACCAGAGAGGTTCTGGAGCACTGGCACAGTTGCTCCAGTGGCATAGATTGGAGTGTAGATAATGATGATTGGTGACATGGATGATGATAGTGGCTCATGCAACCCAGTAGCTATAAATTGCTATGGCCATGCAAGTAGTGCATCATGCAATAACTACTTCCTTACCTCACTTCATAAAAGATCTGTACTCAAAGATAATATAGCCACTTGATCGCGCATGTAGTCAAAATTCCCTTTTGCAAAATGATGCCACGTCGGTCGCGGGGGGCAGCTTGTGATTGGAAACTCGACGCGAATCGACGCTTGTGATTTGAGAATCAAGTCACTCATTCAATTCGCGCCTAGGATTCGCTCGTTCGAAATAGTTTAGGCTGACATGTCATGAACCTTTGCCTCATGCGGGGTAAAGGATGAGCAGTCAAGCGGTTATATTATCATTGGTTCAACTCTTTTGTTGTGAAATAAACTTTTGATTGTACTGGTGTTTGTTCAGAAGTTACTTGATTTTTTTCCAGGAATGGAATTCATTTTGGCCTGGTTCTAATTTATTTTCATTGTTAAATGTCATCATATTAGCCCTAACCTCATCTAATGTTTCCATGCTAACTGAATTTGTTTCATGCTAACTTAATTTATTCCATGCTAACTTAATTTATTCCATGCTAACTTAATTTATTATTCTCATGTGCGTAAATTTGTTTACAGATCTGGGACCTCAATTAAAAGAGCAAGTTTCAATAAAAAATTCAAAACCTCTGTCATCATCATTATCATCATCCACAGCCTTCTTTATCCCACTGCTGGGTATAGGCCTCTCTCTTGCTATGCCATCTGCCTCGGTCCTGTGCTAATCTAGTCCAGGTTCGACCCGCGATAGTAATAATGTCGTCGATCCATCTTGCAGCTGGGCGACCAATGCTCCGCCTACCCTGCCTCGGCCACCACTCTGTCTCAAACCTATATGTATTGAAATTAATTGAGAAATGTTTTTAATCAAATTACTGTTTTTTGTTTATACACATTTAAAATAGAAAAGTAGTGTTTAATTCAGGAGAAACAATATATTAAACACTCAAAATATAGGCGCCCAGGCTTCATTCATGCGCTTTAACATCTCTTGTGAAATAGGTTGCTTTCTACCCTTGGTAAACTATCTACATATCTAATTTTAACATAAAATTGTTTGCATATGTATTGAAATTAATTGAGAAATGTTTTTAATCAAATTACTGTTTTTTGTTTATACACATTTAAAATAGAAAATTAGTGTTTAATTCAGGAGAAACAATATATTACACACTCAAAATATAGGCGCCCAGGCTTCATTCTTACGCTCTCACATCTCTTGTGAAATAGGTTGCTTTCTACCCTTGGTAAACAATCTAAATATCTAATTTTGACATAAAATTGTTTGCTTACATTTTAATCACCCTGTCATAATTATTACAAAAGTTCAGTAACCATTAGGATTATCTAACACCTGATTACTGTATAAAACATGAACCATATTGAAAAGAGAGTATTGTGGGAACACTACAAACATACGAATGTTTTCGAGGTATAGGTATAAACACAAATGTCAATGACCTATTTACCCAATGCAGATGTTTTGATACAGAATTTTGCCTTAATTACCTTATTTATAGATTTGTATCTTTTGCATCCTTTGTGGCTTGACTTGACATTTAAGACATTGGTGCCGATTTTATTGTACCATTCTTTTAACTAAATCTGACAGCTCTAAAATTGTTGCCATCCTTTTCTGACGTATTAAATTAAAGAGACGTCGGTAATTTTAGTCCAGTCAAATTAGTTTGGTTTAGAGAATTGTACACCAGAATTGAAACCGTTGACCAGTGAGGGCAGTAAAATGGAATTAGTAAAAAGTTTGTGTATGCAAGGCACTAAACTTTTTTGATCTTCTTTTAGGCCATATTTGTGTCCAAGTGACTTTGTACCAATGACGAAAATTACGCAGGCAGTGATTTTATTAGTATAGAGTGGCATTAATTTTACTGTCAATGTTGCGAAGAACAGTTCCATACACCATGCTGAGTTGGAGCCGGTTTGTGACAAAAAGATATAATAAGCTCTAATTTAGTTTTATTTTTAATTTATTTTTTATTTTTTATTGTAATTGTTATATTGTATAGTGTTCATTGTGTTTTTTGCCACAAATAAATTATGTCAAACTAGCGGTCCGGCCCGGGTCCGCACGGATATAGTTATATAGCCTATGAAAATAGCGTATATTAATCAGTGATTACATAGCAATCAAACTGTGAAGGAATTTTTAAAATCGGTCCATTACTTTTTGAGCCAATTCGTTACAAACATACTTACATACAAATATTTCCTCTTTATAATATTAGTATAGATTAGTATAGACTATGTCTATACAAATTAATGTCTATTGGATTGCACCACTATAATCACCCCATCGCTCTTGGCTATTGCCGAAAATATGGTGTCAATTAAAGATATTCATTCAATAAACTTAGTTATCATTTAAGCACATAAAAACAATAAGATAGACTGATCGATCCATTGAGTTTGTGTGAATTCTTCTTTGAGGACATAACTTGCTGGGTATAGGTGTCTAAATGACCTACTTGGATAAGGCAAAGCTAGTAAGACAATCAAAATTTTTATATTGGGAACCAATCTGCAACATGTATCCAAGCTTGACACTCTCCTGGATTCAAACCCTAACTGTGACTTGTTTGTGGATGGATGGACCGAAATATAATCTGTGTTTGAGGTACTTTCACACAACAATAAACTTTATGAATAATGGTTGTAATTGTATGATTTAATTTAATTTTAGTTCTTTATTAATTATTAGCCGACCTGACAGACGTTGTCCTGTCTTAGAACTGACAAACACGCAAAATTAAAATCTTATTTTTTTACACCTTGGGTTACATTATTGGAGTTTTAGTAAGGATCGCTATTTTTTTTAAAATATAATATAGCCTATGTTACCCAGGGATAGTGTAGCTTCCTAACAGTGAAAGAATTTTTCATATCGGTTCAGTAATTTTGGAGCCTATTCAATGCAAACAAACAATCAAAACTTTCCTCTTTATATTAGTATAGATTAAAATTGTATCACATCACATCACATCATCAGCCATTAAATGTCCACTGCTGAACAAGGCCTCCCTCTTAGAGAGGGGTGTTGCCATAATCCCCACGCTTGGCAAGCGGCTTGGAGATCGCAGTATGTTCACCGTGTACTAACAGGTCGCTGCTGCCCATCCTCCGGTGGTTCTGGTTGCAGTTTTAAGACATACCCGGGTCCAAAATTGTATATTACTAGATTATTTTATAGTAATTATTAATATTTTATTGAAATATTTATTATTTAATTATTGTAATTAGTGATATTCTCATTATTTAATTGATGTAATTGGTGTAATCATTTTTACTAAATTAAATAAATTATCAAATAACACGGGTATCATGTAAATGCTTCCGGTGAACAATCCTAAGTTTGCTAACTCATTTTGCCTAAACCCAGTTTTTGCTGTTTCAATTTCTCTAGTTATGAATTTTTTTCTGATTGTAGTTGATGGTCTTTTATCCTGTGGGCCTTATGCTATTGTGTGCCAGATCTGCACAGATGCTATGGCTATAGAAATTACTTAAATTTAGAGATTTAATGGAAGGGGGGAGGGGAGGGGAGTTACCTGTGTGAAGGTGGAGCATTTTTTACAACTTGTGCTCACTTGCGGGAAAATTTATAAATAATTCAAAGTGGATTATTTTTAATTTTCAGTTCTAATAATAGTGCATAGAGAGTATTTTTATGCATTCTTTAGATATGGATCTAGGATTGTTCAGAAAATAATAATATTACAAAGCATATATGTGTTGTTCCAAAGAATGCATTGTAAAAATATCAATTATATAGATAAGGAGCTCTTTTTGAAGTCATTGAGAAGTATTGTCTTGATTTGTCATCCTACTTCCTACTAATATTATAAACGCGAAAGTTTGTATGTATAGATGTTTGTTCCTCTTTCACGCTGCAACGGAACAACGGATCGACCTGTTTTTTTGCATGGGTATTTTTCAAAAGCCAGAGAGGACATAGGCTACTTTTCATCATCATCATCACCATTTTTCATAACTACGCGGGTGAAACCGCGGGGCGCGGCTAGTATACAATAATTGATTTTTAAAAAATGTTGCTCATACCTATATAAATACAAGCTAATACTAACACTACAAAAACAGTTAGACTGCTCATAGACTGTTGAAGGTCTAAAAACACTCCAAATGATCAAGCCCACTTTTGATAAATTGGTTGAAAACTAAAAATTGAAATAGAATGTAATTATGTAGGGCTTCAATATTTTTATTTGTTAATGTGATCACTTGACCCTATTTATTTGTGAATGATGAAGAGGACAATTTAAAACAATGGGTGAAGAGATATGCATCAATGCTTTACACATCCAAGTGCCATATGAAAACATTCAATGAGCCACATGAAAATATTAAATGAACATACTTCCTATGTTCAGCAGAATGGATTATGGTAGGGACTAAAATTACTAGTTTACAACTCAAAACTATTTGAGATTAGGTACTATAAACCAATGTTGTAATTCAATACCTTGATATTTGCAGTCCACCACCCACATGCTTCCTTCTCATTGGATCTCGCGAAAACCTCAACTTCTTGGTTCTCCACGAACTCTGTGTGCTTGCCAGTGTCTTTGGGTGGAAGGAACACTTGAGAGAACGGAAACTTGGACTCTGGCTGCCAGCTACAACACAGACGTACACACAATGTAAATAAATACCCACTACCGGATTCTACATACAATTCACCAGTGCAGAAACTTTACTTACTCATTTTCAAAGGTTACCAGAACCTCGTTGTCGAGCACGTCGGTGACAATGGCCTAAAAATAAAGAAATTTTTAGAACATTCCCAATACTCGGCAACTTTACAGATGCGCTAGAAATAAGTTATTTAGGTCATATACATGGAAATGCGCAATTATGAGAGAGTGGTGCGTGTCGCCCCAATTCTTTTTCGTCGTGATCGCTGCTAAAAATATAGAAAGCGCAGAAATATTACAACACATGGAAAAATCACGCCCTGTCAGACGGACATGGCGTCCATTCCAGCCGTGATGATCTTCCCGGAAAAATATTTTTGCAAGTATAGCCTATAACTGGGCATTGAGGGCTGGAATTAATTGATCGTCTTTCACACTTGTAATATTAACTTCTCTTGAACATTATTTCAGTATACTTCACAATTTACAAACCTTATAATAAGCACCATTTTCACCGTACACCTCGACCGACAATTCCTCCATTTTGGTTTGAAAGCGTATTTTTTGGCGTTTTCGGAGCGAGAAACGAAACTGCCGGCGGATTGGCCAATCGTTCACAAGAATTTACGCATAGACTAGATTCGTTTTATTTTTAAAATACAGCAACAAAATGAGTCATCGACGAATTTTGAATTTAGAATCCCCGCGCATAAAACTTGGTTCCTTCAATGCACATCAAAAACCCCCCGACACGACCCGTTGTGTAGTAGGTTTATTTAGTAGAGTATAATAATTATTATTATTTTGTGCTTCTATTTGTTTCTGTTAGTCCTAATAGGACCCATGCGTCCTCTATCTCGTTCGAACATGTCGTATGAAACTATAAAATTACACAAAGTAATTCTTGTAAAGTCTAAGCTTTAATAAAAGTTATTAGAAAATAGCATTATAAATAATGGTAAAAAGATTCGAAGCGTTTATTATGGAAGGTGGCAAGTGGTCAGCCACCATTTTTAGGGATCCGTACCCAAAGGACGCCATCCATCTGTTCATCCGTCCGTGTGTCTGTCTGTCTGTCTGTCTTACATTATAACTTCTGTATCTTTCGAACCGTAATAGACAGCCAGTTAACATTTCCACAGAATATGTAATGTTACGATAAGAACATTAATCACAATAATAAAAAAGTCAAAAGTATTAGCTATAGGAGGTTTTTAAACGTATTTTTGTATTTACTTTAATATAACAACAAATATAATAAATAATGGCCAAGTGCGAATTGGTGACAAATTTCCGTTCACTAACAAGATAAGCAACGTCAGGCGCATTCAGTACTTGGATGGGTGTCCGCCTGGCTGTGATGTTGTCATTTTGCACTACTTTCTTGGTGGTACGGAACTCTCAGTGCGCGAATCCAACTCGCACATGGCCGGTTTATTTTCGAAAATGTTGTCTGGTGACGTTACGACATTCTGGTTCCTTTTTAGGGTTCCGTACCTCAAAAGGAAAAAACGAAATTCTTAGATCACTTTATTGTCCGTCTGTCTATCTGTCTGTCTGTCTGTCAAGACCCTTTTCTCAGAAACACGAAGAAGTATCAAGTTGAAATTTATATTAATGATCAAATACAGTTTAAGGTTTCTTTCAGCCGCGTAAAAAATTAACATGTAAGTCAACGTGATCAAAAGATATGACCATTTAATATGTCGCATATTGTAGCATATTTTGAAAATTTTCAGAAAGAAATCAAAACCTTCTAGGTACTTCCCATTGACCTAGAATCATGAAATTTGGCAAGAGGCAAAGTTTAATAGTCATAGCACATAATATTATAAAGGGAAAAAATCTAATTGTCATTACTTTTAAGTTAAATCATATTAAGAAAAAATTGTTTTGTTATTACAAACTTACATTTTGTAGTTGGTATGTATGGAAACCTTATTGTCCACAACAAAGTTAATCTTGTCATTCAATTTATTCCATTTTTTTTTGTTTGGCCTCGCACTCTATGGGTTTCGACGAACGGAACCCTCAGAGCGCGTGTCCTACTCGTACTTGTCCGGTTTTTTTATCACCATACCCTCTAGCGATGTAATTATGTTTCTGACCACGACATTTTCACGAAAATTTAAGATACTTAAGCCACTTATTTTCGAACCAACAATTTTATTTTAATAAGTAATCAACTCAAAAACTCAGTCAATATAGATGTAATAAAGTTGATTTTTAAATAGAATTTAGTAAACCATAAATCCTTGCTTAGTTAGACCTATAGTCAGATAAAATAAACTTAGATTATAATGTGAACGTGAGCGTGTAGAATATAACATGATATTTACGCATTAAATAATCGATGTGTCCAATAGGTTTTAATCTCAATCACTTTGCAATTTATTTACTTCTTTACGATGAAGGTACACAAAATATTTAGAAAATATATATAGCGTATTTACAATACGCTTACGAATACGCTATTAACATGGTATTTATGCAAATAAACTAGCAAAACACTTCATGTTATGGATACATAATTTAGCATGATCACCATTTATGATACGAGTATACATTCAGTATGGTCATAAAATAATGGTATACGGAACTCTAGATGAACTATCCATCGACACTTGGCTAGTATTAATCATGAAGCATTACGGCTGCAAAGTTTATAAATAATAAAAAAATAAAAACTCTATGGACGACATGGACGTGACATTGATAGCTTTCGTGATATTGACATTGATAGACTTGACAGTCAAGTCACCTTTTTTTTGGTTAAAATTTTCATGACCGTGGATTCAATGTCCTTTAGTCGTAATATTAATCATGTTTACACAAGGATTTTATATATACCCTAAAGCAAGCCTTGTGTTTACATAGTATTAAAAGCGTCAAACAAGTCATAGTCACAGTCAAAGTCAAGCAAAGTAAGTCACGGTCAAGCCAAACTTATGCCCTGTAAAGTGGTGGAGATTTACATGAGGCTCCTATGGAGTTTTGGAAACAACACGAAAATACATGTTTCACCTCGTTATATCACTTTCCCACACTTCCACGTTTAATAGCACTTAATAAATAATAATTCACCATTTACTACACATTAACACTCAAAAAACACAAGTTTAGGAAAATAATCCAACGAGCCGACATGTTTTTTCCACGTTGGCGCCAAAACTCCAGTCAAGTCATCTCAGTTGCAGTGCTGCCATATGAACAGTAAAATAGGTAATTTCACTATTTTCAGCACAAATCTACATCGTACGTGCCATCAAAGCATTAACCTCAAAGGCTTGTAATTTTTAATTTCATATAGTGCTAGCTAACAGATGAGATGGACTTGGTTGTAGAACCGCCGTCCACCCAACGGATGAGAAAGAGTTTTTCTCATTCCCACCGATTGGTTGGACGAAGGTTCGTCACCCAAATCCATAAGTCTGTTAGTAATATTAAAATAGACACTTAAAAACTTGGAAGATCAATGGCGTTAGAAGTACCACAACCTCATTTTTTATTGTACCGATTGTTGAAGCAGCGGAATCACCGATCTTCAGATTTTGAAACTGGCAATATTGGTCAGTTGTCTGTCACTGGGGTTTTAGCGCCAAAGTGGAAAAAAACATGTCGGCTCGTTGTATTATTTTCCTAAACTTATTTTCGAGTGATAATGTGTAATAATGGTGGACTTTTCGTGAACGTACTCGAGTGTGGGAAGTGTTATAACGAGGTGAAACATGTCTTTTCATGTTGTTTCCATAACTGCATTAAAGCCTCTTGCAAAGCCTTCAGGCGCTTCAGGCATTAGTTTGAATTAAGCGTGACTGAGCGTGACTTACTTTGCTTGACTCTGACTGTAACTATGACTTGTTTGACGCTTTATGAGTCTATATAAACTTGTTAAATATTACGACTACAGAACTCTGTATCCATGGCCACAAAAAATATATAAAAAAAGTCTGTCATTTTGTCAGTGTCAGTTTGAGAGTGTCAGTCTAAATTGGCAGTTGTCTTGTCACTTGCTTGGCAATTGGCAAGGCAAATTTACGTAGTATTTATATTATATATTCTCTTTGAGGCAAATGGCAATTGCTTTCGGTAGAGAGTAGTATATTCCTTACAATTCCTTAGGCAATTGGCAACAATATTCTCTTTGATACTCGGCAACAAGCAGGCAGGGGCAAGTGGGGCAACAAAACAAATCAACAACAATCACAATCAAGATCAGGCAAGAGGTTAGTATTTACAATTTATTTATCTCTTTATCAACAAATTTGTTTTGTTTTTTTCTTCTCTTGCCCGCTGGCCTGTCTGCTTCTTCGTCTCGTCTACGCTCAGTGCGCTGCGCCTGGTTGCCTAGAAGAAACCAATTCACTCGAGGTTTGAAGACACTCAGATTGTATCTATCGGCGAAAACCTGGCAGGCAGTGCATACCACCATTCCACAGTCTAGCGGTTCGTAAATCCACGGTATAAGGTACCTCCATTCTATGATCCAAGAAAACAGTATAATTATGATATATTATTATACAATGCTCCATACTATATTTTATTCAAATTTGTAGGTATCTGTTACGGAGTTGTCAAACAAACTTTCGCATTTTTAATATTAGCTTGACTGTGATGAAATGGTGGTGCTTTTTCATGCCCACCCTGGCCTAATGACAGTAAAAGAGCAGGAGGGAATTAGATCATAGAATCTGAAGCACATTCTCCGAAATTTGTCCATTAATAAATCCATATACTTATAACTTTGGGTCGATGTTCAAGACTGGGTCAGTAGATAATATAAGCTAAAGCAGTAACCCGGATGTGTACTTGAATTCAATGCCTACTGTCGGTCACGGCTAGGGTTGCTAGGGTTTTTAGAAAACTTTCATTATTTCGTTTGCTTCTTCTGCATTGTAAACACACTTGTGGCACTCTATTCAGGCGTATGTTTAAAATCAACCTACTGTTAATTGCGTCGAAATATCGGGAGCTCTATCTAAAGCCTTATTACGGTAAATAATCTGTATAACTGTTCTAAAAGAATACAGTTCGATTATTTGAATTTATATCACATATTTGAACCCCCATGTCTCCCAATTGGTTTATCTACACTCTAATGTAGGTTACTACCTATACAGCAGTGCAAGTACCATTGTTTATCGATAGTCAAATTCGATAAAATGCCATAGAATCGATCATAGCAAGTACTGATTAAATGCCATTTTATCGAATTTGATGATCTCAACTGTCAAATTTGCTGATCGATAAAAAACGGTACTTGCACTGCAGTATCACCTTCTACCTCCTGTATGAATCCTCTCCATCCTAAGATTTTTTTTAATTTGAAAGATTATTGACATTATTTTTGAATATTTTTATCCTTTTTATTAACTAATTATTTGACTGTGTTACTTATGTACTTTTGTTGTTGAATTTTAATTGAAATTGTTTAATGAGATTTGATTGTACTATCGAATTTATTAATGCAAATCTGACTTGTAACTTTTGGTGTTATTAATAAAATCTGTATCTATATAAGGTTGCCTGGAAGAGATCGCTCTTAACAATATGGCTGCCGATTGTTGCGCTAGTTTTTAAGCTGTTTTATCATGTGTAAGAAATTTGTGTTGTAAACAATAAATAGTTTATCTATCTATATATTCTGTTATAGACTCGAGTCCTGCCTCTGAAATGCCTCAGGCCATTCCAATGAGTGGAGAAAAATGTATAATTCTGGTGACCGGAGGGACCGGCCTCGTAGGACAAGCCATCAGGACAGTTGTGGAGTCGGAACAACAACAAGAAGCTGCACGGGAGACCTGGATATTTTGTGGGTCTAAGGATTGCGATTTGAGGTATGGAATTTTCAGAAATTTTTATAGAACCATTGCAATTTTATACATGTGTCATAAAGATAGTTTTTATTCGTATCAATTAACTAGCGGCCTGCCCGGGCTTGGCACGGTATAGCGCGGTATAGATATATAGCCTATGTCACCCTGGGATAGTGTAGCTTCCCTACAGTGAAAGAATTTTTCAAATCAGTTCAGTAGTTTTGGAGCCTCAGCAATGCAAACAAACAAACAATCAAACAATCAAATCTTTCTTCTTTATAATACTATATATTAATTAATTCTAGTAAGTAATCGATTTTATAATTATTAAGTAGGTATACAAGTATTATTTTTTTTCGTTTAGATTGACTTTGTACTTTTAATGTATAATTTTGACCTTTCGAAAGTGTACTTGTATTTGTACTCAATTGAAATAAAGATACTAAAACTGAAACTGAATTACAGTATTAACATAACAAATAGACTAACCTTTTTAGGGTTCTCTAGTTTTTTATGCCATAGGTGGCAAATAAGCCAACAGGCTGCCTGATGGTAAGCGATCACCGTTGCTTATAGATATCTGTACCACTGGGGCATCACAGATACATTGTGGACCTTCAAAGATTCTATAAATAACCCTTTTGAAGAACCCAATGTTATAGGTACTAAAAAATGCCACAGGCGGGGAGCTCATTCCAATTATTGCAGGTGTAAGGCAAAAATTATCATGTAAAATACATTGTGCGATTTCCACAGATCAAGGAACACAAGGAAACCCTTATAGGGTTGTTCTATCTGTTCATCTGTCTGTCTGTCAGTCCATCAGTTTTTTTTAGAACCTTCTGACTTCTATGGTTATTAAGATAAGTGCATGAAACTGCACAATTGCAGTTTTAGTATACAGATCTCAATTTCAAGAGAACAAAAAAAAAAATTTTCTTTTAGGGGTGGCTCTGCTTTGATACATGTGGAATGTGCTGTGAAATGAGTGAAATGTAACTTACAATGGTGATAGCTCATATTAAACAGCTATATTCAAAATTATTTTGAACATTTTGTGAATATAACTCTTTGAGTTATATCATGGATATCAATATTCACAAAATGTTCTTTTCAAATAGCAATAACAAAGTATGTTTCTCTAGTAGTTTTCTTTTTGACTAAACCATAAAAAGTATATGTTATGTCGGTTATGATACATCTCTGAAATCCAGCAAAAGCTATCAAAATTTGTTTGTTTGAGTTTTTGTAACCACCAGTTTCTGAACTATGACCACAATAATATGGGTTTGGTCATGGAACACTACCATATATGCGTGTCTCGACACCCTTTTGGCCAGTAAAAAAATTCATATAAAGTTTTTTTTTGAGCATTGATAAAAAAAAAATGATGATTGAAAAATTTATAGTTATTTTAGAGCAAAATATTTCACACTCACAGACCTCTATCCGGATAGACAAGAAAGTGAACACGCAGTTTCTATCTTGGAAAGGTCTGTGGATAATTTTAGAGGTGTCAAATATAATAATTTAGTTTGTCATGTCAGAATGGAATCTATGCCATTAGCGTGCCTCGCCATGTTGGACGATATGATCAAAGTTGGTTATGGTAACATTTCTGTGTTTCAGAGACAAGGCTCAAACAGAGGCATTGTTTGAGCTCCACAAACCCACCCATGTGGTCCACTTGGCTGCCAAAGTGGGAGGACTCTTCCACAATATGGCGCATAACTTGGACTTCTTTGTAAGGGTTTTTTTGAATAAGTCCCTCAGTAATTTATGTACTTCTACAGTGGCCTTAGTCCCAGATTTGATAGTTTACGAAAACTTTTTTTGTTTACGTATTGTTTGCATTGCTGGGGTAGACTACAGGCAGGTACTTGGTCTCTATGGTGATGAAATATTAGAAGTGCAACCTCTGCTTGCAATACCCAGAAATACTACTTGTTTCGAATTACACCCTGCACATTGAACTCTCATTATGTTAACGGCCTCTTATACCAAATCTGACGATTTTAAATCAATTTTATTCAGTTAAATTACAATATTTGAGCTGGAAAAAAATACATTTCACAGATACATCTGTGTTTGAGTTTATGATTTGGTTCAAAACAGGATAGAATAAACTTTCCTCGATCAAAAAAAAATCTGAAACAAAGTTAATTTAATTTATTTTTTTCGTTTTATGCTCTAATGAAAGCTCGTAACAACCTGAAAATTGCATGTACTGAAAGGCAATTTTAATCATTTTTTTTTATTTGGATAGATTTTTGGTAGTGAATAGTTTCGTTTTTTTTGTGAAATTAAAAGCGTAAAAAGGTCGCGAGAATTTGCGCGCGCCGCGTTCAGTGCCGCGCCAGGCGTCATCGAGGTCGGCGTCCTGACTCTGGCAAAATACATCGTCGCTATAACTTGGCGGGGGCTGAGGGAGCGTTTTGTTGCCTATGCGACTTGGATAATAGGCCGTTAACTCTCGCTATCAGTTATTTTCCTTACTTAAGAGTGGCCATTTCATAAAATCTCATACCGTTGAGGCATTCGGCACGAAAATTGATTTGCAGTAATTTAGATTTTGACGATTTTGGTTTAAACAATGGATACACGACAGATGTCGAAGTGACATCTGTCAAGAACAGCAACATAATCATCAACATTGGCGTCGATTCTGTCATACCACCAACTAAACTAAACCAATCTGACAGAACTAAAATTATCTGCGTCCCTTTTCACTTCAATATGTGAGATAAGGATGACAACAATTTTAGTGCTGTCTAATTTAGTTTAGATTAGATAATGGTACAACAGAATACACACCTTTAGCCTAATCTTATCAGACCAACAGGGTATTTCCCAGGGTAGGCAGCAGATGTCAGTGTCACAAGTTATGTAGGGTTTACACCTAAACTTTCTAACTTCCTCCTAAATTACAAATCAATGTTTATCTATACCTTTCCATATCAAGGTATTTTATCTGTATTGCTTTTTTACGAGTTTGCATCACAAAGTGGTTTTCATGTTAGCTATGATTTTATCGCTACAACAATTTTCCTTATCAGTAGATATGGCGAGTTATTTTGTTGTAATATTTGTATTTTAAGCATAATTTATAATGTACTATAATCATGCCAAGTTTGTCGCTTGTACGTATTACTATTTTTACATTAGAGCTAGTACAAAAATACGTTTGTTGTACCCTTTTTTGGTTGGCTTTTGTTTTTCTTTTTTGTTTAACAATATGTTGGGGGACCCTTTCGCTTTTACTTCTGCCGTAATATTACATACTAGCTGCGCCCCGCGGTTTCACCCGCGTACTGATGAAAAATGGTGATGATGATGATGATGAAAAGTAGCCCATGTCACTCTCTGGCTCTTGAACTATACCCATGCAAAAAATAAAGTCGATCCGTTTTTCCGTTGCAGCGTGAAAGAGGAACAAACAAACCAACAAACAAACACACTTTCGCATTTATAATATTAGTATGATTCTGTGAAAATTTCAACTAGCTATCTATTATGGTTCAAAAGATACAGCAGTCTAAAGGTGTCCAACCTTTAAACAACGGACAGACATACATACTGACAGACATCGTAGGCTTAGTAATAGGGTCCCGTTTTTACCCTTTGGGTACGGAACCCTAGGAAGAGTTTAAGTTACATAATTATATTTAGTACTTTACTAAAATGACAATGAAACATTGTTTGTTACCCGGGACCCGGGTATGTCTTAAAACTGCGACCAGAACCACCGGAGGATGGGCAGCAGCATCCTATTAGTACACAGTGAACATTCTGCGATTCCCAAGCCGCCTGCAGCGTGGGGTTTATGGCAACACCCCTCTCTAAGCCGTTAAAATTGGTGATCTCATCAGTGATGAAGTTCAGGTTACTTTTGGAGTCCCCCAAGGGAGCATATTGGGGCCCACACTATTTATTATCTATATTAACGAACTCTGTAGTATTAAACTCTCAAAAACTATGATAACAACATACGCAGATGATACTGCACTAATATTCTCTGGCCAAACCTGGGAGGAAGTTCGAGCTACGGCAGAGACAGGTTTGTCGGTTGTAGCTAAATGGCTACAGAATAACATACTCACATTAAATGTGGCCAAAACGAAATATATACCGTTTACTATCACTCGTAAAACTGTCCCACCTCCTGATTTTCAAATTAAAATCCATTCATGTCAGCATTTTACCAACAATAGTATTTGCGAGTGCCCAGAACTTAAGTCAACAGATGAAATCAAATATCTAGGTGTGGTTCTAGATAGACACATGAGATGGGACTGCCACATTAATAAATTAGCAAGTAGAATTAGGAAGTTAATATACATCTTCAAAAACCTACGTTATGTTGCTGATTCCAAATTAATCAAAATGGTATATATATCACTGGCACAGTCCCTTTTAATATACTGTCTGCCAGTTTGGGGTGGAGCTATAGCAGCTAACTTATTAAAAGTAGAGAGAGCTCAAAGGGGCATCCTAAAAGTAATGTTCTTTAAAAAATTTAGGCATCCTACAAGTGAACTTTATGCTGAATGCAAACTACTCTCAGTTAGACAACTCTATGTTCACAATCTTTTGATTTTGCAGCATAGCAAGAATGATTTTAAGTCAACTCGTGAGATTAATAGACTTAACAGAGTGAAACACATTGTCTGTCACACTGTGGCAAGCAGAACCACATTTGCTCATCACCAAATGACTTTTCTTTCTGCACATATATACAACAAAATAAATAAAGAAATAAATATATTTGAAATGACCAAGAACAAACTCAAAATAGAAGTACGAAGTTGTCTTCTCAAAAAAAACTATGTTGAAACTGAGAAACTGCTATTCGTCTTGACTTAAGGAGCTAATATATAGTTAGACCACAGACGTTAGTCAATATAAGTCATATACGTCATATACTTTCAGACCTCTCAGTCATACCAACTTATATTAAATTACGTTCCGCCGTCTCACACACGTAATCTTGGATTAATAGGTATCCAGGGCATTAACTATATCAGCATCAAACCCAAAAGTATAATACTAACTAACATGTTAAAGTATAATAGCTGCACCCTGCGGTGTCACCCTTTATTCCACACGAACAGTTGACTTGTCTGATATAAAAGCATACATGTTAATTTAAGGTATACGCTGTCATACTAAATTTCATGCAAATCCGTTAAGCCGCTTCAGCGAGAAGAAACGGCAAACATCATGACACACACACTCCCACACACACAAACTTTCGATGAGATGTGATGTCGTATTATAAATGTGATCAAAAGTATAAAGATTCAAGCATAATATAAGCATAGTAGGTAGTATCAATAAAAAAATGTATATGAAATATTATACAAAGATATATTACATAAATGGTATTATACCATTTAGAATCCCACCTCACCTGCACTATAAGCTAAAACAACCTCGCAATTATAAACGCTGTAACACTTAATCAATTAATATATCAATAATAAAAAAATAAATAAAAAACATGTATAAAGTTGTTTTAAATCTCTGCTAAATACAGTTTTAGAGCAAGTGACTTTATTAACTAAACAAAATGTATGCTAACACTAATCACCTAAACTAATAAAAATCCATTCTATTTTATTTCAATTAATTTACGCTTCACCTAAAATAAATAAATAGTAATACACGAAGAATTCAATGATAAAATTATATTGTATAAATGCTTCTGACTAGATGCCACATCTAGGAGCGCTTTGATGGTTAAGTCCGTGTCATAACTTGTTTCTGTGTTCGGTTAGTCGACGAGTCTGGTTATAATGCAGCGAGGTATGCAGCAGAGGGTAGTTTGAGATTATGTCGTGTTTACAATGTGAGTTTTTTTTCTATTCTATTTAATATGCTCAATTAAATATATATATATTCCAGTATATAATTATTTTACTATTATTATTGAAACTTATTTCAGTGTTTCTGTGGATCTCCATCATAATATTACTCTAATGCGTAGACAGGAAGGGACTAATATCCTAAATACAGGGCAACCTAGTTAGGAGTTAGTGCTCAGCCATGTACCTAACCTACCTTGTCGTCGAATGTAGGTATTGCAAATTTATTAATAAAAAAAAAACATACCCTCTTATAAATTTAAGAAACTTTTTTGTTTGGCAAAATTTCTAGTTAATTAAGATTTTAGTAGAAAAATATATTCCGCCCCTTAAAAATGTATTAAAATATAATAACACATAGCATAATAGACAGTCATGTATAATATAACAATATTAAATAGATATGTATTAAGTAAATAGACATAACGATTAGACTTGTATAATATAATAATACTAGGTATATAACGTTTATAATAAATAATCATTATCTACTTGCTATTTTAGATTTAAAAACAAAACAGATAACAAAATGTATCTAAACTTTATATTTTGGAGTAGGTATGTAAACATTTTCTTACCTACCCACTAACTCATAATTTTATTTTTCTTATCTTTGTACCTATTTGATAAGTTTGTAAAAATTGAGCAAATAAACGTAATTTTATTATTTATTTATTTAAGAGGGAGGCCTTTGTTCAGCAGTGGATATTTAATGGCTTGTGATACAATTGTTCATCTTGTGGGTGGACGTTCTACGCTGCGCTTACCGTGGTCTCCATCCGAGAACCTTTCGGCCCCATGGGCCATCTGTGGGCTTACTCTTGACACTCGATTTCAATCGTAATTTGGGATTGGAATCGAAAACATGCATTTGGTACTCTTCAATCGCGTCAAGAGTACCGAAAGCGTCGAGTTGAGTCGATTTTATTTATTTCCATAAAATTCCACCATTATCGGTTCCAATCGTGCGATAGTTTAGAATTCAAGAGTACCAAAATGGCATGTTTTCGATCCCAATCCCAAATTCGATTGAAATCGAGTGTCAAGAGTAAGCCCACTGTTTTGCGTGCTATGTGCCCTGCCCACCCATGCATGGCATGTGACCGCAGTGAAACGCTGGATGCAAGCTTCCAACCGGCCCTTTGGGAGATTGATGGGGAAGGCCTGTGTCGTGGACGTCCTACGGCTGAAATTATGATGATGATGATGTTGATGATGTGATTTTTTGTTTCCAGAGAGAAAACATGGCGATAAACGACAACGTGCTGCACGCGAGCCACAAGTACAAAGTGAAGAAAGTAGTCTCGTGTCTGTCTACCTGCATCTTCCCCGACAACACTACCTACCCCATCGATGAGACTATGGTAAGCAGCATCTAAATCAGGGGTGTCCAACATACAACATACCCGCGGGCCACAATGCGGCCCGCCAAGGTTCCTAATCCGGCCCGCGAATGAGTCAAAAGTTGGGTGACTTTTAACTTTTTTTAGACGTAATTTTGTAAAGAACGGAGATTCATATCTATATCATCTATATCATATATATATATCGGCCTCCTTGACGTGTCCGTCAACGGCGAACCTGACTAGCGCCGGTTATGAGCGCGTATAATCTATATCAGTGTGTACAGAGCATGCAGTTACAAGTGAAGCCTGCTGTGAATTTCGCCTAAAGGTTATAATTATACCCTTTCTACCATTTTACTGATATTAGTCTTGATTTGCTCAGTTACGAAGCATCTCTTGGCCCGCCATAGTTACAAAGTTAATAAATCCGGCCCGCCACAAAATTTAGTTGGACATCCCTGGTCTAAATCTATAAATATTAAAGAAAGTCATGTTAGTTACACTATTTATAACTCAAGAATGGCTGAACCGATTTGGCTGAAAATTGGTGGGGAGGTAGCTTAGAACCAGAGGACGGACAATGATACTTTTTATTATTATCATCATCACCATTTTTCATCACTGCGCGGGTACAAACGCGTGGCGCAGCTAGTAAAAAAAATAAAATTGGGACATTTTTGCACACACGGTCATCTGATCCCAAATTAAGCAAAGCTTGTGAATTGGCTGCCAGACTGATATACATACATAATATTTTTTTTCTTTAAAAATAGGCTTGCGTTTGATCGCCAACTCGCCTGATGTTAAGCGATGATGCGGTCTAAGTTGGAACACGCTTGCCTAGAAGAAACCGAATCACTCGTGATTTGAAGACACCCAGATTGTAACTATCTGGGAACACCCATTCAGGCAGCGCATTCCACAGACCAGCAGTTCGCATAATAAAAGTGGAATCAAAGCGCTTCGTCCGGGTTTTCGGTTTTCGGTGCCCGCTCTGGCATTCCGATAGAAAAATGGGCAGGAGGGAATTAGATCATGCAGATCCGATGCACACTCTCCGAAATGTATCCTATAGGGTGAGATGGCGTGGCGGGTGCGTACGCATTTGGCCTAAATCAGGCTTGATGCCTTTAGTCAATCTCGCCGTATAAGAAGCCGTGGTAGCCCATTTGGGAGACCGCTAGACTTGAAAGCGTGAGATCACGGGTTCAAACCCCGGGCCCGTACCAATGAGCTCTTTGGAGCTTGTGTACGGATTTTCAAATCCCTTGCTTTTCGGTGAAGGAAAACATCGTGTGGAAACCTGCATACGTACGGAGGAAAAATTCAATGGCGTATGTGAATACACCAACCCATACTGGGCCAGCGTGGTGGATATGGCCCAAGCACCCTTTCGGGGGTAGGCTAAAAGTCCAGCAGTGGACTGTTAAAAGGCTGATTATGATGATGATAAGTACGGCTTCCTTACTCAAGTTGTGTTATTAAGTGCGGTATAGTTAAAGTTAAAAGCTAATAAGAGCGTGTTACCACATTTGGCAGGTACATAACGGTCCCCCACATACATCTAACTTCGGCTACAGCTACGCGAAGCGGATGATCGACATTCTAAACAGGTATTTATACTTTTACAAGTAGGTATATCATCATCATCATCAGCCAGAAGGCGTCCACTGCTGAACATAGGCCTCCCCCTTTAACCTCCATACTGAACGACAGCCTGCCTTTTGCATCCACTGGATGCCCGCGACTCTCACGTCGGTCCATCTAGTAGGAGGCCTACCTAAGATGCGTCTTCCAGTTCGTGGTCTCCACTCAAGAACCTTTTTTCCCCATCGGTTATCGGTTCTTCGAGCGATGTGGCCTGCCCATTGCCATTTCAACTTGCAAATTTTAACAGCGATGTCGGTGACTCGGGTTCTTTGGCGAATGTCCACGTTTCGGATTCTATCGCACAAAGAAACTGAGCATAGCTCTCTCCATTGCCCGCTGTGTGACTCTGAGTGTTTCCAAAAGGCCAACAGTTAAGGATGTCTCCGTACCATATGTCATCACTGGCAACACACAGTTGGACATCACAGTGGGACACCTCTTCCGTTTATTCCGTGCAGTCCCTGTTTAAGCTCGCTAAAGTACCCTGGAACTGTTAGTTATTTTGACCTTTCTACGCGGAGTGACTCCACGCACTATATTTTTTTTAATATAATTAATGTTTATTTGTTCCAGAGGGTACTCGGAGAGTGAGGGTTGTCTGTTCACGTCGGTGATCCCGTGCAACGTGTTCGGTCCGCACGACAACTTCGACCTGGAAGCGAGTCACGTGATACCCGCGCTCATCAGGCGCATGGACTGCACCAAGCACAGCGGTAACACACAACTACTGTACTACAGTTATACACTCCCTGCAAACTGGCTCTTAAACCATTGGAAAGGAACAGCTACATAGTATCGATATACAGCTACATATCAATTCAGTTTTCCCTATTTATCTTGCTATTTCCTCTCAACATCAGTTTCATACCAATTATATACTTACACCATAGACGTACGGTACGGTGAATCGAACCACCTTAAGAAAATTTATCCAATGAGCCGACATGTTTTTTTCCACGTTGGCGCCAAAACTCTTTAAAATGTAATTTCCATTACATTGGCAGGTTCGCCAAAGTTCACAGTGATGGGTAGCGGCAAGCCGCTGAGGCAGTTCATCTACTCCCTGGACCTGGCCAAGCTGTTCGTGTGGGTGCTGAGGAACTACGACAGCATTGAACCTATCATCCTGTCAGGTGAGTCACGCTCTAGCTTGCTGCCTCTTGTATCCACAGACCCGTACCGGGATAGAATCCGCGAACACGTCAAATTGTATCAAAAGATGTCCACTGCTGAACATAGGCATCCCCCTTTAACCTCCACACTGAACGACAGCCTGCCTTTTGCATCCACTGAATGCCAGCGACTCTCACAATGTCGTCGATACATCTAGTCTAGTGGGAGGTCACTCAAGAACCTTTCTTGAGTGACCTCAAGAGCAGCTGTAAAGGTACCCACGTTACGTTATGGTGCGGGCGTAATCCGCAACAAGGCCATCCATAGGCCCTTTTTGCGTGAGCCGGCTGCAGCTAGTTCAACCACCCGGACTCCTCCAGGAAGGCCAGCAGCTCGCTGATGCCGGTGCAGGCTTTCCAGAGCGTGCTCGGTGATCCGAGGAAATTATTTAATTGTTCCGCCACGCTGCTGCACTCTAGCAGCAAATGCGTGGCCGTTTCTTCGACCTCCATGCACCCTCTACATAGATCATCATCAGCCAGAAGACGTCCACTGCTGAACATAGGCCTCCCCCTCTAACCTCCATACTGAACGACAGCCTGCCATCTGCATCTGGATGCCCGCGTATCTCACGATGTCGTCGATCCATCTAGTGGGAGGCCTCCCTACGCTGCGTCTTCCGGTTCGTGGTCTCCACTCCAGAACCTTTCTTCCCCATCGGTTATCGGTTCTTCGAGCGATATGGCTTGCCCATTGCCACTTCAACTTGCAAATTTTAACAGCCATATCGGTGACTCTGGCTCATTGCTATCCACGTTCCGGATTCTATCGCGCAAAGAAAGGCCGAGCATTGCTCTCTCCATTGCCCGCTTGAGTTTTTCCAAAAGGCCAACAGTTAAGGACCACGTCTCAGTACCTTATGTCATCACTGGCAACACACACTGGTCAAAGACCCTTTTCTTTAGGCATTGTAGTATCTTGGACGAGAAGATGTCACGCAATTTCCCAAACGCTGCCCATCCGAGTAGGATTCTTCAGCTTTCTTTATAGATGACTGTCTGTAACCCCAATTTTGAAAAGGTGCTTGTTTAAAAGGCATTGTCCTACCGCGATATCGAAAAACTGCCGGAGCTTGTCACGTTTGAGATATAAAAACCCAGCGGTTTTGCATTTTGTTGTACCAGGTACCTACTGTGTCGTCACAAACGCAATTTAGATTATTAGAGATGTAATTTTTTGTTGGGTACTTCCAAGACGACGCAGATCGAATTGAATTACGCGGATTCCTTGTTGGAATATTGATCCAACTTAAGAACACAACTGTACTTAAAATGTACCTGGCTAACGCATTCCTTCCCCTTCCAGTGGACGAAAAAGACGAAGTACCCATCAGTTACGTGGCTGAAGCAATAAAGAGAGCCTACGGCTACACCGGGGAGATAGTGTACGACACCACCAAAGCAGACGGACAGTTCAAGAAGACCGCTTCCAACAACAAACTGAGGTCCCTCTACAAAGAGTTTGAGTTCACGCCATTCGACAAGGCGATAGAAGACACAGTGACTTGGTTTCAGACGAATAGGGAACACGCTAGGACGTAGTATGAAACATATAACCACTTAAGGTGGTTCGATTCACCTATGGCGATAAGTTCAAATTTTAAACGGTTTTTTGGTCCTAGCAGCCAGGCCAGGTAATTATTTTTAAATAACACAGTGTTTGCGCAAAATGTTGCCTGTTCTTTACATTATAATGTACAATTATTTAACAGTAACGCACCAGATTACTTACATTTGTGAATAAACCGTTTGAAACAGCAAAAATTAGTTTATTCACAAATGTAAGTAATAATGTGCATTAGAGATAAATAGCTTTACATGATTTTGTAAGGATTTATAGTCAATTTGCGCAAACATTATGGTTGTTTACAATAATTACCCGGCCTAGCTACAAGGACAAGAAAACTGTTTTAAATTTGAATTTCCCGCCATTTGTGAAACGAACCACCTTGACTGCTCATCCTTTACCCCGCATGAGGCAAAGGTTCTACCATGTCAACCTAAACTATTTCGAACGGGGCCAATACTAGGCGCGAATTGAAAGAATGATTTGATTGATTCTCCAACCAAAAATATTTTTTTTCTGTGTTGGCTGTAATAGTGTTATAGAGATGACTGATAAAGGCAATTCCATATTCTTCAAATGTCTGTTCAAAACTTGTTTTGATGAATTACTTCAAATTGTGCTAAAACCTTAGATAATATGCTAATGGCCAACATACGACATATTTTTTAGTTCGGCCTCGCCTTCGGAAGTTTCCTGAGGGTGATATTGTACAATGGAGTTTCCCCGTCAGTTACAATCTGGGTCTCTTCAAGTCGAAAGTGAATCGGTTTCTTCTAGGCAAGCGTGCTCCATCGTAGACCGCATCGTCGCTTAACATCAGGCGAGATGGCGGCCAAGCGCGAGCCTATCTACTATAAAAATAAATCTATACATTTGAAAATATATAGCGACCGCAATGTCGAGTGTGCAAGCGAGAGGGCGCGTAATCCATAACGCGTACATCTGCCGTGAATGTAGGCCATAAGATGGATTTTATATTTTAATGTTATCATTCCACGAAAGTATGTTATTTTGGATAAAAATTAAATATTTATTACAAAACAATTAATTTTATTTACACAATATTTTCACAAGAAACAATTGATATCAACATATTCAAAAATAATAATTTAAAAAAGCTCCAAATATAATAAGTATGCTAATTAGCTTGCAGAGGTTACACTCGAAGGCCATATTTATGGCTTTATTTTGGATATACTGTACTGGTTCTAAATTGAATCGCTAAAAACAGGTGACCGTACCTGGTTTTGTCTGTCCCTTTCCCGCAAAGTGAAAATGCTTATATCTTTCTTAATTTTGACTTAGTTAATTTAAACAATGTTTTTTTTTAGGAACAACATTTTTTTTTTCTTTTTCGATTCATCATCATCATCATCATCATCAGCCAGAAGACGTCCACTGCTGAACATAGGCCTCCCCCTAAGGGGGGGTTTGCCATAATCCCCACGCTTGGCAGGCGGCTTGGGGATCGCAGGAGGTTCCACCATTCTTTTTCGATTAAATAAAAAAAACTCTAAATTAATTTATTTCAAGCTTAATAACCCATATTATAACATTAGCAAATAATCCGTTATTAAAATTAATATAAATATTTTTTTATAACACAATAAAATTAAAACAAGTCAAAATACATTCAATGTCACAATAATAATAAATTTCAATGATCGGTTCTAATATTGGTCAGCTTTTTGTAAAACAATAAAAAAAATCAGTCCGGTACATTGAGGCAAAATACCACAATGGTCCGGTAGCGGCAATAATACCGGCGTAATCAAAACGCGAGTCCTTGCTCGTCGTAGGTGACAAATATCTTCTCTATAGCGGTTATATAGGCGGCGGTGCGGCAGTCCAGCCCGAGATTGTGCGTCTTAGCGGCGTTCATTACATTCTGGAAGCGGAAACACGCATTTCACGAAAAAGCGCGGCAAATTTAAAAATATCAGCAATGAAACCCCAAAAATTTGTATGAAATGCCTGGAATAATCTCACTTGATACTTGTAAGTTATTAATTTTTATTGTAACACAGTCAGAACACAGTAATGTTTGCATTTCATATTAATTTTGGGATTGCAATGAGGATTTTTTAAAATTTGGCGTGCGTTTTCATTCTCTACTTTCATTAGCCAGACTCTAGAAGGCTTATACCTAGAAGTCTTCGACCAAAATTAAATGAATGGACGGGCCATAACCATTGAAGTTGCTCAGTAAAAATGAGTCAAACCGTCGGACATATACTTCAACACCTAATTATAACCATGTACAGTACATTTGTTACAAAAAATAGATGGCGGTTTTTTGTTGTGTTATTACACTTCGGGAAAACACACGAAGACATAATGTTGACAGATGTTTCGTTATCATGTAACAAAAGTCATGTGTCGCATTTCCTACGGCTAGAGAGCGACTGAAACGAAGTGAGCGCCGGCACTCATTTTGTAATCTTCAAAGCGCTTCGTCTGGGCCCGTCCATTCATTTTATTTTGGTCGAAGCTAGAAGTGGGAGAAAGTGAGATCGATGTGCTCCATTGAGCAAGAAAAGCTTGGGTTAAGTCCAACCTAGCAGTGGGCAGGCGCTTCAAAGAAAGAATTTAATAAAGTATAAGTTAAGATTTATTCAACAAAAAAAAGGGAGTTAAAACATTTTTTTTTTATTTTCTTTTTTTTTGTCAGAGACTTCCGTCGCTTACCGTCATGCGAGTACGGGTGTAAGAGCAAGAGGGGAAACTGTGGGTATAGCACTGCCCCAATACACAATATGTCACTCTCCGGTCCTCCAACTATTTCTATGCAAAAAGTAACACCGACCCGTTGCTCTGTTGCTGCGTGAAACGATAAAACAAACATAATTTCGAATTTTATTACTATGATGTACCAAATGACAGTATACTTTTGATCCCGAAAAAATATACGGTTCTAGAGAGAATGTATACGTGGGTGAAACTCACAGACTAGGTAAAGCTACTACGTTGGTGAAACCACATGACGCAGCTAGTATATAAGAGCTCTAAGCTGGCAAATAGGTTTCTAGACACCCTTTTCGAGAGAAGATTTATTTGTCTCCACAAGACTTGAGTTTTTTTTTTGTACCTATCACATTCTGGTAGACTTTTTATGCGTGGGGTCGACCACAGAAGAGAAATAAATAGAATGTAAATAAGAAGGAAAATCTGTCGGCAGGCATTATGACAGAACCTTGATCGAACAATCTTATTATGTTTTGAGATAATAAAACTATCTTTATGTCAACTCGTCGATCTCCGCATCCAAAGAACTTGGACCTTACCTTTTTGGGTTAGGTCACAAAGTTCTTTGTCCGCATCACAGTTGCTAACTGATTTCGAATGACTGACGTTTCGTTTATATGGGTGCAACTGTCTACAACAAATTTCTTACAAAAATGCCTTGACAGCCGTTCTATTTTAAACAATTTTATTTTGTTTCTTTTCTGTGGTTTCGACTAATAGCCCGTCATATGAGTTTGCTGGTATGGCGGCAGACAAAGCTAACCTGGCAGGCGTTAGCCATGGAGTACTCCAGCCCAGAGTTGACGATGTGCTTCTCATTAGCGCCGTGGATCATGGACTGGAACAGCGGCGTCGGAAGCACCTTCGCATCAACGTTGGCTGCCTTCAGCGACTTCTCCACGGAATCTGAACAGTGAAACAATAAAAACTATCAATTTAAAAAAATATGCTTAGGTGCAAGGGCTTAGCCGGATACGGGCAGGAACGGGGCCTCAAAGAGGTTGTTGACAAGCGCTCTTTTTTTTCCTTTCTGCGATCGACTGGGCCATGAACAGAAGTGTGTATGTGCGGTGGGTATTTAACGAATTGAGGTCCAGTGACCTCATATCCCTGTTGTATTATACTCTCATTTCTGTAGGTCTGCTATGCAACCTATTTAGTCTTTTTATGGGTCGCTGCTGAGTTGTGTGAGCTCTATGGCTAGCTTGTTGTTATGCAATTTCAATCATTATACTACTCCATGATCCAAGAAAACAAGGTCTGGGAGTGGTCCCGCAATGACGTCACTGTCCAGTTGCCACTTTATTCAATCAGCTGTTACGTGGTGTATCGTCATCTCTCTCGAACTTGTTGTAAATTACTTATTCTGCTCTTGCTTATGCACGTGTATTGATGACATTGCGGGACGCCCACGTGGTCATTTTGCTATCCTTCTTCTTCTTTCGAGTCGATGTTCCGCAAAATACAATTTTATTTTCAAATCAAGTTTCTAGACCAGAACTTTGCCACCCCAATAGCACTCTCCGTGGCTTCATTCACGTCGTCTAGTGTGCAAGTTGTAGGACACGCTGCACAGTCCATCAAGTGTGCCATTGTCTGAGGGTTCACACCACAAAGACATTCGGTGTCAGAGCCTTTTATATAACCCCACTTTGCCATATTATCCCGACTTCGGCCCACTTGAGACCGAAGTCGGTTCAGGGTTTTCCAAGTGGGCCATGGTTCTTTATGGCCTGGGGGGAGCTATACCTGGCGGAGTATATTATTATACCATGTAGGTACTACTTTACTCTTACTTACTATTACTCTTTGATTTCAGTCGTGTTTGAGTCGTGTGTTGTATTTTTTGCTAAAGTATTGTATTTCTTTTTTAAATTTATATCAAGCGAGTTGGCGGCCAAACGCAAGCCTATATTTATTTATAAAAAATATCTATTGTTGTGTGAGAGAAATAATTCTGACCGGTGAGCGCGGATTCAACATCATGCAAGATAGCAAACAAACGCAACCAACAGCAAACGGCTAACATCATCATCATCCATAGCCTTCCTTATCCCACTGCTGGGTATAGACGTCTCTCTTGCCTAAACGGCTATTCGATAAAAAATAGCAAGGCCTACCTAAGAGCGCAGTATTGGAGTCCCTCCAGAACTTGATGCTGAGCTTCCCGAAGCTGACGTGGTTGAGGTTCTTGAGGAACTCGAAGTAGGAGACGGTGACTCCGCCCGCGTTGGCGAGCAGGTCGGGCAGCACGAGCACTCCCCGCGCTCGGAGCGCTGCGTCCCCCGCCGGCGTGATGGGACCGTTGGCGCCCTCTCCTACCAGCTGCCACGGTACATTGTACATAACAACACACTCACTATACAGGGTTATAAGAAAAGGGTCAAAAGATAATTTTTACTACGGGACTAACGCTGAAATCACGAAAAAAAACGGACAAGTACGAGTAGGACTCGGGGGGTTCCGGTGGACGGAACCCTCAGAGCGCGAGTGAGAAAAAAATAAAAAAAGACCCTCTCAGGAACCTAAAGATACGAGCTGTGCATCTCCATCTGATCTGTAAAATGTTTCTACCCTCCAACCCCAATGAAGAATTCTAGATGCAGGTTGGTTTCTTAGTATAATATCGTACTAGCGACCCGCCCGCCCGGCTTCGCACGGGTGTATGTAACATGCGAAGCCGGGGCGGGTCGCTAGTTATATTACATAAACCTTACGTGAAAATGTACCTACCTGATGGTGAAAACCGCATCAAATCCGTTGCACGGTTTAGGAGGAGTTAGCGGCCATACAGAAATACAGACAGACAGACGCGGAAAGCGACTTTAATTTATACTATGTATACTATGTAGAGAAGAGAAGAGATAGAGATAAACCTTCCGTGAACATGTACCTACCTGATGGTGAAAACCGCATCAAAATCCGTTGCATGGTTTAGGAGGAGTTAGCGGCCATATAGTCAACAGACAGACAGACGCGGAAAACGACTTTAATTTATACTATGTAGAGAAGAGAAGATGGTACTAAGCCCACCTTGCAGTTGAGTTTGGGCGCGTTTTCGCTGGTGATGGACTTCTCCATGGCCGCCATGATGAGTATGTCGCATGGCGCGTACAGCACCTTTTCCCGGTCCGCTTCCTTGGCCCCGGGGAACCCCCTCACGCTGCCCTTGTTCTGTGCCTTGTACTTCTGCAGCTCCTATGATAACACAATGTGATAACTATGTACCGTGTTCTTACTGTTCAAGATAGATAGACTAAGAGGAAAGACAATAGCGGAACATTAGAGCGTAGCTTGGAAATTTGCCTAAAAACGGTATAAACTTAGATGGCACCGTAATTTGAGCGTGCTATAGGTTGTCTCGAACTTCCGTAAGCGCTGCAATTAGATAGCATACGAAAGGATTCTACAAATTACCGTGGCGCTAGTATCGCAGTCAAGTTTCGCAACATTTCAAGAGAAGCGCAACCCATACCAGTAGATGGCGCTTTTTTTATTCTCTTGAAATGTTGCGAAACGTGACTGCGATACTAGCGCTACGGTAATTTGTAGAAACCTTTCGTACGTAAGGTAGATGCGACTAACGACAGGGTTGATTCCTTCAGGGTTTTCAAGCGAGACGTCCAACTCCACGACGCCTATGATCTTGACGCCATCTTGGTGCAGGTACATGGCGGAGTAGCTGCCTACGTTCCCGAACCCCTGGATTATGGCGGTTTTATCCTGGAATCATGAAATTAATCATCAGTTCTGACAACCAAAACACGTGACTCTGCTTATCTGCAATTTAACCCCCGACGCAAACAGAGGCGTATTATAAGTTTAACATGTGTGTCAGTGTAATTGTGTATGTACAAGGTGAAAACGTTAGTTGCGTAGCACCATTAATGGTGCAAGTCAATAGTGCAAACGGTACATCGGGGTGGCATCGTAGCTGACAAACGGCTGAACCAATTTATTTTTATTTTTTTTGTTTGAAATGTGACTTGATCGAGTGTCGTTTGGAGATTATCAGCTCATAAGGGGTTTGAAAAATCTATTTAATCTTATTTATATTACACGGGAATTACTGTGCCCCGGAAATTCAGAGAAGCCATCGAGATCAGTCGACGTCCAACCTTCAATAGGGATGGAGGATGGAACCTGCCACCGACTTGGAAACCGTGTCTGCATGGAGTTCGTGGGAGTGACCGTGAGATTGGTGGCGACGTGGTGAGCTCCGCGTGCTGGAGTATTCCCGACACGCAGGAAGAGTTCCAGTGTGCGCCGGCGCAACATATTTCTCTACGCACCCCCACCTCCGCACCCGATCAGCTGCCGTTGACATCACGTGCACGCCGCGCGGCGGTCCGTAGTGCCAAGCGAGACGCAGCCGCGCGCGAGCATTCACCTTGAAAAAGACTGCCTAATGCGGTTGAAACCGGAGTGACCGGCTTAATCTTACGTGAGTAATTCCCGTATAATATAAATAAAATGTGTGAAAACCACGTCAGTTTCTATAATAAAACTATTTAATCTTGTTTAATTTATTATTATCTCTTAATTGATCCATAATTAAATCATATTTATTATGGTTCAAAAGATACAGCAGTTATGGTAGGACAGACAGACTGACAGCGTAGACTTAGTAATAGGGTCCCGTTGACACCCTTCGACAAAAACATACATACATAGAAATACATATCGTTTATTTGTGACGAAAACAAACAACAGATAACATTCGTAAACGAAAATCAATAAGAGAACGGTAAATGTTTTTTTATTTCACAAAACGGCCCCACCTAAGCACGATGCCGGTTGTAGACAACCGGCGCTGGCTTTTCGTATTGGCCTTGGTACTTTGGGTACGAAATCCTAACAAGCTCAACCAAGATAATAATATATTTATTGCCAAAAACAAACAAAAGCAATGAACATAGAAACACAAGGAGCAACAATGTTTGGCAATAGGGGTACGCTCAGCGCTGTAATGCGAGGTCCCGAAGGGCCACGCAAGAATGGCTGGGGCATGGAACTGGTTTGGTAGTTCGAGAGCGAGATACCTTGAGTCCCGGCGTGAGTTTGGCGAGGGTGCTCCAGTGCTCGTCGTCGAGGAAGGTGCGGATGGTGATGTAGACTCCGCGGCCCGTGGCCTCCACGCGGCCGTGTATGCCGCCGCCGTTGATCGGTTTACCCGTCACGCACGCCGCCGCGTTGATGTCGTTGTAACCTGCGACATTACATATACAGGGTTACGCATATAGACTGTACCAAGCCGAAAGGAGCTCATTGTACCACCTCATTATTATGAACAACTTTTGTTATGGGACCAATCCAGAAATCGCGAAAAAAATCAGCTGTTCCATAATTTTTTTCGAGTGTCAATGAACGTTTTCTATAGAACAGCTGATATTTTTGTGTTTTCCGGTTTAGTCCCTTAGTAAAAGTTGTTAATAATGATTAGTACAATGAGCTCCTTTCGGCTTAGTATAGTCTATGTTATTTAAGGTATTTTCAACGACAGAGTAAAAAATCGAACCTAGACGAGTTGGTGATAAAACAATATATTTTTAAAGGTACACCAAACAGGATAATCTCAAATTGAGGTCTACTTCACACTAAGTAGTAGGTATGTCTATGTGTATGTTTGTTACTCCTTCACGCTGAAATTGCTGGACGGATTTGGATGAAATTTAATATAGATAGCCTGGGCTACCTTTCATCATCATCATCACCATTTATAATCACTACACGGGTGAAACTGCGAGTCGCAGTAAGTATTACATAAATGCATGCATTCCTGCCTATTAACACTGGCTAGTTTTGCATAATAATGCCTTATGATAAGATCTGGATGAAATCATCATCATCAGCCAGAAGACGTCCACTGCTGAACATAGGCCTCCCCCTTTAACCTCCACACTGGATGAAATTATAACATTAAAATGAAGTGGCAGTGAGCAGGCCACATCGCACGAAGAAATGATAACCGATGGGGAAAAAAGGTTCTTGAATGGAGATCATGAACCGGAAGACGCAGCGTAGGTAGAAGCCTCCCATTAGATGAATCGTCGACATTGTAAGCGTCGCGGGCATCCAGTGGATGCAAATGTTAGGCTGTCGTTCAGCGAGGAGTTCTAAGGGAGAGGCCTATGTTCAGCAGGGGGCGTCTTCTGGCTGAGGATGATAAGATCTAGCCCTGTTTATGTCACCTATAGAGTAACCGGCAAGGGATCGCTGCTACTACCTGTGCGACTAAGATGCCTTTGTCGTGGTGCCCGGCATCCTCTGTGGCGTCGCGGGCGATGCCTAAATTTTGCGGCCTAGGTATACCTAGAAAAGAACGGAACTGCCCTGAACATTTCCCGGGAGCATTGCTTCAGGCAGTGTGCTAGGAGGATACCGGTGCGTTCCTATGGAGATCCCGGTACCCTCCGTCTGGCACAGAGGACGGCCATGTGGGGTTTTAGTGGGTGCAATCTCACATAACCCGGCTTCACCCCAATGCAGGTAGGTATCTTTTGAAGATTTCCCCCCCGTTAACAAAAAAAAAAGGTTTATATACCTGGCCAATACCACGGTATAATAATATACTCCGCCAGGTACAGTGCTCCGAGAAAATATATCACGTGGGTGACACGCAACTACGTCATCGATGTCATAGATACACGTACACGTGCATAAGCAAGAGCAGAATAAGTAATTTACAACAAGTTCGAGGGAGATGACGATACACGACACAATGGCGGAATCACTATGAAACAGCTGATTTTCTGAATTGCCAGTAGCGTGAAATTGTAACTCCCCAATCTCCGTATATTACCTGTCGGAATGCAATAAATCAATATGGTTTTGATATTTTAAAGAATGTAAATTCGTGTTTGACTTGTTAACTTGAATAGCTGTGCTTGAGCGGACAAACCAAATGACAATTGAAATGCTTTTAGTATTTTAACTAATATATTATTAACAATTTTGTTTCCCAATATCTGTGTTTGTTGCAATAAAGTGGCAACTAGGCAGTGACGTAATTGAGTGTCAACTCCCGGAGCGCTAGACCTTGTTTTCTTGGATCATGGCCAATACTATAGTTACCTAAAGTTTTGATATAGGTGTCGACGATCCAGGACATCTCTCGGCCGGACGTGTTCACGTCGGGCGCTGGCACGTCTATGCCGGCACCTGTACCATACATTAAAGCACTTCACACAAAACATAGTATTGTATACCAACAATTTTTATGTGAAGTAAAGAAGACAATTTTTTCTAGGCCCACCAAATTACCGTATATTGATGGGTATAACACTATAAAATTCATCGTGTTTTTTTGTACCATTCGGACGAAAGATAAGGTAAAAATTAAACTGGAATAATAATATAAAGAATAATATGTGTTGTTTTGATTTTTGCCACAATTCATTCATTTCCCTTATAAAGTCACTTGACCGGAACGTTTTTAATACGAAAAAGGATGCATGCTTAGGAATTTTTATACAAAAATAAATAGACCATATTTTACAACAGTGGCCATAGTAATCGGCTTTTGTCAATATTCCGGTTTGATCGGATATAGCTAATATTACCACTAAGTCTAGAGATTATGAGGAACAAATCGACATGAGTTTCATTACTATACGGTATTAGTTTGTGGTGGGCCTATTTTTCAAATAAAAGAAATTGTCTCATTTAAGTTTTACCAAAAATTAAAGTTCCGAAAGTGCGGGATAAAACTATTTAAAGTCCATAATTATTATTTTTATATTTTTATCTAACAATAGTTTTAAGTTTGTTTGTACTAACCCAATGGATTTTTAGTTGTTCTTAATAAAATATTTCGAATTTGAATTTGATAAGTTGAGCAAAGGGTTCTCCCATTGGTAAACTGTAAACTGATAGGGTGCTAGGTTTACCTAAATGTGAGCGCACTACGTGTTATCATAGAGAAATATACTATAGGTGTTATACGTCACAGACCTCACAATCAATTTAACCCTTTGACCGTCAACGTCGCCTAACAGCAACATCAGGCGATTTGGCGGCCAAGCGCAACGCTCACCGTCAACGACGCCTTTAGGCAACACTACTGTTAAAATTCAAATTCAATTGATTTACATAAAATATTTCATAACAGTTAAAAGCCATGGCGTAATACCTTATTTACTTACTACATAATATTATTCAAATTAAACTACCAACTATAAAACTAAATAAATAGTAAAGTAACATAAAAAGTAAGACAAAATTTAAAAACTACAATAAAAAATATTTACAAAAATAAAACACTAGAAAACTTAAAAAATAATAATAAAAGATAAAAATTTACATTAATTACAATAACAACAATGTTTGGTAATAATAAAATAAAATAACGACATTATATGTATAATACTTTCACAATACTGTTGATGTGCTATTGTGTCTTCTCTGCTTTTGACCCTTATTTACAGGAAATATAGTAATGGATTATTTTATACGCATTTTTTATTATACTTATATAATAATTCATCTAATCGAAGTGAATAAAATAAAGGCTTGTTCTTTAGCACATAATATCGAAATTGAAATTTGTTTGTAAATCTGTAAACACGTAAATAAATAGAAAACAGGCTTGGCGAACAGAGCAAACTTATCGGAATAGATGGCGACAAAGTTCAGAAAATAAACCAGTCGGGATTATCACGACGCTGCGCAATGTGCCTTACAACTAAAGGAGGCGAATATAGTTGTTTCTTTTGTTCAAGTAACATTATCATTTCAAAAAATCTTTCAGAGCGCCTGGTTAATGCGACGCGTGACCAAAATGCTGGCGTGTTTCTGGCTTAACGCATAAGCATTGCCATTCAACGTGGTAATGCCGCCAGCATGCTGGGTACGCTGCCAACTGGTAGTGGGCTTGAGCATTTAGACCTTTAACGGTCTATGGGCAGTCTAAATGTATTTGTATTTCACTTGTATTTGTAGTGTTAGTTTTAGCTTGTTTTTTGGTAAGTAAATAAAGGCACTTGCCATAAAAAAGTAACATACCAATATAGTTTTTCTTAGCGAGTTCCAGCGTATACCGTCTCGTTATTCGCTGCAGTTCCGCTACGGTGTAGCATTTAGGGTTAATTGTCACACCTGGAAACAAACCACCCTGGATCAATGATAAATTCAAATTAGATATTTATTGGGAATAAAAAAAAAATAGTTACAAATAAGTTATTTTCATCTCAAAATGAGAGTGTAAGGTTTCCGAAGGCGATGTCGAGAATTGAACTACATGGAGGAGACAACTAAGGATGGCTGGCCCCTCTACTACTCGGGATTCATAGTCGGAAAGAGAGTCTTTGAATAATATGCTGATATAATTTTTAATTTTGTATTGAGTTTGTATTTTAAGGGTCGATTACTTAAGTGCCTGAAATAAATAATAAATGTAATAGGCTAAGTTTTTTGAGAAATAAAATATTATTATATATCGCATAGCGTAAACAAAAAAAAAAAAAAAAAAAAATGATTTTATTTAATTTATTATTTATTTCTAACTAGCTGCGCCCCGCGGTTTCACCCGAGTAGTGAAGAAAAATGGTGATGATGCTGATGAAAAGTATCATATATGTCCGTCTCCTGGTTCTAAGCTACCTCCCCACCAATTTTCAGCCAAATAGGTTCTGCCGTTCTCGAGTTATAAATAGTGTAACTAACACGACTTTCGTTTATACATATAGATGTAGGTACATATCTAAATTATCTAAAATTCGTGTTAGGTTAGGCTTAAACTCTACCGATGTAGAGAGCAGTGGTGCCGTTTTTTTTTAGTAAACTATTCTCAAATTTCGGCATATTGGTTCGCAACCTTCCTAGATGGCAACATAAGTTTAGGTAAATAAGTAGAATGAAAGATGAAAGAATGATTATAGTGAAATGGGAACCTCCTTTGGCTCCTCCGAAGGGCACGTTGGAGCAGGCGCACTTGTACGTCATTAGCGCAGACAGCGCCTTCATTTCCTCCAGGTTCACGTCGTCAGAGAACCTTATACCTGGACGAATAAAAAATATACTCACGTCAGATCGTCTTTTGTTTTTTCTACTGGGATATTTGGTAGTTTCGTTTATGACCAAACAACACCGACGATAACAAATTTAAACGCGGGCAACCAGTGATGCAGATGGCAGGTTGCCGTTCAGTATGGCGTTCTAAGGGGGAGGCCCATGTTCAGCAGTGGACGTCGTTTGGCTGATGATGATGGTGCAGGTTTAGCACGGAAGATTTCGGGTGTGGTTTAAAACTTGAGAGTAGCAAGGAGTAAATAAATAAATATTCGGGACATTTTTGCACACAAAGTCATCTGACCCCAAACTAAGCAAAGCTTGTAATATAGCTGCCAGAAACTGATATACATACATATTTATTATTAAATACGTCATACTTAAATAGATATTAAAACCCAGATAGAATGTCATATGCAATTTAAAAAAGTCCATTTGTCGCGTGGAATGAGCGACAAATGGAAAATGAGGGAAATGACAAAGTGTGGGATTGTGGTGAAACGTTGCCTGGATACGAATCAGTCCAGAATCATCGGACCTCTGGAGTACAAGGGTCCTCTTGATGGAATTGAATGATTTAAATGTACCTATCCTGTGCTAAGGGGATGTGGAAAATAAACTAATTATTATATTTTAGGTTACAATGCATTTACTTGTTAAAATATTCTATTACAAATTGTTACAAACTAATCCTAATCCTGAGATGGCTGATGGCGATTGGTTAAGGGAAAGCTGGCGCACTTCTGCGCGTCGGCATCAAAAATTGGGAAAAAAACTACGACGTGGAAAATAAGTGAATAATGAAAATAGGTTATCTGTATTCCTGCTTGTGCGAGGTGGCTTCCACAAGATCGTCTCAAGCTGAATCAGGAACACTCGATGTAGCTCTGGAGTATAAGTTATCCAATCTTCATCTCAAAAAATCATTTAATTTCCTCCAAGGCGTGGCCGCGACGTGGTCTTCAAAAAAAACGTTTTCAAAATAGTGCCCATCTTGGTTTCGAGCTGAAAATTTGATTCCTTCGTTCCCGTAGGGAAACTGCGGTAATCTTCTTCAAGTTATCATGTTGAAAAACGAAGAAATTAATAAAATGTGATTCCAGTCGATCCAGCTGCTCTGCTGGATGTCGTGAGAATGCCGGCCATCAAAATGTCTTCCTGCATCTCCTTTCTCTTTCTTGCTTACAGAAAAATGGCTTGAGTGCGAGCGAGTCGGCGCACAAGATGTTCCCATGATTATGCAGCGTTCAACAGATAATAAATACAATATTGTTTTTAGCTATCCGATTAATTGTAAATTTAAATATTGATTTTAATATTAGTTCACAATTCCAAAATAAATGCCTAAATGTAAATCTATGTACATTGTTTTGTTTATATAAGTGAAAATAGTAACATGCCATTTTAAAATAGTTCCTAGCGTTTCTGTAAGAGCAAAGTCACAAGATATCCAAGCGCCAATTTGCCGCCAGGAGTAAAATATATTATGTTATATGACAAGAACTAACACAAATGGTCATCACATGTATGTTTGTCCTAGGTGGGAATCGAACCCACGCCCCCAAGCGCAGAATGCAGGTTCACTACCAACTGTGCCAACAGGGCTATCAAGTATCGGGTAGTGTCGAGGATATTATATAGCCCGTTGGTCCAGTTGGTAGTGAACCTACCTTCTGCGCTTGGGGGCGTGGGTTCGATTCCCACCTAGGACAAATATTTATGTGATGAACATTTGTGTTTGTTCTATATCTGGTTGTTAATATCTATTTAAATATGCATTTAAAACTATTTATATGTATGTATATCAGTCTCTGGCAGCCATATCACAAGCTTTGCTTAGTTTGGGGTCAGATGACCGTGTGTGCAAAAATGTCCCGAAATATTTATTTATTTATTTAGTGAAGGTACCTCCTTTGCAAGGCAGGCGGTGCACGCTGTGCTGCGAGCGGTACGCGCGGACTATCTCGCAGCTGCCGGGGATATTAAGTGAAGGTACCTCCTTTGCAAGGCAGGCGGTGCACGCTGTGCTGCGAGCGGTACGCGCGGACTATCTCGCAGCTGCCGGGGATATTAAGTGAAGGTACCTCCTTTGCAAGGCAGGCGGTGCACGCTGTGCTGCGAGCGGTACGCCCGGACTATCTCGCAGCTACCGGGGATATTAAGTGAAGGTACCTCCTTTGCAAGGCAGGCGGTGCACGCTGTGCTGCGAGCGGTACGCGCGGACTATCTCGCAGCTGCCGGGGATATTAAGTGAAGGTACCTCCTTTGCAAGGCAGGCGGTGCACGCTGTGCTGCGAGCGGTACGCGCGGACTATCTCGCAGCTGCCGGGGATATTAAGTGAAGGTACCTCCTTTGCAAGGCAGGCGGTGCACGCTGTGCTGCGAGCGGTACGCGCGGACTATCTCGCAGCTGCCGGGGATATTAAGTGAAGGTACCTCCTTTGCAAGGCAGGCGGTGCACGCTGTGCTGCGAGCGGTACGCGCGGACTATCTCGCAGCTGCCGGGGATATTAAGTGAAGGTACCTCCTTTGCAAGGCAGGCGGTGCACGCTGTGCTGCGAGCGGTACGCGCGGACTATCTCGCAGCTGCCGGGGATATTAAGTGAAGGTACCTCCTTTGCAAGGCAGGCGGTGCACGCTGTGCTGCGAGCGGTACGCGCGGACTATCTCGCAGCTGCCGGGGATATTAAGTGAAGGTACCTCCTTTGCAAGGCAGGCGGTGCACGCTGTGCTGCGAGCGGTACGCGCGGACTATCTCGCAGCTGCCGGGGATATTAAGTGAAGGTACCTCCTTTGCAAGGCAGGCGGTGCACGCTGTGCTGCGAGCGGTACGCGCGGACTATCTCGCAGCTGCCGGGGATATTAAGTGAAGGTACCTCCTTTGCAAGGCAGGCGGTGCACGCTGTGCTGCGAGCGGTACGCGCGGACTATCTCGCAGCTGCCGGGGATATTAAGTGAAGGTACCTCCTTTGCAAGGCAGGCGGTGCACGCTGTGCTGCGAGCGGTACGCCCGGACTATCTCGTAGCTGCCGTTGTTCCGGTGCAGCGGGAACTCGAACTGGATGCACGAGCTGCATGACCCCATCACCTGGGATTTCATCACATCGGATTCTTATCCATAGAGGACATTTTGTTATTAGCTTTGCAAGTCTACGTCTGCACGTTTGCTACAATAAATAATTTTTCATTTTTCAATATATATTTTTTCATTTTGTAAAATAAATTGGACAAATATATTTAAAGTTGCTGCGACTCAAGGTTTCACCCGCGTGGCTTACTCCCTTTATCATCAGCTATTTGCCAGTGAAAGTCCCGTCAAAATTGGTCCCGCCATTTTGGAGTCTATCGAATATACTAATCGCCTTTTTTCATAAGATGTCTAAAAGACATTGATTTATTTCCGACTTTCTTTCAATGCTTGTACAAGAAATTAATTCAGCTTTTCAATCGAATAAATTTTTTACTCTCGATGCAAACAGAGAGGTGTTATAAGTTTTATATTAAGACGTGTATCTGTGTCTGTGTGGGCAGTGTGGGCCATCGCAGCTTCCAAATGGCTGAAACGACATATATTTTTTGGAAGGTGACCTTATCTACGATTCAAGAAAATATCTTCAGCCATTTGAAGAATCTTCTATCGTTTTTAGGGTTCCGTACCTCAAAAGGAAAAAACGGAACCCTTTTAGGATCACTTTGTTGTCCGTCTGTCAAGACACTTTTTCTCAAGAACGCGTAAAGATATCAAGAAGTCAAATCTACGGTTTCTTACAGCTGTGAAAAAATCAAACTTGTAAGTTTACGCAATCAAAATATATGACCGTTTATATTGCATATTTTTGTATATTTTGCGATTTCACAGGGAAATCAAACCTATAGTAGGGTATTTCCCGTTGATCTAGAATCATGAAATTTGGCATGAGATAAGGTCTCACAGCACATATAAAAGAAAAAATATAAAATTTGTTAATTTTTTTGTTATAATTATCACATTAAAGAATATTGTATTGCGATTACAAACTTACATTTTGTAGTTGGTATGTATGGAAGCACCTTATTGTGCACTACAAAGTTAAGTTTGTCTTTAATTTTTTTTTTTTATTGTCTGGACTCGCGCTCTGTGAACGGATGGACGGAACCCTCTGACCGGGAGTACTACACGTATTTGTTTGGTTTTTTAAACCATTAATACTTAATTAATGAAGGTTTTTTTTTTTTTTTTATAGAATAAGTGGCAAACAAGCTACGGGCCACCTGATGGTAAGTGGTCACCGCTGCCTATAGACACCTACAATACCTGGGGCATTGTCAGTGCGTTGCCTACCTTTGAGGACTCTATTCACCCTTCGTTTGAAGCAGTCCAAATTATACTTCGGAGGAAAAACCGAAGGTGGTAAGCCATGTAAGGATGTGGAAACTTACATTCAGGATCCCCGCCACTCTCTGGCACCTCTTCTTATCAGACATGTGTGTGTGTTTCTTCAAGTAGTCCATCAGGGCTGGCTCGCATACCCTCACGGCGTTGTGGTAGAAATACTCCACCATACGGAAGAAGCTGGGGTCAGCACTTTTACCGATCTCCTCCAATCCCGCTGGCATTTCATACTTCCTCTTAAAAGTAATCGGAATAAAACTTTTCCTCTCTCTTAACACGGTTTTTAACAACTTACTATGTAAAGACATTTTCAAAAACAAGTTTTTGTAACATAAATAATGATCGTATTCTTCTATCTAAAAAAAAACATGAAAAGCACAATTTTTATTTACATTCAGAAGAAAAAAACTATGAAAAAAGTATCAAAGAATATATAAAAAATAGCATTATGATTATAATACAAAAAAATGTCTAGTTGGTTTGATGTAGCAAAATCGCGATGGCCAAATCCTCAGCGAAGCCAGATTCTTTTTGGACACCGAGTTCACATAATTATCAATAATAAAAAACCGACTTCACGCTATTTCGCTGACGCTTTTGTTTCCAAAATTTTCAGTTATTTTGATTTAAAAACTAAACTACTAAATCGATTTTGACGAAATTTCTAAGGGACTAATGTAAAAGTACCCTTTCAATCAAAAAAATATTTTTCAAATCGGTTCATAAACGACGAAGTTCTAAATTCACAAACATTAAAAAAATAACTTTTTTGATGTCGGTTAAAAAGGGTTGTTGATGCAAGGTTTCCCAGCCGTACGGTGGATAATAGGCTACTAGTTAGAGTATTTATTACTGTCTTACAAAAAAATCTGACCATTTAATATAGCCGATCACCGAAAACGAATCGGGGCGAATTGAGAACCTTCCTCCATTTTCGAAGTCGGTTAAAAATATAAGCATTTTAATGTCTTGCTAGACAGAGAGCGCAATATACTTACTGATGACGTCACTTGTTAGTACGGCATACTTCGCGGGAACAGTTACAACAACAAAAACTTAACAACTTTCGGTCAACATCCACTTCGCTCATCGCTCAACAATAAGCGAGGTGGCGGCCGAACGCAAGCCGATTATACAAAAAAAGCGTGTACTTAAGACCATACGACAGAAATGAAAACTTCATCAAAGTTGACTATATCTCTCCTCTCTCGCTCCTTAGTCGACTCGAGCCAACTTTAGCCGAACGAGTATCTGGGCGTGACGGTCTCGCGAGTGCAATGCTTTTCCCCATCCCAATAACTGCTCAACGTGCTTAGAAGTTTTCATTTCCAAAAACCTGACGCTGCCTAAAAATATAGACGAAAAAAACCTATAATGATGATGAATGTGGCAACATTGAAGTAAAACAATCTCAAACCTTTTATAATCAATATATTCCAAACTTCAATAAATACATTACAGCAGTCTGAATTTCCTTACAAGTAGCGTAAGATAAAGAATAAAGCGCGATTCACACTGCGAGCGTAACTAACTTATGGTATGGACACTACGACGGAAGAGTGGCGATAGGGTATTTGACTGTTTTTACGAAACCATATCAAATTGTCTATCTATAATCTCTACATAGTATTTATAAATTAGTCGCTTTCCGCGTCTTCTGTCTGTATGGGCGCTAACTCCTCCTAAACCACGCAACGGATTTTGATGCGGTTTGCACCATCAGTTAGATACATTTCCACGGAAGGTTTATATGTATAACTAGCGACCCGTCCCGGCTTCGCACGTAAATTACACCCGTGCGAAGTCTGGCGCTAGTATTATAATAAAGAGATCTTGTGATTAAATCCTCATAATAAATTATTATACGACCGCGTAAACGCTCCCTTTGAAATTTATGGCCACGTGACTTCAGTGACGTCACAAACAAGCAAACAAGTTCCTACTCGCCATACACAATTTTCGCCTCTATTACTTGCCTGTATCACTGTATTGTAGCTTGCCCATCGGATTAGCAAGTTGAAGTAGCAGTGGGCAGGGAACATAGCACGCAGAACAGATGGCCGATGGGGCCGAAAGGTTCTCGAATGGAGACCACGGACCGGTAAGTGCAGCGTAAGACGTCCACCCACAAGATGGACAGTTGGACAGACTACCTAAAAGAGACCGCAGGGAAACGCTGGATGCAGACCGCTTCCAACCGGCCCTTTTGGAGATCGATGGGGGAGGCCTATGTCCAGCAGATGACGTCCTATAGCCGAAATGATGATTACCTGCCTGTATATAAGAATATTCGACCTAAATAGAGCGTTTTCAGTCAAGACACGTGAACAATGAAAAACATTTTTATTTAGTTTTTTTCTGAAAATCATGACATTGTTTTGTAGTTTTCAGTAATATTAAAAATAACTCTCTTCTAGGATTACACCAATATGAATTATATTTTTAATACAGTCAAATGCCCTATTCAGTACATTACAAGTTGCACGCTGACGTCCGCAAGTCCGCTGTGTGACCGTACCTTTATTTATAGCCTTTATTTGTACCTTTATTTTATAAAGCTGTAATCAGATAGAAACGACGGACGGTTCATATATAATATTATGTGAACTGAAGTTTGTAAACACACCGTACCAACGTAAACTAATCTACGTAAGGTTGGCTCGCGGTATGAATTGCGCTAAAGGCCTACGACAGACGATGGACTTTTAAACTTTCGCGAATTGCAATAAATTTTACGTGTGTATCTGTGTTTGTGGCATCGTAGCTGCCAAACGGCTTTATCGATTTTGATTTAGTTGTTTTGTTTGAAAGGCGACTTGATCGAGAGTGTACTTAGCTATGATTCACGATAATCTTTTCAGCCGTTTGAAGGTTATCAGCTTTTTTAACAAGGTTCAAAAAAAAAACTTGTGTCCCTCTTTTTTACAGATATTCGCACGCCGTCAAAAAGTGCATCGTCTGCGGCGTCCCTTACCATAAAATGTTTGTAACAAATCACTTGTCTAGCCTACATATGGGATTAGTTTGGACCATCTGCAGGTCTACTTTAGGTCCCACCAGGTCCCTGATATTATTAAGGCCGTACTTGATCATGGTGGGCCGCTCCAGGGACAGGCCCCACGCGATCACGTGCACGTTTTCAGGCAGGCCCATGGGCAGCAGCATTTCTGGACGGAAGACGCCCGAGTTTCCAATCTCTATCCACTTGTTGAGGCCTGAGGATGGAAAGAATCGACTGTTAGGGTGATTTTCCACCAGGGCCCTGATTCTGTAACTACAAACACGCACGTAACGCGCCGTGTTAAGTTTACCTCTAAAAGTTGATCTTTATTCCTAGGGAATAGAGTCCAAATTTTATGAGGTTTAACCTAACGTGGCGCGTTACGTGCGTGTTAAAGTTACGGAATCACGGCCCTGAGCTTTTTTTTAATATTGAATATTGACTGTCTGTATATTGTCCGGCGGAGGGTATTGCCATAACACAGGTAATTTTTTTTTTTTTTTTATTTATTTATTTATTTATTTCACATAAAATGGTACATCAATAAATATTGTCGACCCTAGCCACCAAACTGAGCGCTAGCCCGTATCTTGGTGGATAGTTCCTAGCTTGGGTAACAAGGCTCCTCATCATGGATTCATTTTTCTATCAGACTGCCAGAGTGGGCACGAAGAATCGACACCGCTTTATGATTGATATTCCGAGAACCCGTACGAAGCGCTTTAATTCCACATTTATTGTGCGAACTGCTAGTCTGTGGAATGCGCTGCCTGAGTGGGTGTTCCCCGATAGTTACAATCTGGGTATCTTCAAGCCGAGAGTGAATCGGTGTCTTCTAGGCAAGCGTGTTCCACCGTAGACCGCATCATAGCTTTACATCAGGCGAGTTGGCGGTCAAACGCAAGCCTATTTTTAAATAAAAAAATATCACGTTGTTTTGGATCTTAGGATCAAACACTTCAGCATTTCAGCCGTAGGACGTCCACTGCTGGACATAGGCCTCCCCCATCGATCTCCAAAAGGGCCGGTTGGAAGCGGCCTGCATCCAGCGTTTCCCTGCGGTCTCTTTTAGGTTGTCTGTCCATCGGAGCAGAGGATCAAACACTTACCATCATGGAATGCGAATATCTCCATACTGGGCTCAGTATAAGGGTTGTAGGCGGGCTTGAACTGCAGTTTATTGAAACCGAGCCGCTTGAAGAAGGACTCTAGGACTCCGATGAGGTCAGCCAGCCCCAGGCCCTCGCCCGCCACCACGCCTTCCACCTGGTGGAACTCCGCCAAGTGCGTGGCATCTAGTGTCTCGTTTCGGAACACCTGTAAAAGGGTGGAACAGACTATGCACAAGTCAACACCTCAAAGTTGCTTTTTATGTTACATTGTTTTAATCCTTTTTTTAAAGTAATTTAATGATGGCGACTTCTAGAGGAGGCCTATGTTCAGGGAAAACAACCTGATTGTGAAACTGGTGCTGTTGTTAAAGACTGAATATTATGTAGAATAGAGTTTTTATTTTAGTATAAGTAATAGAAACAAGTAACATAGTAGTTAAGTGAAGATAATAAATGCATTTTTTTTAATAATGATCTTTGTTGATTGTTTATTTGGCAAACACTCAAAATTGGTGACTTACATTCGTTCAGGAGCTTAGTTAAATAAGGCTAAAAAGGATTATTTTATATAACTTTTCAGTTTCTTTTTTCAACGGTTTTTTTTTTTCTTTTTCTTATGTAAATATTCAATTAATTTTAAAATTTATACGTCAGTAAGTTATAATGTACATCTAGGTACCTATATATATATATATATATTAGCTTTAGTAAATATCCCTATTTAAAATAAAAATATAGCCTATGTCACCCGGGGATAGTATAGCTTTCCAACAGTGAAAGAATTTTTCAAATCGGTTCAGTAGTTTCGGAGCCTATTCAATGCAAACAAACAAACAATCAAATCTTTCCTCTTTATAATATTATATTACTAGCGGTCCGCCCCAGCTTCGCACGGGTATAGATTATAGCCTATATCACCCGTGGATAGTGTAGCTTCCCGTCAGTGAAAGAATTTTTCAAATCTGTTCAGTAGGTTCGGAGCCTATTCAATGCAAACAAACGAACAATCAAATCTTTCCCTTTTATAATATTAGTATCTACACTAATATTATAAAGAGGTAAAGTTTGTAAGTTTGTTTGTTCTCCAAAACTACAAATCCGATTTAAAAAATTCTTTCACTAATAGAAAGCTACACTATTCCTGAGTGCCATAGGCTATGTTTTATAATGATAAAAGTTAATATTCTACACTAAATAACCGTATTAGTAAAACATGCTGGAGAAAAATAAGCTGATTGGCTTCTTTATCGGCGTACGCTGACCTAACGGTTTGAGATAAGTAAATACAATGTTTGACAAAAATTTTGTACTTAAATAGTTATACAAAAAAAGTCCGCGATAGCATATACTTTGACAGAGTAATATGCTTTATTGATTGCTAGTTGTCTTAATCTGGCCTTAAATATGTTGTTGGAAGCTATATAAGTTTCATTAGTTACCTTGTCAATGCTGAAGTACTTTTGTGGCGTGAACGGTTTCTGCTGCGCCAGCTTGTACAGCATCCTGGCGCTCACCGCAGTGGTATGCGTGCGGAGCAGGTTCTTCTGGGCTTCTTCTACCTTCCAGTCGTATCGGTAGCCCTGGAAATTACAATCACATAAATGTATTCAAGTTGTTCATTGATATTCTGTTGCCTGCGCCGCTGAAAAACATCGTCAGGAAATAGACTACAACAACAACATAGTCAGCCTTTTACCAGTCCACTGCTGGACTTTTAGCCTACCTCCGAAAGGGTGATTGGGCCATAACCACCACGCTGGCCCAGTGCGGATTGATGGATTCACATACGCCATTGAATTCCTTCTCCGTACGTATGCAGGTTTCCTCACGATGTTTTCCTTCACCGAAAAGCCAGTGGTATGAAAATCCGTACATAAACTCCAAAGAGCTTATTGGTACGGACCCGGGATTTGAACCCGCGACATCACACTTTCAAGTCTAGCGGTCTCCCAAATGGGCTACCACGGCTTTAAATAGACTACCGTCACTCCTTATTTAACGTAGATATATGTAACAGCCGTCTCAAAAGCCACTGAAGCTTTTTAACCATACAATAGCTCTGGAAGGTCACCCCAAAGACGCTCGACTCGCCATGTGGCAAGAACTGCACAGTCCACCTCCAAATTACATTCTCCCTACCGAAGAGCTCGGACCCCAGGCCATAATGAACCATGGCCCACTTGGAAAACCCTAAACCGACTTCGGTCCCAAGTGGGCCGAAGAAGGGATAATATGGCAATGTAGGGTTATATAAAGGGTTCTGACACCGAATGTCTTTGTGGTGTGGACCCTCAGACAATGACACACTTGATGGACTGTGCAGCGTGTCCTACAACTTGCACACTAGACAACCTGAATGAAGTGGAATGCCATATTATTATATTATTAGCCGTGGTAGCCCATTTGGGAGACCCTAGACTTGAAAGCGTGAGGTCGCGGGTTCAAACCCTGGGCCCGTACCAATGAGCTCTTTTGAGCTTATGTACGGATTTTCATACCACTGGCTTTTCGGTGAAGGAAAACATCGTGAGGAAACCTGCACATGTACATAGAAGGAATTCAATGGCGTATGTGAATCCACCAATCCGCACTGGGCCAGCGTGGTGGATATAGCTCAATCACCCTTTCGGGGGTAGGCTAAAAGTCCAGCAGTGGACTGTTAAAAAGGCTGATTATGATTGTACAAGAATATCAAATGCTCAATGTTCCATTAAAATAAAAAATCAAGGACCTGTCACACTCAATCGGATTGACATAATTGTGATATGGACAGAAACAATAGTGCATGTACAAGAATATCAAATAATCACCTGAGAACCGTAACCACCTTCACTGTGCACTTTCTTCACTCTCTCCAAATACTCCTGAGGAAACTCCGTAGTCGTAGCCGGTGAAGATATAAAGAATGTGTCATGAGCATCTCTCGCCGGGTGCTGCTGAGGTTGGAACAACGCGTCGAAGTTCCAGAATGAAGACTCTACGTAATTGTTGGTCGCCATTTCAGTGAAGCCAAGCTCGAGGAATATCTCGCGGAATTCGGAACGGACTTTCAAGAGCGGGTGTAGGTGGCCGCATTCTGGGGGCTGGCCTGGAAGAAGAGAGTATAAGTGGTCAGGTGTTTGGAATCCTATTTTGGTGTTTGGAAATCAATATATCTTGGAATTTTGATCAAAACCCTTTAATTCTGTTGCTTGCTTAGCATCTACTGACTGTGGTTCATACGCTATTTAGTTCAGATGGATCAGATTCTGCTTTATACTAACTACTCACAAAGCTGTAATATATTGCCACAGATTAGTAGTTAGAATACTTTGGTGCGATCTGATGCTTACAATGCATACAAGTCGACACCTACCTTTAATGTGGTGGAGCCCGTACTTTATACGTTATTTACCTCCGATCTACCAATAAACAAAACGTCAACGGTAGCCACATATGCAGATGACACTGCTATCCTAACCTCTCATACAGATCCAAATACAGCATCGCAGCTACTGCAAACTGACTTAAATTCCGTGATGAATTGGTTAAAGGTATGGTGCATCAAGGTCAATGAGACTAAGTCAGCCCATGTCACATTTACTTTACGGCGTAATACATGTCCACCAGTAGAAATGAATGGAAGTCAAATCCCACAAGTAGATGAAACTAAATATCTTGGCATACATCTAGATAGAAGACTCACCTGGCAAAAACATATTTTCTCAAAAAGAAAGCAACTTAGTCTGAAGCTACGTAAACACCAGTGGATGCTTGGAAAACAATCAAAACTATGTTTAGAGAACAAGCTACTTATATACAAAACTATCCTAAAACCTGTGTGGACTTATGGGATCGAGCTCTGGGGAACGGCTTCAAAAACCAACCTAAGCATTCTACAACGTTTTCAGTCAAAAGTGCTACGGATGATAACCAACGCTCCCTGGTATGTCACATATGAGACGCTACACAAGGACCTGGAAATGCCCACAGTGGAAGAAGAAATAAGAAATAACGCCCTAACTTATCAAAAACGACTGCAAAATCATCCAAATGAACTAGCAAAGATGTTGATATCAAGAAGGCCTCCAAGGAGACTTAAAAGGAAGATACCCCAAGACCTAACAAAATAAGAAAAATTATGAGGATGGATGCGTCAATGGGCGTATTCCACACAAGACGCGTCACTTAAGACAACAGTTCAAAATAAAGCTTATTGTCTTCAAAAGACAGATTGCTTTAAAAAAGGGTATATAAAAAAAAAAAAAAAAACCTTAAATAATCACAAACTTGTAAGTTTTTGTAAGTTGGAAGCCTCAAAGTGAAACATCAAAGAGGGTTTTTCAAATTATGATCACATTAAATACCATGTTCCAGATTTTTTTTTAGTAAACAAACATTTTCTGCTCTAATATTATGATCAACCAACTGGCAGTAGGCTTGAGCATTTGGATTGTCTCTACACCTGCAACAAAATGTGGGCAGACTATCTGTTTTTGTAGTGTTAGTTAGCTTGTATTTTGTTTAGTTAATAAAGACAATTTAGCCAGTAAATATTAATTTAAAAAATTCATCATTAAGTTTGGCAACTGCCTATATAAACAATACAAAATACAAGATAACTAAAACTATATTACTTATACTAATATACAAAAAACAGTTAAACTGTCCATATACAATCCAAATTCTCAAGCCCTCTACCAGTTGGCAGCGTACCCAGCATGCTGGCGGCATTACCACGCTGACTTGTAAAGCCAGAAAAACAACAGCATTTTCATGTGTAGCATTATCCAAGCGGTCTGAAAGATTGTAGCCCTTCAAAAAAGATACATCATATCTCACCTAATGCATCAAAGTTGTAAGGTTTGAACTGCAAACTCTTCCACGACCCAGTCAACAACATGTCACTTGTCAAATCAGTTTCTAATTTCTTTATAGTTGTTGCAAATTGTGGCCCTTTTGATAATAAGAAACTTTTTATGGTGACTTGTTCCAGTAGTTTTCGTTTTTTGTAGTCATTACGGACTGCATCCGGAAGGTTATCTAAGCCCTTCTTTATTTCATTCAAGTGTTCTTGGACAGCATCTGTTATTGAGTCCACTTTTCTTTTAACTAGCGGTGCTCCACCGGATTTGTCGATTTGTATCCATCCTGAAGACATTGCTTTGCTGAATCCTACTTTTGCATTTGGTACAGTCTGAAATTTTGAAATAATACTAGTTAACAAAATGTTTAAAACATATATTCCATTCCCACCTGGGGTAAACATTTACGTTCTATATCTGGGTGTTAATATCTATTTAAGTATGTATTTAATACTATATATGTAGGTATGTATATATCAGTCTCTGGCAGCCATATCACAAGCTTTGCTTAGTTTGGGGTCAGATGACCGTGTGTAAAAATGTTTTGAATATTTATTTATTTATTTAAATACTAGCTGTGCCCGCGACTTCGTCCGCGATTGCCATCCCTGCCGACTAATTATTATTACACTATTATTCACAGTTCCGTTTGTCTCATATTAAGCAACACTGTGGTCTGCGGTGAAGCACTCTTATCAAGAAAGGAGCTTTTTACTTTGGATTTGAAAACTTTGAGGTTGTATTTCTCAGAAAACAATAACTCAGGTAGGGAGTTCCTTCGCTGTTCAACCAATAAATGTTGAAGCAAACTGCTTTATGCGAGTCTTTGGAATTTCGACAGTAAAACGGAGTCTTTTCACCGAGTCTCTCCTTGTTTGTTGGTGAAAGAAGGTAGGGATATTAGATTGTGCAGTTGCATTGTACAGTCTCCGAAATGTATCCAGTAAAGATTCCGTTTTTACCCTTTGGTTACGGAACCCTAAATACTACAAAAATGATGGCATTGAAAACTTGTTTATTTTACGTGATAGTCCATAGAGTAGGTATTTCCTTTCTAAAGGATGTCTTCAGGGTGGTGTTACCGACTTTGCCAATAGGGCTACCTAAGTACCTACTCAACGTAAACTACAAAATCAACCGCCAGCTTAAGATGAGCCGTACGTTCACAGGTTCCTGTACATTCTGGAGGTCAAGTTATTTGGACCTAATCTTTGGACCTGACGGTTGTGATGTCTGTAATTTCTGAACTATGAAATCGATGACCTTCAAATGTTTACGGGACGTTTTCTAATGTACCTCCTTTCTAACAAAAAAAGAATTAATGAAATCGGACTACGCAGTAATGAATTACAACTAAGTACACATTTTGACTTTCATCCCCTCTCCCAAGGGAACCATGCAAAATTTCGGGATAAAAAGTATTTTATAACCTACCTCGTAGTATGAACTCAAATAATGTTAAGTTTCATTTGAATCTATTCAGTAGTTTCGGCGTGATGCGCAGCCCAAATACAGACAGACAGACAGACAAAAATGAAAAAAATTACAGTTTTCACTTCAGTATCGATTATAAAGTGCCGTCTAATATTTTTTTCAAAATATCTTCAATGTACAGAATTGGACCTGTTCCAATATATAATTATATATAGATTTTCTAGATATTTCTAGAACTTTATCGAACATTCTATATCGATTATAATAGTTTGCAGTCATTTTAGAATTTTCTAGATCATTCCAGAAATTTCTAGATCTTTCTCGAACATTCCAAATCGATTATAATAGTTTGTACTCATTTTAGAATTATGTCGATCATTCCAAAATTTCTAGAACTTTCTCGAAAATTATAGATAGAGTAGGTATTTCCTTTCTAAAGGATGTCTTCAGGGTGGTGTTACTGACTTTGACAATAGGGCTACCTAAGTACTTACTCAACGTAAACTACAAAGTGCGCTGCAAATCAACCGCCAGCTTAAAATGAGCCGTATGTTCAAAGGTTCCTGTACATTCTGGAGGTCAAGTGATTTGGACATAATACTGAGGGTTGTGATGTCTGTAATTTCTTAACTACCAAATCAACGACCTTGAAATTTTTACGGGACGTTATTTAATGTACCCCCTTTCTAACACAAAAAGAATTAATGAAATCGGACTACGCGGTAATGAATTACAACTAAGTACACATTTTGACTTTCATCCCCTCTCCCAAGGAAACCATGCCAAATTTCGGGATAAAAAGTATCCTATAACCTACCTCGTAGTATGAACTCAAATTATGCTCAGTTTCATTTGAATCCATTGAGTAGTTTCGGCGTAATGCACGGCCCAGATACAGATAGACAAAAATGAAATAAAATACAGTTTTGACTTCAGTATCGATTATACAGGCGATGTAAGGGGAACACTCTCGAAGCCAAAAGAAGGTAATTTGTACTCATCATTATGAACCACTTTTAGTATGGGACCAACCCTGAAATCGCGAGGAAAAAAAAACAGATTGATCTAGGTCTTTCTCGAACATTCCAAATCGATTAAAATAGTTTGTACTCATTTTAGAATTATATCGATCATTCCAAAATTTCTAGAACTTTCTCGAACATTATAGATATATTATAGAGGTATTTCCTTTCTAAAGGATGTCTTCAGATAGGCTATCTAAGTACCTACTCAACGTACACTACAAAGTGCGCTGCAAATCAATCGCCAGCTTAAGATGAGCCGTACGTTCAAAGGTTCCCATACATTCCGGAGGTCAAGTTATTTGGACCTTATACTGAGGGTTGTGATGTCTGTAATTTCTGAACTACGAAATCGACGACCTTGAAATTTTTACGGGACGTTATTTAATATACCCCCTTTCTAACAAAAAAAGAATTAATGAAATCGGACTACGCGGTAATGAATTACAACTAAGTACACATTTTGACTTTCATCCCCTCTCCCAAGGGAACCATGCAAAATTTCGGGATAAAAAGTATTCTATAACCTACCTCGTAGTATGAACTCAAATTATGCTAAGTTTCATATGAATCCATTGAGTAGTTTCGGCGTGATGCGCAGCCCAGATACAGACAGACAGACAGACAGACAGACAGACAGACAGACAGACAAAAATAAAAAAAAATACAGTTTTTACTTCAGTATCGATTATAGAGTGCCGTCCAATTTTTTTTTTCAAAATATCTTCAATGTACAGAATTGGACCTGTTACAGTTTTATTATAAGTATAGATGACAGCTGCAACCCACAATTTTATCTGCATAGATTTAGGGCTACTGGAAGCATTTCTTGGTTTCCAGCTATATCCATGAATTTTTCCAGGATAAAAAGTATGAGTATAATCAAAACTTAGTAAGAAAATCTATTTGGTTATACATAGCTACTTGCTGTAATTGGTTGTATTTTGATACAGAATATTAAAAATTAAGTCTCAGGTGGTTATAATAAAATTCCAGGTAATTATTGGCCATAGTGGAGGAGTAGTAACTATCTTGCTAAGCTCGTAGGTATCCACTCTAACCAACCTTCATAACTTCTGTTTGCGCTATACCACCTTCTGGTATACTCCTGTACAAGACCGCTTCATGGCTGCCCTTCTCTGCCACCAGCCTTCCCTCCTCAGTCAGATCCCATCGAGTACTCTTCACGGCTTCCGAAACTACCATCTCAAGTGCTTCCAAACTCTTTACGGCACCAACTATCTTCTGGTGATCTTCACCAAACTCATTCGCTAAGTGGAGGGTGTCTACATTGCTGCATTTCTCTAGGTAGTGCAAAATTCTTTCATTTATTTCCATTTTTAAGAATTATTTATTTTGTAGAAGGTACAACTTTCAGGTTATACTAAGACACATATGAACATGACAGTGTTGCCAACCTCGACTAAGCGTCCCCCCCTAGCGTCGTCTCGAAATCCCCCTCTTTCCCCCTAACACTAACTCAAGATCACCCTAGACTATATTGGAAAAAAAATCTTATTCGAAATAGGCATCTTGTTTCAACGACAAATTTAAAGGAAAAAAAGAAAATACACACTTGAACAATGAAAAGGAGGTTTATTTAAAAATATATATTAAACTTAAAGCTTCATAAAAAACGCGTAATACATTTTTTTGTTTTTAAATTCCATCGACGTCAGGAAAGCTATCGAGAATTCCACCGAAATCATCGGCTTCGCTGTCATTTTGCGCTTTACTTTTAAAGTCATACATGTTCACGTTGAACATTTTGAGCATACGGGCGGAAGGAACGAATTTGACACATGAACCGTAGTTCTTCTGAAGAGTAAACCTCACCATCATAATACTCTGGAGTACTTCAAGGGACAGCTTGTTCCGTAATTTATTTTTAATTATGCTGTATATCGAAAAAGCCCATTCGACGCTCGCGTTTGAAATTGGCAACTGCTCAACCGCTTGACCTTGACGCCACGAGCCACGAACCGATTCTGAAGCAAAATATTAAATAAAACGCAAATTTTCATTATTAAATATTTTTTATTCCATTCATTCACTAGTAAGTAGGTTACACGATCGCGAAAACAAAAGCACTTTAGAAATTGTTGAATTTCACACACAAAAAACACACGTGGTACGACACTTCGTTCTTTGCACTCTCGCAGTTTTGTTTATTATTTTGAAGATTTCGCTCGGTCGCTCGTCTTTGTTTCTTCGCCACAGCGATCTCACTGACCTCTAATAACGGTAACGGCTCTAACACTAACGAACCACATCTTCGCTTTTTGCTCAGTCGGTTACTCGTATTTCACTCGTCGTCCAATTGTTTGTCTTATCATTTCAGTTATTATGCCCGCTTGAGTATTCGCTGGTATCGTTTAATTTTCATCTTAATTTACAGAAAAGATTTTTCTGCTGATGTCTATGAGATTACACACCTTCATAAAATTTTATTCATCAATTCAATCAATCATCTTCTAATTTACGTTACAAAAACCGCTACAAAAGAATTTCCCCCTAGAAAATACCCCTAAAAAAGGTAACTCATGAAAAATGCGTAAAAAAATTATACCCCTAGACTATGCCCCTAAAAAAATATGGCCCCTAAAAATACCCCTCTTCATCTAACTTATCCCCAAATTTAGGGGGAAAACCCCCAAGTTGGCGACACTGGAATATGATGATGAAATAAAAACTGTCAATGTCAAAATTATCAAATAGTTTTTTTTTCTTTTTCCTCTTGAGTGGATTTTAGCGTCGCATCGCATGAATAGATAACATGTTGCCCAACGTTGAAAAAACATGTCGGGTCGTTGTATTATTTTCCTAAACTTGTGTATTTTCGAATGTTAATGTGTAATAATGTTGGAGTATTATTTATTAAGTGCTCATGAACGTGCTCAAGTGTGGGTAAGTGATAAAACGAGGTGAAACATGTCTTTTCATCTTGTTTCAATAACTCCATAGAAGCTTCTTGTAAAGCCTCCAGCACTTTACTGGGGCATGAGTTTGACTTGACCGTGACGTGACTTACTTTTCTTAACTATGACTTGTTTGACTCTATTTATGACTATGAAAACTTGAATAAAATAACGACTGAAGGACTTTGTATCCATGGTCATAAAAAATATAACACCAATTTTATTTCGTTTGACGTTGCAATTGTGGTGAATTGCTAATCTGTCAGCTGTCTGTCTGATCTGAAATAAAAAAATCCATCACTTTTTTTGTACATTTCAAAAGACTGGTTGATTGTGCCGGCCGGTTCAAACAAATTGCGCTGCATTTAAATAGATTCAATAATTGCAGGTGAGTAATTTGGTTTATTTGTAAGAAACCCTTCGCTTAGCTTAGCTTCTATGTAAAATAAGTATCCCTTTCGTATGTGCGTGCTATAAAATATTGATTGCGTATCTACCTACCTAGTCTACCTACTACCTACTTCATTTCCATCGATATCTCCATAGCTCACCTTTGTTTTTATTAAAATACGTTTACTGAGAATGCTAATTGATATGCTTATCCGATAAGCTATCGCAACTTTATGGTTTAAAGGGTTAAACGGTTATTTCGTACTATAAGTCGTACGACACCATCGATCTATATGTACTATACGACACCGACGTCCTACCCACGGATAAAATGCGTCGAATAATATTATCTACTATGAATATGAAGTATGAACAGTCACCGTACCCACTTACAAAATAGTTTTCATTGTCTGATTTAAATTAAAAGCCTTGTAATATACGGAGTATAGTATGAAATCTTTGCTTGTAACATTGTGTTACTTCATTCAAGTCTTTCACAGCATCATAACACATTATTTAAGCGCGTCTTCTTACTAGATGAGTCGACAGCAATGTGGTGACGCCATACACTTGTATAGACTGTTTTCTCACTCAACTAAATTGCATCATACAACATACATTTTGAGAATCGTTTCGGCTGTGTCATCTGTGCACTATATTGACAAATGTTTGCTGGTGATATAGCTGTAGAAACCAGTATGAACTAATTGAGGACACATTTTTTAAAATTTAGTAATAGGCTTGCGTTTGACCGCCAACCCGGACCTGGGTATGTCCTAAAACTGCAACCAGAACCACCGGCGGATGGGCAGCAGCGTCCTGTTAGTACACGGTGAATGTACTGCGATCCCCAAGCCCCCTGCCAAACATGGGGATTATGGCAACACCCCTCTCTAAGAGGGAGGCCTTGTTCAGCAGTGGACATTGAATGGCTGATGATGTTTGACCGCCAACTCATCTGATGTAAACCAATGGTGCCTACGATGGAGTTTATTTATCAATATTGTTATTAACATAAAGTCATCCATAAATGGAGACTCTACAGCTGGGCTCAAAAACACACCTATTACAGCCTTCGCCACAGACACAGACATTGCATTATAGACATTGGATTATATGCAATTGCATTACTTTATATTTGTAGTGTTATTGCATTTATTACTGTCTTGCCTCATATAATTCAATAACAAGTTACGCAAGCATGCATTGTTTGGTGGGACCACCGACAAACCAAACGAAAAGGTCTGTGGTAAATTACTATATGCTGTTCTGAATAAAAACCCGAGTCTGAAATCCATTATGAAAATTAATGCATACATCTCGGCACAGGAAATGGAAATCTCTATAAATATCATTATAAACAACTTTTGCTACAGAATCAACCCTGAAATTGCAAAAACAAATCAGTTGCTCCATACATTTTGTTAAGTTTGAATGAATGTTGGAACAGCTAATATATATTTTTGCAATTTCAGGGTTGGTCTTAACTCTCTTCTTAAAAGATGTTTATAATGATGAGTATTATGGACCTCTTTTAGTTTAGTACACCCTTTCCGCTCAACCCTGTACAAACAAAACCTGTGTAGAATCCCAAATTACCTAGGATAATTTAATGAAAATTTGGTGAATGGTTCTCAGATGTCGCGACTAAGTGTGGTGATATTCGGCGCTACGGGGTTCACGGGCAAGCATGCGGCCCTGGAGATGGCGCGGCTGGCGCGCAATCGGCCCGACCTCACGTGGGGCGTCGCGGGCCGCTCGCAGTCCCGCCTGGAAGACCTCGTGCGGAACATAGCTGATACCACCGGTGAGATCAACATTTACCTATACATCCCTAGCTACCTAGTTACCTAACCTGACTAAACGCCTAGCCTGTCTGAATAAACCGTCCAAGTGCGAGCGGGCTCGCGCACTGAGGGTTCCTTACCACCACAAAATACAATAGTTAACAATAAAAAAACCAACTTCAAAATTAATAAAATATGGCATTACGATTCGGTGAAAGAAAATGAGGTCATCCAAATAACCCAATTACCAGTTAACTTGGTAATGAACAGAAATTTGTCACCGACTTTAGCTTCACAACATCAGCCATTAAATGTCCACTGCTGAACAAGGCCTCCCTCTTAGAGAGGGGTGTTGCCATAATCCCCACGCTTGGCAGGCGGCTTGGAGATCGCAGTACGTTCACCGTGTACTAACAGGACGCTGCTGCCCATCCTCCGGTGGTTCTGGTCGCAGTTTTAGGACATAGCCGGGTCCTTTAGGACATACCCACTACTCCTTTAGGGCCCAGAAGGAGCGTATTTTTGAAGATTATAAAATGAGCGCCGGCGCTCACATCGTGTCAGTCGGTCTCTAGCTGTAGGAAATGCGACACAAGACCATTGTTACATTATAAACAAACATCTGACAAAATTATGCCTTCGTGTGCTTTCCCGAAGGGTAAAAACACAAAAGACCAACTATAAATTTTTTTGTAACAAATGTCCGACGGTTTTGACTCGTTTTTACTGGGCAAGTTCAATGGTTATGTCCATTAATTTAATTTTGGTCGAATGTATTACCTATTGTTTAATACCTTAACTTTTGACTTATGGATATGAGGACACTTCGCTCTATTGTTTGCTCAAATAAAATTCACCGTTTTCAAAACTTGACTTTTGTGTAAATAATGTTGTTTCAATATCAAACACGTGCAAACATCAATGCATTCATTGCTAATAGTTCATTCATTATAATGCACAAATAATTCAAAATCCTGACTTATCACTGACAAAACAATGCATAGCCTAAACTGTTGATCATTATCTGAAGCCGCCGTCAACGTCTCCGACTGTGAAGTCTGTACCTAGCTAAAGTATTTCCTGGGTTAATGTTTCTTTCAAACCTATAAGATTGTTAGATCAAGAAACTAATTATGAATGAAAATATTTAAAACGAAAAACTTGTAAACATGTTAGCCTATGTGTTTGGTAGAAATTAGTTGTCTTTCTCTCGTACTGTCAAGGGCCTTCAGTTTTTCTCTAGTTGACCTGTGCACTGCATACACTGAGACCAACAAATCAAATGTGTTTGCTTAAATTGATTATTATTCTATACAAAATTATGTAAATTTATTTATCTTTAATGCAAATTATTTCTTACATTTGTCAATAAACACATTTTTGCTGTTTCAAACGTTTTATTGACAAATGTAAGTAATATGGTGCGTTACTGTTAAATATCTGTACATGATAATGTAAAGAACAACCAACGACTTGCGGAAATACTGTGTAATTTTACAATAATTAACCAGCCTAGCTACAAGGATTACTGTTTAAAAAATGAATTTCTCAGGATTGGTTCCATTGTAAAAGTTGTTCATAATGATGAGTACAGTGACCTCCTTTCGGCTTAGTATTGGGTAAATAATAATAATAATAAAATAATAAAATCATTTATTTCAGGCACTCCAATGACCCATAAAATAAAATAAAATACAAACTAACACTACAATAAAATAAAATGCTATCACGCTGTAAAGAGGCGATCATCTACTTAAACCTAAGTGTAAATCTAAATGTGTAACCCTGTATATGATCAAAAGTTTAAAATGGAACTAGAATTTTTTACAAATGGCTGTCAGATTTGTTAAAAAAAAAATGAAAATGTCCCGAATATTTATTATTATTATCCTCGAACAAGTCCGTCGCCTAGAGAAACAGCCAGTATAATATTTGTAATGACTGTATTTCAGGGGAAGACCAAAGCCAAGTGAAGATAATAATCGCCGACGTGACAGACGAGGCGTCCCTGGTGGAGATGTGCCGGCAAGCGCAGGTGGTGGCCAACTGCTGCGGGCCCTACCGCCTGTACGGGGAGCCGGTGGTGAAGGCCGCCATACAGGCGCGCACGCACCATGTAGACGTTACTGGGGAACCACAGGTAACACTAACTTACCTCTGCACATCATCTTCAGCAGCGCTCTTCGTGTAGCTGGGCTGGATTTTGCTAAAATATCACCGGAATCAAGCAACAGACAATCCGGTTAGTTCTTCGGATGGACGACTGTGAGAGGCATACAACTGTGCATCTGTATCAAGCAATGACAATATAACCACTTAGAATCACTGCTCATCCTTTACCCCGAATGAGGCAAAGGTTCTAACATGTCAACCTAAACTATTTCGAGCGGGGCCAATCCTAGGCACGAATTGAATAAATAAATATTCTGGACATTTTTGCACACACGGTCATCTGACCCCAAACTAAGCAAAGCTTGTGATATGGCGGCCAGAGACTGATATACATACATATATAGGTTTAAATACATACTTAAATAGATATTAACACCCAGATATAGAACAAACACAAATGTTCATCACACAAATGTTTGTCCTAGGTGGGAATCGTACCCACGCCCCCAAGCTCAGAAGGCAGGTTCACTACCAACTCGACCAACGGGCTATCGCGAACGGGAATGAATGACTTTTGATTCTCCAATCGCAAGCGTCGAGTCGCGTCGAGTCTCCAATCACAAGCCGCCCCCCGCGACCGCTGTGGCATCATTTTGTTGACTACATGCGCGATCAAGTGGTTATATTATCTTTGGTATCAAGTATCCGACCCACGGTAGGCTGCGAGTCAGAGATTTCATTAAAAATATCTTACTTGAATCATAGTTAAGAACACTTACTAACCCCCAGTTTCTGAAAGCCTGTTCAATGTAATCTATTGTCAAAAGCAAAACTAAGTCAAGTGACTTGATTGGCTGTTGTTTTTTCGTTCAACCAATCACAGTCAGTTGACATTAGATTTAACGTTTTAGTTAATTTTAGTGATTTTAGAAAGTAAGTAAACTTTCAAATATAAAAATTTAATCAAAATTAGATCGGCCGTTTTGGAGCTATGATTCCACATACAGACACAGATCACACACTCACACACACACACACACACACACACACACACATCATCAGCCATTAAATGTCCACTGCTGAACAAGGCCTCCCTCTTTTTTTTTTATTATAATTCGCCCATCGGGCAGGCTAAAGCCTTTAAGGCCATACCGCCTATTCTTCTGTTTTGTATAGTCTTAATAACGTCAAACAAGTCATAGTCACAGTCAGAGTCAAGCTAAGTAAGTCACGGTCAAGTCAAACTCATGCCTCTGTAAAGTGGTGGGAACTTTACAAGGGGCTCCTATGGAGTTTTGGAAACAACACGAAAAGACACGTTTCACCTCGTTATATCACTTCCACACTCGAGCACGTTTACGAGCACTTACAATGAATAATAATTCCCCATTTAGAACACATTAACACTCGAAAATACACTAGTTTAGGAAAATAATCCAACGAGCCGACATGTTTTTTTCCACGTTGGCGCCAAAACTCCCAGGCCTCCCTCTTAGAGAGGGGTGTTGCTATAATCCCCACGCTTGGCAGGCGGCTTGGAGATCGCAGTACGTTCACCGTGTACTAACAGGACGCTGCTGCCCATCCTCCGGTGGTTCTGGTCGCAGTTTTAGGACACAGACACAGACGCAGACACAGATACACACGTTAAACTTTGGAGATAAACACTTGCAACAAAAATGCTGCCAGAATACTGGTTTTTTAATCAGCTTTTCATTTACCAAAAGTTCAAGCCAACGGGTGTAAAATGTCCTATTACATGGGTGTGGTGGCTTTTAGTTTATCTTTATACCCACATTGCTCTCAAAAAGGTATTTCAACTTCAAATTAAACAAAATTATATTATTAGACTAAATATTATACACAACTTATCAATAAAAATATAAAAAAAAAAAAACATTACTACATTTGCCAGTCTACTGTTAGACACAGTCACACCACACAGTTCAGCCTCAATGGCGTCGATTCTGTCATACTACTCACTAAACTAAACCAATCTGACAGGACTATAATTATCTGCCTCTCTTTTCATTTTAATATGTGAGAGGAGGATGGCAACAATTCTAGAGCTGTCAAATTTAGTTTAGAGCACACCAGAATCGATGCCATTGGCAATCGTCTTTCTTGCTAAGTCAAAGTCAAAGTCAAAGTTTTTTATTTGCTTGCCAATGGGTATAAAAGGTCTTAAAATATTACATGTTCATCCATTAACAGCCCAATGGGTAAGGGCGTGCAAAATTATATTAATTTACAAATATGTCAAAAGTTAATAATTAATTAAAAACTACATATAAATTTATCAACAAGCATCATACGCATAAAAACGACATGCCGTTTTCTTTAAGAATTCTAAAGCCACGAGCTTTTGACTAAACCAGAAAGGAAAACTAAACGATCGGCTAAACTCTGTATTTTGTGCAGTTCATAGAGTCCATGCAGTTGAAGTACAACGAGCAGGCGCGTGAGGCGGGCGTGTACGTCATCAGCGCGTGCGGGTTCGACAGCGTGCCCAACGACATGGGCGTCATATTCCTGCAGCAGAACTTTGGAGGTTAGCAAGGTTTACTCATACAAGATGGACAGACGACCTAAAAGAGACCGCAGGGAAAACGCTGGATGCAGGCCGCTTCCAACCGGCCCTTTTGGAGATCGATGGGGGAGGCCTATGTCCAGCAGTGGACGTCCAACGGCTGAAATGATGATGATGATGAAGGTTTACTCAAATTGTTTTGCTCCGCTTGTACGCTGCGACGCTACCTGGGAGATTAGACAAGACCCACTTTCTGTTACCGTTAACGCCTGCGGAAAGATGAAATTGTATGAAAATGACACTGACATTACACCTCTCAAGCTAATGTCATTGTCAATGTCATTTTCATACAATTTCATTAAATTTTACTATTTCAATTTAACCCCCCAGCAGGCCTAGCATGGGCTGTGGATAAATTGTCTTTCCACCGTTTTTATCCACGCCTAGACGCGACAAAGCTAGAATATGGATACCTTTGTATTTTTCCCGCGGGATAAAAAAGGTGGAAAGACTATATGTCCACGGCCCGTGCTAGGCCTGCAGGTTAACGCCTGCTGAAAAATGAAATTGTATGAAAATGACATTAGCTTGAGATAACATCTCTCAAGCTAATGTCATTGTCAATGTAATTTTCATACAATTTCATCTTTCCGCAGGCGTTACCTGCTAACAGAAAATGGATCTTGTCTAACCCCCCTGGTACTTGCGCCATTGTTCAGAGTTGATGATTGTTTGCACTTTTACTAAGCAGTACGTTCATACGATGCCCAGTGGTCGTTGGGCCGTATAGTTGCAGCTGCCCTCGGTAGTTTTACTCGGGAATTTTCAGTTTACTCTCAATTTCCTTTTTAGAATTGCTGTATGCCTCATGATCCTAAATCACTTTATTGCTAATTCGGTCCATGTTTAGTGGTGAAATGATAACAGTCATCATCATCAGCCAAAAGACGTCTAGTACTGAACATAGGCTTCCCCCTTAGAACTCCACACTGAACGACAGCCTGCCGTCTGCAACCACTGGAAGGTTGCGATTCTCACGATGTCATCGGTCCATCAAGTGGTAGGTCTACCTACGTCGCGTCATCCTGATCTCCACTCAAGAATCTTTCTTTCCCATCGGTTATCAGCACTACGAGAGATGTGATTGCCACTTCAACTGTAAAATTTTAATAGCCATGTTGGTGAAGAAGTAAATAGAACGGAAATGAGTAGGAAAATCTGAACTGAATTCTGTGTGAACCTTGATTGAACATTCATATTTAGATCAACGTGTAGAACTCCGCATCCAAAAAACTTGGGCCTTACCTTTTTGGGGTAGTTCTCAAAGTTATTTGTCCGCATCACTATTGCTAACTGATTTCGAATGATTGACGTTTCGTTTATATGGGTGCAACTGGCTACAAAAAGCTTCTCACAAAAATGCCTTGACAGCCGTTCTAGTTTAAAAAAAAAATTTTTCTTTTCTCTTTTGGTGACTGGTTCTTCGGCGAATGTCCTCGTTCCGGATTTTATCGCGCACAGAATCTCCGAGTATAGCTCACTCCATTGCCCGCTGTGTAACTCTGAATTTCCATCCAGTGGGTGTAGATGCCAGCGACTCACAGTGTCGTTGGTCCATCTAGTGGGAGGCCTACATACGCTGCGTCTTCCGGCGATGCAATCCACAGGATTTGCATCCGTTGGATGCAAAAGCAGGCTGTCGTTCAGTGTGGAGGTTAAAGGGGGAGGCCTATGTTCAGCAGTGGACGTCTTCTGGCTGATGATGATGATGATGAAAATATTGAATTCCGACAACAGTATTTTTGGCGGACCACAAACCGTAGGTACAATTAAGGCGGTCTGAACCTACTTTTTGCTGTTTTGAAAGTCTGTTATCTAGAATTGTATAGAAATAAGAACTATGAATTTGGTGTCATATTAAAATTGAACATATTATCTAGGTGTTGTATGTGACCGAAACACGATTAGTAACAATTTTCTCGATAGAAAAAAAATATGAAAATAACCCTAATTCGTGATATTTTGTGACCTAATTCGTCTTCTGGCTGATGATGGGTGAAGATGACAGGCTGTTGTTCAATGTGGCATTCTAACGGGGAGGTATATGTTCAGCAGTGAACGCTGTCTGCTGATGATGATGAACACGAGTGTGATGTGATTGCAGGCACGTTGAACAGCGTGGAGTCGTACATCAGCTCGGCGGTCCCCCCGCACCTGGAGCCCGAGGTGCGCGCGCACGGAGCCATCAACACGGGCACCTGGGACTCGCTCGTGCACGGGTATTGTAACATTCTTTGTATTTATTTTATTTTAAAAATTTGGTAATCTATACTTCTATACAGTAATACCCGGCTTTACGCGAGGGATACGTTCCGGAAAAAATAGCGTTAATTGAAATTCGCGTATATCGAGGTTTATGATTAAACATAGGCATTTTTGACGTAGCGTTAAATTATGTATGTATCTATACTAATATTATAAAGAGGAAAGATTTGATTGTTTGTTTGTTTGCATTGAATAGGCTCCGAAAAACTGAACCGATTTGAAAAATTCTTTCACTGACGGGGGAAGCTACACTATCCCCGGGTGACATAGGCTATAATCTATACCCGTGCGAAGCTGGGGCGGACCGCTAGTAATAGATAAAGTTAAAAACGTGTTTGTTCTAAATGTTATTAATTTTGACTTTATCGTAAAATCGTAATGCCCTAATGAGTCTAGATAGTATATACTCGTACTGATAACTCTACAGTAATGCAACAAATCTGGATTTTGGCAACAAATTTGGATAGCCCGTTGGTCGAGTTGGTAGTGAACCTGCCTTCTGAGCTTGGGGGCGTGGGTTCGATTCCCACCTAGGACAAACATTTGTGTGATGAACATTTGTGTTTGTTCTATATCTGGGTGTTAATATCTATTTAAGTATGTATTTAAACCTATATATGTATATATATTAGTCTCTGGCAGCCATATCACAAGCTTTGCTTAGTTTGGGGTCAGATGACCGTGTGTGCAAAAATGTCCCGAATGTCCCGAAATCATTAAAACCGGTCAAGTGTGAGTCGGACTTATTATTGTGTGGTGGTACTTGCGGTGCGCGTGCGCGTGTCTGTCTCGCACTTGCCTGGTTATTATTTGTCATCCTATTCATTACGCTTAATCAACGACCTACCTTAATGAGCTACCTTCCGCGATGTTTCCGAGAAGCCACAACATGGGGTTCTTCAAAAGGCGAGTTCTTAAAATAGAGTCTTTAAGGGTCGGCAACGTATTTGTGATGCCTCCGGTGTTACAAGTATCTATAGGCGACGGTTACTGTTTACCATCAGGCGGCCCGTCTGCTTGTTTGTCACCTATGGCATTATAATAACGACATAAAATTCAAAACTAATCTTTAAGTGCTAACAGACGTGTGGATTTGGTTGAGGTCAACCAAATCCCCACGTATGTGAGCTATTTATATTAAATAATGTGTGGATAGGTTAAATGTGAAACCACTCTCTTACCTATCTCTCTTACGGCTAGAGACTGACTGAAACGAAGTGAGCGCAGGCGCTCATTTTGTAATCTTCAAAATGCGCTTCTTCTGGGCCAGTACCATTTTTTTTAAATCTATTAATTGGCTTTCTTTTGACCGTCAACTCGCCTGATGTAAAGCGACGATGCAGTTATAATAATATATATAAATATTTTTTTTATAATTTTAATATTCGACAATAAATATTTTTTTGGTCGAAGCTCTTACCACTAGTGTATGTTGCAGCTTGTATCACTGGAACGAGTTGAAGCCGCTGCGACAGAAGATCTTCCCCACCCGGCTGCCGCCCTTCCAACCACGTCTCATGCCACAGTGAGTGTATTTTAATAATTTTGGAGCATTCAGTTAGTAACGACTTTGCATATTTTATTATTATTAAGGTGTAATAGGTATGGCTCACTATGGGCCTCACAAGCAAGCTTAAAGTCGCACAATGAGCTATGGAGAGGGCTATGCTCGAGGTTTCTTTACGAGATCGAATCAGAAATGAGATCCGTAGATGAAGGAAAGTCACCAACATAGCCCACCGGATTAGCAAGTTTAAATAGCAGTGGACAGGGCACATATCACGCAGAACAGATGGCCGATGGGGCCGAAAGATTCTCGAATGTAGACCACGGACCGGTAAGCGCAGCGTAAGACGTCCACCCACACGATGGACAGACGACCTTAAAGAGACCGCAGGGAAACGCTGAATGCAGGCCACTTATAATCACTTATTATTATTAGATCGATGGGGGAGGCCTATGTCCAGCAGTGGACGTCCTATGGCTGAAATGATGATGATGATGATGATGAATAGGTTAGGTTATATTTAGGTACAATTAAAATACGTGTTGAACTCGCGGGAGCTTCAAAGTCACCTAGTTTTTAGCACGTCTATTATTTACCTTTTTCCCACTTCAGGGGAAACTTCGACTTACGGCTAACTTTTACGCGGGCTCAAAACAGCGCTGTGCGGAAAATCACGAATTGGGACGAGAGTAGAGTGGATTAAGGGACTGATAAAGGGCTGGGTCGGAAAGGACGGGACGGGCAAGCTTGTAATGAAATATGCCAATTTTTCCTTTTTTGTTTCCAGACGTGTCCTCCACACGAAGAACGACAAGTGGTGTCTTCCGTTCCCCGGAGCCGATAACTCCATAGTGTACCGCACGCAGCGACGTCTCTTCGAGGAGAAGGAACAGCGTCCGGCGCAGTTCAGAGCTTACCTGGCGCTGGACACCTTCCTGCAGGCTCTAGCGCTCATGGTCGGCGCTCTACTCATCGGTATCATGTGCAAGTGAGTATTTACACAAGCGACATCTCTACGAGAAAGAACAAACCGGCTAAGTGCGAGTTGGGCTCGCGTTCCATACCACCACAAAATTCAATAACGAAATTACCAGTTATAACTTGGTAATGAACAGAAATTTTTCACTTTGTAATTTGTATGCGAAGCCGAGGTGGGTCGCTAGTTATATATATAAACCTTCCGTGAAAATATATCTTACTGATGGTGAAAACCGCATCAAAATCCGTTGCGTGGTTTAGGAGGAGTTAGCGGCCATACTGACATACAGACAGACAGACACGGAAAGCGACTTTAATTTATACTAGGTAGAGATTAAAACGAATAAATAATTAAAAAAACAATAAACAAAAAAAAAACACTTCATACCACTGGCTTTGCGATGAAGGAAAACATCGTGAGGAAACCTGCATATGTACGGAGAAGGAATTCAATGGCGTATGTGAATCCACTTATCCGCACTGGGCCAGCGTGGTGGATATGGCCCAATCACCCTTTCGGGGGTAGCCTAAAAGTCCAGCAGTGGACTGTTAAAAGGCTGATTATGATATGATGAACTATTTTCAGTAATTTATTTATTCAGTAAACATACAAAAAAGGTAAGTAACACAAGTAACAAAATTAACGCTTACTACTAACAGTGTTTCATCGGTGTGCACTGAAACCCACACTAGGGTGACCTGTGTTGTGGGCTTGAGGCTCTTCCTTTGACAAGGTACATAAAAATAAAAAGCGAGCAGAAAATAACAATTAAATAGTTAGAGTTACTAACTAGGTACTATTTACTAATTAGGTACTAGGTACTTACATACTAAAATAATTGTGGATTAGGGACCAAATTTGTCTCTATGCATTATTGTACCATAAAAAAGTGCGAAAAATACCTTCCCTCTACGTTAATAACTTAATTTTATTAAAACAACTGCCAATCTCCTTGAAAGCATTGTCTTCCGTTTTATTAGTTGGTACATTTCTGCGATTGGTACAATTCTGCAATCGGTACAATTTAGCCATTCGTACAGCTTCTTGCGATTTGTTCCAGATTCACGTACACCCGCGATTTACTCCTCAAGTACCCTCGTTTCTTCTCCGGCGGGATGGTCAACACAGAGGGCCCTTCAAAAGCCGTTACAGAGAATACTACATTCAAAATGGAGCTGTACGGGGAAGGGTGGGCCGAGGGAAGTGACGTCACCGGACCAACCAACAAGACTGTCGTTGCAAAGGTAAGAGGGGAAATGTGAAAGTCAGATGGAGTGGAATTCAGCAGTTTGTTTGGGGAGTCGAGCCTTCTTCAGTCTCCGAGCACCTGAATTATTTTATAACTAGCAACGCACGGGTGTAAATCCTTTTTTTTACACCTTGGGTTACATTATTGTAGTTTTAGTAAGGTTACAAATTAAAAAAAAAAAATATAGCCTATGTCACCCGGGGATAGTGCAGCTTCCCAACCTCATCCTCATCAGCCAGAAGACGTCCACTGCTGAACATAGGCCTCCCCCTTTAACCTCCACACTGAACGACAGCCTGCCTTTTGCATCCACTGGATGCCAGCGACTCTCACCATGTCGTCGGTCCATCTAGTGGGAGGCCTACCTACGCTGCGTCTTCCGGTTCGTGGTCTCCACTCAAGAACCTTTCTTCCCCATCGGTTATCGGTTCTTCGAGCGATGTGGCCTGCCCATTGCCACTTCAACTTGCAAATTTTAACAGCTATGTCGGCTTCCCACAGCTTCCCAACAGTGAAAGATTTTTTCAAATCGGTTTAGTAGTTTCGGAGCCTATTCAATGCAAACAAACAATGAAATATTTTCTCTTAATAATATTAGTATAGATTTACACATCCGCCGAGAGAGTCTGCTCCGGATAAAGTCTGACTGCCACGAGAGTATCGCAGGAGAGTTGCATCACCAGTATTGTATGCTGCATGACCAGATCTAAAGAACCTTCCGGAAACTCGTAAATCATCATCATCATCATTTCAGCCGTAGGACTCCCTCATTGATTTCCAGATGGGCCGGTTGCAAGCATTACCGTTAAGCGCCGCATCATCGCTTAACATCAGGCGAGTTGGCGGTCAAGCGCAAGCCTATAATTTATTTAAAAAAAAAAAGATGCGCAGACCACCTAAAAGAGACCGCAGGGAAACGATGGGTGCCGGCCGCTTCCTAACCCGTACGAACAGCTTTTATTATGCAAACTGCTAAACTGGAATACGCTGCCTGAATAGGGTGCGCCCGATAGTTTTTTATTTTTTTATTTTTTTTTTTAACGCTGATAAGTCCGCGTTTGACCACCAACTCGCCTGTTGGTAAGCGACGATGTGGTCGAAGATGAAGCACGCAGACTTAGAAGATACCTATTCACTCTGGCCTTGAAAAGGCCCAGGTTATATCTCTCAGGGAACAGGGAAGTTGGCAGGTTGTTCCAAACTTTGGCCGTACGGATTAGAAACGTAGAATCGAAACGTTTGGTACGTATCCAAGGAAAATCCACAATGTATGGGTGGTAGTGGGCCGTTTTTCTACTTGTCCTGTAGTAAAAAGGGGATGGCAGGATAAGGTCATGTAGCTCTGATGCACATTCTCCGAAATGAATCCTGTAGAAAATTGACAGACTCGCTACTTTACGGCGGTGTTCTAGACTGAGAAGTTTCTTAGCCACTAACTTACAATCTAGGTGTCTTCAAATCGCGAGTGATTCACTTTCTTCTAGGCAAGCCATCCATTGTAGACCGCCTCATCACTTAACATCAGGTGAGATGGCGGTCAACGCAAGCCTAGACAATGGAAAATTGGAAGATTTTTGATTTTTATGTGAAAAACGTAATTTTTATTGTTTGGTACGGAACAATAACTAATGGATTTGTTTGTGTAGGTGTCGGCCAAGAACCCCGGGTATGGTTTCACCGTGACCGCCATCCTGCTGTGTGCGCTCACCATCCTCGACGAACGAGACAAGATGCCCCAACCGTAAGTATTCATTGAATTATCACGATGGCGGACAGTACGCCTTTAGGCGTGTGAGACGTGAGAGTACGCCTATAGGCGTGTGAGACGTGAGAGTACGCCTATAGGCGTGTGAGACGTGAGAGTACGCCTATAGGCGTGTATGACGTGAGAGTACGCCTATAGGCGTGTGAGACGTGATAGTACGCCTATAGGCGTGTGAGACGTGAGAGTACGCCTATAGGCGTGTGAGACGTGAGAGTACGCCTATAGGCGTGTGAGACGTGAGAGTACGCCTATAGGCGTGTGAGTCGTGAGAGTACGCCTATAGGCGTGCGAGACGTGAGAGTACGCCTATAGGCGTGTGAGACGTGAGAGTACGCCTATAGGCGTGTGAGACGTGAGAGTACGCCTATAGGCGTGTGAGACGTGAGAGTACGCCTATAGGCGTGTGAGACGTGAGAGTACGCCTATAGGCGTGTGAGACGTGAGAGTACGCCTATAGGCGTGTGAGTCGTGAGAGTACGCCTATAGGCGTGCGAGACGTGAGAGTACGCCTATAGGCGTGTGAGACGTGAGAGTACGCCTATAGGCGTGTGAGACGTGAGAGTACGCCTATAGGCGTGTGAGACGTGAGAGTACGCCTATAGGCGTGTATGACAGAATTCATATCGATGTCAGTTCAGATTCAGATTATTTATTGCAGCAGTTATATATGATTATTAACGGGATATAAAAATTATAACCGCAAGGACTGTCCAATGCTTCGACCAAAATAAAATGAATGGACGGGCCATAACCATTGAACTTGCTCAGTAAAAACCAGTCAAACCGTCGGACATATACTTCAATACCTAATTATAACCATGTACAGTACATTTGTTACAAAATATAGATAGCGGTTTTTTGTTGTGTTATTACACTTCGGGGAAGCACACGAAGGCATAAAGTTATATGATTATTTACGGGATATTTACCGTGGTTAGGATCATATAACTTTAGTGAACAACCGTGATAGTTTAAAACAGTGTTTTACGAAGGCATAATTTTGTCATATCACATCACACACATCACATCATCAGCCATTAAATGTCCACTGCTGAACAAGGCCTCCCTCTTAGAGAGGGGTGTTGCCATAATCCCCACGCTTGGCAGGCGGCTTGGAGATCGCAGTACGTTCACCGTGTACTAACAGGACGCTGCTGCCCATCCTCCGGTGGTTTGTCATATCGCTGGCTCACTATTACAAGGTGAGAGAGATATTTTCACTCAAGCATAAACCCTGCTAAGTCAATATTTATTAAAGTCAAAAATTTTAAATTGAAATTACAGAACGTGTAAGAAAATAACATAGAACCTTGTAATAGTAAGCCAGCGATATGTTTCGTTACCATGTAACAATAGTCTTGTGTCACACTTCTTACGGCTAGAGACCGACTGACACGAAGTGAGCGCCGGCGCTCATTTTGTAATCTTCAAGGGTGCTCCTTCTGGTTCATTTTATTTTGGTCGAAGGTCCAATGGATAATACCTCTATCTCCTCAGGGGTGGAGTCCTCACTACCGGTCTGGCCTTCAAGGACACCAACCTCATCAAGAAACTCAATGAAAACGGCGCCACCTTCGAAATAATTCACCCCAAGACCGCAAGTAACTAACTGCGTTACTCATTGATAAAATACGTGCTAAAACTCTCTGATAGCTAGTAGTACGATCAACTTACCTGAAGAGGTGGTAACATTTGGGAATTAAGTTGAAAGCTGCGCTGGAGTGGCGCCCTCAGGGAGCGTTCAATTATTACGTAACGCAATTTTTGAAGATTTTTGACCGTCCTCCCCCCTTGTAACGCACCGTAACGTTTTTCTGTACCCCCCCTCCCCCCTCTCTAAACGTTACGTAACACTCAAGTAATCATTTTTACCCTAAAGTCGTAAAAAGTTATGTAATAGTTTTTACACTTGGTATAGTTTTAATCTACTAAATAAAACAAGAGAATTTTAATTCGCAACACCTGCATATTTCTTAATTTTTTATAAATTTTAGGTTTTACTTACACACGAAATGTTCGTATATAAACGAAAAGGTTTGCCAACTAGCGAGAACAAATAAAAAAAAAATTACGAGCAGACTAATACAATCGAGGGATTCCCAGAACGTAAATGAAAAGGGTTGCCAGTTTGGGAGTTGTAATTCCCAAATTTTTTTGAAACAATGTTACGTATCGGGTTGTAAGAAAGACCCCCTCCCGCCCCTGTAACGCATCGTAACGTTTTACGAGACCCCCTCCCCCCCCCAAATTACGTTACGTAATACTTGAACGCTCCCTCATTGGCGAAAGGCATCAAAAGTATACCATAACATGGCTAAATGAGGATTCGACTCCCGTAGTCGCTCGGGAACAAAGATAATAAATAACCAGTTGACCGCGCATGTTGTCAAAATTCCCTTTTGCAAAATGATGCCACGTCGGCCGCGGGGCAGCTTGTGATTGGAGACTCGACGCGGCTCGACGCTTGTGATTGGAGAATCAAGTCATTCATTCAATTCGCGCCCAGGATTGGCCCCGCTTGAAATAGTTTAGGTTGACATGTTAGAACCTTTGCCTCATGCGGGGTAAAGGATGAGCAGTCAAGTGGTTATATTGTCATTGCTCTGGAAGATTTTAGGATGAAGTGTTTTTGATAACACGGGGTATACAATTATAAAACTCATTACCGCCAAAAACGGCCGTTTTAAGCTAATCTGCGTTTCGTAACCTATGCAATACTGTGTTGCTGGAAGTAGTACTCCAAGGGTGCTTCATTGCATTATCGACCGCCTCAAGGAATAATTTTTTTCCACTTTTTTTTAGTATGGCTGTTATGTTTTTTTAGATTAATGCTCCACTCCTTCACTCTCTTCACCTCTTTTTAAGAATTTCGACGAGCTTATGTCAGTTTTGTTCAGAAAACAGAACAGTGACGTCGATTCTGAACCACCATTCTCTAAACTAAATTAAATTTGACAGCTCTAAAATGGTTGCCACCCTTTTGTGACACATTGAAATTAAAAGAGACGCTGATAATTTCAGTCCTGTCAGATTCGTTTAGTTTTGAAAATGGTACAAGAGAATTGACGCCATTGGCGCCCCCGCAGGTAATTTGGTCGAAATGTAATGTTTATCTATAATACTAAACTCTGTAGCCATATATATATAGTTATTTAGGTTATGGTATGCCATATATTTATAAAAATCGCCTGATTAAATTGATTAACTGCTTATGAGGGTTATAGGTAGATTTTTATATAAAATAGTTATTAATACTACTGGGGGCTTGTGTGTCATAGACTAAGCAAGAAAAAGCAAAGCATCTTCAAGCAAATTGCTCACCTGAAGAATTCAGTAAAGTGGAGATGGACCAACAAGTGGCCCGCGATCACATCAAAACTTGGAGAAATTAGCTTTAGTTTTTTGTTTACACAGTAAAAATGTCTTGCAAACTTCTGCAATTTTTATTGCTAGTCTAAACGTCGCTGTAACTCTTGCTAGTGGAATGCTTTTATTTAGGGTTAAGTTTCTGGAAGGTTGCGCCTCAAAATAAATTTGATTGTGTTTTACTCGCCCGTGGGAGTTTAGTTTCAGTTGACCAAACCATGGTTAATATTTTAAACGGTGGAAGTCGACTGTCAGTTCTACCGTGATTTTACTATCTGTGGTACAGTTGACTGAACCATAGAGAAAATATGACATGTAATACCTGAAACAACTCATAGGAGAAAATATTATTTCTCATAAAAAAAAATGTAATCACAAGTATTACCTTAGTCCAGTCATTGTTCGGTACGCTTAGTCCCAGATTTGATAGTTTTCGAAAACTTTTTTTCGTTTACGTATTGTTCCATACATTTTAGTAAAGCGCCTCTATCGTAAACGTGGAGGAACTAAAATCGGTAGTAATCGGCGGTATATATTGCTTCACTGTAATACGAAAAAAGTTTTCGAATACCTTTTAGCCCAGCAGTGTATGGAACAATACGAAAACGAAAAAAGTTTTCGAATACTATCAAAACTTGTACTAAGGGAGTACAAAAAACTTTGCTCCTATTGACAGGACGGCTGTTCCACAGATTAAATATTTTTTTCCTCTAGACCGGTCGGCTATTCCACAGATAAAATATTTTTCTTGGTTTTAATCACCTGTACCACAGATAGTATAATTTAAAAAAGTGGTATAGTCTACAGTACCACGGGAAAATAAACCATGGTCATATCAACTGTACCACGTCACCTTATTGTAAATAGGATACATTCCGTTTCATTCCAGTGAAATATTATGTTGGGTTGGAATATAGATAAACTATCAATATGTCAAGGCTAATTTCTCAATCGTCAGATTAATTTACACGAATGAATGTGATAATATCTGATTGAAAATTTACAAATCAAAAATATCTTCTGTAAAGTTTATTTCATGATTGAAAAATAAGCCTAAAAATTATATATTACTTTTGAAAATAAAATTCTTCAATTTTGTAATACGTTACTATTATAAAGCGGCTGTGAAGGAGTTTTATTAATTTGCATTTTTCACTATTAATTTTATTACATTAATGTGCCTTATTTAATTATCTGAAATAAATGTGATTTTTCTACTAAATTACATTGTCTTTTAGTTTATTCTTTCATAGAAAAAAGAATCCATCTGAAGTATGTAGGCACGGTAGGTTTACTAATTTTAGACAACTACACAAGCTGCGCCCCGCGGTTTCACCTGCGTGGTTAATCCTGCGGCACCGTCAATTTACCGGGATAAAAAGTAGGCCTCTCCTCAGCTATAAAACTTTTTTTTTGTTAACCTTTATTGTCCCACTGCTTGTTTGTCCAGCAGTTGCCAGCTTTGTCTAGCAGCACTGGCTGGTTTCCCCTAATTCTAAAAACGATACCCTTGCAAAAAAACTGGTCGACCCAATGCTGTGTGAAAAGACCGTTGTAGACCATGCGTAGTACAAGTAGCAAGTGCTTACTACGATTCGTCTGCAAAGTTTTGCTTAGTGCAGTGCTTAGTAGCACTTCCACTGCCACTTACGACAATGCGTAGTAGGCACTTGCTACTTGTACTACCATGGTCTGCAACGTTTTGCTTAGGGCAAGTGGCAGTACAAGTGCTTAGTAGCACTTCCGCTGCCACTTAAACGATGCGTTGTAGGCATTTACTACTTGTACTACCATGGTCTGCAACGTTTTGCTTAGGCAAGTGGCAGTGGAAGTGCTTAGTAGCACTTCCGCTGCCACTTAGACGATGCGTTGTAGGCATTTACTACTTGTACTACCATGGTCTGCAACGTTTTGCTTAGGCAAGTGGCAGTGGAAGTGCTTAGTAGCACTTCCACTGCCACTTACGACAATGCGTAGTAGGCACTTGCTACTTGTACTACCATGGTCTGCAACGTTTTGCTTAGGGCAAGTGGCAGTACAAGTGCTTAGTAGCACTTCCGCTGCCACTTAAACGATGCGTTGTAGGCATTTACTACTTGTACTACCATGGTCTGCAACGTTTTGCTTAGGCAAGTGGCAGTGGAAGTGCTTAGTAGCACTTCCGCTGCCACTTAGACGATGCGTTGTAGGCATTTGCTACTTGTACTACCATGGTCTGCAACGTTTTGCTTAGGCAAGTGGCAGTGGAAGTGCTTAGTAGCACTTCCGCTGCCACTTAGACGATGCGTTGTAGGCACTTGCTACTTGTACTACCATGGTCTGCAACGTTTTGCTTAGGCAAGTGGCAGTGGAAGTGCTTAGTAGCACTTCCGCTGCCACTTAGACGATGCGTTGTAGGCACTTGCTACTTGTACTACCATGGTCTGCAACGTTTTGCTTAGGCAAGTGGCAGTGGAAGTGCTTAGTAGCACTTCCGCTGCCACTTAGACGATGCGTTGTAGGCACTTGCTACTTGTACTACCATGGTCTGCAACGTTGTGCTTAGTGCAAGTGATTAGTAGCACTTCCACTGCCACTTACGACGATGCCTAGTAGGCACTTGCTACTTGTACTACCATGGTCTGCAAAGTTTTGCTTAGTGCAAGTGCTTAGTAGCACTTCCACTGCCACTTACGACGATGCCTAGTAGGCACTTGCTACTTGTACTACCATGGTCTGCAACGTTTTGCTTAGTGCAAGTGCTTAGTAGCACTTCCACTGCCACTTACGACGATGCCTAGTAGGCACTTGCTACTTGTACTACCATGGTCTGCAACGTTTTGCTTAGTGCAAGTGCTTAGTAGCACTTCCACTGCCACTTACGACGATGCCTAGTAGGCACTTGCTACTTGTACTACCATGGTCTGCAACGTTTTGCTTAGTGCAAGTGCTTAGTAGCACTTCCACTGCCACTTACGACGATGCCTAGTAGGCACTTGCTACTTGTACTACGCATGGACTGCAATGGCCAAAAAAGGAATAAATAAACACACATTCCCATTTATAATATTAAGTATGATGAGTAAGGTAATAAAACTTGGATTTGAAAATAGATACGTTAATTTAATGATGGAATTACGCATTTAAACTAACTTAACTACATTTTTACACCGCCAAATCATTCCACGCGAGTTTATGTACAATTAGATTTAAATCTGTACATCAATATTACAAAATTAGACTAGTAACCGACAGAACAGCGGCCGAACTACGAACGACTATTTTAATGGTTCTTCACCTCACATCAGACAAACAAGGGGGTGCTTTATTGCAGCATCGTTCGTGTTTAAATGCTTCGACCAAAATAAAATGAATGGACGGGCCATAACCATTGAAATTGCTCAGTAAAAACGAGTCAAAACCGTCGGACATATAATTCAACACTTAATTATAACGAACAGTACATTTGTTACAAAAAAATTATAGCGGTTTTTTGATGTGTATTTACACTTCCGAGGGCATAATTTTTTCAGATGTTTTGTTATCATGTAACTATAGTCACGTGTTGCACTTCCTACGGCTAGAGACCGACTGAAACGAAGTGAGCGCTGGCGCTTATTTCGTAATCTTCAAAAAATGCGCTTCATCTGGGCCCGTTATTTTAATTTGGTCGAAGTTTAAATGTTATACAGCTTTCATAATTTTGTTTCACCATACTCTGAATTTTTTTAAGCACTCTAAGTTTCTTAGTAAATAGCGATACCAACGAACTATAGTCTACATGCATAAATGGCGTCAAGTTCGTCTGCTGGGTGTTATTCGACTATCAAGCCCGATTTAGGCCAGTAACGTCACAAAATACATATTAGTACCCGCCATCACAAAATACATATTAGTACACACGCCACGCCACCTTATCATATCTCACTTGTTTGTCTGTTTTGAGTTCTTCACCAATTTGATCGGTGTCGAATCAAGTATGATACGAATATTCACGTGCGTAAAATATGTCGAATTTCCGTATTCTAAATAAATAAAAAAAAGAATTTTAAAATTCTTAATTTTTTTTTTTTTTTTTAATTCGAATTTTAAAATTTTGCGACGAATTTTACGACCGTAAGTATTCGTACCTACTTCGTCCACTGCATTGTAACAAAGTCGAAAATAACAGACAAATGTACCTATAGATCACTCGACTTTATTTAATAGCAAGTAATAATGTTCTTTTTTATTATGTTTGACGCTAATATAACTCTTGGCGGAGAAGCAATTTATCGGAATCCGCTCACATTTGAAAAAAATATTCAAAAAGAATACTTTTCGAAATTATTCGTACGTCGCTCGCAGTTTATCTTCAGTATTTGTAAAGCAACGGCAACATTACCACAGTAGATATGTAAGCTAAAGCAGTAGGTCGACTTTTAAAAAACGCCCGAGTCGAGAGACATAATCAAACGAGCGAACCTTCCCCCGCCCGCTACGATACTTCACGGTACGCTCAGAGCGATAGTCGCGCGTGCCGCGTCATTGAGATTCGCCGTGAGCAGGCCTGGCGCACTCCGCACTTTACGTATGAAGCTACAAGTAGATACGTGGCAGGAACCGTTTAATTTGGACGGCGAGGCAGTGTTGCTAGACCCTAGACAACACTGCCGCGCGGTAGACAGAGATAACGCGACGATAGACATAGACTAAGTAGTTAGTGCTCGCGCGTCCTGCTTTGCACTTTACTGTGTAGTAGCAAGAGTACTTATTTCAATGATTTTGCGGAGTGGATCTTCTGTACTTGTACTAACATGTATTCTGTGCCGTAAGTGTGTCGTCAGCGTAGAAGACTACAAGAAAATAATTAAAATAGAAGCAACCCAACACGGCCGAGTCGGACTACTGCTTTAGCTTAATGTCTACTGTGACATTACTGTTGTTCTTGTTATCTATTCTATATTTTATTAAGTTGGATAGTTACTATACTTGGATAGTTAGGTCAATCGATAATAAAATGCTCATTATAATTTAGTTTTACGACTTTTTCCCTGATTGAATTTTAGAAATAAATTTTCTATATTTTTTTTCTTCCTTTATCTAGGTAGGTAAGTAGTATGCTAATGAAATCAATTGAGCTTTTCCTGCTTGATAACATATAAAATGAGCTTTGGTCTAGTTATAGACTTTTACAAAATAAATAAAAAAAAATTTTAAAGTTTCTTACAAACTATGCCAAAAATCATTACTCAGAACTAGAAGAAAAAAACCTGGAGAATCTATAAAATCTTCTAACTAATTTGATAAAACCAAATAAAACCTAAATAATCCTAATTCTAATTATTCAGTGTTGAAATCCTATCCCCTACTTATAAATTTTCATAATTTAGTTTTATTACACATGTACAAATAGATACGTATATAACACAATACATAGCATATTTTTTACATGTTAGGAAACTCCATAAGTATTCTTATTTTAGGCTTTAACCGGCAAGTACATTTAACTTTAACACTTTTGAAATAGTTTAATTATCATTAGCACTTGTTAATATCCTAAACATGATTATTGTAATGTTTTGGAAAGTGCTTGAATGATCTTAACACATGTTGGAAAATAAATGTAGCTTGCTATCTCTAAATCGCATAATCATACATTTTGGTGTATTTTTTGAACTAAAGATAGAAACTGTGTTACATAAATTAATTAATAGTTTACAATGTAATCTTAAACTGTCATTTCATATTTGACGAAACACGTATGAACCATTTCCTTAACAATTTAACTGACTTATAAGAAGCTTTTGACTCCGTAGAACTTCACAAAACATAGTTTTTTATACAGTTCACTTCAAAAATAGTCCTTAAAACAATCAGCGTTAGGTTTCTGGTAGCTCTAGCTAGACTCCCGGCTGTTTTCACTAGATCCTACTATATTAGGCTGCGTGGTAGATGTGGGGGTCACCTCGGGAGCTACGATTAGACCCTCCTTAATCCTCTTCTTCTGTTTCATCCTTCTATTCTGAAACCATATCTTTACTTGTGTTTCGTTGAGTTGTAGAGCCGAAGCTATCTCTATTCTTCTAGCTCGCGTGAGATATTTGTTGAAATGGAACTCTTTCTCGAGCTCTGTGAGTTGTTTGTTGGTGAAGTTGGTCCGGCCGGTATTGTTGAGGTTGAGGAGAGGGTTGGCCAGCATTTGGCTGCCGGTGGGGGTGCCGCTGGTGCTTGAGTGCGGGCTGCCGATCACCCCCTGACTCACGAACTCTGCTGGCCCGGGGATCATCAACTTGGGAACTGAAACAAAAAGACAATTTGTTTCAGTTGGGATGTAGGTAAAATATATTGTACAGAAATACATGTACAGGAATATCCAAATTATCCAAGCTATGCAACTAGAACCTAATTATTGTGATGTTGTTTGTTGTGTTCCACTGATCGAAGAAATTTATTGACGTCTCCGCAATAGTTTAAATCACATCATAATTACCGACAGCTCGTTCATCCAAATGCAGGGCATACGTCTCTTCCCTCTTTTGGAAATCATCATTGTTTAACGCCATTTTTGTAATGCGTTAGGTATTTTATACTTAGCTTCTGAAGTAGTACTTTCTAGTAGAATGATTCTATTTAGGATCGGGTCTATTTTGGTATGTTAGAGTGCCTATTTATTGAGATTAACGCAGATAAACAGCAATAACTCTACAGGAGTCCTATTGACGTTCGTTTCGCCCATTGTAACAGCAACCGGACACTGGGTTGTTTACACGAACGTCTCTTTGCTCGGAAATAATCTTTTTACCGAGCATTCTATGGCGACCCGTGGGAGCTCCACCGACACATTTATGACAGGTGTCATTTTTTCTAATTCGAGACCCCAAAAAGAGGAGAAAGATAAAAGATATTTCAATATTAGCCTAAAGAAGGCGCCCCGCTGCGCACGAGTGCCTCAGTGCTCGTTTCACGGCGAATTTGATGTTTTTGACGTGTATTATTGAAGCAAACATCTACCTATTCAATTGAGCATGTCTCCGCTTTTATCTAAACGAACGATTTCTGCGGACTCCAAAGATTTAAATATTGACTTAGGTGTCGTGATGTTCTGGGAATCAGGTGTTTAATTCAAACATTTTTTTTATTGGTTTGTGTTGATTGACCTTGCCGAATTTGCGGATTCACCTTCTGCGGATTATATTTCGTAAATGTTTGCGTTGCTCGAAGATATGTATGTAGACGTAGACGGTAGGTAATCAGGGTTCTATGAAGACATTTGTGATTTCTACGGTTGCTGGCAATGACACTGTTTGGTTAGCGATTTCCGCACGTGAAACGGGATGATTATCTTTTTGCAAATATAATGAATCTGCTATAATTTATACATACAACCATTTAAATATTCGTTAATATATTTATTGACTAAAAGTAACTTAGATAAGTTGATTTAAAAAGATAATGGATGTTGGGTACCTAGGTATTTGGTACAAAATTCGCGAAAAAGTACATAATTGTAATTTGAATGCTAGAATGTTTGTTTTCCGAATAGTACTATTTATCTATCTAGGACCTAGTTGGTGTTGCAGCTGGGTATTTACAGTATTTCTAGTTTCTTTTAGTGAAAACATGTTTTTGGCTTTTGTGTAGGTAACTGTTTATCTCATATAAAGATCATCTCATCTCGTAGACAGGGGTGGGCAGTATTTGAATTACTTTTAACTAAAATACGTAATTGAAATACAAATACGTATTTGGTATTTGTATTTTAATTACTTCCTTAAAATGTAATTTGTAATTTGTATTTCAAATACCTGACGCCGAGGTATTTTGTAATTAATATTTTAATGCCTGAGGCTTCAAAATACATTTTAACATTAAAATACATTTAACCTTCATTTAGCGATCGTGAGTGTGAGTGCGAGGCGAGAGTGTAATGTTTGTCTGACAGTACATTTAAAAATCTAGTGTTTATGAATGGAAACTCTGGTTTTACTGATTAATTAATCTTGTTTTCCTCTACTTTTCAGCCCGTGCTGGTCTAGATTACTTATTTTATAATTTGTATTTCAATTAAAGCAAAGCATGTATTTTGCCCAGCCCTGTATGTAGATATGAAACATTCCTGTTCACCGAAGTTAAGCAGCGTCGGGTGCGCTCGGTAAACTAGGATAGGTCACCGCCTGGGCGTGATGTTGTATTTTTGTACTTTAGTAATTAACAGTTTATGTGTTGGTGCGGAACCCTCAGTGCGCGAGCCCGACTCGTTCGCTGGTTTATTATTAGTAATTGTTGTATCCCCAATAGAACCCGTTGCACCGCTACACTTGATTGAGTCGTGTAATCCGACAGCATCGGCAGTTATCACGTGCACCGGTGCCCGCCGACTGGCGACTGCCGCACAAATTATGATCGATCCTCTTCCTGCAGAGGTCACTGTCATGTCCAGATAATCCTCTACGTCCGCGACGGACGCTGACAGCTTCTTCGGTAATTGGATGTTTCATTTACGAGGACATATCCACAGGAACATAATATTAATCTTCTTCTATATAACGTGGTCTCTCACTATGGGCCTCATAAGCAAGCTCAAAGTAGCACAACGAGCTATGGAGAGGGCTATGCTCGGGGTTTCTCTACGAGATCAAATCCGAAATGAGGAGATCCGTAGACGAACGAAAGTCACCGACATAGCCCACCGGATTAGCAAGTTGAAGTGGCAGTGGGCAGGGCACATATCACGCAGAACAGATGGCTGATGGGGCTGAAAGGTTCTGGAATGGAGACCACGGACTGGTAAGCGCAGCGTAGGGCGTCCACCCACAAGATGGACAGACGACCTAAGAGAGACCGCAGGGAAACGCTGGATGCAGGCCGCTTCCAACAGGCCCTTTTGGAGATCGATGGGGGAGGCCTATGTCCAGCAGTGGACGTCCTATGGCTGAAATGATGATGACGATGATGATATATACGGGGTGTAAGGGGAACACTCTCGAAGCCAAAAGAAGGTAATTGTACTCATCATTATGAACAACTTTTACTATGGGACCAGCCCTGAAATCGCGAAAAAAATATCAGCTGTTCTATAGAAAACGGTCATTGACACTCGACAAAATGTATGGAACAGCTGATTTTTTTTCGCGATTTCAGGGTATGGTCCCATACTAAAAGTGGTTCATAATGATGAGTAGGTACAATTACCTTTTTTTTGCTTCGAGAGTGTTCCCCTTACACCTGTATATAATATAATTATAATATAAAAATATAAAAACGAATCCCTATTTACATTGGTCACACCATTACTTGAGAACGACTTAACCGATTTCATTCATCTTATTTTTACGTTTTCTAATACTTTGTAGAAGGTTCTTACGGAAACAAAAATAAAGAGAATTGCGCAGAAAATTGGAAAATTTCTGAAAACTTAAAACGACGATTTTTACTTCGCGCGTACTACAGTTCTAAGACAGGACAACGCCTGTTGGGTCAGCTAGTATAACATAATATTATGACATCATCTAAATAAACATAATTGTATTTGAAGGAATGGTGAGTTATAAGATCTATTCTCATTCCATAATACATTTTAGTTATGACGGCAGGTCATATTGTTTATTTTGCAATGTTATAAAAGTCTATATGTTTCAAGGCCAGAGTATCTGGCTGGAGTGGCTTAGATCTTCTAAGTCTGCATGCTTTGCGTCTGCGAGTTCCCAACTGATATTGTATTATTTATTATTTTTAATTTGACATGTAAATTGGCTTTGTGAATAAAATTACTATGACATATATCTAGCTGCATTGGGGTGAAGCCGGGTTATGTGATATTATGCCCACTAAAATCTCCTCGGTGGCCGACCTCTGTGCCGGACGGAGGGTACCGGGATCTCCATAGGAACGTACCGGTATATAGGAACGCAACTACGCCACAGATAAAAAAAACAAGCCTAAGGCATTTTATTTATATTACACGGGAATTACTCACGTAAGATTAAGCCGCAAGGCATTGTTTAGATAATCGTCAAAGCAACGCACCAATGCCTGCTGGTACGAAATCATCTTCAAAACATTATCGGCCTTACTTAAGTTTTTTTTGCCTACGGCCCCATTGGTTTTTGGGCAATTTTGCCATTAACAGTGGGGGAGTAGATAGTGAGATTGTCTAAAAACGAGATAATCCTGGTTGATGAAACTACTAACAGAACATAACAAATTGGAAAAACTAAAAACGGCTTACTTAAGTTAAGCAAAGCTTAAAATTACTTCACCGTTTTCACCTGTGACAATTTCCGTCAGCGAGAAAATGACAGCAATTTTAAGCATTGCTTAACTTTTAAGTATAAGTAAGGCCGTATATGTAGGTATTGCCAGGTATTGCCATCACTAGTTGCATAAATGACACAGGCACAGGTCCGATAACTCCGAACCATTCCATTGAATCATCAAACAAATCAGCTTTGTTTAGACAATATGCAGCGTCGCAGGTGCCCCGACTGATGCTGCAGCAGTGTCGTGTTCAGAACCCGTTGGCAGATCAAACGCGCCGGGTGTTTGTCCGTCCGTGTGTTTGTGCAACGGCCTCTATGGACCCGCAAACAGTGGACGGGCGAGCGAGTGCCCGCTGTAAGCGAGCGCACGGCACGACACGTCTTTTATCTAGTATTCTATTTCCATATTTGCCGCTCATTTTGTTGTGGCTGATTCTAGCCAGTCAGTGTCAAAGTTGTATGCCGACCGAATATGCCCAGTGATCGATTTTTTTAAATTTATTAATTAATTAAAACGGCATTAAGCCAATTATATCAATTAATTACAGTTACAAGTATCAAGACAAAAAAATAAAATTACATGTCACAAATTCTTAAATATCTAAAAACATGTCAATTTATCCAGACCTTAAAATCTAAATTTATATACAAAACTAGCAAACCCGGCGAACTCCGTTTCGCCACCAGATGACTTCTATAAACCTCACGGAGCCCGAGACCTTTCCAACGAATGCAAAACCGTGGAAATCGGTTCGTGCGTTCTGGAGTTATAGCGTCAGGAAGTAAAACCCGACTTATTTTTATATAGTAGATAAACACGTTTATCATGGCTGTGTTCTTCTCAAAATACGTCAAGAATACCAACTTTAAAAAAAATTTACCGAAAGAAATCACCGTTTCGTTTAGTTAAAGTTCTCATATCGTTCTGCAGCGCAAGTACCGTTCTTTATCGAACGTCAAATTCGATAAAATGCCACATAATCGATCATAGCAAGTACTGATCAAATGGCATTTTATCGAATTTGACGATCTCAACTGTCAAATTTGATGATCGATAAAGAACAGTACTTGCACTGCTGGTTCGGCAAAAGACTAAGGCAGATATCAAACCTTTAATTTGTTTGGAAATACACGGAAAAACCGGAAAATGTAGCCTATAGTATCTCTGGACGTAAAGAAGAATCCAACGACAACTCACTCGTCAAAACCGGTCAAGCCGTTTAGGTTTACAGGAGGTACTACAGGAACCCAGCAACATAGGTACATGCTTACATACAACCCTAAAATATTACCATCATTATTATATTATTATTGGACAGTCGGTTAAAAATTCGCAAGGTTTGAAGAGAAATGAGTTTAGGTTCGTAAGTCCAATTCGACCACAGAATATGCCCAATATCACAATATCAGAATAAAATGTTCTCACTGATAAAAAAACAAAAAACACACTGCTGTGACTCATGCCTTCTCTCAGAGAGAGAGAGAGGATAGGTCCTAATCCACCATGCTGGCCCAGTGCATGTTGGTGTTCTTTGAACTTTTTTTCATCGAAACTGCACGTAATTTTTTTAGGTAGGTACTAAATAAACCATTAGTGCAGGCCTGAGGATCGAACCGGGTGCCGTAAATATAAAGCCCTATAAAGTTACCAGGATCCAGGAGCCATGCCATTCGAAAAGTGACAGCGTTCCGAAAGAAAAACCTACCCGCGATTACATAAAAAAATATATATGGTATGTATAGATAATCCATAAGACGTGAGTGAGTAATTACTAGATTTTTTTTAAAGGCTATTTGCTATCAAAATGATTTTCTTAATCCTGATGAAACCTCAAAGTCGTATCGCATCTAACAATGCAACGTTCATCGACTCGGCAAGATCAGCGCGCGGCTTGCGCGGGCGCAGGCCACCTACATCAATATTGACATATCCAAGCAAACTTACATCTCTTCATTTATATCTACGTACATTGGCAGTGTTTGTCTGTTTGTCCTCCTAAATGTTAGTCAATCAATAACTCTACAAAAATATTATTTCGTTCAGAAGCGTGTCTTTGGTTGACCTGAATAACTGATGATTGCATTGCAAGCAATTGTGTTTTACATTCAGGTTAAATTAAGCGTAAGAACTAGGTATTATACTGTGTTATGCTTTCGTCATTGTTTGACATAGGTTTTGTCTAAACTACAGAAACAACAAGTCCGCGTCACGTACGCCTATACAAACTCTAGCAGGCCTAGCATGGGCTGTGGATACCGTTTTTATCCACGCCCAGACACGACAAAGCTAGAATATGGATTCGTTTGTCTTTTCCTCGCGGGATAAAAACAGTGGAAAGACAATATGTCCACGGCCCGTGCTAGGCCTGCAGGGGGGTTAGACAAAAACCATTTTCTGTTAGCGTTAACGCCTGCGGAATGATGAAATTGTATGAAAATGACATTAGCTTGAGATAACATCTCTCAAGCTATTGTCATTGTCAATGTCATTTTTATACAATTTCATCTTTACGCAGGCGTTAACGCTAACAGAAAATGGCTCTTGTCTAACCCCCCAGTACCCTTAGTACAAGTTTTGATAGTATTCGAAAACTTTTTTCGTATTACAGTGAAGCAATCTATACCGCCGATTACTAACCGATTTTAGTTCCTCCACGTTTCCGATAGAGGCGCTTTACTAAAATGTATGGAACAATACGTAAACGAAAAAAGTTTTCGAATACCATCAAATCTGGGACTAAGCGTACTGTATATCTAAGTGGGTACTTTAATTTTGCGTAAAACAGTGCAAGGGGACATTTTTTGCATAGCTACGGCGTAGCAAGTGCTACGAATACCTTCACTTATAAAGAATTCATTAAATTAAGAATAAATAAATTTTTCATGGAAAATAACTATTGAGATCTGTAAAGATTTTTTTTTGTAAATATCGTCTAAATCCTGTTTACATAGGCATTACATCAGAAATGACTAATATTCGAGTGACGCATATTCTTAAGGCCCAACTCTCAGTTCCAAGCATTTGATCCGACTCGACAGAACTTTCTAGCGTAAACTTTGCATATTCCGTGTGTAGCTAAACTCTGTTATAAAAACATCAAAATACACTAGCTGCACCCTGCGGTTTCACCCGTGTGGAGATTCTCTCAATATAATTTTTTCTGGGATAAAATGTCGCTATGTCCAGGCTTTTACACTTCAACTATCTCTATGCAAAATCACGCGATCTATTGCTTTGTAGCTGTGAAAGAAGGACAAATAAACACACTATCGTATATATAATATTAATATTAATTATTCTTTTCAAATTCATAGTAGGTATATATAAGAAATATTTCTAGTTTTTAACCGACTTCAAAATAGGAGGTTTTTTTCTTTGACTATATTTATTTATTTATTCATCAACAGAATGCTTACAGTTAAACCAAAGCGCAAACTATTTAAGTAACAAATATTATGTATTCTACTTAATTACCTACTAAGAAATAACCCTAAATATGAGGAAATTATATTAATATTGTCATAAAAAATGTCAACATGCTGGAATATATATGTTTTTTGTGTTTGTTACGCGATTACTACGCCAATATAGATTTTGTATTTGTATTTTTTGTTTACGCGGTCATACTACACAGGTGTAGGTACTACTATGCAATAAAATTTTACTTTACTTTGGGCCTTTTGTCAGTTTTTTGTCAGTGGCGGTTTTTTTTTCATTCTAAAAATTAAGTTTATAAGAGACATCTTTTCACGATGAACATTCGAAATCTCTATCTCTATAAATGATCCCATCCCATCCCGGTGTAAGAGATCGTCCGAGGCCCCGGGGCCCGGGGCGCGGGCGGGGCCCGTCCCACAAAGGCCCCGGCTGTTTGTCCGCCTGTGTAACAGAACACCGGCCGCCGCGACATCGCTAATCCATTACCTCGTGCAAATGTTTGCTCAAACTCCGCGTTGCGTACGATTACGCTTTTTGTTTTTATGTGGGAATCCGATTTTGGCCGTGGATTCTGTACGAGGGTTAGTATGGTAACATTTGCATGAATAAAAGTGTTTTTTTTTGTTCCAAAGGCTAATAGGCAATACAAAACAATAAAATTCTTTATTAATAACTGCATAGTTACAAGTCAATAATCCTCCTCCTACGCTACCTTCAGCGTAGGTAGGCCTCCCATTAGACGAACCCACGACATTGTGAAAGCCGCGGGCATCCAGCGGATGCAGATGGTAGGCTGTCGTTCAGTATAGAGGTTAAAAGGGGAGGCCTATGTTCAGCAGTGGACGTCTTCTGGTTGATGATGATGATGACTCCTCGTCCTACTCTCGGTTAGTAGGTACTCGGCACCGCCTAACACCAGACTACTGAGACGAAAAAGTATTATGAGCCCGATTATCGGACTAAGTCATCGGACTGTTGATACTAGGCCGTTTATTCGTGGGATATAAACTGCCTAAATTATGCCAAATGTAATTCAAATCGATTAATAAAATAATTAATACTTTGACTTTTAAGTTTAGCTGAGAAAATGTAAGAAATAGGTATACCGATAGATAGGTACATTTTCGTTTATATGATAAATATAGACAGAGATCTTATATGTATATAATAAACTAGCGACCCGCCCGCCCGGCTTCGCACGGGTGTAATTTACGTGCGAAGCCGGGGCGGGTCGCTAGTTATATATATAAACCTTCCGTGAAAATCCATCTAACTGATGGAGAAAACCGCATCAAAATCCGTTGCGTGGTTTAGGAGGAGTTAGCGGACATACAGACAGACGCGGAAAGCGACTTTAATTTATACTATGTAGAGAGAGAAGAGAAGAGATAACAGGTATTTTCACACTGATATTTTAAAGCCGAGTGGTGAGCCTTGGGAGAGACCTATGGCTAGATCAGTAGGTATAGGCTGAATATGATAATAAAATATTATTTAAATAGTAAACTTTTAGATTATGTAGGTAACCTAGGTAGGTATATGTATAAGTATTCTTTGATCCCCCACTAAGCTCGCTAACAATTGAACGAATTTGGACGAAATTTTCTGTGGAAGCAGGCTAAAACTTGAACTAGCACATAGACGCATCCTATTTTAGGCTGTTTGGGTAGTTCCGAGTAAAAAACTTACAATATTATTAAATGTACATAATAATATCTAAACTTATTTAAGTTCACGTAGCATGTAAATTTATAGTAAACACAGAAAATGATGCGAATCCAAACAGCTTCTGTACCCTTTATTTACCGCCGACAATGCGGGTGGTAATCCATAACGTTCCGCCGCGACCCAAATTGTCCATAATTCAATCATTTCAATTGTACAACACGACTGGCCATGTATTCTCGCGTCAACGCCCTACGCAGCCGCCGCATGAAAAAAATAACATTCGAATTTCAAACAATTGACAGTAAACTGACAGCTAGGGGAGCGGGAGCCGACGGGATTGGTCGGAATTGGACAATGCGGCAGATGCGTTCACGGATATTTTTTTTATTCACCGCCATGTTTGCTCAAATTCTTTACCGAAAAATGGGCTTAGAAATAAAGAACCGGTAGTAGGTTATGTGATAGGTAGGGCTAATACATTTCAATTTGCCGTGAAGAGTTGATAGGAGATACGAGCGATTAAATTAAATTCTACGCATATTTTTCAAATGCAAGAACCCTACATTAAATGCTAATGCATGTGACACGAAGAATCAACTGGAGTTATTATAATTTTACGATGCAATGATAAAACTGGGAGGACAGGAATGATGTATCACTTTTTGTTAAAAATGTTACAAAGCGAGCTACCAAGTAACTGGCTTCATGAATTTTAATTTGTGATATTCTTCAGAACATCTTTTACTTTTTAATATTTGGAGAATTATGGAGAATATTAAGTTCTTACACACAAAATTTTTGTTATTATTTTTTGTTTTTATTAAACGAGAATTGTTTACAAAAGGGTTTAAATTATTTACAAAATGGTAAAAAACAAGCCAGTATCAATAATAAGTACTTACTTTCAAAAAATGGCGTAAAATTACTGTTGGTAACTAAATAAACCACCGACATAGCTGTTAAAATTTGCAAGTTGAAGTGGCAATGGGCAGGCCACATCGCTCGAAGAACCGATAACCGATGGGGAAGAAAGGTTCTTGAGTGGAGACCACGAACCGGAAGATGCAGCGTAGGTAGGCCTCCCACTAGATGGACCGACGACATAGTGAGATTCGCTGGCATCCAGTGGATGCAAAAGGCAGGCTGTCGTTCAGTGTGGAGGTTAAAGGGGGAGGCCTATGTTCAGCAGTGGACGTCTTCTGGCTGATGATGATGATGATGATGATGATGAACTAAATAAAATGTCAATTTCATCAAACAACTTTTCAAATTTTCCATAACGTGTATTTTAATAAAACCTTACGATAAGGGCGCGTGCACACTGTATCGCCCAAATTGGAGAGGCGAGCAAACAGGCGGCAATACGAGGCGCCGTTAATCCCAGCTCCCGGGTATCTGATAGAGGCGACAATTAAAATACAGGGCGACCTACTTATCTCTACAAGTGGCTGAATTAAGGAAAAAAAATCGACGAGTAACTGACAGTTTTGTTCATATTTAAAAGAATGGGTCATCATGATCAGCCTTTCATGTTGCCCACTGCTAGGACACAGGCTTTCTCTGAGAGAGAGAGAGAGAGAGAGAGAGAAAGGATGGACCCTAAGCCACCATGCTGGCCCAGTGCATGATGGCGAATGTCATAATCTTTGAATGTCAGATTCTTCCGCACAGATGCCTTATTATGGATGATTCGGATTGTGATCGTGATCGCGTGCCATCTCACTCACGCGCGTGGTGCGAGTAAGTAGATGCAAACGGGACGGCATGCAATCTCGATCACAATCAAACTTCTATAATAAGGCCGCAGGTTAAGAAATATAACAACCCATATCTTTTAAAACTTGAAACAATCAATTAACTAAAAATTCTATCCTACTTGATACTGGCTAAATAGGCAAGATGTTGGAGCCAACATTTTCAAAGAAAAAAGCAATTTTTTCTTCAAACTTGCTTCCCGAATCTACCAACATTACGAAACAACACAAACATTTCCACAATTTCCCTTTATTTCTGGAGAGGCTATTCACGTATTTCCTATTATTACGAGCAGAATATTTTTTGCGGGAGCCAGTAGCCGGATGGAGCGATCCGTCATGCGCTGTCGTGCCGCCATAATGCAGGCTGCCAGTACGAAATTATTAACAACGCGGGGTGGGAATGCCACTGGTACCGAGAGTACACAAGTACGAATACCACCTCCTGTAACTTGCGCCTAAGGATATTATAGGATAGCTTTTGCCCGCAACTTTATACGCGCAGGCTTTCATAAAACTTTTCAACCTTTGATAGTTATAGTGGCTTAGCGATGACAAACAGCTGCTTCCTCGATTTATAAACATTTTAGTAAATATGTATGAAATCTTTGATATGTAGGTACCTTCCTATTTTTTTTAAAGTGGGCGGTGAATGTAATCACCATGTCAAACCAATTGGGTTTTTGGTGCAACAAATATACATTGGTGCATCCAATGGTTGCCTGGAAGAGATAGCTTTTAGCGATAAGACCGCCACTTGTGGCACTAGCTCTTAAGTGTTTTCTATCGTGTTGTAATTTTTATTTCTGGTGTACACAATAAAGAGTTTCTATCTATCTATCTATCTTAATATATATAAATCTCGTGTCACAATGTTTGTCCTCAATGGACTCCTAAACCACTTAACCGATTATAATAAAATTCGCACACCATGTGCAGTTCGATCCAACTTGAGATATAGGAGAGTTTAAATAATTATATAACTAGCGACCCGCCCCGGCTTCGCACGTAAATTACACCCGTGCGAAGCCGGGCGGGCGGGTCGCTAGTATACTATAAACTGTATTGTTTGTGTTTAGTAAATAAATAAATAAAAAAAAACCTATTTGCTCCCCTTCATTCAACTCTGTCGCAAAATCGCACTAGGAATCTATATTTTGTTTCGTAAAAAATGCATAAAATATGCAAATTAAAAGTAATAATGTTTTATTTATATTACACGGGAATTACTCACGTAAGATTAAGTCGGTTACTCCGACTATAGTTTTAACCGCATTAGACGGCCTTAATTACGTAATTCCCGTGTAATATAAATAAAATGTGTGAAAACCACGTCAGTTTCAATAGTAATAATGTTGTTGTTGGTCTGTGGAGTCCCCCCAACCTTCTCTTTTGCATCGTGTAACTACAGAAGTCATGACTATTAAGACTTGCAGAGTAATAGACATCAACGCGCGCATGTACCTATAGGAAGATAGCATCTAAGCACATCATGTATTTCTTAGGCGCTATTACTACTTACCATTGAATCCATAGTAGATAGGTAAGTGTTGGTACCTTGGATCAGACAATCAAGGGTGATATGCAGTGGCGTAGCCAGGTAAGGAAAGGCCATGGTGCAAAGAAAAATTGGGGCCCTATCTAAACTGGCTAGGGTTTATCAAGTAAAAATATTATTTTAATTGTATGAATATGAGGTGCAAAGCCAAATAACACATGTTTTTTTTTTTTTTTTTTCATGACCGTGAAGTCAATGTCCATTAGTCGTAATGTTAAACATGTTTACATAGTATTAAAAGCGTGAAACAAGTCATAGTCTCAGTCAGAGTCAAGCAAAGTAAGTCACGGTCAAGTCAAAATTATGCCCCTGTAAAGTGGTGGAGATTTACAAGAGGCTCCTATGGAGTTTTGGAAACAACACGAAAAGACATGTTTCTCCTCGTTATATCACTTGCACGTTTACGAGCACATAATAAATAATAATTCACCATTTACACTATTACACTGTTTCTGGAGTGGAGACCACGAACCGGAAGACGCAGCGTAGGGAGGCCTCCCACTAGATGGACCGACGACATTGTGAGAGTCGCGGGCATCCAGTGGATGCAAAAGGCAGGCTGTCGTTCAGTGTGGAGGTTAAAGGGGGAGGCCTATGTTCAGCAGTGGACGTCTTCTGGCTGATGATGATAATGATTTTATTTTAAAAATTATGATATGTATTCATATTTTTTTTTTTTTTTTTTTTTTTTTTATTTATTTATCATTTAAAACAAGAAAACTATACAAATAGGTTAAAACAGCATTTAAAAACCACTAAGGTTTATTAGTAATGCTATAATGGAGTTTAAGTCTACGCCGGTTTACTATATAATAATGCTATAATATCTAAGTAAGTACACAACTGGCAGCGAGCGAGGCAATTACATCATAATATTGTTAAAAAGTAGGATTTTAATTTTGTTTTAATATTATATGGAGTAATGTTTTTTTTTAAATCTGAAGGTAGATTATTAATTAAACGAGGAACTAAATACGAAGCGGTCCGTTCCCCGTATGTATTGTTTGTACGTTGAATCGTGCAAAGCCGGTTTTGTGCGACGGCCCGCGTGTATACAGTATGCTGGTATTTTTTTCTAAAAGTCTCATTGAAAAAGTGTTCTTTAAGTAGCATCATTTGAAATTGCGCATAAACAGGTAAAATTTTACAGTGTTTAAAAAGTAAAGACTTTAAAGTTTAAAGACGTAATATGACATTCACCAACATGCACTGGGCCAGCATGGTAGATTAGGGTCCCTCCTCTCTCTCTCTCTCTCTCTCTCTCTCTCTCTCTAAGAGAAGGTCTGTGTCCCAGCAGTGGGAACATGATAGGCTGATAATAATGATGATCGTATACATATTATTGCAGTTGATTATACCAACATCGATTTTTAAGTAAATCCTCAAATGTAGGTGTTAGTTGTGCTTGTGTGCTTTGCACGAGATCCTCGACGTAGGTAGTAGGACATAGGACTATTAGTCATGATGACACACGTTGTTTGAACAAAAATGTCTTTGTCATTTCTCGAACCAATCTCTATTAGATAACAATAGAAAAACTATGAGGTCACAGTAGGTAATTCTGCCACAAATCTCGACTATCGCTGCACTGGCTGTCCGATAACGGATTAGTTATGACGGCCGTTATGTGGCAGAAGACGGAAGAAACTTTAGCATTACATTGTGAAACCACTGGATGCGTCACTGGTAAATAAATAGTATTTTTTTTATTTATTTTTTGATATTGACTTGTAATGTTGGCCTTTTGGCCTCTACAGATGGACCGGACTAGTTAGCGAACGCAGAGTGCGTTCGGCATAACTTGAAGGTTTAAGTTTTTGGGCGACTAGCACAAGGGCACCTCGAAGGTACGAACCTCGGCTTGGGCCGTCGCCGGGGGTGGGAATCAGACTTGCCCAGGCACCCCAGAAGGGGTGTGCCCTGGAGCCCTAGCGGATTGTTGAACTGAATGATTATTTGGAGATAATCTAACCGATCTTCTAACAGATCCCGAGGGTCTACGATCCCGCCGGCGGGATCGCTGTGTGTGTGTGTGCCTCTGGTAACCGACGCCTGTACCAAAAACTGAATATTTCCTATTGCTAGGAGCAGTCGGATCGGGCGAAAATAAATAGTAATCACAACTAGACAGTATTTGAGTAGTCATCATCATCATCATCATCATCATTTCAGCCATAGGACAGCCAATGCTGATGACTATGTGATGAACATTTGTGTTTTTTCTATATCTGGGTGGTTATATATCTCGTATGTATGTATATCAGTCTCTGGCAGCTATATCACAAGCTTTGCTTAGTTTGGGGTCAGATGACTGTGTGTGCAAAAATGTCCCGAATATTTATTTATATGATTTAAATACATTCACAGATAATCCTAGTATAGCATTGAATGTAGTCATCATCATCATAATCATCATTTCAGCCATAGGACAGCCACTGCTGTACATAGGCCTCCCCCATCGATCTCCAAAAGGGTTGGAAGTGGCCTGCATCCAGCGTTTCCCTGCGGTCTCTTTTAGGTCGCCTGTCCATCTTGTGGGTGGACGTACTACGCTGCGCTTACCGGTCTGTGGTCTCCATTCCAGAACCTTTCAGCCCCATCGGCCATCTGTTCTGCGTGATATGTGCCCTGCCTACTGCCACTTCAACTTGCTACAGTACCTACATACTAATACTTAAAATTACGATAATATACTAATATCAAATAAATATTTTGAATTTGAAATGAATATGAATACTAGTGTGATTTTGTGAGATTGCCTACCAATGAAACCATTTTTTTTATTATATTGACTTGCAATGTTGGCCTTTTGGCCTCTACAGATGGACCGGACTAGTTAGCGAACGCAGAGTGCGTTCGGCATAACTTGATGGTTTAAGTTTTTGGGCGACTAGCACAAGGGCACCTCGAAGGTACGAACCTCGGCTTGGGCCGTCGCCGGGAGTGGGAATCAGACTTGCCCAGGCACCCCAGAAGGGGTGTGCCCTGGAGCCCTAGCGGTTTGTTGAACTGAATGATACCAATGAAACCATCAAATGTTCTGAGTAGGTATCTCTTCTTCTCTATCTCTATCTTTTTAACCGACTTCCAAAAAGAGGCGGTTATCAATTCGACTGTATGTTTTTTTTTTATGTATGTTTGTTACGCGATTACTCCGCCAATTTAGAATTGTTTTTGATAATTATTTTTTTGGTTGGTATGTCTTATCTCATTGGTGGTCCCATAATTTTTTTATCGACATTGATTCAGCGCTTTATGGAAAATCTACAAAAACATGACGATAAGCAACGAATTCAATGTACATTGCACAGTGCCACCAACTTAGCTGTTAAAGTGGGCAAAATTGGAACTACAGTTATTTCTTGGTGAATTTCATACTTTGTTCTCCACTAGCGACGCTGTCAACTGAACAGCAAACATAGAGGAACTGTTCCTACAACATAACTTCAAAAAAACAGTGTCTCCATGGCGACCGGGCCCTGTTGTTTATCGTTAAATTTTTCAAGACCATGGATACAAAGTATTTCAGTCGTAATATTAAACAATATTTTCTACTTTTTAGTTTCAGTTTGTAAATGTAGGTATGTATATATAGTCATGAAGTCGGTTCTTTTTTTCTAAAAATTAAAATTATCTCTTCTCTATCTCTACATAGTATAAATTAAAGTCGCTTTCCGCGTCTGTCTGTCTATATGTCTGTATAGCCGCTAACTCCTAAACCACGAAATGGTTTTTGATGCAGTTTTCACCATTAGTTAGATACATTTTTACGGAAGGTTTAGGTGTATATATAGTTAGCGACCCGCCCCGGCTTCACACGTAAATTACGCCTGTGCGAAGTCGGGCGGGCGGGTCGCTAGTAGGTAAATAAAGTAGATAAATACGACGTATTTCTAAGCTCATTGTGAATTTGTGAGAAAAACGCTTGCAATGTCCACCCTCCGGAGTCCAGCCCTCGCGTCCGTCACTCCGCACGATTGATCGTCTCCCGGAGGATCAGTTCTCCTTCACGTTTATATTTGCGGAGGACTCCCTCACATGAACACACTGACTACTGATTTAGAAAAAGCGACATGTTTTAGGAATTCACTTGAATCGTTGTTAAACATTAATTCGAGATAATGCTGCACACTACATTCAAAGATGGACAGACGACCTAAAAGAGACCGCAAGGAAATGTTGGATGCAGGCCGCTTCCAACTGGATCTTTTGGAGATCGATGGGGAGGCCTAGGCTATGTCCAAGAGTGGACGTCCTACGGCTGAAATGATGATGATGAGTACATTCAAAGCTATACTAGGATTCTCTGTGAATGTATTTAAATCATATAAATAAATATTCGGGACATTTTTGCACACACGGTCATCTGATCACAAACTAAGCAAAGCTTGTGATATGGCTGCTAGAGACTGATATACATACATATATATATTTTTAAGATATTAACATCCAGATATAGAACAAACACAAATGTTCATCACATAATTGTTTGTCCTAGGTGGGAATCGAACCCACGCTCACAAGTTACGTTCACTACCAACTGGACCAACGGGCTATCTAACCCCTAATTAATCAGAGAGCCCGTTGGTCGAGTTGGTAGTGAACCTGCCTTCTGAGCTTGGGGGCGTGGGTTCGATTCCCACCTAGGACAAACATTTGTGTGATGAACATTTGTGTTTGTTCTATATCTGGGTGTTAATATCTATTTAAGTATGTATTTAAACCTATATATGTATATATATCAGTCTCTGGCAGCCATATCACAAGCTTTGCTTAGTTTGGGGTCAGATGACCGTGTGTGCAAAAATGTCCCGAATATTTATTTATTTAGTTATTTACTGTTATTATTGATTATTTGGTACCTATAGTGGGCTTGTTGAATTTGAATTGAATTTTCATTGTCTCTAGATCTTCAATGGTCTATGGTCAGCCTCACTGTTTTTGAAGTGTTAATTAGCTTGTATTTTATTTATTTACTTAATAAAGGCACTTACTGTTATAAAAACAATATCTGATGTTATGTTACCTACCAAAATCATGTTCTTGTAAATAAATCGTAATGTTATTTCCAAAACCTCGACCTTATCTCTACGAGCCGATGATTTAGATAAAGTTTAGATATGTTACGAACGAAGGCTGATCGATAGCTATCTACAAGAAAAGTGTGCATTTACGAGATTACAAACAATCTTTAAATCAAATCTACAGATAGAAAAGACAAGCAGGCTAGACCTTGATAAGGGCACGTTAATATAGTTAGTACATGTGGCACATAGGTACGTTTCAACTATGGCGAGAAATTATATATCAAACTAGCAAACCCGGCGAACTCCGTTTCGCCACCAGATGACTTCTATAAACCTCACGGAGCCCGAGACCTTTCCAACGAATGCAAAACCGTGGAAATCGGTTCGTGCGTTCTGGAGTTATAGCGTCAGGAAGGAAAACCCGACTTATTTTTATATAGTAGATAGTTTTCATGTCCTTGTAGCTAGGTCGAGTCATGTTTCATTAGTGCATGTAACTGCGCCGAAATATCGGGAGCTCATTCCACAACCTTACCACGGTAAATATCCCGTAAATAATCATATAACTTTAGTGAACAACCGTGATATTTTAAAACAGTGTTTTATTCTAGTTATTATTAACAACAAATTACGTGTCCACATGCTTCTTTTCTAATAAGTGACACAGGCGCTTAGAAATTTGTTAAAATACATAAATAAGTGAAGAGATAAAATACATACACAATAAATGAGAGTAGGTACCTACTCTCATTAATAGGTAGGTAATGGCAGTGGGCAGGGCACATATCACGCAGAACAGATGGCCGTTGAGTCCGAAAGGTTCTGGAATGGAGACCACGGCCCGGTAAGCGCAGCCATAGAGAAATATACTATACTAGAGGCGCAGCGTACGACGTCCACCCACAAAATGGACAGACGACCTAAAAGGGACCGCAGGGAAACGCTGGATGCAGGCCGCTTCTAACCGGCTCTTTTGGAGATCGATGGGGGAGGCCTGTGTCCAGCAGTGGACGTCCCACGGCTGAAATGATGATGATGAGGTACCTATACTTGACGAAATGAATTGATAAATTGCATACACCTTCCTGTAACAGTGACTAATCTTTATAAACTGATTACAATACATTGTATGTATCTACCACAGACGTATATCTAAGTAGACTTCACAAGCGGTCCAAATTGTATGAAAACTAAGAGTGTAAAACACTGTTTTAAACTATCACGGTTGTTCACTAATGTTTTATGATTATTTACGGGATATTTACCACGGTAAATATCCCGTAAATAATCATATAACATAAGAGTGTAAAATTTTTCGTACTTAGGTACCTGTGAATAGAAGTGTCTTTATTCTTTCAGCCAACTCTATTTGTGGTATTCTTACAACTCAGTATTAAACAATTACCCATTTTCGTTTCAAACTGGCACGTGTTGTTGCGGCACCGACTGAGCTGAATGATTTTTGCCGAACACAATTACGACAGTTTTTTTTAATGCTTCATTTTTTTTCGTAATTCAAATTCAAATTCAAATTCATTTATTTCAGGCTACGAAACCCATACCATAATTACACAATAATTAAAATGAAATAAAATATAAAACAAAATAAAGTCATAGCACTCAAATTAAATGTCAAATTAAATTAAACAAAACACATAAATACATTTTCTAGTCTAATATTAATAATGTCAGGTACAATCACTAGTACTTTCTCTCCGGCATTGGTACCGGTACATGCCTCTCACAACAATGCCGGAGAAAAGTACAGTCCAACCTGGCCGCAATCATTTTGAGGACGGTGTTAGAGCTGGCCCCAACTCTGCGCACCAAGGACGCGGCCCGCAACCGCATCACCGAGTGAAAGCAGGCAGTGTGTGCGTCCGCAAACATGCCTGAGGCGCTGCAGAATTGGGGCAGCCCCAACAACCTCCTAAAAGCATTGTTATAAAGGACACGGAGGTCACTGTATCGCCTTTTAGTGTAGTCAGCCCACAGGCTGCACGTGTAGAGGGATGTACAGAACGCTCTAAAGAGCGTTACTTTGACCTCTGCTGAACAACGTGCAAACCTGCGGGCTATCATGTTCGCTCTGATCGACAGAGACCTCCGCTCCCTCTCAATGTCCATGTGTAATGTTTTCAGACATTGTTGTATTGGAAAATGACATGTAAGGTAGGTCGACTTGTGGCGTCTACTTGGATATAGGTCTGTGATATCTACATCCACTCCACACAAGCCTCGTAACAAAATGTGATTGTACTGTGGCAGTACAATATAAACATCACGTTTCACGTCCACAAAAGATATACCTGTTTACGCTTGTCACTTAATCCGTTGCATAAGCTACACGTCACTGAGAAATAGTTTGCAAAGTTGATAAGGAAAAATCTCGGTATCTAAATTTGCGGGAAAACATGGCCTACGTAGAGTCAGATGTGGTTACAGATAAACAGATAAAATTTACAGAGAAACAGCTCTCGGAAGCGAACTGGAGGGTTTTCAATACATGCGAAGCGATGTGCAACAGACGCTTTTCAGCGCTTGGACACGGCGCACCCAACCTGAAGCCTGTTCCAGACATGACAATGCAATACTTGCGCATGTACTCGCGCCAGTGTTCAAATGTGAATAGTCACACCCGTGGCGACGCACACAACTCACGTGCGAGTATGTACTTGCACCAGTTGAAACGATGTTCGAACGATGCGCAGTGAGCATCGCGCGAGTCTAGCGGGGCTGCGGAAGGTGTAGCGCGGGGAAACAAACCAGAACTAGAAGACTAGCGCAAGTTAAGCACTTCCAATAGCACTTACGCCAAACAAAAAGTGTTGTAGCTCGTTGCAAACTCAAACGAAACTCGCGCTGGTAAAGTTGGTTTAATTTACTTTACCTGCTGAGCTTGGGGGCGTGGTTTCGATTCCCACTTAGGACAAACATTTAAGTGATGAACATCTATTTAAGTATGTATTTAAAACTATATAATTATGTATGTATAATTGTATATCAGTCTCTCGCAGCCATATCACAAGCTTTGCTTAGTTTGGGGTCAGGTGACCGTGTGTGAAAAAATGTTCCGAATATTATTGATTTATTATTTATTTCTATTTAGAACCCCATAGAGTTATCTTTCTCTCCAACTTGCAAACAAAAAAAAGTTTTCTTGCAAAGGTTACTAGCAAAATGCATTATTTTCACGAACGTAAACTGTTACTCATATGTACGAGTATTTCGGCAGTGCACACACGTGTACCGCTGAAGTGAAGTTACCTATAGTTTTTTATCTGCAGATTTTATAATCTATGGTCCGATGTCCTGAAGATGAAACGATTCATCAAACCTGCTGTAATTTAGGAGATAACTCTCAGACGTCTTGAGATAATCTTGTTTTGACATAGGAATTTCGATTATTTTGGGCTAATATAATTCATCTTTTTAAAAATTATTTTAAAAAAAAAATATCGGGACTTATCAATTTATTTTTGTATTTTTTTTTCAATTCATGTAAGTTATATAGTAGTTAAGAGTAGTTATATATAATTATAAATAATTAAAAATTACGTTTGTTATAATGACTGAAGACTCAATATTTATTAAATGTTATTAGCTCGTAAAGTAAGAACTTACGTTATTAATAATTTTGAAAGAAAGTAATTCTCCAGATTTTGTTATCATTAGTTTTTTTTTTTTTTTTTTAAATTATTTATTTCATGTATATACACATAATTAATCTAAATTAGTATCGAAAAACTAAGCTGTTTGAATCGATACTAAAAGAATTGCGTCCCACTAGACTTATGGTTGGGGGCGTATTGGTGAAAATTAGGAAGTAAAAAAAAGTCTTTTTTTATTAAAAAAAAAGTTTGTTCACAAGGTTATCGTCGCGGCGCTATCTATACTAATATTATAAAGAGGAAAGATTTGATTGTTCGTTTGTTTGTTTGCATTGAATAGGCTCCGAAACTACTGAACCGATTTGAAAAATTCTTTCACTGTTGGTAAGCTACACTATCCCCGGGTGACATAGGCTATAATCTATACCCGTGCGAAGCAGGGGTGGACCGCTAGTTTTTTATAAAATGACAATAGGTGTATTTTTTGAGCAAATCAGGGGCGCCCAGTATGATTTTTTTTTCTTATTGAAAAACACATGTTTTTTTTGATAATATTTTCATGACCGTGGATTCAATGTCCTTTAGTCGTAATATTAATCATGTTTACATAGTATTAATAGCGACAAACAAGTCATAGTCACAGTCAGAGTCAAGCAAAGTAAGTCACGGTCAAGTCAAACTCATGCCCTGTAAAGTGATGGAGACTTTACAAGAGGCTCTTATGGAGTTTTAGAAACAACACGAAAAGACACGTTTCACCTCGTTATATCACTCGAGCACGTTTACGAGCACTTAATGAATAATAATTCACCATTTAGTACACACTAGCGACACGCCCGGCCGGTTTCACACAGGTGTAATTTACGTGCGAAGCCGGGGCGGGTCGCTAGTTATATAAACCTTCCGTGAAAGTGTATCTAACTGATGGTGAAAACCACATCAAAATCCGTTGCGTGGTTTAGGCGCGGAAAGCGACTTTAATTTATACTCTTCCTGAAAAACACATTGTCAAAGCAATGTTGCCATTACGTCAAAAGTTCTGATTACTATTCCGCCTCTAATGTTAAAGACGACCCTCTATCTATAACCATAAATCAACAAAATGACATTTACAAGTAGGTTACATATGCATTCAAGTGTAAAAACATCTTTGACAAAAACATATATAAGTGCAGATTGGGAAGTGAACCCAAATCTGATGAATCTGAATATTGCAATGGAGTCGCCAATCTTGACTGATAACCGTGAGCTGGTTCCACAGATAACGATTAGATACTGGCGTGTAGTAGACGCCACTCCTAAGCGATGGCACTGATAATGCTAATAGATGTTTTGTGATTTTGATTGCACAAAAATATTACAGTACGCTTAGTCCGAGATATGACAAAACGGAAACTATGATAGTTTTCGAGCTAACGCAAAACCAACCGTTTTCAATCAATTCGGCAGTTCGAGCGTAAATAAATAAATAATAAATATCTGGGACATTTTTGCACATACGGTCATCTGACCCCAAACTAAGCAAAGCTTGTAATATGGCTGCCAGAAACTGATATACGTACATATATATTTTTAAATACATACTTAAATAGATATCAACACCCAGACATAGAACAAACACAAATGTTCATCACACAAAATGTTTGTCCTAGATGGGAATCGAACCCACGCCCCCAAGCACAGAAGGTAGGTTCACTACCAACTGAGCCACCGGAGCAGTCGAAAGTTTACACGATATCGTTAATCGAGAGCTCGATGAATGAACGAGAATGAACTTCGTTTCTCTCTTTTACACACCGTAGGAAATATAGGGACAGCCATATTCATCAATTTGACGTTTTGACGTTTCCGATAGAGGTCCTTTACTAAAATGTATGGAACAATACGTAAACGAAAAAAGTTTTCGTAAACTATTAAATCTTGGGACTAAGGCCACAGCACACACCATCAGCCATTAAATGTCCACTGCTAAACAAGGCCTCCCTCTTAGAGAGGGGTGTTGCCATAATCCCCACGCTTGGCAGGCGGCTTGGAGATCGCAGTACGTTCACCGTGTACTAACAGGACGCTGCTGCCCATCCTCCGGTGGTTCTGGTCGCAGTTTTAGGACATACCCGGGTCCACAGCACAAGATCTATGTAATAAAATTATAATTAAAAAAACAAGCTTTAATGCGTCCGGCAGACCTCAAAAATTTACTGGATTTCGATAACAGTGCCACTTACCTACTCCAACTATAGCTAAAACTCATACACAAAAAAAAACAACAACGGTCAGTCCGTTTCGGAGGACAAGGATTACGAACATTTATACGCACACTGAAATTTATTATGTAGGCACAGAAGATTAGCTTATCTCTATCTCTTCTCTACATAGTATAAATTGAAGTCGCTTTCCGCGTCTGTCTGTATGTCTGTATGGCCGCTAACTCCTCCTAAACCACGCATCGGATTTTGATGCGGTTTTCACCATCATCATCAGTTAGATACATTTTCAAGGAAGGTTTATATATAACTAGCGACCCGCCCCGGCTTCGCACGTAAATTACACCCGTGCGAAGCCGGGCGGGCGGGTCGCTAGTTGAGCATAAAATAACAAATTTATAAGCTTGTGTAATATACCTACTCGTATCTAAGAGCTTGTACTTAAATAAATTAAACTGGTAAACTTTGATAAGTTTGCTAAAAACTACATTCTTGTAATAAGTAATCTGTGTTAGTATGACATGTATAGAAAAAAGAAATTAGTTAACATAGTAGATGCTACCTACTAAACTGGGATGACAAACAACAACGCACGAAGGTTAAAAGTATTTTTTTTTACTTAGGTACTATAGCATAGCTCTACAAAATTTGCAAAAAAGGGATTGTCTGTAAAGTCTGTTTACGGACGATAATTTTACGTGATAACGCTTATACCGATCGTGCCTCTCTATCGCTTGTTCCGCGCTCTCGCTTGCACGCGCGGCTCAGGCGGAACGTGACAATTTTTCGTGCGTGCAGCCGGCGTTCATCGATTTATAAGACGTTATCACGTCAAAAATAAATTGGTAAATGTAAGTGATATGACAATTTGGCGTCAATGGTCATTGATTTTTTGTATAATATGCTAGATTGGTTAGATTGTTGGTAGTCAGATAGTTGTCGAGCTGAGTTCCCATCTCGTAGGTAGGGTAGCTACCTATCGTATCGACCAGCGTTGCCAGTTTTTTTTTGCCAAGTCGGGATTTTAGAATTTTTTGAGTGAAAAACGCGGGATTCTGTCGTCGAAAGCGGGACATAGTAAAAAACGTATAAAATCAGAAGTTTTTAAATATTTATCTTATTATTGAAGTTCAAATTATGTTTACGTGACAATAGATAGCAAAATTGCAAAATTGTATTTTAATAGAAATATGATATTTTAAATCAGATCTACCCTATCGTTAAATACTTGAGTCTCATTCGTCTTCTGAATATCGAGTTATCCCCGAAAAGTGGGAATGAGCCTGTCCCGCGCGGGGCATTTAATTTTGATTTTAAAATCGGGACGTCACGCCAAAATCGGGACGTCTGGCAACACTGGTATCGACCCACACGCGCGATCAAACACCACTATCTCAGTTAAGATGTTACGTTTATTTAATTGATTTATTGAGTGTTGACAGTGCACCGGACCATACCTCCGGAAGCTGCACTCCAAATATAATAAATTACTGAATACCAACACGCGATAGTGAGGTGACACGTCTCGGCTGATGATCGATTGGCGCGACCTAATCGATGACCGCACTACACTACCAGCTGCATCCAAGATGGCCGCCACGTCATGTTGATGACTCCATTGTGTCGGGCATTGTTGTCAGTTTGTGGATACCGTTATAATTATTGTTATCGCGATATAAATCGCAGCTTTAGAAAGAATAAACAGCAGAACTATTTCATCGACATATAGCTTATTCCTTCGACCAAAACAAAATACACGGACGGGCTATAACCATTGAACTTGCTCAGTAAAAACGAGTCAAACCGACATAATATACTTCAACACCTAATTATAACCATGTACAGTACATGTTACAAAAAATGTATAGCAATTTTTTTGTTGTGTATTTAGACTTCGGGAAAGCACACGAAGGCATACTTTTGTCAGATGTTCTTGTGTCGCAATTCCGACGGCTAGAGACCGACTGAAACGAAGAGAGTGCCGGCGCTCATTTTGTAATCTTCAAAAATGAGTTCTGGGCCCGTCCATTCATTTTATTTTGGTCGAAGGCTTTTTTTGGTAGTTTGCCGAAAGTTGGTTTAGTGTTTCTAACAGAGTTAGAAAAAAATCGAATCAAATCGAAGAAAAACTAAAACTAATATCACTCCTCATGAAAATTCAAGTAGGTTAAGTCCCTTATCTTTTCTTGTGCCACAAATCGGTTCAAAATAAAGATACCGTAGTTATTTTGTATCTCGGTTCACAAAGCAACAAAAATAACAAATATAGCCAGTAGGTAGGTACCTACACTAAATCCTAAATCCAAAGATAGCGATGAGATTCGTAAATCCATTTCAAATATGGCTTAAGCCTTTAAGATAGCGTCATACAAAAATACACGAAAAATAAACAACATAGTTATTCTATGTTATTTTAGATACTCATATCTATTATAAGTTAGTAATTTTATTAGTACAGTATGTACCTATTTGTGATTATAGTTTATCAGACCCTCGACCGATAGTCGGGTGATTCCATGACGTGAAAAGAAAGGTAGTTTTAGGTAGGTACTATTTGCAACAAAACTTCTAGAAGAAGTGACGCATAAAATCCCTATAAATTTTTTGGCTTTTGGATGTTGAAGTGGCAATGGGCAGGCCACCTCGTTCGAAGAACCGATAACCGATGGGGACGAAAGGCATAGCTCCCAAAACGGCTGAACCAATTTAGGGTTCGTTTTTTGTTTGAAAGGTGACTTGATCGAGAGTTTTCTTAGCTTTGATTCAATAAAATCTGTTCAGCTGTTTAAATATAATCAGCTCTTTTATCGGGGATTAAAATAATAATAATATATATTTTTAAATTTTTCCAAACAGTAATAATCATTGACATAATATATTTGGAAGAGAAACCAAAATAAAACCTAAAACTACTTGCATATAATTAGTTTCTAAACTAAAAACTAATCTAAAAGCCCCTTGCTGGAAGATAAAGTGACCAGTATGCTGGCAGAATTGTGCCACGTTGAATGGCAATGCTAATTTTTTTACCAAAGTATGCGCCAGAATTCCGGACACCAGTCACCAAACGTTTGACTAGGTCCCTATACAGTTCGAGAGCGGCGCTCACGGTACTAAAGTCTATATTTTTTATATTTTTTATTGATAGTTTCACAAAACACTAATGACACTATTGTAAGAAAACTATATCTATTCGTATCGTGACATAGTTCATCGCGTTTGTTTTTCGGAAAAACCGTTCCAGTAATCGTTAATGAATCACACACGTAGCTAGATATTTCTCTTATTTATCTTCGTTGTCTCGAAGCAGTCAATAAAAGCAATAGACACCCTGACCGTGGCTAGATAAGCAATATCCATGTACTGCGGCTAGAAGTGGCGGCGTGTCTATCACACACGACTTGTCCAAATTATGATTATCGACTTGATAACAGCACTGTTTTGCATCGAGTTAATCTGCGTGACGCACCGCGATAACTGCTAATCAGTTTAAAATGTTGAAATAAAAAGTTGTGAAATTATTTTATTGATTTTTTTCCTGGGCTAGCGCCTTTATTAACTAAACAAAATACAAGCTAAAACTAAAACTACAAATACAGTTAGACTGCCCATAGACCGTTGAAGGTCTAAAGACAATCCAAATGATTGTCAAATTTTTTATTGATTGTTACTGACCACAGAAAAGAAAAAAATATTGCTTATATTAGAACGGCAGTCCAGACATTTTTGTAAGGGAGCCACTTGCACCCATAAAAACGAAACGTCAGTCATTCTAAATCAGTTAGCAACTGTGATGCGGACAAAGAACTTTGAGACCTAACCCAAAAAGTTAAAGTCCAAGTTCTTTGATGCGGAGTTCGACGCGTTGACATAAATAAGAATGTTCAATCAAGGTTCTGTCATAATGCCTGGTAACAGATTTTTCTTCTCATTTCCGTTCTACTTACTTCTCTTTTCTGTGTTACTGACAATGTTTATTCTACAATTAAAACCGTAATATTAAGTTATTAAATTAAGTTAATAATATTTTTCTAGACAGGTAGTATGATGATTAAACTGAACTTTATAAGATGCTGTTCAAGATTGTCGAATTTACGAGAAAAATCATACTAATATTATAAATACGAAAGTATTTATTTTATTTTACATAGAAAACAAACAGCTGCTTTTTTTTGTTCCTCTTTCTTTTTTTCTTTAGAACGATCTGAGCGATGGTGGCCGAGCGGTAGTATGTGACTATACAATCTGACGGCACCCGGTTCGTTCCTCGGCCCTTCACTAATTTAGTATTATATTGTGAAGTTTCGAAGCCATCAACTTGTGTACAAAAGATTTGTGGTTCTGCCTTTGCCATCGTTAGGAAACCATGTCCAAAAAGTTCAAAGATGTATGATATTCCCCAACATACACTAGACCAGCATGGTGGATTAGAGCCCACCCTCTCTCTTAGACGGGCCTGTGTCCCAGCAGTGGGAATATGATAGGACAATAAGATGATGATATCTCTCTTGTTATGTTATGTCTTGCTACTAGTATGCTCTGAGTTTCTTTGCGCGATAGAATCCGAAACGTGGATATTCGCCAAAGAACCAGAGTCACCGACATAGCTGTTAAAATTTGCAAGCTGAAGTGGCAATGGGCAGGCCACATCACTCGAAGAACCGATAACCGATGGGGAAGAAAGGTTCTTGAGTGGAGACCACGAACCGGAAGACGCAGCGTAGGTAGACCTACTGGATGGACCGACGACATTGTGAGAGTCGCGAGCATGTAGATTGCAGGCTGTCGTTCAGTGTGGAAGTTACAGAGGGAGGCTTATGTTCAGCAGTGGACGTCTTCTGGCTGATGATGATAATGATTTCTCTTGTTTGATCTGTGGATATCACTAACGGTACAGTAAAGTCCCGTCCACTTTCTAACATTAATGAATTTCCTAAAGTCCACTGCAGCCCACATGCTAACAAGCGACCGCTCCACCAGATAAGCGCCATTGTCTTAGCGTTATCCGGTGATAGGCCTACATACCTACAGAATTCTTACAGATTATGATGTATATAGTGGCGTGGGAGTGATCGGATCTATTGTAATGGTGTTATTATAATATTCTGTGGTAATGGACGGAGGCTACTGAGATGATAATGGGCTATTTGTAAGAAGGATCATTATGAAGATACAATAAGACTAACTCTGACTTTGATGATTATTTAGAATTTTAGTGTGTTTTTGTTTCTCTGACATTTGTAATTTGTAATTTATTGACTGGAATTATTCTTAATTGTTATTAACATTTTTGTAAAATTATTGACATTTGTATTTTATTTTTTACTAGCGACCCACCCGCCCGGCTTCGCACGGGTGCAATTTACGTGCGAAGCCGGGGCGGGTCGCTAGTTATAAATATAAACCTTCCTTGAAAATGTGTCTAACTGATGGTGAAAACCACATCAAAATCCTTTGCTTGGTTTAGGAGGAGTTAGCGGCCATACAGACATACAGACAGACAGACAGACGCGGAAAGCGACTTCAATTTATACTATGTAGAGATTTTTTGTGAGCTTGTTTTTGTAATTAGATAATTTAAATCCTTTCTTATTATTTATTGATATGCATAATTATTATTTTGTGAGAATTGTGAGATACTAACGTAATTGGCTTGACCGTGTTTAATCTCAATAAATACAATTTAATTTAATTTAATTTAATTTAAATATAATGAAGTCCGTATCAAAGTTATAGCGTTTTACCTGAATACCTACCTGGTGAATGTGAGCACCATGTCAAACCAACTGTGGTTTTTTAGTGCAACAATATGCAATAAACTGTAAACATCTACAGTTTCCATTTTAACACTTAAACACTGTCTTGGTCGTCCATTTGATTACAATTTTAGCATACCACAGTTGCAGTATTGTGCCGCTCCAATATTGACTCTTCAGTTTTTGGCAAACTTTTTTCGGTACTGGCATCAAGATACAAATTCCTATAGCGTCACAATCTCTCACTGCAAACAGTCAAAAAATGTCCTAGCGTCATTGTATAAATTATATACTTCACAATACTACATTCACTCTAAATTAGACGTTATGTCGCTTGCATAGTGTTCAACGTTAGTTGTCCGCTATGTTTTCGTAGCTCTGACATCGCGCGGCGTTGTAGTCAGATCGCGATTACCTTGTAACTAATCAAGAAATCTGCGGTATTCGTATTTTTTTGGCACGATTGTGACTCTATGTATTGTATCTCTATGGGTACTGGCTTGAGTTGAAGGCAGCTCCAAACTATACATGTACCTATTATCAAAAAGTAGGTATCATTCGGTGTACGTATTCTGTCCTACCCCCTGGTGGGTGAAGTCTTAGGTAGGTACCTATTATCAAAAATAAGTTATCATTCGGTGTACTTATTCTGAGCTACGCCTTGGTGGGTGATTTTTTAGTAAGCCAAGCGACGAAAACCTACTTATATTAGGGATAATGTGGTAACCCATGAGGTTACATTGTATTCACCAGGTCAATGTAAAAGCATTGAAGCATTACATTGTCATCATAAAAGAGGTCCACATAGTTTTAAATAAAACAAAAAAATATATAACTACAAAATTTATTCATGCTGTACAAATTTTGATAGAAAGATGTATAAACTCTTTTTGTTTGTGATAGGTTTGTGTTTGGCCACCAACTCGCCCGATTCACTCGCGATTTGAAGACACCCAGATTGTAACTACACGGACAAGCGCATTACACTACTAGCAGTTCGCACAATAAAAGTGGAATCAAAGCGCACAATCATCAAGCGCGTGGTAATTACTGATACTGATGCGCTTGTAACGTTACGTATTTTTCAAAAGTACAGAGTTATTGACATTCCCACAACAATAGTAAGTTGTGGAATGGCTTACCATCTTCGGTTTTTCCTCCAACATATAACCTCAATCGCTTCAAGCGAAGAGTGAATAGAGTCCTCAAAGGTAGGCAACGCACCACCAATGCCCCGGGTATTGTAGGTGTCCATAGTCGACGGTGACTACTTACCATCAGGTGGCCCGTCGCTTGTTTGTTTACTATTATATATAAAAAAAAAAAAAAAAAAAAAAAAAACAATATTGAAGTAGTAGGTGGGTGGCAGATAGAGAGAAGACGCCGACCGCTCGGACGGTCGATTGACAGTAAAATGTCATCTTATCTACGCGACCATAAGCTAATGATGCGCCTTGATGGACTTTTCTATCGAGATTAAATGGGTAATGAGCATTATATGCGTAGAGACCGGGCTAATGGTATATTGTTCCCTCAGATCAGACACAAGGGAGATATGGTAAGGTAGCGTGGTGGATGCGAACGCATGTGGTCTAAAGTAGGCTTGATGACTTTAATCGGTTTTTTATGTCTTTTTCATTTATAATAGACTATAGAAAATATTTTATTTGTAACAAAAATCCACACACTCACTAAAAAAATACACACCAATAATATTAGTAGGATGAGAAAGTTTATGTGTAAATGTGTATGTTTGGCTCGATTCAACGCTGAAACTGCTTAAACGATTTAGATGAAATTTTGTTGTAGTTTATACACTGGATTAAAACTACTTTGAATACTCTACTGACGAAACCCATTGTTTTTCTTCAAATAATGCGGGTGAAACCACGGGGCACAGCTAGTATAATTATAATTGTACTAAGGCATATCTCCATTGTTTGTTAGTTCTAAGATTGTTCCCCCATAGTAAATTCAGTCGCTCATCGTCTTCGTTGGTGACCGGTCGTCGTACTGAGCAATGCGACGTACTTTTAGCAGATGGCGCTAAGTTTTCAAATACTATAGAGGCTTCTGCAAAGTAACGTCTCCATGAGGGCATAACTTGGACATGACTGTGACTATGAATTGTTTAACGTTGTTTATATGTTGTTGTTATATGTTGAAAACATGTTTATAATTATATTTTATATTTTCATTTTTCATTTTCATTTTATATCACTACAATAATAAACGGATGCACCCTAAATAAAAAAAAAAAAAAAATAAAAAAAAAAAAAAAAAAAAAAAAAATTACGACTGAAGGACAAATAATTTATTTTTTAAATATGGGACTAGCCTTGGTGTAATAATAATTACCTATATAAAAAAACATTAAATCGATTAACAATCTACGAAAATATCGCAAAACACACAAAAAATACAATCGAGTTGAGAACCTCTTTTTTGTAAAGTTATATAATTATTCACGGGATATTTACCGTGGTATTTATGGTATTATTTACCGTGGTATTTATGGTGCCCCGGAGTGGGACAGTATAGGTTAATAAAAAAAAAAAAAAGGTTGTGGAATGAGCTCCCGATATTTCGGCGCAGTTACATGCACCATGTTTACGGGAAGACTGCCACAACCATACCACGGCAAATATCCCGTAAATAATAATATAACTTTAGTGAACAGCCGTGATAGTTTAAAACTCTTTTTTGTAGTCGGTTGAATATAACAACCTACATTTCCGTAGAGCTACGCCGTAGCGTCAGTCCCCCGTAGGCTACAGTCTAATGTTACTAACTCTACGAATAGGAATAAAGTTAAAATTACAACCCTAATGGGTGTTACAAACGCTGCATCCAAACTGCACAACTAGAGACACGCGTATCATTGCATGCATGCATCTTGCTCTCTCACGCGCATCTTTATTCTTTACTTGCATCGTGTGTAAGACTCATAATTTTAATTAATTATTTTCAGTCTTCAGCTTAGTTTGCATAATTTTTTGCTTTTTAGCTTTCGTAGACACTTTACAGAAAAGTCACTCTTGGGAACCATATACATAAGAATCATTTTTAATCTTCCACAGTTCACAAAGTCAGAACTTGATAAGATTAAAAAAAAAAAAAAAAACATGAAAAAAAAAATTGGTCCAAGCATTTATTTGCTCTGACAGCTGCAATAACATTGTAGAAAGCTGAATAAAAATGTTTATCATGTCGGTGACGCGAACCCATAAGTTTTGCCTCTACAGAAATTCACCCAACGCGGCTGAAGAAGTTTTCACAAAAAAACATAACTAATAGTCCACATACAAAAACAGGGTGGCATAAGGTCATCTGCAGGATGAGTTCGACTAAAAACATCAAGCCTGATTTAAGCCAGATGCGTTCCCCGTTACGCCATCATACCATATCTCTCGTGTTTGTCTGTTCTGAACATCTAACCGTGTACAGCAGGCTCATAAGAGCCAGTTTCTATTCCATGCTGGGTGAGTTTACCATCGACTACACTGTCACTTAACATCAGACGAGTTATGGTCAACCACTCAGTCTGCCACCATAAAAGAATCGTCATCATCATCATCATCATCAGACAGAAGACGTCCACTGCTGAACATAGGCCTCCCCCTTTAACCTCCACACTGAACGACAGCCTTTTGCATCCACTGGATGCCAGCGACTCACTGGATGCGACTCGTCATCGAAAACGAAAAGAATCGTCATCATCATCATAATCAGCCTTTTAACAATCCACTGGACTTTTAGCCTACCCCCGAAAGGGTGAGTGCCATAAAAGAATCTTTGTTCACAAAGTAGCAGTCTTTATGATTTGGCTATACGTGGTAAGGTTAGCCAAGTCACCTTTCGAATTATTACCAATATTCCACGCAGTCCTACAAAGTAGCTTGTAGCAACAATGGAACAGTCCTTTAAGACCGCGACCATCAGATTGGAGACAGCCTCGGAAGGGGTTATTAGATCCAAGTGGCTGTATTAACTACGGCACTGTAGGTTGCAAGTCACATGCATTAGCAAGGCAAGAGGGCGGTGGTGCAAGGCACGAGCTGAGCGATTTCTGTTTGTTGCTCTCCAATCAAATATTTTTTTTGTCAGAACATGGTAGATAACACAAACATACAAAATTACAGTGATTTGACTCCGGATTCCATTAAATCAGAAGCCGTAGGCATTTGTTTGCAATCTGCTCCCAGTAAAGTCAAAGAAGATTTACAAGAAATACATGCCTATGACGATTTTTGCCAATAGAAAACTACATAAGGCGTGAAATCAGTATCTGAATCAGAGCTTTTAGTCTGTTTTCACTTTTAGTTCGTTTTTTTTTTTAATTATAAATACGCTTGCGCTTGGCCGGCAACTATGATGCAGCCTACGATGGAGCACGCTTGCCTAGAAGAAGCCTATTCACGAGAAGAATTTCCTATTCTATTGATCTCCTTCTACGAGAAACAAAAAAAAAACATTAAAAAAAAATAAAAAAAATATACACAACAAAAAACAAAAACACACTAAATACTTTCTTTCTAGTAGTACCTTTATCTTATTATTGTCTCGCAGAAAGTGTGAAAAGTAGATTATTTTACTCGGTGATGAAAATGTCTTCGTCTTGGGCGTGCTTGAATCCCGAGTGGACCTAATGAAGGATTCTATTCTTAACTCCTTCGCTATTCTCGGGAGCTAACTCACGAATCCTTCCTTACGCTCGGGATTCAAAATGACGTCCGTGACTTAAGACACTGCTTTATCCCCTTGGTGAATAATCTACTATCATATAAATTTGTTTTAATGTTTATCAGGACTTATCACGTATTATTTAATTTAGGTAAAAATAATTATGTACCTTTCGCTTGACGTTCGTTCGTTCGTTCGTTTCGCTCGTGACCACGGCCATTGTAACATGGTCGAAATGTAAAAATAAAAAAATACGTGATAAGTCCCGATAAACATTTAAAACATAGTTCAAATCGCGAAAGTTTAAAAATTACTATATATTTGTTCGATGATAACTTGAGTACAGTTAATCCGATCGTCATGAAATTTTACAGGCATGTAGTTCATTTCAATGCAATTTTTTGTCTATATATTGGCAAAATACGTCAAAGGGTTACAAATATATAGGGGTCACGAGGTCTCAGTTTAAGGCGAACTACAAGTAGGTAATAGTTTTTTTTTTTTTAAATTGAATAATAGGCTTCCTATTGGCTGCCTGATGCGATGAAGCGGTCTACGATTAGTGTCGCTACAGCTCGTCTCTTGCTCCACATATCAAAGCAGTCAGGTCCAGTAAACCGATTAAGGGCCGGCGTCCACCGGCGACTATCGCGCGATCTCTCACGCAACCCGCCCCCGCAGCCCTGCACCCCCGGGTCACGTGACCGCCTCGCTTTCCGATACTACCCTGGTAATGACCCCGCGACTTTATATCAATACGCTTTACGACGATTTGATGAGGTGCGGGCTTCTTGAATATTTCATACGAATGCGAGGACCCAGCCAAAAAGATAATATTTGGCTCATTGGTTCTGAGATTTTACGAAGCACCTTATTAAATATACATTGACCATGTGTTCTACGTGTGTTGTATGTGTTATAACCGATGGTGAAGAAAGGTTCTTGAGTGGAGACCACGAACCGGGAGACGCAGTGTAGGTAGGCCGGCTAGATGGACCGACGACATTGTGAGAGTCGCTGGCATCCAGTGGATGCAAAAGGCCGGCTGTCGTTCAGTGTGGAGGTTAAAGGGGGAGGCATATGTTCAGCAGTGGACGTCTTCTGGCTGATGATGATGATGATGATCAAATGCCTAATTAAAAAAATCTTCTTATACGGGTATACGGGTAATACTCTCGAAGCCAAAAGAAGGTAATTGTACTCATCATTATGAACAACTTTTACTATGGGAAATCGCGTTTGATAGTTATAGTACAACCAACCAACTTATCTATAGAAACTGACGTGGTTTTCACACATTTTATTTATATTACACGAGAATTACTCACGTAAGATTAAAAGGCCGTCTAGTTTGGCTTCGAGAGTGTTCCCCTTACACCCTGTATATAAAAATGAATTACTGTTCGTTACTCTTGCTTAAACTCAAAAACGACTTAACTAATTTAAATTTTTTTTTTTGTTTTGTTCAGCCCAATACAGGAGTGGTTTAAAAGAAATATCAAATTGGATAATTTGCCCAGAAAATTGGAAAATTCGGGAACTTCTTCTAGACTAGTGTTTTATTAATAAAAGCTTATTTTAATGAACTGGTTGTGTAGTGATGTAGAGCGAATCAAAATAGGTCCCAAGATGTCTAAATCACAAAGATACTGTTTGCGTTTATCCCTTCAATCGAATCAGCCAAGTCATGTGTCATACCAACCTTAAGCTCGCCTTTCTCGCCGCTCAGCGTTTTGCCAATCATAGCTATGCCAACTGGATTGCATCTACAATAACAGTTCTAAACACAACTCTATTCTAAGAGGAGGAAAGTTTATTGTAGCTGACAAAATGTTCAAATGATGTCAATTCAAGAAACGACAATACTACCCTTTACCAAGGTACGTTTTGTGTTTCGAATAGCTATTTTTGAAATTTTTGATAAATTCGCTAAAGAATAAGGTTAAAAATGCTTTGACGGGAGGTTTCGGGAGCGATATGGTAAAGTGTGTGTTTACTCCCTCGAGGTTCGATGGCTTCGTACAAGGATTGCATTGTGAGAAATAGATAAGATCTAAAAGGTCTTTGACAGACTTCACGTGTGGTCTAATTTTTGGCATATTTTTAAGTAACATTTTTGCTTAGTTGTTTGGGTCTGTTTTTGTTGCTACCGCATGAAAAACGTCAAATACATACATTTTATTTATGTACGTACATTTTATTATTTCCTTCTTTTTCTAATTTTTGCGGATTTTAATGCGTCATGTACCTTGGTTATGTAGTAAGTGATCCACATTTTGACTTCAGAGTTGTACTCTATCTATTTATGTTTCTGGAATAAAAAATATATAATTTTTTTTTTATTTTACAAGGAAAACATACAGCTGCTAATTAATACAGTAGATATGAGATAAACAGTTACACAAAAGCCAAAAACATGTTTTCACTAATACAAACTAGAAATAGTGTAAATGCCCCGTTGCGTTTATGATGCACTCTACGTTCTTGACAAACTTAATCTTGACCGATTCAGCCGTTTAGTCATAAATAGATAATATACAGGGTTATTGAAGAGGTTATTTAGAGGTTATTAGAAAATTGTAAATAACCCTGTATAGATACAGACAAAATTACTTACCTATTGACTATTCGTAGTATTTAACCGCATTAACCCTTCAAATTAAATATTGGCACCCTATCGTCATGAATGCCACACCATCATCATGAGTAAGCAGTCCGTGTGCGGCGGCAATAAAGTAGCATTACCATTGTCGGACGTGTGCGCCGGCCCATACCCACAAGACAAATTGCTTCGACTTATTAGTTTTAGTGTTGGAATTTGGTTTAAGTTTTATTTTATTTGATAACAGAAAGTATTTACATTTTATTTATATTACACGGGAATTACCCACGGAAGATTAAGCCGGTCACTCCGACTATAGAAAGTTTTTATTTAATATTTCGCAATCCATCAAGGCTTATTTATTTAATTATTAGTTTCAAACCAAGAATTTTTTTTTATCTGCCAGTGCCATTGCGTACTTTAAATAAATAAGCACTTAGAACTTTCTCTTTAATTCAATTTTTTCTTCATTTAAATTTAATTTTTACTTGTAATTAATCTTTTCTTTCTTTCTTTTTCTTATTGCGTTCAGAATATTTAGCAGCGACTAAATTTTGATTTCATTGTAATTGACCCAACTCTCTCAGGGATAAAATATTTCGGAAAAAAATGCCCTGCCACACCTAGTATAGGTGAACTAAAGCTGCAAAGCTTGTGAAAGATGAACTTTTATAAAGAAAAAAAGGAATTAATCTTTATAAAACCCCTGATACATTTTCGGGACTTTTGCCCTTTTCATATTGTTTCACTTTACAGTCTAATTAGAAAAACAAAAATGTTTTATTAAGTCCCTTTGTCGTTTCAAGTAGCCTAAATATTCCCCCTTTGGGTCAGTGTCCCCTTTCGTGTAATTAAAGAAACAAACAGTGATAACGGGCAACACAGGATTAGTTGAAATATAAACGAGGTGCCAGTTGCGTGTCGAGTCCCCAAACTTATGGTGGAGCGATCATTTCATAAGTGTTCAGAAAACAAGGTAAAATTACAATATAGATAGTTGAAGCTGCTTGACTAAAATACTACAGAGTATTTTATAATACTCAAAGAAAAAAAAACGGGCAAGTACGTATAGGACTCGTGCTCTGAGGGTTCCGTCGGACGGAACCCTGAGAGCGCGAGTCCAAAAATAAACTAACTGAAGTTGAAATATTGAAAGACAAACTTAACTTTACAATAAGGTTCTTCCATACATTTTGTAGTTGGAATGTAAATGTAAGTTTGTAATAGCAAAATAATTATTTTTAAATGATAACTTCAAATTTGTTACTTTCGGATTTATTCCTATATAATTATGTGCTATGAGACCTTGTCTTTTGCCTAATTTTATGATTCTAGGTCAACGGGAAGTACCCAATAGGTTTTGATTCCCCTGTGAAATCGCAAAATATGCGACATTTTTTTACAGCCGAAAGAAACCGTACACCCGTGTATTTAGTATAAATTTCAACTTGATACCTTTACGCATTCTTGAGAAAACGGGTCTTGACAGATGGACAGACAGACAGACAAACGGACAATGAAGTGATCCTATAAGAGTTCCGTTTTTTTGTTTTGAGGTACGGAACCCTAAAAACTAACTAAAATTAGAACCTAACTACTTCAAATCAATAAACAAAACCTAAATTAAAAGACTAATCAAAAATACCCTTGGTCGGAGGAAAAACAGTATTGCCACTTTTAATGTTAATGCTTAAGTTGTTAGCCAAAGAGTCACTAATTTTTAGGTTGGATATTTTGGCTAAAATTATCTAGACCATACGATTTCGCAAGACTTTTAAACCGACTTCAAAAAAGAGGGAGGTTCTCAATTCGGCCCGTATGTTTATTTATTTGTTAAAGCTTTCTCATCGTGTGGGGTCGATTTAAAGATCTACTTTTTAGTTTGAGTTTGTACATGTCTAGGTATATTATTGAAGTCGGATATTATTTAAAAAAAAATACGAATCTGAAAATTAAACCCTCGTGAACTTTCTTTTGTTGATTTATTCCTGAAAGTTAACAGTAAAGATTTTTTAAATAATAGGCTTGTGTTTGATCGCTACCTCGCCTGTTAAGCGATGACATATCATAACTATTTACACGTATACGTTATGTATAAGTATATCATACCTATTTATTGATATAATTTGACTAATACAATTAATAACTAGTGAAATGTAGTATTTTTAATAAATTAACCAATCTAAATGTAACTAATATTAATATAAATTAATAATCTAGGAAAAACAAAAATATTGGATGCCTCCACTTTAAAAAAATTATTTGAGTACATCGTCACTTGGCCGCCACAATACGGGCCATGAGCCTAGTGTGGATCCTTGTTAAAGTCGACATCTTAAATATTTTTATTTTTTTTGGAAATTTCTTACTTTTTAATATTAAGTCTTAGTAGTTTGTATTAAAATTAATTTAAGATTACACAGCTTTTAGAAATAAAGATTTACTTTACTTTACTTACTTTACATGACGATGTTATATTTTCATCATCATCATCAGCCCTGTATGACCCACTGCTGATAGCACATGCCACTGTCCCCAACCTCTCGCTAGTCGCATCTACTCGTTCCCGACAGTACTTTTGACGTCGTCAGTCCATCTCATCCTCGGTAGACCCATAACTTAATCGAAAAAAAAATTGACCGATAAGAAAAGCAATGCACAGCAATTATTACGATAATCTGTGCATTTATATTCTACCATTTGTCGCAGGCAATAAATTAGAGAGCTGTAACAACTTAACTTTTTTTGTAGGTGTATTTCTAAAATCTAATTCCCTCCTGCCCATTTTTCTATCCGACTGCTAGAGCGGGCACGAAAACGACACCGCTTTATGGTTGGTATTCCGAAAACCCGAATGAAGCGCTTTGATTCCACTTTTATTGTGCGAACTAGTCTGTAGAATGCGCTGTCTGAATGGGTGTTTCCCGATAGTTATAATCCAGATTATAACTATATCTTCAAATCATGAGTGAATCGGTTTCTTCTAGGCAGGCGTGCTTCATCGTAGACCGCATCATCGCTTAACATCAGGCGAGTTGCCGGCCAGGCGCAAGCCTATTATTTATAAAAACTATCAAATTTTGTACTTATAAACGTTTACCATACAACAAACGTATTTATTTAAGCATTTTTGTAATTGCTCTAATGTAAAAAAGGTAATACGTACAAACGTCAAAATTGGATCATTATAGTAGACACTCTAAAGCATAACAACAAACAAAATGGCCAAAGTATGACAAATTTCTGTTCATTACCAAGTTATAACCGGTAATTTTATTATTGAATTTTGGGTTGGTACGGAACCCTCACACATGACTCGCACTTAGCCGTTTTTTTTCTATAGTTAGTAATAACACTTGCCCGTAATAAAGTAATATCTACATGTAGCAACTCCATTAACAAAAAATACCAACAAAAACAACAATCCAAAAATCTTGTCGGTCAGCTACTTTATACAAGTAAGAATAAAATGTTCATAATATAATTTTAATTGGCATTAAAACTGTAATCCAGCCGTCACGGGCAGCGTACACACGTCTCCCGCTATCTGGCTCTACGATCTAACACTTGTCCGTCTGTCTGTACGTCTGAGACATTGACAGCTGCTCGGTAGGTATTTACTTACCTCCATACTGTTTGTTGGTGTTGTGATCGGAGGATTTCTACATTCATTTGTTGTAATCATACTATACTATCATCCTTACCTACTTATATTATAAATATGAAGAGTTTGTTGGTTTGCTTGTTCCTCTTTCACCCAGCAACAAAGCAACGGATCGACTTGATTTTTTGCATGGGCATAGTTCAAGGGCCTGAGAGTGACTTAAGCCAATTTTCATCATCATCATCACCATTTTTCATCACTACGCGGGTGAAACCGCGGGGCGCAGTTTGTAATATTATAAATGCGAAAAGTTTGTTGGTTTGTCAGTTTGTTTGTTTCTCTTTCACGCAGCAACAAAGCAACGAAATGACCTGATTTTTTGCATGAGCTTAGTTTAAAGGCCGGAGAGTGACTTAGGATTTTCATCACTACGCGGGTGAAACCGCGGGGTGCAGCTAGGTTCAAAAACAAAATTGACTTGGAATATAATGAAATTCAATAATTTCAGGAAAGTTTAATCTCCTTAATTATCGGTCTATTCCACTTTGATCACCTGGGTGATCAAAAGCGACTCTTTAGTGTCCTTTGATCAGTTGATCACCCGTGAATATAATTACCTAGGTGACCATAGGCGACTCCATTCAAATGAATATTTTGGTATCTTTTTGATGACCCCTGTATATAAATAAAACATTGTTCAAATACACAACGAAAAGTATCCTACATTATGACCATACATTCAGTCTATCATGTTCCCATTGCTGCGGGACACAGGCCTTCTCTCAGAGAGAGAGGATGGGCTAGGGCCACCATCATTATCATTCGCAATCCAAACATAAAGCAGGAATATTTAAAAAAAATGGGACCACCCTCGAGATAATATTGATACTTACTATTCAACATATTAGACATTATTTTTTATTTTTATTTATTTCATCATCATCATCAGCCAGAAGACGTCCACTGCTGAACATAGGCCTCCCCCTTTAACCTCCACACTGAACGACAGCCTGCCTTTTGCATCCGCTGGATGCCAGCGACTCTCACTATGTCGTCGGTCCATCTAGTGGGAGGCCTACCTACGCTGCGTCTTCCGGTTCGTGGTCTCCACTCAAGAACCTTTCTTCCCCATCGGTTATCGGTTCTTCGAGCGATGTGGCCTGCCCATTGCCACTTCAACTTGCAAATTTTAACAGCTATGTCGGTGACTCTGGTTCTTTATTTTTTTATAACACAATATTCAATATCGGTAAATCGCGTACATACGCACAATTTATTGTATTTACTTATAATGGTTGGTAAGCTAAATAGTTCGCTATACAGCTCTACGATCGAACACTTGTCTATCTATCTGTACGTCTGTATTGAGATGACAGTTGGTAGGTATAGTTACGTTCAAATTGACTATTGTTGTTGTAATTAGAGCTTTTAACATTGATTTATTAGAATTTAAAGTGTTACAATAACAAAAGTAAACTGTTTTATTTATATAGTTTGTTCTGACCATAAATATAATAAATATATAAATATTCGGGACATTTTTGCACACACGGTCATCTGACCCCAAACTAAGCAAAGCTTGTGATATGGCTGCCAGAGACTGATATATATGCATATATAGGTTTAAATACATACTTAAATAGATATTAACACCCAGATATAGAACAAACACAAATGTTCATCACACAAATGTTTGTCCTAGGTGGGAATCGAACCCACGCCCCCAAGCTCAGAAGGCAGGTTCACTACCAACTCGACCAACGGGCTATCTAAGCTATATATATAGTTTGTTTTGTGTGCCAATAAACTAAATAAATAAAATATTACACGGGAATTACTCACGTAAGATTAAGACGGTCACTTCGACTATAGTTTCTTATTTTTTTATTATGGAATTTGACGTGCTTTTCACACATTTAAAAAAAACTGTTTTATGCCTGATGCTATCGCACCGCCACGCCATCTTACCATATCTCCGTTGTTTTTCTGATCTGAGGTTTATTTTATACCTACTAACCTCTACCTCTAGGTGTGCAGAAATATAACTCTGACACTTTTCAGATCAGAGCAGAGCTTTCACTCTTCATAACCCTAACATTTTGAACTGTAGATAGAGATCCGGCACGATATAAATACCTATATAAATGAGAATAAGTAGATATTATGTACGACTATAGGTAGTTATGTCCTACTAGCGTTGCCCCGCGGTTTCACCTGCGCGGGCTGTTCCCGACGAACTGTACATTCCCATAGGCATAAAAAGTATCCTGTCACTTTCCGGCCGTCCAAATATGTCTAAACACAAAATCACGCTTATCCTTTGCTCGGTTGCTGCTTGGGACAAACAGACACATAGCACGTGTGTTATTTGTTTTTTGTCCATTGCAGAGCAGGCTAAAGCAATTAAGGCCATACCGCTTCGTTTTCTGTATTTACTATCATAAGTAAGTATTCCCCAGTAAAGTAGTGGAGACTTTCCTAAAGGCTCCTATAGAGTTTTGGAATCAACATGGTTTTTTTTTACAAAATGATAGATGTTAAATTTTTTATGTGTCTGTATAGGATGTTTGTTTTTTAAAATTGTAGCTTTATTCTTCAGTCATTGTATTATTTTCCTAAGCATGTGAATTTTCGAGTGTCAATGCGTAATAATGGTGGATTGTTGTTTACGTGGATGTGCTCGAGTGTGGGTGTGATATGACGTGATGAAACATTACCATAGAAGACTTGGGCTTGACTTTGTTTTGACCGTGACTCACTTTGCTTGACTCTGTGAATATGACTTGTTTGACGACATTTCATCAAACATGAACTTTTTAATTAATGACACTTGGCAAATGAACAAGAAGTGCAACGCCAAAATCCTCACGGAGAAAAAAATAAAATAAAACATCTTTACGATTTTTTTGTATTATAGCATACGCAGCTGATACTTGAATTTTCTAAAGAGAAAGACTTTTAAGGGGTGTGTTCTTACCAATGATGAAATAATACTTGCTATATTATACTATATTCAAAGGACCCGGGTATGTCCTAAAACTGCGACCAGAACCACCGGAGGATGGGCAGCAGCGTCCTGTTAGTACACGGTGAACGTACTGCGATCTCCAAGCCGCCTGCCAAGCGTGGGGATTATGGCAACACCCCTCTCTAAGAGGGAGGCCTTGTTCAGCAGTGGACATTTAATGGCTGATGATGTGTGTAGGTGTATATTCAAAGGTACCTACTGGCATTAGAAGGGCTAAAGGCTCGATTGCACATTGATTAGTGCTTAGTAAGAGTGATTAATACAGGTGTTCAGAGGTGCTTAGTGATTAGTACTAAACACATTTGGACCATAATTGATCAGAGCGAGTGTATACTTAAATAACTCGCAAAATTACTAATCAATAATCACTTGCACTAAAGGCCTAATTGCAACTTGATTAGTGCGAGTGCGAGTGATTATTGTTTAGTAACTTTGCTAGTGATTAATGTATACACCCGCACTTATCAGTTATGGTCCAAATGTGTTTAGTACTAATCACTAAGCACCTGTATTAATCACTCATACCAATCACTAATCAAAGTGCAATTGGGCCTTAATAATGCAATATGCACTAATAATGCACTCGCACTAATCAAAGCTCTTCCATGCTCTTTATTATACTAAAATAACTGACACCATGTATATCATGTAGATTTAATATTGTATGACGTACTTGCAATGTCCGAACGTGAGGGACTTTAGTTTGAATAAACCGGACAATCTCCAGAATAATTGCCTACTCGACTCTAAACAAGACATTGGCAAGTTGTGGCAATACCGCAAGAAGCCACGAAGACGAAATTGAATTAATTGAATTGACTCTAAGTAGTTTTTGACATCACAATGTACCACGTTTGTTATAAACAAGAATTAATTTTTCATTTTCATTTCATTTTCAAAGTACAAACGGGTCTTTAAGTCTCTAATGTCAGTTGTAACTGGCACGATGTGTTCAGCTCATGTGGCTTGTGTTCAAGTGTTCTGATGGAGTGACGCGGGTCAGGCGTGGCGCAACCCTTGACTCCACCGGTGCGGCCTCGAACGTGACCAGTCACAACATATCTCTAGCATAATGACCAGTTAGAACAATACCGGCTTGTCAACTTACTGGCCTAGATGGTTGATAAGTTTTATAGGAAGAAGTAGCTTTTGTATAACACTATCATGGCTGTTCATTACAGTTATATGATTATTAACGTGATATTTATTTGCTTGAATAGGTTGTGAATAGATCCCTGATATTTCAGGGCAGTTCATAAATCATAAGTATTTCCAAAAGAAAATATTCATAAAATATACATTAAAAGTTGTAATGCCGCCAGCATGCTGGGTACGCTGCCAACTGGTAGTGGGTTTGAGCATTTGGATTGTCTTTAGACCTTCAACGGTCTATGGGCAGTCTAACTGTATTTGTAGTTTTAGTTTTAGCTTGTATTTTGTTTAGTTAATAAAGGCGCTAGCCCAGAAAAAAAAATTAAAAATCCTATTTAAAAACACAAAAAGTTTGCAGTGGGCCCCAAAATAGGCTAAGCCTGTTTCTTGGGTACCCAGAGAGATCAAGATATAAATATTTCCAGATTTGCGCTGACAGTGTGTAAAAGTAAAAGTTTCCAATATTTGGGATATTTACCGCGATAAGGTTGTGAATAGACTCCTGATATTTAAGGGCAGTTACATGCACCATGTTCACGGGAAAACAGAAGAATGCGTGTAAATTATCATTGTAACTGTGGACGCTTTTGTGTCCCAAAATTTTGTTAGATTCCGTTTCGTTTCAGTTTGTTTCCTGAAAGCTACACTAAAGTTATAATAAGCTTAAGAAATAGTAAAACCTACCTACTTATTGATAATTCAAATTGTATGCCTAAGTTTTTTTTTCTTGCCATATTCATAATCTAGTTGCACTCCGCTGTTTCACCTGTGGATATTTCCTCAGGCACCGTAAACTTTTCTGGGATAAAAAAATACCCTATGGCACTCTACGGCTCTCTATCTCTATGCACAAATCACGTTGATCAGTTTGTACTATTGCTTCGTAAAAGAGAAACAATCAAACAAACTTTCGACTTTATAATATTATTATTGATTCTCGACATTGAGGTCGAGGGATTTGTTTGTCGAAATTAGGTGCAGATTTTTTCGATTTTCTTTTGATTTTTTAAGTCATCATCATCATAATCAGCCTTTTAGCAGTCCACTGTTGGACTTTTAGCCCGAAAGGGTGACTGGGCCATATCCACCACGATGGCCCAGTGCGGATTGGTGGATTCACATACGCCATTGAATTCCTTCTCCGTACGTATGCAGGTTTCCTCACGATGTTTTCCTTCACCGAAAAGCCTATGGTATGAAAATCCGTACATAAGCTCCAAAGAGTTCATTGGTATACGGGCTCGGGGTTTGAACCCGCGACCTCACGCTTTCAAGTCTTGCGGTCTCCCAAATGGGCGGATTTTTTAAGTACTTACATTATATAGGTTTTAAGGTGCAGAATTATTAAGAATTTTTATAAAGTTTAAGTTTACTCGTAAGTCCGAGTACAAACTTTCCTTATTATATGACATGCAAAATTAGGTGGTTCTCACTTTTACACTACTATTATTTACACTTTTACACTATTATTTTTACAATTGTTTTTATTTTTGTTTGTTACCCCAGAACTCCTTTATTAGAGAACCGATTTGGAAAAATTGGTTCCATAGAAATTTCATTACAATAAAATGATAATAATTATTTATCGAACTTGTCGTTATAGCTGGACAGGGGGGGGTTAGACAAGACCCACTTGTGAAAGTTGAAAAAATGGCAAAAAAATTAAATTGTATGAAAATGGCATTGACAATGACATTAGCTTGAGAGATGTTATCTCAAGCTAATGTCATCTCTACATAGTATAAATTGAAGTCGCTTTCCGCGTCTGTCTGTATGTCTGTATAGCCGCTAACTCCTCCTAAACCACGCAACGGATTTTGATGCGGTTTTCACCATCAGTTAGATACATTTTCAAGGAAGGTTTATATATATAACTAGCGACCCGCCCCGGCTTCGCACGTAAATTACACCCGTGCGAAGCCAGGCGGGCGGGTCGCTAGTTTTCATATAATTTCATCTTTCCGCAGGCGTTAACGCTAACAAAAAGTGGGTCTTGTCTAACCCCCAGTCGAGGGGACAGTTGATCGCAGGTCGCGTCAGTCTAGCTAATATGTTATTTTCTTTTCTTATATATTTTTTTTTTTTTAATAAGTTTTTTAAATAAGTTTCGTACACATCTACCATGGACAAATACAGTTCCTGTATGTGAAAACTTTTAATTAGCCTTAAGTTATCATCATCATCATCATCATCATCAGCCAGAAGACGTCCACTGCTGAACATAGGCCTCCCCCTTTAACCTCCACACTGAACGACAGCCTGCCTTTTGCATCCACTGGATGCCCGCGACTCTCACAATGTCGTCGGTCCATCTAGTGGGAGGCCTCCCTACGCTGCGTCTTCCAGTTCGTGGTCTCCACTCCAGAACCTTTCTTCCCCATCGGTTATCGGTTCTTCGAGCGATGTGGCCTGCCCATTGCCACTTCAACTTGCAAATTTTAACAGCTATGTCGGTGACTCTGGTTCTTTGGCGAATATCCACGTTTCGGATTTTATCGCGCAAAGAAACTCCGAGCATAGCTCTTTCCATTGCCCGCTGTGTGACTCTGAGTTTTTCCAAAAGGCTAACAGTTAAGGACCACGTCTCAGTACCATATGTCATCACTGGCAACACACACTGGTCAAAGACCTTCGTCTTGAGGCACTGTGGTATCTTGGACGAGAAGATGTTAAGCCTTAAGTTATATGTATAATCATGCCTTAAGTTATATGTATAATCAAATATGTTTTTAAGTACTTAGCTAACAGCTAATATAATAAAAAAAAAGCTCCATTTTGTACCAGCCATTTAATTTAAATAGTTTTATCGTATGATCTAAGGTCTAAATAGTTTTTGTTAGTCTTCTAATAGACGCGGACCAGCGGGTTTAACCTTTGACTCGATCGCGGCGGGTCGCGCCTCACTGTCATGATGTTCAGAAGCAGTTTACAAGTTACGAAATGTATATAATTATGTGCTTTGAAATAATTAGGTAAGATGTTAGCAATATCAATCTCAACTAATATAACTTTGCAAATATCCGTTTCGTGAAAATAATCGTTCGTAACATCTCCCGCCTATACTATCAATCAAATCAAAATCAAAATCATTTTATTAAAGATAACATAGATCCATGTAGAATTACAAATTATGTTTATACATGTAGTTTTTTAAGATTTATATATTAGACTTTAAAGACTTGGACCAAAATTTTTGTAAATAAAAACAGTGGTCGTATATTGTCTTTATAATCGCATTACCCGCATACTATAAACTTATATGTAATGATTTCAATCCAGGTTGCCTAAAAGATATCGCTTTTAGCGATAAGGCCGCCGTTTGTTGCACTAGATCATACGTTTCTCTGTCTGTATTTTATTTTTATTTCTAGATTTCTGGTGTGCAGAGTAAAAAGTTATTATCTATGTAATAATATGATTAGACTAGAGTTGGGATTTATCGATACGCAAGATACGCTTATGTATGAGCATAAATATTTAGGCAGAAGTGCTTACATGTTGTTGTAGGCATGATGACCTTTTTTATTACCTCATAAAAAAGCTGATCATAATAGAGCCCACAACGAAAACAAAATTAAAATTAGTTCAAAAATAAATAAGTTATACTTAACTTTTTAATTTCATGTTTTTTTGGTTTAGTTCAGTGTACTAAGTATTTATTTTTAAGTAAGTAGTAATAGGTTTTATTACGTTTCTTATTGTCGTAGTTAAATTTCCTGCTAGTATGATGAAGTAAATTAAATTTAGTTTGCAATCTCATTGCAGCGTACCTACCTACTTAATTCAACTAACCACTTCTTAGCCATAATTTTTTGTAAGAAAGCGCTAAGCTGCAATTATTTACCTGATCACTAGTACGTTTTTTTTTAAATTTATATAATTTATTTATCTAATAAAAAAAAAAAACAAAAAAAAAAAACATTACAAATTAATTAGATTAATTTAAGCCAAGTATTTTAACTTTTAACTGTGGGCCCCAAACTAGGCCAAACCTGTATTTTGATTTTAAATTAGATCTGATATTTATTAGAATTGATATTAGATTATGTGAAACTTACCGGTAGGTTTAGGCATGTTCCTTTTGACCTGCATCCATTTATAGGTAGGTACTGCCGAGTGAGAGGAATGCCCCTGGTGCCCCTGCAGGTGCGCGTGTCCTCCCACGCACTCCCCCTCCCTAGGGAAGCCCTCCCGCAGCCCTCCGAACTCCTCCTTGGGCTGGTAGTGCTCGAACTCCGGACAGGGCAGCGGCGAGCCCGCGTACTGCATCGCCGTCTCATCCACAAAATGCATATTGTACTTCGTCTCTATGTAGTGGTTGTCCAGCTTGTGGTCATGCATGTGAAGCTCCTCCGGCCTCGGCACGTCCTCTCTGTGCTTGTACGGCTCCGCGTGAGGAGGCAGTGCGTGGATCGGGTAGTTCGGCTGCAGCTCTCCGTAGTCCAAATTCGTGTAACAAAGTCCCGCGTCGGTGCTGATCACCGGTGCGGGGTGCTCGTGCGCCGGCTGTCCGTGCAGCAGGGGGTCATAGTAGTGGGCCGGCGCCTCGTAGTACCCCTCGTGGTACCCCTCGTACGGAGCCTGGTACCCCGCGCCCTGCTGGTAGTACTCCGCGCTCCCGTAATTCTGCTGGTTGTTGTACATCCCGACGTCCATAGTCATCATGTTGTCACGATCACCGTGTCTATCGATAACGATACGTTTTTACATCACACACATCACTATAGCGGGCGAGATAGAGGCGCTCGCGGTGGCTATTGGCGTCCCGGAAATTCGGAGCGTTCGAATTTTAAACGGGCTAGTGCTGCGCCGTGCGGTATCGATCGCACGCCCGCGCGCCAGGTGAGCCGACGGACACTGATCGCGCCGCACACCGAGCCATAATTTTTCTTAACCACACCTAAAACTGAGAAGCACCGTCCCTGTCTAACACGCGACAAACGCGACCGACTAACAAAGACAAAGTTATCAACAATTTTTGGCGATATCACACTGATAAGCGAGTAAGAAACTAGATGTTGAAGTAAAGACACGTTTTGGTAGTTTATTTGAAATAATCGCTGTTTAATCGGCCCGGAGACTCGGCTCGTGGTGTCGTGAGCAGGTAGAGCGTTATTCTGGAAACTTTTTGTGTTCGGTGGGAGGAGCTTGATCCACGGCCCCTCCTATAAGGGTTGGAGCAGGCCAATGGCGCGGTGCGCTCTCTCGCTCCAAGCTGTATTGGCTGTGTTGAGATAATAGTGCGAATCTGGGAGGCTGGGTGCAGGCGAGGTTTTTTTATTTACTTTGTGTAGTGCTGAATGGCCCTCGGCGTCCGTTCGCGTTGAATGCTTTAATTTAGCCCTCTGACGTAAATCGATTTCAAGGTGCGAACAGTTGGTCTATTCGCTTCGCTGCTCCCATGTCCTTCGAGCTGGCAGCTGTCTCTATGTAGTAAATAATGTTTTATTCAGGCTTTTGTTGGAAGGATAAAGGGCTTCGTAATATGGACTTACGTACGTGAAGCCCTTGTAGGTTTCATACATTTTCTTAACTACATGACTGCCCAAAAAGGAGTGTTAATTTAAATCTTTTTTTTTCAACCTGTACTTTATTAATTACCTACTTACATTATCTATTACCTACTAGCGACCCGCCCGCCAGACTTCGCACGGGTGTAATGTACGTGCGAAGCCGGGGCGGGTCGCTAGTTACATATATAAACCTTCCGTGAAAATGAATCTAACTGATGGTTAAAACCGCATCAAAATCCGTTGCGTGGTTTCGGAGGAGTTAGCGGCCATACGGACATACAGACAGACAGACGCGGAAAGCGACTTTAATTTATACTATGTAGAGAAGAGAAGAACAGAGATAGAGAAGAGATTGAAGGAGTAAAATCGATCTAGCTAGAACATCAATTCTAGCTTTTCCTAGGAATACTCGTATTATACAAGTTTTTGCACAAGAGAAGGAAAGCTCGAGCTCCCACGTAAATACCTAATTACAAACTCTACTTTTATGTCTAAATATTAGGCGTAGATATGTACCTACCTATTCACAATTTTTTTCTCTACCTACTTTACTTTGTGCTATGGAATCTAATAGGTACCTACTTAAATACTTATCTATTAGCACTCTAGTACCTATATGAATCCTTGCTATTAAAAGCTCTACGTACACTGCGAATGCTCAAAGTTTCATTAAAAGTTAAGATCAGAAATTATGAAAATTATATCCAACAAAGAACTAAAGCAAACGATAGGCTTAGCTAAAGTGGCAATTGGCTGGCCATATTTGTAGAAGAACCGACGACCGTTGGAGTAGACAGGTTCTACAGTGGAGACTCAGTACAAGCGAAGAGTATAGGTATACTATAATATTTATTCGGGACATTTTTTTTTTTTTTTTTTTTTTTTTCACACACGGTCATCTGACCCCAAACTAAGCAAAGCTTGTGATATGGCTGCCAGAGACTGATATACATACATATTATATAGTTTTAAATACATACTTAAATAGATATTAACAACCAGATATAGAACAAACACAAATGTTCATCGCATAAAAGTTTGTCCTAGATGGGAATCAAACCCACGCCCCCAAGCTCAGAAGGCAGGTTCACTACCAACTAGGCCAACGGGCTATCAATACTAGGAGGACCTGCAGCCAAGTGGAGCGACGACCTGCTACAAGCAGCTGGTAGAAAGTCGATGTGTAGAGCACAATGTCGTGTCCACAGACCTTTAGGTCTATGGTCGTGTCACTGTATTGCAAACAAAATAATAAATATAGCTAGACTTTGATAAACCTCTATAATAATCTACAACATGGGGTTCTTCAAAAGACGAGTAAATATATCCTTAAAGGGTTTTTTTTTTTTTTTTTTTTCCTGTCCGGGCGCTTGTAGGCCCGGCCCGCGAGCTATTCCCTAACGTGATCAGGGTTTTTATTACTTTACACATTCATACTTAATTAGGATACAACTTAACACTAAGTATTTTTGTTCATAATTACATTTTATCTTAAATTAAATTTAGTGTCTTTTATCTGAGGCTTTCGCTCTCTGCAGTTTACAATTAATTTCTTAAGCTTACACTACTTCTAAACATTTGTTCTTATTTATTTAGGTTCTATAATTAATATAATCACTATATTATTTTACATCTTACATCTTATGTCTATGTTAATGCACGTATATAACAATATATGTGTTAAACATTATTTATTTATCTAACTTTTATTTCTTACTACTACTTTATTTGCTATATATATACAGAACTTCAAAAAAATTTCACATACTTCCTTACTGTTTATATATACCTTAAAGGGTTAGCAACGATGTGTGTTGGCTAGTTGTGATGCCTCTGGTGTTACAAGTATCCATAGGCGACGGTGACTGTTTACCATCAGGCAGCCTGGCATAAAAACTCTATTTGCTATCAGATTCAGTTGTGTCATATAAAGTTTGATGTAGGTAATTGATTATTTGTGAGCATTGTTTGCGGAATAATTTAATCATTTTCTATAATCAATATCGTGAACGTTTATCTTCTCAATCTTTATCAATTATCAGTCTTATTTATTCAATTATAGCCCGTTGGTCGAGTTGGTAGTGAACCTGCCTTCTGAGCTTGGGGGCGTGGGTTCGATTCCCACCTAGGACAAACATTTGTGTTTGTTCTATATCTGGGTGTTAATATCTATTTAAGTATGTATTTAAACCTATATATGTATATATATCAGTCTCTGGCAGCCATATCACAAGCTTTGCTTAGTTTGGGGTCAGATGACCGTGAGTGCAAAAATGTCTCGAAAAGAAAAAAAAAAAAAAAAAATTAAGTCAGAGATGAACCATATGCAAGTATTTGCGTTTATCTATGGTATAGTGCATCTTCATATAAATATATATAGCCTGCTTTCAGAAATTGCTACTTGTTATTTAAATTTTGATACTTATAAGTATTATCCGTACGAAGCGCTTTGATTCCACTTGTATTATGCAAACTGTTAGACTATGGAATGCGTTGCCTGAATGGGTTGTAACCAGAGGTCGAATTGGACTTACTCACGAACTGGAACGCATTTCCCTTCAAACCTTGCCAACTTTTAACCGACTGTCCAAGAAGGAGGGTTATGTTTTTGGTTTGTATGTAAGCATGTAAGTATATTTTTGGGTTCCTGTAATACCTCCTGTAGCCTAAATGGCTTGACCGATTTTGACGAGTGAGGTGTCGTTGGATTCTTCTTTACGAAACGGAACGGTGTTTTTTTTTTTTTTTTTTTTTTATTATTTTATTTTTTGGGGGCTTTTAGACAACATGTCTATGTCAGCCCCATCGTATCCTGACAAAACACAAATTTCTTAAATAAATTTATCTAAACCTAATTACTTTTTTACACAAACACAAACTTACCTAAACCACAGATCTACCTAGCCAGTTAATTATACTTATGGTATAATTAACCAACCAGGCAAGCCTGTGGTGCTAGAATGGTTTAAAGCCTGTACAGTGATTTGACCAACCGTAAGGGCGTTCCGGTGCTTTCCAGACCATTTCGAGCACTGATTATAACATGATATCATCATTTCAGCCATAGGACGTCCACTGCTGGACATAGGCCTCCCCATCGATCTCCAAAAGGGCCGGTTGGAAGCGGCCTGCATCCAGCGTTTCCCTGCGGTCTTTTTTAGGTCGTCTGTCCATCTTGTGGGTGGACGTCCTACGCTGCGCTTACCAGTCCGTGGTCTCCATTCCAGAACCTTTTGACCTCATCGGCCATCTGTTCTGCGTGATATGTGCCCTGCCCACTGCCATTTTAAATTGCTAATCCGGTGGGCTATGTCGGTAACTTTCGTTGGTCTACGGATCTCCTCATTTTTGATTCGATCTCGTAGAGAAACCCCGAGCATAGCCCTCTCCATAGCTCGTTGTGCGACGTTGAGCTTGATTATGAGGCCCATAGTGGGAGACCACGTTTCAGTGCCGTATGTCATCACTGGTAACACACACTGGTCGAAGACCAGTAACAGAAGACCAGACCAGAAGTAACATGATATAATTAGGTACAAACTGGGTGTCTTCAAGTCGCGAGTGGATTGGTTTCTAGGGGAAAGTGCTCCATCGTAGAACTAAACAGTATCTTCGCTTCACATCAGGCAAGGTGGCGGTCAAGGCAAACCCATGAATCAATAAAAAAATGCATTAATTATGTTAAACAATAAGCTGCCGTTTAATTTACCCATAGTCTTCCATTGCAGCACTTATTCATATCAATTTGACTTGTCCCCACCTACTGGCAGACAACCGACGACAGTTCACTGGCTCACTATTACAAGGTTCTATGTTATTTTCTAACACATTCTGTATTTTCAATTTAAAAAAAATTGGTTTCACAGGGTTTATGCTTGAGTAAAATCATTTCTCTCAAGCATAAACCCTGCTAACTCAATATTTACGAAAGCAAATTTTTTTAATTGATATTACAGAATGTGTAAGAAAATAACATAGAACCTTGTTATAGTGAGCCAGCGAGTTGCAAAAGAAAACTTCATAACAACGTATATAATGCTTTGAAGATCTCTTTTATCACTTCAAGTTAAAGTTTAAAATCCTCTAGATGAAGCGTGGATGAATTCCCATTGGATGACCATCTTAAGACATGCTTTTAATACCTCTTTTATAACGTCGGGATAAAGTTTGATATCGTCCAGACGAGTGTGTTATAAGGATGGTTAGTATAATGAGGCTGGACGTGTTAATACTCCAGACGAAACAGATAACGCATGGATGTAACGGATGATAGCATAAGGATGGGAGAGATGAAGGTCGATAAGAAGTTAGTTTCCATGATTTTCCTAAGTATACCTGCTAAGGATGTTGTTTTGGTTAATATTAAATTAGCTCTTTATTGTTCACAGCATAAAATTGCATACAACGAGCAAAAACTCTTAAAACAAGTGTAATGACTAGCAGCCTTATCGCTTTATGCGATCTCTTTCAGGAAACCTTAGGATGGAAATGATCAATAGAAGACGAGGTAGGGTTTTGAGAATTTTTATAAAAACTCTTCAATCAAAAATTTGGGAAATTTATACACTTATACCTACCTACCTAAGTAGGTAGGCTCTGTAGGTAATTCACGAAATTGACCACAAAATAAATAAATACCTACTTTTTTAAGCAAAAGTCACACATCGATCTACAAAATTGTGTACAGGGCGTCGAATCTGTCATAACACTTACTCAACTAAACCAATCTGTCAGGACTAAAATTATCTGCCTCTCTTTTCATTTTAATATGAGAGAGAAGGATGGCAACAATTTTAGAGCTGTCAAATTTAGTTTAGTTTAGATTACATCAGAATCGATGCCTTCTCATTGTGTCCCCACAATGAGAAGTAATGTTTATAAAATCTATAAAGAAACTTATTACATTAAAGTCTAATTAACCCTGTGTAGGTGATGACATAGTCTATACTAATATTATAAAGAGGAAAGATTTGATTGTTTGTTTGTTTGCATTGAATAGGCTCCGAAACTACTGAACCGATTTGAAAAATTCTTTCACAGACGGGAAGCTACACTATCCCCGGGTGACATAGGCTATAATCTATACCCGTGCGAAGCTGGGGCGGACCGCTAGTAGACAAATAAAGACAAGGGCTGCAATAAACTCAGGCCCATAAGCACATACCTACCTATTTTAATATTCATCATTCTAACTTCTGCTTTGGCCAGGAATCAAGCCCGGGACGACTATTACTACTTATATTCACAAATTAGTCATTCACCATAACAATTAATTTATCGATATTAAAGAAAAAAGTATCGAAAAAACCAGTGTGTGCCATCTCTGCCCCGTCGTTTCTACTTTCAATTAAGTTGTATACCTACTCCAACTTCTCGTCTCACTCTTTCACATACGTTATTTTTTGCCGTCTCTGTCTCTCCCAGGAACGGAAGCGGATCGTGTTCTTATGATTAATGTTGTAATTGTAAGGGTGGATACTGCACATTCGCTGCACTTATTGCAATGTATTTTTATAAAATAAAACCAAGGAAAAAAATATTAACTTACAAATAATTAACTCCCGTTTGTTTGTTTAAGAATATTACCCAAATTTTATTAAATAAAGGGCACAACATTTCGCTTTAATATATTTTTCTTATTATCTATACTAATATTATAAAGAGGAAAGATTTGATTGTTTGTTTGTTTGTTTGTTTGCATTGAATAGGCTCCGAAACTACTGAACCGATTTGAAAAATTCTTTTACTGTTGGGATGCTGCACTATCCTCGGATGACATAGGCTATATATCCCGGCTTCGCCCGTGCGAAGCAGGGGCGGCCTACTAGTTTAAAATAAGTAAACACTAATAATTTTAAGTATTGTATGTTCATTTGGGGGAGGCCTATGCTCAGCAGTGGACGTCCTAAGGCTGAAATGATGATAATGATGTGATGATATTCGTAAAGGGCAAACTGTTGATACTATGTTATACCATCTCTTGTAGGTAGGTACACAGTTTTTACAGTAAGTTATGTTTGTTTTTGACTAGATTGTTAGTTGACTTAATGTTTAGATAAAAACGATCAGAAAAGAAGTAGTTAGCCAAATACTGTATAGAATATGATCAGTAAGCAACTTTTCCCATAATTCGTTTTGAAATATTTTAAATTAAATTAACTCAACATAGCTTTCATTAAAACCAGAACACGTTACCTACATCAGCATTATTAAAAAACCCTTTAAAGTGGACAAGCTTGCTCCATTATTAATCAAACGACACGTCAAAACACTATGATATCGTTATTCAATTATAACCCTTTCGTTTACCCTAAAATAACTGAAATACAACCTTATGAATTGCGAGTTAGTTGTCAAAATCAAATGACGTTCAATAAAAGTTTATGACAGTTTAGAGATGGGGCACATTCGATATTTTTTTGAAATATCGACTTTGTGTTCCGTGAATATAAAGTTTGATGTTGAATTAGATTACATTTTCGGGTTTTAACGTCATGTCAGATGATAGGCTATTGTTTTTGTGTTGGGTATGAAGACATCGGCTGTCAGAATGCTTTCATTGTCCGAGAGTCGATAACTCGTTGCTAATGTTCTGATTTCTTTTTGTTTGGGTTCGATAAAACGTCATTAGGTTGAGAGTAAGTGCAGGGAGTTATTTATCATGTTGACGTTGGTATGATATCAAGCGAGTAGGCAGCACGTCTCATTAAAATAAGTAGGTAAGTTTGCTTTAAGTTATCAGTAAGAAATGAGTAGGTACATAAATATAGATGACGGTTTGATGTCCATTAAAAATAACGATTTCAAAATATGTATATTCAACGTCATATTAAATGCAAAAATGTGTTTGTTTTTGGTTAATATTAAGTCATTCTTTGAGCAAACAATCAGCGTCATTTGTTTGGGAGAGATAGTAGAAAGTCGGAAAGTGATATAGGTAGGAATATTTTTTTAGTGAAAACAAGACGTCGAAGCCCGAAAGGCACAGTTAGTCATCATCATCATCATAAGGCTTCCCCCATCGATCTCCAAAAGGGTCGGTTGGAAGCGGCCTGCATCCAGCGTTTCCCTGCGGTCTCTTTTAGGCTGCTGTCCACCTTGTGGGTGGACGTTCTACGCTGCGCTTACTGGTTCGTGGTCACCATTCGAGAACCTTTCGGCCCCACCAGCCATCTGATCTGCGTGCTATGTGCCCTGCCCAGTGCCACTTCCATAGTTAGTATTACCAACTAATATAATACATTACGAATAGTTTATACAAAGATCAAAAGTTTTTCCTCTCGAAACTCGAAAGTATACAGGAAATAAACAAAAGTCAATTTAAACTTGATACTTACCTATCAAGTAGTTAGCAGCATTTAACCAAACACCGAATTAATTTGTTCACTCGTCAAATCAATTAGTGTAATTAATCACAGCCACTCCATCACCCGCTGACGCGCGGTGACTGCCAGTTTGACGGCTGCCAGTTTGACAGCTGTCAGTTCTGACAGCTCGAGGTCTCTGGTTCAAGGGAACGTTCAGATGGCTTCACTTCCCGTTTGTTGTAAATGTGAGGAATAGGAAATTCGCTTCCATTGTCGTTATTAAGTAGGTAGGTATCCTATTTTGTCTCATCAAGTGAGGTGACTTTTGACATAAGAAACCACGTCTAGTGCGATGCTACGATATGTCGACGATGTAGCACGACCTGAAAAACTTACGCTGTATTTAAAACACTTACTTCTGCAGAAACTTGACTAATTTGGTGGCGATGGGAAGGATTTCACTGAACTTTGATATTGGAAATTTTTTAAAGTCTCTACCATTCTCATAATGGGTGTTTGTTAGTAATAAATGAGGATATTATTGTATAATATCCCGAATTTTGAATACTGGAGTAAAACTGCAGGGCAGTAGAGAAAAAAAACTAAACATTATCTTAAAGAAATAAAAAAAATCATATAGGTACGTTATACTTACACAGATATTCCAAATGAGTACAAGATAAATAGCGGGAGCGGCCGGCATCAACAGATTATACGACCGTGAAAATTTGGGGCGTAGCCGAGGCCACTATACGCAGACCATAAATGTTTAGTTACTATCAATATTTGTCTAGTACTTTTTTAATATCACAAGCTTTGCTTAGTTTGGGGTCAGATGACCGTGTGTGCAAAAATATCCCGAATATCTATAAAGAAAATAAAAAAATGGGGGTGCTATCAATATTAGACTAGTCCGATGTAAAAAAAAAAAATAACGTCGCTCGCAATAAAATTGCCAAATAAGCAAAAAAATAAAACAGATCGCTATGATTTGCACTCCAGGGGCCTTACGGACAACAGCTAATTGCGGCACCTAATCCAGTCAGTTGGAAAATCACGCGACCGCAAACCGTATCTGGGCGCGATAAGGTTCACGTTCGCATTATTTTCCAACTGAGCGCATTAGGTGCCGCAATTAGCTGTTGTCCGTAAGGCCCCAGGGCTTTATATATAACCTAAAGAGAACCTTGTACTATTCAGCCATTCATAGGATACCAAGCTATTAGGCATTTGGTAAATAAATGTAAATTATTTTTTGTCCATTTACAGGCAGGTCAGGCTAGTGTTAGTTTACTTAAAATAACAGCCTTAGTGACACACCAAAATGTAATGAGCATGCTGAAAAAATAATTAAACCAGCTTATAAAGTTCTCAGATAATTATGTAATTCACTATGTTTTTTTTTACAAAAGACTCTAACGAAAACTTACTGTCATTTTGTTTTAAAAAATTCTGGCGTCCGCAATGCTTTGCTAACATATTTTATTTATATTACACGGGAATTACTCACGTAAGATTAAGCCGGTTACTCCGACTATAGTTTCAAGACGGCCTTTTTCAAGGTGAATGCGCGCGCGCGGCTGCGTCTCGCTTTGCACTACGGGCCGCCGCGCGGCGCGCACGTGATAACATGTTATTTTTCATAACATGTTTTGTTAGATTTTTGGGGAGACCCAGCTTAAGTTTCATATTATTATTGTACCAACTATATTTTCATACGTCTGCCATGGTCAGGAAAAAAGGGGTTGTCTGTAAAGTCGGTTTACGGACGATAATGTTACGTGATAACGCTTAGGCCGATCGTGCCTCTCTATCGCTTGTTCCGCGCTCTCGCTTGCACGCGCGGCTCAGGCGGAACGTGACAATTTTTCGTGCATGCAGCCGGCGTTCATCGATTAAAGACGTTATCACGTAAAAAGTAGGAATAATAGATAGTGTAGATTCTCTTGCCCTTCACACGGAACCTAGACCCTGATTGATAGCCAGCCCTTCGTCACCTTCCCACGGTCATACATTACGTAGTTTATGGGTTTATTGCGCTAGACTGGGGCGGTGGAGAAAGGAGCCGCGGCGTGATAACGTGATAAGCCCAGAGACAATATTAGCATATTGATCTCGGGGAAACAATTAGCTGCTTTGTGTGACGCCGTGGTGATGTGGGTACATATCGTCGCAAGAAAGGCAGAATTACTGAAGCGCCAAAATAGGCATATTGAGTTATATAGATATTCGGAATCAGCGTTTTTTTCTGCGTCGATCAGTCTGGGTCCCATAGCGATACGAGCACTATTTTGGCGTTTCAGTAAAAGGAAAAAAGGGGTTTTTTCATCAACCAGAGTCCTTAAACGACACTTTTTTGGCATTTTATTCGTGCCTGTCACCTAAGTAATTTTGTTTTCCTGCAATAAATTACAAGTAAATTTTAAGTAAATTTGGCTTCCGGCAATTTAACAGCTAATATTTTAGAGTTATAGGTAATTTTGACTATAAATATTTGAATCAAATGGCGGTTAAGAAATTTTGCTTTACTGTAAATTGAAGTCATTTTTACTTAAGCGCCACTATATCACAAACCAGCAGTCCATTTATTATGGTTTGTACTTCTGGACATAGAAAATGATAAATTAATAAAAGTTTACCTTGACGTCATCAAAATTCTTGTGCTGGGAAAAAAGTTATGAATTAAAAACGAAAAAAAAAAAACTTAAAACGCTTTTTCTCGAAATGGTCATTTGGAGCTTCAGTAAATTTGCCTTTCCTGCGACGATATAATTATACCTACGTAGTAGAGCTATGCCTAACTATAGTCATCTCCGTTTCCAATTTATTACAATACAATACAATACAATACAATTCTTTATTAATAACGCAGCGGAAGTATTTCGAGTTATTTGAACAAGTCTACGCAAGAGACGTCATCGGAGACTCCAAATATAACGCGCAGGGCTCTCTTCTGCATGACGAACGCTCTATTGCAGTCGGCAGCGCGGCCCCACAGCTCCAGGCCATACGTCAGGTTGCTATGGACGGTTGCGAAGTAGCAGGAGCGCACGACGTCGCGTGTGGCGGTAGTGGCGAGCCGCCGAAGTGCATAGCACGAGCGGCTCAGCTTGCCACACGTCTTGTTTATGTGCGTCTCCCACGTCAGCGCACCGTCGATGTGGAAGCCCATTTCGTACTGTGGACCTGTTGGAGCACGGTATTGCCGACCGCTACCGAATAGGATCTCGTCGAGTGGCCGTTGAGGTTGAATGCCATGAAGCAGGTTTTGTCTTTGTTCAGCGCCAACCCATTCGACCTGACCCACCCGTTGGTATACCTAGCCAATGAATGGAACATTCTGCCAGGTTCCTTGTTTCCTGAAAGTAATCTAGGTTTTATCTATGTCAGAGTGAGAAGTATCTTTTGTTTGCATGACCACATCATCGCTGTAATAAATAAATATTCGGGATTTTTGCTCACACGGTCATCTGACGAAAGGTATTTGGTATAGAACTATCCAACCTACACTTCTTCGTTCTCCATGGTTTCTGAGGGCTGACATGGGAAGGAACGAAATTGTAACAGCTGTACGGCTTCGTTCTGGGCACGTTCCATTGAACATGTTTGCGTTCATCATGGGAAAAGTCGAGTCTCCTTCTTGTGATCGATGCGGTACAATCGAAGACGTTTACCACATTTTAATGGAGTGTGCCTGGAGCGAAGGACTGCGACGTCAACTGTTTGACTGCGATCATGTCCTCTGGCAAGTGGGAGGCTGCAATAGTGTCTAATCCGAGCCCGAATCACAGGATGCCAGAGGGCTGTATGATGTATACCGTGCAGCTCTTAAAGAAAGAATCCAATTGTAAATACTACCTAGGAAAATAATCAGTTACAAGGGTGTCTTTAAATTAAAACCCTGTATAAAAATATATAAAAAAAAAAAAAAAAAAAAAAAAAAAAAAAATTAAAAACGGTCATCTGACCCAAACTGAGCAAAGTTTCTGATATGGCTGCCAGAGACATACCTACATACATCACAGTTCACGCTGGCCCAGTGCGGATTGGTAGATTCACAAACGCCATTGAATTCCTTCTCCGTACGTATAAAGGTTTCCTCACGATGTTTTCCTTCACCGAAAAACCAGTGGTATGAAAATCCGTATAGGTAAGTACTTATACGGACTTTTACTAGACGCAGCGTAGGTAGGCCTCCCACTAGATGGACCGACGACATAGTGAAAGTCGCTGGCATCCAGTGGATGCAAAAGGCAGGCTGTCGTTCAGTGTGAAGGTTAAAGGGGGAGGCCTATGTTCAGCAGTGGACGTCTTCTGGCTGATGATGATGATGATGAAGTACTTATAAACTCCAAAGAGCTCATTGTTACGGGCCCGGGGTTTGATCCCGCGACCTCACGCTTTCAAGTCTAGCGGTCTCCCAAACATACATACATATATAATTTTTTAAATAAAATACAATACATACTTAAATAGCCATTAGCGTCGATTCTGTCATACCACTCACTAAACTAAACCAATCTGACAGGACTAAAATTATCTGCCTCTCTTTTCATTTTAATATGTGAGAGGAGGATGGCAAAAATTTTAGAGCTGTCAAATTTAGTTTAGAGTACATCAGAATCGATGCTAATAACACCCAGATATAAACTAAACACAAATGTTCATCACATAAGGTTTGCCCTTATTTTTTTTTATTTTGTCGTTCCACCTGTTCTTCCCCCAACACAAGCCGGGGGACATTGTCAAGCTGAACATATTGCTTACGCAATTTTCTGTTTTTTAAACATTTAATTGGCCAATTTAGATAACCATAATTATGCAATATTGTCAGGAGAATTATAAAACATGAATAGATAGATAAATAGGTATTATGTAGCTAGATGTTTGCCCTAGGTAGGAATCGAACCCACACACCCAAGCGCAGAAGGCAGGTTCACTGGACCAACGGGCTATCTACTAAAAGGCGAGTTGGTGGTCAAACGCAGGCTTAAATCAGACACTTGACGAAAAGCTTCAAATAACGTATGTTATGTTGGACAATCGAAAACCTCTCGATTTCATACGTAGTATATGAAATCTTTGCGAAAACAAAAAACCTTTATAGTTGTTAAAATAGCTCGAACCGAAATTTAAGGTCATAAATAACAGCAAGGCTCTCGTCACAGCAACTAACTCCTCAACTAGCAGAACGTAGAACAGTCCGCCTCTCGGGACGTGTCCCGGTGTCCCGGAACGTCCCGATCCCGTGTCCCGTCCCGGTGGGACCATCCGTCTTGCAGCCGAGCCAGAGTTTGGAGACAATCCATCATTTCTGCGAGCTCGGTGCGCGGTGGTCTACTGAATTGTTTTTAGTTTTGCCCTAAAAATTGGCATTTGATATTGGTAGATATCATCATAATTTTTTAAAGCTGTTGGTATTTTTTTGAAATAAATAAATCAGCATCATCATTGGCCTATGATCTATATTCATTATTCATCTACAAGAGATGATTTATCTCTGTGTAAGCAAACTTTCTGTTGGTCCTTAAACAGTTGGCCTTTTGGAAAAACTCGGAGTCACACAGCGGGCAATGGAGCGAGCTATGCTCAGAGTTTCTTTGCGCGATAGAATCCGAAACGTGGACATTCGCCAAAGAAATAGCTAAATGAAATTACAAATCACCCCCCAAGCCTCTACACAACGCCCCCATTTTTTTCTGGGTCTCTTACCGCCCCCCTTTAGGCCTGCAGCGCCCACAAGGGGGCGTTATCGCCCTCTTTGGGAAAGGCTGCACTAGATGGACCGACGACATAGTGAGAGTCGCTGGCATCCAGTGGATGCAGATGGCAGGCTGTCGTTCATTGTGGAGGTTAAAGGGGGAGGCCTATGTTCAGCAGTGGACGTCTTCTGGCTGATGATGATGAGGCTTGCGCTTGGCCGCCAGCTCGCCTGATGTTAAGCGATGATGCGGTCTACGATGGAGCACGCTAACCTAGAAGAAACCTATTCACTCTCGACTTGAAGACACCCAGATTGTAACTATCGGAAAACACCCACTCAGGCAGCGAATTCCACAATGTGGAACACACAATAAATGTGGAATCAAAGCGCTTCGTACGGGTTCTCGGAATATCAACCATAAAGCGGTGTCTGTTTGTCGGTGTTTCGGTGTGGACTTGTCCAAAAGGAGAACTAGAACTAATTTTAAACAGCAATCTGTCTATGCCTTCTGAATAATGTCAAACTCAGCTATCATGGGCTGTCCTATCATCGAGTTGTTTTAAGTGAATTAACATGTTATTTATTTAGATACTAGCGACCCGCCCGCCCGGCTTCGAACGGGTGTAATTTACGTGCGAAGCCGGGGCGGGTCGCGAGTTATACATATAAACCTTCCTCTTGAATCACTCTATCTATTAAAAAAACCGCTTCAAAATCCGTTGCGTAGTTTTAAAGATTTAAGCATACATAGGGATGGACAGACAGCGACAGCGATTGTTTTATACTATGTAGTGATAGTGATTTGTCCATTCAACCAAAATCCAAGTCAACTCTTTCTGAACAGAGTCTACCTGCGTGTACGCAAGTGTTTAATTTTTTTTCACATTGTACGACTAAAAAGGCATTTAGTACGTAAGTGCTTAGTTTATTTAATAGATAACATCAACCCGGAGACGGAAGCACGTCACTGATAGCTCGATAACTGCAGATAACGCTTGCTATCACCCTCTGATCTATTTTAAAACGTTCTTAAACACATATTATCTTTTAACGCACTGAAGGAAAATTTCACAAGTACCTAGCTGTCCTTGTTGTCAACAACAAATGGTAGAGTTGGCATCAAACTTTTTGTCCAAACATGCAATATCAAAACGCGACCATGCGCGCGGATATATACAGAGTGTAAGGGGAACACTCTCGAAGCCAAAATAAGGTAATTGTATTCATCATTATGAACAACTTTTACTATGGGACCAACCCTGAAATCGCGAAAAAAATATCAGCTGTTCTATAGAAAGCGGTCAATTGACACTCGACAAAATGTATGGAACAGCTGATTTTTTTTTCCCGATTTCAGGGCTGGTCCCATACTAAAAGTGGTTCATAATGATGAGTACAATTACCTTCTTTTGGCTTCGAGAGTGTTCCCCTTACACCCCGTAGAGTGATTTTCATGAAAGAAATCCCCCAGACGCGGCGCTGTCATCGCTTATCAATCACTATCAGTATCATTTCTCGAGCAGCACTTTTAACAACTTTAGGCATCGTACACGACGCTTTAACGTTGGCAAATGAATAAAAATCTCACTAGCGTCGAAACACAGTAACAACACCTGACAACTGCAACATGGGTATTTAGTTCCATTGTTTCCCGTGGGACTTCAAACAAGAAAAGCTCTTTACTACCTACTATCAGCTCAATTGTTTTCTTCTGAACTTTCTGTTTGCGATTATCAGGGATACAAACGTGCATGACTGTGCATGATTTGAAATGTCAAAGTCAAATATCTATGTGACTGTACGGGGGATAATTGCGGCACCTAATCCGCTCAGTTGGAAAATCACGCGACCGCAAACCGTATCTGGGCGCGATAAGGTTCACGTTCGCGTGATTTTCCAACTGAGCGGATTAGGTGCCGCAATTAACTGTTGTCCGTAAGGCCCCTGTTCTAGACAAGAGTAATGCCATGGTATAATAATATACTCTGCCAGGTATAGCAATCCGAGAAAAAATGTCCAAGCGGGCGTCCCGCAATGATGTCATGATGTCAATCATTAACAACAGGTTCGAGAGAGATGACGATACACCACGTAACAGCTGATTGAATAAAGTGGCAACTGGACAGTGACGTCATTGCGGGACCACTCCCAGATTGCTAGACCTTGTTTTCTTAAAACACTGTTTTAAACTATCACGGTTGTTCACTAAAGTTATATGACCACCACTGGATTGAATTTCACAACCCTGAAATCCTGTCCACCGAACGCCATTACATACCAAGGCTAGTAAAGGAAACTATTGAAATCTCGAAATGCCAGAATTTCAATCGAGGTGATGGTTTTCAACTCGCCAGTGCGTGGAATCCAGTATTAGGTTGCCTTAAAAATAAAAGCTCGCGTTCAAAATACTATACGCAGTGATACAGTGGTAGAGTGTGTTTTGTCGGGACTTAGGTTCGAGTTCGAGTTCCAGTGATAACCGTAGCAAAAGACTAAGAAAGAGGGTAGATCGTTATGTCTGCACCTAACTTTTTAACTGTTCGACCAACCACCCGCATTCTTCAGTCTTCCCGTGAACATGGTGCATGTAACTGCGCCGAAATATCGGGAGCTCATTCCACAACTATACCACGGTAAATATCCAGTAAATAATCATATAACTTGTTTTCTTAGATCATGAGTAATGCTTATTGCCGCCACTTGTGCCACTAACTTCTAAGTGTTTTCTATCTGTTTGTAATTTTTATTTCTGGTGTACACCTTCGACCAAAATAAAATGAATGGACGGGCCCTAACCATTGAAATTGCTCAGTAAAAACGAGTCAAAACCGTCGGACATATACTTCAACACCTAATTATAAAAATGTACAGTATATTTGTTATAAAAATAGATCCCGGTTTTATTTGTGTATTTACACTTCGGGAAAGCATATGAATGCATAATTTTGTCAGATGTTTCGTTATCACGTAGCAATAGACACGTGTTGCACTTCCTACGGCTAGAGACCGACTGATACGAAATGAGAGCCGGCGCTCATTATGGTATCTTCAAAAATTTTCTTCTACTGGGCCTGGCCATTCATTTTATTTTGGTCGAAGGTGTACACAATAAAGAGTTTCTATCTATCTATCTTTCTAATGCTTACCATAAAGTAAGCAAATAGATCGTCTCATAATTCAGTTGAAAAATAAAGAATTAATTAGCAATTCCTAATAAGCTAAATCTACTTCATAAAAACTCGCCTGTGGAAGCAAAAGCTAGTTTATTCTGTACCTAAATCAAAGCTAAAGTTTATTTTTAGAATAAGTTTTGACTGCCACCTCGCCTGATGCTAAGCGATAATGCGGTCTACGATGGAGCACGCTTGCCTAAAAAAACGATTCTCTCGCAATTTGAAGACATCCAGGTTGCAACTATCGGGGAACATCCATTCAGGAAGCGCATTCCACAGACTAGCTGGTCATCATCATCATCAGCCAGAAGACGTCCACTGCTGAACATAGGCTTCCCCCTTTAACCTCCACGCTGAACGACAGCCTGCCTTTTGCTTCCAATGGATGCCCGCGACTCTCACAATGTCGTCGGTCCATCTAGTGGGAGGCCTCCCTACGCTGCGTCTTCCGGTTCGTGGTCTCCACTCCAGAACCTTCCTTGACCATCGGCTATCGGTTCTTCGAGCGATGTGGCCTGCCCATTGCCACTTCAACTTGCAACTAGGTCACACACGAAAAACTGTAATGGTAGAGTTCTGTTTCTATAGGCATACCTATAAGTTGGTACTTTTATAAAAAGACACGGATTATGTTTTTGATTTTTATAACAAATGGCGGTTATCTAATCGAATATCTTAATCTGTCGGAATGTGGCCTACGTACTGCTGATAACGATAATGTGTACATTACAGGGTGTTTCAATTCCTGTTCGATTAAAGGTAACCTTGTAGCATGTTGCTAGAATATGAAGTGAAGATGCGAAATTAAAAATATGTACAAATTTATGAGAGAAAAAAATTTCTTGATGGTTCTGAGCAAACATAATAAATATGTATTTAGATCCATCCCGGGAATATGGATCCCGGGAGTCTTGACGAAAAAAGTTAAAAAGATTGATATATTTAAGAGGGCATATCGCGGCCAAGAAATTTGATGAATAGGTATTTAGCAAATCAATTGCTGTCCCCTGACCTCAAGCCTCTCCCAGTAGAGCGCAATAGGGACAACTGCAGCTCAGATCGATTATACCTACGAAAAGTAGACAAAATCATCGTCTCGTATTTTTCTGTTTCCTCATTCAAAACTAAGCCGATTTCATTATTTTTTAAATTAATAGATGTGAAAAAGATTGAACTATGCTTCTATCATTTATTTTTGTTTTATAAACTCGTCAAATTTGTTTGATGGACGTCTGAACATGGCGGTAAAAAAAATTTTTTTAGGATATTTAAAGGCTCATATTTCTTATAGTAGTTAACTTATAAGAATAAATAAATGATAGAAGCATGACAATGGGAGAGATAAATTTTATTTAAAAAAAAAATACTGTTCTAGCGGTATTATCCAGGGAGGAAACACGAGAATACGTTTGTATGGACAAAACGCTGCCCGTGTGCCCACTTAATGACAAACTTAACTTTGTAGTTGGCAAACAGGTGCACCGATACATACCAACTACAAAATGTAAGTTGTAATAGCAAAAGCATTTTTTAATAAAATATTATGATGTAATAGCAAATTAACAACTTTTGGACTTTGAATTTTATATGTGCTATAAGAACTTGCTTTTTTACGTAATTTTATGAATCTAGGTCAACGGGAAGTACCCTTTAAGTTCTGATTCCTTATGGAATCGCAAAATATGTAAAAATATGCGACATAAACGGTCATATCTTTTGATCGCGTTGGTTTACAAGTTTGATTTTTTCACAGCTGAAAGAAACTATAGACCTGAGTATCTCTTCTCTTCTCTATCTCTACATAGTATAAATTGAAGTCGCTTTCCTCGTCTGTCTGTCTGTATGTCTGTATGGCCGCTAACTCCTCCTAAACCACGCAACGGATTTTGATGCGGTTTTCACCATTAGTTAGCTACATTTTCAATGAAGGTTTATATATATATAACTAGCGACTTGCCCCGGTTTCGCACGTAAATTACAATCGTGCGAAGCCGGGCGGGTCGCTAGTTTTATATAAATTTCAACTTGATACCTTTACGCGTTCTTGAGATAAAGCACCTTAACAGACGGAAAGAAGGGCAAACGGACTGACAAATGGACAGACGGACGGACAGAACTAATGATGGTTCCTTGTAGGACTACGGAACCCTAACAAGTTAGAAACTATACTAGCGCCATCTATTAATATTTTCTACCACAGTTACCATACTACCAGGTTCCACAGCTCCTAGTTTCTTCATTGGTATTATACCTACATTTCTTTTTCAATGTAGCAATGGGCAGGCTACATCGCTCGAAGAACCGATAACCGATGGGGAAGAAAGGTTCTGGAGTGGAGACCACGAACCGGAAGACGCAGCGTAGGGAGGCCTCCCACTAGATGGACCGACGATATTGTAAGAGTCGCGGGCATCCAGTGGATGCAAAAGGCAGGCTGTCGTTCAGTGTGGAGGTTGAAGGGGGAGGCCTATGTTCAGCAGTGGACGTCTTCTGGCTGATGATGATGATGATTTCTTTTTCACCACTTGTGATGTTATTGTTTTTTTTTATGTGGAGTGAAAGGTCATATCATGCAATTTTAAAATCATGGCACACATTTCATAATGTTACTCAATTCACCAATTGTTCTAAAAAGATCTCAAATCTTACATAAAAGTTTAAAATTACAAAGAAATAAAATCAAGATATTTATCACGAAAATGAAACAATCTTGTTTCAAGTGGACGTGACAAAATTCGACTAAAAATACCTATTTAACAACAAAAACAAACGGTTATTGACGTCACTAGCCGATAAGATGATAATTTTGGTGTTTCTTATGTCGCCATTCAGAATAAAGTCTTCATATCGCATCACAATAATCTAAGAGGACACGTGTCGATATCGAAATAATAATTTTCACATCTTACCCTAGCAGAAATAAGCCAGGCAATAAAATAGTTTCATAAAACTTTTTTACAAGCTTTTATTTAAATTGCCTAACTGATAGTTAGTACTTATGCATCTCTACACGCTTTGCGCGTCTGTCTGTCTGTCTGTATGTCTATATGGCCGCTAACTCCTCCTAAACCACGCAACGGATTTTGATGCGGTTTTCGCCATCAGTTAGATACATTTTCAAGGAAGGTTTTTATATATAACTAGCGACCCGCCCCGGCTTCGCACGTAAATTACACCCGTGCGACGCCGGGTGGGCGGGTCGCTAGTCTATACTTCTATACTAATATTATAAAGAGGAAAGATTTGATTGTTTGTTTGTTTGTTTGTTTGTTTGCATTGAATAGGCTCCGAAACTACTGAACCGATTTGAAAAATTCTTTCACTGACGGGAAGCTACACTATCCTCGCGTGACATAGGCTATAATCTATACCCGTGCAAAGCTGGGGCGGACCGCTAGTATTAAATAAATTTGTGAAGGAAAAATTTTGGAACGGAATTAATACCAGTTATCTTCAATTGATATAGCTGAAATTTTGCATAGAACACGTTTAGTTCGGATGACAATGCATAGTTAGCAAAATGACGTCACTTTAAATCCAATATGGCGGACTCCCAAAGATGGCGGACCAGTTATTTCTTATATGGGTATCAAATGTAAGTGTTTGCTGAGAAGAATAGGTACGTAAAATAAAAAGACGTCACACTAAATTAAATATACGCTCCAATATGGCGGTTTTCTTATCTACCACCATGATAATATGGGATGATATCAAATGAAAGAGTTTGCTGAGAAGAAAACTATTTTTTTTAATTTTTTTTTCGCCCCGATACCACGTTGGTCCAGATGGTAGTGATACCAACCTGCCTTCTGCGCTTGAGGGCGTGGGTTCGATTCCCACCTAGGACAAACATTCATGTGGTGAACATTTGTGTTTGTTCTATATCTGGGTGTTAATATCTATTTAAGTATGTATTTAAAACTATATATGTATGTATAGCAATCTCTGGCAGCCATATCACAAGCTTTGCTTAGTTTAAATTTTGTTTTAATTACTTGTATTTATGACTAGCGGTCCGCCCCAGCTTCGCACGGGTATAGATTATAGTCTATGTCACCCGGGGATAGTGTAGATTCCCAACAGTGAAAGAATTTTTCAAATCGGTTCAGTAGTTTCGGAGCCTATTCAATGCAAACAAACAAATAAACAAACAAACAATCAAATCTTTCCTCTTCATAATGTTAGTGTAGACGACGTCAACTATCCCTGAACCTCACTGAACCTGGACGAATCTATCGACAGAAAAATTTATCAAAATAAAAATAACATACACCTTAAACATAATTCCCTCATTTTGGTTTTGCGTAGGTACTCAGCTAAAATATCGCGACTACGTTTGTCAAATAATGAAAGCGCATCGTATCATTTAATTGAGTGTCAAATATTGCAATTACCGTTCCGTGTCGAAATAATTACTGTCGTTCGTATGTCAACACTTCTATCGTCTATATCACTAACTACCAATTTTTCTTTATCGTCTACATCTGTAATTATCGACTTTATTGTGTCTGTCATAAGGTGCATAAGTTTATTTTCGTGTGTGTCAGATTGTTTGTGGTTGATATGGGGACATCGTTCACATCATATATCATGGTTATCTTTGGACAAACTCGGTAGCTAGCAATTATTTTAGATTTTGTCACCATCATGGATTTTTGGGTGAAGTATTGTGGGATTATCTTTAATCTACGCGTCGGTTCGTGTTTTTAATTAAAGTTTCCATTGTCATATTGAACCTATCTATTTCACTGAGGACCTGATTATAATCGGGTTTTCATCTACTTGGACGTCTTAATTTTATCGGTAAAAGTATTATATTTATTTAGGCTTAGAATCCTAGGCCTAAATAAACCATTATGTGAATTCGCTCACAAAAAAAAGTCAAAATGAGATTGATGAATTTTGGCAAATATGTATTTCAGCATCATCGTCATCAGCTGAACATAAGCCTCCCTCTTTAACCTCCACACTGAACGACAGCCTGCCTTTTGCATCCACTGGATGCCCGCGACTTTCACAATGTCGTCGGTCCATCTAGTGGGAGGCCTCCCTACGCTGCGTCTTCCGGTTCGTGGTCTCCACTCCAGAACCTTTCTTCCCCATCGGTTATCGGTTCTTCGAGCGATGTGGCCTGCCCATTGCCACTTCAACTTGCAAATTTTAACAGCTATGTCGGTGACTCTGGTGCTCTGGTCGCGAATATGTATTTACAACTTATCAAATACAATGGAAACCCTTCAAGTGAACAAAAGAGCGTCTAAGCTAAAAATTCGCGTTACACAAGGATCTGTTTTGTGTCCTTAACCTTTCCAACACTATGGTACTTCATACTAAAGTCACATTAAAAGCTATGAAAGTTGTTTCATTCAAATCCATTTGACATTTCCCTATAGGTAGGTAAACTTGTCCAATAAACACTATCTAATCAGAGCTCGGTGGCTAAACCCATAATGCACATAATCCTCGCGACAGATAGTTCGCTATATTAGTTTCTACGTGTGACAAAGGAGGAGGGTAAAATCGGGTCTGGAGCTTCGACCAAAATAAAATGAATAGACGGGTGCAGAAGAAGCGCATTTTTTTAGATTTTACAATGAGCGCTGGCGCTCACTTCGTTTCAGTCGGTCTCTAGCCGTAGGATGTGCGACACGAGTCTATTTATACATGATAACGAAACATTTGACAAATTATGCCTTCGTGTGCTTTCCCGAAGTGTAAATACAGCTATCAATTTTTTGTTACAAATATACTGTACATGGTTATAATTAGGTGTTGAAGTATATATCCAACATTTCGCCTCGTTTTTACTGAGCAAGTTCAATGGTTATGGCCCGTCCATTAATTTTATTTTGCTCGAAGGTCTGGAGCTAGTGTAGTCATACTTTGATACTGTATGTTTTCATCTAGAACTGTTTCACGCGTTTAACTCGCTTAGCTATAACTTACTCTACTTCGCTGGTAACGTAACTGTACATTTTGTCTCAATAAAGACATTTAATTTAATTCTTGGCTTATAATTTAAAATTATTTTATTCTAACGTGATTGAATTGCAAATATGGGTCCAGCACATGTTGCAGCTAACCTGTGCCACAAGATAACGAAATAAACGAAAAGACAAACTTTTGCGTAGATATATTTAACTAGCGACCCACCCCGGCTTCACACGGGTATAATTTACACGCAAACCAGGGTGGGTCGCTAGTTATAGTACATATATCAACCTTCAGTGAAAAATGATCTAACTGATGGTGAAAACCGCATCAAAATTCGTTTCCGTTGCGTGGTTTAGGAGTTTGCGGTTATACAGTCAGACAGAGGCGGAAAGTGACCTTAATTTATACGATGTAGGATGATCTATTATACAGTATTGATCTCAATTCATCACTCGCAGGTCATGACTGGATTTGTATATAAGTCGAATTTCTAGTGTAATTCCGCTTCTACGTCGTTTCGAGTACAATAAGGATTTTGGTTAAACTATTTTCTGTATAGATAATTGTGATTCTAATTTGAACCTACCCTGAATTTAAATATTAATTACATAAAAAACAAAATTAACCTAACCTGAAACAAAAAGTAATTAAATCTGTAACAAAAAATTCGTTCTAACAATTTGTACTAATGAAATAAATATGATTTTAATTGAAATGAAATAAACAATAAATTTTGTAAATAATATGATATATCACTCTAAATATAATGTAATTGAAATTTAAATGATATAAACAATAGATTTTGAAATTAATATGAAAAAACTATAAATATTATTTAATTGAGATAAACAATTATAACCGTTTCTTCAGTGCACTCTTGTCGACACGTGTTTCGCCTCTACACGAGGCATCCTCAGGACGTGTTGACTCTCCGAGCGCGATGCCAAGAATGAGAAATTAAAAATGGACTTCCGCAAAGTAACGCCTGATTCAATCAACTATCATGACTGGATGCTAAAAGCAGAAGATGGCAAGGTGGAAGATTGCCGTGGAGGAAATTGGGAGAGGCCTATGTCCAGAAATGGACGAAGAAAGGCTAAAGAAGAAGAAGAGACTTCAATTCATATAGTTCGTGATGAATGATGGTCAACGATGCTGGTATTTCAACGAGTTATTTCTCTGTATATTTCTTTAGTTTTAAATACTGTTTGTTGAACCTAAAAAAAAAAACAGGTAACTGAAGTTTTTCTTTGGAATTTAATTTATTGTGATTTAATGACAAAATCTTTATAATTTTAAATGAATATCTCTTATTTCTCTTGAAGTGTTTGACTTCGATTTGTACTTGGGATTGTATGGATCGCTATCAGTTGATAGATAGTACCTAAGTATAGGTACCTATAAGACTTTGGACGAGAATCAGTTTTTGAAATCAATATTTACAAATCCGATTATCGAATCAGGTGCGTTATCAGTGCCTGATCTTGTACGTGTACGTATTTGTAGTTGGGTGGTATTTTATTTTGGTCAGTTTTATGCTCTTATCTTAATAACTATAGAAATTAGAATGGATGGACAGACAGGTGAAAGGACAGACGGATGAAAGGACAGACGGATGGATGGACAGACGGATGGAAAGAACGAACTTACAGGCGTTTCTTGTAGAACGGGACCCTTAAAAGTCAGAGTGGATAAAAAAGTTTTTTTTTTAAATCAAAATAACTGAAAAAATATGTCTGAACTTACAGGCGTTTCTTGTAGAACGGGACCCTTAAAAGTCAGAGTGGGTAAAAAAGTATTTTTTTTAAATCAAAATTACTGAAAAAATATGTCTGAACTTACAGGCGTTTCTTGCAGAACGGGACCCTTAAAAGTCAGAGTGGGTAAAAAAGTTTTTTTTTAAATCAAAATAACTGAAAAAATATGTCAGCCATGTAAACGAAATTGCGTATTTACACATTTTGAAGTCTGTTTTTTAAACTGATATTTAATGTTGAGGTGTACAAAATAGATTGTATAACTGGAGAAGCGACATCGATTAGACCACGCGAACTAAACTGGACTTTATTGCGACGCAATACGGAACATCCAATCATTCCCTTGCTACTGCAGGATTATAAATAGAAAAGATAATCAGACAAAATAAAACATATAACCTAAAAGTAACCGTGCACACCTATACTCGCAAATATCAAATCATCAACATACGAACGACATCGGCTGATAACCAAAACTGCCACAAAAACTAAACCCGCATACATACTATCATTTATTCTGAGCAGAAGCAGAATAAAGACTACAGATAGCTAACTCCAAAAATACTGTTTTAAACTATCACGGTTGTTCACTAAAGTTATATGATTATTTACGGGATATTTACCGTGGTAAGGTTGTGGAATGATATGTGGTGGTTGTGTGGGAGCTCATTCCACAACCTACCACGGTAAATATCCCGTAAATAATCATATAACTTTAACTACAGAAATATTGTGAAAATTACCATAAAAATATGTACTTTATCCTTAAATAGAGCATGTGTCTACTATCACAGTCATCGCTAGAGCATTCAATAGCCACAGAACATTATTATTCCCCGAACATTTCTTTTTTCCCCGGTACTTATTCATAATAAAGTAAATTTTAACTAAAAAAGAAAACGTCACGTGGAATAGGTAAAATTTATGTAGTTATATGGAATTCATTCTTTTATTTTCCAACCTCAGAGATGGAATATTTTATTCAGATGTAAATGGATCCAAACTCGAGAAATACACAAAAAAATCGTCAAAATCGAATTAAAATCGGCTAAGATATCGCGTAGGACGCACACAAATAATATACAGTCAAAAAGGAATCCTCTTTTCACAAATCGAATAGCATACTTTCTATAGGTAAATAATTGATGTGTTTTGCCTCAATTTTAGGAGACTCGTCATCCTAGTTATTTTATTAAGGTCTATGCTTTCAATAGGTGAAGGTTGAAGGTCTTCGACTATTTTGTTCCTCTTTTGGACTTATACATCTGTTTTTCTGTAGTTTGTGTGTTAAAAGTCAATAAGCCAACTAATAGGTATTCTGTGTCCAGGGTCCAAATCTCGATAGCCGTGACATTGCGCTTCGTCGTTCTTTTTTACCTTTTTCGTCCCTCGACCGGAAAGTATCATCTTATTTGTTTATCTCTGCGCCTTGTCGACAGTCCCCGTCACTTGGTAATTAGAAAGACAAGGCAGTTTTTTTCATAATAATTGACTGGACAGCTAACTTCTGCATCAAGTAAAATTCGTCTTTATGTATTTAAAAAACTGAGATCATTTTGCTTTGCGAGGTTCGGATAAGTTTTTGACAGGTCTGTTGCCTCAACTTTTTTGAAATATTGTTATTCGGTGACACTGCCATTTTTATCAAGTGGATAAGTTTGTAGTTTTGTTTATTTTTGGGTGAGAATTGGACCTTGATGTAAGTGGTGCCGCTACAGCACGGCGGTCGGTATGCGTTGGGCTGGGTTGACATTTATTTCACTGCTTTGGTGCGCTCGTACGCTTTTTGTTGACCTGGAAAAGTACCTTCATACGAGTAAGTTTAATTCATCATCATCATCATTTCAGCCATAGGACATCCACTGCTGGACATAGTCCTCCCCCATCGATCTCCAAAAGAGCTGGTTGGAAGCGGCCTGCATCCAGCGTTTCCCTGCGGTCTCTTTTAAGTCGTCTGTCCATCTTGTGGGTGGACGTCCTACGCTGCGCTTACCGGTCCGTGGTCTCCATTCCAGAACCTTTCGGCCCCATCGGCCATCTGTTGTGATATGTGGCCCTGCCCACTGCCACTTCAACTTGCTAATCCGGTGGGCTATGTCGGTGACTTTCGTTCGTCTACGGATCTCCTCATTTCTGATTCGATCTCGCAGAGAAACCCAGAGCATAGCTCTTTCTATAGCTCGTCGTGCGACTTTGAGCTTGCTTATGAGGCCCATAGTGAGATACTACGTTTCAGTGCCGTATGTCATCACTGGTAACACACACTGGTCGAAGACTTTCGTCTTAAGGCACTGAGGTATTTTAGATGAGAAGACGTTGCGAAGTTTACCGAACGCTGCCCAGCCGAGTTGTATTCGCCGATTGACCTCTTTCTTGAAGTTGGACCTACCTAGTTTGACTGTTTGTCCTAGGTAGGTAAGTTTAATTATATCAATTAAAATAAATATATACGATAACTAGCTGCGCTCCGCCGTTTCACCCGCGTAAACAAATGCTTAGGAATCGTACATTTGCCAGTACAAAAAGTATCCTTTCTATGCTATTCCTTTCCAACTGTCTTTAGATATATTTAGATATGATTCTTTTCGGTAATGTGCAGTTTACGCCAGTTACTGCAATCGGTCTATGAATCGCATGGAGCTCAAGTCGTGGGTAGGCATATATAACTTTACTATGTTTACGTTTGTATCAAGATAAGCTTCTAATGGATTTACTTTTGATGAATAGTTTGCAAGTCTAAAGAATAATGTAGGTAGATTTGAAATTTTTATAGATTTACTTTGTACAAGTTCTGCATCAATTATTTTTATTTTATTCTATATTTCAGCGTAGGTACCTAGGTACGTATTGTTTGTCAGTGCGGGGTGAATCTGTGTGCCAAGACAAACCTTCCGTGGTTTTTTGGTGCTACATTTTTGTAAATCATATGTGAACAATGTGTTGATTAATAAATAATAAAAAAAAAAAAAAAATTAAAAAAAAACAATCTGTTACTGTATTGCTACTTGAAAGAGGAACAAAGAAACAAAAAACGAACTTTCGCAATTATTATTTACTAGCTGAATACCGCGGTTTTCCAGTTTTCCTTATTTTCTGGGGGGAAAAAGTACCCTATGTCCGCCAACCGATGTAGACCAACATCACGCTAAGATCGGTCTAGCCGTTTACTCGTGAAAAGCGAACTAATAAACAGACAGAGAGACAGAGTAACCTTCGTTTTTATACTATTAAATAATAGCTGCGCCCCTCGGTTTCACCCGCATAGTGATGAAAAATGGTGATGACGATGATGATGAAAAGTTACTCTGTTGCTGCGTGAAAGAGGAACAAACAAACCAACAAACTCTTCGCATTTATAATATTAGTATGATTAAGGTATTAGTAAAAGTAATAATGATTTGGTAATTTCAGCGGGCAATGGAGAGAGCTATGCTCGGAGTTTCTTGCGCGATAAAATCAGAAACGTGGATATTCACCAAAGAACCAGAGTCACCGACATAGCTGTTAAAATTTGCAAGTTGAAGTGGCAATGGGCAGGCCACATCGCTCGAAGAACCGATAACCGATGGGGAAGAAAGGTTCTGGAGTGGAGACCACGAACCGGAAGACGCAGCGTAGGGAGGCCTCCCACTAGATGGACCGACGACATTGTGAGAGTCGCGGGCATCCATCAGTGGATGCAAAAGGCAAGCTGTCGTTCAGTGTGGAGGTTAAAGGGGGAGGCCTATGTTCAGCAGTGGACGTCTTCTGGCTGATGATGATGATGATGATGATGATGTTGAATTTCGGTGGATTTGGTTGTGATTTCTAATTTTTAAAATAATGACACAAAATGATTACAATGATGTATATGGGTCGGTCTACTCTGCACTTGGCGCCAGATATATTTTTTCCTTGTAATATTGTGAGCGCTGACGTCAAGTGGTGGAAATGAATACAAGCGCAGGTTAACATGCGCACGACACTTCCTGGCCGATGGGCTGTCAACGAGATAGGGAGGCTTGGTTTTAGGGGTCCGTTGGGGTTTTCTTGTACTCGATACTACTTACCTCATTCATTCATCATCTATCTTTGAGAAAATAAATCATCTACATATAGGTAATATAAGAACTAGCTGACCTGACAGACGTTGTCCTGTCTTAGAACTGTCAAACACGCAAAGTTAAAATTGTAAATCTTATTTTTTTACACCTTTGGTTACATTATTGTAGTTTAAGTAAGTATCCCTATTTTTTTTTTGGAAAATATATAATATAGCCTATGTTACCCGGGGATAGTGTAGCTTCCCAACAGTGAAAGAATTTTTCAAATCAGTTCCGTAGTTTCGGAGCCTATTCAATGCAAATAAACAAACAAACAATCAAATCTTTCCTCTTTATAATATTAGTATAGGTGTGATTTTGGAAATGTCTTTCTGTTAATTAATTAGATCAGCAAAAAAAACGCGATTATTGACATTCCTTGGGTTGTTGAAGTTAAGTTTAGATTTTGTTAATAGTATAAATATTTGGGCCCTTGATTTGTACGCCTTATGAGCAAAATAAGATGCGAAGTGACTAACGTTGTTTTAACACCAATTTTTCATGTGTTTCTAAATGTTTGTTTGATTTAATCATATTTTATGAAAAAAAAATCTTTATTGGTTACTTTTTTGGCTCCAGCCCCGTAAGGGGCCTTCCCCTTACTTCCCTGTTCAGATGGACTCGCAGAAAGGTCAAATAAAAACGTCTTTTTAGTATTTTAGTAGGATGCATCGAACACTAACGGTGTCTAAGAGCAAATCTACATTATCTATGATATTCCAAGTACACCTTTTTTTAAACAAGAGCATGAGTCAGTTAGTTTATGTCATCATCATCATAATCAGCCTTTTAACAGTCCATTGTTGGACTTTTAGCCTACCCCCGAAAGGGTGATTGGGCCATATCCACCACGCTGGCCCAGTGCGGGTTGGTGGATTCACATACGCCATTGAATTCCTTCTCCGTACGTATGCAGGTTTCCTCACGATGTTTTCCTTCACCGAAATTATTTAATTAGTTTTGTACTTATATCTAATAATACCTATGTACGTCAGCAATAAGTTAAAAAAAAACCGCTACCTGGTACCACCTGATCTTGTGGTCTGGTGGTTCTTCGTTATATAAATTACTAGTTACACCCTGCGGTGTCGCCCGCTTAAATACTCTCGATAAAAGTAGGTTAATTTACTCCTTATAACATCAGCTATCTGTCAGTGAAAGTCCCATTAAAATCGATCCAGCCTTTTTTGAGTCCATAGGGGGACATACATACATTGATTTTTAAATATATATTTAGATTGTGTAGCTACTCGTTTAACATATCATGTACTAATTTATTTTCAATGGGAATTTCCCAATACGTCAGCCCTTATCTGCAGATAAATTCAATGAAAAATGACAATATTTGAATCACAATTTCAATATAACAACCCTAATAAGAATGATAAGATACTTGCTGTTTGTTGGAAATTTTGATTAAGCCGATAACAACGAAGTTGTATAGAAATATATTTAATACTTATCTATAAAATTTGACGCTTAGAATGCGCACGCAATGGTTATGTAACTTATGTAAGTATAACTAAGAAATAAAGAAAATTTATACATTTTATTCGACATAACAAAAAACTTATATCTAAAGCAGTGGTTCCCAATTAGTTTTTCCTGCGTACCACTTCAAGAAAGAGCTCAAACTCGCGCTTGACTCAAGCACACCAAATGCCGGTCCGGTTCAAAATCAGTTTGTGAGGTCCAGTAAAGTATGAAATTCTATAGAAGACGGAAAGACTTCACGCTGTATGCAGTTAGTTACCGCAGACTGACTACAAAATGGACTGCTTATAGTGTAGAATTTCTCCAAGTCAAGAGATTGGTGCGAGTACCTTTTGATGTAGACACCCCTAATCATCCCTTCGCGTATCCCTAGAGGTACGCGTACCACTAATTGGGAACCACTGATCTAAAGGATACAATCAGTGTCGAATGGGTCCGTCTCGGCAAGTCAAGGACTATCACCGCCGGTTTTCAGATGAATCCTTGAGTTTACAGGTTATAAACTAGCTGTTAACGGCCTCTTATACCAAATTTGACGGTTTTAAATCAATTTTATTCAGTTAAATTACAATATTTGAGCTGGAAAAAAATACATGTCACAGATACATCTGCGTTTGAGTTTATGATTTGGTTCAAAACACGATAGAATAAACTTTCCTCGATCAAAAAAAATTTGAAACAAAGTCGATTTAGTCAATTTTTTTCGTTTTATGCTCTAATGAAAGCTCGTAACAACCTTGAAATTGCATGTACTGAAAGGCAATTTTATTCAACCTTTTTTTATTTGGATAGATTTTTGATAGTAAATAGTTACGTTTTTTAGTGAAATTAAAAGCGTAAAAAGGTCGCGAGAATTTACGCGCGCCGCGTTCAGTGCCGCGCCAGGCGTCATCGCGGTCGGACTTATGCTCGTTTTTGTCGTTGCACTCCACCCGCGGGCGTTCTGACTCTAGCATGGCGTCGCTATAACTTGGCGGGGGCTGAGGGAGCGTTTTGTTGCCTACGCGACTCGGATAACCGCCCGTTAAGAACACTCGATTCACCCCCAGTTTCTGAAAGCCTGTTCAATGTAATCTAAGTATTGTCAAAACTAAAATCAAGTGACTTGATTGGCTGTTGTTTTTTTGTTCAACCAATCACGTCAATTGTCATAATAGATTTAAAAACGTTTTAGTTAATTTTTGTGATTTTTTAAATTAAGTAAACTTTCAAACAAAAATTAAATCGAAATTGGATTGGGAGCCGTTTGGGAGCTACTATTCCGATACACACCTTAAACTTTGGTGATAAACCCTTGGGGGTTATATAGGCCGTTAATGGTGATTTAAATGTAGATTCGTACGGAACCCAGCCGTGTTCTCCCGGCTCCAGCTGTCTGTGTCCGTCAGTAACCCGACGCCCCCGGTGATCCAGTTTTCGTTGATCTGACTCTACATGTGGCGGTTGACCGCGACACGCGTTAATGTGGATTACATATTGTTTTTTATAGACAGGTGTAGTTTGATATTATTTTAGTCATCGATGATACGGATGGATAGAAAAATCGGACTTATTGGTATAATAAATATTCGGGCATTTTCGCACACACGGTCATCTGACCCCAAACTAAGCAAAGCTTGTGATATGGCTGCCAGAGACTGATATACATATATACTTAAATAGATATTAACAACCAGATATAGAACAAACACATATGTTCATCACACAAATGTTTGTCCTAGATGGGAATCGAACCCACGCCCCCAAGCTTAGAAGGTAGGTTCACTACCAACTGGACCAACGGGCATCATAGACAGGGAATGAAACTCAAAGTTAAAAAAAAAAAACAATTAAATAAAAAGCTTGCTTTACTACCAACTCGCCTGATGTTAGGCGATGATGCAGTCTACGGTGGAGCACGCTTGCCTAGAAGAAATCGATTTACTCGTGATTTGAAGACACCCAGATTGTAACTATCGGGGAACTAATACAGGCCGCGCATTCCACAGACTAAGCAGTTCGAACAATAAAACTTAAAAAAAAAAATATTTTCTCACTTAAGCGAATTAATGTTATTCTTTGAGAAAATATAATCATAAAATTACTTATCTACAACGCAAAAAATAACGATACCAATCTGGTGCTCACCACATTTCTCAATTCCCCTGGGCCCTGGGTTACTATATTCTAAATAAGGCAGGTAGCAGGACCTCAGGGCTCTTGGTTCGGTATGATACTAGGCACCGACGAGCCACATTGTGTGAGTAATATGAAAGTAGTTTTTTTTTAAATAAATAACTAGTGACCCACCCGCCCGGCTTCGCACGGGTGTAATTTACGTGCGAAGCTGTTCGGGCGGTTCGCTAGTTATATATATAAACCTTCCTTGAAAATGTATCTAACTGATGGCGAAAACCACATCAAAATCCGTTGCGGGTTTAGGAGGAGTTAGCGGCCATACAGACATACAGACAGACAGACAGACGCGGAAAGCGACTTCAATTTATACTATGTAGAGATAGAGAAGAGAAGAAGAGATAGAGATAGGCTTGCGTTTGACCACCATCACGCCTGATGTTAAGCGATGATGCGGTCTACGTTGGAGCACGCTTGCCTAGAAGGAACCGGTTCACTCGTGATTTGAAGACGCCCAGATTATAACCATAGTAACCAACCAGACGTAATTTATACAAAGATTTTGTTAAGATAATCTGGGTGTAAATTTTACACCAAGAAAATTTGCAAGTTGAAGTGGCAATGGGCAGGCCACATTGCTCGAAGAACCGATAACCGATGGGGAAGAAAGGTTCTTGAGTGGAGACCACGAACCGGAAGACGCAGCGTAGGTAGGTCTCCCACTAGATGGACCGACGACATAGTGAGAGTCGCTGGCATCCAGTGGACGCAAAAGGCAGGCTGTCGTTCAGTGTGGAGGTTAAAGGGGGAGGCCTATGTTCAGCAGTGGACGTCTTCTGGCTGATGATGATGATGATGATGAATCTGGGTGTCTTCAAATTTAATCACGAGTGAGTCGGTTTCTTCTAGGCAAGCGTGCTCCACCGTAGACCGCATCATCGCTTATTTTACGTCATCTATACTATAATATTATAAAGAGGAAAGATTTGATTGTTTGTTTGCATTGAATAGGCTCCGAAACTACTGAACAAATTTGAAAAATTCTTTCACTGACGGGAAGCTACACTATCCCCGGGTGACATAGGCTATAATCTATACCCGTGCGAAGCTGGGGCGGACCGCTAGTTTATTATAAAATCAAAAACATAATCCGTGTCTTTTTATATAAGTACCAACTTATAGGTATACCTATAGAAACAGACCTCTACGATTACTATTTTTCGTGTGTGACTTGCTAAGTATATAGTCTGTGGAATGCGCTGCCTGAATGGGTTCCCGACATTTGCAATCTTCAAATCGGTTTCTTCTAGACAAGCGTGCTCCACCGTAGACCGCATCATCACTAAAAATCAGGCGAGTTGGCGGTCAAACGCAAGCCTATATATAAAAAATATGGCGCATCTTGCTTCATCGTGGAATGCAAACGAGTGTGACCTTGCAATCAGCGTCAGAAGGCGGCAGGTGCAGATAGCATGCAGATTAGCTCCACGTGGAGCGACAGCGCAGGAAATTGCACGTAGCGCCTCGTCTAACCCGTGGAACCACGTTACATAGCTAAGGCTCGATTTTTGATTCGCCCGTACGATTTCACACGATAATATCATGCGAAATGAAAGATTTTCTATTGTTAGAAAGCAAATTTAAATGGGACCCGGGTACGTCCTAAAACTGCGACCAGAACCACCGGAGGATGGGCAGCAGCGTCCTGTTAGTACACGGTGAACGTACTGCGATCCCCAGGCCGCCTGCCAAGCGTGGGGATTATGGCAACACCCCTCTCTAAGAGGGAGGCCTTGTTCAGCAGTGGACATTTAAAGGCTGATGATGTGTATGTGTGAAATTTAAATGAAGTTATATGATTATTTACGGGATATTTACCGTGGTAAGGTTGTGGAATGAGCTCCCGATATTAAAAAACAGTGTCAAATTTAAATGGTTCAAATCACTGGTTGCATTAGCGAGTGATAAATGCGACTTTTGTTTGGGATTTTGTTCGAAAGTCAGCCATTTCACATGATATTTTCATGCAAAATATCATACGTGGGATTAAAAAATCGAGCCCCAGCCTTCGACCAAAATAAAATGAATGGACGGGCCATAATCATTGAACTTGTGTGTATTGTTTAAAATGACGTTACTTAGCTAATTATGCATAATTGTCCAAACTAAACGTGTATGCAAAAAACTTAATCGGTTGGGGATAACTGTTTTAAAATTCAGTTGCAAGATTTGACGTAAACTAACAAGGCAAGTTAAATAAGAAAAGCTTTGAAAAAAATATTAGATCAATCTAATGTTACCAAACCTGCATTGCCAAATAACGTGGCAATGCTGCCAGCATTTTGAGAACGCTGCCCACGGGTAGCGGCTTGTTAGATTAGTTTTAGATTAATTTTAGTTTTAGATTTGTTTTAGTTATACATTTAAATTTAAAATTGTTTTTATTTTACTTGTAATTTTTATTGAATAAACTATTACCTATTCTTTACATTAAAAAAAATATCCAAAATAAATGATAAAATGTAAATCATACTTATTATAAACTAGCGACCCGCCCGCCCGGCTTCGCACGGGTGTAATTTACGTGCGAAGCCGCGGTGGGTCGCTAGTTATATATATAAACCTTCCTTGAAAATGTATCTAACTGATGGTGAAAACCGCATCAAAATCCGTTGCGTGGTTTAGGAGGAGTTATCGGCCATACAGACATACAGACAGACAGACAGACGCGGAAAGAGACTTCAATTTATACTATGTAGAGATAGAGAAAAGATAGAGATGTTATGTTATAATATTATAAATGTTAGGTATGTTATATTACAAAGTTTGTAGGTTTGTCAGTCTGTTTGTCCTACTTTCACACAACAGCAGAGCAATGAATCGACGTGATTTATGCACGACTAATTAAAGTGCCGGAAAGTGACATCTTTTTTCCCCGGAAATATTAGTTTCCTGTACAGTTCGTCGCATTACCCTTGATCGATACAACTGTAATAAAGAAAGCACGGATCACCGTTGGATGGTAGTACGAAAACTTAATTTGCCGATACATTCCTGGGGCCTTACGGACAACTGCTATTGCAGCACCAAACTAACGTTAAAGCCGCTCAAATGGAAAATCACGCGAACGTGAACCTTAACGCGCTCAGATACGATTTGTGTTCGCGTGATTTTCCAACTGAGCGGATTTAACGTTAGTTTGGTGCCGCAATAGCAGTTGTCCGTAAGGCCTCTCTAGTAGCGGGTGAAACCGCGGGGTGTAGCTAAAATAATTCGTTTGCTCTTGGCCCAAAATACACGACAAAACTCCTGAAGGTTACGCAACCATGACACAAAATGATTACCACCAAAATCATTGCATCGCTATCGGCTCCGTTCCAACCATTGTAATCCTCTTATCTAGATTACGAATGTCAAACTTATCATAATTTATTAGTAATTAATCAAGTAGGTATTTTTCTGTGCAGTTTGTAACGTTATCAGTGTTTACGTGTAGCTTGGTAGCTTGATCCAGTGGTGTGATAGGAATCGTGCTTTGACGCACTTTGATTTTGAAACGAAATTTTTTGATAAGGTACAATGGGCTTCAATTCTGGAGTCTTCTGCCAAACCTGAATGTCTGTTGCACAGCAAAACTAGCTGCTAAAATCTGTTCGTTCTGTTGTTTGTTGTTGTGTTGTTGGTATGGTGTACGGAACAGAGACTCGACCAGGAAAACATGAGTTAGCGGCAGCCTATTTATAATAATGATTTAAAAAAATGTTGTTAGATAAACCCTCAAATTTGCACCACCCCAATAAACGTGACTTCTAGATTTTATTTATATTAGACGTGAATTACTCACGTAAGATTAAGACGGTCACTCCGACTATAGTTTCAACTGCATAAGGTGACTTCTAGAGGTCGAGTCTCCCAAATATTATACCATCCAGCCACCCGTACGGCCATCCATACGACCGTATACAACTTTGAGTGAATACTCGCTAAAACACTTACTAAAAGAAGAAAATTAAATGGTTCCCTGGAAGAGATCGCTTTAAGCGATAAGGCCGCCACTTGTGGCACTAGCTCGTAAGTGTTTTCTATCTGTTTGTAATTTTATTTCTGATGTACACAATAAAGAGTCTCTATCTATTTATCCAAAAGGAGTCAACGTTCTACTAGTTGGTGACTTGCCGTGACCGACTCGTCATAAGCTAGGTCATGGGCGAGATCTAAGGTAAAATATACTATAAAAACTATAAAATAATGAATAGGTTTAAACTTAAAGGATCTTTAAATGAATGGTTTAAACTTTTCGATTATAAATCAACTGAAGACATGTTGACACGAGTGGAATAGGTATCCAAATTTCTCGCAATGTCTTTCGCAAAATTTATATAATTTTTTACTTTACTTTTGTTTTCTTTTTTACTTATCTAAACCGTGTGTATTGTTCACTTTGCAGTGTATGTAGCCTTTATTTTGTATTTAGTCCCTATTAAATTGTCTATGTATACTATTATTTACTATATTTATTGTAACTGTTTTTATTTTTGGGAAGACACTGTCTGCTGCATCACAGCTAACGCTAAAGCAGCAGGCAGGGTTACTTATTTTTTCTGTATCTATGTTTTATAACAATAAATTATTTTCTATTTCTATTTTTCTATTTCTATAAAACCTACTCATAAACTACCTAAGACTTGACTAAGTGGGTAGTTACAGTAGTTAGTTTAGTAGGTACACTCACACGCAACACAAATCCGCAGATTTTTCCCTTCACAAGAGACAACGTAACGTGTCCCAACCGGTCTCTAATCCAGCAAAAACACGCCGAACCAGTACGATATCTGACGCCGGGCTTACTAAAAACAGTTTCAACGCTTTTTCAACAATATACCAAACCTGCATCAAAAGTTTCACCTCGTAGTGAAACATTTAAAATACAACACAGTTAATCAATAAACCTGCATAAAATCAAACAAAGACATTGCGAACTCACCACTAGTCCCCGAGGAGTTGGAATCCCGCGAAGCACCGGACAGACAAACAGACAGACAGCACGTATGTAGAGACAAAGCCGGCGTCATGGTGAGCTGTCAAAACACCTCGAACTGTCGCGCGCTTCGGTGAGTGCGATAGAGGAGCACAAACTTTTATTCCGGATCAGTTCTACCCAAATTCCTACGGGAACCGTAACATTTTGGAATATGTCTATACAATACAATAGTACTTTTTTATACACCGAAAATATACATAGCTGCTTTAAAACTAAAGGACCACATTTTTTATTCAAATGTCCAATTTATTATTTGGCAAGTAAATTTTTGTTTTGTTTCTCGTTACATGGTATACAGCTACATACAAAATAGCATACAGGCTTGTAAAAATTAAAATATTGTTTCCTTGGACGTTATATATACTTTAATACGTTATATATACTTTTCCTTAATTGTTTCTCATAATATGTTTGCCAGGTGCGGCGTACAAACGTGAGGACAAAAATTAGTTTTGTTCAAAGAAAATAATCTAATAGCATGAAATTAACAAAACTGGCTGATTTCAATACCAAAACAATGTTTTTTTTTAACTGAAATATTGTAAATAAATATTCAAGCAAGATCAAAAGTTTGAGAGCCCCTGTCCAAATGCTGTCAATCGTTCAATGAATCGGAATGGCACGCACTTTTTTATGTAAAAAAAAACATTCGCTTCGTCTGAGTGGCAGAGCCAGGTAATCCACCTCAAACCTTTGAAGAAGATAAAATAAAATATTGACAGAGTCATACATTACTAGCCATGTCCTGCGGTTTTACTGGCATGGCTAGAGCCTATATTGTTCCTTATGAACACGACAAGTTACATTTTAACTGATTTCAAAAAAGAAGGGGGTTCTCAATACGTTTTTTTTAAACGTGTGTTACCTCAGAACGAAATAATTATTGTTTCGCTGCCCCGAACTCTGATTTGGATTTTATTTATTTAAAAGTGGTATATACTTTTAGATTCGGTCCAAAAGTTTCGTCAAAATTGGTTTATTAGTTTGGTTTTTAAATCAAAATAATTGGAAAATTTGTTTACTTGGGTTACATAATATACATATTATTATGGTAACTGACGTGGTTTTCACACATTTTATTTATATCACATGGGAATAATTAGTATATAGTTGTACCCGTGGTAGCCCATTTGGGAGACCGCTAGATTTGAAAGCGTGATGTCGCGGGTTCAAACCCCGGGCCCGTACCAACGAGCTCTTTGGAGCTTACGTACGGATTTTCATACCACTGGCTTTTCGGTGAAGAAAAACATCGTGAGGACACCTACATACGTACGAAGAAAGAATTTAATGGCGTATGTGAATCCACCAATCCGCACTGGGCCAGCGTGGTGGATATCGCTCAATCACCCTTTCGGGGTGGCTTTAACCCTTTAGGCTAAAAGTCCAGCAGTGGACTGTTAAAAAAGGCTGACTATGATGATGATTAGTATATTAATAAGTATATAACGGGTTACGGGATATATTATTAGTTTTTCTATTTAACTTTAAAATGTAACGTACTGAGAAAGACTAAATTAAGTTACCATTATAACCCAGTGAGTTTTTCTGTACATTATTTTGTACGTCTTGCAGTGTGAAATTAACCAGGCTTCACGTTACAACTGTTCTATCGCATACAAAAGTTTAGGACTCATATTAAAACACTGTTTTAAACTATCACGGTTGTTTACCATTTGACCAACCACCCGCATTCTTCAGTCTTCCCGTGAACATGGTGCATGTAACTGCGCCGAAATATCGGGAGCTCATTCCACAATCTTAGTCATATTATATCTTATTTAATTATCTAATCTTTATCTCATTTCGTCTCGTCTCATGTTTATCTTACAAAACGTTTAAATACTCAGTGATACAAACCAGTGATATTAAAGCTCTAATGTCCACAAAAAGGGTATCAATGGCTAATCCGTCCGAGTAATAATATTAGCTGGACAATGGGTCGGCGGGAGGCGGTAGCAGGGTGACATCGGCTTAAGAGTGCTTATGTCAGATTGTGACAGGTGGGTTTGGTGAAAAAACGTTTTAGTCCACGTTAAGTCATGTTTTCGAGCGGCCAAAAACTCTAACATTTTAGGGCACATATGAACTTACTTATGTTATAACAAAAAGAAAATTATACATCAGATTTCCATCAATAACTTCCGCACATCTGATGTTCATAAAATGTTATAGGCTAGTAAAGTTTATGAAAAAATAAACTTAATTTCGAATGTAAGCAGTATCGGTAGTAGGCATTTTAAAGGTAAATAGATAGTGAGATCTAAACTACGGGGCAAACTACCAACGCCCTCTAAATTTCTAAGTTACGAGCCCTCTCACTGTTATTGACGCAAAAAGCAACGATAGCTGCATTTTTGGCGTTCTGTGAATAATTAAAATTTTGAAAACAAACCAACAAGTCAACTTATTACCAAGTTCCAAAAGCAGATTTTCGTAAAACTCTAGTAGGGGAAACTTTGAGCGTAGATTTTGTTAAATTATTGATATGATAATATAACAGAAAACTTTTAATGTTATGGTTTACTTGTTTTATACTCGTATTGACAATTACGGCTTTATATTTTCATTTTTATGGCCGAAAATCCAGCCACCTAAATTTAACGATTACATTTTGTAATACGGCTCTTAAGTGTATTTTGTATTTTTTCCTGTCTTCTCCTATTCCTATGGCGAAATAAATTGAACTTAACATACTAGTAACGATTAATACTAGTGGTACGATTTAACTACCAGCGGGCTAGCGGCTAGTGAATGTTGCTTCGAATTTCTAGTCCGTTGCTATCTTGTTTTCTCTCCTACTCAGATATAGTGAACCCTCGCGAGCAACGGCAAGATATTGTTAACAGGCGTTAAAATACGTTGTAATACGGTGTAGTACTGTGTAAATAACTTCAAAGTAGTTGTAGCAGTTACTAAAATCCTAACCAATTGGGATCCTGGGCATTTGAAGTCCTGACGTTTTCACGGCTCGGTTATTTCGCATTACCATGTAGGTACCATTAAAAAAAAACATTCTGTGATATTGGAGTCACGTAAACATTTTTAAATTTACAGTGACTATCACTTTTATTCAGAAAATACGATATTTGCTACTGAATTAGACGTTTAGGGAACTTGAACATTGTGTATTCGAGAAATTTAGTTTCCCCCTTTTTTGGCAATGGGTGAGCGTTGCCATACTTTACAACGTGGTAATGGGGCCGGCATTTTGGGAACAATTTCCACTGGTAGCGGATTAACAGATAAGTTTAGTAATTAGGTATTAATTAGATTTTTTTAATATTATGAAGATGGAATGTTATTTAAGTCAAATTAAATAGCAAGCTACCAGAATATAATAAATTAAGCGTTATAAGCCCCTCCGTTTCGGCCGTCCACGTAATTAGAGATTCGTACCTCGCCAAAAAATAATTTTAGGACGAAACTGTTTATGGGGAAAGAGTTATATTTGTATTGTACGGAACCACCTCAACTCTACAAATAATTACCGTATCGTAATTTTACATATTATGGGATCTTCATTGATACTGTTCATTTAAGTTTAATCCAAGAGTTTTTTCTATTCCAAGGAGAGTAAATCAAGAGAAAACAACACAATTCCATATCGTATTTTATTAAATAATTCGTACAAAATTAACAACTATTTGGGTAAAATTAAATATATTTACAAAAGGCACAAGGCAAGATTCTACTACCTACTTACTCAAGAAGCACTATGGCATGACAGTATACATTATTATTGTAACAAAGTGAAACACTATTTCAATGAATGAATTTAAAGAAATAACATGAATTGTATTTTGCTCCTATGTAGTAAAGGTTTGGCACAAGTGTAAACTACAAGTAGAATAGAATAAGAAGAAGAATAAATAGGATAAAGATAAATTAGCCTCGGGAGAGGAAGAAGAAATAAAACACAAGAAAAGGAAAAAACCCCGTGAACAAAGAAAATACATAAAAAATATGAATAATCTAGTTACTGTTCCCAATGAGACATTTTTAGCATTTCACGGCCCTGCCCTATTTTCACGGCCCTGCCCTATTTTCACGGCCCTGCCCTATTTTCACGGCCCCGCCCTATTTTCAAGCAACTTCTAGGAGGTTCTCAATCGGAACCGTATTTTTCTTTTTTTATTTATACTTGTGTACTTATGAACGTGATTCTCTTTTTTATTATGTAGAGAAAGCTTTCGAGGTCCAACAAAAATTTCAATAACTGTAATAAAGTTACCTTTTCAGTTATATTCTCAGTTTTTTTAATCAGCTCAATTTTAATTATGAATACCTTTATTTCGGCGCCTTTTGATTTGGCAATAGCAATAATTTCTCGAAGAACCGATAACCGATGGGGAAGAAAGGTTCTGGAGTGGAGACCACGAACCGGAAGACGCAGCGTCTAGGCCTCCCACTAGATGGACCGACGACCTTGTGAGAGTCGCGGGCATCCAGTGGATGCAAAAGGCAGGCTGTCGTTCAGTGTGGAGGTTAAAGGGGGAGGCCTATGTTCAGCAGTGGACGTCTTCTGGCTGATGATCATCATAATCAGCCTTTTAACAGTCCACTGCTGGACTTTAAGCCTACCCCCGAAAGGGTGACTTCTGGCTGATGATGATGATGATGAATAATTTTGTTTCAGCGCCTTCTTATATTGAAGTCGGTTCTATTGACATTCCTATTTACTCAGTGTTCCCTATTCCCTCTCTACAGTAGCCTTGAAGCCGTCCTTGTCGTCGGCCGTGTAGCGAACAGTCCGTTGTTTCCCATCGGGGTCCACGAAGCTGTAGTACCCCGTCACAGTGCCACCCTCGCGTGTCTCCTGGGCAGATTTCGTGTCGCCCGTGTCTGGTACCTGGAATTAAATTAAAATATATTTTAAAAAACATAAATATTCTGGACACTTTTTTGCACACACGGTCATCTGACCCCAAACTACGCAAAGCTTGTGATATGGCTGCTAGAGACATATTTATTTATACATACATATATATTTTTAAATACATACTTAAATAGATATTAACACACAGATATAGAACAAATGGCGGGAAATTCAAATTTGAAACACTTTTCTTGTCCTTGTAGCTAGGCCGGGTAATTATTGTAAACAACCATGATGTTTGCGCAGATTGATTATTATTCTTTACAAAATCAAGTAAAGCTATTTATCTCTAATGCCCATTATTACTTACATTTGTGCATAAACAAATTTTTGCTGTTTCAAACGGTTTATTCACAAATGTAAATAATATGGTGCGTTACTGTTAAATAACTGTACATTATAATGTAAAGAACAGCCAACATTTTGCGCAAACACTGTGTTATTTAAAAATAATTACCTGGCCTGGCTACTAGGACCAAAAAACTGTTAAAAATTTGAATTTCCCACCATAGGTGAAACATACCACCTTGAACACATACATTCGTATTTATAATATTTGTTTTTATGATTATGTGCATGCCTTCAATCAAACTTACAGACGCGCGTTGAAGTCTTTTGTTCAGAAAAACAAAATTTACATTTTAATAAGGTTTAGAATTATTAGGTTGGATAAAGAAGACTAAAGATGATATACAATTAGCAGCAGGTATTGCACTGCATCTGTTTTCTGATATTGAGAATTGAGAATGGAAAATAGTAAAAAATAATTAGGTATATTGACACTGACTTGCAAAATATGCAAAAAGTAAAGTTTAACTATTTTTCAAGCTCCTATTTCTTACATAACACCTACTTAGTACGTTTAATGCGGGAATATAAAGTCAATTGTATAGTTCGTGCGTGTGAATTTACTATAATAACTTAAAACTAAAATTACCAAAAGGAATTCAACCAATTTCCTGGTAGCAAATGCTCGGTTCGTCTAAATTTGCTCGGTTAATAAATCAGATATAAATCTATGGCAATAATTACGCAACATTTCCCTTTTCAAAAACCTTGGTTCGACGATATACTCTAATTACTTAAATTAAGTATTAATTTTCCTTGGCATTGTTTTTGGAGGTGTGACACGGACAAGTTCGAGGCAAGGTCGGCGCGGCGGCCTGCGTACACGCATGTACCGCTCTAACAATCATTAATATGCATATGTATCAATAGTTTAGATTGCTTTTAGACGAGTATGCAATGTATTTAGGTTACGATAAGGTGAAAAATAATTTAATTCTTAGAAAAAAGAAACAACTCCTTTTCTCAGCCTTTAACCATTTTCCACCCACTGCTGGGAAGGGTTGCCAACCACACTATTAAAAAGAGTAATATACTGTGTGTTTATTTTTAACATACTGGTTACTGTTCAACAAAAATAAAGTATGCAAAATCCTACTATAGAAACTAACGTGAGCGTATTTAATAATTAAATACGCTCACTTAATTAATTAATAATTAATAAATAAATAAATTTTCGGGACATTTTTGCACACACGGTCATCTGACCCCAAACTAAGCAAAGCTTGTGATATGGCTGCCAGAGACTGATATACATACCTACATATATATTTTAAATACATACTTAAATAGATATTAACAACCAGTTATAGAACAAACACAAATGTTCATCACATAAAAATGTTTGTGCTAGGTGGGAATCGAACTCACGCCCCCAAGCGCAGAAGGCAAGTTCACTACCAACTAGACCAACGGGCTATCTAAAAAAATTACGTTTATGTATTACGTATTTAGTTTAAATTATGCAAAATACTGTTTATTTCTGACATAGCTTGAAAAAAATAACTTGCGTTGCGCGCGGTACAAAACGTTTTTTGGGATTTTAAAACGAAGTTTAATGGTTTAGGAAAGAATAAAAAACATTATTTGCCAAAATAATGTATATAATTATAATTATATTTCTCGTTAGTGTTCATATGTCTCCGTATTTCATCCACTTTTCATAGTACCGCTAAATTAACCGCTTAAGGTGGTTCGTTGCACAAATGGCGGGAAATTCAAATTTCAAACAGTTTTCTTGTCCTTGTAGCTAGGCCGGGTAATTATTGTAAACAACCATGATGTTTGCGCAGAATGATTATTATTCTTTACAAAATCATGTAAAGCTATTTATCTCTAATGCCCATTATTACTTACATTTGTGAATAAACAAATATTTGCTGTTTCAAACGGTTTATTCACAATGTAAGTAATATGGTGCGTTACTGTTAAATAATTGTACATTATAATGTAAAGAACAGCCAACATTCTGCGCAAACAATGTGTTATTTAAAAGTAATTACCTGGCCTGGATACTAGGACCAAAAAACTGTTTAAAATTTAAATTTTCCGCCATAGGTGAATCGAACCACCTTAATGCGAAAACTGTAAGTATACTTTAGTAATTTTTGACCACTCAAGAACCTTTCTTCCAAATCGGTTATCGGTTCTTCGAGCGGTGTGGCATGTCGATTGCCACTTCAACTTGCAAATCTTGGCAGTTATGTCGGTGGCTTTGGTTCTTTGGCGAATATCCACGTTTCGGATTCTATCGCGCAAAGAAACTCCGAGCATAGCTCTCTCCAGTGCCCGCTGTGCGACTCTGAGGTTTTCCAAAAGGCCACCAGGTATTTATTATGTACTAGCGCCTGGCTTCGCACGGATGTAATTTACATGCGAAGCCGAGGCGGGTCGCTAGTTATATATATAAACCTTCCGTGAAAATGTATCTAACTGATGGTGAAAACCGCATCAAAGTCCGTTGCGTGGCTTAGGAGGAGTTAGCGGCCATACAGACATACAGACAGACAGACGCAAAAAGCAACTTAAATTCATACTATGTAGAGATAGAGAAGAGAAGAGATAGAGATAGAGATAGAGATAGAGATAGAGATAGAGATAGAGATAGAGATAGAGATAGTGATAGAGATAGTGATAGAGATTATGATGGGTGGTTATAACCACGCTCTATAATATTAGCCTTAATTCTAACTATCAACATCTCAACATAATATTAACTCTATTATTTATCGTATTCAAAGCAATAAACGTGATTTGCAAGAACTCCAGTACGCAAGATGTTACGCAACGACCGCGCCTGCGCATACTTGCTCTTGCACTGCCATGACATTGACGGTGCCGCATTCTACTAGATAACTAGATCAACTTGTTCCATGCTCACATGCTCAGTGTATTATATAGGAAGCAATTGTATCTGTGTCGAAATTGTTGTGTATTTGTGGGTAATCCTAAAACATTCGTCCACCCTCATGTTTGAAAATAAATCAGTCTTTGTACTGCTCGATTGTGTTTCAATACGCAAATCCTTCTGAAATATCTACTTGTAGGTCCAGGAATACATTTTCTTGAGCAAGGCCATCATCATCATCATCATCATCATCATCATCATCATCATCATCATCATCATCATCATCATCATCATCATCGTCATCATCATCATCATCATCATTATTAGCCTATCATGTTCCCACTGCTGGGACACAGTGACACGAGTCTTGTCTCGGAGTGAAAGGATGGGACTTCTTCCACCATGCCCAGTGAATGTTGGTGAATGTCATTATGTCTTTGAATTTGAGAGGTTCTTGGACATACAGGTTCAGATCATTATTTGTGACAGTAACTGTCACAAATTATGATCTGATTCACAAAAAGTTTTTTTGACTTATTGTGAAAATTTAACTGATCAATGGGACAGGGGCAAAATAGCCGATGACTATAATGACAATTTGTATGACATACTAATTTTATGTTGACATATTTTTACAGCAATTTGTTGTATTTATTATATTAGTAATTTTTTAATATTATTCCTATTTTTTCTAGGAAATCTATTTTAGTTTAACAGTATGTGACATAAATGTTAGTGGAATTTGTCCGTTTTTATTCTCAACTAGCGGTCCGCTCCAGCTTCGCACGGGTATAGATTATAGCCTATGTCACCCGGGGATAGTGTAGCTTCCCTTCAGTGAAAGAATTTTTCAAATCGGTTCAGTAGTTTCGGAGCCTATTCAATGCAAACAAACAAACAATCAAATCTTTCCTCTTTATAATATTAGTATAGATAAATAATTTGAATTTGAATGTTAGATGTTTTCTTTCACCGTTGTTGAGTGATGGCATCAAAACTGCAAATATAGGTAATTTATTTCAGTACCAAATAAGTCAGGGCTGAGGGTCGAACCGGGTGCGGAACGCACATGCTACCGCCAGGTCACCATCGCTCAAGGCCATAATAAAATATATTTTATATAGATACTGCAAATATTTGTTCCGGATTCTAAAGTCATCAGTACAAATTATGTTTTACATGGTGTGTATTAATTTTGTTAGAGAGTCATACAAAACGCAAACTAATGTGGTACTGTAGGTACTATACAGGGGCGATGACTGCAAAAGTAAATTTAATATTTGCAGAAAATTTCCACAAATTTATTCAGTTTCTAGACTTCAGTGTTTCATTTATTTCTAAATCTAGTTGTGTTATTATTTTAGAGCACGCCGTCACTTAAGCTATGATTCAAAACCTAATCTGTCCTATTTAGAAACTAACAAAAATGTTCCGCAAAAATAACAATTATATTTTTTTGGGCTCTAATTTTTTAAACTCATGTGTATGTGTATGGACCCGGGTATGTCCTAAAACTGCGACCAGAACCACCAGAGGATGGGCAGCAGCATCCTCCTACTTGAATGGTGGACCCTCCTGCGATCCCCAAGCCGCCAGCCAAGCGTGGGGATTATTGGCAAACCAATTGGTGATGGAAATTGGTTGGAATTGGTTTTATTGGTGATGTGTATGTTATGTAGGTCATCATCATCATCAGCCAGAAGACGTCCACTGCTGAACAAAGACCTCCCCCTTTAACCTCTACACTGTATGTGTTATGTACTGTGTGTTATGTAGGTAGTTGATGCTTATTTATTAAAAGTATCTTATAATATCAGATAAGAATAGTGAATTGATAAACAAATTGCGGTTACATAAGAAGCTGAGTCGCGTCTGATTCGGTCAGTATCGGTCACAAAGGAGAGAAAGTATCGCCTTTTGAGATTCCAAACATGTTGTGAAAGTGGATCGACGCAATGCAAAAATGAGTTACTTTTACTGATTTTACTGTGATATTGAAATAACAATATAGGCAATAGCTTTACAATAGACACGCTAATATAATAGCTGATTCAGTTTATGCACCATAGCATGCTGCTGGGACTATATGTCCTAAAACTGCGACCAGAACCGGAGGATGGGCAGCAGCGTCCTATTAGTACACGGTGAACGTACTGCGATCCCGAAGCCGCCTGACAAGCGTGGGGATTATGGCAACACCCCTCTTTAATATGAGAGGCCTTTGTTCGCCAGTGGACGTTTACTGGCTGATGATCTGTGAAGCTGGTGGGACACTTTATGTTTGTTTTAAATTCATAATGAAATTAAAATATCTTTATACTCAAGGTCTTACCACGCGTAATGTTTACGTTTGCTTACAATTTTTTTAGAGACCTATTGCAAATGGGCTGTGGTCAAACAACAAACCGGTCAGTGATTAAACTAATATGTATTTTATGAGGTTTAAGCAATAGTATGTGGGTCTAAGTAAAGTTAGGCTTTCAACAGATAATCAGCTTGAGAGAAAAAGAAAACGCTCTACCGTTAATGTCTTTTTTTTTGTTTTTTTTTAGCGGTTCTTGTTTTCATCGTGATAGCTTTTTTTTTTCAAAAAAATTTATGTTTGTTTCACGAATTAACTGCACTTTGCCATAAACATTGCATTATTTAAAGCTCTATTTGCATGAGGATATCGAATTAGAGTTTTTGCAACTAAATGTGAAGGTTTCAAGGTTACAGTCTGAAAATGTGTGCCACTGTGTCAACTGTCTATACAGGGTTATAAGGAAAAGGGATGCTAAGCCGAAAGTGCAGTGCAAGTACCGTTCTTTGTCGATCGTCAAATTTGACGGTTGAGATCGTCAAATTCTATAAAATGATAAAAAGCATTTGATAGCCCGTTGGTCCAGTTGGTAGTGAATGAACCTACCTTCTGAGTTTAGGGGCGTGGGTTAGATTCCCACCTAGGACAAACATTTATATGATGAACATTTGTGTTTGTTCTATATGGAAACGTCAAGCGAAAGGTATCTATTTTTACCTAATTAAATAAGAAGAAGAAGATAAGTCCCGAAAAACATTTAAAACTATATCTGGTTGTTAATATCTATTTAAGTATGTATTTAAAACTATATTATGTATGTATATCAATCTTTGGCAGCCATATCACAAGCTTTGCTTACAGTTTGGGGTCAGATGACGGTGTGTGCAAAAATGTCCCGAATGTTTTTTTTTATTTTTTATAATGCCATTTGATCATTACTCACTATGATCGATTCTATGGCATTTTATCGAATTTGACGATCGATAAAGAACGGTACTTGCACTAGTGGTTCGTTATACTTATCACCATGAACAACTTTTACTATGAAAAAACCTGAAATCATGAAAAAATTATCAGCTTTTCCATACATTTTGCCAAGTGTGATTATAAAGAAAACATTCTACGGAACAGCTGATATTTTTTTCATGATATCAGGGCTGGTCCCTTATTAAAAGTTGTTCATATTGATGAGTATAACGAACCCCTTTGGCTTACCATACCCTTTCCTTATTACCCTGTATACACCAGGAAATTAAGGACTTGTGCAGGTTTTTGCTTGTGATCTTGTAAACATGTATTTTTTACTTATAAGTTACTAGCTGTTATTCAGAATATTTAAGCGAGTTTTTAATTAGTAGGTAAATTAGGGTTTAATCATAAAAGTACGCCCAGTTATTTTTGTTTTAACATAATTTAACCATTTTTAGTAAAAATTTCTTTAAGGAGGCCGACCCCAGGCTAAAAACGTTAAAAATAGCTATATTAAAATAAACACAGATTATGGATGATAAAAATTGCTAAGTAATAAAAAAAAAATTGCTTTTAACCATTTCGTATGTTTTTCTAAAGACAATGTCAAATTGTTTTGTGGAATTCTTGCTCAGTAATTTTTTTATCTTTAAAAATTTACGAAATAGATAGCTCAGGGGGGAGCGGGCTTTTAAGGAGTTATGAGAAATTCTGTCTTTTTTAAAATAACTCTGATTTTACCAAATTGTATATCGGGTAAAGTGTGGCGATAATGCAGGGACCTTACCCCTTACGGCTACTTTTTAACGCGGGCTCGAAACAGCACAGTGCGGAAAATCACGCGAACTTGAACCTTAACTCGACAAGATACGGTTTGCGGGCGCCCAACTTTTCGCATCGCCTCTTAAAACAGGTATAGCCGAGAGGTCTCATACGCACGTTGTCCCAAGTTTGAACAAAACAATCTTGAGACCAACACAGGCAATGATTTTACGCAGAGTTATAACTAAAACCATCTATGATAAGAAAGTAACCGGTAGGTACCCAGAAAATATCTATCAAGGCATCTGGGTGTCTTCAAAACGAGTGTGAATCGGTTTCATCTAGGCAAGCGTGCTCCATCGTAGACCGCGTATTCACTTAACATCAGGCGAGCTGGCGGCCAAGCGCAAGCCTATTTATAATTTAAAAAAAAATACAACAGTATGATTTGCCAAATTTTGGAACAATAAAGTGAATACTTTATATGATACAATGTTTATTGTGTATTACGATTAAGCAATCGATATTATTATCAATAAGCAATGAAATAAAGTCGTCAAAGCAGTTGAATAGCATTCTTTAATGACAAGGTGACGACGCAGAATAAATAGTACTGTGTATGAGTAATATCATGCTTATTGAGAAACAATGCTTTACAGTTTGATTTAAGATAAAATCTCTCGTTTTCAATATCAATGTCATTGTGTCAATATTACAATACATATTGCTTAGTGTGATGATGGCGCTGATTCTGATGTATCCTTCTCTAAACTAAACTAAATTTGACAGCTCTGTATTTCTTAATCTGAATATTGAACATAGGCCTTAGACCTCCACACTGAACCACAGCCTGCCATCTGCATCCACTATGTGCCCGAGACTCTCACGATGTCGGTCCATCTAGTGGGAGGCCTACTTACGCTGCGTCTTCCGGTTTGTGGTCTTCACTCAAGAAATTTTCTTCCCCATCGGTTATCGGATCTACGAGGGATGTGGCCTGCCCATTGCCACTTCAACTTGCAATTTTTTATAGCTATATGTCAGTGACTCCGGTTCTTAGGCGAATATCCACATTCCCATATGACAGCACAATATGTTAGCTCTGTTTGTTGCTATCCTTTTTGTACGTATTGAAATGAAAAGAGACGCTGATAATTTTAGTTCTAGTAAACAAAGAGGCTGATGCAGTATATGTAAAAACCAAAAGGGCAGTAGGAAACCAAAAAGAAAATTTATGGACCAGAATAAAAAGGAAAAGACGATGAAAAATGCTATGTCCTTTTTGAAGAACAACAATAATAATAGGAGTAAAATAAAAATAAGAGAGAGATAGACAGAGAAAAAGAAAAAGAGATGAAGCGTGCAGAGCATTCGTACCAAGACGTCAAAAGTCCAGCTGAAAAAAGGGAAAAATTCAAGCTACTCCATTAAACATACATACATTCAACATCATTATTTTTATTTTTGGTGTCTTATAAACAAATAATTGTATCGTAAATGCAAAACAAAACCCGAATATAATTTCTCCGTTCACGTCTTCAAGATACAGTGTTAGTACGCTGGTAAGTAGCTACACCCAGTATAATGTTGGCAATTGGTACGCAACAAACTTACAATATTGTGATAAATTACCTCTCATGTAACACCTAAAACAGCATTAAGCAATAACTAGGTAATATACAGATTTAATACGTAGAGTAATAGGTTTGATTGAAATTGTTTAAAGAGTTTGATTGACGTAAATGATTGTAGATGATAAAGGTTCTTGCAGTTTCCACCCCCAGATAGGCGTTTATTATCATCAAAACCTGTATTGGTTGATACTAAACATACATAAATACACACTGTTTTACTTATATTCTAGTATATCGGGGTTTCCAGCTTAAAATCAGCGTTTCCTGTATATATAGGCATTTTCTAGCTGTTTCCATTATTAATTCTTATTGTTAGCTTTTGTTGACCAGAATATGCCTCTAATATTTTTGTTTATTTTTAACTTGTCTACCTCTTATTCTTTTGCCATCGCGTGGTTGCTTCTCTGTTATGTTTTTGCCCATTTCATACTGCTGTCCCTTTTGTCCTGTCCATCACCATTTCAACTGTCTTATATTTTCTATCTTCCACTTTTGTTGTAGATCTTAGTATGTATATTGTAGGCCTTATATTCTTTTTTTTTTCTTTAGACGTCACGCTACAATACCTCTTTACATAATAGGTAAGTACTTGCAAAGTTTCGAATGAAAACGACAATTAGATATCAGTCAAAGTTGACTTCCAAGATTTTCGCGTATTTAAAAAATATGTAAGTATTATGTAATTCTTTTTTATTATTTAAAAATTACTGCAATGTTAGAGCTGCTTCTTAATTCAGATCACACATTAATTCTCACTTTTGTTTGTTTATTTGACTTTCACTAAGCATTAGGTATTCTGATGGCCACATGCGCGTGCTAAGCACATGCTATTTTATATTACCCTAGCTGTTATATGAAGGAATTTGTCATGCTGTGGACAGTTTGATGATGCAACTTTATGAATGACCACAAATTGTCAGGCCAACTGTGTCAGTTTGAAATGTGACTGGGGTTTTGTATTTTGGACATTTAGATAGACTGGTCACGCACGAAGATGCAATGATACATTTCCTTTTGAGGTGTTGCAAAATGGTCTAGTATCATGAAATGAGTAAATAGATAAGAATGTCATAGCCTTCACAGCTAACTTATGCTTACCATGAACTTACAAAGCTTAATCATGTTACGTTTAGAAAGAGACAGAAAGAACTAAATAAATAAATATTCGGGACATTTTTGCACACACGGTCATCTGACCCCAAACTAAGCAAAGCTTGTGATATGGCTGCCAGAGACTGATATATATACATATATAGGTTTAAATACATACTTAAATAGATATTAACACCCAGATATAGAACAAACACAAATGTTCAACACACAAATGTTTGTCCTAGGTGGGAATCGAACCCACGCCCTCAAGCTCAGAAGGCAGGTTCACTACCAACTCGACCAACGGGCTATCATACTACATAATATGAAATGTATAAAAATGCGTCCCATATGGTGAAAATGGATGCGTTGTATGGAAAGGCTATGCTAAACTGAAGGGGATACGTTAAACTCATCATTATGAACAAGTTTTAGGGACTAACCCTGAATCCACGAAAAATTATCAGCTGTTCCATTTTCAGTCTGATTTGTTATAATATTATTTTAAGTAGGTATGTGCTTATGCTAGTGGAGATCATGGCGCCGAAGTAAGAGTAGTTTTATGATGGCCCAGGATCCTCTGTTTCGTCACAATCATCACCTATGGCTATCAGTCACCTTCGAGCGGCTATAAAATCTGCCGCTTACTTATGACGGATGATGTGTTACAATTACAACAGTGGCTTTGATTCCACATTTATTGTGCGAACTGCTAGTCTGTGGAATTCGATGCGTGAGTGGGTGTTCCCCGATAGTTACAATCTGGGTGTCTTCAAGTCGAGAGTGAATAGGTTTCTTCTAGGCAAGCGTGCTCCACCGTAGGCCGCATCATCGCTTAACATCAGGCGAGTTGGTGGCCAAGCGCAAGCCTATTTATAATAATTTAAAAAAAAAGTGGCACTTAATAATTTTCTTACCGAATTTCACCAAGAGCGAGAAAATTATGTCCTGAAAGTGCATAAAGGCAATAGAATGTAGTGCAAATATTGGCATATATCCGGGAAGCACGCCAGCCCAAGGTCCAAGGGTTGCATTGCGCCGGCGCGCGAAAGTAGACGCGGTTCACTGGAGCCATTTGAATGCACGATATCGAGCAAATTGCGAGTAATTGTTGATTTTAAATGCAAATAAAAGACCTGGGGCCTTACAGCCAACGGCTAACTCGGTACCAAACTAACGTTAAATCTGCTCAGTTGGAAAATCACGCGACCGCAAACCGTATCTGGGCGCGTTAAAGTTCACGTTCGCGTGATTTTCCAACTGAGCGGATTTAACGTTAGTTTGATACCGAGTTAGCCGTTGGCCGTAAGGCCCCTGCTAGAAGCTGAAATAAATAAATATTCGGGACATTTTTGCACACACGGTCATCTGACCCCAAACTAAGCAAAGCTTGTGATATGGCTGCCAGAGACTGATATACGTACATATATATTTTTAAATACATACTTAAATAGATATTAACACCCAGACATAGAACAAACAGGTAAGGGTTCTAACTAAAATATTTAGTAACACATCTTTCAGCTAAAAATAAATAAGTTAATAGTTTTTTTTAAACAAAGGTTTTGCCTTAGCATATTTAATTTATTAAATATCCATTTAACATATTTTAATGGAGTATCTTGTTGCATTCATTAATTCCTATAACCACCTTCCGACTTCATCATCAGAAAAGCTTCATGGTATCATATTAATGCATTGTCATTAGAGTTACATTGATTTACCAAATTTAAACTCAATTGAATGCTGGAAAATGGGTCAAATTAGGTTTGCAAAATATACACACAAACAATAAAACTATTTCTGGCTGTTGGATTGTCTTCAGACCTTCAACGGTCTATGGGCAGTCTAACTGTATTTGTAGTTTTAGATTTAGCCTGTATTTTGTTTAGTTAATAAAGGCACTTGCCCAGTAAAAAAAAAAAAACAATAAAAGCTTGTAAAATTTAGGTTAATAGCAATTCATGTGATACCTACTGATAGTAAAAAATTCAAGTCCATCTATAGATAAAAAAAACTTAAATAGTATTTAAGTTTTTTTAACGGTCGATTGCCTTCGAAGACAAGGCTAGTAAAGAAAACATTAATGATCATTATCCACTGCCTTTTACTCGTTTTAACTCGTAGGTATGACTTAAGTTAATCTTTTTAGCAATCTACTATGTGGGCAGAAGACTAAGGTATGATAAGTCTGGCGCTTACCACCATAAAAGATTATCTAATTTCGTCACATTTCCATGATTTATCCACGCTTCACATACAATCTTGAAACCACGTTATGGTTTACTCACGAAGCGTAGTTAGTTATATTATACATAGTATTGTACCTAGCAAGGTCGCCTGTCGTAACAACCGGTTGAGCTTTCTTGAATGGAGAGAGTGATCACGTGGACTACTTGCAATTCAATTATAAACTATTTGACTGAAGATACGGTTTTGCTCTTCGTAGTCGATACTGGTCAACTGTGAGTTAACGATTACGAATCAATAAATTTACCTAATATAACACTGTTTTAAACTATCACGGTTGTTCACTAAAGTTATATGATTATTTACCGTGGTAAGGTTGTGGAATGAGCTCCCGATATTTCGGCGCAGTTACATGCACCATGTTCACGGGAAGACTGAAGAATGCGGGTGGTTGGTCGAACAGTTAAAAAGTTAGGTGCAGACATAACGATCTACCCTCTTTCTTAGTCTTTTGCTACGGTTATCACTGGAACTCGAACTCGAACCTAAGTCCCGACAAAACACACTCACTGTATCACTGCGTATAGTATTTTGAACGCGAACTTTTATTTTTAAGGCAACCTAATACTGGATTCACGCACTGGCGAGTGCTCATTCCACAACCTTACCACGGTAAATATTCCGTAAATAATCATATAACTTTACCTAATAATACTTGCAAAATCGTAGAGTAGGAATAAAAGTGGCACCAGGAATAGCCCTTGTGCAAATCATAAACAACAACAAAAACAGAATCAGCTTAACACGTTCCCACTGCCCTGACATTGGAGGTGCCGCATTCTACCAGATCAACTGATACTAGGCTCACATGCTCAGTATGTTTATATAGGGTGCAATTATATCTTCTATACATGTAATAGGCTTTGTCCTGAATGACTGATTGACTATCAACGCACAGCCTAAACCGCTGATCGTAGAGACCTGAAACTTGGAGGGTGAGTTCTTTGCATGACGTAGGCATCCGATAAGAAAGGATTTTCCGAAATTCTACCCCTAAGGGGTAGGGGGGAAAAGTTTGTATGGGACAACGTGATTCCTTGGTCCAATCTACTTCAAATTTTGCATAAACCTTTTTTAACAGAATTGATGGAAGACGTTTTTCGTATTTTATTGAAATTCATCCCCCGACGGGGTTAAAAAGGGGAAGAAAGTTATTTAGGCGGTGATTTGCTTCGAAGTTGATATCAATACTCCTTAGTGCTTTTGATTTAAATTACATTTTATTTTGACAGATGTTTGAAAACTCAATCCTATTTTATTCAAAAAAGGACGAACTCACTTAAAAACATAAGCAAATACTCTTTAAAATTGGAATGTCTCGAAAGTCGAAGTACTATATATTAGTACCTCATTTGAAGGTTTCTAAGCTTATAGAGGTTATGCACTTTAGGACACGGGCTCATAGGGGCGTTTGTTGTGTAAAATAAAACTTTTAGTTTGTCTTCGAAGTTTAATTTAGTGTAAAAACCAAACAAAAATCCTATTAAAACCATTTTTGACTTCTACGCGGATGAAGTCGCGGGCAAAAGCTAGTCTCAGTATAATTTGGGGCCCGTGGCAAATTCTTTTGATGGGGCCATATTAAATAAATTCGTCATGTTTTTCTTAGTTTAAGTTTGATCACTACATTTTTGTTTAGGATGTGTTGATATTCTTAATGATTAATTTGAATTTGTATTATGGTCTTTAATTTATTTTAAGCTTTAAAAAATGTTTTTTTTTTTTAAGTAAAATATAATATAACCCAGGTGCAATATTAAAAAAATATTTCTGTGCTTGTGGTCTTTTGGGCTGGGGCCCTCTTGGGTCGGGGACCCGTGGCATTTTGCCAGCCCTGCCACCCTATAGTTACGCCACTGGTGTTGAGATATCTACTTGTACCAGGGATGTATCTTCTGGAGCAATGCCATCATCATTATTATCAGCTTATCGTGTTACCACTGCTGGGACACAGTGACACTGACCTCTCAGAGAGAAAGGATGAGTCTTTTTTCACCATGCTGGCCCTTGGTGAATGTCATAAAGTTTTTAAACTTTTGAAGTTTTTGGACATACTGGTTTCTTCACCATATTTTCCTTCACCGTTGTTAAGCGATAGCATCGAAACTGCTCATAATCTTCGACCAAAATAAAATGAATGGACGGGCCCAGAATAAGCGCATTTTTGAAGATTACAAAATGAGCACCGGCTCTCACTTTGAGTCGGTCTCTAGCCGTAGTGCGACACATTAATTTTGTTACATGATAACGAAACATCTGACAAAACTATGCCTTCGTGTGCTTCCAGAAGTGTAATAATAACACAACATAAAACCGCTGTCTATTTTTTGTAACAAATGTACTGTACATGGTTATAATTAGGCGTATTTAGACGGTTTGACTCTTTTTACTGAGCAAGTTCAATGGTTATGGCCCGTCCATTCATTTTATTTTGGTCGAAGCTCATAATTTATTTGAGTACTTAATAAGTCATTGATTCAGGGCCAGGGATTGAACCTGGTGTCATCAGATTGTAAAGCGCAGTGTTCGGCTACCACGGCTCAAAATCATAAAATACGTTTCTAAATAAGAATGTGTTAAGTTAAAAGTTCCGTAACATTTTAAACGACGTACAAGCGGCATTGTCATTTGTGCTGAGATTTGTACATCTACCCGCATACCATAGTAATGTTGGGATCGTTAAACTATGTTTTACATAATCTCTACATAGTACAAATTGAAGTCGCTTTCCGCGTCTGTCTGTATGTCTGTATGGCCACACATCACATCATCAGCTATTAAATGTCCACTGCTGAACAAGGCCTCCCTCTTAGAGAGGGGTGTTGCCATAATCCCCACGCTTGGCAGGCGGCTTGGAGATCGCAGTACGTTCACCGTGTACTAACAGGACGCTGCTGCCCATCCTCCGGTGGTTCGGGTCGCAGTTTTAGGACATACCCGGGTCTGTATGGCCGCTAACTCCTAAACCACGTAACGGATTTTGATGCGGTTTCCACCATCAGTTAGATACATTTTCAAGGAAGGTTTATATATATATAACTAGCGACCCGCCCCGGCTTCACACGTAAATTACACCCGTGCCAAGCCGGGCGAGCGGGTCGCTAGTAATATTATAAATGCGAAAAGTTTGTTGGTTTGTTTGTTCCTCTTTCACACAGCAACAGATCGCCCTGATTTTTTGCATGTGTATATTTCAAGTGCTGGAAAGTGATATAGGCTACTTTTGATCATCATCGTCATCATCACTATTTTTCATCACTACGCGGGTGAAACTGCGGGGAGCATCTAGTCCTCCATAAATATAATGACAGCCATTCTACCAATGATAACTACGAATTAACACGATAAGATCTATTACCATTTTGCTCTAGATTCGACCTAAATACAGTTTTAAGTAACCCTATTGTTAGAAGGCTCGTGGAGTAACAAACGAAACAGATTCGTACAATCATTATCATGACGGCTTCATAGTCCATAATTAATCTATGACTTTGATTAATAACTATCAAACTCTTAACATGATGACCTTATTGTAACAATACAATATTTAAAAGCAGCAAACCAACTATCGGACGCGTCCGTAAGCCTCCGCTGGCGAATGACTATTCATCATCATCATCATCATTAGCCAGAAGACGGATTCAGCAACGAATCCCTGGTCAACCAGGGATTCGTCTCAAGACTAAGCTTCTTAGTCTTGAGCATCGGCGCAAGGTTGCTAGTCTATCGGTTTTTTATCGGATACATTTCGGAGAGTGTGCTACAGATCTGCATGATTTAATTCCCTCCTGCCCATTTTTCTAACGGACTGCCAGAGTGGGTACGAAGAATCGACACCGCTTTATGGTTGATATTCCGAGAACCCGTACGAAGCGCTTTGATTCCACATTTATTATGCGAGCTGCTAGTCTGTGGAATTCGCTGCCTGAGTGGGTGTTCCCCGATAGTTACAATCTGGCTGTCTTCAAGTCGAGAGTGAATAGGTTTCTTCTAGGCAAGCGTGCTCCACCGTAGGCCGTATCATCGCTTAACATCAGGCGAGTTGGCGGCCAAGCTCAAGCCTATTTATAATAAAAAAAATAAAAAAAGTCGTACGTCCAATGCTAACATTTAACCTCCACACTGAACGACAGCCTGCCTTTTGCATCCATTGGATGCCCGCGACTCTCACAATGTCGTCGGTCCATCTAGTGGGAGGCCTCCCTACGCCGCGTCTTCCGGTTCGTGGTCTCCACTCCAGAACCTTTCTTACCCATCGGTTATCGGTTCTTCGAGTGGTGTGGCCGGCCGATTGCCACTTCAACTTGCAAATTTTAACAGCTATGTCGGTGACTTTGGTTCTTTGGCGAATATCCAGGTTCCGGATTCTATCGCGCAAAGAAACTCCGAGCATAGCTCTCTCCATAGCCCGCTGTGTGACTCTGAGTTTTTCCAAAAGGTTAAGGACCACGTCTCAGTACCATATGTCATCACTGGCAACAGACACTGTTGCCAGAATGACTGTTACGTTTGCACAATTGTTTGGACGATTTTTTTATTGGTTTATGATTATCAAAAACATCCAGCGCGCCAGAATAATTGCTTTCGGATGTCCGATCACGGCCACGTAATATGATCGATAGTATGTACAGTTTAGTGTGAATGTATTAAAGTGGTTCGTTGCACAAATGGCGGGAAATTCAAATTTCAAACAGTTTTCTTGTCCTTGTAGCTAGGCCGTGTAATTATTGTAAACAACCATGATGTTTGCGCAAATTGATTATTATTCTTTACAAAATCATGTAAAGCTATTTATCTCTAATGCACATTATTACTTACATTTGTGAAAAAACAAATTTTTGCTGTTTCAAACGGTTTATTCACAAATGTAAGTAATACGGTGCGTTACTGTTAAATAATTGTACATTATAATGTAAAGAACAGCGAGCATTTTGCGGAAACACTGTGTTATTTAAAAATAATTACCTGGCCTGGCTACTAGGACCAAAACTGTTAAAAATTTGAATTTACCGCCATAGGTGAATCGTACCACCTTAAAAAGATTACGTCCGACAGCCGCGAATCATAGCCGAGTCCGATAATTTATTTGCAGCTTAAGCACAAATGCTATAGTAAAAATTATTCGCGTATGAAATGGGGGAAAAGGCTTCCGCCATATTGAATTTATTGTGTCGTCTTTAAGTTTTCATATTCTTCTCAGAAAATCAAAATCTTCAAATGGGTATCATCATCATCATCATCAGCCAGAAAACGTCCACTGCTGAACATAGGCCTCCCTCTTTAACCTCCACACAGAACAACAACCTGCCTTTTGCATCTACTGGATGCCAGCGACTCTCACAACGTCGTCGGTCCATCTAGTGGGAGGCCTACCTATACGCTGCGTCTTCCGGTTCGTGGTCTCCACTCAAGAACCTTTAAATCAAATGGTTTCAAATCAATTACTGGTCCGCCATCATTGGGAATCCGCCATATTGGATTTTGAATGGGATCATTTAGTTAACCATTTCATCCAAACTAAACGTGTATGCGAACATTCAGCTCAATTGGTTGATAAATATTAAAAAAAAAATTGTTTCAAGATTTTATCAATACTAACAACCTCTAATAAATGCAATTAATGTAATAAATGCTTTTAATAAGCCAAACACGGCAAACCGTTTGAAAATTGTTTAGTTTGGTTATTGTGTCAAATCCTACTAATATTATAGTAGGAATTAAGTTTTGTATGTATGGATGTTTGTTCCTCTTTCACGCTGCAACGGAACAACGGATCGACCTGATTTTTTGCATGGGTATAGTTCAAGAGCCAGAGAGTGACATAGGCTACTTTTCATCATCATCATCACCATTTTTCATCACTATGCGGGTGAAACCGCGGGGCGCAGCTAATACTTTATGAATGTGTTACGTTAAATAAAATTTTGTCAAAAAACTAAAGACTTTACAAGGTTGAGCAACAAATTTTCACATTTATCAATGAAAAAAAAAAAATTAGTATTTACATATACATTCTCCTGAATCATTTGCAATTAATGTTTAATGGATTCTTTCATACACATGTCATGTTAGAGGTTATTATGAAAACATGGGATAATAATTAAACTCACGATGAGTTACCGAATTCTTACTACATACGGAGTGTATCTACAATCCTCAATATTTTAGTAGATAGGTATATTATGTTTTCAGTATGATAACGGAATTCTCATTAAAACATGTGTCTAAACGGGTCGCTATGGCAGTTCTGTTACTCAGATCTCGGATTTACAATCAACGACAGAACGGAGAAGGTACGTGTCAGTTACCATTTTTTGTCAATACGACAAGGCCAATTTGAATGCGGTTGTTTTAGCTGTTGGATCAACATCTTCACAGCTGCTTAAAAGTTATGAGTTGGTTCCCGGAGATTCGTTCCATATTGTGTGCGCTGAAATAGATATCAAAAGCTACTTACATGGACTCCGTAAGAGAAAGTGTACTTGGGATGAGGATCAAACTGATCATGAGCGTTCTGCAGATCAGAGTCCCTGTTGTAGTGGCTCAACGTCAGCGGACCTGCTCTGAACGGCTGCTTTATCTTCGCTATTCTGTACGGCTCTGCTGCTTCCCTATCCTCTTCCAACTGCTTCAAATGCCCGCTGTGGTGCGGCCGCGACCGGAATTGATATTTCTTCGGCGGGCTCGTCCTTAACTTCGTCAAGACCAACTGTGACTGAGGCAGCCTGTACCCTTTATAAACTTCAATCGGCTTTGGTCTTGAAAACTCTTCCAAGCCTTGCTCTTGTTGCTTTTGTTCACTGTATCCAGTATATTCTTCTACGGTCTTCGGGTAGTATCTTTTGAACGCCTGGTTTTCATGGTTAGGTTTGTATTCTCCTATGTAATTTGGTTTATTAGCGAAATTTGATATAGCACGCTCTCTTTCATGTTCTGGTAACTTGGTGTCCGGGTCGTCCAGGTAGCCCAATAGGGCTTCGTCTAATGTTTTGTAGGTGTTGTAAGCGTATTCTGGTTCTTTAGCTCCTGGGCCGGTGTCGTCGTATTTATTTTCTAATGCAAATCTGATTTGGGCTTCCGAGGCTACTGAATAGAGCGGCAGAGGGTAGTAAGCTTTGGTGACGGCTGCTAGAGAAAGCAGGATCGGTATCTGTGAACAAAGAATACGATCTTAAGTTGATTGTAAAAGTAAGATGTTCAAGACAAAAGTGCGTGAAAACGCCTACAATAACGAAGATAAATGAAATAATAGCCATTTTAAACCAACTTTCAAAGAGGAGGTTCTCTATTCGACTGAAAGAAAAAAAGAAATTCTTTCTATTCAAAAATAATTTATATATATATATTAATATATATATTTTTTTTAATATTTTTTTTTATATATTTTTTTTTTCTTTTTATTCGACTGCATATGTTTTTGTGTATATGTCACACGATATTTCCGCCAATTGTAAAATTAAAGAAAATATTTCACCTCTAACTTAGAAAGTTAGAAAGAAGAAGTGGAATTAGTGAGTATTTATTATATTACATTAATCACACTAATATTATAAATGCGAAAGTTTGTTTGTCATTATGTATGTTTTTCCGCACTCAACTCCGTAACAGCCAAATTCTGAAAAATGCTTTTTCTAGTAAATAAATATAGTCTTTACACACTTATAAATAATATAAAATGGGCATTACCAAAGCAAATAATTAATCTATCATTCAAGTTTATGCGGTCGGGAATCGTACCCAGGACGTTCTGCTCATGAGGCAGTCGTACTACCACCGAGCCATACCGATAGCATTTTTGTTTAAACAAATAATAGGCTTGCGTTTGACCACCATCACGCCTGATGGTGATCAAACGCAACCACCAGCATTTGGTCGTCGTATACTAGAGGAAAGCACACCAGGGTCAACAAAGACCGCAGAAAGTGACTAAACATTGTCATTGCAAACATCGAGATAATATTCTTATAGAGTCAAAATGTCTCAGTGAAAACAATCATAAAACGTCCGAGTATCATTGTGCATACATTGTATCAATTATATACTTCACAATGCCACATTTACTCCAATTTAGACGTTATATCGCTTGAATAGTGTTCAACGTTAGTTGTCCGCTATGTCATCGTAGCTCTGGTATCGCGCGTCGTTGTAGTCGGATCGCGGTTACCTTGTAACTAACCAAAAGGTATTCGTAGCGTGCGCCGTGTTTTGGTTCGGACATTTTTTTGGCACGATTGTGACTCTATATTTTATGTATCTCGATGCATTCTAATTACAAGTGTGCAGTAACAATAATAATTCTCAAGTCTATTAACACTTGCACTGGCCGTATTTTTAACGTTTACCATAGTTTCCGCTAGTTAAACACGTAACCGTGTAACGACCTCTCATTCAATATTAGATTCTATATCTATTCCAATAGAGACTTTTCTACTAGCAAGTTTTTTGTAAAGGTAAGTAGTCCAGTTAAGTAAGTTTATTTGTGTTGTGTCAGTTAATGCTAATGAACGTTTTCACTCGTTTTTCATACTGATGAGTTTTGCGTGTTATGTAAGATGCAGACTATTCCCACGTGGTTGTGACCGAGATTTACGTTGAGTGGGTATGTAATTATTACTCGTTTCAAACATATTTGGATACCCGTTTAATAGTGATGACTACGAAGTAATTATACGGGGTTACGTGGAAAGGGTGTACTAAGCCAAAAGTGGTTTATAATATTAATAAATTATGTATTATGTGTTCATATCTACATAGTATAAATTAAAGTCACTTTCCGCGTCTGTCTTCCTGTATAACCGCTAACTCCTCAAAAACCACGCAACGGATTTTGATACGGTTTTCACTATCAGTTAGATATTTTTTTACGGATGATTTATGTATATGACTAGCGAACCGCCCCGGCTTCGCACGTAAATTACACCTGTGCGAAGCCGGGGCGCGTCGCTAGTATAAAATAAAGTCGCTTTCTGCGTCTGTCTGTATATCCGCTAACTCCTCCTAAACCATTACGTGCCATTACAACCTAATTTTGATGCGGTTTTCACCATCAGTTAGATAATTTTTGACGGGAGGTTTACATAAAATAAAACTTATACCCGTGTAAAGCCGGGTGTATAGCTGGTAATGAATAATTTCTAGATCAAACACTACAAAAATCAACTGTTCCCAGTGAGGATATCTTAGGCTGTTCCATAGAAAACGGTCACTTACGTTCGACAAAATGTATGGAATAGCTGATATTTTATTGGGGTTTCAGGGATGGTCCCATAGTATAAATTTATTGGAATATCAACTCTGAAACTGTGTGGTATCTTCGTGCCCGGAAAGTGTCTTTTTTTATTTTATTATTGAATTTTTTAGATAAAGCCGGTTACTCTCACTATAGTTTCAACCGCATTAGACGGTTTTTTTCAAGGTCAATGCGCGCGCAGCTGCGTCTCGCTTTGCACTACGTCGGAGTAACCGGCTTAATCTTACGTGAGTAATTCCCGTGCAATATAAATAAAATGTCTTTTTTTACCTTCTGCAGGCCTGGCATGGGCTGTGGATAAATAGTCTTTCCACCGTATTTATCCACGCCTAGACGCGATAAAGCTAGAATATGGATAGGTTTGTCTTTTTCTCGCGGGATAAAAACGGTGGAAAGACAATTTGTCCACGGCCCGTGCTAGGCCTGCTGCAAGAGTAATTTAGTTCACGTAACTCTTTACTCTTTTTTATCTAAATGTATTATTAATTAATTTGATCTGCCACAGAAATAGCAGAAGTACACTATCATTAGCTCGTTTCCGTCCACCGTAGGACTTAGACCTGTGTGGTACGAAATTTTGATTCGATTTTTGTCAGTAATTGCTATTGTTAAGCGTTTATAATGGTAGTTAGTAGCTACAGTACGTACATTTCTTAACTGAAAGGATATGGCGGATTTAATAGATCCGTTCTAGTGTTGCAAGTATTTGCATTGTTTTAGCTATTTAGCCCGAATGGCTGATTGTGTTGGCAATCTACAATCTATTTACACTTTTCACTCTATTTCTCTAGAATCCATCGCACTGTTAATCTCACAATTGATCAAATATAGTTTAAAAAATATGTGTTAAAAGTTGACAAAGGGCACGGACCCAGGAGTCCGTGGAGAATAAATAAACAATTAAACAAAAAAAAAAAACTCACAATTTGATTTTTCAATTAAATAATTGTCTTGCGTTTAAGCACCACCTCGTCTGATGTTAAGCGATGATGCGGTCTACGACAGAGCATGCTTGACTAGAAGAAACCGATTTACTCGTGATTTGAAGACACCCAGATTGTAACTATCGGAAACGCCATTCAGGAAGCGCATTCCACAGACTAGCAGTTCGCACATTAAAAGTGGAATCAAAGCGCTTCGTACGGGCTTTTGGAATATCAACAATGAAGGGGCTTGCCTTTTCATGCCCACATCTGTAGTCTGATAGAAAAAATTGCAGGAGGGAATTAGATTATGTAGATCCGAGTAATTTCATACTATTTGACTAATATTATAAATACGAAAGTTTGTGCGTGTTTTTTAATAAAAAAAATTTACTCAAGTCCAACCACAGAACGATTTTTTTTGTAAAATTTATTCCACAATAATTAATGCATATATGTACATGTACTTAGACCCGGGTATGTTCTAAAACTGCGACCAAAACCACTAGAGGATGGGCAGTAGCATCTTCCTACTTGAATGGTGGAACCTCCTGCGATCCCCAAGCCACCTGCCAAACGTGGGGATTATGGCACCCCCCCCCCCCCCCCCCCCCTTAGGGGAGGCCTATGTTCAGCAGTGGACTTCTTCTGGCTGATGATGATGATATGTACTTAGGTATATACTTGTAATATTTATATGTACGGATCCTTAAAGGATAGCAAGTGAAACTGTAGGGGTCAGCTAGTGATAATGACACTAAAATAAAATATGGTTTTGAAATCGCAAAGGAAAGTGGGCGAAGGCTGTTTATTATTTTGGAAAATAACCAATTTTGTAACGTATTTTTATAGATTTAGAAATTCATGCAAATTAGACAGTTTTATAGATATTTTTAATGAAATTTGGTATTTTGAAGATGTATTATGGAGCAAGGTTACGCTCGTAGTTTTGAAATGTCGGTAGGCCTATTCAATTTAAATTCTTGGGTTTGTGTAACATTGTATACTCATCATGCTTGAAGATCATTGAAGAACGGGGTCCATACATCTACCATACTAAGGGATCAAGGTCTAAGACCATTATGGGCTTGCGTTTGCGTTAAATAATTAACCCATTCAGGCAGCGCATTCCACAGACTAACAGTTCGCACAATAAAAGTGGAATCAACGCGCTTCGTATGGGTTTTCGGAATATCAACAATAAAGCGGTGACGACTCTTCGTAAACTCTGGCAGTCCGATAGAACAATGGGCAGGAAGGAATTAGATCATGCAGATCCGAAGCAAACTCTCCGAAATGTATCCGATAAAAAACCGATAGACCAGCAACTTTGCGTCTACGCTCAAGACTAAGAAGCTTAGTCCGAACTAAGGATTTATTGCTGATGAGCTTCTTGGCACGTACACACTGTTATGCCTCAAGCTGGTACTTAGCTGATACATCCCAAAGGTGAGAGCAGTATGCACGACCATTGTGGCAATGATAGCTCAGTGGACAACGCGTTCGTATCTGAAACCTCAGGGTGTGGTTCAAAAAGAAAACGTTGTAAGGTAAAGGGCATTAATTAACATCTGACGATAGTGGCTGACAATGGAGAGAGCAATGCTCGGAGTTTCTTTGCGCGATAAAATCCGGAACGTGGATATTCGCCAAAGAACCAGAGTCACCGACATAGCTGTTAAAATTTGCAAGTTGAAGTGGCATTGGGCAGGCTACATCGCTCGAAGAACCGATAACCGATGGGGAAGAAAGGTTCTGGAGTGGAGACCACGCACCGGAAGACGCAGCGTAGGGAGGCCTCCCACTAGATGGACCGACGACATTGTGGGAGTCGCGGGCATCCAGTGGATGCAAAAGGCAGGCTGTCGTTCAGTGTGGAGGTTAAAGGTTGAGGCCTATGTTCAGCAGTGGACGTCTTCTGGCTGATGATGATGATAGTGGCTGAGTGGTAGCATGTATGTTTTAAAATCTGACGGCACCCGATTTGATCCTCGGCCCTGCACCAATTAATTATTATACTTATGTGCCCGATGCCATCGCTCAAAAACGGTGAAGGAAAATATCGCGATCAAACCAGTATGCAAGAACCTGCACTGGGGCCAGCATGGTGGCTTAGGGTCAATTCTTTCTCTCTCTCTCTCTCTCTCTCTCTCTCTCTGAGAGAAGGCCTGTGTCCCAGTAGTGGGAACATGAGAGGGTGATAATGAAGAATGAATGAGTTGTGGTCAATTGCCTGTCAAAAAGAGTAGTTAAATAAGCAGTAGTGACGACTCTTAGGCACCCTAAAACTAACACCAGGGCTGGCCCGTCAGCCTGCTCGAAGAGAATACGACAATGTTTGGAATCCGACAGTTTACAACTCGGTCAAGGCGCGAGAGATTTCAATGATCGCCCTACTTGTTTTAATGTCTTGTTTACATTGTACTTTGGGAAAGTGAACCTTAGGTCTAGAGTATACAGATTGTTGGCGCTGAGGTACTTACGTCATTTTGTAGTTAGGTTTAGTAGCTTCTTGTTTGGTGTTTTCATTGAAAGGGATTGACGGACAAAAAAGTACCGCTGACTTTAATGAACAATCTACTAAAGGTTGTTCGATAGAATTCCAAGCATTGTTGAGCAGAATGTAGCAATTTGTGATTAAATCTATTGGTGATCAATGACGTATATGTTCATCATGAAATGATCATCAGTGACCGTTCCCTTATGGTACCTACCTATCATATAATGATCATTGTACAAAGAAAGTGGTAGTTTTTTACTATTTTACCAGAATACAACTCCACATGTCCCTTGTCTAATCAACAATTGTTACTCTTCACAAATTAGTAACGCGTGAAACAATTTTTAAGTATTAAAATTTGCAATGGGCATGTTACATCGCTCGAATAACCGATAACCGATGGGGAAGAAAGGTTCTTGAGTGGAGACCACGAACCGGAAGACGCATCGTAGGTTGGTCTCCCACTAGATGGACCGACGACATAGTGAGAGTCGCTGGCATCCAGTGCATGCAGATGGCATGGCATGCTGTCATTCAGTGTGGAGGTCTGAGGGGGAGGCCTAACGTCTTCTGGCTGATGATGATGATAAACGAATTTTTATTAAATTCGGCAACATGTTTCGCAAAGATAGTTTTTGCTAATATTTTTATTTTGAAAATTTAAAAACGGGAAAATTGCGTATCACAGCTAATTTAGAATACTTTCCTAGTTGTGATCTTAGCAAAATTCATCATCATCATCATCATCATTTCAGCCATAGGACGTCCACTGCTGGACATAGGCCTCCCCCATCGATCTCCAAAAGGGCCGGTTGGAAGCGGCCTGCATCCAGCGATTCCCTGCGGTCTCTTTTAGGTCATCTGTCCATCTTGTGTTAGCAAAATTATTTAGCAGCAATTGTTCACATCACAACTGAGTAAATTGTATTGAAACTTGTTCAAAAATAAAATGGTCAAGTTCCTTTTACCGTTACGTAAAATATCGAAATTACAACACGATTACAACTCCACATGAGCTTAAACGTATAGTTTTTACTTAAATTTAGCTGCTCAGCTATGTAAAATTCAAACTAAATGGTTATTGGCGTGTGACTTGTTCTATGAAAAACAGTAACTAACCATTGAAACCACAGGCCTGGTTAAAATCATACTTCCTACTAATATTATAAACGCGAAAGTTTGTATGGATGTTTGTTCCTCTTTCACGCAAAAACTACCGAATGGATTTTAATGAAAGTTTACAATAATAAGCATAGCTTATACCTTAGAATAACACAGGCTATAACGCGTTGTAGTAACGAGGCCGAATGCCGAGCTCTACGCGTACGAAGTAGCGGGTTTCAGCTAGTAATATTATAAACTAGCGACCCGCCCGCCCGGCTTCGCACGGTTGTAATTTACGTGCGAAGCCGGTGCGGGTCGCTAGTTATACATATAAACCTTCCTCTTGAATCACTCTATCTATTAAAAAAACCGCTTCAAAATCCGTTGCGTAGTTTTAAAGATTTAAGCATACATAAGGACGGACAGACAGCGACAGCGACTTTGTTTTATACTATGTATTATAGTGATGCGAACGTGTGTTTGTTTGCTGGTTTGTTGGTTTGTTTGTTCCTCTTTCACGCTGTAACTGAACAACGGATCGACCTGATTTTTTGCACGGGTATAGTTCAAGACCCATAGAGTGACGTGGGCTACTTTTCATCATCATCATCATCATCATCATCATCATCACCATCACAATTTTTCACTACGCAGGTGAAACCGCGGGGCGCAGCTAGTGGTCTATGAACTAACTGTAATAATCTGGCGGTATATCTAACTACACTGATTGATACTCATTCAACGTTTGAAGCTGATGATTTTGACAATGCATTTAGTTTTTCCATAAATGCAGGTTCCGCATATAGACTGTAATAAGCTGGAAGGAAGTCTTTGGACTCATCATTATGCACAACTTTTACTATGGTACCATCCATAAAATCGCGTAAAAACTATCTGCGTTCCATAGAAAACGATCATTGGCACTCGACAAAATGTATGGAACAGCTGATAATTATTTTTCGCGGTTTCATGGTTTGTCCTTTAAAGATAAAGATATAAAATAAAATAGTAAAAGTTTTTTTATTACTATTACAAGTAGGCTTGCGCTTGGCCGCCAACTCGCCTGATGTTAAGCGATGATGCGGCCTACGATGGAGCACGCTTGCCTAGAAGAAACCTATTCACTCTCGACTTGAAGACACCCAGATTGTAACTATCGGGGAACACCCAGTCAGGCAGCGAATTCCACAGACTAGCAGTTCGCACAATAAACAAGTAAGTAATAAGTTGTTCATGATGAGTATAATGACCTCCTTTCGGCGTAGTACAGTCTATATGCGTAACCCTGTCGGCTCATAGCTGAGCGTCGTGATGATCCCGACCGGTAATTTTCTGGACAATTTGTTGCCATCTATGCCGATCAGCGGCCTCATGTGTGGCGTCACTAATTTTGGTATTAAGCTATTTCGGGCTTTGACCCTTAGACCTTTTTCCTTCCACCTGTATAGGTATGTGTATTGAAAAGTAGGTAACTAAGTCTACCTCGAACAGATGATTTTTGATGATAATTAGGTATGTGTAGATGATGGACTCTTACCTAATTGTCGTTGATTTGTGAAATTTACATTTTATAGCGTTGACCATTTTACAGAGATTTTATTTTGTACCATTTTTTTAATAATAATGTTTGATTAATTTAATGGTGAAACTCTATAGGTAATACAATTTCTTCAGTTACTTTTGTAAATCGAACACTTACCGCAAATCGCAACATCTTGAATTAACTAAACTGTCACTGGCAACACAATCACAGAAAAGTAAACCGTTTCATTCAAGCATCGAACTCATTTAAATTCAAATTTGGAACACAAGTAACCGCCACTGACGTCCGTCGTTGAGTGACGGCGAGTAAATACGCAAGCACGCGACCGTACGTAGTTTTTATGCAAGCGGTCTGCCGATCGCGTAAAGCCTACAATGTATTTAATTAAACTTATCAACAGTAGCGCCGCTATCACTTATACAAACTTTATCTTATTCTGTGTCATTTCCATACAATTCCATATTGCTTATAATACCATTGTAATTTTTTCCAAATAAACATTTTTATTATTATTAATTTTTAATTTTCGTGTAGTTCCAAAAATCACCACAGACATAACATTGCCTATTTACAAGCGATTTGTGTATCGAACCATCTATCAAGAATTCGGAAGTGGTATAAGCCCACTTAGTACACAAGGCATTTCCACGGTTTCCGTACATTTCGTAATACTTTTTGACTATTTGGAAAGTTTTGTTGCGAAATGTAACATTTAAGTCTAATTAGAAAAAGGTTGCCGCTTTTAAAACCCTTTTCTCCATATTTTGCTATTATAAATGACTAGCAGACCTGACAGACGTTGTCCTGTCTTAGAACTGTCAAACACACAAAGTTAAAATTGTAAATCTTATTTTTTTACACCTTGGGTCACATTATTGGAGTTTTAGTAAGGATCCCTATTATTTTTTTGAAAATTTATATAGCCTATGTGACCCGGGGATAGTGTAGCTTCCCAACAGTGAAAGAATTTTTCAAATCGGTTTAGTAGTTTCGGAGCCCATTCAATGCAAACAAACAAACAATCAAATCTTTCCTCTTTATAATATTATATTAGTATTAGTATATTAGTATAGATGTATGTCAGAATAGCCGGTAAACATACATTGCAGAACGAAATTTTTAATAAAATAACTACAAAGAACGCGACAGATGAAGAAAGCGAATTATTAGCCTTAAAGGATCTGCAACGTATTTGTGATGTTACAAGTATCTTTAGTTAACGGTAACCACTTACCATCAGGCAGCCGTGTTTTATTTGATTTTTTATTTTAAATAGGTCTACTATTGGTCTCCAATTCACCTGATGGAATGCGATGGCTGAAGATGGAGCACATAAACATAGAAAGTACTAAGTATTTAGTTTAAGTACCTTGCTTGTTTGACGCCAAAGTATGGCATTAAAATAAAGTTAATTTTTAGAAAGAAAACTAAAAAGTAGAAAAAATACAGTCAAACTCCTCATTTTTGGATTATGTAGATTTTTTCAAAAAGCGCTGATTTAATTTAGATAAAATTTATATGGGACCTATATGAAGTATGATCTATCAAATAAAAAATAATCATCAAAATCAATTCATAACTGGCGGAGTAATCGCGTAACAAAAATACAAAAAAAAACCCACTCTAATTGATAACCTCCTTTCATCGGTTAAAAAGAGAACTAAGTTTCGTACCGCTTTAAACCAACTATGTGCCCATAGTCCACGAAGTTCCCTATTTAGGCGACCACCTGCTGTAGGAAATTCCGCAGAACGCAACTAAAATAGCTCTACACTAAATCACAGGGCACAACAATCAAACTCTACTTCCGCCTTTTAATGGCGTTCGTTAAGTATTCGGTAGGACTGTGGGAGACTTTTCATACACCTTTCAAATTCAACAAACTTTATGAATCATGCTACCATGCTCAATAATCAACCTAACCTACTTTTAGAGATTCTCCCCGGAAAACTTCCCTTCAACTCAGTTGAATATACTTTGTTTTGTATAATTATTATCTATGTGGAAGATAGATATAGATAAATAGATGTATTTAAAAATATATAATATGTAGAAGTACAAGCTTTGCTTAGTTTGGGTCAGATAACCGTGTGTGCAAAAATGTCTCGAAAATTTATTTATAGAGTTAGATCCCAACAAAGAGTTGTAACTTCTCGTGAGGAAATAAAAGCATGGTGTTACTTTCTACAGGCGAATACGCCTGGCGTCCACCAATAACAAGTCAAATCTATCGTGAAGTACGTCTATTCTCAGTAGCCCAATCAACAGTTCAATTGATTAAACTACTGAGATTTTTTAGTCTCACTAGTTCAATGAAATAATTTGATTGAACTAGTGAGTCTCAAGACTCAGAAGTTCAATTGCTTGAACTACTGAGATTTTTTAGTCTCACTAGTTCAATGAAATAATTTGATTGAACTAGTGAGTCTCAAGACTCAGAAGTTCAATTGATTGAACTACTGAGATATTTTGTCTCACTAGTTCAATGAAATAATTTGATTGAACTAGTGAGTCTCAAGACTCAGAAGTTCAATTGCTTGAACTACTGAGATTTTTTAGTCTCACTAGTTCAATGAAATAATTTGATTGAACTAGTGAGTCTCAAGACTCAGAAGTTCAATTGATTGAACTACTGAGATTTTTTTGTCTCACTAGTTCAATGAAATAATTTGATTGAACTAGTGAGTCTCAAGACTCAGAAGTTCAATTGCTTGAACTACTGAGATTTTTTAGTCTCACTAGTTCAATGAAATAATTTGATTGAACTAGTGAGTCTCAAGACTCAGAAGTTCAATTGATTGAACTACTGAGATTTTTTTGTCTCACTAGTTCAATGAAATAATTTGATTGAACTAGTGAGTCTCAAGACTCAGAAGTTCAATTGATTGAACTACTGAGATTTTTTAGTCTCACTAGTTCAATGAAATAATTTGATTGAACTAGTGAGTCTCAAGTCTCAGAAGTTCAATTGATTGAACTACTGAGCCTATCTACCTTGTATCGTAGTGTTCTCAGCCTTACTTGAAAGCCTAGATTATTCAGGATAGACGTGTTTAGTTTACCATCTTCAACCACAACGCACCTTAACATGAAGACAAGTGAGCTATAGCTATATGCCCATAATAAACAAAGCGAAAGAGCAAAGTGCTAGTCGGGCTCATACACCGACGGTTCCGTACCACCACACAAATTGTTAAATTAGTGTACTTTAGTAGCTAACAAGCTATGTGGTGGTACCGTGGTACGGAATCCTCAGTGCGGGAGCCCGCACTCGGTCGGTTTTTTTTTTGAAACTTGAAAAATCTCTTTTATATAGCACTAGCAACCCGCCCGCTCGGCTTCGCACGAGTGAAATTTACGTACGAAGCTGGGGCGGGTCGCTAGTTATATATATAATCCTTCCGTGAAAATGTATCTAACTGATGGTAAAAACCGCATCAAAATCAGTTTCGTGGTTTAGGAGGAGTTAGCGGCCATACAGACATAGGTACAGACAGACGCAGAAAGCGACTTCAATTTATACTATGTAGAGATTTAAAAGTAATTTACATTGTACAGAACCCTTAGGTCAAATATTTGTTTTTACTTGCCAGTTTTTCCGCTCTGGATGCAGTTCCGAATATTTCATAACCCTCGGTAATATATCAGTTTCATATGCTGATATATTCTCATATGTCAGTTGGTTCTTGCCATTGAGAAATACAATATTATATTATTCAGTTGTGCAAGTTTCAAATTGCTAATGAGCGTTTACATTTTTGGGAACTTAAAAGTCACCAGTTCGACTATCGAGTTTTGGACATGATATAAATTTCTTAATCCGCATTTTTAATTAAGACGAATGTTATTTCAGATGAACAAATTACGCAAACCTAAGCAAGTTGAAGTGGCAATGGGCAGGCCACATCGCTCGAAGAACCGATAACCGATGGGGAAGAAAGGTTCTGGAGTGGAGACCACGAACCGGAAGACGCAGCGTAGGTAGGTCTGCCACTAAATGGACCGACGACATTGTAGAGTCGCAAGATGCAAAAGATAGGCTGTCGTACAGTGTGGTTAAAGGGGGAGGCTAATGTTCAGCAGTGGACGTCTTTTGGCTGATGATGATGATGATGAAGTACCTAATCTAATTAGCGTAGTACATAAAATAATAGCAGTTAGGTTACGTACCCAAAGGGTAAAAACGGGACCCTATTACTAAGCCTACAATGTCTGTCCGTCTGTCCATTCTACCTTTAAACAACTGTATCTTTCGAACCGTAATAGATAGCCAGTTGAAATTTGTTGAAACCAGTTTAACGAAAGGGGGTAACCCTGTAACCCTACAACTGGTAACCCTACAAAAAACTTTTTTTTAAAGTAATTTTTAAAATTTTCGCGAAGTGAACACGATAATATGTTGTATTTTTTAACGTATTTTTGTATTAACTCTACTGTAAAAAGGATAATACGTGCAAGCGTCAAACTTGGCATGTTTGTAGTACACACTCTAAAATATAATAACAAATAATAAATAATGCCCAAAGGTGTATCGGTGACAAGTTTCTGTTCATTACTAAGTTATAACTGGTAATTCCGCTTTTGAATTTTGTGGTGGTACGGAACCCTCAGTGCGCGAGCCTGACTTGAAATTGGCTGCTTTATTTGGACCAAAAGAAATAAATAATAATTCTCAAATCAAGGTGGGCAATAAGTATAGGTATACCAGTCTACACGGACTGCATATTTTTAATATCATAAAAAAGCTGATCACCGAAAAACAAACAACCGTTGTATATTATGGATAATCCAATTGTTTGTTTTTATATGGCTTAGTATTAGTTACATGCAATTGAGAGTAGTGTACGTATGATGATTATTTAATAATAGCACTTGCGCTTAAAGGCGAGGTTTTCCCACTTTTAAGTAACGCTTGTTACTACAGATGACCATAAGGCTTAATATATTGTATTAAAGTCGCATTTAGTGGACCAAAACCGTGGCGTTTACACACAGTCGTGCGTTTCGCGACTTCTATTTTTGAGGTTTTTCTCATATTTTTCGAAAAGTATAGCTGTAATGTAAATTAATGTAAGTAATTATGAAATCTGTATATTAAGATAATTAAATTTAGTAAATAAGAATTTAAATGAATCCAAAAAATAGGGAAAAAGAGCAAATCAGTGTTACTTTCATTTATTACTAGCTGTTGCCCGTGATTTCGTACGCGTAGACTTTCATATAATATTTCAACCCCCTCTTGCCCCCTTTAGTTCAGGCCTTTCGCGAAATCCTTTTGTAGCGGACCTCTACACCTCATAAAGAATCTACCTGCCAAATTTCAGCTTCGTTAGTCAAGTGGTTTTCGAAATTTCGTGATGGTAGATGAATTTTGTTTTTATATAGATGTCTGTCGAGCGAAATGTCCCTAATCGTATTTCAGTCTTTACAGTATCCTAGATAAAACATTCAATTTAGATATATGACACAATTTTTATAATATTAAGCTAACCGTGGAAAAAGACAAACTGAAACTAGAATGATCAAACTTGCTAGAAGTGGGAAAGGAGGGCCTTAAGTAGGTACTTGTCTAAAATAAAATAATATTATTTTGAAGATGTTTATTATTTCTTTGGGCAGACGGAAGCATTCATTTGCTCTGTAAGCATCATTGTCTCTTAATTTCAACATAGGTACCTACTCTACTCTAACAAACATTGACTTAACAGAATAATCCCAGATAAAGATATAAAAGGTTAAGGTATGTACTGATACCTGATAAGATTCCTCCTTCTTCCCACGTCAATCTTTCCTACTTTAAGTCCTTTACTTTTCAAGCTGTCCTACTGTGGAATGCGCTGCCTGCTTCTATCAGGCAGGCCAAATCTATTTCTAGTTTTAAGAATCAAGTTTATACACATTATTATAGTTTATGATAATTGGTACAGTTATGTATGTATTCTATTTATAATATTTAAAGTATGCATGTAGTATTGTGTATTTATTGTATACATAAATGTAGGGATATATAAATTTATTTAGGTTTATTTTATGTACACCACTGACCGTTTTTCAATTTCTTTAGTCCTGTCCATCCAAAGGTTGCCTGGAAGAAATAGCTTAAGGCGATAAGGCCGCCCATTATACTGCCGTATATTTGTTTTTTATGTTAGTTTAAGTTTCATTTGTATTTTCGGTGTGTAATAAAGAAATATTGTAGTGTATTGTACTAATATAAAACACTGTTTTAAACTATCACGGTGTTTCACTAAAGTTATATGATTATTTACGGGATATCCTTGGTATATAACCTTACTACGGTAAATATCCTGTAAATAATCATATAACTTTAATGTACTGATATAAAATTTAGAACAATCTCCTCGATACATAAAAATATGGGTATCACAACTTGCAAAAAAAAAAGAAGAAAAAAGTACATAATTTAGGCGCATCGATATATAAGATAAGTACTAAACAGACATAATTTAATAAATAAATGCCATTGTTTTAAAACATAAAATATAAACAACTAAAAACTACTTGAAAAAATACAAACGAATACTAATATATATAATGTATTTTTTTTTAAATTTTTTTTCCTTGGCTAGCGCCTTTATTAACTAAACAAAATACAAGCTAAAATTAAAACCACAAATACAGTTAGACTGCCCATAGACCGTTGAAGGTCTAAAGACAATCCAAATGCTCAAGCCCACTACCAGTTGGCAGCGTACCCAGCATGCTGGCGGCATTACCACGCTGAATGGCAATGCTTATGCGTAATAATGTGTTATAATGTATTATCTTATATATATATATATATAAGATAATAGTTATAAATATCAGATATCATGAATAAACGTATAAAGAACGTTGGTAGATTATCCTACAGCTGATAAATAAATATTCACATACGAGTATAACTTGGTCGTAAAGAAAAACTTTGTAATCGTATGTTCAATTACGGGTCAGTTTCTTGGAATCTAAATTATTGTCATATTACGCTTTTTAGATTCGCAACTGAGTCGCGTTTGCAACTGTCTGAGCTCAAAAAAGACTCGGACTTCAGTTTATGCAATAAAATTTACTTTTACTTTTTACTTTTACTAAGTAATTGTAATGATACTTTACAAAAAAACATCTGGCCCCCAAGTGATGTTATTTTTCTAGTATAAAAAAATATTTAAAACAGTCAGTTTTGAGGCAATTATAAAAAAAAAAAAAACAATTACAATTTAAAGACTATTTCTTTAGTAGAATCGGGGGCCTGGAGGTCTGTGAAACCCAATGATTATCATTTTTGATCTTTGGGCACAACACAATTATGTCTAATGGGCACACAATGGCAGTTATAATAATGTATTGTTATGTAATCCTTTCTAATTATGAGGTACTCATATTATAAAATGCAATGTGATTTGTCACGGCCAAACTGCCCACTGAAGTCACAGTGTTGAAACATATCACAGAGTAAGAGCTAATAACACAACGGTGGGCTAGGGCTACCATATCCTCAAAATCATTCATATAATAATCTCTAAAGTTGCTTTAGTTGCTTAGCTTAGTTACCTTTATAGTGTCTAAATGAATTTTAGTGCAATAAATAAATTTTATATTTTGGCCGCAACTATATTGTGGATTGGATAAAAAAAAAAATATCGGGTGTAATTTACATGCGAAGCCGGGGCAGGTCGCTAGTTATATATATATATATATATATATATATATATATATATATATATAATTAATCTTTCCGTGAAAATGTATCTAACTGATGGTGAAAACCGCATCAAAATCCGTTGCGTGGTTTAGGAGGAGTTAGCGGCCATACAGACATACAGACAGACATACAGACAGACAGACGCGGAAAGCAACTTTAATTTATATTATGTAGAGAAAATAGAGAAGAGATAGAGAAAAGATTACTATAATTAAGTTGGTAAAATGTTTCTTTTGTAGACATTGTTAACAGTGGTGGAGTTCCGAGAGTCTAAAGTTACAGTCTAACTGTATTTGCAGTTTTAGTCAATACAAGCTAATACTAACACTACAAATATAGTTAGACTATCCATAGACCGTTGAAGGTCTAAAGACAATCCTAATACTCAAGCCCACTATTAGTTGGCAGCGTACCCAGCATGCTGGCGGCATTACCACGCTGAATGGCAATGTTGCGTTGAGCCAGAAACACGCCAGCATTTAGGTCACGCGTCACACTGAAAGGTTTTTGAAAATGAAGCGAGCTTCCGGTCCCCAAAGGCCCAATGTCTCGACCCCAATGATAGTTGTATGTAATAAGGCATATCCTTGTTTGTGTGATCTGTCTGAGGACACTACAGATTTAAACGTGTTTGAACACTCGTATGACGTTGATTTTTTATAAATATCGCTAACAATGTCGAATGCGCTAGCACGCCTAAGCGTATTCTCTCAAGTAATTAGGATTTATTGCATTCCACCCTATTATTATTTCGATGTATAGAACACAATCCGGGTGTTCATGTTTCTATTGCGGATGTCGAAAATATCAATCATCTAAGCAGCAAGGTTAATGCGTTGCCGGATTTGCTCGGCTCTCGGTTATTGCACTGGGAAGTAGATACACAATTAGTTATTCTAATTTATTGAGGTAGGTACTTGTTTCGGTGAAGTGTTTTCTGTAGGCCTGAAATGAATGGTCTTTTCAAGGTTGGGGTTTTAAAAATGAAAAAGATAGTTAATCAACCCGTGTATTTTGCTCGACAGCAGCGAAAAGAAAGCGGATTGGGACACAATTTTAATGATTTTACCCGACAAACTCGAAATATCGGGAGCTCCATTCCCACCCTTATCGCGGTAAATATCCCATTAATAATATATAACTATAGTGAATCAAGGACCGTGATAATTTACAACAGTTTTTTTTTTTGAAGGGCAGTTTTACACTCTAAATTTTAGAGCACCTTTAGAGTCTAACTAAAGGATGCTCATTTAAATGTAGGTTAGTGTTGCCTATAATATACATTCAAATGCTTCATCATCATCATCATCATCAGCCAGAAGACGTCCACTGCTGAACATAGGCCTCCCCCTTTAACCTCCACACTGAATTGAATTCAAATGCTTATTTAAATGCATTACATTTCAATAGGCTTATTTTACAAAGATCTTTTGTTATATAAGCACACAAAAATCCTTTTCCGACAAAACACTGGCTTAGCCAAGTGTAAGGTACTGAAGAAAATTGCTTTATAATGTAATTTTTTTTTTTAAATAATAAATTTGTATTTGGGTCTTAGCTATTAGGTTGGTAAATGTTTCTTTTGTAGACATTATTGTAGTCGTGATGTTCCGGTACCGTGTTTACGGTAGATAAGTATTAAAACCCACCGTACGCAATGCATACCAATCTAATTACCGTACAAGTTTGTACACGCGTAGGCGCATATAATTGGTTAGTTATATCAATTACAACGAGCACGATTGACCTTCACGATTCCAGACCACAGCCGCACCAGAATACTATCTAGTTCCTAAGAAAATACTTTGGAGTTTGGTAACCCATGACACAGATTCAAATGATTATTAGATTAAAGAATATTGACTTTTATTGTACTTATTTTGTTGAATTCGTTATTTTATTTACAATCTGATGGCTTCCGGTTCGATTTTCGGCCCTGCACTAATTACTTATTTAGTAATGTGCAGTTTCAATGCCATCGCAACAACGGTGAAGGAAAACATCGTGAGGAAACCGGTTTGTCCAAGAACTTTATTTTCAAAGACATATGACATTCACCAGCATGGTGGATTAGGGCCCATCCTTTCTCATGTCTTGGTTCTATTTGTGTCTTTTATCGCATCTACAACGAGGAGTGTTCTGAAGAACTGTTCGATCTGATGCCGGCGTCGCGGTTTTATCATCTCACCAGCCGCCACCGCCTGAAAGTTCATAGATCGGTGGAAATCGCACACGGTGCGTTTTACGCGATCTTTTTTGCCTCACACCTGCAATTTGTGGATTCTTCCCTCCTCGCACGTTTCCGAGTAACTTTAACATGGGGTTCTTCAAAAGAGCTGTTAATAGAGTCCTTAAGGGTTGGCAACGTATCTGTGATGCCCCTGGTGTTGAAGGTATCCATAGGCGACGGTGATCACTTACCATCAGGCGGCACGTCTGCTTGTTTGCCACCTATGGCTTAAAATATATGTAAATTACAAGAAACACATTAGGATGAAGCTATTGATATTAATTCAAGGGGCGTTGGCGTTGTTAAAAAGATAGATGTGAGTACATAAACATGTTAGTAATTTCGACTCAGGGTCAGTGATTTTGATAATTAATTATACCCATTTGATAGCTATAAAACATGTTGATACGGACATTTCATGGTTGCTAATATAAAATTGCGCTAAGTGTGAGATTTAGACGTCGATAGAACCTTATGTTACAGCCGTAGTAAAAATGAAGTAAATAAGAATGTTTTTCTTTTAGCTGCCGATCATAAATTGAGTTATCTAAGTAAACGATTGTATTTTTTAACTTACTAATAAATAAAGTTATATGATTATTTACGAGATATTTACCGTGGTAAGGTTGTGGAATGAGCTCCCGATATTTCGGCGCAGTTACATGCACCATGTTCATGGGAAGACTCCGCCGTAGTAACTGCGCCGAAATATCGGGAGCTCATTCCACAACCTTACCACGGTAAACATCCCGTAAATAATCATATAACTGTAGTGAACAACCGTGATAGTTTAAAACAGTGTTTCTAATAAATATAAATAATTGATTGGATCAAGAGTTACTTTGTGTATTGAAGCGAAAAAACCCTAAAGATTCATAAGAAATATGCTACTGGTTGGCTACCATCCCTCTTATCTGACGGCACCCGGTTCGATTCTCGCTCTGCGCCAACGATTATGTGCAGTTTCAAAACCATCGCTCAAAAACGGTGAACGAAAACACCGTGAAGAAACCAGCAGGGCAATCGCGCTAAAAAATTACAGACGAATCGTTGACGAATCGCAACCGCTCCACTACTTTTGGTCGATTTCGTATCGCGCTAATGATTTTAACCAAAGACGAAACGCAACCCGATCACAGTTGGAACGTAGACGCTGTCAAACTAACGTTTGTGATAAAGTTAGAAAATAATATTTTTAATAAATTTTTTCGCGCCGCTACGATTTCGACCAAAAGTTGTGGAGCGTTTGCGTTTCGTCGACGATTCGTCTGTAATTTTTTAGCGCGATTGCCCTGCAGTATGTCAAAGAACCTCAAAAGATCAAAGACATATTTATATGACGTTCACCAACATGCACTAGGCTAGAATGCCCATAGCCCATTCTCTATCTATAAGTGAAGGCCTGTATCTTTACAGCGGGAGCATGATATGATGATAATGGTGATGATGATATGTAATTTGAATAAAATAACAACCAACTGGGCCCACAACTAATCCAACGACCCTGCATAGCGGACCCATACCGGTCGGCCCAGAAAGAGATGGCGGGCCGAACTTGACACGCACATGAGAGACTGGAGGGCTGAAGCCAGACCGGGAAAAGTGAAAGGAGTTGAGGGAAAAGTGAAGGGACGCCTTTGCCCTGCAATGGGAAAAGTTAAGCTTTTAATATTTATTATTTTCATTGTTTTTCATTTGTGTTATCATAAGCTCTTCGTATTGGTTTATTGTTTTTATTTCTATAATACAAACTTTAAAAAAAACATCTCACTAGGCGAACCTCAGATGCAAGCTGGCAATTGCTAGTTTTTCAAGAGAATGCTTTGCAGTGTCCCTTAGATGGCGTCATCGTTGTACGCACTAGATTTTTTTAGTTACCATGCCTGTAACGGTTACAGTACCTAAAGGAAAGGTCGTCGGAGAGTAACCGGCTAAAGCCTTTTCTACATTATACAAATTTGTTTGTTGATTTGGAATGGAACAGATCGTGTCGTCCCTAGCACCGAATGACATTTTTTTTCCATTAGATTGGTAATTCCAATAACTATCGTGTGGAGGCTTTAGTAGGAGAAACGAGTACCTAATAGGCATACATCAATGTTTAAAAAAAACTCCGTAATTTTTTTCTATGAACCCGCGAACGAAGCCGCGGTTAGAAGCTAGTCTTCCTAAGTAATCCTCCAATGACCTACAAACTTACAAAGACTCCACATAATAATATCTCCTACGTAATTCATTCCCAGCAGTTAAGCACAACTTAAGTGTATTGCAGATCCAAGAAATAGGGGCTTAAACGGGCGCGTCGGAAAAATCGCCTAATTCCACCCCTGAGGGCGCCAGAGGGGTAGTGAAGGGGCAAGAAGAGGGGCAGGTCCGATCCATCACAGCCCCTGTCACATGCCATTAGTACGGCCTAGGGGGTACGGCCGGGAGAAAGTGATAGCTACTGGAAAAAAAATACAAGAGATAATATCTATGTTACATCATTTGGCGACTTTATCAAAATCTAATGCTTATAGAAATAAAAATTCACTGAAATTGTACAAATGACATGGTTTTACTTTGACGAAGTGATACGTAGTAAGTGATGAGAATATTGTTCAATTACTCAACTAAACAGTAGCCTGTTATTTGCTTAGTGCATGGAAAACACCAGTATTGATAATAATGTTACAGACAACCAATTAGGTACAACCAGCCGTGGTAGCATGATGAAATTTGCACCTTATATTAGCTACAATTTATATTCAGTTACAAGTTACCACAATAGATGAGACATATCTAGTATACATAACAAATACTAAATTAATAAAATAAAAAAAGATTTAAAAAAAAAAGTAAAAGATAAAAAGATAATAAATAATAAAAAAATAAAATAAAAAAAGATAATAAATTAATTAATTTTAATAACACTTCACACACAAACTCTCTGGACTGTATGGTGTTGGGGTTGCTATGGAACACACACAGACACGGACCATATGTATATAGTGTGAGTTTATTGTTACCGTATTTTTTTTTCCTATTTACATCTTTTATTACCTTTATTCCTGCTTATCTCCCAGAACAAAATTATTTACTTCTAATATAATTACATAGGTATTTTAATCATCTCTAGTTAACAATTCTTTCATTGGTTGCATTTTTTTTGCTATGACTATTTTAATACATAGGATTGATTTTATGTTTAGTCACTCCTCTTTGTTTTCTTTTTATTTATTTGGTATAACCAATGTTGCAATTTTGTAGATAAATAATTATTTGAATACCATGCCTAAGCTCTGAAGAGAACCATTGTCAACTTTAAATTAATTAAATATAAAATAATTTACATCTAAAACATTTATTTGAAATGTTAATAAACAGGTAGACCCAGCGATGAAATGCATGGATAATAAAAATTTGCATTTTATTTTAATATATGGCTTTAGTTCAAGGTGAAAATCTTGTTTCGCTATTTGTAATTTTAATTTAGATTTCACCTGTGAAATGTAACTTTTTATCTATCGGCTTTTCGAGTGCAGTATTTATAGCTAATCCGTTAAAATGGATAAACTGTAAAACTTAAACTGTTGTCATAAGCAAACGGGTAAGTTTATTGTATCTATGGGCAGGTAACTAGGTACCGGTAACAGCAACGACTTCAAAATACCTACTTCCGTTGCCGACCTTTTGGGACTAATATAACTCGTGTTTTGAAAACTCAAGCTTTTCGGAAATACACACTGACAACGCCCCGGGTATTGTAGGCGTATATAGGCGGCGGTGACCACTTACCATCAGGTGACACGTCACTTGTATGACACTGATTCTATGTTTTAAATATTTACCGGGACTTATCACGTATAATTTTACTTAGGCACCAATTTTTACCTAAATATAATAATACGTTGATAAGTCCCGATAAAGGTTTAAAACATGTGTTTAAAGTTTAAAAATTACGGATTCTATACATAAAAATACCGCATGAGGTCGCTCTTTCTATTTTTGCACGTTACGGCACAGATCTAAATTTCTACTTTATAAAAAGATTCAGTTAAAATGTTATGTAAGTTACTGGGACTTACTTCCTGCCGTACTATCGCCAATTTCTCCCAAATAAACGTGTAAACAGCAAATATCTTCATCCAGTCGGGCTTAGCCAGACAAACGAACACACATTATAAATATAGGAGAGCAATATGATGTGACTAGAGCTATGTAGTTATAACTTTAATTTTAATCCTGACAAAACTTTGACTGCTAATTTTATTTTTATTTCTTCGTTTTTATCTCATTTATGTGTATGTTTAATTAATTTTACTGCAATTATTTTATCGCTCAATATTATTGCATGCTGTCTTCACCTGTAATTATTGTGACATTTAGTTAAATTTTTATTTCTGTTTAAATTTTGATAAATTGTATTGATGTACACAGTGTAGGTGGACTTAAATAAATAAATAAATAAACTTTATAGTATCTTATGAAAGATTGAATTGGGCAGCGTTCGGGAAATTGCGTGACATCTTCTCGTCCAAGATACCACAGTGCCTAAAGACAAGGGTCTTTGACCAGTGTGTGTTGCCAGTGATGACATGGTACTGAGACGTGGTCTTTAACTGATGGGTTTTTGGAAAAACTCAGAGTCACAGAGCCAGAGAGCTATGCTCGGAGTTTCTTTGCGCGATAGGATCCGAAACGCGGATATTCGCCAAAGAACCACAGTCACCGACATAGCTGTTAAAATTTGCAAGTTGAAGTGGCAATGGGCAGGCCACATCGCTCGAAGAACTGATAACCGATAGGGAAGAAAGGTTCTTGTGGAGACCACGAATTTGAAGACGCAGCCTAGGTAGGCCTTCCACTAGATGGACCGACGACATTGTGAGAGTCGCGGGCATCCAGTGGATACAGATAGCAGGCTTTCGTTCGGTGTGGAGGTTAAAGGGGGAGGCCTATGTTCAGTAGTGGACGTCTTCTGGCTGATGATGATGATGATGATGAAAATATTGAATTCCGACAACGGTATTTTTGGCGGACCACAAACCGTAGATACAATTAATCTTACATGGAGAGTTGACTCGTTCTCTCGGCTAATGAACAAGACAAAATTCAATGTAAAATTAAAAACAATGTTTTTGAGATTGTGGTACGTACGCCCCCTGAACTTAACGCCGAAAATGCAGAGTGGAAGTCCTGACGTGGCGTACCTACTTATCGTATCAAGCACAGTAAAGAGAAGTAAATAGAACGAAAATGAGAAGAAAAATCTGTCGCCAGGCATTATGACAGAACCTTGATTGAACATTCTTATTTATATCAACGCGTCGAACTCCGCATACAAAGAACTTGGACCTTACCTTTTTGGGTTAGGTCTCAAAGTTCTTTGTCCGCATCACAGTTGCTGATTTCGAATGACTGACGTTTCGTTTATATGGGTGCAACTGGCTACAACTTACAAAAATTGACAGCCGTTCTAATTTAAAGAAAAAAAAAACTTGTTTTAAGGCACAGATCTACTACCTAATCTGTGTTTTAAGGGTACCTACTCTCTAAAGCACAATTTTACCTACCTACGTCTAACCAAGTACTTTGTATACCCTAAAGTCAATAGGGTATATTATATACAAATTCCTTGCGTCTAACTCAATCTTTAAAATCAGCCCCCATTTGTCGAAATCACCAAGTTGAATCCGCATCTGATCCGAGCGATGGCTTATCGCCGCATATTGAATCCCCCAGTTAAATTGGGGTTTAAATTTAATGTTAAAGTCGAGAGACCCCCGCGGTGTAGGGTTTCATTGGTTGGTGATATTTTGAGGTTGGTTTAACTTAATAATCTCCACAACTTTGGTTGCATGAGTTTTCGTGACGAGACGTATAAGAGAAAAATGTACCTACCTATAATTAGACACACGGACTTACGGAAACACAGACAGGGGCAAGGCGTTCCATTGTTTTACTGTTCTAATTAAAAAAGAGGAGTCAAAACGCTTGGTGTGAATAAATGGCATTTCGACCAAGTAAGGGAGAGCCTTGCCGATCGTCTGGACGTCCGGTAATGAAGAGGTGATGGGGAGCAAGTTCGTGAAGTTCCGTTGGACACTCTCCGTGGAAAATCCTATAAAATACCGACAAGCTTGCGACTTTACGCCGGAGAAATAAATGAAAATGAAATGAAGAAAAATCTTAAGTTGTATTTTCCTACGGACCTATGTTTTGTCTTTGTAGAAAGTTTCAAGTTATAACATGGAGTTCTTGTTTGCAAGTTGTTTACAGCTAGGTACGCGCGTTCAACGCCGACACCGACAGTTCCGAAGTAGATCCATCAGGTTGTCTGTAACTTTGCCTCTGACATTGGAACTGTCACTAACTTTGTACAGCCGTTTACAGACATTGTCGAAAGTCGAAACTTTACCGACTTTTTTTGGCTTCTGCTCGTTTTTGTCCCGGGTTTACTTTGCGATAGACAGTGAGGGAGAGTGTAGGGGGGCGGGAGGTGTATATGAAAGGAGGTTAATAAGAAGAATATTGCTGGTTGATGATGGACTGAAGTGATGGTACCTACAACGCAAAGAAGAACGAGTTCATGGGCGCTGCCAGGATTACTTTCAGGGAGGTGTATCTGCATCTATACATTACTAGCGACCCGCCCGCCCGGTTTCGCACGGGTGTAATTTACGTGCGAAGCTGGGGCGGGTCGCTAGTTATATATATAAACCTTCCGTGAAAATGTATTTAACTGATGGTGAAAACCGCATCAAAACCCGTTGCGTGGTTTGGGAGGAGTTAGCGGCCATACAGACAGACAGATAGACGCGGAAAGCGACTTTAATTTATACTATGTAGAGATGTAGAGAAGATAAAATATTGAATTATACATGTATAAAAAAATTCGCCACAATTAATCGACGCCGCTGGTGACAAGAGAGCTGGCTCATTCCTCGCGCAGAGAATTTCTTTAGCAATTCAACGCGGGAATGCAGCCAGCGTTCTTGGCACTTTACCACACGGGCAACATCTTATTTTTGATTTTTGATTATATTAGTGTTAATTAGTAATAGTTAAGGCTTTTTTTATTTTCTTTGTTTGTTATACCTACCTATGTACATAAATAATAATAAATTAAAAAATTATACATGTATATTACCTATGTAGATAAATGTATTTTCATAGTCCTTCAGTTTTTATTTAAACAGTAACCTAGTAAAAAAATTACATATTTTTATGTACCTATTTTCTTTCCTGACAGGGGAGTGCAAGTGCACCCCCTTGCACCCTGCTGCCGGCACCCATGAAAGAGTGTTTTTTTTTCGCGGGATGATGCTGTCTAAGAGCACGCTTGTCTAGAAGAAACCAATTCACTCGAGCGTAATTTAAAGCCTGAACCTATGTCTTCTGTGCCTGAACTATCAAAACAGAAGATTGTAACTACCTAAGTACATGGTATAATAATATACTCCGCCAGGTATATCAATCCGAGAAATAATGTGACGTGGGCGTCCCGCAATGATGTCATGATGTCAATTTACAACAGGTTCGAGAGAGATGACGATACACCACGTAACAGCTGATTGGATAAAGTGGCAACTGGACAGTGACGCAATTCTGGGACAACTGCCAGAGTAGAAGACCTTGTTTTCTTTGATCATGCCTAAGTCTAGGGGAAAACCTATGAAAAACTTAAAAATACTCACGTGACTAATTTCAGCATGAAAAAGAACAAAATATTGGCCAAAAAATAATCAAAAACGTTATTGGATTTCAAACATTCCATAACAAATTCGTCACATTTCCCATCAAAAATAACACCAAACTCCTAATTTCGACGTCCAACCCCAAAAAATCCATTTTTATTTCACCACGTGCGGCGCTCACAGAAATCTGTCCTTCAGTGTCCTCAGCTTGATGGATCACCTACACGAATTATCCTTTGCGCGGTAAGATTGACATTTTCGTTAGCGATTTTTTTGTCGAGAAATTGAGACGTGGGTAATTTCAATAATGGCAGCGAGGACGGAAAAAATCCAATATTTTTTTCCGTCTTCATCACATAGATGACTAGGTAGGTAAGTATCTACTTTTATGTGCGTACAGCGTGTTTCGCCCCTAATCCTGCATCCCAAAAATACTGTGCGCTGCAAAGCCGGAAAGGTGACAAATAAATTAGATTTGTTGCAAAAAAAACTGTGTACACAAAACTTATAGGTACAGCTCACTCGAGCCCAAAATAAAACAATACCTTTTTTTTTTAATGATGAAATGGGCTAGCGTTTGACCACAACTCACCTGATGGTAAGTGACGATGCAGTCTAAGATGGAGCATGCTTGCCCATGAGGTGTCTATTCACTCTTGTCTTGAAGAGACCCAGGTTGTACCTTATAGGGAACACCGAGGCAGGGAGCGCATTCCATTCCTGTGCAGTTCGTATTAAGAAGGAATTTTGGAAACGCTGCGTGCGGATTTTACCAAAGTTCACGACGTAAGGATGGAATGTCCGTCTCGATGACCTATGGCGGAAATTGGTTGACGGGATCAGCTTAAACAGCTCTTGTGCACATTCTCCAAAATGAACGCGATAAAAAATGGACAGACAAGCCACCTTCCGCCTGTGCAGGAGGCTATGCGGCATCTTCCCTTTAACCAGCGCTTCGTTATTAATTAGACTAATGGCGCGTCTCTCTACTGAGTCCAATGCTTCGAGCTGGTATTTAGCAGAGCCGTCCCACAAGTGACTGCAGTATTCCAAGCAGGACAGCACTTGCGCTTGGTAAAGGTTAAGCAGTTGGGCAGATGTAAAAAACTGCCTAACCTTGGATAGAATACCAAGTTTTTTTGCAGCAGTTTTGGCTCTCGTCTTCTTCTTCTTCTTTCGAGTCGATGTTCCGCAAATACCTAGTAAATCTAACTGACTTGAACGGGAGAATTCTGTAACTGGTATACCTATACCATTTTAGGTTCTTAAAAGCTTTAGTCTCAGAAAATAAATAATTGATTTGATTTGAACTAAACCCACAATAACGCACTTCGTGGCCATTTTTTACTGATTTAGTGTCATCCAAGTAAACGAAATTGCGAATATACTAATTTAGAAAGTCGGTTTTTTAATTGATAAATATTTATGGTTTTCATTGCGGATGTCCAAGTTACCAAGTGTGGCGGAACACGCCAGAGGCATGAAGAGCGTTCTTATTTTGTATGACGTGAAGTTATGATTATTAGACATCATCAAAGAGGTAAATAATAGTACGTATCATAGAATGAACAAAGAGTTAGGTGCGAAATCTGTAGATAATATCTAAGGTAGAAGGTCAGTCTCATACTAAGAGAAGTATGGATTTGGTTGACGAATAATATAAGATAGATAAGATAAATTTATTCACACAAAAAGGAAACTTACATAGAAAGAGCAACTAATTATTAGACAAATCTCTTACAATTAAGAGTAGTTTAGTAAGACATCTAGTGTTTGGTCGGTGAGCTCCAAACTAAGCACGCGGCTTGTGTCTTGGAGCTCGAGTGCGAAGTTACCTTAGGGGTTTTGTTACGTCTGTAGCTTCTAACTTAGCAGAAGATATTTATTAATCTTTAATTTTGATTTTTTTGTGTATAAAAGGTTGGCAAAGTACATCCTTGAGCGAAGTTAAGAATCTCTGTGGCAAGATAGTTGTCCCAGAGATGCTGGGGGTGCAGTGTGTGTGTGTGTGTATGTGTGCGTGTGTTGATACCATGTGTGGAGTTATAATAGATGCAAGAAGGAAGAATGTGTACGTAGGATCCTGCAGCTGAGGAAATTTTCTCTTTCTTACGTACCAAATACGTCTCGTCTGTTAGCACTATTACATGCCTCATCTTTAGTGGGATCTGGCTCCCGATTGTAATAGGAAAAACACACCGTTACGTTACATGCTTCTTTACGTCCATTTTAAGCATTGAGCCTAAACATGGTAACATTTCATTGCAGTATTAAAAATATGTATTGTATAGGTACCAAATGATTGTGAGAACGGTTCCAAGTAAGATGTAAAAGTAGTTTTACACTATCCGCAGCAGCGGTAGTCGACCGATCCATCACGCTGTCAGCAGCGCGCGACCATCACGCGCTATTGTGTACGGAGCTTTATATTGTGTGGATACAAATAAATCAAATAAAATCCTATACCAAAATTATAAGCATGCTCTATTAAGATAATAGTCTTGCTAAAACCAAGTATCGTCTAGGCTTTGGCAGCTTAATTGTTGGCCACCCGAAGGCCCGTGACTTTTGATGTCAAACAATTATAAGTATTGGCGCGCCTTGGCAGTAAAACCTTACCTATGCATTGCGCTAGCCGTGACTTCCATGTTTTACATCAGCTGCCAGGCGTCCCGTGACGGCTAACTTTTTTACCTTTCTTAATAGTTATGCATATATAGGCTATATAAATATGTCATCATCATCATCATCCACAGCCATCCTTATCCCACTGCTGGGTATAGGCCTCTCTCTTGCTATGCCATCTGCCTCGGTCTTGTGCTAATCGAGTCCAGCGGCCTTATTATAGAAGTTTGATTGTGATCGAGATTGCATGCCGTCCCGTTCGCATCTACTTACTCGCACCACGTGCGTAAGTGAGATGGCACGCGATCGCGATCCGAATCATCCATAATAAGGCATCTGGTTCGACCCGCGATAGTAAAAGTAGTATGTATAAAATGCATATAAAATTAATGCAGCCGACAGTTTACTTTCGCCGTGCAAAACTGTGCTAAAATGCTACTCGCGGTCAAGCCAATTATTCGAAGACGGAACGCCACTAGGCGATTTTCTCTTTCAAGTTGCACCATTGAGATCGGCTTTAAGCTATATACCACGCTACGACTCGGTAGTCGGTAGAGTGATGATATATTATAGAGGCCACTATTGACATGGCTGGAAGAGAAAAGCCGTAGCCGTAGACGTACCTATCTAATAACTTACAGGAAATTATAAATACAAAATACAAATACAAATCATTTATTCGGGCATAATTTATGTTAAGCTATAGTAATGATCCCAGAGGCTCCTGAACTAGTCAGAGACTGTGTGACGGGAGCCAATGGCTTCTCCTATTAATGTATCAATTAATTATACCAAAACAGTAATAAAGCACTTTAAAATTATGTAAAAAAATAAATATTTAAAAGTAATTTTAAATTTTGATTACCATTCCAATAAGTAGCCAAAAGAAAAATAATAATAAGATAAAATAATTTTTAAACCATTAAATGCAACAGTCTGCGCTATTCTATGCGCAGTTTGTGTGAACATGTGTATGTATGTATGTGTGTGTGTGTGTGTGTGTGTGTGTATGTGTGGGTGTGAGTGAGTGTGTGTATGTGTGTGTGTGTTAGTGGACGTGCTAAATGAAAATCAGAAATATCCTAGTGATTTAGACAGACAATTAGTAAGAGACTCAAAATGAAGCGACAATCGTCATGAATCACTCCTTACGGTCGTGATTCAATTCATATTAGTAAGAGACTCAATATGAAGCGTTTAAAACGATTTATGTAAGCGTTTTAAAAAGGGTGTCTATAACTATACCTCTCCGAGCTGGAAAAGCACCGTTAACACCACTAGTGTTGCAGGTGTCCATAGGCAGCGGTTTCTGCTTACCATCAGACGGACGGCAAGCTTGTTTGCCGCTCTTTTTAAACATAACTAGCGGTCCGCCCTGGCTCCGCACGGGTATAGTTATATAGCCTATTAAATTAGCCTATATTAATCAGTGATAATGTAGCATTCAAATGGTGAAAGAATTTTTTAAATCGGTCCAGTATTTTTTTAGCCTATTCGTTACAAACATCATCATCATCATCAGCCAGAAGACGTCCACTGCTGAACATAGGCCTCCCCCTTTAACCTCCACACTGAACGACAGCCTGCCTTTTGCATCCACTGGATGCCAGCGACTCTATGTCGTCGATCCATACAAACATACACACGTATGTGTGTTAAACATACGTATGTGTTACAAACATATTTACATACAAATCTTTCCTCTTTATAATATTACTAGCGGTCTGCCCCAGCTTCGCACGGGTATAGATTATAGCCTATGTCACCCGGGGATAGTGTAGCTTCCCGTCAGTGAAAGAATTTTTCAAATCGGTTCAGTAGTTTCGGAGCCTATTCAATGCAAACAAACAAACAATCAAATCTTTCCTCTTTATAATATTAGTATAGATATATATTTATATTATCAAAATGTGTCATGTATTGTATTTTTGGCATGTATTTATCAGCGCAGATGCTTACAGAATCCGTATAATTATATAAGGGTGTATATATATAATCCAGATATCCAGCACAATAGAGGAGGTATTGTGGACGCGAAGGCCGCTGACAGCGTGATGGATCACTGCACTACTGTGCTCCATGGAAAGGCCGATGTTGATTTCTATATAACTACCTATTCTACAGGTAGTATTTGACAAACCTTTTTACGATTTCTATGGCTATTTATAGATATGAAACATAGGAATTCTATAAATCCTATAGCATCATCATAATCAGCCTTTTAACAGTCCACTGCTGGACTTTTAGCCTACCCCCGAAAGGGTGATTGGGTCATATCCAGTACGCTGGCTTTGCTGGTGGCTTAAAACTCACCAGTAATGAAATTTCATACAACTTTGCTAGGGCCTATTCGAGTAGCGTGGAAACGTCAACTTTACTCAAAGAAGTTTGTCAAAGTAATGTCCACATTACACACATTTTTAACCGACTTCCAAATAGAGGCGGTTATCAATTCGACTGTATGTTTTTTTTTAATGTATGTTTGTTACGCGATTACTCCGCCAATTTAGAATTGTTTTTGATGATTCTTTTTTGGTTGGGTAATTATTGAGTAAATAATTAGTTTTGATGTAACTAATGCATTGGCAGATAGATTTGTTTTCTGTCGGATCACTTCATTGCGCATTTTAACCTGTAGAGAAATTCCAAGCATGTTTTTATTTAAATTTAATAATAGGTTTGACGTTTGACCGCCAACTCGCTTGGTGTAAAGCGATGATGCGGTCTACGGAGGAGCACGCTTGCCTAGAAGATACCGATTCCCTAGTGATTTGAAGACATCCAGATTGTAACTATGGGGGAACACATATTCAGGCAGCGCATTCCACAGACTAGCAGTACGTATAACAAAAGTGGAATCAAAGCGCTACTTACGTGTTTTCGGAATATCAACTATGAAGCGGTGTCTGTTTTTAGTATTCCAAGCTTATCTTGCTTATGCCCTTAGTCCCAGATTTGATAGTTTACGAAAACTTTTTTCGTTTACGTATTGTTCCATACATTTTAGTAAAGCGTCTCTATCGGAAACGTGGAGGAACTAAATTTGGCAGTTATCGGCGGTATAGATTGTTTCACTCTAATACGAAAAAAGTTTTCGAATACCTTTTAGCCCAGCAATGTATGGAACAAGACAGTTTTTTTTTTTTTTTTTTTTTTTATATATATTATAGTAGACAAACAAGCGACGGGCCACCTGATGGTAAGTAGTCACCGTCGCCTATAGACACCTACAATACCCGGGGCATTGGCGGTGCGTTGCCTACCTTTGAGGACTCTATTCACTCTTCGCTTGAAGCGATTGAGGTTATATGTTGGAGGAAAAACCGAAGGTGGTAAGTAATTCCACAACTTACAGGTGCGTGGCAGAAACAATCGATTAAATCGAACAGTGCGAGACTTTCACGCATCTATAATATGAGGATGGCTTTTTTGGCGATGGCGTCCGGTTCGATAGTAAAACCGCGATGGAGGGATGAGGTCAAAGAGTTCATCAGAGCATTCCCCATTATAATACCTGTAGAACAAGCTGAGCGAACCAACGTCCCGGCGCAAGCTCAGCGGTTCCAAGGTGTTGGTTAGATTTGGGTCATCGACAAGTCTTAACGGCTCTTCTCTGCAAGGAGTCAAGCGGATCGAGCTGGTACTTCGGTGCGTCACTCCAGAGATGGGAGCAGTATTCCATGTGTGGCCGAACCTGTGCTTTGTATAATAGAAGACGCTGGTTTGGCGTGAAGTACCGCTTGGCTCTATTGAGAACACCCAATTTTCTGGACGTTAGCCCTGCCTGACAGGCAGTTAGATAAGTCCTTCAGATTCAGTTAGGTAAGTCCAACTTAAGCAAAGAGGTCGCCCGAAGAATCCAACTCGGATGGGCAGCGTTCGGGAAATTGCGTGACATCTTCTCGTCCAAGATACCACAGTGCCTCAAGATGAAGGTCTTTGACCAGTGTGTGTTGCCAGTGATGACATATGGTACTGAGACGTGGTCCTTGACTGTTGGCCTTTTGGAAAAACTCAGAGTCACACAGCGGGCAATGGAGAGAGCTATGCTCGGAGTTTTTTTGCGCGATAAAATCAGAAACGTGGATATTCGCCAAAGAACCAGAGTCACCGACATAGCTGTTAAAATTTGCAAGCTGAAGTGGCAATGGGCAGGCCACATCGCTCGAAGAACCGATAACCGATGGGGAAGAAAGGTTCTTGAGTGGAGACCACGAACCGGAAGACGCAGCGTAGGTAGGCCTCCCACTAGATGGACCGACGACATAGTGAGAGTCGCTGGCATCCAGTGGATGCAAAAGGCAGGCTGTCGTTCAGTGTGGAGGTTAAAGGGGGAGGCCTATGTTCAGCAGTGGACGCCTTCTGACTGATGATGATAGCCCTGCCTTGCTCACCAAATGACTGGTGACTGATGGCTTTAAACACTAAAGAAAACAAAAAAACTATATCTAACAGTTTTATTAGATAACATTATACTATCATCCGTTCATTTAACATCACATAGCGAGCAGAGAACTGCGATTTAGTGGAAATAATAATATAACAGTAAAAATAAATAATAATATAATTTATTTACATAATGATTTGTATCTAAGCGCGGCACGGAACGTACTTGGTTGATGGAGATTCGATGTTACTGCCCTACCGCTGTACTGATTCTGAAACAAGAAACAACATTAAATTATATGTTTATTTACGCTATTTACCGTGATACGATTGTGGAATGAGTACCTGATTACTAGTAGTTTGATTTATTATACAAGGTGTAAGGGGAACACTCTCGAAGCCAAAAGAAGGTAATTGTAGTCATCATTATGAACCACTTTTACTATGGGACCAGCCCTGAAATCGCGAAAAAAATATCAGCTGTTCTATAGAAAACGGTCATTGACACTCGACAAAATGTATGGAACAGCTGTTTTTTTTTCCCGCGATTTCAGGGTTGGTCCCATAGTAAAAGTTGTTCATAATGATGAGTACAATTACATTCTTTTGGCTTCGAGAGTGTTCCCCTTACACCCTCAACAACAACATCATCATGACAGCGTGATGGAAGTCAAACGCAAGCCTAATAATAAAAAAAAAAAAAAAAAAAAGTACGTACTTGTTCCCGAGCACCCTGGTGACAGCGTCCACGAGGGTGGGCGCGTGCGGGAGCGCCAGCGCCTCCAGGCCGCGCGTGTACGGCATGGGCACGTCGGCGCCGGTCACGCGCCACGCCGGCGCGTCCAGCTCGAAGAACGCGGGGGACTCCATCACGCGCGCGCAGATCTCCGCGCCGATACCTGCACAACACACAAATTACAACATACCTATAACAAAGCAATTTCCAAAAAAAATCTTTGACACGTTTAAAATGAAATTTTATAATACCAAGGAAGATAGACTAAGAGGAAAGGCAATAGCGGCACATTAGAGCGTAGCTCGGAAATTTGCCTAAAAACGTCTAAACTTAGATGGCACCATAATTTGAGCGTGCTATAGGTTGTCTTTAACTTCCGTTAGCGCTGCAGTCAGTAAGCTTAGTCCCGGATTTGATAGTTTTCGATAACTTTTTTCGTTTACGTATTGTTCCATACATTTTAATAAAGCGCCTCTATCGGAAACGTGGAGGAACTAAGTTTGGCAGTTATCGGCGGTATATATTGCTTTACTCTAATACGAAAAAAGTTTTCGAATACCTTTTAGCCCAGCAATGTATGGAACAATACGAAACGAAAATAGTTTTAGCCAGCAGAAGCGCTAGCGCTAGCAGAAGTGTACATACCAGACTGTGGCCAGCCCTGTTCCACTGTGACGAGGTGGTGGGTCTTGGAGACGGAGCGCGCGATGGTCTCGAAGTCCAGCGGCCTGATGGAGCGCAGGTTGATCACCTCGCACTCGATCCCTGGGAGTCATCGCACTCATGTTAACTCACTCACAATTAACCAAGGAAGATATATTAAGAGGAAAGACAATAGCGGAACATTATAGCGTAGCTCGGAAATTTGCCTAAAAACGGTACGAACTTAGATGGCGCCGTAATTTGAGCGTCGTATAGGTTGTCTCGAACTTCCGTAAGCGCTGCAGTCAGATAATGTACGAAAAGGTTCTACAAATTACCGTAGCGCTAGTATCGCAGTCAAGTTTCGCAGCATCGCTTTTATAATAATAGAGGCGTTGACTATTATGATAGAGGAAATAGAGGGCAAATCAAACGTTGGCCAGAAATGTTAAGAACCCCCTACTGTCATACCAGTATGATAAAATATTTTCTATCTAAAATTGTTTTTATTATCATAACTTTGTATAGAACAGATATTACGTTAAAATAAATAGTAGAAAACGATTTTTATTTTATAATTGTTCATATTACGACTAGAAAAACATAATAAAATACTTTTTTGGTCAAATATTGTAAACTACCATTATGAAAGATATTTTTTGCACTGGTAACCCCTTTGTTTACATAAAATATCCAAGATTAATAAACGGAGTATAGGACAAACATTTGTGTGATGAACATTTGTGTTTGTTTTATATCTGGGTGTTAATATCTATTTAAAACTATATTATAGATAGATAGATAGATAGAAACTCTTTATTGTGTACACCAGAAATAAAAATTACAACACGATAGAAAACACTTACGAGCTAGTGCCACAAGTGGCGGCCTTATCGCTAAAAGCGATCTCTTCCAGGCAACCATTGGATGGAAATAATATAATATATATTATGTATGTATATTATGTCTGTGGCAGCCATATCACGAGCTTTGTTTAATTTGAGGTCAGATGACCGTGTGTGTGTAAATGTCCCGAATCTTTATTTATATTAGGGACAATTTGAGATGGTTTAGTAGTAACGGTCAATTTCCCTATTGTTTGATAGATGTTCCGTACCTTTCCCGGCGAGTTCGTTGGCGGCGGTGAGCGCAGTGTCCGTGGCCTTCCCGGCGCACACCACCGTTATGTGCTTGCCTTCTCGCTCGATCTTAGCTTTACCTGGAATGAGAACAACATACACATATTAGGGCTGCAATCATTCATTTGTCACGTATGAATAATGATTGAGGGCTATGCTCGGGGTTTTTCTATGAGATCGAATCAGAAATGAGGAGATCCGTAGACGAACGCTAGTTTACGACATAGCCGACCAGCAGTGCAAATACCGTTCTTTATCGATCGTCAAATTCGATAACATGCCATAGCATCGACCATAGCGCAAATGATCCAATGGCATTTTATCGAATTTGAAGATCTCAACTGTCAAATTCGATGATCGATAAAGAACGGTACTTGCACTGCAGATTAGCAAGTTGAAGTGGCAATGGGCAGAGCACATAGCACGCAGAACATATGGCCGATGGGGCCGGAAGGTTCTCGAATGGAGACCACAGTACGGTAAGCGCAGCGTAGGACGTCCAACCACAAGATGGACAGACGACCTAAAAGAGACCGCAGGGAAACGCTGGATGCAGGCCGCTTCCAACCGGCCATTTGGAGATCGATGGGGGAGGACTATGTCCAGCAGTGGACGTCCTATGGCTGAAATGATGATAATGATTAAACAAATCACACATAAACCAGTGGGCCACAAATCCAGTCTCTCCATGGTCGAGCGCATGAACTTGTCACTTAAGGCAGTCTCCGATTGGGGTGAAGCCAACCTGGTCAAGTTCAATGCCGCTAAGATCCAGGCGTGTCTGTTCTCAAAAAGGACGCCATTCCAACTGGCTCTAGGAATGTTAGGATCTCTGAATATCTGATATACGTACGCTAGAGAGCAACAAACCGACTAAACAATCCGATTTAAGTTCACTGCTTTTTAGGGTGTTTTAAGCTCGAGTCTATGGTTTCTTTCAGCTGTGAAAAAAACAAAATTGTAAGTCAACGCGACCAAAAGATATGGCCGTTTATGTCGCATATTTTGCGATTACACAAGGGAATCAAAACCTATAGGGTACTTTCCGTAGAGCTAAAATATTAAAATTTGGAAGAGGTAAGGATTTACAGCACATATAAAGGAAAAAATCCGAAAGTTGTTAATTTGAAGTTATCTCTACATAGTATAAATTAAAGTCGCTTTCCGCGTCTGTCTGTCTGTCTGTATGGCCGCTAGCTCCTCCTAACCACGCAACGGATTTTGATGCGGCTTTCACCATCAGTTATATATATAATATAACTAGCGACCCGCTCCGGCTTCGCACGTAAATTACACCCGTGAAAAGTCAGGCAGGTGGGTTGATGATACTAGTCATATAAAAAATATTGTTTTATAATTACAAACTTAAATTTTGTAGCTGGTATGTATGGAAGAACCTTATTGTCGACAAAGTTAAGTTTGTCTTTCAATATTACAACTCTTTTTTGTTGTTGTTTTTGGTTGATCTCGCGCTCTGAGGGTTCCGTTACTTCCATACAACGGAACCCTCAGAGTGCGAGTCCCACTCGTACTTGTCGGTTGTCCGGTATTTAACTTAGATGGGAACACTAGACAGGGGTTAACTTACGATGGATTGTTGTCGGGAAGCTAAATGTCGGTTAGTAACTTTCTAGTATAAGTACGGCTTATATCCGTAGGGCGCTTCTATTATACACCAAAACGTTGTGGAACTTACCAATAGGTATTACAAAGTCATTTGACAGTGCCTCATCAGACATCGGGAATGGCACTCCGTACAGCAACTCATCCTCTAGTATCACCACAGGGTCGGACTGACGGATGGCTGCTTTAAGAAGACCTGGCACAAAACAAACATCGCATTTTATACATAAGCTACAGCAATATAGAGTCCAATTTACCTTCTCATTTGGAAAGAGAAGAAGTCTCCTGGAAGAGATCGCTCTCAGCGATAAGGCCGCCGATTGTTGCACTAGTTTTAAGCTGTTTTGTCGTGTGTATGAAATATGTGGCGTGAACAATAAAGAGTTTACTAAAGTTCTAAGAAAAAAAACAAGAAAAAAATAAGGTAAATATCCCGTAAATAATCATATAACTTTAGTTTATCTATCTATCTATCTTGACTATGAAAATGTCATTATACTACTATAAAAAAAAATCCACTTAATTATTTTAATTTGTCTATTGATATTAATTATTTATTTAGATTTGTATTGTTTTGTATAATTATTAATATTAAAATGTAATTACGTATTTAATTAATTGATTATTTAATAGTAATAATTATATTCTGATGATTTTTAAATCTGTATTGGACATGTATCTTTCCGATATCAACAAATAACTGTGAACTATCTCATTTACACTATGCATTGTGTTCAATTAAATTTTTCTTCGTGACTACCTGTAGTATTGCCGGAACTCGCCAATATCTTGTGCAGTCAGGTAGACATCACATCACACACACACATCATCAGCCATTAAATGTCCACTGCTGAACAAGGCCTCCCTCTTAGAGAGGGGTGTTGCTATAATCCCCACGCTTGGCAGGTGGCTTGGAGATCGCAGTACATTCACCGTGTACTAACAGGACGCTGCTGCCCATCCTCCGGTGGTTCTGGTCGCAGTTTTAGGACATACCCGGGTCCAGGTCCAGGTCCAGGTCAGGTAGACATGTATTCTGAATATTGTCCAGTTTATGGCCGGTGGGATCTTAATTTGCGAAGATGATCAGTAAAGTGAAAGACGTGAGATAAAGTTTCATTTGGGGCAAACTTTGCAGTATGCGCTGCCTGAATGGGTGTTCCCCGATAGTTACAATCTGGTCTTCAAATTGGAAGTGAATCCTGTAAAAATAATCTAACCACAAGATGGACAGACGACCTAAAAGAGACCGCAGGGAAACGCTGGATGCAGGCCGCTTCCAACCAGCTCATTTGGAGATCGATGGGGGAGGTCTATGTCCAGCAGTGGACGTCCTATGGCTGTGAAGCGGCCTGCATCCAGCGTTTCCCTGCGGTCTATTTTAGGTCGTCTGTCCATCTTGTGGGTGGACGTCCTACGCTGCGCTTACCGGTCCATGGTCGTCATTAGAGACCTTTTTTTAAAAATGTTTTTTTTTCTTCTAAGTTTCTTTATTTGTAACTTTTATTTCTGGTGTGCACAATAAAGTTTTTACTAATGCCTTAGTTGGCCAAGTCAACTGCCTGATGGTAAGCAGTCCTAGCAGTTTCTACCTATTTTTGCTTTTCGCCAGGTTAGTGTTGGGTTAGTTTGGTAGGATTTTTGTTTTAAATGATGAAATGGGCTAGCGTTTGACCACAACTCACCTGATGTAAGTGACGATGCAGTCTAAGATGGGGCACGCTTGCCCATGAGGTGCTTATTCACTCTTGTCTTGAAGAGACCCAGGTTGTACCTTATAGGGAACACCGAGGCAGGGAGTGTATTCCATTCCTGTGCAGTTCGTATTAGGAAGGAATTTTGGAAACGCTGCGTGCGGACTTTACTAAAGTTCACGACGTAAGGATGGAATGTCCGCCTCGATGACCTATGGCGGAAATTAGTTGACGGGTACCTTTAGCATCTTCGGAAGAGTATGGCATGAGGACCTTCAGCCCCGGACAGTGTGAGTACCAAGCAGCGAAGCACTGCGAGTGTTGCGCCCCCACGCCGGACGCGGCTCCGTTGGGCCCACGGAACACTATCGGGACGGGGATGCGCCCCGCTGACATGTAGAATGTTTTCGCTGCTGAGTTTATTATCTGGAATTATCAATATCTACAGTTATTGAGAGTAACACGGAGTGAAGTAATAGGAAGTAACAGTGTATTAGTTCATCATCATCATCAGCCAGAAAACGTCCACTGCTGAACATAGGCCTCCCTCTTTAACCTCCACACTGAACGACAGCCTGCCTTTTGCATCCACTGGATGCCAGCGACTCCGTGTATTAGTTATAGAATAGCAACTTTGCATCGATGCTCAAGACTAAGAAGCTTAGTCCGAACAAAGGAGTAGTTGCTTGACTTAACAGTGTAAACTGAACAGTGTCCGCATTTAGACCAATGAAAAATCCATGGTCTTAGTAAGTCCAAAGCTGAACTAAGCTGTGTCATATATTCCTCGCTACCTCCAACAGAATCTGGCCCTGGAAACGCACAATATTCGCACACAGTGCCTAAAACAAGGGTCTTTGACCAGTGTGTGTTGCCAGTGATGACATATGGTACTGAGATCCTTAACTGTTGGCCTTTTGGAGGAGTTGGGCAATGGAGAGAGCTATGCTCGGAGTTTCTTTGCGCGATAGAATCCGAAACGTGGATATTCGCCAAAGAACCAGTCACCGACATAGCTGTTAAAATTTGCAAGTTGAAGTGGCAATGGGCAGGCCACACTGCTCCAAGAACCGATAATCGATGGGGCAGAAAGGTTCTTGAGTGGAGACCACGAACCGGAAGACGCAGCGTAGGTAGGCCTTCCATTAGACTTCACTAGACATTGTGAGAGTCACCGGCATCCAGTGGATGCCAAAGGCAGGCTGTCGTTCAGTGTGGAGGTTAAAGGGGGAGGCCTATGTTCAGCAGTGGACGTCTTCTGGCTGATGATGGTGATGATATATTCCTCGTGATCTTTTCCAAAGGCAGTCAAGTCTATTGCCTTGACAGATATAAACACAAACAATGAAACAATTAGGTCAAATAATCAAGTTATTTTTACAACTAGACGTAACTTTGATAGCCCGTTGGTCCAGTTGGTAGTGAACCTACCTTCTGTGCCTGAGGGCGTGGGTTCGATTCCCACCTAGGACAAACATTTATGTGATGAACATTTGTGTTTGTTCTATATCTGGGTGTTACTATCTATTTAAGTATGTATTTAAAACTATATATGTATGTATATCAGTCTCTGACAGCCATATCACAAGCTTTGCTTAGTTTGGGGTCAGATGGCCGTGTGTGCAAAAATGTCCCAAATATTTATATAAAAAAAAAAAAAACGAATTAAATAACTACATTACAAGCATTATTACTTACTTTATCATACAGTCATGTAAAATAATAATATTACAAAAGAATGTCATTGAAGTTATGATTCAAAGTCACAGAAAGCATGATGAATTGTGCAATAGACAATCTTATCATACAAATCTGGACTTTATCTCTGGAGAGTATTATGATTTGTTGACTATAATAAATTTCCATCTCTTTGGATTATTAACAATTACATCATTGCTTTACTTAGTCTTGTATAGCTAGTCAGTAATGGATTTTCAAAGCTTATTTGACAAAGTCATCATGATGAAATTTTATGTCAATAATGTATGATTTAGAGATTGCAATTCAAGTCATCCAGCCATTATCCAGCTGGCATCCAGTGGATGCAAAAGGCAGGCTGTCGTTCAGTGTGGAGGTTAAAGGGGGAGGCCTATGTTCAGCAGTGGACGTCTTCTGGCTGATGATGATGATGATAAATCTAAAATAGAACGGAAATGAGAAGCAAAATCTGTTACCAGGCATTATGAGTGGACTTTGATTGAACATTCTTATTTATATCAACGCGTCGAACTCCGCATCACAGTTGCTAACAGATTTCAAATGAAGTCAACGGGAAGTATGCGATTTCACAAGGGAATCTAAACCTAAAGGTTTTGATTCCCTTGTGAAATAGCAAAATTTGCGAAATTATGCGACATAAATGGTCATATCTTTTGATTGTGTTGACTTAGAAGTTTGCTTTTCACAACTAAAAGAAACTGTAGACTTGAGTATTTGTTATAAATGTCAACTTGAAACCTAAACGCGTTCTTGAGAAAAAGGGTCTTGATAGACGAACAGACGGACAACAAAGTGATTCTATAAGTGTACCGTTTTTTCCTTTTGAGGTATGGAACCCTAAAAATGGGCTATATTGAGGGTGGTTCCGTTGAAATTTGAAGATAATACTTTATATCTAAGGAAGTAAAATTAGGGGACGAATCTCGCTTATTAAACTTTTCATAAAGGTGGTTGGTATTTTTTCGTAAAAATATATTTATTATTTGAAGCAACGCTAATAGATAAGGTACTCACATGGTCAATAGCTTGCATGGAGAAGTTGTACGTCATGAACTCGCAGATAGGCCTGAGGCCAGCAAACGCAGCTCCCACTGCAATACCCGCAAAACCAATCTCTGTGATGGGCGTGTCGATTACTCTCTTGTCACCATATTTCTTCCAGAGACCCCTGGAAAATGCAACTGGATATTTTATTTCGGCCTAGAACTGTCTTGACTTTTACGAGTTTGAGCCCATATGCCACACTCGAGCATGTTCACGAACACTTAATAAATAATAATCCATCATTATTACACATTGTCGTGAGGTCGTGGGTTCAAACCCCGGGCCCGTACCAATGAGCTCTTTGGAGCTTATGTACGGATTTTCATACTACTGGCTTTTCGGTGAAGGAAAACATCGTGAGGAAACCTGCATACGTACGGAGAAGAAATTCAATGGCATATGTGAATCCACCAATCCGCACTGGGCCAGCGTGGTGGATATGGCCCAATCACCCTTTCGGGGGTAGGCTAAAAATCCAGCAGTAGACTGTTAAAAGGCTGATTATGATGATTACACATTAACACTTGAAAATACACATGTTTAGGAAAACAATACAATGAGCTAACATGCATTTTTTTCACGTTGGCACCAAAAATTTGCAACCGATTCTCATGGTTTGGGAGAGTTGCTTGCGTTTGACTGCCACCTCGCCTGTGTTTGCCTTTGTTTTTAACAATAATGCGGTTTATGATGGAGCATGCTTGCACAGAAAAACCAATTCAGTCTCAACTTGAAGACACTCAGATTGTAACTATCGGGTAACACCCATTCTGGCAGCGGCAGCAGTCTAGCAACTCGCACATTTAAAGAGGAATCAAAGGGTTTCATACAGGTTTACATAAAATTAACCATGAAACGGTGTTGATTGTCTGAAAAGAAAAGTCAGAGAATCCAAAGGACAGTATTCGGTCTAACATTCTAGAATTTCTCAGGAAAGAACAAAACACTTTGGTTCAGGGATAATTTCATCCCTGAACAAATTCATTTGGGTTGACCAATCCTATTATATTGGAATGTATCCAATGGCTAGCTACTGCAATAAATACACATGAAACAAAAATATTGTACTAACATATTGCACGTTTGCAAGCTTAAACATTCTCTCCGGGAAGTAAACAGCTGTTATTTCAAATTTCCCGCACCAATATCAATTCTGTCAACAAACTTGTTGGTTATGTAACATTCTAACATGTAAAAATTAATGAAAAAATTGTATGTTATGAAAAATATTTAAAAAAGTTACAGCCGTAATCGGGAGCTTATGCTAGTATATTACTATAGATAAAGCCAGCACGTGAAAACAAGGTTTTAATGCAGTACCAAGTCGTACCTGGTGACTTTGTAAGCACCGTCGTATTGAGCGACTTCTTCCCCCAACACGAACACTTTTTCGTCTCGCTCCATCTCCTCGTCGATAGCTTGGTTCAAGGCATCTCGGACAGTCACAGGCTTCGACGCCAAAGCCCTACCAGTCGAAAAATTACGAGACAACCGCCCCAGCACACCGAATACGCCCGGCGACGATTTCAACGCCATTTTCAATTCACTACACTAGTAATATCAATAAGAAACACTTCGTAACCTTTAAACAGGTTATATCGCAAGTGTTTTCAGTGATTTTCGTTGAAAACGGAGCTAAACTCGCGAATTTACAACGACGAAGGATGAATGGAGGTCGAAATTGAACGACGTGAAGTTCATCAAGTTGACAAGATCATACGGAATACACGTGTCAATGTCAATGTCATTTCCCGGGGTGCGTTTACGTAGTAAGCGAATTTTTCACCAACTAAAAATTAAACTAACGGAGGTTCGCTGAACGGTGTCTAGCTTTATGTCAATACTAGCTATCAAATTCACAGAAGTACTGCACGAAGCCACGAAGAAGAAATTGAATTGAATTCTCTTTTCTGTGGTCAAATTCGAATAAAACCTGTGAATAAAACAAACAAAAATAATGTCAACCACAGCTCAACCATTGCTGGCTGTGATTGCTGGGCTAAAAGGTATTCGAAAACTTTTTTCGTATGAGAGTGAAGCAATCTATACCGCCGATAACTGCCAAATTTAGTTCCTCCACGTTTCCGATAGAGGCGCTTAACTAAAATGTATGGAACAATACGTAAATGAAAAAAGTTTTCGTAAGCTATTAAATCTGGGGGGAGGGGGGGGGGGGGGAGGGCATCAGTTTGCCACTTTGGCGAGCCCATGGTATAATAATATACTCTGCCAGGTATAATACTCCCGTCCCGCAATGATGTCATGATGTCAATTTACAACAATCGCAGATGATAGGTACACTTGATAAAAAAAAAGTGTTGTATGAAACCTTACCTTCATTTTAAAATACCTAATCAACTATAAGCAACACGGGGGTGCAGCGAAAAATAAAACATTCCCATTTCCACATAGGTAGTAGATCTGTGCCCATTACAGATAATAATAACTTATTATTATAGCAGAGCCATCCTTGTCACTGTTTTTTTTTTGTAATCCTTGTAGTGCAATTTTTTTTATAGTTATAGAATTGAGTTCTACCTACAGAAAAGAAAATATTTTTTTGCTGTGGATCTACCTATACTAAAACTGTCATTGTGCAAATTTTCATGCACATTTAGCAAATATTTTGAATGTTTTTTTTCTGGGCTAGCGCCTTTATTAACTAAACAAAATACAAGCTAAAACTAAAACTACAAATACAGTTAGACTGCCCATAGACCGTTGGAGGTCTAAAGACACTCCAAATGCTCAAGCCCACTACCAGTTGGCAGCGTACCCAGCATGCTGGCGGCATTACCACGTTTAATGGCAATGCTTATGCGTTGAGCCAGAAACACGCCAGCATTTTGGTCACGCGTCGCATTAACCAGGCGCTCTGAAAGATTTTTGAAAATGAGGTGAGCTCCCGGTCTCCAAGGACCCAATTTTGAATGTTGATTTTAAATATTGGCTGTGCGTTACTTGTCCGTGTTTATGTTTTCCACGGAATCCTCTACGCAGAAAAACCTAGCGGAGAGCTATGAGCTTTGATTATTTATAAAGGCTATGAGTATGAGAGAAGCGCTAATGCGTACCTACGTAATACGTCCTAGGTATGTACCTTATTAGGACAGTCAAAATACAACTAACGACCACCAAAACCTGTCATTCGTGACCCAAAAATCCCATTAACAGCCGAGAAACTTCGACCGGAAGTACCCACCTCACACTTACCGTCTTTTCTAACTTTTATATTTAAGACTCCAACTTCACCCGCGGCGTTTCGTAAATCCTATCACGACCTGCATTTGACCTGCCACAGCGTCGGTATCAGTTACAGGGTCCAGATCAGACCGTAAGTCACAGTTGGGGTGGCAGTTAGTATCAGGCAAGCCATAGATGAAGGTAGCAGTTTCTAAGGCTCAGATCAAGCAAGTCACAGATGGTGTAACAGTAACTTCCCAAAAGTTGCAAGAAGAAGCGGATATCCGAGAGCGGAACTGGGCCAAGGTGACTTGTAAAGATTTAATGACTGGGCCCTTTACTGTATAGGGATGTCAGTTTGCGCACAAACATTGTAAGGATGTATAAAATAATGATAATGAACGTGCAGAAATGTTATGCACTGACTTTTTACCGACTTAAAAAAAAGGGGATTTTCGAATTGTTTGTTACCTCATAACTCCGTCGTATGTATAAACCGATTAAGAAAAACTTTATTTTTTAAAGAATACAGGTACTGTCAGATATGTCCCATACAAGTTTCATCAAAATCGGTTTAGTTGTTTAGTTTTAAAATAAAAATAACTGAAATCCAAGTAAATGAAATTCATCATCATCATCATCAGCCAGAAGACGTCCAAGCTGAACATAGGCCTCCCCCTTTAACCTCCACACTGAACGACAGCCTGCCTTTTGCATCCACTGGATGCCAGCGACAATGAAATTACTTACGTACAACGAATTCAAAAGTACATATAGGTCGTTGCTTACGTATTATTTTTATGCTTCGCAACTTGGATTTTTAAATTTGATATTTTTTTTTACACACGGTCTACTGACCCCAAACTAAGCAAAGCTTGTAATATGGCTGCCAGAAACTGATATACGTACATATATATTTTTAAATACATACTTAAATAGATATTAACACCCAGACATAGAACAAACACAAATGTTCATCACACAAATGTTTGTCCTAGATGGGAATCGAACCCACGCCCCCAAGCACAGAAGATAGGTTCACTACCAACTGAGCCACCGGGGCAGTCAATTATTGTCTAAAATATAAGAGGTCCGTCGGTGCGTTGTAAATAACGAACACTGACTGACTCACTTACTGGCCCTCAGATAATAAGTAGGTACCTACGTACAAGCATCAAACTTGGCATGATTATAGTAGCCAAGTCGGGGCAGACATTTGAATAGAAAAAAATCCGGGGAGTGATTTTTTTTAAACGTCAAAAAAAAGTATATAAGTAAGTAGTTAAAAAGTAAGTAGTAGTAGTGTAGTGTAAGTAGTTGGTTGGAAGTATAAATCTCGATTTTCTAACTAATCCCGGTAGAGGATTCGCCGCCATCTTGTTTTGAAGTTCAAATTTTTCGTTTTTCTGAAATAACTCGTTAAATTTCAACTTTAGAGCAAAAATGGTACAATTCAAAGTTGTTGGAAATTTAATTTTACACAAGTTTGGTCATAATCATTTTTACGCTAGAATCAATATTTGCAGTGTTACGGTACCCTAACTGCGCGAGCCAGGGTCGCACTTGGCCGGTTTCATTTGATATGATTTGGGTAAACCTGCGATATTCGAGTATTCTCAAAACTATACCAGGGGTCTTACGGTCAACGGCTAACTCGGTATCAAACTAACGTTAAATCCGCTCAGTTGGAAAATCACGCGAACTTGAACCTTAACGCGCCCAGATACGGTTTGCGGTCGCGTGATTTTCCAACTGAGCGGATTTTTTTGTGTGCGCGCGAACATCAGATGCTCGCAGCGCTCAGCATCATGGTGGTGTACACCGTCATCACACGTTAGTTTGATACCAAGTTAGCCGTTGGCCGTAAGGCCCCAGGATACGAAGCATGCATTCTTATCAATTTTCATCTCAGATCAGACTAAGGTAGATATGGGGAGGTGGTGCGGCGGATACGAACGCATCTCAACATTTTTCATTATCTTACAAAAAAGGTATATCTATAGAGCTGAACATAAAACACAAAACTGAAGTGTTCAAAATTAAGGAATATAATAACTTTTTTTTTTGCTTTTTCATTATATATACAAATGACGTCACTTGTAAGTAAGCCATACAAACTCTATATTGACATTCACTTTACAGAAAAAGGTGTACAATCGTGATAGTTTAAAACAGTGATTTATTTTTCACTAAGTCTGTTATTTTAACCATTTTAAAGACCTGGCCGATAGCCTAGGACAAAATAAATGATCAGTTAATTTTTAAGATATTTTTTGAGTCACTCGCCAGCCCTACACCCGAATCCCGTAGCTCACAGCGCCGCCACCGTGGTCCCATACATTAGTTTATTTACCGGGCCGCGCACCGCTGGGAATTATTACCGCGGGCCGCGTTTGCAAAGGGTTGGCCACACCTTCCCTCTAATTAGGTATGCCTAATTATGCTCGGCTGGATTAGACATTCTTTTGTTTGCTTTGTTTTGGATGGTTTATGGCGCTAATTTTTGAGTTAATGGTATATCAAACCCATGTATTGTTTGGCTATCTAGACTTCTAAGCCTTACCTACCTACCTAATTGAAATGGTCCGTAGCGTATTTAATTTATATAAATGGCCCTTGAGAGCACGCTCCTTGGCGTCTATTTCACACAATTTTAGATTTTATGAAGAGAAAAATCATAGAATGGGTAAAAATTGTATTGGGCATATTCTTCAAAATACATATTGCAAATAGTTTAGAGCAATTTTCGTGTTGATATTTTATAGGATGCCGGAAGAGATAAAAAATATGGAGGTAAGTTTGTGGTTTAGGTAAGTTTGTGATTGATGTGTAAAGTAATAATTTATGTTTCGTCAGGATACGATGGGGCTGATATAGACATGTTTTCTGAAAGCCCCCAAAAAAATTAGAGAAAAAAAAAACGTCCATTGCAGGACAAAGACGTCCCTATTAGAGGGGGTGTTGCCATAATCCCTACGCTTGGCAGGTGGCTTGGGGATCGCAGTACGTTCACCGTGTACGAGTAGGACGCTGCTGCCCATTCTCCGGTGGTTCTGGTCGCAGTTTTAGGACATACTTCCTACACTGAAAAAAATTATTCCTGCTGAGTCTTGGAAGAAGGAAAGATGACCTTTTCCTTCCTTAAATTTCTAAATTTAGGAAGGAAATGTCATCTTGCCTTCCATAACCAATTCCTTCTTTCAAGGTTCAGCAGGAAAGTCAGGATTTGTTTTTCGGTGTATCCGGGTCCGTTTTTCGATCGTCTCCGTCTAAATAAAACATACCAACATGGAAATTATTTTAAAACATTATGATGTAGAGAACCCACAATAGCTTAAAGCAGGACAATCTAGCAATTTTTATTTTCTGACGTAATAACTCTAGCAGTTAGAACGGGTTTTTTTTGTGATATCAGTGGGCTTACTCTTGACACTCGATTTCAATCGAGTTTGGGATTGGGATCGAAAACATGCCATTTTGGTACTCTTGAATTCTAAACTAGCGCACGATTGGAACCGATAATGGTGGAATTTTATGGAACTAAATAAAATCGACTCAACTTGACGCTTTCGGTACTCTTGACGCGATTGAAGAGTACCAAATGGCATGTTTTCGATCCCAATCCCAAATTACGATTGAAATTGAGTGTCAAGAGTAAGCCCACTGATCTTTCTAAGAATCACATTGAAGCCAATTTCATAGCATGCCAACGTATCTGTGATGCCCCTGGTGTTACTGGTATAAGCAACGGTGATCGCTTACCATCAGACGGCCCGTTAGCTTGTTTGCCGCCAACTGCCAACGTCCTATTTTAATAGACGTCTTTTGAAAGCTCTCGTATCTATAAGTATTTTTATCACACAAGCGAGAGTTGTGAAAACTTGTGCTTCTCATAATTAGTGAACATCTTATACGTGGAAAACAAAGCTTCAGTGAAAAACTTTAAACAATCAGACTGTCTGGACGCTATCAGCACGACACTGTTAGCTGTAGTGATGGGAATTTGTTAAATTAGTTACATCGATTATCGATAAGCCAGAAATAAAATATTTAAAACAGTGTTTCCAGAAATAATATTTATTGATTTTTTAGAGTTCCGATCCCAAAGGGTGGAAACGGGTCCCTTTTAACGGGTGCCTACGCTGTCTGTTTTTCTATCTTTCCTACCTTTTAACGGCTTTATCATACAGCCGTAAAGAAAGATGATGTTCGAAAGATACAGGATGTTATAACCGTTATAGATAGCTAGTTAACATTTTCACAGAATATGTTGGAATATATTACGGCGGAATAACTAAAACATAATAATAAAGTCTATAAGTAAAACTTCTAGGGGGGTCTCCGTAAGACAAACTTCTTTTAAACGTATTTTTGTATTAGCTCTACATAATACGTAGAAGCGTCTAACTTGGTATGATTATTTAGTACACACTCTAAAGTATAACAACAAATAATAAACAATGGCCAAGTGTGAGTCGATGACAAATTTCTGTTCATTACCAAGTTATAATTGTGTTATAATCGAGAGTTACTGTAGCAAAGTATTAAATATGTGATTAATGGCATTGTGCTACCGATTATTTGAAAATATTGAAAAGCCAACTAAGAGTGACAGTAGGCATCGTTATACGAAATCGACTAGATTTGCCTAACAAAAAGTTTTTATCGATAAGCTATTAATTATACCCCAACACTAGCTAACAGCAAGCGTGAGCAAGGTCAGAGCACCGATACAAAAGTTCTTCGTCCCAGAACTAAGATTGAGACACCGGATTTACTTGTCAAACAGCAATTTATCAAGTTCCACGATTACTGGAAGTACCTACCCTGGTGAAACGGAGGTCCGGATGCATTGGCTACTGAAAAGATAAGACTTTAGGGGTTTGTTTAAAACTTAAAGTTTCATTTTAATATACGTATTGTTATTTTGTATATGTCGAATTAGTTAATAGTTAATTCCGCTTCTACGTCGTTTCGAGTACAATAAGGATTTTGGTTAAACTATATTTTCTCCATAGATAATTGTGATTCTAATTTGAACTCATTTTGTAATCTTCAAAAATGCGCTTCTTCTGGGCCCGTCCATTTATTTCATTTTTGTCAAAACTTCATCTTCGACCACATCGTCGCTTGCCAACAGGCGAGTTGATGGTCAAATGGGGACTTATCCGCGATAAAAAAAAGTTAGTTGTAATGATGATTATAACGGATCTCTTTCGGCTCTGTACAACTTTTTCTGTTAGCCCTGTATATTCTAACTACGGGTCTTTGACCAGTGTGTGTTGCCAGTGATGACATATGGTACTGAGACGTGTTCCTTAACTGTTGGCCTTTTGGAAAAACTCAGAGTCACACAGCGGGCAATGGAGAGAGCTATGCTCGGAGTTTCTTTGCGCGATAGAATACGAAACGTGGATTCGCCAAAGAACCAGAGTCACCGACATAGCTGTTAAAATTTGCAAGTTGAAGTGGCAATGGGCAGACCACATTGCTCGAAGAACCGATAACCGATGGGGAAAAAAGGTTCTTGAGTGGAGACCACGAACCGGAAGACGCAGCGTAGGTAGACCTCCCACTAGATGGACCGACGACATAGTGAGAGTCGCTGGCATCCAGTGGATGCAAAAGGCAGGCTGTCGTTCAGTGTGGGGGTTAAAGGGGGAGGCCTATGTTCAGCAGTGGACGTCTTCTGGCTATTGATGATGATTCTAACTACGAATAAAACTTTATAGAGTTTTTTTTATGCCATAGGTGGCAATAAAGCAGATGGGCCGCCTGATGGTATAAGCAGTCACCGTCGCCTATGGATACTTGTAACACCAGAGCCTTCACAAATATGTTGCCCGCCATTTGAAGAACCCCATGTTGTAGCGTAGGTACAGTATTCTTCTTTGTGAAACACGGAAAATAAATACTTATTATACTAGTCTACTTCACCTGATAACAAAAATTCTTCTCCCAAGCCGCGGTACTACAATTCCCGCCACACCGCATTCTTCTCTTTATCGCAACTTTAACGACTCACGTTTTATTACTGTTTATAAATATGACTGTGACAGATAATAAAAACGACTACTTTGATTCTTTCGCCGATTCTTTGAGAGCACGTTGACCCCAGGTTTTATTCGTTTACTACCTTTATTACCGAGCATTGAGGATTCCTTTACTGCTCGAATTTTCTTTAAGGCTGAAAACGCACTGGCTTATCTGGGGGGGTTAGACTCACACACACTCACACACACTCACACACTCTCTCACACACACACTCACTCACTCACTCTGACACTCTCTGTTAGCGATAACGCCTGCGGAGAAATGTAATTGTGTGAAAATGACATTGACAATGACATTAGCTTGAGAGATGTTATCTCAAGCTAATATTCATTTATATACAATTTAATCTTTCCACAGGCGCTAATGCTCACAGAAAGTGGGTCTTGTCTAAACCCCCAGTACAGTCTGACGGTACCTGCTTCGATCCTTGGTCTTGCATCAATAACTTATTATGTGCAGTTTTTAGCGCTCTACATCGGCGAGGAATATAGAGGAAACCGGTATGTCCCACTGCTGGGACACAGCACAGGTCTTCTCTAAGAGATGGGTTCCATAATACTGGCCCAGTGCGTGTTTGTGAATGCCATTATGTCTTTGAATTTTTGAGGTTCTTTGAAGTTCATACCGGTTTCCTTATAATATTTTCCTTACCCGTTGTTGAGCAATGTCATTGATACTGCATACCAAATTTATTCACGTAATAAGTGATTGGTGCTGGGCCAAGGATCGAACCGGGTGCCGTCGGATTATAAAGCGCACATGCTACCGCTCGGCCACCATCACTCATCCTGGTAGCTATAATGTCATGGGCCCCGACGTGTACAACCACCTCCCAGAACATATCATTGCAGCTTCTATATATAGCCTGCAATGATTCAAATCACGCTTACAACGTTGGCTTGTTGAGCAAGCATTCTACAATTTTATTATCATGAACTAGCTGCGCCCCGCGGTTTCACCCGTGTAGTGATGAAAAATGGTGATGATGATGATGAAAAGTAGCCTATGTCAAACTCTGGCTCTTGAACTATACCATGCATAAAATCAGGTCGATCCGTTGTTCCGTTGCAGCGTGAAAGAGGAACAAACATCCATACATCTATACACCCATACATACAAACTTTCGCGTTTATAATATTAGTAGGATTTTGAATTTGACATGTAAATTGGCTTCTCTATCTCGATCTCTATCTCTACATAGTATAAATTGAAGTCTCTTTCCGCGTCTGTCTGTATGTCTGTATGGCCGCTAACTCCTCCTAAACCACGCAACGGATCTTGATGCGGTTTTCACCATCAGTTAGATACATTTTCAAGGAAGGTTTATGTATATAACTAGCGACCCGCCCCGGCTTCGCACGTAAATTACACCCGTGCGAAGCTGGGCGGGCGGGTCGCTAGTTATGAATAAAATGACTATGACTAATTTGTGTCTCTAATTCATTAATTAAATTTTATTATCGTTGGTCATAGCATTACCGAGTTGCCTCTAAAACATGTTAGATTTGTGAACAACGTACGGCGACACGCTCAGCTAGAGGTTTTTTTGTGACAACTTTGTGTTGTCTCGGCGCCTCCGCCCGCGACAACGCTGGTCGCACAACGTTCTGTTGTGTTCCCCGGGGCTAGCTTGAGTGGATAATCAGAGCCCCAACTTTGACCACCCGTGCCCGGAATTCCTCTTGTAGTAGCCTCTTACTACAAGAGGTACCGGTGCAGTATTCCATTTCCCCGGCGCCAGGGTGTAACACTCCTAGTTGATCTACCTACCTAGGCGTAGTAGGTAGTCAGTAAAAACAACAGGAAGGTTAACAAAAAGAAATATAATTTTCAAAAAGACAAAAAGGGTAGTTACAAAATAAGTTATGTTTTGCAACCGGAGCAAAACATATGAAAGAAGGAGAATAGACCGGGTCGGGGTAAGTTTACGCCCATGAACCGAAATGCATTACGCGGCCTTTAAGACACACTGGCCTTGGATTTCCGAAACAGCGTCCACGGAGCGAAGTAGGTACTGGGAGCGAGTTGGGACCAAAGGGCAGTGCGGCGGTCTAGATCCACCGAACAGCGTCCACGGAGCGAAGTAAGTCCTTGGAGCAAGTCAGGTCCACAGGGCAGTGCAGCGGTGTAGGTCCGAGCCAAGCGGCCGGATGTAGTAGTTAGCAGCGAGTACTAGTCGTGCGGGTGAACCCTGGAATTCCACATTTCGAGCGTCTTAGCAATGGTCCATATTTTAAGTTTGACTGCCACACTTGATGATGTTGCGGGAAGCGAAACCAAGCCGTGAAGTCTAATGCGATGAATAGAATCTAAGATGAGGCAGTCAAACTTGTAAATAATAATGTGAGAAGTAAAAGGTACAGCTAGGGGCGTAGCGCCTGTAAGTGCGTTTCGACCTTAAACCTGCAAATGATCTTCCATCCTTCTATTGAAGAGCAATGGGCTTGAACGCTCGATACGATAAGTTTCATTCTCTACTCACAAAAGGGAGAGATGGAATATAGGTATTATTAGGCAAACAATTTCAATATAAACGCATTGTCGTCTCAATGAAATGAATATTGGTCAAGTTCAGAGATGTATGAAATTAGGTTTGCTCTTGGAAATATTTCAATAATAGGATTGAATGTAGTTATTCATTTCTCAGATAAACGTCTTTGTACTTTGACCCGTCTAGTTTAGAAAACTTTACAATTTGAAGTTCAAATGCTAGCCGCTTTCAAAAGTATACATTTTTAGAATTGCGAAATTATATTTTAAATCGCTTGTAGCGATAAGCAAGGCTCAGCGGGCAATGGAGAGAGCTATGCTCGGAGTTTCTTTGCGCGATAAAATCCGAAACGTGGATATTCGCCAAAGAACCAGAGTCACCGACATAGCTGTTAAAATTTGCAAGTTGAAGTGGCAATGGGCAGGCCACATCGCTCGAAGAACCGATAACCGATGGGGAAGAAAGGTTCTTGAGTGGAGACCACGAACCGGAAGACGCAGCGTAGGTAGGCCTCCCACTAGATGGACCGACGACATAGTGAGAGTTGCTGGCATCCAGTGGATGCAAAGGCAGACTGTCGTTCAGTGTGGAGGTTAAAGGGGGAGGCCTATGTTCAGCAGTGGACGTCTTCTGGCTGATGATGATGATGATGATGTGGTGATAAGACTGCCACCTACAAGCGAGAAGACCACTTGTGGGCCTAGTCCTTATCAACTGACTTCAAATAACCCGGCCAAGTGCGAGTCGGGCTCGCGCACTGAGGGTTCCATGCCACCACAAAATTCAATGACGAACTTGTCACCGACTCGCACTTGGCCATTATTTATTATTTGTTGTTATACTTTAGTGTATGTACTATAATCATGCCAAGTTTGATGTTTGTACGTATTACCGTTTTTATACATTAGAGCTAATACATAAATACGTTAAAAATACATTTTATTTATATTACACGGGAATTACTCACGTAAGATTAAGCCGGTCACTCCGACTATAGTTTCAAGCTAAGCGAGACGCAGGTGCGCTTGTGCATTCACCTTGAAAAAGGCCGCCTAATGCGGTTGAAACTATAGTCGGAGTGACCGGCTTAATCTTACGTGAGTAATTCCCGTGTAATATAAATAAAATGTGTGAAAACCACGTCAGTTTATATAATAACGTTAAAAATACGTTTGTTGTATGTTTACCCGTTAGTCTTAATTTTTTGACTTTTTTATTATCAAAATTTGTTAGGTACGGAACCCTAAAAAGTTCCTCAATTTGATTTTTTGTGTGTACGTTTACGCAATATCTGTGCCGATTGAGAATTGTGTGTTGCCATATAGTTTTCATAATCGCAGTTCAACTGGCATTGGGACCTCTCGTCGCGTATCGCCAGTATGTTCGGACCTGGGTTTTCGTGACTGGTTTAGCCAGGCTGCTTGGGTGTTTACCTCTGCTTTTTGTTTTTTCAGAATGTTATTTGCCCTTTTTGCGACGTCGTTATCGCTGTAACGGTAGTTTTCTTCGCTGATTGTCAACCAATTTTGACTATATTTTGTTTATTGAATAGGCTATATCTCAATGGTACCACCGATTTAAATTGGAATAAAATATTCCACCTGCGGGCGGAAATTTAGAGGATGTACATCCCATGGATGTACCTGTGTAGTTTCAAGGAAAAGTATTAATTATGAATAGTTTTTTTTCTTATTATGTAATAATATAGATTATTATCTATACTAATATTATAAAGAGGAAATATTTGATTGTTTGTTTGTTTGCATTGAATAGGCTCCGAAACTACTGAACCGATTTGAAAAATTCTTTCACTGTTGGGAAGCTACACTATCCCCGGGTGACAGGCTATAATCTATACCCGTGCGAAGCTGGGGCGGACCGCTAGTATTTTATAAATCTCGTAGTATGAAAAGTTATACGTTTAGTTTCATCGTCTTTTTTAAGATTTCAACTTTATTAGTTTTAAGTGTCATGGGGTCTTTTGCAGGGGACTTTCTGACTAGTGTGTTGATTATTTCTCGTACTTCTTTATAATTAGTGATATTTGACTCATTTGTAATTTATTTTAAAAAGGTATCATCATCATTATCATCATCAATTCAGCCATAGGACGTCCTCTGCTGGACATAGGCCTCCACCATCGATCTCCAAAAGGGCCTGTTGGAAGCGGCCTGCATCCAGCGTTTCCCTGCGGTCTCTTTTAGGTCGTCTGTCCATCTTAAAAAGGTCTACAAATATGTATTTAGTTAATCGTTACCTACTTTTAGACCAGTTAAAATAGGCGTTTATTCTATTTCGGCAATTTTAATTTCTAATCGGGACAAACAAGCCCTCGGTAACGTCTCTAATTAGGCAGTTTACATGTAACTGCGCTTGTTATTGCTGATCACATCGCCATTGCTGCTTTATTAATTCGTGACAAGAATTAGTTAAATGCTATTTAACTTCGTTACTGCTTTGTTATGTACATTTATAAAAGGACTCGCAATTTTGGTCGTAATTTTTCGGGTTAACTGCATTTTAGACGATGTTATTAATGTATAAAATTAATTAATGTTATGTATTTACTTACTATAATGCCCAATTCCATTTCAATGTCCTGTGTCAATCATTGAAATGGAATAGGGCAGGACGCATTTTGTAGGACGGGAAACGACAGATGGACTAAGACAATTATATTGTAATGTATACCGAAGGAGAGAAAAAGGAAGACGTGCTAAGGTAAATACATGGAAAGGAGTGGATGTGGATAGCACTGCAAGAGACAGGAAAATATGGTCAAAACTGTGGGAGATCTACAACAAAGGGCGACATCTGCACTGGACTAAACTTATGAGTTGACATATAATATTTTGTATGACAGAAACAAAGTAAATGAAACAACGATATGCAATAATACGGGGTGTAAAGGGAACACTCTCAAAGCTAAAAGAAGGTAATTGTACTCATCATTATGAACAACTTTTACTACTACCAGCCCTGAAATCGCGAAAAAAATATCAGCTGTTCTATAGAAAACGGTCATTGACACTCGACAAAATGTATGGGACAGCTGAGCTGTCAGGGTTGGTCCCATAGTAAAAGTGGTTCATAATGATGAGTACAATTATCTTCTTTTAGCTTTGAGAGTGTTCCCTTTACACCCTGTATACAATGAACTGAAAACTGACGGAATGAAACGAAGCCTTACAGCTTATCTCATGTACTGCACACATAAACATTTGTACTGTAAAGTTTCTACAAAACTATCTCAAAAATTTAATAAATTGTTGCTATAAACTTTAACCAGCACTATGTTTACAGTGAGTCTACAAGGAGACATAAAATGTGGATGGCTAAATGTTTACGATCTCTGCGACGCTAAGCATGCACTTGCCGTTTTATGTCACCGCGACGTATCGACGCCTCAATTTTTAACTAACTTGATAAAATTTATTTAATATTAACAGGAAACAACCCATCATTATCATCACTAAGCAAAAGACGTCCACTGTTGGACATAGGCCTTCCTCTTAGCACGTCACTCTGAACGATATTCTGCCATCTGCATCTACTGGGTGCCTGCGATGTTGTCAGTTCATGTAGTCTATGTCTACCTACGCTGCGTCTTCCGGTTCGTGGTATTTACTCAAGAACCTTTCTTCCTCATCGGTTATCGGTTCTTCAAGGGATGAGCTACCTTCTTCGGTGTTTCCAAGAAGCTACAACATGGGGTTCTTCAAAAGGCGAGTTAATCGAGTTCTATAGGGTCGGCAACGTATTTCTGATGCCTCGGGTATTACAAGTATCCATAGGCGACGGTGACTGCTTTCCATCAGGCAGCCCGTCTGCTAGTTTGCCAACTATGGCATAAAAAAAAAAAAAAAAAGATGTAAAGCTCACCCCAAAGGTCTTCCCGCCGAGCTTCAACATGAAGCGTTTCAAATAATGCCTACAACTACCTCTCCGGGCTAGCAAAGCAAACCCATTCAAGCAATTAAAGTATTATCAAAGATAAATACCCAATTGGTTTCTTCAAATTTTTACTCTGTGATTTTTTTATCTTTAATAATTCATCATCATCATCATCAGCTAGAAGACGTCCACTGCTGAACATAGGCCTCCCCCTTTAACCTCCACACTGAACGACAGCCTGCCTTATGCATCCACTGGATGCCCGCGACTCTCACAATGTCGTCGGTCCATCTAGTGGGAGGCCTCCCTACGCTGCGTCTTCCGGTTCGTGGTCTCCATTCCAGAACCTTTCTTCCCCATCGGTTATCGGTTCCTCGAGCGATGTGGCTTGCCCATTGCCACTTCAACTTACAAATGTTAACAGCTATGTCGGTGACTCTGGTTCTTTGGCGAATATCCACGTTTCGGATTTTATCGCGCAAAGAAACTCCGAGCATAGCTCTCTCCTTTGCCCGCTGTGTGACTCTGAGTTTTTCCAAAAGGCCAACAGTTAAGGACCACGTCTCAGTACCATATGTCATCACTGGCAACACACACTGGTCAAAGACCTTCGTCTTGAGGCACTGTGGTATCTTGGACGAGAAGATGTCACGCAATTTCCCGAACGCTGCCCATCCGAGTTGGATTCTTCGGGCGACCTCTTTGCCTAAGTTGGACTTACCTAACTGAACAATCTGTCCAAGATAGGTGTAATGGTCAACAACTTCGAGGGTATCGTTCCCAACGACTACCGGCGCGGGTTCAACATGGACATTGGACATAATTTTTGTCTTGTCCATGTTATTTTAAGACCCACCTGTTGGGAAAGGCTACTGAGGTCTCTGAGCATCGTATTGAGATCCTCCAGCGACTCTGCCATGATGACTATATCATCGGCAAAACGAAGGTGAGTGATGTATTCGCCATTGACGTTGATGCCGAATCCGTTCCAGTCCAAGAGCTTGAAAACGTCCTCCAATGCGTTCGTGAACAGTTTCAGACATAACATCTCCCTGTCTCACACCTTTTTACAGTTGGATTGGTTCCGTGCTCTCGTCCTGTAATCGGATCGACATGGACTTTAATAATTATCAATTTTGAAACCGACTTTATATTACTATCAAAATTATTAAATACTTACACAATTTCGTTTACCAAACTATCACATGAGATAACAAACAAAATAAACCAGCCAAGTGTGAGTCGGGCTGGCGCACTGAGGGTTCCGTACCACCACAAAATACAATAAGGTTGTCCAATTAACCGAATTACCAGTTATTATAACGCATCCCAAAATTGTCGAAGCAATTGCTACGCAGTTACTACAGGCGCTCGAGTATAACAATTATAACTTAGTAATGAACACAAATTGGTCACCGACTCGCACTTGCCAATTATTTATTATTTGTGTTATTCTTTAGAGTGCGTACTACAATCATGCCAAGTTTGACGCTTGTGCGTATTATCGTTTTTACATTAGAGCTAATACAAAATACGTTTGTTGTATGGGGACCCCCTTTTCGTTTTAACTTTTTCACTTATTTATTATTTGTTAGTCAATCCGCCGTAACATTATATATTCTGTGTATATAAATTTCAACTGTCTATCTATTACGGTTCGAAAGATATAGCCGTTAATAGGTAAGACAGACAGACGGACGGACAGACAGACAGACAGACAGACTGACATCGTAGGCTTAGTTATAGGGCCCAGTCTTTACCCTTTGGGTACGGAACTCTAAAAAAGTAGCGTTACTCCTAATTAATCCAGGGTACAAGCTAACTCCATACTACATATCTCTCAAATCCAGACAAACAAACTTACGAACAAACTTTCGTATTTATACAGGGCTATGCATATTATAGACTGTACTAAGCCGAAATTAGGTCATTGTACGAATCGTTACTAACAAATTTTTCTATGGGATCAATCCTGAAATCACGAAAAAAATATCAGCGATTTCAGGGTTGGTTTTATAATAAAAGTTGTTAATAATGATGAGTACAATGATCTCCTTTCGGCTTAGCACAGTTTATATGCGTAAACCCATACATTAAATATGATACGATAGAAGGTTGACAATGGTGATATTCATAAGTAACTAGCAAACCCGGCGAACTCCGTTTCGCCACCAGATGACTTCTATAAACCTCACGGAGCCCGAGACCTTTCCAACGAATGCAAAACCTTGGAAATCGGTTCGTGCGTTCTGGAGGTATAGCGTCAGGAAGGAAAACCCGACTTATTTTTATATAAGTAATATTCCCGGCCATTGCCCCCGCTCTCACGTGAAGCCAAAAGTTACAGGGTTCTGTACAAATTCAATATATTAAACAGAACATACGAGGAGCTAAACGAGATTATGAAGAATCAGAAAGGCGTAAATATATAACGCGTGCGTTGTCTACATTTGACGAATTCTCTTTGTGTATTTTATGAAGGAAGTTTGAAATGTTGGCAGATTACGTAGCGTTACATTTTGCCTTCGACATAATATTGAGAAACACTGTTTTCAATTATAACTGTTGTTCATCATCATCATCATCATCATCATCATCAACCATTCTCCACCCACTGCTGGGTATAGGTCACCTCTTCAGCGCGCCATCTTTTCCGGTCCTGTGCTAGTCTTGTCCACTGCTTTCCTGCTGTCCGACCAGCGGGCTGGTGGTCTGCCCGGTGGTCGCTTTCCGTTCCGCGGCCACCATTCTGTGACTGCTTTGGTCCACCGTCCATCTTCCCTTCTAGCCAAGTGGAGATGGGCGGGACGCCCATCTCCACTTGAGTCTCGTGATCCGTTTAACCACGTCTTCGACCTTGGTTCTTCATCGAATTTCCGCGTTTGATATACGGTCCAGGAGAGAGATGCCTAACATGGCTTGTTCCATCGCCCTTTGTGCCACTTGGATCTTGTGCGTGGTCTCTTTAGTGAGTGTCCATGTTTCAGCACCATATGTGAGGATAGGCAGGACACATTGGTTATACACCTTGGTCTTAAGGCTTTGCGGGATCTTTGATTTAAATACGTCATCGAGTTTTCCAAAAGCAGCCCACCCCAGCTGGATTCGTCTAGCGACCTCCTTCACCTGAGAGCCTCCTTGGTCAAAGGATAAACAGTGTCCAAGATAGACATAGTCACTCACCACCTCTATAGGACTATCTCGTTAGGTACGTGGATTGTTGTTCACTACAGCTATATTATTATGAACAGGATATTTACCGTGACAAGGTTGTGGGTATAGGTCCTGATATTTCGGCGCAGTAACATGCACCATGTTCACGGGAAGACTAAAGAATGCGGGTTGGTCGAACAGTTCAAAATTTGGTGCAAACAAAACGATCTACACTCTTTTTTAGTATTTTGCTATGGTTATCACTGGAACTCGAACCTAAGTCCCGACAAAATACACTAACTATATGACTGCGTATAGTATTTTGAACGCGAACTTTTATTATTAAGGTGGTTCGTTGCACAAATGGCGGGAAATTCAAATTTCAAACAGTTTTCTTGTCCTTGTAGCTAGGCCGGGTAATTATTGTAAACAACCATGATGTTTGCCCAGATTGATTATTATTCTTTACAAAATCATGTAAAGCTATTTATCTCTAATGCCCATTATTACTTACATTTGTGAATAAACAAATTTTTGCTGTTTCAAACGGTTTATTCACAAATGTAAGTAATATGGTGCGTTACTGTTAAATAATTGTACATTATAATGTAAAGAACAGCCAAAATTTTGCGCAAACACTGTGTTATTTAAAAATAATTACCTGGCCTGGCTACTAGGACCAAAAAACTGTTTAAAATTTGAATTTCCCGCCATAGGTGAATCGAACCACCTTAAGACAACCTAATACTGGATTCCACGCACTGACGAGTTGTAAACCATCACCTCGATTGAAATTCTGGCATTTCGAAATCTCAATAGTTTCCTTTACTAGCTTTGGTATGTAATGGCGTTCAGTGTACAGGATTTTAGGGTTGTGAATCGAGAGCTCCACCCACAAACTTATCACGGTAAATATCCCATTAATTATACAGGGTTACGCATATAGACTGTACTAAGCCGAATGGGGGAAATTGTACTCATCATTAAGAACCAGTTTTCTTTTGTTGATGATAAGCGGCGATGCGGTCTACGATGGAGCACGAAAACCACCCAACCCTAAAATCACGAAAAAAATATCACTTGCATAAATATTTTGACATATTTTTTATCATAAATGTCAAACCAGCCGAGCATTACAATTTACCACCACCATTCCTGGCTGGTTTCCTCACGATGTATTTATTCACCGGCAACCCAAACTCATTGTTGGGATTTGAATCCACACCTAGGCGTGGAAGTGAAACGCGCCAACCACTGTTAGCTATGGTCACTGAGCGGTAGCGTGTGTGCTTTACAATCTGATGGCACCCGATTCGAAACTCGGCCTGCACCCTTCGACCAAAATAACATGAATGGACGGGCCCAGACGAAGTGCATTTTTGAAGATTACAAAATGAGCGCCGGCTCTCATGTCGTTTCAGTCGGTCTCTAGCCGTAAAAAGTGCGACACGCGTCTATCGTTGATGATAACGAAACATCTCACAAAATTATGTCTTCGTGTGCTTTCCCGTAGTGTAAATACACATTAAAAAACCGCTATCTATTGTTTGTAACAAATTTACTGTACATGGTTATAATTAGGTGAAGTATATGTCCAACGGTTTTGCCTCGTTTTTACTGAGCAAGTTCAATGATTATGGCACGTCCATATATTTTATTTTGGTCGAAGCCTGCACCAATAACTTATTTAGTCCCGAAATAAATTATGCGCAGTGTCGATGCCATCGCGATGGAAAACATCGTGAGGAAATCGGTGTGTCAAAAAACCTCAAAAATTCACAGACATATGAAATTCACCAAAATGCACTGGGCCGGAATAGTGGATATATATATATAGAGCCCATCCTCTCTCTCTGAGAAGGCCTGTGTCCCAGCAGTGGGAATGTTGATAATGATGAATGTTATTAATGCTTAAGTATGCTTGTTTGTTGGTTTGTTTGTTTCTCATTCACGCAGAACAGAGCAACGGATTGACGTGATTATTTGCATATAGTTGAGAAAGAGGGCCGGAGAGTGACATAATACTTATTTCGTCCTTAACGGCCTCTTATACCAAATTTGACGGTTTTAAATAAATTTTATTCAGTTAAATTACAATATTTGAGCTGGAAATGTTGGAATGTCACAGATACATCTGTGTTTGAGTTTATGATTTGGTTCAAAACACGATAGAATAAACTTTTCAAATTCAAAATATTTATTTGTCAGAACATGGTAGGTACACACACAATAGTAGCACATGGTCGTAAGAATGGAGACGTATCTCATGTCCTTGCCTGTTACGGCGTACAAATGTTAGTTTTTTTATAAGAATATAATTTATATTAGTTTTTGTTAAAGTTTATTTTTCTTTTACACAATTCTTATAAACTTATTATAATAATACATATAAGATACCACAAATAATTGTTTCATAATGTCAAATATTATGTCAATACTTAAAATTGGATATGAAAAATTATAATTATATATGTCAAAATTTATCCTGTAGGAAGTCATCTATTCTATAGTAGCATTTAGCAGTCAATAATTCCTTAAGTTTCTTTTTAAAGAGATTCGTATTGAGGTCTTTTATGTTTTGTGGTATCTTATTATATACTAATGGACCCATTCCAAACACACTATTCCTAAAAAGTTGTGTTTTGCTAGGTATATTTAATAGCTTGTGATTATCACGGCGGTTACGAGAAAATTTTGTTGAAATATTTGGGAATATGTTGGGATTAGTCCTTACAAATACTGCTAACTCATATATGTACATGGATGGAAGTGTGAGGATTTTGTGTTTCTTAAAATAAGGTTTACAGCTATCTGTTGGCTGAAGTGTAAACATGGATCTTATGCAACGCTTCTGATGTTTGAAGGCCTGGGGTTTATCAGTTGAATTTCCCCAAAAGATAATGCCATATCTCAAAACCGCTGCAGCCAATCCATGATATGCCGTTAAAAGAGCCTCAGTACTAGTAGTAGGAGCCAGTTTATAAAGAGCATAGGAAGTGCTGCTTATTTTTTTATTGAGTTCTGCGATGTATGCTTTCCAGTCCAGTTTCTGGTCAATAGTTAAGCCTAAAAATTTCGTTGTTGGCACATTATTTAGATGTTTGCTACCGTATATAACGTTAATGTTAGTTATTTTACCAGGACGTTGAGAAAAATGCATTACTTGTGTTTTATTAAGATTAATTTTTAAATTATTATTTTCTAGCCAATTTATTATCGATTCCAAAGCGCTATTTATGTCACTGGTATATAGTGTTTTGTTCTTGCAAGGCACTGATATTGTGCTATCATCAGCAAATAGGGTCATTGATTGCCGAGTAGCTCTGGGTAAGTCGTTTATATATATTATGAACAACAGAGGACCAAGGACACTACCCTGAGGCACACCATACTTAGGAGTACGTACTCCAGAAGTAAAAGTTTCTTCTCTTTTTGTTTTAGCATTTACTCTTGAAATTTCAGTTACTTGTTTCCTGTCACATAGATATGATTTTATAAGATTAAGCAGGTCACCCCTTACGCCGTACGCATCAAGTTTTCGTAGAAGTATATCATGATCAACATAATCAAACGCTTGTGTCATATCGCAGAAGATCGCACAGTTAGGGTTTCTATTATCAACGTTTGATACTACATTATCTAAAAATTCGCAAATAGCCATGTTTATACTTTTATTACATCTAAATCCCTTCTGTTCGTCACAGAGTAACTTATATTTTTCAAAGTATGAATAAATGTTTTTATATAATAGTTTCTCAAAATTTTTAGCAAAAACTGATAAAAGGGTTTCTCGGTTCTCTTTTTTAAATAAGGGCTTTATTATTGATATTTTAAGATCATCAGGAAATGTTCCTTTACTAATACAAAGGTTAATAATGTAGCTAAGGGGTTCACAAATATAGTCACCTACATATTTTATTACTCTCGTATGAAAGCCGTCGTGACCGACGCTGTTCGTGCATTTAAGGTTCTTTATTATTTTCGAGCTACTTTCCTCGATCAAAACAAATCTGAATCAAAGTCGATTTAGTTTATTTTTTTTCGTTTTATGTTCTAATGAAAGCTCGTTACAACCTGGAAATTGCATGCACTGAAAGGCAATCCTATTTAAAAAAATTCGATTTGGATAGATTTTTGATAGTGAATAGTTTGTTTTTTAGTGAAATTAAAAGCGTAAAAAGGTCGCGAGAATTTGCGTGCGCCGCGTTCGGTACCGCGCCAGGCGTCATCGAGATCGCACCTATGTTCGTTTTTGTCGTTGACTCCCCCCGTGGGCATCCTGACTCTTGCGTGGCAAAATACATCGTCGCTATAACTTGGCGGGGGCTGAGGGAGCGTTTTGTTGCCTACGCGACTCGGATAATAGGCCGTTACAAATAATCTCGAGTCCACGCGGGTGAAATCACGGGGCGTAGCTAGTAACAAACAAGCTTTATCCGTATAATAACTAAAAGGGTAGGTACAACTGAACATAAGCGACAAAACTTAAGTGTCTCTTTGTACTTAACGTTATTAGACTACCCACTACTTAGCTTTTAATTAATTCACGTTGAACGTATCTGTCGCTTCAGCGACTTAACGAAAATTAACGTAACGTCAAATCATATAATTGGGCGCGCGATGCGTTATGCGACAGGGTTAACGGCCGCTAGGGGTGATTTAACGCCCACCCCGATCGGCACCGAGACGTTAAATGTTGAGATACTAAGTACAGGAGATAGGGGTGGAAATTTGAAAGGTTCATTACTAAAATATATGATCGTCAGCCCACATCTGTCTACTGCAAGTCACAGCAAAGTGCTGCTGTTCATAAGCGGCGGTCATCGCTCACCATTAGGCGAACAGTCTGCTCTCATCGTGTTGTTTGCCTCTCTTTAAAAAAAGCAAACTGTGGTTACTTATAGTGATATTTTTTAGTTTCTACTTTAAAGTTAGTGTTTGTTTATTAATTAAACTCACTTTCTCTTTAAATTTATCATTAATAAAAGTTTTTTGGCTCACAATAGAACATGCAAACAGGAAGCAAATAGGGAAGATCTTTGCCTAGCAGAGGGATCGAATAGGACACTAAATAAACTTCATTAATTTATAAAAGAAAAACTTTTTAGTATTTTTCTCAGCAAACTCTTTCATTTGATTTCATTTAATTTGATGCCCTTGAATATCTAGTGGTAGGTGACAACATTTTGTCCGTCACCTTAGGGCGTCCACTATTGATTTTATCATCTAGGACTAAAGTGCTTGGTAACACAAATCCAACCAACCCAAACTCGACGGGGTTACTTTGTTTCATTTAGGAGTTCCTATGACCACTTTCTGTCTCTATCGTCAGACCAGCTCGATGGTACCATACTATTGCATTGTCACCGAAATCACTTAAGGGTCCTGTATACCCTCTGCAGCTTTCTCTCTCGCACATTTTCACATTATTGAAGATATAAAATCAATGAGTGTGAATTTCCAAAAAGTAACAAAATCATGTCATGGTGTCTATCGTAACATTACAAACAAAGAAATGTTTGCTTCGATATATTTTAATTTGACACAGTAAAATGGTAACAAGTGATTTTTATTTCTCGTGTCATTTTATTCCGTCAAATTACAAGATATCGAAGCAAACATTTCTTTGTTTGTAATGTTACGATAGACACCATGACATGATTTTGTTACTTTTTGGAAATTCACACTCATTGATTTTATATCTTCAATAATGTGAAAATGTGCGAGCGAGAGAGCTGCAGAGGGTATACAGGACCCTTAAGTATGCCATTCAGCTCTATCAATTTAGGATAACTAGTCTGAAAGTTAGATGCAAGATTTTTCCCACACATACGCACGAACATACTAACAGGGCAAGTTAAAGAACAGCTTGTAAAAAAAATCTATGGTTTTCCATCTTTCTTTTCCCCCTGTGACTCTTGCACTATATCTTGTCTCAATCACTTCGCGCTCCGTACGTCTGTACGGGAAATCTCACCATAAAACCCGTTTTATTTATGTTCCTGAGTGCTCCAGACAGATTTCGGATCAGTATTGTTTATGTGCTGGAAGTAAAGGATGTAAAGGAAGCTTTTTTGGAGTTAGAACGGTTAATTGTAAACTTTATTAGAGTTTAGTTGAAAGTAAGATGTGAGATCATGATTTATGGATAGTTAGTGTGGAGATATGGAGACATTATCCAAGGTCTTTGTCCTCCAATATTCTTCTCTTTTATTTACCTACTAGCGGTCCGCCCCAGCTTCGCACGGGTATAGATTATAGCCTATGTCACCCGGGGATAGTGTAGCATCCCGTCAGTGAAAGAATTTTTCAAATCGGTTCAGTACTTTCGCAGCCTATTCAATGCAAACAAACAAACAATCAAATCTTTCCTCTTTATAATATTATATTAATATTAATATATTTTATATATATTATTAGTATAGAAGTATAGACTAGCTGACCTGACAGACGTTGTCCTGTCTTAGAACTGTCAAACACGCAAAGTTAAAATAGTGAATCTTATTTTTGAAGTGAAACTTCTTATGCGACTTCCAACACGGTTGCGTTAAACGTTTAACGCTACCATGGAGGGGGAATAGAAAGAGACAGAGCGAGAGTTTTAGATGCCATCTATGAGGAAATTTTGAAACTTGTACATCCTTCTCATAGTTTATTAGTTCACTAATATTTGCATAGATGGCAGAACATGCGACTTCCAACAAGGTTGCGTTAAACGTTTAACGCTACCATGGAGGGGGAATAGAAAGAAACAGAGCGAGAGTTTCACTTCTTCCGCGCAGAGGGACTCCACGCACATTTTTTTATACATTGGGTTACATTATTGGAGTTTTAGTACGGATCCCTATTTTTTTTAAAATATAATATAGCCTATGTTACCCGAGGATAGTGTAGCTTCCCAACAGTGAAAGAATTTTTTAAATCGGTTCAGTAGTTTCGGAGCCTATTCAATGCAAATAAACAAACAAACAATCAAATTTTTCCTCTTTATAATATTAGTATAGATATCTTGTCTGTCAGGTAAGTATAACAGTGCATTATAACTGAGCCCGTTCCTCCATTAGTTGGTGTGGTATTGAGTATCTTGGTAGCTTTGTTCAGATTTTTGGAATAGAAATGAGTGCGCCCTGACTTGGTTAAATCAGAAACGGGTGGCCTCTGGTTTAGGATTAGCGACGTCATCTTCCTGCAACAATGGCTTGGATGCGCTGCCTCGACTAAAGCTGCTTGTGCCGTTTCAGGACGAGAATTTAGGTCCATGGGGACAGGCTGTTCTCGAATTATATAAGAAATATAAGAAAGGTTCTTATATAATTCGAGAACAGCCTGCTTTTGGTGAAGGTGACTGGTAACCAGAATTCTGGCGCCTACTTTGGCCAAAAAAATTGCGTTGCCATTTAACGTGGCGATGCTGCCTGCTTTGTAGTCATTTCCTTCCAATGTTTTTAGATTAGCTTCTTAGTGTGATGAAAATGATGAGACATGTAAGATGATCAAATAATGTATGTATATTAATTTTAAATAATAATAACTACTTAAAATTAATATACATACATTATTTGATCATCTTACATGTCTCATCATTTTCATCACACTAACATTATACGTTATCATCATCATCATTTCAGCCATAGGACGTCCACTGCTGGACATAGGCCTCCCCCATCGATCTTCAAAAGGGCCGTTTGGAAGCGGCCTGCATCCAGCGTTTCCCTGCGGTCTCTTTTAGGTCGTCTGTCTATCTATTTGTCATGTTATACATTATACGCGTAAGTTTATGTGTAAGTTTGTGACCGCAAAACTGCTTTAGCTTAGTTATGGTGAAAATATGGTTTCTGAAGGGTAGGTGAAACCATGGGACACTGCTAGTAGTAAATAACAGCTCAACTGTAAATCATTTGTATCTAAATTTAGTGGCTGGTTGCCTAACTAAACACTAAGCACTTGTCGCCCGAGTCATTGCACTGAGCGACAAGTGTCGTCTGAGCGGTCTCATTTCCTTTAACAAACCATAGCTTCCTGAGAAGGGTTAATGTCTAGCATTTATTAATAGAAGACTGCCTGTTGTTCACAGCTTTACCTATTAAACAGTTTATTAAGTTTTTGGATATAAAGTGTTATTTCTAATGTCGTCGGACCACCTTTGGTTGGCCTGAATTCCACATATGGCATAAACAACAAAAGACCTATGCCCAATGTCTAGCAGTGGGTTGTCTATGGCTGATGATGATGGTGACCATGCAAAACGTATCCTGTTTTGTTTCTCATGAACCAACAGTCACAGAACAGAAGGTAGGTTGTTCGGTTGTTGCTGCGGATCCAGTATTTGGCCTGTCAAACCGTACGCGTAAGTGCCTGCTGAATACTAAACCGAAAACAAATAACTACAAGAAATAAGTAATTTCAGATCACATAGGAAAATCACGGATGTCGGAAACCGTATTATGCGACTCAAGTGGCACTGGGCAAGACACGAAGCTAGGTGTGGTGACGGCAGTTGGAGTAGAGCCCTGACAGAGTGGTTACCAATAGCGGAGAAGCGTTCCGTAGGCAGATAACCAGCCCGATAGGTCGGTGACATCAGACCCATCGCAGGTCATACGTGGAAGAGATTAGCCCGAGAGAGGGATCAATGGCGCAAAGGAGAAGAGGCCTATACCCAGCAGTGGGTTAATACAGGCAAAAAATTTGATGCTCAATGGTAAGTTGTTGGTTTTACACAGCTTGAGAAAGAGAGCTCATAGTAGGTGATGTTGTGCTAAAATACAATTTGGCCATCCACCTTCATCTTAAAAATATCCTATTTATTGTCTTAGTAATTTTGAAACTTTCGCGATTTGATGTCTTATCGTCAACCTTCACGTGTTCTTTTTTTTTTTTTTTTTTTTTTTTATAGAATTGGCAAACAAGCTACGGGCCACCTGATGGTAAGTGGTCACCGCTGCCTATAGACACCTACAATACCCGGGGCATTGCCAGTGCGTTGCCTACCTTTGAGGAAAACAAAACAGCACAAAATAGCAGGTTTTCCTTTCGTCAAAAGAAAACCTGCTAGCTTCGTCAACCTTATCAAATTTTTCGTAAAGCCTTTAAAACATTTTGCAGGATGCATTATCTAGGGTATAACCTATCTACAAACGATTACACTAAAGGACGAAAAAGTTAAAGGTTCAAATGAATTTTCACAAGTTCAGAGCTGAGCCAACAAACATTCACACGTGCGCAACTTTTGCATATCAGTGTGGTAGTTAAAGATGCATCACGTGCCGAGGCATGGGTTCTCTGGCTCATCAAAATCAAACTTTGCCCTTGACTTCTTAGTTGTGTAAGAGGCGAGAGGTGACCCAGACTTCAGATAATCTAAATATTACCGAGTTGAACATGCACAGAAGAACAGCTTATAGAAAAGCAAAACAATAGCCACCTAATTTACGAGTATGATAATCCACAACCGTTTACTGCTCCATCGTAGACCGCATCATCGTTTAACATAAAGCGAGCTAATATTCCTAAATAAATAAAAGTGTCCAGTAAATTTTTTATTTTGAATCAAACAAGTTTTTAAGACATAAAAAAATATTAAACATATAGGTTTATTCAGTAAACAAGAAAATTACACATATTAGAATAGAAACAAAAATAAAACCTAAGCATTAACGTGTAAGCATTGCAATACAACGCGGCAATGCGGCCAGCATTTTGGGAACGATGCCAACGGGCAGCGGTTTATTAGATTAGTTTAGTTTAATATAATATATTTTTATTTAGCGTATTTAATTTAGTTTAACATATAGGTTATTAATGTAAAAACAAAATATCCGACAGCAAAAGTTAGCATAGTTAGTTATGACACTTTGGCTATGGAGAAAATTCTATCGACACCTCACACATCAAAATTGGTCAAGCCGCTTAAGCTATAGGAGGTAAAATAAAACGAGGTAATGTTATTATACAAATCCGTCTTGGGCAGTCTGGTAAAAACCAACTGTACTAGAATTGATTTAAAATTGTAAATTGTTCTAAAGTTTTTTTTTCGTACAGCTTAGATTTTAAATAGGTTGTATTCATGTTTTAAACAATCAATCAATTAATAATAATAAAAAAAAAAAAAAAAAATTAATTAATAATTAATTATTAATTATTTTATTCAATCATATAACATCTGCAAAAAAATATAGGAGGCCTATGCCTACGTAGGGAGCCCTCCCACTAGACGGACCGACGACATTGTGAGAGTCGCTGGCATCCAGTGGATGCAAAAGGCAGGCTGTCGTTCAGTATGGAGGTTAAAGGGGTGGCCTATATTCAGCAGAGGACGTCTTTTGGCTGATGATGAAAAAAAAACAGCGTGATCGAAGTAGGTTTGTACCTACCTACAATTATACATACTAAAATAGTGTTTTTCAATTTTCTACTCTTTGATAATACCTCGTTTGCACAGACTGGCTTATATACGTTGTGTTTATAAATCTACCGTGTGTTTGCGCGTTTGGACGTAACTACTCTTAATACAAACATTATAACTTGTGAGTTTGTTTGTTTGAGGCGTCAAAATATGTTAACTTAATAACATCTAATCTTGGTAGAACTGTGTTTCATTTGACCGCCAAAACTGTACCGAGAGGGTCAAAAACTTCTTGGTAACTGTCAAGCATTCATCCAAAAACATGACGAATAAATTTAATGACGATTTTAATAACGGGCGGGAACAACTTAAAAAAAAAAAAACCGTGTATTATATAAATATATTATTATTTTGTTCTTTGTAGTGGCACAGTGTTTGTGTTTTGTGGTTTTTTTAAATATTTTTTTTTAAAAGAATTTCTTTTAATTGTTGTAGTGAAACATTACGACCTATGATAGTGGAATGCTCAAAACCTTTTTTAACTCTGTTCAGAACAAACTACTAGCTTATGTATAGATACGATTACACATCCATGCATGTTTACCTCCTTGTTTTGACTCGAACAAAGCGCCTGAACAAAACTATTGTAGATATAGTATTATAGCGAAATTTTAAGCGCTCGTGCAAAATTATCAATATTCGAGTTGGTTAAACGAACGAGCCAAAATTAATGAATTACATGACAAAAATATCAAACTTGACATTGGTGAAATAGATAAAACGTATGGAGCCAAAACTTAAAGGAAGAAAAATTTTAACAGTAGCACAGTAGCAGAGTGCTTTTCACACAGAAAAGAAAAAAAAAACCAATTGTTATATTATAATTTTCTGTGGCTTTTCATGTTTTAAATCCCCCAGACGCGGCGCTGTCATCGCTTATCAATCCTTATCAGTATCATTTCTCGAGCAGCACTTTTAACAATTTTAGGTATCGTACACGACCATAGATCCACTCTTTAACGATAAAAAAATAAATAGTGCGTGGAGTCCCTCCGCGCGGAAGAAGTTATACTTCAACAAGGAACCCTAAAATTATAACTAGGGCAAAAATATCAACAATTTAAAAACATCCACCACACATACATAAAAACAGCCTTTCTCGAGATTCGAACCTAGCTCCTTAGGCTTCTCAATCCATTAGCGACATCATTATACTACCGGATCTGCTAGTTGTAGCGCGAAAAAAGGATACGCATTTCGCAATCATACGAGAGAGAAAAATTCCCTCTCCATGGTAGCGTTAAACGTTTAACACAACCTTGTTGCAAGTCGCATAAGAAGTATAACTTCAACAAAATCCTCTCTAGCGTCCAAACACAGTAACATCACCTGACAAAATATAACATGGAAATTTAGTACAGCTGTTTTAGTATTTTGTTTGCCGTGACAGTTTTTTCATGAAAAGCAGTGTGTCTTCGAAGTGGTTTGTGGTGTAGCACCTGTCATTGGAATGCCAGAATGTCATGGTATATGCTTGTAGAACTAAAACTATCATTAAACCACAGGTGGTATGATGTTTATCGTATAGGTTAAGTTAATTTTTAAACTTTCGCGATTTGAACACATGTTTTAAATGTTTATCGGGACTTATCACGTATTATTTAATATAGGTAAAAAATATGTACCTTCACCGTCACTTCGTCGAGATCATTGGGAACCTCAGTCTGGAACCAGATGACATCATGGTGAGTTTCGACGTGGAATCGCTGTTCACCAATGTTCCAGTGAAGGAGTGTCTCGAGGTCATCAGGGATTTGTTGAAGGAGAACCACCTGCCAGAAAACTTAATGGTTTTACTTAGGAATTGCCTAGAAGGAAATTTCTTTCTTTACCGTGGGAAGCACTACCTCCAGATTGATGGTGTCGCAATGGGTAGTCCTGTGGCACCGGTGCTGGCAAACATCTGGATGGAACATTTTGAGAAGTCCATAAATCTACAGTCAGCTGCGGTGAAGATGTGGAAAAGGTATGTGGACGACGTTTTCTGCATTATGAAGGGAGATAGGCGGGCAGTAGACCAGTTTGTGGATCATCTCAACTCGATTCACCCTAACATTAAGTTTACTTATGAACTGGAGGTGGAAAGAACTTTGCCGTTCCTGGACGTCAAAGTGATGGTGAGGTCCGATGGCTCGTTAGCTCACTCGGTTTATAGAAAACCCACGCACACGGACAGATACCTACACGCTACGTCACACCATCACCCACGTCATCTACAGTCGGTGGCCAGGTCTCTGTTGGACAGAGCGGACGCCCTCTGTGACCCTGAACATGTAGAGGTTGAGAAAAGGCATGTTCAGGAGGTACTTAAAAGGAATGGCTATAGTGTGACTAAACGCGGGCAGGCGAGACGCAGATGTCACAGGAGAGGGACTGACGTCGAGCGGCAGCCGGCTTTCATGCCTTACGTTAAAGGAGTAACGGATAAGGTAGGGACTTTGCTGAAGGAGTATTCCATCAAGACGGTGTATACCCCCTTATCTAAGCTGGCGAGGCATGTGAGGACACCGAAAGACGTTATTCCTTTCCAGACCCCTGGTGTGTACAAGGTCGATTGTAGCTGCGGTAGTTCCTACATAGGTCAAACGAAGCGTACCATAGCTGAAAGGATCAAAGAACATATCGCGGCCGTCAAAAATCGCCAGACACAGAAGTCTGCTATTGCAGAACATTTGCTTGAAGCGGGATCTGGTCACTGGATCGAGCTCCACAATCCGAAGGTCCTCTCCACTGAACGACATTATTTTTCAAGAATGGTTCGTGAAGCGGTTGAAATTAGAAAACATCGCAATTTCAACCGGGAAGATGGATTTAAGTTAGCGGCGTCGTGGAATCCCGTAGTGAGCAAGTGTACAAACCGCGGTGTAGGTACTAGGACATTTACCGATACAGTCAGTGTTGTGTGTCGTAGTGACAACCCTGCGATTTTTCAAGATCAAGTGAGGGTAGGAGAACAAAACACCCGCTCTTCTCGCCGGACTCACCCGCAGTTTTCAGTCAGCTCGTGACCACGGCCATTGTAACATGGTCGAAACGTCGAGCGAAAGGTACATATTTTTTACCTATATTAAATAATACGTGATAAGTCCCGATAAACATTTAAAACAGGTTAAGTTAGGGTTAATAATAGAGTATACCTAATTATATAGAGAGTATATTAGAGTATAATATTAGAGTAATAGTATAGAGTAGGGTTAATAACTCAGTCACACAGCGGGCAATGGAGAGAGCTATGCTCGGAGTTTCTTTGCGCGATAAAATCCGAAACGTGGATATTCGCCAAAGAACCAGAGTCACCGACATAGCTGTTAAAATTTGCAAGTTGAAGTGGCAATGGGCAGGCCACATCGCTTGAAGAACCGATAACCGATGGGGAAGAAAGGTTCTGGAGTGGAGACCACGAACCGGAAGACGCAGCGTAGGGAGGCCTCCCACTAGATGGACCGACGACATTGTGAGAGTCGCGGGCATACAGTGGATGCAAAAGGCAGGCTGTTGTTCAGTGTGGAGGTTAAAGGGGAAGGTCTATGTTCAGCAGTGGACGTCTTTTGGCTGATGATGATGAATAATAGAGTGACTGATAGGTCAAGCCACAGACCTATAGATATAGATCTGTGGGTCAAGCGGTAAGCGGGCACGTTTTACGTTTTAAATATGTTCACAGTACGTTAGTAACCTAACTACGTACTACATATTTTATTTCCTTTTATAGGGTTCCGTACTCCAAGGGTGTAAACGGGACCCCAAAAAGTAAAGTAAAGGTTGTATCTGGCACCCTATACCGTGAAATATTTAAAGAAAATATTGTCAAACAAAGTTTTTAATTTTTATTAGAGCTGTCAGGTGCATTCTCTTATCGGCTAGACTGTAACAAGAAAACTATGGTCAAACGACTAGCCTGTCAAGTATAAAAATTCTATCTAAGTACATAATAAGAAATAAGAGATCGTTTGTACTATTTATAGGCCTTCGTTGTTTATAGATAGTATAAACGATCTTCAATTAGTTTAGTTATTTAGGTAGTTATTAGTTACTACAAGTTACTAGCTGACCTGACAGACGTTGTCCTATCTTAGAACTGTCAAACACGCAAAGTTAAAATTGAAAATCTAATTTTTTAAACCTTGGGTGTAAAAATAATGTATTATTGGAGTTTTAGTAAGAATCCCAATATTTTTTGAAAATATAATATAGCCTATGTCACCCGGGGATAGTGCAGCATCGCAACAGTGAAAGAATTTTTTAAATCGGTTCAGTAGCTTCGAAGCCTATTCAATGTAAACAAACAAACAATCAAATCTTTCCTCTTTATAATATTAAGTACTAGGGGTCTGCCCCAGCTTCGCACGGGTATAGATTATAGCCTATGTCACCCGGGGATAGTGTAGCTTCCCGTCAGTGAAAGAATTTTTCAAATAGGTTCAGTAGTTTCGGAGCCTATTCAATGCAAACAAACAAACAAACAATCAAATCTTTCCTCTTTATAATATTAGTATAGAAGTATAGATAGACAAACAACCAAACAATCAAATATTTCCTCTTTATAATATTAAGTATAGACAAACAAACAAACAATCAAATCTTTCCTCTTTATAATATTAAGTATAGACAAACAAACAAACAATCAAATATTTCCTCTTTATAATATTAAGTATAGACAAACAAACAAACAGTCAAATCTTTCCTCTTTATAATATTAAGTATAGACAAACAAACAAACAATCAAATATTTCCTCTTTATAATATTAAGTATAGACAAACAAACAAACAATCAAATAATTCCTCTTTATAATATTAAGTATAGACAAACAAACAATCAAATTTTTCATCTTTAAAATATTAGTATAGATTATTTTGACATTCTAGATCCTTATCAAAACAAATCACATTTTAAAAAACAGTCCTTAATTGATGTTAGAATATTATTTTGATTATAATCGAGCTCTAGGGAAGGTAAAGTTTGTTTATCGATATAGATGCGACCATAGAGAAATATACTATACTAGATGCGACAGTGCATGAGATTTAGTGAGAAAAGTATGTTTTATTTGCTGATGTTTATTGGATTTGTCACAGATGTATCAATAAACGAGAATGCCATTGGACTTATAAAATACATATTAATAACATTATTGGCATCACGGTGACGGCCATATTTTTCCATTTGAAACTTATATAGCTGATTTTATTGAGTTACTTGAGAGTTTGTATGGTTTTTCATAAAAACTTTCAATACAATACTCATTCTACTTAGTAAAAATATTAAATTTATTTATTTACTAAACATAATACAAGCTAAAACTAAAACTACAAATACAGTTAGACTGCCCATAGACCGTTGAAGGTCTAAAGACAAACCAAATGCTCAAGCCCACTACCAGTTGGCAGCGTTATTTATTTACTGACAGACAAGACACTGCCTATACCGATGGCTCTAGAAGCATTAATTTTTGGACAAGCCTTATTATGAAGGAAATCTTTGAGGAAGAATCTCTGAAAATTTATAACTACGGGGCAAAAGTTTCACACATCTAGCTAGTACTCAAAAGTTTAATGGATATGATGAAATGTACATGCAGATCTTAGGTAGCAAGTATTAAAATATTGCACAATGACCCTGATTTTGACGCCTTTAATTCGTCCTTGTCGCAAATTCTTCTATAAGCTAATGTCTACACCCATAGATCTGTGTTAGGGTAGATACCGCTAATTTACCTTCTTTACGTGTCTGTTTTCAATCTTAAGTTGGATCAGTGCTCTAAATTAACTCAGTTTGATCTCCTTCGTTTTGACAGTAGCACGTCAGACGTCAATACAAAATTGACAAATTGCGCCGTAGTGAACTGTGAAAATGCTGCGAAAGCAGTTGGCCGTGCGAATAGGGTTAAACTACCACGTGATGTAATGCTGGGCCCCGATACTACTAAATAAATTGTTTTTAAATTGTAATTGTTTAAATTTGATTTTTAAATAATTGCCTCAGTATTTACTGTTTTTTTTTTATAATTAGTTTTAATGTTAGGTGGTGGTATTTTTCTGGTATATTTTTTTTTAAACTAACATGTTTGAGGCAATTATTTAAAAAATAAAATTGAATCAATTACAATTTAAAAACAATTTCTTTAGTAGAATCTGGGCCCAGTGCGCTGGGTTTTCAATTACAATTACAATTTGGCGTGCTTGCGGCTTCTACCTTGATAAAGATCTGTGTCTGCATCACATTAGGAGGAATCTACGAGCCAGATTCCAGCTTTGTAGTTCAGATAGTTATCAAAATTTCGTGTTTAGTGAGTGAGTGGTAGTTTGCTTAAGAATCTAGGTATATTAAAATAGTTATATATTGTGTTGCTGTGTAGCGTAGAGTAGCGATCACAGCTAGGTATTACTTATTGATCACCGATGGACGACCTGGCCAGATTACCGTGTGTAGTTTTTTTTTTAAATTATAGGCTTGCGTTTGACCACCATCACTCATACAGTCAGTCCATCGTCAGTTACAATCTAGGTGTCTTCAAGTCGAGAGTGAATCGGTTTCTTCTAGGCAAGCGTGTTCCACCGTAGACCGCATCGTCGCTTAACATCAGGCGAGATGGCGGCCAAGCGCAAGCCTGTCTACTATAAAAAAAAATGGGATTAATTTTTATATTTATATATATAGATTTGCGTTTGACTCCCACCTCGTTTACTTTTAAGCGATGATGCGGTCCAAGATGGAGCACGCTTGCCTAGAAGAAACCGATTCACTCTCGACTTGAAGACACCCAGATTGTAACTGACGATGGACTGACTGTATGAGTGATGGTGGTCAAACGCAAGCCTATTATTAAAAAAAATGCTATTCCTATACTTCCTTCTCTAATATTTTATTTATTCATATATCATCTTTTTTAAACAATATCTTTCAAAAATTCCAAATAATAAAATCTCTGCTGACTCGACTGGCAGCAGCTATTCAGCCTCAATATTGAAACATCATCTATTCAAAGATTGTTCTATTTTCCGACATTCTGTCTGTTCATTCATTACACAAATCTGACATAACTAACATTAATTATGTATTTCTTGTTCATCTTGTTACGTAACTGTTTTGTTATTATGTAAGCCATGTTAGTTAAATTATACCGTCTAAAGGAAAAATACCATATCGCTATAATTATACAGGATGTAAGGGAAACACTCTCGAAGCCAAAAGAAGGTAATTGTACGTGTTCATCATTATGAACCACTTTTAGTATGGGGAAGAACCGATAACCGATGGGGAAGAAAGGTTCTTGAGTGAAGACCACGAACCGGAGGACGCAGCGTAGGTAGGCCTCCCACTAGATGGACCGACGACATAGTGAGAGTCACTGGCATCCATTGGATGCAAAAGGCAGGCTGTCGTTCAGTGTGGAGGTTAAAGGGGGAGGCCTATGTTCAGCAGTGGACGTCTTCTGGCTGATGATGATGATGATGATTATATACAGGTACGTTTACTACATCGAGATACAATCTATATGTATAAAAAAACTGTCCGAACCAAAACTCAGCGCACGTTACAAATTGCGCAGACTTTTGGTTAGTTACAAGGTAACCACGATCCGACTACAATGCCGCGCGATGCCAGAGCTACGATGCCATAGCGGGCAACTAACGTTGAACACTATGCAAGCGACATAACGTCTAAATTGGAGTAAATGTGGCATTGTGAAGTATATAATTGATACAATGTATGTACATATAATATTTATACAAATAATAATATAATTATTTATACATATAATAAGATACAGCTGTTTAAAGGTAGGACAGACAGACGGTAGGACGCACGGACAGACAGAGAGACATCGTAATAGGGTCCCATTATTGCCCTTTGGGTACGGAACCGTAAAAAACAATGCCTAGTATGTGTTAATAATAGAATTGTTATAGTTTTTAACATAGGACTCGTTAAAACCAACCAAATTAGCCCAAACTCGAGAGGCTTACTACATTGAAAAGTTCCACTATCTTCCGGTTCCACCATCAGATCAATTCAATGGTACTATATATTTTTTTTTTTTTTTTTATGGTATAATTATATTTTTTTTTATTGATGTAGATGTATGTTTATTTTTAGCTCTGTCCTAGATTCGTGTGTGACTTATAATTGTAATTGATAAGGCAAAATTGTTATACTTTCTTACACTAATAACACTAGAAATAATCACTCGTGTAAACTGACTTGCCTCATATGAAGAACATGTTATATTGGTGAATAAACAATCTGAACCTGAATCTAACCTATTGTGTTGTCACCTAAATTTAAAATTCTTGCAAAGTTTTTAAGTCTATACAACAAATATAGGTTAAAATAGATTTTCTAGAGTTTTTTTTTTTTTTTTTTAATTATAGGTTCACAGAACTGGAAATACACAAAAAGGACTTAATTAAACAGTACACAATAATGAGCGTTAGTGTATGTCCTACTTGGAGTGAACACGGCATACATAAAAAAAAGGGTTTGGTACCCTTTAACAAAATGGGTACCCAATCAACATGAAGTAATTATACATAAACAAATGCAGGTATTAAAATACAATGTTATTGTGTGTATAAAGAAGAGACTGATGAACCGAAGATATCAATGTTATTACAAATATTGTTGTACTAAGAGCACATTCGATACAAAGCTGATATCGTAAATCGATAGTATCGTAGTTAGTTACAATTGAAGCTAATAAAAGCGTGAAAGTAAGTAAAAAACTAAAATACCACATACGTTATTTTTTCTTGGAACTGAAGAATTATGCCAAAATAAGTTGGTTAGAGGGAATCTCTCCATGGTTTATTCATGCATGATGTGTGCATATTGTAAGACCGATGGATGGATGGAGAGAGTCACTGCAGACTGACCTATGAATGGTCAAACTGTATGCTAGCTCATGTTGTTAGCTGCTTAGTCATACTGTATGCCTCGTCATTGATTGAATATTTATTTGGATCAAGGACGGAAACAGATAAAAATACTGTTTGGGCCAAAGACAATAAGTACTTCTTTAAAATTAAACTCTTTTATCGGGGTTTTCCATCTGTTCAATCCTTTCGTCGTGTCCACAGAAAAGAAAAAAATATATGTTTAACGGCCTCTTATACCAAACTTGACTGTTTTAAATCAATTTTATTCAGTTAAATTATAATATTTGAGCTGGAAAAAATACATGTCACAAATACTTAGATACACAGTGTTTAGTGTTTGAGTTTATGATTTGGTTCAAAACACGATAGAATAAACTTTCCTCGATTAAAAAAAAATGTGAACCAAAGTCGATTTAGTTTATTTTTTTCGTTTTATGCTCTAATGAAAGCTCGTAACAACCTGGAAATTGCATGTACTGAAAGGCAATCCTATTTTTTTTCTTTTTTGGATATATTTTCGTTTTTTACGCGAGAATTTACGCGCGCCGCATTCAGTACCGCGCCAGGCATCATCGAAGTTGGACCTATGTTTTTGTCGTTGCACCCCCCCCCCCCGCGGGCGTCCTGACTCTTGCGTGGCAAAATACATCGTCGCTATAACTTGGCGCGGGGGCTGAGGGATCGTTTTGTTGCCTACGCGACTCGGATAATAGGCCGTTAAAATACAACGGCTGTCAAGGCATTTTTGTAAGAAATTTGTTGTAGTCAGTTGCACCCATAAAACGAAACGTCAGTCATTCGAAATGAGTTAGCAACTGTGATGCGGAGTTCGAAGCGTTGATCTAAATAATAATGTTCAATCAAGGTTTACTCATAATGCCCGGTAACAGATTTTGCTTCTCTTTTTTGCGGTTGCGTTCCTTCTCTCTCTCGAGTGTCCCTGTAACTATAGACACTGCAAAGTGTTCAAAACATTGGGAATATATACACGTGTTTGTGTGTTTAATTTCAATATTGTGTAATAGTCTGCGAAAACCGTAGAAATAATTAAGTACATTTTTATTGATAAACATATAGTAGCGTTAGAGTAGTTACTCCATACTTTGTCTTTTTAGGGTTCCGTACCCGGAGGGTGTAAACGGGACCCTATTACTAAGCCTACGCTGTCCGTCTATCCATCCTACCTTTTAACGGCTACATCTTTCGAACCGTAATAGATAGCCAATTGAAATATTAACAGTACCCTTAGTCCCAGATTTGATAATTTATGAAAACTTTTTTCGTTTACGTATTGTTCCATACATTTTAGTAAAGCGCCTCTATCGGAAACGTGGAGGAACTAAATTTGGCAGTTATCGGCGGTATAGATTGCTTCACTCTAATACGAAAAAAGTTTTCGAATACCTTTTAGCCCAGCAATGTATGGAACAAGACGAAAACGAAAAAAGTTTTCGTAAACTATCAAATCTGGGACTAAAAGCACAGAATATGTAACAGCGAAAAGCCGTGGTAGCCCATTTGGGAGACCGGTAGACTCGAAATCGTGAGATCGCGGGTTCAAACCCCGGGCTCGTACCAATGAGCTCTTTGGAGTTTGTGTACGGATTTTCATATCACAGGCTTTTCGGTGAAGGAAAACATCGTGAGGAAACCGGCATACGTACGGAGAAGGAATTCAATGGCGTATGTGAATCCACCAATCCACACTGGGCCAGCGTGGTGGATGTGGCCCAATCACCCTTTCGGGGGTAGGCTAAAAGTCCAGCAGTGGACTGTTAAAAGGCTGACTATGATGATGATGTAACAGCGTTTTAACTAAAAAAATATAATAAAGTCAAAAAATACAAAAAAGGGATGTCCCCATACAACAAACGTTTTTTTTAAACGTATTTTTGTAATTGCTCTAATGTAAAAACGGTAATACGTACAAGCGTCAAACTTGGCATGATTATAGTACACACTCTGAAGTAAAACAACAATGAATAAATACTGGCCAAGTAAGAGCCCGTGACAAACTTCTGATCACGAAATTAAGAAACGACGGGCGAGGTCAGTCCTTGGATGGGTGACCGCCTGTGCGCGATGTTGTCTTTTTCCACTAGTTTTTGTATTTTATGGTGGTACGGAACCCACTGTGCGCGAGCCCGACTTTTACTTGGCCGGTTTATTTTCAATTTAATATTTAGAAATTGCTTGAAAAAAAAAAGATAGCGTAACTATTCCATAATTACTCCGCGTTTATTGATGAGGGTAAAGTATAGGAATATATTTAAACCGCATTTTTATGGTTGCTATTATTTATTAAAAAAGGTTTTAAGAAACTGTATTACCTTAAGTGTGCTAAAATTATGCTTTATTGTTTTTTAGAATATAAGTAGGTACAAAAACTAATAAAAATATGTATTATTACATAATACTAGCTGCGCCCCGCGGTTTCACCCGCGTAGTGATGATAAGTGGTGATGATGATGATGAAAAGTAGCCTATGTCACTCTCTGGCTCTTGAAATATACCCATGCAAAAAATCAGGTCGATTCGTATTTCCGTTGCAGCGTGAAAGAGGAACAAACATCCATACATCCAATATGTTTATCTATGATCCATACATACAAACTTTCGCGTTTATAATATTATTAGTAGGATAGAATATGGGCACTATGTATGGTATTTACTCAAATAAGTTAAGTAAAGTTATATGAGTATTTACGGGATATTGACCGTGATAAAGTTGTTGTCTTCCCGTGAACATGGTGCATGTAACTGCGCCGAAATATCGGGAGCTCATTCCACAACCTTACCACGGTAAATATCCCGTTAATAATCATATAACTTTCGTGAACAACAGTGATAGTTTAAAACATTGTTTAACTTATATACATTTGATTTTATTGTCGCTACGTAGAAGGCTCAAATAATATTTTAGTCGGCTATGGAACTCTATTAGCGCTTGTTTTGATTAAAATGCATGAAATGCTTACCTTTTCGGCTCTCCCACTGCATTTTAACGACCTTCCAATTTCCTATACAAAGACAAAAAACTTGTACATCAATGGAATATAACTCCTAAAGGTACCGCTTAAGGTTCACAGGAAGTGCACGTAATGGTTTGTTTGGACACTTAGCAAAATGCACATGCGTCGAAACGACGGGCCTACGAGCCTCGTAGCCGGCAGTAACGGCTACGGCAGACGGCGCTACGACGCCGAGACCAACGCGCGCCACCCGCTACGAATCGCGCTACCGACCTCTACGGAACTTTTCATACTTTTCTATTGGAACATTTAGTTAAACTTTTCGTTGTTGAATTTTGATGTGTGTTACATGGATTTAACGTGTGGATTTCTAAACTCGATTTTTTAGTTGTAGACAGTATTGTGTATGTTAGAAATATGCTGAAATGGCACCTTTGAGACTGCCTTTAAAAGGTACGGAATTCGCGATGGATCATCTCAACCTGTCGAGTTGGAATTCGAGCCCGCGGCACCACTGGCGTCACCACAACCACTCCCACCTGCGGGAGAACCACAAACACAACAACGTCGTGGACGTTCTTTCAAACTCTATTATCGAAGTGATGAACACTAAGTTCGTGCCTGAGAACAGTGTTCTGCCGGACTTGGAGCCACTCTCCACGCACCTGGACTCGATGGACCGCCATCACAAAATGAACGTTAACATCAGTGAGAATACATCTGACTTTGGCGTGATCAACGATGAGTTTATGTACCGCCACGGTGGCGCGATGACCGCGGTGTACTGCGCTGCTTACCTCCTGGTGTTCCTGGTGGGGCTGGTGGGGAACTGCTTCGTGATAGCGGTGGTGTACCGTTCTCCGAGAATGAGGACTGTCACCAACTTCTTTATCGTGAACCTGGCGGTCGCTGACATCCTGGTGATTGTGTTCTGTCTGCCGGCCACGCTGATGTCCAATATATTTGTCCGTGAGTATTGAAGACTTCAATTAGAATTATGTTATAGTACTCTTCGAAACGATTTTTTTTACATTCGGCAGGGGGTGTATTCTATTTTAGATTTATTTAGTGTAAATTTTTGTGACGTCGTTTTTCATGTCATACAAATTTTATGTTGACATATTTTTATAGCAATTCGTTGTGGGTATTTATTACCTACAGAGTGTGGTTTTTTTTTGGGATTAGTTAAGTGTTTCATATTTCATTAGGAAATCGATTTTAGTTTAACAGCTGTGTTTAGTTTAAAAAATAGTGGAATTATCCGTTTTTATTCTCAATAAATATTAAATAATTTGAATTTGAAATATATATTTTAATTTTGTTTACCAAATAAAATCACCAACAATTGAATACCTACGACACTAAGCTAATAATCTACTATTCTAATACGGAGAAAATTCTGTGATAGTTATCTCGGCACACACAAAATCTAGTCAAATAAACTTAAATGAAAACTAGTAATGTTAATTAGAGTGATTCTATTTATAGTAATTACACTTAAAACAGAAGATCTTTTTCTCATTAAATTTCACAGATGAAGTCAGAGATAGTTTAATTTTTCTGTTCGCATTGTTGAGATAAGATTTTCTTCACTTTTAATTAAAAATAGGACTCGATTTCTAGATCAGGCGAATGTCAATTACTTTTAGGCATCAAAAATAGATAGACTAGACTAGGTTGTTACATCAGATCAGTTTTATGTGAATTTTCTGATGGAATAGGTTTCAAAGTTACTTAAAATTTTCTGCGAAATTAAGATGAACGCATTTTATCGATAGCTGTTATAATCATAATGTTTTTTTTTACCCACGACGGGACGGAGAAGATTTCGGGGTAACATGTTACGTGCTATGTCTGTTACAATGTTCTACAAAACGGTTGGACCAATATGGATGCTTATGAATATGAAGCCGTGGTATCCCATTTGGGAGACCGCTAGACTTGAAAGCGAGGTCGCGGATTCAAACCCCGGGCCCGTACCAATGAGCTCTTTGGAGCTTATGTACGGATTTTTATACCACTGGCTTTTCGGTGAAGGAAAACATCGTGAGGAAACCTGCATACGTACGGAGAAGGAATTCAATGGCGTATGTGAATCCAACAATCCGCACTGGGCCAGCGTGTTGGATAAGGCCCAGTCATTCGGGGATAGGCTAAAAGTCCAGCAGTGGACTGTTAAAAGGCTGATTATGATGATGAATATGAATGCTTAGTTTATTGAAAGAAATAGTTTCGCTCTGTCCAAACATTTTATATTCTGATAGCAACAATAACAATGTAAAAAGCTCAATAAAACATTTTCTTCCAATATTTTATGGTTACATGCTACAGTCTCGTACAAAAACCTAGCGAAAGTGATCCGAATTCGTGGTTTTCATATAGCTCTTTTTTAATTACTGAAAATTTTATGACTTATTGCAGCTGTCATGGCAAATAAATGCTTGATTGCGAGATAGGTTTTTACGATTCTTTCACATTGAAATTAATCACTTTTGACGGATATTATCGCGAGAGTGTGTTCACGTGTTTTATGGTAAATCTCATTGGTTTTATGCACAGAAATTTAAAAAAAAATTTCTTTTCTATGGTCTTGCGTCGTTTAATCTATCTATTTTGTGACTGGATACTGCAGAGCGCTCACAATGTCAAGAATTAAAAACACGAGATAAAATCGGTTAAGTGTTTAATTTCACTAAAGTTATATGATTTTTTTCTGGGCTAGCGCCTTTATTAACTAAACAAAATACAAGCTAAAACTAAAACTACAAATACAGTTAGACTGCTTATAGACCGTTGAAGGTCTAAAGTCATAATGATTATTTACGGGATATTTACGGTGGTAAGGTTGTGGAATGAGCTCCCGATATTTCGGCGCAGTTACATGCACCATGTTCACGGGAAGACAACAGTGTTTTGTTTAATTTCAATGTCATTTAAAGTAAGTTTCACGGCAGTGGTTTTTAGCTATGTTTATTAATCAAAAATCTGTCTAGCAGTTCAAAACTTATAGTTGAAGAGTCGAATTTTCTTAGGTTTTTATTTAATTTATATTTACCCCCGACGCAAAAAGGGAGTAATAAGTTTAACGCGTGTATCTGTCTGTGGCATCGTAGATTCCAAACGGCTGAATCAATTTTAATTTAGTTTATTTTTGTTTGAAGGAAGTTTGATCTAGAGTGTTATTAATAAATAAATAAATAAATAAAAAGCCTTTTATTTCTCATCATTACAATTGCAATTGAATTAATTAATTTTATGGTATATTATGTCAAATTTTACATTAATTATAATTATTAAATATGAATTATTTGATTGATTACATTATTTTGAATTTATTTCACGTCATTTTTGTTGTCCTAAATTAAATGTTAATTGATGAGAACCCCTGTTGGGTATAGGCCTCCTCTAGAGCTTTCCACTTGTCCCTGTCCGTTGCTCGGTTAATCCAAGCGCGCTGGGTAGATGGTATCAAGAAGCTGGCTGGATCAGAGTGTTATTAGCTATGATAAAAAAAAACTGTTCAGTCGTTTGAAGATTATCTGCTCTTTAATAGGAGGCATTTAAAAATTATAAGTACTTGTGTATAATACTTGTCGATATAAGTATGTCAGTTTGAAGTGTCAAGCATCGCTTATGCTAACGACTGTGGGTGGAGCTATACGTTGGATTAGTTTGATCTAGGTTTAATGATAGTGTGGTCTAGTCTAGTTGAGGGGCCATTTGGGTCATCATCATCATCATCATCAGCCAGAAGACGTCCACTGCTGAACATAGGCCTCCCCCTTTAACCTCCACACTGAACGACAGCCTGCCTTTTGCATCCACTGGATGCCCGCGACTCTCACAATGTCGTCGGTCCATCAAGTGGGAGGCCTCCCTACGCCATTTGGCATATGGGTAACGGTGTTGAAAGGCAGCTTGTCGACACATGGTAAGTATAGTTATATGATTATTAACGGGGTATCTACTGTGGTATTGTGGACTGGTAAGCGCAGCGTAGGACGTCCACCCACAATATGGACAGACGACCTAAAATAGACCGCAGGGAAACGCTGGATGCAGGCCGCTTCCAACCGGCCCTTTTGGAGATCGATGTGGGAGGCCTATGTTCAGCAGTGGACGTCCTATGGCTGAAATGATGATGATGACGATGATGATCTATTGTGGTAAGATTGCGTAGATTTTCCGATATTTCGGCGCAGTTACATGAACCAAGTTGACGGGAAGACTGAAGAATGCGGGTGGTTTGTCTAACAGTTCAAAGTTAGGTGCAGACAAAACTTTCCGACCAACTAACCCGGTGAACAACCGTGATAGTTTAAAACAGTGTTTTACATGGTAAGTATGTTTTATGCAAAGATCAAATAAACTAGAGAGATATGCCTTAGTACAATTATCGTTCGAGTTTAAATGTCTCCGTGTTTCAACCACTTTTGCACTATACTACTAAACCAGTTAATGATAAAACTATGAGTACACTGTGGCACAATCGCAGATTTTTCATAAAACTTGCAACGACACCAATAAAGATTTTTTTTTCGGGACACATTTGCACACACGGTCATCTGAACCTAAACTAAGCAAAGCTTGTAATATGGCTGCCAGAAACTGATTTACATACATATATATTTTTAAATACATACTTAAATAGATATTGACATCCAGATATAGAACAAATACAAATGTTCATCGCATAAATGTTTGCCCTAGTTGGGAATCGAACCCACACCCCCAAGCGCAGAAGGCAGGTTCACTAACTGGACCAACGGGCTATCAATGTACTAACTAATCGTTCATATGCAAAAAAGGGCGGCAAGGTCATCCGCAGCGTGAGTTCGACAAAAAGCATTAAGCCTGGTTTAGGTCAGATGCATTCGCCCCCGCCAACACCTCACCATATCTCCCATGTTTCTCTGATCTGAGGTTTTAATAATGGTGTTATTTTTATTGTGACCATGTATTTATTCGAGTGTTTACTCTTAGTGTAGAGACTTCAGATATTTTCTTTATCTTGCGTAAGTTTTCCATAATAATAACAGCAAAAAGCATGTTTCAAAGTCTTTGAAATTATTGACAAAGTTTGCTTGTGACCACTCCTACTCAAAGAAAAAAAAATTGTGAGGAGAATTTAATATTCTGTATCTTATTGACGAAAGCTTATAAAGCGTGCACAAAACAGACTTTTGGTGATTTATATGCAGAAAGTTATTCTACTTTTAATAACACAGGGTTTATAGTGTTTTTTGGCGTTATTAGCTAGAATGTCGTCAAAAATTGGCAACTATAATTTTGTAAAGCTTTTATTTTATTTTACACTAGCGACCCGCCCGCCCGGTTTCTCATGGGTGTAATTTACGTGCGAAGCCGGGGCGGGTCGTTAGTTATATATATATAAACCTTCCGTGAAAATGTATCTAAAACCGCATCAAAATCCGTTGCATGGTTTAGGAGGAGTTAGCGGCCATACAGACATACAGACAGACGCGGAAAGCGACTACGAATACTTTTTTTTTTATTAAACTAATCTTATTTCTTTACACCTTGGGTTACATTATTGGAGTTTTAGTAAGGATTCCCCATAAAAAAATATATATAATATAGCCTATGTTACCCGGGGATAGTGTAGCTTCCCAACAGTGAAATAATTTTTCAAATCAGTTCAGTAGTTTTGTAGCCCATTCAATGCAAACAAACAAACAAACAATCAAATTTTTCCTCTTTATAATATTAGTATAAACTAGCCACTCCCACGGTTTCACCCGCGTTATATACCTCCTTGACTTAGATGGCAATTTTTTTTTCTATGATTTAATAATTATGTCAATGTTATAGAGTTCAATTATTGTTATTTTTTCAAACCCCTTCTCTTCATCATCTTCATCATCATCAGCCAGAAGACGTCCACTGCTGAACATAGGCCTCCCTCTTTAACCTCCACACTGAACAACAGCCTGCCTTTTGCATCCACTGGATGCCAGCGACTCGACGTCGTCGGTCCATCTAGTGGGAGGCTTACCTACGCTGCGTCTTCCGGTTCGCCCCTTCCCCCTTCTCTTAATAGACTTGGTATCCTGGGGTGCATAAAAAAATACTGATCCACCATCTCTGGGAGTCCGCCATATTGGATTTAAAATGACGTCATCAAGCTAACCATGCAATGTCATTCACAATACCGTGTAAGCAAAACTTCATCTCAAACGGTTGCGGATAACTTTTAAAATTAAGTTGCAAGATTAATTTACCTCACATAATTATACTAACTAACTGGGCAAGTAAAAAGCTTGTAAAAAGGAAAGGTAAAGGAGTCCGGATATTGAATGATCAAACCTTTCGATCAGGCCTCGGATACTCAATTGAAATTTAACACGCTGTTATTTTCAAAGGCTTTTTTTGGAAGATAAAGGGTCGATCAGAAATAACCTTTATAATCAACCAACATATCATGTTTCGTTGTATTTCTGCTTTGTTTCTATTGTTCGGAGCAGGTTCAAGGTGAAACAAACTGTTGATTCTTTTATATGCACATTTTCAACTATGACGTTTGATATTGTATATAGTTCACCAATAAATAACCTGTATTCAATTAAATGTTGAATAAGCAAAGCGCTCGGCTGAAAAAAAGCGCTGCGAAGTAAAGAAATTTTAATTCAAGCGTATTATCTTCTTAGTCCGAACACTTTTGACAGAGTGATCGTGGGTGGTAAGACGGTGGTATACGGTGGGTTGCATGTTGAAGTGGCAATGGGCAGGCCACATCGCTCGAAGAACCGATAACGGATGGGGAAGAAAGGTTCTTGAGTGGAGACCACGAACCGGAAAACGCAGCGTAGGTAGGCCTCCTATTAGAAGGAACGACATCATTGTGGGATTTTTTTCATTTCTTAAAAAATACGTTAGTAAGTATTTATGCTCTTTTGACAAAGGCGTCCTTGGGACGTTGAAAGTCTTAATAATTTCGTAAGATTTAATTAAGCTCGTTATTATCTCTGTACAAACAGACGCAATGACGTCTTAAGGCGTATTAAATGTTTGATGCTCACATTGTCATCTCAATGTTTGTTTTTAAGGCTGTTCATATACTGGGCGACGAATGTATCGGATGTTTTAGCCTTCAATAGGTTTTACTGAGTATATTCAGTACTGTCACTTTTTTTTTTTTTTTATTTACTTTACACAAATAATACAGTTTGTTGCATATTGTTGCACCAAAAAACCACAGTTGGTTTGACATGGTGCTCACATTCACCGCGCGCTCACAAAATAAAAAATAAAATAGAAGGTACATATAAAACTTTGCATACATAATAACATTTACATAATAATTTGCATACTTAAACATGTACAAGCAGGGATACGAAATATTCACTATGTTTAACTGGATCCACTGGGCACCCAAGACATAGGCTTCGTTGCCTAGTTTTGGGCCCGGAGCTAATAGTTTTACGCATTATTCTTAACCTTCATCATCACCATCATCAGCCAGAAGACGTCCACTGCTGAACATAGGCCTCCCCCTTTAACCTCCACACTGAACGACAGCCTGCCTTTTGCATCCACTGGATGCCAGCGACTCTTAACGTGTGATTCTTAACCTTAACCACTGTGAATTGTACCTTAGATCTAAGATAACTAACTTTTTAAGGCTTAGATGGAAATAAAGTTTATTATTTAGTTATTATTATTTAGGTACACAATATATACACACGTTAAGCTTTTAGCACCCCTCTTTTCACGTCGGGTGTTAAAAAGGTGCATCGTTTCGTGTGCGAAGGGCGTTAGACATTTTGTACGTCTTTTCTGATTTACTCTCATTGGTAAAGCCACTAATGAGTGTTCAGCGTTAACTTTAGTCAATTTTAGTTGCATGAAATGTTACTATGCTTTTATTAGTTTAGTTTGAATCGGGTTAAATGTACGATAATCATTATTTTTGAGCCCCGTGATTGTTTAAACGGGATTTATATGTTAAAATGCATCTTCATACTTATTTTGATCGAGTTCAAGTCTCACTGAGGTGGGTTACTTGAATTACACATTACAACCGTTTTACAGTGTTTATGTTTTAAATCATTATAACATAGAAGAGTCTGGTTAATGAAAGTAAAAAAATGAAAACACGCGCCAACTTTAAAAAAATCCGCATTGCAACCCCACATCAACATGGGGTTCTACAAGACGAGCTAATTGAGTCCTAAAGAGTCGGTACCTGAGACGTGGTCCTTAACTGTTGGCCTTTTGGAAAAACTCAGAGTCACTCAGCGGGCAATGGAGAGAGCTATGCTCGGAGTTTCTTTGCGCGATAAAATCCAAAACGTGGATATACGCCAAAGAACCAGAGTCACCGACATAGCTGTTAAAATTTGCAAGTTTAAGTGGCAATGGGCAGGCCACATCGCTCGAAGAACCGATAACAGATGGGGAAGAAAGATTCTGGTAACATGGTACCATTAATCTCATTCTATACTAATATTATAATGAGGAAAGATTTGATTGTTTGTTTGTTTGTTTGCATTGAATAGGCTCCGAAACTACTGAACCGATTTTAAAATTCTTTCACTGTTGGGATGCTGCACTATCCCCGGTTGACATAGGCTATATATCCCGGCTTCGCCCGTGCGAAGCAGGGGCCTACTAGTAAACAATAATAATAATAATGAGAGTCGCGGGCATCCAGTGGATGCAAAAGGCAGGAAAGGCAGGCTGTCATTCAGTGTGGAGGTTAAAGGGGGAGGGGGAGTGGACGTCTTCTGGCTGATGATGATGATGATGAAAGAGTCGATAACGTATTTGTGTTGCCTCTGGTGTTACAAGTATCCATAGGCGACGGTGACTGCTTACCATCAGGCAACCTGTCTGCTTTTATAATGGTACAACAGAATTGACACCAGTAACCAATTTAGCTAAACGTCACATAATTTATTCCTATAACGTTCCTTCCGCGTAACTTTAACTGGCACGTTTTACTGTTCACATATATCCCGGATGCGTATTTAACTGCTCCCACTGGTGGCCTTCTTCCGTTTACGATGCTTCTTTATTGCAGAATGATTACCTACTTGGACGAGGTTTTGTTGGTTTTTAGGGAATCTAATCTATATTCGCCAATAGTACTGCTAGTCTGTGGAATGCGCTGCCTGAATGGGTGTTCCCCGATGGTTACAATCTGGGTGTCTTCAAATCTCGAGTGAATCGGTTCCTTCTAGGCAAGCGTACAAGGCATCTAAAAAAGGATCATTTCCATAATTGACATCCTAAGTCAAATTATTTAAAACTAGCGGTCCGCCCCAGCTTCGCACGGGTATAGATTATAGCCCATGTCACCCGCGGATAGTGTAGCTTCCCGTCAGTGAAAGAATTTTTCAAATCGGTTCAGTAGTTTCGGAGCCTATTCAATGCAAACAAACAAACAATCAAATATTTCCTCTTTATAATATTAGTATAGACTAGTGCTAGCTACACCTACTTGACCCTAGATCCGGGCCCTGAAATACGGCTAAAATTGAAGGCACCCAGATTGTAACTATCGGGGAACACCCGCATTCAGGCAGCGCATGCAGTTCACACAATAAAAAGTGGAATCAAAGCGCTACGTACGGGATTTCGGAATATCAGCCATGAAGCGGAGTCGATTGTTCGTGCCCGCTCTGGCATTCAGAAAAATTGTTAGGGAAAAATGGGAATTTTAGTCAAAACTAGTCTTGTCACAAAATATTAAAAAAAAAAATAGCATTCGAAATTACCTCTTGTCTCAGTAATAGATTGAAAATCGTCAAGCTACATAAATATTTACGCAAAAAATAACTTGACGTCAATAAAAAAATCAATCACATTACAAAGCAGCGCAAACAAATTATCCCCGAAACTTCCACGACGTGGCAGCACGGGATCACAAACAAGCTGAGACAAAAGATCAAAGTTGATACAGAATTCATTATCTCGAATTCATCGTTGAGATAAATTGAAATTATTGAACTAAGTCAGAAGTTCACAGATTACACGCCGGTGTTAAAACTTTAAGCTTGTATAAAATGTACATATTAACAGCTAAAATGTTTTCTATTTTCAGGGTTCCGTACCCAAAGGGTAACAACAGTCCTATTACCACCTTGTTTGACCACCATCACGTCTGATGTTAAGCGATGATGCGGTCTACGTTGGAGCACGCTTGCCTATAAGAAACCGATTCACTCGCGATTTGAAGACATCCAGATTGTAACCATCGGGGAACACCCATTCAGGCAGCGAATTCCACAGACTAGCAGTTCGCATAATAAATGTGGAATCAAAGCGCTTCGTACGGGTTTTCGGAATATCAACCAAAAAGCGGTGACGATTTGTTGATGTTCTACCTTTAAACGGCTGTATCTTTCGAACCATAACAGATAACCTGTTGAAATTTTCACAGAATATGTAACATTAAGGCGGATAAACTATTAAATAATAAAAAAAGTCAAAAATTTAATACGAAAGTATCTAAAGGATCCAACAAACGTATTTTTTTAAGTATTTTTGTATTATCTCTAATGTAAAACGATAATACGTACATGTATCAAAATTGGCAAAATTATAGAACACACTCTAAAGTATAACAACAAATCTCTACATAGTATAAATTTAAGTCGCTTTCCGCGTCTGTCTGTTTGTTTGTATGTCTGTATGGCCGCTAACTCCTCCTAAACCACGCAACGTATTTTAATGCGGTTTTCACCATCAGTTAGATACTTTTTCACAGAAGGTTTATATATATAACTAGCGACTCGCCCCGGCTTCGCACGTAAATTATACCCGTGCGAAGCCGGGCGGGCGAGTCGCTAGTAATAAATAATGGTCAAGTGCGAGTCGGTGACAAATTTCTGTTCATTACCAAGTTATGATTGTGTTATACTCGAGATTTTGGGAGGCGTTATAATAACTGGTAATTCGGTTACTTGGACAACCTTATTGTATTTTGTGGTGGTAAGGAACCCTCGGTATGCAAGCCCGACTCGCACTTGGCTGATTTATTTAGATTTAATATTATTTGTTCATTACAAGAATATCTTAGGGTAATCCTAAGATGTTTTTACAATGTAGATGCGTAGACGAAGCTCTATTTATGCAATACACAGAATTAAACCTCTGTTAACTCTGCACTCGGGCCTTAAGATATAAGAATAATAAATGAAAGATTTAATCAGCAAAATTCAACGCTAGCAGAATAGTAAATTCAATCAAACTCACTGCCTAATCATTTTAGAGAAGCCCAACAAAACAACACGAAAGAAGTACAATAATAGTTTTCAATGCATGAAAGTTACAATACGAAATAAATAGTTCAATTATTGAAGTTAGAAAATTGAAAAGTTCCAAACACAAAACTCTCAAAGTCACCCAATTTTCCATTTCACTACTTCTTATCTCACAAGTTTTTAATTCTCAATTTGTTTTGTTTCGACACAGGCCGAGTTGACACATGCAGGGACTGAGACAAGTGTTTCTTTCAAAAAAGGCATACACGTATTCAAAGTTTAAACAAGTACAAATAGTTTTTTTTAAATCTCTAATGTAGCTTGCAACAAATGTAGGCCAAACACACCGATTACCTAGTTGGTATGGTTTATTAGTCTTTTGGTACGGACTTTTTTGGTTGGATAATAAATTAAATAGTTTTTCATAACCGGAAAAGGTTAGTTTTATCAAGTAGCAATTTAAAAATAACAGCAACAGGTAGAAATTAATATTTTTTTTAAAACAAGGAACTAAAATTAAAATATGAAGCTACTGCTCCTATTAAAAAAAACTAATCTAATAGACCCTCGGTGGAAAAAAGCGAGTGGTGAAGACGACTGGTGACCAGCATGCTGGCGCCTAGGTATGTTGGGCAAAAATTAAGTGTGGCATTATTTCGTAGGGCCTTTTTAGTTAGTAATAATATTTTTTTCTTTAAATTAATTTTAAGTCCTTTACATTTATATTATAGCCTATTTTAATTATTTATTTACGTGTTGTGCGACTATGTTAAGTATGATCGTCCACAGATAACGGATTTTAGTTGGCCGACTTTCTTTCACTCGCGCTCTGACAGATTGTTCACCCGTCCGGCTATCCCGTACACTGTCGGAAGATTGTAAAATACCGTCGACTAAGTCCTTGGTGGCCCTAAGATGCGGTTTTTTGTAACTTGATATCACAAAGTCAAAAACATTTTTAAAAGAAAGAATACTACTACTATTGAACTTAGGGTATATATTCGAACTGCTAAATTTAGCATAACAAAGTGGCAAGTTTTTATTTAGTACCTACCAAAGGCATTATGGATATACTACACACGTACAACTATAAAAAACGTTTGGATTTTTCGCAAAAGTATTTGTTTTTTTTCTTCTATATTACACATTAAACTCAAACTAACACCAATACGGCAGTATCATGTGTAGTCTTATCGCCTTAAATGATTCTAGGTAACCTTAGAATTATCTTAGTTAATGCTGTCGGTGATGCAATGTAAATGACTTTAATTTCTTGACATTATCAATTTGTTTTTGTCCATTAAGTACTTCGAATATATTATATTCTAGTAAATACTAAATCAATAAGCAAGCAAGTAAACTGGCACCCATCTCAAGAGCCGTACAATATTGTATTATCCGTAGATCTAGCATATTGGAGGGTAAACAGAGCGCCGATTCCTGGTAACCTTAATTTAGATGGCTGATAGGTTCGAGGATCGAGGGCGCAGAACAACAGTAAGGCTGGAACCGCATTAGCAGGTGGCTTGTTCAGCAGCTAGCAAGTTGACTGGCAACTCGGTGATATAAAATTTAGAACATTTTTAAGACACTTGACTTGGCTTACTGCGCGATCTTACAGTCTTTATCGTCGCCATCATTATCAGCCTTTAATTTTCCCACTGTTGGGACACAGGCCTTCTCTCAGAGAGAGAGAGAGAGAGAGAAAGAGAGAGAGAGATGATGTGCCTTAATCCACCATGCTCGTGAATGTTATGTGTCTTTGAAGTTTTGAGTTTTACGATACCGGTTTCCACACACAATGTTTTCCTTCAACGTTTTTTGAGAGATGGCATCGAAACTGCAGATAAATTTATTCAGGTACTATATAAGTCATTGGTGCAGGGCCGAGGATCGAACCGGGTGCCGTCAGATTGTAAACTACACATGCTACCGCTCGGCTACCATTGCTCACAGTCGTTTGCAGTCTTTCCTATTGTATTTTAGAACTTAACATTTTATGACTGAACAGCGATACAACTCGCTAGGCTTTAGGCAGAAACCCAGCCTCTAGAACTTTTTAGACAATCAAAAACTTCATGATGAGTTCAATTTGTAGCAAAATGTTATGTACCATAGTCAGAAAACCTCCGAAGAAATACTATTTTTAAAGGGATACTTACCATGATAAGGTTGTGGATTTAACTGTGGTGAACAACCATGATAGCTTGAAACAGTTTGCAAACCGATATAAGTCCGAAGGTGTCAGTTTCTAGTCTAGCTAGGTGCTTTGAATACAGCTTACCTACCGTTAAGTACTTAACGGTGTAGTCAAAGATGATGCTCACCTCTAGATTGCGAACTGGTTCTCAAAGAAATGTGCCGGAACACACTTAACTATTACACTTAGCACAGCGGATCTTTGTATCTCTGAAGTTGGCTGCAAGACGCTGCGCAGTAGCTAATGCCATACTTCCTCACTACTTTACTTGCGCAATTGTTTGCAGAGCCTACAGAGACTAAGACCATAATAAAATGTAGTAAAAACGAGTCAAAAACGTCGGACATATAATAATAATAATAAATATTCGGGACATTTTTGCACACACGGTCATCTGACCCCAAACTAAGCAAAGCTTGTGATATGGCTGTCAGAGACTGATACATATACATATATAGGTTTAAATACATACTTAAATAGATATTAACACCCAGATATAGAACAAACACAAATGTTCATCACACAAATGTTTGTCCTAGGTGGGAATCGAACCCACGCCCCCAAGCTCAGAAGGCAGGTTCACTACCAACTCGACCAACGGGCTATCTGAACATATACTTCAACACCTAATTATAATCATGTACAGTACATTTGTTACAAAAATAGATAGCGGTTTTTGTTGTGTTTTTACACTTCCGGAAAGGATACGAAGGCATAATTTTGTCAGATTTTTCGTTAGCATGTAACAAAATCATGTGTCACACTTCTTACGGCTAGAGACTGACTGAAACGAAGTGAGCGCCGGCGCTCTTTTTGTGATCTTAATAAATGCGCTTCTTCTGGGCCCGTCCATTAATTTTACTTTGGTTGAAGTACAGACACAAAGATCCGCTGTGACTACTGTAGGTAGGTGTTTGACACCAAGTTGTTACTGGGTTGTTTGGGATACTATAAAGTGCTTGAGGTATGACAACTGAAACTTATTTTTACTTACCCTATGTCGACGTTTGATATATTTGATTATTTTATTTTATTTTATTATATTTTATTTTATTTTACAAGGAAAACATACAGCTGCTAATTAATACAGTAGATATAAGATACATAGTTACACAAAAGCCAAAAACATGTTTTCACTAATACAAACTAGAAATAGTGTAAATGCCCCGTTGCAACACCAACTAGGGCCTGGATAGATAAATAGTAATAGGAAAGCAAATATTCGAAGTCTTTACACAAGAGACAATAAATTAATTACCAGAAAGAAAAAATAAATACATAACATACAAATTTTCAAATATATAAAACATAATACAACTTAGATTTAATTTTACGTTTTTTTGCTATTTTATTTTTAGTGTTATCATATTTCACTTTTAATTTGTCAAAGAAGTTTTTAGAAATTGTATTTTTGAAAGTATTATGCCTCATCATAAATAAGTCAACGTTGGTTGAATAGTTGCTATTGAAATTGATTAATGTGCGAATAAACAATGAATTTTTACGATAGTTAGTTTCGTATCGTGGAGTATACAGCCGAAGATTATGTCTACGAGGAGCTGAGCGTAGAGGAGTCACAAGACCTATTCGAGACCTATTCTAGATTATCACTTATAAGCATGGCTGTGTCCATACTGCACCTGGGTATATGGAAAAAGCAGTAGATTCAACGTGAGACTATATCGATCGGCTCCGGGAGTTAATTGATAACACAGAAATCTGTGACAATGACATCGTTTCCTTTCAGTATACTAACGCTATCTATGTACGAGTATATATTAGTGGATGTGATAGAAAGAAAATAAGGTTTAAAAAAAACTTGTAAGCAAACATAGTTATGCCAGCTGATAAATAACCGACATAGCTGTTAAAATTTGCAAGTTGAAGTGGCAATGGGCAGGCCACATCGCTCGAAGAACCGATAACCGATGGGAAAGAAAGGTTCTTGAGTGGAGACCACGAACCGGAAGACGCAGCGTAGGTAGGCCTCCCACTAGATGGACCGACAACATAGTGAGAGTCGCTGGCATCCAGTGGATGCAAAAGGCAGGCTGTCGTTCAGTGTGGAGGTTAAAGGGGGAGGCCTATGTTCAGCAGTGGACGTCTTCTGGCTGATGATGATGATGATAAATAACGGGTTGATTTTAGAGTACCTACGTCGAGAAGTTTGTCAGCAAATTCTTCAAATTCAAAATATACGATTGATATTCCAAATTGAATTCTCAGTAGGGTTTCAAATTCATTTGTATTTCTATCTGAACTGAACATCTTACTTTGTGTGTGATATTGTTAAAATACGGGCTGCAGACCAATTTTAAACTTTTTCGCTTGTGAAAGGGTTCCAAATTATTTTAGCTTTAACTATTTTGAAAACACAAAACTTTGACAGTTAGAGACCGTAAAATGAAACAAGAATGGAAATAAACTCATATCACAAAATAAGGTATGTAATTACTTGATAATAAAAAAAGAGAAAAATTTAATTAACCTAAAAAATATATATCTGATAATAAAAAAAAACTCAAAAAAAAATGTCCGCAAAAAAGATCCGATTTTAAAACAAATTTCCGGTCTACATCTCATTTCCTGGCCCAAAATTAATTGCTGATCCGTCATGATGGGTTTACACTATTACTGTACCTTCCTTCCTACTTCCGGTTTGATTAGTCTGGATAAATTCATAAAATTACCTTCATTACCCTCAGAAAAGATAAGCATCTTTCCTTAGTCTTAATATGTAAAACTCATTGCCCTCATGCATAAAACGTTTTGTGGTCCCTGTATTGTAGGATCTAGCGTGTTAAATAAAAGATGTTTTCTGGAGGAACTTGCCGTATTCTTGTTGTATGTGATTATTTAACGGCCTCTTATACCAAATATGTCGGTTTTAAATAAATTTTATTCAGTTAAATTACAATATTTGAGCTGGAAAAAAATACATGTCACAGATACATCTGTGTTTGAGATTATGCATTGGTTCAAAATTTGATAGAATAAAATTTCCTCGATCAAAAAAAATCTGAAACAAAAGTCGATTTAATTATTTTTTTCAATTTATGCTCTAATGAAAGCTCGTAACAACCTGAAAATTTCTTCCAAGAAAATGGTTTGTTGTTGTTGTTTGAAGTGTTTCCATTGGATAGATTTTTGATAGTGAATAGTTTCGTTTTTTAGTGAAATTAAAAACGCAAAAAGGTTGCGAGAATTTGCGCGCGCCGCGATCAGTCCCGCGCCAGGCGTCATCAAGGTCGGACCTATGTTCGTTTTTGTCGTTGCACTCCCCCCACAGGCTTCGTGACTCTTGCGTGGCAAAATACATCGTCACTCTAAGTTAGCGGGGGCTAAGGGAGCGTTTTGTTGCCTACGCGACTCGGATAGCAGGGCGTTAAGTATCGCATGAAAGCTTGCGCGTCCTGTCCACAAGACCACACTTATGTTATAAGCCGATGTTGCACGGTTAATTATAGCCTGTACTCATTGTATTAACTGTCAAAACTAACCTGTAGTTGCTCAGATCATTTCACAAGTCTGTACTATAAGGTTGCGTTCAATAGCAACCCTGAGATACTAAAGTCCCGGCTAGAAATGCACCGTGAGAAGCGGAAGGAAACGGTGAAAAACTTTGCTCAGCACTGGGATCGAATAGCTTATAAAAAATGCATAAACACTCGATATAAATAAAAATATTTTGCTTTCAATATGACATTTCTTATAAGTTGACAGACCAATTTATTGAGTGCTGCCACAGATTTTTTTTTTATTTTCTGTGTGTATTGCATAGGAGAGTTTCAAATTTAATTACAACATTTCTCGAGAAAAACGACAACAAAACACGCTAAAAACGATCGTACGGCAAACATCGCCAGTGTGTGGACGCATAAAATTAAACAACCGTTTCCGTCTACAACGGGCAACACTGCCTGAGTTGCCCGACGGAACTGGATGGTAAACAATTATCTGAAGGATATGTTTCTATTATGATGTTGTTTAATGGTATAATTTCCTGTGAGTGCTTTAAGGGTCCTGTATACCCTCTGCAGCTCTCTCGCTCGCACATTTTCACATTATTGAAGATATAAAATCAATGAGTGTGAATTTCCAAAAAGTAACAAAATCATGTCATGGTGTCTATCGTAACATTTCAAACAAAGAAATGTTTGCTTCGATATCTTGTTATTTGACGGAATAAAATGACACGAGAAATAAAAACCACTTGTTACCATTTTACTGTGTCAAATTAAAATATATCAAATTGACAATTTCTTTGTTTGTAATGTTACGATAGACACCATGACATGATTTTGTTACTTTTTGGAAATTCACACTCATTGATTTTATATCTTCAATAATGTGAAAATGTGCGAGCGAGAGAGCTGCAGAGGGTATACAGGACCCTTAAGCCGAATTATATTAGATTCCGGTTAGGAACCTAATATAATTCGGCTCAAAGCGCAAATAATGTCCAGCCCAGACAGATGTATACTCGTTTTAAACGATATGAATAACATTTCATTTCTCGTTTAATTAATAATCTACCTTCAGATTTATGTAAAAACACGGTCAGAAACAAATATATCTGTCAAATCTATACGGTGCTTCATTAAGGTCTATTAAAGTGGTTCGATTTACCTATGGCGGGAAATTCAAATTTTAGACAGTTTTTTGGTCCTAGTAGCCAGGCCAGGTAATAATTTTTAAATAACACAGTGTTTGTGCAAAATGTTGGCTGTTCTTTACATTATAATGTACAATTATTTAACAGTAACGCACCATATTACTTACATTTGTGAATAAACCGTTTGAAACAGCAAACATTTGTTTATTCACAAATGTAAGTAATAATGGGCATTAGAGATAAATAGCTTTACATGATTTTGTAAAGAATAATAATCAATCTGCGCAAACATCATGGTCGTTTACAATAATTACCCGGCCTAGCTACAAGGACAAGAAAACTGTTTGAAATTTGAATTTCCCGCCATTTGTGCAACGAACCACCTTAAGGTAAGGTGCTTACATTAACGGAACATTTTTACTTTGTTTAGGTACGTACGCCCTCTCTACTTAGATAAGTACGTAGTTTTACTGTTTGTACGATTAGTACTAAAAATCTGATATTCCGTCACTAATTTACAAAAAAGATGTAATAATATCACGATAACAAAGGCATTATATACAGATTTCACTTACAAAGCCGTCACACCACCTCGGCGCGTTTCAATCAAGTCGATTCACGCTTTGTTCTTTGTAATTCTCAATTTCTGAGGTTTTTGTTTCATGAAGCAGGAAAACTCAAAGGCGTTCTACTTTGATGTGTGTGAGGGCGGAGACTGAAAGCTGCGTGAGCTCTTTCATTCAAATGGAAGCCCTAAATGGTTTTGAATTCTTGTACTGCTTCATATTATTTACTTATAATATTTTTGTGTATATTATGAATTGGCTTTTTTCTTCTTATTTGATCGCAACGTTTTTAAATTGATTGATCTTTGTGTAGCTATTATTTTGCAATAATATTTATTACTGCATTTTATATTATTTGCGTTGTTTATTTTGTTTATGAATGTTAAAAAATAAATTATGTGATCAGATTTTTACCTAAACAATTACATTTAAATTACCAAAGAATAGTTTCCAAGGCGAACACTACACACACACTTCACACACTTCAGCCTGTAAAAGTCCACTGTTGAACAAAGGCCTTCCTCTTAGAGAGGGGTGTTGCCATAATCCCCACGCTTGGCAGGCGGCTTGGGGATCGCAGTACGTTCACCGTGTACTAATAGGATGCTGCTGCCCATCCTTCGGTGGTTCTGGTCGCAGTTTTAGGACATACCCGGGTCAACACTACACATACACTGGAAATAATTATTTCCTTCCTACTTCACTTGAGTGGAACTTTCGATTGCTCATTAAGCAGATTTTAGTAATTAGAGCTAATTTACAGGTGTGGGCCACTACGTCGAAACATAACTATGTAGGTATACGCACAAACCTCCAAGGAGACAAAATTGGCCGCCAAATACATTAAAGCTTAAGGTTTAAAAAGTTAGCTAATTTCCAAAACATGGCGTGCTGCTATCTCACTCGCGCGTTTGATGTCTTTTTTTATGTGAAATTATTGTCTATTTTTGAAAAATGTGCTTCGGTAATTTTGCATAGTTAATATTTGCCATTGACTTTAATATTGACTGCCCCGGTGGCTCAGTTGGTAGTGAACCTATCTTCTGTGCTTGGGGGCGTGGGTTCGATTCCCATCTAGGACAAACATTTGTGTGATGAACATTTGTGTTTGTTCTATGTCTGGGTGTTAATATCTATTTAAGTATGTATTTAAAAATATATATGTACGTATATCAGTTTCTGGCAGCCATATTACAAGCTTTGCTTAGTTTGGGGTCAGATGACCGTGTGTGCAAAAATGTCCCAGATATTTTAATATTTATTTCAAAAAACATATTTATAACAATTTTTTATTTTTTATTTTTTTATTATGGCCAGTTTTGATAGGTATTATTATTATTTTTTAGTTAATCCGCCGTAATATTACATATTCTGTGAAAATTCACAACGATTCGAAAGGTACAACCGTTTAAAGGTAGGACGGACAGACGGACGGACGGACAGACGGACATACAGACAGACAGAGTAGGCTTAGTGATAAGGTCCCATTTTTACCCTTTGGGTCCCGTTTTTTCCGTTTTAACCCTAAAACCTTCAACCGAATTGAGATACTCCTCCTTTTTTGAAGTCGATTAAAATACATCGAAACAAATGCCTACGTGTATGAATCTAAACCTATAGATAGACAATAAAACAGTGCACTAGATATACTACAATTACTTGGATCATTACTAAATTCATGGACAGTGCTTCCACTGCTCGTTATTTTGAGGAAACGGTGCGTGATTTTGGCTCACATGTCAACTAGCATGGATGAGTCACTGCAATATCTATACAAAAAAAAAAACAAAGCAAATATTTCTCACAAATTATAATTTGAAAACTTGCCTGCTGCTTTAGCGCCAGCAGTGTTACAGCCAGTGAATTCCCCAACATTAGGGTTCATCATCATCATCATCAGCCTTGACTGACCCACTGCTGGGTATAGGCCTCCCTTTGTTTATGCCACTCTCCCCGGTCTCTCGCTATTCGCATCCACTCGTTCCCGACAGTATTTCTAATGTCGTCAGTCCACCTCGTCCTCGGTCGGCCTGGGTTCCGCCAACCTAGTCTCGGCCACCACGCAGTTACTGCTGTACACCACCTGCCATCATTACGTATGGCCATGTGTCCTGCCCAGTTCCACTTAAGTTCCTTCACCCTTTTTACGACGTCTGCAGCTTTGGTGCGACGTCGTATCTCAGTGTTTCGGATACGGTCCTGCAATTTGATGCCAAGCATGGCTCGCTCCATGGCTCTCTGTGCGACGGCTATCTTGTGCACAGTGTTCTCCGTGAGCGTCCATGTCTCAGCACCATAGGTCATGGTGGGCAGGACACATTGGTTATAGAGACGAGTCTTCAAGCACTGTGGTATCCCTAAAAAAAAAGGAGACATTAGGGTTAATAAAAAATAAATAAGAAATAAATTAGATACGTAATATTAGATTTAAACAGCTTTGTTGCCTTTAGTGCACGTGTGATTGTGCAGAGAAAGATAATGAGTGATAAATGATATAATATTTCCACTAGTAGTTCGCCCCAAACTGTAACCTCGTGACCCATAAATCTTCGGAAATCCTCGATCGATTTTGCTCTCACTAGATGGCAACACCTGCTACAGATCCCGATAACTGACAATATTAATAAAAAATATATAGTATAAGGTTAACTTCCAAATTTTTTCGTGTATCCGAACAAATTTGTCACCTAAGAAAAAAAAAGGTATTACCTCACGCATCTTACTTACCTATATACCTTTTTCATCGGTATAAACTAACATAAATTGCAATCTCAACAGTTATTTGTCTAATTTTCTCCAACCACTAAACAAATTAAATCTTGTTTCGAGGTATTTCAAACAATAATTCTATTCCAGAACATTTTCAATTTGTCGAAACTTTCTCAAAGGATAATTTTGCCTCACCTCTGTAGGTTGTTTCTATTGGACTAGTTCTGTCATTAGTCAAGACTCGACTTTGGTAGACGAAAGTTAGTCTGGCCTGACTCAAGTTAGCAAAAGTTGGTACAAATTTTTGACGAATAGCAAGCATATGCAAGTTTGTGCAATGAAGTTTCTATGTCATTGTGGGTGCTACAGAGTTAACTTGTGATTAATATTGTTAAGAGGTCATCGTGTGACTGACACGTTTGTATATTACACAAGGTTTATGTCTTAAATCCGTTGATGACAGTAACTGCGCTTTGATTCCACTTTTATTATGCGAACTGCTAGTCTGTGGAATGCGCTGCCTGCCATTCCCCGATAGTTACAATCTGGGTATCTTCAAATCACGAGTGAATTGGTTTCTTCTAGGCGAGCCTGTTCCACCGTAGACCGCATCATCGCTTTACATCAGGCGAGTTGGCGGTCAAACGCATGCCTAATAAGAAATTAATAAAAGTAATAGCTTATTAGCTCTAGACCTGAACACTCCTGACACAGATGATGCCGCAGATAACAAAGGCAATGGCTGTCCATTGGCGTAACTAAGAAGTGTTTTTGAAGTGAAAACTTCTTTAGCCGCGTTGAGCTATTTTTGATTGGGGCAAAACTTATTTTGTATTGTATTGTATTTTTTAACCGACTTCAATATATGAGGTGGTTCTCAATTAGTTTAATTTAAATTTTATTTATTTGTTACCTCAAAACTCTTTCATAATTATATAAACCGATTTGGGAGATTATTTTTTGCATTTGAAAGGATATACTTCAGATTCAGATTAGTCCAATAGAAATTTCATCAAACTTGGTTAACTTGTATGGTTTTAAAATTAAAATATCTGGAAAAATATTTCAGAGGAAAAATATTTCAGGGTGAGATATTTTTCCAGTTAGTAAACGAAATTGCGTATATATTAGTTTGAAGTCGGTTTTTTTTATTAATAATTATTTAATTACAGTTCCCACTGGTAGCGGTTTAATAGAGTGATAGTTAGGTTTTAATTTGTTGTTTTTATTTTATTTTAATTTTAATGTTTGTTAGTAATAGTTTTAGGTTTTAAATATCTGTATTTATTCACTAGTGGAAGTTATTCATACAATAAAAATGTATATTATAATTATTTTTCATTTAAACATGACTAAGTACACTGACATGGCCTCCTTAATAAAAAAAGAATAACTAAAATAAATTCACCATCGGCGAAGATACGAAATAAAGTTTCTTGAATACGGTTGAAAATTTCAGTTTAAAAAGAAGAAAAAGCTTGCACGAAAACCTAAAAAAGAAACATCACTAAACTTTCTATTTTGGGGATAAAAACCCTACAGTCCAGAATCATAAGGCAATCAGCTAACTCGCCAACACCCGGCGGCTAGACTGTAGACTACAAGTAATGGATGCAGTCAAGTAATAGTCCAGACTCATTTTCAAGTCGTACGAGCCATTCGACCCTTGGCGACATCGTTACGCCAACATGTTTCGATTGTTTAAAACGACCAGCTAAGGCGTTGTTACACTGCGTATATACAACAAGCTTGGTAACCCAAGTAGCATTTGAGGTTCTAAAAAGGTTTTGAACAGTTTCTAGACCCTTTCTAAGACAACGCAAGGTTCTGGTCGACTAGTCATAACAACGTTAAATAACTGTAGCCTAAAAGGTACCAACCTACAGAACCTCCGCATAACATTTTGGTTTAATGTTTTCAAACAAATCCCCAAAACTAAATTTAACCTACTTAGAACCTGAAAAGCCTTAACGAAATTGCTAAATCAGAACTTACATGCAAGCTTTGAATTAGCCCGGATTTGGATTTAAAATAATCTTGATATGACTATCAAGATTATTTTATATATATATATATATATATATATTTTTTTTTTTTTATCATTAAAATAGTCTAGTCTCTTTCTGACGAAAGAGACTAGACTATTTTAATTTTCAAGTATTTAGTTACTAGTTGAATGGTAATTTGAAATGGATATTAAATCAGTATCCTATTTGATTTAATTACTCTAGCAATAATCATAGTTACAATTTATTGGTAACTAGCGACCCGCCCGCCCGGCTTCGCACGGGTGTAATTGCGAATGCGTGCGAAGCCGGGGCGGGTCGCTAGTTATACATATAAACCTTCCTCTTGAATCAATCTATCTATCAAAAAAACCACTTCAAAATCCGTTGCGTAGTTTTAAAGATTTAAGCATACATAGGGACGGACAGACAGCCGAAGTTTACCGATGGGGAAGAAAAGTTCTTGAGTGGAGACCACGAACCGGAAGACGCAGCGTAGGTAGGCCTCCCACTAGATGGACCGACGACATTGTGAGAGTCGCTGGCATCCAGTGGGTGCAAAAGGCAGGCTGTCGTTCAGTGTGGAGGTTAAAGGGGGAGGCCTATGTTCAGCAGTGGACGTCTTCTGGCTGATGATGATGATGATGATGAGGGACGGACAGACAGCGACAGCGACTTTGTTTTATACTATGTAGTGAACTTGTTACCTATGAATAAAAATGTTGTGAAGATCTTTCAAACTAAAACTACGCGCCCTTCCTTAGCAACTAGTTTTGAGATGCTCGAAATTTAATAATCATCATTAGTAATAAAAAAAAACGAGTTTACAGGAAGTTCAATAAACGTCATACCCTAATTTTCCAATTTGTAAAAAATCTTATTCACTGTGGAATATTTCCTTGAAATATGGCATTTATTCAATAAAAAAAGTATTGCCGAAATATAATAGAAGCGTAGATATGTCGTAATATAAATACCCCCCATATACACACGCACACACAAATACAGTCTAATTGAGAACGTCCTATTTTGAAGTCGGTAGAAAATGAAAAAAAAAAAAATATATCTCGTCATCAAGTCGCGCCTTTTATATCTTACGTTAGAGCTGCCATGACAACGCACCTTTGCAATTTTCCCCAAAAACAAAGGTATTATTCCTAGAAAAGTGCGCGATATTGCCAGTATCACGCATTATTAGACCGTGTGAAATCGCCCTTTACATGCAGCTACGGCTATTTCTGACGCAGCCCGAATGGATATTGTCCGAATAAACGACTGAGTTCTGAGACATTTGAGTTCTTTCTTAAAATTGAAAAAAGTTAAAAATAATTTTGCTATTACGTTCTAAAATGTTTGCAAACGGTACTAACTAATTTGGTTATTTTTACATGATGTTAAGACTTTTAGACTTGCGTCTCCACTTAGTGACTGAGGTTTTAGGAGCAATTTATTATCTGTATTATCACTGGCACTTATAAAATAATCTTCCAAGTAAATGTATGGGTCGTTTTTTAAATGTGACACGCGTTTATTAATACTTGGCACGAAATATGAGTATTTCATAAATCTTGCATTATAAGGTAAGAAGCCATTTATTTTAAAAAGCCTTTCTATTGCTAGTATTTTTTGCTGAGAATCCAGCTTGGTTACGCATTTGAGATTATTGTGTTGTTTGCACGCGCTTGATCCAAACGACCCCAAGTATTGCAAGCTCTCGACATTGTTGGAAGCCTTCAATTTAGCAGCAACGTTTACAGAAGTATCTTAATTTTTTGTATGACATTCTCTATAAACAGTTCGGTCTAATTTGGCAGATCAAAAGCTGAATATAAAATCATGCAATTTATTACAGACATATTTTTATTGAAAGTTCGATTATATTTAGCAATGCAGAAAATATATATTTCTAGAAATATAACTACCTAATTATTATACTGCTCAATATAATTTCGAGAAGTACAAAGAAGACAATTTTGTCTAGGCCCACCGAATTTACCGTATATTGATGGGTATAACACTATAAAATTCATCGTTTTTTTTGTACCATTCGGACGAAAGATAAGGTAAAAATGAAACCGGAATAATAATAATATAAAGAATAATATGTGTTGTTTTGATTTTTGCCACAATTCATTCATTTCCCTTATAAAGTCACCTGGCCGGAACGTTTTTAATACGAAAAAGGATGCATGCTTAGGAATTTTTATACTAAAATAAATAGACCATATTTTACAACAGTGGCCATAGTAATCGGCTTTTGTCAATATTCCGGTTTGATCAGATATAGCTAATATTACCACTAAATCTAAAGATTATGAGGAACAAATCGACATGAGTTTCATTACTATACGGTATTAGTTTGTGGTGGGCCTATTTTTCAAACAAAAGAAATTGTCTCATTTATGGAGCTTATTTGCAGGTAAGAGATTTACATGATCATAATATCAATACTAATATTTATCAGAATGATGATTGTAGTTTATGCCCGGTTAGTCATCATCATCACCATCAGCCAGAAGACATCCACTGTTGAACATAGGCCTCTTCCTTAGAACTCCTCGCTGAACGACAGCCTGCCATCTACATCCACTGGATGCTCGCGACTCTCACGATGTCGGTCCACCTAGTGGCAGAACAACTTTTTTTATTTATTTAATAGGCTAATAGGCTTTTGGCTGCCAACTCATCTGATGCTTTCTACGTTGGAGCACGCTTGCCTAGAAGAAACCGGTTCACTCTTTATTTGAAGACATCCAGATTGTCACCACCTTGTCGCTGCGTCTTCCGGTTCGTGGTCCCACTCAAGAACCTTCCTTCCCCATTGGTTATCGGTTCTTCGAGTGCCGAGTATCGGTTCGATATGGCCTGCCCATTGCCACTTCAACTTGTAAATTTTAATAACCATGTCGGTGTCTCTGGTTAATTGGTGAACTCTATTTTAGATTCTTTCGTGCAAAGAAACTCCGAGCGTAGCTCTCTCCATTGCTCGCTGTGTAACTGAGTTTTTAAGTTAACCATCATCATCAGCCAGAAGACTTCCACTGCTGAACATAGGCCTCCCCCTTTAACCTCCACACTGAACGACAGCCTGCCATCTGAATCCACTGGATGCCCGCGACAGTCACAATGTCGTCGGTCCATCTAGTAACCCTAAAAACTACACAACAATATTTAGTTGTATTTTAGTAGTATGAGCTTACAGGGCATGGTGCCTGAAGATTTTCCAATAATAATATAAAATAGATACCTATAAAATGTTCAGAACTTTTCCAAATATGATAAGTAGTCCAACCGTCCTTTACGCATTTTGTTCAACTCTGAAAGTCGGTGAATGATTCGGTCACTGCTTAGAATACTAATAAGCAGACGGACAAACTTCTCTCCATATTTTTTAGATAAAAATAGGCATTTAATTAGAAATAGGCACGAAGCTATTTTTAATATCTTAAATTTCGGTTGGAGTTTTTAGTCTTTGTGAGTTATTGTCATTGCTGAAATGAAATTTTATAAAATTGCGTCATAAAATTACTGAGCGTATACATAATAGTGTTGCCAGAACTTATGTAGTTTATTAAATAAATTTCTAAATTTCTTAATAATAAAAACAAGACAGAATATTACGTTTACATTTCACTGGAATAGTTCAGCCCAGTATCATCAGTCCTATTATCGTACTACTGTCCGATGTTTTATGTAATCTTACTACTTTTATTTAAATGTTCAGGTTTTAGTCCAATGATCGGACTAATGACTCCATTTCTAGTCCTTACAGTCCGTCTGTGTGTCCATCACGTACAGATACGATTACGTACGTAAAAACTGGGGACGAATCGGGAGCAGGAAACGGTCACCATCATCATCAGCCAGAAGACGTCCACTGCTGAACATAGGCCTCCCCCTTTAACCTCCACACTGAACGACAGCCTGCCTTTTGCATCCACTGGATGCCCGCGACTCTCACAATGTCGTCGGTCCATCTAGTGGGAGGCCTCCCTACGCTGCGTCTTCCGGTTCGTGGTCTAGGAAACGGTACGAGTTTTTAATTAGAAAATTAATATAAAACTTTATGGACGTAACGGGCATAAAGTTAGGACCGAAACCAGATTTCTCTATGCGGGGAAAAAACTCTGGGGGACGACTCGGGCATAACTCTGAAAGATATATAGAAGGACACGGTGAAACTATATCGCGTCGTCACATTACTGACGAAGAACTTATTATCAATTTGTCTCTCTCAGAAGCACAACGCATAATTTCAAATTTCAAATTTCAAATTAATTTATTTCAGGCAATAAAACAACCCATACAATTTATTAAAAAGATAATCAATACATATAAAAATAAACTAAGGTAATAAATCAAATTCACAGTGACACAATACAATTCCAAATAATAAGTTAATAAGTAATGTCAAAATATTAATAATAGTTCAGTCAATTCACAGTTATAATCAATTAAATCAATACAAAAATACATAATCTAACAGTGCATACATTTGCAGTGTTATGGAAATAAAGTCGAGTATAAAATGAACTTGGACCAAAGTGAACGATGCTTAAAAAAGAATCTTGTTGAATCCTAAAAATACTTTTTAAAATTTTCCTCTGTTGTAAGTTATTGATATAAAAAAGATACATAATACAAGTTTGGGGCCTTTTGAAAGCCTACGTCTAGATAATAGTTTCATTGCAGGTATCTGTTTTCCTTTTTTTTATAGGGCAAGAAAAGTGCCTTTATTACCTAAACAAAATGCAAGCTAACACTACAAAAACAGCAAGACTGCCCATAGACCAAAGTTATATGATTATTTACGGGATATTTACCGTGGTAAGGTTGTGGAATGAGCTCCCGATATTTCGGCGCAGTTACATGCATCATGTTCACGGGAAGACTGAAGGATGCGGGTGGTTGGTCAGTTGATCATATAACTTTAGTGAACAACCGTGATAGTTTAAAACAGTGTTTTGCCCATAGACCGTTGAAAGTCTAAAGGCAATCCAAATCACAACGCGATTAAAGCACATTGCGTTTTAGGTAACCAGCGAGCAAACGGAGCCAGTAACACGCCAGCATTTTGGTCCAGGAGCTCTGAAAGATTTTTGAACATAAGGTAGGCTCCCGGTCCCCACGGGCCCAATGTTATGTTTTCCTTCATCATCATCATCATCAGCCAGAAGACGTCCACTGCTGAACATAGGCCTCCCCCTTTAACCTCCACACTAAACGACAGCCTGCCTTTTGCATCCACTGGATGCCCGCGACTCTCACAATGTCGTCGGTCCATCTAGTGGGAGGCCTCCCTACGCTGCGTCTTCCGGTTCGTGGTCTCCACTCCAGAACCTTTCTTCCCCATCGGTTATCGGTCCTTCGAGCGATGTGGCCTGCCCATTGCCACTTCAACTTGCAAATTTTAACAGCTATGTCGGTGACTCTGGTTCTTTTGCGAATATCCACGTTTCGGATTCTATCGCGCAAAGAAACTCCAAGCATAGCTCTCTCCATTGCCCGCTGTGTGACTCTGAGTTTTTCTAAAAGGCCAACAGTTAAGGGCCACGTCTCAGTACCATATGTCATCACTGGCAACACACACTGGTCAAAGACCCTTGTCTTGAGGCACTGTGGTATCTTGGACGAGAAGATGTCACGCAATTTCCCGAACGCTGCCCATCCGAGTTGGATTCTTCGGGCGACCTCTTTGCCTAAGTTGGACTTACCTATGTTTTCCTTGTGTGGTCTTTAATAAAGGCTTATCTTATTTTATTTTAATACTCTCGTGTATATTTAATTGATTTATCTAGAAACAGTCCTAAATCCGTCTGCGATGTTACTGTCTGCGTCGCTACGGATTTAGCATTGAGATGACGCTCATTTCAGTTTTCAGTGCAATGGACGATATATTATATGAACGATCATAGCATCGCTGTAATTCTCAAATTTATTAGTAACTGCCTCCAGTGGTTATTATTTCTCGTATTCTGAAGATCATGTAGAGTATTCTAATCCAAGAAATAACCTAATCAGTACGTAACAAGTATAAATAGTAAAACTTTATACACGCCTGATAAAAGTGCTGATAATTTTCAAAGGGGTGAACAGATTCTTTTGTATTATAACTAAGAAAGCTCTCGATAAAGACACCTTTCAAACAAAACAAACTAAATTAAAACCAGTACAACCGTTTGGGAGCTACAATGCTACAGACAGACACACAGATACACACGTTTAATTTATAACACCCCTTTTTCGCGAGTAAAAATTAGACAGAAAGGGCAAGATTTAATTATTATTTCTGTTTATTTAATCATTATACTTTGATTCTTGATATTATAAAAATTGGGACAAAAACAATGTCAAGTAGGAATCGAATCATGTTTAGGTGTAAATGAATTATAGTTCAGTTCCGTTCAGTTAAGTACTTTCGTTATTTTGCATTAAAAATATTGGAAACAAAGGTTATATAATTATTTACGGGATATTTACCGTGGTAAGGTTGTAGAATGAGCCATGTGTACCGTGATAGTTTAAATCAGTGTTTTTAGTGAAAACAAAATATTAATTAGATTCTGGATTTTTGAACTTTTTTAGCGCATGTAAAAAAAAAAGGTTTAAAACGTTTCTAGTACAGTTTTGTGGGAAAGTTACGACCAATAGAAAGAAAAGTAAATTTACCACCCAACTAAGTACCAAGCTACCTGGGGTCCGCCGGTCAAAGCTCTAGACATTGCAGCGGTATAACTACTGGACACGCCAGATGCCATTTATTTTATGTGTTGAAATCACCGGCACAAGTGTAGACTGCGAAAATGTTTACTTTGTCGTTACTGAAACAATTCTATGAGAGAGAATTAAATCAGGTAAGGTTATGTGTTTGACTGAACCGTAGAGAATATGCTAACTCCGAATGTTAACTTTATATGTTTTATTTCGTAAGCGCGCGGTGAATGTGAGCATCATGTAAAACCAACTGTTGTTTTTTGGTGAAAAAAAATTACGCGGGCCGAACCTTAACGCAGGCATAGCCTTTCACATCATGAGCCATTATTGCCAATGTTCACTGCTGAACAAGGCCTCCCTCTTAGACAGGGGTGTTGCCATAATCCCCACGCTTGGCAGGCGGCTTGGGGATCGCAGTACGTTCACCGTGTACTAACAGGACGCTGCTGCCCATCCTCCGGTGGTTCTGGGATGTCCGTAGTTTAAGGACATACCCGGGTCTGTTTTTTGCTTTATCGTAGGGTAAAAAAGAAATGTGCACGACTAATAAGCTCCATATTTTTTTTCTTTACACTTATCAATACAATTTTGAAATACAGAGTGTAAGGGGAACACTCTCGAAGCCAAAAGAAAGTACTCGTCATGTATGGAACAGCTGATATTTTTTTCGTGATTTCAGGGCTGGTCCCATAGTAAAAGTTGTTCATAATGATGAGTACAATTACCTTCTTTTGGCTTTGAGAGTGTTCCCCTTACACTCCGTATTTCAAAATTGTATTGATAAGTGTAAAGAAAAAAATATGAAGCTTATTAGTCGTGCAAATCTCTTTTTCACCCTACGATAAAGCAAAAAAGAGACCCGGGTATGTCCTAAAACTACGGACATACCAGAACCACCGGAGGATGGAAAGCAGCGTCCTGTTAGTACACGGTGAACATACTGCGATCCCCAAGCTGCCTGCCTAGCGTGGGGATTATGGCAACACCCCTGTCTAACAGAGAGGCCTTGTTCAGCAGTGGACATTTAATGGCTGATGATGTGAAAGCAAAAAAGGCCAGTGCCTTGGCCAATTTTGATAAATAAGGCGTCGATAGATTTTTTATAAGCTCACCGCTACCTGTTTTAAGCGATTGTTTAGGTGATGAGAAAAATTACGCAACCTCAAATCGTATCTCGGCACGTTCACGTGATTGAAACTCACGTGAACGTGAACGTGAACTGTGCTGTTTCAGGGCTAATTCGAGCCCGCGTTAACATTTTCTTACTAAGCTTTTATTTAAATTCTGGTAATTTTTTATTTAAATGTTTTTATTTTGTTTCGGCGGCCATTTTGAAACTTTAACAATATTGGGTATCGCATATTGTATTGTGACCAGAACTTCAATAAAATCTGTTAGGGGCCGTCCATTAATTATGTGATGTTTTTTTTTTATTTTTATTTATTATTTATTTCTAACCCCCCCCCCCTTGGTGAGGTTTAAGACTATTGTTTGTGTATTGATTGTGATATTTCGTGATTTTTGCTTAGCCCCCTCTCCCCCTTTCAAGCCTCACGAGATTAATGGACAGTCCCCTAAGCAGAAACTTGTTCCAATAATTCAGCTTGTAAGATTTGACCTAAACAAACTAATAAACATCGTAAGTTAAATAAAAGCTTGTTATACCAAGATGGCGACGTAAAGAAAACTGACTGAACCCTTTTGCCTTCATGTGGCGTATCATTGAATAGGTCTTCTAAAATGAGACAATTTCTTTTGTTTGAAAAATAGGCTCACCACAAACTAATACCGTATAGTAATGAAACTCATGTCGATTTGTTCCTCATAATCTCTAGACTTAGTGGTAATATTAGCTATATCCGATCTAACCGGAATATTTACAAAAGCCGATTACTATGGCCACTGTTGTTAAATATGGTCTATTTATTTTAGTATAAAAATTCCTAAGCATGCATCCGTTTTCGTATTAAAAACATTCCGGTCAAGTGATTTTATAAGGGAAATGAATGAATTGTGGCAAAAATCAAAACAACACATATTATTCTTTATATTATTATTCCGGTTTCATTTTTACCTTATCTTTCGTCCGAATGGTACAAAAAAAAAAACGATAAATTTTATAGTGTTATACCCATCAAAATACGGTAAATTCGGTGGGCCTAAAAAAACTGTCTTCTTTGCAAGTGACGTTTGTTTTTTTTTGTTCGGGCGTAAACATAGAGATTGATGTTCGGGTGGCATACCCCTTTGTGAAATATGATCCTTCATCAATATTTTTGTCAAGGGCTTTTTTTTAAACGTTAAAGTTTTAAAAAAACTTTTAAAAGGTTGACACGCCTATGGTTGGCAAGCTAGGCGTGTGATCATAGCTCGGCTAATGTTAGTAATGGTGTTGTAAATAAACACGCCTAGCCTGGAATCGCCACAGGCTCTAAAATCACAACATTTTCTTAAATAAGTTTGTATAGGTTATGTGGCCGAGTCAGAGTTTCCAGATCGCCGAAAGCTTCCAACATGGTCGAGTACTACAAAACAAGGTGTTACAAATATAATAATTACATTTTTGTGTAGATTTTGTTGTCTGAGAATGGTAGCTGTGCAGTATTAGTATCAACGGCACCCGGTTCGATCCCCGGCCCTGTACCAATGAATTATTATGAATTACTAGCGACCCACCCACCCGCTTCGCACGGGTGTAATTTACGTGCGAATCCAGGTTGGGTCGCTAGTTATATAATATATAAACTAGCGGTCCGCCCCAGCTTTGCACGGGTATAGATTATAGCCTATGTCACCCGGGGATAGTGTAGCTTCCCAACAGTGAAAGAATTTTTCAAATCGGTGCAGTAGTTTCGGAGCCTATTCAATGCAAACAAACAAACAAACAATCAAATCTTTCCTCTTTATAATATTAGTATAGATAAACCTTCCGTGAAAATATATCTAACTGATGGTGAAAACCGCATCAAAATCCGTTGCGTGGTTTAGGAGTTAGCGGCCATACAGACAGACAGACGCGGAAAGTGACTTTAATTTATACCATGTAGAGAAGAGATAGAGAAGAGATAGAGAAGAGATAAAGAAGAGATAGAGAAGAGGTTATTTAGTATCTAAATAAATTGTGTGGAGCTTCGATGCCATCGCTCAAAAACGGTAAAGGAAAACACCGTGAGGAAACCGGTTTGTCCAATAACCTCAAAAGTTCAAAACATAACTTTCACCAGCATAGTGGTCAGCATGGTGGCTAATGATAAATTTTAAAGCCAAGCCAAAGAGGCATGAGGAGAGTGGCATGTTATTTTCTAACCAAACCCTCTTTAAAAATAAAGACTGAAAACAAAGCCCTAGGTGTTACAATAAGCTTGGACAAAGTTATTGCCAAATGCTGACTGCATTGGCTTTTACGCAAAACTTTTCTTTCACAAGACAAAGTTCGTACTAAAATCAAAGTCTTTTGCTTTAAAAAAGAGTCTTTTACAGACTATTTTAAATTTTGTCGGAGCTAGAACAATTTGGTAATATTACAAGTTCTAGAAAATTTATTGCAGTACTTTAGGATTTTATTTTTGGTTCGTGATTTTCAGAACATTGTGAGTTCATAAAAGTGAATAATATTATATTCAATATCAATGAAACAAATTTCCTAGAAAAATATTATGACCTGTAAGTTATAGTGACTAAATATACGGGGTGTAAGGGGAACACTCTCGAAGCCAAAAGAAAGTAATTGTACTCATCATTATGAACCACTTTTACTAGGGGACCAATGAAATCGCGAAAAAAATATCAGCTGTTCTAAAGAAAACAGTTATTGACACTCGACAAAATGTATGGAACAGCTGATTATTATTTCGTGATTTCAGGACTAATCCCATACTAAAATTGGTTCATAATGATGAGTACAATTACCTTCTTTTGGTGAAACGTTCACCAAGTGAAGCTTGGTGAAGTTCTACCTAGCAGTGGGTAGGAGTTTCAAAAGAAAGAGTTTAAGATAGTATAAGTTAAAATTTAATAAAGTAAGAATGAATTTACAGGAGACTGAGGGTCGTGTGAACTCGGAAGGTGATGGCGATAAAAAAACGTGTTGGTCCCTTGTTTTGAGACTTAGCTTGAAGAGCTGGGGCGCCGATCGCCGCGTGGCTCGACGCGGCTCGTGGCACGTAGGATGTCAGCAGGCAGCGCAGCGACGAGAGGCTTCGTGAGCTTTTCAGGCGTGACCGGAGTGCGGTCTGCGCGTAGTAGTTCCAGAAGTTTATGCGTGGCCGGAGTACGACCGACGTAGTAGAAGGGAAGTAGACGTAGCGTCACGACAGCGTGGCGACTCGTACGTGGTCGGAGAATTGGCGTAGAGGGTAGGAGCCTGAAATGCGTCGAAGAAACTACGCATGAGGATCAGTACTCAAGAGCCGCACGGCCACGTCGTGTGAGACCCCGAAGATAACGGCAGATCGGACTAGGCCCCGCCTCACATGACGTGGTACCGGCGTTAAAACACAGTTGTTGATCGGAAGGATCCAAGATTACAGAATGCTTTAAGAGCTTAGAACACAATTATATTATAATGTAAGTACGGCGCGCGTCCACATCCGCAGATAGTACGGATACGAAACGCACTTGCACTGCGTTTTAGAACACAAGTGGCCTGATGATAATTCAATTGACAAATAACGATTAGCATTATTTGTCGAGACAGATTTCACAATTAACACATCTAAAAGGCATCTCACGGAAATAACTTACCCGATTGAAGACGGGCTAACCAGTTGATTGTAAGATTTGATTGTAAGGTTAAGTTCTGAGCGACTTTTTCACTGTAGTCAACTGCGCGTATGACCCAGTTTTTATTTCGAGTCCTATATATAGCCTATTCCTTCTAGAAAGAATTCGATATTTATATACCCGAATCTTTTTAAAATGTAGTTTTTTACACAATTTCCTTTGTCTTAGAACAATGTTGTTTTTTGCATAGCGGAATGAAACTGACTGACATTACGTCAATCACCTTCATTCTGTCAACAATGTTTATGTCATAGTAGTGACCTTTTTTATTCGTTAAGTTTGGCTTCTAGCGTATGTGCCATTTGCCATGAATTTGGGAGTAGGTAACGATCATGGAACGTTACATACCCCCTTTTTCAGTTAAGAATTTTTGCTCAAGAAAATTCGCTGACCTCTCTAGCATCCTAGTTATAATTTACACCTTCCCCGTCCAGGGTTGAGTCTAATATGTTAACATTAAGTAGGCTCGAGTGTAAAATTAATTTAATCAGGATGCTATGGTCTGAAGTTCCCAATAAGACTTGTGGCGTACTGTGAAGAGTCCGGTATCGCTGTATAAATGCTTTAGTGGCACCTATACAGACGGCAAGAATACCGGTGGGTTCTCCATTTTGCTGTTAAGAATGTTAGATACAATACTTAAAAGCAGCAAAATAAAAGAAAAGCTAACAAAATAAGGAACTATTTTGCTAGTTAGTACGTCAAAGAGAGTAAGTAGTGGTATACAAGTTTAGGACCGAGAGATTGTAGTAGGTAGCGATTGTAGTCTAGGTGACTAGTGAAGTTATTAAGGTATCGATAGAGTTAACTATAAGTAAACTTTAATTGTTTAGTTTGCTATAGCTATATTGACGACTGACTTGAATTACCTAGTATACAAAAGATTATTTTAATTAATATTCGTGTTTTGGGCTTTTTTTTATGGAGTTCACGAGTACCGCTCCTAGCAATTTAGAGGCTTTTTTTTTAAAGAGTTTGCAATAACCGCTCTTAGTGTGAAGGCTTTCAGTTTTAGAGTACACTAACCGCCCTATTTCTGATATTAATAGACATACATAAATAGATATTATACGATATATGTAAATAAAAATATTTCTAAGTATTTTTTTTTTTTCAAGTCAGGTATTTTTTAATTTTTAGATGTTAATATCAAGTTTTAGATGCTAGATTAATTAGATTTTCTTCAGAGGGAAGCTATAGTGGTAAAATATTTATTTTTAGTATTTAGTAAAGTTGACGGGTTTTTTTTTTGTTTTTATTTTTCTTTTTTTTTTTTTATTTTATTGTTTATTTTTTTTTTTTGTATGTAGTTAGGATGTATAGTTTGTTATTTTGAAGTCTTTGACATGCCAAGAGCCTATATTTTTACCCTGCATGTCCGTAAGTTCGTATACTAGAGGTGATAATTTTGTTTTAATAGTACATTTAATAAATTTCGGTGCTAGTTTCTTTGAGAACCGTTTGTCCTTGTCACTTTGATAATAAGTTTTTTTCCATATGATGTCACCTGCATTAAATTCAACGTTCTTACGGCGTAGGTTGTAAAGTCTTGAGTTTCTAGAATGTGATTTGATGAGAGAGCTTTGCACTTGATCGAAGATTTTCCTTAAGTTGCCTACATTTTCTGCGTATTCATCTCTAGGTGAGAATATTAATTTGTCAGTAAGATCAGGGTCAACGTAATGAGAACCACATGTTACTAATTCCCTACCGAATACCAGGAATGATGGTGTATAGCCTGTAACCTCACTAACCGCTGTATTTAGTGCGAATTGTATTTTTGGTAGGTTTACATCCCAGGCCCGGTGGTCGTCTTCGATAAATGTTGAGACAGCTATCATGATTGTTTTATTGTAGCGTTCTACTGAGTTGACCTGTGGGGTATACTTTGGGGTGTATCGAACATTAGGAACTTTATATTTCGAATATAGTTGCTGTAGTTTTTGACTTATGAATTGTTTTCCGTTATCCATTATGACAGTGGTAGGTACTCCGTGTACTAGAAAGACACGCTCCTCCATTATTCGTGTAATTACTTCTGCCGTTGCTCGGCGTATAGGAAATAACAGACAATACTTTGAGAAGCAACATGTTACTACTAGGATCATGGTGTTTTGCTTGGATGACATCGGAAGGGGACCAATGAGGTCCGTAGATATCATGGAAAAGGGACGGTTGCAGTTTTTAGGACGGCCCATAAAACCTAGAGTACTATGATTTGCATGTTTATGGGAGATACAATCATCGCAGTTGTTTACAAAGTTTGTGATATCTTTTATCATAGCCGGCCAGAAATATTTTTGCATTATTCGTCTGTTGGTTTTGAAAATACCTAAGTGCGCCGCTTTAGGGTCTGAATGGTTTTCTATTATGATGTCCCGCCTAGATTCGCTAGGAACGACCTCTTTCCATTCAAATTCCCGTATTAATGGGTTTAGGTCTTTTATGTATCGATATAATTTGTTGTTTGTTACCTTGTAATTGAGATAAGATGTAGGGGACACCTGACAGCCGTTGTAGATATTGAGATACCAAGGGTCTGATGTTACAGGAATAGCTTGGTCTGTGCTCGAGATAGCAGAAACCGGATATGCACGCGATAAGAAATCTGGTACAATATTATCCTTGCCACGCCTGTGTTTTATTTCAAAATTAAATGCTGAGAGTCGCACACCCCATCTGGCTAGTCTACCAGTTGGGTTATTCAGGTTTAGAAACCACTTGAGAGATGAATGATCAGTATATATTATGAATTTTAGTCCGTTATCTAAGTAACAACGCCAGTGTTCTATAGCTTGTAGAACAGCCAACGCTTCCCTTTCTGTAGTGCTGTAGTTACGCTCTTGGGCAGAGAGTGATTTACTCATATAGGCTATGACCTTCTCCTCTCCAGCGAGGAGTTGTGTGAGTACAGAACCGGTTCCAGTATCCGAAGCGTCAGTATGAATTTGGAACGGCTGTGTATAGTCCGGACAAGACAAGACTGGTGATGAAATTAAGCAGTCCTTGAGTTTTTGAAAGGATATATTGGCTTCTTCCGTCCAAGTAAAGGGAGGTACTTTCTTGCCTTGCGAAGTCAATTTATTAAGAGGTGCTGCTAAGGAGCTGAAGTTTGGTATGAACCTACGGTACCAGGAAGCTGTGCCCAAGAATCTACGAACCTCCTTCTTATTCGTGGGGCATGGATAGTTTACAATAGATTCAACCTTTTCAGGGTCGGCATGTAGACCTTCTGAATCTACAATGTATCCGAGATATTTTAGTTTTTCCCTAAAAAATTTGCTTTTTCCAAAGTTTATGGTAAGACCTGCATTTTTTAGTTTATCGAGGACTTTGGTAAGTAGGGAGATATGCTGTTTATATGAGGGTGCTACGATAATAACGTCATCCACGAAGACGAATACCCTATTCTCGAATTCTGGCCCGTAGAACAATGAGTCAACCAGTCTCTGTTGAGTTGCTGGAGCATTTGTTAATCCGAAAGCCATTCGCTTAAATTGGTAAGTTCCTCGTGTCGGGATGTAGAACGCAGTCTTACAGCGGTCCTCTGGTCTAATCATAATTTGCCAAAAACTTTTGGATAAATCTATACTTGATAGGTATTTAGAGTCCCTTAGGTTATCTAAGATTTCTGTGATGTATGGTAGACTATAAGCATCTTTTTTTGTTACCGCATTAAGTTTCCTACTATCAAGACAGAAACGCATTTCACCGTTCTTTTTAGGGGTCAGTAGTACTGGAGAAGACCATGGGCTCTCACATAGTTCAACAACGTCGTCTGCTAGCATCTCATCTATTTGCTCACTAAGAATTTTTTGTTTTACAGGGGACATTCTATAGTACCTTTGTCGTATAGGAGTAACGTCTCCGGTGTCTATAGCGTGGGTTATTAAAGTTGTTTTACCTAATCCTTTTTCCTCATATGAGATAGCACGAAATTGTGTAATTATAGCATCTGCGGTTATTTTTTGATCAGCGGAAAGATGGTCATATGAACTGAGATGTTTATCGTCAAGCTTAACGTTGGCTAGTTGCATTTCATCTGGGCGTTGTAGTACTATACTCTCAAGATATTTTGGAAACAATCCGAAAAGTTTCCAAAAATCCATGCCTAGTATCAATTCATTCTGTACTTCCGGGACAATATGAACCGCTAAAATGTGACATTGATTTTGAAAAGTAATTGGTAGTTGTATGACGCCTAGGGTTGTCATCTCTTGACCTCCCGCTGCTATAAGTTGTGTGGGCTTAGCATTGTAAGTTTGGTAGTGTAGATCTAGAATTTTTTTGTGCGAGTTATTTCCTAAGATCGAGATGCTAGATCCTGTATCTAGAAGGCCTACTATATCGTGGGTGTTTATTTTAACTGACACATACGGTCGTGCAGTGTTTGGTTTAGTACGGATTGAAGAGACTGTGTAGCAGGAAAAGAATTTTGATACCGTTTTTAACCAGTCGACCCAGTCTGGCTGATTCGTGTGGTTTGTCTTTACACGGGCTCTACAATCCTTTCCTATTAGTTTTTTTGAGTATTATAACTATTGTTGGTGTTGCAATCTGGACATTCCGGAGAGCGGAAGTCCTTCTTGCCGCATTTGAAACAAATGATCTTTCTTGGTTCTTTGCAATAGAGAAGTTCACCCCACGTTGGGCGCCACTGAAACGTTCACCAAGTGAAGCTTGGTGAAGTTCTACCTAGCAGTGGGTAGGAGTTTCAAAAGAAAGAGTTTAAGATAGTATAAGTTAAAATTTAATAAAGTAAGAATGAATTTACAGGAGACTGAGGGTCGTGTGAACTCGGAAGGTGATGGCGATAAAAAAACGTGTTGGTCCCTTGTTTTGAGACTTAGCTTGAAGAGCTGGGGCGCCGATCGCCGCGTGGCTCGACGCGGCTCGTGGCACGTAGGATGTCAGCAGGCAGCGCAGCGACGAGAGGCTTCGTGAGCTTTTCAGGCGTGACCGGAGTGCGGTCTGCGCGTAGTAGTTCCAGAAGTTTATGCGTGGCCGGAGTACGACCGACGTAGTAGAAGGGAAGTAGACGTAGCGTCACGACAGCGTGGCGACTCGTACGTGGTCGGAGAATTGGCGTAGAGGGTAGGAGCCTGAAATGCGTCGAAGAAACTACGCATGAGGATCAGTACTCAAGAGCCGCACGGCCACGTCGTGTGAGACCCCGAAGATAACGGCAGATCGGACTAGGCCCCGCCTCACATGACGTGGTACCGGCGTTAAAACACAGTTTTTGATCGGAAGGATCCAAGATTACAGAATGCTTTAAGAGCTTAGAACACAATTATATTATAATGTAAGTACGGCGCGCGTCCACATCCGCAGATAGTACGGATACGAAACGCACTTGCACTGCGTTTTAGAACACAAGTGGCCTGATGATAATTCAATTGACAAATAACGATTAGCATTATTTGTCGAGACAGATTTCACAATTAACACATCTAAAAGGCATCTCACGGAAATAACTTACCCGATTGAAGACGGGCTAACCAGTTGATTGTAAGATTTGATTGTAAGGTTAAGTTCTGAGCGACTTTTTCACTGTAGTCAACTGCGCGTATGACCCAGTTTTTATTTCGAGTCCTATATATAGCCTATTCCTTCTAGAAAGAATTCGATATTTATATACCCGAATCTTTTTAAAATGTAGTTTTTTACACAATTTCCTTTGTCTTAGAACAATGTTGTTTTTTGCATAGCGGAATGAAACTGACTGACATTACGTCAATCACCTTCATTCTGTCAACAATGTTTATGTCATAGTAGTGACCTTTTTTATTCGTTAAGTTTGGCTTCTAGCGTATGTGCCATTTGCCATGAATTTGGGAGTAGGTAACGATCATGGAACGTTACATTGGCTTCGAGAGTGTTCCCCTTACACCCTGTATAGCATTGACATACAAAACAGGAGAGCCGACAAAAGTTTTTATGTATTTTTCTATCATCGGAAAGACGTTACTTCGTTTAGCGCTAAGTCTATTTTTGAATACTGATTAGTCATTGAATACAATATACAATAGTCACAATGTGCTAAAAAAATGTCCTCAAAAGAATTCACCTTCAGTTTTTGCGTTACTTTAATCTTCATGCATGTGACAAATAGCTTTACTCTTTAAAGTTTGCAAGAGAGAGAGAGTTTGTTTGTTACTTTCAATCAATAATTTCAGCTTATCATGTTTCCCACTGCTGGGACTCAAGCCTTCTATTTAAGTGAAAGAGGATGGGCTCAAATCCATCACGCTAGCCCAACGCATGTTGAAGAATGTCATATTATGTCTGAAAGTCAACTTTTTGAGGTTTATGAATATACCAGTGTCCTCACGATGTTTTCCTTCAACGTTTTAACCGATGGCAACGAAACTGCACATAATTAATTTAGGTACCTACTAAATAAGTCATTGGTGCAGGATCGAACCGAGTGCCATCAAATAGTAAAGCGCACATGCTACCGGTTGGTCTCCATCGCTTGCAAGAGGATCATCATCATCATCATCAGCCAGAAGACGTCCACTGCTGAACATAGGCCTTCCCCTTTAACCTCCACACTGAACGACAGCCTGCCTTTTGCATCCACTGGATGCCCGCGACTCTCACAATGTCGTCGGTCCATCTAGTGGGAGGCCTCCCTACGCTGCGTCTTCCGGTTCGTGGTCTCCACTCCAGAACCTTTCTTCCCCATCGGTTATCGGTTCTTCGAGCGATGTGGCCTGCCCATTGCCACTTCAACTTGCAAATTTTAACAGCTATGTCGGTGACTCTGGTTCTTTGGCGAATATCCACGTTTCGGATTTTATCACGCAAAGAAACTCCGAGCATAGCTCTCTCCATTGCCCGCTGTGCAATGCGCACTGCAAGAGGATACTTCGTTATAATTAGTAGAAGACCTCATTATTACCAATTATCACCAACATTATCACCAATATTGATGCCTCAACGAAAAATAACATATTTGGACATAAGTATAAATATGTAACAGCCCATTTTTCTACATGTTAAGGCAAATGAATCTGAAACTGAATTGTAAGGTGTGGTGAAATATCTAACTTTACTTCGACTTTTTATGACAGATCAAACTTCGCTACATACCGCTCCAATGTAAGATATATTTTTATACATATCTTTCTGAATACTATTTGATCAGCATAAACTACGTTCTTTATGGTCCGATTCGGTACTTGGGGCAACACTCACGTGTGCTTCGCTTTCCTTCCTTTTCTACGGGCTTATGGGAATTATGTCGTTTGAAAGAATGTTTATGGATGTAGCTGCGAAAAAAATGTCGTAACTATTGGAACTGTTTGTAGAAATTTAAGGAAAACAAGTGTTAGGTAGTTTTTTCTTTTTTATTATTATTTATTTGTCTATACAGTTTTTTAAATTAATAATTTATAGTTAATATTAGTTTTTGTCTGTGACTGAATCTATATTGCGGAACCCTTATACTAATTTTCCAAAGGGTTTCTAAAACGGAACATTAATTAAAAATAAATAATTTATTGCTTGCCAATACGCAAAAATACTGTGGTGTATAATTTTAAAGGAAATTTGTGTTTTTGGATCAATGTAATGTAATTTATCATTCCTAAATTAATATACCTACTAGTAAAATAAAATCAATATCGTGATTGAATATGATAGAGCAATAGTGGCCGAGCGGTAGCATGTGCGCTTTACAATCTGATGGCACCCGGTTCGATCCTCAGCCTTGCACCGATGACTTATTTAGTACCTGAATAAATGATGTGCAGTTTCAATCCCATTCCTCAAAAACGGTATAGGAATACATCGTGAGAAAACCAGTATGTTTAAGTACCTCAAACTTTCAAAGACACTATGACATTCACCAACATGTACTGGGCCAGCATGGTGGATTAGGGTCCATCCTCTCTCTCTGAGAGAAGACCTGAGTCCCATGAGTAAGTACGAGATAGGCTGAAATATCGTTTTTTTTTTAATAAGGAGAGCGGTAAACTTGCTTGCGGCCCACTTGACGGTAAGCCCACTGCCTATGGACAATGATATTAGAAATTAGGATTATCACAAAATAGAGAATATTTGAAGTTTTACGGTGAAATGTTGACCATTCGTTTTATTAATTTATACAAAATTATACTAATATTATAAAGAGGAAAGATTTGATTGTTTGTTTGTTTGCATTGAATAGGCTCCGAAACTACTGAACCGATTTGAAAAATTCTTCCACTGTTGGGATGGTACACTATCCCCGAGTGACATAGACTATATAAAAAAAAAGATATATAAAATATATTTAATTTTTTGTTAAATATCCGTGCCAAGCCGGAGCTGGTCGCTAGTCTTGAATAAATCCACACAAATCTAATAAACATGATGTTGTCTATAGAGACATAGATGCCATTTTATTTTGTGACAAAAGACGAGTAAAAGTACAAGTGAATTTAAATTTTATGCCGTGAATTTAGAGTTTTTTTATGAATACAGAATAAATTGTGAGTTACGCGTCAACGTACTCGGTTATCTTCCTTCGAATATTGTTGAAAGCAACAGTAACCGAAGCCATGTTTTGACTCAAATTTACATATTACACTTACGAAAATTTTATGCACGTCGGCGTTCCTAGACGTATAGTCGCATAAAAGTTGTTTGGGATATGATATTGTTGAGGAGATTTGATATTTGGACCTATAGAAACCCTGGGTTTTACTTTTTAGATTAAAATTTGACTAAAAAGCCTAGGTATAGTGCATATTCTGCATAAGCTGCTGGGGCAATGGAGAGAGCTATGTTAAGAGCCTCTTATACCAAATTTGACGGGTTTAAATCAATTTTATTCAGTTGAATTACAATATTTCAGCTGGAAAAAAATACATGTCACAGATACATCTGTGTTAGAGTTTATGATTTGGTTCAAAACACGATAGAATAAACTTTCCTCGATCAAAAAAAAATGGAACAAAGTCGACTTAGTTTATTTTTTTCATTTTATGCTCTAATGAAAGCTCGTAACAACCTGGAAATTGCATGTACTGAAAGGCAATTTTATTCGATATTTTTTTATTTGGATAGATTTTTGATAGTGAATAGTGTCGTTTTTTAGTGAAATTAAAATCGTAAAAAGGACGCGAGAATTTTGGCGCGCCGCGTTCAGTGCCGCGCCAGGCGTCATCGAGGTCCAACCTATGCTCGTTTTTGTCGTTGCACTCCCCCCGCGGGCGTCCTGTCTCTAGCATGGCAATATACATCGTCGCTATAACTTGGCGGGGGCTGAGGGAGCGTTTTGTTGCCTACGCGACTCGGATAACCGCCCGTTAAGAGTTTTTTTGCATGATAAAATTCAGAAAATATTCACTACAGTCTACTAGTCACCGACATTGCTGCTCAGGTTTGCAAGTTGAAGTGGCAATGCGTCCGCTCAAATAAACGATAACCGATGAGGCAGAAAGGTTCTTGAGTGGAGACCCCGAGCCGGAAGACGCAGCGTGGCCTATCTATGCTACCCACTACCCAGCCACCACTAGTTAGACCGATAATATCGTGAGAGTCACGGGCATCCAGTTGATGCAGATGCCAGTGTGGAAATCTAAAGGAGAGGCCTACAGTGGGCGTCTTTTGGCTGATGATGATGATCCCGCTTATCCTAAAACTAGAACTAAACTCTACAAAAAAATACTCGGTAAAAAAGCTATAGCGGACAAAGCTAAATATATTTATTCATTCATTGCTTTCATATTCTTAACTTTCATGGTTTCAGTAAGTTCTTATTGTCTAAGAAAATGACACATTAATTATCATAAAGTTCATAATAATATCAAAGTCTCGTAAGAACACAAAACAACATTCAGAGATTGAAAATTTTCTAAAACAATGAAATGTTCAGTGAAACCCTTCTCAGTTAAACCTTGTATATGTATACTGTGGTTAAACTTTTAATAACCTTTGCTTTGGAGAACATACGAGAGGTTATGACTAGTTAAGTGGCACGAGAGCCCTATATTCATTTGTTAAAAATTAAGCACATAATTCACCGAAAAAAAAACAAACACTGCATACTGCAGCTTAGATGGGCAAGGATAAGAATTCAACAAACAAAACTACAGAATTATCCGATGAAAGCGGCCATGAAATTGAAATTGACGAGGATGTCAAAGAATTTTTTTTTCTTTAAGATGCCATGAAGAAAGTTCTAGATCCTACGGCGCTAATAACAAAGACGAATTATGTAGTTGAAAGTTTTAAATTACAAATGTTAATATTACTTTTGAATCTTTCATGCAAGAAATGGATAAACTTAGCTTGGAGGTTTGTAAAATCTCACAAGAAGCATTATGGTCATACGTTACAAACATAAATAACGAAGTCAAAAAGAACAAAATGGTAAGTAACAATAGTACCTATCAATAAAAGTTTGTAAATTATCATCGGAATTAATTGCAAGTTCTTTAATGGACATTGACCTATATGTACTTATTCTTCTTTGTTAATGGAGTTTATTATTTTGTGGGTCGATTGAATTCTTTTCGTTAACAAGTGAAAGCGAACTGACATTACGTCAATCACTTTCATTCTGTCAACGATGTTTATGACTTTTTTATTCGTTAAGTTTGGCTTCTAGCGTATGTGCCATTTGCCATGAACGGAAAATATTTTTAGAACCGTTACAATCATTAGATAATGTTTGTTATGTCCAGACCAACAGCTATCGCTCAAAAACGGTGAAGAATAACATCGTTGTCCTCACGATGTTATTCTTCACCGTTTTTCCAACTCGTATGTCCAAGAACCTCAAAAAGTTCAAAGATATATTATGTCATTCAGCAACATGAACTGGGCCACCATGGTGGATTAGGGCGAATCTTCTCTTTTAGAGATAAAGTCTGTTTCCCAGCAGTGGGAATATGAAAGGCTGATTATGGTGAAGTTCTTGAGAGTCATCATCAGCCAGAAGACGTCCACTGCTAAACATAGGCCTCCCCCTTTAACCTCCACACTGAACGACAGCCTGCCTTTTGCATTCACTGGATGCCAGTAACTCTCACTATGTCATCAGTCCATCTAGTGGGAGGCCTACCTACGCTGCGTCTTCTGGTTGGTGGTCTCCACTCAAGAACTTTTCTTCCCCATCGGTTATCGGTTCTTCGAGCGATGTGGCCCGCTCATTGCCACTTCAACTTGCAAATTTTAACAGCTATGTCGGTGACTCTTGCGAGTGCAGGTTTGTTATCCATAAGTTGAATGAATATCTCTGTGGTGACCAGATGCTGTTCATAAAAGAGGATTCGCCCAAATCCACTGTGCTGGCACGGTTAATATTGGGACTGACATAATATAATATATCTTTGAACTTTTTCAGGTTCTTGTATGCCACATGTTAAAAAATTATATCACAAAAAGTTTAGTGTAACTAAATCTTCATTTAGTTTTCTAAATCTGTAATCCTATTCAACCCAATTCCATTTGTACCTACGATAAAATAGTTATGTACATACATTGCAACGCTTTAGGGATTCAGCACAAATGTAAAAGAAAACTAAAACACTTTGCTAAATTTACTCTAGAAATACTAATAAATGTGTATGTCTACACCCTAAATTTATTTCTAAGTATGTAACATAGTAATGTTTAAGGCTTTTTTATATTGGCTTAAATAAAATGAATAGACACAATAAACTTCAGCCGAATAAAAGATAAACCCGCCAAGTGCGAGTCGGGCTCGCGAAATGAGGGTTCCGTATCACCTCAAAATTCAATAACGAAATTACCAGTTATAATTTGCTAATGAACAGAAACTTTTCACTAACTCGCACTTGGCCATTATTTAAATAATTTGTACATGATGTATAAGGCCAAATTTATGTTTGTATATTGTTTTTTTTAAATTACTAGTTGCACCCCGTGGTTTCACTCTTGTGGACACCCTCGATAAAAGTAGCCTAAGTTACTTTTTATAACATCAGCCATCTGCCAGTGAAAGTCCCATCAATATCGGTCCAGGCGTTTTAGAGTCCATAGGGAAAATTGATGTGTGTATAACATACACACATTTTTTTTCATAAATATACTAGCTGCGCTCCGCGGTTTTACCAGCGAACTTAACGATGGTTTTACCATCGTTAAGTTTTCTGAAGTTTTCCAATTTTATTAGTGTTTCTTTCCGTAAGAGCCTTCTACAAAGTAAAAGAAAACTTAAAAAAAGAAGAATGAAATCGGTAAAGTCGTTCTCAAGTTATGGTGTGACCAATGTTAATAGGGATTCATTTTTATGTTTATAGATTATTATAAATAGATTACGCAGTGTGGTTTTTAACATAATATGCACTTTTCACTTATTCGTCTACATACATACATCATCAGCTTGTAAACGTCCACTGCTGAACAAAGGCCTCCCTCGTAAAGAGGGAGGCTTAACTTATTCATCTACCTTATTTTTTTTGTTATATAATTGCACTAACACTAACTATAAATTTATTTATTTTATTTAGTTTATTGGCACACAAAACAAAATATGGTCAAAACAATCTAAACTTAGAGTAAACTACAAAATTTTAAACTAAACCATATTCCTAAATATGTATACACAACATGTTTCTTTTTAATGCAGTAATTGGTAAAGTATTAAAATAATATTTAAATAATTATCTAACCACACCTAAGTACAACTTTTTTCTTAAAGACCTACAATTATTTTTGTAGATTTTTTGGTTACCAAAGTAAAACAAACCTCTGTCAGTCTATGGTAGTATATCCAAAGCTCCGGAAATTGTGAGGAGCTTTCGGCAAATTAGCTTTATTCAGAGGAAATGACATTTTTCTTACGGCAAAAATATATTCACGTTATTCAACAGTAGAAAACGAACAGAAATATAAAATACAGCCTTTTTATTTTATTTATTAACATCACAACCTTTTACGCGACAAATTTAAAATAAAATCGAATTTGAAATCATCTCAAGATGTAAGGTGCTACATTTATTTGAGTTGTCTGAGTAATTCCCTGGTGGTTTCAATCAGGGTGTCTTGAAGTCGCGAGTGAATCGGTGCCTTCTAGGTAAGGAAAGGCGAGATGGCGGTCAAACGCAAGCCTATTGGCGTCGATTCTATCATATTCTGTTATATTCTGCCAGGACTCAAATTATCTGCGTCTCTTTTCATTTTAAAATGTAAGAGGAGGATGGCAACAATTTTAGAGCTGTCAAATTTAGTTCAGTTTAGAGTACATCAAAATCGATGCCAATGTCAAGTAAATAAACAGGCCAAGTTTGAGTTAAGCTGGCGCACTGAGGGTATCGTACCACCACAAAATACAATAATTATCAATTCAAAAACCGACTTCAAAATTAGTAAAATTAGGCATTACGATTCGGTTAAACGATAAGGTCGAGGTTGGAATGATAAGGTCGTCTAAGTAACTGAATGCGTTGCTTGACTTGGTAATGAACATCAATTAGTCACCGACTCACACTTGGCCATTATTTATTAATTGTTGTTTTACTTATAATTATTATCATGCCAAGTTTGACGCTTGTACGTATCACCGTTTTTACACTAGAGCAAATACTACAAAAATACGTTATAAAAAATACGTTTGTTGTATCATTTTTTTTATTATATCTTAGTTAATCCACCATAACATTACATATTTTGTGAAAATTTCAACTGGCTGTCTATTACGGTTCGAAATATATAGCCGTTAAAAGGTAGGACGGACGGACAAACAAACAGACAGACGGTGGACAGACAAATGGACAGCGCAGGCTCATTAATACGGTCCTGTTTACACCCTTCGAGTCCAAACCATAAAAATAAATACCTACCAATTTTGCAAAATAACTACCAAGTAGTACTACCCAAGTAAAAAAAATAAATGTTAACAAATGCATATCTTATAAACTTATTTAAAAGAGAAAGAGTAAATAACTTATTAATTAATTCACACAGCCATAAAAATACAAACAACAATATCCTGGCACACGTCCATTAACGCTCATAACGAAATGGTACCCCATAACCTTATGTGGGCCGTAAAAGGGCGGAATAAAAGTCTGCTGTAAAATATTATAATTAGAAAAGGGCTCTAATATGGCCTAATCTGATCTTTTGTTATGTAACCGACAATTGAGTCCCGTCTCGTTAACATAACTTGTTAAAGGCCCTTCGTACACGAAGCCACGCAAAACTCAGATACCTACTAGGGTCATTGAGTGGCGTTACGTCTATTATCAAACTAATAATATAGATGCGAAAGTGCGTGTATGTTTATCCGCACTCAGTTCCGAAACGGCTAAGCAGATTTGGATGAAATTTAGCATGGAGGTAGCTTATATCCTGGTTAATCTGGTTCCGTATTGATAAGAATTTGGCGCTAGGTTTTTTAATTTAATAAACAAAAGCGACGCTGGTTCCGAGAGACAAACGCTTGCAAAATTTAATGTGATTACAGCGGTATTTATCGACAATAGGCGTAAGAAAAATCTTGAAGTTATTGTGTAACTTTACGAACAGACATTTTCAACCCGCGAGTTTTTTTTATTTATTTTTGATTGCGCCTTTATATTTTACTTTTTGATTTTATTATTATTTTTAGTTAATCCGTCATAACATTAGGCATTCTGTGAAAATTTCAATTATGATTCAAAAATAATAGCCGTTAAAAAGCCGACAAACAAACAGCGTAAGCTTAGTAATGGGGTACAGTTGACAACCTTTTGGGTACTCAAAAAATCCGTACTTATTTTTCTATTACAAGCTGTTTATCTGCGAATTCGTACGCGTAGAAAAAATTCCGTCACGCTACTTTCTCATGCTTTTTATCTCATTCGCGAGAAATAATCCCGTCCAGCTACTTTTGAACGCTTTTCATCTCATTCACGCTGTTTATAATTTATGTCCCACTCTGCTTCTGCCCTAATACTAGTCTCGTTTTACTCCAAGCCCTCTCCCACCCCACTGCCATTGAAGTGAAAGAGAAGAGTCATAGCGATATTATTACTCGAACTCCCGACGTGTCGCCTTGTGTGCGAACGGTTTTATAACGTTGACAACGTAACAATATTGTTAACAACGTACTTCTAACGTAACAAAAGTCTTGTTGTGAAGTAACTGCATTAATTATATACTGCGCTCTTTTTATACAAGGTTACTGGTAATCATTTGGCATCCTCTTAAGGTCGGATTTAAAACGTCAAAATAAACAACTTTTGTGCTACGACTGTTAGAATTTTAACTTTAGCTACATATATTACCATATGCTGGCACCATCATTAGCTATTTTGCAACTAAAAGTATTTAAAGTCAATAAAGTAAATACATAAAGTATGGATTTGATCAAAGGCAAGGGTAGACGGATGATGATTTGATCCTAATAATAGATAATACATTTAAGAAATTGAATTGGTAAAATTACGTCTTGATTGTTCTGATGATATTAAATTAATTATCATCTACCTACTCTGAGCTAAAAACGAATAAAAAATATGGATGGTTATGGCAACATGGCGGACGGGAATTCTGGCTCCGACAACACGATAGGCAAGACATGCTTGTAAAATTACAATAAGTGTTGAAATATACTGAAATTACACCAACAAGGGTTTAATTTGCCCCTATGATTTAATACGACTTACTAAAATTCGCGAAAAAAATCAGCTGTTTAATACATTTTGTCGGGAGTGAAGGAACTTTTTTGTATGGAACGGCTGATTATTTTCGCGTATTTCTAACAATCTCAAAACAAAAGTTGTTTGTTTTGATGTACTGAAGCCGCCCCAAAAGGATGCTAACTGTTTACCAGTAACCCTGTATAGAATCCAACATTATTCTCTTCTTCAAATCCGTTTTTATATATTTTACAAATGTACGAAAGGTTAAACATGTGCGTGATAAGAATCTAATTTACTTTGACTGACAATAACCGCTGTGAAATTAATTCAATATGAAATGCTAAGAACTTTTGACAGATGTTCTTCGCAGTTATAAGATACATACGGGATTTTTACCGTTGTTGTTGCCGCCTTGTGTTATCTATCGCCCGCAATGCGTAATAGTGTTTTATCTATCATACCTTCTTTTTTGATGAGCAACCGCCAGACTTTTTTCCCGCCAATATCTACCCCCATCCTTGCAATCGGGCGCATCTACGTCACGCACTTGTCATCGAACACCGCTCCGCATCGGTCGCGCGCATACCGAATGTTCGCTTTTTAACCGCGCTTTCGCACAACTATCCCTTCTGAAGACACTTGATCTCCACGGCCGTGGAGAAGAAGAAGGCAGGCAGCAGGACACCAGCACCAGCTCCGCAGGTGCACAACAACCAGGATATCAGGTGCGCCCGTTTACCCCATTTTCCGCTTACCTTTCCGTACAAAAGCTCGCGTCTCATTTCATAGAATATTTATCCCGCAGGTCCTTCGAATCGCAGAACTTATTTTATAGGGTATATTCGCATTTAGCGAAATCCGTAACGCACCCCCAAATGTGGATGCAGTGACAGCAAAATTCACATCGATAAGCTGTCGCCGCGCCAGTGTTTAAAACAGTGTATTGGTTTTAGCAAAATTAACTTCCAAATCCAATCATTTCGATAAAAAATATTACAGTACGATTTTGAATAAATATTATTATAATTTAATACCATTCTGATTGTCTACTTTAAGGTATCAACAGTTATTTTTGAGACATTTAAAGAATCTAGATTTAGTTCACAGTAAAAATATAATACGACATACCTACCCTATAATCACCAATTTAGTCCATTATCACTAAAATATCCATTAAGAATAATTAAGAAAATTCTATTCCTAAAAAACTGCTTAATATATTTAAAAGCAATAATTACCGTCGTTTAAAACCTAAACTGAATAAAGATTGCAAAACAATCCTCTCGATCGGGGTTCATTGAACTGTCAATGATTTTCAGGGATACAGTATATTGACCAGTAAATCAACTTTAGACAAATTAGTTTAAACTTCCAAAAAAGGACACAATAAATGAAATAAACTGTACAACGATAAACATTAAAACAATGTTTAAAAAAAAAAAAATTACGATACAAATAAAATCAAAATAGACTTATTTTTCGCAAATTTTTAAAAACCTTCCTTCTTTTTCTTTTTAGGTACTTGACTTTTTACCTATTGAACCTTTTTGCTTGCCAGCCGCATTCTTTGTCTTCCCGTGAGCATGGTGCATGTAGCTCTACTGAAATATCAGGAGCTTCTAAAGAGAAAGGTCTGTCACCCCTTGGTGGTATATTCTGTACTAAGATACTGTACTGTAACACCAGCAACTGTCACCTCCGTCCCTTAGGATAATAACAGTTTGAGAGTATAAACGCTAGTGTTGTTCTGACCTTAATCGGGTCTCCATTGGGGACGGGTCAATTGGTTGTCTTCGGTTATCTCTGGTTACATCCGGTTATATCCAGTTATAACCAATGTTTAACGCACTTCTAAGAAAATTTTATATATTTAAGTGTTTTTATAGTGTCAAGTAGATTTCACATCATTATGGTCATTTGAAAACATCATCATACCACCTATAAACCTTTAAGAGGCTGTGTCTTTTGAACCGTAATAGATAGCTAGTTGAAATGTTCACAGAATATGTGATGTTACGGCGGATTAACTAAGAAATAATTAAAAGAAGTCAAAAAGGCAAAACGAAAAGGAGGTCCCCATACAATAAACTTATTTTTTTTTTATTTATACTTTTGGAATACTAATACGTCTCTCAAGGTACGTGACATCGAGATTTAGGTACCTATGACAACAGAGACTTCGAGGAATGTTAATGGCTTTATGAATTAGTGCTTTGGGATATTTACCATGTTTTGCTTTATTTTTGCATTGATATTTAGGTGCAGGGTCATGCACTCTACAAGTAGACTGAAGAATGCAGGTAGGTGCTAAAATTTCAAATTTAAAACGATCTACTCTTTTCTCAGTCCTTTTTTTTTTTTTTTTTTTTTTTTTTTTTTTCAAATGCTTGCTGTGCTTACAGCGAAGCCAACGCGCACAGCAAGCCAACATTATCGAAATATTAATTTCTATTAGGTACAAACAAATTATTCTAAGATAATACTAATAACAACTTAGTAACTAATTTAGTAATAGGCTTGCGTTAGACCACCAACTCGCCCGATGCCAAGCGATGATGCGGTCTACGATGGAGCACGCTTGCCCAGAATAAACAGATTTTCTACGAATACTACTGGCCCCTTTAGAAAAATAAATAGAAGTGTTATACCTAGTATACCTACTTCCCCTTTAGCTCTTACACCTCTTATTGGTCGTACGTTTGATTGCTTTGTTTGCTGTTGAGTGCCGCTCAACATTAATATGCGTTTGTAGAACTAGTAAGGATATGTCAGTGTGTGCAATATGTGTTTACTTCGCCCCTTCCAGATTTTGCCAGACTTTTTGCAGTACTAGTCTGAGTTTAAGGCAAATCCAAGACTAGTCATTATCATCATCATTTCAGTTATAGAACGTCCACTGCTAGAGATACTCGTAGGCCTCCCCCATCGATCTCGAAAAGGGCCGGTTGGAAGCGGCCTGCATCCAGCGTTTCTTTGCAGTCTCTTTTAGGTCGAAAACTGATACTTGACATTGATTCTAAGTCCTTGCAAAAGCTTACAAAAGAGTTAAAAAGAATATCTCTACTAATATTATAAAGAGGAAAGATTTAATTGTTTGTTTGATTACATTAATTGAATAGGCTCCGAAACTACTGAACCGATTTGAAAAATTCTTTTACCGTTGGGAAGCTACACTATCCCAGGGTAACATAGGTTATAATCTCTACCCGTGCGAAGCTGGGGCGGACAGCTAGTTAGTAATAAAAGGTTTGACTAAAACCTTTCAACTCTAACTTCAATTATTTTATGGCTTTTGTTGTTTTACAACTCTAAAATGTTGATTGTGCGAGTTAGAAAGCACGCAAAACGTCAAAGCTTTCTTGATTTTATATTTCTTACAATGTTAAGTATATTTTGTGCATAAAGTTTAAATTGATTTCTCTTGGGTAAAATGAAGTCGGCTCATCGACTTTTATCTCTAATAGTGTTAGTCTAGTGACATGGAAACTTGTCTAACTCATTATGGACCTTGTGTAGGCGTCAATGATCAAACTTGTTCATTAATGTGTTGCAGTGACCGCACATTCCGAGTTAAAGTTAGTTCAATTGAACCAATTGAGATAAGTCAGTCACTCGAGAACACCTTCAAAGTTCAAGTAATTAGATTTAAATATTTGACAAACTTTATTTGGTTTTAAATTTTATAAATAATTTTGAAATCGTCTGGTATTTTTAATAGCTGCGTCGCGAGTCCAGACCCGCCCTGTAATTTGTTTGGGATAATAGACCTTTGTTTTTGGGGGTATTAGTAACTACCTTTGTATTAAATTTCGTCGATATTTGTTCAGCTGTTACGGGGTTAGGTGGGAACGAAACTAACTTTTTTTTACTATATCAGGGTTGGTATTTAAGTAAGGTTGTTCATAATGATGACTGATGAGTATAACGAATCCCTTTCGACTTAGCATAACTTTTCTTTATAACCCTGTATTATACGGGAACTACTCATGTAGGACCAAACCAATTTCTCTTATGTGATAGGTGCAGGGGCGAGGATCGAACCGGTTGCCGTCAGATTGTAAACTGTTCGGCCACCACCTTTTGTGTCCAATTTTTTTTTTTAATTTTTTTTTATTTAACATTCAATTAGGTGGGCAGTTACAGGGGGCCCCAATTCACCCACCCATGGATATAAGAAAAATTACACCTTAAAACCTATTCACACAGCAGCAGCCATCAAACATCCACTACTGGATAAAGGCCTCCCTTTTATAGAGGGGTGTTGCCATAATCCCCACGCTTGGCAGGCGGCTTGGGGATCGCAGTAAGTTCACTGTGTACTAATAGGATGCTGCTGCCCATCCTCCGGTGGTTCGCAGTTTTAGGACATACCCGGGTCCCAAAACCTATTAAAAAGTAGAAAAATAAAATTTGCCTACAAAAATAAATGGATGAAACCCTAAAAAGTATTACCATAATCAAAGAGCTACCGTATGCTGTAAGTATAGGTTGTTTGTCTCAAGACAGATTTCACAATAAGTTAGTTAACACAGTTCATTTGCGAGAAAATATCGGAAAAAGTCTGTTTTATACCTTTGTAGAAGAAATAAATTGAGCGTTTCCCAACATTGCCAGACAAATCGTTTCTAGATGTACGTGCGAATGGCCATTTCCATGATAATACATGGGATATTGATGGTTTCTGTGAGAATGCCACAAATCAGTGTTTTACTGCCCATAAAAGGGAGAAAACAACGCAATACGCGGATATGGAAATATTTTATGTAAATATCTATTTAGTTATGTTACGGCTAGTACATTTTATGGTGACATGTTGTTGCTTGTGTGTTTTCTGTCTTTGTGTGGGCTAGTTGACAACCCTAGTGTAAGGCCCAACGCTAGGTTCAAAATTTTACCATAATTACTAGAGTTTAAACAGTCGAAAAGATAAGGAAAGAAAGAAATATTTACTAGCGACCAGCCCGCCCGGCTTCGCACGGGTGTAATTTACGTGCGACGCCGGGGCGGGTAACTAGTTATATATGTACATAAACCTTCCGTGAAAATGTATCTAACTGATGGTGTAAACTGCATCAAAATCCGTTGGGTGGTTTAGGAGGAGTTAGCGGCCATATAGACAAACAGACGCGGAAAGCGACTATAATTTATACTATGTAGGTAGAGATTTGGTAGGTACCATGTATGTTCATCAGTAACATATTTTATTAATGCAGGCAGGTGAAAATAGCAATTGTAGTCAAAATTGTTATAACACATCAACTATACTAAAAACGTCGTTTGAAATAAAAAGCTTTATTTGAATAAGCCTAAATAATAGCTAAAGAGAAAATACAAACGGTCAACGATTTCCGTTTTAACAAACAACCGAGATTAATGTTATTGGGGCCCATTATTCGCATCTATTTAACGCTACGCTTTTTCTTATTTTATTATGGCCAAAAATGTGGATTTTCAGCCCTAACTGGCAAAAACTTGAATATTTTAACCCTCATTTAAACAAGTAAATTAAATTACAAAAAATATTACCCGACTGCATTGTAGTAGGCAACTGAAAATTAACAGCGGTGCGCTGCTTACCTATCTATACATATCACTACATAGTATAAAACAAAGTCGCTGTCTATCCGTCCCTATGTATGCTTAAATCTTTAAAAATACGCAACGGATTTTGAAGCGTTTTTTTTTAAATAGATAGAGTGATTCAAGAGGAAGGTTCATATGTATAACTAGCGACCCGTCCCGGCTTCGCACGTAAATTACACCCGTGCGAAGCCAGGCGGGCGGGTCGGTAGTACTCGTATATAGTAAAAGATACAGAGCTCTTTCATACCGCTTTATCTCGTAAACTACTGAGTATTTGATCGAAGTGTCAAATAGTTTTGAATTTTGCTGACTGAGATCTACACAGTGATGATAATATTGATAACTTACTAATTGGTTTACTAACTATTTTCCCCACAATTGTTTTCCGCGGCCGCCGTCTTAGCTTGTCGTCTGTCACTTCTACTATTAAAACGATATAAATGACACCTCACCTTTCGAAATCCATTACGCCGCTTAGGCTGTATGGCGTGCCAAAAAAACCGTCATACATACATATACTTGAAAAACATAACCCTTCTTGCGCAGTCAGGTAAAAAGAAATCTGAAAGTATTGGGCACATTCGGTGTTAAAATTCTATCCTATTACAGTTTTTGTGATACCTATCATAGGTGGAGTTTGGGATATTTCGTGTAATGTGAAAACTTTTTAAACAGATAGGTCAGACTAAAGTCTGAAAGGTAACGAAATTGGATAATTCAGGTATCTCCATATACTTAAAATCCAGGGAAAACGTAGGAAAATTGAAAAATCAGAGGCAAAATCAGGACAATATCAGAAAGGACACGCAGTTTATATCATATACTTAATTTTATTCATACGAACTAACGGTTTCCATGCTGTCGTACGGAAAAAGATGTCTTTGTTATTGAGTAGACTTCAGAATAGGTAACATCATCCTAAAAAACTGTAATAGAGAACCCCTTTCCGAGATAATATGCAATACATTATTGAGTATTTATTTGATTTGTATTAAATTTGCTTGTTGGTTTCTCTTTCACGTAGCAACAAATGTAGTTGGAGGGCCGGACAGTGACATAGGACAGTTTTAAACCTGTTTTTTTATAGTTCCCGAGAGAATGTCCAGGCGGGTGAAACCAGGTGCCTCGACTGGTAACATATAATCTGGTATTCTTATCTTGTAATTTTCTCAAAGTTTCCGACTGAAGTCTCCGATTGTAGTTTATATGCTGTCTGTGAGTCCACTATAGTACTGTAAAGATATCCAGGGGTCAACGAACGGAACTCAGATGAAACGGGTGTGACAGTTTCTGGGAGGTTTAGCACAAGTTTAAATTAATTATGACCAGTATAAACTAATTGTTTGTTGTCACATGTGCTGACTGAATGAGGTGATCCGATAACAAAGACATTAGGAAACGCAAGAATAGTACTTTCAAAGGCCTGAATAAAGATGAAAGAGGTAGACAGGATAGAGTATTATACCCTTTACGGTGTATCCCTCATTTGAGAGCCAATTTCCAGTCCTAACTGCGTACATTTGCCATCTGAGACTACGGTGTGAAATGATATCATGCGCTTAGTCCGTTAACCATAAAATATGTGGGTGTATAATACCAAGGGCTAGTGATGATGATGATAAAAAATAGTCTCTGTATTTCCTTCTTTTATTTTAATAATTTATATTATAAGATAATTTATAATTATAACACATTTAGTGCAGTAACATAACAAAACAATAAATAAACTATTAAACCCAAATATTTCATACTATACTCAAACTATCTCTTCTCTACATAATATAAGTAGTATAATTATATTAAAGTCGCTTTCCGCGTCTGTCTGTCTGTCTGTATGTCTGTATGGCCGCTAATTCCTCCTAAACCACGCAACGGGTTTTGATGCGGTTTTCACCATCAGTTAGATACATTTTCACGGAAGATTTATATATATAACTAGCGACCCGCCCCGGCTTCGCACGTAAATTACACCCGTGCGAAGCCAGGCGGACGGGTCGCTAGTACTATATAAAATCGTTAATTAAAGATAAAACAAATAGGTTGTCCATATCAACAATATTTATGTTAGCGTGTTTCTGGCTCAACGCATAAGCATTGCCATTCAGCGTGCTAATGCCGCCAGCATGCTGGGTACGCTGCCGACTGGTAGTGGGCTTGGCAGTTGGATTGTCATTAGGCCTTCAACGGTCTATGGGCAGTCTAACTGTATTTGTAGTGTTAGCTTGTATTTTGTAAAGTTAATAAAAGCATTTGCTCTATTAACAAAAATTTGCAAGTCGCGAAAATTAATAAAAATCACTTGTATAGATAATACAATTTAATAGATGCTTTTTAAAATTGTTTTTGCATTCAATTAGACAGAGCTAATTGTAAAAAAACCCAAAGTATTTCGTAGCTTAGTGAAAAAACATTGGACGGTACTTTATAAACTTTGATGGGCATTTTCTACAGCGGTAAAAGTTCAAACGAAAACTTTCCGATTTAATTAATTTGCGTAATTTAATATCTTAAAGTGCTGTCTTAATCCATCTCGCAAAATTGGCAGCTGATTTTTGTAAGGCTTCGTTAGGTATTTAGCCAGTTTAATGACTGCCAGGAAAAAAATTGTATCTGATACTAATAAAAATTTAAACGTTTACCTTTTTTAATTGAATACAGGCTGTAAGGGGAACACTCTCGAAGCCAAAAGAAGGTAATTGTACTCATCATTATGAACCACTTTTAGTAAGGGACCAACCCTGAAATCGCGAAAAACAAATTCAGCTGATCCATACATTTTGTCGAGTGTCAATGACCGTTTTCTATAGAACAGCTGATATTTTTTTCGCGATTTCAGGACTGGTCCCATAGTAAAAGTTGTTCATAATGATGAGTACAATTACATTCTTTTGGCTTCGAGAGTGTTCCCCTTACACCCCGTATATAAATATACTACTATTATATAATTTTTCAGAGAGATGATTATATTTTCAAATTAAATATTAGTTGTAAAACTTTTTAAAAGCTTAACTTAGATATTCCTGTCACAGTTAAGAATAAGTATTCAAATTTTATTAATTCCAGCAACGTTTGGGAAATTAATCAAAACAAGACTTTAAACTGGAGGATTTATGAATTTTAGTAAGATTAAACTAAATATAACCAAGTCTCGTAATTTTCTTCACAAAATTCCAGTTTCCGAATATTTTTGAAAAAATATTATTCCCCTCTCCGCATATCTCATGATGCACTTAGGTAAACCTGTTTCTTATCAAAATTTTATAAATATAAAGATCAACGGAAACACTTTGGATATTTTATTGTAAAAAGTTACATGGCTATGCACGTATAATATAAAACATGTGTGTATAAATGTTGTTTTTTTATCTATACTTATAATATTATAAAGAGGAAAGATTTAATTGTTTGTTTGTTTGTTTGCATTGAATAGGCTCCGAAACTAATGAACCGATTTGAAAAATTCTTTCACTGTTGGGATGCTGCACTATCCTCGGTTGACATAGGCTATATATCCCGGCTTCGCCCGTGCGAAGCAGGGGCGGCCTACTAGTAAATATATAAAAACGGAACCCATTTTTTATTATACGGGAATTACTCACGAAAAATTAAGCCAGTTACTCCGACTATAGTTTCAACCGCATACGGCGCTCTTGAATGAACAGAAATCACGCATATTATAAGGAACATGCGTAATTCCTGTTCAATAAAAAAAAGGGATTATTTTAGTATTTAGTTCTAAAGATCAGTTCAGCGCTGTGGTAGTTTATAAGTAACGAACAAACCGACAGAATTACTTTCGTAGCGACGTGTAGATTATCGACTCCAACTATGACGGACAAGCCAAAAAACAGTCGTAAAGATTTGTCTCGGCCACTGAACGTCTAAATGAAATTTCCTTTGCATTTTTAAAGATAAGTCCTGTGCAAAGTTCAGAGTTGAGGCGTCATAAACCGAACGCAGAAGGATTTGGTGGAATTGGTTGTTTTTGTTCGGTGAAGTGAATTTCTGTTTTTTACTGAACCCAAAGACAATGTTATAGGGAGAATTCAGTGACTGAACCTTACTCTATTGGTTTTGGAATCGTGACTTTTTCGTATTACCTAAGTCAATGTCCTTTTTAGCTAAGTTGACTCAAACAAAGTTAGTATTGGGTTTCGAAGTACCTGAGTTTTTTTAAACCTTTCAAATACAGACAAAATTTCGGACGTCTTAAAATCAAACTATAAACTTAAAAAAATGGTCGGTTAGGCTTTTGACCACAGCTCAGTTGTTAAGCAACGATGTGGTAGAAGATGGCAAACACGCCTAGCCTGGATAATAACTAACTGAATATCATAGACTAAATAATATGATCCTTGCTGAATATATACCTAAGCCCAATAGTTGCCTGGAAGATATTGCTTTTAGCGACAAGGCCGTCACTTGTGGCACTAGCTCGTAAGTGTTTTCTGTTTGTAATTTTTATTTCTTGTGTACACAATAAAGAGTTTCTATCTATATATATCTAACGAAGAAACCACAAGCGACGCAAATATGCTAACCTCGGCAGTGGTTACATATTTGAGGCGTTTGGGGTCGAGACATTGGGCCCTTGGAGACCGGGAGCTCACCTCATTTTCAAAAATCTTTCAGAGCGCCTGGTTAATGCGACGCGTGACCAAAATGCTGGCGTGTTTCTGGCTCAACGCATAAGCATTGCCATTCAACGTGGTAATGCCGCCAGCATGCTGGGTACGCTGCCAACTGGTAGTGGGCTTGAGCATTTGGATTGTCTTTAGACCTTCAACGGTCTATGGGCAGTCTAACTGTATTTGTAGTTTTAGTTTTAGCTTGTATTTTGTTTAGTTAATAAAGGCGCTTGCCCAGGAAAAAAAAGAAACCTCGACTAAAATATATAATTTATAGGTAAAAGCTAAGATAGATAATATTAAGAATATCTTAATTATGTAGATACGGATTATCTAGTAGACAATGTATTATAATCCCTACCAACCACGAATGAAAAGTTCAAAATATTGAGCAACAAAATCAGCAAAAACAAGGCAAAATCGCTTTTTACTTCCTTGAAAGGATTTTGATATTGCACGTAGTAAGTAGTAGTCGTATTCAAGTATTATAATAGGCATGATGACAAATATTTATTTATTCCAAATAATCGGCTTAGCAATTAATATAACTAAATACATTACACATACTGAAAAAATTATTTAAATTGACTTATAAAACACTCATAGTGTTTAAAGTTTTAGGTGGGGATAGAGAGGGGATGCTCTATCCCTTTCTCGCAAAGCGTGAATTAGTATAGAATTTGTATGGCACTCCTGAGCCGTGACGTCACGGCTCAGTATAGTGCGCTCTTTGTCTAGCATGAAATTAAAATGCTTATATCTTATATATTTTTGAACAAATTTTTATTTTGTTTTCGTTGATGTGATCTATTTATGATCAGCTTTTTTATGAGGCAATAAAAAAATATTAGTCATCATGCCTCATCATCATCAGCCAGAAGACGTCCACTGCTGAACATAGGCCTCCCCCTTTAACTGAACGACAGCCTGCCTTTTGCATCCACTGGATGCCAGCGACTCTCACTATGTCGTCGGTCCATCTAGTGGGAGGCCTCCCTACGCTGCGCTGCGTTTGAAAACAAGATATTACAGTATAATCTTCAAATACATTACTCCCCTAAATGAAATAAAAACTCTATCCCCAACCCACTCGCTAAGCATTTAGTGTTTGTTATCAGACGGCCCTAGACTAGTAATTACAACAATTGAATATAAATTACATTTTATTGGAGCCCCGGGGTAAGATTGGAGCCCTGCTGAGCTGAGAAAAATATTTTCATCGAAATATAAACGGTTAGGTATTATTTTGGTCAATATATAATTACTAGTATTGTTACGTATTTTTGTCACATAAATAATAGAAAGTAATTATTAGGTTATATTTAGGTAAGGGTAGGTATTTATGAAAGCCGTGGTAGCCCATTTGGGAGAACGCTAGACTCGAAAGCGTGAGGTCGCGGGTTCAAACCCCGGGCCCGTACCAATGAGCTCTTTGGAGCTTATGTACGGATTTTCATACCACTGGCTTTTCGGTGAAGGAAAACATCGTGAGGAAACCTGCATACGTACGGAGAAGGAATTCGATGACGTATGTGAATCCATCAATCCGCACTGGGCCAGCGTGGTGGATATGGCCCAATCACCCTTTCGGGGGTAGGCTTGAAGTCCAGCAGTGGACTGTTAAAAAGGCTGACTATGATGATGATGATGAGGTATTTATGTTACCTTATTTTTGTATTATTTTACTTTTTTAGGGTTCCATACCCAAAGGGTAAAAACGGGGCCCTATTACTAAGCCTACGATGTCTGTCTGTCTGTCCTACCTTTAAACGGCTGTATCTTTGGAATCGTAATAGATAGGCAGTTGAAATTTTAACAGAACATGTAATGTTACAGCAGATTAACTAACAAATAATAAAAAAGTAAAAAAGTAAAAACGAAAGGGTTATACAACAATTAAGCCCCATACAACAAACCAATTTTTTTAATGTATTTTTGTATTAGCTTTAATGTAGAAATGTAATGAACTTGGCATCATTATAGTACGCACTCTAAAGTATAACAACAGATCATAAATAATGGCCAAGTGCGAGTCGGTGACAAATTTCTGCTCATTACCAAATTATAACCGGTATTGTGTTTTGTGGTGGTACGGAAACCTCAGTGCGGAAGCCCGACTCGCATTTGGCCGGTTTTTTTAACATTATTTTTCCAAAGAGGGCACCGAATCGTAACCAGTTCACCAACGCTAGCAGGTCCACATCGAGCCCTTTTAAGGCCCGATAGAACCGCCTGTGCAGCTCCTTGCCTTTCCATATGTCCCTGCGATCCTCGATGCTCAGCACCGATGGTTTGCGCCAATTCTCGTTTGCCAAGGAGAGCGGTGTAAGGCCCCTGTCAACAGCCACAGCATCATGATGCATCCCACTCCCGCTGTTATGGAAAAAACCCCAGCGGTTGTGTAGGTTCTTGACATTATTATTGTGTTTATCATTTCATCATCATTTCAGCCATAGGACGTCAACTGCTGGACATAGGCCTCCCCCATCAATCTCCAAAAGGGCCGGTTGGAAAAGGCCTCCATCCAACGTTTCCCTGCGGTCTCTTTTAGATCGTCCGCCCATCTTGTAGGTGGATGTCCTACGCTGCGCTTACCAGTCCATGGTCTCCATTCCAGAACTTTTCGGCCCCATCGGCCATCTGTTTTGCGTGATATGCCCTGCCAACTGCCACTTCAACTTGCTAATCTGTTGGGCTATGTCGGTGACTTTCGTTCGGCTACGGATCTCCTCATTTCGGATTCGATCTCGTAGAGGAACCCAGAGCTCCTGGAATGGCAAGGACTCGCCATCACCATCAACGGCAAGTACATCACTCACCTTCGGTTTGCCGATGATATCGTGGTCATGGCAGAATCGATTCAAATTCAAATTCAAAATTCTTTATTAACTGATTTTTATAATATATGTGTTTGGCCTCTTCTGTTAAGTTTTGACAACCTGTGTTAGGAGAGACCGCTAAATCGCTAATTGATGGAAGATCTCAGCATAATGCTTGAAGGCCTCAATCTAGTCTACGGATCTCCTAATTTCGGATTATTATGTAAGCATTAACTTTGTAATGCTACTAATCTATTAATATTTAAGAGCTAATGACGTTGACATCCATGTAGCATAAGGAGTAAGCGAGACGGAATAGTTTGTAACTAGAGTAAGGGAGAAAATAAAATAAAAGTAATGGCGAACGTACCTTGGCCTTTCATTTACTTACAATTATGTTATGTTGATTCTAATACAGCGAAGATTAATTGGGAATAAAGCCCAAACTCGACGGGGTTACGTGGTTTCGTTTAGCAGTTCCAATGGCCACCTTCTGTCTCCATCATCAGACCAGCTCGATGGTACCATAACATTGCATTGTCACCAAACTTACATAAGTATGCCAAATTTCAGCTGCGGTTGAGGATAAATGGTCTAAAATTCAATTGCAAGATTTGTCCCACACATACGAACAGCATAATGACAGGGCAAGTTAAATAAAGTTTGTAAAAAGCAATTCCTATTGCATTGGTAACTGGTAACACAGGGCTGAATGCAGATTGGAATTGCAAACCGAGGCGAGGCGGTCGTTAACCTCGTCGACCTATATTTTACATACCTTTACACGGATAGAACTTGCGACCACGTTAATGAAAATTCAGCGTGCGTAAATTTTACCCGCGACGCAAAAAGAGGAACCCTCCTCGTTTTGGCACTCACCATAAGTTTTACGTGTGTACAATATGTTTGTCTGTGTATTTATGTCACTAAGTGTGTGTGGTGTGTATGTGCATATGTGTATTTGTGCATCTGTATGTCTGTCTGTGGTATCGTTGACCCAAACCGCTGAAACGATTTTGATTTTGTTTTTGTTTAATAGGTGACTTGATAGAGAGTGTTCTTAGCTACGATTCATGAAAATAAATTCAGCCATATAAAAAAAATTAACATGTTTGTACCAACCTAGTACCTACTATGACACGAAGTAGTATAAATTATATACATAACTAGCTGTTGCCCGCGACTTCGTACGGGTAGACTTTCATATAAACTTTCAACCCCCTTTTGTCATCCTTAATTCGGCCCTTTCATAAAATCCTTAGCTTTCTTAGCGGATCTCTACACACCATAAAAAATCTACCTGCCAAATTTCACCTTCGTAGGTCAAGTAGTTTTCGAGATTTCGTGTTTAATGAGTGAGTGAGTAGATGAATTTCGCTTTTATATATTACTAGCGACCCGCCCGCCCGGCTTCGCACGGGTGTAATTTACATGCAAAGCCGGGGCGGGTCGCTAGTTATATAAATACAAACCTTCCTTGAAAATGTATCTAACTGATGGTGAAAACCGCATCAAAATCCGTTGCTTGGTTTAGGAGGAGTTAGCGGCCATACAGACATACATACAGACAGACAGACGCGGAAAGCGACTTCAATTTATACTATGTAGAGATAGAGAAGAAGAGATATAGATTCAAACAAAAATACGACTGGCAGGATTCGGCGCCATCTTTTAGTCAGCTTTGGTCGCTTCACTTGTGACTTCAAGACAACCTGATTGTAACTATGAGAAAACATTTTTTCAAAAAGCAAATTCCACGGACTAGCAGGACACTATTAAGATGAAATCAAAGCGTTTCCTATGGCTGAGTGGGTGATGATGATTATTATCATTTCAACTTTATACACTGAGGCTCGCCAAAATCTTTTTAAATTATAATCAGAAAATCAAATTCGTAAACCTTACAGCAGGCCTAGCATGGGCTGTGGATAAATTGTCTTTCCACCGTTTTTATCCACGCCTAGACGCGACAAAGCTAGAATATGGATACGTTTGTCTTTTTCTCGCGGGATAAAAACGGTGGAAAGACAATTTGTCCACGGCCCGTGCTAGGCCTGCAGGTCGTCTTCGTCCAAGTAAACTTTTAATTACGAGTACAATGATAATGTTGTCGACCTTTTGACAGTTCCAAAAATAGGACCACTCCGAAGTGAACTCATAAAGCAAGTAGGTAGACTGATTACAATTACGGCTTCTTAAGTGTGAATACAGCCAATGTCGTCACGACATACGCTAGCAAACAGTACCTTAGCTTTCTAAATCTCTACATAGTATAAATTGAAGTCGCTTTCCGCGTCTGTCTGTCTGTATGTCTGTATGGCGGCGAACTCCTCCTAAACCACGCAACGGATTTTAATGCGGTTTTCACCATCAGTTAGATACATTTTCAAGGAAGGTTTATATATATAACTAGCGACCCGCCCTGGCTTCGCACGTAAATTACACCCGTGCGAAGCCGGGCGGGCGGGTCGCTAGTGTTTACTAAATTCAATTGAAATTTTAAAATTTTCACGATTTGAACACATGTTTATCGGGACTTATCACGTATTATTTTATTTAGGTAAAAATATGTACCTTTCGCTCGACGTTTCGACCATGTTACAATGGCCGTGGTCACGAGCTGACTGAACACTGCGGGTGAGTCCGGCGAGAAGAGCGGGTGTTTTGTTCTCCTACCCTCACTTGATCTTGAAAAATGGCAGGGTTGTCACTACGACACACAACACTGGCTGTATCGGTAAATGTCCTATAGTAAACGCATTACCATCTGAATCGTCAGGTCATAAATCATTGCTCATCTCATCTCGCTCGCACCCACATGTCATATCTGTCTATCTCGCTCGCACTTACAGGTCTTATGGTATGACGTTTATTGCTCGACGACTCAGTTGGTAATGCGGTGACTATAGTACCTGCACCGTGGTTTGTACACTTGCTTACTATGGTATTCCATGACGCCGCTAACTTAAATCCATCTTACATGAATTATTTTATTATGTATTCCTTCTTTCTTTTTCTTTTTATAAAATAATACGTGATAAGTCCCGATAAATACTTAAAACTCAATAGAGTTTTCTAGATACTTCTCATAGCACAGAATATACCTCAATGCGGCTGGGTATTTTTTGAAGATATGCACCAGTCATAAAAAAAGGTATATACAACGACACTCAGAATGATTTTTGTCTGTTTTCACTTAGAGATTGTGACTCTATTATACGGGGTGTATGGGGAACACTCTCGAAGCCAAAAGATGTACTCATCATTATGAACAACTTTTACTATGGGACTAGCTCTGAAATCGCAAAAAAAAATCAGCTGCTCTATAGAAAACGGTCATTGACACTCGACAAAATGTATGGTACAGCTGTTTTTTTTTCGCGATTTCACGGTTGGTTCCATACTAAAAGTGGTTCATAATGATGAGTACAATTACCTTCTTTTGGCTTCGAGAGTGTTCCCCTTACAGCCTGTATAGGTTTGGCATCTCGGTGCTTGCAGATATACAAATGCTAGGTACTGCAGTAACTGCGGGTCCTCAGCTGTCGTCACGCCGTGACGTTCAGTACAGTTTCATCGGCCTGTCTCCTTTACTGCCACTTCGGTTTACTGCACGCGTTACTGCCCACATAAATGCGATGATATTAATTGCTCACATATGTGTAATATTTTGTTGAGTTTGGAATATTTCTGAATGGTTTTTATAAACGCTAGTTATTTTATACAACATTAATATAAAAAGAACTGCACGGGAAGTAGGCGAAGTTTAATAAACGTGATTAAATCCCTAACTTTTTCTAATTGTTAAACACAACTTTTTTCATTAAATTTGAATGGGTAAACCTTCGAGATATATCCTACTCGATAATAAACATTTATTGATTTCAAATCGGTTTATTTACAGCAAAGGTATCACACTGGAAGAATTTCAACCTTCCAATCGTCAGACAGAGACAGAGAGCGTGCGGGATATAAATGAAACACCGTTGACTACAGACAATTGTGTATTGCCAAAACTTTTACGTTCCTTAAAACTCAGCAAATTAAATAACATTAGAAACTAGTGGTGATTCTTACGAATGAAACGTTTGCGCGATCTAAATCGACGCCAGCGCCATCTAGTTCCATGCGAACAAAACTTTTCACACACGTCATTAATCGCTTTGATATTACACTAAACATTCCGCCTACCAAGAACGTCACTAAACGTTCTTTACTACCACTAACCACTGCTACCACACCGCCCACCATGAGGTCAAGGGGGTGTGGCCTTGAAGCTATGAAACTAAACTAGGCTTTAACAAACTTAATTGTACACAGAGCTTATTCTGTAACAGGTAGAACACAAATTTTTGATGTAGGTCTCTTGATGAGAGATCCTTTACACTTCAGAGTGACAACTCTAGTAATATTATCCAAGCCTGGATGCTTGGTCACAACTCGTCCTAACAACCAACGAGCTGGAGGAAGGTTATCTTCCTTGATGAGAACTACGTCTCCGATTGTAGGTTCAGGTGTCAATTTTGACCATTTGTACCTCTGCAAACAGTGAACTAAATATTCATCGGACCACCTACGCCAAAAACTCTGCACCATTCGTTGCGTCAGTTGCCACCTTCTCAAAGAAGACATGTTGCTCTGCTCATAGTTATGGTCGGGGACAACAACCAATGGCTCTCCAATTAAGAAATGCCCTGGAGTGAGGGGTGAATGATTATCTGGAAGTACAGACAATGGCCTAGAATTGAGACAAGCCTCAATTTGCGACAAAACCGTTGTCATCTCTTCAAAAGTGAGACTTGAATCCTTTGTAACTCGTTTCAGATGGAATTTGGTTGATTTCACGCCAGCCTCCCATAACCCTCCGTGGTTCGGGGCGTGAGGGGGGATGAAGTGCCAAGTGACACTATTGTTGCTCAACCACTGCCGAATGTCTGCAGCTACGGATGATACTTGTGGGTCAACAATTGCTTGGAGCTCTTTTGATGCACCCACAAAATTAGTACCGTTGTCACTCCAAATATGACTAACGTGGCCTCTCCGAGCTACAAAGCGTTTGAAGCATGCGATGAATCCTTCTGAAGTAAGGCTACTGACGACGTCCAAATGTATAGCTTTGGTAACCATACAGACGTAGAGACAGATATAACCCTTGTAGCATCGGTTGCCACGACCCTTGGACATTCGGATATTTATCGGTCCGACAAAATCTACACCACTTTGCAGAAAAGGACGAGCAGGAGTAACTCTGGCCAATGGTAACTGCCCCATGAGTTGGTTCCTCGTTGTTGCTGAATTTCGAACACATGTAACACACTTACGTACGTGATTTTTCACTAAACTCTTAGCGGACACGATCCAATATTTCGTACGTAAATAGTTGATCATTAACAAGGGACCACCATGCAGTGTTTTCTGATGAGCATCATCAACGATCAGATTTGTGAAGTGACTCTTGTGAGGAAGAATGATAGGGTGTTTCGTATATTCAGGAAGATCTGCGTTTTGGATTCTCCCTTGAGCTCTCAAGAGTCCTTGATCGTCATGATATGGGTTCAAAGGTTTCAGTCTGCTTTTTTCTTCTAACTCCAAGATTTGACATTGCCGAATGCAGATGTCAAGAGCATTGTTGAGTTCTGTACTCGTGATAAAAGGTTCAAACTTATGAAGATTTCTTTTGACATCCTTCACCTTCAAAAATCTTCGGCAAAGCGCAACAATGCGTATCAATTTTCGCAAGGATGAAAATCTTGTCCAAAAAGGATCTTCATGTGGTAAGTCCATCGTCAAATGAACCTTGACCTTTCTTTGTTCTAAGTCCGTAGAGACCGATTGCGGTCTTGTATATTCCATAGTAGAGTCCTTGAGCCATGCAGGACCCTGCAGCCACAGGCTACACTGAGCCAGTTCCAAAGGTGTGCTGCCTCTGGATGCAATATCTGCAGGATTCTGCGTGGATCGGACATGTGCCCACTGTGTATTGTCAAGTCTTGACAAGATCTCAGAAGTCCTGTTGCCTACAAAAGTCGACCAACGACTTGGGTGACTACTGAGCCATGCCAAAACCACTGTTGAGTCAGTCCATCCATGAACATTTGAGCTGTCAATGCTCAACACACTAGCTACTTCTGTGAGTAACTTGGACAGTAAAACTGCTCCCATCAATTCGAGTCGAGGCACAGAGACTTGCATGGTTGGAGCAACTTTAGTTTTTGCAGCAACAAGATTGACGTGAACATTGCTGGCAGCATCAACTGTTCTCAAGTAGACTGCTGCTGCATACGAGGAAATCGATGCGTCACAATATCCATGAAGCTCGCTAACAACATCATCGGATTTAGCTTCAATCCATCTCGGAATAGTAATGTCTCGAATATTAACCAGTTCTGATCGGTAAGTGAGCCATTCCTTTAATAGATCGTCAGGTAATTCGTCGTCCCAGTCTATTCCAGCTAACCAGAGTTTCTGAATCATCACCTTTGCCACGATGACACAAGGTGCGACCCATCCTAAGGGGTCAAATAGACGTGAGATGTCCGAAATAACCTTTCTCTTCGTGAGAGTGTCTTGCAGATCAGGAAGTTGCACCGAGTAATGAAAAGAATCTGATTCTTTGTCCCAGGTGAGTCCTAGTACCTTCACTATCTCATTCATCTTTATATCTACTTTCTCATCCTGGCTTTCCTTTGTATCCATGATAACATTTGCTAAATCCTTGTTGTTAGTTATCCATTTTTGTATGTCAAATCCTCCTCTACTTAACAACTCTTTCATATCTTGATAAATCTTAATTCCTTCAGTCACTGTTTCGCATCCTGTAAGTAAGTCGTCGACATAAAAATCTGTTTTAATCCTTTTTTCTGTTTCAGGAAACTCTTCGCCTTCATCGATAGCCAACTGCCGCAGCGTCTTCACAGCCAGGTAAGGAGCGCACGCCGTGCCGAATGTTACTCTTTCTAATCTATAATCTTTTGTTTCAGATTCAGGGTCGTCTCTCCATACGAGTCGCTGGAAGTCTGCGTCCTGTTTGCTGACTATGACCTGGCGGTACATCTTTACTATATCTGCACTTAGGCAGATAGGATGTATGCGCCATCTCATTATGATGTGACGTAAGTCTTCCTGTAACGTGGGGCCAACCATCAATGCATCGTTCAGAGATACTCCATGATTTCCTTGGCAAGATGCATCGAAAACGATTCTGACCTTGGTCGTGGTCTTATCTTCGCGTATAACGGCGTGGTGTGGTAGATACACACTCTCGCATAGCCTTTCGTCTTGGCCAGTTATACATTCCATGTGACCAAGGTCCATGTATTCGTGCATTACATCAGAATAACTTGCTTTGATTTCCGGGTTCTTCTTGAAGCGACGTTCAAGAAGATGAAGTCTCTTGACCGCAATATCTCTTGAGTTTTGATGCTTGCATTGAGGGTCATGCTCACGAAAGGGAAGACGTACAATATACCGTCCAGTAGCGTCTCTGCGCGTTGTTTTACTATAAAACTCTTCGCACAACTGCTCTTCCTGGGTGAGCATCTTCGTTCCGAAGGAATCGGACTCTAATTGCCAAAATTGTTTCAACAATTCATTATCATCCACTTGAGCATGCATACTCGTGATGACGTTATGATGGCAATTAGTTTGTGAGAGGGCTTGATCATTTTCCAATTGATGTGTGGGACCTGTCAACACCCATCCTAAAGCTGTGTTTTGTACAACAATAGCACCATTAGGACTCTTGATCAATCCTTCTCTTATTATGCGACCGTACACGTCGCTGCCTAACAAAATGTCTATTTTGTTTGGTGTATCGTATTGGGGATCAGCCAGGCTGATCTGTGTTAGCTCAGGCCAATCAATGCTCACGATCTTCTCAGTTGGAAGTAAGCTTGTAATGGCACCTAAGACGTGCGCATGTACTACAATTTGAAATGCAGGATCGTGACGTGATTGGACCTTCATGGCAACAACATACTTTGACGCCAAAGTATCCTTGTTGCCTCCCAAACCAGATATAACACTTCTAGTGGGTGTTTTACTGAGGCCGAGCAATTGCGCGGCCGCTTCTGTAATAAACGACGCTTGTGACCCCTGGTCTACCAGGGCTCTAAGCAACTGCATGTTGCCGTTCCTTGCTGGTGATTGAACAAGAGCGGTGGCCAACAGTACTTGATTGGGTACTGTTTCCTTTGAAAAATGTGCTACAACATTTGAAGGTGGTGGAGTTTCAGACGATGTTGTCATTACTGCTACTTCAGGTTTAGGCAAACCGGAAGTACGCGTCTCTTTCTTCAGATTAGATTTAGGATGAAGTAAAGAATGATGTTTGTTGTTGCAGACGTGACATTTGGTGGAACATGAGCATGAGTTGACTGTATGGTTTCGACCCAAACAGTTGAAACAAAGTCTCGAGGTTTGAACGAATTTGTGACGAGCATAATAATCTAATTTGGAAAAATCTTTACAATTTGCAATTTTATGTCCATCCCGGTCGCAGAACGGGCAAGAATTTGATGTTGCAGCGTCAGTAGCAACTGTGTGCATTACCTTTGGCTTTGAAAAACTTGGGGTCGACTTTGGTTTGTCCAAAAATTCTAGTGACCGAAATCTCGACTCTAAATATTCTCGCATTTGCTGCAGGGTGGGAAGGTCGTCCGAGACACTTATCTTAACCTCCCATTGCTTGCGTGTTTCAGGATCGAGCTTCGTGCAAATGATGTAGATAATTATGACATCCCATGTACCTACATCGATGCCCAAATTTTTCAAGCCGTTCAACGTTTCATTGGTTGTATCTAATACATCTTTGATTGCTTTGGATGACTCTAGTTTGACGCTGTACTGTTCCATGAAACGCTTCAGTAGACTACCTGCCAAAAACCTCTTATTATTGTATCTACTATTTAGCAACAACCAAGATTCTTGGTATGTGGCTGATGTGATCGGAACATGCCGCAAAAGCTGCTCCGCCTCACCGGAGAGATGACATTTTAAATAGTGCATCTTCTGCACATTATCTAATGATGCGTTTTGATGGATCAGTGATACATATAAATCCCTAAATGTTTGCCACTCTGAATAAGTCCCGGAAAATGTCGGGATAGTGATTTTTGGAAGCCTTACATTGGTTTCCGTTCTTGAGCTGTTCACAGGTTGATTGGACGTGTTAGAAGTAATTGAAGAAGTTCTAAGGACAGATAATGCCTCTTTAAGATCTGACTTGTAACAAGTGTAGACCTCTTCAATATCTTCAAATATGTCCTGTTTAAAATATTTATGCTCAAGGATGACCTCATTTTCTTCACCTTGTAACTTTTTATGGTTCTCAACAGCAACCTTCCACTGTTCTCCCAGTATCTCTAATCTAGTCGCATGATAGGACTCTTTGACTAGACGGTCTCTTGGCGATTTCTTATAATTATCATATGCTTTGTTTATTCTAGTCAAATAGTCAATTTGAGCCTTGATTAAACTGACGGACGACATAGTGAAGCTGGTGTTGAACCACACAATATAAAATTTCGAACTTAAACTTGAATATTAAAAACCGAAAAAAAATACAAGTCCCAAAAACTTTCTAAAATTTTACAAGTGTTTGAGATTAATCACACTGGGACGGGAAACGGGCGTGGATTCTCCGTCAGAACACTTTTTCTTAAATTATTCTAAGTCTAAAGCATGCACACAAATTTTTACAAGTCCTGTATTCTATTTAAAAGTTAAAGTCCAGAATTGTTCGATTTTTTCTAAGTCGATGAAAATGATTCCTTCACTTCCCGATAGAGGGCGCAACAATGTTAAACACAAAAATAAAAAGTACTCACAAATTTTCCTGGTAAGTAAACCTCACTCACTGCTGCTTCCGATGTGTGACGTTGTTGTTGTGACGTCACAACTTCTTACGACGACGTCAACTTGTCCTCACAGCGCTGACGTCACGTTTTGCTTCCTCGGTGGACGGGACTGCACTTCCCGAACTTCTGCACCAGTCTTGGCTGCAGACAGGCACGGCTTCTGCACGACACCGCTCCAACCAGTCGCCGCGTAAACCTCACAACTGAGGCCCGCGTACGATGAGCACTGCTAATGGCGATCCACCACTATTCCAAGTGCTTTGCACAGCAAAAACGTCCGCCTTACTCATCCGACTCGATAAGGACCATGGAAGAATTTCAACCTTCCAATCGTCAGACAGAGACAGAGAGCGTGCGGGATATAAATGAAACACCGTTGACTACAGACAATTGTGTATTGCCAAAACTTTTACGTTCCTTAAAACTCAGCAAATTAAATAACATTAGAAACTAGTGGTGATTCTTACGAATGAAACGTTTGCGCGATCTAAATCGACGCCAGCGCCATCTAGTTCCATGCGAACAAAACTTTTCACACACGTCATTAATCGCTTTGATATTACACTAAACACACACACTTCACACACTTTTACAAATATTTTGTAAACATAAGTAAATTTTATCTTATCTTAGCGTTTATTGACGAAAATTTTTTGGATGGTTCTTAGGGCAAGTGCCTTTATTAGCTAAACAAAATACAAGCTAACACTACAAAAACTGCTCATAGATCATCGAAGGTACAACCAAACAACCAGACCGGTGGATACAATCCAAATGCTCAAGCCCACTACCAGTTTGGCAGCACACCCAGCATGCTGGTGGCATTACCACGCTGAATGGCAATTAATATGCGTTGAGTCAGAAACACGCCAGCATTTTGGTCACGCGTCGATCTGAAAGTTTTTTGAAAATGAAGTGAGGCCCAATGTCTTGACCCCAAACGGCCAAATATGTAACCACTGCTTATTTTTTTATTTTTTTTATTGTTTACTATTTTCATGTTACAATATTTGTTAAAGTACTGTCGTACCAAAAAACCACAGCTGGATATGCTATTGATTTACTTGTTTTTTTTTTTTATTATGCAGAGGAAGAGGAAATTATCATTAATTTTGTTTTGTTGTTTTTAACCAGCTTTATTAATACGAAAAAAAAAACGAGCGCCTGTTAGTTTGACAATAGCAATAATTTCATCAGGGTGCTTACAAATTTATCTACTAAAACACTGTTTTAAACTATCACGGTTGTCCACTAAAGTTATATGATTATTAACGGGATATTTACCGTGGTAAGGTTGTGGAATGAGTACCCGATTTTTTTTTATCTACTAAACGTACTAAGTCGGTTTTTATATTCAGAATTAATGGTATATAATTTTGTAAAATACATAACCCGAAACTCTACAGAAACTACGAAGTAGCTGACACATTTACGAGTCGTATAATTTTTCCCGAACGTTTACAGCCTACTTGTGATGAAGTTGGCCGGAAAAAATAACACAATAACACTGTTGAATGAAGTTTCATCTTTCATGCTTTTACTACTAGTGTAGTAAGCGTATAATATAGAGTTTCTATTGAGGTTACGTAGGAAAAGTTTTATTTTTGTAATTATGTTTGATGTTTTCGTAAAACGTTGCTTGGATTACAAAAAAAAAAAATACTTGATAATTACTTAGGTTTTAAGCAAAATAATAAATATAATTATGATGTTTTATATTTAAATGTAACGTAGGGAGGTCTCACACTAGATGGACCGACGACATAGTGAGAGTCGCGGGCATCCAGTAGATGCAAAAGGCAGGCTGTCGTTCAGTGTGGAGGTTAAAGGGGGAGGCCTATGTTCAGCAGTGGACGTCTTCTGGCTGATGATGATGATGATGATATTTAAATGCCTCGCTTCCATTTAAAGTAGACCAGTTTATTTTAGCAGATCTTTCACTTGAACGACGCCAACTTAAACAACAACTTTTTTAAAATGTTTTCTGAGATTTTTTGGAAAAAAAAACTGCTGATGTAATCCTAGATGCCACCTATCTATTAATACAAAACAAGTTTATAAATTTTGCTGTTTTAGCGATATACAGACATAAGGCTTTACATTATCACATTGATATTATACATGCGGAAGTTTCTGTAAATATATGTTTCATCATCATCAGCCAGAAGACGTCCACTGCTGAACATAGGCGTCCCCCTTTAACCTCCATACTAAACGATAGCCTGCAATCTGTATCCAGTCAATGGGATGTCCCGCGACTCTCACAATGTCATCGGTCCATCAGAATTCTAGTGGGAGTCCTACTTAGTGAATTGGCTTTTTCTAGGCAAGCGTGCTCCAACGTAGACCGCATCGTCGCTAAACGTCAGGCGAGATAGTGGTCAAACACAAGTCGACTAATTACAAAAAAAAAATATACGCTGCGTTTTCCGAATGTATGTTTGTCTGCTTAGTTAAACGGATTTGATATTAGGATGTAATGATGTTTGATAAGGAGGTATTTTATACTCTAGACTAACACTTTTTGCAACGGAAAAAAAAATCATAGTTCTTGTAGAATATAAACTGAGCTGTTTTTTAATTCAACACATTAGTAATTTTTAAACTTTCGCGATTTGAACACATGTTTTAAATGTTTATCGGGACTTATCACGTATAAGTACGTTAATACGTGATAAGTCCCGATAAACATTCAACACATTAATTTTGAAAATCACTTCCGACCTTACCTACGAAAATAATCGTAACCCAAAACTCTAACATATTATTTTCAAAGGTATTCGTTTCTTTCAGTTTTGCATAAAGCCCCTATTTCAATGATGGCTCGTTACAGTTTCTTATGTAAATTGTGGTTCAATTTACGTGTCCTAATCCATGACACGTGGCCCACTGTCCTAGTACCGGCGCGTTCACCTCACGGGGCTTTCAGGTTGCTGCGGTAGACCGGAAGACCATTCATTATGTATAGGTAAGGTGGGAGCGTGAGAATTACTTTGTGGCTTCGACCAAAACAAAATGAATGGACGGGCCCAGAAGTAGCATATTTTTGAAGATTACAAAATGAGCGCCAGCGCTCACTTCATTTCAGTCGGTCTCTAGCCGTAGGAAGTGCAACACGCGTCTTTTGTTACACGATAACGAAACATCTGACAAAATTATGCCTTCGTGTGCTTTCCCGAAGTGTAAATACACATCAAAAAACCGATATCTATTTTTTGTAACAAATTTACTGTTCATAGTTATAATTAGCCGTTGAAGTATATGTCCGACGGTTTTGACTCGTTTTTACTGAGCAAGTTCAATGGTTATGGCCCGTCCATTAATTTTATAATGGTCGAAGCTTTGTGGTGTATATTATTATAGTGGTGTGATTTATGCCAAAAATATATTTTTGGCATAAATCGTGTCCGTTTTGAATACGCAAATCATTATCTACTTTCACTAGTTTTCTTTAAGTATAATTATGTGCTGTTACGATATTTATCTATCGCCTCTACGCTACGCTCTACGCTATGCTCTACGCTACGCTCCACGCTACGTAGCATAACCAGTAAGTTAAAATAAGTTAATAGTATTTTTTACGGGCAATGGAGAGAGCTATGCTCGGAGTTTCTTTGCGCGATAAAATCCGAAACGTGGATATTCGCCAAAGAACCAGAGTCACCGACATAGCTGTTAAAATTTGCAAGTTGAAGTGGCAAAGGGCAGGCCACATCGCTCGAAGAACCGATAACCGATGGGGAAGAAAGGTTCTTGAGTGGAGACCACGAACCGGAAGACGCAGCGTAGGTAGGCCTCCCACTAGATGGACCGACGACATAGTGAGAGTCGCTGGCATCCAGTGGATGCAAAAGGCAGGCTGTCGTTCAGTGTGGAGGTTAAAGGGGGAGGCCTATGTTCAGCAGTGGACGTCTTCTGGCTGATGATGATGATGAATAGTATTTTTTAACAAGCTTTTTGGAGTCGACCTTGAGTGCAGTAGCCATTTAGTGGTAAAACTCAGAATGGGTATCATAATTGAATGCATAATATTATACAACATTTCATGTCTGTGCTGCTAACCATTGAGGAGTTCCCTAGTCAGGAACCAACCCTGAGTGCAGCAACCATGTCCCGATAAAACTTAAGCCCGGCGTATCATAGTAAAATGCGTACACAAAATGTCGTGTCTGAAATTTCGATTCAGTAGTGCAAGTACCGTTCTTTATCGATCGTCAAATTCGCTAAAATGCCATAGAATCGATCACAGCGAGTACTGAAAAAAATGCATTTTATCGAATTTGACGACCGCAACTGTCAAATTTGATGATCGATAAAGAACGGTACTTGCACTGCAGGTCATGTTTACCAAAAAAAATCTTTGCTATCGGAACTGAACCAACATGTAAAAATTTAAGTCCATAGGATAAGAGGAAGTAGTTCTAATTCCGTTTGGTAATTTGTACTTAACATACAAAAAAAAGACGTGAATTAAAATCTTGTAAAAAGGCCAGTATAGGCATTTGCTGGAGCGATGGTGACCAAGCGGTAGCATGTGCATTTTACGGCACCCAGTTTGATGCTCGGCCCTGCACCAATTACTTATGTACTTTGGTAAATTATGTGCAGTTTCAATGCTATCGTTCAACGGTAAAGGAAAACATGGTGAGGATACCGGTAAGTTCAATAACCTCAAAGTTCAAAGACATATAACATTCACCAATATGCACTAGGCCAGTATAAATGGGCCAGATTGTAAAGCGCTAGGCTACTGCTCGGCCACCATTGCTAGAGAGTTAGTTCTTGGATGAGTGACAGCAAGTACCATTATAATTTGATTTGAGTGATGACACCAGCTTTTATCTTCATGACAGCCATCGTTATTATTAGAAACAAATGGGCTAGCGCCTTTATTAACTAAACAAAATACAAGCTAAAACTAAAACTACAAATACAGTTAGACTGCCCATAGACCGTTGAAGGTCTAAAGACAATCCAAATGCTCAAGCCCACTACCAGTTGGCAGCGTACCCAGCATGCTGGCGGCATTACCACATTGAATGGCAATGCTTATGCGTTGAGCCAGAAACACGCCAGCATTTTGGTCACGCGTCGCATTAACCAGGCGCTCTGAAAGATTTTTGAAAATGAGGTGAGCTCCCGGTCCCCAAGGGCCCAATGTCTCGACCCCAAACGCCTCAAATATGTAACCACTGCCGAGGTTAGCATATTTGCGTCGCTTGTGCTGCTCTGCCGAATTGGCAGCCGCGCCAGCCCTACCCTGTGTCTCAGGAAGATGTGACACAAATTAAATACATACAAAGCAATATCAAATCGCGACCTACATTATTTTTGGCCAACTGAAACCTAACTAATTTTACAAATTTAGGATATATCTTGCGAATTTCTCGTTCCATCGGATAGAAATAAATTTACTTCTTCTCAATTCCAAAATTAATCAGTCAGGTCACAAGGTTCAATATATCTAAAGGTTATTGAACTTAATCAAAATCGTAATCTTTTTTCCTTTAATATTTGCTCAGGTAACATTTGCTCAGTGGAATATACGGGTACGGTGAAGTCTGTTACGCATAGATACCTAACTTTATTGAAACGCGGTTAATCGTTGCGACCTAAGCACAGATTATAGAAAGACAGACAGAAAAGAAAAAAAACTCTTTTCTGCAAAATATTGGATTGATAATTTACACGGTTTTATGGTGTATTTAGTTTCCGATGTAGTGACGTATGTAATGCAGTGGCTGGAAGCAATGTAGATTATGATAGGCTGATGAAAATTATGATGTTTAATTAATTATTTTTTTAACGGGCAAGCGCCTTTATTAACTATACAAAATACAAACTAAAACTAAAACTACAAATACAGTTAGACTGCCCATAGACCGTTGAAGGTCTAAAGACAATCCAAATGCTCAAGCCCACTACCAGTTGGCAGCGTACCCAGCATGCTGGTGGCATTACCACGTTGAATGGCAATGCTTATGCGTTGAGCCAGAAACATACCAGCATTTTGGTCACGCGTCGCATTAATTAACTGTTTTTTTTTCTTTCCACCATCAATGTCATCTAAATAAGAAGTTTAAATTACAGATCACAAAAAAGATACGGGATGAAGTGGTTGCAAAGAGATGTTTTAAGACACATTTGAAAATTTTGCCTTGAAGCAATGTGTCTACCATTGTGAGAACGATGCCTACGGGCAGTAATCTATTACTTTATACTATTTTCATTATTTTTTCCGTTCTGACAGCTGCAATAAAAATATATTTAAACGATAAACGTAGATTCTAAAAAAATAATTCGCCTGATGTTAAGCTATGATAAACAACGTTTGCCTGCAAGAAACCGATTCACTCTTGCTACTTATGCTATAGCAGAACAACTCGTTGTTGCTAGTTGTCGGAAGTTGTCTCTCTATAATTTTTTTTATCCGTTCACCAAGTCCTCAGAGATAGGTAAACCCAATGTACAGTTGCAAATAGTGAGTTTGCGTTTTCAATTCTGTGAGTCGGTATCCCGGTCACCCAGTTACAAGCTTTCAGGTTTTCAGCAGCCATTGAGTCCGCTTTCAAAAACTATTGAAATGGATTGGGACGTGAAAGCTTTTGCTTTGGTGGGAATTTTTAGCGGCTAGTTTTTTAGGTCTCCATTTTTTTACTGACAAAACTAGATAACGAATGTTTTAAATGTTTATCGGGACTTATCAAGTATTCAGTTTTCAATCAGCTCGTGACCGCGGCCATTGTAACATGGTCGAAACGTCGAGCGAAAGGTATTTTTTTTACCTAAATTAAATAATATGTGATAAGTCCCGATAAACATTTAAAACATGTGTTTAAATCTCGAAAGTTTAACTCTAGAACACTACCCTGGGTACAGGCGTACCCCACCTACTCTTCAAATGGCGATATTTTCAAAAGTATTGCAACCACTGATTTGGCGCTCCAGCTAATCTATATTAAATCATTGCCGCGTAAGTAGGTGAGTCGAGTGCAGGGCTCGTGTGAGTGCATACGTCAGCGTAGGCGTTCCGGGGTACAGGTGTACCCCACGGTAGTAGTAACCCAACGTTTTTTTACGAGTGAGTGTTTTTGGATTTCAGGTATGTACTGGTAAGTTTCAATTGACAATACATAAAATATTGCGTAACATATTGTACAGTACCTGTATTATGTGCATGAAGATACAAAATGTGTTTTTAATACCTACATGTTTGAATATTATTTCAAATTTATTTCAGGCAAATTTTCTTACAAGCCATAATGACTTCTGGTGGGCCTGGTCGGCCCTTGAGAGATGATGAGATAGCAGCACAGTTAGAGGTTTCAGATGATGAGGAGCTGACCATTGGGGACACTTCGGACGAAAACCGGGATCAGGATTTGATCAGGATTTTTTGATGTCCCCCATAACACCTCAATTGGAAGAGAAATTGACATGGCCAAGATTGCCCCGGGATATACGGGAATCTATTAATGGTATCCTAAAAATTCATAAAAACATCACTGAACCAGTTCAGTCTGACTCGCAAACCGGACGCTGCTGCTTCTGATCACGTGCTAAAGACCAAAAATCGAGAAATGTGTGTGCCTCCTGTAGGCGCCATATCTATGCGGAACATATGATTTAAATATGCCAAATGTGTCACGAAAAGTAAAGAAAATATTTCAAAATTATATTTTTTGTGGGCTCTTCAAATGACTGATTAAAATGAATAAAACGTTTTGATTATTTAATAAATGTTTTTTTTAAATTCCACAAAATGTCTGTGGGGTAGGCCTGTACCCCACGGTAGTAGTAGTATATACAAAACTGAGGGTAGTGTTCTAGAGTTAAAAATTACTAGATAACGAAAATGAAAAGGTTATAATATTTTATAGTAATTTTTAAACTTTCGCGATTTGAACACATATTAACACAATCATTTTAAAAAATGTCATAAAATAATACGTGATAAGTCCCGATAAACATTTAAAACATTTAAAAAAATTATTATTGAAACTGACGTGGTTTTCACACATTTTATTTATATTACACGGGAATTACTCACGTAGGATTAAGAAGGTTACTCTGACTATAGTTTCAATCGCATTAGACGGTCTTTTTCAAGGTGAATGCACGAAAGTGGTGAAATATTGTCTAATGCGGTTGAAACTATAGTCGGAGGAACCGGCTTTATCTTACTTGAGTAATTCCCGTATAATGTAAATAAAATATTAATTGTAAAGATCATTTGCATCCCAGAAAATCCTGAAAATGCAAAAATCACGGCGCACAATTAAGGTTATATCACTAAGAAAAAAAAAAATTAAAAAAAAAAATATGCATGAACGTGAATGAACTGAAATGTTGATATTAGATGTTGTTGAATAGTTTACTTTAAAAAAAACGATACCATTCAAATTCAAATTATTTATTGCGAATAAAAACGGGAAAATTCCAGTAACATTTATCTCACAATCACAGAAAAAACTGACTTGTACAGCGAGACTTTTCCTGGGTTTCCACCCAATAAGTAGAGGAATTAACGCAAGCCTCCCGCCGCGCAAGCCAAGCACGATATTACGTGAAACCGGGCCAACACGACGCGAGAATCACCCTCCACACAAATCACATCGAACGTCTGGGGGATTATTTACACTGACTAGGTTGTCTGGTAGAGATTGATTTTAATACTAAATGAATAGAACATAATATATTTATTGATTACTAGTAGGCCGCCCCTGCTTCGCACGGGCGAAGCCGGGATATATAGCCTATGTCAACCGGGGATAGTGCAGCATCCCAACAGTGAAAGAATTTTTCAAATCGGTTCAGTAGTTTCGGAGCCTATTCAATGCAAACAAACAAACAAACAATCAAATCTTTCCTCTTTATAATATTAGTCAATTTTAATATTTACTCTCTAGTAGTAGTCGGTCACTCCGAATGTAGTTTCAGTCCTATTAGGCGGTCTTTTTCAAGGTGAATGTGAGCGTGCGGCTGCGTCTCGCATTGTACTACGGACCGCTGCGCGGCGCGCACGTGATGACAACGGCAGCTAATCGGGTGCGGGGGTGGGCGTGCGTAGAGAAATATGCTGCCCCGGCGCACACTGGAGCTCTTCCTCACTCGAATCTTCCTGTGTGTCGGGAATACTCCAGCACGCGGAGCTTACCACATCTCCACCGGTCTCACGGTCACTCCCACGAACTCCATGAAGACACGGTCTCATTTTTCCATCGGACTGCCAGAGTGGGTACGAAGAATCGACACCGCTTTATGGTTGATATTCCGAGAACCCGTACCAAGCGCTTTGATTCCACATTTATTATGCGAACTGCTAGTCTGTGGAATTCGCTGCCTGAGTATGTTCCCCGATAGTTACAATATGGGTGTCTTCAAGTCGAGAGTGAATAGGTTTCTTCTAGGCAAGCATGCTCCATCGTAGGCCGCATCATCGCTTAACATCAGGCGAGTTGGCGGCCAAGCGCAAGCCTATTTCTAATAATAAATAAAATAAAAAGTCGGTACACTTAAATATCTTTTCATGATTAAACGAGACAATTGATCTTAATGTAATTTGTTGAGAGCATCAAAAAGACATAAACTTTCCATCTCAGATCGGAGCAGGTAAAAAGTTCAACTAGTTTACACTAGATTTTCCAACCGCAGGTTGTGTAGCAAAAACTAAAAATAAGCTTCAAAATATAACAAAAACAAAAATGCTTCTGCGTAATTTTTCAACACCTTACCAGACAAAACGTGCAGTCAATTTACTCAGCTTTATAATAGTCCATAAATATCTCAAACTAAAAAGTAGTCTAAGCAAAATCCATCGCCAAAACAAAAACCTTCCATTCCTTCATTCTGTCTAAGCTGGAAAAGTGAGACCAACCTATCTCTAGTGTTGATTGAGGACGCCACCAGCGTAGTTTTTGAACAAAACTGATGAAAACTTTTAGCTCCTCATTTGATTAACTGTATATATAAGTTTGTCGGGTAGTTTTCACCAGATGCATGCAGTCTGTCGCGCTGGTGAGGTCAGCGAACTGTCTTACGCTATGTATAAGTTTGCTTAGTAATCCAAATTATACTGAATCACTTTTATCATGTTTGTTTGGTAGAATTGGCGAAAACAAAGAGGGTGATACTTTTTGTTTAAGGTGGTTCGTTGCACAAATGGCGGGAAATTCAAATTTCAAACAGTTTTCTTGTCCTTGTAGCTAGGCCGGGTAATTATTGTAAACAACCATGATGTTTGCGCAGATTGATTATTATTCTTTACAAAATCATGTAAAGCTATTTATCTGTAATGCCCATTATTACTTACATTTGTGAATAAACAAATTTATGCTGTTTCAAACGGTTTATTCACAAATGTAAGTAATATGGTGCGTTACTGTTAAATAATTGTACATTATAATGTAAAGAACAGCCAACATTTTGCGCAAACACTGTGTTATTTAAAAATAATTACCTGGCCTGGCTACTAGGACCAAAAAACTGTTTAAAATTTGAATTTCCCGCCATAGGTAAATCGAACCACCTTAAATCCCCAATTTGCATAACGTTTTGTAAATTTAGAAAAAATAATCGTTTTAATAATTGCACTGTAAAAAACGGGCAGCAAACGACAATGTTTCGACAAAAACACTAATTAATGCACACCAAAAATAATATCTCTGGAAATATTTATACGCAAAAAACATAGAAGAAAAGTGGAGGGATTTTTTTAAAGCAAGTTCTTTGCATAAACGGTTGCGGTAAAACCATTAACCCATATTTTGATTTACTCACTAGGTTTTCCATAAGTATGATATAAATTAAATTTTATACATTAACATTAAACATTCTTATTTTATTTATATCGCATTTCAAACTTCAAACCTTTTCAACTCTTTTAAAGTTATTTGTTTCATGTTACACCAGCTACGCCCCGCGGGTTTACCCGCGTTATATAACTTGAAGCAACCTCCTTAGTAATGACAGCAACCTCTTTTGAGTTAGATGACCTTTTTCTTCTTTTTGTAGGGAAAATAATAAAACCAATTTTTTTGTTAATTCGATCGCTAACAAACTTCACAGGAGCACTCACTGGCCAATTGGAAGATTTCCTAAAAATTTCTTTAAAATCGATTTAGCCGTTTCGGAGTTTCTAAGAAACACATACACACATCGACTTTTATATTAATTTTATATAGATAGATAATTTAATATCATTGTATAATATAACAAATACAATAAGTCCATATAATCAATATAATATGTCACAAACTATTTGATGATATTTTAAGAAAAATAATTTAATGAAACATAATTTTCAGCTCAAGTCAAATAACCCGCCCCGCACTGTTGCACCAATTGCACCACCCTGGTGTAAAAGTGCCCATAATACTGGCAGCATTCCCTCACTGAATAGCAATGGCCAATCTTTGCACCAGGAACGAGCAACAACGGGAATCATTTTTTTTTTTTTATAAATAATAGGCTTGCGCTTGACCGCCAACTCGCCTGATGTTAAGCGATGATGCGGTCTACGGTGGAGCACGCTTGCCTAGAAGAAACCGACACTATAGATAGATAAACCAATAAAATAAAAACCAAAAAGTACCAAAGCAAATCGTATTACTTGACATAGGGCACAGACCCCAGAGTCTGCAGAGGTGCACTAAAAAAGGAAAAAAAAAAACTTACCTTACCCACCGAAAAACTTTATGATTTATCGAGTTAGCATGATTTTCCCTCGGTGGAAACTCTTTTCGAACGCAAAAGAAATATATACACAAGAAAATAAATATTTGATGTCGATAACACAGGTCAGGTCTAATCGAGTATATAAAGGCATCCAGACGGGTAAGCTCTGAATTCTCCCATTTTTACCCCGTTGCTCCACTTAGGGCCAGTATAAAAATAAACCGGTTCGGTTTACGGCTTCGCCCTCGATGTTGGAGCCCTAACGTTTACACTGTTTTGATGGACGGCGTGATAAGATGGACATAAGGCGAATTATGGCGAGATAATGTTTATTTAGATAAGGAGAGTTTAGACTAGCAAGGATTTTTGCGATTTAGCGCATGAATTGCAACAAGTATCAGAGCTACCAAAAATTGCAGAAATGAGGTAAAAATTGCTTGCGAATGTCAAATATTATAATTTCCGGAGAGGTTAAAAATATTATTGTTTCCTAAGATAACCTTATAAATTAATTCTGATTCCCTTCTCCTATCACGAAGAAACACTGAATTAGCAAGTTGAACTGGCAGTAGGCAGGGCACATATCACGCAAAACAGATGGCCGATGGGGCCGAAAGGTTCTGGAATGGCGACCACGAGCCGGTAAGCGCAGCGTAGGACGTCCACCCACAAGATGGACAGACGACCTAAAAGTGACCGCAGGGAAACGCTGGATGCAGGCCGCTTCCAACCGGCCCTTTCGGAGATCGATGGGGGAGGCTTATGTCCAGCAGTGGATGTCCTATGGCTAAAATGATGATGACAATGATCACGAAGAAAAACACAAGACTAATGGAGGTGTAAAAAAATAAGACTTGATTAAGACCCGTGCGAACCCGGGGTGCGTTGCTAGTATTTAAATAAAACAGCATCTATCTTAAAGCCACGCCCCGAGGCTAGCCATTTTGCCAGCTAAAAAGGAAGTAATTTAACAAACATTTCTAAGCATTTCTTGAATTACCTCCAAGCTTTATTTTACTTCTATACAATTTTATTCAAGTACAAAATACGTAATCCAAAATTGCAAATGAGAAAAACAGTCGGCTTGACTTCAATTAAAGTTTTCTTGTCAGAGGTCAGAGATCCGGGAGCATTGTTTGACGCTCTTGAAGTACTAGGTTCCTGTTCAAAAGTTCCTTACATTATGGTTCTCTTTCCTTTGTAAAAAGTTCAAGACAATTGAATAAATAAGATGGTAAAATCTACTTGCTAAAATTCTTAAATTTATTCATTCACATCATCAGCCAGTAAACGTCCACTGCTAAACAAAGGCCTCCCTCTTTTTTTTTTGTTAAAATTTTCATGACCGTGTATTCAATGTCCTTTAGTCGTAATATTAAACATATTTACATAGTACTCAAAGCGTCAAACAAGTCATAGTCGCAGTCAGAGTCAAGCAAAGTAAGTCACGATCAAGTTAAACTCATGCCCCAGTAAAGTGGTGCAGGCTTTACAAAAGGCTTCTATGGAGTTTCGGAAACAACACGAAAAGTAATTTTTCATCGCGTTATATCACTTGTCCACACTCGAGCACGTTCAAGAGCACTTAACGAATAATAATTCACCTTATTGTTACATATTAACACTCGAAAATATACAACTTTAGAAAATAATACAACGAGCCGACATTTCATTTTTCCACGTTGGCGCCAAAACTCTCTGCAAAAACCAGCTAAAAGAAGTCCTACTCAAGAAACTGTATTTTTATCATGTAAGATATTATCTATCTTTACTTTTCTCTAAAATAGTCCCTGCTTATCAACTTAACCACGTCTTTCTTAAGATACTTTTCAGGTATTTCATCTGAGATTGAATCTGATAGACTATCTGCCAGCGGCTCTCAAGCGATCTTTTGTATTTGATACCTCTCGGAGGAGATACACCGTGGGTGTTGAGATCTAAGTAGTCGCCTAAAATAGTGCTTCTAGAAACTTTCAGACGGTCAACAAACACTTGAATCATTTTGCCAATACAAATAGAAGGTTAAGACGTCAACATTGTCTTTCTTGGTATCTTTTAAACACGAAATTTTTTCTTACAAATATGTAAACTGACTAGTTTTCAAGACTAACAGACTTCCGGATGTCTTCAAATCACGAGTGAATCGGTTTCTTCTAGGTAAGCGTGCTCTAACGTAGACCGCATCATCGCTTAACATCAGGCGTGAGGGTGGTCAAACGCAAGCCTATTATTTATTTAAAAAAAAAAAATTACAAGGTTTTATTTAACTTGCCCTGTTAGTATGTAATTTATATGTATGTAAATGTGATAAAAACCTTGCAACTGATTTTTGACCAGTTGTTCTAAACCGTTTGAGGTGAAATTTTTCATTCACGTTTAGTTTGGATGACAATGAGGCCTATTGTCATCATCATAATCATCATCATCATAATCAGCCTTTAACAGTCCACTGCTGGATTTTTAGCCTACCCTCGAAAGGATGATTGGGCCATATCCACCACGCTGGCCCAGTGCGGATTGGTGGATTCATATACGCCATTGAATTTCTTCTCCGTACGTATGCAGGTTTCCTCACGATGTTTTCCTTCACCGAAAAGCCAGTGGTATGGAAATCCGTACATAAGCTCCAAAGAGCTCATTGGTACGGGCCCGGGGTTTGAACCCGCGACCTCACGGTTTCAAGTCTAGCGATCTCCCAAATAGGCTACCACGGCTTATTGCTATTGCTTATTGCTTATTGCACGGCTATTGTTGCTCTGTCACATATTAAAATGAAAAGAGAGGCAGATAATTTTAGTCCTGGCAGATTGGTTTAAATTAGTGAGTGGTATGACAGAATCGACGCTAATGTATTAATAGCTAGTGACGTCATTCTACATCCAATATGGCAGACACACAGAGATGTCATTGAGAGTGATCATTTATTTTGTATGCACCTCCATGATATAGATATCAAATGAAAAGGTTTGCTGAGAAAAAATAATGACGTCACACTAAACTCAATATGGCGGACACAATTTTCTTATGTACCATCATAATATAGGTATCAAATGAAAGGGTTTGCTGAGAAAAAAAATAAAAGATTGGTTTTAAATAAATAAAAAAAAAAAAAAAAAAACAAGAGAGTTCCCAAAATACAGAGCAACTCCCTTACTTCCTTTATTCCCTTACTTTACGCGGAAACTAATAAAGGGGTTTGGTACTGTTTTTTTTTATATACATACATACTTTAGATATTAGGCTCTAGAGTGGCCTAAAAACCTTAGCACTGTGGCTAGCTACTATACACTAACTTGTGAACGCAAATATTTTAGCTTTTAATTAAAGTCTTTTAGTAAATAATTCCACCCCCCGGGGTTACCATGTCACCTCATTCTACGTGTCACCCCATTAGACAGAACCCTACGGATTTGGAGTAGACAGATTCGGTAGATTAATGAACTGTAAGCTTACAACGTATGCCCTGAATACAACCTATATTTACTCGTCACTCAGGTAACTTAAACAACCTTAGAATCAACCTAGACAAAACAAATATTATGACATTTAAAAATAAAAATTCTAACTTTGACATCTTAAATATAAAATACCATGATAAACATATTGACGAGATTCAATCAACAAAATTTTTAGGCATATATATTGACTCCAATCTATCATGGAAATCACACATTGAGCATGTTTGTAAGAAATTAAACCAGTTTTCATACGCATTGTTCATGCTACGTAAAGTTGCAAATGAAAAAGCACTTCTTAGCGCATATCACGCTTATGTAGGCTCCACATTAAAATACGGAGTTCTTGTTTGGGCGAACTCCAGTGAAACAGAGTCTGCCTTTAAATCTCAAAAAAAGTGCATTCGAGCAATATGCGGGTTAAAAAGAAGGACCTCGTGTAAACCCTATTTTAAAAAATTAAACCTATTGACTCTTCCTTCGATATATATATACGAATCAATTCTGTTAGTAAGGAATAATATAAAAGACTATGACACGTTGAGAAGTAAGCGGAATAATAGTAAGCTTAAGTTAATGCACTGCAGAACTACGCTAAGTTCTAACAGTACGTTTAATATGAGATTGTTAATTTTTAATAAACTACCGCAGTGTCTAAAAGATATAGATAATATTGATATTTTTAAATATCGACTCAAAAATTTTTTAATTGACCAAGCTTATTATACAATTTCAGATTTTTTAAATGATAAGGATACACTAAATAATATATTAATAATAATGATAAATAACGCAACTCTAATAAAATATATATAAGAAACTAACATTTGTACGCTGTAACAGGCAAGGACATGTGATACCTCTCCATTCTTACGACCATGTATGCTATTTTATATGTATGTGTACCAACCATGTTCTGACAAATAAATAATTTGAATTTGAATTTGAATTTGAACTTACTTTTTTCAGAAATAATTGCTTATATAAACTGTTACTTATGAACTGAGTGATGTAGATGTGGCGTCCATACACGCCACAATTGTAATATAAAGCGCCATCTTCACCGCACTGGTGTACCATTTAGTGCAACGCCATCTAGGCGCCTTTCATAATATTATTTGTTTAGTGTTATTTCTTATCAATAATCTGTGTTAGCTCTTAAGATCCATTTCCGTATCATTGTTTCCATTCATTCTGTACATCATTCATCTCACTCACTCTTCTGCTCCCGGCGTGTGCGACGCACGGGCTCTCACGTCTAATAATGTTTTATTTATAAAAGTAGGATTAACAGGGTGTAAAACAGTGCAGCAGTACCAATAATAACCTACGTAAAACCTAACCTGAAGTTTCCTTAGAAGACACCCTCTAATCCTACATACTCAATCGGTTTATCGGCAAGCTTGCTCTATCGTAGACTGCATAGTCACCATCATCAGCCAGAAGACGTCCACTGCTGAACATAGGCCTCCCCCTTTAACCTCCACACTGAATGACAGCATGCCTTTTCCATCCACTGGATGCCAGCGACTCTCACTATGTCGTCGGTCCATCTAGTGGGAGGCCTCCCTACGCTGCGTCTTCCGGTTCGTGGTCTCCACTCAAAAACCTTTCTTCCCCATCGGTTATCGGTTCATCGAGCGATGTGGCCTGCCCATTGCCACTTCAACTTGCAAATTTTAACAGCTATGTCGGTGACTCTGGTTCTTTGGCCGCTGGCATCCAGTGGATGCAAAAGGCAGGCTGTCGTTCAGTGTGGAGGTTTAAGGGGGAGGCCTATGTTCAGCAGTGGACGTCTTCTGGCTGATGATGATGATGACGATGATGATTTTAAGAACACAAACCAGACAGACAAACTTTTGCGTTTAATACTTATTTATGTATCAAAACAATACTCTCATCAAAAGTTAGTAATTTAAAGGTTTAAAGAACCTTTTACCTTGACGGTATATAACCGAGACTGAGTAGTCAGTGCTTGACTTAGTGGCGACATCGCAATGGATAGCTTCTCTGGTAAGCGAACCAAACTTAAATGCGACGCAGATGATCTTGAATATGCACGGCGGGTAAGCAGCTGTAAAGAAAGTAGAGCTAAGAATGCGTAGACATTCTACAAAAAATAATTAAATACATTTATTAATTCCCTGACAGACACCGCACAGCTTAAACCGCTGGTTTTAGTAGCATGAAATTTTGCACAATTATTTCCATAAAGTGAGTACTAAGGAAAGATTATTAACAATTTCATCTACTGGAGAGGTCGAAAGCCAAGCCTTAAACATACAAAATCACGGGCATTTAACCAGTAAAAAAGTAAACTATACTAATGAATCGTATTAAATAAATTGTTTTGAATTATCGGTAGGTATACACACCAATGGATGAATTAAGAAGTGAACTAGTAAGTAAACAAATACGGAATTGACGAATGCGGAAGTGGACGACTCAGGAATTTGTACGACGACAACTTAGAAAAAAGACGTGTTAGCAATGGGCAGATTAGGAAGATAACAACTTTGGAAATGGACAAGTTAGGAAGTGGACTAACTTGACCGGAGGGCATCTTTGTTACACTGGTGTGCATGACAGTTATGTCGTACGCTCGCGCTGTGTCACCACAGAAAAGGTGTCATGATACTTGTCCTTGTGTGTGTATTAATACATAATCAAATAGTAATTTGAAAGATCATCATCATCATTTCAGCCATAGGACGTCCATAGACATAGGCCTCTCCCATCCCATCGATCTCCAAAAGGCCAGGTGGAAGCGGCCCGCATCCAGCGTTTTACTGCGGCTTTATGAAAGATACTGGAGAGCAAAAACGGGATGGTCTATTTTGTCAAGTCTCTATTCGGTTTCCAATTCTCACGTCTGGCCGTAGGTAGGTGTTTTACCTTTCAGAGCTGCCTTTGACTCGGCTGCCTTTCAGTAGGCTCGGTAGGAAGCATATTTATAAGTAGTTAGTGAGCGCTGGGTCGTAGGGTGAAGGTTGAAGAATTATGCGTCACACTTCGCAACCTCCTAAAGACTGTGATTCTAGAATTCTATATTTTGTATTTGAGGTGGAAACTCACACAGGACACACAGCGGGCAATGGCGAGCTACGCTCGGAGTATCTTTGCGCGATACAATCCCGAACGTAGATATACGCCAAAGAAAAAAAAAAGAAAAAAAGAACCAAAGTCACCGACATAGCTGTTAAAATTTGCAAGTTGAAGTGGCAATGGGCAGATTGGGCAGGCCACATCGCTCGAAGAATCGATAACCGATGGGAAGAAAGGTTCTGGAGTGGAGACCACGAACCGGAAGACGCAGCGTAGGTAGGCCTCGACTAGATGGACCGACGACATTGTGAGAGACATCCAGTGGATGCAAAAGGCAGGCTATCATTCAGTGTGGAGGTTAAAGGGGGAGGCCTATGTTCAGCAGTGGACGTCTTCTAGCACTGATGAGGTCCGTTCCAACTTTTCCGAGTTTACTTTATGTTTATTAATAAGGAAGTCAAGCATTAATGTTTCAGACTTCCCGTTTATTCTGCTGTAGATAAAGATAGCCAAGTCAGACTGATTTTTTTAAAAGAAAATCTGGTAGTGCTCCTGCAATTAATGAAACCTAAACTATGAAAATAATTACCTTCTAAGTCTACGTGCTCTATCTTCGACCAAAATATCGCTAACCACCAGGTTTCTTAGTGGCCACATATATAAAAAATAAGACATCTGAAATTATGAATACAAAAAGTGTGTTGGGCTGACTGTGTGTATGGTTTTCTGCTCTCACTCAGCTCGCGTAAGGGCTGAACAATAATTGGTATGTTATTATAATTTTTTGGGAATTTTCATGTAATTTGTTTTTTTTTTCCTGGGCTAGCGCCTTTATTAACTAAACAAAATACAAGCTAAAATTAAAACTACAAATACAGTTAGTAATTTGACTTTAGTTCTCTTCTTTTAGAGACGTGAAAACTTTGTGTACATGCCTGCTTATATCTTTTAGGCATGGGATTTATGTCTTTATGTTTTAGACATGAAAAATGTGCCTAAATTTTTTGCAAATAAAGTCTAGAACATAAAAACATAAATCCCAGTCAGTTTAGTGCAATAATAAAGATGCTCTACTTTCATAATCGTATTCAGAAATATTGCAAAAATATTGTCTACGAATAGAATAATATTCGAAACATATACATCTCAGTTAGTAGTTGTTCTGCAATAGTAGAGATACTCTACATGTATATTGAAACAAAGATACTCTACTACATTTTTTATCTTCTTTTTGTTTAGATAAACCGGCCAAGTGCGAGTCAGGCTCACTCACTGAGGGTCCGTATCACCACAAAATACAATACGTAGTGCAAAAACATAACATCACGTCCCGCTACCAACCGCGCCCGACGATGCTTAACTTGGTGGTGAACATAAATGTTTCACCGACTCGCATTTGGCTAATAATGAATAGCCAAGTGCGAGTTATCACTGAAATTAAGCAAAATCGGGCGCGGTTGGTACTTGAATGGGTGGCGCCTGGAAACAATGTTGTCTTTTTGCATTACTTTTTTGTACTTTAGTAGTTTAGTAGTTAACAATTTATGTGGTGGTAGGGAACCGTCAGTGCGCGAGCCTGACTCGCACTTGGCTGCTTTTATTTTCCTCCTTCATACTAGTTATCAACTATATAGTCACGTGGTCTATAGAGTCGGGTGTCGTAGCTGCAGCGACTGGGGAATAGAAATGAGATTGGAAAAAAGGTCACGAAGGCACGCGTTGAGATAGAAATTGTGGAAAATGTAAAGACCGTAGAGCGGTTAGAAAATATACATTTTACTGGCAAAAAACTGAAAACTGAATTTGAACTAAATAATGGAATGAACACTTTGCAAACAAAACACTTAGTACCTGCCCAAAGTAAAGCTTTCGATGCTCTTTGGTAAAAATACATTATGAGCAAAGAATTCAAACGTAGTACATATAGATCAGTGATTATGAGTCTCTAATAAATTTACAGTTATAAATATGATTATTAAATAAATAAATAAATATTCGGGACATTTTTGCACACACGGTCATCTGACCTCAAACTAAGCAAAGCTTGTGATATGGCTGCCAGAGACTACACATACATATATATTGTTAAATATATTGTTAGATATTAACACCCAGATATAGAACAAACACAAATGTTCATCACACAAATGTTTGTCCTATCGAACCCACGCCCCTAAGCTCAGAAGGCAGGTTCACTACCAACTGGACCAATGGGCTATCTTATATTAACAGCTATTATGATTATTTACAGTTATAAATGTTATATAATTATGTTTTTTATAGTTATATATGTTTATGTTATTTGTTTATGCCATAGGTGGCAAACAAACAGACTGGCCACCTGATGGTAAGCAGTCACTGTCGCTTGATTTTGATTGCTTCCAACGAAGGGTAAATAGAGTCCTCAAAGGTAGGCAACACACTAACAATCCCCGGGTATTGTAGGTGTCTATAGGCAGCGGTGACTTACCATCAGGAGGCCTGTAGCTTGTTTGCCACTTATAATAATATTAAATAAAAAACGGGATATTTACCTTGGTTGTGGGTGGAGTTCCCAACCTTGACACGGAAATATCGCGTTAATATAACTGTAGTGAACAACCGTGATAGTTTAAAACAGTGACAAGTAAATTTGTTTCTCCGTCAATGGAGATTCACTTGGGCTCAATTTTTCACTCACATCCCATATCATCAGCCATTAAATTTCCACTGCTGAACAAGGCCTCCCTCTTAGAGAGGGGTGTTGCCATAATCCCCACGCTTGGCAGGCGGCTTGGGGATCGCAGTATGTTCACCGTGTACTAATAGGACGCTGCTGCCCATCCTCCGGTGGTTCTGGTCGCAGTTATAGGACATACCCGGGTCCAAATTTCACTCATGTTTTATAAATTTTTCTTCAAGATTTTCTTTTAGAAGTTTTACATGAGAATTGAAGGAACATTCCTTTTCAATAGAAAGTGCAATGGTTTGAATGCTGATTTATTGAGGTTCCTATCAAATGTTTTAAAAATCAGTTAAACGTTTACGACCCTATTTTGATTTTTGTTAAGGCGATGTATTCTAACATATTAATAATACTTATTGACAGTTTCAGCAAAATTGTGAATTCACTAAAAACTACTTAACTTTTTATCTGAAATAATAGCACAGGGACAAAATCTAATCACAATATAGAGTCCTTCAACGACATCTAAAAAAAATCTAAATCTAAAAAAAATAAAACTTTCTAAGTAATTTGAGTTAAAGTAACGTACGCTGGTATAAGTAACTTAATATTTTAAGAGAAAGCTACTCAGTTACAGTCTGTTTGTATGTATATTAATGTTAAAGAGTACCAAAATTATATTACATTCCTAACAACTCACTTTGAAGATATGATTTTAAATGTGAAATAAACGGCCCATCTGTGACCTTTCTAATATTAACATGGGGTTCTTCAAAAGAGCTGCCATGGGCATTGGCGGATCCAGGGGGCCCGGGGCATGGGGGCCATGGCCCCCATCACATACACATCAGCAGCCATTAAACGTCCACTGCTGGACAAAGGCCTCCCTCTTAGAGAGGGGTGTTGCCATAATCCCCACGCTTGGCAGGCGGCTTGGAGATCGATGGCGAGCGTATGGATGTGTTTAGGGGGGGGGGGGGGGGCATGGCCTCCATGCCCCAAAACACCTAGCAATTCCATACATTTGACTCAGTTTTTCGATTTGATTCAGGTGCACTTTTACACAGCATATATACTCATAGGTACCTAGGTACCTATACTTGTCAGAATGCCCCCCCCCAAAATTAAATCCTGGATCCGCCCCTGGCCATGGGCGATGTGCTACTTCTGGTACTACAAATGGCGAAGCAACGCCGATAGTTTACCATTAGGCAGCCCATTGGCTTATTTGCCACTAATGGCATAATATCAACTACAATTACATTATTACTAATCCGGCCCTATTAAATACTAGGATTACTGGATTAAATAGGGAAATAAAATAAAGTATTGCATATATAATAAGGCCGAAAGGTTCTCGAATAGAGACCACGGACCGGTCAGCGCAGCGTAGTACGTCCACCGACAAGATGGACAGACGACCTAAAATAGACCGCAGGGAAACGCTACATGCAGGTTGCTTCCAACCGGCAGTTTTGGAGATCGATGTGGCCGATGTCCAGCTGTGGACATCCTATGCCTGAAATGATTATGATCATGACTGCATATATGTAGGTAGTATGTATATACATATATATATGTATGTATATGTATATATATGAATATGCCGTGGTAGGCCATTTGGGAGATCGCTAGACTTGAAAGCGTGAGGTCGCGGGTTCAAACCCCGGGCCCGTACCAATGAGCTCTTTGGAGTTTATGTACGGATTTTCATACCACTGGCTTTTCGGTGAAGGAAAAACATCGTGAGGAAACCTGCATACGTACGGAGAAGAAATTCAATGGCGTATGTGAATCCACCAATCCACACTGGGCCAGCGTGGTGGATATGGCCCAATCACCCTTTCGAGGGTAGGCTAAAAGTCCAGCAGTGGACTGTTAAAAGGCTGATTATGATGATGATGTATATACGGATTAATTTATGTCAATTATCTTACATAATTATTCTGGGGAAGAAAGAGTGCAGTTGGGAGTAGGTAGCGGCTGAGGAAAAGGGAAGGCACGGGTGGAGAAAGTGGGGCTATAGGCGTAGACTCTACGCCGTAGAGTGCCGGACTATTGGGCGTGCCGTATTAGTAAGCCTGTACTGTATTCTAAAAACCATTTTGTACAAGATTTTCTATGGCTCATATTCTACTTTCTAGTTTCTAGTCTAGTCTATTCTAGTTATGTTCCAGATTTTCATCTTTTGGCAAATTGCTTTCCCGACCTTGACTCATATCCTAGTTTCCGAACTCATTTATTAAACCTTTCCCGAATTAGGTTAGTCCAGGCGCATTAGTTACATTTTATTCCCAATTAGCGAGAACTAACTTATAGTAAATCATCGTTGTGACCTACAATTACATATTCGAACTAGCGGTCCGCCCCGGCTTCGCATGGGTATTATTGGAGATTTAGTAAGGGTCCCTATTATTTTTGTATTTATAATATAGCCTATATCACCCGGGGATAGTGTAGCTTCCCAACTGTGGAAGATTTTTTCAAATCAGTTCAGTAGTTTCGGAGCCTATTCAATAAATAAATAAATATTTCGGGACATTTTTCACACACTGTCATCTGACCCCAGACTAAGCAAAGCTTGTGATATGGCTGCCAGAGACTGATATACATTCAAATTCAAATTCAAATTCAAAATATTTATTTGTCAGAACATGGTAGGTACACAAACAATAGTAGCACATGGTCGTAAGAATGGAGACGTATCTCATGTCCTTGCCTGTTACGGCGTACAAATGTTAGTTTTTTTATAAGTATATAATTTATATTAGTTTTTGTTTAAGTTTATTTTTATTTTACACAATTCTGATAAACTTATTATAATAATACATATAAGATACCACAAATAATTGTTTCATAATGTCAAATATTATGTCAATACTTAAAATTGGATGTGAAAAATTATAAATATATATGTCAAAATTTATCCTAAGTCATCTATTCTATAGTAGCATTTAGCAGTCAATAATTCCTTAAGTTTCTTTTTAAAGAGATTCGTATTGAGGTCTTTTATGTTTTGTGGTATCTTATTATATACTAATGGACCCATTCCAAACACACTATTCCTAAAAAGTTGTGTTTTGCTAGGTATATTTAATAGCTTGTGATTATCACGGCGGTTACGATAAAATTTTGTTGAAAGATTTGGGAATATGTTGGGATTAGTCCTTACAAATACTGCTAACTCATATATGTACATCGAAGGAAGTGTGAGGATTTTGTGTTTCTTAAAATAAGTATACATACATATATAGTTTTAAATACAATTCAATGCAAACAAACAAACAATCAAATCTTTCCTATTTATAATTTTATAGTTTAGATAGTATAGTTAACGGCGAGATTGCTCTTTGAATTCTATTTACATTATTGTTGTATAAAAGTCAATGTTTGTTGTAATTAGCGATTGTTTGGGATTCGAAAATAGTGGTTTTAAAGGATGTACACCTGTTTTTAGGCAATACGTTTTCAGTAAATATTACGTGAGTTATTTACGTAGATTTTGTTGTAAGTGCTGATTAAAATAAAGCAAACTAAAACAAAGTGTGTGCCACACGACAGAAATGAAAACCAAAGAGAATGCAAATACTACGTAAGTGAAAACTTCATGAAGGTTGACTATATATATCTCTCGCTCCCTTAGTCGTCTCGGGCTGACTTTAACCGAACGAGTATCTGAGCGTGACGGTCACGCGAATTCGGTGCTTTTTCCCCCATCTCAAAAAGTGTCGAACGTGCCCATAGAAGTTTTCACTTCAAAAAACGTCTTCTCGGAAAGTGGGTGAAATTAAGAGAATTGGAGTACTTGATCTCTAAATTTTTCACTGTTGCAGGTGGAATATTTTCTTCAAATTTTAATAGGACTGATTTGCCAATTCAATAAAAAAATAAAGATTAAAATTGTCAATTGGGTGTCAACGGGACTGGCAATAATATTGATATCGGGGTTTCAATGGAGTTTTGGCGCCAACGTGGAAAAAACATGTCGGCTCGTTGGATAATTTTCCTAAACTTGTGTATTTTCGAGTGTTAATGTCTACTAAATGGTGAATTAATATTCATTAAGTGCTCGTAAACGTGCTCGAGTGTGGGGAAGTGATATAATGAGGTGTGACGTGTCTTTTCGTGTTGTTTCCAAAACTCCATAGGAGCCTCTTGTAAAGTCTCCACCACTTTACAGGGGCATGAGTTTGACTTGACCGTGACTTACTTAGCTTGACTCTGAATGTGACTATGACTTGTTTGACGCTATTAAGACGATGAAAACTGTTTAATATTACGAGTAAAGGACATTGAATCCACGCTCATGAAAATTTTAACAAAAAAAAAACGGGGTTTCAATATTTTTAAAGAAAGACACTAATTGTTTTTCTAAGTACTTTTCAATAACGCTTAACAGTGGATTATCCTTCCCCCAAAGGTCTTCCTGCCAAACTTCAACATGAATCATTTCAAAAAAGGTCTCTACACCTACCTCTCAAGCGCAGAATAGGTACAGCTACTACTAGAGAAAGTCTTTGTAAACAATATATTATTATGCAAACAAACAAACAATCTAATCTTTCCTCATTATAATATTAGTATAGACTAGCGACCCGCCCGCCCGGCTTCGCACGGGTGTAATTTTCGTGCGAAACCGGAGCGGGTCTCTAGTTAGGTATATATAAACCTTCCTTGAAAATGTATGTAATTGATGGTGAAAACAGCATCAAAATCCGTTGCGTGGTTTAGGAGGAGTTAGCGGCCATACAGACAGACAGACGCGGAAAGCGACTTTAATTTATACCATGTAGAGAAGAGATAGAGAAGAGATAACAAGAGAAATATTAAGACGCGTCAATAGACACCTTATTGGCTAAAATACGATTAGTAGATCAGGAGATGAAAAAGGAACACCATGAACATACCAACATAGTCAAACTCATAACTCTCCTTTTACGTAGTCGAGTAAAAATAGCCACTAAACCTTGCGAAAATACAGCTTACTACTTCGTGCCATCCTGAGAACATCGACCCAGTTGCAAGCCCTCTCGACCCCTCTGCTAGACTCGAGGACCGCTTCTGATCTGCTGTCTCATCGAACGAGATTAGGAGCAGACACAGGACGGCTGAAATTAGGTTATAGGTTAAAACAAGCGTACCCCTAGTCGAGAGGAATTAGGTTACAGCCATTTTTTCCTTTTTTATTTACGCGTACGAGCTTTTATGTTTAGTAATGAGACAAGAAAACCAGCTCCTTTATGAAAAACTTATTATTTTCTCAAGTTGCAGAGCTATAAAAGTTAATTTAAATGACATGGTAATCAAATATTCCGAGCATACACAGGACGGCTGAAATAAGGTTATAGGTTAAAACAAGCTTAGCCCTAGTCGAGAAGAATTAGGTTACAGCAATTTTTGACTGTTTTGTTTACGTGTTTTTATGTTTATTAAAGAGACAAGAAAACCAGCTACTTTATGAAAAACTTATTATTTTCTCAAGTTGCAGAGCTATAAAAGTTAATTTAAATGGCATGGTAATCAAATATTCCGAGCAGACACAGGACGGCTGAAATTAGGTTATAGGTTAAAACAACCGTAGCCCTGTCAAGAAGAATTAGGTAACAGCAATTTTTGACATTTTTGTTAACATGGTTTTATGTTTATTAACAAGACAAGAAAAACACCTACTTCATGAAAAACCTATTATTTTCTCAAGTTGCAGACATCGAAATATAATTCCCATAGAGTCACAATCTCTCAGTGAAAACAGTCAAAAAACGTCCGAGCGTCATTGTACATACATTGTATCAATTATTTACTTCATAATGCCACATTTACTCCAATGTAGACGTTAGTCGCTTGCATAGTGTTCAACGTTAGTTGTCCGCTATGTCATCGTAGCTCAGGCATCGCGCGGCGTTGTCGGATCACGGTTACCTTGTAACTAACCAAAAAGTCTGCGCAATTCGTAGCGTGCGCTAAGTTTTGGTTCAGTCATTTTTTTGGCATGATTGTGACTCTATATGTACTGTATCTCGATGGTTGCAGAGTTATAAAAGGAAATTTAAAAGGCAATGACAATCATAAATATTAGATTAGAACAAGATTCGTATATAGCAAAATATTTCTGAATATTTATTTTTTATTCATTTTTGTTGGACTTAAACTGAATGCTTAGATATTGAGTCTAAACGTTCTTAAAATCTCTACTTAGCATAAATTGAAGTCGCTTTCCGCATCTGTCTTTCTGTATGGCCGCTAACTCCTCCTAAACCACGCAACGGATTTTGACGCGGTTTTCACTATCAGTTAGATATATTTTCAAGGAATATATTAGCAATATATTATCTGTTTATATAATTATAAAACTAGCGACCCGCCCCGGCTTTGCACATAAATTACATCCGTGCGAAGCCGGGCGGGAGGGTCGCTAGTATAGTACAATTTGTTAATATAATGCCCAATAAATTAATTTGTATTTGTATTTTTGTATTTAATATACGTAAAGATCCAAGGATAAAGTATACAAAAGGCGAGAACAGTGGGCTTACTCTTGACACTCGAATTCAATCGTAATTTGGGATTGGGATCGAAAACATGCCATTTGGTACTCTTCAATCGCGTCAAGAGTACCGAAAGCGTCGAGTTGAGTCGATTTTACTTAGTTCCATTAAATTCCACCATTATCGGTTCCAATCGTGCGCTAGTTTAGAATTCAAGAGTACCAGAATGGCATGTTTTCGATCCCGATCCCAAATTACGATTGAAATCGAGTGTCAAGAGTAAGCCCACAGAATGATATGGACAGATCTCAAGAGCCGGCTATTTATTCTGCAAATGTAATGAAGTACTTAAAGAAACTGGATAAGTGCCCATCTTTCTCTAATTGAATTTATTTAAAGATATTATAGGAAAAGTAAACGTTTTGTCTCTGTTTAGATAGCTCGTTGGTCCAGTTGGTAGTGAACCTGCCTTCTGAGCTTAGCGTGAGTTCGATTCCCACCTAGGACAAACATTTGTGTGATGAACATTTGTGTTTGTTCTATATCTGGGTGTTAATATCTATTTAAGTATATATTTAAACCTATATATGTATGTATATCAGTCTCTGGCAGCCATATCACAAGCTTTGCTTAGTTTGGGGTCAGATGACCGTGTGTGCAAAAATGTCCCGAATATTTATTTATTTATTTATTCTTGATGGAGGTGATAAGTACTGCACTGTCGTCCCGGTTGGGATCTTTTGCAGATTTTTTCTAACATTTAATCCTAATCACTTGAAGTAAGACCTGCTGGCATGGGTTTGATCTGGAAATCAATGTTGTATTTTCAACCGAATTTAAAAAAAGGTTTACAATTCGACTGTTTTTTGTGTGTACGATACTCGATAATATCCGCCGATAATATACCTATTTTAATAATTATTTTTCTATTGAATAATTAGGTTATTCATAAATAGGTTAATCACAAGGGTGGTGTCACAGAAATGTAAAGAAAATATTCCACCTCTAAAAGTTGAAATTAGGGAACGAATCCAGTTTATTGAAATGCGTATTTTTTTTAGTAAAAAACCTCATCAATCAGCCAGAAGACGTCCACTGCTAATTATAGGCCTCCCCATAACTTCCACACTGAACGACAGCCTGCCTTTTGCATTCACTGGATGCCAGCGACTTTAACAATGTCGTCGGTCCATCTAGTGGAAGGCTTACCAGGCTTTGGTCTCCACTCAAGGTTCCCATCGGTTATCGGTTCTTCGAGCGATGTGTCCTGCCCATTGCCACTTCAATTAGCAAATTATAACAGCTATGTCGATGACTCTGGTTCTTTGGAGTGAGATAATGCCTCAGTTCAATTATTGGTAGTGTAATTTTTTTATATAAAAGTTTTTCCGTAAACTGCGAAACGTAAATCTAAGTACTGCTCATTTATTTGATTTTTCATGCACACAAAGAAAGTTGTAGCGGCACCAATGAACTAAAAATCCACATGCAAAAAAGGGCGGCAAGGTCGTCTACAGGTGATTTCGACTTAAGGCATCAAGCCTGATTTAGGCCAGATGCATTCGTACCCGCCACGCCTTCTTACCATATCATCCTGTTTGTCTGATTTGAGGTAAAACTTATTAATTTATTTAACACATTTTCAAAACAAAGTTTCCTGTAATTTTATGTCACAAAACACTTGTCTTGAAATAGCCACAAATTTAAGTGTGCAGTTTTAAAAACGATAAAAAGAGAGTGCTACGTGTAGAATAAAGTTACGTAGTAAAGTTGGAGATGACTTATAAAAGATTTTAAATAAAAATTCATGTTGAAATCAACATAGTATGCATTTAACGATCCCAGATGAGTAATTGTAAGTTTCAAGTGTCTATAAACTTATCGTCTTTGCATACAAAGTATGAAATAGTATACATTTTTTACGATAGGATCATCATGTGTGAGTAAAAAGATACGACAAGTAGGTTATAACATTTTATAATCAATACTTTTTACAAAAAAACAAAACGATTTCAAGTTCCATAAAAGTGGAATATTGTCGTGAAATTCATGAGACAATCTTTTTACGAAAAAAAAAAAACCTTTAAATCACTTTACAGTCAGTGAAGTTATCGCGAAATATCATAGAAAATATTTAGTTTAGATAAATATAATACATGCTGATGTTTTTGTCGTTGTTAACTAGCTTCCTCTTTCATCGTACGAATTTGTCGGTGATCTTCTAGTTTTTCCGGTGTCTTTATGCTGCGCAGTTTTTACACTAAATTTTGCTACGGTTTCTCTATGCTCAGTTGTAAAATAACAGCCAGCTAGGCAGCACCTTATGCAATGTAGGCATTGTAGGCGTCACTGGGGTAAAGTAGGCCGTACGGTAGGGGAGAGTAAATTAAAATAATAATATTCAAACTTTCTTTATAATTTCTTTTTTTAGTAACCTGACGCAAATAGAAGGGTTTATGTGTGTGTATTATAATTTTGAAATTTTTGTTAAACACTCGTGCGAAGCCGGGCGGGCCGCTAGTTTATAATAAAGCAATGTGATATTGGGGAATCATCTGTGACTGCAACCACGATAGATGAAACAAATGGTAAAATATAACATCTATTGTTTTTTTTAAATTATTTGGTTCACTATTTATTGAACCCTTTAAGACCTCTAAAGACGCCCTTAAGACTACAAAATATAAGGAACGTTCAGTGTCCATTCTAAAACCTGTGAACACAGCATGTGAATTTTATTTATATTACACGGGAATTACTCACGTAAGATTAAGCCGATCTCTCCGACTAAAACAATAAAAGTGCTCTAATATTTAATATTTGATAATGAAAATAGTAGTAGTAGTAGTAATTATAGTGTATTACGTTTAACGACAGATATTTTTAGTTGATTTTGTAATACCCGCCGTCGCCTAGTGCTTACCTACCATCTTTTTTTCTGAGCAAAGGGGTATGCCGAAAACCAGCCCTGCGTGACCCTTCGGGACCTCGCAGTACAGCGCTGAGCTTACCCATATTGCCAAACGCTGTTTCTCCTTATGTTTCTTATAGTACATGTTCATTGTTTTTGTTTTTTTGGCAATAAATATATCTTATTCTTATTATTATTATTCTTAATAAAAATTGCAAGCGAATTTTAAATGTGTCACTGTGGATACAAGAGGACCAACAAACCTTCGCGGAAAATCAGTCGGCACATATCAGTGACTTCTAAGAACTGCAATCAGACATCGATCGGTGCACGACTTGGAAACCAGGTCACTGGGGGTCGTTTACCTCTGTAACTGTGCTGGAAACGTTTGTGCGCTGGCCGATGTTTGTGCAAACAGTATCGCAGTCTAGTGAACCACGCTGCAGACTGGAGATTTACACTTCTGCGATGTATTTGATTATCTATACTAATATTATAAAGCGGAAAGATGTGATTGTTTGTTTGTTTGTTTGCATTGAATAGGCTCCAAAACTACTGAACCGATTTGAAAAATTCTTTCACTGACGGGAAGCTACACTAAACAAATAGCGATCCTTACTAAAACTCCAATAATGTAACCCAAGGTGTAAAAAATAAGATTTACAATTTGAACTTTGCGTGTTTGACAGTTTTGACAGACAGTTTTGTGTAAGACAGAATAACGTCTGTCAGATCAGCTAGTTGATCATAAAGTAGAGAAAAACATCTGGAAGCGTCGAAGGAAAACTAAAATATAATTAAAGTAAAAGTTGTTTTTTTTTATCGCAAATAAATTCGCGTTTTAGCTCCAACTGGAATGTTGGTGAGCGACGATATGGTCGAAGATGAAGCACGCAGACTTAGAAGATACTTATAGGATAGATCACAGAATAGAGAAGTAAATAGAATGGAAACGAGAAGAAAAATCTGTTACCAGGCATTATGAGTAAACCTTGATTGAACATTCTTATTTCGATGAACGCGTCAAACTCGCATCACAATTGCTTACTGATTTCGAATGGGTGCAACTGGCTACAACAGATTTCTTACGAAAATGCCTTGACAGTTGTACAATGTAAATTGTACATTGAATTCGTTGCTTATTGTCATGTTTTTGTAGATTTTTCAAAAAGCGCTGAATCAGTGTCGATAAAATTTATATGGGACCATCTATGAGATAAGACCTACCAACCAAAAAAAGAATCATCAAAAACAATGCTAAATTGACGGAGTAATCGCGTAACAAACATAAAAAAAAAACATGCAGTCGAATTGATAACCTCCTCCTTTTTGAAGTCGGGAGGTGCAGCGGAGCTTTATGACCACAGACTATATACTACACCTAGTCTGTCATTACGTATTACCTCTATTATGGCTGAATACGCAATGAACAACGAGGTTACTGGAGCGTATCGTTCCCCGGTCGAGGTATCACGTGCAAATGTTTGTGCATTGGACAAACGAATAGTAACGATAGCTATATAGTTAGGATAGGTTAGTTGTGTAGTCGTTTACACAACTAATGTTTGGCAAATTCTTCTGTCTTTTTGTATGTTCGCATAATGGGTGTTCCCCGATGGTTACAATTTGGGGGTCTTCAAATCACGAGTGAATCGGTTTCTTCTAGGCAAGCATGCTCTAACGTAGACCGCATCATCGCCTAACTTCAGGTGTGATGGTGGTCAAACGCAAGTCTATTAATTATACAAAAAAACAAGCTTTTATTTAACTTGTCCCGTTAGTTAGTATGTAATGGCCACGCTGAGTGGCTTATATTGAGGGACAAATCCCTCGTATAATTATGATAGAACTTCACGTACAGGTAAGTTCGTTTAATCATTAAATGTATCGAAATCACACCTGTTTACACAATACATGGCTGCGAAGAGGTGCGGCCAGGTGCGCAAAGGCAACCGTGATTTTTTTTAATCTTCATATAAATTGCCGTGATGAAGACGTTATTTTATTTAAAAAAACAAGTGAACGAAATTTTTTCCCAAAAATCAATTAAAAATAATTTAAATAAAAATACTGGCGGCCAAATTTTGATAGGCAACCTGGTAAATATATATTCTCCTAATTATAAATATACATAAAAAATTGGTTTTCAGCAAAAAACCGATGAGCGCACCAATCCTGCAGCCGGATCTTATACTAATAAGATTTTTTTTTTAACGCTGATAAGTCCGCGTTTGACCACCAACTCGCCTGTTGGTAAGCGACGATGTGGTCGAAGATGAAGCACGCAGACTTAGAAGATACCTATTCACTCTGGCCTTGAAAAATCTATCTATATAATAAGGCATCTGATAACCGGCGCTTGGGAAAACGAGTCCCATTGTGTAGACCAGTCACGGACTATTTAGTCTCAGTTGTATTCCACGACTATGACCTTGTTATTTGTCAACCAATGTCAAGATGTAATGTGATTTTGATGTCACTCTGAAACGAAATATGTTTGACTTTGCACAGAGGCACTTTAACCTGTTTTATTAGTTAATTGCGAGAGTACATTTTCATAATGCGAAACAACATTTTGGTGATTTTGTGTTAATTGTTTTAGTTTAGTCGTACCTTACGGTTTCACCTGTATAAAAATATATTCTAACCAACTCAATTAAACCAGTTTAGTTGCTGTGGTGTAATAACATGAAATGTCATCATTATTATCATCATTTTAGCAGTAGGACGTCCACTGGTGGACATAGGCCTCCCCCGTCGATCTCTAAAAGGACCGGTTGGAAGCGGCCTGCATCCAGCGTCTCCCTGCGTGTATCATTTAAAATACTTTGTTCATCAAGATAAAAAATAAACATGAGGTCTTCTGTTGTCGGAGGCCAAGACCCAATTTAGACCATTTGTCACCGACATAGCTGTTAAAATTTGCAAGTTGAAGTGGCAATGGGCAGGCCACATCGCTCGAAGAACCGATAACCGATGGGGAAGAAAGGCTCTGGAGTGGAGACCACGAACCGGAAGACGCAGCGTAGGGAGGCCTCCCACTAGATGGACCGACAACATTGTGAGAGTCGCGGGCATCCAGTGGATGCAAAAGGCAGGCTGTCGTTCAGTGTGGAGGTTAAAGGGGGAGGCCTATGTTCAGCAGTGGACGTCTTCTGGCTGATGATGATGATGAAGACCCAATTTGGGGTAATCGTGCCACCCTAGTAGTATCACCATAAAATTACATAAAATATCATCATCATCATCATCATCATTTGAGCCGTAGAACGTCCACTGGTGGACATAGGCCTCCCCCATCGATCTCCAAAAGGGCCGGTTGGAAGCGGCCTGCATCCAGCGTTTCCCTACGGTCTCTTTTAGGTCTTTTGTCCATAAAATATAATTCAAGTTTAAACACTTTTTATATCATAGGTGGCACATAAGCTAACGGGCCATTTGATGGTAAGCGATCACCATCATCACCATCACTATATTTAGGTTATGTAAGAGGTCCATATTTATTTTTGCGCTTTTGCTATGCTAAGCAAATCACTGAAATCGAGTATACAGATTGACTTTGTTCAAGCAAATCACAGCTTAAACCGTGGCTAGCAGATTTTTCGTAAAATCATTACCACAAAATGAAAGCCGCGTTTGTCACTTGTCTAGCGTCAAATTTCATAAAAATACCTTTAAAGTCAACTTGCCTAACTTTTAGACATCATTAGCTAACGATTTAAATGAATATCGGGACTTATCGTAAATTATTTTATTTAAAAGTTATTATTAGCTAAAACAATGTCGAAACCTTGATTACTTATCTTTTTTTGTGGTAAAGCCAATAAATGTATATAAACAAACTGTGACAAAAACTTGAAATGTAATTACTTGACATAAAATCTAGCCTATAAGTGTGTAAGTAAATACCCTCACTGTAATGGCTAAAATTTATGACTTTATGAGCTTTACTTAGTTCTAGGAGATAGTTTTTATATGAAGTGCTAAAAGCCGAAAGTTTACTGTGTCCTTAGAGATTGAAAAAGTTCAAATAAAACCGGCCAAGTACGAGTCGGGCTCGCGCATTGAGGGTAACATAACTTGTTAGCTACTAAAGTACAAAATATAGTGTAAATAAACAACATCCCATCAAGTGTATCATGTACCCCTCATTTTCAAAAATCTTTCAGAGCGCCTGGTTAATGCGACGCGTGACCAAAATGCTGGCGTGTTTCTGGCTCAACGCATAAGCATTGTTATTCAACGTGGTAATGTCGCCAGCATGCTGGGCACGCTGCCAACTGGTAGTGGGCTTGAGCATTTGGATTGTCTTTAGACCTTCAACGGTCTATGGGCAGTCTAACTGTATTTGTAGTTTTAGTTTTAGCTTGTATTTTGTTTAGTTAATAAAGGCACTTGCCCAGTAAAAAAAATTCAAGTGTATTGTGATTAACTAAGTAAATTCGTTTAAGTTAAAGAAATTGTAGTCAAGTATAACAAAAGTCACGGACCCTGGAGTCCGTGGAGTTGCATTTTAAAGAAATTAATTAAAAAAAAAACATCATATCAACGCCCAGGCGGTCACCCATCCAAGTACTGATCGCGCACGACGTTGCTTCACTTCGCTGATCGTACGAGTACCGGTGTTGAACATTTGTTACCCAGGTGGTGTCAAAATGTTCAACACCGGTACATGAGACATAAAAAAAACCTAGATTTAAATTAAATAGTAACAATATTTTATTTATAATCATCATCATCATCATCATCATCAGCCAGAAGACGTCCACTGCTGAACATAGGCCTCCCCCTTTAACCTCCACACTGAACGACAGCCTGCCTTTTGCATCCACTGGGTGCCTGCGACTCTCACAATGTCGTCGGTCCATCTAGTGGGAGGCCTCCCTGCGCTGCGTCTTCCGGTTCGTGGTCTCCACTCCAGAACCTTTCTTCCCCATCGGTTATCGGTTCTTCGAGCGATGTGGCCTGCCCATTGCCACTTCAACTTGCAAATTTTAACAGCTATGTCGGTGACTCTGGTTCTTTGGCGAATATCTGGTTATTTATAATGTTACACGGGAATTACTCACGTAAGATTAAGCTGGTTACTCCGACTAAAGTGAGTAATTCCCGTGTAATATAAACAAATAGTGCAAAACCACGTCAGTTTCAATAATAAAATTAAATAGTAACAATCTTCTAATAATATGTTATTATCTCTACATAGTATAAATAATTAAAGTCGCTTTCCGCGTCTGTCTGTCTGTTTGTCTGTATGGCCGCTAACTCCTCCTAAACCACGCAATGGATTTTGATGCGGTTTTCACCATCAGTTAGATAGATTTTCACGGAAGGTTTATATATATAACTAGCGACCCGCCCCGGCTTCGCACGTAAATTACACGCGTGCGAAGCCGGGCGAGCGGGTCACTAGTGTTATAATAATATGTTCAAAACTTTATTTTAACTTTGTATAAGTTCATTCCAATTGGTGATTGGATATTCACACATGTACGAGTATATTATGTATGTACACACATGACCTCACATTTTCATTACAAATAGAAATGATCGTAGAAATTAAAAAAAAAAGTAACAAGATATATTATAAGATGAGAAACAGGTGTTTTCTCACAATATTTATTTTAAGATAATTATATAAACATAAAAATACCTTTATAGTAGTTTTAGATTAATTTTAGTTTTAGATTAGTTTTAGTTATAAATTTAAATTTAAGATAATTTTTATTTTACTTGTAATTTTTATTGAATAAACAAGATATATAAATAAAAAAAATAAAAAAAAATTGTTTGTAACTTTATTTTATAAACCCATTCTAAGAATAAAGTTACGGAAGTTCGATAAATATGTTCAAGGAGTTTATTCCTTTTACGCCGTACAAGTATTTTTAAGGTTCCGTACCCATAAGGTAAAAACGGGACTCTATTACTAAGCCTATATACGATGTCTGTCTGTCCGTCCTACTTTAAACGGCTGTATCTTTCGAACCGTAATTAGATAGCCAGTTGTTTTTTTTTTACAGAATATGAAATGTTACAGCGGATTAATTAAGTAATAATAAAAAAGTCAAAAAATAAACAAGAAAGGGGGGTCCCCATACAACAAACGTATTTTTTTAATGTATTATTGCGTTAGCTCTAATGTAAAAATGGTAATACGTACAAACGTCAAGTTTGGCAAAATTATAGTACATACTCAAAAATATAACAGCAGATAATAAATAATGGCCAAGTGCGAGTCAGTGACAAGTTTCTGTTCATTACCAAGTTATAACTGGTAATTTCGTTATTGAATTTTGTGATGTACCACTCGCACTTGGCCGGTTTATTTTGTTTATTACATAACTAGTGGGCCGCCCCGGCTTGGCACGGGCGAAGCCGGGATATATAGCCTATGTCAACCGGGGATAGTGCAGCATCCCAACAGTGAAAGAATTTTTCAAATCGGTTCAGTAGTTTCGGTGCCTATTCAATGCAAACAAACAAACAAATCTTTCCTCTTTAGTATAGAAGATAGGCTTGTTAGTGGAATAAACTATGCGTTTTTTTTTTTTTTTTTTTTAATAGAATAAGTGGCAAACAAGCTACGGGCCACCTGATGGTAAGTGGTCACCGCTGCCTATAGACACCTACAATACCCGGGGCATTGTCAGTGCGTTGCCTACCTTTGAGGACTCTATTCACCCTTCGTTTGAAGCAGTCCAAATTATACTTCGGAAGAAAAACGGAAGGTGGCAAGCCATTCCACAACTTACAGGTGCGTGGCAGAAACAATCGATCAAATCGAACAGTGCGAGACTTCCACGCACAAAAATAATGTTTTCACTGTTACCTCACCTAATGTTAATAGATAATACTATCCTGGATGGAGCACGCTTGCTTAAAAGAAACCGATTCGCTCGCGAAAAGAAGACACCCAGACACCCACTTAGAAAAAACAAAAAAAAAAAAATACCCATAGACAACTAAGGTCTAGAGATAATCCAAACGCTCACCCACTACCAGTTGGCGAAATTCCCAGCAAATTGGCGGCATTCACGATGAATAGCACTAATTTAGAAATAATTTCATTGGTAATCAGAAATTTCAGTCGTTTATTTCAAAGTGAAGGTTATCGTTATCAAGATAGGCAATTAAAGCGGGATTCTAAATCTGAGATCTATTGCCAGGGATGCGGGCGACGCGAGATTACTCGCCCTTCAACTGGAGACACACGGAACAAAGATTTTTTTAAATAGATTTAGAATTAATTTTATTTATTCCAAATAACGTAGACAATGGCATCGAGTCTGATGTACTCTAAACTAAATTTGACAGCTCTAAAATTGTTGCCATCTAAAATGAAAAGAGAGGCAGATAATTTTAGTCCTGTCGAATTGGTTTAGTTTAGTGAGTGGTATGACAGAATCGACGCCAATGGCATCGATTCTGATGTACTCAAAACTAAACTAAAAAAGTAAATTTGACAGCTCTTAAATTGTTGCCGACGCCATTGTCATTGCCATTGTCGACGCCAATGGCGTCAATTCTGTCATACCACTAACTAAACTAAACCAATCTGACAGGACTAAAATAATAAGCCTCTCTTTTCTTTTCAATATGTGAAAGAAGGATGGCAACAATTTTAGAGCTGTCAATATGTGAAAGAAGGATGGCAACAATTTTAAAGCTGTCAATGACAGCTCTAAAATTGTTGCCATCCTTCTCTACACCCTTCTGTTCACGCTTCTTCCTCTTTTTCCTTTCTTGTTGTCCCGTGTAATATAAATAAAATGTGTGACAACCACGTCAGTTTCTATAATAAAATTAAAAACATGTTTTCAAATCGTGAAAGTAAAAAAATAATAAAAAATAGTGCGTGGAGTCCCTCCGCGCGGAAGAAGTTATACTTCAACAAGGAACCCTAAAGTTATAACTAGGGCAAAAATATCAACAATTTAAAAACATGCTTTTCTCGAGATTCGAACCTAGCTCCTTAGGCTTCTCAATCCATTAGCGACACCATTACACTACCGGATCTGCTAATCGCAGCGCGAAAAAAGGATACGCATTTCGCAACCATACGAGAGAGAAAAATTCCCCCTCCATGGTAGCGTTAAACGTTTAACGCAACCTTGTTGCAAGTCGCATAAGAAGTATAACTTCAATAACAACATAAACCATTTGAGATAATCATAGTTGTTAGACTTATTTATCTAAGTTTTAGTTTCAAAACGCCACAAGTCCCGTCAACATATCCAGACGTATGTTTCCACGCTTTGACTTAATTAGAAAAGCACTACTAGGACAGCGAGTTCATATTCCATCCTAGGTTCTATTTGACGAGTATGGACCCGTCAAATAGAACTCGTCAAATAGCTTCAATACGTATGGAAAATTGAGCTGAATCAATTTTATATAACAACATAGAGATAATCGTATTTCCTGAATATTCTATCAACATCATTTCAGCCATAGGACGTCCACTGCTGGACATAGGCCTCCCCATCGATCTCCAAAAGGGCCGGTTGGAAGCGGACTGCATCCAGCGTTTCCCTGCGGTCTCTTTTAGATCGTCCGTCCATCTTGTGGGTGGACATCCTACGCTGCGCTTACCGGTCCGTGGTATCCATTCCAGAACCTTTCAGCCCCATCGGCCATCTGTTCTGCGTGATATGTGCCCTGCCCACTGCCACTTCAACTTGCTAATTCGGTGGGCTATGATGGTAACTTTCGTTCGTCTACGGATCTCCTTATTTCTGATTCGATCTCGCAGAGAAACCCCGAGCATAGCCCCATAATGAATATTCTATCGAACGGTATTATTCCATCCAGCTGTCAAGGAAGGGAAGTAAAAACTACAAAATTAAATTAAAAACGAATCTACATAATATGATTAATAACGGGATATTTACCGTGGTAAGTTTGTGGATGGAGCTCCCGATATTTCGGCGCAGTAACATGCACCATGTTCACGGGAAGACTGAAGAATGCAGGTGGTTGTCAGAAAATGTCAAAGTTAGATGCAGACAAAATGATCTACCCTCTTAGTCTTTTGCTACTGTTTTTTTATGATTAATAGGCTTGCGTTTGACCACCATCACGCCTGATGTTAAGCGATGATGCGGTCTACGTTGGAGCACGCTTGCCGAAAGCGTGAAGAAACCGATTCACTCGTGATTTGAAGACACCCAGATTGTAACCAAAAATATCACTGGAACTCAAACTTGAACCTAAGTCCCGACCAGATAAATACTCACACCTGTTCACAACCTTATCACGGTAAATATCCCGTTAATGATCACGTAACTGTAGTGAACAACCGTGATAATTTATATATAAATCGAACCTAATACTTAGGTACTTCAGAGTAGCTTCTATTATAATTAGTTTTTCCAATTTGCTTGTTTACAAAATTAACAAACAAACATTTTATTATTATACATAGAGTTTTACATTTGATAATATTTTCAAATGCCTATCTTGGCAATAATGAAAAATACTTGGTGTGTATTTTAACTAGATATTACTTATTTTGTAACGAATATTTTCATTGCTACTTTTTGTTATAGCGAAAATAAAGTGGGATCTAATTGTACTATTACACAATCGTTTCGCAATTAACGTATTTTGTCGTAAGAGGCAGTTCTGTTATCAGCGGTTGTTTAGGATTACTGCCACGGCGTATTACGTAACTTGGAGATTACGATGGTTAATGCATGTCTGTCTCTTACGTAAGCAGCGTGACAAAGTGAGCAGGAATTAGGTGCCTTTATAAGTTTTTGAAGAAATTAGATCATTTATTTAATTCATTCAGTTCAACAAACCGCTAGGGCTCCAGGGAACACCCCTTCTGGGGTGCCTGGGCAAGTCTGATTCCCACTCCCGGCGCCGGCCCAAGCCGAGGTTCGTACCTTCGAGGTGCCCTTGTGCTAGTCGCCCAAAAACTTAAACCATCAAGTTATGCCGAACGCACTCTGCGTTCGCGAACTAGTCCGGTCCATCTGTAGAGGCCAAAAGGCCAACATTACAAGTCAATATAAAAAAAAGATCATTTATTGAAGTGAATCTTCTTATGCGACTTCCATCAAGGTTGTGTTAAATGTTTAACGCTACCATTGAAGGGAAATAGAAAGAGACACAGCGAGAGTTTTAGATGCTATCTATGAGGAAATTTTGAAACTTGTACATCCTTCTCATAGTTTATTAGTTCACTAATATTTGCATAGATGGCAGAACTTGCGACTTCCAACAAGGTTGCGTTAAAAGTTTAACGCTATCATGGAGGGGGTATGAAAGCACTGTTGCGTTAAACGTTCAACGCGCCTAGGGATGGAGAAATGGGGAGGGGGAATAGAAAGAGACAGAGCGAGGTTTTTTTTAGAAGGACCACTATTACCGATATAGATGCTCAGATTTGTAAGTTGAAGTGGCAATGGGCAGGCCACTAGAAGAAGAACCGATAACCAATAGGAATGAAAGGTGCTTGAGTGGAAACCACGAACCGGAAGACGCAGTGTAGGTAGATTGATTGATAGATAGGGTGATTGGATGCAAAAGGCAGGCTATCATTCTGTATGGAATTCTAAGGGGCAGGCCTATGTTTAGTAGTGGATGTTTTCGGGCTAATGATGATGACTCCTATATTATTCAGCTCTACATTTGGCATACCAGTGAGCTGATATTAGAATTTGAGCTTGGGAAAAAGTGCGATAAGCCAATGCATCGTCAGTTTTAGGCGTATTGCAAAAAACAAAAGCGTGACATGACTTACCACTTCAGACAGACAGACAAGGGAAATAGGGTAAGGTCACGTGGCTTGAGCAAATGCGTCAGGTCTAAATAAGGCCTGATGCGTTTTTTATGCCATAGGTAGCTGACAAGCAGACGGCCTGCTTAATGGTAAGCAGTCACCGTCGCCTATGGATTCTTGTAACACCAGAGGCATCACAAATACCTTGCCGACCCTTTGGGACTCTATTAACTCGCCTTTTGAAGAACCCCATGTTGTAGCTTCTCGGAAACATCGGAAAGTAGCTCTCTAGCGTACAAAGTAGCGAAAGGTAGCCAATTCCACATTTTGCAAGTGTGAGGCAAGAAGGATCGTGTGAATCACACAGTGTGCGATTTCCACCGATCTATGATGTGTGGATGAGTTTTCAGGCGGTGCGAGCTAGTGCGATGATAAAACCGCAAAGTCGGCGTCGGCCTTTAATTGAACTCACCTTGCAGACGACCTTGTCGCCCTTTTTTTGCATGTTAAATATTAGTTAGTGCATTGGTGGTTCTACAAATATCTTAGTGTGCGTGAAAAATTACTAAATGTGTCGTATTTTAGTGGAAAAAGAACGTGAAACATAGATATATTAGAACACGAACGATAATAATTATTGTACTAAAACCATCGAAATATAATATATTATAGAGTCACAATCGTGCCAAAAATATATCCGAACCAAAACTCGGTGCACGCTACGAATCGCGCCGACTTTTTGGTTAGTTACAAGGTAACCGCGATCCGACTACAACACCGCCCGATGCCAGAGCTACGATGTCATAGCGGACAACTAACGTTGAACACTATGCAAGCGACATAACGTCTAAATTGGAGTAATTGTGGTATTATAAAGTATACTAGCTGCGCCCCGCGGTTACACCCGCGTAGTGATGAAAAATGGTGATGATGATGATGAAAAGTAGTTTATGTCACTCTCTAGCTTTTGAACTATACCCATGCAAAAAATCAGGTCCATCTGTCGTTCCGTTGCAGCGTGAACGAGGAACAAACATCCATACATCTAAACATACAAACTTTCGCGTTTATAATATTAGTAGGATAATTATTGAAACAATGTATCTACAATGACGCTCTGACGTTTTTTGACTGTTTTCACTGAGTGATTGTGACTCTATAGGAATTATATCTCGATGACTAAATCGTTATTAAAATCTCCCTTGTTTGTCTGATATTGCCGTAGCACCAACAGGACTCGCTACGTCACGCTGTGCTACGCAGTAGTCGTGCTACGCTGTTGTCGTGCTACGAATCACGCTACGATGTCTACGTTACCCTTGCGTTGCGGTTGTTTTGACCACACCTAGATTTTCTCTATTACGAGATAAATCTCGTACCACAACACCAAAATGAATGTATTGTCAGCAGCAAATTGAATTATTTCTAATCTGAGGTCGAATCTAATGTCTTTATATTTGGGTCCATGTCGCGTGACCGAGGGTCGAGTGTGTGTATCGGAGAGATACAACGAGCGAATGAAACGCGATATCTGTACACAGGGCTATGTAGGATCACACTTGAACTGCTGGTCAATGTTTAGAGAGTACTGGGAGTATATCATATTAGTGTCTTATATATTCCGAAAGATAAGATCTAAGATAGCCCGTTGGTCCAGTTGGTAGTGAACCTGCCTTCTGAGCTTAGGGGCGTGGGTTCGATTCCCATCTAGGACAAACATTTGTGTGATGAACATTTGTGTTTGTTCTATATCTGGGTGTTAATATCTATTTAAGTATGTATTTAAACCTATATATGTATGTATATCAGTCTCTGGCAGCCATATCACAAGCTTTGCTTAGTTTGGGGTCAGATGACCGTGTGTGCAAAAAATGTCCCGAATATTTATTTATTTTATTTTATTACTAACCGACTTCAAAAAAATAGAAGGTTCTCAATTCGACTGTGTGTTTTTTATGTTTGTTACGCGATTACTCCACCAATTATGAATTGACTAGCTGCGCACCGCGGTTTCACCCGCGTAGTGATGAAAAATGATGATGATGATGATGATGAAAAGTAGCCTGGCTTTTGAACTATACCCATACAAAAAATCAGGTCGATTCGTTGTTCCGTTGCAGCGTGAAAGAGGAACAAACATCCATACATCTATACATACAAACTTTCGCGTTTATAATATTACTAGCGGTCCGCCCCAGCTTCGCACGGGTATAGATTATAGCCTATGTCAAATCGGTTCAGTAGTTTCGGAGCCTATTCAATGCAAACAAACAAACAAACAATCAAATCTTTCCTCTTTATAATATTGTATTAAGTAAATAGTTAGATATTGATGATTTTTTTTAATGTGGTAGGTCATACTTCAAAGGTAGATCGCTTTATGAAAAAATAAAAATATTATACACAGATGAGGGTCTTTGACCAGTGTGTGTTGCCAGTGATGACATATGGTACTGAAACGTGGTCCTTGACTGTTGGCCTTTTGGAAAAACTCAGAGTCACACAGCGGGCAATGGAGAGAGCTATGCTCGGAGTTTCTTTGCGCGATAAAATCCGAAACGTGGATATTCGCCAAAGAACCAGAGTCACCGACATAGCTGTTAAAATTTGCAAGTTGAAGTGGCAATGGGCAGGCCTCATCGCTCGAAGAACTGATAACCGATGGGGAAGAAAGGTTCTTGAGTGGAGACCACGAACCGAAGGACGCAGCGTAGGGAGGCTTCCCACTAGATGGACCGACGACATAGTGAGAGTCGCCGGCATTCAGTGGATGCAAAAGGCAGGCTGTCGTTCAGTGTGGAGGTTAATGGCTTAAAAGCACCCGCTTTCTTCAGTTTTCCCGTGAACATGGTGCATGTAACTGCGCCGAAATATCGGGAGCTCATTCCACAACCTTACCACGGTAAATATCCCGTAAATAATCATATAACCTTAGTGAACAACCGTGATAGTTTAAAAGTGTTTCCCATTTTATCATTAAAAAAAACTCCTGCGGTTGCATTTAACGGGTTAAAAATTACTATATTTCGTTTGTAATTATTTTTTTGTAAAAATGTAATCAATATGTCAATGTTTTTTTTTTTTTTTTTTTTTTTTTTTTATATTCGGGACATTTTTTCACACACGGTCATCTGACCCCAAACTAAGCAAAGCTTGTGATATGGCTGCCAGAGACTGATATACATACATATATAGTTTTAAATACATACTTAAATAGATATTATTAACAACCAGATATAGAACAAACACAAATGTTCATCGCATAAATGTTTGTCCTAGATGGGAATCGAACCCACGCCCCCAAGTTCAGAAGGCAGGTTCACTACCAACTGGACCAACGGGCTATCGTATATAACTCATCATACAGCTCAGTTTAGTTCAGCCTATAGATCTAGCAAAAAATAGTAGTTCTGTGATTCAGTTAATACGGCTGTATGTACATCCCCACAGATCACGCAATCTGTCTAGAAGTTCTCCACTGATCGGAAGCTTCGATTATATCGACCACTGTTGGTACTAGTTGTTTGTATGTTCACGCTGTTTGCTTTGTTTCAGGTTCGTTTTGGCGCGGTTGTGTGTGTTGCCATTTGATTTATTACGCTCAACTTATATCACTTGTATTTGCGAGACACTGTTTTTTACTAGGAGCCATGTTGGATCTACTATTGGTGTCTATTAAACAGAGCATAAGAGCCGTGGAAGCCTATTTGGGAAACCACTAGACTTGAAAGAGTGAGGTCGCGGGTTCAAACCCCGGGTGACCAACCAATGAGCTCTTTGGAGTATGTGTACGGATTTTCATACCACTGGCTTTTCGGTGAAGGAAAACATCGTGAGGAAACCTGCATACGTACGGAGAAGGAATTTAATTGCGTATGTGAATCCACCAATCCGCAACTTGGCCATCATGGTGGATATGGCCCAATCACTCTTTTGGGGGTAGGCTAAAAGTCCAGCAGTGGACTGTTAAAAGGCTGATTATGATTAAACAGAGCATTATAGAACAAATTCGCTAGTTGTTTGTGCAAAATCTAAAGTTAATGAATTGATATGTTTTGTTTTAGTTGTTATTGTTGCTATTACTTTAATTAAATCACGTGAACCTTTAAGTCACATTTGTTAGTAGAATTTTTTTCAATAACAGGCTTGGGTTTGGCGGCCTTTTCGGCCAATTTGCCTGATGTTAAGCGATGATGCGGTCTACGATGGAGCACGCTTGCCTAGAAGAAACCGATTCACTCGTGATTTGAAGACACTCAGATTGTAACTATCGGGGAACACTCATTTAGGCAGCGCATAACACAGAATAGCAGCTCGCACAATAAAAGTGGAATCAAAGCGCTTCGTACAGGTTTTCGCAATGTCAACTATAGAGTGGTTAAATTTTTCGTGTCCACTCTGGCAGCAAGCCACGGCCATTGAAGTTGTTATGCATAATTAGTTTATGCCCACAACTTTGTGTAGTCTTTTAAATAAACTTTCAACTCCTATTATAAAATAAATAAAATAAAAATATTCGGGACATTTTTGCACACACGGTCATCTGACCCCAAACTAAGCAAAGCTTGTGATATGGCTGCCAGAGACTGATATACATACATATATAGGTTTAAATACATACTTAAATAGATATTAACACCCAGATATAGAAAAAACACAAATGTTCATCACACAAATGTTTGTCCTAGGTGGGAATCGAACCCACGCCCCCAAGCTCAGAAGGCAGGTTCACTACCAACTCGACCAACGGGCTATTATCCTCTATTAATAGGTTCTTTTCGCAAAATCCTTTCTTAGCGGACTTCTTTTGATAGTCTGTTGGTCCAGTTGGTAGTGAACCTACCTTCTGAGCTTGGGGGCGGGGGTTCGATTCCCACCGAGGACAAACATTTATGGGATGAACATGACCGTGTGTTTATCTATATAAGTATTTATTTAAAACTATTTAATTATGTATATCAGTCTCTGGCAGCCATATCACAAGCTTTGCTTAGTTTGGGGTCAGATGACCGTGTGTGCAAAAATGTCCTGTATTTTTTTTTCTACACATAAGTAGTGCGAATAGAGTTTCAAAATTGAGCTTTCACGTAGACGAGTGTACGTTTTATTATCAAGATTCAGAGAGGCACAATCACCAGCTGGTGTTTGTTATGAGCTAATTTATGAGTAAATTTATTGCAAACCGCGACTACAAGCCCTGTGCTCAGTCTCGAGATATTTTACGTTAACGATCTAGGTGACGTGTTTAAGCTCTAATGCAAATGTTATACACACTCATTAATAATGAAAGAGATATAAGTTTGTTAACGCTTCTATTATTCAATCCATTTTGCGCTGATGCTGCTACTTTATAATTGATCATTACTTTAAACACATGAGTCCTGAGCCTCTTATACCAAATTTGACGGTTTTAAATCAATTTTATTCAGCTAAATTACAATATTTGAGCTGAAAAAAAATACATGTCACAGATACATCTGTGTTAGAGTTTATGATTTGGTTCAAAACACGATAGAATAAACTTTTCTCGATCAAAAAAAAATCTGAAACAATGTCGACTTAGTTTATTTTTTTCATTTTATGCTCTTATGAAAGCTCGTAACAACTTGGAAATTGCATGTACTGAAAGGCAATATTATTCAGCATTTTTTTATTTGGATAGATTTTTGATAGTGAATAGTGTCGTTTTTTAGTGAAATTAAAAGCGTAAAAAGGACGCGAGAATTTTGGCGCGCCGCGTTCAGTGCCGCGCCAGGCGTCATCGAGGTCGGACCTATGCTCGTTTTTGTCGTTGCACTCCCCCCGCGGGCGTCCTGACTGTAGCATTGTAAAATACATCGTCGCTATAACTTGGCGGGGGCTGAGGGAGCGTTTTGTTGCCTACGCGCCTCGGATAACCTCCCGTTAAATTATTATAATGTGCGAGACTTCATATAAAACGTATGAAAATGATTTTTGAGTTGTGACCTGGCCCGCTACAGCCAAGCCGGCATTTTTTGCGCGTGCGTTAAAAGTGTGAAAACCTCGCCTTAAACATTCTGTTGTGTAACTAGTGGTAAACTTAGATCGCTGCGTTCATCTGTTGGTAGCGTCAGGTAGCAAGCCATCAAATCAAACTGGTATGGCCCCAGGCGAGACGCTGCGCACGCGACTGGTCTTAAAGAGGGTCAGGCTAAATTACATGTTGACATGGAGATATGTGAGTGTCATGATATATTTGAAGATTTTGACTACCGCCATAATTAAAAGTAGATAAAAATTCGTTCGTTATGTCCAATAGGAAAAAAAAAAAAAATATTTACGATATTATACAGATTATTTCTGTCTATCTATACTAATATTATAAAGAGGAAAGATTTGATTGTTTGTTTGTATTGAACAGGCTCCGAAACTACTGAACCGATTTGAAATTTCTTCCACTGTTGGGAAGCTACACTTATCCCCGGGTGACATAGGAAAAAATTAGGGATCCTTACTAAAACTCCAATAATACCCGTGCGAAGCCGGGGCGGACCATTAGTCTATACTAATATTATAAAGAGGAAAGATTTGATTGTTTGTTTGTTTGCATTGAATTGGCTCCGAAACTACTGAACCGATTAGAAAAATTCTTTCACTGTTGGGATGCTGCACTATCCCCGGTTGACATAGGATATATAAATATATAACAAAAAAAGTTGTCCTGTCTTAGAACTGTCAAACGCGCGAAGTTAAATCGTCGTAATTTTTTTTGAAATTTTCCAATTTTCTGCGCAATTTACTTAATTTTTCTTTCCGTAAGAACCTTATACAAAGGACCAGAAAACTTTAAAAAAAATTAAATCAGTAATGTCATTCTCTAGTTATGGCGTGACTAAGGTAAATTATTATTTAGATATTTATTATGAGATATATATTTTTCATCATAATTTAACATAAATATAATCAGCAATATTTGTGCTAGACTATGGATGGACTAGACTTGTAAAATGATATAACAACGTAGCTTTCATTGTGAGCATATTGATTTAGGATGGCAAATTTTAATAATGTTACTATGAAAGCTTTTTTCTGCGAAACTGGTTCTAAAATTTAATATTATGCTGTGGAATTTACAAAAAGATACAAAGAGCATAAGATAAAATAATGCTTATAACTAGCAGTTGGTTGCTACAGCCTTACGATCGGTATAATAATAATTATTATAATTAAAAATTATTACAATTTTTTTTTTATTTATTTACTTTGTCTAATAAACAATAGACTGACAGACCTACTTTCCGCAATTTTTTTTTTTTAAAATAATATAAATTTAATTGCAGCTGTCAGAGTAAATAAATGTTTGGACCAACAAAAAAAAAAAAAATATCAGTAGGTTCCTCACTCTGCAGCCCTAACCACCTGTAGCTTGGGCCCTGCCCCGCTGCCGGCGGCACTCTGGGTTTAGTTTTTTTTAAATAATATTTTGTTTTTATATTTTATTGTAAAAAAAACTTAAATGTAAGAATGAAAATAAATATATGTGTATTATAATAACTAGAAGGTGTCCAAAACTAAAAAATTATAAAGTTTTTTTTAAGAATAGGCTTGCGTCTGACCACCATCTCGCCTGATGTTAAGGGATGATGCGGCCTACGTTGGAGCACGCTTGCCTAGAAGAAACCGATACATCGTGATACATCTTTGCATTGCGAGAAAGTATATCACAAAACGAGAGCTGTTTCGGACCCTATAAAATGGAGCAAAGTATTAATAATAGAGTGAAAAATTGATATCAGGCCAGGAAAGAGTTGATTGCCAGAAGGGTAGGAAGGCATTTTTTTTTTTTTTTTTTTTTTTTTTTCGAGCGGGAAATCTTCAGCACGCCTTAGTATGATGAACTTGGTTAATACCATATTGCTAGGTACAGACCAAAGACCTAGCAGTATTTTATTTTATTATCATAGGTAAACGTACACAGCTACGTACAATATCAGGTAAAACAAGATAAAGATAGAATAGAGGCCAATTACAAGTTTTCACAAATAATAAATTAGATAAACACTGTAGAAAACTGACTCGCATGAAAAATAAACAAGGTAGTCTATACTAATATTATAAAGAGGAAAGATTTGTTTGTTTGTTTGTTTGTATTGAATAGGCTCCGAAACTACTGAACCGATTTGAAAAATTCTTTCACTGTTGGGATGCTGCACTATCCTCGGTTGACATAGGCTATATATCCCGGCTTCGCCCGTGCGAAGCAGGGGCGGCCTACGAGTGTTAAATAAATAAAAGAAAAATAAGAAGAAATTAAAATATACTCATATGAATTAATTTGTGTTCACAAGCTGCTTTAGTTCAAACCACAGAAAAGAGAGGTTAGTAGAACGGAAATGAAAAGGAAAATCTGTCACCCAGCGTTTTGACAGAACCTCGATTGAACATTCTTATTTACGTCAACGCATCGAACTCCGCATCCAAAGAACTTGAACCTTACCTTTTTGGGTTTGGTCGCAAAGTTCTTTGTCCACATCACAGTTGTTAACTGATTTCGAATGACTGACGTTTCGTTTATATGGGTGCAACTGGCTACAACAAATTTTCATACAATGCCTTGACAGCCGTTCTAATTTAACAAAAAAAAATCTGTGAATTAAACACAGATATATTAAACAAGTCAACATCTATTTCCCTAGCAACAGCATTGTATCTACTGCATTCGTATTATAACGCAGCGTAGGGAGGCCTCCCACTAGATGGACCGACGACATTGTGAGAGTCGCGGGCATCCAGTGGATGCAAAAGGCAGGCTGTCGTTCAGTGTGGAGGTTAAAGGGGGAGGCCTATGTTCAGCAGTGGACGTCTTCTGGCTGATGATGATGATGATTCGTATTATAAAACTATAAACTAATGTTATGAATTAAGTTATTCGTGTGATTACGATTCAATAACTCACAAAAAAGAAACAAATCAGTGAGCACAAATCAACAAAAACGCTAAATGATCGAGTGACATGTCCATTCAACCATTCAACTAGGGCTCTTCCCTATTTACTTCGCTGTTTTCTTTGGCGGCCACTGAAAAAGTTACAACCTTTGTCGGAATACGGTCAACTAAACAATCCCGCGAATCCCGCGATCCTCTAAGGAGAAAATAAATTGACCGACTTACCAAGTTTAGCCGTAGTTCTGTCGTCGCAAGAAATTGTCAGGAAATAGTTCAACCCGGTTTTGCCTGATGACTTTATTGGGTTCCTTGGTCTAGGAAATGTGGACCAAAACAATGTCCTAGTAGCCAAGATCTTATTATGTAGCAGTAAATTAGGCGAGCGATTGACACTCTTGTCTCACCTAGGTTATTTCCTAGTACTTAACACATTGATTTACCTACATGTACAATGAGAACGCTAGACTTGAAAGCATGAGGTCGCGGGTTCAAACCCCGGGCCCGTACCAATGAGCTCTTTCGAGCTTATGTACGGATTTTCATACCACTGGCTTTTCGGTGAAGGAAAACATCGTGAAGAAACCTGCATACGTACGGAGAAGGAATCCAATGGCGAATGTGAATCCACTAATCCGCACTGGGCTAGCGTGGTGGATATGGCCCAATCACCCTTTCGGGGGTAGGCTAAAAGTCCAGCAGTGGACTGTTAAGAAGGCTGATTATGATGATGACATAGATGTTAGAATAAGACTATGCCGTTGATTCTGATGTACCATTATCTAAACTAAATAAATTTGACAGCTCTAAAATGGTTGCCATCCATTTTTGACATACTAAAATGAAAAGAGACGCTGATAATTTTAGTCCTATCAGATTAGTTTAGTTTAGAGATTAGTATAACAGAATTGACGCCTATATTATCACTAATATTATAAATCCGAAAGTGTGTTTGTTTGTTTCTCTTTCTCACAGCAACAGAGCAACGGATCGACCTGATTTTTTGCATAGGTATAGTTCAATGTTCGGAGTGACATAGGTTTTTTTTTCATTATTATCAACGTTATCACCATTTTTCATCACTACGCTGGTGAAACCGCGGGGCGCAGCTAGTATATATTTTATTTTTTTATATATAAAAGGCAATGTGTGTATCTATGTATGTATGTTCCCTATGGACTCCAAAATGGCTGGACCGATTTTGTGAAATTTTCAGGCAATCAGACAATAGACCAGCGGGTGATGCTGTGAAGTTTGGTAGACAATTTCATAAAAGTTAACAATGATTTTAACTCGCGGGTGAAACCGCAGGGTGCAGCTTGTTCTATGTATATAACAATGAATCCCTATTTACCGTGGTCACGCCATAACTTGAAAACGACTTTACCGTTTTTTTTTTAAAATAGATTTCTAAACTTTATAGAAGTTTCTTATGGAGAGCAAAATAAAAAAAATGCGCAGAAAATTTCAGAAAACTTAGCAACGATTTTAACTCGCGTGTGAAACCGCGGGGTGCACCTAGTCTGAAATAAACCATGCGTAAAATGTAGATTTTTGTCGATTTTCATTTTAGATTAAATAAGAAATGATATAAATAATATTTTGTAATAAATATACTCTAAATTAGATTAGGGCATAGGCTAGCTGTTTCAGCGATTCTGTTTAGGTGATGAGAAAAGTTGCACGACCGTAAGCCATATCTATGCGCGTTCACGTTCGCGCGATTTTCCGAAATGCGCTGTTTCAGCGCTAATTCGAGCCCGCATTGTGTTAGCTGTGAGGCCCCAGAATCAGTTAAAATTTTCATCAATCACATTCACACAGTAATGTTTGAAACAAAACTTATAAATTGCTATTATTAAGGGTCCTGTATGCCCTCTGCAGCTCTCTCGCTCGCACATTTTCACATTATTGAATATATAAAATCAATGAGTGTGAATTTCCAAAAAGTTACAAATCATGTCTTGGTGTCTATCGTAACATTACAAACAAAGAAATGTTTGCTTCGATATCTTGTAATTTGACGGAATAAAATGACACGAGAAATAAAAATCACTTGTTACCATTTTACTGTGTCAAATTAAAATATATCAAATTGACAATTTCTTTGTTTGTAATATTACGATAGACACCATGACATGATTTTGTTACTTTTTGGAAATTCACACTCATTGATTTTATATCTTCAATAATGTGAAAATGTGCGAGCGAGAGAGCTGCAGAGGGTATACAGGACCCTTAAGGTTGAGATTTGGGACACGTTCAAACATTAAAATTTCAAAAACTTCTCAATCCTAAACCCACCTGTATCAATGTCCACGGTCACAGTAACTGTGAAACAGCCGCAGGCTTTCTGTACAGAATTACCAACTTGTCTGTACAGTTAAATGAGGGAGCCACTACCGTATTTTCTAAACAAACAAGAAAGTCTCCGATAGAATATTTTAGTTCCCTTATTTAGCCAACTCTGTAGATGAGTTGGTCGCCCTGTAGGTACACATTCGTTAAGGCTTTTGTAAAATGGGCCGAAGTTGGCTCGTTAGGAGTTGTATTCGACCCTACTGTACTTATTGCCTCATCTCGTGGGTCGGTTTTGCATAAAACTGTGATTGGACGCTTTGTAGTACGTACTTAGATGATAATTGTTAGTGTTTTACATAAAGGTAAAGTGTGTTTTTTTGTTTGTTTCTGTCATAGGCAGCAACGTACCGAATCAACGCGATTTTTGAGATAGAGTGGTGTGTCACAGATTTATGATTAAATCAGGTTTTGATCAAAAACCTAGAAGCCAAATCAAAAATCGAAAGAAGGCAAAAAATTACCTAATCTATATACATAATTATATAAAAACTAGCGACCCGACCGCCCGGCTTCGCACGGGTGTAATTTACGTGCTAAGCCGGGGCGGGTCGCTAGTTATATAATTATTTAAACTATCCTATCTCTCAAGTTGGATCGAACTGCACATGGTGTGCGAATTTTATTATAATCGGTTAAGTGGTTTAGGAGTCCATTGAGGACAAACATTGTGACACGAGATTTATATATATTAAGATTTATATATATGTGCATATGTTCCCTATTGACTCCAAAACAGTTGGGACCGATTTTGACAAAACTTTCGTCAAGACTACTTTTATGAAGGGTATCCATGGTGGTGAAACCGCGGGACGTAACATAACGTAGACCGCATCATCGCTTAACATCAGACGTGATGGTGGTCAAATGCAAGACTATTATATATATTAAAAAAAAAACAGTAATATTGCTCGAAATATTTCACGAAAAGCAATGTTTACTCATAAAAAATCGTACAACAGCAATTTTAATATAATTACGGTCAAAATGTGAATTGAACTAACGAGATTTTTATTTATCACAATCGTGTTTAGTTTCTCCTTAGGTGAGATGATATGCCTTATCTACAAATAATTCCTACGAACTATCATTCACCACTCAAGGCCAAAATGGCTATCGAATTACGTAAACACTTCGAATATCATCGAAAACCACTTAGATACCTTTAGATAAAAGTGTATAAAACCATATTTCCACTATGAGCAAAGCGAACATAGCGCGTTACTAAACGGAAAGCATGGAGTTAAATACTATAGGTACTTGAAAATTTCGCACCCCATATAGACAATATAGACATTCCTACCTAAAAACACATAGTTTTTTTTTTTGCTCCCATAAAATCGCTTCGACCGCCAAGCAAGTAATTTGCCTGATGGTAAATAGCACGCGTGACTTATGATCAGGTGCGCCGTTTAACCGTGTGTGGTGTTTTGTAAAATGCTGTAGCACCAAACTTTTGAACCTGAAATTCCTACGCTGTTAGAACTGCACTATGTTTGATTACCCTAAGATATAAGGGTGGTAAATTACAATATTCATCATCGTCATCAGCCAGAAGACGTCCACTGCTGAACATAGGCCTCCCCCTTTAACCTCCACACCGAACGACAGCCTGCCTTTTGCATCCACTGGATGCCCGCGACTCTTACAATGTCGTCGGTCCATCTAGTGGGAGGCCTCCCTACGCTGCGTCTTCCGGTTCGTGGTCTCCACTCCAGATCGGTTCTTCGAACGATGTGGCCTGCCCATTGCCACTTCAACTTGCAAATTTTAACAGCTATGTCGGTGACTCTGGTTCTTTGGCGAATATCCACGTTTCGGATTTTATCGCGCAAAGAAACTCCGAGCATAGCTCTCTCCATTGCCCGCTGTGTGACTCTGAGATATTAAGTACAAGTACAATAATAAGCTGTATACATGTCATTTCCGGTATCTGAGTCGCATAGAAATTTCATTGAAATCGGTTTGGTTTTTAAATCAAAATAATTGGAAAAAATATGTCATCCAAGTAAATGAAATTGCATATAAAATTTACTAATTTTAAGATCGGATTATTAAATTGATAATCATGTCCTATTGAAATTTCATACCATCATTACCATACATTATTACTGGTGTGAAAAATAAATATTTCTATATTCTATCGTGCATATGTAAGTTCGCTCCGCTAACACTGGAAGTCCGCCATATATTTCAACTAAATCCTTTCCCCACATCACTCACTCTGACCCTTGATTCCAGCACGTCATACTCCGTCCATCCCTCATATCCCGAGCTGCAACCTTGGTATGCACTTGAGTTGGATCCTTGAGTCATTTATCAGAAACGAGGTCATATGGACGCGCGTGGTCAGAAAAGTCCTTATCAAAAAATTGTATCTTTGAGACGGTCGAACGGTTACCGAGCAAGCCATTTTGGACTGACTTCATGACGTATCTACAAGGTTGTGGAATTTCTACTGAAATTTTATTTATTTTTTTATGAAGTACATATCTTGAATGGGCATTCCAGTTTCTCAATTCGCCTATTCAAAGTTAACTAAAAACTACAACGCAAACTAAAAAAACACACCTGAATTATTGCGAAGTGACAAATCTATACTAATATTATAAAGAGGAAAGATTTGATTGTGTGTTTGTTTGTTTGTTTGCATTGAATAGGCTCCGAAACTACTGAACCGATTTGAAAAATTCTTTCACTGACGGGTAGCTACACTATCCCCGGGTGACATAGGCTATATTCTATACCCGTGCGAAGCTGGGGCAGACCGCTAGTAATAAATAAATTCTGGTTTAAAGCACAGTTTTTTTATATTGTTGTTATTAAAATGTCAAATTCCATTATGTATAAACTGAGATTAAAATAATAGGAAGATCTTGTGGAAAAACGATAATTTAGGTTTGTTATGTGTTTTTTTTAATTTTTTTTGCAGTGAGAACATGATAAGCCGATAATGATGGTGATATGCTTTTGTATGTTCATATTTATAATAAGTTTTTGTGTACTAGCTCCAGCTTAGAGAATAACTGTTCAAGCTTCAACCGCGTGGTCAATTTTTACTGGATAAATATATCTTATGTCACTCTCCGGTCCTCTATCTCTATGCAAAATATCACATCGATCCGTTGCTCTGTTGCTGCGTGAAAAAAAAAAACAACAAATCAACACCCTTTTGCTTAGTTTGGGTAACCACTTAACCAGTATTAAAATGGATAGGGTAACAAGTATACGATGATTTTTTAAGACAACCCATAAAAGAGCTGATAATCTTAAAACGGGTAAACAGATTTTTTTAAATCATAGCTAAAAACATTCTCGATCAAGTTACCTTTAAGAAAACTTCATCTAAATCGGTTCAGACGTTTAAGAGCTACGATGCCATAATGGTCAACATACCAACCTCTGTTTGCGGAGGGGATCAAAAGAGTGTATCAAAATCGTTTTTTTTTTTAGCACACACGGGCGTCTGACCCCAAAAGCAAAGCTTGTGATATGGCTGCCAGAGACTGATATACATACATATTATATAGTTTTAAATACATACTTAAATAGATATTAACAACCAGATATAGAACAAACACAAATGTTAATCACATAAATGTTTGTCCTACGTGGGAATCGAACCCACACTCTTAGGCTCAGAAGGTAGGTTCACTACCAACTGGACCAACGGGCTATCAGAATCCTCTCAATTCTAAAAGAGACCGCAGGGAAACGCTGGATGCCGCTTCCTACCGGCCCTTTTGGAAATCAACGAGGGAGGCCTATGTCCAGCAATGGACGTCCTACGGCTGAAATGACGATGATGATCAATATGTTATACTAGTGGTCCGCTCCAGCTTCGCACGGGTATAGATTATAGCCTATGTCACCCGGGGATAGTGTAGCTTCCCGTCAGTGAAAGAATTTTTCAAATCGGTTCATTAGTTTCGGAGCCTATTCAATGCAAACAAACAAACAATCAAATATTTCCTCTTTATAATATTAGTATAGATAGTATAGATCAATAAAAATATTATTCAGTTTCGGGAAACAATATAGACTAGCATTAAAACTAAATTCATACTACGAATTACCACTTGATCTGATATTTCTCCAAACCTCTTTCAATTTTCCAGACAAAAAAGAAAGGTCAGTATAATAAGGATACTATTATTATCTGCCTTAACCACGCGTCCTGGGAACTGCACTTGATTCAAGGAGAAAGGACACTTCATCGTCCTGACCTTCGAAGTCTTTAGGACGGTAACAGGACGGTCTTTAGCAGTAACTTATCAAGGATGTGGCTCGGCCGTTATGTCCTCGCGAATGAAACTTTTATAGCTGATTGAGCAATCGGAACCCCGAAGATAAAGATTTATCATTTACACACAGGCAGAACCTTATGACTGACAACCGAGTGATTCCTGGACAACCCATGGCCCTCTAAAAATCTTTGTCAACAATATCGTGGCTTAAATCAGTTCTGATGCAGGTAGTTTTTTTTTTTTTTTTATATATAATAGTATGTAAACAAGCGACGGGCCACCTGATGGTAAGTAGTCACCTATGGACACCCACAATACCCGGGGCATTGGCGGTGCGTTGCCAACCTTTGAGGACACTATCAAAAAAAAAAAAAACATTTTTTTTTTTTTTTTTTTCATATCTCTATCAAAAATTCTCTCAAAGGTCTTCCCGCCTAGCTTCAACATGAAACGTGAATAGAGTCCTCAAAGATAGGCAACGCACTGACAATGTCCCGGGTATTGTAGGTGTCTATAGGCAGCGGTGACCACTTACCATCGGGAGGCTAGTAGCTTGTTTGCCACTTATTCTATTAAAAAAAATACGTTTTAAAAAGAGTGTCTTTAACTATAACACTGTTAGTGTTGCAGTTGTCTATAGTCGGCTGTTTCCGCTTACCATCACGTAACCACAATATGCTTGTTTGCCGTTCTATATTAGTATCTGTTATAAATTTTTTACAAAATAAAAAATACACCTACTTGGCCTATTATACAAATACAAATATTTTTATTGTAATTACATTAAATTCATTGCTTATAATATGTAATTGTAAAATTGTACAAAATTGTATACAAAATCAGACTGCCGATAGACCCCTGAAAGTCCAAAGACAATCCAAATAATCGCGCCCAGTATCAGTTGGCAGCGTACCCAGCATGCTGGCGGCATTTCCACGCTGAATTGCAATGCTTATAAAATGCGTTGAGTCAGAAAAAATGCTATGAAACCAAGCTAAAGCTCAAAGCTATTGAATTCATGATTGTAAAAATTCTGGATGGCACAGAAATGTTACGGGCAATTGTGGCGCTACCATCAGGCAGACGACCTGCTATTACTGCAGGCTTTGATGTCCCACTGCTGGGCATAGGCCTTCCTTTGATTATGCCAAACACCTCTCATCATTCATTTGCATTAAAAATCCAAACACTTTATCATTGATACGATTTTTAACCGTATGTGCAGTGCAGGTACCGTTCTTTATCGATAGTCAAATTCGATAAAATGCTATAGAATCGATCATAGCGAGTACTGATTAAAAGGCATTTTATCGAATTTGACGATCTCAACTGTCAAATTTGATGATCGATAAAGAACGGTACTTGCACTGGTGTTTTGTTACTACCCATTTTATTGATATTAAGTATCACTTGGATGCTTACTGTAGTCGACCGCTTATCTGCAATCCACGTACGCGTGTAAGAATGTGGCCCTACTCCGCGGGACTTTCTAAACTTTGGCCAGATTCCGGAAATAGTTCCAAAACTCCACATTCGAATGCCCTAATGAAGATTACCAGGCGACCGAGTCTCTTCCGAAGGAAATTTCAAGGGCAGATGCGTTGATACATAATATAAAGATATGCTCTACCGAACATAACTGTGCACAGAACACATTGTGTGAATAAAGTGTCTTGCTCTTATCTAGCTGGATTATAAAATTAATGAGAAAATTCCAACATATTCAGCAAAAAGAAATGATTTTCCAGACGATAAACATGTGCTTAAACTGCGAATCTAACGTCTAATTTCACTAACATAATAACTAAAGTGGTCTACTAAAAGGTTTTGCGTCAGCAATGTTCAACACTTTTCTAGTTAGTTACGACATTACCTATCCCGCGTTGCTACGTAACGCCAACCTTTTTACAATAAATATATTTTGATAAGTATATTATGCGTATAACAATGCTGCTGAAATTTATTAATTTCTAGTAAAATAAGCGTTTGTTCTAATGTTTTATTTATAACAAATATGATAAATACATTACATACATTGAAGAAAAAAAATTGCATTTTTTTTATAGTAGATAGGCTTGCGTTTGGCCGTCATCTCGCCTGATGCCATGCGACGATGCGGTCTACGATGGAGCACGCTTGCCTAGAAGAAACCGATTCACTCTCGACTTGAAGACACCCAGATTGTAACTATCGGGGAAAACCCATTCAGGCAGCGAATTCCACAGACTAGCAGTTCGCACAATAAATGTGGAATCAAAGCGCTCCGTACGGGTTTTCGGAAAATTTCTGAGATATAAGCGTTTAAAGTTTTTGGTGTTGATATAGTGTGGATGCGCTGTCCTTGTCCCGTCTTTTGAATTTGAATTTATGATCAGATTTTTAGGGTGTAATAAAAAAAAATAACACATCCCTATTGTAACTGATCACCAGTTATGAGTAATTCTAGCCTATTTGTGTCTATACGATAGTACCAAGCAACGTATCTGTGTAATTGTTTGTTCAAAGGTTTTCAACTCTTTGAACCAATTTCCTTTAACGATACGACTTTACCAGACATACCAATTAGGTAACTGTTATTGTTGCGTAATAGTCATTAAAGAGAAAATTGGTTTAAACCAATTAGGAACATAGATTTGTGTGTTTCTTATAGCGAACTATGTACGTGTACAAATTGAACATGTGTATGTGTGTACATGTGATGACATATGGTACTGAGACGTGGTCCTTAACTGTTGGCCTTTTGGAAAAACTCAGAGTCACACTGCGGGCAATGGAGAGAGCTATGCTCGGAGTTTCTTTGCGCGATAAAATCCGAAACGTGGATATTCGCCAAAGAACCAGAGTCACCGAAGTGGCAATGGGCAGGTCACATCGCTCGAAGAACCGATAACCGATGGGGAAGAAAGGTTCTGGAGTGGAGACCACGAACTGGAAGACACTGCGTAGGGAGGCCTCCCACTAGATGGACCGACGACATTGTGAGAGTCGCGGGCATCCAGTGGATGCAAAAGGCAGGCTGTCGTTCAGTGTAGAGGTTAAAGGGGGAGGCCTATGTTCAGCAGTGGACGTCTTCTGGCTGATGATGATGATGATGATGTGTGTACAAGCGTCCATGTACAATAAATAGGGTCATGTACACAAATGTTTATTTAAGTTAAATAAAAATCTTAATATTATAAAAAAAATTGCTAGCGTTTGATCACAACTCACCTGATGGTAAGTGACGATGCAGTCTAAGATGGGGCACGCTTGCCCATGAGATGCCTATTCACTCTTGTCTTGAAGAGACCCAGGTTGTACTTTGTAGGGAACTCCGAGGCAGGAAGCGCATTCCATTCCTGTGCAGTTCGTATTAGGAAGGAATTTTGGAAACGCTGCGTGCGAACTTTACCAAAGTTCACGACGTAAGGATGGAATGTCCGCCTCGATGACCTATGGTGGAAACGGGCCTTTGAATTAACAATCCAGAATACAGATTTTTATTTCTCACATAAATTGAGCATTGCCATTCAACGTGGCAATGCCGCCAGTATAAAGGGTATCTATAACTACCTCACCGGGCTGGTAAAGCACCGCCAACACCGCTAGTGTTGGAAGTGTCCATAAGGGGCGGTTTCTGTTTACCATTAGGTGGACCGCAAGCGCGGCTGCTCTTTTTGTTTAAAAATAAAGGAGCCTTTACAGCCACTAATGGTCATGGATCACACCAACAAGATTATGTCATCATCAGCCAGAAGACATCCACTGCTGAACATAGGCCTCCCCCTTTAACCTCCACACTGAACGACAGCCTGCCTTTTGCATCCACTGGATGCCAGTGACTCTCACTATGTCGTCGCCGTCGGTCCATCTAGTGGGACCTACCTATGCCGCGTCTTCCGGTTCGTGGTCTCCACTCCAGAACCTTTCTTCCCCATCGGTTATCGGTTCTTCGAGCGATGTGGCCTGCCCATTGCCACTTCAACTTGCAAATTTTAACAGCTATGTCGGTGACTCTGGTTCTTTGGCGAATATCCACGTTTCGGATTTATGACAAGATTATGTATGAATTCATAATAATGTTGTTAATATTATACGATAATTAATTCACGTATAATTAAGCGGGTTACACAAAAAAAATATAACCATGTCAGTTTCCATAAATAATGACATTTTCAGCGCTTGTCATCAGTAGATAAAATATAATTATCATTCATTTATTGATTCAATTTTATTATCATTTATTGATTTATAGTTTTAATGTCATAATTATTCCTCCATTGATTCATTTTCATATTTTTTCATTATTTGATTCAATTTTATTATTATTTATCGATTGATTAACTCAAGGTCATAATTATTTCTAGATTGATTCAATTCCATTATCATTCATGGATTGATTCAATTTCATTATCATTTATTGATTAATTATAGTTTTAATGTCATAATTATTCCTCCATCGATTCCTTTTTTATAATAAAATTATTCATTATTTGATTCAACTTCATTATCATTCATTGATTGATTCAATTTTATTATCATTCATCGATTAATCGTTTCAATGTCATAATTATTCCTTAACTGATTCAATTTCATAATTATTAAAAGATTGATTCAACTTCATATTTATTAATAAATAGATTGAATAACATAATTCATTGATTGATTAAAACGATCATCACTTTAATTTAACAAAAGGTATTACTCGTAATAGATATAACTACGTCTAAATTTTAATACCTATACAATAAGCTGTTATTAAAATACTTGATTTCATGTAGGCTGACTCAAATTAGTGCCACTAGACGGGCTTTCGTATTCATGACTTCACGAAGAATACATATGATTATACCTAAACTTAATTATAATGTTTTGTGTGGGTAGAATAACCTTCTCACTGAGCAAACACATGATAGATCAAACTAAAGTATTACTACCTTTTTAGGTAGGTATTATTTCTGTACGAATCTGTAATATTATTTTTATCTAAATCCGCGATGTTCTTTATTCTTTATTCTTTCTTTATTGCAAATATGTACACTTTCTTCTTCTAAAAACTAAATTTTAGAGTACATTGTGTAATATACCCTGCATAAAGGGTGCAGCAATAGTTAATGTTGTGGCTGGTCACAAACCAGACCACAGACATTGAATATATTTAAATCTTATAGATACACTTATAATTACGTCTATTAAATCTATTGCATGATAATTATCTACTATTTAAACTTAACTTAGGATGAAGTATTTAATGCGATAAGTTAGGTAAATTATGAAATGGAATGCAAACGAACTAAACCTACGGATGCTACCTTCTAACTAAACTTAAGAGATCGATGTTAATATTTTAATTATAATTTAATTTAAGTTAATGTTAATGTTAAGTTTGCCATATGCATAATAATTATGATACTTATTTGTTGTTAGTTTTTTTTGTGTATACTTTTCAACAACTAGACTAGAACTAAAGTGATATGATTATTTACGGAATATTTACCGAGGTAAGGATGTGGCGTGGTTCACAAACTTACCACGGTAAACATCTCGTAAATAATCATAAACTTTTGCACAATTTTTTAGAAAATTAGTTGAAAACCGAAACTATCGAATAAGGTCTAACTACAAACATAAATTAATCTTACCGACATCTAAATTAGCAATGCATAGCTCCGGCCCAAATCCAATGGCCGTCAAAATATATAATAAACTACCAGTACAGATAAAGGATATAGAAAATGAAAATAAATTTGACAAAACCCTAAAAAACATATTGCTAGCAAAATGTTATTATAGATTAAACGAGTATTTAGAAGACAAATCAATTATGGAATAAATCGATCCGCTCCGCACTATATTGCCATACCCAATCAGGGTTATTGTAATGTATTACCTAATTTAAACATGCTACCTAACATCTGTATGTGAACTTCATAATAATTATGCAATAAATGATTGAGTATTGAGTACTAACAGGACGCTGCTGCCCATCCTCCGGTGGTTCTGGTCGCAGTTTTAGGACATACCCGGGTCCACACGGTGAACGTACTGCGATCTCCAAGCCGCCTGCCAAGCGTGGGGATTATGGCAACACCCCTCTCTAAGAGGGAGGCCTTGTTCAGCAGTGGACATTTAATGGCTGATAATGTATGTATGTATTGAGTACTTTAGTGAACAACCGTGATAGTTTAAAACAGTGTTAGACTAGACCTTCCTAGGCATTCCATTGTAAAGACAACACAAACCAAAACTCCTGACAGTCAGTTTCAATCAGAGCAGCATGATAGTCCATCCATCACAGCCTCCTGATAACGACAGCTTATCTCTTGACTCCGACAATGGCTCAAGGCCGTCGCTAGAATTAATCTTGCACCGGTTTGACAGACAGATGTTGATAAACAAGAAGTTTCTTTACCGGAGTGGAAGCTTTTTGTTGGGAAATTGGGTTGTAGTATTTCTTAGCTTAACTAAGTCAAGGAAAGCAGTGGACAAGACTAGCACAGGACCGGAAAAGATGGCGCGCTGAAGAGGAGACCTATACCCAGCAGTGGGTGGAGAATGGTTGATGATGATGATGATGAACTGAGTCAAACTAAGACAAACTTTAATGTACTTGCTAGTACTTATAAGGGTTTAAAAGTACTGGTACGTGAAGAAAAAAGTTTTTTTTTTTTTTAATTATTGGTTCAATAAACTGGCCGTAACATCTTAAGGGGCCTGTATACCCTCTGAAGCTTTCTCTCTCGCACATTTTCACATTATTGAAGATATAAAATCAATGAGTGTGAATTTCCAATAAGTAACAAAATCATGTCATGGTGTCTATCGTAACATTACAAACAAAGAAATTGTCAATTTGATATATTTTTATTTGACACAGTAAAATGGTAACAAGTGATTTTTATTTCTCGTGTCATTTTATTTCGTCAAATTACAAGATATCGAAGCAAACATTTCTTTGTTTGTAATGTTACGATAGACACCATGACATGATTTTGTTGCTTTTTGGAAATTCACACTCATTGATTTTATATCTTCAATAATGTGAAAATGTGCGAGCGAGAGAGCTGCAGAAGGTATACAGGCCCCTTAACAACATAACATTAACATCTTAATACTAATCTCTAGTGTGTTCCCACTTTAAAATCGCATTAAGTACAATAAGGTATTAGGAACCAATTATTTTTATTCTACTGTACTAATTGTTGACTGAATTTTCTGTGATAATTTAACATAACATGAAGAAAAAAAATATTTTGGACTTGACGGAGAATTGGATTGAATCGGATTGGAATTTTTATTTCAGGTGAAGCTAAATAAGTATCATTAAAAAGTTCATTAAGTTACCGGTTTTTTTTAATTCTGTAGAGTAATACAAAAAAAAATTTGTCTACCAATGTGACGTGTTACGCCAGACTGAGTTTTAAGTTTTCACTTCTGTCGGCAGTCTTCACAGAAAAGAGAAGTAAATAGAATGGAAATGTTATGAGTGAACGTTGATTGAACATTCTTATTTAGATCAACGCGTCGAACTCCGTCCGCATCGCACTTGCTAACTGATTTCGAATGACTGACGTTTCGTTTGTAAGGGTGTAACTGGCTACAACAAATTTCTTACGAAAATGCCTTGAAAACCGTTCTAATTTAAAAAAAAATAAAAAACCGGACAAGTACGAGTAGGACTCGTGCTCTGAGGGTTCCGTTGGACAGAACCCTGAGAGCGCTAGTCCAAAAAAAAAACTAAAGTTGAATTATTGAAAGACAAACTTACCTTTGTAGTTGATTATAAGGTTCTTCTATACATTTCAACTACAAAATATAAGTTTGTAATAGCAAAATATTTATTTTTCAATGATATAACTTCAAATTTGTAACTTTCAGATTTATTCCTATATATGTGCTATGAGACTTTGCTTTTTGCCAAATTTCATGATTCTAGATCAACGGGAAGTACCCTATAGGTTTTGGTTTTCCTGGGAAATCGCAAAATATGCTACATAAACGTTCATATCTTTTGATTGCGTTGACTTACAACTTTTATTTTTTTACAGCCGAAAGAAACCGTAGACTCAAGTATTCAGTATAAATTTCAACTTGATACCATTACGCGTTGTTGAGAAAAAGGGTCTTGACAACGAAGTGATCCTATAAGGGTTCCGTTTTTTCCTTTTGAGGTACGGAACCCTAAAAAAAAAAAAAACTTAACTAATCCTGAACTTTATAAGATCTTTAAAAATCTACGCTATTGGCATTTGAAGTAACTAACTGGCACAAATGAATGCCTATCTAGAATGCTATAAATAATACTATTTTATTACTTTTCCGCTACGTCAGAGGCTGCAAAGTCTTGATGTATTCTACCCTTTTCTGGAGCCAAGGTCAAGATGTTTTTTATTTAGGCCACAGTGATTTGTAGTTGTTTATGTGTGTGTCGGAAACGGGGTGATTGAATGCTATTGTGTGCGTGAGTTGGCTACAAGTTGCGCTTAAATCGCTGGATTTCTCATGAAAAGCTTATTAAACTATGAAATTGCTGTGGCGTTGTTGTTGACCAAAGTTAGTTTCATGACAAGTGGTGCGTTGGTCGAAAACATAATACAGGGTTACGCAGATAGACTGTATTAAGCCGAAAGGAGATCATTGTATTCAATATGAACAACTTTTACGAAAGGACCAACCCTGAAATCGCAAAAAAATGCTGTTCCATACATTTTGAAAAGTGCCAATGACCGTTTTCTATGGAACAGCTGATATTTTTTACGCGGTTTTAGAGTTGATCCCATAGTTGTTCATAATGATGAATGCAATTGCCTCCTTTCGGCTTAGTACTGTCTATATGCGTAACCCTGTATTAGCACAACTAATGTTTTTTAAGTAGCTTTCCGAAGATATATAAACTTAATTTTTTTTTAAATCTAATTTTAGTTCGGGGATTTAACTGCTATGCGATTATTCTAGCCCCGTTTAGCAAAGCAATTTGAACGATCAAAAGAGACCAAAGTCCCTACGCTGATCTATCATGATCGAGACCATGACATACAAGGGCTGCCTGATGGTGTCCTTCGCTTATGGATATACTTGTAACACCAGAGGCATCACAAACATGTTGCCGACTTGAAGAACCCGATGTTGTAGATTTTCGGAAACACCGCAGAAAGTAGAACAATGAGCGCTTTGAAATGAGCTAATTCAACGTTCTCATGGACTTGCACTTCCCGCAGTTGACTAGAAAGTGAGAAACATCTGCATTTCACTTGAGAAGCGCTAGATAGACACGAGCTTTTGTTCTACTCATCTACAAGCTGCATTTTCACCATTTTAAATCCTCATCATTATATCCCCAAATTCTAAGGTAAGCCAATAAAACCATCGAAGTGTGATCAATCGCTTATCATAAATTAACAATATTGCCCAGTGTCGTGGAAAATTGCTGTAAAAACGAAAGTAATAAACCAAATTGACTAATTTACAAAAGTGGTTTTACATCTTCAGGGCTTTGCTGAGCAGACTGTAAGACAAACGAATATTGATTGAATATAAAAATAAAAACCGGCCAAGTGCGAGTATGGTTTGCGCACTGAGGGTTCCGTACAACCACAAAATTCAAAAACGAAATTACCAGTTATAACTTGGTAATGAACAGAAACTAACCGATGGGGAAGAAAGGTTCTGGAGTGGAGACTACGAAACGGAAGACGCAGTGTAGGGAGGCCTCCCACTAGATGGACCGACGACATTGTGAGAGTCGCGGGCATCCACTGGATGCAAAAGGCAGGCTGTCGTTCAGTGTGGAGGTTAAAGGGGGAGGCCTATGTTCAGCAGTGGACGTCTTCTGGCTGATGATGATGATGATGAACAGAAACTTGTCACCGAGTTGCACTTCGCCATTATTTATTATTTTGTTGTTATACTTTATACTTGGTCAGAAAGGAAGATGGATGGTGGACCAAAGCAGTCACAGAATTGTAGCCGCGGAACGGAAAGCGACCACCGGTCAGACCACCAGCCCGCTGGTCGGACGACATCGTTAAGACAGCAGGAAAGTGGACAAGGCTAGCACAGAACCGGAAAAGATGGTGCGCTGAAGAGGAGACCTATACCCAGCAGTGGGTGGAAAATTGTTGTTGATGATGATGATGATGATACTTTAAATCGTTTACTATTATTTATAATTATAATATATAATTAATTGTATTATAATTATAATTATAATTATAGAGGCTATAAGTGTAAAGGCAGGCTGTCGTTCAGTGTGGAGGTTAAACGGGGAGACCTATGTTCAGCAGTGGACGTCTTCTGGCTGATGATGATGATATTGATGACGATGATGATGACTATAATTATGTCAAATTTGACGTTTGTACGTATGACCATTTTTACTTAGAGTTAATACAAAAATACTTTTGTACGTTTGTTGTATGGCCACCTTTCGTTTCAGTATTTTGACTTTTTTATTGTTTATCATTCAATCCGCCGTAAAATTTCATATTCTGTGATTTTTTTTACCGACTATCTATTACGGATCGAAATATAAAGCCGTTTAAAGGTAGGACAGATGTAAACAACCAGGTATTACTGTAGCACTTTTGACCTACAGGTAACATTGCATTATTGTCACTTTCTATAATATTTTTACGGATTTTTAATTACGGCTGAATTTACGTACCAGCAGTGCAAGTACCGTTCTCTATCGATCATCAAATTTGACAGTTGAGATTGTTAAATTCGATAAAATGCCATTTGATCAGTACTTACTATGATCGATTCTATGGCATTTTAACGAATTTGACGACCGATAAAGAACGGCACTCGCACTGCAGTTTCGTAGTTGAAACAAAAACATATCCCAAAACGTTCTAATTACCAACACATCCCGAAAGGCTGACCCCAATCGCACCTAAATTGGACACCGTCGCTTCATTCGACACCCTCAGGAAGTAGGCCAAAGTATAGAAATATGGGGACTAATCATCTAGGGTATTGTCAATTATCACGCGGTAGAATAGGCTTAGGTGGTTATTGTATGGACTAGATTGGCTGGAAATGATTAAGTGGCTTTTACCAAGTGGATTCTCAGGAGATAACATGTAAAAGGTGTGTCGATAAATGACCGTATACTTAGATAGCGATGAGCCGCATTTTTGCGGTTATAATGTGTTGCTAGATAGTTTTATTTCTTGTTTTATACCAAACTAGCAAACCCGGCGAACTCCGTTTCGCCACCAGATGACTTCGCTATAAACCTCACGGAGCCCGAGACCTTTCCAACGAATGCAAAACCGTGGAAATCGGTTCGTGCGTTCTGGAGTTATAGCGTCAGGAAGGAAAACCCGACTTATTTTTATATAGTTTATGTTTATGTTTTTTAGATTTGTCGGTTTTAAGCCAATTTTATTCAGTTAAATTACAATATTTGAGCTGAAAAAAATACATGTCACAGATACATCTGTTTGAGTTTATGATTTGGTTCAAAACACAATAGAATAAACTTTCCTTGATCAAAAAAAAATCTGAAACAAAGTCGATTTAGTTTATTTTTTCGTTTTATGCTCTAATGAAAGCTCGTAACAACCTGGAAATTGCATGTACTGAAAGGCAATCCTATTGAAAATTTTTTGGTTTGGATAGATTTTTGATAGTGAATAGTTTCGTTTTTTAATAAAATTAATGTGAGTGAGAATTTGCGCGCGCACGCTCAGTACCGCGCCAGGCGTCATCGAGGTCGGACCTATGTTCGTTCTTGTCGTTGCACTCCCCCCGCGGGCTTCCTGACTCTTGCGTGGCAAAATACATCGTCGCTATAACTTGGCGGGGCCTACCATGTTCTGACAAATAAATAATTTGAATTTGAATTTGAGGGAGCTTTTTGTTGCCTACGTGACTCGGATAACATGCCGTTAAGTTGCTTCATTATATTGCCATACCTGATCTTGATCTGATTTATCTTCAATTTCTCCAAATTTTGTTCTGATATAAAATAAAGTCTAAGTACTCTGAAGTATGGCCGGCAGGCTTACTTACTTGAGAATTCAGAGTACCTCTTATATGTATATAAATTTTATCGAAATTTATTCAGCACCTTTCTTTCATCGTTTAAAACATTCTGACCTATTGTACTTAATTACTAAAAAAAAAAAAAACTCCTCACCACATAAACCAAGTATGAGTGTATTACGGAAAGTGGGCCAGTGTTGCCAATATTTCACGGAGGCGCAATTTGTCCGGACCGCTTACCCGGATAAGCTCCTGTCCACTTACTACAGAGATTTTGGGACGCGCAACTGAATTTAGTTCTTATTGAGTGAAATTTATGATTCACTTGAAATTCTTCAAGTGATTTTGATTTAATTTAGTCTATAACTTTTAAGGACGACAAAAACAAGTTTAACAACTGGCGGCCTTATCGCTAAAAGCAATCTCTTCCAGGTAACCTTAAAATTGTTTATTATTATTATTATTTTTTATGCCATAGGTGGCAAACAAGCAGACGGGCTGCCTGATGGAAAGCAGTCACCGTCGCCTATAGATACTTGTAACACCAGAGGCATCACAAATACGTTGCCGACCCTTTAGAACTCGATTAACTCGCCTTTTAAAGAACCCCATGTTGTAGCAAAGGGTAAAAACGGGACCCTATTACTAAGCCTACGATGTCTGTCCGTCTGTCCTACCTATTAACGGCTGTGTCTTTCGAACCGTAATAGATAGCTAGTTGAATTCTTCACAGACTACTCGTATGTAATGTTATGGCGGATTAATTAAGAAATAATAAAAAAACTCAAAAAGTAAAAACGAAATGGGGTCCCCATACAAAAAACTATTTTTTTTACGTATTTTGTAGCTCTTAAGTTAAAACGGTAATACGTACAAGCGTCAAACTTGGCACGATTATAGTACACACTCTAAAGTATAACAACAAATAATAAATAATGGCCAACTGCGAGTCGGTATCAAATTTCTGTTCACATTCGGTTCTCGTACGATCACCGAAGTGAAGTAACGTCGGGCGCAGCCAGTACTTGGATGGGTGACCGCCTGGGCGTTGATTGTATGTTGTCTTTTTGCACAATTTTTTTGTACTTTAGTATCTGTACGCTTAGTCCCAGATTAGATAGTTTTCGAAAACTTTTTTCGTTCACGTATTGTTCCATACATTTTAGTAAAGCGCCTCTATCGGAAACGTGGAGGAACTAAAATCGGTATTAATCGGCGGTATAGATTGCTTCACTCTAATACGAAAAAAGTTTTCGAATACCTTTTAGCCAATGTATGGAACAAAACGAAAACGAAAAAAGTTTTTGAATACTATCAAAACTTGTACTAAGGGTACAAGTTATGTGGTGGTATGGAACCCTCAGTGCACGAGCCCGACTCTTACTTGTGTAGCGGGCATTTTCCGCAACTAGACCATTTACTGGCCCATTTTGCGTCACCCGGCCGCAGCTAATTCAGCCACCCGGTCTCCTCCAGGAAAGCCAGCAGCTCGCTTATGCCTGCGCAGGCCTCCCAGAGCGTCCTCGGTGATCCGAGGATAGTGTTTCGTTGTTCTGCCACGCTGCTGCACTCCAGCAGCATATGTGCGGCCGTTTCATCAGTCTCCAGACACCCTCTACATAGGGGACTGTCTGTAACCCCAATTTTAAAAAGGTGTTTGTTTAAGAGGCAGTGACCTGTGACAACCCCAACGATTTGTCGAAGTTTGTCACGTTTGAGATTCAACAATCTACGAGAATATCTCGGATTGAGTTCCGGGAAGGCTTCCCTTGATTGTCTACAGTTTTTGGTACTTGCACAGTATTCTTTGTGAAGTCTAGTAGTACGTTGTCGAATCCAGGATCTGATTTGGCTGAAAGGTAGGGGGATTATCGGCTCGGGCCCTACAGGTCGTATGCTCGAGCCTCTCCGCGCCAGTTCGTCAGCCGCGTCATTTCCCCTAGACCCACTGTGCCCCTTGATCCATTGGAGAGTAACATGATTGTGTTTACTTACAGTCTCCAGCAGGTCATGGCATTGTATAGTTAGTCCTGAGGTATGCGAGCCCGACTCGCACTTGGTTGGTTTTATTTCTTTTAAATCTTGATTGTACCTACTTTTCATGAATTTCGACAAAATAAACATAGATCGTTCCGTTCCGACTATTGCCATACCCAAATAGGGTCATATGTATTACTTTATATTTAAACATGTTAATTTAAGAACTCCATGTACCTACATATGTCTGCAATAAAATATTGAGTATTGAGTATTGAGTATTGAATAGATAATTATGTTTAGGCTTGTATTTTGGGACGTCTCATGCTAACAGTAATAAGTAGAAAATACAATTATTTTGTATCGTTACGTCAAACAGCTTCACCTCAATTTTAATTAAATTAGCTCTCCCTAACACAATAAAACGTACTTTATACTAACAAATAAATTAACTCCGCCACGGTATGTTCTAAACTCCGCTAGGGGGCGTTTGACCCATTTCACCGGGTAATCTAACAATTAGTTTATTATCTTGAACTAATAAGCTGAAATATTTTATCTTAAGTTTTATACAATGAACTAAAATTATATTTTATACTAGCTGTTGCCCGCTCTGTATCTTTTATAGCATTTACAACGGGGAGTGTTCTGAAGAACTATTTGATCTGATGCCGGCGTCGCGGTTTTACCATCGCACTAGCCACCACCTGAAGGCTCATCCACACATCATAGATCAGTGGAAATCGCACACTGTGCGTTTCACACGATCCTTCTTGCCTCATACCTGCAAAATGTGGAATGAGCTACCTTCTTCGGTGTTTCCGAGAAGCTACAACATGGGGTTCTTCAAAAGGCGAGTTAATCGAGTTCTAAAGGGTCGGCAACGTATTTGTGATGCCTCTGGTGTTACAAGTATCCAAAGGCGACGGTGACTGCTTTCCATCAGGCAGCCCGTCTGCTTGTTTGCCAACTATGGCATAAAAAAAAAGACTTCGTACGCGTAGACATTGATATAATATTTAAGGAATCTACCTGCCAAATTTCAGCTTCGTATGTCAAGTAGTTTTCGAGATTTCGTGATGAGTGAATGAGTTAATTTTGCTTTTATATAATAGAAGATTAAGATATATAGTCCTTAGAGTATTGATATTAACTTCGAAGCAAATCACCGCCATAATAATTTTCTACCCCTTTTTTTCACCCCGTTAGGGGATGAATTTCAATAAAATACGAAACACGTCTTCCATCAATTCTGTTAAAAAAGGTTTATGCAACATTTGAAGTAGATTGGACCAAGGAATCTCGTTGTCCCATACAAACTTTGCCCCCCTTTTCACCCCCTTAGGGGTAGAATTTCGAAAAATCCTTTCTTATCGGATGTCTACGTCATACAAAGAACACACCCTCCAAGTTTCAGGTCTCTACGATCAGCGGTTTAGGCTGTGCGTTGATCCATCAGTCAGTCATTCGGAACAAAGCCTTTTATATGTATAGATAAAAAAAAGATGTATTTACAAACATTTAGTTTTTCAGCGATGTTTTTGTAATTTCGATGAAAAAAAAGATTTTTTATTTCTCTTTACTGTGGTTTCGTTTGTGCGGAAATTAAATACAAAATTTTCGTGACATCACAAAAAGAACTTTAAGTACTAGAAAAATATATTAAGCAGGCACTAAAGGTGGTCTTATCCAATACCTTCCAGACAACCTAATAAGTATAAGTAGAAAGAAGTAGTATTAGTCGTAGAAGTTATGACTTTTTTATATGTAAAACATAAAAGTTATATGATTATTTACGGGATATTTACCGTGGTAAGGTTGTGGAATGAGCTCCCGATATTTCGGCGCAGTTACACGATCTACCCTCTTTCTTAGACTAAGAAAGAGGGTAGATCGTTTTGTCTGCACCTAACTTTTTAACTGTTCGACCAACCACCCGCATTCTTCAGTCTTCCCGTGAACATGGTACATGTAACTGCGCCGAAATATCAGGAGCTCATTCCACAACCTTAACCACGGTAAATATCCCGTAAATAATCATATAACTTTAGTGAACAACCGTGATAGTTTAAAACAGTGTTTTAAAACATAAAACTAATACATAATTATAAAAGTTTGGTAGTTAGCTTGTTTGTTATTCTGTCAAACAGCTATAGAGTAATAACCTGATTTTTATGCATAGAGAAATTAGGAGGACCAGAAACTGATATCATTTTTTCATCACGGAAAATGTGCAAACCCTGTTGGAGAGTCCCGCACATGAAACTACTGGGCGTAGTTAGTAGTCCAATGTCAATAATCAATATCAAAATATATAATATTTACTAGTAGGCTGCCCCTGCTTCGCACGGGCGAAGCCGGGATATATAGCCTATGTCAACCGGGGATAGTGCAGCATCCCAACAGTGAAAGAATTTTTCAAATCGGTTCAGTAGTTTCGGAGCCTATTCAATGCAAACAAACAAACAAATAATCAAATCTTTCCTCTTTATAATATTATTAGTATAGATTACAAGTTGACTGACAAACGTTGCCCTGCCCAAATTTAAAGCAGTTTCGGTTTATAAATATATTTTTTTAGTTTAGCTTTAGTTTAGTTAGTTTAGTTTAATAATATTATGTAGAATATTTAGGGGTACCTACGTACTACCTACAGGTAATTATTAACACTATTTACAAAAACTCAACATCGTAAAACAATGTGTAATTGTGTATTATAAAATGACATAATTTTAAGTTGAAATTGGGTCAAAGTAACCCTCTAGAGTCCCAACTTCCTAAAACGAGTGTATCGCAATAAACGACTCTCTTCTAATTTGATGAGGTGCACAATCGAATGCGGCCAAATAAAGTTGAAATTTCATCACAAATGGACCACTTTTAATTAGTTAATTTCTCTCTTTATACATCCCGCGCTTCGAATAAAAACTCAGTCACAACAGTTCCTGGCGGTAACCGCAACAAGTACCTGATCGAACATGTGACCTCCGCGCTTTTTCACTGAAAACCCACCTTCTTCCTACTCACATATGATCCACTTTCGACTGTATAAATGCAGTACACGATGGTAAGGAACTGTTACGTATTCTGTACCAATACAGGCTGTATTTTTATATAATTTTGATCCTTTTTCCGTGGACGATACGGTTGAGAATGAAGTGTGCGGTAGTTTCAAGCTCTGTGCTGGCGGGCGACCCCGTGGCCCAGTTCATCGCCCTGACCTAGTTTCGATGCACCCCCGCCCCCCTTGGTCTCCGCCCCGGGGTACCCGGGCACCCCGTACCCGGCTGAGGATAATGAGGATGGAAGAATGAATTTTTTTATTGGACGGTTTACGATGCGTGGTTGTGAATGTGAAGACCCGGAGAGGAGTGGATTTGGAAAGGTTTCAGAGTCTTGGGTGGCTTTTTATGCGGACGCCTTGTGCGCTCAAGGTCTTCGGTCTGGGATCGTTTGAATTAGTGAGCAAGAAGGAAACTCACAATACTTTAGCTCCTACGACTCGCGCCATCAATCTGCTCAACGATCTGATTGATCAGAATCCAGATGTAGATGTTTTCTGTGCAAAATTTAGGCTAATAATGAATGCTTGTATAAATTTTTTAAGTTAGTTTTTTCTTTTTTGTTATCTGTTTCTTCTGGGCAAGCGTGCTCCATCGTAGACCACATCATCGCTTGGCATCGGGCGAGTTGGTGGTCTAACGCAAGCCTATTACTAAATTAGTTACTTAGTTATTAGTAGTATTATCTTATAATAATTTGTTTGTCCTTAATAGAAATCAATTGTTTGTACCTAATTAATTAACTCTTTGTTTCGATAATGTTGGCTTGCTGTGCGCGTTGGCTTCGCTGTAAGCACAGCAAGCAGTTGAACTTAAATAAAATAATATAAAATAAAATAAGATAACTGGTACCTTTCAAATCATTTACAACATGGGGTTCTTCAAAAGGCGAGTTAATCGAGTTCTAAAGGGTCGGCAACGTTATGTGATGCCTTTGGTGTTACAAGTATCCATAGGCGACGGTGACTGCTTCCCATCAGGCAGCCCGTCTGCTTGTTTGCCACCTATGGCATTAAAAAAAAACCTTTTTATAACCCCCGATGCTACATGAGGGGAGTTATAAGTTTCACTTGTGTATATGTGCCTCTGTATGTTTGTGTAACCAGTAAAGTTGTCGAATTGGACTTATTCACGAAACGGAACGCATTTCCCTTCAAGCCTTCCGAACTTTTAACCGACTGTCCAAGAAGGAGGGTAATGCTTTAGGGTTGTATGTAAGCATGTATGTTCTTGGGTTCCTTTAGTACCTCCTGTAGCCTAAACGGCTTGACCGATTTTGACGAGTGAGGTGTCGTTGAATTCCTCTGTACGACCAGAGTGACATGGACTACATTTTTCAGTTTTTCCGAGTATTTCAAACAAACTAAAGGTTTGGTACCTGCTTAAGTTTTTTGCCGAACCAGAACGATATGAAAACTTTTACAAAAAGGAACGGTGATTTCACGAACCGGAACCGCGTTCCGGTCCATTTCGAGCACTGTGTGTATATGTTTTTCTCTATGTACATGTATCTATGTGTTTGTGGCATCGTAGCACCCAAACGGCTAAGCTGATTTTGATTTAGTTTGTATTTGTTTAAAAGGTAACTTGATCAAGAGAAAGCTATGATTCAAGAAAATCTGTTCATCCATTTCAAGAATATCAGTTCTTGCATTGGTATTTTTTTTATTTTCTATTTATTTAAGTACTTACGCTGAATATGCTGATGCATATACTTTGAAATTTGCATGCCTTTTCACGTACGTACTTACGTACGTTTAACAGACATCCACTTTATAAAAAAACCTTTTTTTATCATGTTGATGAACCTGTCAAGGAGTTTCCACAAAGTTTAATTATTTTGGCTTAGCAGTTTCTTAACCAGCTTAAATAATAAATAAATTATTTTGTTTGAACGCCCTTTCACTTTGAAATCCGGTTTAAATATAAATTTTAGGTACTCGTGTGATTTATTGTAGCACCAAAGTTTTTGACTTCAAGAAAATACCCAAAACTATATCTATTTTTTGATATGTGAATTAAACCACAAAAATGCTTTTTTGAATGAGTTTATGAAAACAGTTTCTTCAAAATTAGTTTCAAAGAGGCTCTCGAGATTCACAGTTTATTTCTCAACGGTTCAACAAATAAAATTCACACAAATAAATGCCAAATAAAACTTTACAAGGCAATACAAGCGGTCCAGTAGGTTCAGTCTCAAGGCCGGGCCCCGGCCGCTGAGACCTCTCCCGGGGGCCCCTCGCCTGTGAAAGACCTCAGAGGGTACCAACATGGAGTTAGAATTGAAATGGAGTAATGATTGAGTGCAGTGTTTACACCGATCAAAACTTTATATGGGGTCAAAACAAGACAGGCTGAGATCTGACTTTGTTTCAAATCATTTATTTTTTCAAATCATTTATTTGCTAGAATACATAGAATTACATTGAGGTCTTAAGATTATTTTCGGTACATAGTATTCAATCTGCATGCAGACGTGCAAATGTTCTTAAGCTAGATATATATTTATTTTATTGTTAGTTAGGTATATATTTTACGAAGTATTATTATATATTATTATCTTATTAAATTATATTATATTAAAAAATCCATAAATTCCTTAATACTATAAAAACAATTCTTAATTAGCCAATCAGTTAATACTTTTTTAAATTTATTACCGTCCAAAATTTTCAATTCATTTGGTAGTTTATTATAAATGTATATGCACATATTATAGAAATTTTTTTGGTACAAGGCTTGACTTAACAATAGTAAACTTAAAACAAAGATTACTAGATTAGATTTAAATACGAGATTAGGCTGTGTTACTTTAATGTAGACAAAGGCTTAAAAAGTTAAAACTTGCTAATATATTAAAGCTCGCTAAGATCTTTGTAAATCTTCAAATATGGCCACTGTTCTTTGTATAAACTACATTTTATTGTATTTTTTTAGGAATAAGCTTGCGTTTGACCGCCAACTCGCCTGATGCTAAGCAATGATGCGGTTCACGACTGAGCACGCTTGCCTAGTAAGATTGTAACTATCGGAAAGGACCCATTCAGGCAGCGTAATTCGCACAATAAAAATGGAATCAAAGCGCTTCGTACGGGTTTTCGGAATATCAACCATAAAGCGGTGTCAATTTTTCTTGCCCGCTCTGGCAGTCCAATAGAAAAATGGGCAGGAGGGAATTAGATCATGCAGATCCGAAATTCCTCGTATCATCAAATGTTAAGACACTAAAATATATTTTACTTTGGCTTGTGTACATAATAATAAAATTATATCTTACAGAAGCTAAAGTTATTACAGTAAACACTATATTGTATCCGAAGAGATCTACGTTCAAGCAATTTCATTTCAATACCGCCAGTTACCTCGAACTGTCTGCAACTGATAAAGTGAAGTAGCATGCGATGGCAGCGCCCGGACGTCCCACTTGTCCCAATTACATATTTATGGGACAATCGGCCCATAAATACTCGCATCGCATGGGGTACCTTCGTTTTTCCATTTCCGTACGCACTGCACCAAATACTTCTGAAAAGGGTCGGAGATGTTTATCTTGACTTTTGTTGGGAAAAGCATTGAGGATACATTTTCAGAAAGGTCAAAAAAGTCTTTTGTGGGGAGAAAAAGTGGTGGACAACGGGGATAGAGGCATAGTCGTCCTGAATTGAGAACTTTAGAAAGTAAGACTCCCGGTCCCGCAACATTTTCGTCTTGATTTTAACATTTTCGTCTTGATTTTAACCGTCTTTGGAACGAAGCACCCTATAGTATCAGTTTGACCCACTTGATGCATTACAGCATAGAGCTGTCAGAATCGTCGACGATCCCAAGCTCACTGAACACCTAGAGCCGCTCAGCATGCGCAGAGACGTTGGGTCTCATTAAATCTTTTATCGCATTTACAACGGGGAGTGTTCTGAAGAACTGTTTGATCTGATGCCTGCGTCGCGGTTTTACCATCGCACTCGCCGCCACCGCCTGAAGGCTCATCCACACATCATAGATCAGTGGAAATCGCACACTGTGCAATTCACACGATCCTTCTTGCTTCATACCTGCAAAATGTGGAATGAGCTGCTACAACATGGGGTTCTTCAAAAGGCGAGCTAATCGAGTCCTAAAGGGTCGGCAACGTATTTGTGATGCCTCTGGTGTTACAAGTATCCATAGGTGACGGTGACTGCTTTCCATCAGGCAGACCGTCTGCTTGTTTACCACATATGGCATTAAAAAAAAGTATTTTAAGTATCTACTAGAAAGTGTCCTGCCATGCAATCGGTAAATGTGAAATAGATACAATCAAAGATAGCGTGCGTTTATCGCTTATAAATTTTTAATGTATAAATAAGAAAAGCAATAAAAGTGCAAAATTAGTTTTAATTGAACAAGAATATATTTTAATAGTTTCATTCAAAGCAAATAAATTGCCGATAAAGGTAATCGTAGCAATAAATCTATAATTAACCGACCTATTGCTATTTGCTACCGACCAGGTTGCCAGGCCTTCTATAGCAGCGCAGTCATGAGTTTACAAAACCGCAAAATAAAATATAAAAATACGTGTATAGATCTAATCAATTTCATTCATATTTACAAGTCGCGATGTGAATATTTACCAGCACAATTTCAATATTAATAAATCATATTCGAGTTTAATTTTGCTATTACCAAACTCAAATTTGAAACAAATCAGCTTATTGTACGCAAATTTGTTAGCATTAGCATTAGTGGGAATACTGACAGGCTCAATTAGTATAGAATTTAAATAAGTCTGTGTATTGCACTCTGAGTAATTGTCATTGTAAACTTTTTAAAATTTTATTATAGGGTTGCGTTTGACCGCTAACTTATCTGATGTTACTTGAGTAGGGTTATCTGACAACATTTTAGTATTATCTTGGATGTAATCATCCTTGGAATTGTTTTCAAGTTATTTTTTCGTTTATCGATTAGTATTTATATCCTTGTTAGTATTTGTTTAGTCAATTTAATCATAGACTTATATTGTGACATCGTTATTATTGTTTTAAACTATCACGGTTGTTCACTAAAGTTATATGATTATTTACGGGATATTTACCGTGGTAAGGTTGTGGAATGAGCTCCCGATATTTCGGCGCAGTTACATGCACCATGTTTACGGGAAGACTCCGTGACTTGTCTACCCGTGAACATGGTGCATGTAACTGTGCCGAAATATCGGGAGCTCATTGCATAACCTTACCACGGTAAATATCCCGTATATAATCATATAACTTTATCGTTATTATTGTGTTCTTATTTATCATTAAATATTTATTTTTTTTTAACTAGGACGTTTTCGACGTAAATTTGAAAAACGTAAGCATTTCCTTCATAGATTTGAATAATCAAATCGCTGTCAGAAACGAAGTCTTCAGATATGAAGCCAGGCCAAGGCCCACAAATATAGGTTAAGAAAAAATGCCAGAGCGCGGTCGTCATTAAAAACAAATCAGTTATTCATTTCAGACAAACTTGAATCAATACACCCTATACCGAATGCAACTTCCTGAAGCCACACAAACGAATCTGAAACTTACTCGACCGACTTTAGGATATAAATTAAATTGTGGATATTTAGCCATATCCGACTTTTGTATTGTAATATGTTTTGCGGGACAAGGCCAAGTGAGCAGGATAGGAAGACACCCTGAGGGTGGGGATGAAAGGGACGGGGGAAGGTGGAATGCAAGGCTAAAGAGTCGTAGGTAGTACAGTGACCTGACCTAGTTTTGGTTGCAGGACGGTACATATTGATTTAGTAACCTGCTACTTGTTGCGCACAGGTAGGGACCTCCGGCGGGCGGTGTTGGGGATGGAACTTCACTTGATACTACTTTGGCCAATTTTCTTGAAGAGGGCATTATGTTGGCGTGATCAGAATTTGCCAAATTTATGGGCGGCTGGGGTTTGAAGGAATAATGTGGGGAGATTTGATCGAAGTATTTAGAGTTAAGTTTTTATGGCTAGGTGAGTTGTAAAATTCACATGTATTGGCTTAGGGAAAAAGAAAAAGAGGAAAAAGAGGTCTATGTTCAGCAATGGGGCTGTAAACGATGATGATGAAAGTTTATATGTGATTAGCGTCATAACTTTAGCAGTGTAGTGAAAAACGCAGGTTAAACAAGGAGACGTTTGAAAACGAAGTAATTTCGGTACAGATCTGCATGATTTTATTCCCTCCTGCCCATTTTTCTATCTGACTGTCAGAGCAGGCACGAAAAATCAACACCGTTTTATGGTTGATATTTTGAAAACCCATACGAAGCGCTTTGATTCCACTTTTATTGTGCAAACTAGTCTGTAGAATGCGCTGACTGAATGGGTGTTCCCCGATAGTTACAATCTGAGTGTCTTCAAATCACGAGTGAATCGGTTTCTTCTAGGCAAGCATGCTCCATCGTAGACCGCATCATCGGCGATCAGGCGAGTTGGCAATCAAACGCAAGCCAAAAACGAATAAAAAAATATACATAGGCATATCTGCCTTGTTTGTCTAACAAATGAGGGTGAATGAGTCGAGGACTATACCAGCACTTGACAGGCTGATTAGAAGGGTATATATAGGTATGATTTCGTATTAAAAAAGCCGTGATGGCCTATTTGGGAGACCGCTAGACTTAAAAGCGTGAGGTTACGAAATCAAACCCCGGGCCCGCACCAACAAGCTCTTTGGAGCTTATGTACGGATTTTTCATATCACTGGTGAAGGAAAACATCGTGAGGAAACATGCATACGTACGGAGAAGGAATTCAATGGCGTATGTGAATCCACCAACCCACACTGGGCCAGCGTGGTGGATATGACCCAATCACCCTTTTGGGGGTAGGCTAAAAGTCCAGCAGTGGATTGTTAAAAGGGCTGATTATGATTATAGGTGTTATATCACACATCAGCAGCCATTAAACGTCCACTGTTGGACAAGGGCCTCCCTCTTAGAGGGGTGTTGCCATAATCCCCACGCTTGGCAGGCAGCTTGGGGATCGCAGTACGTTCACCGTGTGCTAATAGGACGCTGCTGCCCATCCTCCGGTGGTTCTGCCGGGCTAACATGCGCGTCGCGACATAATTTTGTCGACTCTTTTTATCGTGCCAAAGGGTGACAGGCATATACGAAAACGTATGCGCCCGCGTTCTCGCTTGAAAAAGTGACGACAAGATTTTGTCGCGGTGAATATTAGGCAGGCTGGTCGCAGTTTTAGGACATACCCGGGTCCACACGTATAATTTCACTGGCTCTTGACAATCATTCCTAACAACATGTTGCTTGTTCCAGCGTGGGTGCTGGGGTGGCTGATGTGCAAGACGGTGCCTTACGTCCAGGGTCTGTCGGTCGCAGCATCAGTGTACAGCCTCGTTGCCGTCTCACTAGACAGGTGAGTCAGCCAGTCTACATACAGCTATGAAAACAGAACACAATAAAACATTTTTATTCTACACTAGCAAACCCGGCGAACTCCGTTTCGCCACCAGATGACTTCTATAAGCCTCACGGAGCCCGAGACCTTTCCAACGAATGCAAAACCGTGGAAATCGGTTCGTGCGTTCTGGAGTTATAGCGTCAGGAAGGAAAACCCGACTTATTTTTATATAGTAGATTAGCGACCCGCCCGCCCGGCTTCACCCGGGTGTAATTTACGTGCGAAGCCGGGGCGGGTCGCTAGTTTTTTTTTTTTTTTACTTCGGACCAGGCTAACCTTTGACCGCGATCTCGCCTGATGGAAAGTGATGATGCAGTCGAAGATGGAGCACGTTTGCCCAGTAGTAACCTATTAACCCTAGACTTGCTACTTATATCTCTACATAGTATAAATTAAAGTCGCTTTCCGCGTCTGTCTCTCTGTCTGTATGTCTGTATGGCCGCTAACTCCTCCTAAACCACGCAACGGATTTCGATTTCGTAAATTACACCCGTGCGAAGCCGGGCGGGCGGGTCGCTAGTATTATATAAACCTTCCTTGAAAATGTATCTAACCGATGTTAAAAATTACATCAAAATCCGTTGCGTGGTTTAGGAGGAGTTAGCAGACATACAGACAAACAGACGCGGAAAGCGATTTGTAGAGATGTACCTTAATTAAGAAACTATACAGGGTTACGCATATAGACTGTACTAAGCTGAAAGGAGGTCATTGTACTCATCATTATGAACAACTTTTACTATGAGACCAACCTTAAAATCGCGAAAAAATATCAGCTGTTCCATACATTTTGTCGAGTGTCAATGACCGTTATCTACTAACCAAAGTGTGTTAGCATCCCCCGTCGATCCTGTTACGTAAATTCTTGCGCCATCCAGTGGTTGCCTGGAAGAGATCGCTTCTAGCGATTAGACCGCCACTTGTGGCACTAGCTCGTAAGTGTTTTCTATCTGTTCTGTTCTTCCGTTGGACGGAAACCTCAGAGCGCAAGATCATACAAAAATAATAATAAATTAATGACAAACTTAACTTTGTAGTCGACAATAAGGTTCTTCCAAACATACCAACTACAAAATGTAAGTTTGTAATTTCAAAGCAATATTTTATTATATGATATAACTTCAAATTAACAACTTTAGGATTTTTTCCTTTATATGTGCTGTATGACCTTGCTTCTGGCCAAATTTCATGATTTTAGCTCTACGGGAAGTACCCTATAGGTTTTAATTTCCTTGTGAAATCGCAAAATATGCGACAAAATATGGGTGGATATGGTCATATCTATTGGTCGCGTTGACGGACAAGTTTGATTTTTTTACAGCTGAAATAAACCGTAAACTTGTTTATTTGGTATAGATTTCAACCTTATACCCTTACGGGTTCTTGAGAAAAAGGGTCTTGACAGACGGACAGCAAAGTGATCCTATAAGGGTTCCGTTTTTTCCTTTTGAGGTAGGGAACCCTGCAAATTAATTGAATGAACTAATAATCCACATGCAAAAAAGGACGACTTGGTCATCTGCTGGGTCAGTTCGACTAAAGGCTTGATTTAGGTCTGATGCGCTGCCCAAGCATATCTCCCTTATTTGCCTTATCTGAGGGTTAGGCCATGGGTTTCCACACTAAGGTTTACATTTCAAAAGACTGTGTTTTATATAAATTGTACCTACATTTTACTATGATAGAATAGTTTTAGTGGAAATACCTTCCTACACGAAAAGAACAAAAAGGAAAAATTGTTTGCGCAGAAAGATGTCGATTATTGTCGAAGGCAGCTATAATAACATTTTTTCTCTGTGACGGCAAACAATCTGAGCCTATCAATTGAAAATCACAAATAACTTGGGATGAAGAGGTCGATAACCTCACGAAATAATAGATATTTTTAGAGCTTATCGTTTACTTTGTTCATTGTTTAACGGCCTATTATCCGAGTCGCGTAGGCAACAAAACGCTCCCTCAGCCCCCGCCAAGTTATAGTGACGATGTATTTTGCCACCCAAGAGTCAGGACGCCCGCGGGGGAGTGCAACGACAAAAACGAACATAGGTTCGACCTCGATGACGCCTGGCGCGGCACAGAACGCGGTGCGCGCAAATTCTCAGGACCTTTTTACGGTTTTAATTCCACAAAAAAACTAAACTATTCACTATCAAAATTCTATCCAAATAAAAAAAATTGATAGAATTGCCTTTCGGTACATGCAATCTCCAGGTCGTTACGAGCTTTCATTAGAGCGTAAAACGAAAAAAATAAACTAAATCGACTGTTTCAGTTTTTTTTTGATCAAAGAAAGCTTATTCTATCGTGTTTTGAACCAAATCATAAACTCAAACACAGATGTATCTGTGACATGTATTTTTTTCCAGCTCAAATATTGTAATTTAACTGAATAAAATTGATTTAAAACCGTCAAATTTGCTATAAGAGGCCGTTAACGCATGATAGTATACTAGGAAAGGAAGGTTAACATTAAAATACTAAACGTTAGTTCTTACATAAATGTAAGAACTAGCGCTTAGTATTTTAATGCACATTTTAGCCCAGTTCAATCTCCATCGTCTTAGCAGTAGCACGTCAGATGTCAATACAATGGGGAGACGCACTGCTTATTTATCACGCCAGGTGGCGCGTTATCGCTGGTGTTGTTTCACTGTCAAAAGAGTCAAATATCAATAGATAATTTTAGTAATTACTCGATAAATATCGTCTGGTATTAAAACATGCCTCTGTGTCGTGCATTTCAGTGTAAAAATAGAGGTACACACCGTTTTCCTTCCGATGAGAAGAAATAATATTGATAATTTTATTGCATACCTTGCCAAAAGATTCGCTTTTTTACCAGCTAAGGAAGCATTAACTCTTTTTTAAGATTTGCCACTGTCATTAGAGAAACGTTTTACTGTTGAAAAGCAAAGTTTATTTTTATTGTTTCATTCAAGAGCAATGTTTATAACCTCAAATAAACCACAAGTGACAGCCCCAGCGAAGGTGGCGCCATCTGAGATAAGTTTTGCCTGTGGCTTCTCATTATCAATTTAAAAACCGACTTCAAAAATTAGCAAATTACGCAATTACTTTACAATTTTTCAGTTATTTTGATTTAAAACCAAACTACTGAACCAATTTAATAGAACCGATATGAATAAATATCTACTGACTATTTAGGTTTATAAATGACTAGCGGTCCGCCCCAGCTTCGCACGGGTATAGATTATAGCCTATGTCACCTGGAGATAGTGTAGCTTCCCGTCTGTGAAAGAATTTTTCAAATCGGTTCAGTAGTTTCGGAGCCTATTCAATACAAACAAACAAACAATCAATCAAATCTTTCCTCTTTATAATATTAGTATAGAAGTATAGATATAGATGAAATTCTAAGGTAATGCACATGTCAAAAAAAATTAACCCCTCCTTTTTTGAAGTAGGTTAAAAATGTCACAATGCGCCATGGTAAACTGTAAAAACTCATATAAGTATTTTTTTATGACATAAATATATTATCTTTCTTTCTTTCTTTACAAAATCTACTTCTCGTGATGTCTTAGAAGGTAAAATATCCAGCACGCTAGGTTTGTTTGCATACAGTCGTGCTTGTGGTGTCCATCGCGTATAGAAGTTTGTGCTTGAATTTAAGTAACAGTTACAGTTTGCTAAAGTTTGTCAATCCCTTGCACTTTCCAAGTCCTCATAAATCAGCCAATTCCCCTGGTTAAGGCATGCTAGGCACGCGAGGCCTCGGAGGCCTTGTAACAGTCTCAGAGAAGCCCTCATTATGGTAATGTGCGGGTCACGGCTCTATGCAGGACCAGGTGATTAGTGGACCCTCGGGAACTTGGAGTTTGGGATTTATTGGTGGAGTGGAAGGGGTTGGTGGTAATAATAGACAGGAGCTAGTATCGGAGTATCGATTTTTATCAACCGACTTCAAAAAAGGAGGTTCTCAATTCAACTGGTATTGTGTATGTTTTTTTTTTTTTTTCATCTGACCCCAAACTAAGCAAAGCTTGTAATATGGCTGCCAGAAACTGATATACGCACATATATATTTTTAAATACATACTTAAATAGATATTAACACCCAGACATAGAACAAACACAAATGATCATCACAGAAATGTTTGTCCTAGATGGGAATCGAACCCACGCCCCCAAGCACAGAAGATAGGTTCACTACCAACTGAGCCACCGGGGCAGTCAATGTTATGTGATTTCATCGTCGATTGTAAACATATTTCAATGAATATGTTTTATTGAATAGGCTTAGGACCCGGGTATGTCCTAAAACTGCGACCAGAACCACCGGAGGATGGGCAGCAGCGTCCTGTTAGTACACGGTGAACGTACTGCGATCTCCAAGCCGCCTACCAAGCGTGGGGATTATGCAACACCCCTCTCTAAGAGCGAGGCCTTGTTCAGCAGTGGACATTTAAAGGCTGATGGTGTGTGTGTGTGTGGTGTGAATAGGCTTATATCGAGATGGGTCCCATATAAATTTAAAGACAATATTTCACCCCTTTGTGAACACGGGTGAAATTAGGGAATGAATATCGTTACTGAATTTTAACTACTTGTAGTGGAGTAGATTTTAATTTTTATGTAAAAACAAAAATACTTTGTCCATTTTCGCGTTTATGTTTTCACTAATACAAACTAGAAATAGTGAGTAAACGCCCCGCTGCAACACCATATAGGGCCTGGGGCCTTACGGACAACAATTAATTGCGGAACCTAATCCGATCAGTAGGAAAATCACGCGAACGTGAACCTTATCGCGCCCAGATACGGTTTGCAGTCGCGTGATTTTCCAACTGATCGGATTAGGTGCCGCAATTAGCTGTTGTCCGTAAGGCCCCTGGTTAGATAAATAGTATTCGAAAACCAAACATTCGATGTCCTTAACATAAAAGATAATAAGTAGACACCAGAAAGAAAAAATAACTTAATAATCTATCAAACGAAATTTATAAATAAAAATTTGATTAAATTTTACGATTCTTTTGCCCTTTTAGTTTTAGTATTATAAAATTTCACATTTAATTTGTATCAAGGAATTTTTTGGAAATTGTATAGAAAATCACGCGAGCGTGAACCTTATTGATATTAGGCCGAGATACGGTTTGCTCTTGGCATCACTTAAGGGTCCTGTCTACCCTCTGCAGCTTTCTCTCTCGCACATTTTCACTTTATTGATGATATAAAATCAATGAGTGTGAATTTCCAAAAAGTAACAAAATCATGTCATGGTGTCTATCGTAACATTACAAACAAAGAAATTGTCAATTTGATATATTTTAATTTGACACAGTAAAATGGTAACAAGTAATTTTTATTTCTCGTGTCATTTTATTCCGCCAAATTACAAGATATCGAAGCAAACATTTCTTTGTTTGTAATGTTACGATAGACACCATGACATGATTTTGTTACTTTTTGGAAATTCACACTCATTGATTTTATATCTTCAATAATGTGAAAATGTGCGAGCGAGAGAGCTGCAGAGGGTATACAGGACCCTTAAACATAATTGCTTAAAACAGGTAGCCGTAACACCCCAATTTTCATTGATATCCGCCAAACAGTTGCGGAGTTAGGTAGTAATAAACATACTCACTCACTGACAAATTTACGCATTTGTGTACGAGACTCTAGAAAGAAGATTTTTGTACGAACAACACTGGATATCTTTTAGTAAATGAATTCGTCCGAGAGGCTGTCGAGACTAATCAGTATAAACCACACAAAGCTCTCGCAAACCACGAAAATGAATAAGCTCAAGTGGTTAAAGTGAAATGACGAACTTTGTAACAAAAGATTATTTTGTTACTTAGTTGTACTATGGTATTCAATTTCATCCGCTTTTTAGAAATACCACTTTGGAAGTTTGCTTTACTTATAGTGAATATTATTATGTACCTACTATTTGTTGCATTTTATGTATTTAATATTTCTTATTTAACTTAGTCTAAAGAGAGTTTTCAACTTACACTGATTTTAAACTAAGCGTGCTCGGTATATACCTACCGAGTAGTAGTACCTACAACAATATAGCAAGAATATAGTCGGTAATATAGTTTTGAAAGTATATTTTTTTACCGATATCAAGAAGGTTCTTAGTTCGATCTGTATTTTTATTAAATATACTTTTTAAGAGAACCGAATGGAAGAAGCTAGCATTTAGCATTTCCCTGCGGTCTCTTTTAGGTCATCTGTCCATATTGTGGGTGGACGTCCTACGCTGCGATTACCGGTCCGTGGTATCCATTCGAGAACCTTTATGCCCAGCCCTTTTGGAGATCGATGGGGGAGGCATATGTCCAGCAGTGGACGTCCTATGGCTGAAATTATGATGATGATAACACTTTTTATATTTAATTATAGGCTTGCATTAGAACTCAGATAAAACCGTACCAAAGAAAATAGACAAAACTATTGCATACCGTTGAAATGGCTTGAGTTTTTTTTTAAATATTTTTGACACAAATCATTCACCAACATGCAGTGGGTCAGCGTGGTGGATTTATAACCCACTCTCTTTCTCTCTCTCTGTCTCTCTCTCTCTCTCTCTAAGAGAAGGGCTGCGTCCCAGCAATGGGAACATAGGCTGATAATCATGATGATATTTGTTTTAATTCCGTCGCTTACGAACCATTTTCACGCATTTCATTTTCAATCGGAGTGGGCGTTGCCTTTCTTTGGCTTACATATTTAAAAACAGTTTATTTCTCATAAATTTTTGTAACTTTCCAGGTGTCTTTTAACTTTATTATAAATTTAGTACGTAACTCATTCTTTTATTAATAATAGAAATGGTCTTTAACTACAAAAGTTTTTAATGTAAATGTTACTAAATGAAATTTCAGGTATAAAAGAGCTAATTTTCTGTTCGGCCAAACGCAATACCTCCATGTTTAATGTAGAATTCACTAACGCTAAATCTAATTGAATTTAGTAGATACAATCTGGTTTATTATTGGGATTGAAACAGCTGCGCGTAGCGATCTCAGACCATTGTGTTTTAGGTGCGGGTTTGATTTGATTTTGGTTAAATTATTTGTGGATAACTATCTAAGCAATTCACTAATTTTGAACACCAGGCTTCAATCACTTTATATCATCATCATCAGCCAGAAGACGTCCACTGATGAACATAGGCCTCCCCCTTTAACCCCCACACTGAGCGACAGCCTGCTTTTTGCATCCACTGGATGCCAGTGACTCTCACTATGTCGTCGGTCCATCTAGTGGGAGGCCTACCTACGCTGCGTCTTCCGGTTCGTGGTCTCCACTCAAGAACCTTTCTTCCCCATCGGTTATCGGTTCTTCGAGCGATGTGGCCTACCCATTACCACAATTTGCTATTTGCCTGTGCATTGGTCTTTATGTACGTACTAGCTGTTGCCCGCGACTTCGTACGTGTAGACTTTCATATAATATTTCAACCCTCTTTAGCCTCTCTTAATTAAGCCTTTTCGTATAATCCTTTGTTAGCAGACTTCTACACCTTAAAAGTAATCTTGTGTATACTTGTATGTCTTCTCTAAGTGTATTTCAGCTTCGTTATTACAGAACTGTCAACAAAAAATTAAAACTCCCATTTCTCCCCCTTAATCCGTCTTTTTCGGAAAATAATAATATACAGTATTTATTTTATTTCAAACCATTAACTTGAATACCAAATTTCATTTCCCTCCTAACATCAAAAACAAAGAACTTTCATATGAACTTTCAACCCCTTTTTGTCATCCTTAATTTGGCCCTTTCGCAAAATCCTTTCTTACCGAACCTTAACACCTAATAAGGAATCTACCTGCCAAATTTCAGCTTCGTAGGTTAAGTGGTTTTCGAGATTTCGTGTTTAATGAGTGAATAGACGAATGAATTTCGCTTTTATTTTTATATAATACTAGTAGGCTGCCCCTGCTTTGCACAGGCGAAGCCGGGATATATAGCCTATGTCAACCGGGGATAGTGCAGCATCCCAACAGTGAAAGAATTTTTCAAATCAGTTCTGTAGTTTCGGAGCCTATTCAATGCAAACAAACAAACAATCAAATCTTTCCTCATTATAATATTACTAGTAGGCCGCCCCTGCTTCGCACGGGCGAAGCCGGGATATATAGCCTATGTCAACCGGGGATAGTGCAGCATCCCAACAGTGAAAGAATTTTTCAAATCGGTTCAGTTGTTTCGGAGCCTATTCAATGCAAACAAACAAACAAACAATCAAATCTTTCCTCTTTATAATATTAGTATAGATTATTAAAAGGAATACTTTAGCTTGATTTTGAGTAGAACTAACAGAGCAATTTTAAACATTAATTAATTAATTATTTTAACTAAAAAAATTTGTAAACCCGTGAGTGGGTAATAATTTAAAGCTTATAGTTTCACAATTTGGAATAATAAAGAACTAAAATTAAAACCCAAGACCACATAAAATTAATATAAAGAGAAAGAAGAAAGTAATCTACCCACTTTCCAGCCAAATTAAACTTGCATAAACTGATCTATTTGGATCTCTTTTGCTTCGTTTATAACAAGGGCTTAACTTAGAAATGAGAAGATCCGAAGACGAACAGAAGTTACCGATATAGCCCACCGGATCAGCAAGTTGAAGTGGCAGTGGGCAGGGCACATAGCACGCAGAACAGATAGCCGATGGGGCCGAAAGGTTCTTGAATGGAGACAACGGACCGGTAAGTGCAGCGTAGGACGTCCACCCACGAGATGGACAGACAACCTAAAAGAGACCGCAGAGATGCAGGCAGCTTCCAACCGACCCTTTTGGAGATCGATGGGGGAGGCCTATGTCCAGCAGTGGTCGTCCTATAGCTGAAATGATGATGGTGAAGATGAATTAGTTCTGAACCCTTTAATAAATAAAGTATTATAATAGTTTGTACATTATCTACAAAGCCTAAATCACTTTTTGCCCACATCACATAAAATATGAAGCCACCCGCTATTCCCGATAGACAAATTGCCTCCGTAATGGTCCTGAACTATTCACTCGGTCGCTATAAATCCTACTAATTTCTCATACACACTAAGGATTATCATAACGCTGTACCAGTGTAGGTCATTGTTATGTCCTTGCCCATTAGAGTCACACTTGACCTTCCAGGGTCCAATTTCACTCATATTACCCGACAATGACAAAGCTATAAAGATGGTATTATTATCTACTAGCTGCGGCCCGTGATTTCACCTGCGTAGTGATGAAAAAGGTGATGATGATGATGAAAAGTAGCCTATGTCACTCTCTGGCTCTTGAACCATACCCATGCAAAAAATCAGGTCGATCCGTTGTTCCGTTGCAGCGTGAAAGAGGAACAAACATCCATACATACAAACTTTCGCGTTTATAATATCAAAGTAGGATGTATGTGTAGGCATTAGCTTTATACTTATGCTAAAAATAGTCACCTAACGTTTTAACAGTGATATACAGAAAAGAGAAGTAAATAAAATGGAAATTATAAATAAAATCTGTCACCAGACATTATGACTGAACCTTGATTGAACATTCTTATTTATGTCAACGCGTCGAACTCCGCATCCAAAGAACTTGGACCTTACCTTTTTGGGTTAGGTCTCAAAGTTTTTTGTCCGCATCACAGTTGCTAACTGATTTCGAATGATTGACGTTTCGTTTATATTGGTGCGACTGGCTACAACAAATTTCTTACAAAAATGCATTGACAGCCGTTCAAAAACAAAACAAAAAAAAATTGTGGTGATACCTCAGCATTAGGTAACGTCGTGAAAGAGTGAGATAGCATGAAATTTAATTAGTATAAGTGAGTTGGTTGACATTCCACCATTGTGCTTTCCACTTTACATAAATTTATAGTTATATAATTATTACTGGGACATATAAGGACCGTGATAAGTTTGTGGATAAAGCTACCAATATTTAGGCGCAGTTGCATGTGAAGTAACCTACTTATAGAATAAAGCTTGCATAGTTTGAGATGCATATTACCTACATGCTATTTTTCTTCTCTTTCTTTCTTTTCTTATTTTTGTTGTCATCATCATCATCATTATCAGACAAAAAACGTCCACTGATGAACATACTTAGACCCTCCCCCTCAGAGCTCTACAACTGAACAACAGCCTTCAATCTGCATCCACTGGCTGCCCGCGACTGCGACTGGGTTTTTGCTGTATTTAAAAAAAAAAAAAAAATAGGCTTGCGCTTCGCCTCCGTCACGCCTGATGTTAAGCGATGATGCGGTCTACGTTGGAGCACGCTTGCCTAGAAGAAACCGATTCACTCGTGATTTGAAGACACCCAGATTGATAGTCTATTAAATTGTTGGAAAGTTGTTACAGAGTAAGATGTACTATTTTTTCTGAATTATTTTTAAACTAAGCCTATGTTACAAATTATCTTAAAAGACCTTGAGAACATCAATTCCTCCTACGATATTCCGATTCTATCCCAAAGATCCTGGAGCTAGAATCCCACACAGCAGTAAACAAAACATAAATATCTACCAGACATAAATCTAACATTTTATCGCTCGGATACATTTTACTCGGTACTTCCGCAAACGATGTCTACAGCGTAGGGGTTTCTTTTCAACGAGTCAAAAAGATGGAAAAATGATCACTTAAAGTAAATCACTTATAATATATCACTTAAGTTAAAGGTCACAAGGATATTTTTATCTGTGGGTGTCAATATTGTACCTGCCAATTAAAGAGCACATATTTTTAAATCAGAGTAGCACAGAGAGCCATGAAGAGATCCATGCTAGGCATCAAACTCCAAGACCGAGTTCGTAATACCGAAATCAGTCGAAGAACAAAGGTTTGAGATGTCGGAATTGCGGTAATGAAATTAAAGTGGGACTGGGCAGGACACGTTGCTAGGCGCAGTGATTACAGGTGGAGTAAGATTTTAAGATTGGGCATCCAGTGGATGGAAAAGGCAGGCTGTCGTTCAGTGTGGAGGTTAAAGGGGGAGGCCTATGTTCAGCAGTGGACGTCTTCTGGCTGATGATGATGAAGATTTTAAACGTTTTTTTCTTCTTTTCTCTCGTTTTAACGGAGTGGTGGCCGAAGCAAGGTAAACGGAGCTTTAGTTGTCCAGCTGCAAGATGGGTCGATGATATTGTCATCATAGCGGGTCGAACCTGGACTCGATTAGCACAGGACTGAGGCAGATGGCATAGCAATAGGGAGGCCCAAACTCAGCAGTGGGATAAGGAATTGTGTGAATGATTATGATGATGATTTTGAACCGCTGTACTCGATAACCTCAGACTGAAATATCAGCTGCTAAATCTATGCCCTATAATTTTGCTGGAAATGTGTTTTATTTTTGCCAGTGTATACTAACAATCAAGAAACCTACTCTAGTTAACTACTTCCTTTACATGTCTCGAGTTATTTCACGAAAGGGCCGATTCAAGGCTGCAAGTTAAATTCTGCAGAAGAGACCCTTTTGTCGAATGTGTTCCGCCAAGGTCGCACCCCTAACCCAGTTCGGGTTGTTTCAAATATTCCTGTGCATACTTAAACGTGTCAGTACTTCCGGGTGGTCTTATATAGGCTTGTTCGTAATAAGAATCTTAGAATTGTAACATAATTATGCCAATATCACTTTAGATGTTTTTTATTTGGTACAAAAAACGGCCTCTAAAAGCTTAAAAATATTAGATTTTTTTTGTTTTTTCTATTATTACATACAAAACAATTTTAAAATAATTTCTCGCGTGTTTTTAATTTTTTTTAATTCCTGTTGTTGTCAACAAAACAATCAGCTGAGTCCATGGGCACAGATGGACTAAATGACAGAATATGAGCAGTTTTCCATTAGGCATTATCAGTTTAGTTTAGTATTTTCATCGCCAAGAGATGGCGCTCACGTAACTTATGGTATTTATTTTTTAAACATTATCATGGCAGTGAAACACTTCGTTCAGCCAACAAAAATACAAAAAATTCTCGAGTTTTGTCTGTAGTTACAGAACAAAAACAGAAAACAGCTTCAATCAGGTCTATTTTTAAACGTATTTTGAGAGTTTTCTAAAAAAAAAACATCGAATTGTTCAAAATATAAGTTTCTGGAGAGTCTGATACTTACAAAATATAAAGTCAAAGGTATTTTGTAGATAATGCACTATCGCATTGAGCTTGGGGAAGAATATTTCCCACTTCCACATTAACTGTGATTGACTTAAGTAAACATAAGTTCTTAAAACCAGGGTTTTACATGGTTAAGAATAAATCTTGTTGGGTCTTCCACAGATTGGTTTTTTAATCATATCTGGCATGCGGTTGTCTTGTTAGGGCCAAAACGGGCATAAAATGAGGACCACAAGTATTTTTATGCGGGGCAAAACTTTGGGGGACGAATCGGGCATAATAAATAGCTAAAATTGATATAAAATTATAATGCAGTCTATCACAAAACCTCAGAGGATTTTTTAGCTGAAGACAATCTTTTTACACGTACCCAGTTTTAACCAACATTTTCGGACAAGTTCTAATTTCTACGAAATCTGACCACGAATGATATAACCGTTAAATGTTATCAGACTCCGTCCATATTACGTTCTGTGCCAGTGGCCCTTCGCCTAATTGGGAAATAATCTACAGAAGTTCCTTAAATCAAAAGCAATTTGTTCCAATCATTAACACTGGAGGACATCTGAAAGGAGCTGACAAAAACCGGATTAGGGACATTCGCGCTTCTGGTAAAACCTCACCAAGATATAACTTCGGCATGCCAGGTGGGCACAAAAATCAACACCGCTTTATGGTTGATATTCCGAAAACCCGTACGAAGTGCTTTGATTCCACTTTTATTACGCGTACTGCTAGTCTGTGGAATGCGCTGCCTGAATGGGTGTTCCCCGGTAGTTACAATCTGGGTGTCTTCAAATCACGAGTGAATCGGTTCCTTCTAGGCAAGCGTGCTCCAACGTAGACCGCATCATCGCTTAACATCAGGCGTGATGGTGGTCAAACGCTAACCAGTTATTAAAAAAATATAATAAATAAAGCTTTACATGAAAATGTTGCCTACGAAGTTGCTATGGATCCCAGAGCTAGCAAACTTTCCCTTTGCTAACTCCTCAAGAAAATTTTGGGCGAATAACATTTCGGCAGCTCTTGGCTTTATTAAAAATCCAGTTAGGTATTGCGGTAGACGCCTCTTGCAGAATCCGCCATTACTCAATCATCGACCGGCAGTACACAACCATGACTGTTTTTATAACAGAAGGTTGAAGCACACATTTCAACTTAGAAATGGATCATGGCTGCCTCAATTCAAGCCATTCAGTGTTCTTGTTTGATTTGACATGACATCATTATTATTATAATTTTTTTACAGGTCAAGTGCCTTCATTAACTAAACAAGATACAAGCTAAATCTAAAACTACAAATACAGTTAGACTGCCCATAGACCGTTGAAGGTCTAAAGACAATCCAAATGCTCAAACCCATTACCAGTTGGCAGCGTACTCAGAATGCTGGCGGCATTACCACGTTGAATGGCAATGCTTATGCGTTGAGCCAGAAACACGCAAGCATTTTGGTCACGCGTCGCATCTGAAAGATTTTTGAAAATGAGGTGAGCTCCCGGTCCCCAAGCGCCCAATGTCGTACAAAAAAATACTTGTAAAATCACAGGTCATAATGTGTTTTAATAGGTATGTGTACAAACAGATGCAGTACCTAATAGTACAGAGCATGATTTATCATCATCATCATCATTAGTTCACCGTAGTCTACTGCTGGACGTCTTACTTTTTAGAATATCTTCTAAAACATACATTTCAGCCCGATCTTCAGTTTTTTGCTTCTAGCCACAGCTTTCCGTACCTATATCATCAATTCATCAAGACATTGCGTTTAGCATCAGGCAAATAACTCGTTATTTAAACATATAAAACCATTCCACATAATTTTATACTTCAACTAGCTGATACCCGCTACTTCGTACGCGTAGAGCTCGGCCTTCGGCCTCGCTACTACGACCCGCTCCAGGAACACAAAATTTCATCCAAATCGGTCCAGTCGTCACCGTTTAAACCTTCCCTAGACCTCCACGAACATTTCGAATGCAAAACCGTGGAAATCGGTTCGTGCGTTCTGGAGTTATAGCGTCAGGAAGGAAAACCCGACTTATTTTTATATAGTAGATTTCGAACAAAAAGAATCTATAGTAGCGTTGCAGTACTGCCTAGTGCGCTCTTACCTCACTGGCCCTCGCAATTATCCTTGAAGATACGTTTATTAAGGACTTAAGCCTCTAGGAGTACACAATGCATCTTTTTGAAGGGCGGCCGGGTCCAGGAATTAGTTACGAGGACGTGGTATTAGACGCTATCAAGGCTGGGGCACGCATCATGTTTGGCTTATGTTGTTTGCCTTATGAATTTATGAATTTCCTTACAGTTTTAATATGTTGAAAATACTGTCTGTTAGACAGTCTAACGGCTGACTGTTAGAATTGTATAGTCTAATTCAGTTCAATTGTTTTATTCTGAACTAGCTGCTTGGCGCTTGCCCTTTCGAAGTTTATTAGAGTTAAAATATTAATTTTTGATAAGCAAACGTTTTTACATTCAATAGAAGATATTTTTATTTATGTACATAGGTAGGTATAACAAACAAAGAAAATAAAAAAAAGCCTTAACTATTACTAATTAACACTAATATAATCAAAAATCAAAAACAAGATGTTGCCCGTGTGGTAAAGTGCCAAGAACGCTGGCTGCATTCCCGCGTTGAATTGCTAAAGAAATTCTCTGCGCGAGGAATGAGCCAGCTCTAAAGATTATAGAATTAATGTGAAGATTATAGAAGATTAATGATATTCTAAATCTAATCCATAAATTCGTTATAAAATTGTTGACAGTAACATTTTGATATTTTTATCCTGCAGTTTTTTTTTTTACTTTATTTATTTCACATATATTATATACTAGCGACCCGCCCGCCCGGCTTCGCACGGGTGTAATTTACGTGCGAAGCCGGGGCGGGTCGCTAGTTATATATATAAACCTTCCTCGAAAATGTATCTAACTGATGGTGCAAACCGCATCAAAATCCGTTGCGTGGTTTAGGAGGAGTTAGCGGCCATACAGACATACAGACAGATAGACAGACGCGGAAAGCGACTTCAATTTATACTATGTAGAGATAGAGAAGAGATAGAGATACATATACACATAGTTAATCTAAATTAGTATCGAAAAATAAACTGTTTGTATCGATACTAAGATTCACTATATACGCACTGACATAATAGCGCAAACTTAAATAAATTTAAATATTAAATAAAAAAATATATATACACCTAACGTTTACAAATGAGCACAATGCACAAAGCTCGCATAATGGTCTGTGAGACCTTGGGACCCTTAATAACCAAGTTAATAATAATTATATTCAACCTTTTTGGGTATTTTAAAAGAACAATTTGACGTGACACTGCGCGCCTTCAAGAATTAAATTAAGTCTACATTTGCCTTTATTAGGTCCAAAACCTTTATAAGCACTCTAAATGAAAAATACCTTTGAAAACACTGTTTTAAACTATCACGGTTGTTCACTAAAGTTATACGGGATATTTACCGTGGTTGTGGTGTCAACTCGCCAGTGCGCGGAATCCAGTATTAGGTTGATTTAAAAATAAAAGTCCGCGTTCTAAATGTGTTCAAAATACTATACGCAGTGACACAGTGAGTGTGTTTTGCCGGGACTTAGGTTCGAGTTCAAGTTCCAGTGATAACCGTAGCAAAATACTAAGAAAGAGAGTAGATTGTTATGTCTGCACCTAAATTTTTAACTGTTCGACCAACCACCCGCATTCTTCAGTCTTCCCGTGAACATAGTACATGTAACTGCGCCGAAATATCGGGAGCTCATTCCACAACCTTACCACGGTAAATATCCCGTAAATAATCATATAACTTTACCTTTGAAAAGTTCAAAACTTTTACACACTTACTCTTCTAACATAGCAAGGGCTTGTAAAACCTACTCTATAAAGGTTCGCGGCAGGCGTTGAACCTATCAGCTCGGCTTACTTCTAGAAAATTCAGTTTCGTCTCAGAGAAGATTTCCAAATCATTTCCGTCCAATGTGTTTATTCACAAATCAGTCAAACAAATGCCTCAGATAGCCGTTGACTTGGTTATTTACAGTGAAATGAAGGGATGAAATAGGATTTAACCGGTCAAAGGCCTACAACCTACATTTTCTGCCGAATTAGCGCTGATCAAATTTAAAGATGGTTGCTTTTAAAATTTGAATGGATGATGGAGTTTTTGAAATAATCAAGCATTCTTTCTTGCCTCACACCTGCAAAATGTGGAATGAGCTAAGGTGGTGAGTTTCGTGATGAGATCACGATTCCGAGAAGCTAGAACATGGGGTTCTTCTTGGAACGTATTTGTGATGCCTCTGATGTTACAAGTATCGATAAGCGACGGTAACTGCTTACCATCAGGCGACCCGTTTGCTTGTTTGCCACCTATACCTGTTTTTTAAATTTAAAATCAGTTTGTCAAGGCAATTTATAAAGTCAATGTTGTAGAAGATACTTAAAAATTGGAAGATTCAGCGACTTGGTTTTTTATGGGTTGGGGTAGGATGGGCTTTTAACCACAACTCAACAATGATTTAACTCACGGTGTGAACGAAGATGGCAGTAACGCCTAGCCTAGAACGGGAACTGGCTCTGAAAAGTCTGCTGGTATATATGGGGCATAGCGATTGATTTTTAACTTAGTTTGGTAGCTAACCAGGCAAGCACTAGAAAGTGCTTTATCACCATGCTAAGGTTTCCTCACGATGTTTTTCAAAATTTTAAGCTAATAGTTGGGATTTGAACGTATCCCTGCTGTTTATAGTCAAACGCAACTACTAATGAGCTATCATCACTAAAATAACATTCGATGGATTATGTGAGAGTACTTTACTTATTCCCGTAGTTTTAGAACCCGGGTATGTCCTAAAACTGTGACCAGAACCACTAGAGAATGGGCAGCAGTGTCCTCCTACTTGAATGGTAATCTCCTGCGATCTCCAAGCCGCGTGCCAAGCGTGGCGATTATGGCATTATCCCCCCCCCCAGGGGAGGCCTATGTTTAGCAGTGGACGTCTTCTGGCTGATGATGATGATGACTTTACTTATTATAATATTATGTTGAATGTGATAGGTTAAAAGATCAGGGACCTACCTTATTCATAACTTCTCACAGGTTTCTGGCACTTTTAACTGCACCATCATTCATTGAAGTAGTAAAGCGGCAATTAAATGGCGGAAAAGGATACCCCAGGCTTGAACGAGCAGACTGAAGGGTAACGTCCCGTTATGTCGTTGACACCGAGTTCAGATAAAATAGGTGCAGGATACGCGGTAAATCTTTTGATGTACGATCTCGCCGACAGCATTACCATATTGTCAACGGATCCAATAAATCGTAGGAATAATGAGACGAAGGTAAACTATGTAAATATGGAAGGCTTTAGTGCAGGGAAAAGAGTTCTTTGGTAGAGATTTTAGTTGAAAACCTTTACATAGTAATTTTTTTTTTTTTTTTACACACGGTCATCTGACCCCAAACTAAGCAAAGCTTGTAATATGGCTGCCAGAAACTGATATACGTACATATATATTTTTAAAGATATACTTAAATAGATATTAACACCCAGACATAGAACAAACACAAATGTTCATCACACAAAAATTGCGAAAAGAAGTTTATTATTATACTATAGCTAGCGGTCCGCCCCAGCTTCGCATGGGTATAGATTATAGCCTATGTCACCCGGGGATAGTGTAGCTTCCCGTCAGTGAAAGAATTTTTCAAATCGGTTTAGTAGTTTCGGAGCCTATTCAATGCAAACAAACAAACAAACAATCAAATCTTTCCTCTTTATAATATTAGTATAGATAATGTATTATTTCACGATATCATCATCATCATCATCATCATCAGTTAGCCGAAGAACATAGGTATCCCTCTTAAAACTCCACACTAAACGACAGCCTTCCATCTGCATCCACTGGATGCCCACGACTATCACGATGTCGTCGGTCCATCTAGAGGTCTAATTACGCTGCGTCTTCCAGTTCGCAGATGAAATTATACAACATTTCCTATATAATATATCCTAATCATAGCCTGTGTTCAAACTTCAAATGCATCAACTTTTTCGTTTTTACTTTTTAAATTTTTTGATTATATGTTAGTCAATCCGCCGTAACATAACATATTCTGTGAATATTTCAACTGGCTATCTATTACGGTTCGAAAGATACAGCCGTTAACAGGTAGGTCAGACAGACAGACGGACAGACATCGTAGGCTTAGTAATAGGGTCCCGTTTTTACATTTTGGGTACGGAACCCTAAAAAAGATAATTATCATGCTTACGTTATAATATTTTGAAGTTTTTGTTGGCTATTGTATGCGGGAATATAGTAAAGTTATGTTTTGTAAATAGGCCTCCCACTAGATGGACCGACGACATAGTGAGAGTCGCATGCATCCAGTGGATGTAAAAGGCAGGCTGTCGTTTAGTGTGGAGGTTAAAGGGGGAGGCCTATGTTCAGCAGTGGACGTCTTCTGGCTGATGATTATGATGTATTGTAGGTACACTTCTTATTTTAGTTCGGAAAATATATATTTTATAATAGATAAAATTATGTATTTAAATTTAGTGTTACTGACATTTGAAATTGAACTTTATTATATTGTACTCCATCTTTATAACAAATGGATTTTCTAAAAGAGCAATTTGGATTCTTACCGACCAATTTTGTAACAACAAATTTCCTATTCGGCTAAAACTTTACGAATATATTCAACAGGTAAGGAAAACTTGGCTCTAAGTTCTTGAACTAAACGAAAATATTTCAAATCAACAAAAACACGTAAATAATTTGCTACAAAACTTTTATTCTACACATTTTCAACTTCAATGATGCACAGAAATTAGTGGGGCATGTCTAACCACGGGCACGAATGGGGCATGGTGCACTATCGGAGCCGCGTGATATACTGGGGCATGACGCACTATCGGAGCCGCATGAAATACTGGGGCATGGTGCATTATTGGGGCAGCGTGCACCACGGGGTGGACCACTGCTGGGTGGACCACTGCCACTGGGTGGGCTACTGGTACAAACGGGGCGATGACCCCGGCCTGGACGATCGCAATGATGGCAAGCAGCTCAACCTGGAAAATAACAAGTACATTGTGAGACAGATCTAATACCTGGAAAAAACCTCTTCAAAGTCGTATCTAGTACAATAAAGGGTTTGAGATCGATTTATGTTTTTGGATTTGACTAAGAAATAGGTTTTAAAGATGAATTTCCGCAAAATATCGCCTGATTAAATCAAATAACTAAAGAAGCCCTTCGACCAGTGTGTGCTAGTGATGACATATGGCACTGAAACGTGGTCTCTCACTATAGGCTTCTTATGCAAGCTCGCACAACGAGCTATGGAGAGGGTTATGTTCGGGATTTCTCTACGAAATCGAATCAGAAATGAGGAGATCCGTAGACGAACGAAAGTCACCGGATTAGCAAGTTGAAATGGCAGTTGGCAGGGCACATATCACGCAAAACAGATGGCCGATAGGGCCGAAAGGTTCTGGAATGGAGACCATGGACCGGTAAGCGCAGCGTAGGACGTCTACCCACAAGATGGACAGACGACCTAAAAGAGACCGCAGGGAAACGCTGGATGCAGGCCGCTACAAACCGGCCCTTTCGGAGATCGACGGGGAGACCTATGTCCAGCAGCGGACGTCCTATGATGAAACAATGGTTTATAAATAAAAAAAATCTAAAGTTTTCATTTACCTTTTGGATCTGTAATAATCTAGGATGTGACAAGAAAAATAGAAAAAAATTACAACTAAAAAAAAAAAACAAAAATAACAACATAAAACTATAAAAACAAAACAACATATTATATTATTTTTATATTTTTACAACTAAAAATATAAAATCATTTTTTATTCTAACCGAATAATTCGTTATTGTACGAATATTTCGTGAAATGTATTTGAAAGAATAGAGAAAAATAACTAAGATTAACAAAATAAATTGCCACCATCACGCATTAAAATTTCTTAAACTTGAAATTACTTTAATAGTGTTTAAAATGTTCTTCTGTCACAAATTAAGAACAATCATTCAAGAAGGGAAAGTTTTTTAGAGCACGTAATTTGGACTACTAAAATTAAAGTAGGTATCGTTTAGACCTCTAAGTTAGCTAATGTTAGAACTTAAACTTGAGAGATAGTTGAGTGCGCTAATGAAATGTTAAACTGATGTAAATTGTTAGACTTAGTAACTGATGTAAGTTTAGACGGCATACTTGGTAACAACTAAGGGCGTTCGGACACGAAGGCAACCAAACTATCAGACAGCGGCTTGCAGTGCGCTTCAATGGAGCTTTGAATAAAATTCCAAAAGTCAATTTCTCACAAACAGCTATTAAACCGTTACCAGTGGGAATTGTTCCCAAAATGCTGGCCCCATTACCACGTTGTATGGCAATGGTTTAGTCACACAGCGGGCAATGGAGAGAGCTATGCTCGGAGTTTCTTTGCGCGATAAAATCCGAAACGTGGATATTCGCCAAAGAACCAGAGTCACCGACATAGCTGTTAAAATTTGCAAGTTGAAGTGGCAATGGGCAGGCCACATCGCTCGAAGAACCGATAACCGTTGGGGAAGAAAGGTTCTTGAGTGGAGACTACGAACCGGAAGACGCAGCGTAGGTAGGCCTCCCACTAGATGGACCGACGACATAGTGAGAGTCGCTGGCATCCAGTGGATGCAAAAGACAGGCTGTCGTTCAGTGTGGAGGTTAAAGGGGGAGGCCTATGTTCAGCAGTGGACGTCTTCTGGCTGATGATGATGATGATGGCAATGGGATAATAAGTACTTAAGGTAAACTCGACTTTTATTATGCGAACTGCTAGTCTGTGGAATTCGCTGCCTGGATGGGTGTTCCCCGATGGTTACAATCTGGGCGTCTTCAAATCACGAGTGAATCGGTTCCTTCTAGGCAAGCGTGCTCCAACGTAGACTGCATCATCGATTAACATCAGCCGTGATGGTGGTCAAACAGAAGCCTATTACTTATTTAAAAAAAAAAAAATGGATAAGCTTGCGCTTGGCCGCCATCTCGCTTGATGTTAAGCGACGATGCGGCCTACGATGGAGCACGCTTGCTTAGAAAAAACCGATTCACTCTCGACTTGAAGACACCTAGATTGTAACTAACGGGGAACACCCACTCTGGCAGCGAATAGTTACAAGTAAAGATAATAGAAACGTAATTATGTTCTAATTTGTACAAAAATTTATTGCTCATCATTGTCTATCAGTTGCTTGGTATTTGGTTAAACTACGTTGAACAATTTTTTACCTGTCCCGGGCTTAATTCAATTTAATATAATCCACATTCGTACCCAATTTCTAGCTCTAAAAAGGAAATTTATTTATTTATTTACACACGCACAATAATGAAAAGATACAATATTTTAACTTAAATATTTCACCTTATCTAACGTGGTAAATTAATATAGCAAAGAGACGAGCCTAAAATAGTAAGCTTTGCGAAGCAGTCCTCACTAGGATAACCCGTGTCGAGAACTACTGCAGTCCGCCTATCCCACTACACAACCGAGCAAACATTTGCACCAAAAATAATAATATGTAATAGGATATTGGTAAAATCAATGTTAATTTATCGCAATAAAATTCTTACCAGCTTCAACATTGTATCAAAGTAATGCGTTCTGGTAGTTAAGTATGTGTAACACGATAATTCAAGACTGCGTATCCAGATGCTAGAGTTAGTCCTTTTATAGTGGTGACCCTACGGTCTTGACTAGGTAGGATCTAGTATGCAATAAATCTTATGTTTGCCAATTCACAACTTGAGAACCTGAGTATAATGGAAGTGACGAGAATTGCACTTGGTTTGTGTATTTTTTAATAAAAATGAATTCTTGTTAATAAACCGGCCAAGTGCGACATTACAGGCTCGCTCACTGAAGTTTTAAGTAAGTTGTGGAATGGCTTACCACCTTCGGTTTTTCCTCCGAAGTATAATTTGGACTGCTCAAACGAAGGGTGAATAGAGTCCTCAAAGGTAGGCAACGCACTGACAATGCCCCGGGTATTGTAGGTGTCTATAGGCAGCGGTGACCACTTACCATCAGATGGCCCGTAGCTTGTTTGCCACTAATTCTATTAAAAAAAAAAAAAAGTTTCCGAACCAGCACATATTTTTTTTACAATAAAGTAGTACAAAAAGATAATAATATATCACGCCCAGGCGGTCACCCATCCAAGTGCCGAACGCGCCCGATGTTGCTTCATTTTGGTGATCGTACGAGAACCGGTGGTAAACAGAAATTTATCACCGACTTGCACTTGGCCAGTATTTATTGTTTGTTTTACTTTAGAGTGTGTACTATAATTATGCTAAGTTTGACGCTTGTACGTATTACCACATTAGACACTAAAGCCAATACAAAAATACATGTAAAAAAGATGTATAGGATCCATTAGTTTTTATGTTTTAACGTTATTTTTATTTTTTGAGTTAATCTGCCGCAACAGTTCATAAGTACGTATAGTTGAAATTTTCACAGTATGATATACGGCTATCTATTATCATTTGAAAGATATAGCCGTAAATAGGTAGGACAAATGACAGAGACACCGACAGCTTAAGCTTACATAGCAAAAACTGTAAGTACGTCTCACTCTTTTTTTCCACGTACACTAAGAGACTTTTAGCGATACAAATGAACTAACTAATAGTCCTCACGCAAAAAAAGCAACAAGGTCGCCTGCAGGGTAAAATCGACTAAAGGCATAAAGCCTGCTTTTTTATTTTATTTTATTTAGAAGGTACACAAAAAAGGATATTCTCAGATTTAGGCCAAATGCGTTTGCACCCATTACGCCATCTTAACATAGTCTCCCTTGTTTATCTGATCTGACCTCATCATTATCATCATCATCAGCCAGAAGACGTCCACTGCTGAACATAGGCCTCCCCCTTTAACCTCTGCACTGAACGACAGCCTGCCTTTTGCATCCACTAGAAGCCAGTGACTCGCACATCTCGATGATCTGACCTATAAACTTACCATTACTTGATGTAAACTACTTTTACTTTTGGCTTAAATGCTTTATCTAAAACTAATTTTAAGTACTTGTTTTTAAAAATAACTAGTGACCCGCCACCCCGGCTTCGCACGGGTGTAATTTATGTGAGAAGCCAGGGCGGTTCGCTAGTTATATATATAAACCTTCCGTGAAAATGTATCTAACTGATGGTGAAAACCGCATCAAAATCCGTTGCGTGGTTTAGGAGGAGTTAGCGGCCTTACAGACATACAGTAGGACAGACGCGGAAAGCGACTTTAATTTATACTATGTAGAGATAGAGATAGCGAAGAAGAGATAAATACTAAACCTAAGATTAACAACTGACACATTAACGTCAAACTTTTAAACTCGACATTCTATTAACGACATAATATTATTTAAAATGACTATTATTTAGTTAAAGCTTTCGGAACTGTCATTACTCAAGACAAGTACTTATTTAAAACATTAAAGACCCAGTTCAAAATCCAGTGCCATCTACACGTAACAAAAATAATCCACCCCATTAATTACCTGACGAAATTTATTCTGGCCGTAAAACAGCACAATGAGAGACTTCAAGACTGAAGGCTCTGAGACGCCGATTTAAAAGGTGACGATTTTTCACATTCCTTTTTTCGCCCGCGACCTAGGACGAAAAAAAAAATAAGGATACGAAACTGCTGAAAAAGTAAAACGATACTTAACTATTAATGCTAGAAAACGTATATTAATTTTGACAAAATCGTTTATCAAAGTTTAGCTTTTCATATTTTTTCGCAGAATAGGGGATGATTTATGCTAGACCGAGACAGGGACGAACTGAGGCCCGTGAGTCCCGTGACCCGTACGAGACACGGACGACGAAAAAATATATATTTAAAAGTGAAATTCACTCACTCACTCACCCATCACGAAATCTCGAAAACTACTTGATCTACGAAGCTGAAATGAGACAATTTCTTTTGTTTTAAAAATAGGCCCACCACAAACTAATACCGTATAGTAATGAAACTCATGTCGATTTGTTCCTCATAATCTCTAGATTCAGTGGTAATATTAGCTATATCTGATCAAACCGGAATATTGACAAAAGCCGATTACTATGGCCACTGTTGTAAAATATGGTCTATTTATTTTAGTATAAAAATTCCTAAGCATGCATCCTTTTTCGTATTAAAAACGTTCCGGCCAAGTGACTTTATAAGGGAAATGAATGAATTGTGGCAAAAATCAAAACAACACATATTATTCTTTATATTATTATTATTCCGGTTTCATTTTTACCTTATTTTTCTTTCGAATGGTACAAAAAAACGATGAATTTTATAGTGTTATACCCATCAATATACGGTAAATTCTGTGGGCCTAGAAAAAATTGTCTTCTTTGGCAGGTAGATTAAAGGGTGTAGAGGTCCGCTAAGAATAAGTGAATAAGGATTTTGCGAAGGGCCAAATGAGGGTTGAACGTTTCTATGAAAGTCCGTTGTTATTGAAATAAAATTTGCTATTTCGGTTAATGGTTTAATATCAAATAAATACTGTATCATTATTATTCCGAAAAAGATGGATTAAGGTGTAGAAATTTTGGTTTGAATTTTTTGTTGACAATTTTGTAATTACGATACTGAAATTTGGCTATTAGATTACTAATGGGGTGTAAAGGCCCGCTAAGAAAATATTTTGCAAAAGGGCTAAATTAAAAGGGCATACCATCATCATCATCATCATCAGCCAGAAGACGTCCACTGCTGAACATAGGCCTCCCCCTTTAACCTCCACACTGAACGACAACCTGCCTTTTGCATCCACTGGATGCCAGCGACTCTCACTATGTCGTCGGTCCATCTAGTGGGAGGCCTACCTACGCTGCGTCTTCCGGTTCGTGGTCTCCACTCAAGAACCTTTCTTCCCCATCGGTTATCGGTTCTTCGAGCGATGTGGCCTGCCCATTGCCACTTCAACTTGCAAATTTTAACAGTTATGTCGGTGACTCTGGTTCTTTGGCGAATATCCACGTTTCGGATTTTATCGCGCAAAGAAACTCCGAGCATAGCTCTCTCCATTGCCCGCTGAGTGACTCTGAGTTTTTCCAAAAGGCCAACAGTTAAGGACCACGTCTCAGTACCATATGTCATCACTGGCAACACACACTGGTCAAAAACCCTCGTCTTGAGGCACTGTGGTATCTTGGACGAGAAGATGTCACGCAATTTCCCGAACGCTGCCCATCCGAGTTGGATTCTTCGGGCGACCTCTTTGCTTAAGTTGGACTTACCTAACTGAATGTCCCCGGAATGAATGGACCCGGGTATGTCCTAAAACTGCGACCAGAACCACCAGAGGATGGGCAGCAGCATCCTCCTAATTTAATGGTGAACCTTCTGCTATCCCCAAGCCGCCTGCCAAGCGTGGGGATTATGGCAACCCCCCCCCCCCATGTCAGACAAAGAAAAGGGCATACCACGGCCAAGAAATTTGATGAATAGGTATTTAGCAAATCTATTGCTGTCCCCTGACCTCAAGCCTCTCCCCGTAGAGCGCAATAGGGACAACTGCAGCTCGGATCGATTATACCTACGAAAAGTAGACAAAATTATCGTCTCGGATTTTTCTGTTTCCTCATTCAAAACTAAGCCGATTTCATGTTTTTTTAAATTAATAGATGTGAAAAGGATTGAACTATGGTTGTGTTATTTATTTATGTTTCATAAACTTGTCAAATTTATTTGATAGACGTCTGAACATGGCGGTAAAAAAACAATTTTAGGGCTATTTAAAGGCTCATATTTCTTATAGTAGTTAACTTATAAGAAAAAATAAATGATATAAGCATGACAATGGAGGAGAAAATTTTTACATAAGAAAATTAAATTTCCAGCTGTATTATCCAGGAAGGAAACACGAGAATACGTTTGTATTGACAAAACGCTGCCCATGTGGCCACTTAAGAGGGGCATATATATATATATAGGCAATAGGGGGTTGAAAGTCGACGCGTACACCAACACGTGGGCAACAGCTAGCTTTATATAAAGGCGTAGGTTCCGGGGCACGGCCGAGCCTCGTCTGGGACGCGGGTGACACACTACATGTTCATGCTACACAACTGCATCATAATAAAATGTTCCTGAAGTGTTAAATCCGTGCCTTGTCCGTGCCTCGTACGGGTCACGGTTCGTGCCCGCCTCGGTTTAGCATAAATCATCCTTAGGTCGCTCGCTCGTACAGCCGTGGTAGCTCATTTGGGAGACCGCTAGACTTGAAAGCATGAAGTCGCGGGTTCAAACCCCGGGCCCGTACCAATGAGCTCTTTGGAGCTTATGTACGGATTTTCATACCACTGGCTTTTCGGTGAAGGAAAACATCGTGAGGAAACCTGCATACGTACGGAGAAGGAATTCAATGGCGTATGTGAATCCACCAATCCGCATTGGGCCAGCGTGGTGGATATGGCCCAATCACCCTTTCGGGGGTAGGCTAAAAGTCCAGCAGTGGACTGTTAACAAGGCTGATTATGATGAGGTCGCTCGAAGATCCGATGACCGATGGGGAAGAAAGGTTCTTGAGTGGAGACCACGAACTGGAAGACGCAGCTTAGGTAGACCCCCATTAGATGGACCGACGACATGGTGAGAGTCGCTGGCATCCAGTGGATGCAAACGGCAGGCTCTCGTTCAGTGTGGAGGTTAAAGGGGGAGGCCTTTGTTCAGCAGTAGACGTTTTCTGGCTGATGATGATAAGGTCGAGCTTTTATCTGATCATGTGTTAGTAATTGTGAGAACTGCTATAGGACTTGTCCTCTGTTTTATTTGTCTATGTTTGTGACCTTAGTACTAATCAGACTTGACTTTTACTTTCAATGATAAAATTTGTCTTACACTATTTTGATTGTATGGCCATGTTTCTCAGTTATACTAACGAGGTCATTTCTAGAAGTTACTATTTGTGGGTAATGTTGAAAAAACTTTTGGAGATAATGTTTTTATGTAAGATCTTATCTATTTCATGTTTTTATGATGTATACTCACGGTTACGTATAACTGAAATAATTTCAAAGCCCATTAGTAGCCACGCTGTGTTGATACCAGTTGATACCTAGATAATTTAAATATTGCGGCCATTCGGTTGGTTGTAATAATATTTTTTGTCAATCAAATTATATTTCATATAAGGAGTTTATTAATTTATAAGTATACTAGCTGGCCTGACAGACGTTGTCCTGTCTTAGAACTGTCAAACAAGCAAAGTTAAAATTGTGAATCTTATATTTTTACACCTTGGGTTACATTATTGGAGTTTTAGTGAGGATCCCTATTTTTTTTAAATATTATAATAGCCTATGTTACACGGGGATAGTGTAGCTTCCCAAAAGTGAAATAATTTTTCAAATCGGTTCAGTAGTTTTGGAGCCTATTCAATGCAAACAAAAAAACAAACAATCTAATCTTTCCTCTTTATACTAATAGTATATAAGTAAATAGTTACTCTAGGGTGTTAAATACGTGTTTTTGTATCTATAGAAAATTACAAAAGTTATAAGCATAGCATCTTGAATTATTCGTAGTTTTGAAATTCATCAAAACTGATTATCAATGAAAATGTGCTTTTTAATACTTTTATTAACTAAAGAAAATAGAAACTAACACAACATACCTGAACTATTTAACCTATAATGAAAAAAAAAATTAGATTGCCTGTAGACGTTGAAAGAGTAAAAACAATCCAAATGCTCAAGCCCACTACCAGTAGGCAGCGTACCCAGCTTGCTGGCGGTATTACCATTTGAACCAGAAAATGCTGCTAGCTTAGTGCTTAGTTTCATAGATCACCATTTGTGAAAACTAACAAAAGTATGATCAACATAATGGTTTTATAATTTTTTTTTACCTATTAAGTACTCACTACTCAAAACAAAGTAGTTTCCCACCAGATCATAAATAATTGACAAAAAGTATCGCATAAATCAAGAGCGCGAAGACAAGACAAAATATTTGTAACAAAAAGTGTTTCCCCAGACATCTGTTTCTCATCTCGGAATAAAACGCTGTTATATTTCAAGGACGAATTGTAATTTATCATCCAATTTTAGGTTAACATATTTTTAAATCAATAGGATGGTCGGTGTTTTAGTGTTTTCATAATATCAGCCTATCATGTTCCCTCTAAGCCGTGGTAGCTCATTTGGGAGACCGCTAGACTTGAAAGCGTGAGGTCGCGGGTTCAAACCCCGGGCCCGTACCAATTAGCTTATGTGCGGATTTTCAAACCACTGGCTTTTCGGTGAAGGAAAACATCGTGAGGAAACCTGCATACACACGGAGAAGGAATTCAATGACGTATGTGAATCCACCAATCCGCACTGGGCCAGCGTGGTGGATATGGCCTAATCACCCTTTCGGGGGTAGGCTAAAAGTCCAGCAGTGGACAAAGTCAAAAGTCGAAGTCAAAGTCATATATTCATAAGTATAAATTTACACGTCAATGGTATTAAAAAATTCTATACATTTACATTATGTATTATTATTAATTATTTTATACTCACTGTTAAAAGGCTGATTATGATGATGATGTTCCCACTGCTGGTACACAGGCCTTCTCTCAGAGAGAGAGAGGATGGACCCTGCTTCATGCTGGCCAGTGCATGTTGGTATGGTCGGTGTTACAAGTCCGATAAAATAATAGTTTTTTCGATGAAAATTTAATTTAAAAGGTGTTCATCCAAATTTCTGATGTTAAAGTAAAATTATCATCCTCCTCCTTTCGTGGAGTCTTTCCTCCTGGGGGTTGTGACCCATCACGGCATCAACACCTTATGATGTTCCGCCACCTGTTCCGGCTTCCAGCAGCGTGAACCGCTTCGGCAACGTTGATGTTGAGGGTGGTGCGGATTTAAGCAAGATTAGCATAAAAATATTAAAAGCCAACAATTTCTACAGAAATTCTTTTACTAAACTTTATCCGCACTTTATTGCAATACCCAATCAGGGTAATTATATGATACCTACTTTAAACATGCTACCTAAGACCTGTATGTGAATTTCATATTGTTATGCAATAAATTGTTCATCATCATCATTTCAGCCGTAGGACGTCCACTGCTGGACACAGGCATCCCCCATCGATCTCCAAAAAGGCCGATTGGAAACGGCCTGCATCCAGCGTTTCCCTGCGGTCTCTTTTAGGTCGTCTGCCCATCTTGTGGGTGGACGTCCTACGCTGCGTTAAATACACTAAATGCAATAAATTATTGAGTATTGAGTATCAAATCACTTATCAGCTTAATTTTGAGTAAAAAAATTATCTTCCGTGTAGTTTATGATTTGATAACAATTTGATTCCTTTAACGTTTTATCACAGCCAATGGCCAATTTCAACCAACCACTCTATAACAGCGAGTGGTGACTGGGACTCCCTTGTACTGCGATATGATCACGCCGATAGTCGCGATGCTACATAGTTTTAATTGAATATTCTCATTGTAAATTGTAACCTTTGCGGTAAAGAGACGTTTTAATCCTTAATAGATAGTAGACACTGATTAGTGTTCTGAGCAAAGTTGAGCAGGTAGAGTATGTGGGAACCATACCGAAGTAATACGTGAAAGTGTAATTATTCCATGTTAGAGTCTGTGTTTTTTTAATAAGTATACAACAAAAACATAAGTTTAACTGGCAATGTTACGAAGACTAACTTTAGTCTTCTTAACATTGCCTCAGAAAGATCGCTACTCATTTACAAGCAGTGCGATTCTGTAAAAACTCATCTCACCCAAGCGAACTCGCTACTCCCTTCACTTACGATGAATCGAGTTACGATGGTCGAGTTTGATTGCTACGAACTCGCAATCAAACTCGACGGTGAGCTTTCGAGACCACCATCTTATTTTCGATGGTTTTCGACTTTTCTGAATACCGATTTCGATGTCAGCGCTGAATCCACGTTGTCACTAGAAGTGAGTTTATTACAGAATCGCATTGCAGTTCTTAACTCAAGAAATAATGCACACTTAACAACAACAACAACAAAAACATTAATAAAAACTCAAAATATGAACTAAAACCTAAAACTAAACAGCAAAACTGTAGTTCTCTTTTACTTTCTAAAGTGCACTATATTCAACAGGTTGATGTCACACAACTCTTGGCATGTATTTTCCACATTAGGCTGAATCATCAAACGAAAGCCTACTTCTCACTTGAGCGAAATAACTATAAAAATTGCCAGGCAACATTACAAATATTTCTGACACTGGTAAATTGAAAAATTAAACTAAAACTTATCCGGAATATTAAACAGCGAAAGGTCATCTACTATATTCTGGTGCGAAAAAATGGGTAAAATACCAGAGAATCGTAAAGTTGGAAAATTTGTCTTAGTAATAATATCAGAGAGTAGACGAGGATAAAGACAGTAGAACAACGGTTCAGACTTATGCTGGACAAAGACAACTTCAAGAAGCTCTCTGGTTCTTCATTGATGGAGTATTGGAAACAGAAAAGTCATTAATAGTCTATAAATTTAAATAAAAGGTCGATCACCCAAAACAAAACTTCCTTCAAAATCTTTCTTGAAACCGTTCTAACAACTACAGGCAATTTGATCGACAAACATTTTACATAATACAATTAAGTCTCGATCAATGACTCCATTCGAACAATGATGTTTTAACGAAGCTACCATACCATTACAGACAGTAAAACAACTAAAATTGTCCTGGGTCCCTGTCCAATTTTTATCAACAACGGTTTAACTCTGAAAAATTACGAATTTTGACAGATTTGACAGGTTGGAAACGGTCATGTAAAATTTGTAAATATAGGCCTAGCTCATTGCTTTGGCAATTTTTTATCCTAAGTTAAAGAGGTAACTTCCACAACATAGATTTCTCTAAGTTTCGAAGTGCAATTGAAGTGTATTGTGCAATATCGCACAGTTCATAAAGTAATTCTTCTTTTGTTATGACATTATTTATGAACTTAAGCTTCCTTATTTGTGTCTAAGTAGAGTGAGGAACATGAGATCAGAAATGAGGAGATCCGTAGACGAACGAAAGCTACCGACATAGCCCATCGGATTAGCAAGTTGACGTGGCAGTGGGCAGGGCACATAGCACGCAGAACAGATGGCCAATGAAGCCGAAAGGTTCTCGAATGGAGACCATGGACCGGACAGACGACTTAAAAGAGACCGCAGGGCAATGCTGGATGCAGGCCACTTCCAACCAGCCCTTTTAGAGATCGATGGGGGAGGCCCATGTCCAGTGGACGTCCTACGGCTGAAATGATGATGATGATGAGAGTAACATTGCCTACTGTTAATACGAGCACAGGGAGGTTGTCTGTCAGATACGAGATAATTAAATCAATGTTGAGGCCCTACGTTTAGTTCGACTGGGAGCCGATGAACCTCAAGTTTGGATTGCACTTCGAAATATAAAGGAATTCATGTTGTGGAAGTTAAGGCTTGTTTGTTGAAAGCTGATTGGTATAACTTAACTATCTATTGTTCAGTTGTTAAAACTTAACCAATTACTTCCAAGAAATGTTGATTGCATTTCTTTATTAATTGAATTGTAAAAATAACATTCTTACTGAAGGCAATTTCAATAAATTGGTTGGTTTTAAACACTTAAATGGACAAATACTTTTTTAAGTTAGTAAATTTTGTAAAACTTAATTAAAGTACAAAAGTTTTTAATGTGTAAAACAGTGCTTGCGTTAATGCATTTTTCATAAAAAATAAGCCGTCCTAGTGCGAGTCGGGCTCGCGCACTAAGGGTTCCGTATCACCACAAAATTCAATAACAAAATTACCAGTTATAACTTGGTAATGAACATAAACTTGTCACCGACTCGCACTTGGCCATTTTTTATTATTTGTTGTTATACTTTAAAGTGTGTCCTATAATCATGTTAAGTTTGACGCTTGTAAGTAATACGGTTTTTAAATTAGAGCTAATAACCCCCTTTTCGTTTTAATTTGTTATTTGTTAGTCAATCCGCCGTAATATTACATATTCTAGTATTTTTTATATTTTTTTATTCTTTTAAACCATTACCATATATTCTGTGAAAATGTCAACTGGCTATCTATTATGGTTCGAAAGATACAGCCGTTTAAAGGTAGGACAGACAGACATCGTAGGCTTAGACATAATAGGGTCCCATTTTTACCCTTTGGATACGGAACCCTAAAAATAGATTTAAGTGATATCACGGGCTTTTGCCTCACCAGGAAATTTCAACCTTTAGCGACTATTTCACGTTTCTATTACGTAATCTATACTTCTATACTAATATTATAAAGAGGAAAGATTTGTTTGTTTGTTTGCATTGAATAGGCTCCGAAACTACTGAACCGATTTGAAAAATTCTTTCACTGTTGGGATGCTGCACTATCCCCGGTTGACATAGGCTATATATCCCGGCTTCGCCCGTGCGACGCAGGGGCGGCCTACTAGTACTAAATAAACAAAATTATCCAGATCAATCAATATTTTCTTTTCCTACGAATTCAAGGCCAAACCTTTTACAATATCACACTCATCCGTCAGACTTGAAATGACACATCCCTACTTATGTTGATTCTGACTTGGCCTAGATCAGTTTAAGGCTGCGGCAAGGCAAAATCCCAAACCTTACCTTGGCTGATCCATCATCCGGGTAATACAGGGGATGAAAATCACACACCCTTCTTGCTTTTTGTTTATTTTGGTGCCTGATACATGCCATTGATACTGAGTAGGATATTCAAGGCCAGAGTGAATATGTATCTTCTAAGTATGCGTGCTTCATCTTCGCCCACATCGTCGCTTACCAACACAGCTGACAGTAAAATGATCAGCCTAAATCCTGGGCAGTTTCAAAAACAAAACAAACAAATCTCTACATATCGTAGCATAAATTAAAGTCGTCTGCCGCGTCTTCCTGTCTGTATGGCCGCTAGCTCCTCCTAAACCAGGCTACGGATTTTGATGAGTTTTTCACCATCAGTTAGATACATTTTCACGAAAGGTTTATATATGTAACTAGCGACCCGCCCCGGCTTTGCACGTAAATTACACCCATGCGAAGCCAGGCGGGCGGGTCGCTAGTAATATATAAACCAATTTATTCAATGGGACGCAACTTGTACCAATATTTTGGCGTCGTCACATCTTCCTGAGATGCAAGGTAGGGCTGGTGCGGCTGCCAATTCGGCAAAGCAGCAAAAGCGACGCAAATATGCTAACCTCAGCAGTGGTTACATATTTGAGGCGTTTGGGGTCGAGACATTGGGCCCTTGGGGACCGGGAGCTCACCTCATTTTCAAAAATCGTTCAGAGCGCCTGGTTAATGCGACGCGTGACCAAAATACTGGCGTGTTTCTGGCTCAATGCATAAGCGTTGCCATTCAACGTGGTAATACCACCAGCATGCTGGGTACGCTGCCAACTGGTTGTGGGCTTGAGCATTTGGATTTTCTTTAGAGGTTCCACGTTCTATAGGCAGTCTAACTGTATGTGTAGTGTTAGTATTAGCTTGTATTTTGTTTAGTTAATAAAGGCACTTGCCCAGTAAAACAAAAATATTTAGAGATATATTTATTCAACCGAACACATGATAATGCGTCTTCACTTTATACTTGACTACCGGAGGATGGTGCACCACTGGCAGCGGTACAGTGTATACGCTGTGAACTGGTGCTGCGTGGATGGGGTGAACTAGTGTGGAGTGTACGTCGTAGTGGCCAGGGTGGTAGTCGTAGTGACCAGGGTGGTAGTCAGAGTGGTAGTCTGAGTGAAAGTGTATGCCTGGTAGTGGAGAAGAGGAGGCCAGGGTTATCGCGGCTAGTAGCTGGAACAAAAGAAAAAAATACTAAGTAGAATTCTAACAGGTATAGAGAAGAAGCGAGATGTTTACCCACTTCGTACGATATGACATAATATAATTATATAAAACCCAAAGAGTAACCGACAAACAAACACGCTTTTGCATTTATAATATTATGAAATTATTAAAATCCGACTATTTAGTTAAATCTACCTACACAAAAAACTGTGTAACTACTCGCACATAAAAAAAATACGGGCAAGTGCAAGTCGGACTCGCGCACTGAGGGTTCCGTACCACCACAAAATACAATTAGGTTACAATTACAATTAGGTTGTCCAAGTAACCGAATTACCAGTTATTATAACGCCTTCCAATCGTCGGAGAAATTTGCTACGCAGTTTGCTACAGGCGCTCGAGTATAATAACTTGGTAATGAACAGAAATTTGTCACCGACTCGCACTTGCCAATTATTTATTATTTGTTGTAATACTTTAGAGTATGTACTACAATCGTGCCAAGTTTGACGCTTGTATGTTTTATTGTTTTTAGATTAGAGCTAATACAAAAATACGTTTAAAAAAAAATGTTTGTTTTATGGGGACCCTTTCGTTATAATTTTTTAACTTTTTACTATTTGTTAGTTAATCCGCCGTAACTTTGCATATTCTGTGAAAATTTAAACTGCCTATCTATTACCGTTCGAAAGATATAGCCGTTAATAGGAAGCACAGACAGACGGACCGACGGACGGACAGACAGACAAACAGACAGATATCGTAACCTTAGTAATACGTCCCGTTTTTACCTTTTGGGTACGGAACCCTAAAAATTTATAGACCACCAGAAATGGATTCTGATCAAAATATCTATCCTGAAATCTAGGTATTCCTATTTGAAACTAGAACCTAAAGGCATTGAACCTTGACGGTTTGGTCCTAATGAGGAACATTGGTTTGAATCTGGAAAGTTTCCTCTTAATATCTTTAGATATGGAATTTCGACTGTTTCCACGGATCACTGGATTAAGAACCGAGGTATTTAGCAAGATCTTCTCGCAATAAATTACGCTGTGCCTGCAGCAAGCTATTTTATTTTTACACCAATCACTTAAAAATAAACCGGCCAAGTGCGAGTGGGGCTCGCGCACTGAGGGTTCCGTACCACCACAAAATTCAATAACAAAATTACCAGTTATAACTTGGTAATGAACAGAAATTCGTCACCGACGCGCACTTTGCCATTATTTATTATTTGTTGTTATACTCAACATAATTTATTCCTCTTTATGTTTTGGCTCCAGACTTCTTGTCTATTTAGCCAGTGTATTTTTTTTTTTTTTTTTTTTATAGTAGATAGGCAGGAAATAAGCAGGAAGGAAGGTGGATACGTAATTTAAAGTTTTAGAAGATGATTTGTCATAAGCACATTCCTCTGACTGTGCTTATGCCATGGTCAAGCATAGTCATGGTCAAAGCCATGTTATGCTCAAGTAAAGTGGTGAAAGAAGCTTCCATGGAATTTTAGAAATAACAACGAAAGTGACAGGTGACAGCAATACAATGTATTGCCCGTAAATAAAAATATCTGGTTTATTTCCAACGGGCAACTCTGTAAGCTTGTACTACAGATTAAATAATAGTACTCATAGTACTTTGTAAGAAAATCCGTAATCCCTTGTAAGATTTTGCTGAAACACTATTACAAAGTTACGAATTGGCTATAAAAGGTCGTTGTCTAAACAAAAAATTACCGTTTCCTTGAACTTGTTGTTACATTTACGAGGATACACTTTACGCAGTTTACAAACTTAAAAAAAAGTTAGTTTTTTTAAAAATAAATAATAGGCTTGTTCTTGACTGCCAACTCGCCTGATGTTAAGCGATGATGCGGTCTACGGTGGAGCACGCCTGCCTAGAAGAAACCGATTCACTCGTGATTTGAAGACACCCAGATTGTATTGAGATCAACCCAACCGAATAAAACTAAATAAATAGTTCTTTATAGTTAGTTAGTTTTATTAATAGTTTGGGTAGACAATTTAAATTATATTTAATATAGTAAGGTTTTTATTTTGTAACTCTAGACAAATTATTGTAATATTTGTGTTCTATTTTATAAACTTTAGTTTAGAATAAAAACATTTATAAGTAAATTAAAAGTAAGTAAATTAGTTTTGTATAAAGGCAGGCTGTCGTTCAGTGTGGAGGTTAAAGAGGGAGGCCTATGTTTGCCGTAGACGTCTTCTGGCTGATGATGATCATAAGTAAATTTAGTTCTTTTATCAATGTAGATAACATTTATGTAACTGAATAAAAATACATGTAGATTAACTACAAAAAAAAAACGGGTCATTTTTGCACACACACACACATCACACATCAGCAGCCATCAAACGTCCACTACTGGACAAAGGCCTCCCTCTTAAAGAGGGGTGTTGCCATAATCCCCACGCTTGGCAGGCGGCTTGGGGATCGCAGTAAGTTCACCGTGTACTAATAGGATGCTGCTGCCCATCCTCCGGTGGTTCTGGTCGCACACACGGTCATCTAAAACTAAGCAAAGGCTGTAATATGGATGCCAAATACTGATATATATATATATATATACTGATATATATAAATATAATATATATATATATATATATATATATATATATATATATATATATATATATATATATATATATATATATATATATATATATATATATACTGATATATATAAATATAATATATATATATATATATATATACATATACAGGGTGTAACACTCTCGAAGTCAAAAGAAGGTAATTGTACTCATCATTATGAACCACTTTTACTATGGTACCAACCCTGAAATCGCGAAAAAAAATATCAGCGATTTCAGGGCTGGTCCCATACTAAAAATGGTACATAATTATGAGTACAATTACCTTCTTTTGGCTTCGAGAGTGTTCCCCTTACACCCCATATACATAATATATATTTTAAATACATACTTACATACATATTAACCCAGCTGTAGAACAAACACAAATATATACATAATATATATTTTAAATACATACTTACATACATATTAACCCAGCTGTAGAACAAACACAAATATCGACCTAGTATCTATCTTTGCTATGTTTAATTCACTTAGACGCCTTGGTTATACCTAGACGCACAGCGGGTGATTTATTACAGGGGGTTTTAAAATGTTAAGATTAAAAAGATATAATGTAAGTAAATTGAATAGTTCCAGTAATTTAGTCTAAAACTTCAAAGAGGTATCTATCGAGTGATGAATGTGATACGTGACATTTATTGATGAACCTAGTTGAAATTTAAAATAATGAAAAGCTTTAAATAAATGTTTGTAATAGCTAATAGTGTAATCAATTTGAAATTGAGGGTAGGAGGTTATTGCCACAGAATATTAAATTTTTGTATCTTTATTAAAAGCTCTTTATTTTGTAAATAATATGCAGACGACCTAAGAGAGACCGCAGGGAAACGCAGGTGAAACGCAGGCCGCTTCCAACCGGCCCTTTTGGAGATCGATGGGGGAGGCCTATGTCCTGCAGTGGACGTCCTATGGCTGAAATGATCATGATGATGATGATACAGATTGTACTATTTACACAAATTTAGCGCCAACCATCTAAAAAAAAAAGAGAAAAAAAACATGTTTGAAAATTAATGATCTGGGCTGCATTCACCTTGAATGCAGCCGCGAGACGCAGCCGCGTACGTGTTTTCACCTTGAAAAAGACTGCCTAATGCGGTTGAAACTATAGTCGGAGTAACCGGCTTAATCTTACGTGAGTAATTCCCGTGTAATATAAATAAAATATTGAATTTATGTTTCTCAAAAGATGATTGCTGTAAAAGAGCCTTAGTGAAGAATCGATAAAAACAAATGATTAAAAAGTTTTTCAACCTTGACACGGTGATGAAAAAATTGACATAAATATACATAAAAAATTTACCACTTCTTCGTAAGTTTAACGTCAATAATTAAAAGTTGTTACTTTCGTAGAACAATTTAAAGAACTTCCAAACAAAAGTATGAGACTTGGTACAAGTACTTAGTAAATATAGCCTGTTCAGAAAGAGAGTGGACTTGGATTGTAGTTGAATGGACACATATCTCAATAAATAACACGCAAATTCACTCAAAACAATACAATGATAGGACAGCGCATTATAGCTGAGTTTGAAATTTTTCAAATGGCATACGATACGATGATAGGACAGCGCATTATAGCAATAGACAATAGACAATAGACAATATTTTATTTGTAACAAAAATCCATTATATAATACACATAAAGCAACACACAAATATAAAGTTAAAAACGTTGGACTTTTGCCACAAACCGGCCCCAGCTCAGCATAATGCCGTTTAATAGCTGAGTTTGAAATTTTTCAAATGGCATACGATACGATGATAGGACAGCGCATTATAGCTGAGTTTGAAATTTTTCAAATGGCATACAATACGATGATAGGACAGCGCATTATAGCTGAGTTTCAAATTTTTCAAATGGCATACAATACGATGATAGGACAGCGCAATATAGCTGAGTTTCAAATTCTTCAAATGGCATACAATACGATGATAGGACAGCGCAATATAGCTGAGTTTCAAATTTTTCAAATGGCATACAATACGATGATAGGACAGCGCATTATAGCTGAGTTTCAAATTTTTCAAATGGCATACAATACGATGATAGGACAGCGCAATATAGCTGAGTTTCAAATTTTTCAAATGGCATACAATACGATGATAGGACAGCGCATTATAGCTGAGTTTCAAATTTTTCAAATGGCATACAATACGATGATAGGACAGCGCAATATAGCTGAGTTTCAAATTCTTCAAATGGCATACAATACGATGATAGGACAGCGCAATATAGCTGAGTTTCAAATTTTTCAAATGGCATACAATACGATGATAGGACAGCGCATTATAGCTGAGTTTCAAATTTTTCAAATGGCATACAATACGATGATAGGACAGCGCAATATAGCTGAGTTTCAAATTTTTCAAATGGCATACAATACGATGATAGGACAGCGCATTATAGCTGAGTTTGAAATTTTTCAAATGGCAGAGGCGGATTGCCATTTAAAATTCTTTCTATTTTCTCGTTTTGACCAAGTCCACTCTCTTTTAGAACAGACTCTATCTACAATATTATAAAGATGAAAGATTTGATTTTTTGTTTGTTTGTTTGCATTGAATAGGCTTTGAAACAACGGAACCGATTTGAAAAAATCTTTCACTGTTGGGAAGCTACACTATCCCCGGGTGAAATAGGCTTTATTATAATATAAGTAAATATTTTTTGAATAGGGATCCTTACTGAAAATCCAATAATGAAACCCAAGGTGTAAACAAAAAGATTTACACCCGTGCGAAGCCGGGGTGCGTTGCTAGGTATCTATACTAATATTATAAAGAGGAAAGATTTCATTGTTTGTTTGTTTGTTTGCATTGAATAGGCTCCGAAACTACTGAACCGATTTGAAAAATTCTTTCACTAAAGTTATATGATTATTTACGGGACCGCATTCTTCAGTCTTCCCGTGAACATGGTGCATGTAACTACGCCGAAATATCGGGAGCTCATTCCACAACCTTACCACGGTAAATAACCCGTAAATAATCATATAACTTTAGTGAACAACCGTGATAGTTTAAAACAGAATTCTTTCACTATTGGGAAGCTACTCTATCCCCGGGTGACATAGGCTATAATCTATACCCGTGCGAAGCAGGGGCGGACCGCTAGTTATTTATAAAACCTTCAAGTATTGTGTCACACATTCTACGATACACGTATTACCACTTTTCCCGTCCTCTCGGACTGATACTAATGAATCAGTTTCTTGCGTGGCCTAGGCACAAAAATAAAGCTTATATCCTACCGACCTACTTTCCGACACATGTCCATACGTCTGACATACTGACATTGAAATATATGAACATTTAACTAAGATCTCTACAAGAAAACATAAGCTACATCTCTATCTCTACATAGTATAAATTGAAGTCGCTTTCCGCGTCTGTCTGTCTGTCTGTATTTCTGTATGGCCGTTAACTCCTCCTAAACCAGGCAACTGATTTTGATGCGGTTTTCACCATCAGTTAGATACATTTTCAAGGAAGGTTTATATATATAACTAGCGACCCGCCCCGGCTTCGCACGTAAATTACACCCGTGCGAAGCCGGGCGGGCGGGTCGCTAGTATTAAATAAACTTTATTAATTAAAAAGTACTATTAAAAACAAGCTATTTCACTAAAGTTAAATGATTATTAACGGGATATTTACCGTGGTAAGGTTGTGGAATGAGCTCCCGATATTTCGGCGCAGTTACATGCACCATAATTATTCACGTCCCATATATCCATACATATCCATTATGTTCTTAGGGGTTTTTTTATTCAACTACTCCTGAAGGCCTGGACTTATTAGATGTAGTTAAGTGGTATAGTTAGGTTAGAATCCTTGCATTAGCCCGAGTGTATCATCATCATCATCATCATCAGCCAGAAGACGTCCACTGCTGAACATAGGCCTCCCCCTTTAACCTCCACACTAAACGAAAGCCTGCCTTTTGCATCCACTGGATTCCCGCGACTCTTACAATGTCGTCGGTCCATCTAGTGGGAGGCCTACCTACGCTGCGTCTTCCGGTTCGTGGTCTCCACTCAAGAACCTTTCTTCCCCATCGGTTATCGGTTCTTCGAGCGATGTGGCCTGCCCATTGCCACTTCAACTTGCAAATTTAAACAGCTATGTCGGTGACTCTGTATAGGCTAGTCTAATTTAATAATAATGTAATAGTACGATTATTACGTAGTAAATATTACATATTAAATAGGGTCAGCCATTTGGAATTTACTAAGCTACAGACAGATACACAGACACTTACGTTAATCTTTTAACATCCTCTTTTTGCATCGGGGGTTAAAACTCGCACCAAACGCATGGATCAGCTCACCTCTGGTTGATACTCAAACCTGATACCTAATCTAGTACTTTCGCCTTCAATCGAGTACAACTTCTTGGAAGTAATTCAACTTAATAACTGCCCCGGTGGCTCAGTTGGTAGTGAACCTATCTTCTGTGCTTGGGGGCGTGGGTTCGATTCCCATCTAGGACAAACATTTGTGTTTGTTCTATGTCTGGGTGTTAATATCTATTTAAGTATGTATTTAAAAATATATATGTACGTATATCAGTTTCTGGCAGCCATATTACAAGCTTTGCTTAGTTTGGGGTCAGATGACCGTGTGTGCAAAAATGTCCCAGATATTTGTCCCAGATATTTTTTAATTATAACGAGTCAAGTAAATATGCCCCCAAGTAAATATGGTGTATATGGACCCGGGTATGTCCTAAAACTGCGACCAGAACCACCGGAGGATGGGCAGCAGCGTCCTGTTAGTACACGGTGAACGTACTGCGATCTCCAAGCCGCCTGCCAAGCGTGGGGATTATTGGCAACACCCCTCTCTAAGAGGGAGGCCTTGTTCAGCAGTGGACATTTAATGGCTGATGATGTGTGTGTGTGATGTGAAGTAAATATGCTACATCCAAATATGGACATAATCGAGTTGTGCAACACAGAAGCATTTCCGATGCATCTTCACCTTGACATGAACGTTTATAAAAAATCTTCTCATGAACATAATTGTCATAATTATCAACCGTTTAGGTAAGCCGAGAGTAAATCACTCAATGGTATGTTTTTTTTAAGCTAGTCAAACGATTGCAATGATGCGCCACGCTAGCTCATAACGGATGCAATGCCACCCAGGACTTAAAACAGTTCAAAACTTACATGGAACCCTAAAATAATAAATACTTTCATTGCACAACAACTACTGTAGTCTGTCCATTACGTTAATCGTTTTTTGACAGCTCAAACTATCATTAAATAAATAAATAAATAAATATTCGGGACATTGTTACACACACGGTCATCTGACCCCAAACTAAGCAAAGCTTGTGATATGGCTGTCAGAGACTGATATACATACATATATAGTTTTTAAATACATACTTAAATATATATTAAACAACCAGATATAGAACAAACACAAATGTTCATCACACAAATGTTTGTCCTAGGTGGGAATCGAACCCACGCCCCCAAGCTCAGAGGGCAGGTTCACTACCAACTAGACCAACGGGCTATCAAAATATCAGTATCATTATGACCAACTTTTTAACCGACTTCCAAAAGGAGAAGGTTATCAATTCGACTGTATGCTTTTTTTATGTATGTATGTTGCGCGATTACTCCGTCAATTTAGAATTGTTTTTGATGATTCTTTTTTTGCTTGGTAGGTCATATCTCATAGGTGGTCCCATATAAATTTTATCGACATTGATTCAGCGCTTTTTGAAAAATCTACAAAAACATGACAATAAGCAACGAATTCAATGTACATTGTACAGTGCCACCAACTTAGCTGGGCAAAATTGGAACTACAGTAATTTGTTCGTGAATTTCATACTTTGTTCTCCACTAGCGACGCTGTCAACTGAACAGCAAATATAGAGGAACTGTTCCTACAACAGAACTTCAAAAAAACAAGTGTCTCCATAGCGACCGGGCCCTGTTGTTTTTCGTTAAATTTTTCATGACCATGGATACAAATTATTTCAGTCGTAATTTTAAACAATATTTTCTACTTTTTAGTTTCAGTTTGTAAATGTAGGTATAGTCATGAAGTCGGTTCTTTTTTTTTCTAAAAAGTATCTTTATTATTTTTAAATTGAGTCATGAAACAAGTCAAACGTTGCATGATATTATGTTCCACGCTAGCTCATAACAGATGCAATGCCACCCAAGACTTAAAACAGTTCAAAACTTACACGGTTACTCTAAAATAATAAATACTTTCATTGCACAACAACCACTGTAGTCTGTCCCTTACGTTAATCGCTTTTTGACAGCTCAAACTATCGTTATGACCAACATTTTAATATGGGCTCAACAAGAGAAGTAAATAGAACGGAAATGAGAAAGAAAATCTGCTACCAGGCATATTAGTTGAACCTTGATTGAACGTTCTTATTTAGATCGACGCGTCGAACTCCTCACAGTTGCTGATTTCGAATGACTGAGTTTTCGTTTATATGGTTGTAACTGGCTACAACAAATTTCTTACAAAAATGCCTTGAAAGGTTCTTTTCTGTGGGATCGACCTTGAAAATGCGAGAAAAAAAAACCAGAAAAATGTCACTCAACGAGATGTATGAAACGTTGAAACCGCTTATATTTCTATTGCTATTTCAGGGTTGGTCCTCAGAGCAAATAAAAATACAGAGTCCCTACGGCGCACTGCCAAAGTGACGCCAAAATCGCTTCCAAAAGTTCGTGAATTTCCAATAAATATACAACTCACGCACACATACGCATTCGAAACTACGTGAATTTCTTGTCAAAACATTGTACTGAAAACATCCGTTTTAAAAAGAAACAATGACTTCTTGCAGTGCTAAGAACTGTAAAAATAACACAAAAGTAAATAAGAAGAAGGATGGAATATTTCCACACCTAAGTATTTACACTATCACTTATTTTGATGAATTACACGACACGAACTTCGACTACTCACACATGTTTCAAAAAGTGGCTTCACTTTTCGTGTTCGCGGTAGTCCCTCTGTATTTCTATTTGCTCTGAGGGTTGGTCCCACATTAAAAGTTGTTCACAATGTTAAGTAAAAAGACCTCCTTTCAGCTCACCTACAACCGTTCCTCGAATATTTACTGGAATTCGTGTTAAATGTTTCCCGAATTTTGTGAAAGAATTTTGTCATAAAAAAATTATAATTTAAAATAGCATAAACTCACCAGTGCAAAGTAAGGAGTCATCTTGTCTCGAGTCTGTCTGTATGTGTCACGGGCAGGGCGACCTGACTTATAAGCTACTTTTTTCGCCACAGAGCTACGAACAATAGAGGCGTTTTGTAATAAACTGATATTAATTATGTCTTCCGCATAACGGAGTTACCTAATATGATGAAAGATTTGACGTCAAACCAAGTCTAACATCATTAATTAATCATTGAAACAGAAAAAATACAGTGTAGTCAGGATTCGTTATTATTTTGTTCTTTCCATCTTCATCATCATCATCAGCTTGAAGACGTCCACTGCTGAACATAGGCTTCCCCTTTTAACCTTCACACTGAAGTTCAGTGTCGAGGTTAAAGAACAGAAGGCAGGCTGTCGTTCAGTGACTGAACGACAGCCTGCTATTTGCATCCACTGGATGCTCACAACTCGTTTCAGAATATCGTCAATCTATCCTACCTACGCTGCGTCTTCTGGTTTGTGGTCTCCACTCAAAAACCTTTCTTCCCCATTGGTTATCGGTTCTTCGAGCAATGTGGCCTGCCCATTGCCACTTGAACTTCATCATCATCATCAGCCCTGAGTGACCCCTCCCTTTGTTTATGCCACTCTCCCCGCCAGTCGCAACTACTCGTTCGCGACAGTATTTTTGATGTCATCAGTCCACTTCTTGAACTTGCAAATTTTAATAGCTATATCGTTGACTCTGGTGGTCTCCATCTTATTTGGTGGAAAATACAATCTCTGCAAAGTTATATTTATGATTATTTACGGGATATTAACCGTGGTAAGGTGGCATTTTTGTTCGAGTACGAGATTAATTTAGTGGTAGTTTAACTCCATTTGTAAAACCATGTGTTTTCGAAGCCTTTTTCTAGTTTACTATAGTGCAAAATTAAAAATTTGCAATGACGTCTGATGTGCTACTGCCAAGAGAACGGAGATTGAACGGAATCAAGTTGGAGCAAAGATCCAAATTAAGGACAGGCCATAGACACCCAAAGTAATGTGAACTTGCGAAATTTACCTTCATAAAAATAACTTGAAAAATGAAGCTCAGATGGTCAGATGTAAATACTACACGCAGTCCCCTATTTGAAGACAGATCGGGTTGAACTTCTGCCTTCGGTCCTTTTGGAGATCGATGGGGAGGGTCTATATCCAGCAGTGGCCGTCCTACGGTTGAAATGATGATGATGATGATGACGGGTTGAACTTTGCCCAATTTGAATGACCTTTCAAGATTCAAGATTGAAAAATGCAACGCTACAATAGCTTTTCTTTTTTACTAATTATTTGCCAAGTATGCGACAAAACATTCAACGGTTAAGGGTTCTGTATACCCTCTGCAGCTTTCTCTCTCGCACATTAACACATTATTGAAGATATAAAATCAATGAGTGTGAATTTCCAAAAAGTAACAAAATCATGTCATGTTGTCTATCGTAACATTACAAACAAAGAAATTGTCAATTTGATATATTTTAATTTGATACAGTAAAATGGTAACAAGTGATTTTTATTTCTCGTGTCATTTTATTTCGTCAAATTACAAGATATCGAAGCAAACATTTATTTGTTTGTAATGTTACGATAGACACCATGACATGATTTTGTTACTTTTTGGAAATTCACACTCATTGATTTTATATCTTCAATAATGTGAAAATGTGCGAGCGAGAGAGCTGCAGAGGGTATAAAGGCCCATTAAACTTTTGCATCAAACATATTGGCTCAGATATCCATTAAATCCTTAAGCGATAAACACTGTTTACTGCTAGTTTGTCCTAATGATCGATTTCCCATAACCTTTAACTATCGTTCAAGATCGCTGAGATGTGCATTAGATCATCCATAATGAGTTTCCTTATCAAGGTCTTTTCTATACAGAAATAACTCTTAAAACTTTCCGAGATAGAGATGAGAAAGACAATGCTGTGCAGTCTCGGACTTGATTTTGAACTGCATAATTGATTGAATCAGATGTTACTTTGCTGAAGTTCAAACAGAAGTACGTAATACTAGAAAACAATAGACTCTGAACACTGTTTCTTAACATCCATTTAAAATATTGTTTATAACCTATTCAAGACAAAAAATATTTCAAATTGTCACACACTGTTCGATTTAATCGATTGTTTCTGATTGTATCTGTAAATTGTGGATTGGCTTACTACCTTCGGTTTTTCCTCTGAAGTATAATTTGTACTGCTCCAAACGAAAGCTGAATAGAGTCCTCAAAGGTGGACAACGCACCAAAAATGCCCCGGGTATTTAAGCGGCGGTAACACTTACCATCAGGTAGTCCAAAGCTTGTGATCAAATTTTTTTTTAAACTTACTACTACTAGTAAATACCGTATTTTTTATTTTTGTTAAGAGCGTGAATTTCTCAATCTTTTAAACTTGAACGGCAATAAAATTGGGAGATGCGAAAAATAATCTCTTAAAATAGTAATAAGTTAGTGATTATATCACAAATGGTAGTGGAGGTCAAACGCGGATTTATTCGCAATTTAAAAAAAAAACAATTTTGATTACAGGAAATCAGTTTTGACTCTTCAAATGTTATGGTAAACAATTCAAGACTTAGCTATCGCAAGGATTAAAACTTCCATCAATCTGGGATTATTTTTGTTGCTCTACCAACCAATATATTACACTATTTAAGTAAATCCAGGTGTTAAAACATTTTAAAATAAAATTACCCCTTGAGTCTTTATCATTTTACACTGCATGTTAGCTTACAGTCTTGTCTGAAAGCTAAGAGTCTTGTTTTCTCCCACTCCGTGTCCCCTCACTATAGTTCCCATCGGATCGCATGAAGTCAATGTCACAATAATAAGGCGATGGTAGATCGCGGTCATGATTGCGCTGCCCCGAGTAATCATTAATTGTACATAAATGCACATAATGCTGTTGAGTGGATTACTATTTATGGTAACAAGTTCATGTTGTGGTTTGACTTGACGGGAAAAGTTGTAAGAGACTTACTACGTGGAGGTGATATTGTTTAGCTTGGATTAGCAGCTGCAGCCATACCAGAACTTTATACCAGTTATCCTCAACCAATTGAGCTGAAATTTGTCACATATTACATAATAATAAGTTCGGTGACTATGCAATTTAATGGTACCATCAATCTGGGGCCTTACGGACAACAGCTAATTGCGGCACCTAATCCGCTCAGTTGGAAAATCACGCGACCGCAAACCGTATCTGGGCGCGATAAGGTTCACGTTCGCGTGATTTTCCAACTGAGCGGATTAGGTGCTGCAATTAGCTGTTGTCCGTAAGGCCCCTGGTCTGATGATTAAGACAGAAGGTGGCCATAGGAACTCCTAAATGAAACAACGTAACCCGTCGAGTTGGGTTTGTTGGGTTTTATTTGCCAAGCGCATTGGTCCTAGGTGATAAATTCAATATGGCAGACGCTCCAAGATGGCGGACAAAGTATTCTTATCTACCATCATGATATGGGTATCAAATAAAAGAATTTGCTGAGAAGAATACGAATAAGCTTGTTTAAAAAAAAAGTTAAATAAAAAAACTACTTAACGCAACTCTTTAGTGTCATTTGATCACGTGTGAATATAATCCGATGGGGAAGAAAGGTTCTTGAGTGGAGACCACGAACCGGAAGACGCAGCGTAGGTAGGCGTGCCACTAGATGGACCGACGACATTGTGAGAGTCGCGGGCATCCAGTGGATGCAAAAGGCAAGCTGTCGTTTAGTGACTTGACTGCCCCGGTGGCTCAGTTGGTAGTGAACCTATCTTCTGTGCTTGGGGGCGTGGGTTCGATTCCCATCTAGGACAAACATTTGTGTGATGAAAATTTGTGTTTGTTCTATGTCTGGGTGTTAATATCTATTTAAGTATGTATTTAAAAATATATATGTACGTATATCAGTTTCTGGCAGCCATATTACAAGCTTTGCTTAGTTTGGGGTCAGAAGACCGTGTGTACAAAAATGTCCCAGTTTTTTTTTTTTTTTTTAGTGTGGTGGTTAAAGGGAGAGGCCTATGTTCAGCAGTGGACGTCTTCTGGCTGATGATGATGAATATAATCACCTGAGTGAAATAGATGACTAAATTCAAATTATAATTTCGGTATCTTTATTCATTACTAGCGGTCCGCCCCAGCTTCGCACGGGAATAGATTATAGCCTATGTCACCCGGGGATAGTGTAGCTTCCCGTCAGTGAAAGAATTTTTCAAATCGGTTCAGTAGTTTCGGAGCCTATTCAATGCAAACAAACAATCAAATCTTTCCTCTTTATAATATTAGTATAGACAATGAAGGAGACATAAGCCTTAGCCATGAATCTTTCTGTAAGTTAGCTTTTAACACGTGTTGTGTTTTGAGGTGTAAATTACAATCGTACCTTAGAGACGCATTGTGTTGTTTGCACTGTAAAAGTCTATAAATACAAATTTTGTTCTCTAGGGACCATAAAAACTTAGCTAATAGAAAAATATTTCAGTATTTAGAAATTGCTTTTTAAGTACACATTACATTGTTTTTTATTGTGTCATAAAAGTTTGTGGGTTAGATTTACCGTTATAACTTTAGTAAAGAACATCTATAATTTTTCTAAACTATGGAATCGCTTGTGGTCTTAACTGGGTGCCGCTTTTTTGTACAAAAAGAAAATGTTCCATGGAAAGGATTTGTTAAAGCGAAATTTATATATTTTTTTTTATATTCGGGACATTTTTGCACACACGGTCATCTGACCCCAAACTAAGCAAAGCTTTTAATATGGCTGCCAGAGACTGATATACGTGCATATATATTTTTTATCAAATATCTAAATTAATATTAACACCCAGATATAGAACAAATACAAATGTTCACCACATAAATCTTTGTTCTAGGAGGGAATCAAACCCACGCCCCCAAGCGCAGAAGGCAGGTTCATTACCAACTGGTCCAACGGGCTATCTATCTTATATAAATATACCTCATATAAAGTAGACTTTATTTAATGTTAACAACTAGCTTCGCAACGCGGTTTCACATGCGTTAGTTACCTCCTTGAAGTAACCTCCTTGGTAGCGGTAGCAACTTCATTTGTCTTAGCTTAGATGACTATTTCTATGATGTAATATGTGAATGTATAATTCTTTTTTTTGTTTTTTGTAGTTAAAACATTAAAACACCAAAAAATTTGCTAATCCAATCGCTACCAAACTTCACAGGATCACTCGTTGAAAAAATCTGAAGATTGCCTGAAAATTTCATCAAAATCGGTCTTGCCATTTCGGAGTCCATAAGGAACACACACGCATATATATATACACATATCGCCTTTTATAATATATAAAACACAAAATATATCCTACTAATATTGTAAAAACGCGAAAGTTTGTATGTATAGATGTATGGATCTATGGATTTTTGTTCCTCTTTCACGCTGCTACGGAACAACGGATCGACCTGATTTTTTGCATGGGTATTTAATTATCAATAAAAAAACTGACTTCAAAATTAGTAAGTTCTCGAACAAAGTTATTGACATTGCCAAATAAACAGGTGCTCGAACAAAATTAATCGCATTATTATAGCTGGTAGAAAAACTACTGAGCCAAGTTAATGAAAAAATTTTATGACTACCTCGAGAATTTCTACACAATAAAAAAGAAACACGTAAATTGTTTTATAAAATATATCTGAGTAATCGGTGTAAATAAACAAAATACAAAATAAACGGACCCTATTTAAAACTTCCATTCTAAAATCGGTCAAAATGCGATAACATTCAGTTACGAAAAAATATTTAATAATATTTTGAACGAAGTGCCTTCTCGAAAACATAAATTTCACACAAATCCACACGCGCGAGTTCAAAGGCAAGCGAATTGCTCCTAGGCGTCGAAATATCACGTTCTGTCTGTAACATCACGTAAGTTTATACATCACAAAGTTTTTATTACGCCTGTACTGTTAATGGAACACATTTGTACATTTTATGTAGTTGTGACTCTAAATTTGCACAAGTGGACTTACACGTACTGCGATAGCAATTAATTAATACTAGCGACCCGCCTGCCCGGCTTCACACGGGTGTAATTTACGTGCAAAGCCAGGGCGGGTCGCTAGTTACATATATAAACCTTCCTTGAAAGTGTATCTAACTTAAAACCGCATCAAAATCCGTAGCGTGGTTTAGGAGGAGTTAGCGGCCATACAGACAGACAGACAGACGCGGAAAGCGACTTCAATTTATACTATGTAGAGATAAGTAAATATGTTATAGTCACTGACATAGCTGCTCAGATTTGCAAGTTGAAGTGGCAATGGGCCGGCCACATCGCTCGAAGAACTGATAACCGATGGGGCAGAAAAGTTCACGAGTGGAGACCACGAAACGGAAGACACAGCGTAGGTAGGCCTCCCGCTAGACGGACTGACGACATCGTGAGAGTCGCGGGCATCTAGTGGATGCAAATGCAAATGGTTCTAAGGAACCTCCACCTTAGCATTGGACGTCTTTAGGCTGACGATGAAATCTAATATATCTTATATGGTATAACTGAATCAAAACGCCGGTAGAGGGTACGAAAACCTGAATTTAGCTACTGATAATTTTGTCTTGCCGTTGCTGTAGCTAATTTTAGGTCAGCAGGATAAGAAGCGAGGTTTAGAGTTTAAGTCCCGTGACCTTGTGAGCAATGTGATTCGTAATTTGACAAGTTATCAAACGTGTAAACTTGAAAGGGAAAGATAATCATAACGTAAGTAGTGATTTTTAATCAGTCACGTCTCTTAGATGTATACAGGTTGTAAGGAGAACACTCTCGAAGCCAAAATAAGGTAATTATACTCATCATTATGAACAACTTTTACTATGGGACCAGCCCTGAAATCGCGAAAAAAATATCAGCTGTTCTATAGAAAACGGTCATTGACACTCGACAAAATGTATGGAACAGCAGATTTTTTTTTCGCGATTTCATGGTTGGTCCCATACTAAAAGTGGTTCATAATGATAGTACAATTACCTTCTTTTGGCTTCGAGAGTGTTCCCCTACACCCTGTATAGTACCTTAGATACATTTGAGGGGATAAAGTAAATTCTAATAAATTAGGATAAATTTTAATGTCAGCTTAGAAATAGTAAGGTGAGTTCACAACAGAGTGCACTGGTGGATGGTGCATCAAAGTGGTCACATGAGACACTGAGTAAGGCGCGTGGTGCATTAACGGGGCGTGGTGGATCATTGGGGCATGGTGCACTACTGGGGCCACTTGTGGGAAGATAACGATGGGCTTCGGAGCTGGCACAGGCGCAGCCATGCTCGCAGCCACGATTGAGACGATGACTAGCTGTTGAGACAAAAAAAATTTATTAAATTTTAATTAAATAAATTTAAAAAAACTAGAAAGAAAGAAAGAAGAAAGAAAGAAAAAGTTTATTTGTGACCAAATTAGGTTTTTAAAAAAATAGCTTATTGACTAGTTATAATATAAGGTCACAAATCGGCCCCAACTCAGCATAATGCCGGCTGTTAACCAGCGCTGGTCTTCCGTTGGAGCGATCCGCCCGCCCGGTTTCGCACGGGTGTAATTACCGTGCGAAGCCGGGGCAGGTCGTTAGTTATATATATATAAACCTTCCGTGAAAATGTATCTAACTGATGGTGGAAACCGCATCAAAATCCGTTGCGTGGTTTAGGAGGAGATAGCGGCCATACAGACATACAGACAGACAGACGCGGAAAGCGACTTCTTAGAGATAGAGAAGATGTAGAAATAATCAAGACACGCATTATTCCATAGTCCTATTAACGGTGAGTACATTCAGACCGATGGGGAAGAAAGGTTCTTGAGTGGAGACCACGAACCGGAAGACGCAGCGTAGGTAGGCCTCCCACTAGATGGACCGACGACATAGTGAGAGTCGCTGGCATCCAGTGGATGCAAAACGCAGGCTGTCGTTCAGTGTGGAGGTTAAAGGGGGAGGCCTATGTTCAGCAGTGGACGTCTTCTGGCTGATGATGATGATGATGACATTCAGAAATTGGTGTTTATCTGTAAAATATCTGTAGACCCAATCACTATCAAACTTCAAACAAGATCGGAACTTTTCACTGGGCTAATATAAATATTAAATGAAAATTTCATTTAAATCGGTCCAGCCGTGTCGGAGTTCATAGGGAACATACATACACACATCAGCAGCCATCAAACGTCCACTGCTGGACAAAGGCCTCCCTCTTAAAGAGAGGTGTTGCCATAATCCCCACGCTTGGCAGTCGGCTTGGGGATCGCAGTAAGTTCACCGTGCACTAATAGGACGCTGCTGCCCATCCTCCGGTGGTTCTGGTCGCAGTTTCAGGACATACCCGTGTCCATACACACATCGCATTATCTCTATCTCTTCTCTTCTCTTCTCTACATAGTATAAATTGAAGTCGCTTTCCGCGTCTGTCTGTCTGTCTGTATGTCTGTATGGCCGCTAACTCCTCCTAAACCAAGCAACGGATTTTGATGCGTTTTTCACCATCAGTTAGATACATTTTCAAAGAAGGTTTATATATATAACTAGCGACCCGACCCGGCTTCGCACGTGAATTACACCCGTTCGAAGCCGGGCGGGCGGGTCGCTAGTATATAGATAGATAATGTTTTTGTGTCATACGCTGAGAAATAAATTCTCAATTTATAAATATGTAAAGTAGACACATATTTTAGCTATTTGGGCGTTATTATAAAATAAATTGCATAAAAAATGTAAACCAAGCCTAAGTTTGCGGTGACTTAGACCCTTGACCCGAATGTTAAAGAACGTTAGTAGATTATCATCGTAAATATTCACATACTGAACACATATAACTTGGTCGAAACGAAAAACTTTGTAATCGAATGTTCATATTACGGGTCAGTTTCTTGGAATCTAAATTGTAAACTTCATATTACGCATTTTAGATTTGTTTGAAAAAAATATAGACTAAAATAATACGGGAACCCCCAAAATGTCCTTAAGAAATCATAAGAATTTTTAAGTGCGCAACAACAATTATAAATAAATAAATATCTGGGACATTTTTGCACACACGGTCATCTGACCCCAAACTAAGCAAAGCTTGTAATATGGCTGCCAGAAACTGATATACGTACATATATATTTTTAAATACATACTTAAATAGATATTAACACCCAGATATAGAACAAACATCAACAATTATTGAAATAACTAGCTGCGCCCCGCGGTTACACCCGCGTAATGATGAGAAATAGTGATGATGATGATGAAAAGTAGCCTATATCACTCTCTGACTTTTGAACTATACCCATGCAATAAATCAGATCGATCCGTTGGTCCGTTGCAGCGTGAAAGAGGAGGAACAAACAAATCAACAAACCAACAGACTTTTCGCATTTATAATATTAGTATCATCATCATCAGCCAGAAGACGTCCACTGCTGAACATAGGCCTCCCCCTTTAACCTCCACACTGAACGACAGCCTGCCTTTTGCATCCACTGGATGCCCGCGACTCTCACAATGTCGTCGGTCCATCTAGTGGGAGGCCTCCCTACGCTGCGTCTTTCGGTTCGTGGTCTCCACTCCAGAACCTTTCTTTCCCATCGGTTATCGGTTCTTCGAGCGATGTGGCCTGTCCATTGCCACTTCAACTTGCAAATTTTAACAGCTATGTCGGTGACTCTGGTTCTTTGGCGAATATCCACGTTTCGGATTTTATCGCGCAAAGAAACTCCGAGCATAGCTCTCTCCATTGCCCGCTGTGTGACTCTGAGTTTTTCCAAAAGGCCAACAGTTAAGGACCACGTCTCAGTACCATATGTCATCACTGGCAACACACACTGGTCAAAGACCTTCGTGTTGAGGCACTGTGGTATCTTGGACGAGAAATATTATGTAACTCAGAGCAATCCAAAAACTCTAGGGCTAGTCACACAGTCAACATAATAAGAAAGCATTTAGTCACATTTAATACATTTTAAAAGAGCTCAAGCTATCGTATATCCAAATTTATTAGGTTAGATAGATCTTATGTTAGATTTTAGCTACATTCAGTTCGTAAGATATTTAAAGAAATAAGAGATCAATGCAGATGTTTAAAAAAATATATAAATATTCCTTCCATATTTTTTTTTTTTGAAAATTCCACAGCGAAATCTATTCATTTCAACTATCTATCAAGTATTTTAAAATTGGAGTTTTATTTTTTATTAATTTAACTTACCAGGCGAAACATTTTAGCTTCAATTAATCTCTATATAGCGAATTGCAATCGCTGTAGGCAACTGGCATATTAAAACAGTGTCCCACTGTTATATAGAGGCAGGTTTTTCGTGGTTTTCCCGCGTGAGTACATGGGTTTGCACTAAACATGGTGAGGAATTTGCGTAATGTGTCCAGTTTGTCGTACTCCGAGTATGGCATTGGCGCTAGCGTCGAACATGGTGGCAGGGTTCTGGTGCATTTGGTTAAATAAGACCAGATGCCTTATTATAGATGATTGGGATCGTGATCGTGATCGCGTGCCATCTCACTTACGCACGTGGTGCGAGTAAGTAGATGCGAACGGGACGGCATGCAATCTCGATCACGATCAAACTTCTATAATAAGGCCGCAGGTGGTCAGTTACTCAAACCAGTGAGAGACCATTTGGATTTTGGCTTATAAAAATACATTACAAGCCGCGCTCCGCGGTTTTGCCCACGATTGCATGATTTAATGCATCAGATCTGCATGATTTAATTCCCTGCTGCGCTTTTTTCTATCGAACTGCCAGGGCAGGCACGAAAATTCGCCATCGTTTTATGGTTGATATTCCAAAAATCCGTAAAATTCAGTTAAGATACAATATTTGAGCTGGAAAAAAATACATGTCACAGATACATCTGTGTTAGAGTTTATGGTTTGGTTCAAAACACGATAGAATAAACTTTCCTCGATCAAAAAAAATCTGAAACAAAGTTGACTTAGCATATTTTATTCATTTAATGCTCTAATGAAAAATCGTAAAAATCTGGAAATTGCATGTAATGAAAGGCAATTTTATTCAAAAAAAAAATATTTGGATAGATTTTTGATAGTGAATAGTGTCGTTTTTTTGTGAAATTAAAAGCGTAATAAGGTCGCGAGAATTTTGGCGCGCCGCGTTCAATACCGCGCCAGGCGTCATCGAGGTCAGACCTATGCTCGTTTTTGTCGTTGCACTCCCCCCGCAAGCGTCTTGACTCTAGCGTGGCAAAATACATCGTCGCTATAACTTGGCGGGGGCTGAGGGAGCGTTTTGTTGCCTACGCGACTCGGATAACCGGCCGTTAAATAGGCCATAGTTCAAACAAGCTCGAATTTATAATGGCTATATTATTGCGGCATATTATATCGAGCCGGCGCTTGAGCCATTATTTCTTTGTAATGGCCTCTAAAAGAATGTATCTTTCAATATAGATTTACCTCTTTGTTTTTATCGTGATTTATTTTATCTGATTGAAAATAAATGCATTGAGTGCCTTTAGGATAAATTATATATTAATGTCTGGCGATGCGCCAATCCGATTAAGTATTAGGTTTTAGTAGTAATAAATTGTAGTGTATTTTAATCACATACGTTAGCTCACATCAGATAAATTGACTGCCCCGGTGGCGCAGTTGGTAGTGAACCTATCTTCTGTGCTTGGGGGCGTGGGTTCGATTCCCATCTAGGACAAACATTTGTGTGATGAACATTTGTGTTTGTTTTATGTCTGGGTGTTAATATATATTTAAGTATGTATTTAAAAATATATATGTACGTATATCAGTTTCTGGCAGCCATATTACAAGCTTTATTATTTACTTAGGTACTCTTTTATATTATTGCTATCTTTTAATTCTAATGTTACGTCTTGTTAATGTATATTTACTAGTTGAATCCCGCGGTGTTACCCGCGATTTTCCAATTTTTCCGCATTTTTTGGAGAGAAAAGTACCCTAGATCTGTCTTTATGATGCATACTATCTTCCTGCCAAATTTCGTTAAGATCTGTTTCACCATTTAGTCTTGAAAAGCGAACAAACATCCAGACATAGAGACAGAGTTACATTCGCTTTTATAATATTAGTAAAGATTTGGAATGTATGTTATCCGTCGTTATAAAGAATTCTTAGGAAATTAATACAATGCCTTAAATCAGTAGGAACTGTGTGAAATAAATTGGAATATATATATATATATTATATAAAAGCGAAATTCATCTACTCACTCACTCACTACTTGACCTACGAAGCTGAAATTTGACAGGTAGATTCCTTATGGATCGCAAAGGTCCGCTAAGAAAGGATTTTGCGAAAGGGCCGATTTAAGGATGACAAAAGGAGGTTGTAGTAGCGAGGCTAAAGGCAGAGCTCTACGCGTACGAAGTAGCGGGTTTCAGCTAGTATATTTATATTTCCTAAGAATTCTCTACATTTCCTAATAATCACTTGTTTTTTTTTTATTCGGGATATACTCTAGTAAGGACTCTGTGTCAGATCTGTCACTCATTTTGAACCTGACCTACTCAAGTCCTCTCGGAGTGATCCCGCCGGAAGCTCCTGCTTTCCTAGAAAATGTATGTATATATCTTTAACAACATATTTTTCACATTTCCTAAATTAGCTCGGCATTGTATACATTTCCTAGAAATTGTACACAATTCATAGGTTTCATACATTTCCGGTACATACATAATAATTATAATGTTGACAATAGTTCGACCAATTTGTCTTATAAGTTTAGTACGAATGCTTAAATTGTATTTACAAAAGAGAAAAGATTTTTTTTCTTTTCTGTGGTATTTACTGAATTTTGCTTGGGAATCAGTCAACAAACTAATAAAATCTCAAGCCCGGCTTAGAAATGAAAGAGCTCTGGACACCGTGAGTGACTGCTACGTATATAGGGAACGTTTTGATTAAAAAAATAACTTATTTGATGTTCAATCTAGGAGGTGGGTAGAACTCTTCTCTTCTATAACAAAAAAAAAACTGAACTATGAATATAACCACAATTATTATGGCTTTGACTACGGAAACCTACCTATATGCGTGTTTGACACGTACTTGGCCTATTTAACTTTAGCTGTGTTTGGTTTGTTTACATGGTTTTGACTACGGAACTCTACCTATATGCGTGTTTTGACACGCACTTCCCCACGATCCCCAAGCCGCCTGCCAAACGTGGGGATTATGGCAACACCCCTCTCTAAGAGGGAGGCCTTGTTCAGCAGCGGACATTTAATGGCTGATGATGTGATGTGACACGCACTTGGCCTATTTATCTTTAGCTGTGTTTGGTTTGTTTACTTTACATGCTTTCAACTAAGATTTCATATGAAAAACAATCATCATGGTCGAAGGTGTGGCGCGTTTGCCTAGTCAAGTGTGAAATATACATTTGACAAAGTAAAAAGTATTAAGAAACAAATTAATTTCACTGCAATAAATACTACTTAAAAGACTGAGCTAAAATGTGAGATTCACCTAGAACACTGTTTTAAACTTTCACGGTTGTTCACTAAAGTTATAATTATGATTATTAACGGGATATTTACCGTGGTCAGGTTGTGGAATGAGCTCCCGATATTTCGGCGCAGTTACATGCACCATGTTCACGGGAAGACTGAAGAATGCGGGTGGTTAGGCGTACAGTTAAAAAGTTAGGTGCAGACATAACGATCTACCCTCTTTCTTAGATCTCCCTCTTTCGTCTTCGTTTTCTTAGTCTTGCTCATTCCACAACCTTACCACGATCATCATTCATCATTTCAGCCATAGGACGTCCACTGCTGGACATAGGTCTCCCCCATCGATCTCCAAAAGGGCCGGTTGGAAGCGGCCTGCATCCAGCGTTTTTTTTTTTTTTTTTTTTTTTCTGTCCATCTTGTGGGTGGACGTCCTACGCTGCGCTTACCGGTCCGTGGTCTCCATTCCAGAACCTTTCGGCCCCATCGGCCATCTGTTCTGCGTGATATGTGCCCTGCCCACTGCCACTTCAACTTGCTAATCCGGTGGGCTATGTCGGTGACTTTCGTTCGTCTACGGATTTCCTTACTTCGGATTCGATCTCGTAGAGAAACCCCGAGCATAGCCCTCTCCATAGCTCGTTGTGTGACTTTGAGCTTGCTTATGAGGCCCATAGTGAGAGACCACCATGTCGACATGTTATTTACCACGGTAAATATCCCGTAAATAATCATATAACTTCAAATAGAACACTTTTTACGTTGAAAGTAAAATTGCCGCCAACAAAGCCTCCCTTTGAATGCCAGATTTATGCGAGCGGGTGCGGCTGTCACTGCAATATCATTACTTACCTTGTAGAGAAATATCGACTTTTGCGCCAATTTTATCATATGTGACACCGAATAATCCTAACGTGATTTATCCTTCGTAATAAAATTCTGAAACTTTTCTAAAGCACGTAGGTAAATAATTCAATATTGTATTTTTGGGGCAACATATCATATGCTATGGAGATGAATGACATCGGTTTTCTGATTATTATTTTTTGAAGACAGATACTTGTGTTACTTGGGTCCTTAACTGTTGGCCTTTTGGAAAAACTCGCTGGCAATGGAGAGAGCTATGCTCGGAGTTTCTTTGCGCGATAGAATCTGGAACGTGGATATTCGCCAAAGAACCAGTCACAGACATAGCTGTCAAAATTTTCAAGTTGAAGTAGCAATGGGCAGGCCACATCGCTCGAAGAACCGATAACCGATGGGGAAGAATGGTTCTCGAATGGAGACCACGAACCGGAAGACGCAGCGTTGGTAGGACTCCCACTGCTGACTGACTGACGACATTGTGAGAGTCGCGGGCATCCAAGGATGCAAAAGGCAGGCTGTTGTTTAGTGTGGAGGTTAAAAGAGGAGGCCTATGTTCAGCAGTGGACGTCTTCTAGCTGATGATGACGTGACTTGTGTTACCATTGTTACAGCTCAATAACTGTTCCATAGATTTAATGTTTGGTAGAGATATAGTTTTTACACGTAGAGTACATTTTTATTTTGGTAAAATTATATAATTCCTAAGTTTGTATAAATTGTCAGCATTAGTGTCCGTTTTTAAGCCACCCGAAGGTTCACATGGCTAGGTGGCTGGTGTTTTAGGTTAAATAACCAGGACCTACGTCTCACCAACCCACGGTAGTGCTCAGATGTAAATGCCACTCGCGGTCACCCATCTTACGATCGACTGTCACTTTTAATGGTCAACAATCTGGGTGCTTGACCATAACTCACCTGGTGTTAAGTGACAGTGTATTCTGTCAACTGAAAGCCAAATTGTCGAACCTAGTCAAGCTACGCTACAAGTACTATATTTTGACCCTTCCTGACTTTTTTTTGCATAAACACAATAGCATAATCAGTCTTGCCGGACTTTGGCCTAACCCCGAAAGGGCAATTGCACCTTATCCACCATTGTGGTTCGTTGATTCACATACACCATTGGATTTCTTCTCCGTACGTATGTACATGTAGGTTTCCTCAAGATGTTTTCCTTCACCGAAAAGCCAGTGGTATGAAAATCCGTACATAAACTCTAAAAAAGTCATTGGTACGGACCCGGGATTTTAAGCTCGTGACCTCATGCTTTCAAGTCTAGAGTCTAGTGGTCTCCCAAATTGGCTACCATGACTTTTTTGACTTACTGATAATTCCTGTAGAATACCGACTGTACAAATAAACCAACGCTAGTCGATACTAACATTTTAAAGAGGAAATATTTTTTTGTTGGTTTGTTTGTTTGCATTGAATAGGCTCCGAAACTACTGAACCGATTTGAAAAATTCTTTCACTGACGGGAAGCTACACTATCCCCGGGTGACATAAGTTATAATCTATACCCGTGCGAAGCTGGGGCGGACCGCTAGTAATAAATAAAAACAAAATGTATCAGGTACGTAGTAGTTTATTAATTAGGTAAGATTAGTGGTGGACAGCGACCAGACCGACAGTCTTGACGACCGGGGTGTGGTGGACCACCGAGCTGCTGTGAGCAATGGCGACGGGGGCTGTCTTCACAACCACTGGGGCGGTGTGGACCACAGGAGCGACGTGGACAACAGGGACGGAGTGCACGCTATGGACTACAGGGGCGGTGTGCACGCTGTGGACTACGGGGGCGGCGTGCACGATGGGGGCGGTCTTCAGGAGCAGGGGGGCAGCGTGCACGACAGGGGCGGAGTGCACGACAGCGGTGTGTACCACCGGAGTGCCGTGGTTCACGACTTGGCTGGACTTGGTGATGGTGGTCTTGGAGCCGATGACGGGCACGGTAGCGTGAACCACGGGGGCGTGCACGTGCACCACGGGGGCCTGGTGCGCCAGCAGCACGCCGGGGGCGGCGGCAGCACAAGCCAGGAGGGCGGCGAAGGCAACCTGGGAACAACAGACGATTGAGTTAGACATCAGGTCAAGCGCAAGCCTATCTACAAAAAAAAAAAGGGGGATTCATTTTGTTACACACACACCACACCATCAGTCGTTAAATGTCCACTGCTGAACAAGGCCTCTCTCTTAGAGAGGGGTGTTGCCATAATCCCCACGCTTGGCAGGCGGCTTGGAGATCGCAGTACGTTCACCGTGTACTAACAGGACGCTGCTGCCCATCCTTCGGTGGTTCTGGTCGCAGTTTTTGGACATTCATTTTGTTAAAGTTAAAAAAATTAACCCCTCTATTAAATCACATATGATCAACAAGCTCTTTTAAACTAAACCAATCTGATAGTATAGAATAAACTTTTATTGTGCATAACTGTGTTAACAAAGGTTTTAAAATTATTATAAGTGTCAATAGTCACTATCCTTATGGACACACAATAAATAAGTGCGTACCTACTTTTAGAAACTTAGATAACAATGCAGATACTCTTGAGATCAGCAGTTACATTACACTAACTAGGCCATTACACAACTAGATAGCACTTAAATTATCTGACTCTCTACAGAGGTGAGCCACTAGAGTTGTTGGCGATCCCAAGCTCACTAACAAGCTGGATCTACTTAGCCTCCGAAGAGCTGTGGATTCCTTTTGCATTTGACTTTTGACTGCCCCGGTGGCTCAGTTGGTAGTGAACCTATCTTTTGTGCTTGGGGGCGTGGGTTCGATTCCCATCTAGGACAAACATTTGTGTTTGTTCTATGTCTGGGTGTTAATATATATTTAAGTATGTATTTAAAAATATATATGTACGTATATCAGTTTCTGGCAGCCATATTACAAGCTTTGCTTAGTTTGGGGTCAGATGACTTTGTGTGCAAAAATGTCCCAGATATTTATTTCTTTATTATTTGTCATTGCTTGTTTTTCGGGGAATGCTATCAATAGCCTTTTGATCTTATTCCTGCGTTAGTCTTCCGTCCGTACCCCGACACGGTCAAAAAGCTCATCCCCACATGTTGCAAAGCAAGTGAAAATCTCACACCGTTAGATTTTTCCTCTCCTTTATTCTCGGACCTGCAAGGTGTGGAATATTCTTCCGCAAATGTCTATCCGCCGAGGTTCAACACGAAGCATTACCATCAGTCGGTCAACATAATTGTTTGCTGCACTTTTTACATGAATAAAAAAAACTAAGTACGTATTTTTTTCAATATGCGAAACAATTATAGCACAAACTAAGTAAAACAAAAGTCCTTGAATTATAGCAATAATTTTAGAGGTGTCAAAATTAGTTTAGAAAATAGAATAGCAGACGTCACTTTATTCTAATATTAGTTCAAAGTAAATTAACTGGCTTAGAACTAAATAGCAAATAAACAGACCTATGTTATTTTGCCTTTAATTATTCGTTCACCTTTAGAGCAAAATAATTAAAATGTAACCTTTTGAACAAACTGCGAAAATGGGAACATAACAAAAACAAGGAATGTTTTCAAAAGTTATGTAGGTGAGCTCATAAAGCGAATGCTTCTGATTAATTCTAAGAAAACCCTTGGAAAAGTAAACATTTTGTGCCTAACTGCTAATGCAAATTTCGCAATTCAAAATTATTGTTAAGAAAATAAATAGGCGCCAACTTTATTAACTAAAGCGAAAAGAAAATTGTGTACTTAGTTGTACAATCGACGTTATTTTTAGAGTTCCGTAGTCCTACAAGGAACCCATAAAAGACTCTGAGTTTTTCCAAAAGGCCAACAGTAAAGAAGATACATAATACTGGCGAACCACTTTTTGCTCTCTGTTCCAAACCTTTATGATAAGAAGAGAAAGTTCTTCTCGCGTTCAACTAAAATGATCGGAGTCATCAATCACTACAACTGTCAACATGTATCACTAACACATCACTCTCACAAAAAAACTGAACAATCAACTTACGAATTTCTGCATGTTTGTTGTTGTTTGTAATTTGACGAGATGTTAAGAAGCTGTGGTCGTCTCAGAAGGACTGTGGTATCTAATGACCTGTGGTGATACCGCTGGTTTATATACCACCAAAATTCGACAATGAATTGGTCGGTGTACTTGAATTTCGTATTAACCGAGGTAGGTGGGCAAGCTTTTTTGGATGCGGTATATTAAGCTCAGTATAGCAATGAATTGCTATACCTACTGAGCCTAATATCAACGTCATTGAAATGATGTTGATCCTAACATAATTTTTACTAAATATGACTAAAAAAAAAAAAAAAATTTGAATAATACTAAATCGCAACTCCAACTAAAGAGTTGTGGTTGCAGCATATAAGTGGTCATGAAAAAGTCAACTCTTTTCGATTAGGTTAGGTTTAAAATTGTACTTCGATTACACTTAATGATTATCAACGGGATATTTACTGTGATAAATCTGTGACGTTTGCTGCTTGGCACATTTACATGCACCATATTATTAACGGGATGACAGAAGAATGAAAATAATCTTCAGCCGTTTAAAGATTATCAGTAATTTTGTAGGGGGTTTTAAAAAAAACAATGAACAAAAGTTATATGATTATTAACGGGATATTTACCGTGGTAAGGTTGTGGAATGAACAATAACACACATAATACAAACAACATATAACTAACACATAACATATAACTTCATATAACTTTAGTGAACAACCGTGATAGTTTAAAACAGTGTTAAACAATGAACACTTATGTATATTTGTCTGTTGTGTTTTACCAGATCACATCAACACTCGTTTAGAATTCACACGATATAACAATATTAGCAAATTTTTAAACGTAATTTAGACACGTTAACCTGAAGACAAAAAACTACGACAATTCATTACCTATCATCAAAGCAAAAAAATAACGACTGACTTTTACCTATAATAATACCGTTACCAATAATTCAAATTCATTTAATACTGGTAAAGAAAGACCTTACTTACAGCAAAACAGTAGCTAATAAACACAGATATCTAATATATAATACTAACGGTCCGCCCCGGCTCCGTACGGGTATAGTTATATAGCCTATTAAATAGCCTATATTAATCAGTGATAATGTAGCATTCAAATGATGAAAGAATTTTTAAAATCGGTCTAGTACTTTTTGAGCCAATTCATTACAAACATACTTACATACGAATCTTTCCTCTTTATAATATTAGTATAGTAGTATAGATTAAGGTCACACATGTCACACAACAAAATCAAAATAATACAATACAATACAATGACTCTTTATTAAAATACCACAAAACAGGAATAACATAAACATTACAATAAAAATATTATCTAGGCTTTTAACAGGCGGCCTTATCGCTTAAAGCGATCTCTTCCAGGCAACCGCAAATAAAAACAATTAATAAATCAAGTATGTCATAAATATGTCATTAAACCCGGGACCCGGGTATGTTCTAAAACTGCGACCAGAACCACCGGAGGATGGGCAGTAGCGTCCTGTTAGTACACGGTGAACGTACTGCGATCTCCAAGCCGCCTGCCAAGCGTGGGGATTATAGCAACACCCCTTTAAGATGGAGGCCTTGTTCAGCAGTGGACATTTAATGGCTGATGATGTCATGTGAGGACCCGGGTATGTCCTAAAACTGCGACCAGAACCACCGTAGGATGGGCAGCAGCGTCCTGTTAGTACACGGTGAACGTACTGCGATCTCCAAGCCACCTGCCAAGCGTGGGGATTATGGCAACACCCCTCTAATTTAAATTTAAATTTTGAATTTTGTTAAATTTCCATTTAATAGCTGAAGATGTCATGTGATGTGATGTCATTAAAATAATAAATAATGCCGCATCCACCGAAGCTCAACATCGCAAATCGCAATTTCACGTCACTCAAGTACGAGATTAAGAATATATATGAATATAAACATGAAAACGAGTACAAGTTATGTATTTAGGTTGAAGTCAAGTTCACTTACATAACTGACAACTTCTGTACGTTATTGTATGCAATAAGATATGTGCAACGAGTGATGCCTCTTACAAGGGCCTCATTAATTATGCGTAAGTTCTTCGACAAAATAAGATGAATGGACAGGCCCAGAAGAAGTGCATTTTTGAAGATTACAAAATGAGCGCCGGCTCTCATATTGTTTCAGTCGGTCTCTAGCCGTAGGAAGTGCAACACGCGTCTATTGTTACATGATAACGAAATATCTGACAAAATTATGCCTTCGTGTGCTTTCCCGAAGTGTAAATACACATCAAAAGACCGCTATCTATTTTTTGTAACAAATTTACTGTACATGGTTATAATTAGGTGTTGAAGTATATGTCCAACGGTTTTGCCTCGTTTTTACTGAGCGAGTTCAATGGTTATGGCACGTCCATTCATGTTATTTTGGTCGAAGCGTAAGTTATATATTCTGACCCGGGTATGTCCTAAAACTGCGACCAGAACCACTAGAGGATGGGCAGCAGCATCCTCCTACTTAAATGGTAGAACCTGCTGCGATCCACAAGCCGCCTGCCAAGCGTGGGGATTATGGCAAACCCTCCCTTAGGGGGAGGCCTATGTTCAGCAGTGGACGTCTTCTGGCTGATGATCATGATGATATATTCTGAAAAAGTTTAGTACGTAGGGAACCAAAACAACAACAAACCAAAACGACATCTTTGTACATATTTTTGGTTTTCGTTGTTTTTTTTTCTTTTTTCAAAAAACACTGAATCAATTTCAATAAAATTTACATGGGAACCTCTGAAGTATGACCTACCAAACAAAAAAAGAATCATCAAAATCAATTCATAATTGGCGGAGTAATCACGTAACAAACACACAAAAAAACATACAAACGAGTTGAGAACCTTCCTTTTTTTGAAGTAGATTAAAAAGCTTTTACAAAGCTATACAATCTTAAAGTTATAGGTATGGTTATTTATGTCTTCCCGTGAACATGGTGCATGTAACTGCGCCGAAATATTGGGAGCTCAAACCACAACCTTATCACGGTAAATATCCCGTTAATAATCATATAACTTTAGTGAACAACCGTGATAGTTTAAAACAGTGTTTTAGTTGTAATCTCATATCAGAATAACTAATTTCAGGTATTTAAGTATTTCCGGTATATTAGGTATAAGAACCCGGGTAAATCTTAAAGGACACGGGTGTGTCCTAAAACTGCGACCAGAACTTATGTATGTCTTAAATTATATTTTAAAACCCCGATCGGCTATAAAATATGTATTAATTTTGTTTAATTTTCATTTTGGTTTATTTGTGAAATGCAATACACATTATTTATGTTCTTAAGTATTGCCGATTAACAATTTATGTGACTTCAATTTGTTGCCGATATTGAATTTATGTAATTTTAATCGGCGAGAAAATTTATTAGTGGTGAAGTCTATACTTTATTTATATAATATATATATATATATATATAATATAATATTATAAAGAGGAAAGATTTGATTGTTTGTTTGCATTGAATAGGCTCCGAAACTACTGAACCGATTTGAAAAATTCTTTCACTGTTGGGAAGCTACACTATCCCCGGGTGATATTGGCTATATATCTATACCCGTGCGTAGCTGGGGCGGATCGCTAGTATATTAAATAGGTAAATATTATGTTGTATGTATATTAGATTATTTCGTATATTTGCTGGTTAGCTAGGTCGAGTTTCAGACTCTGACCTCATCTCTCCATCGCAGTTTTACCATTGAACCGGCCGCCATCGCCAGAAAAACCATCCACACATTATTTATTTTATTTTTATTATTTTATAGAAACTAACGGCCTTAAGCAAGCTCAAAGTTGCACAACGAGGTATGGAGAGGGCTATGCTAGGGGTTTCTCTACGAGATCGAATCAGAAATGAGGAGATCCGTAGACGAACGAAAGTCACCGACATAGCCTACCGGATTAGCAAGTTGAAATGGCAGTGGGCAGGGCACATATCACGCAAAACAGATGGCCGATGGGGCCGAAAGGTTCTGGAATGGAGACCACGGACTGGTAAGCGCAGCGTAGGACGTCCACCCACAAGATAGACAGACGACCTAAAAGAGACCACAGGGAAACGCTGGATGCAGGCCGCTTACAACCGGCCCTTTTGGAGATCGATGGGGGAGGCCTATGTCCAGCAGTGGACGGACGTCCTATGGCTGAAATGATGATGATGATGAACTAAGTTACGCAGACCTAATAAAATTATCTATGTAGGTACTTTTAGCACTTTCATATACATAATCTAAAATAAGAACCATACTCATTTGCTTACGAAACATTTAATGGCGCCCATTACAAAACGTGGGCCAAAAGTCAAAAGTTATAGATCAGTGATAAGTTGAACAATATTTTACTGAATTCAATCAAGGCAGATATTTGACTCTCCATTGTCACAATTTTAGAAGATTGAAGAACCATATCGCAATTTGCTAACTCAATTGTTCCTTTTGACTCGTCAGTGTTTAAACGACTGTTATTTCGACAAAGGCATACGTGATTGACAGAAGTGCGTATACGCAACAAGTTGTGCAAACGTCCATTGTACTTGAATGTCAAGGTCATTGTGCTTAGGAACAGTAAGTAATTATAGCTTTTAAGTTACGATGTTACAAATCGTTTAACGTCAATTAAGAAATAAGAGCATCCAGTTAGTAAAATTTTGCAACTAAAAAAGCACGCGTTTTGTCAATTTTATAGTAAGTTACCTTTTTTCTTTTCCACGATTAGGCTACGTGCGATTGGATTATTTATTAAATTTATTGGCAGAATAAATGTAGTGCAACAGTTTATTTCCAACTAACTCTGCCCTATGTTTCTACCTACATGGAAAATCAAAATTACCAGTCAAATCAAAGGAATCGGTTTCTTTCGGGATTAAAATCATGTCACTTTCCAGCCCTCTTAATCATCATCATCATCATCATCAGCCAGAAGAAGTCCACTGCTGAACATAGGCCTCCCCTTTAACCTCCACACTGAACGACAGCCTGCCTTTTGCATCCACTGGATGCCCGTGACTCTTACAATGTCGTCGGTCCATCTAGTGGGAGGCCTCCCTACGCTGTGTCTTCCGGTTCGTGGTCTCCACTCCAGAACCTTTCTTCCCCAACGGTTATCGGTTCTTCGAGCGATGGCGCCTGCCCATTGCCATTTCAACTTGCAAATTTTAACAGCTATGTCGTTAGCGTTTTTCATAGGAATAAATAATAATAATTAATAGTAGTTTTCACATAATAATATTTTGTTGTGCTCACGGCGTAGCTATAATAGGTAACCAAACTAAGCAATGGATGATTCTCTCAGTTTTGAAATTCAACTTGCCACTTCAACTTGCAAATTTTAACAGCTGTACAAATTATTACAGCTACGCATTTCCGTAAAATGATCACCCTTTTTGTATTACCTTAAGGTCAAACTAAATAATTATTAAGCATCCAATGGTTTAATTCAATGGCAATGATCTTATGGAGCGGCCATTTGTTTTCCGTGAACTATCATTTATTATGTGCATTAGAAGGTCAAATATTATCGCGGCAATTCTGTGCAATGCCAAACTGTACCGTAGGTGTTCAAGGTTTTATTATCATCAATGCGTAAGACAATCCAACTCAGATAATTTATTCGAATTTCTAAACCTATCTGGTAACACATAAATGACATGCCAAGTGTACAACTTTTTTTAAAGTTTTGACCCCGTCCTCTTGTTTATTTAGCCAGTTAAGTATAAATAATTTTTGAGTTGTTGATTAATTTAAGTTTTAAAATATATCTTAAAATATTACATAGTCAAAGTCAAGCAAAAGTAAGTCATGGTCATGTCCAAGTAAATTGGTGTTTTTTTTTACTAGGGGCTTCAATGGAGAATTGGAAATAAAAAAAGAAACTGTTCACAACATTATATAGGGTTACGCATAATTATAGACTTTAGTAAGCCGAAAATGTATGTACTTTTTCGCGATTTCAGGTTTAGTTTCATAGTAAAGTTTTTAATAATGATAAGTATAATGACTTCCTTTCGGCTTACTACAGTTTGTGTGCGTAACCCTGTATTATAAGCCTATTTGTGCACTTAATCGAGCACTTTTGGGAACGACAAATTAGAGTCGATGTGAGAGCATTATAAGGGTTCGAACTAATATTTTAAATAATTGAATTCCCACTAATTATTAAAAGTAACTATTCACATGAAAAAAAAATGTGTTTTGTGAATTAAAACAACTTCTTTGCATGAAAACCTCAAACGTGCCATTAGCCGCTCAGTAGCCGTCGTATTCATTTAAAAAAATAAAACAGGAAAAAAATATTTCAGTTAATATTTTTACTAAAAATATTTTTTCATCATCATTTCAGCCGTAGGACGTCCAATGCTGGACATAGCCTCCCCCCATCGATCTCTAAAAGGGCTGGTTGGAAGCGGCCTGCATCCAGCGTTTCCCTGCAGTCTCATTTAGATCGTCTGTCCATCTTGTGGGTCGACGTCCTACGCTGCACTTACCGGTCCGTGGTCTCCATTCCAGAACATTTCAGCCCCAACGGCCATCTGTTCTGCATGCTATGTGCCCTGCCTACTGCCACTTCAAATTCAAATTCAAAATATTTATTTGTCTTCAACTTGCTATTCAACTGCTCATTTTTTTAAATATTATAAATAGGCTTGCGCTTGGCCGCCAACTCGTCTGATGTTAAGCGATGATGCGGCCTACGATGGAGCACGCTTGCCTAGAAGAAACCTATTCACTCTCGACTCACTTCGTACGGGTTCTCGGAATATCAACCATAAAGCGGTGTCGATACTTCGTACCCACTCTGGCAGTCCGATAGAAAAATGGGCAGGAGGGAATCAAATCATGCAGATCTGTAGCACACTCTCCGAAATGTATCCGATAAAAAACCGATAGACTAGCAACCTTGTGCTGATGCTCAAGACTAAGAAACTAAGTCTGAACCAGGGATTCGTTGCTGATGAGCCCCTTGGCACGTTTCTCAATAGACTCCAACGCCCCGAGCGTTTTTGTTTTGTTTTTGTTTTATTTAAAGCAAATTTGGCAATATCATGCAGCTAATCTAAATCGCCTTGACTGCAATGGGCAGATAATCATCCAATTTGGTATGAATGATGTTTTGTAACGGCGACGAAAATGGTAACCATATCTGTAAATAACATCTTGTCGGTACATTAACTTTGTCCGGCGAGGACGTTAGTCTGATACTAAGACAGATTTCCAATAATTTTTAACTAAGTACATTTTATATTTTACTAGCTGACCTGATAGACGTTGTCCTGTCATAGAACTGTCAAACACGCAAAGTTAAAATTGTAAATCTAATTTTTTTACATTATTGGAGTTTTAGTAAGGATCCCTATTTTTTTTGAAAATATAATATAGCCTATGTTACCCGGGGATAGTGTAGCTTCCCAACAGTGAAAGAATTTTTCAAATCGGTTAAGTAATTTTGGAGCATATTCAATGCAAACAAACAAACAATCAAATCTTTCCACTTTATAATATTACTAGCGGTCCACCCCAGCTTCAGACGGGTATAGATTATAGCCTATGTCACTCGGGGATAGTGTAGCTTCCCGTCAGTGAAAGATTTTTTTCAAATCGGTTCAGTAGTTTCGGAGCCTATTCAATGCAAACAAACAAACAATCAAATCTTTCCTCTTTATAATATTAGTATAGATAATTATAGTATAGATTATAATACTTTTTTAGATTAAGGTACATTGATAATTTTCTACCCTAAAGGGGAGGAATATTTTTTTCAAATTTAAATTGGTGGTCCCGTTATCCGTTATCCCTCCATACAAATTTATAGCATTATACCTATTTACTATTTGAAGCGTTTGGGGTCGAGACATTGGGCCCTTGAGGCCGGGAGCTCACCTCATTTTAAAAAATCTTTCAGAGCGCCTGGTTATTGCGACGCGTGACCAAAATGTTGGCGTGTTTCTGGCTCAACGTATAAGCATTGCCATTCAGCGTGGTAATGCCTCCAGCATGCTGGGTACACTGCCAACTGATAGTGGGCTTGAGCACTTGGATTGTCTTTAGACCTTCAACGGTCTATGGGCAGTCTAACTGTATGTGTAGTGTTAGTATTAGCTTGAATTTTGTTTAGTTAATTTATAGCTTATTCTTAAGCCTTGTTATAATAATTATACCATTGATATAGCCTATTAAGAAAACAAGCTTTAGTTTAATAATAATTTTTATTTTTATTTAGAGGTATTTATTTCTATTTTGGCAGCCATTTTGAAAATATTACAATATTTAGTATTGCATATTGCATTGCCATCAAAACTAAAGACAGCAGCTAAATCGGTTGGGAGGTAAGGGTTCTATAATCCAGTTCTTATTCAGCTTGCAAGATTTCACAAACATTTTTCAAAGTAACAAACATTGTAGATTAAATAAAAACTTATAAAAACGAAGACCTCAAATAACATAACAAACTTAAGCAAAGAGGTCGCCCGAAGAATCCAACTCGGATGGGCAGCGTTCGGGAAATTGCGTGACATCTTCTCGTCCAAGATACCACAGTGCCTCAAGACGAGGGTTTTTGATCAGTGTGTGTTGCCAATGATGACATATGGTACTGAGACGTGGTCCTTAACAGTTGGCCTTTTGGAAAAACTCAGAGTCACTCAGCGGGCAATGGAGAGAGCTATGCTCGGAGTTTCTTTGCGCGATAAAATCCGAAACGTGGATATTCGCCAAAGAACCAGAGTCACCGACATAGCTGTTAAAATTTGCAAGTTGAAGTGGCAATGGGCAGGCCACATCGCTCGAAGAACCGATAACCGATGGGGAAGAAAGGTTCTTGAGTGGAGACCACGAACCGGAAGACGCAGCGTAGGTAGGCCTCCCACTAGATGGACCGACGACATTGTGAGAGTCGCGGGCATCCAGTGGATGCAAAAGGCAGGCTGTCGTTCAGTGTGGAGGTTAAAGGGGGAGGCCTATGTTCAGCAGTGGACGTCTTCTGGCTGATGATGATGATGATGATGAAATAACATAAACATATAATCGTCACCGCTTTATGGTTGACATTCCAAAAACCCGTACGAAGCGCTTTGATTCCACATTTATTGTGTGAACTGCTAGTCTGTGGAATGCGCTGCCTAAATGGGTGTTCCCCGTTGGTTACAATCTGGGTGTCTTCAAATCACGAGTGCATCGGTACAGTATCTACAAAATAAGTACAATACTTAAATACAATCAACAATACTTAAATAATATAAGTACAAGTACTTGAATACAATCGACTTAGTTTTTCCGAAAAAACATCGTTAAAGACTCAAAGAATGGTCAATACTTTCCGAGGATAGATTGCGAAATTAAAAATTTTTTGATTATCATTTCAATTCAAAACATTTTTGTTTTACTTTTTTTGTTCATAGGCAGCAGTGACCGCTTGCCATCAGATGGGCCTAAAGCTTGTTCACTACTCTTCCCTTACAACTTTTTGAATTCCTACTACGGATAAGAGCTTTGTATTCAGGTATGTAATAAAAAAAGGATCGAGTTGACAACCTCCTTTTTAATGTCGGTAAAATTATTAGGTAACTATTCAATTATACCAAAAAATATTCCAAGCCTTAACACAGATTAAATGTTAGTAACCTTTTCTTGATTCAGTTAAAATATTATATCGGTTCTTAGAAACCCTCTTTGACATATTTGGCTTCCCCAGAAATCTAAGAAAAACTCTTTTACTTATAAGGCCTCTGACCTAGCAACCTTTGGCGAAATAACCGCTAAAAATAGACATAAAGGAAAATGTTGAGAACTTTCTTACTTATTTAATGTAGCCAAATTTCATAATTTTCCGATAACTGAAGCTTGACTGTTATTTGGATTACTTATGTTTTTTCTGTAGATGATGTACTTACTGAGTTTAAAATATGCGTTTTAGAATTATTAATTTAAATAAACCGGCCAAGTGCGAGTCGGGCTCGCGCACTGAGGGTTCCGTGCCACCATAAAATAAAATTACTATCTATACTAATATTATAAAGAGGAAAGATTTGATTGTTTGTTTGTTTGTTTGCATTGAATAGGCTCCGAAACTACTGAACCGATTTGAAAAATTCTTTCACTGTTGGGATGCTGCACTATCCCCGGTTGACATAGGCTATATATCCCGGCTTCGCCCGTGCAAAGCAGGGGCGGCCTATTAGTAATATTATAAAGAGGAAAGATTTGATTGTTTGTTTGCATTGAATAGGCTCCGAAACTACTGAACCAATTTGAAAAATTCTTTCACTGACGGGAAGCTACACTATCCCCGGGTGACATAGGCTACAATCTATACCCGTACGAAGCTGGGGCGGAACGCTAGTTATCAACAAAAAATAAACTATTTGTCCCGACTTAACGCCTACCAAAATAGCCAAGCAATTGCTACTCCATCACATAATATGTCATAGTTAATATTTTGCAAGTGACGCTCGGTATAACATTTAATGATCACCGACTTTAATTATAATTTTTGTTGTTATACTTTGGAATGTGTACTATAATCATGCCAAGTTTCACGTTGTACGTATTACAATTTTTACATTTGAGCTAATACAAATATGCGTAAAAAAAAAAATACTTTTGATGTACCCTTTTGTTTTTACTTTTGACTTTTTTATTAATTGTTAGTTAATCTGCCGTAACATTAGACATTCTGTGAAAATTTCAACTGGCTATCTATTAGGGTTCGAAAGATACAGCCGTTAATAAGTTGATAGGACGGACAGACAGACATCGTTGGATTAGTAATAGGGTCCGGTTTTTACTATTTGGGTACGGAACCCTAAAATCTAAAAGAAACAGCTGAATTGAGAAACATCCTCCTGTTGGATAAAAAGCCTGATACTTAAATAAAAAAATAAAATTAAAAAATTGAACATTATTTTAAAACTCCGTCTTCAAAATATTAATTACATCTGTTACTAATTATAATCGAGATTACATAAAAAGTAAAAAAAATCCCACACACCAAAAATCAGTAAAAGCTAACTTATTTCCAAAGGCGAGTAAAATTAAAACACCGTAATATTTACTTTTATAACAAAAAATATTTATTCAACAAATACATAACAAAAGACTCAATGATGGAGAGAATACAGCGGCAAATGGTTCACCACTGGCACCGTCTCATGGACTGTCGAACTGTGGTGAGACGTCGCTGAGTCTCCAGACTTTACCGACACTACCGGGGAAGAATAGTATAGAGAAGAATGTACCACAGGAGCGTGCTCCACAGAAGAATGGATGACAGGCAAAACTGGAGCATGAACAAGAGTTGAACCACCATGATTGACTACTTGGTTACTCTTAGTGATGGTCGTTTTCAAAGGAGTCACCTCACTATACATGACACGATGGTACGTATGATGGACAGGAGCATGGTACACGGCAGTGCCACCATGATTGACCACCTGACTGCTCTTAGTCAAAGTAGACTTCTTAGACGAGATCTCGTGGACGATGGGAATGATTGGTTCGTGGATGAAGCTTCCATGGTGGAGCAGCGTGCTTCCGTGGTCGACCAGCTGGTTGCCATGGGTGATAGATTTGGCGACTACAGGGTAGTGGATGTTGTCTTCTATGAACAGAGCTGGCAACGCTGCGGCGTACGCCACAATGGCGCTGATGATAATCTGTGGAAAGAAATCAAAGTTATCATATTTTTTTATAAATCTTTTGTAATAAGATTTTTTTTCTAATAAACTAGCTGCGCCCCGCGATTTCACCCGCGTAGTGATGAACAATGGTGATGATGATGATGATGATGATGATAAATAAAAAGTATTCAATGTCCATCTCCTGGTTTTAAGCTACTCCTCTACCAATTTTCAGCCAAATCGGTTCCACCGTTCTTGAGTTATAAATAGTGTAACTAACACGACTTTCTTTTATCTATACTAATATTAAAAAGAGGAAAGATTTGATTGTTTGTTTGTTTGCATTGAATAGGTTCCGAAACTAATGAACCGATTTGAAAAATTCTTTCACTGACGGGAAGCTACACTATCCCCGGGTGACATAGGCTATAATCTATACCCGTGCGAAGCTGGGGCGGACCGCTAGTATATTATATAGATAGATAGATAGAAGAAAATGACTGGATATACAAACAAGGACCTGTGTTCGATAACAATATTTGATGGAATTATCAAGAACATTGTCTATAACAAGCCCTCTACACTTTTTTTTTTTTTTATAAATAATAGGCTTGCGTTTGACCACCATAACGCCTGATGTTAAGCGATGATGCGGTCTACGTTGGAAAACGCTTGCCTAGAAGGAACCGATTCACTCGTGATTTGAAGACACCCAGATTGTAACCATCGGGGAACAATTCAGGCAGCAAATTCCACAGACTAGCACACTTCAAGTTCAGAACAAAACAATCGAACTGAAAAGTAGTATTTATTTGCATTGGGCTAAAACATGCATAACATACAGTTCATTTTATATGTCACTTACAAAAATAGCTGGGTTGGTTTAAATTTATGTTTGTGCATCTTACTGGTATGATTTCATCTTTATCTCCATATTTGTAAGTCTTAACAAAATGCAGATTTAATACATTTATCACAGAGCCAAAGACAAGTTTTCTTTCAACTGGCCGCCCAGTTTCATAATGGTTTTTTTTACTGATTTATGGAGCACTTACGATTTTTTGCATTGCAATTGTTTCTCTCACAGCTGAGTCCCGACTGATGGGTTGTAAGTACGACTTGCAGTTTTTATAAGCGGGTTGTAAAATATTGGCCTAGATATTGGTCAAGTGACAATTTGTCGACCGTGGAGGATTTTGGTACTAATTTATATATAGTACCTAAAGCAAACGTTATATTTGCTAGTTAGTCGTTTACCCAGTAACCTTAGAGTTACAGTCTTTAGACTTAAAAAAAACCGCAGTAACTTGACAATCTACATTTAACAACAACAACATTTATGTGATGAACATTTGTGTTTGTTCTATATCTGGTTGTTAATATCTATTTAAGTATGTATTTAAAACCATATATGTATGTATATCAGTCTCTGGCAGCCATATCACAAGCTTTGCTTAGTTTGGGGTCAGATGACCGTGTGTGAAAAATGTCCCGAAATATTTATTAATTTATTTAATCTTTTTCGTTGGTTAAAAAAACTAGTTTGTCGTTAGTTGTGCTAGAAACAATCACTAAACATAATTATTAAGATCGCAAAATTATGGATGTGAGTGCATAGATATACAAACACAAACATGGATCTATTTCAAAATTTACTGAATAAATATCCTGTGTTTTTGTTAACAAAATTTTAATGGTTTTGAGTCATTGCTATGCGGATTGTTTCATCACGTTTGTCTCTTTTTTTTTGCATACATATGTTTTGGGTAACAATCCAGTTCAGATTTTTATAAGTATTTATTTAAGGAATTAATTGATTGTTATCTGTTTTGTGTAACTAAAAAAAAAGTTATTTAAATCATGTATTGTCAAAACAACGTCTTAAGCATTTAACAATTGTAGTCTAAATACACAATTCCCGCTGATAGCAGTTGAATAGATTAGTTTTTTAGTAGTTGGATTTGTTTTTCACATTTTTTTTTGTTATCGCAAATAAACTTACCTAAACAAAAAAATTCACAGGTTACATCACGCAAGTAAATTTTATGTATAATTTTTTTACCATTATGCAGCTTAGGGGAAAGGAACACACAAAGATATTTAAAACTATGGAACTTGGATAAGTGCTCATAATTATGTCTGAACATAATTATGTCTGCTCATAGTTATGTGTAATAAGTCTGTAGTAACTCGACTAACTCGAGTTATTATATCATAATTATGAGCACTTATCCAAGTTCCATAGTTTTAAATATCTTTGTGTTCCTTTTCCCTAAGCTGCATAACGGTATAAAATAATTACTTGCGTGATGAGTTTACTAAAACTACATAATTTGAGTAATACAATTAATAACTAGTGAAATTTAATTTAATAAATTAACCAATCTAAATGTACCTAATGCTTACTAATATTATAAAAGCAAATGTAACTCTGTCTCTCTGGATGTTTGTTCGCTTTTCATGACTAAACGGCTAAGCTGATCTTAACGAAATTTGGCAGGAGGATAGTTTGCATCTTGAAGACGGACATAGGGTATTTTGTCCCTCAAAAAATTTAACTACTATTATTCAAATTTTCAAATTCAAAATATTTTATTTCGGACAACTAAAAAATCCATTGGGTTAGTACAAACAAAACTTAGAACTATTGTTATTTAAAATACAAAAAAAAAATCATACAAAAAGAAAATAATAATATTTTTTCACGCACCCTCGGAACATCTGCACTAATAACGACTGAGTAAGAAATAATATACTTCCTACTCAGCCATCACCCGCACAAAATGCCCGAGTATAGGCGCGTGAAAATCTTCGGCCACTATCTTTAAGATGCTGTTCGGACTTCCCCGCACCCTCCTCATTAGTGATGCCACTTTCTTTCGAATGACGGCATGAAAACCGTCAGTTCGAGTTTGTGCGAACATTTCGAAGGCACTGCAAAAACGGGGAAGTCCCAACATCATCCTCAATATTATTATTTTCATCATTATTAATATAAATTAATAACTTATGAAAAAAAATTATGAGAAAAATTGGATGCCTCCAAATTTTTATTTTAGCTTGGGTAAATCGTCACTTGGCCACCACAATACGGGCCATGTGCCTAGTGTGGGGGCCCTTGTTAAAGTCTACATCTTATTATTTTTTTGTTGAAACTCCTTACTTCTTCACTTCACTTCTCACTTGACATACAATTGAAATATTATCGATTATGAATACAAGAAATAAAGTCTCCTGGAAAACGGGGAAAAATTTTCTGTGAAAAATACCAATACTGCGGGATAGAACGTGGGTAAATATGCCTTCCAAAGTCACCTAGTTATTCCAGTTTGTTCGTATTTTGTGCGTCTTCATAAGGTATATACAAATACCTTGACAAATTACATAAACATCGGTTCAGTCGTGAAAAGGTAACAACAGACAGTAGAACAGATACACATCATCATTTCAGCCGTAGGACGTCCACAGCTGGACATAGGCTTCCCCCATCGACTTCCAAAACGGCCGGTTGGAATAAGCGGCCTGCATCCAGCGTTTCCCTGCGGTCTCGTTTAGGTTGTCTGTCTATCTTGTGGGTAGACACTATCCTTTCGGCCCCATCGGCTATCTGTTCTGCGTGTTCTGTTATGGCATTTGCTCTAAATAACAATAATAAACAAATATTCGGGACATTTTTGCACATACGGTCATCTAACCCCAAATTTAGCAAAGCTTGTGATATGGCTGCCAGAGACTGATATACATTTGATTAACATTTATTATTTTGATGAACATTTGTGTTTGTTCTATATCTGGGTGTTAATATCTATTTAAGTATGTATTTAAACCTATATATGTATGTATATCAGTCTCTGGCAGCCATATCACAAGCTTTGCTTAGTTTGGGGTCAGATGACCGTGTGTGAAAAAAATGTCCCGAAATATTTATTTATTTTTTATATTTACATACATATATAGTTTTAAATACATACTTAAATAGATATTAACAACCAGATATACAACAAACACTAATGGTCATCACATGAATGTTTGTCCTAAGTAGGAATCGAACCCACACTCCCAAGCTCAGAAGGTAGGTTCACTGCCAACTGGACCATCGGGCTATCTAATCTAATCTAATCAATATGAACAGGATTTCATGAACTTGAATTTTAGCCAGCAAACCACTTAAATTGCGCAATCTAGACATGTGGCGCTGACGACCGTGTCACTGTCGGACCTAATGTGCTGGATCGAACGAATATTTGATTGGCAGCTTACATTAATTACAATGACATACATTTAATTTTACATAACTAACATTGACATAGATGTTGTGTTAATTTGTACATACATTACTGGAAAAGCAGGCTTTAAAAAGTAGATTAGAATAGAATATCTACGTTTGGCTACCAACTCGCTGATGGTAAGCGACGGTGTAGCCAAACACGTTGATCTAGAAAAATTCTATTCACTCTAGCCTTGAAGATGCCTAGATTGTAGTTCTCAGGAAGGAGGATAACAGGGAGTTCCATTCTTGGGCAGTTCATTTATAGATGAACGTGAAAATGTGGGTCGAAGCGAAGCTAAGACAAGCATTCAGTGGTTAGTCATCATCATCATCATCATGCAGAAGACGTCCACTGCTGAACATAGGCCTCCCCTTTTAACCTCCACACTGAACGACAGCCTGCCTTTTGCATCTACTGGATGCCAGCGACTCTCACTATGTTGTCGGTCTATCTAGTGGGAGGCCTCCCTACGCTGCGTCTTCCGGTTCGTGGTCTCCACTCAATAACCTTTCTTCCCCATCGGTTTTCGGTTCTTTGAGCGATGTGGCCTGCCCATTGCCACTTCAACTTGCAAATTTTAACAGCTATTTCGGTGACTCTGGTTCTTTGGCGAATATCCACGTTTCGATTGTATCGCATAAAGAAACTCTTAGCATAATTCTCTCCATAACCCGCTGTGTGACTCTGAGTTTTTCCAAAAGCATTCAGTGGTTAGTAGTAGTATTAAATATATCAATATATATATATTATTATATATTCCGCATATACACAACAGTACTTATATTACTATTTATTAGTGACGGTTATATCGCCACTTGGAACTATTTCTTTGTCATAGTGTAATAGGGTCATAATTTATATATATCACTTTATATTTAAACATGTTAATTTAAGAACTCCATGTACATACTGCTACATATGTCTGCAATAAAATATTGAGTATTAAGAATGTTTAAATTGTGACATTGAAAATTGACATTGTGTCAGATTGTTTTTATTTATTTGATGTGAATAGCATCATTGCATCAAATTTTCTTATTTATTTAGAAACACTGTTCCACATATTATTTACTCCTAAAATATTTCATTATTTTGCCGAAAATATTTTGTCTATCAAGTATTTTTCTTTAAACAAAGGGTCGTCGTATTCAAATGGCTTATTTAAATATCTTCAGAGAAAACAGAGCCATTGTGTTAGTCAAAGACAATATAGCGGCACTTCAAATATGTTATATACTGCAAGAAATAATGCAAGAATTTTGCAGAAAATATTTCTCATTAGAGTTGGGTGGTAATTTGTGAGCCTGAATGATGTTTTTCGTGTTTATTCTTGGTTTGATATACAATAAACAATAGCCTCCTTCATAATTATACATTAATCTCTGGTTCAGACTAAGCTTCTTAGTCTTAAGCATCAGCGCAAGGTTGCTAGTCTATCAGTTTTTTTCGGATACATTTCGGAGAGTGTGCTACAGATCTGTATGATTTGATTCCCTCTTGCCCATTTTTCTATCGGACTGCCAGAGTGGGCACGAAGAATCGACACCGCTTTATTGTTGATATTCCGAGAACCCGTACGAAGCACTTTGATTCCACATTTATTGTGCGAACTGCTAGTCTGTGGAATTTGCTGCCTGACTGGGTGTTCCCCGATAGTTACAATCTGGGTGTCTTCAAGTCGAGAGTGAATAGGTTTCTTCTAGGTAAGCATGCTCCATCGTAGGCCGCATCATCGCTTAACATCTGGCGAGTTGGCGGCCAAGCGCAAGCGCAGTTATTATTTATAATAATTAAAAATAAATGCCCTACATGCTTGTTACGTTTTACAGTTTTCTCGCATTTTTATGCACCGTGCGGAAATTGATAGAAAAATGCTATAAATTCGATAAGCCAGTCGTTTTGTTACCCTCATTCTAAATGAAATTCAACAAATGAGACAATTTCTTTTGTTTGAAAAATAGGCCCGCCTCAAACTAATACCGTATAGTAATGAAACTCATGTCGATTTGTTCTTCATAATCTCTAGATTCAGTGGTAATATTATCTATATCCGATCAAACCGGAATATTGACAAAAGCCGATTACTATGGCCACTGTTGTAAAATATGGTCTATTTATTTTTGTATAAAAAATCCTAAGCATGCATCCTTTTTCGTATTAAAAACGTTCCGGTCAAGTGACTTTATAAGGGAAATGAATGAATTGTGGCAAAAATCAAAACAACACATATTATTGTTTATATTATTATTCCGGTTTCATTTTTACCTTATCTTTCGTCCGAATGGTACAAAAAAAAAACGATGAATTTCATAGTGTTATACCCATCAAAATACGGTTTTCCCGTCAATTTTAGTCCTTTAGTTACATTTATCTTCTTCGGTCTATCACAAATATTGGGGAGTTTCTTTATTATGCACAACTTAAAAAACAAAAAACTTAAATACAAACTAAAAATTTAGGTAAACTGAAAGACCAATAGTGGAGGAAAAGGTCCCCAAAATGCTGGCGGCATTGCCACGTTGAATGGCAATCCTCAATTTCTGGGCGAAATAGAAGCCAGCGTTCTGGACACTCGACCCCTCCACCAATCGCCTGGCCAAAGCTCCGATAAAGGCCCATAGCAGCCCCCACGGACTCATCGTCTCCACCCCAAATGGAGCGAACATGTACACCCGGTCAAGGTGTGCATATTTGCGCCGTTTGAGGTTTTCGGCTTATTTATCTTCTTTAAAACTGCATTTTACAAATTTATTTTTGTCTCATAATGCAATCAAGCCTTATTCAATATTCACACTTGCTGCGTCAACTGTGTTTCTCAATTGAAATCAGTTTTAATTTATTGAGATTAATAAATCATTTTGCACGTTTGCACAGTCGTCGTACCCTTTCGTGCTTGAATTGGCACCTATAATTTGGTGGTGAAGTTATGTTACCAGTTACCTACCTTATAGTTATACTAGCGACCCGCCCGCCTGGCTTCGCACGGGTGTAACTTATGTCTGAAGCCGGGGCGGGTCGCTAGTTATGTATATAAGCCATCCGTGAAAAATTATCTGGCTAATGGTGAAAACCGCATCAAAATCCGTTGCGTGGTTTAGGAGGAGTTAGCGGCCATACAGACAGACAGACGTGGAAAGCGACTTTAATTAAAATTTATACTATGTAGAGATAGAGCTGATTAATAAAGGGATATTTACCGTGATAAGGTTGTGGAACGAGCTTCAGATGTTTCGTCGCAGTTACATGCACCATGTTCACGGGAACACTGAAAGATGCGGATGGGTGGCTTCTGCCAACAAGTTCAGACAAAACCAATCTACCCGCATTCTTAAGTCTTATGTTATGTTGCCCAGAAATATCGGGAGCTCCATTCACAACCTAATCGTAGTAAAATTTACAAAAATAATCATAATATAAAACAGTGGCTTATCTTATAGACCGCATCATCGCTTAACATCAGGCGTGATGGTTGTCAAATGCAAGCCTATTACTTATAAAAAAAAAAAAAATGATTCACATTGTTGTTAACTGACAGACATAAACTTACGTAATTGGATTATATCTGTCAGAACACACTTATTAATATTTTACCTACCGCATCGGAATAACGCACGTTTTATTGCTGCCTTAAACTTTACGATCGACCAACTTAACTGGGCCCTCTTAATAGCTCTTAACTTTACGACCTAAAAGACTACTTTTGCAGAACATAATATATATTTTAACTTTGTATGATTTCACACTGTTGTTCACAACACTTAAAGATTATTGAAGTGTAATTAATTCAACACTTACGGTCTCATAATAATTAAAAGTTCCAAGATTTAAGATAGGTTGATTAAATTTAAGAAAAAACGTGATTAATGAGTTTTTCAAAAACGTCAGAATGTCAAACGATGGATAAATGATTCCGCGAGTGTGTAGCCAATAATTATGTAAATTAATTTTTGATGTACGAATTATTCGCAATTAAATTCATTCAATATACGAAAGGCTCAGCTGAAAACTTTTAAAGGGCTCCTGTTGCAACACTGTATCTTTATTATCTGTTTGGTTTTTATATGCAAATTCCAAAACCTTTGTTTAAAGATATAACTGTTTTATTATTATTTCGCCTACTTAGAAAATAATGGAAAGTATGTATGTACGTATTGCGATCCCCAAGCCGCTTGCCAAGCGTGAGGATTATAGCAAAACCCCTCTTTAGCAGGGAGGCCTTTGTCCGACAGTGGACGTTTAACGGCTGTTGCTGATAATGATGATGATGATGATGTACCTTATAAGAAGAATTTATATCTTACACGAAAAAAAAAAACATCGCTTTTGTCTACTAATTTTATAGCAAAATTACTAAAACGACAGATTGATAAAAAATTATGGATTTAAAAATAGATACATGGCAGTTCCATATTGTTTTTATTTATTTAACTGGCTTGCGTTTCCATCATCATTGTCAGCCTGTATTAACCCACTGCTGGGTATAGGCCTCCTCTCCCTTGCGCCATTGATCCCTGTCTCTCATCCATGTATACCTGCGACGGGCCTAATGTCATCGACCCATCGGGCTGGTTATCTGCCTACGGAACGCTTATCCGCTATTGGTAACCACTCTGTCAGGGCTCTACTCCACCTGCCGTCACCACGCCTAGCCACGTGCCCTGCCCATTGCCCTTGCGTTTCCATTCATCAACATTATCATCATCATCATCAGCCACAATGGGCAGGCCACATCGCTCGAGGAACCGATAACAGATGGGGAAGAAAAGTTCTTGAGTGGAGACCACGAACTGGAAGACGCAGTGTGGGTAGGCCTCCCACTAGATGGACCGACGACATAGTGAGAGTCGCTGGCATCCAGTGAATGCAAAAGACAGGCTGTCGTTCAGTGTGGAGGTTAAAGAGGGAGGCCTATGTTCAGGAGTGGACGTCTTCTGGCTGATGATGATATGAGATAAACAGTTATACAAAAGCCAATATCATGTTCTTACTCATCAAAATAGTGTAAATTCCCCGTTGCAACACAAACTTGAATTGGACCTTTAACAGCTATAAAATATTTAACTATAAGTATCGTTATCAAACGACCTTATTAAGAAAAATTAAGCACGAATTATAATCCACATAATTATCTCTTATTATGGAAGTGCTCGTTCAAAAACTGAAATATATTTTAACAAGCTACTAGTCTTACTTACTTGTCAAAATTCTACAAGATAATTAACTCTTTCATAATCATTTCTGTCGATAAACATACGGCTGTATGTAAATTGCTTCATTTTCTTGAAAATTCAATCCTTTGGCCAATTATCATTTTTGTAATTAGAAATAACTAGGTGTCATTTGAGTCATCACAGGTCATGTTGACCCAAGGACGTTTTATTTCCCTTTAGGGTATATGTAAAATACTTGTGTTGACCTCACAAAAGGTTTAGGTCAGGGGTGTCCAACTAAATTATATGGCGGGCCGGGTTTATTAACTTTGTAACTATGGCGGGCCAAGAGATGCATCGTAATTGAGCAAATCAAGACTAATATAAGTAAAATGGTAGAAAGGGTATAATTATAACTATTTGGCGGAATTCACAGCAAGTTTCACTTGTAACTGCATGCACAGGCACACTTGTCACCACCTGACTGGATGTACGTTGCATGCGTGGAGAGAGTGGGTGGGTAAGAGGGGCGGTAATGTTAACGTTTTTACGCGCAGGTGTTATTCCAAGAATTAAAATACCATTTACTTTTTATTTTTTGGTTTCTCCCGATATGCTCGTCCACGTTATGCCGAGTTGTATTGTGATCGGTCTATGTAATTTTTTAAGAACGATGTTTCAATATTTTAAGAACATAATGAATCGCCGTTCTTAACAAAATTTCGTCTAAAGAAAGTTAAATGTTACCCAACTTTTGACTCGTTCGCGGGCCGGATTAGGAACCTTGGCGGGCCGCATTGTGACCCGCGGGCCGTATGTTGGACACCCCTGGTTTAGGCTATCCGCACACTAGGCGATTAATATATAACAATCGAAGACTCGAGTAGTGTCGCTATTTCCACAATGTCTTCGAATCGAGTTTCGCAGGTGATTCGACAAAACGTCGGAGTCGTCAAAATATCGCTTTGTATACGTGCGTTGTTTAGCCAACGTGTTTACATATCACTACGTATAGACCCAGAGCTGTCAGGTTTACAATATTACGTATTCATATCATAAAAATATTGCACAAATTTCAACTCTATCTAACTTGTTATAAAGACCGCGTGGCAAATCCCATCAGCATTCTTAAACGTGTAGTTGTCAAGATTATGACGTAACTGGGCCAATTTCATGTCAATGTCACTTTCAAAGATGAAAGTAGCGCCACTCTGACGAATTGACGTGCCAAAATGTAGTTTTAATAAACAGGCCAATTGCGAGTCGGGCTCACACACAGAGGGTTCCGTACCACCACATAAATTAAAAAACTCAGAGAAACAAAAAAAAATACGCTTGTATGTATTATCGTACTAACACACTAGAGAAATAACAAATGACGTTTGTTAGAACAAATATAGTATACGTATTAGACCCCCACTTTGTTGTTTACTTTTTGACTATACTATATATTATATTTGGTTATAATATATTGTTTATTAATTATTCCGCTGTAGCATTGCATATTCTGTGAAAATTTAAACTGGCTGTCTATTACGATTAGAAAGATACAGCCGTTAAAATGTAGGACAGATGGACGGACAGACAGAAAGCGTAGGCTTAATAATAGAGCCCCGTTTACATCCTTTGGGTACGGAACCCTAAAAACTTAAAACACCTTAAACGACACTAAATTATCGCCGTGAAATATGTAATCAGCTTGATTGATACGAAGGTGATTATCATTTCAAATATGGCTGTAATTGTAAACTGCTTAATGATTTGTTTACCTACTTTAAGAAATATAGAGCAACACTCTTTCGAAACTCAATATTAACAAAATAATTAAAAGAAGGGACATTGGTACGTTTTTTTAATGTCATAGATGGTAAACAAGCATACGGGCCGCCTGATGGTAAGCATTCACCGTCGTCTATGTATACTTGTAACACCAGAGGCATCACAAATACGTTGCCGACCCTTAGGACTCGATTAACTCGCCTTTTGAAGAACCCCATGTTGTAGCTTCTCGGAAACACCGTAGAAGATAGCTCTTTCTACATTTTGCAGGTATGAGGCAAGAAGGATCGTGTGAATTGCACAGTGTGCGATTTCCACTGATCTATGATGTGTGGTTGAGCCTTCAGGCGGTGGCGGCTAGTGCGATGGTAAAACCGTGACGTTGGCATCAGATCAAACAGTTCTTTAGAACACCCCTGCGCATGTTGAGCGGCTCTAGGTGTTCGGTGAGCTTGGGATGATTGACAATATCGCACGTGGCGCAATTAAAATGTATAAAAAAAAAAAAACGATATATTTCATGGCACCAATTAGATGTTAGATGTTCATCATCATCATCAGCCAGAAGACGTTCATTGCTGAACATAGGCCTCCCCCTTTAACCTCCACACTGAACGACAGCCTGCCTTTTGCATCCACTGGATGCCAGCGACTCTCACTATGTCGTCGGTCCATCTAGTGGGAGGCCTACCTACGCTGCGTCTTCCGGTTCGTGGTCTCCACTCAAGAACCTTTCTTCCCCATCGGTTAAAACTTAGACTTATTTAAATTAAACCTTATTTTAACTAGAACTTGTTGAAATTAATCATCTTCATCATCAGCTAGAAGACGTCCACTGCTGAACATCGGCTTCCCCCTTTAACCTCTACATTGAACGACAGCCTGCCTGCCGGACCCAGGTATGTCCTAAAACTGCGACCAGATCCACTTGTTTATTTGCCATACACGACATAAAAGTAACAAATACCAGAAGTAACTAAGAGGACAGGAATTCTAGCCATGTTTCTAAATAGTACAAGCCAATAACCAGCAGCTACTAATTTGCCACTTACAAACGAATGTTCAGACTTGACAAATGGTCACCATGTTAGTATAAATGGAGGCATGTTACGCAATATAAGTCGCTATTTGTTCTAGAACAAACTACACAGTTAAGAAAGGAATTTTCAAACTACGCAGAACAATCACTTGCAACTTTTTCATATCTTTTCACCCACACACACACAAGCATTGCAAATATGGCCTCACTTAAGTTAAACAATCATAAAAATGCGTGTCGTCTCAAGAAATATAGATTCTTTTAATGATTTTGTCAATATCTCGCTGATAGAAATTGTTACAAGCTAAAAATAAAATAAAAAACTATTTTAAGCATAGTATAATTTTCTTAGTTAAGGCATATCTGACATGGGAAATACGCTAGAATACAATAGAAATAGATTAAAGTCCATTTGTTTGGTATAGCTGGCTGGATTGTTTTAGCTTTTGTTTTATTTAGCTTTCAGCTGCAGTAAATTACAAATCAAACCGGACAAGTGCGAGTCAGGCTCGCGTAATGAGGGTTCCGTACCACCACAAAATACAATACTTAGTTATAAATTTAAAAAACTGACTCGTTTGTTTAGGCTTAACACCTTCCAAAATAGTCTAAACAATTGCTTCGCCGTCAAATAGTTAATATTTTGCGAGTGACGTTCGAGTATAACACAATTATAACTTGGTAATGAACAGAGTCAGCGACTCGCACTTGACCATTATTTTTTTTTTTTGTTATACTTTAGAGTGTGTTCTATAACCATGCCAAGTTTAACGCTTATATGTATTACCGTTTTTACATTAGAGCTATGAAAATGAAAAAATATTGATTGTAACAAACGTGGTACATGGTGATGTTACAAACTGAAGTCCCTCACCTTCGGACGTTCCAAGTTCGTCATACAATAATTATTAAATCTACATGTTATACATGGTGTCAGTTATTTTAGCACTACAAAGAGCAAGGAATTTCTCACGTAATTACAAACCATAAAGGCCTTCTGTCAAATAGTACGTAGCCTTTGGAGTCTTTTACAGGTCACTGGTATATTAAATTTCTTACAACCACAAGCAATAAAGAACATAGAACCCGTCACATTATTTACAAAGCGTACAAGGCCCTCTGACAAACAGTATCTAATACGAAATACGTTACGATACAGTAGCTAATACGCAAATACGTTAAAAATATGTTTGTTGTATGGGGACCCCCTTTCGTTTTTGTTTATAGACTTTTTTACTATTTATTTTCTTAGTTAATCCGTAAAATTACATATTCTGGCACATACATACATTACATAAATAAAATATTAAACTGGCTATCTATTACGGTTCGAAAGATATAGCCGTTTAAAGGTACACTATTAAAATTATTTGTTTTATGCACGCGTAGTACAATCTGCTATTTTCTTACTTCTTACTTTCAACTGTGACCAGTATCCAATGCAGGGTCCAGTGAAAGATTACAGCCAGTAAGACAAAACCCAAGACTTAAGGGATTACCATTGATAGAAATATTTTGGTTCCAACTTCGAAAATGTAATTTATTTCTGAATAAAACAGATTTTTTCCTCCATTAATCGTTGCTAATCTTAATACGAGCCCACGCCCACTACTGGGCTCATTATCGTCTATTATCTATTTGATAGCTCTACTGAGGATTTCAAGAATTTAATTTTAATCTTATATAATTCAGAAGAAAGCATAAAATTTATTCATTTATCTGAATAATACTTATCTTGGATGGGCTATATTTTATTCTACTAGAGATTCTAAAGAAAACATATACCGGATGATCTGTGACCAGATGCCTTATTATGGATGATTTGGATCGTGATCGCGATCGCGTACCATCTCACTTACGCACGTGGTGCGAGTAAGTAGATGCGAACGGGACGGCATGCAATCTCGATCACATTCAAACTTCTATAATAAGGCCGCAGGACACTGCAAAGCATTTGAAACGCCAGGAACTAAAATAATGTAAATACATGCGAAAAAATCCGTTGGGTGTTTAATTTCAATGAAAACTTACGTACGTTTAATTCCATAGTCATGAACTTTTGTAGGAAAGTAGTTCATGCAAATGCAATTTTTAATTTCGAACATGAGCAAAAGTAGAGTTGTAAAGATATCACGAGATCGCGAGGTAACAATTCGGGTTGAACTACCTACTAGTTTGGATGAACTAGTGCGTTTTTTTAAAATAATTAATAGGCTTGCGTTTGACCACAATCACGCCTGATGTTAAGCGATGATGCGCTCTACGTTGGGAGCACGCTTGCCTAGAAGAAACCGATTCACTCGGGGAAGTGCCATAATCCCTACGCTTGGCTGGTGGCTTGGGGATCGCAGAACGGTCCACCATGCAAGTAGGAGAGTGCTGCTGCCCATTTTATGGTGGTACTGGTCGCAGTTTTAGGAGATATCAGGGTCCGGCAGGCAGGCTGTCGTTCAGTGTGGAGGTTAAAAAGGGAAGCCTATATTCAGCAGTGGACGTCTTCTGGCTGATGATGACGATGATTAATTCCTTATTTTAACAAGTTTTAGTTAAAATAAGGTCTAATTTCAATGAGGTCTAATTTAAAAAAGGTTTAATTTAAATAAGTCTAATTTTATCAAGTTCTGATTTTATTAAGGGCGCTATCAACGTACAGAAATCTTCACTTTAGATCGTTAAATACATGATAAATTATCTATTAGGTTTTTTATCATTTGGTCATAATATAAAATATTAGATAAAAATTATTTCACCAATTCCGAATTTCCACAACCTCGATTACAGAAATAAATTGCTCTTAACCAAAAATAAAGAGTATCATCGGTATATTAAATGAAGCAATTAATGTAGCGTCTTTCAAAATATTAAGGACACAACAATAAAAAAAGAAATCACACAAACTTTGTCTCATGAATTTAAATCAATTTCATTCATGTTGAGTTGAGAAAAAAGTATTATGTACTGCCACAGGGTACTTACTCAGTTATGCAGTAGTTAATTATCTTGGTTGAAGATGTCACCGGTAAAATCTCGCATGCTATGGTGTCGAAATAATAAATGCAACTCGAGAAGGCCAAACGAATGAAGAATAACCTGAATTAAGGACGGTTAATGGCAATGTATGAACACCGAAAGGAGTGATTATGCAAAATTATCATCATCATCATCATCCACAGCCTTCCTCATCCCACTGCTGGGTATAGGCCTCTCTCTTGCTATGCCATCTGCCTCGGTCCTGTGCTAATCTAGTCCAGGTTCGACCCGCGATAGTAATAATATCGTCGACCCATCTTGCAGCTGGACGACCAACGCTTCACAAACCTTCAAAATTATACGGATTATTAATCTATACATCTATACAATATTATAAAGAGGAAAGATTTGTGTGTATGTTTGTAACGAATTGGCTCAAAAAGTAAAGGACCGATTTGAAAAATTCTTTCACCACTTGAATGCATAACGCACCATGTACTTTTTAGTTACTAAGACAAGTGAAACTAATAAATTATTTTGTTTTAAAATATAGTAAAACCTGTCTCCAATAATCTTATATGTTACACAAAACTCTTTCCTGTTTTATATATTTTTTTTAATGTCATAGGTTGCAAACAAGCAGACAGGCTGCCTGATGGTAAGCAGTCACCGTCACCTATGGATACTTGTAACACCAGAGGCATCACAAATACGTTGCCGACCCTTTATAACTCGATTAACTCGCCTTTTGAAGAACCCCATGTTGTAGCTTCTCGGAAACACAGTCTCAATGATTTTAACCATATTATTATGTTAATACACATTGGGAACAAGACTCAACTCATCAAACTGTCTCTCTGACAGATATCCGTAAAATCTTGCTGCCAATTACGTTATTACATACAATCATGGTAATGTATACAGATTTATTTTTTACAATTTAAGTTTTAATAAACCACAAGGTGGACACGACCTAAAAGAGAGCTCAGGGAAACGCTGGATGCAGGCCGCTTCCAACCGACCCTTTTTGAGATCGATGGGGGAGGCCTGTGCCAGCAGTGGACGTCCTATGGCTGAAATTATGACGATGATGATGGTGAAGTTTTAATACAGATTGTTTCTTAGGAATCATCATCATCATCAGCCAGAAGACGTCCACTGCTGAACATAGGCGTCCCCCTTTAACCTCCACACTGAACGACAGCTTGCCTTTTGCGTCCACTGGATGCCAGCGACTCTCACTATGTCGTCGGTCCATCTAGTGGGAGGCCTACCTACGCTGCGTCTTCCGGTCCGTTGTCTCCACTCAAAAACCTTTCTTCCTCATCGGTTATCGGTTCTTCGAGCGATGTGGCCTGCCCATTGCCATTTCAACTTGCAAATTTTAACAGCTATGTCGTTAGCGTTTTTCATAGGAATAAATAATAATAATTAATAGTAGTTTTCACATAATAATATTGTGTTGTACTCACGGCGTAGCTATAATAGGTAACCAAACTAAGCAATGGATGATTCTCTCAGTTTTGAAATGCTTGACCGCGAGAATGCCACTCGCACTAACATTGTTTGGCAGCGCATTAAATTGCGTGTTCCAATTTTATGCTTATATTATCAGGCCATCAAGTACCATGTCTCATGCCCGAATATAATTTAATTCCGTGATAAAAGTAGGTATGTTATATCCTAAACTTTTTCCAAATCTATTTTAATGATATACAAGATTCAAAAATTTGCGACTCGTTTTTTGAATGTCCATAACATTAATTTGAATAGTAAATCCCAACACTTCAAATTAAAAAAGAAACTTTCTTTCTAATCTGCCGTATAGATTGATTGCAGAACCAAAACCTATCTCAACGTATTCAAAAGGTTTTCAATTAATAATCCTTAACCACCTCGCCTAAAGTATCTAGTACAGTTTTATTGTGGCTGTTTAGAACATGATTATTCACTTTCATCTAAATCCATTCACCTTGATACTTCAATACGAAGCACAAAGTAAGCTGCAGATCTGTTGAATCGTAATAATTAATGTACGTTTGACCGTCACTCATTAATTTGACAAGGTTGGCTTCAATATCATGTTGTATGTTTGTTTTTGTCATAAAGTTTAATTATTTTTAGGATAATATACAAACGTGAATAGGAGCAGTCAGTTTGCAACTACTTTATAAATTACAGTACCAAGACCTAGATGATTTGTTAAGAAATAAAAAATCATATATTAAAATTTCTAATATTTGTTTAAGATTTCGTTTTTCTTCATTGCTTAAAGAAATTGATTTAAGGTTAAAATTGTGTTGGTACCATTATCATTAACTGTTTCTTCCGACAAGTTTTTGTTCCAGTATTTAAACCAGTTTAAATGCGTAGGTATGCGTTTACTTTTAAGATACTACGTTAGTTTCTCATTATGTTAGGTATATAATATTACACCATAATCAATATCGAGGAAATTAATGTTAATTCAACATTACCCTCGGCTATGTCTTAATAAATAGAAAAAAGTTTCTGTGAACTTGATTTCACATTGAAACATTTGTGAATTGGTTAAAATGATCATTCTGTTTGAACTAAAAGAGACCACAAGAAAACGGTGAATGCAGGCCATTTCCAACCGGCCCTTTTGGAGATCGATGCGGGAGGCCTATGTCCAGCAGTGGATGTTCTATGACTGAAATGAAGATGATGATGATAATTATGTTCAAATTAGGTTATATCTTCACAGCTTTGTATTTCTTCGTCCTAAAAAAGTATCAGATCATTACTCTAAAAATATTTTGATAATTATAACTAAGTATTACCTACTATTTTGATTAAACATATTAGCAACAAATAAAGTTGTTTTAAATTTAACAAACATTTTTAAGCTTGTTAGCATACTCGATTTAAATTAGGGGCCCATTAATCTCTATAGCATTAAGCCTAGTTATGCAGATGGCTTAAATTGTCATTGGCCGATTCACAGACGTGCTGGAATTCATATTTATGAATTTTATGAAACATTTGATAGGCCTATTTCGCATTTTTGTTTGGCATTTGCAATTTTTATGGTTATTATTATTATCCATGATAATGTGATTACCAAAATAAAATCACCCCGTTTTTTTATTATTTAGGAAGCGATTACCAAGCCAGCAGTTATTTTTCGTCTTTATAATAGCCCCTCATTAATTTATGCCAAAAAATTAAAACTCTTCCAAGTAATAAATTATCCCCATTAATATTTCTGCCTCCTTGATCTTTAAGAACTTAAAGCTACAAAATTATTAACCTACCCTTTCTCTTGTTCCAGGTTTCTCGCTATTTGGTGGCCGTTGAAATGCCAGATCACCAAAAGGCGGGCTCGGATGATGATAGTCTTCATTTGGATCTTTGCTATCGTCGTCACCACACCCTGGGTTTTCTTTTTCGACCTAGTCATCGTGTTTGATGAAACCCCTCACGTTCACCTCTGCTTGGACGTCTGGCCCAACCCCCTAAGCGAGGTCTTGTATTTTGTCGTCGGAAACCTCATCTCCTGCTACATCCTTCCTATGGTCCTCATAACCATGTGTTATATCCTCATCTGGATCAAAGTTTCCCGGCGTTCCATACCCACTGATACTCAAGACGCACAAATGGAACGAATGCAGCAAAAATCTAAAGTCAAGGTCGTCAAAATGCTAGTTGCTGTTGTTATTTTATTTGTCCTGTCATGGTTTCCGCTGTACCTTATTTTTGCGAGGATAAAACTCGGAGGACCAGTCCAGAAATGGGAAGAAGAGATGTTGCCTGTAGTGACTCCTTTGGCACAATGGCTTGGATCGTCAAACTCATGTATCAACCCAATACTGTACGCGTTCTTCAACAAGAAATACAGGAAGGGCTTTGTGGCTATAATAAAGAGCAGAAAATGTTGTGGACGGTTGAGATACTACGAAACTATTGCATTGCAGTCATCAAGTACTTCGACGAGGAAGTCTTGGCATTACAACAATAACAACCATCCATCGATCACGCGACGGTCGCCTCCAGTGTTCGACAAGAATGCGGTGTCATTTATTTACAATCACACAGGAGTTTAGGCTCAGGTTGGTTCAGAGAATGGTTGTACTTCTGGAGCCATGGATGGCGCAGCGCCCGATGCTCCCGCAGTGTCGGTGAGCTTGGCATGACTCAGCATATCGACGCATACGATTTCTATACGTACGTTTTTCGGTTCGACAGTTTGATGTTGTCTTGTGCAAGAGTTTTCTATAACTTTAGATACATACTTGAACATAATCAGTGTATGTTTTTACTATAGAGAAGTAACTTTTATACGTAAGTTGGTTAAAGTGTTGTAAGGAAGATTTTATTTTTACACTGATTGTAATATTTGTATGTGGTCAAGAGACGCACATTATGCACAAAAGTTTTTGTACGACGTTGAATTTAATTTCAAATTAATAGTTATAGTGGTCTCAATTATTTATTTAGTAGCAATATTACATTTATATGTTGACTTTACCTAGTTGCTTTGCCGTGGCGTTTTAAAATTTTTTATTTTATGAATCGTTCCATATCTCTTTTGATGTTTTACATTTATAGACTTTATTGACGTTTTTAAAAAAATAACTAAAGTAAATAAAAATACTGAATTATACATGGAAATAATACTGCAGTACAAATAACTATTTGGTAGGGTATAAGCTTTTTGGATGATAATTACTGAAAATATAAATTGATAACTTCAACAATTTTAGTCGTAGAATCCATTAAGTACTTACCTAAATTTTACTTCCTTATTACTAACATTTCTAAATGAGCTACCTAAAAAAAAAAAAAATTCAAACCCTACAAAAGTTTCAATTTTTGTTTGGTACTCAATTACAACGATTTAAAAATCTGGTATTTTGTGGAGCGTAGTTATATTTATCTTATCTGTCTTTTGTTCGCTATTTATTCATAATATATGTATTAATATTTTATGTATAGTAATGAATATAGATAATAATATTAAAATATGAGTATACAAACTCAATTTTGATGATCTTAACGTCACCTGTCGATTAACAGGACAATGCCGCTTGCGAGCACAAATTATAGATTGTAGTCATAGTATTTGTATATAACAAGATATTTATTAATATAATAATAATTAGGGGTAAAATCATAAATTGGCATTAATTTTAGTAAAACATTAAATAAAACTAGTCACTAATTAATATCTCTAAATTATACGACAACCGTCTACTTCAAAATGATTACCTCCACAGATCTTTGCCAGGGTAGATGCTGCGAGCTCGTCAAATATTATAAAAACTCTGCATGTCGCATTTTTTTTGCACGTCACGAGATTATCTTAACTTTATTCACATGAACATCTCTTTTTGACGAGTTTTTAATTTTTACAAAGGTGCAATTTCACATTTTGGATTGACGTGTGACGCGATACCGCCAAGACAATGCAGATCGATCTGGATTAAGTTGTAGCATAGACTCTGACACGCAAAGTAGATGAACTGGCTGCATCTATCCTGGAAAACGATCTGTGATAACCACGATCATATATCATGTCATGTAACTTTCGTTTTATTTTAATACAAATAAAAAAAAACACATGTTAAAGTAAAAGATAATTATATATAATTTATTTTGTGAAGTAGCTAACTATAATGTAGCTATATACAACTTTGTAAATCCCGATTCAAAAAAATATAATATTTTAAACACTATATAACCACTACACGGTAGATAAGCAAATAATAAAAATATACTATTTTTCTACTTGCAAATTAAACTAAAGTATAAATCGAAATGGTATGATGAAAATGATGTGGTATTGCTTTTTTTGTTAAATCTTCAAAATGCTATATCAAAGACGTAGTCGAAGCTTGCAAGACTGATAAATTGCGTGACACTCCTTAAAAAGGACAAATAATCTTGTGATAGAAAAAAATCATGGATTTCAAATTTGACTATTTTTGTAAATCTTTGGCTTGATTACATGCTTGAATCTTGCTTCAAGTAATTTTGATTTTGATTTTTATTCTTTGTATGATATCATCTCTAACAAATAATTTAATAGGGGCAATAACTAAAATAAAAATTATTTGGTATCGCAAAGGAATGGTAATGAGAAGGCAATATTTGTTAAAAACAGTAGTATAGATAGCATGCAGAGCATGCTCATTATAAGTAAAACCTTATAGTTATATAAATTTGGCATAACTATTGTAAATTTATATGTATATTTAGATAATAGCTATCACAAATTAGCAATGCTGCGGGCAGCAAAATATTATTGGTCCAGTGGTAGAGTAAGTTCCAAAACATATAATATATAGTAATTATTTTTGGTACAAAAGTAATTGCTTATACTCACGAAATTTACATAATTGTCGTAGTGATGCTTTTTAATATGACCACTAAAATTGATTTATAGATAAACCTTGAAAGTATTTAGTAATATTAGTTCACTTAAATTTCACATTTAATTCGTATAACATAACTACAACTTTTTCAATGAAATGATAATAAAAATAATAACTATCTTATATAATAAGGTCATTACTATCTTTCTAGTAGTAAATTATGTTACATGCAAATTTTAAAATGTATTAATGATATTTAAACCTTTGTGTAAAATATTAAGAGTAATTTAAATCCTTAGTGTGTAATTTTCTTGTATATAATAATATGCTATTTATATTATTGAAATTATGTACACTATTTAGAACAATAATAATGTAAGAGTTAAGGACTTATTTTATTTTTAATAGAAGCATATATCTGTATAAATTGCTGTTTTTGATTTGCTGTGTTGGGTGTTAGCTGTAGAGTTTTTAAACTCGTAATATTGTGAGACCTGATTTAGACGTTAACAGTTTATTGGTGTTATGAAGTTTATAACATTTAATTATCAAATAAATTTAATAACAAATAATTATCCTTTACAACTGCGTGTAGCTACTGTCCATTGAAACAGGTATTATAAAATAACTGTATAGATAATATTGTCATCGTTTTATTGTTGATATTCCGAACACACAGTACGAAGCGCTTTGATTCCACATTTATTGTGCGAACTGCTAGTCTGTGGAATTCGCTGCCTGAATGGATGCCCGCGACAGTTACAATCTGGGCGTCTTCAAGTTGAGAGTGAATCGGTTTCTTCTAGGCAAGCGTGCTCCATCGTAAACCGCATTGTCGCTTAACATCAGGCGAGATTGCGGCCAATCGTAAGCCTATCTATTATAGATATTTTTTTACCGAAGCTATAGAAAAATCAGGTATTTAAAATGTTCAACAATTTGATATTCGGTTTTTTTCTTTTTTCATATAATTTTTGTCAACTGGGCAGTAGCTACATGTCTACAACTTATAACCGTAAAGTGTTAAATCGTTCGATGTTATAACAGATTATAAAAGTATATAATTATAAGTGTGAAAAACACTACATCTTAGTTAAATATAATAAAAATATCAGGGCTTGTAGTTTAGATGTTAAATAGATGGTTTTGTATAAAATATTCTGTAAATTTTATATAATTATTGCTAAAATTTAATTGGTTATTCAGTTTGATGTTTGAAGCAATGTTAGGTGGTTTTAGATTTTAGTAAGCTTTTTGTAGAAAACACTGGTTTGATTATGTCACATCAAGTTTAGGTAAAATATATTTATTTAATCTTTAGTGCCTTTGGAATTTGTGTTTTGTAGGAGAATTTTTATATGAAGGAAAATGAATATCAAATTGCAGGAGGCAATAATTATATGTTTTTATTTTTAATTTTAATGCCTAAACTAAAACTTTTAGGTAAATACAATATTCATTTTAACATCTCAGTGCAATTATGGCTCGTTGTTATAATTATACCTAATCAAACCAGTATAAATTATTATTATAATATTCCGTAATTTTAAAATTTCGAGCAATTCATAACATATTAAAGTTCCCATGTTAATTATCCTTTGAATTTTACAACATATCAATTGATCTTACCTCCCATTTTTAATGTCAAAATATTATCTAAATGTATAAACTCATTGTTAATACTAGATAACATTTTATAAATTTTTAATAATTATAGAACCCATCGTATATAATCCTTATTTGATTTTAAAATTACAGCGTTAAGGGTGTTACATTAGCAATGTTGGTCATAATATTATATATCATACCTAATACACTCTAATTTATTTCCTAAACATCATACAAAAAGCAACAATTATTTAAATTAAAACAGTATGCAAAAACAAAAAAAAACATTCATTCTACTTCATACCTCATAATATATTATACTAGCGACCCGCCCGCCCGGCTTCGCACGGGTGCAATTTACGTGCGAAGCCGGGGCGGGTCGCTAGTTATATATATAAACCTTCCGTGAAAATGTACCTAACTGATGGTGAAAACCGCATCAAAATCCGTTACCTGGTTAAGGAGGAGTTAGCGGCCATACAGACATACAGACAGACGCGGAAAGCGACTTTAATTTATACTATGTAGAGATACGAATTTCAGGATTACCGTGAAGTTGCATTCCAATTTCATATGCGTAAATGCGCGATAATCTAATCTATATACTGCTTTCTGTGGCGAAAGCCAGTTATTTTTATAAACTAGGTTATTTTATTGAAGGTTATGCATGAGGGTGTGACCAACATTGTAATAGTTATGTAACCACTTCATAGTTTTTGTATTGATAAAATTACGAAGTCTAAAGTGTCATCCGTGTGGAGTTAGGGCAATTACTTGTTTTGTTATGCTGCTTAGTACCTACCAAAATTCTGTAATTAAAATAAATTTTAACAGTCATGTCACTTTAACTTTATTTAAAACTGACTAATTAATACTGAATATAAAAGATAAACATGATTTTATTGTTTGAGTTACATATATTGTTTACAAGCTCCAAGATACGTTGAATGTTGAAGTAACATTTATTAAAAATCACACCAATTATGATATAACAGAACTGTTAAAATTTATTTTTCTCGATTTGGAAATGATCACAGCATTTGGACGTATTAAAAATGTAAAAATATCATCACTGTTTCATTAAACAAATATTCCCATCCAAAATTCCTAATCTACAGGAATCAGGAAGCAGGCAAATAATACCTACCTTGTACCTATTCACCATCATCATCATCAGCCAGACGACGTCCACTGCTGAACATAGGCCTCCCCCTTTAACCTCCACACTGAACTACAGCCTGCCTTTTGGATCCACTGGATGCCAGCGACTCTCACTATGTCGTCGGTCCATCTAGTGGGAGGCCTACCTACGCTGCGTTGTACCTATTAGTGCAAGTTAATATTAAAATGCGTAATTTCCAAAAAATTTAATATTATATGGCATGCAATACTTAATAGAAAGTAATTTATTGGGAGATTGGAAAGTAAATATTGATCGCTAGGTGGAAGATCATTAACTTAGATTATGTCCAGCAGTGGACGTCCTATGGCTGAAATGATGATGATGATGATGCTATAAATCAGTTCCTATCAGCCTAATCGCAGAACATGTCATAATTTCCGCTAAATAAGCTGAGCTGCTCAAGATTTATTTAACAGGCCTGTATTCCCTCTGCAGTTCTCTCGCTCGCACATTTTCACATTTATGAATATATAAAATCAATGAGTGTGAATCTCCAAAAAGTAACAAAATCATGTCTTGGTGTCTATTGTATATATAATATACTAGCGGCCCGCCCGGCTTCGCACGGGTGTAATTTACGTGCGAAGCCGGGGCGGGTCGCTAGTTATAAAAAAATAAATAAAAATAAATATCTGGGACATTTTTGCACACACGGTCATCTGACCCCAAACTAAGCAAAGCTTGTAATATGGCTGCCAGAAACTGATATACGTACATATATATTTTTAAATACATACTTAAATATATATTAACACCCAGATATAGAACAAACACAAATTTATTTATAAACCTTCCTTGAAAATGTATCTAACTGATGGTGAAAACCGCATCAAAATCCGTTGCGTGGTTTAGGAGGAGTTAGCGGCCATACAGACATACAGACAGACAGACGCGATGTAGATAGATAGATAGACATAGACATAGAGATAATAAGTTGGTGTTACCCGATAGTTACAATCTGGGTGTTTTCAAATCGCAAGTGTATTTTTCTAAATTTAATTACAGGCTTGCATTTGACCGCGAACTCGCCTGATGTTAAGCGATGTTGCGGTCTACGGTGGAGCACGCTTGCCTAGAAGAAACCGATAAACTCGTGGTTTCAAGACACCCAGATTGTACCTATCGGGGAACACCCATTCAGGCAGCGCATTCTACAGACTGGCAGTTCGCATAATAAAAGTGGAATCAAAGCGCTTCGTTAGGGTTTTCGGAATACCAACCATAAAGCGGTGTCGATTTTTGTGCCCGCTCTGGAATGTCCGATAGAAAAATAGGGTAGGGTATTTCTTCTAGGCAAGCATGAGGCAAGGTGGCGGTCAAACGCAAGCCTATTATCTATATCTATACTTATATGATTGTTTGTTTGTTTGTTTGCATTGAATAGGCTCCGAAACTACTGAACCGATTTGAAAAATTCTTTAACTGTTGGGAAGCTACACTATCCCCGGGTGACATAGGTTATATTATATTTTCAAATAAAATAGGGATCCTTACTAAAACTCCAATAATGTAACCCAAGGTGTGAAAAAATAATATTTACAATTTTAATTTTGCGTGTTTGACAGTTCTAAGACAGGACAACGTCTGTCAGGTCAGCTAGTCTATACTAATATTATAAAGAGGAAAGATTTGATTGTTTGCATTGAATAGGCTCCTAAACTACTGAACCGATTTGAAAAATTATTTCACTGTTGGGAAGCTACACTATCCCCGGGTGACATGATCATCATCATCATCATCATCATTTCAGCCATAGGACGTCCACTGCTGGACATAGGCCTCCCCCATCGATCTCCAAAAGGGCCGGTTGGAAGCGGCCTGCATCCAGCGTTTCCCTGCGGTCTCTTTTAGGTCGTCTGTCCATCTTGTGGGTTACATAGGATGATCCACTAAAACTCCAATAATGTAAACCCAAGGTGTGAAAAAATAATATTTACAATTCTAACTTTGTGTGTTTGACAGTTCTAAGACAGGACAACGTCTGTCAGGTCAGCTAGTTTAATAATAAAAAAACTCAACAATATGCTCGTCACTGCTCCTTTTGTCAGTGTTTTCAACTTTTAAAACATGGCGTCCATTAGAGGCACAATGGATTGACAGGAGGTTAGTGACGGAAGAGCATCAATCAGCGGTTCAATCCGCCGATGGAGTCAGGCGGGTCAGCGCTCGGACTGTCAAGGTTGTTTCGTAACACGGGGTGAACACCCTGTCTCTAGAAATAGATGAAAACGGACAGAATTCAAGCTATTTTAAAGTGACAAAGCTTTTTAAATTATGTTAAATTTGACAATGAAGACTTGGGAACCCTTTGCTCTTTTTAGAAGCAATTTCAAATCAGCTTCATATATATTATACAATTTAATGCACCTTTTTGTTGTCAAGGTGCAAATATTCCAAAGATAGCTGTATAGGGATATTTTGGCTGTGCAACCAGGTTATTTGGAATCATATATCTACTAACCTTTGTCACACCTATGTTACATTTTTATCATCTTTATCTAATTATAGGATCCTCAGATGAACTATTCAAACGCCTGTCAATAAAATAAAGAGTTACCTAAGTAAGCGCGAAAGTTAACAACTCCGTATTAAAAGCTGAAAGCAATCTCCTTCAATACACTCTGCTATAATAATAAGCCTCTTCAAGCTTCAATATTAAGTATCTACTTAATTTTGATTAAGTATGTTTACCAATCCGAAACTGCTAACTTTAGCAAATAGCACTTAGCAGTCATGATTAGGAAGTTCCACAATATAAACTTGGGACATGCTGAGCTGACATAACAGGATGTGGACATCCGTAGTGGACATTTTTACATGGTTTCACTTTTGGGTCAAACGAATTCATTTCGGGGAAAAAGATATTCAAGGTTCTTGAACTAACATTAGGTGTAGTTAAGGTCCTAGTTCAACGATTAGATATTATTATTTATTTGTACACAGATTTGTACAGTGCACATTGAAATTAAACACTTAAAATGAATTGTATTGCGTTGATTTTTTCATTATTGTTTAATTTGAATGTATAATTGTTGTCTTATCAAATGAATTAGCAAATATGTCAATGTCAAGAAGGCCTCCGAGGAGGCTTAAAATAAAGATACACTAAGACAAAAAAATTAGAAAAATTATGAGGATGGATGCGCCAATGGGCGTATTCCACACAAGACATAAAGCTTATCTACAAAAGACAGATTGCTTTAAAAAAGGGATTAAAAAAGTATAATTATCTCGAAAAGTTAAGAAATCATTACTAACATGCACATAGAAAAACTAACTTAAAATATAAACAAGCTAGTACTTATATTTAAAACTAATCTACTAAACCACTACCAGTAGGCATTGTTTCCAAAACGCGGGCCGCATTGACACGTTAAATTGCAATACCAATGCTTTGTGCAAAGTAACGGCCAGCAATTTATTCAGACTTGATGAAAATTATTTTAAAAAATTTTCATCCCTTTCACTCGGCCCCAAGGATGTTTTGATCCCAAAAGTGTTAAATTTGTATCAACTGGCCAGGCCACTAGTAAGATTTATTTATTTTTATCAAAAATTTCCATAATAAGTAGGAAGAGTATGTTCTATCGTCAGATAGGTGACAATTATGACTACAGAATGGTTGGTACACTTATGCCGAGACCACATTGGCATCAGGTTATTTTGAGCTTAGAAACTAGCGAGTCTTCAAGTAAGTGAGATATACTTAAATATGCCTTTTTAGATATTTCACATAGATATAATATTGTATTGAGACAAGTTTCCATTAAAAAACAAGAGTACTGTTTTTTTTTTTGTTTTTACTATGGCAAGTTCCTTTACTAACATAACAAAATACAAGCTAATACTAACACTACAAATACAGTTAGACTGTCCATAGACCGTTGAAGGTCTAAAGACAATCCAAATGTAAGCCCACCACTACCAGTTGACATCGTACCCAGCATGCTGGCGGCATTACCAGCTGAATGGCAATACTTATTCGTTTAGCTAGAAACACGCCAGCATTTTGGTCACGAGTCGCACTGAAAGATTTTTGAAAATGAGGTGAGTTCCCGGTCCCCAAGAGCCCAATATCTCGACCCCAAACGCCACAAATATGTAACCACTGCCGAGGTTAGCATATTTGCGTCGCTTGTGCTGCTCTGCCGAAGCCCTACCTTGTGTCTCAGGAAGATGTGGCGGCGCCAAAGTTAGATATGCACTGTGACTTATAAAAATGTAAATTTTGGGATCATCAACAGTATCTACGAAATCCTATTATAATGCGTGTCTTGACACGCTCTTGACAACGTCTTCTTGTATAATGTCCCTTTACTTCCTCAACAGCACTAATGATAATTAGTTTCATTAAGTAAAATTTGCCTAATTAAGCGATACATTATAATCAAAACACCATAGTTTGTTACGGAAGCCATTGTCCTGTATTGCTTGCCACTTACTTAGATGCTAAACTTTAGTGGGAAGTTCTGAAACAAAATTAGCAAAATCATGCTTCAAGATTATGGGCAAGTTTTGTGCTAAAACTTGGCGAAAGCTTAAATTTTTACTTGTAACTTATTAAAGTTAGCTCTAATTGTTGTGATAAGCAGTTTTTCTTGTCTTATTTCATTTCATTTCATTTCATTTATTCAATAACATACAGAACAGAATGCAATAATATTAAAATAATATTGAATTTACATTTAGTCGATCTGTATCACATTCTAAAACTATGTCCGTCTTATTACAAAACACGGTTTAATTTTAGTACCAGGTTTAAACCACGGACTAAAATAAACGTTATTATAAAACGAAGTTTTTCTCTAAACCACGGATTGTCTATGGTACTAAAGTTAGACCGCCGAGACCCCTAGTTTAACTATGGACTAACTTCGGTACTAATAGAATTTGAGGTTATAATTATTTTATTTAGTGTTTTTATTATTTACATATCGTTTAAAATGGATTTAAACACGATTGACATGATGAATTCAGAAGATTTGGACATGCTGGAGGCATCGCGGCGATCTGATAGACCTCGTCATCGTGTGAATCCTTCGAATTGAGTGACGAAGAATTAAGATATAAATATAGGTTCACAAAACGCTTTGGCCCAAAAATAGTGCATGTTTTACATGAGGATCTGGTCCACGATCCTAGAGGAAGCCCATTAAGCCCTGAAGTTCAAGTGGCTTGCGCTTTATGCAACTGGGCTCGCCATGAATTAAGTGCTTGTTTATAACCTTGGTAGATTACAATATAGCTATAGGTAGGTAAAAAGTAAAAAATATACACTGATGCATTAAATTATTGTTTTCTTTGTATTTTCAAGACATTACAGCCGATTTGCATAGTGTATCTCAACCAGTCAGGAAAACTTGCAAAAATGTAGCGGGTACTATGGCAAGGGATGTTCCATTTCATAGATAATTATAAAATTGCGAGCTACATTAAATGAACAGGAGGAAGCTATGAGAAAATTTAAGAACATTGCTAATTTTCCCACCGTAATTACAAATATTTCATTAAACTACCTAATGTCTTTGGATAATTACAAATATTTATCTGAACGCCTCGAATTACGCGGGACAGGCGCATAGCTTTTTTCTACGCTAGGATTTTGGCGTCGCACGTGATCGTATTATGCCATGAATTTGAAAAGTGCTCAAAATAATAAGTTATGCTTGTTTAATAGATTGAAACCTAAACAAACAGCAATTTAAGATAGCTAAATATCTTAAATTGCATTAATAAATAATTATTTAAGCTTTTGAAGTGTGTTTTAAACCTGCAGGAACGAATGAATGATTTCAATTTTTGTTTCTTACCTGTGGCTAATATTGAAACCATGGACTATCTTTGGTATCAGCTGGTCCTCGATTAGTCGAAGATTTGTAATAAGGTCAAGTTTTAATCCCTTAGTACCGTAACAAACTCGGACTTTTTAGTCCTGGTTTAAACCTGGACTGATGGACTTTTTTGTAATAAGGCGGTGTATGTCTAGGTGCATTATAATAACATAATTGTGGGTGATTATAAATTGATAATTAATAAAATATTGAACAAATAATATTTAAACTTAATGCTAACGTGCAAACTATAAATTAACAAGACATTTCTTTTTTTTTTAAAGAAAGAAAGATTTTTTCTAACCAATTTCTAAAGAATTTTTAAGAATTTTTTTTTTCTGTTTTTTTTTTCTTATTTTCAGTTAAGGTTAACGTGGAAAGCTCGCTTTCCATCACAATAACTGCGGTTTCTTGTGTGGTGTTATCTTATCTTATCTTCTTCGGTTGAAACTAAACATTTATAATAAAACTTCTTTTATACTGACTATTTTATGTACTAAAATCTCTGCCTTTCTGTTCTCCTGCTCTTTTTTCTACGTGCTTTTGCCTATCTATATTTCTATTCTATGACCTATTTTCTTTATATTTCTTTATCTACCTATTCCTGGTTTCTGACTTTATGTATTTCTTCTTATTTTATTTTTTAACTTATACTGTCCCATTGCTGGGAAAAGGTCTCCCCCATCTCCTTCCATAGATCTCGGTCCTCCGCCACCTCTTGCCAACCTCTTCAATTTTCTTCGTATTATACATTATATTATTACGTATTCTATTATCTTATTGTAAATAGTAGTTCTTATTTTTCTTCTCTGTATTTCTTTTCATTTGTTTCTCTAAATCATTGCATATCTATGTGTTCACCATCTTTGTATAGCAAGAAGTCTACAGCAATCTCGAGAAAAATTAGTAAAATATAGGAATTAAGATTGGATAAATTACATTTTTCATCCCAAAAAATTATTGGGGGAAACTGATAAACAAAGGTATACCTACAGCCTGGTAGGATTAATAAAATGTACCAGGTATAAGAATGATCGATATATAATTTATCCTCAGTAAATAAAACCCGATGCAACCTTGCACCAGTGACCTACATTCCGCGGTTCACGACCAGAGATGCGGCCGGCTCGCCTTGCTAGCTCTTCGTATTTTATACGTACATTTACCTATTGAGGACCTTTTCCTGTGCACATTACGTATTTTGAGTATAGAGCCTATTTATTATTAAGCAAACGAACTGCTTGTACCACCGTAATAATATCAACATTCTAAAAACAGCAAAAATTTGGCTTTTTAAGTTGCTATTTTAAGGAAAAGTATCTATCCTGCTGTATTTTAAAATTTTGAGCTGGCAGCACTGGGTTTACTTTTCACATAGATACTCGTAAGTGTGATTGTGTTAGTGCAGCCGTTTGTCTGTGTAGGGTTGGGTCATGGCTGGAACTGGTTTGTTGGAGCATTGGGCGTGGAATGATCTAAGTACTATCATATAGTGGATTTCAGTTATCATTTCAATATAAACACGGGTCTAGTCCGGACATTTGGTAGGCATTGGTGGAGCCGAAGCCAACACCAAGAGGCCCCGTTGAATATAAAAATACAATTATGTGATGTGGATTAAACTATTGTACAGTATAGGATATAAAAAGTCTGGGATATTGAGGTGAACAACTTGTTGATGGGAAAACAGGTCTATGGTATGAGGTACGGCACCCGCCAATTATGCCTCATTTCAAAATATTTTGGCGGGTGATGACTTGCCACCCACTAAATGGGCCCCCCATAATGGCTGCCGCATTTTGGCACCGGAGAGGCAACATTGGCGTGGGTGGCTTAGGGTGTCGAGAGGTGTGCTGCACTTTCACTGAGAGCTACTAGCGGCGTTAAGCCCTTTAACACTTCCACCCTGGAGCTTAGGTTCTTAGCTCTTCTTAGTTATCATTATTATTACATCCACCTGAAATAGATTAGATTTTTTTAAGGAAATAACTTTTGCGTATGTAATTCTGACCCAGAGGAAGAAAGGGATGATGTTAATAATTTTGACAAAATGCAGAAGCAAAAGAGTCTGCGTACGGCTGGGCCTTATAAGAGTGATGGCTGGGTTTCCAGTTCAGTGCCAAATAACACTTTCATTATATCGACTCCCGATGTTACTACAAAAAATTATTACTTCTTAACTGCAGTTCTAAAACTGTAGTTTTTTTTAAATAGATATACTTGCGCTTGTCCGCCATATCGCCTGATGTTAAGCGACGATGCGGTCTGCGATGGAGCACGCTTAACTAGGAGAAACCATATCACTCTTGGCTTGAAGAAACCTAGATTGTAACTAACTGGGAACAGTATTCAGGCACCGAATTCCACAGACTAGCAGTAAAGATAAAGATAAATGTGGAATCAAAGCGCTTCATACGGGTTTTCGGAATATCAACTATAAAACGGTGTCTATCAGGCAATCCGCTCTGGCAGTCCGATAGAAAAATAGGCAGGAGGGAATTAAATTATGCAGATCTGTAGCACATCCTCCGAAATGTATCCGATAAAATACCGATAGACTAGCAACTTTGCGCCGATGCTCAAGACTAAGAAGCTTAGTTAAAACTGCTACTTTTAGTTAAAAAGTAGCAGGTAACATCTTTCACGACTCATACCATTTAGGCTTTTAAAATTAAACAACTGAACCTAAAGCATTCGATAAACTTAAATTGCTTCTAACAAACTCTTACACCGAAAACCAAACAGCGCAAGACTGATGGCAGCCTCGAGCCGAGGTGAGCTGCCCAATAAATCGGCTGCAGCGATTGACAGCGCTGCAGGATGACCCAGCTGCTGAGGTCAAGGATCACATCCATTACATGCATCAGTTCCATTTTGCCTTGGTTGTGTTAAATGGCATAGACATTGGGTGGATCCTTTTGAAGGTGTATGTTTCGGCACAGATACAAAAATAGTACATGTTTTAGGCCAGCATGACGAGGTGCCGATATCATTGTTTTAGAATATTTTTTTGCGTAACTTCTTACAAAGACAGCGCTATAAGTATAGCTTGTTTCATCTACTAAACTGTGGTATTAATTCGCGGAGTTTTCTTATATAGTCTGATGAAAGGACAAATCACAAAATGGACGTTGTTTCTGCCAAAAAGTCAAACAAAATCATTGCGATGACCTACTGATTATAGAGATGTATACTAAAAAAACTGATTAATATTTTTTATTAAAATAGGACTTAGCTAAACATATAACCAGCAAAGAAGTAGTAAAGAGTTGCCTAACTAAAATTCCGTGCTCCTTCACAAAAAAAAAAACAGATGAATAGAATGTAGCATGTTTATTTTTTTATACTTGAATCTTTAAAGGTCGGAAATGTATCTGTGATGTCGCTGGTATTACATATATCGATCATCGCTGGCATGGCATGGCTTAAAAAAGGAAGAGCGCGCAGTTTTATCCCGGAAGATCTCTATAACAGTAGACTTTTATAATGCTCACCGATATAGATACTTAGTAACTGATAGTTTCTCAATTTACCATACAAGATACGAGTGATTCTTTGCACAGATAAGCACATACAGCTGGCTCAAATAAAACACCTGCTGGCAAACCTTGAAAACTTCCAAAAAAGGTCCCAGTAGGTAAACTAGCGTCCTCCAGTGTGTCTAACCTAGTTTCGAGGCGGGAAGCAGTCCAAGGTCGTTGCACTGCCGATCGATCACATCCGACACAGATGCGTGCAGTTCATGGCCGAGGGCATGCAGATAGATGAAACTGGGAAGAAGATTACTGGCATAATAGTAACAGATGTCATCATAGTAAAAAAAATATTGAAACAGCAAGTGTAAAAGACAGGAAAGACGCTTCTAGAAGACTTTTTTAAGCTCCAAAAAACATTATGCTGAGGGAAAACTCAGTATCTAAAGTGTTGGTTAGTTTTGAAATAAGAAGCGGCTTAAGGGCGTTGTACCGAACCAGCCGATCGGTCACATCTTGCACGGGTGCGTGCAGTTCTCGGTCCAGGGCATGCAGATAGCTGAAGCTCAAGAGAGGGGTTAGGTATAATGACAAGTTAATAAAAATTGTACTACCATAATAAAATCGTAGTACCAAACAATTAGGAGAAAACTAAGCAAAATGTACTTTTTCCTAAGTATCACAAAATAGCAGCGAAAGATCGCTGCAAAATAGTTTTTTTTTTTTTATAAATTGGGCTTGACTTGCTTGCGCTTGACCACCATCACACACATGTTAAGCAATGATGTGGTCTACGATGAAGCACGCTTGCCTAGAAGAAACCGATTCACTCGTGATTTGAAGACACCCAGATTGTAACCGTCGGGGAAAACCTATTCAGGCAGCGCATTCCACAGACTAGCAGTTCGCACAATGAAAGTGGAATCAAAGTGCTACCGCAATCGTACCGCATCATCGCTTACCATCAGGTGAGATGGTGGTCAAACGCAAGCTTATTATAAATATTTTAAAAAACGACTTCCAAATGAAGAATATGGAGCTTCTAGACAATATTTTTCATCAATCTAACAATATATATCATTTCTTCGACCTATCACACCAACATAAACCTTCTCAACTATGCTTTAAAGCTGAAAATGGCAAATCATTTCTCACATCCATTGCTCCGGGAAGCTGACCCAATCCTGACCTAAAATCGCCAGTTCAAGGTCATTGTCTAGTTGCAACCTCTGACTGGATTATGTAGCTCTTATTCTTGGTAATATAAAGTTTAATATTGCGCGGCAGTTTTTGGTATAAAATTATTGATTTTAAGCTTTTTGTTGGAACAGCTGGCCAATAATACTAGTGTATTGCATTTAAGCTTGAACTTGGTAAATGGTCTTTAGATATTGACAGCGATGTGGTTGGTTTAACTGACATATTAATTAATATTTTTTTCTTTATTAACTAAACAAGCTAAAACTAAAACAACAAATACAGTTAGACTGCCCATAGACCGTTGAAGGTCTAAAGACAATCCAAATGCTCAAGCCCACTACCAATTGGCAGCGTACCCAGCATGCTGGCGGCATTACCACGTTGACTGGCAATGCTTATGCGTTCAGCCAGAAACACGCCAGCATTTTGGTCACGCGTCGCATTAACCAGGCGCTCTGAAAGATTTTTGAAAATGAGGTGAGCTCCCGGTCCCCAAGGGCCCAATGTCTCGACCCCAAACGCCTCAAATATCCACTGCCGAGGTTAGCATATTTGCGTCGCTTGTGCTGCTCTGCCGAATTGGCAGCCGCACCAGCCCTACCCTGTGTCTCAGGAAGATGGGACGGCGCCAAAGTATCGACATAATTATATATTTGCGTATATTATACTTAACGTAGTTTTATACACAGGCCACGTATGTAATTAACGTAATTTATACATAACCTACGTATATAATTAACGTATTGTATACATACTTGCCGAGCGTGGATATTATGGCGATACCTCTATCTCTCTAAGAGGGAGGCCTGTGTTTAGCATTGGACGTTTTCAAGCTGATGATGATGATACATAGACTACGTATATAATTAATATAATATTAAATATATAATATAATTTATATAATTAATATTGCTTAGTGTGTATTCTAATTTTGTAAAACTGTGGTAGGGTGGTGCCAAATATGTTGTTATTGTAACAAATTTTAATGATCTCTTCATTTTCAATCTAATTTTAAGTGATGCATTGTTTGATTGATTTAAATGTAAATTCGTTTCCATAGTATGTAAGTGCCAAATTTGCAGCCGAAAGGTAGTATAATGGCGAACCATCTTTCTACATGACACCTGTAACTTTGTAAACCCATTATACCCAATAAATACTAATAATAAATAAATATATATGTCGGTGCAAGATCAACATAAGTTTATAAAAACGTCGAATTATATTTTTTTGTTAAAACGATGACTAGAAAGGTATAAGATGTATGTAGTAAGTTTACTTAACTGAGTGTAAAGTTAACTTCGGAGAAACTATGTTTGTGCATGAATATAATTACGTCGAGATACAGAACAAACACAAATGTTCATCACATGCATGTTTGTCCTAGGTGGGAATAGAACCCATACGCCCTCAAGCGCAGAATGCAAGTTCCTACCAACTGGGCCAATGAAGTTATTAAACAAAGGATAAGATGAACAAACCAACAAACAAACTTTCATATTTATAATATTAGTATGATAGTGATAGCTTATAAAAATTAAAATGTGGTACATAATTTATTTTATTAACCTATACTGTCCCACTCATGAGCAAAGCGTGCTCCAACGTTGATCGCATCATCGCTTAATCAGGTGAGATGGTGGTCAAACGCAAGCCAATCTATACATCTATACAAATATTATAAAGAGGAAAGAAAAAGTTACTTCCATAACAACAATAATTTGACATAATAAACAGGGTAAAGCCGGTGCATCGGCCCTGAACTGATTCGGATGTAGGTAAACTGGGTCACTTGCATCGCATGCTAGGTGTGGTGGGCTAGCACATACCGACTTGTACTTACTTGGTTCAAGTTTTATGCTTCAGCCGGCATTATGCTGAGTTGGGACCGATTTGTGACCTTATAATTTGTGTCTATAAGCTATTTTAAAAACCTAATTTGGTCACAAATAAACTTTTTCTTTCTTTCTTTCATTCAAATTGATTCAGAGCTTTTTAAAAAAATCAACAAACAAAAATATATACACAGATGACGGCGACGTTTTGGTTTGTGGTTTTCTTCAAGTTTTTTTTTTTTTTTTAATGGCAAAAAACATTTTTGCCAAAAATTCTTTAGCAAAAGTTTTGATGAAGACTTTCAATCTATGTTTTAACTGTCATTTTTCTACTTTTTTATTTGTGTTTGTACATGTAGGTATATCCTTGGAGTTATTATTTACTTTTTTTTTTTAATTTTTTTATTTTTTTTTAATTATCTACTTCTACGGGTATAATAAATACTTTCTTTCTAAACAAAATACAAGCTAATACTGACACTATAACATATAAACACAGTTAGACTGCCCATAGACCGTTGAAGACCTAATGGCAATCCAAATGCTCAAGCCCACTACCAGTTGGCAGCGTACTCAGCATTCTGGCGACATTACCACGCTGAATGTCAGTGCTTATCCTGAGGGTTCCGTACCTCAAAAGGAAAAAAACGGAACCCTTATAGGATCACTTTGTTGTCCGTCTGTCCGTCTGTCAAGACCGTTTTTCTCAAGAACGCGTAAAGGTTGTAACAGAACCAAGTTCATCGTTCATAAATAAATAACTAAATAAATAGATGTTTCGTTTAAAATTCTAACACATTATTAATTTGTACATGGTGCATGGCAAATACCTAAATCACGCGAATCTAAAAAAAACAAGGAAAAATAAAAACAAAGTTTTGCAATGAAAAGAGGGTCAGGAATTAAAATAAAGATTGAGTATCAAATGCTGTCTCATATTATAAAGGATTTTGGTAACTACATGATAATAAAATAGGATTAATAGTATCCTTACTCCATCATGCCTAGCTAAATGGAGAACAGGGATTCTTTTAGTTAACCTTCAGTACAGCAAGTTATGCACATTGTCCGATGTTTGCATTGAGTCAGGCGTTAAGAAAGAATGCTTTAAAACAACTTAACTACTATAAATTAGTTCTAAATATTATAATAATAATAAAACCCGGAATTTTCTACATCTAAGGTAATACTTTTGTATCGAACTAATCGGAAATATCAGCGAAATTCATCTCATAAACAAAATCACTAAAGACAAATGGTTCAACACTTAATTGCTTGGCTGGGGTTTTCTAGATTTAGTTTGTTAGACTGCAAATAAGTACCTACATCAACCGGTAATTTTATTGGTTATCTAAAACAAATACGCGCACGAATAATAATAAGTTGGAGGTAGGTAGAAAATTAAAAAGAGATCATACGACAATTTCTCGGAAAAATTCATGTTGGAAGGGAAGGCTCTGTGCGCGTGTAAAACGGGCGGCGTAGAGAAGAGGAGGGGCATTCGTTCTCGGGGATCGGTCGAGAGCGGACGAGTACTTTGGATAGGTAAATTCAGTGACTTGTGTTCATATTTTTGCTCAATCGTTTTAAAATTAAAATTGATTTTATTTTATAAAATTTTAGTGCCTGGACTAGCCTAGATTTGTAGATGGTTACGCGTCTACGAATTTCGGTGTCGTTCGAGTACCTTTGTATGTCCGCGATTTAAATTCACGCGTGTTTTAATTTTATAAGGAGTTATTCGACAGTCAATTTGTACTACCAAATAACTCTGAAATAATTTAACGTTTTAGGATCTTTTTGTGGGTAAATAGTGATTTAGTGTGAATTTATGTGAGCATCGGTTCCATTCTCATGTTGCATGTCTGGGAACGGAACCGTATTTAATTATAGAGTCATTTAACTCGTTTTGGATTATAGTGTTGATTCGGATCCTTTTTCCGTTAAAAGTTTGGGTTTGCGCTTGGTCGTATACACCCATTTGAGGATGGTGGTCATACCCCTAGTGGTAGACTAGTACCACCGTCCCGGCTTTTGCGGGGGAATGGGTTTGAAACGATACTTTTATCGCGAAGGGAAGGCTTGAAGGAAGAGAGGGCTTAGAGAACACAACGAATTAAATACGTTTTAGGATCTTTTTGTGGGTAAATAGTGATTTAGTGTGAATTTATGTGAGCCTCGGTTCCATTCTCAAGTTGCATGTCTGGGAACGGAACCGTATTTGATTATAGAGTCATTTAACTCGTTTTGGATTATAGTGTTGGTTCGGATCCTTTTTTTCGTTAAAAGTTTGGGCTTACGCTTGGTCGTATACACCCATCTGAGGATGGTGGTCATACCCCTAGTGGTAGACTAGTACCACCGTCCCGGCTTTTGCGGGGGAATGGATTTGAAACGATACTTTTATCGCGAAGGGAGGGCTTAGAGAACACAACATCTGCAGTTTAAGGAATGGTGGTTCCCAAAGCAACCAAATTCCGGCGTAAAGTCACTCTCCGAGTGGTGTTGCGTTTTTCCCGTGGGTTTTAAATGTGCCGGTGGATTGTGACGCCACCGGGGTCGATGTGCCCACTCCGTTGTGGGTTTTTGGCCTTCGTCACCTTCGGGGGTATACTCCTTTTCCTATGGCGATGGGACGATCTTCCTGGAGCTGCGGGAAGGTACATCATGCATTGTGTCACCATCGTATCTGGATTCAGAGTTGCTTCAGTTGTCCCGGGCGGAGTGGGGCGATGTCTGCGGAAGCCGGCGCGAGGACCAATTGTAAGCTTTATAATTATTTTGATATTTGATATTATTTACTTTCATAAAGTAATTGTTAACCGACTTCTAAATAAAGAGGAGGTTATAGTTCGAATGGATAAATGTTCCTAATCGAATTACAGACGATAGTCATTGCTATTTTCTTATATTAACATAAAGTAAATTCAGTTGCAAAGGTCAACTTGTTTTATAAATAAAGGTTCGAATGGACAAAGAGGTTCCGTAACTAATTATTAAAGTCATTTAACTGCTTTGAGCTGATTGTGCTGGGCTGCCAGGTCATACAGGTTCTATCAAGAGAAATTATAGTTCTCAGATCTGAAACGATGACGAAAGAAGTTGATTTGTCTCTTCGAGTTGAAAGTCAATATAATGGGCTTACTTCAACATCACACTTTTTTATGGCTTCCATAGAAGGAACCTTAGGCTAAGTATAGCTGAAATATACATGGAGCGATTGTCTCTGAGTTACCCCTTTAGTTATAAAAGACAACAAAGGGCGCCTTTTACTTATGTCACTGAATTTAGTGATACTGGCCTAATTAATATAATCTCACTTGAAGGAAGGTCCTGTTTGAGATGGCCAATTTGAAGAGATAACGGGAAAAGTTATTAACTTCATTACACTAAGAATGTGTATGACTTGATTGTCTAGTTCATCAGTATTCGGTAAATTATTCCGAAGTCTGCATTATCAAATTATGATAAAGTTATGCAGTCACATAAGAATAAGATAACATTATTCAGGATGATCTTCTGTTTCAGGTTTAGGTAGGGTTGGGCGTGTGCCTAAAGAGTACCTTGATTTCTTAATCTTGGGAACTCATTATTTGACCCTTTTGCTGGGGTTCGCTGGGGTTGCTAAAAGATTATGCCCTCTTGTCCCACCTTTTGTTAGACACACAGACTGACTCCGAATTTCGACTATTAGAGTTCTTTATTTAAACGAGTATTTATACTCGTATGGGGGAGGTGATGACCAGTAAGGATGACGAAATCAATCGGTCGACGCGGAGGAGGGGCGCCGATCCTTAGCCCCATACGAGTTTGTTTCAATTAATATATACGTTACATAAAATATTAACCAAAAGTTCACTTAACAAATATCTTAGTGATATGCTTAGTATCCGCATCTAATATACACATAATCTATTTTACTTCTATTTCTAATATTATCTACTTACCCTCGTTTTAGGTCATTTTCTACAACATTCTTACATCTTCATTAATTTATTCAGTAGTACGGATATTGCAAACCTAATAACATTTTAATCATAATATTAGATTAGGACCTCGTCACACAGTTCATACCTATTCGTATACTTGGGTTCTATGATCGCAAAGTAAGGTTCTTCCACTAGACAATCACCTGGCCAAAACGAAACATGTAGGTAAATATTAAAAACGCGAGTAGGTAGGCATACATTAGATAAAGTAACTTATTCTGTGTTAGTAGGACTTTTACGATTCTAGATTTCTCGAACAGGAGTAGCAGTTATACTGTAATACTTTAAAGATACGAATAACATAATAGTCATACTCCAATATAGGTTTAATATACGCAGCTAATATTTAGACAACCAAATATAAAACATTTAATAAAACAGTTAAACAAATAAAGTTAAAAAGATATAAAATAATTAATAAGGCAGAGTTTTTACAAGGTATCAAATTGAAATTTATATCAAATACTCGCGTCTACAGTTTCTTGTAGCTGTAAAAAATCATAATTGGTAAGTCAACGCGATCAAAAGATATGACTGTTTATGTCGCATATTTTCGCATATTTTGTGATTTCACAATGGACTCAAAACCTATAGGGTACTTCCCGTTGACCTATAATCATGAAATTTGGCAAGGGACAAGGTCTTGTAGCACATATAAAGGGAAAAATCCGAAAGTTGTTAATTAGAAGTTATATCATTATACAAATATTGTTTTGTTATTACAAACTTACACTTTGTAGTTGGTATGCAAGGAAGAACCTTATTTTCAACTACAAAATTAACATAACAAACCTACACTCAAAAGACTTTAAAAGAAAGATAAAACAGTTCTTCGAGTCCAACCCTTTTTACACATTGAATGAGTTTTTGAAAATGCGCTTGACAGAATCTTCGTTCTTGAAGGAATAGGGAACTAGGTATCTCTACTAAATATAATTGTATTATGATAGGACATAATTTTGGTGGAATTATGAGATTGACATGGTGTTCATTTTTATTTCTGACATTAATAATTGAATTAATTAGGTACAACAATTTGACATTTATAATAATTTAATTATTATTAGAGAAACAATACATCCTTCTTTAACCCAATTGTAAGAATGGCACGTCAATACAATGATTTGTTAGTAAATAATTCTGATTTAGATATATTTGTTCCTAAGTTTAGTAGTTACGTAAGAACTATGAAGGATATCCTCCGTCTTAGTCCTAAAGATTGTTCAGACGCACCAGCTGTGTTGCGTCTGAAGAGTCCATCTCATGTTTAGTTATTTTTGTTCTTTTGTTTTAGTTTTTAGTAAAATGTTTTGCCATCTTGGAGGTGCCCATCAGCAAGCTCATTGCTATGTGGATGGGTACTTTCATCACGTTTATCTCATTTTTTTTGTGTACACATGTTTTGGGTGACAATCCAGTTCAGATTTTTATATGTATTTATTTAAGGATTTAATTAATTGTTATCTGTTTTGTGTATCAAAATAAATAAAATAAAATAAAAATCATAATTAAATATTGACCTTTTAATCTTATTATTCTATTTCCAATCCTATTATCCTGTGCTAATTCTTATTTACTTGATGTCTATTGATTTTACTATTATTAATTGTATTGGTTTGTGTAATATTTTAAGTTAAGCGACGCACTGTAAATTGACTTGCCCAGTGTAACGAATGTTATAAAGTCAATAAATGATTCTATTCTATTCTATTCTGTTTGTCTTTCAATATTTCAACTTTATTTGACTCGCGCTCTGAGGGTTTCCTTTCAACGGAACACTCGGAGCACGAGTCCTACTCGTACTTGTCTGGTTTTTTTATATATTGTTATTCCCATCACTTTAAATGCCCATTATTATGTCCGTATTTGTTAATTAATGTAAGGATAAGTTAAATTTGCATTTTAAGTGTATAAGAAAGATATTGAATTATATTATTTATGGGCTATACTGGGAAAATAAACCTGTTTTCCTACTAACTATAATTATGCAAACGGGCTTTTTATTTTAATCTAATATGGCCTCTTCAAGATTTTGATCTAGTATTATGGTAATCAAAGTAGGGTATAGGTATAAAAATGGGGACAATTAACAGAGCTCAGTAGTGCCACACTGTATCTATCAGGTGAGTTGTGGCCAAGCGCAGACCTAGTCAATATTACAAAAAAATAACACTTGAAAATCACAGAATTTTAACCTAGTAGGTATCTGATACTGTAGGTAGCCGTGGTAGCCCATTTGGGAGACCGCTAGATTTGAAAGCGTGAGGTCGCGGGTTCAAACCCCGTTCCCATACCAATGAGCTCTTTGGAGCCTATGTAAGGATTTTCATACCACTGGCTTTTCGGTGAAGGAAAATATCGTGAGGAAACCTACATACGCACGGAGAAGGAATTCAATGGCGTATGTGAATCCACCAATCCGCACTGGACCAGCGTGGTGGATATGGCCCAATCATCCTTTCGGGGGTAGGCTAAAAGTCCAGCAGTGGACTGTTAAAAGGCTGATTATGATGAGGTATCTGATTACCATTTGAAACATGTTTTACAATAAAAACTTCCTTCAACTTTTATTTACTTTTCTTCAACCTTCCAATTTAATACCCAGAAACTCTGAACAGTACGAAAGTTCCGGGTGTAAATTTTATATTTTTTTTGGGTTAACTAAATATGTCTTGAATCATTCATTATATAAGTTACTAGCGGTCCGCCCCGGCTCCGCACGGTTATAGTTATATAGCCCATTAAAATAGCCTATATTAATCAGTGATAATAAAGCATTCAAATGGTGAAAGAATTTTTAAAATCGGTCCAGTAATGTTTGAGCCAATTCGTTACAAACATACTTACAACTCTTTCCTCCTAGTAATATTATAGTATAGATTATTAATACCTATAATAATATGTTAAATAGTTTTAAAAAACTCTAGCTACGCCCCACGTTCTGACTCAATTGGAAAGTTCCTACCCCTTCTCCGGGATAAAATATAAATCCAACGATCCAACTGTATGTTGAATTCGTGTTTCTTAAACTACGGGAATCATTATGTATTGACATAAAAGAAGGACAAATAAACCAGCATTGCAAATATTTTACCATTTATATAATAACTGACTATTGCACACGGAATAACTTAATCGTAACGTACTTACTATGTAAATTCTTAAGCCAGTAATAAAACTGTTCTTTTTAGGGTTCCGAAATACAAAGCCGAATCCGAAGCTTGTAAGTTCGTTTTGTCCTCCCATCTGTCCGTCTCGATTCTTTAATATCTTCTTATTTCTATAATCATTGAGAGAAGTGCATGAAACTTTTCTTAATTACAGTTTTAGTACAGAATTATAGCAATAAAGTTATAATAAATTCAAGACGTTCTAGGTCAAAGTTTTTTTTTTAATCTGCTAATATGCTTGCGTTTGACCGCCTACTCGCCTGATGTAAAGCGACGATGCGGTCTACGATGGAGCACGCTTGACTAGAAGAAACCGATTCACTCGTGATTTGAAGACACCCAGATTGTAACTATGGGGGAACACCCATTCAGGCAGCGCATTCCACTGACTAGCAGTACGCATAATAAAAGTGCATCAAAGCGCTTCGTATGGGTTTTTGGAATATCAACCATAAAGCGGACTCTATTTTTAGTGCCCGCTCTGGCATTCCAATAGAAAAACGGGCAGGAGGGAATTAGTTCAGTAACCTTTTCATAAAATGATCACGGCAAAGAATATTTCCCTAGTAGTTTTCTTATTGACTAAACACTAAACCATATTAAAAGCAGCCAAGTGCAAGTTGGGCTCGCGCACTGATAATTCCGTACCACCACATAAATTATTAACTACTAAAGTACAAAAAAGGAGTGGAAAAAGACATTCCCAGGCCACCCATCCAAGTACCGACCGCGCCCAACGTTGCTTAACTTTGGTGATCATACAAGAAACGGTGGTCACCAATATATGTCACCTACTGGTGAAAATGGTGATTATACGGGGTGTAAGGGGAACACTCTCGAAGCCAAAAGAAGGTAATTGTACTCATCATTATGAACAACTTTTACTATGGGAGCAGCCCAGAAATCGCGAAAAAAATATCAGCTGTTCTATAGAAAACGGTAATTGACACTCGTCAAAATGTATGGAACAGCTGATTTCAAAACCATAAATGAGACCACAATTATTATATTATGGTTTTGGCTACGGAACTTTACCATAAGCGTGTCTTGACATGCACTTGGTCAGTTATCATTAATGAGGATGTGCCTTTCAATGCACTTTACCTTGTGCATGTGGCAAATAGGTTGTGTATGGTATCATAATATATGTTTTATTTTGTGTAATAAGTTTTGCTTCCAGGTTTTAAGATTTTCATTGCTAGTATTCATTATTGTGGAAGTAAAATGTGTACGTATTTTATTTATTTATATTGTTATAATGTAAACTATTTCATCTCTTCGTTATTATATAGCACGACTTAGCTTAATTCAGAGTTTCTTTTTAATATTATCTATGTTTTAGCATGGATATTGCATAATTATATTATAAACTATATAAAAAATCCATTATTGAATTTCCGTGTAACGATATGTAAATTCTTACTAATATTATAAAAGCGAATGTAACTCTCTGTCTGGATGTATGTTCGCTTTTCACGACTAAACGGCTAAGCCGATCTTAACGACCTTCGGCAGGAAGATAGTATGCATCATGAAGACGGACATAGGGTACTTTTCCTCCCAAAAAATGCGGAAAAATTGGAAAATCGCGGGTAACACTGCGGGATTCAACTAGTATAATTATAAATATGTGATATAATGATTTGTTCCGTGTGAATTGAGCTTCTTAACTAAAAAAAAAAAAAAAAAACTAAAAATTCTGTAATGTTTCACTGGGCAAGCATGGTGGGTTAGGGCCCATTCTCTCTCTCTCTCTCTCTCTCTCTGAGAGAAAGCCTGTGTCAGCAGTGAAAACATGATAGGCCGATAATGTAAAATTAGGGACCCTTAAAGGTAAAGGTCCTAAAACTGCGACCAGAACCACTAGAGGATGGGCAGCAGCATCCTCCTACTTGAATGGTGGAACCTCCTGCGATCCCCAAGCCGCCTGCCAAGCGTGGGGATTATGGCAACCCCCCCCCCCCCCAGTTTATTTCTTGGGCAATAATATCAATCTTATAACATCGGAATAGAGTTTTAATTCGCTGTCTTATAACTCATCTTCTGTGACCTCTTTTTTCATCCACAGTTATTATAATCAATTAAATGATTAAAAATTGTTGTTAAAAAGTTGTTTTTTTCATGAAATTGCGTCTTCCGAGCTAGGGACTGTGTGAATATTTTTAGTACCTATTCAAAATAATATTATTTACGCCAGTTCTTATTGTTTTCAGTACGTAGCCGTACGTGTGCCTACCAAAGCCGAGGATTATCCGAAGGACATAGTTATTCATTGATAATGCAATGGTAACACAACTCACGAAAATTACATGAAAACAGATGTGTATTTGGTAAAAAAATTAAATTCGACAGCGTACAAAGAAAGTTACTAAAAAAATTGCTGATTTGCTACATGTTCAAACATGACTGATCATCGAACGAAAGTGATTAGTGAAGAAACAAGTGCGAATAAAAAAAGCAGTCGGACGCCATTTCTAAGACAGGTACATTTTTTTATTTCCTTTTCACAGTCAATAAAAAAGTCAATCGAAATTACCATACTTATTACTATTTTACATATCAATTTAAAATGTAATTTTTTTCTGGGCAAGTGCCTTTATTAACTAAACAAAATACAAGCTAAAACTAAAACTACAAATACAGTTAGACTGCCCATAGACCGTTGAAGGTCTAAAGACAATCCAAATGCTCAAGCCCACTACCAGTTGGCAGCGTAATTAATATTAATAATTGATAAATGTAATTGATATTAATTAAACTTTCGTCCATAATTTAATAACAATATTTAATCACTCATCTAAAAGTTGTCTGGAAAACAACGCTTTTTGCGATGAGACCGCGTTTCGTAGCTATGTTGAGTCGCACGATTGGAGAAACCCATCATCTTCGATGGACACGCACCAAGCCAAGCCAATGACGCTTTTCCAACGGTCTTGCTCACACTTGCTATTGGTCGAAGCAGCCCAAGCGCCACTCAATTCGCCTATCCGCACGCTTACTTCGAGATCTCCGCTCGACCGCATCGCATGCGCCACTGTCACTTCTTTATTCCCGCGTAAAACTTAACGGACATTTTATCATTATACCTGGACATTACTCTGCATCATCCCGTGCAGTGTTGTGTTCCCATTTATGCCCAGTACGTAGGTGCTAGCTCAAACTGTGCAGGATATAATATTATTGAAATCACGGGCAAGCATCTTGAACCTGTGTTCTAACAAAGAGTTTATAAATAACTAAAAACGACATTATTTTTATTTTTTATATCATTGCATAGTGATTAAACTTAGATAGAGTAAACTTTTTTTTTTTTTTTTTTATCTTTATTTGATGTAAAGGGGTTTTGTCACGCAGTGACTATGCCACCCCTGTAAGATGAACACAAATATAAACAAATTAGGTAGTCACTTAAATTAGACGCTTATACAATTTTAACAGCACTTTGGCTTCCTCAGAGGCTGGCGAAGCCAAAATGCCGTTACATAGACCGACATCATACATTTTGTAATGTAATAAATCGCGTCTCAGAGCCTCATTCCGGACACGCTCCATCAGCACGTGATGCACATCTTCCACAATGTCGCACTCATTGCAGTTTGGAGAATCTATGATTCCCTTGATGTTTGAATTTATTTGATGGGATGTGTCCGGAACGAAGTCTCATCATCAGTATCACATCGAGTCTACTTAGGTAAACAAGCAGTGCCCCGTGATTCACCTGGTATCCTACAGGAACAATTAATTTTTCCGGGATAAAAAGTAACCTATGTCCTGATCCAGGGTATAAGCTACCTCTATCATGCTAATATTATAAATACGAAAGTATGTTTGGCTGGACTCAATGCCGAAACTATGCAACCGATTTAGATGAAATTTGGTATGGAGTTAGCTTATACCCTGAATTAACACATAGGCAATCCCTTTTTATCACTTTTTTTAAGCCATTTATTCCGAAAAACATCATCATCATTTCAAAATATTCATCATCATCATCATCACCATTTTTTATGTTGTGACCAATGTGAGTGAAATCACAGGGCTCGGCTAGTACTAAATATTATTCCAATCCGTTTAGCTGTTATCTGTTAGAGTTCGGACAAACACACACACACTTATACAACACTTTTCACGTTTATAATGTTAGTGTGAGCTACCTAACACTTAACCCTTAAAATTAAAATAGCAATTAAAATAGTTTCCCCATAAACGTGCTAGAACAAGAATTAGATTATTTTTTGTCTGTGTTTTTTTTTTTTTTCAAGTTTTTGCCAAATTATTAACATTTTCTTTCTTTATTCACAGTTGTTGGTATGCTCTGGAGTATGGACATCATATTTTGTTTACGGTCTAGTGATCGGCGCTCCCACAGTTTTCATTCCTCAAATCAGGAGAGAAGCCAACTCTACAGAAGCTATCAGTGACGAAATGGCATCCTGGCTCTGTACGTATTGACCTAAAATAATACACAAAAAACTAAGCAACCATTGAAACTAAAGAACAATTATGAACATAATTTTTTGCATCAACGATAAAAATAATATGTTTTATTTTATGCGAGTAGGTAAAAATTGCAGCAAAACGAGTTTGACTCGATATTCGATTCCATTGTAAATAATTAAAAAACACTTAAAGATTATGTTTGAATTTAACATTATTTTATTTAGTTTGCATTATTATACTAAGATCTTGTTATATTTTAACATGACATGCGAATATCCTACGTTTTGAGTGCGTTTTTATTGTTTATTTACTACCTTATTTTGTTTCAGCTTCTGTAATTGGATTCAGTGCATTTCCTTGCGTAATTATTCTCTCAATTTTCACTCGACTCGTTGGACGAAAAATCGCCTTTATGGTGGCCTGCGTTGACGCTTTCATTGCTTTTGTCGTATTTTTCTGGAGTCCTACCGTTTTCCAAATTCTAATAAGTGAAATAATGCAAGGCCTCTTTAGTGCTGCCCAAATCGTCATTTCAATAATGATATTGACAGAATACATATCTCCGAAATATCGCGGGCTGTTTCTGACCATCAAGTCCGCGACATTTTATTGGGGCATATGGGCAGCTAATTTCCTAGGAACATTTTTTCATTGGAAGAAAATTGGAATGGTTGGAATCTTATGCGCAGCGTATACTGTAACAACAGTTCTAATATGGCCAGAGTCACCTTACTGGCTGGCGAGCAAAGAGAGGTACAAAGAATGCGCAGCAAGCCATCGATGGCTAAAAGGATGTGATGATGACTCGGAAAAAGAATTAGAAGCTTTGATTAGAACTCAAAAGGAATATATTCTAAGTCATCGAAGCAAAAAACAATCAAGAGCAAAGATGTTGTACGGCTGGTACGTGGCTGTCACAGCTAAAGAGTTTTATAAACCTATGCTTATTTCTTTACTAACAGGACTTCTCAGCGTCTTTTCTGGAAAAATTGTATGTACAGTGTATGCTATTGATATATTAAAGAAAATAACAGGAAATGAATCAACTGCTTACACCGGAATGTTAATTTTGGATGGAATTACAGTAACAAGTATGTACGTGGGATGCGTTTTATCAAAGTATCTTAAAAGACGTACAATGCTGCTTGTGGCGTCATCGATTGGAGTTTTATTTTTATTTATATTATCATTGTACTTATATTTGATACACTTGTTGATAATAGCGGAGAACAGTATCGTGTCGGTATGTTTGTTGGTATTATTTTCAATAGCTGTAAGCTGTGGACCTCTAATAATGTCAACAGCGGTCTATGGGGAACTAATACCTATTAGATCTCGTAATTTGGCAATTTGCCTTATAGCTATTGTGGGTAAACTTTTATTTGGTATTTCGATGAAAATAGCGCCCTACATTTTTAAAGCAATCGGTTTGCATGGAACGTTTTTAGTTTTCGGCATATCGTCGTCAGTTGTTATAATGTTGTTGTATAAATATTTGCCAGAAACTAAGGACAAAACGTTGCAAGAAATAGCAGATAGTATAGAAGGTGTGACTCGAAGAACTTCATCGAACGAAGAAGCAATAAAACTTGTGATTCCCAAGAATGGGTTATTTACTGAATTAAAGTCCAAAAAATTGTCTTATAAATAAAATAATAACCGATATTGTGATGCTTTTAAACTACAAATTTTGTACCATATATATTTACATATATGTACTTGTTTTGAATGTTTATCGGGCGGGACTTATCACGTATTATAAAAAAACAAAAAAGGCAAGAAAACACATAAAAAGAAAGTACATATTTTTGCCTATATTAAATAATACGTGATAAGTCCCGATAAACATTTAAAACATGTGTTCATATCGCGAAAGTTAAAAAATTACTATATATGTACTTTTTTTGTATATATTATATTTTTAGTCGTACAAAGTAGTTTTATCGATAAGTTGTATATAATAAATGTATAATTTCCTTGTGTAAATAAATTTGTGACATGTATATTTTTCCAGCTCAAATATTGTAATTTAACTGAATAAAATTGATTCTGATATTTTAGATAACAAAATATTTTTTCTATTATACAAGTTTAACACATCAAGTTACATCTGTTTTTTTTATTGAAGGTAAATGGTGTCTCAGTAAGAGTGCACTTTTTAAATAAAGTTTTTTTCTTTCGTGCAAGTGGCTAATCTGAAATTTGACAGCTGTCACCTATGTTCATTCCGATTATTAAAAATGGAGCGCTTTTTGAAAGAACAACGCGCTGTAATTGTGAAAACTCATTACAAAAATGGGGAAAGTTACGCTGAAACCGCTCGCAAACTTTGCCAAATTTTCAGTCGAGAATGAGCACCTAATGATTCAACAAACAGCTTAGTTTTTCGATACTAGCTTAGATTAATTATGTGTATATATATGAAATAAATAAATTAAAAAAAAAAAAAAAAAAAACATTCGAAGAGTGGTCAAAAAAATTGCAGTTTTTTTTCCCAACTGTAAACTCTAAATTTAAGTATCTCATATACATTTTAACTTGATATCTTTACGCGTTCCTCATAAAAAGGGTCTTGACAGACGGACAGACGAACACCAGAGTGAACCTATTAGGGTTCCGTTTTTTCCTTTTCAGGTACGGAACCCTCATCATCATCATCATCATCATCATCAGCCAGAAGACGTCCACTGCTGAACATAGGCCTCCCCCTTTAACCTCCACACTGAACGACAGCATGCCTTTTGCATCCACTGGATGCCCGCGACTCTCACAATGTCGTCGGTCCATCTAGTGGGAGGCGTCCCTACGCTGCGTCTTCCGGTTCGTGGTCTCCACTCAAGAACCTTTCTTCCCCATCGGTTATCGGTTCTTCGTGCGATGTGGCCTGCCCATTGCCACTTCAACATGCAAATTTTAACAGCTATGTCGGTGACTCTGGTTCTTTGGCAAATATCCACGTTTCGGATTTTATCGCGCAAAGAAACTCCGAGCATAGCTCTCTCCATTGCCCGCTGTGTGACTCTGAGTTTTTCCAAAAGGCCAACAGTTAAGGCCTAAAAAGTAGTAAAATGTCATATTATAAAGATAATAAACAAAGTCATGTACTTGTTGGCGCGTGCGAGGTGCAGGCCGACCAGCATCAGATATCGTGGTTCTACGACGTGAGTATAGCGGCCGAGGAGAATGAGACATCACTCGTACAATTACACAGCTTTTATTCCATTACACTATGATTAATCTTACAATGGAAAATTACTTAGGGACAAGGTGTTCCGCCTCGTAACGAACGCTGCCACCCTCCAACCAAAAACTCCAAATTCAAACTGAGCTCCACCGAGCCTCGCGCGTCCGCGCGCCCTCGCAAGCGCCTCTGCCGGATGGTATCCAAACTTGCTAAACGCTGATTGGTCGCCAACAACACATCCGCAAAAAAAATCAGCAGAGTAAGTTACTGCAGCGTTACACCAGTGATGGCACCACCTCCATCACTAGTCCACCAAAACTAAGCTAAGTGGCACCTAACTAAATAATCTAAGCGTTAACGGGCGGTTATTCGAGTCGCGTAGGCAACAAAACGCTCCCTCAGCCCCCGCCAAGTTAGAGCGATGATGTATTTTGCCGAGCAAGAATCACGAGGCCCGCGGGGGGAGTGCAACGACAAAAACGAACATAGGTCAGACGTCGATGACGCCTGGCGTGGTACTGTGCGTGGCGCGCGCAAATGCTCGCGACCTTTTTACGCTTTTAATGTCACTAAAAAACGAAACTATTCACTAACAAACACTATCCAAAGATTTTTTTTTTTAATAGGATTGCTTTTCAGTAGGTACATGCAATTTCCAGATTGTTACGACTTTCATTAGACAATAAAAGGAAAAAATTACTAAATTGACTTTGTTTCAGTTTTTTTTTGATCAAGGAAAGTTTATTCTATCGTGTTTTGAACCAAAGTTTAAACTCAAACACAGATGTATCTGTGACATGCTTGTGACATGTATTTTTTTCCACCTCAAATATTGTAATGTAACTGAATAAAATTGATTTAAAACTGTCAAATTTGGTATAACCGGCCGTCTATTATTTTTTTATTAAACTATACGCCCCACTCTATTATATTCTATTATAGAAAAGCGAAATTCACTCACCCACTCACTCATTCACTCATCACGAAATCTCAAAACTACTTGATCTACGAAGCTGAAATTTTGCAGGTAAATTCCTTAAATATTATATGAAAGTCTACGCGTACGAAGTCGCGGGCAACAGCTAGTCTTAGATAAATTACTATAATAACAAATGCGTGAAGTGGGTAATTAACAAATTATTATGTATTGTGTGTATTAGTTATTATCATTTATTTATTTAGCGTTTAAGTATTTATGGGTTTTTTCAATTTCTTTTTTTTTTTTTTTTTTTTTATTTATTTAAAAACACATTGTACGTTACATTTCGAGTTAGTAAGTTGTCTTAAAAACCTATGTTAGATTTATCCAGACAACTGGTTCTCGGTATAGTATATATATATATTTTTTTAATCTAATTAAATCTAATTACCTACATTGTACAAAAAAAAATGAAACGCGCGAACCCACCAAACTGCTGTTGTAGGCACAAGTTTATCGCGGAGTAAAACCGGTTGTGAATAGTTTAACCTACTCGTACAGCAGTCGCAGCGTTAGCGCGCCATGCAAGTAATACAGGCTGCTCCATGTTATGTTTTATTGTGTTAAGTAATGCTGTTTTAATTTCCATTTTATGTTTCTTAGTGCATGCGACGACGGACACTATTATTTAAGTTAAATATGTCATCATCATCATCATAATCATCATCATCATCATCATCAGCATCATTTCAGCCATAGGACGTCCACTGCTGGACATAGGCCTCCCCCATGGATCTCCAAAAGGGCCGGTTGGAAGCGGCCTGCATCCAGCGTTTCCCTGCGGTCTCTTTTAGGTAGCCCACCGGATTAGCAAGTTGAAGTGGCAATGGGCAGGGCACATATCACGCAGAACAGATGGCCGATGGGGCCGAAGTTTCTGGAATGGAGACCACGGACTGGTAAGCGCAGCGTAGGACGTCCACCCACAAGATGGACAGACGACCTAAAATATGTTATCACTTAAGTGACAAATAATTGTCTTTGTGGTAATAAAATTCTTTAAACCTAAACCTATTATGAATACATTTTTATCAATTTTATCCACTAACAATTTATTTACATGCATTGTTGTTGTTACTGTTAAGAAACACAATACTACTACTCCCTATAACAAAGGGCTAAAAGTTACATACGTGACTTTTTGTTCTTAGCTTAGAAGTCACCTATTAAAAATGGATTGGTGATACTGAAGATTACGCTAAAGCCTCTGCTTAGTTAAGGAGTTCCATAGTTAGGTGTTGTCTTGTTCGTAGTTAGTGTTCGGGAAGGCCTCTGTACAGCAGTGGACGTCCTATGGCTGAAATAATGATGATGATGAGTTAATATTTAAAGTTATTGTTAAATTTCTGTTTTTAAGATGTGCATAATAAAATTACTTTGATTATAGATCACCAAAATTAGCTAGTTTATTTCTGCATACAATTTTTTTAACTTATCTCATCTTTTGCGACCTATAATTCAACCAGTTTTCATCCACACTGTTTCGGATAATAAATTATAAGCGTTGTTTAAATATTGGCTTGTAAGTACAAATACGTCTTCAGAGCTGACAACTCTGTGTGAATATGTTTTTCAGTATTCAATAAAACATTTTAACGCCAGTTCTTATTGTTTTTAGTACATATATTGTATGTAGGTATCAAAGCCGATGATTATTTCGAAGAACACAGTAGTTAAATGTTAATGTTATGGTGATAGAGCTCGTAAAAACTACTTTAAAAGCAATTGTGTATTTGGTAAAAGATAAAATTTAACGTAGGTATATAAAGAGTTAACAAATTCGTGTTATATGAAAATTTGCGAATTAGCTCAATGTTTGAACATGGCTGAGCATCGGACGAACGTGATCAGTGAAGAAACAAGTGAAAATAAAATGCTCAGTTGGAAGCCATTTCTAAGACAGGTACAATATAAATATCTATGTATTTTCCAAATTCGATAAAAAAACAATCTAAATTAAAATATTACCATTTTCCATATCAATTTCGAATGTAACTATTTCGATTTTACCTTCCATAATGGTATTCACAATATCATATCAATATCACTCATCTAAAAGTTTTATGGAAGACATTGCTATTAGCAATGAAGCTGCCTTTTGTATCTATTTCTCAAAAAAAATCTTGTAATATCTTTTATTTATATCGTTAATATAGTGTTATTGTATTGCATATATTAATGGGCGCTAGCAGCAGGGTGCAAAGGGTGCACTTGCACCTCCTGTCAGGAAAGAAAATACATTAAAAAAATACAGAAAAATTAGTTTTTTTAGTTAGGTTTTTATTTTATTTTATTACTACTGTTTTAATAAAAACTGAAGAACAAAAAATACATTTATTAACAATATAATAATATATTCACGTTATAATTCTATATTTTATACTAGTTAATAGTATTATGTGTAGATGCAGATGCACTTACCTAATATTAATCCTGGTGGCACCCATGTATATAATTATTACTTCCCATGACTTGTTAATTGAAGTTAACTATCCATTTGTTATATTGGTAGAACAAAGAGTAGTACAAACGGGAACAAATGTTGTTGGAAGTTATTTTATTGTATAACATAGAATCATAAGTTGAAGCTTTACTTGAAGGCGTAGGTCTCGACTAGGATATAATTTTGTTTTAATAAAATCAATATTAATAATAATATAATAATAATCTGTATAGGTATAATAAAATTAAAGACGAAAAAGGCTGTAAATACGCGATATAAAAATAAAGTTACAAACCAACTTTCGCATTTATAATGAGTGTCAGCTACCTCACACTTAATCTTTAAGATGATAGCAACTATCATAGTGTTTTCTATCTTATTGTAATTTTTATTTCTGGTGTACATAATAAAGAATTAATATATATCTATATAATCACAAATAATAGTAATTAATTTAATTCCTTTCTTAATTTTATTGATATGCATAATTGTTATTTTGTGAGAATTGTGAGATACTAATGTAATTGGCTTGACCGTGTTTAATCTCAATAAATACAATTTAATTTAATTTAATTTAATTTAATAGTATAGCCCGACCTTTGCCATTATTGAATATAAAATTACGATAACGAATAAAGAATTTGATTATTTTTGTCTGTTTACTTTCTATAATATTTTTAAATTTATTGCTAAATTAATAAAAATTGTCTTTGTATTTTACAGTTGTTAGTATGCTCTGGAGTATGGGTGTCACATTTTGTATACGGTCTGGTGATCGGCGCTCCCACAGTATTCATTCCTCAAATCAGAAGAGAGGCCAACTCTACAGAAGCTATCAGTGACGAAATGGCATCCTGGCTCTGTACGTACCGACCTAAACACAAATATATACTAAACAACCAAACTAACCTAACAAAACGTCTTACAAACATTTTGTGAGGATAGACAAAATGTTCATCTACGATAAACTTTTTTTTTATTAACTTTGATACTATTTGATATAAGATATTAGTGTAAGAGCCCACGACACTAAACCTAGTACGATAAGACTACCAGATTAGATATAATTATATAATTAGATGCGTCATTAATGGGTGAATACGAAATGGAGATGCTACAATGCAAAAAACCTGGCAAAGCAATTTTAATAAAAAATAAAAATAAAAAATAAAAAATAAATACGACTTCTAGTATGATAATAATAATATTAGCGGCCAGCAATTTTCTTTGAAAATCGAATTGTCGAGCTATGTTTCAAAAATAGTTCTTCGCAAATTTATTCAGAATTTGGCTGCATATAAAGTACAAAAAAAGCACGGGTAAGAGACAAAAGCGCGGCGCGTTGTTTTTATTTTCATATTCCATAATATTATTCCAATCAATTTATTATCATGATAATTATTAAATATAACATTGTAAAAATGAACTCTTGAAGCGATGAATCCTCCCAGTTCAATGTGCTTAACACCCCCGGACGTTCAAAAATAAGCAAAATTAGTTATTGAAAATGTATTGCAATGGAAAGACGGTTCTGAATTTTAGTATGTACGTAACTACTTTAAACAATTGTTGCATTGAATACATTCTTAAATTACTCGCATTATTGAGTAAAGCTCTATAAAAGCATTGGTCTGCAATGACTGCGCTGCTGGCCACACTATGATGGCCTCTAGCTATGCTTAGCTACGCTCCCGGCCTTCAAGCTTGGTCAGCATTGCAGCCCTTGCTGTCGTATTTCACGCTATAAAAGCCTCGACCTTCGGTCTCGGTCTTAATTTTAGCTGGTCTATCAAGGGCTGCAATGCTGACCGCGTCGTGATGGCCTGAACTTGCGCTACGCTGTGCTACGCTGCGCTTTCGGTCATCATCATCGCTGCCAGCAACGTAATCATCACAGACCACGGCAGTAATTTACTATTACTCTGAATTATACTAATTACTATTATACTAAGCTCTGTTTATATTTTAACATGATATGCAATTTTCAACGTTTTGAGAGCATTTTTTTTTTTGTTTTTTCACTTTCCTTATTTTGTTTCAGCTTCTGTAATTGAATTTAGTGCATTACCGTGCGTAATTATTTTTTCGATTCTCACTCGACTCGTTGGACGAAAAATTTCCTTTATTTTGGGCTGCATTGACACCTTTGTTGCCTTTCTTATCTTTTTCTGGAGCGCCACCGTTTTCCAAATGCTCCTAAGCCAAATATTGCAAGGCCTCTTTGCTGCTGGCCATATTGTCGTTTCAGTTATGATATTGACAGAATATATATCTCCAAGATATCGCGGGCTATTTCTTATCATCAAAGCTACGACATTTTTTTGGGGCATATGGACAGCTAACTTTATAGGAACATTTTTTCATTGGAAGAAGATCGGAATGATTGGTATCTTGTGCGCAGCTTATAGTGTAATAACACCAGTTTTTATATGGCCAGAGTCACCTTACTGGCTGGCAAGCAAAGAGAGGTACAAAGAATGCGCAGCAAGCCATCGATGGCTAAAAGGATGTGATGATGAGTCGGAAAAAGAATTAGAAGCTTTGATTAGAACTCAAAAGGAATATATTCGAAGTCATCAAAGCAAAAAACAATCAAGATCAAAGATGTTGAAAGGCTGGTACGTGGTTGTCACAGCTAAACAGTTTTATAAACCTACGCTTATTTCTTTTCTATCAGCACTTTTAAGCGTGTTTTCTGGAAAAATGATATGTACAGTATATGCCATTGATATAATGAAGAAAATAACAGGAAATGAATCAACTGCGTACACCGCAATGTTAATTTTGGATGGAGTTACAATAACAAGTATTTACGTGGGGTGCATTTTATCAATTTATCTTAAAAGACGTACGATGCTGCTTGTGGCATCTTCGATTGGTGTTTTATTTTTGTTTACATTATCTTTGTACTTATATTTGATACAGTTGTTGGTAATAACGGAAAACAGTTACGTGTCAGTAAGTTTGTTGGTGTTGTTTTCAATAGCTGTAAGCTGTGGACCTCTAATAATGTCAACATCTGTATATGGAGAATTAATACCTATTAGATCTCGTAATTTAGCAGTTTGTCTAATAGTTATTATACGTAAAATGTTAAATGGAATTATTGTAAAAGTAGCGCCCTACATTTTTAAAACATTCGGTTTGCATGGAACATTTTTGGCTTTTGGCATATCGTCATCAGTTGTTATAATATTGTTGTATAAATATTTACCAGAAACTAAGGATAAAACATTGCAAGAAATTGCAGAAAGTATAGCAGGTGAGACTCGAAGAACTTTATCGAACGAAGAAACATTAAAATTGGTGGTTACCAAGAATGGTTTCCTTAGTGAATGAAGTCTCAAAAACTGTCTAATTAATAAAATAATAACAACATTGTGATAACGTACGACGGCACTGTGACACCGTAGGTAAACTAAAAAAAATATATTTTTATCTTTTATATAGCATAATACTTTTTCTAGGACATGAGAGAGTGTAAGGTTTCCGAAAACGATGTCGAAAATAGAGTGAAGTGGAGGAGAAAAGTAAGGAAGGCTGACTCCACCACTATATTGTGGGATTCATAGTCTGGAAGAGAGTGAGAGAGAGAGATTTTTATATTTTATAACTTGAGCACATTGCAAGTTACATCTGTAAATTTTTTGAAGGTATTTATTTACCATGGTCATGTATATTTGTTATGTTTTTAGGGTTCCGTACCCAAAGGGTAAAAAAGGGACTCTATTTAGTAATAGGGTTCCGTTTTTACCCTTTGCTACACTTTGGTTTGGTTAAGCCTATGATTTCTGTCTGTCTGTCCGTCTGTCCTACCTATTAACGGCTGTATCTTTGGAATCGTTACAAATAGCTAGATGACATTTTCAAAAAATATGTAACTTTACGGCAGATCAACTAAAAAATATTTAAAAAGTCAAAAAGTAAAAACAAAAGGGGGGTCCCCGTACAACAAACGTATTTTTAAATGTATTTTTATATCTGCTCTTATGTAAAAACGGTAATATGTACAAGCGTCAATCTTGGTATGATTATAGTACACACTCTAAAGTATAACAAAAAATAATGGCCATGTGCGAGTCGGTGACAAGTTTCTGTTCAATACCACGTTACTGGCAATTTCATTCAGTTACAACTGATAATTTCGTTATTGAATTTTTTGGTGGTACGGAACCCTCAGCACGCGAGCCCAACTCGCACTAGGCTGGTTTATTTTAAGCTTGACGTTACTTTGATCGATTAAACACGTGACCATAATGCTGGCATCTACTTTCAGAGGGTGAGCAGTGTCTTAGAACACGATAATAGCATCAGCATTTAAGGAACAATTCCACTTGTTATGTAGCTGTTTACTAAATTTTTTTGTTGTAAATAATAGTAGTATTAAAAGTTTTAATGATATTTATATTTTATTAATATGAGGAGGATGAATGGTAATGATGATGGAATGAGGAGGTTCTTTATTCTGCAGCCCTAACCACTCTAGCTTGGGCCCTGCCATACTGCCGGTGGCAGCACTAGGTAACTAGGTTTTTAAGCTTGTTATGTATTTATTATTATTTTTAATGGAAAAAACTAAGAAAGAAAATAAATAATGAGAATTAGATTAATAATAATAATAATAATGAAACCGTGTATCCCGATTCCATGGGGCTAAATGAAACCCCTGACCCCTATCTTGCCTTAACCGGCCGTCTGGGGGTGGACACCGCAAGAGTTTAGAACCTAAGCTCCAGGGTGGAAGTGTTAAAGGGCATAACGCAGCGAGTAGCTTTTAGTGAAAGTACAGCACACCTTTCGACATCCTAAGTCACCCACGCCAATGTTGCCCCTCCGGTGCCAATATGCGGCAGCAATTATGGGGGGCCTATTTAGTGGGTCGTAAATTATCACCTACCTAAATGTATTTTGAGATGAAACAGGTTATAGCAGGTGCCGTTTCTCATCCTATAGAACTGTTCTCCTACCCACAAATTGTTCACCTCAATAGCCTAGTATTTTTTATCCTATACTGTACAATATTTTTATATTCCATTTTATTCATAATTGTAAATTTTGTACTCAACAGGGCCTCTGGCTTCGGCCCCACCAATGTATATCAAAGGTCCCGGACCTTTGATATACATTGGTGGGGCCATGTTTATATAGTTTATATGTTTATATAGACCCATGTTTATATTGAAATAAAGTGTTATGATAATAATATATGGGATATTTTTGTACACACCGTCATCTGACCCCAAACTAAGTAAAGCTTGTGATATGGCTGCCAGAGACTGATACATACATAATTATATATTAATACATATAAATTTATTAGCTAATTTGAATAGAACCTTCAACTGGGAATATGCTTAATGTAATAACATTAATGTTTTTTTATTAAAAACTGTTTTTTTTGTTGATAGTTTATAGTTATGTTATTAGTATCAAAGAGATAGAGTCATGTCATGTACAAATGAAAAATTAACCTAATATAATTATTATACTTCAAATAATTAATAACAATAAAATTTTAAAGCAATTAGAAGAATATCTTTTTGTTAAAAAGATGTACATTGTTATATAAAAATTATAATCAAAGTCTTAATGCCTACTATTTGTCATTGAAAGTTATGTAGATAATATATTTGATTATTAACATAAATTCATTTGAATTTTGTGCTCCTTTAAAAATTTCAAAGTCATAAAACGTATGCTCTATAAGCCAGCGTTTTAGGCGTACTTTAAAGCAACTGAGACTCGAAAAATAAGTGATGTTATCAGGCAAAATAATGTACTGTTAATATAATATACTGTTGTATAATATACTGTTGGTGCCAAAATATGTGTAAGTTTTTTATGCACTTTATCACTGAAGCAACTATGCCAGAACCCCAGAGTCTCGCTCTAGTATTTGAAGAAGCTAGGTTGGCTTCATAAATGACGATCCACGTCGTGTACGAATCTTTGAAATTTCCACGAGGAAGGGGTGGTAGTGTGCACTTGTGCAGTAGAATTGTCTCATATAATAATATACCTAACCAAATCAACCTATACGATATATAACCTATATAGCCGTGGTAGCCCATTTGGGAGACCGCTAGACATGAAAACGTGAGGTCGCGGGTTCAAACCCCGGGCCCGTGCCAATGAGCTCTTTGGAGCTTATGTACGGATTTTCATACCACTGGCTTTTCGGTGAAGGAAAACATCGTGAGAAAACCTGCATACGTACGGAGGAGGAATTTAATGGCGTATGTGAATCCACCAATCCGCACTGGACCAGCGTGGTGGATATGGCCCAATCATCCTTTCGGGGGTAGGCTAAAAGTCCAGCAGTGGACTGTTAAAAGGCTGATTATGATGAGGTAGGCTCGGGTTAATGCTGGTCGGGGGTAATCCACAATACAACCATGGTAAGATGTCAGTGCAGCCGGGTCTAAAACAGCCACTTTAAATTAATCATATTAGTATTAGGATCCTATTATGAATCAGTTTACAAATCATAAAACGGCCACACATTGTCAATTCATAATAGGTATTTAGTTTTTCGTTTTTTAGTAGCGTCAAGTTATTATTATTACATAATTATGTAGTAGCTATGTTATTTTAAAAGTAATTGTAAAATTAAGTCAGCTGAGATTGCGAACTCGTAAATCGTTGTAATCGTATCCAGGTCCTCACGATACAGGCTGTGCCTAGTGTGAGGACCGTTAGATAATTCTATCGAGGGCACATAATCTCTGTATAAGCATGTTCAATTTACTTTAGTATAATTTATCTGTAATAATATTTGTAAATGTTTATACAGTTATAAATATATTTTCATTTTTCATTGCATACGATTCCTATTATGCAATTCATCAGGCTTTTTATTATTTCTTAATTGGCTATAACATAACATATTCTGTGAAATCCATTGGAAAAGGAAGAGAATATAACAAAAATGAAAGGAAAAATAATTTACGGGCGATCTGAGGTCGAGAAGTGGGGGAAATTTAAGGGTAAAATATGGTTTATTTCGATTTCCGGCAAAACTACAAGTCCTATGGCAAAAAGTTAAATGATTAAGTTATAGGTAATAAAAAGATCTTTTTATTACCTATTACTTTGCCATCATAACTTTATCTTACAATCAAATGGATTGTGATAAGTCATTAGATTGGTCTATAATTATATATTCGAAGTTTTATAGATTTTATTTTGCAGTCGAGTTTTTTGTTTTTCTTTTGAGGATAATTTTTGAAACGCGCTGTTTCCAAGACATAACTGTGCTAATATGTCTTCTGTGACGTAGCAGCAACTTGACACACCGATGGATATTGTTCAATAACTCAAAGGGAATTGTAACTAATGTCCTGAAACTGATCTCATTTTCCAATGAAAGCGTAGAAGTTTTAACTTCTTTATTATTTTTGCTTTAGAATGGCCATTGCATTATTTTAAACAAATATTCATTATTAGAATTTCCGTGTAGTGATTTATGTGAAAATGAGCCAGTTTCTTCTTGCTTAATATTTTTTATTTTATCTCGCCTTTTGCGACCTATTAAACCAGTCTTCATCAGCACTGTTTTGGAATCAAATAAATGATAAGCGTTGTTATAATATTGGCTTGTACGTACAAATACGTAGTAGCTTTTCCTAGTCTGTGGTATAAATACGTCTTCAGAGTTGACAACTCCGTGTAAATATATTAAGTACTCAAAATAATATTTTAACGCCAGTTCTAATTGTTTTTAGTAGGTACAGATTGATGTAGGTAACAAAGCCGATGTTTTTTTCAGAAGAGCATAGTAAATGGTAATACTATGGTGACAGAGGTCATAAAAACTACTTGAAAAGCATTTGTATTTTTGGTAAAATGTAAAATGTAACACATATAGAGAGTTACAAATCCGTTTTAACTGAAAATTTGCGAATTAGCTAAATGTTCTAACATGGCTGATCATCAAACGGAAGTGATTAGTGAAGAAAAAAACGCAAAAGAAAAGCTCAGTTGGAAGCCATTTCTAAGACAGGTACAATATAAATATATATGTATTTTCCAAATTCGATAAAAAAACAATCTAAATTAAAATAATTATTACTGTATTCCATATCAATTTCGAATGTAACTATTTCGATTTCACCTTCCATAATGGTATTCACAATATCATATCAATATCACTCATCTAAAAGTTTTATGGAAGACATTGCTATTAGCAATGAGGCTGCCTTTTGTATCTATTTCTCAAAAATAAATCTTGTAATATCTTTTATTTATATCGTTAATATAGTGTTATTGTATTGCATATATTAATGGGCGCTAGCAGCAGGGTGCAAAGGGTGCACTTGCACCTCCTACCAGGAAAGAAAATACATTAAAAAAATACAGAAAAATTCGTGTTATTATTTCGGTTTTTAATTTATTTTATTACTACTGTTTTAATAAAAACTGTAGAACAAAAAATACATTTATTAACAATATAATAATATATTCACGTTATAATTCTATATTTTATACTAGTTAATAGTATTATGTGTAGATGCAGATGCACTTACCTAAAATTAATCCTGGTGGCACCCATGTATATAATTATTACTTCTCATGAAAATATTGAAGTTAACTATCCATTTGTTCTATTGGTAGAACAAAGAGTAGTACAAACGGGAATGACCCTCTTAACACTATTCTCAAATGTTGTTGGAAGTTATTTTATTGTATAACATAGAATCATAAGTTGAAGCTTTACTTGAAGGCGTAGGTCTCGACTAGGATATCGTCGCAAGAAAGGCAGAATTACTGAAGCGCCAAAATAGGCATATTGAGTTATATAGATATTCGGAATCAGCGTTTTTTTCTGCGTCGATCAGTCTGGGTCCCATAGCGATACGAGCACTATTTTGGCGTTTCAGTAAAAGGAAAAAAGGGGTTTTTTCATCAACCAGAGTCTTTAAACGACACTTTTTTGGCATTTTATTCGTGCCTGTCACCTAAGTAATTTTGTTTTTCTGCAATAAATTACAAGTAAATTTTAAGTAAATTTGGCTTCCGGCAATTTAAAAGCTAATATTTTAGAGTTATAAGTAATTTTGACTATAAATATTTGAATCAAATGGCGGTTAAGAAATTTTGCTTTACTGTTAATTGAAGTCATTTTTACTTAAGCGCCACTATATCACAAACCAGCAGTCCATTTATTATGGTTTGTACTTCTGGACATAGAAAATGACAAATTAATAAAAGTTTACCTTGACGTCATCGAAATTCTTGTGATGGGAAAAAAGTTATGAATTAAAAACGAAAAAAAAAAAACTTAAAACGGTTATATCTCGAAATGGTCATTTGGAGCTTCAGTAAATTTGCCTTTCCGGCGACGATATAATTTTGTTCTACTAATAAAATCAATATTAATAATAATATAATATTAATCTATATAGGTATAATAAAATTAAAGACAAAAAAGGTTGTAAATACGCGATATAAAAATAAAGTTACAAACCAAATTTCGCATTTATAATGTTAGAGTCAGCTACCTCACAGTTAATCTTTAAGATGATAGCAACTATCATAGTGTTTTCTATCTTATTGTAATTTTTATTTCTGGTGTACACAATAAAGAATTTATATCTATCTATATAATCACAAATAATTGTATAGCCCGACCTTTGCCATTATTAATAATAATAATAATAATAATAATAATAATAATTTATTCAAAAATATAAAAAGGTCTGACAAAAATACAAAACATAAGTAAACATAATTAGGTCTATAAAACACGTGAGCCTGAACTAGGTAATCCTGTGTTTCAGGCGAAAAGAGCTTAATAATAACATGCATTATTATAATCTAATAATCATTATAATCTAATTTAAAAATAAAACAAATTAATCAATTGCCTAGTTAACACAATACAACTACAGGTACAAAACATAAAACATAAATACGATGTAGAAAGAAAACAATATTAGGTATATCGAATAACAAAGTCAACGTCTGATTACGATAACAAACAATATTCATTTTTGCACATTTAATAATTTCTCCGTATCATCATATGACATATTTTGTAGGACAGTCTTAAGCATTTTTTTGCAATTATTGTAATTTAAAGGATATATATTAGCTAACACATTCAGTCTATTGTAAAAAAGTGGACCAAGAAACATGTAGAATTTGGCAGTAAAAGCATGTTTAGCGCCTGTTTGTTGAGGGCAAACATGATACTTCCGCCTTTTGTTAGTATGTTCAGCGTTATAAGAAAGGGCTCTGTGCTGCTTTAATACTATGTTTAATATAAATAGCTGCCTAACTGTTAGTACACCACATGATTTATACAGGAGGCTAGTGGGAAAAATGAAAGGGCGGAAAGTTGCCACTTTGAGTATTGCCCTTTGGGCCCTTTCGGCTGTTAGTAACAATGTTTTACCTGCACCCCCCCATGTAGTAATACAGTAAGATAAAACCGATTGACAAAGGGCATAATATACTTGCCTAATTATTTTCAGATCAGAAATGTAACGTAGCTTTTTGAACACAAATATTAGCTTACGGATCCTATTATTTAGAGTTTCAATGTGTGGCCTAAAAGAAAGAGTCTCGTCAAGTATTACACCCAGATATTTTATTTTATTAGTATTTTTAATGACGGAACACGTACACTGTTTATCAGTGGGGTATTTACAGTAATGCGCATACAGGTTGGAGATACTTTCAGTTGACCTTATTTTGCGCATCGAAAAGTTAATATAATTTGTCTTGTCTGCATTTAATGTTAGTAAGTTGTGCTGAAGCCATTTGCTTACAATATTGAATCCGGATTGCGCACGCTTGTAGACTTCATCTTCAGAATCAGCAGAGAAAAGGAGGGCAGTATCATCAGCGTAAGAAATGATAATGCCATTGTCTAGTTTTTGATTACAAAGATCATTTATGTAAACCAAAAAAAGGGTAGGGCCTAGTATACTTCCTTGGGGGACTCCAAAGGTCGTATTTTCTAGCTCATCGCTGAGGATATTACCAATCCTTACGCATTGGGTACGTTCTTCTAGGTAGTTTGAAAAAATTTTCAACTGAGTGCCTCGAATACCTAAAGTTTCAAGCTTGCGCAATAGGATAGGGATGGAAACGGTGTCAAAGGCCTTTGCTAGGTCTAGGAAAATACCTATAGTGTGTTTGCCCTTATCAAGTTCCTGTGCAAGATAGTTAGTCATTTCATGGACAGCATCAGCAGTAGATAATTTGGGCCTAAACCCAAACTGATTCTTAGACAAAATCAATTTTTCTTCTAAGTATTTGACCAGCCTTTTATTAATAATTTTTTCTAATATTTTAGACAAAGAAGGTAGTAAAGAAATCGGTCTATAATTAGTGACCTGATCTTTTCCGCCAGATTTGTACACTGGTATAACAACAGCCTTTTTAAGAGATTTGGGAAAAACACCTGTTGACAAACAGTAGTTGAAAATATATGTTAATGGCGGGATTAGAATGTGTTTGAATTGTTTAATTACTTTAGTTGAGATATTATCCCATCCAGCAGCACAGTCGTTTTTTAAGCCCATAATTATCGCTTCTACCTCTGCTTCATCAGTATTTAATAAAACAAAGGAAGACTGGATAGTGCTACCCGTACAATAAGTGTTTGTATGCAATTTTGTCTGACCTTGCACTTTTTCCGCCAGGCGCTTACCAACATCAACAAAAAAACTATTTGCGGTGTTAGCACATGACAAATGTGATGAGTTTGCTTGTATTAAACCCGAAGATGATTCACGCAGTTTTGAGGTATGAGTTACATTTTTAATATACTTCCATATCTTTTTGCTATTCGTCCCAGCCTTTTCTAGAGCAGATTTGTCGTAATGGATCTTTACTTTTCTTAAGAGATCATTACAAAAGTTACGATATCGTTTGTACGATAACTGCAATATGGAGTTGTTTGGATTTAGCTTAGCTTTTTTATGAAGTCTATCTCTGTGCTTCATACATCGAATAAGACCTGCCGTGATCCATGGTTTTATGCTATAATTTTTACTACTCAAACGAATATCAACTGTGTTTTTCCTAATTGCTTGTTGAACACTTTCTATAACAAATGAAATGCAAAACTGTGGATCAGCAGAATTATAAACTCGGTCAAAGTCTATGTTGCGTAAATCTTCTTCGAGTTTCTGTGTATTTAATTTAGAAATTGTGCGAGTGTGGTTTACTTTAGGTGACTTGCAGTTTAGGGTCAGTAGGACAGCATTGTGATCGGTTATTGTCGAGTCAATAACAAGGGCAAGCGATGGAAAATTCGACTTAAGCAAGATATGGTCCAAACATGAGCCACTTTGATGGGTAGGAAGCGTGTGCGCAGGGAGCATGCCATGAAAGGAACAAAGGTTGAGATATTCCTGGGCGGCTGTATCGCCACTTTCTGGAAGAATATTGATATTAATATCACCAATTAAAATAATGTTCTTAAAGGTCGATAAAGATTGCAAGGTTTCATTGAGAGAATCAAAAAAGTTGCCTAAATTTCTAAATGATGGGGGCCTATATAACGCCAGGATCGCAAAATTTGATTCAAATTTAATTAGAAGACTGTTACAGTCGAGTATATTTGGTTCATCGACCAAGACATTGAGATGATTCCTTGCATAAACTATTACCCCATCGTTTTGGTTATAACTTATATTACTTTTGTACATATTATACCCCGGTATAAGCGGCACATTATACTGTTTAGCAAGCCAGCATTCTGTAAAGACAATAAGGTCACAATTAATGTCTAATCTTTTTTGAAAAATGCTGAAGTTGTCAAAGTTTTTAAAGACACTGCGAATATTTTGGGTTAGTATGGTTAGTGGGTTAGTGAAAGAGGGCATAATAAGTTGTTTGCAATTTTCAACATCACAGATCTTAGACTCCGATACAGAGAAATTATCTAAATCTTGTATAAAGTCATTCATTTTTTGTATAAATATAAGAGGAAAAAAAAATTATATCTATTTAAATAAAAAATAAAATAAAGAGACCAAGAAAAAACGGTGATTAACGGCGCTCTTAGGCGCCCTCATAATCTATGGAGTTAATATACCTTTTTTCTGCCATTATTTTTGCCGGACAGTTGTCAGAACCCGTACTATGGTTACCAGGCTTTTTAAAGTGCAAGCACGTGGCGCATACTGGATCATTGGTCTTCTTTGTGCATTCCTTGATAGAGTGTCCATGCTCAGCACAGTGGCCACAGGTCAAAGATGTTTCCCGACACGACTTAGCGGCGTGACCATACTGCTGGCACTTGTAACACCGCGTCACTAGAGTAAAGTCACGTACAGGGCAAGATGACCAGTTCACGAACACTCGCTCCTTGTTAATTAGGGCTTTACGTATAGCTGCCGATACCTCGATAACGTAGTTGCAGGTCTCCGCGTTTCTCTTTCCTGACTTATGACTTAATCTTATAGAGGCCAGAAAATTGTCAAGATTGGAGTCCAGTAAATGTTCGGCTAAATTTTGGTGGTACAGGCAGGTAAAAACATCTTTTTCTTGCATTGACGAGGGCACTCCGACTACAACCACTCTGGGTTTCCTTTTACGCGTCTCGTCGATCGTAAGGCCAGAATTAGTTAGCTGCACCGAATTCTTCAACTTCTCGATGTCGTTCTCCGTCTCTGTGCTAATTATAACTCCACCATTCCTTGTCTTGCGCAAGCCTCTTACATGGAGTTTCATTTGTTCAGGGCAGATAATTTTTTGTACGAGAGATTTCGTGTCGTCGCTGCTCTTGAGCTTGTCGTTCGGGTAAATGGTCACAGAGTTCAGTTTTACCGGCTTAATAAAATTGTTACCCTTTTTTACCATGTCGGCAAAGGTAGACTCGGCGGGAGGTTTCGTGGACTCCAGGATACTGCGCTTTAAATCTCCTAGCTGCTCAGATAGGTCAAGTTGATCACTTAGTATTTGGTTCCTTGATTGGGCTTGCCCTATTCGTACTTTTAGGGATTGGTATTGCACTGCCAACTGTGATGTTCCGTGGCCTACTTTGCGACACAAAGTGTTGATTCGAAGTTTCTGGTCCGAGTTCAGTTTCCCCTCTGTTGCGATAGTGCACACTTCCCCCAAGTACTGCTCAATGGAACCCATCCAATTCTGGAGCTCGGATGTGGATATGACATCCACAGAGGCATCCCCTTGAGTCAGTGCGGACGGGCGAGGCGGAGGTGTGGGTGCAGGCGAGGGCGTCGGGGGCGGCGAGCGAGCTGTCCTGCTGCTCCGGTTGAAAGGACTGTTGTCCATTATGTTATAATATAATCAAACACCTAATAGTTTTAACAGTTGTCCATATTCACTAAATCACTGCCAAATAGAATATAGAATAACGATAACGAATAAAGAATTTGATTATTTTTGTCTGTTTACTTTCTATAATATTTTTAAATTTATTGCTAAATTAATAAAAATTGTTTTTGTATTTTACAGTTGTTAGTATGCTCTGGAGTATGGACATCTCATTTTGTTTACGGTCTAGTGATCGGCGCTCCCACAGTATTCATTCCTCAAATCAGGAGAGAGGCCAACTCTACAGAAGCTATCAGTGACGAAATGGCATCCTGGCTCTGTACGTACCGACCTAAACACAAATATATACTAAACAACCAAACTAACCAAAAAATAACTTAACAAAACGTCTTACAAACATTTTGTGAGCATAGACAAAATGTTCATCTACTATAAACTTTTTTTTTTAAATTAACTTTGATATAAGATATTAATACGAAATGGAGATGATTCAATGCAAAAAACCTGGCGAAGCAATTTTAATTAAAAAAAAATATATTTAAAAAAAAACGACTTCTAGTATGATAAGACTACCAAGTTTCGTTTGTTCCTCGAAACAGGTGAGGGGTAGAACTACAAGAAAATGCAGTGCTGCCCCTGATTGGCCTTATAAGTGGCAGCAGCTGATAAGCGACGCCAAAAATCGAGGTATCTAGTATGATCAGACTACCAAAAAAAACAACGCTCATCTGAAAGAACATTAATTTCTGTGTAAGAAAAACCACTGCTGTATTTTTCAAACAGTGGAGAAAGTGGTTGCTGCAGCGATTGAAGGTCGCCCTCCGCGCAGCTGGATTCGGCGTTTTGATTCAATTGTGCCAAGAGGCTCATCAGCAACGAATCCCTAGTTAAGACTTCTTAGTCTTGAGCTTCGGCGCAAGTTGCTAGTCTATCGGTCTTTTATCGGATACATTTCGGAGAGTGTGCATCGGATTTGCATGATCTAATTCCCTCCTGCGCATTTCTCTATCGGACTGCCACAGCGGGCACGAAACCTTCAAACAAGCGACCTTCAATCGCTGCAGCAACCACTCTCTCCACTTTTTGGAAAATGCAGCAGTGGTTTTTCTGACACAGAAATTAATGCTCTTTCAGATGAGCGTTGTTTTTTTTGGTAGTCCAATCATACTAGATACCTTGAGTTTTGACATCGCTTATCAGCTGCTGCCACTGATAAGGCCAATCAGGGGCAGCACTGTATTTTCGTATAGTCCTACCCCTCGCTTGTTTCGAGGAAAAAACGAAACTTGGTAGTCTTATCATACTAGAAATCGTTTTTTTTTTTTAATATTAAAATTGCAGCATCGCTATTTCGTATTCACCCATTGATGACGCGTCTAATTATATAATTATATCTCATCTAGTAGTGTTATCGTACTAGTTTTAGTGTCGTGGGCTCTCCTACTATACATATATTATATATATGTATATATATATAATATATGTATATATATATATATAATAGCAAAACGAATTCGACATATTAATTGATTCTATTGTTGATATTTGATTATATAATTCTGATAGTTCAAGTTTGAATTTTAAATTATTTAGTTTACCCCAAAATGCTTGTAATGTTGTCATTATTTTGACAAAGCTTCTTTGGGCAAAGTTGACCTTTCCATACTACTTAGAAAGGTGCCACCAAAGTTGTATTGAATTTCATAACGGCCAGCAATTTTCTTTGAAAATTGAATTGTCGAGCTATGTTTCAAAAATAGTTCTTCGCAAATTTATTCAGAATTTGGTTGCATATAAAGTACAAAAAAAGCACGGGTAAGAGACAAAAGTGTGGTGCGTTGTTTTTATTTTCATATTCCATAATATTATTCCAATCAATTTATTTTCATGATAATTATTAAAAATAACATTGTAAAAATGAACTCTTGAGGCGATGAATCCTCCCAGTTCAATGTGCTTAACACCCCCGGACGTTCAAAAATAAGCGAAATTAGTTATTGAAAATGTATTGCAATGGAAAGACGGTTCTGAATTTTAGTATGTACGTAACTACTTTAAACAATTGTTGCATTGAATACATTCTTAAATTACTCGCATTATTGAGTAAAGCTCTATAAAAGCATTGGTCTGCAATGACTGCGCTGCTGGCCACACTATGATGGCCTCTAGCTAAGCTTAGCTACGCTCTCGGCCTTCAAGCTTGGTCAGCATTGCAGCCCTTGCTGTTCGTATTTCACGCTATAAAAGCCTCGACCTTCGGTCTCGGTCTTTATTTTAGCTGGTCTATCAAGGGCTGCAATGCTGACCGCGTCATGATGGCCTGAACTTGCGCTACGCCGCGCTTTTGGCCATCATCATCGCTGCTAGCAACGTAATCATCACAGACCACGGCAGTAATTTACTATTACTCTGAATTATACTAATTACTATTATACTAAGCTCTGTTTATATTTTAACATGATATGCAATTTTCAACGTTTTGAGAGCGTTTTTTTTTTGTTGTTTCACTTTCCTTATTTTGTTTCAGCTTCTGTAATTGAATTTAGTGCATTACCGTGCGTAATTATTTTTTCGATTCTCACTCGACTCGTTGGACGGAAAATTTCCTTTATTTTGGGCTGCATTGACACCTTTGTTGCCTTTCTTATCTTTTTCTGGAGCGCCACCGTTTTCCAAATGCTCGTAAGCCAAATATTACAAGGCCTCTTTGCTGCTGGCCATATTGTCGTTTCAGTTATGATATTGACAGAATATATATCTCCAAGATATCGCGGGCTATTTCTTATCATCAAAGCTACGACATTTTTTTGGGGCATATGGACAGCTAACTTTATAGGAACATTTTTTCATTGGAAGAAGATCGGAATGATTGGTATCTTGTGCGCAGCTTATAGTGTAATAACACCAGTTTTTATATGGCCAGAGTCACCTTACTGGCTGGCAAGCAAAGAGAGGTACAAAGAATGCGCAGCAAGCCATCGATGGCTAAAAGGATGTGATGATGAGTCGGAAAAAGAATTAGAAGCTTTGATTAGAACTCAAAAGGAATATATTCGAAGTCATCAAAGCAAAAAACAATCAAGATCAAAGATGTTGAAAGGCTGGTACGTGGTTGTCACAGCTAAACAGTTTTATAAACCTACGCTTATTTCTTTTCTATCAGCACTCTTAATCGTGTTTTCTGGAAAAATGATATGTACAGTATATGCCATTGATATAATGAAGAAAATAACAGGAAATGAATCAACTGCGTACACCGCAATGTTAATTTTGGATGGAGTTACAATAACAAGTATTTACGTGGGGTGCATTTTATCAATTTATCTTAAAAGACGTACGATGCTGCTTGTGGCATCTTCGATTGGTGTTTTATTTTTGTTTACATCTGTGCCTCCTGTGATGAGTGATACAAGTCAAAAATCAACACTTTACAGGAGCGCAAAAACAAGATTAAAAAAAATCTAGTTCGTGAACTAATTGGGCTAGGTTACACTTAAGTACCTTCTTTTGTAGATAAAAACATTCACTTTCACTGTGCATTTTTATTTTTATTTAAATGGTTATTGTTTTAAAGTAATTCATGAAAAATCTGTAGGATGTACCTTTTTTAATTTTTAATATGTGTTTGAATTATGTGATAAGTGATACAAGTACAATTAAATTATGTTGCACCTAAAAGTTGTCTTTGTGTAAACTGATATATAAGAAGTAAAAAAACTAATAACTCATTAGATTAATATACCTAACACAATGTTGTTCAAACAAATAATAAAAATACTACCCTAAAGATTAGATTGTTTTACGTATCTGTTTGCTATTATCATAATTTACCTGAATTGTATCAGTATGCTAAAATTCAAGTCTTTTGAAATATGTATTAAATGATACAAGTCAAGTTATACCCCTCATTAAAATGCACATTTATTGTGAAAATAAATACAAGTTTTGAAAAAATAATTAACGTTTCTTAAACTTCTTCAAAATTATTAATTTCTGACAAATAAGGCACAGTTTTATCAAAATTCAATTAAACACGTGAGTTACATTTCGCCATAAATTCGGTTCTTCTTTCATAACTTCCCAGACTCCAATACGTATCGAAAAGATTTTACCTTAAATGCACTGGCAACCTCTCTTTGCACTTTTTACGACAGTTGTCAAGATCACGTAATTCACGACTTTTCATCGTCTATCCTGACGTTGTTGTGTATTCGATGCCAGTGTTACAAAAATTACAGTATTAGTACAGCTCAGGACAAGAGAGGTAAACTGACCCGACACTTCACTGAGGACATCCAGACATCAGCCTGTACGAGATTAGAATGGCTCGGAAACAGCTTAAGAATAACAAGGCACCAGGTGATGATGGAATCACGACAGAACTACTGCGAGCGGGTGGAAAACCGGTACTGTTAGTCCTCCAGAAGTTATTTAATTCAGTCATACTCGATGGTACTACGCCTGAAGCATGGCACAGGAGTGTGGTGGTGCTCCTCTTCAAAAAGGTGATAACACCTTATTGAAGAATTATAGACCCATCTCACTCCTGAGCCATGTGTACAAGTTGTTCTCCAGAGTCATTACGAACCGTCTCGAAAGCAGGTTTGATGACTTTCAGCCTCCCGAACAGGCCGGTTTCCGTAAAGGCTGGAGCACCATAGACCACATACACACGCTCCGCCAGATTATACAGAAGACTGAAGAGTATAATCGGCCATTATGCCTAGCGTTTGTGGACTATGAGAAAGCCTTTGATTCAATCGAGACCTGGGCAGTATTGCAGTCCCTCCAGCGTTGTCATATCGACTATAGGTATATCGAAGTGTTGAAGTGTTTGTATAGAAACGCCACCATGTCGATCCGATTACAGGACGAGAGCACGGAACCAATCCAATTGCAAAAGGTGTGAGACAGGGAGATGTTATCTCTCCGAAACTGTTCACAAATGCATTGGAGGACATTTTCAAGCTCTTGGACTGGAACGGATTAGGCATCAACATCAACGGCGAATACATCACTCACCTTCGTTTTGCCGATGATATACTCATCATGACAGAGTCGCTGGAGAACCTAAATACGATGCTCAGCGACCTCAGTAGTCTTTCCCAACAGGTGGGTCTTAAAATGAACATGGACAAGACAAAAATTATGTCCAATGTCCGTGTTGAACCCGTGCCGATAGTCGTTGGGAACGATACTCTCGAAGTTGTTGACCATTACACCTATCTTGGACAGATTGTTCAGTTAGGTAAGTCCAACTTAGGCAAAGAGGTCGCCCGAAGAATCCAACTCGGATGGGCAGCGTTCGGGAAATTGCGTGACATCTTCTCGGCCAAGATACCACAGTGCCTAAAGACAAGGGTCTTTGAACAGTGTGTGTTGCCAGTGATGACATATGGTACTGAGACGTGGTCCTTGACTGTTGGCCTTTTGGAAAAACTCAGAGTCACACAGCGGGCAATGGAGAGAGCCATGCTCGGAGTTTCTTTGCGCGATAGAATCCGAAACGTGGATATTCGCCTAAGAACCAAAGTCACTGACATAGCTGTTAAAATCTGCAAGTTGAAGGGGCAAGGGGCAGGCCACATCGCTCGAAGAACCGATAACCGATGGGGAAGATAGGTTCTTGAGTGGAGACCACGAACTGGAAGACGCAGCGTAGGTAGGCCTCCCACTAGATGGACCGACGACATAGTGAGAGTCGCTGGCATCCAGTGGATGCAAAAGGCAGGCTGTCGTTCAGTGTGGAGGTTAAAGGAGGAGGCCTATGTTCAGCAGTGGACGTCTTCTGGCTGATAATGATGATGATGTTACGAAAAAGTTTTCTCTTTATTCTATCCTGTCTTCTTTCTTTATCACTTTTTCTTGTTTTTTTTCTATCACTATTTTGCTTTTACTTTTCCAAAATGAACAACCAGGATTAGCATCTGATGTGCTTGTTGGCGATGGTACTAACGCCCGTCGCCCGCGCTTCCCCGACCCCGCGTCACTTCACTTGCACAGCCCCGCGTATCATGTACGCAGTACGCACTTGTATCATTTAGCACATCTTGTTCTTCATATATTTTTTTAAATTTTATTTGAGTTTTAGATACAATTCTATTTATATTCGTTTACACATAAAAATTGATTTGTGTCGAATGGTATATGTCAAGATGTATCACTTATCACAAATTAAGCAAATATTTAGATTCGAATTAATCGGTACATGTTGAATTGTACCCTAATTAGTATTGAGAAAAATTGGTTCAAAGCGATTTAATTCTAAATATGTCAATATTCACGAGAAATATACTGAAAAATAAATTGTGAAAACTAATATAATTGCTTTTATACCACAAAGCACGAAAAACAACTTGTGTATCAATTACTTTAAGGGGTTTCAACTTGACATATATCTATAATCACGATTTTTTTGCCAAAATCCTGGCACTTATATCACATTGCACAAAATTATCTCCGAAACTATAGCAGATAGACAAACGTGAGTTGGACCAAAAAAATCGGCTTTTTTTTCTGATCATTATTTTGTTAAAATCACGAAAAGGGTACAACTCGACTTAAATCACTCATCACAGGAGGCACAGACATTATCTTTGTACTTATATTTGATACAGTTGTTGGTAATAACGGAAAACAGTTACGTGTCAGTAAGTTTGTTGGTGTTGTTTTCAATAGCTGTAAGCTGTGGACCTCTAATAATGTCAACATCTGTATATGGGGAATTAATACCTATTAGATCTCGTGATTTAGCAGTTTGTCTAATAGTTATTATGCGTAAAATGTTATATGGTATTACTTTAAAAGTAGCGCCCTACATTTTTAAAACATTCGGTTTGCATGGAACATTTTTGGGTTTTGGCAATCGTCATCAGTTGTTATAATATTGTTGTATAAATATTTACCAGAAACTAAGGATAAAACATTGCAAGAAATTGCAGAAAGTATAGCAGGTGAGACTCGAAGAACTTTATCGAACGAAGAAACATTAAAATTGGTGATTACCAAGAATGGTTTCCTTAGTGCATGAAGTCTCAAAAACTGTCTAATTAATAAAATAATAACAACATTGTGATAACATACGACGGCACCGTACTGTGACACCGTAGGTAAACTAAAAAAAATGTATTTTTATCTTTTATATAGCATAATACTTTTTCTAGGACATGAGAGAGTGTAAGGTTTCCGAAAATTATGTCGAAAATAGAGTGAAGTGGAGGAGAAAAGTAAGGAAGGCTGACTCCACCACTATATTGTGGGATTCATAGTCTGGAAGAGAGTGAGAGAGAGAGATTTTTATATTTTATAACTTGAGTACATTGCAAGTTACATCTGTTAATTTTTTGAAGGTATTTATTTACCATGGTCATGTATATTTGTTATGTTTTTAGGGTTCCGTACCCAAAGGGTAAAAACGGGACTCTATTAAGTAATAGGGTTCCGTTTTTACCCTTTGCTACACTTTGGTTTGGTTAAGCCTATGATTTCTGTCTGTCTGTCCGTCTGTCCTACCTATTAACGGCTGTATCTTTGGAATCGTTACAAATAGCTAGATGACATTTTCAAAAAATATGTAACTTTACGGCGGATCAACTAAAAAATATTTAAAAATTCAAAAAGTAAAAACAAAAGTGGTACCCCCCTTTTGTATTTTTAAATGTATTTTTATATCTGCTCTTATGTAAAAACGGTAATATGTACAAGCGTCAAGCTTGGTATGATTAAAGTACACACTCTAAAGTATAACAAAAAATAATGGCCATGTGCGAGTCGGTGACAAGTTTCTGTTCAATACCACGTTACTGGCAATTTCATTCAGTTACAACTGATAATTTCGTTATTGAATTTTTTGGTGGTACGGAACGCTCAGCACGCGAGCCCAACTCGCACTAGGCTGGTTTATTTTAAGCTTGACGTTACTTTGATCGATTAAACACGTGACCATAATGCTGGCATCTACTTTCAGACGTGAGCAGTGTCTTAGAACACGATAATAGCATCAGCATTTAGGGAACAATTTCCACTTGTTATGTAGCTGTTTACTACATTTTTTTGTTGTAAATAATAGTAGTATTAAAAGTTTTAATGGTATTTATATTTTATTAATATGAGGAGGATGAATGGTAATGATGATGGAATGAGGAGGTTCCTCATTCTGCAGCCCTAACCACTCTAGCTTGGGCCCTGCCATACTGCCGGCGGCGGCACTAGATAACTAGGTTTTTAAGCTTTTTATGTATTTCATTATTATTTTTAATGGAAAAAACTAAGAAAGAAAATAAATAATGCGAATTAGATTAATAATAATAATGAAACCGTGTATCCCGATTCCATGGGGCTAAATGAAACCCCTGACCCATATCTTGCCTTAACCGGCCGTCTGGGGGTGGATACCGCAAGAGTTTAGAACCTAAGCTCCAGGGTGGAAGTGTTAAAGGGCATAACGCAGCGAGTAGCTTTAAGTGAAAGTACAGCACACCTTTCGACATCCTAAGTCACCCACGCCAATGTTGCCCCTCCGGTGCCAATATGCGGCAGCAATTATGGGGAGCCTATTTAGTGGGTCGCAAATTATCACCTGCCTAAATGTATTTTGAGATGAAACAGGATATAGCAGGTGCCGTTTCTCATCCTATAGAACTGTTCTCCTACCCACAAATTGTTCACCTCAATAGCCTAGTATTTTTTATCCTATACTGTACAATATTTTTATATTCCATTTTATTCATAATTGTAAATTTTGTACTCAACAGGGCCTCTGGCTTCGGCCCCACCAATGTATATCAAAGGTCCCGGACCTTTGATATACATTGGTGGGGCCATGTTTATATAGTTTATATGTTTATATAGACCCATGTTTATATCGAAATAAAGTGTTAAGATAATAATATATGGGATATTTTTGTACACACCGTCATCTGACCCCAAACTAAGTAAAGCTTGTGATATGGCTGCCAGAGACTGATACATACATAATTATATATTAATTCATATAAATTTATTAGCTAATTTGAATAGAACCTTCAACTGGGAATATGCTTAATGTAATAACATTAATGTTTTTTTATTAAAAACTGTTTTTTTGTTGTTGATAGTTTATAGTTATGTTATTAGTATCAAAGAGATACAGTCATGTCATGTACAAATGAAAAATTAACCTAATATAATTATTATACTTCAAATAATTAATAACAATAACATTTTAAAGCAATTAGAAGTATATTTTTTTGTTAAAAATATGTACATTGTTATATAAAAATTATAATCAAAGTCTTAATGCCTACTATTTGTCATTTAAAGTTATGTAAATAATATGTTTGATTATTAAAATAAATTCATTTGAATTTTGTGCTCCTTTAAAAATGTCAAAGTCGTAAAACCTTTCAATACTAAAAATATAATTATTAGGAATCAAATTTTAAAAATTCATTTTAGCTGTCATGTGACAAGCCAGCGCTTGAGCCGTGACTTAAAACTGCCCATCGTGGGCGCAGACGTGATATGAACCTACCTAACCAAATTAACCTATACGATATATAACCAATATAGCCGTGGTAGCCCATTTGGGAGACCGCTAGACATGAAAACGTGAGGTCGCGGGTTCAAACCCCGGGCCCGTACCAATGAGCTCTTTGGAGCTTATGTACGGATTTTCATACCACTGGCTTTTCGGTGAAGGAAAACATCGTGAGAAAACCTGCATACGTACGGTGAAGGAATTTAATGGCGTATGTGAATTCACCAATCCGCACTGGACCAGCGTGGCGGATATGGCCCAATCATCCTTTCGGGGGTAGGCTAAAAGTCCAGCAGTGGACTGTTAAAAGGCTGATTATGATGAGGTAGGCTCGGGTTAATGCTGGTCGGGGGTAATCCACAATACAACCATGGTAAGATGTCAGTGCAGCCGGGTCTAAAACGGCCACTTTAAATTAATCATATTAGTATTAGGATCCTATTATGAATCAGTTTACAAATCATAAAACGGCCACACATTGTCAATTCATAATAGGTATTTCGTTTTTAGTTTTTTAGTAGCGTCAAGTTATTATTATTACATAATTATGTAGTAGCTATGTTTTTTTAAAAGTAATTGTAAAATTAAGTCAGCTGAGATTGCGAACTCGTAAATCGTTGTAATCGTATCCAGGTCCTCACGATACAGGCTGTGCCTAGTGTGAGGATCGTTAGATAATTCTATCGAGGGCACATAATCTCTGTATAAGCATGTTCAATTTACTTTAGTATAATTTATCTGTAATAATATTTGTAAATGTTTATACAGTTATAAATATATTTTCATTTTTCATTGCATACGATTCCTATTATGCAATTCATCAGGCTTTTTATTATTTCTTAATTGGCTATAACATAACATATTCTGTGAAACCCATTGGAAAAGGAAGAGAATATAACAAAAATTAAAGGAAAAATAATTTACGGGCGATCTGAGGTCGAGAAGTGGGGGAAATTTAAGGGTAAAATATGGTTTATTTCGATTTCCGGCAAAACTACAAGTCCTATGGCAAAAAGTTAAATGATTAATTTATGATTGCCATCATAAATTTATCTTACAATCAAATGGATTGTGATAAGTCATTAGATTGGTCTATAATTATATATTCGAAGTTTTATAGATTTTATTTTGCAGTCGAGTTTTTTGTTTTTCTTTTGAGGATAATTTTTGAAACGCGCTGTTTCCAAGACATAACTGTGCTAATATGTCTTCTGTGACGTAGCAGCAACTTGACACACCGATGGATATTGTTCAATAACTCAAAGGGAAATGTAACTAATGTCCTGAAACTGATCTCATTTTCCAATGAAAGCGTAGAAGTTTTAACTTCTTTATTATTTTTGCTTTAGAATGGACATTGCATTATTTTAAACAAATATTCATTATTAGAATTTCCGTGTAGTGATTTATGTGAAAATGAGCCAGTTTCTTCTTGCTTAATATTTTTTATTTTATCTCGCCTTTTGCGACCTATTAAACCAGTCTTCATCAGCACTGTTTTGGAATCAAATAAATGATAAGCGTTGTTATAATATTGGCTTGTACGTACAAATACGTAGTAGCTTTTCCTAGTCTGTGGTATAAATACGTCTTCAGAGTTGACAACTCCGTGTAAATATATTAAGTACTCAAAATAATATTTTAACGCCAGTTCTAATTGTTTTTAGTAGGTACAGATTGATGTAGGTAACAAAGCCGATGTTTTTTTCAGAAGAGCATAGTAAATGGTAATACTATGGTGACAGAGGTCATAAAAACTACTTGAAAAGCATTTGTATTTTTGGTAAAATGTAAAATGTAACACATATAGAGAGTTACAAATCCGTTTTAACTGAAAATTTGCGAATTAGCTAAATGTTCTAACATGGCTGATCATCCAACGGAAGTGATCAGTGAAGAAAGAAGCGCAAAAGTAAAGCTCAGTTGGAAGCCATTTCTAAGACAGGTACAATATAAATATATATATATATGTATTTTCCAAATTCGATAAAAAAACAATCTAAATTAAAATAATTATTACTGTATTCCATATCAATTTCGAATGTAACTATTTCGATTTTACCTTCCATAATGGTATTCACAATATCATATCAATATCACTCATCTAAAAGTTTTATGGAAGACATTGCTATTAGCAATGAGGCTGCCTTTTGTATCTATTTCTCAAAAAAAATTCTTGTAATATCTTTTATTTATATCGTTAATATAATGTTATTGTATTGCATATATTAATGAGCGCTAGCAGCAAGGTGCAAAGGGTGCACTTGCACCTCCTGTCAGGAAAGAAAATACATTAAAAAAATACAGAAAAATTAGTTTTTTTAGTTAGGTTTTATTTTAATTTTATTACTACTGTTTTAATAAAAACTGAAGAACAAAAAAAATAGGTTTATTGACATTATATATTCACATTATAATTCTATATTTTATACTAGTTAATAGTATTGTGTGTAGATGCAGATGCACTTACCTAAAATTAATCCTGGTGGCACCCATGTATATAATTATTACTTCTCATGAAAATATTGAAGTTAACTATCCATTTGTTCTATTGGTAGAACAACTCTTTATTCTACCAAGTACAAACGGGTATGACCCTCTTAACACTATTCTCAAATGTTGTTGGAAGTTATTTTATTGTATAACATAGAATCATAAGTTGAAGCTTTACTTGAAGGCGTAGGTCTCGACTAGGATATCGTCGCAAGAAAGGCAGAATTACTGAAGCGCCAAAATAGGCATATTGAGTTATATAGATATTCGGAATCATTGTTTTTTTCTGCGTCGATCAGTCTGGGTCCCATAGCGATACGTGCATTATTTTGGCGTTTCAGTAAAAGGAACAAAGGGGTTTTTTCATCAACCAAAGTCCTTAAACGACACTTTTTTGGCATTTTATTCGTGCCTGTCACCTAAGTAATTTTGTTTTCCTGCAATAAATTACAAGTAAATTTTAAGTAAATTTGGCTTCCGGCAATTTAAAAGCTAATATTTTAGAGTTATAAGTAATTTTGATTGCTATAAATATTTGAATCAAATGGCGGTTAAGAAATTTTGCTTTACTGTTAATTGAAGTCATTTTTACTTAAGCGCCACTATATCACAAACCAGCAGTCCATTTATTATGGTTTGTACTTCTGGACATAGAAAATGACAAATTAATAAAAGTTTACCTTGACGTCATCGAAATTCTTGTGATGGGAAAAAAGTTATGAATTAAAAACGAAAAAAAAAAAACTTAAAACGGCTTTTTCTCGAAATGGTCATTCGGGGCTTCAGTAAATTTGCCTTTCCGGCGACGATATAATTTTGTTCTACTAATAAAATCAATATTAATAATAATATAATATTAATCTATATAGGTATAATAATATTAAAGACAAAAAAGGCTGTAAATACGCGATATAAAAATAAAGTTACAAACCAACTTTCGCATTTATAATGTTAGTGTCAGCTACCTCACACTTAATCTTTAAGATGATAGCAACTATCATAGTGTTTTCTATCTTATTGTAATTTTTATTTCTGGTGTACATAATAAATAATTTATATATATCTATAGAATCACAAATAATTGTATAGCCATTATTGAATATAGAATAACGATAACGAATAAAGAATTTGATTATTTTGATCTGTTTACTTTCTATAATATTTTTAAATTTATTGCTAAATTAATAAATATTGTTTTTGTATTTTACAGTTGTTAATATGCTCTGGAGTATGGGTGTCACATTTTGTATACGGTCTGGTGATCGGCGCTCCCACAGTATTCATTCCTCAAATCAGGAGAGAAGCCAACTCTACAGAAGCTATCAGTGACGAAATGGCATCCTGGCTCTGTACGTATTGACCAAAACACAAATATATATTAAACAACCAAACTAATCTAACAAAACATCTTACAAACATTTTGTGAGCGTAGACAAAATGTTCATCTACGATAAACTTTTTTTTATTAACTTTGATACCATTTGATATAAGATATTAGTGTAAGAGCCCACGACACTAAACCTAGTACGATAAGACTACCAGCAGTGCAAGTACCGTTCTTTATCGATGGTCAAATTTGACAGTTGTGGTCGTCAAATTCGATAAAATGCTATTTGATCAATACTAGCTATGATCGATTCTATGGCATTTTAACGAATTTGACGTACGATAAAGAACGGTACTTGCACTGCAGATGAGATATATATAATTAGATGCGTCATTAATGGGTGAATACGAAATGGAGATGCTGCAATGCAAAAAACCTGGCGAAGCAATTTTAATTTAAAAAAAAAATATTAAAAAAAAAAAGGACTTCTAGTATGATAAGATACCAAGTTTCGTTTGTTCCTCGAAACAGGTGAGGGGTAGAACTACAAGAGAATGCAGTGCTGCCCCTGATTGGCCTTATCACTGGCAGCAGCTGATAAGCGACGCCAAAAATCGAGGTATCTAGTATGATCAGACTACCAAAAAAAACAACGCTCATCTGAAAATACATTAATTTCTGTGTAAGAAAAACCACTGCTGCATTTTTCAAACAGTGGAGAAAGTGGTTGCTGCAGCGATTGAAGGTCGCTCTCCGCGCAGCTGGATTCGGCGTTTTGATTCAATTGTGCCAAGAGGCTCATCAGCAACGAATCCCTAGTTCAGACTTCTTAGTCTTGAGCATCGGCGCAAGTTGCTAGTCTATCGGTCTTTTATCGGATACATTTCGGAGAGTGTGCATCGGATTTGCATGATCTAATTCCCTCCTGCGTATTTCTCTATCGGACTGCCAGAGCGGGCACGAAACTTTCAATCAAGCGACCTTCAATCGCTGCAGCAACCACTCTCTCCACATTTTGGAATATGCAGCAGTGGTTTTTCTGACACAGAAATTAATGCTCTTTCAGATGAGCGTTGTTTTTTTGGTAGTCTGATCATACTAGATACCTTGAGTTTTGACATCGCTTATCAGTTGCTGCCACTGATAAGGCCAATCAGGGGCAGCACTGTATTTTCGTATAGTCCTACCCCTCACTTGTTTCGAGGAAAAAACGAAACTTGGTAGTCTTATCGTACTAGAAGTCGTTTTTTTTTATATTAAAATTGCAGCATCGCTATTTCGTATTCACCCATTGATGACGCGTCTAATTATATAATTATATCTCATCTAGTAGTGTTATCGTACTAGTTTTAGTGTCGTGGGCTCTCCTACTATACATATGTATATAATAGCAAAACGAATTCGACATATTAATTGATTCTATTGTTGATATTTGATTATATAATTCTGATAGTTCAAGTTTAAATTTTAAATTATTTAGTTTACTCCAAAATGCTTGTAATGTTGTAATTATTTTGACAAAGCTTATTTGGGCAAAGTTGACCCTTCCATGCTATTTGGAAAGGTGCCACCAAAGTTGTATTGAATTTCATTGCTGGCGGTTATTAGCGGCCAGCAATTTTCTTTGAAAATCGAATTGTCGAGCTATGTTTCAAAAATAGTTCTTCGCAAATTTATTCAGAATTTGGTTGCATATAAAGTACAAAAAAGCACGGGTAAGAGACAAAAGCGCGGCGCGTTGTTTTTATTTTCATATTCCATAATATTATTCCAATCAATTTATTTTCATGATAATTATTATAAATAACATTGTAAAAATGAACTCTTGAAGCGATGAATCCTCCCAGTTCAATGTGCTTAACACCCCCGGACATTCAAAAATAAGCAAAATTAGTTATTGAAAATGTATTGCAATGGAAAGACGGTTCTGAATTTTAGTATGTACGTCACTACTTTAAACAATTGTTGCATTGAATACATTCTTAAATTACTCGCATTATTGAGTAAAGCATTGGTCTGTCATGACTGACTGCTGGTCACACTATGATGGCCTCTAGCTAAGCTTAGCTACGCTCTCGGCCTTCAAGCTTGGTCAGCATTGCAGCCCTTGCTGTCGTATTTCACGCTATAAAAGCCTCGACCTTCGGTCTCGGTCTTTATTTTAGCTGGTCTATCAAGGGCTGCAATGCTGACCGCGTTGTGATGGCCTGAACTTGCGCTACGCTGCGCTTTCGGCCATCATCATCGCTGCCAGCAACGTAATCATCACAGACCACGGCAGTAATTTACTATTACTCTGAATTATACTAATTACTATTATACTAAGCTCTGTTTATATTTTAACATGATATGCAATTTTCAACGTTTTGAGAGCGTTTTTTTTTTTTGTTTTTTCACTTTCCTTATTTTGTTTCAGCTTCTGTAATTGGATTTAGTGCATTACCGTGCATAATTATTTTTTCGATTCTCACTCGACTCGTTGGACGAAAAATTTCCTTTATTTTGAGCTGCATTGACACCTTTGTTGCCTTTCTTATCTTTTTCTGGAGCGCTACCGTTTTCCAAATGCTCGTAAGCCAAATATTGCAAGGCCTCTTTGCTGCTGGCCATATTGTCGTTTCAGTTATGATATTGACAGAATATATATCTCCAAGATATCGCGGGCTATTTCTTATTATCAAAGCTACGACACTTTTTTGGGGCATATGGACAGCTAACTTTATAGGAACATTTTTTCATTGGAAGAAGATCGGAATGATTGGTATCTTGTGCGCAGCTTATAGTGTAATAACACCAGTTTTTATATGGCCAGAGTCACCTTACTGGCTGGCAAGCAAAGAGAGGTACAAAGAATGCGCAGCAAGCCATCGATGGCTAAAAGGATGTGATGATGAGTCGGAAAAAGAATTAGAAGCTTTGATTAGAACTCAAAAGGAATATATTCGAAGTCATCAAAGCAAAAAACAATCAAGATCAAAGATGTTGAAAGGCTGGTACGTGGTTGTCACAGCTAAACAGTTTTATAAACCTACGCTTATTTCTTTTCTATCAGCACTCTTAATCGTGTTTTCTGGAAAACTGATATGTACAGTATATGCCATTGATATAATGAAGAAAATAACAGGAAATGAATCAATTGCGTACACCGCAATGTTAATTTTGGATGGAGTTACAATAAAAAGTATGTGCGTGGGGTGCGTTTTATCAATTTATCTTAAAAGACGTACGATGCTGCTTGTGGCATCATCGATTAGTGTTTTATTTTTGTTTATATTATCATTGTACTTATATTTGATACAGTTTTCGGTAATAATGGAAAACAATAACGTGTCAGTAAGTTTGTTGTTGTTGTTTACAATAGCTGTAAGCTGTGGACCTCTAATAATGTCAACATCTGTATATGGGGAATTAATACCTATTAGATCTCGTGATTTAGCAGTTTGTCTAATAGTTATTATGCGTAAAATGTTATATGGTATTACTTTAAAAGTAGCGCCCTACATTTTTAAAACATTCGGTTTGCATGGAACATTTTTGGGTTTTGGCATATCGTCATCAGTTGTTGTAATATTGTTGTATATATATTTGCCAGAAACTAAGGACAAAACGTTGCAAGAAATTACAGATAGTATAGAAGGTGTGACTGGAAGAACATCATCGAACGAAGAAGCATTAAATTTAATGATTCCGAAGACCGAGTCCTGTATTGAATCGAGGACCTCTGAAGAATTGTCTAACAAACAAAATACTAACCGACACGGTCATGCAGTAGGAAAACTATGAATTTTGTACCATCTGTTATTAAAAATATTTTTTAAGACCCACTTGCACGATCGATATAAATCGATTTACGAAAATTCAAATGTCAAACCGTATGGTTTTTTTTTTAATATAGATTTAAACCAAGTTTAATTTGTGGTGCAAGCTAGCCTTAATATAATTAACACGTACTCATTGCCAGTTTCGTTCGTTAATTTCATAATGGTAGTTATTAACTATTTGTCATGTATATTTCTTATGTTTTTTGGGTTCCGTACGCAAAGGGTAAAAACGGGACCCTATTGCTAAGCCTACGATGTCTGTCTGTCCGTCCGTCTGTCCATCTGTCTGTCCTACCTATTAATGGCTATATCTTTCGACCCTTAATAGACAGTTGAAACAGTTGAATTTTTTTTTTTTTTTTTAATATGAAACGTTACGGTGGATTAACTAACACATTTACTACTTTTTATAACGGTTTGAAAGATATAGCCGTTAATAGGACAGACAGACAGACAGACAGATGCACAGAGAGATAGAAATTGTGGGCTTAGTAATAGAGTCTGTACAATTAAATATTCTTTTTGTAGATAATATTGTCTGAATAATAAAAAAGTTTTTATAAGAATTATCATAATGTTCATGTATTTTTAAGTACCTAGTAGCTCATTTATTTTTCATTGTTATTATAAATTTTTAAGGTTTACCTGCTCATTATCTTACAAGCATCGTAAAATTAAAAATAAATAATTATTCAGTCAACTGAACTTTTTATTACTTTAAAAAGGTAGTTTATATCCTAAATCTTAGCTTGTTTATAACTTTAATTATATCGTACCAACCTACAGCCTGCTAAACGCTTCAACCAATTTTTATAAATAATAAATGAAAATAAATTCCTCTATTATTATTTCGTCTTTACTTTTATATATTTTTTTAATTAATCCGCCGTGACATTACATATTCTGTGAACATTGCAACTGGCTACGCAATCTATTACGATTCAAAAGATACAGCCGTCAATAGGTAGGACAGACGGACAGACGTACAGACGGACAGACGGACAGACGGACAGACGGACAGACGGACAGACGGACAGACGGACAGACGGACAGACGGACAGACGGACAGACGGACAGACGGACAGACGGACAGACGGACAGACGGACAGACGGACAGACGGACAGACGGACAGACGGACAGACGGACAGACGGACAGACGGACAGACGGACAGACGGACAGACGGACAGACGGACAGACGGACAGACGGACAGACGGACAGACGGACAGACATTGTAACTTAGTAATAGGGTACAATTTTTACCCTTTCGGTACGGAACCCTAAGAATAAGTATTATTGATTTAATCTTTTACAATGAAAGTGTTGTTTTGTGGTCGAGCTTTGATTGGATGATACAATGGATTTTTTAGTTGTCCGAAATAAAATATTTTGAATTTGAATTAGAATTTAATGCAATTTGTTAAAGAATTAATCTTTTATTGTATTAGTTTAGATATTACACATACACACATTACGTTGGATGCAGGCCGCTTCCATTCGGCTCTTCTGGAGATCAATGGGGGAGGCCTATGTCCAGCAGTGGACGTCCTATGGCTGAAATGATGATGATGATGACACATTAGATTATGGTAACCCGAAGGGTGCTGATGATTAGGCACCACTTGGTGAACTCTACTACTAGCAAATAATAAATTTAGCAAGAACTAAATTTCACTTATTTAAGAGGCCTATTACAAAATGAACCATTAAATTGTTTACTATTTGTATTTTCGGGCATATAACGAATAAATAAAACCGTTATCCGAGTCGCGTTGGCAACAAAACGCTCCCTCAGCCAAGTTATAGCGACGATGTATTTTGCCACGCAAGAGTCAGGAGGCCCACGGGGGGAGTGCAACGACAAAAACGAACATAGGTCCGACCTCGATGACGCCTGGTGCGGTACTGAGCGCAGCGCGTGCAAATTCTCGCCTTTTAACGGTTTTAATTTTACTAAAAAACGAATCTATTCACTATCAAAAATCTATCCAAACAATTTTTTTTTTTAATAGGATTGCCAATACATTATTGGATTAATTGATTGGATTTTTTTCAATACATGCAATTTCCAGGTTGTTACGAGCTTTCATTAGAGCATAAAACAAAAAAATAAACTAAATCGACTTTGTTTCGGTTTTTTTTTTTGATCGAGGAAAGTTTTCGTGTTTTGAACCAAACTATAAACTCAAACACAGATGTATCTGTGACATGTATTTTTTTCCAGCTCAAATATTGTAATTTAACTGAATAAAATTGATTTAAAACCGTCAAATTTGGTATAAGAGGCCGGATACCAGAATGTACCAAATCTTCAGTAGGTGCAGGTATACTGATTGAGTAAAACTGGGACGGCAAGCAAGATTGCAGGTTGGCAACGTCACAGGAAGGCATGATAGGCATGTAGGCCGAGTCGACGGAACACCAAGATGACCTGGTTGATGCAGACCACATGTGAAGACACACTTAGTTCTAACCTTGCAGTTTTTACGCGCTACATCACTATCACTACGTAGTATAAAACAAAGTCGCTGTCGCTGTCTGTCCGTTCCTATGTATGCTTAAATCTTTAAAACTACGCAACGGATTTTGAAGCGGTTTATTTTAATAGATAGAGTGATTCAAGAGGAAGGTTTATATGTATAACTAGCGACCCGCCCTGGCTTCGCACGTAAATTACACCCGTGCGAAGCCAGGCGGGCGGGTCGCTAGTGCCCAATAAACACAAAACCTGAAAATAGTTTGTTCAGTATTGGTAGGCTATACAATCGATATAACTATACGGGGTGTGAGGGGAACAATGTCGAAGCCAAAAGAAGGTAATTGTACTCATCATTATGAACAACTTTTACTATGGGACCAGCCCTGAAATCGAGAAAAAAATATCAGCTGTTCTATAGAAAACGGTCATTGACACTCGACAAAATGACAAAACAGCTGATTTTTTTTCGCGATTTCATTGGTCCCATAGTAAAAGTTGTTCATAATGATGAGTACAATTACCTTTTTTTGGCTTCGAGAGTGTTCCCCTTACACTCTGTATAAGGAGGTTTTTAGGGTTCCGTACCCAAAGGATGTAAATGGAACCCTATTACGTTAAGTGTGGTCTTGTGGACAGGACGCATATACGCATAAGCTTTCGTGATTCTTTGCTTTCGTGTGATACTTTAAATAATTGAATACAGCAAGTTGCCCCAGAATACTATCTTTTATTCAACATGCAAGATCATACAATTACCCTATTATTTTATGTATTGTATGATCTTGCATGTCCATGTCATGATCCTCCAGGGCTCTGCAGGTCTGATGGGAAGAGGCCGGACGGGCTGACTCTCGTGCCTTGGAAAAACGGGAAGGTGCCTGATATGGGATGCTACTTGCGTCAGCACTGTCGCAGCCAGCCACTTGAGTCGCACCGTCCACTCACCGTCAGCAGCGGCGGAATATGCCGCTGATAAAACGAGGGAAAAGTACGCAGCGTTGGAGCCGCTGTACAATTTTGTGCCCGTTGCCGTGGAGACCATGGGTTGTTGGGGGACTGGGGCCAAGAAGCTCATATCGGAGATAGGGCACAGGCTCAAGGAAAAGTGTGGTGACTCCCGCTCCGGCTCGTTCCTGGTGCAAAGGTTGGCCATTGCCATCCAACGCGGTAACGCAGCGAGTGTTTTGGGTACCTTTGCGCCGGGAACGGTCAGGGGTGGGTTATTTGAATAGTTATTAGTTTAGTTGTAATTTGACTGAGATTTTATAAATGTATTTATTTAGTACATATTAAAATATTAAAATTTTCTCCATTAAAAACTGTCTAAATTTGGTATATATAAAAATAAAAAACTTGCATGTTGAATAAAATATAGTTTTTACTTTTTGACCCCTAAACACCCTTTTGTTTTTACTTTTTGTAATTTTTATTATTATTTAGTTAATCCGCTGTAATATTACATATTCAGAAAAAAATAACTGGCTATCTATTACGGTTCGAAAGATACGGACAGACATACAATGTAATGTCGTATGACTACAATGAAACAGAAGACCTTTTGACTGTAACTATCTAGGGCAATAGGGTATATATAAAATCCTTGATCTAGGGTTATCCTTCTTCTCTCATCCTCTCCATCCCGTCCCATTTCTCTCCTCTATCCTTTAAGCCACAGATAAACATCACAAAAAAGTGAGCATATGCATACTAATGATTATTGTATAGCCAATCCGATTTATTAAACTTTTACGTAATTTTACAATTCACATTTACTAATTCTTTATCTAATTTTATTTAACTGACAACTTAATACTTATTAGCATACTACTATAATTTTAATCCAATCTAAATCAGTTAATTAATCGATTATCAAATTTGTTAAATACTGTTATATTAATTCTAGACGACATCTATCTTGCATTATAATTATGACTGTGTTAGCTGGTACACACTTAAAACAGGTATTATAAGAGCGCAGATGCCTATATCACAGGTTTTTAACCTAGCATAGGCATCTGAGAGACATTGTGAGTGTAGATATAATTATTGTTTGTACATACATTGATAGATGTAAAATTTCTTCGATACATGTTAATAAAATAAAAAAAGAAAAAAAAGAAAAAAAAGTAGGGCTTAGTAATAGGGTCCTGTTTTTACTCTTTGGGTACGGGATCCTAAAAACTGATGGGAAGTTGAATTTCCCGCCAAAAGTGTAACATATCACTTTAATTAAAGGTATTTTCTATTCTGAAACTTTGCAAATGTACACGATAATACAATAATATGGTTGAGACATTGGGCTCTTGGGAACCGGAATCACACCTCATTTTCAAAAATCTTTCAGAGCGCCTGGTTAATGCGACGCGTGACCAAAATGCTGGCGTGTTTCTGGCTCAACGCATAAGTATTGCCATTCAGCGTGGTAATGCCACCAGCATTCTAGGTACGCTGCCAACTGATATTTGGTGCGAGCATTTGGATTGTCTTTAGACCTTCAACGGTCTATGGGCAGTATAACTGTATTTGTAGTTTTAGTTTTAGCTTGTATTTTGTTTAGTTAATAAAGGCACTTGCCCAGAAAAAAAAAAACAAGTAGGTTGTTAAAAGAAACAAAAAAAATCCGCTAAAATGTAGCCTGTGACACTTTAGCCTTGAATTCCATAGAAAAAAAAACTCATAAAAAAATTATGTGCCGTTGAGCTGGTCTGTAGCAGTTGATGATGATGATGATGATGAGCTGGTCTGATGCTGATGTTGGAAGCGGATCAGTCATAGGTGAATACGTAGCATTCTAATGTATATTCGCACATATACAAGTAGGTACATCATCGTGTGATAATTGAGGAGGTGAAGAAAAGAACCTCACATTTCCAGTTTTTCAAATTTAAGAGAATTCAATTTATAATTTTTTGCCCAAAGAAAAAAAAATACGAAATTTTCAAAAGTGGAAATGTGAGGTTTTTTCTTCACCTCCTCAATTATACTGCCTAGAAATTATTTTTGTGTTTTCAGAAATATCAAAACCTGCTGTAATTAACATACTCGTACTGACTTTAATGCCAATTCAGATTAAAATTATTTATATGTTACCGAAAATGTATAAATTATGGCATTATATTGGGTGACTGGTGAGAGAGATAAATATTCAGAGAGAACTTTGTACACATCATTACGAATAACTTTTACTATGGGACCAACCCTGATATCGAAAAAAAACAGTTGTTCCATACAAAAGTTCATTGACACTCGACGAAATTGTATGGAACAGCAGATTTTTTTTCGCGATATCAGTATAGTAAAACTTCGTGGTACTTTTTTATTCATAACAATTATAGTTATATGTCACAGTGTATAGATTCTTATTATCGTTTAAATAATGATCAAACATGAAAAAAAAACATTTCTATACATTGACCTATAAATGTTCCTATAAAAAAAATAAAAAAAATATTACATAATGTTAAAATTAAATTAAACAATTAGGATAAACAGATGATATTTGTCAATAAATAATAACAATAATAAATAATAAATTAAAATTTTCAGTTTTAAATTAAGATAGCAGAAAAATATTGTAAATAAATTTAATGCCTACTCTACCTTAGGTAGAAAGTCATCCACCTTATAAAATGTGACCTAAGTTTAAAAAAAAAAACATTTATCTCCCCGAATATTTGCATTCGATTATTTGCCAGTATCTCAAAAATTTATGAATTTCATAACATTTAAAATAATGTGTTAAAAACATTGTTTCAAACTATCAAGTTTGTTCACTAGCTTAATATGACACTTGTCATATTATGATAATAAAAAAATATAAGGTAAAATATATCCCGTAAATAATAATTCAGTGTGTAAAAAAGATTTGAAATGTTGTCCATAGTCTGGCCATTTTAGGCGTCACCTAGGCATTGTGTATGATTACTAATTTAATACATTTACGGTAACGTATGCATTATTACATTAATAATTTCAGTTGTAAATCAACCTCTCACTGGAATGTATAAATTATGCAACTTGCATATTATCTAAAACAGGATTCCTCCGTGGCAGTGGTAGGAAAAGGTCGACAGTTCAGATATTAACAGGTAGGAACCTAAAAACGTATCGCACAGAAATAAATTATCTATTCTAATATCATAAAGAGGAAAGATTTGTTTGTTTGTTTGCATTGAATAGGCTCCAAAACTACTGAACTGATTTGAAAAGAAAATTCACTGTTGTGAAGCTACACTATCCCCGGGTGACATATCCCGGCTTAGCCCGTGCGAAGCAGGGGCGGCCTACTAGTAAATTATATAGTAATAGATTTGACATAAAATGTCAAATCTATTACCTTGTTAAGTGGATCAGCCGCCTGAAGTCTATCTATCAATACCATAATCTACAGGGTGTAAGGGGAACACTCTCGAAGCCAAAAGAAGGTAAGTCGCGAAGGTAATTCTGAAAACGCGAAAAAAAAGTCAGCTGTTCCATACATTTTATTTATGATAGCCCGTTGGTCGAGTTGGTAGTGAACCTGCCTTCTGAGCTTGGGGGCGTGGGTTCGATTCCCACCTAGGACAAACATTTGTGTGATGAACATTTGTGTTTGTTCTATATCTGGGTGTTATAATATCTATTTAAGTATGTATTTAAACCTATATATGTATATATATCAGTCTCTGGCAGCCATATCACAAGCTTTGCTTAGTTTGGGGTCAGATGACCGTGTGTGCAAAAATGTCCCAAATATTTATTTATTTATATATTTTTATTTTGTCGAGTGTCAATGACCGTTTTCTATAGAACAGCTGATATTTTTTTCGCGATTTCAGGGCTGGTCCCATAGCAAAAGTTGTTCATAATGATGAGTACAATTACCTTCTTTTGGCTTCGAGAGTGTTCCCCTTATACCCCGTATAATGCCTTCAAGCTGTTGTAGCAGAACGATGAGTCTTGAGTCATAAATGATAGAAGTTTACTTAGTTCAATTTAGTTTTTTATTTTCCAAGCTTGAGTGTTGACGGCTTTTCCACTTCCATTGATCCAGAGAACACTGTATCTAGTACAGTGACCACCAGTTTACACCTTCTACGTTCTAGCAGCATGCGCATGGCGGTTTGTCTGCTTCCATGCAATATCATCACAGGGAACTGTCTGTAACCCCAATAGTCACCATTTTAGCCATAGGATGTCCACTGCTAGATAACCCGTTGGTACAGTTGGTAGTAAACCTACCTTCTTGAGTTTTGGGGCTTGAGTTCGATTCCCACCTAATATTACGCGATTTCAAAGTTTTATTTAATTTAAAAAAATAAAAAAATAAAAAATATTTTTTTTATACACAGTTTAAAACCAACTGCACAAAAATATATACATTAGTTGTAATTAATTATTTTAAAGTACAGCCATTAATAGGTCTATAATAGTGGTAGTAACAATGTCGTGCAAAATCACTACTAAAAACATACTACATACTTTAGTGCAAACTAAGCGCTAAAGAGCTAAGCTTCAATAAATTTATAAAAAAAAGTAATTAATAATATTAAGCACATTTATATTTATAGGTTGGTTTCGTAGTAAAAGATATTCATAATGATTCGTACAATAACCTCCTTTCGGTTTCGTACAGTCTATATGAGTACCGTGTATATATTTGACAACAAATGGCGAATCAACGCCAACCTTTTTTAAATATTGTGATTGGTCAAGGGGTTTGAAAGAACGGATACGCGAGTCACAGTTGCAGTTTTTTTAATTTTATTTTTTATAGTAGATAGGCTTGCGTTTGGCTGCCATCTCGCCTGATGTTAAGCGACGATGCGGTCTATGATGGAGCACGCTTGCATAGAAGAAACCGATTCACTCTTGACTTGAAGACACCCAGATTGTAACTGACGGGGAAAACCCATTCAGGCAGCGAATTCCAGTTCACTGGTCTAGCAGTTCGCACAATAAATGTGGAATCAAAGCGCTTCGTACGGGTTCTCGGAATATCAACCATAAAATGATGTCGATTTTTTTAACAGAACAGAGTCCGTATCTCACAATCAAAGACTGGCTTTATATATCCCGGTGACCTGTTTACCCAGTTCGGGCGGCCCTGACCTTAGTCCTGGGATTGTTTACCTGTCACTGCAGTTATTGGTATTCCGGTATTTAGGGCGCAGGTGATGGGAATCTGATGGATTTATTATAGACGGCTGTTTTATTGGGTATGCGGGAATGCTAAGGTTGGCATTGGTGCCTAATATAGAAAGTAAGCGAGTAAAGTCACAATGATAATGATAATTTTATTCATAATAATCATCATCATCCAGAAGACGTCCACTGCTGAACATAGGCCTCCCCATTTAACCTCCACACTGAACGATAGCCTGCCTTTTGCATCCACTGGATGCCCGCGACTCTCACAATGTCGTCGGTCCATCTAGTGGGAGGCCTCCCTACGCTGCGTCTTCCGGTTCGTGGTCTCCACTCCAGAACCTTTCTTCCCCATCGGTTATCGGTTCTTCGAGCGATGTGGCCTGCCCATTGCCACTTCAACTTGCAAATTTTAACAGCTACGTCGGTGACTCTGGTTCTTTGGCGAATATCCACGTTTCGGATTTTATCGCGCAAAGAAACTCCGAGCATAGCTCTCTCCATTGCCCGCTGTGTGACTCTGAGTTTTTGCAAAAGGCCAACAGTTAAGGACCACGTCTCAGTACGTATTCATAATAATAATTACATGTAAACATTTAAAAATAGTAGATAAAAATGGTAGGTTTTTAGTAGGCCTCCCACTAGATGGACCGATGACATAGTGAGAGTCGCTGGCATCCAGTGAATGCAAAAGACAGGCTGTCGTTCAGTGTGGAGGTTAAAGGGGGAGGCCTATGTTCAGCAGTGGACGTCTTCTGGCTGATGATGATGATAATGAACCCTATATCCCCCTGAGAGAAATAACCTGGGCCTTTTCAAGGCCAGAGTGAATAGGTATCTTCTAAGTCTGCGTGCTTCATCTTCGACCACATCGTCGCTTACCAACAGGCGAGTTGGTGGTCAAACGCGGACTTATCAGCGTTAAAAAAAAATATATATATAAACTAGGCTAAGCTCAGGGTACCCAAGATACAGGCTTAGCCTATATAGTTTGGGGCCCACCGAAAATGTTTTATTTAGGTCTCTCATATTGTGTATATCTATTGTAAATTTTTATGTGCTCTTTTTTGGAAATAAATTATTATCTTATCATATCTTATCTTATCTTATAAAATAAGAACCCCAAAAGAGTATGAGCATGGCAACTGCAGTTACCTTGCGGCCGACAGGTGAACAGAGTACCGATATGCCGTCACTTGACCCAGTTGTGGGGCCGCACGATTTAAACATTATTTTCATAATGCGATGCTTCAGGGTCTTTTCTTTTCCGATATGAAGCTTCTTTATTACACTCTGTATATAAGCTACACTTGCAACTAACCTAAGTAACGTAACAATGTAAAATATATAGTATGTAAGTGCCAAATTTGCAGCCGAAAGGTAGTATAATGGCGAACCATCTTTCTACATGACACCTGTAACTTTGTAAACCCATTATACGCAAAAAATCCTTTTTTTTTAACCTATACTGTCCCACTGCTGGGTAAAGGTCTCCCCCATCTTCCATAAATCTCGGTCCTTCGCCACCTCTTGCCACCTCTTGCAAAAAATACTAATAAATAAATAACTAATATTGTAATCAAATCTTGCAGGTAGATTTTACTTCAAATGTAACAAACAATAACATGTAAATTTATTTAGTTATTTTTGCGACGACGAACTTTAAATTTATTTTTAGCAGTGTTCTCATGGAAGAGTCCTACTCGTACTTGTCCGTTTTTTTTAACGCGAATGAGTCTGCGTTGGACCACCTACTCGCCTGTTGGTAAGCGACGATGTGGTCGAAGATGAAGCACGTAGACTTAGAAGATACCTATTGGCCTTTAAGGTGGTTCGTTGCACAAATGGCTGGAAATTCAAATTCCAAACAGTTTTCTTGTCCTTGTAGCCAGGCCGGATAATTATTGTTAACAACCATGATGTTTGCGCAGATTGATTATTATTCTTTACAAAATCATGTAAAGCCATTTATCTCTAATGCCCATTATTACTTACATTTATGAATAAATAAATTTTTGCTGTTTCAAACTGTTTATTCACAAATATAAGTAATATGGTGGGTTACTGTTAAATAATTGTACATTATAATGTAAAGAACAGCCAACATTTTGCGCAAACACTGTGCTATCTAAAAATAATTACCCGGCCTGGCTACCAGGACCAAAAAACTGTTTAAAATTTAAATTTCCCGCCATAGGTGAATCGAACCACCTTAAAGGGCCCAGATTATATGTCTCAGGAAACAAGGAAGCGGGTAGGTTGTTCCAATCCTTGGCCGTACGGTTTAGAAACGTAGAATCGAAACGTTTGGTACGTATTCAATCTTTTTTCGCTATTTCAGCATCGGTCACATTGTAAAAGTTTTTCATTGAAGTTAATATTATGGAGGATGAGAAATCGGCAAAGCCAGACAATTGCACGGCCTTAGGACTTTGGTTTCTTTGCAATTGGGAAAAAAAAATATTTCTATGGTTTGCCCCTCCCTGTCCCCCCTTGGCGACGCCCTTGATCACACGCACCATTCGATATCCCCTGGCATGTGGCCACGTGGCTTACTCGTGCAAAAGCAAACTTTGACTTCATCCTTCATATCAAGATCAAGACAAGTGGTTATATTATGTTTGATTTCTAGGTACCTACCCTATAGTCCTTTGTGCTATTGTTCCCAGTCTCGGGCTGATCTCGTCATGATAAGACCCGCAATGGGTCTAATGTCATCGACCTATTTGGTAGGTTGTCAACTAAAGGTATGCTCAACTCTCTGATCAAAGGACAGGAGAAATTTTAGTTCGTAGAATCTGTTTGTGAAAATTTACAATATTTTTCCGGATAACCTCGCCTTATTAATGTATTCAATGTATTCTCTGTATTCAATGTATTCTCGTCCAAGATACCACAGTGCATAAAGACAAGGGTCTTTGACTAGTGTGTGTTGCCAGTGATGACATATGGTACTGAGACTTAGTCCTTAACTGTTGGCCTTTTGGAAAAACTCAGAGTCACAAAGCGGGCAATGGAGAGAGCTATGCTCGGAGTTTCTTTGCGCGATAAAATCCGAAACGTGGACATTCGCCAAAGAACCAGAGTCACCGACATAGCTGTTAAAATTTGCAAGTTGAAGTGGCAATGGGCAGGCCACATCGCTCGAAGAACCGATAACCGACGGGGAAGAAAGGTTCTGGAGTGGAGACCACGAGCCGGAAGACGCATCGTAGGGAGGCCTCCCACTAGATGGACCGACGACATAGTGAGAGTCGCTGGCATCCAGTGGATGCAAAAGGCAATCTGTCTTTCAGTGTGGAGGTTAAAGGGGGAGGCCTATGTCCAGCAGTGGGCTTCTTCTGGCTGATGATGATGATGGTTAATGTATTAAACTTAATGGATTTAATAACGTGCCTTAATTTATTCTTCATACATGTCGTCTGAGAGGCGAGACGCACCTATTAAAAGTTATAAGTACACGTAAACACTGGGGTCGACGACCGATAACAAACAACCCAGGAAACTTGACGAAATTGTGTCCGGAACTTCTCTTATTATATACTTTCTGATTATGCAGGTTTTTTCTATAATTCTGTGTACAAAACTGCTAACGTAAGTGATATAGACATTAAAATGTGTAGTATATCTTTTATTTCATCATCATCATGTTTCATAAAACCTTTTTCGTATTTATTCTAACTCTTTGTTTTTGTTACACACAGGCACTATATACAGGCATGATTACGATTCCATTATTTTAAAATTCAAAACTAGAGACAGAAAGAACCAGAGAGATGGCACCAAAGAGTAGTATCTCTGGGACAGGCTGGCAAGCTAAGCGGAGTGTATGATAAATATGGAAAATAATAAAATAAGCGTCTGAGTCCTTGAAACCTGGAACCTTGACCCTAGAAAGTCCTCGAGACCTGGAACCTTGACCCTAGAAAATCCTCGAAACCTGGAACCTTGACCCTAGAAAGTCCTCGAGACCTGGAACCTTGACCCTAGAAAATCCTTGAAACCTGGAACCTTGACCCTAAATTCCAGAAGACACCACGTAGGATCTGGACCACCCAGGACTGGCTGCCCTTGATTTGACACCGTAGTAAGTGGCCTATCTTATTCTTGATAGAATCCGACTCTGAAAAACCTGGTCTGTGACAACCAAAACTAAGTATCCCTCTTTTCAAATTCCCAACCCGAGTGCTCTATTCAACTTTCTCCTTTTCTCTAAAACTGTGAACTGTGGACTGTGTTTCGAATTAAATAGTGTCTGTGTAACAATATTGTTTTCTCTTTGGCATTAGGGATAGGTAAGGTTCTGTTCCTGTCCAGTCTCATTCCTCGTAACTGGGTGTGGCAGTCGTGCTCCTGGCTTAGGCAGGTCTAGCCTGGTGGTAGGCGAAGCCGGAGGCGTCTGCTACACTACAAATGTTGGTACAATATGTAATACTGTTTAGAGCGACGGTGGCTGAGCAGAAGCATGTGTGCTTTTCAATTTGACGACACCCGGTTCAATCCTCGGTCCTTCACCAATCACTTATTAAGTCTATACTATATAAAGAGGAAAGATTTGATTGTTTGTTTGTTTGCATTGAATAAGCTCCCAAACTACTCCGATATGAAAAATTATTCCACTGTTGGGAAAGCTACACTATCCCCGGGTGACATCCTACTATGATATTATAAACAAGAAAGTTTGTATGTATGGATATATGGATGTTTGTTCCTCTTTCACGCAAAAACTACCGAATGGATTTTAATGAAAGTTTACAATAATATAGCTTATACATTAGAATAACACATAGGCTATAACGGGTTGTAGTATCGAGGCCAAAGGCCGAGCTCTACGCGTACGAAGTAGCGGGTTACAGCTAGTAGTCAATATGCAAAAAGGGCAGCAAGGTCGTTTGCTGCGAGTTAGACTAGAGAAATGCACCTCATTTAGGCCAAATATATTTGCTTCGCAACAGGCACGCCACCTGACCATATCTCCCTTGCTTGTCTGATCTGAGGGTTTGAATAGCAAGCGGAATGACAATAAAACTAACATTTTCAGAGGCATTGACTTAGGCTTTCCACCTTAAGTGGTCGTTACACCCATTAAGCATAAGTTTAGGGAACTACCTTCACTACACTGAAGTTAATTTGCTTAATTACGTAGATGGAAGAAACTAAAGAGACATCTCCACGAAAGATTCTAGTTCGAAAATCATGTCGGTCCGATACCATGAACAAACAAAACGTGAAAATAACCGAACAACATGGGGTTCTTCAAAAGGCGAGTTAATAGAGTCCTTAGGGGTCGACGACGTATTTTTTTTTGTTAAAATTTAGATGACCGTAGATTCAATGTCCTTTAGTCGTAATATTAAACATGTTTACATGGTATTAAGAGCGTCAAACAAATCATAGTCACAGTCAGAGTCAAGCTAAGTAAGTCACAGTCAAGTCAAACCCATGGCCCTGTAAAGTGGTGGAGATTTACAAGAGGCTCCTATGCAGTTTTGGAAACAACACGAAAAGACATGTTTCACCTCGTTATATCACTTGCCCACACTCGAGCACGTTTACGAGCACTTAATAAATAATAATTCACCATTTAGTATACATTAACATACGAAATTACACAAGTTTAGGAAAATTATTCAACGAGCCGACATGTTTTTTTCCACGTTCGCGCCAAAACCCAACGTATTTTAATGCCTCTGGTGTTACAAGCATCCATAAGTGACGGTGACTGCTTACCATCAGGCAGCCCGCCTACTTGCTTGCCACCTATGGCATAAAAAAGAGAAAAAAAAAGCGTGGGGTTAGTGACAAAAAGTTTAGTCCTTACCTTTTCCTTGTACAACTTATGGAGCGGGCGCATATGCGTGATCCAGCTTCTGCTAGTTTAGCCACTGGTTTCCTGAAAACCAGAACTTCCTTGATTTCGCGCAGGCTTCCCCGAGTGTCTACGTTGTTGAGGCTATTGTTTTAACGTTACGTCCAACCCAGCGTGGTGGTCAGTAATTAAATATTCCGGTTACCCATCCTAAGACTGACTGGATAGCTTAGCAATTTTAATCTCTTAGGGTCAGGCAGTTGTGCTGCAGTCGCCCCAAATGAAAACAATTTCAGTAAGTCGCTCTTGAAGATGACGTCTTAGCAAAACAAAGACAGAGCTTCGCGTCAGGTGATAAATCGTTGGGTAATTATCACTTTTGGTTCATTGACTTTTAATTTGAATTTCTTTCTGGTATTTGGCACGAAGACATATTTCACAATAAATAGCCCAAGGTGTCAATTAACACTCAAAAATATTGTGTCCCTCAGATTTTGGAAAAGTATGGTTTCTCAAGTTTGGTCAAAAAAAGCTAATCAATGGGTATTTTTACCGTACAAATAGTGGACAAAAAATATTTAGTTTTATATTTTGACTTGTATAATATACTCATATACTCATGAAAAGTTCAAGTTTCCGACCTTGAGTTCGTGTGAGCTTTAGCCAGTATCTTGAATTGAAAACGCAAAAATTTGCTTCTTTTTAAATTTTAATATTGTTTATACAGTTGCCTATTTTCAATGGTAAATATAAAAAAGAACAATTCAAACATTTCCCCCCTCTTTTTCCGTCGGGGGTTAAAATAGATATCTAGATAGAAACTCTATAATTATTGTCCATATCAGAGATATAAATTGCGTACCGATTATTGATTAACATCAGGCGAGTTGGCGGCCAAACGAAAGCCTATTCCTTAATAATAATTTTAGAAAAAGATAGAGATACACAAGAGTGCCGCGCTGCATGTGACATTTTATCACTAAAACCCACAGATCTAAACTCTATCTGTAATAAAAATAACATAAAGACTCATTGATTCAATATAAATATTCATGACATTTTTGCACACACGGTCATCTGACCCCAAACTAAGCAAAGCTTGTGATATGGCTGCCAGAGACTGATATACATACATATATATTTTTAAATACATACTTAGATAGGTATTAACACTCAGATATAGAACAAACATCACAGTTCATTTATTTCTCAAATATGGGTACATTGGTGTACACCTTATGAATGTTTGTCCTAGGTGGGAATCGAACCCACGGCCCCAAGAACAGAAGGCAGGTTTCCATCAACTGGACCAACAGGCTATCGAATCGATTTATTATCTTTATATTATCTCATATTAAGATATTTCATGCAGTTTTGACTACACGTCCTTACGGAATTCTTTTTTTGCCTCATAAATAACTGCAATAAACTTACCTCGTGAATTGTAAATACCTACTCGTACGACCTCGTAGTAAGACTGAAATGCAATTCAAAACTGGTTATCTAGTTCTAAACCAAATTTCAACTGACCCTTGAAACGGGTAAAATTTTAGGGAGCAATTCATCAAGTACTTCAGGAGGTTGGGGTCTTCGACCGCTGAGTGCCTATTTGCAAATTACTATCAGGGATGGATTCAATGCGAAATCGGAAATTATAGAAGATTGTCACACAAGGGATGTCGGTGAAGCAATCACTGACAATTGTGTAAGAATCTACTTAAGGTTTAAGGTTATTTTTTTAAGACAATTTGGAAACCTTTTTCATACCAAAATCGAGTTGCATGACAGGTAGATCGTGGTTATATATTCAATGACATTCCGGAAACAAACAAAACTCAAAACTGAGTCAGGGGACAGTTAGGTTAAAGTTATTTATTAATAGCTGCGCCCCGCGGTTTCACCCGCGTAGTGATGAAAAATGGTGATGATGATGATGAAAAGTAGCCTATGTCACTCTCTGGCTCTTGAAATATAACCATGCAAAAAATCTGGTCGATCTGGTTTTCCGTTGCAGCGTGATAGAGGAACAAACATCATATTCATATTTATTCATAAAATGTTATTTTACATGTCAAATCGTATTATAAATTAAATTAAAATTATAGTAATCAAATTATAAATAAGTAGGTACATACACGAATCAAATAGTTAAAAAGTCAGTCATAATAAATTAAAAAGAAAAATTACAATTAATGTAGTTAATTAATCCATATAAATTAAATTCATCATCATCATCATCATCATCAGCCAGAAGACGTCCACTGCTGAACATAGGCCTCCCCCTTTAACCTCCACACTGAACGACAGCCTGCCTTTTGCATCCACTGGATGTCCGCGACTCTCACAATGTCGTCGGTCCATCTAGTGGGAGGCCTCCCTACGCTGCGTCTTCCGGTTCGTGGTCTCCACTCCAGAACCTTTCTTCCCCATCGGTTATCGGTTCTTCGAGCGATGTGGCCTGCCCATTGCCTTCAACTTGCAAATTTTAACAGCTATGTCGGTGACTCTGGTTCTTTGGCGAATATCCACTGGCGAATTAAATTAACTTAACTTATATAATCTTACTAATATTATAAATGCGAAAGTTTGTGTGTAAGTGTGTAAGTGTGTAAGTGCGTAAGTGTGTAAGTGTGTATGTTTGGCTGAAGTCACCGCCGAAACTACTGGTCCGATTTGGATGAAATTTTAAATGTATATAGCTTATACCCTGGATTAACACATAGGCTACTTTTTGTCCCGAAAAATTGCACGGTTCCTGTAGGATAATTTCAATTACACATATCTCCACAACGGCTCAACAAATAAGTATGAAATTCGGTATAGAAACAGGCAAGCAGCCACATTGCAACACAAGCCACTTTTTATCCCGGAAAATTTGACAGTTCCCGTGGGATGGTATAATCATTCTTTTCCACAACGGCTCAACAAATAAATATGAAATTTGGTAAAGAAATAGACAAGGAGCCATATTAAAACACACAATACTTTGTATCCCGGAAAATTTTACAGTTCCTGTAGGATAACTTCAATCACACAACTGTGTAACTGTTAAACAAATTTTGATGAAATTGGTATGGAGGTAGATTATACACTGAATAATATTATAACATAACCTAATTCTGATCCTGGGAAAATGAGTGGTTCCTGTAGGATAACTTTGATCATTTAACTCCGGATTTCGATGAAATTTGGTATGGAGGTAGCATATTCTCTAAATTAACGGATTTTGATGAAATTTGGTATGAAGGTACAATATTCCTTGGACTATCACATGAGTTACTTTTTACCCGGAAAAAATCTATGGTTCCTGTAGTATAACATCAATCTCTCAACTCTGTGACTGTTTAACGGATTTCGATGAAATTTGGTATGGAGGTAGCATATTCCCTGGATTAAAACTAAGGCTATTTTATACCGACAATATGTAAGTTCCTGTAGGATAATTTCAATCACTCAACTCTATGACTGTTTAACAAATTTAGCAAGCCGCAAGCGGCCCGCGAGTGTTAGTTAAGCACAAGTGACGTACAAAAGAGAAAAAAAATACTTTCTAGGTCGCGCGGTTCGCTGAGCCGCAAGCGGCCCGCGAGGGCGAGTGTGAAGCACAAGTGACGTACAAAAAGAAAAAAAAACTTTCTAGGTTGCGTGGTTCGCTGGGCCGCAAGCGGCCTGCGAGGGCGAGTGTCAAGCACAAGTGACGTACAAAAGAGAAAAAAAATACTTTCTAGGTCGCGCGGTTCGCTGAGCCGCAAGCGGCCCGCGAGGGCGAGTGTCAAGCACAACTGACTTACCAAAAAGAAAAAAAAAACTTTTTTAGGTCGCGCGGTTCACTGGGCCGCAAGCGGCCCGCGAGGGCGAGTGTCAAGCACAAGTGACGTACAAAAAAGAAAAAAAAAACTTTCTAGGTCGCGCGGTTCGCTGGGCCGCAAGCGGCCCGCGAGGGCGAGTGTCAAGCACAAGTGACGTAAAAAAAGAGAGAAAAAAAAATCTAGGTTGCTCGGTTCGCTGGGCCGCAAGCGGCCCGCGAGGGCAAGTGTCAAGCACAAGTGACTTACCAAAAAAAAAAAGAAAAAACTTTTTAGGTCGCGCGGTTCGCTGGGCCGCAAGCGGCCCGCGAGGGCGAGTGTCAAGTACAAGTGACTCACCAAAAAGAAAAAAAAAAGTTTCTAGGTTGCGCGGTTCGCTGGGCCGCAAGCGGCCCGCGAGGGCGAGTGTCAAGCACAAGTGACTTACCAAAAAGAATAAAAAATATTTTCTAGGTCGCGCGGTTCCCTGGGCCGCAAGCGCCCCGCGAGGGCGACTGTCTAGCTCAAGTGACGTAAAAAAGAGAAAAAAAAAATTTCTAGGTTGCGTGGTTCGCTGGGCCGCAAGCGGCCTGCGAGGGCGAATGTCAAGCACAAGTGACGTACAAAAGAGAAAAAAAATACTTTTTAGGTCGCGCGGTTCGCTGGGCCGCAAGCGGCCCGCGAGGGCGAGTGTCAAGCACAAGTGACGTACAAAAAAGAAAAAAAAAACTTTCTAGGTCGCGCGGTTCGCTGGGCCGCAAGCGGCCCGCGAGGGCGAGTGTCAAGCACAAGTGACGTAAAAAAAGAGAGAAAAAAAAATCTAGGTCGCGCGGTTCGCTGGGCCGCAAGCGGCCCGCGAGGGCGAGTGTCAAGCACAAGTGACTTACCAAAAAGAAAAAAAAAACTTTCTAGGTTGCGCGGTTCGCTGGGCCGCAAGCGGCCCGCGAGGGCGAGTGTCAAGCACAAGTGACTTACCAAAAAGAATAAAAAATATTTTCTAGGTCGCGCGGTTCACTGGGCCGCAAGCGCCCCGCGAGGGCGACTGTCAAGCTCAAGTAACGTAAAAAAGAGAAAAAAAAAAATTCTAGGTTGCTCGGTTCGCTGGGCCGCAAGCGGCCCGCGAGGGCAAGTGTCAAGCACAAGTAATGTACAAAAAAGAAAAAAAAAATCTAGGTTGCGCGGTTCGCTGGGCCGCAAGCGGCCCGCGAGGGCGAGTATCAAGCACAAGTGACTTACCAAATAGAAAAAAAAATACTTTCTAGGTTGCGCGGTTCACTGGGCCGCAAGCGCCCCGCGAGGGCGACTGTCAAGCTCAAGTGACGTAAAAAAAGAGAAAAAAAATATTTCTAGGTTGCTGGGTTCGCTGGGCCGCAAGCGGCCCGCGAAGGCAAGTGTCAAGCACAAGTGACTTACCAAATAGAAAAAAAAACTTTCTAGGTCGCGCGGTTCGCTGGGCCGCAAGCGGCCCGCGAGGGCAAGTGTCAAGCACAAGTGACGTACAAAAAAGAAAAAAAAAACTTTCTAGGTTGCGTGGTTCTAGCACAAGTGACATACAAAAAAGAAGAAAAAAACTTTCTAGGTCGCGTGGTTCGCTGGGCCGCAAGCGGCCCGCGAAGGCGAGTGACAAGCACAAGTGACTTACCAAATAGAAAAAAAATAACTTTCTAGGTCGCGCGGTTCGCTGGACCGCAAGCGGCCCGCGAGGGCGAGTGTCAAGCTCAAGTGACGTAAAAAAAGAGAGAAAAAAAAAATCTAGGTTGCTCGGTTCGCTGGGCCGCAAGCGGCCCGCGAGGGCAAGTGTCAAGCACAAGTGACTTACCAAAAAGAAAAAAAAAACTTTCTAGTTCGCGCGGTTCGCTGGGCCGCAAGCGGCCCGCGAGGGCGAGTGTCAAGTACAAGTGACTTAGCAAAAAGAAAAAAAAAACTTTTTTAGGTCGCGCGGTTCGCTGGCCCGCAAGCGGCCCGCGAGGGCGAGTGTGAAGCACAAGTGACGTACAAAAAAGAAAAAAAAAACTTTTTAGGTTGCGTGGTTCGCTGGGCCGCAAGCGGCCCGCGAGGGCGAGTGTCAAGCACAAGTGACATACAAAAAAGAAAAAAAAAACTTTCTAGGTTGCGCGGTTCGCTGGGCCGCAAGCGGCCCGCGAGGGCGAGTGTCAAGCACAAGTAACTTACCAAATAGAAAAAAAAAAACTTTCTAGGTCGCGGGGTTCACTGGGCCGCAAGCGCCCCGCGAGGGCGACTGTCAATCTCAAGTGACGTAAAAAAAGAGAAAAAAATTTTTTCTAGGTTGCTCGGTTCGCTGGGCCGCAAGCGGCCCGCGAAGGCAAGTGTCAAGCACAAGTGACTTACCAAATAGCAAAAAAAAACTTTCTAGGTCGCGCTGTTCGCTGGGCCGCAAGCGGCCCGCGAGGGCGAGTGTCAAGCACAAGTGACGTAAAAAAAGAGAGAAAAAAAAAACTAGGTCGCGCGGTTCGCTGGGCCGCAAGCGGCCCGCAAGCGCGAGTGTCAAGCACAAGTGACGTACAAAAAAGAAAAAAAAAACTTTCTAGGTCGCGTGGTTCGCTGGGCTGCAAGCGGCCCAGCCAGGCCAGGAATTTTACTTTAGATCTCCTGCTCATAAAGCACCGTGTACCTACCGACCATCAATATCCAGAATGAAATACATAAAACGTATTTAGTAGCGTCCTAAAATAAAGCTTTTTGCTGAGAACTTCATAATTTTTCCCTAGAACAACGCGGGCAAAGCCGCGGGCGGAAGCTAGTACATTTATAAAATTCTTCAAACGCATAAAAAGACTGCTCGAAGTTTGCATCCATACATCTATACATACAAATAATAATGATTAGTAGGATAGTAGGAAGTAGGATGAAAATCTGTTAACTCTTTTCGTGCCAAAACCAAGTCAGATGACAGGCTTAACAGGTAGGTTAGAGTATTTTAATATGAGCCAAAAAAAAGTTGCTGAAGCAAGTTGGATTGTTGTTAATTAAGAGTACATTTTATAGTATTTCAAATCGGTGACTATTTCAACAGAAGTTATACTATTTTCTTTTTGACGACTTTAAAGTGATAGTTGTAACACTAGTTTTAAGTCTTTTTTGTTATTTGTCTCTCATTTCTGATGGGAACAAAAAAAGCCTTCCATCCATCGATCTAAATGTACTACGTACATTAATTTCTTTGCTTCCATCTATCTTGTTTGATTTGAGCAAAATACAAGTTTTAGCCATCTTTTACTAAAGTCTGTAATATTTCACTCAGCTGAATTAAAAACCACAGTTGGTCAACCGAGTCCGTCCCTGGACATGACCATCGGCACTTCATTCCCTTTGAACAAGTTGAAAGCGAACTCTTTCAGAGGTCTCTGGAGCTTATTGTTTATTCATGTTTACTTTGACAATCTCTCTGTTTCGGCTTCTATTCGACATTGATCAGATTCTTTTAGGATCTTCTGTTATTACTTCATTAACTGTTCGAAACTGGGGAAAAAACAATCGAAGAACTTATAAGAATAATTAGTATCTATTTATATACTATTTTTTTTGGCATAGGTGGCAAATAAGCTGACCGGCTACCTGATGGTTAGCGATCACCGTCGCCTATGGATACCTGCAATACCAGGGGCATCACAGATACGTTGCCGACCCTAAAGTTTCCTAAAATCTTTTAAAAAGAGCTTTTTAAATCGATACCGCTTTATAGTTGTTATTTTGAAAACCCGTACGAAGTTCTTTGATTCCACTTTTATTGTATGATTTGCTAGCCTGTGGAATGCGCTGCCTGAAGGAGTGTTCCTTGAAACAGTTACAATCTGGGTGTCTTCTAATCACGAGTGAATCGGTTTCTTCTAGGCAAGCGTGTTCCAACGTAGACCGCATCATCTACATCAGCCGAGTTGCTGGTTGGTGTCGTTAGATTAATTTTCAAGCCAAAAGTGTCACAGGCTATATTTTGCAGTCGAGTATTTTCTTTTTCTTCTAATGATCAACTTTTTTTTTACTGGGGCAAGTGCTTTTATTAACTTAAAAAATACAAGCTAATACTAACACTACAAATACATTTTATTTATATTACACGGGAATTACTCACGTAAGATTAAGCCGGTCACTCCAACTATAGTTTCAACTGCATAAGACGGTCTTTTTCAAGGTGAATGCACGCGTGCGGTTGCGTCTAGTGAAATGAAAATCGTGAATCGTGAAATCGTGAATCGTCGTAAAATGTGTGAAAACCACGTCAGTTTCTATAATAAAACTACAAATACAGTTTGACTGCCTATTAGAGACTGTTGAAGGTCTAAAGACAATCTAAATGCGCAAGCCCACTGGCAGCGTACCCAGCATTACCACATCGAATGGCAATGCTTATGCGTTGAGCCAGAAACACGCCATTATTTTGGTCACGCGTCGCATTAACCAGGAGCTCTGAAATATGTTTGAAAATGAGGTGAGCTCCCGGTCTCCAAGGGCCCAATGTCTCGACCCCAAACGTCTCAAATATGTAACCACTGCTGAGGTTAGCATATTTGCGTCGCTTGTGTTGCACTTGTTTATTGAATTTATAGTGGTCAGATTTTAATTTGAAAAATATGTTCCTCTATCGGTGGAAAATTAGGGGATGGACTCCGGTTATTAAATATATAATACTACTTAACTATACAAGCTACTCAAATTTTACAACTCTTAAATAATTGCTTTTCCCCTATTGATGTAAGTAAATAGGGGGAAGATACGGGACGAACTTCTTGACGTGGACCGCACAAATTAGGCTCACTGGCCTAATAGACTTCAGTCACGATCGAACTGTTGTTTTGATAGCACGTGAATTACTTGTCAATATTCTGTTTAAATAAAGCAGCAAAAATTACTTCCTGCGTTTTCACAAGGTGCACCAACAGTTTGAAGACAAAAAACAAGTTTCACGGGATTACTTTTCATTCGTTAATACTTAAAAACAATTAACTTACATCACTTCTATGGTCTAGTGTAGTGTCTAATGGAGCGGTGAAGTTGACGTTTACAGTGTAGACGTCAACGTTGCCGCTGACTCGAGCCAAAACAGAGCCATATTTATTGAAATGAAGATACATAAAGAGAACGAAAGCCCGTTGGTCCAGTTGGTAGTGAACCTCTTCCTTCCTTCTGAGCTTGGGTGCGTGGGTTCGATTCCCACCTAGGACAAACATTAATGTGATGAACATTTGTGTTTGTTCTATCATCATCATTATCATCCACAGCCTTCCTTATCCCACTGCTAGGTATAGGCCTCTCTCTTGCTATGCCATCTGCCTCGGTCCCATACTAATCTAGTCCAGGTTCGACCCGCGATAGTAATAATATCGTCGACCCATCTTGCAGCTGGACGACCAACGCTCCGCTTACCTTGCCTCGGCCACCACTCTGTTAAGACCTTACCTCTATATCTGGGTGTTAATATCTAAGTATGTATTTAAAACTATATATGTATGTATATCAGTCTCTGGCAGCCATATCACAAGTTTCGCTGAGTTTGGGGTCAGATGACCGTGTGTGCAAAAATGTCCCGAATATTTATCATCTCTATCTCTTCTCTACATAGTATAAATTGAAGTCGCTTTCCGTGTCTGCCTGTCTGTCTGTATGTCTGTATGTCCGCTAACTCCTCCTAAACCACGCAACGGATTTTGATGCGGTTTTCACCATCAGTTAGATATATTTTCACGGAAGGTTTATATATATAACTAGCTTCCACCCGCGGCTTTGCCCGCGTTGTTCTAGGGAAAAATTATGAAGTTCTCAGCAAAAAGCTTTATTTTAGGACGCTACTAAATACGTTTTATGTATTTCATTCTGGATATTGATGGTCGGTAGGTACACGGTGCTTTATGAGCAGGAGATCTAAAGTAAAATTCCTGGCCTGGCTGGGCCGCTTGCAGCCCAGCGAACCACGCGACCTAGAAAGTTTTTTTTTTCTTTTTTGTACGTCACTTGTGCTTGACACTCGCGCTTGCGGGCCGCTTGCGGCCCAGCGAACCGCGCGACCTAGTTTTTTTTTTCTCTCTTTTTTTACGTCACTTGTGCTTGACACTCGCCCTCGCGGGCCGCTTGCGGCCCAGCGAACAGCGCGACCTAGAAAGTTTTTTTTTGCTATTTGGTAAGTCACTTGTGCTTGACACTTGCCTTCGCGGGCCGCTTGCGGCCCAGCGAACCGAGCAACCTAGAAAAAATTTTTTTCTCTTTTTTTACGTCACTTGAGATTGACAGTCGCCCTCGCGGGGCGCTTGCGGCCCAGTGAACCCCGCGACCTAGAAAGTTTTTTTTTTTCTATTTGGTAAGTTACTTGTGCTTGACACTCGCCCTCGCGGGCCGCTTGCGGCCCAGCGAACCGCGCAACCTAGAAAGTTTTTTTTTTCTTTTTTGTATGTCACTTGTGCTTGACACTCGCCCTCGCGGGCCGCTTGCGGCCCAGCGAACCACGCAACCTAAAAAGTTTTTTTTTTCTTTTTTGTACGTCACTTGTGCTTCACACTCGCCCTCGCGGGCCGCTTGCGGGCCAGCGAACCGCGCGACCTAAAAAAGTTTTTTTTTTCTTTTTGCTAAGTCACTTGTACTTGACACTCGCCCTCGCGGGCCGCTTGCGGCCCAGCGAACCGCGCGAACTAGAAAGTTTTTTTTTTCTTTTTGGTAAGTCACTTGTGCTTGACACTTGCCCTCGCGGGCCGCTTGCGGCCCAGCGAACCGAGCAACCTAGATTTTTTTTTTCTCTCTTTTTTTACGTCACTTGAGCTTGACACTCGCCCTCGCGGGCCGCTTGCGGTCCAGCGAACCGCGCGACCTAGAAAGTTATTTTTTTTCTATTTGGTAAGTCACTTGTGCTTGTCACTCGCCTTCGCGGGCCGCTTGCGGCCCAGCGAACCACGCGACCTAGAAAGTTTTTTTCTTCTTTTTTGTATGTCACTTGTGCTAGAACCACGCAACCTAGAAAGTTTTTTTTTTCTTTTTTGTACGTCACTTGTGCTTGACACTTGCCCTCGCGGGCCGCTTGCGGCCCAGCGAACCGCGCGACCTAGAAAGTTTTTTTTTCTATTTGGTAAGTCACTTGTGCTTGACACTTGCCTTCGCGGGCCGCTTGCGGCCCAGCGAACCCAGCAACCTAGAAATATTTTTTTTCTCTTTTTTTACGTCACTTGAGCTTGACAGTCGCCCTCGCGGGGCGCTTGCGGCCCAGTGAACCGCGCAACCTAGAAAGTATTTTTTTTTCTATTTGGTAAGTCACTTGTGCTTGATACTCGCCCTCGCGGGCCGCTTGCGGCCCAGCGAACCGCGCAACCTAGATTTTTTTTTTCTTTTTTGTACATTACTTGTGCTTGACACTTGCCCTCGCGGGCCGCTTGCGGCCCAGCGAACCGAGCAACCTAGAATTTTTTTTTTTCTCTTTTTTACGTCACTTGAGCTTGACAGTCGCCCTCGCGGGGCGCTTGCGGCCCAGTGAACCGCGCGACCTAGAAAATATTTTTTATTCTTTTTGGTAAGTCACTTGTGCTTGACACTCGCCCTCGCGGGCCGCTTGCGGCCCAGCGAACCGCGCAACCTAGAAAGTTTTTTTTTTCTTTTTGGTAAGTCACTTGTGCTTGACACTCGCCCTCGCGGGCCGCTTGCGGCCCAGCGAACCGCGCGACCTAGATTTTTTTTTCTCTCTTTTTTTACGTCACTTGTGCTTGACACTCGCCCTCGCGGGCCGCTTGCGGCCCAGCGAACCGCGCGACCTAGAAAGTTTTTTTTTTCTTTTTTGTACGTCACTTGTGCTTGACACTCGCCCTCGCGGGCCGCTTGCGGCCCAGCGAACCGCGCGACCTAAAAAGTATTTTTTTTCTCTTTTGTACGTCACTTGTGCTTGACATTCGCCCTCGCAGGCCGCTTGCGGCCCAGCGAACCACGCAACCTAGAAATTTTTTTTTTCTCTTTTTTACGTCACTTGAGCTAGACAGTCGCCCTCGCGGGGCGCTTGCGGCCCAGGGAACCGCGCGACCTAGAAAATATTTTTTATTCTTTTTGGTAAGTCACTTGTGCTTGACACTCGCCCTCGCGGGCCGCTTGCGGCCCAGCGAACCGCGCAACCTAGAAACTTTTTTTTTTCTTTTTGGTGAGTCACTTGTACTTGACACTCGCCCTCGCGGGCCGCTTGCGGCCCAGCGAACCGCGCGACCTAAAAAGTTTTTTCTTTTTTTTTTTGGTAAGTCACTTGTGCTTGACACTTGCCCTCGCGGGCCGCTTGCGGCCCAGCGAACCGAGCAACCTAGATTTTTTTTTCTCTCTTTTTTTACGTCACTTGTGCTTGACACTCGCCCTCGCGGGCCGCTTGCGGCCCAGCGAACCGCGCGACCTAGAAAGTTTTTTTTTTCTTTTTTGTACGTCACTTGTGCTTGACACTCGCCCTCGCGGGCCGCTTGCGGCCCAGTGAACCGCGCGACCTAAAAAAGTTTTTTTTTTCTTTTTGGTAAGTCAGTTGTGCTTGACACTCGCCCTCGCGGGCCGCTTGCGGCTCAGCGAACCGCGCGACCTAGAAAGTATTTTTTTTCTCTTTTGTACGTCACTTGTGCTTGACACTCGCCCTCGCAGGCCGCTTGCGGCCCAGCGAACCACGCAACCTAGAAAGTTTTTTTTTCTTTTTGTACGTCACTTGTGCTTCACACTCGCCCTCGCGGGCCGCTTGCGGCTCAGCGAACCGCGCGACCTAGAAAGTATTTTTTTTCTCTTTTGTACGTCACTTGTGCTTAACTAACACTCGCGGGCCGCTTGCGGCTTGCTAAATCTGTTAAACAGTCATAGAGTTGAGTGATTGAAATTATCCTACAGGAACTTACATATTGTCGGTATAAAATAGCCTTAGTTTTAATCCAGGGAATATGCTACCTCCATACCAAATTTCATCGAAATCCGTTAAACAGTCACAGAGTTGAGAGATTGATGTTATACTACAGGAACCATAGATTTTTTCCGGGTAAAAAGTAACTCATGTGATAGTCCAAGGAATATTGTACCTTCATACCAAATTTCATCAAAATCCGTTAATTTAGAGAATATGCTACCTCCATACCAAATTTCATCGAAATCCGGAGTTAAATGATCAAAGTTATCCTACAGGAACCACTCATTTTCCCAGGATCAGAATTAGGTTATGTTATAATATTATTCAGTGTATAATCTACCTCCATACCAATTTCATCAAAATTTGTTTAACAGTTACACAGTTGTGTGATTGAAGTTATCCTACAGGAACTGTAAAATTTTCCGGGATACAAAGTATTGTGTGTTTTAATATGGCTCCTTGTCTATTTCTTTACCAAATTTCATATTTATTTGTTGAGCCGTTGTGGAAAAGAATGATTATAACATCCCACGGGAACTGTCAAATTTTCCGGGATAAAAAGTGGCTTGTGTTGCAATGTGGCTGCTTGCCTGTTTCTATACCGAATTTCATACTTATTTGTTGAGCCGTTGTGGAGATATGTGTAATTGAAATTATCCTACAGGAACCGTGCAATTTTTCGGGACAAAAAGTAGCCTATGTGTTAATCCAGGGTATAAGCTATATACATTTAAAATTTCATCCAAATCGGACCAGTAGTTTCGGCGGTGACTTCAGCCAAACATACACACTTACACACTTACGCACTTACACACTTACACACTTACACACAAACTTTCGCATTTATAATATTAGTAAGATATTAATAGATATATGTTTCCATACAAACTATTATTATTATTTCCCTTTATTTGTTATACTTCTCGGGTCTAGCCCGGACATTTGGTAGGCATTGGTGGGGCCGAAGCCAACACCAAGAGGCCCGTTAAATATAAAAATACAATTATAGAATGTGTATTATTATTATTTTTGTATCTAAGTTGTAATACTTTACCAATTACTGCATTAAAAAGAAACATGTTGTGTATACATATTTAGGAATATGGTTTAGTTTAAAATTGTGTAGTCTACTCTAAGTTTAGATTATTTTGACCATATTTTGTTTTGTGTGCCAATAAACTAAACTAACTCAATACCAAGACCATTATCATTTCCTTTCCAAGTTTGAGTAGTATCTACTTACCCGGTGACTATTAAAGTTTACAAACTTATCCAAATAAACAGGCAAGTTCGTCGTCCCAGCGTAAGGACGCGTTCATATGGTTGACCAAGTTTCTGGATAAACATGGAATCAGGTAGAGACCTAGTTCACGAAAGTATCAATGACTGAAGGACCCAGAAGGATAGGTTCTTGACATTTGCTTGGACAAATATATCTTGTGGGACTTGGTGATATAAGCGTTTCAAGTTTTTAGTTTGATTAGGAAGGGATGCTCTGTCCTTTTTCCCGCAAAGTTACTGTCAGCATGGAGTTTGTATGGCGTACTTACACGTCTGTAGTAAGTATAGTACATGCTCTCTCTCTCTCTCTCTCTCTCTCTCTCTCTCTCTCTCTCAGTGTGTGTGTCTAGCAAGATATAATGGTTAGGTATAATATCTTCCTTAATTTTGTCAGTGTCAGTGTGATTTTGATTTTTTGAAGCATGCTCCATCGTAGGCCGCATCATCGCTTAACATCACGCAAGTTGGCGTCCAAGCGCTAGACTATTTATAAAATAATGCATAATCACTAAGATATAAAATAATGCATAATCACAAAGTATAAAATAATGCATAATCACAAAGATAAACACACAAATTATTTCAGACAATGACGCCACCGTACGGCAGTACATAATTACGTCCGAGCCTTACAGCTAACTGTTTAAAGCAATCCAGTTTAGGTGATGGAAAAATTTTGCTCGACCGCAAACCGTATCTGGGCGCGATAAGGTTCATGTTCACGCGATTTTCCGAACTGCGCGGTTTAACGGCCGGCTATCCGAGTCGCGTAGGCAACAAAACGCTCCCTCAGCCCCCGCCAAGTTATAGCGACGATGTATATTGTCAGGACGCCCACGGGGGGAGTGCAACGACAAAAACGAACATAGGTCCGACCTCGATGACGCCTGGCGCGGCACTGAACGCGGCGCGCGCAAATTCTCGGGACCTTTTTACGGTTTTAATTTCACTAAAATACTAAACTATTCACTATCAAAATTTTATCCAAATAATTTATTTTTTTGAATAAAATTGCCTTTCTATACATGCAATTTCCAGGTTGTTACGAGCTTTCAATAGATCATAAAACGAAAAAAATAAACTGAATCGACTTTGTTTCAGATTTTTTTTTTGATCGAGGAAAGTTTATTCTATCGTGTTTTCAACCAAATCACAGAGTCTAACACAGATGTATCTGTGACATGTATTTTTTTCCAGCTCAAATATTGCAATTTAACTGAAAAAAATTGATTTAAAACCGACAAATTTGGTATAAGAGGCTCGTTAGTTTGATACGTTGGCAGTTGGCCGTAAGGCCCCAGGTACGAGGTTAGGAAACAGTCCTTGAATCGTTTCTACCTACCATAACACTCCACGCACCCGTATCATGCAAAATCAGGCTGCAATAAGCTGAGTGGATTAGGTATTTAACGGTAGAAAAGCAGTGAACTGATTTGTCCTGTTAAATAAAAACAGCAAAAAAGACAAGAAGAAAGTATTTATTATTTTTTAACTCAGAACTCGAGTTACGCACTCAGGTTACTTACAGACTTCTTCGCGTCAATTACTTCGGAGAAAATTTAGAATAAATTTACCAAGAAACTTTAGTTGAATTTTATTAAATTCGGCGATACTGCGTTGGTAGAGCATCTAAATGATCTTTAGAAGTTTAGACCTTCTAAATTTACATCAACGTATAACAAGAAGCAATTCTGTATAAACGATTCATCATCATGATCAGCCATAAGACGTCCACTACTAAACATCCCCATTACAATGCCACACTAAACGACAGCCTGCCATCTGAATCCACTAAATGCTACAGAAATTAGCAATCTAAGCAATTTGACTAGGTAGCTTTTTAGCTAGTTTTCAATAACTTTTTAGCTTGGTAAAGGAAACTGACCACCTAAAATTAAGACGATAAATAAATCTACACAAATATACAAGTTTTCATTTCGTTATCTGACAAAACAATATCTTCTATACCTTAAGCTTAAGCCATGAAATCAGAAAACTCGCAATAATAAAGCAGTTCCTCCAGCAAACGTAGACTATTGACCTAGCATAGACTTTGTTCCTATATTTTATTTATCATGCAATTGTTCTCTTCTTTTTCTTTTCGATTATGAGATTTCAGATCCGTAGCCAACCTTGGATTATGAGCTGGGTTTTATACGTTATGTTAATTATCATTGTAATATGTAATTTTCATGGTGAGAACCAATTTCAACGTGATTTAATTTCCTGGGCAAGTGCCTTTATTAACTAAACAAAATACAAGCTAAAACTAAAACTACAAATACAGTTAGACTGCCCATAGACCGTTGAAGGTCTAAAGACAATCCAAATGCTCGAGCCCACTACCAGTTGGCAGCGTACCCAGCATGCTGGCGGCATTACCACGTTGAATGGCAATGCTTATGCTTTGAGCCAGAAACAGCATTTTGGTCACGCGTCGCATTAACCAGGCGCTCTGAAAGATTTTTGAAAATGAGGTGAGCTTGCGGTCCCCAAGGGCCCAATGTCTCGATCCCAAACGCCTCAAATATGTAACCACTGCCGAGGTTAGCATATTTGCGTCGCTTGTGCTGCTCTGCCGAATTGGCAGCCGCGCCAGCCCTACCCTGTGTCTCAGGTAGATGTGACGGCGCCAAAGTGTCGACACAAGTTGCGTCCCATACAAGGGGCCGCCCCAACCTCCAGGGCACAAGTGTCATACCGTCATACCGCTGATTTAATTCAGCGTAAAGAAACTCCATACGAAAGTAATTATATAGCGATACATCTGTCTGTAATATTTTACTACAAAATTAACATTAGTTATGCATCATGAAGACGAGCAAGATATTTTATGTTACGAACACATGGAAATTCTGTATTGTTACAGTACAGAAATAAGCCGGCCAAGTGCGAGTTGGGCTCACGCACTGAGGGTTTCGTACCACCACTAAATACAATAATATTATCAATAAAAAAAATCGACTTCAAAATTAGTAAGATATGGCTTTTCGATCCGGTGATATGATAAAGAGGTTATCCAGGTAAGGATTACCAGTTAAAACTTGGTAAAGAACTAAAATTTGATACCGATTCACACTTGGCCATTATTTATCATTTATTGTTATACTTTAGTGTTTACTATAATCATGCCAAGTTTGACGTTTGTACGTATTGCCGTTTTTACATTAGAGCTAATACAAAAATACGTAAAAAAATACGTTGAACCCCCTTTCGTTTTTCCTTTTTGACTTTTTTATTATTTCTTAGTTAGTCCACCGTAACATTACATAATATCCTGTGAACATTTCAATTGGCTATATATCATGGTTCGAAAGATACAGTCGTTTAAAGGTAGGACGGACAGACAGATAGACAGACAGACAGACAGTGTAGGCTTAGTAATGGGTCCCGTTTTTACCCTTTGGATAAGGAACCTTAAAAACCTTATACCTGCAAAATGTGGAATGAGCTACCTTCTACGGTGTTTCCGAGAAGCTACAACATGGGGTTCTTCAAAAGGCGAGTTAATCGAGTTCTTAAGGGTCGGCAACGTATTTGTGATGCCTCGGGTGTTACAAGTATCCATAGGCGACGGTGACTGCTTTCCATCAGGCAGCCCGTCTGCTTGTTTGCCACCTATGGCATAAAAAAAAAAAAAAAAAAAAAAAAACACGTACAAGTTTTCCAAAAACAGCATATTTTGCGCCACCAATTTTACGATATTTTGTCGAAACATAAACATATTTTCACCCTTAACCTTAAGTTCAATAACTATATTGAAAAAGCCATAATATAATTGCGCACTTAAATAATAAACCCATACTCGGAGACACAGTTTTATCGTCGAAAAAATTGTATGCGCGGAACATAAACGTAAAAGGAGTCATTGACAGCGTCACAGGCTAGAAACATTACCATCAAATACACCAGCAAGTTGAAGTATTTTCTTGGAAAACCTGGTAGGCTGTGGCCGGTATTGACGTAGTATCGTTTAACACAAACGGTTAGGTTTCATCGTAAAAGAAAGATGTTACAGATAAAGCAATAGGAAACCATATCGAGTGATAAATCTGTGCAATATGGGCAATTGTAGGTAGGTGCCTATTCAATTGTAGGTAGGTGCCTATTCAATTGTAGGTAGGTGCCTATTCAATTGTAGGTAGGTGCCTATTCAATTGTAGGTAGGTGCCTATTCAATTGATTTGTTTTTACTTGGAAGTCGTGTATCTCTATCTCTTCTCTATCTCTACATAGTATAAATTGAAGTCGCTTTCCGCGTCTGTCTGTATGTCTGTATGGCCGCTAACTCCTCCTAAACCACGCAACGGATTTTGATGCAGGTTTCACCATCAGTTAGATACATTTTTAAGGAAGGTTTATATATATAACTAGCGACCCGCCCTGGCTTCGCACGTAACTTACACCCGTGCGAAGCCGGGCGGGCGGGTCGCTAGTATAATAATAATTATACTAGCTGAACTTTGCAGAATTATTTTACTAGGTTTTTTCTGGAGTGTTTTTTTTTAAATATAAATAATATTTAACTTTTTTTTTGTCTATGACTGTATGACTTGAGAAATGAAGATGTATGAATCCGTGTAAAATATTTTTTTGTTCATTGTAGTGAAATATTAACTTAAAATGTTTGATAATTTATACTTACTAATATTATAAAGAGGAAAGATTTGATTGTTTGTTTGTTTGTTTGCATTGAATAGGCTCCGAAACTACTGAACCGATTTGAAAAATTCTTTCACTGTTGGGAAGCTACACTATCCCCGGGTGAGATAGGCTATAATCTATACCCGTGCGAAGCAGGGGCGGACCGCTAGGTTTAGATATTTTAGAAACACCTATGTTAGTGGAATATTTATTACCTTCTTTAACTCTGTTCGGGGCAAATTACTAGTTTATTTATAGATACGATTACACCATACATGAATACCTCCTTGTAATTTATCTATATTAATAATATTATAAAGAGGAAATGTTTGATTGTTTGTTTGATTGTTTGTTTGTTTGTTTGCATTGAATAGGCTCCGAAACTACTGAACCGATTTGAAAAATTCTTTCTCTGACGGGAAGCTACACTATCCCCGGGTGACATAGGCTATAATCTATACTCGTGCGAAGCTGGGGTGGACCGCTAGTTATGAAATAAATTTTCACAATTCGAATATGTGTAAAATGTGTGCAGCGTTCCAACCGATGTGGCGTGGTTACAGTTTGGGGCGAACCACTAGTTTATTTTAGAATGTATACGAAAAAAAAAACAAAGTTATATGATTATTAACGGGATATTTACCGTGGTAACCATGTTCACGGGAAGACTGAAGTCTGCCCGTGAACATGGTGCATGTAACTGCACCGAAATATCGGGAGCTCATTCCACAACCTTACCACGGTAAATATCACGTTAATAATTATATAACTTTAGTGAACAACCGTGATAGTTTAAAACAGAAAAAAAACAAGTCGATCAAAATATTGAAATTTTAACCGATTGAATATTGTAAAGGTGTGATATTTTGCATATAAAAGGTAGAGACCCTCCAGGTTTTGAATAGAGAATTTATTTATAGAAATACTAAAATGGATTATAACAAGCTTTTAAGGGTCCTGTATACCCTCTGCAGCTCTCTCGCTCGCATATTTTCACATTATTGAAGATATAAAATCAATGAGTGTGAATTTCCAAAAAGTAACAAAATCATGTCATGGTGTCTATCGTAACATTACAAACAAAGAAATGTTTGTTTCGATATCTTGTAATTTGACGGAATAAAATGACACGAGAAATAAAAATCACTTGTTACCATTTTACTGTGTCAAATTAAAATATATCAAATTGACAATTTCTTTGTTTGTAATGTTACGATAGACACCATGACATGATTTTGTAACTTTTTGGAAATTCACACTCATTGATTTTATATCTTCAATAATGTGAAAATGTGCGAGCGAGAGAGCTGCAGAGGGTATGCAGGACCCTTAAGGTTGGGTCATGTCACGATACTGATAAATATTATTATAGAATGTATAAAATATTAAAACTTCGACTTTATTCATATGGAGCTATAGATGAAAATCGAACACTCTGATCTTTTACCAATTTTAGGATAATACAGTATGTTTGGGTAACGTATTGTTACAGAAATATCTAAGATTTTAATTCGAAAAGCAGTCTAAAAATTCGAAATGAAATCAACCAATATAATTGACATGCTTTATATTTGTTTCACCTTGTAACTTCCTTTCCTTTTGTTTATGTTGTAACTTACTACTAGCAATGTCATCATCATCATCATCAGCCAGAAGACGTCCACTGCTGAACATAGGCCTCCCCCTTTAACCTCCACACTGAACGACAGCCTGCCTTTTGCATGCACTGGATGCCAGCGACTCTCACTATGTCGTCGGTCCATCTAGTGGGAGGCCTACTTACGTTGCGTCTTCCGGTTCGTGGTCTCCACTCAAGAACCTTTCTTCTGAAAGAAGTTATCGGTTCTTCGAGCGATGCTACTAGCAATGTAATCAAATCTTATCGTACTCTTAATTTTCTACGATAAATTTAGCACTATCGAAATGATCTGATGTGAATCAGGAGTTAATAGAGAAACACTTATTTAAAAGCAATCTCGTTTGGGAGTTACGATGCCACAGACAGACACACAGATACACACGTGTAACTCTTATAAATATTAACCTCCGACGCTAACAGAAGGGCTGTTTGCATCGGAGGTTAAAATCTCATCATCATCATCATCCTTTCAGCCATAGGACGTCCACTGTTGGACATAGACCTCCCCCATCGATCTCCAAAAGAGCCGGTTGTAAGCGGCCTGCATCCAACGTTTTCCTGCATGCGGTCTCTTTTAGATCGTCCGTCCATCTTGTGGGTAGACGACATACGCTGCGCTTACTGCTATCCTTTCGGCCCCATCGGCCACCTGTTCTGCGTGATATGTGCCCTGCCCACTGTCACTTCAACTTGCTAATCCGGTGGGCTATGTCAGTTAAAAATATAGGTACATGTGTAAAATTTGAATTATGGCATTTTCTCGCTGGATTTTGAATGGGACTCACAACTCGCTCATTATTAAGTACATCTAGACATCGACCCACACATACAAACAATCACAAATGAAATTCAATAATACAATATTACTACTTGTAAGTACTATTGAATCTGTGTTTACACCCACGCTCACATCAAAAGGGAAACCGCAGAAGTGGTAATTTCACAATAAGTTCACATACTTACATCAAAATAGGTTATTGTCCTGAAATTTTTATAAAACTCTAGCTAGGATATACAGTTTTAATCGTAGTTTTTATGGCCTGTATATAAGTAATAAAAATATCAGAGGTTGGAGGGACACGGGTATGTCCTAAAACTGTGATCAGAACCACCGGAGGATGGAAAGCAGCGTATTATTAGTACACGGTAAACGTACTGCGATCTCCAAGCTGCCTGTCAAGCGTGGGGAGTATGGCAACATAACCCCCATGACCTTTGTTCAGCAGTGGACGTTTGCTGGCTGATGATGTGGCGTGATGCATAAATGCGAACACTGCACTTTCATCATCATCATTTCAGCCATAGGACGTCCACTGCTGGACATAGGCCTCCCCCATCGATCTCCAAAAGGGCTGGTTGGAAGCGGCCTGCATCCAACGTTTCCCTGCGGTCTCTTTTAGGTCGTCTGTCCATCTTGTGGGTGGACGTCCTACGCTGCGCTTACCAGTCCGTGGTCTCCATTCCAGAACCTTTCGGCCCCATCGGCCAAATTATCGGAACACTGCACTGTAAATAAATAAAATAAAATAAACATTAAAATAATCTACATAAATACTTTGGAACTCCTAACCATTTTACCATTTTCCTATTACATAGTTTTATATAACAATGCCAAGGAGGGTTCTGCACATTATCTAGTTTTATTGTAAGAAATAGATAATGATATAAACTTTCAAATTAAAAGAAATTGTGATTTCTAACGGTCCCATCTCGTCCTTACAATGCACTATTTATAGCCCGCGGTTTTCAATTACCGTTTTGAAGACAGTCTGTCTGTCTTCACAGCACTTTGTTTCACTGTTGTTTCAACAGACCCTGTGGAAAGCAGTCATGAAGCTCTACCTACATTGTTATGTGTTACCATTTATTCAGACCAAGCGTTTTGACTCCTCTTTCTTAATTGGAGGAGCAAAACAATGGAACGCCTTGCCCCTGTCTGTGTTTCCGCAGCATTACAATCTTGGAGTGTTCAAGTCTAGGGTTAATAGGTTAACTGGGCAATTGTGCTCCATCTTCGGTCTGTCAGGTCGGCTAGGTATCATATATTATAAAAAATATTGTTTTACAATTACAAACTTACATTTTGTAGTTGTTATGTATGGAAGAACCTTATTGCCAACTACAAAGTTAAGTTTGACTTTCAATATTTCAACTTCAGTTATTTATTTTTTTGGACTCGCGCTCTGTGGGTTCTGTTGGACGGAACCCTCAGAGCACGAGTTCTACTCGTACTTGTCCGGTTTTTTTTAAAGTTTTGGCTCCAGACATCTTGTCTATTTAGCCAGTTTGAAGTTGTAAACTCTTTAAATCTAGTCAACTGCATTCCACCGCTACTGACGGGTAGTTGAGAACGTGACGAACTGCTCCAGCTGCTGTTAGTAACTACGATGTATGCTGTGATGGTGGAAACTGGAAGGTTCGGCGACCTTGTGTGACGTCACTGGACTCTCAAGCCTCGCGCTATAGGATGAATAAACAACTGGATGCGGAACTAATTATGATTAAATATAAACGACTAGATAAAAATGTAAATAAAACCTAATAAATTATTTGTTAAAACGCAGGGGCGGCTTTATGGCGAGCCGTCGGTGAGTGGCGACACCGCGTACCCCGATTCCATGGGTCTAAAACCCCAGAGACCCTGACCCCTGGCTTGCCTTAATCGGCCGTCTGGGGGTGGAAACCGCAAGAGCTAAGAACCTAAGCTCCAGGGTGGAAGTGTTAAAGGGCATAACGCCGCGAGTAGCTCTTAGTGAAAGTGCAGCACACCTCTCGACACCCTAAGACACCCACGCCAATGTTGCCCCTCCGGTGCCAATATGCGGCAGCCAATATGGGCCCCCCATATGGGAACTAATTATGATTAAATATAAACAACTAGATAAAAATGTAAATAAAACCTAATAAATTATTATTATTATATTGAGATTGTTATTTTGTTTTCAAATTTCATTAAAAAAACAGAAAATTAACGAAAACATATAATTATAACTAACTAGTAGGCCGCCCCTGGTTCGCACGGGCGAAGCCGGGATATATAGCCTATGTCAACCGGGGATAGTGCAGCATCCCAACAGTGAAAGAATTTTTCAAATCGGTTCAGTAGTTTCGGAGCCTATTCAATGCAAACAAACAAACAATCAAATCTTTCCTCATTATAATATTAGTATACTAGCTGTACCCGCGACTTCGTCCGCGATTGCCTGCAGACTAATTATTCGCACTTGGGCACAGTTCCATTTGTCTCATATTAAGCAACACTGCAGTGAAGCACTCTTATCAAGAAAGGAGCTTTTTACTTTAGATTTAAAAACTGTCAGGTTGTATTTCTCAGAAGACAATAACTCAGGTAGGCAGTTCCTTCGCTGTTCGACCACTAAATGTTGAAGTGAAGTGCTTTGTGCGAGTCTTTGGAATTTAGACAGTAAAATGGAGTCTTGTCACCGAGGTTCTCCTTGTTTGTTGGTGAAAGAAAGATGATATCAGAAGGATATTAAATTGTACAGTTGCATTGCACAGTCTCCGAAATGTATCTGGTAAAAGACAGATAGTTTAGACAAATATAGACTCAATGCGGCGATGTTCTAAGTTAGCTAATTATTTACACCAAAAAACGCTTGCTTATACCTATAACCTAAACAAAATCCTAAAAATACATAAGAAACCAAGTAATATTTCTAGAAGACCAATAATAATTGAGTAAATAGTTCTGAAAAGAACTTATATCCGAATTTAATTTAAATAAACCGGCCAAGTGCGTGTCGGGCTGGCGCACTGAGGGTTCCGTACCACCACAAAATACAATAAATAGTTGTCCAAGTACAATACTATACAATACAATGACTCAAGTAACCGAATTACCAGTTATTAAAACGCCTTCGTAAAAGTAATTTGCTAAGTAATTTGCTAGGCAGTTTGCTACAGGCGCTCGAGTATAATAACTTGATAATGAACAGAAATTTTCATCGACTCGCACTTGTCCATTATTTATATTTGTTGTTATACATTAGAGTGTGTACTATAATCATGTTAAATTTGATGCTTGTAAGTATTAGCGTTTTTATATTAGAGCTAATACAAAAATACGTTTGTTGTATGGGGTACCCCCCTTTTATTTTTACCTCTTTGACTTTTTTATTATTTGTTAGTCAATCCGCCGCATTACATATTCTGTGAAAATTTCAACTGGCTATCTGTTACGGTTCGAAGGATACAGCCGTTAATAGGTAGGACAGACAGACAGACAGACAGACAGACAGACATACAGACAGACAGACGGACGGACGGACAGACAGACAGACATCGTAGGCTTAGTAACAGGGTCCCGCTTTTACCCTTTGGGTACGGAACCCTAAAAATGATGGCATTGAAAACTTGTTTCTTTTACGTGATAGTCCATAGAGTAGGTATTTTCTTTCTGAGGGATGTCTTCAGGGTGGTGTTACTGACTTTGACAATAGGCTACCTAAGTACCTACTCAACATACACTACAAAGTGCGCTGCAAATATACCGCCAGCTTAAGATGAGCCATACGTTCAAAGGTTCCTGTACATTCTGGAGGTCAAGTTATTTGGACATAATACTGACGGTTGTGATATCTCTTATTTCTAAACTACGAAATCGAAGGCTTTGAAATTTTTACGGGATGTTTTTTAAAGTACCTCCTTTCTAATAACAAAAATAATATAAAAGAAATCGGACTACGCGGTAATGAATTACAACTAAGTACATATTTTGACTTTCATCTGCTCGACCAAGGGAACCATGCAAAATTTCGGGATAAAATGTACCTATCCTATAACCTACCTCGTAGTATGAACTAAAATTCATCATCATCATCATCATCATCAGCCAGAAGACGTCCACTGCTGAACATAGGCCTCCCCTTTTAACCTCCACACTGAACGACAGCCTGCCTTTTGCATCCACTGGATGCCCGCGACTCTCACAATGTCGTCGGAACTTAAATTATGATAAGTTTAATTTGAATCCATTGAGTAGTTTCGGCGTGATGCACGGCCCAGATACAGACAGACAAAAATGAAACAAAAATACAGTTTTGACTTCAGTATCGATTATACAGGCGATGTAAGGGGAACACTCTCGAAGCCAAAAGAAGGTATTTGTACTCATCATTATGAACCACTTTTAGAATGGGACCAACCCTGAAATCGCGAAAAAAAAAAACAGATTGATCTAGATCTTTCTCGAACATTCCAAATCGATTACAATATTTTAGAATTATATCGATCATTCCAAAATTTCTAGAACTTTCTCGAACATTATAGATAGAGTAGGTATTTCCTTTCTAAAGGATGTCTTCAGATAGGCTATCTAAGTACCTACTCAACGTACACTACAAAGTGCGCTGCAAATCAGTCGCCAGCTTAAGATGAGCCGTACGTTCAAAGGTTCCCGTACATTCCGGAGGTCAAGTTATTTGGACCTTATACTGAGGGTTGTGATGTCTGTAATTTCTGAACTACGAAATCGACGACCTTGAAATTTTTACGGGACGTTATTTAATATACCCCCTTTCTAACAAAAAAAGAAATATTGAAATCGGACTACGCGGTAATGAATTACAACTAAGTACACATTTTGACTTTCATCCCCTCTCCTAAAGGAACCATGCAAAATTTCGGGATAAAAAGTATCCTATAACCTACCTCGTAGTATGAACTCAAATTATGCTAAGTTTCATATGAATCCATTGAGTAGTTTCGGCGTGATGCGCAGCCCAGATACAGACAGACAGACAGACAGACAGACAGACAGACAAAAATAAAATAAAATACAGTTTTGACTTCAGTATCGATTATAGAGTGCCGTCCAATTTTTTTTTCAAAATATCTTCAATGTACAGAATTGGACCTGTTACAGTTTTATTATAAGTATAGATAAAACTAAAACTTAGAATAACTAAATTAGATCATCATTTTAGCCGTAGGACGTCCACTGCTGGACATAGGCCTCCCCCATTGATCTCCAAAAGGGCCGGTTGGAAGCGGCCTGCATCCAGCGTTTCCCAGCGGTCTCTTTTAGGTCGTCTGTCCATCTTGTGGGTGGACGTCCTACGCTGCTCTTACCAGTCCGTGGTCTCCATTCCAGAACCTTTCAGCCCCATCGGCCATCTGTTCTGCGTGATATGTGCCCTGCCCACTGCCATTTCAACTTACTTATCCGGTGGGCTATGTCGATGACTTTCGTTCGTCTACGGATCTCCTCATTTCTGATTCGATCTCGTAGAGAAACCCCGAGCATAGCCCTCTCTATAGCTTGTTGTGCGACTTTGAGCTTCCTAAATTAGATATTGAGATTAAAATTGTGATAAATATAACCGTCCTCCTCACTCCTACTGTGTTGTGCCCGACAGGGTCCATATGAAACTCTGTACTTAGGTAATTTTCATATTTTTACCACCTTGTACTTTATGGGAGCAATAAAAAATCTAATCTAATTTATGGTATCATCTAGCGTGAAACAGAGAACTCTACAGGTACCACATGCATTAATTGCATGGATACAGAGAGCAACAGAAAAAAAATGGGTACAAAAATACGCTTGAAGAAGCGATAATGTTATAAGAATGTGTTATTTTCATTTTTTTAAAGGGCAAAGGCCTTTATTATCTAAACAAAATACAAGCTAAAACTAAAACTACAAATACAGTTAGACTGCCCATAGACCATTGAAGGTCTAAAGACAATCCAAATGCTCAAGCCCACTACCAGTTGGCGGCGTACCCAGCATTATTCAACATTATTTTCATAATGTTGAATAATAATAGGCTTTCGTTTGACCGACACATTGCCTTAAAATCAAGCAATAGCTAGCTTGCTAACTTTTTCTTCTAAGCAAGCATGCTTTATTGTAGACCGCATCATCGCTTAACATCAGGGGCCTTACGGACAACTGCTAATGCGGCACCAAACTAACGTCAAATCCGCTCAGTTGGAAAATCACGAGACAGCAAACCGTAATATCTGAGCGCGGTTCGCGTGATTTTCCAACTAAGCGGATTTAACGTTAGTTTGGTGCCGCAATAGCAGTTGTCCGTAAGGCCCCTGATGTTAAGCGATGATGCAGTCTACAATGAAGCACGCTTGCCAAGAAGAAAAAGTGAGCAAGTGTGTGCTTGATTTTAAGGTATTTCATGTCGGTGGTATATTTATCCAAGCTCGTGTTTCGTAAAACAAAACGAAAAGTGAGGAAAGTTCGGCTTTTCCGGTCGTCGTATTGTTTTTTCTACCTTTATTGGAGGAATCAATCGTGGAGGCAGTTTGCGTACCAAATATTGTTTTGTTATGGTCCTATTCATACCTACCTACGTATAGATAAACAACGGTTATCTATACTCTATACTAATATTATAAAGAGGGAAGATTTGATTGTTTGTTTGTTTGTTTGCATTGAATAGGCTCCGAAACTACTGAACCGATTTGAAAAATTCTTTCACTGTTGGGAAGCTACACTATCCCCGGGTGACATAGGCTATAATCGATACCCGTGCGAAGCTGGGGCGAACTGCTAGTCTATACTAATATTATAAAGAGGAAAGAGTTGATTGTTTGTTTGTTTGTTTGCATTGCATTTGTTGCAACCGATTTGAAAAATTCTTTCACTGTTGGGATGCTGCACTATCCCCGGTTGACATAGGCTATATATCCCGGCTTCGCCCGTGCGAAGCAGGGGCGGCCTACTAGTACCAATATAAGGACACCAAAATATATCCAGTATCCACGTTCAGAATTATGAATTTGATTTAGCCAAATTAATTAATTAAACTAGAGTCGCGGGCATCTAATGGACGCAAAAGGCAGGCTGTCGATCAGTGTGGAAGTTAAAGGGGGAGGCCTTTGTTCAGCAGTGGACGTTTTCTGGCTGATGATGAAATAAATTGATGAAGGAAATGAAATTTTTTATTTCTTAGTTAATCCGCCATAACTATACGTATTCTGTGAAGATTTCAACTGGCTATCTATTACGGTTCGAAAGATACAGACAGACAGACAGACATCCTACGCTTAGTAATAGGGTCCCGTTTTTACCCTTTGGAAACCCTAAAAATAACAATCCTTTTTTATCCTCTTAATAACTTCCTCTTCGATAAATCGTTTTTTTGGAACTGAGTAATACTAAAACACTGTTTTAAACTGTCACTGTTGTTCTCTAAAGTTATAATTATGATTATTAACGGGATATTTACCGTGGTAAGGTTGTGGGATGAGCTCCCGATATTTCGGCGCAGTTACATGCACCATGTTCAGTAATCAGCTATGAAAGTACTAAATAATTACTTAAATTCCCAAAATGAAATCTGTTTTATACCCATCACCAAATCATATTAAAATATATTTTTACCAGCTTATATTTTACACATGTTCATCAGACCCACAAATCTATTTCGAGAGAATGTTACTGACAAAAAATTTCTAAAATAAATTACATACAGACGTATCAGTTGTCTCATTAATATGAACAGTTCTAGTAACCAAATCGAGTGAAGGGAAAAAAAGTCCGGGAAATCGGTTCAAAATCGATTTGTTGATATATAAAAAGGGATACAAAGACTTGTCAGTTGTTGGTAAAAATATGTTTCATGTCAGTCAGTTTTTTTTGGATTTTCATGTGTGGCAACTCGCGATTTTACCATTTAAAGGCCACTTAAAACTAGCTTTTATACAAAATAAACCAGTCACCTGCGAGCCGGGCTCGTGCACTAAGGGTTCTGTACTACCACATAACTTGTTAGCTACTAAAAGTACAAAAAGGAGTGCAAAAAGACAACAATCCATCAACGCCCAGGCCCAATGCTTAACTTTGGTGATCGTTCGAGAACCGATGGTGAATAGAAATTTGTCACCGACTCGCACTTGGCCATTATTTATTATTTGTTATACTTTAGAGTATGTACTATAACCATGCCAAGTTTGAAGCTTGTACATAATACCGTTTTTACATTAGTGCTAATACAAAAATACGTAAAAAATACGTTTAACTTTGTTGTATGTAAAATGTAAAAAAGTCAAAAAGTAATAACGAAAGGGTACCCCCTTTCTTTTTTACTTTTTGACTTTTTTACATATTACATATTCTTTGAAAATTTCAACTGGCTATCTATTACGGTTTGAAAGATATAGCCTTTTAAAGGTAGGACGGACAGACAAAAAGACAGATAACCAGATGGACAGACAGACAATGTAGGCTTTAATAGGGTCCCTATTTTACCCTTTGGGTACGGAACCCTAAAAACAAGATTAAATGTTATGTCAAAAAGTAAGATTACCAAAATACAAAAAACAATTCTTCCCTGGAGAGAAACCTTGCTAATAACTTATTTCCAATTCTAAGAAAAAAATATCGTATTTGTTTGAAACTTCGTATTACGGACGAAAACTTTTACGTCTGGGTTTAAAAATAAATTGAGAGTTGTTTTTCTCAGAAACTACGAATATTTAGCATTACCTTTGTCTAACAATATCAACGTAACAATGATTTAAAAAAAATTTTGCTCTATTAATAAAAAAAATAGTGCGTGGAGTCCCTCCGCGCGGAAGAAGTGAAACTCGCTCTGTCTCTTTCTATTCCACCTCCATGGTAGCGTTAAACGTTTAACGCAACCTTGTTGGAAGTTGCATGTTCTGCCATCTATGTAAATATTAGTGAACTAATAAACTATGAGAAGAATGTACCAGTTTTAAAATTTCCTCATAGATGGCATCTAAAACTCTCGACCTGTCTCTTTTTATTCTCCCTCCATCGTAGCGTTAAACGTTTAACGCAACCGTGTTGGAAGTCGCATAAGAAGTTTCACTTCAAAAAAAAAATAACTTTTTAATAACAAGCTTTTTTGTATCAGCAAATCCTTTTATTTATCGTGATGGTAGATAAAAATGTTTGTCCGCCATCTTATGGCGTACACTATATTGAATTTATAATCTAGAAAGTGCTTGGGAAGACAAATCCAACGAACCCAAGTTAGACGGGGTTACGTCGTTTCGTTTAGGAGTTCCTATGGCCACCTTCTGTCTCCATCATCAGACCAGCTTGATGGTACCATAACATTTCAACATCACCGAACTTACATAAGTATATCAAATTTCAGCTGCGGTTGAAGATAACTGGGGTCTTACGGACAACAGCAAACCGTATCTGGGCGCAATAAGGTTCACGTTCGCGTGATTTTCCAACTGAGCGGATTAGGTGCTGCAATAGCTGTTATCCGTAAGGCCCCTGGTCAAAAAATCAGTTTTAAGATTTGTCCTACACATACAAACGAACATACTAACAAGGCAAGTTAAATAAAAGGTTTTAAAATTGGGTACTAAATAAGTGATTGGTGCAGGGTCAAGAATTGAACCGGGTGGTGTCAGATTGTAAAGCACACATGCTACTGCTCGGCCACTATCGCTCCTGCCAACAAGCTGCCTGCTGCCACCGCAACCAAGCTAGAAACCTCACGACGCTGATTTACTAAAGCTACCGTTTTTATAAATCTTTTTATGAAGAAACCCAAGAACATAATTATCAATTTCTCACGCTAAAAACACCCACAAAATATTCCATCTAATCCGGATATTTGATACGCAGTTTTCCCAACTAGCAAGAGTTGAGTGCCCTTCACTTAGTGAAGTACAATGAACTTCATTTTTAGGGTTCCGTACCTCAAAAGGAAAAAACGGAACCCTTATAGGATCATTTCGTTGTCCGTCTGTCCGTCTGTCCGTCTGTCCGTCTGTCCGTCTGTCAAGACCCTTTTTCTCAAGAACGCGTAAAGGTATCAAGTTGAAATTTATACTAAATACTTGGGTCTACGGTTTCTTTCGGCTGTAAAAAAATAAAAGTTGTAAGTCAACGCAATCAAAAGATATGAACGTTTATGTCGCATATTTTGCGATTTCACAGGGAAACCAAAACCTATAGGGTACTTCCCGTTGACCTAGAATCATGAAATTTGGTAAAAAGCAAGGTCTTATAGCACATATATATAAATAAATCTGAAATTTACAAATTTTAAGTTATATCATACAAAAATTATTATTTTGCTATTACAAACTTACATTTTGTAGTTGGAATGTATAGAAGAACCTTATAGTCAACTACAAAGTTAAGTTTGTCTTTCAATATTTCAACTTAAGGTTTCTTTTTTTGGACTCGCGCTCTGAGGGTTCTGTCCAACGGAACCCTCAGAGCACGAGTCCTACTCGTACTTGTCCGGTTTTTTGGTTTACTTTGTAAATGTCTGTTTTGTACGTTGAGCCATGGATATCGGTTGAGCTTAACGTTTTTTAAAAAAGCTCGTTATTCTACGCTAATATTATAAAACAGCTAAATGCGAGTCAGGCTCGTGCACTGAGGACTCCGTACTACCACAAAATACAATAAGGTTGTTCAAGTAACAGAATTACCTAATCAAGCCTAATCTACAGTAAGTCCGCTGAGCTTGCGCAGAGACGTTGGTTCGCTCAGCTTGTTCTACAGTTATTATAACGGGGAATGCTCTGATAAACTATTTGACCTTATCCCTCCATCCCGGTTTTACCACCGAACCGGTCGCCATCGCCAGAAATGCCATCCGCACATTATAGATGCGTGGAAGTCTCGCACTGTTCGATTTGATCGATTGTTTCTGCCACGCACCTGTAAGTTGTGGAATGGCTTACCACCTTCGGTTTTTCCTCCGAAGTATAATTTGGACTGCTTCAAACGAAGGGTGAATAGAGTCCTCAAAGGTAGGCAACGCACTGACTATGCCCCGGGTATTGTAGGTGTCTATAGGCAGCGGTGACCACTTAGCATCAGGTGGCCCGTAGCTTGTTTGCCACTGATTCTATTTAAAAAAAAAAAAAAAAAAAAACATTTATTATAACGCCTCCCAAAATTGAAGTAGCAATTGATACGCAGTTAATTACTTTGCCACAGGCGCTCGAATATAACAATTATAACTTGGTAATGAACAGAAATTTATCACCGATTCGCACTTGGCCATTATTTGTTATTTGTTGCTATACTTTAGAGTGTGTATTACAATCGTTTGATGCTTGTACGTTTTACATTAGAGCTAATACAATAATACGTAAAAAAATCCGTATGTTGTATGGGGACCTTTCGTATTTGCTTTTTGACTATTTTATTATTTATTAATTAATCCACCGTAATGTTAAATATTCTGTGAAAATTTCAACTGACCATCTATTACGGTTCGAAAGATACAGCTGTTTAAAGGTAGGACAGATAGACGGACAGACGGACAGACATCGTAGGCTTAATAGGCCCTTTGGGTACGAAACCCTAAACACTACAGTGATAACACTTTAACCTTAGCTCAACTGCGAGAGCTACGGGGGCATCAACCTAGATTGTTCCAGGTTCGACTCCTCCCGTTACCCCAATTTTTGCACTATCCACCGTGAGATGTGAAAACAATAAAAATTACTGTACAATAAAATTCATATTTTTTTTAAGAAATCCACAAACCATTTCATATAATCTTTGATCATCACGAGTAGGTATATCGTAAAATTGGATCAGGTATATTTTTAATTTAGCCCTCAAAACTACATTTTATTTTGAGATTCCATAAATGAAATTTATCCTGAGAGCATATTAATTTAAATGAAGTCATACGAGTACGTTTTATGAAATTTCATCAAAGGCTTTCTAAAATAAAAATTTAATGGTGATAAGTAGATCGCCCATCTATCCGATGGAAACCCATCACTATCCTGAAACAACAAATTTACCTTGACCTTCATCATCATCAGCCAGAAGACGTCCACTGCTGAACATAGGCCTCCCCCTTTAACCTCCACACTGAACGACAGCCTGCCTTTTGCATCCACTGGATGCCAGCGACTCTCACTATGTCGTCGGTTTATCTAGTGGGAAGCCTACCTACGCTGCGTCTTCCGGTTCGTGGTCTCCACTCAAGAACCTTTCTTCCCCACTCTCTGTTACCTTAACCTTAGTTCTTTTTAAATGACTTCAAAAAGGAGGAGGTTATCAATTCGACTGTATTTTTTTTTTGTAGGTATGTTTGTTACGCGATTTCTCCGCCAATTTAGCATTTTTTTTATGATTCTTTTTTTGGTTGGTAGGTCATATCTCATAGGTGGTCCCATATACATTTTATCGACATTGATTCAGCGCGTTTTGGAAAATCAACAAAAACATGACAATAAGCAATGAATTCAATGTACGTTGTACATTGCCACCAAGGACGTTATATATACCCTAACTTGAGTGCCACCAACTTAGCTGTTAAGGTGGGCAAAATTGGAACTACAGTAATTTCTTGATGAATTTCATACTTTGTTCTCCACTAGCGACGCTGTCAACTGAACAGCAAACATAGAGGAACTGTTCCTACAACAGAACTTCAAAAAAACAAAGAAGTGTCTCCATGACGACCTGGGCCTGTTGTTTTTCGTTAAATTTTTCATGACCATGGATACAAAGTAATGCAGTCGTGATATTAAACAATTTTATATAGTGTTCAATAGCGTCAAACTACTTTTTAGTTTCAGTTTGTAAATGTAGGTATAATCTTGAGTCTTGAGTCGGTTCTTTTTTTTTTCTAAAAAATACGCGCCATAAAATACCATCATATCATCCTGGGCCCTTCTGATGTGCTCTAAACTATCTCTGTCACCTTCTCTCTAGTTACAAATGTCATAAGAGTAAGAAAAACTGTGATAATCTCATAGTGTGCAAAAACTGTGTCTTAGACATCAAAAACAATCCACTTACTTGATTAAATCACATTGTAACTTTTTCGATCTTTGATACACAAACATGATTTTTTGTCGGAACTTCACAACTATCTGAAACATTTTTCTCCGAACCTCCATAAACCTAAATTCTGTCATAAATTAACGTTGAGGCATTTTGAAGCCCATTATATTTTAGCACTTGCAATCGAGAAACTAAATTACTAGAGGAGAAAGTGACAAGGAAGTAAACGATGTGGTAATTTTGCTTAAAAATTACAAGTGTATTTTTATGACATAGGTGTGTAGGTTTAGAGGGTGTCTTCTAAGGAATCTTCAGGTTAGGTTTCACGTAGGTTATTATTGGTACTGCACACGCCGGGAGCAGAAGAGTGAGTGAGATGAATGATGTACAGAATGAATGGAAACAATGATACGGAAATGGATCTTAAGAGCTAACACAGATTATTGATAAGAAATTACACTAAACAAATAATATTATCAAAGGCGCCTAGATGGCGTTGCACTAAATGGTACACCAGTGCGGTGAAGATGGCGCTTTATGTTACAATTGTGGCGTGTATGGACGCCACAGATGGCAAACAAGCAGACCGGCTGCTTGATGGTAAGCTGTCACCATCGCCTATGGATACCTGTAACACCAGAGGAATCACAAATACGTTGCCGACCTTAAGGACTCTATTAACCAGCCTTTATATAAAAAAATCTTTATTAAATAAACCAAATACAAGCTAATATATAATAACTCCACAACAACAGTTAGACTGCCAAAAGACAATAGTCTAAAAGCAAATCCAAACCACTACCAGTTGGCAATAGCAATGCTTATTCTTCTTGCTTAGTTATAAATTACAATTGATATAATTATCTATCTAAGTATAATCCCGATCATAAGAGGCCGGGAACTAGACAACAAACTTCCAATAGCGATACAAACACTGACGAGTGACACCGTTTTTAGGGTTCCGTACCTCAAAAGGAAAAAACGGAACCCTTATAGGATCACTTCGTTGTCCGTCTGTCCGTCTGTCCGTCTGTCCGTCTGTCAAGACCCTTTTTCTCAAGAACGCGTAAAGGTATCAAGTTGAAATTTATACTAAATACTTGGGTCTACGGTTTCTTTCGGCTGTAAAAAAATTAAAGTTGTAAGTCAACGCAATCAAAAGTTATGAACGTTTATGTCGCATATTTTTTTCTTAATAAAGTCAGACTCCTGTTGCTGGACAAGACGGTTTACACAATAAAAGAATTCTTAGACAATGACTACGGATTATAATTTATGTTGATATTTATGGAGTTCTATACCTACCTATTTGATTATAAATTGTAAACAATGCCCCTATACAGCAGGTTTAATAATTATATAATAAGGTGTTGAGTTGAGTTGGTTTTTCATATTGATTTGAATATGAAACAATTATTATGAACAACAATTTTTAATATGAATTTGAGTGAATTGTATTTTGTTTTTGACGAGACATAGCGTGCACCACATGGGTATTATTGCTTTTAGGCAATGGTATTTAGGAGTGTTCGTTATTTGAATAAATTATCTCATCTTATAAGAAAAGAAAGAAGGTCGTGTTAGATACACTACAAACTCAAGAACAGCTAATCCGAATTGGCTGAAAATTGGTGCGGAGGTAGCTTAGAACCAGTAGACGGACATAGGATACTTTATGACTGCCCCGGTGGCTCAGTTGGTAGTGAACCTATCTTCTGTGCTTGGGGGCGTGGGTTCGATTCCCATCTAGGACAAACATTTGTGTGATGAACATTTGTGTTTGTTCTATGTCTGGGTGTTAATATCTATTTAAGTATGTATTTAAAAATATATATGTACGTATATCAGTTTCTGGCAGCCATATTACAAGCTTTGCTTAGTTTGGGGTCAGATGACCGTGTGTGCAAATGTCCCAGTTATTTATTTATTTATTTATTTTAATCAGCATCATCACCATTTTTCATCACTACGCGGGTGAAACCGCAGCTAGTTATAGATAAAAACTCCGAGGACAGAAACTCAGCCCATGAAACTATGACTCGCGGAGATCTAGTAAAAAAAATAATAATAAAAAAAAACTGCTGGGGAGAACAGTAAGGATTGCCCTGAAGCAATATTCTGAAGGGAAGGATTGCCCTGAAGCAGTGGGATATTTTAATGGCTCTTAACCAGCGGACTAATCGCTGCAGGTAACATATTTTTTTCTGGATGAAAGCGATTGTGGCCGACCGGTAGCATGTGCGTTTTACAATCTGATTGCACTCAGTTCGACTCTCAGCCCTGCACCAATGACTTATTTAGTATTTATGTAAATTACGTGGAGTTTTGATGATATCGCTCAAAAACTGTGAAGGAAAACATCTTGTAGAAACTGGTATGGCCAAGAATCTCAATAGTTCAAAGACATAAGACATTTACCAACATGCACAAGTTTATACACATTATTATAGTTTACTAGCGACCCGCGCGCCCGGCTTCGCACGGGTGTAATTTACGTGCGAAGCCGGGGCGGGTCGCTAGTTATATATATATATATAAGGTTTATATCTGTTCTATATCTGGGTGTTAATATCTATTTAAGTATGTATTTAAACCTATATATGTATGTATGTCAGTCTCTGGCAGCCATATCACAAGCTTTGCTTAGTTTGGGATCAGATGACCGTGTGTGCTAAAATGTCCCGAATATTTATTTATTTATTTTTTATTTATATATATATATATATATATAAACCTTCCTTGAAAATGTATCTAACTGATGGTGAAAACCACATCAAAATCCATTGCGTGGTTTAGGAGGAGTTAGCGGCCATACAGACATACAGACAGACAGACAGACGCGGAAAGCGACATCAATTTATACTATATACAGATGATAATTGGTACAATTATGTATGTATTCTATTTATAATATTTAAAGTATGTATGTAGTATTGTGTATTTATTGTATACATAAATGTAGGGATATATACATTTATTTAGGTTTATTTTATGTACACCACAGATCGTTTTTCAATTTCTTTAGTCCTGTCCATCCAAAGGTGGCCTGGAAGAAATCGCTTAAGGCGATAAGGCCGCCCATTATACTGCCGTATATTTGTTTTTTATGTTAGTTTAAGTTTCATTTGTATTTTCGGTGTGTAATAAAGAAATATTGTATTGTATTGTATGCACTGGGTCAGCATGGTGGAATAATTACCATCCTCTCTCTCTCTCTCTCTTTCTCTGAGAGAAGGCCTGTGTACCAGCAATGGGAACATGAAAGGCTGATATTATTGTTACCCAGCAGTAGGTTTTCAAAGGTCGTTCAGTGTGGAGGTTAAAGGGGGAGGCCTATGTTCAGCAGTGGACGTCTTCTGGCTGATGATGATGAGGTTTTCAAAGGTTGATGAAGCAAACATTGTCCCTCTATCCACAGAGACGTCGTTGCCACGGGTCGTTTACAGCCGCATTACAATGACAAAACCACTTAACTCGATAGCTACAGCTTCGGACGCCAGGTTCAGGAACTTGAACTTTACGGGTTCAAATTACAAACTCGGCTGTTCTGATCTGGTAATTAATGTACGATCATCACGAAATGTTTGCATTAGGATTAAACGTACATAGGATTAAACGTACATAACGTACATAGTAAGTTATTGCAGTTAATTGACTAAAAGACAATACTTTTAGTCAATTAACGATAGATAATATATATTTTTTTTTAACGTGCAAGCGCCTTTATTAACTAAACAAAATACAAGCTAAAACTAAAACTACAAATACAGTTAGACTGCCCATAGACCGTTGAAGGTCTAAAGACAATTAACTGCAATAATTTTAGTCAATTAACTGCAACAACTTACTATGTACGTTTTTGCATCTTGCTATTCGTTTTCTTGTAGAAATCGCAACGTTTGGTCAAGGGCAATGATAATATTTTTACTTTACTGCTCATTCTTTACCCCGAATAAGCCAAAGGTTCTAACATGTCGCCATGTCGTCTAGTGTTATGTATTTTTTTATTTTTAACCAACTTCCAAAAAGAGGCGGTTATCAATTCGACTGTATGTTTTTTTTTAATGTATGTTTGTTACCTGATAACTCCCCCAATTAAGAATTGTTTTTGATGATTCTTTTTTTGGTTGGTAGGTCATAATATCTCATTTGGTCTCATAAATTTTTTATCGACATAGATTCAGCGCTTTTTGTAAAATCTACAAAAACATGACAATAAGTAACGAATTCAATGTACAGTGCAAACATTGTACAGTGCCACCAACTTAGCTGTTAAGGTGGGCAAAATTGGAACTACAGTTATTTCTTGGTGAATTTCATACTTTGTTTTCCACTAGCGACGCTGTCAACTGAACAGCAAACATAGAGGAAACAGAACTTCAAAAAAACAAAGAAGTGTCTCCATGGCGACCGGGCCCAGTTGTTTTTCGTTAAATTTTTCATGACCATGGATACAAAGTATTTCAGTCGTAATATTAAACAATATTTTCTACTTTTTAGTGTTAGTTTGTAAATGTAGGTATAGTCATGAAGTCGGTTCTTTTTTTTCTAAAAATTCTAATAATTTCTATAAACGCATATTGTGCGTAATGTCACTAAAATTGTTACTTTTTAAATTTTGTTTAATTCGTTTTTATACGTTTTGATGGTAAGTTCGTAAAGGCTGAGGATCCAGCCTTATTGTCATAGTTTTATGTCGCCGGAAGGCCTTTGAAATGGCTAGACGGTAGTTATTACAAACTTATATGATTATTTACGGGATATTTACAGTGGTAAGGTTGCGGAATGAGCTCCTGATATTCGGGGTTAATCGAAAGCTCATTCCACAACCTTACCACGGTAAATATCCCGTAAATAACCATATCACTTTAGTGAATAACTGTGATAGTTTTAAATGGTAGTTATTATGTTTTTCCTAATTGTTACTCTTTGATTATTAGGTAAGTATGAAAATTAAAATCTAAGATCAATGATAATTAATCTCCAAATATTTTCAAATGGAAATTCTTCGATTGTTCTAGAAAACAACAACCTTTGTGATAAACAAGAGTTCAACTGATAAATTGAATTGAAACAACTGTTATGTCAACAAATAATATCTGGTCCAGAGTTCTTCATAGTTTGAATCTCAAATCAGACAATTATGGAAGATATTAATGATTGAATAATAATTAATTTATTGACTACTTTAATATAATGACATATGTAAACTAATTTAATCTAATCTAATGCATGTATTATTATTTAACCACTTGACTTATTTTATAATTGTAATTAATTTCTTAAAATGTTAACTTATAAACTACACTATTGTATTAGGTTTATCCTGTAAAAATTGTTGTACTGAATGAAATAAATAAATAAAATAAATATTGCCCTAATAGGCACGTTATCGTTTGTGATCAAATGTCTGCGTTTTCAATTTTTTTTTAATATACGGCTAAACCACTTGACGCAATAATTGTAATTAGGACACACTTAGGTACCAATTTTTCACGCACATTCAAAAATCTTCAGTGACATATATGAAGTGACCAAATTAACAAATAGTCCACATGATAAAAAAAGCGGGAATCAATGGTGGCAAGACTGGCAAGGACGTCTGTGGATGAGTTTGATTAAAGGTATCAAGCCATGCGTTCGCACCCACAACTCCACCTTACCATATCTCCCTTGTTTATCTGATCTGAGGTTCAAACATCTCGGAAAGGAATAATAAAGATTTGAAGCTGTGTGTACTTACAAATTACTTGTTTCTAAATAATGTTATTGTTCTTGTTTTTGCCCGACTACCTAAGAAAGAGGGTAATGTTTTTGCGCGTATGTATGTACATTGAATGTATTTTTACCTCATAATATAGCCTAAAAGCTTGACCAATTTTGATGTGTAAGGTGTCGTTATATACGACTTGATGCCCCGAGTGTCTAGATATTTTGCATTAGAGTATTTTTTTTGTCTTTTAATAAAAATAATAATCAATATTCGGGACATTTTTGCACACACGGTCATCTGTCCCCAAAGCTTGTAATATGGCTGCCACTGATATATATGACGGCGCGAGCTTCGATAGCGTGATAGGGGGCCGCTCCGGTCGTCGATGATGGCCGATTTTCATAAGATTATTCTTGGTTTCTATGGCGCGAGTATAGTGGCTGAGGAGAATGAGACATCGCACGTACATTGTCACAGTTTTTATTTCGTAGCGCAATGATTACTAATTACAATATCGAATTACTTGGGGACGAGGTGTTCCGCCTTGTAACGAACGCTACCACTCTCCAACCAACAATACAAATTCACAACCCCAAGCAATGTTAGCTCCACCGAGCATCCAACAGTCCCCATCCAAAACACAAAGTGAAGTGAGCTCCTCCGAGCCTCACGTCACCAACACGTGTCCGCGCGCGCTCACTAGTGCCTCTACCGGACGGTACCCAAACTTGCTACACTCTGATTGGTTGTCAACGACACAACTTCCAACGAACTTCAGCAGAGTAGGTAAGTTACTGCAGCGTTACACCAGCAATGGCGCCACCTCCATTACTAGTCCACCAAAACAAAACTAGGTGACGCCTACCTACATAATCTAAGCCTTAAAAACTATCCGATGGTAGTTGCGCCCGAATGCTAAATCTGCAACGCACCGACATATATTTTTATATAGTTTTAAATACATACTTAAATAGATGTTAACAACCGATGTTAGACGTTAATAATCTACTTGTTGAATGTACAAACCTGAGATAGAGTTCATGTTGTAAATTAGTTCTTAATAAAGTCATTACAGTTACTTGGATTCATCTCGAAAACATTAGGTTGTTCCTGAGCCGTCGGAGATAAATCTGCTCCATTCTTATTTTTAAGCACCCCGAAACTGAAAACTTTACCACTCCATCATAACTGTGCCCAAAAATAATTTAAATCAGAGATAAATTTAACTTATCTTAATTAATTTTAAAGTTTTTCTGGGCCCATCGGGTTATTGCCCTAAACCAGCTGTACTCAGATGAATGTGAATGAAGTAGTATTAACTATATTGTATGCGCTTGTAGGTACAAGCAACGCAATCCACTCCCTGCCTCGGTGTTCTCTATATAGTACTAGCGGTCCGCCCCGGCTCCACACGGGTATAGTTATATAGCCTATATTAATCAGTGATAATGTAGCATTCAAATGGTATTTTTTTTTTATCGGTCCCGTACTTTTTGAGCCAATTCGTTACAAACAAACTTACAAATCTTTCCTCCTTATAATATTGTATAGATAGTACTTATATGGTATAGATGAAGAATAAAGTACAAGTGAGGTGAGGACCCGGGTATGTCCTAAAACTGCAACCAGAACCACCGGAGGATGGGCAGCAGCGTCCTGTTAGTACACGGTGAACGTACTGCGATCTCCAAGCCTGCCAAGCGTAGGGATTATGGCAACACCCCTCTCTAAGAGGGAGGCCTTGTTTAGCAGTGGACTTTTAATGGCTGATAATGTATGTATGTATGTATGAGGTGAGTTGTGACTATTACTTCATAAAAAAAGACTTTTGGTAGTCTAGGTATCAAAGATTGATACCTAGACTGCTATATTGTTTTACGGAACAAAAACGCGCAAAAAAAATTAACAGTTAACATAGTGTGATTCATTTCATAGTTAAAATATAAAATGTACATTAACGTACACCTACGAACGTCAAAAACAATATTTTAAATGAGAATGTGAAAAATCAACTTAATTAAAATAAAATAAAATACCAGGCGGTCGAATGCAAGCCTCTTTCAATAGAATTCAATAGAAGAAAACAAACAGCTCGTTTTTGCAATGTAGGTAGGTAGCACTCGTTGACATGTTTTTGGGGCTTGATGCCACTGAATCTTGTTGTGATTGGTGAATCAAAAAAAACCGGACAAGTGTGAGTAGGACTCGCTCCCTGAGGGTTCCGTACCCGGGAATCGAGTCTTGACGAAAAGAGGTTAAAAAGATTGAAATATTAAATGACAAACTTGACTTTGTAGCTCTGTTTGCCAGCTACAAAGTCAAGTTTGTCATTTACTCCGATACATACCAACTACAAAATAATGTAAGTTTTCAATTTTTTTTAAATTTTTGTTTAACAATTTTCGGATTTCTTCCTTCATAATATGTGCTATTAAGACCTTGTTTCATGCCAAATTTCATGATTCTAGGTCAACGGGAAGTACCCTATAGGTTTTGATTACCCTGTGAAATCGCAAAATATGCGAAAATATGCGACATAAACGGTCATATCTTTTGATCGCGTTGACTTACAAATTTGATTTTTCACAGCTGAAAGAAACCGTAGACCCAAGTATTTAATATAAATTTCAACTTGATATCTTTAAGCGTTATTGAGAAAAAGGGTCTGGACAGACGGACAGACGGACAACAAAGTGATCTTATAAGGGTTCAGTTTTTTTCCTTTTGAGGTACGGAACCCTAAAAAGACATGGTTTCCGCTGACCGTCAACCCAATATCTAGCTCGTATATACTCAATAGTACAAAAACTTAAAAATTCCTCTGAATCCACGGGGTCGTTGCTCCGTGTTGGTGTTCGGACGAAGTAGAATGACCCTCCGTAGGTGCGGCTCCGGACAAGTCCTGGCTTGTAGAACCTTGTAAAGTGTCCGGATTAGACATCGCCCGGTTATTTATGAACGCGTTGTTTGCCAATTAGGGCGGAAAGTTGATTTTTAAGTGGGTTTGCGTCAGGGATTCGTTTGGGTATTTGAATGGATTTTGTGGGGTTGGATTGTGATTAAACCTTTGAAAACTGTTTAGATTAATCATCTTTATTTACGTACTAGCTAAATCCCACGGTGTTACCCGTAATTTTCCAGTTTTTCGAATTTTACGAGGAAAAAAGGACCCTATATCCACCCTTACGATGAACACTATCATCCTGCAAAATTTCGTTAAGATCGGCCTAGTCGTGAGAAGCAAACAAACAAACAGACAGAAAGATAGAGTTCCTTTTGCTTTGTATAGTAAGGATGTACACGTAATTATGTACATAATGGGTGACATAATGTCTTAATGAACGACGTGTTTTTTTCTTAAAAAACCTGACTCAAATGGTGTCGGAAAACATCGTGAGGAAACTATATAGTATGGTAGTAGGACACTTGCTAGTTCTCCGCTGGCTTGCTGCCATCTTGAAGCTCAAATTCTGTCGCTTAGCACCTAACTGTGTGTTCCAGCAGCGTCACTTTAAAGCCAGTTCGCATTCTAGGTTAGCCGTGTATATCATCTTTGACCACACCGTCACTTAACTTCAAGTGAGTTGTGGCCAAACGCCCAAACCCATAAAAACAAAACAAAAAGCGATGAGTAATTCCTTCAACCGTATCGAATTATATACAAAAACGACAAAATTCATTGCAAGTATCTACCCAATTAAAGTACCTATAGAAATAGTTTGCTGTGAAAAATCTAGAAATATGCATAATTGTTTTAGTAGGTAAGCTTTGTATTTTGGTTACTATCTTACTTGCTGATTACAAAATATATAGATCTATCATGCATCTGACCAATGGATCTAATGATAAAGAAAGTTCTCAATAGATCCATACTTTCAATTTGAGATCTAAAGAGAAAAAAAATTTCTATAGATCCATTATGGATCTTAGAATTGGATCTATCGAGAATGATCCTTCCCTATAGAATATACCGGTTTACTTCTACACGGAAAGACCTAACTTTGTGATTTCAAATTTTTATCAAACAAAAGAAATTGCAAAACAAAATAGGCATTTGCTTTATAGTAATTGCGTGCATATATTTTTCGGGAACAGACCGATATCCACGCCTTCGTTCATGGAAAAAATCAAGCAGCATATTAATGTTTATGGGGTCAAACGATTCCACAAGGACTTTTGCGATATTACTTCCCAATGGCAAAGCCATGGTCACTCCAGAATTGCCAAGCTCTATTTGAGCTAACCAGCAAACACATATTTCCCTCTGTTTTTCCATGTCGGTTTTTATTTATGTCTCCCATACTTCAAGCCACTATTCTTATGGACTCCATTATGTTCAAGGTATGGGGTGAGAGTGTTATGAGCTGCGTACAACTTTGCCATAATGAATCTAATACTGAGATTTGTAATGGTGCTTCCATACAGCAGTTACCATTGTAAAATATTTATCACATGATATGCTTAAAAAAATCAGAATAAAAAAATGTTTTTACTATTTTTTTTTTTTTTTTTTTTTTTTTATGTTATAAATAGGCTTGCGCATGGCCGCCAACTCGCCTGATGTTAAGCGATGATGCGGCCTACGATGGAGCACGCTTGCCTAGAAGAAACCTATTCACTCTCGACTTGAATACACCCAGATTGTAACTATCGGGGAACACCCCCCAGCGAATTCCACAGACTAGCAGCTCGCACAATAAATGTGGAATCAAAGCGCTTCGTACGGGTTCTTGGAATATCAACCATAAAGTGGTTACAGACCATTCTAAAACGTTTTATTAATAATTAAACTAAATCAAAATCGGTTTAGCTCTTTGGGAGATACGAGATAGGGCCACAGTCTGACACATAGATACACAGACATAGACAAACCAATACTCACATTATGTCACCCCCCCTTTAGCATCAGGTATTAAAAAGAATTCTATAGTATAATGGGTGAAACCACGTGGTGGTACTAGCTATTAAAACAAAGCTCACAGTATAATTGGAACTGTTATTTATTTTCTAATGTTATATTATTTACAAAAGTACAAAATATGAACATTTTTAACTAAAGGTGGTTAAATGAAACTAAAAATTAAATCAATGAGTCTTCCATCGCGAAGACAATTTGAATGGCACTTAATTTAATAAAAAATATTACGATTTGGACGTAAAATAAAGCTCATAAGGCAAGATTGTCCTAAAATATAAAGTATCTACAAAATAATAATAAATTTAATTTACATTATAAAGAAAAAGTAAAAATACTAGACAACTATAATCCTATATTTACATGATTTAAACAAGACAAAGTTTGTATAAAACTTATAATCTCATCAAAGTTTATAAGAAACCCTTTGATTCCAGAGAGTATCTGTAAATTAGTTTTCTATTGAAGTTTCATTTGAATTTGTTTAATATTCATATTATTTACGGTTTCTTCTCATCCATCTACAAATTACTACATATTATTTACAATGAGTATTCCATTTGGTACATGACTCTTTTCTTCTTATCTACATTTCTACCACAGAACTTTATTAAGTTAGACCCCTAATAATAGCAAATTCACCTACTTTGCAGGTCTGTGGCGTGTCTTAACAGATTAATGCTTCAACTAGCACGCCACATAATATACTATCGGACAGGTGTATAATTTGTAAAAAAATAACAGGTTTAGTAAATAATCAATTAACATGTGAAAAGTGTTCGAAGTTTTGACTGGATTCGGAAGAGTTGATCAGCTGTCCCTTTCTCGCAATGTGTGGAGTTTGTATGATGTATTAACAGGTGACGTCATACATAAGTAATGAGTTCTCTGTCCAAGCATGTTATTCTAAATATATTTTATTAGATTTTTGACGCAGGAAACCTGGTTAACTACTAAATTACTCCCGTGAAGTCAAAGAAGGTACAGAAATGTGGTAGACTGCAAGACAGTTTTTCTAAAACTTAACGTGGTCCCGGGGTCTATCGTCATATAGGTCTGTGGTATCTACTTTTACCTAAAATTACACCTCAAGGCCTGCCTTATCATGCTTATAAATAACTTTTCACACTTTTATTCACAATCCCAAACAATCAATAGTAATTTTCTTCTCTATATCTTTATTAACCCGTTAAATTTTTATCTCCAATTTTTTTTATATCATTTCAACTCCGCTTCTTCTATTGCTAATTAATGTAATGAACTCACATGCCTTGTAATTTCTTATTATAAAGGCCTTGCAAACATTAGCCTCTCACTGCCTTGCCGCCGCATCATTTCCGCTGCTGCCGGCGTCACAAACACCGCAGCTTGTCCTCCCAACTCCAAAAACTTGCCTCTTTTATGCTTTCCACTGACCCGCCTCTCAATTCTCGTATCGAAAACATCTTCTCCTTCACTGTTATCATAGTCAACCATCGGTTCGTTGATAACTTCTTTTCTTCTCGCGTCTTTTCTCTTGTTGTTCATGAAGTAAGAGTTGGAAAGGTTGGAGACGTTGGGAGTGGAGATTTGTTTGGTGATACGAGGGTTCCTGTCGATGGGTTGGAAGTGTCGCTGCATGTTCTCTGAGAAGGACTGTCTCCTGAGGTGGAACTGGCGAGTGTCCACGGGTTGGTGGTTGAAAGAAGCTCGCCGGACGCGAGCCTCCTCTTGGCGGTACGATTTCCTGATTTCAGGATTGTGGTTGGACTTGAGGGAATCTTCATAGCTGCATCTATAAAAACAAAGGTGCCTTAGAATCACACTATCATTATAAATGTGTAAGTCTGTGAATGCGCGTGTTTGTTTTTACTCAACACCAATACGGCTGAAAGAATTTAGATAAAATATGATGTGATGTGAGGCAGGCTGTCGTTCAGTGTGGAGGTTAAAGGGGGAGGCCTATGTTCAGCAGTGGACGTCTTCTGGCTGATGATGATGATGATGTGAAGGTAGGTTTCATCCCGGATTAACACATTTATCTAGAAAAATTAATCGTCCCTGTAAGATAGCAAATATAGCAGCAGTCTATCAGAAATTAAGTTTTGCATTATATTTTTATTTTACTTTCCAAGTCTGCAAGATAAGTGCAGCGTAAAATGTGCCATTTGGAGACTTCAAACTATAAAAATAGTACTTCTGGAGTTTGCTTACTACTCAAACAAGGCTATTGGCATTTGGATCATCTTTTTATGGCATAGTTGGTAAACAAGTAGACATGCAGGCTGGTGATAAGAAGTTACCGTCACCTATGGGGATACTTTTAACACTAAAGGCATCACAAATACGTTGTTAACCTTTCAAGACTCTATTAACTAGTCTTTTGAATAACTCCATATTGTAGCCTCTCAGACCTCATTCCAATTCAGATTATTAAAAAAAAAACAATATGTTACCCGCTGCTTTCTTCCGAAGTATGCACGCTGGATTGTCCACACGGACATCTCGTCACCTCAGCAATGCCCGAATCTTGCCCACTGGAGTTCACCGATGTGATCGACGTGTCTTGTCCTTTCCTATACATGGGGAGTGTTGCTATGAATCTGTTGTGTTTCAGGTAATGATAATGTAGCGAGACAAGTCAGTATCGTCAGAAGTGGGATACGTTTGGGATGTAATTTTAGTAGCTTAGACAGTTTATTGAATTTATGTTAAATTTTATGTTGTTGTGTTGTATAAGTATCATGAACGACAAGTAGAGTAATGGGGTAGAGTAATGATCACAGTTTAGTCAAGAAAAAAATAATTAATAGCAGTTTAGAGTTGTGTATGTAATCAATACGTAATAAAATATAAAATAATTTTGACTTTTCTATCTCAGAGCTATCGCAGGCCGCCAAACCCCACTGACTCAGGCAACGTTTAATAGAAGTAATGCAGCTGGCAGATGTATACCTTGGGAGATGCTTAGTACCAGCAGTGGACTAAGGTGGGCTGATTATTACGAATTGATGATGATGAAGCATCTATTCCGCCCACTATCTCTACCTACCTGGATACCTGGATAATCGATTAGCAATTGATTTGATTGATTGATTGATTTTTGCATTGGATTATTTAGAAATTACATATTTATTTTTAATAGCTATAGTCATCATGATGACATGTCTGTTTACCATTTTCTAGGTAGAAGCTAGAGCACATACAACTGGTTTGACACATATGTAATATATATTATTACCTAGTTTCACAGACCAATAAAGTCACTGTATCATCTTTTTACGCTGTTCTTTACGGTCCAGTTGATAATTCAACTAGCCTTCAACGTCTTCGATAAGGTTGTCTTTCTATCGGGTCTTACTTTAAAGCAATAGATTTTTTTTAACTGTTCAATAAACAGTATAAAGTTTTTCAAGCGTATGATTTAAATAATTATATTATTTTATTACCTCTTATAGCCTTAACGGATTAACCGTTTATGATGCAGGTATGAGGTATCGTTAGATTCATTTTAGTGCCCAAAATGTAATGTATAGGCTACATTCTTCAATGGAGTTTTTTGATTTACATTTAGTAGTAAATTAAAAGAAAATCAAGTAGATAAATCTTGTTTAATTCAGTTCCAAGCTACGCTTAAACAAAATATTTGCACAATTTGTACCTAGTTGAAATAATTCTCGAGATTATGTAGCTTACTGTTTGACACGACAAGATAATTGGGAATTCTCAATTTGGGCCAAAGTTTATGTATACATTAGAAAATCATCTAACGCGTCCTAGTTTGCTAAGAGATTCCGGCGCCGCTAACAATTAGAGTTACTGTTTCACAGGCCCTAAAACGTGTTACCAGGTATCAGTTACTATAAAAAAAAACCGGACAAGTACGAGTAAGACTCGTGCTCTGAGGGTTCCGTTGGACAGAACCCTCAGAGCGCGAGTCCAAAAAAGAAACCTTAAGTTGAAATATTGAAAGACAAACTTAACTTTGTAGTTGACTAAAAGGTTCTTCTATACATTCCAACTACAAAATGTAAGTTTGTAATAGCAAAATAATAATTTTTGTATGATATAACTTAAAATTTGTAACTTTCAGATTTATTCCTATATATGTGCTATAAGACCTTGTCTTTTACCAAATTTCATGATTCTAGGTCAACGGAAAGTACCCTATAGGTTTTGATTTCCCTGTGAAATCGCAAAATATGCGACATAAACGTTCATATCTTTTGATTGCGTTGACTTACAACTTTTATTTTTTTACAGCCGAAAGAAACCGTAGACCCAAGTATTTAATATAAATTTCAACTTGATACCTTTACGCGTTCTTGAGAAAAAGGGTCTTGACAGACGGACAGACGGACAGACGGACAGACGGACAGACGGACAGACGGACAACGAAGTGATCCTATAAGGGTTCCGTTTTTTCCTTTTGAGGTACGGAACCCTAAAAACAGACCCATTTATTAACGCTTGGGGTTCAATTTGTGGAATACTTTTTTAACTGCTCGAAATAAAATTATATAATATTTAATACATTCCGTTTAAATAAATCACCTACACATGTAGATGTGTAGCAACGATTGCCAGTGCCCCAGAGCCTCTCTCCGCTATCTAAGAAGCTGGGTTGGCTTGGATAGATAGATGCTGGTAGAGGGATATGCACAATACATTCTAAGCGGCACGCCAGTGCAAGATTTGTTGCCCCTATCTCGAATAAGAATAAGTGTCGAGAATATGTGTCATACTATAATTGACAAGAGTTGTTAGATATCGAACTACATAGTCTTATACATCCGATATTGGAGTTTTTAATTAAATTGCTCGCTTTGTTTATTTTTTTGCTTGGCAATTTTTTTCTTCAAGAAGTTGATAATGTACCTAAATCTAACCTAAAATATACTACGTTTGAAACTTGTTGTTGTGACCTTACCTTTTCTGCAGCGGCCTTTGGTTGAACTTTATACACACTCGCTCATGTTTCTGTCCAAACATATCAGTCTCAAACTGATTCTTCACGCATTTCTGGTGCGCTTTTCCGAACTCCTCCACAGCGTTACCGTGCGGGCATATCTTCTTCGTAACATTATGATTGATCACGTCTATGTAGGAATCAGCTTCACTGTACGAGTGAGTCAGTTCTTGGCACTGATTTGCACCAGACGGGAAGAGACCACCATACTTTGTTAGGTGCTCGGTCGAAAAAGCATTAAGACGCTGCTGAGAATATGGTTTGTGGTGTTTTCTGTTAAGGCAAATATGGAAAGTCAGTTGAAATGAGGTTATTTTGTTGTATGGTACAAGAGGCCTATGACGCTATGGTTTTCATTATGCAATACATCTCAAAAGGCCTAAATATTGTATTATAAACATGGAGAAGTTTTTTTTGTAAAGTGTTACATTGTGTCTTTTATATTGAGTTTTAAGATGTGGAAGACGTTAGATATCATGTTGAAGTCCTTTTTGTACTAAATGAAGAGTGTAAGATCTGAGTAGAAAGTGAAATAAGAAAACCAAGATAAACGTCACAGGCCAGTGGCATATTTATAAGCAAAGATTCATAGTAAAGCAAGAATAGAACTACAACTATTCTAAAAGGTCTACTTCTTTATTATCTACATGAAAAATAATCTACGCACTATAAAAGTATCTAAATTTATTAAAATTATCAACAGTCTTGAGATAAATAAACAGATAGTATAATAAAACAAGCTAGTAGTGGCTTCATGTGAAATAGTGCGTCACATGGTTTCGTTTGCCTTGATGTCTTCTGAAAATTGAATAAGGACAAAGACTTGCTTAGCTTTTGTCTTTTCATTGCTATTTAACATATTATCTATAATGTAATGAAACACAATTATACTAAGGAGTAGTAACAGATTTTAACGGGATAATATCATCAAAAATTATATGTCTAAAAATTCACAATACCATAATTGATAGATTTGTAGTAGAAACAGGGTAAATTGGTAGAAATTTTATTGTAAAGATCCAAAACTTTTACCAGGACAGACTCCGTGACCACGTTAACTTAACTTAACTTAAATTCAGTGTGCTGGATTATTCTGTACACATCTTGACAACAATTTAGTGGTAGTTAATTTCAATTAGCGGCAAAACGGTATAAGTAAATTTAAAATACCTCACATCAGTGTATAACACACTTTCAGTGATAAATTTAATTTAATTTTGTTCGTACGGCCAACTGCTTTAGGAGAGATTTGACAAATTACGCGCAATTTCATAATTGTGTGTTTTTGTTTAATAACGGGCTACTGCCAAGACAACGGAGACCAAACTTAATTGCGGCATGCTGGTAGGAGCATTGGTCCAACAAATAACAGCCACAGACATACTAAGTAGGTGAACTCACAGTGTCTATCCTGGTAAATGTAAGGGTTGGAACTTTAGAACCTATCATAAAATTAAAACGAAATTACCTTTTACTCCTTCTAACGCACAGTATACAAATAGCAGTTGTACAAGCGCCTACAAATACGATACAACCAAGCGCTACGACGCTGATTTCCATTGTGCTGAGGAGTCTACCATTCCGTGCTTGGCTCATAGTGTTGTCTCCAACCTCGAGGACTTTGAACCCGGCCAAGTTCTGACGAAGCTCGGCTTCTCTTTTCATGAGGGATCTAAAAATATTATTCAAAATGAAATTTTTCAAAATGCTATTTGAATAAATTAGCCTTTACGTTGCAAAAATCATCTTAAACTCTATTTAAAAGAATATCAATTGTGTTTTCGCTTCCATGTTAAAATACGATAAGGAGGGCGAATATGGATTTTTAATTTTATTGGAATATGTAAATAAATTTAATTAATCTCTTAACCTGAACAAAATAAAACCCTGGAACGAATTTATTACCATAAAAACAATTTGACATGACAATCTATACCAGAGATATCTTACGAGAGCTTATTTTTTTCCATTCATTTGATTGAATCTGTTTAAAACTACAAGTATGATTTGAATCGCAGCGTTAGTAAATTAATATTGTTAAATGATAAAAAAGGTAATTTGCACGTTTCTCACCTTTGAAGTACATTCATGTCGATGATAGCATTCGATAAAGGATCAACTCCATAAATATACATATCGGTTCTGAAATAAATAGTTATTCAATACTATTATCACAACATCTAACCATAAATAATCACACTAAACACAATACATAGCATAGTCACGATGTTTTCCTTCACCGTAAATCCAGTAGTATGAAAATCCGTACAAAAACTCTAAAGAGCTCATTGACCCCGCAAACTCATGCTTTCATGTCTAGTGGTCTCCCAAATAGGCTACCATGTCTTTAATAATAACTAACTATACTAATCACATGAATACTATGAATGCGTAAGTTTGTATGTAAGTATACACTAATAGCTATCATCAGAGTATTGCTGAGTCATCATCATCATTTCAGCCGTAGGACGTCCACTGCTGGACATAGGCCTCCCCCATCGATCTCCAAAAGGGCCGGTTGGAAGCGACCTGCATCCAGCGTTTCCCTGGGGTCTCTTTTAGGTCGTCTGTTCAACTTGTGGGTGGGAGAGTATTGCTGAGTATTTCACCCAATTATATAATGCTATGAAGAGAATAACTCACGCCTCTACAGCAGTCTTCATGTTGGCTTCGAGCCGTCTCACCCTGATGTCGTACCCGGTGATGCCAGTGAGGGTCCGCGTGATGTTCTCTATCCCTCGTTCCACTTCCATTGGCTTGCCACCCATCACTACTACTAGTTGTTTGTTCTCATCCAGCACGTACACCTGGAGATTGTGTCAATATTTTTACACGTTTTGTGGCAATTTCACTTGTAACTATCTATAATTAAATCTTGGAAGTTTTTATAGATTTTTTATTTATTTATGCAGGCTTTTGATTAAATTAAACGCTTGTAACTTGTTATTTTCCTAGGTGTATATATAGATATAACTTAAGGCTAATGTTTTATTCAATAAATGTATGAAAGACCTATCAGGGCGACTGGTCGAAGCTACTCGTGACCAAAATGCTGGCCTTTATTTTGCCCAAAGAATAAGCATTGCCATACAACGTGGCAATGCTGCCAGCATTTTGGGCACGCTGCCCACCGGTAGCGGTTTGTTAGATTAGTTTTAGTTTTAGATTAATTTTAGTTTTAGATTAGTTTTAGTTATAAATTTAAATTTAAGATAGTTTTTCCTAGGTTAACTTACATTAATTGGGATATTTCCTTGAGAACTTTAACTTGAAAAAATAGGCGAGTTTGCATACTCAATAATTATACCATTGCGGCTCTGCTGCTCAAAACACTACTTAACCAACTATTAGTATACTCACAAAAACATTAGCAATAGCTGACTTTCCATCATCAGCCCCTTTCTTATCGGTAGCTTTAACATCAAACCCGAAGACTCTTCCCGCATCCCTAGTCAACGCTGCAACAACCCTCACTCTGCCAGTGACCGGGTCGATGGCGAAGCGAGGAGCTTGTTCGTTAATGATTTGGTAACGTATATCAGAGTTGATGCCAATATCTGCGTCGGTTGCCTGAAATAATTGGTGGTACAACATTACAAATATACCGACAAATTTACTCGACGTAACTGTGGTGATACAAAAAATTACACCACTTCTGCACATACAGGGTTATTGATAATTACCTAAAGACCGCTCGCAGGATTTTTTTCTACATCATAATCAACAACTTTTTACATGAATTTTGACAAAACTTATGAAAAAAATAAATTATATACTATGATTTCTTTTTGGTGACTTTTTAAGGCTTGCATCCATACAAAACTTTTAACATTTAGGTTCTTGATTTATGTAATACTTTTGTGTTTGTATGGAATAAAAAGTAAGACGAATGATTAAAACTAGAATTAAGGAAACAATGTTGTTAGAAAGTGATTTTTAAATTGAAGTGTTGTTTTAAACTTTTGGACTAATTACTATTTAAATATATGGACAGATAATAAAAAAACTTGATGATCAGCAGGGTTCTAATATGCGTAATCCAAGTAAATGGCTTGAGCGCTCTAACCGCTAAGCTTTGGTCACTTTTTAGTTGGAAATTAGTGCTTGGGACATTTACCTAGATTGCACAGGCTTACGTCGTGCTGGTCATCAAACTTTCAAATAGTCTATAACAATATGAAAATCGTTAGTTTCATCATAGTTATCTAACTTTTATGGGTAATCTAGGGAACCTTCTTGCGAAATGTTACTAGCTAATTATCAGTAACCCTGTATGTTTTCTAATATTTGATAAGTGCTAAATAACTAAGTAGGTTACCTTTAACTGTATCACTTGATATCCAAAAGGTGCGGTAGTTGGTATCGCAGTAACAAGTGGTCTTCCACTGTTCGTAAATTTAGGAGCGTTGTCATTTACATCCTTTATCCTCACAATCACTTTGACATCGAACTTGCTCATTCCTTCTAAAACTTCGTCAGCTACTGGGTATATCATATGTGGTAGCTCTCTGCTTATTTTCTGTCTTTCACCTCTTACAATTATTTCATACACATCTTTCACTTCTCGGTCTGGGCTCCGAACTAAATACAACGTTCCATTTCTAGGGTCAATGACAAATGTTCGCTTTACGTCCGTATCATTCTCGTTAAGAATATAATACCGCATCTTGAAATTCTCATAATATTCAGTCAAATTCAAAGTGACCAGTTCAACGGGAGCTTGAACGTTTTCTTCTATTTCTAGTTCATAGTAACGAGATATGAACACGGGTTTGTCGGAAAGCTCTAAATCATCCGGCACGTCTGTGACTGTTAGCATTACAATAGCTGTCGAACTCAAACTTGGAGATCCCAAATCCGAAGCTACTACAGTTACATTATGCACGGACTGATTCTCATAGTCTAGTCTAGCTATTGTAGAAATTATACCTTCTTTAGAGTCGATGGTAAATAAATTCATATGATTTTTCTTTTGTGGTAGACTGTACAGTATTAAGCCGTTGCCATTGCCGATGAAATCACTATCGTTAGCGTAAACTCTAGTAACAGTAGTTCCGATAGGGGCATTTTCTTCTAGACTAGCTTTGTATACTGGCAACATCATCACTGATTCAAAATTGTGGTTAGATAGTTCGCCTGCCTCAGGGTGCTTCCATTCGAGTAACTCATCATAGGCAAAAAACTTTGGAGCATTATCATTTACATCTAAAATTTGTACTTCGACGCTCACTGAAGAGGATAATTTTTTGTCTTGGCCGTTGTCTCTTGCGATAACTGTCAAAATATATTTGTCTTCCTTTTCTCTATCTAGTTCACCATTAACGCTGAATACGCCTGTTTGTGGAGATATTTCAAAAGGGATGTCTTTGTTGAGGGGGTGAATGAAGTAAGTCAAGTTAGCATTTTGACCAAAATCAGCATCGCTAGCATCGACTTTTCCCAAAACTCTTCTAGTATATTGAGCTTCTTCGACGTTGAAGTTGTACCAAGACTTTTTGAACATTGGAAAATGGTCGTTGACATCTTTCACGTAAACCCGTATTGAAATTTGATCGCTCAAGTCGCCACCGTCCAACGCTGATACATTTAATCTAAACTCAGCCTCAGGCGGCAAACTTCGAGCTACTATAACATGTCCTTGTCTCTCATTAATGACAAAATATCTTTTTGGTTGCATTGCTTTTAATGGTGAGCTGTAGGGTGGTATATAAAGTTCAGAAATAAATTCATATCTCACTTGCCCATTGGAACCACTATCCATATCCATCGCGTGTAATTTCAATATCGTGGAGCCAATAGCAACACTTTCTGGTACTTCAAACAATGGCCCTAATTCATCTACTTTAAGCGCAAATTTATTCTTTGGTCTCGCTTCTACATTGCTGATTCCACTGCTTTTATTATTTTTCTTTTCATAGTATATTTTGACTCTAGACTTTTCATCAGCTTCCTTTAGTTCTACACTTTCTCCTAGTGGCATGACAATTTGATTGAATCTAGGAATATTGTCATTTTCATCCAAAATGCTTATAGTTAGTTTTGCTTCAGAGCTAAGACCGCCTCTGTCTCTTGCGATAATTTTAAGCATGTACAGACTTTTTTCTTCTCGGTCTAATTTGTTGCCTACAAACGTGACTGCTCCAGTGTTTTCATCAACAGTAAAGAGTTCGCGGCCTTCACCGAACAAAGTGTACATAAACACAGCGTTCTGTCCAATATCCACATCCTTGGCTTTGATTTTAGTTGTCATTTTCACTTCAGTTCTTCGTTTCGAATTTTCATTGATGGAACCATCATAAACTGGCAATTCGAATACGGGAGGGTTGTCGTTATCATCGTCAACATGTATCGTTACTTGATAAATGCCAGCTCCAGAAATAAGCCCTTTGGTAAATTCAGCGATCACTGTTAAAACATACGTGTCCCGTTTTTCTCTATCTAAAGCTTTTTGTGTATAAATAGTTCCGTCTTGTCCTGTAAATTGACAATAATTACAAAATAATCTTAGGCAAGCATTCCAAGTTCTACAAGTTGTAAAAAAAAAACTAGTGTATTTTGCCACACGATATTCTTACTTCATAATATGAATGCGTGTTTATTTGTTTCTCTTTCAAGCAGCAACAGATCAATGCCGTTGATCTGTTGCTGCATTGCAAAAAAATCATTTTGTTCCGTTGATTCAATGAAAGTATGTGATTTTTCCATAGAAATAGTCGGAAAGCGAAACCACAGGGTGCAGATAGTTTCTTTATAATGACCATAATGTCTATGTGCAAGCCAAGTGTGAAAATTGCATTACTGACAATTCGTCATTCAGCTTTGCCATCTTTTTTATGGTCGATAGGCTAGGCATTTGACCACAGCTCATCTGATGTTAAGTGATGGTGTGGTCAAAGATGGTAGACATTGCTTGCCTGGAATGACAACTGACTCTCGATTGGACTGCTGGAACACACCGCTAGGTGCTTAACGTCAGATTTTCAACTCTTAAATTTTTTTGATTCTTTACTTGTGACAAAACCATACATTGGTTTGACTATAATATTTATGTACTTTACCTATTGCTATTTCATCAGCAATATCTTGTTGATTAGCAATCAGGAACTGAATGTTTCCGCTACTGTTTAGTGAACTCATATTGACGTGAAATATTTGTCCAACAGCTGCACCGGCAATGTTTTCTTTAACGTGGAAAACAAGTGGTGAGTGGGCTCCTCTGAAAATAGACACACGAGTTAAAATTTAACCAAAAAAATTATAAATTCGTGCGCTGTAATTAAGTAATTAAGTTAATTAAGGCCCACTACTTAAGTACAATCTTTTTCTCAAACTCCGATTATGATATTATTTATGTTCAGCAACTAAAAAACTATTATAACATTTTAATTTAAAAAATACTGATAAGTGACGAAGACACAAATATTTTTTTGTCGCAATTCTATTGTTTTTTAACAAATAATAGGCTGCGATTGACTGCCACCACGCTTGATGTGATTTATATAATTTCATTATGTTTTAGGACATTTATTTTTTTACCAACGAAAAATGGAGGAGATTCTTTTGTCGACAAGAGATAACCATAAAGTATAATAATATATTAGAGATAACCATAAACACTTGATGGACTATGCAGCGTGTCCTACAACTTGCACACAAGGCGACCTAAATGAAGCCACGTAGCGTGCCATTGGGGTGGCAAAGTTCTGGTCTAGAAACTTGATTTGAAAATAGAATTGTATTTTGCGGAACATCGACTCGAAAGAAGAAGAAGAACCATAAAGTTTTATTGAGCAGTCCAATTTTGATGATTCTATTTTTATCAAAAAAATTTACTTACTTTAACAGAACACCTCGCTCGTCGTTCACGTCGACAACATGAACAGTGGTGTTAGTGACAATTGAAATGTTTGCATTTTCTTGTATGGCGACAGCTTCAAAATCATACATAGGTCTATCGTACTTCGACAGTACATCTATCACAGTTATCACTCCGGACTTTTCTTCTACGGCAAATGGCACTGAAAACAGAAAATTATTTACTAAAAAGTATTAATTATTGTAGTAAAACTCAAAGAAACTATATTATGACCCCAAACTGAAGGGGTTTACTAGCATCCATAGAACAATAAAAAAAATCGCCTTTTGCTCCATCATGAGATTTACACCCTTTACATGGGTGTGTGGCTCCTGCATATCTTCTCTACATCTCTACATAGTATAAATTGAAGTCGCTTGCCGCGTCTGTCTGTATGTCTGTATGGCCGCTTACTCCTCGTAAACCACGCAATGGATTTTGATGCGGTTTTCACCATCAGTTAGATACATTTTCAAGGAAGGTTTATATATATAACTAGCGACCCGCCCCGGCTTCGCACATAAATTGCACCCGTGCGAAGCCGGGCGGGCGGGTCGCTAGTACTTGTTAAGTTACAGATCGATTTGACAATTAAAAGAAGGTAAAAACCAACTTCCTTTATTTGTTTACAAATGAATACAATATAAAGCATGTTATAAAATTGTATTTAAAATATTGTTAATCTGTTTAATATTTATTTCAAGATAGTTTACTTTACCTCCTTCTTCGTATCCATGCAACAAATCGTATGACACGTCATTCTTATCCATGGCATCGTTGACCTTGATCTGTCCAATGCTGGTCCCGACACCGACATTTGATCCAACCCAAAACTCGTATGGAGATCCCACAAAACCTGGACCTCTACCTGAAATTATCAAATTATAGTTACAATCAATAATAAAAGTTTTAGTAACATTGGGGCCTGTATCGATTCTAGGCTGAGTAATTACTTAAATATATTTTGAATAGATGGTGCCCGCCATCTACGTTTAGATTGGTTAGTGGTTACATAGAAGAAAAAAAAAAAAAAAATTTGGAGGGGACAGAAAAGCGACCGCATTTCAGTGGCTAGTGTATGCGCGCTATTATCCAGCTTGTTGGGCAGGTTCGAATCTTGTCAGTTACCAAATGTTCTTTTCATGTATATTTAATTTTATTTTGATTAGCCATTATGAGACATTTGCAGGGTTTGCTTTTGCGTTGCAGGTTTAGCACTTTGTTTAATAATTAATACATATTTTAGTTTACCTTTCATAGTTCTTGCTACGTCTATTGTAACAACAGCTAAAGAGTATCGTCTTTCGCTCGGGTTCGTTGGTTGGTCAGATGCTTCGATAAATAAAGCATGTCTTCCTTCAACTATCGGCGACTCAGCCACAGTCACTTCCCCAGTCTTGGCGTCGACTTGGAAAGGCGATGTTATAGTCAGATTACTAGTTCTTTGCAAATCATATAAAACCATCCCATTCCTTCCTAAATCTGGATCGACAGCTTTCACTTTGCCAATAAACAAACCAACTGGAGCATTAGATTTTACTGTAAACTCGTAAAGATTGCTTGGCACAAACACTGGATTGTTATCGTTTGCATCAAGCAGTGTCACTTCAACGTTGACGAAAGACATCAATTGGTCATCGAAAAATTCAATATTTTCGCTTTTAGTGCCCAGTTTATCAGGAAACACGTATGTTGTTTTATCTTTAAGAGTGAACGGTCTCTGTGTGGTAGGAGTGCGTCTCCATTTTGACATTCGATGTTTGTCATAGAAAGTACCAACAACACTTGGATTCTTTTCTTTTGCATAAACTTTCATTCGAAGTGATGCGTGGACTTCTCTATCTAGAATGCTCTGAAAGAAATAAGCGTTCCTAATGTTATTTTTTTGAAGTTGTATCTCCACATCTATTCAATCAATCATTTTTATATCTAGCCAGTGTCAAGTATAACAGAATTTTCAAACAGTTGACTATTTATAGATTTATAGTTTTAAAATGATCATAGTCAGTCGAGCAAAGTTAAGTGCAGTAATGCCCTGGACTTAATTAAAAGCTTTTTTTATGCCATAGTCACCGTCGCCTATGGATACTTGTAACACCAGAGGCATTACAAATACGTTGCCGACCCTTAAGGACTCTATTAACTCGCTTTTCAAAGAACCCTATGTTGTAGCTTCTCGGAAACACCACGTAAACCACGTTAGCAATTAAAAGCTTCTATAGAATTTTAGAAACAACACAGAAATACGTATTCAACATAATAATATAATATCACTTTTCCACACTCAAAAATCTTAAAAAAACACTTAATAGATAGTAATCCACAATTATTACATAAATATTTTAAAATACAACTATTTAGGACAATACAATGTGGGGACATGATTTTCTCACGTTGGTGCCAAAAAGCCTATCTAATATTTATGTATAGTTAATATTAATAGTGCCAATAGTGCCATAATTATAATGTATAGTGATGAAATGTTGTGTGGTCAACTTACTTGGTTCCTGACAGTGAGCCAGCCGCTCCTGGGGTCAATAGAGAACGCGCCCTCTGGATCGTTGAGCTGGTATGTGAACTCGCCGTTATCTTCTTGATCTTTATCTGTCGCCATTACTTGCAGTACACTAAAACCTGTACAAATACCAAGAATATACATATATTAAGTTGTTAACAAAAAGTATATTTAAGAAAAGCACTCGGCTTAAAAGGATTTCATGATTTATTACTTACATTGACAAAATAATTATTAACCAATGATAACAAATTACATTGACAAATGTAAGTAATAAGAAGAAAGGTAAAGATAAAGGAGTGTCACAATATGCAACTTCATGTGGAGATACAACTTCTTAGTCAATTTAATATTAAATAAATTTAATAAAAAAGTCATGGAAAATAGTTGTTAAATATAAAATCGATATTTTGGCTGCAAGAATTTTTTGCAAATTATTTCTCAATCGTTTTATATACTAATCCATACCATTGGGCAGATTTTCCACAATACTGATATTGTAGAAGTCCACTTCGAAATCCGGAAGGTTGTCATTTAAATCCAGAATTTCTACTTCTACCCTCGCCTGCGCTGTCTTCAGTGGGTTGTCTACTTGCGACGCCTGTACTTGTAGGACGAATGTGTTTCCTGAAACAAGTCACAAAAACATTCACTCAATGACATTGATGAGAAACACACATGATTTTTTTTATTATCTACAAATATTATAAATGTGAAAGTAACTTTGTCTGTCAGTCTATTTGTTACTTTTCTCAATTTCATAGCTGGATAGATCGTGATGAAATTTGTCATTTGCGCTTTGCTTTACAAGGACGGAATGATAATAACATTGGATCATAACGTATTTATGATAAATAAAAATAACAATTTTGAAATTAGTTCAGTAAGTACTGAACTGATAATAACATCTCAAGTAAATAATTTACTTTCTCCAAGCCACGTTCCGTAAATCGTTTACGTGTAACCTTTACCCTGATCTTGGACCATGAAGAGGTGTCACAGAACGTGAGAGGACTGTAGAAATCCAATTAATCATTAAATTGATTGCCATTCAGTAAGAGCCGCAATCAAATGAAGCTCACTTACTGAGTAGACATTCGTTCCAGAGAGACAGGTTCTAGCTATAGCTGGATTATGAAAGAAAATAAAAACGCGACTTCACGTCGTGGCGCCCTAGAGACACCACCGCATCGTAAGCTACCAAAGATTTCATTTTATAAATTTTTATTGAAATAGAGATTTTACGCTAAATAGTGCTGCCGTAGATTCTATGGAAACCACAGAATCTTTTATCAAGTTAGATGCCGTGTAGACGTCAAATTGTATGAAAACCTAATATTCCGCATCTTTTGTACCTACCGTGACGTCACGAGAGCATTTTAGAGATAGTTTCTCTAATGAAACAGTTCCATATTACACTTTACTATGACGCAATTTGCCATATTTGAATTATTATTAACGTCTGACGTGCTATCTTCAAGGTGACGAAGATCAAAATGAACTAAGTTAAAGCGTTAAGTTAAGAAAATACATTAAAACGTAAGCATTTCTAACATTTCAAAAAACTGACAGGCGAAGTAAGCGAAATCATGGTGTCTATCTTGGTGTAGGTCTCATACTATAATTTATACCATGACTACAATAAAAAGAAAGATTTAAGCGAAAAAGAGGTTATATAGCATTGAGATGGAGGTCGAATATATTGGTAAATTCAAACACCAAAATAGTGATTAAAAGTACTTTTTATTCACTGTGTTCAGTGAATAAAATAAGCTTTTAGATAGTAATAGTTTATTGATCAAAAAATTAATAGACAACAATATTTAGATGGGGATATGCTATATAGGATGCACACGCACAGACACACACACACACCATACACAAACCTAAGTGCTCTAATATTTAATATTTGATAATGAAAATAGTAGTAGTAGTAGTAATTATAGTGTATTACGTTTAAAGACAGATATTTTTAGTTGATTTTGTAATACCCGCCGTCGCCTAGTGCTCACCTACCATCTTTTTTTCTGAGCAAAGGGGTATGCCGAAAACCAGCCCTGCGTGACCCTTCGGGACCTCGCAGTACAGCGCTGAGCTTACCCCTATTGCCAAACGCTGTTTCTCCTTATGTTTCTTATAGTACATGTTCATTGTTTTTGTTTTTTTGGCAATAAATATATCTTATTCTTATCTTATTCTTATATATTTAGAATGGTATAAAAGTATTTTGCAAGGAAGAACTATTATTAGTTTAAATTACACCGTTTCTACCTTCATTTCGTCCTAACAAACACACTCTCTGATGGTTTTTATATTCAGTGTCTCCCTGGTTTTATTCAGGCATTGATTGCTTTCTACGAATGAAGGAAACTAGTAGCGAAGTTACTGCGACGAGCTTACGTAAAGGTCCAGTGCTCAGAGTTTGTGCTACATATTGAAACTGGGGTAATTTATGTTACCATGAAATAGACTGTTTATTTAAATGGACGTTAGTGACAGGTTTTGAAAGGTTGTACAGAATGTTGGTGACAGGACTTTGAAATTAACATTTATGAGTTAGTTTCATTAGTACGTAATTTACTGCCACTTGTACCGTTGTGCTTCTATGTTCATGCAAAAGTACATGTTTGGTATTGGTTAGCGGTTTTGTTAGCGGTTCCGTAACCAGTGGGCAAAGTACGAGTACGCTCCATTTATGTAGTGAATACGTATCGAATTTAATATCTAAAAATTTTAAATTAGTATTGATTACGTATTTTACGTAGCGAAAATTCGTACTACCCATACTGAGTACAGATTTCAGCGGATACCGGTACTTCGCCTAATAATTACCGGTACCTAACTCAAGTATTCGCTGCGTATGAGAGCAACGTTGTTGACTGATTAACTATCCTTTTTACTATACCTGTTTTCTCACTCTAACTAACGTGAATATTTGTTTGGTACTGGTTTTGGTACCGATAAAATACTGACACTTGTTAGAAAGTAATAGAACAGATACTACGTCTGGTATTGATACCAATATTAGGTACAGGCAGTATAGGTACGACATCTGGTCCTGATATCAAATCAAGACCAATGGTACTAGTCCTAAAATAATAGCAGAATTTAATAGCAGATAAATTGTGATGGGATGAATAGAAGCTGGGTAGGCAGAGCACTCTCATTTGGTGGGATGCAATTTTGTAGGATGAATGATTTTGCGCATTCTCATTTGTGGGATGAAATTTTGTAGGATGAATGATTTTGCGCACTCTCATTTGGTGGGATGAAATTTTGTAGGATGAATGATTTTGCGCACTCTCATTTGGTGGGATGAAATTTTGTAGGATGAATGATTTTGCGCACTCTCATTTGGTGGGATGAAATTTTGTAGGATGAATGATTTTGCGCACTCTCATTTGGTGGGATGAAATTTTGTAGGATGAATGATTTAGCGCACTCTCATTTGGTGGGATGAAATTTTGTAGGATGAATGATTTTGCGCACTCTCATTAGGTAGGATGAAATTTTGTAGGATGAATAATTTTGCGCACTCTCATTTGGTGGGATGAAATTTTGTAGGATGAATGATTTTGCGCTTGTGTCTTAAATGTCACAGTTTTCTCATTACATCACACTGAAATCAATGGCACCGTTTTAACTGTTTAATTAACTGCAACATCAGAGGCCAAAGTTTAATCCAAGGTAGGTAGTAGGTGAGTTATAAGTTAATTTATTGATGAGAATTTTCAGTGCGTGACGTCCTTAAGAACTTACCCGGCAAGTTGGTTTCGTTATCCAAATCGATCTCTTTCTCCAAGAATAGTGTACCATTGAAGGGGTCCAGATGGAACAGCTTGCGTTCGTTCCCGGCGACGAGCTCGTACCGCAGCGGGGAGGTCACTCCGAGGTCCTGGTCGTATGCACGGATCAACTCCGGGAACAGGAGCTCTTTGTGGATGCGCTTGCCCTGGAATGAGAACAGCATTATTAAGATTTCGTACCCAAAGAGTGTTAATGGAACATATTACTGAGCCTTCGCTGTCTGATTCTATCTTTTAAATTGCATAGCTGTTTTTTTTACAGAATGTGTGAATACGTCGACTGCTGAACATAGGCCTCCCCCTTTAACTTCCACACTGAACGAAAGCCTGCCATCGGCATCCACTGGATGCCCGCGACTCTCACGATGTCGTCAGTCTATCTAATGGGGGGCCTACGGACGCTGCGTGTTCCAATTCGTGGTCTCCACTCAAGAACCTTTTTACCCCATCGGTTATCGGTTCTTCGAGCGATGTGGCCTGCCTATTGCCACTTCAATTTGAAAATTTTAACAGCTATGTCGGTGATTCTGGCTCTTTGGCGAATGTCCACGTTCCGGATTCTATCGCGCAAAGAAACTCCGAGCATAGCTCTCTCCATTGCCTGTGAGTTTGAGTGTGACTCTGAGTTTTTCCAAAAGGCCAACAGTTAAGGACCACGTCTCAGTACCATATGTCATCTGGCACTGGCAACACACACAATACATGTAATGTTACGGTGGATTAACACTGAAAAAAAAGTAAAAAGTAAAAAGTAAAGGGTCCCATGACATCATATGACAAACCCAATATGAAAACCAGTTTTTTCCGTATATTTTGTACTAGCGGTCCGCCCCAGCTTCGCATGGGTATAGATTATAGCCTATGTCACCCGGGGATAGTGTAGCTTCTCGTCAGTGAATTTTTTTTTCAAATCAGTGCAGTAGTTTCGGAGCCTATTCAATGCAAACAAACAAACAATCAAATCTTTCCTCTTTATAATATTAGTATAGATTAGTCTGTAGCAAAGACGAGCAGATTCGTGTAAGGTTACACTTGTTGTAACGAACGTTTGAACAGTACTTACCAGTATGGGATAGAACTCGGGTATCTGCGTCCTGTAGACATCCTTGGTGAACTTGGGAGGAAGGTCATCATTGTCCTGCACCACGATGTGGACGGTCGCGTTCGAGCTCCGCGGGGGAGAGCCACGGTCCTGGAAATATATATATTATTTTATTACTCAATAACCATTATTATCTACCAATCCGCACTGGGCCAGCGTATATGGCCCAATCACCCTTTCGGGGGTAGGCTAAAAGTCCAGCAGTGGACTGTTAAAAGGCCGATGATGATGATGATGATGGCTCACTCATCATCATCATCATCGTCATTTCAGCCATAGGACGTCCACTGCTACACATAGGCCTCCCACATCGACGACCGTGCCTTGAGACGAAATTCTTCGACCAGTGTGTGTTACCAGTGATAACATAATGTGAAACGTGGTCTCTCACTATGGGCCTCATAAACAAGCTCAAAGTCGCACGACGAGCTATGGAGAGGGCTATGCTCGGGGTTTCTCTACGAGATCGAATCAGAAATGAGGAGATCCGTAGACGAACGAAAGTCACTGACATAGTCCACCGGATTCGCAAGTTGAAGTGGCAGTGGGCAGGGCACGTAGCACGCAAAACAGATGGCCGATGGGGCCGAAAGGTTCTCGAATAGAGACCGGTTGGAAGCGGCCTGCATCCAGCGTTTCCCTGCGGTCTCTTTTAGGTCATCTGTCCATCTAGTGGGTGGACGTCCTACGCTGCGCTTACCAGTCCGCGGTATCCATTCCAAAACCTTTCGGCCCCACTGGCAATCTATTAGTAGTTATTTATTACCTATTATAATTCAGTATAGTAATACTGTATTACCAGAACCAACTTTTTGATTCAATTAAAAGATACTTTACCATCCTGCAACGATAATATCACAATCTAAGGGACTTGAAATTCCTAAGAAATTGTCGCAAGCAATTAGTGACAAGAGGGTGCGTTAAACCTTGCCCGATGAACTCGTATCTAATCTGTGCCGCGACTTATCGTGTTCTACATTCACAGATTAAACAAACTTCCAGGAGTTTTGGATTCATTAATAAGTTTACTGGAGTCGCGTTTTGGGAGTAATGATATTAATGAAGCTTGCGCCGATTTTTGGCATAATTATTAAACATTTAGGTACCTTCGATCGTTTGATAAAGTTTCAAAATGATTATTACAAAATAGTACAGGGTGCGTTCAGATTCATGCCAAAAGCGCTAATGAGAACTAACACGAGGCTCGGCATGGTACTAAGAAGTTTTCTGGTGGCCACCTCATCACTACAAGTTTTTTTTTTTTAGTAGCGAGGCTTCAGGTCTGTTTACCTTAAATATTATAGTCATTTACTACCGTACCTTAAGTCTTCAGTCTCACTATAAAAGAATACACTTCTCTTCTGTATCTCTTCTCTACATAGTATAAATTAAAGTCGCTTTCCGCGTCTGTCTGTATGTCTGGATGGCCGGTAACTCCTCCTAAACCACGCAACGGATTTTGATGCGGTTTTCACCATCAGTTAGATAATTTTTCACGGAAGGTTTAACTAGCGACCCGCCCCGGCTTCGTACGTAAATTACACCCGTGCGAAGCCGGGCGGGCGGATCGTTAGTATGGTATAATCGTCTATTTTCCACGCACTCTTTGGCGTCACCCAACTTTTGAGTTTACCTTTACCAGGAGTATTTTTAAGACCTACTTTATCCCTTCCTCTTCTTATGGCAAGCGACATCAGCCACGTCTAAACTGACCTAAAAACTTCATCATAATCATCATCATCAGCCAGAAGACGTCCACTGCTGAACATAGGCCTCCCCCTTTAACCTCACACTGAACGACAGCCTGCCTTATGCATCCACTGGATGCCCGCGACTCTCTCTATGTCGTCGGTCCATCTAGTGGGACTCCTAAAAACTTATTGTGATATAATGTTATCCACCCCGAAAATCAACCGCTCATCTATACTAATATTATAATGAGGAATTATTTGTTTGTTTGCATTGAATAGGCTCCGAAATCTATACTAATATTATAAAGTGGAAAGACTTGTTTGTTTGTTTGCATTGAATAGGCACTGATATAGATCACATAGACATTTGAATCTGGTAATATTTTGTTTTTTTTTTAAATTTAGGATCCTTACTAAAACTCCAATTTAACCCGTGCGAAGCCGGGACCGCTAGTGACAAATAAATTTGCATGACTCAAATATTGTTTGCTTAGATACATCGCGCACCATCGTCTCACGTCTTTCTCTCTCAAAAAAGGAGAACCAAGAGCTACCTCTGCGCATCTCTGCACATGCGCAGGGATGTTAGGTCTCTTTGTGCCTTTAATCGAATTCATACAACGGGGAAGGTTCTGATGAACCATCTGATCTGATGCCAGCATCGTGGTTTTATCATCACACTAGCCGCCACCGCCTGAAAGTCTATCCACATATTATCATAGATCTGTGGGAATCGCACACTGTGCGTTTTACGCGTTTTTTCCCTTACACCTGCAATTTGTGGTATGAGCTACCTGCGACATTTTCGAGTAATTGTAACAAGGAGTTCTTCAAAAGGGCTTTTAAAAGAGTTTTTAAGAGTCGATATTATGTTGTCAGCTCAAATCAAAGTTTTGCCCCTGCGCGAAACAGTGACAAATGTATGCGATCTTCGCGTGCAGGAAGAGATACGCACGAGTCGGCGCCCGCCTCAGAACTAAATAACGTAAGCGACAAATGATAAAACTCCGGATTACTCAACAACTATTACAACTTTATAAATAAATAAAATTACATTAAACTTCACTACATAAATTAACATAAGAATATGAAAAACATTATTGTCAACGTTTTCTATATTTGAAGATAACACTAAAATCGTGTTTTAGAAGGCCTGTTTTTGCCGAATTATTCTATCGAGAAAAGTTTCACCAAGTTCGTGTCTAAAATAAAATTACTTAATTATCTCAAGTATTCGTATACAAAACATGCGTTTGATACTGTTTGTTATAACCTCGCAAATGGATGCAACGCAACTCATGTTGACGTCATTTTTTTTTTTTTTTTTTTTTATAATAGGCTTGCATTTGACCACTATCACGCCTGATGTTAAACAATGATGCGGTCTACGTTGGAGCACGCTTGCCTAGAAGGAACCGATTCACTAGTGATTTGAAGACACCCAGATTGTAACCATCGGGGAACACCCATTCAGGAAGCGAATTCCACAGACTAGCAGTTCGCATAATAAATGTGGAATCAAAGCGCTTCGTACGGGTTTTCGGAATGATAAATAAAAGTATTCGGGACATTTTTGCACGCACGGTCATCTGACCCCAAACTAAGCAAAGCTTGTGATATGGCTGCCAGAGACTGATATACATACATATATATGTTTAAATACATACTTAAATAGATATTAACACCCAGATATAGAACAAACACAAATGTTCATCACATAAATGTTTGTCCTAGGTGGGAATCGAACCCACGCCCCCAAGCTCAGAAGGCAGGTTCACTACCAACTGAACCAACGGGCTATGATGCCTCTGTTGTTACAGGTATCCATAAGCGACGGTGACTGCTTACCATCAAGCGGCCCGTTCTTTTGTTGGCCAAGTATGTCATTTAAAAAAGTATATTACCGAAGCTGAGACTACAAGCAGGAACTCCTTGTCTCCTTTGTCATAGTCTAGCGCTCGCGCCAGCACCAGAGCTGGTTTATGTGAGCTCTCAAGCGCGAAGTGACCATGCTGGTCTCCTGACACGATGCTGTATTGGACGTCGGAGTTGGGCGTGTTGGGCTTATCCCGGTCAAATGCGTGGATGTCTTTGAAGATTGTCAGCCCTGGAAGGAGAAGGAAGGTTTTTATTATTGAAACTGACGTGGTTTTCACACATTTTATTTATATTACACGGAGAATTAAGCCGGTTACTCCGACTATAGATTCAACCGCATTAGACGGTCTTTTTCAAGGTGAATGCGCGCGCGCGGCTGCGTCTCGCTTTGCTTTTTGTTTTTCAGGAAGGTTTTTATTAATTGTCACGTTTTTTTTACATAATAGATCTGCGTTTGGCCATCTCGCCTGATGGTAAGTGACGTTGTGGCTGAAGATGGAACACGTTAATCAGGAAGAAATCTATTTACTCTAGCCTTAAGTCTGCCTAGATTGTAGTTCTCAGGCAACAAAGACGGCAGGTTCTATTCTTGAGCAGTACGTATGATAACATAGGCCTCCCCCATTAACCTCCACACTGAACGAAAGCCTGCCATATGCATCCTCTGGATGCCAGCGACTCTCACAAACAAAGGGGGAGGCCTATGTTCAGCAGTGGACGTCTTCTGGCTGATGATGATGATGACGTATCACAAATAACGACCCAAATCGTTGAGCACGAATCTTTGTTGAATAATAATTATAATTATTATTGTTTTCGCGGTCGCGGGTTCGAACCCCGGGCCCGTACCAATGAGCTCTTTGGAGCTTATGTACGGATTTTCATACCACTAGCTTTTCGGTGAAGGAAAACATCGTGAGGAAACCTGCATACGTACGAAGAAGGAATTCAAAGGCGTATGTGAATCCACCAATCCGCACTGGGTCAGCGTGGTGGATATGGCCCAATCACCCTTTCGGGGGGTAGGCTAAAGTCCAGCAGTGGACTGTTCAAAGGCTGGTTATGATTGATTATTGTTGTAACGTGTAATATTATTCTGCTCGGTGCATGTTTTTGCTATTTGCTTGCTAATATTAATATTGTTTTGCTTAGTGTCTATTCTATCACTAAGCATTAGACTGATGTGTGGTGTGTTACATTCTGTGTTTTTAGACATATTAAAATATTTGAGTGATCTGTGTTTCAGAGAAATTTTGAAACAAAATAATATATGCAGGCCCCTAGCATTATGATTACAGCAGGTATATTATTTTTTGTTTACTAGCACTTTAAAATTAAGTCAGAGTACTTTTTCTGATACGCAGTTTCATATTAATAAAAATGCAGTAGTTATTTAAAAAGATTTTTATGGATAAGCGAAAAATAAACGATTGATCACGATTGATTGATAGCTCACTTACAAGTACAAAATATGGCTTTAAAATACCAGTATACTCTATTTGTAAGAAATTTTCTGAAAAAGTTTTTCTGCAGTTACAAATTGAAATACAGACAACAATTACACTAGGGATCGCTATAAATCCACGTCTGAAACTCGATTGTCTCCAAACGAAAACAGACAATTTATTTTAAAGCCCTAAATACGTCTCGATTGCAACTAGGTCGTATGTGGTAGAGTATACCATAATACATCAATCGTTTGATAGGTATAGTACAACCAACCAACTTATCTATAGTTTTCTGAATAGATATACCTAAAATTTTGGTACAGAACCGAAATTTTTAAGTCCATCATTTGACTAATTTATACAGGGTGTATGGGGAACACTCTCGAAGCCAAAAGAAGGTAATTGTACTCATCATTATGAACAACTCTTACAACGGGACCAACCCTGAAATCGCAAAAAAAATATCAGCTGTTCCATACATTTTAGACTGCCCCTGTGGCTCAGTTGGCAGTGAACCTACCTTCTGAGCTTGGGGGCGTGGGTTCGATTCCCATCTAGGACAAACATTTGTGTGATGAACATTTGTGTTTGTTCTATGTCTGGGTGTTAATATCTATTTAAGTATGTATTTAAAAATATATATATGTACGTATATCAGTCTTTGGCAGCCATATTACAAGCTTTGCTTAGTTTGGGGTCAGATGACCATGTGTGCAAAAATGTCCCAGTCCCAGATATTTTGTCGAGTGTCAATGGCCGTTTTCTATAGAACAGCTGATATTTTTTTCGCAATTTCAGGGCTGGTCCCATAGTAAAAGTTGTTCATAATGATGGGTAAAATTACCTTCTTTTGGCTTCGAGAGTGTTCCCCTTACACCCCGTATAGATATGCTGGTCACCCTATTACTTCTTAATAGTAGTTGAGTATCGTAGTTTTATGGACACTCTATTAGGTACAAGCATGCTCCCAGTCCCGGGATAACTAGTTCAACACCAACTTTTAAAAACAAATATTTTTCAGCAAAACTCTCCCGATGCCTTCCTATAGGTATCTACTACGCTGATGGTCAGTTAAGACTTTAAAAGCTATATTCGTGCACAAGGCTACAGCTAACTGTGGTTGCGATTAATGGACATGTCATGGAGGACTATATACAGTTTCAGTAATAGCAAGTATTTAAAATAGTTTATTATAAGATCTCTTTGGAAAACAAAGGGATTTCGAGTAATTTTGACAGCCCGAGTCTACGAAATTGGCTCTGTTTGCAGTGCATGCAAGTGCGTCACTTACAATGACTGTTTTAAGAAGGGGGACGACGCGTGACATCCAAACATTGTACACAATAAATACAGCTCTGTTTCAGCTCGAGTCAGCGGCGACGTTGACGTCTACACTGTAAACGTCAACTTCACCGCTCCATTAGACACTACACAAGACCATAGAAGTGACATTTAAAGAAAATTAAGTTAATTGTTTTTAAGTATTTACGAGTGAAAAGTAATGCCGTGAAACTTGTTTTTTGTCTTCGAACTGTTGGTGCACCTTGTGAAAACGCAGGAAGTAATTTTTGGTACTTTATTTCGCACAATTTTGACAAATAATTCACGTGCTATCAAAACGACCGTTCGATTATGACTGAAGTTGATTAGGCCCTTGAGCCTAATTTGTGCGGTCCACGTCAAGAAGTTCGTCCCGTATCTTCCCCCTATTTACTTACATCAATGGTCACTTACGATACTTTTTGCTTAAACATCCGCCTTACTTATGAAACGTTAATTGAGTTCAGAATCGCTTAAAACAATTTTCGTCAGCCAGAAGTTGAGCCAGGGCAATTTTAAGCATTGCTTTACTTAAGTAACGTTTATAGTTAAGGCCGTATATTATTATTTGTAAATCGTGTTCCATGCCATACCCGTCAATAATAGCAAACATATTTTTTATGTGATAGCATACATAGCTGACTGTGGTATCTATAGCAAACACCATAAGGTATAACTCTCATAGTCTTTACTGACCATTGGTACAGTAGGTACCTTTAAGAAGGATTCGGAAGGGTATTGATGGTATAACCCTTAGCATCTCTAGATGCTAGCACGGATAGTCTCGAAGACATTTTCCAACTGAAAGTGATTTTGTTTTATAATCCCAAACAAGCTTGTGAAAATTTCCTAAGGTAGTTTAGTAACATCCAAAGATGTCCAGAAGATAGTTATAGGACTTGTCAACCAGATAACGTAATTGTGACCGACCACTTGCCTGATGAAGATTAACAAAAACACAGAAGCTTCACAAAATCGTGCTCAATGGAGGAATAGGCCATGGAAGGCCGACCCCAAGTAAATGGGAAAATGGTCTAGAGAGAAGGAAAAGAGCCGACACTAACCTGTAGGAGTTAACTCGTCGACCGTAACTTCATATGGTGTCTCCAGGAACTGCGGGACGTTGTCGTTTACATCCTCTATATACACTGTCACTGATAGATATGCTGAAATCTGAAAACAGTTCATCGTTACTCAAAAATTCAAATACAAAATGGAAAGAGGGACCAAAAATCCGGCAGTACATTTCAAATAAATAAAAAATAAAAAACCGGACAAGTACGAGTAAGACTCGTGCTCTGAGGGTTCCGTTGGACAGAACCCTCAGAGCGCGAGTCCAAAAAAAGAAACCTTAAGTTGAAATATTGAAAGACAAACTTAACTTTGTAGTTGACTAAAAGGTTCTTCTATACATTCCAACTACAAAATGTAAGTTTGTAATAGCAAAATAATATTTTTTGTATGATATAACTTAAAATTTGTAACTTTCAGATTTATTCCTATATATGTGCTATAAGACCTTGTCTTTTACCAAATTTCATGATTCTAGGTCAACGGAAAGTACCCTATAGGTTTTGGTTTCCCTGTGAAATCGCAATATATGCGACATAAACGTTCATATCTTTTGATTGCGTTGACTTACAACTTTTATTTTTTTACAGCCGAAAGAAACCGTAGACCCAAGTATTTATTATAAATTTCAACTTGATACCTTTACGCGTTCTTGAGAAAAAGGGTCTTGACAGACGGACAGACGGACAGACGGACAGACGGACAGACGGACAACGAAGTGATCCTATAAGGGTTCCGTTTTTTCCTTTTGAGGTACGGAACCCTAAAAATACACAAATTAATTTATTGGGCATTATAAAAATTGACAAAATAATATATGAGCCCATTGGCTCCGAACTAGTAATAAATACTGTGTTTCGAGAGCCAATGGCCTCTCCCGTTAAATGTTACTAACTAAATGCCTAAACAGACTAAAATAATAAGAAAAAGTTATGACAAAAAATTTACAAAAGTTATTAATTTATACAAAACAAAATAAAATATATATATATAGTATATAATTATATAGATACAGGCAAAATTTAATATCAAATACATACACTCAATAAGGCGATAGTCTAATACATAATAATCAAACAAAAAAAAGTATTAAAACAATGTCATATAAATGTACGCATTTATGTGCCATCTCAATACACAAGAAGTCACAGGAGTATGTGCACAGGGAGGGGGGTAGGGGTGGTTGTCAGTGTGTGGGTGAGTGTGTGAGTGTAGGGGTGTGTGTGTGGATGTGGGTGGCTGTGTGTATGGGTGTAGGTGTGTGTGTTGGCAGCCAGCTTCCATTCCAGACTAGGCGTGGATAACATCTTCGACCACAGTGTCACTTAACATCAAGTCTGCCATCATCAACATCATAATCAGCCTTTTAACTGTCCACTACCGCTGGAATTTTAGCCTACCCCCGAAAGAGTGATTGGCCATATCCACCACGCTGACCCAGTGCGGGTTGGTGTATTCACATACGCCATTGAATTCCTTCTCCGTACGTATGCAGGTTTCCTCACGATGTTTTCCTTCACCGAAAAGCCAGTGGTATGAAAATCCGTACATAAGCTCCAAAGAGCTCATTGGTACGGGCCCGGGGTTTGAACCCGCGGCCACGCTTTCAAGTCTAGCGGTCTCCCAAATGGGCTACCACAGCCATAGTCAACCATCAAAAATATTATTTCTGATTTGGAATAAGTTAAAATAAGTGGGATATTAAATATGTCAAAATAAACTTTAAAAATTGTCGACCTTATCGTACAATCCCGTCAACTTACATCCAACTTAAACCAATCCTCACTTTCAACAAGTCTTGAAACTAATTTGGATCTTGAATCGCTAATTTAATTAGGTACTTCAATGGACTAAAGAATTTTGTATAAAAAAAATCAAGACGTCAATACCAACCAAGTTATCGTTAAGTTATGCTGTCGTATTGCCAGTATGATAGGTACCCAGAATTTTAACTTCATTATCATCATCATCAGCCAGAAGACGTCCACTGCTGAACATAGGCCTCCCCCTTTAACCTCCACACTGAACGACAGCCTGCCTTTTGCATCCACTGGATGCCAGCGACTCTCACTATGTCGTCGCTCCATCTAGTGGGAGGCCTCCGTGGTTATCGGTTCTTCGAGTGATGTGGCCTGCCCATTGCCACTTCAAGTTCCAAATTTTAACAGCTATGTCAGTGACTCTGGTTCTTTGGCGAATATCCACGTTTCTGATTCTACCGCGCAAAGAAACTCCGAGCATATCTCTCTCCATTGCCCGCTGTGTGACTTTGAGTTTTTCCAAAAGGCCAAACCTTAAATTATTTCTATATTATGCCTACTAAAAATGTATATTAAGTAGTAATATCTATATCTATAATCCAGACGCCTCGTAGATGTGACTGGTCACCAAAGCGCTGGCGCTTACCTTGGCCAAAGAATAAGTTTGGCTATTCAATGTGGTAATGTCGCCAACTTTTTGGGCACTTTACCCCAAGACAGCGACCTTAATGTAGTTTTTATCTATAGTTTGTGCATAGGGTCGGATCAGTGGACTGTATTTTCTATGTAATATCATAACTATTATCAGAAAAAAAATATAGTGCGTTGAGTCCCTCCGCGCGGAAGAAGTGAAACTCTCGCTCCGTCTCTTTCTATTCCCTCTACGGTAGCGTTAAACGTTTAACGCAACCTTGTTGGAAGTCGCATAAAAAGTATCACTTCAATAGTATCAAATCATTTAGATAGCCCGTTGGTCCAGTTGGTAGTGAAACCTACCTTCTGAGCCTGAGGGTTCGATTCCCATCTAGGACAAACATTTATGTGATGAACATTTGTGTTTTTTCTATATCTGGGTGTTACTATCTATTTAAGTATGTATTTAAAAACTATATATGTATGTATATCAGTCTCTGGCAGCCATATCACAAGCTTTGCTTAGTTTGGGGTCAGATGACCGTGTGTGTAAAAATGTCCCGAATATTTATTTATTTATTTAATAGTGTAAAGTTAGATAGTTTTTCCGTAGTTTCAAGCTATAAAACTAAAGTAAGGCATTACTCTGAACATTCACTACACGGTATCACAGTTCATCGACTCCAGTTTTATGAGCAGTAAATTAAACGTAAAAGCTAAGTTTTCCTCTGACCTTTAGTGAAGGCAAGCAGAATTTTTGAGATTATATCTGGTACCTTAGTACTTCTAATTACGTTATAGATTTTTTCTAAACAATGTTAAATATTTAATAAAGGCCTTATTTTAAGTGTTTTGCGTCATATTAGAGCTTTCTACCTTCTAGTGTCTAGTTAGACAATCGAAATATTCGGAGATATCATTGTATTTAACATTATGAACAACTTTTACTATGGGACCAACCCAGATATCGCAAAAATATCGGCTGTTCCATACATTTCGTCGAGTGTCAATGACATTTTTCTATGGAACAGCTGGATTTTTTCGCGATATCTGGGTTGGTCCTATAGTAAAAGTTGTCCATAATGAGTAATATGATAACCTTGAATATTTCTACTGTCTAACCAGTCACCGAGTATGATTAGCAGTTTTTATTTTATTTTATATTTTATTTCTAATTATTAGGCTTGCGTTGGACCACCATCACGCCTGATGTTGAGTGATGGTGCGGTCTACTCCATGCACGACCGATCTTGTGCTTGGGACAGTGATAAATCATTAATCATAAATCATATATTTCCGAAAGAACAGCACATAAAATTCCTAAAAGACTAACAATATAGAAAAACACAAAGAATATAGAAGATAGCATCTGATTTAAACTAACCAAGTCATCTCCAGCATCGAAGTCGCATCCCAGCCTGAACTTGACAACGTTCTGCGGCGTGTCACTGTCAACCAGCGAGTCAACGCTCTGTGCCAGCACAACTGACACGTGTGTTCTGTTCAGGTCTCGGTACGTGAAGAGGTGGGCGTCTTCTTCCTTGTCCACCGGTTGGAGGCTAAGGTTTTTCCTGAAACGAGAAGAAGAGGATCTTAACTCCAAAGTTTGGCTTATGGAGGAGGTTTGTAAAAATCTTGCAAGTCTCACATGTATCTATAGAATTCATACACGTCCCTGGTAGTATTTTCTGACTCCAGACCAGACTGAAAATACTTTCGAAAAATATCTCTAAAATCATCATCATCAGCATCATCTTAAGCCAGAAGACGTCTACTGCTGAACATAGACCTCCCCTTTTAACCTCCACACTAAACGACAGCCTGCCGTTAGCATCCACTGCATGCCAGCGACTCTCACAATGTTAAACACTGTTTTAAACTATCACGGTTGTTCACTAAAGTTATATGATTATTAACGGGATATTTACCGTGGTAAGGTTGTGGAATGAGCTCCCGATATTTCGGCGCAGTTACATGCACCATGTTCACGGGAAGACTGAAGAATGCGGGTGGTTGGTCGAAAAGTTAAAAAATTAGGTGCAGACATAACGATCTACCCTCTTTCTTAGTCTTTTGCTACGGTTATCACTGGAACTCGAACTCGATCCTAAATCCCGACAAAACACACTCACTGTATCACTGCGTATAGTATTTTGAACACATTTTGAACGCGGACTTTTATTTTTAAAACAACCTAATACTGGATTCCACGCACTGGCGAGTTGAAAACCATCACCTCGGTTGAAATTCTGGCATTTCGAGATCTCGATAGTTTCCTTTACTAGCCTTGGTATGTAATGGCGTTCGGTGGACAAGATTTTAGGGTTATGGAATTCAATCCAGTGGTTAGGACCCGCGTCCAGCAGATGTTCAGCTATGGCAGATTTGTGTCTTTCATTGTTTTTTACTACCTTTATGTGTTCCTTGATGCGGCATGAAACAGTTCGCTTCGTCTGTCCTATGTACGAACTTCCGCAGCTGCAGTTAATTTTGTACACCCCGGGATGCTGAAAAGGAATCTTATTACCATACCATATTTACTCCTCATCAGAAGATTGCGCAATGTCTGCGTTCCCCTAAGGACAAGATTCCAGTGATAACCGTAGCAAAAGACTAAGAAAGAGGGTAGATCGTTATGTCTGCACCTAACTTTTTAACTGTTCGACCAACCACCCGCATTCTTCAGTCTTCCCGTGAACATGGTGCATGTAACTGCGCCGAAATATCGGGAGCTCATTCCACAACCTTACCACGGTAAATATCCCGTTAATAATCATATAACTTTAGTCTCACAATGTTGTCGGTACATCTAGTGGGAGGTCTAGCTACGCTGCGTCTTCCGGTTCGTGGTCTCCACTCCAGAACCTTTCTTCCCCATCGGTTATCGGTTCTTCGAGCGATGTGGCCTGCCCATTGCCACTTCAACTTGCAAATCTAAATCTTTAAAATATCTCAACTTTGCCTGCAAGTGAATTGGTTTCTTATACACAAGCGTACACCATCATAGATCGCATCAAAGTGGTGGCCAAACGCAATCCTTTTATAAAATTTTATAAATTACATAATTATGCATAATATCGCACCCGCATTTACAAATAAGGGAATAATCCTAAATTCTTAGGCTTCTAGAAAAAATACCTGCTATAATAATATTTTCCTGATTATATGATTTCCATTTGCTAAAATTATTTTCAGGCTGTCTATTAACAATAATCTTATACATAGAAATGATAGAAATAATAATGCCAAGCTAGCTTATTAATTATTGATGTACCTATACCTAATAATACATCTGAATATCACGTAAAAGAGCCATCTTACAAAATGTATACAAACTAAAAACACAGGCCATGCTATTCGTAAGGAACACAGAACGGGGCCAGGGGGTAAGAAATAACTGAGAAGTATAATTATACCCTACCCTGATTATTCCTTTTTCTATGATAATACCTTTGCCTAACTTTAGTAGGTGATGAATTTCAACCTCGAGCAGCGTGTTGAGTAAGATTCAGTCACTTTAACGTAGTTCTCTGCACAATCGCTAGATGGCACTTAAAACAATAAAACCAATAATAAAACAGTAACCTTTAAGTCTGACTCAAATTTGTTTCAGATAAAACCCAGTACTGTACATAATAAAAATAAACTCACACGCAATTAAAACCTTAAGCCAAATTTAACAGTGGCATTTACAATGACATAATAACAATCTAACGCCCATTATGTCAGGTTATGAGATAATATGCGACTCGCACGGTCCGGAAATATTCCGGAAACGTCCAGCAGCTAAGTGTGAATAAGACCTTATGTAAACAGTCTATTGTTTGCAGTAATCTCTAAATTATCTGTTTTTAAGGTTATTAGGAGTTATTAGTGTCAAGATTAAATTAAAATGTTGAAGACGGAGTTAACTATGGGCATAGATCATTCCCACTCGTGGGATTTACCGTTCCTTGACGCGCTTCTGATATTCACAGTACGGGATTATTATGCACAAGCAACTGAGGGATATTTCCTTATTGGAGTAGATCTTAGTAAACAACAAAAAATATATGAGCAATTATAGTTCTTATTGACACTTATAACGAAAAAAATAAGTCTTCTTATGAAGTTTGAGATTTGAGTTGAGATCTTTGGTTAATATAGTTTTTTAATCTACACTAATATTATAAAGAGGTAAAGTTTGTAAGTTTGTAAGTTTGTAAGTTTGTTTGTTCTGTTTTAACTCCAAAACTACTCATCCGATTTTAAAAATTCTTTCACTAATAAAAAAGCTACACTATTCCTGAGTGCCATAGGCTATGTTTTATAATGATAAAGTTTAGTTTTCTACACTAAATAACCGTATTAGTCCGATCGTGTTTGGAATACTGCTGTCATCTTTGGGACGGCTCAGCCAAATATCAGCTCGAAGCTCTTGAATCGGTAGACCGGCGTGCTGCTCGTCTTATAGGCGATGAGAAGTTAGTGGCTAAGAAACTTCTCAGTCTAGAACACCGCCGTAAAGTAGCGAGTCTGTCAATTTTCTACAGGATTCATTTCGGAGAATGTGCATCAGAGCTACATGACCTTATCCTGCCATCCCCTTTTTACTACAGGACAAGTAGAAAAACGGCCCACTACCACCCATACATTGTGGATTTTCCTTGGATACGTACCAAACGTTTCGATTCTACGTTTCTAATCCGTACGGCCAAAGTTTGGAACAACCTGCCAGCTTCCCTGTTCCCTGAGAGATATAACCTGGGCCTTTTCAAGGCCAGAGTGAATAGGTATCTTCTAAGTCTGCGTGCTTCATCTTCGACCACATCGTCGCTTACCAACAGGCGAGTTGGTGGTCAAACGCGGACTTATCAGCGTTAAAAAAAAAAAGAAGTAAAACATGTCGGAGAAAAATTAGCTGATTGGCATCTTTTTCGGCGTACGCTGATCTAACGGTTTGAGATAAGTGAGTACTATGTTTGACAAAAATGTAGTTCTTAAGTAGTTTAAAAAAAAAGTCCGCGGTAGCATATATCTAACTCTTATAAGAAAACCACAATAACGATAATAACCGGTTATTGTGTTCAGAATAAAAATTAAAATTATAAGGTCACGTTTAGACGCAGTTTTGTAATCTAATTTATGAATCTTTACAAAAATAAATGAATTTATTATCAGGAGTACTTAATGTATATAAATTTTGCCGTTTACAGTATGTGGTTTAGTTGCACAGTTCATGAGATAATGTAAAATTAAAATAACGCGACCATTATAATCCGCGCAGCGCCTTCATACTGCACATTATGACAAAAATGTAGTTCTTAAGTAGTTTAAAAAAAAAGTCCGCGGTAGCATATATCTCTTATAAGAAAACCACAATAACGATAATAACCGGTTATTGTGTTCAGAATAAAAATTAAAATTATAAGGTCATGTTTAGACGCAGTTTTGTAATCTAATTTATGAATCTTTACAAAAATAAATGAATTTATTATCAGGAGTACTTAATGTAGATAAATTTTGCCGTTTACAGTATGTGGTTTAGTTGCACAGTTCATGAGATAATGTAAAATTAAAATAACGCGACCATTATAATCCGCGCAGCGCCTTCATACTGCACATTATTATGTAATAGTTAGTAGGTAATATAATAAAATAATCATTATCAACACCATAAAAAAGATATTACAAAAAGATTGCATTAAAAACGGGAACAAAAAAACGGCCTTATCGCTATGAGCGACCTCTTCCAGACTACCTTCAACAATGGTGTGCTGCGGTGGAGCGGTGTCACAGGTATTATTAACCGACTTTAAAAAAGGTTCTCAGTTTCGTGGTTTTTAGGGTTCCGTACCCAAAGGGTGTTAAACGGGACCCTATTACTAAGCCTACTCTGTCTACCTGTCTGTCGTACCTTTTAACGGACTGTGTTTTTCGAACTGTAATAGATAGACAGTTGTAACGTTACGGCGGATCAACTTGGAAATGTAATAATAGTAAAGTCAATAAGTGAAAGGGGGTCTCCAACCCCCATACAACAAACGTATTTATTTACTAATTTTTTTATTAGCTCTAATGTAAAAATGATAATACGTACAATCGTCAAACTTGGCATGATTATACTACACACTCTATAGTCTAACAACAAATAATAAATAATAAATAATGGTCAAGTGCGAGTCGGTGACAAATTTTTGTTAGTTATAATTGTGTTATACTCGAGCGTCACTGTAGCAAAGAATTAAATATGTGACTGCGTCGCAATTACTTCGACTATTTCAGACAATAACTGATGGTTGTATTTTGTGGTGGTAAGGAACCCTTAATGCGCGAGCCTGACACGAAATGCGTATTTTACTAACTTTGAAGTCGGTCTAATCACTAATGTTTTTAGTTTTACATAGATAAAAACTATAGTTTTGTGCTAAAAAATACTATAAAAGTAGGCATACCATTTAGGTGGAAAGGGCGGGACTAAACTAGAGTGTATTACAGGACAGATGCGGGACTATTAGCGAAAAGGGCGCGATAGGAGTATATTGGATTACGGTATGGGAGTGGAGTGGAGCGGACGGCTGCGGGACTAGATCGGAAAGAGTGAGACTGAAGTAGATTGGATTAAAAATACAGAAAAGTTACGGAAGTTATTACGGTACGGATGCGGGGCTGGATTGCAAAAAGGCGGAAAGGGAGTAAAGTGGATTACGGGACGGATGCCGAGTTGGATCGGAAAGGGTGGGACTGAATTATTAGAGAAGATTATGGGACAAATGCCGGACTGGTGCAGTAAGGATGGGGCGGAAGAAGAGTAGATTTCGGGACGGATTCGGGTCTGGAGCGGAAAGAGCAGAACAGGAGTAGAGTGGATTACAGGATGGATGCGAGACTGAAACTAAAAAGACGGGAGGTAGTAAAGTAGATTTCAATACTACGTGAGCGAAGCCGCGGGCAACAGCTAGTTTAGTATATAAATTGCTTACATTTTTTAAACTAAATAATAGGCTTGCAGTTTACCGCCAACTTGCCTGATGTTAAGCGATGATGCGGTATACGATGGAGCACACTTGCCTACAATAAACTCAACCACCAGACACACCGACTGTTTTTTTTTAAAATAAATTTTAGGCTTGCATTTTACCACCATCTCGCCTGATGTTAAGCGATGATGCGGTCTACGTTGGAGAACGCTTGCCTAGAAGAAACCGATTCCGTTGTGATTTAAAGACACCCAGATTGTAACCATCGGGGAACCATTCAGGCAGGTATTCCACACCTCAAAGCGCTTCGTACGGGTTTTCGGAATATCAACCATAAAGCGGTAACGCGTTGTAAATATCGGGGAACACCCATTCAGACAGCGCATTCCAGATTAGCACTACTCACATTAGTGGGCACACGGGCAGCGTTTTGTCCATACAAACGTATTCTCGTGTTACCTCCCTGGATAATACTGTTAGAACTGTATTTTTTTTAAATAAAATTTATCTCCTTCATTGTCATGCTTATATAATTTATTTTTTCTTATAAATTAACTACTATAAGAAATATAAGCCTTTAAATATCGCAAAAATATTGATTTTTTTACCGCTATGTTCAGACGTCTATCAAATAAATTTGACAAGTTAATAAAACAAAAATAAATGATAGAAGCATAGTTCAATCTTTTACACATCTATTAATTAAAAAAAATAATGAAATCGGCTTAGTTTTGAATGAGGAAAATACGAGACGATGATTTTGTCTACTTTTCGTAGGTATAATCGATCCGAGCTGCAGTTGTCCCTATTGCACTCTACGGGGAGAGGCTTGAGGTCAGGGGACAGCAATAGATTTGCTAAATACCTATTCATCAAATTTCTTGGCCGTGGTATACCCTCTTAATAAATGAATAAAATATTATTAAATATTAAACACTCGAAAATATACAAGCTTAGGGAAATAAAAAAGCCTATCTACTATAAAAAAAATAAAAAAATATGAGGCTACATGTTTATTTCACGTTGGATCCAAAACACCCGTACATGTGAAACAATTTAATGAAAATTATAAGAGCAACGTTGTCCCGATTATTTCTTGTGTCGTATTAATTTTATTTCTGATCTGGGACATATAAATCAAGTTGATGCGTAAAACTTTGGCATAATGCCAAGGATTGGCATTAATTGACAGGTAGATTTAATAAAAAATAATTGACTTGTATTTTAACGTGTCAATAAAGTTTATAGACATAAATCAGTTGTCAGCTGAACAGCAATTTTCAAAATCAATATGTGGCACATCACAGATCATAATTCTCGCTAACAGGTTCGGAAGAATACCTATTTCTTCCAATTTCGTTGCTATGGTACCTCTATCTACATCTCTATCTCCTCTTTTCTATCTCAATCTCTATCTCTACATAGTATAAATTGAAGACGCTTTCCGCGTCTGTCTGTCTGTCTGTATGTCTGTATGGCCGCTAACTCCTCCTAAACCACGCAACGGATATTGATGCGGTTTTCACCATCAGTTAGATACATTTTCAAGGAAGGTTTATATAATATATAACTAGCGATCCGCCCCGGCTTTGCACGTAAATTACACCCGTGCGAAGCTAGGCGGGCGGGTCGCTAGTAAAATATAATTTTAAAATAAAATACAGGCTAAACATTAAACATAATGTCTAGAACATTAAAAATAAAAAGTAAATTTGCTTATAAGACGATGTTTTAATTTAAATAAGTAACATGCAACTTTAATTGCCACAAATTGGCATATTTAGGTACAAGGTGATCTAGCACAAAATCAGTTATTCTTAATAATGAGTATAATGACCTACTTTCGGCTTAGTGCCACTGTTCTGTATAACCTCTGTGTTTATAGCACCTACCGATGAAGATGCTATGCGGAACTCTTGTGCATGACATTTGACTGGTTTGGTTGGTTGTAAAAATGTCCTTGTACCTAATCTAGTTCCAGTTTTAGACTTGTTGAACTTTAGCAGATTAAAATTTAGGTAATCTTCAAACGACTGCATAGATTACTTTTTTTCTATCACATTGCGTTTCACAACTAGCTTGTTTGTTGGTAAGACAGAATACGCTCGAAGATTGCTTTATTTAGACAAATAGATTTTGATTACTAGAAAACAAATGCAAATAATTTAAAGTTATATGATTATTTACGGGATATTTACCGTGGCAAGGTTGTGGAATGAGCTCCCGATATTTCGGCGCAGTTACATGCACCATGTTCACGGGAAGACTGAAGAACCGACAGACCATGACAACCGTAGCAAAAGACTGAGAAAGAGGGTAGATCGTTATGTCTGCACCTAACTTTTTAACTGTTCGACCAACCACCCGCATTCTTCAGTCTTCCCGTGAACATGGTGCATGTAACTGCGCCGAAATATCGGGAGCTCCTTCCACAACTTTACCACGGTAAATATCCCGTTAATAATCATTTAACTTTAGTGAACAACGGTGATAGTTTAAAACAGTGTTTTGCAAATAATTTATTTCATAATAGGACTTTACAAAAAACAATGTCTGCGCTTACGTTCAAACTTTAAACACCCGTACCTGAAAAACTAGATAAGAAAATACCGGTAAGATTCTATCGTCAAAAGAAATTGACCTATTACGTATTATAAATCGAATGCCAATACAAAATAAGTCATCACCTATTGACCAGCAATACTTGCGTAAGAGTCGCATTTTAACCCACATTAAAGCAATAAGTAAAGGTGTTAGACGCAAAAAGTTGCAACTCATGTTGAAGAATAGCGGTGTTATAAGTCATTGCAAACGAGCGTTTGAAAAAGCGGCTGTCAAAATATGGGGTATGGGAGAAAAGCAAGTACGTTTTTATCACAAGTTCCCGTTTAACACCGCCCTTGACCCTTGATCTGAAAGTATTTTTTTTACGATTTCTCCGATATTTGTGAATTGATTAACGTGCTTCTTTTAGGGTTCCGTAGTCAAACTGTGTCAATAGGACCCTATTACTAAGCCTACCCTGTCTGTCCCTGTCTGTCCTACTTTTTAATGGATGTATCTTTGAAATTGTAATATATAGCTATATTTTTTCCAGAATATGTAATGTTACGTCGAATAATTATGAAATCAAAAAGTAATAAAAATAAATGGGGTTTATAAATAAATAAATAAATAATATTCGGGACATTTTTTCACACACGGTCATCTGACCCCAAACTTAGCAAAGCTTGTGATATGGCTGCCAGAGACTGATATACATACATATATAGTTTTAAATACATACTTAAATAGATATTAACAACCAGATATAGAACAAACAGAAATGTTCATCACATAAATGTTTGTCCTAGATGGGAATCGAACCCACGCCCACAAGCTCAGAAGGCAGGGTCACTACCAACTGGACCAACGGGCTATCTAACCGCTATCTAACGGGCTATCTATGTATGGCCGCTAACTCCACCTGAACCACGGAACATTTTCACGGAAGGTTTACATATATAGCTAGTGACCCGCCCCGGCTGCGCACGTAAATTACACCCGTGCGAAGCGGGAGGGTCGCTAGTAAAATATAAATAAGCCATAAAAGCTCGTCTGTCTCTCCCAGACACGGCCAACATTAGACGATCCATCGCAAGTCGGTTCGCAACTTAGTGTCATCGCACTTTTACTATCCAGGTTATGCAATATATCGTAATTCAACAGGCTGTGCTGGATATTTGTAGTGAACATTTCCAGCTAGTAAATTATTAGAAATTTTATCATGACTTTTTCCTTGTAGTTACACGAATTCATGTTCTGAACGGATTGTAGTCTAAACAAAATAAAAGGTTCATCATCATCATCATCATTTCAGCCATAGGGCGTCCACTGCAGGACATAGGCCTCCCCTATCGATTTCCAAAAGGGCCGGTTGGAAATGGCCTGCATCGAGTGTTTCCCTGCGGTCTCTTTTAGGTCGTCTGTCCAACTTACGGGTGGACGCCCTACGCTGCTAATAAAAGCTTACTTACACTTAATCAACTATTTAGCTAGTTATGTAATAAACCAGCCAAGTGCTAGACGGGCTTGCGCACTGAAGGTTCCGTACCACCACAAAATACAATAATTAACAATTTTATAAACCGACTTCAAATTTAGTAAGATATGGCATTTCGATCCGGTGAAATGATAAAGAGGTCATCCAGGTAAATATTACCAGTTATAACTTGGTAATGAACGAAAATTTGACACCGACTCACACTTGGATATTGTTTATTATTATTGTTGTTATACTTTAGAGTATTTACTATAATCATGCTAAGTTTGACGCTTGTACGTATTACCGTTTAAACATTAGACCTACTACAAAAATACGTTAAAAAAATACGTTTGTTGTAGGGTACCACCCCCCTTTCGTTTTTACTTTTTGACGTTTTTTATTATCTTATCTTAGTTAATCAGCCGCAACATTACATATTCTATGAAAATTACAACTGGGTAGGACAGACAGACGGACAGACAGACAAACATCGTAGGCTTAGTTATAGGGTCCGCTTTTTACCCTATAAACAGTTGGATTGCCGTAGACCGTTAAAGGTCTAGGTCAATCCTAATTTTCAACCCCACTATCACTATCACTATCAGTTAGCAGCGTACCCAGCATGCATGATAAATGTCAATGCTTATACGTTAAGACAGAAAAACGCCAGCATTTTGGTATCGTGGCTCATTACCAGGCAGTCTGTTTATTTTGACGTGATAACGTCTTATAAATCGATTAACGCCAGCTGCACGCACGAAAAAAATGTCACGTTCCGCCTGAGCCGCGCGTGCAAGCGAGAGCACAGAACAAGCGATAGAGAGGCGCGATCGGGCTAAGCGTTATCACGTAAAATTATCGTCCGTAAACCAACTTTACAGACAACCCCTTTCTTAAATGAGCTCACTTTTTCCAAGTGCACACACACACACACACACACACACACACACATGCACACTATCACCCCACACACTCGCCTCCCGCACACACCCACAACGTGTACCCATAAATTGATTATAATATACGACTGTAGGTATTAATTAGATTAGTAATATAATTTAAATCCATTATTGGCCGTAAGTTAAGTTCTTAGTTTATTGTTAAGTTTTTAAAGGGCTGTGGATTTTGTTGAATAAATAAAATAAAAATAAAATAAAATAAATGTTCAAACTTACCTTGGATGAACTTCAACTCTGAGGACTTCATCACCAACTTGAAGGTTCTCCGGTATCCTCACAAACTTCAGGTACTCTCCCACCGGGTAGAAGTTACAACCTGAGAACAATAATTAATCTTATTATATAAACTGACGTGGTTTTCACACATTTTATTTATATTACACGGGAATTACTCACGTAAGAGCGCCAAGCGAGACGCAGTCGCGCGCGTGCATTCACCTTGAAAAAGACTGCCTAATGCGGTTGAAACTATAGTCAGAGTGACCGGCTTAATCTTACGTGGGTAATTCCCGTGTAATATAAATAAAATAGGTGAAATATCTTGGTGAAATAGGTAATAAGTATTATTTTATTCATAACTAGCAACGCACTCCGGCTTTGCACGGGTGTAAATCTTTTTTTTACACCTTGGGTTACATTATTGGAATTATAGTAAAAATCCCATTAAAAAAAATAGAATATAGCCTATGTCACCCGGGGATAGTGTAGATTCCCAACAGTGAAAGATTTTTTTCAAATAGGCTTAGTAGTTTCGGAGCCTATTCAATGCAAACAATCAAATTTTTCCTCTTTAAAATATTATTATAGTATAGAAGTATAGACAAATAAAATTAAGCATAAATCACATCAAAATTTCACAGATAAAAAGCCAAAACCAAAAGTTTTGTATCGCAGACATTAGGTAAGTAGATTAAAAATAGTAATTACAATTCTTAGCTATAACCATTGCATCGCTTAAATTAGTGGCAAACATTTTTTGTCGATAGAATTTTAGGCCTTCATGTTAAAGCTCAATTAATATGGATGCCTCAAGCCTGGGTTTGTTTTGGGCCATGTCTTATAATTTAAATCTGCTAAATGTTTTATGGACAAGGAGCCTTGAGCATTCACAGCTTAACAAAATACAAACAATCAAATAACTTATCCTCACAAACACTTGGATTACCCATAGCTAGAGATAATCCAAATGGTCAAGTCAGTCTAAGCCTCTAACATGGTTAGAACCATGCAGCGTTAAGACTACTAAAAAAAGACTACCCGAAGGTTTTTGCATCAGTTGCTAACAGTCAGTGGTTGATATTGTCTAAAGATCTTAACTTTTCAAATAGCATTTCGGAGCAAGGTTGCGCTTAGTTATAATAAGAAATTGCAGTTGCTCATATAAATCAGAGTCTTCGACCACTGTGTGTTTCCAGTGATGACGGCACTAATACGTAGTCTCTTACTATGGGCCTCATAAGCAAGCTCAAAGTCGCACAACGAGCAATGGAGACGGCTATGCTCGGGGTTTCTCTATGAGATCGCATCAGTAATGAGGAGATCCGTAGAAGAACAAAAATTACCGACATAGCCCACCGTATTTGTAAGTTAAAGTGGCAGTGAGCAGGGCACATATCACGCAGAACAGATAGCCAACGGGGCCGAAATGTTCTCGAATGGAGACCACGGACCAGTAAGCTCAGCGTAGGACGTCCACCCATAAGATGGACGACGACCTAAAAGAGACCGCAAGGAAACGCCGTTTCGAACCGGACATTATGAATAAGGCCTATGTCGACATTACAGTCGACGTCTTATGACTGAAATAATGATGATGAAGATGATCTAAGAGTTTGTTCACACATCACCTCCTTACCGTAGTCGTAGTGTAAGTAGGTAGGTAGGTACTAAATTAATTCTTACGTGAAATGTACCTACATTGTCTCGACATTCGATTGTTAAGTAATCAGTAATAATCGATTACTTAAGAAAATAATGAGCAAATAAAACACTACAATGTCACGAAACAATATCTATTATGTGGTGTTAATAACCCAAAAAGACAATGGAGTAAAACAAAATATTCTCCCAGGTGAAGACAATAAAGTACTGGCTAGCTGTATACAGACTAAGAACAGTATAGTAAGTGTTTTATTTGTCATGAAGTGGCTTGAAGTGTTTTATTACGGGGAACTTAAAAAAATTACATTAATTTTCTAATTATACACATCCCCTCAGAATATTTTTTCCCAATTTAAATGGGACCTTGAGGTATATTCCTAAACCTGTTCAATTAAAAAATAAACATTAAAATTGGTTCACAATTCGCAACGATACGTATCTAGTCATCATCATCAGCCATTAAATGTCCACTGCTGAACAAGGCCTCCCTCTTAGAGAGGGGTGTTGCCATAATCCCCACGCTTGGCAGGCGGCTTGGGGATCGCAGTACGTTCACCGTGTACTAACAGGATGCTGCAGCCCATCCTCCGGTGGTTCTGGTCGCAGTTTTAGGACATACCCCTGTCTGTGTTTCCGCAGCACTACAATCTTGGAGTGTTCAAGTCTAGGGTTAATAGGTTACTACTGGGCAAACGTGCTCCATCTTCGACCGCATCATCGCTTTCCATCAGGCGAGATCGCGGTCACACGTTAGCCTAGTCCGATGTAAAAAAAAAACCGGGTCCAGTAATAAAAACAAAAAAAAAATATCTAAAAATCAATAAAGTGTAAAAATGAATAACTCATGAATATTCGTATTCCAAAAGTCTGGTTTGATGCGAGGTAACTATCTTCAGCCACACTTGCTTAAACTTAGATATGTTGTGGTCAAACGTCATGTCTGTCTAATCAAATATATTATGCATTAGGTAGGTACCTATGAGAGACTGTAAGCACCATGATACCAAAATAAATCACACTAATGTTATAAATGCGAAGCTTTGTGCGTGTGTTTGTCTGTACTCTGTAACAGCTTAACGGATTTGTATGAAATTTGGTATGGAAATACCTTATATCCAGCAGTTATACATATATTTACCGTGATAAGGTTATGGATGGAGTTCCCGATATTTCGGCGCAGTTATATGCACCATGAAGTCTTCCCGTGAAGACTAAATATCCCATAAATAATCATATTATAACTGCAGTGAATAACCGTGATATTTAAACCATCGACTGGATTAACAAATAGGCTATCCCGGAAAAACGGTTATAACGTAGGATGCGAGTGAAACAGCAGAGCACACATCACATCACATCAGCAGCCATTAAACGTCCACTGCTGGACAAAGGCCTCCCTCTTAAAGAGGGGTGTTGCCATAATCCCCACGCTTGGCAGGCGGCTTGAAGATCGCAGTAAGTTCAGCGTGTACTAATAGGACGCTGCTGCCCATCCTCAAACAGCAGAGCGCTGCTAGTAAATTAAACAAAATTAACATACGTCTAATACATTGTAATACTTCTGTTAATAACCAAAACCAATCAACACAAATTAGCAATATTTTTTGCAACATTTTAGCAGAATGTCATCAGAACTTGCCTAACTTGAGCAGAATCAGCTTCCTCATTACAATATTTGCATCATATTTCTCAGCTCCACAGCGAATTCGCTTGCAAACAGTGTTATGGTGAATTTTCCCATCGACCATAGGTTTCGCAATGGTGTTGGAAACATAGCTACTGTTAGTTTGCTTTTCCTATTTATGCTTCGTTTCGTAGAAATACTAACGTTTTTACCTCTAATTAAAATATCACATAATAATTTATATTATGTATGCTTTTTAGAAAAACTATAATTTCTCCAATTAATACTTTCCGTCAAATTAATACACTTATATTTTTTTCTAAGATTATTTAAGTTAGTTTTTGCTTTCTAATGAGTAAACGAGGTCTTAAACTAATAATTTATATCCATTAACAGCCTTCATAGGCGTACAAAATGAAATGAAATTAGTATTAGAAATTATGTACTAATTATATTTTATACATAGTCAAATTAGGTGTCATACCTAAATTAAACTATATCTAATTTGTCAAAAAGAAACAATACAAATGACATGACGTTTGAATAATCTATTGTGTGTAACTGCACTACCCTAGAGCCTGCACCAGTTGGTAACGTAAGCTCTAAATAATTCACATAATTCGACAACACATTGTAAAACTCTTTACTTATATTGATGCAATATATAAATTTGTTTCATGTACCTACTGCTAAAAGGTTTACTATATCATGATTATGGTTATCTAATTCTTTATCGCTATAAAACTTGTTTTAGTCACACCTGTCTATAAAGTTAATGGTTTTTCTTACATAATATACTTTTTATCAGCAGCTTTTTGATTTATTTTTCTAAACTTACTTCTGTTTTTCACATCGATTATGATACGCGAAGATGTAAATTAAATGTAAAAGAAATGCCTATATAATGACGGTTAGGTTGTTGAAAACTTGTAAAGTCAAGTTTATATACTTGATTTTAAGCTTTATTAAAATTAGTAGTTATCAATTCAGTATTTTTTTCTTTTCTTATTTTATGTTTTTACCATAAAACTCCGCCATCTATAAACCGATTTGAAAAAATATTTCAAAAATACTTTTAGATACTCAGATACTGCTGTACTGAGTAAAAACTAAACTGTTGTACTGATTTTGATAAAATTTCTATGCGTGATCACATATAGGTAAATTTTGTTGGGTTGTTTAGTTTTTAAATCAAAGTAACTAGAAAAAAATATGTCAGCCAAGTACAATTGGATGATTGACAGATAGACAGATGACCTAAAAGAGACCGCAGGGAAACGCTGGATGCAGACCGCTTCCAACCGGCCCTTTTGGAGATCGATGGGGGAGGCCTATGAAATGATGATGATGATGATGATGAAGTACGATTACTTGGCTATTTACTACTTTTTTACGACATTGCCTATTTACTCATTTTGAAGTCGGTTTTTAAATTGATAATTACATTAGCAAGGTTTTGCATGTTTTCTTTGCTTGTTCAGTATTATTTCTGTGGTTGTGGTATTTGTGGAGACATAACACTTGCTTATCTTTATTTACTAGTGTATTATTTTTGTTATAATATAACCTGAATTACACATTCTATGCACATTTAAGTTTTAAAAGTAGAGTGTGTCTACACATACTAATTGTCAATCAAGTATTTTGATCGTAAATTGAATATTTCCAAACTGTAAAAATACGAAATTTATGATTCTGACTATTATTTAAACACTCATACCAAACATTGAGACACCCGTGGCTTGTAAACTTCAAATGTCAGAAAATTGCACATGTTATTCTACTAACATTTTATTTTAATATCATACGCGATTGTTTACCATCGTTTAGACATTAATAACGATTGTATGTTACCAAATCAGTTTTGATATTACAGGAGTATCTCAAGGCACAGTAGTGTGGCACTGATCTCAGATAAAATACCGTAACAACTAACAACATACTACGTATCTACATGCCATATAGCGGATTGTAAATTAGTCATACGAAGGGAAACATGCATGAATGGGGAATGTTGGACAAGTTTGTTCCGATGATATGAAAAAACTAATTAATTGTTTGTTAAATGATACTTAAGAAGTAGGTTTGTTAGATTTTAATGATAATAGATGTTTTATAGTTATATAGCTAAACAATTAATTGTGGAATAAAGAAAAGATAACTGTTTACAGATATAATGAAAATAATAATTTGTTCTTATGAACTTAGAATAAATTATGTTAAGATGCAATTATATAGGTAAGAGTTTGGTAGCTGAGATGTTTGGTACAAAGCTGTTAAGGGGTGAAAGCTTAAACAATCTAGAGTATTCTAAGCCATATTTATTTAGTTTTTAACATAAGTATGAAGTCTGAAGCAACCTGTATATTAATTCCCCTGAGAAAAAAAAAACCTTATAGAAAATGTTTAGATTTTCTCTACATATTATCAACCCATGTTATTACTACAATCTATCCAGAAATCACATCATTATTACACGTTATACCAACACCCACCGATAGCAATCTACTGTGCCATGGGAAACTGTTCTGATTGAACACCCTCTCTAGGTTATTCTATCAAGTTCTTATACAATACATGGCAATGCCTTAGATTTCAAATGTCAGTGTCAAACTTTTTGATATTTTTTAAACTATCTGTCTGGCCTGTCGCAATTGTTTATGTTTCAAATTTCAACATCACAATCATCAAAATATTTACCATACTTACTGATTTTAAGCTTGTCCTAAATTTATTTTTTATAAGGTGCACAATACTAAGTACACGCCTCGTATATTCTTTTGTTTAGCAGTTCTTGACTGGGCATACAAACAAACAATAATCTTACTTCATTATTTAAATCTCACGTCTCAATAGCACCCATGAATTTAGGTATTTCATTTAAAGATACGGATCATAGATCCTTCACATTACCTTGCATTTCTAAAAGCTTCCTACCCATTGTTTGATACTTGATAGTTTCAAATAACGGGTCTATATAGTTGAGTGCTTATTACATGATAATAAAGTGTTGATCTTGTTCATTGAATATTGGCTGGGAGTTTTTTCATGCATTGTTACAGTGAACAACAACAATGTTGGTAATGCGGGGTTGTATAAGAAAACATGGTTCATTGGTGAAGGAAATTCTATGTGCTGCAATAGATACGTAATCTGATTTAGTTTCGGATTCAACGAGTGCAAAAATTTGATTATACATTGATCATTTTGCAACTGTTGCGTCAAGATTTTTTTAATCATCATCATCATCAGCCAGAAGACGTCCACTGCTGAACATAGGCCTCCCCCTTTAACCTCCACACAGATTTTTTTTAATCATTTCATAATAATAATGAAATAATAAGAACTTCAAGCAGTTTATTTCTCAATAGGAAATTGAAAATTATGAAAAACTTAATCGTCAATTTACAATTTATGGTAATAAGTGATACATGAACACGAAGTAAAAGATTTTATTAAATTGACAAATTTGCCAGTTTCTAGCGATTAACTATAGATACTGAATTAGAATTTTTCATAATTCAAATTGATCAAATGAATTAAGTAAAGCAAACATACATCAACTACCACAATATTACATCGGTACTTTTTGCATAATTTTAATAACAGATTATAATATCACAATTACTTCACATCCTCTCTTAATGACTGGTACTAATGGAGATTTAAATCTATACAAAAAACAATGCTCCTAATCAATCATTTTATATCGCAACGAGCTAGAATAATATAAAGGAAGCTCTAATCTGAGATAACATTAATATTAACCGATAAATGCTGGAACATCCGGCCAATACCGAGCGCTAGAGCATTGCAGAGATGGCATGGAGCTTGTAAAACTAAAGAAGGTAAAATAATTAAAATAAAATATCAATATTCACACGCAGTAAGCAATTTGTTTTAACACTGATATAATATAGAGTGGAACTAATAGTCGATGCAATTATATTTTTTGCATTGCAATGTGCAATTGTCTACGCTATGAAAACTTAATACATACTTGTGACTAATAAACAGACGATAGGTTTTTAATAGGATACATTTCAGAGCGTGCATCGAATCTGCACTAGGTAATTCTAGCTGTTTTGTCAATTAGACGAGTAGGGCAAGCACGAAAAGGCAACATTATCTCATGGTCGATACTCCGAAAATTTTAACGAAATGCTTTTATTCCAGTTTATTGTGCGAACAGGTAGAGTGTGGAATGCGCTGCCGGAATAAGTGTTCCTCTATAGTTAAAATATGTACGTTTTTATGTCGCGTTTGAATCATTTTCTTATAGGTAATGTAGATCATCAGGCCAGGATTATGGCTAACTCTTAACGTGGGCTCGAATTGGCGCTAAAACAGCGCAGTTCGGAAAATCATGTGAACGTGAACCTTAAAACGCCGAGATATGGTTTGCGGTCACGCAACTTACCTCATCACCAAAACAGAATTGCTTTACAGGTACAGCCGTAAAATTTATGTAGCTGAGGTCGGCCAAGTGCAAACTTATTATTGAAATTTAAAAAGTTCTTCAATATTGATAATTGAGCAACGAAATAAAAATTACCTAACACAAACCAATGTAATATGGTGAAGAGAATACTATGAACATTATTAATAAGCCAAAATTTATTAATAATTAAGTTTGCATAAAGTTATATGATTATTAACGGGATATTTACCGTGGTAAGGTTGTGGAATGAGCTCCCGATATTTCGGCGCAGTTACATGCACCATGTTCACGGGAAGACTGAAGACTGAAGAATGCGGGTGGTTGGTCGAAAAGACGAAGAGGGTGGTTGGGTGGTTGCGGGGGGTGGTGCGCCGAAATATCGGGAGCTCATTCCACAACCTTACCACGGTAAATATCCCGTTAATAATCATATAACTTTAGTGAACAACCGTGATAGTTTAAAACAGTGTTTTAAGTTTGCATAGTTTATTTGTTCAATTTATTTCAATATCGTTTTTAGATCAGAAATTCTAACGACAATCTTATTACCGCCAAGGCAATGAGTCCATAATTTAGACAAACAATAAAATCAACAATTTTAAACCCGCGACCTTTCTTCAGATTCTGTACAGATCAGATATCTATAGCATTATCAGTGTCTGTGTAATTATTTAAACTGAAGGGTAGAGTAAAGCTAGAGCTTGTAATTTAGGTCGATCTAACGGAGATAGCGCTTTCTTACACTCGAGGGCTGAGCCTTTCTCTACTTTATGATAGAGCGTACAATATTTGAAATCAGGTAGTAGATTTGAAAATTGCACAAACTTAATAGAATATTGTTTGGAATTCAGTCTTTTATAGAATACGTTTTACGAGTATACGCTGCTGTTTATTTGTTTACATTTCAATTGACTTTAGAAGATGGTTAATTGTGACATCTATTAAATTCTATCATATAATTAGTGGACCCGGGTAGATCCTAAAACTGCGACCAGAACCACCGGAGGATGGGCAGCAGTGTCCTATTAGTACACCGAGAACGTACTGCGATCCCCAAGCCACCTGCTAAGCATAGGGATTATGGCAACACCTCTCTCTAAGAGGGTTACCTTTGTCCAGCAGCGTACGTTTAATGGCTGCTGATGGGATGTGATATAATTAGTTATCAGCACATAGCATAACGAGAGATCGGGGAGAGTGGCATAAACAAAGAGAGGCATATACCCAGCAGTGGATCACTCAGGGCTGATGATGATGATGATGACATAGCATATTATGCAAGTGTGAGCAACGTTAATACTAGATAACATGATAACGTAAATGAGTTTTTTGGTACCTACACCATAAACGTAAAAACATGGAAAAAACCATACAGTTTTACGGTGCATTTAAACCATAAATTAATCAATAAATAGATAATCTATACAACCGCACCTACTTTAACACTTTCTTTACCATAATATGCAAACAAAATACATGTGACAGCTTTAATAAATTTAAATGACGCAATAATCTTATTACGTAAACAAAATGCTAATACTTTTCTAAGATAATATCGATTTCCAAAGAAAGCGTGGATGGAAAGCAAGCGCATCCAAATGAATCGAGTTGAGAGTTCAAATTACTTTATGCAATAGATTATGTTTCTATTAGTATAATTACTAGTTAAGATGAGTAACTCGATTAGAACACGCCCACTCGATGTAATAAATAAATATATACATGACGTGCATAATTAATAATTGAAATAATTATGATTGAGTAGTTATAAATTGAATGATTATAAAAATAGTTAATATTATATCATCATTACCAGAAGATGTCCATTGCTGAAAATAGGCCTCCCTTTTAGAACGCCACACTGCATGACAGTCTGCTATCTGCATCCACTGGATGCCCGAAACTCTCACGATGACGTTGGCCTACCTACAATGCGTATTTTTGTTCGTGGTTTCCACTCAAGAATCTTTCTGACCCAACGGTTATCGGTTCTTAGATCGATGAAGCCTGCCTATTGCCACTTCAACTGGCAAACATTAGCAATACTGTAGTGACTGTGGTTCTTCAGTGAATATCCTCGTTCCGGATTCTATTGCGCAAAGAAACTCCAAGTATAACTCTTTCCATTGCCTGCAGTGCGACTCCAAGATTTTCCAAAATTCCAAAGGCCAGTAGTTCAGGACCATAAACTATTGTATATAATATAGTACCTAAATAAATTACGTGCAGTTTTCGATGTCATTGCTCGTAAAAGGCGAAAGAAAATATCGTGAGGGAACTTGTAACCTTTAACAACCTCAAAGACCTTAACTTTAAAAAGTAAACTTCAAATAAGTGTATAAGCTAAATAATAAATAATGGTAAAATAAATAAAACAAAAAAAATTAAAATTTACACGCAGTAAGCTATTTTAAGCAATACTGTGTTTTGAATATTTTTCGTGTAAATAAATGTTACATACCTATTTATGTATGATCATATTGTATAATATAACATTTGGCAATATGCTCTAAGCCAGCATGGATGGATTAGGCCCATCTTCTTTCTCATGGACAAGGCGTGTGTCCCAGCAGTGAGGACATAATAGGCTGATAATTATGGTTGTTTTTTATTGATAATTTTATGTACTTATAATAATTGTTACGAGCAATCACTAGCATCATCATCATCATTTCAGCCGTAGAACGTCCACTGCAATATAAAAGGTATATTTCATCAGGACATGTAATATTTTATTAGCAACGATACTTACTTATTTTTTAGCAATAAAGTAAGTAAATAGTAAGTAAGTAAATCTTTATTTCTAAAAGCTGTGTAATCTTAAATTAATTTTAATACAAACTACTAAGGCTTAATATTAACAAGTAAGAAATTTCCAAAAAAACAATTAAAAACATTTAAGATGTCGACTTTAACAAGGGCCCCACACTAGGCTCATGGCCCGTATTGTGGCGGCCAAGTGACGATGTACTCAAATATTTTTTTTAAAGTGGAGGCATCCAATATTTTTATTTTTGTTTTTCCTAGATCATTAATTTATATTAATATTAGTTACATTTAGATTGGTTAATTTATTAAAATTACTACATTTCATATAATAATAATAATAATATGACATGTATGCATTTAAGAATTAATTATACAAATCGGTTAATCTGTTAGGAAAATCTATTAAAAATAGTTGTTTGACATTTCAAACTTCATCACTTTCAAATGAGGTTTACCAACTTCCTTGATTATGGAATATTTTTGCACAAATTAATCTAAAATCGTTGGATTACTAGTTTTTTTAATTTGCATTCTTTAACTGTACAGAAAAATGTGCCGTTCACTGACCTTGGTCACGCATCGGAACAACATTTTATTGCTCTTAGGTTAATTGACCAGAGACCGGCTATGAAATAATTATTGTTACCTCAAACGACAAAAGCTTTAGTGTAACGTATCATTTAAAATCAGCAATAATTAAAATAAAGATCTATCAAATTCGATAAATATTTATAACATAGTTTTTGATTAATATATTATTGAAATTCAGATTTTAATAAACGTATTGGATAAGACAATGTAATTGTAACTCAAACATAATATAAAATAAACTAATTTTAATTTTGTTTATTTGCCATGCACGTCTCAACTCCAACATACTTCCAAAATGTGATCGCATTCGTACATTTACAAAAAACATGTGAATTAGGTTTATTACCTTATTCAATAATTTAATTGAAAAAATACTATTTATGCAGAGATACGCATAAATATGGAACAGCTATTCAATACATATTGGCGAGTGGCAATGACCGTTTTCAATGGAACAGCTGATATTATATTTTTCACGATTTCAGTTTTAGTTCCATAGTAAAAGTAATTCATGATAATGAATGCAATGACCTCCTTTTGGCTTAGTACAGTCTATGTACGTAACCCTGTATAACATTTTTATTGTGTATTGCCTATGATAATGATATTAACCGACATCCTAAACTAAGCAACTGCAGGAAGTATTAACGGCTGAGAATTATTAGTCCACAGAACATTATCTAAACAGCACCTAACGAGTGATTTATTGCCATCAATCAATCAATCCGCTAAACGTCTTAATAACTTTCTATCTAGCACTTTCAATCCTGCGTAAATTTTATTTCAATATTTCCACAAGGTCGCTCGTCCAGTCGAGCCGAGGGGTCGTTGCCTGATCTACCGTCAATTTCGATTTCTACATAAACTTGTTCGCCCGTTACGAGCTAGTTTCAACTGTTGCGAGTCATTAAATTTACAGTAACCCTTCTAATGACAAAGCTTAGATATCGTCATGAAGCTTTAACATTGTTAAACCAAGTTTATGTGTTGTTGTTTTATTTAAAGTTGTAATTATACATTTATTTTTTGCATTAAAGTTACAAGGAGCCATATATCGAGATATTTTTGTGGCCTATTTTTAACCGACTTCCAAAAGGAGGAGGTTATCAATTCGACTATGTTTTTTTTTGTGTTTGTTACGCGATTACTCCGCCAATTTAAAATTGTTTTTGATGATTCTTTTTTGAAGTACCTAAATAATGTCATTCAATTGTTATTGTCTTTTAGCAAAAGTTATTCTTCCTTTCTTGAATTCATTTTTAATATTATTTTATTTGAATCCAATATTGTAAGTTATTGATTTTGATTGCTTTCAATTGCTTCTTGTGTCTGCAGAGATTTTGTTATAAACTTTACATGATTTATAAAATCCGTTGTATGTTATAGCCTATTAGTGTTTGATTTATTATGCTTATATCTGGTTATTGCTATCTGCATTTCAATTAATGGTTCTGTAATTTTCTATATCACAATCAAGCTGCGTCTACTGCCTTTCACATAGAGTCCTTCCAAGGTCACCTTTGGTCCATCTAAATCAAGAATGTAAAACATGTAGGTAGCTGACCCGTGTTTTCGATTTCAACTGAACTGGTCCGTCCGTTATGTCAGCTTGACGAGATGTTACCTGATTCATGTTAACGTCTTTAACGTTGGTTTCTTTAATGATCAGTGAAGTATTTCGATCGTTATGTAATTTAATTATCAAAGAGATTGAGTTGTCTTTATTATATTAGGCAACTGATAATGTTATAAGTGCAGGGTAAGTTGGTATGTTCTTTCTAGTAAAGTATTGTTGAGAATAAAAAATATATGAGAATGGAACAGACTAACTTTGAATATTTTTGTTATCGATTAATTATATATGTTTACAAAATATATTTTTTGCTAAAATCTATTTTTAATGTTAAATTTATATATAAAAACAGCATAATTTTTAAATTTTTTGTATAATTAATTGTAACAACTAAGTTATTATAATAGTCGTATATTAACTTTCGCAAACTGTTCATTTCATGCACAATTCTAAATTGCATAGTAAAGAATAGAAGAAAAAACTTTGTAAAGAAAGTTCAGTGACTAAAAGAAGCAATTTATCTTGATATCAATAAGGAAAGGTCACTACACTAGCTATAAGCAACTGAATTGCAGGTTACGTAATAGTGAGTCATACGGAAGTAGTAAATATCAAAAATCCGGATGAGCCTACACAAAACCTGATATAATTAAAAAAACCAGTTGTAGAAAAAAACGAAAGTGGTCACACAGCAACGCCTAAGATAACTATCGTTAGAAATGTCGTTGATCATTTATATGTAAATCATACGATACGATAGGGCCATAAAATGAAGTAACAATTTGAAGAGCTCCCTGATGCTATTAACGAGTTTTTGGTGGCAAATTATTGTAATTATGCGCAGTAACGAAGTTTTATTACGGGGCTATGAGAATCATAATTTCGCATATTCAATTTGACGATGTTAATGATGGATTATGACTGCAGCGATGGCCTAGTTAGCTACAAACATGAAAATATATATGTAAAAGATATAGCTATAAGATTATTAACAGGATATTTACCGTGATAAGGTTGGGGATAGAGCTCCCGATATTTCGACGCAGTTACTTTTAAAGGAAAACTGAACGAATGTAGTGAACAACCGTGATCCCTAGTTTAAAACAGTGTTGTAAAATGTAAAAGATATGCGAAGTGGCATACATTACAAGCCAGAAACAGTTTTTTTGTATATCTAGTAATGAAATAGCAAAACGGGAATCAATTTACCGTATAATATAATGCAAGTATATGAGTGAATCGAGTTCAACTTAAACACAGTCTAATGAGTGCTAACTCAACTCACACATACACACATCATCAGCCATTAAATGTCCACTGCTGAACAAGGCCTCCCTCTTAGAGAGGGGTGTTGCCATAATCCCCACGCTTGGCAGGCGGCTTGGAGATCGCAGTACGTTCACCGTGTACTAACAAGACGCTGCTGCCCATCCTCCGGTGGTTCTGGTCGCAGTTTGGACCCGGTTATGTCCTAAAACTGCGACCAGAACTCAACTCAATTATGTCAATTTATCGGCAGTCTACATGCGAATTATATTTTGAGGTAATGCAAAAAAAAAAAACTATTTATACTTGTTACTAAAAATATATGAGTACAAAGGTATATCAAACGAAGCAAATAAAGAAAAAAAGTCTTTATTATTACACTTATACTAAAATAATTTTATTAATAGCTATTATCAAAATACATTGCAAAAATGTTCGAAACGTCAGGAATAGAAATAATGTAAAACACACAATAATCCATTAAAAGTTTTTAATTTAAATTATTACACAATCGCAAAAATTAGATAAAAAATATTGTCGAATCATTTTTTTTTTATATGTGGCAAACAAACTACGGCCTCCTGATGGTAAGTAATCACCGCTACCTATAGACACCTACAATACCCGGGAAATTGTCAGTGCGTTGCCTACCTTTGAGGACTCTATTAACCCTTCGTTTGAAGGAGTTAAAATTTTACTTCGGAGGAAAAACTAAAGGTGGTAAGCCATTCCACAACTTGCAGGTATCTATAATGTGCGGATGACATTTCTGGCGATGGCGACCGGTTCGGTGGTAAAACCAGGATGGAGGGATGAAGTCAAATAGTTTATCAGAGCATTCCCCGTTATAATATCTATAGAACAAGCTGAGCGAACCAACGTCTCTGCGCAAACTCAGCGGCTCCAACTTGCCAGATAGGTTCGGATCATCGACAAGTCTAACAGCTCTTCTCTGCAAGGAGTCAAGAGGATCGAGCTGGTACTTCGCTGCACCACTCCAGAGATGTGAGCAATACTCCATGTGCGGCCGTACCTGCGCTTTACATTTGGTCTACACGTAAATCCTATTAAAATCAGTGGAGTCTTGCGGTGCTTACTAAAGACTTTAATATCGCCGTGTGCTTAGGAAATAAGCAGTGTCACCGTGAACTTTAATCAGTGATCTCTCAGAATTATTGCCTGATTTCTCTATTCATTTGAGAAAACTTCCAGCCAGGAAGTTTATATGGCTATTAGAAAGTATTTAATTACTATAATATTATCTTGTTTTAAAAGTCGTAGATAAAGATGAGCGGTACATTTACTATGATACAAGCATTTTATTAACAATTTTTTTGATTAGTAAGGTACATGTGTTGCCATTTTTTGCGATTGACCACAATCTCACCTGATGGGAAGCGATGATGTGATCGAAAATGTAGCACGTGGAAATACCTCTTCCCTTTTTTAAACTCTGAATTGTAACTGTTTGGAAAGACTAACGCTCGTAAGGAGTTCACATCTATGCTGATTATACAAAAAGGTGAATTAGGAATATTTAATGCGGTTGGCTTTCCGCCATAAGAAGGTATATTATTTTTATGTGTCTTCTTTATCTAATTGCTCTTTCTACATTTTAGGTGTTTTGGTCAGAATTATGCTTACTCTATGGCAATCTCTGTGAGTATTCCAAGGCACAATCTATAAAATATAATAAAATGTTTTTTTTTTTTTTTTATGTGATGTTCGCGCCAAAAAGGCATTGGCTCTCAGAGTGACGTGCTAGCTACCATCTAAGTACCGATATTATGTTTATAAGCTGTGCTTGTATTATATTGAAGATTAATTTTTATTTATAAATACCTAAATACCTTACGTTATAATAGAATTAACTTAAACTTAGTCATTCTATTTATTTATTTATTTCATTATTTAAGTTTAAATATAGGAAAACCATTTGTTACAATTGCTATGCCCATTTTAAAAGAATGCGGAACACTTGTTAGATGGAAACTCTTTTTCACAAACAATCGGCAGATCGAATTTTCCCATACTTACTACGCTTTAGCACACTTACGTGGTGATGGGAAACAACTATCTCGAAACATAGATGCTATAATTTTTTATAGAAAGTTTTATCATTACCATCCTCATCATCTTTAAATTTTCAGCCATAGGACGTCCACTGGATATATAATAGGCCTCCCACATCGATCTCCAAAAAGGCCGGTTGGAAGCGGACTGCTTCCAGCGTTTCCCTGCGGTCTCTTTTAGGTCGTCTGTCAAACTTGTGGGTGGACGTCCTACACAGCGCTTACCGGTCCGAAAGTTTGAATAGATATTTTTATTCCAAAAGACGGAAAATAACGTGAATGGATAATCTTCTCTATCTCTATCTCTACATAGTTTAAATTGAAGTCGCTTTCCGCGTCTGTCTGTCTGTCTGTATGTCTGTATGGCCGCTTACTCCTCGTAAACCACGCAACGGATTTTGATGCGGTTTTCACCATCGGTTAGATTCATTTTCAAGAAAGGTTTATATATATAACTAGCGACCCGCCCCGGCTTTGCACGTAAATTACACCCGTGCGAAGCCGGGCGGGCAGGTCACTAGTTGTTTATAAGAAAAAGACATTTAATTACTCTGTGTTTAATGTAACAAAAGATTTAATAGCTATTACGAGATTAGAGTATTTTCATTGTATTTCACTGGTATTTATTACAACTAAAACTACGTTTCACTTTAGTACTCAACACAATCGTAGAGATTGACGTCGATTCTGATGCACCATTATCTAAACTAAACTAAATTTGACAGCTCTAAAATAGTTGCCATTGTTTTCTGACATACTGAAATGCAAAGAAACGCTGATAATTTTAGTCCTGCTATATTAGTTTAGTTTTAGAGAATGGCACAACAAAATTGACGCCATCGTCGATTCTGTCATACCACTCACTAAACTAAACCAATCTGAGAGGACTAAAATTATCAAACTCTCTTTTAATTTTAATATGTGAGAGAAGGATGGCAACAAGTTTAGAGCTGTCAAATTTAGTTTAGTTAAGATAATGGTACAAAAGAATTGACACCATTGCCTTCTATATCTAAATCAATGTTGTTAAAACTAAATTTTATTAATTTTAGCATCAATGTATTAAGTTTAAGTCTAGTAATCGATATCGATAAGCTACACAATGAAGGTCCTGCACTAGTGTTGCTTATGGCACAGAGTACCTGCACCGCGTCACTTCTCTACGCATTGCGATATTTCCTGCGTTTTTGCTGACGTGAAGCCAACGACCGACGCGAGTTCGATCCACTGCACTACTACACTACAATGGACAGAGAGAATAGATAAAGGAAGTTCTTAACATATAGATATAGGATTTTTATTTTCAAATTTTTGACGCACGACGTTTTTGTCCACGACTCGTGCACCCACCTTATTATAGATGTCTTATCGTGATTTGGATCGTGATCGTGATCGCGTGTCATCTCACTTACGCACGTGGTGCGAGTAAGTAGATGCGAACGGGACGGCATGCAATCTCGATCACAATCAAATTTCTATAATAAGGCCGCAGTTCAACCCACCAGTGGGATGAAACAGAATCCTTCGAGATCCACGCACCCACCAGTGGGATAAGGGAGAATGTCTGTTTACCGGTGTACCAACCGGCAGCTTAAAGGCGATTTGTCGAATCGAAATAGGTAAGGACAGTTCATCCATATTTCAAAGCTCGCACTAACATTCTCAGCTAAGTCCGAGCTACATTTCTATAGGACTCAAAGTTCCACTTTCGTCTTCTACTCCCTACACTAACCATGTCTGCGGATGCTAGCTTTAGAGTTAGTACTTCTATAGAGGAAGTGAGCTAGTAATATATTGAGAAGGTTGTCTCGATTCAATGGGAACAGTTATGAATGGGTGTGGAATGATTGGTGTGAGCTTTTGGAACATGCTGTAGATAGTTCTTATGCTATTACTAGCGCCCGCCCGCCCGGCTTCACACGGGTTTAAATTACGTGCGAAGCCGGGGCGGGTTGCTAGTTATATAATTATATAAACCTTCCGTGAAAATATATCTAATTGATGGTGAAAACCGCATCAAAATCCGTTGCGTGGTTTAGGAGTTGGCGGCCATAAGACACAGACAGACAGACACAAAGAGCGACTTTAATTTATACTATGTAGAGAAAAGAAGAGATAATCTATTTTTAACCGTCTTCAAAAAGAGGAGATTCTCAATTCGTATTTTTTTGTTTCCTTAGAACTTAGAAAATATTTTTTTATTTGAAAGGATATACTTTCAGATTGCTCCCAAAGAAATTTCATTAAAATCAGTTCAGTATAGCTTTTTGACATTATTATGTTATCTAAGTAGTCGTTTTACCATCTTCGACCACACCTTCACGCAACATGAGTTGTGGTCAAACGCCTAACCTGGAGCCACAAAAAAAACATTGCATACTTTAAGTGATATAGGGACTAAGTAAGCCGTGTCTTTATGCAATAAAAAAACTAGAAACTGGTACAGGCACATACTGATATAGAATATTTGTGTTTAACTTTTGGATACTAGTTATTAGTTACATCAGACTAAATAAATCAAAATTTTAATCTAGATTTAGTTTCGAAACATCCCCAAATGCTGATAGTTATCTATCTATCACCGTCTATCAAAACAGAGTTACAAAATAGTTAGTTTTGAAATGCAATCTGCAAGTTTTTTAGACGATCAGTTTAGTAATATAAGACAGGTCATAACAAAAAAAGATTTTATAAAATTCGTACCAAATTATAGCTGTTATCTAGCCAAACAACCAGAGTCACCGACATAGCAGTTAAAATTTGCAAGTTGAAGTGGCAATGGGCAGGCCACATCGCTCGAAGAACCAATAACCGATGGGGAAGAAAGGTTCTGAAGTGGAGACCACGAACCGGAAGACGCAGCGTAGGTAGGCCTCCCACTAGATGGACCGACGACATTGTGAGAGTCGCGGACATCCAGTGGATGCAAAAAGCAGGCTGTCGTTCAGTGTGGAAGTCAAAGGGGAGGCCTATGTCCAGCAGTGGACCTCCTATGGCTGAAACGATGATGATGAAGTAATGTACTAACTTATCTTGTTACCTCGCATACTTGTAACGTAGTTACTCTTAATTAATAGTTATTTCACATCTTAATTTACCATTAAAATGCTATTTCAAAATGCGTGCAGAATCTGTTGCAAAAGGGCTCAGTCGTTAGTGGTAAACTTATGTTGAAACATGTTTTTATAAGAGAGGTCTAAGAAGAACAATTAAATTTGAATTACGTACTAAGTTGTGTTCAATTGAAAAACCTTCCTTTTGTCATGTTATAATGTTAGATTATTTCGTTGCCTAATAATTACAATTTTACTATTGAAACTGACGTGGTTTTCACACATTTTATTTATATTACACGGGAATTACTCACGTAAGATTAAGGCGGTTACTCCGACTATAGTTTCAACCGTATTAGACGGTCTTTTTCAAGGAGAATGCACGCGCGCGGCCGCGTCTCGCTTTGAGTGCAAAGCAAGACGCAGCCGCGCGCGTTAATTACCGTCTCATATAAATACAATTATAATTATAATGTAATCGGAGTTTTTTAATAAAGCATGTTATCAATTCAATAAAGGAGTTTTAAGATACAAGAGTGTTATAAGTTTAACATGTGTATTGTATTTGTGTGTCTATCTGTGGCATCGTAGCTTACAAACGGCTGAATCGATTTAATTTAGCTTGTTTTTGTTTAAAAGATAATTTAATTAATTGATAGTGTTCTTAACTATGATTCAATTCTATATTCTGTTCCATCGTTTGAAGATTTTCAGATATCCCGAAAAGTCCCGAAAGGTTTCAATATCCCGTAAATAACCATATAACTTTAGTGAACAACCGTGATAGTTTAAAACAGTATTTCAATATCAATTTATATTTAATTTGTGTAATAACGAATCTCTAGTGTAATTTCGTTTCTACGTCGCTTAGAGTACAATCAGGATTTTGGGATAAATTATTTTGGGATAAAGTTCGTAATAAAAATTTAAGCTAGTACAATAATATGCAAAAAAGTACTTTTAATGTATGGGTTTCCTTTCGTTTTTAATTTTTGACTTTTTTATTATTTGTTAGTTGATCCGCATATATATATATATATATCTATACTAATATTATAAAGAGGAAAGATTTGATTGTTTGTTTGTATTGAATAGGCTCCGAAACTACTGAACCGATTTGAAAAATTCTTTCACTGTTGTGATGCTGCACTATCCCCGGTTGACATAGGCTATATATCCCGGCTTCGCCCATGCGAAGCAGTACGCCTACTAGTAATATTATAAAGAGGAAAGATTTGATTGTTTGTTTGTTTGTTTGCATTGAATAGGCTCCGAAACTACTGAACCGATTTGAAAAATTATTTCACTGTTGGGATGCTGCACTATCCTCGGTTAACATAGGCTATATATATCCCGGCTTCGCCCGTGCGAAGCAGGGGTGCTTACTAGTATAATATAACATTACATAATTATTCTGTGAAAATTTCAACTGGCAGTCTATTGCGGTTCAAAAGATACAACCTTTTAAAGTTACGGACGGACGGACATACAAACAGACGGAAAGACAGACAATGTAGGCTTAGTAATAGGGTCCCGTTTTTACCCTTTGCGTACGTAAAACTACAAATGTGCTGCTACATAGCTAAATAAGCCGGAACTGCAGCGTAGGACGTCAATTCACAAGATGGACAGACGACCTAAAAGAGACCGCAGGTAAACGCTGGAAGCAGGTCGCTACCAACCGGCCCTTTTGGAGATCGATGGGGGAGGCATATCGCTGGCTCACTATTACAAGGTTCTATGTTACATTTTTAGCACTTGTTGAGTTATGAATGGCACAAGGTTCTATGTATAATTGGCTAAAATATTGCATTAATGAACTACTAGATAGCAGCACTAATGCACATTAAATATTAAAAAAAACATGGTCCTATGTTGCTTTTCACTCTAAAAGAAAGGTACATAGTTCTATGTTACACATAGAACTATTTTATTATATTTTATTTTTATTTACAGAAGTATAAGGTTCTATGTTTAACATAAGACCGAAGTTGCCCCAATGCAGAAGTAAGCAATTTTTTTTACAAAAGTAAATTTGCCACTTACAATATGACTGGCAATATGAGTTTTGCTTTGAGAAAACTTATGCAGCAATTTTCCACATTGGAAAAAATAACTATGAAATTTTCAACACCTGTGGGCTTACCAAAGTACCAAAATGGCATGTTTTCGATCCCAATCCCAAATTCGATTGAAATCGAGTGTCAAGAGTAAGCCCACTGGTCATTCTTGCATTCAAGAAATTGACAATGTTCATAGCTGTATTGACAGAGTCTTCTCAAAGGCAGAATATTATTCACCTTTATCTCTAACTAGTAGGCCGCCCCTGCTTCGCACGGGCGAATCCAGGATATATAGCCTATGTCAACCGGGGATAGTGTAGCTTCCCGTCAGTGAAAGAATTTTTCAAATCGGTTCAGTAGTTTCGGAGCCTATTCAATGCAAACAAACAAACAAACAATCAAATCTTTCCTCTTTATAATATTAGTATAGATGAGATTGTTATTGCAGGTGAATTCAGCCAAACCTTATTTTATAATGCAAATGAGTAGCAATGACTTCAATTTTCAAGAAGCCTCTTCGGTGTTAAAATATTCTTTAGTTTCTTATTCTAAAGTAACATAGCTTCAGTTTACGAAGTTACAATTTGAAGTGAGCTTCATGTGTTCACACACTGCGGAATCATATACAGTGGTTAATGTGAAACCTCAGAAAACCCGAAATGATTCAAACATAGTTTTGTCTGAACCCAAATTGATAAAAACACCTGTACTGTGCAAGGCTAAAATAGATAATATAAAATCGATGTACCGGTGGATGCCTACAATTGACAAGGAAGACTCATCATCATCACCATCAGCCAGAAGACGTCCACTGCTGAACATAGGCCTCCCCCTTTAACCTCCACACTGAACGACAATACTAATACTTCGAAAATAAAATGTTTAATTTTAAGATAGGTTTATGATAATAAATACTCTAATTCCAAAATAGTTACTGTTTAATGTTATTTTACCTAGTGGAACAAAGTCCTAAGTTATGATTTTGAAGAAAAAAATTATGTTTTGTGAACTACAAAGTCCTATGTAAATTTAATTTCGCTAATATCTAAGTATAATATAAAGTAAATAGTATTTTTTTGTTTTTGGTAATCATGAAATGTCCCTTCTTTACTAAATATGCTCTCACTTAAGCATAAGCGCTGCTAAATCAATATTTATGAAAGTCAAAATTTTCAAATTGATATTACAGAACTTGTATAAAATTTACATAGAACCTTGTAATAGTGAGCCAGCGATATGTCCAGCAGTGGACGTCCTATGGTTGAAATGGTGATAATGATGATCAAATCGCTAAGTAAGTAAATAATTTTTCCATTCGGCGTCATGAACATAAATCTGTCTCATAATGACCGGTAAGTACTTGGTAGGTGTTGAAGTCTAACAAACGAGTTGTTTCCATTCTAACGACACCACTGACCCCAACATTGTCCAAACGTCAAAGCCAAAGTCATGAAATATTACAAAACTCCCATAGATTTCACTAAGCCGAGCAAATTAATTAGCTAAAGAAAAAAGCCGGCGTGTCATCGCTATTACACAAACTTAGCAAAAGTGGGCTAAAGTTACCAACTTACCATCTAAATAAGCAACCAACATATTGAATTTTGATCTCTATACCACAAAAGTTAAGATTGTGCAGAGCTGCATGTGTTATGTGTTCCTAAGCGTGAGATACGTTTCCAGCACAGCGAACAATAAAGAAATGCGTCTAGTTGAATCTGGGACCATTGTTGTTTGGTTTTCTTTCAGACACATGTGTATTGTCACTTCCTTGGGGAAGTAATGAATAACTTTTTTCTCAGCTAAATATTTTATTTCTGGGTCACTTTTTCTTCAAATTGTTTGATGGGATCAAAGTTATTGTCGCACTAAGTTTTTAAGTTGTTTGAAGAATTATGTGAGAATAACAATTATTTGTTGTGTGAAGACAAATTGTCAATGAAAAAGAGATAAATAACTAGAGATACATGCTTCGACTCACAAAATAACATTAAGTGGACACACGGGCAGCGTTTTGTCCATACAAACGTATTCTCGTGTTTCCTCCCTGGATAATACAGCTAGAACTGTAATTTTTTTTAATAAAAATTTTCTCCTCCATTGTCATGCTTCTATCATTTATTTTTTCGTATAAATTAACTACTATAAGAAATATGAGCCTTTAAATATCCCTAAAATTGTTTTTTTTTTACCGCCATGTTCAGACGTCTATCAAACAAATTTGACGAGTTAATAAAACAAAAATAAATAATAGAAACATAGTTCAATCTTTTTCACATCTATTAATTTAAAAAAATATGAAATCGGCTTAGTTTTGAATGAGGAAACAGAAAAATACGAGACAATGATTTTGTTTACTTTGTGGGTATAAACGATCCGAGCTGCAGTTGTCCCTATTGCGCTCTACTGGGAGAGGCTTGAGGTCAGGGGACAGCAATAGATTTGCTAAATACCTATTCATCAAATTTCTTGGCCGTGGTATGCCCTCTTAAGGATAACTGGTAGAGGGCTTGAGCATTTGGATTGTCTTTAGACCTTCAACGGTCTATGAGCATTCTAACTATATTATTATTTGTAGTGTTAGTAGGTATTAGCTTGTTTTTTGTTTAGTAAATAAAGGCACTTGCCCAGGAAAAAAAAGGAAAAACTCTAGTCAGTATACAGAAACACATTTTCTTCGGTAAGTATTTCATTATCTTCATTTCAGCCATAGGACGTCCACTGCTGTACATAGGCCTCCTCTATTGATCTCCATAAGGGCCGGTTCGAAGCGTCCTGCATCCAGAGTTTCCCTGCGGTCTCTTTTAGGTCATCTGTCCATCTTGTTGTTGGACATCCTACGCTGCGTTTACCGGTCTGTGGTCTCCATTCGAAAACCTTTAGGTCCCATCAGCCACCTGTTCTGCGTGTTATGTGCCCTGCCCACTGCCACTTCAACTTGCTAATCCGGTGGGCTATGTCGGTGACTTTCGTTCATCTACGGATCTCCTCATTTCTGATTCGATCTCGTAGAGAAACCCCGAGCATAGCTCTCTCTATAGCTCGTTGTTAAGTATTTAAACGGAATTAAATAATTCGGTTAAATTGACGGCATAACATAGGTATGTACCGTGGGTTTCTTGTCCGTACTTGACCCTATAGAGCGTACAATATATAAGAAGACAAAACGTTGTAAAACAATGCTTCGGCTCAAAAAAACGTGAAACGTGAGCCACGACTTACATTAAAGTTATGATTCTGTGATGGATGAGCACCAAATTTTCGTGACATTCACACAAAAAAATTACGTTGCGTAATGTGTTTATCCACATTACACGAATTTCTTCTATGATTGTCTAGTTTTAGTCGAGCCTGTCCTATTTTGAGAGCAACAAATTACTTAAGGCTCTGCTCATGGCCATAGCTATCTCTTTCGCATGTTTCAACATTTTGAAATTAAACATGGTAGTCTATATAGGTATATAAAAACTAGCTGCCCCCCGCGGTTACACCCGCATATTGATGAAAAATGGCGATGATGATGAAAAATAGCCTATATCACTCTCTGATTCTTGAACTCTACCCATGCAAAAAATCAGGTCGATCTGTTGTTCCGTTGCAGCGTGAAAGAGGAACAAACATCTATACATAGTTTACATACAAACTTTCGCATCTCTACATAGTATAAATTGAAGTCGCTTTCCCCGTCTGTCTGTCTGTCTGTGTGTCTGTATGGCCGCTAACTCCTCCTAAACCACGCAACGGATTTTGATGTGGTTTTCACCATCAGTTAGATAATTTTTCACGGAAGTTTTATATATATAACTAGCGACCCGCCCCGGCTCCGCACGTAAATTACACCCGTGCGAAGCCGGGCGGGCGGGTCGCTAGTTTATGATATTAGTGGGAAGTAGGAATATTATTTTTAAAAGCTTTTATTTAACTTGCAATGTTAGTTTTTTGACAAATTTTGACAAAAAACTAACATTGCAAGTTTCCTACTAATATTATAAATGCGAAAGTTTGTATGTATACTATGTATAGATGTATGGATGTTGGTTCCTCTTTCACGCTGCAACGGAACAACGGATCCACATGATTTTTTGCATGGGTATAGTTCAAGAACCAGAGAGTGACATAGGCTACTTTTCATCATCATCGTCACCATTTTTCATCACTACGCGGGTGAAACCGCGGAGCGCAGCTAGTGTTATATAATTCCCGCAATAATAGGTACTATACAATAATATGTACGATACTAAAAATTTGCAAATTAGATAATACAATTTAAATTTTAAATTTGAATTTACATAGTACAAACAGTAGGCTTTACTTGTTATGCAAATGTACAATGTAGGTATCATTATATTCTAATTTGGTGATGTTATAATTTCCTAGCTTTACCCACGGATACTCGCCCTATCTAATAGCTTTCCCCGTAGCTTTCTATTCGAAAAATAATATCTAGAAATGGATCTGCAGTTCTAGTTTTTCTCCTATAAACATACTGCCTAAAGTTAGGAAAGTTAAACTTTTATAACATTAAGAAACACTTAAAATAATTACTTTGATACTTTGTATGGCTCAGCATAGATATACGTAGAGATCTTGTAATCTATACTAATATTATAAAGGGGAAAGATTTGATTGTTTGTTTGCATTGAATAGGCTCCGAAACTACTGAACCGATTTAAAAAATTCTTTACTGTTGGAAAGCTACACTATCCCCGGATGACATAGACTATATTATATTTTCAAAAAAATAGGGATCCTTACTAAAACTCCAATAATGAAACCCAAGGTGTAAATAATAAGACTTACACCCGTGCGAAGCTAGGGTGCATTGCTATTCTAATTTTTTTTTATATAACTGCTTAATAATTACACCGTGTTTAGCCATTTTTGATCGTGTTAAACACAGAAAAGAAATTTTTTTTTTGTTTAAATTAGAACGATTCAAGGCATTTTGTAAGAAATTTGTTGTAGCTAGTTGCGTCCATATAAATGAAACGTCATTCAAAATCAGTTAGCAACTGTGACGCGGAGTTCAACACGTTGGTCTAAATAAGAATGTTCAATCAAGGTTCACTCATATAGCCTGGCGTCAGATTAATTATTCCTCTAATTATTTTTTATTTCTCTTTTCTGTGGTGTTAAAAGTTTTAAAGAGAAAAAAGAAAACACGGAGTGACTATAATAATTGTTATTATTTGCGGCGTTTTTGAGATCATCATCATCATCATCATCAGCCAGAAGACGTCCACTGCTGAACATAGGCCTCCCCCTTCAACCTCCACACTGAACGACAGCCTGCCTTTTGCATCCACTGGATGCCAGCGACTCTCACTGTGTCGTCGGTCTATCTAGTGGGAGGCCTACCTACGCTGCGTCTTCCGGTTCGTGGTCTCCACTCAAGAACCTTTCTTCCCCATCGGTTATCGGTTCTTCGAGCGATGTGGCCTGCCCATTGCCACTTCAACTTTTTTGAGATACCTGTCATCAAATTAAAGTCTACGTTAAACTACAAAATTGTAACTGTAACTAAATACGTTGCAGTATTATTATATCATGACGAAGTTGTTGAACAAAACCTTGCATGTTCAAAAGCAATAAGACCTCTCTGATACGGTTTATTGAACACGATGTACATTTTATGCTCTTTATAACTATTTCTCTATTAAAAGGTCACTGTTATATTTTCTAAGAAAAAAATCATCAATATCACCTTTGCCGTTTGCTATTGAGCGTTTTTAATTTTGTAGGATTTATTTGTGTTTTGTGCAAATAATGTCATCATCATCATCATCAGCCAGAAGACGTCCACTGCTGAACATAGGCCTCCCCCTTTAACCTCCACACTGAACGACAGCCTGCCTTTTGCATCCACTGGATGCCCATGACTCTCACAATGTCGTCGGTCCATCTAGTGGGAGGCCTCCCTACGCAAATAATGTATCATATTTTTTTTATTGATTTTTGTGAGCAGTGTTTTTTAATAGTTTACAAGGCGTTTTACTGTAGCTTGCGTGATGTTAAGGACCTTACTTATAAACGTTACGTTGAGCAATGCTTAAAACTGCTTTGTCTTTTTTCACCTGTGACAATTTCCGTCAATAAGAAATTGACAGAGCAGTTTTAAACACAGCTTAACTTAAGTAAAGTTTATAAGTAAGGCTGCAAGTGTTAATATGATGTGCGACGGTAGATAACAAAATAATGTAACATTAGTTGCGTGTCGTAAATAAGAGTGGCAAACCTTAATGTCAGAGCCTTTAGACCTCAAGAAGGCCTCTAAAATGAACTCCTGTGTTACGTTACATTTAATTTGTGGTGTGAACAATACAGAGTTTTATTTATATTACACGGGAATCACTCACGTAAGATTAAGCCGGTCACTCCGACTATAGTTTCAACCGCATTAGACGAAATATACGGAATAGACGGAACTATAGTCGGAGTAACCGGCTTAATCTTACGTGAGTAATTCCAGTGTAATATAAATAAAATGTGTGAAAACCACGTCAGTTTCTATAATAAAATACAGAGTTTATTTATCTAAAATTTTTTTTTTATTTGAAACATTGGTGTGCCCCAAACGGCAGCAATATTAACATGGTACTGCGTACTGTAATCAAGTTTGTTGCGGCCTCAGAGTTGCTGATACCATCACACGGTTGCGCTCTACATCTCTCAAAATTGTGTCTCATTTCACTTTACACGATAACGTAAAGTTTATGGACTTGTCTTCTAACTACCATTTCTCTCTGCAAAATGCAACGTGACAGCTCTCTTTGACACTTTGAAATTAGAGTAACTGCATACTAACAACTAACAATTGAACAGTTTTACTGAATCTTTTAGACATGAATAAAAAAACATCATCCTCGGCTGCAACATCGCTTACCATCAGACGAGTTGGTGACCAAACTTAAGATCTATTCTATAAAAAAAAAACTCTATCAAATAACACATCCAAATGCCTCTCTATAAAAAAAACAGGTTTGCTAAACTTACTTTTTACCAATTGTCATGAATGAAAAGTTTGATTCAAACTTAAAGTTATATGATTATTTACGGGATATTTACCGTGGTAAGGTTGTGGAATGAGCACCCAACCGCACCCCACCCTCATTCTTCAGTCTTCCCGTGAACATGGTGCATGTAACTGCGCCGAAATATCGGGAGCTCATTCCACAACCTTACCACGGTAAATATCCCGTAAATAATCATATAACTTTAGTGAACAACCGTGATAGTTTAAAACAGTGATTCAAGCTTGTTCAAGCAAATAAATGGAAGAAAAACCATATCGAATAAAAAAAAATATCATTGCAATCAGATTGCCCAGTAGAAAGAAATGTAGTCATAAAAAAACATACCCGTTGACTAGACAGCCGTCTTTTTATTCGATGTTAAAAAAATAAGCGATATTATAAATGCTGTCCCGGTGGCTCAGTTGGTAGTGAACCTATCTTCTGTGCTTGGGGGCGTGCGTTCGATTCCCATCTAGGACAAACATTTGTGTGATGAACATTTGTGTTTGTTCTATGTCTGGGTGTTAATATCTATTTAAGTATGTATTTAAAAATATATATGTACGTATATCAGCTACTGGCAGTCATATTACAAGCTTTGCTTAGTTTGGGGTCAGATGACCGTGTGTGCAAAAATGTCCCAGATATTTATTTATTTATTTTATAAATTAAAAAAAAAACGATACAATAAAAAGTTAAATGCACTACAAGCAACCAACAAAATGTCTTCGGTTCTCATTATACCTCCTAATAAAGACTAAAACGCTACTAAAACAATTCACAAAAGCTTATCTTAAACCTAAACAAACACGACATCTCTATTCTCATCCTCCTTACGTGTCTATTCAAATAATTCTTATAAACAAAAGATTCCGCGCGCTATCAACACTTGAATCATATTTTTCAAAGGGAAAGTAGCGAAAGCGGTATGGCACTATGATCTCTTGAACCGTAATTGTTCCAATTATATGAATAATTACGCTAATAAAACCGTAATAAAATGTCTGTCTGTCTGTAAATGTACTTAGTTATGTGCTTTACTTAGTAATGTCGGTAATGCTGGATGTGGTAATAAGTAACGTTGTATGTTTAAGGTAATATTGGTGTTAAAAAATGTTTAAGTGGTCGTTTTGTCATAATTTGTCTAGTGGGTGAGTCATAGAGTCGTAATTATACGCGTTCTTGAATATTTTTGTTTTAATGAAATAAGTTTATTGAACTTTCTTATTTAACTTTATAAACGAACCAGCGGCCTGCCCCAGCTTCGCACGGGTATAGATAATTATATAGCCTATGTAACCCGGGGATAGTGTAGCTTCCCAACAGTGAAAGAATTTTTCAAATCGGTTCAGTAGTTTCGGAGCATATTCAATGCAAACAAACAAACAAACCTGTCCTCTTTATAATATTAGTATAGATTTCAAGCTTTAAATTAATTATATTCATTTAGTGTAGAAGAACAAGCTGCAATGTAGGAAGTTGAAGTGGCAGTGGGGCAGGGCACATATCACGCAGAACAGATGGCCGATGGGGCTGAAAGGTTCTGCAATGGCCACGGACAAGTAAGCGCAACGTAGGACGTCCACCCACAAGATGGACAGACGATCTAAAAGAGACCGCAGGGAAACGCTGGATGCAGGCCGCATCCAACTGGCCCTTTTGGAGATCAATGGAAGAATCCTATGTCCAGCAGTGGACGTCTTATGGTGGAAATGATGATGATGAGTGTAAAAGAACCACTATAGTACTTTTATCAGGACTTATCGTGCATTAATGTACTTAGGATAAAAATAAATAATTTTCGCTACGTTTCAACTATGTTATAATGGCCGTGGTCACGAACTGATTTGAGTTATTTTACCCAAATAAAATTATGCGCGATAATTCCCGATAAACATTTTGCACGTGATCTTACGTGAGTAATTCCCGTGTAATATAAATACCATTTTGGACATGTGTACAAATCGCGAACGTTTCAAAGTCACTGTAATATTGTTGTAGCATAAAGTATATATGCATTGTTAAGAGTTTTTTGCTATTTAGAACTTAGGACAAGCTTTAAGTGAAATAAATCAAGTTTATAATAGGCATGATGACTAATATTTAATTTGTTACAAATAACCGGCTAAGCGATTAATATACCTAAATACATTACACATACTGAAAAAATAATTTAAATTGGCTGATAAATCTCTGAGATATGAGTATTTAAAGTTTTAGGTGGAGATAGAGAGAGGATGCTCTATCCCTTTTTCGCAAAGCGTGTGTTAGTATAGCATTTGTATGGCGCACCTGAGCCGTGACGTCACGGCTCAGTATAGTGCTCTCTTTGTCTAGCATATAATATCTTATTGATTTTCGAACTAAATTTTATTTTGTTTTCGTTGATGTTTTCTATTTATGATCAGCTTTTTTATGAGGTAATAAAAAAATATTAGTCATCATGCCTATTCAAGCTATCCTTAATTTTAAACTTTGGGAAAGATTAAACAAAACAGGTAAAGTTTCCAAAATCTCACATTGTTTCTGCAGGAGAAAAATAATGACAAATTACTTACACAGCGCCTGTTTCGTCATCACACACAGCACCAGCACAAACACAAGTCTTGCTGAACGCATCTTGATGGTGTTTCTATCAGTTCACTGGCACACACTTTACTAGTTGCATTTTTACACTAAACTAAATTTAACAATTTTAGTCACACGCAACTGCTTCTATTTCTTTACATCTTTTGAAGGTGAAAATCTGAAAAGTGAAAAATATATATTAGTAGTGGATTGTCAAACGTTTACTGGTTAAACCATATAATGGTCGGTTTAGACTGTTACTGAGTGAGAATGATGATGATTATGATAATGCATAATATATCTAACTGTTAATATACATTTTTACATTTATATTCGATAGATAACTATAAATAATCCGAAACGTGGATATTCGCCAAAGAACCAGAGTCACCGACATAGCTGTTAAAATCTGCAAGTTGAAGTGGCAATGGGCAGGCCACATCGCTACCGATAACCGATGGAGAAGAAAGGTTCTTGAGTGAAGACCACGAACCGGAAGACGCAACGTAGGTGCCTACCTACGCTGCGTCTTCCGGTGTCGCCGGTCCCACTAGATGGACCGACGACATAGTGAGAGTCGCTGGCATCCAGTGGATGCAGGCGGCAGGCTGTCGGTCAGTGTGGAGGTTGAACGGGGAGGCCTATGTTCAGCAGTGGACGTCTTCTGGCTGATGATGAGATAACCATAGTTAAGGATCGCCGTCATCGAAATTAATCAGAAGTATAGTATAAAGGAAATTATGTGGTAATAACTAAAATTTACGTAATCACTAATAAATCATACAAATATTATAAATATGAAAGTATGTTTGTTTGTATCTTTTTAACGCAGCAATCAAGCAATCAATCGACGTGATATTTTATTGCATTGATTTTATGATGCCCGGAAAATCAAATCGGATATTTTTTATCCCGGAGAATGTACGGTTCCTGAGGAAATGTTTACACGGGTAACGCGAGGTGCAGCTAGTAGTATAATAATAGCTAAAATATAAATTTTAATACCCAATTTAAAACCAAAAACGAATTATGAATTATCCTTAATTATTTATAACACTAAGATTAATGTCAGGTTACATAAAATATTATGTAGTCTGTTAATATAAAATTTTTGCAAGTATTTCACATAAGACAGAAACATCTTGTAATAAATTCAAATTGTTTGTCAAAAAACTAGTTCCAGTATTCAAAACAGGTGTAAAATCTAGGTTTACGTGTATTTAAATGGTGGCGTAGCAAACTTTAATGCAATTAGTTATAATAAAGCATCCAATCTATTAGCATTTGGCATCAATTTAGAAATATCAGATTGTTTGTGACGTCACAAAATACATATTAGTGATATAAATATTGTGTCACTTTTATTTTTGCGCTTTGTGATATAAATATTACGTTATTGAAGTTATATTTCTTATGCGACTTGCAACAAGGTTGCGTTAAACGTTTAACGCTACCATGGAGGGGGAATTTTTCTCTCTCGTATGATTACGAAATTCGTATCCTTTTTTCGTTCTGTGACTAGCAGACCCGGTAGTGTAATGGTGTCGCTAATGGATTGTGAAGCCTAAGGAGCTAGGTTCGAATCTCGAGAAAAGCATGTTTTTAAATTGTTGATATTTTTGTCCCAGTTATAATTTTAGGGTTCCTTGTTGAAGTTTAACTTCTTCCGCGCCGAGGAACTCCACGCACTTTTTTTTTCATTTTTGCGTAATTATTTACAAAAAAATTGGTAGGAATAAGTGGAATGGAACAAAATATATTTCAAGTGGATCCCGTTGAAGTCTTTTGTATGAACATTTTTATATCCTTAATTTCGATATAAAAAAATGTGCATGGCGTTTATCAGGTGAATTATTTACTTTTCTAGTTAACTTCAATAAAGGGTTACGCACATAGCCTTAGAGAAGTTAGAGAAGGTCATTCTACTCATCATTAAGAACAACTTTTACTATAGGACTATTCGGGACATTTTTGCACACACGGTCACCTGACCCCAAACTAAGCAAAGCTTGTAATATGGTTGCCAGAGACTGATATACATGCATATATAGGTTTAAATACATACCACCATACCACCACCACCACCATACCACCATACCACCATACTATTGCTGACACCACGAAAAACAGCTGTTCCATACATTATGTCAAGTGTCAAAGACCGTGTTCTATTGAACAGATGATATTTTTTCGCAATTTCATGGTTTCTCCCATTATAAAAATAGTTCACGATGAAGATTACGTACAATGACGTTCTTTCAGCTTAGTACAGTCTATATGCGTAACCCTGTATATCTAATGTAACAGTGTAATATAACAGTGCGACTAAAATTTGGAATAACCTGCCCCCTCCGAAGAGAAAAAAATGAATTCTGATAATTTTAAGCAAAAATACAAAGGTCTATTATAAGAAATACAAAAGAAGAACTTTAAAGCATCTATTAATATTACGCGTTAACACCACACACACTCACACATACGCACACACACTGACTCACACACATACACACACACACCATACACAAACCTAAGTGCTTAATTATAGTATAATGTAGTTGTATTACATTTAACGACAGATATTATTAGTTGATTTTGTAATACCCGCCGTCGCCTAGTGCTCACCTACCATCTTTTTTCTGAGCAAAAGGGTATACCAAAAACCAGCCCTGCGTGACCCTTCGGGACCTCACAGTACAGCGCTGAGCTTACCCCTATTGCCAAACACTGTTTCTCCCTAAGTTTCTTATAGTACATGTTCATTGTTTTTGTTTTTTTTGCAATAAATATATCTTATTCTTAATAAAAAAAATATGGCTGCCCTAAAGTCTGCGACTAGGCTTAACAGTAATTGTTATAGGTCAAATAACTGGGACGTACATTCTAACGTGTCATCTGACTTTGTTTCAGATACCACCAGATTAAAACCAAAGATATCTCTCGCAGTTACCCATTCGAAGACTGACCGGTCCTTCTGATATCGTTGGAACCACTAGTCAAGTTGCAGAAGGAGTATCCACACTTGACTCGGCAATATTACTTTATTTCGCCTAACTCTCGGGTCTAGCACCGGACATTTGATAGGCATTGGTGGGGTCAATGCAAACACCAAAAAACCTTGTCAAATGCAAAAATACAATAAATGTGTATAAATTGAACATTTTTGTACACAAAGAAGGACAGCAAAGTCATCTGCAGGGTGTGTTTGACTAAATGCATCAAGTCTGATTTAGGCACGATACGATCACATCGACCACACACCTTACCCACCACCACCATATTTCCCTTGTTTGTCTGATTTGAGATTTCTTCATTGAATTAAAAGCCAACAGTAAAAATCCATATTTATAAAAATGTATCCCTATTTACCTTGATCACGGCATAACTTGAGAACGAATTTACGGATATTATACTTTTTATTTTAATTTAACACTTTGTAGAAGGTTCTTTTGGAAAGAACAATTAAGAAACTTGCGCAGGAAATTGGAAAATTTCAGAAAACTTAACGACGGTTTTAACTACGTGTGTTTGATAGTTCTAAGACAGGACAACGTCTGCTGGGTCAGCTAGTCTATCTATACATCTATACTATTATTATAAAGAGGAAAGATTTGTTTGTTTGCATTGAATAGGCTCCGAAACTACTGAACCGATTTGAAAAATTATTTCACTGTTGGGAAGCTACACTATCCCCGTGTGACATAGGTTATATATCTATACACGTGCGAAGCCGGGGCGTGACGCTAGACTCATATAAAATTAACTACTGCGCTGCTAAGCGGTCCAAACTTTAAGATATTTTAAACTTTATTACTTTGTCAGTTATGATGTAATTTGTTAAGCCAAGAATTGCTCGCTTCAAGCAATGTGGTGTGAAGACGGCATTAGAATAGCAAGTTTTTAGAACCAGTGAGCAATCATTTCCGCTACGTGTTACAGAATACCGCGAGCTCTTCGACTAGGTATGACCAGATAGGAATTACGGTTAGAATATTGCATTAATTTTGTTCGTTGTTCCAGCTATGGGGCCTTACGGCCAAGTGCTAACGCCGTATCAAACTAACGTTAAATCCGCTCAGTTGGAAAGTCGCGCGACCGTAAACCGTATCTGGGCGCGTTAAGGTTCACATTCGCGTGGTTTTCCAACTGAGCGGATTTAACTTTAGTTTGATACCGCGTTAGCAGATGGCCGTAGGGCCCCAGTTCAACTATTGGAAAAACAAGTTATAATAATAAAAAAGGCAAAAAATTACTTTTTTTAAATGCAGTCGAAACAAATATCGGGTCAGCGCTCAAAAGTTTAAAACCCATATTTAGAATTTTTAGAAAAAAAAGAACCGACTTCATGACTATACACCTCTACGCTATACCTACATTTACAAACTGACACTAAAAAGTAGAAAATATTGTTTAATATTACGACTGAAATACTTTGTATCCATGGTCATGAAAAATTTAACGAACAACAGGGCCCGGTCGCCATTGAGACACTTGTGGTGGATGTTTTTTTGAAGTTCTGTTGTAGGAACAGTTCTTCTATGTTTGCCGTTCAGTTGACAGCGTCGCTAGTGGAGAACAAAGTATGAAATTCACCAAGAAATAACTGTAGTTCCAATTTTGCCCACCTTAACAGCTAAGTTGGTGGCACTGTACAATGTTTACATTGTACATTGAATTCGTTACTTATTGTCATGTTTTTGTAGATTTTTAACTAAAATAAGATTTTTGTAAAGACATAGGCTTTAAATTAGTGTTAGTAATACAAATTTGTATCTAAATTAAAATAAAGAAAAATCTCCATGAGTCTGTTTATCGAAGTTATACTTCTTATGCGACTTGCAACAAGGTTGCGTTAAACGTTTAACGCTACCATGGAGGGGGAATTTTTCTCTCTCGTATGGTTGCGAAATGCGTATCCTTTTTTCGCGCTGCGATTAGCAGATCCGGTAGTGTAACGATGTCGCTAATGGATTGAGAAGCCTAAGGAGCTAGGTTCGAATCTCGAGAAAAGCATGTTTTTATATTATTGATATTTTTGCCCTAGTTATAATTTTAGGGTTCCTTGTTGAAGTATAACTTCTTCCGCGCGGAGTGACTCCACGCACAATTTTTTTTTCTTGTGTACCTACATAGTTTTTAAACCATTAAAAGCTACACTTACTTATTTGAAGTTAAATATTATATTTGTAAATTATCCTACTAATATTATAAACCCGAAAGTTTGCAATCATGGATGTATAGATGTATGGATGTTTGTTCCTCTTTCACGCTGCAACGGAACAACGGATCGACCTGATTTAGCTGTGCCCCGCGGTTTCACCCGCGTAGTGATGAAAAATGGTGATGATGATGATGAAAACTAGCCTATGTCGCTCTCTGGCTCATGAACTATACAAAAAAATACATAGTTTTAAACTATTAAAAGCTATACTGACTTATTTGAACCTAAATTAATATTTATAAATTTTATTATTGAAACTGACGTGGTTTTATTTTGCCCGTAGTGCAAAGCGAGACGCAGCCGCGCGTTCACCTTGAAAAAGGCCGTCTAATGCGGTTGAAACTATAGTCGGAGTAACCGGCTTAATCTTACGTGAGTAATTCCCGTGTAACATAAATAAAATATTTATAAATTATACAGAATAACCGGAATGCGGTTTGTGCAATAGTTTCCTACATGCGCAATAAAGTTGCTGTGCTATTAGTTGTTTTAAATGCAGTTGTAACGTTATGTCCTGCGGTGAGGGAAAGCACTAATTATATGCGCTTATACTGCAATGGCGGAAAACGCTTTACTGCGGTGTGGCGATGCATTGCAAAATAATAAAATTACATGTTAGTTTCAAAAATATCTCTAGAAATGTTTATAACAAGTATTTAGTTTTAGTACATGGTGAACAAAATGCGATCACCAAGCCGCCTGCCAAGCGTGGGGATTATGGCAGCACCCCTTTTTAAGATGGAGGCCGTTGTCCAGCAGTGGACGTTTAATGGCTGCTCATGCTGGTTTAGTTTTTGATATATTTGTGTTTTTTTTTTTTTTTTTTTTTTTTTTATTACTGGTGCTACGCTAAATCGATTGTGTTAACGTCTGGGGCAAGAAGTGTCTATTTGTATGTAGTTGACCATTTTCCTCGAGCTTGATCGACTCAATGCAGTTTTTGATTGTCAGCCAATTACTGCGGTGATTTTTGGTTATGTTTGCTTTCAATTTATTGAGAAGTTTAAAAAATATGGTGATCCAATGAATATGAAGTGTTTTACTTAGTACCCTTTTTTTTAATAGGGCTTTTCTAAATCTAAGCGTTGGTTCATTTTTTTGCCGAAAATAATAAATTTTCACTGAATACACTGATTTCTCTCAAGAGTTTTATTACGTATTTTACACACGCGAGTAAGTGATTTTTACACCCTCAAACTAGAAGCACCGCTTTATGGTTGGTATTCTGAAAACCCGTACAAAGCGCTTTGATTCCACTTTTATTGTGTGAACTGCTAGTCGTGGAATACACTACCTCGAATGGGTGTTCCCCGATTGTTACAATATGGGTGACTTCAAATCACGAGTGAATCGATTTCTTCTAGACAAGCGTGCCCATCGTAGACCGCATCATCGCTTTACATCAGTCGAGATGGCGGTCAAACGCAAGCCTATTACTTCATCATTTTAATCCTCGCTTCGCTCGTCGTGCGTCAAAATATTATATTGTGTGTAAAGATAACCTACATCATCATCATTATCATTTCAGCCGTAGGACGTCCACTGCTGGACGTAGGCCTCCCCCATCGATCTCCAAAAGGGCCGGTTGGAAGCGGCCTGCATCCAGCGTTTCCCTGCGGTCTCTTTTAGGTCGTCTGTCCATCTTGTGGGTGGACGTCCTACGCTGCGCTTACCGGTGCGTGGTCTCCATTCCAGAACCATTCGGCCCCATCGGCCATCTGTTCTGCGTGCTATGTGCCCTGCCCACTGCCATTTCAACTTGCTAATCCGGTGGGCTATGTCCGTGACTTACGTTCGTCTACGGATCTCCTCATTTCGGATTCGATCTCGTAGAGAAACCCCGAGCATAGCCCTCTCCATAGCTCGTTGTGCTACTTTGAGCTTGCTTATGAGGCCCATAGTGAGAGACCACGTTTCAGTGCCTTATGTCATCACTGGTAACACACACTGGTCGAAGACTTTCGTCTTAAGGCACTGAGGTATTTTGAAGTTGCGAAGTTATAAAAGTTATGACCTACAATATTTAGTAGCAGATATGAATGTCCTACATTAAAATAGAGCGACCCTATTTCCGTGCACAGTGCCACGGTAACGCCCGCGGGAGCAGTAACGCTGTAACGGGGGCCCGTTACTCGCCTCGCCGGTTCATTGCTCACGCGCTGCGAGATATTTGCACTTTACGAGCAGATGAGAATAATAAAATATTGTTTTTTTTTTGTTAAAAATGGAAGCGACGACTCGTATCAATCTATCAATTAAAAAAAACTAGATTTGCTGAGTAAAATTAAATTTATATCCTTTTTTTTCTGTGGCAAGTACCTTTATTAACTTAACAAACTACAAGCTAAAACTAACTCTACAAATATTAATAAATTTATATAAAAATTCTAAATTATATTTTGTATTTTGCATGATATATCTGTTTGCTTTGGCATATTTTTTTTTTTTTTTATTTTTTTTTCAGTTTCTATAATGATTTAATCAACTAAAATAGGATAATTTTAGCTGATTACTTGATAATTTTAATTTTAGTTCTACAAATACAGTTAGACTGCCCATAGACCGTTGAAGGTCTAAAGACAATCCAAATGCTCAAGCCCATTACCTATTGGCAGCGTACCCAGCATGCCGGTGGCATTACCACGTTGAATGGCAATGCTTATGCGTTGTATTAATCTTCTTGTATTTTTTGGTAATGAGTCTTATTGTAACAACATTGTTTCCGTTCTATTTCTTGAGAGAAAAAAACTAATACATTTTCCTGTTACTAACAGAAGTTGCGTAATGATATATTATAGATTAATCTAATTCAAATTATTTACACAATTCCCTGTGAGAAAATTTCGATAATCTAATATGCATTAGTAGAAAATATGCATAAATTAACATAATAGAGTTATTATTATGGCATCAGTGGTACCGATGGCGGAATTCGTACAGAAACTTGACGATCTGCAAATGACATGAATTACTTCGAATGTTCTATTATTGACTTAGATGCGTTATTTTGTCATTACTGGAGACGACTGGAAAAAGGTAAAACTAGGGGCTTTACGCCCAACTCGTAACGCGGTCCCAAACTAACGTTACGCCAAAGGACCAGAGTCATCAATATAGCTTTTAAAATTTGCAAGTTGAAGTGGCAATGGGCAGGCCACCACCCTCGAAGTACCGATAACCGATGGGGAAGAAAGATTTTTGAGTGGTGACCATGAACCGGAAGACGAAGCGTAGGTAGGCCTCCCACTAGATGGACTGACGACATTGTGAGAGTCGCTGGCAGTGGATGTAGATAACAGGCTGTCGTTCAGTGTGGAGGTTAAAGGGGGAGGCCTATGTTCAGCAGTGGACGTCTTCTGGCTGATGATGATGATGAACTAACGTTAAAACCGCGCAGTTCGGAAAATCACGCAAACGTGAATCTTAGCGCTCCCAGATAAGAGATTTTCAGCACCTATACTGGATTGCTTTAAAAAGCTAGGCGCAAGGTGTGTTTGGAATACCTCAATCACTTTGTCATAAACAGTATTTTTTAAAGAGATAGATCTATTTTTGGCCATCTCCTCGTCTGATGGTAAGTGACTACGGCCGAGGATGTAACACGTTGACCTAGAAGAAATCTATTCACTCCAACTTTGAAGATGCCTAAATTGTAGTTTTCAAGGAACAACGAGGACGGCTGGGAGTTCCATTTTTGGCAATATGCATGAATATGGAGCCAAATAGAAGTGTACGATTTTGTAAATTTTGACAAGGAATTAAAGGTAATTTTTAACGATATTTTTTTGTTAGATTTTTTTTGTAGAGTCAGAAGTACAACAACAAAATCTGTTCTATACAATGACTTGGTTATTTTTAATCTACCAAATACCTCATGCAAGTAGTTTTTATACAACTTTTGCTTCGTTGCTTTTAATTTTATTTTCTCTTCCATACCACACGGCAATTATTTAATTTAATATTTATCATTAGTTAGTTAAAAAAAATAATTTATCATAAAGATGTAAAAACCTGTAGTAAAACTATTTTATTTCATACAATTTCTATTTGCAGTAGGGCACTATAGAATTATTATTTTCATGAAAAAAAATAAAATCACGAATGCATTCATCGAACAATCATCTCCATTTAAAATAAACTTTATGCTTTCTAAACAAAAATTGCAAACCACTTCAGAATGTAAATAATATGCTAAACTGCAGGATTCAATTGGAAAGTTTTTAGCTAAAACGCTTTAATTAATTTTAAGTGGTTTCAGTTATGTAACATCTATCAAGGTGCTTTAAGTGAATTTCGCTAAACACAAGAAATATATTTATAACCACTATACAAACTTTCAAATATACAGCTAATTGCCATTTCTAGTAATTGCATCAAAGTAAAATACAAAAACTTATATTCTATCTACAGAATAAAACCAGGGTAGATCTATTACGTACAGATATTTATGAAATTGGATGGATATTAATTTGAATACATTCTCAATAGAATATTAGATCGTGTTAGTTAACATACATTCACCTAATTAACATAACACTACTAAAAAAAAAAAAAAAAAAAAAAACTTGATCCGTTACAAAAAAGTTCATGTCTATGAAATTTACCTACCTACTTATACTTACTTACCGCCTACATTTCTATATTATAAATGCATCAACCCACCTAATTTACCAACTACTTGTATTTGAACTCTTTAAATAATCTATAGACAACAATCTAAAATAACTCACCATGTAACCAAAACATTCATCCAACAAAACCAATAACAGTCACTGCACTATAATTTGACAGTCCGATCTCCCGCCGAGGGAAACGTCAAATATGGCAAAAGCGCGAAAACGACCGCGCGTCTGGCAGCTGCGTGCGACGGAACGTAACTGGAGCCTTACCGCGGATAGTGGCAAGCGCAGATCTGATCATTATGCTGTACCAGGGTGCCTATCATTTGAGTAGACAGGTCTAAAACTACTAAAAGTTATGGCCAAAAATGATGAGTGAGAGAAAAAAAAATGATATTTGTTTACGTTTTAAGTAAATACATTTTGATTCCCTTTATGTATCTGAATTATTATTAGCAGTTGTATTGGTTACCATATAATCGAACAAACTTTTCAGAAAACGGTTGTTATTGGTCATTGAAATTTTTTCGACATTTTAAGAAGTATAAAAGTTTCACGAATTTTCATACAAAATAAAAATAAAATGTTATCTACAAGTTTTGAATATCATTATTTGTATTATTTGACTTAGTTTTTTGTTTTATTATTTTTATGACAATTTCAAATTGCAATTGTTTTTTTTTGTATTTTTGGGGCTTACACACATTCAGCTAGTAAAAATCTGGCTATAACACCGTAACATTGCGATCACACGATTTTATGCGACGTTGCTGTAAATCTATATAAATAAAAGCGAAATTCATCTACTCACTCATTAAACACGAAATCTCGAAAACCACTTGACCTACGAAGCTGAAATTTGGCAGGTAGATTCCTTATGGGGTGTAGAAGTCCGCTAAGAAAGGATTTTGCGAACGGGCCGAATTAAGGATGGCAAAAGGGAGTTGAAAGTTTATATGAAACTCTACGTGTACGAAGTCGCGGGCAACAGCTAGTAAATTATATTCTTAGTGTAATAGGAGATAAGGCTTACGGACTGGTAAGCGCAGCGTAGGACGTCCACCCACAAGATGGACAGACGACCTAAAAGAGACCGCAGGGAAACGCTGGATGCAAGCCGCTTCCAACCGGCCCTTTTGGAGATCGATGGGGGAGGCCTATCTCCAGCAGTGGACGTCCTATGGCTGAAATGATGATGATGATGATGAATAGGAGATAAGCATCAAGTAGTTGGTTTTATTATCCACCGCAAAACTGAAGAAGAGTCACCTTACAAATCACTGATGTAACACATTAGCGCTAATGACAGATCGCGGAGTGAACTTAATGTTTTTACATAACCATATACTTATGTACCTAGGAATAGGAAGCAACCTTGCAGGTTCTTGAACTTTGGAGAAAATAGGAAAGGAAAGACAAATGTTGTGATAATTCCGGTGAGAACTGTCGCGATCTTTGCTTTTGTTTTTATAATCTTAATATCTCTTAGTTAAGGTGGTTCGATTCACCTATGGCGGGAAATTTAAATTTTAAACAGTTTTTTGGTCTTAGTAGCCAGGCCAGGTAATTATTTTTAAATAACACAGTGTTTGCGCAAAATGTTGGCTGTTCTTTACATTATAATGTACAATTATTTAACAGTAACGCACCATATTGCTTACATTTGTGAATAAACCGTTTGAAACAGCAAAAATTTGTTTATGCACAAATGTAAGTAATAATGGGCATTAGAGATAAATAGCTTTACATGATTTTGTAAAGAATAGTAATCAATCTGCGCTAACATCATGGTTGTTTACAATAATTACCCGCCCTAGCTACAAGGACTAGAAAACTGTTTGAAATTTGAATTTCCCGCCATTTGTGCAACGAACCACCTTAAAACATGAGACGTGTTCAAATCTTGTATAAAATTAGTAGGTTAGTGTTTTTTTTTTCAAATGTGATAATGTTTGACATAGTTTTTATTGTTCTAGCAAATAATAAAACAGGCCATAACAAAACTCATAAATAAGGTATTTAAACTCAAAATATGTAGTATTTTGTTACAGCAATAGAAGTTATTTTTATGTCAAAACTAGCTAAGCCCTAGGTTTTACCCGCGTGAACATTCTCTTAAGAAATTTACATTTTCCGGGATAAAAAGTATCTGAAATCACTCTGGGTCCTCCAATTATATCTATGCAAAAATCGTCGATTAACAGTTAGTCTGTTTTTGCGTGAAAATAAATTATTGCCATTCAAGAAAATATCATGTTAAACCATATTTTAAGTATTATAGAAAAAATAAATGGAAGTGTTATAGAACAGTTTCCCCTTAGCACTTACACCACCCCTTGGTCGTCCATTTGATGACATTTTATCATATCGTTCACAGTTGTGTGCCGCTCAATATTGTAGTGTGCGTTTGTAGAACAAGTAAGAATATGTCAGTGTGTGCAATACGTGTTTACTTTTGGCAGACTTTTTTCTGTACTAGCTCGAGTTAAAGACAAATTCAAACTATATTAATCAATGAGTTGCAGTAATATTTTACAGGTAGAAGAACGTAATTTTTTTTTTTTTTTTTTTTTTTTTTTATTGTTTATTTATTCTCCACGGACTCCTGGGTCCGTGCCCTTTGTCAACTTTTAACATATATTTTTAAACTATATTTGATATAACATCATATTTTAAGGATTGTGTGATGCTCAAGTACAAAAAGGTAACAGAGCATGGTAGAGTCAATGTTTCACTTTCTAATGCGCATGCTTTTTCGTAAAGGGTAGAGATGTAGACGTAGAGAAAGTATGTGCTTTACCGTTGATTGAAGGAGTTATTAAAACGTAATCGTGATAGAGGTATTAGACAACTAAACAGAATAAAGAAAGTGGAAATACTGCTAATACGTGTTTGTTAAAATTATAAAGCTAACGTGAAATTGTTGTGTACAACCAGCAACATGCTTGTGCAAAAATGGTTGTGTACAACCAGCAACATGCTGAGTTGGGGCCGGTTTTTGTGATAATGTACCTACTTATATATGAAATATTTTGTTTAGCTTTAAATTACATTATCGCAAAATAAACTTTTCTGTATTTCTGTATTTGAAATAGTTACATAACGTAAAATTTTAAACAATAAATCCAACATTGATTTCTACTTGGTCCAAGTTTTATAGTTCTGATAGCTGCAATAATATTGAAAAAAGCGAATAGTAAACATTTCATTTTAACCGAGTTCAAGAAAGAAGAAGAAATTGTCAATTCGATGCGTATTTTTAGTACTTATTACACTGTAGTACATCGGCTACCAGCTGCAAATTTACATTCAAAACCTACTGCAATAAGTAGAGCTAAAAAAATAAGACCGAGCCTAGGTACTACAGTCTAAATAAACAAATATTGTTAAGTTAGTTTTATGTAAAACACTGTTTTAAACTGTCACGGTTGCTCACCACTGTTCGACCAACCACCCACATTCTTCAGTCTTCCCGTGAACATGGTGCATGTAACTGCGCCGAAATATCGGGAGCTCATTCCACAACATTACCACAGTAAATATCCCGTAAATGATTATATAACTTTAGTGAACAACCGTGATAGTTTAAAACAGTTTTCCACTAGCAAATAATCAATCTCACATTTGAAAAAATCACATTTGGCTATGGTAGACAAAGAAATAGTTACTCATGGTGCCAATTACAAACTGAGACTAGAAAAACACCCGGATCAGCTTGCGGGTCAACTCACTATCCCTGAAACCATACGCCGGTTCAAAAAAAGTTACCCTTACTAATATAACATAATCTATACCAGTAACATATGCCATATTCTGTGAAAATGTCAACTGGCTACATATTACTATTTTTGAAATATACAGCCATTTAAATGTAGGATGGACAGACAGACAGACAGACAATGTAGGCTTAGTAATAGGTTTTTTTTTTTTTTTTTTTAATTCTTTATTTTATTTGAAGGAGTTTTGTCGATATTTGACCATGCCACTCCCGTAAGTCTTATAACATGATTGAATACACATATTTTTAAATAACATACTATAACTAACTAGTAATAGGGTTCGCTTATACCTTTTGGGTACGGAACCCTATAAAAGCATCATATAAATATTTGTTAGTAAGTAGGTAGTAGGTATATAACTTGCTTCGAGTTTTATTTAATTTAATAATAGGCTTGCTTTTGACTGCCTCCTCGCTTGATGCTAAGCGTTTTCAGTCCACTACTGAATCTAGACTTCTCTTTTCATTTACCTACTTCCTGATAATGTCGTACAATTTTAATGACTTAAAACATCCATAAAGAAAATTGATAGCTTCTGTGATGCAAGATGGCATAGGTAGTGTGCATTTTATAATGTTCCTCTACGCGACACTTGGTTTCCGTTTATCAAACTTTCACTTTCAAAAATTAATAGTATTTATTATATTACGTTATGATTAAATTATTTCATAAATATTGTTAACAATTTGCTAATAAACATCGCACGTTGATGATCCGAATTATAATTTTAATAGAGTCTAGATTAATCTGGTGTCTAGATTAATTATGTTTTAGAGATAATAATCATTAATTAACACTCAATTAACTATAATTTGTCAAAAGGGACCGTCCATTAATCATGTGAGGCTTGAAAGGGGAGGGGGTTTAGTAAAAATCACGAAATATCACAAGGGGGGTGTGGTAATATATCACGTGTATTTATTTATTCGTTAAACGCGACATTTCTAATCCGAAAAGCGGCGTGTAGTGTGACCTTGGCAATCAAAAACAACCTGCAACCTCTCTGTTTAGACATTTTTGTCATGGTTCTTAATTTCAGAATAAAATTAGATTATACTTTATACCTGTATTTAAAGATAATATAAAAATAAGATTCTTTGTAGGTACTAAAAATTTAAACCTCACCACGTATCACCAAGGGGGAGGGAGAATTAAAAATGCTAAAAAACATCACGTGATTAATGGACGGCCCCTAACTCAATTTTATAAATAAGAAACGCAATAAGAATAGAAATATTTTCAAATAAATTTCTAAAATAAAAGGATTATTTTTTAAATCTTGTCAAAATGTTTTTTTTTTTAATAATAATTAAACCCCACTATTACACACTATAGTCCGACGTGACACAATGCGACCAAATGTTTCTTACAGACAATTAAAAAAAAAACTTAGTTTGGGCACAAACTCGCCTGATAGTTTTTTTTTATAAATAATAGGCTTGCATTTGACCGCCAACTCGCCTGATGTAAAGCGATGATGCAGTCTACGATGGAGCACGCTTGCCTAGAAGGAACCGATTCACTCGTGATTTGAAGACACCCAGATTGTAACCATCGGGGAACACCCACTCAGGCAGCGCATTCCACAGACTAGCAGTTCGCATAATAAAAGTGGAATCAAAGCGCTTCGTATGGGTTTTTGGAATATCAACCATAAAGCGGTGTCAATTTTGTGTGCCCGCTCTGGCAGTCCGATAGAAAAATGGGCAGTTACAATTACTAGGGAAATGTTACGTTTTAAGGTCCCATAGTAATTATAAATAGGCAAAAAGCCTTGTGGTCGTTTTGTCCATCTTTATTTCAGTCTAATAATGCACTATATATTTGTAATTATTTATGAAATAGATAATCATATTATTACAATACATATTGTACCAAAAAAATAAAGTTAGTCTGTATATCACCTTAGTCCTCAGATCAGACAAAACAGGAGAGATATGCCTTTATAAAATTATGGTTATCGTTCATGATTATGTCAATTTTTTTTCACTATACCGCTAAAACTGTAAGTATTACCATAGAGAAATATACTATAGAGAAATATAATATATTACTCACTTATTTTTTACGCACACTAAGAAAAGCCAATGGTATGGTACTGAGACGTGGTCCTTAACTGTTGGCCTTTTGGAAAAACTCAGAGTCAGCGGGCAATGGAAAGAGCTATGCTCGGAGTTTCTTTGCGCGATAAAATCCGAAACGTGGATATTCGCCAAAGAACCAGAGTCACCGACATAGCTGTTAAAATTTGCAAGTTGAAGTGGCAATGGGCAGGCCACATCGCTCGAAGAACCGATAACCGATGGGGAAGAAAGATTCTTGAGTGGAGACCACGAACCGGAAGACGCAGTGTAGGTAGGCCTCCCACTAGATGGACCGACGACATAGTGAGAGTCGCTGGCATTCAGTGGATGCAAAAGGCAGGCTGTCGTTCAGTGTGGAGGTTAAAGGGGGAGGCCTATGTTCAGCAGTGGACGTCTTCTGGCTGATGATGATGATGAAGAAAAGCCAATGACCTAAAATGTTTTTTTTTTTGGCGGCCTTAAAATGATACTTGGTAATTAGATGCAGAATAATATGATTAACAACTGTTATCAATGGGCATCATACCTTACATCAGTCTAAACTAAAATATATCGATTATTATATGAGTGAGATGGGTACACAATTAAGATATAAAGTCAAATATCTCATCTCTGACTGCGTTTGTAGTAAAAGTATTCATAAATTCATTCTTCTGAGTCTTTTCCAACGTGGGCAAAGGTTTCAACGATGGTCAGGGAATAAAACCAAATGCGCCACATCTTATAGCGATTTGGTCATTGTCTTTTGCAGCGACACTAACAAACTAAAAAAAAAAACTCTTTTTTTTATGAATAATAGGCTACCTTTTGACCACCACCACGCCTGAAACACACACAAAAAACACACCATATGCAAAAAAGAGCGACAAAATCAAATTTTTAAATTTTACCGTATCTCACTTGTTTATCTGATCTGAGGTCTTGTAAGAATACGAATGCTAAAATTAACATGTTCGCTTCCAAATGACATGGTCCAGTTGCAGACCATTCTTGGTTACGAAACTATTGAAATATAGTTTGCATCAGATGTAGAAATATCTAAGAAGATGAATTACATTATTGCTAAGAAGTGATAAAGTAATTGAACTGTTATTTTATTATATGACTTTAATTGTTGATGTTGAAAAAATATTTCACATCTGCAAAAAGATTTAAGATTACTAAATTGTATTGAAATATATTTGCCCGGGGCTTCTTGATGGTATTTGTGATTGCGGTAGCATCAAAGACGCTAATTTGTGCAAAGTATAATATCTACACTTCTAATAGGTACTAGAAAGAGATAATTAGTGTTTTTTATAGCGAATAAGTCCGCGTTTGACCTCCAACTTGGCTGTTGGCAAGCGACAGTGTGGTCAAAGATGAAGCACGTAGACTTAAAAGATCGTAGACTTATTCACTCTGGCCTTGAAAAAGCTCAGATTACATTTCTCAGGAAACAAGGAAGCGGGCAGGTTGTTCCAATCCTTGGTCGTATGGATTAGAAACGTAGAATCGAAGCGTTTGGTATCCACGCGTATCCAAGAAAATCCATAATTTACGGGTGGTAGTGGGCCGATTTCCTATTTATCCTATAGTAGAAAGTGTACTTTGTTTGTCTAATTCTAAAATATATTTTAAATTATAAGTAAGCTTGCGCTTGGCCACCAACTTGCCTGTTATTAAGCGATGATGCGATCTACGATGAAATTAATTATTATTTAATTAAGCCTCACTATCCGGAGTGACACAGGCTATGTTTTGTTTACAACGTGGGTAATGCTACGGATAAAAACTAGTTAGTTTGTAACCACAAATAGATAAACGAATTTTAAAACATCGATGAAATCTATTCTAGGAACTTGGCTGAAATTGGTGCTTACACAACTGACCACAGACTAGCGTTTAGATAGTCCATCTTCAATGCCTAAGCTCTAATCTGCTGCTCCGTTACCCAGGGCTGGGCACGTAGCGTAGTAATTTACACCGGAAAACTTTGAAAACGGAGCAAAGTTTTCACAGTAGTTGATGTTGGTTACTTATACTTGTAGAGATTTGTAAGCTTACTGGGTATGTTAGGCGAGCAACCAATATGTTATGGCCTGTCATTGTCATTGATAATCTGTGAGAAATGCGATTGTATTTTTTTTATACTTTCGCTAATTGAACACATGTTTTAAATGTTTATCGGGACTTATCACGTATTATTTTATTTAGGTAAAAATATGTGCCTTTCTCTCGACGTTTCGACCATGTTACAATACAATCATATGACCGTAGTGACGAGCTGGCTGTCAGCTCATGACCACGGCCATTGTAAAGTAATAAATCCCGATAAAGATTTAAAACAGAAATGCGATTGTCCAAAAACAGCCATTGAATTTTTTTTTTTTTTTTTTTTTTTTATAGAATAAGTGGCCAACAAGCTACGGGCCACCTGATGGTAAGTGGTCACCGCTGCCTATAGACACCTACAATACCCGGGGCATTGTCAGTGCGTTGCCTACCTTTGAGGACTCTATTCACCCTTCGTTTGAAGCAGTCCAAATTATACTTAAAAAACTTACTTATAAATACTTACAAATTGACACGTATGAAGATTTTTTCACGGGTAAGTATGGCGAGTGAGTGGGCACTTTTATTGCAATCGACATTGTTTCTGTCCCCGTCAATTTAATGGGTTGACAGCGAGGGTGACAGGTGGCAAAAATAATATCTATTGTCAGTATCGAGATCCAATACCACAAACGTACAAAAAAAATGTTCAAACCAAAACGCATTGCGCCGACTTTTATGTTAAGGTTAGCTGTATGCAATTGACATAATGTCTAAATTGGTGTAAATTTGGCATTGCGTACTATATAATTGATGTCTAGATATGAACATTGACGCTCGGACGATTTTTGACTGTTTTCACTTAGAGATTGTGACTCTATAAGCATTGCATCTCGATGATTCCCGGAGAATACGCCCGATGCATAATTTTATCTTTCGGTACTTACCTACAATTTTTTTTTTAAGAAGTGGTCTTTCAGCTCTATTTCTATTTAAATGTGTCTATTGATTTGTAGTGTGGCATTGCGTTCAATATATTTTTAACTAGCTGTACCCCGCGGTATCATCCGCGTAGTGATGAAAAATGATGATGATGATGATGAAAAGTAGCCTATGTCACTCTCCGGCCCTTGAACTTTACACATGCAAAAAATCAGGTCGATCCGTTTCTTTGTTGCTGCGTGAAAGAGGAACAAACAAAACAAATAACATAAAAAAAATAAAGAGCCTTGTTTTGTTCCAACCTCAGTTACTGAGCCGACAAGCTCCACCGTCCTCATGGCATGCTGCGGTCGCCATCGCTTGTGGTCTACCATTCGTCCAACGGTGTCTTACCGTCCGGCTTTTATTTAGTTTTATAAAGGTACGATTGAATAATTTACTTTCTATTGAATGACTGGCGACGGCATTGTAATGTAAAAATATAGTAAATTTGATCATTGCGTAACGTTGAATGGTAGCAAATCAGAATTGAATGTACTCGATCTTTATGTCTTGTAATGCAGACTTGTGTGGATGAATATTGTTTTGAATTTTTGAAGTTATACTCTTAACATTACAAACAAAGAAATTGTCAATTTGATATATTTTAATTTGACACAGTAAAATAGTAACAAGTGATTTTTATTTCTCGTGTCATATTATTCCGTCAAATTACAAGATATCGAAACAAACATTTCTATGTTTGTAATGTTACGATAGACACCAGGACATGATTTTGTTACGTTTTGGAAATTCACACTCATTGATTTTATATCTTCAATAATGTGAAAATGTGCGAGCGAGAGAGCTGCATACGGGAACAGTCCCCTTAAACGTTTAACGCTACCATGGAGGGGGAATTTTTCTCTCTAGTATGGTTGCGAAATGCGTATCCTTTTTTCGCGCTGCGATTAGCAGATCCGGTAGTGTAATGGTGTCGCTAATGGATTGAGAAGCCTAAGAAGCTAGGTTCGAATCTCGAGAAAAGCATGTTTTTAAATTGTTGATATTTTTGCCCTAGTTATAATTTTAGGGTTCCTTGTTGAAGTATAACTTCTTCCGCGACTCCAGGGACTCCACGCACTATTTTTTTTTAATGTTACGATGAAAACTGTTAATACTTTTGACTTCAAGCTTCGGTAAGAATTTCAGAAGCTTTCCTCCACTCTACGTTTTTCCACAAGGCCAACAGTTAAGTACCACGTACCATATGCCATCACTGGCAACACATACTGGTTAAAGACCCTTGTCATTAGACACTTTGGTATTATGGACGAGAAGATTTCACGAAATTTTCAGAACTATCCGAGTTGGATTCTTCGGGCTACCTCTTTACTTAAGTTGGACATACCTAACTGAATAATCTGGACTATTGCATGGAATTGGTCAATAACGACTAAGGTCAATGAAATTTTTGAAGCAGCTTCGAGAGCTTCTTTTACATCTTTTATTTATATTACACGGGAATTACTCACGTAAGATTAATCAGGTCACTCAGACTATAGTTTCAACCGCATTAGGCAGTCTTTTTCAAGGTGAATGCACGCGCGCGGCTGCGTCTCGCTTGGCACTTCTTCTACATATAAAAAATAATATTCTATATAAAGAAGAATTACGTAAATCGGTTCATAAATAGCAGAGTAATCGCGTAACAAACATACAAAAAAAAACATACAGTCGAATTGTTAACCTCCTCTTTTTGGAAGTCGGTTAACAATCAAACACACTCCATTAAAAAACTTAAAAACTAAACGCGTTATTAAATTTTTGGGACAGTTTTGCACACACGGTCATCTGACCCCAATCTCAAATCTTGTAATATAGCTGCCAGAGATTGATATACATACATGATTATAATATATTTCAATACATACTTAAATAGATATTAACACCCAGATGTAGAACAAACACACATGCTCATCACATCCAGGGTTGGGCAGTATTTGAATTACTTGTAATTAAAATACAAATACGTATTTGGTACCTATATATACTATATATATATATATATATTTTGTATTTCAATTACTTCCTTAAAATGTATTTTGTAATTAGTATTTCAAATACCTGAGGCTTCAACATACATTTAAACATTAAAATACATTTAACCTTCATTTAGCGATCGTGAGTGTGAGTTCGAGGCGAGAGTGTAATGTTTGTCTGACAGTACATTTAAAAATCTAGTGTTTATGAATGGAAACTCTGGTTTTACTGATTAATTAATCTTGTTTTCTTTTACTTTTCAGCCCGTGCTGGTCTAGATTACTTATTTTGTAATATGTATTTCGTATTTCAATTAAAAATAGCTAAAATATGTATTTTGTATTTCAAATACCTTACTTAAAGATATTTTATATTTCGTATTTTAATTACTTGTGGTACAGTATTTTTTTATTTGTATTTCAATTGAAGCAAAGCATGTATTTTGCCTAGCCCTGATCACATCAATGTTTGTCCTAGGTGGGAATCGAAATCACGTCCCCAAGCGCAGAAGGCAGGTTCACTACCAACTGAACCAACGGGGCTATCAAATATTAGGTATTATAAGGTCAGTAGGTAGGTGTATGATATACAGAAAGCAAACCTATACATTGTATGATACCTCGTCACAAGCGTGCATTAGAAAGCCGCTGCTCCAGAAGCAAGGAAAAGGAAGACGCGATGCAATCTCGATATGACGACAATGCGTCGATGGAAGAGTTACATGCGTAAACAATGCACAAGAGTGTGCTTCTGGAACATTTCTATAGAATTGTTAGCACCTACCAATATTATTTCAAAAAGTATGTTTTATACAAATAAATAAATAAATATTTCGGGTCATTTTTCACACACGTCATCATCTGACCCCAAACTAAGCAAAGCTTGTGATATGGCTGCCAGAGACTGATATACATACATATATAGGTTTAAATACATACTTAAATATATATTACCAACCACATAATTATACTTACAACAAACACAAATGTTCATCACATAAATGTTTGTCCTAGGTAGGAATCGAACCCTCGCCCCCAAGCTCAGAAGGTAGGTTCACTACTAACTGGACCAACGAGCTATCAAAAGTTATATAGTGATGTTACACACTATGGTATTTATTGGGTATTTAAAAATGTTACTTATATATTAAACATTTTTTACATAATGTAATTGTTTTTGTAAATTTTTTTTTACAACCGGCAGAATTCGAACCTGCACCATCGGGGTTTATGCCTGAGCATACTAACCGATCAGATACAATTTTTTAAATTAGTGTCGTTAGTCACTAAAAACTAAAAAGATGACAGATATACATTATGGCGAATATGTATACACTCATATAAAAATATACACTCAAGTATTATTTTAACGTAAGTTTTTTTTAAATAAAATAATAATAACTAATATAGGCATTTATTAATATGTTTTTTTTATTAATTAGAATACAAAATACAACTTAACTAAAGTATGATTTTTACAATATTCCAACACAGAAATAATAACCTTTTTAAACTTTAACAAAAACTAACTGATAAAAATATATATAAAAAACTTGCAATTGTACGCCGTACCTGGCAAGGATATGAGATACGTTTCCATTCTTACGACCATGGTATCTACTTTAATCTAGAAATATGTACCTACCATGTTCTGACAAATAAATAATTTAATTTGATAAACACAAACACACTTCCACAAACATTTGTCACACCAAACCAACTCTATATTATTATATTTCCACATGACACACCGTGTAAAACGCAAGCAAATAAGAATATGTTGTAAACCCACTTTACAATGATGCAGGGACCGTGAAATTAGGATAGATTAGGTATTAGCTTCCTCGTGACACAACACTAGATGCTAGACTTTACGTTGTCATGCAGGACTGGGACTTATGTAAAAGGAAATCGTTCCTCAAACATTTTGAGTTATGCAGGCTGTGTCATTTACACAGTTACTAGCGACCCGCCCGCCCGGCTTCGCACGGGTGTAATTTACGTGCGAAGCCGGGGCGGGTCGCTAGTTATATAATTATTTAAACTATCCTATATCTCAAGTTGGATCGAACTGCACATGGTGTGCGAATTTTATAATAATCGGTTAAGTGGTTTAGGAGTCCATTGAGGACAAACATTGTGACACGAGATTTATATATATTAAGATTTAAAGCTCTACTTTGTCTGTGTTTTAATGTATTAGTGTCTATGTGTCTGTCTGTGGCATCGTAGCTCCCAAATTTCGGAACCGATTCTGCAGTGCAAGTACCGTTCTTTATCGAGCATCAAATTTGACAGTTGAGATCGTCAAATTCGATAAAATGCCATTTAATCAGTACTCGCTATGATCGATTCTATGGCATTTTACCGAAATTGACTATCGATAAAGAACGATACTTGCACTGCTGATTCTGATTTTTAGGGTTCCGTACCCAAACGGTAAAAACGGGACCCTATTACTAAATAGGAAGGAATTCAATGGCGTATGTGAATCCACCAATCCGCACAGGGTCAGCGTGGTGGATATGGCCCAATCACCCTTTTGGGGGTAGGCTAAAAGTCCAGTAGTGGACTGTTAAAAGGCTGATTATGATGATCACGTCATTTGTTTCTGTGGATGGTACGGAACTACGGGTAAGTCATGCTAATCTACAAGTGAATCATGTCAAATCATCAGCATTCCAATTTGCGTAACTATTAGTAAAGCTTTCTATCGGAGTTCGCACCCAGTGTTAGAGTTAGGGGCGTTGTACACTTGTTTCACTTGGCGGCTAGCATGTCGAAGAAGTTAAGTAACTTTTGGAACAAGAAGATTTTGAATTCTGATTGGACTGTATGAGTAGTTGCTATAAGACATATCGAGGACTTTTAAAGCAAGTAACTCGTGGTTGTGAAAATCTATACATGTAATAAAATCGTAGAGATTTAAAAAAAACTGTAATCGCGAGAAATCAACAAAAAAATCACACAGGGCGTCTTAAAATAAGCAGCTGAACACGATAAGACAGTTTTTAGAATTTTTGTCTGTTTGTTTGTGCACGCAAATTTTCTAAACCACTGGACGGATTTAAATGCGGTTTTCACGAATATGATTAGATATGACCAGATTGAAGTACAGGTTATGTTATGTCGCGGGCAAACAGCTAGTGTTAAATAATAATGTAAACAACTATCGAATGCATATTCTCACGAATGTATGATTCTTCAATTAACATTTTTTTTTCTCTTTGTTTGTTTGTATTTCATATTTCTGTTCAAAATTGTAACTATGACTAATTCTAATTCTTATATTCTTGTACAAAATTAATGATCATGATGGGAAGGCTATCCACCAAAATACAGGTGTTGCCACACCTAGTTTGGTGGCTATGGCTGCAATCTTAATGTGTTGTACCTTAATGTAATAAAATGATTTTTAATTTTTATTAAATTTTTATTTTAATTTTTGGGCACAGTTTATTATTTAATAATAGGCTTGCGTTTGACCGCCAATTCGCCTGATGTTAAGCGATGATGTTGATGCGGTCTACGATGGAGCACGCTTGCCTAGAAACATAATTTAAATTAATTTATTGTTGTTAAACATAGAAGCAGAAAAAAAAACAACCCGCCTCGCTGCTTTAACGTTAACTGAGATACAGCAGACAGTGCTATCGATTCTGATGTACTCTAAACTAAACTAAACTAAATTTGACAGCTCTAAAGTTGTTACAATCGTTCTCTCAGATATTTAAATGAAAAGAGAGGCAGATAATTAGCTTTTCGTTTAGACATGTAATTAGTAAATTTTGTAGGTTATAATTTTTTTAAATTTTGTATTTTTAGTGTAATTGGTGTATAACCGTGGTAAATACTTTTACTGGGCAAGCGCCTTTATTAACTAAACAAAATACAAGCTAAAACTAAAACTACAAATAGGTACAGTTAAACTGCCCATAGACCGTTGAAGGTCTAAAGACAATCCAAATGCTCCGTGTTTAATGAATAAATAATAATAATTTTAGTCCTGTCAGATTGCTTTAGTTTAGTGAGTAGTACGACAGAATCGACGACAATGTCTTCCCAGAAATAACTTAATAGTTACTTATTGTAACTAAAGTTATATGATTATTTACGCGATATTTACCGTGGTAAGGTTGTGGAATGAGCTCCCGATATTTCGGCGCAGTTACATGCACCATGTTCACGGTGTGATGGTATTCGGCTTCCGTCGCCGTCGTTCGTCGTCTCGTCGTTTGGTCGTGATATATCGTGTGCCCTAGGAAACCTAGTACCTTAACGTGATCGTCTATTTTGTTACTGTTGGCTGAAATGATCGTCTATTTTGTTACTGTTGGCTGAAATGATCGTCTAGATTCTGACTATGTATAAGGGTTTCGTGTTGCATCAAGCTGGATATGATCGATTTTGTGAGTCGTATGTAAGAATAAGTGTGCTTGTAATTTGATAGTGGTTAAGACAGCTTCCACACGGCACATGCCGTTGTATAGACACCCATCCAGATCTAGTCAGCTGGATATGAATATAGAGCGGCGTACATTCGAACTGGAATTAGCTCATGGCTAATTATATATTATACCGATAAATCAATGCTGATCAAGGGACTGGTCTGTAGTCTTCTATACAACGATAACCCACTGCTCAACTAGGTGCACTCTGTTCTAGGCCTAAAACCTGGTGACCAGGGCTACACCGAGTGTAATTTTGGCGAAACACTTGTCTGGCGTGCGAACGCCTTACGTGGGCTGAGAGACTGTGCTCTATACCTCTTTAGTATCAATTGTACCATGGTTTTATATTTGCAAATCGGTGGCCACCGAAGTCGACAAAGTGTTCGCTGGGGAGCAAAGCATCACCCAAGGGGAGGACGTGTTATGGAGAACCAGCCCAGCGTTGGCGTGGGGCACGGAGGAAATGGCTGTATGCTATAGGGTCATAAACTTGACCGTAACGATACACTGCGTGTATCATTGAGCACAACTTTACATCCAGAGACTGGATGTTTAGTTAAATCGACATAGGTTCGCTTTGACGCACTACGCTGCCCTTTTACAAGTCTCATCTACTTTGTATTGCTGTCATATATTAAACATTGATATAACGTCCATAACATCAAAACTACGAATTAATAATATTGATATCGTTACTTCGAGTATTATATATGTGTTATCCATAGTATATAACTTTATATACCAAAAACCTTGGATGGTGACGGTAACGCCACTAACGGTGCTCGAAACCGTCCATCGTTCTTAACTCTAAGAACAGTCTTAAATAAAAGATATAGTACGTATGTACATAATGATCTTGTCATTCTACGTCGCTTCAACATCCGTGATTATATCCTTACTGAATACAATTAATAGTCTGTTTATCCTGCATTCGTATTAACATCAGTGATGACATTCTTAATAAACAGTATAAAGGGTCCCCCTGTAATAACTTGCGTAGCTTCGAATCTACGTCTCGTTAGCCGGTATACATCATATATACTAAGTTAATGCCTGTACAATCAAACCTTGATGTCGCGTCGATCAAACCTCTCGTTGTTCGGTAGCCTCTCTGGCTGTACCCGATGTCAAACTCGGGGTCGCTTGCTGTGGAACTATAGCGTTAGATCCTACCTATCTTTCTATAACCAAATGGATTTCCTAGAAATGGAATCTTTACCTCTTGAAGCGGGTTTTAACTGGACCTGCGGTTAAGTATTACTATTATAGCTCTACTTGTATGTTGGTATCTTAACTCGTCATGTATATAATACACGATAGCTTACTCTTGTGTGTATTAATGCATCATCTTTGACCCTTGTGGGATTCAATTAATCTAGACTTCAACTTAAGTATGACACCAATATACAAGTCTTCTCTTGCCTTCTCCTACCTAATAAAGGTAACAGGATTAGATGGACAGGGATCAGTATAAACAACTTAATTTGGGCGATTTGAATAAAGTTTATTAATTGTTACGAATTATCGTTAATTTGGTTTATTTATATATTTCGTTTATACAACTTATGGGTTTGCAATTAAACCAATAAGTTGCAGAGTAACTGATTACTATGGCCTAGACTATCCAGAAAACAGTACTCAGACAAAAACTGGAATGGCCTCAAATACATAATTCAGTGAACTGAATTATACGCGAACGCGAACGCCCTTTGATTATATATTATTGTTTGGAATGTTATTTAGTCATCGATACCCCGACTATATTAGGTTTTACATTTTAGTTTAATAGTTATTTATTACATAAGTTTATTCCTTTCTGATTGGTATAGTTAAATTATACATTATCTTTGTTTGAGTTAAATTAGCGGGTTGTTTCTAATTCCTATTGTAGTTCTTCTTGTACGAACGCATATACATTTGAGAGATTTGAAAATGATTTATCCGCGTTCGGGGTATGATAGTTTGATTATATACACAAGTAATACATCACAATTACATTTGTTAATACAATACATTTCTTATCATCTATCGACTTATTTTACGTATAACAGAGAGGGAGTATTGCTTCCCTGACAACCTCAAACAGTCCAAGATGTACATATTGCTATATTGCATTTATGTACGTCTGTTCGGACTTCAGGTGTAAGTCTTAACATCTGTCAGCTTATTATAGGTGGAACGGAGAGAGAGTTGTTTACATGACAATGCTTGAGTCCAAGATGTATATAGTTTTATAACATATTTACATCTGTTCAGACTTCAAGTACAAGTCTAACATCTATTAACTTATAGATGGAACACAGTGAGAGAAGTAATTACACGATATTACTTCAGTCCAAGATGTACATAGCCTTATTATACTTATGTACGTCTGTTCGGACTTCAGATGTGAGTCTTAACATTTGTCAGGTTAATTATAGGTGGAATGGAGAGAGAGTTGTTTACATGACATTGCTTAAGTCCAAGATGTATATAGTTTTATAACATATATACATCTGTTCGGGCTTCAAGTACAAGTCTAACATCTATGAACTTATAGATGGAACACAGTGAAAGCAGTAATTATATGGCATTACTTCAGTCCAAGATGTACATAGCCTTATTATACATATGTACGTCTGTTCGGACTTCAGATGTAACTCTTTAACATCTTCTGGGGTATGTAATACATCATACAGTTAGATATCATGGGATAAGATTAGTCATACAGATAATTAAGGTTATACAACCAGTTTACGTTACCAGCGGCGTCTGACCGTAGATCACTGACTCTACACTTAACACACATATCAGGTGTGGATATCATAATCTTAGTTATTTTATAGGCGAAGTTCCTAACACACGAACTTTGCCCCTTTTTCAATACTTTGTACTTCTACAATTATATCGCACAACCGCCTCGGTTTAAGGCTTCCAATCAAGTGTCCTTCTCAATCTTTCCTCGCTTCATCCAAAACTATTATCATAAATCACCAACGGGAATTACTTCCACGTGTGTGACTGAGTCCCTTTTGACGATTTTTAATGGCTTGTGCAATGGCACTTTACAAAATTTGTATTGTATTTTACTGGGAATAGAAACGTAAGCCTTGTGTTCTAAATGGCTCTAAAACAATAACTCTAGACGATTTATGACTTCCTATATCTGAACTACGAGTTATGCACAGCGTGACGTCGTCATTAGTGTCTCTGCAAGACGGACAAAACATTTTTTTTTTTCATTGGGTAGGCATACCACCACATATTTTCCCCCGAAATATTTCAGACAAATCATAACTAAAAAAAATCCATCATTTGTGTGTAATATTTCCTAAACAGTAGCCTGCGGCTATGTGGTGTATAACGATCCCAAAAAGAACCGTTTCATAACAATCGCCTACAATTATCCCAACCGCCTATTCCAAAACTCGAGAAGACTATAACAACCCCCATTAGCAAACAGCGTACCCCATTGTATGATAGTGCCACACTTCGCCTATTGTTCGTTAAACAACTGCCCGACGCACGCGCATATCCGTCGACTCTAACTACCTGATAACGGTCGTGAAAAAAAACCTGTGTTTCATCGTAACAGCGGAACAAGTGTTTAATATCCCTCGAATAATCTTACGAATTTGCGTCTAATCTTCTGCATTTCAACCGTACGTTTGACTGCATTAATCCTGCCTCAACTACTTTTGATGGGATTCGTGACCCCGTGGTCGGTAACTAAAGCTTGATTTGGCTCACTTTACTGAGTTTCCGCACGCATGCTAATGTAAAATGCCCACGACTCTCTTCAATGGAACTAGATTTTATAGATTTACTATTAGATGTCCTGGATCATGAATCTGTATTGATATTCATATTGTCCGTTCGATAATGATTCGTATTTATTGTAAAACTTTATCCCTGCATTTCCCCAAAGGTTTGAACTACCTGGCATCGGTTACCATGCCCGTCATATTGTTATCGGCCCGCTCAAAGTTTCTCAACCTCAATGACCTATCAACTGCGCACAAGAACTGATTTTAATTAGAATCTCCAATCCGTGGTATGGCTATGTTCCACACTCTCTTCTTCCCGCACTTTATTGCCCGTCGGACGCGCATTAACCAATTGTATCCTGGAATCTGTGACCTAGGAAACTTAGGTACACTAACACAAATATTTCTGCGTTATCATTCGGATAATGTGGTATCAAACTAAACTATTTGTGCTCTCACTTCGCGAATAAATCTGGTATCGCGAGGTGCTTACCATCATTGCACACTCCATTTTAATTCATGGAATATTGTATGCATGTCTACTCCTCGTATCACAATAACCTCAACTCGACATTCCCTATTTGTCTATATTGATACCGTGCAATCGTAATCTTCGCAATCGTGTAACAATCTTTTCATTTCTAACAATCCTCGTAAGATTTACTTTTATGTTGTGCCCTTGAATAGACTTCAATAAGTATCTAGATCATAGTTCGCCTTCCCCCTAAACCTCGCTTAGGTTTTCTAATCTATTTCAACAACTATCTATGTTCGCGAAATTGATCCATATGTCTGAATATATCTCTTACATTTTACGCGCGAGCCCTGTCGCACATTCTATTATTACGTTAGTGGTGCATTCGGGTGCATTTAATGAGTTTAACTATTTCCTTAGCCAGATGACCGTGTTTGAAGAAAATGTCCCGAATATTTATTTATTATTTATTTAGCAGTTTAAAACAGCCATCAAATTTACAGTCATCCTATCATCGAATGTTGGTTTACTAACAGTAGGCTATGACGTACACTTTTGACAATGTCTCGAAACACTAACACATGATGCTACTGAGCCTCTGTCGTACGACAAAGTGTCGTTGCCTATCTCTACCAGTTGCGGAAGTAGAATCGAACCTAGCGTGCCTTTCCCCTCGATCGGCTAAATGCAAAACAGATGTTTCTTTCGCAATATCCTTTCGAATTCGTCTAATCATTTTAGCCTTCCAAGACTCTACTTTCTGAAGTAGGAATGGAGATCCATGATCCTGCCCTAGGCTAGCGTAACGTTCACCTGTGCTAACTATATTTTTAGAACGCCTCTTTTTCCATGCCTTCTTTTACTCCTCATTGTGATGTCGGAACGTAACAATGTATACGCCGTAAGTTATTATTTTTATTTATTATTTCATTGTTATTCATTATTTTATTAGTTCGCCCGGCCTAACACGTTTGAACGAAAATAGTGTAATTATTTTGCCGACAATAGATTGAGTTTAACTTCTATTTGACTATGACTTTAGTGTTAACGTTTTTGTCAAAGGAACCCAGTCACCGTAACACCTATCATTAAGTTATTACATCAATAATTATCACCATTAAGTGAAAAAGGAAATTAGCCTGTTATTCATAATTACCAATCGGCATTCTATCCAACAATCTTAATTAGGACTTTAACGGTATGAAGCTTATGCCTTGGTTTCATACATATGTACATACAATCAATATAAAACTGTAATTCAGCCTAATTTATTTCTAATCTTACACAAACATTACTAAGCCGTAAGTTATTGCTATGCAGAACCTCCCGTGATGGCCCTCAGTGTTGCTAGGAGTCCGTTCTGTAAAGGATTGCACATTTGAATAGGTTGTAAAGTAATTTTACATATTCCTTTTATTATAGTGACATAGTCTCCTCTCGACGATCGTTGTAATCTCTCGTTGCATCTCTAGGAAGCACATATTTATACAATAGTGATATAATTTTATATTATATTCCTTTACTAAAGTCTCAGTCTCCTTCTCTCGATGATCGTTGTATCTCTCGTTGCATCTCTAAGAAGCACATAATTATACAGTGGTGATATAATTTTATATTACATTCTTTTATTAAAGTCTCAGTCTCCTCTCGACGATCGTTTTATCTCTCGTTGCATCTCTAGGAAGCACACAAACAATAGTGATGTAGCACTTAACAGTATAGTCATTAGTTCGTGAGGACCCTTTATTTCTACGTTGTGTTTTTTTTTTTTAAATATATTTATAAGAAGAATTTAGTCGTATTATCAGTTAATACGTAGCTAAATGTCTGGTCACATGCGTCAATTTCTGGCCTATACATTGGCCAGCGGTTCTTTCCCATATTAATTTTCTAGCCTCGAAGCCGGAGTATTGACCATATCTCTGGTCTGTGAAATTCTAATATTTCTGACCTATTCAGGCCAAAATAACCGTTATTTGGTATGATATCCTGGTCGCGGCATGCCAATTTCTGTGATGGTATTCGGCTTCCGTCGCCGTCGTTCGTCGTCTCGTCGTTTGGTCGTGATATATCGTGTGCCCTAGGAAACCTAGTACCTTAACGTGATCGTCTATTTTGTTACTGTTGGCTGAAATGATCGTCTATTTTGTTACTGTTGGCTGAAATGATCGTCTAGATTCTGACTATGTATAAGGGTTTCGTGTTGCATCAAGCTGGATATGATCGATTTTGTGAGTCGTATGTAAGAATAAGTGTGCTTGTAATTTGATAGTGGTTAAGACAGCTTCCACACGGCACATGCCGTTGTATAGACACCCATCCAGATCTAGTCAGCTGGATATGAATATAGAGCGGCGTACATTCGAACTGGAATTAGCTCATGGCTAATTATATATTATACCGATAAATCAATGCTGATCAAGGGACTGGTCTGTAGTCTTCTATACAACGATAACCCACTGCTCAACTAGGTGCACTCTGTTCTAGGCCTAAAACCTGGTGACCAGGGCTACACCGAGTGTAATTTTGGCGAAACACTTGTCTGGCGTGCGAACGCCTTACGTGGGCTGAGAGACTGTGCTCTATACCTCTTTAGTATCAATTGTACCATGGTTTTATATTTGCAAATCGGTGGCCACCGAAGTCGACAAAGTGTTCGCTGGGGAGCAAAGCATCACCCAAGGGGAGGACGTGTTATGGAGAACCAGCCCAGCGTTGGCGTGGGGCACGGAGGAAATGGCTGTATGCTATAGGGTCATAAACTTGACCGTAACGATACACTGCGTGTATCATTGAGCACAACTTTACATCCAGAGACTGGATGTTTAGTTAAATCGACATAGGTTCGCTTTGACGCACTACGCTGCCCTTTTACAAGTCTCATCTACTTTGTATTGCTGTCATATATTAAACATTGATATAACGTCCATAACATCAAAACTACGAATTAATAATATTGATATCGTTACTTCGAGTATTATATATGTGTTATCCATAGTATATAACTTTATATACCAAAAACCTTGGATGGTGACGGTAACGCCACTAACGGTGCTCGAAACCGTCCATCGTTCTTAACTCTAAGAACAGTCTTAAATAAAAGATATATAGTACGTATGTACATAATGATCTTGTCATTCTACGTCGCTTCAACATCCGTGATTATATCCTTACTGAATACAATTAATAGTCTGTTTATCCTGCATTCGTATTAACATCAGTGATGACATTCTTAATAAACAGTATAAAGGGTCCCCCTGTAATAACTTGCGTAGCTTCGAATCTACGTCTCGTTAGCCGGTATACATCATATATACTAAGTTAATGCCTGTACAATCAAACCTTGATGTCGCGTCGATCAAACCTCTCGTTGTTCGGTAGCCTCTCTGGCTGTACCCGATGTCAAACTCGGGGTCGCTTGCTGTGGAACTATAGCGTTAGATCCTACCTATCTTTCTATAACCAAATGGATTTCCTAGAAATGGAATCTTTACCTCTTGAAGCGGGTTTTAACTGGACCTGCGGTTAAGTATTACTATTATAGCTCTACTTGTATGTTGGTATCTTAACTCGTCATGTATATAATACACGATAGCTTACTCTTGTGTGTATTAATGCATCATCTTTGACCCTTGTGGGATTCAATTAATCTAGACTTCAACTTAAGTATGACACCAATATACAAGTCTTCTCTTGCCTTCTCCTACCTAATAAAGGTAACAGGATTAGATGGACAGGGATCAGTATAAACAACTTAATTTGGGCGATTTGAATAAAGTTTATTAATTGTTACGAATTATCGTTAATTTGGTTTATTTATATATTTCGTTTATACAACTTATGGGTTTGCAATTAAACCAATAAGTTGCAGAGTAACTGATTACTATGGCCTAGACTATCCAGAAAACAGTACTCAGACAAAAACTGGAATGGCCTCAAATACATAATTCAGTGAACTGAATTATACGCGAACGCGAACGCCCTTTGATTATATATTATTGTTAGGAATGTTATTTAGTCATCGATACCCCGACTATATTAGGTTTTACATTTTAGTTTAATAGTTATTTATTACATAAGTTTATTCCTTTCTGATTGGTATAGTTAAATTATACATTATCTTTGTTTGAGTTAAATTAGCGGGTTGTTTCTAATTCCTATTGTAGTTCTTCTTGTACGAACGCATATACATTTGAGAGATTTGAAAATGATTTATCCGCGTTCGGGGTATGATAGTTTGATTATATACACAAGTAATACATCACAATTACATTTGTTAATACAATACATTTCTTATCATCTATCGACTTATTTTACGTATAACAGAGAGGGAGTATTGCTTCCCTGACAACCTCAAACAGTCCAAGATGTACATATTGCTATATTGCATTTATGTACGTCTGTTCGGACTTCAGGTGTAAGTCTTAACATCTGTCAGCTTATTATAGGTGGAACGGAGAGAGAGTTGTTTACATGACAATGCTTGAGTCCAAGATGTATATAGTTTTATAACATATTTACATCTGTTCAGACTTCAAGTACAAGTCTAACATCTATTAACTTATAGATGGAACACAGTGAGAGAAGTAATTACACGATATTACTTCAGTCCAAGATGTACATAGCCTTATTATACTTATGTACGTCTGTTCGGACTTCAGATGTGAGTCTTAACATTTGTCAGGTTAATTATAGGTGGAATGGAGAGAGAGTTGTTTACATGACATTGCTTAAGTCCAAGATGTATATAGTTTTATAACATATATACATCTGTTCGGGCTTCAAGTACAAGTCTAACATCTATGAACTTATAGATGGAACACAGTGAAAGCAGTAATTATATGGCATTACTTCAGTCCAAGATGTACATAGCCTTATTATACATATGTACGTCTGTTCGGACTTCAGATGTAACTCTTTAACATCTTCTGGGGTATGTAATACATCATACAGTTAGATATCATGGGATAAGATTAGTCATACAGATAATTAAGGTTATACAACCAGTTTACGTTACCAGCGGCGTCTGACCGTAGATCACTGACTCTACACTTAACACACATATCAGGTGTGGATATCATAATCTTAGTTATTTTATAGGCGAAGTTCCTAACACACGAACTTTGCCCCTTTTTCAATACTTTGTACTTCTACAATTATATCGCACAACCGCCTCGGTTTAAGGCTTCCAATCAAGTGTCCTTCTCAATCTTTCCTCGCTTCATCCAAAACTATTATCATAAATCACCAACGGGAATTACTTCCACGTGTGTGACTGAGTCCCTTTTGACGATTTTTAATGGCTTGTGCAATGGCACTTTACAAAATTTGTATTGTATTTTACTGGGAATAGAAACGTAAGCCTTGTGTTCTAAATGGCTCTAAAACAATAACTCTAGACGATTTATGACTTCCTATATCTGAACTACGAGTTATGCACAGCGTGACGTCGTCATTAGTGTCTCTGCAAGACGGACAAAACATTTTTTTTTTTCATTGGGTAGGCATACCACCACAACGGGAAGACCCGTAAATAATCATATAACTTTAATTCATAATTCATTTATTCCTTGAGGTCGAACAATTTACATTGTGATCTTATAATTAAATTAAGTACACTACCTCAGCTATATAAACATGCAAGTAGGTTTAGTGAACAACCGTGATAGTTTAAAACAGTGTCTTATTGTAACTGTTCTAGCAGTCGTGTAAACACTGAAACCCTAGTGTACTATCTCCATTAAAAAGGCTATGCCATACAAATGAAGAATTTCACGCACCACCTCGAGCTCTGCATCGGTTCCTAATTTGATGCCTGATTAAGTCAATAGTAGCAGGTGGCGTAACATAAGTTACGTCGTGACGAATCATGTGCACAATGCCTAATAATTAGGTCAATTTCTTGTACAGGGTTAGTGGTTTTTATGCTTAGCGTAGATTAAACTTTAACTTTACTTCCGGGAAAACTTTAAGTCGGTACCTTATTGTTATTAAATTAAATATATATTATATATATAATCTTGTACGTATTACCGCTTTTACACTACAGCAAATAGAAAAATCGTTTAAATAACCGTTTGTTGAATGGGTACCAACTTTTTTTTCATAGTTTTTTTTACTGGGCATGTGCCTTTATTAAATTAACAAAATACCAGCTAATACTAACACTACAAATACAGATAAGACTGCCCATAAACCGTTGAAGGTTAAAAACAATTAAATTGCTCAAGCCCACTATCAGTTGGCAGCGTACACAGCATGCTGGTGGCATTTCATGGGCACAATGATCTACAACAGGCTTCCCGAGGATGTAGTTGAGGCGTCCAACTTGTCTATATTCAAAGCAAGGTTAGCACGCTGGCTTGTCAGTCAAGCGTTCTACGACATTGATAGGGAATTTATGGCACTAAAAGTAAGCTCCTAAATATATTTAATTATTATTAGTTTTTACCTACTATTAAGTACCTACTTTGTATTGACATTTTATTTATAATTTTTACATCTGACATATACTGATCGTATGAATAAATGAGTATGAGTATGAGTATGAGCATTACCATGCTGAATGGCAATTTCTTAGTTGATGCGCCGTAACATTACATATTCTGTGAAAATGTCAACTAGCTATCTAATACGGTTTGAAAGATATAGGCGTTATAAAGGTAGGACGGACAGAAAGATGGACAGACAGACAGCGTAGGCTTTTTAATAAGGTCCCGTTTATATATATATAGATAATAGGCTTGCGCTTGACCGCCAACTCGCCTGATGTTTAGCGATGATGCGGTGGAGCACGCTTGCCTAGAAGAAACCTTATTCACTCTCGACTTGAAGATTGTAACTATCGGGGAACACCCATTCAGGCAGCGCATTCCACAGACTAGCAGTTCGCACAATAAAAGTGGAATCAAAGCGCTTCGTTCGGGTTTTCGGAATACCAACCATAAAGCGGTGTCGGTTCTTCGCGCCCACTCTGGCAGTCCGAAATCCTTTGGGTACGGAACCTTAAAAAATACTTCAATCTATCAAACGGAAACCTTCAGCCCGAAGGTCGTTCCGACTCGACCAAGCTACTTTCATATAATGACAGTTACAAAACATCCTCCTAAATATTATTTACCAATCGCAACTGCAATGTTGCACTGTCATTAGCTATTTACACTTACTATATTATTACCTTACAATGAAAGGATATATACAGGGTGTAAGGGGAACACTGTCGAAGCCAAAAGATGGTAATTGCACTTATTATTATGAACCACTTTTAGTATGGGACCAACCCTGAAATCGCGAAAATAAATAATCTGCGTTCCATACATTTTGTCGAGTGGCAATGACAGTTTTTTAAATGTTTACTTATCACGTATTATTTAATATAGGTAAAACATACAGCTCGTGACCACGGCCATTGTAACATGGTCGAAACGTCGAGCGAAAGGTACATATTTTTTAACAATATTAAATACGTGATAAGTCCCGATAAACATTTAAAACGTGTGTTCAAATCGCGAAATTTTAAAAATTACTAATGACAGTTTTCTATAGAACAGCTGATATTTTTTTCGCGATTTCAGGGTTGGTCCCATAGTAAAAGTAGTTCATAATGATGAGTACAATTACCTTCTTTTGGCTTCGAGAGTGTTCCCCTTACACCCCGTATATAAACAGGTACATTCAATAAAAATGTCTGTCTGTATGACAAAGTATCTATTATTATTATGGCTCGAGAAATATTTTAAAAGATTTATCGACACATCTGGTCGAAGTACATCGTGACCAATATGCTGTTTGATATCTTACGCAATGTATTAGTATTGCAATTCAACGTAGTAATACGGCCTGATGCCTTATTATAGATGTCTTATCCTGATTCGGATTGTGATCGAGATCGCGTGCCATCTCACTTACGCACGTGATGCGAGTAAGTAATGCGAACGGGACGGCATGCAATCTCGATCACAATCAATATTCTATAATAAGGCCGCAGCATCTTGGGGTCGATGCCTGCTGGCAGCGGTTTATTTAACACTGTTTTACACTATCACGGTTGTTCACTAAAGTTATATCATTATTTACGGGATATTTTACCGTGGTAAGGTTGTGGAATGAGTTCCCGATATTTCGGCGCAGTTACATGCACCATGTTCACGGGAAGACTGAAGAATGCGGGTGGTTGGTCGAACAGTTAAAAAGTTAGGTGCAGACATAACGATCTACCCTCTTTCTCATTCCACAACCTTACCACGGTAAATATCCCGTAAATAATCATATAACTTTAATATAGTTTAGTTTTTAGGGTTCCGTAGCCAAAGGGTAAAACGGGACCCTATTACTAAGCCTACTATGTCTATCTGTCTGTCTGTCCGTCTGTCCCCTATCTATTAACGGCTGTATCTTTCGAAACGTAATAGAATAGATATTTATTGTATTTTGTGAAGTATTTTTTTTATTATATATAATTATGCTTGCGTTTGACCGCCAACTCGCCTGATGTTAAGCGATGATGCGGCCTACGATGGAGCACGCTTGCCTAGAAGAAACCTATTCACTCTCGACTTAAAGACACCCAGATTGTAACTATCGGGGAACACCCACTCAGGCAGCGAATTCCACAGACTAGCAGTTCGCACAATAAATGTGGAATCAAATCGCTTCGTACGGGCTCTCGGAATATCAACCATAAAGCGGTGTCGATGCCCACTCTGGCAGTCCGATAGAAAAATGGGCAGGAGGGAATCAAATCATGCAGATCTGTAGCACACTCTAGGTACAGAACGGTGGTACTTGTTTTGCCTAATCATTTAGTTTCTTGCTAACTATGATGCTAAATCCAAGTTAATACTAAGTACAATGAAACCCACAGATGAACTCCACGTCGCTAGAGCAACGTTATCAAACTTCCCGGATATCACCATTTTCCTCAGTTCCTACCCCGGCGGCAACTTCCTGCCAAACTGTATTCACGTGCACGAGCGCAGTACTAGCTCAATTTAGTTAATATTAAGTAACAGAGGAAACAGGGGTTCATATTTGTTGATCAATTGTCCGGCGTTACACATAACATTAACCCGAACGAAGCACTTTGATTCCACTTTTATTATGCGAACTGCTAGTCTGTGGAATGCGCTGCCTGAATACCTACGTGTTCCCCGATAGTTACAATCTGGGTATCTTCAAATCACGAGTGAATTGGTTTCTTCTAGGCAAGCGTGCTCCAACGTAGACCGCATCGTCGCTTAACATCAGGCGAGTTGGCGGGCAAACACAAGACTGTTATTGAACTTAAAAAAAAAAAAAGTTTTCATCATCAGCAAGAAGACGTCCACTGCTGAACATAGGCCTCCGCACTGAACGACAGCCTGCCATCTGCATCCACTGGATGTCCGCGATTCTCACGATGTCGTCGGTCCATTTAGTGGCAGACCTAATATATTATACGCTGCGTCTTCTTGTTCATGGTCAAGACCACTTAAGTCTCAAGAACCTTTCTTCCCCATCGGTTATCAGTCGTAACTTACAAATTGTTATAGCTATATCGGTGACTGTAGTTTTTTGTCGAATATCCACGTTCCGGATTCTATCGCACAAAGAAACTCCGAACATAGCTCTCTATTGCCCGCTGTGTGACTCTAAGTTTTTCCAAAAGGCCAACAGTTAAGGACCACGTCTCAGTATCATAATATTATGTCATCACTGGCAACACACACTGGTTAAAGACCCTTGTTTATGTAGATTAGATGTTTATGTAGACCTTGTTGTTTAGGACTTCGTTGATATTCCGAAAACCTGAACGAAACGCATGATTCCACTTGTTTTGTGTGAACCACTAGACTATGAAATGCGTTGCCTGTATGGGTGTTACCCTATAGTTACAATCTAGGAGTCTTAAATGCGCGAGTGATTCAGTTTTTTCTAGCTGAGCGTTCTTTATCGTAGACCATAATATATCATTGTACCGGTCAATTGCTAGCCTATTTTCAAATGTAAAAAACCTCCAAAATAATAAGCAGCAGAAGCATAAGTACATGTCGTTATTATCCAATTAAAAAAACTATTTGCCTCCAAACCTGTTATTAAGTCATCCAATCATACATCTGCACATATTACTGGGGTATCCATACTTTCACTGATGTCATTGAGGATGTTCTTGTAGAGATTTGATGTGGTATCTTGAATATGAATCATCTATACTAATATTATAAAGAGGAAAGATTTGATTGTTTGTTTGTTTGTTTGCATTGAATAGGCTCCGAAACTACTGAAGCGATTTGAAAAATTCTTTCACTGTCAGGATGCTGCACTATCCCCGGTTGACATAGGCTATATATCCCGGCTTCGCCCGTGCGAAGCAGGGACGGCCTACTAGTCTATACTAATATTATAAAGAGGAAAGATTTGATTGATTATTTGTTTGTTTGTTTGTTTGTTTGCATTAAATAGACTCTGAAACTACTGAACCGATTTGAAAAATTCTTTCACTGTTGGGAAGCTACACTATCCCCGGGTAACATAGGTTATATTATATTTTCAGAAAAAATAGGGATCCTTACTAAAAGTCCAGTAATGTAACCCAAGGTGTAAAAAAATAAGATTTACAACTTTGCGTGTTTGACAGTTCTAAGTCAGGACAACGTCTATCAGGTCAGTTAGTACTTACTTGAATAAAGCGTCGATGATCGATGGCCGGGATTTAAAAAAAAATGGAATAAATGTCCACATTACATTTCTTTGGATTGGTTTCTGAAAACCCCTGTAAAAACTTGATCATTTATTTATCATAAAAAAGTATAGAAATAAGATGTAACAGCATTATAAACCACTATGGTTTTTTATTAACGCCATGTGAAGTTTAACTCTACGATTCCACAATAAAAACCCATAAATACCAAGCACAACGACACATACGACGTTTAATTGAATAGGTATATTATTATGAAAGTAAGTTTTGTAACATGTTTTTTTGTTTAGTTATACTGTTTACGAAATAAGGTCCGCCAAAAGTAACACTGTACCAAATAACCACTAAAATACATATAATATCATCATCATCATCATCATTCAATGCGAGGCGATTCCTTCAAATAGTTTACAGCACAATGATCTTCACCGTGTCAAATCACTCTCATCATTCTACAATCTTAGAGTGAGAGTTTAGACATGCCACATCCAAAAACAGCTCCTTGTTTCTTAACTCCAACCAAAGCGTTTTATTTCTCTGACTGGCGAACTAGAAGGATCACAGACATTTATCAGGATAGACACCGTGAGTAGAGTTACCAACCATACTGTTAAAAACAGAAAAACACTGTTTTTGGTTCTACAATAGATACTGTTTATTGTTCAACGAAAAGAAAATTATGCAAAATACTGTATTTATTACATTAATTACTTAAAACTTTTTTTTATATAAACTTATGATCCAAGCGTAAAAAACAAGTAAAGTGACTGAATTTTTTCTGATACTCTTAATTATTCCAAAATACAGCAAATTTTTATAATAATATACTTTATTTCTTTTGCAAAAAGTTGATAACTCTAAAAGCGAATTCACCTCATGTGCATGTCTTCGTCTTGTTTTACTAACTAACATGCTGCGTAATTCTGTTCAATCTCTCGACGTTTTGGCAGTAGCATGACTGACGTCAGTACAAAAAATTACGAATAGCGCCGAAATAATCTGTGAAAACTCTTCTAAAGCAGTTGGTCGTAGGAATGGAGTTAGACAATGTCATAAACAGATTTTTATTTATGAACAAAAACACATATTTTGAAAATTATTATACTACACACATTACAATTTTTTTTTACCCCAGAAACCGGTTTCAACTCAGCATAATGCTGATAGCAAACAACCAGCGCTGGTCTTCTGCTACATTTCTCTAGTAATGTCTTAGTAGGCACAAAAAATGCGCCATGCTTGCTTCTCTGTATGAAAAGTTTGGCGTACTGGCAGTGTCTATCCTCCTAATGGTCTGTGAGTCGGATCAAGAATTTATATGCAAATTCTTATCCATTATCATTTTATACTATTCACATAAATATTTTAAATCACTTTCCCCATATTGTTACATACATTCTGCTTGTCTATTTTATTCTAATTCTTGGAAGTGAAATTTCTAAGCTTTTACGAAGTTTTTTTTTTTTTTTTTTTTTTTTTATGCTGTAGGTGGCAAACAAGGAAAGCAGTCACCGTCGCCTATGGATACGTGTAACACCCGAGGCATCACAAATACGTTGCCGACCCTTTAGAACTCGATTAACTCGCCTTTTGAAGAACCCCATGTTGTAGCTTCTCGGAAACACCGAAGAAGGTAGCTCATTCCATTTTGCAGGTATGAGGCAAGAAGGATCGTGTGAAACGCACAGTGTGCGATTTCCACTGATCTATTATGTGTGGATGAGCCTTCAGGCGGTGGCAGCTAGTGCGATGGTAAAACCGCTTGCAAGTATTTAGCATAAAGTATTTAGTATTTTGCATAAGTAAGTAGGTAAATAATTGTACCTTGGTAAATTCTTTGCCTAGTGGTATGGTAGAACTGTTTATCTATTACTAGATGAATCCCGCGGTATTACCCGTCTTGTCTAATTAAAAAATCAGATTAATATAATTATATTTTAACTATTGGAATTGTTTCTACTATTTAATATTATAATTAAAAAATATGTACCTTACAATATATTTTACGGTATTATATGCCATCCCTCTAGATTTGTACGACGACTTTATGGAACTTTTGTCTGATAATAAATTAATTTGATTTGATTTAGAAAGTTTTAATGTTAGATTATGCTTAGAGTCAGGTTTTAGGGCCATAGCACAATTAAAATTCCATGTTCGTAGCTGGTTACGAAAATTCAGTTACAAACGTGGACTAAAGGTTATTATCCCGAAAAATTGTCAGTTCCTGAGAGAATTACCACGCGGGTGAAAGTACGAGGCATAGGTATAATATCCGGGATAAAGTTATGGATGTAGCTCCCAATATCCACAACCTTATCACGGTGAATATCCAAATATACCTAATAATAGTAATATAATAAAGCATCATATAGTACTTATGTCTGAAAGATGATGTTTTCTACAAAAAATAGGAAAAGATATCGTAGCAGTGCTCTCTCACGTTATTTTAGTAGAAAAAAAATATTATTTCATGTAAATAACTGTTGTTAAAATAAATTATTGTCTTCAGATATGCTAATGTAGAGTGAGATAGTTTGATGTTCCTGTTAGCGCCATCTATCATTTTGTTTGTGAATTATTACAACTCCGAGCTTACTTACACCATCTTGGTTCTGAAGACCGAGTTCTTTGCGTGTTCACTTTAAAAAAGTTCTATCTAAACCTAATAGATGGCGTTTTGGAACCTAGAACTTTATGTCCAAATATTTTCAATCTGCGTTCATAAATTGGGGTCGCCCAACACCTTACGCAGTCCTAAACTAACGTTAAATATTCCTCCTAAACTGGATTGTTTTTTTTTTCCTTCTTTTTTTTTTTTTTTTTTTTTGTTGTTTTTTTATATTTTATTATTAGTCCATATTTTATTTTCTATTTCTTATACAATCATTACGCTACAATTTGTTGTTTTATGATGCAGGTAGAGGTAGAGGTCGCGGAAAGTTTAGTGTTTCCTAACGCCATCTGCGATTTTATTGTGAATTACTACTTAGCTTACACTTTAGACTTTTTTTACACCCTAGCTTATACGCTCCTCGCGCGCTTGTGTTTCTATCTAAAAGTTCTACGAAAACAAGGTAGATAGCGCTGAACATTGTTAAAACGCGCAAACGTTTCATTCGGGTGCAGGAAAAAATATTTATAGCTGGCTGAAAATAGGAGAAAAATTGCAGTTTCATTGTTTTAAATACTAATACGCTGAGTATGTCTATATTTTAAGTAAATTATTACACCTACATAAGTAATGGAATATTCAAACAGATTAAACATGTTGGAACTTGGGAAATTGATTGATAAAGCTGATGGAAGGTATCACTAAAAATATTAAACAACTTCACTTTGACGTTACTAACACCTACCCATAACCACAAGCAGTCATTATGGTAACTAAACTAATGTTACCTATTTTCTTTCAGAAACACAATTGACGTCCCTTTTAAAACAAGGACTACCCGGGAAGAAACAATGACGGAATCCCTCGAATATAAGGTGTACGAGACAAAACGTAAACCGAGAACTTTTAAATCTCTAGATATGTTCATCCATAAAGCAGAAAACATTATGGATGTAGTTGATTTAACAAAAGATTGAAAGTATAATTTTTCATAATTGAAATTTGGTATTAATACACTTTCCCAAAGTTTTATAAATACTTAGAGACTTACTTCAAACTCAGAGTCTTACAGTGGCCAACGAAGGGAGATATGCTTGGAGTTTGTTTGCAGGATAGAATCCGGAACGTAGATAACCAGAAAAACCAGAGTCACCGAAATGGCTATTAAAATTTGTAAGTTGAATTGTCAATGGGCAGGCCATAATTTTCGAAGAACCGAAAAAAGATAAGCAAGCAAGGTTCTTGAGTGGAAACCACGAACCAGAAGACGCAGCGTAGGTAGGCGTCCCACTAGATGGACCGACGACGTTGTAAGAGACGCGGGCATCCAGTGGATGCAGATGGCAGGATGGATGTCATTTAGTGTGGGGTTCCAAGGGGGAATGCTTATATTCAGCAGTGAACATCGTCTGGCTGATGATGATGATCAATACTAAACTAGGGTAGTTTTATTTAATGAAACTTTAAAAACAGAATATTAATGAATACTTAAAATATAAACTAAAAACTAAAACTTAAAATAACTAAGTAAATAAAAGCTTCATACTAAACTTATAAAGCTATAGATACCTAATATTTAAGGGATAGAGATTTAAGTAGGTACATGCGCATAACCCCTGGTGTAACAATAAAACATTCAATATTATGGGGCATGTAACAGTACACTGAGTTACTCTGCTTAAAAATCTCTTAAACAAAATTCAAAAGCGAAAAATGCGGTAAATATTTTTCATAAAAAACATCAATCTAAGTCCACGAAGATAAATGATAATGACCCGGATCGGTGATACCACGGAGAGGAAACAGGTGATAATCACCTGTGTGAGTCAGCTTTATAGGGTAAACAGGGGTAACTAAGGGTAGAGGTAGACAGACGGATTAATTACCAACACAGGCGGGTTCAGTGCGCGACCCTACCTTCACGCTGACGATTTATACAATAAGCTCTACGGGCAACTGATGTTTGGTCACACATGACACTAATCTAAATAAGAAACATTAATTAAAAACACTGACGGAAGAATTGATGATCTTTAAACGGTCAAAAGACATTTAAGAATAATGTCTATCAAATAGCCATTCAAACAAAAAAAAATACGGAGTATCAAAATCAGTTCATCCTTTTATGAGCTATGATGCCACAGACAGTAACACCCTTCTGTTTGCGTCGGGGGTTAAAAATATAGCAGTTTTAGTATATCATCATCATCATAATCAACCTATCTTAGTCCACCACTGGACGTAAGCCTAAAGCCTTTGGCTTTTCTTTCCAGCCACAGCCTTAGGTATATCGTCACTCCAACTTAGGACGTCCTACTATAAATACGTTTACCGATTAGAATTTTAGAATTCATCATCATCATCATCATTTCAGCCATAGGACGTCCACTGCTGGACATAGGCCTCCATCGATCTCCAAAAGGGCCGGTTGGAAGCTTGCATCCAGCGTTTCCTTGCGGTCTCTTTTAGATCGTCCGTCCATCTTGTGGGTGGACGTCCTACGCTGCGCTTACCGGATCCAGGATTCAGGTACTTACGCAAATCAAATCGGGACACAGTAATGATTGCACACTATTGCTTAACAGTAAAGTTACCAAAAGTCAGCGGGCTGATTCCAGTGCATTCGACATAGTTTCTATTGCCGTTATTTCTATTTGCTAAACGATGGACATAAGTCAACTTATAATGATACTTTCTCAGAAGGACTAACCAGCTCCCACTGATGCATCCACTAGACTTCACTAGAGACGAATCTATTCTGTTAGTAAGGAATAATATAAAGGACTATGACAAGTTAAGAAGTAAGCGGAAAAATTAATGCACTGCAGAACTACGCTGTGTTCTAAAAGTACGTTTAATATGAGATTGTTAATTTTTAATAAACTAGATACCGCAGTGTCTTAAAAATATAGATAATAATGACATTTTTAAATATAGACAAAATTTTTTTTTGACAAAACTTATTATACAATTTAAGATTTTTTTAATGATAAGGACATAAAATAATATATATATATATATTTTTTTTTGTTAACCTATACTGTCCCACTCCTGGGCAAAGGTCTCCCCTATTTCTTTCCAGACAGTGCGATCACCCGCCAGACTTGACCACTGTATCTGGAACGTGTCGACGTCATCGCGCCAGCGTTTTCTAGGCCTGCCATGGCTCCTTCGTCCGTTTTCAGGCACCCACTGTGTGATCCTCTGAGCCCATCTATCAGGGTGCATCCTGGCCACGTGTCCCGCCCAACCCCACTTTAATTTGGCAGCTTTTATGCCAACATCAGCGATTCCCGTAATTGAGCGCAGCGTTGTGTTTCGAACTCGGTCTGTCCTTTTGATTCTTAGGACGCTGCGCTCCATCGCTCTTTGGCAAACCCCAAGTTTGAACCTCTGAGAATCGGTCAATGACCAAGTCTGTGCACCGTAAGTTAGGACGGGCAGGATGCACATGTCGAAGGAAGGTCGCCTTTCATATATTCCTTCCTTATGAAAGAATATATTAATAATAATAATAAATAACGCAAGCCTAATAAAATATATATAAGAAACTAACATTTGTACGCTGTAACAGACACGGACATGAGATACTTCTCCATTCTTACGACCAGGTGTGCTATTTTATATATATTTATTTATTTTATTTTATTTTATTTAAGTTCAAATGCTTGCTGTGCTTACAGCGAAGCCAACGCGCACAGCAAGCCAACATTATCGAAACAAAGAATTAATTTTATTAATTAGGTACAAAAATTTAATTTCTATTAAATACAAACAAATTATTATAAGATAATACTACTAATAACTTAGTAACCATATATGTACCAACCATGTTTTCACAAATAAATATTTTGAATTTGAATTAGAGCCTTAGATTTCCCCGCAACAAAATTGAACTTTACTAAATTGAGCAATACTTTCACATGCATAATTAGACACTCAAACAGATTCCACACTAAAACAGACTTAGAGCCACTTAGTCTAAAAAGTCATAGGCTCTCAAGCTTTTCGGGCACCGTGCCACGAGACAATTTGTCCAATTACCACCCATTATAACTCCGCCTGACTTCAATTACTACTGAAGCGGTTTGAGCGGAATGAGCGGAATGAACGAAACGAGCGAAATGAGCGAAATCTCTCATGATTTACGCCTTTGAAGTGAAATAATTATCGCAATAAGTGGGCTAATGAGTTGAGAGGGCGAATTAAGCGAAGAGGAAGTGTTTTGGTTGTACTTGGAGGCGTGAAGGAAAGTAGGCTCTGAGGGTAGTTCGCTCAAGACATGAAGTAACTTAATGATGCCCTCGGGCCCAGTGGCTGTGGAAGTCAATTTATACAATAATGAACGAGACACTTTGTTAGAACTTAATTTTAATATAAAATATCATCATCATCAGCCAGAAGACGTCCACTGCTGAACATAGGCCTCCCCCTTTAACCTCCACACTGAACGACAGCCTGCCTTTTGCATCCACTGGATGCCAGCGACTCTCACTATGTCGTCGGTCCATCTAGTGGGAGGCCTCCCTACGCTGCGTCTTCCGGTTCGTGGTCTCCACTCCAGAACCTTTCTTCCCCATCGGTTATCGGTTCTTCAAGTGATGTGGCCTGCCCATTGCCACTTCAACTTGCAAATTTTAACAGCTATGTCGGTGACTCTAGTTCTTTGGTGAATATCCACGTTTCGGATTTTATCGCGCAAAGAAACTCCAAGCATAGCTCTCTCCATTGCCCGCTGTGTGACTCTGAGTTTTTCCAAAAGGCCAACAGTTAAGGACCACGTCTCAGTACCATATGTCATCACTGGCAACACACACTGGTCAAAGACCTTCATCTTGAGGCACTGTGGTATCTTGGACGAGAAGATGTCACGCAATTTCCCGAACGCTGCCCATCCGAGTTTGATTCTTCGGGCGACCTCTTTGCTTAAGTTGGATTTACCTAACTGAACAATCTGTCCAAGATAAGTGTAATGGTCAACAACTTCGAGAGTATCGTTCCCAACGACTACGTGCACGGGTATATAAAATATACTTTATATTATATATTTAATGCTTTGATTCCACATTTATTATGCGAACTGCTAGTCTGTGTAATGCGCTGCCTGAATGGGTGTTCCCCGATGGTTACAATCTGGGCGTCTTCAAATCACGAGTGAATCGGTTCCTTCTAGGCAAGCGTGCTCCAACGTAGACCGCATCATCGCTTAACATCAGGCGTGATGGTGGTCAAACGCAAGCCTATTATTAATAAAAAAAATATACTAATATTCAATTTGGTAGAGTTGTCTCAAAATTCAGTTTTATTTTGTTAGTACATGAAATTTTTTTTTAATAATATTTTTAGGGTTCGGAACTCAAAGGGTAAAGACGGGACCCTATTACTAAGCCTACGATGTCTATCTGTCTGTCCGTCTGACCTACCTATTAACGGCTGTATCTTTCGAACCGTAATAGATAGCCAGTTGAAATGTTCACAGAATATGTAATGTTACGGCGGATCAACTAAGAAATACTAAAAAAGGTCACAAAATTAAAACGAAAGTGGGTCCCAACACACATGTTTTTTTAACGTATTTTTGTATTAGCTCTAATGTAAAAACGGTAATACGTACAAACGTCAAACTTGGCATAATCATAGTAAACGCTCTAAGGTATTTAAAAAAAAAGTGCGAGTCGGTGACAAGTTTTTGTTAATTACCAAGTTATTACTGGTAATTTCGTTATTGAACTTGGTGGTGGTACGGAACCCTCAGTGCACAAGGCTGACTTGCACTTGGACGGTTTTTTAATAGTAGAAATATAACTAGATAATAGTGTACTAGCTTCGCTCACATGAGCTGTTTGTTATATCCAGAATTTCGAGTATCTATGCTTTTCAGCATTTTCAGCTGCTTTTTATACATATCTGTCCAAAAAGTCACATCGATCTGATGTACTTGGATAGTCCAGGCGTGACGAAAATATAAACATTTTAAAACGTATTCGTAGAAATATCGCTGCTTTTCATGAATACCGTCACAATCCAAAATTTTCATATTTCTTGTTTTTAACACAGCGCAATCCAAAATAGTCCATATTTTATGGTGAATAAAACTCATAATCATATCGGCAAAAATGACAAGATGGCGCAATAAAATGTCATTATGTCATTGGTTGATTTTTGACGCCATTTTTGTACAACAGTCCACGATCGCTAGATACTACAAGTCCTTTCAAGCAAAAACACATAACGTTTCCTGAATAATATCATATCTCTAAATAATTTAGGGATAATTAAGTAATATTATCTATAATACTATTCCATTTTGAGTTGTATGAATATTCACGAAATAATCCTAATTATTTTAGTTTTTTCTTTTGATGTTAAGTGCAATATTTAGTGTTACTACGGTCATCACGCAAGAGTAAGTACGACATAAATACTTATTTTGTTTTATGTGTTTATTCAAGATAAAACGAATAAAAATATCTTATGGAATAATGAGATGTGATGATATTCCATAAAAATAAAACGCAAAATGTACAACTGTAAGCAAGATAAGTCATTTTTCACTATAAATCATACGCAATTTTGAAGTATCTCCAAATTTTTTACATTAGATATGGCAATAATTTATTTAATATGATAATAATAATCAGTGTTTATTATAATAATAGTTAGTGTATGTTAATTTATAATATTTTTTATGCCTTGGAGATATCTATGTCTAGCATTGGAGACTATAGTCTAAAATGATGACGGCCATGTTTATTAAGCACGGCCAATAAAATTAGTGTTGTTTTGTTTTTAGGGTTATAATTGTATTTGTGTTTGGCCGTTTCTTTATTCTACCTTACATTTTAAACGCCTAAACCAATGTAGATGATTTTCTCTCAAAATTGTAGTCATTATTATTTAATTTTTCAATTACCTTTTATTTACCAATTAGGTATTACTTACTTTTTATAAAGTTTATATTATACTACACAAGGACCAGTGTTTAGTCAAACTGTTAATTCAGTAAAAACTTATTTTTCTTACAGTTCCCAATCCTCGTACTCTTCAAATATTCCGAAACATGAATATGAATGTCAATATTAATGATTGTATTTACCATCATCAGCCAGAAGACGTCCACTGCTGAACATAGGCCTCCCCTTTTAACCTCCACACTGAACGACAGCCTGTCTTTTGCATCAACTGGATGCCAGCGACTCTCACAATGTCGTCGGTCCATCTAGTGGGAGGCCTATCCACGATGCGTCTTCCAGTTTGTGGTCTCCACTCAAGAACCTTTCTTCCCCATTGATTATCGGTTCTTCGAGCAATGTGGCCTGCCCATTGATACTTCAACTTACATACTTGCAAATTTTAACAGAAATGTCGGTGACTTTGGTTTTTTGGCGAATATCCACGTTTCGGATTATATCGCGCAAAGAAACTCCGAGCATAGCTCTCTTCATTGCCCGCTGTATGACTCTGAGTTTTATATTAGTGGTAGTTATTTGAAAATGATCAAATATCTACCACTTCAATTTTTAGACAAGTTTTTGAGATATATTTATCCCCTACATCCACAGGCAACATCAAAATATGGATTCATCGAACGCCAGTAAAGATTTTGTTCTGACTATTAAGATCCGGATTATGAAGAGACCAATACAGGAAGTACTGTTCTCTTTATTCAAGGAATCATAAAAGTTGTAGGGTTCTTTGAACGATAATTACAGGAAAATATTTTGATATAAAAACATTGGCTACATGCATAGGTTTTTTTCCAAGAACGTAGAAAAAATAACAACGAAGCTAGGAGACATAAAGAATTTAAAATCAGAAACAGAAAACGCGTATAATTATTGTTTTTCGTATAAAACATCATCCGAAGACACGGCGTTCAAAATAGTAATCTATACTAATATTATAAATAGGAAAGATTTGATTGTTTGTTTGTTTGCATTGAATAAGCTCCAAAACGACTGAACCGATTTGAAAAATTATTTACTGTTGAGAAGTTACGCTATCCCCGGGTGACATATTATGCTATATAATTATTATCTATACCCACTAGATCTATACCTAGCCGGACCGGCTACGCACGTAGCCGGTCCGGCCCGCTAGTAATAGATAAAGTTGTAAAACAAGAAACACCATAAATGATTTATTAATGTCGTTGCAAACCAGGCATACAGATAAAAGTTATCAGTGTGTGAAAGGAAGAAAAAGGGATTGCTTGATCTTATAAGGAAAAATATTGTTCCAAGATTATACAAGCAGTTTTTTTGAGAATTACTAGTTATTCTACTTACCCACCTGATAAGAACTAATTAGTTACAAACTACGCAGCAGTCTGCGTAGTCACAAATTGAATATAGTAAAGAATAGGTTTGTTAGTTTTTTTTTTAAGTATTATAGTTCCTACATGTATAAGACGGATTATGCGGTAGACACGAAATTATTTTTAATATGTAGTTAATTTTATTTATTCTGGTTCCTACTACCAAAGAAAGATTATGCGTTCATTAGTCACAAATATTTTTTTAGATGAAGATAACAAAGAATAAGATTGTTGTATTTTTTATGTATGGTCTACTTGTTACCTAAATTGTTTATTCACCATAATTTCAGCCGTAGGACGTCTACTGTTGGACACAGGCCTCCCATCGATTTCCAAAAGGGTTGGTTGGAAGCAGCCTGCATCCAACGTTTTCTTGTTGTCTTTTTTAAGACTTTAAAGGTCTTTTTAATTATTTATTAATTCTAGAATATTATATTAGGCGTTAGTTATGCCACGTAGATAATGCATAAATTATTTTTAATGAGCTGTTACACTTTGGACTAAATATTTTATGAAGAAATTGATGTTTTTATTAATTTTATATATATTTTTGTATGACTGCGTCTATGCAGTTAGTGTGTATTAATTATTTGTTTGGTTATCTTTATTTTTTTAGCTTAATGCACCAATATCACAACCAAAAATGTGTCACTCTTTAGATAAATTTAGTCTAATGATTTTGACATAAAATCAGAAAGTAGAGGAGTATAGCGAAATAGTTTTTGCCAATACTGTCTTTATTTTGATTGTGTTACTATTCAGAAAATCATTAAGATATTGTAGAACATTATTACCAATTATGATATTATTCAAGAAAAAATTTAAACTACACTAGTGTTTCAACATGACTTATGCTCCTATTCATAATAATATAGCGAAAGTAATATTGTCATAAGTCGAAGACCTCGCAGTTTTTAAATAATTTGATATTGTTTTCGAGCCCAAACACCTAAAACTCACAATTTTAATAATACCTTGATTAACATCCTACTGAATTTTCTATTCTATGTTTAATTATTCTCAAGGAATAAAAAGTTATGGAAATAAATATTTTGTTAAATTTTCAAACGGCTCTCCTGTAAAATTAGCTTTTTTGAGTTGTGTGGTTATTCATGCAAAGCAGCGATATGTGTTCCATTTGATAGAATTTTAACGGGATACATTTGCAGTTTTGATAAACTGCATTTCGGGACACTCGGGACATTTTTGCACACACGGTCATCTGATCCCAAACTAAGCAAAGCTTGTGATATGGCTGCCAGAGACTGATATACATACATATATAGGTTTAAATACATACTTAAATAGATATTAACACCCAGACATAGAACAAACACAAATGTTCATCACACAAATTTTTGTCCTAGGTGGGAATCGAACCCACGCCCCTAAGCTCAGAAGGCAGGTTCACTACCAACTGGACCAACGGGCTATATTTCATAAGATACACAAAGAATTCTAAAGCCTATTTTGCCATTATTGAATAGTGAAGCAAAAAGGTAAAAGTCGCATAAAATCCATTAAACAAATGCAATAAGCAAATAGTATTGCGGTGTAGTGTTGAAAGCAAATCCGTGTACGAAGAGAGTGGCAAAGAAGCAATTACAGGATCGAGCCTTCACCTACTGGCAGTTTAGTTTCTTACACTGTGGCCACAATGGGATTACTGAGCTTAGTAAATAGGTACGGTAGGCTATTTATCAGTTTGTATTATTCTGAATAAATAAAATAAATATTCGGGACATTTTTGCACACACGGTCATCTGACACCAAACTAAGCAAAGCTTGTGATATGGCTGCCAGAGAATGATATACATATTTTTTTTATAAAAATTTAAACAAATATTAACACCCAGATATAGCCGCTTCCTGAAAAGTGCAATAGAGGAATTCATAGGACTGTCGGAAAGAGTAGCAATACTAAACATACAACTACCTGGATATAAAGGGAAATGGTCAATTATACAAGCATATGCACCTACAGAGAAAGCCAATGACACAGGAAAAGACCAGTTCTATGCAGATCTAGATAAAGCACTAGAAATAGCTCACGGCAATATCATATTGCTGGGAGATTTCAATAGTACATTCGAAAAGGGAATTAAAAATTATCCGAAAGTCATAGGTAAATACAGTTCAGGGAATAAAACTAACAAAAATGGAAAAAGATTATTAGAATTTGCACTAAAGCACCAACTACGATTAATGAACACCTACTTTAAAAAGAAACTTAGTAATAAATGGACCTGGATATCGCCCACTGGTTTCACCGACGAAAGAGATTTTATCCTTACCAATAGACCAAAACTATTCAAGAATATTAATGTACTCAACAACATCAACTTTAACACTGACCATCGGTTTGTTAGAGGAGAATTATTTATGCAACAGCCAAGAAAATACAAGGAAATATATTGCTAAGCAGCCTAAGTCTACATTTGTCCCTCAAATTCCGGAAACATGGATCAAGGAGCTAAAACTGTCGCTTAAAGACTTAGAAAAAGTACCAACTATTTAAGAAAAATACAATCATTTGGAAAAACAGCTACAGAAAATCAATAATAAGCTAGTACCGACCACCAAGAAGAGAGACAAAATAGGGCCAGAAGCAAAAATTCTAATAGATCAACGAAGAGAGATGCTTATTGATAGGAAAAATAATAGGAAGAAGATTGCAGAAATAAGCAAGTCAATATGTACAAGTATCAGAAAATTTAGGGAAAAATCCAGAAATAACATTATTAATGACTGTATAGAGAAAACTGGAGGTTTGAAACAAGCCATGAAAGAACTGACTGAAACAAAAACCTGGATACCTGCTATCAAAGATAAGAAGAATAAAATTGTTACCAAACGCTTGAATATATTGGCAACTGCCACAGAATTTTATCAAAACTTATATAATGAGGAAGAAGAGACACCTCAGACAGTGGACAGGTCAGGGAAACCAGAAGAAGATATACCAAAAATTTTAAAATGCGAAATAGAAATTGCAATTGCATCGTTGAAAAAGAATAAAGCCCCCGGCGAAGATAAGATACCAAATGAGCTCCTAAAAACCATGTCAGAAGCCATAATAGAGCCATTAACTGATCTATTCAATGCTATTATAGAAACTGAAGCCATACCAAGACAGTGGAATGAAACTACAATTGTCCTATTGCACAAAAAAGGAGATAAAGAACAAATCAACAATTACAGACCTATTAGCCTGATGTCAACACTGTATAAAATCTTTTCCAAAGTCATATTAAAACGCATCACAGGCACCTTGGAAATGAATCAGCCAAGAGAACAGGCAGGATTCAGAAATAGCTACTCCACAATAGATCATATTTTTGTTATAAGACAGCTTATAGAAAAGTACAAAGAGTATAATAGAAATTACTATCTAGCATTTGTAGATTATAACAAAGCATTTGATTCGCTAAAACATAACAAAATATGGGAATCCCTACAAGAGCAAGGTGTTGCAAATAAATATATTAGAATCATAAGAAACATATACTCAAACAGTACATCCAAAATACAACTGGAAAGAAGTGGGGAAACATTCAGAATAAGGAAAGGAGTCCGACAAGGAGACCCAATGTCCCCTAAGATTTTTTCAGCGGTCTTGGAGAGTGTATTTAGAAGACTCGAGTGGGAGAATTATGGTTTAAATATAAATGGGACCCTGCTAAACCACCTACGCTTTGCAGATGACATCATACTGCTTGCAAATGATCCCGAAACATTACAAGTAATGCTACAGGAACTAGCAACAGAAAGCAGAAAGGTTGGCTTAAGTATGAATACGGATAAAACTAAATTAATGACTAATAAAACAAGGAAACCAATATTGGTAGAAAATAATCAGATTGAATATGTTGAAGAATATAAATACTTAGGTCAGATTATATCTAACGAAAAACAGATGGATAAAGAAATTGAAGAAAGAATTGGAAACTCTTGGCGCAGGTTTTGGTCACTGAAAGAGATTATGAAAGAAAAATCAGTACCTCTTCAAAACAAAATAAAAGTTTTTAACAGCTGCATCCTCCCAGTTTTATCTTATGGCTGCCCCACATGGTCCCTGACAAAGCAAAATTATGGGAAAATCCAAGTATGCCAAAACAACATGGAAAGAAGTATACTTAACATAAAACTAATCGACAAAGTAAATTTGGGGATAATCAAAAAGAATACAAAAACTAGAAACATAACATATGTAATAAAACAACAAAAGTGGCGTTGGGCAGGTCATATGCTCAGGAATAAACAGGGAAAATGGAATAGGGATATACTAGAATGGTACCCAAGAGAGGGAAAACGAAATAAAGGAAGACAGCAAGTAAGATGGGAAGATGAAATTAAAAAAGTGGCTGGCACAAATTGGAAACAACTTACACAAAAGAGACATGAATGGAAGTCCCAGGAAGAGGTCTATGCCGGAAAGCAAGCTGGAAAGAATACAGAGGAGCCGATGTCAACGACTAATTAATAATATTATGAAAATCTGACATCTAAAATACTTAAATAATAAAAATAATAATTAATTAATTTTACAGTAAAATAGATAATTGACATCATTGCAAGATGAGAAGCAAGAAAATTGACCAGCATAAAAGGCTATAAATAAAAAAAAATAGCCGCTTCCAACTGGCCCTTTTGGAGATCGATGGGGGAGGCCTATGTCCAGCAGTGGACGTCCTACGGCTGAAATGATGATGATGACCCAGATATAGAACAAACACAAATGTTCATCACATAAATGAATGTATGTCCTAGGTGGGAAACGAACCCACGCCCCCAAGCGCAGAAGGTAAGTTCACTACCAACTAGACCAACGGGCTACCAAAAATTATTATTAATAGCATCATTAAAGCATTATTAAAAGCATTTTTGAAGCTTAGCCGTTAGCTTAGTCTTTGGTTAGAGTTAGAGTTTTTAACCCACTTTAAGGTATCGGTTATAACTCGGAGGATTGTTCTAGAGTAAAAAGCGGCCAAGTGCGAGTCGGTCTCACCACATACATTTTTAAGAACCAAAGAACAAAAAAATACATCATTCCCAGGCGGTCACCCATCCAAGTACCGACCGCGCCGGACGTTGCTAAAACTTCGGTGATGGTACGAGAACCGGTGGTGATTAGTTTGTCACCGAGTCGCACTTGGCCAGTATATATCATTTGTTGATTTACTTTAAAGTGTGTACTATAATCATACCAAGTTTGACGATTGTACATATTACCGCTTAACACTAAAACAAATACAAAAATTCGTAAAAAAATAAACGTCTCTCCTTTTATGTTTACTTTATTTACTTTATTTTTATTTCTTAGTTAATCCACCGTAACATTACATTTTATGTGTTTTTTTTTCAAATGTAAATTGAAGTTGAATATTTTTAACTGGGCAAGGGCCTTTGTTAACTAAACAAAATACAAGCTAAAACTAAAACTACAAATACAGTTAGACTGCCCATACACCGTTGAAGATCTAAAGACAATCCAAATACTTTGGCGATAAAGTTGAATTGATTTGAAGTTGAAAATTTAATCTGGCTATCTATTATGGTTCGAAAGATACAGCCCTTAAAAGGTAGGACAGACAGACGGACAGACAGACAGCGTAGCCTTAGTAATAGGGTCCCGTTTACACTCTTTGCTTACGGAATCAAAAAACGGTTTTCATCTGACCAACAAAATTTTCTCGGAGCGCGCCCTGTCTGACATAATCCAATGACCACTATAATTGGTCAATTGGGCTGAAACACCTCTAGAATTTATTACTGGTCGTAAACTAGAAACATTTTCCCTGAATTCATCGCCGGTTGTGAAGAAGGAAGTGTTTTGTCGCATTTGACCCCTGGTGACCAAAATTGCACCCAATTTACCACCAGTTGTAGAATCAGCATCTAGCTTACATCGGCGATCTGTTAAGATTATCTAGTCGTGCCACGCTATGAGTTCTACAACTTGTAAAGCGGGCTATTAGATCAGAGCGAAGATAAGAATTGCAAGGAGAATTGGAGAAATTCACTTTTTATTGTTTCCTTAGCAAATTACTATCATGTAAATAATGATCGGCAAAGAAAACCAGCGTCTGGTGAAGTCCACGCTCCGTCCTGGTCATGCCCAAATCCAAAACCCCAATGACTTCCAACTTGAACTGCATAATCGCTTCCAGGGCCTAGCCGAAAGCGGAACTGTGGACGAAATAAACAATGGGCTGGTGGAAACTGTCCAAGCAGTGGGGTCCAAGTTCTTTAAGACCCCACCCCGAAAAAGACCTCAGAAGCTCTCAGACGAAACCATTAAGCTAATGAAAGACCGGACTGAGATGAGACTGCAATCTTCAGCTGATATGTCGGAATATGGCCAACTTAATAGACGAATCTCGAAATCGGTGCGACACGATCTGCGCTCCTACAATACAAGATGTATTAGGGATGCAATTGAGCGGAACCAGGGCTCGAAAGTGTTCGCGAAGAATTCGTCTATTGGGAAGAGCCAAATGACGAAGCTGAAGATCGAGGATGGCAGTATCATTTAATAAAATCCGGAGATTCTGAGAGAGCTCGAGAGGTTTTACGGACAGTTGTACACCTCGACACGACAGCCTATTGTCAGTACAGCTCAGGACAAGAGAGCGAAACTGACCCGACATTACACTGAGGACATCCCAGACATCAGCTTGTACGAGATTAGAATGGCTCTGAAACAGCTTAAGAACAACAAGGCGCCGGGTGATGATGGAATCACGACAGAACTACTGAGAGCGGGTGGAAAACCGGTACTTTTAGTCCTCCAGAAGTTATTTAATTCCGTCATTCTTGAAGGTACTACGCCTGAAGCATGGCACAGGAGTGTGGTGGTACTCTTCTTCAATAAAGGTGATAACACCTTATTGAAGAATTATTGACCCATCTCACTCCTGAGCCATGTGTACAAGCTGTTCTCCAGAGTCATTACGAACCGTCTCGAAAGCAGGTTTGATGACTTCCAGACCCCCGAACAAGCCGGTTTCCGTAAAGGCTGGAGCACCGTAGACCACATTCACACGCTCCGCCAGATTATACAGAAGACTGAGGAGTATAATCGGCCATTATGCCTAGCGTTTGTGGACTACGAAAAAGCCTTCGATTCAATCGAGACCTGGGCAGTATTGCAGTCCCTCCAGCGTTGTCATATCGACTATAGGTATATCGAAGTGATGAAGTGTCTGTATAGAAATGCCACCATGTCGATCCGATTACAGGACGAGAGCACGGAACCAATCCAACTGCAGAAAGGCGTGAGACAGGGAGATGTTATCTCTCCGAAACTGTTCACGAACGCATTGGAGGACGTTTTCAAGCTCTTGGACTGGAACGGATTCGGCATCAACGTCAATGGCGAATACATCACTCACCTTCGTTTTGCCGATGATATAGTCATCATGGCAGAGTCGCCGGAGGATCTCAATACGATGCTCAGCGGCCTCAGTAGCCTTTCCCAACAGGTGGGTCTTAAAATGAACATGGACAAGACAAAAATTATGTCCAATGTCCATGTTGAACCCGTGCCAGTGGTCGTTGGGAACGATACTCTCGAAGTTGTTGACCATTACACCTATCTTGGACAGATTGTTCAGTTAGGTAAGTCTAACTTAGGCAAAGAGGTCGCCCGAAGAATCCAACTCGGATGGGCAGCGTTCGGGAAATTGCGTGACATCTTCTCGTCCAAGATACCACAGTGCCTCAAGACGAAGGTCTTTGACCAGTGTGTGTTGCCAGTGATGACATATGGTACTGAGACGTGGTCCTTAACTGTTGGCCTTTTGGAAAAACTCAGAGTCACACAGCGGGCAATGGAGAGAGCTATGCTCGGAGTTTCTTTGCGCGATAAAATCCGAAACGTGGATATTCGCCAAAGAACCAGAGTCACCGACATAGCTGTTAAAATTTGCAAGTTGAAGTGGCAATGGGCAGGCCACATCGCTCGAAGAACCGATAACCGATGGGGAAGAAAGGTTCTGGAGTGGAGACCACAAACCGGAAGACGCAGCGTAGGGAGGTCTCCCACTAGATGGACCGACGATATTGTGAGAGTCGCGGGCATCCAGTGGATGCAAAAGGCAGGCTGTCGTTCAGTGTGGAGGTTAAAGGGGGAGGCCTATGTTCAGCAGTGGACGTCTTCTGGCTGATGATGATGATGATGATGATGAAAGAAAACCAAGCAATTTTATTGTAATTTAGTTTCTAAATTACGTCAAGGTTTTACATTCCCCATTTAATGAGAGTTAAATAACACCATGCGCGTGATTGACAAATGCCAACTATTTAAGATTTTAGTACAACTCTGCTAAGTAAAGAAATTGTGTAACCATGGTAACCTATGACAGTTGTGTAGAGAGCCACTACCTCCTACGCACAAAATGAATACAGAAGGTTAACCAAAACTTTATTGTGTTTTAAAAAAAATATTTTTAAATAATTTAATTTTTTATAGAACACTAGCTGCGCCCAAGTTTTCACCCACGTAGTTATGAAAAATGGTGATGATGATGATGATAAAAAGTAGCCTATGTCACTCTCCGGCCATTGAAATCGGGTCTATCCGTTGCTCTATAGCTGCGTGAAAGAGGAACAAACAAACCAACAGACTTTGCCGCATTTATAATATTAGTATGGTGATTTAATGATAGTACCATTTTAAAGATTTACCAAACAAAATTTTAACACCAAATTCTAATTTCTAATCAACTTTAGCTTTGCTATAAAGAATAGGTATAAAACAAAAACCCTAATTTAAAAATTTACACCAAAAATGCAGCAAGAAAATCTTTGTGTCATCATACAGTCCACTACTGGACTTTTAGCCTACCCACGTAAGGGTGATTGGGCCATATCCACCACGCTGGCCCAGTGCGGATTGGTGGATTCACATACGCCATTGAATTCCTCCTCCGTACGTATGCAGGTTTCCTCACGATGTTTTCCTTCACCGAAAAGCCAGTGGTATGAAAATCCGTACATAAGCTCCAAAGAGCTCATTGGTACGGGCACGGGGTTTGAACCCACAACCTTAAATATTCTACAATATTCTTCAGTAAAAAAACAAGTTATACCAAAGTGTCCATTACCGACACCGCCCAAGACCCTAAACAAAACACTGCCCATTAACCTCACACTAAAACAAACCACAAGCTTTCACAATAGTAGGTAACGCTGGGCTCTAGGGGTACGACCTCACTAGAATACTAGTAAGCAAAAGCAAGGCTCTATGCGACACTCGGTTAGATTCTCTCCAAATAATCGGTTAGATTCTCTCCAAATAACTCGGTTAGATTCTCTCCAAATAATCATTCAGTTCAACAAACCGCTAGGGCTCCAGGGCACACCCCTTCTGGGGTGCCTGGACAAGTCCGATTCCCACTCCCGGCGACGGCCCAAGCCGAGGTTCGTACCTTCGGCAAATTTTTTACACCTTTAAATTATTGCGAATTCCTTAAACGCTTTATAAACAATAATATTCAGGTTACAAAAATACAGAACTGGATTTTGTCTATGCAACCAAGAGCAAAAAGCAAGGGTATCTAATTGTTATGTTGTAATTTTATGCACGTACAGGAAAAGTAGGCTATATTGGTTTAAATTGTAGAATAGTGGTCAAACTTAGATCTATTTATCTATAATTTATTTTTTATTTTTTCCTGGGCAAGCGCTTTTATTAACTAAACAAAATACAAGCTAAAACTAAAACTACAAATACAGTTAGATTGCCCAAAGACCGTTGAAGGTCTATAGACAATACAAATGCTCAAGCCCTCTACCAGTACCAGTACCTCTTTATCTATCTATCTTCTATAATATAATATGTAAAATGCGATGTGTGTATGTTCCCTATAGACATCGGAACACACCACAACAGCTAGACCGATTTTAAATTATTGTTAACAATAATTTTACTGGCAGATAGCTGGTGTTACAAGGAGAAATCCCGTGGATGAAACCGCGGCCACAGCTAGTATTCAATAAAATAATAGTATTTAAATATTCTTCTAGATCAACGTGTTCCGTCTTTGGCCATACCGTCGCTTCTGTGGAATGCGCTGCCTGTGGGTGCTTCCCGATAGTTACAATCTGGGTGTCTTCAAATCATGAGTGAATCGGTTTCTTCTAGACAAGCGTGCTCCATCGTAGACCGCATCATCGCTTAACATCAGGCGAGTTGGCGGTCAAGCGCAAGCCTATTAATTATAAAAAAAAACTATCAGGCGAGTTTGTGGCTAAACTAAGTTTTTTTTTAAATTTGTCTGTAAGAATCATTTTGTCGCATCGTGTCGCGTCGGAGTAGTGTGTAATAGTGGGGTTTCACCTCAGTGTCCATGCTTCATGCCCAGTGACCCATAGCATCCTAGAGTGTCACTTGATGTGCGGACTGTGAGTGGACGCTTCGACATGTGGACGGCTTTCCCTGTGCTTCTGGCTGTACGTATTATTAGTATAATTGGACAAAAGTTTTACTTTATTTACAGAAAATATCTGCGCAAAACATGAACAAAAATGAACTAACCTGGCTTAAATAACTCTTGACGTTTTTTGCGTGTGAACTATTAGTTCATTGGTGTTGCTACAAGTTTATTTTTATGCGTGAAAAATAAGTAACTGTGCCGTACTTATAGTTTTTGTATTGAGCGGTTTAGCGTTCCAATAAAATGGGCGATAAGGTCGCCTGCTGGTCGAATTTGACTAAGTCCAATTTAGATTGGATGCGCTCGCACCCGCCACGCCATCTTACCATAAAATCTCCTGTTTGTCTTGTTAAAGTATAAATGTAAGTAAATGATGTGGGTCATCATCATCATCATCATCAGCCAGAAGACGTCCACTGCTGAACATAGGCCTCCCCCTTTAACCTCCACACTGAACGTCAGCCTGCCTTTTGCATACACTGGATGCCAGCGACTCTCACTATGTCGTCGGTCCATCTAGTGGGAGGCCTCCCTACACTGCGTCTTCCGGTTCGTGGTCTCCACTCCAGAACCTTTCTTCCCCATCGGTTATCGGTTCTTCGAGCGATGTGGCCTGCCCATTGCCACTTCAACTTGCAGATTTTAACAGCTATGTCGGTGACTTTGGTTCTTTGTTAAAATATAAATGTAAGTAAATAATGTTTGTAGCTGAAAGTAATTATGTGGGTAGGTACTTCCAGTAATAAAGTTAGTCTGTTGCAAGTCACCAATGTGTTTCAATAGATAGAGCTGAGGTTACTTTAAAAGCTAAAGCGAGAGAAATAGTTGTTTCGAAAATGGAAACTTTTTAATAATTTAGGGTTTTTTTTTTATATAGTAGATAGGCTTGCGCTTGACCGCCATCTCGCCTGATGTTAAGCGACGATGCGGTCTACGATGGAGCACGCTTGCCTAGAAGAAACCGATTCACTCTCGACTTGAAGACACCCAGATTGTAACTAACGGGGAAAACCCATTCAGGCAGTGAATTCCACAGACTAGCAGTTTGCACAATAAATGTGGAATCATAGCGCTTCGTACGGGTTCTCGGAATATCAACCATAAAACGATGTCGATTTTTACAATAAAACTTTTTTAACTTTTTTTTTTACTTTATAGAGCTATACTTTATATTTTTGTTAAGGGTGCTAAAGGTTTGTTTGTTTTTAGATTTGGCCGTTCCTGGTGCAGGCAGATAGCAACCTACTCTATGAGTATACCAATGGCTGGAGCCCTGTCAGCAGTGAAGTAGTCTACAACCAGATCAAACGAGAAGGAGCTCAACTACCTCTATATACTGCCGTACATAATATACAATTATTACATACAGATGTTAATAAAGCTCTGCCACAAAACATACTGAAAACACCAGAAGAATTTGAAACTGACACGAAAGGAAATGAGGAAAAATTTGACGATGAATGTGTGACTAAAGGTTAGTGTCATTTTAGTGATTTTAAGAAAATATTAATGTTATAATTAAATATTATTGATGTACACAAAACAGAATACAGTCATAATAAAAAACATATAGTCGAATTGATAACTTCCTCCTTTTTGAAGTCGGTTGAAAAGTAAATTTAGTGTGTTGACAGATGTGAACTAAATCATATCCCAAAATATGTGTACTCATAATGGCTATTATAAAAGTTATAAAAGATTTTATTTTCACCCCGCAAATGCAATCTTTATATTTATCTTGAATTTAGGTAGTCTGACCAAAATGTTTATAGAGCTGTATTGCTTTTTGACTATTTCATTAAATGACACAATACATAAATTTTCTTTAAAAAATTACATCAAAAACTACACAACACAAACATTCTAAGTTAATATGCTAAGAACAATACAAAGACAAAATAATATATATACATCGATTTTGAAGACGGGCGGGATTTTTTTTTCTCAAACTTATATATTTCTAGCGACCCGCCCGCCCGGCTTCGCACGGGTGTAATTTACGTGCGAAGCGTGTAACGTACAGGGCGGGTCGCTAGTTATATATATAAACCTTCCTTGAAAATGTATCTAACTGATGGTGAAAACCGCATCAAAATCCGTTGCGTGGTTTAGGAGGAGTTAGCGGCCATACAGACAGACAGATGCGGAAAGCGACTTCAATTTATACTATGTAGAGATTATATTTTTCATAAATTGAAAGACTTGTTTGTTAATTATTTTTTTGTTGGAAAAAATGCTCTAACTATTTGTGTCAAGTAAATGAAAAGTTTATTTTCAACACTTTTGTATCACATTTCAGATATTTCCAATTGCAATGGGTCAAAACAGTTTAATGAACCAACGCAAGAATCAAAATATGAAATTGTTCGTGGCGAATTTTACGATTCAACCATTCAAAATGAAACTGATAATAAAACTGTGAGAAGATCTAAGAAGGTAGCCGACTTAAACATTAAAAATGATGTTCAAAACTTATTTTTACCAGAAAATTCATCACTTAAAAGGAAAGAAAGAACTTACGAAGTTACTGAAGATACTATAGAACTAGAAGAAAGCAAAATAAGCAATGAAGGATACAGTTATGAACCGCCTAAGAAGAAAAATCAAACTCATGGACTATTTGAAATTCTGTCAAAGTACAAAATCAACAAAGACGATGAATTACCGAACTATATCTTATCTCGTAGACATAAAGCATTGATTCCTTCAAAACCACCAGAGCAACCACAAAATCAGATATTCCATAGATATAACAACTTAAATCATTTGTCAGTAGATCCGCTGCTAGCAGTGTTTTTGTCAAATTATGGCTTTTACTTACAGGGCATGTATGGTGTCCATAATCATTACAATAATCTGTATGGATACTTGGCATCGAATAACATTCATAATAATCGCCCTTTTGGTGTTTACAAAATATATTCTGATACGGATTCTTCTCATTAGAGTAAATCATTGTTATGTATCTCATAAGCACAATTATTATCATGAATAAATGTACAGCCGATTACCCGAACTTATTGTTATTTGAGCTGTGACTTATCAATTCGTAATCATTGAGGTAATTTGATCAACAAGACATGTTAAAACATGATCGGCTTCAATTTTTACTGACTACGCTGACTGGTGCTGAAGTTTTGAAAAAATACACAAATTAAATATATCACTTTGTAGATATTTTAGAGATACAAATGACATCGATCGTGACGTCATGGTCATGAGCATAACAAAATATAAAGCAAAAAACCCAAATGGATTGAGAATGAAATCATTTCTGTTGTACCCATTTCTAAACTAAACTAATTTGACAAGACTAAAATTATTAGCTTCTCTTTTCATTCAAATGTCAGAAAAGGATGGCAACAATTTGAGAACTGTCAAATTTAGTTTAGTTTAGATAATGGTATATCAGAATCAACGTCGATATCTTCTTTTACTAGCTTGTAATATGACTAGGAGGAGGTTATCAATGACACTATGTTTTTTCCAAATATTATGTTTCTAAGTATTTTCACTGTTTTCTTTTGAATAAAATCATCATCATCATCATCATCAGCCAGAAGACGTCCACTGCTGAACATAGGCCTCCCACTTTAACCTCCACACTGAACGACAGCCTGCCTTTTGCATCCACTGGATGCCAGCGACTCTCACTATGTCGTCGGTCCATCTAGTGGGAGGCCTACTTACGCTGCGTCTTCCGGTTCGTGGTCTCCACTCAAGAACCTTTTTCCCCATCGGTTATCGGTTCTTCGAGCGATGTGGCCTGCCCATTGCCACTTCAACTTGCAAATTTTAACAGCTATGTCGGTGACTCTGGTTCTTTGGCGAATATCCACGTTTCGGATTTTATCGCGCAAAGAAACTCCGAGCATAGCTCTCTCCATTGCCCGCTGAGTGACTCTGAGTTTTTCCAAAAGGCCAACAGTTAAGGACCACGTCTCAGTACCATATGTCATCACTGTGGTATCTTGGACGAGAAGATGTCACGCAATTTCCCGAACGCTGCCCATCCGAGTTGGATTCTTCGGGCGACCTCTTTGCTTAAGTTGGACTTACCTAACTGAACAATCTGTCCAAGATGGGTGTAATGGTCAACAACTTCGAGAGTATCGTTCCCAACGACTATCGGCACGATATAATTATATTTTGAATAAAATAACCTACCTTTATTGTAATTGGTAAGTCGATTATTATAATAAGGAAACAGAATAAATATCAAAGCTGTATTTACAACTGAAACCTTATTCTATTTTTTCCGTTCTTTTTACAACCGCAAATTTTTCAAAGGCTTCCAACGGTGTTTATGTGAGGCCCGTAAAAATCCAAAGGACTTTTCCGGCCTTTTTTAAAATCATTGCTGAAAACTGCGTAATTTTGCTAACCGATAAGGTATTCTACTGCACTGACTGTAAAGTTTGAATTTGTTTGAGTGAAATAAATAAAAGATAGTCGGTAGTATGTTAGGTGCATTGGAAGCCGTCCAAGAGGACCGTAGTGTGACAGTTTCATAGGTCCTGAAAAGTAGCCTCTAGTTTTAGATTTTTAACTGGTTTATTTCTGTAGCGGAACAGCCGAGAAACACGTGAAAAATTTGTTCTTTAAATATATTTAATGCGAGTTTACTTTGCGTACATTTAAAGTAGGACTCTTGTATCAACAAAGCAAATTTGAATATAAATAGTCGTTTTTGTAACGTTTTATAGAATTTCTATCCTAAATAGAATGAATTTGATTAGGTAATAAGGCTGTAATCCTGTTTAAGTTTTTAGTTTTCTCGGAAAACTTCATAAAATGGGTACATAATCAATATTTTGCCAAAAAAATAAAATAAAACACTTCTCGAAGATATCTACAAATTCATCATCTTACTCAGACTTTTTTCTCAGACCATTTAATCCGTTTTTCAAATAAACGTAAGTGGCAGAACATACCATCGTCTCAAGTCAACTCTCAACTACAAGTACTGGCTGGTTGACTATCTATGCTAGACTAATAGCAACCCAAAATACTCTACAGTTCATTGTTATAGCTAAGTTAAAGAAGTTCTTGTATGTTTAATAAGCTTTTATTGCGATGTTTTCCTCATTAGTTAAACACAAACTTAACTAAATTAAAAAATATACATACTAAACTACAATCTAATAAAGCACTGTCCGCAGGCAACGTTCCCAAAATGCTGGCGGCATTACCGCGTTGAATTGCAATTACTAAGTCATTGCGCAAGGTATCGACCAGTATTTTTTCATACTAGTTTAGAGATTGTTCATCATCATCATCAGCCAAAAGACGTCCACTGCTGCACATAGGCCTCCCCATCGATCTCCAAGAGGGCTGGTTGGGAGCGGCCTGCATCCAGAGTTTCCCTGCGGTCTCTTTTAGGTCATCTGTCCATCTTGTGGGTGGACAGCTACGCTGCACTTACCGGCCTTGGTCTCTATTCCAGAACCTTTCGGCCCCATCGGCCATCCGTTCTACGACAATATTGTAGTCATGGCAGAATCGATGGAAGATCTCAGCATGATGCTCGAAAGCCTCAATTGAGTCTCCCAACAGGTGGGCCTTAAAATGAAACAAGACAAAGGTAATGTCAAATATCCATGTTGTGCCCACCCCAGTATCAGAGATCGTTAGTTAGTGACAATTTCAATACCTAAACATCACCTAGAACCGGCAAATATAATTCTAATCCACGAGCGTGCTGCGTGCGACCAGCCGCGTCGAGTGCCAAGCGCTGCGAGCGCCGGACACCGTTTTATTGTCTTGGACACATTCCAGTGACACTAGTTGGGACACAGTAAACATAACACTACGTGAAGTAAGTAAAGTCTATCATATTTACCTCTTAACAAGCCAAGGACGAGTGTACTAGGTGCTTTCGGATCGGATCGAATCACGCTCGCTCTATTTCGGACTTTGAGAGACTTGCGGTAGGTACTTAATGAGTATTCTGCTGCATCAGGTCGGGATATAGAGAAAAGTCCACCGAATAAAGCTCCGTCACCGTGGAGTACTTAAGCTGCCTAGAAAGAAAAATCCCGAGACCAGAGCCGTGCGGTACTGTATAGTGTTGAAAACCAAGCCCGATTTTGGGTCGCTGTGGTATATGAGTTGTGAGGAGATAATCCTTGTTAGTTTGTATGTATTACCACCATATTGCAGCTATACGACCTCGTTGAAGATGGAGTACGTAACATAGATAAATAGATATAAAAACTAGAAACTATACAGACTTCAAACTAGTATCACAACTGGTGGCCTCATCGTTATAAGCGATCTCTTCCAAGCAACTTTAATAAATAACATAAAACCGGCTCACTTTGACCTGCGATCTAGATCTAGAGTACCCATTCCGGGATAGCCATGTTTACTATTTTCCACCACATCGTCACTTACGTGAGCTGTGGTCAAACGCCTAGTTTGTCGACCATAAAAAAAGATTATAATGATCAGTGAAGAAACAATCTACTTATCTTAGGAAACAAAACCTTAGCTGAGTTTTATGCCAGTTCACTTACTAGTTCACTCCAGCTGTGGCAGTCTATTTGCCCACGGACCCACGCTAACTCGATACAATAGTGCAGTTTTGGCATAAGCTGAGTTATACAGCGCACTCGTTATTGCCATGACTGTATATTTACGAATATTTCGGAACAAAGGCAATTTGATCGTTAAATTTTATGTTTTTTATGCAAATGTTACCAATTTTGTCGAATAAAAGCGACTGGTGTACACAACGATCTAGTTTGATCGATACGAGAGTTATATTTATATTTTTGGATGTTTTGTGTAATATAGTTTTATTTGCCGATGACAGAAAGCAAACAGCAGGGTGTTATATTTAACGTGTATGTATGTATGTTCTCATGTTAGTTAGAAACTTTTGGAGAATTTAAATAACTACTTTTTTTACTTTGATGTCACTTAATAATTTCAACTTTTATTATTGCAACTAGCGGTCAGCCCCAGCTTCACACGGGTATAGATTATAGCCTGTCACCCGGGGATAGTGTAGCTTCCCGTCAGTGAAAGAATTTTTCAAATCGGGTCAGTAGTTTCGGAGCCTATTCAATGCAAACAAACAAACAATTAAATCTGTGCTCTTTATAATATTAGTCATCATCATCATCATCATCATCATCATCAGCCAGAAGACGTCCACTGCTGAACATAGGCCTCCCCCTTTAACCTCCACACTGAACGACAGCCTGCCTTTTGCATCCACTGGATGCCCGCGACTCTCACAATGTCGTCGGTCCATCTAGTGGGAGGCCTCCCTACGCTGCGTCTTCCGGTTCGTGGTGTCCACTCCAGAACCTTTCTTCCCCATCGGTTATCGGTTCTTCGAGCGATGTGGCCTACCCATTGCCACTTCAACTTGCAAATTTTAACAGCTATGTCGGTGGCTCTGGTTCTTTGGCGAATATCCACGTTTCGGATTTTATCGTGCAAAGAAACTCCGAGCATAGCTCTCTCCATTGCCCACTGTGTGACTCTGAGTTTTTCCAAAAGGCCAACAGTTAAGGACCACGTCTCAGTACCACATGTCATCACTGGCAGCACACACTGGTCAAAGACCTTCGTCTTGAGGCACTGTGTTCCCAACAGGTGGGTCTTAAAATGAACATGGACAAGACAAAAATTATGTCCAATGTCCATGTTGAACCCGTGCCAGTAGTCGTCGGGAACGATACTCTCGAAGTTGTTGACCATTACACCTATCTTGGACAGATTGTTCAGTTAGGTAAGTCCAACTTAGGCAAAGAGGTCGCCCGAAGAATCCAACTCGGATGGGCAGCGTTCGGGAAATTGCGTGACATCTTCTCGTCCAAGATACCACAGTGCCTCAAGACGATCAGTAGGAATTGTTCCCCATTAATTACACGTTATTTTTGTAAAATAGAAGCTATATAAGTGTAAAACTTTATACGATAGGTTCGTACCAGACGTTTTGATTTTACGTTTCTTATCTGTACGTCCAAGGATTGAAACAACCTGCCATTGAAACAACATGGCTCTCATATTTCCTGAGATATAATCTGGGCGTTTTCAAGGCCAGAGTAAATAGGTAGAGATCTTCTAACTCTGCGTGCTTCATCTTTAACCACATCGTAGTTTACCAACAACCGAGTTAGTGGTCAAATGCAAACTTATTTGCGTTAAAAAATAAATTTCGAATGGCCATCGCGTGACTTAGGTACTAGTTTTAAATTACCTGTTCTTTTGGCTTCAAATCACGAGTGAATTGGTGTCTTTTAAGCAAGCATGTTCCATCGTAGACCGCGTCATCGCTTAGCATCAGGTAAGTTGCCGGTCAAAGGCAACCAAACTATAAGATATGTAAAAAAAAATAAAAAATTGCCTTCGAAAATTTCAGAATTCGGCGTAAATATAAATAAAACGCCTGACTATATCACACTCGCAACAACACGTAGAACTATCAACATCCCAACTTCACACTAACATTTCCGCATTCCTCGAACCGACAAGTTTCCCATCTATCGAAGTGACCGGAAAATCCTTAGTTTTTCCGCCCGCCACCACGACCGCGTATAAAAGTCGGAAATGAAACTCATTTCCTCTGCGAGGAAAATTGTGAGGGAATCTGACATTGCGTGGAACGGAACGTACCTACATTATTGCGTGCATGATACCTACTACCCAAAGGGACGGAACGCTTCAAACAGAAAAAACGAGCAGAGCGAGAGGTACCACGTTTAGCCATTTGTCCCTTTCACACTACATGTCTTATATACAATGACATTCATGAACACATATTAGTGTGTGGTGTTGCCACTTTTGGAAAAATATTGTAACCGTAAATTTGGTATTAATTTGAGTCCGTACATGATTTTATCAGCATCATTTTTAATTATTTATATTTGTGAAACATAATATCTAAAAGAAAACTCTCATGGTTATTTAGGGTGCATCCGTTTATTATTGTAGTGATATAAATAAGGAATAAATTAGTATGTACGTGTGTTGAGTACTGCTTCCACCTATTCGACGGAGCAGCCAAGTACCAACTGGAAGATTTAGATTCCGTAGACCGGCATGCTATGAGGCTGATTGGTGACAGCAAGCTAGTCGCCAATAAATTACAAAGCCTTGAGCACTGCCGTAAAGTAGCTTGTCTGTCTATTTTCTACCGGATATATTTTGGTGAGTGTGAGCAAAAGCTTCATGACCTTATTCCACCCTCCCCCTATTACTACAGGACAAGTAGAAGGACATCACACTATCACCCCTTCCTCGTGGAAATTCCAAAAATTCGTACACAACGATTTGGGTTGTCTTTTATGATACGTATTGTCCAAGAATGGAACTCCCTGCTGTCCTCCGTGTTTCCTGAGAACTACAATCTAGGCATCTTCAAGGCTAGAATGAATAGATTTCTTCTAGATCAACGTGTTCCATCCTCGGCCACACCGTTGCTTACCATCAGGCAAGTTAGTGGCCAAACGTAGATCTATTCTGTATAAAAATATAAAAAAGTATGAAAAGTAATGAGTAATTAGTATCAGTGATTATGTCAACACTAGAAAGGGACAAATGGCTAAACGTGGTACCTCTCGCTCTGCTCGTTTTTTCTGTTTGAAGCGTTCCGTCCCTTTGGGTAGTAGGTATCATGATTGCGTGTAAATGTGAACGAAGCCGGAGCGGTCTAAATTGTGCAGTTTTCTCATGGTGGGTAGGAAGACTATGGAGCGGTTATCTATACTAATATTATAAAGAGGAAAGATTTGATTGTTTGTTTGCATTGTATAGGCTCTAAAACTACTGAACCGAGTTGAAAAATTATTTCACTGTTGGAAAGCTACACTATCCCCGGGTAACATACGCTATATTATATTTTCAAAAAAGTAGGGATCTTTACTATAACTCCAATAATGTAACCCAAGGTGTAAAAAAATAAGATTTACAATTTCAACTTTGCGTGTTTGACAGTTCTAAGACAGGACAACGTCTGTCAGGTCAGCTAGTCAGTTATATAAATATAAAAAGTATAAAGTTTCAGTACTAAACATAGCTGCCAATTACTTTACTTTATTACCCCCGTGTAATTCTTAACCTCCAAAACAAGATATAAATAAAGATAATTAACATGAATATAATTTATATGACATCAGCCGCTCCATAGAGCAGTTCTGGGCAAGCGTGCTCCATCGTAGGCCGCATCATCGCTTAACATCAGGCGAGTTGGAGGCCAAGCACAAGCCTATTATTTATAAAAAAAAATTGGTTTACATTTTTTATGTGTGAATCTGATTATGTTGTGTAGTTTTTTGTCATCATCATCAGCCAGAAGACGTCCACAGCTAAACATAGACCTCCCCCTTTAATCAGCTGTTCTATAGAAAACGGTCATTGACACTCGACAAATTGTATGGAACAGCTGATATTTATTTTCGTGATTTCAGGGTTGGTCCCATACTAAAAGTTGTTCATAATAATGAGTAAAACTTTTTTTGGCTTCGAGAGTGTTCCCCTTACTCCCTGTATCTCTGGACTGTAGTTATTGGTTTAAATCTATATATATATATATATATATAAAAGCGAAATTCATCTACTCACTCACTCATTAAACAAGAAATCTCGAAAACTACTTGACCTACGAAGCTGAAATTTGGCAGGTAGATTCATTATGAGGTGTGAGGAGGATTTTGCGAAAGGGCCGAATTAAGGATGACAAAAGGGGGTTGTAGTAGCGAGGCCGAAGGCCGAGCTCTACGCGTACGAAGTAGCGGGTTTCAGCTAGTGAACTATATTTTGGAAAGTTTTGCATTGGGACACTAAATCGAATGATATGTTTTCTAATTTTTCTACATATTTTTGGTGGCAAACATGCAGGCGGGCTGCCCAATGGTAAGTAAGCATTATCAGCTATAGATAAACGCCAGAGGCATCACAAATAAGAAAACCAAAAAATTACCGGTAACTACAACCAAAATCACCATTAATAGCTTAAAAAGGTTAAATAAAAGCGCTCTTCATTGTGGCAGAAAGTTCGCATGGGTTAATTCATTAGCGAAAGCTTCCGTAGCTCAATAAGCGCTGATAAAACTGTACCACACTCACACCGCTTGGGGTTCTTACTCTCTTCCTCGCTGGCACTGGACGAGCCATAAGCGGAGAGCGGGTAATTGAATTAGCAAGAAGAAACTAGAGCTTTCGTAGCTCAATGAGTGCTGATAAAACTGTACCACACTCACACCGCTTGGGGTTCTTACTCTGTTCCTCGCTGGCACTGGACGAGCCATAAGCGGAGAGCGGGTAATTGAATTAGCAAGAAGAAACTAGAGCTTTCGTAGCTCAATGAGCGCTGATAAAACTGTACCACACTCACACCGCTTGGGGTACTTACTCTTTTCCTTGCTGGCACCGGACGAGCCATAGGCGGAGAGCGGGTAATTCATTTAGCAAGAAGAAACTAGAGCTTCTGTCGATCAATGAGCGCTAATAAAACTGTACCACACTCGCACCGCACGGGGTGCTTACTCAATTCTTCGCTGGCACCGGACGAGTCATAAAAGAATAGCGGGTAATTGATTTAGCAAGTATAACTTGAACCTTTTTTACCTGCGTTCGAGGTAGGTTCACAATTCTATCCATTTATATTTTATTTTACACGCAAAACAAACAGCTGCTAACTAACATGGTAAATAGTTATACAAAAGCAACAAAAAAGTTTTCACTAATGAGTTTCTCTCTTTTAGTCAGACAATTGTAGTATCTAGTACCCCTCCGCCGTGAATAAATATCACTAAGTTGTGGAGTGCGCTAAATAAGAAAGAAAAAAGGGAATATTTAATTGTACATAATTATATTAAAAACAGTAAAAAAGTCGCTTCAGCCATATTCGAAAGCAATTTTCGAAACTAGTTTCGGAAAAAGAAAAATGATTCTGTTAAGTCGCTGTCGCTATTGCGGTCTCTTCTATAAATAATTTTGGAACTAAAGAGTTTGTAACTTATACTGCAAGCTAAAACTTATTGCCTCCCCCGATGTGAAAACTTCAGATTTCCTTCTTTTATTCGCGGGAACTTGGTTTACCGACTTTAATGAGCTTGATAAATCGTTTATACTTAACGTTACTTTACTAACTAGCTAAGAAAGAAATCAGTAGCTAGTAACTTGATAATTCCTTGATATTATTAACTTTACTTTATGACCTATCAGCAAGGCAAAATACAAGTTTCTATGTCTAATACAATACAATACAATTCTTTATTAATAACTCCATAGTTACATGTCAAACTTTTCCAGTAGGTACACTTTCTACATCGATGTATATAAACTTATATAAACAGTATATGTTAATAATATTATTATGTGTACATAGTTCAAATTAAATAATCTTATTCAGTTAAAAATATTATGAGCAAAAATGTATTTTACAAATGCAGTTTCAAAATGCAGTTAAAGATTTAATAGTTTAGAAATGCAGGGGGACCAACTTTTTGCCATTTTGGCGGGCCATAATTTACAAAATATATACACTTGATAAAAAAGTGACCCTTGAAACCTTACCTTCATTTTTATAAGACCTATTCAAAAACGCAAAATTATAGATAGATAGATAGAAACTCTTTATTGTGTAGGTACACCAGAAATAAAATTTACAACACGATAGAAAACACTTACGAGCTAGTGCCACAAGTGGCGGCCTTATCGCTAAAAGCGATCTCTTCCAGGCCACCATTGGATGGAAAGAATTTACGTAACAGAATTTATTTATATATATTTTTTAATATTTTTTTAATTGAGATCTAAATTAAAATCTAATTTTGGAAAGTTTCATGCCTTAATGAATATAGAAGGTTCTAGAAAAAATCGGGCGGACGGACAGACGAACAGGCGGACAGACGAACAGACGGACAGACGGACAGACGGTTAGACGGGCAGACGGACAGACGGACAGACTGTTAGACGGACCGACGGACAGACGGACAGACAGACGGACGGACATAATAAATTTATAAGGGTTCCTTGTAGGACTACGGAACCCTAAAAACAGTTCTTTTCTCTCAGGGCCTACCGAAAAGCCCTGGTAAGCCCTGATAGGCAGTGCGTTTACTGAACAAAGAATGGACTAGGCTAGCCTGTTCCAGTACTCTTGTGTGTTAAATTGTGAATAGACTTCCTGTGCCATGGATACAAGTGTTCTAAATAACGGGGTGGTACAGCTCTAAGACGAATAAATCTCGAGACCTGAAGCAACCGACAAATATAATGAAATTATATTTCTCGTCTCGTAGCGTCAAATTATTATTATTACATAATTATTTATTAGCTATGTTTTTTTGTTTTTTAAGTAATTGTAAAATTAAGTCAGCTGAGATTGCGAACTCGTAGATCGTTGTAATCGTATCCAGGTCCTCACGATACAGGCTGTGCCCAGTGTGAGGACCGTTAGATAATTCTATCGAGGGCACAAAATCTCTGTATAAGCATGTTCAATTTACTTTAGTATAATTTATCTGTAATAATATCTGTAAATGTTTATACAGTAATAAATATATTTTAATTTTCATTTTTTTTTCCATTTATAATAGCAAAAAATTCTGAACTAAATAAGAAACATAATAAGCCTTTATTATTATGTAAAAAAAACTTAATATTTGATATTTATATAGCAAAACTAATGTTTTGATGATCATTGCTCATACACATAGATATATTTGCTTATAAATAAATTCAAGATTGACCAAATTTTATGGAACATGCAGAAAATTAACTTTACAGATTTTCTCTCTTTAAAGCACTGAATAACACGCTTTTTTGCCACAGAAGGAAAACAAGCAGACGGGCTGCATGATGGTGAGCAGTCACCGTCGCCTATGGATACTTGTAACACCAGAGGCTTTACAAATACGTACGCTTACATTATTGCTTGATATGTATAGTTTTTTGTCAGTTCCCTAAGGTTCAGGTTGACGGTCCAGTGTTTGTTTTGTCCAAGCCAGTGCGCACCTCTCCATAAAATGTTGGATGCATTGCACTGCGCCCAACTTTTTACTTTTTGCACAATTTTAATTTTTTTTTGCACTTTTGTAGAGCCACTCGTATTTAGTACTTTTTATTGTTCAATTTTCAGTTCATGTAAAGTTGGTTTGTAATAAAGTTTTTGAACATATGAATATTTTTTTAGCTACTTCATTTCATCATCATCAACATTCAGTTATAGGACGTTCACTGCTGGACGTAGGCCTCCCTCCCTAGGCCTTGAACTCCAAAAGGACCGGTCGGAAGCGGCCTGCATCCAGATTTTTCCTGCGGTCTCTTTCAGGTCTGTCCATCTTTTGGGTGGACGTCCTACGCTGCGCTTACCGGAACGTGTTCTCCATTCGAGAACCTTTTGGTGCCATCGGCCGTCTGTTCTATGTGCTGTGTGCCCTGCCCATTGCCACTTCAAGTTTTTATCCGGTGGGCTATGTCATGTAAAAGTAAAAAGTAAAAGTATGTACGTAAAAGGTACTTCGAATACAAATTTATATAAATGTTCACCATAATGCAACATAACCACCAAATAATAAGTGCTAAAAAAATTATCTTGTAAAAGTACTTTGTCTACACCACATAAAAGTTGATGATGATGATGATGATAGCTCGGGCGTTTTACCACAGCTCACCTGATGTTAAATGATCGTGTATTCGAATTAAATAATTCAAAAAAGGTTTGATATTTTCCGAATACACATTCTTTGTTAGTGCAAATATTATTACGTAAAAGATACAAAATTCTTCATTTCGTCCATTTGTCCTGTTAGAGCAAAGTTGAAGGTAAAATAAAAAACAAAATTAGCGTAAAATTAGAATTTTATGAGTGAATTTCCCCCCTCGGATGAAAGTCTCGAAGGCAGACCTGCTTCCGGCCCTTAAATAATAACGTCGGGTAATGATACAAAAAATGCGGGATTTTGATGGAAATACTTTAAATATTCATGAAAGATGTGCTTAGGTTGTCTCTTGAGGAAAGGTTTTATAGAAACGCTAAGTAGATCGTAATTCTAATATTTTCGGACGAGTGCTTTTATTAACTGAACAAAATAAAAGCAACGCATTTGAAATGCCTAAATTACTTAGCGTATTATACAAATAAACCGGTCAAGTGTGAGTCGGGCTCGCGCACTGAGGGTTCCGTACCACCACAAAATTCCATAACAAAATTACCAGTTATAACTTGGTAATGAACATAAACTTGTCACAGACTCGCACTTGGCTATTTTTTATTATTTGTTGTTATATTTAGAGTGTGTTCTATAATCGTGTTAAGTTCCACGCTTGTTAATATTACGGTTTTTACATTAGAGCTAATACAAAAATACGTAAAAAAATACGTTTGTTGTATGGGGTACCCTTTCATTTTTACTTTTAGACTTTTTATTGTTTGTTAGTTAATCCGCCGTAACATTACATATTCTTTGAAAATTTCGACTGTCTATCTATTACGGTTCAAAAGATATAGCTGTTAATAGGTATGAAAGACAGACGGACAGACAGACAGACATCGTAGGTTTAATAGGGTCCCGTTTTTAACCTTTGGGCACAGAACCAAAACAAAAAATACGCTTTAAGTGACTCACCGGATCAACCAGAAAGCTAGCGCAGCTTAGTACCTAGTGGTTGTCGCAATAAACCCGGGTGGCGTTGATATTAATCCTACCACATTTTTGTTTTTATATTTTAAAAACTTAAAATCTATTTAAGTTATATGCTGTCGAATAACATTTGCAAACATTGATCCACAAAAAGTTACTTCAGTGTGGATGCACTTTAACTGTTCACAAAGCGTTGGTTTATTAAAGTGATTTAACCATGCACAACATTCCTTACCAGGAACTCCCTTCTCTTAAAACCTCCTGCCGCAGCCATCCACTGCTCTTAATAGGTCCCCACCACACGACATCCCCTCTCCTTAATCATGGGAGAGCTATTAGCAGTTAATTACTCGTTCGAGAAGATTCCAGGGACTAATGGTGAGGGATCGCATTATCTTAACTTTATTTTGAGCGTTCAACGTTCCCTTGTAGAGTATAAGGAAAAAAAATATATTTATAAGGTTTCAGCATACTACCGCTACGCTACATTGGGTATATTGTTACTTAATTTTTAACCCCCGACGCAAACAGAGGGGTGTTGTAAGTTTAACGTGTGTGTGTGCGGCACTGAAACATGGTCTCTTACTATGGTTCTCATAAACTAGCTCAAAGTCGCACAACGAGCTATGGAGAGGGCTATGCCTGGGTTCGGTCGCGATAGACAGACGGACAGACAAACAAACAGTGTAGACTTAGTAATAGGGGCCGTTTACACCTTTTGAGTACGGAACCCTCAAAAGATAAAATAGCTAATAATCTTGAAACGGCTCAACTGATTTTCTTCCATCTTAGCTGAAATCACGCTTGATCAAGTCACCACTCAAACGAAAAAATTGCAAAACCAAAATCAGTTCAGCCCTTTGGGAATCATGATACCACATACATACATACACCATATCATCATTTCAGCCATAGCATCCAGCGTTTCCCTGCGGTTTCTTTTAGGTCGTCTGTCCATCTTGTGGGTGGATGTTCTACGCTGCGCTTACCGGTCCGTGGTCTCCATTACAGAACTTTTCGGCCCCATCGGCCATCTGTTCTGCATGCTATGTGCCGACTGGCACTTGGTAATCCGGTGAGCTATCTCATGTAAAAATAAAAGGTAAAAGTATGTATGTAAAAGGTACTGCGAATACTAATTTATATAAATGGTCACCATAATGCACCATAACTATCAACTAATAAGAGCTAATAACGAATCTTATAAAAGCTTGTACTGCTAGTCTGTGGAATGCGCTGCCTGAATGGGTGTTCCCCGATGGTTACAATCTGGGTGTCTTCAAATCACGAGTGAATCGGTTCCTTCTAGGCAAGCGTGCTCCATCGTACCGCATCATCGCTTAACATCAGGCGAGATGGTGGACAAACGCAAGCATATTACCTATTATTTAAAAAAAACTGTCCTGTCTACACTGATAAGCAAGTCATCATCATCATCATCATCAGCCAGAAGACGTCCACTGCTGAACATAGGCCTCCCCCTTTAACCTCCACACTGAACGACAGCCTGCCTCTTGCATCCACTGGATGCCAGCGACTCTCACAATGCCGTCGGTCTATCTAGTGGAAGGCCTACCTACGCTGCGTCTTCCGGTTCATGGTCTCCACTCAAGAACCTTTCTTTCCCATCGGTTATCGGTTCTTCGAGCGATGTGGCCTGCCCATTGCCACTTCAACTTGCTAATTTTAACAGCTATGTCGGTGACTCTGGTTCTTTGGCGAATATCCACGTTTCGGATTTTATCGCGCAAAGAAACTCCGAGCATAGCTCTCTCCATTGCCCGCTGTGTGACTCTGAGTTTTTACAAAAGGCCAACAGTTAAGGACCACGTCTCAGTACCATAATTATGTCATCACTGGCAACACACACATACACACACACATGTCCATGTTGAACCCGTGCCAGTAGTCGTCGGGAACGATACTCTAGAAGTTGTTGATCATTACACCTATCTTGGACAGATTGTTCAGTTAGGTAAGTCCAACTTAGGCAAAGAGGTCGCCCGAAGAATCCAACTCGGATGGGCAGCGTTCGGGAAATTGCGTGACATCTTCTCGTCCAAGATATCACAGTGCCTCAAGACAAGGGTCTTTGACCAGTGTGTGTTGCCAGTGATGACATATGGTGGTTAAACACAAGCCTTTTATATAAAAAACTGTCCTGTGTACACTGATAAGCATGTCCTACAATGTAACTACCCTCCGTATAGTGCAGAGCGCGAGTCGCACTTTTAATATGAATTTATGGCATGCTAATGGGCGTTGTAATGCTCGCAGCGAGTGCACTCGAGTAATCTGTTGCTATTGTGAGTTATTGTACCAGGGCAGCGCTGCCGTGTACTGGCTTGTAAACACCCATGTACCCAAGTAACTACTCATATGTATTTTTATTGCTAAATAATGTTATGGCACATACTTAAGGCGAGGTTTTTCCTTTTTTTCAAGCAACGCTTATTACGGGGAAAAACCTCGCCTTATTTTTCCCTTTTTTAAGCAACGCTTATTACTACAGATGACAATCCCTCTGCGTTCGCTAACTAGTCCGGTCCATCTGTAGAGGCCAAAAGGCCAACATTACAAGTCAATATCAACAAAAAAAAAAAACAGATGACAATAATCCTTGGTTTATTGTATTAAAGTCGCATTTAGCGAAACAAAATGATGGCCCTTACACACAGTCGTGCGTTTCGTTACTACTATTTTTGGGGTTTTTCTCATATTTTTCGAAAAGTATAGCTGTAACATAAAATGTACCTCCTCACCGATTTCCTTCATAATTATGAAATCTATCTATCAATACATGGCAGACATAATTTAATAAATAGGTAATTGAATTAATAAAAAAAAAAACAGGGATAAAAGCGCAAATCAGTGCTACTTTGATATATATATATATATATAGCGAAAAATGTGCTTAATCGTGTTTCAGTCTCATGGGTTTCCGAGATAAAACATTCAATTTTGTTATAACACCATTTTTTTATTTTAAACTAACCATGGAGCTATGCACACTTAAACTAGAATGATCATAATTGCTAAAAGTCAGAAATGAGTGTCTTAAGACGAAAGCCTTCGACCAGTGTATGTTACCACTGTTACCAGTGATTACATACGGCACAGAAACATGGTCTCTCACTATGGGCCTCATAAGTAAGCTCAAAGCCGCACAACGAGCTATGGGGAGGGCTATGATTGGGGTTTCTTTACGAGATCGAATCAGAAATAAGATCTGTACACGAACGAAAGTCACCGACAGCCCACCAGGATAGCAAGTTGAAGTGGCAGTGGGCCGGCCACATTGCCTGAAGAACTGATAACCGATGGGGTAGACGAGTTCTGGAGTGGAGACCACGTTTAGGCAAACGTAGTGTAGGAGTGACAACCTTTGTAAACGGCGGGTTTTTAAAACTGGATGCAAAGATTTGCTGACCGAGCTCAGTGGCATGCACTAGAGGAGGCCTTTGTCCAGCAGTGGACTGTTAAAATATGATGATGGCTATAACAACAGAAGATATATTTTTTTTGTTTAAATTAGAACCGCTGTCAATGCATATTGTAATTGCAATGCATAATGTTATTGTAAGAAATCTGCTGAGCCATTTGCACCCATATAAAAGAAACGTCAGTGATTCGAAATCAATTAGCAACTGTGATGCGGACAAAGAACTTTGAGACCTAACCCAAAAAGGTAAGGTCCAAATTCTTTGGATGTGGAGTTCGACGCGTTGACAATAATAAGAATGTTCATTCAAGGTTCTGTCATAATGCCTGGTGACAAATTTTCCTTCTCATTTCCATTCTATTTACTTCTCTTTTCTGTGGCTATAACTAGGGGCTTTGTTTGGGGCAGTGATATTAGAAAAAAAAAACCTTATCCTGAAGAGTGGGCAAAGCACCAGAAATACTTGCTCGTAAGTGATTTGGTTTCTTCTAGGCAAGCGTACTACATCGTAGATCACATAACCACTTATCATCAGGCGATGTGGTGGACATAAATACAAGCCTATTTTCAATAAAAAACCAGAAAATCTATCAAATTGAGACCTTAATTACTAATTAGTAGCAGGCTAAGTATCCGCAACCGATAACCGATGGGGAAGAAAGGTTCTGGAGTGGAGACCACGAACCGGAAGACGCAGCGTAGGGAGGCCTCCCACTAGATGGACCGACGACAATGTAAGAGTCACGGACATCCAGTGGATGCAAAAGGCAGGCTATCGTTCAGTGTGGAGGTTAAAGGGGGAGGCCTATGTTCAGCAGTGGACGTCTTCTGGCTGATGATAATGCAGTTTCCGCAAAATAAACATTTTGAATTTGAAATTTGAATTTAAGAATCAGATGGCTGTTTCCCCTTGTCACTCTTTTTCATGTAGGTATACCTACATTAAAAACGTTTTCAATTTACTTCAAAGTTCATCAAATTCCCTGAATCCCGTTTGATTCCTGAACCGTCACCGTGTTTAATCTAAAGCCCGTCCCGTCTGTAACGGACGAAGTGGCCGATGCTACCCTCTATCATGCAAAAACTCTATAAAGCACGGCTGTTCAACTCATTTTGAAGACGGGCCTTAATTTTGATTCTTTCATCATCATCATCATCATGGACATAGGCCTCCCCCTTTAACCTCCACACTGAACGACAGCCTGCCTTTTGCATCCACTGTATGCCCGTGACTCTTACAATGTCGTCGGTCCATCTAGTGGGAGGCCTCCCTACGCTGCGTCTTCCGGTTCGTGGTCTCCACTCCAGAACCTTTCTTCCCCATCGGTTCTCGGTTTTTCGAGCGATGTGGCCTGCCCATTGCCACTTCAACTTGCAAATTTTAACAGCTATGTCTTTGATTCTTTGCCAGTTGGAAAATAAATAGTATAAATAGCTACAAGATGGAGCGTTTAAAAAATCTACAATCATCTCCGAGCTGGCAAAGCATCGACAATAACGTTAGTGCTGGATGTTTTCGTAAGCGGTGGTTACCATTTATCATTAGGCGAACCGCATGATTAGTTGCCGCTCTGTATCTGTTTAAAAAAGATGGAACAACACTGAGAGTGTTGCAGGTTTCTGTAAGTGGCGGTTGCCGCTTACCATCAAGCGCACCACATGCTTGTTTGCCGCTCTCTTTGGTACAAAAAAAGTGGAGCAGGTTCAAGTGCCGAACTAGCTATCAGCCTGTTTGACCTACATTTAGAAACTTGTCATGTTACCCTTCGACAAAAATAAAATTAATGCACGTGCCCTAACCATTGAACTTGTTCAGTAAAAACGGGTCAAAACCGTCAGACATATACTTCAATAATTGATTAAAAAATGTATAGTACATATATTTGTAAGAAAAAATAGATACTGGTTTTATTTGTGTATTTACACTTCGGGAAAGCATACGAATGCATAATTTTCTTAAATATAATATTCGGGACATTCGGGTAATTTTTTTTTCACACCCGGTCATCTGACCCCAAACTAAGCAAAGCTTGTGATATGGCTGCCAGAGACTGATATACATACATATATAGTTTTAAATACATACTTAAATAGATATTAATAACCAAATATAGAACAAACACAAATGTTCATCGCATAAATGTTTGTCCTAGATGGGAATCGAACCCACGCCCCCAAGCTCAGAAGGCAGGTTCACTACCAACTGGACCAACGGGTTAACTGGAGCAACGGCTAAAATAGACTCGTGTTGCACTTCTTACGGCTAGAGACCGACTGTGACGAAGTGAGCGCCGTCGCTCATTTTGTAATCTTCGAAAACGCGCTTCTACTGGGCCCGTCCATTCATATTATTTTGGTCGAAGATGTTACCTAGCCATTTGCCGTGTTTTTCTAAAACTGCCCAATAAGATGTACCGCTCTAGGCCCTGGCGCATTGCGGGCAACTCAAAACCACTGGCTGGCCGCTGGCTTTACAGCCCGCGCGGGCCAGATGTTGGGCAGTCCTGATACAAAGCTACGAGTAGGTGTCTACTCGGGCTCGACGGACTCACCAGACCGAGTAATGCCGATTAAGCTCGGATCTCTTTTTTGGGTTCCGTGGGTGAAAATGGATCGGATTTTTTTAGAGTTCACAGGCTAAGGCTGTATTTAAGTTTGCTGTAAAACTGAGCTTTGTTTCTTATGATAACAGTAAATTTTGAAAATTATACATTTACTTACTTATTATAAATAGAAAAGTGTGTTTGTTTGTTGGTTTATTTGTTCCTCTCTCACGCTTTAACAGAGCAACGAATTGACCTGTTTTTTGCATACAGATAGTTTGAAGGCCGGAGAGTGACAAAGGATACTTTTCATCCCAGTAGTGTACAATTTCTGAGGGAATGTCAACGTGGGTTAAACCGAAGGTGCAGCGAGTTGAAAAAAAAGTATAAGGGTTTTTCACAGCTGTACGGGTTCCCGAAGAAGAGACATACGTGGGGAGGTGCTAGATTCTGAACATCGTTTCCCAGCGACGCAGATTATTTCGTACAGGGGCCTTACGGACAACTGCTATTGCAGCACCTAATCCGCTCAGTTAGAAAATCACGCGACCGCAAACCGTATCTCGGCGCGATAAGGTTCACGTTCGGTGTGATTTTCCAACTGAGCGGATTAGGTGCCGCAATAGCAGTTTTCCGTAAGGCCCCAGGACTTGCCTCCGCGTAGATCCCGTTTCCCGTATATCATTGAAACCAGAGTAAAAGATTTATTTAAAATGTGCCACATAGTCGTAATTACTGATCCATTTTTTTATGCAAATTCTTAGAGTTACTAACCTTCTTCCATGTTTATTAAACACAATCAAACAATTGAATGTCATTATACTTTGTGTATATATAAATATTCGGGACATTATTGCACACACGGTCATCTGACCCTAAACTAAGCAAAACTTGTGACATGGCTGCCAGAAACTGATATACTATAAGATATGATATAATATAGTTTTAAATACATACTTAAATAGATATTAACAAACCACATATACAACAAACACAAATGTTCATCACATAAATGTTTGGTAGTTGATTGAATCAGGCGTTACTATGCGGAAATTTGTCATATACAAAAAAACATAAATGTTTGTCCTAGGTGGGAATCGAACCCACGCCCACACGCTCAGAGTGCAGGTTCACTACCAACTGGACCAACGGGCCATCTTATTTCCTACTGAACCTCCTAACATTTCCTGGCACTCCAGCCTTTTCCACTTAAATTTTCTTGTTCTAAAATCGGATTACCATTTGAGTTCTGTGTGTTTGATACTCATTTACTCGTGTCCCAACTTCGTACGTCACGAGACTGATATGGAGGTATTTGTCCCAAGTCTGTGCCTACCCGGGACGAGGCATCCCAATTCAATAGAAAGGTCAGTCTAAAATCACATTATAAATGCAAAAGTAACTCTCTTTGACACACACCACACCACCATCAGCCATTAAACGTCCACTGCTGAACAATGCCTCCCTCTTAGAGAGGGGTGTTGCCATAATCCCCACGCTTGGCGGCGGCTTGGAGATCGCAGTACGTTCACCGTGTACTAACAGGACGCTGCTGCCCATCCTCCGGTGGTCCTGGTCGCAGTTTTAGGACATACCCGCCTTTATTAACTAAATAAAATACAAGCTAAAACTAAAACTACAATTACAGTTAGACTGCCCGTAGATCGTTGAAGGTCTAAAGACAATCCAAATGCTCAACACCACTACCAGTTGGCAGCGTACCCAGCATGCTGGCGGCATTGTAAATGGTTGAACAGATTTTGAAGTGCGATTATATGCTTTTCATATCATTTATTTAGAAAAGATAGATAAGATAAGATAAGATAAGATAAGATAAGATAAGATAAGATAAGATAAGATAAGATAAGATAAGATAAGATAAGATAAGATAAGATAAGATAAGATAAGATAAGATAAGATAAGATAAGATAAGATAAGATAAGATAAGATAAGATAAGATAAGATAAGATAAGATAAGATAAGATAAGATAAGATAAGATAAGATAAGATAAGATAAGATAAGATAAGATAAGATAAGATAAGATAAGATAAGATAAGATAAGATAAGATAAGATAAGATAAGATAAGATAAGATAAGATAAGATAAGATAAGATAAGATAAGATAAGATAAGATAAGATAAGATAAGATAATGTTTATTTCTAAGCATAAGTTACATGGACATTAACACAGAATACAAAGAGAAGTAGAGAGTTACACAGTATTAAAAAGATAAAAGTATTAAGAAGGTTAATAAAATACATTTCTAAATCAGATATTCTGTGCGCTACCAATGGGCCCCAAACTAGGCTAAATAGCTAAATAGCTAACTAAAACATGGAAAGTTGGAGCCAAACATAGATCATTTCGTTTATTCCATTCTGTCCGACTAGTAGTTTGATGATCTAACCGTTTGGATAAAAATATTACAATTTGTTAAACTGGCTAGTTGAACAACAAATTTTACACAACACGCAAATTTTGGACAAAAATACTCGTATTTCAATTTGTTAAACTGGCTAGTCGAACAATTTGGACACGCAAATTTTATTCCAGATAGAACTACTGGTACTAAAGTACAGTGAAAACAAATATTTTATACTTAACTATCTTTATTTTTTATTATTCTATTTATGTATCGAAAATGACGCATGTTTGTTTGTTTGCTCATATTTGAGGCGACACAAAACTAAGGCTCATGTCGATTCCATAATACTTCTGATATGTTTGTGTCCCAAACCTAGATGTATACTTACGTCCCAGTCGTATATATGTCCCGGTTTGTCCCGGGTACTCGCATCGTAATTGATTTTTTTGAAGGGTTCTTTATTTGATTTGAAGGGTTCGAGGTGACGGGAGAGTGCCGTTTAGAACGCTTGTGTTTTAATTGGATGATATTTGATTTTAACCGTGTTTTATTTTGCATTTATTTAGGGGATCTAATTGTTAGGACGGAATATACTCTTGCATCGAGGTTTTATGAAGAATTTTGGAATATTTCGACTGAAAAGATAATTGTCGCGTTGGTGCGGTTACACATAAAGATTTTTTCCACAGAAAAGAAGAAAAAAAACGCAGAAGAAGTTATACTTCAACAAGGAACCCTAAAATTATAACTAGGGAAAAAATATCAACAATTTAAAACATGCTTTTCTCGTGATTCGAACCTAGCTCCTTAGGCTTCTCAATCCATTAGCGACACCATTACACTACCGGATCTGCTAGTTGCAGTGCGAAAAAAGGATACGCATTTCGCAACCATACGAGAGAGAAAAATTCCCCCTCCATGGTAGCGTTAAACGTTTAACGCAACCTTGTTGCAAGTCACATAAGAAGTATAACTTCAAAAAATGTTTTCTTCCCCATCGGTTATCGGTTCTTCGAGTGATGTGGCCTGCCCATTGCCACTTCAACTTGCAAATTTTAACAGCTATTTCAGTTTTATGTAACTTCGCAATTTACCATTAAATTAGTCTGACAAGTAAAAGCAATGTACACTAAATGACATCGCCCTGTAATTCCTTACAGTGACGCTATTTGCCTGAGACAAGGGTGACCGTATAAAACGGACAAGAATTTTAATTTACCCTCGTTAGAGTCAAACGGCCCGTTACTTTTCGTTACCTACAGTGTCAACTGGCAACACTGTGAGGAACGCAGAGAATTCGCCAACTTAAAACGTATACACTTCGACACGGATAAAACTGAACGAGGTTAAAAGTTCAAGCTGTCGTCTTATTATTTATTTTATTTTAAACCGAGTTCAGGGGAGGTTATCAATTCGACAGTATGTTTTTTTTTTGTATGTTTGTAACGCAATTACATGGCCAATTATGAATTGACTTTGATGGTACCATATAAATTTTATCGAAGTTGATTTAGAAGTTTTTGAGAAATCAACAAAAACAAAAAATATAATATCTACACCTTTAGTTCTTCTTCTGAGATTTACACAGGTGCCATTTTGGTTTGTGGCCCCTTCCATCAGCGAAAAATTTGAAGAGGACTTTCAATCTCTGTTTTAACTGTAATTTTTTTACATTTTTAGTTTTAGTTTGTTTTATACATGTAGGTATAGTCTTTAAGTCGTTTTTAGGGTTCCATACCTCAAAAGGAAAAAGAAAACCCTTATAGTATCACTTTGTTGTCCGTCTGTCCGTCTGTCCGTCTGTCTGTCTGTCCGTCTGTCTGTCTGTCGGTCTGTCAAAACCCCTTTTCTCAAGGACGCGTAAAGGTATCAAGTTGAAATTTATTTCGAATACACAAGTCTATGGTTTCTTTCAGCTTTAAAACAACCAAACTTGTTAACGTCCTTTGCGATTTCACAAAGGAATCAAAACCTATAGGGTACTTTCCGATGACTTAAAATCATAAAAATTGGCAAGAAGCAAGGTCTTGCAACACATAATTATAAAGGGAAAAATCTGGAAGTTGTAATTTGATTCACATAAAAGAAAATGTTTTTGCTATTACAAACTTAAATTTTGTAGTCGGTTTGTATGGAAGGACCTGTTTGCCAACTACAAAGTATAGTTTGACATTAAATATCTCAATTTTTTAAACCTTTTTTCGTTAAGAATCGATTTCCGTGATAGATTTACATACATATTTATTTTTTTACGGAACCCTCAGGGTGCGGGTCCTACTCACACTAGTCCGGTTTTTTTTCCCACTAAATAATTATTATCTATTTAAGTTTTATATAAAGACAAACGTAGTAACAGCGCTCTCATCCACGTTTATTCAAATCCTTGTTGCAGTTATCCTTTTAATCCCGTGTTTTTGTATAGATGTACCTTGCTTGCGAAAATATACCATTTGGTGAAAAAGTTTACCACCTTTTGTGAAATGTACATTGTTTTTGTAGAGAATACTTGTATTTTCGTTGCATTTCGTTTAGATGAAACGCTTGTTTATCTTGGTTCTAGAAGTAATAGTGTTTAACGAGTAATTTGCCAGTTTCAAGTTTTGTAAACTTTCATGGACTCTGACTTGAAGACAATTCAGAGTCCATGAAAGTTATTTACGGACAAGTCCAAATTATGCCCTAGTAAAGTGGTGGATATTTACAAGAAGCTTCGATGAAGTATTTTTTTTTTGACGCGGATATGTCCGCGTTTTACCACCATTTCGCCTGTTGGTAAGCGACGATGTGGTCGAAGATGAAGCACGCAGACTTAGAAGATACCTATTCACTCTGACCTTGAAAAGGCCCAGGTTATATATCTCAGGAAACAAGGAAGCGGGCAGGTTGTTCCCATCTTTGGCCGTACGGATTAGAAATGGCCGTTTTGGAAACAACGGGAACATACCTGTTTTTTTTTTTAAATCTTTATTTTTTTAAATGGGGTTTTGTCATGAAATGACTATGCCACCCCGTTAAGCCCCTATGCCCTATGTTTTAATCTGAAATTGTATGAATATTGACATTTATCTAATTTTAATCTGACATTGTATGTGTTGACATTTATTTAATTATTGATCTGAAATTGTATGTTTGACATTTATTTAATTTTAATTTGACTGTTATCTGACTGAATGTATTTTATTGTTATTTTGTTTATTGTAGGTAATCTTGTGACATTTGTTATGATATTGTGTTATTAATGTCATTAGTGTAAGTCGTTTTTGTGCGGTGCTAATTTGAAATAAATAAATAAATAAATGCCCCTGTTTGTTCACCTCGTTATATAACTTTTCCACACTCAAGCACGTTCACCCATCCAAAAACAAAGGGTCTCAACACAATGTATGGAACAGCGAAAACGTAGCGCACTTCAAATGTTCATCAAATATATTTAGAGAAAAGTATACATCGGGCTTCTTTAACCTTTAGCTTAACAAAAATAACATAGTATTTCACGTACCGCTTACCAAAACTGACACAGTACTCACACTTAATCTAAAAAAAAAGTAATCTCTCAGCAGCGGCAGCTCGCTTCGTAAACGAGATTTGCGTACGGCTACTGTCGCGATCATTTATCACGCCCACACGTGGGACGGCGACAATCCCACTCGCTGCACTTGGATGAAAACGCCATGGGACATGAAACTAATAAAATGCTAGAGCAAAGTTTTTCTTGAGAATGAGAATGTCATCATAAATAACAAAAGATAATGGCGTCGATTCTGTCATGACAAACCAATCTGACAGGACTAAAATTATCTGCCTCTCTTTTCATCAGAGTGCATCAGCAGTGCAAGTACCGTTCTTTATCGCACGTCAAATTCGATAAAATGCCATAGAATCGATCATAGACAGTACTGACCAAATGGCATTTTATCGAATTTGACGATCTCAACTGTCAAATTTGATGATCGATAAAGAACGGTACTTGCACTGCTGAATCGATGCCAATTGGCATCGATTTTGTACTAAACTAAATTTGACAGCACTAAAATTGTTGCCATCCTATTCTTACATATTAAAATGAAAAGAGAGGCAGATCATTAGTCCTGTCAGATTGGTTTAGTTTAGTGAGTGACAGAATCGACACCTGTTACAATACGATTACTGTTCAATGACGTAAAGAATACCAGTTACTGTTACTGTCCTGCCCACAGAAAAGAGAAGTAAATATAACGGAAATGAGAAGGAAAATCTGTCGCCAGGTATTATGACAGAATCTTGCTTGAACATTCTCATTTATGTCAACGCATCGAACTCCGCATCCAAAGAACTTGGACCTTACCTTTTTGGGTTACGTCTCAAAGTTCTTTGTCCGCATCACAGCTGCTAACTGTTTTCAAATAACTGACGTTTCGTTAATATGGGTGCAACTGGCTACAAAAAAAAATCTTACAAAAATGCCTTGACAGCCGTTCTAATTTAAACAATTATTTTTTTATTTTCTGTGGTCGTGCCACACGTTAATTTTTGTGGTCCAAGGCAGTGTCAGACGTTTACCATTGTTGCGATCGGCCATTTTAACGGACAGGCATTAAGCCACACCAGTAGAAAGTTACTTATAATTATTGTGTAATTATTGGTGAACTATATTATTTATTAAGTATTTTGAACGTGCTTTCATGATGTTTCTAAATTTCCATAGAAGCTAGAGACATAAAATATGGAGTTTTGGAAGCTATCTCCACTACCTAAAAAAATAGTATTAGCTTTATAGATGTATGTAGAAAAAAAAATAAAAAATATAAAAATATAGTTTTATTGTCAAAAAACATGTGTTTTTGGCCACATTCCATTTGGTAAGTATCCCATTTGGTAAACCTCTTTAAGTTGCGTTTCGTAAACTATTTTATTCTGCAGTATGTAGGTACAGTTAATTTTGGGAAAAAATGTTTGGTTGAAAATCCCGTTGCGCGAGACCGGGAACAAAAATTGTAAGTCAAATTGACGTCTCAAATGGTAAGCGGGAATATACTTGAGATGCGTCAAAGAAACAGTTACGCCTGATACCTAATAACTGTTAATAACCGTAATTCATAGTTTAAGGTGACCAATGACGCGTCTCGTAGTTTATATATCCAAGAGTCTAGATCTACGAGATTTATCCCCGGGAAGGGGAGATGAAAAATTCCCTTGACATCTTGCGACTAATGCGCCTGGAAGGTTAGCTTGGGTTGCCAGAGTTTGGGAAAATCTACTATAACATTGAGGAAAATTTTAAAGTTTTTCTTTACTTGCTTGTCATGTAGGCTGAATGGTAGTAAATTGTATGAAAAGCCTTTACTGTAATCGTTAATTTCATACCAAATTTCACTCAAATTCATTCAACTGTTACACAAAAAAAAAAAAAAACATTTATATATTAGTGTATAGATCAGTGGAAATTGCACACTGTGCGTTTCACACGATCCTTCTTGCCTCATACCTGCAAAATGTGGAATGAGCTACCTTCTTCGGTGTTTCCGAGAAGCTACAACATGGGGTTCTTCAAAAGGCGAGTTAATCGAGTTCTAAAGGGTCGGCAACGTATTTGTGATGCCTCGGGTGTTACAAGTATCCATAGGCGACGGTGACTGCTTTCCATCAGGCAGCCCATCTGCTTGTTTGCAACATATGGCATAAAAAAAAAAAGTGTATGTTGGTTAATATCATTATAATTTTGAACTTTTCCGAGGTTCTTGGACATACCGGTTTCCTGAAGATGGATGGTGGATCAGGGTCTATCGTCTCTCTCTCTGAAAGAAGGCTTGTGTCCCAGCAGTGGGAACGTGATAGGCTGATGATGATGATGATGATGATGGTATATTAGTGTGAATTTAAATCCAAAATCTTCTTAAATGTTTTCCTCTTTCACTCTGCAACAAATCAATGGATCGCCATGATTTTTTGCATAGAGGTATTTAAAGGACGAAAAATAACATAGGTTACTTTTTATCCCTAAAAATGTAAGGTTCCTGAAGAAATGCCCACGTGTGTGAAAACTTGGGAGTAGCTAGTTTGTGATACATTTAATGAACATTATATACAAACATACATACAAAATTCTTAAAATATTATTTGGACTTACCTTAAACATGTTACCTAACATATTCATCATCATCATCCACAGCCTTCCTTATCCCACTGCTGGGTATAGGCCTCTCTCTTGCTATGCCATCTGCCTCAGTCCTGTGCTAATCTAGTCCAGGTTCGACCTGCGATAGTAATAGTAACCTAACATATTATGTACGTGAATTTTATAATATGCAACAAATTATTGTGTTTTGTGTGATAAATCATAATCCAGTTCTCACTTTTATATAACTTTATTCATATTCTTTATTCCTACGTATTGCAGTTTTCAGACCAATATGCTTTCGCTATGAACGCTCAAGCCAGACTAAAGTCCCTCTTTCCAACATCCTACCGCATTATCTTCTTCCTACCCCCACTATTTGCACTATTGCCGAGACCCCCGAGTCAACACGTTTCCAACCGCCATCTATACTAATATTATAAAGAGGAAAGATTTGATTGTTTGTTTGTTTGTTTGTTTGCATTGAATAGGCTGCGAAACTACTGAACCGATTTGAAAAATTCTTTCACTGTTGGGATGCTGCACTATCCCCGGTTGACATAGGCTATATATCCCGGCTTCGCCCGTGCAAAGCAGGGGCGGCTTACTAGTTTTAAATAAAAGGACTGTTAGTCAAATTAGATACCAAATAGTTTAAAACTAAGAAATCACAAAGAAACAATTGAAAGAAGTTAGAAATCACGACAATTATATATTCAGTTTGGTTGATTAATACTATTTCATATAACGGTTGCGTAAAAACCATCAAAAATTTACCGGTAATTTAGTGTGCGGCATCTGGCAACCCAGTTAACTCACATTAACATTGTTATCTGCCCTCTGATATTAGTCTCTGGATGTAAAACAAGACACCCCCTCCCCAGCCCTTCACCTCAGGCTCTCAATCGCAGTAACTATTGTTTAAACTGCGCCTTAATTGTTCGTACAAAGATCAGAGAGCGATTTATATGCAATATAAATGCTAATGAAATTGTAGGGAGTATTGTCATTATAATGGCAAATTTTTGTTGTAGAATTTAGACTGGATTGGGGTTACTTACTGGTTTTTTGTTGAAAATTTAATGTGTTTGTCTAAAAACTCGATCTCAAGCTACGTTAAAGAAAGTTTCACATCACATCACATCAGCAGCCATTAAACGTCCACTGCTGGACAAAGGCCTCCCTCTTAAAGAGGGGTGTTGCCATAATCCCCACGCTTGGCATGCGGCTTGGAGATCGCAGTAAGTTCACCGTGTACTAATAGGACGCTGCTGCCCATCCTCCGGTGGTTCTGGTCGCAGTTTTAGGACATACCCGGGTCCCGGGTAAAGAAAGTTTATGTCGAGACAAAAATGTGAGATGATGCAACGTTTATCTACCAATTAAATTTATACTAGTTGATACCTGCTGTTTTATTTGCAAATTTTGTAGTTTAAATTATTACAGGATATAATTATGTTAAAGGCACCGTCCACTTAGCACTTGTAAATATGTTATTGTCTAGCACAGACAAATACTATTAATTCAATTGTATTCTCCTATTTATAAAGTCTATAATGGACAATGCTCTTTAAATTTAAGGTACATTTCACCTGTGGTAGAAAATTCAAATATTAAATAGTTTTTTGTAGATATGGCTGGGTAATTATTGTAAATTATCACGATATTTGCGGCAACCGATGATTATTCTTTACATTATCATCTAAAACTATTAATTTATAACCGAGTTACGGATAAATAGTCTTACATGATAAAGTTACACATTCTTACATTATCATCTAAAACTATTAATTTATAACCGAGTTACGGATAAATAGTCTTACATGATAACGTTACACATTCTTACATTATCATCTAAAACTATTAATTTATAACCGAGTTACGGATAAATAGTCTTACATGATAACGTTACACATTCTTACATTATCATCTAAAACTTTTAATTTATAACCGAGTTACGGATAAATAGTCTTACATGATAACGTTACACATTCTTACATTATCATCTAAAACTATTTATTTATAATCGAGTTACTGATAAATACTTAGTTTCACATGATAATGTAAAGAATAATCGTCGATAGCCGCAAATACTGTGATCAATTATCCGGCCTAGCTACAAAGACAAATATTAACTCACTGTTTTAAACTATCAAGGTTGTTCACTAAACAAAATACAAGCTAAAACTAAAACTACAAACACAGTTAGACTGCCCATAGACCGTTGAAGGTCTAAAGACAATCCAAATGCTCAAGCCCACTACCAGTTGGCATCGTACCCAGCATGCTGGCGGCATTACCACGTTGAATGGCAATGCTTATGCGTTGAGCCAGAAACACGCCAGCATTTTGGTCACGCGTCGCATTAACCAGGCGCTCTGAAAGATTTTTGAAAATGAGGTGTGCTCCCGGTCCCCAAGGGCCCAATGTCTAAAGTTATCAAATATAATTAGTTTCAAATATAAACTGTTGGAAATCGTATTTTCGGTTATAGGTGAAACATACTACCTTAAATTAACCTTTTCTTCGGCAATTTCGTAGAAACTCTACAAAGCTACAAAGTTACAAACATTCGCATTTCAACATACCCCATGGTATATAAATTTAAGATGATGAGTGTGACTGTCTGGCGGACGTGATGTGTTGTAAGACTTTAACGAGACAGTAACAACAATGACCACTAACAAAAAACTCTCCACCTCCTTTCACCCACCAATTGATCCAAATAAGAAGAACCACCGCGCAGCATCCGTGCCGACAATGTTACACGTCTATCAAAGTTTGGAAGGGTACTCGAACGTAATCGACACAACTAAGGGCATTTAGTGTGGATAACCCACTTCCTTTCCCGCGGGACCGATCTAACTGGGCCCCAGTGGAGTGAGGACTACGGCCGAGGACACACAACTCTCTGCTGACCTTTGAACTTCACATTGGAACAAGTCACACGACGACCGTCTTCTGTTCCTAGACTCAAGACCATGCTAGCCCTGTAGCGACAGTCTTCTGTTTCTATACAATTGGCTCATGATCATGCAGGGTCTTTAGCAATTGTCCTTTGGTTTTCAACAAATTGGTGATCATGCAAGTTCTATAGCGTACAGCGGTCATTATTTTGAGTCGACGAGGGACCATGGCGAACCCCAAGGAAAGTGATAACAAGAACATTCTGAACAATGTGGTGTTATACTGTTGTTGTGGATTCTTCTTCGTAATTTGCGGGTATGGGTTATACAGACAGCATGTGCTGGAAGAAAGAGTGTTAGTGCTAGAAAATGAGTTTAAGGAGTTTAAAAGGACAGTGGCGATGGTGAACAGTGATCAGCCGGCGCCTGCAGAGAAAGAAGAGATAGTGCTGAAGAGGGAGACTAGAGATGCCAATGAGTGCATCTGTCCAGCAGGTAAGTTGCATGATAAACCTAAAAACTAGGAGTCATCTAAAAACATTCTGATTTTTTATCAGGAATTAAGACGAGGAATTTACGTTTTTTTTGAGAGAGATCAATTTATTTTACGTCCGTAATTTATTTCCGCAAATGCTTTTAGCAAAATAAAGTGTCTCAAAGTCGTAATCTTTCTCCGACGATTTGGTATCAATAAACATTTTCCTCGGCGAAATTTGTGAGAGAAACCGTTTCAACGAAGGAGCGTCGTTTTTCGTAATTGAAATTTGACTACCCATTGGAACTCGATGCCTCTCATTATTTCTGCGATAGAAACGGATCTATAATGTGGATTCTGGTTAGAACTAAATATAAACTTTTGTGAGCTAGATTGCTATAACCTGATAGCGTCTATAGAATCAGAAAATCTTCTCAGAAATTCAATCAATCTTAGAAATCTGCAACCAGCCGTTCGGGTTAAATTTATTTTACTAGTTAGTACAAGCAGTGCAAGAGAATCATCGATGCCTAACATCATTATGCTGTTGCTACCATTTTACAATATCCTGTACTCTCAGTTAGGACATTATTGATCTAAAACCAACCCTATTATAAAGATAGAAGATTTACAATGTCGCATTACAAATTGAGTTAAAGCGTTTAAGGTTCTGGTATACGCTCTGGAGACAAATTTGTAATGTCCTATTGGTGGCTATTAGATAAAATGGTTGTTCGTATTGAATTGCTCTTTCAGCGCCGAATCAGGTTATATGTTTTTGGAGGTATTGACCTCGACCGGATATGGGAAATGTCCCTTTAAATTGCTTGAAAGGATTTGTTATATCAGCCCGATTGGGTTTATTGGGTGTTTCCTCTCCTAATGCGTGAATGAAGTGCTACAATAGCCGTGTAGATTGGGAACGATTTGTTGCTACGTACATATTTCTGTGATAAATTAAGTCTGTATTTTGTTTTGTTTTTCTTAGGAATTGACTACGACTAGCGAATTGATGAACTAGTGAAATATAAGAAAGTTATTTCTTAAGATTCCACAATTCATTCCAAATCAAATTTTGTATCCCAACTGAACCTAATTTTATGTCTTTTGTGACTGTTCCGGTTAACTTTAATACATATTTTAACGGTAGTAACTCGTAAAACGTAAATAATTTTTCGTGCAATTTGATTTCGAAAAAGTTTGTTTTAAAAATTCAATTAGACAAAGGGGATTAAAGTTTGGAAAAATCTGCCGGCGTCAGTCAAGGAGGCGTTAGGGGTCGCTAATTACTTCTGATTGTTGTAATAAAGGCCCAATTGTTTGCAGCTTTTGATGGATCAACTTTGATCAGGTTCTTATCTGGGCTCAAGAATGGAATTGAAGACAAAAGTTTGAACAAAGTTGAAGGATCAGTATTCTGGAAAAGGTGACTTGATTGAAATTGTAAAAGTGACTGCGTTTTCAGTTTTCATCTACAATACCTAGAGATTAAGAAAAAAATATCGTAATCGTCGTTAATCGTAAACAAAATACGGACCGAATTGAGAAGTTGATTAAAAATTGCATCTATCAGTTTTATCTGTCTTGAATTCATAACTATGGATGACTGATGAACCCTGCAAGCAACACATTTCCGCATTTATAAAATCGTCGAGGATAAGAATACTAACTTAGTAACAGAAAACCGCAGAATATCTACTGAATGTATCTCTGAGGAGCTATTGCCCCACTTCGGTCCACTTGTCCAATATAACGCTTTGTTCTATCGAACAGAAAAATACAACATCCGTCGTTTGATTCTAGTGGGAGAGCTGATGGCTCAATCAATCTTATGGTAAGGCATCTCTTCTCTTTTCTCATCATCATCGTCATCATTTCAGCCGTAGGACGTCCACTGCTGGACATAGGCCTCCCCCATCGATTTCCAGAAGGGTCGGTTGGAAGCGGCCTGCATCCAGCGTTTCCCTGCGGTCTCTTTTAGGTCGTCTGTCCATCTCGTGGGTGGACGTCCTACGCTGCGCTTACCGGTCCGTGGTTTCCATTCGAGAACCTTTCGGCCCCATGGGCCGTACGGATACATTCTCTCAGTGGTACGGAAGGAACTCGTGTTTCTTGATGTGCGAAAGTCCAGTGAGCCAGATGACAATCTGGCCATCATCCTTAAAAATATAGTGTAAGTAGCATTTAATTAAATTATTTGTCGCTTAATTGACTTGTTGAAGTGTCTCAGTGTGTCTCATTGTTTGTTAGCGATTGCAGCAGTCACCTTTCTACTGCAATCGATAGCAAGAAATAGGTTCATAGGAGTAGAGATGGAAAACTAAGTTTTGGGTCATTGAGCTGCCGTTAGGATAGTCTAGCTGTGAGTTGGTACCAGTAAGGTTGGGAGATTGGTTTTGTGTATTTGATTAGTGGAAATGTACTTGAGAATTGATTGGTGTAAATATACTTAAGAGTACCTTATGAGTAGTTTCATTTCAAATATCCTTATACAAGACCTTAATGTTTCTTCCACTTACCTCCCTGCACAAGTCAGCCGACACAACCCAGCAGGGAGTCATCTGTTCTCCGTAATTGTTTCATTGACCGTTATGCCTCCTGTTATTGCTTTAGTTCGGAATTACTTTTGTTTCCCACATCTTGCTTCACGGTTTTTGTAGTATTCAGCAAGTTTTGTTCACGGGGAGAACCGTGATTTGTTGTCTATTGCGTGTGGTACTTTTTATTTTATTAACCTACTAGCGACCGGCCCGCCCGGCTTCGTGCGGGTGTAATTTACGTGCGAAGCCGGGACGGGTCATAAGTTATATATATGAACCTTTCGTGAAAATGTATCTAATTGATGGTGAAAACCGCATCAAAATCCGTTGCGTGGTTTAGGAGTTAGCGGCCATGCAGACAGACGGAAAGTGACTTTAATTTAAACTATGTAGAGATACTGTCCATCTCCTGGGAAATGGTCTCCCCCATTTTTTCCAGACAGTGTGATGACCCACCAGACTTGACCACTGATTCTGGAACGTGTCGAGGTCACCGCGCCAGCGTTTTCTAGCCCTGCCTTGGCTCCTTCGTCCGTTTTCAGGCACCCACTGTATGATCCTTTGGGCCCATCTATAAAAGTATTTAGTATTTTGCGATAGTATATTTTTATAGAAAATCTCTGCAAATTGTTAACTGAACTGTTAATTTTTGTGACGAGGCAGCCAAGAATCAACCGAAAACAATAAAACGTGACTATCTCACATCCATGGTACTTAACAGGTGTTTGAAAATCGAGCGACCTAAGGCTAAAACCACTAAACGTAACGATGTCAGTAAAGTAGATCATCAAGGCATTGAAAAAAACACTTACAAAACTTTGCTTAAATTTAACCTTACAATCAATCTTAGAACAACAACAATCCTAGTCAAAGAGCATAGAGTCATTTTTTTTTTTAAACAAATTTAAGTGACGAGACTTGGAAATAGTTCGCACTTTTTGGCAATCGTCAATTTCAGTAAAGCCTACGCCAGTATAAGCCATTAGCTGAATAATTTTCATAAAACACTTATTTATTTATATGACATAGCGGCGAAATAAAGAATTAATATGAATGCACTGCAGACATTTTCAACAGTTGAACTAGATTAAAATAAATTTCAAACGGTTTTAGGACAAAAATCACAAACACTAAACATATTAGTAGTGTCGACAGCTTGAATATTTAAATTTGTATGATGTAAGTACTTAATTAATCTCTCACAAATAATATTATCTTTACCCGCACTCCAAGATAAAACAATGAGGATAAAATATCAAACCCGAGTCCCACCGAGCCCGGGTAATTAGGCTGAAGAAACCGTACCCTAAAAATTATGCGGCTAATAATTTTATGCAAATAAAGAAAGGCATGAAGGGGTCTGGATGACCGCGTGACCGGGAAAACCGGTCATAACCGGTTAGAATACAGGGTGATTATTTAAAACCGTGCATATTTAAGAAGGGTATTATACTTCGGATTCTGAAACCAGACCTGTAAAAAATACAACAATAAAAAATACGCATTACCAAATATGCTGTACCATTGAAGCCGAACGGTAATGTGTGTAACATCATCTCATCTTTGCACAAAAAAACTGGTGAGTTATCATCAAATGTCATCGCTATGATCTGCCACTTGCATCTTCCAACGATACTTATTTTGATAATGTTATGTTCTATTTCTGGAGGGTTTATAGCAACAACTATAGGGTTTAAAAACTATTTAAAGCCACTTTTAAGAGTCTGCCTAAATGATCTGTGAATAGTGCATGGTTGCACATCAACACCCTATATAACCGGTTTAAACTGGATATAACTGGGTATAACCGGACTTGGCTCATTCTTTGCACAAAATGGAGAGTTATGGAGCAAACGGCCGTAAAACATTTGTAAGAATAATTAATTTCGCCGCTTTGCTGTGAATAATTTTAATAAATAATTTAATTTAGGATTGTTTGAGGGAGAGTTAAGGAAAATAGAGACAAATAAATGTAATATAAATTAAAGCCAATGTATGCGTGTAATGCGTAAAGACTGTAGTAGAGACCGCAGGAAAATGCTAGATGCAAGCAGATTCCAACTAGCCTTTTTAGAGATCGATGCGGGAGGCCTATTTGCAGCAGTGGACGTCCTATGTCTGAAATGATGGTGATGATGATGAATTCAAGTTCAAATTAAAAATATTTATTTGTCAGAACATGGTAGGTATGAACTAGTAAAGAGTAATCTAACCGACTTGCCCGAACTAGGATTCTCCTCTCAGCTCAGCCGAAAAGGTGTGAGAATCGCAATCGCCTCGCATCGCACCGCATCCGCCGTGCACCTGCAATATGCTTCACTGAAACACAAATATACATATAATAAATATGTATTTTAATATATAATACTAGCGGTCCGCCCTAACTTCGCTCGGGTATATTATTATAGCCTATGTCACCCGGGGATAGTGTAGCTTCCCGTCAGTGAAAGAATTTTTCAAATCGGTTCAGTAGTTTCGGAGCCTATTCAATGCAAACAAAGAAACAAACAATCAAATCTTTCCTCTTTATAATATTAGTATAGATAATAAATATGTATTTTGTGTAATAATGCCCCTATTAACAGACAAGCCAGGGAGTTTAATGTTTTCTCCTAAGATAATGCCGTGGAGTTAGTCGCTGGTGGCGTGGGTAGGTTCAAACTATCTATTCGTAGCAAACTATCAAATTGCTGTAATAAGTAATGTTTTTCTCTTTTTTCTTAGATTACTTTATTCAGTCAAAAATTTATTGTTTTTTTTATGTGTAATGTACTAACTTATATTCCAAAACTAACTGTCGTTTTTTTTATTATTTGTTGATTAGTCCGCCGTAACATTACACATTCTGTGAAAATTTCAACTGTTTATCTATTACGGTTCGAAAGATATAGCCGTTAATAGGTAGGACAAACGAACGGACAGACAGACAGACATTGTAGGCTTAGTAGTAGGGTCCCGTTTTTACCCTCTGGGTAAGGAACCCTTAAAAGAAAAGTCTGAAAGAAACAGTTGCAAATCAGACATTCTAATCTCGATTACCCGCTACGTTGTTTTGTTTTACAAGAACTAAATCTGCGATGGTTGGCAAAACGCCCAGTCTGTATAAATCGTAATATTCAAGGCAGATTTACGTCTGTAGGTGAAATACTGCGGTCTTAGGTAGTCTTAGAGTGACAAATGTGAGACGTGCGGTATAAAGAAGGGTTTTATTAATCCTCAGTTTAATATTGTGAACGGTGTCATAGCTCTTACAAAACTTACAGCTAGCAAGTGACTTCGCAAAGTGTTTTTTTTAAACTTATTATGCGACTTATAACACGGTTACGTTAAACGTTTAACGCTACCATGGAAGGGGAATAGAAAGAGACAGAGCGAGAGTTTTAGATGTCATCTATGAGGAAATTTTGAAACTTGTACATCCTTCTCATAGTTTATTAGTTCACTAATATTTGCACAGATGGCAGAACATGCGACTTCCAACAAGGTTGCGTTAAACGTTTAACGCTACCATGGAGGGGGAATAGAAAGAGACAGAGTGAGAGTTTCACTTCTTCCGCGCGGAGGGACTCCACGCACAATTTTTTTTCTAACGCTGGTGATTTTATCCGAGAAAATCAGGAATCAACACAATTGAAACTTATCTAGTTACTTTTTTTTTACTGGGCAAGTGCCTTTATTAACTAAACAAAATACAAGCTAAAACTAACACTACAAATACAGTTAGTCTACCTATAGACCGTTGAAATTCTAAAGACAATCCAAATGCTCAAGCCCACTATCAGTTGGCAGCGTACCCAGCATGCTGGTGGCATTACCACGTTGAATGGCAATGCTTATGCGTTGAGCCAGAAACACGCCAGTATTTTGGTTACGCGTCGCATTGACTAGACGCTCTGAAAGATTTTTCAAAATGAGGTGAGCTCCTTAGTTACTTACTTACTCTAGTTACTTACACGTAGTTATAAAACTACTAGGAAAACATTTTTTGTTCAAATCATTTTACGAAATGGTCAATGACCTTTTTTTTCAGCGACCATGTTCTTACCTTTCTGATTATTTATAAATTTGCGGTCCGCCTCAGCTTCGCACGGGTATAGATTATAGCCTATGTCACCCGGGGATAGTGTAGCTTCCCGTCAGTGAAAGAATTTTTCAATGCGGTTCAGTAGTTTCGGAGCCTATTCAATGCAAACAAACAAACAATCAAATCTTTCCTCTTTATAATATTAGTATAGAAGTATAGATTGGCTATGTCTTTAACCGCGACGTCAAATTCCTGACCACGTCAAAACCGCTAGCCGCTCGAGAGAGATATAGAGTCATCAGAGTTGAAAGAGGTTGCAAATCTCCTAGCAAGCGCTTGAAGCGCTTCAACTCGTCTGTCAACTCGAAAATAATGAGGCGACTGAATGATTAGCCAGATGTTGCTGAAAGCTTTTTATGACTCAATTCAGTTTCGGCGAGATCTCGCGTGTCTTCTCCACTGATTTATTGCTCTTTGATGTGCATCTTTAGACATGAACTAAAATATCTCGACTTGAAAAAGAGTTAAGCATCGTTTGCGCTGAAAAATATTGCACTTGTTATTGTATGCTTGTTTGGGAGCTCGATGGTACGAGTGTGTTTTTGAAGTGTGAAATTTATGTGATATGGATGTCACATCTAAATTAGGACATTGTATTTTAAACTCCTCGACCAGTGTGTGTTGCCAGTGATGACATACGGCTCATTATTGCTCGTTAAGTTATAAGATTAGGTAATATAGAGTCAGCTCTACATATAAAAAAAAATACTTTACCATATCACATAATATTTAAATGTTCAAGTGACTACTAACAAAAACTAGTTTAAAATCAACATCATCATCATTTCAGCCATAGGACGTCCACTGCTGGACATAGGCCTCCTCCATCGATCTCCAAAAGGCCGGTTGAAAGCGGCCTGCATCCAGCGTTTCCCTGCGGTCTCTTATAAACCATCTGAAATTCTGTCATTCTTGGAGTGATAATAATTATACGCAAGGAAGTTGTTGAAAGCAAATGATCGAATAGTGGGCAGGTTGGACAGCGTGAAATGCCTTCGTAGAAGCTTATGCCCAGCAGTGGGTTAAGACAGACTGATAGTTGATTATGGCGTAACCACTTTATGGTTGATATTCCGAAAACCCGTATGAAGCGCTTTGATTCCACATTTATTATGCGAACTGCTAGTCTGTGGAATGCGCTGCCTGAATCGGTGTTCCCCGATAGTTACAATCTGGCTGTCTTCAAATCACGAGTAAATGGGTTTCTTCTAGGCAAGCGCACTCCAAAGTAGACCGCATCATCGCTTAACATCAGGCAAATTGGCGGTCAAACGCAAGCCTATCACAAAAAAATAAATAAGTGCGTGGAGTCCCTCCACGCGGAAGAAGTTATACTTCAACAAGGATCCCTAAAATTATAACTTGGGCAAAAATATCAACAATTTAAAAACATGTTTTTCTCGAGATTCGAACCTAGCTCCTTAGGCTTCTCAATCCATTAGCAATACCATTACACTACCGGGACTGCTAGTCGCAACGCGAAAAAAGAATACGCATTTCGCAACCATACGAGAAAAAAATTCCCCCTCCATGGTAGCGTTAAACGTTTAACGCAACCTTGTTGCAAGTCGCATAAGAAGTATAACTTCAAAAAAAATAACTAGATGTTTGTATAATTGAATGATTCTGTAATGTAAACGTTTCTATACATACTCCAGTACAATCTAATAGTACGTCCATTATCCAGCACCGTTCTTGTCCATTGAGTACATTCCTGGTAGACTGCGCACAATATAAGAGGAAGTAAACAATTGATCCGCTCCGCACTGAGCGCCGACACTGCAGCTCGTTCTATCGCAAAAACTAAACTATTTATTCAGCGTATCTCATTTATCACAACTACTACAGTATAAAGGCGTATGCTGGGCGCGGAGCTTTAGAACTTTCTGGAAATCTCATCCAATCTTCCAGACGAAATGTACAAAGTAAGAGCTAAGAGAAACGGAACATAATTGATAATATCTGCAAAAAGTCCAGGGGCTTTACGGCTAACGCTTTACGCGGTCTCAAACTAACATTAAAGCGCAGTTCGAAAAATTCTGCGAACGTGAACGTCAATGCGCCAAGATACGGTTTACGGTGGTGCAACTTTTTTCATCACGTAAACTGGATTGCTCAACACAGCTGTAAGCTGTGAAAAAGCCGCAAGGCCTCAGGAATGCTTAAGTGGTTTTTGTGAAGGTCCCAAACTAAATGAATGAATGGGTTTATGATAAAAAACCGGACAAGTATGAGTAGGACTCGTGCTCTGAGGGTTCCGTTGGACAGAACCCTCAGAGCGCGAGTCCAAAAAAAAACCTAAAGTTGAAATATTGAAAGACAAACTTAACTTTGTAGTTGACTATAAGGTTCTTCTATACATTCCAACTACAAAATGTAAGTTTGTAATAGCAAAATAATATTTTTTAAAGATATAACTTAAAATTTGTAACTTTCAGATTTATTCCTATATATGTGCTATGAGACCTTGCCTTTTACCAAATTTCATGATTCTAGGTCAACGGGAAGTACCCTATAGGTTTTGATTTCCCTGTGAAATCGCAAAATATGAGACATAAACGTTCATATCTTTTGATTGCGTTGACTTACAACTTTTATTTTTTTACAGCCAAAAGAAACCGTAGACCCAAGTATTTAGTATAAATTTCAACTTGATACCTTTACGCGTTCTTGAGAAAAAGGGTCTTGACAGACGGACAGACAGACGGACAACAAAGTGATCCTATAAGGGTTCCGTTTTTTCCTTTTGAGGTACGGAACCCTAAGAATAAAAGTTTATCAAATTTAAGTTTGCTAAATTGAAAATTGTGAAAATGAGCATGCGTGGCGATGCGTTGGAAGACGAAAGAAATCTTCGTTGCACGATGCAAATAAAAGATACAAACGACTATTGAACTCCGAAATTCGGAACGACTCAAAAAAACTACGTGAAGGCTACATTGCTTGCGTAGATTCAAACAAATGGCCATTCCAACTGCTTCTAGTAGTCCGTGCAGCCATGCCGGCCTGAATAGCGAGAAGACTGCATTTCCATACAGACTAGTCTGCGGTCCGAGCCAGCATCGTACGCACTGTGTTTAATAACTGCAGCGTGTTGCGTTTTAATCGCCACAGCGGTTTAAACGCAGTTTTAGGTAGAATCCCATGGCAGGAAATTCAAATTTCAGACTTGTAGCTAAGCACTTTTAATGATCATAGTGTTTGCGCCAATCGATGATCGTGCTTTACATTACCATGTAAATATATTCATGCGTGACGTCACGTCACGTCATCAGCCTGTAAACGTCCACTGCTGAACAAAGGCCTCCCTTGTAAAGAGGGGTGTTGCCATAATCCCCACGCTTGGCAGGCGGCTTGGAGATCGCAGTGTGTTCACCGTGTACTAATAGGACGCTGCTGCCCATCCTACGGTGGCTCTGGTCGCAGTTTTAGGACATACCCGGGTGTATTCATGCGTGACGCACCTTGTTACTTACATTTATTTTGCCAATAAAGCATTTCCAACACAAACAATTAGTTTGTCAACAAATGTTAGTGAGGTACATTACAGATAAACTTTACATGATAATGTAAAGAATACTCGTTGATTAGCGTAAACACCGTTATCATTTACAATAACTATTGCAATGATAAAAAACTGTTTAAAATTTAAGTAAAGTAAATTAAAAACCATTACGTAGCATTGCAATAATAGTTATATCACGAGTACGTAAGATTAATCACGACTGAATCGGTTTCTTCTAGGCAAGCGTGTTCCACCGTAGACTGCATTATCGCTTAACATCAGGCGAGTTGGTTGGAAGAAATAGCTTTTATTTGCTTATTTATTTAGCGATAAGGCCGCCAGTTGTTACACTAGTTTTTCAGAGTTTTTTGTCTTTTGTATCAAATTTAATGGTGTGAACAATAAAGAGTTAATAAAACAATGAAAGACAAACCTATTATAAAACATATATAAATATGAACAAGTGTGATTAAAATAATTAACCGCCATCTACATAACATACATTCAAATGGCGTTTTGACTTGCGTTTATTTCAGAAAACTGTAAAATTTAACAACCACTCTGGCTTTTTATGACAATGCGTTAGAATTTATTATATCAGACTTTGGGAACAGTTTGAAATGTAAATACATTTCATTGGTACTGTTTATGGTAGTATATTTTTGTGAGGTTCATGGTAGTACCTTTACACAATCCTAAATAACTGAAAACAAAAAGTTGCCATTTATTCACCTAGTGCGTAATCACACAATGCTTCACAATCGAGTTAAACTCCCCATGTGTAGATATGCCGCAACTTTATTTACAGAAATAAATTGACTCCCCCGAATTCCTTGGAAATCAACCGCGGAGAGTTTCCACTTCAGAGTTTGTTGAAAATGGAAAGATTTATTGTAGATCTCGAGTATTTGCGGGTAAGTATGGTATTTTTGCGGATTTGAGGGATCTCATACTTGTACCTGTTTGGAAGTTTTTGTTCATGGCGTTGTTTTTCTTATCTACGATGAAAGTTAACAATAGATACTAAAAATACGTCTACTTTAAAACAACATGAGACATTATAAATAAATCTAATTAAATAAAAAAAAAATTGTAATCCAGAGGTGTGGAAACAAAAATTATTAATTTCAGAGATTATTGTTAAGTACCTTCCCAAGTCCACCAATCCGCACTGGGCCAGCGTGGTGGATATGGCCCAATCAACCTTTTGGGGGTAGGTTAAAAGTCCAGCAGTGGACTGTTAAAAGGCTGATTATGATGATGATGATGATGACCTTCCCAAGTAAGTAATATAATATAATGATTACTTTTCCACAATTACTTAAAGCTGTGCTTACAGGTGGCCATAGCTCTCGCATTTCTCTTTCGCATGTTTTCTACAGTATCGAAGATAATAAATCACTGACTTTGAATTTTAAATAACCGATTGGATCATTAGAGATGCTAAGCATAGGAAAAAAATAATGGAAAGAGATCAAAGAAACCTCTAAAAATATTTTTTCAATTTCTTTTTCAAAATTAATATATCAACATAGGAATTGATTGCCATTTTTTTCTACTTAGCTTTTTATTTATTACTCGCGGTCCGCCCCAGCTTCGCACGGGTATAGATTATAGCTTTATGTCACCCGGGGATAGTGTAGCTTCCTAACAGCGAAAGAATTTTTCAAATCGGTTCAGTAGTTTCGGAGAATTCGGAGCCTATTCAATGCAAATAAACTAACAAACAAACAATCAAATCTTTCCTCTTTATAATATTAGTATAGATGACATGCGAAATAGATAGCCTTGACTGTAAAGCGCGGCTTTAATAGAAATATGCAAAATTGGTTGGTACAACATATAGAGCATTTTTTTTTTTTTGACAAATATACATTAAATAAAAAGCACCTAAATAGATTTTCTGGAATCGTTGCTAAGAACTGCCGCGATCAAGTCACCTTTCAAAAAACAAAAATAAAAATAAAAAACAAAAAAAAACAAAATTGATTCAACAATTGGGAAGCTATGATGCCACAGACAAATACAAACGTTAAACCTCTTTGTTTGCGTTGGGGATAAACATTCTTAGTGGCATTTTCTTCGTAAATCAAAATATACAGGGTGTAAGGGGAACACTCTCGAAACCAAAAGAAGGTAATAGGCATGATGACTGATTTTCAAAATCTATTCTATGTTATTCAGAAGTATCCAATATGTCAAAAATATATCATATTTCTTTAAAAAATAAAGGTTTTTACGGAATAAAATGACAATAAAATTTTAAGTTTCAAATTCACGCCAAAACGCTTGCCGGTGTCATGGCGTCTGTCGCTACGTCACGGGTCAGTAGTCTCAGTACCTCAACGTCGTCAACACTTCAACAGTAAACATAAAACCTCCTTCAATCGCTTCATTATAAAATTTTATTTCTGTAAATAATATTAAATTGTAGTTATTTTAATTTTGCAGCCCTATAATATAAGTAACATAATAATTGTAATAGGTGTTCATTTTGTTTTGTTATAACATTAATTCACCTCTGTATTATAATATAAAAGATATTATTTTCTTTGTTTCAGCTAATAGATTCTAAATTCCGTCTTCTATTTTCTCTCTTCAGCAATACTTGTTGCTGGCAAAAATGTTATTTAAGCTATTGCTATTAAAAAAAAAAAAAAAAAAAACTTTTGGAGCCTATTAAGTCTATAAACCAAGGAATGTACTACTATAAACTAAATCAAGTTATTTTGCGCAATAAATATGACTTCGAAAATATATAAGTGGTGTGTAGTCTGTGGTCCCTCAGTGCAACAACACATCTGAACACATCTATAAAAACTCCAAATAAGTTATTTGTTTACGTCCCAAAAAACAAAACACCCATACAGAACTTATGTTACATTTTAAACGCTTACATTGTTGGATATATGATGAATTAATGTACTTACATAGAAGTTTTGACGCTTCTAAATTCCGCTGAACAGAAGTCTTTGTTTGAAGCCAGGAACACTCCGACCATCAATGAATCAACTCTAGGCAAATTAGCGGAATTTGCCTTGGTAAATCCTTGTTCCATGGCTGATGTCTGTTGTGGGAATGGATAACAACGACTATTAAGTGTATTTTAGAGACAGGTAAAGCGAAATCAATATTTATTTGTAAAAAATGCAGAGATTCAGTGTATTTTTATACGAAACAAAATGATGTTTACCTACCCGTGACGTAATTCGCTCTGATTGGTGTTTAAGCTAGTATGGCCGATTGTTGTATTTTGTAGATTTATTTTACCAAATAAATTATTAATCTCGCCATTAAAATGAGAATAAACGTATTATTTTAAATCCTGGAATCCTATTTTATTAGATCAGTTAAATATTTTGGCGATACTTGATTACTGTCATCATGCCTATTGTACTCATCATTATCAACAACTTTTAGTATGGGACCAACCCTGAAATCGCGAAAAAAATATCAGCTGTTCTATAGAAGACACTCGACAAAATGTATGGAACAGCTGATATTTTTTTCGCGATTTCAGGGTTGGTCCCATAGTAAAAGTTGTTCGTAATGATGAGGACAATTACCTTCTTTTGGCTTCGAGAGTGTTCCCCTTACACTCCGTATATAGTTTTGACAATCATACAAATGATTAACATAATTATTATACCAGATGACAAGTAACACGGTGGTCATTAAGAGGTCATATTTACACCGAACGTAAACATCTCAAAATATTGACATAACTCCATATCTCATGATACAAACGTTCATAAAACAAACGAACATACCTACATAAAATTGGGATACTTACATCTTGTTTCTCTGCTAAACTGACAATACAATTACTGAAAATAAGCTAAAATAAATACAAAATATTTTTCAGTAAGATTCAGATTCGATGTGTGGTTTTGGAAATGGCATATTTACCATGTGCTTTGCTATACAAACCTTTAAAAAGGATGATATTTAACCGTTCACCAAAAAACACAGTTTGCACACCAATATACTAGCTGCGCATCAAAATATGTATTTTGGTATGCAGGGACTTATTAGTAGCAAAAGTCATAATATACTTACTTTTATTGAAGACCGATTAAGATTGTAGACTACCAACTCGCCGATAACCGATAGGGAAGAAAGGTTCTGGAGTGGAGACCACGAACTGGAAGGCGCAGCGTGGGGAGGCCTCCCACTAGATGGACCGACGACATTGTGAGAGTCGCGGGCATCCAGTGGATGCAAAAGGCAGGCTGTCGTTCAGTGTGGGGGTTAAAGGGGGAAGCCTATGTTCTGCAGTGGACGTCTTCTGGCTGACGATGATGATGATGATGATGAAATCGCTTGGTGGTAAACGACGATGTGGCCGAAGATGGAATACATCGATTTCAAAATAACTAGATGGTAAAGTCGAGGTTGGAATTTTTGTATGTTTCTTTTCAGCCCAGCTCTACACAGCTTCATTGGATTCTCGCCCTTACAGTGCAAGTTCCGTTTTTTATCGATCGTCATCAACAAATTCAATAAAATTCTTTTTGATCAGTTCTCGCTATATTCGATCTATGGCATTTTATCAAATTTGTCGATCGATAAAGAATGGTACTACCGTTATGAACCGTTTGTTTATCGGGTTTTGATCTGTAAACATAATACAGTTGGTGGAAACATTTTGGTGCAAGTTAAATAATTCTGATGAACCATGAATTATTTCTCTATATTCAATACTATTTCCCACTCTTAACGCGTCGGAACATCATGACAAGTGTCAAAGCCAGCCGCAGTAACACGATCTAACACCACAATAACCAGACTCATCACACGCTAAAATGAGTTTTATTACAATATAATAAGGTAGAGGGAATAGCAGAGGAAATTTTGGTGATGGAAATTCACGCACGGCGCGGCATTTCAATATTTCATTTGGTGCAAGTTGTGGAGCTCTGCTTGGTTATATCTTTACTAGTTCATTTCAAAGTGAGCTTTCATGATGTTGTGAGATATAGACTTCAAGGTTATAAGTGCTAAACAATATAAATCTAAATAAACAAAATGCAAGCTTAAACTAACACTACAAATACAGTTAGACTACCCATAGACCGTTGAAGGTCTAAAGATAATCCAAATGCTTAAGCCCACTACCAGATGGCAGCTTACCCAGCATGCTGGTGGCATTACCAGATTATAATACCTATACAGATAAAATGGAGATTGAAAATTTGGCTGACGGGAACCACAAACCAAAACGTCTGTGTATATAATTTTGGTTTTTGTAGATTTTTTCAAAAAAACGCTAAATCAATCAAACCAAAAAATCTATTCTGATAAAATTTATATGAGACCACTTATGAGATTTATGTACTACCAAACAAAAAATAATCATCTAAATCTATTCATAAATAGGGAAAAATCGCATAACAAACATACATACAAAAAACATACAGTCGAATTGATAACCTCTTCCTTTCGTTTGTTAAAAAGGGGATCAGTCTTTTGCAAATCTATAAATATCTACAGTACCTTCCGTAAACCTAACTACTTAGCATTTATTTGTGGGTTTTATTTATATTTAGTGAATACGACGACAAATACCTACTTATCCCATTGTAGTTAAATTATGTTATTTGTATTGCTAATAAAGTTATTTATACCTAAAATTGGGATATTCAACATGTTTTATTCTACAAAACATTTTGGATGTTGTTCTCAGATCCAGAGATCTTTAACTTCATGAATATGTGTGTGCAAATCTTATATACGATACATTCTGCCACTATATTAAATTTAAACTTACTCTAAAACAAAACATTAAACAAGATAACCATAAACTATTTACCAACTGCAGAATAGAACAATGTAGATAAATCCTCTTTAAACGAGGCGTCTTGTACGCTTGAAATATTGTATTCTAAAAACCCAGACTTCTACCATTATCCGACGAAACTGTTTTCGTAGCTATTGTCCTGCTATCTCGACAACAAACAAACGTATAATTCAGTCACAGATACCTACATAATTATATATTTTATATACAGTAACTTATATATTCTTTATTGGGTTAAAACAATAACTATAAGTAATTTCAATTCTTTAGTAGGTTAAAACTAATGGCGATAAGTAACTTGTATTTTTTATTAGGTTAAAAACAATAACGATAAGTAATTTCTATTCTTTAGTAGGTTAAAACCAATGACGATAAGTAACTTGTATTTTTTATTAGGTTAAAAACAATAACGATAAGTAATTTCTATTCTTTAGTAGGTTAAAACCAATGACGATAAGTAGCTTGTATTTTTATTAGGTTAAAACCAATGAAGTTAAGTAATTTCTATTCTTTAGTAGGTTAAAACCAATGACGATAAGTAACTTGTATTTTTATTAGGTTAAAACCAATGAAGTTAAGTAATTTCAAATTAAATTTAAATTAAATTAAATTTATTTATTGAGGAAAAAACGATGTGAACAATTACATTTACCTCACACAGTAACACAGAAAAATAATAATTAGCGACAATAATAAAAAACAATGATTAAAAAAAAAACCTACAATTCCATAAAAGTAAACAATGTCAGACTTATAATCTAAAATAATTAATAAATAAATAAAATAATATCCATTACAATTTTCAAAATGTCAAATAAAATATTAGTACTAATGATTTCCTAAATGTCAAATAAAAATAAAATTAAGTCATGAAGTCCAAATCTCTATCGGGTTTTTTGCCCCTATCCCATTGATCGATTTGGTTCTCGGAATATGTCAAAAAAGTTGTCATAACAGTTTTCCAATTGTCACAAAAAATGTCAAAATCAGAGTTGGCAGCAAGGAGTGCATTGAAGTGGCGGCGGGCGCGAATAAGAGGTGACATTGAACGCGCCACTGTGCGATTGTCATCTATGTAGAATAAGTTATTCCGGCGACCACGCCTGCTGGCAGGAACCCCTGGTTCGTCAGGGACAAATAGCCTGCCAACCAAATCGTGCAGACTGACTGAATCAACTGCACCTCTAACTACCTTGCAGCAAATAGTGAGTTGGTCAGTCATTCTTCTCACTTCTAATGAGTTGTACCCGAGCTGCCCGAGCAGGAATTTGGTCGGGTCAAATCTTTACTAGGGTTCAATTCTTTACTAGGCTAAAATTTATGGCAATAAGTTACTTGTATTCTTTAATGAGTTAAAACCAATGACGATAAGTAACTTGTATTTTTATTAGGTTAAAACCAATGACGATAAGTAACTTGTATTTTTATTAGGTTAAAACCAATGAAATTAAGTAATTTCTATTCTTTAGTAGGTTAAAACCAATGAAGTTAAGTAATTTCAATTCTTTACTAGGCTAAAATCGATGGCAATAAGTTACTTGTATTCTTTAATGAGTTAAAACCAATAACGATAAGTAACTTATATTCTTTAGTAGGTTAAAATCAATGGCAATGTGGTTGGTTACATTATCTTTGGTTAAATCTTATCAGAGACTACCTCAACACAAATGCAATAAATTTATATCACCGTTAACTTCGTGGTTTTAGTCATGATTTTACAATTACCTCATAATTTTCTGCAGTAAAAAGTGTTCTTTGGCCGTTCGCTTTACTTCTTTGCCTAATCACGTTTTAGCTACCGTGTAAAGCTATAAAACAGGCTGAAAAATTTAATCTGAATTCCTTTGACAGCATAAATCACTCTGATGCGAGTATGAAATGTGTTCTGTCAGCTAAAACACTTATGTTGCACTCTACGTTCTCACAAATTATCACCGCGATTGGTCAAGCCGCTCAGTCGTGAAAGGTTAACAAGCTGGCATACTAATAACAACCACAGAGAGTCAAGGATTCAGAGAAAAGGTAAAGTAATTTCGAGTTTAGAATATGTATTTGTCAGAACATGCTTTTGTCAGAAAATGTATTTGTCAGAACTTATTCTAAGCAGCATTCATAGCCGTACAAATTTAAATACTGTTACTTATTTCTTTTTCCGGTGTGGTGATATTTTTACCCTAAAATTATAACTAGGCCAAAAATATCAATAATTTAAAAACATGCTTTTCTCGTGATTCGAACCTAGCTCCTTGGCTTCTCAATCCATTAGCGACACCATTACACTACCGGGTCTGCTAGTCGCAGTGCGAAAAAAGGTTACGCATTTCGCAACCATACAAGAGAGAAAAATTCCCCGTCCACGGTAGCGTTAAACGTTTAACGCAACCTTGTTGCAAGTCGCATAAGAAGTATGACTTCAAAAAGATAATGTTAGAATACCAGCCTATAGTAATATTGGTTATATTGTTCTAAAAAAACTTATGTCAATCTTTTTTAATTCATAGATTTATGTCAATTATTTAATCTACATTACATTTTCCCATGAATAGTATTATTGTTCGTATTCTTTATAGTATATAATGTGATAACTTATCTTACTGCTCTCGTGTATACTGTGACTCAGACCAAAGTCTGCGGTGCTAACATCTTTTGTCCGTATGCAAATGCGCAAGTTGTAGAAAAGCAGTCCAATTTGACGCCAAATCCCCGAGGATACCAGCACACCGCACTTTTAAATTAAATTCGGACAAAAGATGCTGAAAGTACGACCGAGGGTACATAATTTTAAAATGGTTGAGTTTGAAGTTACGTTTAAGGCGAAATTATTTTGAGTTAAACCACTTTGTTAGACTTAAACCATTTACAGTCAAAATATTGATGTTCAATGCAATTACCTATACTAATATTATAAAGAGGAAAGATTTGATTGTTTGTTTGTTTGCATTGAATAGGCTCTGAAACTACGGAACCGATTTGAAAAATTCTTTCACTGACGGGAAGCTACACTATCCCCGGGTGACATAGGCTATAATCTATACCCGTGCGAAGCTGGGGCGGACCGCTAGTACTTTAATAATAAGTTAGTCATCATCATCATCATCAGCCAGAAGACGTCCACTGCTGAACATAGGCCTCCCCCTTTAACCTCCACACTGAACGACAGCCTGCCTTTTGCATCCACTGGATGCCCGCGACTCTCACAATGTCGTCGGTCCATCTAGTGGGAGGCCTCCCTACGCTGCGTCTTCCGGTTCGTGGTCTCCACTCCAGAACCTTTCTTCCCCATCGGTTATCGGTTCTTCGAGCGATGTGGCCTGCCCATTGCCACTTCAACTTGCAAATTGTAACAGCTATGTCGGTGACTCTGGTTCTTAATAAGTTAATACCTTAATAATACTTAATAAGTTAGTGCTTGCCTCTAAACAGCTATAACTGGCGCTTCGATCATCTTAATTTGTCATCCTTAGGTTTTTCTTTCAAATTTAAACAGAACCACCCTAGAAAAGTATCCTATTCAATGACTAAAACTAAAATCGAAAAAAAAAAAAAAAAAATTGGTACACAATCGGCGCAAGTTTTCACGTAAAGAACACACAAAAAACAATCGAAGTGAAAACCTGTTATTTATTTAGTTGGGAAAAAGGTTGAAAATGTTGTTGATACTCAAATAAATAACTTCAAAACAACAATCACCAACTTGAAGATTATAATATTAGCTGTTCTCATATACAGAAATAGGAAATAATGCCTCAAACTGCATTGTTTAGGACAATGCATGGTAATTGAGCAAAGTTATGGGACTTGGCAACTTTATTAAGGCACGTGATATACTCGGAGATACACTAAACTTAAGCTATCGATTTGGTCTTGTCTCATTTCGTATCTAGCTTTGCAAGTCTTAAGGGCCAGAATCTGTAAAGGAGAGGAAGAAAGAGAATAAAGAAGAGCAAGGGAGAGGCCTATACCCAGCAGTGGGTTGATACAGGCTGATGATGATGATAAAGGGCCTAAATCTCGAGGGTTTTTTTTTTAACAATAAACTAATTGCGCTTTACCATTTCTTTCCTGATATTACGATGAAGCGGTCTGAAAAGGAGCAAAGTTGTTTTGAAAAAAAAAAACATAATAATTGTTACCGTATTTTTTTTACGACCGATATGCTTATTTTGCACGTAAATTTTGTGATTATGTTCTTTATTTTAATGGGCAAGTGCTTTTATTAACTAAACAAAATACAAGCTTAAACTAACACTACAAATACAGTTAGACTGCCCATAGACCGTTGAAGGTCTAAATACAATCCAAATGCTCAAGCCCACGTACCAGTTGGCAGCGTACCCAATATGCTGGCGGCATTACCACGTCGAATGGCAATGCTTAAGCGTTGAGCCAGAAACACGTCAGCATTTTGGTCACGCGTCGCATTAACCAGGCGCTCTGAAAGATTTTTGAAAATGATGTGAGCTCCCAGTGATTTTGTTCTTAGACCGTCAAACTTCATAATATTTTGCTCCTCCTCCTCCTCGCGTCGTGCTCCTCATGTCTGAGGGTCGTGACCCCCACCTCCCATCAGTCTCTCCTTTATGATTTTACTCCATCTTCCCCTATCCTCGGCGACATGCAGCGCATCGTATACTGATGTGTCTAGGGTTGTGCGAATCTGGTCAGACCAACGCATAGGGCTGCGGCCTCGAGATCGCTTTCCATCGACTTTGCCTGTTACTATTAACTTTACTAGATTGTCGTTGTCTTTCCTCGCAATATGGCCGTAGTACTCCAAGATTCGCTTGAGACAAATGGTAGACAATCTAGTTGAGATCTTGAGTTGTTTTAATATCGATGCGTTGGTCCTATTTTAATAGTGGTAGTTGGTAATATTTTGCTACACTAATATAAAGTAAGCTAGATTAAGTTTATAGCTAAAGTTGAATGCAAACCTTACCTTCATAGTACCAGTATTGTTCTTGGAGCTTAGTTTATACTGTCACAATAAACCTTGCAAATGCTGTGTGCATTATACAGTTGCTTTGTTTCACACAATCGGTGGGATTTTGGGTACTAGAGGAAGTGTCAACTTGTGGTCGTATTTTACTACTGCAGTTGGTTTCAGTTACTTAAAAGCTTCGTGTAATAATTCAATTTTTTTTCTGTCCCTATCAAAGTTTCATGATTATGACTATATCCACAGAAAAGAGAAGTAAATAGAACGGAAATGAGAAGGAAAATCTGTCGCCAGGCATTATGAGTGAACCTTGATTGAACATTCTTATTTATGTCAAGTCGTGTTTAATGCACGCGTCGAACTCCGCATCCAAAGAACTTGGGCCTTACCTGTTTGGGTTAGGTCTCAAAGTTATTTGTCCGCATCACAGTTGCTAACTGATTTCGAATGAATGACGTTTCGTTTATATGGGTGTAACTGGCTACAACAAATTTCTAATAAAAAAGTCTTGACTGCCGTTTTAATTTAAACAACAAAAAAACTTTTTTGTGACTATATCAGCCAGAATGCAGATAAGAATTAATGTAAGTCTGAAAACTGTTCTTTTGGTAATTTTTGACTAAATTACCATAAATCATTAAAAAAACAATAATGATCTCAAATTATGTAACACAAAATTAAACGTCGGTAAATGTCAAGAATTTTAAAATAAAATGTCAGTATAAAATAGAAGAAAAGAAAATTGAAGTCAAATGTTGCCACAAATCTGAATGTTGCCTTTTAGCGTTGAAAGGTTTTCTTTGGTTGTTATATTCTGAAATGACACTATGTAATGAAGAAAATTCTGCGATTTAAACCTAAATGTGGCCTAACAAATAACATGTTCGTTTTTGTTTAAATTTATAAACAGTTTCTTTGTCTTTGGGCAATTTATTGTAGATTTTGATTGCCATGCTATTATGTAGCCATTGACAGAGTTTTAGTCTGACATTTAAAAGTGAAGTTAGCTTAGAATAAGTTATTCTAAGGACGTTAGTTTGTCCTGTTTAGTGAATTCAACGCTTTTATTTATGTATGTATGACAATAGACGATCTGCAATCTCTCTTTGGTTATCTATTTCACTTCAAGTTTATTTTCTCTACAGATCTTATAACAAGTCTGTAGAATGCGGTGCCTGAACGTGTGTTCCCCCATAGTTACAATCTGGGTGTCTTCAAATCACGAGTGAATCGGTTTCTTCTAGGCAAGCGTGCTCCATCGTAGACGGCATCGTCGCTTTACATCAGGCGAGTTGGCGGTCAAACATAACGGTCGGATACATTTCGGAGAGTGTGCATCGGATCTGCACGATCTACTTCCCTCCTACCCATTTTTCTATCGGACTGCCAGAGCGGGCACGAAAATTCGTCACCGTTTTATGGTTGATATTCCGAAAACCCGTACGAAGCGCTTTGATTCCACATTTATTATGCGAACTGCTAGTCTGTGGAATTCGCTGCCTGAATGGTGTTCCCCGATGGTTACAATCTGGGCGTCTTCAAATCACTAGTGAATCGGTTCCTTCTAGGCAAGCGTGCTCCAACGTAGACCGCATCATCGCTTAACATCAGGCGTGATGGTGGTCAAACGCAAGCATATTATTTATAAAAAAAAAAAAACGCAAGCCTATTAATAGATTTAAAAAAAACAAGTCGGGTGCTTCATGTAGCTGGCTGTAACGCGGAGAACGTCAGTCTTCTAAGTGACACTCAAACTCGCCAAGACCACAAACTGGTGCTTTTAAAACTTCCTGCGTGGATCGTTACAGTGAAATAAACGCGAGCAGTAAACCCACTGCCGTTGCAGAAGTATGGGAATCTTGCGGGGTTGTAAAGTTTATGTAGCTATAAGGCCCGCGTGGACAGACTGCGATAATAAGAGGAGGCAGCTGGTACTATTGGAAGGCTCATAGGAGGTAGAAATAAGATAAGATAAGATAAGATAATTTATTTGCACGAAACACGAGTATATCATATAGGTACACATTTATAAATGCATGCACAATAGATGGGTTAGTATATTTCTCGAAATTTGGCTTAATAAACTAATGAGCTTCAGATCCCTAAACTAAGCTTAGCTTGTGCTTCAGGGATCCGTGCTCCCCCTGCTACGTTGAAGAAATTTATTAGGTTAATTATGATATATAAAAAAATTTAGTTGATCGTCAAAAAAAATCCTATGCAACATAATTTAATTTAATTTAAATACACCCAGACACAGAATAAATAATAGTATAAGATGTGATCTCGACAACGAGCGTTGTGGCATACTGAATAAGTAAAGAAAATATTTTAATGCAACATCAAAAAAAATACAGAGCCTAATGAATATCGGCGATGGGGCCGAAAAGTTCACGAATGGAGACCACGGACCAGCAAATGCAACGTAGGACGTCCACCCACAAGATGGACAAACGACCTAAAAGAGACCGCAGGAAACGCTGGGTGCAGGCCGCTTCCAACCGGCCCTTTTGGAGATCGATGGGGGAGGCCTATGTGATGGACATAGGCCTATGTCCGTCAGTGGACGTCTTACGGCTGTAATGATGATGATAAATGAAAGATTACCACAATTGAAAAGATACCACTGTGCCTCAAGACGAAGGTCTTTGACCAGTGTGTGTTGCCAGAGATGACATATGATACTGAGACGTGGTCCTTAACTGTTGGCCTTTTGGAAAAACTCAGAATCACACAGCGGGCAATGGAGAGAGCTATGCTCGGAGAATCCGAAACGTGGATATTCGCCAAAGAACCAGAGTCACCGACATAGCTGTTAAAATTTGCAAGTTGAAATGGCAATGGGCAGGCCACATCGCACGAAGAACCGATAACCGATGGGGAAGAAAGGTTCTGCAGTGGAGACCACAAACCCGAAGACACAGAGTAGGGAGGCCTCCCACTAGATGGACCGACGACATTGTGAGAGTCGCGGGCACCCAGTGGATGCAAAAGCAGGCTGTCGTTCAGTGAGGAGGTTAAAGGGGGAGGCCTATGTTTAGCAGTGGACGTCTTCTGGCTGATGACGATGAAATGCAAAATGTACTTACTAAAACGAATAAAATAAATATTTACAAATGAAACACGTCCTCAAATCGTTACCGTGCAGCAGAATATGCTGGATGTATCCCCAGAACGTTGGCATCATTAACTTCCTGGATCGCAAGGCTAAATTTTAAAGTAAAGAAATTAATTATTGTGGACTATTTTTACATTATTATTTACATTTGCATTCGATGCTTCGACACCTTAGCCATAATTATGTGAAATAGATAAATTCTATACCGTAGACTGCTACGACGTAGCGGTATCGAATGATAGTACTAATACTTTTTTGTAAAGCGGTTAGTATTTGAAACTGTTTAATGGTTTAATAAACTTAGTTTTTTTGTAATCTTTAAATGCAGGTACAATACAATGGGTTTTTAGTTTTGTACCTTGTCTTTTGCAGAGTCTGTACTTGTTAGTTAGTCAACCGTTAAGGATTAATTCATAAGCAAACATCACGGGTACAAATCAGTGTCGCAGATTGAAGGGTCTTTGAGTTCGGTTCAATTAGATTTTCAGTGAATTTTCAGCGCATTTGCACGCTGAGGTTCAAAGTTCTGAACGGCACCGTCTTAGTGCAAGGTTTTAACCATTATAGGCGATCTATTCGCTCGTTATCCAGCTGAATAAAAACATAGCAAACTTACACAGTGCGTGCATTTTGTCGGGACTTAGGTTAGATTTCCAGTGATAACCGTACCAAAATAATAAGAAAGAGGGTAGAACGTTTTGTTTGCACCTAACTTTTTAACTGTTCAACCAACCACTCGCATTCTTCAGTCTTCCCGTGAATGGTGCATGTAACTGCGCCGAAATATCAGGAGCTCATTCCACAACCTTACCACGGCAAATATCCCGTAAATAATCATATAACTACATAACAAACTTTTTTTTTTCATTTATTTATCATTTACTTATAAACAACTTTGTTCTAAGCAATAAATAATACAATTAGTATGCCTGCAAGCCGCGAATTAATCAGGACCTTCTTGGCCGTGTGTTCTGCCACAAATCATATCCATCATCTTTAAAATCAGATGTTGATCAAAATGTATGCTAAAAATAAAACATGTTTAAAATGCACGTTGCCAATAAAGAATATCTCAGTATAAAATCGACAGTCAATACATAACGCGGTGATTCAGTTGCTTTGCTTACCAAATTATCGTCTCGAGTGTTTGTCGAAATAACAACCGCTCTGATGATTGAATTGCAAATTGCTTCACTGTGCCTAACAATATATTTCTAGGTAAAGTTATATGATTATTTACGGGTTATTTACCGTGGCAAGGTTGTGGAATGAGCTCCCGATATTTCGGCGCAGTTACATGCACCATGTTCACGGGAAGACGGGTCTTCCCGTGAAATATCCCGTAAATAATCATGTAACTTTAGTGAACAACCGTGATAGTTTAAAACAGTGTTATATTTCTAGGTAGCTAAAATTTAGTAGATTAATTTGACATTATCATAATAAACCAGCCAAGTGCGTGTCGGGCTCGCGCACTGAGGGTTCGGTATCACCACAAAATTCAATAACAATATTACCAGTTATAACTTTGTAATGAACAGAAACTTGTTACCGACTAACATTTGGCCATTATTTATTATTTGTTATTATATTTTATTTTGTTGTTTTTTTTAGTATGCACTATAATCATGCCAAGTTTGACATTTGTATGTATTACCGTTTTCACATTAGAGCTAATACAAAAATACGTTTGTTGTTTTGGGATCCCCCTTTTAATTTTTGTTTTTGTTTATAATTGTTCAGTTAATCCGCCGTAACATTATATATTTAGTGAAAATTCCAATTTAAAAAATTTCAGCTATCTATTACGGTTCGAAAGATACAGCCGCTTAAAGTTAGGACGAACAGACAGACAATGTAGGCTTAGTAATAGCGTCCCGTTTTTACCCTTTAGATACGGAACCCTAAAAAGAATTTTTATGAGAAATCTTTCAAAGGGCAAAGTTTCACTAGCTATTTATTTGTTAGATTTGAAGCGTTGCTGATTTACATATTTTTTGTTTTGTTTTCGGGATTTCTTTTTAGTTCTTCTGAAATTATTAAGAAGTGTAATTTGATGTAGACCTCTACACTGAACGACAGCCTGCCATCCGTATCCACTGGATGCCAGCGACTTTCAAGATGTCGTCGGTCCATCTAGTGGGAGGCCTACCTCCGCTGCGTCTAGTGCGCTAGTAGGTATAACTTGCTTTATCTGAACTGAGAACTGACTTTCAAGTGTCACTAAGGCAATAAAAAACAATTAAGTTTTCAGTGACAAATTGTCGTCTTGAACCATCGAGATACAATGCATATAGAGTCACAATCGTGCCAAAAATTTATCCTAACATTAAATTCGGTGCACGCTACGAATTGCGCAGACCTTTTGGTTAGTTACAAGGTAAACACGATCTGACTACAACGCCCCGCGATGCCAGAGCTACGATGACAGCGGACAACTAACGTTAAACACTATGCAAGTGACATAACGTCTAAATTGGAGTAAATGTGGCATTGTGAAGTACATAATTGACACAATGTATGTACAATGACGCTCGGGCGTTTTTTTGACTGTTTTCACTGAGACATTGTGACTCTATAGGAATTGTAACTTGATGTCTTGAACAGATAGTCCAGGCGAGTTTTAAAAGGAGTCCGTAAGGTTTGTTTTCCTTTACCAAAAGTTTGAGCCCAAAATTTGAACCTTGCGGGTTGAAGCTATTGCCACTAAGTTTTTAATTGGGCTATTTTTCCTAATCTGAGTTTAAAGTACAGTCCAGACGCAATTCAAACTGCAGATAGGTAAGTACCATTGTAGGAGGTCTTCATCCAGATGGAGCAATTAAGCGGTTCTTTCGCCCTCGCGACCGGGACTCGCAAATGTGCGGGACGCGCCAGCGCTAACGATTATGCTTTGGGTTTTGACACAGCTCTTCGGTACCAGTAGGTTATCTTAGTTTTGTGTTTGTTCTATATTTGGTTGTTAATAAAAAAAAAATACAAATACAAATACAAATTAAATACAAATTAATTTATTGGGCATTATAAAAATTGACAAAATTATATATGAACCCATTGGCTCCGAACTAGTAATAAATACTGTGTTTCGGGAGCCAATGGCCTCTCCCATTAGATATTACTAACTAAATGCCTAAACATAGACTAAAATAATAAGAAAAAGTTATGACAAAAAATTTACAAAAGTTATTAGTTTATACAAAACAAAATAAAATATATATATATATATAATTTTATAGATACAGGCAAAATTTTATATCAAATACATACACTTAATAAGGCGATAGTCTAATACATAATAATCAAACAATAAAAGTATCAAAACAATGTCATATAAATGTACGCATTTATGTGCATAATATCTATTTAAGTATGTATTTAAAAACTGTAATATTATATTATGTATGTATATCAGTCTCTGGCAGCCATATCAGCTTTGCTTAGTTTGGGGTCAGATGACCGTGTGTGCAAAAATGTCCCGAATATTATATACTAGCGGTCCGCCCCAGCTTCGCACGGGTAAAGATTATAGCCTATGTCACCCGGGGATAGTGTAGCTTCCCGTCAGTGAAAGAATTTTTCAAATCGGTTCAGTAGTTTAGGAGCCTATTCAATGCAAACAAACAAACAATCAAATCTTTCCTCTTTTTATTATTAGTATAGATATACATATTATTATAACTAAAATGATTGTTACGTTGATTGGTCACAAAAAACATTATTTTACATATTTTGATTTATTAACATGTGCATATCGCCTTCTTACAGTAATAAATGTCGTTTCGTATTATGGCGGAGCTACTACAAAAAAAGTAGTTAATTAAAAATGAAATATTTTCGAAGTACCTGCCTAATGATTATTGTAACTCAGCTTTTCGTTATGAAATTCTTCCGGAATATCGTGATTTGGTGATCTTTTAACATAACCAATAATCTTCAACGTGTTATTTATCTCTATCTCTTCTCTATCTCTATATATCTCTACATAGTATAAATTGAAGTCGCTTTCCGCGTCTGTCTGTCTGTCTGTATGGCCGCTAACTCCTCCTAAACCACGCAACGAATTTTGATGCGGTTTTCACCATCAGTTAGATACATTTTCAAGGAAGGTTTATATACATAACTAGCGACCCGCTCCAGCTTCGCACTTAAATTACACCCGTGCGAAGCCAGGTGGGCGGGTCGCTAGTATATAGTATAAATTGAAGTCACTTTCCGCGTCTGTCTGTATGTCTGTATGGCCGCTAACTCCTCCTAAACCACGCAACGAATTTTGATGCGGTTTTCACAATCAGTTAGATACATTTTCAAGGATGGTTTATATATATAACTAGCGACCTGCCCCGGCTTCGCACGTAAATTACACCCGTGCGAAGCCGGGCGTGCGGGTCGCTAGTATAGTATAAATTGAAGTCGCTTTCCGCGTCTGTCTGTCTGTATGTCTGTATGGCCGTATATGTAACTCCTCCTAAACCGCGGAACGGATTTTGATGCGGTTTTCACCATCAATTAGATATATTTTCAAGGAAGATTTATATATATATATATATATAACTAACGACCCGCCCCGTAACTTACACCCGCGCGAAGCCAGGCGGGCGGGTCGCTAGTCACACTATAAACTTGTGTATGTTTCTCTGATCTCAATTCCGTAACAGATGATTTATCAATGAAATTAGATTTGGGAGTAACACACTAGCTACTTTTTGTCCAGAAAAGAAATATATAGTTTTATTTATATTACACGGGAATTACTCACGTAAAGCCGGTCACTCCGACTATAGCTTCAACCGCATTACCCGCATTCCCGTGTAATATAAATAAAATGTGTGAAAACCACGTTAGTTTCCATAATAAAAATATGGTTTCTGTAGGATAGCGGGTGAACCTCCGAGCGCTGCTGGTAAAAGAAAACTAAAGTTTTTTTTTTTTTTTAAATAAATAATAGGCTTGCATTTGACCACCATCACGCCTGATGTTAAGTTATGTTTCTGAGTTATCATTCTGTATGGAGTTATACTATGTCTCATACAGTGGTAACAGTTAAAATTTCCGTCACGGCGCCTGCATATGTCGTTCGGTCGATACCGTTTTGTGTCTCCCTGAGACCCAGCCGGAATTTTTATACCCTTTTAACTTCTGATTTGATAAAATCCGACTTCTAACCGCTTTTATTTGACAACAATACTTTCTCACAAAGTATGTGTTTTGCGTTGCAGTAAAGTTTTAGCAGTTATATGGACTGCTTATATATATTTTTTTTTATTAAAATTGCGCCAAACACGATTGCTGTCCACCCAATGGTAAGCAGAAACCGCTGCCTATGCACCTTGCAACACTAGCAGTGTTGGCGGTGCTTTGCCTGCCTAGAGAGGTGGTTGTAGACACCCATTTTATCTCCATTTTTAACACGTTTTTTTTTTTTTTTTAATTATAAATAGGCTTGCGCTTGGCCGCCAACTCGCCTGATGTTAAGCGATGATGCGGCCTACGATGGAGCACGCTTGCCTAGAAGAAACCTATTCACTCTCGACTTGAAGACATAGATTGTATCTATCGGGGAACACCCACTCAGGCAGGGAATTCCACAGACTAGCAGTTCGCATAATAAATGTTTTGTAAAAGTATACTTTAACTTACACTTTACGCAGGTTCACTACCAACTGGAACAACGGGCAATCTATAATATCTATTGAAGTATGTATTTAAAAATAGGTATGTATGTATGTCAGACTCTAGCAGCCATATCACAAGCTTTGCTTAGTTTGGGGTCAGATGTCCGTGTGTGCAAAAATGTCCTGAATATCTATTTTTATTTATTTATTAACAACCAGATGTAGAATAAACACAAATGTTCATCACGTAAATGGTTGTCCTAAATAAAATATACCACCTGAGGATGACACAAGGATTCGAGGTATCTTTATTTACGTCTATAAATATGGGGTTTACGTGCTCCATCTTCGACTACATCGTCGATTGGGCGCAGGTGAGTTGGTGGTGAAACACGGACTCATACGCGATAAAAAATACATCTAATATCAGATTCCACGCAGGAGCTACACACTCATTCTGCAATATAAAGTTGAATATTGGTAAAACGCGCGTTCCTAGGCGCATTATCGTAAGTAACACGCGCTCAAATGGAAAGTAACGGGTCACGCGTGACGCAGGGTGCGCGGTGGTTGATATAACAACGAATAACTAGAAAATCTTGTATTATATTTGAGCTAGAATATCAAATTCAAATTCAAATTTTTATTACAAGTAACCATGGACTCAGACTTAGCAATATTTAGACACAGAATTAAGTATAAAAATAATTTTAAAAATGTCAGTGGAAAGTCAAAATAAAATCAATACAATGTCAAATATTAATAACAAAAAAATAATAATAATAATTAAATGTCACATGAAAATTTTAGTACTTAACAAAAAATAAAAAAGTCAAAGAATTAAAATACATATTATAAAATAAAAAAAATAAAAATATTACAATTTCCTGATCGGCAATGGAACTTTGACATGCCTGTCACAGCCATGCCGGATGTACACACAGTCAAGCCTATCAGCGATCATAGCCAGGACGGCGTTAGGGCTGGCCCACACCCGGCGCACCAGGGACGCACTCCGCAACGCGTTGTTGTACTGGACGCGGAGGGCACTGTAAGCGTTTTCCGTGTAGTCCACCCAGAGGCTGCACGTGTACAGAGATGTGCAGAATGCTTTAAACAGCGTGATATCACAATGAGCTTCCATGTCTCTACTGAAGTCTTGTTTGCAATATTTTGTGGGACATTTACCGATATAGTCAGTGTTAGCTGCGTGTTGTAGTGACAGCCCATGTTACAAGGTTGAAACGTAGAGTAAAAGCAATTTATTTATCTATACTAATATTATAAAGAGAAAAGATTTGATTGTTTGTTTGCATTGAATAGGCTCCGAAACTACTGAACCGATTTGAAAAATTCTTTCACTGACGGGAAGCTATACTATCCCCGGGTGACATAGGCTATATAATAATCTATACCCGTGCGAAGCTGGGGCGGACCGCTAGTACTAAAATAAAAGAATTTGCGATAATTCCCGATTTTTTACTGACTTCAAAACGGAGGAGGTTATCAATTCGACTGTATATTTTTTTTGTATGTTTGTTACGCGATTACTTCGCCAATTTAGAATTGTTTTTGATGTTTTTTTTTTTGGTTGGTAGGTCATAAGAGATATTATCTCAGTAGTTCCATATAAATTGTATCGACATTGTTACAGCGCTTTTTGAAAAATCTACAAAAACATGACAATAAGCATAATAAGCAACGAATTCAATGTACATTGTACAGTGCCACCAATTTAGCTGTTAAGGTGGGTAAAACTGGAACTACAGTTATTTATTGGTGAATTTCATACTTTATTCTCTACTAGCGACGCTGTAAACTGAACAGCAAACATAGAGGAACTGTTCCTAAAACAGAACTTTAAAAAAACAAAGAAGTGTTTCCATGGCAACCGGGCCCTGTTGGTTTTCGTTAAATTTTTCATGACCATGGATACAAAGTATTTCAGTCGTAATATTAAATTTTCTACTTTTTGTTTCAATTTGTAAAAGTAGGTATAGTCAAGAAGTCGGTTCTTGTTTTTTTTCAAAAAATTATCTATTATATATAAACATATTGGTTGATGTGTTTAATTACTTACACCAATTTTCCTTGTGACCGATAGATGCTGTTGGAGAAGGTGATGCAATATTTTTTAGATTCAACTATTACATTTCCTTTTAGCGATAAGGCTTCTTTTTGAACCTATGTCCTTTTTGTGATGTCAATAAAGTGTTCATTATATTGTATTTTGTTGTAATTAATCACAGTTTTTTTTATATTTAGAACGTCTGTCAAGTCATTTTTGTAAGAAATTTGTTGTAGCCTTGTAACTGTGATGCTGAGTTGATCTAAATAAGAATGTTCAATCAAGGTTTACTCATAATGCCTGAAAACAGAATTTTCTTCTCATTTCGTTCTATTTATTCCTCTTTTCTGTGAATTCAACTTTGCGACTAGCCCAATTCCTCAAAATTATCGCAAATAATTGCAAAAATTGTAGCACAATTTAATATAGCGTATACTACTTAGAGTTTAGTCGATTCTTTCGTCGACTTTGCGATCAAAAAGTCATAGAAATAATTTATCATTGTAATATAATCATCTTGAGGGAAACGCTATGATTTGAATTCAATGTTAGTTAGTTGGTGGCCAAACGTAGATCATAATAAAAAAGTTATGTTTTACAAATAAAATATTTTTATTAGAATTGATTCGCGCGCGTAGTTGGTATGGAAGTAAATGAGACTATTTTCAGGCGAATTGAATATAACTCAGGGGGTAATCTCAATCTTTGAATAACGTTCAGAAACATTTCTAGCCAAAAACGTTGGAAAAGGTTCTCAGGGTAATTTATTTTTTGGGTAGATTTATGATATCAGATAATTTTCTTACACAATATCTCACGAACTAAATCACGCAAACGTACTTTTTTCGTATTTTTCGCACTAAAATGTGTTATTGCGTGTTGATTTCGTTTTCTTCGCTTTCATCGCATTTTCGCCTCCATATTTATGAAAGGTTTCACTTTCGACAAATAGTATTGCTTTCTATACAGGGTGTAAGGGGAACACTCTCGAAGCCAAAAGAAGGTAATTGTACTCATCATTATGAACCACTTTTAGTATGGGACCAACCCTGAAATAGCGAAAAAAAAAAAACTGCTTTTCCATACATTTTGTCGAGTGTCAACGACCGCTTTCTATATAAAACAGCTGATATTATTTCGCGATTTCAGGGCTGGTCCCATAGCAAAAGTTGTTCATAATGATGAACACGTACAATTACCTTCTTTTGGCTTCGAGAGTGTTCCCCTTACACCCTGTATAATTTTTCAAGTAGCAAGTAGAAGTAATTTTTTTGTTTAATAACACAACAGCATTTTTCCGAAATAAAAAGTAGCCTATCTTAATCCAGGGTATAAAGCTCCTCTACAGAAAATTATTCAAATCCGTTTACCTTTAACACTCTACTTATATAGACAAAATGTTTGCAAGTTGGCTTAGTGAATGTCAGCCATTGTCAGTGTGGTTGTATAATAATTATAATTATATAGGCATATGATTTTTACTTAGTTTAAGAGAGATAGATATATATTTAGGTTATTTTTTTTGCACCTAGAGCTTAGCGTCTGCCCAGCTCACGAGCTTGGCGGCAGAGTAACAGTTTTTTTTTTGTTAAAATTATCATGACCGTGGATGCAATGTCCTTTAGTCGTAATATTAACCATGTTTACATAGTATTAAAAGCGACAAACAACTCATACTCACAGTCAAAGTCAAGCAAAGTAAGTCACAGTCAAGTCAAACTCATGCCCCTGTAAAGTGGTGGAGACTCTACAAGAGGCTCCTATGGAGTTTTGGAAACAACACTAAGACATGTTTCACCTCGTTATATCACTTGTCCACACTCGAGCACGTTTACAAGCAAGTAATAAATAACAATTCACCATGTAGTACACATAACAAACTGGAAAATACACAAGTTTAGGAAAATAATCCAACGAGCCGACATGTTTTTTCCACATTGGCGCCAAAAAAAAAAACAGTAATAGTTCTACTTGCTTGCTGCCATCTGTGTTTGTCCCCAAGTAGCCAGCCAACTCACTAGACTAGAGGAGCTAAAAAGTTTCTAGCGCTGTTTCAACGTAAATGTTTGAATTTTATAACAATTTATTATGCACTTTTTAAATCAGTCTTGAAACTTAATAGTACGATAATGCTCAATCTTCACCCAAGCTCCGGAATCAGCATTTTATCGCCCGATTTTCCATCATATAACCATACCCCGGGGCTATACAGCACATGTTCTATACACAAGGTACAAGGGTCCCGGGATATATCGTCCAATAAACTGAGGCCATAAAAGTCGCCCGCTTGCATTGACGCCGTATTGCCCTGGGGTAGAGGGAGCAATTTCTGATTTTTTTCGCTTGGAGCTTTGCGTTTTAAGAGTTTGGATCAGAGAATATCTGTGGATTGGAATGGCCAAGTGTGTCAAAAGAGTGTAACCAAATGTTTGAATATTTTAAGTAAAACACGCTGATGATAATTTCTTGGTTAAATTTTAAGTAAGTTCTAGGAACGCTTCGCGGTCACCCACTATCCTGGAATCGCTGTGCTTTCTGGCATACAAAGTATATGTGTTTTAGTCTATATCTTAATCCAGGGAGTAGCTACCTCTATACAAAATTTCATTCAAATCTGTTCAGCTGTTACGGAGTTGCGTGAAAACAAACTAACAGACTTACATATAAACTTTTGCATTTATAATGTTCGAGTGATTGTGTAAAATGTTGGTCTATAACCGATCATAAGTATTAAAACAGAATTATTTTAAATTACTAGAATAATAAATTCCTATTTAAATTTCCCTAGCCTAGACTCCAGTGAAACTTTAATTATTTGCCATTTCCGAGTATACAATACATGTATACTCAAGAGCTATTTCTAGGCAAGCGTGTTCCATCGTAGACCGCATCATCATTTAACATCGGGCGAGTTGGCGGTCTAACTAAAAACTATTATTATTAATAATAATAAAAAATTGCCACGATTTCAATTGACAAGAAATTAAAAAAGCCCTCGTCATATTATGAATTGGCTTTTCCATTAACTTTATATGTTCCATGGTTCGGATAAAGGGGATGCGTGGTGGTTATGAATGTGTTTATGGGATGGTTTTTGTTTAACCATTTTTATGGCGAGTTGAAGTATTGTTTTGTACAAAATAATATTGTTCAAATGATTTATTTTGTCGAACATTAATGATAGCAATTTTGTTTATCTCCTTAATATTACAGTGGAGTAGTTACTCAATCGATCTCCAAAAAGGCCGGTTGGAAGCGGCCTGCATCCAGCATCGATGGAGGAGCCCTATGTCCAGCAGTGGACGTTCTATGGCTGAAATGATGATGATAATGACTTACTTAATCTATACATACATACAATATTATAAAGAGAAAAGATTTGTGTGTATGTTTGTAACGAATTGGCTCAAAAAGTACTGGACCGATTTAAAAAAAAATTTCACCATTTGAATTCTACATTATCACTGACTAATATAGGCTATTTTAATCTCTACATAGTAAAAATTGAAGTCGCTTTCCGCGTCTGTCTGTCTGTATGTCTGTATGGCCGCTAACTCCTCCTAAATCACGCAACGGATTTTGATGATATAACTAGCGACCCGCCCCGGATTCCACGTAAATTGCACCCGTGCGAAGCCGGGTGGGCGGGTCGCTAGTAGGCTATATAACTATACCCGTGCGGAGCCGGGGTGGACCGCTAGTTTTGCTTATAATCTTTTCGTATTATTATTTAACGTCGCCAACACTAGATGCTAGGCTATCATATGCTACAGTTATTGTGATGCTTTTTTAACGACACTAGAGCAGGCTACCTAGAAGCTTCTGACATGACTGACAATTATATATCTATACAACAACCAGGATTGTCAAAACAATATATTATCCAAACTACGTAAGTAACGCATTGTTCACTTTACAGACGCACTGTTACATGCTTCTACGCGAAAACTGCTTTGACTTTAATTTATAATTCACTTCAATATCTCTTAGATTAATATTTTCGCAGAAGCAAACATAAATTTGCCAAAGTATGCACAGCGCTATCAAAATATGCATATGCAACGTGCAATATGCAACGTGCGAAAGAGACAAAACGGATTAAAACTAAACAAATGAAATCTTAACATCGGTTGTTTCTTTTTCTTGGTTGAAACAGAATAAAATAAATTCAGTGTGGTAGAACGCACGCATCTACGTTTTACAGGCATCAGTAATATGAGGGGGGGAGGGGAGGAGGGGGTGGGAGGGGGGGGGTTATTGACAATCGTTGCATTCGAAATATTTTAGGCACGGTCACCCGTCAAAACCAGACGTTACTTGAAGTTCGGTAGTTAAGCTAGTACTCTATAAGCCTAATCTCTAAAGTTTTATTAGGACATAAGTTTCCTTTTTTGTAAGATAATAAGATAACTTGAGGATAAGCATTATTCCCACATAGCTATGTTTTTCTCTCCACTAAACAGGAATATCTTTCTTTATTGCTATGAACACAATGCACCGAGAGAGAAGACAAAGAAATTATTGTATCTTAACAAAATAAATGGGGCGAGCGGAGAATGGGGCGGACGATATATCGTACCCCTTGTGGCAGATCATAAGATAGCGCAGATAGACAACTCCAAAAGATTTGTACTACCTCATGAGCAGAAGTTCCCGGGCCGATATTATTATGATGAATTTAAATATCAGCTCTGGGTTCGGTTGTTAGTTGTCCTTGTCTTTGTGTGTATTCAATGGCATCCTCGACACAGGGAATCCTGTGTAGAGCTATAAGTGTGTGTAAAAATTCTAACAGGTCTGCCACACAGTAGAATGTAAACAAGGTTATTAGTTAAGGCAAGACTAGATTTAAATAGATTAAAACTTAGAAAAAAATTATGAAAAAATTTGATTAAATAAAATTTAAATTTATTATATTATTAAAATTAAATACAATTGAGTAAAAAGGAAAAATAAATAGAATTATATGTTATTAAAACAAAAAGTATCATCATTATTAGGTTATCATGTTCCCACTGCGTGGATACAGGTATTCTCTCAGAGAGAGAGAGAGAGAGAGGATGGGCCTTAATCCACCATGCTGGCCCAGTACATGTTGGTAAATATATCTCTGCAATTTATTAGATTCTTTGACATATCCGATCGTTCGTTTCCTCACGATGTTTTCCTTCACTGTTTTGAACGATGGCATCGAACAGGAACTTGTCAGAATGTTCCAGTACTGGTATGCGCACCAGTTCAACAGTGTTGGGTGGGCGGGAGCAGTGTCGGAACCATATCGGCTTGAGTGTGGGGTCAGGCAGGGCGGGTTAACCTCTCCAACCCTGTTTAACCTCTACGTAAATGGGTTGATCGTAGCGCTCAGCAGTCGGCATGTCGGCTGCCACATTGACGGTGTTTGTGTCAACAACTTAAGTTACGCTGACGAGATGGTGCTGCTGAGTGCTTCTGTTTGTGGTCTGAGGAGGCTGATACGGATATGCGAGGAGTACGCCTGTGGCCACGGATTGCAGTACAATGTGAAGAAGAGCCAGTGGATGGTCTTTGAGGCCGGTGGAAAATGCCCTATAGACATCCCTCCTGTTCTGCTTAACAGTGTTCCTTTGCAAAGGGTTGAACAGTTTAAGTACTTGGGGCATGTGGTCACTACCGATCTCAAGGACAACATGGACATTGAGAGGGAGCGGAGGTCTCTGTCGATCAGAGCGAACATGATAGCCCGCAGGTTTGCACGTTGTTCAGCAGAGGTCAAAGTAACGCTCTTTAGAGCGTTCTGTACATCCCTCTACACGTGCAGCCTGTGGGCTGACTACACTAAAAGGCGATACAGTGACCTCCGTGTCCTTTATAACAACGCTTTTAAGAGGTTGTTGGGGCTGCCCCAATTCTGCAGCGCCTCAGGCATGTTTGCGGACGCACACACTGCCTGCTTTCACTCGGTGATGCGGTTGCGGGCCGCGTCCTTGGTGCGCAGAGTTGGGGCCAGCTCTAACACCGTCCTCAAAATGATTGCGGCCAGGTTGGACTGTACTTTCCTCCGGCATTGTTGTGAGAGGCATGTACCGGTACCAATGCCGGAGAGAAAGTACTAGTGATTGTACCTGACATTATTAATATTAGACTAGAAAATGTATTTGTGTGTTTTGTTTAATTTAATTTGACATTTAATTTGAGTGCTCTGACTTTATTTTGTTTTATATTTTATTTCATTTTAATTATTGTGTAATTATGGTATGGGTTTCGTAGCCTGAAATAAATGAATTTGAATTTGAATCGAAACTGCACTTAATTTATTCAAGTACTAGTAATAGTAGTTTTCTACTGTACTGACAAATAAACAATTTGATTTGATTTGACTAGATAAGTCATTAGTGCAGGGCTGAGGATCAAACTGATGGGTGCCGTCGGATTGTGAAGCGCACATGCATCGTTCGGCCTCCATCGCTACATCTAAAACATTGTAGTTTACAACTGCACTTTCAAATTCAATTTTGTTGCAATACAAACTTGTATTAAATTTTTTTTGTTACAGTCATGTCCGAAAATGAGCACTTTTTGAAGCTATCCATCTGAATTAAAATTATATTCTGTATCTTGTTATGAGAAGGTATGCTTTTATGCAGCAAGGTTTTAGGCTCGGAGCCAACTTGAAAATTTTCAAGATTAAGATTTCAATGCTGAGTATAGGATCTTAAAATTAGACTTCTCTCAGATTAAATAAAGTTTTGGCACTGGAATTATTAAGTTTATTTTATTAAAGACGACTAGCTATCTCACTAGCACGTTTTCAACAGCTTTAAAGGAAAAAATAGATAGTAGTTTAAATCAAAACGATTTGGCATACAACACTGCAAACAAAAACAACAATATGAGAAAGACAAAAACGATAAAATGACATGAAGCAAGATGGACCTAAAAAGGGACCGCCGCAGGAAAACGCTTGATACAGGCTGCTTCCAACCGGCCCTTTTGGAGATCGATGGGGGAGGACTATCATATGTCCAGCAGTGGACGTCCCACGGCTTAAATTATGAATATTGCAAATATTAATAATTTTCGTGTTAATAATTTCTAGGATGGCGAAGGAGATAGAAAAATACGATTTCTTCGAGTTTTTTAAAAATATTTTTTCTGCCCTCATTATGCAATATCAACATAAAAATTTGCCTTATACTATTTGCAATGTTATTCTAAAGATAATATCAAACCAGTTTATTAAAATCCACATTTTGTGTTTTTTTATCTGATGTTGAAAACGTGAGAAAGAGATAGCTGTAGCCAGTAAGCGCAACTTTCAAAACATTCTAAACTTTATGTTGTCTACGTTGACTATCTCCACGTTACATTTCATCTTAATCCGTTCAGCCGTTACTAAACGAAGAAGTAACATTCACACATGCATACAGTGTATGTTATAAGCTCCATCTCCCACACTACACACATGCTATCACCCTGAAGGGGAACCTCATAGATTGTATCAGCGGAACCTTTATCAGCCTTTTCCGCCATTTTCTAAATTACTTTACAACGCACGTTATTCCGTTATGTACGTTATCCGTTACATAACGTAACGGAAGCGTTGTATAAAAGAGGGGAAGTTACGCCATATTTCAAACAAATGATCGGAAAATGCTTAAAGAACGGGATACATTTTCTGAAGATGGATTTTTAATAATATTTCTGTAGAACGTGAAAGCAGTTTATGTACTTATCTACCGGAAAATACTTAGTGTGCCTATATTATACTTATGATATTTTTATATATTTTTTGGAGAATTGTACATTTCAAATTTCAAATGGTTTTGTTTTTTAAAATTTAATTTATTAAATAGGTAAATTATTGGGAGTTATATGAGTTAAATGCCCAAAGAATAAGCATTGCCATACAACGTGGCAATGCTGCCAGCATTTTGGGCACGCTGCCCACCGGTAGCGGATTGTTAGATTAGTTTTAGTTTCAGATTAATTTTAGTTTTAGATTAGTTTTAGTTATAAATTTAAATTTAAGATAGTTTTTATTTTACTTGTAATTTTTATTGAATAAATGAGTAGGAAATACAAACTAAGTAGGTACGTTAAATCTATTTTATTACCAAGGTAGACAAATACATTTAATTTTATTGTAAGCTAGCTCATTGTGACATCGTACGTGTAGTAAGCAGTAAGTTGCGGGCAAACAGACAGACAGTCGCAACTAAACAATAAAGGTTAAATAATTATAATTTTTAGAAAAAAAAAGAACCGACTTCATGACTATACATACCTACATTTACAAACAGAATATTACGACTGAAATACTTTGTATTCATGGTCTTGAAAGATTTAACGAAAAACAACAGGGCCCGGTCGCCATGGAGACACTTTGTTTTTTTGAAGTTCTGTTGTAGGAACAGTTCCTCTATGTTTGTTGTTCAGTTGACATTGTCGCTAGTGGAGAACAAAGTATGAAATTCACCAAGAAATAACTGTAGTTCCAATTTTGCCCACCTTAACAGCTAAGTTGGTGGCACTGTGCAATGTACATTGAATTCGTTGCTTATCGTCTTTTTTTTTTAGTTTTTGTAGATATTTCTAAAAGCGCTGAATCAATGTTGATAAAAAAAATATGGGACCACTTATGAGATAAGACCTACCAACCAAAAAAATAATCATCAAAAACAATTCTAAATTGGCGGAGTAATCGCGTAACAAACATACATTAAAAAAAAAACATACAGTCGAATTGATAACCGCCTCTTTTTGGAAGTCGGTTAAAAAATATGATTAATATGCTAATTTGTTTTAACTTTACGAATGATATTAAATGCTAAAAGTATTCAATTATTTCTAAAATAATATATGCAAACGGTTCGCAGTTTCACAAATATCCAAAGTGTTTAGGTAAATACGGCACTTTCCTTGAATCACAAACAAAAATTATTTTTCGTTGAACGGAACTATTATCACGTATTACCAACTTCTTTCTATCTAGGTAGAAGTCATGTACGTATTTGTACTAGACATTTATTTTTTCTAAACATATAATTTTTCTTTTTTTTAAATAAACAAATGCGAACAGAACCTACGTTCTCTACTACTATATAGTTTATCAACTCTATCAAACTTTCCAAAACCATCAATTCCACCGTCCGGAAAAAGAACGTTCACACTAATGAAACCCGGACAAACTGTCAATTCTGCTTCGTCCAATAAAACCGGACATCGATTCATCCGTTTTTCGTAATTTAATTCACTTAACCCCCCGCTGGGCGGCCGGTCCGCGAGACCACCCAGCCGTGCACTGATGCACTAGGAGACAGTACCTGAAGTTATTACAATATTATCTCCACTCAAATAGACATTATTTCCACACAAATTTATAGCTGTAGTCTTCAAGAACTGGTTTGGTGCGAATTTTGAAGTCTTGTTTATAGGTTACTAGCGACCCGCCCGCCCGACTTCGCACGGGTATAAACCTTTTTTGGGTAATTTACGTGCGAAGCCGGGGCGGGTCGCTAGTTATATATATAAACCTTTCTTGAAAATGTATCTAACTGATGGTGAAAACCGCATCAAAATCCGTACTGTGGTTTAGGAGGAGTTAGCGGTCATACAGACATACAACAGACAGACAGACGCGGAAAGCGACTTCAATTTATACTATGTAGAGAAGAGATAGAGAAGAGAAGAGATAGAAAAGAGATAGAGAAGAGATGTAATCTAGCAAATATGCTACTTTATTTTTATAATTTTTTATATTTTATATTTTCTTACACTTACTTTGTAAAAATCCTCTAGTAAAAAAAAATTGCGTAAACAATTAGACTTTTAGATTCGGAAACGTATTATTAGTGCTAAGTTATCAAAATTCTTTGTAAATTAGTTACATATCACAATACATACGTTTTCTGAATAAAAATAAATAAATTAATTATTTACATAAGCAAAAATGGTATTTGAATTTTTTCTAACTGTACTAAGTATAATTGAATGAATCAGGCGTCACTTTGCAGAAGTTCAAATTATGTTGAGTGAAATAAATAGAATTGATCCCAAATTCCTTGTTGTACTGAATGCGACGTTAAAGCGGAAATACACTTGAGATTCGTCAAATAAATAGTTTTACTAACAATATTGAAAACAACAAAAAAAAGCAATGAAAAAAAATACAACTTTTATTTGACGTATTTTGCAACATAAAGTTGTATTTTAATCACAACGTTGCATAATTGCTATTGTAATTGTAACGTAGATACAGGTAGAAAGATACTCATCTATACTAATATTATAAAGAGGAAAGATTTGATTGTTTGTTTGTTTGTTTGCATTGAATAGGCTCCGAAACTACTGAACCGATTTGAAAAATTGTTTCACTGACGGGAAGCTACACTATCCCCGGGTGACATAGGCTATAATCTATACCCGTGCGAAGCTGGGGCGGACCGCTAGTATAATATATAAACAATTGACATTGCAAATTAAAATACATCAGTGCATTTCATAAGATTATTACTGTGCTGCAAAATTTGCGGCTATTTCTTTTTCAATAAAATGAGCAGAAAATAAAATAATAATGATTATTAATGGTAAGCTGTTACCACCTTATGGACCAGAAACACTAGCGGTGTGGTCGATGCTTTGCAAGCCCGAGAGAAGGTTACAAGTTGGAAACTTGATGCACTGTGTTCCACGGTCCCTGCCTCCGAGACACGAGAGACAAGGTTTAGGCGTAACGCACATCAGATCTCACGAAGCGATACTGTCACTTATTAGACGCACTGTCAGCTGACGACCATTACAGATGGAGCTTTTATTTGCTTTTAAGTGGGCACACTGGCAGCGTTTTGTCCATACAAAGGTATTCTCGTGTTTCCTCCCTGGATAATACCGCTAGAACTGTATTTTTTTTTAAATAAAATATATCCCTCTTTTTCATGCTTCTATCATTTATTTTTTCTTATAAGTTAACTACTATAAGAAATATGAGCCTTTAAATATCCCAAAAAAATATTTTTTTACCGCCATGTTCAGACGTCTATCAAACAAATTTGACGAGTTTATAAAACAAAAATAAATGATAGTAGCATAGTTCCATCTTTTCACATCTATTAATTTAAAAAAATAATGAAATCGGCTTAGTTTTGAATGAGGAAACAGAATAATACGAGACGATGATTAAACGGGTATAACTTCAATCAATCATATAACTTTAGTGAACAACCGTGATAGTTTAAAACAAAAAATATATCATGTTTCAAGAAAGTAAGTAGGTACTAACACTACAAATAAAGTAAGACTGGCCATAGACCGTTGAAGGTCTAAAGACAATCCAAATGCTCAACAAGCCCACTACCAGTTGGCAGCGTACTCAGTATGCTAGCGGTATTACGACGCTGAATGGCAATGCTTATGCGTTGAGCCAGAAACACTTTTGGTCACGCGTCGCATTAACCAGGCGCTCTGAAAGATTTTTGAAAATGACGTGAGCTAGGTCCCTAAATTTGCAGTCTAACTGTATTTGTAGTGTTAGTATTAACTTGTATTTTGTTTAGTTAAAGGCAGTAGATACTTAAGAGGGCATACCACGGCCAAGAAATTTGATGAATAGGTATTATCATCATCATAGTCAGCCTTTTAACAGTCCACTGCTGGACTTTTAGCCTACCCCGAAAGGGTGATTGGGCCATATCCACCACGCTGGCCCAGTGCGGATTGGTGGATTCACATACGCCATTGACTTCCTTCTCCGTACGTATGCAGGTCAGGTGCCTCATCTTAAAATAATATACAGGGTTATTTTTCATTCACCTAAACTAAAGCCTCTCGTAGCTAGCTTTCATAGAACATACCGGACAACTTTTATTTCATGGCAAGTAGCATTAATTCGTTTATTAAACAATAAAAAATAGGCATCAAAAATACAAGCAAAAAACTATTCATACAAAGTAAAAAAAAATGGAACTTAGGAAGTTTTGTAAAAAGTCATAGCACAAAAGTTGTCAGGTATGATGAAGGAAGCAGACTGCGAGAGGATTAAGGTGAATTAAAAATAACCCTGTATACCTTTAAACTAGACTTTATTGAAAAGACCCCGTGCATTTTAAAATTTTGCGCCTAAAATTTGAATATTATGCTACTACATATAAATATTTTAAATAAGTAAGTGCATAAAGTTAATATATTATTCCAATTTCCACCAGCTTGCTCCTCCTTGTTGCGAAACAAAGAGCATTGTCTCCAATCCGCATAAAAATACAGTCAGTATGCAATCCAATCTCTCCACTCCGCAAAAAGGTTAAATCTGCAACGAGGACTGACTCATACTCAACAAAAACCCTATGCATATTTTGACGAGAAAATTTTAAGAAAAAGAGAAAAATTTACCCTAAATTAAATCTAAAAAATACATTTTTGTTTTTCTTAACAAGTACTATATTTATTTAACTGGTTTGGTTTATTCAACATTTCCCGCAGGTAAATTTATACATAAACCAAGTTAGAATACGTTTGTGAGTTTTTTCAACTGATTTCATACCTTTACGCTTCTACGAGTTTCAGTCCCTGATTTGTTCTGCAAAAAAGTTGAAACCAGACCATTTACTGCTTTCATTGTAAACAGACGGCGCGCGTGGCGAGAGTCCAAATGTACCTCTTTGATATCTACTATCTTTGATGGGTTAACCTTTTACAAATAGTCGAAAAGCTATTTTGGTACTAACCTTTTACCCTTGTACCATCGAATACAATTCCTATAGAGCCACAATCGTGCCAATAAAATGTCCGACTCAAAACTCAGCGCACGCTACGAATTGTGCAGACTTTTTGGTTAGTTACAAGGTAACCGCAATCCGACTACAACGCCGCGCGATGCCAGAGCTACGATGACATAGCGGACAACTAACGTTAAACACTATGCAAGCGACATAATGTCTAAATTGGAGTAAATGTGCCATTGTGAATTAATAATTGATACAATGTATGTACAATGACGCTAGAACGTTTTTTACTGTTTTCACTGAGATATTGTGACTCTATAGGAATTGTATATTAATGCCTTGTACAAACAAGGTAGCTAAATAGTATTAAGCATATTTTTTTTACATCTATTGTTTTGTTTTGCGATAATATCCTTCTTGCTATAACCTTATCAGAATTAATTTACGGTGATAATTTCCAACCTTTTTTTTTCTGTTCTCTTAAGAAGATTTTGGTGTCGAACGTCTTGTGTATTTGCCATTGTCAAGTATCAAAGTATTTTGTAGTTTTATTAAATATCGTCGAGCAAGTCAAAGACAAAGTAAAGCAATGCAAGTCACTGTCAAGTCCAAGTCAAGTAAACAAAGAAACAACAAACAAAGTTAGGTAGTAGATCTGTGAACAAAGTCCTTATAAAGCAGTGGGGTCTTTACTTAGCTTCTGTGGTGTTTTGGGATTTTAATGATCTGCACATTGATCAAAATTTTTGAAAATATTAAAAACCTTCTTGTAAACAAAAAAGATCTAAAAAATCTTCCTGTGCCAATTCCAACCTCTTTTGCAAAATAACGCTATTATATCTTAAAATATTTAAATGTGCGAGATATCTATGAATGTTACCGTATAGAATGTTTTACTTTAATGATACCGTAAAAGTTTTTATACGGAGCAGGAAACTGCAGTAAAGTAAGCAAGCGTCCGTAATTCCGCCAGAGTTATTGTTCGAGAGACAAATTTGGCCAACATGTGTCGAGGAGACGCTACGCCACCCTTATAATATAATATTGTCAGCCGGGCACTCGGGTACGGACTCCGCATTCGGATAAAACTGGTAACAATTGAGGAGGTGAAGAACAAAACCTCACTTTTCCACTTTTGAAAATTTCGTTTTTTTTTCTTTGGGCAAAAAATATAAATTGATAGAATAGAATAGAATAGAATCATTTATTGGCCTTATAACATTCGTTACACTGGGCAAGTCAATTTACAGTGCAACACTTAACTTAAAATATTACACAAACCAATACAATTAATAATAGTAAAATCAATAGACTACAAGTAAATGAGAATTAGCACAGGATAATAGGATTGGAAATAGAATAATAAGATTAAAATGTCAATATTAAATTATGATTAAATTATTATAAATGTCAAAATGTTGTACCTAATTAATTCAATTATTAATGTCAGAAATAAAAATGAACACCCTGTCAATCTCATTATTCCACCAAAATTATGTCCTATCATAATACAATTATATTTAGTAGAGATACCTAGTTCCCTATTCCTTCAAGAACGAAGATTCTGTGATTGAAACATGTAAGTAAAACCTTGTCAAAAACACCTCTTTTCCTATATAAAATTTCATTTGAAATCGAAAGTTTCGAACAAAACCACACTTTTCCGTTGAAAAAGAGAAATTCCGTCGAGACATTTTTATGTATTCTCTAAAATTTGATAAACTGGAAATGTGAGGTTTTGTTCTTCACCTCCTCAATTAAACTTCCTTTTCCCAAATGTGAACAGCTCTCTTGGCATCAGCTTTTAAATTTCTACGAGCCTATATGCTACTTTGTATGAATGTGTACCTACAATGTTCTATTATTGAAACTGATGTGGTTTTCACACATTTTATTTATATTACACGGGAAAATAATGAATATTTTTTTTTTGCGGGTCTCGCTTTGTTTGCAAAGCGAGACGCAGCCGCGCGCGCGCTTTCACCTTGAAAAAGACCATGAATATTTTTTTTTTTGCGGGTCTCGCTTTGTTTGCAAAGCGAGACGCAGCCGCGCGCGCGCTTTCACCTTGAAAAAGACCGTCTAATGCGGTTGAAACTATAGTCGGAGTAACCGGCTTAATCTTTCGTGAGTAATTCCCGTGTAATATAAATAAAATGTACAATGTTCTACCTAAATTTAATGAATATTTTGAATATGTCTCATAAATTTTCGTGATGTTCAGTTTTTCTCAAAGAAAAAAACACTTTCTGTACTAACACAAAAATGCAAACAATTACGTGCTAGAGAAACAAAGTTAAGAGAAAAAATAACTTCATCTAACGATAATTAAAACATAAAGATACTAAGTTCAGAGGCAAAAACTTTATCCCGCATCTTCATCATCATTTCAGCCATCAGACGCCCACTGCTGGACATAGGCCTCCCCCATCGATCTCCAAAAGGGCCGGTTGGAAGCGGCCTGCATCCAGCGTTTCCCTGCGGTCTCTTTTAGGTCGTCTGTCCATCTTATGGGACGTCCTACGCTGCGCTTACCAGTCCGTGGTCTACATTGTAATACAGGTACCTAAGTACTTATTTGTAAACGTTAGGTGTATTTTGTATTTTTTTTTAATATTCAATATTTAAATTTATTTAAGGTTGCGCTATTATATATAGTTGCGTATAGTGAATCTTAGTATCGATACAAACAGCTTAGTTTTTCGATACTAACTTAGACTAATTATGTGTATATATATGAAATAAATAAAAAAAAAAAAAAACCCGCATAATTTTATTAAACTGTAAATCTATGACTTAAAAAACAATATTTACCTAAAAGTTTCATAAAACTATGCTGCATGCACGCTTGCACCTATAATACCTTATATTTACCTTATTAAGGTATTTATATGTATAATATAACTAGCCTAATATTAAAAGAACCTGTGGTAAAAAAAAATAGGTATATCATTGTTACCGCAAGATTGCTCAAGATTGTTTGAATTTACTACCTAAATAAATAAAATTTGAATATATTATTAGTACACGGTGAACGTACCGACATAGCTGTTAAAATTTGCAAGTTGAAGTGGCAATGGGCAGGCCACATCGCTCGAAGAACCGATAACCGATGGGGAAGAAAGGTTCTGGAGTGGAGACCACGAACCGGAAGACGCAGCGTAGGGAGGCCTCCCACTAGATGGACCAACGACATTGTGAGAGTCGCGGGCATCCAGTGGATGCAAAAGGCAGGCTGTCGTTCAGTGTGGGGGTTAAAGGGGGAGGCCTATGTTCAGCAGTGGACGTCTTCTGGCTGATGATGATGATGATGATGAACGTACTGCGATCCCCAAGCCGCCTGCCAAGCGTGGGGATTATGGCAACACCCCTCTCTAAGAGGAGTGGGTCCTTGTTCAGCAGTGGACATTTAATGGCTGATGATGTGTGTGTGTGTGAATATATTTAAATAGACAGTGTTCATTGCAGAAACATTAACGCGAATCTCTCCCAACAAGAGCGTGGATTCGCGCTAAAAAAACTTGCGTTATATAAAAGTTGGCGCTAACTCGCGATGCGGCGTCAGGTGCAGTTTATGGCCTCGACGAGACTTACATTTTTTCCTCCTCGTTTAGTTCAAGAGTGACTGGATCATTTTGTTACATGTCTGTTTCTGGAAAAATGTATTCTTTTTCTGACTAACATTACCCGACTGCTTACAAAACTGACTGTATCACCATGATGTATTGTAATGCTTATTAATAAGTCATTTACTTGCATTTCGTTACCTGATGGTTAAAATTAACTACATGATAAATTCTCATGCATATTCAATCCTGTGATTAACAATAATTAAAGTGGGGCTGGGCAGGACACGTTGCTAGGCGCAGTGATGACAGGTGGAGTAAGGTTTTAACAGAGTGGTGGCCCAGGCAAGGTAGGCGGAGCGTTGGTCGTCCAGCTGCAAGATGGGTCGACGATATTATTACTATCGCGGGTCGAACCTGGACTAGATTAGCACAGGACCGAGGCAGATGGCATAGCAAGAGAGAGGCCTATACCCAGCAGTGGGATAAGGAAGGCTGTGGATGATGATGATGATGATGATTCAATCCTTATTTTTTTTTCTACACAAATTTTATTTTCGTGTACCATTTCATTATATTTGCTCATAAGTTTCAAGTTTGTTTTGTTTTTGTTCGTATAGATTATGCTTTTTAACTTAAAAAAAGCGCATTATTATTCAACTTTGACAAGTAATTGAAACCAGCACTAGCTCTCTGCCTAACTCGTTTCCTCATGAATATGGGTGCAGCGTATGCTCCTGAAACGGAAGTTGCACTCTGCACTGCGTTTTGATAAAACTTTCATGCTAAAAATTTCTTAACAGGAAAAGTAGTTTGGCTTTCGTAGAACGTGACGTTTTAGTTTTTACGAGTACATTTATGAAGTATATTTTGCAGTCAGTTAATGAATATCTCATATATCAGGGAGATGAGTACATTGCGTTGCCGTGTGAGGTTATTTTGAAGTCTTTAAAGGCAAAGTCAAAGTAATATATTAATAAACATATGTTTAAGTACTCAATTCTGAACAGTACGGGCACGCGTGACGCTTACCATAAGGTGAGTGGCTTGTTTGTAGAGTCTCTCGGTTATAGATTATTTTAAAAACCCTTTTCGCATAATTTAGTAAAAACTATTCTTGTGGTTAGCAAGTTGGAGTGGCAGTGGGCAGAGCACATATCACGCAGATCAGATGGCCGATGAGGCCTAAAGGTTCTAGAATGGAGACCACGGACCAGTAAGCACAGCGTAGGATTTCCACCCACAAGATGGATAGACGACCTAAAAGAGACCGCAGGGAAACGCTGGATGCAGGCCGATTCCAACCAGCCCTTTTGGAGATCGATGGGGAGGCCTATGTCTAGCAGTGGATGCAGTTGCTTTCGTTTAGTGTGGAGTTTAAAAGGGAAGGCCTATGTTCAGCATTGGACGTCTTCTAGCTGATGATGATGATGACTAAAGCTGTTATTTTGCAAAGTTTTATGCAATTACCTTAATAACTAAAGAAGTAAGTCGGTTTTTACTCCGAAGTATAATTTGGACTGCTCCAAACAAAGGGTGATTAGAGTCCTCAAAGATAGGCAACGCACTGACTATGTCCCGGGTATTGTAGGTGTCTATAGGCAGCGGTGACCACTTACCATCAGTTGGCCCGCAGCTTGATTGCCTCTAACATATAAAAAAATAAGTAAGAAGGTTCTAAAGAATTTGACCGGGAGCTCACCTCATTTTCAAAAATCTTTCAGAGCGCCTGGTTAATGCGACGCGTGACCAAAATGCTGGCGTGTTTCTGGCTCAACGCATAAGCATTGCCATTCAACGTGGTAATGCCGCCAGCATGCTGGGTACGCTGCCAACTGGTAGTGGGCTTGAGCATTTGGATTGTCTTTAGACCCTCAACGGTCTATGGGCAGTCTAACTGTATTTGTAATTTTAGTTTTAGCTTGTATTTTGTTTTGTTAATAAAGGCACTTGCAGAGGAAAAAAAAAAAAAAAGAATTAGGACAGAGGGACTTACAGAACGAACATAAAAAGGTTCCTTGTAGTCTGTAGGTTCTACGGAACCCTATAAAGTATTGTTGAAAGGTAATCTTGCACAAACAGATTTCGTAGCTTTTTTGTTTGTGTAGACCAGTGGGCTTGCTCTTGACACTCGATTTCAATCGTAATTTGGGATTGGGATCGAAAACATGCCATTTGGTACTCTTCAATCGCGTCAAGAGTACCGAAAGCGTCGAGTTGAGTCGATTTTATTTAGTTCCATAAAATTCCACCATTATCGTTTCCAATCGTGCCCTAGTTTAAAATTCAAGAGTAACCTAATGGCATGTTTTCGATCCCAATCCCAAATTACGATTGAAATCGAGTGTCAAGAGTAAGCCCACAGATTAAATTTTAAAAGCTGTTTAGCACACTCTAAGCAATTTTCCTTCGGAAACTTATAACTCGTATGCCATGACAAATCTCAGAAGCCCCCATAGGAAGCCTCCTTCTAATCGATTTATTGGCATTCTATTTCCGCACGCGAACAATCCAGTCTTCCATACAAACTCCATGAAAACTTTCCCGGCGCTTATATATTTTTTTTTAGAGTTCCGTTTGCATTTTGAACAATCTCATTTATGTTTTTATAGTCAGCTTTTACGTTGGGGTCATTAGAACTTCAACTACTGATAGCCCGTTGGTCCAGTTGGTAGTGAACCTGCCTTCTGAGCTTGGGGGCGTGGGTTCGATTCCCATCTAGGACAAACATTTATGCGATGAACATTTGTGTTTGTTCTATATCTGGTTGTTAATATCTATTTAAGTATGTATTTAAAACTATACATGTATGTATATCAGTCTCTGGCAGCCTTATCACAAGCTTTGCTTAGTTTGGGGTCAGATGACCGTGTGTGAAAAAAAAAAAAAAAAAAAGTCCCGAAAAGTCCCGAAAAGTCCCGAAAGTCCCGAATACTACAAGTACTACTGAAACTTGTAGAACTAATGACTTTAGTGGCCAGTTTTTTTTCTTTACTTTGGTGTGATAAAATTGTGTTTTCAAAGAAACTTTCATAGATTGGTTAAATTTGATAGTATAATGATCTTTGCTTGGGGTACTATTTTATATTCCGTTCCATTACTAGTTTTCTGAAATTTCTTCGATTCTTATTGTCTTTTTCACATTCACAGTTACGTAGGTATAGACACTAGACAGACCGTTGAGAAGAACCGTTTGATAAATACGTCATTTGCAATGTGGTGTAATAATAGAGACGTTATAGGCGAACAAAACGGCTTTAAAAACTGACTAAACACAGCATAATTATATCTACTTATATCATCATCAGCCAGAAGACGTCCACTGCTGAACATAGGCCTCCCCCTTTAACCTCCACACTGAACGACAGCCTGCCTTTTGCATCCACTGGATGCCAGCGACTCTCACTATGTCGTCGGTCCATCTAGTGGGAGGCCTCCCTACGCTGCGTCTTCCGGTTCGTGGTCTCCACTCGAGAACCTTTCTTCCCCATCGGTTATCGGTTCTTCGAGCGATGAGGCCTGCCCATTGCCACTTCAACTTGCAAATTTTAACAGCTATGTCGGTGACTCTGGTTCTTTGGCGAATATCCACGTTTCGGATTTTATCTACTTATATACGCATGTATAATTATGTACATTTTGTGAAGTAAGGGAAAGAATATGAAATAATTTTTACGCTATATCTGTTGTTAGAAAGAGACATAAATAGAATTTGTCGTGGACACTCGGAGTGCGTGCCTGAGAGACGGCTGAACGAAGTCGGGCAGCCATCCTTGCATTCGTCTAGTCAATATGGTGGGGCGCACAACCTATCTACAGGTAAAAATATCTTAGATCATCAACATCATCATCAGCCTATTTAATGTTCGTCTACTGCTGGAAGTAGGCCTCTCCTAAGGAACGCCACAAGGCTCTTCTGCGTTTCGCATCCACTTGCCACCAGCCGCCTTAGCAGGTCGTCACTCCACCTGACTGCAGGGCGTCCTACTCTACGTTTGCTGATACGCCGTCTCCACTCTAGAACCCGTCTAGGAGACCCCAGTGGTTATCAGTATAAGTAGTAGGTCATTAGTATAAGTTAATTAAAGTCGAAACATCTGCAGGTTACTTGATGAAAATAAAGGATAGGTATGTAGCCTGGAAACGTCGATTGTTATAACCCTTATTTACCAGTAGGGCATAAAGCTTATATTATGGCAGAATAAAAGAAACGACGAAAGCCTCTTAGACTTTTTAACAAGCACTGAAAGCACATACGTAAGTTACATACAATTATACATACCACTTGAAACGATTGGCGTTTGTATTTTTATTTGTAAATGCTGCGTTGTAATTGGAACCATCTATCCTGAGTTGTATCGCTCACTTTGCCACGCATTTTTTTTTATATTTTCGTGAATAAATCCTCCCAGTACACGTGTCGCGACAACTTTGCTGATGACACTTTGATGGGGTTCACAACTTTGTTTTATTTTGTTGGGAATAATAACGATGCGTAAAATGTAGGTGCCGCTGTGTTTAGTAAATATTTAGACATGGAGTAATTGGACATTGGCTCGGATGGGCAGCGTTCGGGAAATTGCGTGATATCTTCTCGTCCAAGATACCACAGTGCCTCAAGACGAGGGTCTTTGACCAGTGTGTGTTGCCAGTGATGACATATGGTACTGAGACGTGGTCCTTAACTGTTGGCCTTTGGAAAAACTCAGAGTCACACAGCGGGCAATGGAGAGAGCTATGCTCACAGTTCATTTGCGCGATAAAATCCGAAACGTGGATATTCGCCAAAGAACCAGAGTCACCGACATAGCTGTTAAAATTTGCAAGTTGAAGTGGCAATGGGCAGGCCACATCGCTCGAAAAACCGATAACCGATGGGGAAGAAAGGTTCTGGAGTGGAGACCACGAACCGGAAGACGCAGCGTAGGGAGGCCTCCCACTAGATGGACCGACGACATTGTAAGAGTCGCGGGCATCCAGTGGATGCAAAAGGCAGGCTGTCGTTCAGTGTGGAGGTTAAAGGGGGAGGCCTATGTTCAGCAGTGGACGTCTTCTGGCTGATGATGATGATGAGAATTGGACATTTGTACATTATATTGTTATCAGGAATGGAATAACCTGCTTTCCTTTGCTTCCTGTGAGACAATAATCGAGGTCTTTACAAAATCTGAGTGAATGAATCGGAATTTAAGTCCATTATATGCCTCATTCGTTCGCTTTGCAACAGACGAATTGATGGTCAAACGCAATAAAAAAAATCTTTGACTATATTGGAGATTCCATTAGTGTTCAGGTCCTCAGTTCACATTTAAGGAATATAATATAAATAAATTCACGGTATAGTTATTGAAATCAATTATGGAAAAACACTGGGCTAGTAAGTTTGTTTATGATAATTTTCAAAAACCAATGACAATATAAATTTTATTATCTTTGACAAAAACACATTAATGCACGTAATTTTATATATTTCAATGAAATAAATCCCTTTTTTTGAGTTAACTTAAGTACTTACTGCTTAAAGAAATTTAGAGGCCTTTCATGTATTTACAAGAATTTATATTTATGTGAATAAAAGTGAGCATTTCGTTTGACTTTATAGTCCAGAATCTCCGAGATTGTAAAGATATTCAATTTCATTACAATAGTATCATAACCACCCACTCAGAGCCTCGCAGTGTGATTTAAACACCGTAAAATGGGCTAAAAGGTCAATATTTATTTTTAGAGAACTTTTATAAATACAACATTATACCTTCGACCAAAATAAAATGAATGGACGGGCCCAGAAGAAGCGCATTTTTTGACGATTACAAAATGAACGCCGAAACTCACTACGTTTAAGTCGGTCTCTAGCCGTAGGAAATGCGACACGAATCTATTGTCACATGATAACGAAACATCTGACAAAATTATGTCTTCGTGTGCTTTCCCGAAGTGTAATAACACAAAAAAAACTGCTATAAATTTTTTGTACCAAATATACTGTACATGGTTATAATTATGTGTTGAAGTTCATGTCCGACGGTTTTGACTCGTTTTTACTGAGCATGTTCAAAGTTTATGACCCGTCCATTAATTTTATTTTGGTCGAAGCATTATACAGTTTCTATTCGTGGTAAAAATGAGTAACAAAACCAGAAGGTTCATGATGGTATCATATTCCTTAGATCCTGCAAAAAAAGCCATATTAAGAAAAAAAGAGGCATAACATTAAGAGAGTCGTCCCACTAGAGATGTCTTGTTTGCCAGCTATATAGAATAAAAAAAAAACTATATCTTCGTAAAACTTACAAGCTTTACACAAATGAATTTTCAAGCAGATATCAACGTAGAACGGTTCAGTAACCCAGTTCCGCGTGTCAGTTTACCTCCATACTCGGAGGTTCACTGTAGCTCGAACTTTATACCGATCATAAACCACATCCATTATTACAAACGATGTAACTTGACACCAACTCGCGAACGACGCGGCTGCTCAAAACAAAAAACACAGTATGAGACATTTTAAATAATTTTAATACAATTGATCCTGACCAATCAACGAACTACGGCACAGAAACGTGGTCTCTCACGTTGGGCCTCATAAGCAAGGTTAAAGTCGCACAACGAGCTATGGAGAGGGCTATGCTCGGGGTTTCTCTACGAGGTCGAATCCGAAATGAGGAGATCCGTAGACGAACGAAAGTCACCGAAATAGCTCACCGGATTAGTAAGTTGAAATGGCAATGGGCAGGGCATATATTACGCAGAACAGATGGCCGATGGAGCCGAAAGGTTCTGGAATGGAGACCACGGACTGGTAAGCGCAGCGTAGAACAACATGGACACCCACAAGATGGACAGACGGCCTAAAAGAGACCGCAGGGAAACGCTGGATGCAGGCCGCTTCCAACCGGCCCTTTTGGAGATCGATGGGGGAGGCCTATGTCCAGCAGTGGACGTCTTACGGTTGAAATGATGATGATGATGAATCAACGAACTATAACGAACTATATAGTATTGAGACGTGGTCCTTAACTGTTGGCCTTTTGGAAAAACTCAGAGTCACTCAGCGGGCAATGGAGAGAGCTATGCTCGGAGTTTCTTTGCGCGATAGAATTCGGAACGTAGATATTCGCCAAAGAACCAGAGTCACCGACATAGCTGTTAAAATTTGCAAGTTGAAGTGGCAATGGGCAGGCTACATCGCTCGAAAAACCGATAACCGATGGGGAAGAAAGGTTCTGGAGTGGAGACCACGAACCGGAAGACGCAGCGTAGGGAGGCCTCCCACTAGACGGATCGACGACATTGTGAGAGTCGCGGGCATCCAGTGGATGCAAAAGGCAGGCTGTCGTTCAGTGTGGAGGTTAAAAGGGGAGGCCTATGTTCAGCATTGGACGTCTTCTGGCTGATGATGATGGTGACTAAAGCTGTTATTTTGCAAAGCTGTATGCAATTACCTTAATAACTATAGAAGTAAGTCGGTTTTTCCTCCGAAGTATAATTTGGACTGCTTCAAACAAAGGGTGATTAGTTTATACAAGTAGTCTGAAAGTAATAACGCTACTTTTTATTTTTTATTTTATTTTATTAATGAACACCAACATGATGTTTTTATTTTATTTTATTTTTTGCTTAAAAGGACGACCAACAGCTTGGTTTCAAATGTCTTATAAATAAACTTAAATAGATACACAAAGCCAGTTACAGGTCATCACGGATATAAATATAGTAAGAATAATATCTAAGAATGAACACTGAGGATACAATAAAAACATAATGAAAAGAAAACAGAATTAAATTAAAAAAGAAAACAGATTAGTTAAAGATAGCCAAATTAGTTAAAGAATTCACTGCTCAACAACCGCCTGGCCGATGTAATGCTAGTACAGAATAAGTCTAGGCCTATTCGCTTATCAGTGGAGTTAAATGTATTGCTCACTCGACACAAGTAACGCCCGTGTACGCCCTTACTTTATATGACGGAGACAAGGCACAAGACTTAAAACTAAACGCCACCACAATTATAGGTGCAGACTATATACATGCTATTAAAAACGAGTTAGTTTTTGGAATATAAGTTAGTACAATATACGTACATTAAAAATTCAATAAATTTTTGACAGAATAAAGGAATCAAGAAAAAAGAGAAAATCATCACTTATTAAAGCAGTTTGATAGTTGGCTACGTTACTAGTTTGAACTTACCCACGCCACCAGCGAATAAGTCCACTACATCATCTCGGGAGAAAACATTAAACTACCTGGCTAGTCTGTTAACAGGGGCATTTTATACTGGCAATTAAAATCAATTACTACTCTCTTTCAACGTCATACATAATAATTTGAATTTAATGTGGCTACGTAAAAAATTACCCAAGACTCTTACTGTGTTATGGTCTGAAGCAACCGCGTAGCTAGAAATATTGAGATAGTAACTGCTGTGTAATCTATCGCCAGAATTACGTAGTAACTAGTACGTAATCTACAGTATACTCCGTAACAATAATGTACTTGTTACAGGGTTTTGTTGTCTTTTAGAGGAGTTTTAAGAGGTTTCTTTGTTTGGTCGTGTTTTCTTTTGGCTTGGAGCAATTTTACCCGAAAGGCATAAGAAAAATGATTTTTTTGCATTTATTATAAGGGGATGGTAACCCTTACAAAAGGTTTTGAACAACCAGATATTAAAATATAACCATAGATATAACGTAGATGTAACGTGGTATAAAAACGTTAATATTTGACTGATGCGGGTATTCGAACTCGCACACAGGCCGAGATGAAACTCTGCCCACGTACGGCCAAAACTGCACTCATGCAAAAAAGTGTATTCTGTATGGCTCCTTTAATATATACCAAAATTCCTAAAATTATCAGAGAATTAAATATTGGAATGTTTAAAAATTAACTTAAAATTTTATTAGCACAAAAAAGCTACTATGAAATTTCAGAATTCCTTAATGATAAAAATGTTTTGATATGTAATGTAGACTAAATAATTGACATAAAATCGAGACTAGGTACTAGGAAAAGATATAAATGATAATAATAGCTTATATAGGTAGTAATTAACATCTAATTAAGGTATAAAATACAACCAAACCAAAATATGATTCTAACAATATTTTAACTTAGACATAATTTCGTTATTTTTTTAACTTTAACAAAAACGAATAATAATATATATAAAAAAACTAACATTTGTACGCTGTAACAGGCAATGACATGAGATACGTCTCCATTATTACGAACATGTATGCTACTTTATAAGTATGTGTACCTACCATGTTCTGACAAATAAATAAATTGAATTTGAATTTAATTCAACGAGTAAATGTTTTGGGATAATCTTAACATTTCATTAAAACTTTTCTGAGCAACCAAAGGCGCTTTGGATTATACTACGAGCCATTATCTATCTAGAAAGTGTCAATTATTTTTGTCTGTAAATAGAAACAATCCTTTATGCATTCGCTTCTTTTGATGAAAAAACGGAAACAAACCTCTTTTCTCATTAAAATATATTTATTTATTTTATTTACATTTCCATATAATGCGTTGTAACATTTAAAATGCACTAAATACACATTATACCCTGTTTATAGGGTGTTGCAAATAGTAAATGGTTTTACTTATTCTACTTAAAATTACACTAAGAATAATATTCATAAAATATTCATGAAATTTAAAGATTTTTCTTGTAAAAACTCTTCTATCGTGTAATAACATTTTCTTATCAAAAATAATTTTAGTTTTTTTTTGAACTTTCCGTCATGTGTCTCTTCTCTTATTTCTTTCGGTAGATGGTTGAATATTTTGTACATCATGTATTGAGGACCTTTTCTGACTATTTCTAGTTTTGGTTCTGGAGCCACAATCTGGTGTTTTCTTGTTTTCTGCGAGCGTTTGTGTTAGATTGGAATAAATTAGTGTGTTTTTTTACAAAAGTTGCTGCCTCGAGGATATATATAGATGGGAGTGTTAGGATGTTTTGTTGTGACTGTCTCGTTGTCGGATGTTCATTATTATTCGAATACATTTTTTTTGCATTGTAAATAAGTCTTTTGCATTAGTACGTGTATATTATTATTCATACGTGCAAGATGTTACAGACAAACATCAATTAGGTACTTTAGGAAAGTAGCTAATTTATTGCACAAAAAAGCACAGAAAATGTTTCATTTCAGTGCCCTACAAAGCCCTAGAAATAAATTTCATTTACAACTATATATTTCGTTGTATTTCTTTACGACTCTTGAAGATTTATATTTTTAATTAAAACAGGCACACGGCAGTGTTTGGTTGGTGTCTTTATTCTCAGGTAGGGCTTATTCTAAACAAGCTTTTATTTAATAAGGTTATAATTAAAATTCAAATAAAACAAGCTTTTAACTTTAGCTAAGAAAATGTAATCCACCATGTCATGGTGACACTTAGAATGGGTTATGATAATTGAATGCGTATATATTTCATGTCTGTACTGCTAACCATTGAAAGTACAGGATTCAACTCTTGAGTGCAGCATCCATGTTTTTTTTTTATGCCATAGGTGGCAAACAAGCAGACGGGCCGCCTGATGGAAAACAGTCACCGTCGCCTATGGATACTTGTAACACCAGAGGCATCACAAATACGTTGCTGATCCTTTAGAAATCGATTAACTCGCCTTTTGAAGAACCCCATGTTGTAGCTCCATCCAGGTTATGCTAAAACTTAAAAACAGGCTATCTTTTATCGCATTTACAACGGGGACTGTTCTGAAGAACTGTTTGATCTGATGCCGGCGTCACGGTTTTATCATCGTACACGTCATAGTAAAATTTATCAGTAGAAACCGCACACTGTGTGATTCACACTATCTTGCCTCACACCTGCAAAATGTGGAATGAGCGGAACCTTCCGCTGTATTTAATAAAAAAATAAAAAAATAATATAATATAACATCAAATATAATAATAGATAAATTTTTATTGTAATATTTATGTTATTCTTGTTTTGTGGTATTTTAATAAAGAGTCATTGTATTGTATTGTATTTCCGAGAAGCTACAAAACGGGGTTCTTCAAAATGCGAGTTAATAGAGTCCTTACGGGTCGGGAACGTATTTGTGATGCCTCTGTTGTTACAGGTATCCATAGGTGTCGGTGACTGCTTACCATTAGGAGGTTCGTCTGCTTGTTTGCCACCTATGGCATAAAAAAATCATAATAAAATGAGTATACAAAATTTCGTGTCTGTGATGGTGACTTTTGAAGAGTTCCTTTATAGTTAATCTGTAACTAATCCTGTCATGATTTCTAACTGATTACAATTATTTCTTTATGATTTCTTGGTTTTAAACCTTTTGGTATCTAATTTGACTAACAGTCTTTTTATTTAAAATGGCGGTTGGAAACGTGTTGACTCGGGAGTCTCGGCAATAGTGCAAATAGTGGGGGTAGGAAAAAGATAATGCGGTAGGATGTTGGAAAGAGGGACTTTAGTCTGGCTTGAGCGTTCATAGCGAAAGCATATTGGTCTGCAAACTGTAATAAGTAGGAATAAAGAATAAGAATATGAATAAAGTTATATAAAAGTGAGAATTGGATTATGATTTACCACAATCCTGTCTGTCAATTCAGGTCATGTTTACATATCAACCTCCGTATGATAAAAAGTAGTGGTTTTAATTCAAACAATGCAAGATAAACAAAAGCTTCTGAAACAAATATTAACAACATCTATATTGTCAATTTTGTTATTCATATAATTCCACTTTGTAAACACACTAATCTGATTTGCGTCTCTTTTATTTCCAATGTGTGAGATAAGTTAAGTTGAGAGAGAAAACCTTCAAAGTTGGCAATGTTTCTAAAAGCTCTTAAAACTTTCAACTTTGGTCTGTGAAATGTTGTCTAATCTTCAAATAGTCCAGACAAACAAGTACTTTCGTAATTAAACGGCAAATAATCGGTAACAATTGTGTTTTAAATTAACTAATACTGAGGCAAAAAGTTGTAATTTTATGCTATTTTATGTTTACCTTGGCCAACGAATTTTGGCCATTCAACGTGGTAATGTCGCCAGCTTTTTGGTCACCTTACCCGAAAATAGTTACTCTAATGGAGTTTTTTATCTATAGTTTGTGGATGGGATCGAATCAGTGGACTGTATTTTCTATATAATATCATAATTATTTGTGTTAATAATAACATTAAACCCAAAATAAATGAATTGAATTGGTAAAAAAATACTCCAGGTTTACAATAAATAATTTTCAAGCATAATGCTTAATGTAATTAACTGCATTCGAGTAAATATTATCTTCAAGGTTAACTCGTATCAAGTTATATCTAGAGTAATTCCTGTTTCATATAAATAAAATCTGTGGAAAAAAAATTACGCACAAGTACGAGTAGGACTCGTGCTCTAAGGGTTCCGTTGGATGGAACCTTAGAGCACGAGGACAAACAAAAAAAAAGTTGAAATATTACAAACTTAACTTTTTAGTGGATAATAAGTTTCTTCTATACATTCCAACTACAAACTATAAGTTTGTAAAAGCAAAACAATTATTTTTAAATGATATAACTTCAAATGTATGACTTTCAGATTTATTCCTTTACATAATTATATTATGCTTTAAGAAATTACCTGTTGCTAAATTTCATGATTCTAGGTCAACGGGAAGTACCCTATAAGTTTTGATTCCCTTGTGAAAGCGCAAAATATGCGAAAATATGCGACATAAACGGTCATAATATATCTTTTGATCACGTAGACTTACAAGTTTATAATTTTTTTACAGCTAAAAGAATACGTAGATTTGAGTATTTGATATAAATTACAAATGGATATCTTTACGCGTTCCTGAGAAAAAGGGTCTTGACAGACGGACAGACGGACAACAAGGTGATCCTATAAGGGTTCCGTGTTTTCCTTTTGAGGTACGGAACCCTAAAAAGAATTATTTAATGCACTTATATGAATTAAGCAAACTACACACAATGGTTACCTCTGCAAGTCCCCATGTTACCGACGAGTGTTTGTTACTTCAAAGCTGCAATGCGTAAGTAGCCTGTGATTTACACACAGAGGAGTCCGAGTAAAAAAATAATTACATAGCATAGCCGGTATTGATAGGAAACAAAGTTTCAGCTCAGCAGTGGGATAAGAAAGATTATCGATGATTATAATTTTCAGATTTTCAAAATTAGAAAAAAAACTAAAGTTGCCGATATTCTTGCTCGTATTGACCATCAAAAATGGGGCTGGGCAGGACACATGCTACGTTGTAAAATAAATAAATGGAGTAAGCTGGTCACTCTATGGTACCCAAGGGACAGTACAAGAAGACAGGGACGTCCAACAAGAAGATGGGATGATGACATTCGACTGACCCTTGGGCCATACTGGACAAGAGTGGCAGATGATAGAGAGCAATGGAGACAGTTGAAGGAGGCCTATGCCAAAAGGCACACCGAATTAAGAGACATTTTATAAAACTCGAGACATTAATCGAATCGAATCGAATTAAGAGACATTTTATAAACGAGCAATGCTCGGAATTTCTTTGCGCGATAAAATCCGAAACGTGGATATTCGCCAAAGAACCAGAGTCACCGACATAGCTGTTAAAATTTGCAAGTTGAAGTGGCAATGGGCAGGCCACATCGCTCGAAGAACCGATAACCGATGGGGAAGAAAGGTTCTTGAGTGGAGACCACGAACCGGAAGACGCAGCGTAGGTAGGCCTCCCACTAGATGGACCGACGACATAGTGAGAGTCGCTGGCATCCAGTGGATGCAAAAGGCAGGCTGTCGTTCAGTGTGGAGGTTAAAGGGGGAGGCCTATGTTCAGCAGTGGACGTCTTCTGGCTGATGATGATGATGATGATTATAAAACTATAGAAATAATTTATGTTAAAATCTTATTCGGAATAAATGGCTATTGTATTGTATATAATTTTCAGAGTGGCCATAAAGTTTGTCATTAGTGTAGCAGAGACTATGTGCCAAATAAATCTGGTCCTTCTCTCCATGACTGAGCAAAAACAGCGCGAAGTTAGTAATTAATCGAGTGACCGCTGCACTCAGCCTAACGAGCTGACAAGTAAAGTACGAGCGGCACTGAGAGCAAGACGTGGTAGATAGTTTCACTTTTCATTTATTTTAAAGATTACGAAATAATCTATCTATACTAATATTATAAAGAGGAAAGATTTGATTGTTTGTTTGTTTGCATTGAATAGGCTCCGAAACTAATGAACCGATTTGAAAAATTCTTTCACTGACGGGAAGCTACACTATCCCCGGGTGACATAAGCTATAGTCTATACCCGTGCGAAGCTGGGGCGGACCGCTAATATACTTGATATTTCAAAAAGGCATCACAAAAAAGGAATAAAAAAGTATAAAGCCTAATCACTAACAGATTTTTTTAAGGTTCCGTACCCAAAGAGTAAAAACGAGACCCTATTACTAAGCCTACGATGTCTGTCCGTCTGTCTGTCTGTCTTGTACTACCTATTAACGGCTGTATCTTTCGAACTGTAATAGATGGACAGTTGAAATTTTCACATAATATGTAACGTTATGGGGAATTAAAATAATAATAATAAAAAAGCCAAATAGCAAAACAAACGTATTTTTTTTACGTATTTTTGTATTAGCTCTAATGTAAAAACGGTAATACTTACAAGCGTCAAACTTAACATGATTATAGTAAACACTTATATTATACTAGCCGTCCGTCCCAGCTTCGCACGGGTATAGATTATAGCCTATGTCACCCGGGGATAGTGTAGCTTCTCGTCAGTGAAAGAATTTTTCAAATCGGTTCAGTAGTTTCGGAGCCTATTCAATGCAAACAAACAAACAAACAATCAAATCTTTCCTCTTTATAATATTACTAGTAGGCCGCCCCTGCTTCGCACAGGCGAAGTCGGGATATATAGCCTATGTAAACCGGGGATAGTGCAGCATCCCAACAGTGAAAGAATTTTTCAAATCGGTTCAGTAGTTTCGGAGCCTATTCAATGCAAACAAACAAACAATCAAATCTTTCCTCGTTATAATATTAGTATAGACTAGCGACCAGCCCGCCCGGCTTCGCACGGGTGTAATTTACGTGCGAAGACGGGGCGGATGGCTAGTTATATATATAAACCTTCCTTGAAAATGTATCTAACTGATGGTGAAAAACGCATCAAAATCCGTTGCGTGGTTTAGGAGGAGTTAGCGGCCATACAGACAGACGCGGAAAGCGACTTCAATTTATACTATGTAGAGATTATGTTTTGTATCTCAATACAGCACTTACTTTACCCCGGCCACAGCGCAGTGTCTAATTAAAACTTATTCTAGCGCACTCATTTTAATATTTAATTGCACGGACGCGGATTAAACTGCGAGCATAATGTCTCAGTTCATATTATATAATAACCATTTGGTTTATAAGCGAAGCGATCGGTCTTAGTGTTATTTACGGATATAAGCCCACGTTTGACCGCTTACTCCCCTTAGAGAACTGACAATGTGGTCGTATGAAGAATGCAGAGTTAGAAGATATATAAATATACGAGTTTTTTTAAGAATAGACACCTGGATTTATTATCTATACTAATATTATAAAGAGGAAAGATTTGATTGCTTGTTTGTTTGTTTGCATTGAATAGGCTCCGGGATGCTGCACTATCCCCGGTTGACATAGGCTATATATCCCGGCTCCGCCCATGCGAAGCAGGGGCGGCCTACTAGTATAATATATCTCAAGAAATAAGGAAGCCTGCAAGTTTTTCCATTCCTAGGTTTTTTTTTTTTTTTTTTTTTTTTTATTAATAGGCTTGTGTTTGACCGCCAACTCGCCTGATGTAAAGCGACGATGCGGTCTACGATGGAGCACGCTTGCCTAGAAAAAACTGAATCACTCATTATGTGCTTTTCCAGGGAAAACCCACAATGCAAGGGACAATCCTTACATTATGGATTTTCCTTGGAAAGTAGTGGGTTTAAGTAGTTTGAGTGGTGGTCGTATACAAGGGCGGATACAGGTTTGGTGCCAGGGGTCACATAGTCGTGGACAAGTCACAAAAAGTTATAATTTAATTTTTGTATTAATCAGTGGTCCACCTAGGTCCTGGACCTAGCCCAGGGGGGGTCATGACCCTTATGACCCCCCCCCCCCCCGATTTCCCTTGGTCGTATAGCTTTGATGCTTATTCCCCGAAAAGAATCCTGTAGAAAGTTGACAGAAATGATACCAAACAGTCACTAACGCTATTAGCTTCTCTTGTAACTTTCTCCAGCCACTCTCTGCAGGAGATTGGTCAAATTTAGTCCCCCAGAAAAAAAAATATGCCAAGCCTTGCCATCGCTTAACTTCGCTGACCTATCGAGCTACATTCGGGTTACAACACGAGCTTCACTTACTTTGAATTGCCCACTTGCACAGTCTGTTCCGAATTACGCTGTAAGCATGTGTGACCGTTTCTCGGTACATGCATAATGAAGGAAGGAGCGTCTTGGGAGCCTGAGTGCTTCCCAGATTGGATTTTAGTAAGGAAGCTACAGTTTCGGCAATTAAATCTTAGAAATGCGAACTAAAGACTTGGTTTGTTATCATTTGGAAGAGTCTTGTTGAGTTCAGATTTAGTTTAGAAGACGAACATCAACTACTTTTTACACGATAACGCAAATACAAAAGGAGGTTATTAATTTTATTTATGTTTACCGTGTATGTAGGAACCTACAGCCGAAAAGCCTTAACTGATTTTGATAAATTCTTCCAAGTTATGGGATGTGGGTAGGTGACGTGATCATATAAATACAAAATGGCTACTTGAATCTATACTGGTAAAGTGGGTTGATTTTGAATGCAAAAGGGGCATTTTTTTTTTTCTTCCAAATTTGCTATAATATTTTGGTATGATAATGTATTTAATTTGGCCAGAATACTGTTTACAAAATATGATATACGAAACATTATGCGGTAGAGTTATATGATTATTTACGGGATATTTACCGTGGTAAGGTTGTGGAATGAGCTCCCGATATTTCGGCGCAGTTACATGCACCATGTTCACGGGAAGACTGAAGAATGCTGGTAGACCCTTACCACGATAAATATCTCGTAAATAATCATATAACTTTAGTGAACAACCGTGATAGTTTAAAACAATGTATTAAGCGGTAGGTAAGGAAAATTTAAAACAACGATAAACATAAGAAACAAATAACACAAGAGACGAAAGACGACAAGAGAGAAGAGCCGTTAGACTTGTCGATGACCCGAATCTAACCAACGCCTTGGAACCGCTGAGCTTGCGCCGGGACGTTGGTTCGCTCAGCTTGTTCTACAGGTATTATAATGGGGAATGCTCTGATGAACTCTTTGACCTCATCCCTCCAACGCGGTTTTACTATCGAACCGGACGCCATCGCCAAAAAAGCCATCCTCATATTATAGATGCGTGGAAGTCTCGCACTGTCCGATTTGATCGACTGTTTCTGCCACGCACCTGTAAGTTGTGGAATGGCTTACCGCCTTCGGTTTTTCCTCCAACATATAACCTCAATCGCTTCAAGCGAAGAGTGAATAGAGTCCTCAAAGGTAGGCAACGCACCGCCAATGCCCCAGGTATTGTAGGTGTCCATAGGCGACGGTGACTACTTACCATCAGGTGGCCCGTCGCTTGTTTGCATACTATTATATAAAAAAAAAAGAAAAAAAAAAAAAGAGACTGCAAGAAACAGTTAGAGTATAGTACCTAAATAGTTAACAGATTTACCTAAATCCTAAACCAAAAGCTCAGTAAATTCACCATGTCGTCCAAAGGTTAATGGCCATCATAAGATAATTTAAATAGGATTTCCTTATAGTTCTCGAAACATGCGGCGTTTTCACACAATTTATGAGCTATTAAAATAGTTGTTTGTTACATTTAATTACTGTCATAATAAATAAGAATCATTTGTCACTACTAAGTAGTACTGAGTGTTTGTAACTACTCAATTTGACCAGCGTTTATTTTGTAACTATCCTACTAATATTATAAACGCGAAAGTTTGTTTGTTCCTCTTTACCGCTGCAATTAAACAACGGATCGACCTAATTTTTGCATGGGTATAGTTTAAGAGCCAGAGAGTGACATAGGCACTTTTCATCATCATCATCACCATTTTTCGTCACTACGCGGGTGAAACCGCGGGGCGCAGCTAGTAAAATATAAATACAACGTTAATTTTAATCATAGTTCTGTATAAAAATTTGAACAAGAAATGCACTTAGGAATAAAGTATTAAAAAAAACATTTGAAAGTATTTTAATAGTTCATTTCTCATTGAAATGAAACACTTACCTATATTAAGATGCGTATTACAAAAAGAACCGCTAAATTTTAAGCATTTGTATTTTCGGACATTAAAACTAATAAATAAAGCCGTAATTTTCAAGATAAATATAAAAAGTAAACCATAACTCACCTCATTTTCAAAAATCTTTCAGAGCGCCTGGTTAATGCGACGCGTGACCAAAATGCTGGCGTTTTTCTGGCTCAACGCATAAGCATTGCCATTCAACGTGGTAATGCCGCCAGCATGCTGGGTACGCTGCCAACTGGTAGTGGGCTTGAGCATTTGGATTGTCTTTAGACCCTCAACGGTCTATGGGCAGTCTAACTGTATTTGTAGTGTTAGTTTTAGCTTGTATTTTGTTTAGTTAATTAAGGAACTTGCCCACCAACTACTTGACCAAGAATTTACCACTTCAAATACCCAAACAGATAAATTCTAACACAATAAAGCTTTCGCGTCCACTGTTCTATAAAAATATAATAAATGGTCAGTCGGGCTTTGTGCAATCGCACAAAGCTCCAGCTGACCCACTCACGTCAATATCTCAAAGAAAACATCACACCACTTCACATTATCCGAGCGCTAAACCGGCGAGGTCCGGATAAATCCAGATATGACCGGACCCGGGTGGTTATTTCCCGTTTATGGCATACTATCGCAATTGTAAGCGATTCCACTTCTATTGAAATTCGCTGTCGGGTTGTTTTCTAGTTATCAGTCTTGTTATTTGTGTATTGTGTGTGTGTGTGTGTGTTCCATCGCACACCCGACATAGATACAACTCGAATGAAACTATGGGTGTTACGTTATTTTACGTGTTTTTATAAGTAAGTAAGTATTAATTATATAAGTATTTTATTCTTTTATCTACTTAACAAGTGTCAAAAATCGCAACCGCAATGCGTTTGATTGCAATTATGTGCATAATTGGAAGACTGCCGTTTTTTTGTTTTTTTTTTATTACTTATAAGTCCACTTTTGACTTGCCTGTAGGTAGGCAAAGATGTGGTCGAAGATGAAGCACGCAGACTTAGAAGATACCTATTCTCTCTGGCCTTGAAAAGGCCCAGATTATATCTCTCAGGAAACAAGGAAGCTGGCAGGTTGTTCCAATTCTTGGCTGTACGGATTAGAAACGTGGATTCAAAACGTTTGTACAAAGATACTCAGAGAATAAGTTATAATCTCTACATAGTATAAATTAAAGTCGCTTTCCGCGTCTGCCTGTCTGTATGTATGTATGTATGGCCGCTAACTCCTCCTAAACCACGCAACGGATTTTGATGCGCTTTTCACCATCGGTTAGATACATTTTCAAGGAAGGTTTATATATATAACTAGCGACCCGCCCTGGTTTCGCACATAAATTATACCCGTGCGAAGCCGGGCGGGCGGGTCGCTAGTATGGTATAAAAAAGGAATATTCAACCAAAATATCTTCTTGGTCAGTAATTGGTCTTGATCTGCCTTACATTAATTATTTCACTTTTTCACGTATTTGCAACTAAAATTTTAACGGTTTTCAGACATAATATTGTTTTGTTTTGACATAGCTTAGACCATTTTATCCCCTGTCGGCAACTAAAACTAAATCAATGACGCCTCTCCACACACCCTCTGCCAATAATCTCAGCCACTTACTTGCGAACCGAGAAAAGGCGGGCCGCAACAAATTTGCTGCGGGCCCTCATCTCATCAGAGCTGAGCGTTGATGATACTTGGAAGCTTGCCACATAGGTGATGGTCGAAGCTTGATTTAACTATATTTTTATTGTGAAGTTTTTTTATCTTCTGTACGCCTTTTTCTTTCTTGCTGGCCATAGCTACTCCTGGGTCTACATTATCATGTTCATCCATAAATACTTATTATGTATATAATTCCATAGTAGTCTACTGCAATAAAATGCCCTATAAATAAAAAAAATTGTGTGTGGAGTCCCTCCGCGCGGAAGAAGTGAAACTCTCGCTCTGTCTCTTTCTATTCCCCCTCCATGGTAGCGTTAAACGTTCAATGCAACCTTGTTGGAAGTCGCATGTTCTGCCATCTATGCAAATATTAGTGAACTAATAAACAGAACCATGAGGAGGATGTACAAGTTTCAAAATGTCCTCATAGATGGCATCTAAAACTCTCGCTTTATCTCTTTCTATTCCCCCTCCATGGTAGCGTTAAACGTTTAACGCAACCGTGTTGGAAATCGAATATGAAGTTTCACTTCGAAAAGCGTTCTAAAATGAAATTCATAGCAAGGAATTAATCGAGATTATTTTTAGGTTCAAATCAATACTTACGCGTTTTGTTTTGTCTTATTCTTTTTGTGGAATATAATTTATAAGGCCATAAAAGACTGCATGTGCGGGTTGTTTGTCAATAACGATTTTAACATTCGTTAAACCACGTCTAAGCCTTCGGGTGATAAACCATGAAGAGGTTTTCCCCCCACGCGACCCGTGATCACACTCTTTGTGAATCCACAGCGAAATATCTCTTCATCGTTTCTGCTATCCTGGTACCGGGTATCGACAAATTCATTATTCATTGGTTCTACTATGAGATAGAACCACGTGGTACTAAGGTTTAATAGTCCGGGGTGGAGCAATTCTGAAATCGTAACGAATGGAAAAAAAAGTTCACATAGTCCGATGGATCGAACTACGTGGTGTTATATTTTTTCATGACCATGGATACAAAGTCCTTCAGTCGTAATAACAAGTTTAAATGGTCTTAAAAAGCGTCAAACGAGCCATAGTCACAGTTAAAGTCAAGCAAAGTAAGTCACGGTCAAACCAAACTCATGCCCCTGTAAAGTGGTGAAGACTTAACAAGAGGGTTCTTTGGTGTTTTTGAAATAACACAAAAAGACACCTCTTTACATCACTTTCAAACAAGTTCACGAGCACTTTATAAATAATGATCCACCATTATTAACACTCGAAAATACATAAGTTTAGGAATAATACAATGAGCCAACATGTTTCTTTCCACATTGGCATTAATAGCTCTCGCCTTGCCATAATCCCTATGCTTGGCAGGCAGCTTGGGGATCGCAGTACGTTCACCGTCTATTAATAAGACGCCTTTGTCCGTCTTCCAGTGGTCGTAGTTTTAGGACATCCCGGTTAAGTCCTAAAACTACGACCAGAATTGGGAGTTAAAAACCATGGTCATACATATAATTGGTCATATATATGGACAAAAATCGATCCTATCTCCTAACACCGAAGCTGTTTCGCATCAAAGTTTTAATCGTTCCTAATCAGCTCCAGTTTACGTTCTCTATAAACATAAAGTACCGGTTTACGGCACTTTGAGGTTCTTCCGAAGACAATTGCTCTCTTATCTGGTTTATTGCATGATCTGTGGAGCTTAGTGGTAGGTTTCAATTAGTATTACGTCTTTACTTATCAACCTTCGCAGGTAGCCTTCCCACGTCATACCTAACTAAAGAACATTATTATGATTTTGTATGATTTCCTTTTTAGTTTTTTGTAGAAAGTGACGTAGTTTTCATACATTTTGTTTATCTATACTAATACATATTATAAAGAGGAAAGATTTGATTGTTTGTTTGTTTGTTTGCATTGAATAGGTTCCGAAACTACTGAACTGATTTGAAAAATCCTTTCACTGACGGGAAGCTACACTATCCCTGGGTGACATAGGCTATAATCTATACCCGTGCGAAGCTGGGGCGGACCGCTAGTTTATACTAATATTATAAAGAGGGAAGATTTGATTGTTTGTTTGTTTTTATTGAATAGGCTCCGAAACTACTGAACTGATTTGAAAAATCCTTTCTCTGACGGGAAGCTACACTATCCTCGGGTGACATAGGCTATAATCTATACCCGTGCGAAGCTGGGGCGGACCGCTAGTCTATACTTATATTATAAAGAGGGAAGATTTGATTGTTTGTTTGTTTGTTTGTTTGCATTGAACAGGCTCCGAAACTACTGAACCGATTTGAAAAAATTTTTCACTGTTGGGAAGCTACACTATCCCCGGGTGACATAGGCTATAATCTATACCCGTGCAAAGCTGGGGCGGACCGCTAGTATATTATAATATGTAAAATTTGACACGTAAGATTGAGCAGGTTTTTAGTTTTGTATTTTGTAGGTGAAAAAGTTGGCTCTTATATTTCGGCCGCGCCCGAGTTGCTTATCATTTGAAACCATGTAAATTTATTTCTATTTATTTACAAATATAAAATAATTAATTTCATTTTTCTTTATTTAAAAATAAGATTTGGCGACCATATTATTATGATGGTAGATAAGAAATTTGTGTCCGCCATCATGGGGTTTCTTCCATAATTATGAGTTGAGTTGAATTGAGTGTGACATCATTTTATTCTTCGTTTTCTTTTCAGCAAACCCTGTTTTATGATACCCATTATGTGCACAAAATGTCCGCCATCTTTGGAAGTCCGCCATATTAGTTTTCCGTGACGTCATTTAGCAAACCAACCATTGTCATCCAAATTAAACACACCACACCAGCAGCCATTAAACGTCCACTGTTGGACAAAGGCCTCCCTCGAGAGGGGTGTTGTCATAATCCCCACGCTTAGCAATCGGTTTGGGGATCGCAAATTAAACGTGTATGCAAAATTTCAGCACAATCGGTTCAGATAACTGGTCAAAAATACAGTTGCACCATTTGACCCACACAATATAATACAATTTATTGTAAAAAAAAATTGTGCGTGGAGCTCGGAAGAAGTTATACTTCAACAAGAAACCCTAAAATTATAACTAGGGCAAAAATATCAACAATTTAAAAACATGCTTTTTTCGAGATTCGAACCTAGCTCCTTAGGCTTCTCAATCCATTAGCGACACCATTACACTACCGAATCTGCTAGTCGCAGCGCGAAAAAAGGATACGCATTTCGCAACCATACGAGAGAGAAATATTGCTCCATGGTAGCGTTAAACGTTTAACGCAACCTTGTTGCAAGTCGCATAAGAAGTATAACTTCAAAAATGTTTAAAGCTATGTCTAACCAGCTTAAACAGGGCCAGATGTATTTTGAATCAAGCTTAACAACGTTTCTTAATAAAGACGCCTATTACAATTTATCTCAAGCGATGGTACAGACATTTGTATTAAATTTAATAGCTCATGTAAATAAGCCTGCTTGCTTATAAGTTTATTCATGTTAAATAATCTTTATAGCTTGCAGTAGTACGGCTATTAGTGTTCCTGATAAAATAGAGACGCCTTCAGCAAAATGTAACCAGTTTATTGAGTAGCTATTCAAATGGATGTAGAAGACCGGACGTTTTGTAGATAATTTTCTTGTAAAGTGTTTTTAATGGTTGATTAGGAACAAGTCTGATATATCCGTTTTAAAGGACCCGCTGGCACAGGGCTGGCTCTTTTTGAGTTCGTTTCTCTCCTCGGTCCACCACGGGGTATAGATTATAGGCTTGCGCTTGGCCACCAACTCGCCTGATGTTAAGCGATGATGCGGTCTACGGTGGAGCACGCCTGCCTAGAAGAAACCGATTCACTCGTGATTTGAAGACACTCAGATTGTAACTATCGGGGAACACCCATTCAGGCAGCGCATTCCACAGACCAGCAGTTCGCATAATAAAAGTGGAATCGAAGCGCAAATATGATAAACAAACCCAACCTAGAATTAAAACTGGCTCTCAAATGAGGCTGCTGGATTAAATTGTTAGATGACATGATTTTCAACTTGAGGGTAGCTCGGGTACGCCGTTTTTATCTCACGTACAAAAAATTATAATAATGAATCCTTTTCCTCTCGCTAGTAATAAAAGAGTTATTTTTCATCCCATCTTAATCCTACGCCCCAAAATATTTTCCTACTTCGTAACTGCAACTATGTAATCATAGCTTTAAATTTAACTATTGTGAATATGAATCTCTGTTACTAATTATGCACTGTACTGTCAAAATACGAAATGTACGAGACACAAAAACAATTGAGATCTTAACTAAGACGTTTAAAAAACTTAAAATATAAACTAAAACTTAAAATAACTAAATAAAAGCTAAAATTAAACTAAAAGACGATTTAAAACCTAAAACTATTACTACAAAACATGAAAATTAAAAAAAAAATATATAAAAAAATTAGAGCATAATTCTTCTTAGCTTCTGATGATATTTCAGGTGCGGCTGAAAAGTTATAAAAATCATAAATAAGAATAGAGGCGGGATGTTTATCGTGGTAAGGTTGTGGAAAAAAAATATGACTAGAAAGTATTCTACGACTCTACCACATTCTAAGGATACCTGAAGCGACATTTTCTTGTACCTTCAGTTCAAGCTAGTGTTTTGAACCCACACTTGCGAAGTCAGATCCAACGTGGCAATCACTGAGCTATGAGGATCATCGCAAAACAAGTAATTATACTTTACACGCTGTTCACCGTCCAGCGTCCAACCGCGGCGTTGTTTTATATACGAACGCCGACAGTGCTCCCGCAGGTGCTATGTTATTTATTGCGACAAATGTTGTGCGCTTAATGCCGTATTAATTCCGTTAAAAATTACACAGGTCAGATTGTTATAAAACGTAATACCAGTAGGGTTGGTACTCGCTGGGGTTTCCCGATGATACGGGTAGGTACAAGACAAGTTTTACAAAAGGTATATTTGATTTAGGTACTTTATATTGTAATATAATGCTACTTTAAAGAAAGCAACACAAGCCCTTGGCTTCATTATGCGCGTGTCCACTCCTTTCAACAATATTAAAACACTAAAAATCTTGTATTGTGCCTACGTACGCAGTAGTCTTGAGTACTGTTCGCAGGTATGGAATCCATTTTACAAATTTAATATCTTACGAATTGAACGAGTTCAACACAAATTCTTGAGATTCCTACAATTCCGCTCCCGAACATTTGATGATGAATACGATCAGCGATGTAAACGCCATCACCTACTTCCACTTGAAGAAAGACGAACTATAGCTGATGTAACCTATTTCATTAATATTCTCAATACCAAGGTTGACAATGCCGAACTCCTCAATAAAATATCATTCTTCACTCCGTCACACCGATCTAGGCACACCCCTCTATTTAAGACATCCTTTGCTAAATCGAATTACAAAAAAGTACCTTTCTTCACAGGACCTCTTCTTTTATGAACAAATATTTGTTGCATAATGATATCGATGTATTCTTTGATAGTGTGAGCGTAATTCGCTCACATTTAGCTTGTCAATTCTTATTTATACTTGGTTATCGCAACTTAATCATAATCTTATTTATCTATACTATTAGTTACTGCTACGATAAATTTCCAAATGTTATTCTTTTCCATAGGCGGGAACTTGTAATTGGCCTAGTCTCCTAATTGTTTTTGTTTACTTATATACTATTAGGCTGTAAGTTTCCCTAAAAATGCAAAATAAAAATAAAATAATATTCGTCTATATCAAAAGAAATAGGCCAATCGTGAATCCAAATAGTTGATGACATTTTGTGCTTTGAAAATTAAGTTTCTTATCTTTAGATAGCACTAGATGGGCATTTATTTATATTTGTTTTTGTCCAAGTACATTAGTGATTCGAATCCAATGATTTTTATCTTTGTTCGAATCTGAGCCACATCGGATAAGTGATTTTGCAATCTCTACCGGTGTCAAATAGACTAGTTGGACCACAGAGTTGTTACTATAGAAAGATTTTTATTGGCCCTTTCTTTATGAAGTAATTAATATTCAAGGCTAGGTTTTACCACTTTTAAGCAACGCTTATTGCTACATTAAATAAGGCTTGCTTTATTGTATTAAAGTCGCATATAGTGGAGCAAAACCATGGCATTTACACATATTCGTGCGTTTCACTACTTCTACTGTTGAGTTATCTATACTAATATTATAAAGAGGAAATATTTGTTTGTTTGTTTGTTTGCATTGAATATGCTCCGAAACTACTGAACCGATTTGAAAAATTCTTTCACTGTTGGAAGCTGCACTATCCCCGGGTGACATAGGCTATAATCTATACCCGTGCGAAGCTGGGGCGGACCGCTAGTGTGTAATAATCGTGTTTCGGTCTTGGGGGTTCCTAGATAAAACATTAAATTTGGATATGACACTGTTTTTTTAAATTTTACTAGCGACCCGCCCCGTCTTCGCTCGGTGTAATTTACGTGGGAAGCCGGGGTGGGTCACTAGTTATATATTAAACGTTTCGTGAAAAATTATCTAATGGTGAAAACCGCATCAAATTCCATTGCATGGTTTAGGAGGAGTTAGCGGTCATACAGAGAGGCAGACGCGGAAAGTGACTTTAAGTTATACTATGTAGAGATAGAGAAGCTAACCATGGAAGTAGACACTAAACTAAAATGACCAAAATTGCTAAAAGTTGGAAAATATGTACTTATAACACCGCGTTTATTGACGGATATATATGACAGAACATATACACACAAATACAAACATACTAAACACCATTAGAGATCCTCCTTTTGAAATTGAGTCAAATAATCAAATCCAGACTAAACATGAACACGCAGCGTTACCACAACACGAGGGTGAATTTAAAACGGCCACAACACTGCGACGGATAAAGTGGTCCCGCGGGACGGACGGGGAAATTGTGAGGATTGTCATAACGGGCAACACTTACTGGTGTCTGGAGAATGTACTGGTGGGAAGATAACCGACTGCTGTAAGCTAGTTTGAGATAAAAAGTGTGCCGGAAAATTTTGAACAAAAGACCCAAACACTCAGGGCCATGATTCCGTAACTTTAACACGCACGTAACACGCCGCGTTAACTTAACCTCTTAAGATTTGGACTCTATTCCCTAGGAATAAAGACCAACTTTTAGAGGTAAACTTAACACGGCGCGTTACGTGCGTGTTTGTAGTTACAGAATCAGGGCCCAGTTGAAGCCAAAGCCGTTGAGCATTTACTGTTGTCATTCAAAGCTAGGTATATGTACCATGATGGACGTCATTGTCGTATAACATCAGTGAGCTGCTGTAAACGTTATAAACTATACAAATCTTTTAGTCATTTTCTACTCACGAATATCACAGGACCAGTCGGCTAAGCCGTTTTTTATTTCGCTTAAGATTCTCACTCTGCCATCAATAGTGATAATGCAAGTTGCTATATATATGCGAATAAATCTCAAATCGTATACAACACTCGGTGAAACGCTACGGGAATCCCAGCAGCGCACTACTCGCCATAAGCACAGGCTCCTACCCGTAAAACGGTCACTTGCTAAGTCCACGAAGTTGACTCATGTCATGGGCACAATGATCTACAACAGGCTTCCCGAGGATGTAGTTGAGGCGTCCAACTTGTCTATTTTCAAAGCAAGGTTAGCACGCTGGCTTGTCAGTCAAGCGTTCTACGACATTGATAGGGAATTTATGGCACTAAAAGTAAGCTCCTAAATATATTTAATTATTATTAGTTTTTACCTACTATTAAGTACCTACTTTGTATTGACATTTTATTTATAATTTTTACATCTGACATATACTGATCGTATGAATAAATGAGTATGAGTACTCCTTATAATAAGGTAAGATATTATTTTCAATGGATTTAAGTCTCTTTGTTTCAGTGATGTAAATAAATATAATAAATTGTATTATCACATCATACATCATCAGCCATTAAATGTCCACTGCTGAACAAGGCCTCCCTCTTAGAGAGGGGTGTTGCCATAATCCCCACGCTTGGCAGGCGGCTTGGAGATCGCAGTACGTTCACCGTCTACTAACAGGACGCTGCTGCCCATCCTCCGGTAGTTCTGGTCGCAGTTTTAGGACATACCCGGGTATTATGATAGGACATAATTTTGGTGGAATAATGAGATTGACATGGTGTTAATTTTCATTTCTGACATTAATAATTGAATTAATTAGGTACAACATTTTGACATTAAAATTTATAATAATTTAATATTGACATTTTAATCTTATTATTCTATTTCCAATCCTATTATCCTGTGCTAATTCTTATTTAGTTGTTGTCTATTGATTTTACTATTATTAATTGTATTGGTTTGTGTAATATTTTAAGTTAAGCGACGCACTGTAAATTGACTTGCCCAGTGTAACGAATGTTATAAAGTCAATAAATGATTCTATTCTATTCTATTCTATTCTATTCTATTCTATTCTGTATAATTATTAGAACCTAGTTATGTTCGTCGTGACTGCCAATATTATCAGTGTATTCATTTTTCAGGCTTCCTTAAACCTACAAGAACCCTTTTAAGTTCGTTCCGTCTGTCCATCCGTCCTAATTTTTGACAAATTTCTGATTTCTATAGCCATTAAAAGAAGTGCTTGAAACTTTGCACAATAACAGTTTTTTGAATCCCTATTTAAAACTATTTCCTACATTTGCTTATACTTAGTTTTAGTCACTTTTAAAGTTGTAGCGATAAAACTGTAATGAACACAAGACCCTCTAGCTCAAGGTTCATTGACTTTTTCGTAATGTTGTATGATCTTAACAAAGAATGTCTGCATGCTAAGAAGTTTTCTTTTTGACTAAACCATAAAAAAAAAATGTTGGAATGATTCATCTCTGAAATTTTGTAAAGTCTGCGGAACTTCGTTCGTTCGAATTATTCTATTACCACTAATTTCTGAACTATGAATTTGACTACAATTACATGGCTTTGGTTATGGAACTCTACCATATGCGTGTATTAACACATCATCATCATCATCATCAGCCAGAAGACGTCCACTGCTGAACATAGGCCTCCCCCTTTAACCTCCATACTGAACGACAGCCTGCCTTTTGCATCCACTGGATGCCCGCGACTTTCACAATGTCGTCGGTCCATCTAGTGAGAGGCCTCCCTACGCTGCGTCTTCCGGTTCTACGAAAAAGCCTTCGATTCAATCGAGACCTGGGCAGTATTGCAGTCCCTCCAGCGTTGTCATATCGACTATAGGTATATCGAAGTGATGAAGTGTCAGTATAGAAACGCCACCATGTCGATCCGATTACAGGACGAGAGCACGGAACCAATCCAACTGCAGAAAGGCGTGAGACAGGGAGATGTTATCTCTCCGAAACTGTTCACGAACGCATTGGAGGACGTTTTCAAGCTCTTGGACTGGAACGGATTCGGCATCAACGTCAATGGCGAATACATCACTCACCTTCGTTTTGCCGATGATATAGTCATCATGGCAGAGTCGCTGGAGGATCTCAATACGATACTCAGCGACCTCAGGAGCCTTTCCCAACAGGTGGGTCTTAAAATGAACATGGACAAGACAAAAATTATGTTCAATGTCCATGTTGAACCCGTGCCAGTAGTCGTTGGGAAGGATACTCTCGAAGTTGTTGACCATTACACCTATCTTGGACAGATTGTTGTTCAGTTAGGTATTAACACGCTTTTGGCTATTTATTTCTTATATTGAAAATATGTTTTTAAATTCTATGTATTTAGTATTTACTTAACAATTTTTCCTCGTACCTAAAGCTAAATCCCTTACGTGACCTATATTAAAGGTCAAAAACCCAAACTAAATTATCCCATCTAAAAATATCGTCCGACGACATCAGCCTTCGGTCATTGACCAGAAAGCCTCCAGGGGTAGTGCCACAGGTTAACTAGCAGCTACTGCCTGTAGGGTAATATGTCTCCCAACTATAAATCGCCGCGATGCAAGGGGAGGCCCAATTTGTTACATTAAATTAACTGGAGTCATCTCTTGGGATGTACGTTGTACCGCGGTTCATTTTCAAGGAAATATGCACACTGTACATAAAACATACAGCTTATCCTGATTTAATATATATATATTATTAATGACGATGTTGTTGTAAGTTAGATAGATATCCTACTAATATTATAAACGCGAAAGTTTGTATATATAGATGTATGGATGTTTGTTCCTCTTTCACGCTGGAACGGAACAACGGATCGACCTGTTTTTTTTGCATGGGTTAGTATAGTTCAAGAACTAAAAAGTGACATAGGCTACTTTTAATCATCATCATCACCATTGTTCATCACTACGCGGGTGAAACCGCGGGGCGCAGCTAGTACCAAATATACCAAAATTATTTAAAATCAACTTCAATAAAACACTGTTTTAAAGTTTCACGGTTCACCCTCAACCACAAATTGTTAGCGAGATTATCATCATTTCAGCCATAGGGCGTCCACTGCTGGACATAGGCCTCCCCCATCTATCTCCAAAAGGGCCGGTTGGAAGCGGCCTGCATCCAGCGTTTCCCTGCGGTCTCTTTTAGGTCAATCTCTTTTAGGCAAGGTCACTGATTTACAATTAGCAATAATCCTAACTCATCATCATCAGCCGGAAGACGTACACTGCTGAACATAGGCCTCCCCCTTTAACCTTCACACTGAACGAAGGCCTGCCTTTTACATCCACTGGATGCCAGCGACTCTCACAATGTGAGATCCATCTAGTGGGAGGCCTACCGTCTTCAAGAACATTTCTTCCCTATCGGTTATCAGTTCTTCGAGCGATGTGGCCTGTCCATTGTCACTTCAACTTGCAAATTTTAACAGCTAGTTCGGTGACTCTGGTTTTATGGCCAATATCCACGTTCCGGATTCTAACGCGCAAAGAAACTCCGAGCATAGCTCTCTCCATTGCCCGCTGTGTGCTCTGAGTTTTTCCAAAAGGCCAACAGTTAAGGACCACGTCTCAGTACCATATGTCATCACTGGCAACACACACTGGTCAAAAACCCTTGTTTTTAAGCACTGTGGTATCTTGGACGAGAATAACTAATAACAATGAATAGCAAACTGGCTATTACGGTTCGAAAGATACAGCCGTTAATAGGTAAGACAGACGGACGGACGGACGGACGGGCAGACGGACAGAGAGACATCGTAGGCTTAGTAATAGGGTCCCGTTTTTACCCTTAGGTACGGAACCCTAAACACTAGCTGTCTAGTTTAGCTTAAGGTGGTTATATTGTCAAGGTAGTAAGATTACAACAAGGCTAGTTTCTCCCGCGGTTGTATTATCTCTCCTACATGAAAAATACATTAATTCTCCGACTATTTTGACATATGTGAACCAATTAACGTGCTTCTTTTAAAACATTCTTGGACGCGTTCAAACTTCATACCGTTATTATAAAGTATAGCCTCAACCTAGTCGCGTACTATCAGGTAAATAACCAGCTCGGATCACCGAGTCCGTCGGGTACACAACAGGTAACAATACATGGGTCACGAGGGACGTAGACCACTTTATTCGATTGGCTGTAATGACCGTCGCGATTCCTCGCGCGGTGCTACTATGGAGCGATACGCACGTTGCGCGTAGTTTACTTTCTGGGTACGAGACAGTCCAGTCGGGGCAGACATAAAACTAGCCTGAAATAGAAAAAAATCCGGGGAGCGATTTTTTTTAAACTTCAGGGATGGTGGTTGGAAGTATAAATCTCGATTTTCTAACTATCCGGTTAAGGATTCGCCGCCATCTTGTTTTAAAGTTCAATTTTTTAGTTTTTCTGAAATAACTCGTTATTTTTGAACTTCAGAGCATAAATGGCAGGAACCAAAGTTGTTGGAAATTTAATTTCTCACAAGTTTGGTCATAATCATTTTTACGCTAGGATCAATATTTGCAGAGTTATACTACCAAGTTTATAACAAAAAATCGATTTTTTTATAAACGAGTTATTTAAACTTTAAAACAAGATGGCGGCGAATCCTCTACCGAGATTTGTTAGAAAATCGAGATTTATACTTCCAACCACCCAATGTCTGCCCCGACTGGACTAACTAGAGAACCGTTCACCTAGTGGTAAACGCATTAGTAATTTTTAAACTTTCGCGATTTGAGCAAATGTTTAAATGTTTATCGGGACTTATAACGTATTATTTAATTTAGGTAAAAATATGTACCTTTCGCTCGACGTCTCGACCATGTTACAATGGCCGTGGTCACGAGCTGACTGAACACTGCGGGTGAGTCCGGCGAGAAGAGCGGGTGTTTTGTTCTCCTACCCTCATTGAAAATCGCTTAAATAATACGTGATAAGGCCCGATATACATTTAAACATGGTAAACGCATTGCCTGAGAAACTAATCATCATCATCATTTCAGCTATAGGACGTCCACAGCTAGACATTGGCTTCCCCTATCGATCTCCAAAAAAAAACGGTTGCAAGCGGCTTGCATCCAGCGTTTTCCACAGCGTTCTGAAAATCGCACTAAAGTCTTTTGCGAAAAAAACTAACAAGCAATTGATAATAGAATCCTACTTCCTGTTTCCTTTTGCTTGTTCGTCGCTTATTATGTGAACCCACCTTCAAATCGTCCCCAAGGGTTTTTCTACATTTTCACGGATAGTCAGGCCTCACTTAACGGTAATGCAAGAAATTGAAAAGCTTACAATTCCTGTCCAGTGTTCAGTCAGGGGAAACCACTCGTGTTCTATACCTACCTACGTTTCTACATGTTATACTTACCTATGTTTGAATATATATTTATTTCGAGTAATTTAACAATAACAAAAATCAACAATCTGCCAGCATATCCTTGTTTCCTGAGAGTTACAAACTAGGTTTTTTATTTATTTATTTTGTACAATTTGCGCTTGGCCACCATCTTGCCTGATGATACAGTCTACGATGGAGCACGCTTGCCTAGAAGAAACCGATTCACTCTCGACTTGAAGACACCCAGATTGTAACTAACGGGGAACACCATACAGGCAACGCATTCCACAGACTAGCAATACGCACAATAAATGTGGAATCAAAGTCCTTCGTATTTTCAAGGTCAGATTGAATAGGTATCTTCTAAATCGAAGTGCTTCATTTCAGCCACATCGTGGCTTACCAACAGGCGAGTTGGAGGTCAAACGCTGATTTATTCGCGTTAAAAAATGTTATAATTATGACAACTTAGCGTGCTTCATATTTTGTACCTACTATGACAAGCTATTTGACAATAGACAATTTTTTATTTATGGAAGAAAATAAAACATCTTAAAGAATTAATAGAAATAAATACACACATTACAAATTGTTTTCCTCCACAAACCGGTTCCAACTCAGCATAATGCTGGTTGCGAACAACCAGCGCTGGTCTTCCGTTGGAGCCGCCGGTGACATCACCCATGGCCAACATTACACCCAACAGTACACGACAAATTGAATAATAATATAGGAACAACAACACATAATACATAACAAACTAACATTTAATATATACAAACCATAACATAAGTACATAATACTAATAAGGTAATTCGCACTATCTCAATAAAAAATAAATATGATACTCATAAAAGAAGAAATTTAGACATTTACTCGGACATGAAATAAAAAACACAAAGGTAAGACCCTATATAGCACTGGTGTCTGTCAATAAAAGTGCTTCGCTTTTTAATGGTAAACTCCATTCGCACGGCAAGTTTTGAAGATATTTTTATGTTTACTACGACGATCCCAAACTTACTGAGCACCTAGAGCCGCACGCGCAGAATTCTTGGGTTTATTGTATCTTTTATCGCATTTATAACGGGGAGTGTTCTGAAGAACTGTTCAATCGCGATTTTATCATCGCACCAGCCGCCACCACCTGAAAGTTCTTCCACATATCTGTGGAAATTGCACACTGCATTTTAGTGCGATCCTTTTTGCCTCACACTTGCAATTTGTGGAATGAGCTCCATTTTGTGGCATTTCCATATAACTATAATACGGGGCACTACAAAAGGGCTGTTAAAAGAGTCTTTAAAAGTCAAGATCTGTTAGAAGATTGGTTAGATTCTCTCCAAATCAGGATCTGTTAGAAGAGCGGTTAGATTCTCTCCAAATAATCAACCAGTTCAACAAACCGCTAGGGCTCCAGGGCACACTCCTTCTGGGGTGCCTGGGCAAGTCTGATTCCCACTCCCGGCGACGGCCCAAGCCGAGGTTCGTACCTTCGAGGTGCCCTTGTGCTAGTTACCCAAAACTTAAACCATCAAGTTATGCTGAACGCACTCTGCGTTCGCTAACTAGTCCGGTCCAACTGTAGAGGCCAAAATGCCAACAATACAAGTCAATATAAAAAAAGTCTTTAAAAGTCGGCAACGTATTTGTGATGCCCCTGGTGTTATATCCATAGATCACAGTTATCGCTTACTATAAGGGGGCTTGTTACCTTGTTTGCCTTTCAAAAAATGTACACATAATACAGGTATCTGTGATTTAGCTTCGCCCCACTCTACACTACACTATTACGTTCGTCTGTCGAAGACATTTTTGCGTGCTGTGACAATGTAGTATTGATTTATTGCGGACAAGCTGTATATAACAGTTAGCGCCGTGTTGCGCCAGATATCGGTCTACATTGACAAATAACATTTCCTTATTGGCCGTGTATAAGTGTCGTGTCCGAAGCACGATTTACATTACGCCCGTATTTCATGCAAATTACTAAACTCTGATAATGTCAAGGAATATTATTATACGACTCGCACAATTCCTACTGACTGTAGTGTTAATATCCCAAATATCATAACCTAGCTGTACCCTGGTTTTGCCCGCGTGGATATTTCTTCAGAAACGGTACATTTATACGGGATAAAAAATATCCTGGCTCCCAACTATATTTATGCAAATAAAAATGTTATTTACAACAAATTAAAAAAACTACCTCGCGGTTAGTGGGTGAAATTAAATAAATTAGATTCTTCCTCTAATTATCCGCCATAGCAGTAAAACATTTTATTTAATTATAAATGGGACCATGCTTCATTTATTATTAAAGTTTATCTATAAAAAAAAACAATGACATCGGTTCACATCACAAACATAGTGACTAGAAACATAGATGCCGAGCTTTTTTTGAATTCGATTATAAATTAAATCAAACTGTTGCTCTGCTGTTGCGTGATTTTTTTTATCAAGAAACAAACACACTTCTGGATTTTAAATTTTAGTATGATAATACGTACGTATCAGTTGGCAACGTACCCAGTAGGCTAGCGGCATTACCAGGCTGAAGGGTAATACTTATGCATTGAGCCAGAAACACGCCAGCATTTTGCCCATGCGTCGCATTAACGCGCTCTGAAAGATTGTTTTAAATGAGGCAGTTGATTGTATAGAAACTATTAAATTAGATTGGAAATAAAATTTTAGATTTAGATTTAAACTGGAAAGCAACATCACAGTAACTGTACAATATCATGAAATCCAAGAAAGGCTCAAGTAGAAATCGGCCGATAAATATACCAATCGATGGAGCGGAAAATTTAGAATCGAACTGCTTTTTTAACTCATTTTCGTCAATTTGTCCCTTATAGCAATTCATATTTCCGGTGACGATGTGTGTATACCCTTCCCCACAAAAATCTTATGCCAAAACCGCTAAGCGAGCCCTCCTGCCAGCGCTGTCCCAACCTCTACAATATTCTGCACGATGTTATCATTGAGCTTGTTGAGATAAATGCTAAATAGTCAGCTGCAACTCTCGATATCTTGATCACGCGGTTAAAATGAACTCTCACTAATTAATCACAATTTTGTGTTATATTTGTACTTTTTTTTTTTTTTTTTTTTTTCTAAATTTTATATAAATTTAATTTAATTTTATACCTTTATTTAATTTTTAAATACTGGGAGAAGCCACTGGCTTCCGAAACACAGTTTTTTACTAGTTCGGAGCCAGTGGATTCAATTGTTTTGTTTGTATTTTCCTTGTGGCAAATAAATATTATGATTATGATTATGACATGTCTATATTATTGTAACTAGACACACCTTCTATATGGTTGTTCAATGTGCAGTCAAAACTAAAGAGGAGACAGTATTCGAAAGTTTGTCTCAAGAATAAAAGAAACATAAAATAATAATCATCACTACATAGTATAAAACAAAGTCGCTGTCGCTGTCTGTCTGTCCCTATGTATGCTTGAATCTTTAAAACTACGCAACGGATTTTAAAGCGGTTTTTTTTAATAGATAGAGTGTATCAAGAGGAAGGTTTATGTGTATAACTAGCGATCCGCCCCGGCTTCGCACATAAATTACACCCGTGCGAAGCCGGGGCGGGTCGCTAGTTTATAATATACTTTATTAGTTTATAATATACTAGCGGTTCGCCCCAGCTTCGCACGGGTATAGATTATAGCCTATGTCACCCGGGGATAGTGTAGCTTCCCGTCAGTGAAAGAATTTTTCAAATCGGTTCAGTAATTTTGGAGCCTATTCAATGCAAACAAACAAACAATCAAATCTTTCCTCTTTATAATATTAGTATAGACTAGCGACCTGCCCGTCCGGCTTAGCACGTAAATTACACCCGTGCGGGGCGGGTCGCTAGTTATATGTATAAACCTTCCGTAAAAATTTATCTAGCTGATGGTGAAAATAGCATCAAAATCCGTTGCGTGGTTTAGGAGGAGCTAGCGGCCTAAAACATACAGACAGACAGACGCGGAAAGCGACTTCAATTTATACTATGTAGAGATAAACAAAGGGAGGTACCCTGCCCTGCAGTGGGTCACACAGGGCTGATGATGATTATGAAGATAAATAAAAAAGTGTGTGTATTTGTTCTTCTATGCAGCAGCAAAGCAAGATAATCTTGAAGGCTGGAGACTGCCTTAAGATACTTTTTATCTAAGAAAATTTTACGGTTCTTCAGCGACTTTTTATGTAGGTGAAACCACGAGGCGCAGCTAGTATAACATAAAACTAATGGCTTTACAAGAAAACATTTTGTATAGTTAATAAAGTCACTTGCCTGCTAAAATAACATAAAACGGCAAAATGTTTTACTCCATAACTTTAGTAGGTTAACTTAACTCTGGCATTATGTTTGTTCAATATTGAGTGTTGAAGTACACCGCAGTTAGTGAATAGTTGAGTGATTATGTAACATTCATAATATAAATTGAGTCGTGGGAAATCCGAGCCGAAATCGTTTAGTGAGTGTGAATTAATGATGAAATGGGTTCGTAATGAAATAGGGCAGGCGGTTTTAACAACTGTTGGTTATTTTATCTTCGACTGTTTACCACCAGACCGATCAAAAACTTTAGTACAAACTAGAAACGTGGATCTATTTCGTTTCCACATTTTCATCATCATCATCATAATCATCATCACCATCATCATCGTCATCATCATTATCTCTTGGGACACAGACCTCTCAGATAGAGGAGAGGCCCTAATCCACCATGCTGGCCCAGTGTCTAGGTGTGTAGGTATCGAGTCGTGCTTGACGCGAGTAAGATATCGCAAGCAGTCAAAGATAATATAACCACTTGATCACGCATATAGTGAAAATTCCCTTTTGAAAAATTCACGGCGGTCGCAGGGGGGCAGCTTGTGATTGGAAACGCGACGCGACTCGACACTTGTGATTGGAGACTCAACGCGACATGACGTTTGTGATTGGAGACTCAAAGTCATTCAATTTGCGCCTAGGATTGGCCCGTTCGAAGTAGTTTAGGTTGACATTTTAGGACCTTTGGCTTACGGCGGGGTAATAGATGAGCAGTCAAGTGGTTGTATTGTCATTGAAAGTGACACAGCACGATTGCGGTAACCATTAAATTGTTGTCAGACTGCAGGTTTTTAATTTTTATCCGGTGGATTATGATTATCAGCCAGTTCGTAAAACCGTCTCAAAGTAATGTCATTTACGCAGTTCTAATGGTTTCTGAGGGTTTACGTCTCTGGGAGAGTGTATCGGTAAACATTATCCAAGTTAGAGGAGTGATTCATTATTAATTAGAATTTAAAGAGCTGTTAATGGCGGCGGAATCTTGAGGGTGGAGTTTGTCAGCTGAGTGCTTCTACAACTTTGAATACGTACTTGACTTTTATTGGTTCACGTTCTAATTTAAAAGTTTTTAGTTTTGGCTGGCGTTTTCAATTGAAATTTCCTGAAACAACATGTTTTTTTTTTAAATAATAAACTAGCGGTCCGCCCCAGCTTCGCACGGGTATAGATTATAGCCTATGTCACCCGGGGATAGTGTAGCTTCCCGTCAGTGAAAGAATTTTTCAAATTGGTTCAGTAGTTTCGGAGCCTATTCAATCAAATCTTTCCTCTGTAATATTAGTATAGATATTGTTGCGCTTGGCCGCCATCTCGCCTGATGTTAAGCGGCGATGGCACGCTAGAAGAAACCGATTCACTCTCAACTTGAAGTCACCCAGTAACTATCAGGAAATATACTCAGGTAGCGAATTCTACAGACTAGCAGTTCGCACAATAAATGTGGAATCAAAGCACTTCGTACGGTTTTTTGGAATATCAACCATAATACGATGTAAATTTTTCGTGCCCGCTCTGGCAGTCCGATAGAAAAATGGGCAGGAGGGAATTAGATCATGCACATCTGATTCTCTCCGAAATTAATTAATTCATTTAATCTTTCTCAAGTAGGTATACTATGATACAATGTATCTAACCAATGATTCAACAAGATTCAAATTCAGATTCTTTATTTTTTTTCCTGGGCTTGCGCCTTTATTAACTAAACAAAATTCAAGCTAAAACTAAAACTACAAATAAATAAAATATTCGGGACATTTTTGCACACACGGTCATCTGACCCCAAACTAAGCAAAGCTTGTAATATGGCTGCCAGAGACTGATATATATACATATATAGGTTTAAATACATACTTAAATAGATACTAACACCCAGATATAGAACAAACACAAATGTTCATCACACAAATGTTTGTCCTAGGTGGGAATCGAACCCACGCCCCCAAGCTCAGAAGGCAAGTTCACTACCAACTCGACCAACGGGCTATCGAAATACAGTTAGACTGCCCATAGACCGTTGAAGGTCTAAAGACAATCCAAATGCTCAAGTCCACTACCAGTTGGCAGCGTACCCAGCATGCTGGTGGCATTACCACGTTGAATGGTAATGCTTATGCGTTGAGCCAGAAACACGCCAGCATTTTGGTCACGCGTCGCATTAACCAGGCGCTCTGAAAGATTTTTGAAAATGAGGTGAGCTGATTCTTTATTAACCAATATGACATGTTCGTCATACGAGGCAAGTCAGTTTACACGAGTGCTTATTTCTAGTGTTATTAGTGTAAGAAAGTATAACAATTTTGCCTTATCAATTACAAGTCTTGAGGTAAAAGTTTTATATTTCAAAACTCACTAGTTAGGTAGTCTTGAGTACCTAAAGATTAATTGTTAGGTTTATCTCCACATCATTTCATCTTAATCTACTTTTTAGTAAGATCTCCAACGTACGCCAAAACTTAAACACGCATTTCCTCTAAAGCGCTTTTTTACCTTAAATAATTTGGCTCCAAAAACGTAATTACCGTCATCAAAAAGCAATATGCTTATATCGCGCTTTACCCCGGGAAAGCTAATGCCATTATTTGAATACGTAATACGTACTTCCTATTACGTATTCTGGTGTGATCTCTGCCTCATAGGACAAGATCCCACTGGACGATTTATTTACCATAATTTGTTATATCGACCTAAATGCATTCAGCTGATACTAAATTATTTCATTACAAAATATATCTGTATAATATACTAGCGTTACGCCCCGGCTTCGTACGGGTATATATATATAGCCTATGTCAACCGGAGATAGTGTAGCTTCCCAACAGTGAAAGCATTTTTTATTTCGGTTCAGTAGTTTCGGAGCCTATTCAATGCAAACAATCAAATCTTTCCTCTTTATAATATTATAGTATAGATAAAAATAAATTCCTATTTACCTTGGTCAAGCCATAACTTGAGAACGACTTTACCGATTTTATAAATATTTTTTTTTAGTTTGCTAATACGTTGTAGAAGGTTATTACGGTAAGAAAAATTAAGGAAATTGCGCAGAAAATTGGAAAATTTCAGAAAACTTAACGACGATTTTAACTTCGCGCGTTCGACAGTTCTAAGACAGGACAACGTCTGTCGGGTCAGCTAGTAACGTATAAAACCGCGGTGCAAACCTAGTTTATAATAAGATGAACACAATAATGCCACTATAATATCTACAGACGTATCAAATTATTGATTTAAAAAAAAGACAGACGGACTGACAGATAGATGGACAGACAAACAGACATCGTAGTCTTAGTAATAGGGTCCCATTTATACCCTTTGGGTACGGAACCCTAAAAAGTAAAAAAAGTTTAGCTATCTTGAATAAACATCTTACATTACAATATTAGAATTAAAACTTTTTCGAAGGGGAGAAATATCCCGCGGGATCTCGGTCTATCCAGTGTGAGGATTACGATATCATTTGTGCTTATGAAATTTTCTTGCGTCGCGCTGTTGGAGATACACAGCTGGTGTAAAATGTAAGCTCGAAAATCAAGGCTTTGTTTCAAATATAGTGTTAAATGAAAGATTTTTTGAACAAGTGAAAAAAAAGCTAAAATAAAAAGCAATGAATGAAAGCTCTTGTCCGATAATTGCAATATCATAATCATTTTAGAAATTGATCTCTGGAGTGACTTCTATGACATAATTTTGGTAATTTTCAAGTAAAAGAAGACAATTTTTTCTAGGCCCACCGAATTTACCGTATATTGATGGGTATAACCCTATAAAATACATCGTTTTTTTTGTACCATTCGGACGAAAGATAAGGTAAAAATGAAACCGGAATAATAATATAAAGAATAATATGTGTTGTTTTGATTTTTGCCACAATTCATTCATTTCCCTTATAAAGTCACTTGACCGGAACGTTTTTAATACGAAAAAGGATGCATGCTTAGGAATTTTTATACTAAAATAAATAGACCATATTTTGCAACAGTGGCCATAGTAATCGGCTTTTGTCAATATTCCGGTTTGATTGGATATAGCTAATATTACCACTGAATCTAGAGATTATGAGGAACAAATCGACATAAGTTTCATTACTATACGGTATTAGTTTGTGGTGGGCCTATTTTTCAAACAAAAGAAATTGTCTCATTTGCGCCATCAATCATTCAATATTTATCCATCCAAAGATTTTATTGAAATGTTTTCCAGACTATTTTTTGTCCAGGGTCCAATTTTTCTCAATAAACAGAAAATTTTATCAAAATTATAGGTACACTTCGAAACCTATGCATTTAAAAAATACTGGCAACAGTCGCTTCACACACAAATTTACCCAAATCAACCAAATAGCTTTACTTTTGAGCATTTATTTTAAAATCACTAGTAATTGTACAATCAATAAAATATAACATTCTTATTTAAGGGTTCCGTAACCAAAGGCCGTTTACAAACGGGGCTTTATTACCAAGTCTACGCTCTCTGTCCGTCTGTCCGTCCTAACTTTTAACGGCTGTATCTTTCGAACCACAATAGTATATCATACCAGTTCACATTTTTACAGAATATAATATAACGTAACGGTAATTAAATAGTAAAGTCAAAAAGCTCCAACTACCTAAAGGCAAGTCCCTATACGTACAACAAATTTTTATAAACGTATTTTTGTATTTCCTAGCTATTGTACAAGCGTCAAACTTGGAATAATTATAGTAAACACTCAAAACAACAAAGTAAAACAACAATAAATAAATAAATAATAATAATAAATATTCGGGACATTTTTGCACACACGGTCATCTGACCCCAAACTAAGCAAAGCTTGTGATATGGCTGCCAGAGACTGATATATATACATATATAGGTTTAAATACATACTTAAATAGATATTAACACCCAGATATAGAACAATTTGTGTGATGAACACAGATGTTCATCACACAAATGTTTGTCCTAGGTGGGAATCGAACCCACGCCCCGAAGCTCAGAATGCAGGTTCACTACCACTAAATAAAATAATAATAACTAAATAATAAATACTGGCCAAGTGCGAGTCAGTGATAAATTTCTGTTCATCAAAGTTAGCAACGTGGGGCGTGGTCATTGTCTGGTTAACTTTATGTTATGGTATGGAACCATCAGTGTGCAAGCCCGACTCACACTTGGCTGGTTTATTTTTTCATAACTAAGAGCTAATATAATTTTCCTAATATAATAAGTAATTTTGATTATGTTATACGGGAATTACTTACGTAAAAACGAAACGTGTGAAACCGCGTCAGTTTCCATAATAAAAAAAGTAATTTTACAGATATGAAAACTTCTATCTTCCCTAGAATAACCTACTCCTATCTTGACACCTCGTCAAAAAATAATTTATGAAATAGAGACGTGGCTTCGCTGAATGATTTTAAGAAAAATGCCAGAAGATGAAAAATTCGTGGAATATTTTAGTAGTTTTTAATTTGAGAGCGAGTGAAGACAGGTTCTCCATGATTTCTGAACTTCTTGGACCTGCGTTATTTTTCCACTAGTACTTTTTGGTTTCACCCGCTATCCCACAAGAATCATATTTTTTCCGGGACACAAAGTACATATGAATAAGCTACCTCGATACCAAATTCCATTCAAATCCGTATAGATGTAACAGATGAATGACAAACATACATACTTATGGTTTATGGTTTAAGATTTTATTTTCTCTAAGAATAACAGTAATTCACTTAGGTGAGAAAATACATGTTTAACTTAACTAAGGTACTTAAAGATTGCAAACATTACAAGCAACTTAATAATATCGCATCAGTTTTTTTATTTTGTAGGTAGGTGACAGCGTAAAACTAGGGTTCGATTGCGTGTCGCGAATCGTCCAAAGCGCCATAGCAATATCGGTCATTAGTAATTGCCTATTACATATATTACTTACTCATATAATATTAATGTGATTATCATTTCAGGTTATCATGTTCTACTGGGACTCGGGCCTACTCTCAGAGAGGACACGTTCTCGACCAGTCTTATTTAACTTTTTTAATTTTATTACTATTTTTTAGTTAATACGCCTTTTATTACATATTCTGGGAAGTTTTTGACTGCTTATCAATTACTTCTAAAGATACGACCGTTAAAAAAGAAAACAAGCAGACAACGTAGGCTTAGTAATAGGGTAGCATTAACACCTTTTGGGTACGCATCTCTAAGCATTATTTTTTATCTCGGATATAAATTAAAAACAAATATCGTAGCTAGTGGCTAATTTATCCGTGAGACCTCATGGCCACCCGACTCATAAAGCACCACATCTCCACAATATTTTTTCCCACTGTAGCGTCGGCAATTCCTCAGGCAAGAATTAGCGACACCTGTACGCTGAAGGTGTGATTACGACTCCGATTGTACCTACTACAGAACTAATTGATTCTGTTGCTGACTGTACTGCGTGTATATACGTACGTAACAGATCCAAACTAGTAGTTTGTGAAGTTTATTTTTATTACCAACTAGCTGCGTCCCACGGTTTTATCTGCGTGACGTACGTATCACGAGTGAATTGGTTTCTTCTAGGCAAGCGTGCTCCAACGTAGACCGCACCATCGCTTATCATGAGGCGTGATGGTGGACAAGCCACAAGCCACAAGCCTACCATTAAAATTTATAAAAAAAGAAAAAAATGGGACCCACACACATTTCCGGGATAAAATGTTTATTTATTTTCTGACCCTACAAATATCTATATTACGTAGATCCGATGCTCTATTTCTGCGTGAAAAAAGAACAAACAATCTCACAAACAAACAAACACATTTTCACATTTATAATATTAGTATCGTCATCATTTCAACCATAGGACGTCCACTGCTTGACATAGGCCTCCCCCATCGATCTCCAAAAGGGCTGGTTGAAAGCGGCCTTTTTCCCTGCGGTCTCTTTTAGATCGTCCGTCCATCTTAGTATGACACTACATAATACACAGATAAATATTTTCAGAATTGAACGATTTGATTTTGAACTCACTGCAGCTTGGGCATACTTTTGCCTCTGCCATTTTCTTCGTCTTCCATCGAAACAATTAACTCTAAAGTTGACCTTCTGCCTGAGTTATCCATCGACCTGCAGTCACCATGACTGTCTGTGTGTTTGAGCACTTCCGTTCCTCTATACAGGGTGTAAGGGGAACACTCTCGAAGCCAAAAGAAGGTAATTGTACTCATCATTATGAACAACTTTTAATATGGGACCAACCCTGAAATCGCGAAAAAAATATCAGTTGTCTATAGAAAACGGTCATTGACACTCGACAAAATGTATGAAACAGCTGTTTTTTTATCGCGATTTCAGGGTTGGTCCCATACTAAAAGTGGTTCATAATGATGAGTATAATTACCTTCTTTTGGCTTCGAGAGTGTTCCCCTTACACCCCGTATACAAGACAAAACATTTCCTAAAATTATTCTATATTCTATCTATTTGAATAAACCGAGCGACTTGCATACAAATTCCCTGCTCCAATAGAAAGTTAGAAATCTGCTTATCACAAAACCACTGCATGCAGGGACTGTTATTTTAATCTGTGGCAATTCCTGTGAATCGAGAGATTCTGTACATTATAAAGTTACTATTGTTTAATCTGCAGCAATTCTAACAAAGCTGAATAAGTAAGATAAGTAGCTACAATTGTTTTTCAGTTCTCCATATCAGGTCATTAGCGCCACCTGGCGGAGATAAACGCCTTTAATTACGCCCCCCCTAGCCCGTAGTTAGCGCAAGGAGGGGGGATTCGTTAGCGGATAACGATACTGTTTGCATTGCAGGTGGACAAAAGATTAAGTAAGGGTCATTGTACAGAACAGACATGAGTTAGAAATGTGGCTTGATTTATAATTGCCTATAGAGGCTATTAGCACATTTTTTTTTTTTTTATTATTTTTAATTTTTTTTTTCATTTTTTTTTTGCATTATTATTATTTTTGGCGCATTAGTGATATCGTGTCAGCAGAATTTATATTAATAAACACCTAACGCACCAACACAAAGAACTTGTTATCCTAAGAAAATAAACAACAAGAAACCAAACCAAAACTACACGAAAACCCAGAAATTAAAGTTGTATGATTATTTACTAGATATTTACCGTGGTAAGGTAAAAATTATATAACTATTGAACAACCGTAATATTTTAAAATAACGCTAAAATATGTCAAAAATGATATAACTTTAAGGAATGTTTCACAAACCGGTGGATAAATTAAATTACAATTAATATGTTATAGTATTGATCTTCGATACTAACTGCAGCAGCCCGCAACTGGAACCTTTGTGGAACTGCCAGAGCGGGCACAAAAAATCGACACCGCTCTATGGTTGGTATTCCGAAAACCTGAACGAAGCGCTTTGATTCCACTTTTATTGTGCGAACTGCTAGTCTGTGGAATGCGCTGCCTGAATGGGTGTTCCCCGATAGATACAATCTGGGTGTCTTCAAATCACGAGTGAATCGGTTTCTTCTAGGCAAGCGTGCTCCACCGTAGACCGCATCATCGTTTAACATCAGGCGAGTTGGCAGTCAAGAGCAAGCCTATTATTAATAAAAATAAAAAAAAAAGAGAAAATATTTTTGCTTATTGGATTACGTACGTACTTATAAGATATTATTATACTAATTATAATGCGAAAAGTTTGTTAGTTTGTTGGTTTGTTTGTTCCTCTTTCACGCAAACAGAGCAACGCATTGACTTAATTTTTGCCATGGGTACAGTTAAATAGCTGGACTTTTCATCATCATCATCATCACAATGTTTCATTAGTACTCCGGTGAAACCACGGGGCGCAGCTAGTTCATAATAACCCATGTTTCCAGTGCTGGGACAAAGGCCTTCTCTACAGAAAGAAGGAAAGAGAGAGGAGAGAAAGAGAAAGAGAGAGAATGGGTCCTAATCAGTGCATGTTGGTGAATGTCATAACATGTTTTTGAAATTTTTAGGTTTTTGACATTTCCTCCTGATATTTTCTTCGCCGTGTTTGAATGATGACATTAAAAATACACATATTTTTTTTTAATACAAATAAAGTCATTGATACGGGGCCGAGGATCGAACCAGGTGCCGTCAAATTCTACAGCGCAATTGTTACTACTCGGCCACCATCGCTCAACAGTAAGATACTAGAGGAGATAAAAATAGGCCATAAAGTTTTATTCAAATTCAAATTGTTTATTACAAGTAACCATGGACTCAGACTTAGCAATATTTAGACAGAATTAAGTATTAAAAAAAAAAAAAAAAATGTCAGTTGAAAGTCAAAATAAAATCAATACAATGTCAAAATTTATAGTAGGCTGTATTTTTTGTTGAAATGAGTTCTTCAAATAATGGACAAATTATCAATCATGATGGAGAAAAGTAAATTTATTGTATAGGCACCAAAGTCTTACGAGTAAGACTTGTACGTATCTGTGAAGTCGTCCTCTTTTATATTCTTTGGCGTCCAACTGTTTCTTCTGATAATTAGCAAAAGCGCTTCAACCTTACACAGCTGATAAGCCCAGCATTTCCACCATCTTACTACATACCATCTTCTAAGACTCTATTCTTCAGACAATAATGATCAAACTACAACTTTTATTTTAGGAGATAAACTGGTTCTTTATGTTAGGATCGTTAGTAACTTATACAGAGCATGGGTCATTTACTCAGTGAGGTCTGGGTTGTGTCGAATTTATTTTGTTCATTTTTGTTCGATTTCATGCTCTTTTAATTCATTTTGTTCAGGTTTTGTTCTGAACTTGTCTGCAATGTTCTGAGACAGCAGAGCGTGAAACTTTTTACTGGAATAATATGGTTCTAAAGTTTTCTTGTAATATGTTTAAAGTTTCTAACTTTACTGCACTGTAGTTAATAAGTTAGCAAGCTAAGGTTACAAGAATTATAGTTATATTTTAGCTCACTGACCTTTCACTATACTGTACATTAGTTTATCTCACTTGTTTATACAATTCTACTAAATATTTATTTATTTCTATTATTCTGTTCCGGAAGGCGCAGCGTAGGTAGGCCTCCCACTAGATGGACCGACGACATTGTAAGAGTCGCGGGCATCCAGTGGATGCTAAAGGCAGGCTGTCGTTCAGTGTGGAGGTTAAAGGGGGAGCCCTATGTTCAGCAGTGGACGTCTTCTGGCTGATGATGATGATGATTATTCTGTTTCACAGTTCAGTTCTTGTAACAGTTCTGACATCTAATGTAACTTTAATATCAACATCAGTCATCATCATCATCATCAGCCAGAAGACGTCCACTGCTGAACATAGGCCTCCCCCTTTAACCTCCACACTGAACGATAGCCTGCCTTTTGCATCCACTGGATGCCAGCGACTCTCACTATGTCGTCGGTCCATCTAGTGGGAGGCCTACCTACGCTGCGTCTTCCGGTTCGTGGTCTCCACTCAAGAACATTTCTTCCCCATCGGTTATCGGTTCTTCGAGCGATGTGGCCTGCCCATTGCTACTTCAACTTGCAAATTTTAACAGCTATGTCGGTGACTCTGGTTCTTTTGCGAATGTCCACGTTTCGAATTTTATCGCGCAAAGAAACTCCGAGCATAGCTCTCTCCATTGCCCGCTTTGTGACTCTGAGTTTTTCCAAAAGGCCAACAGTTAAGAACCACGTCTCAGTACCACATGTCATCACTGACTTGTTTATGTAATTCTGCTGAATATTTATTTATTTCTGTTATAACAGTTCTGACATCTAATGTAACTTTAACATCAACATAACACAACAATTACAAAAACAAAACACTAACCAATACCTGAAAACAATTACTCAGTTACAGGCCCTAGAGCTAACAGAAAAATGATACTTTTTGCAAACTTTTTTTTTATAATAGGCTTGTGCTTGACCACCAACTGAAACCGGCTTGTTCGGGAGGCTGAAAGTCATCAAACCTGTTTTCGAGACGGTTCGTAATGACTCTGGAGAACAACTTGTACACATGGCTCAGGAGTGAGATGGGTCTATAATTCTTCAATATGGTGTTATCACCTTTTTTGAAGAAGAGCACCACCACACTCCTGTGCCATGCTTCAGGCGTTGTACCATCGAGTATGACGGAATTAAATAACTTCTGGAGGAATAAAAGTACCGGTTTTCCACCCGCTCGCAGTAGTTCTGTCGTGATTCCGTCATCACCCGGTGCCTTGTTGTTCTTAAGCTGTTTCAGAGCCATACTAATCTCGTACAGGCTGATGTCTGGGATGTCCTCAGTGTAGTGTCGGGTCAGTTTCGCTCTCTTGTCCTGAGCTGTACTGACAATAGGCTGTCGTGTCGAGGTGTACAACTGTCCATAAAACCTCAACCAACTCAATAACTCAATGTTTATTTTAAAAAGTTCCACTATGTTGATTTACTATTTAATTGCTATAGACAAAACTTACACCTTTGAATGTATATTGTATACTAGCTGCGCTCCGCAGTTTCATCCGCGTAGTGATGAAAAATTGTGATGATGATGATAAAGCCTATGTCACTTTTTAGCTCTTGAGCTATATTTATACAAAAATTAGGTCGATCCGTTGTTCCATTGCAGCGTGATAGAGGAACAAACATCCATACATCTATACATACAAACTTTTCCGTTAATAATATTAAGTAATAGCTCCTTAGGCTTCTCAATCCATTAGCGAGACCATTGCTCTACCGGATCTGCTATTCGCAGCGCGAAAAAAGGATACGCATTTAGCAACCATACGAGAGAGAAAAATTCCCCCTCCATGGTAGCGTTAAACGTTTAACGCAACCTTGTTGCAGGTCGCATAAGAAGTATAACTTCAATGTATATTTTTTTCCAAATCGGTCATAAATGACGGAGTTATAACGGTAACAAAATAAAAATAAAAAGAGCAACCTAGCCTAGTCCCTTGCTAGCCTTAACTCTATTCTTGATGGCAAAAAAAGAGTGTGACATATTTGCTGACGATTGGAAGGAGATTTTATCTGTATGTTTGAAATTCTGTGAGGCAACGTGCTGCCGTGCTTCAAGCATTCAGTAGTTTTAATTATAATCTAAGTTTAATATTATTATTGACGGACCTGTTATTGACATATTATTATTTCTGATTTCTAATGACATTAATTATCCTTTGAGTATTTTTTCTAATTTTAGTTTCTTTTAAGTATCATAATATTGTGTAACAATTGTCTCATTGGTGTAATTGGCGCAAGCCGTACTAAATGAATAAACAAATACAAAAACCTAGTTGAGAACCTCTCCTTTTTTGATGTTGGTTAAAATTACTCTTGATATATTTTTCTCAGTGTTCACCAACATGAGTATAATCCTGCTTGTCTTAATTTTCAAAGTATATTTTCACGACTTTATTCTTCAGCAACTTCCAATAGCTTCACGTATCATTTAGTTGGATGAAGTGACACATAAATATATTAATATACGCGCGAGACAGTATAACGTGGTGTATCGCACTCCTCACGGGTCGTTAGCTCTTGTCACTGGCGAGAAGGGAGCATCCCAAATATATTTATAATAACTAGTTGGATCCCGCGGTGTTACAAATTTTCCAATTTTTCCACATTTTTTGGGCGGAAAAGTACCCTATGTCTGTCTTCATGATGCATACTATCTTCCTGCCAAATTTCGTTAAGATCGACTTAGCGGTTAAGTCGTGAAAAGCGAACAAACATCCAGACAGAGAGACAGAGGTACATTCGCTTTTATAATATTAGCAAGGATAAGGATATTGCATTTCAGAATATTCTAGGTAACACAACAATTATTTAATGCCACACAAAAAACTAGAATTTAATTTCAATGAAAAGCTAAAGTATAGCGATGCAAGAAAATATTAAAAAGTTTTTAAGTAACATTTCTCAATGAATAATAAATATTCGGGACTTTTTGCACACGTCATCTGACCCCAAGCTAAGCAAAGCTTGTGATAGGCTGGCAGAGACTGATATACATACATAATTATATATACCCAGATATAGAAAAAACACAAATGTCCATCACATGACTGTTTGTCCTAGGTGGGAATTGAGCCCACGCCCCAAGCTTAGAAGGCAGGTTCACTACCAACTAGACCAACGGGTTATCTAAGGTTACACGGGCTGGTGGTGTTAACCCAAAAGAAAGAAATTGTACTCATTGTTTTGATCAACTCTCACTATGGGATCAACTATGAAATCGCATAAAAATATTAGCTGTTTTAGTCACAAAAAATACAACCGCACCATTTATACGATACATAAGTATGAAATGTATATAACAGCTGATAGCACGGCATTGTCATAAATCTTTTGGTAAATTACAGTGGCCTTACAAAAAATATTACTTTCAGTATATATATATTTTTAACCTATACTGTCCCACTGCTGGGCAAAGGGCCCCTCCATTTCCTTCCAACCTCTCCGGAATGAGTCAAGATCGTCACACCAGCGTTTCTTGGGCCTTCCTTGACTGTAAAAATATAAATTTTTTGATAAAAAAAACATTTACTTTTGTTTCAAATATCTCACATTCCTATTTAACTGCCTAATACAACAAAAATTTAGTATTCTGTTACCCATTTCTAGACAGCTAAGATATAAAATTGAGGCTGTAATAAACTGAACTAATAGAGATGTCACTTTGTGTCCCATCATCGACTATCGATACAAAAACCTCATACAAATATCTGAGAACCGATCAATCACAATAAATGATAGAGCTACGTTATAATGATGAGTCAATAATGATGGAGTAGCAAAAACTTTGTTGACAAAATGGAGCTATGATTTAGATCTAATTGATTGGATATTGATGTCACGTTTTTCCATTACACGAAGAAAAATATGTTGAAATGATAGTTATACAACAGATTTAATAATATTTTATCTAGATTTACTCAAAGTATCTCTAATAATAATAATAGGTTAGTAATGTGATCTTTTCAAGATTCATTGATGTCTGTAATTATGCAGTTTTTTTGATTCCACATTTATTATGCGAACTGCTAGTCTGTGGAATTCGCTGCCTGAATGGGTGTTCCCCGATGGGACAATTACAATCTGGGCGTCTTCAAATCACGAGTGAATCGGTTCCTTCTAGGCAAGCATGCTCCAACGTAGACCACATCATCGCTTAACATCAGGCATGATGGTGGTCAAACGCAAGCCTATTATTTACAAAAAAAAAAAGTTTTTTGATATCAATGAAAATGTGCGTTGATATATTGTAAATATAGTTCAGTCTACGTATTTCATTCATATCATTAACTAGCTGCGCCCGCGGTTTCACCCGCAAGATAAAGGCATCGTATTTTTTTTCTGCGCAATTTTCTATTTTGTCTTTCCATAAGAACCTTCTACAAATTATTAGAAAACTTAAAAAAAAAGATGATTGTAATCGGTAAAGTCGGGATTAATTTATGTATATATATATATATATATATATATATTTCACTCGCTATATTGATTGCAATAATTAGTGTTGACGCAGTAATATTTCAATTCAAAGTACAGTATCGACAGGGTGAAAAGAAAAATCTACATTTTCCCATCCCTAGTTTTCCTCACCCAAGCCACGGAAATTAGAGACGAGCCCTTTCAGCGGACGTCGTTAAAGAGGACGTAAATTAAGGACAATGCTATAAACATTTTTATTTCTCAGTCCCGGGACGTCTGTTCCCAACCTTAATAGTGTTGGTTTTATTGTGATTTAATTTTAATGAGTTGTAGCTTAGAAATGAATTTGTTTTGAGCGAGCTTTTCAGAAAACCGTAATAGGTAGTTAAGTTTGCTATTACTAAAATCGTACCTACAGATTTTTAGTATACTTTTAGGGTTTCGTACTTCAAAAGGAAAAAAACGGAACCCTTATAGGATCACTTTGTTGTCCGTCTGCCCGCTTGTCCGTCTATCCGTCTGTCCATCAGACCCTTTTTCTCAAGAACGCGTAAAGGTATGTTTGTTGCAGTTGAAATTTATATAAAATACTTATAGTTATGGTTTCTTTCAGCTATGAAAAAATCAAACTTGTAAGTCTACGTGATCAAAGATATGACCATTTATGTCGCATATTTTTGCATATTTCACAAGGAAATCAAAACCTATAGGCGTGACCAAAATTCTGGCGTATTTCTGGCTCAACGCATAAGCATTGCCATTCAGCATGGTAATGCCACCAGCATGCTGGGTACGCTGCCAACTGATAGGCTTGAGCATTTGGATTGTTTTTAGATCTTCAACAGTCAATGGGCAGTCTTAACTGTATTTGTAGTGTTAGTATTAGCTTGTATTTTGTTTAGTTAATAAAGGCACTTGAAAAAAAAACTATCTAATAATAATAATTCATTTATTTAATACCAGAATACAGTTATTTAAAATTTTACAATCAATAGAATATCTACTATATAATAATTTACTAACAGCAAAAATAGTTGTGCCAATGGGCCCCAAACTAGGCAAAGCCTGTATCTTGGGCGCCCTATAGATAGTTAACAGCTTCTGTTAATGCGCTTATGTTTGTACACATTTGCATGACGTCGTTTACCTACTGCATGCAATAAAACGTCACCAAAGGTCTTGACAACTTTTGGTCATTAAATCGACAAACACTGAAACAATGTAAAAGGAAGTCAAATAATATATTATGTCTAAGTTATAGTGGTATAACAAACCCGCCGCTTAAACTCTTTCGTGTATATTGCCCCTAATTACATCAAATTTGTAAGAACGATTTCACAAAGTATTTTACGTGAGTAGGCCCTCCATTCGTTCAGTGGGTCTCCTAAGCCTATTGGAGTATAAAAGTCGACTTCCGTTGATCAGGAAAGGTGGTGGAAAACGATATGGCTTAACCCTTCCTAAGCCCATGTCTCGGAAGCCTTTGGGTCATTTTGTTCCTGCCCTCATTACGATAGTGCAAAGCTTGTAGGATAAAACCTGTTAATTTAAGTTGGAAAGAAAAATTTAATAGAAAACATAATGTTAATAAACCAATTAAGTGAGTTATTTACCTAAGTAAAGAGGACTATATATAGGAGCAAAATTTTACGAAGTTTACTTTAAGATTTTCAAATAGGATAATTATCATTGATTGGTTGATTAACTTTCTTTATTGTTCACACAATAAAATTTGATACAGGGGACAAAAAAATCTTAAAAACTAGTTTAACAACTCAGGCGTGATGGTGATCAAAAGCAAGCCTATTATTTATTTAAAAAAAACTGGTGGCCTTATCGCTAAAAGCGATCTCTTCCAGGCAACCTTAGGATGGAAAGGATTTATAGAAGACGTAGAAGACGGGGTGTGCAATAGAGGATAGACTATTATATGTTTACTTATAACATAATACACACTAGTACTTAAAATTGCTTAAATAAACATACTAATTGATATGCTATTGATATGAATATTTATATATACATAATTATGACTGCCCCGGTGGCTCAGTTGACTGCCCCGGTGGCTCAGTTGGTAGTGAACCTATCTTCTGTGCTTGGGGGCGTGGGTTCGATTCCCAACTAGGACAAACATTTGTGTGATGAACATTTGTGTTTGTTCTATGTCTGGGTGTTAATATCTATTTAAGTATGTATTTAAAAATATATATGTACGTATATCAGTTTCTGGCAGCCATATTACAAGCTTTGCTTAGTTTGGGGTCAGATGACCGTGTGTGCAAAAATGTCCCAGATATTTATTTATTTATGTAATATGTAATATATATAATTTTTAATGATACAAATAATACGAATAAGTTTTTCGATATAACGATATTAACAAGGCTGCATTATAGTTACTTCTACCAAAGATGAAGATAGCAGTTAGTGGCAGCAGTGTGGTTGACTTGACCGGGACTTTGGGTTGGCAGTAGTGTGGTTGACTTGACCGGGACTTTGGGTTGGCAGCAGTGTGGTTGACTTGACCGGGACTTTGGGTTGGCAGCAGTGTGGTTGACTTGACCGGGACTTTGGGTTGGCAGCAGTGTGGTTGACTTGACCGGGACTTTGGGTTGGCAGTAGTGTGGTTGACTTGACCGGGACTTTGGGTTGGCAGCAGTGTGGTTGACTTGACCGGGACTTTGGGTTGGCAGTAGTGTGGTTGTGTGGATTTCATCCAAACTACTATTGTTGTTCAGCCAAACGGTACATACGTTTATAGTATTGAATAGGATTATGAACTGCTTTCATTTTTAATTGACAAACGTTCCAAAACAAAAACTAGACGTGTCCCAACCCTTGACCACATAGACTCTAAACGTAATACAGTTTCTCAAAAATATTGCAAATTAAAATACCTAGCAATTTGATTAATAAATTTAATATTATAGCGGACCAGTTTAAATTAAACTACAATTATCGAACTGATGACACTATATTTTTAAGGTTTGCAAAAATAATCAAAAGTGAAGGGATTATAATAGGTACTGGTACACAAATGAGTCGCGATGGGAGCGCGAACGCACGAGCGGCGCGTGCGTCTGGGACCGTGGTGGTTATACGACTACTGGGGTCGGGAAACGAGACCCTCGCGCGCCTTCAGCCTGCTCGAACGCCGGCACTCCTGCGGTGGCGGGACGAGAGGTATAGAGCCGACGTTAGTTCCCGCTATAATATAAATATTCGGGACATTTTTGCACACACGGTCATCTAACCCCAAACTAAGCAAAGCTTGTGATATGGCTGCCAGAGACTGATATACATACATATATAGGTTTAAATACATACTTAAATAGATATTAACACCCAGATATAGAACAAACACAAATGTTCATCACACAAATGTTTGTCCTAGGTGGGAATCGAACCCACGCCCCTAAGCTCAGAAGGCAGGTTCACTACCAACTGGACCAACGGGCTATCGATATACAAATAAATTTTTATAGTTGATTTATCTGATAATCGGATCATTTCATCACGAGTGACATAAAATGTTTAATCCCATTACGATACCAAGTTTGGTGTAGCAGCCGGCGCGGTTTCATCGCATAAGCTTACTAGCTTATTTGGTTACGCTCCATTTATGAGCCAAATATGATTAGAAGAATTTTTAAAGTAGATTTATTAAACTACTAGCTTTTGCCAGCAACTTCGTACGCGTAGAATTTCTTATAAATTTTCAACAAAGGGGGTATTAGGTACTCCCTTTAATTCAACCATTTCACAAAATCATTTTGAGCAGATCTTTAAGGAATCCCTTTATGGAAATTTACCAAATTTCAACTTCGTAGTCACATAAATTTGAACATAACATTCAAATTTCAAACTCCAATCTTACCTTGTCCATCAGCCTTAAAAATCTAAAAACAGTATTTATTTATACCGTTAGCTTCAATACCAAATGTCGTGTTCCAAACATCAAAAATATAAGAATTTTATTTGAATTTTGTACCTCCATATATTGCCCCTCTTAATTCAGCCTATTTCCATATTTCTTTCTTAGCAAACTTTTATACTCCATAGGAAAGAAGACAATTTTTTCTAGGCCCACCGAATTTACCGTATATTGATGGGTATATAACACTATAAAATTCATCGTTTTTTTTGTACCATTCGGACGAAAGATAAGCTAAAAATGAAACCGGAATAATAATATAAAGAATAATATGTGTTGTTTTGATTTTTGCCATAATTCATTCATTTCCCTTATAAAGTCACTTGACCGGAACGTTTTTAATACGAAAAAGGATGCATGCTAAGGAATTTTTATACACAAATAAATAGACCATATTTTACAACAGTGGCCATAGTAATCGGCTATTGTCAATATTCCGGTTTGATCGGATATAGCTAATATTACCACTGAATCTAGAGATTATGAGGAACAAATCGACATGAGTTTCATTACTATACGGTATTAGTTTGTGGTGGGCCTATTTTTCAAACAAAAGAAATTGTCTCATTTATCTGCCAAATTTCAACTTCGTAGGTTAATTAGTAGTTTTGACATTTTGTGATAACTCAGTTAGTATAGAAGATAAATAGGTATAAGTAGATTATAAAACTACAGTTTTATCAGAGTTTAAAATGGCAACTTACTTAGTCTTGCTTTTATATTACCTATATTAAATTCACTTCTGCAAGTTTGTAGGCTAAAAAAGACTTGCCAGTCTCAACTCCATTACCATTGAAAGTTTCCAAACCTAAGACAAAACGTCAGTTGCTACCACAGTTTTTGCTACTTTATATACCGAACAAGTTATCAACAGCATTTATGAATGCTTATCGAGACTTATCGTGTTTTATTTTACTAAGGCACATTTAATGGGTGCATTTCGCTCGAAGTTTCAACTATTTTACAATGGCCGTGGTCACGAGCTGACTGAAAACTGCAAAATCGATGAACATGTAAATCAAAAAATATTAGTTTCTAATAACAACATTGAATCTGTCGAAACGTAAAATGTAGGAAACATGACAAAAATCATGAAAACAGCATAAGGATCGTATAGACAAGGGTTCCAACCTCAGAGCGCAGAACTTCTCGGGAAATTTAATAAAAATCCTGTGAACTAACCGACCAGCACATTTTGCTGATTCGGGGCCCTTGAAGGCGTGAGATATTCGGTGCTAAGGACTCTGCTACACGGTACATCTGCTCATCTAGCATCATCAGCATGTTCTGACCCCCTTATTAATAAACGTGGAGTAGTCTTAGAATAGTTACGCCGTGTTTTGTTTTTTTCTCTCTTTCAAATTTTGAATTCGATCGAAAAAGACATAATTAGAATTTTTAGAAAAAAAAGAACCGTCTTCATGACTATACCTACATTTACAAACTGACACTAAAAAGTAGAAAATATTGTTTAATATTACGACTGAAATACTTTGTATCCATGGTCATAAAAAATTTAACGAAAAACAACAGGGCCCGGTCGCCATGGAGACACTTCTTTGTTTTTTTGAAGTTCTGTTCTATGTTTGCTGTTCAGTTGACAGCGTCGCTAGTGGAGAACAAAGTATGAAATTCACCAAGAAATAACTGTAGTTCCAATTTTGCCCACCTTAACAGCTAAGTTGGTGGCACTGTACAATGTTTACATTTGATGTTTACATTGTACATTGAATTCGTTACTTATTGTCATGTTTTTGTAGATTTGTCAAAAAGCGCTGAATCAATGTCGATAAAAAAAATATGGGACCACATATGAAATATGACCTACCAACCAAAAAAACCAATCATCAAAAACAATTCTGAATTAGCGAAGTAATCAGGTAACAAACTTACATTAAAAAAAAAACATACAGTCGAATTGATAACGGCCTCTTTTTGGAAGTCAGTTAAAAAGGCGGAGTAACTATTCCGAGGCTACTCTACGTTTATTAATAGGGGGGGGGGGATGAGTGTTTAGCCATCGTATTATTTTGTTCCCTATGGTTTAGCTCTTAGTGCTAATTCTTTATGCTGTCCAAAAGATTTAGACAGTCTCCGTATTCCACAATAATTAACTAACCTTTTAAAAGTCCACATACTCTTATGTAGGTTGTGCAAAGCGAGACGCTTAATGCGGTTGAAACTATAGTCAAAATAACCGGCTTAATCTTACGAGAGTAATTCCTGTGTAATATAAATAAAAATCTTAAATAGGTATAACATTTAAAAAAAGTATTGTACAATTTATTGACCAAGAAAATGATAAGTTTGGCTAAATTGAACCGTTATTTATAGCTGTTATTTAAAAAAAAACTTTTTCTGACGAATTGTCTCTATAGTGTGTGTGTGTGTGTGTGTGTGTGTGTGTGTGTGCGGGTGAGTCGCGGGCATCCAGTGGATGCAAAAGGCAGGCCGTCGTTCAGTGTGGTGGTTAAAGGGGGAGGCCTATTTTCAGCAGTGGACGTCTTCTGGCTGATGATGATGATAGTGTGTGCGAATTAGAAGATTTTTTTTTTATAAAAAAAAATATACCGTCAGGGATTCCATAGAAAAACAGTTTTGAAAATGGAAATCCGCAAAGTAATCCTGATTCAATCTACTGGCTGTCATTTTATTAACGTGCGTATTTTATTTGCCAAAAATGTGTCTGTAATTGCATACCGATAAGATCGTCTACTCAATTTACCTAGTCCTGTAAAAAAAAAAAATCTCACATCGTTTTGACAAAATTTCCAATTACGGCGCTTCATCTGTAAACTTGTTATTTGAACAAGGTCTAATATTAAAATACATCAAACTATTTTGTAGGAGTGTGGCAGCTTCTTTACTCAAGCCAAAGAGGGGTAAAAGAGGGGAGGGGAAGTCGCGAATTCAATTTGGATCATTCTTCTATAGTATTATCCCGATTGAAGGTCTCTCGGTCGCCCTCCGATGTGAAATTGGATCGTCTTTTGCATAAAATGAAATCGGATAGGAACTAACGAAATATCGCGACCCGCGACCCGATCCACGGATCTTTATGGAATTATCCCGAGTCCAGAGGTGCTGAGTCTTTTTATGCTGAAGTAGATTTTAGAGCTTTCTTCTTGTTCTAGCCAGTTCTGAGTTTAGCCATTAACATCTCAGTCAAAGAAGTAGGGGAAAGTTAAAATAAAACATTAACGTGCTTCTTCTTGATGGAAAAGGTTACCTGCCGTAAGTGAAATAAATGATATTTAAGATAAGGAAACCATGATATATTACGACAAAGTTGTTTTACGATTTGTCGTAGTGAGTAAGTCGGTAAAACTATGTAACGGTAGTTGCGCTTTACAATCTGACGGTACCTGGTTCAATTCTCGGCCCTGCACCAATGACTTATAATTAGTACTTTAAAATATTACAAAAACCAGCCATGTGCGAGTCGGGTTCAGGCACTGAGGGTTCCGTACTACCCCAAAATTAAAAAACGAAATTACCAGTTATAACTTAATAATGAACAGAAACTTTTCACCGACTTGCAGTTGGCAATTTTTTATTAGGTATTTGTTGTTATACTTTAGAGTGTGTACTATAATCATGTTGTTTGACGCTTGTACGTGTAACCAATTTTACATAGAGCTAATACAAAAATATGTAAAAAATACGTTTGTTGTATAGGGTCCTTTCGGTTTTACTTTTTGACTTTTTTATTATTTGTTAGTCAATCCGCCGTAACATTACATATTCTGTGAAAATTTCAACTGGATATTTATTACTTGGCTTAGTAATAGGGTCCCGTTTTTACCCTTTGGGTACGGAACCCTAAAATATGTGGAGTATTGATGCCATCAGTCAAAAACGGCAAAGAAAACCATCGTAATGGCATCGGTATATCCAAGAAGGTCAAAAGTCCAAAGACATGACATTCACCAATATGCAATGGGCCTGCATAGTTGATTAGGTTCCATTCTTTCTTTAAGAGAGGCTTTTGTCCTAGTAGTGGGAACATAGTCTGTTAAGGTTGATGATGATGATGTTATTTGACTTATCTAGGTACCACTACTTGCTAAGGTATCTGTACTAAGGTAGAATTTTGCTGAGCGTTCTTCAGTTTTGTACATCTCTATCTCTATCTCTTCTCTATCTCTACATAGTATAAATTGAAGTCGCTTTCCGCGTCTGTCTGTCTGTCTGTATGTCTGTATGGCCGCTAACTTCTCCTAAACCACGCAACGGATTTTGATGCGGTTTTCACCATCAGTTAGATACATTTTCAAGGAAGGTTTATATATATAACTAGCGACTCGCTCCGGCTTCGCACGTAAATTACACCCGTGCGAAGCCGGGCGGGCGGGTCGCTAGTGGTAAATATACTAGAGATGTTTCTAGTATTACTTCAAAGTCTTCGGTTACATCTGCTCAATATATTTCATCCAATACAGTAGCAAATAGTCTGAAATGTAGTCATTCCTTCTACTCGATGTATTGATACGATACATGGATCGTAAAAACCGTCCGCGATCAACCGTGAAACTAGATAACGCTTCCATTGCCGACGTACAGACGATATACTTATATCTATACATATGCGTGTATAAAAAACGGATCAATGAGGAACATGCGTGGGCAGAACTTCCCTCTTACAATTTTTGTGAGTATGTTTAAAAAAATAATAGTGCGAGGAGTCCTCCGCGCGGAAGAAGTTATACTTCAACAAGGAACCCTAAAATTATAACTAGGTCAAAAATATAAATAATTTAAAAACATGCTTTTCTCGAGATTCGAACCTAGCTCCTTAGGCTTCTCAATCCATTAACGACACCATTACACTACCGGTTCTGCTAGTCGCAGCGCGAAAAAGGGATACGCATTTCGCAATCATACGAGAGAGAAAAATTCCTCCTCCATGGTAGCGTTAAACGTTTAACGCAACCTTGTTGCAAGTCGCATAAGAAGTATAACTTCAAAAACTTCTTTTTTTCGTAGAGTTTGTAAGTGTAAAGGCTGGGCGGCTAGCTAACTACGTTTTGACAATGTCATGTAATTACTTCGCTCGCTGCCAGTTGTGTACTTACTTAGATATTAACATTATTATATAGTAAATCGGCGTAAACTGAAACTTCATATGGCGTTAAGACGCTCTTTTCCGACTTTTGGCAATTATGGTCATACTAGTTTAAGTGTGCATACCTCCATGGTTAGCATAAAATTATAAAAATGGTGTCATAACAAAATTTAATGTTTTATCTAGGAAACCCATGAGACCGAAACACGATTAAGCACATTTCGCTCGATAGAAAAAACGTATCAAAGTAGCACTGATTTGCGCTTTTATCCCTGTTTTTTTTGGATTCATTCAATTACTTATTTATTAAATTATGTCTGCGATAGGTTGATATAAGATTTCATAATTATGAAGAAAACAGATGAGGTATATTTTACATTACAGCTATACTTTTCGAAAAATATGAGAAAGACCCCAAAAATAGAAGAAACGAAACGCACGACTGTGTGTAAGGGCCATGATTTTGCTCCGCTAAATGCGACTTTAATACAATAAACCAAGGATTATGGTCATCTGTAGTAATAAGTGTTGCTTTATAGTGGGAATACCTCGCCTTAATAATAAACCTTAGTGGTTTTTAAATGCTGTTACATGATAAATAAATGCAAATCAAACACCATTAGATACGTATCCATGTTACTTTCATCGCCAATGATGGATGCATTCTGAATTGATTTAACTGCGGGCTCGTTGTCCACTCGGTGCATTAGTAACCTGACGCCTCGACCATCCATCTTAGGGGTGTTTACTTTGCATTAGCTCAAACCAGCTGAATAATACGCAAACTCAAACAATTGCACTTATCTATACTTTATCTATACTAATATTATAAAGAGGAAAGATTTGATTGTTTGTTTGTTTGCATTGAATGGGCTCCGAAACTACTGAACCGATTTGAAAAATTCTTTCACTGTTGGGATGCTGCACTATCCCCGGTTGACATAGGCTATATATCCCGGCTTCGCCCGTGCGAAGCAGGGGGGGCCTACTAGTAATATTATAAAGAGGAAATATTTGATTGCATTGAATAGGCACCGAAACTACTGAACTGATTAAAAAAATTCTTTCACTGTTGGGAAGCTACACTATCCCTGGGTGACATAGGCTATACCCGTGCAAAGCCGGGGTGGGACGCTATAAAGTTATAATATAATTTTGTAAGTTACTTGCGCTTATGTAATACTAAATTTGCAAGTTGAAGTGGCAATGGACAGGCCACATCGCTCGAAGAACCGATAACCGATGGGGAAGAAAGGTTCTGGAGTGGAGACCACGAACCGGAAGACGCAGCGTAGGTAGGCCTCCCACTAGATGGACCGACGACATTGTGAGAGTCGCGGGCATCCAGTGGATGCAAAAGGCAGGCTGTCGTTCAGTGTGGTGGTTAAAGGGGGAGGCCTATGTTCAGCAGTGGACGTCTTCTGGCTGATGATGATGATGATGTAATACTAGCGGCCCACCCCGGCTTTGCACGGGTATAGCCTATGTCACCCAGGGATAAAACAAAGTTATTACTGCATATTATGCAGTAATAACTTTGTTTCATTTAAGGTTTGTTAGCTTTTTTCCGACAGCTGAAGTGACTTTTAGACAATGACATAGTAGTTATTTAAATATCATACACAATTCAAAAATTAACAAAGAGCTCAATAATTTTGAAGGCGATAGAAAAGAGACTGTAGCTTAGCGGATAGGGCATTTGGGGCGTAATATATATATATATATATATAGCCACTAGCTGCGCCCTGCGGTTTGCGTAGTGATGAAAAATGGTGGTGATGATGATGATGAAAACCCATCCAAAAAATCAGGTCAATCCGTTGCTCTGTTGCTGCGTGATGCGTGAAAGAGGAACAAACAAACCGACAAACTTGTCACATAATATATATTATTAAGTATTAAATTTAGAAATGACTAACAAAATAGTTATTATGAAAAAGACTATACTTAATTTAAGGGCGTTTTATTGTTTGAAAACGGAGCTTGGCAATATTTGTGCTGTACTGTTCAGTGGAAGAATTCGTTTAAATTATAAAATCAGTACGGTAAGCGTCGCAAGCCCAATATCTTGAAGATCTACGATATTTCGGCATGGGTCAGACCTATACAAGAATAGCTCAGGATCAGGATGAGTAACTGAGTATTGTTCTAAAGAAGCATTATGCTTGGCTCTGTTGCTAATTACCAGTTAGTTTGTCACGATGAAATATTATTTCACGTCGTTTCTCATTACCGCTTTGAAATACAACTTCTTTTAGTAATTTTTAAACTTTCGCGATTTGAACACATGTTTTAAATGTTTATCGGGACTTATCACGTATTATTTAATATAGGTAAAAAAATTGTACCTTTCGCTCGACGTTTCGACCATGTTACAATGGCCGTGGTCACGAGCTGACTGAAAACTGCGGGTGAGTCCGGCGAGAAGAGCGGGTGTTTTGTTCTCCTACCCTCACTTGATATTTTTTACCTATATTAAATAATACGTGATAAGTCCCGATAAACATTTAAAACAACTTCTTTTGTTTCATTACAAAGAAGGGTACCTTAAAGGTTTTATCAAAAAAATCTGTCTTCCATATCGTTTAGATCTGCTCAGTTTTCAATAAAATTATGTCCTCAAAAGTAAGAGTACTGTAGTAAGCCGAAAGGGCCGCTGCAGGGCTGACGTAGGGCCGGTATAATAGAGGGCCGGCGGAAATTGAACGGCCTTTTGCCCTCGTGATATACGAGACGCACCCTCCAGGCTTGATGACAAAATGTATGTTACGTGTAAGTTTTTGTTTGAAAACAGTTTTTGAACGAGTTTATTAAGAAATATTAAAATTGCATGTTGTGTTGTTTGTTTTACTATCTATTTTCATCTACGTCTAAAACGGATCAAGTTTATTTGAGTGTGAGTTCCCAGCTCAACAGTTAGATTTGTTACTACTTTTGATCATTCCATTGTCAGTATCGTATTTAACGAGTTAATTCTCGATACTCGATTCTCGGCACTAAAACGTGGTCTCTCACTATGGGCCTTATGAACAAGCTCAAAGCCGCACAACGTGCTATGGAGAGGTCTATTCTCGGGTTTCTCTATGAGTTCAAATCAGGAATTAGGAGATCCGTAGACGAAAGAAAGTCACCGACATAGCCCACCGGACTAGCAAGTTGAAGTGGCAGTAGGCAGGGCACATATCACGCAGAACAGATGGCCGATGGGGCCAAAAGGTTCTGGAATGGAGACCACGGACCGGTAAGCGCAGCGTAGGGTGTTCAACCAATAGATGGACAGACGATCTAAAAAAAAACGCAGGGATACGCTGGATGCAGGCCGCTTCCAACCGGCCCTTTTGGAGATGATGGGGGAGCCCTATGTCCAGCAGTGGACGTCTTATGGATGAAATGATGATGATGATGATTCTCGATACATTCTGGCTCTTCCATCAAATTCATAAATATGATAGAAATTATAATTATCTATTACCTGAAAATAATCTTACTGATGAGTTGTGGAGAAAAAAAATCCTTAAAAATACTTCAATTTGCGTAAGTAATTACAATGACAAAACTAACAACCTGGGATAATCCACATGGATATGGCTGTCCCAAGGTACGCCACTTAGGCACATGACTTGGGCTTTCGGTTTTTTATCGGATACATTTCGGAGAGTGTGCATCGGATCTGCACGATCTAATTCCCTCCTGCCCATTTTTCTATCGGACTGCCAGAGCGGGCACGAAAACTCGTCACCGCTTTATGGTTGATAGTCTGAAAACCCGTACGAAGCGCTTTGATTCCACATTTATTGTGCGAACTGCTAGTCTGTGGAATGCGCTGAATAGGTTCCCCGATGGTTACAATCTGGGTATCTTCAGATCACGAGTGAATCGGTTTCTTCTGGCAAACGTGCTCTAACGTAGACCGCATCATCGCTTAACATCAGGCAAGATGGTGGTCAAACGCAAGCCGATTATTGATATTAAACAAAAATTAAATTTTTCTTCGATTGCCTGATGTGTTTTACAATGGAGCACGCTTGCTTAGAAGAAACCAATTCACTCGTGATTTGAAGACGCCCAGATTGTAACTATCGGGGAACAGTTTTTAGACCGCTCCTTCCACAGACTAGCAGTTTGCACACTGTAGTTTTACTTCCGTGTACCAGACAACTACAATATATTCCAATATCACACGTAGCCATTAATTCCAACCACTTTACATTACACTGATATCAGATCTCGTAGTTCTGATAGCCTAACTGCTAACTACAGATCACCTAATAGCCATCACCAATTACAGGATAACTGTTTGCCCTCTCCGGGTTAATGTTATGCTAACTGCCTCAGCTTATTGCTGTGTGAAAACTGCTTCCTGCCGTTCATATTTCGATGAGATCTACCGTAGCTATGTTATCGGGACTTATCAGATATTATTTTATTTAGGTAAAAATATGTACCTTACGCTCGACGTTTTGACCAACTGACGCTTTGAATGCGTCTACTCATGACCACGGTAATTGTAATATGTTGAAACATCGAAAGAAAGGTACATATTTTTACCTTAATAACATAATACGTGATAAGTCCCGATAATCATCATCATCATCATCATCATCAGCCTTGAGTGACCCACTGCTGGGTATAGGCCTCCCTTTGTTTATGCCACTCTCCCCGGTCTCTCGCTATTCGCATCCACTCGTTCCCGACAGTATTTCTAATGTCATCAATCCACCTCATCCTCGGTCGACCTGGGTTCCGCCAACCTATAAACATTTTAAAAATGTGTTCAAATGGCGACAGTTTAAAAATTACTAGATCATTTAATTTAACACTTTTTAGATATAAACAGACTTTAATCGAATCATCCTCGATAAGCGTATTATCCAATGTTGATCGTCTACTAGTGGGCTTGGACAATAGCGGTGCGGACGAATGGGTTTGATCTCGTTTTCGTTTAGCGATTGTAACTACAGAGCCAATAGCGTCAATTCTGTCATACCACTCTAAACTAAACCAATCTGACAGGACTAAAACTACCTGCCTCTCTTTTCATTTTAATATTTGAGAGAAGGATGGTAACAATTTTAGAGCTATCAAATTGAGTTTAATTTATATAATGGTTTTACTCCGCGATAAACTTGTGCCTACAACAGCAGTTTGGTGTGTTCGCGCGTTTCATTTTTTTGTACAATGTAGGTAATTAGATTTAATTAGATTAAAAAAATAAAATCATATACTATACCGAGAACCAGTTGTCTGGATAAATCTAACATAGGTTTTAAGACAACTTACTAACTCTAAATGTAACGTAAAATGTGTTTTTAAATAAATTAAAAAAAAAAAAAAATGGTATATAAAAACCAATAAAATTACTTTAACTCCAGCATATTATTAGATAGTAGACACGAACAGCTAAACTTATGACCATTAAGCTATTGACCACGCAGGGGTGTGCTGTCCTCCGTAAGACCAAGCGATGGCATGATGACGTAAACAAATTATGCGGAAATACATGGACGAGATTAGCAGTAAACAGGGAAATATTGGCGAAAGAGGGAAGAAGATTATGTCTTCCAGTTGCCTGAATGAGATGCCTTTTTTATGCCATAGGTGACAAACAAGCACACGGGCTGCCTGATGGTAAGTAGTCATCATCGCCGATGCCGATGTAGTTCTATTATTATTTTAATGTGTTAAAGTGTAACCTAATATTAATACGAGACTTATCACAAAATAGAAGTAAAATGTATGATACATGACTGTATTAAAACTCTAGAGCATGTTTCAACCACAAAGTGCTCAGACGCACTCGCAGTATTTTTGTATCGTGTCGAATGAAAATCTTTAGAAATACATTGAACTGTTTTATAGTCAGATTCACATCAGATCAAAAATATTGACATTCTAAATAGCTAACATGGTTGAATTACAACCGTTTATTTAGTATAAATATAATCTACACCTATATACTTAATATTATAAAGAGGAAAGATTTGATTGTTTGTTTGTTTGCATTGAATAGGATCCGAAACTACTGAACCGATTTGAAAAATTATTTCACTGTTGGGAAGCTACACTATCCCCGGGTGACATATTATGTTAGCATAGGCTATTATATTTAAATAAAAATAGGGATCCTTACTAAAACTCCAATAATACCCGTGCGAAGCTGGGACGGACCGCTAGTTATATAAAAAATGAATCCCTAATTTCCTTGGTTACGCTATAACTTGAGAACGAATTTACCGATTTCATTTAACTTTTTTTTTAAGTTTTCTTATACTTAGTAGACAGTTCTTACGGAAAGAAAAATTAAGAAAAATGCGCATAAAATTGGAAAATTTCAAAAAAATTACCGACGATTTTAACTTCGCCCGTTTGACAGTTCTAAGACAGGACAACGTCTGTCGGGTCAGCTAGTAATATATAATAGTGTTAGTCCCAAGTTTGCAAACTCTACATTATTCTGCCACTAGCTTCAAATTATCCGATCCGTCCAGCAACAGGATATTATCTTAAATAATATTTATTCTCCATTTCAAAGCACAGGAAATTACAAACATCAGAACAACTGCGAGGGATCGAAAAAATTAAAAGCTTAAATGTTTGAGAGTATTTTCAGAGGCTCGGGAGACGTTTTCCGCCGATTTTCCTGTTTTAAGTCAAAATCATATTATAATTATTGTAGGTAGGTATAATTTGTTTTCGTTACATCTTTTTTAATAAATGTACACAAGGAGGGTTGCTTTATGAATTTATTTGAATGACATATATTATTATGCAAATACTCATATCAATAAGAAAGAAAGGAAGAAAACATTATTTTGTGACAATACACTGTAACATCAACAATACCAACGTAGAACGCATCATCGCTTAACATCAGGCGTGATAGTGGCCAAACCTATCAATAAAAAAAAAAAAAAAGAAAAAAAAAAAAACAATGTTCTGTCGTCGCTGTAGTATTTAGTTTGACAAAAAAGGACAGTACTCAGCGATAATGCTACACAGATTTCTCTTCAGTGCTGATTTTAACATATTTAATTTAATTTGAAATTTTTCCGGATTGAAACTTGTTTTGTAATTATTTTTATACATGTTCAATTTTATTTATTTACAAAGGGTATAACGAAAACTAATTTTAAAATACATCTTTTTTTATCACTAAAACATTACATCGAATTTGAACAAAGCTTAGTAAAATGAATATCTAAAACATAAACATAAATTGCCCAATCTGAAATCTCTAACTTTGTTACTTTTTCACAAATTGCTAGACTTTTGTATACTTTTTTCTAATAAAACGACTCGAAATATTTCCAACGACTTAGTTGCGGGATAAATTGTTCGTATTTTATTTGAATTACTTTTGTAAAGCTTATTTATTGCACGTTTTGTTTTTCTATTTCAAATTCGTATAAAATAATGGTATAACTTTTATTCCATTTAGTAACCATGATTGTATTGAAGTATTTAAGTATTGATGCAACATATTTTAACCCACGACGTAAAAAGAGGGGTACTATAAATACAACGTGTATATCCATGTATTTGCGTGTCTTTGTTTTTGTGTATCTGCATGTCTGTGTGACTGTGTATCTCTGTGTCTATGTATCAGTGTGTCTTTCTGTAGTAGCTCCAAAACAGCTGAACCAATTTCGATTTAGGTTTTTGTTTGTAAGGTGACTTGATCGCGAGTGTTTTTAGCTGATTCATGAAAATCGATTTAGCCGTTGAACGATTACCAGTCCTTTTAAGGCATTTATTTATTTATTTAAACTTGTGTATATAAATTTTATTTGATGGAACTTAAAAAACAGAAATTTAAAGAAAACTTAAAATAAAAACTACAATTAAACTTAAAGATGATTGTAAAAAATATACAATATATAAATAAATATGTGAATTATTAATGAATTATTATTATTGTAAATTTACGCTTGAGTAGATAATTTTATTGTAATTATTAATATTTTATTGAAACTCTTATTATTTAATTAATGTAATGTAATTCTCATGATTTAATTGATGTAATTGGTGTAACCGTTTTCATCATCATCATCATCATTTCAGTCATAGGACGTCCACTGCTGGACATAGGCCTCCCCCATCGATCTCCAAAAGGGCCGGTTGGAAGCGGCCTGCATCCAGCGTTTCCCTGCGGTCTCTTTTAGGTCGTCTGTCCATCTTGTGGATCTTGTGGGTAACCTTTTTAAATAAATTATCAAATTATGTGTATATAAATAGACTTTTTAATACTAACCAATCAAATATTAATCAATATTTTTTTAGGTAAAAGAGGATAGAAACGTTTGAATAACTTTTAAATGTACACCATAAAACTTGTGCGTGACCAAATGCCTAAAACGAGCCGATCTTCACCGACCTCTCGCCGCACATTACTGAATACTTATTCAAACATTTCATAAAACGTTCCGCACCATTGCCCCCGAACTGCGGGGGAGTATGTAATATTCTATCAAATAATATATTATTTCTATCAAATACGCGTCGTTCGGTCTCCGAACAATTTATCTGCGTTTGATGTGACTTCGGGCGCCTGATGGAGCGGCAAATAACACCAATATTCGGTTTCGAATAGATTTTTTTGATGATCAGAAGTCTACTGTATCGGAAGATGGAATCACATCAATAGACGTAGGTACGACGAACGACGTACGATATAGACGTACGTTTACAAATTTTATATCACCATTTCAGCCATAGGACGTCCACTGCTGTCATAGGCCTCCCCCATCGATCTTTAAAAGGGCCGGTTGAAAGCGGCCTGCATGCAGCATTTCCCTGCGGTCTCTTTTACGTCGTCTGTCCATCTAGTGGCTGGACGTCTACGCTACGCTTACTGGTCCATGGTCTCCATCCCAGAACCTTTCGGCCCCATTGGCCATCTGTTCTGCATGCTATGTGCCTTGCCCACTACCACTTCAACTTGCTAAACCGCTGGGCTATGTCGGTGACATTCGTTCGATTCGATCTCGTAGAGAAACCCCGAGCATAGCCCTCTCCACAGCCCGTTGTGCGACTTTGAGCTTGCTTTTGAGGCCCATAGTGAAATACCACGTTTCAGTGCCGTATGTCATCACTGGTAACACACACTATTATATAACTCACATTTTATATAACTCAAAACTATTAAATTATATTCCGATTTCCAACTACAGTATTTTCTTAATATTGTACTACAATATTTATTTATCACACCATTGCCTTTTTGTGACGGCACGGTATTCTTAAAAAGATACCCAACTACATGGAGTGCAGCTGGGTTATCTAACATTGCTCCCACTAAAACCACCTCGGCGGCTTGCGTCAGTGCCAGACAAAGGGCACCGGGATCTCCATAGGAATATACCGGTACCTTCCTAGCACGCTCCTTGAAGTTAAACTCCCGGGAAAAGCTTGGAGCAATCCGGCTCCTTCCTTCTACAACGGTGCGAGTCGCTAGGTTTCTTTGCGTGGGAGGTCAGATCCCGAAATCTTATAGTCGGCTCTATGATAGGCATGGGATGCTGAAACAGATTCTAAGACCCAGGATCCAAGGAACTGCAATATTGCTTACATCTTAAATGATCTTTAATAGAACTAGATGGAGGTGACGAAGAATTTACACATCGAAATTTAAATATATTATACTTATGATACACATAAGCTAGAAACTGCAGATTTTTTTGCGAACTCAGCGTATAAGACTTCAATTTATTTGCGGTCATATTTCTAGCCATTTTTCATTTATCTGCAGATCTTGTCTAATCCACACATCACGAAATAATGTTATAAGTCTAAGTATCTATTTTCTTAGCAGTCTCTCTTTCTCTATCAGTTTCATCAGTTCTTCTTTCCTTGCTGCAAAGTTTAGACCTCACCTTTAAAAAAAAAAAAAGACATTCATAGCCATAGTTCCAGCAGTTTGCAAGCGATGTGTGTTTTCAAGATAATTATCATATTTTATCTTTAAGAAAATAGTAAAATAAAGCCTCTTTTCTCGGAATTAATTTCGACGATTCAAGAAGTTAATTAGTTTTCAGGCACCCAACAGTTACTGTATAATAGAAACACGTGCAAATCCAAGTCCTTAGCAACTAAACAAACTATAAACAGCTTCTTGATTTTTAATTACATTTTGAAAAGCCTCTCGGAGCTTTGAACCTCTCTGATCTAAATTTGATTACAGTTCGCTCGAGGATGAGATAATTAATTGATACCTTATTAAATAAAGCCTTTTAATCTTTATTGAGATGAACTTTTCCAAATTTATTTCTTTTGTCTTTAGAAGTCAGCTCTACGCGAATTAAGACTAATTCGGAATTAAATTGAATTATTGGCTTTTGGAAATATACCTTACGTACGTTTTACTTTTATTTACTCATCTTGATACATAGTAAAAGTAAATTTTATTCTATTACTAGCTGACCCGATAGACGTCCTGTCTTAGAACTGTCAAACGCGAGAAGTTAAATTAAATAAGTTAAATTTTCCAAATTTCTTAATTTTTCATTCCGTAAGAACTTTCTACAAAAAATAAGAAAACTCTAAACAAATATGAATGAAATCGGTAAAGTCTTTCTCAAACTATATACTCCGAAAAGAGACAATTTCTTTTGTTTGAAAAATAGGCCCACCACAAACTAATACCGTATAGTAATGAAACTCATGTCGATTTGTTCCTCATAATCTTTAGATTTAGTGGTAATATTAGCTATATCCGATCAAACCGGAATATTGACAAAAGCCGATTACTATGACCACTGTTGTAAAATACGGTCTATTTATTTTTGTATAAAAATTCCTGAGCATGCATCCTTTTTCGTATTAAAAACGTTCCGGTCATGTGACTTTATAAGGGAAATGAATGAATTGTGGAAAAAATCACATATTATTATTCAGGTTTCATTTTTACCTTATCTTTCGTCCCAATGGTACAAAAAAAAACGGTGAATTTTATACCCATCAATATACGGTAAATTTGGTGGGCCTAGAAAAAATTTACTTCTTTGTCGGAGTAATTGCTACGCAGTTTGCTACAGGCGCTCCAGTATAACACAATAATTGTGTCCATAATTATTATAACTGGTAATGAACAGAAACTTATCACCGACTCAAACTTGGCCATTATTTATTATTTTTTGTTATACGTTAGAGTGTGTACTACAGTCGTGCTAAGTTTAACGCTTGTAAGTATTATCGTTTTTACATTAATGCGTAACAAAAAAGCAAAACAAAAATGCGTAAAAAAAATACGTTTGTTGTATGGGGCCCGCCCCCCTTTCTATTTCAACTTTTTCCTTTTTTATTATTTGTTAGTTAATCCGCCGTAACGTTACATATTCTGTGAAAATTTCAACTGGCTATCTATTATGGTTCGAAAGATACAGCTGTTTAAAGGTAGGACAGACGGATAGACAGACAGATGGACAGACAGACAGACATCTTAGGCTTAGTAATAGGGTCCTGTTTTTACCCTTTGGATACGGAACCCTAAAAATAGCATATTAGAATTCCCACTAATATACAATAAATTTTAGAAATGCGTGTGGTTTTATATGCCTCTGTTTTAAGTTTCATCTCTTTCCTCATGAAGAAACGTAGAAAATCAGATAATTTTACCGAGTGACCCAGTTCACGATAACCTCCACGCTCATTTTACCCATCTAAAGCGTAGTACATATCGCATAAATCACCACTGCATTCTCGGCTGAATGGACTCCGCTACAATAGCGCCGGCCAGGAGCAATATGGCAGTACAGTGGCTGTACTGTAGCTATGTAGTGGCTGTATAGCTTATGATTTATGACTATGGATATGGATTATCCGGTAATAGAGCGACGGTCAACTGGCCTTGGAATAATAAACCTGTTAGCTGGATAAAAGTTTAGCTCGGTATCTGAAGTTTTGTGCCACGGGTACATTAATAAATAAATTTTGGAAAATAATTTGATAGGAAGGATTTTCTTAGTTTTCCCGCATTTTAGGGTATAAATTCCGTCCTTTATTCTTGTCCGTCCTCATATATATATATATATATATCTATACTAATATTATAAAGAGGAAAGATTTGTATGTAAGTATGTTTGTAACGAATTGGCTCAAAAAGTACTGGACCGATTTTAAAAATTCTTTCGCCATTTGAATGCTACATTATCACTGATTAATATAGACTATTTTAATAGGCTATATTACGTTATCCGTGCGGAGCCAGGGCGGATCGCTAGTATATATATATACTATATATTACATACATATTATATTTAAACCATAAGTTGCAAACAAACTGACGGTCCACCTGATGGTAAGCGATCATCGTCGCCTATAGATACCTGTGACACCAGTGTCATTACAGATACGTTGCCAACCCTTAAAGTCTCTATAATGCACTGTACCTTACCTTATCATATATCAAAATAGACAAAAAAAAATACAGTTTCACATAATAAGTACATATAAGTGTTTATTATGTCTTCTGTGGTATAAGATAAGGAATATTATGTTCTTTGCATCAAAACAGACATTACCGATAAACAGCAAAAACTATATGAATATGATAACAGTAACGCTGAGAAGCGCCTGAGTAAATCGTAACTAATAGTTACTGTATAAACATTAGGGTAGTGTGCTCGCACCTTTATAGTCCATTTTATGAAACAGTGTTTATGTTATACTCCACTCTTGCTTTAACTATATATGAAATAAATATTACGTAACTTTTTATGTAGGTAAATACTAGAAGTACTATTAAGTATGCTTTGTACAGATCTAAAGTGTGTATTCATTACTAGTAGGCTGCCCCTGCTTCGCACGGGCGAAGCCGGGATATATAGCCTATGTCAACCGGGGATAGTGCAGCATCCCAACAGTGAAAGAATTTTTCAAATCGGTTCAGTAGTTTCGGAGCCTATACAATGCAAACAAACAAACAATCAAATCTTTCCTCTTTATAATATTAGTATAGATAACAATATAAAAAACAATTGTTTATAATTTTTGTATATGGATACAACTTTTAACTCAAAACTAGTTACAATGTAGTTATACGAGTACTTACAATGTAATTTTAAAGATTTGCTCTTAATTTATGTTAATAGATTTAAAAAAAAAAAAAAAAAAAATAATTACTTACTTAAAAAGTAGGTACTGACTCCAAAACTAGTAAATACTCGAACAAAATTGTTGATATTGTCAAATCAATAGGAACAAACAAAATGATTCGTATTGTTAGAGCTGGTTCTAAAACTAAGAAGCCATGCAGAGTTAATATCCATTTGAAAGTTTCCTCTACGTAAAAAAACATGTAAAGTGGTTCCAAAACGTCGAAGTAATCACTACAAAATTATCTCTATCTCTACATAGTATAAATTGAAGTCGCTTTCCGCGTCTGTCTGTCTGTATGTCTGTATGGCCGCTAACTCCTCCTAAACCACGCAAAGGATTTTGATGTGGTTTTCACCATCAGTTAGATACATTTTCACAGAAGGTTTATATATATAACTAGCGACTCACCCCGGCTTCGCACGTAAATTACACCCGTGCAAAGCCGGGCGGGCGGGTCGCTAGTTATTATATAAAAACGGATTGATTTGAGAACCTAGAAGTCAGTTAAATATGTATTTTTTTTCTGGGCAAGTGCCTTTATTAACTAAACAAAATACAAGCTAAAACTAACTCTACAAATACAGTTAGACTGCCCATAGACCGTTGAAGGTCTAAAGACAATCCAAATGCTCAAGCTCACTACCAGTTAGCAGCGTACCTAGCATGCTGGCGGCATTACCACGTTGAATGGCAATGCTTATGCGTTGAGCCAGAAACACGCCAGCATTTTGGTCACGCGTCGTATTAACCAGGCGCTCTGAAAGATTTTTGAAAATGTGGTGAGCTCCCGGTCCCCAAGGGCACAATGTCTCGACCCCAAACGCCTCAAATATATAACCACTGCCGAGGTTAGCATATTTTCGTCGCTTGTTAAATATGATTGTCGACAATGTTCTCAACAATCCAATTAAGTTCCATCAAACCTTTCTATAAATTCTACTTCATAAAAATTGTTGCATTATTCATTTTTTTTCACTGCCCATAATATTAAAATCAAAGCGATACAAATCGATGAGATATTGGTTTTGTTATTACAAAATGTATCTATTAAAACATTAGCAGTAAAAAAAATAAAAAAAAAACATCAAAAATATTTATGTATTCACATAAAAATTATTCCCAACTCTGCAAAATGAGAATCCCATAACCATATCCGTCTCCTCGTAAATCTCGTGGCATTGTTAGGTTCTAACAACGCGCCAGCACGACCTATAAAACACTATCCTCCAAATAAATTCAACAAATTGAGACTTTACACCCCGCGGCGGCGTATTTACAAACACCATTCTTCTCCAACGCATGGGCGAGCGATTTTTGTGGCGCCAAGATACGGTTTGGTAGAATGGTTATACATAATAGTACAACAATATACAATGAGAATTATTAACAATATACGTCAAACATTCATAAACATAAAACACTGTTTTAAACTATCACGGTTGTTCACTAAAGTTATATGATTATTTACGGGATATTTACCGTGGTAAGGTTGTGGAATGACCTCCTGATATTTCGGCGCAGTTACATGCACCATGTTGACGGGAAGACTGACAGAATGCGGATGGTTGGTCGAACAGTTAAAAAGTTAGGTGCAGACATAACGATACGAGACTAAGAAAGAGGGTAGATCGTTATGTCTGCACCTAACTTTTAAACTGTTCGACCAACCATCCGCATTTTTCAGTCTTCCCGTCTACATGGTGCATTTAACTGCCCCGAAATATCGGGAGCTCATTCCACAACCTTACCACGGTAAATATCCCGTAAATAATCATATAACTTTATTCATAAACATTTTCAAAAACGGAAACGGATTTTCATACCACTGGCTTTTTGGTGAAGGAAAACATCGTGAAGAAACCTGCAAACGTACGTAGAAGAAATTCAGTGGCGTTTGTGAATCCACCAAACCGCTCTGGGCCAACGTGGTGGATATGGCCCAATCACCCTTTCGGGGGTAGGCTAAAGTCCAGCAGTGGACTGTTAAAAGGCTGATTATGATGATGATTCATAAAGAGAAAACAGAGATAATGCCATGATCAAACTATTTTGAGACTAGAGGAGAATTAGAGAAAAAATAGGCATAATAATGTGTGTCTTTTCTGAGGAATATCTTCAATCACTCGATCCCATGAACATAAATAGCTAATAACTAATAATAAAGTGGTCAAAAAAGATAATTAAGTAAATATATGGACCAATAACATAAATAATAGAGGAAAAACAGATGATAGAAGTACTGTTTTAAACTATCACGGTTGTTCACTAAAGTTAAATGATTATTAAAGGGTTATTTACCGTGGTAAGGTTGTGGAATGAGCTCCCGATATTTCGGCGCAGTTACATGCACCATGTTCACGGGAGGTGTTCCATGTTCGGGAGCTCATTCCACAACCTTACCACGGTAAATATCCCGTTAATAATCATTTAACTTTAGATGATAGAAGGGCTAGAAATTTAGCGAAGAAATTGTTCAACCAAAAGGTAGTTTCATTCTATATTGGTTAATTCCACGAGCAAGCTCACGGTCGAGCGCCGCTGCAGTAAGTACAATTTATTCATTGGTCGTCGGTCGTCCGCGATTTACGAGGCGCGATATCGCTCCGACGCGACGCGGCGCGACATGATGTATCGATTTACATTACGCTTCTGAGACCCTGGAGAAATGACATAGAATATTTTCCCCCACAATTTTAAAGTTTCCAAAAACTGCATGCGTAAATAGATTGTTATTTTATTTCTTTAAAATCAAACACTTTTCCTAAGATCAAGTATATGTCAGATACGTACATACGTTAAAGCGTTTTCTATATTCATATGGGTTTAATTGTACCCAAAGTTTTCCTAATATTAGCTGGTTTAGAAAGCTCGTCTTAATGCTCTGCTATTTTTTTTTCTCAAGAGGAAAATAACGTTAACCTTATAAGATCACTTTGTTGTTTATCTGTCCGTCAGTCCGTCTGTCAAGACCATTTTTCTCAAGAACGCGTAAAGGTATCAAGTTGAAATTAATATCAAGTACTTAAGTTTACAGTTTCTTTCAGCTGTGAAAAAATCATACTTGCAAATCAACGCGATCAAAAGATATAACCGTATATGTCACATATTTTCGCATATTTTACGATTTCACAAGGGAATCATAACCTATAGGGTATTTCCCGTTATCCTAGAATTATCAAATTTGGCATAAAACAAGGTCTTATAGCACATAATTATTATGTTGGCGGCCAAGCGCAAGCCTATTTATAATAATAATAAAAAAAACATAATTTTTATGAAGGTATAAATTCGAAAATTGTTAATTTGATATTACATCAAAAAAAAAATATTTTTGCTATTACAAATTTACATTTTGTAGTTGGTATGTATCGGAGCACCTATTTTCTAACTACAAAGTTAAGTTTGTCACTCACTATTTCAATCCTTTTAACCTTTTTTCGTCAAGACTCGATTCCCGGGATGGATCTACATACATATTTGCTAAGTTTGTACGGAACCCTCAGCGTGCGATTCCTACTCACACTAGCCCAGTTTTTATCACTATTATATAGATCTTTAGTGATAGACCCGGTGTTCACCTAAGTGACCGCTAAGTGAGTCACCTACGTGATTTTATCTAGAATTTTATCATGGCAAGTTACGCGCCTGATAACTTGTCACTTAGCCTACGTAGACGTCGTCAGGCCATAACAAAAAAACAATTTTTACATCAGAGATGTCAAAGCATATCTTAATTTAAAACCTTTTTCATCTAGACTTAAACATCATCAAGTAGTCCGTCTTACTTAGAGATATCGTCAAAAATCTCCAAAAATTATCAAGAAAATCGGCACTCCAGATTCATCGTTCGATAACTCATATCTGGAAGAACAAAGCGACCAGCTCCCTCGGGACTCGGGACATAAATCGGCATCGGAACACGCCCCTGGTCTATTGAGACGGGTCTACCCGCCACGCCTTCTAATAATACAGCCAAGATTAGATATCCGGCGAAATAGCCAGCGGAATGCTTATCCTACTTATATTTTACTAGATTGTCTATACCCTTATCTATACGCCGCGTTCCAAATATACTTTAAAATCTGCCTCTTCAAAGTTATTTTCTCCAAAACTTGGCACGGCAGATTGTATAATTTGGTATTTTACGAACGACGTCGATCGCTGGCCTAACTTGCACCCGCTGGCAACGCATCGACAACATTCCTATGTTGCAGGTTTTCATAGGCAGCAATTATCGCTGTTGCCAGTGATGACATATGGTACTGAGACGTGGTCCTTAACTGTTGGCCTCTTGGAAAAACTCAGAGTCACACAGCGGGCAATGGAGAGAGCTATGCTCGGAGTTTCTTTGCGCGATAGAATCCGAAACGTGGATATTCGCCAAAAACCAAAGTCACTGACATAGCTGTTAAAATCTGCAAGTTGAAGTGGCAATGGGCAGGCCACATCGCTCGAAGAACCGATAACTGATGGGGAAGAAAGGTTATTGATTGGAGACCACGAACCGGAATACACAGCGTAGGTAGGCCTCCCACTAGATGGACCGACGACATAGAGTCGCTGGTATCCAGTGGTCGCAAAAGGCAGGCTGTCGTTCAGTGTGGAGGTTAAAGGAGGAGGCCTATGTTCAGCAGTGGACGTCTTCTGGCTGATGATGATGATGCATTATCGCTAACCATAACTTCGGCCGCTTCCTAATTAACTTATTTTCATGAAAAACCCTACTAGTAGTACAAGTTATAATTCAGGACATTGTCTTTATGTGAAATTAGTAGACAAACAAAATAATTATCAATATATATATATTAAAAAAAAAAAACAATTAATAAGTGTTCGAACCAAACTATTGATATTATCAAATTAACAGGCGCTGTACCAAAGGTAATAATTATATTTTATGTTATTATGGCTTAGTTAAAAATTGTGAAGACAATTTTTTCTAGGCCCACCGAATTTACCGTATATTGATGGGTATAACACTATAAAATTCATCGTTTTTTTTTTGTACCATTCGGACGAAAGATATCTAAGGTAAAAATGAAACCGGAATAATAATATAAAGAATAATATGTGTTGTTTTGATTTTTGCCACAATTCATTCATTTCCCTTATAAAGTCACTTGACCGGAACGTTTTTAATACGAAAAAGGATGCATGCTTAGGAATTTTTATACAAAAATAAATAGACCATATTTTACAACATTGGCCATAGTAATCGGCTTTTGTCAATATTCCGGTTTGATCAGATATAGCTAATATTACCACTGAATCTAGAGATTATGAGGAACAAATCGACATGAGTTTCATTACTATACGGTATTAGTTTGTGGTGGGCCTATTTTTCAAACAAAAGAAATTGTCTCATTAGTGAATTTTTTGTGGGACCACCTCAAGAAACCTCTGTATCAAATAAAAAAAATCCCCTTAAATCTGTTTACAAATGGCGGTGTTTATTCATAAAATATAGTTAAAATAATACCGAATTTAAAATTGCAGAGGCGTAAAACTTTGTGTGTAGATGTACCTACGCTAGGTTGCGTGCTTGTCAAAATTGAGTCTACTGTGAAGAAAATTTCTCTCTTGTTCAAGAAATATATCAAAATATCGGAACTAAACCAATATCTTGAAATAGCTGGTATTAAAGAGCATAAAAAAGGACACTTTGCGAAAGGTTCTAAAATAAAATAGGTAAAAATTCCTTCTCTGTTTTCATAGTTAAAAAAAAATATTTTAAAGTAAAAGTATAATTTTACCAACGTTTTATCCTGAAATTCAGCCTGGTAAAAGATAAAAACATAATACGCGTAAAACGAAGAAATAAAATATAACCTTTTCTTGTTTTACAATAAAAGGTTTCTCAGTAAGTACCTCTCTGAACACTAGTTATTTAAAGGTCACGAACAATAACTTTGTCGCTCAATAACTAGTTCTATTTCTCTTGCAAAAAATATATTCGTCAGCCTCACTTGAGGGCCAGTTCCCATTCTAGATTCAGTGTGTTTACAATTCCGAGATTATGAAGTTAGCACCTTTCTAAGTAAAGCTGAGGAAGTGGGCCTTAACGGTAGGCAACAAAACGCTCCCTCAGCCCCCGCCAAGTTATAGCGACGATGTATATTGCCGCGCTAGAGTCAAGACGCCCGCGGGGGGGGGGGGGGTGCAACGACAAAAACGAGCATAGCTCCAACCTCGATGACGCCTGGTGCGGCACTGAACGCGGCGCGCGCAAATTTTACGGTTTTCATTTTACTAAAACTTTCTTTCTTTTTACTATTCACTATCAAAATTCTATCCAAATAAAAAAATGTTAAATAAAATTGCCTTTCTGTACATGCAATTTCCAGGTTGTTACGAGCTTTCATTAGAGCATAAAACGAAAAAAATAAACTGAATCGACTGTTTCAGAATTTTTTTTGATCGAGGAAAGTTTATTCTATCGTGTTTTGAACCAAATCACAGACTCTGACACAGATGTATCTGTGACATGTATTTTTTTTTCAGCTCAAATATTGTAATTTAACTGAAAAAAAAAGGTTTAAAACCGTCAAATTTGGTATAAGAGGCTCTTAATTGGATTATTTCGGAGAGTACGTATCCCTCCCGCAAAAGTCCAATATCTTAGAAACATTATTTTCTTATCTCTATCTCTATCTCTACATATCTCTACATAGTATAAATTGAAGTCGCTTTCCGCGTCTGTCTGTCTGTCTGTATGGCCGCTAACTCCTCCTAAACCACGCAACGGATTTTGATGCGGTTTTCACCATTAGTTAGATACATCTTCAAGGAAGGTTTATATATATAACTAGCGACCCGCCCCGGCTTCGCACATAAATTACACCCGTGCGAAGCCGAGCGGGCGGGTCGCTAGTAATATACAAGACAAGACAATATAAGAAAGTGACGCACCTCATTAACCTGAACAGTTCTTAGTGTTCCGTCTCTGTTATTTATTTTTTTGTTATAATTTTCATGACCGTGGATTCAATGTCCTTTAGTAGTAATATTACACAGTTTACTTAGTCTTAATAGCGTCAAACAGTCATAGTCACAGTCAGAGTCAAGCTAAGTAAGTCACGGTCAAGTCAAACCCATGCCCCTGTAAAGTGGTGGAGACTTTACAAGAGGCTCCTATGGAGTTTTGGAAACAACACGAAAAGACACGTTTCACCTCGTTATATCACTTGACCACACTCGAGCACGTTTACAAGCACTTAATGAATAATAATTCACCTTTTAGTACCGACATGTTATTTTCCACGTTGGCGCCAAAACTCCTCCGTCTCTGTCGACATAAGTGATACCAGCGTCCTCTTTGGGACATAATAATTGTCCAGTATTATTTTCGTGTTACACCTAATTGGCCGTCCGGCGCACATTCATCTCTGACTCCGTGTCTTACAGGTGATATCGCAAAATCAACAAGGAGTGGAAAAAATACTTTTCCTTTTGCTTTACAAGCAAAGCATTAGTTCTAGCGTCAAAACATTTACGAGTTTTCAATCTCCTTCGAAATATAAAACATAATTATAAACATGAAAATGGCTTTAAAACGATGGCAATATTAATCTAAAGATAACACCTAATCAGTTTTTTTTTGCCGTGGTGGTTTTTTTTTTCCCCGATTTCTGGTTTTGTATCGGCACCCAACTCACGCCGGCTTGTACACCAATCAATGTACTTAATTTGTACTGTTTGTACCATATAGAGCAGTTAAGGAAGTCAGTGCAAAGGGCAAACTAATGATGGAAAAACGAAACCATGTTTGTCTTCTGTACTAAGTATGCCTTGTTTTTAAAGGAAACATTTCAGTTGTGTTTGTTGGTAAGTTCTATGTAAACAATATATTTTGGCAAATGATTATAAATCAGCGGTAGCATACACATTACTTATAGCAACGTTTAGTTTATCTTTTTTTATACGTGAACTAGTGGTCCGCCCCTGCTTCGCATGGGCGAAGCCGGGATATATAGCCTATGTCAACCGGGGATAGTGCTTCCCAACAGTGAAAGAATTTTTCAAATCGGTTCAGTAGTTTCGGAGCCTATTCAATGCAAACAAACAAACAATCAAATCTTTCCTCTTTATAATATTAGTATAGATAGATGACTCGAACAAAAGGTGGCTATAGTTTTGCCCGCAAATTGTCTTCACTTGTGTCACTGTTTGCTTGTGTACATTGCACCTGAATGCTTTTATTTGGTTCGTTAGTTAATTTCGATTTCGCTTGTTACATGCATGTTTCCGTGGGCGCATCGCGGTTGAATTTCAATGAAGCTTCCAAAAAGGGAAGGTTATTCTTGGCCTGGGTCGTTGAGTTGACCGTTGATTGGACTGGCCATTGCGTACAAGTACCAGTTGGGTTAATTTTTCTTACTGTATAAAAAATCTTAAATTTACAGCGGCAAGCATAATTGTTTTTATGGCGAACGTAAAAATAGCCGAGGTGTAGCTGAGTCTAGCTTAGGGGGCGTCCATTAATTAGGTGAGGTGATTTTGACCCTCTCCTCTTTGGAGAGATGTCGTGATGTAGCCACCAATTCGAGTTTAGTAGAAGCGTGTTCTTCATATAATGGACACATTATATACTTACTATGTTTGCGAGAAGAAAACTTTTAGTGTATCTTCTTTTTAGTGTGACTGAGGAATGAACGAGTTCCGAGAGATAAAACCTATATTGATAAATTTTATCCCAAAAAAAACTTCTAAGCAACTTACATAGACTTGAATAAACCGGCCAAGTGCGAGTCAGGTTCACGCACTGAGGGTTCCGTACGACCACAAAATTCAATAACGGAATTACCAGTTATAACTTGGTGATGAATATAAATTTGTCACTGAATCGCTCTCGGCCATTTTATTTTTATTTTTGTTATACTTTAGTTATAGTGTGTACTATAATCATGTTGAGTTTGACGCTTGTAAGTATTACCGTTTTTACATTAGAACTAATACAAAAATACATGACAAATACGTTTGTTGTATAGGGACCCCACTTTCGTTTTTACTTATTGTTTTTTTTGTTATTTGTTTATTAATCCGCCGTAACATTAAATATTCTGTCAAAATTTCAATTGGCTATCTATTACTGTTTGAAAGATAAAGCCATGAATAGGTAGGATAGAGAGACGGACAGACAGATAGACAGACATACAGACAGACAGACAGACAGACATCGTAGGCTTAGTAATAGAGTCCCGTTTTTACCCTTTAGGTACGGAACCCTAAAATGTTATGAAAATTGTTTGAGCAACACAAAATAACTCGTTTTATGTCATTAAAATATAGTGGAGTTTTCCCTTGATCCAATGCACATTTCATAAAATGTCTAGAATCTTTTTGGTTGTTTGCATAATTATTGTTAGTCAATCGTGGCCTTTCCCATATTGTTCTTCCTGCAGTGATGGGGGTTGAGGTGATCGATACCCCCTCGTATAGACACAGTTTATTCTCGGTCCTGTGTGCACTTACAATATTTACCTACCGCGAGAAACAGCCCTGTTGTGCGGGGGCCATTAACACAGCGTTTACATAAAAATGCGTAGAATAGACACTTGCTAGATTATTTTTATTTACATAATAGGCTTGCGTTTGACCACCATCAGGCTGATGTTAAGCGATGATGGGGTCTACGGTGGAGCACGTTTGCCTAGAAGAAACCGATTAAGTCGTGATTTGAAGACACCCAGATTGTAACCTTCGGGGAACATCTTTATTTTGTTAATTAATTTGTAAATGACACCCTAGTATCCAGCTTTCTATCAAAGCAACAAATCAGTCTCACTAAAGCTATGTGGATAATTTATAAACTTTTTACTCTTTTCATGACACAGTGGGTGTCCTTTTAAAAAAACAACTAGCTACGGCCCACGGTTTCACCCGCATGGGCATTTTTTCTGGGACCTTACATTTTGACAGCTTAAAATGTTTTCTGTCACTCCAGCCCTCCAACTATTTATATGCAAAAAATCACGTCGTCCCGATATTTAGTAATTAGTTTGTATTTTGTTGAGGTAATAAAATCGTTTACCCGATATTAAAAATACTAATAGTAAAATTAGGACAATATTGGGCATTCTGGCTCACCCTAGTTTAACTCGGTGGTCTAGATGCCCAATATTGCTGAGTTTTCATGCTACTATTTAAATCAAGTTTTGCGATAGATTGGATGCATTATTACCTTTAGGCTTCGTTCCCTGCCTTTTCCTAAAAATTCAACCTAACGTGACAACGAAGTACTAAACGAAGAACTTTCGTGATACAAAATTCCTTTATTAGAAACTGAAAATATGAATCAAACTTAAACTAACATCAACCAAAGTATATAACATTTCGTCACATTATGTTTTTATCCTGTTCGTGGTAGCCTATATGGAGACCGCTAGACCTAAAAGCGTGAGGTCGCGGGTTCAAACCCCGGGCCCGTACCAATGAGCTCTTTAGAGTTTATATACGGATTTCCATACCACTGGCTTTTTGGTGAAGGAAAACATCGTGAGGAAACTGCATATGTACAGAGAAGGAATTCAATGGCGTATGGTGAATCCACCAATCCGCACTGGGCCAGCGTGGTGGATATGGCCCAATCACCCTTTCGGGGGTAGGCTAAAAGTCCAGCAGTGGACTGTTAAAAGGCTGATTATGATTATGATGTATTTTGATCAACAATCTATTACTATACTATCTCATGATCCAAGAAAACAAGGTCGGGCACTCTGGCAGTTGTCCCAGAATTACGTCACTGTGTAGTTGCCACTTTATTGCAACAAACACAGATATTGGGAAACAAATTCGTTAATCATTTATTAAATTAAATACAAAAAGCATTTCAATTGTCATTTGGTTTGACGGATCAAGCAAGTTCAGCATAAATTGAATATATAAAACACAATTTTATCAAAACCACATTGATTTATTGGTAATATACGAATATTGGGGAGTTATAATTTCACGCTACTGTTAACACAGAAAATCATAAAGAATCCGCCATTGTTTCGTGTATCGTCATCTCTCTCTCGAACTTGTTGTGTATTTATTCTGCTTATGCACGTGTACGTGTATCCATGACATTGATGACATCATTGTGGGACGCCACGTCACATTATTTCTCGGAGTGCTATACCTGGCGGAGTATATCGTCGCAGGAAAGGCAAATTTACTGAAGCTCCAAATGACCATTTCGAGAAAAAGCCGTTTTAAGTTTTTTTTTTTCGTTTTTAATTCATAACTTTTTTCCCAGCACAAGAATTTCAATGACGTCAAGGTAAACTTTTATTAATTTGTCATTTTCTATGTCCAGAAGTACAAACCATAATAAATGGACTGCTGTTTGTGATATAGTGGCGCTTCAGTAAAAATGACTTCAATTTACAGTAAAGCAAAATTTCTTAACCGCCATTTGATTCAAATATTTATAGCAATCAAAATTACTTATAACTCAAAAATGCTTATAAAATATTAGCTTTTAAATTGCCGGAAGCCAAATTTACTTAAAATTTACTTGTAATTTATTGCAGGAAAACAAAATTACTTAGGTGACAGGCACGAATAAAATGCCAAAAAAGTGTCGTTTAAGGACTCTGGTTGATGAAAAAACCCCTTTGTTCCTTTTACTGAAACGCCAAAATAGTGCTCGTATCGCTATGGGACCCAGACTGATCGACGCAGAAAAAAACGCTGATTCCGAATATCTATATAACTCAATATGCCTATTTTGGCGCTTCAGTAATTCTGCCTTTCTTGCGACGATATAATGCTATATCTAAGATTTTGATATTAGTCACTTGTGTCGATACTCGCGTGTTATGGCCCCAATCGCAAGTGTTTCCTGAGTCGACTCGTTACGTGGATGTAGCAGGCCGCGTCCTCGACTAAGACGAGGGCTTATGAGTTATTCCACGGAATTACACACATTCCTCCACTCCACTCTAGTTTATGGACCCTTAGCGTAGTGCGACCATTTCATAATAACCGGTTGAAGACCTCACCAATATCACAAAGACAAATGAAAAAATATGATTTACGTATTTGTATCGGCCTCTTATCCGAGTCTCGTAGGCAACAAAACGCTCCATCAGCCCCCGCCAAGTAATAGCGACGATGTATTTTGCCACGCAAGAGTCAGGACGCCCGCGGGGGGAGTGCAACGACAAAAACGAACATAGGTCCGACCTCGATGACGCCTGGCGCGGTACTGAAAGTTGCGCGCGTAAATTCTCGCGACCTTTTTACGCTTTTAATTTCACTAAAAAACGAAACTTATCACTATCAAAAATCTATCCAAATCAAATTTTTTTGAATAGTATTGCCTTTCAGTACATGCAATTTCTGGTTGCTACGAGCTTTCATTAGAGCATAAAACGAAAAAAAAATACTAATTCGACCTTGTTTCATTTTTTTTATCGAGGAAAGTTTATTCCATCGTGTTTTGAACCAAATCATAAACTCAAACACAGATGTATCTGTGACATGTATTTTTTCCAGCACAAATATTGTAATTTAACCGAATAAAATTGATTTAAAACCGTCAAATTTGGTATACGAGGCCGTTAAACAGCTTAAAATCCTAGTGTAACAATCGACGGTCTTATCAGTAAGAGAAATCTCTTCCAGGTAACTTTATGATGGAGAGGATTCAAACAGGAGGTAGAAGGCGGGGCGTGCAATATTGAATTTGATAGTTATAATATAAACCATACATTCTAATAACAACACATAATACTAATACTTCAATTACTTAAAATTAGGATAATATACTAATACATAAAAATATGAAATTTATTAATCTACTATATAAAAATAAGTCGGGTTTTCCTTCCTGACGCTATAACTCCAGAACGCACGAACCGATTTCCACGGTTTTGCATTCGTTGGAAAGGTCTCGGGCTCCGTGAGGTTTATAGAAGTCATCTGGTGGCGAAACGGAGTTCGCCGGGTTTGCTAGTATTTTATAAATTTAATAGGACCTGATATTTACAACAGACTTCCACAGACGGTCATTGATACTCCGAGCTTTGCATATTTTAAAAATAAATTAAATAGGTGACTTATTACGCAAGCTTTTTATGAATAAAGTGACTTTTTCGATATTAAGATAGCGCGTAATACTATTGTATAGCAAATTTTTATCATAATAATATTATTTTGTATACTGCCTGACTTGTAATTCCTATAATTATTAATAAAGATATGTCTATGTTTACCCCTCGTAGACATTATCTCAAGAACTGTACGTTTTTACACAAAAAAGTCACTCTCCGGCCCTCCAAACGTCTCCAATCTCTATACGAAAAATCACGTCAATACGTTGCGTTGTAGCCTGAGTAAATGATCAAAAAACAAATACATTTTCGCATTTATAATATGTGTTTTTTTTAATCAAAATTTTTATTTCTAATAAATTATGGCATCATCAGCCTATTTAACGTAGGCCTCTCCTAAAGAAAGCCACAAGCCACGATCTTCTGCTTTTCGCATCCACTTGCCACCAGCCACCTTTCGCAGGTCGTCAATCCACCTGGCTGCAGGGCGTCCTATAAAAAAATATGCCATAACATTTACCAATTACCAAAGCCTAAGTATGGTATAAATACTTATCTAGAGATATCTATCTATAAATCCTGAGCCGTTTCTCAGGTCTACCTACTGTAATTACCGGCGCGGACAGATTCAGTGCCGAGACTGGTAAATAACAATAACTCCATGTGTGGGCCAGATACCAGTCGCAATTGTGTTTATGTGCCCATACATCCTTGTGTAGCGAATCTCGCTTCTTTCTTACTGACAGTTATGACTCGTGATGAGGGAAGTATTTTTTTTATTATAAATAGTGATGGGGATCAAAGTCAAATCTTACTTCATCTTGTAATTCTATCATTTCAGTACACAATTACTTTTACTTATAAACGTTACTTAAGTTAAGCAATGCTTAAAATTGCTACACCACACGGACAGCTTCTTTGTTTTGACAGCGAAGAAGTTTTGTTTGTTTGCTTCGCTTTTGCTTTGTAAAATTACTTATAGATATTTCTATAATTGCAAAATAAACAATATTACTTACCTACTGCAGCCACTAACTAAAATGTCTTATTTATAAAATCACCACCAGAGTTTTTTAACCAACTTTGAAAAAAGAGGAAGGTTGTCAATTCAGCCCATATTTTTTTAGATTTACATTCCACATAGTCATAAGTCGATTTTGTGCTTAGGTAAGTTATGTTTCAATTGTTTTACTACCACTTTAAATAGTCCACGCATAGCTTAAAACAGACAGTCACATAAGCAAACAAACGTCATCAAAATAAACCAGAACGTAACAAAAATCAATAAAACAAAATCACAAGGCGCTTTTAATACGAAATGAATGAGCGGTCTGCATAAGCAGTTCGGTAAATATACACTGCACTTCGCTTGCTACACTGTTTCACTCAAACGAAACCAAGTTAAGTTTGCTGTCACTCTATCCAAATTCATATAACTGACACCTCTGTCTCACCTGCATAAGAATCAATGTAGAAGATTGCTTCATTTTCAAAACAGAAATAGATAATTTTGTTTTAAGCAATTCTTTAAGCACCTATTTGATGCTCCAATCAAAGGATAATAAACCTTAAATTAAAGACCTTTGTAGTTGAATTAGTAAAAAGACTAAAACAAGGACAGGCGCCAAAAGGATAAAGAAAAATTTATGAAAGTGTCCAAATGCTAATGCAGTTTTGTGCGATATATAGATCTAATAATAATGAAAATTACAATAATACTAGTTTTGAAATAGCGAAATTAATACAAGTGGCAGTGGGCAGGGCACATATCACGTAGAACAGATGGCCAACGGGCCGAAAGGTTCTGGAATGGAGACCACGGCCCGGTAAGCGCAGCGTAGGACGTCCACCCACAAGATGGACGGACAATCTAAAAGAGACCGCAGGGAAACGCTGGATCCAGGCCGCTTACAACCGGCCCTTTTAGAGATCGATGGGGGAGGCCTATATCCAGTAGAGGACGTCCTATGGCTGAAATGATGATGATGATGAAATTAATACAGAATTTTATTTAGACCAAATATTATTATTTCAATACTTATGTAAATTTTTGTTTTCAGGTAAGTGGCAGTGAGATTTAAAATTACTTCTTTATTTGGTAAGTTTAACACGATGTTAAAAACTAACTATTAAAGCCGAGACCTATTTTACGTACGCATTTTCTTCTAACTAAAATAAGGTTTAAAATATCGTATATATATTTATGATTTCATTAATTCCGTATTCATACGAATTAATTCCAACAAAACAAGCATGTTTGCAACTTCACATGAAAATACAGTTGCAGGGCAAACCAGTGGGGCAAATGTCGCCAGCCAATTAGAGAAAACGAACCGTAAGCGATGACAGCACTGGATCGTAAACACTGGCTTGATTACTGGCTCACACGCGACTGCATCGATAGGTGGTGAGGACTGGAACATTTAAATGGGGCACGAGATCTAATAAATTGATTTGCTTGGTTATAATAAGGACATTTCTAGATTAAGTCTCAATTGGGACCGAAAACATGACATTGTGAAAGAAAATAAATTTACTCTGGGACAACTGACAAAGTAGGGATATTTTATGCTTTGAGCTAAACCTATGTATAATCAGGATTATAACTGCCTTTTCAGCTTGCAAGATAATGAACCATACAAAATCATAAGTAATTCATCAAATTACACAGAGCCGCCTCTGGTAGAAAAGCCGACTGCACTAACGTTCCTTCCTGCAAATTATATAAATAAGACAATCCAAACATAAAACCCATACAGACCAGTGGCCCATATAATGCAAATCCATGGCATTCCGTACACAATGATTACATATGCGTTCCAAGAAGAATAAACTTTCGTATTTGAACTCCAATTTTTTCAGCAAAAACTGTAATATTTTCAAATCAGTATAGGGAATTCAAGAGTATCTCACAACACCTCAGTGTACTAAAATATATTATGTACGAAACTTAATTACTAAATTTCACAGCTATCTTACTGCCAGTAGGCATGAAACTTACCAAATGAACCACTGTACCACTTGATCCGCAGGCAGTATCACCACTTGCCTCACGTCGCGTGTCGACCCCTCTTTCACGAGCGGTGGTGTCGTTTCCTGCATCATTACCTACATTGCAGACCGAGCTCTTGATCTTTGACCTGGGGACCTTTCACATTATTTGTTATATTAATCTTAAATGAAACTTTGTCTCATTTTTTTTCTATTGTGCTAAAGATTTTCTTTTTTTCCTTGTAACTTTGCCGCCAGCATGCTGGTACGCTACAAACCAGTAGTGGACTTGAGCAGTTTAATGTTCGACCTTCAATGATCTACGGGCAGTCTAACCGTTTTTTTTTTAATAATGCCTTAAGTAGTTTAGTTAATAAAGGCACTTGACCGCAAAAAAGGAACACGGATAAAATTACTTGCTAAGTCAAATAAATTTAAACTATATCAGGTCAGCGCTCAGAAATATCCTAGCCAAAAGTAGAGTGAAACTATACCAACTACTAAGGTAATCTGTGCCATTAGTCTAAATTTTATTGCAAACTAAATTAGATGGCGTTACAACAACAACATTAGGATTTGAATTATTTTGAAGCTAATTTTTCACTTAAACTAACATTCATTCAAAAGGTAATCTCAAGATCCTTTTTTGTATTTTCTATCTTTACTATAATAATAATATATAGTCAACATCTATGTTGCTGTAATAATGTTTATTAATGGGATATTGATTGACAACTGACCGACCAACCGATAAACAGTGATCGTTTAAAACAGGATTCAACATCTACCATCAATTATCATCAGCCAGTAGGCGTCCACTACCTAACTTCCCACTCATGATGTCGTCAGTCCATCTAGTGGGAAGCCAACCTACGCTGCGTCTTCCGGTTCCTAGTCTCCACTCAAGACCACCTTTCTTCCTCATTGGTTAGTGGTTTTTCGAGCGTTGTAGCCTGCCCATTGCCATTTCAACTTGCAAGTCTGGACAGCTAAGTCGGTGAATGTAGTTCTTCCTCGAATATCCTCGTTCCAGATTTTATCACACAAAAAAAACTCCGATCATAGCTCTCTCTATTGCCCCCTGTGCGACTATGAGTTGTCCCAAAAAGCCAACAATTAAGGACAACGTCTCTGTACCACACGTCATCACTGGCAACACACACTGGTTGAAAACCTTTGTCTTGAGGCACTGTGGTATCTTGAACAAAATGTCACGCACTTTCCCGAACGTTGCCCATTCGAGTTGAATTCTTCGGGTGACCTTAAGTTGGACTTACCTAACTGAACAATCATTGATCAATACACTGATCATTGTATCATTTGTTATTTTGTATGAAATTATTGTGAAAGGGACTGATGAGTGGTTTTTATGTCTTTTGTTTGTTATATTTTTGTCTCTTTGTAAACCAATGTTATATAATAGGTTCCCGAAACAGAATATGTAAAAGTTGGTGCGCTTCATGAAATACACAGTTCATGTCACAGTTTGTAGAAATGGTAGTTTTAGTCGTGTGCCCCTATTAAAGTAGTGGGTATTCAATTAGGGTACGTTGGCCTAAATATTTACAAAGGAATTTTAATGTATTGATTACAGGTACATGGCTTGTTTGTGGGAAAGTAACCAAGTTTCCTATGAATAGAGACCACAAAGATAATTCCTAACGTTAAATTAGTATATTTAATTTATTAGTAGGTGACAATATTATAGACTGGTGGTTTAAAGTTGAAAATTAATAAATACAAAGTAGTTAAAAGAAAAAATTAAAAAAACACTAAAGACGTATCTATTGAGCCAAACTCGATGGACTTAGTATTTACAACAGGACTCCGTTTAAAACCTCAGACAAACAATGGAGATATGGTATATGGTGGCGTGGCGAATCAGGTCTAAATTAGGCTTGATAGTTTTAGTTGAATTAATCCAGGGACGACCTTGCCACCCTTTTTTGCTATGGCTATTATTAATTGGCGTCGTTGCAAGTTTCTTAATGTTAGTGAAAAATTTGTAAGTATTTTTTTTTTAATTTAAAGTTGTACTATAAAAATGCCAAGTTTGACGCTTGTACGTATTACTGTTTTTACATTAGAGCTAATACAAAAATACGTTTGTTGTATGAGAACCCCCTTGTTTTACTTTTTTAATTTTTTATTATTTGTTAGTTAATCCGCCGTAACGTTACATATTCTGTAAAAATTTCAACTGACTATCTATAACGGTTAAAAGATACAGCCGTTTAAAGGTAGGACAGATGGACAGACGGACAGTTGGACAAAAAGACAGATAGACAGACAGACATCGTAGGCTTAGTAATAGGGTCCCGTTTTTACCATTGGGTAACTTTAAATATGTAAAAAATAAATATGATTGCATGTTGCTAAATCAATTTCCGATTGTTGACCCTCATCCAGCAAGTCGTAACAGTTCCACCCTTCATAAACAATGCAGCTGTAATGACTGGCGGCGACCGGTCGATACTGCACCTTTGACTTGCCATCGCAGTTCAACTGTGGAGAATAACGTCTCATCATCATCAGCCAGAAGACGTCCACTGCTGAACATAGGCCTCCCCCTTTAACCTCCACACTGAACAACAGCCTGCCTTTTGCATCCACTGGATGCCCGCGACTCTTACAATGTCGTCGGTCCATCTAGTGGGAGGCCTCCCTACGCTGCGTCTTCCGTCTTCCGAATAACGTCTATTTTATGTTATTATTTTCTTCATGTTTTTTTTTTTTTTTTTTTTTATAAATAATAGGCTTGTGTTTGACCGCCATCACGCCTGATGTTAAGCGATGATGCGGTCTACGTTGGAGCACGCTTGCCTAGAAGGAACCGATTTACTCGTGATTTGAAGACACCCAGATTGTAACCATCGAGGAACACCCATTCAGGCAGCGAATTCCACAGACTAGCAGTTCGCACAATAAAAGTGAAATCAAAGCGCTTCAGTTGGATTTTCAGGATACCAACCATAAAGCGGTGTGATTTTTTGTGCCTGCTCTGGCAGTCCGATAGAAAAATGGGCAGAAAGGAATTAGATCATGAAGATCTAAGATTAGAATATCTAAGCATAGGCAGAGAATGGTTCGGTATGGACACATGGACAGCTATTAAATTCGGTTTCCGTTAGACATTTCAAAGGGCAAAGTAACATTTACAAGTTCGTGTTGTTTTACTTTCAAATCACGACTGTCGACAGATTGCAGGTTCGCTGGAATCACCAACACTCCGCAGGCTGCCGGTGATTTGATTCACTTACTTTGAACCGTCGCCACCAGGCTATGATTATCGTTTTGCTATGGTTGAACGGGTTGTTTGTTTTGCGGAACCAGTTGAAGTTACGTCAAATTCCTCGAACGTTCAATATTATTGGAATATCTTGGATTATTTGAACTGGGAACAATAATAAAACGCTTGCGTGGCAGTTTACAGACTGTTTATTTTGTATGGGTGGAAGCTCACCAAAATTCGAGACTGCCATTATCAGGAAACTACACTTACTTCAACATCCAATTCCCCGATCGTCTAGTCCTAAAAAAATATAGAACAGTCTCAAAAATCCTTTAATGTAATTCAAATATTTTAGCAATAGGTATAATTTCTGTCACTGTTACTCTTATACAGTAACTAGCAACCCGCCCGCCCGACTTCGCACGGATTTAATTTGCGTGCAAAACCGGGGCAGGTCGCTAGTTATATATATATAAACCTTCCGTGAAAAAGTATCTAACTGATGGTGAAAACCGCATCAAAATCCGTTGCGTGGCTAAGGAGGAGCTAGCGGCCATACAGACATACAAAAAGACAGACGCGGAAAGCGACTTTAATTGACACTATGTAGAGATAGAGATGTGATATTATGAGAGACGGAGAAGGAAGTGTCATTTCTCTTGACCAGCCTGTTAATCGCCGTCAGAGAGAAGTTGAGAGAGCAATTTTAAGAATAGATTAACTTGAATAACCTAAGTAAGACCCTGAATGATTAAATCTATCGTATTGGGTTCGTAACAACCTTACTAATAATATAATGTTTCATTCCTTTCCGGAATAAATATAAAGAGTTGATAGATATTAATTAATACATAATAATATGAATCATCATCTAGATACTTGTAAGTAAATACCCTGAAACCCTGGAATGTATTAATATATTGAAACCAACGATACATTCCTCGCCCACCATACTACACAATATAATGCAGCAGTAGGTATTCTACGCCATAGTGTGGAATACTTACTGCACTATATGAAGAACTAGCTGAAACCCGCTACTTCGTACGCGTAGAGCTCGGCTTTCGGCCTCGCTACTACAACCCGTTATAGCCTATGTGTTATTCTAATGTATAAGCTATATTATTGTAAACTTTCATTAAAATCCATTCGGTAGTTTTTGCGTGAAAGAGGAACAAACATCCATACATCCATGCATACAAACTTTCGCGTTTATAATATTAGTAGGATTCATTATACCTACTATAAAAGTATTACAGAATGTCAGTTCAGTGCATATTCTGCAATGCATCGTGTGGGAGATCGCTGTGAGCTGTATACCAGGAACATAATATCTACCTACTGCGATATCAGACACAAACAAGCTTTGCTTACTTCTGAGAACTTTGTTATTCATAGAACTTGCGGTGGCGTTTGCTTGTTTAGCTTCTAGGACTAAACAATGTATCTTCTACGATGCTGCACACATCCCAGCATCTCTCCCGTAGTGTCATCCTCTATCAATATTATTGTCTTTGATACACCTTCTCTTAATAAATTTGACTTTCTTGATCTTATCCATCTAAAAGTGGTTACACACTGTGTATTTTATCGATAAAAGACGCATGTACAACAGTTTGCGAGTCGTGGGCATCCAGTGTATGCAAAAGGCAGGCTGTCGTACAGTGTGGAGGTTAAAGGGGGAAGTCCTATCTTCATCAGTGGACGTCTTCTGGCTTATTATGATGATGAGAGTTTGTTTGAATCGCTGCAAGAAGTCGCCGTGTGGAACCACTCTCCCTTGTAGCACTATTATCATTACTTGTAGTATTATTTTTATTTTGTGCTTTTGTGGTACAAAAACTGCAATAAACAATTTATTTTGACAATTATTCAGTGTTTCTGCATGTTTTCTAAAGCATGCTAAATCCGCATTAGTCACTAAAAAAAATCCTGGGCAAGTGCCTTTATTAACTAAACAAAATACAAGCTAAAACTAAAACTACAAATACAGTTGGATTGTCTTTAGACCGTTGAAGGTCTAAAGACAATCCAAATGCTCAAGCCCACTACCAGTTGGCAGCGTACCCAGCATGCTGGCGGCATTACCACGTTGAATGGCAATGCTTATGCGTTGAGCCAGAAACACGCCAGCATTTTGGTCACGCGTCGCATTAACCAGGCGCTCTGAAACATTTTTGAAAATGAGGTGAGTTCCCGGTCCCCAAGGGCCCAATTTCTCGACCCCAAACGCCTCAAATATGTAACCACTGCCGAGGTTAGCATATTTGCGTCACTTGTGCTGCTCTGCCGAATTGGCAGCTACACCAGCCCTACCCTGTGTCTCATTACTAAATTGACATCAAAGTTAGTACAATTTTGTTTTGAAGAAAGTATTAAATTGACAAACAAGAAATAACAAAAAACCTTATATTTAGTACAAGAGATACAACATTAACGCTACAATTCACACGGCATATACCTACCTGTGTGAAACAGCCAAGGATTTTTTATATACCCTAAAGGGACCGTTTATCTATTTTATTTTTATTTTATTTTATTTATTCAACAAAATCCACAGCCCTTTAAAAACTTAACAATAAACTAAGAACTTAACTTACGGCCAATAATGGATTTACATTATATTACTTATCTAATTAATACCTACTGTCGTATATTATAATCAATTTATGGGTACATGTTGTGGGTGTGTGCGGGAGGCGAGTGTGTGGGGTGATAGTGTGCATGTGTGTGTGTGTGTGTGTGTGTGTGTGTGTGTGTGTGTGTGTGTGTGTGTGTGTGTGTGTGTGTGTGTGTGTGTGTGTGTGTGTGTGTGTGTAAGTGTGTGGTGAGTGTGTGTGTGTGAGTGGATATTTAACTTGCATTTCTGCCATGTATAATTTTAAAGACATCATTTTTAAAAACTTGCTTTTTAGAGTGAAAGATGTCAATTAAATTATTAAACTTCATGTTGAAATCATCTATGGAAACAGCAAACAGCAACATATATCTACTCTGCTATTTATAGGTATAGCTACAAACGAGAGTGTTAATCTGGCGCTACGATCTGATATCCGAGTTAAACTGAGCAAATTGTTGCCATTTTGGAAGTTCAATTTTGTAAACAATGATTCACCGTTTTGGAGGAAATATTTTGATGCTTTTGTAAATAGTACCTGCATCAGAGAATTGTCATGAATGTGACACTTTATGTGATTGCCTTTAGAGCCATGTCAGAGGCCTCCGGCGATTTGAAAATCCTTACAAATACTTTCCGGGATTAAAAGTATATGTCCAATGCTCAGAGCAAATAAATTGCTAATTTTATAGAGAAACTAGCGGTCCGCCCCTGCTTCGCACGGGTATAGATTATAGCCTATGTCACCCAGGGATAGTGTAGCTTCCCGTCAGTGAAAGAATTCAAATCGGTTCAGTAGTTTCGGAGCCTATTCAATGCAAACAAACAAACAAACAACAATCAAATCTTTCCTCTATATAATATTAGTATAGATGACTGCGACATCAAGTATACGCCCCGAGCACTCGTTCTGCTAAGCTACGGTCGCTCTTACGATACGGTATGGTGTGGATCTGAGGAACAACAACTTAGATATAAAAAGTATACTTTAAGTGCATTTATGTTAATTCAGGATATAAGTAGGCTAACTCTATCCCAAAGTTCACTACAACCCGTTCAGCTGTTACAAAGTTGTTGTGACAAACATACACACTTACAATCTTTCGCATTTATAGTATTAGTGTGACTTTGACTTAGATATAATAATAATAATAATAAATATTTCGGGACATTTTTCACACAAGGTCATCTGACCCCAAACTAAGCAAAGCTTGTGATATGGCTGCCAGAGACTGATATACATACATATATCGTTTTAAATACATACTTAAATAGATATTAACAACTAGATATAGAACAAACACAAATGTTCATCACACAAATGTTTGTCCTAGGTGGGAATCGAACCCACCAAAACACTCGATGATTTTCACTCGATGTGAAATATGAAAAGATTAGAAAACAGTAATATTTGCAAAATATAGCATAAGTTTAGTCTACGTTTCGCCACCAATTTATCTGATGGTAAGCGATGTTGTGGCTGAAGATGGAGCACGTAAACCTAGAAGGTACATATTTCACTTAAAGTCTGTTGTTGCTGCAAGTTTCTTAGTGTGCGTGAATAAAGATTAAATGCATGAATAAAGATTAAGTGTCCCGCATTTACAGTTTTTGCGTTAAGAAGTTTAGCGATTTGTTGTTATTCTGTTTTTTTAGGGTGCATTTCTATGTGAGCCCCATCGTATCCTGACAGAACATAAATTTCCTAAATAAATGTACTTAAAAGAGACTAACCTTCACAAATGCGTATTGTTTTATTTACTCAAATATAAATGTTCTGGAAAATGTACGTATCCCATCCTTGCCACAGATGGCATGCCAGTCAGTATGGCACTTCGGCTCCTGCAGTCCGACAACAGATCAAGTGACTTCGTCTAGACGCTACACACGACAATTTATCGCTAATGGACAAAGTCCATTACAAAAATAGTGAAAAGGCCCTACTTCTCGAAAGATACAATACAATTTATACAACACAAGTGCTTGTACAAGTCTAATGCTCGTATTTTATTCACAACTCATCACATAAAAACAAAACAGTGTATAAAAAGTGGCATTAAAATAATTTCCTAATTTCATTTGACGTTCTTTGGAGTTTATTTACGGATTTTCATACCACTGGCTTTTCGGTGAAGAAAAACATCGTGAGGAAACCTGCATACGTACGGAGAAGGAATTCAATGGCGTATGTGAATCCACCAACCCGCACTGGGTCAGCGTGGTGGATATGACCCAATCACCCTTTCATGGGTAGGCTAAAAGTCCAGCAGTGGATTGTTAAAAAGCTGATTATGATGATGATTTGACGATTGGTTGTGTGGTCAAATGTGGAATTAATTATAATATACGCTAAACAAAAAAAACCAATGATAATAAATAAATAAGTAGCCAAAATCGAAATGTCCAGAAAGTACTTGTGATTAAGCGTCTACATGTATACATCAGAATTCACGTACATGAAAATTATTAGGTCAATTAAGAATTGCCAAACGTACCTACGACTAAAACATAGTACATCTGATTTCCGTCTCAGTTCAGTGGTTGGAGGTACTTTTTAGTACAATTGGTTGTGCTGGCCCTAAGATCCTACTGTTCCGGAAGATCCTGGAAGCGGTCTATTACGAAGCTTTATTAGCTGCAATTGTGCTCGATGCCGGCTCCGGTCGGAATGTGTTTTTGTCATTAGTTTACTTGCTTTCCACTAATGAGATACTCTATACGATAGTACACATTTATATGTTTGTTCCATGCACTCATGGAACAAACATATACATATTTGAGGCGTTTGGGGTCGAGACATTGGGCCCTTGGGGACCGGGAGCTCACCTCATTTTCAAAAATCTTTCAGAGCGCCTGGTTAATGCGACGCGTGACCAAAATGCTGGCGTGTTTCTGGCTCAACACATAAGCATTGCCATTCAACGTGGTAATGACGCCAGCATGATGGGTACGCTGCTAACTGGTAGTGGGCTTGAGCATTTGGATTGTCTTTAGACCTTAAACGGTCTAAAGACAATCCAACTGTATTTGTAGTTTTGGTTTTGGCTTGTGTTTTGTTTGGTTAGTAAAGGCACTTGCCCTAAATTAACATATACACATATACACATTTGTGGTTCTGTGGTCATGATAATAGATGTCGTCACATTGCTTGCTGAGATTTGAATGAATGTACGAGGTGACGCTCGCCTTTTATAGCTATCTTTTTCACACGTTTTTAACATTTGAGATGAAAAAAAACACTGAGTGTGAATTAAAAAACCCTTGGGATTGGGCATCTTGTTTAGAATGAAATTCCATTAAAAATCGTATTGATATTTTATAGGATAGCAAAATAGATACTTTTTAAGGTCCGTTTATTCCATTTTGTCCAACTAGTAATTCGATGATCGAACTGTTTGGACAAAAATATTCCGATTTGTCATACTGTTGAACAATTTGGACGCGCATATTTAGTTACTGATAGAACTACTAAGAATGTTACGATACACGAGCGTCGCATTCTCCGTAACAAAAAAAAAATTATTCAGTGACTTATCTTCAAAAATTCGAAAGATATAGCTGCGGCCGGTGAGCATTGTTTTAAATTTTAAAACGGTGCGTAGAACGAGGCAATGTGTTTTTATAACTAACTAGCGGTCCGCCCCAGCTTCGCACGGGTATAGATTATAGCCTATGTCACCCGGGGACAGTGTAGCTTCCCAACAGTGAAAGAATTTTTCAAATCGGTTCAGTAGTTTCGGGGCCTATTCAATGCAAACAAACAAACAAACAATCAAATCTTTCCTCTTTATAATATTAGTATAGACTACCCTCGAAAATAAAAAGTACTAATTCGCTCAACATATTTAAAAAGAGACTTGCTGATCATGTATTTATACTAATATTATAAAGAGGAAAGATTTGATTGTTTGTTTGTTTGTTTGCATTGAATAGGCTCCGAAACTACTGAACCGATTTTTAAAAATTCTTCCACTGTTGGGAAGCTACACTGTCCCCGGGTGACATAGGCTATATAATATATCTATGTTTTATGTTTATCGGGACTTATCACGTATTATTTAATTAAGGTAAAAATATGTACCTTTCGCTCGACGTTTCGAGCATGTTACAATGGCCGTGGCCACGAGCTGACTGAACACTGCGGGTGAGTCCGGCGAGAAGAGCGGGTGTTTTGTTCTCCTACCCTCACTTGATCTTGAAAAATTGCAGGGTTGTCACTACGACACACAACACTGACTGTATCGGTAAACATAAAACATGTGTTCAAATCGCGAAAGTTTAAAAATTACTAATAATTATACCTATATCCGTGCGAAGCCGGGACGGGCCGCTAGTCACAACATAAAATGAAAGCAAATGAGTTGGACGGATAATTAGATGGATATGTGCTGTATGCTATATTATTTTATTCTACAAGTTGTAATGTTAATTAATTTAGTTATTTTTGCGACGACAAACTGTATGAATTTATTGTTAGCAGTGTTCTCATGGAAGTGATGTCACATCTTATATGAGAATAAATGTTAAAGTGATGGTAACTAGAAAATAAGATTGTACGGAGAAGTGCTCCATTTCAGTGTTTCCCAACTATGCTTCGTAAAAAAATATATTTATAGCTATATACATATTTTCACAGAATATTTTATCAAACAGGCAAAGAAAACCACTTTCAATCAACCCTACAACCTCCGCAAACAGTCGGTAAAAGTGTAAAGTGCAAAAATATTTACCCTTCATGGGGTATCCAAGCAATAGGAATGTAAACTCAGCGAGGCGGGTGTCACACAGTCGTGGCCAAGTTGCCGCGCCCCGGGACAAGTGCCGGCGAACTCACTCTGCCCTTATAGCAGGCCTAGCATGGGCCGTGGACTAATTGTCTTTCCACCGTTTTTATCCCGCGAGAAAAAGACAAACGTATCCATATTCTAGCTTTGTCGCGTCTAGGCGTGGATAAAAACGGTGGAAAGACAATTTATCCACAGCCCATGCTAGGCTTGCTGCTATTCGTATTTCTCGTGACAGACTGGTTTTGAGAACTTTAATTGACTTAAAAACTGACTTAAATGTTGAACAAACATTTTAAAATTATACTTCTTATGCGACTTGCAACAAGGTTGCGTTAAACGTTTAACGCTACCATGGAGGGGGAATTTTTCTCTCTCGTATGGTTGCGAAATGCGCATCCTTTTTTCGCGCTGCGACTAGCAGATCCGGTAGTGTAATGGTGTGGTTGATTTGGCTGTATCTGGATGATGGATCTATTTAAATTTAGAAAAATATTTCACTTGACAGGGTACAATACTAATATTCATCATCATCATAATCAGCTATTTCTTTCTTTTTTTAATTTCTTTAAGGGTCGGCAACGTATTTGTAATGCCTCTGGTGTTACAAGTATACATAAGTGATGGTGACTGCTTACCATCAGGCGGCCAGTCTGCTTGTTTGCAACGCATAAAAAAACACGTTTATAAAAATTGCGCTTGCATTCTTATAATACCTACCAGGAAAAATTTAGGTGTTCATAATAATATCTTCTTTCCTATATATTTCATGATTTATCTCCGGCCCAACTCGTTACTGCATACAAGATGGCTACCCCATACCTAGCCCCATACCTTGTGTATTAAAATCTTTTCTTTTTTATGTTGTAATGGAAACAATATAAATAAAAAACTAGTCTAAGAAAATATTGTACGCCCGAAGAGGGTAGAACTGTGATACTCAATGATGTATTTGTAACAACTCATGTACCAGTTTTAAACAATAAAAGTTATTCTATTCTATTAGACTGACCCACTTAATCATTGCTGATGTGTTAGTTGTTCTACAGAAGCTCCAATACAATACGGAACTCTACAAATATCTACGTACAATAATAAATACGTACACAAATATTTGCGGGCACATTACGGCGTCTGGTGCGCGCGGATCAATGCGATACCAATACATATGATAATCGTTATTGCGCCATAGGCTATTGTGTTCCCATGGTCTGCATGTGCACGGAACACAGTTCGCGAAGTATTGGCGCAAAACAAATAGGTACAGAAGGCCAGCTCCATACAAAGTAAGCCGGCGCACGCACACAAAAACGCGTACGTATAACGATCTCGGATCAAGTCGGTTGAACGCCAGTTGCGAGTGCCCACACTTTGGCAATACACTTAATTATCGTTTCGTGTGACAATTGTCATAATTTAGAATGAGTAAACCCCATCCAGAATTATTGTGTGTTTGGTTATTTAAATACAACCATAAACAAACCAGACTTGTTTTTTTTACTAAGGGTATAAACAGTTAAGAAAGGATTTTATAACAGCGCTTCATTAAGGAGTCAAAGATACTAAATAAATAAATGAATTTGATTTAAAGAATCGCACAGAACATTATAGTTGCTTTGCCAGCACTACGGTGCGCGTAAGTTATAAATCAAAGCCAGCCGAAACCAGCCTTCTGTACCTATTTATTTTGTGGTATTGTTGGCTGCGAGGTTTGAGTGGGTGGTGGCTGGAACTGTATGTATTGATAGTCACTTCAATTACCTCTGCAATAACGTGCTACTTATTGGAACAGACAGTGGAAGGTTTTCTGTTTTAGATACCGCTCAGGCAGACCCGGCTGCAAGTTAACTTTCAACCTACTTCAAATGGTTGTATTGATTTGAAAAACACATCGCCTAAAAACCTGTCTGATCACACGACGCGTCATGACGTTTTGTTTGTTATTTACATACATATTGAGGCAAAAGAACCCCTGAACAGTATTTCAAGTTCTGAAAGTCATACTATCTAGGTACCTATGAAAAGCAATGTGACGACATCTGTTATCATGACCACAGAACTACAAATGTGTATATGTGTATATGTTAATATATTAGGGCAAGTGCCTTTATTAACCAAACAAAACACAAGCCAAAACCAAAACTACGAATACAGTTAGATTGTCTTTAGACCGTTGAAGGTCTAAAGACAATCCAAATGCTCAAGCCCACTACCATTTGGCAGCGTACCCAGCACGCTGGTGGCATTACCACGTTGAATAGCAATGCCTTTGTGTTGTGCCAGAAACACGCCGGCATTTTGGTCACGCGTTGCATTAACCATAATAAGCCGTGGTAGCCCATTTGGGAGATCGCTAGACTTGAAAGCGTAAGGTCGCGGGTTCAAACCCCGGGCCCGTACCAATGAGCTCTTTGGAGTTTATGTACGGATTTTCATACCACTGGCTTTTCGGTGAAGGAAAACATCGTGAGGAAACCTGCATACGTACGGAAAAGATGGCGTATGTGAATCCACCAACCGGCACTGGGCCAGCGTGGTGGATATGGCCCAATCACCCTTTCGAGGGTAGGCTAAAAGTCCAGCAGTGGACTGTTAAAAAGCAGATTATGATGATGATGATGATGTTGCATTAACCAGGCGCTCTGAAAGATTTTTGAAAATGAGGTGACCTCCCGGTCCCCAAGGACCCAATGTCTCGACCACAAACGCCTCAAATATATTTGTCTTTAGACCTTCAACGGTCTATGGGCAGTCTAACTGTATTTGTAGTGTTAGTTTTAGCTTGTATTTTGTTTAGTTATTAAAGGCACTTGCCCATAAAAGGGTACCTGTGTGTTATATAGTACAGTGAGTTCACAGAACGTGCTGTAGGCATTCACTTCAATCAGCTCTGAATATGCCAAAGATCATTAGCCATGTTTGTACAAAGAAGGGAGAAGCCTCTCCGAGTATATCATTAAGTAGGCAAATATTTAGTCCTCGGAGATGGAGTCGCTTCTGGAATGAGGAATCAAATGTTTGCATGTCTCTACGTAATTAAATGTTGTGACATAAATTTTAGATGACATTCGAAATGTTGATATTCAATTTGTTCAGTTTCACGACCTTTTGATATACATACGTTGAACCATCTGTTTCTATTAGATTTTTTTTTTTTTTTTTGATTTACACGGTAAGGTAGTATGGTAGGTAGTTTAGTCAATTTTCACGTTTCTAACTTTAAAATGTGATCAAAGCTCCGTACAATATGTTATCCCTTTATTAATTAGGGAATGAATTTCCAAAACAATATTATATGATTAACTTTTACTTATAAACAGAAGTCGAAGCAAAAAATAACACGTTTTTTTTTATTAAAAAATTACGAACTTCTAAAAAACAATTATCCCCATAACCCTTAACCCTTTTAGGGGAAGCATTTATAAAAAAATATCTTAGTGATTATAAGTGCCTTTATTAACTAAACAAAATACAAGCTAAAACTAAAACTACAAATACAGTTAGACTGCCCATAGACCGTTGAAGGTCTAAAGACAATCCAAATGCTCAAACCCACTACCAGTTAGCAGCGTACCCAGCATGCTGGCGGCATTACCACGTTGAATGGCAATGTTTATGCGTTGAGCCAGAAACACGCCAGCATTTTGGTCACGCGTCGCATTAACCAGGCGCTCTGAAAGATTTTTGAAAATGAGGTGAGCTCCCGGTCCCCAAGGGCCCAATGATTATTGACTTTGTATGAGAAAAAATTGTACAAAATTTAATACTTCTAGAAACAGCGGTTTAGGTTGTGCTTTGTCTGCCAGTGAATGACTGAATTTAATATTTTTATTATGTAGATATTTAATAAAACGTAATAGAACGGGCACTGATTGCACGATAATATTTAAGTTTGTCGATTAGTTTTTTTCAATATAATGCCAGCTTTACCAGTATATCTCACCGATACATCTTGAGATAGGCCGAAAGCAGAATAGAGTCTCATTTGGTTCACTCGACCTGCTCTGTCAATAGGCTTCCAATCTCAAGTTGTGGATCCCAGAGTGTAAAACTGGCATTAGATATAACACCTTTTTTAATTTAGCTTTGAAAAAGGTGTTACAGAATCGACATCAATATATTTGAGCGACAGTGAATCTAACAGAAACAATCGAAAATACAAGGAAACAATAACGTTTAACCTAGTTCTAGCATTATTTTCCTTCTACCCTCTTGCCAATAAGCATAACACCATGCCACTATCCGAATTGCGTTCCCTAATTTTCTCGCATCATCCCGACAATTGCGCAAATATATTAACTCCAGGACCGGAATACCCCAGCCAGTATCCTGGTAATATATCTAGTAAGACAGTAGTGAAGCTCCACTCATACTTCCGACAATTCACTCGTAATAACGGCGTATTTGCTGTCACTGCCCTATAACTACACATAAAAAAGTTTGGAATGCTGTAGCATTCCAAACTAGTGTTGACATTTTCCTATTTTCGGTTTATTTTGTACTAGCAACGCACCCCGGCTTCGCACGGGTGTAAGTCTTATTTTTTACACCTTGGGTTACATCATTGGAGGTTAGTAAGGATCCCTAATAAAAAAAAATATATAGCCTATGACACCTGAGGATAGAGTAGCTTCCTAACAGTGAAAGAATTATTCAAATTGGTTCAGTAGTTTCGGAGCCTATTCAATGCAAACAAACAAACAATCAAACCTTTGCTCTTTATAATATTAGTATAGACAATGCATAATGTCACTGATATGAAAAAAAAAATTGAGTAAGTACCTATTTTACAGCAGAAAATACTCAAACAAATAAAATAAAAAACAATCAAAATTACGCTAAAATATCAATGTTTTTAATTAAATACGAGAAATAAACGAAATAGGCTCAAGTTTGAGCCTATTTCGGATATTCTTTCTGAAACCGTCTAAAATGAAATCATTAGTGACATCTCTAGATTAAGCTAAAGATGGAACACACTTGCCCAAAATAAGCATATTTACTATTTTATTGGAAATACCAGGGATGTTTGTGTCAAAGAAAACCGATGACGGAAGAGAGTTCCACTCTATATTGCTGTGCATACTATAAAATACTCCTTAAATCATTTCTTACGAATTACATTGAAACGTCAAATTAGTCTAACAGATAGTCAAATTGAAACGTCGCACGATAAAGCATCATAGTTCTAATTCTTATTCTTATTCGAGATGGGGGCGATAAGTCCTCCACTGACGTCCCGCTTGGGGTGTATTGTGCATTTCCCCCTACCAGCACCTACCCGAGCCAACCCAACTCCTTGAAATATCGGAGTGAGGCTCTGGGGCGCTGGCACAGTTGCGCCAGTGGCGCAGATGGTAGTGAAAATAATGATGATGATAAAAAGCAGTCTAGCTGTTGTGACGTGGATGAAGAAGGCAATGCTGCCTCATGCAACCGGGTAGCGATTCTAGTTTCTTCTGTGGCTTCACAATGCCACAGCACATGCTCTACAGTTTCGTTTTCTTTCATGCAGCCACGACACAGTGGACTGTCCGTGGCTCCTAGCTTACACAAGTGACTATTCAAGTTGCAATGACCTGTTATAAGGCCTACTATCAGGCGAAGGTCCTGTCGTTGCAACTTCAATAGGTTGTTGGTGATCTTATTGTCAAGAATTGGAAAAGCGGCTTTAGCAAAGCATCATAGTTGATCATAGTCCTACATAAGGCACTGTGTATGTAAATACTGCAGTAATTGTAGGAAGACCTCTACGGCACTTCCGTGCTGGCCGCCGTAACTCAACACCCTTTCACGATAATTTAATCCACGGTTCTCGCACTCAGGCCCTCACACGATGTGTTCGGGTTCCTATTGCTACTGGATGATATGGCACGGCTTAATTTTTGCCATCTCAAATTAAGGATTAGATGAGAAAATCAGAAATAGAAAGGAAATTGACCAAACTCAGTCCAAGCTATCATTTTCTCAGAGAGTTGAAATGAGATAGTAAAGACCGGACAAGTACGAGTCATAAAAAAAAAACTAAATGAAGTTGAAATATTGAAAGACGGACTTAACTTTGTAAGCGACAATAATGTTATTCCATACATACCAACTACAAAATGTAAGTTTGTAATTGCAAAACAATATTTTTTATATGATATAACTTCAAATTGTCAACTTTTGGAATTTCACCTTTATATGTGCTCTAAGACCTTGCCTCTTGCCAAATTTCATGATTCTAGCTTTACGGGAAGTACCCTACAGGTTATTCTCTTGTGAAATCGCAAAATATGCGACATAAGCGGTCATATCTTTTGATCACGATGACTTACAAATTTAATTTTTTTACAGCTGAATGATACCGTAATTTTAATTTGATATAAATTTCAACTTGACACTTTACGTGTTTGAGAAAAAGGGTCTTGACAGACGAACAGACGGACAGATGGACAACAAAGTGATCCTATAAGGGTTCCGTTTTTTCCTTTTGAGGTACGGAACCCTAAAAATTGAATGAAAACCTAAGTTAATATGTAACAGGTATCCTTTTAGTGAAATAATAAAAAAAAAAAACAACTTTTTACAATGCCATTGCAGCTGTTAGAGCAAATAAATGCTTGGTCAAGTATAAGTTGTGAACTTTTATATCTATTAAGCAAAGTTACACAGGTGTACAATACATGAAATTGTGTGTGAACCTGGTGGTAAATGTAATAGTGAAAAATATACAAAACTAAATATACCTACTGTTATCGGTCCTAACTTTTTAATTATTTTTAAATCATAATTCGGTAGCAACAAAAATAGTAAAGAAGCAAAGTTAAAATAAACCGTTTTATTTCGAGAGCTGAGATAAGTTAATGGATTAACAATGTAGTAGTGATATGTTAGTTTTGTCACTCCCGGAGGGAATGTGTCAAAAGAACAGCTGTTGCGTCTGTTAGTCCTAATATAGTTAGAATTAGAATTATTGTAGTTGGTTATGCATATGCATGTCAACCAATAATTTCTCCCTACATAAATCGGTAGGTTTGCACATTTCACGTAGTTCCTAAGTATTCTAAATTTACTGATTGCGACTCCATGTAAATGTACATCCGGGTGTCCCAACAATGAGCCAATACCGGTAACTGGCGAGCCAATGGCCGGGATCCGGGATCGGAGCCGGACGTACGGGATATCCTGGACTTTTGTCCGGGTAGAATGGGGGCTCGGAGCTTAGAGGTAGAGAAATGGCTCTGCAATTTGAGTCAAACTAAAATCTAGTTGGTTTTGGCAAGAAAGTAGTTCTTATCGTAACTGAAGCAGGATATACGATGAAGAAAAATTAGTTTTATCATACAACTCAGTAAATAAATCTATATTGAATATACTCTAAGATAATATTATCGTCATTGGATATATATTGGATAACTTAAATAACATCCCATCTTCGGAATAAAATAAATAAATGAATACTTAATTTCATCAACACCTATTTTTCTCACTCAAAATGCTGGCCCATTAGCATGTTGAATGGCAATACTAAGCTTTTGAGAACTAGAGGGGGAGTTTTGGCGCCAAAGTGGAAAAAAACATGTCGGCTTGTTGGATTATTTTCCTAAAGTTGTGTATTTTCGAGTGTTAATGAGTACTAAATGGTGTGATGGAAATAAATTCATTGTGTGCTCGTAAACGTGCTCGAGTGTGGGCAAGTGATATAACGAGGTGAAATGTATCTTTTCGTGTTGTTTCCAAAACTCTATAGGAGCCTCTTGTAAAGTCTCCACCACTTTACAGGGGCAAGACGCAACTTGATCGTGACTTACTTAGCATGACTCTGACTATGACTTGTTTGATGTAAACTGTTTAATATTACGACTAAAGAACATTGAATTTACAGTCCTGAAAAAAAAAGAGAAAATATTGAGAAGAAGAAGAGATTAGTGATTAGAGAAGAAGAGATAGAGATCATGTAGCATACGTATCACGTCTTTCCATTACAAAATATTATTTCTATTTTGAATCTAATTGTATGGGGATACACTATAATATACACTCTCCTTTTGATACATTGCCAGGTCACTTTACTTCAACAGAATTCCAAACACACCTTGCCAGTTACTTTGTATCTTTCAGGTCAAGTTAAGAGAGACGACAAAACGAATTTATAGAAACAGTAATTCCCTCAGGAACCCGTCTTCGACTAAAAAAGTCAAAGATCTCCGCGTTCCTCTAAACAAACGATAGATCTTGTTAATCCATCCGACGACGGATCGCCGACGGAAATAGAGGACTGTTTTCGATCTAAATGTTTCGGATATTGTCTCTGTATCGGGGAAGTTTTTTGGCTTTGTTTGGTGCTTTATTGACGACAAAATGGACACGGTTCACGAGTGTTTATTTGCCTTAGAGGTGGTAAACAAGCAGAGCGCCTGAAGTATCATCCATACGTTCCCGATGATGTGTGTAAGTGCCTAAATAACTGTTAGTTACCGTTTTAATGCCCTTATTAAAATGGTAACTATTAAAACTAACTTGTAACTATTTAAAAAATCTTGGAAGTCGATTTCTTCTTCAAATTGTCTTATCGATTTTCAAACTTTGCAAGTATTGAATTCAGATGATAATATTCTTTGAAAACTTTTTACTATTACTTAGACTGATGTATTAATATAATAATATGTTTGTTTAATTTATAATACTGTATGTGTTGTGTAATGTTTTAAGTAATCAACTTAACCCTATTTTATTTAAGTTTATATTATGCTTGGTGTGCTTACAGGGAAGCCAACATTATATAGTACTTATTGTTTGCTTTTGTACAGAACAAAATGAGATCAGTACAATATAAATATCTGCCTTAACAGATGACAGTACCTCACATTTTGCATTACAATCATCATCATCTACAGCTTTCCTTATCCTACTGCTGGATACAGGCCTTTCTCTTGCTAGGCCTTCTGCCTCGGTCCCGTGCTAATCTAGTCCAGGTTCGACCCGCGATAGTAATAATATCGTCGACCCATCTTGCAGCTGGGCGACCACCGCTCCGCGTACCTTGCCTCGGCCACCACTCTGTTAAAACCTTGCATTATAATCACTTTAAAAAATTAACCAAGCATCCATCATAAGCTTAATTGTAGTATAGAAGATATATCTACGTCTGGGATTCTGATAAATCGGGTCGTTGAGCAAATTGATGGCGCGTCTTGTAGAAGCATATCGAAGAGATTTAACGTTCAACCTGTTTTTAGACGAATTTGTAGAATACAGGGTTACGAATTCACCCTGCACTAAGCTGAAAGGAGGTCATTGTACTCATCATTATGAACAACTTTTACTGTGGGACCAACCATGAAATCTCGAAAAAATATCAGCTGTTACATACATTTTGTCTGACCGTTTTCTATGGAATACCTGTTTTTAGGGTTCTGTACCCAAAGGATAAAAACGGGACCATATTAATAAGCCTACGATGTCTGTCTGTCTGTCCGTCCGTCTGTCTGTCCTACTTATTAACGGCTGTATCTTTCGAACCATAATAGATAGACAGTTGAAATTGTCACAGAATATGTAACGTTACGGCGGATTAACTAACAAGTAATAAAAAGTCAAAACGAAAGGGTCCCCATACAACAAACGTATTTTTGTATTAGCTCTAATGTAATAACGATAATATGTACCAGCGTCAAACTTGGCACGATTGTAGTACACACTCTAAAATATAACAATAAATAATAAATAATAGCCAAGTGCGAGTCGGTGACAAATGTATGTTCATTACCAAATTATTATACTCGAGCGCCTGTAGCAAACTGCGTAGCAAATTACTCTGACGATTGGAAGGCGTTATAATAAATGGTAATTCGGTTACTTGGACAACTTTATTGTATTTTGTGGTGGTACGGAACCCTCAGTGCGTGAGCCCGAAAAATTCAGAAAATTGCGCAGAAAATTGGAAAATTTCAGAAAACTTAACGATGATTTTAACTTCGCGCGTTGGACTGTTCTAAGACAGGACAACATCTGTCGGGTCAGCTAGTATACAATAAATATTGTTTCTTTCCTTCTTAGTGGGGCACTCTCGGCAGAGTTGTGGCTCACGGTTTTCTTTAGGTAGGTAGGTATACAAAACTGGTCCTTTGCGTACATAAATTACATAAAGCTTTAAGAATTTCCCAGTAAAAAGTGTAAAGTAGGGCATTAACGCTTGCTTTGAATCAAAGCTATCGCTAATGAAGCCAGCCTGGGCACCAACTTCTACCACAGATAAGAAATGGAGCAGAGAAACAACTCCGTTCAAATTTGCACACGTTTTTATTATCTTCACTTGTTACTAACGAATAATGTTGAAATAGTTGTTTGTGTAGCGGGACAAAGTAATTATTAGAGTTTAGAGTTAAGGGTCAAAAGGGACCATATTTACCTACGCTGTATGCTTTTAGTCAAATCACCCTGCAGACGACCTTGTGGACCTTTTCGTGCATGTCGACTATTAGTAAGTTTATTGGTAGTGCTACAGGTTTCTTAGTGTGCGTGAAAAATTTGTAAGTGAGGCGTAATTAAACAATTTAGCGGTATCATCATCATCATAGTCAGCCTTTTAACAGTCCACTGCTGGACTTTTAGCCTACCCCCGAAAGGGTGATTAGGCCATATCCACCACGCTGGCCCAGTGCCGGTTGGTGGATTCTCATACGCCATTGAATTCCTTCTCCGTACGTATGCAGGTTTCCTCACGATGTTTTCCTTCACCGAGAAGCCAGTGGTATGAGAATCCGTACATAAGCTCGAAAGAGCTCATTGGTACGGGCCCGGGGTTTGAACCCGCAAACTCACGTTTCACGCTTTTTTTAGCGGTATGGTGAATATTTTTTTACTAAAAATGGTTACTACATACATCCTTGCTTATCTTATCTGATTTTATGATACACTTTGTCCCGGGAAATATATCTATGGAAAAAACTGTGGCTCTGTTTCTACGTGAAAAAGGAACAAACAAACAATACGTCGCATTTATTAGTATAACTGACGGTATGTAGTAGTTAACCAGTGACTGAAACGTCTCCTGAAAATAAAGTTACTGTTATTAAAATCGACAACTACTGTTACTTAAACTGTTGTTCTTTACTGTTAAATCCACAGAAGAGAAAAAAAAATCATATACTTCTCTTTTCTGTGGTTAAAACTGTTTCTTCTGGGCAGGCATGCTCCAACGTAGACCGTTTCATCGCTTTACATCAGGCAAGATCGTGGTCAAAGACGAGCCAATTTTTTTTAAATACACTGTTTTAAACTATCACGTTTGTTCGCTAAAGTTATAAGACAACCACAACCTTACCACGGTAAATATCCCGTAATCTACTATATAAAAATAAGTCGGGTTTTCCTTCCTGACGCTATAACTCCAGAACGCACGAACCGATTTCCACGGTTTTGCATTCGTTGGAAAGGTCTCGGGCTTCGTGAGGTTTATAGAAGTCATCTGGTGGCGAAACGGAGTTCGCCGGGTTTGCTAGTAAATCATAAAACTTTAAAAAATATATGTCCGAATAACAATATTACCGTCAGATGTATTAGCAGCAAGTCTTTGTAACAAATAGCTAAGCTAATATTTATAGATTGTTACAATGAAAATAAAATTATTCAAAGAGTTCCTCCCTCTTGCGAAGGAGACGCTCCAACGCAATGGAAACGGTTTGAGTGAAGCAGTTGAAAGTGAAATGGCCGCTTGGAACTTCCCGCTCCGGACGGAGATAACCAATGTAGAGATCGTCAAAACTTTGCCACAGTGGCAATAACAGGGGAACACAAAATGCTCACTGTTCACAAAAAATCATGTGCATATAACATTTTGGATTTAGAAAGCCACAGTACACTGATTTCCTGTCTACATAATTTTTTTTCAAGATGGTGACGTATTAGCCCTGCTTGCGATCCAAGTGTCGTATTATGGTTTGCCACTAGCTCTCGGTCGATCGCTTGCTCGAAAAATTATATAATAAAATTAATAAATAAAATTAATAATAATAAATAAATATCTGGGACATTTTTGCACACACGGTCATCTGACCCCAAACTAAGCAAAGCTTGTAATATGGCTGCCAGAAACTGATATACGTACTTATATATTTTTAAATACATACTTTAATATATATTAACACCCAGACATAGAACAAACACAAATGTTCATCACAAAAATGTTTGTCCTAGATGGGAATCGAACCCACGCCCCCAAGCACAGGAGATAGGTTCACTACCAACTGAGCCACCGGGGCAGTCAATTGTAAGCATGTAAGAAATTTGTTGTAGCCAGTTGCACCCATATAAACGAAACGTCAGTCATTCGAAATCAGTTAGCAACTGTGATGCGGACAAAGAACTTTCAGACATAACCCATAAAGGTAAGGTCCAAGTTCTTTAGATGCGGAGTTCGATGCGTTGATATAAATAAGAATGTTCAATCAAGTTTCACTCATATGCCTGGTAACAGATTTTCCTTCTCATTTCCGTTCTATTTACTTCTCTTTTCTGTGAACGTCGCAACACCCTTTAACTAGTGTAAAATTATTCAATTGTGTACTTCACACGCATTTTCGTCATCTACAATTTAGTCGTATCGAAAGTCAAATTATGACTTGTTTTATCTGTTCCTTTTATGGTTATACGCAAAAGAATACAGAGCTGTGAAAATTATACCAATTCAATGACAACAACCGCTCCATATATTTTCTTACCTACCTACATAACTATATTTTGTATGTGGCGCTTGTCACCTATCATAAAATCATGCAAGTATAATAATTTATATCCATCTACATCATTAATAGCCTATTATATTTCCGCTGATGAGAAACAGGCTTTCTCTCAGAGAGGTATCTCTCTCTCTCTCTCTCTCTCTCTGGATGGGCCCTAAACCTACATGCACTGGTAGATTTTGGTGAATGTCATTATTTCTTTTGAGGTTTGAGGTTTTAAGTTTCTTTTTTTAATTGTTTTTTTTTTTAAGTTATATGTTTATTTACGGGATATTTACCGTGGTAAGGTTGTGGAATGAGCTCCCGATATTTAGGCGCAGTTACATGCAAAATAATCATATAACTTTAGTGAACAACCGTGATAGTTTAAAACAATGTTTTTGTCTTTACTTTTTTTTTGGTCATATTTGACATTTTCTTTTCTTTTGGCCGTTTTCTTCATGACGTGTAATATACAATATCAAACAACCAAAACCGCTCTTTTCTTTAAACAGACTGTAACAATTATCAATAGCTTTTTAATCTCCTACCTTTTGAACACTGTGTCCCAAGGCTAAGTCCAGACCTCCGATAAGAGCCTCGTCACCACCACCCCCTCGCGTTACGAACGAATTAATATCACTGTAATGCGCTTCCTGCGCCATAACTTATTCTTATCTTAACTTTTAAAGGACCATTCCGGGGCAAGTAAGACGGTTTTTATGAATTTTTAACGCGTGTTTTGAAAGATCGGAAGATACGTTTGTAAAGGTTTGTGTAATCTTTGGCTGAAGGTTTGGGGGGATTGTGACAGCTTTTAACGCTTTTCAGTTCCGTTGTTTTACCTGCGGGCTTATTGAAGTTATACTTCTTATGCGACTTGCAACAAGGTTGCGTTAAACGTTTAACGCTACCATGGAGGGGGAATTTCTATCTCTCGTATGGTTGCGAAATGAGTATCCTTTTTTCACGCTGCGACTAGCAGACCCGGTAGTGTAATGGTGTCGCTAATGGATTGAGAAGCCTAAGGAGCTAGGTTCGAATTTCGAGAAAAGCATGTTTTTAATTTGTTGATATTTTTGCCCTAGTCATAATTTTAGTATGCGCAATTCGTAGCGTGCGCCAATGTTTTGTTTCGGACATTGTTTTTGCACGATTGTGGCTCTATATGTATTGTATCACGATGATTGCCTGAGAATAAGTCTGCTGTTTAGTTAAAGACGTCAAAAGTAACTTCGAAATAGTTATTTATATTCATCCATGATTTTATCATAATAAAGATCCACTTATTTATCAAGCTGGCGGAATAATCTCAAAGTGTGTTTTAGTTTGTAACAATACACAGCATTCCTATCACTTGTATACGGTCAAACTTAACATGAACAAACGCAAAATTTAATAAATGTCCGAAACTTTAGCAAGGTAAAGCTTAAATACTTATACTGTTTTCGAAATATTAATACATCAGCAGCCATTAAACGTCCACTGCTGGACAAAGGTCTCCCTCTTAGAGAGGTGTTGCCATATACCCCACGCTTGGCAGGTGGCTTGGGGATCGCAGTACGTTCACCGTGTACTAATAGGATGCTGCTGCTCATCCTCCAGTGGTTCTGATCGCAGTTTAAGACATATTTTATGTCTTATGTATTTAGTTTCAATGTTTTTTTTTCCTGGGCTAGCGCCTTTATTAACTAAACAAAATAAAAGCTAAAACTAAAACTACAAATACAATTAGACTGCCCTTAGACCGTTGAAGGTCTAAAGACAATCCAAATGCTCAAGCCCACTACCAGTTGGCAGCGTACCCAGCATGCTGGCGGCATTTAGTTTAAATATTTATATTATTATCAATCCCTAATCGTAGTTTCAAGCAACAAACGTTAAATTTTTCAAATAAACTCCGTACTGATTTATCTCGAGGAACATTCCTTATCTGCTACAACAATAGTATCTGAACTCTGCGAGATCTAAACAACAAACAACGTGAGTTCAGGAGCCACTGTCTCTCCTAAATGTGAAAAGTTTAACCAAACAACGACGTTGTTTTTAAAACTACCTTACTAACTTACCGATTATTTTCTTATTTGTCTATTTAGTATACTGCTAGTCTGTGGAATTCGCTGCCTGAATGGGTGTTCCCCGATGGTTACAATCTGGGTGTCTTCAAAACACGAGTGAATCGGTTTCTTCTAGGCAAGCGTGCTCCAACGTAGACCGCATCATCGTTTAACATCAGGCGTGATGGTGGTAAAACGCAAGCCTATTATTTATAAATAAAAAAAATAAAATATTATTGATGAATCTAAGTTTTAAAATACATAGGTACTTTTGGTTTTATACTGACTGAGCCGACAGTTTTTTTTTACCATCCTGCAGAAACCGTAGTCCGGAATGAAAAGAAGCCTGTAGCCTAAGTAATAATCAATAATATCATAATAGTAATAATAAATAGTAATAATCTCAAATCAGACAAACAAGCGAAATATAATAAGGTGACGCGGCAGATGCAATGCATCACGTATGAATCAGACCAGGGTACTCACGGCCAACTGCTAACGCGGTATCAAACTAACGTTAAATCCGCTCAGTTGGAAAATCACGCGAACGCGAACCTTAACGCGCCCAGATACGGTTTGCGGTCGCGTGATTTTCCAACTGAGCTGATTTAACGTTAGTTTGATACCGCGTTAGCAGTTAGCCGTAGGGCCCCTGATGTCTCAATTCGAACTCACCTGCGTAACTGAGCCATACTAACAGTTATTGCGTTAAGTGGATTAGCGGTAAAGTGCTTTTTTAAATGAAACATGGAGAAATAATTATGAACCCGAACAATATTTGTACTAAGGCATAATAATTATTTTCCCTGTTTATTTGATCCGAGAAAATAATCCAAAATATAAGCTACCTCCAACCTCCTACCAAAGGTAGTTTATACCCTAGATTAACGTTACTTCGGTAATTGCTGTACTGACTTGGAAATCTCTTCAGTCGTTTTAAAGGTGAGCGGCGACAAACACTTACACACAAACTTTTGTATTTAAGTGTTTATATTTTGTTTAGTTAATTAATGATCATCTATAGCCTTTATATTCATTGCTGGTTACGGGAGCTTTTTTTTATTTGCGATGCCATTTGTCTTGATCCTTTGCAAATAGGTTGATTCTACCTCCAAGATAGCTACAATAATAACTCGAGTTCGCTTGAACAATATCAATAATCAAGTCATCAAAATATCAGCTGACGAACACGAAACACAACGCCCCCTCACAAACAATTCCAGATCAAACAAATATTTATCCGTTGCAGAGGCTGCAGTAGGCGGCAATAAATTCCAAAGACAAGATTAAACTTGTCATGGGACCCCATTTACTTAACGCAAATTTATGCAAATACCTCCGTCTTGTTAGCTTCCCGGGTGTTCGGAGGTCTTGGCTAGTGCAGATAGCAGGCTCGCTGCTTCTTGTGGACCTTATGGGTTGGAACGATTGCAACATTTTGCTATGGCGTTGTTGATTAATATAAGTACGTAAGTAGTAAGATCTTTTTGATTATTCTAGTATCGACTTTGCACTTAGCTAGTGTTTCACGATACAAATGCGTTCGTATACGTTAGATCGTATAGGAGTGCACTTGGGTTGTTGTTCACATGTTACAAGTTGAATAGTGCCCAAGTATTATTTTATATCGTTGTTTCATTGCACATTTTTTTTAAATTCACGCGACCCTAAAACTCTTATGTTATTCATCATCATCATCATCAGCCAGAAGACGTCCACTGCTGAATATAGGCCTCCAACTTTAACCTCCACACTGAACGACAGCCTGCCTTTTGCATCCACTGGATGCCCGCGACTCTCACAATGTCGTCGATCCGTCTAGTGGGAGGCCTCCCTACGCTGTGTCTTCCGGTTCGTGGTCTCCACTCCAGAACCTTTCTTCCCCATCGGTTATCGGTTCTTCGAGCGATGTGGCCTGCCCATTGCCACTTCAACTTGCAAATTTTAACAGCTATGTCGGCTTATGTTATAGCAGTTACATAATTCGACCAAAATAAAATGAATGGACGGGCCCTAACCATTGAACTTGCTTAGTAAAAATGAGTCAAAACCGTCGGACATATACTTCAACACCTAATTATAACCATGTACATTGTACAGTACCTACATTTGTTACATAAAATAGATACCGGTTTTATTTGTTTATTTACAGTTTGGGAAAGCATACGAAGGCATAATTTTGTCAGATGTTTCGTTATCACGTAACTATAGACTCGTGTTGTACTTCCTATGGCTAGAGACTGACTGAAATGAAGTAAGAGCCGGCGCTCATTTTGTAATCTTCAAAAATGCGCTTCTACTGGGCCCGAAGATTGCATGTCATTTTGGTTTGACAGTTTCATCTGAGTTAGCCTATACAAGTTGTAGACCATCCAACTCCATTTTCGATTAACAGAGCGCACTCTTATTGTGAAAATTCTTAAATCTCAGGGTTTTTTTGTTTACATTGAACAAACAATAGTCAATAATGAGTGATAAGTGGAAAAAAATCACCATGTCCTCCAATTGACTCTCGAGTATCGGAACGCACTATTCGACAAGTCATCAGGCGAGATGGTGGCCAAGCCACTTTTTTTTAATATTAAAAAAAAAAAAAAAAAAAAAAAAGTTCCAAAAATGGTAATTTGTCACTCCCATTGAGATAGACATGAGAGAAGTGATGAAAGTAATGGACCTGAAACTTGACCGAAACAATGTCAGCTGCAACATTGTTGACCAATTTTGAGGTTGAGTGATGATTTTCACGCCTTATTCCATTTAAGTCAATTTTCTTAAAATTACAAATGTAAAAATTTGAAAAAGTCTACTAAAATTGATCTCATCAGCAAGACCTTACTGTGAGTAAATCTGACACGGTTGAGTGGCAATCAATGTTGTATCTTATTTTGTATTAAAGGACTACAAAGGCAGTAAAATCAATATTAGCAAAGCTTTTAAGATTACAGCATTATTGAAACAGGTTTACCTTGCGATCAATATATCTTCCTCCTTCTATCCTTGATGTCTATATATTTTGTTTCTGTTATAAATAAATATTTTTCGTTTTATATATGTTACACGGGAATTACTCACGTAAGATTAAGCCGGTTACTCCGACTATAGTTTCAACCGCATTAGACGGCCTTTTTCAGTGCAAAGCGAGACGCAGCCACGCGCGCGCATTCACCTTGAAAAAGGCCGTCTAATGCGGTTGAAACTATAGTCGGAGTAACCGGCTTAATCTTACGTGAGTAATTCCCGTGTAACATATATAAAATGTGTGAAAACCACGTCAGTTTCAATAATAAAATATTTTTCTTTCCTTTTCTTTCTTAATCAATAATACAAAATGCTTTACTGCTATATTTATTTACAAAATACGGCCGTATCCTTTGCAAGTTATCAATATCACAACCCTAGAAGAGATCAGAACCTACGAACCGGCAAACTATCTGAAGTACGCTACCTTTTTCTAATTTCCTACGTTTACGCGTCAGCAGAACCTCGATCCCTTCCCAATTCCACAACCGAATGATTTATTTTATCAACAACATCCTACTCCACTATCGCAGTAAAACCAGGGCCACACCGCGGGTAATAAACTTTGAGATAATTTACCCAACCGCCTAGAACCCAGATACCTCATTTTCAATAACCGGTGAAACTGCAAAGCCGTAATAGTCGGTGTAATTTTTAAAAGTGTGCGTCATACCAAATATATCGTCGTGCACGCTTCCATAAATTCTATAGAATATACGATTTCAGGGTGTCTTGGAATGATGCACAGTCCGTGTAAATAAATATATGCTTCAATAGTAGTACATATTGTTAAATTTAACCTGTTTAACTTCAAATGTCATCGTCTATGTGGTCCGGGCCTATAACTAGTATTTCCTTCGTGGCTTTATTTCGCATTTGTCTTATCGCCGTTCTGTTCTGAATCCTCTTGTTTTTGTGGATGGATTTATGGCCTATTCGCGGATTAAAACGTCAGGTCGTAATGGAATGCTGATTGTTAGACAATTGTGATAAATAAACACGCGTTTGACTGACAGATGACAACGATTATAATCCTACTTTTCGACGAAAATGTTAAACTTTAGTCGCTTTTGTTAGCAGTAAATAATGTACTTAAGATTTAGCTAATAAACTAAAATATGTAGATAGATTTGAAACTTAAACTTACTTTGTAGATTGGAAAACAAAAGATCATCTGGAAAAGTCTATTTGCAGAACTATGTTTGTTGAAGCAATCTTGCTATTTTAGAATTAGAATAGGATAATACACAAGGAAAGCGTGGTAGCATTGGGGAGATCGCTAGACTTGAAAACGTGAGGTCGCGGGTTCAAACCCCGTGCTTGTACCAACCGTGAGAAAACCTGCATACGTACGGAGAAGGAATTCAATGGCGTATGGTGTATCCACCAATCCGCACTGGGCCAGCGTGGTGGATATTGTCCAATCACCCTTTCGGGGGTAGGCTAAAAGTTTAGCAGTGGACTGTTAAAAGGCGGCCTATGATGATGATGCCTATGGCCATTGTTTTCTTCCTCTAAATCGCAGTGCTCTAACAGGGTCTATGTATTATGTTAGAGATTTGGTTTTAACAACTATTTGTAGAGTACATTCTACGAAAAATAATTAAATATTTCTTATACAGTCATAAGTCTTTAACAGACTAACGCGTGCCAACGCGTAGGAGTTCGAAGCTTAAAAGTCTGCCATTTGAAATTTCAAGAACTGTTTAAGCCACTACATACGGAAAGAGCTGCTCCACGCCTGCACTGCTCACGTGCTGTCGGCGTATTCGGTGTGTAGTGGTTAAGCAGCTCAAGCGTGGACCCGCGTTTTTTGCTATAAAACGCGCAGGTCCACGCTTAAGCTGCACCTCCGATGCTGCTAAAATTTTTGTATTAAATGTTCCGTAAAGTTCGTTCGTTGTTGTCGTTGAAATAACGGTTCTCATAATTACTCATTTCTTCTCGAATAATTCGTCTCTTGTCTTGCCTTTCAACATTAGTACGCATCTTATTTCCTTTTAATACATCAATGTTGCGCTCAGACACTTCCTCTTGTACCGCGGATCTGTTTCATTAATCACGTCATTGTGGTCAGTCGACACACCCACGTATAGTTTTCTAATTAAAACTTTATCGCTATTTCCATAGAGTAGATTTTCATTTTTGACGTTAGCTTTAAGTACAACAGAATCGGGTTTGTGCAATTGAAACTTTATTATCCTGTACGCAGAGTATGTTTTATTTTTCAACTGTCGCAAAATAGAGTATTTAGTGGGATCAAGCTGATTGATTGATATCATTCAGGTCAGGGATCACTGCGCCTCCACTAATTCGTTACTATCGATTATTATGATCGATTGAGCTTTTGTTTCGATTGTGATTGGTTAGAAGATTATCGTTATCTTATTTATAATTATGTTTAGCTTTCTTTCATTAGGATTCGCATTTTAGGGTTCCGTACCCAAAGGGTGAACATGGGACGTCTGTCTGTCCTATCTTTAAACGGCTGTATCTTTCGAACCGTAATAAATATCTAGTTGAAATTTTCACTAAATATGTAATGTTACGGCAAATTAACTAAGAAATAATAAAAAAGTCAAAAAGTAAAAACGGAAAAAGGGGGAGGGGGTGCCCATACAACAATCATATTATATTTTTTACGTATTTTTGTATTAGCTCTAATGTAAAAACGGTAATCGTACAAACGTCATCTCAGCATGGTTATAGAACATACTTAAATGTATAACAACAAATTAATAATACATAATGGCCAAGTGCAGGGCCATGGGCCATGGGCAGGCCACATCGCTCGAAAGACCGATAATCGATGGGGAAGAAAGGTTCTTGAGTGGAGACCACGAAACGGAAGACGCAGCGTAGGTAGGCCTCCCACTAGATAGACCGACGACATAGAGAGAGTCGCTGGCATCCAGTGGATGCAAAAGGCAGGCTGTTCAGTGTGGAGGTTAAATGAGAAGCCTATGTTCAGCAGTGGACGTCTTCTGGCTGATGATGATGAATGGCCAAGTACAAGTCGGTGACAAGATTCTGTTCATTACCAAGTTAAAACTTAATTTCGTCATTAAATTTTGTAGCGGTACGGAACCCTCTGTACGTGAGCCCGAGTCGCAATTGGCCAGTTTATTAAATATTACATTTGGATTTTGAATACTTTTAATATCTGCCATATGTTACAAAGCTTTTGGGAGATTTTAGTAAGATTCGCAATGAAAACAATACTGGACTAAAATACAAAGGCATGCCAGACTTTTCGCACAAACTTCCAATTACTTTACTTCTGGATTTTAAATAAAACTTAAGCATTCGTTAATATCATTTGCTTGCGCGCCAAAAATGTTAACTTCCATAACACTTGCGTTCTGTTTCTTGTTATCAACGCCATAAAAGTTAATTTCCTCTATTTCATTTGCATTATTAAGTTAGCGAGTGTCTAATTTGCAAATGGAGTCGTGTCGTAGGCCGCGCAATTTGGCTTAAGCGGGAACTTTTAGCGTCGTTTTCAGAAGTGTTCCAGAGGAAAAAAACACTTTGGATGTTTATGAAAAGTTCTGGCTGCTTATTGCTCACCGCGGCTTCTGGGGAGAATTTAAACCCAAGCGATAATCTGTCTTGAAGCTGGCTTCAAAGAAAATCAAGTTAATGAACTTTTAACGAAACTGTTGACAGGCAGGTGAAATTAATTGAAATAGGTACGTCGGCAATTTTGAATCAAGCCTTTAATGATTTATTTATTTTTTGTTAGAATTTAAATTTCCTAGATATAAATACTCCAAATTCTTTCCTTCTTTATAAGAAATAAGCTGCGCCCCGCGGATTCGCTAAATTACTCGTTATAATCATCAGCTATTTGCCAGGGAAAGTCCCGTCAAAATTAGTCCAGCGGTTTTGGAGTTCATAAGGAAGATACATACATACCCACATACAACATCGTCTTTTATTATATAAAAAGAAGATAACTATAATTTTAACAACTAAACACGTTAACATTTGATTCGCTGGAATCGCTAGTAGAAGAACAACCCAGTAATAATAACGATTAAAACAACAATGAAAACATCATAAATACAACGTTTTCAGAAGTTAAAGCACCTTTTCTGTTTACAGGTACAACCAATTAACTGCACACTCAGGATATTAATGTGATTTTATAGAGTTTTTACTTATAAGAGATATCAAGTACCTAATACAGTGGACCCCCGATAATCCGGCCCCTGTCTAATACGGCGCCCCCTGTAATCCGACATGACTTAGAATTACATGTATGTTTGACAATCTTTGCTAATACATATAGATCACGCAGGTTTGAACAGGTCACAACTCGTACACGCCACCGCTATTGTGCTCGACGCGTATGCATTGTTTTACTTAGTTTGAATTTGACTACTAGTGATAGCGGTACGGCCTAGCGTGCGTTCATTGTTTACTATTTATTAGGCAGTGCTCTATAATCCGACAAATTCGATAGTCCGACACTGCCCTGCATAATGTTTGCCGGATTACCGGGGGTCCACTGTAATGCAATATTAAAAATAGATAAATTATATCATTTTGCAACTAAGTAATTTCCGAGCTCTTAAGTTTTAAAAAGTTTAAATCTTAGCTTAAGCTTTTAAATTCAATTTACTCGAAATGACTGACGATGTAGTTAATTAGTTTTACCAGTAAGGCGACGATATTTTTACCTTTATTACAGGTGTTATAATATTTGCAAAAAAAAATGCGTTAACAAAAAATACACTTTTATATATATATTTATTTAAGTATGTATTTAAAACTATATATGAATTTATATCAGTCTCTGGCTGCCATATCACAAGCTTTGCTTAGTTTGGGGTCAGATGATCATGTATGCAAAAATGTCGCGAATTTTTTATATAATTATATGTTATTCTGTAAAAATGCTTGATCTTTTCTAAGCATAGTAACTAAGCACTTGAATCGCTGACTCTAAAGCTTGTTAGCTGAAAGTTGTAACAAAGGAGATGTGTTGGCCTTTTAAATAGTTCTTTTCTGAAGGTATCTTTGGTTTTGTGCGGTTCACTTTCCCAGTCTCTTCGGTTTTTGTGTCGACTAGTTTATTTCAAGACGGGAGTTTGTTTTGTTAAAGAAAATTGTATGGAAGTTTCCTGTGATGGACCAAGTTTCTTGAACATATTTCCACTGCACTGAATTTATTTTATAGTTGGGTAAAATCGAGTTTAAGTTTTCTGTTATTTCATTGAAGATATAACAGAATGTTTACTTTTTTTTAATTTTTTTTATGATATGCAAAATATAACGGTCTTTATTCAATAAAAATTACAAGTAAAATAAAAACTATCTTAAATTTAAATTTATAACTAAAACTAATCTAAAACTTTTTTTTTATATCTAACTAGTAGGCCGCCCCTGCTTCGTACGGGCGAAGCCGGGATATATAGCCTATGTCAACCGGGGATAGTGCAGCATCCCAACAGTGAAAAAATTTTTCAAATCGGTTCAGTAGTTTCGGAGCCTATTCAATGCAAACAAACAAACAAACAAACAATCAAATCTTTCCTCTTTATAATATTAGTATAGATAGGCTTGCGTTTGACCGCCAACTCGCCTGAAGTAAAGCGATGATGCGGTCTACGATGGAGCACGCTTGCCTAGAAGAAACCGATTCACTCGTGATTTGAAGACACCCAGAATGTAACTATCGGAGAACAGAAACAGAAACAGAACAGAATAATAAAAGTGGAATCAAAGCGCTTCGTCACGTCAAAGTAGCAAAACGTCTAATCAGTAAAACGTTTAACTATCAAGACATTAATCTATATAAAAATGGACGATATCAACCTGGCAGAAGTCAAAGTGACATTTGTCAAAGAGACTTGGGTCATATTATTATGACTTAAGATGTTATGTTTCTCAAAGAATATAAATTCAATCTTAAAAAGAAAATACACTTGGGTGTCTGAGTAAATTTTTTCAGTCACTAAAGTTCTCTACCATAAAACATCGACCAAAAATTTACCATTATAATCTTCAGCAAAGTTGCTTACTAGAACCGAATTGCCTTCTGAAATATCCCAAATTACTTTCGCATTAGGTTTTTGCTTGGTCCGGGGGCGGTTCCGATTTATGCCCCTGTCCCGGGGGAGTTCTTATCGACGTCATAGCTGATGGACGACTTGCCACGACCAAGAACCGGGATGGGCTGGATAGTTTGGATATCTTCTTATAACATACGAGCTGACCCGTTTTTATGCATAGGGATTGGAAGATGTGCCAGGATGCCTGTGGGTTATTATAAATCATTTATCATAAGCATACAAAAATGTATTCAAATTGTTTAGACGATACGGAGTTAATTTAATTATTCCTTCCGGCCACGAGGTTCGATCAAGCGAACCACGAGAATTTTAGGTCCTTACAATTCGACCGATAGAACAACGAGGATTTGAAATTCCTCGTAGTTCGATCATTGGACATCAAACAAACCACTAGGATTATTAGGTCCTGGTGGTTCGATGAATTGAACTACGAGGATTTGAAATTGCTCGTAGTTCGATCATTGGACATCAAACAAACCACTAGGATTATTAGGTCCTGGTGGTTCGATGAATTGAACTACGAGGATTTGAAATTCTTCGTAGTTCGATCATTGGACATCAAACAAACCACTAGGATTATTAGGTCCTGGTGGTTCGATGAATTGAACACTACGAGGATTTGAAATTCCTCGTAGTTCGATCATTGGACATCAAACAAACCACTAGAATTATTAGGTCCTGGTGGTTCGATGAATTGAACTACGAGGATTTGCAATTCCTCGTAGGTCGATGATTAAATCGATATTCACGAAGTATTAATTATAACCTCTATTATTAATTAAAACGGTACAAACACCACTTACATTAATTAATCAAATATCAAAACATCACAAATTAGAACAGACAAAAATAGGTCAAATTATACATTCAAAAACACATTCAAATTCAAAATATTTTATTTCGGACCGCTAAAAAATCTATTGGGTTAGTGCAAACAAAACTTAAAACTATTGTTAGATAAAAATACAAAAAATCATACAACATTGTGATTAGACGAAGTCAATTACATTATATACCATTGCTAAATAAATAAATGAAATTACATTGCAAATTAAAAAAAACATAACAACCATTCTATTCCCAACATCCGTCTCTTTCACAATAATTTCACACTAATGACACAATGATTGAGTCGCGGGCATCCAGTGGATGCAAAAGGCAGGCTGTCGTTCAGTGTGGAGGTTAAAGGAGGAGGCCTATGTTCAGCAGTGGACGTCTTCTGGCTGATGATGATGATGACACAATGATTTGAGTGGAAACATTTATCAACACACACTTGCATTAGTGTGATTTCTTCAAGCTTTTAATGTAGCTCAAACGTCATATCGTCTCATAAAAAATATGCAAATTTTAAAAGAGCCTGCTGTGTGAGTAAATTCATTCGACTGCAGAATTGTGCTAAAAGCGTAATCCTAGTTTCAGTTACTGAATGTGACTTAAAAGCTGTTAACAGCGGTTCAACTGTAATTTAATCTATGACTCCACTCTCAGCCTAACAATTCATCACAATAGGTATTATTTATCGTAACAAACATAATTCGATAATTTCGTAACCAATTGTCAACCGATCGGATTACAATATAAATCAGGCTTGCCTCGAGGCAACACACAATTACCCGAAACCAAGCTCAGTCTATCCTTACTGCAATTACGCCCTTCAATCCACACATAAATTATTTCTATTGTATTAGTGATGCGGTAAACCGGCAAAATCTTTTTAGAAATATTTGTCCGGATACATTCAAATTTCCCCACATACACGCATTAGAACAAAACTGCTACTAGTTAAATACTTATTCTACGAAACCTACTAAATTACGAGTAATATATATGCAAGTTTTTATTGAAGTGAAACTTCTTATGCGACTTCCAACAAGGTTGCGTTCAACGTTTAACGCTAGCATGGACGGGAAATAGAAAGAGAGAGCGAGAGTTTCACTTCTTCCGCACGGAGGGACTCCACGCACAATTTTTTTATTTTTGGAACTAGCGGGTCGCTATTTATGTATAATTATAAACCTTTCGCAAACAATTTTGAAGTGAAACTTCTTATGCGACTTCCAAAAAGGTTGCGTTTAACGTTTAACGCTACCATGGAGGGGGAATAGAAAGAGACGGAGCGAGAGTTTCACTTTTTCCGTGCGGAGGGACTCCACGCACTATTTTTTTAAATTATTTGCAACTAGCGGGTCGCTAGCTATGTATATAAACCCTTCGCGAAAAATTCTAACTGATGGTGAAAACCACGTCAAAATCCGTTGCGTGGTTTAGGGGGAGTTTGCGGATACACAGACAGACAAACGCGGACAGGCAGACAGATGGTTTCTCAATTCTTACTGTATTACCTAGGTACCTTCAAAAGCAAACAGAGTATACTATTTTATATTTGTAAATAGAACGCAGCGTGCTGGGTATCAAAAGAATGGACAGAGTCCACAACAGCGCGCTGCGCTCCGTAACATGTGTGGTCGACGTTGGCCAAAAAGCTGCCAGACTAAAATGGGATTGGGCGGGACATGTGGCGCGCATGCACCCCGACCGATGGGCCAGGATCGTCACACAGTGGGTGCCAGATGGACGGCGCAGTCAAGGAAGGCCCAAGAAACGCTGGCGTGACGATCTTGACTCATTCCGGAGAGGTTGGCAAGATGTGGCGAAGGACCGAGATTTATGGAAGGAGATGGGGGAGACCTTTGCCCAGCAGTGGGACAGAATAGGTTAAAAAATTTTTTTAAAAAAAATTGTAAATGTAACTCTTAGTGTTTGTTGCTCTATCAGCCGACTTTACAATTTACTTGTGTGACATCCGGCTAAATGACTGGATTTACCCCATCTCTATCCCACACATGAGATTGAGACCGCACAGCGCATAAATACATAGGTATATTGGTACACAAAACCGCAAACCCCTTGAGTCTCCGCGATGTGAAAATTAATAACAGTCGATTGGATATGCGATTTAGTTAGAAGACTGTTTCGGAAATAATTTCCTAGTCTATTTCTTTTATGATACACGTCATGGTGACGTGATTGTGATTGTGAGATGACGTCGAAAAGCATTGCGAAGTCGCTGTCACATAATATATAATAATTATATAATTTTTATTTAATTACTTTTATTGTATTTTAATCTGACATTGTATGTGTTGACATTTATTTAATTATTTTTTTCTGGGCTAGCGCCTTTATTAACTAAACAAAATACAAGCTAAAACGAAAACTACAAATACAGTTAGACTGCCCATAGACCGTTGAAGGTCTAAAGACAATCCAAATGCTCAAGCCCACTACCAGTTGGCAGCGTACCCGGCGGCGGCATTACCACGTTGAATGGCAATGCTTATGCGTTGAGCCAGAAACACGCCAGCATTTTGGTCACGCGTTTAATTATTGATCTGAAATTGTATGTTTGACATTTATTTAATTTTAATTTGACTATTATCTGACTGAATGTATTTAATCTCTTTAATTATTGTTATTTTGTTTATTGTAGGTAATCTTGTGACATTTGTTATGATATTGTGTTTTTAAAGTGTTATTAATGTTATTAGTGTAAGTCGTTTTTGTGCGGTGCTAATTTGAAATAAATAATTAAATGGTGTCAGAATTGATCACGGTCAAATATTATGAACCAGTAATAATATTCCCTCCCACTAGATAGACCGCCGACAATGTGAGAGTCGCTGGCATCCAGTGGATGCAAAAGGCAGGCTGTCGTTCAGTGTGGAGGTTAAAGGGGGAGGCCTATGTTCAGCAGTGGACGTCTTCTGGCTGATGATGATGATGATGATTATTTTACTTACTAAAATTATTTATATGAATCAACTAGCTAACTAATTTTAACAGCTATGTCGGTGACTCTGGTTCTTAGGCGAAGTAAAATAATACGTTATTAATATTATCGACTTTTCCCCAAAATAAACATAAATTACCTACTCTACTGCCGCGATAACTAAAATTTATTAACTTACTAGCTGTTGCCCGCGACTTCGTATGCGTAAACTTTCATATAAACTTTCAATCCCCTTTTGTTCATCCTTAATTCGGCCCTTTCGAAAAATACTTTCTTAGCGGACCTCTACACCCCATAAGGAATCTACCTGCCAAATTTCAGCTTCGTAGGTCAAGTGGTTTTCGAGATTTCGTGTTTAATGAGTGAGAGAGTAGATGTATTTCGCTTTTATATATATAGATAGATAATGAAAATTTATACAAATTTAAAATAACGTTCGAAAATTTATTAAAAACTCTTTCATAACACCCAATAACTATACTCAGTTTTAATTGTTAAACGCATACTAAAAGCTATTCCACCGTAACGTAATTTATTATCATTAAATTCATTAATAAACAGATCTAAATTGAACCGTTGTAAATATTTTAGGTCGAATTATAAATCCGTGGATTATTTCTTTATTATGCTAAACATTTTAATTAATTAGTAAGTTAAAGTTCAGCGTTTAACTGTTTATGTTAATTTTGGATTGGTTTATAAATTATATTGAGTTATAATAGGCGGTTATGCTTTCTTAACTAACATGTTTATGGATTAACATTAATCATATTGATTTAAGGTTTAATTAGTTAATGTTGAAAAACATGGGTCAAAATACAAAAGTAATATTCAAAGTATAATTTCAATTTAAATCTTATTTTAGTATATACCTTTATAGCATCGAGATACAATACATATAGAGTCACACAGAGTCACAATCGTGCCAAAAAAACAGAACCAAAACTCGGCGCACGCTATGAATTGCGCAGACTTTTTAGCTAGTTACAAGGTAACCGCGATCCGAGTACAACGCCGCGCGATGCCAGAGCTACGATGACATAGCGGACAACTAACGTTGAACACTATGCAAGCGACATAACGTCTAAATTGGAGTAAATGTGGCAATACATTGTATTTTACAACCATTGTATTTTCAATGACGCTCGGACGTTTTTGACTGTTTTCACTGAAAGATTGTGACTTTACAGGAATTGTATCTCGATTCTATATTGTAAATACTAAGGTAGATAGAGCACTATGAGATAAATAATCAAACTATGATAAAGCAACTGATTTTCTGATAATATAAAATCTACGTAAGTTTTCACGGTGCTCTAAGTTTTTTTTGTTTGCCATTGGTGTAAAAACATTACCTTCTTTTTACGGCAGTCGGATGAAAAAAACGGGTGAAGTACAGCTATCCGATGCGTAAAATACGTATCAAAATTCAATTTGTATATGTCGAATTTCTAGTGTAATTCCGCTTCTACGTCGTTTCGAGTACAATAAGGATTTTGGTTAAACTATTTTCTCTATAGATAATTGTGAGAATTGTGTTTATACAAATTAAAAATGGACTTCCGCAAAGTAACGCCTGATTCAATCAACTATCAAAATTCTTAAAAAAAAATGCGAAATTGTAATTTCTACGGAATTTCATGCGTATTTTACGTATCGAATACTCGTACTTCGCCTACCTTACTGTCAATATATTTTCGCATTTAACTGTATAATTTTGACATTTTATTCGTTTGTTTCTAGTTTAACGGTAAATTTATTACAAACAGACTGCTAATTAATTCTAGAACATCGTTCCTCCTTCACTCAATCGAATAAAATCATTTGAATATTATAAGATTCCTTCCTTCCCTAATTAGCCTGGAACTTCAATCGCTATTGAAAACTCGTGCAGCCCACAGAGCCTTAAACAAGTTTGCTGAAGAATGCGAAACTCTAGACGGTTAGCGGTAATGGAGTTAATTTGACAAAGTCATGAAATACGACGCAGGGAAACTTTGAAGCGGGGCTGCGGAACTTTGTCAAAGCAAAAATGTGCTTATTGTTAAAATTTGTAATTGGTTATTCATAAATACTAAACGACGAAACAAAATCCGTAAAAGAAAAAAGAAAAAGAAAAAAACATGTGATAAAGAACGCACCCTGGCTGATAGTAAGCGCTATTTACGTCTGCCCATGATGATAGAACACTGTGCTTGTATAAATACTGGCTGAGTGTGGCTTGTTATGGTGCCAAAGCTTCTAAGTTAGCTGAAGGCGTCTAACATGACCTAGCAAGTACTCAGAACCAATGAACTAGGATTCGTAATTTTAACCGCCATCAAAACTTTGTTAGTTACTACTTGTATTTTTTTTTTGATTGCGGATAAGTCCGCGTTTGACCACCAACTCGCCTGTTCGTAAGCGACGATGTGGTCGAAGATGAAGCAAGCAGACTTAGAAGATACCTATTCACTCTGGCCTTGAAAAGGCCCAGGTTATATCTCTCAGGGAACAGGGAAGGCGGCAGATTGTTCCAATCTTTGGTCGTACGGATTACAAACGTAGAATCGAAACGTTTGATACGTATCCAAGGAAAATCCACAATGTGTGGGTGGTAGTGGGCCGTTTTCCTATTTGTCCTGTGGTAGAAAGGGGATGGTAGGATAAGGTCATTTAACTCTGATGATGATGTAGCTCCTAGCATGGTCACAGTTCAAAACTGACATCGAGTAGAACGATGCTTAATTGCTGGTGATCTAAAATGAGTTTCCTTACTGGTTCTTGTTTTAGCTCTGGCAACAGCTGCAACAAAAGATTTTACATTTGATTTATGTCGAATATTCCATTGTAGTTGTATCAGCTACCAGCTTCAATCTTAAAACCGAAACCTATCTTTAGAAAACCTACCTTCAAAAATCTTTAGAGTTAAGGTGGTACGATTCACCTATGGCGGGAAATTCAAATTTTAAACAGTTTTTTGGTCGTAGTAGCCAGGCCAGGTAATTATTTTTAAATAACACAGTATTTGCGCAAAATATTGGCTGTTCTTTACATTATAATGTACAATTATTTAACAGTAACGCACCATATTACTTACATTTGTGAATAAACCGTTTGAAACAGCAAAAAATAGTTTAATCACAAATGTAAGTAATAATGTGCATTAGAGATAAATAGCTTTACATGATTTTGTAAAAAATAATAATCAATTTGCGCAAACATCATGATTGTTTAAAATAATTACCCGGCCTAGCTACAAGGACAAGAAAACTGTTTAAAATTTGAATTTCCCGCCATTTGTGCAACGAACCACCTTAATAGTTTTCATTCACTTTTTATAATCTACTGCAGCTGGCAGATCTACTGAACTTGGTTTGAGTATGTCAAACTTCTTGTAGGTTACGGGCACAGGTTACGGGTGATCCTTTTGGAACTAAACCGGGACAGAATACACGACTCTACAATACTATACCGTTACGTCAAGTGTTGTTCCCGCCTGTAATCCATGCAAATGAATGCAAATCAAAAGTAACAGCTACCGTGACCCTTGACCTGAGTTTACATCCTGCCCATTAGGCCAGCAATCCATTAGGCCGCCTCGGTCTACGTAGTAATGGCCTAACCCGATTAGACATTAGGCCGCTTGGCCTGTACCTGTATCTCATCACTGAGGATGAACTGATTACAGAGAAATAGCTCCTATGAAATAAAATCTATAAGTAGTTTTTTATTGCTCCATATACAACAATTTGTGCGTAATATTTGGCTAGTAATGGTAATAAACGGCGTGAATCAAGATGAGAACATTCGTCTAGAAAGTAAAGAATAGAAGTCTGTGATCAAGATAGTATAGAACTTGAAAATTCAATGGAGACCAAAAACATCTTCTTCCAAGTTATTGCACGTCATGTAAATTGCTGCAAGTACCAAAGAAACTAACACTTGCTAAGTCTAAACTTCTTAAAGAGATGGAACGTTAAGAAAAAGGATAGGCAAAGTTGCGCTGGTCGTTTACCGTTTACTGTTTTATTGTCTGATCAAACTATCGCCATTTCGAGCTCTAAAGTTTTCTCCTTATGGTTGGTATTACAACAGTTGTGGTCGAGGTTTAGACGGGAGCCATACAAATTGATCCCATCAGCGAGGATCTGGCTGCGAGGCTTAAGGCGCAGGGTTAGGCGGAAATCGCACTATTTATATGAGCATTAAGTTAATAGTTGGCTTTGTAGTGCTGTTATTGGTTCAGACAGCGCTTAAGAGCCGTTCCCGAGGGGATCGGAGGCAATACAGATCAACTGGCAAATTACAGAAACCAAACTATTGACAAGACTGAAAGCAGTAAGTGAGACCAGTTCATAAAGACATCTGATATTATGAATCACAGCTGGGACGTATTCTAAAGCAAAAAAAATATTTAGTCAAAACAAGGGTGCACAATTATATCTAATATACTTTTCTACCACCCAAAAAACATTGTAGAATGCTAAAATAAATAAACATGCATGTGCATATGATTTTCTTGAATATTCAAAACCATCACCTTAAAAGATATTGGTGTGAGTATGAAATCCAAAAACCTCCGATTTTGGGGTTTAAAACAAATTCAAAACGCGAAAGTTTGAAAGTTTCTTTTGGATATCGGAATCCATGACGCAGTGTATTTTTTTTTACTTTTACATGCTTAGACAATGTGGTTTTTTTTTATAAAGTAATATCAGTTCTGATTGAATTTTTCTCATTATTATTGTTTATGTGGAAAATTACGGAAAAGTTTTTGAAATATAGGCAAAACTATGCAAAAGTTCAAATTGTCTCTTGCGATTACAATTTTTTTGAGTTTTTTTCATCATCTTTCTAAAGACAGTCCGGATTCATTACGCAACGCAGGAATTTCCATTTCCCTAAATTCCCCGCTCCACTATCACTGCGGTCCACGAGATTGCCAATCCTTCTCCATATAAAATATAAAGGCGTTGTTAAAAAAAGCCGTCCATTCGAGGCCGGAGTAACCCCTAAACCTTGATTTAGTTGCTAAATCTGGCCATAAAGCGGTAACTCAAGTTTATAGCGTAAATAAAGACGAAGCCGCAACCGCGCGTTTGACGAATAGCCAAGTAGGAAGAGAGCTCACTGGTTTTACTTGCTTTCCTTTACTTAGTGGAAACCTTTTTACTTCAGTAGCTGCTGGGGAAATTAGTTTTAGAAGTGGTAGTAAAGGAACCTAAAAAGTCCTGCGGGCGAAGACTGGATTCTCAATTCTCGAGATTTTTTCTTTCTCGACATTGTATTAATCATCTGGACGAGAATAACAAGGTATATGTACCTATTCTCCTAAAACTGCAATTGAAGGCTAAAACTTAAGTTGTATTTTTTTTTTATATGTTAGATAGGATATGGCGCTTGGCCGCCATCTCGCCTGATGTTAAGCGACGATGCGGTCTACGATGGAGCACGCTTGCCTAGAAGAAACCGATTCACTCTCGACTTGAAGAGACCCAGATTGTAACTAACGGGGAAAACCCATTCAGGCAGCGAATTCCACAGACTAGCAGTTTGCACAATAAATGTGGAATCATAGCGCTTCGTACGGGGTCTCGGAATATCAACCATAAAACGATGTCGATTTTTTGTGCCCGCCCTGGCATTGTATCCACAATGTTCCAGTTTTTCGCATCTTGTCGGAATAAAAAACAACAGCAAACAAGGAATTGGGATTTCATATAACAAACTATAACATTACTGGATTTCTTCAAAATTGGTTCAGCCATAGTAATAAAAATGAAATAAACCGGCCAAGTGCGCACTGAGGGTTCTGTACCACCACAAAATTCAAAAACGAATTAATAGGTAGGACAGACATCGTAGGCTTAGTATTAGGGTCCCGTTTTTACCCTTTGGGTACGGAACCTTAAAATAGACAGAAAAAACAGAGTTACTCATATTACTTCATTCGTTATGAAGTCTGACGAGAATGACATGAAAAATAAATAACTTGTCAAAAATATTTTCCAAAACTACTGTATTTCAATTCAAAGTCATTCCAACCCTGCTCTTTGCCTAACCGACGCATTTGACATAGAATCGTATGTAGCGGCAGGGACGCGTGCCAAGCTGGTCACACCACCTCCTGGCTCCTGGCACGGTGTCCATCGTGCTTTACGAGCCGGCAGTAAAGGTTGATATTGGATGCGGTTTCGGGCAGAATGTCTATTTGTCCATTAATGACTGCTAACAGTACTGAAGCGTCTTAGTTTGGCAGTTGGGTCGGATGTTATTGTTAGCCATTAGAATGCAAGCGCAAGGATAACATGATATAATATTCCTTGAAACATTATAGTCGCTTTGATCCTAAACTTGCGTAAACTGATTAAATTGAATGCATTCTCGGCAAGCTTTAACGTAGAATGTTTTAAGTGTGTGTTTTGTGTGTGTGTGTGTGTGTGTGTGTTGTTTTATGTAATTTTTTGTTATGTTTTGTTTTGCTACGTACTGGCAATGTATCGACAATGCCGCTAGTGTTTCAGGTGAACGCCTGGAGCCAAAGATGTCATATTATACTACGTATACCTGCAGCATTGACGGTGGTTTCCACTTACTATCACGTGGACCACATATCTCTATGCCGCTCTTATTAACTTTACTGACTTCAAAAAAGGAGGAATCAATTCGGTCCTTTTTTATGTAAACAAACACTAATCAAAAATATTTTAAGTTTTTGTTGTATATCACAGGTTATGTATTTAAACTAGTAAATTCTTACGTGTAATGCCTATTGTAGAAGAAGCAGACAAATATATTATGTAGTGATGTGTCATTTAGGAAAAACTAAGTAAAGGCGTTCGGGAAATTGCGTGACATCTTCTCGTCCAAGATACCACAGTGCCTCAAGATGAAGGTCTTTGTCCAGTGTGTGTTGCCAGTGATGACATATGGTACTGAGACGTGGTCCTTAACTGGTGGCCTTTTGGAAGTACTCAGAGTCACTCAGCGGGCAATGGAGAGAGCTATGCTCGGAGTTTCTTTGCGCGATAAAATCCGAAACGTGGATATTCGCCAAAGAACCAGAGTCACCGACATAGCTGTTAAAATTTGCAAGTTGAAGTGGCAATGGGCAGGCCACATCGCTCGAAGAACCGATAACCGATGGGGAAGAAAGGTCTTGAGTGGAGACCACGAACCGGAAGACGCAGCTTAGGTAGGCCTCCCACTAGATGGACCGACGACATAGTGAGAGTCGCTGGCATCCAGTGGATGCAAAAGGCAGGCTGTCGTTCAGTGTGGAGGTTAAAAGGGGAGGCCTATATTCAGCAGTGGACGTCTTCTGGCTGATGATGATGATGAAGTAAAGGCGAATTCTTTCTCGGTGTTGCTACAAGCGAGGGTAAATACTGACTGTATAACCTCGTCTGGTAGTTATTCATTATTCGTGTTAAAATTGTGTTGTCATTAACAACCTAAAAAATTTTGAAGTGTTCTTGAGGCACTTTTGATGAGGAAAAACAATGAACTAGCGTGACCGTCACGCTCAGATTCTCGTTCGGGTGAAGTCAGCTCGAGTCGACTAAGGAAGCGAGAGAGATATAGTCAACCTTGATGAAGTCTTCACTTCTATCGTGTGGTCACTTAACTTAAGCACACACTCTTGTTTAACTCATCATCATCATCACTCTTTTTTAACTACAATAATTTAAATATCTTCTATCACCAAAGTATATAAAGTGTTTTTCCTGCTCAATATTAGGGACGCTTATTAACTCTTATAATTTTATTTCCCAATAAAAATAATTAAAATTCAATAAAAAAAATGTATCCTCCAACTCAGACATTCCGAGTACTAGCAGATTATCTCTCCAGATCCCGCCACTTCAATCAACGAAATCCCAAAATTATAATTTCAATATTTTCTGTGAACATGTTTATCTCTCAATTCCCAATCATGTATTCAATACGTGGATCAGTTTTGGGATCACCAGTTCTTTCGTTTTTTGGGGACACAGTTATGTAATGAAATACGGGAGATAATTTTCAAGACTTTATGATTAAACTTGATCAAAGCTTTACCAGCTACAGTCTTGCGTTCAAAAACTTTGATTTTTATTCAAGTTTTTACAATGTCATTGCAGCTGTCACAGTCCACACCTTTTTTTCAAATTAATTTAGAAAATATAATATAATAATATAATATATTTACTACCAAAAATATTTGTATACTAGCTGTTGCCCGCGACTTCGTACGCGTAGATTTTCATACAATATTTCAACCCCCTTTTGCCCCCCTTAATTCAGCCCTTTCGCAAAATCCTCTCTAGGCGGACCTCTACACCCCGAAAGTACTCTACTTGCCAAATTTCAACAAACTTTCAACAAAAAATAAAACCCCCATTTCTCATCCTTAATCCGTCTTTTCCAAAAAATATATATGTTACCGGCAATGTGTATAATTCAGGTATTCTATACAATGCCTAGGCGAGATGTGAGAGAGAGAGAGTATGAGTGTGTGTCGGTGAGTGCGAGTGCGAGTGTGAGTGTGTGTGTGGGGGTAAGTGTGAGTGTGGGTGTGTTTGTGGGCGTAAGTGTGAGAGTGGGCATAAGTGTGAGCGTCCGTCTGAGCGAGCGTCAGACCGTGAGCGTGTGTGTGTGTGTGTGTGTGTGTGTGTGTGTGTGTGTGTGTGGGTGCGCGCGCGCGTGCGTGCGTGTACCCGTGTGTGTGTGTGTGTTTGTGTGTGTATTTGTGAGTGTGTGTTTATCAACACCTTGCTTTTATCAAAACCTTACTTTAAAATTTATTAGACCCATCTCGTTTCTAAGCCATGCTTATAAGCTGTTTTGGAGGGTCATCACGCCTCCCGCCCGCGTCGCAAGAAGTTTACTTCCTGCTCGCACGTCTCCCCCTTCCCTGCTCTCGTATTTTACACACATTGCCGGCTGAGCATTCGGCATTGTATAGAATACCTAGGCAAAGTTCAGCTTCGTAGGTCAAGTAGTTTTCGAGATTTCGTGTTTAAGGCTGGGTATAAGGCCAGAAAAATTTCTGATTTCACCCGCGCGTCTCGCATCACCCGCATTAGTGTGAAACACAACCACGGCAGCGCGGCAGTCGCGCGCAGCTAAAGTGTACACAACTCGCGCACTCGACCTTGTAAAGCGGCAAGGAGCAATAACACACAGGATAAGCATAGTGTTGGTGTACTTATTGTTTTGGCGATTAGCTGAGTTCGGTCGCGGCGCGCAGAACCGTAAATTGTTTATTTCACTTTTCAAAATTGTATTTGTAATTTATTTTTAGGTTTTCTACAATATAAAAATAATAAAGTATATAAATTAAATTGAAATAACCTAAATAAAACTAAACTGAACTATGCTATGCTATGCTTTGCTAGGTTGAACTTGCCGGGATAAGACCAAAAAACCCAAAAACCTCGTGGCACGGGGTACCCGATCCCGGGTCATATCTCCTAAACCAGACCTTTAACCCAAAAAAAATTACAAAAAAATATTTAGATTTTTACTTTTGAAATCAGTGAGAAATACATTTAAATAGAAATAAAGAAGGGTGAAAACCACCCCCTACCACGCCCAAATTTTGGCTCGAGGTAGTAAAGCTCATTTTAAATTTTAGTAATTTTTTTTCAGATTTTTTAAGGCTGTGGTTTAGGAAATATAACTAGTTCTAGTTTTTAGTTTAAATTATAGTTTAAGTTAGGTCTTAAGATTTTGACGACCTGAAATACCCGGTTCCTCAAACATTTTGTCCCAGGTCAATCCAGGCAAGAATAGTTAGCTTCACTGGCTATCCAACGATAGGTCATTTAGTATTTTAAGACTCGTAGGTACATAGTAACTTGAGTTACTAAGTAGCGAGGCGGACCCTAAATACCCGATTTTTTGAAGGTCCATAACTTTGGACACAAAGGTCCAATCAAAAATCTGACGTCATAGGCATCATTTTTTCTGGCAGACGAAGACGTTAAACTCAAAAACTCGGCTTTAGGACCTAACCCTAAAAACCCCAAATTGGGTTTGAAATTACGTAACCGGAATTTCATGTTAAAAATAACAAAAAAATTCAACACAAAAAATTCAGTGGTGTAATAAATAGACTATATTTATTTTTTTGGCTTTCTACTCTCACAATTTCAGGAAATAAATAATATTAAAAAAAAAAAATGTGTTTATTTAGTTGGTAGGCATAAATAATAATAAAATAGAAACACAGTAAACACACGTGTGTAGAAAAAAAAAGGCGCGTCTGATAAGCCCAAATTCGGCTATTTTTGTGCAAAGAATGCCTTTCAAAATATTACAGCGCAAAAATCCGGAAAGTTTTCGTAATTTTTTTCAAAAACCATCGATTATCTCAGAAACAGTACGTATGAGGTCATTTTTGTAAAAATGCTATGTATCTATATAATATATCTATGCTATGCTATGCTTTGCTATGCTATGCTATGCTAAACTATGCTTTGCTATGCTATGCTATGCTATGCTATGCTATGCTGTGCTGTGCTGTGCTGTGCTGTGCTATGCTTTGCTATGCTATGCTATGCTATGCTATGCTATGCTATGCTATGGTATGCTATGCTATGCTATGCTATGCTATGCTATGCTATGCTATGCTATGCTATGCTATGCTATGCTATGCTATGCTATGCTATGCTATGCTATGCTATGCTATGCTATGCTATGCTATACTATACTATGCTATACTATACTATACTATGCTATGCTATGATATACTATACTATACTATACTATACTATACTTTGCTATACTATACTATACTATACTTTGCTATACTATACTATACTTTGCTATACTATACTATACTATGCTATGCTATGCTATGCTATGCTATGCTATGCTATGCTATGCTATGCTATGCTATGCTATGCTATGCTATGCTATGCTATGCTATGCTATGCTATGCTATGCTATGCTATACTATGCTATGCTATGCTATACTATACTATACTATACTATACTATGCTATACTATACTATACTCTACTTTGCTATACTATACTATACTATACTTTGCTATACTATACTATACTTTGCTATACTATACTATACTATACTTTGCTATACTATACTATACTATACTATACTATACTATACTATACTATACTATGCTATACTATACTATACTATGCTATGCTATGATATACTATACTATACTATACTATACTATACTTTGCTATACTATACTATACTATACTTTGCTATACTATACTATACTTTGCTATACTATACTATACTATGCTATGCTATGCTATGCTATGCTATGCTATGCTATGCTATGCTATGCTATGCTATGCTATGCTATGCTATGCTATGCTATGCTATGCTATGCTATGCTATGCTATACTATGCTATGCTATGCTATACTATACTATACTATACTATGCTATACTATACTATACTATACTATACTATACTATACTATACTATACTATACTATACTATACTATACTATGCTATACTATACTATACTCTACTTTGCTATACTATACTATACTATACTTTGCTATACTATACTATACTTTGCTATACTATACTATACTATACTTTGCTATACTATACTATACTATACTATACTATACTATACTATACTATACTATACTATACTATACTATACTATGCTATGCTATGCTATGCTATGCTATGCTATGCTATGCTATACTATGCTATGCTATGCTATGCTATACTATACTATACTATACTATACTATACTATACTATACTATACTATACTATACTATACTATACTATACTATACTATACTATACTATACTATACTATACTATACTATACTATACTATACTATACTATACTATACTATACTATACTATACTATACTATACTATACTATACTATACTATACTATACTATACTATACTATACTATACTATACTATACTATACTATACTATACTATACTATACTATACTATACTATACTATACTATACTATACTATACTATACTATACTATACTATACTATACTATACTATACTATACTATACTATACTATACTATACTATACTATACTATACTATACTATACTATACTATACTATACTATACTATACTATACTATACTATACTATACTATACTATACTATACTATACTATACTATACTATGCTATACTATACTATACTATACTATACTATACTATACTATACTATACTATACTATACTATACTATACTTTGCTATACTATACTATACTATATTTTGCTATACTATACTATACTATACTATACTTTGCTATACTATACTATACTTTGCTATACTATACTATACTATACTATACTATACTATACTATACTATACTATACTATACTATACTATACTATACTATACTATACTATACTATACTATACTATACTATACTATACTATACTATACTATACTATACTATACTATACTATACTATACTATACTATACTATACTATACTATACTATACTATACTATACTATACTATACTATACTATACTATACTATACTATACTATACTTTGCTATACTATACTATACTATATTTTGCTATACTATACTATACTATACTATACTTTGCTATACTATACTATACTTTGCTATACTATACTATACTATACTATACTATACTATACTATACTATACTATACTATACTATACTATACTATACTATACTATACTATACTATACTATACTATACTATACTATACTATACTATACTATACTATACTATACTATACTATACTATACTATACTATACTATACTATACTATACTATACTATACTATACTATACTATACTATACTATACTATACTATACTATACTATACTATACTATACTATACTATACTATACTATACTATACTATACTATACTATACTATACTATACTATACTATACTATACTATACTATACTATACTATACTATGCTATGCTATACTATACTATACTATACTATACTATACTATACTATACTATACTATACTATACTATACTATACTTTGCTATACTATACTATACTATATTTTGCTATACTATACTATACTATACTATACTTTGCTATACTATACTATACTTTGCTATACTATACTATACTATACTATACTATACTATACTATACTATACTATACTATACTATACTATACTATACTATACTATACTATACTATACTATACTATACTATACTATACTATACTATACTATACTATACTATACTATACTATACTATACTATACTATACTATACTATACTATACTATACTATACTATACTATACTATACTATACTATACTATACTATACTATACTATACTATACTATACTATACTATACTATACTATACTATACTATACTATACTATACTATACTATACTATACTATACTATACTATACTATACTATACTATACTATACTATACTATACTATACTATACTATACTATACTATACTATACTATACTATACTATACTATACTATACTATACTATACTATACTATACTATACTATACTATACTATACTATACTATACTATACTATACTATACTATACTATACTATACTATACTATACTATACTATACTATACTATACTATACTATACTATACTATACTATACTATACTATACTATACTATACTATACTTTGCTATACTATACTATACTTTGCAATACTATACTATACTATGCTATACTATACTATACTATACTATACTATACTATACTATACTATACTATACTATACTATACTATACTATACTATACTATACTATACTATACTATACTATACTATACTATACTATACTATACTATACTATACTATACTATACTATACTATACTATACTATACTATGCTATACTATACTATACTATACTATACTATACTATACTATACTTTGCTATACTATACTATACTTTGCAATACTATACTATACTATGCTATGCTATGCTATGCTATGCTATGCTATGCTATGCTATGCTATGCTATGCTATGCTATGCTATACTATACTATACTATACTATACTATACTATACTATACTATACTATACTTTGCTATACTATACTATGCTATACTATACTATGCTATACTATACTTTGCTATACTATACTATGCTATACTATACTATGCTATACTATACTTTGCTATACTATACTTTGCTATACTATACTATGCTATACTATACTATACTATACTATACTATACTATACTATACTATACTATACTATACTATACTATACTATACTATACTATACTATACTATACTATACTATACTATACTATACTATACTATACTATACTATACTATACTATACTATACTATACTATACTATACTATACTATACTATACTATACTATACTATACTATACTATACTATACTATACTATACTATACTATACTATACTATACTATGCTATACTATACTATACTATACTATACTATACTATACTATGCTATACTATACTTTGCTATACTATACTATGCTATACTATACTATGCTATACTATACTTTGCTATACTATACTATGCTATACTATACTATGCTATACTATACTTTGCTATACTATACTATGCTATACTATACTATGCTATACTATACTATACTATACTATACTATACTATACTATACTATACTATACTATACTATACTATACTATACTATACTATACTATACTATACTATACTATACTATACTATACTATACTATACTATACTATACTATACTATACTATACTATACTATACTATACTATACTATACTATACTATACTATACTATACTATACTATACTATACTATACTATACTATACTATACTATACTATACTATACTATACTATACTATACTATACTATACTATACTATACTATACTATACTATACTATACTATACTATACTATACTATACTATACTATACTATACTATACTATACTATACTATACTATACTATACTATACTATACTATATACTACGCGAAAGCCCGTTGGTCCAGTTGGTAGTGAACCTACCTTCTGAGCTTGGAGGCGTGGGTTCGATTCCCACCTAGGACAAACAGTTATGTGATGAACGTTTGTGTTTGTTCTATACCTGGTTGTTAATAACTATAATCTATTTAAGTATATATGAATTATTTAATTAAATTTCATATAATTTAGATTTTTAGTAGTCTTTCTGACTGTCTCTCTCTCTCTTTCTCTCTCCACACGAAACACTTAGACTCTTGTAACTATATTACCGAGCGTACATAATAATAGATGCCCTAATGATAGATGGCCTAGTCGTATCCATAATTATTAATACCTGTAATTTTTTCATAGTAGCTTTACCTAGTATGTGCTCTAGGTCATTGGCAACACTTGGTTGCCGCATCAAATGGTCGCGTTCAAGCCATAGATTTTTTATGTTATCCATTGTTTGAAAATACAGTAGGTGTTGATATAATCGCACTCGGAAGATAAATCTAGGCGAATAGCAAGCGCGTGCGTCCTTCCCCGTTGGAGCATAGTGCGGTACTGAGGTTGAACGGAGCATGTTTCGCCATTTAGATGCAAAGCGCAACAGAATAAGGTTGAATATCGGACTTGCCGTTTGACCGAATAGTTGCTTAGAACTAAAGGACGTAAGTCTCAAATCGAATATAATTTATTATGAGAGTACTAATTAATCTAGGTAAATTTTGTCTTAGCACTGGAAAACAAACTATATTTTCCTTCGATGAGTATTTATTTTAGATATGTGACTGAAGTTCTATCCTAGAAAAAATCAAAAAAATCAGCAAAAAGGCACCTTTTTGAAAACAATAAAGTATCGAGTAAATATCTCGCTATTATGTTTCTGTCTTAGTGCCGGAAAGAAAATGAATTGAAAAATCACATATATCAATTATTACGTTGATAGGATATTTGGTTTAGTTAGAATATCATGGCAAATTAGCATAAAATTTCGGAGGCCCCCTCTTAATGAGTGAATGAGTAGATGAATTTCGCTTTTATATATATGTATATAAATATATAGATTTTCTAGAACTTTCTCGAACATTCTATATCGATTATAATAGTTTGCAGTCATTTTAGAATTTTTTAGATCATTCCAGAAATTTCTAGAACTTTCTCGAACATTCCAAATCGATTACAATAGTTTGTACTCATTTTAGAATTATGTCGATCATACCAAAATTTCTAGAACTTTCTCGAACATTATAAATATAGTAGGTATTTCCTTTCTAAAGGATGTCTTCAGATAGGCTATCTAAGTACCTACTCAACGTACACTACAAAGTGCGCTGCAAATCAACGCCAGCTTAAGATGAGCCGTACGTTCAAAGCTTCCCGTACATTCCGGAGGTCAAGTTATTTGGACCTAATACTGAGGGTTGTGATGTGTGTAATTTCTGAACTACGAAATCGACGACCTTGAAATTTTTACGGGACGTTATTTAATATACCTCCTTTCTAACAAAAAAAGAATTAATGAAATCGGACTACGCGGTAATGAATTACAACTAAGTTCACATTTTGACTTTCATCCCCTCTCCCAAGGGAACCATGCAAAATTTCGGGATAAAAGGTATCCTATAACCTACCTCGTAGTATGAACTCAAATTATGCTAAGTTTCATTTGAATCCATTGAGTAGTTTCGGCGTGATGCGCAGCCCAGATACAGACAGACAGACAGATAGACAGACAGACAGACAGACAGACAAAAATGAAAAAAATTACAGTTTTGACTTCAGTATCGATTATAGAGTGCCGTAAATTTATTTTTTTCAAAATATCTTCAATGTACAGAATTGGACCTGTTACAGTTTTATTATAAGTATAGATGTACAGATTAACAGTGATCCCCAAACTTGGCGAGGAAGCCTGTGTTTTGGGGTTCTGAGCAAGAGTTGTGTACAAATGCAAGCTTAGCGATATACTATGTTAAGTTATTTTACATATTAGATATTTAGCAGTTCAACATGAGATAAACTTAAGGCTACAAATTTGTGTTCTGCAGGTATGTGGGGGTGTGAAAGGATTGTCTGTGAGAGGATACATGCTGTGGTGTATAAGAAGATGTGAAATGGTGTGTGTGTATGTATGTGTGTGTGTGTGTGCATGGCGTGCTCGCACGTGTGTGTATGTGTGTGGTAGTGTGTGTAAGATGATTATGGCATAGGTATTTTTCTACTGATTTTAAGATATAGTATTAACTACATAGGAATTGAATTAGTATTAAAATGTTATACACAATAAGCTCTTGGACGTAGTAATGAAACTGAAGCATCAACAATGTCTACTATTATCTCTACAACATGGTGTCACGTAAATAAAATTATTGTATTCCTTTGTAATTCCATTGTATTTTTTGTACCTCCATTGTGTTGTTATTGTAATCTGTGTGTGTGACAGACGGACAGGACGATAACCATCTGTGGATCTGATTGGATGCGGGTGTCGTGTCTACAAATACACGTTTTACTCAGTTATTGGTGGTCGAATGTGACATGAATTTGTTGGAGGAATTATTGGGAAAATATACATTGTTGCTACCCTTGATTACGTACAATCTGTAGACTTATCAAGAACTGACTGTCAGAGCCGGATCGCTCTGTTTTTTTTTTTAAACTTCATGATTTATACTTGTTGAATCCAGCGGTGTTACCCTTCGACTAAAAATGAAATGAATGGATAAACATTGAATTTGTTTTGTAAAAACAAGTCAGACATATACTTTAACACCTAATTATAACCATGTACATTACATTTGTTACAAAAATAGGTAGCGGTTTTTTGTTGTGTATTTACACTATGGGAAAGCACACAAAGGCATAATTTTGTTAAATGTTTGATTATCATGTATAAATAGTCACAAGTTGCACTTCTTACGGCTAGAGACCGACTAAAATCATTTTGTAATCTTCAAAAATCCTCTTCTTCTGGGTCTGTCCATTCATTTTATTTTGGTCGAAAGTGTTACCCACGATTTTCCAGGTTTTCTGCATTTTCTGAGAGAAAGTGCTCTGTCCATCCTTCCTTTGTTCCATTTCTCTCTAACTTTATTTTAGAAAATATTAGGCATTCGCATTTTTATGGCTAATGGATGTGCAATGCAGTAAGCATTATACATTATACATACCTTGTACATTATACAACATTCATACATCAGGCGTGATGGTGGTCAAACGCAAGCCTATTATTCATTTTAAAAAAAACCTTGCATAATATATAGTTAAATACTTGATGGAAATTCTTGCTCCCATCGGTTATTGATTTTGCAACCCAATCTTTGGAATTTACTTCCGCGACCCAAAACTACGGATCGTCAAAGTATCTATTTGTGTATTGGATATGTTTACCTTTAGACAGTATACATTATACACCGAGAAGACAAACGTCTCAATTTCCAGTGGGTTTGAGAGGCTGTATAAGGGTGCGATATACAACCATAACATAACATTATTAGTTTGGAAACTAAGGTAACGTAAGTAATTTTTAAGTTTGGTGCAATGTGCCATTGATGCACTTTTTATGTTTTGAAAATATTATCTACTAAATGTATTTTAACAGAATAAGATAGAATATCTAATAGTGCAACTGATGTTGGCTGCTAATAAATTTAGTATTGAATCAGAATAAATCCAGGTCAGTAATGCAGTAATTTATTTGACCGCAAATTGAGCTTCGACCTATTACGGTTTGCCACAAAGTGCGCCAAAATCACAGAATGTTTTTGTCATATACTATTTTTTTTGGTCTGTGTGTAATACTGTGTACTTATGTGATTACTAATAAAAAAAATATATCCTTATTAGATGTATTCTGAGAATTTAAGAGATAACCAGTCAGTTAATTTCTAAATAGGCTTGATACAATTACAAAACTAATTTAATATGTTAATTTGACTTGCTAACTCAACGTATTTAGGTGAATAAAATAATGATTTTTTAGCGAGCATGTAATATAGATTTTGTTTGGCTACCTCTATCCCTCTTGCGCTAGTTTTTTTTTAATGTGACGTAGTCAGTATTCTTTAACATTCTTCTCAACTGACATTTTATTATACGTCTTCGTTTTGATAGAATAAAATATTTTATATTGCGTAGTTTTAGTGTACAGTTAACGCACCCTTACCCCGCATTGTTTTGACTTGTTTGACGAGGGAGACTCGAGGAATCGGTTAACGTTTATTATGTTTGGATAATCATTCGGAAGTTCCATCGTATAATGTTGAAACTTCTTGGAGGGACCGAATAACTGGAGTTATTATTGGTAAACAAGCTAAAGATGAAACTTATCTGGCTAGTCATAATTAAATAGCAGACAGTAGATGAAAGTGAAAATTAGAAATCAAACATAAAACAGGGCATAAAAATTGACAGCATGATTCTCTGACGTATGAGAAACCAGAGCTAAGTGTAATGCTACAGCTGTTCTAGATAAACAACCAAGACTAAACCCGTGACTGAAAATAAATTTGTAAAGACTGAGTGCCAGCCCTAATGTCAGAGTTCCTTTTAGGCCGCTTAAAGGCATCTGACAAGGCTCAACAGATTTTATAGAACCAACAACGGAAACCTACAGTTTAACGTGTCATCCAATCCTTGGTAGCACTCAGTTGTAAATACCTATACAACACACATAGGTACACATAAAATATGATACGTACTGCCCAAGAATAGAACCTCCAGCCGTCTTCCTTTTTTCCTGAGAACTACAAGCTAGGCATCTTCAAGGCTAGACTGAATAGTTTTTTCTAGATCAATGTGTTACATCCTCAGCTAGACCATCGCTTACCATCAGGCAAGTTCGTCGCCAATCGTAGATCTATTCTCTATAAAAAAATACAATCTGTGAATGTGTCTTGAAATCAGGAGTGAATTGTTTTCTTCTAGGTAAGCATGCCCTATCGTAGACCGCATCATCGTTTAACGTCAGGCAAGTAGGCAGATAAAACAAGATTATTTTTGACTAAAAAAACCTATACTTGTGTACTACAACATGGTACTGGAAGCAGCCTTCTATTTTTTCAATGTCACTTGCTCTTGTCCACAAGAACATTGTAAAGACTGATTGGACTGTTCTAGAAAGTTGATTGAGTCAGGCGTTACTTTGCGGATGTCCATTTTAATTTGTATATGTCGAATACAAACAAGTTTAGTAGTTTAGTTTAGTATTAGTTTTGTTCTAGAAACATTATTTAACTAGCAATGCTACGTGTTGGTACGTTATACCGCTTATTTTATAGTTCAACCAGTCTCTGCCCGAGAAAATGTTTTTGCTGTTTGATAGTGTATTTATCTTGGAAGTAGTTAATCTTTGTCTGGTTGTTTTGTGTGTGCTGAATTTAGATAACTGTTTTGATTGTGTTGTAAAAGGGTTGTAACGTAAATAAAGTGAAACTTGTTTTGGTAGTAACGCTATTATAGAGCCTAATATTGTTTTTAATTAACAAAAATTCTTTTTATTTCTCAAACGTCAATGATGTTCAAAAATAAATTGATTATTTACACAAGTTTTTTTTATTTATATAATAAGCTTACTTTTAACCGCCGTTTATTTGCGTTTGGGTTTGATTTTGTACATACTAACAAATAATTGAAAAAAAAAAAGTTTTTGGCGTCCGTCCATCATCCAGGATCAAGAAAGAATCAAGTAATTAGGAAGACAAATTCAACAAACCCAAATTTGACGGGGTTACGTCGTTTCATTTAGGAGTTTCTATGGCCACCTTCTGTCTCGTTTGCATTGCATTGTCGCCAAACTTACATAAGTATAAATTATTATAACACTGGCTTGCACTCACGATTATGTTTTTATCGGTCGAGACGATCGACCGGTTTCGGAGCTATTAGAGCCCCTTCCTCAGGGAAAGTACATAAGTCTTTTCTAGTCCTTTGTAGTCCTTTCTTACATAAGTATGTCTTTCAGCTCAATCGGTTGAAGATAACTGGTTTAAAATTCAGTTGCGAGACTTATCCCTCACATACATACCTACTAGCAGAACAAGTTAAATAAAAGCTTATAAAAAACATCTCGTGGGCAAACAAGTTAAATATTAGGTAGATAAACATGCTTATTTAAGACTTCAAATTTTTGAGAGCACTAAAATCAGTCATCATCATCCAGAAGACGTCCACTGCTGAACATAGGCCTCCCCCTTTAACCTCTTCACTGAACGTCAGCCTGACTTTTGCATCCACTGGATGCCACAGCGGGTAATGGCAGCTATCCTCGGAGTTTCATTGCGCGATAGAATCCGGAACGTGGATATTCGCCAAAGAAACAGAGTCACAGACATAGCTGTTAAAATTTGCAAGTTGAAGTGGCAATGGGCAGGCTTCATCGAAGAACCGATAACCGATGGGGGAGAAAGGTTCTTGAGTGGAGACCACGAACCGGAAGACTAAAATCAGTATAAGTTCTTATTTATCAACTTTCTCAAATACTTACCAAATTCAGCGGTTTTACTTAAATATTCACACTTCCAAACTAATTCCCAAGTAAAACCAACCACTTTCAAAATTAACTCTAACAAATCATAAAGTACAGGCGCTGAAACACTGAGCCCATAATTTACAGTAACACCTCGACCGTGCGATCCCAATATCAACAGAGGGGTGATATGTTGAAAGAAGCTAAGTCCAGTATTTGCCACCTCGGACCCCCAAACCACTTTCATACTTCCTCACTTTACACAACATCTTGTCACAGAATAGAAATCTCTTACTACATAAATTTCATTCTGTGAATTTAGACTCGGAAGTTCAAGAAACATTCTATGCTGTGGTTACGAAATGTTTGATGTGTTATAGTTTGAACGTCGAGATAGCAATTTAAATGGATATTTCCTTGTGGGGTGGGTCATACGCAAATGTTTGCCTGAACATTACCGGTGAGGGCACTTGTAAATGGATGGCTGTAATTGTAGTTATATCGTTATGTTTCTGTGGAGTTTTAAAATATTATTTATAAATTTGCTGTAGGCGTTAAAGATTAAGATAAAGATTATGTTGTGTCTCATTTTCACTGTCAAATCCCTCCACCAAGTCATACATAGAGCAGTTCATATCGCAAACTAGTTTAGTCGTTTGTGCAAAGGGAAAACTAGCTTTGAGACTAACTTAACTAAACTTTTTAAAACTAATCTGATCTAAGAATTTAATATTTTAATAAGATAATTCAAGCAAGAATTGAAGCGTTTTACAATAATATAGAAGAGACTTGGAATGAAATAATAGTCACTTTGGCTAACTGTCAAAATAATATTAAACATTACCAAACATAGAGCTTCATCCTTTCACAGAAATTATTCAAAAGGTCTGAAACTAAGTAAACTTTGAAATATCAAAGTCAAAGAAAATTCATGAAATTAAATGTGGCTTCAGACCTATGGCCACAGAAACTCATTCCATTTATTCCCAAACCAATGCGTAAGATGGTTTAGAAGATAAATTACTTTTGTGTTTCTTATTAGTTTACAAAATTAGGCAAGTTTGAATTTATTTTCAGGCAAAAATACTTATAAATTTTTTCACCACCTTAATTTTGTTGCCTCGCTTTTACGAAAGTTTTTGTGATAAAATAAGATAACTGAATTTTAGTAACCACTAACAAACATGATATCAGTAAAACCATTTTTAAAGAATAAGATAAGTTTGAATTGATTGAGCTTGAATGAAGATTCTTTTAAGATAGTTTAAACGAATTTAAAGAAAGAAATAAAACAGTAGAGATAAAAATTTGTACAGAGGTAAAGAATGAAAAAAATTTAGACAGGAAAATGATCATACCTAATAATACTTTAAGTTATTATTACTCTGATGTTCCATTAGGATAGTAAACTTTAATTGTTAGCAAAATAGTAGAAGTAAAATGTCACCCGGCCAGTTGTTAAACTTAACAGCTACATTAGGACCGTAATCATGTCTCTAATAGGGGTCTCATACTCCCTCTAGTAAATTCCACCAGTGAGTTATTATGACACATCTCAGTTGTTTTACCAACAGATGCTGTGTGGATCCGCTGTATCACCACTATGTAGCTGTTATACAGGATGTAAACGTAGAGAAAAATCAATGGTTGTGGAATGATAGTGGACCTCAACACCTACCTACCAATATAATTGTCACCAATCATAAAATTTCAAGTTAAAAGTAATAGCGTTTCATGACATTGAAACAGCTGGTATAATTTCCTTATTTTAAACTTCGTGCCATCCATACTAGTATTATAAATGTGAATGTAACTTTGTCTCTCTGTCTGGATGCCAGACTGGAGATGGATGCCAGTGATCTGGAACCGATCTTAACGAAATTTGGCAGGAAGATAGCATGCATTATAGAAATAAAATAAAGTATGCATCATAGAAACATAAGGTACTTCGCCTCAAAATGCGAAAAAATTGGAAAATCGCGGGTGACACCGCTGAACAACTAGTACTGAATAAATCTATAAATCTATCGGCCACCTACCACTAACCCATTCCTCAGTTTACATCCTGTATAACCGTTATATAGCTTCTATGTAACCGCTGCTATTTGTCATCGAAGATGGGTTTAATTTAAAGTGGTCATGTTGAGAGATTTATATAGGATGCGACTCGTAGGAAATGTGTTAATTTTGAAGTTGGGGACGTATATTTCCTGTGTTGTTGATATCATTTTACGGTTGAGAGTGATGTTTGGTTGCGATATTTTATGAACACCCGCAGATAAATTTGTTAGTTATGAGTGTTAAAACTACAAATATCTAGTTGTTTTGCCAGAGGCATTGGAATCTATAGAGAAACGGGCCAAGAAGCTCATCTGCTGATGAGCTTCTTGGCCCGTTTAATCCTTAGTTCGGGCTAAGCTTCTTAGTCTTGAGCATCGAAGTAAAGTTGCTAGTCTATCGGTTTTTTATCGGATACATTTCGGAGAGTGTGCATCGGATCTGCATGATCTAATTCCCTCCTGCCCATTTTTCTATCGGACTGCCAGAGCGGGCACGAAAAATCGTCACTGCTTTATGGTTGATATTCCAAAACTCGTACGAAGCACTTTGATTCCACATTTATTATGCGAACTGCTAGTCTGTGGAATTCGCTGCCTGAATGGGTGTTCCCCGATGGTTACAATCTGGGCATCTTCAAATCACGAGTGAATCGGTTCCTTCTAGGCAAGCGTGCTCCGACGTAGACCGCATCATCGCTTAACATCAGGCGTGATGGTGGTCAAACGCAAGCCTATTATTTATTTAAAAAAAAAAAAAACTCATAAGTTTTTCAACGAAGCAAAAAAATATCATAAAATACTGTTACTACAATGTCAAGTGCTTGCTTACAAAAATAAAACTTTATATTATGTTAGCTTTTACGTTTCTAGATATAACCCAGGTCTTTTCAAGGTCAGAGTAAAGATAATTCTAAGACTACGTGCTCCGTCTTTAAGCATTTAATAATTAATGCTATCTACCATCAGACAAGTTAGTGCTCAATCGTGATCCATGAAAACAGGGCTTAATTCAAATTAACTTTAAGTTGAAGCATCAAAAACAATTTTGGACACAGAAATATTTTAAAATTATTAATTAAACTTTTCTTTGTGAATTATTATTCATGCTGAAGAAGTAATTTTCCATCAAAATAACACAATACATTCAAATTTAATTAGACATTCAAGTAAAAGCTGTGGCAATTTAAAGCTTTTACATCTGCCAGACGTTAATGCATATATTTTGAACAGATAGGTACTAAATCATTTTCCACAACAGAAAATTTCGTTTTAAAAGTTTATCGTTTCAAGTGTCAGAATAGCAGTGAATGGAGAAATAACTGGGTATTCCTTCAATATAGCTTCGTCATCTTTCTAGGGTTTCGTATCCACAGTGAAAATAACAGAACCTCTATTATCATCATCATTTTTCACAACCTTTTCTATACTAATGCTTGTTTTAAGACTTCACCTCACTGTCGTCTGCTTCGGTTTTGAACTTGTGCTAATTATTATTAATAATCATATCCTTAAGGTGGTTCGATTCACCTATAGCGGGAAATTTTAATTTTAAACTGTATATTGGTCCTAGTAGCCAGGCCAGGTAATTATTTTCAAATAACACAGTGTTTGCGCAAAATGTTGGCTGTTCTTTACATTATAATGTACAATTATTTAACAGTAACGCACCATATTACTTACATTTGTGAATAAACCGTTTGAAACAGCAAAAATTTGTTTATTCACAAATGTAAGTAATAATGGGCATTAGAGATAAATAGCTTTACATGATTTTGTAAATAATAATAATCAATCTGCGCAAACATCATGGTAGTTTACAATAATTACCCGGCCTAGCTACAAGGACAAGAAAACTGTTTGAAATTTGAATTTCCCGCTATTTGTGCAACGAACCACCTTAAGTAGTAGATAGTGGATAATTACTATTACGTATTACGCAAAAAAAACAACAACTACACTTTAAAATATAATTATAATTAAATATAAATATATAAGATATAATATAGTTTTTTTTGCTCGATAATGCCAAAAAGAAGTTTATGATTTTAACAGCCCTTATAATTATTTAAACAAATTTTTGGGACTTCATGCTTATACTTAGAATAATACGGCAGATACGGGACCCAGAACAAGTATTTTTTAATTATTTCTTGGCCGTTTTATTTCCGCAAGGTTAAAACTTCATAATAAATCGTCGAAGCATTCGTCTTATGAAAAGAATAGCTGGAACTATCGCATGAAAGCTGATAAAGGATATTCGAATACTTCGGAGATCAAAGAATATAAATGGTGAGTCTCGGAGGGAACGAATCTTTACCAATTCGGTTATCTCGGGGATTTTGAGATTCTCCAGATCTGTTGGGTTGATTTCCAAAATGGTATTTAGAAGAACCTTTTATTTTGGGAGTTTTCACAAAGACGCTTTCAAAATATGTAACATTGTTAACTATAACTTGAGAATTATAATTGCGTTTATAGTTACATTTTAAGAAAGACAACATTAATAACATTCTAAACACAGATTTGAAATTGTAAATGGCTGCTTTGTCAAAACTTAAAAAGATAACAATTTAGCATATTTAGAATTTAGAAGAACTATGCTTTGGTTATTTTCATATAATACGAGGACTTTCATGATTTTGATATGAGTTCATAATGTTCAATATAATACGCTACCGCACGTGGTTTTTGCTAAACATTTTTTTTCTTACAACTAACATCCACACGTATCTATAAATTTACCATTCCGAGTGAGTGTATTCCTCCACCATCTTCATATGACATTGTTATTTACAGGCCCGCGTCGTTTATCACTGTCGACCCGCTATCATCTGTTAGCCGTTCGTTTTTCTACCTTTCCTTATCTGATATGTGATAGTGCATCGATGGAGGCCTTCAGGTGAATATATGGAGAGGGTCTCAACAGTAAAGGGTTGGATGATGCGATCTTGTTAGTAATAACGTTTTCTGAGTCATGAGGGACCTATATTATTTGTATCGTACTGCGCTGATAATAAATGTTTATTTACACAAGAAAGTCATACAAATCATAATTATATTCAATTTGAATTTAGCTCAAACCCAAAACTACTAAATATATACATAGATCCTAAACTAAACAAAAAAATCTAATCTAAAAGCCCCTTAGTGGAAGGACAAGAGGCTAATATACTGACAGCATTGCCACGTTGAATGGCAATCCAAATTTTTGGTCAAAGTAGGCACCAGCATTTCTGTCACCGGTTGCCTCAACCAAACGTTTGGCCATGTCCACATATCGTACTTACACTGTTTTTACTAATTATCAGATACAACTTCAAGGTTAAAGTGAATAGGTTTCTTAACCAGCAAGTAGAAAAACTTGGGCCTATTCTCGCTAAAAATACTCCTAGTACTACGTTTTCATTTTGTAGGCTTAAGTCTTCATTTTACTACATTGATAATAACATTTTCGTTTGTTTTTTGTCAGTTACTTCAATGATATAAAAACTGCAACTACCATGTTGTGTGAGTCTATATTTCCAGCTAAAAGAGTCAATCATGCGTATTCTACCGTTCACGCTACTGTATCTCTTGCCCGCACTCACTCTCTGGAGAATTTTCTAAATAAAAAGCACGCTACACTAATTCATGGCAATAAATTCTCGCAAATTAATCAAGATAAGGAAGAGGGACGCCGCACGCGTCCGCGTGACACTTTACTGCCAACACGGTACCTAAACTCAAAAAAATAAAATTTATAAGTAACTAGCGACCCGCCCGCTCGGCTTCGCACGGGTGTAATTTACGTGCGAAGCCGGCGGGTTTATATATATAAACCTTCCTTGAAAATTTATCTAACTGATGGTGAAAACCGCATCAAAATCCGTTGCGTTGTTTAGGAAGAGTTAGCGGCTATACAGACAGGCAGACGCGGAAAGCGACTTCAATTTATACTATGTAGAGAAGAGAAGAGATTTTAATAGCACCATGAAGGCTGGTACATAATTTGCTTAAAAATTAACTGCAGACGTGGCAGCATGCCGTTGAAATTTTGAGAATAATCGGACACGCAAGGTTAACTTTCTTGAGGAGGACAAACCAAACCAAAACAGATCAGATATTAGATATGCAAAGTAACACTAAAGTGACGTAAATGCCAACAAAGCAAAATGACGCACCAATCAACCGACTCTATGTCAAAACTTGATCATAAATTACGGAGATAAGGTTCTCCTTGTCCATATACTCGTAAGACATGTCACATGTTAACAACTAAAACGATTATAGCTCTTTCCGCTATTTAAAACAATTGAAACATCATCTTTGAAATATGAAAGTGTCTGAATGTGAGCGTAACCCATCGCATGCCCAAGATCTGCGACTGATCTGCCGCACTGTCCACCCAAGCTATCTCTCCGTCCACCCGGCCCAGTGTTCGCGCCCATTGAGCCGTGTAAAAAGATACAGCCCCCTATTTCATTTATACTCTGTTTATATTTCTTTGGAGCGTACCCGTTCAAATTGGTTGGCGATCGCTTTGATCGTCTACGAGTTGTTGGTTTGGAGGTAATTGATCTTTAAGACTCTCCTTGCCCGCTGTTTACACAACATCTCCTTCTGCTTTGAAATTCGATAGTGGCTTGTGGTGAATTTCAAGATTAGTATTTTGCGCTGTTGTTATTTCCTCCTATCTGTAAGTAATGATCTTGTTTAAAAAAAAACATCAAATTTTCTAGTTACTTACAATATTTTGTTCTTATATTATAAAAGGCTAAATCAACCCTTCCTTGGGTACTATAAATTGAACTGCCTTCACGTAGCATACATCTATTTTACTTGTTCATGTCATAACAAGATCTAGGAAATGCATATCTTAGAAGGCGATTTATGAATGAATGGATTCGGATAAATCACTTCGCCCACAGTTCAATAAGCCACATACCTGGACACCTCTATCAAATCAGCTCTGACTTCCCGTTGCATAACTCCTGACACAATACACTCCATACTTGCAGTCTAGACAGCATATTTTATAGTCCCATATTGTCCTTGCGTACACCGTAAAAGTCCTTGGTCCTGGGCAGAGCATTGTGCGCAAAATTTATCGTTATTAAACTACCACCAGAAGTTATCTATCATCTAAACGAGACAAGATATTGTTTCGTGAGTTTTGAGATCGTAAATAGGAGAAAGCAAATTATATCGAGTATAAATAATTTTGCAAAGATAATAACACTTTATAGGTGAGACAAAAGCTACTATCAAGCGCAGCAAATTACAATTTGTATGATAACTTTGATCTATACCAGCGCGTGGGCCTTAATGAGATACTGGTTATTGTTTTATTCAAATTATTATGATCAGTTGTTGCCAATAGAATTAATGTAGCTGTCGAATATTATTCATTTCAATCGATATTGTTTGTCTTAGTTTCTAAATATTACCTTTAAGTGTTAAATTGTATGTCCTTCTCGTATCTACTATAAACTTGCACGACTTTGTGTTGTCAGTTGTAAAGTCCCCAAAATTTCAGTTGTATACGTATAGGTTTATGTATAATTGTCAAGAAAGACAACAACAACCCCGAAACTCTAACCGAATGTCACACGCAAGTGTTGGGCCAACCACCGACGATTGATCCGTCCCAGCCCTTGCGTTTGAAACTTTGTCAAACGAGGGTGATGCTTTTAATGAATAACCACAGGTCTGGTCGAAGTGGTCGGGGAGTTTTCTTAGCAGGCCAGTAGTTGGTTTAAAGTGTCCTAAACACACGCTCGTGGCGAAGATAGATAATTTGTCTGAAGTTTTGTGTTAAGTTTACTACACTAGTTTATTTATCAGTTGCCAGTTTTATGGCTTTGTTGTTTGTTTTCGGAAGGAATAGAAAGATTTTTTCTTGAACCTGAGTTATTTTGTTTTTTATGTTTATCCCTGACATGCCTAAACAACTTTGTAATATTTAATGTTCTCTATAGTTGGCTGTGGCAATATACAGAGAAAAACATTTTTTTTATAAATTAAATTTTTACAAATTTAGTTTACATAAAACAAAATGTATAGAATAAAGTGTGAACTTGTCGTATTTTTCGCACTAACTACACCCTGCGGTTTCACCCGTATTGTGAGGAAAAATTGTGATGATGATAATGAAAACTATATCATCCTATCACTCTATCATTATATCACTCTCGAGCTCTTGAACTATACCCATGCAAAAAAATCAGGTCGATCCGTTGCTCTGTTGCTGTCTGAAAGAGGAACAAACAAACTAACAAACCAATAAACAAACACACGTTCTCATTTATAATATTAGTATGATTTCCTGAAAAAATAAGTTTTACTTTTGTATTATTATTTACTAGCGGTCTGCCCCAGCTTCGCACGGGTATAGATTATAGCCTATGTCACCCGGGGATAGTGTAACTTCCCGTCAGTGAAAGAATTTTTAAATCGGTTCAGTAGTTTCGGAGCCTATTCAATGCAAACAAACAAACAAACAATCAAATCTTTCCTCTTTATAATATTAGTATAGATATATGATCAATCATAACTTATTGTGAGTATTTATATTCTTTTAAGCTACTTTTAAAACTCACAATATATTTTATTGTTCTAAAACAAACCATTTAAGCTCCCACGATTGTTGATAACTTTGTTTGAATTCTGTAACTCCTTGTAAGGACGTATTAAATTAACCGGTGGATGGTAGTCTCGCGTATCTTATTGTACTTATTGTTTACCAAAAAGGGCTGCTTTAGAATTATATCTCACGCATTTTCCTTTTACGAAATTAATAGTAGATGTGTCAAGTTACACTGGGAACTGTTCTGACCACTTTACAATGAGTTGTGAAGTTATTCATTTTATGAACAATGTTGTGTAACTTGTGTATTATTTTAATAGGACTTCATTTCTTTTTAGGGTTCCGTACTCAAAGGGTAAAAACGGGACCCTATTACTAAGCCTACGATGTCTGTCAACCGACAACCGATGGGGAAGAAAGGTTCTTGAGTGGAGACCACGAACCGGAAGACGCAGCGTAGGTGGGCCTCCCACTAGATGGACCGACGACATAGTGAGAGTCGCTGGCATCCAGTGGATGCAAAAGGCAGGCTGTCGTTCAGTGTGTAGGTTGAAGGGGGAGGCCTATGTTCAACAGTGGACGTCTTCTGGCTGATGATGATGATGATATCTGTCTGTCCGTATGTCTGTCTGTCTGTCTGTCCGTCTGTCCTACCTATTAACAGCTGTCTTTTAAACCGTTATAAATAGTTAGTTATTTATTTACAGAATATGTATCGTTACGGCGGATTAAATAAAAAAAATGTGTGCTCCAAGTCTGCGGCTTAATTTTCGATCACATCGTAGCTCACCAACAGGCTAGTTGGAGAACAAATGTGGCCATAAATACGATAAATAAACCAGCCATGTGCAAGCCGGGCTCACGCACTGAGGGTTCCGTGCCACCACAAAATTCAATAATGAAATTACCAGTAATAGGTAATTTGGTAATAAACAGAAACTTATCATCGACTTGCACTTGGCTATTAATTATTATTGGTTGTCATACTTTAGAGTGTGTACTATAATCATGCCAAGTTTGACGCTTGTACGTATTACCGTTTTTACATTAAAGCTAATACATACACATCACACATCATCAGCCAGTAAACGTTCACTGCTGGACAAAGGCCTCCCTCTCGGAGAGGGGTGTTGCCATAATCCCCCCGCTTGGCAGGCGGCTTGGAGATCGCAGTGCGTTCACCGAGTACTAATAAAATGCTGCTGCCCATCCTTCGGTGGTTCTGGTCGCAGTTTTAGGACATACCCGGCTCCAAAAATGTCCCGGGTCAAGCTAATACACAAATACGTTTAAAAAAAAGTACAAGAACCCCCCATTCGTTTTTACTTTTTGTCTTTTTTATTATTAGGTAGTTAATCCGCCGTAACGTTATAAGTTCTGTGAAAATTTCAACTGGCTATCTATTACGGTTCGAAAGATACAGCTGTTTAAAAGTAGGACATACAGACAGACATCGTAGGCTTAGTAATAAGGTCCCGTTTTTACCCTTTGGGTAAGGAACCCTAAAAAGTTCCATAACATCCAACTTTGCCATATCCAAGACGCTGACCAACTCTGGAGTGGTTACCACTTCTCACCATTAACCATCCGCGTACACGAAGGAACCCGGAATTAGTATGCGCGGAGCCGACCGCGGCAATTACACGGTCCGATCCGATCTGAATCACAAATGGCGCGGCCGAATACCCGGCCTGGAGGTGACGGGGTAATGTGATGAAACGAAGCCGGGTGCACACTACTCGAGGAGAAACACAGAAAAAAATTGTGCGTGGAGTCCCTCCGCGCGGAAGTTATACTTCAACAAGGAACCCTAAAATTATAACTAGGGCAAAAATATCAACAATTTAAAAACATGTTTTTCTGGAGATTCGAACCTAGCTCCTTAGGCTTCTCAATCCATTAGCGACACCATCAGACTACGGGTCTGCTAGTCGCAGCGCGAAAAAAGGATACGCATTTCGCAACCAGAGAAAAATTCCCCCTCCATGGTAGCGTTAAATGTTTAACGCAACCTTGTTGCAAGTCGCATAAGAAGTATAACTTCAATAAGAAATGAGATCAAAATATACAGTCTTATACATAGTTACTCAGGACAAATAAACCGGTCAAGTGCAAGTCGGGCTCGCGCACTGAAGGCTCCGTACCAACGCAAAATTCAAAAACGAAATTACCAGGTATAACTTGGTCATGAACAGGAATTTATCACCGACTCGCATTTGGCCATTATTTATTATTGTTGTTATATTTTAGAGTGTGTTCTATAATCATGCTAAGTTTGACGTTTGTACGTATTACCGTTTTTATATTATATCTGTCATGATTTCTAACTTATTTCAATTATTTCTTTGTTAGGCGCCGTGACTAGCTGACTTTTATGTTTTTGAGGGGGTGAAGCAGAGGAAGTGGCGGCCGACTAGTCCCACCTACAGCGGGGCGCAACGCGTGAATCTCGCCGCAACGCGACGTCCTTCACTTATAGACAGCTATAGACATGTAATTTCGTCGGTCCACAGCATAGCTCCGTTGGCGCAGTGGTCTGGCCCCGCGCTGGTAAACCACGAATGCCCGGTTCAAATCTGTAGTATGTAGATATTTTTGGACTCAATTTTTTATCATAACACTAAATCAAAGGATACGGCCGTTTCTGCCACATATTTTGAGACTCGTAGGAGTGCTCTTTTTATGTTTTGATGGGCATCAAAACATAAAAAAAGCACTCCCATTGATCTAAAATCATGAAATTTAGCAAGAAACAATCTCTTATCACAAGTAAAGGGAAAAATGCAAAGGCCAGAAATGGTTAGTTCCATTTAAAAAAAAACAGCCAAGTGCGAGACGGGCTCGCGCACTGAGGGTTCCGTACCACAACGTAACTTGTTAGGTACTAAAGTAAAAAAAAGTGAATAAAGCCCAGGCGGTCACCCATCCAAGTACCAGCCGCACCCGACGTTGCTTCACTTCGGTGATCGTACGAGAACTGGTGGTGAACAGAAGTTGACACCGACTCGAACTTGGCCATTATTTATTATTTGTATTTGTAGTTGTTGTTTTTTTAGTGTGTACTATTATCATGGAAAATGCCATGTGAAAGATACAGCCGTTATTAGGTGTGTGTACGTTCCCGATGAAAAAAAAAACGTTTTAGCGCAAAACAAACTTAACTTTGTTATTTAAAAACTGTTGTCTCCATACATCGACCTAGGTTGCGATCAGTTTATCAAATGCAAAAATGTTTACAATCTCGAATATTAGGGTTCCGTACCCAAAGGATAAAACGGGACCCTATTACTAAGCGTACGATGTATGCCTGTCTGTCCGTCCCAAGTTATTTAGAACTTTTTTAGTTTTATTGAAGACTAGCTGCGCCCCGCGGTTTTACCTGCGTAGTGATGAAAATTGGTGATCATGATGATGAAAACAGTATTTTTTTTTCTCTTTCAACATAAGCTATCTGACAGGGAAAATCCCGTCAAAATCTGTTCAGCCATTTTGGAGTCTATATGGAACATCATCATCATCAGCCTTCATAGGAAACATACATACATATACATACATACACACATCGCCTTTTACATGTGTAGAGAAGATAGATAATTATTATGTTCAAAGAAGACTGTAACACCTTTTTAGGGTTCCGTAGAACTACAAAGAACCCGTACTACTTGTGTTCGTTCTGTCCATCCGTCTGTCTGTCTGTATGTCCATTCCAAGTTGTTTAGAACTTTTTAACTTTTATAGTAGACTAGCTGCGCCCCGTGGTTTCACCCGCGTAGTGATGAAAATTGGTGAAGATGATGACAATGAAGATGAAAAGCAGCATTTTTTCCTCTTGTTATAACATCAGCTACCTGAGAGTGAAAATCCCGTCAAAAACAGGTCAGCCATTATGGAGTCTATACGGAATATCATCATCATCAGCCTTCATAGGAAACATACAAACATACATCGCTTTTTATATGTATATAGAAGAAATATAAACTCCAAAAATACTGTAATACCTTTTTAGGGTTCCGTAGAATTACAAGGAACCCATATAAGTTCGTTCTGCCCATCCGTCTGTCTGTCTGTCTGTCCATCCTAAGTTGTTTAGAACTTTCTAACCTTTATAGTAGACTAGCTGCGCCCCGCGGTTTCACCGTGTACTGATGGAAAATGGTGATGATGATGATGATGATGATGAAAAGATCAATTTTTTCTCTTCTTATAACATCAGCTATCTGAGAGTGAAAACCCTGTCACAATCAGTTCAGACATTTTGGAGTCTATACGGAATATCATCATCATCATCATCAGCCTTCCTAGGGAACATACATACAAACATCGCTTTTAGCGTATATCGAAGAAAGATAAACTCAAAGAAGACTGTAACACCTTTTTAGGGTTCCGTAGAACTACAAGGAACCCATATAAGTTCGTTCTGTCCACCCGTCTGTCTGTCTGTCCATCCCAAGTTGTTTAGAACTTTCTAACTTTTATAGTAAACTAGCTGCGCCCCACGGTTTCACCCGCGTAGTGATGCAAAATAGTGATGATGATGATGATGAAAAGTTCAATTTTTTTCTTTCCTTATAACATCAGCTATCTGAGAGTGAAAATCCCGTCAAAATTTGTTCAGCCATTTTGAAGTCTATACGGAATATTATCATCATCATCATCAGCGTTCGTAGGGAACATACATACATACATCGCTTTTTACGTATATAGAAGAAAGATATACTCAAAGAAGACTGTAACACCTTTTTAGGGTTCCGTAGAACTACAAAGAACCCATAATTATAAGTTCGTTCTGTCCACCCGTCTGTCTGTCTGTCCAGCCCAAGTTATTTAGAACTTTCTAACTTTTATAGTAGACTAGCTGCGCCCCACGGTTTCACCCACGTAGTGATGAAAAATCATGATGATGATGAAAAGTTTCATTTTGCTCTCCTTATAACATCAGCTATCTGCCAGTGAAAATCCCGTCAAAATGGGTTTGGCCAATTTTGAGTTTATACGGAATATCATCATCATCAGCCTTCATAGGAAACATACATACATATACATGCATACACATATCGCCTTATATATGTGTATAGAAGAAATATATATTATTCAAAGAAGACTGTAACACCTTTTTAGGGTTCCGTAGAATTACAAGGAACCCATATACGTTCGTTCTGCCCATCCGTCTGTCTGTCTGTCTATCCGTCCTAAGTTGTTTCGAACTTTCTAACTAAGCTAGCTGTGCCCTGCGGTTTCACTCATGAAGTGATAAAAAAAAAGGTGATGATGATGATGAAACGTAGAATTTTTTCTCTCCTTATAACATCAGCTATCTGAGAGTGAAAATCCCGTCAAAATCAGTTCAGCCATTTTGGACTCTATACGGAATATCATCATCATCATCATCAGCCTTCACAGGAAACATACATATATACACATCGCCTTTTATATGTGTAGAGAAGATAGATAATTATTATGTTCAAAGAAGACTGTAACACTTTATTTAGGGTTCCGTAGAATTACAAAGAACCCATATACTTATGTTCATTCTGTCCATGTCTGTCTGTCTGTCTGTCCATTCCAAGTTGTTTAGAAATGTTAACCTTTATAGTAGACTAGCTGCGCCCCGCGGTTTCACCCGCGTAGTGATGAAAATTTATGATGATGATGAAGATGATGATGAAAAGCAGCATTATTTCCTCTCGTTATAACATCAGCTATCTGAGAGTGAAAATCCCGTCAAAATCAGTTCAGCCATTTTGGAGTTTTTACGGAATATCATCATCATCATCAGCCTTCATAGGGAACATACATACATACATACATACATCGCTTTTAATATGTATAGAAGAGAGATATACTCAAAGAAGACTGTAACACCTTTTTAGGGTTCCGTAGAATTACAAGGAACCCATATAAGTTCGTTCTGCCCATCCGTCTGTTTGTCTGTCTGTCTATCCATCCAAAATTGTTTCGAACTTTCTAACTTAGCTAGCTGCGCTCTGCGGTTTCACCCATGTAGTAATGAAAAAAAGTGATGATGATGATGATGAAAAGTAGTATTTTTTTTCTCTCCTTATAACATCAGCTATCTGAGAGTGAAAATCCCGTCAAAATCAGTTCAGCCATTTTGGAGTCTATATGGAATATCATCATCATCATCAGCCTTCGTAGGAAACATACATACATATACATACATACACACATCGCCTATTATATGTATAGAGAAGATAGATAATTATTATGTTCAAAGAAGACTGTAACACTTTATTTAGGGTTCCGTAGAATTACAAAGAACCCATATACTTATGTTCATTCTGTCCATCTGTCTGTCTGTCTGTCCATTCCAAGTTGTTTAGAAATGTTAACCTTTATAGTAGACTAGCTGTGCCCCGCGGTTTCACCCACGTAGTGATGCAAAATAGTAATGATGATGATGATGATTAAAAATAGCATTTTTGCTCTCCTTATTACATGTGTTATCTGACAGTGAAAATCCCGTCAAAATCGGTTTGGCCATTTTTGAGTCCATACGGAATATCATCATCATCATCAGCCTTCATAGGGAACATACATACATACATACATACATCGCTTTTTATATGTATATAGAAGAAAGATATACTCAAAGAAGACTGTAACACCTTTTTAGGGTTCCGTTGAACTACAAGGAACCCATATAAGTTCGTTCGTCCATCCGTCTGTCTCTGTCCATCCCAAGTTGTTTAGAACTTCCTAACCATTATAGTAGACTAACTGCACGCCGCGCATTCACCTGCGTAGTAATGAAAAAAATTGTGATGATGATGATGAAAAGTTGTAAATTTTTTTCTCGTCATAACATCAGCTATCTGATAGTGAAAATACCATCAAAATCGGTCCTGCAGTTTTCGAGTCTATAAAGAACGTTACAGACACACACATACGCACACGACGAATTATTTCAAAAACATTAGAAAAATAACAAAAAGAAAATGGAAAATGTGAGAATTGAACCCGAAGCCTACTCACAGTCGCAGGAACTTATCCATTGCGTCAACCACTCGTCCAATTGAAATATGATGCTAGTGGTGAAATTATGCTTCTAATATATAAAATAATATAAATGTACAAACAAATCGTCACAAAATGTAAGGTAGCATCAGGTAGCCCGCCTGCTTGTTTGCCACCTGTGGCAAATAAAAAAAAGTAGACTAACTGTGCTCTGCAGGTTCACCTGCGAAGTAATGAAAATATGATGATGATGATGATGATGAAAAGTTGCCAATTTTTTTTCTCCTCATAACATCAGCCATCTGACAGTGGAAGTCCCATCAAAATCGCTCCTACCGTTTTCATGTAAAGAACATTACACACAAGCATACAAACACAAACACACACACACACACACACACACACACACGCATGCATGCACGCACATGACGTATTATTTTAAAAACATAAAAAAAAAATACAAAAAGAAAATTGGTAAATATGAGATTTGAACCCTGAACCTTACTCACAGTCGCAGAGAACTTATCCAATACGTCGAACCGTTCGGCCAACTGGACTATGAAAATTGTGGTGAAATTATGCTTTATAAAATAACATATACAAACAAATCGTTACAAAATGTAATTTTCATTCGCCTGCCTTTTTAGTACTTATAATCCAAGAAAACATAGCGGATAAGGTAGGTACTTACTTTACAACTTCCGTCAAGGTGTTTTTGTGTCATAAAGTTGAGATTATATTTTGGAGAGGTTAGCGGAACAAAGCGACACACGTCCGTCTAGCAGCGCGCCTCAGCGGTCTCTGTCACATCGCGTAAAAATAAAAGAGAAGTGAAAAGACGCCGCGGCGGCACGACGTTTCGTTCGACACGTTCGAGCCAGTTTATGATTAAATTAATTAATAGTTAGAAAAATTGAATTTTAACCGATAAATAAAAACTATGATGCTATTTGTAACAATATTTCACATCATTCTTGTAAATTTTGTAAAGATTTGTTCATAAATAGTCGAGATAAAATTGTATGCGTTTAGGTAAATTTCAAGGTTAGAGGTTATTTCATGATTTTTTTCTATCGAGAAAATTTATCGGAATCGTGTTTTGGATCCAATGGTCCACTCAGAAATATGATCAAAATTACCAATTTTTTTTTTTACTGCTTTAAAATGAATACATTATCTTAAAAAATTGTTCTGTGAAGCCTTTTTCACTGTAAGACCGCCTTAAACCTTTTGGTATCTAATTTGACTAACAGTCTTTTTATTTAAAATGGCGGTTGGAAACGTGTTGACTCGGGAGTCTCGGCAATTGTGCAAATAGTGGGGGTAGGAAGAAGATAATGCGGTAGGATGTTGGAAAGAGGGACTTTAGTCTGGCTTGAGCGTTCATAGCGAAAGCATATTGGTCTGAAAACTGTAATAAGTAGGAATAAAGAATAAGAATATGATTAAAGTTATATAAAAGTGAGAACTGGATTATGATTTATCACATATCTAATACAAAAATACCCTAAAACTAGTCCTTTGTTGTATGGGGACCTACCCCCATTCTTTTTTACTTTTTGAAACCGCCATAACATGATATATTCTGTAAAAAATTCAAGTGGCTATCTATTACGGTTCGAAAGATACAGCTGTTTAAAAGTAAGACAAACAGACAGTCAGATATCGTATGCTTAGTAATAGGGTCCCGTTTTTACCCTTTGGGTACGGAACCCGAAAAAGAACAAAATCAATACAAAGAAGAAAAAAAATACGTAGCTGAATATTGAAATCATGAAAATGACTGGATAGGAGCGGCATATACGGACAAAAGTAGCTAACTATTTTAAATACAGATATACACAAAAGATCTGTGATTTTTAAGGTAATTCTTAGATTCAAAGATTAAATTAAGTTTTATTTCGAAGACGGGTATGCATCCGCCCTAAATCCTACAAGAGCCTCCACTTTCGCTGAATGTGATCCGTATAATAGTCCAATGGATTGGAGTCACACGTCACGTCCAGTTAATTATCGCACGTCACACTAACCTTTGTATCCTGAAACATACATAAATATTAATAGCGACAGTTTAAAGAGATACAGAATCATAATCAGCTGGAATTTTGGCGCCAACGCCAAAAAAAAGTCACCTCATTATACTATACGGATTATGGAGTGTAAGGGGAACACTCTCGAAGCCAAAAGAAGGTAATTGTACTCATCATTATGAACCACTTTTAGTATGGGACCAAGCCTGAAAACGCGAAAAAAATATCAGCTGTTCCATGCAATTTTTCGAGTGTCAATGGCCGTTTTATATGAGTCCAATGACGTCTCAAAATAATTACTGTTTATTCACGTTGTTACCAAAACTATATAGACATTTCTAGAAAAGTCTACACCAGTTTACTGGGTTGTGACTTTGACTTGATCGTAACTTACTTTGCTTGACTCTGACTTGTTCAAGTTATCTACGTTTTGTCCTACGAATAATGATTGTGTTATAATGTACAGTTCTTTTTTTGCCAAAATTCATTAACAAGTACTTACTTACGCACAAAACGTTACCATCCCATATCTATACTGATATTGTAAAGAGGAAAGATTTGATTGTTTGTTTGTTTGCATTAAATAGGCTCCGAAACTACTGAACCGATTTGAAAAATCCTAAGCTATAATCTATACCCATGCGAAGCTGGGACGGACCGCTAGTTTTAAAATAAAAATGTTAACAATTCACTTAATTTGGTTTAAGCCTAGCTAGATAACAAATTGACAGACAATAATTATCAATTAAAAAATCCAACGAACAAAATATTTCGGTTACTTGGATGACATAATATTATTGAGATTCAAGTAACCGAATTTTCCAGTTATTTTAATTCATAAGCCAAACTACTGAACCTATTTTTTTTTTTAATTCTTCGGACCAATCTGAAAGTATATCCTTAGAATTAAAAAAAGACTTTTCCAAATCAGTTCATAAATGAAGTAGCAAACGTAAAAAACTACACCTTTTTTGAAGTCGGTTAAAAGATCTAAGATACATTTTTACTTTCAATATATTCATGAATTATGCCTATGTATTAGATGATTATTCTGCATTCATATAGGAGTCTTTGTTTAAGCGCTTCATCAATTTCATTATCATTTTAAAACATCTTGAAGTTTCATTGTAAAGACCATCATTTCCCACTGTTGATCATTAACCCGGCATTTACGTCACCCTTTAATAACCCCGCAGGGCATCAACGTCTTCATTTATTAGGAGAGGACTTCATAATTGAAGAGTTGGAGCTATAAAACAAAGACAATAGTGAGATTAGGGCAATAAAGATATCACGCCGAGGGCGATGCATGCACCCTCTGTTATAAATCAAAAAGATGGAAGTGCAGTCTGGAAACAAAACGATGCAGCCGGGAATATTGGTGATTGTATCGTAAAATTATGATTCCATTTATGTTTCAAGGTTTCAATTAAATAAATAACTACTAACATAATTTGACTTCATAATAATAAAATTCTAAACTTTAATTTCGTCTGTGAAAGTTGTTGTGAAGCTTTTTGTATACGAGGCATCTAAAGAATACCGTATGACTTGCATTGCAATCTAAACAAGCGGCAATACTAAAATGATTTCACTTATATCGAATAATATAAATTCTAATTGTAATTTACTTTCATTATTAGATTTCCTTTACATACGGAGTCGAAACGTGGACACTGACAGTGAAGCTAGTCCATCGATTCAAAGTCGCTCATCGAGCTATGGAGCGAGCTATGCTTGGCGTTTCTTTGAGAGATAGAATCAGAAATGAGATTATCCGACAAAGAACTAAAGTAACCGACATAGCTCAAAGAATTAGCAAGCTGAAGCGGCAATGGGCTGGCCATATCTGTAGAAGAACTAACAACCGCTTGGGTAGACGGGTTCTAGAGTGGAGACCGCGTATCGGCAAACGTAAAGTAGGACGCCCTGCAGCCAGGTGGAGTGACGACCTGCGAAAGGCGGCTGGTGGCAAGTGGATGCGAAAAGCGGAATATCGTGCCTTGTGGTTCTTTAGGAGAGGCCTACGTCCAGCAGTGGACGAACATCAAATAGGCTGATGATGATGATGATGATTAGAATTCCTTTATAATCTGCATTAATTATTTATATTTCGAAACAAAAATTTAGTTCTGCAAGCCTTACCAAGTTACCACTAAGTTATCTTATTGTCGAATAGTTGTCGCTCCGTGACCGCACCGGCCGAGACCCATCGAGCCGTGTTTATTGCTTGTTTACTGTCGCAATCAGATATTACCCCCAGTTCCGATGGTACCTTGCGTACATACGATGAAATTGCCAAATCGTAAACTGGGGGGTGGAATATGAGATGAAATTGCAAACAAGTAAGGGAGATAGAGCAAACTCTCAGTTAATTAAAAACTATAAACTAAATAACAAGATGTGGTGCCTCCATTCGGGCAGAAAAGGCACTTTAAGAAACGTCTGGGTTACATAAGTAAAATTAATAACCAAGCTAAAAGATTGGAAAAGTATACATATATAAAAAGCTTTATACGTCTGTGACAGACGATACAAACAGTGTCTGTGAGATGCTAAGGACACTTTCTTCAGTGGCTATATAAATCAATACGAGAGCGGCAGGCTCGTCTACAGGTAAATCGTTCCAGACATACTAAAGCGTACAAAGCTTAGTATGCTATTTTTAGTATTTTTCTGGTTTAAACACTTCTTGTCAAATCAGTTCTTTATAAACTTTACTTCTAAAACAAATAAAATAATTCAGAATCAGCACAAACAGAACAAAAAGTGGAACCAATAGCAATTGCAGTAAACATCCTAAACCGCAGCGTGGACTTAAAAACGTTCGCCGCTTCAAAGTTACGAGTGTCCTGGAGCACTTGAGAAGCCAATATTGGTTGGAACTGCGCAGCGCTTGACCGCCATTTGGCAATTCATAAAATGGAGGAACTTTAGTACTGGCGTTGATGTAGTAGGTGCTTGCTAGTGCTGAAGTTCTATTTTATTTTGTCAATTTAATACAAATTTTTTTAATTTGTGATTAAATATGGTACAAGATTTCGTTTGACCACGTTAATGGCTTATAAAGTAGCAAACTTTCTTGAAATATAGAAGATGAATTTTTCAATCTAAATTCTAGGTTGCCAATTTTTTGTGTATCTTGTGCGAGAACGAGATTATTTGCCAAACAATACTAAGATGTACTACGAAAGTAATTTTGATATTTAAGTGTGTTTCCACACTTTAGGATTTACTATGTTATAGACAATTTGGGACGTTAACCCGGACGGCGTAGGTTCAAATAGTTTTTTTTTTTTTTTTTTTTTTTACCTGTAACATTGAAATAAAATGTGGCTAACGAGGCTACCACAAGCTTCCTTGTGCCACAGTAGTGGGAAAAGGAAGTCTGTAGACGATGGTGTGAAATTGTGATAGGTTTTATTATTTATGGAACCAATTAGAATTTTGTACTGACTGTAAAAAGTATCAAGTTGAATTTAAATAAAGGTCAAAATGGAACCAGCGGTGTCTTGATTTATTCCCGAAACTTTGGCCGAAACAAATTGTAAACAACGGTAATGTGACGATAACGTGGCTGACCCAATTTCGTTAAAATAGCAGATATTTCACTTTTGTTCTGGGTGCCAGTGTTGCAAGGACTTATTTCAGAATTTTATACGATATTTTTGAACCGGTAACGAAGGGGTCATGAATAGTTAGGGAATTGGTTGTCGTTATTAACGTCTTGGGAAATAGGTATATCCCAAGATGTTTGTGATTTATCATTTTGTTCTTAATCAGTATTAATAGCCGCAAATTAGAAAATTACTCATTAAAGAAACTGTAAAGAATGTAAACAGTAAAGAAACTGGGAGAGACAAGATGACCACCTAAATCAACATGGTTTAAAACGTTTTAAAACTTGCACCGAAGATAGATAAGAAAAGACGAGGCAGATCAAGGAGAAGATAAATTAGATCAAATAATAGAACAGCAAAATGTAATATCGTGTGGAAAGATAAAAATGTTGCCAGAAAACCGTCAGTGCTAAAAGTTATTCCTTCTGGAAAAGCCACGCTCTTAAATAATGATGTTGAATTAGAGCATTGTATACTTATATCCACAGTGCCTCAAGACGAAGGTCTTTGACAAGTATGTGTTGCCAGTGATGACATATGGTACTGAGACGTGGTCCTTAACTGTTGGCCTTTTGGAAAAACTCAGAGTCACACAGCGGGCAATGGAGAGAGCTATGCTCGGAGTTTCTTTGCGCGATAAAATCCGAAACGTGGATATTCGCCAAAGAACCAGAGTCACCGACATAGCTGTTAAAATTTGCAAGTTGAAGTGGTAATGGGCAGGCCACATCGCTCGAAGAACCGATAACCGATGGGGAAAAAAGGTTCTGGAGTGGAGACCACGAACCGGAAGACGCAGCGTAGGGAGGCCTCCCACTGGATGGACCGACGACATTGTGAGAGTCGCGGGCATCCAGTGAATGCAAAAGGCAGGCTGTCGTTCAGTGTGGAGGTTAAAGGGGAAGGCCTATGTTCAGCAGTGGACGTCTTCTGGCTGATGATGATGATACTTATATCCATATTATCCTACTAATATTATAAACGCGAAAATTTGTATGTATGGATGTTTTCCCTCTTTCACGCAAAAACTACCGAATGGATTTTAATGAAAGTTTACAATAATATAGCTTATACATTAGAATAACACATAGGCTATAACGGGTTGTGGTAGCGAGGCCGTAGGCCGAGCTCTACGCGTACGAAGTAGCGGGTTTCAGCTAGTATAACTATACAAATGTATGGCTTTAATTATTAAATCAAACCAGTACAACGGCACAATAAAGGTATGACATTCCAATTCCAGTACAAATAATCACCAAAAAATTGGTTCATTCGAGTGCCCCCAGAGATTATAACACCTCGAAACAAAGTTGTCGATTGGGGCAAAGTTTAAAACAAATAGAATGGTGATCCACCGCCGGTGATTTCCCCTGGCAATGGACTTCCATCACCGGCGGAAGTTGCCCAGAATATTAGAGAATATCATTAAGTAGCTTAAGTTTAAGGAGCTACTTTTAACTTTCTAACTTTATGTTCATGGCTAGAGTGCGAAGATGATAAGGTCCAAGTTAAGTTTTAAGTTAAGTTTAGGATTAAGTTTTAAATTAAAATTTTAAGTACGTAAAAATTTTTTTATTTAAAAACCAGCTTTGATTTGTCAGCGACTTCGCTTAATACAAAAAACTATCATGCGAAAATGAAATTAGACACTTCAATGTATTTTTTAAATTCAAATACATATGTTATTATTGCAAAATCCTAAGAAATCATTATGTTGCAAAGATGCGATCTAAGATGGATTACGCTGATTAGAAAAAAAGGAAATGGAATTGAATCTGGGTGTCTTCAAGTCATGAATCCTGAATCGGTTTCTTCCAGGCAAGCGTGCTCCATCGTAGACCGCATCATTGCTTAACGTCAGGCGATCTGGTGGCCAAGCGCAAGCCTATTTTTAGTAATAAAAAAAAAGTTACTATTGCGGAACACATTCAGGTAGAGCGTTATAGAATCTAGCGGTTTGCACAATTAATACAAATTTAACTAAATTTTCTCCTCAATATAATTTTTAAGCGTTTATAGTTGGTCAGTTTAACATTCAAAAGTCGATTTTTATAAGACCTTTGGTTATTCACGAGCTCAGAATCACCTCACCTTAATGTTAAGGCGTTAGAGAGGGCAAGTTTGACAGCTCCACGGGCCACGTAAATACTAGCGATATTTTGTTTTGAATAGTTTTTTCATCAACACACAAAAATGGTGTTGCAACTACTTAGCTGGTTGTGATGAGTTCCTTTTATAAATATTTGATAATTTATTTACGAAAAACAAACAGCTTCAAAAACATAAGCGCAAAAGTAGCCATTTTAAAACAGTCATTGGTCATAACCGTTTTCACAAAAAAATTGAATTTAAGTATATCTTCTCTTCTCTATCTTTTCTCTTCTCTATCTCTACATAGTATAAATTAAAGTCGCTTTACGCGTCTGTCTGTCGTATGTCTGTATGGCCGCTAACTCCTTCTAAAACACGCAACGAATTTTGATACGGTTTTCACCATCAGTTAGATACATTGTCACGAAAGGTTTATATATACTACTAGCGACCCGTCCCGGCTTCGCACGTAAATTACACCTATGCGAAGCCAGGCGGGGGGTCACTAGTTGTTTATAAAATTTAAATAAACACCATAACATCAAAATCATAACAAAAGCAAACCAAAATGTGAGAAGAATACGACAGTAAACAAAATTAAGACAACTTAGTAGCTTTATAAGTGCTTTTCTAGCAAATTATTTAAAACGCAGCGGATTAAATTAAAAAGTAAACTGTCAACGCGCGAAGTCTCGGAGTCTGTTTGACGAAGTACAAAAGTTTAAATTAAATTTATACAAGCGCAGTGAAGATGGATCCCCGAACACGTCTGCGCGCGCCAAGCGCCGAGAGCTAAATAACGACAATCTAGTTTTAATTGATGCTATTTGTCTTTCTCCCCGACTTGCAGATTCTAGATCGGTTACGGATAACGCTTCTGAATTCAGAAGGCATGTGTGTAGGTTAAAGTTTTATATTGCGTAACATTAGATAGTCCAGTCATTATATACATTTGAAAATGAAAATGAACCGAGAAAGCCAAATTTTGGATATTACTATAACCGAGTTATGATGAAAAAACTGAATTTAACTCTTTTTTCAAGATGGCGGAAATTGCACAAGGTTATTTTGGTCGACAATTTGAACTTAAGCTTTTCTAGCCATCCCCCACGTTATATCCAAAATTTGGCTTTCTCGGTTCATTTTCATTTTTAAGCCGATTTTTCCGACGTTATGACTGGACTAAGATAATTTTGCAGAATACTCGTGCATTTGTCAGAGATGAAGATGAAGATATTTTTAAACATAATTACAGATTCAATGCTACTAACTCTCAGACAAATATGAACGCTGTCGAATTCAGAATTAAAATAAACATTGTGTCATGTGAAAGGTGTTTTTAAATTTTTATTTAAAATGCAACTCTATGAACACCAAGGTCCGTGACTTTTATTATATGATACTTTGCTACAATAATTTTGTTAAATTAAATGAATTTACTTTAGTTATTCACAATTAAAGGGAGAGGAAAGTTAGTTATAACTTATTGTAAGGTTTAAACAATTTGGTCATGTTACTACATGTCATGTTGTTAGGATAATATATATTATTTTAGTTTAATATACTGAATAGCTATTAAAATGACACTAGTTATATAAGTTGTATGATCTCAAACACTCGCATGGGAAGAAATCGGATGTAATTAAGGAGCTGTAACATTAAACGTAATGTGTATCGTAAATAACAATAATAAAAAATTAAAGTGACCGTTTAGATGTTTCCAGTATTGATAACGAGTTACTCGCTTATTAGATCGGTACGTACGAGGCTCGCATATCAAAGTTATCTTTCATTTTATTATGAGTGCTTTAGAGGCAAGCTTTTTAAAGTACAGGACATGACTGATGTAAGGTCAGGGACACACCGCAGGCTTAGAGCTCACCCTCACCCTCATCATACACCATCCAAATATCACACAATTAAATTTAAACACGGTAGATCTTCCAGCACAGTCAAAAAAAAAAAAAAACTTTTTTATATAATAAATCACGTAGGCACGCGCATATTTCTTTTTGGAACCCGATGAGCCTGGGCCACCAAGATACAGGCTTTGCCTAGTTTGGGGCCCATTGGTACCGCACAGAATATCTGATTTAGAAATGTATTTTATTAACCTTCTTTTTTTTTTATTTATCTTTTTAATACTGTGTAACTCTCTACTTCTCTTTGTATTCTGTGTTAATGTCCATGTAACTTATGCTTAGAAATAAACATTATCTTATCCTATCTTATTGTGATTAGATTTCTTATTAATTGGCCTTTTCCATTTGCTGCCACAGTTCACAGTCGCTTACGATCATTCAAGGTGCCAAAACGTAGGCTTGTCTGAATAATAAAAGTGTGTGCTGAAGACCACAAGACAGTAGTGAAAACTTCATCAAGGTTGTATACTTGCTATCTCTCTCCTTTAGTCGACTCAAGCCGACTTTACCCGAACGTGGATCCGAGCGTGTCGGTCACGCGGGCTTAGAGCTTTTTTTCTAACCTCAAAAGTGCCCAGCGTGCCTAAATATTTTTTTTACTTCAAAAATCATCATCAACATCATTAACAGCTCATTTAGCTCACTACAGAATACAAGAAAACTTAATGATTCGGGTTACAATCTACAAAATTACTGTAACTACATTATGACCAAGAAATATTAGTACATATTAGTATTTGTGAGATGTGTTATCCAGCTAAGTGATCGCATATCACCTGTGGTGTGGCCCCGGCCTAATCCTTTTTGTTTCGATCTCTTGCCGCCTCTTCGTTTTTAATGACTCTATTAAAAAGATTGATTGTGACTATCGTTTAAAAAACACATCCCCTTTTTTCATTCCTAACAAATTTAATTAATGTCGATACAGATCTTGGAGCTTGCACTAAGTATTATTTATTCTGTGACGTAACTGCCTTTAAGCCGATTAAGGAAGGATCGTTCATTTTTTGTTTGACGGATAATAATATTGTAATTAAATTGGATATCTTTATCTCGGAATCAATCTCGAATATTACTGTTTATATAAAAACAAACTGTTTCCCTGAAATGTATATGGCTAGTGGCACACCGCGGATTGATAGCGGACTTGCTATCTAATATACCGCTTTATGGTTGATATTCCGAAAACCCGTACGAAGTGCTTTGATCCCACTTTTATTCTGCGAACTGCTAATCTGTGGAATGCGCTGCCTAAATGGGTGTTCCCCGATAGTTACAATCTGGGTGTCTTCAAATCACTAGTGAATCGGTTTCTTCTAGGCAAGCGTGCTCCACCGTAGACCGCATCATCGCTTAACATCAGGCGAGTTGGCGATCAAGCCCAAGCCTATCTCTACATAGTATAAATTAATTGAAGTCGCTTTCCACGTCTGTCTGTCTGTCTGTATGGCCGCTAACTCCTCCTAAACCACGCAACGGATTTTGATGCGGTTTTCACCATCAGTTAGATACATTTGATATAACTAGCGACCCGCCCCGGCTTCGCACGCAAATTACACCTGTACGAAGCCGGGCAGGCGGGTTTTAAAAAAATATTCTACCTCCAAGCCGCCTGCCAAGCGTGGGGATTATTGGCAAAACGACGACATCGTGAGAGTCGCGGGCATCCAATGGATGCAAAAGGCAGGCTGTCGTTCAGTGTGGAGGTTAAAGGGGGAGGCCTGTGTTCAGCAGTGGACGTCTTCTGGCTGATGATGATGATGATCTACCTCCGTAGAAAGTGCACACCGCAGATCTTGAGAGCTGGGAGATTCAACTTAGCAACACAGCGTGGCGTGGCATGTAATAAGGTGTCGTCCACGTAGCTACTGAATGCATGCTATACTAACTTTCCAAAATTCAAAGCGTTTGTATGAAGCAAGGAAGAGATGTAGAGCCATGTAGCAGCACCGTAAAATCACGCAATGCGCTTTCTGAAGACCCTTTTCCTGTAATCGAAAGTTTAACGTGGGCTTCAAATTGAATTATTTGTTCGTCTCTTTCTAATGTAGGGTGAAGTAAGGAGATAACATCAGTTAAGACTAACCGATCTTGAAATTCCAGGGCTCGCTAGGGGAACAACTAACTGGATTGAAACGCTAGGGATGGCAGCTGTTTCTATCGTAATAAATCTGACAGTTGCAAACGGAAGATTTAATTTTGTATTGAATAAATTAATTTAAAAAACTACTTTATTGCAGTGACAATTAAATAATATATTCTAAGTACGTTAAAATGGTGAGTAAGTTCGACTTTATGTTCATTGATAGATTGTTCTTTTCTTTGAAAAAAAATACTAGTGTAAGAATGAAATGAAAGGCCAAGAATTGGTTTCTGGCTCAACGCATAAGCATTGCCATTCAACGTGGTAATGCCGCCAGCATGCTGGGTACGCTGCCAACTGGCAGTGGGCTTGAGCATTTAGATTGTCTTTAGACCTTCAACGGTCTATGGGCAGTCTAACTGTATTTGTAGTTTTAGTTATAGCTTGTATTATGTTTAGTTAATAAAGGCACTTGCCCAGAAAAAAAAAGAATTGGTACAACCTGTCGGCTTCCTTGACAAATATAATCTGGTCCTTTTCAAGGCCATGGTGAATAGGTATCATCTAAGTTTGCGTGCTTCATCTTCGACCACATCGTCATTTACCAACATGAGAGTTTGTGGTCAAACGCAGACTTATCCTCAATAAAAAGGCCGTTAAAATGTCATTATAATCATTTCAGCCATAGGACGTCCACTGCTGGACATAGGCCTCCCCCATCGATCTCCAAAAGGGCCGGTTGGAAGCGGCCTGCATCCAGCGTTTCCCTGCGGTCTCTTTTAGGTCGTCTGTCCATCTTGTGGCCACCCACAAAATGGACAGACGACCTACGCTGAGCTTACCGGTCCGTGGTCTCCATTCCAGAACCTTTCGGCCCAATCGGCCATCTGTTCTGCGTGATATGTGCCCTGCCCACTGCCACTTCAACTTGCTAATCCGGTGGGCTATGTCAGTGACTTTCGTTCATCTACGGATCTCCTCATTTCGGATTCGATCTCGCAGAGAAACCCCGAGCATAGCTCTCTCCATAGCTCGTTGTGCGACTTTGAGCTTGCTTATGAGGCCCATAGTGAGAGACCACGTTTCAGTGCCATATGTCATCACTGGTCAAAAACTTTCGTCTTAAGTCACTGAGGTATTTTAGATGAGAAGACGTTGCGAAGTTTACCGATCGCTGCCCAGTCGAGTTGGATTCGCCGATTGAACTCTTTCTTGATGTTGGACCTACCTAGTTCGACTGTTTGTCCTAGGTAGACGTACGCGTCAACAGCTTCAAGAACTGAGTTCCCAACCGATACTGAGGTGGGCACAACATGGATGTTTGACAAGACCTTTGTCTTGTCCATGTTAATTTTAAGGCCCACCTGTTGGGAGACTCGATTGAGGCCTTCGAGCATCATGCTGAGATCTTCCATCGATTCTGCCATGACCACAATATCGTCGGCAAACCGAAGGTGAGTGATGTACTCGCCGTTGATGTTGATGCCTAGTCTTTGTCATTCCAGGAGTTTGAAGGCATCTTCCATTGTGGCAGTGAACAGTTTTGGAGAGATAACGTTAAAAAGTATTGCAATCTAATGAATAATTCGTTTATTATACTTTTTGTATAATTTGTTTTAGATGTGCTATATTTTTTTTTTGTTTTGGTAGGTATGGTGTTGTTTTGCTGTTTTTATGTAACATGTGTGCTGTACGTAGCAAGCAGTAAGTTTTTTGTTGTTGTCAATGCTAAATCTCTTTTCACAAGAAATTTCAGTTTTGTTTAACGAACGAGCTGTGTAATGGAATATAATTTTGTTCCAGGAAAATCCTTTACATTAGAATTCTGATTAGGGTAAATTGGGTTCAGGTTACTTATTTATACAGAGTTCAGAAACAAGATTTTTCAAGAAGAGCTTTTACTCAAGGATTCAGACTAATTCTGAGAACGTGTTCTGTCAAATGTTAATGTTTATATCTTGATAAATTTTGGTTACATTTCATTACTTTATTATTAAATCTCCTGTGATGTTAGACTGAGGTTTAACTCAGTGTTTTTTATCATTGATTTATTAGTATACGTACTTTCATGTTTACACATAATTAAACTTTAAAAGTTAGTAATTTGATTCATATTCAAAATTCAAAATATCAAAAACGCACTCAGTCAGAGTGCGTTTTTGATATTTTGATCAATCTTAGCATAAAATTTTAGGAATACTTGTGTACCTGAATTACTGAGCTTTTAGGACAATTTATAATGATCGATTCTAAGGAACAAACTTTCGTGGACAACACTGTAACGTCTGGTAACGCTCAGTTAAAAAAGCCACTTGTATTCCAGCTAAAACCGGTTAATACAAGTTATATAAAGCAGGGTTGCCCGTAACAGGGAGACGTTGAACATCACTACATGCCCCTCGGTGCGGTGCTTCCACGCGAGTTGTGCCCAATTTGGCACTCGGCTTCCGACCTGCACGTTTTTGCACGCATCCCCTTAATACAAGCCTTACTTACTCGCTTAAAACCTCACACATGTAACGTCTCTAATTATGAACTTTAATCTTTGGCGCGTAGAGTCTATTGTTGATTAAACGAATCTGAAACATGCTACACTTTTCCTAGAAGACGATTTAAATCTTACAAAATTGAAAATGTACCCTATCTTTATTGTTACAAAAGCAAAGTTTGATTGCATTTTTATATGATACGTACACGTTATAAGGGTTAGTACTAAACGGAGTAGAGCGATGGAGAAAAACTCATTGCCAATAACGACACCAGTTTGTCCATTTATGTTTTAAAGTATGAGGTCATCGATCGGTGTTTATTGACAATTTATGGAAAGCGAATTGGAATAAAAAAATTACATGTTTGCAGCATTTGAAAACGCTTTTTCTCATATTCAATTATTAAATTAGATCAATAAAATCTAAATTGTTATATATTGCTGTCTCCATCTATGTTAGGTTTGTCTAGAATACTAGATCATAGACAATCAGTTTCATGGCAATTTTGTCAGTAAGTAGGTACGTTATCAACCAAACGTTTATTAATAATAATATTTAAAGTTTTAAATTTAGGTAACTACTTGCAGAACCGATATTCGAGAGGTAACCACTAAAATGTGTCTATAGTGTATTTAAATTCAAAACCTCTCAAAACTTACACACAAATACTAGCTAAGACCACATTTTAAAATCAAAGTCACAACTCACAGTTGAATCATAACATAGCTCAAAACTGCTCCGGCAAGTCAGCATCCTAGCGCTGTCTGTCCGTGGAACCGTCCTGTGACGTCGCGCACGCCTCGTTGTCTCCCGCGGCCGGCGTGCGTCCACAATCCCTGAGGCATGAGGCAGGCATGACTCGCAGCCGCCAGTGGCATTCCGCCTCTCGACCGGGGAGCACGACCGCACGTCCCTCCAACGCGAACCACGCGAATTCAAACACGATACCATTCCACAAACGAAATCTTGAAATTCGAATTTTGGCTTCCAAACGCGTCGGTTAACAATGATCCGCTTTTGTTATGTGTAATTTTCAAATACTTGTGTTAAATTTTGTCGATTTCGGGAAAATGGGAAGAGAAAGATGATTCGGCACAGATGATGCTGACAAATGTGAAGGAAAAAGTCAAAATGATTCTGAAGATAGGCGGGAAGATATCCCCGGGGTTGAAGCCTCTAGAGACACACAATGAGAGTAGCAAAGAAGCAAAGAAAGAGAAGAAGAAACAATGCGAGGAGAGATGTCCAACGGATCCGTGGGCGTACTGTGCGGTGTTGTGGTGTGCTTGTGCCATGAGTTTAATATCGAGCGGGTATAACATGTACAGACAGCAGAACCTGACGGACCGGCTATCGCTGTTGGAAGAGCAGCATCTGGCGCTGAGGCTCGCGGTCCTGGAGCCGCAGCAGCCGCTGGTGGAGAGGCTGAGAAGGGAGGTGCTGGCGAGGCCGCCAAGTTACTGGAGGCCGAGACGGAGCATCAGGGACTACGGAGACTGCATGTGTCCACCAGGTGAGACTACTTCTCTGAGAAAAGAAACCACAGAATTGTTGACACTTGTTTATCCTAGCCTAATTTATTTTTACTTAAATTGCTTTCGCACAGCGTCTCTAAATACTTTCTGTGTATTCCGAGTCTTAATCTAGTCTTAACGTTTTCTGACAAAATGATGGTTCAAGTGGTTTTGCAATAAAAAGTGTAATTGATATATTACTAATGTTATTCATTGAATAGGTTACAAATAGACAAGGCGGCTAAGTGTGTTTTCAAACAAATTATATCTAATGATTTCGAATTCATTTTTTCTGGAACCATCGCATAATTTCAAATTGGGTTTTGTACAAACTTTAAAAGAAGGAATTTTCTTTCTACAAGGTTAAAAGGTTTTCCTCATGGAAAAATTACCGCGTTAGAAGCTGTTTACGCAAGCAGAAATAATTCTTTCCCGGTATTTGTCGAGCCGAAATAAAGTTGCTACGCTGTCAGTTTCAATGTTCGCATCCGAAGGAATTAAATTAAATTTGTAACCTGACAATTTGCTGAATCAACAATTTAATTTACTAATACATAGTTAACATTATTGTTTTCAAAATTAATGGCTTCAATTGGAAGCTTATTTATCACCAATAACTTTCCATCCTTCATTTTTAACTGTTTTTTTTTTGTATGTTTGTTACGCGATTACTCCGCCAATTGAATTGATTTTCATGATAATTTTGTTTGATAGGTCATACTTTAGAGGTGATCCCATATAAACTTAATCGAAATTAATTCAGCGCTTTTTGAAAACATCAACAAAATAAAAAAAAGCATACACAGATTCGGTTCCGGGTTCGGTTCAGTTCGAATTCAGTTCAGTTTCGGTTGGTGGTCCCTTTCAGCAAAAATTTTGACGAGAATTTTCAATTTCTGTTTTTAAATGTAGTTTTTATACTTTTTAGTTTAAGTTTGTACATGTAGGCATACTCTATGCTTACATGTACAAACTGTAAGTAAACTAATTTTTTTTTTGTTGTAAACATTTACTTTGTATTTTCACTTGTTTATTTATCTGTAGATGGCATATTGTAATAGTATGGCAGTTCATCATTTGTAATTAATGATGGGACGAACGATAGCTCATTCGCAAACAAAATTGCTTAGCAATAATTCATAGTATTCATTGCACCGCTGCATTGTGAATTCAAAGGCTTAATCACAGACGAGCAATATTGTATCCTCACATTCTGTAATTATCGGTGCAGTCTATCATTACAGCCTTTGAAAATTATAGTGTTGAATAGCAACGTGTTTTCAAAGTAAATTGCTTGTAATAAATTTATATTCAAACATAATATCAAAATCGTTACGACTCTTACTGACTTTATATTATATTTTTTGTAAACGTTATCATAAATCAGCAGATGGAATTCACAACGATCACATATTCTTATTGAATTTTAAGTCTTTTCAGTTCAGTGTGGAGGTTAAAGGGGGAGGCCTATGTTCAGCAGTGGACGTCTTCTGGCTGATGATGATGATGAAGTCTTTTATTTTTAATATTCTTATGCAATGAACTTAATTTCAACACCTCCCCATTATAGCTCTGTTTTAAACTATCACGGTTGCTCACTAAAGTTATATGATTGATTACGGGATATTTACCGTGGTAAGGTTGTGGAATGAGCTCCCGATATTTCGGCGCAGTTACCTCCTCATTTTCTATAAATAATCTTCATTTCATCATCTTAAGGTTGTCTAAATTGCTATGATTAGCTTTTTGTGTTTATTTCTTACTTATTGTCTTATTTGTGGTGTCAATGTTATTTATTTATAAGAATTGAAATTTTGTGATACAAACTTCCGAAATTTTTCCAATCTTCCCTAAAATCTCAATGAAAGCGCAGTTCACACCCGTTGAGAGTATGAAGGGCCAATCTCGTGCAGCGACTATTAAATTCTTTCCCCGCTAATCCCGATGGGAAGCTGTCAGGCACCCCACTCTATCTGCAGATAGGAGACATGATAAACGCTCAGTCGGTGGCGGGTGACAACTGCAAGGGACTGACGCTTTTTTGCCGGAATAAGCTTGGATTAGGGTAGGTGTTTGCAGTTATTTTTTTCTTTGTGTTTTGAGGTTGTAACGGAAGGCAGTCGTAAGATATAAGTACACGTTTTGGAATGCATTATCTGCAGTAAAATTTGATTTAAACAATATAAGTAGTTATTTCTATAAACATTTATGAGTAGTAGATATTTTTTGATAAGAATGTGAGTCATTAAATTGAACATAGCTATAAATCATAGAGAGGATTAAGATGGAATCGCATAAATACGTTTTGTCCAGGGTCATGAATAAGAAAAAATTCTGGTATCGAATTACGAGATCTTAATTTTTCTAATTCTTTCTTTTCAAAATGGTTTATTTAGATACCAAATCATCATCATCATCAGCCAGAAGACGTCCACTGCTGAACATAGGCCTCCCCCTTTAACCTCCACACTGAACGACAGCCTGCCTTTAATACCAAATGATAAATATTAAATAATAAAAAAACTATGACAGAGCGATGGTGGCCAAGCGGTAGCATGTGAGTTTTCTACTTCTGCTTTCTTTCAATCTGACGGCACCTGGTTCGAACCTCGGTCCTGCAGCAATCATTTATTTAGTACCTAAACAAATTATGTACAGTTTCAATGCCATCACTCAAAAACGGTGAAAGAAAACATCGTGAGTACGTAGTATAAAAAAATCTTTGCTCGTGAGGTTCTTGAACATACCGGAAACCGGTCTAAAGTCCAAAGAAATAATGACATTCACCAACATGCAATGACCACCATGGTTGATTAGGGTCCATCCTCTCTGAGAGAAGGCCTGTGTCGCAGCAGTGAGAACATGAAAGGCTGAAATATTGATGATGATAATGAAAACGGTTATTCAGTTCTTTAACAACCACATTCATGCATCAAACACCTCGACCTGGTTACCAAACAACACAACCACAAAACCGCGTGAAAATAACAATTTCCTCTTAATGTGGCAATCATTATGAGGGAATATGCTGCGTGGCTCCAGTTACAGAATAAATAACAGTTAGTACAAGCAGTCGCGTGGTAGTGCCGCGCGTGCGTTTGACAGCGGTCACCCCTCCACTGCTTGGAGTATTGGCATGTCCGATATCTCTATTAACACTAATGATGATGTCAATTACCAATAATCAAATAATACGTTTTAATTTGGTAAGTTGTTGAGATACGTTTTTACGTATCATGACCATACATACCTACCTCTTTCACGCAATGTAGTTAGTCATTCACGATCTGTGCTTTTTTCAGTTCACTGATGTTGTCTGAAAAAGATCGCTTAATATAGCGATACGACCATCATTTTTATCTATATTTTGATTTGATACTTACACGGGCACACGATTTTTCTTATTGCTCCCTTAATTAAGCCCATTTCCAAAATCATTTCTTAACGGACCTCTACACTCCATAAAGAACTTATTTGCCAAATATCAGTTCCGTAAGCCAAGTAGTTTCGTGATGAATCAGGGAGTGAAGTGAATGGTATTTCGTTTTCATGTAGATAGAAGAACATAATATAAAATCTAGATTTACTTGAACTAAACTATGTAAGAAAATTAAACGTGATGAAGTTTATAGTGAAGAATCCTTAACTTAACTTTTCTATTCTTAACTTAGGATTCCACATGAGTCTAATAATTATGTTACTTAATTAAACTTCAGAATTAAAAGTTTCGATGGGTCCATTTTAAGTGCCTACCATGATACTTTTGTTATAATTATTAGTATAACATTATCAACTAAATTTAGACAAGCTCTGAAAAGGAATTGCTATAGAGATTGCATTATTTTACTTTATTGTTAGGTAACAGCTACAAATAGTTAGTATGTATTACAAGTATATTAGACGTATTGAACCCATTAATAGCCCGTTCGCTCCATTGACCACACAAGCGGATATTTAGCTGACCACTGGAGTTTTTCAATGGCCCCTCATTATGTTGGTAGGCGTGGGATATGAGTATTGTTGTGAGGCTGGCAGCACTGCTCTGGGAGCGTTCTGTGTGCTCATTGACTTGTAAATTACGATCGCTATTTGAAAAGGTCTAATTGGGGTTCGATTGGAAAAATCCTTAAATCTTTACAAACGAGTGGTTTACAACGTTTTCTGCTGGTTCTCTGCTATGCATCCTGACATATTAATGGAAAGCCATTAAACAGTATCTCATATTTTTTTGCCAAAACTTCAATGCAAATGCGCGATTCTAATATAAGACACTACGAATAGACAAGTGTATAACAAAATTTGGCTGAAAAACAAAATTTTTTTTAACATTTGAAATTAAAGTTTGGTAGAATTTTGCTATTCTGGCTGAAATTAAAAAGGTATATACAATGGCATCGATTTTGTCAAAATAAACTAAACCAATAAGACAGGACTAAAATGATCTGCCTCTCTTTTTATTTTAATATGTGAGAGAAGGATGGTAATAATTTTAGAGCTGTCTAATTTAATTTAGTTTGTTTAGAGTACATAAGAATCGATGAATCCATTAATGTTAGAGCTATTCAATTCGATTTATATTAAAAAGGATACGAAAATTCAATGACTATTGTGTCTAGATCATTATATTCGAAAATATACATTTAAACTAGTAAAAAGACCATTGTTATGTAATTATGATAAGAACAGAAAAATAAAAATTGGCTGTTTAATTCAGTTTAAGCAACCACGAGAGTAGTATAAAAAAAGTTGAGCTCGATAATGGAAGTGAATAAATTGAAATATTACTTCCATAATCTCACTCAACATTTCTATCACAACCCTTTTATCATAATAATCCAATCAAGGAATACTTCAATAAAATGAACATGCCCATACAATAATCTCATCTGCGCACCCTGAGCGTAATAACTTCAAAACTAATCCATTTAGCCCATTGTCTGAGAGTATCCGTTAAGGACCTTCTCATCTTCTTATCAAAACATCTAGCACCAGTAAGGACTAACATTTTATGATGGTGAAATTCTGTGTCAAGCAAGTGATATTTCAATGTTCCTTTTGATGATTCTACGCAGTTACGATCATTGTTGGTATAGAACTTGCAATCTAAAACGTCGCTCCCTCTATAGTACCTACGCTGCTGGAGGGGTGTGCAATTTACCCTGAATGATCGGTAACGTTATCAATGCTGAATGAATGTCAAATTTCATGTTATTGTGTTGTAGTGGATGAAGAACGAATATTGAATTCCATATAAATTTGAAATTTGAAATTAAAAATTGTATAAAATTTGATAGGTATTTTACTTTGGGAATATTCATTCCAATGTTGGTTCAGGTAAAAATTAAAAAAAAAATATTGACCCTTGACTTCATACTACTCCTCATTCATCATCATTTCAGCCATAGAATGTCCACTGCTGGACATAAACCTACCCCATCAATCTCCAAAAAAGCCGGTTGGTAGCGGCCTGCATGCAGCGTTTCCTTGCAAACATAGACAAGACAAAGATTACGTCAAATGTCCATGTTGTGCCCACCCCAGTATCAATTGGGAACATACTTCTTCCAGTCCAAATGAAAATTTTAAATAGATTCTTTACTGGCTATGACATATACGTCGTTCCTTTAGGTAGGACGTAGAGCTGTAAAGGGTTCCGGAGTATTCCGGAGTGTCATCCGACGCGGTAATTAGAGCGCCTGTTGCGGACGCAGCTTTACTTCTCTACTAATATTTTAATGGATACATTCTACATTTATACTTCACTTATAACGCAAACATACTGTAATAACTATTCTTGTGAAAGTTTACGGTAGTGCAATGAAATGGTAGGTAAGTATTTCGAGATTTCAACAGATTTCTTATAAAAACTCTGTAAATTCAATGAACATTATTTGTGACGCTACAATATTTTTTGTATACACTATTTTATACACAGTGGTATATAACACATTAAAGTGTTTTTACATTAGAAAACAAATCGATTGCTTAGAATAAATTATTATTAACTTTCAGTAATATTGCAGTTTTTTTCTCGAATTGTTACTTTTGAGTGCGTAAACTTTACCAAATTGATGATATCTAATCAAACAACACAGATCTGATCAATAAAAGCTTGCGATTTCCACCAACTATAAGCTTCTGCTTTCTCGTCAAATTTTGCTGAGATTTCATTTTCGGTTTCAGTATAACTTCAGTATTAGTTTTAGCGTCAATAAGGCTTAGCTTCAGTAAACATGATTCAGCTTTGTAAATATTTGCCAAATATGTGCGTCTTCAAATCTTCCGTTTGATAGATTGCTGATTGAATATTGAACATTAATTGTTGATTTACATTGCTTTGATTGATTTGTTTGTTATGAAGATTTGCTGATAGTTTTGAATTAATATTCAAACTAGCGTTATTCAGATTTGAAAACGAAACTGGATAAGATCTTTATCTGATGTTTTGTGTTTTAGGATCAGTAACTCAAAAAATTGTTCTCATTTTTTTTTTTTTTTTAATTGTAATTTTTAAAGTTGTTTTGGGGTTAATGAATTCTTTTGAATCAGTCTCATGTTTTAATCATTTAATGACGTGTCTAATTATACATATTCTACAACCTCCCTTGTTAAGTGAAACAGGATAATCTTAATATAAGCTTAACATTTTACATACATTAAATATTGGAACTGTTTTTGTTTGTGCTTCTAAAAATATTTCATCATCATCATCTCAGAGAGAAAAAGGATGGGGTACATCACTAGATCTAAATATTCAAAAATATTTAAAAACAAATAATCGTACAGGCATCGTCTGTCACTAATGGAGAACCAAAATTTATTCGCGAATGTAATCCCAAATCATACTCTAAATATACCAAAAATACAAATCAAACAGAAATTGATAAGATAAGGCCATGGCAGGGCAATAACTTATGTCCTCGGGCATTATCTGTTAACAAAATATATACTTACTACGAATAATCCCTTTTTTATTACAATTTGGTTAATGTTTTTAGATAACGACATTCAAACCAAGGTCTATATTATTTAGTTACTTGAAGAATATTTTTCTTTTAAGGCTAGGTAAAAGTACTGTATAATAACGTAACGTTTACGAACAAATACATGAATATTACTATTATTTATAATTTTTGAAGTAATCATGCTTACATATTATCTATTAATATGACACGAACTAAGCGAAAGTTTTAGACTCAACAGATTGGTATTAGTATGTATGTTTATGAGTTTGTATATTTGTTCAATGATGTTTATGAATTTGTATATTTGTTCAATGATGATGAAAATGTTCAAAAACATTATGACATTCACCAACATGCACTGGGGCAGCATGGTGGAAAAGCCCATTCTCTCTCTCTCTCTCTCTCTGAGAGAAGGCTTGAGTCCCAGCAGTAAGAACAATAGAAAGGCTGAAATGATGATGAAAATAACTTAAAGAAATTAAATACATATAGAGAAATAATAAACTATAACTCCTATAGCCCATAGAGCCAGACATAACTTATATGTTACAAAATGTATTCATAATTTTGTCATCAATATTATTCAGTATAATTATTACCTCTGTAAAACACTACATTTTAACGATTTCTTCATCCCAGCTGTAGACAGATGTTTGGCGAAGCACTTACGAAAAGTAAGTGATATTACAAGCAATAGGCAAACACGATAGAATCATTAGCCTGCCTCGCTGTTAGCGCAAGCAGTTAGCGCTCAGATATATGTATATTTAGCTAGAAAGCTGTGTACGCAGCTTGTTAGAAGCTCGGACCTACGAGGTAGTTGTTTCGTGGTGATGTGCTTAGTACCTTCTAATAAGCATTCCTAAAAAACGGTTTTCTGGGAGTCATCATCATCATCATCATAGTTTCAGCCATAGGACGTCCACTGCTGGACATAGGCCTCCCCATCGATCTCCAAAAGAGCCGGTTGGAAGCGGCCTGCATCCAGCGTTTACCTGCGGTCTCTTTTATGTCGTCTGTCCATCTTGAGCTGCGCTGCGCTTACCGGTCCGCGATCTCCATTCCAGAACCATTCGGCCCAATCGGCCATTTGTATTGCGTGATATTATGTGCCCTGCTCACTGCCACCTTAACTTGCTAATCCGGTGTCGATGACTTTAGTTCGTCTACGGATCTCCTAAATACTGATTCGGTCTTGTAGAGAAACCCCGAGCAGCAAAACTGAGAGTAGATACAGGTAAATACATTCTGATAAATACTGTATTGCTAACTTAAAGAACCTTAAACCGCATCATTGCTTAACATTGGGTGAGTCGGCGCTCAAACGCAAGCCTTTTTATATCAACAAAGCGCCAAAAAAGCTTGCAATCTGCTTGATGGTAAGCAGAATTCTCTGCCTATAGACACCTAAGTGGCGTTGACGGAAGGAAATTGAGTGAAGATATTTTTTTATAATAATAAAACGTAACAGTATTTTAGATATTCGATTCTTTTTTACAAGCTTTAATGTAATCTGCATTGTTTATTAGTTTGTTTAAGTCAAATCTTGCAAACTGAATTAGAATTAGTTCCTTCTTAAAGGACCGTACCGTTAAACCGTTTTTGCTTAAATTTTCACCTATAGTTTTGGTGACATTTCAATATTCAATAGACAATAATTGAAATATTTTCTAAATGGCGCCAAAATAATAATAAAAACTGTTATATAAAAAAAATTCAAATCCAATATTTAGCGAACCTGCCTCTGTTCACAGATCACAAATATAAGTAAATAAGTACATTGGGAGCGTGTTTTGTACTATTAGTTATCTGTGGCGTCGGTCCACCGCAGCTCCTGTTTGTCGAGCGCTGATTGATCGTTTGCCCAGCGCTGGGGAAAAACGACTTTTCAAACAAACTGGACCGTTTTGTTGTGATTCCGTCGATAAATGGAACTCGAATTGTATTATATGACTTTTCTATGTAAAACGAGCTGCGTCTCGGCTTACGTGCTATCTTATACAAACCGTACATTTTTGCAGCGAAAAATATTATGATATCGGTATAAGAAGTTCGGGTATAAGCTACCTTTCCGTGTCAACCCTTAGTTTCCTACTAGTATAAGTGCCAAGCCTGCCCAATAACAGACTTTCTCCCTTCTTCTCTTTTTTAGAGTTCCGTACATCAAAAGAAAAAAACGGAACCTTTATAGGATCACTTTGTAATTTTGTCCGTCTGTCTGTCTGTCTGTCCGTCTGCCGATCTGTCAAGACCCTTTTTCTCAGGAACGCGTAAAGATATCAAGTTACTCAAATCTACGGTTTCTTTCAGCTGTGAAAAACTCAAACTTGTAAGTTTACGTGATCAAATGATAATAATTTGACCGTTAATGTCGCATATTATCGCATATTTTGCGTTTTCACAGGGGAATCAAAACCTATAGGGTACTTCCCGTTGACCTAGAATCATGAAATTTGGCAAGAAGCAAGGTCTTATAGCACATATAAAGGAATAAATCAGAAAGTCATACATTTGAAGTATCATTTAAAAATAATTGTTTTGCTGTTACAAACATACATTTTGTAGTTGACCACTACACATTTAAGTTTGTCTTCCAATATAATTTTTTATTTTATTTTGACTCGTGAAGAATCTTAGAAGGGCTTCTTATGCATAAATATTAATTGATCACGCGTTTGCTACATTCTAGCTGCCGTTTGTTGCGCCGAGAGAAGTGTCCCACTCGAGCTCTGAAGTGTTTGTTTTAAAGCATACCACTTTGAGTAACTCGATGATATCTTTATTAACTCCTATGAGAGCTGAGATAAAAGCTAAAGTAACTGCAGCGTGAACTGTGGCAGGCATTCAGTTAACTTCAAAGGCTTTGAAACAAAAAGTTTGGATTAAAATTACAATCCGATGAGATCATAGAAGTTTTAATGTATGATGTGAAGTATAATTAGATTTTAGCTCAACTTTTTCAGTTTAAAAATTTGCTTTGCGTTCATTGATCTTTAGAATAGTCGACCTTTATTATTACTTTCTCTAGTCTCTTTTACTACTTCTGCTTGCTGCTACTGCCGCTTTTACTGGTGTACGGGGTGTAAGGGGAACACTCTCCAAGCCAAAAGAAGGTAATTGTACTCATCATTATGAACAACTTTTACTGTGGGACCAACCTTGTAATCGCGAAAAAAATGTCAGCTGTTCTATAGAAAACGGTCATTGACACTCGACAAAATGTATGGAACAGCAGATTTTTTTTTCGCGATTTCAGGGTTGGTCCCATAGTAAAAGTTGTTCATAATGATGAGTAGAATTATCTTCTTTTGGCTTCGAGAGTGTTCCCCTTACACCATGTATAAAATATAGTACTAGCTTTACCGTGTGGCTTCGTTTGCGTATCTTTATCTCTTACAGAATTTACTTCACAAATATTTTAGTTAACCACACGACGAAACAATAATTTCACAAGTAACAAATGCCAAGTTCGAATCTATTTCGACCGTTCTATTTCAAGCTTTCTATTCTAAATCTAAATGGACGTGAAGTTTCTCACTCCACTATCGCGGGTTTATTACCTCAGAGACTAGTATAGATATAGATACAGTGTGAGGAATCAATTAGTTAGACGCCGCGCTCTGCTGACACCGAGGCGTGAGTTACTGATGTTGGGGCAAGGTGGTACATTTTGTATTGTAAAGCATTCTAGGTGATGGACGAGGGCCTGTGATTGTCACACAGACCTTTATTAGTATAGACACCGCGACCACGTCAGCTTGTATGATAACTCAGCGCGCCGTATCGCAAAAGCAATTTAGTGGTAGTAGTAGTAGTATTTAATTCGCACGTCCAATTTGTTTAAAAAAGTTTTTACATAGTACTTAAAAATCATATCAATATCATTTTATTATCAGACACATTGATTCTTAAATATAATAGTACAATTAGTAAAAAAAATATTATAATATTATTTCACATAGTATGACACTAAAAGTCACATATCAATTTGATTATTTCAAAACTTAAATTAATATATTCTAATATTTAACTCAATATGATGGTGCAAGACAAGACAGTTAAGCCTATCTACACTACAGGGTGGTGACACATCTTAATATTCGAATGTTAGTTTTTCAAGGATAATTTTTACCATATTTTTTTAAAATAAATAAAAGTCTTGCGCTTGACCGCCAACTCGCTTGATGTTAAGCGACGATGCGGTCTACGATGGAGCACGCTTGCCTAGAAGAAACCGATTCACTCGTGATTTGAAGACACCCAGATTGTATCTATCGGGGAACACCCATGTACAAATAGACCATTCTGTTTTTACGATTGCTATACCTTAACTTATTACACGTTATTTTTGATGTAAAATACGTTATTTAAGATCTGCATGCATTCATAAATATCTCAATAAACAGAGTTACAGTTTTGTAATAGTTTATCGAGTAACGGTTTATCGTAATATTTTTTTTGTATTGATGTCCGGACGTGCTACTTCTAAGACGACAGAGATCGAATAGAATTATACAGCGTGCTGTAGCACCGATGTTACTTAAGACAAGCCGCAGATGTGCAAAGAAGGTGACCTCGCAGGGTCTATCCTGATAAAAGTTTGTAGATTGTCAGGAAATTAAAAACTGACTTTCAATCAGACACTTAAGTCAAATTGCCGAAGTTTGTCCCACGCCACGCCTGTAGACGTCGTGTCGGGCGGTGTGGGACAAACAAGCAATTAGCCGCGGTCGCCGCCTCCTGCCCTCAGTCCTTTGGTCACCGATACACTGTGTATACACTGTACGTGTGTATGTATAGGCAGACAAACAACTGCCTACCTTCGTAGCTTAATGACAGGACATTTTAAATACATACTCGTACCTAAACATACATGATGTATGCAATATACCTACAGTCCTACAATTAAGAAGGTAGGTATACATACTATTAGTTCACGGCATATCAGAACATTTTGATTCTCTTCTTTTTTTTGTTCGGTTATAACAAACATTGGCACTGGCATGGCATGTTTTATATTAACGAAGTTTAAGTTAGCTGCTATAACTAAATTTATAGATCAAGAAAGCAAAAGCACTTGAGAAGTATATATTATAACTATAACCCTATTGAATACAAAAAATATACTTTAAAATAAATTAATAGTCTATCATAATATATTTAATATTGCAATTTGCAAAAATTAAAAAAAAAATTTAAAAACTTACACGATGACATTTACGTAATAAAATGTACACGATTGTTCACTAAGGCTATAATTATGATTATTAACAAGATATTTACTGTGATAAGATTGTACTTGGAGCTTCTGATATTTCAGTCCAGTTACCTGCACCATGCAACCTTACCACGGTAATGATATCCCGTTATAATAATATCATTGTTGTGAAAATTATGACCTCAAAAGCGCATTAACAGAAGCTGTTAACTGGCTATAGGGCGCCCAAGATACAGGCTTTGCCTAGTTTGGGGCCCATTGGTACCACTATTTTTGCTGCTAGTAAATTGTTATAATAGTAGATATTCTATTGATTGTACATTTTAAATAACTGGATTTAGGTATGAAATAAATGAATTAGAATTAAAATAAATAGATTTTTACACTAGACACAGTCATGTATCGTATGAAACATAAAGATACAGAATATAATACTACTCTCACCGCTAAGCTACGGTCGCTTTTCTTTTGGCCTCCAAATTCTTAAGCTCTCTGCAACCAATCTAAGCGTTGTGACGCCTTTTGTAATCCGAATCTGCAATTTTTGAATTGCATAAAATATTAAATCAATGTAATAACTTTGAAAACATCCTTTTTCTGACTTGAGTTAAAACCACTAGCATTTATGCTCATAATTGCTGAACGTAAAACAAGCAAGTCTGTCTAATTCATTACCCGGTGCTAACCCGCCGGTTACGTCGCGTGCGACCAGCCTTGTTCCAGCCAGAGCCACTAATGAGAGAAAATGCTTAGGAACGTGCGAATAGGGCTCCGGGCTCGGGTCCATTATGTTTCGTATTGACTATTTAGTAACAAATAGATTTTTGTTCGATAGAACTGTTAGGAAATGTTTGTTAAGGATATAGGTAACTTAGACTACCTACTTCTATTTGTTGCCTTCGAGATTTGATTGAACACGACGAACTTATTTCTAAACTAGCGGTCCGCCCCTGCTTCGCACGGGTATAGATTATAGCCTATGTCACCCGGGGATAGTGTAGCTTTCCGTCAGTGAAAGAATTTTTCAAATCGGTTCTGTAGTTTCGGAGCCTATTCAATGCAAACAAACAAACAATCAAATATTTCCTCTTTACAATATTAGTATAGATAAATAATGCACTTGTTTTACTTTGATTTTTCTACAGCACAAATGCGGCACAGGTAGTGTAATCTGCTTATTATTGATTCCACCTCCGGAATCAACAAGACGTCCACTGCTGAACATAGGCCACCCTCTTTAACCTCCACGCTGAACGATAGCATGCCTTTTGCATCCACTGGCTGCCTGGTCCATCTAGTGGGAAGCCTACCTACGCTGCGTCTTCCGGAATATCGTATCAGAATACCAGCTGCAGCCTCTTCAGTCCATACAGCAGTGAGCTGCTAGAATTGTTGACCCACAAACTGGACCCATTTGCCCTCTGAAGAGATGTTGGTTCTCTCTGTATCAACTGTCGCTTGTTTTTGGATATTGCTCTGAAGAGCTTATTGATCTCATTTCTGCAATGGAATTCTACGACCACACATCACACACCGTCAGAAGGCACACACCTACACCTATACACAGTTTCCACGGACTTGGAAGTTGTTTAATATCCTTTCCCAAAAGACTTCCCACTAAGTTTTAACATGGAGCATTTATGAAAAGTTTTCTACAACCATCTCTCACTCCCGACTGGCAAAGCATTCCAAAGTGTTGTAGGTGTCCATAGCATGAAGATTACTGCTTACCATCAGGTGAACCACTTGCTTGTTTTCAGCTCTTTTTGTATAAAATACACATTAAGCCCCAAGCGGGACGTTAGTGCAAGACTTATTGCCCCCGTTGACCTGGATAATATTTGACATAGAAGTAGTGTACAGTATAGAAAACTTTTTATCTCGTACATATTTAGGGAAACCAGATTGTTTTACAGCTACAGTACACAAAGAATGACAAAAAACAAGTTAATATTAACGCTTTAATAATAATTGTTGTTGTTTTGTTCAAAGAAAACAAAACAAAAGCAACAAATATAGTAAATTTAGGAGCCATTTCAGCGGAGAACTGAATGGAGCCAATCAACAAACCATTAAACCGGCCACCCATCGCTTTAACAATTTAATACAACCAAACCTATTCACACATAAATCACAATCGCAGTAATCCGGTTTGCATTGAAGCGAGTCTGCGCGTGTGTTTGTTTGTCATCAACTGCATAATGTCCATTCTCTTTGAACTTGGTATTTTAAACGTGTGCTGGAGAACAGTTGGCAATGTCATGTGATTTTGTTGTAATAACGTAGAATCTACTTCCCCTTCGAAGCTGAAACTTGGCAGGTTTATTCCTATGGGTTGTAGACACGAAAGGGTTTTACGTTATAGACAAATTAAATAATCCAAAGGAGGTTGCAAGTATATAAGAAACCTATACTTACGAAGTCGTGGGCAGCAACTGGTATTTACGTTATAGTAAAAACGTAATGGTGGTATTGCTTGTCGTAACTATAGCCTAAGCAGGAAACCCTAGTGTCAGGACTAGGACTCTGGTGTTGCTTGTCACAGCGTAATCTATACTTCTATACTAATATTATAAAGAGGAAAGATTTGATTGTTTGTTTGTTTGTTTGCATTGAATAGGCACCGAAACTACTGAACCGATTTGAAAAATTCTTTCACTATTGGGATGCTGCACTATCCCCGGTTGACATAGGCTATATATCCCGACTTCGCCCGTGCGATGCAGGGGCGGCCTACTAGTAATTAATAAATAAGCTTTACCAACTTAATCTTACGTGATAAATTCTCGTAAAATAAAAATAAAATATCGTAAACTTTTCAGTTTACAAATCTTAATTTTATCGATTTTTTTGGATTCACTCTACAATCAACTGATACAATTACAATAGTAAAGATGCAAAAAAACAACTTAGTAACATTTTCATAGGATGTAATGGTGACATTCAGTATATCTCTGGTTGTCACACGAGACACGCAAATGATGTGAATATATAGGATAAGAAATAGTTTTTGCATAGTACATAACCTAAAACACACATCATAGTCGTCGTTTTCATAAGTAACCCGAATATTATAAAAAATATTGTCAACCTATAAGCAAGTCTATCTAAGTCCTTGATTCTTATACGATGATTGCAATAATTAATAAACATAGTACATCATACTTGTAGATAAAATTTGTCGTAAAAATATCCTATCAGCGGTAAGTACATCATCGCTTAACATCAGTCGAGATGGGGGTCAAACGCAAGCCTATTATTCATATAAAAAAATAATTTAAAAAAGTACAAAATTGCTATGAAACAATTTACAGAATGCTCTGTACAATTTTCTCAGGTCATGTAAGTTTATGTACTGTAATGTTTGCACTGTGTACAGTCTTTCAGTGTTTCCCTCCGTCCCTTTGTGAGACAACTGGCCGAATCACGCCTGCAAGGGCGAGCGGTCCGCGGGGAGCGGCCGGTCAACCCTTTATGTGCACAGGGTGTTTGGATTTGATTACGAATTTGTGTCAGCGGCGTTTTGACGTATCTATGTGTTTATTTTGGTGTTTTGTTTCGGTGTTGGTTTTTAATGTTATATACTTTTTTGTTTTGTTTATTGCACTGTTATCTATTGTAAATTTTATCTTTCTGTAATTGTTTAAATCAAAAAAGTTAGCATTTAATTCCAAAAAGGTTATTTGTAATAAAATAAATAAAAAACTTCCTTCCATCTTTCCTTTCTTTTTTTTTTCCTTTCGAGGGTAGGCTAAAAGTCCAGCAGTGGACTGTTAAAAAGGCTGACTATGATGATGATGAAATAAAAAACTACAAACATTTTATAAATGTAGGACGTTGTGTATTAACTTATATATTTATTTTGTGTTCAAATGAAAATAATTAGCAGATATGTTGATAGACCATCAGTTTGATATAACTGCACAACCTGTAAGAGAACAATGATGGCCGAGCGGTAGCGTATACGCTTTACAAACTGGCGGTGCCCAGTTCGATCCTCGACCGAGCACCAATGACTTATTTAGTGCTCAAATAAGTTATGTGCAGTGTCGATGACGTCGCTCTAAACGTTAAAGGAGAACATCTTGAGGAAACCGATATGTCCAAGAACCTCAAAAGTTCAAAGACATAAAACACATTCACCAACATGCACTGGGCCAGCATGGTGGAAGGCCCACCCTTTCTTTCTCTCTCCGAGAGAAGGCTGGTTCCCAGCATTGGGAACATGATACACTGAAATGATGATGATGTTATAAGATAATCTGAAAATACCTCTATAGAAATATTTACTTCATAATAATATGACAACTTGCCAAGTTACATAATTATAGTTAAAAAAAAACAACTAAAAACTACTTGAAAAAATACAATAAATGTCTGAAAATTATGTGTTACTAGCTGCGCCCCACGATTTATCCCGCGGGATTACTCCTTATGACATCAACTATCTTCCAATGAAAGTCCCATCAAAATCAATACAACCGTTTAGAGTTATAGGTAGGGAGCATATATACACACATCGCCTTTTTATATCTCTTCTCTTCTTTATCTCTATCTCTACATAGTATAAAGTCACTTTCCGCGTCTGTGTGTCTGTCTGTATGTCTGTATGGCCGCTAACTCCTCGTAAACCACGCAACGGATTTTGATGCGATTTTCACCATCAGTTAGATACATTTTTACGGAAGGTTTATGTATATAACTAGCAACCCGCCCCGGCATCGTACGTAAATAACACTCGTGCGAAGCTGGGCGGGCGGGTCGCTAGTATTAAATAATATAAAAAAATCTTGCAACAAAAAAGCTCACTCTGTCGCCTTCGTATTCCATCAAGTGTTTTGATGGAATCACGCCGTATAACAACAGCTACGTATCTACATACGCAGCAGACAGGGTGTCACGTGACGGCTCACCGCGCCACTTGATCGTGCAGCTGTCCCGCTGCACTTCGCTTCATGTTGTCTCACTACACAATACATACATTTACATCATAAATATAACAGGAAAAACCGGACAACTAAGAATACCAAACAAAAAAACAAAAACCTAAAAAGTTGGAATATTGGAAGACAATTTTAACTTTGTAGTGGACAATAAGGTTCTTCCATACAACATTCCATACCAACTACAAAATTTAAGCTATTAATCACAAAACAATGTTGTTTATCTATATTTATACTAATATTATAAAGAGGAAAGATTTGATTGTTTGTTTGTTTGCATTGAATAGGCTCCGAAACTACTGAACCGATTTGAAAAATTCTTTCACTGACGGGTAGCTACACTATCCCCGGGTGACATAGGCTATAATCTATACCCGTGCGAAGTGGGGCGGACCGCTAGTTATGATATAATTTCAAATTAACAATTTTCGGATTTTTTTCTTTATATGTGCTAAATCTTGCCTCTTGCCAAATTTCATGATTCTAGGTCAACGGGAAGTTCAACATAGGTTTTGATTCCCCTGTGAAATCACAAAATATGCGTAAATTGGGACATAAACGGTCATATTATTGTCATTTGATCATTATGTCATTGTTTGAGGTCGAAACATTGGGCCCTTGGGGACAATGAGCTCACCTCATTTTCAAAAATCTTTCAGAGCGCCTGGTTAATGCGACGCGTGACCAAAATGCTGGCGTATTTCTGTCTCAACGCATAAGCATTGCCATTCAACGTGGTAATGCCGCCAGTATGGTGGGTACACTGCCAACTGATATTGGGCACGAGCATTTGGGTTATCTTTAGACGTTCAACCGTCTATGGGCAGTCTAACATTTGTAGTGTTAGTATTAGCTTGTATTTTGTTTATTTAATTTTAGACGTACCTACAGTGTTTAAAATTTTACTTCTGATTGTTATTTTTACTGTTTTTTTTTTTACTATTGTGTCGGGTTGGTATACAATAAGGTCAGGTTTCTTTTAAAAGTTCTACATTACAGTGTTTCGTTTTCGCTTTGACCTGTTTCTTTTGTAGCTTAGTACAAACTACGGCTGTACCTACTAAACCAGTTCCTTTTGAAAATTATTTTAATGTAATACAATACCTACAAGCTTCACAAAGAGTTTTTAAACAGAAGATTTTGGTTTATTCTAGTTGTTGGATATTCATATTCAATAGGTATTTCAAGTCCATTTTACTAACTTATTATTTTTGTAATATTCTATTTATGGTACCAATATATATTTGTTAATGTAATAATATAATTTTAAATGATGTATTTTTCTAACCTTTGATATTTTGTTCACTAGAATTATTAAAATGCTTTCTCGAGCAATTTTTTATTTGAACTGATTTTTTTAAGATTTTACTTGTACGTTTCAAGGAAAAACTACAAAAATTAATAAACAAAATTTATGTGAAGTTGTATGATTATTTACCGTGGTATAGTTGTGATGATATAGGGAGCTCTTTCCACAACTTTACCACGGCAAATATCTCGTAAACAATCATATAACTTTAGTGAACAACCGTGATTTTTTTTATTTTATTTTATTTATTTCTTGTAATCAACAGCGTTATAAATTCTACATAATATTCACAATAGTTATTAAAGATAAGGCCAAAATAGATTACAGTAATTTAAAAAGTAAATAATAATAATTTTACGAGTAACATAGTAATATTACAGCACACGAACTTATTAATAGGTGTGTAGGTGTGAGGTGTGTGTCTGTCGTCTCTACGATACACAAGTCCTAAAGAGTCAGGGTTCGCAGAGATGTGAGTGTATGTATGTGTGTGTGTGTGTGTGTGTGTGTGTGAAAATGTGTGTGGGGGTATGTAGAAGGTGTGGGTGTGAATGTGGATGAAGGTGTGTGGTGATGTGTAGAATTACTTACCGAGCTTGTGACACTTTTTAATTTCAATTTTTAGGGCATTTTTTGTTAAGTGAAAGAGGTCTAGTTTAGAGTAATGAATATTATAGGTTTGAGCAACGCGACAAAGGATAGAGTTTCGAGCGTAGTTTGTATGTACGACAGGGACGTGAAACAGTGGTGTAGTGTGTCGAGAACGACGAGTTGGTACCCTTATGAAATATTAGAGAGAAGTTCACTGCAATCAATTTTCCCAGAGAATATGTCGTGTAGAAGAACAATGTCAATAGTTTAAAACAGTGTTTAAATATAACATAGTTTAAAACAATGTCAATAGTTTAACACAATGTGATAGTTTAAAACAGTGTTTTAAAATTTATGTAAATGAAACTTTAAAACTACATACTAAAATGCGAAGCTAAGCCCTTTCCCTGTTACAAAACAAGTATAACGTTCCATTAGAAGTACTATTAAGAAAATAACGCTAAATGTCCTCGACAGAATTGTCCTAACTACTCGGGTTTGTCTTCCGTATTTGATATGCCAAGTCGAAGTCCGTTTGTACACAAGGTGACCCATGTGTCGGATACTCGACAACTTTACTAGCGTTGTGACTCTCGTAATACACATTTTATGCCATATTTTATTGACAGGGTTTGTTGTCTACAACTACCCTGATGTAAATTGACTAGCCGGGTATGGGAACGAGCTCTCAAGTGAGGCTGCTAGAACACAACACCACTAGATGCGTAAAGATACATAGTAATCTTTAGGATGATTGCTATATTTATCTAGTCGAACACTATAAAGTGACCTACCTTTTCACACAATTCTGTCCTTCATAGGTAGCTCAAGTTCATTGTTGGGATTCAAATCCACACCCAGCGGAGTGAGATCTAAACATGCCAACTACTATCCTATAATTAACGCTACAACAATTGAATCACTGCTCTTGGATTAAACTTCATACCCGAATCGACAAAATGTCGGCTACTATTTTCTTTCAAGCAAACAATGAGAACTACGGCGCATGCTTAAGATTCTCGAGTAGCCGAGAATCCGACATTCGTGCGTCGCCTATTGCACGAACAGCCAAACTCGTGACTAAGTAGAAACTTAGACTAAAACTAGCTGATAATATAACAACTAAGTACTGACTCCTGTTAATAAATAATTACCTCTTTAGGTCAATAAATGTCTGTATCAATAAACATAAGTTTAGCTTTCTTAATTTATTGACATTGATATTACAATACGAGTAATGGAATTAGCAAAATAATAGATTGTAGCTTGAAGTATTACTAAATGTATGAGAGAGATGGTGGTTGAGCGGTGGCATGTGCGTTGTACAATCTGACGACACCCGGTTCGATCCTCGGCTCTACACCAAGGACTTCATCGTCATCAGCCAGTAAACGTCCACTGCTGAACAAAAGCCTCTATCTTAGCAAGAGGTGTTGCCATAAGGACTTGCTTAGTACGTATCTAAACTATGTACATTTTTGATGCCATCGCTCAAAAACCGTGAAGGAAAACAACATAAAAAACCAGTATGTACGAGAAAATTTAAAGTTGAAAGATATTCACAAACATGCACTGGGCCAGCATGGTGAATCAGGGCTCATCCTCTATGTTTGAGAGGAGGCCTGTGTCCCAGCAGTGGGAAATCGCGAATATTTTACATGATGGTTATTATTGATGATGTGTATTAATGAATATTGATAATGATGAAAATAGTATCAATGGCGATGAGTTGGCCACGCTTCACATAGAACTAATAAAGTTAAGCGGCACACAAAACTAGAAACCTTAGAGGACCTGACGACTAAACACATTTATAGAAGAGACGTACTTATAGAAGAGGCCTATACTCCAAGCAGAAGATAAACAAAGACTAATGATGATATACAAAAATATATCATTGAAATATTCAAAAAAATATTACAATGATCGTAAAATTTAGTTCTCTACAAACCTTACTTAAGTAGTTTGAGAATTTACAATCCTAGTCTTAATACTTACGAGCGACTTAGTTAAACTAACTTAAATATCTCCTTGATTACGTCACATGAGTTTCGCTTTTGAAAGTCCTTGTAGGGCAATTTACATATCTATTAGTGGGGCTTTGTTCAGCTAATGGCTTTACAGATTAATGGCCGATATAATCTCACTTGTCAGTTGCACTTTGGATCGAGCGGAGAGAATGTCATTGTTTTAGTTGTGAGTAGAATCCACTCAGCGCTTTCAACTTACAATTTTGGAAGAACTTCTATTGAAATTAAACACTTTTGTCGCGTGTGTTTTACACTATTTCTAACTATTAAAACTTCTATTTGGGAAAATCGTTGTGTTTGGTCTAAACTGATTTTATTACCCGTTGTTTATTAGACGTTGTTTATTGTTGTTTTTTAGCTAGCGTCATCTAGAATTGTGATCATTCGAGATTTTTGAGGGTACGTTTCTCCTTCTAAATCTTTATCTGTCAAGGCGCTACGGTACCGATAGGATACAATGGTTACCTAAGTAAGAATTTAGAAACTACATACCAGTTTTAAAGATTGTTTATGATTTTATTCTTTGACTGGCTACGTTTTTGACTTCAACGCATCTGATAACAAGTCCCGGTGTATTCAAGGTTGGTAAACACATCAAGCCAAGGTCACATGATTTAACTTTAGTAAATTAAGGAATTTGACAGATTTGCTATACAAAATCTGTCAAAATCCCTAATTAATCAAAGTTACACCATCCTTACGGAAAATTTGGATAAAGACCCTAGACTGAGGACTAATTTATTCAATACTGATGTATTTCTATCATGTTCTATTTCTTGATTCCATAGTTCCCTCTAGCCACCTGCTTTCGTTCCGGCAATGTTCAATGAGCCGTCACGTAATGACGTCACCACGTGTTGCTCGTCTCTCGTCACGGTGTCACACGCTACGGTTATTACGTTAGTTACGGTAACACTCTCGTTATGATTGTTACTGTGTCAGCTTTAGGGATTATTATGAAATTGTTTTATTTTTGTACCATCCCATCAAACTAATCCTGATATTTGCTTACTTATACGGAGGTTACCACAGCAATATTTTCTTCACGTAATTGCATTGTTAGTATTATTTTGTATTCTAATTAGCTCTTTCTCTTAATAAATAATAATTAAATAAACAGAATAGTAATTTTTAAACTTTCGCGATTTGAACACAACCACGCTCGTGACCACGGCTTTTGTAACATGGTCGAAACGTCGAGCGAATGGTACATATTTTAACCTTAATTAAATAATACGTGATATGTCCTGATAAACATTTAAAACATAAACAGAATATATATTATACCATAACAGATCTAAATGAAATAATAAATCAAAGTAAAGTAAAAACACACGAACAAAACTAGTACTAAATTAAATCCGTTAATCAAAACGACAATACAGGCAAAAACTAAATTAATAACGTTCTACCCGCACAAAGATAACATTCCTAAATAGTCACTAACGGAGTCGAACTTATTTCTAACAAAAACTCCAAACAATGACCTATACAAAAACACTCAGTATATCATCTTTACAATGCTCAAAGTGGCTACTGGCATTAAGTAAGACCTGACGCTAAGCCGAGCGTCGGATGACAAAAACTGGCTAGAGTGGCGGAGCCTTTGTGTCGCTGACAATGGAGTGTTATACATGGCTAACGTACTGCTAATGTATCGCGCTTAACTGGAGCTATCCATTTTCATATAATATGTTTTGTCTTGATTAAAAGGAAATTTCACAAGATATGACATTTTTTTTTTGTAATTTTAGAGATCAATTTTTGAATTCATACCAGCGAGCGTCTAAACAAAATGCATTGCATAATGAAAAACAAATTTTTAAGATTAACTTTTTTATAGAATCAATGTAGGTATAACTTGTTTTGAGATTGGCATTTTTGAAAATACGAACTAAAATTTTGTTCATCATCATCATTTCAGCTATAGGACGTCCATTGTAGGGCATAGGCCTCCCCCATTGATCTCCAAAAGGATCGGTTGGAAGCGGCCTGTACCCAGCTTTTCCGTTCGGTCTCTTTTAGGTCGTCTGTCCGTCTTGTAGGTGCACGTCCTACGCTGCGTTTACCAGTCCGTGGTCTCCATTCGTGAACCTTTCGGCACCATCGGCCATCTATTCTGCATTCAATGTGTCCTGCCTACTGCCATTTCAACTTACTAATCCGGTGAACTATGTCGGTAACACCCGTTTGTGTACGGATCTCTTCACTCCTGACAATTTTGTTGGCAAACCATAAATTAGTCATTTATTTTTCAGTTTTCGATAAAACGTCAATAATTCTGAACGCCAAAATATTTATTATTAACTTTATTTTTTCTTTAACTATCAATCTTCTATCCCTCTGAATTTTAAAAAGCTCTTCCACACTCGTCTCGTTCCATTGCCAAATATAAAGGGGACACAGTCGCCGAACAGTTAATCACACATTAAAACGTGTTCTTCAACTATCAAAATCAAATGCTCTTCTCATTTTTCATCCCTATTTAAAAGCTTGTTACGAAGGGGAGATGTGGATGAACTTGCTAATGGAATGGAATACTTCAAATGACATCGCAACAGATGTCACACAGTGTGTATGTAATATCTAGTCATGTCAATAGATATATTCTACCTTTCAGATGCGTGTTTTTAACTTCTTAAAATATAATGAACTCTTTTTATTCACTATTTCAGCTAGTTCCTCTTTATCATTTTGTAATGACGTATTACCCATAAATTTTAATAACTTTTTTCCTCGTCAATCATTTTCCACTAATGCTGAATATTTTATACTAGTATCCTTTTTCTATATTTTATGGGTATTTTCTCTGAAATTCTCACCATCTGTTTCGGTCACCGCGCCAGTTTTATCTGCTTTATTATTTTATACATAATCTGAACAATATAATATGTCTTGTTTATCACGTACTGATACATCTTGGCATTATTCTGTACCATGTTTTGTTAGAATATTATTCGTTAGTTCGTGAGGTCCGCCGGCAGATGTTTGTTTCCAATATCACACCCCTGGTTATTGAATCCGCCTGTTTATTTGGAATTGCTTTCTCAACACGCACTTTATTAGCTCTTGCTTTGGGTTAGCTTCTATTTGTGTTGTTACATGTTTAACAGTAGCATTAATCTCTACAGTAAAACTATTGTCAGTTTTCATTATTGTTTATGTTATTAGTGACGCTGGCAGTTATGGTGCAAATCAATCCATGATCACTGCATAGATTAGAAACATGTATTTGAAAATGTTAATAACAAAACACTGTTTGTACTATCATAGTTGTTCACTACAACTATCGGAATTATATTGGGAGCTCAATTCATAACCTTATCACGGTAAATATCCCGTTAATAATCATTAATTACTTTTTTTAAACCTTAATATACAACGCCCAAATGCCTATAATTTCGAATGCTTATTTTTTTCATAAATACGTTCCATAAACACATACAGGTTACTTTCTCAAGCTCCGTAAAACAAACACCGTAATTGCTAAGAACAACAATATCATCGACAAAATACCCATAAAATTACTTAACGACGAGCTTAATTTATAGCCCTTACTCCACATCGATTCTATAATAAGAAACACTTATCAGAAAATGCGATTTTACCCCATTTTGCCCGTTTCACCCCACCGGTGAAATTGGGGTTCCGCAATGAACGATCGGCAGATATACGGAACTCGTGTACGTGTGTGGCACACACGGGACCACGCGTGGTTATATTTACACGTGAAATTAAAAGCTGGTTATTTCATACAACGGGGCCTTGGGGTATTGTAGGGAGAATATGACAAGCCATCCAAGATTGGGCTTGGGCTTCTTTTACATATACATAATTTTAATATTAAAAAACACAAGGCTTGTGTTTCACACAGCAAACACACAATGTTAATCTAATTTTTAATAACAAAATCACTACAGATTACATAATTTTCATTAAAAAAAACTAACTACAATAAAAATACACATCACACATCATCCGCCAGTAAACGTTCACTGCTGAACAAAGGCCTCTTTCTTAGAAAGAGGTGTTTCCATAATCCCCACGCTTGGCAGGTGGCTTGTCGGTCGCAGTACTTTCACCGTGTACTAATAGGACGCTGTTGCCCATCCTCTGGTACATGCCCGGGTCCTTACACACAAAAATACAATAATAATGCCAAATCAATAGCGCATGAACAAAATTATTCATACTATTGGGAGTTGTACAAAAACTACTAAACCAAATTTAATGAAGTTTTTGTGAGACTACTTTGATAGCTTCTTCTACAAAATATAAAAATAACACGTAAATCGGCTCACAAATGACGAAGTAATCGGCAACTTCCTCTTTTTTCACTATTTCAAGTCGGTTATAAACAACAGGTTTTTAAATAAAAATTGATGTCATTAACTTTATCTTCTTTCGTCTTTCTTCCTTGTGCCTTGATCTCAACAAATTTTTAACTCTCGTCAACAATAACGTCTCCTTTTCTGCAGATTGTTATCATGCGTCATTTGGGGTCTAACTCAATAGAGATACAAGTTAAACAACGTTATTATAGACGAGGGACAAATTGCGTCGAGATTAAATGAACGCCGCCGAAGAGATATTGAAATTTTACGAGCGCATCTCCTTTGAAATGTATTTATAACTTGACTAGTTATACAAGGGTCAGACTTTGTTAGTTTGTAGGATGACAGGCAAGCATTGTTTGAAAATGACGCCTCTGTTACATTTTGTTTGTTAATGTTGCTTTAAATCCGTCTGGTGGAAGCTTTGATGCAGGAGCTGTTTGTCCAACAACTAGTCATATTTTAAAGAAAATTAATATTACCAAAACGCTGACCAAAACGTTTTTAATCACTTCAATTGGAAATTTGCAGTATTTTGAATAAAATTGTATTATCATCATAGTCATTGGGAGCCAATTCTACTTGAGAATGTGGTGAGAGGTTTTAGTCTACACAAGGGTCTACATATATTGAGTTGAAGTTAAACACTTTTAGCAATTTAATCGCACGTGGTTTTCATTCTTTTAATAATTATTGACGTCCGAGGTCACAGGTAGACTAGAAATAGATGCCAGATGTCTATAGAAATATTATGAGATTATTTAAAAGTGCCGCCAATGATTTAAAGTAAAAACGTTAACTAGATACGCACTCGTAGCTCACGATGTCACCTTCGTCATGACTTAGCAATCGCTAATTCATGATGTTATTAGTGACGCTGATTCAGATCAACATTACCTCACTATACTAGACTATACGTTGCTTCTAATAGCCTAACTTTGCAATACAATGCTAAAACTGAAATATTTATCAAAGTATCTATTTGAGAGTTAGGTGCGAGTACTTACAAATATCTGTCATTTTAATAATGTCATTCATCAACTAACAAGCGTAGCTAGCTTTATTGCCCTGCCGAAGATACGAACTAACTACGGCAAGACTATGATTACTTTTGAAGGAGCGTGCCTTTATAACAAACTACCCTCGGAAATTAAAAACACTAAGTCGTTCAACACATTTAAAAAGCTACTTGCTGAGCATGTTATGACAACATAAAACGAAAGCAAATGTGTTGGACGAATAATAATTGGATGGATGTTATGTACTTTATATACTTATTGTTTTGTTCTACATGTTTGTATTGTATTTTATTAAGTTATTTTTGCGACGACGAACTATAAATTTATTGTTAGCAGTGTTCTCATGGAAGTGATGTAACATCTTATATGAGAATAAATGTCTATAAACCTAACTGTTAATTTAAAGCTCAATGAGGGTGTTTCGCCGGAAATGAGTTATGATCGACTAACCCCGACTACCCCTGCCTTGTCGCAAGTGGTACCGGATATTAACGATGCACTCACCTTATATTTTTCCTACTTAATAGTAAGGAATTAAATCTATTCACAGAAATATAAAGCTCTACAATAATTGGCAAACAAATGTTTAGTAAAAAGTTCTGAGATAGAAACGTTTCAAATTTCGGTCGGATTAGAAAGGGATGTTCTGTCCCTTTTCCACAAACTGAGTATGGAGTTTGCATGGAGTACTTACAAGTGATGTCGTTTGTAAGTATAGTGCGCTCTCTGTCTAGGAAGATATTAAAATGGTTATATTTTTCTTAATTTTGGACACATTAAAATTGTTGTTTTCTGAATCGTATCGGATTTATCGTCAGCTATTTTATGAGACAATAAAAACAATCAGTATGGTAGCCTATTATTATTACGTAAGTGGAATATTGAAAAGGTGCTACTGTTAGGTTTTGCCTACAAAAACTGTGGAACACGTGATATTTCTCTGTTATATTACCTAATATTATTTAGTGAACTTAGTTTATGTATCTACAGCTAAAAACCATCTCTTTTATTTATATGTTTTACAGATTTTTCAAAAAATCTTTCGCAACTCAACTTATGTTTCGTTTTCAAAAATATTTAATGCACCTAGCACATTACATTAATTATATTTATGTTTTTATTGCATTATTTTATCTTTACAAAGTTATTTTTCGTAACTGTCCTTACTGTGACACCTATCCGTATCACCATAAATGAACCACTTGCATAGGAAGTGTAAGTGCGTGCGAGGATCGTAATTAATAGTTAAATTAGTGCGATTGTGGATGCGGCGAGACCACAGACGGTACGCGGAGCTACTGAGCCATGCATTTTGAAATAGATCTGTTGTTCAAATACTAAAGGTGGTCCGGTAAGTGACTCTTAATATAATTTTACATTGTTGAAATTAAAACTTTTTCAGATGCACTTGGAGGTTAGACAAGACCCAGTTTATTTTAGCGCTAACGCCTGTGGAAAGATTGAAGAAAGAATTTCATCTTTCCGCAGGCGTTAACGTGAACAGAAAATGGGTCTTGGTTTTGTCTAACCCCCCTGAGCACTTTATTTACGCTCTTTCGGGTAAATTCGGCTCGAGTCGACTAACAGAGCGAGTTAGCGAGATGGCTATAGAGTTAGCGTTTAAAAATATTTGAACAGAACGAAATTTAAAACCATCGTTAGTTGTGCATCTGGTCTACATTTCTTGCAAGCTAAACTGGTCCTTCTAATATGAATTAACTGCCCATATATAACTTTAATGGCAGTCCAACTGTTTTTATAGTTTCTAACTCAGTACGACATTGCCAACATTGCTTTTGGAGTGAATTTAGAACTAAACCAAACATCTATGTATGTATTTTGTAAATCAACGTACAGTAGGTTATGACTCAAGAACTTTTTCTCATTATCCTAAATAATTTATCACCACCAGATGTCATTGTAAGTAATAACCGGCTTGAATGCTTAATGCTGTACTTGACAAGTTCAATAAAATATCGAAGCACCAATAAACTTAAGTAGATGTTTATTTGTCGCATGAAATGTCCTACTTAATGGCGACTCTTAATAAATCACGCGTTTATTACTTGAAGGGGTGGATGGAATTTATTTTTAAAGTCGCCAGTGAGAATGTCGCTGGCGAGGACCAGCTCATTGGAGAGGATGACTTCACAAATTCCACTAGAGAGTAGCAGCATGGTGATGTAGATTTGCTGAAAGATATTCATTGCAGTGAACATTGTAAAACTTACTATTTAAACTCTTAGAAAGTTCAAAGTAGTGATTGATAGAAAAATTAGTTATATTTCACATTAAAATTACATAGGTATGGATGAAAACAACCTAAGTAACAACTGCGTACAACGCAATGTAGTAAAAAGATCATCGTCATCGATTCAGCCATAGGACGTCCACTACTGTACATAGGCCTCCCCCATCGATCTCCAAAAGGACTGGTTAGAAGCGGCCTGCATCCAGCGTTTCTCTGCGGTCTCTTTTAGATCGTCTGTAAATCTTGAAAAAGATAAGTTGTTAAAAATGCAACATTTTAATGATGCGCAAATATGTATATAATGTTACGGCATATTTCCCACAAACCAACATGACAATAAAATAAAACAAGTAGAATAGTATAAGAAAAATAAACTAGACGACTATAAAATGTAGCCTAGCACACCCTGGGCATGAAGATGAATCTACCAACACTTCACAAGTTCACACATCAAGAACTTCAAACCGATTAACTAAATAGTAGGTAATATTACCATAGAAACATTTAAAAATACAAACATGCAAATATAATACATGCGCCGGAAAAACATTTACCTTCCTGGGCAAGTATTTTATTCAAGAAAATTTGCCAAAGTAACATAATAGGTGCTACCCTCTTAAAGAAGGTGGAGCTGGTACGATAGGATGCTATGTAGGTACTGGTAGTACGGAATACGTGTATTCGATGAGCTGCGGAGATGTATAGATACCTCGTCTGCCACGTGTCGGGTCTGACTCCATGGCTCGTGTTGGCACCTCGCCAGCCGCTCCCGGGACATCCGGAGAAAATATCCGCCACATTATCGTATGCGGATTATGGAAATGCGCAATTTTCACACATTGTGTTTTTGTAAGTGGATCCGGATATGAACGCTTTACTCATATCCGCTCGTCTACGATTCGGAAATTATATTTTGATTGCCTTATACTGTGACAAGTTATGCATAATAATATTTAAATTCAATATATTTTTATATTAGATATTTTTTATCGATTTTAATTGTTTTGTGTATACCTAGAATATTTTACTTGTAAATTACTCATACCTACTCGTATAACGTAAAAAAATTAGAAAACGTGTATTTTTAAGTCTAACACAAAACGTACAAAACGCAATACCTAGGGGTAAAAGTACGAATAAAACTAAATATTTTTGGAGAATGAAGGTTTTGTTAAAGTAAACCTATCTACTTATTTATACATCGCGGTAACATCATTTGTATAAAATTTTAATAGTATCCAAATAGTACGACGTAAAAAAAACTACTTAATTACGTAACAAATTAGATTTCCACATCTTTTATCTTTCACCTACAATATCATACTCCATATTCTGAAGTTGGTTCACATCACTAACTATTTTGACTAAAAAGCACTTTAATTCACTGAGTTCCTCTGTAGTCTTAACTCATCGAAGGCTTCATAGAGCCTTAATTAAAATGTTAATAGTTTCCTCCGGTTTCGCCCGCGGGACGATGTAACCTCATGAATATTTAACGTGCTCCCGCAGTTTCAGTATTGCGTTTACGATTTTAAGCATGGGATTATGGTTCACGAACTATTTAGGTACCTATTGATTTTTGGTCTACCACATGCTTTATTTTTATGTTTGCCTGATTGGTAGTATGTCACTCTTTGGATTGGATAATCTCAACAGATTAGCAACATTAAGTATCTGGTCTTGGATGGAATTTTCAAAATTGAAAATCTCGATTGTTTAATGTTTATTCTAGAACCACTACAAGCCCTATGACAAAATAAAACGCATCAGATGACCTCTTCAATTTTATTTCTCGTTTTGTTAATCTACTTGAGCAATTTTTATTTATACTAATTATTCATGTTTACATTCGCGACCAAAGCTTTCATTAATTAATAAGAGTAAACATAAATAATACCATGTTTGGTCTTAACCGTGGACGTGTCACGTGATCAATACCAGCACTAATCCAAATAGTAATTCCAGTAGTAATTGCCGGTTGGCGGCTAATCCACAGCTCAGTTGATTAGAGCCGCTCGAGATAACGTCGCTGCCTCGATAACACTAGGACTCACGAGTGAGCCGGCTGATCTATGGCTTGTCCGTGTTTGGGCGTGATTAATGGATTGTGCACTACAAGAATTTGAAATAATTGGTTAATTGGTTAAAGCCGAGGATTGGGGACAGTGACGTACTTTGGAAGAGTACATAGTATGTGAGTACGCACTAAGCTCAGCTATAGAACAATGTGTGTTCATAGTAATGATGTTTTTTTTAACAGAATAGGTCTACGTTTGGCCACCAACTCACTTGATGGTAAGCGACAGTATGTCCGATGATGCAACACGTTGATCTAGCTAGAAGAAATCTATTCACTTTAGCCTTGAAGATGCCTAGGTTGATGTAGTATTATGTTCGGTTTGCTAAACCGATTTGTGCATGTCAGTTTACATTACCACGTGGATGTGAAGCTTTAAAAAAAATGTTTTGATGTAGAACCAGTAGAACATGCTGCACATCCATGAGTCGAAGACATCCAGTGGATGCAGATGGCAGGGTGTCTTTCAGTGTGGAGATTGAAGGGGGAGACTTATGTTTGGCAGTGGACGTCTTCTGGCTGATGATGATGGTGCTGCACATAATTGGTAGTTTATGAAAGCTCAAATCGATGAAATGATGAGATGATTTGTGTTACAATACAATAATATTCATTCATTTTATTTATATTACACGGGAATTACTCACGTAAGATTAAGCCGGTCGGTCGGCTGAAAAAGACTACTTAATGCGGTTGAAACTATGGTCGGAGTGATCGGCTTAATCTTACGTGAGTGATTCCCATGTAATATAAACAAAATGTGTGAAAACCACGTCAGTTTCTATGATAATATTCATTCATGTTTTGGATATTAGGTGGTTTTTATTTAAGCTATACTTTCCCTTTCGCCCTTTCCTGGGCGAAATTTTCTTCCGTAGCCTTTCAGACAGTCCGATCACTCGCCAGATTTTATCAGGCCATCTGGAACGTTTGAGGTCATTCCCAACCAACGCTTTTTCGGCCTATCTTCTCGTTCGTCCGTTTTCAGGCACCCATTGTGTGATTTTCTGGACTTGGGTGCATCCATCAGGATGCATTCAGGCTATTCGTCCCAGCCAACACTTTTTTTTTTTTTAAATTGTTACTGGCTCTAACTGCCAAACTGGGTGTTGGAAACCCGTATCTTGGTAGTTAGTTCCTTCCATTAGACATATGCTGAGGTCGTGTACATTCATTGATTGTTACTTGTGTAAAATAACAACTTAAACTAAGCATCATATTCTTTTATATCCTTTCCTTTTACACTAGGTGACTTTTAGAAATTAAAATCCTTATAACCTATCACATTGATCCACATTGTCAGTAATTGAGTGTAGCAAACAATGCTTGATAATTCATTAAATTTCATTATAGTCATTATACGTAAATGACATTACAAAAATCAAAGTTTTCATAATAAGGACTATCTATTGCTTGCAAAGACTAGATAAAACAGGAAAAAACAGCCCATTAATAATACTAGAGCAATTCACTTGTCTGCGAAATACTTCGCATTCTATATTGCAGACTTTCCCACGAAATAAAACTAGGTTGAACTCGGTTATCCGCAGACCACACACAAACACAGACTCATTTACACCTATAGCACTTATACCCACATGAAATAAAGTTCAAATTTCTAAAGCAACTTTCTGTAATAGAGCAAAATTTAATCCACCTTATACCTATAAACTTTATAAAATCGCAATAGAACCTATTTTTGAATGATAACGACTTGCACATGTCAATTGTCTTATGCACCTTGCGTCGGTGACTCCTGTTGTTTTAGAAATAAAGTTGATTTTGAATTGGTTTCCTTAAATGCGGTCAGTCAGCTGTGAACTGCTGGAGTTGCCAGATTTTGCGATAAAGAGGAAGTTTAAATCGCGCAAAACTGTTGTGTCTGTCACATCGCTACGTAATGAGTTAGTGGGGCACGTGGGAGCTGCGGCTTTGGTGCTTAAAAGTTAGACAACGCTCTAAATTATTTTAACCGTTTTCATGAACGGTTGTAAATTTGCTTTAAATTTGCCAAATAACAACTGTATATACATGACGTTGTAGATTAGATAGACTCGAGCAACACTAGTAATTCACAAGAATAAATTGATTTCTATTAAAATTCGATAAACGAGCTAATAATTTTAAAACCACTGAACATATTTTCATGACACAGCTAAAAACCAAGACACCTTTTAAACAAAATAAAATAAATCAAAAACAGTTAACCATTTAAGAGCTAAGATGCTACAAAAAGACACACATATAGACATGTTAATCTATCACACTTTGCAATTTTATAGCCTTTTTGCAACGGAGGCTAAAAATGAAACTGAGTTCATTAAAAACATTTGTTACAAAATAATTATGATGATGCCACCAGAATATTGGGTACGCTGCCACCTGGTAGTAGGCGTGAGCATATGGATTCATCGGTATATGGGTAATCTTGTTTTATTAATAACAAAATATAGTAGATGGTGTGTTGGCACTTTACCACGTTTCATTCTATCAGCCCAGCCCGTATATATAAGCCATTCAGTTAATTGCCGAGATCTCGTTACAGATAAAAGCGAACGATTAATCTTTATTTGTGGCCACCGTTCGGTATGAAGTAAGTAATTTCAGCTGATATATTGACTAACTTTCACCTAATTTGGCAGGAACTTGTTCAAGTTTTTGGAAAGTAAAAATTTGCGGCATAAAGTTACCCTCGATATCGGAGGGTCGGAGTTTTGCCATTCATAGATCTTGGTTGTATGAAACAACAATACTTTGAATATAGAACCAATTTAATCAACTTGAAACTTAATACCGTTTAAGTAGAATTTAAAAAACTTTTTGGGGTCTTTTTTATTAGTCTGACGGCTTTTCGCCACACTAGCTATTTCGTCAGTGTTCCTTATTCACCATCGATAATACGTCACTTTGTGCATCTAGTCAATAGATTAATTTAGCTATCTTCGGAACAACAACTAAAATCATTATTATTAATTAAACATAATATTTATACAAATTAATTTTCTGTAAAAAATATGAAAACTACGTCAGGAGTCACAGCTAATAAAGCTATTTAAAAAAATATTATGACCTATTCAATTTTATCCTCACGAAGTATGTTTTCCTTTTTGCCCCAACCGTAAATAAATAAAAGATTCCCAAAACAATGTAGATGGCCAAAAAACAACAGGCCGATGTTTTCGATTTGTGAGACAAAAACAAACGAAAGTCTTCATCGAGGCTACAAATCACTTTTTTTGTCCCTCGACCGAACACTCCCTATACTATACACTACACGGCCTTTATCGGAGCTGCGGCAGGAACACAGCTAAGCTTTTCATTTGATTCTGTCAACACAGAATATAAACACAAATGAGCAGTATCTCAACTTCAAACAAACTTTTGTATGAAGTAGACATATCTCATTTAAAAAAATGCATTTTATGTTTATTGCACAGAAATATTGTAGTTTCAAATACCGATTCTTATAAAACGGTTTTTTTCTTCTTTCGAGTTACAGTTTCATAAATGATTTTGAATCAAAATTTGCCTACCCTAATGGCACTCTCCGTAGCTTCTCCGTGGTTATCTGAAGTGGTGGCTATTTAGTTAGAAGCCAATTAATTGAGTTTGTTGGAGATTTAGTAAGCATTTTAACGTCTATATGATAAAAAGATAGAAAGAAAGAGAAGAAAGGCCCATGTAGAACTCCTAAGCAAAATTTTCTTAACTCTTAACGTCATCATGTGAATGCTTCCTCGTGATTGTGAATTAGTACCCGTTGAAACTTTAACTACTGCTTACAAAAAATTTAAAATGATACAGATCTGTAACGTATAGAGTGATTTAAGTAATAAAATAGATTATAGAGGCATTTGTTCCATTTCAATAAAGGCGTAGGTTTGATTATAGACGGTATAATCGGTGTCGGTAACTTGTGGCTCTTTATTTTGATTCTTAATAAGCTTCAAGCGAGATATAATGGTGATAAAGATAAACTTTATCTGTTAAATGGCAGTATCTGTACCACATTTTACATTTGATTAGTTTAGCTTCGCATTAAATAAAGAAATAGTTAAAAATCATGTATGTAGATTGGTAATGCTTTGCATAAATAATAGACTGTAGTATTTTTTATTTATACAATTTAATTAAGTTAATTAAAAAAATATTTTTATCCTTTATACGGATAAACGGCAATATGTGTATGTATGTTCCCTGTGGCCTCTTTTTCGAAGACCACAGGGAAGGGAAAAGGCTAGACCAGTTTTGATGAAATTTTAAGGCAATCTTCAGTTGAGCCCAGCAAGTGACTTTTTGAAATTTGGTAGTGATAAAATCAATTTTTTTTTGGTGATATTTTATTTTGTCTACAAAAAACAAGAACAAGAATTCAAGTCTATACATTGACATAGGTATTACACCAAAAAAAAAAATGTCATCTAAGTCAAAGAAGGCGACAGCTATGTCGCTACCAAGGACGTTGCTTCTAGGAGGTATAAAACCCGGGTGAATCCGCGGGCGTAGCTAGACGTTTATACAGAAACATGAGTAAATATTTAGAAAATGAAATTATCATTCTCGTTTCTAGTAACATATTACATTTTAGAGACCAGAATATTATTAAATTCACATATTGCCTTCATTGAGCAACAATTTAAATCGTTTTCATCATTCTACAAAAAAAAAAAGGTTATACAATACTCGACGAAGAATGAAGTGTTTTTGTTACTACACCCGTGTCATAATAATGTCATAGCCAATAGAACCACTGTTGACTCCCGGAACTTTGACGCAAAAAATATTATAAATCATTTGGAGCTAACAAAAGGAACGTATGGTTTGAATGATGTCGGGGTTCCGGTATTCATTCAGAGAATTCAAAGCAGTTTGTACATTAGTATCAAATATCACGAGGCGTTATTTTTCATATATCTGACTCAAAATATTTAATACTTATGTCATAACTAAAATACAATGTACATTGTATTTAAAAAGTAGTTTTAGCCTCTGTTCATCCAACTTTTTTATTCGTTCAATGTAGTACTTACTCTCAATATATTTTTTCTCATCCCGATTAAATTCCTTTTTGCTTTCTATCAAATCAAAGTACTTTTTTTTTTACATCGGACTATGCTAACGTTTGACCGCGATCTCGCCTGATGGAAAGCTATGATGCAGTTGAAGATGGAGCACGTTTGCTCGGTAGTAACCTATTAACCCTAGACTTGAACACTCCAAGATTGTAACTAATTTAGTTTATTAATTTCAGTTTTGCAGTTTTTCTTCTTGGTGATTCTTCTTTAAGCTCAGTTTCATCAATCGAAGTTCAATATACTAAAGAATAGAGTTTAAAACATATTTTACAGTATGTTTGATTATTTTCGTAAGCCAACGGCACGTTTTCAGTTTTCTACAATAAACACTTTCCATTTTATTCAACGCAAATTGTATACGAGGCCTGCGGGGCTTATGGAATACCTACCTATATGAGAACATCCTATGGAGTAGCTACAGGGAACAATGTGTTCGATAAAATCATAAGAGGTTTCGAGAATGCGGGATACGGGTTCCGATTGAATGCTTATAGTATTCTATGCCATTTGTCATTGTTAACGACTCTCCCATATTATATGGTTATAGCTTTCTTTTCTTTTACACAAAGGTTTGACATAGATAAAAACTATGGACAAAAATACATTGAAATATGCGTTAAATTTGATTGGCCCTTTAAGATTTATCGACGTATCAAGATTTTATTTGAAACATATTTTGTGAAAATTCTTAAATCGTTTTAGCATGATTATAAGTCAAATGTCCAAATGACTTGTCAATATAACTCTACTTGAAATTCATTTAAGTATAGTATTTATTAACATAAAAATTTGTTTACTTATGTAAATTATTTACGTATACAATAAGTAATCGTATTTCAACCAGAAATCTCGTCTCAATTGCCATTGCCTTCAAATTGATTGGTACTATTGAATGACTCTGCGTGTGATCCATTCATGACTGCGATACTTATTATAAAGAAATATTTGTTGCTTATACTTACGAGTATAATATAGCCCTAATGTATGATTAAATGAGTACTTATTTGCGTGCACATGCAATAATGAACCATCAACCAAAAAATACATTCACTCTTATTTTTACTTTAACGAAAAAATTCTGCTGCGTTTTGTAACAAAGTCATAACGCCACCCGCAATTACTGATGTTTTAGTTAAAAAGTGACGACAAAGATTGGCATTTTACATTTTTGTACATCCTTACGTCAGCACAGTGAGCATCTGACGTATAAACAAAGATAAGAGCAGCTGTTACATCATCATCAGCCCTGAGTGACCCACTGCTGAGTACAGACCTACCTTTGTTTATGCCACTCTCCCTGGTCTTTCACTATTCGCATCCACTCGTTCCCGACAGTTAGCCGCTAGAGCATTGTGAAAACAAATCCGTTTGCATCAATAAGGTACCGATCATCGATATAAAATGTTATTTACCACGAAAATTTACTTTCCATATAATATATCATAAGATAATGTCATCATCATCATCATCATCACCAACCAGAAGACGTCCACTGCTGAACATAAGCCTCCCCATTAACCTCCGCACTGAACGACAGCCTGCCTTTTGCATCCACTGGATGCCCACGACTCTCACAATGTCGTTGGTCCATCTAATGGGAGGACTCCCAACGCTGCGTCTTCTGGTTCGTGGTCTCCACTCCAAAACCTTTCTTCCCCATCGGTTATCGGTTCTTCGAGCGATGTGGCCTGCCCATTGCCACTTCAACTTGCAAATTTTAACAGCTATGTCGGTGACTCTGGTTCTTTGGCGAATGTCCACGTTTCGGATTTTATCGCGCAAATAAACTCCGAGCATAGCTCTCTCCATTGCCCGCTGAGTGACTCTGAGTTTTAGTGAAGATAATGTGGTATAATATAATGTGGTACAATTTTATATATGAGTATTTATCATACATTAAATAATATAGATTGTTTGAAATAAAACACATTTTCATAGTTATTAAGGCACGGATATAAAATAATTCCGTTGAATCTACGGCAGTATAGTCGCAGTGGGTGTGCGATGTCGGTGGTCCCGGGGCCTGGCGCGGCACCACCGGGGGTCCTCGTGTATCCAGCTAGGATCTGCAAAAAATAAGGCCCTGTTTTAAAATGAATAAAGAAATAGAGATATAGGTTGTTGTGGTTTAACAGGATTGGCTATTAAGTTATATGAAAATAAACAGTTATAGTTTTTTATTTCTTCGAAATTTACTGTAAATGGTAAGCATCAACAACAATGCTAATGTTGCTAGTGTCCATGACCAGCGATTACCGCTTACTATCCGGCGGACATTGATATAACGTTTGTAGATATGTAATTATATAAATTAAACACTTTCAATGTAAATAATTAAAGACAAAAAACAACATGACAGTTCTTCTTTTTTAAAGTCGTCACTCAACAGGAACGAATGGCAATAAAGATTCCGACAAAGTCAACAAGGTTAGTGTATAAAATGTCTCAATGAAGTTAGACGCGCCATATAACGAACTAATTGGTTAACGCGCCTGATTAGCCGCCACACAAAGCACATTGGATTCAATCAGCGACTCATGGAGAATTGAACGAGCGTTGTTAATTATGACAGTGGCTCCGTTAATCAACCAACAATTTGTGTTTAATAGATAATTCTGTATTAGTTATTTTGTGGAGTTTGATGACTAATTATTTAGTTTAGTTTAGTTTAATTCATTTATGTAAACTACGCATAATACAGTTAGAGAAGTAGCTATCTATAGTAAAAAAAACATTTATATCATAGAATGTGACTAAAGTAGAAACAAAGGTAAATAAAATAAAACGAGTGACCAGGAATTTCAAACCAAACACATTACAAAATGTTTTAGCAGTAACCTGTCTTCATACGTATATTATGCGTATCAATAAAATATTAAGTGCATTTTAACAAAGCGGTGGCAGAAAACCACAAATATCTACCTAGATATTGTTATCTTGGAACCTAAAGCTCACGCATTGCATATTAATTATTAATGGAGGGGCGCGCAGTTTTAGAGCTTGTATTTTGTCTATAGATTAGCTATTTATTTTAGCTATTATTAAATAATATTCGAGTATTATGTGGATATTAGATACCATATTATAACAAATTCTATTTGTATTTTGTACAATTTATTGTCATAAATGCTTATACCTAAAAATAAATGTCACTTTCCTAATAATATATTAGATTCAGTTAATACCTTATAATTATTTTATCTCATGTGTGATGAATGCATTATCTTTATTTCTTCTAAAAATGCATAAAATGGTAACCTGTAGGGCAATGTGCGTAGTTATTTTGTACCTACATACAATTGTAGAGACTTGAATAACTGTTGTAATTAATACGACTACATTGGTCTATAGAGGTTATCAACATGTCAAGTTCAATTAAAGCCTCGTTGTACACGAATAGGCACAATTAGTAAATTAGAGACCTTTATTCGGAACGTTTACGGATAATGGCTATCTTTGTACATTTGAAAGGACAAATCTCATAATGGTTGCTGTAATTTTATTTTGGTAAAAGTTTGTATTTTTATAATGCTCCTTTTGTATACCTTTGATGATTTCTTGATTCTTAAGAATTCTACGTTATCATTGGATTCGATTAAATTTGGTTGGATTCAACCTTTATTTTAGGTTATTTTAATATTATGTTTGTCTCTAGTTTTGCAAATAAAAGCAAAATTAATCTATTATGTAAAATAAAATCCTAAATAGTTAGCCTAATTTTGTTTATCTAGCTAAATGCTATTTACATTTTAGTAGGAAATATATCAATTTTAGTATATTGTTGGTATAAATTTGTATGTAGTTACGTGAAAGTCTATCTGTACGGGTCTGTAGCTGGATTTTGTTTGATAATTGTCACGTATGTGTCGCTTTGTTAGGAGTTCGTGCCTATTGTGGGAGAATTGAACTATTTTAGCCTGAATTTAGTTGAAAGCTTGATTGAGATACAAGTTCTGTTTAAATAGTGGCCTGTGATATTGTTTATCTGGGTAAATAAATCAGAGTTAGTTATGTTGCGCAATTTGGTGTTATTTATTGCTTCTAAAGCTTTTGTTATGAGATTACTTTGGCAAGTAAAATTAGCTGTACTTTTCTCTAGTGCTTACTTTTACCGATATGATGAAATATAAAAGATCATTTTGAGAAACCACATTTTAAAATAAAAAATCAACGTACAACATTTGCTTAAAAAATTGTTATGCTTTATGACTTTGCTTCAGTATTCAGTTATGGCATATCCTTTGTTTGGTTCACTCGTCAAATGTCCACTAGACAGGACAAATTGAGTTAACCTGAGAGTCGTCTCCTTGTCATGGCTTCTTGTCTCACCTTCATCAAAGTCAGGGTTTCCGTTGATTTATTCGAAGATAGAATATCAACTGTCAGTAATGTTACGTTAAAACGTGATATTTTACTAATATGGCCTAATTACTGCTCAAACGAAAAGTACAAGGTAAACACTATCTTCTACGGTATTCCAAACGTTTTTCACTCCATATAATAACTCAGGTAATTTTAATGTAGATTCTTTATATCACAGACATTCAACATTTTGTACATTCAGATTTTGAAACATTATAAAGTACCTATTTAGAATGTATATCATCTACAGGGTTACATAGAACGGTGGTACATATTTACCCAATAGGAAATCATTAAACTCATCAATGTAATGAACTTTCACTTTGAAACTAGTCCTGAATTCGCGAAAAATATATCAGCTGCACCATTTTTTCATTGATTAAATTTTTCAGTGACCGACATTTTTTATAATGATTAGTTGGTTTTATTATCAATTTCAGGTACACAATAAAAACACAATATAAGTGGTTAATAACAATGATTGCCTTGTTTATACAAATCATAGCATTACCTACTAATTATACTTCAACAAAAATCAGTAGCCACAAGTAGAGGCTAACATATCTGATCTGAGCTCGTATATAATCCATATTGCTTCCGTAACCCGACACCAGCAGGGTAGAATGCCTATTAGAATCGTGTGGGTGAGACTGGAACAAGGTTTCAATGGTTCACAAACAGAATATCACCTTTGTGAGTCTGCACTGATTATATCTAAGTCAGTGTCTATAGGATAAACTCATGGCTTCAAATATTAGGCTGTTTTGATAATGTAGACCTAAATTCTACTGATATCAATATAACTTGAACATATTGTATTTTAGGGTTTTCACATAAACCAAAAAGTCCGAGGCAACATAGTTTAATAAGCTGAATTAAATTGCTTTGGGCCTATTTCTTTCAGTGGATTGATAACATTTGTTACCGCAAAAGCTAGTGGACTGTAAAATCGTGAAGAAGCCTATGCACACGCAAGATCAATAAAATTAGTTGAAAACAATATTGTACTCACCGAGATTAACCGCCGATCGCTGCCACCAAACAGTACCGAACCGAACTCGTGCAACCTAACTGAAACACTTGCAGGATGATGATGATCTGACAGCTGACTTTGGCAGATCAGCTGCGTCTCTGATTGGTCGTCGGCTCTCGACGTGTGGTTGGTCGAGGGTATGGAGGACACAGACGCGCGAAATTTGAGAACAATAATGATTACAGCAAACTTCATCAATCTAGCGTGAACAACATTTGACTCAAAAAGTTAGGTACATGAACATGATATACCTACTAAAAAATACCTCACTTAAGTATTATTTACTAGAAACAAAAAATAGTAACAGCTATTAAATAATGGAGATATAACATCAAAAAAATATTTAATGTTAATAAGCAGTTACAAAGGTACTTGAATTCTCTAGGTGTGTTTGTGTGTGTGTGTGTTCGTGTGTGTTGTTAACCGTGATATTTTAAAACAGTGTTTTGCATTCTACATTTGTTTTACGCGATTAAGTTAAGAAGGCTTACTTTATATTTCACAAGTAACTTCATTCCTTCAGTTTTAGGCAAATCCTCTGAAAATCTAACCCTGACTAAAATCACATTATAGATAAGTAGAGAAACCTAAATTGCGTGTCACGAGTGAGCCCGGGAGTCGCAGACAATACATCAATCAACCAGGATCATCCCGAGCCTGCTTCATATTTATATTTCACTTTATCTTCGCAATCTCACTGAAATATTATCGAAACAGTACTCAAACTACGCAGAAAAAATCAAGAAAAAATAAAATTTCGCGCAAGAAGTGGCGCACTAAGAACTTGCATTTTTTTATATAATCATTATATACTTTGAATTCAAATTATTTATTATTATGTTTATTTGGAATAGATCTTCTACTCTATCACAGTTGCTTTTTAGAAAAATACTATTCCATAAAATTAAATACGTGATTGGGATTGAGTTTGACGTCTTGTGCATCGTTTTTCTATTGGACAATTTGATCGTAACCTTGATGGTTACTATTCGATGCAGTTTTAGGTGTGTTTGTCTGACATTAAGCAGTTAAAAGGCCTAAGTAGTTATTTATCATTTAATAGTGAAATAAGATAAAATTCTGTGCCTCCTGTGATGAGTGATACAAGTCAAAAATCAACACTTTACAGGAGCGCAAAAACAAGATTAAAAAAAATCTAGTTCGTGAACTAAGTGGGCTAGGTTACACTTAAGTACCTTCTTTTGTAGATAAAAACATTCACTTTCACTGTGCATTTTTATTTTTATTTAAAATGTTATTGTTTTAAAGCAATTCATGAAAAATCTGTAAGATGTACCTTTTTTAATTTTTAATATGTGTTTGAATTATGTGATAAGTGATACAAGTACAATTAAATTATGTTGCACCTAAAAGTTGTCTTTGTGTAAACTGATATATAAGAAGTAAAAAAAACTAATAACTCATTAGAATAATATACCTAACACAATGTTGTTCAAACAAATAATAAAAATACTACCCTAAAGATTAGATTGTTTTACGTATCTGTTCGCTATTATCATAATTTACCTAAATTGTATCAGTATGCTAAAATTCAAGTCTTTTGAAATATGTATTAAATGATACAAGTCAAGTTATACCCCTCATTAAAATGCACATTTATTGTGAAAATAAATACAAGTTTTGAAAAAATCTGGAAAACCGGTACTGTTAGTCCTCCAGAAGTTATTTAATTCAGTCATACTCGATGGTACTACGCCTGAAGCATGGCACAGGAGTGTGGTGGTGCTCCTCTTCAAAAATGTGATAACACCTTATTGAAGAATTATAGACCCATCTCACTCCTGAGCCATGTGTACAAGTTGTTCTCCAGAGTCATTACGAACCGTCTCGAAAGCAGGTTTGATGACTTTCAGCCTCCCGAACAAGCCGGTTTCCGTAAAGGCTGGAGCACCATAGACCACATACACACGCTCCGCCAGATTATACAGAAGACTTAGGAGTATAATCGGCCATTATGCCTAGCGTTTGTGGACTATGAGAAAGCCTTTGATTCAATCGAGACTTGGGCAGTATTGCAGTCCCTCCAGCGTTGTCATATCGACTATAGGTATATCGAAGTGTTGAAGTGTTTGTATAGAAACGCCACCATGTCGATCCGATTACAGGACGAGAGCACGGAACCAATCCAATTGCAAAAGGCGTGAGACAGGGAGATGTTATCTCTCCAAAACTGTTCACGAATGCATTGGAGGAAATTTTCAAGCTCTTGGACTGGAACGGATTAGGCATCAACATCAACGGCGAATACATCACTCACCTTCGTTTTGCCGATGATATACTTATCATGACAGAGTCGCTGGAGGACCTAAATACGATGCTCAGCGACCTCAGTAGTCTTTCCCAACAGGTGGGTCTTAAAATGAACATGGACAAGACAAAAATTATGTCCAATGTCCGTGTTGAACCCATGCCGATAGTCGTTGGGAACGATACTCTCGAAGTTGTTGACCATTACACCTATCTTGGACAGATTGTTCAGTTAGGTAAGTCCAACTTAGGCAAAGAGGTCGCCCGAATCCAACTCGGATGGGCAGCGTTCGGGAAATTGCGTGACATCTTCTCGTCCAAGATACCACAGTGCCTAAAGACAAGGGTCTTTGAACAGTGTGTGTTGCCAGTGATGACATATGGTACTGAGACGTGGTCCTTGACTGTTGGCCTTTTGGAAAAACTCACGAGTCACACAGCGGGCAATGGAGAGAGCCATGCTCGGAGTTTCTTTGCGCGATAGAATCCGAAACGTGGATATTCACCTAAGAACCAAAGTCACCGACATAGCTGTTAAAATCTGCAAGTTGAAGGGGCAAGGGGCAAGCCACATCGCTCGAAGAACCGATAACCGATGGGGAAGATAGGTTTTTGAGTGGAGACCACGAACCGGAAGACGCAGCGTAGGTAGGCCTCCCACTAGATGGACCGACGACATAGTGAGAGTCGCTGGCATCCAGTGGATGCAAAAGGCAGGCTGTCGTTCAGTGTGGAGGTTAAAGGAGGAGGCCTATGTTCAGCAGTGGACGTCTTCTGGCTCATAATGATGATGATGTTACGAAAAAGTTTTCTCTTTATTATATCCTGTCTTCTTTCTTTATCACTTTTTCTTGTTTTTTTCTATCACTATTTTGCTTTTACTTTTCCAAAATGAACAACCAGGATTAGCATTTTCTGATGTGCTTGTTGGCGATGGTACTAACGCCCGTCGCCCGCGCTTCCCCGACCCCGCGTCACTTCACTTGCACAGCCCCGCGTATCCCCGCCCCCCTTATCATGTACGCAGTACGCACTTGTATCATTTAGAAAATCTTGTTCTTCATATATTTTTTTAAATTTTGTTTGAGTTTTAGATACAATTCTATATATATACTCGTTTACACATAAAAATTGATTTGTGTCGAATGGTATATTTCAAGATGTATCACTTATCACAAATTAAGCAAATATTTAGATTCGGATTAATCGGTACATGTTGAATTGTACCCTAATTAGTATTGAGAAAAATTGGTTCAAAGCGATTTAATTCTAAATATGTCAATATTCACGAGAAATATACTGAAAAATAAAATGTGAAAACTAATATAATCGCTTTTATACCACAAAGCACGAAAAACAACTTGTGGATCAATTACTTTAAGGGGTTACTACTTGACATATATCTATATTCACGATTTTTTTGCCAAAATCCTGGCACTTATATCACATTGCACAAAATTATCTCCGAAACTATAGCAGATAGACAAACGTGTGTTGGACCAAAAAAATCGGCTTTTTTTTCTGATCATTATTTTGTTAAAATCACGAAAAGGGTACAACTCGACTTAAATCACTCATCACAGGAGGCACAGAATTATAGATTTATCTTTTACATGAACATCTACTACTGTCTCCACAGTGACGCTGTGATAGAAAATAAGCACACGTTGATAGAAAATAAGCTCATTCTTTATATATCGCGGATCATGATTTATTGTTGGCAGCCTTTTAAAGATTAAGCGCTTGAAATATTATGATTATATCAGCCGCAATATATTAATACGAAAAATATCGTCAGGTTATTATTTGTATGAATTAAAATAAATATTGAAATTTAACAGCGGCTGTCTATAAAGTGTTTTACAAAAGTTTAGAGAGATTAGAGTTCACTTGTTTCTATTACTTATACATTCAGGGAAAAGGTTGAAATAAGTATATCTAATCCTTGTTTTTTTTTTTTTTTTTTAATTACAGTCCATTGTTTCAGGCCCTATTTTTATGATTAGAAATTATGAATAAAAAAGCTTTTTAAAAGATTAATTTTTTAGTACATATAAAAACTGTAAAACATGTGGGCAGCCCATGTCAAAATGTATAATTTTTATAGTTCCTGAGAAAATTGTGTGCGACATACATAAAGTTATCCTAAAAAACAAACCAACTAACTCATTAAGTAACCATAAGAACTAAGCAGACCATCAATTCTCCGTCTCCTAGTTGATTATTCCTTCAGCAACCGAACACTCCTGTATACCAGACACTCCCGTCTGTAGTACATGTATACATTACCATCCGTCTCGAAGACACCTCACACGACATCCATTCACAGATTGACTCCATATCTCTCTACTCGTGAATTATTCACACGCAGCGGTTTATCTGGTACTGACAGTGTCCGAGAGTTTCCGTGAAATTCTTTACAGACGACACACATTAGTCTTCCTACTCATTTTGTCCGGGAAATATTTTAACTTATTCCTTAGTTAAACACACACGGAAGACTAAAATAACAGTATGCACAAATCATACCACTTCTAGTCTAGTGACGAGACCTGTTAAAATAAGTGGAAATTAGCAACTAAAATAGTAAATTAGAAAATTTGAATGCATACTACGTACTAAAACGTTATTCATAAGCTAAAGTCCAGTTTTTCCCTTACTTCGCAAGTTCACACCAAATATTGTGGTTATCGTAGAAGGGATTTATCTTGACTAAATGATTTGTGTCTCGTCTGCGCAGGCAGTAAGTATCTTCAGTGTGTCACTCGAAATAATGGGACAAGTATTCCATTACCGGCTCCGGTGAAAGCGACAAATCTAACGTTTGATTAATATTGTGAATGCTATCATTTACAGTTTAATGGAAGGTGTTAAAGTCAACTCTGACAAATTCATGATTGTTAATGGATACAATTTGTTTTTGATATGGTAGTAGAGATAAAAGATTGTGTCTAAAAGAAAATTATAAATCAAATTGTGGTAAAAAAAGAAATATACAACTGAAATTAAATCAGTGGAATAACTCTTGGGGCGCACCTCAATGTCAGACTTGGAATGGGGTGACCACGAGTATCATTTACAACTGTACCATAAGTCTAACAGTAGCGCTTAGTTGCCAGTCGTTACAACAATCATTTAGCTACAGCAGATGCGTTCTGGCATTCTAAAGACTTTGACATTCAGGCTTGCCACTTAGCATATACGAAGTAATTTTATGGTGCAACTAAAATCCTTTTCTGAACTTTCTATAAAAACTGGTAATATGTCATTTGTGAAAGTAGAACGATTAAAGTTACTAACGCTATAGCTGTAAGCGCTTTTTCTTAGTTGTCACAATAAAGTGTTATTTTATTCTCAAGAACAGCAAAAGGCAAACGTTTTTCTTCACCATATCGTATTGCAGCAATGAACACTTATATTAATTTTATTATACCTATTATCGAATGGGCAATAAGTGTTTTGTTTCATTGGATTTCTCAAATAAATGTGCACCAATGATGTCAAATGCTAATAAAGTTTTCTTTTTATTACAGGTACGTTTCGGAAACAAACTATAAAGAAAAAAGTCGCATTTCGAAATCGTAAGTCCATATATCAAGATAATAAAGTTGTTTTTAAAATTGTCTTCACTAACACATGGTTATTTCGAAAACAAAAACATGACAACTGCCTTGAAATGATTCAGTACTAAAATATAGGTTGAAAATATTGTAATTTTGAATCTTACTGGCATGGAATAAAAGGTCTTCATTTCAATAATATCACGATACAAAAGTAAAGGTGTCACAATGTATGTGACTTGAATTGTAACGTGTTTTGTTTGGAACAGCTTTTGTCAGTGATTGCTATCGTGTCATACAAGAAGACAATCGAGCGAACGTTGTTAGGCGGCACGTGTGACATCTCGGACAAGTTCATCGTTGAATATTTCAGTGTTAACTGCAGATACGATTCCGTTTATTTATTTATTGCTATCATCAGTTTTATTGCGGTGAAAGTGGAACGCCAGAAAACGTCTAAGTGAAATATACAGGATGTTACAAAATCCGTAAAAAGGTAAAAATAATATAACATTAAAATGTTCCACAGTTTAGGATTTACATTTCATATTACTGTTATACTTTTACTTAGCTTTTTCAGTCTTTCTTATAGTATGATGTATTTTTTTAAATGTCTATTACATTAAATATTATTACGAAACATATTTTGAGGACATTCAAAAACAGACCAATTCAGTGATGTTTTTACAGACACTGTTTACAGCAATAGTGTGATATTTGCCTTTAACTCATGCTTTCCTCAGTAAACTTTTTCTAATCAGTTAAATTTTATTCATAAATTACTTAAAAGCACATCGATTAGGAATAATTTCAAATACGGCTCGGACAGATTTTTCGTTACACACTATAGAAAAGTGGACCGAGAGCACTGCCCTGGGGAACACTGCCACTGCAAGCCTTAGGATGAATTCCTTTTGAGTTGTTTCTCTCGTTTCAATTTATTGCCTTTACGACTTGAAGCTATCTAAGATTCATTTACCTTTTTTGGTAACAGCTGCCAGGTCAGCGTGGAACTTTATTGTACAGCGATCGGGCAAAAAACAGGTGCACTACCAAACACGAGGACATTAACTGTACTTACTTACAGCTAACATAGAATTCAAGCTTTAGTCACTTTAACTTCAACGTTGCTATTCTGTTACTAGTATACTATACAATTTTCAAACCATTTTGGCTCGATAGTATCTTACAAAAGTTAAATGGGTGTAGTTTAGTAATAGAACAAATACGAACAAATTTTGATCATATGGGCAGATATGGATCTGTCCATTTAACATTAAAAGTTGTGATTTATAGAAACAAATTCTCTATGACGTCGTTTACATTAAAAATTTTTTTGATAATGTCTTCAATGATTTGTAATTTTATACAAAACTTCATATATACATCATCGCTATAAAAGGGTTAGTCAGACCTGGTACAAAATCATTTTGTACATACCTTAGCTGAATTATGTGTAGTGCTATTTTTTATTAATTCTAGAACGTATTGAATCATCATCATCATCATCATCATCAGCCAGAAGACGTCCACTGCTGAACATAGGCCTCCCCCTTTAACCTCCACACTGAACGTCAGCCTGCCTTTTGCATCCACTGGATGCCAGCGACTCTCACTATGTCGTCGGTCCATCTAGTGGGAGGCTTACCTACGCTGCGTCTTCCGGTTCGTGGTATTGAATGAATACATTCATTCAATAAGTATTGAATATTGATTCAATATTGATATACGTAGTATAAGTAAAAGACCGTTGATTGATACATTCTAGAACCAAACTAAATAAACATTAATGTGCTTTCCTTTAGCTTGCCTGTGAGTATGAGTAGCTGGTAGCATATCCTTTACCGCAGAGCAGCGTCAGAGAACACAAAGAGTATTGTGGAGCGTTACGGTTTCCGTCTCATAAAATTTCACAGCGTGGAATGCTCTAACCTGTATCCTCATCTACGTCTATACATACTATGGACTAATCTGCGTCTCTAGAGAGCTCTGTAGTGTCCGCATTTTGAGATAGCACATCGGAAAGAAGAGCGAGATGTACAGATAAAATAGACAAGCTTTGGTTCTGCGGAGCATTCTTCTCTATCGCACAATGCACCGTCAGACAACCAGCATAGAGCAGTTCAAACCATTGGTTTCGGAAAATTATTCTTATTATAGTGGTAGTTACAACAACTCTTTTGTACATATATTTTAAGTGAATGCGACTGATCTTTACGGCGTGTAGAATATAACTGTGTTTTTAGCCGACTTCAAAAAAGAGGAGGTTATCAATTCGACTGTATGTTTTTTTTTTCAATTGTGTTTACTTGTTCGGTAACGATCTACGATCTGTATGAAATAAGAGCAGTTTCATCTACATGCGCTAGATGTCGCTGATTTATTTCATTCAACGCGTAGTTAACGTTAACGCGTTTGAGTAAATAAACGTAATTGGAACAACTCGCACTAGGCACTCTGATAAGACAATATAACTATCATATTGTCCCGTGTCATCAGTCGTCCCACGCACTACGTGGCACGACTGATGACACGCATTATTCATTGACAGCTCTAGACTAAAGATAACGCTAGACAACACCGATGCCGAATGTCTCTTTCTTCTTCCCGACATCGACGTGCCAACTAAAAACCGTGTATTGTATGTAGAGACTGCGACCTAATCTGCGGCAGGTCAACGCACTTTGATCGCGTTACGTAAACGACCTTGCGAAGGCCTGACTCCTGTGTGGGTGCTATTTTTTGCACTTTCAAGCCTGTAGTTTGCAAGCCAATGGAAAATTAATGCAAATCTTTTATTTTGTTCCGAGATTGTCTTTTGTGTTTCTCGAATAACAAGAGATTTGCTTCGAATAAAAGGTTATTCCCTTTACAGCTTGAGTTTATGTAAAAACTGGTTCGTTAATCTCACCGCGGATAATTCTTCCAGTTTATGTCTGTTCCTTTGTTAAAAAATTACAACAAAATTAAGTAAAGCCTCTTTACGAGCGTGTCAAACTCAATCTCATTTTGTTTTTACCCTGGGGCACTAATCTAAAGCAAGCTTCAGATCAGCGAGAACTTCCCACAAGTTATACCACAGTTTTCCAGCTACCAAAACTTGCAAAAAATTGCTTGCTTTGCTAGCTCGATTGATTCAAGGCTGAAATTTGCTTGCAGAAACCTATCCGCAAGTTTTCTTGTGAGAGTAAATTCTACCTAACTGCTGATAAATTTCAGTTTTATGTTTCTTTCTTAGCCGTAAACGAAGAAGCAACCTGTTGTAAAACTTTTACACTGACTTTGTTAGAGCTGACCGCACCATGCGTTCTGTGAATGTAATCTAAACTTTAGAGAAGGGGATTAAGGTTTAAATTTAAATATCAGAATGGAGAGAAGCTACTCAGGGTTGTCACTTGTTTATGGGTTGAAAACTTTGTTGCATGAATGTCAGATTTCGATAGTGAAATTACGCAATGTTGTCATTATTGCTAATCAAATTAAACTAAACATAAATACACTTTTCAATATATGTATTTCCATACAGTCTTATTATAGTAATGAGCTGTGGGTCAACACCAGCAAGCCCCAAAACATATAGTGAAATGAGCTTAACTCCCACTGCGGTGGCTGACATGCGAATCATCGACATCCAGAATTTCAAATTTAAAACTTTTGCTGCGTTTTTCAGCCGAAAATTTAAGCTTTCAAATCTCCCTGAACTCCGGAATTAATAATAAAAAAAAGCACAAAATTTTCAATGCTCTTTGAATTTTTTAAGTTTCTGTCAATATAGATGTTTTTATAACGCAGTTCAAGTCTCTTTGACTCGCTTCTAATAAGAATACTTGATGATGTGAACGTCCAAATGTTGTTTGTAATCTGGGACATTTTTGCACACACGGTCATCTGACCCCAAACTAAGCAAAGCTTGTAATATGGCTGCCAGAAACTGATATACGTACATATATATTTTTAAATACATACTTAAATAGATATTAACACCCAGACATAGAACAAACACAAATGTTCATCACACAAATGTTTGTCCTAGATGGGAATCGAACCCACGCCCCCAAGCACAGAAGATAGGTTCACTACCAATGCTCTCTAATACAGTTTTCTGTACATTTTTGTAAATAAAGCGTTAAACTTAGTGTGAGTTTCGGGAGGGTCAGTAAATAGAATTCTGTTTGTGTAATACTTGGACCGTGTTGAAGAGTTACGGAAGTTAAGTTGTTTCTAACTGTTAGTGTGAGGGTATCCGCACTGAGTAGCAAATCTCCAGAAACACAATTCCTTATAAATAATCCTGTTGAAATTTATAGACGCGCTATTTGTGTAGTACTCTCAACCTAAATTACTGTGCCTAAGTACTGTATTTGTCTGTGTGCGTTTATGATAAGATGGTCACCTTTCTTCAGATTCTCATTCAGATTCAGAATTTTTTAGATTGCTATGTATGCTGTCTCTATAAGCAGAAGATACACGCTACAAACAGGCAGTGGCAGGCGCGGTGGGTGTAACGTCACTGAATTCGACTGGCACTTTTTGGTACCCGTGCTTGTATTCGATTGTTTCTTAATAAGTAGCTTAGTTGTTTATTCATCATTACCGTAATCAGTCTATACTAGTCTACTGCTGGACATGGCCTCTCTCCAGGCACGCCACTCCTTCTGATCTTGGGCTTTTCTTTCTTCCAGCTACTTATACGTATATCGTTACTCCAACGGATCTCAGGTCATCCTACACTACGTTTTCCTATATGTGGTCTTCACTCTAGAACACGCTTACTTCAACGGTTATCGGTTCTACGACAAAAATGATCTTATTGAGATATGAAGTTGTTTATTAGTTTACCTACTATTATAGGATGGGCAAACGTGATACTCACCATCAGACAACTGACTTGCTCGTCTTTTCACTCGGTTACTCTAACGTAAACTTGTTGTCCGTCACACTTACGTCGCCACGTACATTATGTACATCATGAGTATACTTTTTAGATTTACGTTTTAGGAGTTATTTCTCTGTTATTGTTATACTCCGTGTAGGGTGCGGACGCCCTTGCTTTGTTAACAAGTTAGAATGTATATCGGTTGGAGGGGAATAATGTGGAGCGTTTTTATGTTGGGGAAACTTTCCGTGTTTGGATCTAAGCGAGTGTGGAAACTGTTCACAAAACCTAAATTCGATCGCAATTCAACTGGAAGTGATGATGAATGATTTTATATTGAAAATGTTCCACTAACACTTAGTCGTAAGCACGTGTACATTGTACTCAGTAAAAAGGTATAAAGGTTTATTTTACAAAGCTCTATCATGATTTCTTCATCACTAGGTATTTCTTCCACTGCAATATTGATTATATGAACTACTCCCATCAGTTTACTGTTTTCTTGCTTCTTTATGGCATGATTGTCATGTTATTTGTCCATATTAATGTATTATTTTATTTTTCAATAATACGAATAAAAACTTTATTTGTTAATTTGTGTTAGTTCTAATTTAACAATAGATCCTGCTGGTACTACTACTATATGGTATTTATGTAATTTGGGTGATTCTGTTGATTTTTGAGTAGGTATAGGTAGGGCGGGAGGAGTTTCGTTATTCAACTCTATAAAAACCTAAATCATATTTTATTTTCAAACGCACTTTTACTGTAGTTATTAAATTACTTAAATGACAATGATGGTTATTACTACTTAAAGTATCTATGATAGTATAAGTTCTTACATAGTATCAAGTATTTAATCCTTAGCAAGATTAACTACAAGTAGAAGTTCACGTTCAAAGTTTCAAAGTTCCAGACTGAGTTCCAATAATGGCCTTAAAAAGTTAACACAACGGCTCTGAGACTAATTACAGACGACAATGTTGTGTCCATGGATTTTGTTCGACCACGGAGAGGATTCAATAAGTAACTTTAAAAAATACTAGCGGTCCGCCCCAGCTCCGCACGGGTATAGTTATATAGCATATTAAAATAGCCTATATTAATCAGTGATAATGTAGCATTCAAATGGTGAATGAATTTTTAAAATCGGTCCAGTACTTTTTGAGCCATATCGTTACAAACATAGACACAAATATTTCCTCTTTATAATATTGTATAGATATAGAAACTAGCTATATGCTCGTGACTTTGTACGTGTAGGCTCGGCCTTTAGATATAAGTTTCAAAACTCCTTCGTTATATCAGAAACACTTGTGCAAAATTTCATGCTTATTTATTATTTATTTATTCATCAACAGAATAAATGTGCATAGTGTGTCCAAATTATATATTGCCTGTCCGCAAAATAATTTATAAAAAATATGCATTAGAAGCTTGTAGTGATATAGTTATTTGTTCATTTATAAACATTAATTTAACTTTAAAATAAAAGTTATGTATTAGCTATTAGCGAAATATTTGCGAAATTAGTAGCATGAAACTTGTTGGTCTTTTTTTGGAAAGAAACAAAGTGTATGATTAGTTTTAAGTGATAATCTTCTGGTAAGTCAGTCAGTGTTACCAGCTTGGGCAATAAGCCGCCTACACTCGTTGCGTGGGCGGTAATTGACCATTATTGTAGATTACTCTATAGTTATTATGATGCCGTTACTAATTTGCCTTGCAGTGTTATGTCGACGTGACCGTATCGTTGGAGATTATAGTTAGACACAAGACTTTTTAATTGGTTACTTACTTATGTTGTTTTTATAAACAACTGTTATATCGATTAAATATTCAATGGTATTTTTTATTGCAAGATTTACCAAAATTTATAGTTTTGCTCCTTCGCATCTTGATAATAAGCTTTACAGAAATCTTTACAGCCAGTCATTGTGGATTTTCCTTGGATACGTACCAAACGTTTCGATTCTACGTTTCTAATCCGTACGGCCAAAGTTTGGAACAACCTGCCAGCTTCCCTGTTCCCTGAGAGATATAACCTGGGCCTTTTCAAGGCCTGAGTGAATAGGTATCTTCTAAGTCTGCGTGCTTCATCTTCGACCACATCGTCGCTTACCAACAGGCGAGTTGGTGGTCAAACGCGGACTTATCAGGGTTAAAAAAAAAAAAACTTTGCGTTTATATACCTAACTGAAGCGCATTCTGCTCGTGTAAACCTTTTGGTTCGAGCTTTTCTATATCTTTATCTCTATATCTTTATCTATTTATCATTATATATTTTATTTCTATGAACACGCAATGGATTAAACCAACAGCATCTTAAGTTAACCTCACCCACTGAACGCTTCCGACAGAATATCTTCACACAAAAGAAAACGAAAACCTCTTTTTCGTAAAGCATCTCTTTTCCCACATATCACGTAGGAATAATCCTTTTTTAAACCTTTCCATTTTTTCGTTGATGTATGGGGAGTCACAGGTGCCAGTATCTTAAAATCTGGTCACTAGAATGTTGATCTTAACACAGTGGGGGAAGGTTCAAAGTAGATTGATAGAATTGGTGAGAATGATAAAGTAAGAAACAGTTTGTATCGATGATTGTACGGACATGAATAAGTAAGCAGTCTTGAGCTTTATTTTAGGAAGTCGACGGCGACTCGGAAATATTTGGAAGAAAAACCGAGAGAGTATTATGATTTATGGTTTTAGAATTGGTAATGCCGTATGGGCAGTTTTTTTATATATTTCAAAGTAAATAGACCAGAAACAAACTTAAATATTATTAAAATAAATACAAAAATAGTATAGGTATATTAATTAACTAAAATAATGTAAGGAAGACTAGCTGCTCCATTATAGTGACAACCTGCTGGTTGTTTTTTGAAATAAAATAGTTTGTGTTGATCCGAGGCACAGAAGAAATAGTAGCACTTACAACCCGGAGCATAAGCTACTTATACCACATTTCATTCAAATCCATTGTTGGAATTTTATGGGAATAAACACATACTTAACGCAATTATTTGAATTTATAAGTCACTTAGTAAGGATTGCCTACAAATTAGAATTATCTATATTTGTACGATGTTTACCTATTATTGTACAACCTCACAAATATTTTGAAAGACATTTGAAAAGTAAAAATAATGAACCAAAAATAGTAAACAGAACGTACACAAAAATAAACCAACGAGGAAAAACTTAGAGCAAGTGAGTTGGTAAAAAAGAATTCAATTACCGACGTAGGTAAAGAGGTGCGAACACGCGATAGCTCCGTGGTTAATTCCTTCGAGCACGCCACTAGTGAAGTTATTAGCGAATATCAACACTACGCTGCTCACTTGCACTGGTACGAACTGTTGCTGTTAAAATTTTACATTCCATAAAAAATAGCGATCTAGTGAAATAATGGAACTTTTGAACAAACGAATCTTATAAATAACAAAAACAAGTCATAAAACCAAAGCTAGTCATGTCAGGCTTTATGATAAATTTAATTCAAGACATGTAGTCTATATCTATACTAATAATATAAAGAGGAAAGATTTCATTGTTTGTTTGTTTGTTTGCATTGATTAGGCTCCGAAAGTTACTGAACCGATTTGAAAAATTATTTCACTGTTGGGATGCTGCACTATCCCCGGTTGACATAGGCTATATATCCCGGCTGCGCCCGTCAGGGGCGGCCTACTAGTATTCAATAAAGTAGAATTGATATTTGAAAATTTAATGTACTATGATACGTTTAAAGTTCATGACAACGGTCTATAGAATACCGGTGAGAAAAGAAACAATAAAGATTTATTGACAAAAGGAAAATTCGCGATAACAAAATATAAAAGTGAACAAACATTGTGTCAAGTTGTTGTTACTGACTAGCTGCAGTAGCTATACCTAGTTAGAGTTATGATTCACTAGACTTTTCCCGACAATCAAATAGTAAGTGATTCACAGTTTCTACGATCTGTTCATATATTTCCATAGCTAAGCCATTGTCCAGGTTTGTAGGAATAACGGCGCGTCGCGTGGGCCCAATATTTGTCCATCAGCCGATGACAAACGCAACCTTCTGTCAATATGGAGAGGATTTAACGGATTCTGGATGTCAATATTTATATTTTGCCTTGGTTTGTCTATTGTTAAGTTTATGACTGGTTTTAGGTGTAGGAGTATTTTTTTGATATTTTATGTTATATTCTTTTAAATCAGTTTTTTGACAAACTAGTTTTGGTGGATATTTTGTTGAAACAAAAATATTGTGTATTTTTTTTATTCTATGATGTAAAATGAGATAAATTAAGGTTTTCACGAGCTGTTACTTAACTTGCAATGTTTGTTAATTTGTTTACGTCAGTTTCTTTTTACAGGTTTTGCTGAAATTTTCCATACACCTTTGGTTCTGGTTACAATACAATATAAAATACCCAATATTGTAATATTATATTCAAAATGGCCGCGATTATAAAATTAAAAACATCGTAATAAAATTAAACGCCTCATTTAAATAAAAGTTTATTATACTTTAATGTATGACACATCAAATAATTTCCAACAACTTCGGCTGTTGCACCCAATCTTACGCGAACATCAAATCTTTTGTTGCCAATGTCCGCTCCCCTTGTATCAGCTCCCCCAAGATAGAACTTCCTCCATAAACGGTTCTTTTCTCAACAAACTTTATTATCCAACTGTATTCTTTACTCTCAACTGCCTTTCATTAGGTATTCAAATTGTTCGCTGCATAAATAATGGCTCATTATTTTGCTCGCGATGCTCTTTTGTTTTATTCTGATAACAAAGTTGATAAAGTTTTAGGATAGTTGAAATGTTGCCGTTCTCTTTTGTTCAGGGATGTTTTATGATGTAAACAATGAAACAGAACGCGTCTTTGGGCTGGCAATGTTTTACCATTAGTTAGTTTGTCACGCGATTGTAAGTATAAGTAGTGGTATTAAGTAAACTTATATGTAAGCGAGCGAATGGCAAAAATTGGGGTATTTCAGCAACGTTCCATCAGCATATTATGATAATACGTCTAGTACTATGGTTAGGACTAGAACTAATAGGAATACAACACAAAATGATATTGAAAATCAAAATATTGACTATTTTACAAGCTTTTATTTAATTAACAATGTGTGAATGTAACTATGTTTGTTCGGGTGGAATCTTGCAACTTAATTTTGAAACAGATATCTTATACTTGATATCGTCAACCGATTAAGCTGAAATTTAGCATAATTATGTAAGTTTGGTGTCAATTCAATGGTACTTTTGAACTGGTTTGATGATGGAGACAGAAGGTGGCCATAGGAACTTCTAAACGAAACGACGTAATCCCGTCGAGTTTGGATTCATTGGATTTGTTTTCCCAAACATTTTGGTACTAGATAATAAATTCAATATGGCAGACGCTTCAAGATGGCGGCCAAAATGTTCACATCATGATATGCGCATCAAATGAAAGGGTTTGTTGAGAAGAATACGAAAAAGCTTGAGTTTGAAAGGTTTTTAAAATTAATAAACCTTATTTGTTTTAATCCACCCAGACTTGCGAGACGTATACCGTATACCAAATAAAAATAACACCAGCATCTCAACACTAATCGCTGAGTTTTCCACCACGCTATTAAAAGGAGCAGTGCTCAACAGCGCTAAAAGGTATAATCTAAACAAAGACTCATCCAAACTGAGCTCAAGACACCTAGGTCTAGACGGACCCTCTTCCCCGCTGTTCATGTCGGAACATCTAACACCAAAATCCAGACGTCTCCATTATCTGGCAAGAGAAATAGCCAAGACTCAAGACTATTCCTACTGCTGGACGTCGAATGGAACTATATTTTTGAGGAAACGCGAAGGTATGCCACTTGTCCTGGTCAAAAACGAAGCTCAACTAGAAGACTTGAAAAAATCTGCGTGACTGTCTCGTTGTAACCTAGCTATAATTTACTGTCTATTAAATTTATTTATTATTTATTGTTACTGTGCAATAGCTATTAATCTTAATCTTAATAATAACTTTCTCATATCAACCTCAGAGCATTTAAATCAAATTATAATCACCTCACCTAGTTTTCCATACTATGCAAAACTCTGTAAACCTAATAATATACACTATTTACACTGTACTAGTTTCAAATCATGTCATTACGTACCTAAACTTTTTAATTTTGGAACGGTTGTGGTATATTGCTACCATAACATACCGACTGTTTCTATTATTTTCTGTATAATGTATCATTTAAACGCGCACCCAAGGAATGTACCTGCGATAGAATGCAAATGCAATGACTTTGAGCTAGAAAAACCTCTAATTATGCTGCTAGTATTCCTCACAACGTATATATGCCTAACTGGAGAATGTACGTACCTGATCATAGCTATCCTGATAATTTCCGCATTAACTGAACACTTATCACATATTCACCGAAACACCAAACTCCCAGCAATTACACAATCAAACTTTCTTGTTGCACTCGCAAAGCACACCTGCCACAAGTATCCAAACATACTGCGTCCTGATCTAGTTCAAGACATAGTAAAAACCTACGTCTATCTTTCTACAAAGTGTTACATTAACTACACAAATAGACCTCAAATTTCACATAAAATAGCACAAATCAGCAATTATCGCTGCGCGTGTCCCTGCACGGCTGACCCATATCAGGTTTCCCGTGAACTAACCATAAACAACCTTTGTCGTCCGATGAGCCCACTAATTATTACTTCACACATAAAAGATAAGACGATCACAATGTGCACACAAACAACATCTATCGAATTTTATACTAATAGTGAAAATACATCTACCATTATTTCCTATATTTTTCTGCTTATGTGCAAACAAACTGTTACTTATAACTGGTACGAATTAATTATCATAAGTACACCTATGGGGCTTGTTGAAATATTGTCGTTACTATACCAACCTTTACATCGATGCGCACGCCTGTACAATATCATCCAATACGGCTTAACTACCCAAGCCGTATCTAAGCACAAACTTTTATCCACATATACAAGCTACAGCTACTCAGAAAACGACTGCCTGATACCGCACAGCACGAGCTTGCTAACTAACATTATTTTACCCACGCACAACTATGAAACAATTCTGGCACAAATAAATTATATTAAAATGAGCTTACACTATCATACCATTATGGTTAACTACACTTACCAGACTACAACCATTGGCAAGCTTATAAATGTAAATACTAATTTACGTAATATACACCCACACATTGCTGTGCATTATCTACACGGTTTCAACACTCGCACATTTAATCACTTTCACTCACCTGATTATGGATGACAACTTAAAAGTACTAGATGCAATTGATAATACTGACGTAGTGTATAGTTATCATACATTCGTCCCAGAAATGTGCGAATCATATTTAGGGTTGGACCAAAACCAAGATCAGTTTCTAATAGTTACACAAAATATCCGTAGTATACGTAGTAGCAACTTCGACAAATTCACTGTTTTTCTGTCTCGACTTAGATTTCTACCTCACATAATAATATTTACTGAATGCTGGCTAGACTCTTCTTTCACTGGCATTCACTTAGATAACTACTGCTGCTCATACTCCAAACGCAACAGAAACCAAAATGATGGGGTTGTAGTGATGACTCGAGTCGGTCTTCCAGTGAGTGTAACAGAGCCACCTCTCTGTGAAGCTACCGGTCTTTTAATTAAGATAGCTAACGAGTATTCGATCCTGGCAGTATACAGATCTCCTTCCTTTGACAGTTTAACGAGTTTCCTATCTTCTCTGGAAACTATACTTGGCGAAATGAAAGGACATACATCTGTAATTACTGGGGATATGAACATTGATATCACACCAAATCAAAAAAACTCAACTAAAGAAAAGAAAGCAGAGGAGTACTTAGGACAACTGGCATGCCAAGGTTATTTCCCAGGCCACCAGCACCCAACGCGTGAAACTACTTGCCTGGATCATGCACTAATAAAAAGTTCTCACCAAGCTACAGTAGTAGTGTGCTCAAATAAAGTTACAGACCATGATGCAGTCTTGGTTGCCATCCCCAACAAACCTAAATTTATTACTGCCGACAGACAAACTGTCGATACAAACTTCATTGGTGTCATTAACGACCTTGAAAAAATTGATTGGTCTAAATTCTATACCCATACAAATGCTAATGAAGCAGCTAATGATTTCGTGCACATAGTGAACCAAACCGTAGAAACTCACAAAACTACAAAATTAGTGCGAAATTCAAAGTGGATACGTAAAGATTGGATTACACCGGGATTGATCAAATGTATGAAAAAAAGAGACAATCTACACTACAAAACAAAAAAGCGACCAAATGATTTACAAATGGCGGACAAATACAAAAGATATAGAAACTACTGCAATAACATATTACAAAATTTAAAAAATGAACACGATTCTTATAAAATAAAGTCAAACATTGGTAACAGCAAAGATCTCTGGAAGTCCATTAAAGACGTTTGCAATATTAGCTCCGCAGTTACAAAAAATACCGACCTGCTTAACGCAGCCTCTACACCAACGCAAGCCCTAAATAGAGTCAACCACTATTTTGCCACAGTAGGCGAAACGCTAGCAACAGAAATTCTTGGCCGCATGAACTCTACTGAACATGCATTAGCTCAATCTGTCACTACGTCGTCCACTCCTGCAAACTCTCTGTTCCTTACACCCACAAATCCTACTCAAATTCAAAAAATCATAACCGGACTCAAAACAAAATCTGCTCCTGGTGGAGATAACATATCTAATCGTCTACTTAAATCCGCCAAACACATCCTGGCAGCTCCAATTGCGTTTCTCTGTAACCTAAGTCTTGAGTCTGGTATTTTTCCAGACTCATTCAAAGAGGCCAACGTCTGTCCTATTCACAAAGCGGGTGAAACAGACGAACCGTCAAACTACCGCCCAATATCTCTTCTGACGTCCATTTCAAAAATTCTGGAGAGAGTAGCAAATAAAACGTTAGTAAGCTTCCTCGAAAAAGAAAGCATCCTCTCACCAAACCAGTTCGGCTTTCGCTCAGGCAGGTCAACAGAGGACGCTGTTACATCTCTAGTCGACTTTGTTGCTACGGAACTTGACAGAGGGCAGAGATGCATCGGCGTCTTCCTTGACCTTGCCAAGGCCTTTGATACTGTGTCTCGACCAATACTATTAAGCAAGCTTGAATGCTATGGGGTGCGCGGCATTGCTCTAGAGTGGTTCCGCTCCTATTTATCGAATCGCAAGCAACGTGTTAAAGTCAATGACCATCACAGTGACTTTGAAGAGGTGTGTTTTGGAGTCCCCCAAGGCAGTGTGCTTGGCCCAACCCTATTTTTAGCGTATATAAATGACCTCTGCCAACTCGAAGTTGCAAACGCTAAGCTGTTTGCCTTTGCAGATGACACAGCCATCATATTTCACGAGCAAAACTGGGATGCGGTAGTGAAAGCGACTAATGACGGACTGCGCGATATTGTCAACTGGCTCCAACGAAACCTTTTAACATTGAATGCCACAAAAACAAAAATATTAGCCTTTCGTGTATCGAACCGATCAGCTCCCAAACTTCCTCTCTGCGTTAAACTACACACATGCGCCCCTAACACCCACCATCAAACTACGTGCGAATGCCCAACGATAGGACAAACCAATGATATCAAATACTTGGGCATACATATCGATGAATTACTTTCATGGAACAAACAAATTGAAACTATCAGAGGTAGACTTAGAAAACTATTACACATATTTAAAAAACTTAGTAAGGTGGCAGATACAAAAACTGTACAAATGGTTTATACTGCACTATGCAAATCCACTTTGAACTACTGCATTACTTCATGGGGCGCCGCTTGTAGTTCGCATCTGATAAAAGCGGAAAGAGCACAGAGACTTATTCTAAAAGTTGCTTTTAAAAAACCCTTTCGATACTCAACCGATGACCTCTACAGAGACACGAAAGAACTCAGGGTTCGGCAGATTTTTATTGAGTTGTGCTCTCTGAGATTCCATAAAACGGCTTTTCAAACTGCTTCCTGTCACCGACCCAACATTACCTCATTGCGCTCACGTAGATGGGATCTTCCTAACAGGAAAACAAGACTAGGACAAAGATGTTATAGTTACTTAGGACCTTTCGTCTATAAGAAACTTGACAAAATACTTAATATAATAGGCAAAACAAGAAACGAATGTAAAAGAAAAATAAAAGATTATCTTCTCACGCTGGACTACAGTAGCACAGAAAATATAATTAGACCTATATTATAATTACATATAAATTAAATATTAATTACATATATGTTATTATTATAAATAAATACACACATTTAATAATTTATTTTCATATACTCACAATCTAAATCACATCACTTTCACACAACAATTAAACTCTGAATAACTCTGATCAGATGACAAATAATTGAATTAGCATCTGATAGTATGCATGTGCACTTTCTCGCATGCACCCCCGAAGAGAACTAGCTCCCACAAACTCAGGGTATCCTACTGTGGGAGTTAGGGCCTCACATGAGTTATTTTATTGTATTGTATTATATTAACTATTATTGTATTATAGTATAGTAATTTTATTGTATTAACTTTATCTTAAACTTATAGTCTATAATTATCATGCATGAATTCAAATTTTTATAAACTATTGTAAAATTGTAATATTATATAATAAGATGGCATAAGTTGCATATTATGGTAACCAAATAAATAAATTTATTATTATTATTATTACCCACGAGATGGACAGACGACCTAAAAGAGACCGCAGGGAAACGCTGGATGCAGGCCGCTTCCAACAGGCCCTTTTGGAGATCGATGGGGGAGGCCTATGTCCAGCAGTGGACGTCCTACGGCTGAAATGATGATATGTGTATCAATAAAAAAATTATCTGTTTACTTTTCATTATAAATATTTCAAACTACTCTTCTTTCCTTTCTATTTTTTTTTTGCTCTTCTATTTTCTGTTTCAGTCACCAAATTTTTGAATTGTCCATAACATTTAAATAGCAAATCCTCAAGTGCAGAATAACACTTGAAATATAAAAAGTACTTCCTCTTATTGCAATAGGTTTTTATGTTTCTAATCATCAACCTGCACCACATCAATACTGATAGAGCTTGATAGATTATTATACATTTCAGTTAAGCTCTGCAATGAATTCAAATCAATTTACTTGCTTTGAAAACTAGACATGCAACGTAGTCCCAGGTGACGTGATACCTGCATGAGGTAGTCTGAAGGCGACACTGGATTCGAGCCGTCGCTCGTCAGTATCGTATAAGTTTATAGCAGATAAAGTTAGTTACGAGTGCATCGGAGTGTTGATGACGTTTATTATTATTAGTGGAGTGATAAAATGTTTTACTGCGTTACGGAGAATTTGAGGGTGAAGGGCAACAAGAGATTTGTTTTGACTATAAAAAGATTATCTGAATTTGTTTGTCACAAAATTATTAAATATAAAATATTTAGATATATCTGTGTTGTTATAACTATTTTTTAATCTACTTAGCTATTACTGAAATAGTTGTTATGTTGTGTTATTTGAATTGTTGAGATGGGTTAGTTTCTAGTTAATTTACAAAAATATAAAATTTCAAAATTGTAAGAAAATTACGTGACCATATGTCCAAAATACCTATGGGTATTCCTAAATCTTTTGTTACAACAAACTAAGCATGCGATTGACAACGATCTCGCCTGATGGGAAGCAATGATATTGTAGTCGATGTAGCATGCTTGCCTAGGAAATACCTATTTACATTTTAACCCCGGATTGTACCTATTCGGAAAGACAGACGCAGATAAGAAGTTCCACATCTTGATTCATTTTGGAATTAATTAGCCAAATTCTAAGTTCCACGTGAATGTATCCACTCTTATAATAAAAACCACAGACATCATTATAAAGCAAGTTTATCTCTATAAAACCAGGCACCAAACTTCACCGCGTCGGCTTTATTTCTCAGTGGAATTATAAAAGTGTTAAATATCTAACAGAATGATTAGATCGCGTTTGAATGGATCTAATAAACGTGAAATATAAGTATTATGACTTTAATGTAAGAAATACTCTTGTTCATTTGAATAAATTCAAGGAAATAACTACATTAAACGATTAGTTTTATTACAGAAAATAGATACGGTCATGTCGTTCATGTTATTTCAAATACAATTTATAAGACAGTAAGCACACTATTGACATGGTTTTTCCTGTTTAGGATCTCTAATTGGACAAGTACAAGAACGTTACGAGTTGTATGTTGAAAATAATTTGATTTGAACCATATGCCTTATTATGGATGATTTGGATAGTGATCGCGATCGCGTGCCATCTCACTTACGCACGTGGTGCGAGTAAGTAGATGCGAATGGAACGGCATGCAATCTCGATCACGATCAAACTTCTATAATAAGGCCGCAGGTCGTTGTGCTGAATGCAAGAGAAATTAAACTATATTTTGCAGTTAGGATCAATTGTATATTAAGTAAAATGGTGTGGTCCTCAGACCTGTCAAACTGGAGATAATGTCTTAGCAAGTTGAAGTGGTAGTGGACATGGTACATATCACGCAGAACAGCTGGCCGATGGGGCTGGAAGGTTCTCGAATGGAGACCACGGACCGGTAAGCGCAGCGCAGGACGTCCACCCACAAGATTGACAGATGACCTAAAAGAGACCGCAAAGAAACGTTAGATGCAAGCCGCATCCAACCGACCCTTTCGGACATCGATGGGGGAGGCCTATGTCCAGCAGTGGACGTCCTATGGCTAAAATAATGATAATGATGATGATGCCTCAGTGCAATTTATCATCGTTTGTGTTTGAATGTATCCATGTTTCATACAGTTTTTCACTATACCGGCTAAACCATTAATACATTCATTCAACATTTAAGAGCGTAGCTCTTGTTGGTGTAGTAACTTCTAGACTTACCTGTCTTCTGCCAGCGTTTCCCCTCCCTGAATGGCATTAAATAATGCCTTCTATATACTATATGGTCAAAAAAACGCTAAAAATAAATTAAAAAACCGCTAAATCTTTTATCGCAAAACTATATTATGTACGGCACACTTACTAATTTTTTTTTCTATTAATAGGCTTGCGTTTGACCACCAACTCGCCTGATGTAAAGCGACGATGTGGTCTACGAGGGAGTACGGTTGCCTGGAAGATTTTGTTAATAAGACTTTTCTAACGACAATAATTAGCTGAATAATAGTCCACTTGCAAAAATGGGTGGAAAGGTCGTCCGCTGGGATCCAAATGACAAGCCTAATTTAGACTAGATGCGTTCGCACTCACCGCGCCACCTTACCATATCTCCCTTGTTTGTCTGATCCGAGGTGTGATCGAACAAATGATAGCTCTGCTTGACATCATTGGAATCGGCTCTCAATTAGTGCGAATTGATTAAACAAGTATTCGTAATACAAAATTTGCGTTAAAGGCAATTTTGTATCTGAGTGAATAAAACTATTCAAATTTTAGGTACTGGCATCGATTCTGGTGTTCTCTAAACTAAACTAAATTTGACAGCTCCAAAATGATAGCCATCCTTCTCTCACATGTTAATATGAAAAGAGAGGCAGATAATTTTAGTTCTGTCAGATTGATTTAGTTAGTGAGTGGTACGCCAGAATCGATGCCATTATATTACAATACATGTGATCCTAGATTAAATCTTATTTTACTAAGGTAGCCATTCCGGATGAAATAGTCATATCGTATTCTAGCTCAGTGCCCCTCTTCCGACAGTTGGCGTTGTTTGGTCGCCTATTCCGGAACCTCCCATTGTTGCATTTGTATCGAGTCGGGATCGCGGCGGCTTCGGAATTTATGTTCGATAAACCACCGACCGTATCTCCGAGTCTCGCGACAAAGCGACACGGTTTGACTTTTATTGCGTCGGAGATCGAGTTTGCCGCAACTTTTGATGTGAAAGTTTTTCAATGCCGAGTAAAAGTTATTGTCAATCAGAAAACTCAGCTCTCATATTATTATTTCTAGTCTAGAGTTTTATATTTACTCGAGTCAAGAGACTCAATCGTTGGTATTGAAAAACTTTTTCGCTTTCTAATACACCAGTGGGAGTTTTTGAGTAAGCATTCTCTTGTTTTCTATTTGAGTAGGTACAAACTTACCAATGTCGCAGCTGTGCTCGAACCGAGCGGTCTTGCGCGTGACGATGGAAAGAGGCCTGACGGTATGACACTTGTTCCTTGGAGGTCAGGGTGGCCCTTTGTATGGGACGCGACTCTTCCTGAGACACAAGGTAGGGCTGCTGTTGCTGCCAATTCAGAAGAGCAGCACAAACGACGCAAATATGCTAACCTCGGCAGTGGTTACATATTTTAGGCGTTTAGACATTGTGCCCTTGGGGACCGGGAACTTACCTCATTTTTAAAAATCTTTCAGAGTGCCTGGTTATTGCGACGCGTGACCAAAATGCTGGCGTGTTTCTGGCTCAACGCATAAGGATTGCCATTCAGCGTGGTAATGCCACCTGCATGCTGGGTACGCTGCCAACTGGTAGTGGGCTTGAGTATTTGGATTGTCTTAGACCTTCAATGGTCTATGGACACTAACTGTTTTTGTAGTGCGTTAGCTAGTATTTTGTTTTGTTACCAAAGGCACATGTCCCAAGTAAAAAAAAAACTATATCATATCACAATATTTTGTTATTATTTTTATTAGTAGCCTTGCGTTTGACCACCCTTTCGCCTGATGTTAAGCGCTGATGCGGTCTACGTTAAAGCATGCATTATGAGCATTACGATCTAGAAATGCCCGCGGTTGCACCCACTATCCACTATCCCACAGGACTCATGAATTTTGCAGCAATAAAAAGTAACATGTAAAATTTAAGTGCATAAGCTTCTTTCATACCAAATTTTATTTAAATCCGTTCAGCCGCTACGGAGTTGAGTGCAGACAAACATACATGCGAAATTACACATTGAAAATAGTTATGTGATTTGTGACTGATTGGATGTCATCATCATCATCATCAGCCAGAAGACGTCCACTGCTGAACATAGGCCTCCCCCTTTAACCTCCACACTGAACGACAGCCTGCCTTTTGCATCCAATGGATGCCCGCGACTCTCACAATGTCGTCGGTCCATCTAGTGGGAGGCCTCCCTACGCTGCGTCTTCCGGCGCGGATTGGATGTACTTATAATTAATAGTGTGACAGAGTTAGTGACATAAACACGATTTTTCCCTTAAATTTACCTTTTGCTAACTGGGCGATTTATCTAGTTGAAAGTTTTCCTAGTACTTAGTTGTTTTGACTAACTCTTAACTCAACTCTTGTCCACTCTCCACATGAATTAGTATCCCTCAAATCAGCATTTGAAATGAAGTTCCAAGCTCGCAAACAAGACGTCATTGCAGATTTTATCGTCATCGCATCAAATAAAAACGTATTCGCTAACATAAACCATCGGGTCTCGATCGATCGGCACTCGCGAGCCGGCGCCTCCCTCGGCCGCTATTCTGCTGCACCCGATACTTCGATACTACTCGATACTTTCTGTGCCAGGGAACTTATTCTCATGATATACCTACGATTATAAAAAGATAGAAGCTAATGATTAATGATTTTAATCATTGTTATAAACTACCTGTGCCCCACGGTTTTACATACTGGGATTACTCATTATAGTGTTAGCTAACGCACTTTAAAAAACAGTTAGATGTCCATAGACCATTGAAGGTCTAAGACAATCCAAATACTCAAGCCCACTACCAGTTGGCAGCGTACCCAGCATGCAGGTGGCATTACCACGTTGAATGGCAATGCTTATGCGTTGAGCCAGAAACACGCCAGCATTTTGGTCACGCGTCGCATTAACCAGGCGCTCTGAAAGATTTTTGAAAATGAGGTGAGCTCCCGGTCCCCAAGGGCCCAATGTCTCGACCCCAAACGCCTCAAATGTGTAACCACTGCCGAGGTTAACATATTTGCGTCGCTTGTGCTGCTCTGCCGAATTGGCAGCCGCGCCAGCCCTACCCTGTGTCTCAGGAAGATGTGACGGCGCCAAAGTATCGACAAAAATTAATACATAAATAAACATACATACATAAATATAAATTTATATATAAATAAACATATAAACATACATAAATTAATACACACATCGCTTTTCATAAATATAATTATGTGTAATGGATTTACATACATATTATTTGATTGATTGATAAACTCTTTATTGTTCTCACCATTAAATTTGATACAGAGGACAAAAAACTCTAAACTAAAACTAAAATCTCTAATTGAAAACTAAATGAAAAATTTAAAAAAATCCTTAATTATTATAAAGTTTCACCATTATTTATATATTTACTAGCTGCGCCCGCGCTTTTAATACCTATTCTGCTATACGGGGCGTGCTATGCTATAAGAAAAATTAAAGATCATGAAATCTGTCCAGACGTTCTTGAGTTATAAATGATGTAACTAACCTGAATTTGTTTTAGATATAAGTAGTATAATATAGATAGTTTCTTTTTGCCCTGGTGTTATTTTGTACATTTAGATATGCGACGTTTATGCCTTTTCGCCGTCGATATCATTTAAATGATATATTGTAAGATGATATCGTACAGTGCTAAAATAAGACCCCAGTTGCGATAGTTTCGGACGTGAGGTCGGCGTGCGCTGGATTTATAAGGAGGCTCATAATCCGAGATCGATGTAATTTATTGAGGACATCACGGGAGAGGACGAACTTGTGCGATTCTTTTCACCCTTGAGAATAGGGAGCCGTATCAAAGTTTCTTAGTAATACTTGCAACGGGTACAGATGATATTCTTGAATTGTGTGAGATAAATATGATAATATAGGAGATTCACTGCGTTATTACATCAACGAAATCTTAAAATGTTGCTTATCTAAAATAGCGCTTAGTGGCTTTGATAGTACTCCCTTATATTTAAAAGGTCAAATTTCTAAAACACTGTTTTAAACTATTACGGTTGTTCACTAAAGTTATAAAGTGAGTTGTTCAAATTTCTGGTTTCTCACTAAACGTTTGTCCAAAGACTGCTTTAGTACTAGATGTTTGAAAAATAAGGTTGAATTACGAGTGACATCGGTCTCTGCTAAGTGCTAACTAAAGTCAAACTAAGCTAATTGAGCCAAAAACTCTTCATTAATATAGATTCATCTATATCTATACTAATATTATAAAGAGGAAAGATTTGATTGTTTGTTTGTTTGTTTGCATTGAATAGGCTCCGAAACTACTGAACCGATTTGAAAAATTCTTTCACTGACGGGAAGCTACACTATCCTCGGGTGACATAGGCTATAATCTATACCCGTGCGAATCTGGGGCGGACCACTAGTAGTTTAATAAACCAGTACATAACTGTACTGGTGTATTAATTATTAATTAGCCCATATCTTCTAATTATTTATTTTAATACAATTACTTATATCGACCAATATGTCGTCAATACCTTGCAAACTTGTTTCTACAACACACCCTATTACGTTTGAAGCCAATTCATTGACCCAAGCCACCCCATTAGGCCGTATACGACAACATTTGGTAAATTACAATGCGCCACCCCACGGAGGGTTGGTAATTAGCACTGCTTTATTTCCAACGGAAATCGTTAAAATATCCGCTCGTCAGTTTCCTGCGAGACTTGCGGACAAATAGCTACCGTGGGAATTCTGTACGTCCATTTAAACATTTTGGTAATTTTGTCGCAAATTCGTTTTAACAATTAAATTTAAAGTATGTTTTCCTATCTTTTTAGTAGACATTTATTTGGATGGTCAGAATAATCGCAACAAAGACAAATTATATTCATTGCCATGAGTTTTTTGATTGATTTCAAAACATAGGTTAGTTTGTTTGACCTTTTATAAAACTCTCTTATTTACGATTCATATACCTAATCACTGTTAAAATTATATGCCCAATTCTTACCAACTTCCTATTATGTTTTGATTTAATGTAAATTAACACACATTTTTTCGAAAACAATTTTAATTGCTGTAATGTGCTCACAATTCAAGTGCGTGGTCACATAAAGCTAGGAATAGCTACAAACCACCAACAACCGCAGTAACTGCTGCGTTAACTGTGACAACAGTAACAGAAGGGAATAAAACAACCGATATGTGCGCGTAAACCACTAATGTTTATAGGAACAATAAACGTCAATCTTGCGTATAGTGCTGGATAAGTCTTGTTTTGAATCACACATACGGCTTGCTACATTAAACTTCACATCTAAAATGCAATGCTTCTTTATATACGCGTACTTTAAGATTAAGCGTTTTAATATATATTTTTTTTATTAGTTTTGACTTACTTGATCTTATAACTATAGTTACAAACTGGGTATCTTTAAGTCGCGAGGGAATCGTTTTCTTCTAGGCAAGCATCTTCACTTAACAACATGCGAGGTGGCGATCAAAGTGCAAGTCTATTAAACAATTAAAAAAAAAACACGTTTGTCCAAGATTTTGCTTGCCCATAACTCACATAAATGATATTAGCTTGCCTAAAGTCTAAAATGAGAACTAAGTAACTTTTTCTGTCAGTCTGCTAAAAGACACTGATGAAATGGAAATACACATAGAGAATAATAAGCTGTACTAGCTAGGAATACGAAAGAATGATAAAGCATGAAAGGTGATAAAAATTAATGTAATTTTTTTCTGAATAATTACGCTAATTGTATAATAACCTGTCAGTTAAAAATAACTTCTTTTAATATTAAAGGTGAATATCATTAAATAGATTGTTCACTTTCATTAAACAAAGAATTCAACAGAACAACAATTCAACCACAACCCAAACAAACCCAACCAAAGTTAAATCGAGACTAAACAGACCGCGACCGCACTAGCTCCTCCGTGATTGAAAATTCCCCCGAACTTGCCACTGCTGACAATAAAATCGCTGTAACCCTTCGCCGCTATCAATTCTGTAATGCAGTTAACGTCAATACTACTTGACAGCATCTTGACGGCAGCTCCCAGCGTGTATTTCTAGCTTGGAACAGTTAAAGTTGGCTTTATAGCGCACGGTGCGGTAGGCGTTAATTGTGTGAAATAATGCATTGTTGGTGAAGTAAACTCAGGTACTTACTTCGTTCAGTATCGCGCTCGTAAATACAATATTTGTCTTATTATATTTTACTTTAAAAAAAAAGTTTGCTTTATAATAGTTAAATTGATATTTGGAATTCGATTTCGTTGTATTCTGTTTAAAATCACTGTGATCTATACTAATATTATAAAGAGGAAAGATTTGATAGTTTGTTTGTTTGTTTGCATTGAATAGGCTCCGAAACTACTGAACCGATCTGAAAAATTCTTTCACTGTTGGGATGCTGCACTATCCCCGGTTGACATAGGCTATATATCCCGGCTTCGCCCGTGCGGGCCTACTAGTATTAAATAAAGATAGGAGGGCAAACCGTGCCGCCCTTCAGTTAGCTATTATTTAATTTAAACAAATTAATTTTTCTTCATAATCAAGTTGTTAGAGTAATTTAGTGAATGTTAACTGCATTCAAGATAATTCTGTATATACAATGGCGCCGGCACCCCCTGACGGACGGACGGACGGTAGGACAGTAACTCCCAGTCGTCATATAACATTCATAACTGCGTCCGGAAGGATTTTAAAGCGCGCCGGAAATATACCATTTCAGTGCATTTTACGACTGTTCAGTTATAAAGAGCTGTAAAAGTAATTTATGGAAATGACATAGAGAACGACGAAATTACCGACGTGTTAACTCTTTTATGAACCTAACATTTGATGTGTTTTGGTCAGCATTTTAATGAATCAATTTGAAATATCTACTTTATCATCATCAGCCAGAAGACGTCCACTTCTGAACATAGGCCTCCCCCTTTAAGCTCCACACTGAACGACAGCCTGCCTTTTGCATCTACTGGATGCCCGCAACTCTCACAATGTCGTCGGTCCATCTAGTGGGAAGCCTCCCTACGCTGCGTCTTCCGGTTCGTGGTCTCCACTCCAGAACCTTTCTTCCCCATCGGTTATCGGTTCTTCGAGCGATGTGGCCTGCCCATTGCCACTTGTAACAGCTATGTCGGTGACTCTGGTTCGTTGGTTCTCTGGTTAGTAATATCTACTTACTTTCCACAATAATATGCGACGTTCACATAAATCGCAGTTCAAGTTCTTATTACTTATCGACGGTTTCGGTATCCCTTCGCAAACAATAAAAAACCTAATGTCCGTTTAAATCCTTTCCCGTTATGAGCAGGTCGTCAATACAAACGTGCGTCTCACAATGGGCCCCGAGGCATGTGTTATTGTCCATTACATATAAAATACTATTGGAAAACGATTTGAAGTCCAGACGAATCCCAACGAAGGCTCTCGGAAGGCTCCCACCGAGGAGCGCATAAAACAAACGAAAAGTTTTTATAACACTCCAATTGCCGTTATCCCGGCGTATTCGTACACTCCCCGACTCAAGTCTTTCGGGATATTATTTTGCAAAGTTTCAACTATCTAGTTTTAGGGCTCGCGGCGAATTTTAATGGGTCCGTTGACATTTCAATGTTTTCTACGAAATTAGTTAGTTTTTCAATTGGGTTTCGAAAGCTTTCAATGTTTTGAATTACAATAAAAAAATAAAATTAAAACGTGAATATTTTACTGTGAGATAATTGTATTTTTTTTCTTTTCAGGTAAGTTCATGATTGAATGTTAAAATTTTAAACGACCCACAAAGAAGAAGACCCTCAAAGCTGTTTTTAGTAAGTGTAGATGTATGTATAGCAATTATTAGTATCTAATATTGATTATTAGCCAAACTATTAGTCCATGCATAATATTTATGAAAAATACAAAAATAAACTGGCCAAGTGCGAGTCAGGCTCGCGCATTGAGGGTTTCGTACCAACACAAAATACAATAAGGTCGTCCAAGAATATATGAACAATAATATTGTTCAGGCATATCTAATGCTTTCCAAAAATGTCGAAGCAATTGCTACGCAGCCACATAGTTAATTATTTTTATACAACGGAACCCTAAAAAGTTTTTTGTAAGTTTGGGTTTGAACTTTTGCCTTTGCTTATACTTACGGGGAGAAGCAAAATATGGCGTAAAATGTTGGTCACGCACGATGCGGCGGCTGGAGCCCTCCCAGGCCGGGGCCGGAGCACGCTGGCTGATGCGCTTCGTGTTTTGACTCCGTGCTTTACCTCGTTTCAAATATACACACAAACATCGGTTTCTTCTAGGCAAGCGTGCTCCATCGTAGACCGCAGAGGCGGTCATCAGGCGAGTTGGCGGTCAAACGCAAGCATATATTATTATTAAAAAAAAAAAAACTTTTTTCTTGTAACATCAAACTGTAGATTCAATGGATGATTTTGTATAGTCATATAATTATAATCAGTTGTTAATAAATTCACAAATATACAAGCTACTTCTATAAATAATCAAAGTTAAACAGAAAATTAATGTTAAGAATAATAAAAAAAAAAAAAAAAAAAAACCCTGTTTTAAACTATCACGGTTGTTCACTAAAGTTATATGATTATTTACGAGATAATACAAATACATATACTATACGCAGTGACACAGTGAGTGTGTTTTGTCGGGACTTAGGATCGAGTTCGAGTTCCAGTGATAACCGTAGCACAAGACTAAGAAAGAGGGTAGATCGTTATGTCTGCACCTAACTTTTTAACTGTTCAACCAACCACCCGTATTCTTCAGTCTTCCCGTGAACATGGTGCATGTAACTGCGCCGAAATATCGGGAGCTCATTCCTCAATCTTACCACGGTAAATATCCCGTAAATAATCATAAAATATGACCTCATATGACTTTAAATAAATCCCTATATATTTTTGCGGCATTTGTGAGCAATTGCAACATAAGATCTGTCAATAGGGCTGCTAATACGGTATTTAAAGGTTGGCAACGTAATATGTGTGATGTCCCTGGTGATTGCTTACCATCAGGTAGCCCGTTAGCTTGTTTGCTACCTTGTATGGCATAAAAAAAGAACAGGCATTTTCTAGGAATCAACGTACAGACCAAACCTCTAATAATAAAGCCTTATAATAGAGACGAGAAATTTGAACCTCGTTTTGTGAATTGTAAAAAATAAAGAAAAGCACATCTATCATTTGTGTTTGTTCTATATCTGGGTGTTAATATCTATTTAAGTATGTATTTAAACCTATATATGTATGTATATCAGTCTCTGGCAGCCATATCACAAGCTTTGCTTAGTTTGGGGTCAGATGACCGTGTGTGCAAAAATGTCCCAAATATTTATTTATTTATTAACAAATTGGTATGAATAAAATATTTTAAATGTAATTATGTTGCAGTGATTAAACATTTTGCACATACTAACTAATAAGAAAATAAAAATAATGAACACGTTTTACAAAAAAACCAGCCAAGTGCGAGTCGGGCTTGCGCACTGAGGGTTCCGTACAACCATAAACTTCAAAAACTAAATTTCCAGTTATAACTTGATAATGAACAGAAACTTATCACCAACTCGCACTTGGCCATTATTTATTATTTGTTGTTAAATACTTAAGAGTATGTACTATAATCATATCAAGTTTGACGTTTGTACGTATTACCGTTTTTACATTAAAGCTAATACAAAAATACGTAAAAAAGTCCCCTATCGTTTTTACTTTTTGACTTTTTAGTAGTTTTTTATTAATCTGCTATAACATTACATATTCTTCGAAAATTTCAAATGGCTATATATTACGGTTCGAAAGATACAGCCGTTAATAGGTAGGACAGACAGACATCACACATCACATCATCAGCCAGTAAACGTCCACTGCTGAACAAGGTCTCCCTCTTGGAGAGGGGTGTTGCCATAATCCCTACGCTTGGCAGGCGGCTTGGAGATCGCAGTGCGTTCACCGTGTACTAATAGGACGCTGCTGCCCATCCTTCGCTGGTAGACAGACATCGTAGGCTTAGTAATAGGGTCCCATTTTTACCCTTTGGATACTGAACCCTAAAAATTAAGGGCATAGCGGTTCCTGTAGGATATTAAGTAAAACTGCGAGTGCTGCTCGTACAAAGCAGTGAGCGAATTCAAAATTCTCTCAATTTACTCCGCGTTGTTAGCTTTTAACATGGCTTGCTCGTAAATTATGACAACAAACCAAAGTAAATTACGTTGTCACGAAGGCAACCTTATATAAACTAATTTAGTCTAACCTTTGATGTTGGAGCACAATAAGCGATAATTCTGTGAAAATAGAAATGTCATTGTTAAAATTCTGTTCAAGATAACATCAAACATTTACATTAAAAAACCGGCCAAGTGCAAGTCGGGCTTGCGCACTGAGGGTTCCATACCACCACAAAATACAATAAGGTTGTCCAACTAACTGAATTACCAGTTATTATAACGCTTTCCAATCATCGGAGTAAATTGATACGCAGTTTGCTACAGGCGCTCGAGTATAATAATTTGAGAATGAACAGAAATTCTGAAACGAGGAGATCCGTAGACGAACGAAAGTCACCGACATAGCCCACCGGATTAGCAATCGAAGTGGCAGTGGGCAGGGCACATAGCACGCAGAACAGATGGCCGATGCGGCCGAAAGGTTCTGGAATGGAGACCATGGACCGGTAAGCGCAGCGTAGGACGTCCACTCACAAGATGGACAGACGACCTAAAAGAGACCGCAGGGAAACGCTGGATGCAGGTCGCTTCCAACCGGCCCTTTTGGAGATCGATGGGGGAGGCCTATGTCCAGCAGTGGCTGAAGTGATGAACAGAAATTTGTCACCGACTCGCACTTGACCTATATTTATTATTTGTTTTTATACTATAGAGTGTGTACCTACTACAATCGTGCTAAGTTTGACGCTTGTACGTATTATAGTTTTTATATTTGTCCCGTTTTCACCTTTTGGGTAGGGAACCCTAAAAAGTCGCCTTAGATACGAGTAGCGACGTACCATAGCTCTCAGTAGATACGATCTAGTCATCTGGCACAGTTCAAGCGGTATGTCTAGAAGTGCTTTTTGCATTCTTATCGTCTATTGTTTTAAACGTAGCGACGAGAGAAAGTTATTTAGAACATTCACGTGCTATATCGGGAACGAGCATATCGCTCGTTCCCAATTTTTTTTTTTTTTTTTTTGTGCCATAGGTGGCAAACAAGCAGACGGGCTGCCTGATGGAAAGCAGTCACCGTCGCCTATGGATACTTGTAACACCCGAGGCATCACAAATACGTTGCCGACCCTTTAGAACTCGATTAACTCGCCTTTTGAAGAACCCCATGTTGTAGCTTCTCGGAAACACCGAAGAAGGTAGCTCATTCCACATTTTGCAGGTATGAGGCAAAAAGGATCGTGTGAAACGCACAGTGTGCGATTTCCACTGATCTATATTTTATGTGATCTATCTAATTATCGAATTGTATGTAAGAAACAAGATTAAAAGCATGGAAGATCATCAAAAACTCAAAAACGTTTTTTCTTATTTCAAATAAATTTTTGTTTTGTTGTAAAAAGGTAATTTTTTTGATATCAAAATAATTATTAATATGTAATGAATATGTGGCGGATGGGGCTGAAAGGTTCTGGAATGGAGACCACGGTGGACAGACGACCTAAAAGCGACCGCGGGGAAACGATGGATGCAGGCAGCTTCCAACCGGCCCTTTTGGAGATCGATGGAGGATTGATGTCCAGCAGTGGACGTCCTATGGCTGAAATGATGATGATGATGAATAAATATGTTACACTAAGCTCATTGTTGATATGTCACTTCTTGAAATCTTGTCACCATGGTTGTAATTTCAAAAGCAATCTCTTTCCTGTGTTATATTCACATGAAACATTCAACAGTGACGCTCGTCACATTACTCGTTTAAAAAAACAACCGGTTGAAAGAAAGCCTCCACTCAACGAAGCTTGTAATTTTATGAGGGCGATACCTCAGCAGCAAGACTAATGAATTTTACATTAGCTTCGCTTCATCCGCTGGAAACGTCTTTTCATAACCGAATCTTGACTCGGCTGTTGCCGACTCGTTTTCGACACGTACAACTTATGTTGAGCCTTTGTTTTGAAGACAACAACGTTTTTGGTTGCTTTCGCAATGAAGAACTCTGGCAAGGCTGATATATATCCATATATCTATACTAATATTATAAACAGGAAAGATTTGTTTGTTTGTTTGCATAGAATAGGCTCCGAAACTACTGAACCGATTTGAAAAATTATTTCACTGTTGGGAAACTACACTATCTCCGGGTGACATAAGCTGCATTATATTTTCCAAAAAAATAGAGATCCCTACCCAAACTCTAATAATGTAAACCAAGATATTAAAAAAAAAGATTTACACCCGTGCTAAGCCGGGGTACGTTGCTAGTATATACATAAATCAATATTCTCACATTTACATACATACATACATAAATGTTTATTTTGCGATAATGCAATTTAAAGCTAAACAAAATATTTCAAATATAAGTAGGTAGGTAGGTAGTATTTAGAGAGATCAACGTACAGAATAAACTACTGAATATATAACATAATACTTCCTATCACGTTTACTTGCTTTCATCTTGTGAAATTTAATATATTAAATTTGGGTACCATTTTTAACAGATTAGAAATTTTATCTTTATTTTCACGTATGCACGAAAGCAGAATACGCCAGCACTTTCTAAATTTATTCGCAAATCGTACTGCACACCTGCTCCTTTATTTTTCGTACACTTTTTCACTGAAACAGGTCCTTCTATCTGTGTAAAGGCGATGAACGGGTTAGCGCTGCTCTGTAATTTTGAACCAGAAGAGATAGACTATTCTAACTTGTAATTTTGAAGTCTGCAACTTAATATGTTACTAATTGGTACCTTTGTAAAGCCATTCATTTTAAGTTTTAACGCTAAGATAGATGAAGTGAGAATATAAGAAAAGTCATGGACGTAAAAATCTTAACCACTGGTTTTTATCTTCTTTGCAAATAATACTACTCGCAGCGTCAATATGCTAGATATTCCACAGTCATTTAAAGCAAGCGTTTTTATTGCAAACCACATTTACATGGACGTTCACATCTTGTCTCACAACTTATAATACGTATTAACGTCTGTATGTGCAGGTATTTACGGTTTTTTATTTCTTTGTTAAAACCTTTGCTCGACGTGTGTGTAATTGCAATTCAAAAGCCAACAAAATTATCTCGTGTAATTGTATCTTTAGAATAAAATTTACTCAAATTTGCGTATTTTTAACCCTCGACGCAAAAAGGGGTGTTATAAGTTTAGCGTTTGTATCTGTGTATTTTTCTGTGGCATCGTAGTTCCCAAATGGCTTTTGATTTGTTTTTATTTTTTTTATTTGGATTGTGATTTAGTCGAAAATGTTCTTGGCGATTCAACAAAATCTGTTGAGCTGTTTGTAGAATGTCAGCAATTTATTGATTTTTGTCTTTAAAATTTATATTCATACTTATATTTAAATACATTTCTTTGCGAGTTTGATACAGCTGTTGTCAAAGCAAAATAAAACTAGAGTATCAAAATGCAAAGAGTGTAATCATTGAAACGTGTATAGTCACACTAATGGTGTGCCGATGTCTAATGAAAGCCACATTAACATCTATATTGCCTCCACAATGAGCTGGAGCGTAGACATTAGATGTTTCGCTTCGTCATTTGTATGGAAATCAGAAGTCATGAAACTATTTGATTAGATCCATCTCTCCACTCCAGCTTTGTTAACTTACGAAACTCAATTCCCACGAACACTTTGAAGTCTTTCTATGAACGTAAATCATTCCTAATTTATATCACCCCGATCACTGAATTATCCCACACCTTGCACGCCATAACTACACTAATGTTCACTTTAATGAACAATAAAACCAAATTGACAACTCCGTATTTAACGTTTATTACTCCGTAAAGGGATACTTTAAATTTGAAATATTGTGATATAAAAATGTTGACCAGAAGTCGCCCACGGATTTTTATGTTATTGTGTTTCGCAATTTTTGCCATCAAAGACGATATAAAGCGATCGGAAATTGGGACAAACGAATAAAATCTCGTTCGGTAAATTTGTCTTTATAAAAGCTTATATACGATATGGCTCTTTCTGATCTTGTAGCGCCTTTAATAAAAGGCTCAACTCCGGCCAGAGAACGAATTTAGGGAATTTTATGATTGGTCACTTTAAACAAGTCCTTTAATGGGGTATATAAAGCAATACTAAAAATCATGATATTTCATTTATTTTACCAGCTATTTATTTTCTTTGAGAAGATCATCAAGGTAAAGACTTTGTGGTCATGAAAGGTAGATTCTGTGGTGAGCCTCTTCTACCGTAACCATAATTGTAACATCACTTAACGTTCGCTTCGTGAGAATGCAAAGCTGTTCCAATAATACCGCTTCAGTAATTATCTACAAACTGCTGTGGTTTTTGTGGTTTACTTGAGCGTCGAGAGAAACTTCTTATGTTTGAAACTTCAACAGTACTATATCATCATCATCAGCCAGAAGACGTCCACTGCTGAACATAGGCCTCCCCCTTTAACCTCCACTCTGAACGACAGCCTTTTCCTTTTGCATCCACTCTCACTATGTCGTCGGTCCATGTAGTGAGAGGCCTACCTACGCTGCGTCTTCCGGTGGTTTCGTGGTCTCTACTCAAGAACCTTTCTTCCCCATCGGTTATCGCTTCTTCGACCGATGTAGCCTGCCCATTGCCACTTCAACTTGCAAATTTTAACAGATATGTCGGTGACTCTGGTTCTTTGGCGAATGTCCACGTTGCGGATTCTATCACGCAAAGAAACTCCGAGCATAGCTCTCTCCATTGCCCATTGTGTGACTCTGAGTTTTTCCAAAAGGCCAACAATTAAGGACCACGTCTACAGTACTATATAACTAGCTGGTTTTATTAACAAAATGCCAGTCAAATTCTTTGTTATTTAATCTTCTTTTTATGTATTTCCAATTCCATGCGCAGCTCCCTCTGGGTCATAAGCTTCTTTTATCACATTATTACCGTCCGTATGAAAAGCCGCTGAGATACCATCTCCCCCAGTATTTAGAAACACGTTCTTTTATGCAACAAAAACTGTGAAACGACGTCAATGCCGCCCTACACTTGCTTTTTGTAAAGAATCTGAAATTACATACGTCAACACATTCAATGGGCCGTTTAAAAGCATTCCTGTAGGCACCCCATGTGTCGAAGGCAAGATGTTGGCTATTTCCGTGCAGTTTCAGTCATTTACTTACCGCACCTTTCTTAACTAGTTTATCTAGAATCAGCTCTATTTACTTGATTGTAAGTTCAAACTCGATTGTATCGTTAACAGACAGAGCATATATCGTACGTGTGTTTGAGCGTGCACACCTTTCCAGATGGAGTCTAATGTGCCAATGCTGGTCGTTGAGAAAAAACACCAGCTTGCGCTTTGTAATCCGCGCACTTAAGTGCCTACAAAAAGTAAGGGCAAAAAGCTTGTCGAGATCATTAACATTTTGGTAGATCGTGTGCGATATGGGAAGTGGAAAGGTTCTCTCTACTTTGGTGGTCTTTTTGTTTGAGCATTTTTATAAATTACTTACCTAAATCTGTTAGTAGAGTTCCGTACCCAAAAGGACATCCCGAAACACTTACATACATACTGATTCGGAATTATATATTATATTACTAGCTGCGCTCCGCGGTTTCGCCCGCGTAGTGATGAAAAATGGTGATGATGATGATGATGAAAAGTAGCCTATGTCACTCTCTGGCTCTTGAACTATACTCATGCAAAAAATCAAGTCGATCCGTTGTTCCGTTGCAGCTTGAAAGAGAAACAAACATCCATACATCCATACATACAAACTTACGCGTTTAAGTATAATATTAGTAGGAAGTAAAATTTACAATAAAAATTTTGGGACTAATCATACTAACATTATCATAAATACGAAATTGTATTTTTAATTTTAAAAAATATAAATGATAGCCTTGCTTTTGACCACCATCTCGCCCGATGATAAGCGATGATGCGGTCTACGTTCGAGCACGCTTGCCTAGAAGAAATTTATAAACTTAAAAATGTGTTTGTTCTTTACACAGCAACTGAGCAAGAGTATTGATGTGATTTGCAAAGATAGTTGGAGGGCCGAAGACATGAGATACTTTTTATCCCGGAAAATGTCCGGTTCCTGAAAGAATGTTCACGTGGAAGAAACCGGGGCACTACTAGCTAGTTATGTTTAGCACCTAGTTTTCCCCCGGTCTTTTATTAATACATTTCGAGTCACATAACAATTTGATAAATTACTAACATATTGCATATTTATCTGTTAGATTATATTCTAAGTAGACATTTTTATGTAAAATTGAACTGCATTATGGCGTACTACATAAAATTTTAATGTAATAACCGCCTTCCAATTAGACTTCATGTAAAACGTACTACATCACGTTTTAAGAGCCTCTTACATTATGCATGCATTTACAAACTGATATTATTTACTAGCAGCTTACTTACTTACTCACTCGAAGTTTAACCTTTAGTGAGAACGGTTCGTGCAGCGAGTAACTTTGCATATTTCTCGAAATAACTCCATTAGGTTGCAAATATCTTCCGAGCTGGTAAACTAAGACGGATCACGGTTTAGAACCTGGAGCTTTTGGGATGTTTTTAATTTTATTTCTAGAGACTCATGTAAGTAATAAGATATCTCCTCTGCCGAAATCCCTTTTTGATATTTGAACTGAAGATTTACTCGCATTTTTCGAAATTAAAAATATACCTTCCTTTCTTATAATTATATCGCCGTGTCTTTTTTAGGTGTCTTAATTTATATGTGCCAAAAGTTTATTCTAATTAATTTCACTTGACTATTTTGAGAATACTTACGATTATTTTGATCTGAAATCTATAAAAATATAAATTAAATTAAATGCTGTTCGTTGGTTGGCACATCACTTGGCTGACCCGATTTGGCAATTTTTTTATTTTAGTAATAGTCCGAACTAAGTTTTTAGGGAAAAAATAATTGGAAGAGTTGTCCCAAAAATGGGAAACTTAAGGAAAAATGTTAAGTGATTTTTGTACGAATGTTTATTGCAATTTGGACAGGGTAACGTCTACCGGGACAGCTAGTTTCCAAAACACAAGAACATTGTATTGAAACATTTACCATTTAGCCACTTTATAAAGCAAAATGTAAATGTCGTGTTCTACTTCTTCATATTCTGTTATCTGTACCTACCTACCGCTGGGTTACATCCTCATTTTACGAGCCCAGGTTAACATCTCATTCATACAACGCGCGCGGCTCACAATGACTTGGGAAACTGTTAAACCGCTATAAACAATCTCCTTGCTATATAACTTCAAGGTATAAGACTTCTTAGACTCAATTGTTTGCGATGCCAACTGTAGGTGCGAATACATTGGTAATTTTCTTTTTGTCATTGGATCAGCAACAAGAACAAAGAACCTTCAATTGTATTGGAATATTTTATCAGTTATCTATAAATCTAAGCTAAGCACGTTTCGAAAATTGTAAAAAACTCGCATTATTAAAACTTTGATCAGATTTTAGACATAATCGCGGGCTTTTAGGTTTTTATCTCGTTTGCTACATTGGTTCATCCTATCAATTCTAACTACATAGTTATATTATTTTGTCAACTGTCTTGCAATGCTGACTCTAGATACTGTAATGTCAACTGTCTATGGTTTTTCCGTCAAGTTTTATTTCATAGTACTAAATCCTAAGCGCAGCTAACTACACTTGGCCCTAACCATTATTAAAGTGAGTTTTTATCTCTCCTAGTGGCTGCAAGTTGATTATTGATGCAGAGTACGGAAACTAAAATAGTTTAACATCCTGTGCTCATTCAAGGAGCCATTCTCACATTTTATGACACTCTCGGTACCAAAACTCGGTTACCGAAGTGCTATTTTTTGCGAACTCGGCAATATTGTAAGCACATAAACGTTATAGCCGTGGAAGTGTGGGGAGTCAGGGTATGTGACGACGCGGAAATACCAAATCGCTTATACTTTAATGCTCTTGTGATTTTTACGCTCAAGTATCGGTACATAAAACATGGTTATAATCATATCGCAACGCATCGACAAAATATCGGTAGTCAGGGTAATATTTTAATAATTGCTGGTACTTTGAGCACCTTACCCGCAGACAACGACTTTGATGCAGATAATTTTACACGGTCAATTAAATTTTGTTAGGTAATAATTTAGTTTACCTTATATTGTTTTTAAGTGAATAATTATTATTTTATAGTTAATTATTAGTTTATATTACAGCTTTTCTAGTAATAAAGTACAATATTGCTCTGTTATAAACAGTTTGTATCAAATTGAAAGCAGCTAGTAAATCAGTACCAACCAGATAAAATTTTAAAAAATATCTGATTTTTTTTAGCACTTTTTATTTTTCTACCAAAATCACATATTTTGTACATGCAGATGATTTACGTTCGACTTTATATATGTTTTCCTAAACGTCAAATTCAATGATGATGATATGTAAATATATAATGACTAGCGGTCCGCCCCGGCTCCGCACGGGTATAGTTATATAGCCTACTGAAATAGCTTATATTAATCAGTGATGATGTAGCATTCAAATGGTGAAAGAATTTTTTAAATCGGTCCAATACTTTTTGAGCCAATCCCTTACAAACATACAAATCTTTCCTCTTTATAACATATAGTATAGATAAAAAACCTTGCAGTAGTAAAATTACTTTGGAATACAAAGTGACTTCTAAAATAGCCATTCTAGTAGAGTCTAGTTGATCTACTTTGATCTTCTCTCGACAGTGTCCTCTGCCCGGAGTGATGAGAGGGCAGCTACGACACTGGAAGTAATAACTCTGTATGAATTAGCTCTAAAACTGTAACGGGCCGTCGAGTGCCGACGCGGCACAGATTCATGAGAGCTCCACTTCACCTCTCGAGTGTCGGCAACTTGTCGGCAGTTGGGCTTACTTTGGAGATGAGTCGGCCGTCGATACTGTGCACTTCAAACTCTTATAAATTAAGAGAGAAATTTAACTATCGTGTCATCGTACCTTCGAACAAATCGACACTTGTATCGTAAGGATGTGGTGAGTTGAGATGTCACAATCAAAGGGATCTCTTTTTTTTTTTTTTTTTAAATATAATAGTATGCAAACAAGCGACGGGCCACCTGATGGTAAGTAGTCACCGTCGCCTATGGACACCTACAATACCCGGGGCATTGGCGGTGCGTTGCCTACCTTTGAGGACTCTATTCACTCTTCGCTTGAAGCGATTGAGGTTATATGTTGGAGGAAAAACCGAAGGTGGTAAGCCATTCCACAACTTACAGGTGCGTGGCAGAAACAATCGATCAAATCGAACAGTGCGAGACTTCCACGCATCTACAATATGAGGATGGCTTTTTTGGCTTTTTTTTGTCTACAGGAATATGCCTTGCGTGAAGTATATATATACTGTATACAGGTTATATGATGTCAATGGACTACCGAAATAACATATTTCTAATATGATATATCAAGAAGAAGTTTGTCAATAGGATTTTTGCTAACAATAACCACAGAAAAGTTTTTTATTTTACTATAACAATTCTGGCCATAGAAATAGATAGATACACGCTGGGTACACGTCATTGCAATTTTTTAAAATCTATAGTTCAAAAAATAACTTCAGTATTTTGAACTGTAATTTTAATGTATGGTGGCAGTTATATAAGTATTTTGTTAGTTCCTGTACAAAATAAAAAGTTAAACAAAAAGTGACGGGAGCTGGACTGCTTGGTGTGTACACGCAACATAGTGATAAGATTTTATAATTTGTATATTCCTCGTGTATAGTCATTAGTTTTATGTTATATCAGCAATAGTTAATAAAATAAATTGTAAAAGTTGACAAAGGGCACGGACCCAGGAATCACTGGAGAAGCAAAATAAACAAAAAAAAAAGTTAAGATTAAATATTAGGTACTCACCTATAGACCGAACATCGGAAGGTCCATCCACAACCTTACCACGGTAAATATACCGTTAACAATCATAATAATTGTAAAAAGTATGGTTCCTGAGAGAATGAGCATGCGGGTGAATCCGCGGGGCGCAGCCAGTCATAATGCTTCACACTCGTGACCAGTTTGCTTATTTTGTCCATTGCCGATGAGTGCAGCAGTGAGTTGTAATGAAGTGGAAGCTGGAACGATCTTCTCGACAGATTTGTGTCGAGGCACCTCCAGAGCACCCATTACAGCCGGTGATAGCTTGACCACGTGTTGGAGAGCGATCTCTTCCCTTCCACGAAGGAGATGAGTATTGCCCGCGTTATTTATTGCTTAACTTTCTAATCTTGTAGCAGCAAATACTTACCTATAGTTATCATCATAAGTTTAGCCTATTATGTCCCTACTGCTGGGACACAGGCCTACTCTCAGAAAGAGAAGATGGGTCCCTAATCCACCATGCTGGCCCAGTGCATGTTGGTGAATGTCATAATTATATCATTGAACTTTTCAGGTTCTTGGACATGCTGGTTGTTTTTTTTTTGTATAGTTTTAGTATCAATTAGATAGCCCGTTGGTCCAGTTGGTAGTGGACCTACCTTCTGAGCTTGGGGCGTGGGTTCGATTCCCACCTAGGACAAACATTTATGTTATGAACATTTGTGTTTGTTATAAGAATCTGGTTGTTAATCTTTACTTGAGTATGTATTTAAAACTATATGTATGTATATCAGTCTCTGGCAGCCATATCACAAGCTTTGCTTAGTTTGGGGTCAGATGACAAGTCTAAGTTTGAATCCGATTAACTAAAACTTAGACAGAAATAAACAATAAGATTATTTTATTTTGTAACATCAGTAACTTTAATTATGTGAAATCATAAATGACTTAAAAACAACGCAACGTAGAAACTAGAGTCTATATTAAATTTACTTAAAATCTGATCAAAAAAACCACAACACTAGCAAAATTAAAAGAAAATTATAATAAAAATACCATATGTTTTCAAGTGTCACAGACCTCACAGTATAAATAATAACAAACTTGTTTCAAACACCCAATACAGTAGCTGACGTCATGAAAATCCCAAATACAATTTAAGCAACTACAAAACTAAAATTTCAAGTTGTAACTCAGTTTAAAACGTCGCAACTCTAATCAGAACTTCAGCCGACAACGTGTTGCAAATAACTTTACCCAAACTACTGTGAGGGTTAGTAAGCACTATTAACACAGTGAAATTAGATGCAATGAATCAACATTAAATTAACTTATTGAATTAAGGTAAAACACATTAAATTTGGGAACCAATGGGGAAGATTACACAGTTTCTTTATTCCATTTTACCGACAATTTCATCGACAACCTATGCCACCCTTCTCGAACTCACATCATAACAACCTAACAGGAAATGTTTACGTTTCAAAAAATATGTTCCCTTATTTAATGGGCAAGAGTATAGAAAAGCTCAACAAAAAGAAAAAGAAAACTTTGACCTACTGTACATTTACTCTGTGACAGTGTCGTAAGCGGCGACCACGGCGGTCGTTCGAGTGTCGTTATATAGTAACGCGGTACACATCTGCGACACGCCGGCCGCCCGCTCCACGCGCCGCGACTGCACGTCGGGTACTGGTTATTGGCCACAGTTTTATTCGCGTACTCAATAAACCCTTAACTTGTATTGTTTTGAATACCTCTATTGGTTACAAACTTTAAAGTGTTTTGCTAAACGTCAACGTCATTGTATCCACGAAGCTATGTACGCTGTCGCGTGGTTTGTGATTTCATATGGTTTTGCGTGGGGTGAATACTGATTTTAAATAGTTATTCTTTCTTTAATGTTGTTTTATGAATAATGGGCTGCTTTTTAATCTCTTTTAATCTAAAAAATAAGTTGATTAGTTGTTATGCTAACTACTAAAACGATTGTTATCATACACAAACAGTCTATGTTTTGGTTAAACCTTTCAAGATCACTGTTAACTATATATTTAAAAATCAATGTGTGTATGTTCCCTATGGACTCCGAAACGACTGTACTGATTTGCTCATGTTATAAGGAGTAACCCGTGCGGGTAAAACCGCCGAGTACAGCTAGTTAAACATAAATATAAACATTAAAAGAATTTAAAGAATTTGGATGAAAAGTTCCTAACATCAACTTTGACAATAAAAAAGAAAAGGTAAATTGAGTAGGTAGCATCGAACACAAGCTAGTTAGAATAACACTGAATAGTTTACAAACACGTGTATAAACCTATTAACAAGTATCTTGTTTACACTATCGAGTGTGAAAGGGATGACGCTCCCTGACAATGTAAACAGACCCGAGCTTAAATGTCACCAGGAACATTTCAACACAATAAAAATTCCTCGATGTCCAAACACCTCGGATCCTCTGTTGTGGCATCTGATATCTAAACAGTGCGGTGTCATATTGTCACGGGAGGCGGGGGATGTTGTCACTAGAAATATTGTGAAAAAACGTGGCAGGTGTCTAAAGAAACATGATGTGTTTTGTACGGTGTGTTACGTTCAAAAGTAAAAGAGGCATCAAGCAGTTATTAAACATGTGGAAAATAGCTCAATTTCTGTGATTTGGAACATCGTTTCACATTGTCACGGTTGTTCATTACAGTTATATGATTTTATTATTGAAACTGACGTGGTTTTCACACATTTTATTTATATTACACGGGAATTACTCACCAGTGCAAGTACCGTTCTTTATCGTTCGTCAAATTCGATAAAATGCCATAGAATCGATCATAGCTAGTATTGATCTAATGGCATTTTATCGAATTTGACGACCACAAATGTCAAATTTGACCATCGATAAAGAACGGTACTTGCACTGCACGTAAGATAAAGCCGGTTACTCCGACTATAGTTTCAACCGCGTTATACGGCCTTAAAAAAAAAAAAAAAAAAAAAGATAAAATGTAGTTATATGATTATTAACGGGATTTTTACCGTGATATGGTTGCGGGTGGATATTTTTTTTCCCGTAATAGTACTGCCTGCTTTAATAGTTGCCTGGGATCAACATTCGTTAATTAAATCCCTATAAGCTTAAGTTACACAACCAGCTGATCTCTAAAAATTTGCAAAATCACACAATGATCGTTTTTTTCAGTACTTGGATGGGTTACGGCCACAGAACTATACTTAAATATAGGTCTATGGTGACCGCATAATAAAATAGCTACGGAGCTCTACTGCTATATTTCAGATGGCATGTTTTACTGTTCTTTCTGTTTCTATGAACAATAACAGCCAAGTCAGTTAAGAGGCTTTCAGGCGGCCTTAAACCTAACCATTTAGTACTATTTAGCATGCTCCATCGTGGACTGCATCACCGCTTAACATCAAGTAAGGAGGTGGTCAAAGTCAAGCCTATTATAAAAAAAAAAATATACAGTCGATGATATCTCGTAGCCTCAGTAGTTACTACGATACGAACGCGGGGCAATTCAGTTTTTTTCACTTAAACCCTTTACTTATACATTGGGATAAGCTGTGGGGATAAGAGATTAGGTATAATTACTTCGTAACATGGCCATTGGCCAGAGGACAAGATGCGAAGCGAAGATTTAGGAGGATTAAAGTGAAATGAACCAATAAAAATAATGAATAGGTATTTCTTACAAATTATAGTAAGTCCTATTTCGTCCCAGTGGGTCCTCCGTCCCGCTTCTCGTCTGTTCCGATGAAAAATTTTCCGCTCAAGCTTGTCGCCGCTTTAAATCGGCTTCGCGGAGATTTTCTGAGACGTTTCCCGTGAAAAAGAAGCCAATATCGAGGGAAATACGGAGTCGGGTTTCTGAAACTGACATAATGTTACTCGTAGCTAAGATTTTTTGGAATAAAACTCTGTTTGAAAGTCGTATGAGTACAAAGTTTTAAAGCTGAAAGTGTAGAAAAACAATAATCTCAGATTCAGATTCAGATCCAGATTCAGATTCTTTATTCACCAATATAACATGAGGGGCTTGAGATGCCATCCGGTCACCTAGTACTGGGTCGGGTACTCACCCCCCTCCAATTTCCCTGGGACCAGTGTGCCCCAGAGCCCAGCCCCGGCAAAGAGACGAAAACTCGACGCCGGTATCCCTACCTTCTCCCACATAGGGAAGGAAGAGGACCCACGATGATGACCAATATAACATGTTCGTCACATGAGGCAAGTCAGTTTACACGAGTGCTTATTTCTAGTGTTATTAGTGTAAGAAAGTATAACAATTTTGCCTTATCAATTATTACAATGACGCAGCGTAGGGAGGCCTCCCACTAGATGGACCGACGACATTGTGAGAGTCGCGGGCATCCAGTGGATGCAAAAGGCAGGCTGTCGTTCAGTGTGGAGGTTAAAGGGGGAGGCCTATGTTCAGCAGTGGACGTCTTCTGGCTGATGATGATGATGATGATGAATTATTACAATTATAAGTCACACGAATCTAGGACAGAGCAAAAAAAAAAAAAAAAACGTCCACATAATATTTTTTTTTTTTTTTTTTACATAAATATGAAGAAAAATAAGTCTATGCTATGTAAAAAATAAATTAAACATTAAATGTCAGCAATAAAATTATAATAAGAATGATGTCAACATATTATTTTTTCTTTCTTTACAGTCAATAGTACCAAAATGAAATTAACAAAATTAAAACAATATCCATGTAATCTAGTCATATGAAAAAGATTGTTCACTTAACTTTATGTCCATATATTCTGTCAGTTTATAAAATGCATTTTTCACAAAGAATGGTTTGATTTTCCTTTTAAAATCTGGATTGGGTAAATTGGCGATGGATTTAGGTAGTTTATTGTATAACAATATTTTATTAAAAACGCCATGTTTTTGAGACTTGCAGAGTCTGGTTTTGGGTAGGCATAGCTTTTCTTTATTTCTTATATTGAAACCGTGTTTGTATTTGTCGACCCTCTTTGGGTACATATCTTTATCTGTATGTATTTCTAGCAAGGATTTGTAAATATAAAGTGAAATAACAGTCATAATTTTATTTTTTCGAAAATATTGTTTGGCAGATGTTCTTTTCCTAATTCCATTTATAATTCTAATAGAACGCTTCTGACACTTTAGTAACTTCATGATGTCTGCGCCATTACCCCAAGTAGTTATAGCGTAACTTATTACTGCATGAACATAGGCATAGTACACCGATATTAGGGCCTTTTTATTTAGAAGTGGACTGGAAGCAGCTGTGGACAGTTCTTCAGGAGATGGGAGTCCCTAAACACCTAATCGGATTGCTTCAGGGTCTTTATTTGAATAGCCAGGGGACAGTGAGGATCGACAAGGCGACTTCGAAACCATTTTCATTCGAAAAGGGAGTTCGTCAGGGATGCATCATGTCCCCTATCTTATTTAACAGCTATGGCGAGCACATCATACGCCAGACCTGTGAAGGGTGGAACGGTGGAATGACAATCAATGGCACAAAAATTCAAAACTTACGCTACGCCGATGACACCATTCTATTCGCAGCCGATGAGACCGAGATGTGCAACCTCCTAAATAAAATGGAGCAATTTAGTATGGAGATGGGTCTGGCCATAAATCGGTCTAAAACCAAAGTCATGGTAGTGGATCGCGCCTCTAAGTTAGAGCTCAGTGGGACACTTAATTTGGAATTTGTTGATCACTTCATCTACCTGGGCTCTAGCATTAGTAACAGTGGTTCTTGTGAAGATGAAGTTCGCAGACAAATTGGGATGGCCAAGAATGCCATGTCTCAACTCGATAAGATATGGAAGGATCGTAGCATCAGCAAAAAGACAAAAATGACTCTCGTCAACACCCTAGTCTTCTCTATATTTCTATACGGTGTTGAGACATGGACTCTTAAAGCTAAAGACCGACAGCGCATAGATGCCTTTGAAATGTGGTGCTGGAGGAAAATGCTTCGTATTCCATGGACTGCGCATAGAACTAACCAATCGGTTCTCAAAGAACTCAAACTCCATAAGAAACCAAGGCTTTCCAACACATGCCTTCGGAGAGTTTTTGAGTTCTTTGGCCACATAGCCCGTAAGCCTGGTGACGATCTCCAAAAACTAATCGTTACCGGGAAAATAGAAGGCAAGAGACCGAGAGGAAGGAGCCCAATGCGTTGGACAGATCAAATCCGCACCACCCTCAACATCAGCGTTGCCGAAGCGGTTCATGCTGCTGAAAGCCGGAACAGATGGCGGAACATCATAAGGGAGAAGTTGATGCCATGATGAGTCACGACCCCCAGCATTGGGGAATCGACGAAAGGAGGATTTAGAAGTGGTTTAAGTTTAAATAGGGCGTAGTTTGAGCTAGATACTTTTTTACAAATTTTATCTATATGAGAACTATGAGTTACGGTATAGTCTACATTATACCAACCAGAACTAACTAAATAAGCTAACAACTATGTTGATCCATCAAACATACATACATGTTATATTTTTTGTTGTAATATTTCTTTATTTACAAAATGATCCGTTTACATAACTAACAGTAATGAATGAGTACTTAAACATTCTTTGACTTCGCTAAGTCTTCATTAAAATTCCGTTTGACTGCGCTCCCCCAAGCACTGGTAAATGCACTGCATTCGAGTTAGGGCCCTTTAGGGTCTGAGTCAAGTTAGGGCCCCCTCTAACAACGAGTGGTGTCCCCGCGACCCGCGACGGGGCAATGTTTAACGTGCGCTTTATCAATCCTCGTGAACTCAGATCAAATTATTTAGGTTAATATTTCGGTCTTGCAGCGCATACATCTAGAACAGTGTATAATCTTAGAAAATACCAAATAATACTAAAATGTAGCTAAAAATATCATCATCATCATCATCAGCCAGAAGACGTCCACTGCTAAACATAGGCCTCCCCTTAAGGGGGGGTTTGCCATAATCCCCACGCTTGGCAGGCGGCTTGGGGATCGCAGGAGGTTCCACCAATCAAGTAGGAGGATGCTGCTGCCCATCCTCTTCTGGTCGCAGTTTTAGGACATACCCGGGTCCTATAGATAATAATACATAGCTAATAATATGTCGCTATATTTTTTTTTATTTAAAAGCAAAACACTCATTCACTCATCAGGAAATCTCGAGAAAACTAGCTAACTTATGAACCTGAAATTTGGCAAGTAGATTCCTTATGGGGTTAGAGATTTGTCAAGAAAGGATTTTGCGAAAGGTTTAAATTAAAGGGGGCATGGGGAGGGTTAAAAGTTTAAATGAAAGTCTACGCGTACGAAGTCGAGGCCAACAGCTAGTGATACATAAACATATGTATTTTTCAATGCAGTTAAGAACAGATTTAAATATTTTATTTTATAATAAAGATAGGTTACCATCACTGAATACTTTTTATGGCAAGAACATGCGGAAATCGTAAATTCACGGCTGTAAACTGATTATTTCTTATTACTATAATGGAACTAAAAAAAAACAAGATACAAAAAAAAAATACTCCCACATTAGGATGCATGGAGGTGAGTTTTTTTTAACGCGAATAAGTTCGCCTTTGACCACCTGTTGTAAGCGACGATGTGGTTGAAGATGAAGCACGCTGAATAAAAAAAAGTATTTGGCTACCTTCAAGTATATATCACACACACGTGGAGACAGAACTGTAGTCCCGCCTGCCATCACACTGATGCCAGGTAGCAGTAAACCAATGAAGTTGCGTCACTGTGTATACTCCGTATATTGCACCCCAGACTAGAAGGATGGTTAGAAACAAGTGTCTCCAGGGAATCCACGAACGGGCCAAGTTTTTAGGCGTTTGCGAATTTAATATCGTTTAATTTTAAGGTCTCAAGTTTGCGAAAGAGAATGAGATTTGCATTTATTTGTGTTGGGTTCCTCCCTGGTGGGCTCAGAATAAATGGAGCCTCAGTGTTATTACGCTCTGTAATCTCGGGACGATGTGATACAATCTTCCTGTAAAATGATAACGTTTATTCTTTTAGATGTTTTGGAATGCCGAACTTTTTGGTGTTCTTGAAATACCTAAAGTTAGAGTCATTGTTATACAGGGTGTATCTCTAGACGATGATTGTGCTCATCATTTAAAACAACTTTTAAATGATGAGATGGAACCAACACAAAATAAATAAAATTGTTAAAAAAAAAACATTGGAAAAAAAACTGTTGTACCATAGAAAATTTTTATTAACACTCAACGAAGTTTTTTGAAGAAGAACAAATAAAAGTACTTTCAAATTTATAATAGTATGATAACGTTTTTGTATCCTCTTCTGGAATAGGCATGTCTCCTAATGTTTTAAATATTTATCGGGACTTATCACGTATTATTTAATATAGGTAAAAAATATGTACTTTTTGCTCGACGTTTCGACCATGTTACAATGGCCGTGGTCACGATGACCACGGCCATTGTAACATGGTCAAATTCAAATCGCGAAAGTTTAAAAATTACTGTGTCCTAATGTTTAATTTATTACAAATAACTGGCCTAGCGAGGAATATAACTAAATACATTACACATACTGAAAAAATAAATAAATTTGGCTGATAAATCTCTGAGATATGAGCGTTTAAAGTTTTAGGTGGGGATAGGGAGGGGGTGCTCTATCCCTTTCTCGCAAAGCGTGTGCTAGTATAGCATTTGTATGGCGCGCCTGAGGCGTGACGTCACGACTCAGTATAGTGCGCTCTCTGTCTAGCATGAAATTAAAATACTTAAGTATATCTTATTTATTTTTGAACTAATTCTAATTTTGTTTTGGTTGATGTGCTCTATTTATGATCATCTTTTTTATGAGGCAATAAAAAATATTAGTCATCATGCCTATTATTCATGAAAATGTTATTAATTTTAACTAAAAATTCAAATCAATTCAAAAAACCGCTGGTATCCAGTGGACGCAAAAGGCAGGCTGTCAATCAGTGTGGAGGTTAAAGGGGGAGGCCTATGTTCAGCAGTGGACGCCTTCTGGCTGATGATGATGATGATGATGAAAAATTAACTTACTACGTATATTGTAATACCTTGTTCTATAATGTAATTATACATTTGAGTGTAGGCGTGAATAGCAGGACTGGTTCACACCCCATTACCGAGATGAAGGGAATGAATAGCACGGGAGGCGCCTCGCACACGACGCACTACTTTAATGAGAAATAAATTACATTACGTACATGCTTAGTGTGAAATAACCATGGCATGGTGAACTTCATATGATTTGGATATCCAAATCAAAGAACCAGAGTCACCGACATAGCTGTCAAAATTTGGAAGTTGAAGTGGCAATGGGCAGGCCACATCGCTCGAAGAACCGATAACCTATGGGGAAGAAAGGTTCTTGAGGGGAGACCACGAACCGGAAGACGTAGCGTAGGTAGGCCTCCCACTAGATGGACCGACGACATAGTGAGAGTCGCTGGCATCCAGTGGATGCAAAAGGCAGGCTGTCGTTCAGTGTGGAGGTTAAAGGGGGAGGCCTATGTTCAGCAGTGGACGTCTTCTGGCTGATGATGATGACGATGATGGTGAACTTTACTGAATTCACATATTATGATGAAAAAGGATCAATACGTACATAATTTAAGTGTTGGAGCCCAACTCTAGATCATAAAGACCGTTTCTAAAATTTGCAACCAGGTATGACTTGAAACTATAACATCCGTATCAGCCACATATCTAAGTAGAGTTCTTATCCACCGTCCACCTCCTGAGATCACCTGGGTGTACAGTGGAAAGTTTTTTTTTTTACAACGGCCCACCTCTCAGATAAAACTTGAATGCTCTTAACTTTATATTGGTGACGGTACACCTCAGAAATTTGCTGCTGACCACTAATAATATCTATGGATGTCCAGTATGTTGTATTTGCGCCAGCAAATTGACAGTATAGCATTTGACTTATTATACAGTTAAGCAGAAAATCGACGTTCCTGTCCATTCCATCCATCCATTTTGTGTAATTAGTTATTCATGTAGACTTCACAAGTGGTCCAAACTGTATGAACACTAAACGTGTCAAATTTTTCGTACCTTTATCAAGAAATATCTTTATTGTATCGGCCAACTCTATTTGCAGTATCCTTAGAACTCAGTATTGCACAATTACTCATTTTCGTTTCAAACAGACACGTGTTGTCAATCCTACTACCTACTAATATTATAAACGCGAAAGTTTGTATGTATGGATGTATAGATGTTTGTTCCTCTTTTACGCTGCAACGGAACAACGGATCGACCTGATTTTTTGCATGAGTATATTTCAAGAGCCAGAGAGTGACATAGGCTACTTTTCATCATCATCATCACCATTTTTCATCACTACGTGGGTAAAGCTAGTTATTCATTATTGTATTGTAAATATGACATGCAAAGTAGGTCGACTTGTGGCGTCTATTTGGAAATGTGTTTTTGTTTCACCCTCTCAATTCTTGCGTCCTCCAGCAAGTTCTAACGCTATCAACGTGTACCGCTCTCCTAAACAGCTATTGTTCAGCGCTTCGTAAAGTTGTGAACTAATACTTGAACTGGCCGCACCGCACCGCACCGCACCGCACCGCACCGCACCGCACCGCACCGCACCGCACCGCACTGCGTAAGAAACCGGCCAGTAATAAAGCTAATGGGCAAAGCGCCTTGTTCTATAATGTAATTATGCTGCAGCTTGATGAATATCTTAGGATACTGCAGCGGACTTGGTAATGCTGTTATGGGGTTCCTAGCCATGCTCTCCGGCTTCACTCGAGATATTATAATATATCTGAGACACGAAAACAATCTAAACCCACCAGGCACCCATTTACAATTTCCGTGACGCTATTTACATAAATAAAAACTATTGTTTATAATTTAGGTACACCAAAAATTTTGAAAATTAAATTCACCTCTTTACTTAATAAATGTGAACAGATGAGAGCATAATGTTCACATTTTTTGTATTGGGCTCTATCTTATAAGTTTTTCCTAATCCAATTAGATTTAAGACACTTGTAAATCTAATTTTTATGTTTGTTAATAGTGTTTTGTTAATGTTTGTTTGTGTTTATGTGTGTACCAAGATATCTTCACCCAAATCTCTACCGGCAAACATCCAACTACAATTTTTACTATATAATTGCATACCACATTACACTTCTGATCCTCCTAAGATATTTTTAAGATCCTAAGAAAAAAAGTACCCTTGAGGCCACCTAGAGCTATCTTAAAACGACCTTATGAGTATTGACCTTATGCCTTCATACTGAATTCCAAGTTAAACTTAGCCGACAATACGTACTTGTAAGTAATGAACAAAACATACAAACTGTCCCTTTTGTATGATCAGATTGCTTCTGTCTTGATGATGCAGTTTATGAAATTATCTCAGTTTCTGCGGATCTCGTAGTTTTTCAACTACGGTACGGAGCTCGCTTTACGCTCTTGTGTTCAGTTTGGGTCGAAGGTTTACTATCAACTGATATCATCATCATTTCAGCCATAGGACGTCCACTGCTGGACATAGGCGATTTCCAAAAGGGCCGGTTGGAAGCGGCCTGCATCTAGTGTTTCCCTGCGGTCTCTTTTAGGTCGTCTGTCCATCTTGTGGGTATGTAGTGGCTGCGCTTACTGGTCCGTGGTCTCCATTCGAGAACCTTTCGGCCCCACTGGCCATGACTGGTCTGTTCTGCGTGCTATGTGCCCTGCCTACTGCCACTTCAACTTACTAATCCGGTGGGCTATGTCGGTAACTTTCGTTCGTCTACGGATCTCCTCATTTCTGATTCGATCTCGTAGAGACCCCGAGCATAACCCTCTCCATAGCTCGTTGTGCGACTTTGATCTTGTTTATAAGGTCCATAGTGAGAGACCGCGTTTCATCAGTGCCGTATGTCATCACTGGCAACACCCGGCATGGAAGCATTTTAGACAAGAGGACGTTGCGAAGTTTACCGAACGCTGCCCAGCTGAGTTGGATTCGCCGATTGACCTCTTTCTTGAAGTTGGACCTACCTAGTTCGACTGTTTGTCCTAGGTAGACGTACTGATAACAGTAAGTTAATTTACGCAGATTAATATAATTAGCAGATCATTTATTGTTTATCAGTCTGCTTAGAACTGTTTTTTTTACGTCACCTGTCATCATCAAATTTGCCCACCATCCATCACCCTCATGGTGGGAGTAAAATTCAGGCTTTATCTATATTAATTCTGTATAATGGTAGGTGAACTATTATATGCCTATATTTTCAAGTATAGTGCAATTTCTTTTTTCATCCGACTTCAAATAAAACTACTAAACCAAAAGTAATGAACTTTTTGTGGGACCACCTAGAGAGTTTCCTCCACATGATAAAACAATAAACACACAAATTGGTTTACAGTGCAGTAAACCAAATTGCAGGAATCGACGTTCATATATAAGAATATTATTACGTGCCAAATTGAGAACCTTCCTCCAGTTTCGAAGTCGGCTAAAAAGTTCTTGATTCGATTATTTTTTTGGTAAAATAAAAATAATTATGTATTTCTTAGTACATAAATGTCTTTCTTTATCGTAGTGACGTTATTTAATTATCAATCAAGTTTCTCTGTAACTTTCGTTAGATTCTTTTGGTTCTGTTCTGTGAACTTGAGCAGAACATGAATGTTCCGGTAAACGATGTCGTCTCAACTATTTCTCACGAAACCTCATCAATTCCAGAAACTTGCTGCCTCGAGGAATCTTGGTAGTCCCACACCTCACCTCGCCTCTAAGGCCCGACCACAGCATTGTCTTGAGGGTTTAACCGCACCAATACCAAATTCGAAACGACGAATTAGCGCGGTGAACTGCGACATTGTATCATTACAAACAAAGTAATAAAGTTTTTGGTTTATGTAAAAATATACTACGTATAAATATATACTAATATAACAAAATGCAAATGTGTGCTTGTTTATTCCTATTTTGTGCAGCAATAGAGATCGACGTGATTTTTGCACTTTGATAATAAGGCGCTGCGCAAACGAAGACATTTTTGTTGCCGCCACCGCACACCCAGTACCAATCAAGTGGAAGCAACTGGACACAAAGTCTGCCAGGGAGTGGCTGATTTCATACTGTTTATATAAATAAAAAAATAAATAATTGGGTCATTTTTGCACACACGGTATGACCCCAAACTAAGGAAAGCTTGTGATATGGCTGCCAGAGACTGATATACATACATACATATATATTTTTAAATACATACTTAAATAGATATTAACAACCAGATATAGAACAAACACAAATGTTCATCACATAAATGTTTGTCCTAGGTGGGAATCGAACCCACGCCCTCAAGCGCAGAAAGCAGATTCACTACCAACTGCACCAACGGGCTATATAGAAATCAAATATTCGTTGGTAGCATGTATCTGACACAAGACACAAAAGTGTCCACGTTTGCGTCCTGCCTTAGAGAGCCGGCGCGAGGCGATACACTTTTTGTTCCGGAAAATTTACGGTTCCTGAAGGAATGTCCACGCGGGTGAAACCGTGGGGCGCAGCTAATAAAAATAATTATCAAACCTGAAACCACAATTTCAAACTGTGTTCATAAAAATAAACTGTCTAAGTTATAAAAAAAACGTCAACCTTAAATAAAATAAAAAATAGATATACGATTTTAAATATCTGACTATTTAAAATTGCATTACAATTTGACTAATTTAAGGTTAGAATTGTACACTTAGAGAAGTGCCATCTACGTTACGCTAGATGGCGCTGCTCCTATTTTATACAGATCGTAGATAACGTTAACGTGATCGAGTAGATGAACGTACTTGGAAAAACTCGCTCGAGGCACTCTGGTATCACAGATACACAAACGTTTTATCAGATGAATTATTTTTGGGTTGGTCGGATATAGTCACGTCACATTGGACGGTTCGCTGCGAATATTCGTATTCGCATTAACGATGTGCGTTGACCCTAACCTCTCCACACATCCGACCCTTAATACTAAATACCTTAAACTAACCCATTATAAATTCAATTACGGGCTTAAGACGTACACAATTTGCGGATATATCCCGTGGGGGGGAAACAACTAAACATATTGTGGGCAGGACGAGGAGGGGTGAGGGGGGGGGGGGGGGGTAATCTGACGCTCCTTTATCGGATACAATGACGTGAAGTCTTCGAGTCTTCGGAGTTAAGGGATCATCTCGGGTCGGGACGGGAATCTCACGAAGAGATGTTTGTTGATAGTACTTAGATACGTACTTATTTTTTTTATTTTATTAATAATAGGCTTGCGCTTGACCGCCAACTCGCCTGATGTTAAGCGATGATGCGGTACTTACTTACTTACTTACTTATTACACATCCTACTTTATTGGACGTGTGATTAGTAGTAACCATGATATGCGTACCAACAATTTATTAACATTACTGTTAAGGGTCCTGTATACCCTCTGCAGCTCTCTCGCTCGCACATTTTCACATTATTGAAGATATAAAATCAATGAGTGAGAATTTCCAAAAAGTAACAAAATCATGTCATGGTGTCTATCGTAACATTACAAACATAGAAATGTTTGTTTTGATATCTTGTAATTTGACGGAATAACATGACAAGAGAAATAAAAATCACTTGTTACCATTTTACTGTGTCAAATTAAAATGTATCAAATTGACAATTTCTTTGTTTGTAATGTTACGATAGACAACAAGACATGATTTTGTTACTTTTTAGAAATTCACACTCATTGATTTTATATCTTCTATAATGGATGTATAGAGGATGGAACCTAATCCACCATGCTGGCCCAGTGCCTGTTGGTGAATGTCATATGTTATTTTAACTTATTGAGGTTCTCGGACATACCAGTTTCCTTGATGGTCGACGATGTTTTCCTTCACCGTTGAGCGATGCCATGGAAAGTGCAGGGCCGAGGATCGAACCGGGTGCCGTCAGATTGTAAAGCGCGCATGCCACTGCTCGGCCACCAACACTCGTTGCTAAATAAAGTATTTATTACATTTACTTCCTTTCTTAACACAAATAATTTTATTGTTTCAGGTATGAAATTTACAATAAAAGAAGAAACTTCAGAACAGTAGCTGAAACATTTTCTAAAGGCTGTTACACCAAATAAAACTTTGAAAGTGTATTTTACAATGCATTACAACAACTGCTACTTTCTTGCTAAAGTTACATTAAAATATGCTGTACCTTTACAACTGTTTAAAGTTTAACTACTTATCTCCGTAGCATTTGCATAGTGCTCCCGAGTCATAACAAGTACTCGCGTATTCTTGTTTCGAGAACCATTTCCGGTAGGGCGGAGAGTAAACTTGGGACCTTATTCTTGCACCATGCGATATTTTGTCACTTCTAGTATACCAATAACAGGCCAATAGTTTGTCGAGACATGCATAGTAAGTTTCCGTAGCCAAATTCATATATTTGTGGTCATATTCATATAGTTTAGAAAGTTTGTGAAAAATTCGAATGAATTAAGCTCGGTGGACTTAACTGTGTTTTAGAGTTATTTATCATCCCGACATAACAAATACTTTATATAGTTTAGATACAGAGAAAAAAACTAAGGATTTTTTTGTTATGATCATTTTGCGATGACTTTTGAGACAATATAACTCAAAAAAAATTACAAACAGATCAAAATAATTTAGAATAAAGTTTTTAAGATAAGTTTCTACGTCAAATATAAAACATACACTTACCTTGATAAAAAAAAGTGATGTATGACACCTTCCCTTCATTTCAAAACACATAACTATGCAACGTTACTACCACAGAAAAAAATGGTACACACGAGGGGGTGCAAAAAAACATTCCCAATTCACATGTACCAGAGCCACTTCTAAAATAAAAAAATATACATAAAAAATGCTTTTAAAATTGAGATTAAATCAAAAGTGTAATTGTGCAAATTTGCATACACAAAACGTGGACAACCATAAAAATGGTAAAAAAAAAAAAAAAAAAAATATCGAACGCGTTATATCGAATGAGTTGAGAATAAGGTCCTAGACTAGAGATGGGTAGAGCAAAGGCAGAGTTCAGAGTGTTCTCAATTCGGTATTTATTATAAAGTAGGAATAAGCCGCAGAACTCCCTGGAAGGAAGTAAAGTGCGGGGTTTTGCTAGCGGACATTTTACTTCAGCTATTTTTACACAATGCGCTTTTCACAGATCATCCAAACAAGGGAGATATGCCTTAGTATAAATATAGTTTTTGTTCAAAAATCTCATATATTTTTTTTACTATATCGTTTAAAGGGTTTACTTGTCTCACTTTAAAAAAAAATAGGCTTGCCTTTCACAACCATCTCACAATTTTTGACACACTGAGAAACTTATAGTGACACATATAGGCGGCAAGGTCATCTGCAGGGTTTGTATCCACGGATCCCGGTATCGGTTTGATTAGCCACGGATCCGGGCCGTATCCACCGATACCGTGATCCGTTTCCTTAAAAAAAACAATCTGCAGGGTGTATTCGACTAAAGGCGTCCAGACTCATTTAGATTGGATGCGTTCACAACCGCCACGTCTTGCCATATCTCCCTTGTTTGAATGATCTGAGGCGCCTTCTTATGATATTATCATAAGTTTGGAAGCCCTCGTTTAAGGTTGTGCCGTTTGTACATATTGGAAACCAACATCGTATATCTTCGATTATCCTCGTGTTTCTGATTCGGATCAAAGGAGAACTCGTATCTGCCGTCTAACGCACGTCATTTTCTGAAAGACCCAAGAACACAGCACCACTTTTAACCGACTTCAAAAAGAAGGTTCTCAATTCGATTGCATTTTTTTATATCTATAATTACAGGAATTCATTGACAAAAGTTCATTTCTACTCGACGAAATGTATGAAACAGTTGTATATAATTCATGATTTCATAGTTTCTTGCTGTAAACTATCACGGTTGTTCACTAAAGTTATATGATTATTTACGTGATATTTACCGTGGTAAGGTTGTGGAATGAGCTCCCTATATTTCGGTGCAGTTTTCCCGCGAACATAGTGCATGTAACTGCGCCGAAATATCGGGAGCTCATTCAACAACCTTACCACGGTAAATATCCCGTTAATAATCATATAACTTCATAGTTTCCATTGAAAAATTTGTTTATATTAAAGAATATACTCGTTAATTGAAAGTTTTGAATTAAGACCATCGACTAGTGATTACTTGCCTATAAGAGATGTTAATACCAACAAAATTATCTTATTTTGATTCCACAAATGGTTGTAAAAACCATTTTCTAACTTTGATGAAAGCGTTTGTTTGAAATACACCCTGGAGAGCCAGACAATATAAAACAAAACAGAATTACTCCAACTAAATAATTACTTCACTATAACGTCTATAACTTACTTTAGGGTCCAATAAAGCCTGTCTCTTAATTGCTCAAATAGTGGAACCAGATTTAGAGATAACGCTAGAAAACGGTAAAATGCTGTAGCTTGCGTTCTCTGGTGAGATTTATCTGTTACACTAGGTTATGTTTCCCGACATCGATCGTGGAAACTGATTAGTTTCAATCTAGATCTCAGTTCTGGAGAGTGCTAATTTATGAATTTCCGCTTGAACCGTTTAAATATGGACGTAAGGAGAGCAGGTGGTCACTTTGACTAATTATCATTCAGGAATATTATTTAAGGCAGGCTGTCGTTCAGTGTGGAGGTTAAAGGGGGAGGCCTATGTTCTGCAGTGAACGTCCTCTGGCCGATGATGATGATGATGATTTAAAGATATAATATGATTATTTCTGTGTATGTAACTGCGCCGAAATATCGGCACAACCGTACCACGGTAAATATCCACTAAATAATCACATAACTTTAGTGAACAACCGTGATAGTTTAAAACATTATATTTTATGAAGCATCTAAGATTTGAGCCACCCTTTTCCCTGCAACAACAAAACAACAAAATTTTTGTTCTATGAAATTAGTTATGCTTCAACCTCACTTGATGCTAAGTGATGAAGATGGCTTATTCCAAAACTGTCATAATAACTTAGTATCAAGTAAGGTAGCCCTTGGACGTTAACCTGCTTTTGATGAAACAGCAGCAGCCACTTGCTGAGTTGGAACTTTAAACAATTTATTTTCTTTAATATTTGTAAAAGTCATGGAACAAAAGTTATAAAGTAAGTTGTTTTGTTCGGACAGTTACAATTAACACTGTAAAAGCTGAATAAAACATTTTACTATGGGGTACCTACACACAGTTCCAATGTTCAAAAACATAACAAAAATTATTAGAATTCGTAGTTTTCATTCAGTTTTTTTTTTCAAATTTTATTGCACCTGTCAGCGGAAATACATGCTTGGACCGAGCTTTTTTATCAATAATCATGTTTATTTTATTTATTAAGGAACAGTAAGCAGCCTATTTATAAAAATTAATGTACAATAAAGTGGATATATTGTATTATATGAATAAACTTAATAATAATACAGCCAACAGCACTATTCACAGATTACTTACAGAATTATACAAATTCACCGCTAGGTGAATTATATTAAAATATACAATATATTATATTATATTTAAATATATAATAAATAAAACAAAATGATATATAATATATTTATAATTACAAGTTTTTTTCCCAGCTTCGTAAGTACAAAAGAACATAACTGTAACTTACCAACAGCTCTCCGTATATTAATTCATTTCTGCGACATGCTTATTTATTTTACATCCAATTACTAATAATCACCACTGGAAAGCTGTTATTACTGTCCTTCTGGACATGTCACAGTGTAGCGAGTTAAACAGCGGGTAATGTCACAGTATAATATTTATGAGTAGTAAATCTTCCAGATCGGTGTAAAATTGATAAAGAGTAAACGGTGGTCGGTGTCCGATTGCATGTTATTAGGCAGATGAGTTGTAGTTACGGTTTCTATTTACCATACTGGTAGCTTTCCTACACTGTGTATAAATCATTTAGTTTTATGAGAATGTCACCTCTCTAATGGGTAACCGTGAATTAATACCTACAAAGCAGAGGCTATATCGTTTGAAAATACGATTCAGTTTATAAATTGATCCATAACATTTCTCAAATTTTCTTATAAATTATTTATTTCGGCTGGTCCATTCTGGAGATGGCCAAAAACATGTCCAACATTTTATCTACTTATAAATCAAAGTGACATGTGGTCACATCTCTCGTTGATGTTATTTGATGAGCTGAATTGGCCAACAGCATGGCAACGCCTTTCCTGTGTTTCTCTAATAAAACAAGTAAACATGCACGCGACGAGTGAGTTTGTTTATCATAACAAATATCTCTAACGTTCCCACTTTTCTCATTACTAAGTATAACAAATTATTACTTTTAACAAATTTTAATTATTTTACTTAACTTACTCAATAAATTATACCATACTAGTGGTCCGCCCCAGCTTCGCACGTATAGATTATAGCCTATGTCACCCGGGGATAGTGTAGCTTCCCGTCAGTGAAAGAATTTTTCAAATCGGTTCAGTAGTTTCGGAGCCTATTCAATGCAAACAAACAAACAAACAATCAAATCTTTCCTCTTTATAATATTAGTATAGACAATACAACACTTTGTTGTCATCCAAGAAAAGACATTACAAATAGAAAACATAAGGCAGAGGCACACAAGGCGGTCGTATCGCTAAAAGAGATCTCTTCCAGACAACCTTCTATCATAAAAAAGCACCTTATATAATACTAGCGACCCGCCCGCCCGGCTTCGCACGGGTGTAATTTACGTGCGAAGCCGGGGCGGGTCGCTAGTTATATATAAAAACCTTACGTGAAAATGTATATAACTGATGGTGAAAACCGCATCAAAATCCGTTGCGTGGTTTAGGAGGAGTTAGCGGCCATACAGGCAGATAGACGCGGAAAGCGACTTCAATTTATACTATGTAGAGATAGAGATAGAGAAGATTACCACAGAATACAAGGTTGTGCTTTGTACTCTCCTTAATCTATAGATATAAGGTATGTATATAAAAGCATAATACTTCTCTACTCTGGTGAGCCACTAACTGACTGACGAGTCGAGAATTCTCGAAAACTACTTCACCGACGAATCTTTTTTTTATTTCTTTTTTTATGCCATAGGTGGCAAACAAGCAGACGGGCTGCCTGATGGAAAGCAGTCACCGTCGCCTATGGATACTTGTAACACCCGAGGCATCACAAATACGTTGCCGACCCTTTAGAACTCGATTAACTCGCCTTTTGAAGAACCCCATGTTGTAGCTTCTCGGAAACACCGACTTAGACGACTTTTATGGGGTTTAGAGGTCTAAAAGGCCAAATAAAGAGGGGAAATGAAGGTTGAAAGTTTATATGAAAGTGCTCCCGTACGAAGTTGCGGGCAACCACTAGTATTATATTAAAATCATGTACATATTGCAGACTGGTCGTATTTGCGCTGTCGCCGCCTGCAGTTGCAGAAAGTTTTTATTAATTGCCGGCATTTATCTGTTGACTTGTAGTACTTCAGTTATATGAAGACGTTTGAAGTGGTTCCACCGGACTCCGCCTTAATAGCTAGTCTCGAGCACAAGCCGTCGACAGCTCTTTGCAATACTGGACTTACTAAACTGATAGAATATTACGATTTTATACGGTTTCAAGCTATCAGGAGCTAAAGACAATAATGGTACAAATTTACTCATAAATCCTATATTTAAAAAAAATACTAATGACTTTACTCAGTCATTAGTAGTCAAAGTAGTGCAGAAATGACGGAAACAATAAAATTATGAACTTCCAGTAGGTAAATTCAAATTCGAAGTGTTTATTTTAGGACAACTAAATCCATTGTGTATCCATAAATTAAACTTAAAACTATTGTTAGATAAGAAATAGAAAAATATAGAGATTAATTAAATAAATTTTATTGTTTCCGTCATTAAATTTCTGCACTATTTTGACTACTAATGGCTGAGTAAAGTCAGTTGTTACAAAATATTACGACACAGGATAAGTCAAATTATAACCTTTTTTACCACCGGAGGATGGGCAGCAGCGTCCTATTAGTACACGGTGAACGTACTGCCATCCCCAAGCCGCCTGCCAAGCGTGGGGATTATGGCAATACCCCTCTTTAGAAGGGAGGCCTGTGTCCAGTAGTGGACGTTTAATGGCATCTGAACTAACTATAACCTTTTTTGAAGTCGGTTGAAACTATGAAACATAGTTGTTACTAACCATTGATCTGTAATAACTCACAGATAGTCCACATGAACCTCCGGAGCGTGTAATCGCAGCCAATCGCGGAGCTGCCGAATAAATCATTGCTCTTGCATTCAGGGCTGGCACCCAGTGCATTGTCTTCACGCTGGAGATATACTGCACTTACGGAAAATAATCTAGTGGGCATGCGGAAATCAGACGGCCGATAGACCGTTGGTCCAGTTGGTACTGAACCTGCCTTCTGAGCTTGGGGGCGTGGGTTCGATTCCCACATTTTTGATTGAAACTGTTATGTGATGGACATTATTGTGTTTGTTCTATATCTGGTTGTTAATTTCTATTTAAGTATGTATTTAAAAACTATATAATATGCATGTATATCAGTCTCTGTTAGCCATATTACAAGCTTTGCTTAGTTTGGGGTCAGATGACCGTGTGTGCAAAAATGACCCGAATATTTTTTTTATATATTTTTTTAATACGCTTGGAACTGATTGTATAGCAAGACACAGTATATTACAATAACATACTGAAACCTTGATTTTTTTGGCTTTGCTGGCGATCTTTTGACAACTAAGTAGGTAACTCTTTTTTTCATCCAAAAGGTGTAAAAACGTTAAATCATTACTACCTTGTGTTTATATTTATTCCGTGCTCAACCATACGTACACTAAGTAGGTATAGTATTATTACTTTTACTTAATTAACTACACATCTTAAAGAGGCTATAAAAATCTTATAAGTATTTATTGTAACATAATTGTAAAATACCTACCTCGTAACAAATCAACACACCAAAGCAATAAGCAAAGCAGTAAGTATTACTTACAGTAAGTCAGGTTAGTTAACCGCAGCCGTAAGTTCATAAGTTATACCCACAGGTGGCAGCCCTGCCGTAAAACTTAATTGAGACGTCGCGGGACCCTCGCCCGAGCAGTGGTGTGCGTAATTACACGCCCGAGGTACCCTAAAACAACACACGGGAGATGGGTGGCTCTTCTTATGGACTTGTTCTGTACGCTGTACTCTCTAAATATGTCATCATCATCATCAGCCAGAAGACGTCCACTGCTGAACATAGGCCTCCCCCTTTAACCTCCACACTGAACGACAGCCTGCCTTTTGCATCCACTCTTACGATGTCGTCGGTCCATCTAGTGGGAGGCCTCCCTACGCTGCGTCTTCCGGTTCGTGGTCTCCACTCCAGAACCTTTCTTCGCCATCGGTTATCGGTTCTTCGAGCGATGTGGCCTGCCCATTGCCACTTCAACTTGCAAATTTTAACAGCTATGTCGGTGACTCTGGTTCTTTGGCGAATATCCACGTTTCGGATTTTATCGCGCAAAGAAACTCCGAGCATAGCTCTCTCCATTGCCCGCTGTGTGACTCTGAGTTTTTCCAAAAGGCCAACAGTTAAGGACCACGTCTCAGTACCATATGTCATCACTGGCAACACACACTGGTCAAAGACCCTCGTCTTGAGGCACTGTGGTATCTTGGACGAGAAGATGTCACGCAATTTCCCGAACGCTGCCCATCCGAGTTGGATTCAAATTCAAGTTCTAAATATGTACCTTTTTAAAAAGAAATGCACGGCCTCGAAATTTCTATTTACGAGCCAACTTAAAGTGCTGAAATGGTTTCCTCGTTCTTTAGGAAACATTCACTAACTCTCCAAAATAACAAACTTTTCATGAAAATCTCCTATTCATTCATTGCTTCTTCTATAGACTTCAAACGTATATTCATCAAACCTTCGAAGTTTGAACATCTCCTAAAGTACATTCCAAGATGAGGTACTTACCCCTTCATCAAACATCAACACACGTCTCGGGACAAAGGTCTATCCACATTACCGTATGCGGCATATGTTCGTACTACGGTAGATATCTACCGTACATACGGTGTGTGTTCAGACGGGCGCGCAAACAATCGGCCCGAAGTGGCTACGGTTTGTTTTGCCGAACTTTGCTGAATTATATATTATGTACACCCCTAATTGAATTGTCTGCCAAATGTTCTGACTACGCCTCAACTGCTCCTTAAGTCCATGGAATAAGGGTGGGAATGCAGTGAGCGCGTGCGTATAAATATGGAAATTACATTACTCTAACGGGCTGTCTGTTGATTCTGGATTCCTATTGCTCTTCCTGCAGGGTGCAGAGTGTGGCACTTCTTTTTAAGCTTTACTTCCTATTTTTCTTTATTGTTTTAACTACCAACAAAACTACTAACACATCGTGCATGTAAACAAATCACACGGTAGGTAATCATTTCCCGTTATTACCCGATTGTTTTAGAAGGCCCAATAGGCATAAATTACAAAGTTTTTTTTTTTTAAATAACATAATAAAACCTACGTATCCGTACCCATGACTCTCACAATGTCGTCGGTCCATCTAGTGGGAGGCCTCCCTACGCTGCGTCTTCCGGTTCGTGGTCTCCACTCCAGAACCTTTCTTCTCCATCGGTTATCGGTTTTTGAGCGATGTGGCCTGCCCATTGCCACTTCAACTTGCAAATTTTAACAGCTATGTCGGTGACTCTGGTTGTTTGGCGAATATCCACGTTTCGGATTTTATCGCGCAAAGAAACTCCAAGCATAGCTCTCTCCATTGCCCGCTGTGTGACTGTGAGTTTTTCCAAAAGGCCAACAGTCCACGACGGTGACTTTTTGGGTATCAAAATCAAAATATATTTATTGCAGTTTGTTGGTAAACTTAGATGTAATACAGAATATATTCTGTTGTTAAGAGCTCCGAAAACAAACTTGTCCCTAAATGGACATGCAATATTGGCACTGGCATTTTCTAATTATAAGTTATTCGTATTGTTAGTGTACAAAGAAAATGTCATAGTAATAGTATAGTAAAATGTCACAATAATAGTAGTAAATAGTATAGTAGTTATGTCAAGTTAATTAGGTACAATGTCTACAATGTTATAATGTCACTATTAGCTCTAGTATAGTATAATTATTTATATATGCTATTAGTTAGTCAATGTTAGTATTCCAATTTAATTTCTTATCATTAATAAATTCTTTTACAGTGTAATAGCACTTAGTCAGTAGTATTTTCTTTAATTTCAATTTGAACAGATTAGTATTTAGATCTTTAAGGTTTCTAGGCATCTTACATACAATTATTACCTGTTAGGAAGCATCTAAAAGTCTGTATCAGTTCGATTGGCTATAATAACATATTGACACAAGCGCATCCCTTGTAAACTGATACGTAGTGCGTTGTGTGCACAGGGTACGTCCCTAGTGTTGACTCTGCATGTAACGTGATCTCTGCAGTAATACTATTAGCTACGGTGGAAATTATGGCACGTTTGTACAGGACAGAACTACGGCCCCCTTGTAAGAGGATAGCTAATTCTGTAAATCGTCGTAGCGGGTGCAATCATGCAGTATGGCATCATTTCGATTGATGTAAAGATTAGGAGATTAGATATATTTGAAAGGTTAACAAAAAAATAACATTTTTATTTGTAGTTTATTCTCAGGTAACCTAGCTAACTCTTTATCTAGATAGACAGTTGACAAATCGCTCGATGGAGCTGCGATGTTCATCTTCCCTCTCTGACCAATAACGAGAGACAGAGTCTTTGCCTGGTGCTCTGGAATCAGCTCGATCCATTGAAGTTCCTCTCAGTTCAAAGTTTGGGGTTACCAAAACATTTGCTCAATACATTTCAGCCGCCTACGTAACCGTAGTTCCGTTTCGTAGCCAGTTATGAAAAGTAAAAAATGTCTTTTGACGAATCCAGTTTCGTACAAATCATTTTATTTCTGTATACGTAACCTACGAGTTACGGAAGAGTATATCTTCTCTTCTCTACATAGTATAAATTAAAATCGCTTTCCGCGTCTGTTTGTCTGTATGGCCGCTAACTCCTCCTAAACCACGCAACGGATTTTGATGCGGTTTTCACCATCAGTTAGGTACATTTTCACGAAAGGTTTATATATTTAACTAGCGACCCGCCCCGGCTTCGCACGTAAATTACACCCGTGCGAAGCCGGGCGGGCGGGTCGCTAGTAGTATATAAAAAGGAGGTTTTTCTTTATACTGAATGTTTGCGACTCTAGGTGCACGCCTGTTCCAACATCTTCGTGATCTTCAGTTATTCCATGTTGTGCGATCACCTATTAATTACGGCATATCAGCACGCGCCGCCCCGCACCGCTCCCGCGCCGCCCTCGCGCCGCCCTCGCGCCACTATATCACCGCGAGACTGCGCTTCCACTGCGGCGGTAATATCGACAAATGATCGGGAAAACGCAATTAATAAACGCGGTATTTTAAGGTGTTACCATAGTCATATACCCATTCTCGTACATAAGATAAGTACCAAAACTTTAACAACCATTTCTGAATAGTTTGAATTTCCTCAATACTTTTTAATTTATAATAAGTTTATTTCGTTCTCTGGAGCCTGCGTATCTGCGATTTAAAATCTCTCATTACGGCGCCTCGGTTGCGTAATTCCTGGTGGGATCTCCCGCCGCGGCATTCATACCGGTTCATTGAGGTGGTATGAGTGCCACGGTATGAGTGGAGGAGACTGGCACAGGACCGGAACAGACAGTGTACTGAAGAGGAGACCTGATGGGGTGATGTTTTTTCTGACTGCCTCAGTAAAACCTACAGTTTCGTCGCAATCAATTACCTAGTTTCACAGACCAAAAAAGTCATGCCGCCAGCATGCTGGGTACGCTGCCAACTGGTAGTGGGCTTGACCATTTGGATTGTCTTTAGAACTTCAACGGTCTATGGGCAGTCTAACTGTATTTGTAGTTTTAGTTTTAGCTTGTATTTTGTTTAGTTAATAACTACTGGTACTTGCCCAGTTGAAAAATAAAGTCATTGTATCATTGTAAATATGTATCTCGAGTCGACGAGACGTCGCGTTGCAAGTGCGTTTGCATGTTGCGGTGACATGTTTAGATGCTCTACCAGCACGAGGCGCATTGTCGATCTAACTTGATTCTCTGCTCCATTCAAAGTGCTTTGAATGTGGTGACAAGTTACATGCAAGATAAACTGGTTAGATCACGTGACACGTTGCAGACACCGAGCCTATTGCTGATGATTCATTTTTTTTTAACCTATACTGTCCCACTGCTGGGCAAAGCTCTTCCCTCATTTCCTTATATAAATCTCGGTCCTCCGCCACCTCTTGCCAACCTCTCCGGAATGAGTCAAGATCATCACGCCAGCGCTTCTTGGGCCTTCCTTGACTGCGTCGTCCATCAGGCATCCACTGTGTGACGATCCTGGCCCATCGGTCGGGATGCATGCGCGCCACATGTCCCGCCCAATCACATTTTAGTCTGGCAGCTTTTTGGCCAACGTCGACCACACCTGTTACTGAGCGCAGCGCGCTGTTGCGGACTCTGTCCATTCTTTTGATACCAAGCACCCTGCGTTCCATTGCTCTTTGGAAAACCCCAAGTTTGAACTATCTAGAATCGGTCAGTGACCAGGTCTGAGCACCGTAGGTTAGAACGGGCAAAATACACATGTCGATAAGTCTACGCTTCAGTGATATCGACAGATCACCCTACATTAGCTCTTTCACAATTCAGGTATTAGTTTGAAAATAGTTTTTTATTTAGTGCCTGTACAAATAACACAGGCAATATTTAATTTCGTTTCCTCAGATTGAAATGTACCTGTACGGTTAATATTGGCAATAGTTTTACCTTACGATATTATTAACGTTCGATTGCGGCGTCTCTTGCCATCGAGTACGGTATAATCTGATTCACGAACAGCAATGGACCGGCAACTTTACATCATGTTAAATTAGATGACGTTATGAACGGATAGACAAAGTTCCTATGTAAACCAAATTAACCTAAGGGTGAGTTTATATGTTTAGTTATCGTATTATAAGGGTTCCGTCGATATAACTGGATCCTGTCGTACCTGCGCTCAATACAAAGGTTTTTTTTTTTTTTTTTTCCTTCCTTTTTTTTTCTTGCGTTTGATCGTCTACTCTCCTTAATACATAAGTCTGAATTGTTTTGATTCCTTATGAAGTGCAGAAGTTTACTAAGTTTTTTTTTTTTGAAACGTCTTGTTAAAGGGGACAAAATGTGGTTAAAATGTATAGGCAAGTACGCGTCAAAGTCGTGCGCGCAAGCTAAATAAGTACTAATATAAAGTCCAAGCACTATAAAAACAACTCAGGACATATTTGTCGAGATAGTAATTGATTGAAGGCGATCGCATCCGGCACGTTGGCGGTGCGGTAGCGGTGCGGTAGCGGCACGCCGCTGACTCCGGTGGACTCGAATTATCATATCAGTTATTTATTAGTCGGCTCCGTGCTGCAGCTTAATGCTGAGTCCGTGTAGTCCGGGGGCGCGTGCCAGATCTCATCACGAGTGCAACTGCAGTTTTGCTTCTATTCTAATTTTCTAAACTAATTATTCTGTATTCCTACGATCTTGTTCATTATGTTTTCATAAGCTTTAAATGTGTAACTTTTTTTCATATTCATAAATTAAGCCAACTACTAGCTCCTCCGCGCATCAGGCCCTGATCAATAGGATACTCCTCCCCTCCCCCTCAATACACTGGTGGCATTCCGCCGCTGAATTGCCAGGGAAATCCTCTGGACCAGGAACCAGCCCAGTCATGCAGCGTCCAAAATCGACTACAAACTTAAGTTTTTATTTGGCAGGAAGATATTGTGCACCATGAGGACGGTCATAAAGTACTTTTCCCCTAGAAATGCGGGAAAACTGGAATGTCGTAGGTAACACCGTGGGATATTTTTTAATGTTTCTATAGGATGTTATATAGAAACAAAAAAATACAAAAAAAATATACATACGTGAGAAAATCATTACCCTCCTTCTCGGGCAGTCATATACCAGTATAGGTTGTCCGTAAAATGCAAAGCTAGGAATACATTACCAGCGAGTAGTCGTAACTTGTTAGACCCGCATCTCTCCAACTATTTTGTCGTAAGGGCCATTGGATTCCGGGTCACGTCTCGCGATTAATCCGACCCTCCGGCCTCGCCCTCCAGCCCTCCGAGGGAAATTAATCAGAAGAATTTAGTATTTAACGTAATAACGTAGCCCGAGACGAACGAAATACTTTTAGCCAAAAAATACATTTTCTTGTGATGAAAAATATTTTTATATTATTTAGGGCCGTTTCGTTTTTATTTGCTATGTAAATACTAAATAGCTATATAACGCTAACACTCAACACTCTTTACGCGCTTTACAGCTATACTTTACAATTTTATTATATATATTTTTTATGCCATAGGTGGCAAACAAGCAGACGGGCCACCTGATGGTAAGCAATAACCGTCGCTTATGGATGCTTGTAACACCAGAGGCATCACAACTACGTTGCCGACCCTTTAACATACTTATAAATTCATTAGTGAAGCAAAAAATTATAAAATGTAATAAAAGCCTTATTTCAATAGGGGTCGTGCTGCCTTCTTCGACTAAAATTCAGCTGTTCTGAATCACCTAACTTGTCGTCTTCTAATGTTTACCTTAAGGCCGCGCTCACTGATCAGAGCTATATTATGTTCCGCACATTATCAATATAATTATGTGAAAAAAATTAAAAACCACTAAAAGATAATTAAATAAAAACCTTGGAAATGTTTTAAATATATTTTCCTGTTCAAAAAATAGCAAAAAATTGTTTTTATTAAATCTGCAATTAAAAAATCATTTCAACATAATAAAAACATTTACAGTCATTTTAAAACGTACATAATATTTTAAAACGTTTGAAATGTTGTTCTTAATAATTATCTATTTAAAAACCGATTGAAATTTCCAGTTATTTTGAGTTAAAAGCAAAACTACAAAACCGATTTTGCTGAAATTTATATGGGAAAAACCTAAACAATTGATCTGTTTAAAAAAAAACGGTTGATTAATGAAGGAGTTCTGATAATATAACAAAACCAACAAGACATGACAAAACCCTATAAAAAAAAACTTAAGAAAAAACCAATTGATTTAATTACCTCTTTTAGATGCAGGTAGCGGATGCTCAGTAGTTCGATAAAAATAATATATATTTGTTTTTTTATTTGCTTGAAATATTTTGTCTCTCCATCAGGTATTTGAGGTAACCTTCCATTATTATAATTCCACTTTCCCCCGCGTCTGGAGTTCACGTCTGAGTGAGCAACCATTCAAATGCAAAAACTTCAATTTAAAAGTTCATCCGTAGGTGAAAGAGATTAAATATAAATTACCTTCGAGCCAGACGACGTTCTCATTGATTAGAATAATCCGTCGTTTGCGGTGCTGGCTGAGGCAGCGGACTCGCACCTGACGGGATCTTATTATCTGAGGACAGAGCGAGACAAACAATCATCATAATCATAATCAGCCTTTTAACAGTCAACTGCTGGACTTTTAGCCAAGGGTGATTGGGCCATATCCACCACGCTGGCCCAGTGCGGGTTGGTTGATTCACATACGCCATTGAATTCCTTCTCCGTACGTATGCAGGTTTCCTCACGATGTTTTCCTTCACCGAAAAGCCAGTGGTATGAAAATCCGAACATAAGCTCCAAAGAGCTCATTGGTACGGGCCCGGGGTTTGAACCCGCGACCTCACGCTTTCAAGTCTAGCGGTCTCCATAATGGGCTATCACGGCTTGGCTAGACAAAGAATACTACTCGGTTGTCTGGAAGAGATTGCTTTAAGCGATAAGGCCGCCTGTTAAAAGCCTAGGTAATATTTTTATTGTAATGTTTATGTTATTCTTGTTTTGTGGTATTTTAATAAAGAATCATTGTATTGTATTGTACTACTATAATAATAATTTGTGTAATTTAATTCACACTTTCAATTTTAGAGATTAAGGTGGTACCTCTAGTCTCTCTCAGGTGCAAGCCAAAATAAACCATAAGCTACAAATACAAAGTTAAAATTAGGCTGAATATCAGTAGAGTTTTTTCACGGGGGTAGTTTCTAAAAGCTCGTTTGATGGTGTCGGGTTTCCTTTATGTTGAGTCTTTGTGAGATTTTGTCGGGGTTTTGTATAATGTTGCTTCTTACTGAATATATTAAAGTACGTTACTTGGGATTCGATATTCAACAAGCAGGTGAACTTTTTATCTTTGATGTGTACAGTATGCTGACGTACTTAATATGTACTTTTTAGCTTCGACCAAAATAAAATGAATGGACGGGCCATATCTATTGAACTTGTTCAGTAAAAACGAGGCAAAACCGTTGGACATATACTTCAACACTTAATCATAACCATGTACAGTACATTTGATACAAAAAATAGATAACGGTTTTTTTGTGTATTTACACTACGGGAAAGCACACGAAGGCATAATTTTATCAGTTGTTTCGTTATCATGTAACAATAGTCTTGTATTGCATTTCCTACAGCGCGAGACCGACTGAAACGAAGTGACTGCCAGCGATCATTTTGTAGTCTTCAAAAATGCGCTTCTTCTTGGTTCGTCCATTCATTTTATTTTGGTCGAAGATAATTTCATCATGCATGTCGGGTGATTTCTAAAATGATTAAATATTCGTAACTAGCGACCCGCCCGCCCGGCTTTGCACGGGTGTAATTTACGTGCGAAGCCGGGGCGGGTCGCTAGTTATATATATAAACCTTTCGTGAAAATGTATCTAATTGATGTTGAAAACCGCATCGAAATCGGTTGCGTGGTTTAGGAGGAGTTAGCGGCCATACAGACATACAGACAGACAGACGCGGAAGTGACTGTAATTTATACTATGTAGAGATATCTACAGTAATTTACAGTAATAAACCAAAATTGTTTCCATAACAATACCAATCAATTACCAAAGCTTTGAAATCCTAACCGCCATACACATAAATCTAGCTGAAAATCTAAAACCATAGCACATCCATCATCACATCGCACATATTTCGAATGCTGCGGTTGGAAATAAAAATTGTCTCGTTGATATTATGTATGTGCGGTGTCGAAATAAAGGGCGATCGGATCTGAGGGTATTGAAGTATTGACAAATTACGCACAGAGAGCTGAACATTGTTGAACGAAATTATGAATATACTAGGGGTCCGCCCCTGCTTCGCACGGGTATAGATTATAGCCTATGTCACCCGGGGATAGTGTAGCTTCCCAACAGTGAAAGAATTTTTCAAATCGGTTCAGTAGTTTCGGAGCCTATTCCATGCAAACAAACAAACAAACAATCAAATCTTTCCTCTTTATAATATTAGTATAGAAGTATAGATTGCTGTACAATATTTAAATGTTAAGGCTCCAAGTCAAACTGCAACATAACATCACGGGATGTGCTTGGCGAAAGATTTTCAAGTTGTGGGTAGCTGACCAGTCGAACATTAAAAAGTGTCCTACCACCAAGTTATTATTTTCTCTCGATTTTTTTATCCACCAGCAGATTAAGTTCGTAATTGAGTTTTTTTTTTTTTTTTATTAGTTCGTAAACAGCCTTGTGCAACACGCTTACATAATTTTTTACAATACAATGATAAATTTAGGATGCACAATTCCTTAAACTACGAACCTAACTTACTAAATTAAATTATGCAAATAGTTGTGTAACCTATAATAGTTGTGATTTAAACTCACGCCCTTATGATTGGAATTCAAAATTGCCAACCACTGAGCAATAATATCTGTTAATATCAAGGAATATTGCTTTCATAGTTTAGTTTTACTAAACATTTTCATGGAGGTTGAAAGTAATTAGTGTTGAATTACGTTGTAGGTAAGGAAAGATATCTTAACAATAATTAGCATGTTTTTGGAATCCTACAAAAGGTATCATTTAAGTATTCGTAACCAGCCACCTTAATATAATAATATAAAAACTGTACGCGTATGTGTTGTATAATCCGAAACATAAATCACCTTATCATTCCTGCATCCACGAGCGCAGCCATAGATCAAACTTGTTTCTGTATCTCGGCATCGAGTGCGATAGCGAGACCTCTCCAATATTGATGTTAATCGGGCTACGTGAGCTGATGTCTTTAGCACACACTCGCTGATCGCAGTATAGCGAGATCTTTCACATCCACAAATAATTAGCATAAGAACATATTAGTCCTCGTGCTCCTACTAGTAAGAGTACCTACTCTATTATATCTATTTGAAATTATTATTTATAAAATTTTACAATTAAACATTATAAGCAATGAATTCAATGTAATTATAATAAGATAGAATTTACCGTTTATTGACATGTAACATAGGTGTTATTAATAAATATTTGTATTTGTACTACTTGGTATGCTTGGTCTTACTGGACCAAGCGAAAACGTTCTTATGCATTATATTAGCATTTAGTAATCTAGTACCGACGGGATGTCCAGAGATTTGAGTGAAATATAAAATATCTTAATTGCCTTAATCTAGCATTAGATAGACTTACAGTAATGTTTCACGTAAAAAAAATACGTTCTATAACTAAACAAAGTGAAAACATTAAAGAAACAAAGGTGCTTAAGAGGTATTTTTCACGTTATTTTCAATGATATTTTTTTCTTTTTTACAGAGAAGAATTAATTACACTAATGATAAAAAAAGTAAATAAATAGAGTCACTAGATCTGTGGGATGACGATTGTTATTTGATACCATTCCTGCCGCAGATCTAATGATAAAGTGATGTTATTAGTTTATTTTGGTGTTAGTGATCGCGCCGTCCTGCGAGCTGCGAGTGTGTGCTGCGGGCCGGCCGTGAGCGGGACACTCGTAACAGATGTAGAACATGAGGTGTGGAGCACGAGACATGCATAATGGAGCTCTCTCATACATATTATGTATGACGCTGTGATAGGAAACATTTATATGGAGATGTCACATGTTATTGTTTCCTTTGGTGTTAGTGATCGCGCCGTCCTGCGAGCTGCGAGTGTGTGCTGCGGGAGTGGGACACTCGTAACAGATGTAGAACATGAGGTGTGGAGCACGAGACATGCATAATGGAGCTCTCTCATACATATTATGTATGACGCTGTGATAGGAAACATTTATATGGAGATGTCACATGTTATTGTTTATTTTGGTGTTAGTGATCGCGCCGTCCTGCGAGCTGCGAGTGTGTGCTGCGGGCCGGCCGTGAGCGGGACACTCGTAACAGATGTAGAACATGAGGTGTGGAGCACGAGACATGCATAATGGAGCTCTCTCATACATATTATGTATGACGCTGTGATAGGAAACATTTATATGGAGATGTCACATGTTATTGTTTATTTTGGTGTTAGTGATCGCGCCGTCCTGCGAGCTGCGAGTGTGTGCTGCGGGCCGGCCGTGAGCGGGACACTCGTAACAGATGTAGAACATGAGGTGTGGAGCACGAGACATGCATAATGGAGCTCTCTCATACATATTATGTATGACGCTGTGATAGGAAACATTTATATGGAGATGTCACATGTTATTGTTTATTTTGGTGTTAGTGATCGCGCCGTCCTGCGAGCTGCGAGTGTGTGCTGCGGGCCGGCCGTGAGCGGGACACTCGTAACAGATGTAGAACATGAGGTGTGGAGCACGAGACATGCATAATGGAGCTCTCTCATACATATTATGTATGACGCTGTGATAGGAAACATTTATATGGAGATGTCACATGTTATTGTTTATTTTGGTGTTAGTGATCGCGCCGTCCTGCGAGCTGCGAGTGTGTGCTGCGGGCCGGCCGTGAGCGGGACACTCGTAACAGATGTAGAACATGAGGTGTGGAGCACGAGACATGCATAATGGAGCTCTCTCATACATATTATGTATGACGCTGTGATAGGAAACATTTATATGGAGATGTCACATGTTATTGTTTATTTTGGTGTTAGTGATCGCGCCGTCCTGCGAGCTGCGAGTGTGTGCTGCGGGCCGGCCGTGAGCGGGACACTCGTAACAGATGTAGAACATGAGGTGTGGAGCACGAGACATGCATAATGGAGCTCTCTCATACATATTATGTATGACGCTGTGATAGGAAACATTTATATGGAGATGTCACATGTTATTGTTTCCTTTGGTGTTAGTGATCGCGCCGTCCTGCGAGCTGCGAGTGTGTGCTGCGGGAGTGGGACACTCGTAACAGATGTAGAACATGAGGTGTGGAGCACGAGACATGCATAATGGAGCTCTCTCATACATATTATGTATGACGCTGTGATAGGAAACATTTATATGGAGATGTCACATGTTATTGCGTAAATCATGTTTGATCATGGAAACAAATGATGCCATGGCCTAACTTTACTGCATTTATATTATGAGTAATAATAAGAAAATATAAGAAAAATCTCACATATTGTTGTAAATAATATTAATAAGTTTTGCAGAAATTTTACCCGGCCATAGGTGAAACGTACCATCTTAAACCACAAAGTTTCTTTTTTTATTATTTGGTTATTTTTTTCTGGAATGAGTACATCATCATCATCATAATTTCAGCCGTAGGACGTCCACTGCTGAAAATAGGGTCCCCCATCGATCTCCAAAAGGGCCGATTGGAAGCGGCCTGCTTCCAGCGGTCTCTTTTAAGTCGTCTGTCCATCTTTTGGGTGGACGTCCTACGCTGCGCTTACCGGTCCGTGGTCTCCATTCGAGAACCTTTCAGCCCTATTGGCCATCTGTTCTGCGGGCTATGTGCCCTGCCCACTGCCATTTCAACTTGCTTATCCGGTGAGCTGTGTCGCTAACTTTCGTTCGTCTACGGATCTCCTCATTTCTGATTCGATCTCGTAGAGAAACCTCAAGCATAGCCCTCTCCATAGCTGGTAGCTCTCCATAGCTAGAATTTGTACAATTTTAGATAAATATAAAACTTTCAAAAATAATTTATTTATAAATTTTAGTACAATAGTAGCAAAAAATATTAATTGCATATTTTAGTTGTAAGATACGACAAAAATTACAGACAGAAAAAATAATATTTAGATTTTTTACAATATTATTGCAGCTGACAGAGCAAATAAATGCTTTGATCAAGCTTAGCCATACCTATTGTTAGTTGTGAAGTACGTGTGCCAAAAAACACTGGTGCCACATGACTGACTGTGTGTAGCTTGTTTTTGGGTGCTAGTATTTTGTGCAAAAATATTAAAGCCTAATATACTTATAGTAATGATGTTGGATATATTTTATAATTAAATCAATTAACAAAAATTACAGACAGAAAAATTATCATAAATACTAAAGATACAATAGGAACAAAATTAACATTCGTAAGCTGGATTCGGCAGAGGAATTATAATTTCGGCCACAAGGAACTGAAACAAAGAGCGACTTAACGACTTCAACAATTTCCCGAATCCCTCCGCCCTTCAATGCCGGTCATAAAGTACTGCGCATAAATAAAGATGAATATCAAACGGCACCATATTTAACGTCGCGCCTTTTCATAGCTCCATCATCTCGCGTCAGCACTGCTTCGTCGCGATCGTGAGATAATTCCTTTAGAAAGGACTTCAAACTTTATACATTCATCAAAACAAGCGAAAGAGAACTTTATCGAGGCAGGAATAGGCGCACGTGGATGGTAAGTGTGGTGGGTGTGAAATACGGTAAATAATTTAATAATTAAATCGTCCTAAGACATTGTCTTACAATGAGCCGTCGCAGCGAAGAGAACATTAATGTAAAGAAATAGCTTTTAAAAGATTTAGAAATAAACATCAACACACACACGGGACGGGACTCACGGGACATGGAGTAGTTGGTAAGTTAAGTATGTAACAGTGATTGAGGCGGGCGGAGGGTCGATTCTAGTCAGGGGTAATCGAGGTCATGTCGTTTGATCTTCAAACGTCTGAATAGATTTGATTGAATCATAGTTAAGAACAATCTCGATTAAGTGTCACCTTTTAAACAAAAATACTAAATCAAACTCGGTGCAGCGGTTTCGAAGCTACGATGCCACAGACAGACACATACCTTCAAACTTATAATACCCTCTTTTTGTTAAAACTGACAAGCGTCAAAAATTATTTCTATTACCTCGCAGCTCTGGGTTCGCATACGAACGAGCACCGAAGCACTGGCGCTCTATTTTTGAATCGCTCATATGACATTTCGCACGAAAATATCATGCGAAATGACTGAATTTCGAACGAAATCCCAAACAAAAGTATTTTTTTAAATAATCATATCATTCGCTAACGCAACGAGTGGTTAGAACCGTTTGAATTTACTTTCTATCGATAGAAAATCTTACATTTCGCATGAAATTATGAGAGCGATTCAAAAATGAAGCCCCTGGTTTGGTGACGAAGGGCCGCATGTGGAACGAAGTTATGAGTTCATCATCATCATCATCATCAGCCAGAAGACGTCCACTGCTGAACATAGGCCTCCCCCTTTAACCTCCACACTGAACGACAGCCTATTTTTTGCATCCACTGGATGCCAGCGACTCTGATGTGAGTTATGAGTTATCTATCTGCAAACATGTTATACTCCGCGCTCGCAGTCAGAGTACTCGCGAGACTCGGGATCGTTGTACAAAGCGAAGATTCAACTCAGTTACTGTTGCTTGCCTTCATAATGGAGTCATTGTCGAGACAAACCTCAGTCGGAGACAGTCCCGGCTGAGGTTTGCGGATATTAGTGACTAAGGAGGATTCATAGCTCGGTGATTTTATTGTTTGTAAAGTTTGCAATTTAATTGCTCAGCGCCACCGTAACCAGCACATAATCCACTACTAGACCTCTACGGCGTTACAGCAAAAAAGTTTTCACTTCGAAAAAAAAAAAAAACAGGGGCCTTACGGCCGACTGCTAACGCGGTATCAAACTAACGTTAAATCCGCTCAGCTTGAAAATCACGCGACCGCAAACCATATCTGGGTGCGTTAAGGTTCGCGTGATTTTCCAACTGAGCGGATTTAACGTTAGTTTGATACCGCGTTAGCAGTTGGCCGTAAGGCCCCTGATCTAAATAGAAAAAAAATTATATACGTAGACACCTTTCAGGGTGATGTGCTTTGCCTTTTACTTATTCCAGTCTATTAATTCCGTTTTAAAGAGGCTCTGTAGAATGTTCAGTTTGCATTGCAATTTGTAAACTAAGATTAACATAAGCAACTCCAACTAAGAACTATAAAACCCTCCCCGGAAGGGCAGAAGCCCTCGCAGGTCATTAACAGTATTTAACCCTTCACCCGACGAGTCGCCACTAAACTCCACATCGCTACTGAGTACACTGCTTGCAGAGAAACATCGCCATAAAATTAAAAACTGCAGGTAATTTACTACTAGATGCTCGCCCCAAACTGAGAACTTGCGACCTGTATCTTCGCAAACCTGACTGATTTCCAACATATTAAAACCAAAAAAAAATATTGAAATGAACTACTTGCATACAAATCTGACAGGCATGTCAAAGTTCCATTGCCAATCAGAAAATTGTAATTTTACTTCTACTAATTCTATTTGCTTGTGTATTTTATTTCTGTGACTTTAGAATTTTTTGTTAAGTACTAAAATTTTCATGTGACATTTTTTTTTATTTGATCTAGGTTATTTTTTGGTTGTTATTAATATTTGACATTGCATGTTATGTTAATTTTATGTCAGTTCTTATTATTATGATAATATGTTATCTAAACTAATATTATAAAGAGGAAAGATTTGATTGTTTGTTTGCATTGAATAGGCTCCGAAACTACTGAACCGATTTGAAAAATTCTTTCACTGACGGAAAGCTACACTATCCCCGGGTATATAATAAAATAAAATAAAAATAAAATAAAATAAAATAGCCTTTTATTTCCTCAACCTATAAATAAACACATCTGCATGCATTAGGGTGATTTTCTAAATGTATTTAATAGATATTATAATATTAAAATTAAATAATAATCAGTGCATAGTATTAAATATTAAGTTGAAATTATTGCATAGTATTACAATTAAAAAATATATTTGATGCTAGTATTATCACAATAAAATTAGATTGATGTTAATTGCATAGTATCAAATTACAATAGAATTCACTTATATTATTAGTAGTTATAGTGTTAAATTTCAATTTATAGAATAGTAGTTTATTTATTGATTATTGTTTTAAGTTGAGGACCCCTCTTCGGGTGAAGGCCTCCTCCAGAGCTTCCCAGTCTTGTCTATTCTGTGCTTTGTCCGTCCAGTTGTTCTCTGCTGTGGCTGTTATTTCATCTGCCCATCTTTCTTGTGGTCTTCCTATTGCCCGGGTTCCCCCTGGGCCTTGCCATTGGGTAGCCGTCTTAGTCCATCTGTTGTCTGTTGTACGTGTCAAATGGCCAGCCCAGCGCCACTTTAATTTTTGAGCATGTTGAAGCATGTCTAGTACTTCTGTTTTTATCCTTATTTCTGAACTTTTAATTCTATTCTTTAGTTTAATTTTCAAGATGCTTCTTTCCATTGCTCTTTGACATTTTTCTATTTTTCCTCTAGTGTGGTGGTTGAATATCCAAGTCTGGCAGCCGTAGGTAAGGCAGGGCATTATGCAAGTGTCTAAAATGTTCTTTTTGAGGCGCATTGGTAGGTTTGACTTAAGAATTTCTTTATAACTCCAAAACTTTCCCCAGCTCGATGTGATTCTCCTTTGTATTTCTTCTTTGTTTCGGGTTTTCCTGAATGATATCATTTTTCCCAAGTAAATGTATTCTTCTACATATTGTAGTATAGAATTACATGCTGATATAGGAACCTGAGCGTTGTTTGTCATTACTTTCGTTTTAGAGGTATTTAATTCCAGACCTACCATAAGGCTGGCCTCGCAGAGCTCGTTTACCATGGATTCAATTTGTTTGGCTGATTCTGAGAATAAGACTATATCATCAGCAAATCTGAGGTGGTTTAGCCGTTTCCCTTTGATAAGTATGCCTTTACTTGTCCAGTCTAGGTCCTTAATAATGTGTTCCAGTATTGATATGAACAATTTCGGTGATAAAGGGTCGCCTTGCTTTACTCCTCTATAAATTTGAAAGGAAGGGCCTGACTGGTCTAACTTAACTCTAGCCATACTTCTACTGTACACATTTTTTAGAATGTTTATGTAAGTTTCTGGGACATTTTGTTCTCTTAAGGATTTCCAAGTACTGTCGTGTGCAACTGAGTCAAATGCTTTTGCATAGTCGATGAAGATTATATATAGTGGCTTTCTAAACTCTGCATATTTTTCTATTATTTGTTCTACAACTTGAATATGGTCCATGGTACAGAAACCTTTACGAAATCCTGCTTGTTCGATCGGTTGGTTTTCTTCTATGATTGGGCTAAGTTTATCTTCCAAGCAAGAAGCGAAGAGCTTGTACATGGTAGGGAGCAAGCTTATAGGGCGGTAGTTTCCTACGTCTGAGGGGTCCCCTTTTTTGTACAGTAGTATTATATCTGATAATGTCCAACTTTTTGGTACTTTCTGTTCTTCCAAAATTTTATTAAATAGGCATGTCAGTGGGGTTACAAGGGCACCCTTTGCAATTTTTATTATTTCATTTGATATATTGTCTGGTCCAGGGCTTTTGTTTTCTTTCAATTTGTCAATTTTTTTCCATATCTGCATCTCTTTGAACGTCGGTGGGGCATTTTCCAGTTCTGGGTCTAATGTTTGGTAAGTGTTATTATTTACCTTTTGAACGCTGTATAGTTTTTTGTAGAAGTCTGTTGCTGCACTTGCTACTTGAGTTCTAGTTTGAGTTTTGGATATGGTTTTATTTGATTGCAGATGGGGAATCCAAGTTTTACTTGTATTTAGTTGTTTATATGCTCGCTTTGCACTGCCTGATGTTGTTAAGTGTTTTCTAATGATTTGAAGTCTGTGTTCTTTGTAATCCTTTTTTATTTGTTTATGTATGTGTTTGTATAGTAGTTTAACTTCTTTTTTCTCTTCTTTTGTAAGTGGTTTCTTGTTTTGTAGGTTGTGCCGTCTTTTGATAAGTATTTTTGTTTCTTCGCTCAGAATTCCTTTTTGTGCTTCTGAACTAGGTTTTCCTTTTTTCAGGCAGTTTTTAATTGTATTTTCGATTCTATTGTAGAACATTTCAACGTCTTCATTTCCTTGAATCTGCAGATCTTCTTTTTTGATTTTTTCTAGAAACTGGTCCTTTTCCTGTTCTGTTCTCAGAAGGCTGGGTGTGTTGCAATATTTTGCTCGGCTTTGCTTTACTTTATTTATCCTTATTGTGCCTCTTACTAATCTATGATCGCTGAAATTCATGTTCCTGATTACTTCTATGTCGGTGAATTGTTTTGGTACATTCGAGAGAATGAAATCTATCTCATTTTTTGTTTTCTTGTCTGGGGAAATCCAAGTCCATCTTGCTTTTGGGTTTTTCTTGAAGATAGTGTTCATTATTGTTAATTTGTTCTGGAGTGCATATTCTATTAGTTGTTGTCCTCTTTTATTTCTTTTTCCATAGCCATATTTGCCTGTGACTAGAGTTTCGGTGTCTTTGGTTTGGCCGATTTTTGAGTTGAAATCTCCCAACACAATTACGTTTGTTCCAGCTAGTTCATATGCGTTGTTTAGTTGTTTGTAGAAAGTCTCAACTTCTATTTGTTTTGCTTCTTTCGTAGGTGCGTAAACTTGAATTAGAGAGATCGCTAGGTTGTTATATTTTAGGTTAAGTAGGCATACTCTATCTGAGATTCCAATGAAGTTTTCTATATTGCTTTTGTTTTTCTTTTTTATCAAGAACCCCACACCCCGATGACCGGGTATTTCTCCGATATGGCAAAAGATGTGGTCGGAGTCCTCTGATATTGTTGTTCCTTTTCTTCGGATCTCGGCTAGCCCAATTATATCGTATTTCAGGTTTTTTATTGCTTCTTTGAATTCTATCATTCTTCCAGTTGATGCTAGGGACCTTGCATTGTAGGTACATATGTATATTTTTTGCTCTGAAGGGTTGTAGTCATTTTTCCCCACGGTGACAAGCCGTATTGGGTTGTGTAGAGAGGTTGCTTTTAATTGCTATGTGTCATTTTTATTCTTAGGAGGACTCTTGTCTTTTGGTGTTTTTGTGAAATATTGATTAATATCTGTTTTGTTCCTCTTTATTGTTTGTTTTATGTTTCTGTCTTGACTTATTGAGTAAGTGTCTTGTTTTTCCGGAGAAATAGATAAGTTTCTTTTATTGTTAGTGTGGTAATTGTATCTGTGCTCTTCTGGCTTCTTGTTAAATGATACTATTTTATCGAATCTCAATATAACATTTTCTCCACTTTCGAACCTCTTTTTAAGTTCTGGCATGAGCTGTTTCCGAATTTCTAGCACTTTAGGTGAGAAGTCTTCTTTTATGTAATATGTCGTTTTCTCTAGTGTTTTTTTGTTCTTGAGAACTGAGATTTTTTTACCCATGGTTGTGAATGTTATGATTATGGGTCTAGGCTTATCCCCCTTTCTACCTAGTCTGTAGACATTCTCCAGCTCGAATTTTTCACATGCTATATTCATTGATGTGTTTATAATTTTGATGATATCAGCCTCTAGCTCGTAGTAGTTACGCTCAGTTTCATTTACACCAAATAAAACTATGTTTCTTTGTCTAGTGTGCCTGTCGAACTTTTCAATAATTTGTTCTTGTGTTTGTAGTTTTTGTTCTAATATTTTGTTTTGCTGTTCCAGGATATTGAATTTCTCGTTGATGTTGTTGTTAATGCTGTCTTTCGAGTCTTTTATTTCTGTTTTTTGGAGTTCCAACTCTATTTGAATTTTTTTCAAAATTTGCGTGATTTCTTCCATATTATTTTAAAAATTATTGCGTAGGAGCTCGGAGTGGTATGGAACAGACTTACTGAGACTTACTTTTGTAATTGCGGAGCAACACACAGAGCCAGTGGTTACTGCTACGGACAGTTTTTGTTTTTAGGTCGCCGGTTTCATTGAAGTAGTTTTTAGGTTAGGTTCAGAAACTATTCGTAAAGCTTTTTACCGAGGCACTGATTTTTTCCACTAATGACTAATTCCCGTGAAAAATACTTGGTTGGATTAGTGTTTCATCACTTATTTAACGTGTTTAATGTTGGGTTTTCGAAAAGTTTGAAATTTAAATGGCGCTTACGGACGCTTGGCCATTAACACTTTTTTTATGTAAAACACTAATTATTCACTTTTGGCACTGGGTCTTTTGGTTTTTTGTTTGTTGTTCACCTTAAACATTGTCTTTCCGCTGTATATTTTAGATTTTATCACTTTAAAACTAGCAAATCAGAAAATTAGCGCAAAGTAGAACGTCACTCAGCCGGTGTTGCCCTTGTCCCCGGGTATATATAGGCTATAATCTATACCCGTGCGAAGCTGGGGCGGACCGCTAGTGTTATGATAAATATCTATTATTAATCCGTGGTCAACGATGCTGGTATTTCAACGAGCTATTTTTCTGTATACTTTAGTTTTAAATTTTGTTGTACATAATAATTATATATACTGTTTGTTGATCTTTATATAAAAAAATATGATAATTTTGTTATGTTAGATCTGTTTCTCTATTATTGTCTACTCAGTGTGACCAGTGTGGTGAACTCCACGGCTGTACCCGTTAACTCCCGCGGCATTGTCCGCAGCCGCCGACTGTTCATAGCTGTGGAATATTAATCCAGAGGTTTTATGTCCGAGGATTATGCCCTGGCTCCTCTTAATGGGAACGCTTGCACCTATTTGAATAATTTTATGTTTTCAAGGTTTTATTGTTTGTATGCACACATTTTAATGTGACTTTTCTTTCTGCGACTAATATATACACATATCGCACATCCTCTGAAAAACTATCGTAACACAAAATATGTTGTTTTGAGAAAATCGCTTTTTTGTTAATTTTGTGAAGGTTATTATTACGCATTGGTTATGGATAACGAACTTGGTATGTTTTAAAACAAATTTTTTAAATAAAAAAAAGAATTTATTGAGCTATTCCATGATGATAAAAACAAGAATCTAGCAGCAATATCTCATCTCTACATAGTATAAATTAAAGTCGCTTTCCGCGTCTGTCTGTCTGTGTGTGTGTCTGTATGGCCGCTAACTCCTCCTAAACTACGCACCGGATTTTGATGCGGTTTTCACCATCAGTTAGATACATTTTCACGGAAGGTTTATATGTATAACTAGTGACCCGCCTTCGCGCGTAAATTACACCCGTGCGAAACCGGGCGGGCGGGTCGCTAGTTAAGCATAATTTTTAAAAAAATAATTTGTTTATGATCCAAGATATGACACTTTCTACATTTAGTGTGGTGTAGTTTTTGCCAAAAAACTGTCACAACATAGAAGATAACTATTTTCTCTACAAAAAATTGATTTACAGAGGATGTGCGATATATTATGTAAAGTTCGCGTGTGCTTGTATGTGTATGGTAAGCCATATATAAACTTAGCAAACGAATTCAAGCTTTAACTTGTATTAAGAAACTGCCCTAAACCATTCAAAATAATATTTAAATTCATATTAATATTTTAATTCATACACTTCTCCCGCCGTGTCTGGCAGACACTCTCGCTAACGGCGTTAACTACCCGCGTTCAGTAACGGCCGTTAACTAAAATGATGGCTGTAAGCTCCACATCGCGGGATTAACACTCGCTCACGCCTTCATATACTCTCGCCGCTTGTTGAAGTATTATTCAAATATTCATCTTTCGGGAGAGTTATTTTGTAAGATAAGAACTTACTTTTACTGGGCAAGTGCTTTTATTAAATAAACAAAATACAAGCTAATACTAACACTATAAATACAGTTAGACTGCCCATAGACCGTTGAAGGTCTATGGGCAGTCTTAAGAACTTTCTGCATATAGGATAATCTGCGATGTGTCGACAACAAAAGGATATCTCAACAAAAAAATATTTTCTTCAATATCAAAACAATATCCAGCATATACCACGACCAGAGTCACCGACATAGCTGTTAAAATTTGCAAGTTGAAGTGGCAATGGGCAGGCCACATCGCTCGAAGAACCGATAACCGATGGGGAAGAAAGGTTCTGGAGTGGAGACCACGAACCTGAAGACGCACCGTAGGGAGGCCACCCACTAGATGGGCCGACGACATTGTGAGAGTCGTGGGCATCCAGTGGATGCAAAAGGCAGGCTGTCGTTCAGTGTGGAGGTTAAAGGGGGAGGCCTATGTTCAGCAGTGGACGTCTTCTGGCTGATGATGATGATGATCCAGCATATCACGAGTTAGATATTGGTCCTTTTTCCAAAGTCAAATGTAATATTGAAATTGCTGAATATCAATTAGATACTGATGTTGCGCACTTCCCGACTCTGCTTCACAATGGAATGAAATAGAACACTTCACATGGACAATCAGCAACCAGCATGAACCAGCTTCCAACCAGCCCTTTTGGAGATCGATGGAGGAGACCTATGGCCAGCAGTGGACGTCCTACAGCTGAAATGATGATGATGACATGGACAATCATTCCACAAGAACTGTAATTTTTTCCGGAATGTATAACATAATTCAATATTATACTACGTCTCGACCTTTCAATAAAAAAACGTGTCCATCTATTTATGCTTTAAATTAAGAGAATTACAAACTAACATTATTTGAGAATAAGAATGGATAACAAATGTAATCTTTACTAAACTATATATTAATAATACTAGCTGGGCCCCACGGACCTGCTTGCTCATTTTCTCAGAAACCGTAAATTTTTCCGGGATCCTATATAACTCTCCGACCCTTCAATAATCTCCATGAAAAAATCACGTAGATACGTTGCTCTGTTGCTGCGTGACAGAGAAACAAACAAACACACTGTACATTCATTGTATTAGTATGATAAGATGATATCCATAAAATTAATAAGCCACGAACTATTAGTCTAATGCTCATACTGTACTGTTGAAGTGAACAAGTCTATTAGAAAAGTGTCAAACTCTGATATCTCCGGCAGCGAGTCGTTTCACGTTTCTCCACCGAACCGCTATAATCCTAGCTTATGTATATTTATGGATATTGAGGGCTAGTTAGCACTGTTTGTCCCTTTTCTACGCTAAGGGCTTTAGCACACTGGCAGTTTGCGATCGATCAGTAAACTTATCTGTTGTTGTTGTGTGGGCCAGCGTACAGTTTACTCGGAACAATAATAGTTGAAATGTTTTGTCTCACAAAATATAAATATTATTTGACATAGTCGAACGGTTATCTAATTTTATTATAGTTATTAAAGCAATCCCCAGCAATATTTTATACTTTCATTATACTTTCAATACTTTAAAAAATACAATTTCTAAAAACTTCTTTGACAAATTAAAAGTGAAATATGATAATACTAAAAATAAAATAGCAAAAAAACGTAAAATTAAATCTAAGTTGAAAATTTAAGTTGTATTATTATGTTTTATATATTTGAAAATTTGTATGTTATTTATTTATTTTTTCTTTCTGGTAATTAATTTATTGTCTCTTGTGTAAAGACTTCGAATATTTGTTTTCCTATTACTATTTATCTATCCAGGCCCTAGTTGGTGTTGCAACGGGGCATTTACACTACTTCTAGTTTGTATTAGTGAAAACATGTTTTTGGCTTTTGTGTAACTATTTATCTTATATCTACTGTATTAATTGGCAGCTGTATGTTTTCCTTGTAAAATAAAATATAGTAAAATAAAATATTTGCCTGAGAGCAAGTACCATAATTCACCATATACATAATATATACCATAATTCTTCTAGGCAAGCGTGCTACATCGTAGACCACATCATCGCTTCACATCAGACAAAAAAAGAAACACTAGAGTATTTCGATAATAAGTTTAAATATAAGATCTGGTTCTTCATTTTTTTTACAATAATAATCTTGAGACCATGCCAGAGGCCTTTGGGTGGCCTTAATCACTGAACTCAGACGCTAGGTACTACTGCTACTAATGTGATGTTGGTTATTATAATCATAGAGAGAAGCAAGCTTGCCGTGTTCTGTATTTTTTTATTACTGAGGGTCTTTGGGAGCTCGATGCAAGCTTTGAAGAGATGCCAGGTGAGCTCATTCAGATAATTTTTAGCCACACCTGTCTTCAGCAAAATATTTATGCACTTATATTTTTTCTATTTTTATATAAAATTGGGTGCATTATCATCATCAAATATTTTTTGTAAGCCTTCGCCGGTTGATCAATCGCGTTGATTAATCGCTTCGCTGGAATATCGCAAGTCGGTAGTGTGCTAACGCCCTGTATAACTCTACAGTTGAACCTATTTAAAATGGAATTAGGAGAGCTTGTTATCTTACTACCGTTCATTATGGAGGGAGGGGCCGCGAGAGGCCTAATGAGGTTTTAGGTTGCTTCTTGTTTTATCTCCACAATCTAAATTAAAATTACTTCGAGTCTACATTTTTGGTCACATGGGAACTAATTTCAGGACGTTCTTAATTAATGTTAACATAGGGCCAGAGGCTAATTAAGGTCTAGAAGAACCAGATTTTTCAGGTCGTTTTAATTGGCACTTGTATACCTTTCGATTCCGTCATGTACCAGCATGATGTGGAAGGATTCCTCTCTGGAGACCTCTCCGCAGAGCTACCAGAAACATCCTTAGCCTGATGTTGTAGGTGACCATATTATGTTGTAGCAACCACTCACCATCAGGTGACTTGCCTGCTTGTTTTTATACTATTTAATTTTCAATATCAACTGTTATTGTTTTTATAATAGTTCGAACTACAATAAATAACAGTTTCGAAAATATCCCGCATTAAATAATAAACCAGCAACAATTTCCAACACCTCGAGCGACACTCGCTATCATATTTTTATTAACGTCAAATGACCGTAACGTAACGGTCGTTATTAACGCCGCTATTTACGGCCCGAGGACGCGGCGGTGTACAACATAAACAACGTTAATTCTAGATTATGAACAATTTGTTTAATATATTGCTGAGTCGTGTCACTTTCAATTAAGGGGACAACGTTATGAGTTTGTTGATTTTGAGATATTTTATGCTCGTTATTTTAGTTTATACTTTTTTAAATATATAAGACCAACTACAGTTTCGGTTAGGAATGCTTAGTTCTATCAAAATTAAGTTTCACATGGCATAAAATGAGTTCTAATCCAACAGGACTTCAACCGATATACCTAATTATGATAAAATATAGTTTCCATAAATAACTGTTATTGGTTACTTGACGATAGTTCAAGTTTGTTCTATCGACCGTCACCAAGCTAAGTACAACTCTGCACAAAAGTGTTGACGTCACATTTTATAAAAGATTCCTGCATATTTTATGCCACAAATAACTCTTTGACGCAACTTTTATTGTTCATTTTCCATCGTATTCCGTCTGCGCGAGGTCTCTGCATCTTGGAAGCTGTGACGTGGAAGGTATAAAATGTTATTTTTCACAGGCTATAAAGCAATTTCAGGAACCCCCATGAATACGGATCAGGAACTCTCGGAGTTGACCCATTGTCCTAGAGCATGAGCGATGGCAAGCGACGCGGTGCGATGCGACGTAGGCATATATCAGTGCAGTTACGCGACAACGTAGGCACAAGGGAACAGTGCAGTTACACGACAACGTAGGCACAAGGAAACAGTGCAGTTACACGACAACGTGGGCATGTGTCAGTGCAGTTACACGACAACGTAGACACGAGTCAGTGCAGTCACGTAAAAGCGTAGGCACGAGGCAGTGCAGTTACACGACAACGTAGGCATGTATCAGTGCAGTTAAGTGACAACGTAGGCACAAGTCAGTGTAGTTACACGACAACGTAAGCATGTATCAGTGCAGCTACGCGACAACGTAGGCACAAGTCAGTGCAGTTACATGACAACGTAGGCATGTATCAGTGCAGTTAAGTGACAACGTAGGCACAAGTCAGTGCAGTTACACGACAACGTAGGCATTTGTCAGTGCAGTTACGCGATAATGTAGGCACGAATCAGTGCAGTTATGTGACAAGCTAGACACGAGGCAGTGCAATTACGTGACAACGTAGACACATGTCATGTCAGCACAGTGCATGTACTTTTTGATATTATTGTAAGGTGTTGCGTCGCGTCGCTTCGTATCGCATAGCCACGCTTGTCGCTCATATAGAACAATACTTGAGGATGCGTGTCTGCAGACTAGAGGGAGTCAGAGGGAGAGAGAGGAAGGAAGAAGGAGGGGATGGAAGTCTGCCATTAAAGTAACCATAAACTTTATGACTTCAACTTTGACTCGTAAATGTTAGATGTTTTTATTCATTGCACATGCAATTGTACTCGTAATTTTGTTTGTAAATTGTTCTTAGTTTTTTTTTTGTTAGTAGTTTTACGCTTGACTGTCAACTCGCTTGATGTTAAGCTAAGATGTATGTTTATGTATATATTTGTACCCACCTGGAATGTAGAAGGTATATTATGCGTTTGGGTATGTCTGTATGTCTGTTATCATTTTATCGCGGTGCTTTTTACTCATAGCTATTTTGGCTCTTCAGTATCTTACCAGCCATAAAAAAATTATAAACTCTTGTATAAATTGACCGTAGGTTTTAAAAATATATATGTCGACGCATGACGCGATCATCATAATTTTAAGATCAATTATAACGCCTAATTATGTGTTAACTAGTATTAAGATTTGATTTCTATAATTAACTTGTTTATTTCAATGCAAAATAGCTTTTGATCAGTGAAAAAATGAAGGTACGATTAGTTGTAATTTTAACAGCAAACAATAATAATCTCTTGCTTGTCTTAATTCCAGTTTAGTAATGAGTTATCGGTTACTAAATTCATTACTCGGTTTATAAGCGACACACTTAATGTTTAAAACTATTTTGTTTGAAGATTCATTTTGAAGTCAAGTTATTTAAATTACGAAGTTGCGGTTTGGAACCGTGCGCGCTTGGCGCTTTGTGTCAATGTTAATAATGACGTATTAGTAAGAATATAGTTTAAAAACAGGTGTCTAAATTTATAAAACGAAAATTAACCAATAACTATTATTTCTGTAAAAGAAGTTAAATGCGTATTTAGTTATGAATTAGTGTTCTCACTTCACGGCGATGCCGCCATGTTATAAAAACGATTTCGAGTCGCTACAAGGGCTCATTCTGTTGCTGATTTTCGGGAAGAAAAGTTGTGAGTACTGTTTAATCTTTAGTTAAATGTAAAGTTATCTATTGCTAAATTCATGTCTTGATTTGTAAACGATAAACATTAGGATTAAAATCATTAGTTAATGATTACATTAAAAGACGGCTGATTTGATATTCGAATTGAAAAACGGAAAACATGGTGCTTTGTTTAGATTGTTTAAATGTTTAGCTTAAGTAAAATTTATGAAGTGTTAATAAGAGCTAAGTTCTGAAAACAGTTAAGAATATTTAACAACTTATAAACTACTGTAAAGTAGGCTATTTGTAATTAATAGTCTCTAATTAGTAGTGTTATGACTTCGCAATGACACGACGCCATCTTGGTGATAAAAAGGCGAGCGGTTGTGAAGCCGGTCTCTTTCGGTTAGTGGAGTTCATCGTGCAGAAAAGAGGGGTCTTGCTTGAAGTATTATTCGGTGCACTTAGTGTGCTGTTACTATTTTGTTAACTACTATTTATATCTCAACGATAGGTGTTATGACGGTTGTGAAGCCGGTCTCTTTTCTGTTAGTGGAATTCATCAAAGCGCAGTACAAAGTGCAGATATAGGGAGTCTTGCTTGAAGGGTTATCCAGTGCACTTAGTGTGCTGTTACTATTTATTTCTCACTATAGGTGTTTTGAAAAGTGTTATTCTGTAATAATTGTGATAAAGTGATGGCGCTGTAGTTTCTTGCCCTTCTTCTATAAGCGTCTAGGGTTTTACGAACGTGGCGGTAAATTTGCATTAGCATAGAGCACCTTCTTAGGGTCTATGCAAAAATAATAAAAAAAGACCACAACATCATTATTGTGTTTCTTTCCTTAAAGACCTTCCCCGTGAATAATAGTCAGTTTGGTACAGCATGAAAACTAGAAAATCGCTTAGAAGAGATTAGTCCTGTCAGTTAAGGTTTTATTTGCAATGGTAGAACCCAGCCATGGAAATAGTATTATCAGCACCGATGACGTCATAGCTTCTTAAAAAAAAACATCCTGGTACCGGGTGTTCCCCCGACATATATTTTCTTGATAATTGGTGGTAGTAAAACACACATTTTTGATTAAAAATATAGGAATATTAAAAAATTGTTTTATATTACTCGTACTCATTGTAAGAAAATGGTTAAAGAAACCTCATTTATTTTAGCATCCATTTTATATTTTTATATCTCCTTTGGACATGACCTCTCCAGTCTAATTGTTGCAGGACTTCCTAGACTCTGACCATTTTTTCTTAACGCAAACTAAAATACGTTCTAAGGACAAGTAATTTAGGTACAAATTCAAGTAAAAATTTCGATCTCTACTATTTTAAATATTAATCAAAATGCTGTTTTAAGTTCTAACTTGTAAGGTTTAGTTTTGAGTGGTACGTTTTTTGTAGATGCCATTTTAATCTAGACTTGGTTGGTATCTACTTTCCTCGGTCGCAATTAGAAGGGACGACAAAGCACCGACAGAGATTCCAAAGGATTAAATGTTTCCATTACACGGTACTTTTGTCAGACGGAAACATGACTATGCTAATGAAAATATTTTTGAGTAATTATTTAGTTCTTTTATTTCTTAGAGTTTGCTGTTTTTCTGCCTTTGGTTTGTATTGAAAAGGATGCCTGGAGCCTTTTATGCAAAGAGCAAAGGTATTATTTAAATAATATAAAGTATAAGTATTAAGTACATAATATGATTCATAATGATTACTAGAATTGGCGACAATAACACAAATTTCGTAGCAAGCGTAGCGTAGGCGGTTCTTTCACGCAGAATTTCGTAGCAAGCGTAGCGTAGGCGGTTTTTACACACAGAATTTCGTAGCAAGCGTAGCGTAGGTGGTTCTTACACGCAGAATTTCGTAGCAAGCGTAGCGTAGGTGGTTCTTACACGCAGAATTTTGTAGCAAGCGTAGCGTAGGCGGTTCTTACACGCAGAATTTTGTAGCAAGCGTAGCGTAGGTGGTTCTTACACGCAGAATTTCGTAGCAAGCGTAGCGTAGGTGGTTCTTACACGCAGAATTTTGTAGCAAGCGTAGCGTAGGTGGTTTTTACACGCAGAATTTCGTAGCAAGCGTAGCGTGGGTGGTTCTTACAAGTAAAATTTCGTAGCAAGTGTAGCGTAGGTGGTTTTTACACGCAGAATTTCGTAGCAAACGTAGCGTAGGCGGTTTTTACACGCAGAATTTTATAGCAAGTGTAGCGTAGGTAGTTTTTACACGCAGAATTTCGTAGCAAGCGTAGCGTAGGCGGTTCGTCCAAGCAAAGTTTGTAGCAAGCGTAGCGTAGGTGGTTCTTACACGCAGAATTTCGAAGCAAGCGTAGCGTAGGTGATTCTTACACGCAGAATTTCGTAACAAGCGCAGCGTAGGTGGTTTGTCCAAGCAAAGTTTGTAGCAAGCTTAGCGTAGGAGGTTCTTACACGCAAATTTTTTTTTGTTTTCAAAAGTTTGTATGGACAGAGTATTCTTTTAAATGTTAATAGAAATTGTAGTTGTTTAATGAAATCAGTTAAGTATTAGTTAACTAGAAAAAAGATTAATACTAACTTGACACATGTAACAAGCTATAGGCTGGTGAAGTATGGTTTGACAAGCACCAGGCGAGCTGCAGTCCACGTCACTAGTGAGACAAGCTGCTCCAGTCAGCAGTCAGCAGTCCAGGTAAGAGCATGCGGTCAACGAGCGTATAACGACACTTACACTTGTTGCCGTTACAGCCGTTACAGCACGCCGCCCGCCCTCGTTAGCTGCCATGGATAAATAAACGGTTGGACGTGAAACGTACGAATAATCAACTTGCTTGTTACATCTAGGTTTACCAACAAACTGCATTTTTTTGTTGTTGATTTGTTTGTTCCTATTGTACGCAGCAACAGCTCAATGAATCGTCGTGATTTTAGGTAATTGTAGGGCTGAGAATGTATAGATTAAATCACCGGTAGCTAGAATGGCAACAACCTTTTCCTAGATTAAGAAGTCACTCGTATTCTGAAAAAAAAAAACATTTCAAATTGGCTACATTCTCCTCAGCAGATTTAATTAACGAAGGTCTCTTTTTGTTCCAGGTACGTTTCGCTCGCTCTCGACTCTTTGTGAGATTGTGTATGTGCGGGGACACCGGGGTAAAGTCGCACCTCCACTGGCATGCGACACGTTACTTGATGGCTTTTTATATTCAACTAGGTCATGCTTTTGACCACATTCTTACATAAAATGTATGAGGATTGACTATGTAGTCGAGAGTGTAACAAGATTGGCTAAGATAAGGTACCTACACGATGATATTTTTTTACTCGAAATAAATTTTACTCAATTAATTTCTCAAAGGCATCGAAATAGGTTAAGCTTGTATTTTGATGTTCGAAGAGGTCGAATACCATTTCACTGTTTTCTTGAACAACCTCAGATTGTACCTGTTCGAAAAAACCGACGCAGATAAAAGTAAACGCAGGTAACTCAATGAAAGTATCGCGCGTGCTCAATTTTTTAGGCACATTGGTGTTACTTTTTCAATACTGGGACAAAACCCTTTTACTCAGTAACAGAAGGTTTCTTCTTAAAACTGAAGTTGAAAAAATGTAGTACCTTAGAAACACCACTTCAGTAAAAAAAACTAACTTCGTAAAAAATTTACCCTCTACGCGATAGATTATGTCTTCTGTGGCGATAGTATCAAATAATATTAACAAGGCATCAATTTTTTTTTGTCCAAGTGGAGTTCTTTCCAACAATGAGTTCGAATGTGCAAAACGGTTACCTAACTAGTTAGCAAAAGCTGTATATTACTAACTGTACCCAGATTTTTACCCGAAATTTTCCACTTTTTGTTACTAAAACTGTTCAATTTTCACACACTATTTCTTTGTTAAATTACATCAAGATCAGTTCATTTCTTTATTCGTTAATTTTCATGACAAAATGATAATTTAAATTACTTGCCTCGCCTACTATCGCATCTCTGCGTCTCAGATAGTGTGGCTCCTTACAAGGAGGTAAGAAGATAAACGACGCCCTTTGATATAGCGACAGCGACTATTGATGGCGACCTACTTGTGCGAGGGACAATGTGCAACTGCGACGTAATATCGGTAGCTCATCGTGGTACATTGACCAGGTACCAATTTATAATTATGTGAAATTATAATTATGTAGTATCAAAAAGTGGGTGTTTTTATTTTATTATTATCAATACCTATTTTAGTGTACTATAACTAGCTACGGGCACTCAGCCCAATTGTAAGAGTTTTATGTACAGAAATAAAGGCGAAAACTGAACAACTCTAATGCATCATACGTATAAAATACTAGCTGACCTGAGAGACGTTGTCCTGTCTTAGAACTTTCAAACACGCGAAGTTAAAATTGTAAATTTTATTTTTTTATACCTTGGGTTACATTATTGGAGTTTTAGTAAGGATCACTATTTTTTTGAAAATATAATATAGCCTAAGTATATTACCCGGGGATAGTGTAGCTTCCCAACAGTGAAAGAATTTTTCAAATCGGTTCAGTAGTTTCGTAGCCTATTCAATACAAACAAACAAACAATCAAATCTTTCCTCTTTATAATATTAGTATATAGAAGTATAGATAAAATATCAGTTAACAAATGAACCATCGAATGTAGAGCTTCTTCTCTACACGTGACAGATAACGCCGCCAGCGTCCGAACTAACTCGAGCCATCAATACCCCACGCTCCCCTCTCCGGAGGGACGCGACATGTACTGATTTGTAATTTGGTACCTCATTGTATTACCGACCTTACTTTATATTAAGCACCCAAAAACAAACCTTATTTTTGAAAGAATAGAGTTAACATTTAAAAGTGATACGGGTTACTGGATTAAAGACAAGGAAATTGGCTAGGTAATGACGTAGTTAGGTACTTGGGAGATGCAGCTTCTGGAAGTAATATTCCGACGGAAATTAGCCACTGATCATCAAAAAATTGTTATAGTAGTGACCAAGACGCCCTAACCCTTGTTTCACCAGCTAGGATCCCCAAACTAGGCTCGAAGTGACTCGAAGTGTAACATTCGGGTTATGAAGCCTTACGTTTCGTATTTTCACTCAGAAGTTGGGACAAGTGTTTGTTTACTTCTTGTTTTGAATGAAATGTAGGGCGGCGTTTCCTTTGATCCCACGTTTTCTATACATTTACTTAATTAATATACCTACCTAGAGATGATTCACGTACAAATTTGAAGTTATTATAAATTTTGGTGCCGTACCTTTTAATAACGTACTAGACATGCGTTTGACCACTTGATGGGAAGCGACTGTGTGGTCGAAGATGTAGCGCGCTTGCCTAATCTGAACAGATAAACGCACCTAGCGTTTCTTTTTTCAAAATGTACATCAAACTTCATACTAATGACATACAAATTCTTTACCTCTGTCTGTCTGTACCGTACGTTACGTTTTCACGGCTTAACCGGTCTTGGTAAATTTGGCTTGAAAATATTCGTATAATTATAATTAGTATTTTGAAAAAAGTGGAAAGCTATGATCTTTTTTTTAATATATAGAATAGATCTTCATTTGGCCACCAGCTCGCCTGATGGTAAGCGACGTTGCGGCCGAGGATGGAACACGTTGATCTAGACAAAAACGATTCGCTCTAGCAGCTTGAAGATGCCTATTGCCTAGATTGTAGTGAAAAAGGTAAGGGGTCGAAGTAGGTTTTTTTTTTTTTTATGCCATAGGAGGCAAACAAGCAGACGGGTTGTCTGATGGAAGCTATATTAAATAATACGTGATAAGTCCCGATAAACATTTAAAACATGATGGAAAGCAGTCACCGTCGCCTATGGATACTTGTAACACCCGAGGCATCACAAATACATTGCCGACAAATCATACCTAATTTAATTTAGAAATAATTTAAACGTGACTTCAACTCTACTAGATTGTCACAAACATCTTACGAACTTGTTCTGTGGTAGGTACTCAGTATGTTTGAATCGACGTTGTGCCTTCACCAAACTTTAGAACATTATAATTAATGACCCATGTTAAAACACGAGCCAATGTTATACTGAACCAGCTACATAACTAGGTGTAGACCTAACTAGCGCACAGCGAACAGAAACTAACTCGATGAAGTTGTAATTGTTGGCTACAATACAACGTTACCGGGCTAGTTGTCCGACGCAAGTCCCTTGTAAACTCACTCACCGGACCAGTGGGCTTACTCTCGACACTCGATTTCAATCGTAATTTGGGATTGGGATCGAAAACATGGCATTTGGTACTCTTCAATCGCGTCAAGAGTACCGAAAGCGTCGAGTTGAGTCGATTTTATTTAGTTCCATAAAATTCCAACATCATCGGTTGCAATCGTGCGCTAGTTTAGAATTCAAGAGTACCAAAATGGCATGTTTTCGATCCCAATCCCAAATTACGATTGAAATCGAGTGTCAAGAGTAAGCCCACTGACCGGAGTAGACTGCACTACACTAGCGCTGCACGACTGAACTGTGTACTTCTACTGCGCAGTTGTTAAACTCCCGGCAATTGTGAAACTCCGAAAGTGCAAAAATTTGTTAAACAAAAAAATATAAAACTTCTTTAGGCATTTTTTTGGGATGGGGAAAGCATTGAACTTGCGTGACTGTCGCGCTCAGATATAATCTCAAATTTTTGAATACAGCGCCATCTCTTTTAGAATAGGTAAGTTACTACTTAAGTTTTCGCTTCTGACGTGCAGTGTCCACGACTGATTCTTAAAAATAAAAGAATCAGTCATAAGCTTGGGTTTGGCTGCTAACTCGCCTCATGTTAAGCGGTAATGCGGTCTACGATAGAGCACACTTGCCTAGAACAAACCCAATTTACTTTTGATTATTCCAATTCTATCCGAGACTATAATTATTTCAATCGTCCGCCACCTACTCCGTTGAAACCTCACCGGATTTATCGCAAAGCTCATCACGCTTGTGACCATATCATCAGCAAACAAGTATGAATTAAAATATCTACAAAAGAGCTGATGATCTTCAAACAGCTGAACAGATTTCCTTGAATCCTAGCTCAGCATACTCTCGATAAAGTTACCTTAAAAAAAACCTTAATCAAGATTGGTTTATCCATTCTATTAGTTTAACTTATAACACCCCTCTGTTGAGTCGGGAGTTTTTAATATTCAGTAATAGGCTTGATTTTGACCGCCAACTAACCTGATGTTAACCGATGATATGGTCTACGTTGAAGCACGCTTGCCTACAAGAAACCGATTCACTCGTGATTTGAAGACACCCAGATTGTAACCATCGGGGAACACCCACTCAGGCAGCGCATTCCACAGACTAACAGTTCGCACAATGAACACGGAATCAAAGCTCTTCGTGCGGGTTATCGGAATATCAACCATGAATAGGTGTTGATTAAAAACCGTGTCAGGCGTCGTTGGTGTTAGTTAAAACATATTATATAGTACAAGATTACAAAAAAGGGTTTGTCTGTAAATTCGGTTTACGGACAATAATTTCACGTGATAACGGTTAGGTCAATCGTGCCTCTTTATCGCTTGTTCCGCGCTCTCGCTTGCACGTGCGGCTCAGGCGGAACGTGACAATTTTTCGTGCGTGCAGCCGGCGTTCATCGATTTATAAGGCGTTATCAAAATAAAACTTAGCTGTTCTGTCACATTAGTGTGGCTTGTAAGGGGTGACAGATGTCATTTTAAAATATCTTGGTAAAGATAACTCTTGCATATCTTTCAGTGAAGCTGCGTCACTGGTCTGCACTGGGTCGCAGTGTTGTAGTGGAGCACAGAGACACCTGGGGTGTCGCCGACTCAGCCAGTGTTCCGTAATCGACGATCACAAGTTAATCTCGTTAGATCTGGTTGTATCTGGACACACTACTAGCGTACTAGCCCCGGGCTCGATGTTGCGATCCAGTTAATCAGATCAGACACCGATAGTGCCTGTTCCAGTGTTGTTTGTGTTACGAAATAAACACAATAAGTTACTGGACATTACGATCTGAGTGACGACGGTGCGAGCCGCGTACTGTTTGATCACAATGCGCTGGGCAAATGTGGCACTTACCATCAGACAAGAGACTTGCTGATCTCATTAAATAAGCGTTTAATGTAGTGGTTTGAGTTGTGATGTTTCTTTAAGTGATACGTTTTTTGTAAGTCGATATGTGTCTTAGAAATAAGTATTACTTTGGCGAGTACTGAGGCGAGTGGGAACGCATCTGGCCCAAATCAGGCTTGATGCCTTGATGCGAACTCACCCAGCAGACGACCTAGTCGCCCTTTTTTGCATGTGGACTATTAGTTGACTGGAGCTTTAACAATAGAAACTTGCAGCGCCACTGCAAGTTTCTGTGTGTGAAAAATAAGTAAGTGACCCGTACTTACAGTTTTAGCGTTGAGTGGTTTAGTATAGTGGGGGAAATAAAACAAGCAGTCATGGGGAATGCAGACAGAAGTGAAAACTAATACATGACATTAGCATATCAATGACGGGAACCCATAACTTTTGCCTCGAACAAAAATCGTTCAACACGGCCAAAGAAGTTTTCACTTCAACAATGTATGAAACGTTGAGATATTGTAACACGAATGATAATTGTACGGCTGGGCACGTCTCCCTTATTTGTCTGATTTGAGACTGGTCCTATGTCTATGAATGACAGTTAGCGCACAAGATGTGTGTAAGATTGAAGCGTGAATGTTATATCGTAGAATCACGTCGCTGAATCTCCGAAGCAATAATAAATAATGACGCGCTCCCGGGACACAAGTTTCCGCATCGCGCATATTTAATACTTCCTCGCACGGGTGATTTACGAGGTGATTACGCGACGCGACGCCACGCGACCCCACGTCTTATGACGCGACGCTATATGACGCGGTGCGTCGCAGCGTCTTATGACGTCGTGTGACACGCGTCGGCTGTCGCGTGTGATGACATCGAATAGGCAATCTTACAGAGAAACGGGTCTTACGAGAACAGTATTGTAGTTCACTTTACAAATCTACATGTAAGTGAGTAAGCAGTTCACCGACGACGGGTTGACGTATGAATGATGTTGGCTTATATTAGTTAGATTCATCCTACGCCGGCCGCTGTGTACATCATCATCATTTCAGCCTCATCATCATCATGTTCCCACTGCTGGGACTCAGATTTTTTCTCAGAGAGAAAGAGAGAGTTAAGTGCAATCATTATATAAGTTTTTAAACAAATCGTGAAACGAAGAGAAAAAAGTTCAAAAGATGAAAGTACATTATAAGCCGGAAGAATAATCTGCGGAAGCTATTTCTCTGTTAAATTTGGTAATCTGCGTTCGCGGGGAGGCTGCAGTGGAAATATTCAGATGTAAATATGAGGGTGTTGAGGTTAAATGATAATCGCACGAGATGAGATATTTAGATGAATTCGTGAAGAGATACGCGGCGCGGCGGCTCTACTGTCACGACGGATCCGTGTGTGAGTAGTGACTTAAAAAAATGCAGATAATAAGAACACGTCTAGTTAATATCTAACGATGAGAATTTAGATAACATTTTTGATCACCTACAATAATTAATCTTGAATAATATTTTTTATAATTGTATAGCAATAATAATAGTTATTAATAGAAACATGAATTTAAAAATTATGACAGGATCAATCACAAGTTTTTTTTATATATTAGGTACAATACATCAATAATTAGGTATGAATATATGAACTTAAAAAAACAGAAAATTAATGAAAACTTAAAATATAAACTAAAAACTAAAACTTAAAATAACTAAATAAAAGCTACAATTAAACTAAAATATGAATGTTTAAAATATACAAACATATATATTATAATATACAAACATATATATTGAATATATTATAATATAATTGATCTCAAATATTTGACACAATACTGTTGGTGAGTCACACTAGAGATTATGGTGTGAGAGATTTGAAGATAAAGTTGCATGAAATCACATCCTAAGAACTACAAATTTTCGACGGTATAATAAAGCAAAACTGTGAGAAATTGCCCCGATTCTATCATTGTTTTCTTTATCGTACGACAACAATAAAATTCAAGTCCTAAATTCTGAGAATAGTAACTATTTCCAAATTACTCGACATTAACTCTAAAAAACATAATTCCGTGCGGGTCGCGCTAATGTGCGGCTGAACTCGCCGCCGCTCGCGGCACGTCGCTCGTGTGAACGTAGCTTAATTCCTCTTTGATTGCTTCTGATGGCCGAATTAGGATGCTTGCAGGTGTAGTCCACACCCGCAACACGTCCAGAGCTTTTATTAAAGTAATGGCGCTACAAATCGCTTCTGTGAACCGACCATGAAGTTGTGTTCTCGATATAATGAAACACTTTACGAAGTTTGGAAATTTTAACGATTATCGACTGCATTTATGGGTAAACGTTTTCGATTAAACACTCGATGAAAAAACTCGTTCGATATCTTCCTCAGATGATTGTAAAAGAGAGCATTTTAGCTTTTTATAACCAATGAAAAATAAGAGGAGGGATACGCGTTTTTTTCTCTCCTGGTTTTCAGGCAATTCAAACTATTTGAAATATAACGCAACCCAAAGTGAAGTGATTGTGTGCTTACGTATAGGCAGGGTATAATACCGCTAGATGTGGAGGTCGGTGTGTTTAGTTTGATCTCTCCGGCAAGTCTTGCACTATGACAATGTATGGCGCCGCTTCCAAGCTCTGCGTCATACTCGTGCGGCAGACTACAGTCACCATACATTTTCAAATCGCATCAGCCGCACGCGTAAGACACATGCGTAAGACGCGCAAGGCTGCGATTGGTCGCCATTATCATCATCATTTCAGCCATAAGACGTCCACTACAGCTGGACATAGGCCTTCTCCATCGATCTCCAAAAGGGTCGGTTGGAAGCGGCCTGCATCCAGCGTTGCCCTGCGGTCTCTTTTAGGTCGTCTGTCCATCTCGTGGGTGGACGTCCTTCGCTGCGCTTACCGGTCCGTGGTCTCCATTCCAGAACCTTTTGGCCCCATCGGCCATCTGTTCTGGGTGATATGTGCCCTGCTCACTGTCACTTCAACTTGCTAATCCGGTGGGCTATGTCGGTGACTTTCGTTCGTCTACGGATCTCGTAGAGAAACCCCGAGCATAGCCCTCTCCATAGCTCGTTGTGCGACTTTGATCTTGCTTGTGAGGCCCATAGTGAGAGACTACGTTTCAGTGCCGTATGTCGTCACTGGTAACACACACTGGTCGAAGACTTTCGGAGGTATTTTGGAGGAGAATGCGATTGGCCGCAATGCACGGACGTCTACCTTTACTCTGGATGAAGTCGGGCCAGAGCTGTCCATCCAGCCCACATTACTAGCTATCTTCACGTGTCACAGTGAATTAAACTAGGTAGAGGCAGGCGGAGGTCAGGTGTCTGCAGACTCAATCAGACGGCTCTAGTGTAGGAGTACGTGGGGGCAGGATGTCCAGCGATCGGCTCCAAGCGACGACCATTGGGATAATTAGGAACTGCTACTTAATCAATGTAATGGCTGCACGTGGTCCTCACGGATGTATGGAGTATTGTTGGCTCCTGCACTTGCTTACTTCACTATCTATTGACAGTACTTACCTACTCACTGCTGAGGTTGTGACGACTATCTTAACTATTCGCTTTCCTGTCTATGGGTATCCTGAATACCTAACAAAAAACGCGAAATTATAAATAAATAAATAATAAATATTCGGGACAATTGTGCACACACGGTCATCTGACCCCAAACTAAGCAAAGCTTGTGATATGGCTGCCAGAGACTGATATATATACATATATAGGTTTAAATACATACTTAAATAGATATTAACATCTAGATATAGAACAAACGCAAATGCTCATCACATAAATGTATGTCCTGGTGGGAATCGAACCCACGCCCCCCCGCGCAGAAGGCAGGTTCACTACCAACTGGACCAACGGCCTATCGGAGCGAATTGGAGCGGATAGGGAAGCGGATAAGTATGTGCTTAAATCAATTTTATTATTCGTATTGGTGCCGACATGATTTCAAAGTATGACAAAGTTTCTAAAAATATAAGTAGGTATTATACTTTTCTTGGGCAAGCTTTTTCCATCGTCGCATCATCTTTTAACACCACACGGAAGTGCGACCAAACGCAAGTCTGCTTATTATTCAATTGAAAAGAAAAAAACTTCATAGATTTTGCGAGAAATTCTTCAGGAAATCGACTACAACTATTTGCGTCATATAGCAAGTATACATTGATTTTTTAAACCACCATAAAAGTGAATCATCAAATCGCTTAACAGATTTTCTTAAATTATGACACTCTCGTTAAAATCATTTTTTCAACATAAAATCAAATCAAAATTGGTTCAACCGTTTGAAAGCTACGATGCCACAGACAAACACACAGATAAACACGTTTACTTATAACACCCCTCTGTTTACGTCGGGGGTTAAAACTGTAGATATGTCTCTCTGAGTCCACTCCTTGAGTTGTCCGTAAAGAGTGTAAACCCCGAGAGCCGCTAACAAAGCTGAGCTTAGAGCCGAGAGCTAGTGAGTGGAGAGTGGAGAGTGGAGCGCTCTCCGCACGGGTTGTGGAGCCCTGCCTCGGAGACGAGCACAAAGGACGTGCCGACCTACTGAGACACACTACAGTTTACAAACTAAATGTTTAGCTAATAGTAGGTATTCAGTCACAGGTGTGAAACAGTTGTGACAATAAGTTTCTCCTTAATAGATAATTTATTTGCACAAAACACGAGTAAATCATACACACATTGCATTTACTTTGATAGTTTATTTTAAACCCTCGACAAAAGTGCTGATAATCTTCAAATGTCTGAACGAATTTTCTTGAATTATACCTAGCTAAGAACACTCTCGAACAAGTCACCTTTCGAAATAAAATTGTATCAAAATCGTTTTAACCGTTTGTATGCTACGAGGCCATACACAGATACGGAGATAAATAATGATTTTGATATTTTTATTTAGGCGTTCTTTTTTGAAATATTACAATATTGGATATTTGTATATTGGTAAATATGTATGCAAAATTTCAGCAAAATCGTTAAGAAAAAACTGATTCTAATTCAGCTTGAAATATTTGAACTAAACAAACTTACAAAAGTTATAAGTTCAATAAAAGCTTGTAAAATGTGAGCTAAACTTAAGTAATCCACATCAGTTCAATAATCTAATATAATTTTTTTTTTTATTTGACATCATGTCGCTGACAATGGGGGTCATTTTTAATAATGAGACACATTTTATGTCAAGTCAAACTTATTGAACGTTTCTGAATCAATGATGTTATTAGATACTATCGACTATACTGATATCTAATAATAAAGCAACAAATGCGTTGAATTAAGCTAAATGTGTACGTTGCCAAAAATAAAATAACCACGAGAATGTGTCCAGAAAGCGCACAAAAACGCCAGTTTACTCACTCAAAAGTAATTCGATTCCGTCCAATTCGGGCGTGCTAAGTGGCAGGCTGCATGACGCGCGACACCCCGACACTGAGCGACACTCGGCGCGGCAGTGTCGCGACACTACGACTGTCTCGCAGGGTAATGAGGTTAGCTCGCCGGTAATTGTTTTACGTCTGCAGCGACACCGGCGACACCTGCCGTCAGATCAATGCCGGATGGGTGTCGAGTCTCTCCGGAACGATCGCCTCGGATTTTGTAATTGCTTTACCCATTTACGCAGCGGCACTTTACATCTGTTCACGAGAACATTTTACCTTTACTGTCTCTTGCTTTTCATTTTCATCCGGATCTACACGTTTTGTTTGCTTTAAAAGTATCACAATATTTAGGATAGTTTTCAGTTGTCTTCCATTTTCTTTTAAAGCAGGGATTTTGCTTCTTCTGTGTTTCTTTTTTCCCGTTTTCTACTGCAATTGTGTTAGAAGGAAGTGGTGATTATGATCGGTCTATCATTTCACCAGAGCTGTCCGCCCACGTCCGTCCGTGTTCTAACCTGCCATTATTCGATAATAACACGTTATTATTCAAATAATGGAGTATTAGACGCTGTCGTTAGAACGTATCCAGAGTTTGACACGATGACTCACAGGGACTCTGACAGCTTGGCTTTTGTATTCCTTCAATCTTTGCTCTGATATGACACTCAGGTCAATATTAGTTATTAGCTATTCACAGTACGTCGATATGTTTGATGATGCAACTGCAAGCACTACTACTGCTTTCAAAACAGCGTTTCAAAATCACACTCAAACACCATCACTGGTCCATACAAAGGTATCTCAATGTTTGTTGTAATGATGCGTCAACTTACATTTATTTTCAAGCAACTTTCAACTTTTTCTCATTTTCCTAGAATACAAAATAGTTTGATATTCAATAAAAGACTATATCACAAGTCACAACCGTCTCTCCAGATCGAGTCTAGGCTGTGGTAATTTAAAATGAATCTCATATTAACATTGCAGATTTTTTGATCGTCGAAAAGTTCAAGTAACGTATAAGGTTATTCCTTATACATTCAAATAAAATCACTAAAAGAAGCAACACAATTTGAAAAGCAATCCGTATCAGTATCAGTTTTTTATCTTATTCTGGCAACATTTGTATTCCCGAACGTAATTTTCCTCCAACAGTTGCACAGATTCAAAATCCTCAACGATCAAACTCTATTACCCCCAACGACAGCAATATAAATGCATGGTTAAAATATTCAAAGTGTCCGCGGGGTCTGCCGAGCTGGGGGGGTCTCGGTACGTGAGCGGAGTACCGAGGTCCCCTGCGACCCCCCGATGAAGACACGTTATTTACTCCACTGACCCCCATAAAAGAAACGTTTCTTCAGGATTTCGTCTGATCCTTGAATTTTAAACACAAGTTCTTTACTGATTTCGGGAGACGCGGACGTGTGGGGACTAGTACTTAGCTAGTAGGGGCAGTTAGGGGGACGCCAGCGTCTGTCGGGGGAATACGTAATGTGGACAGTGTGCCGGCGTCCAGCTGAATCACGTGAGATGGAAGAACGATCATGGACAAACTAAGCCAGCTGATCCCCGAACATTTCATTTTTTTGTTACATTGTATGTACAAAACAAAACAAAAGCAATAATTTTGCAAAAAGCGAACGTAACAAAACGCTTACAACTCACATTAAATTTAATGGTAAAAATTCTATGAACTAAGATAATATTACGTTATGATAACTTTTTTTAAAGTAGTTAAGTAACTTAACTCTTTATTGTTTACACCACAAATTACATACACACAATAAAACAGCTTAAAAACTAGTGCATCGAATCGGTGACCTTACCGCTAAGAGCGATCTCTTCCAGGCAACCTTAGGTTGGTGAGGATTCCAGTACATGACAATTAAAGATAAGCGAAATGTAATGGTATACAAATAATTACAAATCAATAAACAACTTCCACTACTGAACAAATGCCTCCTTCTTAGAGAAGTGTTGCCATAATATCTACGCTTGGCAGGCGGCTTGGGGATCGCAGTATGTACACCGTGTACTAATAGGACGCTGCTGCCCATCCTCCGGTGGTTCTGGTCGCAGTTTTAGAACATACCCGAGTCTCCTAACAGTCCGTAGCAATCTTATAAAGACCAGTCCACAATAGCATCGTGCATAGTCCCGTGCGGTTGTTATTCGCGGTTATAAGGACTACCGTTACACGTTTCGGTAACGTGTCGCGGTCTGCACGTCACCTCATGCAAATTGCTATCGTAATAACACCAGGCACTTTGAATGTGGGATGGCTCGTAATGTCTTTGTATCTTTTGTTTCTGTCATCTATACTAATATTATAAAGAGGATTTGATTATTTGTTTGTTTGTTTGCATTGAATAGGCTCCGAAACTACTGAACCGATTTGAAAAATTCTTTCACTGACGGGAAGCTACGCTATCCCCGGGTAACATAGGCTATAATATATTATATCTATACCCGTGCGAAGCCGAGGCGTGCCGCTAGTGAATAAATATTTTTCTTTCTTTATTTTTTTTTCTTTCTTTCCACGACTTGGATTAAGTTTTGTATGGAAATTGGAAACTGGAAATAGGTTATACTTTATTAGACTTATTTGTTGTTCAGTTTTAATTTAAAAAAACAAGGCACTTCATTAAGGTGGTTCGTTGCACACATGGCGGGAAATTCAAATTTCAAACAGTTTTCTTGTCCTTGTAGCTAGGCCGGGTAATTATTGTAAACAACCATGATGTTTGCGCAGATTGATTATTATTCTTTACAAAATCATGTAAAGCTATTTATCTCTAATGCCCATTATTACTTACATTTGTGAATAAACAAATTTTTGCTGTTTCAAACGGTTTATTCACAAATGTAAGTAATATGGTGCGTTACTGTTAAATAATTGTACATTATAATGTAAAGAACAGCCAACATTTTGCGCAAACACTGTGTTATTTAAAAATAATCACCTGGCCTGGCTACTAGGACCAAAAAACTGTTTAAAAATTAAATTTCCCGCCATAGGTGAATCGAACCACCTTAATTTAATTTCACTCCTAGTTTGTAAACTGAAGGTAACATTTCAAGCGGCGGCAGATCTCGATACTGTAGATTGTAGTGTCAACGTGTTCCCGTGCGGGTGCCTGTCACACCGAGCGGAGCAGAGCGATCACAGGAACTGATGGCGTTCGTTTGTAGCGGCACGGTGTGAGATAGTGACAAGTATTGCACCTGGCGGCGGCGGCCTGTGATTTGTGATTTTATGTTTGTGAGTTCATGTAGTTCGTATGTCCGCGGTGGGTTATTTATTTGCGGTTTATATACACAACGCAAGTATAACGGAAGACAGCAGAGACGATCTATAGTTTTATTAATTCCACTTGTATTTATCAAATTGTGTAAACAGCTGGAATTCTGCTACGGCTGCTAATAAACCCCTCGAGTTTGGGTTAATTTTGATTGTTTAAAGTCACACAAGTGAACGCGTTTTTTAAACTATACTAGTTATTTTCCTTATCTAATTTAATATTGAAATTTGTCTTTTCAAATGAACTTCTGGACAATGTAAGTTTCACGCCAATATTCCCGGAAGTGCGCGCTGGCCGGGTGCTGCGCCCTGTCCCCGTGTCCCCGAGTCCCCGTGTCCCGGCGACTCCGCGCAATCCTCTCCCGCCCTCTAATTAAATAATATCCTCATGTTTACTCTCCTTTTGCTCTATTTATTATAAAATTCACCCCAAAAATAAACGGTTATTTCAAGGATGCTGTTTAATCGCGCATCAAAAATACACACATTTCATTTTTAATTTCTCACGAACAATACGTACAAACATTGTTACAATTATTAATGTTATATTTATTTTATTTTATTAATGAACAATAAATGATGTACGTCCTTGCTTACATGACGGAGATGAGGCACAAGAAGTAAACTAAACGCCATTACAATGATAGCCAACCACAAGTTTATTTTTAATTCTTATCATTATATATTTCTTCCGACTAGGCTATCGTTTGACCGCGATCTCGCCTGATGGGAAGCGATGATGCGACTGAAGAAAGAACACGTTTTCCCAGTGTAACCTACCTATAACCCTAGTACCTATCAACCCTAGACGTGTACACTCCAAGATGACCACAACAAGGAAATGTTTGAAGTCACAGTATATTAGAATCCAATAAAACAAAATCTTATCGTAGGTTATAGCGAAAGCTTCACTGCGCTCCCTTTATCTATTTTTATTTGCAAGCATAGTATAAATTTGTTTGTATGTTTTGATGCGCGCTAAGCAATTCTGGTGAGCCATTAATTATTATTCCAATTATTTAATTGTACAATTCGTGTCGAGTTTGAAGTTCTCAGAAAACGCGTTGTTTGTCGACAAACAGTCTCGGCTTTCATTTCGCGACGCTTATTTTGTAAATAACTACATTAATTTTGGTTGTTTTCTTCTCTTATTTGTGTTTTTCAAGTGAAATAAAGCTGGCATTGACGGGGTAAATAGATGAACAATTGCCTATATTATTGCTTTGCAAAATTATGTTTCTAAAGTTACCAGGAAAAAGTAGCCAGTGGATAATCTATCCATCGATCTATCTATCAATTTATACAATACTAGCGGTCCGCCCCAGCTTCGCACGGGTATAGATTATAGCCTATGTCACCCGGGGATAGTGTAGTTTCCCAACAGTGAAAGAATTTTTCAAATCGGTTCAGTAGTTTCGGAGCTTATTCAATTCAAACAAACAAACAATCAAATCTTTCCTCTTTATAATATTAGTATAGATATAGATAGTGGATACGTGAAGTCGCGGGTTCAAACCCCGGGCCCGTACCAATGAGCTCTTTGGAGTTTATGTACGGATTTTCATACCACTGGCTTTTCGGTTCGGCATACGTACGGAGAAGGAATTCAATGGCGCATGTGAATCCACCAATCTGCACTGGGCCAACGTGGCGGATATGGCCCAATCAAGGCTAAAAATTCAGCAGTGGACTGTGAAAGACTGATTATGTGGACAATCTGTGCCAATATTAATAGAGAATAATTTTCAGAAAACATCTGAATATAACCTACTGTATACTGTTCACATGATGGCATCGTCCGCGCGGAAATGTGCAATCGTCGTTATTGCATTGCTTCCGGTGCTCGCTGAGCCCCCGCCCCCCGCACGCCCCGCACGCCCGCCGCGCTAGGTCTGCATTGCCGTGTGATTTGTGGCTATTTTACAGCTTCCTACTTTCGTTATTGAACCTCGATTCCTGCCAATGTAGAGTTAGTTACGGCGAGATTAGTTCCCCGATCTAGTTTCTTTATAGAAACCACGTTGTTGTTTTAGTTTGGTTCAGTTCCTTATTTTTTTTTCAATTTCGAGTTTAATTCAAGTTATTTATTTCACGACAACAAAAAGTGTCAAAGTGTCAACAAACCAAATGTGACCACATTTGGTTAGTACATACAAAATACTTAATACTAGTTGACAACATGTTGAAAAACATGACATAAAACGTAAAATAATTTAATTTATTGAAATGGGTAATTTTATGCGTTTATAATCTTTCGTAACTAAACGACTGAAGAAAAGAAAATGGTGAAACATACTTTTATTTCGGAAAAATGTCTTTATCAAACGTAAAAAAGGGTGCAGCTACGGACAATAACTATAGTGATAAAACTATGGTCAGAGTGACCGGCTTATTTTTACGTGAGTAATTCCCGTGTCATATAAATAAAATAGAGTGATCGGCTTTATGAACAAGTTTACTATGTAAAGTAGAGAGTAAGGTCGTCACTCGTTGTTTATGTGCATTTTGAAAAGTTTTGTTCTCCATTGTTTCTGTGACTTCTCCGGTGCAAATTCTTAAGCAATGAATAAATCTCGTTGACTCACAGACGAACAAATCACGTCCTTAAATCGACAGTTAAACATGTCACCATAAATCTCGTTTAAACGCATTTTTATATTACTTATTCTGAAGCCTCGCAAGTCTCGCATGTTCTGAACTGTTATTGGGGTCTACCATGCACGTTTAGGCATTTAACTTCAATTTTACAATGTTTTTCTTCTTGAACAGAAAGTAAAGAGTTTTTAGAAGTAAAACTTAAGTGTTTGAGTTTTTTAGTAATTTTAATTGTGTATTGTAATTTTTATTTTATTGTTGTAATGTGACTATAATTTTTAAATTGTGAACGTCGATATGAGTTGAGTTACTTGAAATAAATGTATTATTATTCACGTCATTTATTTTTTATCTTAATTTTTAAGTTTTTTACATTAAATAAATAATAAAAAAAAATTACATAAAAAACATAAAAAACTTAAAAACTAGGGTGCCGCCGGCAGCGGGGCAGGGCCCAAGCTACCGGTGGTTAGGGCTGCAGAGTGAGGAACCTCCTGACTATGCGAGCCGTGTCAAGGATTACCGCCTTCTGCATCTGACCCTTGACCCAACTGTCTAGCGAGAGCCTCTTAAGGTGTTGGTCGAGGCTCTTCGCTATAAGACCGTTCACCGAAACGACTATCGGGACAATGATCGTCGAATCAACATCCCACATGGCGGTAACCTCGTGAGCCAAGTCAAGGTACTTGCTGAGTTTGTCCTTCTCGGCCTTCACGAGGTTCTCGTCATGCGGGATGGTGATGTCGACGAGCACTGCCCGGCGCTGGGACCGATCGACCAACACGATATCAGGCTTATTGGCGACAATAGTCCTGTCCGTGATGATAGAACGGTCCCAGTAGAGCAAAGCACGACCATTCTCGAGAACTGGCGCTGGTGCGTACTTATAGTACGGCACCTCAGACTCCACAAGGCCGTATCGAAGGGCAAGTTGCTGGTGGATGATCCTGGCCACCTGGTTGTGCCTGTGCAAGTACTCGCCGTTAGCAAGATGCGAACAACCGGAAATGATATGTCGGAGAGACTCTCCAGGACGGTGGCATGCCCGACAGATGTCGACCGTACCGTCCTTCATGATATATTTCCGGTAGTTGTTCGTCTTGATAACTTCGTCCGCAATCGCACAGGCAAAACCCTCGGTTTCCCCAAAGAGGTCACCGAAACGTAACCAGTTCACCGACGCTAGCAGGTCCACATCGGGCCCTGTTAGGGCCCGATAGAACCGCCCGTGCAGCTCCTTGCCCTTCCATACGTCCCTGCGATCCTCGATGCTCAGCACCGATGGTTTGCGCCAATTCTCGTTTGCCAAGGAGAGCGGCGTGAGGCCCCTGTCAACTGCCACAACATCACGATGCATCCCACTCTCGCTGTTACGGAAAAAATCCCTGAGACTGCACACTTCGCGGTTGTGTAGGTTCTTGGCATTTAAAATGCCTCGACCCCCCCACTTCCGCGGAATGTGCAGTCTCATAACAGACGAGCGCGGGTGTAGCATGCGATGTGATGTGAGCAGTTGACGGACCCTCCTGTCCAGGGCGTCCAGCTCAGTTTGAGTCCACCTCAATATGCCAAAGGAGTATATCAGCAAAGGCATCACCCAACCGTTGAAGGCACGCACCTTGTTGCCGCCAGACAAAAGACTGTTAAGTACTTTTGTTAGGCGACAAAAGAAGCGCTCCTTCACCGATTTTTTGATGTCCTCTACCGATATACCCAACGACTCTGACATACCGAGGTATTTATAGGTTTCGACCTCGGAGAGAGATCTGAGAGTCATCGCCTCAGAAAGCTGTAAATTTGGAGAATTCACAACTTTCCCCCGCTGTACATGCATGACCGCACACTTGTCTACACCGAATTCCATCCTGATGGCGCTGCTAAAAACCTCTGTGATTTTTAGCAGCTCCATCAAGTCCTGGCGTTTTGGTGTAAACAGCTTGAGATCGTCCATGTACAGCAAGTGAGAGATGACTTGACCATCTCTTCGAAGCCGATAGCCTAGTCCTGAATCCTTCAGCAAAGTGCTGAGAGGGTTCAGAGCCAGGCAAAACCACAATGGACTAAAACTGTCACCCTGGAATATGCCTCGCTCAATCCTTAACAAATCCTGCGGGCCAGAGGTGCCATGCCCACTACCTGGTTGACGAAGGACTGTGGTCCATTGCCTCATACATGCGCCTAAGAATGATTTTAGAGTTGTATCAATTTTATACAACTCTAAAACCCTCTCTAGCCATGAATGAGGCACTGAATCATAGGCCTTCTTATAGTCAATCCAGGCAGCGGAGAGGGCTCCTCTATTTCGCCGGACTTGCTGGCTAATGGCCGTGTCGATGAGGAGGAGCTCCTTAGTACCACGGGACCCAACCCTACATCCATTTTGAGCGTGGGCCAAAACGTTGTTCGCAACGATGTGCGCGTTAATTTTATTTCTCAAAATGGATGTAAGGAGCTTGTAGATGGTAGGCAAGCACGTGATGGGTCTGTAATTTTTGGCTTCCGTGGTACTACCGGACTTGTGGAGCAGAAAGGTGACACCGGTGGTCATAAAACTGGGAAGGGAACCGAGCTCAAGGGCTTCTTGGAATTGTGTCGCCAAGCGATCATGCGAGCATCGAAGCCATTTTATCCAGAAGTTGTGCAACCCGTCCGGCCCAGGACTTTTCCAGTTCTGTGCCGTACGGATCGCACAACTAACGTCTACGGAGTCTATTAAAATAGACCCCATGGGTTCGATGGACTCGCATTCCCGCTCGATAACACGCATCCAATCACCCTCCGTGTGCTCGACGGGCACCGACCAGATACCGCGCCAGAAATTAATCATGGCGTTTGCATCTGGCAGCTGCCCGTCATTCACACGTTGCTCAGTTTCTTCCCAGCCTCGGTACACCTTCCTTTGGTCACTTTGGAAGAGGCGATTTTGCCAGTATCTATCCACACGCTCTCTGTAGCGACGAATACGGTTTGCCCATGCATAGACTTTCTGCTTCAGATAGTCGATGCGTTCCGTAACATTGGCTAGATAGTGCTGGGGCCTGATATCGGTCCCAGCGAATGCCTGAGTATTATTATTATTATTATTAACAAATAATGGTTCAAGAGTTTGTGGTAGCAACCCTGGACTCTTGCATGTATTGCTTGTAGTAAAGTCAACTTAACGCAATTCATAAATCGCGGCATTAAGTCCGACATTGCGATCACTTACTCCAATAAACGTGTCGTCATCAATAAGTATTACTAATAATTCAGGCACAATAATAATAAATGCGACAGTTTCTAACGTAATGTGTCTGTGTGTGGAAATGTTTTTGTTTTGTTGTGTTGTTGTCCCCACTCATACACTTTTCCGTCACTTGATGTTGTTGTATGTTTGTGTGGGGTTGGAGACAGTTGTTCACTTGATGATAAGTCTTGACCATAACCCTCTAGTTACTAACGTCTGCCAGCTATTCTTGTATATGCAATTTTGTTTCACTCTCCATTGCACTTGACCACGAACCGGAAGACGCAGCGTAGGTAGGCCTCCCACTAGATGGATCGACGACATAGTGAGAGTCGCGGGCATCCAGTGGATGCAAAAGGCAGGCTGTCGTTCAGTGTGGAGGTTAAAGGGGGAGGCCAATGTTCAGCAGTGGACGTCTTCTGGCTGATGATGATGATGATGATGGTATAAAAAGGCGCTATATCATTATCATAAATTACTTGAAGCTGCAAAAACCTCACCTGCTGAAGTGATGCGCAGGTGAGGACGGCAGTGAGCAGTCAACTAATGTATTGTGGCAAGAGTCAAACAGTAAAATATAAATATAAGTTGTTACTTATATTTATATTTTACTGTCAGTTAGTTTTTTCTTGGCTTTTCACCAACACATACTTATGTTCCGCATCCAAAAAAAAGTTTCGTGTACCCATGGTTTTACCTTTTAAAAATAAAATTTCGACAATTCCGTGTAAGAACGCTTCCAACATGTAGGTCAAGGTTGTGTCAGCTCATTCCTTGGGTTTAACACGTCCACCTCCGTCGTCAGATAAATGCAAGTCCACGACCGACCTTGCAACTTCCTCGTTTGTGCTCCTGAAGTAACTAGGTCAATGTAACTGTGCCGTTGAAGCTTTATCACGATTTTTATTGGAGTAAGAAGTTCATCTTTAATGATATTGAATTTGGTTAGGTTGGTGCTGATTTTAGGGTTTTTGTAATGAGAAAATAATTTCAGATGCACACTGAAACTCAATTAGTTGCTCAGAACTCATTAGAAATTACTAGTTTCAAGTGTACAGCACTTTCTTACACGTAGGGTTTTTGGAACAAAAATTATATTACATTCTAAAAACTCAGAGCAAATAAAAATACAGAGTCCCTACGGCGCACTGCCAAAAAGACGCCAAAATCGCATCCAAAACTACGTGAATTCCCTATAAATACACGACTCACGCACACATACGCATTCAAAACTACGTGAATTTTTTGTCAGAACGTCGTACTAAAAACATCAGTTTTAAAAAGAAAGAATGACTTCTTGCAGTGTTAAGAACTGTTAAAACAGCCCAAAAGTAAATAAGAAGAAGGATGGAATATTTCCAGATGTAAGCATCTATATTATCACTTAATTTGATGAATTACACGACACGAACTTCGACTACGCACACATGTTTCAAAAAGTGGCTTCTCTTTTCGTGTTCGCAGTAGTCCCTCTGTATTTTTACTCTGAGTCTAAAAACTAGTCTTTTTCAAATAGCATGGCACTTGACAAGTGGTTTGACAGTACGATGTAAGGTAATTTGTAAATATTGAAGTGACGTCTCAGAACTAAATTAGAGATAGCTAAGCACTACTAAAAAAACCAGTAGCGAAAGCTAGTATATTAGTGGTGGTTGTCCAGTGACATGCTATTTGAAAGAGACTATCGTTTTTAGAATGTAATATAATTTTTGTTCCAAAAACCCTACGTAAAAACATAAAAAGCTTAGAAGAAAAAGCTTAGATTTAGTGTGAGATCTCAGTAAATAAAGGGTTTATTTTCTGAGGTTACCGAACAAACTTAATCCACGAGTTCGGTACGTTTAGTGGACACCATTAGGAAGATAATATTAAGTCTTTTGATGAATTTTTAGCTGTTATAGAAATATGAATCACTTTTTTTTAATGTCATGACATGAAGCGTCGGGAACGAGAGAATAATAAACCTGTGGTTCCCGTAACGTCTGTATATACAGCGATACAAAGTTAGCTACAGTCACATATCAAAGCCCGGTTAAAATGTTAACTCCTATTTATTATTACTTATTAAAATAATTGACAGAAAGGGCAATTAAGTGATACTCCCTCGTTCGAGTCCTGCTAACGGCTTCCATATCTCAACATGTTGTAATTGGTAACAAAAGCATGACACCGATGAGTCTCGGTGAGTTATCGGTGGAGTGTGCTGCTGTCGGCTGGGAGCAGACACAAAACGACTCAGTGGTCTACTGAGTGCGTAAATCAACCTCACCAGCTGTTTACTTACGGATGGACAATAAGAATGCGAAAGATTGGTACAGATAACGACAAAATACAACTATCTGGTGTTACAAGTATCCATAGGCAACGGTGACTGCTTACCATCAGGCGGCCCGTTTGCTCATTTGTCACATTCATCACGATCAACCGCAATCGTAATGGAAAGTTGACGAAAGACGATGAACTCGAAGGTGACACTTTACAAATTCATGAATGTATAAAGTAATTTTTGGTTGCCCTGAGTTACTCCACCGATGTATTTAAAACTAAATGTAGATCTAGTGCCGCAGTTTTCTGTGAATATAACGGTAGTTACGCTGGTGGCGGTTACCATATTTCACACATTTTCACCATTCACGGCAGACTTGCCTGAAGTTATGCTCTAACAGTGTGCTTGTGTGCGTGAGTGTACGGAACCGTCGGCTGGAAGAGTGCCAGGGACGGTCAGTGTCAGTGTGGACGTGCCCAATTGTTGCCTTTAATGGGAGGAATCGACATTAACTTACAATGAATACGTAGCTGCATATTTTTTAGGGAAAGAAAGAGTCGTATGGGCGTTATGTTATCTTTATTTTACAACTAGCGGTTCGCCCCAGCTTCGCACGGGTATAGATTATATCCTATGTCACCCGGGGATAGTGTAGCTTCCCAACAGTGAAAGAATTTTTCAAATCGGTTCAGTAATTTCGGAGCCTATTCAATGCAAACAAACAAACAAACAATCAAATCTTTCCTCTTTATACTATTAGTATAGATGTGTGAGTTGTTTGTTTGAATGAAATTGTTTAGATAGCTTATACTACGGAATATTTTTTAGTCTTGGGGAATATATAGATTTTATATTTCTTACGAGAAGGAAATTAATATTATACATAAAATAAAAATCTATACTAATATTATAAAGAGGAAAGATTTGATTGTTTGTTTGTTTGCATTGAATAGGCTCCGAAACTACTGAACCGATTTGAAAATTTTTTTCACTGTTGGGATGCTGCACTATCCCCGGTTGACATAGGCTATACATCCCGGCTTCGCCCGTGCGAAGCAGTGGCGGCCTACTAGTAATAAATAAAGATAGGAGGGCAAACCGTGCCGCCCTTCAGTTAGCTATTATGTTGATTAATGTTGATTTACACAATGTATGTAATTAGAATAGGTACTCCAGTAATGATAGTTATCATTTGGACAAAATTTAAGTAAATTGCATCCTTAGCATTATCGTTTAGATATCCAAGTTTTTATGTAACTTGTTTACTTACCGTACCGGTCTATTAGAAACAAAACAATTTCTCAGAACATGACATGTACTAAATCTTCAACCGAGAATGAATTAATTTGTTTTACCAGAGTCCTCATAGGTACGTTCTCTTTCAGAACATCATTATTGTTTCGTTCAAACGAACCGACGGACGGACGGACGGACGCAGCGGCACGGTTGGTCCCAGAGCTCTTCTCCGAACGACAGACACAAAGACACGATTACTAGAATTCTCTGTAATATTACCAAAAATACTATTTCTAATTACTGAAATTATTTCCATAAGTTATTCTCAAGCTAATTTGAACTCTATTGCTTGGTGTTATGGTTCATATGATAGAGCAGATGTGAAGGAACGTCCGCAACTACATCATTTATTCACTGAGACAGACATCTCGGAGATTCATCTCGGGGATTATTTTAAGAGGAGACATTTTGTAACTCATTGTGGCGTAACTTTGCAGTAGGTATTTTGCTTATCAGAAACAAAAGATCTCTACACATAGTTAGTAAGGTCATTACTATTATTTAAAAGAAATATCTAACATTTATAATCTTTGTTACAGGTATGTTTCGAAAAAATAAGGAAAGGAACATTATCAACTGCAACGTTGGTAAGTTAACTAGTTTTATTGTACTGATACTTATTTGGTGTCTCTGTATGGCATTTGAATTTGCAGCAATTGCAGCCTGATTAAAAATCAGGCAATAAATTATTATTTACGTCACCTTCCGCTAGCAAAATGGACATAGCAAGTGAAGGGGACAAGAGCAACTTTTTTTCAATAACATGCGGGTTAGATATTTTACCATTACTATTAAAAATGTACCAGAAATCATCAGCGGTAAGTTGATTGAGAGGAAAAAGCTAGTTTCAAGTGTTTAATAGGGCATACCACGGCCAAGAAATTTGAAGAATAGGTATTTAGCATTTATCTATTACTGTCCTCTGACCTCAAGCCTCTCCCAGTAGAGCGCAATAGGGACAACTGCAGCTCGGATCGATTATACCTACGAAAAGTAGACCGTCGTCTCGTATTTTTCTGTTTCCTCATTCAAAACTAAGCTGATTTCATTTTTTTTAAATTAATAGTTGTGAAAAGGATTTAACTATGTATCTGTCATTTATTTTTGTTTCATAAATACGTTTTTTTTAAAGATGTCTGAACATGCCGGTCAAAAAAATTGATTTTTGGGATATTTAAAGGCTCATATTTCTTATAGTAGTTAACTTATTAGAAAAAATAAATGATATAAGCATGATAATAGAGGATATAAATTTTATTTAAAAAATACAGTTCTAGCTGTATTATTTTATTTTATTTATTTATTTTTATTATCTTAGAGAAACTAACGGTCTTATTTAACAGAATTAATAATTAGCTAGAGACAAAGGGGCCAAACAACGATCAACGGTGTATCCAGGGAGGAAACAATGGACAGAACGCTGCCCGTGTGCCCACAAGCTAAGTAAAGTGTGAAGCACGTGTCCGAATTACCCTCACGGTCCGTGTTGAGTGGAAACGCAGTGCGACACTGCACTGCGTTTAAAGACAAACGATCCATGGAGTCGCCGTACAATGCATCCACATCACAACATGGACAGATACAGACCTCTCGACTCAAACTGACGCAGCGTACGCAACTGTATTTTATAGAAATAAGCATTTTGTGTTATCAATTACACATTTTTACTATTTTCCTTAAATACTCATGCAGGTAGTGAAATAGTTTTTTTATAAAAGTACCTATAAATCATAACTCACGCAGGGAGCTATTTCTAAGTATTCAGTTTTTCCATTAAGATAAAAGTCTGTTAGAAAACAAGTAAGCTGCTTAAAGTTATTTCTCTCAGGTTTAACTAGAAATCCAATAAATAAGGATTAATTTGGTTCAGTTAGTTAGCAATTATTTGTATTGGGGATTAAATGACTAGACAGAGTGTTTTAAAGCGAGGTAATTAATTTTACTTTACGTTTTGCATCGCCGCGCGGGGCCCACACTCCGCGGGTCTCCGCTGTATTAGGTTTAGCAGATACACAAGTAGCAACTCTGGAAGTAACTGTTTTTAACTAATTGTTTCTTGTTAACTGTTTCTATTTGTTTTTTTTATTATTTTTAAACTGTAAGTCAAGTTTCAACTGATGATATTCATCAGACAACACATGACCTGAATGAACTGTATAAAAAGTTTTTAGGTAAGGCAAGGTGCTTACCTTATATCGATATGGCTTCTCGTTGTTCGCTGAAAATCTATTCAGTCATTATTTTATTGAGTAGGTATTTGTTTGAGATACTATCTGTGTAAAGAATAATATAATCTATAATGGTATTCCTGAAAACAATACTTCACTAGAGAAGCGCGAGCTTACCATCGGTAAAAAAGCTTTAAGTACTTACTTCACGCCATAAGCCATCAAGAAAAAGATTTAACAATCATAACAGAGGGTTCTTTCTTTGTCAGTCGGGCGACGGAGAATAAACAAGTGGAGCGACAAATTGTTCATTTAAATTGCATGAAAAACGGATCAGATACCTTCCGAGAAGGAGACTGTTGGCATTCACCGCGTCCACAGAAAACACAGTTTAAAATTGTATAAGATTATTAACTGTATTTAATCAAATTGTTCGATATTTCTACAATATTTTCTGGTGCCAGTATTTTATTATAGTTAAAATGATGAAAGTTGTATATTATTTACGTTTTGACCTAGTAATAACTAGCATGCTGTGTTCACAGCTTTTAGAATGGACACTGAATGTTCCTTATATAATATATTTTGTAGTGTTAACGGTGTCACATTCAATTAGTGAACCGAATAAAAAAAAAAAAAAAAAATTTTTGGTAAATATCTGGTCACACATTTAGTGGCCGTACTGAAAACGAAGGTGTTTAAATAAACTAGCTTTCAGGGTTCCGTGGTACTATTTGGAATTGTCATTCAACATAACGGTGGGTGAAAGGGTGACGTACTTATGTTATCTGCTCGACGGGCCACAAATCAACTTATTATACTTTTTTATGGTTGACAAGCTTGGTGTTTGACCACAACTCACATGTTAAGCAACTATAAAAAATTGGGTTGCAATTTTTTACCTCCGATGCATAAATAGTGATGTTTAGTTTTAACGTGTGTATCTGTATATGTCTGTGGCATCGTAGCTCATAGATGGCTGAATCGATTTTGATTTAGTTTATTTTGTTTGAAAGGTGACTTGATTGAGATCATTTTAGCTATGATTCATAAAAATCTGTCTAGCCGTTTGAAGATTATTAGATCTTTTATCTGGGATTTAAAAAAGTCTATTGATACTTGTTTAGATTTGATAAATTGATGAACTGTTTATTATTCACACCATTAAATTTGATACAGAGGGAAAAAAATCTCAAAAACTAGTGTAACAACTAGTTTCTATGATTGCTTTAAGTCCACTTTGTTTTGAAAAGCATTACGCGTACAATTCTAATTTATTATCATAGTGATTTTCATTTAACTCCGTTGATATACGCGGAGTGTTACGGCGTCCCTTGTTATTATACCGTTTACATCTAAGTCTGGTAATTTGCTATACAAGTCATGTTCCTACAATTTAGGCTAAACCCTCACGTTCCCGGCGCGTAAGCTGTCCTTATCTGGGAACCGCCACTCCGCTGCTGCGGCTGCCGGCAGCCGGCACCCGCTGTGTTGCCAGCTCAGTCACACATAAAATGGCAAATTTGCTATAAAATAAAGCGTACAAAAATATTTTATTTCTATATATCCAGCCAAAGTTTCAATAATAATGACATCGATTCTGATGTTCTCTAAACTAAACTAAATTTGACAGCTCTAAAATTGTTGGCATCCTTCTTTCACATATTACATTAGTTCACATACACATCATAGATAATAATTTTAGTCCTGTCAGATTGGTTTAGTTTAGTGAGTGTTATGGCAGAATTGACGCCATTATCCATCCTGTTTCTATACAAGATTACAATAAAGATTTCTTAAGTTTTCACAAGTATGACCAAATTGTAATATATTTTTAACGGATTTAATCGCGTGTTTTGAACACTTTGCAGTGTCCATGGACTACCTGTGACCACGGACATTGCAATGTTGTTGACCAAATTCAGACAAATGTTTAAATCTACCCAAAACTTACAGTTGCCTCCTTTCGAAAAAAAACTGCAAAGCAAAAATATTCAACCCGCTATTTTCTATGTTATTTTACAGAACAACACTGAATCTACTGTTATGACAGATGGGTTGGCAACACTAAGTCCTCTAACCCGCTACCCGCCATTTTTTCCGGCTCAGTGTGCGTCAAATATTGTCCGCCGAGAAGTATTTGCATACATTTCCATAATAAGTAATCCGCGTTGTTTGGTGTTGTAAGTGCCGCGGGGGAGGTAAGCTCTTAGAGCGGTGTTATTGTCAGGTAAGGAGAGAGATTATACAGCTATTCACAACAAAAAACTTACTTTATTTAGTCTTTTTTAAACCAGAGATGAGTAAAATACCCGGTACTAAAATGTCTAACTTCTACTATTTTTTTTAGGACAGCTTTTATTTGTATTTAAATTGTTTGTGTGTACCGCGTGGACAGCATTCTGTCCATCCTGAACAACGGCGTGGTTCAGTAGCTAAACCACTTGTTCATCAATCACTACCTCACTACTACTACAACTACTACTAACTAAAAAAAACTTAAATTTGATTTAAATGACTATGATGACTTACCGTGCTTTTTTTTATTTTGGTAAAAATTATAGACATTCAAAACATTTGTTCAAACCGCGAAACTTTATAAGTGACTTAATTTAAATAAACAAAATACACGCCAACTAACACTAAACTACTTAGCATAATATACAAAAACAATTGAACTCCCCAGACCGTTGAAGGTCTAGAGACAATACAAATACTCGAGCTCACTGCCAGTTGGCAGCGTACCCAGCATGCTGGTGGCATTACCGCGCTGAATAATATCCATTGAGTCAGAAACAATCCAGTATTTTGGCCACGAGGCGAGGCGCTCTAAAATGAAGTTATAGATAGATAGATAGAAACTCTTTATTGTGTACACCAGAAATAAAAATTACAACACGATAGAAAACACTTACGAGCTAGTGCCACAAGTGGCGGCCTTATCGCTAAAAGCGATCTCTTCCAGGCAACCATTGGATGGAAAGAATGTACGTAACAGAAACGACGGGGGATGCTAAAACACTTTTAATGATACCATTAAATAAATACTACTAAATGATATAATATTTATTATACATAGTATAATAAATACTATAATATTTATTATACATAGTATAATAAATATTATATAAATATTATCCATACATACATAAACACACATAATACAGACGCGACAAGTAATTGCATACTATACCCTAGTATATATGTTTAACTATGCTATATTATATTGTTATATTGACCGAGCTATATTATGGTTGTTTTCAAGAATTTTTCAGAATGTTTTCCCATTTTTAAGAGATAAATCTAAAATCATTAAATTTGATCTGAACAGTTTTTTAATAGGGCCTTTATTAAGTAAACAAAATACAAGCTAACACTAACACTACAAAAACAGTTAAAATGCCCATAGACCGTTGAATGTCTAAAGACTCAAGTGCTCAAGGCCACTATCAGTTGGCAGCGTACCCAGCAAGCTGGCAGTATTACCACGCTGAATGGCAATGCTACAGATTTATTGTTTGGACATATACCTTCTTCTACATATAGACAAGAAGCACGTTCATAATGATGTAAGCAGTATATTATCTCCCAGCGTCACGTCGCTAAGCTGGCGTTATTCAGTGCGAGGGTGGCCTGCGGTGGCACTGCGTTACCACTTGCCCTCTAGTTCAATAGTTGAATCGAGTCTCGGAGTTATTTAGTTTATTTATGATTTATGTCCAACTGTTTGTTAAATGGAACTTCTGAACTTGGTGATTAACGACCGAACCAACAACATTATCGTTTTGCTCGTGGAGAGAGAGAGTTAATGTTTGGTTTGTGAATGGTTTTATTTCAAATAGAAACGGTTTTTAACCGACTTCGAAAAAGGTGGGAGGTTCGCAATTCGGACCGTATTTTGTTTTTTTTATATTTTTTTATGTATGTACATCTATTACGCCGGCATCTGTAAACCAATTTGCGTGCTTCTTTTTTATTATCTTGCAAAAGAAACCCGCGAGGTGGTCCCACAATGGTTCATTAATTAGGGCTCAGTAGTTTTAAACCAGCTCAAATAATATGGATATTTTGCTACTTTGTACCACGCGATACTTTTGTTTTGTCTTTGTACAAAACGCCTGAAGCGTTTTGTACTAACAAGGAGGTATTTATGCATGAATGCGTAATCATATGCCACAGTAAATATGCCAATACAAAGAAGAAGAAAAATATTTTACACGGATTTTGAAGTCGGTGGGAACAACTACAAAAAAGTTTTTAAAATTTAAATCTAAGTTTGATAATAAATATAGTTCCCGCCCGACTTCAAAATCCATGTACTAAGCAACAAATCTATCAACAGGATTTTGACTTCTATGGGATACATAACATTACTCGTTTAAGTTATTTATTCGTGTTCTTAGTTAAGATGTTTCCAGAGCTCAGCTCAATATTTAATTTTTATGCACAGTTTTTATCGTTTTTTTTTTGTTGCCATTGTGTCCTATAATCATTTACGTCAACTGTCCTATATTTACTATATTTCTAAATAGCAATCCTAGCTCTTATAACTACGTGAGTTGAAGCAGTAATCCGAGCTACCGTTTATTTACAGAATTAGAATATTTTTTTGGTAAATTAAATCAAATTCCAGCGACGTTTCGTTTTCTGGCTTAATTACATACTATTATCTTTTATGATACAGTTATTAGGGTCGAGCCACACCGGGGGAATTGCCGGTGTTTCGCCGAAAGGTAACGAAAACGATTATGTAATTAACTAATAATATGCTTTAAACTAAATTAAAAAGTTTTTTGGTAACTGTTATTGTATTGTAAAATGAATATTCCGTCAGATGGCGTATTGTGTAATTATAATGAAACGGTTGTAAGTACTGGTTTCGATTGAATCAAACAAATTGGGCGTGTAATTGAATAAGTTGATAATTTTTTTGTTAATAAATTAAACAACAATATTGAAACTACACTCTAACCTTCCATTCTATTCATTCTTGTTTGATACATACATGAGAGTTTTGAAATGATCAGCTCTAACACGCGGAAATATGAAATATCTTTAGTTTTCCGAAATAATGAGATTTTCGCACATAATAGAAGTACATTATTATATCACAAAATGAACAAAATTTACTTAGAAATTATTTTTAACACAAAAGATTTCGAAAAAAATATTAAGTTTTATTAAACATAATTTTTGGTCAATTATACTGTACAATACTACCTTTCCATAAGCAAGCAACTAAGTATGTAAGGTAATGGTCCGTCCGCACGGTCCGGCGAGCGCGTCCGCCGGCCGTGTCCGCCGGCCGGGTGACAGGCAATCATGTAAGGCCGTGTTAATCCATCAGTGGACGGCACCGTGTGCGGAGCGCTGGGGCTCAGGATTAGCAGCAGCGTGGCGTTCTACCAAATTGCAAATGTCAAAGACGACTGCCTACATAATGATGCATGTACTGGGTTGTGTAGGACTTACTTACAGTTGAGAATCGAGCTTTATAATAACTCTTTTACCTTAGCATCATCATCGACTGATCCTTCAGCTCCCTGGGCATAAGCTTTTTCCCTCTTTCGCCAATATTCTAAGTTTAACGCTATCTCCTCCATGTACTTCCGCAAAACTTGGTTATGTCATTCCACCACCGCTGGACTGGTCTTCCGGGACTACACTTACCCTCGCGTGGCCACCGTCTCATTACAGATCTACTCCACCTGCCGTCGCCGCATCTGGCCAAGTATCCATCGCCACTGGAGTTTAGTTATACGGGATCCGGTATATTTCATTTTGGTCATTTTTCGGATCTCTGTTAGTAAATAAATAAGGTACGTCAGAAACACTGGCCACAGGGCTGGCTCAGGGCACACCCACGTCTTGAGTTACTGCTATACAGTAGTACTAGAAATGATAAATAGTAAGTAAACATAGCGGTTGGTCGTCGTTCTGAATCCGTGCGTACAACGCGAGCGCGGCCGCGCTGCCAAACTTCACATACCCATCATCAGCCTGTAAACGTCCACTGCTGAACAAAGGCCTCCCTCGTAGAGAGGGGTGTTGCCATAATCCCCACGCTTGGCAAGCGGCTTGTGGATCGCAGTACGTTTACCGTGTACTAATAGGACGCTGCTGCCTAAACTTATTTTAACCTAACTAATCCTATCCGCTCTGAATTTAGTTTGGATTGCAAACTAGAACTATTCATTTCTTTTGCGAACCCGCGATGTAATTTCCACTTATCTGTAAAGCAAAACGCGTAATTAAAATCACGCGTCATTGTCTATTCATCACTCCTGACATTGTCAATAGCACAGGGCTTGCAAGCAAAGTGACCACGTGATAAAGCACAGTGACCTGAGCTGACTCCAAAAACAAGCTTGCCTCAGTTAAACGAGTGACTTAGTTTATTATACGAAATTTCTTTGCAAGTGCAATCCCTTTCAATTAGCCGTTTGTTACGTACAAGCCGTATTACACTTACAGCCACACCCTGAATCCCCTCTCTGTTGGCTTACTTAGTGCGCGTGCCGTCCCTGTGCGGTCAGTTTAGTGAAGCAGTCTAGACTCCACTCTCCAGACCACAGTGACCGCCACTATTCTTAGAAGAACTCACTTTCTATAGAAACTCTTCGTCATCAAGGACCACTATATGTTGGCCTAGTTTCCGTCATTATTTGAGGGCGTGCTGCAGTAGAAGTTATTTAAAACTCCGGTTAGAAGAACAGAATTTAGTTTTGAAGAATCTGAAAGTTTTGCGTCGTTTTACGTGACTACCAATAATGCAAATAAACTACCCACTTGCGTTTATTATCAACCCATTTCTGTCCACAGCTGGACATAGGCCTCTCCTACAGAACTCTATCAGGAAAAACACTGCAAGTTTGTCAAGTGGCTTGATAACTCAGCGTACCGCATTTTTTGTATCGTCATAAGAACACTTTAGGGGTAGTTTATATAACTCCATTCGCTCGGCAAATTGCTTTCGAAGAGTTTTTAGCTACTCTGGCTCAATTTGACATTTTTGTATTGACGTTTAACGTGCTACTGCTAAGACGATGGAAATTGAATTGAATTACACTTCGTGCTATGTAGTTGGCACATGAACCGATATGCAAAGTATTTGAACTCGAGGTGTTTATCTAGCTGAGGAATCCAGTCTTATGCCTTACTTGACGTGGCCTCACCTTTGACACACCTTTGGCCTCTCCCACGTTAGGCAGACAGATCTCCAAGTGTTCGCGTCCAGTCACCGCTGCCTGCTTCATGTACACCGCTCCACCACTTTATTGCCAGTTAAATGTAAAACTTTTTGTATTTCCGAACTTATTTCCCATTTCCTCATTCTGATATAACAAAACAAATATACGTAAACATTTGTCCCCATTTCCCTTCAAGAAAATAAAAACGTAAGATAATGTAGGAAGAAACTTTTATTGCTGCGATATATTCTTCCATTCGGGGCAACTGTTGCTCCCTTGTAATGAAAGGCGTACATTACATCACGGGACGGTAATGTAGTGCTCGAGACTGCCTTCACTAGTTCACGTTACGAGGCTGGAGGACACAAATGTTTCAAGAATCAATAAAACAAAAAAAAACAGATATTATTACTATTTATTTTATTGATCGGCTATAAAATTAATTAATTACATTTTAATCCAAGATAATATTATCAATCAACACGAGTCGCGGGCATCTAGTGGATGCAAAAGGCAGGCTGTCGTTCAGTGTGGAGATTAAAGGGGGAGGGCTATGTTCAGCAGTGGACGTCTTCTGGCTGATGATGATGAAGAAATATTATATCATCATTATTAGCAATCACTACCAACATGATTGTGACTGTTTCGTAGTCGATATTCCAAATACCCAAACCTAGCGCTTTGATTATTTTACTGAGCGAACTGGTAAACTGTAGTGCTATAGTGAGTCGGTTTCTTCTCAAGCGTTCTCCATTGTACCTATTTCGCATCATCGCTTAACATCAACCGAGATGGTGGACAAAGAAAAACCTATCATTCAATAATAAAAAAATATCCTTCATTACCCAGAGTTGGACTTATACCTTGATATTATTTAACCTCTCCCGTCTCAAATAATTCATCATCATCATCATCATCAACCATTCTCCACCCACTGCTGGGTATAGGTCTCCTCTTTAGCGCGCCATCTTTTCCGATCCTGTGCTAGCCTTGTCCACTGTTTTCCTGCTGTCCTAACGATGTCGTCCGACCCGCGCGGGCTGGTGGTCGGCCCTCAATTAATTAAACAAAATATATCTGTAGATCGCACCATCAATCAGCAAAATGTAATCAAATGCAACCCAAATCAGGTAAAAAACTTAACATTATTTTATTTTCCTCATTTCCTTCCAATCAGCTCCTTCGACAAAAGTAAACTTCAGCCGTGCTATAGTTATATCTTTTGAGACCACTTCATGTCTGCAGCCTCAAGGTAGCATTTAAAAGGTCCATCCATCCACCGACATGTTGGTTGTCTTACGGCCAGGGACCGACTATTAGCGGAACATGTTTATACCGAGAGGCGTATAATTCATTACCGGTAATTACTGCGTATTACCGAGCCGCGGTATTACTAACTGCACTACCGCGACCGGTGTGGTCTCCCAGCAGATATTATAACGTAGGGTGTAGTTACTAGCTGCGATTGAATATTACTATCTTTATAGATAACATGCTAATAGAACCTGAATAACAAGCCACATTATTGCATGTTATTAATAAATCGCTGAGAACTTATCATCTTTACGTTGTTCTAAAATGTTACAAATATACATTAGTTAGTTTCATATCTATATCTATACTAATATTATGAAGAGGAAAAATTTGATTGTTTGTTTGTTTGTTTGCATTGAATACGCTCCGAAACTACTGAACCGATTTGAAAAATTCTTTCACTGACGGGAGCTACACTATCCCCGGGTGACATAGGCTATATATACCTATATATGCTAGTAATATATAAAACGGAGATGGTATGACAAGTGCACTGTAAATCTTCATCTTCCAAATAAAAATACTAAAATGTCAAAACGTTATTAAGAAACCAATACAATTAATTACTTCAAAGGCAACCTGAGCAAACAATGATGCTACTCGAGCAAACAGATACTGAACTTTAACGTTCATTGCCTAAGTTTGCTTTTGAATCGACAATTAACTTCAAAACGCGCCGTAATTGTGAGAAATAATAGTCAGAGTTCGTAGGCGAGTGTGTAGGCGGCCTTATCTATTAAGAGGTGATCACACGCGCGCATACAAATTGTCACATTAAAGAAGCGAGCGCGCGCTCTTACAGCGCTCTCGGATGAAGCTGTATTGAATATTTATCGGCGGCGCGGCTCTTCGGTTATTAAGAACATTCCGAAAGCTATTTTAATTACTGATTATCTTAATTATCTAATAGATAAAATCACAGCCCACTCAGAACAGTAATCAAAAGAGATAAAACGGTGGGTTTACACTATGTAGAGTTATAAAAAGCTGAATGTTTTGCAGTGAGTAAAAGTTTAAAATGCTTTTAGCAGATCAAATAGCGGCGGGAACCGATACCATGTAGGTGTGGGCGCGGGATGTTTGGAAACTAATTTAATTATGTGTATAAGTGGATTGAGTAGGACGACTGCGGCGTGCGGAGTGTGGGGGGAGGGGCGCCCCGCCCCGCGCCGGTCAGCTAATTGAAAAACTTTATGTCGCATGATGAGGGTCGCGCCGTCGCACGATCCCGAGCGCTTTGTGTAGCCGCGCCTTTATTGAACGTTTTCACTGAAACTCCGACTGATTGATAACTTTTATGTGGATTGATTTCACCACTTTATCTTAATTTAACGAAATCTGTTCTACAGAATGCCCAATATTCATAACACGAACTGGTGAAGCATTGATATATTAAAAAAACAACACTACATGTGAGTGCTACCATAGTTTAAATAACACGTTTAATTGTAAGTTGATATTGTTCGTCTCGTAACAATGATCGTTGAGCCACTCTGCACACCTTCGGGCAGCTGCCTGGCCGGGAGCCCGACCTGTCGGAGGGACAAAACGCTCACAACTTTATACTAAATCTATACTGTATCGTAGACCGTAATATTGCTTTACATGGCGGTAGATGGCGGTCAAACGCAAGCCTTACTATTCAACAAAAAAAATGTGCGTTTTGCGGAATTTACTAGAATACCAGACAAGTTCAATTATAAAAAAATATAAAAAGTTATCGCTTCCGAATGTACGGAACCAGTTAAAAACGACAATTAAAACAATAGGGCGCGTACAGACCGCACGAAATCCGGCAGTAAGTTATCTTTATTCAAACCGGTGCCGGATCCGACCGTATCCAATTATGCGACGCGCACGGTTACAATAAAATACGGTTTAAAAAAGCCCGGATTAAAGATTTAAACTGGGGTTTTACATCGGGTCCTTTATCTCGCATTCGCGGATCAATGACCACCAACCGTACACTACATCAACTCAACATCGACTCGAAAGAGAAAAGCAATATAATGTAGGTACTTAAAGTTATAATTATGATTATTAACGGGATATTTACTGTGGTAAGGTTGTGAACAACCGTGATAGTTTAAAACAGTGTTTTATAATGTACTTATATCGTGACATTTTATGAAATATGGGAAATGAGCTCTCTCCTACTACATTTTCAATTAACTATAACTTGGGTATCTTCAAAAGGGCTGTTAATAAAGTTTTTAAAGGTTGGCACCGTATTTGTGATGCTCGTGGTTTTAAAGGTCCATAAGCGACGATGATCGCTTACAATTAGATACCCCGTTAGATTTTTTGCCTCTATGGTAAAAAAATATATTAAATTAATTAGTTCATTGTCCAGATTTGCATCCATAACTTATTCAAATATTAATTAACTAATGTATAGAAAATTTCAATTTCAAAATCAAGATTTATGATTAAAATAAATTAGTTGATGAACAGTTAAGCTGACTTCCATTAAATTGAGTGTGAAAGTAGCTTATATTCTGGGTTCATATACAATATATTATAGAATATTTATCAAAAAATACAGTTCCTTTCTTTAGCTATGTAAGTAAAAATATAGTTTTGTTTTTTATTAATAGAGTTTCAAATTACTGTAGAACAAATTTTACGTGTATAGCACTTACTACAAATCTAAGAGTCGTAAATTACATTTTATTTATGTTACACGGGAATTACTCACGTAAGATTAAGCGTGATTTAGCGTCAATAATTCCCGTGTAACATAAATAAAATGTGTGAAAACCACGTCAGTTTCAATAATAAAATAGTCGTAAATTAATTACTAAAAATTATTCTGAAAATAAATGACCATTGAATGCTTTAATTTTGAGTAGTGTCGGTGTTGAGGGGATATAGTCTGCAAACTGCTTTATCTCGCGAGTGTTACCCGCGGCAGGCGCGGCGGTGTGTCGCGTTATTACTCGGTCGCTCGTGGTGGCCGCTCCAGTGTAAATCATGCTTTATCGCGGCTGTTTGCTACATTTGATTATTTGAGTTAATTACTCGCGGATGTGAAAATATTTTTCATACGTTGGTGCGGCAGATGGGGCTTTGCTATTTTTCATGTAAAACCATATCGGGAGTGTTCGGGAGCCACGGGGTGTTTTATCAAAGGGGCAGTTAATTTAATTTTTGTTACCAAAAATTACATTGTTGTGATTTTTACAGACCCGCTCTTGTTATTGTTATTTACTTGCTGTGCCACGCGGTTTCACCCGCTTACACTCCTTCAGAAACTGTTAATGTTTTCAGGACAAATCTATCATAAATGTTTTCGACTCTCCTATAGATTTATACAAAATACCTCAGTGCCTTAAGACTAAAGTCTTCGACCAGTGTGTGTTATCAGTGATGACATACGGCACTGAAACATGGTCTCTCACTATGGGCCTCATAAGCAAGCTCAAAGTCGCACAACGAGCTATGGAGAGGGCTATGCTCGGGGTTTCTCTGCGAGATCGAATCCGAAATGAGGAGATCCGTAGACGAACGAAAGTCACCGACATAGCCCACCGGATTAGCAAGTTGAAGTGGCAGTGGGCAGGGCACATATCACGCAGAACAGATGGCCGATGGGACCGAAAGGTTCTGGAATGGAGACCACGGACCAGTAAGCGCAGCGTAGGACGTCCACCCACAAGATGGACAGACGACCTAATAGAGACCGCAGGGAAACGCTGGATGCAGGCCGCTTCCAACCGGCCCTTTTGGAGATCGATGGGGAAGGCCTATGTCCAGCAGTGGACGTCCTATAGCTGAAATGGTGTTACATTTATACGAAAATCACTTCCATCCGTTTATTTATGACAAAAACTAGACGCATGAAGGTGAAAAGAAGGACAAAAAACGTCATCGTATTTATAATATTAGCAGGATCTTGTACTAAGCTATTTTGTTGATGCTGCGTACCCACTCGTAAGAAAAATAAACAATTACCTAGTTATCGTATAATAGATTGTTCACGAAGACGATGTTCAGAAATATTATCACACGAGCGCTTACCTTCACGGTATAATGGTGCAATCAGCCGACCAGTTGCCGCTGCGAGATTCATGAGGAACGAATAACCGAATATTCCGATACAATTTCACTTTATTATTACGAGTTTTACATCGAGCGAAGGTTGAATTTGTACAGACTTTAAGGTTCTCGGTTGTTTAACTGTAACGAATTGAAAAGCTTTACTTACATTATCAAGTATAATTTTGAGAATATCTAGTTATAATAGCAGTAAAACTTAATTTTGCCTATGTTATAGTGCTAACATAAGGTTTAAAAATATTTACAAGGAAATAGCAAAAAACCTTAACCTAACTAATTAAATAACTATATACGTTACCGAACCATACCATATTTAGATAGCCCGTTGGTCCAGTTGGTAGTGAACCTACCTTCTGATCCTGAGGGCGTGGGTTCGATTCCCACCTAGGACAAACATTTATGTGATGAACATTTGTGTTTGTTCTATATCTGGGTGTTACTATCTATTTAAGTATGTATTTAAAAATACATATGTATGTATATCAGTCTCTGGCAACCATATCACAAGCTATGGTTAGTTTGGGGTCAGATGACCGTGTGTGCAAAAATGTCCCAACTATTTATTTATTTATACCACTTTAAAAAAAAAATTAGACATCTTATAATGTAGGTATCTGTTTTATTAAAATGCATCCTCTGCAAGCCTAATAACCTGAAATATATGAAATCTGAATTTGAACAACACTTCTCTCCTCTCTCAATGTCTCTACTTACCTATACTCTTTTAATATTATTTTGTATACTGCCTGACTTGTAATTCCTATAATTATTAATAAAGATATGTCTATGTCTATGTCTATGTCTAAAGATTGATATGCATAATTCTATTATAACAAATACTTTATAAAATCTCCAATTTATTGTGCAGAATGTTACCAGTTAAACATTTTCATTGCAGAATAAAAATACAAGGCAAGTTAAAAAACATACAGCTCTAAAGTATGTGTAGGCCGTTACTAAATTATTTTATCAACTTTTCGGTCCTTAGCGTAAAGCAGAGGCCAACAAAACATCGCAAGAAAATACGTCCGTTGAGTCGAGTCCGCCGCCCCCGCTGCGTCCAGGGGGAGTATATTAAATTCCGCGCGGACAACAATTTACTCATTACTGCGAGAAAGAACTCAACCAGGGGAGAGTGGGGGATTACAGACATCAACCGGGGGAGAAGGAGTGGAGAGATTAGAGGCATTTGTCGGCTGATGCAGACGGATGGCGGGAAGCTCTGACTGATGACGACTTTCTCGGCGAGACTTCACGAAAGAAACCGTCTGGAATCTGCGTCATGTGACTACTTGCACATTTATATTTACATACTGTTGAAGCTAAGCAGCAGCGTCCTATTAGTACACGGTGAACGTACTGCGATCTCCAAGCCGCCTGCCAAGCGTGGGGATTATGGCAACACCCCTCTCTAAGAGGGAGGCTTTGTTCAGCAGTGGACATTTAATGGCTGATGGTGTGTGGTGTGGTGTGTGAAGCTAAACATTCGGGACAACGATATTTAACTTGTCAAAATATAGCTACAATATATTATGTTGTTTGTCTGTAACGAAGTTGATGGTACTGACCTGGTACATTGAAATAATAAGGAAAAAAAAATAGGGATCCTTACTAAAACTCCAATAATGTAACCCAAGGGGTAAAAAAATAAAATTTACTATTTCAACTTTGCGTGTTTGACAGTTCTAAGACAGGACAACGTCTGTCAGGTCAGCTAGTTTACTATAATTACACTCTTCTTACAAAATAATATATAATATAATAAACTGAACGATAAATGTAAGTTAAACTGAAAGCTCGTGCAGCGGAACACCCCGCACAATGTTTCAGCAGAATTCCGCTTTAAAATAAAATCACATTACTCTCCAGTGCTCGCGTACAGATCGTGAAAAAGGAACATCTTCCGTGAAGTCGACGAGTGAGTCGCGCGACCGGGCGACAGTCGCGCGACGTGTCGCGCCCCGGCGGCGATAAATATACCGACAATGGCGACAGAACGTACCTATTCAACCGTAGGAATATTCTCCCAGTATATGAAGTACGAGCTATTAAAAGCCGGATTGTTTACGTACTTGGGCGACACTTCTGGAGTCGCATCCAAATTATTGTAACAATATTTTTCATGGAGTTATTCTACCGCGATGGCGTATAATTTATCACCATCATCATTTCAGCCGTAGGACGTCCACTGCTGGACATAGGCCATCGATCTCCAAAAGGGCCGGTTGGAAACGGCCTGCATCCCTGCGGTCTCTTTTAGGTCGTCTGTGCATCTTGTGGGTGGACGTCCTACGCTGCGTTTACCGGTCCGCGGTATCCATTCCAGAGCCTTTCGGCCCCATCGGCCATCTGTTCTGCGTGATATGTGCCCTGCCCACTGCCACTTCAACTTGCTAATCCGGTAACTTTCGTTTGTGTACGGATCTCCCGGATTCGAGCTCGTAGAGAGACCCCGAGCATAGCCATCTCTATAGCTCGTTGTGCGTCTTTGAGCTTGCTTAAGGCTACTTATTATCCCACAAAACTCTGTGGTTCCTGTTGTGCGGCTTGCTGGTGAAGCCGCAGGGCGCTGCTAGTCTATACTAATATTATAAAGAGGAAAGATTTGATTGTTTGTTTGTTTGCATTGAATACGCTCCGAAACTACTGAACCGATTTGAAAAATTCTTTCACTGTTGGGATGCTGCACTATCCCCGGTTGACATAGGCTTATCCCGGCCTACTAGTATTATATAAATGAGTAGTCCACTTCCAAACACCGCTGTCATAAGATTTATGATTTTTTTTATTTTGACAGATAACGGTTTAGAATTTAAAATACTATGAAACAGACTAACGATACGCAGTATCGTTAGTCTGTTTCATAGTATTTTAATAGCTGGCTACAAAAACTGGCTATACTTTGTACAATCAACATCAAAGTTCGACTACTCATGCAAAACTCGCTACCTTCGCTAATTACCTTTTTTTTAAAGACGCAAATAGCGAGTTTTGCAAGTGGGCTCAAATTATGTAACCACCGTAGTTATATGTATAGGACGTATGAACACATCACTATAGACAATAGCTATATATTCTCGTTCCGAATATAAATAACTAGCGGTCCGCCCCAGCTTCGCACGGGTATAGATTATAGCCTATGTCACCCGGGGATTGTGTAGCTTCCCGTCAGTGAAAGAATTTTTCAAATCGGTTCAGTAATTTCGGTGCCTATTCAATGCATATAAATAAACAAACAATCAAACAAACAAACAATCAAACAAACAATCAAACAAACAAACAATCAAACAAACAATCAATCAAATCTTTCCTCTTTATAATATTAGTATAGATGAGTGGCATAGATTAGCGACTCACTCACTACTGCACATAGTGAAAACACCTTTGTAAACTGTAGCTATACTTACTTACTAAGTGTTTACCGTACGTAACCCATTCCGGTTATTTCGGTGAAATGGAAATAAATTGCATTTTTTGAGAGCGAGTAATCTGATTCTATTGAAATTTGAATATATTTCCTCAACATTTTTACCGTATTTATTTATTAGCATTTTGTTCCAGGTAGGAAGGAAAAAAATACTTACCATAAAGATTAGTCATGTTTTTATAAGAAATAAGGCGTTTATAAAAACTAGTTGACTCATTTCTGTGAATATTTTCTTAGAAGCTCAAGAAGCGGAATTACCACATCGTGTATAGTGGCAGGTATTCTCGCTTATTCTGCGGTTAGTGGTGTGAGTACGCTCCTATTAAGGATATTTAACAATAATATTATTAGCGAGTGTCTGTCTGTCCAGATGTCTGTCGCATGTATGATTACTGTCTATTAAATACATGTCATTTACCGAACCCTCCCTCCAGGGCTGCTCCCAGGGGAATCGGAGATGACCACTGGGGGAAATACGATTCTATATAAAAGTTTTCATAAGGTAACGCTACATTTCGTAACAACTTTCCAACAGATTAAATAACTGAAAAAAAATTACATAGGTGATTGTATACTTTGACATAAGTACTATATTTATCTTTTTTTTTCAGACCACCTACCAACCTATTAATATGAATTGTTGGCAGTCAAATTCAAGCCTAGATATTGACCGATGAAAATGGTAGAAGTACGGGCGCAGTCAGTCTGGAAACTTGTGTCGGGTAAATGTTAGTTTTGGCAAGTTTGTTGAAGTTTTTGAGCGAAACCAAAATATAAACAGAGCTGCCTAATTTTTTCTTTCAGCAAAGAAAACTAGTTTTAACCAAAATGTTAGGCGTAAATTTTTTATTCATCCCCATTATGTTACATTGAGGGTATCTACAACCACCTCCATTGTAGACCGCGTCATCGCTAACATTAGGAGAGTAGACGTCTAAACACAAGCAGATTTTATTCAATAATAACAAAAATCACTCCATAGTGACAAAATATGAACGACACCGCTAGTGTTACAGATGTCATCATAGAAGTGGGTTGCATGCCTGTTTGTTGCTCTTTTATTACAATAAAATAGATTTTTATATATAAAAAAATACAGGTTTAGTTGAGTCCGGCTGATATAGGCCGCCACATTCAGTCTGCTACGCTACATCTCTCACATGTCGGCAGTCAGGTTGAGATGTTCGCTCGATGTCTAGGAGTCTAGGAGCTATGCTTTCGTTATTTTCAGTCCTTGACGTTTCAGTACCAAATCAATTATGTCCGCTGAAACTAGCAATCCTCCCGAGTGTCTCATCTTATGTCAATAACTGTGATATATTTCAGATTAGTTCTTCGTCTCACAGATCAATTGTGGATTGTCTGACTCTTTAGTTGTTAGCTTTCCAAGATGAAGCTGCTTCAGAAGTTTGTCATAAGTATGATCACACCTTACATCTTAAACTTACGAGAAGATCAGAAGAAGCCTCCTTCCACTTGTTACTGCTGTACACCACCTCCCATCATCACGTCTGTCCATATGTTCTCCGCGGTAGTAATAATACAATAGTTTTATATTCCATTTTATACACATCCCATAATTGTATTTTGTACTCAACAGCGCCTCTTAGTGTCGTCTTCGTCCCCACCAGTGCCTTATAAAATGTCCGGGCTAGACCCGTGAAGAAATTGAAAAGTCAAAGTCAAAGTAATTTATTCATAATTATAAATTTACACGTCAATGGTATTAAAAAATTCTATACATTTACAAAATCAATCAATTCAATTCTTTAAATTTAGTTAATTAGTTAAATTTATCCTGCGGCAGTTTTTACAATTTTATTATTTCTATTCAAGTCAACTCTGTAAATCTCCGCACACTGCACAGCATGAATGTTTTAAATTCTCAGTATAATGCCATAAAGTGGTGCACAATGGGTGGGCTCGCTATACATACTGTGTGTGTGCGCACTATGTACGGTACATACTCGTTAGGTTATTTTTCGCGACTAGTGTCATTCGCATCGTCACGAATGTCTTTAGCAATCCACCGCAGTTGCTAGCGATCTGACTGGGATTCAGATTTGTTGTCTCGCTCTTTCTTGCGTGATCTTGATGCTTCATCCTTGTCGTTTGCCAAAATTCGCATAGCTTTGTGAGCTGCGTTAGCATGCTAAGTGTGCATGGCCGCCGACTGCTAGGGCTGCACGGCTGGCGACGTGCCAACGTCCTCGAGCTTTGTTCACAGTTCAAATATGAATTCACGTTTTCACACCAGCCTCTAATAAGCTATGGAACGCCGCCGCCACCACCGGCGCTTACTATCACATTTTATTAGACACTTTATTTCTCAAACTCCTGACTAGTTTTGTTAACAGACTTCAGGAGGATCTCAATTCTGTCAGTTTGAATTTTTTTATGTATGTACACCGATTCCTCCTAAATTTATTTTAACATGATTATTTTTAGGGTTATATTATCCAAAGGGCGTCAATGGGACCCTAATTACTAAGCCTATACGCTCTTACACGGTTTTTTTATGTAGAGATAAATCTCGAGATGTTCTCAGGTTCAGACGATTGGCTCAGTAGTTTTTGAACCAGCTCACGATAATACGAATAAATAATTTTGATCGAGTGATTATTGATTTGGTAATATTACCAAATAACGTTGTCGCGTTGGTTCAGGTATTCCCATCGAGATATAGAATAGCTCCGAGCTAGATTTATAACTAAAAAAAATATTAAAGCAAGTAGGCAGTAAAGCCAGACAAGTAGGTGTTGCTTTAACTTTGCGATTCTGCTAGATTTGTAGGTGCGTGGAAGCAAATAAACGGTGACAGCGTTCGTATCGCGAATTCACGAGAGATCTTTTGCCAGTCGTAATAATATCCGGCGACAAGAGGAAGGTATTCAATCTTTCACGCGCACATTGAAGCGTTAATCCGCAGGAATTAGGAAGGGTTTAGCTTGTAACTCCTGCAACTCGCTGGTTTATTCCTTGATTTGTGTAACATGACATTAATTACGCACCGCGCTGGTACTTCATCTGATATTAATGCGCCGATCGTTCGTATGGACGGCTTATTAGTGTACGTCTTTTGGATTGCTAACGAAACAACAAAACAGGCCGAAGTTTCAGAAATACTTATTCACTTATAATATGTTAAAGTTACTTTTCAGATATGAGTTATCTATCTATATATATAAAAGCGAAATTCATCTACTCACTCATTCACTCATCATGACATCTTGAAAACTACTTGACCTACGAAGCTGAAATTTGGCAAGTAGATTCATTATGGGGTGTAGAGGTCCGCTAAGAAAGTATTCTGCAAAACAGCTGAATTGAGGGGTGCAAGAAGGGGTTGAAAACATATTAAAGTCCACGCGTACGAAGTCGTCGGCAACAGCTAGTTATAATTTTTTCATTTGGTAACGGAAAATATTTATACCAATATTTTTAGTCGCCGCCGCTGACATTCTTAACCGTGTGCTGTGGTATGACATTAGTATCGTATGGTCTCCTCCCGGGTAAACTGCTGGGTTAGCTATACACCTGAAAGGCGTTATAATATAATAAATGCTATACAAAGTTTTTCAGTTGTATGAGAGCATGTCTGTCTGTGCCTGTGTGGTCTTCTATAGCCTGCATGGAGGGACGGATGTCGGAGTGTGGGGTGTAGTCAGTACATGGCGCGGGTGGACCATTATTCCTAGTATATATTTGCCTTCAAGTCTGCTTTACTAACATGACCACTGACGGTATGACACTGGCTTTATGGTAGTTTTTGTTATTATATTTTAATGCCAGTTAATAGGTACATAAAAACATAATAAACTCGCGTTTCGAGGACTTTTTAAAGCGCAAGAAAACCAATAAAAACCCAATGTTCCAAGAAAACTCATATATGTTCGGAATATGAAGCCGTAAAGTTTGGAATAAATTGAGTTTGGGAGTCGTCAAATTGTTTTATTAAAGTTCGCATGGAAATACTTCACTCTAAAGATATTGGGATGGACGACGAACTGATTTGGACGGAGATACGTTTTAACTTCGACGAATAAATCCAAATGGAACCATTTAAACTGCATTCTACTCTTGTAGAATGCAGTAGAACTGAGGTAGACGACAGCTCCAAGTGTCTGAGTTCTGATGGAAACGTCGCTACCCTGGTGGTCAGCTTCCCACAACCTCAACACGAGAAAGATATTATAAGAACTATTTATTACACTCTCTCTCTCTCTAAGCTATGCTATTACAATAAAAGCTACTTAAAGTTATCATCCTAATCAGCCAGAAGATGTCCAAGCTGAACATAGGCCTCCTTCTTTAGACTTCCACACTGAACGACAGCCTGCCATCTGCTGCCACTAGATGCTGCATCGCTCGAAACACAGATATTCGATGAGGAAGATAGGATATTGAGTGAAGGCAAGGAACCAGAAGACGCAGCATAGGTAGTCCACCCACCAGTTGGACTGACGACATTGTGAGAGTCGCGGACATCCAATAGACTTGAAAGTCATAATAGAGTATATTCTGTATACAAAACTAAGCTGGAACTATCGGACGCGGCTGACGGATGCGACTGATAAGTGTGCACAGTTTTTCAAAAGACAACAACGGCTGATAAAAATATCTGTCACGTCCATCTCTGTCGGACGTCCGAACGCTCAAGCTCAGCCTAAAGTTACGTCCATGACTTACGTCCGATGGTTTGCACAGCTCAGTGTACATTCATTATCTAGATACCTTTATGTCGCGTCCGTCAGCCGCGTCCGATTTTTTGTTTCCAGCTCTTATTTCAGGATCGTTCGGGACTTTTAAGATTCCGAATAATTTTGAACACAGAACAAAACCCTTGATGGAATAAAACACAATACAGCCCGCGGCTCCGCCCGCTCTCCTTGGGTCGAGGGCCCTCCGGCCGCGGAGCACCCTCGCTGTCCCACCGGGCACTACAGCTGCGGGGCTCGAACCGTGACGTCACCTCTGAAGGTTTTACTTTACCAATGATAATACTATGAACAATAGAGCTGTCCCAGCGCCAGCACGGGCCCGCGGCTGGATGTCCCAGTGAAGCCTCCTCTCACCACAGAATGACACGGAGTGAATTTATTTCATGAATACGGTTACTTGGTAATAAAATACCTAATGATAAAGCAATTTAAACACAACTATAGTTTAGTTACCAAATGGCTGAAATTACTATTTGTTTACCAAGCATACCTAGGGAAACCGGTTTTTTTTCTTCTTTTAAATAACAATAATAAAGTTTGTAAGTTTTAAACTTGTTTAAAATATAAATGGTGTCCATTAATCTCCGTAACTGTTAACAAATTTCGTTGACATGGAAGCATTTTTTTATCAATTATAATAATACAACTTAAAATGAAAATATATAGGTTAACAAATAACTTACACTCTGGAACACTAGATTTTTAAATATAGTTCCTGTAGCAAAACATAACAATTATAATTCACCATGCACGTTCGTATAGTTTTTCTTAGAGTTTTAGTTTAGTTTCTTATTAGATCTACTTTGGGCCACCAAGTCGTCTAATGATAAGCGAAGGTATGGCCGAGGATAGAACACGTAGATCTAGAAAGAATCTATTCACTCTAGTCTTGAAGATGCCTAGATTGTTGTTCTCAGGAAACAAGGAGGACGGTAGGGAGTTCCATTCTTGGACAGTACGTATCATAAATGACGGCCCAAATCATTGAGTACGAATCTTTGAAATTTCCACTAGGAAGAGTAGGTAGTGTGGAGTCCTTCTACTTGTCCTGTAGTAAAAAGGGGAGGGTGGAATAAAGTCATGAAGCTTTTGCGTACAGTTACCGAAATGTATGGTCATTTTAAAACATACAAACTTGTCGATATCACAAAACACAATGCTTTGTTATTTCACAGTTTATTAGTTAACTGCAGGATCTGTTCCCTGTTATGCAAAACGAACCACCGCAGTAGGGATCCAAACAAATGCAAACTTCGTCACATTAGAGCGGGGAGCGCGGGGGCTGCGCGGGGCGGGGCGGGGAGCGCGGGGGCTGCGCGGCGCGGGGCGGGGAGGCGCTGCAACAAACGGATCTTACATTACCATACATTTACATTTTCTTAAACAGTTGACAACATCCCCGCGCACACCGAGACACGAGACGAAAATACGTACCGCGACAGTTGCTTAACTACACAATCTCATACTCGAAATAATGTTACAAGTGGAAACTGATGCCTTATTAAGGATGTCTTATCGTGATTCGGATTGTGATCGCGATCGCGTGCCATCTCACTTACGCACGTAGTGCGAGTAAGTAGATGCGAACGGGACGGCATGCAATCTCGATCACAATCAAACTTCTATAATACGGTGGCTGGTCGATTAATTTTCCCAAAAAAAACAAAATCTCGCTCAGTAGTTCGCAGTACTCGTACTTACGTGACAATTCAAGACATCAGTTACGCACACATACATAAGCATCTACGAGGAGTCCGCTACGTAGTAATTCGCATGCTTTTTTTATTCTGTGCTGCTACGGAAAAAAAAGCGTAGCTTCTCGTAGCGGAAATATTGTTTTACGTAGCTTCGGCGTACGTACGTCGATTTCAGAAATATTTAATATAAGCCATATTTTTGGTATTAAACCTAAGTACGTGTCATTACTGCGATGACTTAGTACGACCAATTAAATACCGCAACTTTGTTATGTAACGTACTAAGTAACTGTTGGAATCACTTCAATCTGGAACTCGCTTCTAGACAATAAATTGAAACTGGATTGGTCCAGTTCTAGCGGAGGTGTATCTTTATATACAAGATTAGCGGCTCGCCCCGGCTTCGCACGGGTATAGATATATAGCCTATGCCACCCGGGGATACTGTAGCTTCCCAACAGTGAAAAAAATTCTTTTCTTTTATAATATTAGTATAGACAAGTGAAAACTAGTAGTATAAGCGCAAACATGCAAATTGAATTTTTTTTTTGTCTAAACCAAATTGACACTAAAACGAAAATTGACACTAAAACACAAATTGACACTAAAACATAAATTGACACTAAAACACAATAGACACTCCAACAGTTTTTTTGCATGTATAATCTAACATTTTGTGTTTGTTTGTTTGAATTTTGTTTAGTGAATACGGAATAAGTGTAGTTATGATCTAGATTACCGACATTAAGTACTGCAGTACAAGTGCGTGCGAGACCCGTGTTCCCGCGCGGACTCGCCGCACGTCACGTGATTGCGCCGCGGTTATTGCGCGCACGCCCTTATTTACGACGTCTCTGCTATCTGCGGAGAATCGCAAACAACCCGTTAGAATATTAAGCGGAACCCCCCGTCACGTCCCCTGTCACGTCCCAGTATTACTTAATCTGTGGCACGAGCCGCGGGTGCTTCCACTGCTGTTTATTCTTCCGCGAGTGTTGGGACCTCAGCTTATGAAGTCCACATAAACGTGGACTTCTCATCTGTTTACGAGGTGATAGATCTATTGAACTCTTTATTTTTTACCTCAAATTACATAATTACATTGGACAGAAAGAGTTACTTACAAACTCGGAACTCAACTCAACTAGTGAATCGGTTTCTTCTAGGCAAGCGTGCTCCAACGTAGACCGCATCATCGCTTAACATTATTAAAAAAAAACTATTGTAACAACCGGCGGCTTTATTTCTGAGAATGATGACTTCTAGGTGTCCATAGGATGGAGAGGATTTATAGAAGAAAGAAGAAAGCGCAGTGTGTAGTAATCTTGTGTAAGGTTAGTTGTTATTGACAAAAATATTATCAAACCAGTTCCATGCCTCCATACTCCATCCTCCTGTTCCTGCTCACCATCGGGCAGCCTGCCTGCTTGTTTGCCACTTTTGGCATTAAAAAAAACACCTGTTAGAAACTTCTGAAATACCAAAACATTGCTAAGCATGGTTAGGAGAGAGAACTGCACGAAATATTAAAAGAAAGACAGTAGAAATGACGCAGTAAACATGTTTGAATGAATTTCTTTCCACAGCAGCCTACATTCACGCTCATACTGAAATACCTACCACGAAACTGAGTTCTGTTGCGTTACTATTATGGACGTTTATTTTCGAATGTATATCGTCAATGTGACACGGAGGCTACTGTACCCCGGCCGGTGTCTCGCTGCGGTCTTTACGTTGAAAGCTCTCGCGACGGATGTCACGATGTGGCACGGAGGCTACTGTACCCCGGCCGGTGTCTCGCTGCGGTCTTTACGTTGAAAGCTCTCGCGACGGATGTCACGATGTGGCACGGAGGCTACTGTACCCCGGCCGGTGTCTCGCTGCGGTCTTTACGTTGAAAGCTCTCGCGACGGATGTCACGATGTGGCACGGAGGCTACTCTACCCCGGCCGGTGTCTCGCTGCGGTCTTTACGTTGAAAGCTCTCGCGACGGATGTCACGATGTGGCACGGAGGCTACTCTACCCCGGCCGGTGTCTCGCTGCGGTCTTTACGTTGAAAGCTCTCGCGACGGATGTCACGATGTGGCACGGAGGCTACTCTACCCCGGCCGGTGTCTCGCTGCGGTCTTTACGTTGAAAGCTCTCGCGACGGATGTCACGATGTGGCACGGAGGCTACTGTACCCCGGCCGGTGTCTCGCTGCGGTCTTTACGTTGAAAGCTCTCGCGACGGATGTCACGATGTGGCACGGAGGCTACTCTACCCCGGCCGGTGTCTCGCTGCGGTCTTTACGTTGAAAGCTCTCGCGACGGATGTCACGATGTGGCATGGAGGCTACTCTACCCCGGCCGGTGTCTCGCTGCGGTCTTTACGTTGAAAGCTCTCGCGACGGATGTCACGATGTGGCACGGAGGCTACTCTACCCCGGCCGGTGTCTCGCTGCGGTCTTTACGTTGAAAGCTCTCGCGACGGATGTCACGATGTGGCACGGAGGCTACTGTACCCCGGCCGGTGTCTCGCTGCGGTCTTTACGTTGAAAGCTCTCGCGACGGATGTCACGATGTGGCACGGAGGCTACTCTACCCCGGCCGGTGTCTCGCTGCGGTCTTTACGTTGAAAGCTCTCGCGACGGATGTCACGATGTGGCACGGAGGCTATTGTACCCCGGCCGGTGTCTCGCTGCGGTCTTTACGTTGAAAGCTCTCGCGACGGATGTCACGATGTGGCACGGAGGCTACTGTACCCCGGCCGGTGTCTCGCTGCGGTCTTTACGTTGAAAGCTCTCGCGACGGATGTCACGATGTGGCACGGAGGCTACTCTACCCCGGCCGGTGTCTCGCTGCGGTCTTTACGTTGAAAGCTCTCGCGACGGATGTCACGATGTGGCACGGAGGCTACTCTACCCCGGCCGGTGTCTCGCTGCGGTCTTTACGTTGAAAGCTCTCGCGACGGATGTCACGATGTGGCACGGAGGCTACTGTACCCCGGCCGGTGTCTCGCTGCGGTCTTTACGTTGAAAGCTCTCGCGACGGATGTCACGATGTGGCACGGAGGCTACTCTACCCCGGCCGGTGTCTCGCTGCGGTCTTTACGTTGAAAGCTCTCGCGACGGATGTCACGATGTGGCACGGAGGCTACTCTACCCCGGCCGGTGTCTCGCTGCGGTCTTTACGTTGAAAGCTCTCGCGACGGATGTCACGATGTGGCACGGAGGCTACTGTACCCCGGCCGGTGTCTCGCTGCGGTCTTTACGTTGAAAGCTCTCGCGACGGATGTCACGATGTGGCACGGAGGCTACTGTACCCCGGCCGGTGTCTCGCTGCGGTCTTTACGTTGAAAGCTCTCGCGACGGATGTCACGATGTGGCACGGAGGCTACTCTACCCCGGCCGGTGTCTCGCTGCGGTCTTTACGTTGAAAGCTCTCGCGACGGATGTCACGATGTGGCACGGAGGCTACTCTACCCCGGCCGGTGTCTCGCTGCGGTCTTTACGTTGAAAGCTCTCGCGACGGATGTCACGATGTGGCACGGAGGCTACTCTACCCCGGCCGGTGTCTCGCTGCGGTCTTTACGTTGAAAGCTCTCGCGACGGATGTCACGTAGTCCTTTCAAGCGATCATGAAATGGTACATAATAGCGACCGCTCGAGTGCTGCATGTTCCGCGGCTGTGACACTCAGTTGCCATTGAGTACGTAGCCCGAGAGATAGACAAGCTATTTTGTATTGAGGATATTATTTATAACACATTTTAACGCTTCAAAAATTTTATCTTTAACTGACGTCAATAAGAATGGGAGGTTATCAATTCGAACTGTATGTTTATATTATGTATATGCTACTCTTAATACTCTTGTGAACCAATTTACTAGTTTTTTATTTATTATGTAGAGAGAGCTCTCGAGGCTGGCTCACAAAAATTCCATGAACTTTGGTTTTGTAGTGTTTTTAGCAAAGCCAGTAATTATAAATAGTTTTGTTCGGCAGTCTGTTTATTTGCAAATTCGTTCCAACGCCTCTTTATTTGGAAATATCAACAATTTTGTTTGAGCTAATTTTGAATTCTGTTTTTTAATGATAATAATTTACCTTCACTATAAGAGTGACACCAGCGACCAAGATCTTGCTCTGTTATTTTAAAGAGGTTGGAAGGACTCCGACAGGCGCTGGCGTAGAGAACGTAGCTACTTGCAATGTTTACTTGCTTCTTATACTACGCATCGTCTGCAAGCGTCTTAATGCTCAACACCCCCATATATGACAGAATATTTTCTCACACCAAAGAAGAATAAGTTCAATATCGTGTTTACACAACAACTCAAAACAATACGTAACTTGTGCTCAACTCCAAGGCTGCGTTCTCTTTTTTTTAGTACAGGGTTCCTGCAGGGAGACAATTTAGCAATATTCTGACACCGCGGTCCTTTGATAACGGCGCGGCCGATCGATGCCAATTGAATTCCGCTGAAAACAATCTGTTTCGACAAATCTGGGAAGTTGAAGTGCTCTCGACGTTTGCGTTCAATAATTTGTGAAGAGTCGCGGCGCGGTGGAGTTATCGGACGTACGGTGATCCACTTGTTGTTATATAACTGTCCACATTCGTACACACTCAGAGCAAATTAAAATACAGAGTCCCTACAGCGCACTGCCAAAGTGACGCCAAAATCGCTTCCAAAACTACGTGAATTTCTTGTCAGAACGTCGTACTGAAAACATCCGTTTCAAAAAGAAACAATGACTTCTTGCAGTGTTAAGAACTGTAAAACCAACACAAAAGTAAATAAGAAGAAGGATGGAATATTTCCACACTTAATTATTTATATTATCAATATTTTGATTAAATACACGACATGAACTTCGACTACGCGCACATGTTTCAAAAAGTGGCTTCGCTTTTCATGTTCGCGGTAGTCCCTCTGTATTTTTATTTGCTCTGAGCGTACACATAGTAATAATTAATGCATTATGTAGGTGTGTTGAATGAAGGCTCGCTAATGCGATGGGTCGCGGTGCTTCACTCTACACTCAATATGTACGCAGCGTCCTACATTTGTATACCATGTGCTCGAGCGGAGATTATTGGCGTTTGAAATGTACCTATATTGGGGGCGAAGTTTTTTTAGATCCTGATTCTAAACGACACCAAGGTACTGCACGTTTGAGTCTTATCACCGACCTATCTGTTGCAAGAATCATTCTCATAAGTGTCAAGCTACAGAGAGGAAGCACACACACGTGCTCGGGGCAACTTGGCCCTTTATATAGCTTTACGTTTTCTACTTTTTGCGATTGTGATCGTTTCAAATGTGCTCCAATCTAGTCTGCACTATGTAAGCTTATTCACTCTCTTAAGATAGACAGAATTGGACTCCGATCGAGATTTTGAACGTTTTTTTCAGATTCTATTATCATTTTTTAGATAATTAATTAAGTGAATAAATCCTTTTTTTTCTGTAATAATGGAACATTTAACTGCACGTTATAATATTCTGAATTAATATCCCGCCATGATCAGTAGAAATAATATCATCATCATCATAGTCAGCCTTTTAACAGTCCACTGCTGGACTTTTTAGCCCCGAAAGAGTGATTGGGCCATATCCACCACACTGGCCCAGTGCGGATTGGAGGATTCACATACGCCATTGAATTCCTTCTCCGTACGTATGCAGGTTTCCTCATGGTGTTTTCCTTCACCGAAAAGCCAGTGATATGAAAATCCGTACATAAGCTCCAAAGAGCTCATTGGTACGGGCCCGGGGTTTGAACCCGCCACCTCACGCTTTCAAGTCTAACGGTCTCCCAAATGGGCTACCACGGCTCACAGAAATAATATATCTAATACATAATTTTGTTGGTACTTGTGCAAAACTATTTTAAACTAAATACAAAATGTTTCATCTCTTCCAATTACTGAAAGTGCTTCGTCGCACTGTAATAAGTGCATGAAATAAAATTATGCAAAAAAGTTATCTCTGCGTGCGCCCTCGAGTGTGGAGTCGCTCCGCGCCGGAACATGGCAACACAATCAACTAATGAAATAAAAATGAAACGCAGACAGATTTGAGGAGAAACTTACAGAAGTTTACACCCACGCGGGTGCCGGGACTTTCTCCACAAACCAAGGAAGGATAGACCGCGACAGATCGTTTTATTGTAGGAATGTAAGAGTGTCACGTTGTTGTTGTTAGTTAATCCACAATTACCTAAACTACAACTCGTTTATCGGCACCCGCACTTCGAGCCATTTTTGTAGTATTCCTACATATTACTTTATTGAAAACTAGCGGTCCGCCCCAGCTTCACACGGATATAGATTATAGCCTATGTCACCCGGGGATAGTGTAGCTTTCCGTCAGTGAAAGAATTTTTGAAATCGGTTCAGTAGTTTCGGTGCCTATTCAATGCAAACAAACAAACAATCAAATCTTTCCTCTTTATAATATTAGTATAGACAAAGTAAAAACATTTTAGGTTTTTCAAGGGGCTGCATTAACACTAAACAAATAAAACAAAATTATATGCTACATTATGTTCTTATTTTCGTCTTACTCATCATTTTAAACTTAATAGTTATTAGATACATATAATATAAGGTCAAATTATGTATCGCTGGTAGGCGCCATGATTTATGAAATGCCATGGTTCAAAAACATTCACACCACTCAACGTACGACACTCGGATAAAGTAAATTACTAATGTGACGTGTCATGTCTCGCGCCTTGTAGTAAGTCTGTGGTATCGTTCCTTCACTCCGCTTAATTTTTTCAGCAAACTTTAGTAAAAGTTTTAGTAACTAGTTAGAAAGAGAGATTGCTCAATATTTTAGTAACGCGTTTTATATTCGCAGAGTTCGGTACTACGTCACAAGTTCACGTCGACGTGACATTTGTTTACTTACTTAGTGTTTCGAAATTTTCTTAATAAATATCACATCAGAAGTTTTCTGACTTCTGACACTTTTTAGATAGTTTATAATATAATATTTCATAATCTACCTACTAATGAACCGTTTGGTTCTTACACCTATAAAACACTAGCTGTTGTCCTCGACTTTGTACGATTCGACTTTCATATAAAGTTTCTCTTTTATTCGGCCCTTTCCCAAAATCTTTTATTAGCGGATATCTACACTCCACCCATAAGGATATACCTACCAAATGTCAGTTTCGCAGTTCAAGTAATTTTTGAGATTTAATGATGAGCCAGTGAGTGAGTGTATGGGTGAGTTGTATTTCGCTTTTTATATAATTATTATAGGTATATCTCATTTTCTTTTCATCTTATTCCTTAGTGTGTCTATGTACAGTGTATGGCCCATGTGGTGTTCCAGATATCCATTATAGAGTACGCTAGCTGATTGCCGCCACGCCGGTCATGTGCTTGCCCCCGTACCATGAAGAGTATATCTCCATAATGAGAGTAAGTTTTTAATAAGTAATTTCCGTTCAGCAACAGTACCAGTGCCGCCATTAACGCCTAAAGTTTCCGTTTCCGCACGCGGACGCGCCCCCCGACGCGGAAGCCGTAAAAGAAATTCCCGCTGCAGCCCAACTTCGTAAGTTTGTACAATTTTTGAAATTACCTCGCGAGGTGTCTAAATTTACTCCATTTGCCTTTACTTAAAGTTTTCCAATTTTGTGCTTTGCCACTTTGTATTAGAGTTGTTGTTTGGTGTTTAATATCGGGGCCGACGACTGATATAAAGGTAAGGAACACAGTCGCTAATAGAGAACGCGGTGGTTATTTGAAAAGTTTGCCAATCGCCGCCCTCCCGGCCCCCTGCCCCCCGGCCCTCACCCCGCCCGCCTCCGGTGTGAACTGCTGACTGGGTCAACAGTTCATGAATACAGTTTAAACTGTTTCAAGATAGTGAGTCGAGTGAGTCGAGGGGATCTTTCCCTGAGCGGCGACACACTTCGTTCTACTTGTTTACTCCTGTTTTTCTGCTGTAAGACAAGTAGCTTCAAGCTAGGTTTTCCTTACATCTTTCCTTACGAGCTTTCTTTTGAACTCATGCTAGGCAAAGCCCCAACCTAGAAAGTGCCTATAGTAAACCTGATAGTAAGTGGCATGCCAGTCCATGTCAGCAAGGATTCATAAAATTCATTTTGTCTATAATGTCAGGTACTATTGCTCTCCAAAAACTGGCATGTTAGTGCGTGGAGCTGTTCTCTGTGAGCTATCTACATCAGTTCGGTTCTGTTCTACTACAACACAGCTGTCACTATTATTGCCATAACTTTCAAATCATCATCATCATTTCAGCCATAGGACGTCCACTGCGGGACATAGGCCTCCCCATCGATTTCCAAAAGGGCCGGTTGGAAGCGGGCTGCATCCAGCGTTTCCCTGCGGTCTCTTTTAGGTCATCTGTCCATCTTGTGGGTGGACGTCTTACGCTGCGCTTACCGGTCCGTAGTCTCCATTCCAGAACCTTTCGGCCCCATCGGCCATCTGTTCTGCGTGATATGTGCCCTGCCCACTGCCAGTTCAACTTGCTAATCCGGTGAGCCGTGTCGGTGACTTTAGTTCGTCTACGGATCGCCTCATTTCTGATTCGATCTAGCAGAGAGACCCCGAGCATAGCCCTCTCCATAGCTCGTTGTTCGACTTTGAGCTTGCTTATGAGGCTCGTAGTGAGAGACCACGTTTCAGTGCCGTATGTCATCACTGGTAACACACACTGGTCGAAGACTTTCAAGTATTAAAATGTATATAGAAGCAGATAATGTAAATGCTAGAATATTACATTATAATTCATCCCAACATCGTTCATTCATGAATCATAGAATGCAGCGTGAAGTTATGTGAATCACGTGGCGACTCGCGGCGCTTACCATTTTTGTCAGAATGGTCGTAATGAAGAAGTTTATCCAAAACGGCGCGAGACCGAGCGCGGCTGACGCATACTAAGCAGAGCCGGGGGGAGCCGCGGGGGAGCGCTTGTATTGTTTTAATTATTTCCGAGATAGGGGAGAGATGCACGAAATGTAACCTCACGGCGTCACTTGTTTGGAGATTAAACTTTTTGAAGATTTAACGAGCTTATACTTAAGTAGGTGTTTTTTTATATCAAACTCGTACAGTCTTGATGTGATCTGCTGACCGTTTTTACGGAGGACAAATAAAAAATCGAGTCAGGGAAAGGTTAAAACAAACTACGTCGGAAACATAATTTATTTAGGCTTCTTATAGAAAGCCCATGGCCTAAGTAATTTACTCGTACCTATTATAGTTCTTTATATATGCCGTAGGTGGCAAACAAGCAGACGGGCTGCCTGATGGTAAGCAGTCACTTGCGCCAATGGATACTTGTAACACCAGAGGCATCACAGATACGTTGCCGACCCTTAAGGACTCTATTAACTCGCCTTTTGAAGAACCCCATGTTGTAGCATCTCGGAAACAACGTAGAAAGTAGCTCATTCCACATTTTGCAGGTGTGAGGATAGAAAGAATTGTTGGTGGCCGAGTTTAGCATATTCGCTTTACAATCTAACGGCACCTGGTTCGATTCTCGGCCCTGCACCGAGCTCTTATTTAGTACCTACATAATACATAATGTGCAGTTTCGATTCCAAGGCTCAGCAACGGTGAAAACATCATGAAGAAATCGATATGTTTAAGAACCTAAAAAGTTTAAAAACATAGTTATTATGACTATCTTCTCTCTCTCTCTCTCTCTCTGAGAGAAGCCCTGAGTCCCAGGAGTGCGAATATGATAAGCTGATGATGATAATAATTCAATTTTACTCACAAGACTTACATATAAGAAATGCGTCTTGTAAGTATTTTCATAAGATCACAGAAAAGAGAAGTAAATAGAACGGAAATGAGAAGGAAAATTCGTCACAAGGCCGTATGACAGAACCTTGATTGAACATTATTATTTATATCAACACGTCGAGTTCCGCATCCAAAGAACTTGGACCTTACCTTTCTGGGTTAGGTCTCAAAGTTCTTTGTCCGCATCACAGTTGCTGATTTCGAATGACTGACGTTTCGTTTATATGGGTGCAACTGGCTACAACAAACTTACAAAAATGCCTTCACAGCCGTTCTAATTTAAGCCAAAAAAATATTATTTTCTGTGCATAAGACCTGAAATGGTCTGTAAACATTGAGAGGAATCTCCGATATTCAGAATATTGAGATATTAAAGTTGAACAAGCCCCGATGTGAGCAGGGTACCGTGAATGCAAGCGACGTGTTGCATTTGCATGGTTATAGCACGAGTAAACACCCTCGTGGCACTTATCCCAGTGTATATAGGGGCGGTTGTCGCGTGACATCGCCGGCAGCGGTGAGCTCACAGTAAAGGCACATTGCGGGAAAATAAATACAATATTTGCGCTTTATGCGATGTTCTGCTTTGCACGAGAGAGGTCGGGGTTTGTCTTAGCGTTCTTTTCAATTATGAAATTTTAAGTTCATATGACATGTAGTGTTTTTAAGGTTCTGTAGTACTACAAGGAACCTTTATTTCGGTAAACCATTAGTTCGTTCTTTCCGTCCGTTTGTCTGTTCAGCTTTTCTAGCCCTTTAGAACTTTCTAGTATAGTTATTAAATTAAATGTATGGCACTTCACAAAATCACAGTTTGTATATAGATCATAACTTTAAAAGTACCCATAAAAAGAATATAATTTTGTATTTTAGGAGTAGCTCTAGTACGTGGAATGTCTATTTTTGTTTTGCTGCAGCCCTTTATACGGGACAGATTGAGGTTGAACAGGTCTTTTTTAATGAATGGAAGGTTTCATACATCACTTTTCATAATTATGATGTGTATCCTTTGACGAAATATGCCAGCCGAAGTGATAAAAAACCCCGCGATACTGTGTATCAACAAGGTAGAACCAGTAGAACCAGTTATGTAAGAACGAGCGGTTTTTACTAAGGTTTCCCGCTGACCTGTGTCATCGTGATTCCCCGCGGTGTACCCGCCGGCGCCGGGGACTTACAACGTAACGGTAACGTCATCATGCACGAAATCATTCGACGAAACAAAAGAGCATCGCTAATTTATTCATAACGCTTGTGTTGTGTTGTGACGTCTCATTCCGTCGCCGGCGCTCGGACGTGCTGGCACGACGCTACGTAACATGAAAACATAATTATGTTTTTTTTTTTTTTTTATTAGTATTTCAATTGAATTGTTCTAATTAAGATTGTACGTGTTATCACGGACACGAGTATGTTCAGGTAGTATCAAGGAAGAGGTTGAGCATACACTCATCACCCCTTAACACAATCTGAGAGAGTTTGTAGAAGTAGGTACCTACCTACTTAATGCGACGCGTGACCAAAATGCTGGCGTATTTCTGGCTCAACGCATAAGCATTGCTATTCAACGTGGTAATGTCTCCAGCATGCTGGGTACACTGCCAACTGGTAGTGGGCTTGAGCATTCGGATTGTCTTTAGACCTTCAACGGTTTATGGGCAGTCTAACAGAACTGTATTTGTAGTTTTAGTTTTAGCTTGTATTTTGTTTAGCAAGCAGTTTAACAAAGGAGCCCGGTAAAAAAAAAAAAAGATACCCACCTACATGTACTTTGTAGATGTAGTTTGCTAGGTGCTTGACTAGGTGACTGTTGCTCTCTTGTTTATACAATACAATACAAAGACACTTTATTGACACCACAGAATAGAAATTACAAGAAGAATAATATAATTTTATTATCTATCACTTTCCATTCGACAAATATATTTTTTCAGTATTTTCCAACAGCAGAAAACTGATAAATTTCATAATTTTTCATCTACAAAAATACCCTTAAAAGACGTAGCAAAATGACAGGTTCGTTCCAAAATGAGTTTCGAAATCGAATTATAGAATGTATTTCACAAAAGCAAACAAGCTTGGTGGCGGAAGATATCTCGCGCCGGGATAATAAAGTTAAGTGGAATATTTATGTGCAAATTGTTCGAAGTGCGCTCGGTTAGTGCGCGGGGGGCTCCGGCGCGGCGCTGATTGCAAATAAATACTCGACGAACCCTCGCGGTACCTTCCAGGGGATCATTCACTTCTGCCGCATGTTCTCCGCGTGCACCCGCGGCAGGCTCCGATGTCAATATGCACGTTTAGCTGAGCTTACCAGCTAAGTACGCGTAGCATCGCGTGTCTTATAAAAGCTAATGAAATAGGTACTAAAGAATATAAGATTACGAGAAATCTATGTCTAAACCAGGCCTTATTCTCAGAGTAACTAAGGAAAGTGTTATAAAAATTTTAATTTAAAAATACATTGAATTATGCTTTTGTGTAAAACATTGTATAATTATTATATGGCTACGTTTATAGAGGGATATGCTCTCTACGAGATCGAATCAGAAATGAGGAGATCCGTAGAAGAACGAAAGTTACCGACATAGCCCACACCGGATTAGCAAGTTGAAGTGGCAGTGGGAGGGCACATATCACGTAGAACAGATGGCCGATGGCGCCGAAAGGTTCTGGAATGGAGACCACGGACTGGTAAGTGCAGCGTAGGACGTCCACCCACGAGATGGACAGACAATCTAAAAGAGACCGCAGGGAAACGCTGGATGCAGGCCACTTCCAACCGGCCCTTTTAGAGATCGATGGGGGAGGCCTATGTCCAGCAATGGACGTCCTATGGCTGAAATGATGATGATAATGATGACCTGACGCAATATTTCATATTTTGTTTTGAATGGGAGTAGATTTGATATCATATTTCATATTAAACACTGCGGCAAAATGTTGTTCTTATGTGTGTATTATTGTAGATACCAAAGTGTTTGCAAGAGGCATGTCTATTGGGCAAAGCCAGTTGACAAAGCTGAAGAGAGAAGATGGTAGTGTAGCGTCGACCAAAGCCGAGGTATTAGGGGAAATCGAAAGGTTCTATGGACAGTTATACACTTCGGTTGCTAAACCTGTCAGCAGCTCGGCCAAAGACCCAAGAGCCAAGCTGACCCGACACTATACTGAAGATATCCCGGATATCAGCCTGTACGAGATTAGGATGGCCCTGAAACAGCTCAAGAATAACAAGGCGCCGGGTGAAGATGGCATCACATCAGAGCTTCTGAAAGCGGGTGGAATACCGGTACTCAGAGTCCTTCAGAAGCTCTTTAATTCTGTCTTACTCGAAGGTATAACGCCAGAAGCATGGAACAGAGGCGTGGTGGTGCTGTTCTTTAAGAAAGGTGATAAAACCTTGCTGAAGAATTACAGACCCATCTCGCTTCTGAGCCATGTTTATAAGCTGTTTTCCAGGGTCATCACGAATCGTCTCGATCGCAGGTTCGATGACTTCCAGCCTATCGAACAAGCCGGTTTCCGAAAAGGCTATAGTACCATAGACCACATCCACACGCTACGCCAAGTTATACAGAAGACCGAAGAATATAACTTGCCACTATGTTTAGCGTTTGTGGACTATGAGAAAGCCTTTGATTCGATCGAGACATGGGCGGTGCTCGAGTCTCTCCAGCGATGCCGTATTGACTATCGGTATGTCGAAGTGCTGAAGTGTTTGTACAATAACGCCACCATGTCGGTCCGAGTACAGGAGCAGAGTTCGAAGGCAATTCCATTGCGAAGAGGCGTGAGACAGGGAGACGTTATCTCTCCGAAACTGTTCACTGCCACAATGGAAGATGCCTTCAAGCTCCTGGAGTGGCAAGGACTAGGCATCAACATCAACGGCGAGTACATCACTCACCTTCGGTTTGCCGACGATATTGTGGTCATGGCAGAATCGATGGAAGATCTCAGCATAATGCTCGAAGGCCTCAACCGAGTCTCCCAACAGGTGGGCCTTAAAATGAACATGGACAAGACAAAGGTCATGTCCAATATCCATGTTGTGCCCACCCCAGTATCAGTTGGGAACTCAGTTCTTGAAGCTGTTGACGCGTACGTCTACCTAGGACAAACAGTCGAACTAGGTAGGTCCAACTTCAAGAAAGAGGTCAATCGGCGAATCCAACTCGGCTGGGCAGCGTTCGGTAAACTTCGCAACGTCTTCTCATCTAAAATACCTCAGTGCCTTAAGACGAAAGTCTTCGACCAGTGTGTGTTACCAGTGATGACATACGGCACTGAAACGTGGTCTCTCACTATGGGCCTCATAAGCAAGCTCAAAGTAGCACAACGAGCTATGGAGAGGGCTATGCTCGGGGTTTCTCTACGAGATCGAATCAGAAATGAGGAGATCCGTAGACGAACGAAAGTCACCGACATAGCCCACCGGATTAGCAAGTTGAAGTGGCAGTGGGCAGGGCACATATCACGCAGAACAGATGGCCGATGGGGCCGAAAGGTTCTGGAATGGAGACCACGGACTGGTAAGCGCAGCGTAGGACGTCCACCCACAAGATGGACAGACGACCTAAAAGAGACCGCAGGGAAACGCTGGATGCAGGCCGCTTCCAACCGGCCCTTTTGGAGATCGATGGGGGAGGCCTATGTCCAGCAGTGGACGTCCTGTGGCTGAAATGATGATGATGATGATGATTGTAGATACCGACAGTCTGTACGTATAATATGATAAACCATCGTCGCTTAGAGACCAATTTCATAAGAAACTGCACCGTACCGCACCACACCGCCGGGATACTAACGCACTGAGACCGAGAGCTCGCACCTTACAGGCGTTGCACAGAATATCAACTCTAAATTACAGTCACATGCAGCTCCAGCAAAACCTACAACATAAAGAGGACTAGAGATATTTGAATGCACAAGTCATTTTGATTTGCAGGCCTCACTTTTAGACCTCCAAATTGAACAATAGTCTCCCTTTTGGATCCACTGGATGCCCGTGACTCTCACAATGTCGTCGGTCCATCTAGCCAGAGGCCTACCTACGCTGCGTCTTCCGTTTCGGTTGTTTCAAAATGAGAATTGAGTTGCAAGATGTAAGATATCTATTACAAAAATTAATCCCTATCTACCTTGGTCATGCTTAACTTGAGAACGACTTTACCGATTTCATTCAACGTCTATTTAAAAGTTTTCTAATAGTTTGTAAAAGGATTTTACGGAAAAAAAATTAAGAAAATTGCCCAGAAAATAGGAAAATTTCAGAAAGCTTAACGACGATTTTAACTTCGCGCGTTTGACAGTTCGCGGGTTTGATAAATGTGAATTTACTAGACAGCAGTTTTATTATTAGTTTTGGACATTTATAGCTAAGAAAGGACAACGTCTGTCGGACCAGCTATATAGTTATAATAATATATACTTTCATTGTCATGCTTGATAACGAAACTATTCAATTATAATCACGAGCGTGTTTTGTGAGATTCTGAATATTTTACTGTATGTGCGTTAGCGTTGATCGCTACGACATCGCATATCGGTTCTATAAAACATTCAGCGTCAGCGTGCTGTGCAGTGAGGCCCTTACTGGTTATCAGCAGTGTCTTCAGGAGTATCGCCTCTCTTGTACAAATTGTTCTCAGGAACAAAGCGCAGTAAAGTTGGAGGAACTGAATCCACCAAATGAAGTTGGCGAATCATTCGCAGATGCAAATATATGCACACGACACCCGACACGCGACAACCGCCCCTGTTTACACAGGGATAAGTGCTAGCGTGTAGTCGGGAGCTGGTATCGACAGGCTTTGTGTGAATATCGCACCTCCTTCCAAGTCCCTAACACTCGCCGGGAAATATGTAAAAGTCGATGGAATGTGTTTCGTTCGCGTTCATTGCGAATGGTGACATTTTTCTCGCGGTTTTCGCTTCAGATTCTCAGTGAGAGGTGTTTTTGTGTCGTGTTACATGTGAATATTATGAGAAGGTTTTATGGTTTTAATTATTTCTATGAGCACTACACAATTTATAAACGTAATTTATAAGAAGATCTATAAGTATTTGCTCTAATCCTCAACGGAATCAAAAAAGTTTTGTCTACTAGTCTAAACTTGTGTGAGAAAATAGTTTGAAAGATCTATATTATAACTACTTTTACTAATGTCCGAAGCAATAAATATGAAAAAAACAAAAAAAAAACAATTTTTCTAAACTTATTTGTGTGAAATGGACATGTAAAATGCATTCATTTTATTTTACTTGTAATTTTTATTGAATAAATTTTAATGGTTTTGTGAAATGGTGTCTATTTATTGCATCGTATCCCTCTCCGGTCTTTGTCCACTTCCTATCTTGTCCATTTCAAAAGTAGTCCACTTCCTATCTTGTCCATTTCAAAAGTAGTCCACTTCCTAACTTGTCCATTTCAAAAGTTGTACACGTCCTAACTTGTCTTCTTCCTAACTCGTCCATTTCCAAAAACGCCACTCCCAATCTCCGAATGTTCGAAAATAGATTTAACCAAATGGAATCATTCTATCTATGTTTGATGAAAACGATTTCATATTTATTTATTTATTCGACATTACGTTAAATTTTGATGGATAAGTAGAAAAGTATTTTTCTTTTTTATACTTTTTTCTTTTTCTTTTTCAAGTAGCAGCCTGTCCTGGCAAATAATTTCAGCTCAAGCTTCGTAAACATCCGGAATCCTTTGAGCCGTTGCGTTGCTCCGTAGAAGAACACTGATCCGGACCAATCAGCAGATTGCCACTAAACAACGTCAGCACTCTCGGCTCGGCGTGATTCCCTCGTATCTCGCACAAGGAGTAGAATTACTTAATTACTTCCTCGACTGCTCCCGAGCCACATTACTCAGGTCGTAGCTGAGTTTCGTTAAGTATTCTGTGCGTTTTTATAATTGACTTGTTTTGTTTTCAGCATTTTATTTGACCGTTACGTTATGAATTTTCAAATAACTCTAAATCAATTAACTGTTATTGAGCTAATACACTTTTTTTTTTTAATTGACTTGTAATGTTGGCCTTTTGGCCTCTACAGATGGACCGGACTAGTTAACGAACGCAGAGTGCGTTCGGCATAACTTGATGGTTTAAGTTTTTGGGCGTCTAGCACAAGGGCACCTCGAAGGTACGAACCTCGGCTTGGGCCGTCGCCGGGAGTGGGGATCAGACTTGCCCAGGCACCCCAGAAGGGGTGTGCCCTGGAGCCCTAGCGGTTTGTTGAACTGAATGATTATTTGGAGGAGCTAATACACAACTTCACAGTTCATTTAAAACTGCAGCCCAAGAAGAAGTGTCTGCACCGTCAGCTGCTCGAAGCGCTTTCCACAAAAACCCGTCTAGTGGCTGCGCTACGTTGCAGCGCTTACGGTTTTTGTTAGGCTGTTCGCACGATGCACCTCGCTCGCTGCACTCGCTTAATTAGATCTGGGTGTTATGTGACACTTCGCAGCTATGCGTCAAACACATCCGAGGTTTTTGAAGTTGTTGAATTAATTTCTTCTCTAAGTTGTTTTGTTAATTTTCCAGTGACAGTATTAAGAGCTTACTTTTTAATCTAACTTTTTTATGTTCCTCTGTATGAGAGAGTACACGACGAGTTATTTTAACGAGCGTTTTACACGCGTCATAAACACTAACTTCATCACGTGACTAACACCAGGTTATTGACGTAATTTACACATTCTGATAGCACGTATTTCCATTATATAAAACCGTTCTTCAAAACATCTATATACGCTATATTAATGTCAGTTTTTTAAATCTAATAATAGGCTTGCGTTAGACCGCTAACTCGCCCGACGATGTGGTCTACGATGGAGCACGCTTGCCTAGAAGTAATCGATCTAACTATCGCCACATTGAAAAATATCCTCGAACTGGGCGCACCATCGGACATCATAATGCAGTGTGATAAAACCAGAGACGAGTCAGCAATGTGCACCGCGCCGTAACCTGCAGCCACCGGCCGGGTGTACCTGCTACATACCGTGGAGCCGACTGCCGCCGTGAATCTGTTGACACGTGTATCACATACTGACTGCTAGGCACTATAATAAGAGTGTACTGGAACGATTTGTACATTGTACTTTAGACCTGGAGGCAGGTGGCACAGAAGACATAATAGACACAGGTGGTCCAAGTCTGGAACTCGCCTTCGGGACTACATCCCACCTTTTACAACGTGATAATGGGCAAATACTCTTCGTATCTAAAACTAAAATAGTCCACTTTTATGTATTTATAGAGCGGCATTATTATAGAAGTTTGATTGTGATCGAGATTGCATGCCGTCCCGTTCGCATCTACTTACTCGCACCACGTGCGTAAGTGAGATGGCACGCGATCGCGATCACAATCCGAATCATCCATAATAAGGCATCAGTACTAGCAACACAACCCGACTTCGCACGGATGTAAGTTTTATTTTTTTACACCTTGGGTTACATTATTGGCGTTTTAGTAAGGATCACTATATTTTTGTAAATATTATATACTAGTAGGCCGCCCCTGCTTCGCACGGGCGAAGCCGGGATATATAGCCTATGTCAACCGGGGATAGTGCAGCATCCCAACAGTGAAAGAATTTTTCAAATCGGTTCAGTAGTTTCGGAGCCTATTCAATGCAAACAAACAAACAATCAAATCTTTCCTCTTTATAATATTAGTATAGAAGTATAGATTACGCTGTGACAAGCAACACCAGAGTCCTAGTCCCGACACTAGGGTTTGCTACTTAGCCTATAGTTACGACAAGCAATACTACCATTACGTTTTAACTATAACGTAAATACCAGTTGCTGCCCACGACTTCGTAAGTATAGGTTTCTTATATACTTGCAACCTCCTTTGGATTATTTAATTTGTCTCTAACGTAAAACCCTTTCGTGTCTACAACCCATAGGAATAAACCTGCCAAGTTTCAGCTTCGAAGGGGAAGTAGATTCTACGTTATTACAACAAAATCACATGACATTGCCAACTGTTCAAACAAACAAACAATCAAATCTTTCCTCTTTATAATAATTAAGTATAGATGAATCCGTAGCAAAACTGATATTCCAAACAAATACTCAATAAAATAATTATTTATTACAATGTTAATTTTCTCCGATACTAGTAAATGATCTTCAAAACTAGTTAAGTCGAGAAGTGGCCTTTTTCCAGCTGCACTCCTGACTAACAACCACCACTACAATTATACACATCAGCAGCCATTAAAAATCCACTGCTGGACAAAGGCCTCCTCTTAAAGAGAGGTGTTGCCATAATCCCCACGCTTGGCAGGCAGTTGTGGAATCGCAGTACGTTCACCGCGTACTAATAGGACGCTGTCCATCCTCCGGTGGTTCTGGTCACAGTTTTAGGACATCCCGGGTATGTCCTAAACAACAACTTGTCCAACAATTTCGACTGCCCCAGTGGCTCAGTTGGTAGTGAACCTATCTTCTGTGCTTGGGGGCGTGGGTTCGATTCCCATCTAGGACAAACATTTGTGTGATGAACATTTGTGTTTGTTCTATGTCTGGGTGTTAATATCTATTTAAGTATGTATTTAAAAATATATATGTACGTATATCAGTTTCTGGCAGCCATATTACAAGCTTTGCTTAGTTTGGGGTCAGATGACCGTGTGTGCAAAAATGTCCAAAAAAAAAAAAAAAAAAAATATATATAACAGAAGCAATTATTAAAGGCGATTTCCAAAATAATGCGCGACACTCGCGCTACGTCAGCTCAGCCCGCATTCAATAAGTGGTGTCCACATCAGCGTGTACACTCTGTTGTACTCTGTGCTCCACGTGTAGTTACTGTCCGTGACCGCTGACATTCTGCGACCCTGCTTGGATTTACCGCTTGTTTTTTGCGTCAATGCGCAGTTAATAAGTTTCGGTTATGTTTTGCCGTACTTTTTGTATGTTTATTTTACTTGTACTACCTACTTACCTTCTTACCGTGATAGTTTCGTGTCTGGCTACTCCGTAATATTTCTGTTAAAACATCGCATTCGGCGTGGTAATGCCGCCAGCATGCTGGGTACGTTGCCAACCAGGAGTGGGCTTAACGCTTCAACGGTCTGCAAAAAAATCCAGTTACCTACACACATCACATCACACATCATCAGCCATTAAATGTCCACTGCTGAACAAGGCCACCCTCTTAGAGAGGGGTGTTGCCATAATCCCCACGCTTGGCAGGCGACTTGAAGATCGCAGTACGTTCACCGTGTACCTACTAACAGAACGCTGCTGCCCATCCTCCGGTGGTTCTGGTCGCAGTTTTAGGACATACCCGGGTCCCACCTACACAGTTACCTACACCACAGATAAATAATACAATTCAGAAGATACGAGGAAATATTTTTAGGTCCCTACAGTAGGTAGGTATAAGTACTACCTATATGAACATCGGTAGAGTCTTCTTTACGGCTGTATGAAAACTTATCGCAACAGAAACTAGATTTGGTGAAATGCCAAACTTGAAATGGAAACGAAGCCTATTCACGTTTTTTTTTTACTTTACAAGGTCGTTGACATAATACTACAATTACGATTATATAGGAACTTGAGTTCCGTAACACCCGAAAATACCATGAAAACGTATGGAAACAAACCGTATCCATAAACTTGAGCTGGCGGGTATGGACCTCTTACTACTTACAACGATCTATCAGGAGCATCCGCCCTTACTGTCTTGAGCTACTTTTTATCTAAGAAAACGTGGAAAACTGAAAAAAAAACTCTATTTTCTCTTTCGGTTTTGCACTGGTTTAATTTGGTACTCATTATGATAATTACCGCGGAGGCTTGCGAGCAAATCACCCCAGACTTCCTGCAACAATTCAATTGAAATGTAGCTGATAAGCAGCCGGTACTGAGGGACCCTCGGCTGGGTCGCAAGCCAGCTCGTCAGCGGCGCGTCACGTGCCGGCAGGACCACTCCATCCATCAAGTGTGTCTCATCTCTTATTTATGTTTGGTCGGAGAGTAAAGCCCCGAGCTCGCGGACGGAGGACACTGTAGTCAGCGGGGAAACGACTTTCTAATTGCGACTCTCAAGACGTGACCGCTGTCTCCAGCTTTACATTTACATTCATTTATCATTTATGAAATGAGTTTTCTGATTCTTGAAAATATTACTTGGAGAGAATTGTGTTTGATTCGTTTACAGGTTTGTCTTTCTGTTACATCACAACAGACACATTGACGTGATGTTTTGTACAGAAATTGAAGACTCCAAGTCGTAGATTGACATGACATTTTTAGTCATAAATTTTTTACACTTTTGATGTGATTTTACACGCGGGTGAAGCCCCGAGCCGTAACTAGTGGATAATATATGAATGCTTTATCAGAGTCCGCCGGAGTCCAATATCAGGGACGCGGAGTCAGGGCCGTCGGATCTACATTCATCCAATAAGGCGACGCGGCGCGATATCAAACCCGAAAGAAATGGGCATTACCATAACAATATGTGGGTTCAGTATATTAAATCAAAGTCAGCGAATATTGGCATGTGTAAATCTGGCGGTCCAGTCGGGCGGCAGACCGGGCGGGCGGCTACAGTCCTAGAGTAGGAAATGGACAGAAAAACAACAGCTTCAAGTTTATATGTAAGTGCTGCGTTCATACCACTGCAATAACGACGCCGGTGTAGTTTGTTATCCTGCTAATATTATAAAAGCGAATAAAATGTTGAAGAAAAAGGACAAACGACTGTTTGTCCTTCTTTCACGCAGTAATAAAATACCGTATAGTATTTAGTAGAACAATGCAGCTTTTAATCCTGGAAAAAAAATATACAGTTTCCGTGGAATTAACCACGTAGGTGAAACCGTGGGGCATGACAAGCTATTCCTAATTTAATTTATCAAACGCTAGTGACGTTGCTCAACGAAGAATAATGTATCCGCGAACTAATGTGATTATTTGAATCACTTTCAACGCAGATTCCGGCCACTCTTCACACGGGTAACTGTGAATGGCAGTTACAACTGAGCGTTGCCGTCACTCATATTTAGGTCCCAGTTGTAGGTATTTTGTTTAAGAACAATAGTTAAGCTACGTGAAAGGCTAGGTGTACGATTTGGTTAACTGTTAATGCTACATAAATCAGCTGGACGGTATCAGGGAGCTCATTATCATCATTTCAGCCATAGGACGTCCACTGTTGGACATAGGCCTCCCCCATCGATCATCAAAAGGGCCGGTTGTAAGCGGCCTGCATCCAGCGTTTCCCTGCGGTCTCTTTGAGGTTGTTTGTCCATCTTGTGGGAGCACGTCCTATATACGCTGCGCTTACTAGGCATGGAGCTGTTCCTCTGGAATGTTCCACTCGGGCGCGGGGCGGCGGCGGCGGTATCATAAACAAACGGATTCGGTCGGCATTTACATGGCCGATATTCGGACTGACCGCTGATATGTGCCTTGTACAAGGAGTGATGGCGGCTGGATGCGCCGATACCGCGCCGCGGTGACACTTCCACCACCAACACGTTTTATAACTATGGCGTTGGTTCGGAATATGGCAGCATTTATTGTGACGTGATATTATGTCTTCTATGGTATTACCGACTACTTCACCCGGATGTGCTTACACGTTTTGATAACTGACTGATGTGGGGAGTCTGAGTTCATTCGAGTGACTAGATAATACGTGCGCGTAATTCTAATAAAGTAGATTGATCGACTAACTCGTTATTCTTTACATCATAAAAAAAAAACAAAAAAAATACATGAAATTAAACACATGACAAAAAACTCTTTAAAAACCAATGTACCTAACAACTAGCGGCCTTATAGCTAAATGAGATCTCTTTGAATGAACACCTTTGTTTAAAATTACCTACTTAATAACATGAACAAGATTGTATGCTGACTAGAGGCTAACAAAATGTTGAGTTGGATAACCCGTATCAGTTTCCTGCGATACAGGCCCAGCCTAGTGCAGTATCAACAATCAGTATTTCTCCTTCATAAACAGGGGTCAGACCCGTGCTCCACCTAGGTTCTCTACCTTGGTGAAGCACGGGGCACTTACACGTCCCCGCGCTACAACTACCAGTAATTACAGTCTTGTGCAAAAGTCTTTTGTATACTTTTTTTTTTTTTTTTTTTTTTTTTTTTTTTTTTAAATATCTGGGACATTTTTGCACACACGGTCATCTGACCCCAAACTAAGCAAAGCTTGTAATATGGCTGCCAGAAACTGATATACGTACATATATATTTTTAAATACATACTTAAATAGATATTAACACCCAGACATAGAACAAACACAAATGTTCATCACACAAATGTTTGTCCTAGATGGGAATCGAACCCACGCCCCCAAGCACAGAAGATAGGTTCACTACCAACTGAGCCACCGGGGCAGTCAACTCGCATTTGAAAATCAATAATTTTCTTGTGACATTTAAAAAAATCAAAAATAATAGGATTTGGTGACTGCTATTTCTACAACAAAGTACCAGGAGATCAGAAATATTAAAAAGGTAGTATAACCCTTTCCTTCTTAATATGTCTACTACCTTCTTAATATAAGCCTATGTTTATGCAAATAAAAATATTTTTCATTTTCATTTTCATTTTAACCAACCTTAGGATGGAAAATTATCGATAAATTAATAAGTTATCTTGATCTTTGTTCCTCGCTCGCTACGAGTAGGCTCTGTCTGGTCGAGTCTGGCGCGAAGTTAGGCTCCATCATGGAGTATATTGTAGATGTGTTGTGCCATGAATCCTTGTAAAGTGAGCGGGTGGATACTTGTGAAGTTCGTGCGAGTTGCAGCGAACTACACCATCGTACTAACTCCTGCACGGAGCACAAGGGAGCCGTATTATCATACCTACTCCTGTTATCATAACAAGGGTGTAAGTAACTTTGCCTCCCGGTCTACTTGTTAACTTTTGCGACTGAATTGAAATTTTGCTGGGAATTGCTGATAAACGTGAGGATAGACGAGGGATATGATAAATTTTGAAGAAAAAACTCCAGAATGTCTCAATTGTGGAAATATAATTTTGTCTAATACACAAGTTAATTTAAAAGTATACGTATAAATATATTATGCATTGAAAAAATGTTTTCTTGAAGATAGAATCCATGTTATTAGGTAAAGTATGTGAGTGTTGGTTCGTTGCGACGTGATCTCTCCTGGTGGTCGGTCTGGATCTCAGACTTATATCGGAATAGACACCGCAACCACCTCAATTTCTACATAAACAGGAACAGCAACAAACAAAAATCCAGCTTACCGCATTTTTTTATTTAAGAGATAATTATTAATGATAAGTATGATCAGTAATGTCAGTTTAACTTTACTGGTACGGCCAACTGCTTCGAAAAAGTTTTACTATTTACTCTCAGAGCAAATAAAAATACAGAGGCACTACGGTGCACTGCCAAAGTGACGCCAAAATCGCACTACGTGAATTCCCAATAAATACACGATTCACGCACACATACGCATTCAACACTACGTGAATTTCTTGTCAGAAAATTGCACTGGTAAACACTTCGACTACGCACACATGTTTCAAAAAGTGGCTTCACTTTTCGTTTTCGCCGTAGTGACTCTGTATTTTTATTTGCTCTGAGTATTTACTTTAGCGTAATTTGGCATTTTCATATTGACGTTTGACGTGCTTTTGCCGACGTAGATAAAAGTACACGCGGTGAGTTAGTTGAAGCATTAAAAAACTAAAAGTCTTACACAACCTACACACCCAACACAATAACTCCTTCAGGACACTGATGGGGCTACCGCCGTACTGTACCCCATCATGACAATCATGCACCAACCAGTCACAACCCTGATGCGCCGCCAGGACAGCTCCAACAGCTGGACCTGGACTGCCCAATAATGCAGCACTGGAGGAGAGTTCATGTTGAGCATTCCGGCTTCAAGCCGATATATAAGTTAAGATAATGAAATTTTTGACGTTATTTTAATATTATTTAATTTGGTTTCATTGTAAATGTATGTGATAATTATTTTATACGTATAATTCGAATTATGACATGAATATGGACTTAATACGTCTGAAATTATAGGAATTGATCCTACTTAAAACCGGCCACGTACCTGCACAGGAGGTGAACTTGCGGGTTCTACCCTGATACAAGGCTGTGGTGCGGCGAGGCGGTGCTCGGGTTCACACACTGGTTCCTCCCTAGTTCCGTCCGTGCTCGGAGATTTTGCATAATATCATGAAAACAATGTGCAAGGATACGGAAATAAAACTTGAATATTTTGAACAAAACTGGAAATCGTCGACAACTTATACCTGATTGTTTCAAACGTTAAAATAAGGGTGAAGCACGGGGCACTTACTAGTCCCCGTTCTCCAACTAATAATATTTTAGTACAGTCATGCAATTATATTATATCACTTTAAACAAACGCTTCACACTACTTGGCTAAAATATTATTAACCCTTTCAATGTAAACGTTTTGATTATTACAAGTTCCCTTATTGCATGCAACTGAGTGATGAGCTGAGCGAGCCGCTAGCCTGATGGTAACATCTGACATCGGTGACATCCAACATGTTATACTTCAACAGTTCAGAATCCTGCATGGCGATGTACTGCCTCCTCACTCTGACATATCAAATGTTACATGTCTTTATGCCCAGTGACATTGTCCTTCAATCCACAATACAGCAATGTTTGCACAGTATAGTTTTGAATAATCCGACCCGACGTTTTGGTAATTTTTAGGTAGCATAGGGCAGCGTGTATGATTGTATCTGTGCGTAAATAACGTAGAATGGTATAAATAGAGGCAGGAAGTATAAAGTAGGTTCCCCCTCCATCCGTCTAGTCAGTCCGGGACGTTTCGGCAGCCACCCCTTCACTCGGGGCACGTTGCCATTTAGTTTTATGAAGTCGGGCCGGTATCGAGCTCCGACGGACGGTGGACGAGCCCTCACACGTCTCAGTCACGACACGCGATCTACCTTCATTACAGATACGCTTACCTCTCTTTGGATACTTCCGTGCGATTGCGGAAAGGTGCTTAAAACTTAGAATCAAAGGCTTAAAGTGTAAACTAAACTAATTGGTCTGTTTATTTATGAAATCAGAGCGCGAAATATATTTTTTTCATTTATAAATAATAGGCTTGCGTTTGACCACCACCATGCCTGATGTTAAGCGATGATATTATCATAAGTTCAATACCCCGTGTAATAAACTCATAATGAAAAGGTTCATATATTTTATGTTAAAATGAATGTATTTTCTGGTTAGATCTCTACCATCCATGCTACGCCACTCTACGCCACGTGATGGCGTCGTGCCGTCGTCCCGCCACCTGCGTGTCGTGGATTACTTACCGGAAATCGTTTCGGCGACTGATAACGCAACTTTCACCTAAATGTTTCCGGAGGAATTCAATTTGTACATGATTTATGGTGTTTTGATTTATCGCCCTCGAATATTGAAGTGTTTGTTATTTATTGTCACGCGACCGACACGCGGGAGATTATACTTATAGAGGTCGTGAAAACGTAAAGATTGTGTGTTTGTATTAAAATGGAATTATTTATTTATCTACACTTTGTTTGAGAATAGCTCACTATCACACCGAACTAGGTCCTGATATCTACGCAACTTGGTCTTCTAGTTTATTTATCTTAATTGTAAAATTACGTGCCTCTGGCTCCGGCTATACCTATAGGAAGATCGCGCGTGTTAATTTAATATCTGATACCGGCGGTTATTTCTTCATTTAGGAGTTACAACGCGGACCTGTAATAACACGCGGTGTTTTCTCCAAATTTACATTTATGAAGAGAATAAATATGTAAATGGTGAATAAACACGGCCACCCGCGCGCTCCCTGCGCCAGCCCGCCTCGCGCCCGCCGGACCCTTGATAACGCTATCACAAGCTCGAGAGAGGTCCGATAATATGGAAATGAGCGGCCTCGGACAAACCGACCGTTTACCGATGATGTCGGATAACATGCCGATACTTCAACAACAAACACTAAAATCAATCCTTATCCCAGAGGATTATAGACTAGCTTTACTGTTGAACCCATCAACGAGGTGTGGGTGGAGCAAGAGTTCTGAATGAGTGAGCAGTGGTCGGTCCCTGGTGTGGATGCGTTGCCTGCACTTTCACTGGCGAGGCAGACTGGCCGCCATCACTCACCCGATGCTGGAGATAGCTCGCCCACGGCCGCGATAGATATTCCAATTTGTATGATAAACTACTGACCGCTCCGATACGCACACGTGCTGATAAATCAACGTCCCAGTGAAACGATCTCAGCTCCCTACCTCCGGTAATCAAAAGCTTGACGTTACGCTAATCTATCTCAAAATCAGATATGAATTTCATATTATAATACATTCGTGATTATTCGTTATGAAATACTAATACTGCTTATAATATCTACTACTTAAAGTGCTTTAATCGATATAAAAACACGTAAAATTAGTAAACGCTTACATCGTCGCTTACCAACAGGCAAATCAGTGGACAGATGCGGAAGTATTCGCGATAAAAAAAATAAGCGGTCAAATAAAATCATTGATATTGCGAAATCAACAATTTCTCAGCCAAATTATTCTTATTGAAGCTGTTAAAAATCACTAAGCCAAGCTTAATGAATTTTTTATGAAACTACCTTGAAAGCTTTCCTTATATACTAAAAAGAAAATAACTTACCCCACATACATAACATCGGACCAAATTGAGAACCTCCCTCCTGAAATCGGTTAAAAATTAAGATAAGGACAACTAAGGCCTGATGTCCATCAAAGTGACTTGATGTGATCTGACAAGATTTCAGGTGCGTAATTTGCTACCACGTCTCGACATTAAATATATTCGTATATAGGAAGAAATCGTGCAATATCACGTAACTTACCAGCCGTCACTGAAGTGAAATAAGGGTAGGAAGACGACAAAAGAAACCAAAATGTCACAGTAAAAGACATAACAGTTGACGTGATGAAGCCGCAAATGAGCGAGGAGCGGAGATACCGTCAGGTGTCCCCGATGGTGGGCAGTTGGCGCGGCGTCAGATAACACCGGCCCGGCTGGACAGCTCGGCGACATTATTCATACATTGTCCGCGCGATGGTGCGATTAGCCGATTCCGTCTGAGGTAACAAATTGTGCTCCCGACCGAGTCGCACGACACAATCGTGCGATCGAGCACCACGATAGTCAGATTGTGGATCGTATCGCGCAGATGTCTTTATGACTCAGTATTTCCTCACTGAGAAATGTCTCAATATCACGGCTGTTAGGAGAGTTATCTAAATAAAGTTGTGAGGTATTTTTATCAATGACTAGTAGGCCGCCCCGGCTTCACACGGGGGAAGCCAGGATATATAGCCTATGTCAACCGGGGATAGTGCAGCATCCCAACAGTGAAAGAATTTTTCAAATCAATGCAAACAAACAATCAAACTTGTCCTCTTTATAATATTAGTATAGATATAGATAAAGCATTTTTAATAAAATCTCATCTGAGAAAAATGAAGATCATGTTAATCGATTAAAGAAGATTGAAGTAACTTACCATAGATGCAGATAATAAAGGAATCAATACCTCAACTCTACTCTAGGATGACGGTCGTACTGGATCTGACCCAGGACGAATCCTTGTGGTATCAGCCGCCGCTGCCGCTCCCTGGTACAAGTCAGGCAGATGAGAGGCCCGGTGCGGAGGCGGTGTACGGAACCATCGAGCCGAGTAGAGTGCGAACTAACACTACGCGGTGCTGAGTATTGACAAGCCGCCTGTTGTCCGATCAGAATATATTACATTCTGTTGTTACAGTTACATGTTAAATATCTCGGTAGCGGAACGACACTGTGGCAAAACGACGGATCATCGAAGCCTCTGCATTTTGAAATGCTCATGATTTTAATGAATGACAATATACCACTTGACTGCTCATCCTTTACCCCGCATAAGCCAAAGGTTCTAACATCACAACCTAAACTATTTCGAGCGGGGACAATCCTAGGCGCGAATTGAATGAACGACTTTTGATTATCCAATCACAAGCATCGAGTCGTTTCGAATCTCCAATCACAAGCTGCCCCCCGCGACTGACGTGGCATCACTTTGCAAAAGGAAATTTTGGCTACATGCGCGATCACGTGGTTATAATTATAATATTATCTTTGACTTGAACAAAATAGGTACGTAAACATTGAGTATGTATTTAAAAACTCTTGTAATTTCGTAAGAATTGGTATCCATTCGGTAGATAAGTGCGGTGATTAGAGAAACAATTGGGGTTTCCCGAAACGTTATTCTCATCTTTAGGTCATCATCATCATCATCAGCCAAAAGACGTCCACTGCTGAACATAGGTCTCCCCCTTTAACCTCCACACTGAACGACAGCCTGCCTTTTGCATCCACTGGATGCCCGTGACTCTCACAATGTCGTCGGTCCATCTAGTGGGAGGCCTCCCTACGCTGCGTCTTCCGGTATATCTTTAGGTATATTTCACTATCCTCGTGGTCTGTGTTGGAGTAGTAATTACCTCAGGTCAGATAAGGGAGATACGGTAAGGAGACGAGGCGGCTGCGAATGCTTCCGAGCCGCTAATGATTTTAATTTTTTATGCCATAAGTGGCGAACAAGCAGACGGGCTGCCTGATGGTAAGCAGTTACCGTCTTCAATGGATACTTGTAACACCAGAGGACACAAATACGTTGGCGATCCTTCAAGATATGAAGAACCCCGTGCTGCAGCTTCTCGGAAACACCGTGATTTAGCGGCCTTTAGTCGAATTCACCCAGCAGATGACCTGTCTCCCCTTTTTGCATGTGAACTAAGCTAGTCAATCAAGCTAGCTAGCTAGTTAATTGGTGTCGCTGCAAATGTCTGAGTGTTCGTGAAAGCCGATTACACAATTTTGCGTTAAGAGGTTTAGCGGTATACCTAGTAATAAAAATGTATGAAAAATGGCGACATTTGAACACGAACAGTAATTTTACTAACCCTTAGTAGGAATTTCCTTGTTTTATTTTTGTTTAATTATTTTCCTTGTTTGTCTGATCTGTGGCAGTTATCAACCACGTCGTATTTATTTTACGTCGTTATCAAACCATAACAAAATTTAATTGAAATCTGGTCTTTCCAAATAATTAATGAATTCATGAACTTACTACGTTACTTACTTATCTATAAAAATTTTGTAAATTTTAATGACTATTATAAATTCTCAGTAATGTCATAATGTCAAAATATATTTATGACTATGGACTTGGTTTTACCTTCCTCCTGACCGACCGACCACCCACACTTTGACACGTACGCACGCACTCCTTGCCTATTGAAAAATTGTATCTCCACTTCGAGTATTGTCCAAAAAGAATATAGAGTCTGTATTATATAATTTGACTCATAATAAGAAGAAAATTCACTATTTAAGTAACTAATTCACGATAACTTATATCACAGTTACTGTCCCACGGATTTAATTTTAGTTTTGGTTTTAAAACATGAATCTATTTTTACAAGCATTTCTTCAACTTGCCTTGTTAGCATGTACGATACGTTCGTATGTGTGTGTTAGCATGTACGATACGTTCGTATGTGTGTGTTAGCATGTACGATACGTTCGTATGTGTGTGTTAGCATGTACGATACGTTCGTATGTGTGGGACAAATCTTACAACTGAATTTATCTTCAACACATTGAGCTGAAACTTGGCATACTTATGTAAGTTCGGTGACAATGCAATGTTATGGTACCTTCGAGCTGGTCTGATGATGGAGACAGGAGGTGGCTATTGGAACTCCTAAGCGAAACGACGTAACCCCGAATTTGGATTCGTTTGTTCATTTCTATTTATCATCTAGGAGTAATTGGTCCTAGATGACATGTGGCGCACGCCGCAAGATGCCGGCCAAATGTTTTTATCTACCTCCATGATGTGGGCATCAAATGAAGGGGTTTGCTATGAAGAATACAAAAAAGCTTGTTTAAAAAGGGGTTGTCTGTAAAGTCGGTTTATGGACGATAATTTTTCGTGATAACGCTTAGTCCTCTCTATCGATCAGGATTAATAGTATGTGTGCTAATTATTGTCGTTGTTTGTTTCAGGTATGAATCAGTTCCTCCCCGTGCTGGGACCAGTCGGTGGACCCCTCCCCCCCCCTCCACACACCGCGCGGTGCTGCGAGGAGCGTACAGGACGAACTTCACAGAACTTATCTGATTTGAATATTACATTGATATCCTCCAGTTCGTCGACACAACAAGTTATTCAATAAATCTCAGGCCATGCATACATTCTGAACTTATCACAGTTCCGAACGCACCGCTCCGAGCTCTGTGTCTCGGGACTGGCTCCCGCCGTTCTAACTGCTCATACACCTTACCAACATACTGATCAGATATAACTTACTAAATCTAAGCGCTGGTTGCGCGGGCCAACGGAAAACTAAAGCACGAACTGGTAGGGTTCTGATGTATGAATAAAAAAAAAAACAACTATAGTTCAGATTGGCGTAATGTAATGCGCAGTACTACAAGTAATATCAAGTTAATCTATTCGGATGAACTTCGTACAATTATGATAGAACTTCACTTAGGTAAGTTCGTTTAATCACAAATTATATTTTCTTAAATAGGTACTAACATTATAATCATTACGAATCCAGTAGGCGTAGTATATAGTAGGGATAAAAAAATAATGTATTCTTCCTTATTCTATTACGACTAGAGCGTATACGTCCACCGCGGTCTGTTCAACTTTGATCACTTGGGTGATAAAAGTCGACTCTTTAGTGTCCTTTGATCACCTGGGAATAATTGTCATCACTTAGGTGATCATAGGCTGTCTGCAGTCTGTGGACGTACACAGCCAGCAGTGGCTGGCGGCGACAACATGAAGATCGAGCTGAGTGGCATTCCTTGGAAGAGGCTTGCCTGAGACCAACAGTGGAACAAAATTGACTGATAATGGCGATTGTGCTGAACACTTAGAACTCCAGGTGATAGTAATACACTTTATTATTATTCCTACCTACCACATCTATACTAATATTATAAAGAGTAAAGATTTGATTGTTTATTTGTTTGCATTGAATAGGCTCCGAAACTACTAAACCGATTTGAAAAATTCTTTCACTGTTGGGAAGCTTGTTGCCCGGGTGATATAGGCAATATTATATTTTCAAAAAAAGTAGATCCTAACAACAACTCCAATAATGTAACCCAAGGTGTAAAAAAAATTACACCCGTGCGAAGCCTGGGTGCGGTGCGGTGGGCGTTGTTGGCGGGTTGCTAGTATATTATGTGGAGACTAAATAATTTAAATATCACAATGTCAGTCACAGAGTACGTTATACAGTAGATACGTGGCTCACGTGGTCTTGATGAACATACTAATAGTTGTCCGCTCGGAACAAGTCAGCAGTAGAGAGTGCACTGTGTTAATATTGCCAAGAAGTTTCCTATCACTAACTCCACGGTGAGCAGAGAACACTATTAGAACGTGCCTACAACTTTGTAAAAGAAGCAAAACAACTTTGCTATAAATACACTAGGTACATTAATTCACGCTAGATTAATAATCGAGTTAGTAACAAAGACGACCAAAAACCCGAAAACTCTTCTGACGTTGTTGGTTAAACCCAGAAAGCCATTGAGGCAAAAATTTAAGATAACGTTGTAGAGGAATTCCGTTTTATTATCTATACTAATATTATAAAGAGGAAAGATTTGATTGTTTGTTTTTTATTTGATTGCAAACTACTGAACCGATTTGAAAAATTCTTTCACTGTTGGGATGCTGCACTATCCCCGGTTGACATAGGCTATATATCCCGGCTTCGCCCGTGCGAAGCAGGGGCGGCCTACTAGTTAACAAATAAATGGCGAGAGTTAAAATCAATGTTATGCATTAAAAGCAAAAAGCACAGAATAACGAGGTCCTCTATTATCTTTGCCCTACTGTATAGTACACACTGCAGCCCCTGTAGAGCCGCACAGTACAAAGTGCCGGTCCATCAGACAGTCGCCTGGTGCGGTTCATGATCAGTTCGAGACAAGTAAGCAACTGGTATATTATATACTGGTATAAATTAACGCTACCATATTTCTATAAAATTCTACAAATTATTAGAAATCTTTAAAAAAAAGTTGAATGAAATCTGTAAAGTCGTTCTCACGTTATGGCGTGATCAAGGTAAATAGGTTAAATTTTATACATATAGATAGATAAATATAAATAAAAGATAGATAATAGTCACATTAATGGAACGTAATAGTGTGAACGAGAAGAATAAAATGGAAACTTTTTACTCAAGATTCCGGTTGAAATTATACACCCGCGCTTTATCGCGTGTATTTTACATTACTATAATTACTGATGTTTTGAAAAATTTTCACTGCATGAACAGTGAAAAATGTTCACAGGTAGACCAGATGACGGAATGTTGTGAAGTTAGTTACAAGTACCGGCAATGTTTTTTTAATCAAAGCGTTGCCTATTTACGCAGTAGTCGCTCACGGTGTCCAGAGGTCTTAAGATTTTATTAATTACACTGTCGCGATAAAAAAGTTTTTTTATAGAACTAACAAAAATATGAAAACTCCGATAATCTTCAATTGGCTGAACGATATTCCTTGAAAATTATTCTTGATCAGGGGCCTTACGGACAACAGCTAATTGCGGCACCTAGTCCGCTCAGTTGGAAAATCACGCGACCGCAAACCGTATCTGGGCGCGATAAGGTTCACGTTCGCGTGATTTTCCAACTGAGCGGATTAGGTGCCGCAATTAGCTGTAGTCCGTATGGCCCCAGGTCTCTTTTCAAACAAAAAAAAAACGTATTGGTTCAATCGTTTGTGAGCTACGATGTTACAGACATACACACAGATACACACGTTAAACTTATAACAACCCTCTGTTTGCGTCGGGGGTATATTTTTTAACACTTAACGAAATGTATGATTGTTTTTTTTTTGCGATTTTAGTGTTAGTGCCAAAGTAAGAGTTGTCCATAATGAGGAGTACAATGATATCCTTGATATGTCAGTCGTGTAGAGATACAGCTAGCGTCATGTCCGTGTATGTGACGTCGCTCAGTACCGCAGTCTGAGGATCTGTCTCTCTGTACGGATTGTCTACTCGATGCTGCGGCCGCGGAGAGAGCACAGGCTTTCTATCGAAATAACTCAATTAGCTTCGGGACGCAGCCTTCATAAGGAGAAAACTCTGTCTCGTGCGATGTAGATCGACTAAATAATACACGTTATTAAAACTTTTACATCATTTTTCGATTTAAAAAGTATTCCGTGTAGCTAAATTATCAAAACACGTTACAAAAAGAAGGCAGGGTCTCGGACTCGGGCTCCGCCGCCGGGACAGTGTCCGCGAGCGCCGCTCCAGGGAATCTCATTACAATGCTGCTTTATTAAAACACAATTTGAATAACGTTTTTCCGCAAATTGTTCACAAAGCTATTATTAATTGTGTGAAAGAAGGTCTGGAAGCGCTGCAGCGCTGGCCGGCGCTCGTGTGGCATTAAAGCGCGGTAATCGTTGAGTTACAGCCGGAAACAGCTGATTTAATGTCGGTCGCGGCGCTTCCGACGCGGGCTCGTTTGTCATCTCGTCGCGGCCCGACCACGCTACCCTGGGGTACGCCGAGCGGAGCGGCGAGCGTGGCGGCGAGCGGGGCGGCGAGCGGGGCGGCGAGCGGTCACGTGGGCGGACGCTACTCTATCCAGCATCAATAAATACATACATACACACACATCAGCAGCCATTAAACATCCACTGCTGGACAAAGGCCTCCCTCTTGGAGAGGGGTGTTGCCATAATCCCCATGCTTGGCAGGCGGCTTGGGGATCGCAGTACGTTCACCGTGTACTAATAGGACGCTCCTGCCCATCCTCCGGTGGTTCTGGTCGCAGTTTTAGGACTTACCCGGGTCCCGTCAATAAATGTTGGCTTTGAACTTAAAAAAAAAGCGTGAATAAAAAGACTAAACTATTTGTTAGAATTCTATTTATCTTGAGAATGCTTTAACAGAACATATTCGTATTAAAAATTGTATTTGCATGAACTTGCCTACAAAATGCATGACAATTAGACAAACAATACACACACACACACAACAACACACAAGACAAGTTATAGTCGAATATAATCTAATTAAAACATACCCAGAGACCTTCGCTATGCTCGGTCATAGACTAGAGTTAACCTAAAGTAAACTAGAGTAGAGTATTAAAAAAAACTCAAAAAGTATATATTTTTCTATGGCCATCAAAACAGGGTTACGCGGAAAGGGCTTAGTACACCCTTTCTGAATAACCCAGTATAGGATGAAGTTGATATTTGAGGCTACGGGCAATGGGAGTCGGCTAATCACGCCTTTGAATATATATCTTTGATATGTGTATCAGACAGTTTGGTTCAGTGCATCTACCGACGAACTGTTTTATTAACTGGCCGAAGCTAATTGAAACGAAAATCTTTTTGATTTATCCGTCACACATTTATGTTGGTGCGGTGTCCGCATGGCAGAGTGCGAGGCTTCGCCCCCTTACCGCCGCTATACACTGCGTTCGATGACTAATTATCCGAGCGCCCAATTATACGCACATGTGAGGGACTTCCTTACTCTTCACAGCCAAACGATTCCTCGTTCATCAATTTAAATTTAAAATGTATTTTTGAGTATATTTAGTGAGCGCCTCGCTAGCCGGACTCAACTCAGAAGGTACTTCATTTAGGTAATGAAGGTAACTTATGAAGTTTCTGGAAATACTTTGTTTTGGATTCAAAATATCCAAATGAGACTGAAATTATTACTGTAAACTTCGACCAAAATAAAATGAATGGACGGGCCCAGAAGTAGCGCATTTTTGAAGATTACAAAATTAGCTCCGGTGCGGTGCTCACTTCGTTTCAGTCAGTCTCTAGCCGTAGGAAGTGCAACACGTGACTATTGTTACGTGATAACGAAACATCTGACAAAATTATGTCTTCGTGTGCTTTCCCCAAGTGAAAATACACAACGAAAGACCACTATCTATTTTTTGTAATACATATACTGTACATAGTTACATTCCAATTAGGTGTTGAAGTTTATGTCCGACGGTTTTGACTCGTTTTTACTGAGAAAGTTCAATGCTTATGGCCCGTCCATTAATTTTATTTTGGCCGAACACTGTAAAGTCCTAATGATCAGCTTGAGTCATAGTCTCGGTTACAACAACATTTGTAAATCAAATTAAATATAAATAGATCTTTTACTTCCTAAAAAAACTTTTAATGTAAAATTATTTTGTAATCTGACAACACCTCGAGGACCGATTAACCGTTTTACATAAAGTGCAACTTGGAAGCTGTCTCTCCACCGATAACAGCACACTAGACAAATCATCATAGACATTCCATAATCTATTAGTGATCCTAGAGACAGTAATCTCCTACAAGTATTATCTGCATCGGCCATCGTTCAGTAGGTCTGTGGGCACGCACCGCCGCCGCCGCCCGCATTGTAATCCACACGATAAATAAAACTAAATATGTTCCGTATATCTAAATAAATCTGATTAGGATTGTGTTGTCATTACACAAGCTCCGGCCGGAGATGTATTGATATGAAAGCTTCGAATAACTGATACCGCTCGCTCCGGGGGTGGTCATCTCAACTCTACTCGTTACTCATACTCCAATATAAATAATTATTATAACTGAATCCGATATTTAAGAAGTCGAACATGGATCAGACTCTAAACTTTTCAAAAGACATTAATGGTTTTTGCGTCTTAGAGTAGAAATCGTCATTTGCTAAAAATCTCTAAACCGGTTAACAAATTCTTTACTTGGTGACCAATTCAATTGTTTTATCCGTCTGTTTATAAAATACCTAGGCATGCGTTTTATAGCTGTTAAAACTTGCACATGAAAGAAAAGCAGTGGGCTGTGAAAGATGGATCAGATCAGATCAGCACGATCAGGAGGACCCGTCGTCCTAGTGACCAGTACTCTGCGGGAGATGACGTCAGTTATCAGCTGAACGGATCACCGGTCGGCGAGTCCAGAGCGGATTGAAGGACGCCCGTCCAGTTCTAATTGAAAACTGGAACGTTATCGGATCAGTAACGGCAAGTTACGTTGCTCTTATAAGGCAACCTATTTATCAGTAAAGTTGAATGGGGGAGCTACAGTCGTATTTTTAAAACGAAAGTGATCGCCTTTCGTTGTTCATTTAGTTTCATTATTTTGCCAACTCCAAAAGTATGTTGGTCGCTCTCTAAAAAGGTGATCATTATCAAATCTTATTGGAATTGGTGAATGTGTCGGCTTTTTGGTCATCTTATCACACTGACTTTCAGTGCACTTAACATTTAGTATAAAAATAGCTCATTCTACCATACGCAGGCGTGACGGTTACCAGCACATAATGAATTACTCGCCTTATCATTTTATATGAGAAAAAATCTAGTAATGTACTAAAAAGTATATTAAGTGAGTAGTTTATTTTAGTTTATGTTAAATGGTTTTGTGTTTATGTCTTATTAGTAATAATTCATATTCCCATTTATGTGGCAACAAAAATATTCTCATCTTATATTTGATTATTTCGTAGTGAAAATGTTTGCTTGCTTTTAACAGCTATAAATATTTCTAGTCTATGGTCAAAATAAGTGCCACTTTATCTAGAATTTTCCCGTTTTTACCTCACATTTATTGCCATGGCGCCCTTGTAGCTGGTGCGGTGCTAGGTTCAATTACAAGGAGAGTTTGTCTCGGGGCAGTCGTGGCTTGTTGCTCTCCAGTTGCTCACTGATTTTGTATCCAAGTCGGACCTCCTTTCACCGAGAATGGATATCTACCTGAGAAAACTCTCGTTACTACGTTACAAATGATTTCAACTTACAATTCAAGAGACGTACAGGGGCTCTCCCGCTTACCTCGATAAATGGTATGATCCATCGTGTAACTGTTCTCAGTAAAGCTGAAACTGTATTTGAATACATGAAAAATGTTCTATGAAAGAGACTACAGAAGCCACCGCAAACGACGGACTTAGTTCTTTGATTTTTTTTTTTTCGTTTCTTCTATTTGCGCAGAAATTTTATGGGTTCAGCGAGTAAACATGTATTGTACTAAGTACATACTAAATAAAATAAAATATGACACTATGTTTATGTTGATTGTGTTGTAAAATATTCGTGTAGAATTTTTTGTAGTATGAAGTTTGCTTAGTGTAGGGATTGCATCGGTTGGCACCTGCATACTTCCACACACTTGCCACAAAATCGTCGTTTGCAACAAAATGCCAGTATTCTGGGATACACTTGCGACGCGTTGGGGCTATAAGTTTAAAGTTTAATCCGCTGCATGGTGCCGCGTAGCATGGCGTCTCATGGCCGCATGGGACAGCGACACATGCGTTTATAATGAGGAGCAGTTATAACAAAAACTCCGAGATTCTACCCTGCCCCTTGAGAAGAATAAATTGAAGATAGCGTCTTAAAGTTGGTCGTGCAGATACTGTGTAGCCCGGGGGACTGCAGCCACTGCACAGTATACGGAAATACTCGTATAATATCTAGTTACTGGAGCAATGGTCGCCGAGCGGTAGCGGCGCTTTACAATCTGATGGCCCCCAGTTCGATCCTCGGCCCTGCACCAATCACTTTGTGGTGGAACAATTTTAATGGAGTGAAAAGTGTTCCGTCACAACTTATTTTAGTACTTGGATAAAATTATGTATTAACCAGTTTCGACGCCATCGTTCTAAAACGATGCAGGAAAACATCGTGAGGAAACTAATATGTACAAGAACCTCAACAGTTCAAAGACATGATGACATCCACGCATGTTCATTTCACCACCCTCTTTCTCTGAGAGAATCTCTCTTCTACCAGCAGTGGGAACGTGATAGCTGATAATGAATTTTCTGGCCACGATATTCAAACTTTATTCGGAAGAGGTAAGTTTAGCAACTATACCTCTCACTCATTTATTTAATAGATTCATATAATACACAGACCTGTAAGCCTGTTGTATCCTAGGTACACAAATGCATTATGGTTGGCCATTTTTTTTAAATTACATTATTAATTTGATGCGAGTGTAAATGTTCTCCACGTGACGTGTCTAGTGCCGCCTCCGGCGCATTGTGATGCTAATGTCAGTAATTGTACCTACAGAGGTGATTGTATGGGCGGCAGCGGGGTGCGGGCGGGGCGGGGCGGGGCGGGGTGGGTGTGGTTCCCATACAAGTGTCATATCGGTGCCGGTTGTGCCTTCTCTCGCAGGGCATTGTTTGTGCACAGTCCTTCGAACATCCACCGCGGCCGACCTGTGTGTACTGACATTGCAACTTTCTAAAAGTGGTAATCAACATTACTACCGATATTTTGACTTAGAGCAAATTTTGAAATGATGATTTTTTGTAAAAAACATTAAGAAGGCTTGTAATATGCTTTGCAAAAATAAATCCACATCACGGTATCACGCCTCGTGACCACGATACAAAAACGAACTGGGCCCTTATTCCATAACTTCAAATACGCGCGTTACGTGGTACTTTGAAGTAACCTCTAAAAGTCAGCCTTTATTCCCTATGAAAAATAGGTCAAATGTTTAGAGATTAACTTAACGCGTCGCGTTACATGCATATTATTAAAGTTACGGAATCAGAGCCTTGTTTCGTAAAGTTCGCTGCAATTCAGAAGACTTGTATTCTGCGGGGACTATCGGGATTACCTATTCTAAACAATACATAAATGACATAATGATTGTCACACTTTGATGATATTTCTAATGAGAGATAGTGACTGAGATAGTTTTGAATATGAAGATTCTGGTTCCACATCTAATAAGGTGTCAAGTTAACTAATAATACCGTAATGTTTAGGTTAGTCCAGTCCCGTGCAGTGTGTTGTTGTACCGGCACGTCCCGCGCCTGGAACCGACTCTGCCGCGGGAGATTAATGATCTCGCCCCGTTATACTCGGTTATTGAAGCTCTTTGTATGCATCAATGAACTGTTTCAATGGATCACGGAATAATGCTTATCTGGGAACACTTTAACCTGACACAGGCACGTATGAATGAGAAGGTCACAGCTGATACAGTCAGGCGGAATGTAGCGCATAACTTAGTTATCTGGGGCTTTTCCACTACTTTACATGTGTACCGAACACTTACCCCATATTTGTGGACAATCCCCAGCAGTGGAATTAATTATTTTCATTTTAAAAAAACCAACGTCTTAATTAGTAAATTCGCTATTTCGTTTACTTAGAAGATATATTTTTTCCAGTTATTTTGAATTACAAACCAATGTACTAAACTGGTTTGGATGAAATTTCTATGCAACCAATCTGAAAGTATATCCTTTCAAATAAAAAAATATATTTTCCTAATTATGAGATTATATTGTATAATTTACTAATTATTTAATTGTTTATTTTACGTGGGGATTATGGCAACACCCCTCTCTAAGAGGGAGGCCTTGTTCAGCAGTGGACATTTAATGGCTGATGATGTGTACTAATTATAATTATGGAGATTATAAATTATGGAGGAAAAAACCCTTCTTTTTGAAGTTGGTTAAAACGCTGTGGACGATTAACTCGAAGTGAACCCAGCAATTGTATTCAAGGTTCATCATACAATTAAATTTGAGCTCCAATCGGGTTAGCATACGTTTTCCGAATAATCCGGTACAAGTACCTACTACGATTTTTTGAGTCTTATGTTTTTCCCGTGTGCTGACATTCGTTATTATTACGCGTTGAGGAAAATTCCTCCACCTCGGATATGAAACGTTGTTAGCGTTCTCCATGTCAGCAGCAGTCAGCGTGCGGCTGCGGGCTGCGGGCCATTACTCCGCGAGTTGGGCGCCGCGGCCCGCTACAATGCGACTCGCTCTCTACAATGTTTGACACTCGCAAATACGAACTGATTGCGACGACGCGACGGAGAGAAATACTATTTCCTTATTTCATCAGTTTCGGAACGACTCGGTTTCAAAATGTACCGAACGGAACGACTAGCTCAAATAATACGTTATATATTTGGAACAAAAATGTAATATTTAACGGAAAAAAACGGAATATGAATCGCACAAATACAGTACGTATTGAATACCTACGCATTTATGCCTAGTGAATTTGTAAACGGCGTCATCAAACTAAGCCCGAAATAAATTAAATATTTAAATGAAAAATTTAAACTATATGTTAGATACATGGAAGAAAATTAGTATTATTATACCATTTTTTTACATTTTGTTTCAAAATGCTACAAACATATAGGGCTACGTAGTAGCTTTACGTAGTCTGTGGTAACGTGCAATGGATGTACTAAACCGAAGATATCAGCTGTTCTATAGAGAGCACACTAACACTCGACGAAATGTATAAAACAGCTGATATTTTTTTCTTGAATTCAGGATTGGTCTCTTAATAGTTATTCATAATGATGATTATAACGGAACATTTTCAGCTTAGCCCTTTCCGCGTACCTCACCGCGTAACAAGCTCCTCCCGTGACGTCAGCGACTGTATCCGTAATGATTGATGTTCCAGTTAATCACTCCCTCAACAGGTATGAATGGCACACGTCTGGTCACGTCACTACCCTGCCTGGACTGCGGGGACCGGGGGGGCGGGGGCGGGGGGCAGGGTACTGAATACATTGGGGTCAGAGGCCAGCGCGGGAACGTTCCATCACGGACGTTTGTACTTGTACTCGGAGTGTCGCTTCTGGACGATATCATGGGAAGGGGAAGTGAGCTTCGAATGCACCGTGAGCTAGCAGAACAGTTATTGGTGGTTCCTCATTGTAAATCCAAAATTATTTCATCATTGTATTTTGGATATTGGGAAGGTCAAAGACTGTCTGACTCAGAGCATGTAGCTTTACCTAGTCTGTGGGGAGTGGGGAAGGTAGACGAGATGTTCCACAGCTTGATGTTGTTTTCAGAATACAATTGTTTATTAATATTATTTCAGACTATACGTATTGTAGAGTATGTATACGCAGTAGCTTACATTATGTTTGTTTCAGACTTTGAGAAAATTAGTCTTCCATAAGCTCTTTGGTTTCAGACGAGAAACTATTTTCAATGTTGTCATTCATGTTCATCAGTCACCGTCACGTGACAGTGACGTTGTCACGTGACAGTGACGTTGTCACGTGACAGTGACGTTGTCTCGAGGCTGGTGAGAATGTACGTCACAAAAATAAAAGGAGCAAGACGTTGTCGTCTAATTGCTAACCACGTGTTACTGCGGCCAGTTATGTCTCCCTCGCGTTTGGTTTAGGCACGACGCGATTAAGGCACACTGAGTACGCAGCGAGCAAATGGTTCAAAAATCATCGGTACCTACGACACGTGGTCAAACAGTTTGTAATCACAAACTTGACGGCCTTCCCACAATCTTTCAAAACATCCAAGACCCTCTGGATCCGTATATTTTTGTCGCTCGTAACTACAGTAATGTAGTAGTTTAAGTAGAGAAAGCAAAATAAAGTTCATCGTGTGACCTGGTACTGGCATTAGAATAAAGCATCGGTATCCCTGCCTCTAGTATGAACGTGCTAAAAGTGACCGACTGATGGCGGTATAACGGCCAGCCAGGGCATCACCAGGGCAAGAAGCTAAGTCAAACGCGAGAGACTATTATTCAATAAAATAGATAGTACACCTCGTGTTGAGTCAGTCGGGTATAAGCTGGCACAAGTTATATTCCTTGAGAACAGTAGAGTAACAATCTGCTAGCAGTATGGTAGTTACCTCGTGTCCGGAGCCGGCACTCGCAGCACGTCACGTGCTCGTTGCACTACAACTAACACTCGCAGCACGTCACGTGCTCGCTGCACTGCAACTAACACTCGCAGCACGTCACGTGCTCGCTGCACTACATCTAACTGCTCCAGACTCGCACCAACTTACATACATACATACATACATACTCTCTGTTATCTCGCATACACTTGATATATTACTCGGCACGGCTCATATATACAAATGTAGACCAAGTGCACTGTATGTATGTAGTATATGCATACAGTGGCGTAGCTAGGTAACCAAACACCCTGGTGTAATAACAAATTGGGACCCTTTATAAACTGGTTAGTTGTTATCAAGTGAAAATATAAATATTTATGAATACTTTAAACGTTTGCACCTTAATAAGCTGACATAACTTTAAGAAGATATTAGTAGTTTATTAAGATGATGATGGGAGAAATTTTCGCAAATTCAGTTTGAGGTTTGCGGGTCGGGGCCCGAGGACCCCCTGAGCTCCAGGGCCCCGGTGCAGGACACCGCCTAGCCCTCCGATAGCTACGCCACAGCTTGCATATTGAAGCGCCCGCGGGTAACTCCATTGAACTGTTCAGTTCAATCATACCTACTGTGAATACATGTTTTGTTAATACAAAATGCTGTTTGTTTGCCTGTTGTTTTTCAAACTGTTTGCCAAGTTTAGTTTAGCAATCGTATAAAGTAATTCCTGGTTTATAATGATGGCCGACCGCAAGTGTTTGTCCACCGACGTGCCAGTTTCCACGAAGTGATAATGGTTTATTGTGTCCATCGTAATCCCAAAACTCCAAACTACAGAACAACAAGCATCATGCCATGATACCTATCTCAAACTGTTTTCCTGTTTGTCGGCGGTCCAATCCAATCCAGTTTCAACAATTATGTCAATAATAAACCCCGATACGTAAACGAAATCAGGGACCTCTTAAAAACACATAATTATTTACTTTTTTAATATTATTATACAGTTTAGGATTGATAATTTGAGAAAAAAAACTGGGCAAGCACGTATAATTATGGTAGGGTTCCGTATCTAACCACTAGCACTACCGTATCACTTTTATAGTTTAGAAATTGGTGGTTATAAAAAAACAAATAGCAGAGATATCTTACACTTATCTTTATAACTATATAGGTATAGAAGGTAGATTCTAAAAAAAAATAACAAACAGACAGACGGACTGGACAAAACGGACTTATTAGGGTTTTTTGTAGTACTACCCATTACACACAAATAAACCCACTAAAAAACCAGAGATTGTGGTTATCAACGCTCAATTAAACGCATGTAATTGCCGTTATGATAACAAAAATGTGTCAAAACTGTATTTATTTATAGTAAAATGTAGATTCCATAATAATACCTACCCACCCATAAGATAAAGTAAAATATAGATTCCATAATAATACCTACCCACCCATAAGATAAAGTAAAATGTAGATTCCATAATAATACCTACCCACCCATAAGATAAAGTAAAATGTAGATTCCATAATAATACCTACCACCCATAAGATAAAGTAAAATGTAGATTCCATAATAATACCTACCCACCCATAAGATAAAGTAAAATGTAGATTCCATAATAATACCTACCCACCCATAAGATAAAGTAAAATGTAGATTCCATAATAATACCTACCCACCCATAAGATAAAGTAAAATATAGATTCCATAATAATACCTACCCACCCATAAGATAAAGTAAAATGTAGATTCCATAATAATACCTACCCACCCATAAGATAAAGTAAAATGTAGATTCCATAATAATACCTACCCACCCATAAGATAAAGTAAAATGTAGATTCCATAATAATACCTACCCACCCATAAGATAAAGTAAAATGTAGATTCCATAATAATACCTACCCACCCATAAGATAAAGTAAAATGTAGATTCCATAATAATACCTACCCACCCATAAGATAAAGTAAAATGTAGATTCCATAATAATACCTACCCACCCATAAGATAAAGTAAAATGTAGATTCCATAATAATACCTACCCACCCATAAGATAAAGTAAAATGTAGATTCCATAATAATACCTACCCACCCATAAGATAAAGTAAAATGTAGATTCCATAATAATACCTACCCACCCATAAGATAAAGTAAAATGTAGATTCCATAATAATACCTACCCACCCATAAGATAAAGTAAAATGTAGATTCCATAATAATACCTACCCACCCATAAGATAATTAATTTAATCGCCCTCTATATTAATCGTTATCAACAATCACAGAACTGGACTGATCCTTCTTTTAAGGCTTGTTTGTTTAAATTTTTTTTGCTGTTTTATGTTGTCTATACTTCTATACTAATATTATAAAGAGGAAAGATTTGATTGTTCGTTTGTTTGCATTGAATAGGCTCCAAAACTACTAAACCGATTTGAAAAATTCTTTCACCGACGGGAAGCTACACTATCCCCGGGTGCCATAGGCTATATATCTATACCCGTGCGAAGCTGGGGCGGACCGCTAGTGTTGTTATAAAGCTGTTTGGCTCCCGAAAATAAATAAATAAGTTAGTAACGCGAGTGGAGCCTGGAGCCCGGGGGCGCGGCGAGGAGCCCTGGACCCACCAGTGGCAGCACCCGACAAGCAAGTAGTGATGCAAGCGTCCTGGTTGTGAGTCCGCGCACGCCCGCTATCATGTATCCTTTACTTTTTGTCGTAAATCCCTTCCTTCCCCCCTCCCCCTCCCCCCGTCCCCCCACTCTCCTACACGTTGTTCTGGTGAGGATCAGACAGCTTTATGCTGATTAAAGGGTAGGTTTGATGTTCGGCTCGTTCAAACAATCTGTTTGGGTTCATTACAATCTGTAAAGTTAGAGTTTATCGGCCGTCCTTTGATCACTCGCGGGTTATGCCTCTCGCTTCCTCCTCTGCCATCAGACATAAGGCTTTCTAATGAAGGTAGTACTAGTAGCACATCAAGCCCTTATTCCAATATATGTAATTTAAACAAATATAGATATACAATAATATTGAAATATAGATACACCCATTTAAAAGCACAACCCTTCTTTTGGGGCGATCGGGTAAAAATTTAGTTTTTGTCAGCTGTGTTTTTGCTAACTCTCTCAGTCCTTAGACCTGCGGCCTTATTATAGAAGTTTGATTGTGATCGAGATTGCATGCCGTCCCGTTCGCATCTATTTACTCGCACCACGTGCGTAAGTGAGAAGGCGCGCGATCGCGATCACGATCTGAATCATCCATAATAAGGCATCAGGTTGGGAATTAAATTAAATACCTATTTTGATATATTTAGTTTTGTTTTGGATCTGTTGGGAATAATTTTGGACCTGTTTGGACCCGTTTGGGAATAAGCGACTTATTGATGCCATCTTACGATTACTTTTCATTTACCTACTTATCTACTAAACTTACTCATGGTATATCGGGCAGGTTTAAACAAACCTTTGAAAATATTATTACTCATAATTTTAAATAATGTTTAATATTTTAAAAGCTTCAACTTTACCGGAGCTATGTTGCGCGGCTGAGTTGAAATGGTAATTTTACATTGAAACTTAACGATAACAAAATACACCGGTCTCTAGGATTTTTACCTTAAACCTAACCCTTACTAATCAAAATAAAAATTTGTATTCCCATTCTTTTGTCCTATAATTTGAAAGGTGAGTAGTAAAACATTCGGAAGCTTGTCTGAACGCTTCCAGCGCGGCGCGTCCCTCGTGAACTAATTCTCCAGAAGGTAACATAATTCAGTATGATTTATTCGCTCGCCGTGGACTCGCTGAGTTCGTCTCACAGTTCCTCGTATTTTTCCTGAGACAGTTCGCAGAGCCGAGGCTGCCCAGAGACTGTTATTGAATCTGTGCGCGAGGGCGGCCGGGGGCGGGAGCCAGCACAAATTATTGTACTTTGTAGCGGCTTGTTTCATTAATTCCATTATGTTTTGGAATAATTTCTCAATTTTTCCGTATTTCTCAATTTCGTTTTTCACCGTCTAAATTATGTTAATTCGAAATATGGAATTTTTATTTTTCTATAAATTGTCTGCCTACCTTCTAATAAAATTGTGTGGTGTTTTCAAAATATTGAGATATAGTGTAAACTAGCTGTTCCTCACGGTTTCACCCGCCTGGATTACTTTTTATAATATCAGCTATCCGCCAGTGAAAGTCCCGTCAAAATTGGTCCAGCCGTTTTGGAGTCCATAGGAAACATACATACATGTCATACACACATCGATTATTATTTGTAAAGAAAAATATGTGTCCTTTAGATGACATCGCAATCAAAAGATAGCAAAATTATTATTGATGTTTTGTTGATTTTGTGGTTAACGTTTTCTTTTAAATTAATAAATATAAATATATCAGTGTCAATAAAACTAGAGGTATTGTAAAAAACAAAAGATCATATTCAAAAAAGGAGAAGCATACTCTATTAGTTCCTCAAAATGTCGGTAGAATAAAGCTACACGAGAGTGCTCGAGGTAAGCGCGACACTCTGCGACACTCGGCGACACTCGGCGACACTCGGCGACACTCTGCGACACTCGGCGATACTCGCCTCGAGGCCGCGACACTTGACACCGCTCTAATTAGAGAAAGTATTCGGATGCACAGTATCATATAAAAGACGTCGAGTGTACAATGATGTACAGTCATCTGCAGTCATTATTATGTAAGCATTACATATTTTAAAAATACGGGCCGAATTAAGAGCCTTCCTCCTTTTCTGAAGTCGGTTATAAATAATGTCATAACATTAAATTTCTAATTAACGTACTCGACGTAAACTCAACAATTATGTAATTGTCAATATACAATGTTTATTTTTTAAGATGAGCAGGGCTACCACCTTGCTCAGACTCCGTACCGGGCACATTCCGGGCAACAAATTCAAGTACCTAATGAAAAAATGTGAATCTCCACTCTGCTGTTTCTGCGGGTCGGTGGAGGATGTACATCATGTGTTGTCGGAATGTGCGCGGTACGAAGTCCAGCGGCGAGCATTGTCGCCCTATGGCAATAATGTAGGTTATTGCAACAGTATCTTGGCATTACCTGGTTCCAGAGAAGCCAAGATGTTGATGCAAATGTACCATTTATTTATAGATTATAAGTGTCCGTGTGGAAGTTGTTAGTTAAGTGTTTGTGTGATTATGTGTACTTTAGCTTTACGGGGTGGCATAGTCATTTCATGACAAAACCCCATTTTAAAAATAAAGATTACAAAAAAAAAAAAAAAAATATTTTGGATAATTATTTGGTACTTTTTTCGGACCGATAGTTTCGTTTATGGTCTTTTTATTTGTGGTTCACTTTTTTATACGATAACGAAAAATAACCAGATCGTGAGCTTATTGTCGCGTGGAAGACAACGTGCTAGTATAATACGTATTTTATTCGCTGTTCTGAACTCGCGGAAGGGTTATCTGAGTCCCGCGGCGGCGGCGCTGTACGACGGTGGAGCCCTAATCCCTTTATCGTCGTTTGCGAACGTCTCCTCCTTACACGGGCCGCGTCCTCGCGCACCCACACACGCTCACGTCTCTGTGGGACACGTAACTGTCGTCGGAGGCGACACACTCGAGCTCGTGTTATAATATATTCATTCATTCATGCAATGACAGATAACGCTCAGCCTGAACTGCTAGAAAGCATGACATTTTGCACAAATATTCCTTATTTATAACGAACTAGCAAAACGCCCGCCCGCCTTCGCACGGGTGTAATTTACGTGCGAAGCCGGGGCGGGTCGCTAGTTATATATATAAACCTTCCTTGAAAATGTATCTAACTGATGGTGAAAACCGCATCAAAATCCTTTGCGTGGTTTAGGAGGAGTTAGCGGCCATACAGACATACAGACGCGGAAAGCGACTTCAATGTAACTAGCGACCAGCCCCGGCTTCGCACTTAAATTACACCCGTGCGAAACCAGGCGGACGGGTCGCTAGTGGGATAAAAGGTTGTATATAAGTTTGGTCACTATTTAAAGTTCATCATCATCATCATCAGCCAGAAGACGTCCACTGCTGAACATAGGCCTCCCCCTTTAACCTCCACACTGAACGACAGCCTGCCTTTTGCATCCACTGGATGCCAGCGACTCTCACTATGTCGTCGGTCCATCTAGTGGGAGGCCTACCTACGCTGCGTCTTCCGGTTCGTGGTCTCCGTCTCGTGTTCCGGTCCCAGTTCGTGGTCATTTTTCCAAAAGGCCAACAGTTAAGTACCACGTCTCAGTACCATATGTCATCACTGGCAACACACACTGGTCAAAGACCTTCATCTTGAGGCACTGTGGTATCTTGGACGAGAAGATGTCACGCAATTTCCCGAACGCTGCCCATCCGAGTTGGATTCTTCGGGCGACCTCTTTGCCTGAGTTGGACTTACCTAACTGAACAATCTGTCCAAGATAGGTGTAATGGTCAACAACTTCTAGAGTATCGTTCCCAACGACTATCGGCACGGACTATATTTAAAGTTAGAAACGTATAATTTTGCGTACTTACCTGGCATCTACCGTAATCTTAAAAATATGTCTCCTGATAAATTGTATGAGTGATGAGAGAATCGAGCACCGGCTCCTCATGGAATAACTTCGGCTCGCGGCGACTTGCCTCCTCGGGTACACCAGTCAGTGAATGAAGAGTTCAGTGGCTCACACACGCGGGTTACTGCTGCGGCTGCCTGGGTTCAGAGTATAGCAACACGCCGGCGCCGGCAGCCACGGTGTCTCACGACACTACACGTGTTCCCTCTACATTGTACAACGTCCACGAGGAGCTGGTGCGTTATGATAATGCGCCTGCTAGCGTTCGCCCGCCGGCTACACTCGCTATATCGAGATTTCAATTCTAATTCTACAATATTTTCATCATAAGGACCGGTCTCTGATAAGATTACTTTTTCGAGTTCGAAATGGAATGACTCTCGAGTGAGGATAACTCGATTTGCGTGCGATTCACCAGCCGGCACCGGGCGGCCCCGGCCGGCACCGGGCTGCCCCGGCCGGCACCGGGCTGCCCCGGCCGGCACCGGGCTGCCCCGGCCGGCACCGGGCGGCTCCGGCCGGCTCACTCCAAGACGGACCATATTATTGCTTTTCGACTAGAATTAACTCAATTATCAAAATTCACTCGCGCAAATGAACTGGCAGAGTCCGCCGCAGCTTCACTCGCGCGTCCTGCTCTAACTACCGCATTATATCAGACAACATCTGATGCACACTCAGCGGATAGTCTCTCTCTCTTGCTCTAACTTATTAAGAATGCTTCTCCCGTCCCTCTCACCCTCGCAGTGATGTCCGCTGACTAACAGTGCATCGTCTGCGATCACTCCGACAGCTCACATTAAGATGTCGAGGGCGCGCGCGGGTTCATTCCAAAACAGACAATTTTCTTGAAATTTATTAAGAAACCTTTTAATGTTTTTATGGAGGTTCGTGAACGTGACCCGGTCCGTTCCAATTACGGGAAATATTGGGCCAAATTGGAATAACTAATGAACGTAATAATGGAATCCCTCGATGAGGCGCTTTCAACGACGTGCCGCGAAAATATTGGAACTGGGACACGGAACAATTGCAGAGGCATTATCACTTGATTGATATTGGAGACGTTCCGGACCGGACCACAGCACCACTTCATTCTTATTTCAATGTCATTAGTTGGTATAGCATTATCTCCTTCTACAGTATACATGGAAAGAAGAGCGATAAAACAAAAGATGGTGCTCGAGAGATGTTGGTGGACCGTCCATTCTAATGAGTCCTGCTGTAAGCAGCACACGCACAGTATGCAGCAATGTTCGATATTTAATTTAAGCGTCGTTTTTAGCGATGTCACCCCTCGGCCCCCCGCCCTTCCCTCTCCCCCCGGGCCCGCACCCTCCTCGGTGCAATTAAATTTTATTGGAGTCAATCGAAAGTTAAGCCATCGGGAGAAAAAGCGATCTCGTGAATAAGGAACGACGCGACCACCGCGCTCGGTGGCCTTCTGTGCTTACTGTCTAATGGTTGGTTGTTACTGTTGAACATAGGCCTCCCCTTCTAACCAATATCAGTTTATTATACATTTATTACACACACAAAAATACAAACTAAACTTAAATGAACATTAAGTATTCGCCATTATAATGAACGGCCTTCATAAACGATTTCTTTCAAGCAACCTATGGATGGATCACAATACTGATGGAATCGACAGTACTGTGCTATATATATAATACAAATAAATCCATATACCCACCCACATGTGTGTAAGCAGTAAATACACAAACGATAATACGTAACACACGACCAGCTAACATTTAAATGAATTATTTCGCGAGGACTAGGTCAACTCACAAACCATGTCGCGTGCTGTTGATGTTGATGTCACGTTTCTAGTCGTGTAACACTTCAGAGACAGGATCCGTGCCGCATCAGTCTGAGTCGCGGCCAGCAGCGGGGCGGGGCAGGCGGGGCAGGAAGGGCAGGCGGGGCGGGCGGGGTGAGCTTGTATGACAGTATACCGAACCTAGCTGTTTGTCACGTGTGTTTATTTATGTCAGTCTGTTATAATTTAAATAATCATTCAATAAGATCAAGTTAATGTATCAGTATCAGGTAACATGAGTGAGTGCGTCCAGTGCTCTCCCCGTGCCGGCTAGTGCGCGTCCAGTGCGCGTCCAGTGCTCTCCCCGTGCCCGGCTGGTGGCCGACACTGATCGGTATAGTTACGTATTGTAGCAGTCGTTATTAGGTAGTAGATCTGTGTTATTAGTCCTTTTCAAATATCATGGCACCTGACATTGTGGTTTCACAATACGACAGAATGTAACGTGACACGTAAATATTGAAAGTGACGTCACAGAACTAAATTAATGATTTATGTTTTGCGACGAAACCATATAGCTAACCGTTACTATGAAAACCAGTCTATTAGTGATGGTTGTCCAGTGCGATGCTGTAGTTGCATCTTGTGAACAACCTCTCTAGCGAGGGTGAGCGTAGCACGCTCGTAGCACGCCGCTACGCCGCCGCAGGGGACGTGCTACGGCGGGAACACGTCGTAGCACGTCCGCGGGATCACCACAAAAACGTTCTTTGGGTGATAAGTACACATTGTTTCTCGATGTCATTTAATGTACAATTAATACGAGGTGATGTGTTTATTTAGTTTCCACCACCTTAAAGTTCATCCACATACATTAGATCAGTGGAAATCGCACACTGTGCGATTCACACGATTTTTCTTGTCTCATACCTGAAAAATGTGGAATGAGCTACTTTCTACGGTGTTTCCGAGAAGTTACAACATGGGGTTCTTTAATAGAGTTTTAAAAGGTCGGCAACGTATTTGTGATGCCTCTGGTGTTACAAGTATCCATAAGCTGCGGTGATTGCTTACCATCAGGCGGGCCGTTTGCTTGATTACCACGTGGCATAAAAAATATTGAAAATCCAAATAGATCAAAATCGTCTAATTTTGATTGCACAAACTAATTATGTGAAAGTGTATTTCCATAAACTGTAGTTTCCGTGGGAATGGTGAGGCGGGTGAACCTGCGGGTACAGCTAGTATATGAAATGTTCCAGAGAAGCGTCACGTGGTATCGTACGAGGTAGCATGTACACTAGTCGCGGTACAGGGTGGTGGTGGAGCGCCCTCGGGCTCCGTGTCTCGAACTAGTACCGAGAGACGGCGGCAGGAGTTCCTCCGAGTTGTGGCACGGCGGCCGAGTTCCACGTGGCGCGTACAGGTGGCGGCAGACGTAGCATGTACACTAGTCGCGGTACAGGGTGGTGGTGGAGCGCCCTCGGGCTCCGTGTCTCGAACTAGTACCGAGAGACGGCGGCAGGAGTTCCTCCGAGTTGTGGCACGGCGGCCGAGTTCCACGTGGCGCGCACAGGTGGCGGCAGACGTAGCGTCTGTCGCGACCACCACTCCTATCATTACTTTATATAATACTAGCGGCCCGCCCCGGCTTCACACGGGTATACATATAATAGCCTATGTCACCCGAGGATACTGTACCAACAATAAAAGAATTTTCAAATCGGTTTAGTAGTTTCGGAGCCTATTCAATGCAAACAAACTAAACCTTTCTCTTTATAATATTACTAGCGGTCCGCCCCAGCTTCGCACGGGTATAGATTATAGCCTATGTCACCCGGGGATAGTGTAGCTTCCCGCCAGTGAAAGAATTTTTCAAATCGGTTCAGTAGTTTCGGAGCCTATTCAATGCAAACAAACAAACAAGCAAATCTTTCCTCTTTATACTATTAGTATAGATTAGTATAGACTAGCGGAGCCGGCAGACGTTGCCGTGCCAGGAACAGCAGCGCCACATTAAATTTAATCACACACACACATCAGCAGCCATCAAACGTCCTTTGCTGGACAAAGGCCTCCCTCATAGAGAGAGGTGTTGCCATAATCCCCACGCTTGCCAGGCGGCTTGGGGATATATATGATATTAAATTTAATATCATATATTATTTTAAATATCAATCCAATTGTGTCCAATTGTATTTTCAAACCACCCAGAAGTCTATTGAAATATACACACAAAATTTCGACCAAATCGGCCTAACCATTTAGGAGGAGTTTGGTGACAAACACACGTACAATAGAATTACATAATCATATTAAATAGAAGATCAATATTTTAACTAAACAATATAAGTGAGTTTGTATAGGCTTAAGTTTAGTTTTTAGTTTTCATAGCATTTGTTTGTTTATCCAGCCCCAGCGTCAGATAATTATTGTTAGGCCTTTAGAAGGTTTTTAGCATGAATTCCCGATTGTGGTTTTAAAATAAACAACCAGCACCTACCATTTATCGTATCATCCCAATCACGCAGGCGCGCTTCATGTCAAACTATCGTACAGGAATCTATTCCGGGATAAAAAGTATTCCATGCTAATCCAGGATATAAACCATTTATGTTTTAAAATAAAATGTTATAAACCATTTAACTCCCCAAATGCGTTACGCACCGCATGTCGGCGTAAGCGAAAAGTGTTCCGACGTGCGTATTGTGTGTAAGAAGATTTATACAAAATACCAATGGTATATAATACTTATGCACGTATTTTATACTTATTTTTTTTATAATTTAAAAAGTAGGTGAGGTTACCCATTTTAGCCATAAAAAACTCCTGCGCTCCCATGCAACGGGTATACCAATATTGTATGCTCTCTCCAAACAACACAAGTATGTCCCGCCGTCTGACTCGCCGCGTACAAAGCGATATACAATTTCTATTTTTTGCTAGATTATTTTTTGATATTAGTATTTTGACGCTCCGTGGTATTTGGTGCCGAGAACGGTCGCTTCTGTCGTCTACCCCAGGTCCGGGGGCTGCCGCTGCTTGTTTCTCTGATATCAGGGTTACTCTGTGCGCCGAGCGCGTGCAGCCCCGAGCGCGCGAGTCATGACACATCCACGCCTCGGCACCTGTGCACTGTGCACCCTCCACAAGCACGCGACAAACCATTATCAGTCGTATGTCAGCACACATAGAGCCGTCCCGAGCGTGTCGCCGTGACGAGACGCTGACGACAGCACGAGCGCCGTATCCCCCTGGCTGGACTCTGGAGTCACTTCACGCTCACTTCCTTACACTGTGATCGAGCGCCGATGTGATCCAGTACACAGAGAAGAGGTGTTCCCACAAGTAGACTTTATTTAGCTAACCCTTGCAATTGAGGGCTATGCTCGGGGTTTCTCTACGAGATCGTATCAGAAATGAAGAGATCAGTAGACGAACCAAAATCACCGACATAGCCCACCGGATTAGCAAGTTGTAGTGGCAGTGGGCAGGGCACATATCACGCAGAACAGATGGCCGATGAGACTGAAAGGTTCTGGAATGGAATGGAAAACCACGGACCTGTAATCACAGCGTAGGACGTCCACCTACAAGGTGGAGAGACGACCTAAAAGAGACCGCAGGGAAATGCTGGATGCAGGCCGCTTCCAACCGGACCTTTTGGAGATCGATGGGGGAGGCCTATGTCCAGCAGTGGACGTCCTATGGCTGAAATGATGATGATGATGATGAACCCTTGCAAAGTGATGTTTGTATGGAACACTCCGACCGCAGCCGGCCGGTGAAGAGCGGAGCTTACTTCTAATGGCTCCATTGTGTGTGGTGTGGTATGTATAGTTCCAATGATAATGTATACCATGGAGCTGATCTGATGATAGAGGACACTACAACGGAAAATACTAGTGAGGATAATGCACAGACTAAGTAAAACTACTAGATGTGCTAATGAAACCCATTGATTTGGGCTCATTTATTTAGTCGTATAAGCACTTTACATAGTTAAAAGCGTTTCTTTATTAGAGAAACTTGGAAATTTGAATTCAGCTGTACTCCTCCTAACTCCGACAGATGTCGCTAGGTGTTCCAAATCATCGTCTCGAATTATATGCAAAGGAAAACCACAAAACGGAAAATAATACAAATACCTTTGGACACCATACCCACACAAAGCGGGTTGGTATACATATTAAATAAATATGGCTACATGTTGGTCATCTACTAGCGGCTAGTCGGTATTATAAAGCAGCAAGTATAAGGAAAAAACCAATACAAACAATTATCATGCCTACATACATACATACCTACATACATACCTCACCTTATTATGTAGAATTAGTTGGAAATATTAAAGGAAATAAATATTAGCTAGCAAGAGTATTGTTGACTAGGCAAGGAAGATAAGATGGATCCTTGGACTAGGTAAATGCTAGGACTTTGAATGCGGAGGGCTCGGCTTTCGCCCTCGCTAATAATAGATGAGATACAACTAATTTTTATCATATATTAATTCTTCCTCGGTGCTCACCTATGTTACGCGTTACACATAGAATACTTCCTGATAAGACAAAACCTCCATACAAGCTTTCTTCCCTTATCTTTTGATTAACTTTCTTATAATACAATATCGCCTTCAGGGGATTAATTCTCAAATATCCTGTGTCAGTGCCCACTTGCGATATAATAAGGAATAATTATGCGCTCGTCTGGAGCCAGCGGCGCTGTGCGTTGTTCATCAGTTCATTAATTTTAAATAACAAGATATTTTTAGAAGAAGAGTTGAAACTGCGTGATTCGAATCGCATATATCAATACAATTTAGTTGGGACCTGTATGTATGCACAGTAGCAAGTGGCACTGCGCCGCAATCACTGGCGTCTATGTTTGTCGGGGCCAGGACCCACTTTGGGTCGCCGCGCCAATTTACTAAGCTAGGCCCTGCGACCTTGACCTTGACTTGAAAAACATAATGATATCCACCAACATTCGCTTATGAATTCTTGGATATGAATTTGACCATGAATTAAAAAAATTCAAAATTCAAAATTATTTTATTCAATAATAGGTACATTCCTAGTTGTAAGTCACACTAATGCCCAAACTAGATGTAGAAACACCTGTATCATGGGAATAATTATTATTGGACTCGACTCAACTCGACTTGTGTTGTGGCCCTAACTCGTAAAGGTTCTCTATCTGTTTGTAACTTCTATTTCTGGTGTACACAATAAAGAGTTTCTATCTATCTACTAGCTACTAACTTATCTACTGAGAACTGCTCCCGACCTGAGAATGTCCACATTAATAAATTGAGTTTAATTAATCAATATGTCACAATGGACGGAAGCGTCGCCGCGGGTCAAACCGCAAATCCAGCGATATCGCGGGCGAGATACATTACGTAACTGATAGCATATCCAATAGGTAGGTAGGATAAAGAGAAATGAAGCAAACCGTTATATGAAACAGCGTGCTCATGGTGCTGAGAACTGATGAGTGAACCTGCATCACGTGACCTCGTCTGTACCGACCACCTTCACTCACCTTATACACTATCAGACAGGTGTTCCATACTCAGTGAAATACATCATCGTCATCAGCCCTGAGTGACCCACTGCTGGGTATAGGCCTCCGTTTGTTTATGCCACTCTCCCCGGTGTCTCGCTATTCGCATCCACTCATTCCTGACAGTTCCCTGGATGTCGGCCTGGGTTCCACCGACCTAGTCTCGGCCACCACGCGGTTGCTGCTGTACACCACCTCCCATCATCACGTCACCCCGACACCCTGTTACGACGTCTATTAAATATAAAGTATAGTTAACTGTAATCCGTATACTGAAAAGATTATTTAAGTCGGTTTACAAAGTTCCGAAATAAAGGTCATTTTTGATCTGATTAGAAATGGATGCTCTATCATTTTCCCACATAGTGAGTGTCCGTATGGAACTTGTTTGGCGTACTAACAAGCGACGTTATTTGAACGTAGAGTGCGCTCTATCCATTTCAAGCGAGACTTTAAGATGCCTATAATTTTGTTTTGTGCACTCCAACACCTGGCTCGCTGCACCTCGACTTTTCGAGGTGCACCGATTGCCTATACTGTAGTAAAATCAATTTTAGAACTGTCATCACAGTCTAAAGTTGTGATACTGCAGTGGATCCCCTCACACGTAGGTATATATGGCAATGATATAGCCGATAGATTAGCCAAAGAAGCGTGCAGTGATGGAATTGACTTTCCCTTACTCCCCACTCACAATGACTGTTTGTACCTAGTTAAGAAGATGTGTCGTGATCTATGGAAGGAGTATTTTAATGAACGATCCCAGGAAAAAGGTATTTGGTTTAAAACAATTCAGTCGCAGCCTTTAAACGCGCCGTGGATAGATGATAGCCGGATGTGTAGGCAGGATCTAGTTTTATTGCTGCGACTTCGTTCCGGACACGTTCCATTGAATAAGTTTGCCCACCTCATGCGCAAAGTTGAATCTCCACTTTGCGCCGACTGCTTGAGAGTGGAGGACGCCTACCATATTTTGATGGAGTGTGTTCGGAATGAAGCACCAAGACGCCTATTATTTTGCGGCAGTTCCATTGGATTATGCAATTCTTATTTGGCCCAACCTACCGCTGAAACGACAAAAACGGTTCTAGCCATGGTTAAATCCGGTTTGGCAAATAGATCGGGCCTCGTTTGACACCGGGATAGTAAATATACCGGTGTCAAATGAGGCTCAGATCTGAGGTTCAGGCAAGGACGTTTTTAGGGTATAAAGCGTCCTTGGGTTCAGATGCTCATGTGAACTATATTAAGTACTATATATTAGTGATAAGTACTATTAGTGCGACATTTTCGCTGTGCGAAAAAGCACGTTAATAAAGATTATAAAAAAAAAAAAAAAAAAAAATTTTGTTTTGGTGATCGTTCAAGTTTCAATTCAATTCAAAGAAAATTCATCAAAACAAGTCTGTAAGTCAGGCTTTTAAATCAAAATATCTGGAAAATTCGGTTACTTGGATGACATAATATAGTCATCAATAATTATAAATTGTACTCATAAAAAAAAAACAAATTTTTAAACCGAAATTGTGAAGTTTACAAATTTTGTGAAGTCGGTTTTTTAATTTATACTCATTGTTGGCGACCGGCGGGTGCGGAAGAGAGTGAAAAGGCTTGTTAATTAACCACAAAAAAGCGTTTATTCCAAATAAGCTATGTTCCTAATTTTTCATGTGTTCGATTGATGTATTATTTTGAATTAGTGACGCGCTGTGTCAGTCGTCCTTCGCCAGTCTCCTGCTCGCCCATGGAGGCTGCACTCTACCGAGGAGGCTGGTGTAGGACGACTGGCTATATCGCTGCGTGGCCAACACTCATTATAAGACTATACAAAGTAATCAGCCAAGTAGCCTATTACATAACTGAGCGCCGCTTGTAGCTACCTACCTACTGATAGCAAATAGTTATACCTATAATTACAGTGTAATCTCACTAATCCGGCACTATTAAAAACCGGAGGGTGCTGGATTATTGGAATGTTTGGATTACTGGGTTATACTGAAAAAGTCATAGGTAATAAATAAAATAAAGCATTTCATAGAGAGAATAAATGTATTATACACTTGAAAGAAACAATACGTTAGCACGTGATAAGTTTTGAGGTTAGACTGCTAGTCGATGACGCAGCGACCAAAGCGCACACGTATAGAGGGGTAAGGGAGGCGTGGGCGGAGGGTGCCGGATTATTGGACGTGTCGATCTATCGAAGTGCCGGATTAGTGAGATTATACTGTATTGTTATTATGGCACTATGTCACAATATCATTATAATTCTGAAATCATATACCTAAATATATATATGTAGTGGCATTGTGTTGGTAGAGCAGAGGTAGGTACTGTGGGGGTGGTCGTGATATCAGAGTGACCGACACAAAGCAAATAACTTATTTAGGTACCTTTTGTTTTGTTATTTTCTCTGAATAAAGGATTAATTAATGTATGCATGTTTCCTTGTTACCATGATTATACGAAGTACTTGCTTACACTAGTACACAGTACACTAGTAGGTACTGAAAGTGTAAAAACACTTCTAATACTCATTAAAATTACCAAAACGAGATTATACCTTATCAAAATGTTATTTTGTTAAATTTGTTAATATTTCTTTGTTTTTCTGTAGTTAATTAACGATAAAGAAAAAATATGGAGTAGTCATGAAATAAAATATGGACATACTCTCTAATTGTTTGTTTGTATAATATGCGTTACTTACCATATTTTTATGTAAAGATTTTTAGGAGTTACAATAAATAACTAAACTAATATAAATTAACTTCAGTTCCTATAAGAATCCTCTCTATTCGATGGTAGACCAGCGCCTTGTTTCAGCGCCGGTTGTTTCAGTGCCGGTTGTTTCAATGCCGGTTGTTTCAGTGCCGGTTGTTTCAATGCCGGTTGTTTCAGTGCCGGTTGTTTACGACCATTTTCCATTGTATATTGCGTGCATTGTATGTTTTTGCCACAAATATTAATTATGTATATGTATATGTCGGCGAATCTTTCCGCCGACTAAAACTCCTTTGCACCTTTCTAATTAAATTACAAAATGGTGTCATGCACATAATTATGTGCCTTGTCACCTGTACATAAAGCTAGTTTTCCGCTGCCCACTACCTATATACGGGTCGATGGGTTCAACAACACCTAGATAACAATACTCGCAGTAATATTATGAATAAACACTTGTTGTAGATACTAGTTGTTGTTTACTTACAGTAACACGCCACGACACGCCACGCCACAACACGCCACGACACGCCACGCAGAATTATTTACTAACAAGTTATCTACCACAGATCAGACTAACAAGGGAGATATGCCTTAGAACAATTATAGTTCTTGTTCAAATGTCTCAAATTTTTCATATAAAAAAAAACACTAGACCGTTACCCTACGAACTGTAGTTACGGCTTGCTTCCTCATCTTTCACGCACACTAAAAATTTGAAGTGGCAACAATGAACTAACAAATATTCCACATGCAAAAAAGGGCGACTGGGTGAGATCGACTAAATTCAAATTGTTTAATTCAAGTAACCATGGACTCAGACTTAGCGTAGACTTAGCGACTAAAGGGATCGAACCTGGCCTTAAGCCAATGCCACCTTACCATATATAGTTTGTCTGTCTGATCTGAGTCATGTAAAACATTTATTTTAATAAAATAACTATAGCAAAATCAACAGTGACGTACTCAGTAGGTACTAGTACGTCGCAGTGACACTGAACTAGATGTACAATATACATTCCTACGTACTATTATTTTATATATTTATTTATTGAATACTAGCGGTCCGCCCCAGCTTTACACGGGTATAGATTATAGCCTATGTCACCCGGGGATAGTGTAGCTTCCCAACAGTGAAATAATTTTTCAAATCGGTTCAGTAGTTTCGGAGCCTATTCAATGCAAACAAACAAACAAATATTTCCTCTTTATAATATTAGTAGTATAGATAATACGCAAGGAACGAGTTAATGACTAACTGAGTAATTATTTAATCTAATTTTACAGTAAATAACAAGTACTGTTCCTCCGACACGCCATTTATATTATGTGGTGAGCGATGGTTGTCTGATTTGTTTTAATAATATTACTATGTGTAGGTATATATATATATATATATATATATATATATAGCTATTTACAGTAACTTCATAATATTATTAACTCCATCTTATTCGAGCAACAATATAACGAATACTGAAACAAACAACAAACGAATAAAACTTCTCAACGCGTAAACATGTTTGTAAGTTTATTTATAAATTCAAAATACTTTGATCTTAAAATATCAGTAAGTGGAAGTGATGACGCGGGTCCGAGCCGGCGGGAATCCCGCGCTCGACGTCTCGTGCACACTACCTGCGTCAGGAGGCACACGTGGATCTGCGGTGTGTAGGGCTCCGCGGAGTTGCTAAGCCGGAAACATTCACTACAGAACAAGGCTCTCCTTTTTTTTGGTCAAAATTTTCATGACCGTAGTTTCAATGTCCTTTAGTCGTAATATTAAACATGTTTAAATAGTATTAATAGCGTCAAACAAGTCATAGTCACAGTCAGAGTCAAGCAAAGTGAGTCACGGTCAAGTCAAACTCATGCCCCTGTAAAGTCGTGAAGACTCTACAAGAGGCTCCTATGGAGTTTTGGAAACAACACGAAAAGACATGTTTCACCTCGTTATATCGCTTACCCACACTCGAGCACGTTTACGAGCACTTAATGAATAATAATTCACCATTTACTACACATTAACACTCGAAAATACACAAGCTTAGGAAAATTATCCAACGAGCCGATATGTTTTTTTTCCACGTTGGCGACAAAACTCCACAAGGCTCTCAGAGAGGGGTGTTGCTATAACTCCCACGCTTGCCAGGCAGCTTGCAGTAGGGTAGCAGTACGTTCACCGTGCACTGATAGGACGCTGTCCATCTGCCGGTGGTTCTGGTTGCAGTTTTAGGACATACCCGGGTTCAAAAGGAAAGGGTCCATAAATACCTATCAGTATGAACAACTTTTACTAAGGGACCAACTCTGAAAACGCAAAAAAAAACAGCTGTTACATACAAACCGAGAAAATCTATATATAGCCAACAAAAAGTATGGCAATTCTAATATATATATAATTCGTGATTTCAGGATTGGTACCATTTTGTAGGAGTTGTTCATAATGGTAAGTTTTAAAGACCCCCTGTGGCTGTCTCCACGTTTTCTGCGTATCCCTGCAGGTATACATAATAAATTAGCATCTGATTGCATACTGTATACCTACCTACTTGTTACTACGATACATGCCAGTGTGTACGGACATTGTACTTGCACAGTACAAGGTGAACTCGACGTTTTTTTTACGGTTTCACTTGGCAACAGTGAACCTTTAATGTTATACATTTATAATAGAAAAAAAACTCTACGATTGATCAGTGACGGGAGAATGACTGGAGAAGATACATAGAATAAACAATAGTATGTATAGAACAGAGGTGAGGGAGGAACCAAACTGCCCACAACCTTGTATGACAATTATATATCAATCATCATTGTCAGCCTGTCGTGTGCCCACTGCTGGGACACACGCCTTCTCTCAGAGAGAGAGGATGGGCCCTTATTGAACAAGCTGGCCCAGAGCATGTCGGTGCATGTCACGTTTTTGAACTTTTAAGGTTTTTGGACAAACTGGTTTCCTCACGGAGCTTTCCTCCCCGTTGTTGAGTGATGGTATCGAAACTAGTTGTAATTTAAGTAGGTACTAAATGAGTAATTAGTGCAGGTTCGAGGATCAAACCGGATGCCGTCAGATTGTAAAGCGCACATGCAGCCGCTCGACCTGTTGGCCGATGTTAGTAAACCACGTCAGTTTCTATACAGAATGAACCACAGAAAAGAGAACTAAATGTAACGGAAATGAGAAGGAAAATCTGTTGCCAGGTATTATGAGAGAGTTTTGCTTGAACATTCTCATTTATGTCAACGCATCGAACTCCGCATCCAAAGAACTTGGACCTTACCTTTTTGGGTTACGTCTCAAAGTTCTTTGTCCGCATCACAGCTGCTAACTGATTTCAAATAACTGACGTTTCGTTTCATCATCATCAGCCAGAAGACGTCCACTGCTGAACATAGGCCTCCCTCTTTAACCTCCACACTGAACGACAGCCTGCCTTTTGCATCCACTGGGTGCCCGCGACTCTCACAATGTCGTCGGTCCATCTAGTGGGAGGCCTCCCTACGCTGCGTCTTCCGGTTCGTGGTCTCCACTCAAGAACCTTTCTTCCCCATCGGTTATCGGTTCTTCGAGCGATGCGAGCGTTTCGTTTATATGGGTGCAACTGGCTACAAAAAAAAACTTACAAAAATGCCTTGACAGCCGTTCTAATTTAAACAATATTTTTTTTCTTTTCTGTCGGATGAACCCTCAGATAACACAAGTGACAAGGTAATAAAGCTTCGAAATAAACAAACACTCAAACAATAATATTATATTGATCTATTTATATGTCGCCAGATTGAAACGATCAAAATAAAGTGGACATACAGACCGACTCACAGACCGACTCACAGACCGACTCACAGACCGACTCACAGACCGACCGAAATACTCACTTATTTTATTTATTAGTTTTCGTTCAAGTAATTGAATGACAAAATGTTTATTCAGTTAGTGAATTATTACAATATGTCATCATCATCATCAGTCTATACAAGTTTTGATTTGAGTTGTGCTACTTCACAACTCCACTGCTGGACATATCTACGCTTCTCCCAAGTCACGCCACGGTCGCAAATCTCGTATTATCAAAAATATGTGATAACATTGATAGGAAAATATAAAATAATTATAAGTAATATAGGTAGTAAACGTGTTTCTTTAATTAAGGTATAAAATACAACTATTAAACCAAAATATGATTTTAACAATAATATTCTAACAAAGACGTACATAATTTCGTTTTTTTTTTAACGTTAACAAAATGTATATAACTAACATTTGTACGCTGTAACAGGCAAGGACATGAGATACGTCTCCATTCTTACGACCATGTATGCTACTTTATGTAATTATATGTATACCTACCATGTTCTGACAAATAAATAATTTGAATTTGAATGTAAAATGTTGTTTACCTAGACGGACATGTAAATTGATTGAAGCGTGCGATTTGAATTTTCCTAAAGTTTTTATGTGAACATCGGCGTGCCTTGCCAGTAAAACCAACTCGTATGCCGTGACGGAAAACCATATAACGCTCTCTTATGTCGTCATGTTTCACATCTACCAGGTGTCCCGTGCCGAGCAACTTTTCTGTTGTTGTTAGAATATAATTTGTTCGTTATAAAAGTAGGTGTATGTGTGTTTAATAATTACTTATGTATGAAGTTACTGAATAACTGGTACCTGGTGTCGCGGACCGCTTGTGGGTCAGTGAGCCACGTGACCTTGCAGAATAATAATCATTTTTATTTGGTCTTAGTCTTCGTTCCAAATAATATGCAAATCAGTTTAACTTTTGCAAATATTAAAATGTTATAACATTTTATTCTAAGGAGGTTACAAAATATTGATTTATACCACTTCATCCTCTACCTCTAAGCCAAATTTATACCACTTCGTCCTCTACCTCTAAGCCAAATTTATACCACTTCGTCCTCTACCTCTAAACCAAATTTCATCTACATTAGTTTATCCGTCGTGGAATTGATATGATGGATAAAATATGACTCCCTTGGTGTATCATTATCCACGGAAATCATGTTTCTTTCCTGGGTTTTATGTTTGTTTATTTCTTAGCCCACCTCCATATTTAGTAACATCCATATCAGTTCAGCCGTTTCTAAGTTAACTGTTGTATTGAGATGGGTGATGATATCCTCCGGGATCCGTCAACTGTACGAGATCAACAGTAGCAGCTACAGGCAGCGCAGAGTAGATCCGCGGACGAACCTCACGTCCTGCAGGAAGTGTTGTCAGTGTTGTGAACGGTGTTGTTTGTTGTTGCAGGGCCGCCGGGTCCGCCGGGCAAGCGCGGGAAGAAGGGGAAGAAAGGAGACGCGGGCGAGCCGGGACCCTCGGTACGTACCCGCCCTCCCTGCACTGTACACACTGAGTACAGCGCGCATGTCGCAAGCAGCATCAGCTGTAGTGAGGCGTGTGTCGGCCGCCGCTGGCACAGTGCGTGCGAGCGCTCGGACACTCCTCAGTGGCGCCGCGCTCGTGACTCGGACCGTGACCGAGCTCACGCACACTACATCACTATATGTGTAACTACAGATATCACAGTGGAGCATCGAGACTGTAGTCATGTAGACGCTGCTTAGTCGTTAGCAATGCTAGTGTTACACACCACAGATATTGATAGAAAGTTTCTGCCGCACGCGTGCCGCACCCGTGCCGAACGCATGCCGCACGCATGCCGCACGCGTGCCGCATGCGGTATTGCCTCACATCGCTGACACAGTGTTTCCTTGGTTGCAGGGGCTCACGGGAGCGGCGGGGAAGAATGGATTCCCGGTACACGCTTTATTTAATCACTCTATCTCTTGAATTGTACATACTTTCAAAAACAAGCTCTATTTCCAAATATTTCCACTTTTCCTCTTCTGAAGTACCTATTTCTTGTATATCTCGAGCAGTCACACGAATATCGTTAAAAAAAAACTAATATTGCCAACTAGGATATGGTCACGGACGCGTTCCTAAATGGTGTGACGTTTCAGGGTAGCAAGGGCGACAAAGGCGAGCGCGGCTTCATGGTAAGAGAGTAGAATCGTCCTACCGGGACCTCCCCCGCCACCCTCCCCACTCCCCCCCCCCCGCCACTCTCCCCGCTCCCCGGCACTCCCCTTGTCCCGCGCCGCGCCGCTTCTTGTGTTTGGTTCTCGTAGATAGTTAACGTGTGGTTCGACGATGCGAGTCTCGCTTATATCAACACAACTAATTATTTCAAAAAAGCTGCCTATGACTGCTTGTCCGGGCTGGCAACACTCAACACCGCTAGTGGTACAGGTGTCCATATTCAGTGGTTTCCGCTTACCATCAGGCGGAGCGAATGCATGCTCGCGACACTTTATAAAAAAGTCTCTATATAAGTCATAACATTATAATTATAAGACCGACTACACAATCAGTCGTGTCTTTTTGTTGTTTAGGAGATGTATTATTACAAATCAATTCAAACAATTTAACACTTTATTTCTGCCACTTGACATTGTCTCAATGTTCTGAGGTACGTCAATCAAATTAATTAAATCTAACTGTTATGCAGTTATTCAACGGCTTTGTATACATATTATTAAAATAATAATAAATAAAATATGTTATATAAATAATGAAGTGAATGGCAGCTAAGTATAGTCGGATATTATTTATTTGTTATTTCAATAATCATTGGTCTGGTCTGTATGTTTCTGTATGTTTCTTTTATATGTGAAACTTTTAGGCTTGTCTGTTTATTTCTATAGATTTGCTGTTTCACTTTGTTAAACTTAAATTTCATAAATAAATGAATTATTATAACCAAGAGTTATACTAGATAACGTGAACAGGACGAGCAGAGGTAGATTATAGGCAGGCTTTTTTATCGCACTCGTAGTAAGCATTTTTGTTAGCTTTTTTACAAATCTTTCGTATAGATGCTTGTTTAGGTCTAACATATATTTTAGGATTTTGTAATTGAATAGCACCGAGTTCGTACGAAACGATTTGTAGCTCTTCCGTTATCTAAAATATGATGCAATCAATTTATATCCCTGTTGCGTACGTTGTGAGTACCTACCTATCCAAATCACTCCACTTTCACAAAATATTTATGTGTGGAGGCACTGTTATTATATCCATTTATAATTCTCTGAGGGAATCATAATAGGTAACGTATCATAATTTTGTTTACTATTATTAAAAGTGTTAAGTTGCGTTTACTTTAAACGCTTTACTAAGTGGACGACCGACGGGTGGACGAGTGGACGGGTGGACGGGTGGACGGGTGTAGGAAGGCAGAGCGCGTTGATGTCTTTTGTTGGGGAAGTAGGTAAACGATACATTATTTTTAATGTTTGCATACAAAACATAATATGGCGCATTTTTTTTTTTTATTATCAATACAAGAAATATATTTTTTGTACCCCTATTTTCTGCATGGTAGAAGTATACAGAGCGCTGAAAAATAATGTGCTTAAAATTTCAAATCAATATTTTTTATCATATACATTATCATATCATATATATTATATTTTCTATAGAACAGCTGATATTTTTTCTCGATTTCAGGGCTGGTCCCATAGTAAAAGTTGTTCATAATGATGATTACAATTACCTTCCTTTGGCTTCGAGAGTGTTCCCCTTACATCCTGTATATATAATAGGCTTGCGTTGGACCGCTACTAATTGGTAGTATAGGTGGTAGTACAATTTTACCATTTTATGTAGGTAGAGTGCATTTTCTAACAAATATAAAAATCTACATTGTGTCATTTGTTTTTACAATACAATACAATGACTCTTTATTAAAATACCACAAAACAAGAATAACATAAACATATTATTATATTATTTTTATTGTAGTAGCAATATTTTTGTGTGCGGTTTAACTATAAAGTGATGTTTCCTTGTTACCTTTACGTTGAACTGTCTGCTGCCTCTCACTCTGCCTCTCTACTCTGCCTCTCACTCTGCCTCTCACTCTGCCTCTCACTCTGCCTCTCAATCTGCCTCTCACTCTGCCTCTCACTCTGCTTCTCACTCTGCCTCTCACTCTGCCTCTCACTCTGCCTCTCAATCTGCCTCTCACTCTGCCTCTCACTCTGCTTCTCACTCTGCCTCTCACTCTGCCTCTCACTCTGCCTCTCAATCTGCCTCTCACTCTGCCTCTCACTCTGCCTCTCAATCTGCCTCTCACTCTGCCTCTCACTCTGCTTCTCACTCTGCCTCTCACTCTGCCTCTCACTCCGTTCCTTGGTACGGTGGTGGTGCATGTGTGTGCGTGTGTGAAGGTTCATCAGTAACGTGTGTTGTGTTCCAGGGACCGATCGGACTGGACGGGCCTAAAGGAGACCCGGTGAGTCCCACTGCTTCTATATCTCATTATAAAACACTACCAAGAACACCTAGAAAATTTTATAAATTGACAATTTATCAAATCTGATTTTTTCTAATATAAAAAGAATCATGATGTGTCCATCTTTATGATACATACTCTGAGTTTATTTTTTTACGAGTGTGGTTTATTTTAGTGTTAATAATGTAATGGACATAGATACAATGAGATGGATGGAGATCTCCAGACGGAGTGGGAGAAGCTAAAGGCGCCAATTGCCCAGCTGTGGGATGATGCAGGCCTTTTAATAACTTGGGACCATCCACTGGCATGGGTTCTTGTCACATTCTATACGAAACTAAATCTCAACACAAAATGAAAATGATGAAAAATAGTTCGCTAACCGGAGGCTTCATCATCATAATCAGCATGTCATTGTCCCCCTGGGGACACAGGCCTTCTCTCAGAGAGAGAGAGAGAGGATGGGCGTTAATCCACCATGTTTACCCAGTGCATGTTGGTGAATGTCATTATGTCTTTAGACTGTTGAGGTTTAACGAAAGGATATAAGATAAGATATAATGACATTCACCAACATACGCTGGGCCAACCCGTCCTGATTGCACACTGACAGAAATAAACGTTACGGGATGGATCCCTTCCTAGTAATAATGATAACAGTTAGCGAGTGTTGCTGAGAGTCCTCTCGTCCCGCAGGGTCGGCCGGGGGACAAGGGACAGAAGGGCGACCACGGCAGCCCCGGGTTCGACGTGTTCTCCGCGGTCAAGGTAACTGCTGCTCTGTCCAGCTCAACTATATCACATCTGCATCTGTCACTACACTCATGTTAATGTAATACTGTACTATTTGAGTGATACGGGAGTTTTTAAACATAAAGGGCTACGCAGAAACGATGTACTAACCTAAAACGAGTTCATGAATACCCGTCTCATGAACAATGATTATAATGGGACCTACTCTGAAATCGTAAGAAGTATCAGCTTTCGGAACTTTTTCAGTTCAGTATATACTATTTCCGGGTAGCCTTGAACACAGTCATGTATGTTTATTTTGATATGTGGTAAATAAATAATATATATTTATTTGTCTTGCCATAAACAATGTTATAAATCTATTTCAAAATATCCAAAGAAACCCACGTCATCTAATAAACAGCTCCCAACCATATTTCAATTCAGTCAGATCAGAGGAAGTCGTACTGAAATCGTTTTCTAAATGTTCATCGAACAAATTAATACAATCATCGTAAAGTATAATTAAGCTCGTAACAGTAAATATACAATCAGCTAAAGAGTAGTCAGTATAATGTTTTTTTTTAATACCTATATAACTGAGTCATGAGACAAGCAAGATGCTCATCTAATGGTAAGCGTAAAGTTTGCCCACACCAGTTCTGCGGCAAACAGAATTTGGAAAATGAACATAATTATGACATAATATTATAACAATCAAATGAACTTACGTAATGTGAAGTTCGATTTCAATAAAATTTAGTGATTTCGTCGAATTTATAATTATGTACATGACGTGTATGTATTTGTGAGTAAGCTGGTGTGGGTGATGATCGCAGGGCGTGAAGCGGTCCGTGGACAACTTCAAGATAAACCCCTACACCTCGGCCGAGATCATTGCCGTCAAGGTACCGAGCGCGCTGCCCCGCCCCGCACCCCGCCCGCGCTGTGTTGTGCCGCGACCTGCCTCGTCCTGGTCGGGGAGCGATCTGCGATCCTGAGCCGGTCGTTCGAATACCAAAATCAAATCATATTAATCGTTGTTTTATTTAAAATTTAATCGTATCGCAATAAACTGTATTTGGCCACTTCTGCATAAATGCTCGATAAAATACAGTAAAAAAAATTGTTTTCGCACACTGTCACCGAGGAAAAAATATTTGATAACATGAATTAGCTAGTTATTTAACAAATAGTCGTTAGTCCATCTTGCACGCTGTGACCGTGGGAAGCCGCAAGCCGCGTGCATCCACGCTGTGATACTAGGATTTCATAATATCCTTAAATCTACATTACTCGTTAAATATCAATAATAATTATATAAACGCGATTTTTTCGTATTCACAAAAAAAACATAATAATGCAATCATTTCTATGGTATTTCGCCCAAATAAGTGATTCCTTTCCGATTAGGACGAGGCAGTCTGTTGTTCTAAGACACGCGTTCGCTTCAGTCGTACTTTCATTTGCGCTTGTAGCGAGCTGGTGGCACACACTCGGCGCAGAATGTCACCATCAGTTTTCCTTTAATACTTTATTATAAATGTTTTGTATAAGTAGTAGCTTATCTGAGTGTTGTTTCATTGTTTGTCTGTATATATAGTCGCACGCACGGTGACACAACACGCCCGCACTGTGCCGCCCCAGGGCCGGTCAGCGCTCACTGAGGATGCGTCATGTGCGTGTGTGTGTCACCGTGCGCGCGTGCATGTGTGCGTGTACTGACGTGGTCGCTGCTCGTAGGGGCTGCAGGCAGCTGGACACAACATCTCCGCGCAGACAATCATCCAGCTCAAGGTCGGTGCTCCGTTTCTCCTTTATCCTTCTCATATTCCATATTCGTCAATTTCACTATTTCTTTCTACAAACTTTGACTCATCCCTATTTTCTGAGTGACTCACCTCTGCTCTCTGTGCCTTACGCTCTCACTCTCTCTTTCTCTCTATATAAAAATTATAACTTTTTTCTTATCCTCATTTTTATTGTTATCCTTCTTCTTGACAATACTGGCTAGTATTGTATATCCTCTTCTTAATTAAAATTTCCTTCTCTCCGTCAATAGCTCTATTCTCCATCTTTGGATACCTTCCATCTCCCTTTACCTCCTTTCCGTCGTTTATTTCCTTTTGTCCTATCAATACCTCTCTCTTTTTTCCCGTCGACAACACCCTTCTTTTCCTTTCAATGGCTATGTCCCTTGACTCTTCTCTTTTCAATAATTATCTGGTTCTTTTTGCCGAAGACTATTAACTCCTTTTTCATTATTTATTTATTAAGAACTTCACTCTTAGCTTTGTGCCCTCGACACCTGGTACTTTGTATAGCTGACATTTAACTCTGAATAATAACAAAAATACCACTACTAATACTATAAATGTCAAAACTCTCTTGAAAAACGTCAACAAACATTGATAAACCGTCATGGTTATCTGTGGCGCAGGCTAAGCACCTATCCGGACCAATCCGAGTAAAAACCCTTAATAACTGTTCGTGCTTTATGTAATGCTTATAGTTTTGTTTTCTGTGTGAAATAGTAGAGTTGCATGTTTTTACATTCGTTCTCACTACATAGTAATAACCTGTTATCCAGTGATTTGCACGCTTAAACTATAAGTTCAATAGCTCATTTACTTTCCTGTAAAATTTCGTGCCTCGTGTCGTAACTTGGCATGTAACTCGTCCGCATCGCGCGTCTCAGCTCGCGTTGTTAAGTTGCTATTCACACTCGCACCACGGGGTCCGCTTAGTTGTCTTTGAGCTAGCAAGACGCAGGACGTAAAAGTATTCGCCGCATCAGCTCCTTGTTTGCTGAGAGCTTACTGCTAATATCGACTTACTTACAAAAAGAAAAGTAAAAAAGCCGTTGCTCAAGCAGATAGTGTCAGATGTCCATTTATTGAAATAGAACCATATAAAAAAGTGATTATATTATTTTAAAAAAAAAACAGATTACGTGCATGTGCATATGTTTGATGCCATTTGATTCCTTAACAGCTAACCGGATTTAAATGAAAGTAGAATACCTAAATTTATTCAGGTTTAACATAATTATGCACAACTAATTATCTAATTTTTATTCCGAAAAAAATGTATACCTGTAGTATTCTACGGGTATATAGTGAGGTGAGTAAAATACTCATTACGCAAACTGCGCAGACACAAACAATACCCGGCCAGTAACCAACTGAAGCAATAAGTGTAAATGAGCTATAATCATTTTATTAAAATTGTGTGTCAGCGTTTTTATAATCTTTTTCTATCAAAATTTAATAAATTCCATATGAATGCAGTATTTTAAATATATTTTAAGTGATCTATCGTGTGATAATTTTTCATTGAATATCATTTAAATTTAAATTGTACAAATAGAAATGTTTGATTAGAAATGTAATGCTACAAATAGATAACCATTTGGCAATGATACTAAATACAACTGTTGTATTTAGTATCATTGCCAAATGGCTATTAAGTTCTTAAATGTTCATATGTGTATGTATATAGGGCGAACCGGGTGAGCCAGGTCCACCGGGCCCTGCTGGGCCGCACGGGCCGGAGGGGCTACCGGGACACGATGGGCGTGGTGGCCCACCAGGGCCTGCCGGCCCACTTGGCCCGCAGGGTGCACCTGGACCAACCGGGCCGCTTGGACCACCCGGACCCATAGGCCCTTCTGGACACAAGGTAACTTACTCTCAATAAAATTACATCTACTTACCGAAAATCGAGCGTTTTTGCATCAAACCTGGATTAACAATAATGATTTGGTTTACATTTTATGCATAATCACTTGATAAACTAATCTATGCTATAGAATTACGTGTCAAAGTCTCGCTAATTAGAAGTCACTTTGCTCCCGGTGAAGCTGTGGAGAGCTAATATGGTGACTATAGGGTATTTAGGCTGTCAATAAATATTAGCTCTAACACGTGATAGAATCGCAACTTATATGTTATAACACCACAACCTTGTTATCTTCAGTTTCTCTGGGCCTTAATTTCCAACAACATGCTCTCTGTAAAGGCATTGACTGAAAATTCTCGTTATACTGTCACGGAAATTTCACAGAACTTGTGACCAACTTGTACTCAACGCACGATCCCCCACAACACACAATTACTACAGTATACGCTACTTGGACGCACCAAGGTTCCTTACACCCGACAAATTTAAAATAACGAAGGTGAAATTCAAAGAAATGCTTGCCAATGGTACAACTAGACCTTCTGAGTGTCCCTAGTTGTCGCCATTGCACCTTGCACGCAAAAGAAGAAAGATAATAGCTGGCGCTCTTGCGGTGATTACATGAAACTAATTGCCCGCACTGTACCAGACATGTATCCTATCCACCATATACATGACTTCACGCATACATTGGCGGACTTAGTCTTCAGTACCATTGATCTCGTGAAAGCCTATAACCAAATCCCAATCTGCGCACAAAACATACCGAAAACGGCGAACACTACCTCTTTTGGTGTGTTTTAATTTTAGTTCATTACTTTTGACATCCGCAAAGCAAGTTAGACTTTCCAGAGGTTTGTGGACAAGTTGATGCGTGGGCTGGACTTTGTATACGGTTATTTTGATGATTTTTTTACCTTTAGTCAGAATAAGACAACTACAGTAGACTTCAAGATTTTGGAATGGATATCAATGTGTCGAAATGTGTATTCGGAGCAACCGAAGTAGCCTTTCTAGGATATACTATTTCAAATTGATTCAAACTCCTTGACACAAAGGTACAGGCCAGGAGTTCCTCCAGCCAAGAATGTAAAAGCGCTAAGACGTTCTTGAGCATGCGCGTTAGCGCTACTCTACTGCTGCTGCGGTGTGAAGAGGCCCGCGCTGCTTACGTCCTACTCTCTTGATAGGTTTTTGGTTAATTTAAGATGTTTGACAATTTAGGGTGACAGAGGTGACAAAGGCGAGCGAGGGTTCACGACAACACTAAAGGGCGACGCATTCCCGACTGGCATCATAGAAGGTCCCCCGGGCCCCCCTGGCCCACCTGGTGAGTGACCTCCTGCTCAATTGTGGTGCATGTTTATAGGTGGAAAATCACTATTGTTTAAAATAGTACATAAAATTGTAATTTTGGATTTTTTACTAATTCACGTAGCTTTGCCGTTCACTATATTAAAAAATATTGACCAAATTAACATTATTAATTATGCTGCTTTTTAAACGTGTTTTTTTTAAATTATGATTATTTTAGGCTCAGCTAGTAAAGTACAATTTGTTGTTAATTAGTAACATTCAGTCATAAATAGAGATCTTGATTAAAATGCGAATTATAAAAATGATAAATTCAAAGATAGCACATTTTCAATATTTACGTGACTTATCCTGCTATTTTATTGAATCACAAGACGACGCTGAATAATTTTAGTCAAGATGCCTGAATGATAGTGTTGTAGAGGGTTCACTGTTGTATCTCATAAAAGTTCTGAGACAATAACGCTTGAGAAAATAAGTAAGCAACTTACATAAAGTTGACATTATGACGTTAAAATATACTATGAGCAGCCTATGTAAGCAACATTTTTTTTTTGGATGGCTGTTATGACATAGCCATCTTTTGAGAAAACTTAACTGACATTATTATGACAAAAAAATATGGGATATAACAGGATACCGTTATCGATATAGACGCATTGTCGTATTGAGTAATATATATATATGTGTGTGTGTGTATGTGTGTGTGTGAGTGGGAAGGGGCTCGCGACGTGACGGTGTGTTGTTGAAGGAGCGGCGGGCACGCGCGGGGAGCGGGGTGAGGCAGGGGCGGCGGGCCCCAGCGGCGCGCCTGGCGAGCGAGGCGCGCGCGGCAAGCGCGGAAAGCGGGTAACTGCACCGTGCCGGCCGGCCCGCTCGCTGCCCGCTTGCAACCCTCTGTGACCCTCTCTGCATCGAGCTTCTTACCCGACCGTTTCCGCTACTTTGTATACGTCATGCATCGGTTGCATGTGCACGTGGCATTAACACAATATAGTTAGCATGTTATTAACTAGCCTACCACCTCTAGCGTAGTTTTGGTGTCGTGTTGTGGTACAAATGACGACTGGCAATTAGTGCCCTCGCCGCTTCTGTAACGTCAAGTGGAGGTGACCTCATCGGTGGAACGACGAAAACTTCAGGTACGACATTATCATTGTTACTTTTTCCACTTTATTACTTATGTAGAAAAGCATGCTACAAATGAAAAAAAGTAATCAAACTATTAAAACAAGAGAAGAAGAAAAAATTTCTAAATGAATTCATAATCATATCTGTAAATGCTGTGAATACTTCAAGGAATAGTATCTCCTATTGTCTTTCATCTAGTATCGATATGTATATTGTGATCTAGTTCTGAGTGTGTGTGTGTGGCAGGTCGCACGGGGGACCCGGGCCCGCGCGGGCCCCCCGGCCTGGACGGCGCGCCGGGCGTGCAGGGCCCCCCGGGGAAGCCGGTCAGTATGCATTTATCATCATATTATTATAAAAAAAGATAAAAAAAAAAAAAAAATATCATCAAAAGATTCTCAATTCGAGTGTTTTTGTTTATTTAATTTTGTAGTTTGTAATATAACATGTGAATACCGCTGGTGGTGTGCTGTGTGGTCGCTGGGACAGTGTGCCCGCGCCGCACGTGTGTGTGTGTGTGTGTGTGTGCAGTGAAGCAGTGTGTGTTGTCATGTGCAGGGCGAGGCGGGGCCGCGCGGCTCGAAGGGCGAGTACGGTGACATCGGGTCCCCCGGCATGCTGGGCGCCCCCGGCCTGCCCGGCCCGCCCGGCTACCCCGGCCTCAAGGGCGACAAGGGCGACAAAGGAGACTCGGTGAGAGCACGCCTACTGACACCTGTTATATGTGACTTTATACTCCATACATAAATTATTTTAATGTAAAGGACTTTATCCCCAGCCAGCGAGATATATTTTATAAACATTTTTAAAAATTATTTTGAAGACTAGAAAAAAAAATAGAAATTTAATATTTTTTGGTCACACCAAAAAAATATAACAACTTTACAACAAATTACTTCTAAACTTTCACCCTGTCTATGCCTTAGGACCTAAGTGGCATGACCTATACCATAGTGTCGTTTTACGCAAACTTGTTGACAAACTTACAGACTGCCGCTGGTGGCAGACACGCTGACGGTCCGGCTGATGGTAAGCGACCACCGTCACCTCTCGGTACTTGATACATCCAACGAATAATAAATAGCTTGGTGTTGTTTAAAGAGCGTATTGCGAGTAGAGAGCGCTAGGCCTCCATGTTATATTGTAGCAACTAGTGTTGTACGCCTCAGTAACGTGTCGCTGGTTGTTCTCGGTCCCGGCGGTGGCGGCTCCCGACAGAAGTACAGAAAGCTCCGGAGGAGACAGGTAACTATCTACCCCACCCCACCCCACCCACTAGACAACTCCCCATACACGCAACCATACACATCACATGATGTCACACTCAAATGGATTGCCTCAACTCCTTCGCATTGTCACCACCACGGGGCGAACTTGAAATAATACAGTTTTGGACCAAGCAGTCGGCTGGTGGCCTCTAGCCAGCAGCACGACATGGAAGGCTGTTGTTGATGATGATCAGAATCGTATCTTGTAATAAATCTTGGGAACCATTACACAAGGGGTTTAGTTCGTAAATATAGGCAGCAATCGAAAAAATTACTAATGAGAGACAAATAATTATCTATACTTAGTGTAAAAAACAAAAAAACTCCCACGTTTGTACGAGGAGATGAAGAGGAACAAGAGAAGGCGTTTGACACAACTAAATTAGATTATAATTTTCTAACACAAAAAAAATAATTGTAAAGTATGAGTTGATTGCCGTGAATGTGGCTCGGCCCGAGCGTATTCTTGGCTCGGTCGTGAACTGTTAATCTTTATGCCCACTGTTGAACTTGCAGGGAGACGGCACTGGGTACGAGCTCTACGGACATGAAATGGTGAGTTGTTTTTAAACGTATTTACATAGAAAATTTATTATGGTTATCTTAAAATTAACTAGCGTTCAGGAAATCACGATTGAACAAACCAACGGCCGAAGCTGCAGTGGATTGCACTGCAAGGAGTCATTTGATCTTCTTTGAGTCGGATCCACAGCAAAGGTCGTGGTTAGTGAGCTGGTGGTAAACGGTGCGGCTCCCCGGCAGTGGCGGCGTCATCTCTATACATGATACTCCATATTAATCAGTTTATTGCTTTCAGTAACTCTATAGGAATCTCAAAATAGAAGAATATAATTGCAATATACATAGACATTTTTTTCGAGTGCCTGTTAGCTGAACCGGGGTCCGCGCGTGTTCGCTGTGTCATCGTACATAATGTATTAACAACAACTCGATGTCTGCAACAATGACCGTAACGTTACTTTGCGTTCTTGGTTTATCTGTTGTTACCGTAACAGTGACTGCTACCATTGCCATAACGATGGTTGTAACTTTGCGTTGTTGGTTTTTATCGTAACGATTTTTGTAATGTTGCATTATTGGTAACGATGTCTGTAACCTTGCGTTATTGGTTGTTACCGTAACAATGGCTGTACCCTTACGTTGCGTTATCTGTTGTAATGAACAAGGTTATATTTTTTTTAGAGTTTTAACTGTAACCGCTTTTTCTTCCAAATACAGACAGATATACATATTTAAAAAAAAAACAGACTTAGTAAATTTGAAATAATTATTTCACTATTTCCATTATAATTACAGAAATTGTAATCGATCCTACTGAGAAGGATTACACTTCGTCTTTACTAAAACTATGTTTACTTCCTCTTTCACAAACGTTACATAGAACAGCACACCCATCCATATACTGCAAGTGTGTGTCCTGCTAACTTTTCACCAGCACAAGGTGTCACTCGAAGCCGATATAAAGAATATTTGTTGTTTGAGTTAGTAATGTAGGTCCGTAGTGGTTTCACTGAGAGTGTGTATCGTGTGTGCAGATGATGGGCCCCCCGGGCGCCCCGGGCCCCACGGGCCCCCCCGGCGTGGCCGGCCCGCCCGGCATCAAGGGCGACAAGGGCGAGCCGGGCGCGCGCGGCAAGTCGGTACGTATGTGACTCCTTGCTGCCACACCTATCAAAGCGCAGGTTTCTATTATCATTTTCAGTTTTGCACGGTTTCTACGTTCGCCCTCATTTTTTTTGTACCTACGTAGTTAATTTTGTTTATATTTTATTTATTTATATAAACATTATGCACCCTCTTACATTAAACTCACAGTTCAAAAACTGTAGGTAACCCACTGTTTGGTTGAGTTCATGAAATAAATAAAAAAACAACACAAATATCATCATAGAGTACGTCAAAGTAATGTGGTTTTTATTCATCATCATCATCATCATCAGCCAGAAGACGTCCACTGCTGAACATAGGCCTCCCCCTTTAACCTCCACACTGAACGACAGCCTGCCTTTTGCATCCACTGGATGCCAGCGACTCTCACTATGTCGTCGGTCCATCTAGTGGGAGGCCTACCTACGCTGCGTCTTCCGGTTCGTGGTCTCCACTCAAGAACCTTTCTTCCCCATCGGTTATCGGTTCTTCGAGCGATGTGGCCTGCCCATTGCCACTTCAACTTGCAAATTTTAACAGCTATGTCGGTGACTCTGGTTCTTTGGCGAATATCCACGTTTCGGATTTTATCGCGCAAAGAAACTCCGAGCATTGCTCTCTCCATTGCCCGCTGTGTGACTCTGAGTTTTTCCAAAAGGCCAACAGTTAAGGACCACGTCTCTCAGTACCATATGTCATCACTGGCAACACACACTGATCAAAAACCCTCGTCTTGAGGCACTGTGGTATCTTGGACGAGAAGATGTCACGCAATTTCCCGAACGCTGCCCATCCGAGTTGGATTCTTCGGGCGACCTCTTTGCTTAAGTTGGACTTACCTAACTGAACAATCTGTCCAAGATAGGTGTAATGGTCAACAACTTCTAGAGTATCGTTCCCAACGACTATCAGCACGGGTTCAACATGGACATTCGACATGATTTTTGTCTTGTCCATGTTCATTTTAAGACCCACCTGTTGGGAAAGGCTACTGAGGTCGCTGAGCATGGTATTTAGGTCCTCCAGCGACTCTGCCATGATGACTATATCATCGGCAAAACGAAGGTGAGTGATGTATTCGCCGTTGATGTTGATGCCTAATCCGTTCCAGTCCAAGAGCTTGAAAACGTCCTCCAATGCGTTTGTGAACAGTTTCGGAGAGATAACATCTCCCTGTCTCACGCCTTTCTGCAATTGGATTGGTTCCGTGCTTTCGTCCTGTAATCGGATCGACATGGTGGCGTTTCTATACAAACACTTCAACACTTCGATATACCTATTAATAGTCGATATGACAACGCTGGAGGGATTGCAATACTGCCCAGGGGCCTTACGGACAACAGCTAATAGCGGCACCTAATCCGCTCAGTTGGAAAATCACGCGAACTTGAACCTTATCGCGCCCAGATACGATTTGCGGTGCCGCAATTAGCTGTTGTCCGTAAGGCCCCTGGTCTCGATTGAATCAAAGGCTTTCTCATAGTCCACAAACGCTAGGCATAATGGCCGATTATACTCCTCAGTCTTCTGTATAATCTGGCGGAGCGTGTGAATGTGGTCTACGGTGCTCCAGCCTTTACGGAAACCGGCTTGTTCGGGAGGCTGAAAGTCATCAAACCTGTTTTCGAGACGGTTCGTAATGACTCTGGAGAACAACTTGTACACATGGCTCAGGAGTGAGATGGGTCTATAATTCTTCAATAAGGTGTTATCACCTTTTTTGAAGAAGAGCACCACCACACTCCTATGCCATGCTTCAAGCGTTGTACCATCGAGTATGACGGAATTAAATAACTTCTGGAGGACTAAAAGTACCGGTTTTCCACCCGCTCGCAGTAGTTCTGTCGTGATTCCGTCATCACCCGGTGCCTTGTTGTTCTTAAGCTGTTTCAGAGCCATACTAATCTCGTACAGGCTGATGTCTGGGATGTCCTCAGTGTAGTGTCGGGTCAGTTTAGCTCTCTTGTCCTGAGCTGTACTGACGTAGGACTGTAGGCTGTCGTGTCGAGGTGTACAACTGTCCATAAAACCTCTCGAGCTCTCTCAGAATCTCCAACTTTGCCGAAATGATACTGCCATCCTCGATCTTCAGCTTTGTCATTTGGCTTTTCCCAATAGACGAATTCTTCGCGAACACTTTCGAGCCCTGGTTCCGCTCAATTGCCTCCCTAATACATCTTGTATTGTAGGAGCGCAGATCGTGTCGCACCGATTTCGAGATTCGTCTATTAAGTTGGCCATATTCCGACACATCAGCCGAAGATTGCAGTCTCATCTCGGTCCGGTCTTTCATTAGTTTAATGGTTTCGTCTGAGAGCTTCTGAGGTTTTTTTCGGGGTGGGGTCTTAAAGAACTTGGACCCCACTGCTTGGACAGTTTCCACCAGCCCATTGTTTAGTTCGTCCACAGTTCCGCTTTCGGCTAGGCCCTGGAAGCGATTATGCAGTTCAAGTTGGAAGTCATTTGGGTTTTGGATTTGGGCATGACCAGGACGGAGCGTGGACTTCACCAAACGTGACCTCTCTAGCTTAATGTTGATATTCAATGTGCCTCTGACAATACGGTGATCGCTACCGGTTTTCACCTTACTGATCACAGAGACATCATTGAATATTCGCTTCTTGGTCGTCATGATGAAGTCGATCTCATTTTTGGTCGAACCATCGGGGCTCATCCACGTCCACTTCCTGGATGGTCGCTTCTGAAAGAAGGAGTTCATCAAATAGAGTTCCTCCTTCTCCATGAAGTCGACCAGTCGTTGGCCTCTCGGATTCCGCCGTCCATACCCATATGACCCCACTCTTAACTCATCGACATTCCGACCCATAAAAACGGTGAAGTATGCTTCGGAGGTATGTATGGCCTCGGATATCTCCTCATACAACGCCTCTACTTCATCATCAGGGTATGTCGAAGTCGGCGCATATACCTGTATGACCTTCAGCGAATAACGATCAGTTATTCTGAGTATAAGGTATGCTACCCTGCTCGACACACTATCGACTTTGATCACGTTGTTGATGAGTGACCTGCGGACGAGAAAACCTACACCACCCTGGGACTTTCTTTCTCCTTCCCGGAAGAAGAGCATGTTCCCGGAATCCAGAACTATCGTATCCTGTCCCTCTCGTCGGATTTCCGATAGTCCTATGATGTCCCATCGTATTTTGCTCAATTCTTCCTCCAGCTCGACAATCTTCTCGTCGGTCCGCAGTGTGCGAACATTGTGCGTTACCAGGGCCAAATTATGTTGGGGGTGGTAGCGGGGCAACTGCCGGAGATTCTTAGCACCCCTTGCTCCTCCGTTACCTGGCCCGCTACCTTGGCCAGGGATAGAGGAGCTGCCGGGGACTGGGGGCCGTGATATTATTTTGTCTGTCATGGGGGGGGGGGTTTGCCATAATCCCCACGCTTGGCTGGCGGCTTGGGGATAGCAGAAGGTTCACCATTAAATTAGGAGGATGCTGCTGCCCATCCTCTGGTGGTTCTGGTCGCAGTTTTAGGACATACCCGGGTCCGGGTTTTTATTCATTGGCTACGTATTATTTTTATGATCAAACCACAATTTTTCTTCTTTTCAAATCAAGTCAAGCTGTTTTGATTTTTTTAAGATAAAAACTAATATATTTTCTTGTGGGAATAGTAACAAGTTGATTAGGATGTTACTTAATATAATTGTTGGTCTGACTTGTTAGCATCGAACATGACTGCTTTACACCTGACTGTTTCAACTTCTGAATGTGATTACATCTGGCAACAAATTCTGTGGACGTGACTCAAAAATATTCGGAGAGCTGGAAACTTGCATACAATACTTTTTATAATTGAATTGGTTCCTGTCCACGCCACAGGGGTGCAGCTGCCAGTATTAAATTAAAAATGGTCATTTCCGTCATTAGATATACACTATTAAGTAGTTAAGTAATTATTGTAGCGATGATTTAGTTGTTAATATTTGTTTTGTTTGTCATGGTGCGGCGCAGGGCGACCGTGGGGAGAAGGGCGACGCGGGACCCATGGGCTTGCCGGTGAGTGGCGCTCCGCTGCCGGCTTTGGCACACGAGGACTGCTCCTCCCTCAGACCAGCTCATCACAACAATAAACCACTTCCACTTGTCAATGAAATCAAACAAACATCTTTATACAAGTTCACATCCGATATCTTCAACAATCACTTGTACCTGTCGTACTTGCCGTGGAAATAAATGCAATAATCAGTTCTCAGGCACAACTTGCCTCGTGTGGAACTTCTGCCGTTAATATACTTTTGTATTTAGAATGTAGAGTAACGCCAGCCCTGAGGTCGATCGGTGAAGGAACGGTCGGCCGGAAGTATGATCAGTGTGTGGTGTTGCAGGGTCCGGTGGGGCTGCCGGGCGAGTCGGGGCGCGCGGGCGAGTCGGGACCGCGGGTCAGTACCCCCCTCCCTCCCTCCCTCCCTCCCCCCGCCACTAACACTGACTGACCTGCCCTGTAGAGTAGAGCATGGTGTCCCGCGCCGGTCGGCCGCGTGACTGTAGTTGAGAGCTTGCTAACGTGTGGTGCGTGTACTAACCCGGGGGTGGTGTGGCTGCAGGAGAACCGCTGGCCTCCGGACTTCGCCTTCACGTAGTGGCGCGCGAGCCCACAGCCGCGCCGCAGCCGAGTCACAGCCACGCCGCAGCCGAGTCACAGCCACGCCGCAGCCGAGTCACAGCCATGCCGCAGCCGAGTCACAGCCGCGCCGCAGCCGAGTCACAGCCATGCCGCAGCCGAGTCACAGCCGCGCCGCAGTCGACTCCCAGCTACGGCGTAGCCTCCTTGCAACCGCGCCTGCATTGATTCTTCTGTAAATTGTATAATTTGTATGTACTGGATTCAGAACTAAGAGTTGAAGATTCGTTACCGTGTCTAGTTGTAAGTGTTAAACCATTGTAAAAAGATACTTATTCTTAATATTTAATCTTGTAATAGGTACTTTATTATGTAAAATTTGTTTTTGTATGTTTTGGTCGCGTTTCTTTACTGATTAGTAAGAGAACTAAATACGTGTGTGTACCTGAGTGTCACACCCACGCGGTGCGCCTGCGCAGTGTTCAGTGTTCATGTCCGAACCATCTGCACCTGTTCACATCTAGCGCGCGACACTCGTCTCGTACTGACGCTATTCACATTAAACACGCAACAAACAGCTGCAGGACAGTTTGAATGTGAATTAGACGAGGATTATACAAACTATTCTAATTAAGGCGAGGTTTTCCCACTTTTAAGCAATGCTTGTTACTACAGACGACCATGAGACTTAATATATTGTATTAAAGTCACGTTTAGTGGAACAAAACCATGTCGCTTACACAGAGTCGTGTCTCGCTACTTCTATTTATGAGGTTTTACTCATATTTTTTGAAAAGTACGTTTGCGGTTTCTTTCGTAATTATGTAATCTGTATAATATTAAGATATCGTAAACATCATTTATTATACAGGTATTTGTATGAATACAAAAAAATTAGGAAGAAAAGCACAAATCAGTGTTCCTTTCATATTTTTATTATATGAAATGAAATGTCCTTAAATTGTGTTTCAATGTTTAGAGGTTCCTAGATAAAATATTCAATTTTGAGCTAACAATGGAATTAGATACACATAAACTAGAATGACCCAAAATTGCTAAAAGTCGGAAAAGAGGGCCTTAAAATATACATACTATATTAATTATTATTTGTACAATAAATCTTCAAGTGAATGTTGAAGAGACGGTCCGCGGGTGACACTGCGCAACCAATCACTCACATCGACGATAACCTCGCACAAGTCTCGTGAAACAACTTACCGAGACAAATTGTTTAGTACTTTACTTAATTTGTTAATAATGTAGGCCTATTTATTAATGAATTCTCAAGTAACAATAAGCGACTTTGTGAATAATCATTTCCAGCTCTATTGTATCGTAGTTAAGGCTTATAGATAGGTAGGTAGGTACTTAAATCGCGTTCGAAAGCACGCGACATCGTCCACTTACATTGCACGACTTCGAGAATCTCACCGACTAGACCTCGCGTACACTTGGAGCGGTGTACTGAGACGGTGTCGCGAGCGAGCGGACGCGGCCGACGCGCAGCGCATGCGTCCCGCGCGCGCCCCCCCGCGGGGTCGCGTGGGATCACGCGGGGTCACGTGGCATCACGTGGGATCACGCGGGGTCACGTGGCATCACGCGGGGGTCACGTGAGATCACACGGGGTCACGTGGGATCACGCGGGGTCGCGGCGCGTGCGGACACGCTGCCACGCTGCGGTCCACACCCGGGTGTTGCCGTCCCGAGGGGGCGCCGGCATCACTGGAGCTGGCGCCCTCCTCATCCTGTACTGTTCCTCGTCTGCTGCTCGCACGAGGCCTGGCCCCCCGCTACCCTCGCGTGTTCTGCGCGAGCCGCGGGGGGGGGGGACTGTGCCCGTGCTTAGCTAGAAAATGAAATTGTACTATTAATTGTAAATAATGAGCTTCATTTGAACGTTGAGTACTAAGATTACGAACGTTTTTTTTTAAACCATTCGTTTGAATTATCTTCCGTTGAATGGAAAATACTAAATCATTGGGTTTTTACGTCAGATGCTTGTCGCGTAATTCATTTAGAAGCAGTATTGAATTGTATAGATAATAAATACGTCTTGCTTTTTGTTTTAAATGCCTCCAGTGACGATGCTCCAACTCTCCATGAAACGAGTCCGGTCACTCTCCCTGTGCTCGAATGTGAGCTTCGATACATTCTATAGTAACGTTCGTGTGAAATTTTGGGAAACCAAATTAACAAATGTACAAATGCGAATTAGTGTAAGTAATAGTATAATGTTAGTTTTTATTTCAAAATAACTAATAATTTGCTTTTTTTGTTTGTGTTAGTCATCACGTGCCAATAAAATACAGTCAAATGAGCCTTTACAGGGGAAAACATGCACTTGGACTGAATTTTTGTGATATTGATTTGTAGTTATTGACTCTAACTTTTTTTTTGTTTGTTTTTTTACATACAATGTTTTGTGATTATAACTTTGATATTTCGTTTGAATTTAATCTAATTCATTCACCGTTTCACATAAGTATTACATTTCTGCAGTCGTGTGCAATTTCTATGTTCTAAGTACTCGTGAGTTTAACTGATAACAATTTATTTTTGATTGTAATATACCTACTATTAATTAAATATAACCTCTTCCCTTTCCAGTCCTTATACTATATATTGTTAACAACGTATCTCTATGACGTAAGGTAATTATAAGAATTTAGTTTTTGTATGAGAAACGAAAGTCGTCATTTGTACCATACACTTCGAGAGCATAAAATATTGTTGTTTACAAAATTATTTTGAAGGATAATAAATAATTGCATGCTATGCATTTGATCGTTTCCTTGCTCCCCGTACGGTTCCGTTCGGCTATGTACGGCCCCGTTCGGTCTTGTACGGCTCTGTTCAGCCATGTACGGCACCGTTCGGTCTTGTACGGCCCTGTTCGGCCATGTACGGCCCCGTTCGGCCATGCACGGCCCCGTTCGGTCTCGCACGACCCCGTCAGCCCCGCATGCGCCTGCGCCTGCTGCACTGCCCCGTCGCTGCAGACCGCGCTCACCGCTCTGTTGTTCCGCAGGGCCCGCCCGGACTCGACGGCATGAAGGTGAGTCTCCGCCACGTCTCCTTACCGCCACGTACATGAGTCGCACTCTGTTCCTTACTGACCCGTGTTCCGTGTCACGCAGGGGGCGCAGGGCGAGCCAGGTTCCAAGGGCGAGAGAGGCGACCCCGGACTGCCAGTATGTGCTCTCTCCTTCCTTCTATTCGATTTACACTGTGTTCTACGCACGTTAGATACGATAGCTGTTAAATACGATATGATCTGTAATCTTTCGATCGACTTTCAGGGGACCGACGGCATTCCGGGACAAGAGGTCAGTAGCCGCTGTAGCCAGACGTTACACGTAGACCCATCGTCGTATCGTTTGTCTAAAAAACTACTTTTTTTTCGATAGGGCCCCAAAGGCGACAAGGGCTACAAGGGAGAACCCGTAAGTGTAGGAACGCCGACTGCTTCGGTTCTATTCGCTCTCGCCCTTCTGCCTGGCCGCCTGCTCTCGTGCATGCTCACTAACCGCGTACCTACTAACCGGCGCCGCGTGCGTCTCCACCCTGCGGAGAGCCACGTGTGTATACTCCGGAGTGTAACGTACTAACAGGCTCGTCTGTGCAGGGTCCGGTCGGCAAGCGCGGCCGCAAGGGAGACAAGGGTGACAAGGGAGACCAGGGAGTACCGGGTCTGGACGCGCCCTGCCCGCTCGGGCCCGACGGCCTGCCGCTGCCGGGCTGTGGCTGGCGGCCCAACAAGGTACGTCTCACTTACACTACGTTACATACACGAGTAAGATAATGATCATGTTGTCATGTATTTTCCTGTAGAATTTAAAACAATATTAACCATTACATCATTTGGATAATTTGTAGTGAACTAAACTCTATATAATGCTGGTTTTTGTACTAAACCACATCGGACTGAAATGGCGTCAACGTAAGGTGGAGTCCTGATTGACTGTCGCTCGCGATAATAATACGAAGTATTCACGTGAATGTGTTTCTCAAACATTATACGAACTGATCGTACGATATTAATTGGCACACTCAATGAGGATAAGGTATTATGTTTGAATGCGAATTTGTACGAAAAATGCGATGTGATCGACAAATTAGGACATCTCCTCAAGTCTACGCCGAGAATACTAACCTGTATATTAATATTAAATGCCAGCCACACACGCAGACACAGCCCGTGACAGGCCGAGAACGACTCGCTCTCGTCGGTCTCGCTGGTTTCGCGTCGTTGTGGCTCCGGTTGAGAGGCTCTGAACGAGAGGTCCTTACATCGTTTTAGTAATTGATATTACTAAAACAGTGGCCATGATATGACTCCAATACTAACTCTACGAACTCTACATAATTATGAATATCTTATGTATTTCTGATTCAATGTCTGTCATGTACAATAAATAAATGAACGTCTAAAGTGAAGAATAAATAATAATAAATTGATTTGTTATGTGCATACTCGACACGACATTGAAGTGGATATACATTAGAGAGTGAGGTTTGATGAAACAATTTCGCAAAGTAACACCAATCAAAGAACTAACTCGTCGCACCAACCGGTCTGCCACGATGGCAGTGTTTACGGCCTGTATTGTGTATGTGACTCCGTTACAAATATTTCTCGAAGTATCTCTTCGAACTGATCACTAACAATGATAGTGTGAGAGCAACGGAGTTTACTCAGCAGGCCTGTAAAACTCTGCCAGAGTACGAGAGCTGGGACGGGAAAAGAAATCTGCGTCTGTGTGTGTGGGTGTTGTCGCGTGCATGTGTGACGTGTGGGTTGCATGTGGCGTGTGTAACGGTGTGCGTGGGACAGGAGGCAGCGCCGGTGCTGCCGCGCGCGCCGGAGGGGGGCGCCGGCGCCGACAGCGAGGAGGAGGGCGAGGAGGCGGGGGGCGAGGAGTACGACGCACGCGCTGAGGGGGACGACCTCGACGCACCGCGGGACTACGACGACTACACCGACAACGCGCACCTCTCGCACCACCACGACTGACCCCGTTCTGCCCCTCCTTCCCTCCTCTCCTCTCGCACCACCACGACTGACCCCGCTCTGCCCTCCCTCCCTCCTCTCCTCTCCTCTCCTCTCACTACGAGATGGTTCCTGACACTATTCACTGCGTTCGTTCTACTCACACGGTTGACATTTCCCATTTCCTTTTTCTCATCAGGCTCGTTTCTTTCTTCGTAAAACGCAGTAACTTTTTACTGCTTTTGAATACTACCTGTGCGTTATTTATGGCTATAATTTTAATTAACATAGTGTTTTCAATTTTGTATGATACATTTTATTCTTGGTTCACTTATTTTACTTTAAAACACTTGAAGATATAGTATTTATTAGTATAATTGTAAAAAAAGTTAACTTCTTGTATTTTATGAAAAATACTTAAATTATCATTATTTTATTGATATAATAGAATTCTCGTGATTTTTCTGGGGTATTATTTTTTATCAAAATGTATTTTTAATCAATATAAATATAATACACTGCAAATAAGTACCTTAATCCCCAAGCGGGGTCCCCAAGCCCCCTGCCAAGCGTGGCGATTATGGCAACACTCCTTTCTACGAGGGCTTTTGTTCAGCAGTGGACGTTTGCTGGCTGATGATGTGCTGTGTGATGTGAAGTACCTTAATAGCCCGATTAAAATTGTTTGCTAATAATTATATTGCCTAAATAAACTGGAATTTTCTAAATGAAAATTTATTATTATCGTGCTCAATTAAAATTAGCTTAAAAATAAAAGATGGGTGATTAGATCCAACTGCAAGTTAACCGAGATCAGTCCCGCTCCGACCTCGCTCCTGGCTCCCCTCTGTCCCCGCATGGCCCCGCTGCGCCGCGCCGGTGGTAGTTCCACGTACGCATTCTAACGTAAGTTACTAAACGCTTTTAACTAATACAACGCAACTTAACTGGAGCTTGTATCGTTTTGGTTTATAGAAATTGTCTAAATCTATAGATTGTTTTGTAGTTTATTAAGTACTATTTATTACGTAATAAGACCAATTGACGTAAATTAACTCAATAAATTCCCTGTAATCTTCCTGTTAGCAACCGGCGGGTGCAGAAGCGAGAGAAAAAGGCTGCTTAATTAACTACAAAAAAGCGTTTATTCCGAAAACTATGTTCCCATTTTCTTCATGTGTTCGGTTGATATTATTTTTTAATATTGACGCGCCATGTCAGTCGTCCTTCGCCAGCCTCCTGCTCGCCCATGGAGGCTGCACTCTACCGAGGAGGCTGGTGTAGGACGACTGGCTTTAACGCTGCGTGGCCAACATTCTCCACCCTGTGTCACAAGACACTCAAACGGGCCACTCTAGTTACTGGCCTGGTAAATATCCGGTCATTAGTTCTCACGTCAACCGTGCGTACTCGACCGTCACTGCTGCTGTACGCCTTTTCTATATACCCTTTGGCCAGGTGTTGCGGGGTGAATTCGTTAATAAACATAAACAAGAACGGGGGTAAAATATAAATATTTTTCAATTATAGGTACATGGTAGACTTTAGCTTCTGATACCATTGCGAGTCGCTCACAGTCACGTGTGACATGCCACTTGTTCTTGTCGATGAGTGTGACAAGTCCAACACTATTAGAGTGGAGTGTGAGTATGTGTTCTGTCGCAGGAAGCCGTGCTGCAGTGGGTGCGCCGCAAGCTCGACGTCGACAACGACTTGCCTCTGTGACACCGAGCCCTGGCGCTCCCCGCGTGGCCCCGCGTCACCACCCACGACTTTCGTGCTTGATCCCGTGCGTCCCCACGTCACCACCCACGGCTCTGGTGCTTGATCCCGTGCGGCCCACGTCCGTGGAAGCGCTCTCTCTGCGCGTCCGTTAAACTTCGGCGGGCTGAATCCATGCGCCCGCTTTTTGCCTTCGAGCTTGTGGATCGTTCAACATGCAAACTTGGTGCACGGGCAGATTACTCCATCTGGAACCGCTCATTGGTTACGTGTCATATAAACACTTACACTGCGCGGAATTTCAATAATTCGAGCTGTTGAAGTGATTCAGTTTTTCTGATTCGTTATAGACCGGTGACGATATGAAAAACGTAACTTAAATATCACCTAACCTAATTTAGCACCTGGCTTTTAATTTACCTTTTTTTTGCACCTAATTTACCTCTACTTCAAAAATGACTAAAAATCAAACTATCAATGTAAGTGTTTGAGTTGGTCGATGGCAGAACTACCAGACCGGACCACCAACGATGATTTAATATAATAATTTAATAAACTCAGCCTATAATTACATAGCTCATTTACTCGGGTGACAACTTGAAACATTATTGCTTCCTTTGTCACCGGCTCAGTGACCAAGTTATTGAATCAACTGTTCCGTACATCAGGTCCATATTGTTAGACATATCATGAAATATCTAGGTGTGATATTTACGCAGATAGGTAATAATATATTAAAATCTATGGCCATGTTTTATTACTTAAAATTGTAGATTTTTTACGATAATGAGTCCGTGATAAGTGATCTTTGATTATGTATGTTCTTAACCTGATGTATGCTATAGATTTGTTTCAAAGGTTTGCAGTACAAATGTAGTCATTTCAAATGTGTATGTATATACGAGTAAGTACGGATGTAAACATTATTTTGTAAAAATTAGTAAGGAATAGGTATAATGTAGAACTAGGTTACCATCAATACCATGTGATGCTCACAGCAGATGTACACATGTAGACCGTGACACCGAATCTAGGAAATTAATTTTCGCTTCAACGATACTTTCAAAGTGCATTATTGTAATGAATTAAGTTTCATAGTTATTTGTGATACGATTGCCTATGATTTGTTAGAGCCTATGTAGGTTAAAATCAGCGTTGCCAGATATTTTTTTACCATGTCGGGATTTCGGAACTTTTTGAGTAAAAAAAGCGGGATTTTGTCGTCGAAAGCGGAACGTAATAAAAAAATATTTATCCTTTTATTTGAGTTCAAATTATGTTTACGTGACAATTAATAGCAAAAATTGCCATAAAATTTTATTTTAATAAAAATATGACATTTTAAATAAGATTTACGCTATCGTTAAATAGTTGAGTCTTATTCGTCTTCTGAATATCGAGTTATCCCTGAAAAGCGGGACTCAGCCTGTCCCGCGCGGGACTCGACCTGTCCCGCGCGGGACATTTAAAAATCGGGACGTCTGGCAACGCTGGTTAAATAAACCGTACTCTACTATCACTGTTTTCAATAATTACTCAACCACGAGGAGCTGAGTATAGTCTATATGAAACGTGTAAACATGTATTTTTGTACGAAATATAATTAATTATTTAAAAATTATGATTGAAGTGCAAGTAGGTACTACAAGTGTAATGAATGCAAGTACAAATGTATATGTATAGTATTGTATGTAAATTGATCGCTAGCAGCATGTCTGTCACTCCAGATACCACTCTACCTACAAAGTATTTGTGTATATTAGTGAGGCGACAGTGCACCCACTCAGCCGGCCGCGCCGCTGTGCAGTGAATCACGTTCACTTTCACTCTGTGAGTAACTGAATACGTGTTTAGTTAAAATGCCATACTTATTAATGTTAAGTCGTTTGCAATTGTAAATAATATGTTTGTAAAATAGTAGGCGAATAAAATGATGTTTGTAATAATTGTGATTATTTATTTAATAAAGTTTAAATATTTAACTTTATTGCCATTTAGAGGTAAATCCAAGAGTCATTGTCTGGATGAGATCAGTGTCTGCCTGCGTTGCGCTGCAGACTGCAGAGCCACACAGTCGGGCGAGGTGCGAGCACGCTGCGCTCCGTGTCCCTGACTACCATCATATTGTGTGGATCTGCGTGACATGCCTCACTCGCTCTCTGTGCTCTGTCTGAGATAAAACTAGTACAGTTTGAACTGTGGTAGGAAGGTCTCAAACCGTCGCCATCATACAAATCAGAAGATGATTTAAAGTAGCAATGCGCCGCCGATGCCCCGGGTATTGTTATGTAGTTGTATATATTATGTGGCAGTGACCACTTCATGACAGGCGTCCCGCATAAAAAAACGTAAAAAAATAAAAAATAAATATACTTTGTTGCACTCTGCAACAAATTATTTTCATCGTGATATCGATTTTTTTAATGGTGGATAGGCTTGCGCTTGGCCTCCATCTCGGCTGATGTTAAGCGACGATGCGGCCTACGATGGAGCACGCTTGCCTGGAAGAAACCGATTCACTTTCAACTTGAAGACACCCAGATTGTAACTGACGGGGAATTATCTGAGTTATCTCCTTTCAACCAGCCCAATCATTATCATCACCGACCATAAGACGGCAACTGCTGGAAATTGGCCTGAGCTCCACGCTGACCGACAGCCTGCCATTTGCATCTGTCACGATGTTGTCGGTCCATCTAGTGGGAGGCCTACCTACGCTGCGTCTTCCGGTTTGTGGTCTCTTCCCTATCGGTTATCGGTTCTTCGAGTGATATGGCTTGACAATTGCCACTTCAACTTAGATATGTTGGTAGTTATGTCGGTGACTATTGCCTGCTGTGCAACTTTTATTCAATGGACTAGGTAGTAGGTACGCGCTAGACTAGAGTCTCATACTCTACAATTCAATTCAATTTATTTGCCAAAACACATGTATGAAAATGTTACAAAATTATACATAATTTATAATTCATTTATTCATATGACCAAACATGTTTATCCGCGATGAAAAATGCAAATACTTATAAAAGTCACAAACTAAGTTAAAAGAAAACAAAACAAACAAAAAACACAAAAAGTACAAAATTAAGACTCCTCGACAAAAGACATTATTATTATAGTTATCAGGCATCATAAAAAAGCACACACAATTTTATTAATATCCCATCTAGTCAGTCCAGTCATGACACAATCTGTTGTCCAATTCCGTAGTATACGTACCTATCTATACATTCAGATATTCGTCAATAGAGTAATGACAACGGTCTGGTGCCATGTGTACAAGTTGAACCTGAGCCTAGATGTGGACATTCCTTTAAGTTCGTCAGGAAGAGCGTTATATACTTCTATTGCCTTATGATAAGCATTTGGTTTAGTAAGCGTTAATCTGCAGTAGGTATGGAGTTGCCAGTGTGTTGCCAAAATTAGTTCGTAGTATCCTGTTGGAGCCTTCCTTATCCAGGAAGGCTCTGCAAGTTCTGTCATCTAATTCAAATTCAAATTCAATATATTTATTTGTCAGAACATGGTAGGCACACATACAATAGTAGCACATGGTCGTAAGAATGGAGACGTATCTCATGTCCTTGCCTGTTACACAGTACAAATGTTAGTTTTTTTATAAGAATATAATTTATATTAGTTTTTGTTAAAGTTTATTTTTATTTTACACAATTCTGATAAACTTATTATAATAATACATATAAGACACCACAAATAATTGTTTCATAATGTCAAATATTATGTCAATACTTAAAATTGGATGTGAAAAATTATAAATATATATGTCAAAATTTATCCTGTAGGAAGTCATCTATTCTATAGTAGCATTTAGCAGTCAATAATTCCTTAAGTTTCTTTTTAAAGAGATTCGTATTGAGGTCTTTTATGTTTTGTGGTTTCTTATTATATACTAATGGACCCATTCCAAACACACTATTCCTAAAAAGTTGTGTTTTGCTAGGTATATTTAATAGCTTGTGATTATCATGGCGGTTACGAGAAAATTTTGTTGAAATATTTGGTAATATGTTGGGATTAGTCCTTACAAATACTGCTAACTCATATATGTACATGGATGGAAGTGTGAGGATTTTGTGTTTCTTAAAATAAGGTTTACAGCTATCTGTTGGCTGAAGTGTAAACATGGATCTTATGCAACGCTTCTGATGTTTGAAGGCCTGGGGTTTATCAGTTGAATTTCCCCAAAAGATAATGCCATATCTCAAAACCGCTGCAGCCAATCCATGATATGCCGTTAAAAGAGCCTCAGTACTAGTAGTAGGAGCCAGTTTATAAAGAGCATAGGAAGTGCTGCTTATTTTTTTATTGAGTTCTGCGATGTGTGCTTCCAGTTCAGTTTCTGGTCAATAGTTAAGCCTAAAAATGTCGTTGTTGGCACATTATTTAGATGTTTGCTACCGTATATAACGTTAATGTTAGTTATTTTACCAGGCCGTTGAGAAAAATGCATTACTTGTGTTATATTAAGATTAATTTTTAAATTATTATTTTCTAGCCAATTTATTATCGATTCCAAAGCGCTATTTATGTCACTGGTATATAGTGTTTTGTTCTTGCAAGGCACTGATATTGTGCTATCATCAGCAAATAGGGTCATTGATTGCCGAGTAGCTCTGGGTAAGTCGTTTATATATATTATGAACAACAGAGGACCAAGGACACTACCCTGAGGCACACCATACTCAGGAGTACGTACTCCGGAAGTAAAAGTTTCTTCTCTTTTTGTTTTAGCATTTACTCTTGAAATTTCAGTTACTTGTTTCCTGTCACATAGATATGATTTTATAAGATTATGCAGGTCACCCCTTACGCCGTACGCATCAAGCTTTCGTAGAAGTATATCATGATCAACATAATCAAACGCTTGTGTCATATCGCAGAAGATCGCACAGTTAAGGTTTCTATTATCAACGTTTGATACTACATTATCTAAAAATTCGCAAATAGCCATGTTTATACTTTTATTACATCTAAATCCCTTCTGTTCGTCACAGAGTAACTTATATTTTTCAAAGTATGAATAAATGTTTTTATATAATAGTTTCTCAAAATTTTTAGCAAAAACTGATAAAAGGGCAATAGGTCTATAAAATTAATTTTTTTCTCTGTTCTCTTTTTTAAATAAGGGCTTTATTATTGATATTTTAAGATCATCAGGAAATGTTCCTTTACTAATACAAAGGTTAATAATGTAACTAAGGGGTTCACAAATATAGTCACCTACATATTTTATTACTCTCGTATGAAAGCCGTCGTGACCGACGCTGTTCGTGCATTTAAGGTTCTTTCTAATCTGCTAATAGTATAGTTTTATGGGAAGTTACGTCAGGTAAATCAATCTGTTTGGTCAAAGCTTGTTATTTCTGTGCATTACATTCTGTTGTTTTGTAATTTCATTTTCTCGCAAGCGGCAAAAAATTACTAATGATTATGTGATCAATGGGCAGGTCTTGACGCGATCACAAGTTGTTAAAGATCTCGGTATACTGTTTGATGATAAGCTTTCATTTATACCGCACTATCAACAGATCACCACCAAAGCTAATCAGCTTCTTGGTTTTGTCTTAAGGTCTACTAAAGGTTTTAAAAAGCCTCGTAGTCTTTTGTTAGAAGCATCTTAGAGTATGGTAGTCCGATTTGGTCTCCGCACTATAATGTTCACTCCGATGAAATTGAGAGAGTACAGAGAAAATGTCTGAGAATACTTTGTTATCGTCAGCATGTGGGACGTAGTGATTTGAATTACGAGCGGAGGTTGGTAACATTTAATGTTCAGTCTCTGAAATTGCGTAGGAAATACTTCGACTTTGTGTACTTGTATAAAATTATTCACTCCAAAGTTGATTCCCCAGATTTGTTATCTCAGTTATCCTTTAATATTACATACAGCGCACGCAGAGCCAGAGTCACCAACCTTTTTGCACTTCAAGTCTACAGAAATAATACATCCTTCATTAACCCAATTGTAAGAATGGCACGTCAATACAATGATTTGTTAATAAATAATTCTGATTTAGATATATTTGTTCCTAAGTTTAGTAGTTACGTAAGAACTATGAAGGATATCCTCCGTCTTAGTCCTAAGGATTGTTCAGACGCAGCAGCTGTGTTGCGTCTGAAGAGTCCATCTCATGTTTAGTTGTTTTTGTTCTTTTGTTTTAGTTTTTAGTAAAATGTTTTGCCATCTTGGAGGTGCCCATCAGCAAGCTCATTGCTATGTGGATGGGTACTTTCATCACGTTTGTCTCATTTTTTTTGTGTACACATATTTTGGGTGACAATCCAGTTCAGATTTTTGTATGTATTTATTTAAGGATTTAATTGATTGTTATCTGTTTTGTGTATCTAAATAAATAAAATAAAATAAATAAATAAAATAAAATAAAGATATAATTTTAGCCAATAATTTGTTGAACTCCAAATTCCATACTTAGAAAGTTTATCTAACAGAAGCATAATATGGTTGACCAGATCGAAAGCTTTACTCATTTCAAAGAAAAGCGCAATGACATGTTTTTTGGAGTCAATGCACTGTGCACCATATTTCACAAGTTAAAAATTTGCTTAAGTAGTTGATCTTTGTTTACGAAATCCATTCTGATCGGGACAAATAATGCCATACTTTTCGAAAACTCTACCAATCTTTTATGCATTGCTTTCTCAATTGTTTTTGATAATACGGGTATAAGTGTTATAGGTCTATAGTTATTTAAATTGTGTTATTTTTTTTTAATACAGGCTTAACAATAGAATATTTAAGATGTTCTGGAAAATACTTTGTGTGAATGATAAATGAATGATGTGACAAGGTGATACAATCTGGGAGTTTTTTTTAAGTTCATTATATCCAACGACATTTGAGTTCTTGAGAGGATGGATCATTTTATTTTACTTCATCAGAACTTGTTATTCTTATAAAATATACTCGAGGCCGGGTTCGATACGGTACGAAGATAGTTGCGTTGATCTATAGTGAGATTTTTGTTTTAAATATCTATAAAAAAAGTAATTAAAGGTCTTTTTGGAGATTTTTTGGCGACTTTTATGGATTTGCCTTTATTATTATTATTAATAATAAATAATTTCCTTTATTTGGCAGATAATAAAATCACACACTGCAGAATCAGTTCTACATGACGATCAGAATCAATTCTAGAACTGATTCTGCAGTGTGTGATTTTATTATCTGCCAAACAGTTTAATATTTGTTCCTACAATTCTCAATATGCTTGGCGATACAAATTTTTGTGATTGTCTGTGATATTTTCTCAGGAAATTCGAATATTGCTTGTAGACTTGTTTGGTAATTTGTCTTCTTTCCAGTTAAAAATATATATTTCGCTTTATTTTATATGAACTTTTGATGCTCTTTGTAATTCATTTAGTTATAAAAAGTTTTGATGTGCATTTAACTCTGATTAAAGGGAAACAGAGTATAAAGTAAATAGTGAGGTGGTAATGCAAAGTGAAAACGTCATACATTATATGTGTCATCTTCCAAGACGTCTGTAAAGGAAATGGTAGTAATGATTTTTATGAATATTTCGTTATTCGTAGCGGAAATGTTTCTCTTGTTTGCAAACTAATAAGAATGAGACTTTTATATCAAACATTAAATTGTATAACCTGTGTCATGATCAGAAACACCGAGTGGGTGAATTGTTCCTCTAGCTATGCGTATATTGCTTGCAATTTAGTCGAATCTGTCATATTGCACGCATGTACTTTGATATCTATCGCTTGAAATGATTTCAACACAACTTGTAAGGTCATGTTTGCGTGTATTTTTAAAATATTCATACCATACATTCCGCGTGGTGCAGTGCAGCTCAGTGCAGCGCAGTGCAGCGCAGTGCAGCGCGGTGAGAATCGTTTTGAGTTAATAAGTTCCATAATAGCGACACTGGCTGATAATGGCGGAATGGGAGTAGAATGCGTTACGTACAGAACGTATCCGAGATATGAGTAGTAGGTTAGCGTTCACTTGTATTACTCACTGTGCGAGCGAAGCCACACGGTTATGCCTGATAACACAATTTGTTATTATACAATATTCTGAACAGTATCAGTAGGTATCCAGCCGGCCCGCGCCGTGGAGGGCCGGACAGTGGTCGCCGCGGTCGGTATCTACGTCTCACACAATGCTTATATTATCAGTTGATACCTACTCACTGCATTCTTACACAAACTTAAAAAATCTATCTATACATATAAAAGGCTTTGTCCTGAATGACTGACTGATGGATCAACGCACAGCCTAAACCGCTGATCGTAGAGACCTGAAACTTGGAGGGTGTGTTCTTTGTATGACGTAGGCATCCGATAAGAAAATATTTTTTGATATTCTACCCCTAAGGGGGTGAAAAAGCGGGGCAAAGTTTGTATGGGACAACGTGATTCCTTGGTCCAATCTACTTCAAATTTTGCAGAAACCGTTCTTAGTATGACGTAGGCATCCGATAAGAAAGAATTTTTCTAAATTCTACCCCTAAGAGGGTGAAGAGGGAGGGGTCCAGTCTACTTAAAAATTTTCATAAAACTTTTCTAATAGAATTGAAGGAAGACGTGTTTCATATTATATTGAAATTCATACCCTAACGGGGTTAAAAAGAGGTAGAAAGTTATTTTGGCTGTGATTTGCCACGAAGTTGATATCAATACTCCTTATGATAGTGCTTTTGATTTAAATTACGTTTTATTATAACACATGTTTGAAAACTGAATCCGATTTTATTTAAAAAAGGACGAACTCACTTAAAAACATAAGCAAATACTCTTTAAAATTGGAATGTTTAGAAAGTCAAAGTACTATAATTAGTACCTCATTTGAAGGTTTCTAAGCTTAAAGAGGTTATAATATGCACATTTAGGACACGGGCTCATAGGGACGTTTGTTGTGTATAATAATGCTCAGTTTTCTTTTAGTTTGTCTTCGAAGTTTAATTTAGGGTAAAAAACCAATTAAAAATTCTATTAGAACCATTTTCGACTTCTACGCGGACGAAGTTGCGGGCAAAAGCTAGTCTATATATATATAAAAGCGAAAATAATCTACTCATTCACTCACTCATTCACTCATTAAACACGAAATCTCGAAAACCACTCGATCTACGAAGCTGAAATTTGGCAGGTAGATTCCTTATAGGAAGTAGAGATCCGCTAAGAAAGAATTTTGCGAAAGGGCTGAATTAAGGGGGGAAAATGAGGTTGATATATTATAATATGTAAGTGTACGCGTACGAAGTCGCGGGCAACAGCTAGTAATGAATATATGCAGAGTTGTTGGCAGAACTATATCAGTGTAGTATAGAGTGAAACAAGGCGACGCACGGCGCGGCGGTGCGGTGGCCGGTGACCCCACTCGTGCGCGTGCAGTGCGCTCAGCGCTGCGCAGTGAGCCGCGCGTCCCCGAGCCGTGCGCGCGCGCTGTCCCGCGACACGCGCCGCCTGTTTATGTACGACTCCGACAGAGAAGGACAACGCGACACACTACTTTCCGACGTAGAAGCTAAATTATACATAAATACGTAGGTACTTGTGGACTGCAATATTTATTTGTGTGATAAGTGTTTTCCTCGTTCGTCGTGAATGTAAAAACGGTTATTAAGTGAGAGGTTTTCCCGGGCGATGCGCCTCCCGGCTCCGTCCGGCGCGGCGCGCCGGGCCGGCGCCGTGCTGCTCGCGGTCGTGCTGCTGGCGGCGCGTGCTGCCGCCGCGCTGCTGCCCGAGCCCGAGTCTGCCGCGCTGCGCTGCCGACACGCCCACTGCGAGTACGTGGGCGGCAGCGTCAAGGAGCACGAGTACAAAGTGGAAGGTAAACACGGGAGAGGAGCTGACCTTACAACATGGTTCTTTATTGTGTAGCACAGCAGCTGGCAGCTGTGGTGGAGGTGCACGCTGCACTCTGCACGCTGCACTCTGCACGCTGCACGCCGCACGCTGCACGCCGCCTTCATACAAACTCACACTATAATAGCTTCTCAGCTCAGCTATACCTATTACAGGTAGCCAGTTAGTCGTTAAATTATCTAAACAAAAATGTTTCACAAAGTACCTATACTTACCTACCTAATATGTAATGTCGTAACGTAATGGTACAATCATCCCTGTGGCCAAGTCCGTTGAACTATGTTGAGGGTTCAGTATAAATTGTAATGGTGAGTGTGACCGGAGCTGTAACAATTTACTTAAATAAAATGTTGTTTGAACCAATTGATGTTGTCACCGATAATGCAAGTCATGACATATTGTGTTGTAGCCGAGCACATCCAGTGTAACGGAGAGTGGTGGCCATCATTCTGTGTTGTAGCCGAGCACATCCAGTGTAACGGAGAGTGGTGGCCATCATTCTGTGTTGTAGCCGAGCACATCCAGTGTAACGGAGAGTGGTGGCCATCATTCTGTGTTGTAGCCGAGCACATCCAGTGTAACGGAGAGTGGTGGCCATCATTCTGTGTTGTAGCCGAGCACATCCAGTGTAACGTAGAGTGGTGGCCATCATTCTGTGTTGTAGCCGAGCACATCCAGTGTAACGGAGAGTGGTGGCCATCATTCGAGCACATCCAGTGTAACGGAGAGTGGTGGCCATCATTCTTGCAACATTAGACAACAAGTTTGTAGTCAATTTTGCCATAAATTATCTTTTTGCAGTAATACGATATCTGCATAGTTACGTCTACGTTCTAGTGAGATCATTTTAAAATGTTCAAGTGTTGAGCATGAAAGATTGCGACAGAAGTGTTTTGCATATGAAAGATGAGAGAGGAACTGCTTTGCAATCTCTCCAATCGGCCGATGTGTACAGCGTATGAAGGGCTCCAAATTGTGCAACAGTATTCTAGCATATTCTTGTAAACGCAAGCCTTTTACTATAAAAAAAAATGTATGTGTGTAGCAGAATAGGGAAATATCAATTGTTCATAGAAAATACAAATGGAAGTTGACCGATTACTTAGTTTCTTTAAAGGTTGATTCTGAAAAAAGCGATGAATCACAATCCAGTTACGTTTACTAATTGTTTGTGTAGCATGCTGTAATTATGTAAGTACTTACGAAGGGTTTTTTTTAAATTAATAAAGGATGTCCTGGAGGAGCTGCAAAACTAATACATACCTATAAGGCCAGTGGTCCTGATCGGAAACCAACTCCGGTTATGACGCGTCTGTATCGCCTCTCTTGTAAGGCCAGTTCTGTGGGAACCCTGGATGCTAGCCAATGTTCAACCGGTCTCTAAGAAAGGTATTCGAGCTGATCCCAGCAATCCCTACATAATATATATATAAATATACCTACCAAACCTCATTACTTTCTGTGAACTTATGGAGCGACTGTTAAATAACAGGCTTTTCAACATACCAGAAGGCAATTATATCCTCTGCGACTCGCAGTATGGTTTCCACCTCATCGAAACTCGCTTGATGAACCATTATTAACTATAGAATGAAACTATGCGCTGGCGCACGTTTTCGGAAGCGCACGTATTCCCTGACGAAGAAGCTCTAATGGCTATGAAACTGGTCGGGAGCTCATATCAACCGATAAACTCAACGTAAGTGTCCGTTCAACATGGCTTCCACCGAAACAAGTCCACGAGGACCTTCTAAAATACGTGTAACCCTCAGCTGGTCAGAGTTTGAGGCTTTAAGTCTACAATCCAAAAAAATACCTTCTGGCGTGCCTCAGGGTTCTCATCTTGGGACTTTGTTCTTTTTAGTATTCATAAAATATGATCTCTGTTACACAATAACTTCCAACTACAGTTGCACGACACAGTTTGCAGGTCATTTAAAAGTCCACAGAGTAATAAAATCTAGAGATGACATTGCTGCTTTACAAAATGATCTCGATCTCATATGCGTTTGGTGTCTCAAAAACAAGATGATTTTAAACACAACAAAGTGTCAACACACTCGGAGTAGTACCCCATTAACTGCATCATATCATATAAACTGACTATGACTAAATGGCGCGCTGGTTAAAGAAGTAACGAGTACGCGTGACCTGGGAGTTATTGTGGATCAAAAGTTGGACTTTAGAGGGACTTTATTGATCATATCGTTAAGAAGAGGGGAAGGCTTGCAGGCTTTGTCTTAAGACAAACAAAGTCATTCAAGAAACCTGAAATCCCTATCATCTTTTTTAATTGTTATGTTCGTAGCCTCTTAGAATATTGTAATAATTATGGAACCCGTTCTACGCAGTACACGATAAAAGAATTGAAGGAATCCAAAAGTTTTTGTTTTTTCATCTCTCATATACTAATAACAAATGTCACAGTATTCAAGGTTACGATTCCAGACTTGAACATTAAAACAACTCCGCTCAGCCTCAGGCGCAAGATAACTGACATTGTTTTCCTTCATAAACTTATCCATAATAAAATCGACACTCCTGACTCGCTTGACGAGCTGTCAAATTTAGTTTAGTTTAGAGTGGTTTAGATAATGGTACAACAAAATTGACACCATTATCAGTTTTTACACACATAATTATATAATTTTTAAGTGGTAATACATCTTGAGACCCGGATATGTCCTAAAACTGCGACCAAAACCACCGGAGGATGGGCAGCAGCGTCCTATTGGACACGGTGAACGTACTGCGATCCCCAAGCCGCCTGCCAAGCGTGGGGATTATGGCAACACCCTTCTCTAAGAGGGAGGCCTTTGTCCAACAGTGGACGTTTAATGGCTGACGATGATGATGACATCTTGAGAAGGCAAACTACTCTGGAAGTATAATCATTGATAAAGATTAAGAAAAACAAAGGGTCCCTGTGGTATTTTTTAACCGACTTCCAAAAGGAGGTTATCAAGTCGACTGTATGTTTTTTTTTGTATGTTTGTTACGCGATTAATCCGCCAATTTACAATTGTTTTTGATGATTCTTTTTTTTGGTTGGTAGGTCATATCTCATAGTTTATATTATCATATTTTTTTTATCGACATTGATTCAGCGCTTTTTGCAAAATCTACAAAAACATGACGATAAGCAACGAATTCAATGTACATTGTACAGTGCCACCAACTTAGCTGTTGAGCTGGGCAAAATTGTAACTACAGTTATTTCTTGGTGAATTTCATACTTTGTTCTCCACTAGCGACGCTGTCAACTGAACAGCAAACATAGAGGAACTTTTCCTAGAACAGAACGTCAAAAAAACAAAGAAGTGTCTCCATGGCGACCGGGCCCTGTGGCTTTAGTTTCAGTTTGTAAATGTAGGTATAGTCATGAAGTCGGTTCTTTTTTTTTTCTAAAAACTATTATTCGTTTGCCCTTTTCCATTGATTTGTAATTTTTTTTTTATTGTAAAATTATGTTACTGATCCCAAAAAATTTCTTTTGCAGGTAAAAATATAATCATCAACCACTTGTATGGCTCTTACATAAATGTGATATGTAACGGGTTCAGCGTGCTGGATTCTCCCGCGCTGCCACACGCCGGTTCTGGGTTGGAGATCACGTCCGTCACGCTGTCCAACTGCCCGCTGCCCGCCGCCCGCTCGCTGGCGAGCACGCTCGCTGCGCTCAACGTCACGCTGCTGTCGGGGAACCGCGACGCATCAGGCAAACCACTCGGCCGCCTGACGCTGGAGGAGATGTCGCGCGAGCCGCCGCTCTCCGCGCGACACTTCCTCGGTCTCGAACACCTGCTCGTGCTGCGCCTCTCCGCATACGAGGCCGAGCACGTGAGCCCCGAGCCTGGCTTCCTCGAGCCGCTGAGCAGACTCGAGGTGCTGAACGTGCAACAAGTGACGCTGCCGCCCGGTGAGCTGCAGAGCCCGCCGCCCGCGCTCCGCTCGCTGCGCTTGTTCCACGCCGGCGTGGAGCGGCTGCCTGAGGCGCTGCACTCCTTGGCCGACTTGCGCGAGCTCACAGTCGCGAGCGAGAGTGCGCTCAACGTGACGGTGGTGCCGCCGGGGCTGCTCGACCTGGATCTGCAGTCGCCTGCCACCGCGCTGCGGCTGGACGCGGCGCCTGCGCTCTCCTCGCTCAAGGTGACCAACTGGGTAGAAGAAGAGTGGGCGAAGCCGTTGACGACGCGCTGTGGGAATCTGACCTCGCTGCTGTTGATATCACCGGCGGTCCGAAAGCTTCCCGACGACTGGCTGGCGGCCTGCTCACGTCTCGAGACCCTCGAGATCCAGTATGCAGACAACCTCACCTCTCTGCCTCCGCATCTGTTGAGGAACTTGAGTGCGCTCACGCTGCTCTCGTTCAGTCAATGCGGACTCGTCGCGCTGCCGGCGCGGCTGCTGGACCACGTGCCCCGTCTCCGCGACTTCTACTTGACCGAAAACATAAATCTCAGTCAACTTCCAAGGTAAGTCCTCAGGACCTTCCCTAATCTATAACATTAATACCGCTGAGTGATAGATTCACAAACACATATAAAAATAAAATATGATTTTAATTATAACTTTGATTATATTTTTATTTATTTTTTTTACAAGGAAAACATACAGCTGTCAATTAATATAGTAGAATTGAGATAAACAGTTACACAAATGCAAGAAACAATATATTTTTAAAAAATATTGAGAAGAAATTGATAATTTACACTGAGCCCTGCAATTTACTAAGTCTTAAGTTTTAAGTCTACTATCTACCTACTATAATTAGTTAGTTTCAGCTGTTTGTTTTCCGAATAGTGTAAAATAAAATTTGTTAAATCACTACAAGTACAAGCACTTCAAAAGTTTTATATTCATAGTCGCTCTATACCCGGTCGCGCCGAGTCGTGTTCGCTCTCGCCGGTGTGGGCGACGCGCCGTCACAACGCGCCGTCACAACGCGCCGTCACAACGCGCCGTCACATCGCGCCGGTAAATAAATACCTAAACTTGAACAGCGCGAAAGTGCGAACTGCAAAAAGCAAATATTCTGTGTTCTCAATACTCACCAACCGCCTCGATCTTGCTACGCCGCCTGCCTTGGTCCTGTTTCAATCGAGTCCAGATTCGACCCACGATGCTAATATTGTCGTCGACCCGTCGTGCAGCTGGATGACCAACGCTTCGCTTACCTTATAGTACGAGATCCGGCTGCAGGATTGGTGCGCTCATCGGTTTTTTGCTGAAAACCAAATTTTTATGTATATTTATAATTAGGAGAATATATATTTATCAGGTTGCCTATCAAAATTTGGCCGCCAGTATTTTTAATTAAATTATTTTCAATTGATTTTTAGGAAAAAATTTCGTTCACTTGTTTATTAAATAAAATAACGTCTACATCACGGCAATTTATATGAAGATTCTAAAAAAATCACGGTTGCCTTTGCGCACCTGGCCACACCTCTTCGCAGCCAGCTGTAAACTGGTATGATTTCGATACATTCAATGATTAAACGAACTTACAGGTCAGTTCGTTTAATAAACAATTAAAATGATTACAGTAGGTGCGTTCGGATAGACTATGATGGCGTTTTTAGCATTGTCAAAATTGGCGTTGATGTAAAGCGTTCGGTTTGAGAATTTTGCAATTTTTGCCACTTTTGATCCCTATCCTAAACGAACGCTACAGTCGTAAAACGAGAAACTGAAGAATTATTACAGTCGCGCGCAAACAAAACACCAAAACACCGCGAAAAACAAACGTCAAAATCTTAATGTCAAAAAACGATCACAACGATCTCATGTCGCGAGGTGGGTCAAAAGTGGCAGATTACGATGTCATTTTTAGCTGTTTTCGAGCTATCCGAACGGTGAGCGAAAACAGTTAATAATGCCACTTTATTTATTTATTTAATTGATACAGAAACACCAACAGTACACATATTAAATAATACAAATAACACTCATTTATAATTGATACAGTTCTGATATGTGCACCTTTAACAGGTGTTTACAACGTTCACAATTAAAAGTGGTAAGACAAAAATATAAAAATATGAGATAAAATGATATATGGGTGTTTACCCATATATCATTTTTACCAGTTTATTCTTGAATACGTTCAAAGAGTCGTGAAAGATATCGAGACCGCTTATGGAAGCATTAATTTCGTTATATGTTCGACATATTCTTAATAAAGGAGAGTTGTAAGCTAAGTTTGTTTTAGCATAAGCTACATGAAAAAGTTTAGAGATAATGCGACGTGGATAATGGCAAGGAACGTATAGGGAAATATCTTTCAAAATTGAGGAACAATCAGTGAATCCATGAATTAGTTTAAAAAGAAATGAAAGGTCTCTGACTTTTCTCCTGTCACGCAAATTATCCATTTCAAAAAAAGATAAGCGATTTGAATATGGACTTCTGTGTGAGATTCCAGGGCAAGAAAATGCCAAGGATCTTGTGAAGGCTCGTTGAATGCTTTCAATGCGTTGAGAGTGTAATGCGTAGAAAGGGTTCCACGCCACACTAGAGAACTCCAGGCAGCTGCGAACCATACAATTGTAAAGTAGAATCTTGGTATGATATGATTTAAAACTCCTGGAATTTCGTCTAATTTCACTTCTTTCTCACACACTTTCGCACACACATTCCCAAAACGAACGCTACATGTGATCATTATTGGCGTTTGTAACAGTTATTTTTGCCACCAAGGGGCTATCCGAACGCACATAGTGACAGATTAAAATGCAAAAATGATAAACAGTTTAAAATGATTAATCGAACTTACCTGTACGTGAAGTTCTATATAGAAATTCACGTACAGGTGAGTTCGTTTAATCATTGAATGTATCGAAATCATACCTGTTTACAGCTGGCTGCGAAGAGGTGCGGCCAGGTGCGCGGCACCCGTGATTTTTTTTAGAATCTTCATATAAATTGCCGTGATGTAGACGTTATTTTATTTAATAAATTAGTGAACGAAATTATTTTTTCTAAAAATAAATTAAAAATCATTTAATTAAAAATACTGGCGGCCAAATTTTGATAGGCAACCTGATAAATATATATTCTCCTAATTATAAATATACATAAAAATTTGGTTATCAGCAAAAAACCGATGAGCGCACTAATCCTGCAGCCGGATCTTACTCTGTCAGAACCTTACTCCACCTGCTATCACTGCGCATAGCAACGTGTCCTGAACTCCTGATCAATTCCATTTAAGTTTCAATACCGCGATTCTGACTTCTCGTCTCGAACCTCTGCTATTCGTCGTAGTTCGGTATTTCGAACTTGGTCTTGGAGTTTGTTGCATAGCGTATGGATCTGACCATGGCTCTCTGTGTGACCCTGATTTTGACCACATTCTCATGTGCGTAGCGTTGCAAAGCGTTTATTTCTCTTTGCCGTATACTATATTGGTGCAAAGTGTACGGTGCTTTAGAGCTTATGTACGGATTTTCATACCACTGGCTTTTTGGTGAAGGAAAACATCGTGAGGAAACCTGCATACGAACGGAGAAGAAATTCAATGGTGTATGTGAATGCACCAATCCGCACTGGGCCAGCGTGGTGGATATGGCCCAATCACCCTTTCGGGGGTAGGCTAAAAGTCCAGCAGTGGACTGTTAAAAGGCTACCTATGATGATGATGATACGATGCAGAGAGATGAGCGATGAGTGGTCTACTCAGCAACACCAACTCGTGGTTTTGTTTTTAGAGGCATGTTTGCGGTGGCGCATGACCTGCGGGTACTGAACCTCTCCTCGAACGACCTCGATGACACAGCGCTCGTCGCGCTCGCGCCGCTCGGTCAGCTCACCTCGCTCAACCTCGCAAACAACCCGAACATTGGCGACCTCTGCGACACAAACGGTGAGTCCTCGACTGACAACCCCCGACAATCGAGCTTTATGAACGGTGACCTAACAGACGATCTCCGCTTGCAGGTCTATCTCCAATGAGCGCATCGACTCAGCTCACAGAACTGATCCTGAGAGGGACCAGTGTGAGGCACATCTGCTCCGACTGGCGACGTGACATGACACTCCTCAGGATGCTGGACCTCAGGCGCACGAGCATCTCCGAGCTGTGGGTGAGTCGATATCTGAAACTTTGTGACATCGTTTATCTCGGCCGGTTATTTTACGTACCTGCGGTTACTCATGATACGCTCACGTTCGTTCCCAGTTCGAAGACTTTCAGTTCAAGAGAAACGTCAATGAATCGAAAGTGCTGCTGGATGGTGCGCCAGTGACCGTGGTGGGGATGACGCGCAAGCACTACCAAGACGCAATACGCCACTCGTCGACCGATGCCTCCGTGCAAATCGATGTGCGCTTACCTCTCGAGTGCGACTGCCGCATGTACTGGACGCGACGTGCGCTCTCCGCTCCTGGGAGGCCGCTCAGACACGTGTCTGGGATGCAGTGCGCCGGAGCCGGTCCTCTGAAGGATATGCCGCCGGAGGACATGCTATGCGCCGACACTGAAGTCGATCGAGAATGCGCGGCAGCGTCGCCTCCAGCCGGGTGCGCGTGCGGCTGGCGCCCGGACGACGACGAGACCCGGGGCCGCGTGCTGGTGCGCGTGCGCTGCGAGGGGCGCGGCCTGCGCCACGTGCCGCGGCTCAACACCACCGCTGACACAGGCAGGCGCCTCTACGAGCTGGTGCTGAGCCACAACAACATCACCGAGCTGCACGCCGACACTCTGCGCTCAGATATCAAGGTGAGTACACCTTCGTGCGACGTTCCTTCCATATGGACTCTAGCTCGTACATCTGGAATGTTTACCCTGTCCTACTGGATAACGGGTCGGAGACCAAAACAACATTCCCAACAGTCTGAGCATATTACTATGATAGGGTCCCGTGGATAGATATGTTAAACTGCTAAATAGTATTGATAAATTGTAAAATGAGAAAGAATTACAATCGGCAATGGAGAATGAAGGCGATGTTGATGCGATATACTACAAAAGAAGCATTTTTTCTGTCTCTTAGCATAATAAGGAAGAATGGTAATGTTGGTAACGTGTTGGTATTCCATTTCAGAGAGTGGACTTGCGCTACAACTCGCTGAGAAGAATGAATGCAGACACGGTGTCTCGCCTCGCTCAGTTCAATGGCACGGTGCAACTAGCCGGCAACCCGCTCGACTGCTCGTGCAGCGCCGCGCCACTGCTGCGCGTGCTGCACGTGCGGCGCGAGGCAGTGTCCGAGCTGGACGCTGGCACGTGCGAGGACGGCAGCTTGCTGCGCACCGCGTCCCAGGCGGACTGCCTGCCGCTGACGACGTGGCTCGCGGCCGGGGTCGCGGCGCTGTGCGCGCTCGCGGTCGCCGCCGTCTCCTTCCTGGCGTCCCGCGAGCGGCGGTTCTTCCTGAAGGCGGTGCTGCACCGGTGGGGCTGCCTGTGGTACGCCGCCGGGACGGAGGAGGACGATGGCCGCCGCTACGACGCGTTCGTCACGTTCTCGCACAAGGACGAGCCGACGGTGGTCGAGCTGGTCGCGCGGCTCGAGCCGCCCTACCGGCTGTGCGTGCACTACCGCGACTGGATCCCGGGCCACTACATCACCGAACAGATCGTGGAGTCGGTGCAGGAGTCGCGCCGCACGATCGCGCTCGTGTCGCGTCACTTCCTGAACAGCGGGTGGGCGCTCGCCGAGTTCCGGCAGGCGCACGCGCACGCGATGCTCGAAGCCAAACCGCGCCTCGTGGTCGTGTTGCTCGAGGATCCCTCTACGTTACAGCTGGACGAGCAGCTACGTCGCTACCTCGCCACCAACACGTACGTGCGCTGGGGGGACCCCTGGTTCTGGGACAAGCTGGCGCTGGCGCTGCCACGCCCGCGTCCCCCCGACGGTGCTCCGGCGGCAGCTGGCCCGTGCGGGGTGCGATCTCCACCCGCACCCGTACCCGTCCCATGCGGGGTGCGATCTCCACCCGCGCCCACACCCGTCCCATGCGAGGTGCGATCTCCACCCGCACCCGCACCTGTCCCATGCCGGGTGCAATCTCCACCCGCGCCCACACCCGTCCCATGCGAGGTGCGATCTCCACCCGCGCCCGCACCCGTCCCATGCGGGGTACGATCTCCACCCGCACCCGCACCCGTCCCATGCGGGGTGCGATCTCCACCCGCACCCGCACCCGTCCCATGCGGGGTGCGATCTCCACCCGCGCCCGCACCCGTCCCATGCGGGGTACGATCTCCACCCGCACCCGCACCCGTCCCATGCGAGGTGCGATCTCCACCCGCGCCCGCACCCGTCCCATGCGGGGTGCGATCTCCACCCGCGCCCGCACCCGTCCCATGCGGGGTACGATCTCCACCCGCACCCGCACCCGTCCCATGCGAGGTGCGATCTCCACCCGCGCCCGCACCCGTCCCATGCGGGGTACGATCTCCACCCGCACCCGCACCCGTCCCATGCGGGGTGCGATCTCCACCCGCGCCCAAAGCAGCGCCATCCCCGTGTCCCGCACACTCCATGGTCGCCGCGACTCCTGCGCCGCTTGCTTCAGTTGCGGTGTCGCCCCTAACAACGCCCACTGTAAAGCGGCCGCCTCCGAACACTAAAGTGATGATTTCGACTAAAGCTTCAGAATCATCGCTAGTGTCTGCGAATGAACCAACGTTCGTTTCAACACATCCGGCTCCGACAGCCACTGACAAGGCGCGGACGGTAGACGTGTCACAATCGACACAAAACGTGACACTTACGGTGCGTGACGAAACGTCGGCGGCACGGGACGTGACACCGCCAGCACGGGACGTGACACCCCCAGCACGGGACGTGACACCGCCAGCACGGGACGTGACACCGCCAGCACGGGACGTGACACCGCCAGCACGGGACGTGACACCGCGCTCCGTCCCCGTGGCTCGCCACCCGCACAATCTCACGGTTACTGTTGCGACATAGTGACAATGGCGTCGACTCTATTGTCTCATTCTCTCAATATTTGTAGCAAATAAATTGATCTATATTACATCACCAATTCTAGTGACAATTCAGAGGCCTCCCTACGCTGCTTCTTCCAGTTCGTGGTCTTCACTCAAGAACCTTTCTTCCCCATCGGTTATCGGTTCTTCGAGCGACGTGGCCTGCCCATTGCCACTTCAACTTGCAAATTTTAACAGCTATGTTGATGACTCTGGTTCTTTGGCGAATATCCACGTTTCGGATTTTATCGCGCAAAGAAACTCCGAGCATAGCTCTCTCCATTGCCCACTGTGTGACTCAGAGCGTAGGTAAGCCTACTAGATGGACCGACGACATAGTGAGAGTCGCAGGCATCCAGTGGATGCAAAGGCAGGCTGTCGTTCAGCGTGGAGGTTAAAGGGGGAGGCCTATGTTCAGCAGTAGACGTCTTCTGGCTGATGTTGATGATGACATTAACAATTAAATGTAAAGACTCGCAGATAGTACCAATGACTATAATAAACAAAGACTGTTGAATCTATTTTAGAAAAAGAAACAAAAGAATCGACGCCATTATGAATCTCGTGTAACTAAAAATAAGTTAAGGTAATGTACAATGTATGTATAATATATGTAACTGTTGCAGTCAAAACTCTAAACTAGTAAAAGTTCTTTTGACTAGCAAAATCAGTCAAATTTTTTTGTGACTGAACGGGTTGGTCAAATGTAGTTTTGTCTGAAAATCATTGGTTAATAGTGCTTTTTACTACAAATTTGCAGTTAAAAGTTGTTTTAACTGACGTTCTTAGTAAAAACTACTTTTAATCGCTAGAAAATCAGTCAAAATCACTTCTTGCTGAATGTAAATACAAATGATGGGTTGGTTATGTCTAGTCAAAACTACTTTTGACTGGTTAAGAGTTAAGAATGCAACATAATATGTAAGTAATGTTGTTTGTTGACTAAGTTATTGACTGTAACATATCTGTGATAATGACATTGGGAAGATAATTTAGTCTAAAGTTAGAATAACTATACCTACCTACCAAGATATAGAACCACTGTATCTATCCGAGTCTCGTCTTTACTTCTACATAACAAATCCATACAATGTTGTTAAGATGACGACAAAAATATTATTTTCACTTGTCATGCTCGAAAAGTTCTGGTTTACGCCCGCTGTGTGAGGATTAAAACTGTTGCTTGTTGTATGCTCTAGTTTAGTGCATAAAAGTCTGCCTTTTGTGTAATTAGTTCAAAAAATAATATTTTTTATTGCTTTTAAGAGGTTCAGCTTGTAATCTGTTTTTACAATTCATGTAAAATTTTAGTAAAGCTAAAAACATTAGACGCTAATAATACCTGTGACACTGCTACACCGCAGAATACCAATATTAAAAGTATTCTGGAGGAGGTTGCTCTCAGCGATAAAACTGTTTTTATGCCCATATTTAATATATTCCAATACATAGTATAAATTAAAGTCGCTTTCCGCGTCTGTATGGCCGCTAACTCCTCCTAAACCACGCAATGGATTTTGATGCAGTTTTCACCATCAGTTAGATACATTTTCACGGAAGATTTATATATAAATAAAAATAAAATAAATTAATAAATATTTGGGACATTACTTATATATACTTAACTAGCGACCCGCCCCGGTTTTGCACGTAAATTACACTCGTGCGAAGTCGGGAGGGCGGGTCGCTAGTCTATACTAATATTATAAAGAGGAAAGATTTGATTGTTTGTTTGTTTGCATTGAATAGGCTCCGAAACTACTGAACCGATTTGAAAAATTCTTTCACTGTTGGAAGCTACACTATCCCCGGGTGACATAGGCTATAATCTATACCCGTGCGAAGCTGGGGCGGACCGCTAGTACTACATAATTATATATTCTTCATGAATACGCTCAAACCATCGAGCGTACAAATCTGAACCCTAGGGGTAGGTATCTGAGGGACTAGTATGTAATGTAATAAAACGATGTTATCGACCTCAGATTTGATTTAATTAAACCGCCAACACATTTGGCGTATGTAGGTTTGCGGAGAATCTCGTCACCGCGATCTAGGATTGATGGCCGATTTTACTAGCGCCATCTAACACAAAACTTATCAACTAGGTGAAGCTTCACAATGGTTCGGATAGAAGTATGGTTTACAAATAACATCTTGCTTAGGTAAATACTTCAACACTTCATGTAATGTAATTGTACAGGGTTTTATTTAACTTCACATGTTTGTGTGTATTAAGTATATTTGTTTGTATATTAAGTACAAATGTTGCGTCTGATTCGACCCACTTCCCGGCGTTCAATGGAGTTAAAATATGGTACATCTATACTAGTTGGAGCTTCTCTCATGATGCAGTCGGCAGGTGGTCAACTGGTCATAGTGGTCATAGGACGCAACAAGATACTCCATTCAAATATTATGTTAAATTAATATTTAGTAAATTATATAATATGCTAAAGCTTGTTATAAGGATACAGTATAAGGATAGTAATTTCGCGAGTTACATACAAAAGCTTCAAGCCACTGACTGGAGTGAGATAAGGTATAAGTACCAACACGACGCTAACAAATATGCATCGGTTTTTGTAAATATTTTGTCGAACGCGGCGGAAATTAGTTTTCCTTTGAAATCAGTCCCGATCAAGAGAAATTATAAAAGCTGGATTAGTGATGATATAATTGCTATGAAAGACTTCCTTAAAGATCTACATAATCTAGAGAGTATCTTTCCGACTAATGACGAATTAAAGGCATTTACTCAAACCTATTCAAAAATATTTGACACTGTACTAACTAAGGAATGCGCTGCTTTCTACTCGCGTCGTATTGAAAATAGCGAAAACAAAGTAAAAGAGGTTTGGCAAATAGTGCGAGAAAGAACGAAGCCGCATCTACAATATCGTACTGATTACTCAGATGATGTTAGGCAGGACGATGGCTCGCCGTTTGATTCGAGACTGAGTGTAGTGAATCATTTCAACAAACGATTTGCGAACGCTGCACAACTTGCGAACGCCCCCGAGGCAAATGTAGTGGAAGCCCTTCACTTACTTACAAATAGCCGTCCTGCGTCCCCTAGCTCCATGAGACTTAACCCTTTCACCCCTCAAGAAATCAAGAAAATTATGCGACAGATTGCGCCTAAGAATACCAAAGACCTATACGGGCTCTCGTGCTACTTGATTCGGGCTGCGGCGGATGAAATAATCCTGCCGTTAAATGATGTATATAATAGTTTGCTAAACCAAAACAGTTTTGCAATAGCCCTCAAAAAGGTTAAGGTGTCTCCTATATATAAAGGAAAGGGGAAGAAAGAAAATAGTTCTGACTACAGGCCCATATCCATCATACCTGCAGCAGCGAAAGGACTGGAGATGGGCATATGTGGTAGGCTTCAAAAGTACCTGAGTACTACTGGTGCTCTGTCCGACAAACAATATGCGTATCGTGCGGGACACTCCACGACAGACTTGGCGCGTGAGCTAGTGTGGCAGGTGATGCAGGCCCGGGAGGCAGGGTTACAGGTCGCAGTCATCAGCTGCGATCTGTCGCGCGCCTTCGACGTTTGTAACCACCGCCTGATAGAGATGAAGCTCGAACACTATGGCGTGCGGGGTCCCGCGCTCGCATTTATGAAGGACTTCATGCAGGACAGAGAGCAGACTGTCGTAGCGGCCTCGGGTGAGGTAAAGTCTACCCCTATCAAGCTAAAGATAGGGGTAGCCCAAGGGTCGTGTATATCGAACCTGACGTTCAGCCTCCTCATGAACGACCTAACCAATTCCGTACCGGACGCTGAGGTGCTGATGTACGCAGACGACGTGGCGGCAATCGTTACAGCTCCACGGGTACCGGCGTTGGAGCAAAAACTAAACGACGTTGCCCGTCAACTGGCGCATTGGTTCAGAACAAACGGTCTTGCTCTGAACCCTAAGAAAACTAATATTCTGCACTTCAACTTGTCCGGAAGGCGGTACCCAGCACTATCCGTGTGGATGGAGGGGGAGTGTCTGCGTCAGGTCGATGCGTTTACAATGGTTGGCTTTGAAATAGATAGGGCACTCACCTGGACTGGTCACCTGAATACCTTGTGCGACAAGCTTGGTCGAGCGTGTTTTGCCTTGGATCAGATTGCGCGCATCCTTTCGCAGCAAGCGGTACGCTCTTGCTACTACGCGACTGTCCAGTCTCTGCTGGCATACGGAGTTGATTTGTGGGGATACTCTGCGGAGTGGCATCGGGCTTTCGTGCTGCAGAAGCGGGCAGTTCGCGTGGTCGCACGAGTCAAACCACTAACTCCAGCGAAACAAATTTTCAAAGACCTTAAGTTAATGACTCTGCCAGCATTGTACTTTTACCATACCGGTATATACGTTTATAAAAACTTGGCGTCCTTCGTGAGACTCGGTGATGTCCACGAAAAAGTTACTAGAAATGGGGACACCTTGACTATGCCCATACAAAGGCTTACCAAGTCTCACAAATGTACTCGAATATTTGGCATAAATTATTTAACGCCTTGCCTAAAACCATAAGGGACGCCAAGTCGTTGTATTTATTCAAAAATAAACTTAAGGTCTTTCTGACTGATATGGCGCCGTATAGCGTAGAGGAGTTCATTCCAAAACTGGAGTGAATAATTGATGCTTAATAATATGTAATTAGAATGACATAATTATTATTATTTTGCTTTAATTTTATTAATTCTTTGATGTATTTTTTTTATATTTTTAAGTGTTGACATGTAATTATTATTATGAATAAATTATCATTATCATTTATCATTATAAAAAAATAGTTTATTTACTTAACATAATTATTATGTTGTATATTTTCTGGCACGAACAATAAAGAGTTATTTGAGTATGTTGTCAATAAAGAGTTATTTTATTATATCACCTACTTATTACGTGCAGTATGAAGGCGCTGCGCGGATTATTATGGTCGCGTTACTTTAATTGTGCATTATCTCATGAACTGTGCGACTAAACACATACCTACTGTAAACGGCGAACTGTAGGTTAGTTAGGTAGTCGTCATTACAAATTCATTTATTTATGTAAAGTTTCAGAAATTAGATATTAAAATGCATCTAAGCATGACCTTAATAATTTAACCATATTTTTTAGAACCCGACTAGGTATGTAGCAACTGTCAAAAGTGTAGCAACTGCGTGGGAGGCTATTTCTGCCGTGTCAAAAAAAGGCAGTCGGTATTATAGCAATACGTCTGATATTGTAAATTACATAGATTTTATAATTTTATGAAGAAAAAGTTTGTTTTCAGACATTTTGCGCGTAGCATATAGCCGGAGCGTGACCCGAGCACATTTTTGAACATGTCAAAGAAATTCGGCACCCTGTATCATAGCAACCAGGATAATATTTATGTTTTTAAACCTTTTGTATGGCTGCCAGGATTACCAAAAAACAGTTTTCAGAAATGTTCGATGTCGCAAAATGAAAAGAACGTTTCGGAGTCGCCTGGCAGACGTTAGATGTTTCGGAGTCGCCTGGCAGACGTTAGATGTTTCGGAGTCGCCTGGCAGACGTTAGAAGTTTCGGAGTCGCCTGGCAGACGTTAGACGTTTCGGAGTCGCCTGGCAGACGTTAGACGTTTCGGAGTCGCCTGGCAGACGTTAGAAGTTTCGGAGTCGCCTGGCAGACGTTAGACGTTTCGGAGTCGCCTGGCAGACGTTAGACGTTTCGGAGTCGCCTGGCAGACGTTAGACGTTTCGGAGTCGCCTGGCAGACGTTAGACGTTTCGGAGTCGCCTGGCAGATGTTAGACGCGTCAGCGCTTGTTACGCTCCTGTGGCGGGAACGGCTTTTTGCCTGTTGCGTTTTCTGTTTGTTTTCTGATAAAGAAGGTTACAAAAGGTTAGGAAGGTGGTTGCTACAATAATTTTTTCTTCTATAATTTTTTTCGACATCCGGACAACTCATTTTATCACGTTCAACAATTCCAGACAGATTGCTATATTGTTACCGATCGGTATACGACTCATTTTCTAACATTTTCAAAACGGTCTCGTAATTTAATGCTTTCAACATTCCCGCTTTCTAACACAGATTTACACGTAAAGAACATTTTTACATTTTAATTTTTTTACGTGATCTTCCGGTTTCGCGCTACACTACTGACTTCTAAAAAATATGTTTCCGGTATCTTACAGCTATCGTTCAACTACAGGCGGGAAATCAGACAGGTTGCTATCTGTGGGTTGCTATGATACAGTTCGGCCAAATTTGTTGAAGGTTTGGAAATTCGGTCAGAGGAGTAATAATGTTCATTGGTCAGGGCAAAGGCTATGCGGAAAATGTCTGATATTGGTATTTTCGAATTTAAAATAATCGAATCTATCAATTTGATGTGGTTTTGGCTATATTGCTATGAGACAAATATTTTTGCCGTGGGCTTTCGTAGGATGCCTCGTGAAGAGGCAAAACACGTGTCGATGCACTGACGAAACGGGAATAATTGTTTTTGTTTTACATTTCAATTAAATATAATTATAGTCATTGCACATTAATTTCTGAAAGTTTCAAATACTTTTTGTAATATACTACATTATTACATCGAATTGAACTTGACTTACGAAAGATTAAATGAATTTGTTTCATGTTAGGTTAAATTATTATTTTATAGAATTAATTTTTAATTTCAGTAGGGCAGCCCAAGAGGGGATTTGGGGATTTACTAAAGCGCGGCAGATTAATATACCTGGGGATACCATGTACTTGGTTAAGTACCTCCACCAAATACGAACCTCGTAAATAAGACCGCGCGTCCAGGATAAAGGATCAGCAGTGCAAGTACCGTTCTTTATCGATCGTCAAATTCTTAAAATGCCATAGAATCGATCATAGCTAGTATTGATCAAATGGCATTTTATCGAATTTGACGACCACAACTGTCAAATTTGACCATCGATAAAGAACGGTACTTGCACCGTCTGGAAAATTCACTGTGGAATTATAGTGACCGTTGCGCTCACCGAACAATCTCCTTCGTTTGATGGCCTACCTCCTATATGTAGCATGGACGAATGGGCTAACTTGTGGTGGTTCCTCCACTATGAGTTGAAGTGGAAGTTATGATCAAACTGACAGCTGTGTGACGTTCACTCACCGAGTTGACGGTGCGACGTGTGCGACGTGTGCGACGTGTGCGACGTGCGCGACGTGTGCGACCGGCCGGCGACGACCCACGATGTTGTTGTACGACGCGGACACTCACTGGCTTGTTGAACGGGTCCGTCCGTCCGTCCGTCCGTCGGGCGACCGTCCGACGATCTATCTGTGGAATGCGCTGCCTGAGTGGGTGTTCCCCGATACTTACAATCTGGGTGTCTTCAAATCACGAGTGAATCGGTTCCTTCTAGGCAAGCGTGCTCCACCGTAGACCGCATCGTCGCTTTACATCAGGCGATTGGCGGTCAAACGCAAGCCTATTAATAGATTAAAAAAAACGTGAATGCTACATTCATGTAATATACTTGTTATTTTAATATTTTTTTTAAAGTTTCATTAAAACTTTGCAAAGCAACCAAATTGAAAAAAAATATACTTACTCTTCGTGACGGCTATCCTGTCTGCCTCGCAGTCGAGCAGTGGAGCAGTGGAGGAGTCGAGCAGTCGAGCAGTGGAGCAGTGGAGGAGTCGAGCAGTCGAGCAGTGGAGCGGGGCCGAGTGACCCGCGCCCGCGCTCACCAGGTCCGCACACTCCTCACTCACAATAAATTATAAATAGTCACTTCAATGAACGTCAGTGGCTGTCGTAGGTACATGATACGCAGTAGGTATCATGCGTAGGTATATACGACAGTTTGTCAGCAGCACAAGTGTGAAATGAGGCGGCGAGGAGTGCGCTCTGAGCCGTGTGTGCGCGCCACTTCAACCATTCTGAGTTCAGTGAGTCGCACGCTCCCGAGTCGTGCGCCCGCGCCTGTCCCGCGCCTGTCCCGCGCCTCTCCCGCGCACCGCCGCACATCTGCACACGCATCTCTCACTAATTCACAACCAGTACCAACCCACAAATAAACGTCGAAATACCTCGCTCGTCGCTCCGCTTATGGATGTTTGGAACCTATATTAGGTATTCTGCGAATGTTTTTATGCGATAAGAACTCGTACCGTACCTTTAAATATAAACCGTACTTACCTTGTAAATATACGAGCGGTTAATGTGAGGGGGTTTCCTGTAGGTGAATGTTACGTCCGCGCGTGGCGCGACTGGCGGCAGTGCTGCTGGCAGCGGCCATGCTGCCGGCCGTGCTGCCGGCGGCGCCGGACGTGGCGCCGGACGTGGCGCGCCCCCGGCCGGACGGCGCTCTGTGCTGCGACCTTCCTTGCCGATACAACGGGGCCGGCCGCTCCGTCGACAACGAGCAGGAATACATAGTGGAAGGTACCGAGATCGACATACAGTGATGCGTCACCTTACAAATCAACATGGCGCGACCGGCTGCTGGCGCTGCTGGTGCTGCTGGCGCTGCAGCCCGAGGAGGAGGAGGCAGCAGGTCTGGTGCTGCAGCCCGGGTAGGAGGAGGCGGCAGGTCTGGTGCTGCAGCCCGGAGAGGAGAAGGCGGCAGGTCTGGTGCTGCAGCCCGGGGAGGAGGAGGTGGCAGGTCTGGTGCTGCAGCCCGGGGAGGAGGAGGCGGCAGGTCTGGTGCTGCAGCCCGGGGAGGAGGAGGCGGCAGGCCTGGTGCTGCAGCCCGGGGAGGAGGAGGCGGCAGGCCTGGTGCTGCAGCCCGGGGAGGAGGCGGCTGCCGCTCCCGGTACAAGATAGAAGGCGGGTCACATCATTTCATTCTCTTCTGTTTATTTACTATTCAAATCTTTTTATAACATTATTCAATGATATCTAAAACGAGGGGGTGTTCCTATAACGGAAAAAAACATCTCCATTTTACGTGTATGTACCGGAGCCCTAAAGTGGTAAATTATATTATTATGTTTATAATGTATTTTTAAAATTGAAACCCCTAATAAGACCGTTGTTGGGCAAAGATGCATGCACTCACTCACCTCAATAACTGTACAATTTAGAGAGTTCTGAAAGTTAGGACGGATGGACAGACGGACGGACGGACAGAACGAACTGACGATGAAGAGCAAAATATGATTGAAGTCGGACAGTGGAGCTGAGAAGCGGACTCGGCTCTCTCACTCGGATCCTCTGTCTGTCTGTCTGTTTGTCTGTGTGTCTGTTTGTCTGTGTGTCTGTCTGTCTGTGTGTCTGTATCTCGGGAACGAAGGTAAGGTTTCATACGTCACTATTTTATTTGGTGTCGGTATGTTTTGCAAAATATGGCCCGTCGAAGTACAAAAAGTTAGTCCCCTGCAATTTGAAACTATGAGGGACAGTGTCCTCTTGCAAGGGCATTATGGCTTGGTGTAAACGGTGACTTTTGCTATAGTAATTATGGCTTCATCATAACTTATATCAGTAGGTATTAGAATATTACAATAACTTTGTATCAGAATGTTTTGTTTTGCGTTTTCCTGCATGTGTCGCATGCGATTGACACAGAGTTTTTGTAATAACACTAGCTTATTTATATATTATTTTATAATCTGTATCATAAAATATATTAATAATACATAATCGAGAAACTGAGCAGATGGTTCAATATTTTGATCAGCTTCAATACGTCTCGTTGAATGACATCGGCGCCTAAACTGATGCATCGACACAGTTGAACCTCGTTCCTGTACCTCGGGTTCTACCGAGCCACACGGAGGCAGGTTCCACGTGAGTACAGATCTCGGAGTCCACTGGTGGGCCACACGGAGGCAGGTTCCACGTGAGTACAGATCTCGGAGTCCACTGGTGGGCTACACGGAGGCAGGTTCCACGTGAGTACAGATCTCGGAGTCCACTGGCGGGCTACACGGAGGCAGGTTCCATGTGAGTACAGATCTCGGAGTCCACTGGTGGGCTACACGGAGGCAGGTTCCACGTGAGTACAGATCTCGGAGTCCACTGGCGGGCTACACGGAGGCAGGTTCCATGTGAGTACAGATCTCGGAGTCCACTGGTGGGCTACACGGAGGCAGGTTCCACGTGAGTACAGATCTCGGAGTCCACTGGCGGGCTACACGGAGGCAGGTTCCATGTGAGTACAGATCTCGGAGTCCACTGGCGGGCTACACGGAGGCAGGTTCCACGTGAGTACAGATCTCGGAGTCCACTGGTGGGCTACACGGAGGCAGGTTCCACGTGAGTACAGATCTCGGAGTCCACTGGCGGGCTACACGGAGGCAGGTTCCATGTGAGTACAGATCTCGGAGTCCACTGGTGGGCCACACGGAGGCAGGTTCCACGTGAGTACAGATCTCGGAGTCCACTGGTGGGCCACACGGAGGCAGGTTCCACGTGAGTACAGATCTCGGAGTCCACTGGTGGGCTACACGGAGGCAGGTTCCACGTGAGTACAGATCTCGGAGTCCACTGGCGGGCTACACGGAGGCAGGTTCCATGTGAGTACAGATCTCGGAGTCCACTGGTGGGCCACACGGAGGCAGGTTCCACGTGAGTACAGATCTCGGAGTCCACTGGTGGGCCACACGGAGGCAGGTTCCACGTGAGTACAGATCTCGGAGTCCACTGGTGGGCCACACGGAGGCAGGTTCCACGTGAGTACAGATCTCGGAGTCCACTGGTGGGCCACACGGAGGCAGGTTCCACGTGAGTACAGATCTCGGAGTCCACTGGTGGGCTAAGTCCTGGCCCGACGTGAGTGAAGATATAGTCATCGGGTCCGTGGGCGAGCAACATTCAATATTACAATCCATTTTGCAAAGTAAATAATAACTTCCAGAAAATACAACACAATCCACAATACTTAGTTAAGTTTTGGGAGCACTTTGTTTTAAAACTAGAAATAAAAATACGTGTAGCCGATTTGGAGGCTTTAATGCTAATGAATCAAAATCTTAATACTAACTTAAAACGACACGGTGACCTGGGAGGCCTTACTCAGCATTACCAAGAAATACATTGTGATATGCTGAGTAGTCTGTCTGCTAATCTAATACAGACGGATGGCGAGGATGCATAACTCCTCCCTCCCTAAGTGAGAAATTATCGGGATGTTCGATTTGAGGACTTTTCCGACAATTTCGTAAAAACGGGATAACCCTAAAATAAAAAGCATACACAAAAGTTATACATAAACTTAAAATTACGAGGCCTAATGTGGCGTAACCTAAAACACTGATGCTAATAGAGTCCGTTTCTCTTTTAGTAACACTTTCAAACACTTCACTATTTTTTAACGCAAACGACAAATATTTTACTTCATCCAAGCCGATCTCGTGCATGTTAAGTGCTTGTGCACTTGACAAACTCGCGTTCGTACGAAGTTGCGGTAGATTGATGATAGGCATCGGTGTCGCCTTATCTATCTCGGTGTAAGTACGATGGTAACGGATCTTGATTTCGTTAATCTCGACGTCACATGGCTCGTCGAGTGTCATGATGTAAGTCCCGTGTACTGGGTATTTGGAAATTTCATCACCACATCGTTTGGTAAGCAGTGTTTCCAATCTCGTAAAAAGTATCCAATTGTCGTCGGTAATTTTCTGAAGTTTTACGTCTTCTAGGTAGACAGGATATCGTTTGCAGCCGGTGAGATTTTTCTCATATTTCAAAAGTTGCTCTTCACAGGTAGGCCCACTGTACAAGGCTCTGTTGTCATCATTGCATAGGTAATGGTCTCCAGCGCCAAGAGGGTGGCAAGGCTTTACGATCGGTAAGTATTTCATCCCGTTCGCCAATAGGTAAGGGTATTTAGGAAATATAGCAAAGGTTTGGTTTTCAGGTTCGTGGAAAACTGGGAGTGCGTACATTTTAAAATAGTTATAGGTACAATTATCAGTTAGAGGAATTTCCATAATGAACGTGATCTGGTTTTTCTTAATATATGATTTTACAGTAATAGTTTCTTCAATTCTGACTAAATTTGATTCGGTAGGTTCATATACCAAATTTCCAACATTTGATATTAATTGCAAATGGTGCAAAAGTTCAGTAGAGTTTACAATAGACTGGTGTAAGATAGAGCTTTTACTTAGTGCTAATGCGGTCTCGATTTCGCTTAATTTAATAAATATAGTACGGAAGTTACTTATAAATAAACTATACAATCCTAAAACATAAGAGGACACAGCTAAATTGTTTTCTTTAGTTAACGTTTCTTTCAAAGAGGTTTCGACCATTTTTAGGCGTGTATCAAGAGTTAACGAATCTTGGTGGATTAACTCAGTAATATTTATGAGGCTGTTCAACATTTTGGAGACGACAGTAACTTTCTTTGAAACAATAATTTGGTCGTGGTTAGTTTCGGAAATTAATTTATCGTATTTAAGTGCGTCATCATGATCTAGATTTCCTGTTATAACTTTTATAATAGAGCCTAGTGGATTGAAAATGCCTCTCTTAAATCGATTTGGAATTAGTTGACGATATTTATCAACGGTTATGTCGCGTAGATGCTCTGCGTGCATTAATATACCGATAAATTCATGGGGAAACTTTTTGTTTAGAGAAATCAATTTCTGATACTCGGTGAATTTTGCTATGACAATATTCAAATCAGTATAAACATTATCTAAATTCAGGGTTTTTATAATTGTCCAATTATCTATTTCCACATATGCTTGGCCTTCTTTTACTGGCAGGACTCCTGGATTACCTTCCAGTGATTGCAGATGAAGAGCAGCAGCCGATGTTGCTAGCGCCAGGATACAGCACCTGCGGAGGGCGTTTTATATTTTTAATCGGAGCCTTTGTGTCTCCTTTTGCTGTTTCTACTTTAATAGGGGCAACGTTTCTTTCAGTCACACCTATGACTTTCGCCTTTTTATATCTAGCCTTATCTTTACTTTTCCTTTTATTGATGTCTTTCACGAAGACAGTCTCTTCTTGTAGAAGTTTAATGTTAGTCTCACCACCTCGTTTTTCCCTAATTAGTTCCTTATTAGCCACTATATTTTTTGCCAATTGCTTGTACAAGAATTTCGTGCGCTTCTCATGATCTTTTACTAGTTGCTGGGTATATGTTTTTTCAAATTCTACGTTAAATGGATTGTCTGTATCTGTATGACCGAAAACGACTTCAAATGGGGTTAGACCTGTCGTTGTGTGTATAGTATGATTATATGCCATAACTGAGTACGTCATAATAGACGCAGCGTCGGTGCATTTCTGTTCATATTTTCCTAATCGGTATATTTCAATAATTGTTGAATGGAACCGTTCGATTAGTCCCATTGAGTTCGGATTATTGACTGTCCCTATATGACGTTCTATTTTGTGGAGGCTAAGGAATTCTTTCATTAACTCGTTATTGAATTCCATGCCAGGATCTGAACTTATCCTTTTGGGAATTCCATAAAAAGAAAAGTACTTCATTAGGGCTCTTACAACTTCCGGTGTTGATTTGTTTGGTATTTCAATGGCTTGCCCTAATTTACTGAATGCATCGATTAGAGTTAAGTAGTATTTGCCTTCCATGGAAAACAGATCGATGAATAACTCCTGGAACGGTGCATCTTGTGTTTGTGTTAATTGCAAGACGGGTTTTAGGGGCTTCCTGTCGTACTTCATCTTCCTGCATGCTTCACAGGCATTTATGATTGCTGCTACTGTCTCTTCCATTTTACTCCAAAAATAATTTCTTCGAATCCTGACTAATGTTTCCTTAATACCACGATGGCACGTTTTTCCTTCATGATATTTCAGAACTATCTCTTTCTGTTCACTTTCTTCTTCAACATATACAACTCGTTCTGTGCACTCATACAGGTTAATCATATCCTTTTTAAATAGTCCAACAACTATATTACTAAACTGTCGGCGATGTTCATTTTCCTCGAAATAAATAAAATACTTAATTTTTGGCCTGATGTACTCTTTGAGAAATGTTTTCACTAATTCTGGGTTGTTTGTAGGCATGAAAACTTCTAAAATTTTTTGTTTTTCGCGAGAAAGGTCTTTTACATGTAATTCATTTTTAAGCCATGAAAATACTAAAATTTGGTTAGGCTTGTTGTCAATAGCCTCGTGTAAAATGGGTATTCCTGTTGATTCTAAATCGGCGGCCGAATGAATAGTTTGTGAATGACTACTTTCAGGTGCTGATTGGATAACCGGGCGTTCAATCTGGTGTTCAGAAAACAGTACAACGGTATCTGAAGAGTCTGAAATATTGCTACGACTAGCAGAAATTGTTTTACTCAAGTCTGATATCGTAACAGTTGATGAATCGTGTCGTTCCCTTTTACCACCTGACAATTGTATGATGTTTTGAACTACCTCGTCCATTTCTTTCTGTAATTTACGTTCTTTTCTGTCCAAGTTTACTGCCATTGAGTTTCCTTCATCGTCCGAATCTAAAGCATTAACCTTAATCCTACTTAGGGCGTCTGCATTCGTGTTTTGTTTGCCATTTTTGTATATAATTTCAAAGTCAAAGTCTTGAAGGCGTAGCCTCCAACGTGTGAGTTTACTATTTGGATCCTTAAGGGAGTTTAGCCAGGCTAATGGTCGATGATCGGTGTATATGTAGAATTTTTTTCCATACAAATATGGTCGAAAATGTTTAGTCGCCCAGATAATAGCGAGTAGCTCTCGTTCTATAGTGCTATAACGAGTCTCTGTATCACTCAAGGTTCGGCTGGCGTAAGCTATCGGTTTGTCGCTGCCAACCTGTCCTTGTGAGAGCACCGCCCCTAAAGCTACATTTGAAGCATCTGTTGTTAAAATGAATGGTTTCTCGTAGTCAGGGTATTGCAAAAGCGGTGCGTGAGTCAGGAGTTCCTTGCATTTATTAAATGCGTCAATATAATTTTGATCTATGATGATTTTATTGCGTTTTTTCAAACAGGCAGTCAATGGTTGGGTTATCTTTGCAAAGTTGGGAATAAAACGTCTATAATATCCAACAAGTCCAAGGAAACTTTTAATTTCTGTCGTGGTTTTTGGTATTGGGAAGTTCATTACAGCTTTAATTTTGTCGTCATTAGGTTTCAACCCGTTTTTTGTAATGGTATGTCCAAGATACAATACTTCTTTTCGCAAAAATTCTGATTTGTCAAGCTGTACCTTGAGGTTAGTTTCTCTGAGTCTATCAAAAACTAGCCGTAGTTTTTGGATATGCTCTTCGAGGCTGGATGAAAAAATGATGACGTCATCAAGATACACCATACAGTGTAAACCTTGTAGTCCTCGAAGTACATGGTCCATAGTACGCTGAAAAGTCGCGGGAGCTGTCTTTAAACCGAACGGCATCCTCAAAAATTCAAAATGGCCGTTCTGCGAGCTAAAAGCTGTCTTCTGTCTAACCTGTTCCTCAACTTCAATCTGATGGTAACCGCTCGCTAAATCTATTGTACTGAAGTAAACACTTTTACCCAATTTGTCAAACAAGTCGTTAATATTTGGTAAGGGGTATTTGTCGTCGATGGTAATTTCATTTAGGCGTCTGTAGTCTATAACCATACGAAACTTTTGCTCTCCAGATGCATCGATTTTTTTCGGCACTAGGTGCACCGGAGCATTCCACGGGGAATGGGACTCTTGGATAACATTATCTTGTAACATTTTCTGTACTTGACGATTTATTTCATTTGCTTGTGTCGGAGCCTGTCTATATGGTTTCACAAAAATCGGGTCTTCATTTTTGGTACGAATTTTATGTTTTACTTGGTTGGTAAAAGTTAAAGGCAACAGGTCACAGTGGAAAATATCTTTGTATTCTCTACAGAGCTTAGAAATTTTTTTTCGTTCCTCGCAGTTAGTATGGTCCAATCTGAGTTTATTTAAATTTTCTTCAAGTATTTTGTCCGTTTGTACGCTTGTCAAGTTTGTAGAAAAAGAGAGGTCAGAATCTGTATTTAAATAATTCAAAACTTGCAAGGGTTGTTTAACTGTGAGAATTACTCTTTCGTCAGAAGCGTTTTGGATAACTGTAGTAGCGTATCCGTTGATACAATTCACTATTGCACTTGGCATTCGTACGCCGGGGCCAAATTCTCTATAGTCAATTATAGCTTCGCCTGAATGTTGGTCTGTAGGCACTTTGACGCGTTGTTCTGACCGCGGTTGAAGTTCAATTACATAGTTCAGATTTGTGTTAATTATTGGAATGCATGTGGTTTTTGTTTTTAAAACTGAGTGTTTGAGATCAATTACTGCATCCAGTTGTCTCAACAAGTCATTTCCGATTAAACCATCGTAGCGCGAGTCGACATCGTACAAATAAAATTTGTGAAAATCATCACTGTTGAATGTCGGTAACAGTGGAATTTCGATAACTTCACTGTGTCTACTCGACGCATGAGTACTGACAATTTGGAAGGGTTCATACCTGATATTGTAGTAAAAGAACTGGTACGCCTTTTGAGGGCTCAAGAATGACCTTGTACTACCAGTGTCGATCATCATTTTTGCATCTATTTCCGGGATATAAATGTGAGGTAATTTAAGCGTGGGGTCACAATTTAATTCTACGACTTCTTCTCTATTATGGAGGCCGGTATAGGAAAATTTTCAGTTAATTGTTCCTGGGGCAATTCTGTCTCGTTATTGTATACTTCATGTTCAACGTCGTCCGTGTATTCGTACTTACCGTAGTCAAACTCGTTATCATCGTAATATTCGTGATACTGTTCGTCGTCATATCCGGTCATCTCGTTGAGCTTAAAACCTTCGCGTGGCAATGGAACGGCTGTCCTCATAGTTACGTCTGAGGTTTGCAAGCGTGGCGGCTGGACTTGGGGTGGTCTGTATCCGAATTGTTGGGGTGTCATCCCAACATTAGGGGTTGGTCTAAAGCCTAATGGTTGCAGCTGATTGTTACCAAATTGTGGGCGGTAGCCTAACTGTGGTCTGTAACCGAACTGTGGTGGACGATACCCAAGCTGAGGCCGGTAGCCGAAGTTTTGCGGTTGACCTTGAGGCATCCTAAATGGTGTGGGTTGAATGCCGAAATTAAATTTAGGCGTTGCATCATTATTTGGTAATAGAGCAGGGAATCTAAATCCACTGGGTTGCGGGTTCACGCCAAATTTAAAACCTAAACCAGGATTTTGCGGTAAAGTCGGCCTTGACACTGAACTGTTACTATTAATACCGTGCATACGTTTTCGCATGTTATACTGGTCGTGAAAGTTTACTTCTTCAAGCACTACACTCAGAGCATCTTCCAAGGTCGCTGGGCATTTTAACCTTACTATGCGCACCATATCCTCGGGCAAGTTGTAAAGAAATACGTTTAATGACATGTTATTATAAATAGTTGTTTTTGCGCGTTTTAAGGTAACATCATCTAACATATTCACTTTGGAAATCAATAATGACCGAACACTTTGAATTCGACTACAAAAATCCAAATAACTTTCACCGGATTTAATTTTCATCGATTCAAGTTCAATATTTATGCATTGTTCACTGCGCGGATCTCCAAAATGTTGTTTCAGTAATTCTTTTAACTGGGTCCAAGTCGTAACATCTTCGCGTTCAGATAATAAAGCAGCCGCTTTATCATTAAGTCGACTTGTTACAGATTGATACACAAATAAATCCTGAGCAGCATTGCCTCTATACCTGCTAATTACATATTCACATTTTCTAATGTACAAATTTAATGTGCCCTTGTCTCCTCCATAAATAGGAACAAGGTTCAAAATTTCGCGTGGAATCGGTACGACCTCTTCTACTTGGGCCATTTTTTCGTAGAGTAATGAGCAGGTTAGAGAATACAAAAATTTAATTCCAAAATATTAATTGAGTAAGATGTCACTACACATTTACTCCACTCTATAAGGTTTTTTTCAGAATTCTTATAAGTATAGAGTACTAAGCAGGTTACAGCTTACAGCATGCAAAAATTCAATTTTAAAATACTTATTGTCTACAATGTCTCTACATTTACTCTACTCTATAAAGTTTTCTCAGAATGCTTATCACTAACGGTGAACTAAACAAAGTTTTATATTGAGTCACCAGACACGTTATAATGAGCGAAGTCTTATCTCAATAATAACAATATTCGTGGAAGGTTAGGATTTGGAAAGGATGGCGAAAAGTTTTACTCACCAACCGACCGCTTCCATCCTGCGTGTCCCGTTCATAACAAATTTATTTGGTTTGAAGATTCACTCTCGCCGCATTTCCGCGATCAGGTAAATTTGGATACCCGGATAATCACACGAAAACTAGTGCAGCGATATACGAGCGAATCCTACCGGCTGCGCCAGTTAAGTTTTGGGAGCACTTTGTTTTAAAACTAGAAATAAAAATACGTGTAGCCGATTTGGAGGCTTTAATGCTAATGAATCAAAATCTTAATACTAACTTAAAACGACACGGTGGCCTGGGAGGCCTTACTCAGCATTACCAAGAAATACATTGTGATATGCTGAGTAGTCTGTCTGCTAATCTAATACAGACGGATGGCGAGGATGCATAACTACTTACTTACCATAAACAAAATAAAATTACATTCATTCGATGCAATTCAATTATTTTGGGTCTATTATATAACAAAAGATCTTATATAATTATTATACCCTAAAGGGAGCACAACGTAATATATACTTGACGACGTCATTTACAGGATAAACATCACAATTTATATATACTATACAATATACTTAGGTACATAATTATCGGCTGTAAAATGGCCTTGTCAATAATATTGCAGCTGTAAAGAAGCTTTGTAAGATTAATAATATTTGATAAAGTAATACATTAAGCAATAATAATTGAAGTTAAAAAAATACTACTTCGGGTTATTATTATTTTCATTCATTCTCGATACCTAATTAGCCGATAAGATAGCCCGTTGGTCCAATCGGTGAACAAAATATCATTAAATTAAACTAAATTTTCAAAAAAAATATCCCTGGTCACACTGGCTTGCCGCAGGCTCTCACAGATTATGAAATTAAGCACAGATACTTCACTTCCTATTTCGCATATTTTCACACTTATCTCTACCAAGGTATCCCTACAGTTACTGGTAGAGATAAGTGGGAAAAAATAACTTAGACAAGTTTGTCAATAAATATTTTGATCTATTTAACAAACTTAACTTTGTAGTTGTCAAACTGGTGCTCCGATACATACCAACTACACAATTTAAATTGGTAATAGCAAAATTGACTGAAATTTTTCAGTCAACCCTTTCGCGATGTATTATTTAACAATCGCGACCAAAGACTTACATCTTCTGTGATTATGATCACAATTATATGACTTTGGCTGTGACTAACAGAACGCTATGCATATATTATACATATCTTCAGTCTCGACACGCGCTTACCCGCAGGTATTTTCAATAACTTGTTCTGATCCCGACTTCGTCTTTTGCAGATAAAAATATAATAATCAAATACTCAGCCGGCTCTTACATCACTGTGGTATGTAACGGGTTCAGCGTGCTGGATTCTCCCGCGCTGCCACACGCCGGTTCTGGGTTGGAGATCACGTCCGTCACGCTGTCCAACTGCCCGCTGCCCGCCGCCCGCTCGCTGGCGAGCACGCTCGCTGCGCTCAACGTCACGCTGCTGTCGGGGAACCGCGACGCATCAGGCAAACCACTCGGCCGCCTGACGCTGGAGGAGATGTCGCGCGAGCCGCCACTCTCCGCGCGACACTTCCTCGGTCTCGAACACCTGCTCGTGCTGCGCCTCTCCGCATACGAGGCCGAGCACGTGAGCCCCGAGCCTGGCTTCCTCGAGCCGCTGAGCAGACTCGAGGTGCTGAACGTGCAACAAGTGACGCTGCCGCCCGGTGAGCTGCAGAGCCCGCCGCCCGCGCTCCGCTCGCTGCGCTTGTTCCACGCCGGCGTGGAGCGGCTGCCTGAGGCGCTGCACTCCTTGGCCGACTTGCGCGAGCTCACAGTCGCGAGCGAGAGTGCGCTCAACGTGACGGTGGTGCCGCCGGGGCTGCTCGACCTGGATCTGCAGTCGCCTGCCACCGCGCTGCGGCTGGACGCGGCGCCTGCGCTCTCCTCGCTCAAGGTGACCAACTGGGTAGAAGAAGAGTGGGCGAAGCCGTTGACGACGCGCTGTGGGAATCTGACCTCGCTGCTGTTGATATCACCGGCGGTCCGAAAGCTTCCCGACGACTGGCTGGCGGCCTGCTCACGTCTCGAGACCCTCGAGATCCAGTATGCAGACAACCTCACCTCTCTGCCTCCGCATCTGTTGAGGAACTTGAGTGCGCTCACGTTGCTCTCGTTCAGTCAATGCGGACTCGTCGCGCTGCCGGCGCGGCTGCTGGACCACGTGCCCCGTCTCCGCGACTTCTACTTGACCGAAAACATAAATCTCCAAACACTTCCGAGGTGAGCATTCTGGACTTTCCTTAACCTGTAACATGAATACTGCCGAGTCACAGATTTACAAACACAAAATGAATAGTTTTGATAATTGTGTTTGTTGTGAAGCGATCTTGTCTCTGTCCTGGCTAATTTATTTATTTCAAACACCTGTGTACTATAAAAATCTGTTAATAAAGAATTTTGAATTTTGAATTTTTTGAAAAATAATAACCTCGAGCACGCCTCCGTCTACTTGCTCCACGAATGCTGTTGTTACCTGCCGCTGCACAAATGTGCGATTTTAATACAATGACTTACAGTTTTATATAACGAGCAGGATTCCGAATTGTAAAATAATTGACCTACTCTCAATTTACTCTATGATCTGGCAATGTGATGTGTAAAGTAGCTAACAGACGAGACAGAGAAAAGAAAAAAATTTCTCTTTCCCTCCCGTCGGTTTGACGGTGGTCCGTCAGCCAAGTCCAAACTTCTGTTAGTATTATTATATCTGTGGTTCTCAATACTCACCAACCGCCTCTATCTTGCTACGCCGCCTGCCTTGGTCCTGTTTCAATCGAGTCCAGATTTGACCCGCGATGCTGATAATGTCGTCGACCCGTCGTGCAGCTGGATGACCAACGCTTCGCTCACCTTACATCAGCTCCTACTCTGTCAGAACCTTACTCCACCTGCTATCACTGCGCATAGCAACGTGTCCTGAACTCCTGACCAGTCCCACTTAAGTTTCATTACCGCGATTCCGACGTCTCCGTCTTAGTATTTTATGGATATTTTATGGTGTTCATGGGATGCTCTCTAAGGTTATTTATGCTACTTTAATTTTCTGCACAGTGTTTAATTGTTCATTTAAATATCATTAATTTAAGATTGTATTGGTTCATCGCCATTTAGTTTACTCCAATCTAACTAGATGGCGTTGACCTTCCTTAAAACGCGCAAGCATTTCATTCGCTGGATTTAGTGATTTAAATGGATGTTATAATTTTGTGTGATCGAATACAAGGTGTTTTCTAAATTGATTGTTTTATTATTCGAATGAGTTTTTGGGTTTCGTACATGGTCCTTCGAATTGCCGGAAAAACGGTGACCCGTAGTTGACTGTGCATTGTGACCTTTACGCACTAAACAAGGTAGTGGTTCGCTACTAGTGCGGGAAGTTGGTAGTAGTATTGTACTTCCTGACTTATCAGCCTAACTGGTTGGTAGGAAGTATATAGCTGCGGAGAAGTGAAGTGTTCCTCTAACTCTGGGTGTTCCTTGGTGGGAAACCCCAGCGAGGGAGATCATCGTCACTAGTGACGCCTCAAGTGACCCACACCAACCGGTGTGCGACGGGGGCGGGATACCGCCGATCACGGAGCGTGCCCCAACTGCAGCAGCGGTCCAACTGACGTCATTAAAGTGAAACGTCAGTGTTGAAGTCTTTACAAGTGAAGTGTTTATTTTGAGTACATTTTCGACCTTATTGTCTTGAAGAATTAAACTTTGAAGAAATTACTAGTGCATGAGGAACTTATTTGGAAAAGATTCCAGAGACTTTAAATCTCTTACTATTTAATTTAAATTATGTGTGCATGACTTAGAATAATTTTGTGTAAAGTGTTTAGACGGGGAACCTATGCCCAAATTTAAAAAAAGTTGAGTACGACAAGGTTCTATACACTTAGAATATTTTAAAAATATTTCCATCGACTTAGCAAAATTCGAGTTATTTTGTTGGTTGAACTTTGAAGTTTGTTTCTATAGTTTCAACTATTGTGATATCTTTTAAATTTATCCACAATGGCAGCTAGTTATTTTAAGCTTCAAGATAATATTGCGGGACATATAAATAAATCCCAGGTCAATTATAAAAAATGTCCTAAGGAGAGGATAACCCTATCATATGTCAGCATACGCTTAGAATCAATAGAGCAATATTGGAAAGAGTTTCAAAATAATCATCGTAAAATTATAACAGAGGTACAGAGCGAGGAATTGCAAAAATCTACATATATTACGAATGATGTATATTATGCGACTGAAGAAACGTATATGGAATATAAATCTATGTTGAAGGAAGTTATTATGAAACTCAGACCAGATCCTGTAGCTTCTGTATCTGCTGCAGCTCAAAGAACTGAACAATTTAGCGTAAAATTGCCTAAAATTGAAATACCCAAATTTTCGGGTCATTACTCTGAATGGGCAAGTTTTCGGGACCTGTTCATTTCCTTGATCCACAATAACGGCAGTATTGATAATGTACAGAAGTTGCATTATCTAAAAAGTTCAGTGACTTGTGAAGCTGAACAATTGTTGCGACATATTCCGGTTACCTCTAATAATTACCAGGTATGCTGGACTCAGTTAGAAAACAGATACAGTAATAAAAAGCATTTAGCAAACTGCATTCTGAAAAAGTTGACATCTCAGAAGACGTTGACAACTGAATCTTCTAGTGCGATAAAGCAGTTGTTAGACACAACCACAGAAAGTCTGAGCGCTCTGAAGAATTTAGGTGTCAATGTTCATTCTTGGGACATGATTGTAATTTTTTTGATAAGTCAAAAACTTGATGCTGAGTCCCGCAAGCTATGGGAACTAAAGGTAACGGAGACTGAACTAGAATTGCCTACAATGGCTATGTTTGTTGAATTTTTAGAGAATAGGTTCAGGTCTATTGAATTTTTAGACCCTAAAGTTCAAAAATCGGAAAAAACCAATTGCACTCACGTCGCGACTACCTTTGTATCCTGTTCTTTTTGTTCAGAGAATCACAAAACTTGCAATTGTAAGAAGTTTGCGAAAGAAACCATTGACACTAGGCGTAATTTTGCTCTGACACATCACTTATGCTTCAACTGTTTGAATACTGACCACACAGTCTACCAATGCAATATGTCAACCAGATGTCGTTTGTGTAAAAAGAAACACCACACCCTTTTGCACCCAAAAAACCAGAAATCAACCATTGACAATGTCAAGGCTGATCAGCCTGTGAACAAGAGTGTTGTCGCAGCTGTTACATCGTCAACGTTGGACTCATCAAGTTCACAGGCCTCATGCGAAATTTTAGATACACCAAAGGTCACCTGTTATGTGAATTCGCCCAGTCAAGTTTTGTTGGCTACCGCTTTGGTAAAGGCGGCATCCAATAAATCAACAACTGTTGTTTTAAGGTCTTTGATTGATCAAGGATCTCAGGCGTGTTTTCTAACAGAAGCTGCTGTGCAGCTATTAGGTCTCAAGAAGACTCTTGAGACAGGTTTAGTCACCGGACTAGGCGGCGACCGTGGCTCGACTATTGCGTCGAAGCACACAGTTTTGTTAACTATCCAGTCCCGCCTAGACCCAAACTTTACCATCACGGTAAAGGCACATGTGCTGAATAAGCTCACATGCTTTTTGCCTAGTGCGACACTGCACAATGTGCAGCCCTTGCCTACACTTCCAATCAGTGCTTTAGCAGATCCATCGTTTGGTACATCCAGTCGAATTGATCTGCTACTGGGGGCGGAGGTGTATAGCCAGATACTTCTGGAAGGCATAGTTAAAGGTCAGCCTGGGTTGATTGCTCAAAATACCCGTCTAGGCTGGATCTTATCTGGCACTGTAGAATCTGCTAACGTCAACCGTAAGAAACAGTGTCACAACGTTGTGAATATGCACATAGCACATGCTGATCAGCAGTTTGAGAATGAACTGTTGAAGAAGTTCTGGGAGATGGAAGCGGAACCATCCTCCCAGAAACAAAAGCATTTGACCCTAGAGGATCAAAAATGTGAAGAGTGGTTCACTCAAACCACCAAGAGAGACGATTTGGGTCGATACGTGGTACGTCTTCCTTTCAAGACGGAAGACCCTCTCTGCAAGTACGGGAGCTCTAGGATAATTGCAAGAAAACGATTTCTAATGTTAGAAAAACGGCTTTCGTGCAATGATCCTAAACTCAAAATGGAGTATTCGAACGTCGTCAACGAATACATCACCATGGGTCATGTCGAAGAGGTTAAAGACACCGAACAACCAGATGCTGTCTACCTCCCTCACCACGCAGTGGTAAGGCAGGACAAAACCACTAGCAAGGTGCGCGTGGTTTTTGATGGTTCTTGTTCTGGGACCAACGGTGTCTCAATCAATGATGACCTGATGACCGGTCCTACTCTCCAACCGGAGTTAAGGCACTTGGTGATGCGTTGGCGCTGTTACCCGATATCCATTGTTGCAGATATCGTCAAGATGTTCAGGCAAGTGAAGGTTGCTGATGAAGACGTTGATTTCCAACGTATCTTCTGGCGAGACGATCCAAACACTGATTTGAGACATCTGCGCCTACTGAGAGTCACGTTTGGAACCTCTTCAGCACCATTCTTGGCTGTACGATCTTTGCAGCAGTTAGCCAAGGATGATGGTGAAGATATGCCATTAGCACAAGGTCGCGTGTTGACCGACTTTTATATGGATGACCTCATGACCGGTTGTCATTCTGTCAGTGAAGGAGTTCAAATTCATGAACAGATGACTAACCTTCTCGGCCGTGGAGGTTTTCCTCTGCAAAAGTGGTCAAGCAATAGTCCAGAACTAATGAAGCATATCCATCGTGGTGAATCTCGATCAGATACCGATCTTGAACTCAAGACTGATGAAGTGATGAAGATTTTAGGTCTTACCTGGAATCGAGACGCCGACACGTTTCAATGTACTGTTGCGCTTTCTCCAATTGATGATCCGTGCACCAAACGACGAGTAATATCAGATATTGCTCGACTTTATGACCCCTTGGGATGGCTGGCTCCAGCAATCACGACTGCTAAGGTCTTTATACAAAAACTTTGGCTGTCTGGTATTGAATGGGATGACCCACTTCCATCACCATTGCTCAAAGACTGGCTTGAGTTTCGTAATGATCTGGAGAGACTTCAGGAAATCCGTATACCAAGATGGATCAAGTCAAGCAAGGGTGATACGAGCCTAGAACTTCAAGGGTTCTCAGATGCTTCCAACGTGGCTTACGCCGCTGTGATATATGCACGAGTTACTGATAGCGATGGAAACGTGCATGTGAGTTTGGTGACTTCCAAGACCAGGGTAGCTCCCATTAAACAAGTGTCGATTCCACGCCTAGAATTATGCGGTGCTGTCTTGTTGGCTAAACTTCTAAATGAAGTCGCAGAGACTCTTAGCGTTCCAAAACAACACCTGCATGCGTGGACGGACTCGACAATTGTTCTTGCCTGGCTTAGCAGCCACCCTAGTCGCTGGAAGACCTTCATCGCTAATAGAGTGTCCGAGATACTTACGATCCTAGATGGAAACCAGTGGTCTCACGTCGCTTCAAAGGATAATCCCGCCGACTGTGCCTCTAGAGGAGTAACGCCTGCAGCGTGCGTAGAGAATGTCTTATGGAAACGCGGTCCGGAATGGCTGCATCTGAAAGAAATTCTATATAGTAAGGGAGATCTGAAGGATACTAACCTGGAAGAAAAGAAAGTTATGAAATGTCATGTACTTACCAGTGACGCTGATGACGGTGATCCACTTCTTGAAAGGTTTTCTACTTTGAGAAGACTTATTCGGGTGTTGGCTTGGTGCAGGCGCTTTTACTTACCTTCTGGTCCAACTTCGCAGCCATGGTTGACGGCTAAAGAACTGCAAGATGTTTTGCTAGTTTGCATCAAACGAACTCAGATTCGTTACTTGACGGACGACCTTAAGAATAAGAAAGGAAAATATTCCTCTCTTAACCCCTTTAAGGACAATGACGGAGTGTGGCGTGTTGGTGGTAGGCTGCATCAGGCTGATCTGTCTGAGAGCCGAAAGCATCCTATTTTGATACCACGCCAGTCTCATTTGGCGAAGCTGATCATCGGTGATGCTCATGAAAAAACTCTTCATGGAGGTCCACTCCTGATGATCAATTACGTTCAAGCTAAGTACTGGATCGTCAATCTGAGAAACTTGGTGAAATCTTACATTCACAAGTGTGTGACATGTGTACGTTACTCTTCTAAGACCGTGCACCCACTAATGGGTCAGTTGCCTTCAGCTAGAGTAACGCCAAATAGACCATTTTACCAAAGTGGCGTAGATTATGCGGGTCCAATACAAGTTAGGACGACGAAGGGTCGTGGCCATCGATCTACGAAGGGATACATATGCCTGTACGTTTGTATGGTCACAAGGGCCATACACCTTGAAGTCGTCAGCGATCTCACCTCTGTGACTTTTCTGGCAGCCTTTAGACGATTTGTCTCCAGACGTGGTCACTGTGCCGATCTCTGGAGCGATAATGGGACCACCTTTGTTGGCGCTGATCGTGAACTGAAGACTTTACTAACAGCAGAAAGGTCGACTGTCGCCGTTGAGATCGCTAACTGGCTCTCAAATAATGGAACAACTTGGCATAGGATTCCTTCTTACAGTCCCAATTTCGGTGGTTTATGGGAAGCGGGGGTCCGTTCCACAAAAAATCACCTTAAAAAGGTCATCGGTAATTCGACGTTGACCTTTGAAGAGATTACTACGGTATTGGCTCAAATTGAGGCATGCCTCAATTCGAGACCAATATCGCATATGTGTGATGGATCTGATGATCCTATCCCGTTGACACCAGGACACTTCCTGGTTGGGGAACCGTTGGTGCTAGTCCCAGATGAAAATTTCTTGGACTCGAATGTTTCCTCATTGAGACGCTGGCAGGTAACTCAACAAAAGGTCCAACAGTTCTGGAAACGTTGGTCCAGTGAGTACTTGACCCAGTTCCTGCAGCGAACCAAATGGCGAGAGAGCACTCGGGAACTAGAAATTGGGGACGTGGTATTAGTTAAGGAGGAAAATCTTCCACCGGCTAGGTGGCTCCTTGGTGTCATAACAGAGAAGCATAGTGGTGCCGATAACGTCACCCGCGTTGTCAGTTTGCGTAGTAAAGGTACCATTATCAAACGACTTGTTTCTAAACTCTGTTTATTACCTGTAACCGACTAAAATTTGTTAATTGACTAATTGTTTTTTTTGTTGTAGTTTCTTATGATTTTTCTATTGTTGTCAAAATTTGTTCTCAATGATACTACAGTTGTGTTTATGTTTGTTTGAGCTTAAATTAGAACGTTTTTTGTTTCCATTTATTATGGACCTGTGGTCCATGGGTGGCGGAATGTTTAATTGTTCATTTAAATATCATTAATTTAAGATTGTATTGGTTCATCGCCATTTAGTTTACTCCAATCTAACTAGATGGCGTTGACCTTCCTTAAAACGCGCAAGCATTTCATTCGCTGGATTTAGTGATTTAAATGGATGTTATAATTTTGTGTGATCGAATACAAGGTGTTTTCTAAATTGATTGTTTTATTATTCGAATGAGTTTTTGGGTTTCGTACACACAGCGTCATGTGTTAGCAGCCCATCTTTCGGCACCGTATACCACCACTGTTCGGCAACACCAACTCGTGGTTTTGTTTTCAGCGACTTGTTTGCGGTGGCGCGGGACCTGCGGGTATTGAACCTCTCCTCGAACGACCTCGATGACACAGCAATTGTCGCGCTCGCGCCGCTCGGTCAGCTCACCTCGCTCAACCTCGAAGACAACCCGTACATCGGAGACCTCTGCGACACAAACGGTGAGTCCTCAGTCGAAAAGAATACGCCAACGATTTTTTAAAATACAATTTATTATTTTTATATTCACATCAGACACATATCACATCGGCAACCATTAAACGTCCACGGCTGGACAAGCTATAATCCCCACGCTTGGCGGGCGGCTTGGGGATAGCATTACGTTCATAGGACGCTGCTGGCCATCCTCCGGTGGTTCGGGTTTTATATTCAGGTAGTAGAATCTGTTGAGCACGCGCGATCTAGTAGGTTTTTTTTTTAACCCTGATAAGTCCGCGTTTGACCACCACCTCGCCTGTTGGTAAGCGACGATGTGGTCGAAGATGAAGCACGCAGACTTAGAAGATACCTATTCACTCTGGCCTTGAAAAGGCCCAGGTTATATCTCTCAGGGAACAGGGAAGCTGGCAGGTTGTTCCAAACTTTGGCCGTACGGATTAGAAACGTAGAATCGAAACGTTTGGTTCGTATCCAAGGAAAATCCACAATGTATGGGTGGTAGTGGGCCGTTTTCCTACTTGTCCTGTAGTAAAAAAGAGATGGCAGGATAAGGTCATGTAGCTCTGATGCACATTCTCCGAAATGAATCCTGTAGAAAATTGCCAGACTCGCTACTTTACGGCGGTGTTCTAGACTGAGAAGTTTCTTAGCCACTAACTTCTCATCGCCCATAAGACGAGCAGCACGCCGGTCTACCGATTCAAGAGCTTCGAGCTGGTATTTGGCTGAGCCGTCCCAAAGATGGCAGCAGTATTCCAAACACGATCGGACTTGAGCTTGATATAGAGTAAGCAACTGCCCCGGTGTGAAATACCGCCTAATCTTACTCAGAACGTCCAACTTTTTACCAGCTAATTTAGCCTTTGACTCTAGGTAGGTGCCGTAGTTGAGGGTCGGTGTAAGAGACAACCCTAGGAGTTCCAGGTGGTCTGTCAAAGGTACAGGAACATTCTGAAACAGTGGAGATAGCGGGAATGGACACTTTTTTGCGGAAAAAAGACAAGCTTGGGTTTTGTTGGCGTTGAATTTGACGAGGTTTTCGTCACCCCAATTTGATACGGTCGTCAGGGTCTGATTCATTCGCTCAACCATGTCATTTCTCAATGCTTGGATTTCAGCCTTTCCGGCCCTGGGATTGGATATGTACTTCTCTACAACTGTACTATCATCTGCGTACCCAAAGATACCGGGTATAAGCAGATCGTTGATATGAAGCAGAAATAAAGTTGCTGAGAGTACCGACCCCTGAGGTACCCCGGCATTAATAGCCATTTGATCAGACGAGCAGCCGTCAACGACAACTCGAATAGATCGTTCCCTCAGGAAGTCTGCGATCCAGGTACACAGGCCAGCAGGTAGCCCGTATGAAGGAAGCTTGTTTATCAGGCTTTCGTGCCAGACCCTGTCGAAGGCCTTCGAAATATCGAGGGACACAGCCAAGGCTTCGCCGTGCCTCTCAATGGCCTCGGTCAATATGTGGGTGGCATACACAAGAAGATCCCCAGTCGAACGGTTTCGGCGAAAGCCATATTGACGATCGCTAAGGAGACAGTTGTCTTCAAGGTATGCCATGAGCCTCCTATTCAGAACACGTTCCATCGTTTTACAAAGGATGGAGGTGACTGATATAGGTCTATAGTTGTTAGGGTCGGCACGACTACCTTTTTTGGGAACCGGTTGCACGTTCGCAAGCTTCCAACAGAATGGAACTACCCCTGCACGTAAGGAAAGACGAAATAATCGTGTCAGAACTGGAGACAGTTCGGGTGCACAGTTCCTCAACACTATTGCCGGTATTCAGTCAGGGCCACTTGCTTTATTCACGTCTAAATCTCGGAGCGTTTTGAGCACCTCTTTTTGGTTGATTCAGAAGTCGCTCATGGTAGCATCGCATCGAGGCACTGCAGGTGGTATTTCGCTTGAGGTATTGAGACGTGAACTATCTGCGAGGAGGTTTGCAAATAAGTTTTCCTTCTCTTCAGCTGTGTGAGCAAGTGATCCATCAGGTTTCAATAGAGGAGGTAGTGAGGGGCGACAGAAATTAGACTCAATTGACTTAGCCAGGGACCAGAATGCCTTGCTACCGGCTGGGTATGCAGCTAGCTTGGCTCCTACACGGCTAATATGGTCGAATCGAGCCCTTCGTATCGCCTTTTTACTGGACTTGGCGGCTTTGTTGTAAGCTTTCTTCTTTTCAGGCACATCCCTAGACTTGCACTTTCGAGCGTTAACCCAGGCTAAGTATGCCGCATGCTTAAGCGATTCTGCATTGTCACATGCGGCATTGAACCATGGGCTAGCTTTGCCGGAAGGTTTAGCGTCAGAGTATGGAATAAAGTACTCCATCGCTCGATTCAACACTTCCGTTACGGCAATAGCGCAGTCTGATGGGTCCCTAGAAGAAAAGCAAGCCCGCCGCCAAGGATAAGATGCAAAGAAGTGACGCATTTCGTCCCAATCTGCTGACTTATAACGCCATATCCGTCGGGTCTTTTTAGGACTAGGATCGGGCGGTGAATACGACGACACTGATCGGACAACGCAGTGGTCGGACCCGCCGAGAGGTGAGGATACCGACACTGAATATCTGTCAGGATCATTAGTCAGCAGAAGGTCCAGACAATTAGCTGTGTGACTGTCAACATCAGGAACTCTTGTGGCCTCTTGGACCAGCTGGGTGAGATTTAGCGATAACGAAAGCTCGTACGCCTCTCTCCCTGCGTGGTCAGTCTTCTGGTGTGGGAACAACCATTCCTTGTGGTGCGCATTAAAGTCCCCCAGAAGCACTAATTGGGCCGAAGAGTAACGCTGTTGAGCCACATCAGCAGACTCACTGAGATACTGACACAACCCGGACGTCTCCAGATCTCCAGAGTGCGAGCGATAGACACCAGCATAGAGAATCTTCTCTAAGCCAGTATCGACCAGTATCCAGAGAACGGAGAAACTAGGCCTTTCAAGGCCTTTGACGTGGTCCTTAACTGTTGGCCTTTTGGAAAAACTCATAGTCACTCAGCGGGCAATGGAGAGAGCTATGCTCAGAGTTTCTTTGCGCGATAAAATCCGAAACGTGGATATTCGCCAAAGAACCAGAGTTACCGACATAGCTGTTAAAATTTGCAAGTTGAAGTGGCAATGGGCAAGCCACATTGCTCGAAGAACCGATAACCGATGGGTAAGAAAGGTTCTGGAGTGGAGACTACGAACCGGAAGACGCAGCGTAGGGAGGCCTCCCACTAGATGGACCGACGACATTGTGAGAGTCGCGGGCATCCAGTGGATGCAAAAGGGAGGCTGTCGTTCAGTGTGGAGGTTATAGGGGGAGGCCTATGTTCAGCAGTGGACGTCTTCTGGCTGATGATGATGATGATGAGGCCTTTCAAGGTCGCGGAGACGTCTTACACAAACGTCATCGCGTGCGTAAACGCAGACACCGGCACGTGGCTTAAAGTTGTGCTCCAGTACGTAGCCTGGGTAGTCGAGGTAAGCAGTGTCAGCGGGACGTTTTATTTGCGTCTCCGTGAGAAACAGTAAGTGCGGCTCAGTAGACTCGAGGTGGTGGTGAACTGAGTCGAGGTTGGCATGCAAGCCTCTTATGTTGCCGAGGTGCATGTGAAGTGAGAGGGCGTGCTTCCACTGTTTAAACGTCTTACTATTTATTGTTTTGTTTTTCATGTTGATAATTACGAACGGAAGAACGGAGTACGGTAGGCTGGCGCCGGTGCCGAGAGCACTGAACACGCTCAATGCCCTGCTGGCCCAGCGCTTGGATCTAGATTTGTTTCATTGTACGGAGGCAGAAGTTCGCAGAGTGACAATGGATTTTTATAATAATATTAAGGATCAAATACAGAACCCTCTTAAATAAGGACTGTAAGTGTTATAAATAGTTGATATTTTTATTTTTTGTTGTCTGTTTCATTTGTTATTATTATGTATAATTTATATTTTTATTTTAGAGGCATATTTTATTTTTCTACTTTTTAATAGATTTTAATGTGTATTTTTTTATTATAATAATGGATGGGTGAATTGGGGCCCCCTGTAACTGCCCACCTAATTGTATGTTAAATAAATAAATAAATAAAAAATATAAGAAATTTAGTGAAGTGAAGGTATAGGAAGTAGCAGTTGAGTGAGGCACCATTTTGCGTGTCCAATGATGGCGCAGAAAGACAACACACCGGAAGGAGACTAGCCTGGAGACTGCGGGGACGCCCGTACCCCCCCGAAGATGTCCATAGGGCCCTCTAATCCGGTCACCAACCGCTATCTGCGGTCGGCCAGTGGAAACGAATGAACCGTGCTACGGATCCCGCTACCCTCCAAGACTATGCTCCGGGTGCGGTGACAACCTGCAGCATCGCATACGGAACTACGCCATGGAGCAACTACTCAGACCCACTTCCCATTCAGTTTCACCGGACCACATGCCGAAACACGACTAGGTCGCTTCACGACACGACTTAGTCCGGTGGGTGGTAACTAACGGCGGCCAAAACCTCCCACCAGTGTTACCTGGTTCGCTCCACCCAGGGGCCACGTGTAGGGATTCATAATCGGGTATTCTCCTACGGACGTGGGTAACTCAGCCCCCATGGGTATTTTATATAAATGTTCACAGGGCTACCAAGAGACCGACCTGGCCAAGCTTGGGGTAATACAATGTATCTACGCATTATAGTTTCTAATTAATTCCAGGGGTACTCTTTATTAACATGTAAACTTTGTTTGGAAATAGACTTTACTTTATTTTAATTTACTTTAGGTGTGTTCGGATAGGCTATGATGGCATTTTTAGCATTGTCAAAATTGGCGTTGATGTAAAGCGTTCGGTTTGAGAATTTTGCAATTTTTGCCACTTTTGATCCCTACCCTAAACGAACGCTACGCTTTTAGCTGTTTTCGACCTATCCGAACGGTGAGCGAAAACAGTTAATAATGCCACTTTTGCACACACATTCCCAAAACGAACGCTACATGTGATCATTATTGGCGTTTGTAACAGTTATTTTTGCCACCAAGGGGCTATCCGAACGCACCTTTTACCTTACTCTAGTCTACTATACCTTAACCGACGATCTCCGCTTGCAGGTCTATCACCAATGAGTGCATCGACACAGCTCACAGAACTGATCCTGAGAGGGACCAGTGTGAGGCACATCTGCTCCGACTGGCGACGTGACATGACACTCCTCAGGATGCTGGACCTCAGGCGCACGAGCATCTCCGAGCTGTGGGTGAGTCGATATCTGAAACTTTGTGACATCGTTTATCTCGGCCGGTTATTTTACGTACCTGCGGTTACTCATGATACGCTCACGTTCGTTCCCAGTTCGAAGACTTTCAGTTCAAGAGAAACGTCAATGAATCGAAAGTGCTGCTGGATGGTGCGCCAGTGACCGTGGTGGGGATGACGCGCAAGCACTACCAAGACGCAATACGCCACTCGTCGACCGATGCCTCCGTGCAAATCGATGTGCGCTTACCTCTCGAGTGCGACTGCCGCATGTACTGGACGCGACGTGCGCTCTCCGCTCCTGGGAGGCCGCTCAGACACGTGTCTGGGATGCAGTGCGCCGGAGCCGGTCCTCTGAAGGATATGCCGCCGGAGGACATGCTATGCGCCGACACTGAAGTCGATCGAGAATGCGCGGCAGCGTCGCCTCCAGCCGGGTGCGCGTGCGGCTGGCGCCCGGACGACGACGAGACCCGGGGCCGCGTGCTGGTGCGCGTGCGCTGCGAGGGGCGCGGCCTGCGCCACGTGCCGCGGCTCAACACCACCGCTGACACAGGCAGGCGCCTCTACGAGCTGGTGCTGAGCCACAACAACATCACCGAGCTGCACGCCGACACTCTGCGCTCAGATATCAAGGTGAGTACACCTTCGTGCGACGTTCCTTCCATATGGACTCTAGCTCGTACATCTGGAATGTTTACCCTGTACCACTAGATAACGGGTCGGAGACCAAAACAAACAAAACAACATTCCCAACAGTCTGAGCATATTACTATGATAGGGTCCCGTGGATAGATATGTTAAACTGCTAAATAGTATTGATAAATTGTAAAATGAGAAAGAATTACAATCGGCAATGGAGAATGAAGGCGATGTTGATGCGATATACTACAAAAGAAGCATTTTTTCTGTCTCTTAGCATAATAAGGAAGAATGATAATGTTGGTAACGTGTTGGTATTCCATTTCAGAGAGTGGACTTGCGCTACAACTCGCTGAGAAGAATGAATGCAGACACGGTGTCTCGCCTCGCTCAGTTCAATGGCACGGTGCAACTAGCCGGCAACCCGCTCGACTGCTCGTGCAGCGCCGCGCCACTGCTGCGCGTGCTGCACGTGCGGCGCGAGGCAGTGTCCGAGCTGGACGCTGGCACGTGCGAGGACGGCAGCTTGCTGCGCACCGCGTCCCAGGCGGACTGCCTGCCGCTGACGACGTGGCTCGCGGCCGGGGTCGCGGCGCTGTGCGCGCTCGCGGTCGCCGCCGTCTCCTTCCTGGCGTCCCGCGAGCGGCGGTTCTTCCTGAAGGCGGTGCTGCACCGGTGGGGCTGCCTGTGGTACGCCGCCGGGACGGAGGAGGACGATGGCCGCCGCTACGACGCGTTCGTCACGTTCTCGCACAAGGACGAGCCGACGGTGGTCGAGCTGGTCGCGCGGCTCGAGCCGCCCTACCGGCTGTGCGTGCACTACCGCGACTGGATCCCGGGCCACTACATCACCGAACAGATCGTGGAGTCGGTGCAGGAGTCGCGCCGCACGATCGCGCTCGTGTCGCGTCACTTCCTGAACAGCGGGTGGGCGCTCGCCGAGTTCCGGCAGGCGCACGCGCACGCGATGCTCGAAGCCAAACCGCGCCTCGTGGTCGTGTTGCTCGAGGATCCCTCTACGTTACAGCTGGACGAGCAGCTACGTCGCTACCTCGCCACCAACACGTACGTGCGCTGGGGGGACCCCTGGTTCTGGGACAAGCTGGCGCTGGCGCTGCCACGCCCGCGTCCCCCCGACGGCGCTCCGGCGGCAGCTGGTCCGTGCGGGGTGCGGTCTCCATCCGTGCCCGGCCCCGTCCCATGCGAGGTGCGATCTCCACCCGCGCCCGCTCCCGTCCCATGCGGGGTGCGATCTCCACCCGCGCCCGCACCCGTACCATGCGGGGTGCGATCTCCACTCGGACCCAAGGCTGCACCTTCCGTGGTCCCCGCGACTCCTGCGCCGCTGGTATCCGTTGCAGCGTCGCCCCTAACAACGCCCACTGTAAAGCGGCCGCCTCCGAACACTAAAGTGAGGATTTCGACTAAAGCTTCAGAATCATCGCTAGTGTCTGCGAATGAACCAACGTTCGTTTCGCCACATCCGGCTCCGACAACCGCTGACAAGGCGCGGACGGTAGACATGTCACAATTGACCCCGTCAATACGAGACACGAAGCCACCAGTGCAAGACGTGACGTGCTGTTGACTGTATGGGAGAGTGAATCGCAGTTGCTATTGTGATGTATTGGCGATGGCGGACTATGTGAATGAGCTTTCAGATTATGAAGGCTAGTGCGATGATAAAACCATAACGCCGGCATCAAACTGAAGAACTCTTTAAAAATTAAAAGAACTCTTTAGAATTTATCCACATTCAACAGAATATTAAAATATAATAATAAATTGATTCTAATCACACCAAGTTTCTTAAAGGCAAATTTGGCGTTTCTTGCATTGTGACCACGAAACAATACATTCGCAGACATTCATCTCCTAGGATTCCAATGCTCTCCAAAATCGGAGAAATTCGAATTAAGAAGTGTGTCGAAAGCAAGGAGCTTGCGTCTTTGTTGGGTTAAACTAAATCAGATTCAGTTTACACCAGTCCGGTACCCGCTCAAAAGAAGCCGCAACTTCAGACGCTACTTTGTTCCTACTTTTTTAACTTTGTAACTGACGGCATTATTTAATTAAGTTTAAGCAGTAAACTAATAATAGTTAGTTTAACTGTTAAGTAAAGTCATTTTAATGAGTTGTAGGCATATTTGGATTGAGTATTTTGATGAGGTCTCGCTTGCAAAAATCATTTGGTACAAGAAGATTATTGCTAATAAAGTTTATAAGCACAACACTAGATGGCGCTGACCATGCTTAAGACGGGTACGCGTAAGGTCACCGTATTGACATACCTTCTGATGTAATTTTAAATAAATCAGATTCCTACCCATACACTGCCGTCGTTATTCATTTGGACCAAGGGATTCTCAACTTTACATAAAAATAGTATTTTAGTTATATTGTACCAATTAAAAATATACTTTACCATAGCAAACAGTTCTTTCTTTCTTTCTTTCTTTCATAGTGCTAACTAATACTCGCGATATGGGATAGAGGGCGCATGGCCGAACGACACTATGCTGTAAGGCAATAAATAGAGACAACGCCTTACGCGTAGGCGAGACGGAAGATAGATGTGTTACGCTACGAAAAATTAACTTGAGAGAGAGAACTTAACGGAGGTCGTTGAAGGATGCAAGGTAGATAATTCAATTCAATCGTATAAAATCAAGGATGAATAGGCGTAAGCGTATAGGTTAGGTTAGGTTAGGTTAGGTTAGGTTAGGTTAGGTTAGGTTAGGTTAGGTTAGGTTAGGTTAGGTTTTTTTTTTTTTTTTTTTTTTCCTGTCCGGGCGCTTGTAGGCCCGGCCCGCGAGCTACCTCCGACAATGCCGGAGACCTTTCTACATTAATTCTTTCATTCCAGTTCTCTTTGTCATACTTCACACTCAGCCATTCATCACTCTCAACACACCTCATTGGTGGGGTTTCCAATGCTATCTATGTACTTTAATTTCTTTATTATTTTTATAGGTACAAGGCGTTTATAGGTTTTATACATTAAGTTCTTATTACTAATTTACATATTTTATCTTATTTCTTAATTATCTTAGTTATTACTACACATTATTATTAATTTCTTACATTATAATATACCTAGGCACTTACTGTATAGTTTACACAAATATACAGTAGTGTATCCTTATTTTTACTATTTATTTTTATATGCTACTTTTGATACAATTTTCTTGCAGTAATTTAGAAATATATTTCTTATGTGTTTATCTTCTATTATTTTACATAAATTTTCCTTTCTTATATCTACACCTATCTCCATTTCTAAATCAAATCTCAGCTTACTGTAAATTGGACAATCTATGACAACGTGCAGGGCGCTTTCTTCTACTGCAGGGTCACAGTCGCACGCCGGACTCTCCTTGCACTTGAATCTGTACAAGTACGAGGAGAATCCGCCGTGCCCTGTCAATAATTGTATGACCTTGGGGTCAAAATGTATTTTCTTTACAAGGCGGTGCGCCTGTTTTGCACACGGAAAAAAGACTTTGGTCGTCGCTGCAGTTTGTCCGTCACAATAGCGCCGGTTCCATTCGTCAATCGATTCCATTCGGATTTGTCGTTTGGCGAATGAAACCGGACAGCTATCATAGTTTGGTCGGGTTTTTTTGTGTAGCGCTGCACTTTTTGCTAACTCGTCCGCCCTCTCGTTTCCCTCCAGCCCCGCGTGTGCTTTAATCCAAAATAGGCTCAGTATTTTGTGCTGTTCTTTAAGCTTGCATATGTTTGATCTTGTTTTCACCGCGAGGGGATGGGAGGAAGTGGAATTTGTTACGGTTTCGAGGGCGGATCTTGAGTCACAATAGATGTTGCAGCTGGTTGTTGGGGCTTTTATGGCTTCATCTGTAGCCTCGGCCAAAGCCAGTAGCTCAGCCTGGTACACGGAGCAGCAATCTGGCAGTTTCAGCTTTTTGGTACTGATCTCGCCGGCACCATCCCAGAGAGACAGTGCTGCGCCGACTTTCCCTTGAATTTTGCTGCCATCTGTGAATATATTCAGGTCACTATTATAGTACCGTTCTAATGCTGCTCCGTCTGCCAGGCATGTGAACTCCAAATTCAGCCGCTGCGCGGGATGAGGCATGGCTGTGAAGGGCACCGGTCTCTCTATTTCTCGATCTCCTATTATTCGCTGGGTATAACCTTTCCTTATTTCAAAAAGCAAGGCTGCTTCCCGAACTCTTATGTCCAAAGGAAGCAGCCCAGCGAGTAATAGCGCCGAGTTAAGAGAAACCGTTTTATACGCCTTAATAATTTTTTGGGCGAAGCCACGTTGCACTACATCAAACTGTTTCTTGATCCCTATCTTTTTTGTAGCAGGCGCCCATGCGCTTGCGGCGTACAAGATTGTGGGTTCCACTACGGCCGTGTATATGGTTCTTATAATAAATATCCGGTTGGAGACCCCGGTTAGGTTAGGTTAGGTTAGGTTAGGTTAGGTTAGGTTAGGTTAGGTTAGGTTAGGTTAGGTTAGGTTAGGTTAGGTTAGGTTAGGTTAGGTTAGGTTAGGTTAGGTTAGGTTAGGTTAGGTTAGGTTAGGTTAGGTTAGGTTAGGTTAGGTTAGGTTAGGTTAGGTTAGGTTAGGTTAGGTTTTTTTTTTTTTTTTTTTTTTTTTTTTTTTTTTTTTTTTTTTTTTTTTTTTCCTGTCCGGGCGCCTGTAGGCCCGGCCCGCGAGCTATTCCCTAACTTTATCAGGGGTATTGGGGTTCTGGGTTACTATAAAGCTATTCTTCCTTTATTTTTATCTTTCCTTCTTACATATTATTCTTATATTATACATTGTTCTTATTACTATTTATTTACGTTTACGTTATATTACATATTTACTATATTTGTCTAAAGTTTATCCTAAAATACATTTCTTTTTCTTAACATCTATTTTACATCGATATTTCTTATTTTAGTTGAGTCAATATATAATCATATATATCTACAACTTATCTTTATGTATCTTTGTTTCTTTTTATTACTCTGTTTACAATTTCTGAGCAGTATTCCAGGAATACTTTTCTTACCCATTTATTTTCTATTATTTTACTTAGATTTCCAACGCTTATTTCGATTTCGATTTGCTGTTCGCATTCGTACCTTTCTTTCCCGTAAACTGGGCATTCCGTGATGATATGTATGCCCGATTCCTCCTTGACGGGATCACAGATGCACGATGGGCTCTCTCTGAGCTTAAAGCGATTTAAGTACGCAGAGAACCCACCGTGCCCGGTCAAAATTTGTGCGATGGTGCCTGTTATATTTAATTGTTTTAATATTTTATAAGCCGAACGGACATCCGGTAGAAACATCTTTGTCACCGCGGCAGTGTTTCCTTCGCTATATCTCCGGTTCCATTCACCAAGGGAATCCTCACGGATTTTCCGCTTGGCGAATGAAACCGGGAATTTGTCATAATGCGGTCGCGTCTTGGTATTTTGTGCTGCGTCTTTAGCCAGTTGGTCGGCTCTCTCGTTCCCCTCGAGCCCAGCATGGGCCTTTACCCAGAAGAGTTGCACCAGTTTACCCTGGTTTGCACATTCTTCTAGGTTACGCCGGATCTGGACTGCGAGGGGGTGGAGTGCATAGGTATTGGTGATTGTTTCCAGCGACGACCTTGAGTCCGAAAATATTCCGAAGCTACTTTTATTGCTACTTAACGCCTCTTTTGTAGCCTCACATATAGCAAGCAATTCGGCCTGGAATACCGTGCAGTAAGACGACAGCTTCAATTTCCGGTTTTTGGTTTCGGTGGCATTGCTCCAAAGAGACAATGCCGCACCAACCTTGCCATCAATCTTGCTGCCGTCTGTGTATACTTGGACTGCTTGTGTACTTTGGGTTTCCACCTGTTCTCGGTCTTCCAGGCACATGAATGGCGTTGTTTTATGGTTTGCTGGGTGAGGTGTGTCCGTGTATGCTGTTTTCCGCTCGATCTCCCTATCTCCTAGTCCTGGCTGTGGTATCCCCCTCCTCGCTTCATAAAGCTTAGCTGCTTCTTGAATTCTGAGATCGAGGGGCAATATCCCAGCCAGTACCAGTGCCGAGTTTAAGGAGACCGTGCGGTAGGCTTTGCACAACTTTTGTGCAAAACCTCTTTGTACAGAATTTAGCTTGTTCTGGATTCCTATTTTCTTGGTCGCCGCTGCCCAAGCGCTCGCTCCATACATTATGACAGGTTCGACTACCGCCGTGTATATGATTCGGATGACTTCAGGATGCAGCCCCCAGTTTATTTTTGCGGCTCTGGACAACTGCTTGTAAATATTTGAGGCTTTTACACACACGTAGCTAGTGTGTGTATTAAACGTAAGTTTGTTGTCGATCCAGAGCCCTAGCAACTTTATTTCCGTCGACATAGCTATGTCGACCCCGCCCATGTGCAGGGCTGGGGTGTCGAACTTTAATTTTTTAGTCACCACCATCGCGTTTGTTTTGTGAGGTGCAAATTTCAATTTATTTCGTTTTCCCCAGTCATGCACGTGAGCGAGGGCTTCATTAGCCTGTCGCTGGACCTCAAGTGCGCTGTCCCCATCCAGCACCAGAACAACGTCATCGGCGAAGGCTTGGCAGTACACACCTTGGCTGTAGAGACTCTGTAACAATGGGTCGATAAGGAGATTCCATAGAATCGGTCCTCCTATCGACCCTTGTACGCAGCCTTTGGTGGTCTCCATCTCTATTTCTTCGCCGGCGTATCTGAGCCCGACGGCTCTCCCCTTTAGGTAACTGTCGATGAGACGTCTGGTGTTTATAGGGCACCTCTCCTCGGCCAGTCTCACCCGTATGGCTGGCCACCACGCGCTATCGAAGGCCCCCTCTATGTCCAGCGATATTACAGTGGTTAGTTTTTTGTCATAAAGCTTTCCGCGAATATGCTTAGTTAGATCATAGAGGGCGTCTTCGGTACTCCTTTGTGGTAGAAAGCCATACTGGCGCGGACTAAGCCTAGGCGTTAAGTGCCATCGTACGCGGGTCATCAGCATTTTTTCCAGAAATTTTCCCATCACTGGCAAAAGTCCTATAGGCCTGTGGGACTTCGGTTCCGTGTATGTTTCTTTACCTGGCTTCCGTAGGATAACTACGGTTGCCTTTTTCCACAGAGATGGGAAGTAGCCTAGTTCCAGGCACTTATTTGCAAGTGATAGGAAAACTTCTGGTTTCCTGTATATGGCTGCTCGACAGATGTCCGAGGTTAAGCCGTCGGCCCCAGGGGCTTTTTTAGGATTAAAACTGTCCACGGCTTGTCGCAGTTCATCGTGAGTAAAGGGAGGATCGTGTGTCTCATTTTGTTCCTGGACGTTTACCTGATCCGCCTTGACCCTTATTTGCGTATGTTCGGGGCTGTCATCTTCTTTTCTATCGGTCGGGTAGAATGTATGAGCAAGGAGCTCTGCGGAATCCCTAGGACTGAGTGTAACCCCATTTCTTGTGAGGGGTATATCCTCGTGGCGTTTTGTTGTTCGTCCTATTACTCGGTAAATACCCTCCCATACGGTTTCTTTGTCTTGTTTTCCGCAGAACTCCTTCCAACTACTTATTTGTGCTTTTTTAGCTTCATTCTCATATTTTTCTTTTGATTCCAGGTACTTCGCGACAACTCCTTCCCTCCGGTCTGGTGCTGCACAACGGACTCTGCGCTTCCTGGTGGCGGTCTCCTTCTTCAGCCTGGCGAGCTCTTCTGACCACCATGGTAAGTTTATTCCTATTTTTGTTTTTATTTTTGGGATATTACTATTACATGATTTTACTATTATGTTTGTGTACGTGATTATAAAATTTTCTAATTCCTGTGCGTTGTTAATATTTTCTATTTTTATTTTATTAATGTTGTTTTCCATAAAAAAATTATCCAAATCTGTCTGAAATTGTCCCCAGTTAGCTTTCCCGGTATAATATAACCTTGTTGTACGTTTTACTTTTGTACCTTTCTCTCTTTTTATGTTAATCTTAAATAATATGGTGTTGTGGTCGGAGCTCGTCATGCCTTCGTCGAGTTGCCAGTCGTCCACCAGGTCCAGCAGGTCAGCCGTGCATGCTGTGACGTCTACAAAACTACTGTAGACTCTACCACCTCTGATTGTGAAGAATGAGGGAGAAGTGTTGTCGTTCAGCACCTGCAACCCCAGATTTTCGAATACCCCAGCCAAATCCTTGCCTCTGTCGTCTTCAACCGGGCTACCCCACCATGGGCTCTTTGCGTTCGCATCTCCTCCCACTATGATGGTTCTGCCAACGTGTTTTGCTATTCTGCTCAATTGCCCTATGTATGTATCTATTGGGTGCGGATAAGGTTCAAAGTAAAAGGATATGACGTGGATTTCCCACGCGCTTGTCCTGACCTTCACCACCACTATGTTAGGTGTGGTGAGGTCAGGACACTGGACGACATCTAGGTCATCGTCGAATATGGCTATGGCAGCCTTGACAGGGCCATCGTCCAGTTTCGCGTTTTGGAAAATCCTCGCCCCTCTATAGTCTCTCACTTGTCCCACCGCACCCACATATGGCTCTTGGAGCAGTGCAATAGCTATTTTCCTCCTTGTCGCCTCGATCATGAGTTCATTCGTTGCGAGTGCCATCCTACGGAGGTTCGCTTGGGCGACAAGGTAGGGTCTACCGCTGGCAGAGTCAATGGGGGCGCCCGGGACCACCTTAGCAATACGCTACTGACGTTCGTGCCAGTGCGTCCCACTTCTGTCTCACCGGGCAGTCTGTGCTGAAAGCGTTGTGGTCGGATCTGTCTTGTTTGGTGCGTGTACAGTTACAGCACGACGGTGTGATCCGGGCGTGCCAATCCTCACATTCCTGCTTCATATGCGGGCCGCCACAGTGGCTGCATTTCGGCAGAGTATCTTTGCAGAGACGTCTGCCGTGTCCATAGCCCAGGCAGAGCGAGCACTGAATGAGTGGCGATTGATCAGCCACTCTCACTCGCTGCAGATCTACGTGCACTGCCTCGGCCTGGACCATGCGCTGCCACAGGATCGGGGAGACCCTGAGCACTATGCTGCAGGTGTGCGGATTTCTGGCACGTTTTTTATATGCCACGGTTACTCTGTCGTTTTCCCTATCGACGTCCTGGAAGATCGCCTTGTTCTGAGTTCTCAAAGACCTCAGGACGTCCTCATCGGTGTTAAGTTGCAGGACGTCTTTAAGGATCACGAGAGGGTCCTTATTTTTAACTTCCTCAACGTTCAGCTCATTCGCTCCCGCTAATCTTTCTTTAATTTTGGCCCTTCCTTCCTCTGTCCTACACCCCAGAATCACCTTTCGGTCCCTCGCCTTTCGGACTCTGTCTACCTGCACTCCTCCCTCACTAGCATTGACCACTTTACGGATCCGGTCTAAGATTTCATCTCCCGTTTCCGCGCTGTCCTTTGCTGTGACCACGACTGAGTGCAGTGCAGTGTGTACCGAAGGCTGCCCCCGGGTTACCGCCGCCGCCACGCTGGCGTAACTCTTTCGTTCTAAGCTTTCCTTTAAAATCTCTATTTTTTCATTATTTTCCCTAGCCAATTCGTTATTTTCTTTAATTAATTCAATCTGTTTTTTCATCATACATTCTATATCTTTAATATCTTCTCTTCTCGCCATTCCTTCTATACTCTCCGGCTCCCCAGACTTGGGTATCGTGCCTCGAACTCTGGCCGTTTCTGCCTCCTCCACCAACTGACAGAGACGGTCAATGTCAAAGTGCACCTCCAGTTTTACGTCGCGTCGTAGGTTGCCAGAGAGGTTCAGGTTGGTCTTCGCCCTTTGGACGCATGCCTCAGCCTCCGCTATCCTATCCGCGTATTTGCAACTTTCTACTCTGGGTAGGCATTCGGTCGTCTTCGTCAACGGCTTACCGGTCGTAGCGACAGGTTTAGGCTTTGAGAGCCCCGCTGCAGCTATCTTTCTCGTCATCTCGGCCGATAACCTCCGCACTGCAGGGTTCGGCTTTAGAGGTGCGGTCGTCGATGCTTTGGTGGGAGTGAGGCTGAGTTGGTTCTGGTCCGGGGCGACGCTCTGTTGTACACTGGTACTCGTAGAGCCCTCGGTCTCGGTCACTGACCCGGCGAGAGTGACCGTAACGTTAGCATCCTCGCTTTGGGTTGCGGGCTTTGCAGGGGTTCGGTACATGTTCAAGAGATGCTATGGGATTTCTCGCGGTAAGTATTTATTTAGTTATGGTTTTTAAAATTGTAAAAGTTGTAAACACGTATAAAATTGTATTAAATTATGTTAAATAGTTAAAATATTAAAATTATGTAAATAATGTGTCAATTTTGTTTGATACAGGTATGTTTGTATCGTGTTACTAATATGTTTTATCTGTTTCAGGTGCTGTTCCCGGATGGAGCTGCCGCGCGGAGATCGAGTGTGATGATACTATTTATAATGTTTTATGTTTCAGATCCCGTCGTTGGATGGATGGAGCTGCTAACCAGGGGTCTTCAACTGAGCGTCAAGCTGAGTTTCGGAACCTTATAAGTAAGTAATCCGGGTCAAAATACAAGTAAACAATAAACCTGGGTCAATAAACCTGAGTATAGGCCAATATAGCCTCGGTCGGAAAGGTACGAAGTTGTCAGTCTACTAAGTAATTATAGCAGCTTATCGAGTCTTTATTCCAATCTGTTATAGTTGAAACAAAAACTTTTAAAACGTTTGCACCTTTTTTCCGTCTAGCGGCGGTTCGTCTCCGGATGCAGGTTAAAGACAAGAAAACAACAATAAACTTACAATAGAATCAGATATCTGTCGGAAGGACTGTATCGGTCTGATATCTCGCTCAGCAGTGATGTCAAACACCTATTTTACAAAATATCAAATAGGATAAACACAAGGTTACAATGATATGCAATGTATTAACACAAATATTTGTGGTGTCTGGTCACAGTCTAGCTGTTGCAGTCTTGTGCTTAGTGCTAATACACAATAATAATAAAACTAAACTATTAAAATAGTATTTGTTACTAATAGTATATGTTGGTTATGTACTAATTAATTTTACTTTATGTTGCAGATGGCGAGTGCGGCGTGCAGCGGACAGCGGACGGCCGCAGGTCGTCGCGGCGGGCACAGGGAGGTATGTAAGTGCTTATCTACAGGTAATTTTATATATTTGCAGGTATGTATACTCCCGACGCGCAGCAGAGCTACAGCAGCACTCCCGGTGTCCGACGCTACGAAACAAACACGCGGCACTGCACCTCGAACCCGGTATGTATATAATGACAGCAGATCCAAATTTACTAAATGTATATAAGGTTGGGGCCGTTTAATAATTTTGAAATATTAAAATTTTAAAATTTTCAGCAAAAAATTTGAGTTTTGGGCAGTCTCGAAATAGTTATGACACTATGTACGTAGTACATAGATGCCAATCTTGTTCTCAGAATTTCGTTATCTCTTGCCGTTCCCGAGATACGGCGACTCAAAGCGCGCGGCAGGTGTCGCGCTCACCACCACGCCGGGTTCCCGCTCGCGGTGTAAAGCACCGTGCGGGTGACGCGCGCGGCGCGGGCGGGGAGTACGGGACGGAGGAGATGGCGCGCGGCAGGCTCCGCCTCTCACGGTCGGGGGCGGGGCTTAGCCTCTCGGTTTCAAAATGGCCGACCGACGGCGCTGGAACTATTATGTCTTCTGTGGCAGGGAAATAACTCCACTATCACTAGACTGATAACAGAGGAATGCGGCGCCGTAACTCGCTCAAAAATGAACCGATTTAATTTTAATTTTTTGCGCTCGTCAGGGGAGGTACGTGTGTATGTGTTTTGCAAAACTGGTCAAATAATTTTCAAAATATAGGGGGTATGATTCTAGGTTAGATATAAAATTAATAATTATGGGAGAATGAAAAATAAAATAAAAACGAAGTGAAATAAAAAGTCGAAAATTTTTATAAAAGTCGAGGGTATGAAAATAAAAAGTCGGCAAAAATTTAATAAAAACGACCTAGCGGGGACTTCACTGCCCGCTGTACTGAACTATAGGGGAGATACTTATTTTCGTGTGTATGCAAAAATTTTATCAAAAAATAAATAAAGTTTTCTGGGGTGAGGAGGGGTCAAAGTAAGGGGAGGGGGGTGCGATTCTGAGTCTCACAATTGTACAACTATAGATTTTTACTCAACTAAGCCCAAACACTTATCGATTCAAAGAAAAATGGAATAAAGTAAATTGAGAAGTGGGTATGAATATAAAAAGTAGGTACCCACTAAACGAATTTAAAACCGTCCAGGCCGGGGACTACACATACACTGTCATTAAAGGTTACACAGTTAAAATACAATACTTCAAGTTAAAAACCTGTGTCCAACTCCGCCTCGGTGCAATTTCAATTACCAATTTATTTTGCGGTTGGTAAAGTGGGAAGGTTCCGCTCAAAATATAAATACTACTAAAAAGCTGAAGCCAAAAATCCGAAACACAATAAACGAATAAATACTGAATGCACTGATAGCTCAAGAACAATGTTTTACAATTTACGATTGAACAAAGTTCAAAAATTTACATTTAACTTTAGTCCAAAAAATTTACAACTACATTTGTTAAGAAACCGTTTACGTAAATCGATTCCGAAAATGACCCCACCGAGAACTCAAGCTAGGAAAGAGTTTCTGGTGTCTATTTGTTCGTCCTCCGTAAAAAATAGCTTCTACGGCGGCAGAACAAATTTTCAACCCCCCGTTCCCGAGTTTGAGCCCCCGAAACACCTACCCCTAGTAACAGAAGCAGGTGCCCGATGGCGTACTTTCGGAATCAAACAACTTCAAGGTCCTTGCTCTTAAAAATCTAATTCAAACGGATTTGAATTCTCAGGTTCAGCAGCCCCCGGAACCAATAGTACAATTATCTTAAAGGTCTGAATGACCACCCGAAATTAAGTTCTTGTCAGGAGCGGAATTTAAAAATAATATTGATTAAATTTTAATCTAAAATATGTTACGAACGTTGTATCTTTCTAAAAATACACGTCAAAAATCTGAAATTTTATACAAGTATTTAGTTTGAAATATTAAACCTATTAAAATTTTGAAAAGAATCAGTTATCGATCAAATGAATTAGTTACAAATTTCTGAAATGTACCTTGATTTTAGGATCTCTATATTTTCGAAAGTTTCACACTTTTCAGCCTGAAAAAAGTGCCTCCCGGCTCCTTCCCAGCTTCCGCTTCTGGTCGTAGTCCTTCGGCTGGTCCACTTCTTCTGGAACCTGGTGCTGGTTTCCGCGTTTATTCTGGTTTTCCCGGTTTCCCTGGCGAGTTCACCCGGGAAAAATCCGGGACTCAGCCAAGTTCCAGCTCTCTCCAAGACCCTTCAAATTGCTCTTAAAGAAGAGTAGGTCGTCACTGAAGATCCGGCAGCGTTTTGATTTTAAAACTTTTTGTCGGTTTTGTTTAAGGTTTTTCCCGGTTTTTCTTCGATATCTCGGTCAAAAACAGTCCAAATTTCAAAATTTTTGAACACGGACTTCACTCACTTGTTTCCGCAAAGGAAAATATATTTTTCTTTGCGGTGCACGTCAAATAGCTATTTTTAAAGCAATTTCTTCTGCACTGGGCGAGTAAAAAATGTTAAAATATTTTGGAAAAAACTCCGGGCACGTAGTGAGCCTGTCGGATGCCAGGGCGCGACTGGTTAGGTTAGGTTAGGTTAGGTTAGGTTAGGTTAGGTTCCCCCCCCCCCCCCGGGGTGCGGTGCCGGCTACCTCCTCGAAGCTCATCCAGTACTATCCTTTGCGAATTCATTAATCCGGGGGGATGGTACTGGATTGGGCGGGTGCACCCTGGGTACGGTCAACAACTTCTCCTGAGTTTGGAGATCTTGTTGGCCGTAGCTAAAGTCCGGACTGGGGGGGAACTTCTGCGCACGCCCCTAAGCTTTTATTAGGAGCGCGCGCAGAAGATGGGGAAGGTGCTCGGCAGGAGGCTGAGCGGGCCAGGCAGGTGTGCCTGAGCCAGAGGGCCCTCCGCGTGTCCCTCTGATCAGCAGAGGGCACAGTGGATGGGCGAGGAGCGGTGAGTCTCGCCTGATGGGCGAGGAAGAGGGATGAGGGACGCCCCCGGTTGGTACTAACACTACCTCCGGGTGGATTGTCAGAGATCGGAACCCCGTTTGCTGCGCCAGTCACGTCTTGGCGCGTGCGATGGGACCGAGGGTCTTGGCTTAACCGCCCGGGCCGCGAGGAAGAAAACCTCTATAAAAAATCACCCCGAAGATTAAGCGGCGGCGCAGCGCGAGAATCTGCATGGCCACCGGGTTGGTTGGTCGATACTGCGTTCCCCGCGGGAGCCCAGTCGAAGCTCTGCGCGGGTTAAGCCCGTAGACTTACCCAGGTACAGGGGGCACTGCCTGGGTGGACCGTTTATATCCCCCATACTCGTGGGAACAGCAATGGAGAATCAATTAATTATTTCAAACAAAGCGGGAAAGGGGCAAGTCCCCGAAAATGATGAGAGTGACTCATCGTGTATGAGCAGGGTGTCGGCGGGATCGCAGTCACCCTGCGAAGGAAGGAAACGTGGGAGACCACGCACGACGAGGCAGGGCGATGGCAGCCGGTCGGGCTCCGATAGCGGGTCGGATGCTCCGGCTGCGAAGGTCGCCGCTGCGAAAGAGAAGCGAGGCAGAGGCAGACCGCCCACAACGGGCCAGTACGTCGGCCTCGCTCAAGCCAAAGCGGCTCTTGTGGCTGCAAAGCGGGAGGAGATGGAGCTTCGGGCCGAGCAAGAGGTTGCTGATATGGCCCGGACGCACCGTCTCTCGAGAGCAGCCTCCGACCGCATGTCGGAGTCTTCAGTATCGGCGGAGCAGGGGGATGAGCCCCTGGCCGTCGAGCTCAACAAGAGGGTCTTGGACTCCGTGGCCATCATCGAATCGGTGGCCACGAAGTCCAAGAACATCAAGGGCACGTTTGTGCGTGCCCTTAAGGACGCGGCTGTCTCCATTAAAGAGGCGGTGGAGGACCTCCGCAAGAGGTCCTCCTCGGACGAAACGAAGAGGTTGCAGGCGGCCAACGTGCGCCTGCAAGATGAAGTCACGGAGCTCCGGAAGGAGATGGTGGAGCTCCGTAGAGAATTGCTGCAGGCACTAGCTGCCCCGGCGTCGCGGCCCCCCGAGCGTTCATCGCCCGGCAGGGTCGAGGCACCGGGACCGCAAGGTGAGAACCTGGCGCAGACTTTACTGCGACAGGTAGGTGAAATGATGAGTGCGCGGTTCGAGGCCCTGGAGGAGCGCCTCCTGCCCGAGAAGCGCACTCGCCCCCCACTCGCAGTAGACCGCAGGAACCCCGTGGCCCCTGCGGCCTCCGTGGTAGTCGTGGACCGAAGGAACGAGTTCCGGAAAGTCCCGATCCCGGAGCCGCAGCCTGGTCAGTCGGGGATGCCTGCGGTCATGGACATGACTGATCCCCTTCCCCCTGAAACCCGCGAGGGTAAGAAGGGTAAGAAGGGGAAATTCGGCAAGAACACCGTGGCCAAGGGCAAACAGCCCGTGGCCACCAACACCGGACGTAACGCGACCCAAATGGCCAAAGTCCAGCCCGGCGTGAGCTGGGTGGAGGTGGCCAAGAGGGGTCGCAAGAAGAAGAGGGACGGCGCAGCGGCGACACCGGCACCATCGCAGGGGCTCCAACCCCAAGCGAGAGCCGCACAGCCGCAACGCGCTGCAAAGGATACGGTAACCTCTGTGAGGCAACCTAAACTCCGCGCTCCAAAATCGTCTGCCATTGTGCTGACGATCTTGCCAGGGGGTGCAGAGAAGGGCCTCACCTATGGAAAGGCCTTACAAAAGGCCAAGCAGGTAATAAACCTGCCCTCGCTTGGGATTGAGAGCATCCGGTTTCGCCAGGCAGTAACTGGGGCCCGGATGCTCGAAATCGAGGGCGAGTCGAGCGGGAACAAGGCGGACTCCTTCGCTGCGAAGCTGAAGGAGTTGTTTCCGGACACGGAACTCAGAGTCACCAGGCCGGTCAAAAATGCGGATTTACGCATATCCTGCCTGGATGACTCTGTCACAGGACAGGAATTGGCGGAGGCAGTTGCCCGCGTTGGGGAGTGTCGCCCCGACGCGGTCAAGGTTGGTGAGATCCGCCGTAGCGCTGCGGGCCTGGGCACCGCTTTCGTGCGTTGCCCGGTGACTGCAGCCAAGAGGGTGTTGGCGGGTGGCCGCCTCTTAGTAGGATGGGTGGCGGCGTCAGTAAGGTTGCTGACGCCGAGGCCATTGCGCTGCTTCCGGTGCCTCGAGGTGGGGCATGTCAGGGAGCAGTGCAAGGCTGAGATTGACAGGAGCGCATTGTGCTTCCGCTGTGGCCTACCTGGTCACAAGGCGAGCGATTGCTCGGCTGAGCCGCACTGCGCAGTATGCGCAGCAGCAGGTAAGCCAGCCGAGCATCGCGTGGGAGCCAGCGGGTGCGTCCCGCCTCCCAAGCAGAAGGGGAAGACCACAGCGGGACCGAAAGTCCCAGCGAGGATATCGTCTCCACCCCATGCTGGCACAGAGCCGGAGAGCATGGAGGTGACAGATGTGGACAGCGCATGCGCTCCGTGTCCCGCGGTTGAGTCTGGATCGAGGATCCCGACCGATCCAAAGATTGATACCCGGACGGTGCCCGAGAGCCCAGCCGAGCCGACGAGGGACGAGTCGGGCGAGTACAAAGCCGACTCCCACGCCTCAGGGTCGAGGGAAGTATCGGATGTCGACGTCCGGCGTATGCGGGTGAAATGTGAGTTTGCGGATAACCCTCCTACCGACTTCGAGGAAGGGCGTTTCGGCCCCGGGAGGGCAACGGTACGAAGAGCTGACGGTACACACGAGTTCCTCATGCACTTGGAGTTCCGGAGCTCTGCAACCGACGAGGAAGTGAGGGCGGCGGTGCTTCGCGTTGGAAAGTGCAGCCCCGAGGAAGTCGCGATCAGTGACGTATACGACCTTGAAGGAAGCAACAAGGGCCACGCCTACGTGCGATGCACGCAGGATATAGCCGACAACTTGTTGGAAGCCAAGTTCTTCTTGTAAGGATGGAGAGTAGCTGGACACTGGCGAGGGCCACGAGTGGCCCTCGCCAGTGTCCAGCGGGAACTCTGGGTGCCGGGTTCGAGGGAACCCGGCACCCACTCTAATGAGTCCCAAGTATGCGCGATGTGTGGAGTGTTCCGACACATCGCCACATAAGAGGGAGGAGCCCCATGCTCCTGAAGATGGGGTCCATTGGACCAGCGCTCGTCAGGGCTGCGGAGATTACTACAGCATGTACCGCAGCCCTGATGTTTGGCGATATGAAGGAACACCCCAGGTTTTTAGTGGGTAGGCCGTCCTTCTGACGGAGAATCCCACATAACCACCGCGCCCCCTCGGGCCGGTGGTATCTATTAAAGATTTTCCTGGGTAAAAAAAAAAAAAAAAAAAAAAAAAAAAAAAAAAAAAAAGGTTCCCCCCCCCCCGGGGTGCGGTGCCGGCTACCTCCTCGAAGCTCATCCAGTACTATCCTTTGCGAATTCATTAATCCGGGGGGATGGTACTGGATTGGGCGGGTGCACCCTGGGTACGGTCAATAACTTCTCCTGAGTTTGGAGATCTTGTTGGCCGTAGCTAAAGTCCGGACTGGGGGGGAACTTCTGCGCACGCCCCTAAGCTTTTATTAGGAGCGCGCGCAGAAGCTGGGGAAGGTGCTCGGCAGGAGGCTGAGCGGGCCAGGCAGGTGTGCCTGAGCCAGAGGGCCCTCCGCGTGTCCCTCTGATCAGCAGAGGGCACAGTGGATGGGCGAGGAGCGGTGAGTCTCGCCTGATGGGCGAGGTAGAGGGATGAGGGACGCCCCCGGTTGGTACTAACACTACCTCCGGGTGGATTGTCGGAGATCGGAACCCCGTTTGCTGCGACAGTCATGTCTTGGCGCGTGCGATGGGACCGAGGGTCTTGGCTTAACCGCCCGGGCCGCGAGGAAGAAAACCTCTATAAAAAATCACCCCGAAGATTAAGCGGCGGCGCAGCGCGAGAATCTGCATGGCCACCGGGTTGGTTGGTCGATACTGCGTTCCCCGCGGGAGCCCAGTCGAAGCTCTGCGCGGGTTAAGCCCGTAGACTTACCCAGGTACAGGGGGCACTGCCTGGGTGGACCGTTTATTTCCCCCATACTCGTGGGAACAGATATGGAGAACAATAAATTAATTATTTCACAAACTGAGGGAAAGGGGCCAGTCCCCGAATGGGATGAGTCTGACTCATCGTGTGTGAGCAGGGTGTCGGCGGGATCGCTTGCACTCAGCGAAGTACGGAAGCGTGGGAGACCACGCTTAAAGAGGCACGACGATAGCAGCCGCTCGCGCTCCGATAGCGGGTCGGATGCTCCGGCTGCGAAGATCGTCGCTGCGAAGGAGGAAAAGCGAGGCCGAGGCAGACCGCCCACTACGGGCCAGTACGTCGGACTTGCTCAAGCTAAAGCGGCTCTTGTAGCCGCACAGCGAGAGGAGATGGAGCTCCGGGCCGAGCAAGAGGTTGCTGAAATGGCCCAGGAGCACCGTCTGTCGAGAGCGGCTTCAGACCGTGGCTCGTTTTCATCGTACTCGTCGGAGGCAGGAGATGGACTCATGTCTTACGAGCATAACAGGAGGGTCCTGGACTCCGTGGCCATCATTGAATCGGTGGCCACGAAGTCCAAGAACATCAAGGGCACGTTTGTGCGTGCCCTTAAGGACGCGGCAGCCTCAATTAGAGAGAGCGTAGACGTCATCTGTAAGAGGTCCTCTTCAGATGAAACAAAGAGGCTGCAGGCCGCCAATGTGCGCCTGCAGAACGAGGTGAAGGAGCTCCGGAAGGAGATGTTGGAGCTCCAAAAAGAGATGAGGCAAACGCTGGCTGCCCCCGCGCCACGGCCCCCCGAGCGTTCATCGCCCGGCAGGACTGAGGCGCCGGGACCCCAAGGCGAAGACCTGATGCAGAACATCCTGCGACAGGTCGGAGGTATGATGAGTGCGCGGTTCGAGGCCCTGGAGGAGCGCCTCCTGCCCGAAAAGCGCACTCGCCCTCCACTTGCAGTCGACCGCAGGAACCCCGTGGCCCCTGCGGCCTCCGTGGTAGTCGTGGACCGAAGGAATGAATTCCGGAAAGTCCCGATCCCGGAGCCGCAGCCTGGCCAGTCGGGGATGCCTGTGGTCATGGACACGACCCTTCCCCTTCCCCCTGAAACCCGCGAGGGTAAGAAGGGTAAGAAGGGGAAACTCGGCAAGAACACCGCGGCCAAGGGCAAACAGCCCGCGGCCGCCAAAACCGGACGTGACGCGCCCCAAATGGCCAAAGTCCAGCCCGGCGTGAGCTGGGTGGAGGTGGCCAAGAGGGGTCGCAAGAAGAAGAAGGGCGGCAGCGCGGCGACACCGGCACCCTCGCAGGGGCCTCAACCCCAAGCGAGAGCCGCACAGCCGCGCAGTGCCGCAAAGGATAAGGTAACCTCAGAGAGGCAACCTAGACTCCGCGCCCCGAAGTCGTCTGCCGTCGTGCTGACGATTCAGCCTGGTGGTGTGGAGAAGGGCCTCTCCTACGGGAAGGCTTTGCAGAAGGCGAAGCAGACGATTGACTTGTCCTCGCTCGGGATCGAGAGCCTCGGGTTTCGCCAGGCAGCAACTGGGGCCCGAATGTTTGAGATCAAGGGCGAGTCAAGCGAGGACAAGGCGGACTCCCTTGCTGCAAAGCTCAGGATGATGTTCCCCGAGACGGAGTTGAAGGTCACCAGGCCGGTGAAATGCGCGGACTTGCGCGTTTCCTGCCTGGATGACTCTGTCACCGGAGAAGAACTGGCGGAGACAATTGCCCGCACTGGGGAGTGTCACCCCAGTGCGGTCAAAGTTGGCGAAATCCGCCGTAACGCTGCTGGACTGGGCACCGTTTTTGTGCGCTGCCCAGTTACTGCAGCAAAGAAGGTGCTGAAGGGTGGACGCCTTCTCGTGGGGTGGGTTGCGGCAACGGTCAGACTGTTGACGCCAAGACCCATGCGCTGCTTCCGGTGCCTCGAAGTGGGGCATGTTCGGGAGCAGTGCGAGGCGGAGGTTGACAGGAGCGCACTTTGTTTCCGTTGCGGTCAACCCGGTCATAAGGCAGGTGGTTGCTCGGCCGAGCCGCACTGCGCAGTATGCGCGACTGCAGGAAAGCCGGCCGAGCATCAGATGGGAGCCAGTGGATGCGTCCCGCCTCCCAAGAAGAAGAGGAGGACCGCAACGGGACCGAGAGTCCCAGCGAAGCCAAAGACGAAGATGCCTCCTCCACCCCGCGCTGACACGGCGCAGGAGAAGATGGAAGTGGTGGACGTGGACAGCGAGTGCGTCCCACCTCCCAGAGCCGCATCGGGAATGAGTGTCGCGGCCGAATCGGCGACAGACACCCAACTGCCCGAGAGCGAGGGAGAGTCCAGTAGGAGTGGAATGGACACCCATGCTGCAGGAGAGCCAAATCCGGCGGTGGTCCCTGATAAGGGACGCAGAATCTCCGGACCTCAGCGGGTTAAAATCGAGACACTGCAGGACCACTACTTCGATTACGAGGAGAGGAAGTTTGTTCACTCGGGGGCTGCAGAGGTGAAGGACCGGCCAGGTTCTGTCCTGCGCCTGAGCGGATTTCGGGGGTATATGCGCCGAGTTGCGTTGGCGCAACTGGTGTATAGAGAGACAGCTTGCCGCCACGAGGATATCGAGGTCAGCAAGATCCGTAGAGGGAATGTCAACTCCGTTTTGGTGTGCGTCCCAAAGGACGCAGCCAAAATGCTGATGGCGGCAGAGCTCTATCTATAGGGTTGGAATCCATCCAACCTTATAAATAGAGCTCAAATTGAGAGACGACCGGACACTGGCAGCGGCCACACTTGGCCGCCTCCAGTCTCCAGTGAGAACTCTGGGTGCCGGGTGTGGGGAAACCCGGCGTCCACACTAATGAGTTCAGGGTATGCGCGATGTGTCACGTGTTCTGACACATCGCCATATGAGAGGGACGAGCCTCAGGCTCCCGCGAAAGGGGTCCACTGGACCGGCGCTTGCCAGGGCTGCGGAGAATGCGACAGCACGTCCCGCGACCCTGACTGCAAAGCGATCTGAGGGAACACCCCAGGTTTTTAGTGGGTAGGCCGCCCTTCTGGCGGAGATTCCCACATAACCACCGTGCCCCCCCGGGCCGGTGGTATCCATCAAGGATTTTCCTGGGTAAAAAAAAAAAAAAAAAAAAAAAAAGGTTAGGTTCCCCCCCCCCCCGTGGGTTCCCGCCTTGTCGGGGCGGGGGGGCTGAGTAACCGCAGGCAGCACACTGCGGTGAAACTAAGAGGAACCCGAGGTGGGGCTGCGTCTCCGGGCTTTACCTCCCAAGCCCGTGTAGAGGCGGCCTAAGTAGGTTGAGTGCCGTATGGGAGGCACTGCAACTGAGGCGGGCTGCAGCGTTGTAGCGGCAATGCAGCTGAAGGTTGGAAGCCGCGGCGGGAGAGGACTGCTGGTGTTTCGTTGCCACTTTCCCTACCTTCCGCGGCTTCGACGGGGTCGCCACCGTTTGATGGCGGACGCGGTGGGGTCGCAGGGGAAGAGGCGTGTCGGTATGGCGTTAGCCGCTCTCCCTATCCTCTGCGACCGTAGTGGCAGGCACGGGGCCACTCATCTGACCCGTTGCACGGGGACCAAGGGCGTCCGGACATGGAGCTGTCTGGCGCCCGTTTGCTGGTCTGGTCCCAGAGGAGGCTGACGATGTGTCCAGTATTCAGACACATCGTCATCGTGTAGGAGGAGCGTAGCTTCTCGAGGTGGAGCCCGCAAGGGCTAGCGCTGTCGGGGTCACGGTGGAGTGCGAAAGCGGACCCGCGTGATCTCGACTCTGAGCGCCGAAGGTGGAATACTCCAGGGTTTTAGTGGGTAGGCTGCCCTTCTGGCAGAGAGTCACACATACCCACCCTGCCCGCTCCAGGGCCGGTGGCATCCATAAAGGATTTCCCTGGACAAAAAAAAAAAAAAAAAAAAAAAAAAAAAAGGTTAGGTTCCCCCGGGGTGCGGTGCCGGCTACCTCCTCGAAGCTCATCCAGTACTATCCTTTGCGAATTCATTAATCCGGGGGGATGGTACTGGATTGGGCGGGTGCACCCTGGGTACGGTCAACAACTTCTCCTGAGTTTGGAGATCTTGTTGGCCGTAGCTAAAGTCCGGACTGGGGGGGAACTTCTGCGCACGCCCCTAAGCTTTTATTAGGAGCGCGCGCAGAAGATGGGGAAGGTGCTCGGCAGGAGGCTGAGCGGGCCAGGCAGGTGTGCCTGAGCCAGAGGGCCCTCCGCGTGTCCCTCTGATCAGCAGAGGGCACAGTGGACGGGTGGGGAGGGATGTGCCCGGTATGTACTTACACTACTGCCGGGCTTAACGTCGGAGATCGTAACCCCAATTTGCGGCGACAGTCATGTCTTGGCGCATGCATCGGGGCCGAGGGTCTTGGCTTAACCACCCGGGCCGCGAGGAAGAAAACCTCTATAAAAAATCACCCCGAAGGTTAAGCGGCGGCGCAGCGCGAGAATCTGCATGGCCACCGGGTTGGTTGGTCGTTACTGCGTTCCCCGCAGAGGGCCAGTCGAAGCCTCGTGCGGGTTAAACCCTAGACTTACCCGGGTACAGGGGGCACTGCCCGGGTGGACCACATATTTCCCCCATACTCGTGGGAACAAAATGTCTAAAGAATTTGTTATAACACACCACACAGAGGGAAAGGGGCTAGTCCCCGACGATGATGGGTCGGACGACTCATCGTGCAGGAGCTACGTGTCGCTGAGCTCAGCGGCACCTAGCGACAGGAGAAAGCGTGGGAGACCACGGACGAGGAGAAGCGGCAGCGACAGCGGCTCGAGCTCTGGCAGTGGGTCAGATGCTCCAGCAGCAAAGGTCGTTGCCGTCAAGGAGAAAAGAGGCAGAGGCCGACCGCCCACCACGGGCCAATACGTCGGCCTCGCCCAAGCAAAGGCGGCGCTCATAGCCGCCCACAAGGAAGAGATGAAGCTCCGGGCCGAGCAAGAGGTTGCGGATATGGCCCGGACGCAACGTCTCACGAGGTCGAGCACTCCAAGGAGCTGCCCGGCCCCAATGGAGCAGGAGGATGAGCCTCTGGCCGCGGAACTGGCCAGGAAAGTCCTGGATTCCGTGGCCATTATCGAATCGGTGGCCGTAAAGTCCGGTAACCTTAAGGGCACATTTACCCGTGCCCTTAAGGATGCATCGGCCTACATAAAAGAGGCGGTGGAGGAACTCCGCAAGAGGTCCTCATCGGACGAGACGAGGAGACTGCAGGCCGCCAACAAGCGCCTGCAGGAGGAGGTCAACGAACTCCGCAAGGAGATGGTTGACCTCCGAAAGGAAATGCGCGGGGGAACGCCTGGTGCTCTCTCCACGCCGCAGCCCCCCGGGCCATCTTCGCCCGGCAGGGCTGCGTCGCCGAGACTCACAGGCGAGCTGCTCACGCAGCAGATATTGAGGCAGGTCGGGGGCATGATGAACACGCGGCTTAAGGCGTTGGAGGATCGTCTCCCGCCCGAACCGCGAGTTCGCCCCCCACTTGCAGCCGACCGCAGGAACCCCGTGGCCTCTGCGGCTTCCGTGGTAGTCGTGGACCGAAGGAACGAGTTCCGGAAAGTCCCGATCCCGGAGCCGCAGCCTGGTCAGTCGGGGATGCCTGCGGTCATGGACGTGACCCATCCCCTTCCCCCTGAAACCCGCGAGGGTAAGAAGGGTAAGAAGAGGAAATTCGGAAAAGACACCGTGGCCAAGGGCAAACAGCCCGCGGCCACTACCGGACGTGACGCGCCCCAAATGGCCAAAGTCCAGCCCGGCGTGAGCTGGGTGGAGGTGGCCAAGAGGGGCCGCAAGAAGAAGAAGGGTGGTGATGCGGCAACACCGGCTCCCTCGCAAGGGTCTCAGCCCCAAGCGAAAGCCGCGCAGCCGCGCCGCGCCACTAAGGAGGTGAAACAGAAGACAAGGCAACCTAAACTCCGCGCCCCAAAATCGTCAGCCATCGTGCTGACGATTCAGCCTGAAGGTGCGGAGAAGGGCCTTACGTACGGAAAGGCCTTGCTGATGGCAAGGTCTAAAATAGACACGGCCTCGCTCGGGATCGAGCATGTCGGGTTCCGTCAGGCAATGACGGGGGCCCGGATGCTCGAGGTGTACGGCGAGGCCACCGAGGACAAGGCGGACTCCTTTGCTGAAAAGCTTAGAGAGGTGTTCCTCGGTCTGGACATTCGAGTCACCAGGCCGGTCAAGTGTGCAGACATGCGCATTTCCGGCCTGGACGACTCAGCAACTGGACGGGAGTTGGCGGAGGCTATTGCCCGCGTCGGGGCGTGTCGCTCCGATGCGGTCAAAGTCGGAGAAATCCGCCGCAGTGCCGCAGGCCTGGGCACCGCTTTTGTGCGGTGCCCAGTGGCTGCAGCCAAAAAGGTGTTGACGGGCGGCCGTCTTTTAGTGGGCTGGGTTTCGGTGAAGGTCAAGCTGCTGACGCCGAAACCCTTGCGATGCTTCCGGTGTCTCGAAGTGGGGCATGTCCGGGAGCATTGCAAGGCTGAGGCCGATCGGAGCAACCTATGCTTCCGATGCGGCCAACCAGGTCACAAGGCGGGCGATTGCTCGGCCGAGCCGCACTGCGCAGTATGCGCAGCAGCAGGAAAGCCGGCCGGGCATCGCTTGGGAAGCAGCGGATGCGCACCGCCTCCCAAGAAGAAAGGAACGGCCACATCGGGGCGTGGTACCCCGCGTGCGAAAGCACCCCATCCACCCAGCGCTGCTCCAGCGCCGGGTAGGATGGATGTGGCCTAGGACGTGACGGACGACTGGGCATCGGCGACGGCCACTACCACGTGGCCCTCTCCAGTCCCCAGAGAAACTCTGGGTGCCAGGTTCGGGGGAACCCGGCGCCCACTTTCAAGAGTTCCATGTATGCGCGATGTGTCACGTGTCCGACACATCGCCATATGAGAAGGAGGAGTCCCAGACTCCTGTGAAGGGGTCCACAGGACCAGCGCTCATCAGGGCTGCGGGGAGTACGACAGTCTGTACCGCACGCTGATGTTAGGCGATTTGAGGGACACCCCAGGTTTTTAGTGGGTAGGCCGTCCTTCTGACGGAGATTCCCACATAACCACCGTGCCCCCCCTGGCCGGTGGTATCTATTAAAGATTTTCCTGGGTAAAAAAAAAAAAAAAAAAAAAAAAAAAAAAAAAAGGTTAGGTTCCCCCCCGGGGTGCGGTGCCGGCTACCTCCTCGAAGCTCATCCAGTACTATCCTTTGCGAATTCATTAATCCGGGGGGATGGTACTGGATTGGGCGGGTGCACCCTGGGTACGGTCAACAACTTCTCCTGAGTTTGGAGATCTTGTTGGCCGTAGCTAAAGTCCGGACTGGGGGGGAACTTCTGCGCACGCCCCTAAGCTTTTATTAGGAGTGCGCGCAGAAGCTGGGGAAGGTGCTCGGCAGGAGGCTGAGCGGGCTAGGCACGTGTGCCTGAGCCAGAGGGCCCTCCGCGTGTCCCTCTGATCAGCAGAGGGCACAGTGGACGGGTGGGGAGGGATGTGCCCGGTATGTACTTACACTACTGCCGGGCTTAACGTCGGAGATCGTAACCCCAACTTGCGGCGACAGTCATGTCTTGGCGCATGCAATGGGGCCGAGGGTCTTGGCTTAACCGCCCGGGCCGCGAGGAAGAAAACCTCTATAAAAAATCACCCCGAAGGTTAAGCGGCGGCGCAGCGCGAGAATCTGCATGGCCACCGGGTTGGTTGGTCGTTACTGCGCTCCCCGCAGAGGCCCAGTCGAAGCCTCGTGCGGGTTAAACCCTAGACTTACCCGGGTACAGGGGGCACTGCCCGGGTGGACCGCATATTTCCCCCATACTCGTGGGAACAAAATGCTTAAAAAAGAATTTGTCATCACACACCACACAGAGGGAAAGGGGCTAGTCCCCGACGATGATGAGTCGGACGGCTCATCGTGCAGGAGCTACGTGTCACTGAGCTCAGCGGCACCTAGCGACAGGAGAAAGCGTGGGAGACCACGGACGAGGAGAAGCGGCAGCGACAGCGGCTCGAGCTCTGGCAGTGGGTCAGATGCTCCAGCAGCAAAGGTCGTTGCCGTCAAGGAGAAGAGAGGCAGAGGCCGACCGCCCACCACGGGCCAATACGTCGGCCTCGCCCAAGCAAAGGCGGCTCTCATAGCCGCCCACAAGGAGGAGATGAAGCTCCGGGCCGAGCAAGAGGTTGCGGATATGGCCCGGACGCAACGTCTCACGAGGTCGAGCACTCCAAGGAGCTGCCCGGCCCCAATGGAGCAGGAGGATGAGCCTCTGGCCGCGGAACTGGCCAGGAAAGTCCTGGATTCCGTGGCCATCATTGAATCGGTGGCCGTAAAGTCAGGGAACCTTAAGGGCACATTTACCCGTGCCCTTAAGGAGGCCTCGGGCTACATAAAGGAGGCGGTGGAGGAACTCCGCAAGAGGTCCTCATCGGACGAGACGAGGAGACTGCAGGCCGCCAACAAGCGCCTGCAGGAGGAGGTCAACGAACTCCGCAAGGAGATGGTTGACCTCCGAAAGGAAATGCGCGGGGGAACGCCTGGTGCTCTCTCTACGCCGCAGCCCCCCGGGCCATCTTCGCCCGGCAGGGCTGCGTCGCCGAGACTCACAGGCGAGCTGCTCACGCAGCAGATATTGAGGCAGGTCGGGGGCATGGTGAACACGCGGCTTAAGGCGTTGGAGGATCGTCTCCCGCCCGAACCGCGAGTTCGCCCCCCACTTGCAGCCGACCGCAGGAACCCCGTGGCCCCTGCGGCTTCCGTGGTAGTCGTGGACCGAAGGAACGAGTTCCGGAAAGTCCCGATCCCGGAGCCGCAGCCTGGTCAGTCGGGGATGCCTGCGGTCATGGACGTGACCCATCCCCTTCCCCCTGAAACCCGCGAGGGTAAGAAGGGTAAGAAGGGGAAATTCGGAAAGGACACCGTGGCCAAGGGCAAACAGCCCGCGGCCACCACCGGACGTGACGCGCCCCAAATGGCCAAAGTCCAGCCCGGCGTGAGCTGGGTGGAGGTGGCCAAGAGGGGTCGCAAGAAGAAGAAGGGTGGTGATGCGGCAACACCGGCTCCCTCGCAAGGGTCTAAGCCCCAAGCGAAAGCCGCGCAGCCGCGCCGCACCACCAAAGAGACGGGAAACAAGGTCAGGCAACCTAAACTCCGCGCCCCAAAATCGTCAGCCATCGTGCTGACGATTCAGCCTGAAGGTGCGGAGAAGGGCCTGACGTACGGAAAGGCCTTGCTGATGGCAAGGTCCAAAATAGACACGGCCTCGCTCGGGATCGAGCATGTCGGGTTCCGTCAGGCAATGACTGGGGCCCGGATGCTCGAGGTGTACGGCGAGGCCACCGAGGACAAGGCGGACTCCTTTGCTGAAAAGCTCAGAGAGGTATTCCTCGGTCTGGAAATACGAGTCACCAGGCCGGTCAAGTGTGCAGACATGCGCATTTCTGGCCTGGATGACTCAGCAACTGGACGGGAGGTGGCGGATGCTATTGCCCGCGTCGGGGCGTGTCGCTCCGATGCGGTCAAAGTCGGAGAAATCCGCCGCAGTGCCGCAGGCCTGGGCACCGCTTTTGTGCGGTGCCCAGTGGCTGCAGCCAAAAAGGTGTTGACGGGCGGCCGTTTGTTGGTGGGTTGGGTTTCGGTGCAGGTCAAGCTGCTGACGCCGAAACCCTTGCGATGCTTCCGGTGTCTCGAAGTGGGACACGTCCGGGAGCATTGCAAGGCCGAGGCCGATCGGAGCAACCTATGCTTCCGATGCGGCCAACCTGGCCACAAGGCGGGCGATTGCTCGGCCGAGCCGCACTGCGCAGTATGCGCAGCAGCAGGAAAGCCGGCCGGGCATCGCTTGGGAAGCAGCGGATGCGCACCGCCTCCCAAGAAGAAAGGGACGGCCACATCGGGGCGTGGTACCCCGCGTGCAAAAGCACCCCATCCACCCAGTGCTGTTCCAGCGCCGGGTAGGATGGATGTGGCCTAGGATGTGACGGACGACTGGGCATCGGCGACGGCCACTGCCACGTGGCCCTCTCCAGTCCCCAGGAAAACTCTGGGTGCCAGGTTCGGGGGAACCCGGCGCCCACTATCAAGAGTTTCATGTATGCGCGATGTGTCACGTGTCCGACACATCGCCATATAAGAAGGAGGAGTCCCAGACTCCTGTGAAGGGGTCCACAGGACCAGCGCTCATCAGGGCTGTGGGGAGTACGACAGTCTGTACCACACCCTGATGTTAGGCGATCTGAGGGACACCCCAGGTTTTTAGTGGGTAGGCCGCCCTTCTGGCGGAGATTCCCACATAACCACCGTGCCCCCCCGGGCCGGTGGTATCCATCAAGGATTTTCCTGGGTAAAAAAAAAAAAAAAAAAAAAAAAAAAAAAAAAAAAAAAAAAAAAAAAAAAAAAAAAAAAAAGGTTAGGTTCCCCCGGGGTGCGGTGCCGGCTACCTCCTCGAAGCTCATCCAGTACTATCCTTTGCGAATTCATTAATCCGGGGGGATGGTACTGGATTGGGCGGGTGCACCCTGGGTACGGTCAACAACTTCTCCTGAGTTTGGAGATCTTGTTGGCCGTAGCTAAAGTCCGGACTGGGAGGGAACTTCTGCGCACGCCCCTAAGCTTTTATTAGGAGCGCGCGCAGAAGATGGGGAAGGGACTCGGCGTTGCCGAGCGGGAGTGGGCAGACAGGGAAGACTGTCGGGAGTTGGTTGGCGTCTCGGCCCTGTGCCGAGTGGCGATGACGCAAGTCAGAGAGTTTCTCTCCGCGTGTCCCTATGAAGTTAGCATAGGGCACAGTGGATGAGACATGGTGAGGCTCAAGAGTGAGCATCGGTTGGTCCAAACGAGGATCGACGTGGAGGCGCATATTTATGTATATATTTATATAAGTATTTATGTATGTATAATCCTAATCCTAAGTTTTTAGTGCCCGGCGATGGGACGCATGGCTGCAGGGAGTAATAAATAAAAAATGCAGTCGCGAGGGCACCAACCCAGGCTGTCAGGCCTCAAAACTGACCACAAAAATTATGGCGAGTTACAAAAAGGAAATACTACCCCAGGTGGGTACCGTCGGTTCTGCTGACGGAGAATCCCACTCTCCCACGGGAGGCTGCCCCTCGTATTCTGGGGGGGGCAATAACCGCTTATCAAGAAATAAATGTAACAACGACGATGGCAAGAACATGGACAACGAATGCAATGTGAATCGGGTGAAGAAGAGTGGAGAGAATGAGGGAAATGATGAGAGTGACTCATCCTGTCTGAGCAGGGTGTCAGCGGCATCGCATACATCCAGCGAAAGACGGAAGCGTGGGAGACCACGAAGAAGGAGGCACGACGATGGCAGCCGCTCACGCTCCGACAGCGGATCGGATGCTCCGGCTACGAAGGTCGTCGCTGTGAAAGAGAAGCGAGGCAGAGGCAGACCGCCCACAACGGGCCAATACGTCGGCCTCGCCCAAGCTAAAGCGGCTCTTGTGGCCGCACAGCGAGAGGAAATGGAGCTCCGGGCCGAACAAGAGGTCGCTGAAATGGCCCAGGAGCACCGTCTTTCGAGAGCGGCCTCCGACCGAATGTCGGAGTCATCAGTGTTGATGGAGCAGGGGGATGAGCCCCTGGCCGTTGAGCTAAATAAGAGGGTCCTGGACTCCGTGGCCATCATTGAATCGGTGGCCACGAAGTCCAAGAACATCAAGGGTACGTTTGTGCGTGCCCTTAAGGACGCGGCTGCCTCCATTAAAGAGGCAGTAGAGGACCTCCGCAAGAGGTCCTCATCGGACGAAACCAGGAGGCTGCAGGCTGCCAACGTGCGCCTGCAAGATGAAGTCACGGAGCTCCGGAAGGAGATGGTGGAGCTCCGTAGAGAATTGCTGCAGGCACTAGCTGCCCCGGCGTCTCGGCCCCCCGAGCGTTTATCGCCCGGCAGGGCCGAGGCACCGGGACCGCAAGGTGAGGACCTGGCGCAGACTTTACTGCGACAGGTCGGCGGAATGATGAGTGCGCGGTTCGAGGCCTTGGAGGAGCGCCTCCTGCCCGAAAAGCGCACTCGCCCTCCGCTCGCAGGCGACCGGCGGAAACCCACGCAGCCCAGCTCGCCGGGTATGCCGTCGGTCCTGGACGAGACGCAGCCCTTCGCCCCTGAAACCCGCAAGGGTAATAAGGGGAAGAAGAGCAAAACTGGAATTGACACTGTGGCCAAGGGCCAAAAACCCGTGGCCACATACACTGGAGGGGACGTGCCTCAAATGGCCAAGATCCAGCCCGGCGTGAGCTGGGCGGAGATGGCCAGGAAGGGCCGTAAAGCAAAGAAGGGCGGTGCAGTGGCAACACTGGCACCACAACGCCGCGTCACAAAAGACGTGACAGCCTCAGAGAGGCAACCTAAACTCCGCGCCCCAAAATCATCTGCCATTGTGCTGACGATTCAGCCTGGGGGTGTGGAGAAGGGCCTCTCCTACGCGAACGCTATGCTAAAAGCAAAGCAAACGATTGACTTAGCCTCACTCGGGATTGCTTCGATGGGGTTCCGCAATGCGGCTACCGGCGCTCGAATGCTGGAGATCTCGGGCGAGTCAAGTGAAGAGAAGGCAGACTCTCTCGCTGCAAAGTTGAAGGAGATGTTCCCAGAAACAGAGTTAAGAGTCACCAGGCCGGTTAAAAGCGCGGATTTGCGCATTACCTGCCTGGATGACTCTGTCACCGGAGAGGAGTTAGCGGAGGCCATAGCCCGCACCGGGGACTGCCGCTCCGACTTGGTCAAGGTCGGCGAGATCCGCCGTAATGCTGCAGGCTTGGGCACTGCCTTCGTGCGTTGCCCGGTGGCTGCAGCTAAAAAGGTGTTGGCGGGTGGCCGCCTTCTTGTGGGATGGGTCGCGGCAGCGGTCAGATTGTTGACGCCGAGACCTATGCGTTGCTTCCGGTGCCTCGAAGTGGGGCATGTTCGGGAGCGGTGCAAGGCAGAGGTCGACCGGAGCGCACTGTGCTACCGTTGCGGCCAACCTCGCATGCCCGGGCATGGTCGGCGGGAAGTTCGGCCGTTAGACCCTCACAAGGGGACCGCACCCCTCCAAAAAGGTAAAAAAGAATGAAAGCGATTGTAAAGGTATTATGTCCCCGAATGGGTAGATCGGTTACGACCGGCAAATCCCGTCTTTCTACGGAAAGCTGCCCTTCGTACTACGGGGTGGGCACCAATCGCCAAAAGAGTGAGGAGGAGAAGTTAGGGAAAATGAAGAAAGCGGTAACGCAAATCGGGGATGTGCTCGGCGTGCACTTACACTGCCGTCGAGCAGGCCTGGGGAAATATACCCTGGCCAGCGTCCATGGGGGGAGGTACGCACTCCCTCCACCCGGTTCCGCACTGCCATCACAAAGACCCCCGTTAGCGTTAAGGGTGGTACGTGGTGCGCATGTGTTAGGGCCGAAGGGGACTTGCCTTTATTGGCCGGTCCCAGAGCAGGCAAGCTCGAAATTAAAAACCCGGGAGAACACCCGTAAAACCCTATGGATACCTGGGGACCTCCATAGTATGTACCCTTGCTTCCGGAATGGGCGTCACCCGGGAGTGTACCTTTTAGATCGGCCCTACTCGTGGGAACAAAACTATGATGACAAATTTTACTTTTTCTGACGAAGAGCGGGGGCGTAGCCCCGGAAACGCAGGAGATGACTCCGACTCCTCATTTAGGAGTTTGGTGTCGGTGACGAGCACGTCACCCGATAAGTTGAGTGCGAGGTCCGTGCTGAAGCGAGGTAGATCTCGAGAAACAAAGCGAAAGGCTGGAAGTGGCCTTGGCTCTGACGAGGAGGCAGAAGCTCCGGCTCCAAAGATGCCAACAGCGCGTCGAGGCAGAGGCCGACCGCCTACCACAGGCGAGTACGTCGGCCTCTCCCAGGCCAAGGCGGCTTTCGTAGCTGCACAGAGGCAGGAGTGGGAGCTGCAGGCGGAGCAGGAGGTCGGGGAACTGATCCTCACATTGCGCTCCAATAGATCGGCGGAGCAACTGCCCGATTTGGCAATGGAGGGATCGGAGGAGCTCGCCTCCGACATCAGGGAAAAGGTGCTGGCTTCCGTGGCCGTCATCAACAAGGTGGCCACAAAGTCCGGAAATCTAAAAGGCACGTTCCAACGTGCCCTGAAGGAGGCGGCCCTAACGGTCCAAGGCGCGCTGGCAGACCTGCAGAAGAGGTCCTCAACAGAGGAGACCCAAAAACTGCAGGCTGCCAACGCTCGCCTCCGAGAGGAAGTCGCGGAGCTCCGGAAGGAGATGACGGAGCTCCGTGCAGAGATGAGCAAGGCGCGTACCTTCACTCCTCCGCAGGCTTCGGGATCTGAGATCCGAAACGAGCCTCGTCCAGCGGAGGAGCTGGAGCAAGCGATTCTGCGGCAGGTGGGTGGGATGCTCAGTGCGCGTTTCGAGGCATTGGAGGAACGCCTCCTGCCTGAAAAGCGCATCCGCCCCCCCCTTGCCGCGGACCGACGAAATGACGCGGCTGGTACCGGCCGGGAGCCGGACTCTCCCATTGCGTCGACCTCGGCGCAAGTCCCGAAGCCCAAACCCAGCAAGGGCAAGGGCAAGGGGAAAGGAAAGTCCTCGGCTCCAGAAGCAGGACCCCCGAAAGCGGCTGCCCCTCCTGCCCCTGCGTCACAGCCTCCCACTGAGGCTTGGACGGAGGTCGTTATGCGGAAGGGGAGGCCGAAGAATCGGCAACCGCGGCCCGCAAAGGCCGCGCAGGCGGAGAGGCCCCAGCCAAGAAATGTGGCCCCACAGGCGAAGGAAAAGCCTAAGAAGAAAGTCAGGATCCGCCCCCAGCGCACAGCAGCGGTAGTGATCACGCTGCTACCAGGGGCGAAAGAAAAGGGCCTGGATTACACCAGGGTGTTGGGCGAGGCCAGGTCCAAGCTAGACCTCAGCGGCTACCCGCCCCTAAAGATGAGAGCGGCAGCCACTGGGGGCCGCATAATAGAGGTTGCTGGCACGGAGCGGGCCGAAAAGGCTGACTCCCTGGCCTCAAAGCTCCGCGAAGTGTTTCAGGGCGCCGAGGGTGAAATCCGGGTGTCCCGGCCGGTCACCACTGCAGATCTACGAGTGAGCGGCTTGGACGACTCGGTCGGCACTCAGGAGCTAACCGAGTGCCTCGCCAAGGCCGGAGGCTGTGCCACGCTGGACCTAAAGGTTGGAGAAATAAGGAAAGGCGCGGCGGGCATGGGAACAGCCTTCGTACGGTGCCCTGCAATGGCCGCCAAAAAGATCGTGGCGGCCGGCAACCGGGTGTTGGTAGGCTGGGTGGCAGCGCGGGTTGAGGTCCTAGAGGCCCGACCCCGCCGCTGCTTCCGGTGCCTGGCACTGGGCCATGTTAGGGCCCAGTGCAAGTCTGAGGCAGATCGCAGCGGGGAATGTTACCGCTGCGGTCAAACAGGCCATAAAGCCAGCGGCTGTTCTGCTGCCCCCCACTGCACCTTATGTGCAGCCGCGGGGAAGCCAGCTGAGCACCTCTCCGGGGGCAAGGCATGTGCCAAGCCCCCGTCCAAGATAGAGGGCCGGAGGAAAAAAGCTGCGACCAAGGCCAGATCGCAGCCGGCTCGCCCCAATGTGGAGCAGGTGACGAGCATGGAGGAAAGTTAGGATGTCGGCCCTGACTTTCCTCCAGGCGAATATCAACCACTCTGCCAGGGCTCAGGACCTCTTCCTCCAGAGCTTGGCAGAGAGGTTGGTCAAGGTGGCCGTGGTCGCCGAGCCATACCGGATCCCGCCCAGGACGGACTGGGTCGGAGATCTGGATGGCTTGGTGGCGATCACCACACAGTCGCCCGCCCAATCCCCTCCTCTCGAAGATGTGGTGAGAGGTAGGGGATATGTTGCGGCCCGGATCGGTGGTACGGTGGTTGTGGGGGTGTATTTCTCCCCCAACAGGGTCCTTGCCGAATTCGAGAGTTTTCTCGACGAAGTGGGGACCCTGGTCGGCCAGAACCGTCCCCGATCGGTCATCGTCCTCGGAGACCTCAACGCCAAATCCGCGGCGTGGGGGTCCTCGAGGACTGATGCCAGGGGCGTGGCCGTCAACGAGTGGCTGGCGGAGACGGGAATGTGTGTGGTCAACCGCGGGTCGGAGGACACGTGCGTGCGACGCTCGGGTGGGTCGGTCATTGACGTGACCTTTGCGACCCCCGAGCTCGCAGCACGTGTCCGGGACTGGGAGGTCCTGGTGGACGAGGAGACGCTCTCCGACCATCGGTATATCCGATTTAGCGTCTCCTCGTCGTTGGCGGGACGGGGCCCGTGGTTGCCCCCTGCGGCTGGACGGCGCTGGGCACTAACACGTCTGGACACGGAGTTGTTGCGGGAAGCCGCAATTGTCCAGACGTGGAATGCCCCCCCCTCCGAGGACATAGACTTGGACGCCGCAGCCGATGGACTGTGTGAGGCCATGGCAAACGTGTGCGACGCCGCCATGCCGCGTGCAAGGCCTCCGCAGTCCAAGCGCCAAGTCTATTGGTGGAGCGAGGGGATCGCCGAACTCCGCCGCCAGTGCCTGGCGGGTCGCCGTCGTTACCAGCGGCACCGCCGGCGGAGGGTGCAGGACGCGGAGGAGCTGGACCACCTCTATGCCACCTATAGAGAGGTGTGCAAGGCCCTCCGCGTAGCGATTATCCAGGCCAAGGAGCAGGCCTGGATGGAGCTGCTCGCGTCGCTGGAGAGGGACCCATGGGGGCGGCCCTACAAGTGGGCTCGCCAGAAGCTGAGACCCTGGGCCCCTCCAGTGACTAGCACCCTGGAACCGGCGGTCCTCCGGCGGGTGGTTGAGGGACTGTTCCCCGGTAGTCCGGGGACCGACTTCGTCCCTCCCACCCTGCCGGCGCCTGCCACGGAGGTGGAAGAAGAGGAGATTCCCGAAGTCTCGCAGGGCGAGTTGGGGGCAGCTGTTCTCAGGATGAGGGCCAAAAACACGGCGCCGGGGCCCGATGGGATTCCCGGTCGCGCGTGGGCCCTCGTCCAAGAGGAGTTAGGAGAACAGCTGAGGGCGTGTTTTGACCGCTGCCTGCGGGAAGGGAGGTTCCCCAGGCGGTGGAAGAAGGGCCAGCTCGTCCTGCTGAGGAAGGAAGGGCGCCCGGCGGACCAGCCCAATGGGTATCGCCCAATTGTACTGCTTGACGAGGCGGGCAAGCTCCTGGAGCGAGTGGTGAATGCCCGCCTCGTCAAGCACCTCGAAGATGTCGGCCCGAATCTGGCCGACACCCAGTTTGGGTTTCGGAGAGGTCGCTCGACGATCGATGCCATATCGTACGTCCGCGACCTCTCCGACGAGGCGACCTCCAGCGGCGGGGTGATGTTGGCGGTGTCTCTCGACATCGCCAACGCGTTCAACACCCTGCCATGGAACGTCATATTGGAGGCGCTGGGGTACCACAACGTACCCCAGTACCTCCGACGCCTCGTGGGGGACTACCTCTCGAATCGAGAGGTAGTCTACCCCACAAAGGACGGAGGAGTAGGCCGGAGCCCCATGACCCGTGGCGTTCCGCAGGGGTCCGTAGTGGGCCCCACCCTGTGGAACGTCGGGTACGATTGGGTGCTGAGGGGCGCTAACCTCCGTGGCGTCGGCGTCGTTTGTTACGCCGACGACACATTGGTTACCGCCCGGGGGCGGACGTTTAGAGAAGCGTCCGTCCTGGCCACCGCCGCGGTTGCTGCGGTGGTGGCCAGGATCCGGCGGTTGGGCCTGGAGGTGGCGCTCCACAAGTCCGAGGCCATCTGTTTTCATGGGCCTCGGAGGGCGCCACCTGCGGGCTCAAGTATAGTGGTGGGCGGCGTGTCCATTGCTGTCGGCACGACGCTGAAATACCTCGGCGTCGTGCTCGACAGCAGGTGGAGGTTCCGGGCCCACTTCGAGGGCCTGGCACCGAGAGTCGTGGGGACGGCGGCTGCGTTGAGCCGCCTCCTTCCGAATCTCGGAGGAGGAGGGGGGAGCTGCCGCCGCCTGTATATGGCGGTGGTCAGATCTATGGCCCTCTACGGGGCCCCAATATGGGCGGAATCCCTGGGCCGGAGGGAGGTCGCCCTGCTCCGTGGGGCTCAGAGGGTCATGGCAGTGAGGGTGTGTCGGGGGTACCGCACACTCTCCCACGAGGTGGCATGTGCCCTGGCCGGCTCCCTCCCATGGGACTTGGCGGCCGGGGTCCTCTCAAACGTGTACTTGCGCAGAGCGCGCGCACGTGCGGAGGACCTTCGACCTGCCCCGCGGGAGGTCGAGCAGTGGCGGAAGAGGGAGAGAGATGCCGCCCTCGAGTCGTGGAGCCGGCGGATCGCCTTGGACCAGAGGAGGGGAGCCGGAGCTGTCCGGCTTCTTGAGGCGATCCGACCCGTGCTGGGGGAATGGGTGCACCGCGGCCATGGGAGTCTCTCCTTCCGGTTGACGCAGGTCCTCTCGGGGCACGGTTGCTTCGGAAGGTACCTGTGTCACGTGGCCCGGAAGGAGGTGACTCCGGAGTGCCACCAGTGCGGCTGTGCCGAGGAAACGGCGCAGCACGTGCTGGAGGTGTGCCCGGGGGCGGCGGAGCCGCGGCTGTTCTTGGCCGCGGCAATGGGTGGGGATCTCTCGTTGCCGAACATCCTGGCACGGATGGTCGCCGACGAGAGGTCCTGGGAGGCGATGGCCTCTTTCTGCGAAGAGGTGATGTCGCAGAGAGAGGCCGAGGAGCGGGAGAGAGAGACAGATCCTCTCGCTCACCCGCTCCGGAGGGAGCGGAGACGGAGGCGTGCAAGCCAAGAACGCACGCCGTCTCCGCTCGGAGGGTCTGGGGTGGCGGATGTGGGGACATCCGCCGCCCCTTCTTAGTCACTTGCGTGACAAGACCCTCCAGAGTGGTCGACGCGCCCTATGTTCCGGCGCGTCGTCACGAGGTGGGAAGGGGGTGGCCACTCACCCCCTCCCGAGGCGGGTCCGCCCAGGGGCGGACACTCGGCTGGATGAAGCCGCGGTGCATACTCTGCATGGGCCCGTGGCTTCATCCGATTTGCCGACGCCGTGGAACATCTTGGGGTTTTAGTTGGTATTAGCGCCACGGCTGAGGCTGTGGCGTTCGGAGTCCAACATAACCCGCTCGTGTCCCCACATGAGCGGGTATGCATAAAGGCATTTCCCCAAGTAAAAAAAAAAAAAAAAAAAAAAAAGGTTAGGTTAGGTTGGGGTGCGGTGCCGGCTACCTCCTCGAAGCTCATCCAGTACTATCCTTTGCGAATTCATTAATCCGGGGGGATGGTACTGGATTGGGCGGGTGCACCCTGGGTACGGTCAATAACTTCTCCTAAGATTGGAGATCTTGTTGGCCGTAGCTAAAGTCCGGACTGGGGTGGGTAACTTCTGCGCACGCCCCTAAGCTTTTATTAGGAGCGCGCGCAGAAGATGGGGAAGGGACTCGGCGTTGCCGAGCGGGAGTGGGCAGACAGGGAAGCCTGTCGGGAGTTGGTTGGCGTCTCGGCCCTGAGCTGAGTGGCGATGACGCAAGTCAGAGAGTTTCTCTCCGCGTGTCCCTATGAAGTTAGCATAGGGCACAGTGGATGAGACATGGTGAGGCTCAAGAGCTTCAGTGTTGGTCCTAACAAGGATCGACGTGGAGGTGTTCGCGACGACGGTCCGTGTGCGTCTCCCCTTTGTCTACTTTCGTAGCGATGGGGACGGGTGTGCGGGCTGTCGTTGCGAACATGTTTATGTGTATGTTTATGTATATATTTATAAATATATTATGTATTCTATGTATGTATATTCCTAATCCCAAGTTTTTAGTGCCCGGCGATGGGACGCATGGCTGCAGGGAACAACCAATAAAAAATGCAGTCGCGAGGGCACCAACCCAGGCTGTCAGGCCTCAAAACTGACCACAAAACAATGGCGAGTTGCAAAAAGAAAATACTACCCCAGGTGGGTACCGTCGGTTCTGCCGACGGAGAATCCCACTCTCCCAAGGGAGGCTGCCCCTCGTATTCTGGGGGGGGCATCAACCGCTTTTCAAACAACGACGACAATGGCAAGAATATGGACATCGAAGACAATACGGATCGGATGAAGAAGAGTGAAGTGCTGCAAAAAGAGGGAATTGAACCACGCTTCACAGAGGGAAAGGGAGAAAACCTAGAAGGTGACGAGTCAGACACATCATCTTGTGTGTCTGTAATCTCACAGACGTCTCAAAAGGGGAGAAAGCGGACAAGAGCACGCACAAGAGAAAGTGGCGGCGACAGCTGCTCGCACTCTGATAGCGGGTCAGACGCTCCGGCTGCGAAGGTTATAGCAGCGAAGGAAAAGCGAGGCAGAGGCAGACCGCCCACAACGGGCCAGTACGTCGGCCTCGCCCAAGCTAAAGCGGCTCTCGTGGCCGCAAAGCGAGAAGAGATGGAGCTCCGGGCCGAGCAAGAAGTTGCCGGAATGGCCCGGACGCACCGTCTGTCAAGAGCGGCCTCTGACCGAATGTCGGAGTCTTCAGAGTCGACGGAGCAGGGGGATGAGCCCCTGGCCGTCGAACTCAATAAGAGGGTCCTGGACTCCGTGGCCATCATCGAATCGGTGGCCACGAAGTCCAAGAACATCAAGGGCACGTTTGTGCGTGCCCTTAAAGACGCAGCTGCCTCCATTAAAGAGGCAGTAGAGGACCTCCGCAAGAGGTCCTCATCGGACGAAACCAGGAGACTGCAGGCTGCCAACATGCGCCTGCAGGATGAGGTTAAGGAGCTCCGGAAGGAGATGATGGAGCTCCGGAAAGAGATGCTGCAATCGCTGGCCGCTCCTGCGCCGCGACCCCCCGAGCGTTCATCGCCCGGCAGGGCTGAGGCGCCAGGACCCCAGGGTGAGGACCTGACACAGAATATATTGCGTCAGGTCGGTGGAATGATGAGCGCGCGGTTCGAGGCCCTGGAGGAGCGCCTCCTGCCCGAAAAGCGCATTCGCCCTCCACTTGCAGCCGACCGCAGGAACTCCGTGGCCCCTGCGGCTTCCGTGGTAGTCGGGAACCGAAGGAACGAGTTCCGGAAAGTTCCGATCCCGGAGCCGCAGCCTGGTCAGTCGGGGATGCCTGCGGTCATAGATATGACAAATCCCCTTCCCCCCGAAACCCGTAAGGGTAAGAAGGGTAAGAAGGGGAAACCTGGAAACAACACCGTGGCCAAGGGCAAACAGCCCGAGGCCACCATCACCGGACGTGACGTGCCCCAAGTGGAGCCAGAGACTGCAGCCGTGACTCGTACAACACTGGGGCCATGGTCTGAAGTTGTAGGGCGAAGAACGCGTGGCAGAATGGTGGGGAATGAAAGGACAAGGTCGTCCGCTCCCGAGCGAAACCAGGTTCCGAAACCGGTCCCACCAACTGTGCGGACCCGTGAACAAACCACGCAGGTGAAAGTGGCTAAACTCCGCCCCCCTCGCACTGCAGCCGTAGTGATCACGCTGCAGCCGGAGGCAATGGAGAAGGGCGTAACGTATGCCAAGGTATTAGCGGAAGCCAGGAGCAGTATAGATCTTGCGACTCTCGGGATGCCACCCCTGAAGATGAGAGCAGCGGCCACGGGAGCACGCATCTTTGAAATTTCCGGTGTGGAGAAAGAGGGAATGGCGGACTCCTTGGCTGAAAAGCTGAAGGAGGCGTTCCAAGCGTCAGGGGTAATACAGGTGTCAAGACCGACCACCACCGTGGACTTGCGTGTGAGTGGCTTGGATGACTCTGTAGTTCCCAACGAGCTTACAGAGGCCCTTGCCAAAACCGGAGGGTGCATGCCGTCATCCATTAAAACGGGTGAAATTAGGACGGGCCCAGCAGGAATGGGTACGGCCTTTGTGAGGTGTCCTATCGTGGCCGCCAAAAAGATAGTGGCTAACGGTGGTCGTGTAATGGTGGGATGGGTTGCGGCGCGGGTCCAGCTATTAGACGCTAGACCACGCCGCTGTTACAAATGCCTTGCACTCGGACACGTTAGAGCAAAGTGTAAGTCAGAGATAGACCGCAGCGATGAATGTCATCGCTGCGGACAAAAGGGCCACAAGGCCAGCGGATGTTCAGCCGCGCCGCACTGCACTCTGTGTGCAGCTGCGGAGAAACCGGCTAACCACCTCTCCGGGGGCAAGGCTTGCGCCAAGCCCCCGTTGAAGACAGGGGGGAGAAGGAAGCCCGCTGCGACTAAGGCCAAGGCCAAGTCACAGCCGCTTGGCCCAGTAACGGAGCAGGTGGTTTGCATGGAGGAAAATTAGTATGACACTAACTTTCCTCCAGGCGAACGTCAACCACTCCGCCCGTGCGCAGGATCTCCTCCTGCAATGTATGGCTGAGCGGTCGACACACGTGGCTGTGGCTGCCGAACCGTATGTGGTCCCGTCTAGATCTGACTGGGTTGGGGACCTTGACGGACTGGTGGCAATTACTACGCAGTCCCCGGTGCATTCTCCCACCCTCGATGGTGTGATAAGGGGCAGAGGGTTCGTCGCGGCCTTGGTTGGTGAGGTGGTTGTTGTGGGGGTGTATTTCTCCCCAAACAGGGTTTTTGCCGAATTTGAGGATTTCCTCATTGAAGTTGGAACCTTGGTGGGACAAAGTCGCCCCCACCCTGTCATCGTCCTTGGGGACCTCAACGCCAAATCTGTGGCGTGGGGGTCCCCGATGTCTGATGTACGGGGAAGGGCAGTCGATGAGTGGCTGGTGGAAACCGGGCTGTGCGTCCTCAATAGAGGGACTGAGAACACGTGCGTACGGCGATGGGGTGGTTCGGTGGTCGACGTGACGTTCGCCACCCCTGAAATTGCGCATCGTGTTCGTGACTGGGAGGTGCTGGTGGATGAGGAGACGCTATCCGATCATCGCTACATCCAGTTTAGCGTCTCCTCGTCGACAACGGAGGATCATGAGCGGGTCTCGCCTACGTCCGGCCCACGGTGGGTCTTGAAACGCCTGAATTTGGAGCTGCTACAGGAAGCAGCTATTGTTCAGGCCTGGAACGCCCCTCCTTTGGAGCCCGTCGACATAGATGCGGAGGCGGATGCGCTGTGCAAGGCGATGGCCCATGTTTGTGACACTGCTATGCCCCGTGCTAAGACCTTGCCGTCCAAGCGCCAGGTTTACTGGTGGTCGGATGAAATTGCCGAACTTCGACGCCGATGTCTGGAGAAGCGTCGTCGCTACCAGCGATACCGGAGAAGAAGACGCCAGGAGTTGACCGAGTTGGATGTCCTCTATGCAGATTATAGAGAGGCGTCCAAGGCTCTTCGCGTTGCAATCACCGAAGCCAAGGCGAATGCGTGGAAGCAGCTGCTGGAGACTCTGGAGCTGGATCCGTGGGGGCGCCCCTACTTGATAGCGAGGCAAAAGCTCCGCCCTTGGGCGCCTCCCGTCACCAGTACGCTGCAGCCGATGATACTCTGGCGAGTGGTGCAGGGACTGTTTCCCGATAGACCGGGAACGGAATTTGTCCCTCCCACAACGAATGCAACGCGAGGAGTAATTACCGGAGAGGAAGAGGAGCAGCCCCCTGATGTGTCGGAAGGAGAATTGGGAGCAGCAGTCCTGCGAATGAGGGCCAAGAACACGGCACCCGGGCCAGATGGCATACCAGGTCGTGCATGGGCCCTCGCTGAGGACGCTCTAGGACCCCGCCTGAGGGATCTCTTCAACCGCTGTATGCGAGAGGGAAGATTCCCCAAACGTTGGAAGAGAGGAAGGCTTGTTCTCCTTCGGAAGGAGGGACGACCGGTCGATCAGCCCTCGGGATATCGCCCGATTGTGTTGCTTGACGAGGCGGGCAAGCTGCTGGAGCGAGTCGTTGCTGCCCGCATCGTCAAGCACCTGGAAAGGGTTGGCCCCGATTTGGCTGACGCCCAGTTTGGATTCCGGAGAGGTCGCTCGACGATTGATGCTATTAAATGCGTCCGAAACCTCTCCGAGGAGGCGTGCTCCGATGGCGGGGTGATGTTGGCTGTGTCATTGGATATAGCCAACGCATTCAACACCCTGCCGTGGACCACAATTTTGGGAGCGCTCGGGCACCATCGCGTGCCCCAATATCTCCAGCGCCTCATAGGGGACTATCTTTCGGACAGGGAGGTAGTCTTCCCAACTAAGGACGGGGAAAAGAGAAGCCCCATGACGCGTGGCGTTCCGCAGGGGTCGGCTCTAGGGCCACACCTGTGGAACATTGGATACGACTGGGTCCTTCGAGGCGCTAACCTTCGTGGCGTCAATGTCGTGTGTTACGCTGACGACACGTTGGTCACCGCCCGGGGACGAACGTATAAAGAGGCAGCGATCTTGGCAACGGCTGGAGTCGCGGCGGTGGTAGCGAGGATCCGGCGGTTGGGGCTGGAGGTGGCGCTCCAGAAATCTGAGGCCATTTGCTTTCATGGTCCACGAAGAGCGCCACCTCCCGGATCCCACATAATAGTTGGAGGGACCTCTATTGCCGTCAGGCCGACTTTAAAGTACCTAGGCGTTGTACTTGAGAGCAGGTGGCGATTCAGTGCACATCTGCAGCAACTTGCCCCCAAACTAACGGGCACCGCAGCAGCACTGAGCCGCCTTCTTCCAAACATCGGTGGGGGAAATGCAAGCTGCCGCCGCCTCTATATGGCGGTGGTACGCTCAATGGCATTATATGGCGCCCCAATATGGGCAGAGTCTCTTGACCGGAAGGAAACTGCACTACTTTACAGAACACAGCGCGTGATGGCTGTGAGAATATGCAGGGGCTACCGTACACTCTCGCATGAGGTGGCCTGCGTTCTTGCGGGATCCCTGCCGTGGGACCTGGACGCTAAACTGCTGTCGAAGGTCTACTGGCGCAGAGCGCATGCGAGAGAGCGAGATCTACGCCCAGCACCACAAGAGGTAGTACGATGGCGCAATGATGCCCGGGCCAGGGCTATAGAGACATGGAAGCAGAGTCTCCTCGCGGGACCTGCTCGAAGAGGAACCGGAGCTCAACGGCTCCTTGAGGCAATCCGGTCCGTACTCGTGGAGTGGGTCCAGCGGGAACACGGTACTTTGACCTTCCGGCTGACACAGATGCTCACTGGACATGGCTGTTTCGGAAGATACCTGTGTCACGTAGCCGGAAGGGAAGAGACCCCGGAGTGCCACCGGTGCAGCTGCGCGGAAGACACCGCGCAGCATGTGCTGGAGGCATGCCCGGGAGAGGACGAGCCGCGACGGGACCTGGTCGCGGTCGTGGGAGCTGACCTGTCTTTGCCGACCATCATAGCCAAGATGGTCGAAGAAGAGAGGTCTTGGGAGGCTGTGGTCTCCTTCAGTGAGACGGTGATATCACGGAAGGAAACTGAAGAAAGAGAAAGGGAAGCTGACCCCCTTGCCCATCCGCGCCGAAGAGCGCGCTTACGGAGACGAGCGAACAGGACTCCGTCTCCACTTGGAGGGCCTGGGGTGATGGATGCAAGTGCATCCAGCGCTCCTTATCAAGGATAGGGAGCGCTGGATGCGCCCAAAAGACGGCGAATTATCGTGTGCTTCAAGCACACCCTTGGAGCAGAATGGGTTGGGTTTTGTCCCCTCCCGAGATGAGTCCCCCCCTAATAGGGCGGACATTGGCATTGACGGGGTTGTGGTGAATACGATAGCGGTCCCGCAACCCCTGTCATTTGGTCAGTGAAGAAAGACCATCGTGGGGTTTTAGTCGGTAGGGGCACCACTCTGGTGCCGAGTCCGACATCACCTGCCCGTCTCTACTGATGGGTGGGTATGCATAAATGCATTTCCCCACGTAAAAAAAAAAAAAAAAAAAAAAAAAAAAAAAAAGGTTAGGTTAGGTTGGGGTGCGGTGCCGGCTACCTCCTCGAAGCTCATCCAGTACTATCCTTTGCGAATTCATTAATCCGGGGGGATGGTACTGGATTGGGCGGGTGCACCCTGGGTACGGTCAACAACTTCTCCTGAGTTTGGAGATCTTGTTGGCCGTAGCTAAAGTCCGGACTGGGGGGGAACTTCTGCGCACGCCCCTAAGCTTTTATTAGGAGCGCGCGCAGAAGCTGGGGAAGGTGCTCGGCAGGAGGCTGAGCGGGGCCAGGCAGGTGTGCCTGAGCCAGAGGGCCCTCCGCGTGTCCCTCTGATTAGCAGAGGGCACAGTGGACGGGTGGGGAGGGATGTGCCCGGTATGTACTTACACTACTGCCGGGCTTAACGTCGGAGATCGTAACCCCAATTTGCGGCGACAGTCATGTCTTGGCGCATGCATCGGGGCCGAGGGTCTTGGCTTAACCGCCCGGGCCGCGAGGAAGAAAACCTCTATAAAAAATTACCCCGAAGGTTAAGCGGCGGCGCAGCGCGAGAATCTGCATGGCCACCGGGTTGGTTGGTCGTTACTGCGTTCCCCGCAGAGGCCCAGTCGAAGCCTCGTGCGGGTTAAACCCTAGACTTACCCGGGTACAGGGGGCACTGCCCGGGTGGACCGCATATTTCCCCCATACTCGTGGGAACAAAATGCTTAAAAAAGACTTTGTAATTTCACACCACACCGAGGGAAAGGGGCTAGTCCCCGAAGATGATGGGTCAGACGACTCATCGTGTATGAGCTACGTGTCGCTGAGCTCAGCGGCACCTAGCGATAGGAGGAAACGTGGGAGACCACGGACGAGGAGAAGCGGCAGCGACAGCTGCTCGAGCTCTGGCAGTGGGTCAGATGCTCCAGCAGCAAAGGTCGTTGCCGTCAAGGAGAAGAGAGGCAGAGGCCGACCGCCCACCACGGGCCAATACGTCGGCCTCGCCCAAGCAAAGGCGGCTCTCATAGCCGCCCACAAGGAGGAGATGAAGCTCCGGGCCGAGCAAGAGGTTGCGGATATGGCCCGGACGCAACGTCTCACGAGGTCGAGCACTCCAAGGAGCTGCCCGGCCCCAATGGAGCAGGAGGATGAGCCTCTGGCCGCGGAACTGGCCAGGAAAGTCCTGGATTCCGTGGCCATCATTGAATCGGTGGCCGTAAAGTCAGGGAACCTTAAGGGCACATTTACCCGTGCCCTTAAGGAGGCCTCGGGCTACATAAAGGAGGCGGTGGAGGAACTCCGCAAGAGGTCCTCATCGGACGAGACGAGGAGACTGCAGGCCGCCAACAAGCGCCTGCAGGAGGAGGTCAACGAACTCCGCAAGGAGATGGTTGACCTCCGAAAGGAAATGCGCGGGGGAACGCCTGGTGCTCTCTCCACGCCGCAGCCTCCCGGGCCATCTTCGCCCGGCAGGGCTGCGTCGCCGAGACTCACAGGCGAGCTGTTAACGCAGCAGATATTGAGGCAAGTCGGGGGCATGATGAACACGCGGCTTAAGGCGTTGGAGGATCGTCTCCCGCCCGAACCGCGAGTTCGCCCCCCACTTGCAGCCGACCGCAGGAACCCCGTGGCCCCTGCGGCTTCCGTGGTAGTCGTGGACCGAAGGAACGAGTTCCGGAAAGTCCCGATCCCGGAGCCGCAGCCTGGTCAGTCGGGGATGCCTGTGGTCATGGACGTGACCCATCCCCTTCCCCCTGAAACCCGCGAGGGTAAGAAGGGTAAGAAGGGGAAATTCGGAAAGGACACCGTGGCCAAGGGCAAACAGCCCGCGGCCACCACCGGACGTGACGCGCCCCAAATGGCCAAAGTCCAGCCCGGCGTGAGCTGGGTGGAGGTGGCCAAGAGGGGCCGCAAGAAGAAGAAGGGTGGTGATGCGGCAACACCGGCTCCCTCGCAAGGGTCTAAGCCCCAAGCGAAAGCCGCGCAGCCGCGCCACACCACCAAAGAGACGGGAAATAAGGTCAGGCCACCTAAACTCCGCGCCCCGAAATCGTCAGCCATCGTGCTGACGATTCAGCCTGAAGGCGCGAAGAAGGGCCTGACGTATGGAAAGGCCTTGCTGATGGCAAGGTCTAAAATAGACACGGCCTCGCTCGGGATCGAGCATGTCGGGTTCCGTCAGGCAATGACTGGGGCCCGGATGCTCGAGGTATACGGCGAGGCCACCGAGGACAAGGCGGACTCCTTTGCTGAAAAGCTTAGAGAGGTGTTCCTCGGTCTGGACATACGAGTCACCAGGCCGGTCAAGTGTGCAGACATGCGCATTTCCGGCCTGGACGACTCAGCAACTGGACGGGAGGTGGCGGAGGCTATTGCCCGCGTCGGGGCGTGTCGCTCCGACGTGGTCAAGGTCGGAGAAATCCGCCGCAGCGCCGCAGGCCTGGGCACCGCTTTCGTGCGATGCCCAGTGGCTGCAGCCAAAAAGATCTTGACGGGCGGCCGTCTTTTAGTGGGCTGGGTTTCGGTGCAGGTCAAGCTGCTGACGCCGAAACCCTTGCGATGCTTCCGGTGTCTCGAAGTGGGGCATGTCCGGGAGCATTGCAAGGCTGAGGCCGATCGGAGCAACTTATGCTTCCGATGCGGCCAACCTGGCCACAAGGCGGGCGATTGCTCGGCCGAGCCGCACTGCGCAGTATGCGCAGCAGCAGGGAAGCCGGCCGGACATCGCGTGGGAGGCAGCGGATGCGCACCGCCTCCCAAGAAGAAAGGAACGGCCACATCGGGGCGTGGTACCCCGCGTGCGAAAGCACCCCATCCACCCAGCGCTGCTCCAGCGCCGGGTAGGATGGATGTGGCCTAGGACGTGACGGACGACTGGGCATCGGCGACGGCCACTACCACGTGGCCCTCTCCAGTCCCCAGAGAAACTCTGGGTGCCAGGTTCGGGGGAACCCGGCGCCCACTCTCAAGAGTTCCATGTATGCGCGATGTGTCACGTGTCCGACACATCGCCATATGAGAAGGAGGAGTCCCAGACTCCTGTGAAGGGGTCCACAGGACCAGCGCTCATCAGGGCTGTGGGGAGTACGACAGTCTGTACCGCACCCTGATGTTAGGCGATTTGAGGGACACCCCAGGTTTTTAGTGGGTAGGCCGTCCTTCTGACGGAGATTCCCACATAACCACCGTGCCCCCCCTGGCCGGTGGTATCTATTAAAGATTTTCCTGGGTAAAAAAAAAAAAAAAAAAAAAAAAAAAAAAAAAGGTTAGGTTAGGTTAGGTTAGGTTAGGTTAGGTTAGGTTAGGTTAGGTTAGGTTAGGTTAGGTTAGGTTAGGTTAGGTTAGGTTAGGTTAGGTTAGGTTGGGGTGCGGTGCCGGCTACCTCCTCGAAGCTCATCCAGTACTATCCTTTGCGAATTCATTAATCCGGGGGGATGGTACTGGATTGGGCGGGTGCACCCTGGGTACGGTCAATAACTTCTCCTGAGTTTGGAGATCTTGTTGGCCGTAGCTAAAGTCCGGACTGGGGGGGAACTTCTGCGCACGCCCCTAAGCTTTTATTAGGAGCGCGCGCAGAAGCTGGGGAAGGTGCTCGGCAGGAGGCTGAGCGGGCCAGGCAGGTGTGCCTGAGCCAGAGGGCCCTCCGCGTGTCCCTCTGATCAGCAGAGGGCACAGTGGATGGGCGTGACTCGTCGTGGACGAGTGGGGAGGGATGTGCTCGGTATGTACTCACACTACTGCCGGGCTTAACGTCGGAGATCGGAACCCCGTTTGCTGCGCCAGTCACGTCTTGGCGCGTGCGATGGGACCGAGGGTCTTGGCTTAACCGCCCGGGCCGCGAGGAAGAAAACCTCTATAAAAAATCACCCCGAAGGTTAAGCGGCGGCGCAGCGCGAGAATCTGCATGGCCACCGGGTTGGTTGGTCGTTACTGCGTTCCCCGCAGAGGCCCAGTCGAAGCCTCGTGCGGGTTAACCCGTAGACTTACCCGGGTACAGGGGGCACTGCCCGGGTGGACCGAATACTTCCCCCATACTCGTGGGAACAGAAATGGAGAAACAATTAAATATATCAAATACAGAGGGAAAGGGGCCAGTCCCCGAATGGGATGAGTCTGACTCATCGTGTGTGAGCAGGGTGTCGGCGGGATCGCTTGCACTCAGCGAAGTACGGAAGCGTGGGAGACCACGAAAAGAGAGGCACGACGATAGCAGCCGCTCGCGCTCCGATAGCGGGTCGGATGCTCCGGCTGCGAAGATCGTCGCTGCGAAGGGAAAGCCAGGCCGAGGCCGACCGCCCACTACGGGGCAGTACGTCGGCCTCGCTCAGGCTAAAGCGGCTCTAGTGGCCGCACAGCGAGAGGAGATGGAGCTCCGGGCCGAGCAAGAGGTTGCTGAAATGGCCCAGGAGCACCGTCTGTCGAGAGCGGCCTCAGAACGTGGCTCGTTTTCGTCGTACTCGTCGGAGGCAGGAGATGGACTCCTGTCTTACGAGCATAATAGGAGGGTCTTGGACTCCGTGGCCATCATTGAATCGGTGGCCACGAAGTCCAAGAACATCAAGGGCACGTTTGTGCGTGCCCTTAAGGACGCGGCAGCCTCGATTAGAGAGAGCGTAGACGTCATCTGTAAGAGGTCCTCTTCAGATGAAACAAAGAGGCTGCAGGCCGCCAACGTGCGCCTGCAGAACGAGGTTAAGGAGCTCCGGAAGGAGATGTTGGAGCTCCAAAAAGAGATGAGGCAAACGCTGGCTGCCCCCGCGCCTCGGCCCCCCGAGCGTTCATCGCCCGGCAGGGCTGAGGCGCCGGGACCCCAAGGCGAAGACCTGATGCAGAACATCCTGCGACAGGTCGGAGGTATGATGAGTGCGCGGTTCGAGGCCCTGGAGGAGCGCCTCCTGCCCGAAAAGCGCACTCGCCCTCCACTTGCAGTTGACCGCAGGAACCCCGTGGCCCCTGCGGCCTCCGTGGTAGTCGTGGACCGAAGGAATGAATTCCGGAAAGTCCCGATCCCGGAGCCGCAGCCTGGCCAGTCGGGGATGCCTGTGGTCATGGACACGACCCTTCCCCTTCCCCCTGAAACCCGTGAGGGTAAGAAGGGTAAGAAGGGGAAACTCGGCAAGAACACCGCGGCCAAGGGCAAACAGCCCGCGGCCGCCAAAACCGGACGTGACGCGCCCCAAATGGCCAAAGTCCAGCCCGGCGTGAGCTGGGTGGAGGTGGCCAAGAGGGGTCGCAAGAAGAAGAAGGGCGGCAGCGCGGCGACACCGGCACCCTCGCAGGGGCCTCAACCCCAAGCGAGAGCCGCACAG